>CM077316.1:26353643-35928643 GCA_039655065.1 Glossophaga mutica
GTCATAATGTTATTCTGTCCTTGCTTGTCCCTGCCCCAGTGAAGCCTGAAGCCTGGCTTTCCAGTGGTCCCACTCCTGGTCCTGGACATCTGTTGCTTGTGTGCCATGTCTCAGGATTTTACCCCAAACCTGCATGGGTAATGTGGATGAAGGGTGAGCAGGAGCAGCCAGGAACTCATCAAGGTGACATCCTGCCCAATGCTGATGGGACATGGTATCTCCGAGTAACCCTTGATGTTGTGGCTGAGGAGACGGCAAACCTGAATTGCCGGGTAAAGCACAGCAGTCTAGGAGGCCAGGACATCATCCTCTACTGGGGTGAGAAAGCACAGGATCTATCTGGAAATAGGAGGAGATGGTCCTCACACATAGAGGGAGGGGCTAACAAAATGGTTAGGCTTAATGAGTGAGAGAAAGAAACAGGGAGGAAGAAAAGAAGGAGAAAAAATGAAACAGAAAAATAGAGAGATGACCTAAGGCAGTGATTTTTTTTAATCAGTGTGCTGAAAGAGGCACACCAGTGTGCCACAAGAATGTTTAAAACATTAAATACCTGACTATTTAGTCAGGGGCTGACCTCTTTCCCCTTAGGTTGTCAAATAAAAAAATAACAACAGCCAACACAAAACTAGCTGTACAGTGTGAGTGAATCAAATTAATTTTTTGTCAGATTGTCAAATAATACATTTTTATGGGTACTGTAGAATTTTAGTAATTAGTTTATGTGTGCCATGAGATGAAAAAGATTGAAAATCACTGGCCTAAGGTATAAAAGTGGTAAGCATTATGGACTATATATTGTGTGAAGTGGGGCAAGAAGAAGAAATACAAGATAGATATAGATACATTGTGTTAGAAAATATGAAGGAGGGAGTTGGATATGCACATATATCAGAAGCAGGTGAATGATGGTGGTAAAACAGGTGAACAAAGAAAGGCCAAGAGAATCAGATAATTTTTTTTCAAATTATAAGAGAAAGTTTATTTAGAAAGTCACAAAGGCAGAAAAGATGTGCCAGCTGAGCTGTGTGGGCTCAGAAGCAAAAGAAGGGTACTTGGAACTTAGGAGAAAGAAAGGCAAAGCAACCATTCCTGGGGGATGGAGAGGGAAAAAGGTGTGAGTGTGCTGCAGGGAGAGACAGCTGCAGAGAAAGTGTTTTGAATTGACATTTTTGTGCCTTCTCTCAATTGCCAGGATATCCTACCTACCAGTGTGATACTGTTGGCAGTGATATTGCCCACCTTGATTCTTTTGATATGTCTTGCATTATGGTTTTTGAGGCACTGGTAAGTTTTTTAAAATCTTTCTTTTTCTATCTCTTACTCTTTTATACAACTTTTATGTATTTACATCACTTTAGAGCCAATCTTTCCATAAAACATTTTGTACCTTCTCTCCAATTTCCACCTTTTTTTATATAAATCTATTTTTAATTGTGGTAAAATGTATATGACATAAAACATTATCTTAATCATTTTAAATGCATAGTTTAGTAGTATTAATTACACTCCCATTTTTGTGCAACCTATCTCTACAACTCTTCTTTTTGAAGAAATTAAAACTCTCTACCCATTAAACAACTCTTGTCATTTCCTGGTCATCTAGGTCTAGACAACCAATATTTCATTTTTTTGTCTATATAAATTTGAGTACCCTAATACCTCATATAAGTGAAATCATAAGTATTTGTCTTTTTATGACTGAGTTATTTTATTTAGCATAATGTACTCATGATTCATCCATGTTTTAGCATGTTTCAGAATTTATTTTATTTTAAAGGAAGGTTGAATAATATTTCATTGTATTTATATGACATATTAGTTTACCTATTTACCTGTCAATAAACTTGGGTTGATTCCACCTCTTGGCCATTGTGAATAATGCTGATATAAAGTGGATGTACAGTCATCTCTTATATAGAGCTAAAATTGCATGTTTTTAACAGGTCCTATCAGAATATCCCATGAGATTTTATCATGTCTTCTTTCTCACTTGGAATAAGTACTCAGAAGACCAGAAACTCAATTGTCAGCTCAGAAGTCAATCTCATCATATTTAATCAAACAATCATTATATTTGATCTACTCAGAGTTTCCATAGATTTTGAGATATATCATAATTTACACACAGCAGAAGAATAATTAAGACCTGTGAATTTATTATAAAAAAAAAGATGGTATCAATAATAGGCTCCACCCAGTTCTGAGATGTGAGATGTGAGAAGACTGTATCTCATAATAAATAAAGTGCAAATGGTCCCTGACTTGCATTGTTTAAATTTTATAATGTTGTGAAAGCAATATACATTCAGTAGAAATGGTATTTGAACTTTTATTTTTTCCTGGGCTAGAAATATGCAGTATGGTAATCCTCCTGATGTTGGGCAGTGGCAGGAAGCCTAGCTCCCAGTCAACCACAAGACCATGAGGATAAACAACCAATAGTTTATAGTATGTTAGATGATTTTACCTGAGTGTAGACTAATATAAATGTTCTGAGCATGTTCAGGGTTGGCTAAGCTAAGCGATGATATTCAGTAGGTTAGCTGTATTAATTGCATTTTTGGCACATACAATGTCTTTTTGTTTTAAGATTGTATTTATTTATTTTTAGAAAGAAGGGAAGGGAGGAAGAAAGAGAGTGAAACATCAATGTGTGGTTGCCTCTTGCACACCCACTACTGGGGACCTGGCTGGCAACCCAGGCATGTTTCCCGATTGAAAATCAAACCAGCAACCCTTTGGTTTGCAGGCCTGAGTTCAATCCACTGAGCTACATCAGTCAGGGCTGACAAACACATATTTGATTTACAATGGATTTTAATTTTTTAATAGTTTATTTTTATCTTTTTTCATTTCCAGTTATCCCCTGAATACCCTCTTCCACCTCCACCACTTTCTGCAATCACCACATTGTTGTCTGTGTCATGAATCCTTTTTCATTTTTTTGTTCAATCCCTCCACCTCCCAACCCCTCACAGAGGTGTCAATTTGCTCTCTATCTATGAGTCTGTCAATTTCACATATGAGTGACATCCTATGTTATTTGTCTTTCTCTGACTGGCTTATTTCACTTAGTACAATGTTCTCCAAATCCATCCATGCTGTCGCAAAGGTAAATTTTTCTTCTTTTGATGGCCAAGTAGTATTTCATACAATGGATTTTTTTTGTATGTAACCCCACTGTAGACTAAGGAGCATTTGTATCCAGTTTAATGTGACATCCCTTTGGCTTACTATTTAAGAACATTTTTTTTTCTCTACTTGTGCCAAAATATCATTTGTCAGAGTAAGCTAATTATAATTATGCTGGGATAACTGTGTTTGCAGAGGTGATGATCATTTTTAATGTAATTTCTCTTTCTCTGCCCAAATGACTTTCTAACCCTCAAGGACTATTTGTGATGCTTCTTTCTCTAGGAAACTTTCCCTAGTGCTACAATAGAAGTAACCCTCCCTCGTCTTGTATAATGCAAATGTCCATTTTACTCTGTACCCTTAATGTTGAAGTTATATTTGTTTTTCTTTCATTTCTATTTGTAACTTCCTTGAAAGAAGTATTGCCTTAGATGGATCCCCAGCAGGATCTTTATTTTGCGTATACATTTGTTCAGTAAAAAATTATCTGAGTTGATATAACTGTCATTTTATTTTTATTTTTAAAGTGTGTTTTATTGATTATGCAATTACAGTTTTTCCAATTTTTCCTCCTTTATCCCTGTTCTGTGCTGCACCCCAAACCCTCCAGTATCCACCCTGCTAAGTTCATGTCCATGGACTGCACATAAAAGTTCTTTGAATTTTCTGTTTGCTATACCATTCTTAACCTCTCCCCTTCTATTTTATGGCTATCAATTATGCTTCTTCTTCCCTGTACCTTCTCCCCTATTCCTCCCATCCCCCTCATTCCCTGAAAACCCTCCATGTGATGTCCATTTCTCTGATTTTGTTCCTGTTCTAGTGTTTGCTTGATTTTTGTTTTTGTTGTTTTTCTTTTTCTTTTTTTTTTTTTAGGTTCAGTTGTTGATAGTTGTGAGTTCACTGTCATTTTACCATGCATAGTTTTTGATATTCTTTTATTCCTTAGATAAGTCCTTTTAACATTTCATATAATAAGGGCTGGTAGATGGTGAACTCCTTTAACTTGACCTTATCTGGGAAACACTTTATCTGCCCTTCCATTCTAAATGATAGCTTTGCTGGATAGAGTAATCTTGGATGTAGGTCCTTGCCTTTCATGGCTTTGAATACTTCTTTCCAGCCCCTTCTTGCCTGTAAGGTTTCTTTTGAGAAATCAGTGGATAGCCTTATGGGCACTCCTTTGTAAATAACCGTCTCCTTTCCTCTTGCTGCTTTTAAGATTCTCTATTATTTTAATGTTGAGTAACTTAATGATGATGTGCCTTGGTGTGTTCCTCTTTGGGTCCAACTTCTTTAGGACTCTGAACTTCATGGACTTCCTGGAAGTCTATTTCCTTTGCCAGATTAGTGAAGTTATCCTTCATTATTTGTTCAAATAAGTTTTCGATTTCTTGCTGTTGTTCTCCTTCTGGCACCCCTATATTTCAGGTATTGGAATGTTTAAAGTTGTCCCAGAGGTTCATAAGTCTCTCTTTTTTGGGAGGATTCTTGTTTCTTTATTCTCTTCCATTTGGGTGTTTATTTCTTCCTTTTGTTCCAAATCATTGATTTGAGTCCTGGTTTCCTTCCTGTCACTGTTGATTCCCTGAACATTTTGCTTTATTTCATTTTGGGTATCCTTCATTTGTTCTTTCATTTTTTTGACAAAGCTCAATCAGTTCTGTAAGCATTTTTGATTACCAGGGTTTTGAACTCACCATCAGATATATTGGCTATCTCCTCATCACTCAGTTCTCTTTCTGAGGTTTTGCTCTTGTTCTTTTATCTGGGCCATATTTCTTTGTCTCTGTGTACCTGTTAAATTGTAAGGGATCAGAGGTGTAAGAGTTCACTGGGGCAGGGCAACCTTCATTGCTGTGTTGTGGTGCTATCTGTGGGGGAGGGGTCATAGAGGGAACAATTCAGCTCACTTGCTTGGCACTAGCCCCACTTCCCAATGAACTCATGTGTGTGTGACTGGGAGTTTCTACCACTGTGGCAACCCCCACTGTAATCCACAGTCAGCTCTGAGTCTTAGTTTCCTGTTCAATTAGCCCTGCTGGTAGGGTCCACACCTCACTGTGGGTCCTTTTAGTTGGCCCCAACCACATGGTTGGTAGCCTTGCCTCAGGTCTTCTCTCCTCACTGGTGAGGAAGTGGGGGGTTTCCATCTATGCCTCCATATTGGCTGGAACTCATAACTGCCATTTTAATGGTCTTTCCTCAAAATCACCTTCTTTCTCCTTTTATTCTTTTTAGTTCATATTCTAGATTTTATTAAAATATTTCTCCTCTTATTAAAATATATCTCACATAGCAAAGATTTATTATATTCTAATTGTTTCTTCCTTAAACCTCTCTGAACCCATTTGTTCCCATTCTGTAACTAGAGTTTACCTACAAAGATTCATCAAAGTAGGATCCTGTTCCTCATTTTTCACTGAGAGTGAATGAAAGGCAGCACGTATGAGGGATAATAGTTCAAAGGGGTTGTTAAATATTCAAGAGAAATCAATGGGGCTTTTCTTGCCTTAACAGACTTTGAGATCTGTGGTGTATCAATTCAGTTTGATGGTTGATTTACATTTACCTTTATTCATTTTTTTCTTATTCCATACATTTCTAGAAACATCATTGAAAAAAGCCAAATTCATTTGATTAGGACAGCAGCAGGAAAGAGGTGGAGAGAATCTGACTAAAGTTTTTATAGAACTTAATGGAAGTCACAGCAAAGAGAACTTTTGGAAGAGCCAGGGATACTGGAAGTAGTTTCCTCACTTGGAAATTTTAGGATAATATTAACCTTAGGACTTGGGAAGGGTAGAAAATGGCCAAAAATATAGTTTCTCCCCTCTCCATTAAAATACTGGGTTACTTCTCCAGAATGCATTAAATCACACATTGTAGACTAGGCATGTTTTTCTATGCTTGACAACAACCTCTCCTACAATCTAGGGCCCCAATTAATCTGTGTTTCTTGGAGTGCACTGTGAGTCACTACCAGCAGTTGTGCCTATGTGCTTGTTAAAAAAGACATTTTCAGGTTCCACACTATTAAATAAAATAATAAAAAAAGGAAACTAGATATCTGTATTTTAATAAGCCTTTCAGATTATTCTGATACACATTTAATCTTGGAAACTCCTTGTCTAAAGATTTCTTTTTTTTTTTTTTAAAGATTTTTTTTTTTAAATTTGTCTTTAGAGGGGTAGGGGAGAGGGAGAGGGAGAGAAATATCAATGTGTGGTTGCCTCTTGTGTGTCCCCTGCTGGGAACTGGCCTGCAACCCAGGCATGTGCCCTGACTGGGAATCGAACCGCGATCCTCTGGTTCGCAGGCCCGCGCTCAATCCACTGAGCTACACCAGCCAGGGCAACTCCTTGTCTAAAGATTTCTCAACCTTTGCACTATTGACTTTTGGGCCAGATAATTATTTGTTATGGAAGGTTGTCCTGTGCACTGTAGAGTTTTCAGCAGCATCTCTACTCATCAGATTATAGTAGTACCTTCCCTATTTTGACAATCAAATATGTCTTCAGATACCGCCAAATTAGGGGGTAAATTTACCCAGATTAGAGCTTGCTTTGTTGAAATAATTGGTTCACAGTGTGTGTGTGACCTGATTTGGTTCATTCCAACTGAAGACTACAGATTATATTTTGTGATTGGGAAAGGAAGGACTCTCTCTTTGTCTGGACTGTATGCCATTTTAAAAACTCAAATTTGTGAAAGAACTTTGTTCTATAGGTAGATGTGACCTAGGAATAAAGCTAACAAATAAAACAGAATGATGGATTGACAGAGGAAAAAGCCAAATCAAACTACACCTGGAAAATGACCTATCACTGGATATTTTAGTTATATAAACCCAAGTTTCATATTTCTTTTTAAACCAATTGAGTTAAAACTTTAAATTTCTGGAAAATTCTGATATTCCCTTGCCATCTGATGTCTTGCCAATGGTTTTTTCATATTATTCTTGTCCTTTCTTCTGCTTTCTTTGCTCTTCTTATTCTCTTTCCTCTCCTAAATTACCATATCTCAAAGGTGGTTTCTTGAATTTAATGATTTTCCTCTAAGTGCCCTCACCTTGGAAAATATTAATGTATCTATGATTTTAACTATGACCTCCAGATCAATGACTTTTACAAATAGATTTTCAGTGTCAAAATACAAGGGCTTTTCAACTTTTATATTTTTCTATGAGAGAGAGTGTGCTTGTAATTTTTGCCAATATATGATGTGTTAAAATATTTAGACCTTCCTCCAAGTATCCATGTTAAATTAACATATTGTTTAATATTTTATATGTAGATCCTCTTAGGTATTCTATGCATACTTCTATGACATCTCTAAATATGAGAAATACAATTTTTAAAATCCTCTATTGCATTTTCTTGCCCAATTTCATTGTCTATCAACTCTAGTACACTGATGAATAGAACCGAGAGCTAGCATTCTCAAGTTTTTAAGTATATCAGATAAAAATTATTCAGGGATTAGCATTAGTTATTATAATTGCTGTTAAATGTTTTGTGCATGTTTTTATCAGGTTAAGGACATTTTCTTTTAAATTGGCTAAATGTTGTTATGATCATTATTGTTATTATGAATAGATACTGAATTGTATTAGGTTCTTATTATGTACCTCTTGAGATAAAAAATTGTTACATTTTCCCTTAATATTATGAATTACAATGATTGATTATAAAATGGTAAAATAAAATTGTGTTTCTATAATGTATCTGTCTTGTTCATAATGAATGTACATGGATTCAGTTTGCTAATATTTTATATTTTGTTATTTATGTCTTGTAATTTCCTTGTTAAGTATTTCCACTGAAGATGTTTTACATCATAAAATTAGTCAATACATATTTCCCTTTAAAAAAGATTTTATTTATATATTTTTTGAGAGAAGGTAAGGGAGAGAGGAAGAAAGGGAGAAAAACATCAATGTGCCACCTACTGGGGACTTGGCCTGCAACCTATGCATATGCCCTGATTGGGAACCAAATGGATGACCCTTTGGTTTGCAGGCTGGCACTCAATCCATTGAACCACATCAGCCAGTGCTCCTTCCTTTGTTTTTATTCTCATTGAGGATTTGTGGTTTTTTCCTAAACATTTGTTAAAATTCACCTGTGAAGTACTATATGTTGGAAAATATTTTTCAAGGGTGAGTAAAATTCACAGCTAATTAAAAACAAATAAACCTTTATTTAAATTGCGTATTTCTTTTTGTGTCATCTTTGGTACGTTGCGCTTTTCAAGAATTTGGCCAAGTTTTTTAAATGTCCAATTTATTGTTGGTTCTGTGCATATTTTTAGGATCACGTTAATGTCTGTAAGGCTCATAGTTATGTACCTTCGGGAGACCCCTCTCCTAGGTGCTAGATGTGTGTGTGGGGGGTCCATCCACAGAGCCCCATCCCTCCATCATGGATGAAAATAAAACTACCAAGACATGATCTGCTTGGGGAGGAAAGGTGGTCAAACTCTCAGAGGAGGATGACCCAGAGCCCCTTCCTCACTAGGCTTTTATTGGGTTCAAATACACAGGAATACAGGTTTAACATGTCAAAGAAATCTGAGGGCTTAATCTGAGTCAGTGTCTGTCTGGAAAGGGATTGCAAAACTTTGGGAGACATACCCATTTCCTCCTGGGACCCTTATCATTTAAATGAGCCACTCTTAGCAAACAAAGCAGGTTTCATAGGACTTTACAAATTCTTTCTTATGCCTGATCACCTGGGACCATCCTGGCTGGCAAAGGGCTGCACCGCTGGCCCTCATAGTTTCAGGCTTTAAGCCAATTAGGCTCAGGAAGCAGAAGACATCTCCCAGATGGAAATGGGGACTCGGGCTATTTCAGAATAGCCAGGGGGCGAGGGTCCATCACTCCCTCTTTGCTGCAGCCCCCTGAGTCCTTCCATGAGGGCCTCCCAAGTGGTCTTGTCTGGCTTATGTTGCCCCTCCTGTGAGGAGTCTTATCCATCATTGACTAACAGACTAGCGTTGGTGCCAGAGATGGATGAGGCGGAAGCAGTGCTCCTGCCAGGAAGATAAGCTTTGTCTCCTTAGTGGCTCAGGTCCTCTTGACAAAACAGATCCAGATGAAGTGGGTCCCTTGGCTCTTACACAGCCCACCATGGGGTGAGGGTTACAACTCCTGAAACCAGGCTGAACAGTCCGCAACATGTACCCTTTTTCCATATCTTGGAAATTTGTTATTATTTTCTGTTGTTTGTTCTTTCTCTTTCTAACTTTGACAGGTATTTAACAATTTTAAACATTAAAAAAAAACTAACTTTAGCCCTGGCTGGTGTAGCTCAGTGGATTGCGCGCGGGCCTGTGAACCAAAGGATCGCGGTTCGATTCCCAGTCAGGGCACATGCCTGGGTTGCAGGCCAGTTCCCAGCATGGGACACATAAGAGGCAACCATACATTGATATTTCTCTCCTTCTCCCTCTCTCCTATCCTTCCCCTCTAAAGATAAATAAATAAATATTTAAAAAAAACTAACTTTAGGCTTTGATGGTTCTATAATCATATTAGTTTCTATTCTTTTCCAGTTTTTATTTATTTTTAATTAAATTTATTGGTGTGACATTAAGTACATTTCAAGTGTGAAATTGCATAACACATCATCTGTATATTGCACTGAACATTCACTACCCAAAGTCAAATCATCCATCACCATGTATGAGGTCTGTCAGAAAAAGTCCAACAATTGTTAATATAATAAGAATGCCTTGAGAGACATTTATTTAACCTGGCAGCCAAGGAGAGTGGACTGGAATGGGCATATGTAAGCAATGACAACTTCACTATACTAGACAGTGGGGGCAGTAGATGACATTGAGTGAGCATCTGTACTGCTTGGCCATCACATTCAAAATGATTGAGTGAGTAGAGGAGTGGATCTGCATCAAATTTTGCATTAAGCTTGAACATTCCTCCATGGAAAGTATTGAGATGATTCAGAAGGCTTCTGGGGACAATGCAATGAGTACAGTGCAAATAAAAGTGTGGCACAAATGCTTCAAAGATGGTTGAGGATCTTTTGAAAGTGATCCACATTCTGGAAGGCCTGCAACAAGCAGAACACCTGAGAATATGAAATGTGTACAAGCTGCAATCAACAAAGAGCAGCAACTAACAGTGAGAGAACTACAAGCTGACCTGGGTATTCCAACAACTACTATGTCTGAGATTTTGACACAGGATCTTGGCATGGGATGTGTCATGGCAAAATTTGTCTCACGCCTGCTGCCACAGTAGAAGGAACTTTGTGCTGCAGCTGCTAATAGCTTGATTCAAACTACTGCCAATGAACCATAAGTGGAGAAAACATGTGGGTCTACTCATACCATTATGATCCAGAAATGAAGGCCCAATGTCTCAATGAAAGTTGTCTGGGCTCTCCATGTCCAAAGAAGGTGAGGCAAAGTTGCAGCTAGATCAAGACCATGTTAGCTGTGTTTTTGGATTGGGAGGTGTTGTCCATCACAAATATGTTGCACCAATCAAAACAATTTAAAAGGTGTAGAACCTCGACATTCTTTATTAATTGAGAGATGCAATATGATGAAAGTGGCCACAGCTATGGGCAACTGATGATCAGCAGCTTTGTCATGATAACAAACCCACTCATGCATCATGTCTCATGCAGTTCTTTGGCATAACATCAAATCACCCAAGCGACTTAGCCCCTCTATAGGCCAGATTTGATGCCCTGCAACATCTGGCTTTTCCCAAAACTAAAACTGCCTTTGAAAGGGAAGAGACTTCAGACTGTCAATGAGATTCAAGAAAATACAATGAGGCAGCCAATAGCGATTGGGAGAACTGTGTGAGGTCCCAAGGTGCCTACTTTGAAGGGGACTGAGGTGTCATTGTCCTATGTACAATGCTTCTTGTATCTTCAATAACTGTCTATTTTTTTTATAGTGCATGGCTGAATACTTTAGGAACAGGCTTCATATATGAACCACTTTAACATTTACTACTTTCCTACAATCTTCCCTCTGATAACCACCACACTGTTTTCTGGGGCTATCAATTTTTTTTCTTGTTTTTCCACTTGCTGCTTTCAGTTTTATATACCACTTTTGAGTAAAATTATATGGTTTTTAACTTGTTCTGTCTGATTTAGTGTGTTTTGCTTGGTGTTTTGCTTAGTGTGATATTCTCAAAATCCATGTTGTCACAAGTGGCAATATTTCATCTTTGTTTATGGCTCAGGAGTATTCCACTGTATATGTGTACCACATCTTCTTTATCCAATACTCTATCAAAGTACACTGGTTGTTTCCAAGTCTTGACCATCATGAATAAAGTTGCAATGAACATAGGGGTGTAAGTGTCTTTGAAAATAAATGTTTTAAATTGCTTCATGTAGATATTTATAGGAGGGATGGGTGCTGGGTCATATGGGAACTCTATTCTTAATATTTTGAGGAGCCTCCATATTATTTTCCACAGTGGTTGTATCAGTTTATATTCCTATCAGTGGTGAAGAGGGTTTCTTTTTCTCCACAATCTCTTTAGCACTTGTGATTTCTTGTCTTGTTGATGACAGTCATTATGACAGGTGTGAGAAGGTATCTCACTGTAGTTTTGATTTTTATTTCCCTGATAGCTAGTGAAGTGGAAAATCTTTATATATATATATGCCATTTGTATGTCTTGTGAGAATTGTTCATGTATTCTTCTCTTTTTTAAAATTGGATTGTTTATTTGTTTGGTGTTTAGTTGTGTGAGTTCTTCATATATTAGAATGTTAACCCCTTGTCAGAGTTGTTGTTTGAAAAGGTCTTCTCTCAGTTGGTTGTTTGCCTTTTTGCTTTGTTGGCAGCTTTTTTTTTACTGTGCAGAATTTTCAGTTTGATGTAGTCTTATTCATTTACTTGTGCCTTTACTCCTCTTGCCTTTCGAGTAAAATTTGTTCTAAGGCCAAGGTCCATAAGTTTAGTAGGTATGTTTTCTTCTATGTGATTTATTATTTCTTTTATTCTTGGTTACTTTGCAATTTTTTAAAGTTTTATTTTATTGATTATGCTATTGCAGTTGTCCCATATTTTCCCCTTTCCCACCTCCACTCAATATCCCCTATTCCTTCTGGCAATACCCACACCATTGTTGATACTCATGGGTCATGCCTACAGGTTCTTTGGCTACTCCATTTCCTATACTGTACTTTACATTCCATGGCTATTCTGTAAGTGCATAATTGTACTTATTACAATGCTTATCTCTCCACCCATGCCTCCACAACCCAGTCCAACCAGCGAACCATTATGGTACTTTCTATATTTATAATTCTGTCTCTGTTCTTCTTGTTTGCTTAGTTTGTTTCTCAGATTCAATTGTTGATAGTTATGAATTTATTGCCATATTATTGTTCATAGTTTTGATCCTCTTCTTTTTCTTAGATAAGTCCCTTTCACATTTCATATAATGATGGTTTGGTGATAATGAACTCTTTTAGTTTTTTCTTGTCTGGTGAAGCTCCTTATTTGCCCTTTGATTCTAAATGATACACTTCCTGGGTAGAGCAATCTTGGCCCCTGCTTTTCATGACTTTGAATATTTCTTGCCTGTCCCTTCTAGCCTGCAAAGTTTCTTTAGAAAAATCAGATGACAATCTTATGGGAACTCTTCTGCAGCTAATTTCTTTCCTCTTGTTGTTTTTAATAGTCTCTCTTTATCTTTAACCTTTGGCATTTTAATTATGATGTCTCTTGGAGTGGACCTTTTGGCATCCATCTTGTTTGAGACTCTCTGCTTCCTGGACTCGCATGTCTATTACCTTCACCAAATTAGGGAAGTTTTCTTTCATTATTTTTTCAAATAGATTACCAATTTCTATTTTAAATACTTATTGTTATTCAAGTACAATTGTCCCAACTTTTACCCATCATTCCCCCCACCAGAGCCACCCCCACCTCCCACCCTCAATCCTACCTGCTTTTGGCTTTCTCCATGTGTCCTTTATACATGTTGGTTGACAACCCTTCCTCCCTTTCCCCCCATTACACCTCCCATCTTCCTCTGGTTACTGTCAACCAGAGACATTAAAATTAAGATCATCAATTTCTTGCTCTTTCTCTTCTCCTTTTTTCACTCCTATCATGAAAATATTGACATGTTTGAAATTGTTGCAGATGCAGCTTCCACTATCCTTATTTTTTTAGATTCTTTTTCTTCTCATTGTTCTGATTGGTTATTTTTATTATTTTTTTTGCTTCTTTATGTTCCAAATCATTGATTTGATTCTTTACTTCATCCACTCTACTGTGGTTTCCCTGTAAATTGTTTACCTCCATTTTGTTTAGTTCTTTTTCTGGCATTCTGATCTGTTCTTCTATGTTTCTTTGTCTCCTCATTTTGACAGCCTCTCTGTATCTGTTTGCATGTATCAGGTAGAGTTTCTATGATTCCCTGTCTTGATAGTGTGGCCTAATGTAATAGATGTCCTATAGGGTCTCATAGTACAGCCTTCCCTACCGCTCAATATGAGTACTTAATTAGTGCCCTTTTTGTGGGCTGAGTACATCCTCTTTTTGTAGTTGAGCCTTGACTGCTGTTGGCATGTCAATTGTAGGGATTTACCCAGGCTAGTCAGCTGCTGGCTGTGACCACTGACCACAAACCTCTGCCCTCTGTGAAGAATCAGCTAGTGGGGCCAGGTGGTGGTGCTCTTATGTGGTCTGTAGCTGTCCACTGGGTATGGAGGTTCTAGGTTTTCCAGGGTGGTACAGGCCAAGGTCAACCTCCACCTACATTTTGCCCAGGTCCACCCTGCCTGATCTATAGAACAATCTGAGATGTCTGCTCTTTGTGCTTGGCTTGGAGATTCCCAGGAGAAACTATGCTGTGTATCTAGACTAGTTACTGCTAGTGCTGGGCCTGCAGCCACTCAGTAAGAAGCATGGGGCTCTGGGGGCTCACTGAGGCCAACTGCTTCTTATTTGAGAGAATTTAGGAAGTTGTGAAGCATGAGGCACAACTAGACATTCATATTCGAGAAAGCAGCTTGAGAGGGTCTGTAAGCTGACTGAGACTGAGTCTCTGAGAATCTCCAAAGAAGGACAGATAGTGTTAACCAGATTGGTGGTATCTCAGTTATGACACTAGCCTGCTAGTCTATAGCTCTGAGCAGGGAAGGTACAGAAAAAGGACAAAGGCCTTTGTCCACCTTTCTGTCTGGGAGAAAGCTGTTCCCCAGCCCTGGCCTTTATGCCAGACACTTCAGTTTCTCCCTGTATGCTACTGATTCCTTTCAAGCTTCTACCCCAGTGCTAGAGCTCAGAGGGAGTGTGTCTGAGTAAGTCTGAGTGTGGGTTCTTTAAGAAGAACTGCTTGGGACTCCAGAATTTTCTTCCACTGTCTCAATGCCTGCTGATTTTTGCAGCCAGAAGTTACGGGGACTTATCTTCCTGCCCTGGAAACCTGGGCTGGAGCTGGGACTCCTTGCTCTTGAGATATTCCTCCTTAATTTTTATCCACCATCTGTGGATGTGGGACTAGCCCATGCCACACCTCCACCTCCTCCCAACTGTATTGATGGATATGGTTCTTTAATTCCATAGTTGTCAGACTTCCATTCAACTCAATTTCTGATGGTTCTGAGTGATGGTTGTTCTAAGGTTTAGTTGTAATGTTGATGTGGTTGTGTGAGGGGGTGGGCCATGTTTCCCTATGCCACAATCTTAACCAGAAATTCCTTTCTTATATTCAGGTTTCTTGATCCATTTTGTGTTAATTTTTATATATGGGGAAAAACAGTGGTCTAGTTTTGTTCTTTTGCATGTGGGTTTCCAATTTTCCCTGCATCATTTATTGAAAAGTCTTTCTTTGTTGTATGGTTTTGGATTCTTTGTCAAAAATTATTTACCCATATGCATGTGTTTTTATTTCTGGGCTCTCAGTTCTTTTTTTATTGTTCTGTGAGTTTGTTTTTCTGCCACGCAATGCTGTGATTATTGTCACTTTGTAGTATAAGTTTCCTCAGAATTGCTTTGGCTATTTCATGTCTCTTGTAATTTCTAAAAAATCTGATTATTTTGTTATATTTATTTTTAAAATGTCATTGACATGTTGATTTGGATTGCATTAAATCTGTGTTTTGCTTTTGATAATAAAACCCTTTAGCTATGTTGATTCTACCAATTTATTTATGATTCCCTCTTTCTACTTACTTTGCATTTCACTTGTGTTATATAAGATTCTACTATTCTAATTAACATCTGTGGGGAGGGTGCTTCCCTACACACCTAACAAGAATTTTTTTATAAAACAGCTAAATGTTTAACAATTCAACTCAATTTTGACACTGTCTATCTGGAGATAATATCAGATTTAACAAATTAAGAATTCAGCCCTATAAGAATGCTCCCCTCGATGGAGGAAGATGGCGGCGTGGTAGGAGGGAGCAGACCCTACTCCCCCTCTACACACGGGAGAAAAACCAGATCAATCTACGTAAAGATCAGAACAGACAAGGAACAGTAATACAGCATATTGGAGAATAAGAGGTCGGAAATTGTAGCGGACACTGAAAAACAAGCGGTAAGGAGAGCTCTTCGGAACAATAAGAGCCCAGGGTTCCAGCGCGCGGAGAACGGGGCGGCCGAGGCCCCGGCCCGGCGCTCCGCCGAGCCTGCCCCAGGGCCCTGGGGAGGGAGCTGGGTCAGCCGCTGAACCGGCTGGGAGATCTCAGGGGCCACCGCGCGACTGCGCCCGAGCAAAAGTGGGTGCCCTGTGAGGGAGCGAAAGTGGGTGCACCCCACCAGGTCACTGCGCGACTTTGAACCGAGTTTTCGTGGTCGCCGCGCGACTACGAAAGCATAGGCGCCCCAAGAGAGACAGAGGTGCGGGCGAAGTGAGACAGCTGAATGAAAATAGACACCCTCAGGGGACCGCACACGGTCTCGGGCTAGTGGACACTCGCGAAAACATAGGCGCAGGCCACTGGAGACAGCTGTGGAGCCAGAGGCGCCAGTTCACCAGCGGGTTCGCAACGCGGACAGCTCAGGCCCAAGGTGCAGGCGCTGGATAGCAGCTGGAACGCAGGCCTCTCTCAGATCCGAATGCAGGCAGCTGTGCCCGAACACTGAAAGCCTCCCAGGGACAAAGGCAGGCGGCTGTGCACGTCTGGAGAACCTAGCTCACACCCATAACCTCGGAGAAGTGCGCACACATCAGGAAGTTCAGATCACACGCTGGAAACCCTGTGGGGAGAGGTGCCCACTAACGCTGGGATACATAGCACAGTGAGGACTGAGTTCTGAACACAGAAAAAAGCAATAAGATCACCCCTCGGCCATTGCAGCCAGCAAGACCTGAAAAAAACCGGCTGGCAAGTTTGAAAACAACAAGAGGGTTTTTTTTTTTGTTTTGTTTTTCTTTTGTTTGTTTTTTTTGTTTGTTTTTCCTTTTCTTTTCTTTCTTTTTTTTTTAATTAATAATTTTTTAAATTTTTTATTTCTTTAATATATTTTTATTTTTTTAAATATTTTGTTGTGCTTTGCTTGTTTTTTTTTTTTTTTTTTTTTTTTTTTCCTTTTTCCCCCCTTTGGCTGCTTATATTTGTGTGGGGGTGTCTGTGTGCGTGTCTCTTTTTTGTTTTGCCAGTTTGTTAGTGTCTTTTTGTTTGTAAGCCTGTATATCTATATGAGTTTTTAACTACTCCTTCTTCATTGTTTATATCTTCTTCTTTACTCCCCAACTCCTTTTGCCTTCCTTGAATTACTTCTTCTCTTATCCCCTCTTCCTTTCTCTTCAATTTTTATCTTTTCTACCTTCCTCTTGTTTCCCCTTTCTTCTTTTTTTCATTTTCCCCCCTCTTCTTTTTGTAAAGACACACGAGTGAGACAAAACAAACAAACAAGCAAGCCTGGAACTGTGGCGGGGGGAGATCCAGAGTTGGCCCCCAAAAGAGGGTATTCCAGCTGATGAGTCAGTGGAAGCAGTGAACAACAGGATATCCGAAGGAGAATCCACCGTTGAATCTCACAGATATTCTACCACAGAAGGTCATACCACAAACCCAGGGAGCCAGAACAGATCAATTGAAGAAGCTGAGGCTAACAACAAGAGTCTTACAAACAATGGGAAGACAAAAGAACAATCCCCAAATGAAAGGAAAGGAGGAAGCTCAAGAAAGAATGCTAAATGAAACAGAGGCAACTCAACTATCAGATATCGAGTTCAAAGCAATGGTTGTCAGGAAGCTCAATGAGCTCTCAATGAGCTACCATAAACTACAGGGAAGTTATGATGAACTCACCGCAAACTATATCAACATGAAAAAGGAAATAGAAACTATCAACAAGGGCCAAGAGGAAATGAAGAACACAATCTCTGAACTGAAGAACACAGTAGAAGGAATGAAAAGCAGAATCGACGAAGCAGAAGATCGGATCAGCGAGTTGGAGGACAAAATAGAAAAAAATACTCAGAATGAGCAAGATAAGGAAAAGAGGCTTAGAAAGAATGAAGAGGGTTTAAGAGAAATGCAAGACAACATGAAACGGAATAATATCCGTATAATAGGAATACCAGAAGGAGAAGAACAAGAACAAGGGATAGAAAACCTGTTTGAAAAAGTAATGATGGAAAACTTCCCTCATTTGGTGAGAGAAAAAGCCACACAAATCCAGGAAACACAGAGAGTCCCAATCAAAAGGAACCCAAACAGGCCCACTTCAAGACACATCATAATTAAAATGGCAAAACTCCAAGACAAAGAGAGAATCTTAAAGGCAGCAAGGGAGAAAAAGGAAGTAACATACAAGGGGGCCCCAATCAGGTTAGCATCTGACTTCTCAATGGAAACGCTCCAAGCCAGAAGAGAATGGCAAGAAATATTCCAAGCAATGAGAACCAAAGGCCTGCAACCCAGACTACTTTACCCAGCAAGGCTTTCAATCAAGATAGAAGGCCAAATAAGGAGCTTCCCAAACAAAAGCAGTCTAAAAGAATACACCTCTACCAAACCAATGCTGCAAGAGATACTAAAGGGACTGCTTTAAGGGAAGAAAGGAAAAGACAGAGAGAGGAAGAGAGAGAGGAACACAGGTACGAAAATGGCAATGAATAAATACCTATCAATAATAACTTTAAATGTAAATGGATTAAATGCCCCAATCAAAGGACATAGAATAGCTGAATGGATAAGAAAGCATGACCCACACATATGCTGCCTACAAGAAACCCACCTCAGGACAAAAGACATACACAGGCTCAAAGTGAAGGGCTGGAAACAAATTTTCCAAGCAAATGGTCAGGAAAAAAAAGCTGGAGTAGCAATACTCACATCAGACAAAATAGACTTCAAAAGAAGGGCCATAAAGAGAGACCCAGAAGGCCACTTCATAATACTCAAGGGAAGAATCCACCAAGAAGACATAAATATTGTAAATATATATGCACCCAACGGAGGAGCACCTAAATACATCAAGAAAATTTTAGAGGACTTCAAGAAAGATATAGACAGCAACACAATTATAGTAGGGGATTTTAACACCCCACTGTCAAAAATGGACAGATCTTCCAAACAAAATATCAACAAAGATATTGTGGCACTGAACAACACTCTAGAGGAAATGGACTTAACTGATATATATAGAGCCCTTCATCCCAAAGAAGCTAAATACACTTTCTTTTCAAATGCACATGGAACATTTTCAAAGATAGACCACATGATAGGACACAAATCAAGCCTCAACAAATTCAAGAAAATTTATATCATACCAAGCATTTTCTCTGACCACAAGGGACTGAAACTAGAAACCAACCCCAAGGAGAAAAACCCAAAACCCTCAAAATCATGGAGATTGAATAGCATGCTATTAAACAATGAATGGGTCAAGAATGAAATTAGGGAGGAAATCAAAAAGTTTCTGGAAACAAACGATAATGAACTCACATCGACCCAAAACTTATGGGACACAGCAAAGGCAGTCCTCAGAGGGAAGTTTATAGCGATACAGGCCTATCTAAAAAAGACAGAAACATCTCAAACAAACAACCTAACCCTTCGCCTACAAGAACTCGAGGAACAACAACAAAGACAGCCCAGAGCAAGTAGAAGGAAAGAAATAACCAAGATAAGAGCAGAATTAAATGATATAGAGACTAAAAGCACAATCCTAAAGATCAATGAATCCAGGAGTTGGTTCTTTGAAAAGATCAACAAAATCGACAAGCCTTTAAGCAGGCTCATCAAGAAAAAAAGAGAGAGGACTCAAATAAACACAATCAGAAATGAAAGAGGAGATATTACAACCGACACTGCAGAAATACAAAGGATTGTAAGAAATTACTATGAAGAACTGTATGCCAAGAAATTTGAAAACCTAGGTGAAATGGACAGGTTTCTGGAAAAATATAACCTTCCAAAACTCAATGAAAAAGAAACAGAAAGTCTGAACAGACCAATAACGGCTGGTGAAATTGAATCAGTAATCAAAACACTCCCGACGCACAAAAGCCCTGGACCAGATGGCTTCACAGGAGAGTTCTACAAAACATTTAAGGAAGAGCTAACCCCTATTCTCCACAGACTATTCCAAAAAATCCAAAATGATGGAAGACTCCCAAACTCTTTTTATGAAGCCAGCATCATCCTAATCCCAAAACCAGATAAAGACACAACAAAGAAGGAGAACTTCAGGCCAATATCGCTGATGAACATAGATGCTAAAATCCTCAACAAAATATTGGCAAACCGCATCCAGCAACACATTAAAAAGATCATACACCACGACCAAGTGGGATTCATCCCAGGGATGCAAGGATGGTTCAACATTCGCAAATCAGTAAATGTAATTCATCACATAAACAAAAGCAAAGACAAAAATCACATGATCATATCAATAGATGCGGAAAAAGCATTCGATAAGGTACAGCACCCATTTATGATAAAAACACTCAGCAAAGTGGGAATAGAGGGAGCATTCCTCAACATAATAAAGGCTATATATGAGAAACCTACAGCCAGCATCATACTCAACGGGCAAAGACTAAATTCTTTTCCACTAAAATCAGGAACAAGACAAGGCTGCCCACTCTCTCCACTTCTATTCAACATAGTATTGGAAGTATTAGCCACAGCGATTAGACAAGAAAAGGAAATGAAAGGCATCCAACTTGGAAAGGAGGAAACAAAACTATCATTGTTTGCAGATGACATGTTAGTATACATAGAAAATCCTATAGTCTCGGCCAAAAAACTGCTCGACCTAATAAATGAATTTGGCCAAACAGCCGGATACAAAGTCAATATCCAGAAATCAAAGGCATTTTTGTATACCAACAATGAAACAACAGAAGTAGAAATCAAGGAAAAAATACCATTTGATATAGCAAAAAGAAAAATAAAGTACCTAGGAATAAACCTAACCAAGGAGGTAAAAGACCTGTATGCAGAAAACTACACAACACTGAAGAAAGAAATCAAGGAAGACACAAATAAATGGAAACACATACCGTGTTCATGGATCGGAAGAATTAACATCATCAAAATGTCCATACTTCCCAAAGCAATCTACAGATTCAATGCAATACCTATTAAAGTATCAATGGCATATTTCACAGATATAGAACAAACTCTTCAAAAATTTATATGGAACCATAAACGACCCAGAATAGCGGCAGCAATCTTGAGAAAGAAGAGCAAAGCAGGAGGGATCACAATACCTGATATCAAAATGTATTACAAGGCCACTGTAATCAAAACAGCCTGGTACTGGCATAAAAACAGGCACGTCGAGCAGTGGAATAGAATAGAGAGCCCAGAAATAAACCCTAGTGTCTATAGTCAATTAATATTCGACAAAGGGGGCAGCAACATAAAATGGAGTAAAAATAGCCTCTTCAACAAGTGGTGTTGGGAGAACTGGACAGCTTCGTGCAAGAAATTGAAACTCGAGCACCAACTTACACCATACACAAAAATAAATTCAAGGTGGATAAAAGACTTAAGCATAAGCTGTAACACCATTAAAGTCCTAGAAGAGAACATAGGCAGGAAAATCTCAGATATTACACGCAGCAACATTTTTACTGATATGTCCCCTAAAGCAAGGGACATAAAGGAAAGAATAAACAAATGGGATCTCATCAAAATAAAAAGCTTCTGCATGGCCAAGGAAAACAGTATTAAAATAAAAAGAGAACCGACTGTTTGGGAAAACATATTTGCCAATGATATCTCAGATAAGGGTTTAATCTCCAAAATATACAAAGAACTTACACGACTCCACTCTAAGAAGACAAGCAACCCAATTAAAAAATGGGCAAAGGACTTGGGCAGACACCTCTCCAAGGAGGACATACAGAGGATCCAGAGACACATGAAAAAATGCTCGATATCGCTAGCTATCAGAGAGATGCAAATTAAAACTACAATGAGATACCACTTGACACCAGTCAGAATGGCCCTCATAAACAAAGCAACAAACAGCAAGTGTTGGAGAGGTTGTGGAGAAAAGGGGACACTACTGCACTGCTGGTGGGAGTGCAGACTGGTACAACCACTATGGAAAACAGTATGGGTTTTTCTTAAAAAACTAAAAATGGATATACCTTTTGACCCAGCAATTCCATTGCTAGGACTATATCCTAAGAACCCTGAAACACCAATCCAAAAGAAACTATGCATCCCTATGTTTATAGCAGCACAATTTACAATAGCCAAGTGTTGGAAGCAACCTAGATGCCCATCAGTAAATGAATGGATCAAAAAACTGTGGTACATTTATACAATGGAATTCTATGCAGCAGAAAGAAAGAAGGAGCTCATACCCTATGCAACGGCATGGATGGAACTTGAGAGCATCATGCTAAGCGAAGTAAGCCAGGCAGTGAAAGACAAATACCATATGATCTCACCTTTAACAGGAACCTAATCAACAAAACAAAGAAACAAGCATAATATAACCAAAGACATAGAAATTGGGAACAGGCTGAAAGTCACCAGAGGGGAGAGGGGAGGGAATTTCAGGGGAAAAGGGGAAGGATTTACAGAAACAAGTAAAAAGGACACATGGATAAAAACTATGGGGGGGTGGAAATGGGAGGGAAGGGCTGGGGTGGTGGGTTGGGGTGAGAATAAAAGACAGAAAACTGTACAAGATCAACAATTAAAATAAAAATTAAAAAAAAAAAAAAAAAGAATGCTCCCCTCCTACCTAACTTCAGATGCCAATTGTAAGATCAGGTTCTCACCTGTGCTTCTGATCAACCCACTATAGAGTGAAGAGTTCCCATGCTTCTTGTTTTTCATCTAATTTGATAAAGGCCCCCACAGAACTGAGATAAATAGTATCCTTACTAGGTCACCTGTTTATATGAAAAAGGTATAACTCAGGAACAATCAGATGTAAGAATGAATATGGCAGTATATGAAGAAAGGTCTCAGATTTTCCATGCTCTTTCTAAGGCTGCCACTCCCTTGAATCTTGAGGTGTATCAACCTAGAAGCTCTCTGAAACTCAACCTTTTAGGTTTATATGTATTTTGGGTTTACATGTTTATGTAAATAAAATTGATTAAATAATTGGTCTTTGGAGATTGATTTAACCTCCACTGTCTCTCCCCCTCCTGAAGGTCAGGTGTATGAGACTGAAAGTTTCAACCCTCCAATCACAAGGTTGGTTCTGTTGTTTACCAATCCTCATTTTTTTTTTTTTTTTTGTTATCTAGAGGCTTTCTAAAAGTCACCTCATTAACCTAACAAAAAATCCTTGATTATTCTCAACACAAGGGAAATTACAAAGGTTTTGAAAGGATCTCTGTGCCAGAAACAGGATGAAGACTAAGTATGTATTTCTAATTATAAATCACAGTATCTTATTAGTTCTAATTTCTTTAATGTAAATGCGTAAACAACTTATATTTAGACATTATTTTTCATATGTTCTTGTAAGGCTTTTTTTCTTTCTTTCAAATCACAAATAGGCCTTTTTGTCCCTATTAAACAGATTCTTGCACTGGGGTCTCATATCTATCAGCTCATATAACTTTAGCACCTGTCTCATCTGCAGTAGCTTTTCCAGAACTGCTACCTTCACCATGAAGCTCTATGAGTTATCCCAATTCAAACTTGGGATTCAGTACTTTGACTTTTCTAACAAAGAAATCATGAAGTGGGTAAATAGATTGGCAAGACTTTTCTATACCTTTTCCAGTGCTATCTGGAATCAATTTATGGACCACTTCATTCAAGTCATTTGTCTACATCTCTCAGGTCATGATTCACATCATCTTCTGGATTTGGAAGACCTGTTGATGCTGAGCATAAGAAGTCTTCTGAATCTGATTGTTGTATTTTTTTTTTTTTACTAAAACCAACCCAGAATAGAGAAATGAAGATGGCAGTGAGGTAGGTGGGAGTGGAGCCCAGTTCTCCCTGTGCCCAGCTGGAACACCTAGCTGATTTTCTGAGGAACAGAGTGAAGAGCCAAAGGAATCCCAGCTTAAATGAAGTTTGGAGGAAAAAAATTGCAGAAGATATTGAAAAACAGACAGTGAGGAGATTGCACTGGGATGGTAAGGTCTCTGGGATCTGCACAGGGATCAAGGCTGTCTCAGGTCCCAGCTAGGCACTTGCTGCAGGACACGGGAAGGAGAGTTAGATCATCAGCTTCCTCCCCTACCAGAGCAGGGAGGGCAGTTCAGCACTAGGAGAGACCTAGATGCTGGAAGTTGCTGGGGGGAATAGAGATGAAGTGGGAGACACACAAAGGTGGTACATATCGGCTGGGACAGTGGACACTGACACCAGAGAAATTGAGGTGCTGGGTGACACCTGGAGAAGGAATGAGTTGGGCTGTGTTGGACCCTTACTTGGATAGTCTCTGGACTAGTTGGAAAGTTGGGTTGTGTGAAAAGCCCTGTACTTGTTAAGAATGGCAGGCAGCTGCTTTTTAAGGAACTCTCCAGCAGTAGCTGACTCGACCCATGGGTGATCAGCTGCATGTACCCAGAGACTGAGTGGCTGAGCAGAACCACAACCCAGCTTGTCTAGGGCTCTGAGCCTGAGATTGACTAATGCTGCGAGCAGCTGAGTGGCTGATTTGAGCCTGGCAGCTCACAGAGGACCTGAGCCACAGCCCAGGAAACTGCGACCCAGATCTGGTCCCTATCCTCTCAAAAACATAGGAAGGGAGAAAAATGAAACCTATCCCCCGTCTTCCTGTGGCATATAGGAAGACCAGCAGAACTCACTGAACACGTTTAAAGTCAGCAGGAGGCTTATTACTACTACTACTACTACCAGTACTACTGTTATTATTTTGGATCCTCTCTCTTTTTTTCCTTTTTGTTTTCTTCCCCCAAGTGAGACAATAAGACACGGAGTTACAAAGTGTCCAAGACAGATTGAAAGGGGGAGCACAAGGTTAACACCAAAAAACTGAGAAACTGAGACAAATGTCACTTTGCTATCCCATGGAGCTGGCATTTTATTGTTTATGTGTATTATTATAATCTTTTCATTTTTTACCACGTTTATTTTATTAGTATTTTTTATTTCTCTTCTTTATGTTTACTTTCCCTCATTTTATTTCTCTGCTTAATTGCATTGTTTCACTGGTTTCCCTTATTGTATTTTAATGTTCCTTCTTTCATTTCACCTATGTTCCAATAAAACACATCTCTTGATTGGGTACTTTTTATTCTGGTTATCTAAATCATATATTTCTTGTAATATTATTTTTGTTCCAGTACTATTGCAAATAATTGTTGTCCGATACAATTGTACATACTACATAGCAACCCTCCCTGATCTTAGAACACTTCACTTTATTCCTGAACATTACTATTATTGTGGTTAACTCTATTCTTTCTCACATTATGCCTACTTTCTATCCTTTACTCTCACTATATCTCACCACCTAACCTTGCACAAGTGCTCTGTTTTCTGGATTCAGCTCACAATCCTCCTCCTCTTTAACAAAAGTTTTATCATCCTTTTACTTTTCATAAAAAGTGGTTAGTTGTGTGAAACATCACAGTTAATGCTATACATATCCAAAGAATCTCCTATTTCCTCTCTGTTTGCTGGTATTCTAAATACCATAAAATACTCTCCCACTGTCTTAACCCCTTTGGCCTACCCCCTGCCAATGATCACACACAAGAATAGGTGGGAGCTGTGGACATCAGGATATCTGATGGAGAAAAACCACCAACAAAGGAACCACCAAAAAGTAAAAACCCAAGTACAAGAGAGCCCACACAGACAGAATAAAGGGCAAACCTAGTGCGTCCAGACAAGGAGATCAAAGAGACCACACCACTAAACATCATGGAATTCCTACCATAGAAGTTCACCCTACAAAGACAGATAGCAAAGGAAACATCAGGAAGCACAGAAATAAACAAAAAAAGTCACCTAGAAGGGGAACACAAAAAAGGAACATTCAATCAAATGGAAAGGATGAATCCCCACTAAAAATGATAAAGGAAATAGAAGTAACCAAACTATAAATACAGAATTCAAAATAATGGTTATAAAGACATTCAAGGAACTCACAGACAATTACAAGAAACTAAGTGAAAACTACATTATGAAAAAGGAAATATAAAACATAAAAAAAACAGGAAGAAATAAACAATAAAATCTCAGAAGTAAAAAACCCATTAGAAGCTATTACAAGCAGAGTGGATAAAGCAGAGGATAGAATCTGCTAGCTGGAGGACAAAATAGAAAAAAGCACCCAGATAGAGCAAGAAAAGGAAAAGAAGCTCAGAAAGAATGAACAGGTGGTAAGGGAGATGCAAGACAAGATGAAAAGTAATAATATCCTTATATAGGGATACCAGAAGGAGAAGAAAAACAAGGACAGAAAACCTGTTTGAAAAAGTAATGATGGAAAAATCACCTAATTTGATGAGAGGAAATGTCACAAAAATCCGGAAAACATAGAGAGTCCCCATCAAGGGGAACCCAAAGAGACCCACTTAAAGACACATCATAATTAAAATGGCAAAATTCCAAGACAAAGAAAGAATCTTAAAGGCAGCAAGGGAGAAACAGGAAGTAACATACGGGGGAGGGGGGCAATAAGGATCACAGCTGACTTCTCAATGGAAATGCTCCAAGCCAGAAGAGAATGGCAAGGTGTATTCCAAGTAATGAAAACCTGAGGCCTACAACCAAGACCAGCTTATCAAGCAAGGCTCTCAAGTATAATGGAAGGCCAAATAAAGATCTTCCCAGACAAAAGAAGTCTAAAAGAACACACCTCCATTAAATCAGCTCTGCAAGAGACGCTAAAGGGACAGCTTTAAGAAAAGGAAGGAAAAGAGTGAAAGAGAGAAGAATGCAAGTATGAAGAAATGGCAAAGAATAAGTACCTACCAATAATAATCTTAAACATAAATAAATTAAATGCTTCAATCAAAAGACAAAGAATAGTTGAATAGATAACAAAGCATGACCAACACATATGCTGACTACCAGAGACCAACCTCAGGACAAAAAACCTACACAGACTGAAAGCAAAAGGCTGGAAACAAATATTCCAAGCATATGGACAGGAAAAAAAAATCCAGGGTTCAATATTCATATCAGGTAAAAAAAGACTTCTAAAAAAGAGATATAAAGAAACACTCAGAAGGTCACTTCATAATACTCAAGGGAAGAATCCATCAAGAAGTCATAAACACTGTAAATATCTATGCACCCAACACAGGAGCACCCAAATACAAAAATGGAAATGTTGGAGGATTTCAAGAAACATACTGACAGCAACACAATTGTACTAGGGGATTTCAACACCCAACTTTTAAAAATGAATAGATATTCTAAACAAAATATCAACAAAGATATTGTGACATTGAACAATGCCATAGTTGAAATTGGACTTAGCTGATGTATATAGAACCTTTCACCCCAAAGAAGCAAAATACACATTCTTTTCAAATGCACATGGAAAATATTCAAAGATAGACCACATGATGAGACACAAAACAAGCTTCAACAAATTCAAAGAAATTAAAATCATGCCAAACATTTTCTATGACCACAAGGGAGTGAAACTAGAAACTAACCTCAAGGAAAAACTCAAAAACACTCAAACTTATAGAAATTGAATGCCATGCTATTAAACAATGAATGGGTCAAATGGGTCAATAAGAAGATCAAAGAGGAAACGAAAAAGGTGCTGGAAACAAATGAAAATGACTCATAACAAACTAAAACTTATGGGACACAGTAAAGGCGATCCTGAGAGGGAAGTTCATAGTAATGCAGACCTACCTAAAAAAATAAACATTAACATTTCAAATAAACAAACTAACCCTACACCTACAAGAACTCAAGAAAAACAACAAAGGGATCCCAGAGCAAGTAGAAGGAAGGAAATAACCAAGTGACAGCAGAATTAAATGACATAGAGACTAAAAACACAATACTAAGGATCCATAAAACCAGGAGCTAGTTCATTGAAAAAAAATAAACAAAATCAATGAGCCTTTAAGCAGACTCATCAAGAAAAAAAGAGAGAGAACCCAAATAAACACAATAAAAAATGAAAGAGGAGAGATTACAACTGATATCACAGAAATACAAAGGACCATAAGAAGTTACTGCAAAGACCCATATGCCAAAAAAATTAAAAGCCAAAGTAAAATTGACAAATTTCTAGAAAAATATAATTTTCCAAAACTCGAAGAAGAGGAAGAAGAAAGCCTGAACAGACCAATAACAGCTGATGAAATTGAAGTAGTAATAAAAAAACTCCTGACACATAAAATCCCTGGACCTGACAGTTTCACAGGAGAATTATATAAATTATTTAAAGAAGTGCTAACCCCTATCCTTCACAGACTATTCCAAAAAATCCAAAATGATGGAAGACTCCCACACTTTTTTTTTATGAAGCTAGCATTATCCTAATACCAAAACCAGATAAAGACACAACAAAGAAGGAAAACTTCAGACAAATATTGCTGGTGAACATACATGTTAAAATGCTCAACAAAATATTGGCAAACCACATCCAGCAATACATCGAAAACATCATATACCATGATCAAGTGGGTTGCATCCCAGGGATGCAAGGATGGTATGATGTTCACAAATCAATAAATGTAATATATCACCTAAGCAAAAGCAAAGACAAAATCACACAACCATATCAATAGATGTGGAAAAAGCATTTTATAAGGTACAGCACCCATTTATGATAAAAACACACACAGCAAAGTGGGAGCAGAGGGAACATTCTTCAACATAATAAAGGCCATCCATATATGAGAGACCTAGAGCCAACATAATACTCAATGGGCAAAAATTAAACACTTTCCCACTAAGATCAGGAACAAGACAAGTTTGTCCACTTTCACCACTCCTATTTAACATAGTATTAGAAGTCCTAGCCATACCACGCAGACAAGAAAAAGAAATAAAGGGTATCCAAATTGGAAAAAAGGAAACAAAACTGTCATTGTTTGCAGATGACATGATAATGTACATAGAAAATCCTATAGACTCCACCAAAAAAGTGCTCAACCTAATACGTGAATTTGGCAAAACTGCAGGATACAATGTCAATACTCAGAAATCAAAGGCATTTTGGTACATCAACAATGAAATATCGGGAACAGAAATCAGAAAAAAATCCCATTTGATAGAGCAACAAGAAAAATAAAGTACCTAGGAATAAACCTAACCAAGGAGGTAAAAGACCTGTACTCAGAAAACTACACAACACTGAAGAACGAGGTTAAGGAAGGCATGAACAAATGGAAGCATGTACTGTGTTCATGGATTAGAAGAATTAACACATCAAATGTCCATATTATGCAAAGCAATTTATAGATTTAACACAATACCTATTAAAGTACCAATGGCATATTTCACAGACATAGAACAAACACTTCGAAAAATATATGGAACCATAAACAACTCCGAATAGCTGCAGCAATCTTGAGAAAGAAGAGCAAAGTAGGAGGGATCACAATATCTAATATCAAACTGTATTACAAGACCAATTTAATCAAAACAGCCTGGTAATGACATAAGAACAGACACATGGACCAATGGAACAGAATAGAGAGCCCAGAAAGAAATCCAGGTCTCTATTGTCAATTGATATTCAACAAAGTGAGCAGTAGCATAAAATGGAGCAAAAATACCCTCTTCAACAAATGGTGTTGGGAGAGGTAGGCAGCTATATGAAAAAAAAAAGAAACTCAACCACCAACTTACACCATACACAAAATAAATTCAAGATGGATAAAATTGTAAATATGTCTTTTTTTATTGCCATTTTATTTTATTTATTTTTTTAAATCAGTATTTTTTAATTGTTGATATTGTACAGTTTTCTGTCTTTTACCCCATCCCAGCTCACCACCCCAGCCCTCCCCACCTTCCTCCCATTTCCACCCCCCATAGTTTTTGTCCATGAGTCCTTTATACTTGTTGCTCTAAACCGTTCCCCTTTTCCCCTGAAATTCCCTCCCCTCCCACTCTGGACACTGTCAGACTGTTCTCAAATTCAGTGTCTTTGTTTATATTATACTTGTTTGTTTGTTTTGTTGGTTAGGTTCCTGTTAAAGGTGAGATCATATGGTATTTGTCTTTCACTGCCTGGCTTATTTCGCTTAGCATGATACTCTCCAATTCCTTCCATGCTGTCGCAAAGGGTAGGAGCTCCTTCTTTCTTTCTGCTGCATAGAATTCCATTGTGTAAATGTACCACAGTTTTTTGATCCATTCATTAACTGATGGGCACCTAGGTTGCTTCCAGCACTTGGCTATTGTAAATTGTGCTGCTATGAACATAGGGGTGCATAGATTCTTTTGGATTGGTGTTTCAGGATTCTTAGGATATAATCCAAGCAGTGGAATTGCTGGGTCAAAAGGTATGTCCATTTTTGGTTTTCTTAGAAAATTCCATACTATTTTCCATAGTGGTTGTACCAATCTGCAATCCCACCAACAGTGCACTAGGGTCCCCTTTTCTCCACAACCTCTCCAACACTTGCTGTTTGTTGCTTTGTTTATGAAGGCTATTCTGACTGGTGTCAAGTGGTATCTCATTGTAGTTTTAATTTGCATCTCTCTGATAGCTAGAGATATCGAGCATCTTTTCATGTGTCTCTGGATCCTCTGTATGTCCTCCTTGGAGAAGTGTCTGTTCAAATCCTTTGCCATTTTTTAATTGGGTTGCTTGTCTTCTTAGAGTAGAGTCTTGTAAGTTCTTTATATATTTTGGAGATTAATCCCTTGTCTGAGGTATCATTTCCAAATATGTTTTCCCATACAGTTGGTTCTCTTTTTATTTTAATACTGTTTTCTTTAGCTGTGCAGAAGCTTTTTATTTTGATGAGATCCCATTTGTTTATTCTTTCCTTTATGTCCCTTGCTCTAGGGGACGTATCCGTGAAAATATTGCTGCGTGAAATATCTGAGATTTTCCTGCCTATATTTATCCTCTAGAATTTTAATGGTGTCATGGCTTATATTTAAATCTTTTATCCACCTTGAATTTATTTTTGTGTATGGTGTAAGTTGGTGCTCGAGTTTCATTTTTTTCATGTAGCTGTCCATTTCTCCCCGCACCACTTATTGAAGAGGCTATTTTTGCTCCATTTTATGTTGCTGCCCCCTTTGTCGAATATTAATTGACTGTAGAGACTTGGGTTTATTTCTGGGCTCTCTGTTCTATTCCACTGGTCCACGTGTCTGTTCTTGTGCCAGTACCAGGCTGTTTTGATTACAGTGGTTTTGTAATACAGTTTGGTATCAGGTATTGTGATCCCTCCTACTTTACCCTTCTTTCTCAAAATTGCTGCCGCTATCCGGGGTCATTTATGATTCCATATAAATGTTTGAAGTGTTTGTTCTATGTCTGTGAAATATTCCATTGGAACTTTAATAGGTATTGCATTGAATCTGTAAATTGCTTTGGGTAATATGGACATTTTGATAATATTAATTCTTCCGATCCATGAACATGGTATATGCTTCCATTTGTTTGTGTCTTCCTTGATTTCATTCTTCAGTGTTGTGTAGTTTTCTGCATACAGGTCTTTTACCTCCTTGGTTAGGTTTATTCCTAGGTATTTTATTTTTCTTTTTGCTATATCGAATGGGATTTTTTTCTTGATTTCTGCTTCTGCTGTTTCACTGTTGGTATACAAAAATGCCTTTGATTTTTGGATATTGACTTTGTATCCGGCTGTTTGGCCAAATTCATTTATTACGTCGAGCAGCTTTTTGGCCGAGTCTATAGGATTTTCTATGTACACTATCATGTCATCTGCAAACAATGATAGTTTTGTTTCCTCCTTTCCAATTTGGGTGCCTTTTATTTCCTTTTCTTGTCTAATTGCTGTGGCTAAGACTTCCAATACTATATTGAATAGAAGTGGTGAAAGTGGACAGCCTTGTCTTGTTCCTGATCTTAGTGGGAAAGATTTCAGTTTTTGCCCATTGAGTATGATGTTGGCTGTAGGTCTCTCATATATGGCTTTTATTATGTTGAGGAATGCTCCCTCTATTCCCACTTTGCTGAGTGTTTTTATCATAAATGGGTGTTGTACTTTATCAAAAGCTTTTTCCGCATCTATTGATATGATCATGTGATTTTTGTCTTTGCTTTTGTTTATGTGATGTATTACATTTATTGATTTGCAAATGTTGAACCATCCTTGCATCCCTGGGATGAATCCCACTTGGTCATGGTGTATGATCTTTTTAATGTATTGTTGGATGCGGTTTGCCAATATTTTGTTGAGGATTTTAGCGTCTATGTTCATCAGTGATATTGGCCAGAAGTTCTCCTTCTTTGTTATGTCTTTATCTGGTTTTGGGATTAGAATGATGCTGGCTTCATAAAAAGAGTTTGGGAGTCTTCCATCATTTTGGATTTTTTGGAATAGTCTGTGAAGGATAGGAGTTAGCTCTTCCTTAAATGTTTTGTAGAATTCTCCTGTGAAACCATCTGGTCCAGGGCTTTTGTGTGCCGGGAGTGTTTTGATTACTGATTCAATTTCACCAGCTGTTATTGGTCTGTTCAGGCTTTCTGTTTCTTTTTCATTGAGTTTTGGAAGGTTATATTTTTCTAGAAACCTGTCCATTTCACCTAGGTTTTCAAATTTCTTGGCATACAGTTCTTCATAGTAATTTCTTACAATCCTTTGTATTTCTGTGGTGTCAGTCGTAATCTCTCCTCTTTCATTTCTTATTGTGTTTATTTGAGTCCTCTCTCTTTTTTTCTTGATGAGCCTCCTTAAAGCCTTGTCGATTTTGTTGATCTTTTCAAAGAACCAGCTCCTGGATTCATTGATCCTTAGGATTGTGCTTTTAGTCTCTATGTCATTTAATTCTGCTCTGATCTTGGTTATTTCCTTCCTTCTACTTGCCCTGGGCTGTCTTTGTTGTTGTTCCTCGAGTTCTCTTAGGCGTAGGGTTAAGTCGTTTGTTAGAAATGTTTCTGTCTTCTTTGGTAGGCCTGTATTGCTATGAACTTCCCTCTGAGGACTGCCTTCATTGTGTCCCATAAGTTTTGGGTTGTTGTGAGTTCATTTTCATTTGTTTCCAGAAACTTTTTGATTTCCTCCCTAATTTCATTCTTGACCCATTCATTGTTTAATAGCATGCTATTCAATCTCCATGATTTTGAGGGTTTTGGGTTTTTCTCCTTGGGGTTGGTTTCTAGTTTCAGTCCCTTGTGGTCAGAGAAAATGCTTGGTATGATATAAATTTTCTTGAATTTGTTGAGGCTTGATTTGTGTCCTATCATGTGGTCTATCTTTGAAAATGTTCCATGTGCATTTGAAAAGAAAGTGTATTTAGCTTCTTTGGGATGAAGGGCTCTATATATATCAGTTAAGTCCATTTCCTCTAGAGTGTTGTTCAGTGCCACAATATCTTTGTTGATATTTTGTTTGGAAGATCTGTCCATTTTTGACAGTGGGGTGTTAAAATCCCCTACTATAATTGTGTTGCTGTCTATATCTTTCTTGAAGTCCTCTAAAATTTTCTTGATGTACTTAGGTGCTCCTATGTTGGGTGCATATATATTTACAATGTTTATGTCTTCTTGGTGGATTCTTCCCTTGAGTATTATGAAGTGACCTTCTGGGTCTCTCTTTATGGCCCTTCTTTTGAAGTCTATTTTGTCTGATATGAGTATTGCTACCCCAGCTTTTTCTTTTCCTGACCATTTGCTTGGAAAATATGTTTCCAGCCCTTCACTTTGAGCCTGTGTATGTCTTTTGTCCTGAGGTGGGTTTCTTGTAGGCAGCATATGTGTGGGTCATGCTTTCTTATCCATTCAGCTATTCTATGTCTTTTTTTGGAGCATTTAATCCATTTACATTTAAGGTTATTATTGATAGGTATTTATTCATTGCCATTTTCGTACCTGTGTTCCTCTCTCTCTTTCTCTCTCTGTCATTTCCTTTCTTCCCTTAAAGCAGTCCCTTTAGTATCTCTTGCAGCATTGGTTTGGTAGAGGTGTATTCTTTTAGACTCCTTTGTTTGGGAAGCTCCTTATTTGGCCTTCTATCTAGATTGAAAGCCTTGCTGGGTAAAGTCGTCTGGGTTGCAGGCCTTTGATTCTCATTGCTTGGAATATTTCTTGCCATTCTCTTCTGGCTTGGAGCGTTTCCATTGAGAAGTCAGATGCTATCCTAATTGGGGCCCCTCTTGTATGTTACTTCCTTTTTCTCCCTTGCTCCTTTTAAGATTCTCTCTTTGTCTTGGAATTTTGCCATTTTAATGATGATGTGTCTTGAAGTGGGCCTGTTTGGGTTCCTTTGATTGGGACTCTCTGTGTTTCTTGGATTTGTGTGGCTTATTCTCTCACCAAATTAGGGAAGTTTTCCATCATTACTTTTTCAAACAGGTTTCTATCCCTTGTTCTTGTTCTTCTTCTGGTATCCCTATTATACGAATATTATTCCATTTCATGTTGTCTTGCATTTCTCTTAAACCCTCTTCATTCTTTCTGAGCCTCTTTTCCTTATCTTGCTCATTCTGAGTGTTTTTTTCTATTTTGTCCTCCAACTCGCTGATCCGATCTTCTGCTTCATCGATTCTGCGTTTCATTCCTTCTACTGTGTTCTTCAGTTCAGAGATTGTGTTCTTCATTTCCTCTTGGCCCTTTTTGATAGTTTCTATTTCCTTTTTCATGTTGATATAGTTTGCGGTGAGTTCATCATAACTTCCCTGTAGTTTATGGTAGCTCATTGAGAGCTCATTGAGCTTCCTGACAACCATTGCTTTGAACTCGATATCTGATAGTTGAGTTGCATCTGTTTCATTTAGCATTCTTTCTTGAGCTTCCTCCTTTCCTTTCATTTGGGGATTGTTCTTTTGTCTTCCCATTGTTTGTAAGACTCTTGTTGTTAGCCTCAGCTTCTTCAATTGATCTGTTCTGGCTCCCTGGGTTTGTGGTATGACCTTCTGTGGTAGAATATCTGTGAGATTCAGTGATGGATTCTCCTTCGGACATCCTGTTGTTCACTGCTTTCACTGTCTCATCAGCTGGAATACCCTCTTTTGGGGGCCAACTCCGGTTTTTGTTTTTTTTTCCCCACAGTTTCAGGCTGGCTTGTTTGTTTGTTTTGTCTCCCTCGTGGGTATTTACAAAAAGAAGAGGGGGGAAAATGAAGAAAAGAAGAAAGAGGAAACAAGAGGAAGGTAGAAGAGATTAAATTGAAAAGAAAGGAAGAGGGGATAAGAGAAGAAGGAATTCAAGGGAGGCAAAAGGAGTTGGGGAGTAAAGAAGAAGATATAAACAATGAAGAAGGAGTAGTTAAAAACTCATATAGATATACAGGCTTACAAACAAAAAGACACTAACAAACTGGCAAAACAAAAAAAGAGACACGCACACAGACACCCCCACACAAATATAAGCAGCCAAAGGGGGGAAAAAAAAGAACAAGCAAAGCACAACAAATTATTTAAAAAAAATAAAAATATATTAAAAAAATAAAATGAAAAAATGAAAAAACAAAACAAAACAAACAAAAAAAACCCCTCTTGTTGTTTTCAAACTTGCCAGCAGATTTTTCAGGTCTTGCTGGCTGCAATGGCCGAGGGGTGATCTTATTGCTTTTCTCTGTGTTCAGAACTCAGTCCTCACTGTGCTATGTATCCCAGCGTTAGTGGGCACCTCTCCCCACAGGGTTTTCAGCGTGTGATCTGAGCCTCCTGGTGTGTGCGCACTTCTCCGAGTTTATGGGTGTGTGCTAGGTTCTCCAGACATGCACAGCCGCCTGCCTTTGTCCCTGGGAGGCTTTCAGTGTTCGGGAACAGCTGCCTGCATTTGCTTCTGAGAGGGGCCTGCGTTCCAGCTGCTATCCGGCGCCTGCACCTTGGGCCTAAGCTGTCCGCGTTTGAGCACCCGCCCGTGAACTGGCACCTCTGGCTCCACAGCTGTCTCCAGCAGCCTGCGCCTATGTTTTCACGAGTGTCCACTAGCCCGCGACCGTGTGCGGTCCCCTGAGGGTGTCTATTTTCATGCAGTTGTCTCACTTCGCCCGCGCCTCTGTTTTTGTTGGGGCGCCTGTGCTTTCTTTTTTTTTTCTTTTTTTAATATATTTTATTGATTATGCTATTACAGTTGTCCCGTTTCTCCCCCGTCATTCCCCCCACCCTGCACACCCTCTCCCACCCACATTCCCCCCTTTAGTTCATGTCCTTGTGTCATAAGTTCTTTAGCTTCTACATTTCCCATACTATTCTTACCCCACCCCTGTCTATTTTCTACCCACTATGCTACTCATTCTCTGTACCTTCCCCCCTCCTCCTCCCATGCCCCTCTTGCTAACCCTCCATATGATCTCCATTTCTGTGGTTCTGTTCCTGTTCTAGCTGTTTGCTTAGTTTGCTTTTGTTTTAGGTGTGGTTCTTAATAGCTGTGAGTTTGCTGTCTTTTCATTGTCATATTTTTGATCTTCTTTTTCTTAGATAAGTCCCTTTAACATTTCATATAATAAGAGCTTGCCCGGCGACCACAAAAACTCGGTTCAAAGTCGCGCAGTGACCTGGTGCGGAGCACCCACTTTCGCTCCCTCGCGGGGCACCCACTTTTGCTCGGGCCGCAGTTGCGCGGTGGCCCCTGAGATCTCCCAGCCGGTTCAGCAGCTGACCCAGCTCCCTCCCCAGGGCCCTGGGGCAGGCTCGGCGGAGCGCCAGGCCGGGGCCTCAGTCGCCCTGTTCTGTGCGCGCTGGAACCCTGGGCTCTTATTGTTCCGAAGAGCTCTCCTTATCGCTTGTTTTTCAGTGTCCGCTACAGTTTCCGACCTCTTATTCTCCAATATGTTGTGTTACTGTTCATTGTCTGTTCTGGTCTTTCATAGATTGGCCCAGTTTTTCTCCCGTGTGTAGAGGGGAAATAGGGTCTGCTCCCTCCTACCACGCCGCCATCTTCTCCCTCTCTTTTTATTTTAATACTGTTTTCTTTGGCCGTCCAGAAGCTTTTTATTTTGACGAGATCCCATTTGCTTATTCTTTCCTTTATGTCCCTTGCTTTAGGGGACATATTAGTAAAAATGTTGCTACGTGGAATATCTGAGATTTTCCTGCCTATGTTCTCCTCTAGGACTTTCATGGTGTCATGGCTTATATTTGAAACCTTTATCCACCTTGAATTTATTTTTGTGTATGATGAAAGTTGGTGCTCCAGTTTTATTATTATTTTTTGTACATAGCTGTCCAGTTCTCCCAACACCACTTGTTGAAGAGGCTATTTTTGCTTCAGTTTATGTTTCTGCCCCCTTTGTTGAATATTAATTAACTGTAGAAACTTGGGTTTATTTCTGGGATCCCTGTTCTATCCCACTGGTCCACATGCTTGTTTTTATGCCAGTACCAGGCAGTTTTGATTACAGTGACCTTGTAAAACAGTTTGGTATCAGGTATTGAGATCCTTCCTACTTTGCTCTTCTTTCTCAAAACTGCTGCAGCTATTCAGGGTCATTTACGATTCCGTATAAATTTTTGAAGTGTTTGTTCTATGTCTGTGAAATATGCCATTGGTACTTTAATAGGTATTGCATTGAATCTGTAGATTGCTTTGGGAAGTATGGACAGTTTGATGATGTTAATTCTTCCGATCCCTGAACACAGGATGTGTTTCCATTTGTTTGTGTCTTCCTTGATTTCTTTCTTCAGTGTTGTGTAGTTTTTTGCACACAGGTCCTTTACCTCCTTGGTTAGGTTTATTCCTAGGTATTTTTTTTTTCTATGTTGAATGTGATTTTCTTCTTGATTTCAGCTTCTGCTGTTTCATTGTTGCTATACAAATATGCGTTTGACTCCTGGATATTGACTTTGTATCTGTCTGTTTGGCCAAATTCATTTATTAGGTCTAGCAGTTTTTTGGCCGAGTCTATAGGATTTTCTATGTACTCTATCATGTCATCTGCAAACAATGATAGTTTTGTTTCCTCCTTTCCAATTTGGGTGCCTTTTATTTCCTTTTCTTGTCTAATCACTGTGGCTAAGACTTCCAATACTATATTGAATAAAAGTGGTGAAAGTGGACAACCTTGTCTTGCTCCTGATCTTAGTGGAAAAGGTATTAGTTTTTGCCCATTGAGCATGATGTTGGCTTTAGGTCTCTCAAATATGGCCTTTATTATGTTAAGGAATGCTCCTTCTATTCCCACTTTACTGAGTGTTTTTATTATAAATGGGTGTTGTACCTTATCAAATACATTTTCCAAATCTGTGGGTATGATCACGTGATTTTTGTCTTTACTTTTATTTATGTGATGTATTACATTTACCAATTTGTGAATGTTGAACCATTCTTGCATCCCTTGGATGAATCCTTCTTGGTCATGGTGTATGATCTTTTTAATGTATTCTTGGATGCAGTTTGCCAATATTTTGTTGAGGATTTTAGCATCTATGTTAATCACTGATATTGGCCTGAAGTTCTCCTTCTTTGTTGTGTCTTTATCTGGTTTTGGGATTAGGATGATGCTGGCTTTATAAAAAAGGTTTTGGAGTCTTTCATCATTTTGGATTTTTTTGAATAGTCTGTGAGAGATAGGAGTTAGCTCTTCCTTAAATGTTTTGTAGAATTCTCTTGTGAAACCATCTGATCCAGGGCTTTTGTGTGTCAGGAGTTTTTTGATTAGTGCTTCAATTTCATCAGCTGTTACTGGTATGTTCAGGCTTTCTGCTTCTTCTTCACTGAGTTTTGGAAGCTTATATTTTTCTAGAAAGTAGTCCATTTCACCTAGGTTTTCAAATTTCTTGGCATACAGTTCTTTATAGCAATTTCTTAGAATCCTTTGTATTTCTGTGGTGTCAGTTATAATATCTCCTCTTTCATTTCTTATTGTGTTTATTTGGGTCATCTCTCTTTTTTTCTTGATGAGCCTCCTTAAAGGCTTGTCAATTTTTTTATTTTTTCAAAGAACTAGCACCTGGATTCATTGATCCTTAGAATTGTGTTTTAGTGTCTATGTCATTTAATTTTTCTCTTATCCAGGTTATTTCCTTTCTTGTACTTGCTCTGGGTTGTCTTTGTTGTTGTTCCTGTAGTTCTTGTAGGTGTAGGGTTAGGTTGTTTGTTTGAGATGTTTCTGTCTTTTTTAGGTAGCCCTGTATCACTATGAACTTCCCTCTGAGGACTGCCTTCCCTGTTTCCCATAAGTTTTAGGTTGTTGTGATTTCTTTTTCATTTGTTTCCAGAAACTTTTTTATTTCCTCCATAATTTCATTCTTGACCTATTCATTGTTTAATAGCACGCTATTCAATCTCCATGATTTTGAGTGTTTTGGGTTTTTCCCTGTAGGGTTGATTTCTAGTTTCAATCCCTTGCAGTCAGAGAAAATGCTGGGTATGATTTCAATTTTCTTGAATTTTTTGAGGCTTGTTTTGTGTTCTATCCTGTGGTCTATCTTTGAAAATGTTCCATGTGCATTTGAAATGAATGTGTATTTAGTTTCTTTGTGATGAAGGGCTCCATATATATTAGTTAAGTCCATTTACTCTAGAGTGTTGTTCAATATCAGAATATCTTTGTTGATATTTTGTTTGAAAGATCTGTCCATTTTTGACAGTGGGGTGTTAAAATCCCCTACTATAATTGTGTTGCTGTCTATATCTTTCTTGAAGTCCTCTAAAATTTTCTTGATGTACTTAGGTGCTCCTATGTTGGGTGCATATATATTTACAATGTTTATGTCTTCTTGGTGGATTCTTCCCTTGAGTATTATGAAGTGACCTTCTGGGTCTCTCTTTATGGCCCTTCTTTTGAAGTCTATTTTGTCTGATATGAGTATTGCTACCCCAGCTTTTTCTTTTCCTGACCATTTGCTTGGAAAATATGTTTCCAGCCCTTCACTTTGAGCCTGTGTATGTCTTTTGTCCTGAGGTGGGTTTCTTGTAGGCAGCATATGTGTGGGTCATGCTTTCTTATCCATTCAGCTATTCTATGTCTTTTTTTGGAGCATTTAATCCATTTACATTTAAGGTTATTATTGATAGGTATTTATTCATTGCCATTTTCGTACCTGTGTTCCTCTCTCTCTTTCTCTCTCTGTCATTTCCTTTCTTCCCTTAAAGCAGTCCCTTTAGTATCTCTTGCAGCATTGGTTTGGTAGAGGTGTATTCTTTTAGACTCCTTTGTTTGGGAAGCTCCTTATTTGGCCTTCTATCTAGATTGAAAGCCTTGCTGGGTAAAGTCGTCTGGGTTGCAGGCCTTTGATTCTCATTGCTTGGAATATTTCTTGCCATTCTCTTCTGGCTTGGAGCGTTTCCATTGAGAAGTCAGATGCTATCCTAATTGGGGCCCCTCTTGTATGTTACTTCCTTTTTCTCCCTTGCTCCTTTTAAGATTCTCTCTTTGTCTTGGAATTTTGCCATTTTAATGATGATGTGTCTTGAAGTGGGCCTGTTTGGGTTCCTTTGATTGGGACTCTCTGTGTTTCTTGGATTTGTGTGGCTTATTCTCTCACCAAATTAGGGAAGTTTTCCATCATTACTTTTTCAAACAGGTTTCTATCCCTTGTTCTTGTTCTTCTTCTGGTATCCCTATTACACGAATATTATTCCATTTCATGTTGTCTTGCATTTCTCTTAAACCCTCTTCATTCTTTCTGAGCCTCTTTTCCTTATCTTGCTCATTCTGAGTGTTTTTTTCTATTTTGTCCTCCAACTCGCTGATCCGATCTTCTGCTTCATCGATTCTGCGTTTCATTCCTTCTACTGTGTTCTTCAGTTCAGAGATTGTGTTCTTCATTTCCTCTTGGCCCTTTTTGATAGTTTCTATTTCCTTTTTCATGTTGATATAGTTTGCGGTGAGTTCATCATAACTTCCCTGTAGTTTATGGTAGCTCATTGAGAGCTCATTGAGCTTCCTGACAACCATTGCTTTGAACTCGATATCTGATAGTTGAGTTGCATCTGTTTCATTTAGCATTCTTTCTTGAGCTTCCTCCTTTCCTTTCATTTGGGGATTGTTCTTTTGTCTTCCCATTGTTTGTAAGACTCTTGTTGTTAGCCTCAGCTTCTTCAATTGATCTGTTCTGGCTCCCTGGGTTTGTGGTATGACCTTCTGTGGTAGAATATCTGTGAGATTCAGTGATGGATTCTCCTTCGGACATCCTGTTGTTCACTGCTTTCACTGTCTCATCAGCTGGAATACCCTCTTTTGGGGGCCAACTCCGGTTTTTGTTTTTTTTTCCCCACAGTTTCAGGCTGGCTTGTTTGTTTGTTTTGTCTCCCTCGTGGGTATTTACAAAAAGAAGAGGGGGGAAAATGAAGAAAAGAAGAAAGAGGAAACAAGAGGAAGGTAGAAGAGATTAAATTGAAAAGAAAGGAAGAGGGGATAAGAGAAGAAGGAATTCAAGGGAGGCAAAAGGAGTTGGGGAGTAAAGAAGAAGATATAAACAATGAAGAAGGAGTAGTTAAAAACTCATATAGATATACAGGCTTACAAACAAAAAGACACTAACAAACTGGCAAAACAAAAAAAGAGACACGCACACAGACACCCCCACACAAATATAAGCAGCCAAAGGGGGGAAAAAAAAGAACAAGCAAAGCACAACAAATTATTTAAAAAAAATAAAAATATATTAAAAAAATAAAATGAAAAAATGAAAAAACAAAACAAAACAAACAAAAAAAACCCCTCTTGTTGTTTTCAAACTTGCCAGCAGATTTTTCAGGTCTTGCTGGCTGCAATGGCCGAGGGGTGATCTTATTGCTTTTCTCTGTGTTCAGAACTCAGTCCTCACTGTGCTATGTATCCCAGCGTTAGTGGGCACCTCTCCCCACAGGGTTTTCAGCGTGTGATCTGAGCCTCCTGGTGTGTGCGCACTTCTCCGAGTTTATGGGTGTGTGCTAGGTTCTCCAGACATGCACAGCCGCCTGCCTTTGTCCCTGGGAGGCTTTCAGTGTTCGGGAACAGCTGCCTGCATTTGCTTCTGAGAGGGGCCTGCGTTCCAGCTGCTATCCGGCGCCTGCACCTTGGGCCTAAGCTGTCCGCGTTTGAGCACCCGCCCGTGAACTGGCACCTCTGGCTCCACAGCTGTCTCCAGCAGCCTGCGCCTATGTTTTCACGAGTGTCCACTAGCCCGCGACCGTGTGCGGTCCCCTGAGGGTGTCTATTTTCATGCAGTTGTCTCACTTCGCCCGCGCCTCTGTTTTTGTTGGGGCGCCTGTGCTTTCTTTTTTTTTTTCTTTTTTTAATATATTTTATTGATTATGCTATTACAGTTGTCCCGTTTCTCCCCCGTCATTCCCCCCACCCTGCACACCCTCTCCCACCCACATTCCCCCCTTTAGTTCATGTCCTTGTGTCATAAGTTCTTTAGCTTCTACATTTCCCATACTATTCTTACCCCACCCCTGTCTATTTTCTACCCACTATGCTACTCATTCTCTGTACCTTCCCCCCTCCTCCTCCCATGCCCCTCTTGCTAACCCTCCATATGATCTCCATTTCTGTGGTTCTGTTCCTGTTCTAGCTGTTTGCTTAGTTTGCTTTTGTTTTAGGTGTGGTTCTTAATAGCTGTGAGTTTGCTGTCTTTTCATTGTCATATTTTTGATCTTCTTTTTCTTAGATAAGTCCCTTTAACATTTCATATAATAAGAGCTTGCCCGGCGACCACAAAAACTCGGTTCAAAGTCGCGCAGTGACCTGGTGCGGAGCACCCACTTTCGCTCCCTCGCGGGGCACCCACTTTTGCTCGGGCCGCAGTTGCGCGGTGGCCCCTGAGATCTCCCAGCCGGTTCAGCAGCTGACCCAGCTCCCTCCCCAGGGCCCTGGGGCAGGCTCGGCGGAGCGCCAGGCCGGGGCCTCAGTCGCCCTGTTCTGTGCGCGCTGGAACCCTGGGCTCTTATTGTTCCGAAGAGCTCTCCTTATCGCTTGTTTTTCAGTGTCCGCTACAGTTTCCGACCTCTTATTCTCCAATATGTTGTGTTACTGTTCATTGTCTGTTCTGGTCTTTCATAGATTGGCCCAGTTTTTCTCCCGTGTGTAGAGGGGAAATAGGGTCTGCTCCCTCCTACCACGCCGCCATCTTCTCCCTCTCTTTTTATTTTAATACTGTTTTCTTTGGCCGTCCAGAAGCTTTTTATTTTGACGAGATCCCATTTGCTTATTCTTTCCTTTATGTCCCTTGCTTTAGGGGACATATTAGTAAAAATGTTGCTACGTGGAATATCTGAGATTTTCCTGCCTATGTTCTCCTCTAGGACTTTCATGGTGTCATGGCTTATATTTGAAACCTTTATCCACCTTGAATTTATTTTTGTGTATGATGAAAGTTGGTGCTCCAGTTTTATTATTATTTTTTGTACATAGCTGTCCAGTTCTCCCAACACCACTTGTTGAAGAGGCTATTTTTGCTTCAGTTTATGTTTCTGCCCCCTTTGTTGAATATTAATTAACTGTAGAAACTTGGGTTTATTTCTGGGATCCCTGTTCTATCCCACTGGTCCACATGCTTGTTTTTATGCCAGTACCAGGCAGTTTTGATTACAGTGACCTTGTAAAACAGTTTGGTATCAGGTATTGAGATCCTTCCTACTTTGCTCTTCTTTCTCAAAACTGCTGCAGCTATTCAGGGTCATTTACGATTCCGTATAAATTTTTGAAGTGTTTGTTCTATGTCTGTGAAATATGCCATTGGTACTTTAATAGGTATTGCATTGAATCTGTAGATTGCTTTGGGAAGTATGGACAGTTTGATGATGTTAATTCTTCCGATCCCTGAACACAGGATGTGTTTCCATTTGTTTGTGTCTTCCTTGATTTCTTTCTTCAGTGTTGTGTAGTTTTTTGCACACAGGTCCTTTACCTCCTTGGTTAGGTTTATTCCTAGGTATTTTTTTTTTCTATGTTGAATGTGATTTTCTTCTTGATTTCAGCTTCTGCTGTTTCATTGTTGCTATACAAATATGCGTTTGACTCCTGGATATTGACTTTGTATCTGTCTGTTTGGCCAAATTCATTTATTAGGTCTAGCAGTTTTTTGGCCGAGTCTATAGGATTTTCTATGTACTCTATCATGTCATCTGCAAACAATGATAGTTTTGTTTCCTCCTTTCCAATTTGGGTGCCTTTTATTTCCTTTTCTTGTCTAATCACTGTGGCTAAGACTTCCAATACTATATTGAATAAAAGTGGTGAAAGTGGACAACCTTGTCTTGCTCCTGATCTTAGTGGAAAAGGTATTAGTTTTTGCCCATTGAGCATGATGTTGGCTTTAGGTCTCTCAAATATGGCCTTTATTATGTTAAGGAATGCTCCTTCTATTCCCACTTTACTGAGTGTTTTTATTATAAATGGGTGTTGTACCTTATCAAATACATTTTCCAAATCTGTGGGTATGATCACGTGATTTTTGTCTTTACTTTTATTTATGTGATGTATTACATTTACCAATTTGTGAATGTTGAACCATTCTTGCATCCCTTGGATGAATCCTTCTTGGTCATGGTGTATGATCTTTTTAATGTATTCTTGGATGCAGTTTGCCAATATTTTGTTGAGGATTTTAGCATCTATGTTAATCACTGATATTGGCCTGAAGTTCTCCTTCTTTGTTGTGTCTTTATCTGGTTTTGGGATTAGGATGATGCTGGCTTTATAAAAAAGGTTTTGGAGTCTTTCATCATTTTGGATTTTTTTGAATAGTCTGTGAGAGATAGGAGTTAGCTCTTCCTTAAATGTTTTGTAGAATTCTCTTGTGAAACCATCTGATCCAGGGCTTTTGTGTGTCAGGAGTTTTTTGATTAGTGCTTCAATTTCATCAGCTGTTACTGGTATGTTCAGGCTTTCTGCTTCTTCTTCACTGAGTTTTGGAAGCTTATATTTTTCTAGAAAGTAGTCCATTTCACCTAGGTTTTCAAATTTCTTGGCATACAGTTCTTTATAGCAATTTCTTAGAATCCTTTGTATTTCTGTGGTGTCAGTTATAATATCTCCTCTTTCATTTCTTATTGTGTTTATTTGGGTCATCTCTCTTTTTTTCTTGATGAGCCTCCTTAAAGGCTTGTCAATTTTTTTATTTTTTCAAAGAACTAGCACCTGGATTCATTGATCCTTAGAATTGTGTTTTAGTGTCTATGTCATTTAATTTTTCTCTTATCCAGGTTATTTCCTTTCTTGTACTTGCTCTGGGTTGTCTTTGTTGTTGTTCCTGTAGTTCTTGTAGGTGTAGGGTTAGGTTGTTTGTTTGAGATGTTTCTGTCTTTTTTAGGTAGCCCTGTATCACTATGAACTTCCCTCTGAGGACTGCCTTCCCTGTTTCCCATAAGTTTTAGGTTGTTGTGATTTCTTTTTCATTTGTTTCCAGAAACTTTTTTATTTCCTCCATAATTTCATTCTTGACCTATTCATTGTTTAATAGCACGCTATTCAATCTCCATGATTTTGAGTGTTTTGGGTTTTTCCCTGTAGGGTTGATTTCTAGTTTCAATCCCTTGCAGTCAGAGAAAATGCTGGGTATGATTTCAATTTTCTTGAATTTTTTGAGGCTTGTTTTGTGTTCTATCCTGTGGTCTATCTTTGAAAATGTTCCATGTGCATTTGAAATGAATGTGTATTTAGTTTCTTTGTGATGAAGGGCTCCATATATATTAGTTAAGTCCATTTACTCTAGAGTGTTGTTCAATATCAGAATATCTTTGTTGATATTTTGTTTGAAAGATCTGTCCATTTTTGACAGTGGGGTGTTAAAATCCCCTACTATAATTGTGTTGCTGTCTATATCTTTCTTGAAGTCCTCTAAAATTTTCTTGATGTACTTAGGTGCTCCTATGTTGGGTGCATATATATTTACAATGTTTATGTCTTCTTGGTGGATTCTTCCCTTGAGTATTATGAAGTGACCTTCTGGGTCTCTCTTTATGGCCCTTCTTTTGAAGTCTATTTTGTCTGATATGAGTATTGCTACCCCAGCTTTTTCTTTTCCTGACCATTTGCTTGGAAAATATGTTTCCAGCCCTTCACTTTGAGCCTGTGTATGTCTTTTGTCCTGAGGTGGGTTTCTTGTAGGCAGCATATGTGTGGGTCATGCTTTCTTATCCATTCAGCTATTCTATGTCTTTTGATTGGAGCATTTAATCCATTTACATTTAAGGTTATTATTGATAGGTATTTATTCATTGCCATTTTCGTACCTGTGTTCCTCTCTCTCTTTCTCTCTCTGTCATTTCCTTTCTTCCCTTAAAGCAGTCCCTTTAGTATCTCTTGCAGCATTGGTTTGGTAGAGGTGTATTCTTTTAGACTCCTTTGTTTGGGAAGCTCCTTATTTGGCCTTCTATCTAGATTGAAAGCCTTGCTGGGTAAAGTCGTCTGGGTTGCAGGCCTTTGATTCTCATTGCTTGGAATATTTCTTGCCATTCTCTTCTGGCTTGGAGCGTTTCCATTGAGAAGTCAGATGCTATCCTAATTGGGGCCCCTCTTGTATGTTACTTCCTTTTTCTCCCTTGCTCCTTTTAAGATTCTCTCTTTGTCTTGGAATTTTGCCATTTTAATGATGATGTGTCTTGAAGTGGGCCTGTTTGGGTTCCTTTGATTGGGACTCTCTGTGTTTCTTGGATTTGTGTGGCTTATTCTCTCACCAAATTAGGGAAGTTTTCCATCATTACTTTTTCAAACAGGTTTCTATCCCTTGTTCTTGTTCTTCTTCTGGTATCCCTATTATACGAATATTATTCCATTTCATGTTGTCTTGCATTTCTCTTAAACCCTCTTCATTCTTTCTGAGCCTCTTTTCCTTATCTTGCTCATTCTGAGTGTTTTTTTCTATTTTGTCCTCCAACTCGCTGATCCGATCTTCTGCTTCATCGATTCTGCGTTTCATTCCTTCTACTGTGTTCTTCAGTTCAGAGATTGTGTTCTTCATTTCCTCTTGGCCCTTTTTGATAGTTTCTATTTCCTTTTTCATGTTGATATAGTTTGCGGTGAGTTCATCATAACTTCCCTGTAGTTTATGGTAGCTCATTGAGAGCTCATTGAGCTTCCTGACAACCATTGCTTTGAACTCGATATCTGATAGTTGAGTTGCATCTGTTTCATTTAGCATTCTTTCTTGAGCTTCCTCCTTTCCTTTCATTTGGGGATTGTTCTTTTGTCTTCCCATTGTTTGTAAGACTCTTGTTGTTAGCCTCAGCTTCTTCAATTGATCTGTTCTGGCTCCCTGGGTTTGTGGTATGACCTTCTGTGGTAGAATATCTGTGAGATTCAGTGATGGATTCTCCTTCGGACATCCTGTTGTTCACTGCTTTCACTGTCTCATCAGCTGGAATACCCTCTTTTGGGGGCCAACTCCGGTTTTTGTTTTTTTTTCCCCACAGTTTCAGGCTGGCTTGTTTGTTTGTTTTGTCTCCCTCGTGGGTATTTACAAAAAGAAGAGGGGGGAAAATGAAGAAAAGAAGAAAGAGGAAACAAGAGGAAGGTAGAAGAGATTAAATTGAAAAGAAAGGAAGAGGGGATAAGAGAAGAAGGAATTCAAGGGAGGCAAAAGGAGTTGGGGAGTAAAGAAGAAGATATAAACAATGAAGAAGGAGTAGTTAAAAACTCATATAGATATACAGGCTTACAAACAAAAAGACACTAACAAACTGGCAAAACAAAAAAAGAGACACGCACACAGACACCCCCACACAAATATAAGCAGCCAAAGGGGGGAAAAAAAAGAACAAGCAAAGCACAACAAATTATTTAAAAAAAATAAAAATATATTAAAAAAATAAAATGAAAAAATGAAAAAACAAAACAAAACAAACAAAAAAAACCCCTCTTGTTGTTTTCAAACTTGCCAGCAGATTTTTCAGGTCTTGCTGGCTGCAATGGCCGAGGGGTGATCTTATTGCTTTTCTCTGTGTTCAGAACTCAGTCCTCACTGTGCTATGTATCCCAGCGTTAGTGGGCACCTCTCCCCACAGGGTTTTCAGCGTGTGATCTGAGCCTCCTGGTGTGTGCGCACTTCTCCGAGTTTATGGGTGTGTGCTAGGTTCTCCAGACATGCACAGCCGCCTGCCTTTGTCCCTGGGAGGCTTTCAGTGTTCGGGAACAGCTGCCTGCATTTGCTTCTGAGAGGGGCCTGCGTTCCAGCTGCTATCCGGCGCCTGCACCTTGGGCCTAAGCTGTCCGCGTTTGAGCACCCGCCCGTGAACTGGCACCTCTGGCTCCACAGCTGTCTCCAGCAGCCTGCGCCTATGTTTTCACGAGTGTCCACTAGCCCGCGACCGTGTGCGGTCCCCTGAGGGTGTCTATTTTCATGCAGTTGTCTCACTTCGCCCGCGCCTCTGTTTTTGTTGGGGCGCCTGTGCTTTCTTTTTTTTTTTCTTTTTTTAATATATTTTATTGATTATGCTATTACAGTTGTCCCGTTTCTCCCCCGTCATTCCCCCCACCCTGCACACCCTCTCCCACCCACATTCCCCCCTTTAGTTCATGTCCTTGTGTCATAAGTTCTTTAGCTTCTACATTTCCCATACTATTCTTACCCCACCCCTGTCTATTTTCTACCCACTATGCTACTCATTCTCTGTACCTTCCCCCCTCCTCCTCCCATGCCCCTCTTGCTAACCCTCCATATGATCTCCATTTCTGTGGTTCTGTTCCTGTTCTAGCTGTTTGCTTAGTTTGCTTTTGTTTTAGGTGTGGTTCTTAATAGCTGTGAGTTTGCTGTCTTTTCATTGTCATATTTTTGATCTTCTTTTTCTTAGATAAGTCCCTTTAACATTTCATATAATAAGAGCTTGCCCGGCGACCACAAAAACTCGGTTCAAAGTCGCGCAGTGACCTGGTGCGGAGCACCCACTTTCGCTCCCTCGCGGGGCACCCACTTTTGCTCGGGCCGCAGTTGCGCGGTGGCCCCTGAGATCTCCCAGCCGGTTCAGCAGCTGACCCAGCTCCCTCCCCAGGGCCCTGGGGCAGGCTCGGCGGAGCGCCAGGCCGGGGCCTCAGTCGCCCTGTTCTGTGCGCGCTGGAACCCTGGGCTCTTATTGTTCCGAAGAGCTCTCCTTATCGCTTGTTTTTCAGTGTCCGCTACAGTTTCCGACCTCTTATTCTCCAATATGTTGTGTTACTGTTCATTGTCTGTTCTGGTCTTTCATAGATTGGCCCAGTTTTTCTCCCGTGTGTAGAGGGGAAATAGGGTCTGCTCCCTCCTACCACGCCGCCATCTTCTCCCTCTCTTTTTATTTTAATACTGTTTTCTTTGGCCGTCCAGAAGCTTTTTATTTTGACGAGATCCCATTTGCTTATTCTTTCCTTTATGTCCCTTGCTTTAGGGGACATATTAGTAAAAATGTTGCTACGTGGAATATCTGAGATTTTCCTGCCTATGTTCTCCTCTAGGACTTTCATGGTGTCATGGCTTATATTTGAAACCTTTATCCACCTTGAATTTATTTTTGTGTATGATGAAAGTTGGTGCTCCAGTTTTATTATTATTTTTTGTACATAGCTGTCCAGTTCTCCCAACACCACTTGTTGAAGAGGCTATTTTTGCTTCAGTTTATGTTTCTGCCCCCTTTGTTGAATATTAATTAACTGTAGAAACTTGGGTTTATTTCTGGGATCCCTGTTCTATCCCACTGGTCCACATGCTTGTTTTTATGCCAGTACCAGGCAGTTTTGATTACAGTGACCTTGTAAAACAGTTTGGTATCAGGTATTGAGATCCTTCCTACTTTGCTCTTCTTTCTCAAAACTGCTGCAGCTATTCAGGGTCATTTACGATTCCGTATAAATTTTTGAAGTGTTTGTTCTATGTCTGTGAAATATGCCATTGGTACTTTAATAGGTATTGCATTGAATCTGTAGATTGCTTTGGGAAGTATGGACAGTTTGATGATGTTAATTCTTCCGATCCCTGAACACAGGATGTGTTTCCATTTGTTTGTGTCTTCCTTGATTTCTTTCTTCAGTGTTGTGTAGTTTTTTGCACACAGGTCCTTTACCTCCTTGGTTAGGTTTATTCCTAGGTATTTTTTTTTTCTATGTTGAATGTGATTTTCTTCTTGATTTCAGCTTCTGCTGTTTCATTGTTGCTATACAAATATGCGTTTGACTCCTGGATATTGACTTTGTATCTGTCTGTTTGGCCAAATTCATTTATTAGGTCTAGCAGTTTTTTGGCCGAGTCTATAGGATTTTCTATGTACTCTATCATGTCATCTGCAAACAATGATAGTTTTGTTTCCTCCTTTCCAATTTGGGTGCCTTTTATTTCCTTTTCTTGTCTAATCACTGTGGCTAAGACTTCCAATACTATATTGAATAAAAGTGGTGAAAGTGGACAACCTTGTCTTGCTCCTGATCTTAGTGGAAAAGGTATTAGTTTTTGCCCATTGAGCATGATGTTGGCTTTAGGTCTCTCAAATATGGCCTTTATTATGTTAAGGAATGCTCCTTCTATTCCCACTTTACTGAGTGTTTTTATTATAAATGGGTGTTGTACCTTATCAAATACATTTTCCAAATCTGTGGGTATGATCACGTGATTTTTGTCTTTACTTTTATTTATGTGATGTATTACATTTACCAATTTGTGAATGTTGAACCATTCTTGCATCCCTTGGATGAATCCTTCTTGGTCATGGTGTATGATCTTTTTAATGTATTCTTGGATGCAGTTTGCCAATATTTTGTTGAGGATTTTAGCATCTATGTTAATCACTGATATTGGCCTGAAGTTCTCCTTCTTTGTTGTGTCTTTATCTGGTTTTGGGATTAGGATGATGCTGGCTTTATAAAAAAGGTTTTGGAGTCTTTCATCATTTTGGATTTTTTTGAATAGTCTGTGAGAGATAGGAGTTAGCTCTTCCTTAAATGTTTTGTAGAATTCTCTTGTGAAACCATCTGATCCAGGGCTTTTGTGTGTCAGGAGTTTTTTGATTAGTGCTTCAATTTCATCAGCTGTTACTGGTATGTTCAGGCTTTCTGCTTCTTCTTCACTGAGTTTTGGAAGCTTATATTTTTCTAGAAAGTAGTCCATTTCACCTAGGTTTTCAAATTTCTTGGCATACAGTTCTTTATAGCAATTTCTTAGAATCCTTTGTATTTCTGTGGTGTCAGTTATAATATCTCCTCTTTCATTTCTTATTGTGTTTATTTGGGTCATCTCTCTTTTTTTCTTGATGAGCCTCCTTAAAGGCTTGTCAATTTTTTTATTTTTTCAAAGAACTAGCACCTGGATTCATTGATCCTTAGAATTGTGTTTTAGTGTCTATGTCATTTAATTTTTCTCTTATCCAGGTTATTTCCTTTCTTGTACTTGCTCTGGGTTGTCTTTGTTGTTGTTCCTGTAGTTCTTGTAGGTGTAGGGTTAGGTTGTTTGTTTGAGATGTTTCTGTCTTTTTTAGGTAGCCCTGTATCACTATGAACTTCCCTCTGAGGACTGCCTTCCCTGTTTCCCATAAGTTTTAGGTTGTTGTGATTTCTTTTTCATTTGTTTCCAGAAACTTTTTTATTTCCTCCATAATTTCATTCTTGACCTATTCATTGTTTAATAGCACGCTATTCAATCTCCATGATTTTGAGTGTTTTGGGTTTTTCCCTGTAGGGTTGATTTCTAGTTTCAATCCCTTGCAGTCAGAGAAAATGCTGGGTATGATTTCAATTTTCTTGAATTTTTTGAGGCTTGTTTTGTGTTCTATCCTGTGGTCTATCTTTGAAAATGTTCCATGTGCATTTGAAATGAATGTGTATTTAGTTTCTTTGTGATGAAGGGCTCCATATATATTAGTTAAGTCCATTTACTCTAGAGTGTTGTTCAATATCAGAATATCTTTGTTGATATTTTGTTTGAAAGATCTGTCCATTTTTGACAGTGGGGTGTTAAAATCACCTACTGTAATTGTGTTGCTGTCAATATCTTTCTCGAAGTCCTCTAAGATTTTCTTGATGTACTTAGGTGCTCCTATGTTGGGTGCATATATATTTACAATGTTTATGTCTTCTTGGTGGATTCTTCCCTTGAGTATTATGAAGTGACCTTCAGGATCTCTCTTTGTGGCTCTTCTTTTGAAGTCTATTTTGTCTTATATGAGTATTGCTACCCCGGCCTTTTTTTCCTATCTATTTGCTTGGAAAACTTGTTTCCAGCCCTTCACTTTGAGTCTGTGTAGGTCTTTTGCCCTGAGGTGGGTCTCTTGTAGGCAGCATATGTGTGGGTCATGCTTTCTTATCCATTCAGCTATTCTATGTCTTTTGATTGGAGCATTTAATCCATTTACATTTAAGGTTATTTTTGATAGTTACTGATTCATTGCCATTTTCATACCTGTGTTCCTCTCTGTCTCTTTTCCTTCCTTTCCTTAAAGCAGTCCCTTTAGTATCTCTTGCAGAACTCGTTTGGTAGAGGTGTATTCTTTTAGACTTCTTTTGTTTGGGAAGCTCCTTATTTGTCCTTCTATCTAGGTTGAAAGCCTTGCTGGGTAAAGTAGTCTTGGTTGCAGGCCTTTGGTTCTCATTACTTGGAATATTTCTTGCCATTGTCTTCTGGCTCGGAGCCTTTCCATTGAGAAGTCAGTTGCTAACCTTATCGGGGCTCCCTTGTATGTTACTTCCTTTTTCTCCCTTGCTGCCTTTAAGATTCTCTCTTTGTCTTGGAAGTTTGCCATTTTAATGATGATGTGTCTTGAATCAGGCCTGTTTGGGTTCCTCTTGATTGGGATTCTCTGTGTTTCCTGGATTTGTGTGACTTTTTCTCTCATCAAATGAGGGAATTTTTCCATCATTACTTTTCTAAATAGTTTTTCTATCCCTTGGTCTTCTTCTCCTTCTGTTATTCCTATTATATGGATATTATTACGTTTCATGTTGTCTTGCATTTCTCTTAACCCCTCTTCATTCTTTCTAAGCCTCTTTTCCTTTTCTTACTCTTTCTGGCTGCTTTTTTCTACTTTATGCTCCAACTCACTGATCCAATCCTCTGCTGCATCGATTCTGCTTTTCATTCCTTCTACTGTGTTCTTCATTTCAGAAATTGTATTCTTCATTTCCTCTTGGCCCTTTTTGATAGTTTCTATCTCCTTTTTCATGTTGATATAGTTTGCAGTGAGTTCATCGTAGCTTCCCTGTAGTTTGTGGTAGCTCATTGAGAGCTCATGGAGCTTCCTGACAACCATTTCTTTGAACTCCATATCTGATAGTTGAGTTGCCTCTGTTTCATTTAGGATTCTTTCTGGGGATTCCTCCTTTCCTTTCATTTGGGGATTGTTTCTTTGCCCTCCCATTGTTTGCGAGACTCTTCTTTTTAGCCTCAGCTTCTTAAATTGATTTTTTTCTGGCTCCCTTGGTTTATGGTGTGAACTTCTGTGATAGAATACCTGTGACATTCAGTGGTGCAGTCTCCTTTGTGTATCCTGTTGTTCACAGCTTCCACTGTCTCATCAGCTGGGATGCCCTCTTTTTGGCACCAACTCTGTTTTTTTTCCACAGGTTCAGGTTTTTTTGTTTTTTTGTCTTACTCATGGGTATGTATAAAGAGAAAAGGGGAAAAAAAAGGATGAAAGAAAGAGGAAGGAATAAGAGATAAAATTGGAAAGAAAGGAAGAGGGAATAAAACAAGAAAGAAGTGAAGATTCGCAAAAGGAGTTGAGGGGTAAAAACGATGATAAAAATAATAAAGAAATAATAATTAAAAACAATTATATAAACAGGCAAACACACAAAAAAATAAAACAATCAAACAAAAAACAAAACAAAAAATAAAACCAAAAACAAACAAACAACTACAACAACCTAAAAAAAACCTACCAAAAAAAAAAAGTCTTGCTCTTTTCAAACTTGCTGAGCCAGTTTTTCTGTTCTTGGTGCTGAAATGGCCCAGGGGTTATGTTATCGCTTTTCTCTGTGTTCTTCACTCTATCATCTTTGTGCTACTCTCCCCCGAGCTAGTCTGGTGCCTCTCCACACAGGGCCTCGGGCGTGTGTTCTGAGCCTCCTGGAGTGCGCACACTTTCCTGAGTTTATGGGTGTGAGCTTGGGTCTCTGGTCATGTGCAACCATCTCCCTTGGCCCCCTGTGCAGCTTTCTGTGGTTCCAGTGGTGTCTATGTTTCCATGGCTGTCGGCGGTCGCGCGTGCGCAGGGGACTATGGTCCCACAGCTGTCTCCAGTGGCGCACCCCTATGATCCCTTGCACGCCTATGATCCTGCGGCTGTCTGTGGTCACACTCGGGTGCTTATTGTCATGTAGCCATCTCCATTCATGCGCACAGCTGCCTGCAGTAGTGCAGGGACCACAATCGCTCAGCCCATTTCAGCAGTTGACCCAGCTCCCTTCCTAGAGCCCTGTGGCAGGCCTGGCAAGCCCCGGCGGGGTCCTCAGCTGCCCTGGTCTCTGCGCTGATCCCTGGGCTCCTATTGTTCTGAAGTACTCTCCTTACTGACTAGTTCTTCAATATCCGCTACAATTTTTGATCTCCTATTCTCAAATATGCTGTGTTACTGTTCCTTATCTGCTCTGTTCTTCTGTAGATCGACCAGGTTTTTCTCCCGTGTGTAGGGGGAAGTGGAATCTGCTCCCTCCTACAGCACCACCGTCTTCCTTCCCTCTGGTATTTGTATTTCTCCGACTGGCTTAGCATAGTGTTCTCCGGGTCCATCCATACTGTTGCAAAAGGTAAAATTTTCTTTTTTATGGCTAAGCAGTATTCCATTTTGTAAATGTCCCATAATTGCTTTATCTACTCATCTACTACTATCCACTCATCTGAACACTTGGGCTGCTTTCCTATCTTGACAATTGCAAATAACACTGCAATGAACACAGGGGTGCATATAGTCTTTCAAATTAGTGTTTTGGGTTTCTTTGCATATATTTCCAGAAGTGAAATCACTGGGTCAAAAAAAATTATTATTTTAAATTTTCTGATGTAATTCCATATTGCTTTCCCCAGTGGTTGCTCTAGCCTGCATTCACAAAAACAATGGGAAAGGTTCCCTTTTCTCCACATCTTCAGAAGCACTTGTTTGTTGATTTGTTGATGATAGCCATTCTGACAGGTATGAGGTTATCTCTCATCCTGGTTTAATTTGCATTTCTCTGGTGATTGATGATGTTGAGCATCTTTTCATATGGCTGTTGGACATCTATATGTTCTCTTTGGAGATGTGTCTATTCAGGTCCTTTTCTCATTTTTTAATTGAATTGTTTTTTTAAACTTTATTTATTTATTTTTAGAGGATAGGGGAAGGAGGGAGAAAGAAAGAAAGGGAAAGAAACATTAATGTGTGGTTGCCTCTCATTTGCACAAGCTGGAGACCTGGCTCTCAATGCAAGAATGTGTTCTAACTAGGAATTGAGCCGGCCACCCCTTGGTCCACAGGCTGGCACTTAATTCACTGAGCCACACCATTTGGGGCAGATTGTGTTTTGGGTGTTGGGTTTTGTAAGTTCTTTATAAATTTTGGATGTTAACCCCTTATCAGATGTATTGGCAAGTATGTTTTCTGATTCTATGGGTTGTCTTTTTATTTTGTTGATGGTTTTTGCTGTAAAACTTCTTAGTTTGATACAGTTTCATTTGTTTATTTTTACTTTTGTTTCCCTTGCCTGAGGATATATATCACATGAAATATTGCTATGAGCAATATCCAAGATTTTCCTGCCTATGTTTTCACCTAGGATTTGCATGGTTTCAGGTCTAATATTCAAGTCTTCAATGCATTTTGAATTTATTCCTGTGCATGACGTAAGAAGGTGGTCTGGTCTAGTTTTATTTTTATTTTTTGCATGTATCTGTCTTTTCCCAATACCATTTATTGTGTAAGCTACCTTTAGCCTATTGTATGGACTTGCTTTCCCTCTCTGTTGGGAACCATTCTGCCTGGTTTCAGGAGTTGTAACCTCCCATGATTAAGGCTGAGTGTGTGACCTTCAGACTGTAAACCACTAAGGAGACAAAGCTTATCTCCCTGGCAGGAGAGCTGCTTCTGCTTCATCCATAACTGGCCCCCAATGTTTGGTCAGTTAGCCAATGATAGATAAGATTCCTTCAAGGGAGGGGTCACCTAAGCCAGGCATGACCACTTGGAAGGCCCTCAAGAAAGGACTCGGGGGGCTGTAGCAAAGAGGGGGTGATGGAACCTTGCACCCTGGCTATCCTGACATAGTCTGAGTCCTCATTCCATCTGAGAGAAGTTTCCTTATCTCTTGGCTGCCTTACTCTGCCTAACTTAAGCCTGAAACATTGACAGAGGGCAGTGCAGCTTTGTGCTGGATAGGACGGGGTCCCCGGGTGATCGAGCATAAGGAAGAATTTGTAAAGTCCTGTGAAACCTGCTTTGCTAAGAGTGCTCTCATTTAAATAATAAGGGTCCGAGGAGGAAATAAGTTTGTCTCCCAAAGTTTTGTAACCCCTTAGCTGACAGACCCTGATTCAATTAAACCCTCAGAGTTCTTTGAAATGTTATCTATTGTTTGATCCTTGCTGCCTGACATTGATTGATGAGCTTTACCTGTAGTCCTGTGTATTATGCACCTAATAAAAACCATTGAGGATGGGTCATTCTCCTTTGAGAGATTGGCCACCTCTCCTCCCCAAGCAGATCATGTCTTGGTAGTCTTATTCTCATCCACGGAGGACAGATGGGGCTCTGCAGGTGAAGCCCCCCCATACCTCTGTAATATTAATTTACTTTAAAGGTGTGGGTTTATATCTGGGCTCTCTATTCAATTCCATTGATCAATGTATCTGTTCTTATTCTAGTACCATGTTGTAGTAATTACTCTTATCTTATAGCATAGCATGATTACTCCAACTTTGTTCTTTCTCAGCATCACTGTTGCTATGCAGGGCCTTTTGTGGTTCCATATAAATTTTTGAAATATTTTTCTAGTTCTGTGAAGTACACTTTTGGAATATTGATAGGAATTGCTTTAAATCTATAGATTGCCTTGGGTTATATGGACAATTTAATGATGCCAATACTTTCTGTCCATGAAGACTGTATGTGCTTCCACTTATTTGTATCTTCAATTTCTTTCTTCAGTGTCTTATAATTTTCTGAGAAAAGGCCTTTAGCACCCTTTGTTAGATTTAATCCTATATGTTTTAATATTTTAGTGCTATTTTGAATGAGATTTTTTCTTAATTTCCTATTTTGTTAGTTCATTATTGGCATATAAAAATGCAACTGATGTCTAGATATTAACTTTGACCCTAATTCACTGAATGTGTTTATCAGTTCTAGTAGTATTTGGTGGAAACTTTGGGATTCTTTATGTGCTGTATCATGCCATCTGCAAATAAATACAGTTTTACTTCTTTCTTTACAATTTAAATGCCTTATTTTTCTTCTTTCTGATTCCTATGGCTAGGACTTCCAGTGCTCTGTTGAATAAGAAAAGTGAAAATGGACATCCCTCTCTTGTTCCTGATCTTAAGGGTAATGCTTGTAGTTTTTACTCACTGAGTATGTTAAGATCTTGTTTTTTATGACCAAGTAATATTTCATTGTGTATACGCACCACAGCTTTAAAAAAATAATTCATCTACTCATGGATACTTGGGTTGCTTCCATTGCTTGGCTATTGTAAATGGCAGTGCAATGAATACAGGGATGCATATATTCTTTCAAATTACTGTTTTGGCTTTTTTTGAATATATACCCAGAAGTGGAATTCTCTAGGTCATAAGGTAGTTTCATTTTTAATTTTTTGAGGAAATTTCATACCATTTTCTACAGTGACTGCATCAATCTGCATTCCCACAAATAGTGCACAAGGGTTCCCTTTTCTCCACATCCTCACCAACAATTGTGTTGATTTATTGATGATAGCCATTCTGACAGGTGTGAGGTAATCTCATTGTGGTTATAATTTGCATTCCTTTGGTAATTAGAGATGTTGAGCATCTTTTCATTTGTCTATTGGCCACATGTATGTCCTCTTAGAAGAAGTGTCTATTCAAATCCTTTGCCCATTTTTCAGTTAGAATTCATAATCTTTGTCTTATAATTAGTTTACTTAATTTTAGGGAAGTTGCTCTGTATTTAAGCGTAAATATACCATGTTATTGCTTTTTAGTGTACTTTTTGTATTGTTTCTTCTCTGTGACTTTCTGCTTTCTCAATTATTTTCAATCATACCAGTTTTATCATTTATTAACTTATTGATTACTGGCCTCTTACTATTCATTTATTAGTTATCCTGGAAACATTTACATTAATCCTAAGCTTATTGAATTTTAATATAAATTAGTATTTTACCACTTTATGCTAGTGCAATGATTCTAGAAGGTTTTGTAAAAAATATATAAATGTTGCTATTTTAAAATCAAGCAAGACCTGCCATCCCAGAGCAACTGCCTTATGTTTCTCATGCCTCAAACCTTGGAATGTTATAACATGGCAAAATAACCTTTGGTCTAAGCCTAAATCAATATTGTGTTACAAAAAATTTTGCAAGAACAAAAAAGCAAATATTACGTCTAAAGGACTGATGGCTTCTGCACTAGTCTAAATATATTTTTTAAATTAACATCACTATATTAGCTTATTTGCACCAACAAAAATGTTTTCCTTCTATTGATGTAATTGACTCCCTTCTCTTTTAAATAAATATCCCATAACTTTTTCTCCTAATCCAAACACTATTTGAGCTTCTGAATTGGTGATTTTCTAATATGTGGTTGTTTTCATATCAAATAAATTCTTGTTGTCTCTCATTTTGAAAACCCAATTATTTTTAGTTTACAACTTTAATTCCATTTACACTTTTCCTAACTTATATGCTGCTGTTGCCATATATTTTATTTCATATAATAAATTTAACATTAAAATTGAAGTTAAATTTATCTAACACAATAAGTACTTACTTTGATTTATTCAGTCTTTCTATTGCTCAACTTTGCTCTTAGATATGGAGGCTAGCAATATCAGTTGACCTTAATCAAATCAGAAATTGCAACTATTCAAGTCTTGATTTCAATACCTATGATGGCTATTCTACTTTTTTTTCTATTTTCAATTAACTTTTACTCTCACCATGTAGAGCTATAGAATGTAAGGTTTTGAAGTTTCAAACTAAAGTGTGTGATGTTTACTAGGGCTTCTCTTTCTATGTAGGTCCGAACTTCCAACATTTGTTGCAGCCTCATGATTCTGTTGGTTCTGTTCAGCATCCTGTCTTCTCAGGCACAAGTTTGGAAATTAGCAGATGCCTGTAAATGAAGGTTGAAATGCCAGTTTGTTTCTACCTCTTAGCACTTCTTAACCTTTCCTAGATTAAAGCCCTCTAATTCCTCAATGTCTTAACAGTTTTCAGATGTCTTCATATGGATGAAAATTTTTGAAATCTATTTGATTGGCTGCTTTCAGCAGGATCTTTTTTTTTTTTCTTCTAACCGATCTGGCCTATCATTGTTAGAATTAAACTTTTGTAATTTAAAAGTCAACAAAATTGGCAAAGTTCATGGCCTTGTAAGTTCAAAAATGTATGCAGTAATTAAGGATGCAGATGGAAACATTAACCCATATTAGTTAATGTAGGCATCATTACAAGAGTGACATTTGTTTCCTCAAGTTACAGAGATCAATTGTGATGATGATGATGGTAGTGGTGGTGGTTCTAATGATACTAGAAGCTAGTAATTTTTGAACATTTCTTGTATGCTTTTTTTTACATACTCTTTATTTAATTATCTTAATAACGCTATGAAAAATGTGACATAATTGTTTTCATTTCACAGATGAGGGTGTCAAAAATCACAGAATTGCAGAATTTGTTCAAGCTATATCTATATAATGCCACATAATCTAAAAACAATCTCGTTTTTTTCTTTTAATCAGTATTTTTTAATTGTTGATATTGTACAGTTTTCTGTCTTTTACCCCGCCCCCAGCCCACCACCCCAGCCCTCCCCACCTTCCTCCCATTTCCACCCCCCATAGTTTTTGTCCATGTGTCCTTTATACTTGTTGCTCTAAACCATTCCCCTTTTCCCCTGAAATTCCCTCCCCTCCCCCTCTGGTCACTGTCAGACTGTTCTCAAATTTAGTGTCTTTGTTTATATTATGCTTGTTTGTTTGTTTTGTTGATTAGGTTCCTGTTAAAGGTGAGATCCTTGGATTATATCCTAAGAACCCTGTAACACCAATCCAAAAGAACCTATGCACCCCTATGTTCATAGCAAAACAATTTACAATAGCCAAGTGCTGGAAGCAACCTAGGTGCCCATCAGTTAATGAATGGATCAAAAAACTGTGGTACATTTACACAATGGAATTCTATGCAGCAGAAAGAAAGAAAGAGCTCCTACCCTTTGCGACAGCATGGATGGAATTGGAGAGCATCATTCTAAGTCAAACAAGCCAGGCAGTGAAAGACAAAATAATCTTATTTTAATTAGTATTTTTGTGACTTTTGTGGGTAAAATAAATTAGAATATTTTTGTATAGTATTAGAACAGGGGAAGAGATGTCTTTAGAACTTGAAGGTGGGTCTCAATATGGAGAGTCAATTTTTAAAAAAAAGATTTATGTAGTTATTTATTTTTAGAGAGAGGGAAAGGAAGGGCAAAAGAGAGGAAGAGAAACATCGATATGTGAGGGAAGCATCAATCAGTTGCCCCTCACACACCCCCAACTGGGGACCTGGCCTGCAACCAAGGTGTGTGCCCTGACAGAAAGTGGAACCAATGACCTTTAGATTTGTGGGCAACACCCAATCCACTAAGACACACAATTAAGGCTACGGAGAGTCAATTTATAAAAAGAAGTTAGGAAAATTGATAAGTAGACAGAAATAGTTATTGACGTGGTTGGAGAACAGGTAATAGTACTATGAAAACATCGAACAGAAAATAAAATTTAGTAAAAACACAGGTGAAATCTTGAAAAATCTGTATTTTAGCTAATGATAATGTACTCATGTTCTTAGTTTTGGCAAATTTACCAGAGTAATGTAAAATGTTAACTTTAGGGGGAACCAAGTAAAAGTCATATAGAAACTCTGTACTTATTATCAAACATCTTTATTAAATTTGAAATTACTTCAAAATAAAATATTTATTTAAAAAATTTCTAGTAAAATCTAAAAAAAAAAGGCCAAAATTTGAAGTACTTTTATATAACCTGCTAAGATCACCTGTATAAGTGCGTACCTCATAAAATAGCACTTTTTGGAGGGCATGCACTGTATGATATAAACTAGGAACAAATAAAAAATTGAAATATGAACAATAGAAATACAAAATTTATTACAAATAGATGGTCATGTTTATTTAAAATGAAAAATATGGAGATTCAAGATGGCGGCATGGTAGGAGGATGCAGATTGCACTTCCTCCTGTACATGGGAGAAAAACCTAGCTGATCTACAGAGGAACAGAGCAGACAGCCAACAATACCACAGCATATATGAAAATAGGAGATCAACATCTGTAGCAGACATTGGAAAATTAGACGTGGCAGCTAAGTGACCGGAGACAGCCCTGAGACCGGGACAGAGGCGACCCTGTGACCGGAGGTGGCTCTGCAACCAACCGGAGGTGGCCCTGAGATCTGAGGTGGCTCTGCAACTGACTGGATGTGGCTGAGCTCCTGGAGGCAGCCCTGGGACCGGAGGCGACACTGAAACTGGAGGAGGGGACTCGGGAAGACCCGGAGCTCACATCTGTGATCCTGGGGTGAGTGAGCGCAACTTGGGAAACTCGAGGAGCCCACGTCCATAGTCTCGGGTGGACACATGCACCCTATAGGAGACCCGGAGCTCACAGCAATAGACTCGGGAAGGGTTTGATCTGTAAGAGATCCCAGCTGAAACCCATAAACTAGGGAAAGCGCATGCTCTGCAGGAGGCTCAGAAATCACACCCAAGGCCCTGCATGGAGAGTGCACCATTAGCCCTGGGGAGAGCGCATGGCTAGCACTGAGGACATTAGACCAAAGCTGAATGAGTGAGGAACAGGGAGAAAAGCAGTACAATACGCCTCACAGCCTGTTACAGCCAGCAAGACCAGAAAATCCAGTTTGGCCTGTTTGAAAATAGCAAGAGACTTCTTTTGGGAGGTTTGGGTGGTTTTGTTTTTTTTTTTTTAGTTTTTGGGTTTTTTTTTTTTTTTTTTAGTAGTTGTTTTTTGTCTGTTTAGTTGGGTTTGTTTTGGTTTGTTTTTCATTTTTGTGGGGTTCTTTTCGTTTTGTTTTGTTTCGATTATATATATATTTTTTTATTTCTACCTTTTTTATCCCTCAATTCCTTTTGCTTTTCTTTACTTATTTCTTGTTTTATTCCTTCTTCCTTTCTTCCCAAACTTATCTCTCATTCCTTTCTCTTTTTTCTCTTCCTTTTTCACTTTCTTCTTTTCCCTTTTTAAATACCCACGAGTGAGGAAAAAAAAAATCCTAGACCTGTGAAAAAACTAGAGTTGTACCAAAAGAGGAGATATTCCAACAGCTGAGAAAGTGGAAGCTGTTAACACTGGGATACCTGAAGGAGACTACACCACTGAATCTCACAGGTATTCCACCACAGAAGTTCACACCATAAACCCAGGTAGCCAGAACAGATCAATTTAAGAAGCTTAGGTTTACAAGAAGAGTCTCATCAACAATGAGAAGACAAGGAAACAATCCTCAAATGAGAAGAAAGGAGGAAGCCCCAGAAAGAATGCTAAATGAAACAGAGGCAACTCAACTATCAGATATGGAGTTCAAAGAAATGGTTGTCAGGAAGCTCCATGAGCTCTCAATGAGCTACCAGAAACTACAGGGAAGCTACGATGAACTCACTGTAAACTATATCAACATGAAAAAGGAAATAGAAACTATCAAAAAGGGCCAAGAGGAAATAAAGAATACAATTTCTGAAATGAAGAACACAGTAGAAGGAATGAAAAGCAGAATCGATGAAGCAGAGGATCGAATCAGTGAATTGGAGGACAAAGTAGAAAAAAGCAGCCAGAAAGAGTAAGAAAAGGAAAAGAGGCTCAGAAAGAATGAAGAGGGGTTAAGAGAAATGCAAAACAACATGAAACGTAATAATATCCATATAATAGGAATACCAGAAGGAGAAGAAAAAGAGCAAGGGATAGAAAACCTATTTGAAAAAAGTAATGATGGAAAACTTCCCTAATTTGATGAGAGAAAAAGTCACACAAATCCAGGAAACACAGAGAATCCCAATCAAGAGGAACCCAAACAGGCCTGATTCAAGACACATCATCATTAAAATGGCAAACTTCCAAGACAAAGAGAGAATCTTAAAGGCAGCAAGGGAGAAAAAGGAAGTAACATACAAGGGAGCTCCGATAAGGTTAGCAGCTGACTTCTCAATGGAAAGGCTCCGAGCCAGAAGACAATGGCAAGAAATATTCCAAGTAATGAGAACCAAAGGCCTGCAACCAAGACTACTTTACCCAGCAAGGCTTTCAATCTAGATAGAAGGACAAATAAGGAACTTCCCAGACAAAAGAAGTCCAAAAGAATACACCTCTACCAAACGAGTTCTGCAAGAGATACTAAAGGGACTGCTTTAAGGAAAGGAAGGAAAAGAGACAGAGAGGAACACAGGTACGAAAATGGCAATGAATAAGTAACTATCAAAAATAACCTTAAATGTAAATGGATTAAATGCTCCAATCAAAAGACATAGAATAGCTGAATGGATAAGAAAGCATGACCCACACATATGCTGCCTACAAGAGACCCACCTCAGGACAAAAGACCTACACAGACTCAAAGTGAAGGGCTGGAAACAAGTTTTCCAAGCAAATGGACAGGAAAAAAAGGCTGGGGTAGCAATACTCATATAAGACAAAATAGACTTCAAAAAAGAGCCATAAAGAGAGACCCAGAAGGTTACTTCATAATACTCAAGGGAAGAATACACCAAGAAGACATAAACATTGTAAATATATATGCACCCAACATAGGAGCACCTAAATACATCAAGAAAATTTTAGGGGACTTCGAGAAAGATATTGACAGCAACACAATTACAGTAGGGGATTTTAACACCCCACTGACAAAAATGGACAGATCTTCCAAACAAAATATCAACAAAGACATTGTGGCATTGAACAGTACTCTACATGAATTGGACTTAGCTGATATATACAGTGCCCTTCATCACAAAGAAACTAAATACACATTCATTTCAAATGCACATGGAACATTTTCAAAGATAGACCACATGATAGGACACAAAACAAGCCTCAACAAATTCAAGAAAATTGAAATCATACCAAGCATTTTCTTCGACCACAAGGGACTGAAACTAGAAAGCGCGTTGATGGGGAAAATCCCCAAACCATCAAAATCATGGAGATTGAATAGCATGCTATTAAACAATGAATGAGTCAAGAATGAAATTAAGGAGGAAATAAAAAAGTTTCTGGAAACAAATGAAAACGAACTCACAACAACCCAAAACTTATGGGACACAATGAAGGCAGTCCTCAGAGGGAAGTTCATAGCAATACAGGCCTACCTAAAGAAGACAGAAACATTTCTAACAAACAACTTAACCCTACACTTACAAGACCTCGAGGAACAACAACAAAGACAGCCCAGAGCAAGGAGAAGGAAGCAAATAACCAAGATTAGAGCTGAATTAAATGACAGAGAGACTAAAAGCACAATCCTGAGGATCAATGAATCCAGGAGGTGGTTCCTTGAAAAGATAAGCAAAATTGACAAGGCTTTAAGGAGGCTCATCAAGAAAAAAAGAGAGAGGACTCAAATAAACACAATCAGAAATGAAAGAGGAGAGATTACAAGAGTGACACCACAGAAATACAGAGGATTGTAAGAAATACTATGAAGAACTGTATGCCAAGAAATTTGAAAACCTAGGTGAAATGGACAACTTTCTAGAAAAATATAATCTCCCAAAACTCAAAGAAAAAGAAACAGAAAGCCTGAACAGACCAGTAACAACTGATGAAATTGAAGCACTAATCAAAAAACTCCTGACACACAAAAGCCCTGGACCAGATGGTTTCACAGGAGAATTCTACAAAACATTTAAGGAAGAGCTAACCCTTATCCTTCACAGACTATTCCAAAAAATCCAAAATGATGGAAGACTCCCAAACTCTTTTTATGAAGCCCGTATCATCCTAATCCCAAAACCAGATAAAAACAGAACAAAGAAGGAGAACTTCAGGCCAATATTGCTGATGAACATAGATGCTAAAATCCTTAACAAAATATTGGAAAACCGCATCCAACAATACATAAAAAGATCATACACCATGACCAAGTGGGATTCATCCCAGGGATGCAAGGATGGTTCAACATTCGCAAATCAGTAAATGTAATTCATCACATAAACAAAAGCAAAGACAAAAATCACATGATCATATCAATAGATGCGGAAAAAGCTTTTGATAAGGTACAACACCCATTTATGATACAGACACTCAGCAAAGTGGGAATAGAGGGAGCATTCCTCAACATAATAAAGGCCATATATGAGAAACCTACAGCCAACATCATACTCAACGAGCAAAAAGTGAAATCTTTCCCACTAATATCAATAACAAGACAAGGTTGTCCACTTTCACCACTTCTATTCAATATAGTATTGGAAGTCTTAGCCACAGCGATTAGACACGAAAAGGAAATAAAAGGCATTCATATTGGAAAGGAGGAAACAAAACTATCATTGTTTGCAGATGACATGAGAGTGTACCTAATAAATCCTGTAGACTCAGCCAAAAAGCTGCTCTTCATAATAAATGAATTTGGCTAAACAGCCAGATACAAAGTCAATATCCAGAAATCAAAGACATTTTTGTATACCAACAGTGAAACAGCAGAAGCAGAAATCAGGAAAAAAATCCCATTCGATATAGAAAAAAGGAAAATAAAATACCTAGGAACAAACCTAACCAAGGAGGTAAAAGACCTGTATGCAGAAAACTACACAACACTGAAGAAAGAAATCAAGGAAGACACAATTAGATGGAAACACACACCATGTTCATGGATCGGAAGAATTAATATCATCAAAATGTCCATACTACCCAAAGTAATTTACAGATTCAATGCAATACCTATTAAAGTACCAATGGCATATTTCACAGACATAGAACAAACACTTCAAAAATTGTATGGAATAGTAAACGACCCTGAATAGATGCTGCAATTTTGAGAAAGAAGAGCAAAGTAGGAAGGATTACAATACCTGATACCAAACTGTATTGCAAAGCCACTGTAATAAAAACAGCCTGGTATTGGCACAAGAACAGACACATGGACCAGTGGAACAGAACAGAGAGCCCAGAAATGAACCCTAGTCTCTACAGTCAATTAATATTCAACAAGGGGGGCAGAAACATAAAATGGAGCAAAAATAGTCTCTTCAACAGTGGTTTTGGGAGAACTGGACAGCTACCTGCCAAAAAAAAAAAAAAAAAAAAAAAAAAAAGAAACTAGAGCACCAACTTACACCATACTCAATAGTAAATTCAAGGTGGATAAAAGATTTGGAAAAAAGCCATGACACCATTAAAATCCTAGAGTAGAACATAGGCAGGAAAATCTCAGATATTTCACGTAGCAACATTTTTACTGATATGTCCTCTAAAGCAAGGGACATAAAGGAAAGAATAAACAAATGGGATCTCATCAAAATAAAAAGCTTCTGCACAGCTAAAGAAAACAGTATTAAAATAAAAAGAGAACCAACTGTATGGGAAAACATATTTCCCAATGATACCTCAGACAAGGGATTCATCTCCAAAATATATAAACAACGTACACGACTCTAAGGTGACAGGCAACACAACTAAAAAAATGGGCAAAGAATTTGAACAGACACTTCTCCAAGGAGGACATACAGAGGATCCAGAGACACATGAAAAGATGCTCGATATCGCTAGCTATCAGAGAGATGCAAATTAAAACTACAATGAGATATCACTTGACACCTGTCAGAATGGCCTTCATAAACAAAAGAACAAACAGCAAGTGTTGCAGAGGTTGTGGAGAAAAGGGGACCCCAGTGCACTGTTGGTGGGATTGCGGACTGGAACAACCACTTTGGAAAACAGTATGGAATTTTCTAAGAAAACTAAAAATGGATCTACCTTTTGAACCAGCAATTCTACTGCTTGGATTATATCCTAAGAACACTGAAGCCCCAATCCAAAAGAACGTATGCACCCCAATGTTCATAGCAGCACAATTTACAGTAGCCAAGTGCTGGAAGCAACCTAGGTGCCCATCAGTTAATGAACAGATCAAAACACTATGGTACATTTACACAATGGAATTCTATGCAGCGGAAAGAAAGAAGGAGCTCCTACCCTTTGCGACAGCGTGGATGGAATTGGAGAGCATCATGCTTAGCGAAATAAGCCAGGCAGTGAAAGAAAAGTACCATATGATCTCAGCTTTAACAGGAACCTAATCAACAAAACAAACAAAGAAGCATAATATAAAAAAGACACTGAATTTGAGAACAATCTGACGGTGACCAGAGGGGAGAGGGGAGGGGATTTCAGGGGAAAAGGGGAACGGTTTAGAGCAACAAGTATAAAGAACACATGGACAAAAACTATGGGGGGTGGAAATGGGAGGCATGTGGGGAGGGATGGGGTGGTGAGCTAGGGGGAAGTAAAAGACAGAAAACTGTACAATATCAACAATTAAATAATAATAATGTAATTAAAAATAAAAAGAAAAAAGAAAAAAATGAAGTAAAAATATAAAGATTGAAATTTCGTATTAACACTATTATTGAAATATGTTGTCACTGGAAAACTTAATAAAGCTACTTAAAAATTTATGTAACCTTGCTAGAGATGATCAGAAGAGTGATTTTATATTAATAAAAAAGTCATTATTCAATGGTCATTCCATCTTCTGTTACACTTCACTAATAGTGAAGAGAATAAAGAAACAGTAATCTTTAGCCATAGACTAAAAGATATCATGAATGGATAGTTGGAGGAAGAAGGCTTGAATGCATAGTTTTTTATGGGCACTTAGGTTGCTCCCAGTACTTGGCTATTGTAAATTGTGCTGCTACGAACATTGAGGTGCATAAGTTCATTTGAATTGGTGTTTCAAGATTCTTAGGGTATAATCCCAGCAGTGAAGTTGAGAGGTCAAAAGGCAGTTCTAGTTTTAGTTTTCTGAGGAAATTCCATACCGTTTTTCACTGTGGCTGCAGCAGTCTGTGATCCCACAAACAGTGTACTAAGGTTCCCTTTTCTCCACATCCTCTCCAACACTTCTTGTTTGTTGAGTTGTTTGTGATGGCCATTCTGATCAGTGTGAAGTGGATCTCATTGTGGTTTTAACTTGAATCTCTCTGATAGCTAGTAATGCTGAGCATCTTTTCATATATCTCTTGGCCCTCTGTATGTGTCCTTGGAGAAATGTCTGTTCAGGTCCTTTGCCCATTTTTTAATTGGGTTTTTTGTGTTCCTGGAGTGGAGTTGTGTGAGTTGTTTATATAATTTGGTATTCAAACCCTTGTCTGACCCAAAGAAGCTAAATACACTTTCTTTTCAAATGCACATGGAACATTTTCAAAGATAGACCACATGATAGGACACAAAAGAAGCCTCAACAAACTCAAAAAAATTGAAATCATACCAAGCATTTTCTCTGACCACAAGGGACTGAAACTAGAAACCAACCCCAAGGGGAAAAACCAAAACCCTCAAAATCATGGAGATTGAATAGCATGCTGTTAAACAATGAATGGGTCAAGAATGAAATTAGGGAGGAAATCAAAAAGTTTCTGGAAACAAACGATAATGAACTCACATCGACCCAAAACTTATGGAACACAGCAAAGGCAGTCCTCAGAAGGAAGCTTATAGCGATACAGGCCTATCTAAAAAAGACAGAAACATCTCAAACAAACAACCTAACCATATGCCTACAAGAACTCAAGGAACAAAAACAAAGATAGCCCAGAGCAAGTAGAAGAAAAGAAATAACCAAGATCAGAGCAGAATTAAATGACATAGAGACTAAAAGCACAATCCTAAGGATCAATGAATCCAGGAGCTGGTTCTTTGAAAAGATCAACAAAATCGACAAGCCTTTAAGCAGGCTCATCAAGAAAAAAAGAGAGAGGACTCAAATAAACACAATCAGAAATGAAAGAGGAGATATTACAACCGACACCGCAGAAATACAAAGGATTGTAAGAAATTACTATGAAGAACTGTATGCCAAGAAATTTGAAAACCTAGGTGAAATGGACAGGTTTCTAGAAAAATATAACCTTCCAAAACTCAATGAAAAAGAAACAGAAAGCCTGAACAGACCAATAACAGCAGATGAAACTGAATCAGTAATCAAAACACTCCTGATGCACAAAAGCCCTGGACCAGATGGCTTCACAGGAGAATTCTACAAAACATTTAAGGAAGAGCTAACCCCTATTCTCCACAGACTATTCCAAAAAATCCAAAAAGATGGAAGACTCCCAAACTCTTTTTATGAAGCCAGCATCATCTTAATCCCAAAACCAGATAAAGACACAACAAAGAAGAACTTCAGGCCAATATCGCTGATGAACATAGATGCTAAAATCCTCAACAAAATATTGGCAAACCGCATCCAACAACACATTAAAAAGATCATACACCACGACCAAGTGGGATTCATCCCAGGGATGCAAGGATGGTTCAACATTCGCAAATCAGTAAATGTAATTCATCACATAAACAAAAGCAAAGACAAAAATCACATGATCATATCAATAGATGCGGAAAAAGCATTTGATAAGGTACAGCACCCATTTATGATACAGACACTCAGCAAAGTGGGAATAGAGGGAGCATTCCTCAACATAATAAAGGCTATATATGAGAAACCTACAGCCAGCATCATACTGAACAGGCAAAGACTAAATTCTTTTCCACTAAAATCAGGAACAAGACAAGGCTGTCCACTCTCTCCACTTCTATTCAACATAGTATTGGAAGTATTAGCCACAGCGATTAGACAAGAAAAGGAAATAAAAGGCATCCAACTTGGAAAGGAGGAAACAAAACTATCATTGTTTGCAGATGACATGTTAGTATACATAGAAAATCCTATAGTCTCAGCCAAAAAACTGCTCGACCTAATAAATGAACTTGGCCAAACAGCCAGATACAAAGTCAATATCCAGAAATCAAAGGCATTTTTGTATACCAACAATGAAACAACAGAAGCAGAAATCAAGAAAAAAATACCATTTGATATAGCAAAAAGAAAAATAAAATACCTAGGAATAAACCTAACCAAGGAGGTCAAAGACCCATATGCAGAAAACTACGCAACACTGAAGAAAGAAATCAAGGAAGACACTAATAAATGGAAACACATACCGTGTTCATGGATCGGAAGAATTAACATCATCAAAATGTCCATACTTCCCAAAGCAATCTACAGATTCAATGCAATAACTAATAAAGTACCAATGGCATATTTCACAGATATAGAACAAACTCTTCAAAAATTTATATGGAACCATAAACGACCCAGAATAGCGGCAGCAATCTTGAGAAAGAAGAGCAAAGCAGGAGGGATCACAATACCTGATACCAAAATGTATTACAAGGCCACTGTAATCAAAACAGCCTGGTACTGGCATAAAAACAGGCACGTGGACCAGTGGAATAGAATTGAAAGCCCAGAAATAAACCCTAGTCTCTATAGTCAATTAATATTCGACAAAGGGGGCAGCAACATAAAATGGAGTAAAAATAGCCTCTTCAACAAGTGGTGTTGGGAGAACTGGACAGCTTCGTGTAAGAAAATGAAACTGGAGCACCAACTTACACCATACACAAAAATAAATTCAAGGTGGATAAAAGACTTACACATAAGCCGTAACACCATTAAAGTCCTAGAGGAGAACATAGGCAGGAAAATCTCAGATATTACATGCAGCAACATTCTTACTGATATGTCCCCTAAAGCAAGGGACATAAAGGAAAGAATAAACAAATGGGATCTCATCAAAATAAAAAGCTTCTGCATGGCCAAGGAAAACAGTATTAAAATAAAAAGAGAACCGACTGTGTGGGAAAACATATTTGCCAATGATATCTCAGATAAGGATTTAAACTCCAAAATATACAAAGAACTTACACGACTCCACTCTAAGAACACAAGAAACCCAATTTAAAAATGGGCAAAGGACTTGGGCAGACACCTCTCCAAGGAGGACATACAGAGGATCCAGAGACACATGAAAAGATGCTCAATATTGCTAGCTATCAGAGAGATGCAAATTAAAACCACATAGAGATACCACTTGACACCAGTCAGAATGGCCCTCATAAACAAAGCAACAAACAGCAGTGTTGGAGAGGTTGTGGAGAAAAGGGGACACTAGTGCACTGCTGGTGGGAGTGCAGACTGGTACAACCACTATGGAAAACAGTATGGAATTTTCTAAAAAAACTAAAAATGGATATTCCTTTTGACCCAGCAATTCCACTGCTAGGATTATATCCTAAGAATACTGAAACACCAATCCAAAAGAAAATATGCATCCGTATGTTTATAGCAGCACAATTTACAATAGCCAAGTGATGGAAGCAACCTAGATGCCCATCAGTAAATGAATGGATCAAAACACTGTGGTACATTTACACAATGGAATTCTATGCAGCAGAAAGAAAGAAGGAGCTCATACCCTATGCAACAGCATGGATGGAACTTGAGAGCATCATGCTAAGCGAAGTAAGCCAGGCAGTGAAAGACAAATACCATACGATCTCACCTTTAAGAGGAAGCTAATCAACAAAAGAAACAAACAAGCATAATATAACCAAAGGCATGGAAATTGGGAACAGGCTGAAAGTCACCAGAGGCGAGAGGGGAGGGAATTTCTTGGGGAAAAGGGGAAGGATTTACAGGAACAAGTATAATGGACACATGGACAAAAACTATGGGGGGGTGGAAATGGGAGGGAGGTGGGGAGGGCTGGGGTGGCGGGTTCAGGTGAGAATAAAAGTCAGAAAACTGTACAAGATCAACAAGTAAAATAAAAATTAAAAAAATAAAATAAAATAAATAAAAAATAAAATATCTAGGCAAACCCTTGTCTGAGGTGTAATTTGCAAACATGTTTCTCATATAGTTTCTCTTAATATCACTAAAGTTGTAAATCAGACTTCCTTGAAGGAAATACAGGAAGGTCATGAGATGAATATAAAATTTTTAATCATTGAATATTTTCTTACATTTATACAAATTTATTAAAATTCATATTTTAAATAAATTATTTTTAAAATTTTATTTTAATTGTTGTTCTTGTACAGTTTTCTGTGTTTTACTCCCATCCCAGCCCACCTCCCCAGCCTTCCCCACCTTATTTTTAAATAAATTCTAGGTGCTTCCCCCCTCATCATTTTGTTACTTAGGAAATTCAATTTGTCTAAAGCACATCTTGTAATGTGTTTCCAGTGAATTTTTACTTTTGGCAAGAAGGTTAACAAAAGAGGATCTGTGAGTACGACTATGGGAAACCCCCAAGAAAAAGCATAGAAGGGAAAATTTCTTTTTGAGTCAGTTCTAGCCACAAACAGTAAGTATTTTTAATAAAAAATGGTGGTTGGCATCTCATAAAATTTTGTCATGCTAGGAGGAAAATTATATAATTTAATATCATGTCATATATCAAACGTTAAAATTAATGTTACATATTTTTCTTTGAAATTTGTCTTCTGAAAGATTTTAATTTTAACAAATCACTAGTAATTTTATTATTTTGTTAAGGTGTTATGAGAAATTTATTTCTGCTCTCCCCAGTTCATTGCTGTGACTTGTGAATGTGGTAATCACAAAATTGAAAGATGGTATGTGGTTATTTTTACCTGTATGATAGTGCAATTCCTTGTGAAGTAATATAACTATTTTGTTCTCTAATTTTTTCTTTATTTTATTTTGTAAATAATTCTTAACTTCATTCAGTTCAGTAACTTGTAACATTGATGTTTGGTATATGTCATTTCAATCTTTTGACTACTAAATTTTTTGTAGGTTGGTATATATTCTCATCAATATCTGTCCTAGTTTATAGTCCATAATGGTATTATAAAACCAATGTAGACTTACAGAACAATTAATAGCTTTAAATGCATTTGCAAAGAAGAATAAATGTTGAAAGTATTCTAAAATTCACTGTGGAAGCAAGTAGCAGAACCATAAAATAAATCTAACAGTGTAGAAGAAAGGAAATAAGTGTGAATACTATGTTATTTAAATAGAACTTAAAGCAAACTATGTAATAGACAAGATCAGATTTGCCACAAACTGCTTTTTTGGAAACATTAGTAAAATGTAAATTCTAGCAGAGTTGATAGAAATGATAATGCACAGATAAACAATGTTTGGATTTAAAAAATGGGTGTTAATGAATATGGTAAAAGAGTAAAAATTAGTAAGAGAAAGTAAACATTATTTCAAGTTTTGTGAAGTCAAAATGAGATGGAAAATTTTATTGAAAATTATAAATGATTATAATAAGACTCAAAGGGAATAAAACTAAGTATGGCAGTTACAATAAAAATTAAACCTATTGGGAAATTTATCATGTATTTACTTCGTAGAATGTGCACTTTCTTGCCCAAATTTTTGAGGGAAAAATAAGGATGCACATTATACATGGGTATGACTAATTGTGTATCTATATAAATGTTTGTTATTCTTTTATTTATGCTTATGCATTGAAAGTGTAACTCTAGAAAGCAAGAACAATATCTGTGTGCAAAATAATACTCTGAAATATGATAATCAGTTTTATTTCTAAATATAAATAAATAAAAATTTGAATTATGCTCTGACTGGTGTAGTTCAGTGGATTAAGCATGGGCTGCAAACCAAAGTGTTGCCTGCTTGATTTTTCAGTCAGGACATATGCCTGGGTTGTGGGCCAGGTCCCCAGTACAGGGCACTTGAGAGGCAACCACACATTGATATTTTTCTTCCTGTCTTTCTCTTTCTCTTACCCCTCTCTAAAAATGAATAAACAAAATTTGCAACAACATAGATGGAACTGGAGAGCATCATGCTAAGCGAAACAAGCCAGGCAGTGAAAGACAAATACCATATGATCTCACCTTTAACAGGTACCTAATCAACAAAACAAACAAAAAAGCATAATATAACCAAAAACTTGGAAACTGAGAACAGGCTGACAGTCACCAGAGGGGAGAGGGGAGGGAATTTCAGAGGAAAAGAGGAAGAGTTTACAAGAACAAGTATAAAGGACACATGGACAAAAACTATGGGGGATGGAAATCTGAGGGAGGTGGGGAGGGCTCGGTTGGTGGGCTGGGGTTGGAGTAAAAGACAGAAAACTGTACAAGATCAACAATTAAAATAAAATAATAAAAAAAAGACTTTGTTTTGCCCCCGACTTGCCATAGTACTTTGGATAATTATCTTTGTCTATTTAGGCTTCATAAAAATTTTTTAAAAACATTGAATTAAAAATTAAAATGAAAGATTTTTTTTTCTGAAAGTTTGGACCCAAAACATGGGTGTACATTATACATGGTGAAATGTGGCAACAACCTAATAGGACCTAAGCTCTTATGTGATGGGTAATTTCTGGATATAAAAAAAGACAGAATACAATCGAAGTTCTTTCATGCAGATAGGATATCACAACAGAAAAATGCAATAACCTGACAAAAACCCTGAAACAATACTCATGGGGGCACAGATAAAGGGTGGGAATTTGTGGGAGTAGGAAGAAATGGGGGAAAAGGTGGAACAACTGTAACCGAACAACATAAGGAAAAACTTGAAACAAACAAAATAATTGTGAACAAATAAAAACAAAGCAAACAAATAAGCCAAACATCCAATAGCTGTTATCCAATATCACTTATGGAAGGAAATAAATTTATATGTTCATGCAGAGTTTTTACCATGAATATAATAATTGAACATTAGAAAATCCATTAGTATAGCTGTCTTAATTAATAGATTAAAGTAGAAAAAAATGAACAGTTTGATCATCTCATCATATGTCTGGCAAAATCCTCAATAAAATTAAACAAACATTGACGAAGGAAACATCTTACTATTTTGGAATAAAGGGAAATTCCTTTTTTTTTTTTTTTTTTGCAAGCTTAATGCACCTTTTATTATAGAAGCATGCACTGAACCAATTAGATACTATAACCCCATAACGTTGCATCAAAGTCAGCGGCATGTTATTAGAAACCAAATGATGTAGAACATCTTTTACTTTGGAAATTCCTCAATACAGTGTAGTTTAGCTATAACCAAAATATAGGAAATATACTTGATAACAAAAATTTAGAAGGTTTAACAGTAAAATTAGAAACAGAACAAAGGTGTCTGCAATTGTCATTACTAAAGTGGTACTAAAGTGGTACAAAGTGATACTAAAGTGGTAGTTTCTAACCCAGCGAGTAAATAAAAATAAAGGGTATAAAGAAAGATAAAATTGTCATTTTTTGCATATGTGTGTTATGTGCTGTTGAGTTGGCTCTGACTACTGGAGACCCTTTAAATGAGAGAGGTTCAATGTTCTGTCTTCAACAGCCCTGCTCAGCTCTGCCAGACTCACGGCTATGGCTTCTTTTATGGATTCAATTCATCTCATACTTTGCCTTCCTTTTTTCCCTATTGCTTTTTACTTTTCTCATCATTTTTGCCTTTTATAAAGAATCTTGCTTTCTCATGTTATGCCCAAAATAGAACATTCAGTTTTGCCATATTTTCAGGCTTAATTTGCCTGACTGTTTCAGGCTGAATTTATTCTAGGGCTTAGTTCATTTTTCTGGGAGTTCAAGATATTTGTAGAACTCTCCTCCACCAGCACATTTCAAATGAATGAAATATTTTTCCTATTGGCCTTTTTAAAAATTATTTTATTTATTGTTGTTCAATTATAGATGTCTGCATTTCTCCCCACCCCAGCCTAGCCAAACCCACCTCTATCCCTAGCTTCCACCAGCCCCCTTGGTTTTATCTATGTGTCCTTTATAGTAGTTCCTGGAAACCCTTCCCCCCACTATCTGCCCTCACCCTGACTCTGGTTACTGTCTGACTGTTCTTAATTTCAATGTCTCTGGTTATATTTTGTTTGCTTTTTTCTTTTATTGATTATGCTCCAGTTAAAGGTGATATCATATGGTATCAGTCCCTCGCTGCCTGGCTTATTTCACTTAGCATAATGCTCTCCAGGTCCATCCACGCTGTCACAAAGGGTGGGAGCTCCTTCTTTCCTTCTGCTGCATAGTATTTCATTGTGTAAATGTACCATAGTTTCAGGGTTTTTTAATATTTTTGTTTTTTTAATTGTTGTTCAAGTACAGTTTTCTGCCAAAACTATGCAATAGTTTTCTATCCAAAACTATTGGCCTTTTTCACTATTCAAATTTCACTTCTGTATGTAGTAATTGAGAATAAGTTGGTCTTTAATGGTATATCTTTGCTCTTTGTAATCTCTCTTAATCATTCTACTGCTGTCCTTTCAAAAAAAAAAAGTTATTCAGTTAACAGTTGTCCTGTCTCTTTCCCCATCACTCTCCCCTGCCCCATGTCCCCCAGTCCCACAGTCAATAACCTCATAATTTTTAAAATGTTTATTGTATTTTCTTGATTTTTTAATATATTTTATTAATTATGCTATTACAGTTGTCCCATTTCTCCCCATCATTCCCCTCCACCTTGCACACCCCCTCCCACCCACATTCCCCCACTTTAGTTCATGTCCATGTGTCATAAATTCTTTAGCTTCTACATTTCCCACACTATTCTTGCCCTCTGCCTGTCTATTTTATACCCACCCTCTATGCTACTTATTCTCTGTACCTTTTCCCCCTGTCTCCTCCTCCCACTCCCCTGTTGCTAACCCTCCATATAATCTCCATTTCTGTGTTCTAGTTGTTTGTTCCCGTTCTAGTTGTTTGCTTTTGTTTTAGGTGTGGTTGTTAATATCTGTGAGTTTGCTGTCTTTTCACTGTTATATTTTTTATATATTTTTTCTTAGATAAGTCCCTTTAACATTTCATATAATAAGGGCTTGGTGATGATGAACTCGTTCAACTTGACCTTATCTGAGAAGCACTTTATCTTCCCTTCCATTCTAAATGACAGCTTTGCTGGATAGAACAATTTTGGATGTAAGTCCCTGCCTTTCATGACTTCAAATACTTCTTTCCAGCCCCTTCTTGCCTGGAAGGTCTCTTTTGAGAAATCAGCTGACAGTCTGATGGGAACTCCTTTGGAGGTGACTTTATCCCTTGCTGCTTCTAGAATTCTCACCTTCATTTTAATCTTGGCTAACGTAATTATTATGTGTCTTGGTGTGTTCCTCCTTGGGTCCAACTTCTTTGGGACTCTCTGAGCTTCCTGGACTTCCTGGAAGTATGTTTCCTTTGCCAGATTGGGGAAGTTCTCCTTTATTATTTGTTCAAATAAGTTTTCCACTTGTTTCTCTTCCTCTTCCCCTTCTGGTACCCCTATAATTTGGATGTTGGGATGTTTAAAGATGTCCTGGAAGTTCCTAAGCCTCTTCTCATTTTTTTGAATTCTTGTTTCTTCCTTGTTTTCTGTTTGCTTGTTTTTGTTTTTTTTTTTCCTTCTGGTCCACTCCATTGATTTGAGTTTCAGTTTTCCTCCCATCACTATTGGTTCTCTGTGCATTTTACTTCATTTCACTTATTGTAGCCTTCATTTTTTTATCTAATTTGTGAGCAAAATCAACCAATTCTATGAGCATCCTGATCACCAAGGCTTTGAACTGTGCATCTGATATGTTGGCTATCTTTTCACAGCTTAGAGGAATTGGCTCTGGGGCTTTGATTTGTTCTCCGGTTTGAGCCAATTTTGGTGTTTTTTTGTTTGTTTTGTTTTTGGTCTGGTTGCAGCTGTCACATAGTGAAGGTTGGAGCCTTAGGTATTCCCCAGGTCCAGGCAGCCTAGTTGCTGAGTTGTGATGCTGAATGTTGGGGCAGGGTCCGAGAGGGAACGGCACCTGCTCCACTCTCTCCTGAATTCCAGTATCCTCCACTGCTTCCCCTTTGCCTGGATTATCTGCCCGTGCAAATGTGGGACCACCTGGTTAGCCAGCTGCCTTGTGTGGCCTCACTGGGTCTACGCAGTTTTCACCCCATCCCTAGGGTTCTCCAGCCTCCACCTGTGGGCCTAGGGTCTGCCAGCTGCTGCCTGCAGGCCTGGGAACCACTGGCTACTGCTGCCTGCATTCCTGGGTCTGGACCTCCACTTTTTCCTGCTGCAACTCTGCCCCTCTTACTGGTCTGGATGAACGGTTGTTGGACTTCTGTACAGTTCAATTTTCTATCAGTTCTGATTGTTTTCTTGTTTCTAAATCTTTGTTGTCCTTAATTTTGGTTGTGAGAGGAGGCACAGTGTGTCCACCTACACCTCCATTTTGGCTGGAAGTCTATTTATTGTATTTTTTACATTACCTTTTAATCCCCTTATACCCTCTCCTCCAGCAATCACCACACTGTTGTATATATCCAATATCTAAAGTTTCTTTTCTTTTTTAAAAATTTTAATTGTTCTTCTTGTACAGTTTTCTGCCTTTTACCCCCATCCCATCCCACCCCCCAATCCTCCCCAACTCCATCCTGTTTCCACCCCCCCCCTTATTTTTGTCCATGTGTCCTTTATACTTGTTCCTGAAAACCCTTCCCCTTTTCCCCTGGAATTCTCTACTCTCACCCCTCTGGTCACTGTCAGTCTGTTCTCAATTTCAGTGTGTTCGATTATAATTTGCCTGTTCGTTTTGTTGATTAGGTTCCTGTTAAAGGTGAGATCATATGGCATTTATTTTCTCTTATTTTTTATTGTCGTTCAGGTTGTCTCCATTTTCACCCTACCACACCTCCCCATCCCACGCATCTCCACCTCCCAATCTCGAACCTACCTCCTTTGGCTTTGTCCGTGTGTCCTTTACACGTGCTCCTTGATGGACCTTCCCCTATTTTCTGCCATTATCCCTCTCCCCTCTCCACTATGATTACTGTCAGTTTTTTTCTTTATTTCAATATTTCTGGTTATATTTTGCTTTCTGGTCTACAGGTATGTTGCTAACCCTATCCAGTGTTACACTCTCAAGCTAATTGGGTAGTTAACTTTTTCCATGTGTTTGCCTTTGAGTTTGCTATTTTTTTTATAATATTTGCCCTGAATTTATGTTTTTCCCTACCCCTCTTTAAATCAACTTAACCAGCTCCAAAAGAAAAGCTTCTGATTTTCATGGTGTTTCCTACCCTTGTAGAACTGCACATAGAACAGTGGGGATAGGGAGGAGATAAGAGAAGCCCTTATTAGAACCATAGCTGTGCTTATACTGGGTTTTGTAGCTTTTCTAGAATAAACACTTCTCAATTGTTATGCCTTTGATCCATTTCTAGAGTCTTAATATGGTCATCCTTGGAAAAAAATGTTCAGCGTCACCACTTTTTTGGGGAAGAGGATTAGGTAGGTTCTTCACTTCAACATTCTGGAAGTTCCCCATGTTAGAGAAATAAGGAGGTCAGATTTTCAGCACCACCTCTAGTTCCCATGGTATTAAGGTACATTGTGAACATTCTCACTTAAGAGCTTAGTGTTATGCACAGAACTAAAAATCTTCAACAAAAGCTTTGTTGGATATTTAAAGGGGCTTTGGAGGCCTTTGGGTGGTATTGTAGCAAAGTGAAGTATTCAAGTTGGTTTAACTTGCATCCGAGTAATATGGTGGTGGGTGGGAAAGAAAGACCCCATGTTACCCAAAAATTATCAAAGAAGCTGTTATTCTAAAAATGTTGGGTGACCAGCACATAGAAACCTGATACTTCAGTGAACTGATAATATGCTCTGACACATCCATTATGGAGTTTGAGATTTGCAGATACTGCAGGGTACCAAGAGTGAAATAGGTCATTATCAGATAAACAGCCTCCTGAATATGTTACTTAGATATAAACATGATATACTTTTTACTAGATTATATTATGGATTTCAGTGCATAATTATATCCTAAAATACCATTTTTTTTCCAAAGAAAATATATACTTAAAAAAGAATCAGATTTTAATGATATTTGAGAAGTTTTCTATTATGAAATATATGTGAATATTTTCTTTCTTTCAGTTCCTCAAATGGAATATAGTTCCTCTGTTTACTGGATCATAGCATATATTATGTTCTCTTTTTCAGGTTAATTCCTAATCTTCTCTCTGAAAGCAGACCTATCACCACTTTATTGTAATTCTTCCTGACCTTCTTCACTTGACCCATTCTTCCTGGCATTTGTTATCATGGCACTGTATACTTCTAAATTCAGTGTTCATGACAGTTGTATTTATATATTCATTTGTATAAATCATTTTGTTCATTATAAACTCCACCAGAGCAAGGACTTTATAACTCCTTCTTTATTCTTACTTTCTCTATCATTATATTGTCAGCTCTTAGTAAAATTCTTGGCATATGTTGTGTTCAATAACTAATTATTTAATGAATAAAATAAATAAATAAATTCAAGAGACTTGAATATTTTCTAAGACACAGATAATAATATTTATTAAATTTACCTTAAATATAATTGGAAATAGAGAGACAGATTTACAGACATCTGCACTTCTTTCTATGGTATCATGTTGTGCTTGGCAGATAATGTGTAGTACATAATACCTTCTTGCAACAACCCATATGCTAGGAACACCCAAATTCCTCCAGCTGGAGCCTCAAATTAAACATGACCCAAACTAAGCTGTGCATCTAAATACCATCCTTCCAATACTGTGTTGTCTGTCTTTGTAAATGACATCACTTTATATCATCACGGTCACACTTAGATTAAAACTGATTACCACTATACTTCATTATTTACACTCTTCATTCTCACTGCTACTGCCTTTATTCAGGTCTCTGTAAAGCTCATAATGATTTAGGGAATTTTTGTAAATGCTATTTTAACCACATCACTCTTATGTTTATTTTTTTACTTTTCTTTTTTAAAGTATTTTTATTGATTATGCTATTACAGTTTTTCCAATTTTCCCACTTATCTCCCCCCACCCTCCCCCTCAACCCTCCAGTATCCCTTCCTTGGTTCATGTCCATGGGTTGCACGTATAAGTTATTTGAGTCCTCTGTTTCCTATGCCATTTTAATCTCTTCCTGTCTATTTTATGCCTACTACTTATGCTTCCTTCCTGTACCTTACCTCCCCTATTCCTTCCTTCCCCCTCCCCACTGAAATTCTTCCATGTGATATCCATTTCTCTAATTCTGTTCCTGTTCTGGTTGTTTGCTTAGTTCTTGTTGTTTTTCTTTTCTTTTTTGGTTCATTTGTTGATAGTTGTGAGTTTGTTGTCAATTTACTGTTCATGTTTTTTTCTTTTTCTTAGACAAGTCCCTTTAACATTTCATATAATAATGGCTTGGTGATGATGAACTCCTTTAACTTGACCTTATCTGGGAAGCATGGTGTCTGGTCTCCCATTCTAAATGAAAGCTTTGCTGGATAGAGTAATCTTGGATGTAGGTCCTTGTCTTTCATAATTTCAAATACTTCTTTCCAGCCCCTTCTTGCCTGCAAGGTTTCTTTTGAGAAATCAGCTGATAGTTTTATAGGCATTCCCTTGTGTGCTAGAGACAAGCAGGTATGCTGCACTGTTCCTTCTCTGGCCACTCTGCCACAGGCAGTGACACAGGGCAACAAAGAGGGTTGCCCTGCCCTGGCAAATACCTAAGGCCTTACCCCCTTACAACTTATCAGGTGCACCAAGACAAAAAAATATGGCCCAAATGAAAGAACATAGGATAACCTCAAAAAGAGAACGAAGCAATGAGGAGACAGCCAACATATCTGATGGTGAGTTCAAAACCCTGATAATCAAAATGCTCATAGAACTGATTGAGCTTGGTTGAAAAATGAAAAAAAATAAAAAACCCAACAACAACAACAACAACAACAACAACAAAAACAAATGAAGGGTACCCAAAGTGAAATAAATCAAAATGTTCAGGGAAATAACACTGACAGGAAGGAAACCAGGAGTCAAAGCAATGATTTGGAATGAAAGGGAAAAATAAACATCCAACCAGAACAGAATGAAGAAATGAGAATTCAAAAAAGTGAAGAGAGTCTCACCGACCTCTGGGACAACCTGAAACATTCCAATATCTGAATTATATGTGCGCCAGAAGGAGAACAACAGCAAAAAATTGAAATCTTTGAACAAATAATGAAGGAACACTTCCCCAATCTAATGAAGGAAATAGCCTTTCAGGAAGTCCAGGAAGCCCCAAAGATGTTGGACTCAAAGAGGAACACACAAAGGTACGTCATCATTAAGTTACCCAAGATTAAATATGAAGAGAGAATCCTAAAAGAAGCAAGAGGAAAGGAGGGAGTTACCAACAAGGGAGTACACTCATGTTTGAAATCCTAACTTCCTTAAAAATCAAGACAATTTTTCAAAATAGCATCTGTACACAGGACTTCTTTTGCTTTGTCCCTTTCCCCCACTTTGATCCCTAAGTTTCAATATCCACTTCTTTTATGTAAGTTTTGTTACATTTCCCATGTGACTTAACACTACTTTTCTGGTATGTTGTACCATGTGGTAAGGCAGATATTCCCTTCATTATTTTTTAGCAAAAAAATATGCAGACTCTATGGTTTTACTTTTTCAGATAAATTTTAAGAAATATGTTAAAACTTTATTTCCTTGTCTCTGGTTCTAGTTTGCTTGCTTGTTTGTTTTATTTGTTCCACTTACAGGTGAGATCATATGGTGTTTGTCTTTCACTGCCTGTTTTATTTCACTTAGCATAATGTTCTCCAGATTCATCCATGCTGTTGCAAAGGGTAGGATTTCCTTCTTTCTCTCTGATGCATAGTATTCCACTGTGTAAATATACCACAGTTTTTTGATGCACTCATTTACTGATGGGAAATAAAGAACAAACTGACAGTAACCATAGGGGAGGGGTATACTGATAACATGGGAAAGTTGGGGAAGGTTCAAGTCAAGGAACATGTACAAAAGACCCATGGACAGAGACAATGAGGGGGTAGGTTTGAATGTGGGAGATGGGGGTGTGTAGGGCAGGGGAGAGAAATGGGGGAACAATAGGGACAACTATAACTGAACAATAAAAATATGTCAAAACTACTTGAACTTTAGGTAGAACTAGAGGGCTGCTGCTCAAAATACACCACTTTACCATTCTGTGCACATGATGCAAATGATCCTTTAATTTCTAGCAAGAACAAAGAAGGTGCTATTGAAGTTCCGGTTACCATAGTCCCTGATCTGTTTTTCTTGCAATCACAGTGCCTGTTTTTCAGGATGAAATATCTTCCCAGGTAAACCTATTACTCTGTTAAGGAAGAAATTGTTGGGTTATAGTTATATAACCAACTGCTCTTACAACTTGGAACTCAATGAAATCAGTGTTAATAAATAATTATCTGGCTATTAGTAGCAAGAAAAATAATAATAAGTATTGAAGAGGTTGTGGAGACAAATAAACATGTACAATGTTGGTGGAAATGTATATTTTTATAGCCACTGGAAAACAGTATGGGGACTCCTCAAAAACTTAAAAATAAAAGAGAATCCCAGTGATGGCTGCGAAGTACTTGAAAGCTCTGTCTTCTTGCTCCTAGCCTTGGACATGACTTGCAACTAAACTACAGATCAATCATATTGAAAAACAATTTGAAATGCAGCTGATCTAAAATTGTGTAAACAGAAGTGTGGAAGAAGGTAGGAGGAGACAAAGAGAGGGTAAGCCCCCTCACACAGGTGCTTTGTCTGGGAAACCAGAGGGATATTGAATTGGTGGGACTCCCTCCCTCCACACAGGTGTCTTCAATCCAGAGCAACAGGAGATGGGAAGGTCCCCCTATGCATCATTGGGTGGTAGGAATCAGTGGGGATTTGGTTTATATGGGAGACATGGAGTGTACCATCCCTAGGGAAAAAGCAAGCCCATTGTTACAACATTAGCTTTGGAAGTTTGCTGTAATCTGTGACAGCTGAAAGGGCCATGTGGCAGTTCTGGGCTGGAGAAGGGGGTCTGCTTGGTACATCTAGCAATGATATTTGAGGGACCCTCTAGTCTAATGAATGACTTTGGGCAGAGAGACGGTTGGAGTGTGGATGGTGAGGCATAAAGAAGAAGACTACTTTTACCCACATCAAAGGCACAGGTGATGCACTTCCCCCCACTTGTTGAATCATTGTCTCCCCTGTTCTGCAGTTCTCCAAGGCAAAGGGGTAAAGCAGGGGGCTGGGAATTTTGCCTGCCCTGATTGGTTACACAGCTTGAAGGAGTGGGGCATTTAGCATGTTCAGAGCCTAAGCAGAGCTAGAAGTTTTTACCCTACTCTGCTGTCACCAGCACATGTAGAGAGATTGGAGTGCCAAGGGAGCCTGATTTTTTTGATCTGTTTCTGCTTGGTTAGGCTTCATGGAAGTGCCAGTGAACCATATGAACCTAGGTTTTTGAAACTATGTCTCTCAGTGGGCTTCTGCCTGGGAGTCAGACAGGTGTGTGATGGACTCTGCAGCTGCATCACTCAGAAACAGAACCATGTTCTCCAGTGAGTTCAACCCATATAGCCATGGGAAGTAGAGGAAGTGCCAGTTCCCCTGACCATACAGGGTATGAGCACCACCCCAGTGAGTATTTTGATACTTGCTACCAGGTCCCAGGTACCCTTGCTGAGTGCAGTTCATGGTGGAAGGGAAAACAGCTCACAGAAGGGACATTCAAAGGGCTACACCAGAGGTTGAACCAACCCCTGGGCTCTGGAGGGCCTCCAGTCTACTAGAAGCTCCACACTGTCAAGCTTGCTAAGGGCTGGATGTGACAGCATCTGGTATTAGCTTGCAATAGGGAACTTCTAGGGAGGCCCAGAAAAGCAAAACAAATCAACTTTGGACAACAGTGGAGCAAGATCCAATGGGTTTCACAAACAGTGTATCTAGAGAGTGATTGCTAGAAGCACAGCAATCTGCTGAGGTGAACCACATTTATTTATTTTCAATCTTTTCTTTATTTTTCTTCTCTTTTTCATATCTCATATTCTCTATTTCCTTTTTACTCTATATATCTTGTCTCTTTAAATTATTTTTAATAAATTTTCTATACTTTATTTTTATTTTCTCTTTATATTTATTATTCTTTTTTACTTCTTTCTTGCATTTCATATTCTCTTTTTGTTTTTTCTTTCTCTAATTCTTTTTGTTTCCTGTCAAATTATTTTTTGTTTGTCTCTCTCTCTTTTTTTTTTATTGTTCTTGTGGCTTGTATTTCTGTTAAGTTATATTCAGTTTTGTTTGCTTTGTCTTGTTTTGTTTTCTTAGCCCCTGAACAACAGTGTGCACAGTGTAATCAGGGTTGGGCCTCACAGTCAATCAGCCTGAGAGTTGTATCTACCCATTAATGGGACAAAGTAATCAGAAGTTGATTACAAAAGGAAAGCCCACACAACTCACACAAAAGTTATTCTTAGAACATGAAGATCAGGGGATCAAGGAGACTGCACCACTGGGACCTACAGAACACTACTACAGAAGGAAACCCCACCAAGTCTAAGAGTCACAGCAATTTTATTTAACACATAGAAACAAACACAAAAAGACAACCAAAATAGGGAGACAAAGAAAGAGGCCAAATAAAAGATTAGGAGGGATCTCCAGGAAAGGAGTAAAATCAGAACCAGACATCAAAGTAAACGTTATAAGGATATTCCACAGTATTATAAAAAAGCAGAAACCATAAAAAATAGTCAGAAAAAAAGAATAACATCTGAAATAAAGAATACACTGGAAAAAATCAGATTGCATGAAGCACAGGACAAAATAAGTGAATTAGAAGACAAAATTTTTTAAAAATCAATTGAATAGCAAAAGAAAAAAATAATTAAAAATCAGGAGGACAGTTTAAGGGATCTTTGGTACAACATGAAAAATAATAGCTTACATTATAAGGGTACTACAAGGAGAAAAAGGAGAGCAAGGGATAGAGAACCTTTTGAAAAATAATGACAGAAAACTTTTTTAATCTGGTAAACAACAAAAAAAAATAACACAAGTAAGAAAGCACAGAGAGTCCTAATCAAGATGAACCCAAAGAAACCCACATCAAGATAAATCATAATTAAAATTTCAAAGGTTAAAGACAAAGAAAGAATCTTAAAGACAGCAAGAGAGATGCAGTTAGTTATTTACAAGGGAGTTCTCATAAGGCTGTCAGCTTTCTCAACAGAAACACTACACCAGAACATAAGGGCATGAAGTAGTTAAAGTAATGAAAAGCAAGGATCTGAAACCAAGATTACTCTATCCAGTAAGGCAATCATTGAAACTGAAGATGAAATAAAGAGTTTCTCAGAAAAGAAAAAGGATAAAGGGACTCTTTGCCATCGACTCAGCATTGAAGAAATTTTAAGAGGACTGATTTAAGAAGAAGAAATAGAGAGAAGGACATAAGCATACAGAATAAAAGTGTACCCTGGCTGGTGTGGCTCAGTGGATTGGGTGCCAGCCTGTGAACCAGGGGGTTGTTAATTCGATTCTCAGTCTAGGGCATATGCCTGGGTTGCTGGCCAGGTCCCCATTGAGGGGCATGTGAGAGACAACCACACATTGATATTTCTCTCCCTCTTTCTCCTTCCCTCCCCCTCTCTGAACATAAATAAATACAATAAAAAAGAATAAAAATGGCAATAAACAAATACCTATCAATAACAACCTTAAATGTGAATGTAATTGATTAAATTCTTCAATAAAAAGATACAAGGTAGCTGAATGAATAAGAAAAGGTGAGATAATATATATGCACATATACATATATATGTGTATATACATATCTAATATATACATATATACATGTACATATTTATGCTCCAAATCTGGGAGCACCTAAATATATTAAAAACTCTTTTGGACTTTTAAAGAGAGATCAACATCAATACAGTTATAGTAGGGAAATTTAACACTCTACTGATATTAATGGATAGATATCCAAACAAAAAAATTACCAGGAAAAAATTACCTTTAATGACAACCTATCTCAGAGAAATTTACCTGATATTTACAGAATATTTTTTTCTGAAAAGAGAAGAATATACATTATTCTCAAGTGCACAAATAACACTTTCAAAGATAGACCACATGTTAAGACACAAAATAAGTCTTAACAAATTCAAGAAGATTGAAATCATACAAGAATCTTCTAGGATCAGAATGCCATGAAACTAAAAATCAAAATTATATTTTGATAACTAAAAATATAATCAAAATATCAAAAAAGTCAGAATATAATTTAATATTATATTTAAAAAACCCTTCAATAACATTCAAACAAAAGAGGCTAAATTGCATGTTATTAACCAAAAAGATCAAGGAAGAAATGGGAACAATCTGGAAACACATGAATATGAAAACACAATAACTAAAAATCTATAGAACACAGAGAAGGCAGTCCTAAGAGGGAAGTTCATAACATTACAGGCCAACCTCAAAAAGCAAGAAAAATCTCAAATAATCTAATCTTATACTTAAAAGAACTAGAAAGAAAAAACAAAGCCAAGAGTAATCAGAAGGAAGAAAATAATAAATATCAGTGTCATAATAAATAAAGTAGACATCAAAAACTAATTTAAAAAGTGAAACTAAGAGTTGGTTCTTTGAAAAGATTAAATTGATGATCCTTTAGCCAGACTCATCAAGAAACAAAGGACACAAATAAATGAAATCAGAAATGAAAGAAACAAAGTAACAACAGACACCACAGAAATACAAAAGGTTTTAAGAAAATACTATAAACAACTACATGCCAACAAATTGGACAATCTGGGCAAAATGGACACATTCCTCGAAATGTAAAATCTTCCAAAATTTAATCAGGAATAATCAGAAAACCTGAATAGACAGATAACAACTAATAAAAGTGAAGTAATAATAGAACCTAAGCAACAAAACAAACAAACAAGCAAAATACAACCAGAGACATTGAAATAAAGAACAGTCTGACAATAACCAGAGAGGAGAAGATAATAGGGATAATAGGGAGGAGGGATAAAAGGGGATAATAGTGGGGATGTCAAAGAACATGTATGAAGGACACATTGACAAAGCAAAAGAGGGTGGGTTTGAGGGTGAGAGGTGGGGATGGGTGCAGCAGTGGGATGTGGTGGGGTGAAAGTGGAGACAATTGTATTTGAACAACAATGAAAAAAAAAAAAAACTCCCAGCAAACAAAAAGCTTCACCTCATGGCTTCACAGGTGAATTTCACCAAACCTTCAAAGAAAAACTAACTCCTATCCTCCTCACACTATTCTAAAAATTTAGGAAGAGGAAAGATTTCCAAACTCTTTATAAGACCACAATTATCCTAATATCAAAATAAGATAAAGGCATAAGAAAAAAAGAAAATTATAGTCCAATGTTCCTGATAAATATAGGTGCTAAGACCCTAAATAAAGTATTAGCAAATTGGATCCAGTAATATATGAGAAGATCAGACACTGTGATCAAGTGAGATTTATTCCAGGATATACGTGGTAGAATACCTAAAAATAAATAAATATGATACATCACATAAACAAAATGAAGGATAAAACTTACATGATCATATCAGTAGATGCATAAAAAATTCAATAAAGTCCAGCACCCATTTATGATAAAAACTATCAGCGAAGTAAGAATAGAGGGATTATACCTCAACACAATAAAGGTCATCTATGATAACCTACAGCCAGAATCCTATTCAATGAGCAAAAACTAAAATTGTTCTCCTTAAGATCAGGAACAAAACAGGCATATCTGCTTTCACCACTCTTAACATAGTACTGGAAATGTTAGCCGCACTGATCAGATAAGAAGATAAAGTAAAACGCATCCAAATGAGAAAGGAGAAATTTAAAATGCCATTATTAGCAGATGACATAATGTTGTACATGGAATACCTGAAAGCCTTCACCAAAATCTACTGTATGTAATAAATAAATTTGGCAAAGTAACGGGATACAAAATTAATATCCAGAAATTGGTAGCACTTTTATACAATGATAATGAACTATGAGGAAAAGAAACTAAGAAAACAATCTTATTTAACATGGCAACAACAACAACAAGAATTAAGGTATGTTGTAGTAAACTTAACCAAGGAGGTAAAAGGCCTGTACTTGGAAAACCATAGGATATTCAAGAAAAAAATTGAAGAAGGCACGAAAAATGGAAGCATATATCATGTGCATGTGGGAAGAATTAACATCATTAAAATGTCCATATTTCGAAAGCAATATATAAATATAATGAAATTTCTATTAAAATATCAATGGCATATTTCACATATCTACAACAAATATTCCAAAAATTTACATGGAATCAAAAAAGACCCCAAATAGCCTCAGTGATCTTGGGAAAGAAGAACAAAGATGGAGGGATCAAAATAGCAGATATTAAATTATTCTACAATACAAAGGCAGTGTTAACAAAACATCCTGATACTGATATAAGAACAGGCACATAGATCAATGGGACAGAACAGTGAGCCCAGAAATCAAGCCACACCTTTATGGTCATTTAATATTTGACAAAGGAGACAAAAGCATATGGTGGAGTAAGAAGTCTCTTTAATAAATGGTATTGGGAAAAGTGGACTGGCACAGGAAAGAAAAGAAAGAAAGAAAGAAAAAGAAGAAAGAACGAAAGAAAGAAAGGAAGGAAGGAAGGAAGGAAGGAAGGAAGGAAAAGGAAAGGAAAGGAAAGGAAAGGAAAAGAAAGGAGAAAGGAAAGGAAAGGAAAAAAAAGGAAAGGAAAGGAAAGGAAAGGAAAGGAAAGGAAAGGAAAGAAAAGAAAAGAAAGGGAGGGAGGGAGGGAGGAAGAAAAAGAAAGAAACTAGACCACCATCTTGTACCACACACAAAAATAAACTCAAAATTGATAAAACACTTAAATGCAAGTTATGAAACCATAAAATCCTAGAAGAAAACATAGACAGTAAAATTACAGACGTCTCATGTAGCAATATATTTTGCTGCTAAACCTTCAAGGGCAAGAGAAACAAATGAGAAATAAACACATGGGGTTTATGTAAAACTAAAAAGGTTCTGCACAGCAAAAGAAACCGTCCACAAAATGAAAATGGAATCCACTGTATAGGAGAACATATTCACCAATGATATCTGATAAAGGGTTCATTTCCAAAATATATAATGAACTTATACAACTCAACACTAGGAAGACAAACATCCAATTAAAAAATGGGCAAAGGAACTTATGGCCAGGATGGATGCATAGGTAGACACACTGTGCCTCCTTGCACAACCAAAATAAGGGCAACAAAATTTAGAAACAAAATAACAACCAGTACTGACAGAAAATTGAACTGTATGAAAGTCTGACAACCAAGGAGTTAAAGTAGACACATTCATCCAGACTGGTATGAAGGGTGGAGTTGGGCAGCCAGGCGGAGAGGGGTCACAGCAAAAAAACAGCAGTGGCTGGCAGACCCTGGGCTCAGAGAGGACCAGCTGGCAGACTCCGGCAGGTGCACAAGGTCCCACCAGCGGGTGGACCCAGTGAGGTGGTGGATTGTGGAGGGGCTTGGCACCCAGGGTGGCTTGTGGAACTGGGCAGTCCCACATTCACATGCAGATAAACCAGGCAAAACTGGGAAACAAGACAGACCATGCAACCCAGGGTCCCAGCATGGAAAAAGGAAGCCTCAAAACACTAATCAAAAACATCTCTGGGGGTTGAAGTGCCAGGAGAGATTCCCAACCTCACAGGAGAGTTCCTTGGAGAGACCCACAGGGTCCTAGAATGTACACAGACCCACCCACATGGGAATCAGCACCAGAAGGGCCCAGTTTGCTTGGGGGAAGCAGCGGAAGTGACTCAAATGCAGAAGTGACTGAAATCTGGCAGAGAGTGGAGAAAGTGCCATTGTTCCCTCTCAGACCCCCTACCCCCCATAGAGCGTCACAACACAGCAACTGGGTTGCCCTGCCCTGGTGAACATCTAAGGTTCTGCCCCTCACTATGTAACAGGTGCATCAAGACAAAAAAAAAAAAAAAAAAAAAAAAAAAAAAAAAAAAAAAAAAAAAAAAAAAAAAAAAAAGACCAAAATGAAAGAACAGATCAAAGCTCCAGAAAAAATACAACTAACCAATAAAGAGATAGCCAATCTATCAGATGCACAGTTCAAAGCCCTGGTGATCAGGATGCTTACAGAATTGGTTGATTTTGGTCTCAAATTAGATGAAAAAATGCAGACTACAATATGTGAAATGAAGGAAGATGCATGGGGAACCAATAGAGATGGGAGGAAAACTGGGACTCAGATCAATGGAGTAGACCAGAAGAAAAAAAGAAACAACCAAACAGAAAAGAGTGAAGAAATAAGAATTCAAAAAAGTGAGGAAAGGCTTAGGAACCTCCTGGACATCTTTAAATGTTCCAACATCCAAATTATAGGGGTACCAGAAGGGGAAGAGGAAGAGCAACAAGTGGAAAAGTTATTTGAACAAATAATAAAGGAGAACTTCCCCAATCTGGCAAAGGAAATAGACTTCCAGGAAGTCCAGGAAGCTCAGAGAGTCCCAAAGAAGTTGGACCCAAAGAGGAACACACCAAGGCACATCATAATTACATTAGCCAAGATTCAAATGAAGGAGAGAATCCTAGGAGCAGCTAGAGATAACAGGACAGTCATTTACAAAGGAGTTCCCATCAGACAGTCAGGTGATTTCTCAAAAGACATGTTCCAGGCAAGAAGGGGCTGGAAAGAAGTATTCCAAGTCATCAAAGGCAAGGACCTACATCCAAGATTGCTCTATCCAGCAAAGTTTTCATTTAGAACGGAAGAGAAGATAAAGCGTTTCCCAGACAAGGTCAGATTCAAGGAGTTCATCATCAGCAAGCCCTTACTATATGAAACGTTAAAGGGACTTATCTAAGATAAAGAAGATAAAAACTATGAACAGGAAAATGACAGCAAACTCACAATTATTAACAACCACACCTAAAAGAAAAGCAAACTAAGCAAACAGCTAGAACAGGAACAGAACCACAGAAATGTAGAACACATGGAGGGTTAGCAACAGGGGAGTGGGAGGAAGAGAGAGGAGGGAAAGGTACAGAGAATAAGTAGCATAGATGGTAGGTAGAAAATGGAGAAGGGGAGGGCAAGAATAGTGTGGGAAATGTAGAAGCTAAAGAACTTATGACAAATGGACATGAACTAAAGTGGGGTAATGTGGGTGGGAGGGGGTATGCATGGTGAAGGGGAATGAAGGGGGGAAATGGGGCAACTGTAATAACATAATCAATAAAATATATTTAAAAGAAAAAAGATGATTTGTGACATAGGTACAATGAAAGGCTTTCTGAAATACAAAAATTAAACATTTTCATTTGTGATAATATGGATGTATTATCAGTATATTATGCTCAGTGAAATGAGTCAGATGGGAAAATCAAGAATCATATGATTTCTCTCATATGTGGGATATAAAACTGAAAGCCATAAATGAATGAACAAAACTAAAAAAGAAAGAAAAACTTATAGATGTAAAGAATAAAGTGTGGTGGTAGAAAAGTGTAAAGGTGGTAACATACCTGTGATGGAAGACTCACTTTTGGGTATGAACACATGTTGCAAAATACAGAGTGTGTATCATAGAATTGTGCACTTAACACCTATACAATTTTATTAACCAATGTTACCCCAATAAATTTAATAAAATTTAGAGTTCCCGCCAAGATGGAGGCATAGGTAGAAACCTTTTGCTTCCTTACACAATGAAAAGGAGGATAACAACCAATCTAAAATCAACAAACAACAAAAACTTCCAGAAAAATCAAACTGCATGGAACTCTGACAACCAAAGAATTAAAGAAAAAATCAACCAAAATGACCAGACCAGTAAGGCTGCGGACTGCATGGGGCAACTCAGAAAAACGGTGGTGAAGCAGTGGACCATGGTGTCAGGGCTGGCTGGTGAGCTCGATGGGCTTCCTGGGAGGGGCTGACTTAGGGAAAAACTGAGACTCAGAGATGGCTGCTAAATATAGTGGTTGCAGTGGTGTGAGAAACTCCCAGTCTCACACAAGGTTCCTTGAAAAGTGTGCAAGAGACCAGCAGGAGAGCTGCACTGTTTCCTCTCTGACCCTTACCCCAAAGGCAGCACCCAGTGCAGCAAAGATGGTAGCCCTGCCCAGGTGAATACCTAAGGCCACACCCCCTTATAACTTATCAGCTGTGTCAAGTCAAAGAAATATGGCCCAAATAAAAGAACAGAGCAAAACCTCAGAACTAAGTGATGTGGAGATTACCAACCTATCTGATGGAGAATTTGCTTGAGAACTGATTGAGCTTGGTAAAACAAACAAACAAAAAAAAAAACAAGGATACCCAAATGAAGTAAAGCAAAATATTTAAGGAACCAAAATTCTCAAAATGCTCAAGAACTGATTGAGCTTGGTCAAAAAAAAAATGAAGGATACCCAAATGAAGTAAAGCAAAATATTTAAGGAACCAACAGTGACAGGAAGGAAACCAGGACTCAAAGCAACAATTTGGAATAGAAGGAAGAAATAAACTTCCAACAGGAACAGAATGAAGAAACAAGAATTCAAAAAAAAATTAAGAGAGGCTTAAGAGCCACTGGGACAACTTTAAACATTCCAACATCTGAATCATAAGGGTGCCAGAAGGAGAAGAAGAAGAAGAGCAAGAAATTGAGAAATTATTGAAAAAATTAATGAAGGGGATCTTCCCCAATCTGAAGAAGTCTACCTCAGGAAGTCCAAGAAGCACAGAGAGTCCCAAAGAAATTGTACCAAAGTAGGAACACACCAAGGCACATCATCATTAAGTTACCCAAGATGAAAAATAAAGAGAGAATCTTAAAAGCAGCAAGAGGAAAGGAGACAGTTACCTCATAAAGGAGTTCTCACAGGACTATCAGCTGATTTCTCAAAAGAAACCTTGCAGGCAAAAGGGGACTGGAAATAATTATTTGAAGTCATGAAAGGCAAGGACCTATATCCAAGATTACTCTATCCAGCAAAACTATCATTTTGAGTGGAAGGGAAGATAATGTGCTTTCCAGATAAGGTCAAGTTAAAGGAGTTTGTCATTACAAAGCCCTTATTATATGAAATGTTAAAGGGACTTATCTAAAAAAAATAAGATAAAAATATGAACAGTAAAATGACAACAAGCTCACAACTATCAACAAATAAACCTAAAAGAAAAGAAAAAATGAAAACAAAAACTAAACAAACAAATAGAGCAGGAATAGAATCAGAGAAATGGACATCAAATGGAGGAATTTCAATGTGGAGGGGGAAGGGAGGAATAGGGGAGAAAAGGTACTGGGAAGAAGAAGCATAATTAGTAGGCATAAAAAGATGGGGAGAGATAAAAATGGTATAAGAAACAGAGGATTCAAAGAACTTATATGTGCAACCCATGGACATGAACTAAGAAGAAGGAATGCTTGAGGGTTTGTGGGGACAGGGCTGAAGGGGAATAAAGAAGGAAACATTGGGAATACTGTAATTACATAACCAATAAAAATAATTTAAAAATTTAATAAAATTTCAAATACAAACAATAAATGTCTGTAATTATCATATTCTGTATGTTTTTATTTACTTTTACAATTATTATATTCACAAACATTCTCTTATATTTGCACAATTTTTATTTTGCATGTATTTTGGGCTCTGGGTTTTGAAGCATTTTATCTGCTTACTTTTTTGTAAGGCTTCTTAAAAGTTTCTTTTCACAGAGACTTCCGGCCAAGATGGAGGCGTAGGGAATACACTGCCTCCTCTCACAACCAAAATTAAGGACAACAAATATTTAGGAACAAGAAAACAACTTGAACTGATAGAAAATTGAACTGTATGAAAGTCCAACAACCATTCATCCAGACCGGTAAGAGGGGCGGAGCCACAGCAGGAAAAAGTGGAGGTGCAGACCCAGGAACGCAAGCAGCAGCAGCTGGCAGTTCCCAGGTGCACAGGCGGTGGCTGGCGGACCCCGGGCCCACAGGAGGCAGCTGGCAGACACTAAGCATGGGGTGGCAACAGTGTAGACCCAGTGAGGCCACACAAAGCCGCTGGCTGACCAGGTGGTCTCACATTCGAGCTCGGAGACAATCCAGGCGAAGGGGAAGTGGTGGAAGGGACTGGAATCCAGGAGAGAGCGGAGCAGGTGCCATTGTTCCCCGCCCCCATACAGAGTCACAATTTAGTGACTGGGCTGCCCTGCACTGGGGAACACCTAAGGTTCCACCCCTTACTACTTACCAGCCTTGACCAGACCAAAACCAAACCAAACCAAACCAAACCAAAACAAACAAACAAACACCAAAAATGGCTCAAACTGGAGAACAAATCAAAGCCCCATAGCCAATTTCTCTAAGCCATGAAGAGATAGCCAATCTATCAGATGCACAGTTCAAAGCCCTGGTGATCAGGATGCTCACAGAATTGGTTCATTTTGCTCACAAATTAGACGAAAAAATGCAGGCTACAATATGTGAAATGAAGGAAGATGCATGGGGAACCAGTAGAGATAGAAGAAAAACTGGGACTCAGATCAATGGAGTGGTCCAGAAGGAAGAAACTAACAACCAAACAGAAAAGAAAGAAGAAACAAGAATTAAAAAAAATGAGGAGAGGCTTAGGAACCTTCTGGACATCTTTAAATGTCCCAACATCTGAATTACAGGAGTACCAGAAAAGGAAGAAGAAGAGCAACAAGTGGAAAACTTATTTGAACAACTAATAAAGGAGAACTTCCCCAATCTGGCAAATGAAATAGACTTCCAGAGATAGCCAACCTATCAGATGCACAGTCAAAGCACCGGTGATCAGGATGCTCACAGAATTTGCTGATTTTGGTTGCAAATTAGATGAACAAATGAAATCTACGCTAAGTGAAATGAAGGAAGATGCACAGCGAACCAATAGTGATGGGAGGAAAACTGGGACTCAATGGAGTGGACCAGAAGGAAGAAAAAAAACAACCAAATAGAAAAGAATGAAGAAACAAGAATTCAAAAAAAAAATGAGGAAAGGCTTAGGAACATTCAGGATATCTTTAAATGTCCCAACATCTGAATTATAGGGGTAATTCAGAAGGGAAAAAGGAAGAACAACAAGTTATTTGAACAAATTGTAAAGGAGAACTTCCCCAATCTGTCAACGGGACTAAGATCTGGCAAAGGACTTCAAGGAAGTCCAGGAATCTCAGAGTCCCAAAGAAGCTGGACCCAAGGAGGAACACACCAAAGCACATCGTGATTACATTAGCCAAGATTAAAATGAAGGAGAGAATTCTAGAAGCAGCAAGGGATAAGGGAACAGTCACCTACAAAGGAGTTCCCATAAGACTGTCAGCTGATTTCTCAAAAGAGACCTTACAGGCAAGAAGGGGCTAGAAAGAAATATTTGAAGCCTTGAAAAGCAGGGACCTACATCCAAAATTGCTCTATCCATCAAAGCTTTCATTTAGAATGGAAGGGAAGATAAAGTGCTTCTCAGATAAGGTCAAGTTAAAGGAGTTCATCATCACCAAGCCCTTATTATATGAAATGTTAAAGGGACTTATCTAAGAAAAAGAAGATAAAAATATGACAGTGAAAAGACAGCAAACTCACAGATATTAACAACCACACCTAAAACAAAAGCAAATAATAGAACAGGAACAGAACCACAGAAATGGAGATCGTATGGAGGGTTAGCAACAGGGGCATAGGAGGAGGAGAGGGGGGAAAAGGTACAGAGAATAAGTAGCATAGATGGTGGGTAGAAAATAGACAGGGGGAGGGCAAGAATAGTGTGGGAAATGTAGAAGCTAAAGAACTTATGACACATGGACATGAACTAAAGTGGGGGAATGTGGGTGGGAGAGGATGAGCAGGGTGGACGGGAATGATGGGGGAGAAATGGGACAATTGTAATAGCATAATCAATAAAATATATTAAAAATTAAAAAATAAAAACTCAAAAAATGTTTCTTTTCACAATTGAATATTTTCATTGTTTTTAGATAGATAATGAAAGTATTAATCTTTTGTTAATAAATATTTTAATATTCTGGAAATAAACACAAGGTTTGTTCTCTCTGCTACGGTTTAATTAAGGCTCTCATAAACATCATAATTTAACCAATTGTTCTAACAAACTATATTTATATTGTTCTCTTTTGATGAATAAGATATGATTTGATCTAAACCATCTTTTTCTCCTTTTTAAAAAAATCTACATCCCCTAAACAACAAAACAAACAAAGAAGCAAAATATAACCAAAGACACTGAAATACAGGACAGGCTGACTGACCAGAGGGGAGAGGGGAGGGAATTTCAGGAGAAAAGGGGAAGGGTTTACAGGAGCAAGTACGAAGGACACATGGACAAAAATTAGGGGGGTGGAAATGGGAGGGAGGTGTGGAGGGCTGGGGCAGTGGGCTGGGATGGGAGTAAAAGACAGAAAACTGTACATGAACAACAACTAAAATAAAATTTAAAAAAAACCTACACCCCCAGGCCTTATTAAAGTAATTTTGAAATAATTTTTTGGTTATTAAATTTTTCTCTGAAATATTAGCCGAATGCATTAATTTTATAAGTTCACTTAAATACTTATCTAGAGTTAACTATATATTTTATAAATAACATTTTAAATTTAATTTATTGGAATGACATTGATGAATAACATGATGTTTCAATTTGTGCCATTTTATAACAAATCATTCGTATATTGAATTGTGTGTTCATAACCAAAAGTCTAGTCTCCTTCCATCACCATATATTTGACCCTCTTTATCCTCTTCAACCTCTCCTCATCCCCTTCCCCTCTAATAACCACCCTAAAGTTTTCTGTGTCTTTCAGTTTGTTTGTTGCTTTCTGTTTTATTTCCCACATATAAATGAAATCATATGATTCTTGTCTTTTTCTGTCTAACTTCCTTTGCTTAGCATGATACTCTCAAAATCTATGTTGTCACAAACTTTTATGTCTGAATAGTATTACATTGTACATATGTATCACATCTTCGTTTTCATTAATTCTCAAATGAGATCTTTCCCATGTCTTGGCTACTGGGAATAATGCTGCTGTGACAATAGGGGTACACATATCTTTACAGATAAGCATTTATATATATTTTTAGTAGATACCCGAAAGAGGGTTTACTGGGACACATGGTAGCTCTGTTATCATTTTTTAAATAAATTTTAGCTTTGCCTGGTGTGGCTTGGTGGACTGAGTGCCAGTCTTTAAAACAGGGTTGCCAGTTCAATTCCCGGTTGGGACACATACCTGAGTTTCAGTTAGGGCTCCCAGTGTGGGGTGCATTAGAGTAACCACACATTGATGTTTCTCTTCCTTTCTTTCTCTATCCCTTCCTTTCTCTCTAAAAAAATAAAATCTTAAAAAATTAAATATTAAATTTATTGAGGTGATACTGTTTAATAAGATTATGTAGATTTGCAGTGTACAATTCTATGATATATCGTCTGTATATTGTATTGTATGCCCACCACCCAAAGTCAAATCTTTATCACCATATATTTGAACTTCTTTACCCTTTTCCTCTGGTAAGCACTATATTGCTGTCTGTATGTATAAGTTTTTGTGTGTTCATTTTTCCTGTTTGTTCATTTGTTGCTTTCAGTTTTATATCCCACATATGAGCAAAATCATAAAAAAATTCTTAACTTTTTCTGACTGATTTCTCTTAGTGTAATATTGTCAAAATTTATCCATGTTGTCACAAATGGCAATATTTCACTTCTGTTTCTGTCTCAGTATTATCCTATTATATATATGTAACACATCTTTAATCATCTATCAAAGGACACTTTGGTTGTTTCCAGTGGCTACCTTCAATAAACATAGGGATGCATATATTTTTGAGAATAAACATTTTCAAAGTTTTGGGGTTAGATACACAGAAGAAGGGTTGCTAGGTCATATGGTAACTCTATTCTTATTTTTTTGAGAACCCTGTAAACTGTTTTCCATAGTGGCTATACCAGTTTATATTTCCACAAGCAGTGAATGAAGGTTATTTTTCTTCCATAACTGCTCCATAACTTGTTATTATATGTCTTCTTTGTGACAGCATTGTAAAAATTGTAAGGTGGTATTTTATTGCAGTTTTGACTTTTATTCCCCTAATAGCTAGTGAACTTGAGTATCTTTTTTTATATATCTGTTGGTCATTTCATGTCTTCTTGGGAGAAGTGTCCAGGTCGTCTTCCTATTTTTTAATTGGATGGCTTGTTTGGTGTTGAGCTATGTGAATTCTTTAGATATTTTGAATATTAAACTTTTGTTGAGTTGTGGTTCACAAAAATATTCTCCCATTTGGTTGGTTGTATTTTTGTTTTGTGGGTGGTTTCTTTTGCTGTGCATAAGCTTCTTGGTTTAATTTACTACCATTTATTAATGTTTGCCTTTACTTCTCTTGAATTTGGGGTCAATGCATAAAATCTGCTTTAAGATTAAAGTTCATAAGCTTTGTATTCATGTTTACTTGTATGTAATTTATTGTTTCCTTTTTTATTTAGGGCTTTTGATCCATTTTGAGTTATTTTTATATGAAGAAGAACTGTAGTCTAGTTTAAATTTTTGCATGTAGTTTTCCAAATTTTCCAGGACCATTTATTGAAGATGTCTTATTTTATTTATTGTGTATTTTTGGCCCCTTTGTCAAAAATTATTTACCCACATACATGTGTATTTATTTATGGGCTGTTGATTATTTTCCATTGGTCTGTGTGTCTCTTTTTTCTGCCAATGCCATGCTGTTTTTATTGTTGTCATTTTTTATAGTATTTGAAGTCAGGGAGGGTGATACCATAAGCTTCAATCTTTTTTCTCAGGATTACTTTAACTGTTTTAGGTCTTTCTGTGGTTCAATATAAATCTTATGGTTTCTTTATTTTATTGCTTTAAAAATGTCATTGGGGTTTTCTAAAATCCTTCCCTGGGACATGTTTATTGATTTTAGAAAGAAGGAAAGGGGGGGAGAGAGAGGGGGAGAGAAACATCAACATGAAAGAGAAATACTACTCTGTTGCCTCTTCACTTGCACCCCAACCAGGGACTAAACCTGCAATCTAAGTATGTGTCCTGCCTGGGAATTGAATCCCTAACCTTTCAGTTGATAAGATAATGCTCCAACCAATTGAGTCACACTAGTCTGCTCTGTCATTGAGATTTTGATGGGGAATTACATTAAATTTGTATATCGCTTTAAGTGATATAGACATATTTAATTATGTTGATTATTTCAATCCGTGAACATGGAATGTATTTTATTGTGCTCTGTTTGATCTCTTTTAATAATGCTTCATAGTTTTCAGTACACAGGTCTTTCACTTCCTTTATTGAGTTTTTTCCTAGATTTTTTTTTGTTGTTGTAGAAATTACAAAAATACTTTTCATTTTCTGAAATTTTATTGTTAGTATGTGGGAGTGCAATTGATTTTTGTACATTGATTTTGTATTCTGCAACTTTACTGTATTTGTTTGCTGTTTCTTACAGTTTTTTGGTGAAATCTTTAGGATTTTCTGTAGAAAGAATCACATAATCTGCAGAAAATGACAATTTTACTTCTTTATTCCCAATCTGGATGCATTATTTCTTTCTCTTGCCTGATTGCTATTTCTAGGACTTCCAGGACTATGTTCAGTAAGAGTGGTGAGAGTAACACCTTTGTTGTGTTCCTGACCCTAAAGGAAAATTTTTCAGTTTTTCACTATTATGGTATTAGCTGAGGTTTTGTGATAATAATCTTATTATATTGAGGTAAATTTTATACCTATTCAATTCGGTGTTTAAATTATAAATGAATATTGTGTCTTATCAAGTGCTTTTTCTGCATTTATTGATATGATCATATAATTTTTATCTGACATTTTGCTAGTGTGATGTGTTACATTGATTGGTTTGTTTATGTTGAACTCTCCTTGTGTCCTGGAACAAACCCCATTTGATCATGATGTATTATCTATTATTGTATTTGATTCATTAGGACTTTTTTTTTAATCAGTATTTTTTAATTGTTGATATTGTACAGTTTTCTGTCTTTTACCCCCGCCTCCAGCCCACCACCCCAGCCCTCCCCACCTTCCTCCCATTTCCACCCCCCATAGTTTTTGTCCATGTGTCCTTTATACTTGTTGCTCTAAACCGTTCCCCCTTCCCCCTGATTCTCTCCCCTCCCCCTCTGGTCACTGTCAGACTGTTCTCAAATTCAGTGTCTTTGTTTATACTATGCTTGTTTGTTTGTTTTATTTACCAGAGATATTGGTCTGTAATTTTCTTTGTTGGAATTATCTTGCCAAGTCTTGTATTGGGGTAGTGTTGGACTCATAAAATGTATTAGGAAGTATTGCCACTTTTTAAATTTTTAGGAAACTTTGAGAAAGGTAGATGTTAAACCTTCATTGAATGTTTGGTAGAATTCACTAGTGAAGCCATTTGGTCCTGGATTTCTAATTTTGGGAAGTTTGTGATGGTTGTTTTAATCTCATCACTCTTTCATCTATTAAAAATTTAATTATTTGTGATTCAGTCTAGAAAAATTATATATTTCTGGGAACTTTTCTATTTCTTCTAGGTAGCATACAATATTTCATAGTATTCTGTATGATCTTTTGCATATCTGTGGTGTCTGTTTTAACTTTTCCTTTATTTTTGATTTTGAATATTTGAATGTTTTCTCTTATTTCATTCATAAGTCTAGCCAGAGATTTGTCAATTTTATTAACCTTTTCAAAGAATAAGCTATTTGTTGTACTGATTTTTTCATTATTGCCCAAGTACAGTTGTCTCCATCTTCATCCCACCGTGACCCCCTTGACACACTCATCCCCTCCTCTCACCCTCAAACCTACCCTCTTTGGCTTTGCCTATATGTCCTTTATACATTTTTCTTGTTGTATTATACTTTTATTGTTATTTTGCTCCCTATTTAATTTTGCTCTAATTTTTATTTTTTCTTCTGCTGATTTTGGGCTGCACTTGTTTTTTTTTTTTTTTTTAACTTTTTTAGTTTTATGTGGAATTTTTCTTGTTTTTTTTTAAAGGTAAGCTTGTAGCAATATAAACATTTTTTTTTATCACTTAGGTGTATTCCAAAAGTTTTGATATGTTTTATTGTCATTCTCATTTGTCTCTATGTACTTTTTTATCTCTTTTTATTTTTTTTGACTCAGTCATTTTTAGCAGCATATTGTTTAATGTCTATATATTTGTGGTGTTTTTCTGCCATTTTTTGCAGTTCATTTCCAATTTCAAAGCATTGAAGTTGAAATGATGCTCAATATAATTTCAACCTTCTTAAATTTGTTAAGACTAGTTTGTGTTCTAATATATGGTTTATCTTTGAGAATGTTTTATGTATACTAGAAAAGAATGTGTATATTCTTGTGTTCTGGAATAAAAGTGTCAGAAAATGTCAATTATGTCCATATGGCCTGACATTTCGTTTAAGATTGATATTCCTGCCCTGGCTGGTGTAGCTCAGTGGATTGAGCGCGGGCCTGCGAACTAAAGGATCGCGGTTCGGTTCCCAGTCAGGGCACATGCCTTGGTTGCCAGGCCAGTTTCCGTCAGGGGACATACAAGAGGCAACCGCACATTGATGTTTCTCTCCCTCTCTCCTTCCCTTCCCCTCTAAAGATAAATAAAATCTAAAAGGAAAAAAAAATCTTTAAAAAAAAACTTAAAAAAAAAAGATTGATATTCCTTATTGATTTTCTGCTTTGATGATCTATCCATAGTTGTCAGTGTGATATTGAGGTCTTCTGTGTTAATTGGGTTTTTGTCATTTTTTTAGTTCTGTTAGCAGTTATTTTATATATTTGGTCCTTCTTAATTAGGTGCATATATATTGAGAAGTATTATGTCTTGTGAATGTATTTTTATCTTTATCATTATAAAATGTCCATCTTTGTCTCATTACCATTTTTATCTTGAAATCTATTTGTCAGATACAGCAAGTGCTATACCTTCTTTTCTATGGATGCTATTTTTTTAGAATTTTTTTTGCCCTATCAGTTTGCATATATTTGTCTTTGCAGCTGTGATGTATCTCCTGAAGGCAGCATATTGTTGGGTTTGTTCTTTTTCTGATTAACTCTGCTGCTCTGTGCCTTTTTATTAGTGAGTTTAGTCCATTTACATTTGTGTGTGCATGCTTACCACTAGGTTTATATACAATAAAGTTTTATATGTACAGTGGTTCATTTTTCTTCTGAATACGCCTAATATCCACCCCCTTTGCAAATTCATACATTTACTCCTCTCCTTTTATGTTTCTGTTGTCACAGATTATCCCTACTTATGTTGTGTGTTCATTTCCAAATTGCATGAGCTTTTGTCTTCTTCCTCTTTTTTAATGTTTTTACACTTTTAGCCTTTCTGTGATATTTAAATGTATAGTACCCTATTCTAAAAATGGGTTCTGATATTCTGCTTCTGTTTTCTGTTGGTATTCTTACTTGTAGTCTTTGTTTCAGTTAGAATAAGCCTCTTCAATATTTCCTACAATAGAGGTCTGTTAGGGGTAAATTTTCTCAGCTTCTGTATGTCTTGAAAGTCTTTATTTCTTCTTCATATCTAAAGAATAACTTTGTTGGATATATTATTTCATGACTTACAGTTTGAGTGTTTTATTCCACTCTCTCTTTCATTGTATATGTTCTGCTGAGGAATCTATTGATAATCTAATGGGATTTCCTTTATAGGACACTGTCTCCCCCGCCCCCCCGCAAGGCTGCCTTGAGAATTAGTTTTTTGTGTTAATCGTTAACAGTTTTAATGTAATGTGCCTTAAAGAACGCCTGCTTGGACTGAAGTAGTTAGGTATTTTTGTTTGCTTCTTGAATTTGGGAATCTAGCTCTTTCCATGGGTTTGGGAAGTCCTCATCAGCTATTTATTTGAATAAGCTCTCTGTTCCCTTCTCCATCTCTTCTCATATGCCTGTTATTTTACATTTTTTTTTCCTGATAAAGTCAGATAGTTCTTGTAGAGTTCTTTCATTTTATTTTATTCTATAGTCTCTCTCTTTTTTCCTCTGCATCATTTCTAGGTTTCTGTCTTTGTAATCACTAACTCTTTCTTCTATCTGGTTGGTTGTATTTCTCAAGCTTGGTTATCTCTTTCATAGAGTTCTTCATCTCAACAATTTCTACTTTGTTCATTTTAAATGTTTTGATCTTTTTGGTAAAGTACTAGTTTTGTTCATTTATTTTATTTGAGTTTATTAAATTGCTTATCTGTGTTTCCTTGTAACTCATTGATTTTTTTCAGAACTGCAATTTTGAATTTTCTGTTATAAGTCAAATATTTTCATGTCTTTAGGTTAATTTTCTGGAGATTTTTAAATTTTGTTTCTGAGCTGCCTTATTACCTTGGTTTTTCATGACATTTGATGGATTCCTTCTCTGTCCAGGCATTTATATATGAACAGCACTTTTCTACTTGATTGATAAAAAGAAGACTTTTTATTGTTTTCCAGCACATGACACTGAATCACAGGTTTTTTAGTTCTCTTGTACTGCTCAGGATTTTCATATTTCTGTGAGTTAATGGAGAATGCCTCGTGTTCCCTGGCATAGTGAGTGTCCCCTCTGTGTCTAGGTCACTGTGTTCTCAGGGGAACAACTCCTGAAGGGAATGTGATAGCCAATGTGTTTTCAATCTGTGAAATCTCAGGGTCGTCCTCTGAAGCCATACACTCTTGACTGTGTAGCCACAATGAGTGTGTGTATGGGATGAGCTGGGGGAGGCTGCTTGCTGCTTTTGTTACTCTGGTCATCCAGTAATAATGACTTGGAAGACCTTAGCAACCTCTCCTCTGTATCTCCACTGACCCTGAGATTAGTGCAGACTGCAGCTATCACTCAAGGAAAAATGTTTTTGTAGTACCAGCTCTCAGATTTTCAGATAATGTGCTTGCAACCCAACACTCACTGCTACAGCTTCTTCTGGGCCCTGCTGCTATCTTTGGGAGGGTATGAGGTGTGCTTTGAGAGGGTGCAAGGAAGTGGCCAGGCTTTGTGACTTTGTTTTTTTAATCTGAAATGTCAGTTGCCAAACAACCATGGCTGCACCTGTGTTCTTTGTCCTACCTAATCCAGGTCACTGGGTTCATCCACAGCACATACTGACCACCCTGAAGAAATGTTCACTCCATCTCTCTGTACTCCTGGCTGAAGGGAGTGCCAGCAACAACTTGATTTCCTCCTTCTCCTGGTTGAGACCTTCAGTGATCTCTGGGCTGCATCCCTGGTACCATTTCAACTCTTCTCTCTATCCACCTCTCTCATTTGCTCCCCTTGCCCACCTTCAGATGTTTTAATGCACAGATCTCTCAGCTGTGCTTGTGTATTAGCAAGGAATTCTTTGTTGAATTATAGCTGTACAAATTATTGAAACTTCAAGGCACAAAGCCAAGGGGACCTCTTAAGACCCCATTCTTCTGACTTTTATTCTTATTTTTCTTTTTTGAATAAACTTCATATTATTTTCATAGTGGCTGTCCAATTTGCATTTTTACCAGCAGTGTATGAGGGATCATTGTTCTCCACATCCTCTTCAACACTTGTTATTTTTTGTCTTGTTGATAATAGTCATTCAAACAAGTATGAGATAGTGTCTCATTGTGGTTTTTATTTGACTTGCATTATTCTTATAGCTAGTGAAGTTTAACATATTTTCATGTATCTGTTGGCCATTTGTATACCTTCTTGGGAAAGTGTCTTTTCAGGTCCTGTGCCCATTTTTTAAATTGGATTGCTTGTTTTTGTTGTTGTTGCTGCTGTGTTCTATGACATTTCTATATTTGGATATTAACCCTTTATCAGAGATTTTGTTTGCACATATCTTCTAACCTTCGGTTGGTTGCCTTTTTGTTTTGTTGATTTCTATGTGTGTGTGCACAAAAGCCTTTTAATATAATGTAGTCGTATTAATTTGTAAAAATAATCTTATATTGGTTTTTATTTCATTATTTGGGTTAAATTTCATTGTTGTTCAATTACAATTGTCCCATATTCTTCCCCATTGCTCTCCCCTGCCTCACCTACCCCCATCCCATAGTCAAACTCCACCCTGTTGTCTATGTTCATGAGTTCTTGGTTTTTATTTTACTCAGATCATTAGTTTCATAAGGGGAATTATGTGGTTTATTCATTTAGTTTTTGAATGTTCCAATATGAATATGTTTTGTCCTCATAATAGAATAATTGGCCTGAACAAAAATTTTTAAGATTACCTCATTACCTCAGAATTCTGAAATATTTCCCCACAGCCTTGAACATGAGCTATCTGAGGCCAGAAATATTTCCCCACAACCTTGAACATGAGCTATCTGAAGAGTGAATGAGATTGAGCATAAACTTTTCTAAAAATTCTGGGAGCAATTCTGTGAGTTTTCCATATTATAAAAATAGAGGTTTTAGGGATTTTTTTTCCTCCTAAGACTTCTCTCTGAAATCTTAGTGTCCGGTATACCTTTTGGCTAATCAGGTAGGCTCTGATTAAATGTCTGTTGAATGCTTATGTGAAAACCAAATAAAGTAATGGTATTTAAATTTCCTTCAACCTGTCACAGAAATTATCAGTAGAAGTAACAAAAATAAATACTCAACACAGTAATTAATTCTCCCATGAATATTCCATTCCCCTGAAGTTACTTCCTTATAGCCAATAAAACTTCTTTCTAATCAGACGCTACAGAGGGGACACCAGTGCTCCCAGGCCATGGACTGTGAAAAGAAGGCTGAGTGACTTCCCTTTATACTCAGAGTACCTGTAAACACATTCAACTCATTTAGGGTATAGTGGGGATCCAAGACCCTTGCATATTCTCTATACAACATGAATGATTATCTATCTATCAGCTCACAATTTCGAGGTCAAACCCACTCATGCATCCCATGCAACAGTGACAGTTTGTATGACTGGAGAAACTGAGCAAAAGAGTATTTTCCATAGATTATCTGATAATCTGTATTGCCATCGCTGCTCTTTTTTCATTATAGATTATGGAAATTTACCTGTGAATTATACAGTTATACTTGAAATTCCCAGTGTCTTCTGATAATGATTTTGTGAATAACAGAAAAAAAAAGACAGAGGAGAGTCTGAGGGTATAGAAAGAACTGGTACAGCAATGAGAAGAGTGACAGTAGACTCTTGAGGAAAAAATAATGGGTAAGTAGAAAAATATAGAGAAGATCAAGAAGAGAGAGAAAAAAAGAAGGGAAAGATAATAGGAGAAAAAGAAGACCATAGAAAGATAAGAAGTGGGGAGACTGTTGGAAAGGCCACTGGGAACTACTGAAGACCTTCTCTCACTTCTTATAGAAAAGGATATTGAAAACTCAAATGTGGGTTTGATTTCCCCAAAACCCAGAGGTACTGAATTTTCCTGCCAGACTACAGACTGCAGACTTTATTATTTTTAAAGATTTTATTTATTTATTTTTAGAGTGAGGGGAAAGGAGGCAGAAAGAGAGGGAGAGAAACATCAATGTGTGGTTTCCTCTTGAGCACCCTTCACTGGGGACCTGACCCACAAACCAGGCACATTCCCTGACTGAGAACTGAACCAGTGACCTTTTAGTTCACAGGCTGGCACTCAATCCACTGAGCCACACCAGCCAGGGAGGACTTTATTATAAGCCAGAACTCCTTGCATAGTTGTTGGTGAAATTAGGAGGTTTGGAGGTAGACAAGAGCAGGAAGAAAATCTGGAAGCCAGCTAGTGGGAGAAATGGAAGGGAAATAAGATACCTTGTGGGAGGCTTGTGGCTGAGAGAGGCAGTAGGGTTTCTCTTACAGGGAAGTGAGCAGAGAAAGAGGTTTGTATGGCAAGGGAAGTTAGGTAAGAGTTCAAAAGGATTTGAAGGGAGAACTGATATCTGAGTTCTGAGAACAGTTTGTGCTGCTAAGGCATCATTCACCTAACAGAGCTTCAATGCTGCTTCTTCTGCTCCTGCTCTTCAAGAAAATTCTTTGCCATGGGCCAAGCACAATGGGTAAGAAGAACTCCAGTAGAAAGATACTTTTGGTTGGTCATAGCAGGGTGGGTGGAAAGTTCTGGGGAGGATCTAGGAGCAAGGAGTAATGATCCCACTAGGTGCCCTTGAAATCTGCATGACAGTTTAGTTTCAGGCAATGCATCCTTGACCCCAGTCTCAGCTCCTCTGTCTGATTTTGGGGAGGAAAGGCTGAATCAGGGAGAGGGGGATATGGAAATATGTACAAACTCTGTAACTATCTCCATTTTTCTTTTCCTATACAGTCCTGTTCTCCCTTCTTTCTACTCTCTCAATTGTCATTTCTTGGTCTCTCAGCTACCCAAGTTCTAGGACCCCATCATCTAGCAGCAGAAGAGCCCCTCTCCTTTCGTGTACTCCAGATCTTCTCCTTTGCCAACCACAGCTGGGAACATACCCAGGTCTCAGGCTGGCTGGGCGAGTTGCAGACTCATCGCTGGGACAGTGCTTTGGGCACCATCCACTTTCTATGGCCCTGGTCTCAGGGAAGTTTTAGCAAGGAAGAATTGAAGAACCTGCAATACCTATTGCAGTTGTACTTCCATAGTTTCCCTCGGGAAGTGCAGGCATTTTCCAGTCAGTTTCAGTTTGAATGTGAGTATGCTTTTTCAAGCTGATATTTCCCTGGGGATTCTGATCAGGGGAAGATGGTATATGGGTTCTGACCGTCTTAAAAGAAGGAAGGTTAAAACCTTCCTGACCGTTTTTTTCTCACTCCTTTGGCTCACTCTCTCCACTTTTCTTCATCCTTCACCACCATTCTCACTCTACCCCCACCCCACCACATACACAGAAAGACTTACATGTGCATATCTCTTCACATCCTTAAATATATCCTCATATGCTGGCTCCTTGGAATAGTTGCCTCTTTTTGATGTTATCTACCTCATCCTTGGCCTCACACTCAGCCTTTCAAAACCAGGATCTTGCTCTTCTTTCTCCTTACACTTGTTGTTCAGGTGGTCTACCTAACCAGTACCTAACCATTCCCAAGTGAGCTCTTCCTGACTTGTCTGCTATGTTTCTAATAGTCTTCCTATTGAGCACCTTTGAATTAATTGTTTTAATATACCTTTACTATCTTCACATTTTCTACCCACAAATTTCTTCTCCTTTTTCCATCCAAACTCTAGTTTTCCATTGGACTAGAACTTTTTTCCTTGTATCCCTTTACTTTCTAGATTGTTTTTTTCCTTCCCTATAATTCCTTTTATATTGACTCTTTCTTTCTTGTCCATCCCCAGATCCCTTTGAGCTCCAGATATCATTCGGCTGTACAATGCATTCTGGGAAGGCTTCAGAAAACTTCTTAAATGGGGCATACCAAGGATCAGATTTCCTGAGTTTCCAAGGAAATTTCTGGAAGCCATCTCCAGGAGCAGGGAGTCAGGCTCAGAAAGTTTGTAAAGTGCTTAATCACTACCGAGTTATTAAAGAAATTGTTCAGAGCCTTCTCATGGACACTTGCCCTCGATATCTAGCAGGCGTCCTTGAAGCAGGGAAGTCAGAACTGGAACGACAAGGTGAGCCCAAGTTTTTCTACCCTTATATCCTTATATTCTTGTATTTGAGTTTTTTACTCTTTATCACCCCTTTGAAACCCATAATAAAACCCAGGGCTAGAGGGTGGGTTTGGGTTTAGGACTGTTTCCAAGACAAGTGATTATTCAAACTGCTAAGGTACTCAAGTCACTAATCTTTGGCTTAGGATGCCCTCTTAAATTCCATTTCTTCTCATCTTCTTCTTTCCAGTGAAGCCAGAAGTGTGGGTGTCCAAGGGCTCTAGTCCTGGTCCTGGACGTCTGCTACTGGTGTGCCATGTCTCTGGCTTTCATCCAAAACCTGTGTGGGTAATGTGGATGCGGGGTGAACAGGAGCAGCTGGGCACTCAGCGAAGTGAACTCTTGCCCAATGTTGACAGAACATGGTATCTTCGAGTAACCCTGAATGTGGCAGCTAGAGAGGCAGTTGGCCTGACTTGCCGAGTGAAACACAGCAGCTTGGGAGGCCATGATATAATCATTCATTGGGGTGAGAAAGAACAAGGGCCCAGATAGGAAATGATAATTTTCCCGTAGTTCCAGGGTGAAATGGATAGGAATGATATGCACCAGAGGATAAAAGTGGGAAAATACAAATAAAGAAGACAAAGAATGATAGCAATTAAATTAAAAAAAAAACACACATAGTAGATGATTAGCAATACTAAAGAGGAAAAAAGATATAATTATTTGGCAAAAAAATAGAGATGGGGTGAGATCAGGGACATAGACTCAAGAAAAATTGAAATGAAGACTCTAGAAAATACAGGAAAAAAACCTCTTAGAATGTCTCTCTGCTATAAAATGAGAAACATTAACTGAGGTAGAATAGAGAGTACTTCATATATTGACATTCTTATTTTATCTCCAACCAGATGGATACCCCATCTTCCTGATATGTATCTGTTTGGCCGTATTAGTTACCCTGGTTATCTTGGTTTTGGTTGACTCGTGGTTTAAAAAGCAAAGGTGAGACTGTTGTTATTCTGTTTCTTCAACTACTTATGAACTCATTGTATTTTTTATCTATTGTTTTTCTTTCTTACCCCTTTCTGTCTAATTTCCCTCCTTTTATATGAAGCTCCTTTTCTCTTCCCACAGATCAAATCAGATCATCAGCTCTCCCCATGTACCCAACCCTGCTTTTCCCACAGAAGCCAATATCCAAGAACCCAGGAGTTCAGGAAGTTTTCTCTACTTGGCATGGAAATCTTGGATCAAAAATAGATTCTTAAAGAAATGAAAGATAAGCCTAAATCAACTCTAATGACATCTGTTTCACTTTATACATAAGATACTTGTCTACTTCTTGTTAAATATGGTTTATACAAAAAACAAAATATGATTTTGTTAAAACCTCTTATTATGGCAGAGATTCTGACTCATTTGGAAACCTGTCTCCCTTCTACATCTTGGGACGATCTCTGTTCTGCTTTGGCCATATGTTCATTTATCCTTCAAACTCAAACTCAGAAGCCTGTTTCTCATGGAAACTTCTCTGGATTACTTAATTGAAATCTGAAGACAAGTGCCATATTATTCCACTTACATGTGAAATCTAATAAATAAAATAAACTAACAAAACAAAAACAGATTCATAAATACAGAGAACACACTGACAGTTGTCAGAGGGGAGGGAGATTTGGGAGCTGGGTGAAAAGGTGAAGGATTAAGCAAAAGAAAAAAAAACTCATAGAAACATTTAACAGTATGGTGATTAGCAGAAGGAAAAGAAGTTAGAAAGAGGTAGAAAAAGGTAAATGAATGATAAATGGTGTTGGAAGAAAATTTGACTTGGAGTGGTAAATACATAATACAACATGCAGATGATGTCTTAAAAAATTGTACACCTGAAACTATATAATTTTATTAACTAATGTGACCCCAACAAATTCAATAATAAAAGAAATAAAAATTATGTAACTATAAAAAAAGAAAAAAAATCTCCTGTATGTTTTCCAAATTGGAAAAATCTCCTTAAATTCACTATTTATTTGTACTCTAACCACTGTTATTTAGGTTTTTGCTCTTTTTTCTTTTTAAATATCAGTTCCTTGAAAGCAGAATTTAGGAGTTTATATTTGTATTCATGACAAAAAGCATAGCCTGAATTCAGGGCCAGGTTGATAGGCATTTGACCTGTGTAGCTGTTGCCATCTTGAAATTCTTAGTTTTTTTTTTTTTTTAATGAGATATTGCATTTTAATTTCATACTGACCCCACAAATTCTGTAGCTGATTCTGCCTGAATATGATGTATTTCAATTATTCTGAATAAGATAAATTTATTGTCAAATTAAGTGATGTCTTAATTCATTCCCTCTTTGACATATCTGCATCTTTGGCTGTTATTATTAAAATGTTTTCTTTCTCCAATTTTTGCTCACCAGAGGTGAAGAGGCAGAAAAGTGCTTTAGACTTTACAGTGACTGGTGTTTGTACATCTTCAGAGATATTCAAAATATAATGACATATGAGAGATCTTCTGTCAAAACGAGAATGGGGTTAGACTGGCATTTCAATTTCTCTGAGATTGTGCATGTGTATGTCTTAGTAGATGAGCATATGTAGGGGAGAAATTAATATTTTGAGAAATTGGGAAGAAGACATGGGGATTGGGGATAATTTTAATTGGCAGAGCTAAGGCAATGAAGGAAAGAGTGATTGAATGCCTGCCAAGATATATGTTTATTTTTCTTTACTATTTTGGTATGCTATTGTAGTATCACTACTATTTATAGTTTGTTTTCCTCTTATATTTTATATAATTCTTAATTATCTAATTATTTTAATGGAGGTAAATTTGAGCCTGTTGGAGAGCAAAAAGCTATTAAGATGGAGTTTATACTGATGTCCAACCAACACCTCCCTTTGAATGTGGTAATTGAGAAGATTGGTAGATTTCTTAGTGGAAGTTTCTATTTTCCAGTTAGCAGATGGTTCCATGACCACTTACCAAGGCTGTACTCTTAACCATGAGCAAAGTTTAGAGGCTAACTGTTCCATTGTTTAGAACCCATCACATATTTTATGACATGTTTATTCATAGGCAGATCCCTAGAGGCTAGAGAGAAAGGTAGACTTTTAATAAACTCTTTGGAGCAATAACAGATAAAGGCTAAGTTTTTATGACATGAAAGAAGGACACAGGAGTGACCTCTATCAAATCTGAGAGAACTTTTAGTTTCTAGCAGAGGCATGCGATATGAATATAGTTCCATTGTTTTCTATGGAATGGATTTTGCTCTAACACTCTAGTATTTTGGTAACAATAATTCTTGAATTTTTTTATAGCATCCATATATTTTTTAAGAATTTTATATATCTTAGAGAGAAGGGTAGGGAGGAAGAAATACAGGGAAAAAACCATCAATGTGAGAGAGATACATCAATCAGTTGCCTCTCACATGCTTCCAAATGGGGACCTGGCCCAAAATCCAGGCACATACCCTGACTGGGAATTGAACTGGAGACCTTTCGGTTCTCAGGTTGGCACACAATCTGTTGAGCCACACCAGCCAGGGCTTGAATTCTTAAATATGGCCAAAGCTAGCTTTTCTTGGTCATGTCAAATCTTTCCCCCACTATACATTATGCTTCTGTGACACTAAATGTGGGGGATAGGGCAAGGGTGGAAGTAGCAGGACCAATTTCAAGCCTATTGTAGTAATTCAAGAAGTTGTTGATAATAGTAAACCATAGCACTTGAGATGGATGTGGTAAGAAGGTACTTGAAATTGTGTGTATTTTGAAAATAGAGCCAATGTGTTTTAAAGATAAATTCCATCTGTTGTATTAGAAAAACAGGGAGTGAGGAATGACTCTAGGTTTTTGTCCAGAGAAGCTGAAATTCTATTTGGAATTACAATTAACTAGATAGATAAGACAGATAGATAAGAAAGGGACAGATTTGGAGGACACACTAGGAATTTGGTTTTGGATGTTTAATTTGAAATTCCTGTAAGGTTCAGAATGGTGAAATCAAACAGACTATTGGGTTTAGGCCTAGAATTGAGATGTATTCATACTAAAGACACTTATTTGAGAGCAATAACAAAAATGTTTGAGAACTACTCTACAATGGTGGGATGGCCATATGAATAAATAGTTGGAATATAATGTTGTTACTGCTAATTAGAAATCAATGTTTTGTTTCTGAGTTAGGTTGAGGTCATCGGGAAAGTAGTAGCAAGTTCCTCCTGATGGATTACAAAACAGGCCTCAGCTATTCCACTAATATTGAAAGCTGAAAGATGATTGGTACACCAGGCCCACTTATGATGAAACTTCAAACTGTGGAAGTAAAGGCACAGAGATAGACATTTCAGTTTTGAATGTTGTGGGGATTCTAAGCATTCAAAGATACCTGAAAAATAGAGCTATACTATTCAAAGTGTGGGACAACTGTAATAGAATAAGAATTCAAAAATTGTTAAAAAAATAACAGGATCAGACTCAGGATATAGTTGTTATTTATCCAAAACATGTTATAATTTCAGTATGAAGGCTGAAATTAAACATTTAAAAACTTTTATAACAAATCAACAGAGTAATTTTATGTATGTTAAGCTAGTACTAAAACAAAAATTTGTACCTTTTTAATTTTTTTAAGATTTTTTTTTATTTATTTATCTTTAGAGGGGAAGGGTAGGAGAGAGGGAGAAGGAGAGAAATATCAATGTACGGTTGCCTCTCATGTGTCCCCCGCTGGGAACTGGCCTGCAACCCAGGCATGTGCCCTGGCTGGGAATCGAACCGCGATCCTCTGGTTTGCAGGCCCGAGCTCAATCCACTGAGCTACACCAGCCAGGGCTAATTTTTTAAATAATTCATTTTCATTACTTTTTATAAAACCATTGATAGATAATAAATTTGGAGAAAATTACTCTTTTCTCAGATAGATTGAGAAACACAGACATAGAATGTCAGGAGGTAGGCATGGTCATATATAAAAATAGGACATAAACCTAGGACATGTCGTGTTGCATTATTTGGTCATGATCTCATAATAAATAGAAGGTCACAGATTTCAAAATATTTTTAAAAACATTAAAAATTTATGTTAAATATTTGTCAACATGTATTAATGTACTAGCAAATAAATGAGTAAGTTGGTAAAAAATAAAGAAAGGTGAAAGTTTTAGGGATGGTATGGAATTGGATGAGTGAGTGATAAATTAGGAAAACAAATTGCTTATGAAGTAAGACTGATTAAAATGTTATTTCAGTCTTATAAAAGCATTATTACCAAGTCCTTTTTTGTTTTTAACACAAGAAGTCTGCAGAAAGATGATCTGAGATGCACACCAGACATTAGGTCAAAAGAAACAAACAAACAAAAAAAAAAAAAGAAGCAAACAACAGGATTCACCAGTGGAATTGCTGGGTCAAAAGGCAGTTCCATTTTTAGTTTTCTGAGGAAATTCTATACTGTTTTCCACAGTGGCTGCACCAGTCTGCGTTCCTACCAACAGTGTCCTGGAGTTCCCTTTTCTTCACAACCTCACCAGCACTTGTTCGTTGATTTGTTTATGATGACCATTCTGACCGGTGTGAAGTGGTATCCCATTGTGGTTTTAATTTGCATCTCTCTGATGGTTAGTGATGCTGAGAAATTTTTATATGTCTTAGGGCACTCTGTACATCCTCCTTGGAGAAATGTCTCTTCAGGTCCTTTGCCCATTTTTTAATTCCGCTGCTGGGATTACACCCTAAGAATCCTGAAACACTAATTCAAAAGTGCCTATGCACCCCAATATTCATAGCAGCACAATTTAAAATAGCCAAGTGCCAGAAGCAGCCTAAGTATCCATTAGTAAATGAATGGATAAAAAAAACAAAACAAAACTATGATACATTTACACAATGGGATACTACACAGCAGAAAGAAAGAAGGAGCCCCTACCCTTCATAACAACCTGGATGTCTCTGGAGAGCATTATGGTAAGTGAAATAAGCCAGTTGGTGAAATAAATATCATATGATGTCACGTATAAGTGGAACCTGATCAACAAAACAAACATCAAGCAAAATATAACCAGAGGCATTGAAATAAAGAACAAACTGACAGTAACCAGAGGAGTCTGGAAAGGGATAAGGCAGGGAAGGGGAAGGGTCATCAAGGAACATGTATAAAAGACTTGTGGACAAAGCCAAAGGGGGGTAGGATTAAGGGTGGGAGGTGGGGATAGGTGGGGCAGGAGTGAGTGTTGGGGTGAAAATGGAGACAACTGTACTTGAGCGACAATGGAAATAAGAAGCAAACAGCACAGGTACAACTTTCTGTAAAATTTCAATAACATGTTTTACTCCCCAACACCTAATATGAGAGCTTAAAACTGTGTCAGATGGACATCTGAAATAACACAAGTTCCGATTTTATATCTTACCAGATGATTTCCCCCTCAAGCTAGAAGCAAATACACTGGTGACATAGAACACTCATTTCTTACTTTGGGAATATTTTCTTTTATGTTCTGTCACACTGAACAGTGTTTCATAGGGATGTTATAATGTTTTCATTTTAGAAAAATAACTGGGTCTACAATGCAGAGACTGGATTTAAGGAGTAAATGAAGAGACATTTTCAGTAGTTACTGTGTAAATCTTGGTTACATAACCTAACCTAAATTAGAAGTTAGACAACTGTTGACTCAAATGATGTCAACATTTATGACATAATTTCAGCAATCACTGTGAGGAAATTAAAGGGAAGCTTTGAGCCTGTACTATGGCCCACATTAAACTGTGCATTAGGATGACTTTATGGGAATATCATTATTAAAGAAGATTTTATGTTAAGGAACTCTAACAGTCTTGAAATTACAAATAAAAACAATAGTGAGTTAAATGTGACTTGGGTTTTGCTTTGGCTAAAGAAATAAAGAAGAGAATAAGAGATCTGGGGTGTGTTAGAAGTAATTTTCCAAGTACTGTAATTTAAGCGTTGCCTGTGACAAAGCATTTTAAATGCTTAAAAATGCCTTATATTTTAAAGAAAGTAAGAATACTTTTACTAAAAAGGTGATAAAATTTAATAAGTAAGCTGGTAAAAACTGAAGATGTTTTAAGTATTTTGATAGGAATAAAGAAAATAAAAAAGGGAAAGGAGATGGAAGGAGGTAGATGAGGGTATAAGGGAAATAAATGGTGATGGAAGGAGACTGGACTTGGGATGGTGAACACACAATTCAATATACAGATGATGTATTATAAAATTGTACACCTATACCTATACCTATATAATTTTATTAACAAATGTCATGTAAATAAATTCAATGAAGGAGAACATCAAAAGAGACTGCTTATTATAAATAATGTTATTGTAAATGACTAAATTTGTCAAAAACCTAAGAAAATTTGAGTTTTCTTCCAAAAAAGATGTTGAATTCATAATTTAATAATGATTATCCCCTCCCCAATAAGTGGAAAATATTTTTTCATTTTAAAATATATTTTATTGATTATGCTATGAAATTTGTCTCATTCCTCCCTGTATTTTCCTCTACCCTAACCCCCCTCCAACCCAGATTCCACCCTCAGTTCATGTCCCTGAGTCATACATATAAGTTCTTCGGCTTCTCTATTTTTTATACTGTTTTTATTCTCCCCCGTCTATTTTGTACCGACCATTTATGTTTCTTGTTCCCTGTACCTTTTCCCCCATTCTCCCTCCTCCCACTACCCACTGAAAACCCTCCATGTGATCTGCATTTCTGTGATTCTGTTCTGGTTGTTGGCTTAGTTTGTTTTTGTCTTTTTTTTTAGGCTCAGTTGTTGGTAGTTGTGAGTTTGTTGTCATTTTTGCTGTTTATAGTTTTGATATTCTTTTTCTTAGATAAGTCCCTTTAATATTTCATATAATAAGGGCTTGGTGATGATGAACTCCATTAACTTGACTTATCTGGGAAGCACTTGATCTACCCTTCCATTCTAAATGATAGATTTACTGGATAGAGTAATCTTGGATGTAGATCCTTGCTTTTCATGACTTGGAATACTTCTTTCCAGCCCCTTCTTGCCTGTAAGGTTCCTTTTGAGAAATCAGCTGAAAGTCTTATGGGAGCTCCTTTGTAGGTAACTGTTTCCTTTTCTCTTGCTGCTCTTAAGATTCTCTATTTATTTTAATGTTGAGTAACTTAATGATAATATGCTTTGTTGTGTGCTTCCTTGGGTCCAAATTTTTGGGATTGTCTAAACTTCCTGGACTTCCTAGAAGTCTATTTCTTTAACCAGACTGTGGAAGTTTTCTTTCAGTGTGTTTTCAAATAAATTTTCTATTTCTTACTCTTCCTCTTCTCCTCTGGCACCCCTATGATTCAGATTTTGGAACATTTAGAGTTGTCCCAAAGGTTCCTAAGCCTCTCCTCATTGTTTTGAATTCTTGTTTCTTCATTCTGCTCTGGTTCAATGTTTATTTTTTCCTTCTGGTCCAAATCATTGATTTGAGTCCCAGTTTCCTTCCTGTCACTGTTAGTTTCCTGTATATTTTTCTTTATTTCATTTTGCATAGCCCTCACTTCTTCCTCTATTTTGTGACCATACTCAACCATTTCTGGAAGTATCCTGAATACCAGTGTTTTGAACTCTGCATCTGATAGGTTGGCTTACTTTTCATCATTTAGTTCTATTTCTGGAGCTTTGATCTGTTCTTTCATTTGAATCATACTTTTTGTCTTTTTGCCACTGTTAAGTGCTAAGGGGTGGAGCCTTAGGTATTCACCATGGCAGGGCAACCCACACTGCTGTGTTGTGGTGCTGTATGTAGAGGAGGGGTCCAAGATGGAACAATGCCTCTTCCTCAGCTCTCAGCCACTTTTCATTCACTTCCCCCACTACCTATAAGCAAATCGGGCCCTTCTGGTGCTGATGCCAGTGTGGGTGGGTTTATGTACATTCTATGAACCTGTGGGTTTCTCCAATGAACTCTTCTGTGAGGCTGGGAGTTTCTCTTGCTGGCACAACCCCCACAGATTTTTACCTTCAGAGGTTTGATTCTTTCTTTTTATGAGCTGGAACCCTGGGTTGCATAGTCTGTCTCGCTCTCCATTTGTTCTTCCCAGTTATCTGCACACAAATATGGGACTGCCTGTCACACCAGCCACTATCTTCCCCACCTAGTCCTCCAACCAGTGCCTTGCCACAAGTCCTCTTTATCCTAGCTGCCCATCTTCACCCCTCTGACCTGTTGGGATGAATTTTTCTTCTTTAACTCCTCAGCTGTTGGACTTCCATACAGTTTGAATTTCTGGAAGTTCTAGTTATTTTTTTTTTTGATTTTAAGATTGTTTTTACCTTCTTTTCACTGTTTGAAGAGACAAAGTGTATCTACCTATGCCTCCATCTTGGCCAGAACAGGAGACATTTTAAAATTGAGTCCTACTGTTAGTGAAAAGTAGATCAACTTTTCATCATCTTTTCAGATGGTAGCCATCTTTGAGGTTGTGTAAGTTGTGGACTTCAATTTTAAAGTTACTTTTAATTTTTTTTTTCAAAAACAGGTATTCGTAACAATTTTTTAAAAGGCAGTTTTTTTCCTTTAGCTCTGCTACTAATATGTCCTAAAACAGCTATTTGTGCAAGGATTCATTCCTTTCCACTCAGTGCTCCATCTCCCACATACCTGTTACCCCTATTTGGATGACAAACTGTTGAGAGTTTGCTGCCTTTTTTCCCCATCCAAAGAAGGGTGCGCACATCACTACTCTATTGGGAACATCCTTGATACCTTAGATCATGATCTTATTTCTAGTAGACAGTAAGGATTTTCCTGTGTTTTACAGTGAATTTTCACTGACTCCTGACCTTGCTCCAGATTCCAGGGTGAATTCCATCTGGAGATCTTCAGCCTCTGTTACCCTTTGTTACTGACCTCACTTTCCGTAGGGACTGTTCCTGATCATAGCTCTCTGGAAAACCAAGGCTCCCATGCTTTTTCCTGTTGCTTCTTATATATCATTGGTGGTTTATGAAAGGATTAACTCAGAATAGCCAAATGGAAGCGTTGCATAAGAACATGAAGATTCCATGTTCTCTCCTCATATCTCCATGTGTTCACCAACTCCAAACCCCTTCCTCCTGGGTTTTTATGGGGTCTTCATCACACAGGCACAACTGATTAAACTCTGGAATAGATTTTTTAATGACAGTATTAACATTTTAATTATATGGAGGTTTCTTCCAAATGAATTTTCATTTTATGGAATGTTGCTTGTCAACTTCAAGCTGAAAAAAATAATAGCTATTTATCTTACCTTACCAGTCTTTCCAATTTTGCTTAAAATTATTAAGTGTCTAAAAGACTGATGTCAGCAAAGTGGACTGAGATATGGAATGTGTCTACTTTGATAATATTGCTGGGGGTTTCTTAACTTACAATTTTGAAGGCAGATTTTCCACTTTCTATTTGAAGGTGATCATCTGGAATGATAGTAACATTATTTCTTCTTCACTTTGATTTTGTTTAAGAAATTGTTTCTGAATTCTTATTTACCTTTTTTTTTTAAAAAAAAGGTCATCCAGTATAATACTTTTTACCTTACCAAACAAGCAAATAAACAAACAAAACTCACAAAACCTTTCACTTTTCTGAATGGATATGTAGGATCTATGAACATGTGGTATTAATTTGGTGGTGGAAAAGCCATGAAATTATTTTTAGGACAAAATATATATTGGATTAAGCTTAGTTAAATCACTTACTTCTTGTGGCTGTGTGCTGAATATTTTGTCATAAGATGCAAAGGTATTAAAGGGGGCAGATAAAAGAGATCTTTGTGTTCTGAAAGACTTGAACCACACTCTCAACCAATTTGACCTAGTTGACATAAGCATTTCATCTAACACTAGCAGGAAGCGTATTATTTTGAAGAGCACAAAGAACACTCACTAAGAAAAACTATGTTCTGGCCATTTAATAATCTTACCATAATTAAAAAGATTGAAATCATATAAAGAATGTTCTATGATTACAACAGAATTATTTCTGTAAAATCCTTATCTATTTGGAAATAAACAATACTTTTTAATCATACATTGGTCAAATAAATGTTAAGACAAAGATTGCATGGTATTTTAAATTGAAAATTATAAAAATACACAATGTATTCAAATTTTTGGGGTGAAAAATACAAAAAAATGAAAATAGACCACCAATTTGTATCATACACCAAAATAAACTCAAAATGGATAAAAATATAAGACACATCACCATGAAATTCCTAGATGAAAAAATAGGCAAGGAGTTTTTAGATATCCCATGTAACAATATTTTTGCTGATATACCTCCTAGGGCAAGGGAAATAAAGAAAAAAATAAGTATATGAGACTACTTTAAACCAAAAACCTTCTGCATAGCTAAAGAAATGGTCATTAAAATGAAAGTGGAAACAACTGCATGGGGGAACATATTTGCTAATATATTCTGATAAATCAGACAAGTGTTTAATCTCCAAAATATAAAGAAATCAAACAACTCAATGCCAGGAAGACAAACAAGCCAGTTAAAAAATAGGCAAAGGACCTGAACAGACACTTCTCAAAAGAGGACATACAAATGGCCAATAGACATATAAAAAGATGCTCAGCAGTACTCCCTGCCAGAAAGATGCAAATTAAAACCACATTGAGATATCACCTCACACCCGTCAGAATGGCCATTGTTAATAAATCAACAAACAACAAGTGCTGGCAAGGATGTAGACAAAAGGTAACCATAGTGTACTGTTGATGGGAATGCAGACTGGTGCAGCCACTGTGGAAAACAGTATGGAATTTCCTTAAAAAGCCAAAAATGGAACTGCCTTTTGACCCTGTGATTCAGCTTCTGGGAATACCCTAAGAACCCTGAGTCACCAATTCAAAAGAACTTATGAACCCCCACGTTCATAGCAGTGCTATTTACAGTAGCCAAGTGCTGGGAACAGGCTAAGTGCCCATCAATAAATGAGTGGATCAAAAGCTGTCGTACATTTACACAATGGAATACTATGCAGGAAAGGAAGGAAGGAAGGAAGGAAGGAACGAATGAACGAATGAAGGAACGAACGAACGAAGGAACAAACGAACGAACTAGTACCTTCTTTCTTGCAACAGCATTGATGGAACTAGAGAATATTACGTTAAGTGAAATAAACCAGGTGGGAAAAGACAAATACCATATGATCTCACCTGTAAGAGGAATCTAATGAATGCAATAAATTAACCAATAAAATAGAACCACAGGCTTGGAAACATGGAGTAAATTGAAAGTGACAAGAGGGGAGGGGGAAGAGGGCAATCATGGAAAGAAGGGGAAGGGACTAGACAAAGAACATGTATGAATGTCCCATGGATGTGGACAACAGTATGGGAATTGACTGTGGGAGTGGGAGGTGGGATGGACAGAGAAGGCGTAGGGGATTGATCTGCGTGGAATGGCAAATGTAGCTCAGTCCCACTGAAAAGCCCAATGGGTACATTGTGGCACTCAGGAGCCAAAACCACGAATTGGTTCTCCTGTGGGAAATCAGGCATGCATTATAACTAGGCTGCTTTGTGACTTGTTCTTGCTAAAACTCCCTCACCCTGAGTTCAGGTGGTGAGTGCTTGCTGCATATCTTTAAAGTAATTTCCTGAAGTCTGTGCTAATTCTCCCAAGGACTGAAGTGTAACCAGACCTATTATTCTTACTATTCCCTTGCATTTGCAACATTTTTTTCCTTGTTAATCTGTAAGAACTAATCAGTAACATCCCTTCCATTGCATTCTGTAAAAGATAATTACCTAAAGCAAACCTAAGTATAATGAATGAAAACCTTCTTTGATGTATGCTATTGGAAAGCCAGTAAAAGCCTGTCAAGGCAAGTGTCGGTGCACTCTCCTCTTGAGAGAGTAGCCATGCTGTCCTTTTTCCTCCACAGGACTCGGTACTCCGTGTGAATTTGTCTCCTTTCATCCATAATGCCATGGACACTGCGGGCCGATGTCCGCATCAGAAGGGCAAAGGGGGAAAAATTAAGACAACTGAACTAAAAGAACAATAACAATGATAAAAATTTTTAAAAAGAAAAGAAGAAATGTATAAAATCAATGATTAAAGCTGCCACCTTAAGAAACTAGAAAAAAAGAAGAGCATATTAAATCCAAAGGAAGTAAAAAGAAGGGAATATTACAAATAAGAGTGAAAATGAACTAATTTAAAAATCTAAAGAATTACAAAAAGCAATTAAATCAAAAGGTTTTTCTTTTCAAAAGATTAACCAAATACATAAACATCTAACCAGAAGACAAAAGAAGAGAGACTATGCAAATGACTAATATCAGAAATTAAAGAAAGAGTATTACTGTTATTCATGGAGGTTTTATAAAGATAATAAGGGAATAATATAAACAACTTTATGCCAATAAGTTTAAATTAAGTTCCTTAAAAGAAAAAAGAGTAGAGGTAGCTAGCTATATTTGTATCGGACAAAATAAGCTGTAAGTTAAAAGGCAGGAAGAAGAGATAAATTCTTAATACATTCTTAATATAGAGATATATTAAGAAATATATTCTTAATATAATGATAAAGGAATAATTCATCAAAAGAATATATCATAAATATTTACACACCCAAAATTGGAGCACTTAAATGTAAAAATAAATTATCATCACATAGGAAAGAAGGACCACACAGCAATGCATTAATAGTAGGAGGCTTTATTACTTCATTTCAACAAAGGCTAGCTCATCCAGAAATGCAACAACATTACAAACTTGAAGGACATTGTGTAAAGTGAAGTAAATCAAAGTAGAACAAGTACTTCATGGCTTCCCTCATGTGCGATATCTAAAGGAGTCCTAACTCATAGAAACGAAAAGTAAATGGTGGTCATAAAGGACTTGGTGTGGGAGGATGAATGGGAAGTGAGTAGTTTCTGTTCAGTTACTATAAAGTTTCAGTTATGCAAGATGAAAAATAACTATCTATAAATTGTATAAAAATACCATATTAATAAAAACCCATAATTCTCTAAATATTAGAATAAAATATTTAAAATGTATATTTTTTAAGTACAAACATTGTCTTCAATATTTAGTTTACATTACTCTAGAGAGTTCACAGATACACACAGGACAGAATAATTTTTTAGTTCATCTTTTAGGAATACCAATTATTCTTGGGATTTTATAATATAGTCTTGAGTCTTTGTTCTTCTAACTGTTAAAATAACATTTCTTTACGTTTTGAGTAAACATATTTTTCATAAAATTCAAGAAATAAAATCTTTGTGCACTAGGAGTAGAAGAAACATTTGATACTTTTGTATTCAAAGTGCATAGAACTTTATAGCTCTTGATTAAACTATCATATAAGCAATTGGAGTTTTGTGTGAGAGGGCTGCATATCAAAGCAAAGACTTTTAGCCTTGAAAAATAATAAGAAAGACCTTGAAACAGTAGATAAATGTCCAAAAACTCAGATGTGGGGGATATTTGTTAGTAGCTACCACTCACATTAGAGAAATTATAGGGGGGAGCTAAGGCTATGATAGAGCCAAAGTTGCCATGTGTAAGAGGGTGTGGTAAACTGGTAAAGAAAGGGTACCAGACAGCCAGCATTCTGCTTTTTAAAAATGTCAGGTCTTCTTTTAAGAATCAAATATAGATATCTAATCAGTGGCAAAGTAACTCTGAGGAGTTTGTTTCTGAAAGTTTATTTATTTTTATTATAGATGAAAATCCTTTTTAATTGTCATTCAAGTAGAGTTGTCTCCATTTCCCCTCACCACGCCTCCCTAACCCAGCCACCACCACTTCCCACCCTTGATCCCAACATCCCTTGGTTTTGCCCATGTGTCCACTATAGATGTTGAGTAAGACTCTTATATTAGCCTTTTTTTGGAACAAATTTTGATTTGGAAATCAATGCAGATCAAAACATACCCAGCATCACTATCTATCAGAGAGATGCAAATTAAAACCACAATGAGACACCACTTCACACCTGTGAGAATGGCCATCATAAGCAAATCAACAAAGAGTCTTGGAGAGGATGTGAAGAAAAAATAATACTAATGTACTGTTGATAAGAATGAAGACTGGTACATCTACTGGAAGAAACAGTATGAAATTTCTTCAGAAAACTAAGAAAAATAAATTGCCTTTTGACGCAGCAATTCCACTGCTGGGTTTATATCCTAAGAACCCTGAAACACCAATTCAAAAGAACCTATGCACCACTGCAGCACAATCTGCAACAGCCAGTGCTGGAAGCAACATAAGTGTCCATTAGTGAATGAATGGGTCAAAAATCTATTGTACATTTACAGGAAGGAATCCTACACAGCAGAAAGAAAGAAGGAGCTCCTCCCCTTTGGGACAGCACGGATGGAACTGGAGAGCATTATGCTAAGTGAAATAAGCCAAGTAGTGAGAGAAAAATACCATATGATCTCACCTTTCACTGGAACCTAATCAACAAAAGAAAAAAAGCAAGCAAAATACACCAAGAGACATTGTAATGAAGAACAAACTGACAGTACTCAGAGGGGAGGTGGTAGGGGATAATGTGGGGAAAAGTGGGGAGGGTTTTCAGGAACATCTATAATGGATACATGGACAAAACCAAAGGGGGATAGGATCAAGGGTGAAAAGTGGGGATTGCTGGGGTGTTGGGGAGTGGTGGGGGGTAATGGAGACATCTCTATTTGACAACAATAAAAAAAAGTTTAAAAAAAAAAGTCAGGTTTGTTAATCACCTATCCTTGTTTTTGTGCTTTTTTGTATCTTTGCAGTTTGAGGATGTTTCTAGTTCAGAGTGACCATTTCTTTAGAATTTCCAGCATTGTCAGACTAGTGCATCTCAGTGTTTGTCTCCAATGTACTTGTCAAGAAGTAAGCACTAGTTGAAACTCCCATTATTCATAGACCTGTTCTGGTAGACACTGACTACAATGATGGATCTTGTGTTATTTCCTTGTTTGAGCCCTCTTTAATCCATTCACACACTTATAGCTTTGTTCTCTAAATAATTTAGTTTTTTAATGTTTAAAAATGTTTTATTTATTGATGAGAGAGAGAAACATTGATTTCTTGTTCTGCTGAATACAATGAATTTATGCATCCACTGATTGATTCTTGTATGTGCCTTAACCCAGGAATTGAGTCCAAAAGCTCGACAAGAAGGAAGATTGTGGTGAGATAGGTGGGAGCAGAGTCCACTTCCCACTGTGCACAGGTGGAACACCTATCCAATCTTTTGAGGAACAGACTGAACAGCCAATGGTATCCCAGCATATATGAAAGTTGGAGGTCAAAATTGTAGAGGACATTGAAAAATCAGGTGGTAAGGAGATTGCTTTGAGACAATAAGTTCTCTGGGATGAGCACAGGGATGAGGGCAGCTGCAGCCCCAGGCTCGGCATCTGCCAGGCCTGCTGGGCCTGCTGCAGGATTCTTGGAAGAGAGCCAGGTCAATAGTTCCCTCCCCTGCCAAACAGAGAGATTTGAGAAGCACCAAAATAGACCTGGATGATTGAAGTCACTAAGAGTGATAAAGATGAAGTGGCAAACACACAGGGGTGGAGTACACCTGCTAATACTGTGGATGCTGGCTGGGTCACTAGCAGAGAAATTGAGGAGCTGGGTGATGCCTGTAGAAGGGAGAAGAGATGGGCCAGGTAGACCCTGACCCAGATAGTCTGTGGTCTGGTTGAAAAGTTGGGCTGTGTGAAAGGCCAAGAGCTTGTTTGAAGCAGCAGGCTTGAAGAAGAGGATTTTTTTTTTTAAGCTCTCAGTGTCTGTTTAAATAATTCTCCTGCAGTGACCACTCCCACCTTCCTCAGATGCACCCCTGCAACCTCTGCAGCCTCAGCTGCAGGCCCATCCCTGCTGCCAGGACTGCCGCCAATCCCCTACCCTCCCCCTAGCTGCAGCTGCAGAGGGTGCCCACTCATGCCTGCAGCCCCATCAGTATGCGCATGACCCTGAAACCCCCACAGCTGCACCCCCTGCCTGATCCCACCATCCCTGCCACAGCAGCAGAGGAGGTCATGTGCATACACCTGCTGCCCTAGCAGTGAGCACCAAAGCCCACCACCACAGAAGTACATGTCCACCGCCCCTGCCCTGCAGGACCAGACTGACTCTCTGAGAGGAAGGTGGAGGTGCCCTCCACAGAAGAGAGCAGCAGGGCTAAGGGAGACAGCAGTCCCCAGAAAGACTTAACTCAGTGGGGGAGTCAAACTACCCTAAAGAGACTTTGAGAGTCCCTAGCACCTAGGACAGCAAAGAGCAAGAGGGTGGTGTATGAGATGCCCCTAACTGGTGTACCACGAGGATAGCATGACTGGGGGACTGAAGGCATAGGCCTGACACAGAAGGGCACTGGGAGCCTTGCAGAGAACTGAGGAACTGGGTTGGAGGCTGGTCAACTGTCAATAGGGTGGCCCAGTCTTGGCCCCCATCAGTGCAAACCCATAGGAAGGGAGAAAAGTGAAACACAACCCCACTTAGCCTGCTGCAGCCAGGAAGACCAGCAGAACTGCTTGGCGAGAGTTTAAAGACAGCAGGAGGCATCTGTCTTTCTTCTTTCTATTTTCCCCCCACAAATGAGACAATAAGAACCTGGAGCTGTGAAAGAACCTGGAGCTGTGAAAGAACCAGAGTCAGACCCAAAGAGAACTCATCTCAACAACTGAAACAGTGAGACAAATTTCACTTTGCTATTCCAGAGAACTTGCAAGTGACTTTTTATTTGCATTAATATTTTTCATTATTTTTACTTCTTTTATTATATTAGTAATTTATTATTTCTCTTCTTTTTTCTTTAGTTTTTTTTTTACATTTCATTTGTTTAATTCCATTGTTTGACTGGTTTTCTTTGCTCTCTCATAGTGTATTTTTAATTTTCCTTCTTTCACTTCATTTGTGTTCCAATACCACACAACTCTAGGTCTTGTACTTCCTATTCTTGATATTCAGATCACATAGATTCTGTCATATGATTGTGGCTCCATTACTATTGTAAATAATTGTTGTTCCATACAGTTGTGAATACTACACTGCAGCCCTCCTGGATTTTAGCTCATTTCACTGTCTTCCAGAACTTTATTACTGTTGTGGTTAACTCTGGTCTCTTGCACACTACACCTATTTTCTATCTTCTACTCTCGCTATATCTCATAATATGAAATTCCACAAGCTCTCTGTTTTCTGGATTTAACCCACAGTCCTTCTCCAACTCTAACAAGAGTCTTATCTTTTTTCCATGTTTTCTAAAAACTGGCTAGTTGGATGAAATACCATGGTTAACTCTATACTTATCCAAGTGATCTCCTCCTATCTCTTCTCTACAGGTTGGCACTTTAAATCCCATAGAATACACTCCACCTGCCTTAATCCATTTTGCCTTCCGCTCCAAATGACCAGATAAAAGAGTAAGTGGGATCTATGAACACCACTATACATGATGGAAGAGAGAAACTACCAATAAAGGAACCACCAACAGATAATAACAGAAGAACAAGAAGGAGGGAGTGGAAGCCACACTAACCTCCACCCAGGACCAATTTGGAATTGCAACTAAATAGTGGAGAAATTACCCAGAACAAACTACTGGCAAGAGAGAAGCCTCAAAAGATTGGACAGACAGAAGAATCAGCTTCAACACAACCTGTCCACACCTCCACAACAGAATACAACACGGTGAGCAGAGTGACTCTAAGTAAACCAGCTTGAGGGAAGGACCCACCAAAGGAAGTCCCAATAACAATCAAAACCCAAAGACATACACAGAGCCAACATAAATGACAGCCCAAAAGCAGCAAGTTCAGAAGATCAAGGAGACTACATTACTGAACCTCACAGGTCTCCTACCATAGAAGTTCACACCACAAACCCAGGGAGTTAGAACAGATCAATTTAAGAAACAAAAGGTAACAAGAAGAGTCTAACAAAAAATGAAAAGAAAAACAACAACAACAACACAAATGAAAAGAAAGCAGGAAGCCACAGAAAGAATATTAAATGAAATAGAGGCAAGTCAACTATCAGATATTGAGTTTAAAGCACTGGTTATAAGGAAGCTCAATGAGCTCACAGAAAATTACCAAAAACAACAGGGAAACAACAACAAACTCATTGTAAACTAAATCATCATGAAAAAGGAAATAGAAACTTGTTGTGGACCATTCAGCCTGGTCTCAGGAGTTGTAACCCTCACCCCATGGTAGGCTGAGTAAGAGCATAGGGACCCATTTCATCTGGGTCTGTTCTGTCAAGAGGACGTGAGCTACTAAGGAGACAAAGCTTATCTCCCTGGCAGGAGCAGTGCTTCTGCCTCATCCATCTCTGGCCCCAATGCTTAGTCGGTTAGTCAATGATGGGTAAGACTCCTCATGGGAGGGGCAACCTAAGCCAGACACTACCATTTGGAAGGCCCTCATAGAAAGACTCGGGGGGCTGCAGCAAAGAGGGGGTGATGGACCCTCACCCCCCAGCTATTCTGACATAGCCAGGGTCCCCATTTCCGTCTGGGAGATGTCTTCTGCTTCCTGAGCCTAATCGGTTTAAAACCTGAAACTAAGACAGCGAGCGGTGCAGCCCTGTGCCAGCAGAGTGGTTCCCCAGATGATCCGGCATAAGGAAGAATTCGTACAGTCCTGTGAAACCTGCTTTGCTAAGAGTGCTCTCATTTGAATGATAAGGGTCCTTGGAGGAAATGAGTATGTCTCCCAAAGTTTTGCAACCCCCTTTCCTGACAGACACTGACTAAGCTTAAGCCCTCAGATTTCTTTGAAATGTTATCCATTGTTTGATCCTGACATACCTGACATACCTGTATTCCTGTGTATTTGAACCCAATAAAAGCCTAGTGAGGAAGGGGCTCTGGTCATTCTTTGAAAGTTTTACCACCTCTCCTCCCCAAGCAGATCATGTCTTGGTAGTTTTATTTTCATCGGTGATGGAGGGATGGGGCTCTGCGGGCAGAGCCCCCCCACATCAACTTTCAACAAGGGCCAAGAGGAAATGAAGAATACAGTAACTGAATTGAAGAACACAGTAGAAGGAATCAAAAGCAGGGTAGATGAAGCAGAGGATTGAATCAGCAAGCTGGAGAACAAGGTAGAAAAAAAACACCAAAAAAAGTGAAAGAAAAGGAAAAGAGGCTCAGAAAGACTGAAGAACAGTTAAGGGAAATGCAGGACAACATGAAATGTAATGATATCCGTATAATGGGGGTACCAGAAAGAGAAGACAAAGAGCAAGGGTTAGAAAACTTGTTTGAAAAACTAATGATGGATAATTTCTCTAACTGATGAGAGAAAAAGTCACATAAATCTGTGGGGGGCAGGCTACTCCAGCAGAGCCCCATCCCTCCATCACTGATGGAAATAAAACTACCAAGACATGATCTGTTTGGGGAGGAGAGATGGCCAAACTCTCAAAGGAGAATGACCCAGAACCCCTTCCTCACTGGGCTTTTATTGGGTTCAAATACACAGGAATACAGGTATGTCAGGTGGCAAGGATCAAACAATGGTTAACATATCAAAGAAATCTGAGGGCTTAAGCTTAGTCAGTGTCTGTCAGGAAAGGGGGTTGCAAAACCTTGGGAGACATACTCATTTCCTCCAAGGACCCTTATCATTCAAATGAGAGCACTCTTAGCAAAGCAGGTTTCACAGGACTGTACGAATTCTTCCTTATGCCGGATCATCTGGGGAACCACTCTGCTGGCACAGGGCTGCACCGCTCGCTGTCTTAGTTTCAGGTTTTAAACCGATTAGGCTCAGGAAGCAGAAGACATCTCCCAGACGGAAATGGGGACCCTGGCTATGTCAGAATAGCTGGGGGGTGATGGACCCTCACCCCCTCTTTGCTGCAGCCCCCCGAGTCCTTCTATGAGGGCCTTCCAAGTGGTAGTGTCTGGCTTAGGTTGCCCCTCCCATGAGGAGTCTTACCCATCATTGACTAACCGACTAAGCATTGGGGCCAGAGATGGATGAGGCAGAAGCACTGCTCCTGCCAGGGAGATAAGCTTTGTCTCCTTAGTAGCTCACGTCCTCTTGACAGAACAGACCCAGATGAAATGGGTCCCTATGCTCTTACTCAGCCTACCATGGGGTGAGGGTTACAACTCCTGAGACCAGGCTGAATGGTCCGCAACAATGTGATTTATTATATTTACTGATTTGCGAAAATTGAACCATCTTTGCATCCCTGAGATGAAACTCACTTGGTCATGGTGCATGATCTTTTTAATGTATTGTTGGATTCGGATTGCCAATATTTTGTTGAGGATTTTAGCATGTATGTTCATCAGCAATATGGGCCTGAAGTATTTTTTCTTTGTTGTGTGTTTGTCTGTTTTTGGGATTAGGATGATGTTGTCTTCATAAAAGGAGTTTGGGAGTCTTCCACCTTCTTGGATTTTTTGGAATAGTCTGTGAAGGATAGGGGTTAGCTCTTTCTTAAATGCTGTATAGAATTCACCTGTGAAACCATTGGGTCCAGGGCTTTTGTGTGTCAGGAGTAGGAGTTTTTTGATTACTGCTTCAATTTCATCTACTGTTATTTGTCTGTTCATGCTTTCTGCTTCTTCTTCATTGAGTTTTAGAAGATTATATTTTTCTAGAAATTTGTCCATTTCACCTAGGTTTTCAAATTTCTTGGCATACAATTCTTACTGTAATTTCTTACAAACCTGTGTATTTCTGTGGTATCTGTTGTAATCTCTCCTCTTTCATTTTTGATGGTGTTTATTTGGGTCTTCACCCTTTTTTTCTTAATGGGCCTGATTAAAAGTTTTTGGATTCTGTTTATCTTTTCAAAGAACAAGCTCCTGGTTTCATTGACCCTTAAAATTGTGCTTTTAGTCTCAATGTCATTTAATTCTTCTCTGATCTTGGTTATTTCCTTCCTTTTACTTGCTCTGGGCTGTCTTTGTTGTTGTTCCTCGAGTTCTTGTAGGCATAGGGTTAGGTTATTGTTTCAAATATTTCTATCTTTTTGAGGTAGGCCTGTTCACTATGAAATTTCCTCTAAGGACTGCCTTCACTGCGTCCCATATTTTTCGGGTCATTGTGTGTTCATTTTTGTTTGTTTCCAGAAACTACTTGATTTCTTGCATAATTTCATTCTTGACACATTCATTGTTTAATAGCATGCTATTCAATCTCCCTGATTTTGGGTGTTTTAGGTTTTTACCCTTGGGGTTGGTTTCTAGTTTCAGTCCCTTGTGGTCGGAGAAAATGCTTGGAATGATTTCAATTTTCTTGAATTTATTGAGGCTTGTTTTGTGTCCTGTCATAGGGTCTATTTTTGAAAATGTTCCACGCACATTTCAAAAGAATGTGTACTTAGCTTCTTTGGGATGAAAGGCTCCATATATATCTGTTAAGTTCATTTCATCTAGGGCATTGTTCAATGCCACAATATCTTTGTTAATATTTTGTTTGGAAGATCTGTCTGTGTTTGACAGTAAGGTGTTAAAATCCCCTACTGTAATTGTGTTGCTGTCAATATCTTTCCTGAAGTCCTCTAAGATTTTCTTGATATATTTGGGAGCTCCTACGTTGGGTACATATATATACAATATTTATGTCTTCTTGGTGGATTCTTCCCTTGAGTATTATGAAGTGACTTCTGGGTCTCTCTTTATGGCCCTTCTTTTGAAGTATATCTTGTCTGACATTAGTATTGCTACCCCAGCTTTTTTTTTTCCTGTGTGTTTGCTTGGAAAATTTGTTTCCAATCCTTCCCTTTCAGTCTGTGTAGATGTTTTGTCCTGAGGTGAATCTCTTGTAGGCAGCATATATGTGGATCATGCTTTCTCATCCATTCAGCTATTCTATGTCTTTTGATTGGAACATTTAATCCAACCTTATGTTTAAGGTTATTATTGATAGGTACTTATTCATTGCCATTGTCGTACCTGTGTTCCTCTCTCTTCTCTGTGTCTTTTCCTTCCTTTCCTTAAAGCAGTCCCTTTAGTATCTCTTGCAGAGCTGGTTTGGTAGAGGTGTATTCTTTTAGACTTCTTTTGTATGGGAAACTCCTTATTTGGCCTTCTATCTTGATTGAGAGCCATGCTGGGTAAGTAGCCTTGGATGCAGGTCTCTGGTTCTCATTGCTTGGAATATTTCTTGCCATTCTCTTCTGGCTTGGAGCGTTTCCATTGAGAAGTGAGATGCTAATCTTATTGGGGATCCCTTGTGTATTACTTCCAGTTTCTTCCTTGCTGCCTTAAATATTCTCTCTTTGTCTCGGAATTTTTCCATTTTAATTATGATGCGTCTTGTGTTGGGCCTCTTTGGGTTCCTCTTCATTGAGACTGTCTGTGTTTCCTGGATTTGTGTGAGTTTTTCTTTCATCAAATTAGGGAAGTTTGCCATTGTTTCTCTTTCAAATAGGTTTTCTATCCCTTGCTCTTCTTCCTCTCCTTCTGGTATCCCTGTTATATGGATATTATTACGTTTCATATTGTCTTGCATTTCTGTTAATCCCTCTTCATTCTTTCTGATCCTCTTTTCCTTTTCTTGCTCTTTCTGGGTGTTTTTTCTACTTTGTCTTTCAGCTTACTGATCCAATCTTCTGCTTCATCAATTCTGCTTTTGATTCCTTCTAATGTGTTCTGCAGTTCAGATTTTGTGTTCTTCATTTCCTCTTGGCCCTTGTTGATAGTTTCTATTTCCTTTTTCATGTTGATATAGTTTGCAGTGAGTTCATTGTAGTTTCTCTGTAGTTTCTGGTAATTTGCTGTGAGGTCTTTGAGCTTCCTGATAACTATTGTGAACCCAATATTTGATTGTTGACTTGCCGTTGGTGGGATTGCAGATTGGTACAACAACTATGGAAAACAGTATGGAATTTTCTAAGAAAACTAAAAATGGACATACATTTTGACCCAGCAATTCCACTGCTTGGATTATATCCTAAAAACCCTGAAACACCAATCCAAAAGAACCTATGCACCCCTATGTTCATAGCAGCACAATTTACAATATCCAAGTGCTGGAAGCAACCTAGGTGCCCATCAGTTAATGAATGGATCAAAAAACTGTGGTACATTTACACAATGGAATTCTATTCAGCAGAAAGAAAGAAGGAGCTCCTACCCTTTGCAACAGCATGGATGGAATTGGAGAGCATCCTGCTAAGTGAAATAAGCCAGACAGTGAAAGACAAATCCCATATGATCTCACCTTTAACAGGAAGCTAATCAACAAAACAAACAAACAAGCATAATATAACCAAAGACACTGAATTTGAGAACAGTCTGACTGTGACCAGAGGGGGAGGGGAGGGAATTTCAGGGGAAAAGGGGAAGGGTTTAGAGCAACAACTATAAAGGACACATGGACAAAAACTATGGGGGGGTGGAAATGGGAGGAAGGTGGGGAGGGCTGGGGTGGTGGGCTGGGGGCAGGGCAAAAGGCAGAAAACTGTACAATATCAACAACAACAACAACAACAATAATAATAATAAAACATTCTTTCTGAGGCTTCCTCCTTTTCTTTCATTTGGGGATTGTTTCTTTGTCTTCCCATTGTTTGTGAGACTCTTCTTGTTGGCTTCAGCTTCTTAAATTGATCTATTCTGGCTCACTTGGTTAATGCTGTGAACTTCTGTCATAGAAGACTTGTGAGATTCAGTGGTGCAGTCTCCTTGGGGTATCCTGGTGTTCATAGCTCTACCTATTCTTTTTCGTGATTAGCTGGAGGGGTAAGGCAAAATGGTTTAAGACAGCTAGAGAGTATTCTTTGCTATTTACAGTAGGAGCCAGTAGAGAAGAGATAGGAGATCCTTTGGCTACATATAATGTTAAATGTGATATTTCACCCAACTAGCCACTTTTTAGAACGGGTGGAAAGAAGATAAGACTCTTGTTGGGGAGGGAAGGATTGTCAGTTGGATCTAGAAAGCAGTGAGGTTTTGGGAGATTCTGAGGTAAGGTAAGAGTAAAGGATAGTAAATAGGTGTAGTGTGGGAGCATAGAATTAACCACTATAGTAATAGATTTCAGGAAACCGTGAAGTGGGCTAAGATCTGGGAGAGGTGCTGTGTAGTATTTAAAATTATATGGAATAGCTATTATTTATAATAATATTAGAGTAACAATTATATGACAGAATCTATGAGATCTAGATAAGAAGAATATGGAGTATAGGCCCTGGAGTTGTGTGCTAATGAAACACAAGTGAAGTGAAGGTCAGTAAATTAGCAGTATACTATGAATGAGATAACAGGGGAAACTTGTCAAATGATACAATATAACTAGCCAAGCAAAGAAGATTATGCAGAAAGAAGAGGAATACAAAAATACTATTAAAATAAAATGTGTAAGAATAATGAAAAAATAATATTACAAATATGCAATAACTTGTAGGTTCTCTGTAATATCAAAGTGAAATTTGTCTCATTGTGTCAGCTCTTTGGGTCCTCCTCTTTGGGTCCAACTCTGGTTTTTTCACAATTCTGGGTTTTTTAGTATCACTTATGGGTATTTAAAAAGAAAAAAGAAAAATTTTTAAAAAAGCAGAAGAAAGAAAGAAGAACAGATAGAATTGGAAAGAAAAGAAGAAGGAATAAAACTAGAAGGAAGGAAAGAGAAGCAAAAGGAATTGAGAGATATAAAAATAATACGAATTAAAAAATTTAAAAAATACTTAAAAAAAAACAAAAACAAACACCCCCCCCCCCAACAAAAAAAAAATCAAAGGAACAAACAAACAAAAAACCTCTTGCTAGTTTCAAACTGGCCAAAATGTTTTTTCTGGTCTTGTTGGCTGCAGCTCGCTGAGGGGCAATTGGTATTGCTTTTCTCCCTTCCTGTTCAGCACCCAGTCAACCTCGCGCTAACCACACATTCTCCCCAGAGCTAGCTTGGTGCCTTTCCACAGGGCCTTAGGTGTGAGATCCAGGCACATGCTCACTCCGGTTTAAGGTTGTGTGCTCTGGGTCTCTTACAGAGAGTGCACAGTCCTGGGGTTTATGAATGTGGGCTCCAGGTCTTCCATAAAGCACCCTCCCTCTAGGTTATGGACGTGGGTGTGCAGCCAGAGCACCTCAGGTCGCATTGGTTCAGGTGCGCACTCTTCCCAGGGCTATGTGCTGGTGCTCACAGACCCTGTGTGTTTGCCACTTAGTCCTTATTCCCCTTTCTGCTACTTGAAGCAACCAGGTCTCTCCCAGTGCTGCTTAAACCTTGTTTGGCCAGTGAGGGAGCAGTTGATCCAGCTCTCTCCCAAGAGCCCTGTGGCAGACCCAGTGAGTGCCATGCCTGGGGCCACAGCCTCCCTGATCCCCACACCAATCCCTGGGCCCTTATTGTCCTGAAGCACTCTCCTTACCATTTGGTTTTTCAATGTCCGCTACAATTTTTGATCTCCTATTTTCATATATGCTGTGGTGCTGTTGGCTGTTTGCTCTGTTCCTGCATAGATCAGCTAGGTTTTTCTCCTGTGTGTATGGGGGAGTGGAATCTGCTCCCTCCTACCATGCCGCCATCTTCCCTCTCCTGGTAAAATTTTCTTTGGTCAGACATTTGGACAACCAGTGCCACTTGGGTCAGGATTTTCTTCGGTGCCATTTAGCAAACCAACTATCTTTAGTCTATAGAACTAATTTGTATAATGCAAACAATAATTTGTATAATGCAACATAATATTCTACAGTTGTCAGACATTAAATATTAAGTGAGGGTTTATTGGGTTATTCATTATAATTCTGGAGATCAATCTAATAAAATTAGAGTGCAGGTCCTAAGAAGATTTATTTCTGTTAAGAAAAAAGGTCTACATTATTTTTTAAATCTCCACCCAAGGTTATGTTTATTAATTTGAGAGATCAAGAAAGAGAGAAGAGAGAGTGGGAGCTACAGCTAGAGCGAGAGCAAGAGTGAGAGAGCAAGAGTGAGAGAGCAGGAGTGAGAGTGAGAGTGTGTGTGTGAGTGTGTGAGAGAGAGAGAGAGAGAGAGAGAGAGAGAGAGAGAGAGAGAGAGAAAGAGAGAGAGAATCATCAATGTGATAAAGAAATATTAATCAGTTGCCTCTTGTAAGTGCCCCCTGCCCCACCTAGATACATGTCCTGACTCAGAGTCAAATCAGCAGAGTTTTGGTTCATGGGAGGACACTCCAACCAATTAAGCAACCTGAGCAGGACAAAAGCCTACATTTGTAGGCTCAACAGTTGTATTTACCACAGATAACAAAAAGTGTCTACTATCTCAATCCTCCAAAGTTTACAGAGTGTTGGAATAGTCATTTGTGCTTTTGTGGGGGTAGTTGAATAAAATTGGACAAGTAAAATTTTCAGACCCATGTGCCTCCTAAAAATAAAGTAACAAGTTTGTTTCAATGTCTCTGGCTATATTTTGTTTGCTTGTTAATTTTGTTGATTATGTTCCACTTAAAGATGAGATTATATGGTATTTGTTTTCACTGCCTGGATTATTTCACTTAGCATAATGCTCTCCAGTTCCATCCATGCTGTTTTGAAGGGTAGGAGTTCCTTCTTTCTTTCTGCTGTGTAGTATTCCATTGTGTAAATGTACCATAGTTTGGGGACAGGGGAGAAGGATGATGGGGGAAGATAGAGGAAGGTTGAAGAAGGTCCATTGAGGAACATGTATAAATAACACATGGACGAAGACAAAGCGGGTAGGTTCAAGGGTGGGAGGTAGGTTTGGGAGGGGTGGGGGTGGTGGTGGGGTGAAAATGGAGTCAACTGTACTTGAACTATAATAAAAAGAGAAAAGAAAAAATAAGTTTGCAAATTGACTTGCATACAGCAACTACTTTGTAAACAGGTGATTTTTTTTTGTGAGTGTTGTTTTCAAATCATGAAAATGCCATTTAGTTTTCTGATGTTGATCACACAGTTGTACAAATCAGCAAAACCAAAGTGGGTTGAGGGGGGTGATTATTGCATACACTTTGAATTGCTTTGCGTGCTCTCATTTGAGATAATTGGTGTAAGAATCTTTAATTTTCAATATCTAGAAACATCAAATAAAGGGAAATAAAAAGAAACTATGGTGAGATAAGTCAGGACAGAGGTTATGGTTTGGATATAGTAGCTGAGAAGAGGCAAGATGAAACCTTATGGTGTTCTCATAATATTTAATTTATTCATCTTGTATGTTTGATTTGTAAAAATTCATCATGCTATACACTTTGATTTGTGTACTTTTTCACAAAAAAGTACATTTTCACTTTTTGATTTGTGTATATTGTGCATTAATGAAAACATTTATTTTTTTCTTGTGGGAACAGTAAATAGAAAATTTGGATAAACTTACTCACCAGGTACAACTGGAATACTGTATTCTAATATATTTTTTAAATGTTTGAAGACATCAGGGTACTAACAAAGGATTAGGATCCAGAGATAACCAAAAACCTGGAGAATCTGTCCTGGCATTTGGGGAGCACCTACCTACCAAGGAAGAGACTATTGAAAAGTCAAAAGGTTGAGACACATGCATCTAGAAGGCAAAATTACAGTTCTTAGACCACCAACAAGTGGTGAACTTTGAGTTGAGACTTCAAAGAAAATATAATAAAAGTAAGACTAAACAGGACATTGACCAGAAGGACTGAGTCCAGTTTCAAATAGCATTAAACCTGGCAGACTTGAGTGAAGCCTTTATTTAATATCTGACCTACATAAATCCCTACTTTGATCAGTAGACCATTTTGGGTCTCATGGGTTCTGCATAAGTTTATAGACAGTATCTAATAATCCTCAAGAACTTCAGATGTTTTCCTTTATGAAGTGCACAGGCAATTTGCTAAATAGCAACATTTCCTCTGGGAAAATATTGAATTGAATTTCTTAGGATATAATTGTGGCCATGTTGCAGTGTCTTTCCTCAAAATTATGCATCTTATCCTACATTCAAGGAATTTCAGGTTTTTGAATTGATCTAGGACTAACAATTGGTTAAGAGGCCATGTATTACCTCACCGGTAACTTATACAGCTGTCCATCAGATACAGAATGCATTAGTTGGCTTCTCATCAATTTCATTGCTGGAAACCCAATGGTCAATTAACCATTTCCACAGATCTCTGCAAATTATTGCACTAATCACTACTTTAAACTTCAATGTATATTAATTATTGTCTACATCTTTTCACTGACAATTTTGCATGGACTCATCGCTTCCATCCTACATGATATTATTACTTTCATTAATATGTGAACTCGATTCCTCTGCAATATTTACACTATCAACTCTAGTCTATTAATAGCAATGATCATAAAACTCTTTAAGAGTGTTTATATTCCTATCACCAATACATTTCATAAATGCAACCAGGTTTCCTGTGCAATGGTGGCTAGGGACTGAATAAGTTCTCCATAGTTCTTCCATTCCAACACATTCATTTTCCAGAGTCTTTGGATTAATTCCTTTATGGTATGTTATTAAAAATCTTTGACATCTCCAATTTATTAATCACTAGTCAATGTATAGTTCAGTTTTCAATTAGTCACTCTAGCAGACTATCAGTGATATTTCTGGATAAATGAGCTAACATATTAAATTTTGAATCCCAGGTAAATGATCCTATATCAATGAATTTTATTTGATTGAAATTTATATGTCTTCCCCCTTGGTGTAAGTTCTTTATAATTATCTCCCATATATTGCCCCCTGACTCTCCATGATAAAATTTGGCAGGCCTTTGAGTGGTTTCTTTTGTGTGTGTTTAAACTATCTCAGAACTCTCCTTAGACCTCTTTATCCAGTATACATTGTGTATTTCCTGTTGCAGGCCTAAAAACAAAGTCAGGTGATGAAAAAATTATCCCAGGTGTAGCCATCGAATCTTTTATACAAGAGACGGTTGATTTCCTTAGATATGTATGTGCAAGGTTGGTGGTGGTATCTTCTTCAACAATAAAGGTGGTTCAAAAAAATTGGAGCATCAAGCTAATCTCACTGAGATCAGCTAAAATGTACCACACTATTGCTTCAATATTTTATTTCATTTTAAAAATATTTTATTTATTTATTTTTAGAGACAGAAAGAGATGGAGAGAAACATCAATGTGTGGTTGCCTCCCAGGCACCCCCCCACTGGTAACATGACCAGCAACCCAGGCACATGCCTTAAACCAGTGACCCAGTTTGCAGGCTGGCACTCAATCCACTGAGTGATACTATCCAGGGCAATATTTTATTTCTTATGCTTGTACAGCTTACACTCTGGTCACATTAATCTTTTTTTTTTTTTTTTTTTTTTTTTAGATTTTATTTACTTATTTTTAGACAGAGGGGAAGGGAGGGAGAAAGAGAGGAAAACATCAATGTGTGGTTTCCTCTCACATGCCCCCTCCTGGGCATGCTATTGGCAACCCAGGCACATGCCCTGATTGGGAATCAAACCGGCAACCCTTTTGGCTCACAGGTTGGCACTCAATCCACTGAGCCACACCAGCCAGGGCTGGTCACATTGACCTTATAAGCTAGATATACATTCAGACTGTGGACTTCACACTAAGCCACAGATACACTAAAATTCCATTTGTGTGGTTTCCTTTAAATATATCATAAGAAAATTCTGATTTTTCACATATCATTTAAACCATTATTGCCTGTAATTACAAAAGTTCTAAAAGCTAAAAAATTCTCTGCAGTCACTGTTTTTACCACATCATCTAAGTAAAAACCACATGATTTTGCAATCATTTACCCTTCCTCTATAATTCAAGCTGTGCTCTATGACTGGTGCTTATCTAAGCAATTAAAATTGCATCAGATGTCAAAAAAAAAAAAAAAAAAAAAAAAAACCTCACCATTTTTCACACCAGCAAGGTTATCTGTGTACTCTATTTTATTCAATTACAGTTTTACATTCAATGTTATTCTTTATTAGTTTTAGTTGTACAGAATAATGTCCATACATTCATGTACTTCAGAGTGCGTACTCCCTGATATTTCAGCACCCACTTGTCTCACACATAGTCATTCTGATATAATTGACTATATCCCCTATACTGTAATATACATCTCCATGTCTATTCTGTAACTACCAATCTACACTTCTTAATCCCTTAACATTTTTAAACCTGTTCCCCGAAAGCCCCCTAAGTTCTGTAAACTGTCAGTCTTTCTCCCTATGAGTCTGTTTCTATTTTCCTTGCCTATATCATTTTTAAGATTCCTCATAGAAGCAAAATCATATGGTATTTACTTTCTCTGACATACTACACTTAGTTTAATACACGTTAGGTTTATCCACATTGTTGTGAAAGGTAAGATTTTATTATTTTTTTTCTGGCTGAATAGTATTCCATTTTGTATATATACCACAGCTTTTTTATCCACCGATCTATTGATGAGCATGTGAACCACTTCCAGATCTTGGCTATTGTAAATAATGCTGCAATAAACATGGAGGTGCAGTGATTTGGGAATTTTGGATATAGTTTCAGAAATGAAATCACTGGGTCACAAGGCAATTCTATTTTTAACTTTTTGAAGAAGCATCACACTGTTTTTCAAAGTGGTTTCACCAATCTGTATTCTCACAAACAGTGCACTGGTGTTCCATTTTCTCTACAACCCCACCAACACTTATTGTTTCTTGATTTATTGATAACCATTCTGACAGATGAAATGTTGGTTTTCTCATTATGATTTTGATTTGCACTTCTATGTAATTAGCAAATTGAGCAACTTTTCATGTATCTATTGGCTCTCTATATGTGCTGTTTGGAAAAGTGTCCTTTCCACTTTTTATGTGGTATATTTGATGTTCTAGTTGTGAAATGTATTAGATTTTTAAACAAATTTTGGATTTTACAAGTTATAGTATGTATCATTAGTGAATAACTTCCTCCATTCAGTAGGTTATGTTTTCATTTTACTGACCATTTCTCTTGCTATACAAAAATGTTTTAGTTTATGTCATTTTATTTTTATTTATTATTTCATTCCATGCTTGAGAAGATATATAAGAAAAAAATATTGCTATGAGAAATGTTTGAGACTTTTCTGCCTATGTTTTCTTCCAGAGCATTTATGGTGTCAGGTCTTACATTTACTTAAGTCCTTAATCTATTTTAAGTTTATTCTTGTATATGGTATAAGAAAAAGGTCTAGTATTATTTTTAAGATGTATCTGTCCCATTTTCCCAACACTATTTATTGAATCTACTGTCTTTACCCCATTTTTTGCTTCTTTTGTTGTAGATCAACTGACCATACAGGTGTGGGTTTATTTTTCAGCTCTCTATTTGCTTCCATTGATCTTCATGTCTGTTTTTATGCCAGTATAATGCTGCTTAAATCACTACAGCTTTGTGTAGTTTGATGTCAGATAGTGTGCTACTTCAAACTTTGTTATTTTCTTTCTAAGATTTCTGTTGCTACTTGGAGTTTTTTGCATTTCTATACATGTTTTTGGATATTTTTCTAGTTTTATGAAATACATCACTGGTATTTTCATATGAATTGTGTTAAGTATGTAGTTTTCTTTGGGTAGTTTGAACTTTTCAATAATATTATTTCTTCCTTCCATGAGCATGAATTATGCTTCCATTTATTTGTATTTTCTTTGATTTATTTCTTTAGCACCTTATATTTTTCTAAGCACAGGTCTTTTGACTTCTTGGTTAAATTTATTCATACGTTACTTTTTTAATGCAAGGTAATTACAGGGTTTTTTTTGTTGGTGTTATTTTGTTTTTTAGTTTTCCTTTCTGATAGTTTATTATTGGTGTAAAGAATGCAACTAATTCCTGGCTATTTATTTTGTATCTTGCTAGTTTACCGAATTCCTTTATCAGTTATAGTAATTTCTTGATTGAATTTTTAGGGTTAGGAATATACAGTATCATGTCATCTGCAAATATGACAGTTTTATTTCTCTTTATTTTTTGGATGACTTTTATTGCTTCTATTTTTTTAAGGTTTACAACTCTTTATTGTTCAATTATAGTTGTCCCCAATTCCCCCCATTATTTTTTCCTACCATACTCAGCCCCAACTCTCATATTTAATCCTCCCCATTCCATTGTCTTTGTCCATGTATCCTTTATACATGTTCCTTCACAATACCCTTCATAGTAAAGGGTATTTGGGTGGATGTTTGTCACAATAACCCTGAAAAGATGAGATGCAAATATAATGCTGTGATCTCATCAAAGAAGTAAAGAAAAACAAGGGTATGGTTTATCCTGATGGACTTTTTTGACTTAAATTACACTCATATCTTCATATTTCTTTAAAATAAATGAGGTCTTTTTAAAAACAAAACTTAGCTTCTTTCCTTACACCACATATGCAGCTACCATTAAACCTTATCAATTTTCAATTAGTGTTTGTGCACAGGGCAATGATTTAACTTATGTTAGCCACTGTCTACCTCAGTCATATAAGTATTACTACTTCAATTTTTTATTTCTATTTGCAAAAAATATGTATTTTTTATTTTCATACTTTTAGTCTGTATCTTTCATCCTGAGGAATTTATCTTGTGAATTTAATATATATGGGTATTGATTTTTATACACATGCATAACCTATGTTTTTTAATTGAAACATTTAAGCCACTTACATTTAAAGTGATTATTTATAGGCACATTTTTAAAATTTTATTTGTTATTAATTATGTTTCTCTCTCTTTTTTTTTCTTCTCACAGAAGACTCTTTAATATCTTTGAATGCTGGTTTGGTAGTAATGAACTCCTTTAGCTTTTTCTTATCTGGGAAGCTCTTTATTTCACCTTGAATTTCAAATAATACTCTTACTGTGTAGAGTAGTCTTATTTGTGGGTCCTTTCTTTTCATCACTTTGAATATATAATGCCAAGCCATGCTGGCCTGAAAAGTTTGAGAAATTAGCCAATGGTTTTATGTGAACTTCCTTGTAGGTAACTATCTGTTTTTCTTTGGTTGCTTGTAAGACTCACTCTTTATCTTAACCTTCGCCATTTTAATCATAGTGTCTCTTGGTGTGTACCTTGTTGGGTTCATCTTGACTGTGACTCTTTTTGCTTCCTGGACTGGTGTGTCTCTTTTCGTACATCAAGTTAAGAAAGTTTTTAACTATTAATTCATCAAATGTGTTCTGAATCCTTTGCTTTTTCTCTTCTCTTTCTGGTATGCCTATAATACAGGTATTTTTACACTTAATGTTACAATGGTCCCTCAGAATTTTACATTAAAAAATGTTGCTGTTTTGATTGAATGTTTTATGCTACCTTGACTTATAAATTGTTTATTCAGTCCTCTGTTTCATCTAATCTGCTGTTGATTCCTTTTAGTGTATTTTTCTTGATTTCATATATCTTATTCTTTACTTTTGACTTGTTCTTTTTCATGGTTTTTATCCTTTTTTTAAAATGCTTACTGTCTTTTTGCTTAAGTTCTCACTGAGTTCATTAATTCTTCCCTAAGCATCTTTATAACTAAGTTTGAACAGTGCATCTGGTAGCTTGTTTGCCTCCATTTATTTAGTTATTTTTCTGGGCATTTCTGTTGTCCTTTCATTTTGGGCATTTTTTTTTTTTTTTTTGTCATTTCATGTTGGCTGCCTCTTTATATTTATTGTGGTGAATTAAGTAGATTGGCTGTATATCTTGATCTTGGTATTCTGGTCTTACATAGTAAGTGTCTTGTAGGGCACAGTGTATGAATGTTATTCTTGTTTTAGTTAAGTCTTGATTGCTTTTGGCCTGTCAATTAGCGAATTTGATCCTCAGGCATGAAGGTGACTCTAACCACAGTGTACTGCTGCTTGAAGGCTGATCCTCACAAAGTAGAGTGACCCCAGAGGGGTCTAGTACCTGCTGAAATATCCATATGAGTGTGCCATTTGTGTAGTTACTGGCCATGCTCTGGTGTGGTCTAAAGCCTGCCATCAATTGTGTTGTTTTTGGTCCTTTTGGAAAACGCTCTGGGGCAGGTCAGTGTTAGATGCTGGCTATTATTTCTCAACATAAATATTTCAGACAAGAAGAAATTGTCATTAAGTAATTAAAGTAATAAGGTGAGGACCTACAACCAAGACTACTCTACCCAAACTTGCTATCATTTAAAACAAAAAGTGAGGAGGGATCCAAGATGACAGCAACCTCTTCTCAGGACCAAACTGGAAATACAACTAAATGAGAGAAAAATCATACTGACTAATCAACTGAAGATTAGCTGGAGAGAAGGCTTAAAACCAAAGACTGACAGAAGAAACCATATCAAGATTGGTTTGAAATGTAGAAGTGTAAGAAGGTTGGCTGGGCTCCCACAGGCAGCAGCTGAAGTTCTGGGGGGATATTTCAGCTGTGAGGGGTTTCCCAGAGCAGTGTGGACTCTAAACGCTAGCTGGGCTTTCCAGCATAGAACACCAAACCAAGGAAGGTACCTACATAACACCTAACTGTGAAAAGAAATGCAATTTGTGTCTGCCAGGGAGAAATGGCCAGGGATACAGCCATACTCTTATAGGGCCAATGCACATTTTTTTTTTTTTTTGTTTGCAGCCACTTACTTTAGATCCATTTGAGGGAGGGAAGAGCATACTAGAGCTTCATGAGGAGAGTCTGGTGTTGGTGGCTCTGGGGAGAGAGCTGAAAGGTCAGTCACCAGATTCATCTTTGTGCTGAATCCCCCTTATTGCAGAAGCCATCAGGCAGAACACTCCCATTCATACAGCATCAGTCTGGGGGAAAGCAAGGACCCCCTCCTTTAGGAATCCCTCTCACCTGCTGCCTGTGGAGCTTAAGCCCTGCTGAGCGATACAACTGGGGAATATTTCAGTGACTAAGATTGAGTCTGCCTGAAGGCCAAAACTAATTTCTGAGGGCTTTGAGACTTTTGCTGAACAGCCCTTGGCATGGTGCTGGTAAAAACTGGCATTGGTGTGCAGCTTGGTCTTTTCCAAGTGCAACAAAACTCAGCAGGGAACCCAAGCTGTGGATAACTAATAACTCCACACATGTTGTCTAGGGCCAATCACAAACAGCACATGACATAAACTGCACTAGATTCCCTCTGGGAGGTGGGGGAAGCAAAAACTAACGCACCAAGGATCCAGCTTTAGAAAACAACCTGACAAGAATCAATAAGCTTCAGGCAACACAGTGAGACCAAAGGCAGCATATCAACAAAAACAGATCTCAGCAGGCACCAAACACTGCTTTGTGTGATCAACACCTGCCAAGCAGCTTGCACATTGTTTTGAGTGTTGAGCTTCACAACCAGCCTGAGGATTACACATAAATGGGTCAATAAAAATCAAGACTCAATTACAAAATGAAGGCTCACATAATGTGCACAAGTACCATACAATTTTAGTCATATGCGGAATCTAATAAACTGAACTACAAGCAAAATAGTGACTGACTCATAATAAGAGAACAGGTTGACAGCTATGTGTATTGTTGTGAGGTGGAGGGATCTAGAAGAAAGGAAATAAAAAGGAGAGAAAAACAAAAAATAAAAATATAAAATTTTTGGTGAAATAAACAGGTTCTTAGAACAAAGAATTTAAATTGGTTCCTTACCACCAAACCAGTATTGCAAGAAATGTTCAATGGCATGCTTTAAGAAGAAAAAGTAAACAAAGATATTGACAGAGAAGAACATAGGTATAAAGAATAAAATGGAAATAAATAAGTACCTATCTATAATTACTTTAAATATAAAGGCATTAACTGTTCCCATCAAAAGACATCAAGTAGCTAAATAAATATAAAAACATGACACACATATATGCTGTCTACAAGTGACCCAATAAGAATGAAAGATACAGACTGAAATTAAAGAATTGAAAAAAATTCCATGCAAATAATTTTTTAAAAAACATAGAGAAACAATACTTATATTAGACAAATAGACTTCAAAACAAAGGCCATAACAAGAGACAAAGAAGGTAACTGTCTAATACTAAACAGATTGATCCAACCAGAGGCTCCAACCCTTGTAAATATATTGCACGCAAAATAAGAGAATCTAAATATAGAAAGAAAATTTGGTGGATATTACATGAAAGACTGACAGTAACAATCATAATGAGAGGTTTTAACACTCAATTTGGGACAAAAAAATTAACAAGGCAGCAGCACTCAGGAAGGTGGGAAGGTAGGACATCCTCATCTTTTCTGTTTCCACTGTGAGTATTCTCCATAGCCCACATCATCCTCTGCCATGAAGGCCTGTCCTCAGCTGTTGCCTTTTGGGAAGGCAACAGCTGAGATGTAAATTTCTCAGTGGGGTTTCAAAATTACTGCAGAGTAGCTGGAAGCTCCATATGCTTTCTCACATACCTAAACTAGACTTGTAGCTAAACAAGACTTGTCTGGAAACACCAGGTGAATGGGAACTTATCTGGAAATGTATAAACAGGAGCATGGATGAAAACAGAAAGAGACAAGGACAGGGTGAGGCCCATTGTGCAAGTGAGGTGACTGGGAAACTGGGGATATTGTGGCAGGGAAACTCCCTCATCCTGGGTGTGTGGGGTCTGGGCCCCATGTAGGGGTCCCCAATCCAGAGCAAAAAGACCAGAAGGGGATCCTGTGTAGCACTGCATGATGGAAAATAATGGGAATTTGATCCGCCTGGGAAACTCAAAGGGCACCACCCCAGGGCAGGAGTGAATCCATTATTACAACACTAGCATCAGCATAAGAAATTCCAAAGCTATAAGAATTTTTAAATTAGTTTCTTTGAACCAAATTGACAATAGCTAGAAGCAAAACTTCAATGGATTGAGAAAATGCTCGGGAAATTTGCAGTTTTGCACTTTATTTTATACATTACAATAAAAAGAAAAGATGTAAGTGGGATACATAAAACTCATTGGTGATAAATTGAGAAGAAAAGAGAAAGCAAAACTGGGAAATTTCTGGGACTGGATACAAAGGTAAAATGATAGACACATTTTTATTACATTGGTGGGTACAGGATAACTAAGAGTAAACAGTTAACACAATAACAATAACAATGAGGAGATTTGTGATCTGTGCTCTGGTCTGGTGGTTTTTCCCCAGAGTTTTGGAGAAAGGAAAGTTACATTGACATTCCCAAAACATGTTACCACAGGTAAAAAAAAAAAAAGTTCATTTTTTTCCCTATAAGATGGCTCTAGTAGTGCTTAGTTGTCTTTAACTTCATTCAAAATAATTTTGTTAGATTCTGTTTTATCAGCATGGATTTAGGAAAACTTCTAAAAATTGGTAAATTTTTGTGTAGCCATTTAAATATTGAAGATGGAAGAAAATAAGCAACATTTTTAGCATATTATAGCTTATTATTTCAGGAAAGGTTAAAACACACACAAAAAAGATTTGTGCAGTGTGTGAAGAAGGTGCTGTGATTGAATGAAAATGTCAAAAAATGGTTTGTGAAGTTTCATGCAGGAGATTTCTCACTGGAAAATGCTCTATGGTTGGGTAGACCAGTTGAAGTCAATAGCAATCAAATCTAGATATTAATTGAGAACAATCAACATTATACCATGAGGGAGATAGCTAATTTACTCAAAATATCTAAATCAATAAAACTATTGGTGAATTAAAAATTGCGTCTTTTATTTTACGGAAAGAAGTAAATGAACTTTTTGGCCAACCCAATGGATAGGGTTATATAAGGTAAAGATTGACATTTGTAAAGGAAGATTCTATCCTGGGACATGACTACCTGCCATAAAATATTTTGAGTTGTTTTAATTTCAGACCATCCTTTGTGGTTACTTTAGGTATCCGAGTTATAAGGCTGCCATGCAGGCCTTTCCTGAACTTTTTGGGTTACTACACGACCCTTTTGGTTCACCCTAAATTAGGAAATTTGTGTTGATCTGGGACTTCTGGAGAGGCCATATGGCTGTTTGGATTGGTGGAAAGGTTAGCTTTAGACATCCAGCAGTGAATTGGAATGGCCCTCTGTTCTCTGAAAAGACTTTAGGCAAAGAGTTGGTCAGAGTCTCAGTGATGATGCTTGAGGAAGAGGACTGCTTTCTCCAACATCTGTAAGTGCATGGGAAGCAACCCAATTACAGTGGGTAGAGATGGTGGGCCTGCCCCAAAGCAAAAAAATACAGTGGCACTGGGTTAGACCTTTGGCCTTTCTCTGCTTGGTTAGACGGCATGGGGGAATAAGACATTTAGATCATTCTGGGACTGGGTGGAAATGGGAGTTTTGGTCCTGCTCTGTTGTTACCTCAAAAAGAGAATTTTTTTGTTTTATTTTTTGATCTCCTCCTGCTTGGGTTGGTGGAACAGAGGTGCCAGGGAGACATGCAAAGCTGGGTTTTTGCCCAATGCACCTCCCAGGCAGGATTCTATCTGGGAATTATATAGGAGGGGGCTGGGCTCTGTGGCTGCAATATGGAGACAAGAAAAGCTTCCCAGCATCAACACTTCCAAACACAGTCACAGGAGAGAAGGGAATTGCCTGCCTCCATCTCCTACAGAGTGAAAGCAATATTCTTGAGTCTGTTTGAATCACCCTTGTCAGGTTTTGGTACCTCCTCTCCCAAGACTGTGCATATTTGTGAAGGGAAGAGATAGCAACTCAGTGCAGAGACATTCAAAAGGTGAGACCTGAGGCAGAACCAACCTTTGGGCTCTGGAGGATCGACCCACAGGTCTGCTAAAATGTCTTTCTTGAAACATTTCCAGAGGTCTGTGTTGAGAAAACATCTGGTATTGGCTTGCACCAGAAAACCTCTTGGGAGACCCTAGACCTGCAAAACAAATGACCTGCTTCAGAAAGAATCAGAATAGGATTTAAGGAGATCCACATTCAGCATATCCAGAGACTGATGGCACTAGGTACAACAAGCTGCTGAAGCAAACCACACTGTTTTCTTTTTCTTTTTTTTTCTTTTTGACTTCATTTTTATTCTTTTCTTCATTTCTGCTTTCCTATCTCTTATTCTCTCTTTTCTATACTCACTATTTTTCTCTTTTCAGTTTTTATTTTTTCCTGTTTATCATTTTCTATTTCTTTTACTTCATTTTATTTTTGTTTTAATGTATTTTTATTTTATTATTTTAGTATAATTTTAAGTTTCTTTTCTCTTCCTTATTTTATTTATTATTATTTTTTTCTGGTTCTTCTTTCTTTCTCTAAGTCTTTTTGTTTCTTGTCTTTTATTATTTTTTAAATTATTATTTTTCATTTTACTATTATTTTGTGGTATTTTGTCTTTTACTTTTCTGATTCCTTTTGTTGTAGTTGTTCTTTTCTTGATGTTTTTTTTTTCTTTTCTTGTTGAATTTTTTTTTTTTTGGTTTTGTTTTCTCTTGTATTGTTTGGTTAGCTCCTATATAACAATTTGCACAATGGTTGAGATTGAGCCTCATCATCAACCAGCCTCAAGGTTGAGCAATCCTGCAAACAGGACAACAGCAATCAAAAACCAATTAGAACAGTAAGGCCTACATAACTCACAAGGATCATTCCTAGACACCCAAATCAGGTGATCAAGAAGACTGCAGCACTGAGTCCCATAGAAAACCTAAAACAGAAGGCCACCCCACCAAGCCTGAGTGTCATAGTGTTATACTTAATACATAGAAACAGACAGAAAAACCAGCCAAAATGCTAAACAAAGAAAGATGCCCCAAATAAAAGAACAGGAGAAATCTCCAGAAAAAGAACTAAATAAAATAAAGGCAAACAATATATCAGAAACACAGTTAAAATGAAAGGTTACAAAGATGCTCAACACCACAAAAAAAAAGGACATAAAAGCCACTTAAAAACAGGAGGAAATTTCAAGATGGCTGCAGAGTAGCTGAAACTCCATTGACTTGCTCCCAGCCCCAGACCAATCTTGCAGCTAAACTACAAAGCAATGAATTTGAAAATCCAGTTGAGTATATATAAGTGAGCATGTGCATGAGTGAGTGTGCCAGTGCCTGAGGGTACTTGGAGACAGTTGGCCCAAGCTCTCCTGGTGGAGCTGCTGCTACTACTACCACCAAATCCAGTACTTCTGACTGCACAGGTTTGGAGCAGCAGGAGCCATTTTATGAAATTTACAAAATCCGCCTCAGAAAGAAGCCACTCTAGCAGCTGTGCCTTGGTGCCCAGCCTTGCCTCTGTACCCTCTGTACCTGGCCAAGCCATGCACCTCATTGCCACTGGGAGCCAGAGTCCAGGAATTGTGGTATTTTCCAGGTAGGGACTATCATCTCCCTGGCCCCATGTGTAACTGGAATCATGAACCATAGAGAGTTTGAGAAGCCTACAGATAGGCTGAGGAGTCAGGAGTGCCAGGGGTGGAAAGAGGTGGCCTGGGCAGTGCTGGCTGTCGAGGCTGCAGCAGGAGACTGAGTTTAACACTCACTACAAGGAGCAGTGCGAGTACCCTGCCATGTCCTATGTTATAGTTTTCCTGCTGGACTCTACCCTTCCTTCCCCTCCCCACCTCAGGATGACATTAGACTTGAAAGAAGATGATGTATACAGATATATTCTATGACTTGGGGGAGAAAGACATGTCAGAGAGAGAGAGAGACTTCAATAGGTTGGCTCCAGTATGTGCCCTGACTGGAGATCCCTCACACCTAGAAGTCCTCTCAAAGCAGAGGCAGACATGATAGCAGTTAAGCCCCTCAGTCAGCAGAGGAAAGTTCCCAACATGGAACCAGCCAATACAAATCAGGACTCAAATACAATCAGAGAGTCCACATAACCCACACAAAGGACATTCCCAGAGAATCCAGATTAGGAGATCAAAGAGTCTGCACCATGGGGATTCTTTGCACTGGGGAGAGAAGAAAACTGCTGGAGAAAAATGCACCACAGTTTTTTCTTCTTAAAGGGCAAAGCACAGGTTTTGTGTTTGCAGCTACTCACCTTGAGCTCCAGCAAAGGGAGTGCAGTATAGACTGGAGTCACATGTGGAGAGTCTGGAGTGGGAGGCACTGCAGAGAGACTTGATGAAGCTGCTGTGGGATTTTTGAAGACTGGATATACCTGAGCTCCACAGTAGCCATCTTTATTGAGAAGAGCTAGTTCCTCCCAGGGGAAAATCAATGAACTTGCCCTATGGGATACTACTCTCCCCGCCCTTTGGAATTCTCCTTCCCACACTCTGAAATCATGTTTGAGCCACCCAGCAACATTTTTTGTTCTTTTTTTTTTTACCCGTTTTGCTCTGTCTTGGTGTTCTGTTTTGTTTGTTTTTCTTTCTCTTCTCCCATCCTGCATCTTAACACTTGCTGAGGAGACAGACTCAGACTCAGGGGTCATCAGAGACTGATGGCAGGGTGCAATCAATTCATACATTATACTGAGAAACAGACTGGTGCTTTACCATCATGGAAGAGCCACAGAAACACCAACTTGGCATCCAAAAGATCCAAAATCTGGTCTCTGGAAGCCTATCAAGGCCCATAACCCACTGAGTACAGGAAAATAATTCTGCACAGGTTCAGACTAGTGGCTCAGAGGAGGAGGAATACACCCACCATCTTCCCTGAAGTCTGAAAGGCACCTGTCACAGAAGATCCAGGAATCATAGCTCTCTATTTCTACCAAAAGTTCTCTCAGAAATATTCAGGTCCATGACTATTTAAAATTGACAGGAAACCATCAAGTAGAGATAGGCAGAGGAGGATCTGTGATGATATAGGACATTTGCTCCCACACCCAGGGGCACAGTGATAATAAAAACCAGCTTTGCAGAGCAGTTTGGGCCACCCTGGGAGCAGCCAAGCCTGGAATAATCAGCCACAAACTGTGGATCGCTTGAAACTTTGTAAAAGGTGGCTGAGGGCCACACATGGACAGCACCTGACATTGACTTACGCCAGACTCAGACATCAGAGTGCTATCCAAAAGGAGAAACCAGAATGCAAGATATAAACTCTGCTGAGACAAATCCACTTGGTTATGTTTTTATTATTTTTGCTATATCTTCTTTTTCATATCCCTTTAATTATTTTATCTATTTTTATTTTTATTTTATTTTAGGTGCTCTAATTTTTTCTTTCACATCTCCTATATTGTACTTATCTGATCATTCCATTGTTCCTTCTCTCCTTTTATAATTTTTGTTATTTTTTCTGTGCTACTTTTCTCTATTTTCCTCTTTCAATTTGTTATGAATATTAGTTCCTTCCCCTTTCTCCTTTCATAATCACTTTTTTCTTTTGGTCTTCTCATATTCTTTTTCCTTTTCCCCTTTCTTTTTTCCATTTCTTGTTATTCTTTTATTATATTTTGCTCTCTTGTCATTGATATTGTTATGGTGGTTGGGGGTTGCTTGTTTTGATGTTTTATGTCTGTTATTTTTCTTTGTTCTGCCAGCAACTATATAACAGTGTACAACATGTGGTAGGGGTTGAGTCTCTTAGTCATTCAGCCAGATGAGAGATCCCAACAATGAATGAGCCAATAATAATCATGGCCCAAATATAAAAGGAGAGTCCACATGGCAGAAGCAGAGGTAATTCCTACAGCAAGGAGTCTGCACCACAGGGACCCATAGGGATAATAATACATAAGGTCACTCCATAAGAAAGTGAATCAAAGTAAACCAGTCTAATACATAGACACTAACATGAAGAGACAACTGAAATAGGGGGCAGAAAAGAAACAACCCCCAAGTGAAAGAAAAAAGGGGAATCTCTAGAAGAAATTCTAAATGAAATTGAGGCAAGGAATTTATAAGACAGAGTTCAAAGTAATGGTCATAGTGATGCTCAAGGAACCTAGTGGGAAATAAATCTTCATGAACAAGGACAGTAAAACTATTAATAAGAACAAGTTGGAATTAAAGAATGTGATACGTGGAATGAAGAACACACTAGAAGGGATTAAAAATAGGCTATATGATCAGAGTATTGAATCAGCAAGTTGGAAGACAATGCAGGACAAAAACACACATTCAAAACAACAAAGTGAAAAAACGAAGTGGAAAGAATGAGGGTAATTTATGGGAGCTTTGGGACAACATCAAATGTAACAGTATTAGCATAGTAGGGATAGCAGAAGAAGAAAAGGTGCAAGGGATAGAAAACCTGTTTGAAAAAAATGATACAAAACTTCCCTAACTTGGTAAGGGAAAAATTCATGCAAGTCCAAGAAGCACAAGGACCCCAATGTAGATGAATCCAAAGAGGTTCACTCCACATTATAATCAAAATGGCAAAATTTAGAGACAAAGAGGCATCTTAAAGGAGAAATAGACAGTGACATACAAGGTAGCTCTGGTAAGACTATAAGCTAATTTCTCAACAGAAATAGTACAAGCCAGAAAGAACTGGCACAAAATATTCCAAGTAATAAGAAGCAAGAATCTGCAACCAAAACTACTCTATCCAACAAGGCTCTTATTCAAAATAGAAGGCAAAATAAAGAGTTTCCCAGACAAAAGAAGGGTAAAAGAGTAAACCTCCACTAAGCCAGCATTACAAGAGAGACTAACAAGGCAGCTTTAAGAAGAAGAAATAGGAGAGAGAGAAACACAGGTAAAAAAAAAAAAAGAAAAAATGGTAATAAATAACACCTATCAATAATAAACTTAAATGTAAATGGATTAAATGCTGCAAAAACAGACATAGGGCAGCTGAACGGATAAGAAAATATGACCCACATATATGCTGTATACAAGAGACCCACTGCAGGACAAAAAATCTACAAAGGCCAAAAGTGAAGAGATTAAATACATTTAATGGAAATAAACATTTCAAAAAAAGGTGAGTTAGCTATACTTATACTAGACAAAATAGACATCAAAACAAAAACCATATCAGGAAACAAAGAAGGTCACTTCATAATACTTGAGGAAGTAGTCCAATAAGAATATATAACTCTTGTAAATATATATATGTAGGAGCACTTAAATATGAACAGAAAATCTTTTAGGACTTTAAGAATGAGATTGAAGTAATATAGTCATTGTAATGGATTTTAACACAGCTTCTCACCAACAATGGAAAGACCTTCCAAACAAAAAAAAAATCAACAAAAATGTTGCATATTTGAATGACACTCTAGATCAAATACACTTAGATATTTACAGCACATTTTATCCCAAAGATGTAAAATACACATTCTTCTCAAATGCACATGGATCATTCCCTAAGATAGACTAAATGGTAGGATACAAAACAATCTTTAACAAAGTCAATAAAATTAAAATCATAAATCTCTTCTCAGATCATAATAGCTTGAAATTAAAATCCAACCTCAAGGAAAAATCTCAAAAACATTCAAATATGTGGAGGCTGAATAACATGGTATTAATTAATGAATGGGTTAATAATGAGATCAAGGATGAAAAAATTTATCTGGACACAAGTGAAAATGAAAATACAGCAATACAAAACTTACAGACACAGTGAAGGCAGTCCTGAGAGAGAAATTCATAGCAATATAGGACTACCAAATGAAGATAGAAAAAATCACAAGTAAATAAACTCTACATCTAAAAGAACTAGAAGAACAACAACACAGACTATAAAAAGAAGAAAGTAATCCAGATCAAGGAAGAATTAAATGGTATAGGGACTAAAATAACAATGCAAAGGATCAGTGAGTCCATGAGATGGTTTTTGAACAGGTTAACAAAATTAACACCATTAACCACACTCATCAAGAAAAGAAAAAGTGGGGATCCAAATAAATAAAATCAGAATTGAAAAAGAAGTAACAACTGGTATGACAGAAATACAAATTGCAAGAAATTACTACGAATAACTATATGGCAAATAATTGACAACCTGGGCAAAACAGATAAATTTCTAGAAACATACACTATTCCAAAACTGGATAAGGAAGAAGCAAATATCTGAAGAGAATAATAATAACTAGCAAAATTGAAGCAGTTTTAAAAATAGAAAACTATTGACACAGACAAAAGCCCTGGACTGGAAGGTTGTACAGGAAAAATTGTTTTTATATTTTTTATTATTGTTGTTCAAGTACAGCTGTCTTCATTTTCACCCCACCATGGTCCCCAGCCCCACCCATCCCCACCTCCCACCCTTGAACCTACCCCCCTTTAGCTTTGTCCAAGTGTCCTTTATACACGTTCATTGATGAACCTTCCTCTATTTTCCCCTATTAATTCACTCCCCCCTCTCCTCTGGTTACTGTCAGTTTGTTCATTACTTCAATGTTTCTGGTTATATTTTGCTTGCTTGTTTGTTTTGTTGATTAGGTTCCACTTATAGGTGAGTTTATATGGTATTTGTATTTCACTGCTTGAGTTATTACACTTAACATAATGCTCTCCAGATTCATCCATCCTGTCTCAAAAGGTAGGAGCTCCTTTCTTCTTTCTACTGCATAGTATTCCATTGTGTAAAAGTAGCAAAGTTGTTTTTTTAATCCATTAATTCACTGATGGGCATTTAGGTTGCTTTCAACACTTGGTTATTGTGAATCGTGTTGCTATGAACACCGGGGTGCATAGGTTCTCCAAAGAGGACATATAGAGAGTCCAGATACATATGAAAGGATGCTCATCATCACTAGCCATCAGAAAGATGCAAATTAAAACCAGAAGGACTTACCACTTCTCACCAGTCAGAATGGCCATCACAAACAAATCAACAATCAACAAGTGCTAGAGAGGTTGTGGATAAAAGGGAACCCTAGTACACTGTTGGTGGGAATGCAGACTGGTGCAGCCATTGTGGAAGTCAATATGGAATTTCATCAGAAAACTAAAAGTGGAACTGCCTTTAGACCCAAGAATATCACTGGTGGGATTACACCCTAAGAATCAGGAAATAACAGTTCAAACAAATCTACAGGAAAAATTTACCAAACATTTGAAGAACTAACACCTATTTTCTCAAACTATTGCCAAAAAAAATGAAGAAGAGGAAAGACTCTGAAACTCTTTTTATTGGCCAGTATTATACTAATCCACAAACCAGGTAGCAACACAACAAAGAAAGAATATTACAGACCAAAATCTCTGGTAAACATAGATGTTAAAATCCTCAACAAAATACTAGCAAACCAGATCCAGAAATACAATAAAAAATCATACAACATTGTCAAGCAGGATTTATTCCAGAAATGCAAGGATGGTACAATATTTGCAAGTCAATAAATATGATACATCACATAAACAAAATTAAACATAAAATCACATGACCATATCAATAGATGCAGAAAAAGCATTTGATAAAATCCAGCACTCATTTATGATAAAAACACTAAGCAAAGTGGGAATAGAGGGAGCATACCTCAACATAATAAAGGCTATATACAGAAAACCTACTGCCAACCTTATAATCAATGGGAAAAAACTAAAAGCATTTTCCTTAAGATCGGGGTTGAGATAAGGCTGTCTGCTTTCACCACTCTTATTCAACTAGTACTGGAGGTCCTAGACACTGTAATTATACAAGAAGAAAAAATAAAAGTCATCCAAATTGAAAAGGATGATGTAATTTTTTTACAGATGGCAAGATAATGTACAGAAAAAACCCTACAGGCTCCATCAAAAAACTACTCTACCTAATAAGTGAATTTGCCAAGTAGCAGGATACAAAGTCAATATTCAGAAATTAATGGAATATTTGCAAACTAAAATTGAACTATCAGAAAGAGAAACTAAGAAAAAAAAACCCATTTATTAAAGCAACAACAACAAAAATAAAGTACCTAAAAATGAATTTAATCAAGGAGGTAAAAGACCTGTACTCAGAAAACTATAGAACACTGAAGAAAGAAATTGAGAAAAATACAAATAATTGGAAATATATACCCTGTTCGTGGATTGGGAGAATTAATGTCATTAAAATGTCCATACTACCCAAAGCTATCTAGAGATTCACACATTTATGATTAAAATACAAATGGCATATTTCACAGATACAGAACAAATATTTTGAAAATGTATATGGAACCAAAAAAAAAAAAAAGACTCCCAATTGCCTCAGTAATCTTGAGAAAGAAGATCAAAGATGGAGGGATCATAATACCTGATATTAAAATATTCTACAAGGCCACTGTGGGTGGGATGTAGACTAGTGCAGACAACGTGGATAATAACATGGAATTTCCTGAAAAAAATTAAAAATGAAACTGAGTTTTGATCCAGAGATTCCTTTGCTGGGAATGTAGTCTAAGAATCCTGAAACATCAGTTCAAAAGAACTTGTACACCCCTGCTTATAGCAGCACTATTTATGATAACCAAATGTTGGATACAGCCTATGTGCCCACCAGTAGATGGATTAAAAAACTGTGGTACATTTACACAATGGAATTCTGGCCAGCAGAAAAATAAGAATTTTTACCTTTTGTGACAACATTGATGAAACTGGAGAATATTATGTTAAGTGAAATAAGGCACTGGATGAATGGTAAATACTATATATCTCACTTATAAGAGGAATCTAATGAATGAAATTAACTAATGAGCAAAACAAAAACAGAGACCATGGAAACATTGAACAAAACTGACAGCTGCCAAAGGCATGGTGGGAGATGGAATGGTGGAAAGAAGGGGAAGGAATTCATCAAAGCACATGTATGAATACAGTGTGGGATTGATTGTGAGAAAGGGGGTTGGGCTTGACACAGAAAGGGGAAAGTTGGGACAACATTAATAGAATAAATTAGAATTTAAAAAGAAACAAAAAAACAGGCAGGAATTAGGAGTAAGATGTCTGAAATGAAGAATGCATTAGAAGGAATGTTGTCAGTATATTGTATGAAGCAGATAATCAAATCTATGAATTAGAAGAAAAGGTAGAAATAAATTACTCAATCCAAGTAGCAAAAAGAAAAAAGAATTAAAAAACAGAATAGTCATTGAAGGGATTTTTGGTACAACATGAAACATAAGAACATCCACTTTATAGGGGTACTAGAAAGAGAAGAAGAACAAGGTAAAGAGAACTTTTTTTTATTTTAATTTTTGATCTTGTACAGTTTTCTGTCTTTTACTCCCACACATTTTTGAAAAATTAATGATAATAAACTTCCCTAACTTGGTGAAAAAAGTTACACAGGTTCAAGATACAAAGTCCATGTCAAGAACTCAAACACACACATATGAAAACACTTCATAATTAAAATGGCAAAGGTTAAATTCACAGGTAGAATCTTAAAGGCAGCAATGGAGAAACATTTAGTTTCCTACAAGGGAGCTCCCACAAGACATCAGATGATAACTCAAAGAAATACTTTAGGCCAGAAGGAATTGGCATAAAATATTCAAAGAAATGAATAGCAAGAATCATAAATTAGGAAAACTATAACCAGAAAGTCTACCTTTTAAAATTAAAGGAAAATAAATAGCTTCCAAGACAATAAAAAAGGCAAAATGATTCATTACTACAAAACCAGCATTGAAAGAAATGTTAAAGGTCCTGCTCTAACAATTAAAAATGGCAATAAATAAGTACCTACCTATAATAACCTTAAATGTAAATGGATTAAATGCTCTAATCAAAAGATCTAATCAAAATACCTGAGGGTAAGTTAATGGATATAAAAACATGACCCATTACAATTCAATCCTTTTATACCTCCCTACCCCTAGCAATCAGCACAGTTTGTCCATGTCCATGAGTCTTTTTTCCTTTTTGCTTAAGCTCTTCACCCCTTAACCTTCTCCCTCAACTAGCTGTCATCTGTTTTCTATCGATGAATCTTTCTCTGCTTTGCTTGTTGATTCAGTTTGTTCATTTGATTTCACACATGTATGAAATCATATGGTAATTGTCTTTCTCTGACTGGCTTATTTCACTTACCATAATGTTCTGGTTCATCCATACTGTTGCAAAAGGCAAAATTTTCTTCTTTTTTATGGGCCTGTAGTTTTCAATTACATATATGCCCCATAGTTGTTTCATACACTCAGGTATTGATGGACATTTGGGCTGCTTACTTATCTTGGTGATTGTGAATAATGCTGCAATTAACATAAGGGTGCTTATGTTCTTTCAAATTAGTGTTTTGAGTTCCTTCAGATATACTCACTCCCAGAAGTGGGATTGCTGGGTCAAAAGGCAGACCCATTTTTAATTTTTTGAGGTATCTTCATACTGCTCTCCACAGTGGTTGCACCAGTCTGCATTCCCACTGACAGTACAAAGATCTTTCCCTTTCTCCACATCCTCACCAACACTTGTTCATTGATTTATTTATGATAATCATTCCAACAGGTGTAAGATGGTATCTCATTGTGGTTTTTATTTGCATTTCTATGATGATTAGTGGTGTTGACCATCTTTTCATATGTCTATTGGCCATCTATATGTCCTCTTTAGGGAAGTGTCTCCTCAGGTCCTTGACAATCTTTTGATTGGGCTGATTGTTTTTTTGGTGTTGAGCTGTGTAAGTACTTTATAAATTTTGGATATTAACCCCTTATCAGATGTATCAGTGAATATGTTCTCCTATTCTATTGGTTATCTTTTATTTTGTTGATGATTTCCTTTGCTGTGCAAAACCCTTTTAGTTTGATGAAGTCCCAAATGTTTATTTTTTGTTTCCCTTCCCTGGGGAGATATGTCTGATAAAAATTTTCTATGAGAAATGTATGAGATTTTGCTCCCTAAGTTTTCTTCTAGGATTTTTTTTTGTTTTTGTTTTTGGATCTAATATTTAAGTCTTTGATCCATTTTAAATTTAGTCTTATGCTGGTGTAAGAAGATGGTCTAGTTTTATTTTTCTGCATGTATCTGTCCAATTTTCCCAAGACCATTTATTGAGTAAAATATCTTTAACTCATTGTATGTGTTTGCTTCATCTGTCAAATATTAATTGACTATAAATATGTGGGTTAAATTAAAATAATAATAAAAAAAAGACCCAAGCTCTAGAAGTCCTGTAGAAATTATTGGGACTCTTACAGCATTGATTATTCAGATGTTCATGATAAAAGCATTATTCTTCTACAACAGAGCTTCTTAACCTGAGGTAATTTTGACCTCCCCCTCAGGAAACAGGTGGTTCTGTCTAGAGACAATTTTTGTTGTCACATCTTCATTGGGGAAGGGATGGATGCTAAAGAAATCTAGTTAGTGGAAGCAAGAAATGTTATTAACCCTCCTACAATGCACAGAGTTCATCTTTGCAATAAAGTATTATTTATACCAAAATGTCAAAAGTGTCAAAGCTAAGATACCCTAATTGAGGAATTTATTTAGACTGCCCTTTAAAGGTCAGCCCTTTGATCCTCTATGACCCTATCAATTTTAACACATACTCAAGAACATGGTTTAATGTGTTGTTGAATTATGCAGTAATTAAAGCATGGTATTCAGATTTTTTTAAAAAAATGACCTATATATGTTGTCTACAATAAACCACCTAAGAACAAAAGATTTCTACATGCTGAAAGTCAAGTGATGAAAGAAAATATTCTATACAAATAGAAACAAACAAAAAATCTGGAGAAGTTATGCTTTCTCTGAAAAAAATAAACTTCAAAACAAAAGCCATAATAAGAGACAAAGAAGGTTATTACATAATACTAAGTGATTGATCCAAAATAGAATATATCCTTTATAAACATGTATACACCATATATAGGAGCACAAACATATATAAAGTTATCTTGGTGGACTTTTAAAAAAGAAATACATGCCCTGGCTGGCATAGCTCAGTGGATTGATCGTGGGCTGCAAACCAAAGGGTCGCAGGTTCAATTCCCAGTCAGGGCACATGCCTGGGTTGCAGGCCAGGCCCCTAGTGGGGGCCTTATGAGAGGCAACCACACATTGATGTTTCTCTCCCTCTCTTTCTCCCTCCCTTACCCTCTTTAAAAATAAATAAATAAAATCTTTTAAAAAAAGAAATACAGGAATGTATTCACAGTATGGGATATTAAATCCCCTGTGTCATCGATACATAAATATTTCTGAAAAAAATCAACAAGGAAAACATGACCATAAATGACACACTAGATGAATGGATTTAATTGCTCCTTGCTGAACACTTCATCCCAAAACATTCTCAAAGATGGACCACATTTTGACAAAATAAGACAACAAATTCAAAAATGTTGAAATTATATCATTAGTAAATAATAAATAGATTATTGATGGGGGTCCTCCAATGCCCTTGGCCTTCACCTGGGCCCTGAGGGCTTCTGCCCAGAAAGAGAAGAGGAGAGAGAAGCACAGGATTACAGCTAAAGTGGGTGATTAAGAATACCTTCCACTAGATTCAAGATGGCAGCATGGTAGGAGGACACAGATTCCACTTCCTACTGCGCACAGGAGAAAAACCTAGCTGATCTACAGAGGAACAGACAGCCAATAATACCACAGCATATATGAAAATAGGAGATCAAAATCTGTAGCAGACATTGGAATACCAGACGTGGCAGCCAAGTGATCAGAGGTGGCCCTGGGACCAGAGGCAGCTCTGTGACTGACCGGAGATGGCCCCGCAACTGACAGGAGCCAGCCCTGTGACTGACCAGAGGCGGCCCTGCGACTGACTGGAGGTGGCCAAGCTCCCAGAGGTGGCCCTGGAAATGGAGGTGACCCTGTTACTGAAGGAGGGGGCTTTGTGGAAGATCCGGAGCTCACAATCATGATCCTATGGTGAGTGCCCGCAACTCAGGAAATTCAAGGAGCCCAAGCCCGTAGACTCGGGCAGGTGTGTGGCCCTGTAGAAGACCCGGAGCTCACAGCAATAAATGAGGGGAGTGCTCAATTTGTAAGAGATCCCAGCTGAAACCCATAAACTCGGGAAATCGCGCCCTCTGTAGGAGGCTCAGAAATCACACCCAAGGCCCTGCATGGAGAGTGCATGGCCAGCCCTGGGGAGAGTGCGCAGCTGGCACTGAGGAGAGTAGCCTGAAGCTGATTCAGTGAGGAACAGGGAGAAAAGCAGTATGAGTCGCCCCTCAGCAGGTTGCAGCCAGCAAGACCAGAAAATCCAGTTTGGCCCGTTTGAAAATAGCAAGTTTTTTTTTTAATTTTGTAGTTGTTTTTTCTTTCTTTAGTTGGATTTTTTGTTTGTTTGTTTTTTGGTTTGTTATTTGTTTTTGTGGGGTTCTCTGTGTTTTCTTTTGTTTTGATTATATATTTTTATTTTTTATTATTTCTACCTTTTTTATCAACTCCTTTTGCTTCTCTTTACTTCTTGCTTGTTTTATCCCTTCTACATTTCTTTCCAGTTTTATCTCTCCTTCCTTCCTCTTTTTTCTCTTCTTTTTTACTTTTTTCTTATCTCTTTTTAAATACGCATCAGTGAGACAAAAAAAAAAAAAAAAATCCTAGAACTGTGAAAAAAACAGTGTTGGACCAAAACAGAGAGTATCCCAACAGCTGAGACAGTGGAAGCTGTGAACACGAGGATACTGGAAGAAGGCTACACCACTGAATCTCACAGCTATTCTACCACAAAAGTTCACACCATAAAACCAGGGAGCTGGAACAGATCAATTTAAGAAGCTTAGGCCTACAAGAAGAGTCTCACAAACAATGAGAAGACAAAGAAACAACCCCCAAATGAAAGAAAAGAAGGAAGCCCCAATAAGAATTCTAAATGAAACAGAGGCAACTCAACTATCAGATATTGAGTTCAAAGAAATGGTTGTCAGGAAGCCCCATGAGCTCTCAATGAGCTACAAGAAACTACAGGGAAGCTACGATGAACTCACTGCAAACTATATCAACATGAAAAAGGAAATAGGAACTATTAACAAGGGCCAAGAGAAAATGAAGAATACAGTTTCTGAACTGAACAACACAATAGAAGGAATGAAAAGCAGAATTGATGAAGCAGAAGATCGGATCAGCGAGTTGGAGCACAAAGTAGAAAAGAACACCCAGAAAGAGAAAGAAAAGGAAAAGAGGCTCAGAAAGAATGAAGAGGGATTAAGAGAAATGCAAGACAACATGAAACATAATAATATCCGTATAATAGGAATACCAGAAGGAGAGGAAGAAGAGCGAGGGATACAAAACCTATTTGAAAAAGTAATGATGGAAAATTTCCCTAATCTGATGAGAGAAAATGTCACACAAATCCAGGAAACACAGAGAGTCCCAATCAAGAGGAACCCAAACAGGCCTGCTTCAAAAAACATCATAATTAAAATGGCAAAATTCTAAGACAAAGAGAGAATCTTAAAGGCAGCAAGAGAAAAAAAAGAAGTAACATACAATGGGAGCTTCAATAAGGTTAGCAGCTGACTTCTCAATGGAAACACTCCAAGTCAGAAGAGGATGGCAAGAAATATTCTGAGTAATGAGAAACAAAGGCCTGCAACCAAGACTAATTTACCTAACAAGGCTTTCAATCAAGATAGAAGGCCAAATAAGGACCTTCCCAGACAAAAGACGTCTAAAAGAATACACCTCTACCAAACCAGTTCTGCAAGAGATACTAAAGGGACTTCTTTAAGGAAAAAAAGGAAAAGAGAGAGTGAGGAACACAGATACGAAAATGGTAATGAATCAGTACCTATCAATAGTAACCTTAAATGTAAATGGATTAAATGCTCCAATCAAAAGGCATAGAGTAGCTGACTGGAAAAGAAAGCATGACCCACACATATGCTGCCTACAAGAGACCCACCTCAGGACAAAAGACCTACACAGACTCAAAGTGAAGGGCTGGAAACAAGTTTTCCAAGCAAATAGATAGGAAAAAAAGGCTGGGGTAGCAATACTCATATCAGACAAAAGAGACTTCAAAAGAAGAGCCACAAAGAGAGACCCTGAAGGTCACTTCATAATACTCAAGGGAAGAATCCACCAAGAAGACATAAACATTGTAAATACATATGCACCCAACATACGAGCACCTAAATACATCAAGAAAATCTTAGAGGACTTCAAGAAAGATATTGATAGCAACACAATTATAGTAGGGAATTTTAACACCCCACTGTCAAAAATGGACAGATCTTCCAAACAAAATATCAACAAAGACATTGTGGCATTGAACAGTACTCTAGACGAATTGGATTTAGCTGATATATATAGAGCCCTTCATCCCAAAGAAACTAAATATACATTTTTTCAAATGCACATGGGACATTTTCAAAGATAGACCACATGATAGGACACAAAACAAGCCTCAACAATTTCAAGAAAAGTGAAATCATACCAAGCATTTTCTCTGACCACAAGAGACTGAAACTAGAAACCGATTTGATGGGGGAGATCCCCAAACCATCAAAATCACAGCTAAAGAAAACAGTATTAAAATAAAAAGAGAACCAACTGTATGGGAAAACATATTTGACAATGATACCTCAGACAAGGGATTAATCTCCAAAATATATAAAGAACTTACAAGACTCTACTCTAAGAAGACAAGCAACACAATTAAAAAATGGGCAAAGGATTTGAACAGACACTTCTCCAAGGTGGACATACGGAGGATACAGAGACACATGAAAAGATGCTCGATATCTCTAGCTATCAGAGAGATGCAAATTAAAACTACAATGAGATACCACTTGACACCAGTCAGAATGGCCTTCATAAACAAAGCAACAAACAGCAAGTGTTGGAGAGGTTGTGGAGAAAAGGGGACCCTAGTGCACTGTTGGTGGGATTGCAGATTGGTACAACCACTATGGAAAACAGTATGGAATTTTCTGAGAAAACTAAAAATGGACATACCTTTTGACCCAGCAATTCCACTGCTTGGATTATATCCTAAGAACCCTGAAACGCCAATCCAAAAGAACCTATGCACCCCTATGTTCATAGCAGCACAATTTACAATAGCCAAGTGCTGGAAGCAACCTAGGTGCCCATCAGTAAATTAATGAATCAAAAAACTATGGTACATTTACAGAATGGAATTCTATGCAGCAGAAAGAAAGAAGGAGCTCCTACCCTTTGTGCCGGCATGGATGGAATTGGAGAGCATCATGCTAAGCGTAATAAGCCAGGCAGTGAAAGACAAATACTATATGATCTCACCTTTAACAGGAACCTAATCAACAAAACAAACAAACAAACATAATATAACCAAAGACACTGAATTTGAGAACAGTCTGACAGTGACCAGAAGGGGTGGGGTGGGAATTTCAGGGGAAAAGGGGAACGGGTTAGAACAACATGTATAAAGGACACATGGACAAAACTATGGTGGGTGGAAATGAAAGAAAGGTGGGGAGGGCTGAGATGGTGGGCTGGGTGTAGGGTAAAAGACAGAAAACTGTACAATATCAACAATTAAAAAAATACTGATTAAAAAATATATTCAATCAAAGGAAAAAAAATACCCCTTTACCAAACGATTTCTGCAAGAGATGCTAAAGGGACTGCTTTAAGGAAAGAAAGGAAAAGAGACAGAGAGGAACACAGGTACAAAAATGGCAATGAATCAGTAACTATCAATAATAACCTTAAATGTAAGTGGATTAAATGTTCCCATTAAAAGACATAAAATAGCTGAATGGATAAGAAAGCATGACCCACACATATGCTGCCTACAAGAGACCCACCTCAGGACAAAAGACCTACACAGACTCAAAGTGAAGGGCTGGAAACAAATTTTCCAGGCAAACGGACAGGAAAAAAAAGCCGGAGTAGCAATACTCATATCAGACAAAAGAGACTTCAAAACAGCCATAAAGAGAGACCCAGAAGGTCACTTCATAATACTCAAGGGAAGAATCCACCAAAAAGACAGAAGCATTGTAAATATATATGGACTCAACATAGGAGCACCTAAATACATCAACAAAATCTTAGAGGATTTCAAGAAAGATATTGACAACAACACAATTATAGTAGGGGATTTTAACACCCTACTGTCAAAATGGACAGATTTTCCAAGCAAAATATCAACAATGATATTGTGGCATTGAGCAATACTCTGGATGAAATGTACTTAACTGATATATAGAGAGCCCTTCATCCCAAAGACACTAAATACATGTTCTTTTCAAATGCACATGGAATGTTTTCAAAAATAGACCACATGATAGGACACAAAACAAGTCTCAACATATTCAAGAAAATGGAAATCATATCAAGCATTTTCTCTGACCACAAGGAACTGAAACTAGAAACCAACCTCAAGGAAAAAAAATCCAAAACACTCAAAATCATGGAGATTGAATAGCATGCTATTAAACAATGAATAGGTCAAGAATGAAATTAGGGAGGAAATCAAAAAGTTTCTGGAAACAAATGAAAATGAACAGGCAATGACACAAAATTTATGGGAAACAATGAGGAGAGTCTTCAGAGGGAAGCTCACAACAATAAAGGCCAACCTAAAGAAGATAGAAACATTTCAAACAAACAACTTAACCCTATACCTACAGGAACTCGAGAAACAACAACAAAGACAGCCCAGAGCAAGTACAAGGAAGAAAATAACCAAGATCAGAGAAGAATTAACTGACATAGAGACTAAAAGCACAATTCTAAGGATCAATGAATCCACGAGCTGGTTCTTTGAAAATATAAAGAAAGTAGACAAGCTTTTAAGCAGGCTCATAAAGAAAAAAAAAGAGAGCAGACTCAAATAAATATAATCAGAAATGAAAGAGGAGAGGTTACAACTGGCACCACAGAAATACAAAGGATTGTAACAAATTACTGTGAAGAACTGTATGCCAAGAAATTTGAAAACCTAGGTGAAATGGACAAGTTTCTAGAAAAATATAATCTTCCAAAACTCAGTGAAGGAGAAGCAGAAACCCTGAACAGACCAATAACAGCAGATGAAATTGAAGCAATAATCAAAAAACTCCCGACACACAAAAGTCATGGACTAGATGGTTTCACAGGAGAATTCTACAAAGCATTTATGGAAGAGATAACCCCTATCCTTCACAGACTATTAAAAAAAAATCCAAAATGATGAAAGACTCCCAAACTCTTCTTATGAAGGCAGCATCATCCTAATCACAAAACCAGATAAAGACACAACAAAGAAGGAGAACTTCAGGCCAATATCACTGATGAACATAGACACTAAAATCGTTAACAAAATATTGGCAAAACCCATCCAACAATACATTAAAAAGATCATACACCATGACCATGTTGGATTCGTCCCAGGGATGCAAGTATGGTACAATATTCACAAATCAGTAATTGTGATACATCACATAAACAAAAGCAAAGACAAAAATCACATGATCATATAAATAGATGTGGAAAAAGCTTTTGATAAGGTACAACACCCATTTATGATAAAAACAATCAGCAAAGTGGGAGTAGAGGGAGCATTCCTCAAAATCATAAAGGCCATATATGAGAGCCCTCAGCCAACATCATACTCAATGGGCAAAAACTGAAATCTTTCCGACTAAGATCAGGAACAAGAAAAGGTTGTCCACTTTCACCACTTCTATTCAATATAGTATTGGAAGTCTTAGCCACAGTGATTTGACAAGAAAAGAAAATAAAAGGCATCCAAATTGGAAAGGAGGAAACACAACTATCATTGTTTTCAGATGACATGATAGTGTACATAGAAAATCCTATACAATCAACCAAAAAGCTGCTCAACCTAATACATAAATTTGGCCAAACAGCTGGTTACAAAGTCAATATCCAGAAATCAAAGGCATTTTTGTATACCAACAATGAAACAGCAGAAGTAGAAATCAAGAAAAATATCACATTCGATATAGAAAAAAGAAAAACAAAATACCTAGGAATAAAGCTAACCAAGGAGGTAAAAGACCTGTATGCAGAAAACTACACAACACTGAAGAAAGAAATCAAGGAAGACACAAACGAATGGAAGCAATAAAAAGAGAACCGACTGTGTGGGAAAACATATTTGTCAATGATATCTCAGACAAGGGTTTAAACTCCAAAATATATAAAACTTACACAACTCCACTCTAAGAAGACAAGCAACCCAATTAAATATGTACAAAGGACTTGGGCATTCACTTCTCCAAGGAGGACATACAGAGGATCCAGAGACACATGAAAATATGGTCAGTATTACTAGCTATCAGAGAGATGCAAATTAAAACTACAATGAGATACCACTTGACACCAGTCAGAATGGCTCTCATAAACAAAGCAACAAACAACACGTGTTGGAGAGGTTGTGGAGAAAAGGGGACCCTAGTGCACTGTTGGTGGGATTGCAGAGTGGTACAACCACTATGGAAAACAGTATGGAATTTTCTAAGAAAACTAAAAATGGACATACCTTTTGACCCAGCAATCCCACTGCTTGGATTATATCCTAAGAATACTGAAACACCAGTACAAAAGGCCCTTTGCACCCCTATGTTTATAGCAGCACAATTTACAATAGCCAAGTGTTGGAAGCAACCTAGGTGCCCCTCGGTAAATGAATGGATCAAGAAACTATGGTACATTTACACAATGGAATTCTATGCAGCAGAAAGAAAGAAGGAGCTCCTATCCTTTGCAACAGCATGGATGGAACTGGAGAGCATCATGCTAAGTGAAATAAGCCAGGCAGTGAAAGACAAATACCATATGATCTCACCTTTAACAGGAACCCAATCAACAAAACAAATAAACAAGCAAAATATAACCAAAGACACTGAAATTGAAAACACGCTGACAGTCATGAGAAGGGAGAGTGGAGGGTATTTCAGGGGAAAAAGGGAAGGGTTTTCAGGAACAAGTATAAAGGACACATGGATAAAAACTAGGGGGGGTGGAAATGGGAGGGTGGTGGGGAGGGTTGGGGCTGTTGCGTAGGGTGGGAGTAAAAGACAGAAAACTCTACAAGATCAACAATTAAGAAAACAAATGCTTTGGATGTTAAAACTGAGATTGTAAGTTCACAAAATATTGTTCTTGCTATTCTAATTCCAATAAAGTTCAGATAATTAAAAAAGATTATTGATGGGATCAAAAAATCAAAAAGTGCCTAAAAAAAAACTAAAATTAACATACAGCAATCCAAATCTGTTGGGTAGTACAAGTGCAAACTTGAGAGGGAAGTTCATAGCACTACAGTTCTACCTCAAAGACCAAAAGTAAAGAAAAAAAGAAATGACCAAGATCAGAACACAAATAAATGACATCGAGACTAAAACAACAATCCAAAGGATCAATAAATCCAGGAGCTTGTTCCTTGAAAAGATAAAAAAATAGATTTTTTAGCAGACTCATAAAGGAAAAAAGAGAGAAGATCCAAATAAACAAAATCAGAAATGAAAGAGGAGATATTATAACTGATAACACAGAGATACACTAGACTGTAAAAAATTTTTTACTCACAACTATATGCTAAGATATTTTAAAACCAGGGAGAAATGGTGACAGTTCAAGAAAAATATAATCTCCCAAAACTGAATGAAAGAGAAGAAAGCCTGAGCAGTCCTATAACAGGTAGTGAAATCAAAACAGTAATCAAAAAAGTCCTGACATACAAGAGACCTGGACTGGATGGTGTCACAGGAGAATTTTAGAAAACATTTAAGGAAGCTCTAACCCCTATCTTACTCAGACTGCTCCAAAAAAAATCCAAGAAGATGGAAGACTTGCAAACTCTTTTTATGAAGCCAGCATCACCCTAAATCCAAAACCAGGTAAAGATACAACAGAGAAAAGAATGTATCAGCCAATATTGCTGATAAACACAGATGCCAAAATCCTCAACAAAATATTGGCAAACTGCACCCAGCAATACATTAAAAAGTTCATACACTATGATCAAGAGGGATTCAACCCAGGGATGCAAGGATGGTACAACATCTGCAAATAAGTAAATGTAATACATCACATAAACAAAATGAAAGACAAAAATCACATGATTGTATCAATAGAAGCAGAAAAAGCATTTCATATGGTATAGCACCCATTTATAATAAAAACACTCAGCAAAGTGTGTATAGAAGGAGAATTCCTCAACATAAAAGTGGCCAAAAATGAGAAATGTACAGCCAGCATCATACTCAACAAGCAAAACTAAAAGCTTTCCCACAAAGATCAGGAAGAAGACAAAGATGTTTGCTTTCACCACTTCTATTCAATATAGTATTGGAAATTCTAGCCACAATGACCAGACAAAAAAGAGACATAAAGACATCCAAATTTGAAAGGAGGCAATAAAAGTGCCATTGTTCACACATGATATGATAGTGTACATTGGAAACCCTATAGGCTCCACCCAAAAACTACTTGACCTAATGAGCGAATTTGGTAAAATTGTAGGGTTCAAAGCTGATGTTCAGAATTTGAAAGTATGTTTATACACCAACAATGAAATATAAGAATGAGAAATCAAGAAAATAATCCCATTTGCTATAGCAACAAGAAAAATAAAGTACCCAGGAATACACCTTACCAAGTAGGTGAAAGATTTTTACTCAGAAAACTACACAACACTGAGGAAATAAAGGAGGACACCAATAAATGGAAGCATGTACCATGTTCATGGATTGAAAGAATTGACATAATAAAAATGTCCACATTACCCAAAGCAATTAATAGATTCAACACAATCCCTATTAAAAGACTGATGACATATTCCACAGATATAGAACAAAGATCTCAAAAATGTGTATGGAACTGTAAATGACCCCAAATAGCTGTAGCAATTTTGAGAAAGAAGAACGAAGTAGGAGGAATCACAATACCTGATATCAAACTATAATACAAGGCCACTATGATCAAAACTGTATGGTATTGGCATAAGAACAAAAACACAGATTAACAGAAGAGAATAGTGACCCAAGAGATAAAACAAAGCCTCTATGGTTAATTAATATTCAACAAAGGGGTCAGAAGCATAAAATGGAGTAAAAATATCCTTTTCAACAAATGGTGTTGGGTGATCTGGACAGCTACATGCTAAAAAATGAACGGCGACCTCCAAATTACAGCATGCACAAAAAAGAAATTCAAGGTGGATAAAAGACCTGAATAAACATCGTGACACCATAAAAGTCCTAGAGGAGAACTCCTAAAAGAGACCTAGGTAGGAAAATCTCAGATATTGCACACAGCCATATTTAAACCTGTATGTCCCCTGGAACAAGAGATGTAAAAGAAAGAATAAACAAATGGGATCTCATCAAAATAAAAAGCCTCTGCATGGCTAAAGAAAATAGCATTAAAATGAGGAGGGAACCAACAGTATGGGAAAACATATTCATAGATGATACTTCAGACAAGGATTTGATATCCAAAATATATAAAGAATTCACATGACTACACTCCAGGAAGACAAACAACTGAATTAAAAAAATAGGCAAAGGACTTGAACAGACACTTCTCCAAGGAGGACATACAGAACACTCAACATCACTAGTTATGAGTGAAATTCGAATTAAAATCACAGTGAGATACCACTTCACACCAGTCAAAACGTCCATAATAAACAAACCAAGAAACAACTGTTAGAGAAAAAGGAACCCTAGTGCACTATGGTGGGAATGCAGACCAGTGAAGCCACTGTGGAAAACAGTATGGGATTTACTCAAAAAACTAAAAATAGAACTGCCTTTTGACCTGGCAATTCCACTGTTGGGATTATATTCTAAGGACCCTGAAACACCAATCCAAAATAACCTATGCACTGCAAAGTTCATAGCAGCACAATCCACAATATCGAAGTGCTGGAAGCAACCTAAGTCGCCATCCGTAAATGAGTGGATCAAAACACTGTGGTACATTTACACAATGGAATACTATGCAGCAGGAAGAAAGAGGGTGCTCCTATTCTTCATGACAGTGTGGACAGATCTGGAGAGCATTACGGTAAGTGAAATAAGCCAGGTGGTGAAAGAGAAATACCATATGATCTAACTTATAGTTGGAACATAATTAACAAAACAAAAAAGCAAGCATAATACAACCAGAGAAATTGAGATAAAGAACAATCTGACAGCAACCAGAGAGGAGGAGGGAGAGGGATATAGAGGGTAATGGGGGGTCCACCAAGGAACATATTTGAGGGACACATAGAGAAAGCCAAACGGGGTTGTTCAAAGGTGGGAAGTGGGGTTGTGCGGGGCATGGGACATGGTGGTGTGAAAATGAGACAATTGTACTTGAACAATAATAAAAATGCTTTAAAAATAAAAAATAGAAATAAGAACTGTTATAAATAAATAAAACATGCAAAAAAGCAAAAATATAAATAAATACAGAAATAAATAAAGAAACAATCTAACCCAAAACCTAAAAGAACTAAAAAGACAACAAACAAAGCAATGAATAAATAAAGGGAACTAATCAAGATCAGAGTGGAAATAGATGACACAGACTAAAAATAAATTTAAAAAAATCAATGGATCCAGGAGCTTGTTCTTTGAAAAGATAAACAAGATTGATGAACCTTTAACAAGACTCAGCAAAGAAAAGAGAGTCTCCAAATTAGTACAATATTAATGAGAGAGATCCAAGATGGCAGAGGAGTGAGTGGATGCTACACTAACTTCCTCCCATGACCAATCTAGAATTACAACTAAATTGTGGAAAAATCATCCAGAATAAACAGCTGAACAATAGCAGGAGAAAAGTATTATAACCAATAGCAGACAGAAAAAAATAACTTCATCACAACATGACTAGTACAGAATACAGAAGAGATGTGAGAGGGCTGGCTGGGCTCCCATGGGCACCAGTTGAAGTGATAGAGGCCTATGCTCACTTCCAGTGATATCTTCCTGAGAAGTGTGGGGTCTAAACCCTATGTTGGAATCATGTGCCTACAGTACCAGAGTCCGAAAAGTACCCACATAACATCCACCTATGAAAAGCAGCTGTGCTTTTCTTTGCCTGGGACAAATAGCTGGAGTCACAGAGACCCATTTAAAGGGTCAATGCATGAATTTTCTTTTGCAGCCACTTACCTTGGGTTCTGGCAAAGGGAGGACAGAGTGGACTGGAGATGCTTGAGGAGAGTCTGGGGATGGTGGCTTTAGAGAGAGACCTGAGAGAGCAGCCACCAGGACTCTGATGCCGAATCATCCCCCATACTGTAGGAACCATCTTGCTCAGACAGACAACTCCCCTCCAAGGGGCATCAGTCTGAAGGGAAACAATAGCCCTACCACAGGATTTACTCTGCTCCACACTGTGGTGCTTAATCCTCACTGCTGATTACAGAATGACTAGATTAACAATTGAAGGAGATAGCCAGTGATGGCGGATCCCTGGTAGTATCGAACAAGTTGCTAAAGGTTAGACTGGGACACCACCTAACATTACCAGAAGTGGATCCAGAAAGGAAAAATAACTGATAAATGCTAGATGCTAGCAAAACTAAATCCACTGTGGTCTTCATGATGTGTAATATTTTCTCTCCTACATAGTTTTTAACATTCATTATGTGTCCTACAAGTTTGTGCACATTAATTTACTAGATTTTATATTATAGTGTATACCAAATCTCTTATTTAGGTCCTCCTTTCTCTTATTTATTTTATCTTTTGTTTTCCTCTTCCTATTTTCATTTTAAATTTTGGTTTTGCTCCTGCAATGACTTGTTTCCATTCCACACTCTTACTATTTGTCCTCCCTCCAGCATCTCAAAACCATTTTTGTTATTGGTGATCTTGCATTCTTTTTCCCACTCTTCAAACACACATATTCTCTCTCCATCTTTATTGATCTTTGTTAGTTTGCTGTGGATAGAGTGGTTGTTGTTGCGTTTTTTCAAGTTTATCTCTAGATCTTCACTATTTTAACTATTTCAAATCTCTAATTTTATTATTCCCTTCTACTCTTTTCTGCCTTCTGCTTGCCCTTCCTTTTTTTTTTTTTACCTCAAATCTTAATATTTTTCTGTCTTAGCCTGGTTTTCTTTCACCACTCAGTATTATTCCTCACCGTGTAATCTCAAAATCACTTTCTTTTCCTCTAGATATACCTTAAACTTTTCTTTTTTTCTTTTTACTCCTTTTTTTCCCATCCCACCTATATTAATCTTAGCTCACTTGTTGATTGTGCTGTGGTGGGTATTTTTCTCCAATTAATTTTCTATTTACTTATTTATTTACTTACTTACTTACTTATTTTGCCTTTCTGTCTCTCTCACCTGTCTCTCTCACTTTATTTTTTTTCATTTCTGTTTAAACTGAATACTATACGCTTTCCTTTCCACTGTCCTTTCCACTTTCTTCATTAACTTTTTTACATGATGTAAATTTTACTTTCTTTATCTCTTATCTCTTCCTTGCTCTGATACCTATTCTTATTATTGTTCTTTCCTCTACCCTCTCAAAATCATTTTTTCAGTTAGTCAACTCTAATTCATTTACCCTTTCTTTTAATAGTCTTAATCTCTTTACACACTTATTAATACTTGCTCATTTTCTGTTGATATTGTGATTGTGCATAAGGGTTATTTTTCCATCGTGAGTTTGTTTCCTAAGCAGTGTGAATTGGTTCTGACAAAACTTGTACAACAGCATACAAAATGTGGTGGGTGGAGTGACTTCCAGTAAGTCTGCTGGAGGGAAGTACCCAACAAAGAATGACCTAACAATCAAAATCTGATTACAACCATACAGACAACATAAATGGCATAAAAGGCATCCCAAGATCATCAAGTTCAAAAGATATTGAGGAGACAACACTACTGAATCCCATAGGTCTCCTAACATAAAAGTTCACCCCACAAACATAGGGAGTCAAAGCAGATCAATCTGAAGAGCAACTGGAAGATAGCGGCAAGGTGGGTGGGAGCAAAGCCCACATCACCCTGTGCCCAGCTGGAACACCTAGCCAATTTTCTGAGTAACAGAGTAAATAGTCAATTAAATCTCAGCTTGCATGAAGTTTGGGGGCCAAAATTGTAGAAGACATTTAAAAACAGATGGTAAGGAGAATTAGTCGGGATGGTAAGGTCCATAGGACCTGCGTGAGGACAAAGGATGCTGTGGCCCCTAGTCTGGCACCTGCCACAGGATCCTTGGAGAAGAACCAAGTCACCAGCTCCCTCATCTACCAAAGCAGGTCCAAGAGAGTGTGGCACCAGGAAAGACCTGAATGCTTGAAGTCATTGGGGGCAATAAAGATGAAGTGGGAGAAGTATGGTGGTGGTGCTCACCTGCTGGGATGGTGGACTCCAGCTAGGTCATTACCAAAGAAATTGGTGAGCTGGGTGACACCTGGAGAAAGGAGAAGAGTTGGTCTGTGTGGGACACTGACCTGTATAGTCTCTGGTCTGGTTAGAAAGTTGGGCAGTGTGAAAGCCAGGGGGTTTTACTAAAAAAAAAAAAAAAAAAAAAAAAAAGTTCTCAGCTGATGTTTAAGGAACTCTCATGCAACAGCTGTATCATGCATTATAGCTGGCTCATGTGGCAGCTGGCTCACAAAAAGGAAGGAGCTGAACTGCCAAGAAGTAACTTTGAGAGTGCACAGCACTCAGGCCAGCAAAGAGGGACAAGGTGTGTGAGTTGGCCCTAATTAGTGCACCTCATTGGTGGAACAACTGGAGCATTAGAGGAACTGGCCTGGAGAAGATAGACAACGGGGGCCCAAGAGCACACAGAAGACCAGGGCTGGAAGCCAGGCAACTATGGCCCAGACCTGGCCTCTATCCTGGCAAAACCAAAGGAAGGGAGAAAAGGGAAGCCCAGGCCACCTATGCCTGCAGGGTCCAAGAAGACCAGCAGAAATTCCATGACCGATTCAAAGTCAGCAGGAGCCTTTTTCTTTCATTCTTTCATTTTTTTTCTTTTTTCTCCATTTTTTTTCAAGCAAGACCTAGAGCTTAGGTCTTATCTGAAAGGTCCACTAACAGATCCAAAAGGGGAGGACAAGGTGAACCCCAACAACTGAGAAATCGAGACAAATTTTACTTTGCTATCTTATAGAACTTGCATTATGTTTATTTGTATTATTATATCTTTTCATTATTTTTATTTTTATTAATAATTTTTATTTCTCTTCTTTTTGCTTAGTTTTCTTCATTTATTTATTCAATTGCATTGTTTGTCTGTTTCCCTTGTTCTGTTATATTGTATTTTAATTTCCCTTCTTTCATTTCACTTGTGTTCCAAACATACTACTCTTGGTCATGTAATTTCTATTCTTGCTATTCAAATCATATATTTATTGTCATATTATTATTTTTCTAGTAGTATTTAAATAATTGTTGTTCCACATAATTGTAAATATTATACAGCACCCTTCCCTGATCTTAGCCCATTTCATAATTATCCTGAGCTTTATTACTGTGGTAGTGAACTCTATTCTCTTGAACACTAAGCCTACTTTCTAATCTTAACTCCCACTATATCTCATCATCTAACCTTGCACAAGTACTCCATTTTATGGATTTAGCTCACAATCTTTCTCCCCTCTAACAAGTGTCTTAGATCTTTTTCACCTTTTATAAAAAGTGGCTAGTTGGGTGAAATATCACAGTAAATGCTATATTTATCCAGGATCACTTATCTCTTCTCTACTACTTGGTACTTTAAATTCCATAGAATACCCTCCAGCTGTCTTAATCCATTTTGCCTTCACTCAGCCACTGATCACATACAAGATTAGGTGGAAGCTGTGAACACCAATATACCTGCTGGAGGAAAGAAACCACAACAACAACAAAAAAATCACCAAAATGGAAAAACCCAAGTACAACAAAAAAACCCCCACACAAACGGAAGAAAGGTTAAACCTAAAGCATCCAGACAGAGATCAAAGACACCACACCACTGAATTCTATAGAATTCCTACCATAGAAGATCACCCTACAAAGACAGCTAGCAAAACAGAGTATGAGAAAGCACAGAAACAAACAAAAAGAGTCACCTAAAATGGGGAGACAAAAAAGAACCTGCAATCAAAATGAATGGAAGATTCCCCACTAAAAGAGTTAAATGAAATGGAGGTAAGCAAACTAACAGATATAGAATTCAAAATTATGGTTATAAGGATGCTCAACGAACTCACAGACAACTATAAGGAACTGAGTGAGAACACAACAGTATGAAAAAAGAAATAGAAACTATAAACAAAAACCAGGAAGAAATGAACAATAAAATTTCAGAAATAAAAGCACACTAGAAGGAATTACAAGCAGGCTGGATGAAGCAGAGGACTGAATTAGTGAGCTGGAAGATAAGGTGGAAAGAAACACACAGGTAGAGCACATGCACAAAGAAAAACAAAAAATATGAAGATAGCTTAAGGGACAACATGCAATGTAACATGAAATGCAACAATATTTGAATCGTAGGAATACAAGAAAGAAGAAAAAGGACATGGGATAGAACCCCTGTTTGAAAAAAAAAAACAATTACAGAAAACTTGCCAAACCTACAGGGTAGGGGAAACATATAAGTCCAGGAAGCCCAGAGAGCCCCAATCAAGGTGAACCTACAGAGGCCTACTCCAAGACATATCATAATTAAAATGCCATGTTTAAAAAACAAAAAGAGAGTCTTAAAACCAGCAAGAGAGAAACAAGAAGAAACATATAAAGAAACTCCGATGAGGCTGGCAATGGATATCTCAACAGAAACACTCCAATCCAAGAAAAAAATGGCAAGAAATATTCCAAGTAATGAAAAACAAAGGTCTGCAACTGAGACTATTTGATCAAGCAAGGATCTCATTTAAAATGGAAGGTGAAATAAGGAGTTTCCCAGACAAGGAAGACTGAAAGAATACACCTCCACCAACCAGCCCTAAAAGATATGCTAAAGGGAGTTCTATAAGAAGAGGAAGGAAAAGAGTGAGAAAGAGAGGAACACAGGTACAAAGTGAAAAAATGTGTAAGTACCTACCATTAATAACTTTAATGTGACTGGATTAAATGCTCCAATCAAAAGATATAGAATAGCTGAATGGAGAATATATGACCCACACATATGCTGCCTACAAGAGACCCACCTCAGAACAAGAAACCTACACAGACCAAAACTGAAGGGTAGGAAAAAATATTCCAAACAAATGGACAGGAAAATAAAAGCGGAAGTAGCAATATTCATATTAGACACTACAGACTTCAAACAAAGGCCATAAAAAGAGACAGAGAATGACATTTCATAATATTCAAGGGAAGAATCCATTAAGACATAAACATTATAAACCTTTGTGTGCCAAACATAGGGGCACCCAAATACATAAGGAACATCTTGGAAGACTTCAACAAAGATATTGACTGCAAAACCATTACAGTACAGGATTTTAATATCCCACTGTAAAAAAAATGAATAGATCTTCCAAACAAAATATCAACAAAGATATTACAGTATAGGAGACTGTTCTGTGTGGCATGGGAAATGCAGCCCAGCTCCCACTCAGAAAGGCGAGTAGAAAGCGAGGTCTGATACACAGGACCATGCCCACAGACAGGTTCTCCTGCGGGGAATCAGGTGTGCATTGCATCTAGGCTACCATGAGGCTTGCTTTTACTAAAACTCCCTCACCCTGAATTCAAGCAGCAAATATTTATTGCATATATTTAAAGTAACTTCCTAAAACCTATGCTAAACCTCCCAAGGATGAGTATAATCAGTTCAACCAATTTTCCCTTTGCATTTCTGTGATGCATTTGTGAATGTGTATTCCCTTCTTCTGTGATGTAATTAGCCACATCCTCTCCATTGTTTTCTGTAAAAAGTAACCACCTAAAGGGGACCTGTGCATAGTAAAGGAGGGCCATTCTTGATGTAATGTGCCCAGAAAAGCAATAAAAGCCTGCTCAAGCAAGGGTCGTGGCCCTCTCTCACTCAAGAGGGTGGCCATGCTGTTCCTTTTTATCCACAGGATTTCTACAGTTCGTATGAATTTGTCTTGTCTCATCCATAATGCCATGGACACTGCCGGCTGGTGACCACATCATTGCAGTATTGAACAATGTCTTAGATCAAATAGACTTAACTGATATGCATATAACCTTTTATCCCAAGGAAGTAAAATACACATTCTTTTCAAATGCACATAGAATATTTTCAAAGATACACCACATGATAGGGCAAAAAGCAAGCCTCGAAAAATTCAAGAAAATTGAAATCATATCAAGCATTTCCATGGACAATGAGGGACTGAAACTAGAAGCCAAGCTCAAGGAAAAAAATTAAAAACACTGAAATTCATGGAGATTGGATACCATGCTATTGCACAGAGAATGGGTTCAGAATGAGATCAATGAAGAAATCAAAAACATTTGTTTCTGTAAATGAATGGAAATGAACTCACAACAGTTCCAAAACTATGGGACACAGTAAAGGCAGTCTTGAGAGGAAAGTTCATAGCGATAAAAGCCTACCTAAAAAAAAAAAGAAAGAAAGAAAAAGAAACATTTCAAATACACAACCTAACCTTATCTAGAAGAACTGGAGAAACAACAACAAAGACAACACACAGCAAACAGAAAGAAGTAAATAAGATCAGAGCAAAGTTAAATAGCATAGAGACTCAATGGACAATCCAAAGCATCCATAAATCTAGTAGCTGTGTCTTAGAAAAATAAAATTGACACACCTTTAAGCAGAATCATCGAGAAAGAAAGAGAGAGGACCAAAATAAACACAATCAGAAATGAAAGAGGAGAGATTACAATAGATACCACAGAAATACAAAGGATTGTAAAAAATTACTAAAAAGGATTATATGCCAAGAAATTTGAAATCCTAGGTGAAATGGACAAATTTCTAGAAAAATATAATCTTCTAAAACTAAATGAAGAAGAGGCAGAAAACCTGAGGAGACCAATAACAACAGGTGAAATTCAAGCAGTAACCAAAAATCTTCCAACACACAAAAGCCCTTGAATGGACAGTTTCACAGGAGAATTTTATAAAACATTTAAGAAAGTACTAACCTCTATCCTTCACAGACTATTCCAAAATATCTAAGGAGAGGGAAGACTCCCAAACATTTTTGTGTGAAGCCAGCATCATCGTAATCCCCAAACCAGATAAAAACACAACAAAGAAAGAAAACTACAAGCCAATATTGCTGATGAACATAGATGCTAAAATGCTCAACAAAATATTGTCAAACCACATCCAGAAATGCATTAAAAAATCATACACCATGATCAAGTGGGATTCATGCCAAGGACACAAGGATGGTACAACACTCACAAATCAATAAACCTAATACATCACACAAGCAAAAGCAAAGATAAAAATGACATGATCATATCAATAGAAGCTGAAAAAGCATTTGATAAAGTACAGCATCCATTTATGATAAATACACTCAACAAACTTGGAATAGAGGGAGCATTCCTCACCATAATAAACGCCATATACAACAAAATTACAGTCAACATCATACTCAATGGGAAAAAACTTAAAGTTTTACCACTAAGATCAGGAATAAAACAATGATGTCTGCTTTCACAATTTCTATTCAACATAGTTTGGAAGTGCTAGCCACAGTAATCAGACAAGAAAAAGAAATAAAAGTCATCCAAATTGGAAAGCAGGAAGCAAAACTGTCATTGTTTGCACATCACATAATAGTGTGTATAGAAAATCGTATAGACTCCACCTAAAGACTACTTAACCTAAAAATGAATTTGGCAAAAAAGCAGGATACAAAGTCAATAGTCAGAAATCAAGGGTGTTTTTGTATACCAACAATGAAATATCAGAAACAGAAATCAGGAAAATCTCCCATTTGATATAGCATAAAAATAAAATAAAATACCCAGGAAAAAACCAAAACAAGGAGGTAATAGACATTACATTCGGAAAACTACACAACACTGAAGAAAGACATTTAGGAAGACAGAACCAAATGGAATCACGTGCCATGTTCATGGACTGGAAGAATAACATCATCAGAATGTCCATACCAACCAAAGCAATTTACAGAGTCAACACAAACCCTTTTAAAGTACCAATGGCATATTTCACAGAAAAAGGACAAAAATATCAAAAATTTATATGGAAACATAAATGACCCCAAATAGGTGCAGCAATTTTGAGAAAGAACAAAGTAGCAGATATCCCAATACCTGATATCATACTGTATTACAAAGCCACTGTAATCAAAACAACCTGGTACAGGCATAAGAAGACATGCATAGATTAATGGGACATAATGAAGAGGCCAGAAATGAACCCATGTATCTATAGCCAATTAATATTCAACAAAGATGGGGGTAGAAGCATAAAATACAATGAAACAAGTGTCTTAAAATATGGTGTTGGGAGAGGTTGACAGCTAAATGCAATAAAATTAAACTTAATCACCAATTAACACCATACACAAATATAAATTCAAAGTGGATAAAAGATTAAATATAAGTTGTGACAAAATGAAAGTTCTAGAGGTGAATATATGCAGAAAAATCTCAGATACTCCACTCAGCAATATTTTCATTGATATGTACCCTAAGGGACATAAAGGAAAGAAAAATCCAATAGGATCTCATCAAAATAAAAAAGTTTCTTCATGGCTGAAAAAAAAAAAAAACAGCATTAAAATGAAAGGAGAACCAACTATAGGAAAACATATTTGCTAATGATACCTCAGACAAGAATTTGATCTCCAAAATATATAAAGAAATCACACAACTCTACTTCAGGAAGTCAAATCACCAAATTAAAAAATGGGCATTCACTTGAACAGACGCTTCTACAAGGAAGACATACGGAGGGCTCAAAGACATATGAAAAGTTGCTAAGCATCACTAGCCATCAGAAAGATGTAAATTAAAATCACAACACATTACCACTTCAAACCATTGAGGATAGCCATCATAAACAAATCAACAAACAAGTGTTGGAGAGGATGTGGAGAAAAGGGAATCCTAGTGCACTGTTGGAGAGAATGCAGACTGCTGCAGCCACTATGGAAAACAGTATGGAACTTCCTCAGAAAACTGAAAATGGAACTGCCTTTTGACCCTGCAATTCCACTCCTGGGATTATATCCTAAGAAACCTGAGACATCAAACAAATAGAATCTATGCACCCAAATGTTCATAGCAGCACAATTTACAATAGCCAAGTGCTAGAAGCAACCTAAGTGCCCATCATTAAATGAATGGATCAAAAAAGTATGGTACATTTACTTGATGGAACAATACACAACTGAATAAAATAAGTCGCTCCTGACCTTAGTGACAGCATGGATGGAACTGGAGAGCTTTATGCTAAGAAAATAAGCCAAACAGTAATGGACAAATATCATATAATCTAACCTATAAGTGGAACGTAATCAATGAAACAAACAAGCAAGCAAAATATTACCAGAGACAGTGAAATTAAGAACAAACTGACAATAACCAGAGGGGATGTGGGAAGGGATAATGGAGTGGGGGAAGGGGGGAGGGTTTTAAGGAACATTTATGAAGGATACATGGACAAAACCAAAGTGGGTAAGATCCAGTGTGGGAAGTGGGGATGTCTATGGTTGGGAGTGTGGTGGGGGGAAATGGAGACAACTATACTTGAACAACAATAGAAAAAATTTAAATGCAGATCCATCTAAGAAGCAGAAATAAACAATAAGAGTCTTCCCTAAAATGAAGGGATAAAGAAACAACCCCTAATCAAAAGAAAAGGGGGATTGAGCGCGGGCCTGCGAACCAAAGGATCGCGGTTCGATTCCCAGTCAGGGCACATGCCTGGGTTGTCAGGCCAGTTCCCGGCAGGGGACATACAAGAGGCAACCGCACATTGATGTTTCTCTCCCTCTCTCCTTCCCTTCCCCTCTAAAGATAAAGAAATAATAAAAATAAATAAATAAAATATCAAAAGAAAAGGGGGAATTCCCCTAAAGGGTTCTAAGCAAAATAGATGTAAGTATCATACATAGTTCAAAATAATGGTGATAAAGAAGCTCAATGAGCTCAGTGTGAACTACAAAGAGCTACTGGGAAGATACAAAGAACTTACTTCAAGCTACACCAGCATGAAGAAGAATATGTAAAGTCAGTAAAATACAGAAGGAAATGAAAACTACAATTTCTAAATTGAGGAACACTGTAGAAGGAATTAAAAATAGGCTAGATGAAGCAAGGGATCAAATAAGTAAGCTGGAGGACAAAGTAGAAAAAATTCCTCTACATAACAACAAAATTTTAAAAAGACAAAAACAATGAAGGGTATTGATGAGAGCTGCATAACAAAATGAAAAATAATTATATCAGTAATTAGGAACATCAGGAGAAGAAAAGCAAAGCATAGAAAACCTATATGAAAAAGTAATGACAGAAAACTTCCTTAATTTGATGAGATTAAAAATTATGAAAGTGGATGAATAATGGAGGGTTCCAATTAAGAAAAATCTTAAGAGGCTGGCTCCAAGACACATTACAATTAAAATGAAAAATTTAAAGACAAAGTCAGAATATTAAAGTCAACAAGGAAGAAGCAACTAGCAACATAAAAAAGGAGCACCCAAAAGGTTATAAGCTGGTTTCTCAATAAAAACCTACAAGTCCAAAGGGAATAGCAAGAAATATCACAATTAATGAAAATCAAAGGCATGCAAAACGAACTACTCCATGCAATATGACTCTCATTTAAAATGGAAGGCAAGATAAGGAGCTTCCAATACAAAAAAAGGGAAAAGGAATACATCTCAACTCAATGAGCATTGCAAAAAGATGAAGAAAAAGAATGAGAGAGGAACATAAAAAGGGGAAAATATCAATCAATAACTACCTATCAATAATAACCTTAAATATAAATGGATTAGATGTTCCAATAAAAAAAAGACATAGGATATATGAATGAATAAGAAAATATGACCCACGTATATGTTGCCTACAAAAGATTCACCTCAAAAAAAAATCTACACACAATGAAAGTGAAGAAATGGAAAAAATATTCCAAGCAAATAAACATGAAAAACAAAAACACTGGGGTAGCAATCCTTATATGAGACAAAATAGATTTCAAGGCAAAGACCATAAAAAGAGACATAGGAAGGCATATATAGTACTTAAGGAAATAATCCATCAAGGAGATATATTTTTTGTAAACATATATGCACCCAATATAGAAGCACAAATTAAAAAGAAGATCATGGAGGGCTTCTAGAAATGTTATGGACAACACACTCCTAGTAGGGGATTTTAACACCTCATTGTCAACAATGGATAGATCTTCCAAGCAGCATTCCAAAAGGGTATTATGGCATTGAAAAAATTCTAGATCAAATGGGCTTAATTGATACATGCAGAACATTCTACCTCAAATAAGTAAAAGATATATTATTTTCAAATGCACATGGAACATTTTTGAAGATGGAACTTATGGTAGTTCACAAAACAATCCTCAACAAACTCAGAAAAACTGAAATCACATCAAACATCTTCTCAGATCACACTGGTTTGAAACTAGAAACTCATCTCAAGGGAAAAACTAAAAAAAATTCAAATTCATGGAGAATGAATAGCATACTATTAAATAAAGAATGGGTTAACAATGAGATCAAGGAAGAAATCAAAATGCTTATGGAAACAAATGAAAATGGAATCACAACATCCCCAAATCTATAGGACACGGGAAAGGCATTCCTGAGAGGAGAGTTCATAGCAATACAGACCTATTTAAAAAGATAGAAATATTTCAAATACACAACCAAAGCCTATGATTACAAGAACTAGAGGAATAACAACAAATAAAGCCCAGAGTGAGTACAAGGAAGGAAATAATCGAGATCAGGACAGAGTTAAATGACATAGTGACTCAAAGCACAATTCAAAGGATCGATAAATCCAGTAGTTGTTTTTTGGAGAAAATAAAAAAAAATATTGACATGCCTTTAACCTGATTCATCAAGAAAAAAAAAAAAAAACAAACAGAGAAGACCCAAATAAATAAAATTAGAAATGAAGGAGGAGAAATTACAGCTGATAACACAGAAATACAAAGGATTGTAAGAAATTACTATGAAAACTATATGCCGAGAATTTGACAACCTTGCAAAATGGACAAATTTTTAGAAATGTATAATCTTCCAGAGAGGAAGATGGAGGCAAGGCAGGTGGGGGCAGAGCCCAGTTCTCCCTGTGCCCAGCTAGAACACTTTGCCAATCTTCTGAGGAACACAGTGAACAGCCAATAGAATCCCAGCTTGTATGAAGTTTGGAAGCCAAAAATTGTAGAGGACATTGAAAAACAGACAGTGAAGAGATTGCACTGGAACACTAAGGTCTCTAGGATCTGTGAAGGGACCCAGGCTACTGTGCCTCCCCACCCCAGGCGCCCACCACAGGATCCTTGGAGGAGAGTTTCAATTACCAGCTCCCTTTCCTACCAGAGGAAGGTGGGCAGCCTGGCACCAGGAAGGACCTGTATGCTTAAAGTCACTGGGGGGAATAGATACAAAGTGGGAAACACACAGAGGCAGTGTACACTTGCTGGAACTGTGGACTCTGGTTAGGTCATTACCAGAGAAGCTGGGGAGCTGGGTGACACCTGGAGAAAGGAGAAGAGTTGGGCCATATCAGACCCTGACCAGGATAGTCTCTAGTCTGGTTAGAAAGTTGGACTGTATGAATAACTGGCCATTTGTTAAGAACAGCAGGCTTAAACAAGAGGCTTAACTAAAAACAAACAAACAACAACAACAACAAAGAAACTTGTGGCTTTGTAAGGAACTCTCAGTGCAGCAGCTAGCTTGCACCACAGGCCCTGCAGCTGAACCAAGCCACTCCCCCGGAGGCTGATTGGAGCCTGTCACCCCTGCTTGACTCCAGCCACTAGCCCAGCAGCTGATTTGAACCACTCACCCCTAGGGGCCAGCAGCTCATAGAGGACATGGGCTGGAAGCTGGGCAAATGTGAATATTGTGGCCCAGACCTGGCCCACATCTTCAAAAAATGATAGGAAGGGAGAAAAGCCAAGCCAAACCAATCCCCCTCTTCCTGTGGCATCCAGGAAAACCAACAGAAATCTCTCAGCAGATTTAAAGTCAGAATGAGGCTTATTTTTCTTTCCTGTCTATTTTTTTTCCTCTAACAAGTGAGACTATGACACCTGGAATTGTGAAAGGGCCAGAGACAGATCTAAAAAGGGAGAACAAGGCTAACTCCAAAAACTGAGAAACTGAGACAAACTTTACTTTGCTATCCCAAAGAGCTGGCATTTTATTGTTTATTTGTACTATTATTATTTTTTCATTATTTTTCTTTTTATTTTATTAATGTTTTAAAAACTTCTTTCTGTTTAGTTTTTTCATTTATTTATTTAATTGCATTGTTTGACTGGTTTTTCTTATTCTCTTTTCATATTATATTTTAAATTTCCTTCTTTTACTTCAGTTGTGTTCCAATAATTACTTAGTGGAGTCCATAGGATTTTCTATGTACACTATCATGTCATCTACAAACAATGACAGTTTTGCTTCCTGCTTTCCAATTTGGATGAGTTTTATTTCTTTTTCTTGTCTGATTGCCATGGCTAGGACTTCCAATACTATGTGTAATAAGAGTGGTGAAAGTGAACATCCTTGTCTTGCTCCTGATCTTAGTGGGAAAATTCTAAGTTTTTTTCCCATGATGTTGACTGTAGGTCCTTGTATATGGCCTTTATTATGGTGAGGAATGCTCCCTCTATTCCCACTTTGCTAATTGTTTTTTATCATAAATGGGTGTTCTAGCTTATTAAATGCTTTCTCCCACATCTATTGCTATGATCATGTGATTTTTGTAATTCCTTTTGTTTATATGATGTATTAGGTTTATTGACTTGTGAATATTGTACCATCCATGCATGCCTGGGTTAAATCCTAATTGATCATGGTGTAGGATATTTTTAATGTATTTCTGGATGCAGTTTGCCAATATTTTGTTGAGGATTTTAACATCTATGTTCATCAGTGATATTAGCCTGAAGTTTCCTTTCTTTCTTATGTCTTTATCTGGTTTTGGGATTAGGATGATCCCGGGTTTATAAAAAGAGTTCGGGAGTCTTCCATCTTCTTGGACTTTTTGAAATAATCTGTGAAGGATAGGAGTTAGCTCTTCCTTAAAATATTCATAAAATTCTCCTTTGAATCATCTACTCCAGGGCTTTTGTGTGTTGGGAGTTAATTATTACTGCTTCAATTTCATCAGCTGTTATTGGTCTGTGCAGGTTTTCTGCTTCTTCATTCATTTTTGGAAGGTAATTTTTCTAGAATTATATCCATTTCACCCAGGTTTTCAAATTTCTTTGCATACAGTTCTTCGTAGTAGTTTCTTACAATCCTTTGTATTTCTGTGGCATCAGTTGTAATCTCTCCTCTTTCATTTCTGATTGTGTTTATTTAGGTCCTCTCTCTTTTTTCTTGATGTATCAGCTTAAAGGCTTTTTGATTTTATCTTTTCAAAGATCCAGCTCCTGGATTTATTGTTCCTTAGAATTCTTCTTTCAGTCTCTATGTCATTTAATTCTGCTCTGATCTTGGTTATTTCCTTCCATGTACTTGCTCTGGGCTGTCTTGTTTGTTGTTCCTCCAGTTCTATTAGGTGTAGGGCTAGGTTGTTTATTTGAAATGTTTCTATCTTTTTTAGGTAGGCCTGTATCACTATGAACTTTCCTCTCAGGACTGCCTTAGTTGTGTCTCGTACGTTTTGGATTGTTCTGAGTTCATTTTCATTTGTTTCCAGAAACTTTTTGATTTCTTCCTTCATCTCATTCTTAACTCATTCATTGTTTAATAGCATGCTATCCAATTTTTGTGAGTTTGAGTATTTTTGAGATTTTTCTTGAGGTTGATTTCTAGTTTCAGTTTCTTGTGGCCAGAGAAAATGCTTGATATGCTTTCAAATTTACTGAATTTGTTAAGGCTTATTTTGTGTCCTGTGTTCTGTTTTTGAAAATTTTCCATGTGCATTCAAAAATTAAATGTATTTTGTTTCTTTGTCATCAAAGGTTCTATATATATCAGTTAAGTCCATTATTAGGTCAAGGTCATTGTTCAATGCCACAATATCTTTGTTGATATTTTGTTGGGAAGATCTATCCATTTTTTGACAGTGGGGTGTTAAAAGCTCCTACTGTAATTGTGTTTCTGTCACAATTATATCTTTCTTGGAGTCCTCCAAGATTATCTTTATGTATTTGGGTGCTCCTATGTTGGGTACATATATATTTACAATATTTATGTCTTCTTGATGGATTCTCCCTTTGAGTATTATGAAGTAGCTTTCTGGGTCTCTTTTTATAGCTCTTTTTTAAGTCTATTTTGTCTGATATACGTATTGCTACCCCAGTTTTTATTCCTGTCCATTTGCTTTGAACACTTTTTTCAACGCTTCACTTTCAGTCTGTGTAGGTCTTTTGTCCTGAGGTGAGTCTCTTGTGGGCAGCATACGTGTGGGTCATGATTTCTTATCCATTCAGCTACTTTATGTCTTTTTATTGGAGCATTTAATACATTTACACTTAAGGTTATTTATAGGTACTTATCCATTTTTTCATACCTGTGTTTCCCTCTTTCTCACTTTTTTTTTTCTTTAGCACCTCTTTCAGAGCTGGTTTGGAGTAGATATAACATTCGAGGCTTCGTTTTTCTGGGAAACCCCTTATTTGGCCTTCTATTTTAATTAAAAGCCTTGTTGGATAGAGTCATCTTGGTTGTAGGCCTTTGGTTTTCATTACTTTGAATATTCCTTGCCATTCCCTTCTGGTTTGGAGCATTTCAATTGGAAAGTCACTTGCTAGTCTTATTGGGGCTCTCTTGTATGTTACTTCCTGTTTCTCCCTCCTGCCTTTAAGATTCTCTATTTGTCTGTAGTTTTGTCATTTTAATTGTGATGCGTTTTGAAGTAGGCCTCTTAGTATTCTTCTTGATTGGGACTCCATGTTTCCTGGATTAGTGTGACTTTTTCCCTCTTCAAATTATGCAAGTTTTCTATCATTACTTTTTCAAATTACTTTTTCTATCCCTTGCATTTTTTTCTCCTTCTGGTATCCCTATTATATGGATAATATTATGTTTCATGTTGTCCTGCAGTTCCCTTAACACCTGTTCATTCTTTCTGAGCCTTTTTACCTTTTCTTGCTCTTTCTGGGTGTTTTTTTCTATCTTGTCCTCCAGTTGACTGATCCAAATCTCTGCTTCATCAAGCTTGCTTTTGAGTTCTTCTACTGTATGCTATAGTTCAGAAATTGTCTTCTCCATTTCCTCTTGGCCCTTGCTGATAGTTTTTATTTCCCTTTTCATGTTGATATAGTTTGCAATGAGTTCATTGTAGTTTCCCTGTAATTTTTGGTAATTCTCTGTGAGCTCATTGAGCTTCCCAATAACCATTGCTTTGAACTCAATATTTGATAGTTGATTTGCCTTTATTTAATTTAGAATTCTTTCTGAGGCTGCCTCCTTTTCTTTCATTTGGGGATTGTTTCTTTGTCTTCCCATTGTCTGTGAGACTCTTCTTGTTAGCCCCAGCTTCTTAAATTGAGCAGTTCTGACTTAATGGGTTTATTGTGTTAAGTTCTATTGTGGGATACCTGTTAGATTCAGTGGTGCAGTCTCCTTGATCCTCTGAACTTGGTGCTCTTGGGCTGTCATTTATGTTGGTTCTCTTTATGTCTTTGGGTTTTTATTGTTGTTGGGTCTTTCTTTTGTGGGCCCTTCCCTCTGTCTGGTTAACTGAGGGTCACTCCATTCACCACATCTTATATTCTGTTGTGTAGATGTGGACAGGTTGTATTGAACCTGGTTCTTCTGTTTGTAAGAGATTTTGAGCCTTCTGTCTCACTATTGTTCAGTAGTTTGTTCTGGGTAATTTCTCCACTATTTAGTTGTAACTCCAGGTTGGTCCTGGGTGGAGATTATAGTGGCTTCCAATCACTTTTTCAACATCTTTTGTTATTATCTGTTGGTGGATCCTTTGTTGGTGGGTTCTCTATTCCAGCAGGTATGTGGGTGTTCACAGCTCCCACCTACTCTTTTTTTTTTTTAATGAATTGGAGAAAGATTGCAAAATGGACTAAGACAGTGGGAGTGCATTTTATGATATTTAAAGTATCAACCCATAGAAGAAATAAGAGATTCTTTATATATGTATAGTGTTAAACATGATATTTCACCCAACTAGCTGTGTTTTGTAAAGGGTAGAAAAAAGATAAGACTCTTGTTAGGGAGGGGAAGTACTTTGAATTGGATCCAGAAAACAATGAGCTTGTGGGAAGTCAGATTATGAGATATAGTGAGAGTAAAAGACAGGAAATATGTGTAGTATGTGAGAGAATAGTTAATCACAACAGTAATAACGTTCCAGAAACAGTGGAGTGAGTTAATGTCCAGAAGGGGTGTTGTGTAGTATTTACAATTGTATGGAACAGCAATTATTTACAATATTAATAGAGCAATAATCATGTGACAGAATCTATGTGATCTGAATAACAGGAGTAGAAGTATACAACCTTGAGTAGTGTGCTACTGGAACACAAGTGAGGTGAAAAATACAGTATGAAAGAGACAACAAGGAAAACCAGTCAAACAATGCAATTAAACAAATAAAATAAAAAAATCTAAACAGAAAGAAGAGAAATAAAATAATACTTATAAAATAAAAGATGTAAAAATAATGAAAACATAATAATAATTCAAATAATAAATAACTTAGAAGATCTCTGGAATAGCAAAGTGAAATTTGTCTCACTGTCACAGTTGTTGGTATGACACCTCTTTGGGTCTGACTCTGGTCCTTTCACTCCAGGTTTTATTGTCTCACTTGTGGGAGGAAAAAAAAAAAAAAGAAAGGGAGGAAGGAAGGAAGATTGGGAAAAAAAGTCTTCTACTGTGTTTAAACCTCCCTAAACAGTTCTGTTGGTAATTCCTGGCTGCAGCAGGCTGAGTCAATATGGTTATGCTTTTCTCCATTTCAGTGGTTTTGCATGGATGGGTGCCAGGTCTTAGCTGCACTATTCATACTTGCCCAGCCTCCAGTCCAATTCTTCATTTCTCTAGCAGGCTCCCAGTGCCCTTCTAAGCCAGGCCCATGTCTTCAGTCCACCAGATGTACTGTCCTTGAGGTGTACCAATTAGGGACAACTCACACACCACCTTCTTGCTCTTTGGTGTCCTAGATACTAGGGACTCTCAGAGTCTCTTCAGGGTATTTTGTCTTCCCCACTGAGATAAGTCTTTCTGAGGATTGCTGACTCCCTGAGCCCTGCTGCTCCCCTTTGCAGGGGCACTTCCACCTTCCTCTTAGTGAGCCAGTAATTATATAAAAATATTAATTGCCAATACTACCCCAACTGAAATAAAAGTATAATAACTTCTGAACAAAAAAAGAGATATAAAAGTCTCCAAAACTGCATAAAGAAGTAAAAAGCCTCATTATAAAAATAACAATTTGTGAAATTGAAGTAGTAATAAAAAAAACTCCCAGCACACAAATGTTGTGGAGAAGATGGCTTAACAGGTGAATCTCACCAAATATTCAAGGAAGAGTTAACTCCTATTCTTCTCAAAATATTCCAAAAATGGAAGAAGAAGGAAGACTCCCAAACTCTTTTTATGGGCCAGTTTTATACTAATTCCAAAAATAAGTAAAAATGCATGAAGGAAAGAAGCTACAGGCTTATGTCACTAATGAACATAAATACTAAAATCTTGAACAAAGTATTAGTTAAACGGATGCAGCAATACATTAAAAAGATCATACACCATTATCAAGAGGGATTCATCCTCAAGATACAAGGAATGTATAATATTTGCAAATCTGTAAATGTAATGCACCATATAAACAAATGAAAGACAAAAAGCACATGATCATGTCAATAGATGTTAAAAGTGCATTTGATAAAGTACAGCACCAAATCTGGTAAAAACACTCAGTAAAGTGGGAATAAAAGGAGCATAACTCAACATAATAAAGTTCATATACAAGACACCCACAGGCCACATAATATTCAATGAGAAAAAGTTCCCCCCCTAAGATTAGAAACAATGCAAGGATGTCTGCTTTCACCATTTTTATCCAACATAGTACTGGAAGTTTGAACCACAGTAATCAGACAAGAAAAAGAAATAAAGGCATCCAAATTGGAAAGGAGGAAGTAAAACTGTCATTATTTGCAAATAATATTACAGTGTACATAGAAACCCTATAGTCTGTACCAAAAACTACTCACCCTAATTAGTGAATTTTTCAAATTAGCAGGGTACAAAGCCAATATTCAGAAACTGAAGGCAATTTTGTACACCACATGGAAATATCAGAAACAGGAAAAAATACCATTTCTTATAGCAACAACAAAAATAATAAAGTACCTGGAAATAAACTTAACCAAGGAAGCAAAAGACCTGTATTCAGAAAACTACAGAACACTGAAGAAAGAAATTAAAGAAGATACAAACAAAAAGAAGCATACACTATGTTCCTGGATTGGAAGAATCAACATTGTTAAAATAATTGCATTACACAAAGCATTCTATATATTCAATTCAACCTCTATTAAAACACCAATGGCATATTTCACAAATATATCACAAGTATTTCAAAAGTATATATTGAACAAAACATAATATTTAATAGCTACAGCAATCTTCAGAAAGAACTACAACTTAGGATGGATCACAATACCTGATATCAAACTGTAATACAAGGCCATTGTAACCAAAACAGTCTGGTACTGGCATCAGAAAAGACACATAGATGAATGGAACTGAATGGAGAGTCCAAAAATAAACCCATATCTCTATAGTGAGTTAATATTTGATAAAGTGGGCAGAACTATAACATGGAGTAAAAATAGCCTCTAACAAATGGTGCTGGGAGATCTGGAATGGTACATGCAAAAAAAAAAAAAAAGAAACTAGGCCTCCAACTTAAACCATACAACAAAATAAAATGTAAATAGATAAAAAACGTAAACATAAGCCACAACACCATAAAGGATCTAGAGGAAAAACAGGCAATAAAACTTCAGATAACCAACACAGCAATATTTTCACTGATAACATTCTCTAGGTCAAGGGAAATAAAGGGAAGAATAAACAAATTGTCCTGCATCAATTTAAACAGCTTCTGCATTCTGGCCAAGATGGAGGCATAGGTGGACACACTGTACCTCCTCTCACAACCAAAATTAAGGACAATAAATATTTAGAAACAAGAAAACAACCGGAACTGATAGAAAATTGAACTGTACGGAAGTCCAACAATCATTCATCCAGACTGGTAAGAGGGGCAGAGTTGTGGCAGGAAAAAGTGGAGGTGTGGACCAGGAACTCAGACAGCAGTGGCTGGTGGTTCCCAGGCATGCAGGCAGCAGTTGGCAGACCCCAGGCCCACAGGCAGCGGCTGGCAGACCCCAGGCACGGGGTGGCAACTGTGCAGACCAAGTGAGGCCCCACAAGGCTGCTGGCTGACCACATTTGTGGGTGCAGATAATCCAGGTGAAAGGGAAGCAGTGGAGGGGACTGGAATCCAAGAGAGAGTGGAGCAGGCACCATTGTTCTCTCTCGGACCCCACCCCCACATACAGCGTCACAAATCAGCAACTGGGCTGCCCCACCCTGGGGAACACCTAAGGCTCCGCCCCTCACTACCTAACAGCCCTGACCAGATCAAAAACAAACCAAATCAAAACAACAACAACAAAAAACCATCAAAAATGGCTCAAATGGGAGAACAAATCAAAGCCTCATATCCAATTCCTCTAAGCCATGAAGAGATAGCCAACCTATCAGATGCACAGTTCAAAGCCCTGCTGATCAGAATGCTCACAGAATTGGTTCATTTTGCTCACAAATTAGATAAAAAATTACAGGCTACAATATGTGAAATGAAGGAAGACACATGGGGAACCAATAGAGATGGGAGGAAAACTGGGACTCAAAGCAATGGAATGGACCAGAAGGAAGAAAGAAACAACAAAACAGAAAACAAGGAAGAAACAAGAATTCAAAAAAATGAGGAGAGACTTAGGAACATCCAGGACATCTTTAACACCCCAACATCTGAATTATAGGGGTACCACAAGGGGAAGAAGTGCAACAGTGGCCTGCAAACCAAAGGATCGCAGTTCGATTCCCAGTGAGGGCATGTGCCTGGTTGGCAGGACAGTTCCCAGCAGGGGATACACAAGAGGCAAACATACATTGATATTTCTCTCCCTCTCTCCTTCCCTTCCCCTCTAAAGATAAAAAAATAAAATCTTAAAAAAAGAAGAAGAACAACAACAACAGTGGAAAACTTATCTGAACAAATAATAAAGGAGAACTCCCCCAATCTGGTAAAGGAAATAGACTTCCAGGAAGTCCAGGAAACTCAGAGAGTCCCAAAGAAGTTGGACCCAAGGAGGAACACGCCAAGGCACATCATAATTACATTAGCCAAGATTCAAATGAAGGAGAGAATTCTAGAAGCAGCAAAGGATAAGGGCACAGTCACCTACAAAGGAGTTACCATTAGACTGTCAGCTGATTTCTCAAAAGAGACCTTCCAAGCAAGAAGGGGCTGGAAAGAAGTATTTGAAGTCTTGAAAGGCAAGGACCTACATCCAAAATTGCTCTATCCAGCAAAGCTTTCATTTAGAATGGAAGGGAAGATAAAGTGCTTCTCAGATAAGATCAAGTTCAAGGAGTTCATCATCACCAAGCCCTTATTATATGAAATGTTAAAGGGACTTATCTAAGAAAAAGAAGATAAAAAATATGATAGTGAAAAGACAGCAAACTCACAGCTATTAACAACCACACCTAAAACAAAAGCAAACAATTAGAACAGGAACAGAACCACAGAAATGGAGATCATATGGAGGGTTAGCAACAGGGGAGTGGGAGGAGGAGAGAGGGGGAAAGATACAGAGAATAAGTAGCATAAATGGTAGGTAGAAAATAGACCGGAGGAGGGCAAGAATAGTGTGGGAAATGTAGAAGCTAAAGAACTTATGACACATGGACATGAACTAAAGTGGGGGAATGTGGGTGGGAGGGGTTGTGCAGGTTGGAGGGGAATGATGGCAGAGAAATGGGACAACTGTAATAGCATAATCAATAAAATATATTTTAAAAAGTAAAATAAAAACCATACAGATTTGGAAAAATAAAAAAAAGAAAAAAGAAAAAGCTTCTGCATGGCTAAAGAAAAAAATCAGCAAAATGAAAAGGAAACCAAAGTTATGGGAAAATATATTTGCTAATGATACCTCAGACAAGAGTTTGATCTCCAAAATATATAAAAATCTCATATCACTCCACATCAGGAAGCCAAACAGTCCAGTTTATAAATGCGCGGAGGACCTGAACAAACACTTCTCCAAGGAGGACATACAGAGAGCTGTGAGACATATGAAATGATGCTCAGCATCAGTAGCCATCAGAGAGATGTGAATTAAAACCAGAGTGAGATACCACTGCATACTGGTCAGACTTGCTATCATAAGCAAATCAACAAACAAGTGCTGGCAAGGTTGTGGAGAAAAGGGAATCGTACACCATTGGTTGGAATGTAGACTGGTGCAGCCACTGTGAAAAACAGTATGGAATTTCCTCAAAAATTAAAAATAGAACTGCCTTTTGACCCTGCATTTCCACTGTTGGGATTATAACCTATGAATCCTGAAACACCAATTCAAAAGAACCTATCTACCCCAATGTTCATAGCCACACAATTTACAATAATCAATTGCTGGAAACAGCCTAAGTGTCCATCAGTAAATGAATGGATTAAAAAAAAATGGTATGTTTACACAACGGAATACTATGTAGCAGAAAGGGAGTAGGACCTCCTATAATTCACAACAGCATGAATAGAATTGGAGAGCTTTATGCTAAGTGAAGTAAGTTAAGCAGTTAAAGACAAATACCATATGATTTCACCTATAGTAGTAACTAATGAAAAAATAAATAAACCAGCAAAGTATAACCATAGGCATTGAAACAAGGAATAAACTATCAGGATTAGAGGAGATGGGAGAATTGGATAGTGGAGGAAAGAAGAGGAAGGGCCTAGTTAAAGCACAAGTATAAATGACCAATTGACATGAACAACATGGTGGGGAATAACTGTGGGAGCAGAGTGTTGTTGGGGCAGGGAAAAGCAATGGGTAAAATTTGGAACAACTGTAGTTGAACGACAATAAAAAAATTAAAATATATATAATACTCTCTATCATACACTGCTTGAATAAAATATCTCAAGGTTTTCTTCAATACTAAGATATTATGATAAATAAAACTATAGTTCTACTTAAATGAAACAAGTTAGAAAAATAACAACTGATATCATAGAAAGAGAAGTGAATGTAAAAAAATGCAATGAGCAAAATATATTCAACAACCTTGGTATGATACATTATTTCTATTCAACAACCTTGATATAATACATACATTTCTATAAACATTCTATCTTTCCAAATTGAATCAGGAAGAATCAGAAATACTAACAGACTGATAACAGCTAAAGAAACTGAAGAAGTAAACAACTACTCTCAGCAAATAAGCATCATGGTAAGATGGCTTCACAAGCTAATTTTATTAATCATTCAAAGAAGAACTAAAACCTATCTTTTTACAACTATTCTAAAAAAATTCAAAGTGAAGAAAGATTTCTAAGCTCTTTATATGAGGCCAGTATTATTCTAGTTCCAAAATCAGATAAACACACAATGAGAGAATATTATATGCCAATATCCTTAGTGAACATTAGAAGCTAAAATCTTAAACAAAATATTAGTTAACTTGATCCAGCAGTATATTAGAAATATCATACACCATGACCAAGTGGGATTTATCATGGGTTTAAATGGTTGGTACAATATTTGCAAATTAATAGTGTGAAACATCTTATTAATAAAATGAAAGATAAATATTAGATCATCATATCATTAGATGCAGAATAAGCATTTGATAACGTCCAGGACTCATTTATGCTAAAAACTCTCAACAAAGTAAAAATAGGGGGATCATACTTTAACATAAATCCATATTGAAAAACCTACAGTGAACATCATACTCAAGAGACAAAAAATAAAAATGTTCTCTTTATAATCAGGAAAAAGACAGGGATGTTACTTTCACAACTCTTATTCGACATAATAGGAGAAGACCTAGCCACAGAAATAAGACAAACAGAAGAAATAAAAAAGCATCCAAATTTGAAAGAAGTAAAACTATCATTTCTAGCAAATTACATGATATTGTATATAGAGAACCCTATATATTTCACCAAAACTACTAGATAAATAAATCCTACAACAAAACATAGTCAGTAAAATCTCAGACATCTCACATAGTGGTATTTGTGCCAACACATCTACAAGAGTAGCAAAATAAAATAATAACCCAATGGAACTACGTCAAATTAAAAATCTCAATAAGAGCAAAAAGTATCATCAAACTGAAAATGAAACCCACTGCATGCAGAACCATATTAGCTAATCATGCATCTGGTAAGGATTTTGTTTCTAAAATAGATTTTAAAATGTATGCTGCATAACCACAGGAAGATAAACAATCTAATTTAAAAATTGGCAAAGGACCTGGATATACAGATGACCCTTAAACATATATATATATATATCAACATCACTAACTATCAAAGAAATATCACTTCACACCTGCCGAATGGCTATGATCAATAAATTAACAAACAAGTGCTCATGAGGATATGGAGAAAAAGGAACCCTAGTATACTGTTAGTGGGAATGCAGACTCCTGTATTTACTGTGGAAAACTGTACAACATCTCCTCAAAAAATTAAAAATTAAAAATAAAGGAATAATAAACTAATGGGACTGCACCAAACTAAAAGCTGTACAGAAAAATAAATCAACAAAATAAAAAGAGAGTTCACTGTATGGGCGAACATATTTCCAAATTATACAGCTGATAAGGTATTAGTTTCCAAAATATGTAAAGAACTTCTATAACTTAACACCAGGAAGGCAAACAGTCAAACTAAAAAATGAGCAATGTACTTGACTTGAATAGACACTTCTCCAAAGAGGATGTACAGATGGCCAACAGACATGTGAAAAAACGTGAAACAGACTTCAAAGGGTAATGATTAGGCTGGAACTGAAAGAGGATAGTCAAAGAACACATTTGCAAAGCCAATGGACATAGAAAACTATGTGGTGAAGGGAAGAGGTGGAGGGGGGACAGTGGCTTGGTGAAGGATAATTAAAGGGGTAAAATGAAGTGTACTTGTAATAGTGTCAACAATAAAAAAAATTAAGAATGAAAGTATCCTTAGACCCATTGATTCAACTTCTCAGAATACATTCTGAGAATCCAGAAATTGTAAAAATAAAATGCACCCTTATTTTTTTGTAGAAGAATTATGTACGATAGCTAAGATCTGAAAGCAGCTTTACTGCCCATTGGTAGATGAATGGATAAAAATGTTGTGGTACATTAACCAAATGGAATACTACATAACAGTAAAAAAGAAGAAACTCTTACCTTTGGGGACAGCATACACAAACCTGGAGAATTTTATGCTAAGTGAAATAAGCCAGTCATTAAAAAAATTACCATATGAAGTCACCTATATGTAGAATCTAGTGAGCAAAATAGAAACAGAGGTATATACACATAGAACAGACTGACAGCTGTCAGAGGGATGAGGGGGAAACTGGATAAAGAACGGAAAGTGATAAGCTATCACCCATGGACATGAACTATGTAGGATTTAGATTTTTTATTTGGACATGACCCAACACATGACCCATGGACATGGACTGTGGTATCAGAATTGCTTGACAAAGGGGACAGGGTAGAGTCAGTCAAAGAGGGAAATATTGGGAAATAGAAGCATAAACAATAGAATATTAAAAAAAATAACAAGGCAATAGCAACCTTAAACAGCATACTGCAACAGATGAATATAATTAATATTTACAGAACATTTTATCCCCCAAAAGCAGAATATACATTCTTCTGAAGTGAATACAGGACATTCACAAAGATAGACCATATGTTAGATAAGTTATAACAACTTCAAGAAGATTGAAATCATATCAAGCCTCTTTTCTGACCACAATTGTATAAATCTTGATATTAAGTGCAATAAAATATTAAGCCATTTCCAGGTGGCTCAGGTAGTTGAAAAATGGTGTCATACACTAAAAGGTTGCAGGTTCAGTGCTTTATCAGGGCACATACCCCAGCTATGGGTTTCATCCCAAATCAGGGTGAATATGTGAGGTGTACCATTGATGTTTTGCTATCACAGTGATGTCTCTCTCTCTCACACACACGTACCTCTCTCTCTCTTCTCCCACCCCATTTCTCTCTCCAAAAAATCAATGAACGTATCCTTGGGTAAAGATTGAAAATAAATAAATACAGACATAAAAATTGAAGAACATTCAAACACATGGAGTCTAAATAAAATGTTATTAACGATAAATTGGTAATAATATCATGAAGGAAATCAAAAGTTACCTGGAAACAAATGAAAATGAAAAAAATCAAGACTTCAAAATGTGTGAAACAGAGCAGAAGCAGTCCTGAGAGGGAATTTCAGAGCATTGCAGGCCTACCTGAAAAAGCAAGAAAAATCTCAAATAAAAAAAATTAATCCTACACCTAAAAAAGGAGAAGTAAAACAACAAACAAAATGGAGTTGAAGAAAGAAAGCAATAAAGATTAGAGTTGAAATAAATGATATGGAAACTAAAAAAATTATACAAAGATCAATGCAATCAAGAACTGTTTTTTGAAAACATACACAAATTTAATAAACATTTAACCATTTTCATAAAAAAGAGATAGGATCCAAATAAATAAAATCAGAAATTAAAGAGGAGAAGTAACAACTAATACCACAGAAATACAAAAATAAATTCTAAGTAGATGCTATATACTATATGTCAACAAATTCAATGACCTGGGTGAGATGGATAAATTCCTGGAAACATATAATTTTCAAAAACTGAATCAGGAAAAATCAGAGAACCTGAATAGACAGACTACAATAAAGAAATTGAAACACTAATTGAAAAGTCTTCCAACAAACAAAAGTCTTGGACTGGATGGCTTCACAGGCAATTTTTTTTCATATATTCAAAGAAAAGCACCTATCCTTCTCAAACTATTCTAAAAAGTTCAAGAGAAGGGAAAGCTTCCAAACTTGTTTTACAGGGGCAAAATAATCCTGAATACAAAATCAGTAAAGACACTACATGTTAAAAAAGTATAGGCCAATATTGCTGATAAATATGGATGTTAAAATTGTCAACAAAATATTCATAGGGCAGATCCAGCAACATATTTAAAAAAGTTATACACCATGATCAGTAAGATATATTCTAGAAAAGCAAGGCTGATAAAATATTTGCAAATCAATAAATGTAACACATCAAATAAAAAAAGAAAGGTAATCACATAATCATATTAACAGATGCAAAAATATTTTATAAAATTCAGAACTCATTCATGATTAACAACACTCAGCAAAGTGGAAATAACTAGATCATACCTCCACAAAAAGGCCATATACGACAAACACACAACCAGCGTCACACTGAATGGGCAAAACTTAAAAGTGTTTTTTCTTAAGATCTGGAACAAGACAGGTATGTCTGCTTTTGCCACTCTTATTCAATATAGTACTTGAAGTACTAGCCACAGCAATCAGAAAAGAAAAAGAAATAAAGAAATACCATATGTTCTCACCTATAAATGAAACCTAATCAACAAAACAAACAAGCAAGCAAAATACAACCAGAGACATTAAAATAAAAAATAAACTGACAGTTACAAGAGCGGAATGAGGAGAAGGATAATAGTGGAAGGTTCATCAAGGAACATGTATAAAGGACACATGGACAAAGCCAAAGTGAGTAGGTTCAAGGGTGGCAGGCAGGGATGGATAGGGGGTGTGTGGTAGGGTGAAAATGGAGACAATTGTACTTGAACAACAATTAAATAAATAAACAAACAAATAAATAAATACATAAATTTTGAAAAGTCATCCAAGTTGGAAAAGAATAGTTAAATCTGTCATTATTTGCAGATGACATAATATTGCTCGTAGAAAACCATAAATACTCCACCAAAAACTACAAGATTTAATGATTAAATTCAAGAATCTAGTAGGATACAATATTTATATGCAGAAAATGTTGGTGTTTTTATACACCAATAATGAACTATCACAAAAATCAACCTAGGAACACAATCTTGTTTATTGCATAAAAAAATACTAAGGAATTCATTTAACCAAGTAGGGAAAAGTACTCTACTCTGAAAATGATAAGCTATTGAAGAAATAATTTGAGGAAGATAAAACTAAGTGGAAGCATATGCTCTGTTCAAGGATTTTAAAGATTAACATCCATAAAATGTCCATACTGACTTCCGGCCAAGATGGAGGCGTAGGCGGACACACTGTGCCTCCTCTCACAACCAAAATTAAGGACAACAAATATTTAGAAACAAGAAAACAACCAGAACTTATAGAAAACTGAACTGTACGGAAGTCCAACAACCATTCATCCAGACCAGTAAGAGGGGTGGAGTCGCGGTAGGAAAAAGTGGAGGTGCGGACCCAGGAATGCAAGTAGCAGCGGCTTGCAGTTCCCAGGTGCACAGGCGGTGGCTGGCGGTCCTCAGGCCCACAGGCGGCAGCTGGCAGACCCCGGGCACAGGGGGGCAACTGTGCAGACCCAGTGAGGACGCACAAGGCAGCTGGATGACCAGGGGGTCCCACATTCGAGCACGCAGATGGTCCAGGCAAAGGGGAAGTGGTGGAGGGGACTGAATCCAGGAGAGAGCAGAGCAGGCGCCATTATTCCCTCTCAGGCCCCACCCCCACATACAGCGTCACAACCCAGCCACTGGGCTGCCCCACACTGGGGAGCCCCTGAGGCTCCACCCCTCACTACCTAACAGCACGTGCGCGTGTGCAGATAATCCAGGTGAAGGGGAAGCAGCGGAAGGGACTGGAGTCCAGAAGAGAGCGAAACAGGCGCCATTCTTCCCTCTCGGACCCCGCCCCCACCTATAGCGTCACAACCCAGCGACTGGGCTGCCCCGCCCTGAGGAACATCTAAGGCTCCACCCCTGATACGTAATAGCCGCGACAAGACTAAAATCAAAACAAAACAAAACAAAAAACCCCACCAAAAATGGCTCAAACTGGAGGAAAGATGAAAACCCTGGAGTCAATTCCTCTAAGCAACGAAGAGATAGCCAACCTATCAGATGCACAGTTCAAAGCACTGGTCATCAAAATGCTCACAGAATTCGTTGATTTTGCTCATAAATTAGATGAGAAAATGCAGGCTACAATACGTGAAATGAAGGAAGATGCATGGGGAACTGATAGAGATGGAAGGAAAACTGGGACTCAAATCAATGGAGTGGACCAGAAGGAAGAAATTAACAACCAAACAGAAAACGAGGAAGAAACAAGAATTCAACAAAATGAGGAGAGGCTTAGGAACCTCCGGGACATCGTTAAACGTCCCAACATCCGAATTATAGGGGTCCCAGAAGGGGAAGAAGAAGAGCAACAAGTAGAAAACTTATTGGAACAAATAATAAAGGCGAACTTCCCCAATATGGCAAAGGAAATAGACTACCAGGACGTCCAGGAAGCTCAGAGAGTCCCAAAGAAGTTGGACCCAAGGAGGAACACATCAAGGCACATCGTAATTACATTAGCCAAGATTCAAATGAAGGAGAGAATTCTAGAAGCAGCAAGGGATAAGGGGACAGTCACCTACAAAGGAGTTCCCATCACACTGTCAGCTGATTTCTCAAAAGAGACCTTACAGGCAAGAAGGGGCTGGAAAGAAATATTTGAAATCTTGAAAAGCAGGAACCTACATCCAAAATTGCTCTATCCAGCAAAGCTGTCATTTAGAATGGAAGGATAGATAAAGTGCTTCTCAGATAAGGTCAAGTTCAAGGAGTTCATCATTACCAAGCTCTTATTATATGAAATGTTAAAGGGACTTATCTAAGAAAAAGAAGATAAAAAATATGACAATGAAACGACAGCAAAATCACAGCTATTAAGAACCACACCTAAAACAAAAGCAAACTAAGCAAACAGCTAGAACAGGAACAGAACCACAGAAATGGAGATCATATGGAGGGTTAGCAGCAGGGGCGTGGGAGGAGGAGAGGGGGGGAAGGTACAGAGAATGAGTAGCATAGATAGTAGGTAGAAAATAGACAGGGGCAGGGGAAGAATAGTGTGGGAAATGTAGAAGCTAAAGAACTTATGACACATGGACATGAACTAAAGGGGGGAATGTGGGTGGGAGAGGGTGTGCAGGGTGGGGGAATGATGGGGGAGAAACGGGACAACTGTAATAGCATAATCAATAAAATATATTTAAAAAAATGTCCATACTATCCAAAAAACTATACATGCAACATAATTCCTACTAAAATATTAATGGCATATTTTACAAATCTAGAACAAATATTTCAAAAATGTATATGGAACAACAAAAGACCCCAAATAGCCTCAGAAATCTTGAGAAAGAACAAAGATGGAAGTATTACACTACAGACAACAAACCATATTATAAAGCCATTTTAATAATAAAAGCCTTGTACCGATATAAGAACAGGCATATAGATCACTGGAATAGAACACAGAGCACAGAAATAAATTCACAGCTTTATAGTCAATATTTGAGAAAGGAAGCAAGAGTATATAATGATAGAAAGCCAGTTTTATTTTTTAAAAATGGTGCTGGGAAACGTGCAGTTAGTTGCAAAACAAGAAGAATCTTGGCTACCAATTTATATCACACACAAAAATAAACTCACAATAAAAAAGACTTAAATGTAAGTGGTAAAACCATAAAAATACTAGAAGAAAATGTAGGCAGTAAAATCACAGATATCTTACATAGCAATATTTTGGTCAATATATCTCCTAGGGCGAGGGGGGGAAGTAAAATAGAAACAATGGAACTACATCAAAGTAGAAAGCTTCTACACAGCAAAGGAAACCATTAACAATATGAAAAGTGAACATACTGGATAGGAGTCCATATTTACCAATGATACATCTGACCTGGGGTTCCTAAATATATTTTAAAAACATATACAACACAACACCAGGAACACAAACAACCCAGTTAAAAATGGTGAAAGGACTTTAATAGTCACTTCTCCAAAGAGCAATACAGATTGCTAATAGACATATGAAAAAATGTTCAATGTCACTGCTCATCAGAGAGATATGAATTAAAGCCACAATGAAATACCACCTCACACTTGTCAGAATGTTTATCATTAATAAATAAACAAACTATAAGTGTTGACAGGGATGTGGAGAGTAGAGAACTCTTGTACTCTGTTGGTGAGAGTGCAGACTGGTACAGTCACTGTAGAAAACAGTATAAAATTTCCTCAAAAAATTAAAATAAAACTGCCCTTTGACCCAGCTATCACAGTTCTGAGAATATATTTTAATAAACATGAAACACAAATTTGAAAAATATATGCAGCACAAGTGTCCAATAATAGATAATTGGATAAAACAACTGTGGGATATTACACAATGAAATACTACTTAGCCATTAAAAAAAGGAAAAAAAGGAGGGAAATAACATGACTGGACCTGGAGCACATTATATCAAGTGAAATAAGCCAGTCAGAAAATACAAATACAATATGATCTTACTCATATGTGGAATCTAATGAACAAACTGAACTAACAAGCACAATAAAGACAGACTCATAGTGAGAAGGATGACAGTTATGGGGGCAGGGGTATTTAGGAGGTAAAGGGATCAAACAAAAAGGTAAAAGGACTCATGGACATGGAAAAAAGTGTGGAGATTATAGGGGGCCAGGAGGGCTAAGGGGGTTAAATGGCAATGAAAAAAATATAATACAAAAGTAAATTAAATACATAAATAGAAAAATGTACAAATAAGTGGAAGCATATACCATGTTTATGGACAGAAATAATTAACATCAAAATGTTTATACTATCAAAAGGAATCTATAAATTCAAAAATTCTTAACAAGATACCAATGGCATGTTTCTCAAAACTAGAACAAATATTTTTAAAAAAATTATATGGAACCACAAAATACCCAACATAGTAACAACAATCTTGAGAAAGAAAAACAAAGGTAGAGGAATCAAGCTACCTGATAAACTATACTACAAGGTCATAGTAATCAAAACAGCATGGTAGTGGCATAAAATCAGACATACAGATCGATGGAAACAGAACAGGTAATCTGGAAATAAATCCATTCCTTTATGGTCAATTAATACTTGACAAAGTAGGCAATAACATACAATGGGATAAAGACAGTCTATATAACAAATTGTGCTGGAAAAATTGTACAGATATGTTCCAAAAATGAAACTAGACTACTTTCATATGCCATCCAGAAGACTAAACTTGAAATGTATTAAAGACTTAAATGTTAGACTCAAATCATAAAATTTCTATGACAAAACTGAGGCATATGTTATGTTATGTCAACATAAGAAATATGTTATGTCATATGTATGTCAACATAAGAAATGCCCAAACATGTAAAAATCTTTATGAGTTTATTTGAGGCAAACTGACAAAAGATTCTGGGAAGTAAAATCTGGAAAAAGTACTCGTAGACAAGGACAACAATGTGGTAATTGCTCAGGGATGGAAGGCAGTAAATGGTAAAGGAAAAAATATAATAAAGATTAAATTTAAATAAATCTCAATGGATTTTTAAATGCTTTAAAAAATGGCAGTTTAAAGTATCAAAATCAAAGGGGACAACCTTAGGGACTTAAATAAAATTCATTGATGATTTATTAGGAAGGTTGGAGAAAGCAAAATGGGGAAACCTCTGGGAGTAGATAAAAAGTAAAATGAATAGACACATATTTTTTTTACATAGATGGGTACAGGATAGTTAAGTCAACAGTTAACATAATCCCAGTAACAATGAGGGGATTTGGTTTCCCATCACCTGCAATTGTTGTGCTTTGGGGGGTCTGGGAAATCATTGTTATTTCAAAAATATGTTATAAGGTATGTTATTTTAGATGCAAAAAGACACAAGACAAAGTTAAGGTAAACATAGACTTTTGTAAGGAAAAAATGCTACTGTAAAACGTGACTACCTGCCATGAACACTTTCAGTTAGAAAGTTTAATTTCAGAACAAGCTATGTGGTTACTTTCTGTCTCTGAGTTTGTAGGGCCAACACACAAGCCACCCTGAGCTTTTCAGGTTTAGTACGTGACCTCTTTTTGAACACACTTTCACCTTTTGTACATATATTATCTGGAAGAATGCATTAATGACCAAACTTTACATTCTATGTTGTGGTCTTATAGTGTTAGGACAGCTCATTACTAGGAAGTCTTAGTGTCAGCATCTATCTTGCTGAATTATGGGCCATTGGAAATGGGCAAGACTACAAACTTGAATAGAAAGCAAGGCCAATTTTTTTTTCCTCAAAAGTGAAAAGCAGGTAAATGGGAGGCACTCAGGCCCTACCAGCCATCATAAAAAGTACTCTGGATTATATCTAATCTATAAACTATCATAACCCAAGTTTTGTTGTCTGCCTAACTTTTCTATATTTTGCATCAAGCATAATATTTTCTTATAGTTTGAGGGCATACAATACTCCACTTTAGTTTGCCTAATCTAACCATGAAGTTTGATTTTATTTACTATGGCCCATTTACTTTCTTTTGGAAGCCCTCGAATTCTGTTATTAATCTTAGTTCTAATATTTGCACAATTGAAGCTATAACTTTAAGTTTTAATTGAGGCAAAGGCTGTAAAACTACAATGCTATGAGAACACAGTGCTGTAAATGACAATTATTATGTATAATTCCAGAGGCCAGAAGGACAATAAGGGTTTTATTAGTAAAATTTTGTGTCTCATCAGAAGTTATAAAAGGCCACATTTTTAATAGCCACTTCAGCTTCCATCTCAATTAATATATTTAGTAGTCTTTGTTAGGTTTTAGGATAAGCACATTCCTATAATTAGGTACTAATACATAAAATTTATTTCTCAATATTTCTTTTCCACTAACTTTATACAACTTTCATTTTTTTCTTAGTGTGTCTTTTTACTCCTTTAGAAAGTAACTTATTAGGTCAAACTACTTCATTTTACCTCTCTTAAAAATATACATGTCCCTTTTCCTTTTGCAATAGCATTTCTTCTAAACTTCAAAATAATCATAAAAAGAGAATTCAACAAAGGGAGCAGAAGCATAAAATAGAGTAAAAATAGCCTCTTCAACAAATGTTCGGAGATCAGGAGAACTACATGCAAGGAAATGAAACTTGATCACCAACTTACACCATACACAAAAAATAAATTCAAGGTGACTAAAAGCTGTGACACCATAAATGCCCTAGAAGAGAACATAGACAGGAAAATATCAGATATCCCATGTAGCAGTGTGGGAGACCCTTCTGCATGGCATGAGCCCAGCTCCCACTTGGAGATGCACAGGACCCACGTTCACAGATAGGTTCTCTCGTGGGAAATCAGGTTTGTGATGTGCCTAGGCCACTTTGAGTCTTGCTTTTGCTAAAAAAAAAACCCTTTACCCTGATTTGCAGCAAACATTTACGGCAAAATAACTTCCTAAAAATCCATGCTAAAACTCCCCAGTATGGAGTGTAACCAGCTCAACCAATTTTCCCTTTTTCATTTGCAAATATCCTTCTTCTGTGATGTGATTAGCAGCATTGCTCCTTGTTGTCTGTTAAAGGTAACCACCTATAGCGAACTTGTGCATAGTAAATGAGGACCATCATGTAATGTGATGAGAAGCCCAAAATAAAGGCTGTCATGGCAGAGGCCGTGGCTTTTGTTCCCCTTGAGAGAAAAGCCATGCTGTCCTTCTTCCTCCATCAGACTCGCTAGTCTGTGTGAATGTCTTCTTTCATCCATAATGATGCGGACACTGCTGGCTGGTGTCTGCCTCACAGCAGTATTTTCACAAATATATCCCCTAGAGTAAGGGATATAAAGGAAAGAATTAACAAATGGTACCTAATGAAAATAAAAAGCTTCTGGACAGCTAAAGAAAACAGCACTAAAATGAAAAGAGAATCAACTATGGGAAAACATACTTGCAAATGATAACTCAGATAATGGTTTGATCTCCAAAATATATGAAAAAACTTACATGACTCCACTCCAGGAAGATAAATAACCCAATTAAAAAATGGGCAAAGGACTTGAACAGACACTTCTCCAAGGAGGACATACAGAGGGCCTAGAGGTATATAGAAAGATGCTTGCATCACTAGCCATCAGAGAGATGCAAATTAAAACCACAATGAATTACCATTTCACACTGTTGAGGATGGCCATCATAAGCAAATCAACAAACAAGTGTCAGGGAGGATGTGGAGAAAAGGGTACCCTATTGAACTGTTGGTGGAAATGCAGACTGGTGCAGCCACTGTGGAAAACAGTTTGGAATTTGCTCAGAAAACTAAAAATGAAGCTGCCTTTTGACCTGGCAATTACACTCTGTGGGATTATACTCTAAGAACCCTGAAACACCAATTCAAAAGAACCTATGTCTGTCAATATTCATAGCAGCACAATTTACAATAGCCAAGTGTTGAAAGCAGCCTAAGTGCCCATCAGTAAATGAGTGTGTTATAAAACTGTGGTGCATTTACACAATGGAATGCTATGCAGCAGAAAGAAAGAAGTAGCTCCAAATCTTTGCAATAGCACAGATGGAATTGGAAAGCATTATGCTATGTGAAATAAGCCAGGCAATGAAAGAGAAGTAGCATGATTTCACTTTTAACTGGAACCTAATCAACAAAATAAGCAAATAGAATACAACCAGAGACATGAAATAAAGCACAAACTGACAGTATCCAGAGAGGTGGGGAGAGAAGGATAATAGGGGAAATTAGGGGAAGGATCATCAAGGAACATATATAAAGGACACATGGACAAAGTCAAAGGGGGTAGGTTCAAGGGTGGCAGACAGGGATGGGTGGGGTGGGGGTCGTGGTGTGGTGAAACTGGAGACAAATGTACTTGAACAGCAATAAAAAAGGAGTATTATTGATACTGTAAAATTTATCTTACATACTTACAGTGATTACTAATAATTTGTTTTTATAGACAAGGTTTGAAAAAAGCCTGAAGAACAAGCATAAGTATTATTAATATTAGCAAACAGGTAAATACAATCAAAGAAATCAAGTTCAACATCAATATATAAGTATATAGGCCTTGTTAATGTCTTTAAATTCTGTCTATCTCAGATGTTTGTAGCTTCTCATTCTGCAAAAGTTTTTGATTTCCAGTACAAGTGAAAGTAAGTTTCAGAGACAGGAGCAAATACCCATTTTGTGGTTAAGCATCTGACAAGGTCACTTTCAACAGTGTTGGAGATAGTCTTTAATTACCCATATTTTGCCATGTACAATGTACACTTATTTGGTTTTTAGAGAAGATGGCGGCGTGGTAGGAGGGAGCAGACCCTATTCCCCCTCTACACACAGGAGAAAAACCAGACCAATCTATGAAAGACCAGAACAGACAAGGAACAGTAACACAGCATATTGGAGAATAAGAGGTCGGAAATTGTAGCGGACACTGAAAAACAAGCGGTAAGGAGAGCTCTTCGGAACAATAAGAGCCCAGGGTGCCAGCGCACGGAGAGCGGGGCGGCTGAGGCCCCGGCCTGGCGCTCCGACAAGCCTGCCCCAGGGCCCTGGGGAGGGAGCTGGGTCAGCCGCTGAACCGGCTGGGAGATCTCAGGGGCCACCGCGTGACTGCGCCTGAGCAAAAGTGGGTGCCCCGCGAGGGAGCGAAAGTGGGTGCCCCGCACCAGGTCACTGCGTGACTTTGAACCAAGTTTTTGTGGTCGCCGGGTGACTACGAAAGCACAGGCCCCCCAACAGAGACAGAGGCGCGGGCGAAGTGAGACAACTGCATGAAAATAGACACCCTCAGGGGACCGCACACGGTCGCGGGCTAGTGGACACTCGTGAAAACATAGGCGCAGGCCGCTGGAGACAGCTGTGGAGCCAGAGGTGCCAGTTCACGGGCGGGTGCTCAAACGCGGACAGCTCAGGCCCAAGGTGCAGGCGCCGGATAGCAGCTGGAACGCAGGCCCCTCTCAGAAGCAAATGCAGGCAGCTGTGCCCAAACACTGAAAGCCTCCCAGGGACAAAGGCAGGTGGCTGTGCACGTCTGGAGAACCTAGCACACACCCATAAACTCGGAGAAGTGCGCACACACCAGGAGGCTCAGATCACACGCTGGAAACCCTGTGGGGAGAGGCGCCCACTAACGCTGGGATACATAGCACAATGAGAACTGAGTTCTGAACACAGAGAAAAGCAATAAGATCACCCCTCAGCCATTGCAGCCAGCAAGACCTGAAAAACAGGTTGGCAAGTTTGAAAACAACAAGAGGGTGCTTTTTTTTGTTTTGTTTTGTTTTTTTCATTTTTTTAACATATTTTTATTTTTTTTTAAATATTTTGTTGTGCTTTGCTTGTTCCTTCCCCCCCCCCCGGCTGCTTATATTTGTGTGGGGGTGTCTGTGTGCGTGTCTCTTTTTTGTTTTGCCAGTTTGTTAGTGTCTTTTTGTTTGTAAGCCTGTCTATCTATATGAGTTTTTAACTACTCCTTCTTCATTGTTTATATCTTCTTCTTTACTCCCCAACTCCTTTTGCCTCCCTTGAATTCCTTCTTCTCTTATCCCCTCTTCCTTTCTTTTCAATTTAATCTCTTCTACCTTCCTCTTGTTTCCTCTTTCTTCTTTTTTTCATTTTCCCCCCTCTTCTTTTTGTAAATTCCCACGAGGGAGACAAAACAAACAAACAAGCAAGCCTGAAACTGTGGGGGAAAACAAAAACAAAAACCAGAGTTGGCCCCCCAAAGAGGGTATTCCAGCTGATGAGACAGTGAAAGTGGTGAACAACAGGATATCCGAAGGAGAATCCACCACTGAATCTCACAGATATTCTACCACAGAAGGTCATACCACAAACCCAGGGAGCCAGAACAGATCAATTGAAGAAGCTGAGGCTAACAACAAGAGTCTTACAAACAATGGGAAGACAAAAGAACAATCCCCAAATGAAAGGAAAGGAGGACGCTCAAGAAAGAATGCTAAATGAAACAGAGGCAACTCAACTATCAGATATCGAGTTCAAAGCAATGGTTGTCAGGAAGCTCAATGAGCTCTCAATGAGCTACCATAAACTACAGGGAAGTTATGATGAACTCACGGCAAACTATATCAACATGAAAAAGGAAATAGAAACTATCAACAAGGGCCAAGAGGAAATGAAGAACACAATCTCTGAACTGAAGAACACAGTAGAAGGAATGAAAAGCAGAATCGATGAAGCAGAAGATCGGATCAGCAAGTTGGAGGACAAAATAGAAAAAAACACTCAGAATGAGCAAGATAAGGAAAAGAGGCTTAGAAAGAATGAAGAGGGTTTAAGAGAAATGCAAGACAACATGAAACGGAATAATATTCGTATAATAGAGATACCAGAAGGAGAAGAACAAGAACAAGGGATAGAAAACCTGTTTGAAAAAGTAATGATGGAAAACTTCCCTCATTTGGTGAGAGAAAAAAACACACAAATCCAGGAAACACAGAGAGTCCCAATCAAAAGGAACCCAAACAGGTCCACTTCAAGACACATCGTAATTAAAATGGCAAAATTCCAAGACAAAGAGAGAATCTTAAAAGCAGCAAGGGAGAAAAAGGAAGTAACATACAAGGGAACCCCAATTAGGTTAGCATATGACTTCTCAATGGAAACGCTCCAAGCCAGAAGAGAATGGCAAGAAATATTCCAAGCAATGAGAATCAAAGGCCTGCAACCCAGACGACGTTACCCAGCAAGGCTTTCAATCTAGATAGAAGGCCAAATAAGGAGCTTCCCAAACAAAAGAAGTCTAAAAGAATACACCTCTACCAAACCAATGCTGCAAGAGATACTAAAGGGACTGCTTTAAGGGAAGAAAGGAAATGACAGAGAGAGAAAGAGAGAGAGGAACACAGGTACGAAAATGGCAATGAATAAATACCTATCAATAATAACCTTAAATGTAAATGGATTAAATGCTCCAATCAAAAGACATAGAATAGCTGAATGGATAAGAAAGCATGACCCACACATATGCTGCCTACAAGAAACCCACCTCAGGACAAAAGACATACACAGGCTCAAAGTGAAGGGCTGGAAACAAATTTTCCAAGCAAATGGTCAGGAAAAAAAGGCCTGGGTAGCAATACTCATATCAGACAAAATAGACTTCAAAAGAAGGGCCATAAAGAGAGACCCAGAAGGTCACTTCATAATACTCAAGGGAAGAATCCACCAAGAAGACATAAATATTGTAAATATATATGCACCCAACGGAGGAGCACCTAAATACATCAAGAAAATTTTAGAGGACTTCAAGAAAGATATAGACAGCAACACAATTATAGTAGGGGATTTTAACACCCCACTGTCAAAAATGGACAGATCTTCCAAACAAAATATCAACAAAGATATTGTGGCATTGAACAACACTCTAGAGGAAATGAACTTAACTGATATATATAGAGCCCTTCATCCCAAAGAAGCTAAATACACTTTCTTTTCAAATGCACATGGAACATTTTCAAAGATAGACCACATGATAGGACACAAATCAAGCCTCAACAAATTCAAGAAAATTGAAATCATACCAAGCATTTTCTCTGACCACAAGGGACTGAAAGTAGAAACCAACCCCAAGGAGAAAAACCCAAAACCCTCAAAATCATGGAGATTGAATAGCATGCTATTAAACAATGAATGGGTCAAGAATGAAATTAGGGAGGAAATCAAAAAGTTTCTGGAAACAAACGATAATGAACTCACATCGACCCAAAACTTATGGGACACAGCAAAGGCAGTCCTCAGAGGGAAGCTTATAGTGATACATGCCTATCTAAAAAAGACAGAAACATCTCAAACAAACAACCTAACCCTTCGCCTACAAGAACTCGAGGAACAACAACAAAGACAGCCCAGAGCAAGTAGAAGGAAAGAAATAACCAAGATCAGAGCAAAATTAAATGACATAGAGACTAAAAGCACAATCCTAAAGATCAATGAATCCAGGAGTTGGTTCTTTGAAAAGATCAACAAAATCGACAAGCTCTTAAGCAGGCTCATCAAGAAAAAAAGAGAGAGGACTCAAATAAACACAATCAGAAATGAAAGAGGAGATATTACAACCGACACCGCAGAAATACAAAGGATTGTAAGAAATTACTATGAAGAACTATATGCCAAGAAACTTGAAAACCTAGGTGAAATGGACAGGTTTCTAGAAAAATATAACCTTCCAAAACTCAATGAAAAAAAAAACCAGAAAGCCTGAACAGACCAATAACAGCAGATGGAATTGAATCAGTAATCAAAACACTCCCGATGCACAAAAGCCCTGGACCAGATGGCTTCACAGGAGAATTCTACAAAACATTTAAGGAAGAGCTAACCCCTATTCTCCACAGACTATTCCAAAAAATCCAAAAAGATGGAAGACTCCCAAACTCTTTTTATGAAGCCAGCATCATCCTAATCCCAAAACCAGATAAAGACACAACAAAGAAGGAGAACTTCAGGCCAATATCGCTGATGAACATAGATGCTAAAATCCTCAACAAAATATTGGCAAACCGCATCCAACAACACATTAAAAAGATCATACACCACGACCAAGTGGGATTCATCCCAGGGATGCAAGGATGGTTCAACATTCGCAAATCAGTAAATGTAATTCATCACATAAACAAAAGCAAAGACAAAAATCACATGATCATATCAATAGATGCGGAAAAAGCATTTGATAAGGTACAGCACCCATTTATGATAAAAACACTCAGCAAAGTGGGAATAGAGGGAGCATTCCTCAATATAATAAAGGCTATATATGAGAAACCTACAGCCAGCATCATACTCAACGGGCAAAGACTAAATTCTTTTCCACTAAAATCAGGAACAAGACAAGGCTGTCCACTCTCTCCACTTCTATTCAACATAGTATTGGCAGTATTAGCCACAGCGATTAGACAAGAAAAGGAAATAAAAGGAATCCAACTTGGAAAGGAGGAAACAAAACTATCATTGTTTGCAGATGACATGTTAGTATACATAGAAAATCCTATAGTCTCGGCCAAAAAACTGCCAGACCTAATAAATGAATTTAGCCAAACAGCCGGATACAAAGTCAATATCCAGAAATCAAAGGCATTTTTGTATACCAACAATGAAACAACAGAAGCAGAAATCAAGAAAAAAATACCATTTGATATAGCAAAAAGAAAAATAAAGTACCTAGGAATTAACCTAACCAAGGAGGTAAAAGACCTGTATGCAGAAAACTACACAACACTGAAGAAGGAAATCAAGGAAGACACAAATAAATGGAAACACATACCGTGTTCATGGATCGGAAGAATTAACATCATCAAAATGTCCATACTTCCCAAAGCAATCTACAGATTCAATGCAATACCTATTAAAGTACCAATGGCATATTTCACAGATATAGAACAAACTCTTCAAAAATTTATATGGAACCATAAATGACCCAGAATAGCGGCAGCAATCTTGAGAAAGAAGAGCAAAGCAGGAGGGATCACAATACCTGATACCAAAATGTATTACAAGGCCACTGTAATCAAAACAGCCTGGTACTGGCATAAAAACAGGCACGTGGACCAGTGGAATAGAACAGAGAGCCCAGAAATAAACCCTAGTCTATATAGTCAATTAATATTCGACAAAGGGGGCAGCAACATAAAATGGAGTAAAAACAGCCTCTTCAACAAGTGGTGTTGGGAGAACTGGACAGCTTCGTGCAAGAAAATGAAACTCGAGCACCAACTTACACCATACACAAAAATAAATTCAAGGTGGATAAAAGAATTAAACATAAGCCGTAACACCATTAAAGTCCTAGAAGAGAACATAGGCAGGAAAATCTCAGATATGACACGCAGCAACATTTTTACTGATATGTCCCCTAAAGCAAGGGACATAAAGGAAAGAATAAACAAATGGGATCTCATCAAAATAAAAAGCTTCTGCATGGCCAAGGAAAACAGTATTAAAATAAAAAGAGAACCGAGTGTGTGGGAAAACATATTTGCCAATGATATCTCAGATAAGGGTTTAATCTCCAAAATATACAAAGAACTTACACGACTCCACTCTAAGAACACAAGAAACCCAGTTAAAAAATGGGCAAAGGACTTGGGCAGACACCTCTCCAAGGAGGACATACAGAGGATCCAGAGACACATGAAAAGATGCTCAATATCGCTAGCTATCAGAGAGATGCAAATTAAAGCCACAATGAGATACCACTTGACACCAGTCAGAATGGCCCTCATAAACAAAGCAACAAACAGCAAGTGTTGGAGAGGTTGTGGAGAAAAGGGGACACTAGTGCACTGCTGGTGGGAGTGCAGACTGGTACAACCACTATGGAAAACAGTATGGAATTTTCTAAAAAAACTAAAAATGGATATACCTTTTGACCCAGCAATTACATTGCTAGGACTATATCCTAAGAATCCTGAAACACCAATCCAAAAGAAACTATGCATCCCTATGCTTATAGCAGCACAATTTACAATAGCCAAGTGTTGGAAGCAACCTAGATGCCCATCAGTAAATGAATGGATCAAAAAACTGTGGTACATTTATACAATGGAATTCTATGCAGCAGAAAGAAAGAAGGAGCTCATACCCTATGCAACAGCATGGATGGAACTTGAGAGCATCATGCTAAGCGAAGTAAGCCAGGCAGTGAAAGATAAATACCATATGATCTCACCTTTAACAGGAAGCTAATCAACAAAACAAACAAACAAGCATAATATAACCAAAGACATGGAAATTGGGAACATGCTGAAAGTCACCAGAGGGGAGGGAATTTCAGGGGAAAAGGGGAAGAATTTACAGGAACAAGTATAAAGAACACATGGAAAAAATTATGGGGGGGGTGGAAATGGGAGGGAGTTGGGGAGGGCTGGGGTGGCGGGTTCGGGTGAGAATAAAAGACAGAAAACTGTACAAGATCAACAATGAAAATAAAATTTAAAAAAATATATATATAATGTACACTTATTTGCCCAAATTTTTGATGAAAAAATATGATGTGCATTATAAATGGGCATAATGATTACATAACATGGGGAATATAAAACCTATGCATAATGCACAAAAAACTTGGATATGTACTATACATAGCAAAATATGTTAATATATTCTCCAAAGCTCAAAATCTTCTTGTTGTAAATTGTGGTCTCTGAAGTTTTCATTTCCTGGGGGCACACACTGAAATGAATGTTACTAATTTATCAGTCACTATGAGCTCATTAATGAGTTTTTGATAATAATGTAGAATATTTCCTTTTAGTAAAATTGATTTATACACCCTTCACCCAAGTTTAATAGGGAATTTGGTGACTATTTCATAAGAAAGGCTATATATATGATAGATTTCAGGTTGAGTAGTACTATAAAGGGACCTTTTGGCCAAGAAAGACTAAAACTTCTAAAAATTTATCTAGTTGAGTATTATTATTTTTATTTTAAGAAATGTTTTATTTTTTATGCTATTACAGGTATCACAATTTTGTCTTTTCTCCCCCTTCCACCCATCCCAACTCCCACTACCATTGTCAATCTCCACACCATTATCCATTGTCTATGGGTCCTTCATACATGTACTTTGACGAATTCAATCAGTGCCTACTTTCCTCCTCACCTCTTAAAAGCTGTCAGTCTATTCCATGATTCTATTTCTCTGGACCTGTTTTGCTCATTAGGTTTTTTTTGTTTTTGTTTTTTTGTTTTTTTGTTCATTAGATTCCTCTTATAAGTGAGATCATATGATATTTGTCTTTTAGCATCTGGCTTATTTCACTTAGCATAATAGTTTCCAGTTCTATCAGTGCAATTGCAAAATGAAGAGATTCCTTTCCTTTTCTGCTGTGTAGCATTTCATTGTGTAAAAGTACCACAATTTTTCACCCACTTACTAGTAATAGGCACTTTGGCTGTTTCCAACTTTTGGCTATTGTAAATAGCATTGGTATGAACAGAGATGCATAAATTCTTTTGTATTGGTGTTTCAGGATGCTTAACATGTATTCCCAGTAGTGGAATATCTGGGTCAAAGGAAGTTTTATTCTTAATTTTTTGAGAAAATTCTATACTGTTTTCCACAGTGACTGCACCAGTCCGCATTCCCACCAACAGTGTATTAGTTCCCTTTTCTCCACATCCTAACCTCCAGTTTTTGTTATTGATTTATGATAGTCATTTTGGCAGGTGAGAGGTGATATCTCATTGTGGTTTTAATTTGAATTTCTCTGTTTGCTAGTAATGCTGAGCATTTATTTCATATGTTTGTGGGCCATCAGTATTTTCTCCTTGGAAAAATATCTGTTCAGGCCCTTTGCTTATTTTTTAATTGGATTGTTTATCTTCATGGTGTTGAGTTGTATGAGTTATTTATATATTTTGGAGATTTAATAATTGTCTGATGTATCATTGGCAAATATGTACACTCAATTCCCTTTACATTTTGATGATTTTTAAACAATAAAGAAGGTTTTTAATTTGATATAGTCCCATTTGTTTCTTTATTCTTTCATTTCCTTTGCCCTAGAAGAGAAATACCAAACTGTTTTGATTACAGTGACCTTGTAGTACAGTTTGATATCAGGTGTTGTGATCCCTCCAATTTAGTTCTTCTCTCATAAGATTGCTGAGGCTATTCAGAGTCTTTTTTGGTTCCACATAAATTTTTGGAGTTTGCCATCGGCATTTCAATGGGAATAATTTTTTTGTTTTTTCCTTTTTAAAAAATATATTTTATTGATTATGCTATTACAGTTGTCCCATTTCTCCCCCATCATTCCCCTCCACCGTGCACACCCCTTCCCACTCACATTCCCCCACTTTAGTTCATGTCCATGTGTCATAAGTTCTACATTTCCCACACTATTCTTGCCCTCCTCCTGTCTATTTTCTACCTACCATCTATGCTACTTATTTGTACCTTTCCCCCTGTCTCCTCCTCCCACTCCCCTGTTGCTAACCCTCCATATGATCTCCATTTCTGTGGTTCTGTTCCTGTTCTAGTTGTTCACTTCTGTTTTAGGTGTGGTTGTTAATGGCTGTGAGTTTGCTGTCTTTTCACTGTCATATTTTTTATCTTTTTCTTAGATAAGTCCCTTTAACATTTCATATAATGAGGGCTTGGTGATGATGAATTCCTTGAACTTGACCTTATCTGAGAAGCACTTTATCTGCCCTTCCATTCTAAATGACAGCTTTGCTGGATAAAGCAATTTTTTTTTTCAGTTTTTTGTCTTTTACTCCGCCTCCCAGCCCACTGCCCCAGCCCTCCACACCTCCCTCCCATTTCTACCCCCCATAGTTTTTGTCCATGTGTCCTTTACACTTGTTGCTCTAAATCGTTCCCCTTTTCCTCTGAAATTCCCTCCCCTCTCCCTTCTGGTCACTGTCAGACTGTTCTCAATTTCAGTGTCTTTGGTTATATTATGCTTGTTTGTTTGTTTTGTTGATTAGGTTCCTGTTAAAAGTGAGATCATACGGTATCTGCCTTTCACTGCCTGGCTTATTTTGATTAGCATGTCAATGGGAAAGTTTTGAAACTATAGATGACTTAGGTAGTATGGACCTAAAAAATTCCATACTTTAGTAGTATGGGTAGTATTTTTTTTCACATTTTTCTTGTTGTTCAGGTACTGTTGTCTCCATTTGTCCCCCACCACTCCCCTACCCCAGGCATCCCCACTTCCCACCCCTGATCCTACCCCTTTTGGATTTTTAATGTTAATTCTTCTAATCTATGAAGATGATATATGCTTCCATTTTTTGTATCTTCCTCAATTTATTTCTTCACCATTCTACAGTGTTTCTTGTACAACTCTATTTTCTCCTTGGTTAAATTTATTCTTAGGTACTTTATTTTTTTAGTTGTTGCTACAGTAAATGGTATATTGTTTAGTTTCTCTTTCGGATAGTTCATTGTTGGTGTACAGAATGCCTTTGATTTCTGAATGTTGACTTTGTATCTCACTATTTTGCTAAATTCACTTATTAGGCACAATTTTTTTTTTCAGTAGGCATTAGGGTGTTCTATGTACACTATCTTGTCATCTGTGAATAATAACATTTTTTGTTTCCTTTTATCAATTTTGATGCCCTTTATTTCTTCTTGTGTAATCACTGTGGGTAGGATTTTCAGTAATATGTTGAGTAAGAGGGGTGAAAGTGGACATACTGGTTTTGTTCCTCATTTTAACAGAAACATTATTAGGTTTTTCCCATTAAGCATGATGTTGGCTGTAGCTTTTTCATATATGGCCCTTATTATATTGAGGTATGCTCCCTTTATTCACATTTTGCTGCATCTTTTTTAATAATAAATTGGTGCTAGATTTTAGCAAATGCTTTTTCTGTACCTATTAATATGATCATGTGATTTTAGTCTCATTTTTGCTTAAGTGATGTATCACATTTATTGATTTGTGAATATTGTACATCCTTGCAACACTGAAATAAATCCCAGCTGATCATGTGTATGATCTTTACACTGCATTACTGGATCCAGTTTGCTAAAACTTTGTTGAGGATTTTAGCATCTATATTCAGCAGAGATACTTCCTGTATTTTTTTCTTTATTGTGTCTTTGTCTGATTTTGAAATTATGGTAATACTGGCCACATAAAAAGAGTTTGGAAGTATTTCTTATTATTGAATTTTTTGGAATCATTTGACAAGGATATCTGTTAGTTCTTTGACTGTATAGAAAAATTTGCCCGTGAAGCCACCTGGTCCAAGGCTTTTGTGTGCACAGAGATTTTTGATTACTGTTTCAAATTTGCTAGTTGTTATCAGACTATTCAGGTTTATTTGAGTTTTCTGTTTTTCCCTGATTCAGTTTTGGAAGATTATTTATCTCTAGAAATGTATCCATTTTTGCCCATGTTGTCCAATTTCTTGGCATATACTTGTTCTTAGTAATTTCTATAATTTCAATGTTACTTCTACTCTTTTACTCTGATTTTATTTAAGTGGGTGATCTCTCTGTTTTAATTTTTTGTTTGTTATCTTTAAATTGTTGTTCAACAAAACAAACAAACAAACAAGCATAATATAACCAAAGACACTGAAATTAAGAACAGGCTGACAGTCACCATAGGGGAGAGGGGAGGGAATTTCAGGGGAAAAGGGGAAGGGTTTAGAGCAACAAATATAAACAACAATATATTTATTTTATTTTATTTTATTTTAATTGTTAAAATAAATTTATTTTAATTCTTGTAGGGTTTACTGTCTTTTACCCTTGTTCCAGCCCACCCACCCATCCCTCCCCACCTCCCTCCCATTTCCATCCTTCTCCTTTTTTTTTGTCCATGTGTCCTTTATACTTGTGCCTATAAACCCTTCGCCTATTCCACTAAAATTCCTTCCCCTCTCCCCTCTGGTCACTGTCAGCCTGTTCTCTATTTTGGTGTCTTGGTTGTATTTTGCTTGTTTGTTTGTCTGTTTTGTGGATTAGGTTCCAGTTAAAGGTGAGATCATATGATATTTTTCTTTCACCGCCTGGCTTATTTTGCTCAGCATAATGCTTTCCAGTTTCATTTATGCTATTGCAAAATGTAGGAGCTCCTTCTTTCTTTCTGCTGCATAGAATCCCATTGTGTAAACGTACCATAGTTTTTGATCCATTCTTTTACTGATGGGAACCTATGTTGCATCCAGCACTTGGCTACTGTAAATTGTGCTGCTATGAACATTGGGGTGCATAGGTTCTTTTGGATTGGTGTTTCAAGGTTCTTAGGATATAATCCTAGCAGTGGAATTGCTGAGTCAAAAAGCAGATCCATTTTTAGTTTTCTGAGAAAATTCTATACTGTTTTCCATAGTGGTTGTACCAGTCTGCAATCCCACCAACAGTGCACTAGGATCCACTTTTCTCCACAACTTCTCCAACACTTGTTGTTTATTACTTTGTTTATGAGGGCCATTCTGACTGGTATCAAGTGGTATCTCATTGTGGTTTTAATTTGCATCTCTCTGACAGCTAACCATGCTGAACATCTTTTCATGTGTCTCTTGATATTCTCTATGTCCTCCTTGGAGAAGTGTCTGTTCAAGTCCTTTGCCCATTTTTTAATTGGGTTGTTTATCTTCTTAGAGTGGAGTTGTGTGAGTTCTTTATATATTTTGGAGATTAAACCCTTGTCTGAGGTATCATTGGCAAATATGTTTTCCCGTATGGTTGGTTATTTTTTCATTTCAATACTATTTCTTTAGCCAAGCAAAAGCTTTTTATTTTGGTGAGATCCCATTTGTTTATTCTTTCCTTTATGTCCGTTGCTCTAGGGTACATATCAGTGAAAATGTTGCTGCGTGAAATATGTGATATTTTCCTGCCTATGTTCTCCTCTAGGACTTTAATGGTGTTACAGCTTATATTTACATCTTTTATCCACCTTCAATTCATTGTTGTGTATGGTGTAAGTTGCTGCACGAGTTTCATTTTTTGCTTGTAGCTGTCTAGTTCTCCCAACATTGTTTGTTGCAGAGGCTATTTTTATCCCATTTTATGTTCCCCCCCACACTTTGTTGAATATTACTTGACAAGAGACTTGGTTTTATTTCTGAGCTCTCTGCTCTGTTCCACTGGTACATGTGCCTGTTTTTATGCCAGTTCCAGGCTGTTTTGATTACTGTGGCCTTGTAATACAATTTGGTATCATGTGTTGTGATCTCTCCTACTTTGCTCTTCTTTCTCCAAATTGTATCAGTTAAACATGGTTGTTTATGGTTCCACATAATTTTTTGAAGTGAATGTTCTATGCCTGTGAAATATCCCATTGGTACTTTAATAGGTATTGCATTGAATCTGTAAATTGCTTTGGGTAGTATGGACATTTTGATGATGTTAATTCTTCCAATTCCTGAACATCATATATGTTTCCATTTGTTTTGTCTTCCTTGATTTCTTTCTTCAGTGTTGTGTAGTTTTCTGAATACAGGTCTTTTACCTCCTTGTTTAGGTTTATTCCTAAGTATTTTATTTTTCTTTTTGCTATATCAAATGAGATTTTTTTTTTATTTCTGCTTCTGCTGTTTCATTGTTGGTATACAGAAATACCTTTGATTTCTGGATATTGACTTTGTATCCAGCTATTTGGCCAAATTCATCTATTAGGTCAATCAGTTTTTTTGCTGAGTCTATAGGATTTTCTATGTACACTATCACATCATCTGCAAGCAGTGACAGTTTTGTTTCCTCCTTTCTGATTTGGATGCCTTTTATTTCCTTTCTTGTCTCTTCTCTGTGGCTAAATCTTCCAGTACTATGTTGAATAGAAGTGGTGAAAGTGGACAACCTTGTTCTGTTCCTGATCTTAGTGGAAAAGATTTTAGTTTTTGCTCATTGAGTATGATGTTGGCTGTAAGTCTCTCATATATGGCTTTTATTATGTGGAGGAATGCTCCCTCTATTCCCATTTTGCTGAGTGTTTGTATCATAAATGGGTGATGTACCTTATCCATGCTTTTTCTGCAGCTATTAATATGATAATATGATTTTTGACTTTGCTTTTGCTTATGTGATATATTACATCTATCAATTTGTGAATATTGTACCATCCTTGCATCCCTGGGATGAATCTTACTTGGTTATGGTGTATAATCTTTTTAATGTATTGTTGGATGCAGTTTGCCAATGTTTTGCTGAGGTTTTTTAGCATCTATGTTCATCAGTGATATTGGACTGAAGATTTCATTCTTTGTCATGTCTTTATCTGGTTTTGGGGTTAGGAAGATTCTGGCTTCATAAAATTAGTTTGGGAGTCTTCCTTCATTTTTGACTTTTTGAAATAGTCTGTAAAGGATAGGAGTTATCTCTTTCTTAAATGATTTGTAAAATTCTACTGTGAAACCATCTGGTCCAGGGCTTTTGTGTGTTAGGAGATTTTTGATCACTGTTACAATTTCATCTCCTATTAATGGTCTGTTCAGTCTTTCTGTTCCTCCTTTGAGTTTTGGATGATTACTTTTTTTTCTGGAAATTCATCCATTTCATCCAGGTTTTTAAATTTCTTGGCCTATAGTTCTTCGTAGTAAATTCTTACAATCCTTTGTATTTCTGTGGTATCAGTTGTAATCTCTCCTTTTTCATTTCTGATTGTGCTTATTTGCGTCCTCTCTCTTTTTTTCTTGATGAGCCTGTTTAAAGCCCTGTTGATTTTGTTTATCTTTTCAAGGAACCAGCTCTGGGATTAATTGATTTTTAGAATTCTGCGGTTAGTCTCTTTGTCATTTAATTCTTCTCTGATCTTGGTTATTTCCTTCCTTCTACTTGCTCTGAGCTGTCTTTGTTGTTGTTCCTCAAGTTCATGTAGTTATAGAGTTAGGTTGTTTGTTTGAAATGTTTCTACCTTTTTTTTATAGTCCTGTATCACTATGAACTTCCCTCTCAGGACTGCCTTTGCTGTGTCCCATGTGTTTAGGGTTGTTGTGAGTTCTTTTCCATTTGTTTCCAGAAACTTTTTGATTTCCTCCCTAATTTCATTCTTGACCTATTCATTGTTTAATAGCATGCTATTCAATCTCCATGATTTTGAGTGTTTTGGATTTTTTTTCCTTGAGGTTGGTTTCTAGTTTCAGTTCCTTGTGGTCAGAGAAAATGCTTGATATGATTTCCATTTTCTTGAATATGTTGAGACTTGTTTTGTGTCCTATCATGTGCTCTATCCTTGAAAATGATCAATGTTCATTTGAAAAGAATGTGTATATAGCTTCTTTGATATGAATGGCTCTCTACATATCAGTTAAGTCCATTTCCTCTAGAGTGTTGTTCAATGCCACAATATCTTTGTTGATATTTTGTTTATAAGATCTTTCCATGTTTGACAGTGGGGTGCCAAAATCTCCTATTATAATTGTGTTGCTGTCAATATCTTTCTTGAAGTCCTCTAAGATTTTCTGTATGCATTTGGGAGCTGCTATATTGTGTGCATATATAATTTCAATGTTTGTGACTTCTTGGTGGATTCTTCCCTTGAGTATTATGAAGTGACCTCCTGGGCCTCTCATTATGGCCCTTCTTTTGTAGCCTATTTTGTCTGATATGAGTATTGCTACCTTGGCTCCTTTCTCTGTCTGTTTGCTTGGAAAAATTGTTTCCAGCCCTCCAATCGCATTCTGTGTAGGTCTTTTGTCCTGAGGTGGGTCTCCTGTAGGTAGCCCTCTTTCTCCCTTGCTGCCTTTAAGATTCTCCTTTTGTCTTGGAATTTTGCCATTTTAATTATGTGTTGAAGTGGGCCTCTTCCAGTTCCTCCTGATTGGCACTCTCTGTGTTTCCTAGATTTGTTCAACTTTTTCTCTCATCAAATTACGCAAATTTTCTATCATTGCTTTTTCAAATAGGTTTTCTATCTCTTGCTTTTCTTCTTCTGGTATCCTTATTATATGGATATTATTACATTTTATATTGTCTTTCATTTATCTTAATCCCTCCTCATACTTTCTGAGCCTCTTTCCTTTTTCTTGATTTTTCTGGGTGTTTTTTTCTACTTTGTCCTCCAGCTCAATGATCTGATCTTCTGCTTCATCGATCCTGGTTTTGATTCCTTCTAGTTTGTTCTTCAGTTCAGAAATTGTATTCTTCATTTCCTCTTGGCACTTGTTGATAGTTCCTGTGTCCTTTTTCATGTTGATATAGTTTGCAGTGAGTTCATTGTAGTTTCCCTGTAGTTTCTGGTAAGTCACTGTGAGCTCCTTGAGCTTCTTTTTTTCCCTTTATTTTAATTGTTGTTCTTGTACAGTTTTCTGTCTTTTACTCCCATCCCGGCCCACCCCCCCAACCCTCCCCACCTCCCTCACATTTTCACTCTCCCTAGTCTTTGCCCATGTGTCTTTTATACTTGTTGCTCTAAACCCTTCCCCTTTTCCCCTGAAATTCCCTCCCCTCTCCCCTCTGGTGTCTGTCAGCCTGTTCTCAATTCCAATGTCTTTGTTTATATTATGCTTGTTTGTTTGTTTTGTTGATTAGGTTCCTGTTAAAGGTGAGATCATATGATATTTGTCCTTCATTGCCTGGCTTATTTCACTTAGCATGATGCTCTCCAGTTCCATCCATACTGTTGTGGAGGGTAGAGCTCCTTGAGTTTCTTGATAAACCACTTCTTTAAACTCAATATTTGATCGTTGACTTGCCTCTATTTCATTTAGTATTCTTTGTGAGGCTTCCTCTTTTCCCTTCATTTGTGGATTGTTTCTTTGTCTTCCCATTGTTTGAGAGATGCTTCTTGTTAGCCTTCACTTCTTAAATTTATCTGTTTTTACTCCCTCAGTTTACGGTGTGAACTTCTATGGTAGAATACCTGTGAGATTCAGTGTTGTTGTCTCCTTCATCTCCTGAGCTCACTCGTCTTGGGCTGTCATTTAAGTTTGCTCTGTGTTTGTCTTTGGGTTTTGATTGTTGTTGGGTCCTTCTTTGGTGGGTCCTTACCCCTAGCTGTTTAACTGAGGGTCACTCTGTCCACCACCTCTTGTATTTTGTTGCGCTGGTGTGGGCAGGTTGTATTGAAGTTGGTTCTTCTATGTTTACAAGGTTTTGATGATTCTCTCTTGTTCTTGTTCAGTTGTTTGTTCTGGGTAGTTTCTCCACTATTTAGTTGTATTTCCAGATATGTCCTGGATTGAGGTTATTGTGGCTTCTACTCCCTCCTTCATCTTCTTCTGTTGTTGAGTTTCTATCTCCGGTGTGTATCCTTCTGTTCACAGCTTCCACTAACTCTTTTTTTGTGATCAATTGGAGAGGTAAGGAAAAATGTTTTAGGGCAGCAAAGAGTGTATTCTATGATATTTATAGTAGCAGTTGGTAGCAAAGAGATAGGAGATCTTTTGGCTATGTTTAGTGTTAACCATGATATTCCACCTAACTAACCACTTTTTAGAGAGGATGGAGAGAAGATAAGACTCTTGTTAGGGAGCGAAGGATGGTGGGTTGGATCTAGAAAGCAGTGAGGTTGTGGTAGATCAGATTCTGAGGTAAGGTGAGAGTAAAGGATAGTAAATAGGTGTAGTGTGTGAGAGAATAGAGTTAACCACTACAGTAATAGAGTTCACCACTACAGTAATAGAGTTCAGGAGACCGTGAATTGGGCTAAAATCTGGAAAGGGTGTTTTGTAGTATTTACAATTGTATGGAACAGCTATTATTTACAATAATAATGTAGCAACAATCATATGACAGAATCTGTGTGATCTGAATAACAAGAATAGGGAATATACCACCTTGAGTAGTGTGCTAATGGAATACAATTGAAGTGAAGGACAGTAAATTAGCAATACACTATGAAAGAGAGAACAGGGGAAACCTATCAAATGATGCAATATAGCCAGCCAAGCAAATCACACTAAACAGAAAGAAGAGGAATACAAAAATACTATTAAAATAAAGGATGTGAGAATAATGAAAAAATGATAATACAAATGTGCAATAACTTGCAGGTTCTCTGTAATAGCAAAGTGAAATTTGTCTCACTGTCTCAGCTGTTGGAATGACTCCTTTTTGGATCCAACTGTGGTCTTTTCACAGTTCCAGGGTGTTTTTTTTTTTTTTTGTCTCACTTGTGAGTATTTAAAGAAAAAGATGAAGAAGGAAGGAAGAAGAGACACAATTGGAAAGAAAGGAAGAAGGAATAAAAGAAGAAGGAAAGAGTAGAAAAAGAAGTTGAAAGATAAAAATAATAAAAACAAAAAAAATTACTTAAAAAAATCCTCTTGCTCTTTTCAAACTGGCCAAACCGCTTTTGCTGGTGTTTGTAGCTGAAGTAGCCTGAGGGACGATTGGTTTCACTTTTCTCCCTTCCTGATTGGCACTCAGTCATCTTCAGGCACCCACTTTCCCCAGGGCTAGCTGCACACTCTCTCTAGGGCTAGCCGTGTGTCTCTTCCCAGGGCTTTGGATGTGGGATCAAGGACTACCTCAGAGTGCACTCTCCCTGGGGTTATGTGTGTGGGCTCGGGCCCTTCTGCAGAGCACACTCTCCCTGGGTTGTGGGCATGCGCACTCGGCCAGGTTGCTTCCTTTCCCTCAGGTTCAGGTGTGCACTCTTCCAGGGCTATGGAGGTGTGCAGGGCCTTCCATTCCACCTCGGGAGCACGGTCCACCTGGGTGGTGAGGAGGCCGGAGTGGCTGCTGCAGAATTCCCCAAACAGTGTCTCCTTTTTCACTTTTTCTTTTTGAGAAATTCCTCTTACTCAAGCCTGCTGCTCTATACAGAGGCCTGGTCTCTCACACTACCCTATTCTCTAACCAGACCAGGGACTATCCATTTCAGGGCCCATCATGGCCCAACTCTCAACTCTCCCCAGCCAGCATCCACAGACTCTGTGGGTGCTCACAGCCCATGTATTTTTGCCACTTAGTCCTTATTCCCCTCTCTGCGACTTCAAGCAACCAGGTCTTTCCCTGTGCTGCTCAAATCTTGTTTGGCTGGGGAGGGAGGAGTTGACCCAGCTCTCTTCCAAAAACCATATGGGAAGACCCAGCTGGCACCAGGGCCAGTGTCTGCAGCCACCCTGGTCCCCACGCTGATCCCAAGGACCTTACTGTCCTGAAGCACTCTCCTTACCATCTGGTTTTTCAATGTCTGTTACAATTTTGGTCTCCTATTTTCGTATATGCTGGGGTACTTTTGGCTGTTTGTTTTGTTCCTCCATTGATTGGCTAGGTTTTTCTCTCGTGTGTAGGGGGAAATAGAATCCACTCCCTTATACCTCACCGCCATCTCTGTTTTTCTTGATGAGGCTGGTCAAAGGTTTGCCAGTGTTGAACATTTCAAAGAACTAGCTACTGGATTAATGGATCTTTGAATTATTTTTTCTTTTCTTTTTTTCTGTTTTTGGTCTTTATGTCATATATCTGCTCAGATCATGATTATTTCCTTCCTTCTATTCACTACAAGTTTTGTTGTTGTTGTTGTTTTCCAGTTCTTTTAGATGTAGGGTTAGGTTGTCTATTTGAATTTTTTTCTATCTTCTTTAGGTAGGCATATAATCCTATGAGCTTTTCTCTCAGGACTGCTTTCTCTGTGTCCCATAGGTTTGGGGCTGTTGTGTGTTCATTTCCTTTTGTTTCCAGGAACATTTTGATTTCTTCCTTCATCTCATTGTTAACCCATTCATTAATTAATAACATGCTATTTACATCCATGTATGAGGCTGAATGTTTTTGAGCCTCATTTGAATGTTTTTGAGTTTTTCATTGGGGTTGATTTCTAGTTTCAAGACATTGTGATCTAAGAACATTCTTGATATAATTTTTTAAAAATTGTTAAGGCTTGTTTTGTGTCCCACCGCGTCATCTTTCTTTGAAAATGATCCATGTGCACTTGAAAAGAAAGTATAATTTGCTCTTCTGGAGTGAAATATTTTCTAAACATCCATTAAGTATATTTGATTGAGAATGTTGTTTAATGCTGCTATGTCCTTGGTCATTTTTTGTCTGGACCATCTATCCATTTTTGACAGTGGGTGTTAAAATCCCCTACAATGATTAGAGTGGCATTGATCTTTCTCTTAAAGTTCTCCAAGATTTTCTTTGCATATTTAGGTGCTCCTATATTGGGTGCATATATGTTGCAAGTTTATAGCCTCTAGTTGGACTGCTCCTTTTTTTACAAGGAGTATTTTGTCTGATATAAGAATTGCTACCTCAGCTTTTTTTAGGTCCACTTACATGCTATATTTTTCATCCCTCCACCTTCAACCTGTGTAAATCTTTTGTTTTGTGGTAGATCTCTTGTAGATAGCATATATGTGAGTCATAGTTTCTAATCCATTCAACTACCCTATGTATGTTTATTGGAGCATTTAATCCATTTACATTTAAGGTTATTGTTAATAGGTATTTATTCATTGCTATTTTTTACCCTTCTGTCTGTGTTTCTCTCTCTACTTCTTCTTAAAGCAGTCCCTTTTACATTCTTGTAATGCTGGTGTGGTGGAGATATACTCCTTTATCCTTTCAAAAATATATATGGGGATATCTTTATTTCACCTTTCATTTTAAATGAGATCATTGCTGGATAGAGTAGTCTTTGTTGCAGGTCCTTGCTTTCCATTCCTTGGAATATTTTGTGCCAACCCTTCTGATTTGTAATGTTTATGTTGAGAGATCAGCTCATAGCTTTATTGTAGCCTCCTTGTGTGTGACTAGCTGTTTCTCCTTTATTGCCTTTAAGATTCTTTCTTCATATTTTAAATGCTGCCATTTTAATTATTATATACCTCGGAATGGGACTTTTTGGGTTCATCTTGATTGCATTCATTGTGCTTCCTGGTCTTGATTGACTTTTTCCTTCACCAGGATAGATAAGTTTTCTGTCATTTTTTAAAATACATGTTCTATCCCTTTTTTCCTTCTTCTGGTATTTCTATGATGTTAGAATTGTTATGTTTCATTTTCTGTAAAAGTTCCCTTAAGTTATCTTCTGAAATATTTTTGTTTTGTTTTGTTTTGTTCCTCTGACTGCATGTTTTTTTCTACCTGTGTTACATATTGCTAATTCAATCCTCTGTTTTTTTCTAGCTTGCTCTTAATTTCTTCTAGTGTGTTGTTTATTTTAGATATTCTATCCTTCATTTACACCTGGTTCATATTCATAGTTTCTATGTCCTCTTTTAAAAAAGATTTTTTTTATTTTAAGTATATTTTATTTATTATACTATTACAGTTTTTCCAATTTTCCCCCTTTATTCCCCTTCCACCCTGCACCCCCAACCCTTCAACCTTCTCCCCCCACCTTAGTTCATGTCCATGGGTTGTACATATAAGTTCTTTGAGTTCTCTGTTTCCTAAACCATTTTTATCTCCCCATATGTCTAATGCCTACTAATTAGAGGGGAAGAGGGAGAGAGAAAGAGAGGGATAAAAACAATGTGGGGTTGCCTCTCACATGCCCCCTGCTGGGGACCTGGCCCACAACCCAGGCACTTACCCTGACTGGGACTCAAAACAGAAACCCTGTGGTTTTCAGGTCTGCACTCAGTCCAGTGTGTCACACCAGCCAGGGCTCTATATCCTCTTTTTATACTGATATAGTTCCTACTAAGTTCTTGAAGCCCACATAAAGTTTCTTGTACTTCTCATTAAGTTACTTGAAGGTCCTTATAACCATTACTTTGAACACTATGTCCACTAAATTGCTTGCCTCAGTTTTATTTAACTCTTTTTCTGGGGACTCCTTCTTTCCTTTTGATTGGGGTTGTTTCTTTGTCTCCTGATTTTAGCTGATTCTTTTTATTTATTTCTATTCATTAGATTGATCTTCTTTGACTTAGATTTGATCCATCTTTATGGGACAGACTTATGTGGCAGGAGTCCTTTGGGACTCAGTGGTGGAGTGTCCTTTATCTTCTGAACTATATGTTCTAGGAATGTCTTTTATGTAGTGTATGTGGGCCCCCCTGTTGTATTTTGGTTTTGAATGTTGTTGGTTCATATATTGATGTGTTTTCTCCTCTAGCTGGTTAATGGAGAATCTCAAACCCACCACATGCTGTTGTGCAAGTGTTGACAGAACAAAACAAAACATCACAGAAAAAAAAACACACACACAAGCAAACATACCCCCCAACCACAACAGCAGTATCAATGACAAATGTGCAAAGATTTATAACGGTAGAAAGATAATAAGAATATTATAAAATAAAAAATAATATAGGTTACTAAAAGAAAGATAAATGATTTTAAGAGGAAAGAGGGAGGAGAATTAATATGAATAAGGAATAGAAACAAGGAATCACCACAAAAGGTCAAAGAAAAGGAAAAATAAAATTAAAAATGAGAAATAAGAAAGGGAAGAAAGAGTAAAATATAGACTGAAACAGGAAAAGTAAAACAAGAGATTCGACTTTGAAAAATAGAAATAAATTGAAGAAATAGAATAAATGGTAAAAAGTTATGAGAAAGAAATAATGTGAATAATAAAAAAGAACTAAGTGCAATTCATCAGCAGAGTTTAGTGCTTGCCTGCTGTGTTCTTCAGGATATGACTCTGGTGTTGCCTGAAATTGCCATAAGCCAATGTCAGATACTCTCCCTGCCTATGTCTACACATCATATTTGAAGCTACAAGTGATGCATGGTCTGTGGCTGTTTCCAGGTTTGGCTAAATCTGAGATGGTCCTCAATGTTCTTCACTGCTGACTTTCTATTAATACAAGACCATGGCATGGGTCAGCTAATGACCAAAAGCACCACAGTTACCACCTCCACCTGCTTCAATCTGTGGTTCTGCAAATAGTCTTAGAGTAGCTGATGATCCATCTGTTTCTGAATGGGCATCTGGTGCAATAAGGTGAAAGGAACCCCTGGATCTTGTTGCGGGGGGTGGGGAGCTGCTCAGACTTCAGGGAAGATGATGGGTGTTTTTCCCCAACCATGCACCAGATGTCCAAGTCTGTCCCAGATTATTTCCAATAGTGAATAGTTTCTAAAGAGTTAGCTGTTCTTTCCATGTCAGGGGCCAACCTGTGTAAAAGGCTCAGCTCTTTCCTGCTTGGATCTGATAGCAACTCATAAGAGCTGAAACTACCTGGAGTCTCCCTCTTTCAGCCTCTTTGCCCTACCCTGTGGTTGCCTGGTTTCACTCCAGAGCCTGTTATTGAGGGTTTGTAAGCTGAGATCAGGTCTGTTGAAATAGAGTTAGCAGGTTTCCACTTTGTTGGAATCACAGTATGTAGGGCGCTCAGTGAGGGGAGAGTAGTCTCTACTCAGAGCCAACTCCTCCAGTCTTTATAAAATACTTGGGTTTTTGCTTCCTCAGGATGGCTTACTGTTGTTTCAAGATGGGTACATTAATCTCTCTCCTTTGAAAGATTGGGCTCAGCAGCTCTGGACTTCAGGGGATGGATTGAAAGAGCCTTCTATTGGAATTGAGCCAAGACTGAACTGCATGGGGAAACTAAAATTACTTTCTCAATCTAAGACCTCAGTAGGAGGTTAAGCTCTCTGTCCTGCTCCCAGGCACTATCCTTCAAAATTCTCACACTTTGACAGTCCCTGTTTGAAGATTCTCTTTCTTCCCTCTGTGGAAATGCACCCAGTTGTGGGATCTTGTACCTAGAAAGACTGTTTCACAGAGTTTTCCCACTGGAAGTGGTTCCTGAAACCCTGCAGGGGTGGGATGGGCACACATTTTACTTTCCAGATTGTATTTTATGGGAAAGTTTGCCTCACTGCCAAGTATACCAGGTACTTAACTCTTGCCCATCTATATCCAAGCCTTTGTAGGAGATATCATCCAGAACTCTGTTCTTCACAGCCCTCAGTTTGCTTGTGAGCTGTTCTGGGTGGGGCCCAGAAACCCCTTGTGCATATTTCTGATCTCCCTGCTCAGCTGGTTTCAGTGGGATAGGACTTACAGAACCAGTATGACTTGGTGTGGTTGAGAAAATTTAGAACTGCCCCATTTAGTGTTTTTTTCTTCCCCCTACAGCAATGCACCCAGCCTGGGAATCTTACACCTGGCAGTACTGTTCTGAAGGGTTTCCTTATGGGTGATGGCACTTGAAAGCCTGCAGGGGAGGTATATGCACATCTCCCCTCCCCAGATTTGCATTGTGGGGGGGGGGTCAAAGTATCTAAGACACTCAGCTCTTTCCTGTCTAACTCCCAGACCAGAGTCTTTGAAGGAGACACAGTCCAGAAATTTCTGTTCCACGTGGGAAAAAACATGGACATTCAGTGTGGTTTGGCATGGCTGAGAAAAGTTCAGAATGGGTCAAAAAACCCACAATTTTCCTTTTCCTCTAGGTTTATCTCAGTCTGAACTCATAGTGAACACTTCAGCCTGATACTCAAACCATAGGAGCACTTCATAATGGATTGCAATGTCTGATTTTCACAGGTGTGGTGAAACCTCACTGCATCCCACCTCCTGGGACATAACAGCCTCCTCTTTCCTTTCTATTGCTGCAAATATCCTTATGACCCTACAGTTCAAAGGGATGGGAGTTCCACTGCTGCAATTTTAACCTGGTTTATACTTGCAGGGCAGTTGTGCATGGGGTCTTTGCCTGACCATGTTTTAGTTCCTTTTTTAAAAGTCTTTATGATGTACCTGCACCACATTACTAAGCCAATGCCTGAATCTCTGCACATACAACCACCTAGGGAGCAAGATATATTTCATTTATGGTTGGCTGAAGTTTTCAGGTGCCTTGACATACACAGGTGTGACAACCTGGTTGCTTTAGTAGTCTGAGCCCTTATCTGGAGCTCTCTAGGTTGGCACCTCAGCTATGAGAAGTCTACTCACTGTGTGTGTGTGGGGGGGGGGGAGGCCTGGGTCTCACAGACTCAGTATGTCTCCCCAGGTTACTCCCAATTAAGGTTGGGATCCCTGCATGGAACTAAGGCCCCCTTCTCTGAGTGGGGAGGAAGCACTGAAGCTAAAATTTCTGTCTGGTCTATCAGCTGCAATACCAGCCACACACATTGTATTTACACATCCACTTATAAAATATTCTTACCATACAGTACAAAGCATCTTCTGTATTACATGGTTTCAAAATTTTATATCTGCAAATATTCCATTGATTATTCAGGTCAGTTGTTGGAACATAAGCTGAAAATCTGGGTTGAGGGCAGGAGCAAGTAGACTTAGCTTCCACCTCCTTGGCCACCATTTTTGGAAGTTCCTAGTTGAGTGTTAATTTTACCATTGTATGTTATACCAATCCAGAGAAATGGGGGTGAATAACACAATAAAATACTATAAAATGGACAACTAGTAAAAGTGGATTGCATGGTTTGTTTATCAAAATGAGTCCATATTCACTAACTCAGAGGGAATTCCCCAGCTGAGAATTTTTATCTGTAATAATAATTTATTTATCATTACATTTTTTGCTCTCCTTCAAAAGAATTCCTCAACTCATACAAAACATAAATAACATATATTAGTATTCTTGAGATGGTGGCATTTAGATAAAATACAATTAGCATACCTCACATAGACCTAAAGGAACTGGGGCCTGTAGAATTTGTGGAATAATTTTACAGGGTTTTATTTTGGAGAGAAGGAGCATCTACTATACACTTTATGAGCTACAATAATAGTAATATTGAGCTACAATAATAGTAATATTGCATATAAAATTAACTTAGAACTTCAATATTTTATCTAACATACATGTGTAAGATTGGTTCCTATTGCGTTAAAATGATATTTGTTTGCCTCAGACAAAAGTTCCCCTTTAGTTTCCATGTCCTTTTTTCCTCCAGCTATTCATTAAAACAATAAAAGAGAGAATTTTATCGATTTAACAAGAAGCAAGGAATATTCTAAGGACCGGTAATAATTTGGCTATCTAATGCTGCTTGTCTAGTTGCAGCATGAGATATTTTTTCCTCCATGGTGGCAGCTTTAAAAAGTCTTGACACTTCTTGCCAAGATGGAGGCATAGGTAGATATACTGTGCCTCCTCATGCAACCAAAAGAAGGACAACAACAAATTAAAAAAAAAAAACACAACCCAGAACTACAGAAAATCAAACTGTATGGAAGTCTGACAGCTAAGGAGTTAAGAAATATTCATCCAGATGGATAGGAGGGGCAAAGATGGGAAGCTAGGCAGAGAAGACTAATGGCAAAGCAGTGGCTGGCAGACTGGATAAGGTGGTGGCTGGCAGAGCAGGTGGTCCCACATGTGCATGCAGATAAACTGGAAAGAACAACTGGGGAGTGAGACAGAGAATGCAACCCAGGGTTCCAGTGCGGGGAAATAAAGCCTCAAAACCTTTGACTGAAAAAACCTGTGGGGATTGAGGTGTCAGGAGAAACTCCAAGATTCACAGGGAAGTTCCTTTGAGAGACCCCAGCATCCTAGAATGAACGCAAAACAACCTACCCAGAAATCAGCAACAGAAGAGCTGAGTTTGTTTGTGGGTAGCAAGGAAAGAGACTGAAAGCTCACAGAGAGATGAGCAAGCAGTATTGTTCCCTCTTGGGCCCATCCCCCATATACAGCACCACAACACAGAGACCTGGGTTGCCATGCCCTGGCAAATACCAAAGGCTCCACCCCTTGCTACCTAACAGGTGCACCAAGACAAAAAAATGGCCTAAAGGAAAGAACAGATCAAAGCTCCAGAAAAAAATACAACAACGCAATGAAGAGATAGACAATCTATCAGATGCAGAGTTCAAAACACTGGTAATCAGGATGCTCACAGAAATGGTTGAGTATGGTGGAAAAATAGACAAAGACGTGAAGGCTATGCAAAGTGAAATAGAGGAAAATTTGTAGGGAACCAACTGTGATGGGAAGGAAATTAGGACTCAAATCAATGGTTTGGATTAGAAGGAAGAAGTATACCTTCAACCAGAACACAATGAAGAAACACGAATTCAGAAAAATGAGAGGCTTAACAACCTCTGGGAAAACTTTACTTTCCAACGTTTGAATCATAGCGGTTCCAGAAGGAGAAGACGAAGAGCAAGAAATTGAAAACTTATTTGAAAAAATAATACAGGAGAACTTCCCCAATCTGGCAAAGGAAATAGACTTCCAAGAATTCCAAGTAGCTCAGAGAGTCCCAAAGAAGTTGGACCCAAGGAACCACACACCAAAGACATATCATAATTACATTATCCAAGATTAAAGATAAAGAGAGAATCTTAAAAGCAGCAAGAGAAAAGGAGACAGTTACCTACGAAGGAGTTCCCATAAGACTACTAGCTGATTTCTCAAAAGAAACCTTGCAAGAAAGGGCTGGAAAGAGTACTTGAAGTCATGAAAGGCAAGCAAATACATTCAAGATTACTTTATCCTGCAAAGCTATCATTTAGAATGGAAGGGCAGATAAAGTGCTTCCCAGATAAGGTCAAGTTAAAGGAGTTCATAATTACCAAGCCCTTATTATATAAAATGTTAAAGGGACTTATCTAAGAAAGAGATCAAGAATATGAACAGTAAGGGACTTCCGGCCAAGATGGAGGTGTAGGTGGACACACTGTGCCACCTTTCACAACCAAAATTAAGGACAACAAATATTTAGAAACAAGAAAGCAACTAAAACTGATAGAAAATTGAACTGTACAGAAGTGCAACAAATATTCATCCAGACCAGTAAGAGGGGCGAAGTCGTGGCAGGAAAAGTGGAGGTGCAGACCTGGGCACACAGGCAGCAGTGGCTGGCAGATTCCAGGCACAGGATGGCAACTGTGCAGACCCAGTGAGGCTGCACAAGGCAGCTGGCTGACCAGTTGGTCTCACATTCACTCACAGATAATCCAGGTGAAGGGGAAGTGGCGGAAGGGGCTGGAATCCACGAGAGAGTGGAGCAAGTGCAATTGTTCCCTCTGGGACCCCGCCCCCACATACAGGATCACAACTCAGCAACCGGGTTGCCCCACCCTGGGGAACATGTAGGACTCCGCCCCTCACTACCTAAAAACCATGACCAGGCCAAAAACAAAACAAAACAAAACAAAAATAAAAAATGGCTCAAATGGGAGAACAAATCAAAGCTCCAAAGCCAATTCCTGTAAGCGACGAAGAGATAACCAACCTATCAGATGCACAGTTCAAAGCCCTGGTGATCAGGATGCTCACAGAATTGGTTGATTTTGCTCACAAATTAGATGAAAAAAATGCAGGCTACAATACGTGAAATGAAGGAAGATGCATGGGGAACCAATAGAGATAGGAGGAAAACTGAGACTCAAATCAATGAAGTGGACCAGAAAGAAGAAAGAAACAACCAAACAGAAAACAAGAAAGAAATAAGAATTCAAAAAAATGAAGAGAGGCTTAGCAACCTCCTGGACATCTTTAAATGTCCCAACATATGAATTATAGGGGTACCTGAAGGGGAAGAAGAAGAGCAACAAGTGGAAAACTTATTTGAACAAATAATAAAGGAGAACTTCCCCAATCTGGCAAAGGAAATAGACTACCAGGAAGTCTAGGAAGCTCAGAGAGTCCCAAAGAAGTTGGACTCAAGGAGGAACATACCAAGGCACATCATAATTACATTACCCAAGATTAAAATAAAGCAGAGAATTCTAGAAGCAGCAAAAGATAAGGGAACAGTCACCTACAAAGGAGTTCCCATCAGACTGTCAGCTGATTTCTCAAAAGAGACCTTCCAGGCAAGAAGGTGCTGGAAAGAAGTATTCCAAGTCATGAAAGTGAAGGACCTACATCCAAAATTGCTCTATCCAGAAAAGCTTTCATTTAGAATGGAAGGGCAGATAAAGTGCTTCTCAGATAAGGTCAAGTTAAAGGAGTTCATCATCATTAAGCCCTTATTATATGAAATGTTAAAGGGACTTATCTAAGAAAAGAAGATAAAAAATATGACAGTGAAAAGACAGCAAACTCACAGCTATTAACAACCACACTTAAAATGAAAGCAAACAACTAGAACAGGAACACAACCACAAAAACTGAGATCACATGGAGGGTTAGCAACAGGGGAGTGGGAGGAGGAGAGAGGGGGAAATGGTACAGAGAATAAGTAGCACAGATGGTGGGTAGAAAATAGACAGGGGGAGGGCAAGAATAGTGTGGGAAATGTAGAAGCTAAAGAACTTATGACACGTGGACATGAACTAAAGGGGGGTAATGTGGGTGGGAGGGGGTATGCAAGGTGGAGGGGAATGATGGGGGAGAATTGGGACAACTGTAGTAGCATTATCAATAAAATATATTTAAAAAATAAAAAAGAAATTAAGAATATGAACAGTAAAGTGACAACAAACTCACAACTATCAACAACCTAACACAAAAGAAAAAGCACTAAACAAATGAACTAAGCCAATACCTAGAACAGGAACAGAATCACAGAAATGGAGCTAACATGGAGGGTTGGCAGTGGGGAATGAAAATAGGTAATGGAGGGAAAGGTAAAATGAATAAGTAGCATAAATGGTAGGTAGAATATAGACAGAGAGAGGTTAAGAATAGTATAGGAGAAGGAGAAGCCAAAGAACTTGCATGTATGACCCATGTACATGAACTAATTGGTGGGGAGAATGCAGGTGGGAGAGGATGTGCAGGTTGTAGGGGAATAAAGGATGGGAAATTAGACAACTGTAAAAGCATAATCAATAAAATATATTAAAAAGTTTAAAAACAGTACAAAAAGAAAGTCTTACAATTTTGATATTTGTCAATTGTTTCCATTTCTAACATGACGTAATAATTTTTGCAATCCATTTTCCATTCCTTATGAACTTTCCTGAGAAAAATGATAAACTTCTTTCTTCAACAATATTCTAAAGTGAGCTACACCAAAAGTATAGCTGTTATTTGTGTAAATATTGTTTATTTGATCTGTGTCCAATTGGCACATTTGGGTTAGAAAAATTAATTGGACTTGTTAGACAGATCTTATTCAGGTAAATAAGAACTTTCAATTATATCACCATGGAAGTTATTCCATATTCAACCTGGTGACATCCCTGTTTATCTTTCAAAGATCCATTTGTGAACTAAATTGTCGGCATTTTCAAAAAGTTTTCTATTCCAAGGAAAAAAAGGTGGTCAGTAAAGTAAGCAACATGCAATTATCAAGGTCTTCATCCTGCAAAAAAAAGTAGCAAAGTTTCTGGATTAAGACTGTTACATGAAGTTCAAATAAAATTAGCTAAAGAAAGAGAGATTCAGTTGACTGAACAAAACGTTGAACATTATGCCATCTTAGTGGAGATTCAACAAAATGAAGAACACACACGAAAGGGGGCCATTAACTATGTTTTATTGTTTATGTGCATAACATGTCTATAGCAAAGAAAGTTTATATTTAAAGTCCCTCGGAGTGGAAGATTTATACAATTGTTAAGATATTTTGTAGCTTATTTTACTTTTGGATTTCACTGAATTAGATCAAGTAAATTTGACTTTGATAGGACATATAAAGACTGGAGTATTCATTAAAAAATTGGAATCTAATTGTGACAATATTTAATAAAACCAAATAATTGTCTAAGCTGTTTTTTTTGTAAGAGAAAAGATAGAATTTCTCTGAGTCTTTCAAAATTAATTATTAATGCATCTTTGTATATTAGATAACAAAAGTATTTTACTTGTGGTAAACAAAATCTGAGCTTATCCTTTGATATTTATGTCCTTTTATAGCTAGCTGTTGTAATAGGTAAATTGTTTCCTTTGGGGAGTCTAGTAATTTCCTAAAGCATAAATCACCCACGTATTGCATTAGAATAGAATCTCTAAGAAAATTATCACAATTTAAATCAGCTTTTAGTATTAAGGAATAGTTGGGACTCTTTTTCATAACTGAAACTTGTAATCTCCCCAGGGGAAAGTGAAAATATATTTCTGTCTTTTTTATTTACAGAAATGCTGAAAAAGACACTACATAAATCTATCACTAAAAATATTAGCAGTTACAGAAATGGCCGATAATAGGTTATGCAAATTTGGAACCACAGGATGTTTGGGAATAACTATTTTATTTACAGCTATGTGATTCTGTACAAATATTTATCATTTCCCACTAGGTTCTTTACCAGAAAAATAGGAGAACTGCAGGGACTTTTACAGAGAATTATAAATCCCCTTTTGAAGTAATTTTTTATAATAGAATTAATTCCAGCTTATGCATAAAGGATATCAGTGACTGGAAAAGGCCTGATGTTGCATTGGAATCTTCTGCATCAAATGTTTTGTCTCACAATTATTACCTCTCATGGAAGTTTTTTTCTTTATATCATTTTTTTCTAAATTGGTTCAGTATTGGATTCATTACTCCTATTTTAAGAAAAATCTTGCCCTATCACATGAATTAGGGTAGATTTGATTAGCAAAAATATATATTGTCACATAACATTCCCTAGTTGGAAGGGAGTAGATTCTGATTTAAAAACAGCAAGGTGGCCCTGGCTGGTGTAGCTCAGTGGATTGAGCGCGGGCCTGCGAACCGAAGGATCGCGGTTCGATTCCCAGTCAGGGCACATGCCTGGGTTGCCAGGCCAGTTCCTGGCAGGGGACATACAAGAGGCAACCGCACATTGATGTTTCTCTCCCTCTCTCCTTCCCTTCCCCTCTAAAGATAAATAAATAAAATCTAAAAGGAAAAAAAAAAGTACTTAAAAAAAAAGTTAAGAAAAAAAAACCAGCAAGGTGGACTAGAAATCCCTATCATTTGCATAGAAGATATACTCTGAGGGAGGAGGAAAATAAGTTAGATGGTTAAGAACAGATAAAGCAGCTCCAGTATCTACAAAAGCATTAACAATTTTATAGTAATTTTAACTTCTCTCTCTATTCATTTTAATTGTATTTTCCCATCACCATTAACCCCCCTGTATCCCCTACAACCCATGATCAACACACAGTTGTTCCTGCCCATGAATCCTTTTTCTTTTTTGCTTGACCCCTATACCCTCCAACCACCCACCACCCCATAGCTGTCAACCTGCTCTCTATCTATGAGTCTGTCTCTGTTTTGCTTGCTAGTTCAGTTCATTCATTAGATTCCAAATATGAGTGAAATCAAGTAGTACTTGCCTTTATCTAACTGTCTTGTTGCACTTAGCATAATGTTCTCCAGTTCCATCCTTACTGTTGAAAAGGGTATATTTTTTCTTTGTTTTACAGCAAAGTAGTCCATTATGTAAATGTCCCACAGGTGTTTTATCCACTCATCTACTGATGGACACTTGGGTTGGTTCCATATCATGGCAATTGTGAATAATGCTGCAATAAATATAGATGTGCTTATGTTCTTTTGAATTAGTGTTCTGGGTTTCTTTGGACATATTCCCAGAAGTGTAAATGCTGGATCAAAAGCAATTACATTTTTAAATTTTTGAGATATCTTCATTCTGCTTTCCACAATGGTTGCACCAATGTCTATTCCCACCAACAATGCAAAAGGGTTCCACTTTCTCCATATCCTTGGCAGCTTGTTTGTTGATTTATTGATGATGCCAACTCTGACCAATGTAAAGTGATATCTCATTGTAGTTTTAGTTCGGATTTCTCTGATGATTAGTGACATTGTGCATCTTTTCATATGTCAATTAGCCATCTTTAGTCATTTTTGGAAAAGCGTTATTCAGGTCCTTTGCCCATTTTTTAATTAGACTGTTTGGATTGAGTTTTGAAAGTTCTTTATAAAGTTTGGATACTAACCACTTATCAGAAATATTGCAGAATATTTTCATGGGCTGTCTTTTTACTTTGTTGATGGTTTCCTTTGCTGTGCAAAAACTATTTAGTGTTATATAGTCTCATTTGTTAATTTTTCTTTTTTGTTTCCTTTCCCTGAGGGGATATATCAGATAAAATATTGCTGCAATCAATGTTTGAGATTTTGCTGCCTATGTTTTCTACTAGGATTTTTATGGGTTTGCATCTAACATTTAAGTGTTTGATGCATTTTTTAACTTTTTTCATTGTTGTTTAATAGATTTTGAATTTACTCATGTGTCTAGTGTAACAAGGTGGTCTATTCATTTTTCTGCACATATCTGTCCAATTTTTCCCAGCACCATTTATTGAATAAACTATGTTTAACCCATTGTATGCAATTGCATCATCTGTCAAATATTAATTTACTAAATGTATGTGGGTTTATTCCTAGGCTCTCTATTCATGCCATTGATCTATGTTGTGGACCGTTCAGCCTGGTTTCAGGAGTTGTAACCCTCACCCCATGGTGGGCTGTGTAAGAGCCCAAGGGACCCACTTCATCTGGGTCTGTTCTGTCACAAGGATGTGACCTACTAAGGAGATAAAGCTTATCTCCCTGGCAGGAGTGCTGCTTCTGCCTCATCCATCTCTGGCCCCAATGCTTGATTGGCAGTCAATGACGGGTAAGACTCTTCATGGGAGGGGCAACCTAAGCCAGACACGACCATTTGGGAGGCCTCATGGAAGGACTCAGGGGGCTGCAGCAAAGAGGATGTGATGTATCCTCACCCCCTGGCCATTCTGACATAGCCCGAGTCCTCATTTCCGTCTGGGAGATGTCTCCTGCTTCCTAATTGGCTTAAAGTCTGAAACTGTGAGGGCAAGTGGTGCAGCCCTGTGCTGGCCAGGATGGCTCCCTGGGTGATCGGGCATAAGAAAGAATTCCTAAAGTCCTGTGAAACCTGCTTTGCTAAGAGTGCTCTCCCTTAGGTGATAAGTGTCCCAGGAGGAAATGAGTATGTCTCCCAAAGTTTTACAACCCCCTTTCCTGACAAGCACTGGCTTGGATTAAGCCCTCAGATTTCTTTGACATGTTAAACTTGTATTCTCGTGTATTTGAGCCCAATAAAAGCCCAGTGAGGATGGGGCTCTGGGTCATTCTCCTCTGAGAGTTTGACCCCTTTCCTCCCCAAGCAGTCATGTCTTGGTAGTTTTTATTTTCACCCGTGATGGTGGGATGGGGCTCTGCAGGCAGAGCCCCTCCACATCTGGCGCACAGGACAGGGTCCCCCGCAGATCTATGTGTTTGTTTTTATGCCAGTACCATGTTGTTTTAATTACTATGTATGTTTAGTATATTTAGGTACTAGATAGCATGATTCTTCTAACTTTGTTCTTCTTTCTAAGGATCACCTGTGTAGTGTAGGGCCTTTTATGGTTTCATATACATTTAAAAAGTATTTATTCTGGTACTGTGAAACATGCCATTGAAATCTTCATAGAGGCGAAGGAAGATGGAGGCATGGTAGGAGGGAGCAGATTCCACTTCCCCTACACACAGGAGAAAAACCTGGCCTATCTACAGAAGAACAGAGCAGACAAGGAACAGTAATACAGCATATTTGAGAATAGGAGATCAAAAATTGTAGTGGACATTGAAAAACCAGTCGGTAAGGAGAGCACTTCAGAACATTAGGAGCCCAGGAATCAGCGCAGAGACCAGAGGGGCTGAGGCGATGGCCAAGGGCTTGCCAGGCCTGCCCCAGGGCTCTAGGGAGGGAGCTGGGTCAACTGCAGGAACGGGCTCAGTGATCCTGGTCGCCCCCCACACGACTGCTGACTGAGCAATCCTGGTCTCCAGTGACTGCAGACAGCTGTGCATGTGAACTGAGATGGCTGCATGAAAATAGGCACCCACACAGGACTGCAGACGGTCATGGGATAATAGGCACCAGCGAGATCATAGGCGCTTGCCACTGGAGACAACTGTGGGAGCAGAGTCGCACCCATGTGCTTGCAGACGCAGACAGCTTGGGGCCATAGGCACACAGGCATGAGATGGATGTGGGATTGTAGGCCCCAGGACACCACAGAAAGCTGTGCCCACACCAACAGAGACAGCTACCTGCGACCAGAGACCCAAGCTCACACCCATAAACTTGGGAAAGTGTGTGCACTCCAGGAGGCTCAGAAAACATGCCTGAAGCCCTGTGCGGAGAGGCACCGGACTAACTATGGGGACCCTAGCACAATGATGACTGAGTGCTGAACACAGAAAAAAGCAATACCGTCACCCCTCAGCCATTGCAGCCACCAAGACCAGAAAAACTGGCTCGGCAAGTTTGAAAACAGCAAGAGATTTTGTTTGGTGTTTGGTGTTTTTTTCTTGTTGTTTCTTTGTTTGTTTGTTTTTTAGTTTGTTTTTTGGTTTTGATTTTTGTTTTTGTTTGTTGGCTTGTTTTGTTTTTTTTTTGTTTGTGTGTCTGTTTATATAAATGTTCTTAATTATTACTTTTTAATTATTTTTATCTTCTTCTTAACTCAACACCTTTTGCCTCTTTTTACTTCTTTCTTGTTTCATTCCCTCTCTCTTTCCAATTTTATCTCTTCTACATTCTTCTCTTTTTCCTTCTTCTTCTTTCATTTTTTCCCTCTTTTCTCTTTTTAAATAACCACGAGTGACACAAAACAACAAACAAACCTGGAACTGTGGAAAAAAAAAACAGAGTTGGTACCAAAAACAGGATATCCCAGTAGCTGAGACACTGGAAGCTGTGAACAACAGGATATCCAAAGGAGACTTCACCACTGAATCTCACAGGTATTCTATCACAGAAGGTTACACCATGAACACAGGGAGCCAGAACAGATCAATTTAAGAAGTAGAGGCTAACAACAAAAGTCTTACAAACAATGGGAAGACAAAGAAACAATCCCCAAATGAAAGGAAAGGACGAAGCTCCAGAAAGAATGCTAAATGACATGGAGGCAACTCAACGATCAGATATTGAGTTGAAAGCAATGGTTGACGGGAAGATCCATGAGCTCTCAATGAGCTACAAGAAAGTACAGGGAAGCTATGATGAACTCACTGCAAACTATATAAACATGGAAAAGGAAATAGAAACTATCAAAAAGGGCCAAGAGGAAATGAAGAATACAATTTCTGAACTGAAGAACACAGTAGAAGGAATGAAAAGCAGAATTGATGAAGCAGAAGATCAGATCAACGAGTTGGAAGACAAAATAGTAAAAAAACACCAAGAAAGAGCAACAAAAGGAAAAGAGGCTCAAAAAGAATGAAGAGGGTTTAAGAGAAATGCAAGACAACATGAAACAGAATAATAACCATATAATAGGGATACCAGAAGGAGAAGAAGAAGAGCAAGGGATAGAAAACCTATTTGAGGAAGTAATGATGGAAAACTTCCCTAATTTGATGATAGAAAAAGTCACACAAATCCAGGAAACACAGAGGGTCCCAATCAAGAGAACCCAAACAGGCCCACTTTAAGGCACATCATAATTAAAATGGCAAAATTCCAAAACAAAGACAGAATCTTAAATGCAGCTAGGGAGAAACAGGAAGTAACATACAAGGGAACCCTGATAAGGTTAGCAGCTGACCTCTCAATAGTTCTTCCTTGAATGTTTGGTAAAATTCACCTGTGAAGCTGTTTGTTCCAGCACTTTTGTGAGCTGGGAGTTTTTTTATTGCTACTTCAACTTCAATAATTCTTATCAGTCCATTCAAGTTTTTCCTTCTTGATTCAGTTTTGGAAGATTATATGTTTCTAGAAATTTTTGTTTGTTTGTTTTGTCAGGTCTTCAAATTTCTTGGCATATAGTTTTCCATAGTTATTTCTTTTTTTTTTCTTTTTTAGTTCATATTTATTTATTTATTTTTAGAGAGGGTAAGGGAGGGAGAGAGGGAGAGAAACATCAAGATCTGGTTGCCTCCCATTTGTCCCCTACTGAGAATTTGGCCTGCAACTCAGGCATTTGCCTTCAACTGAAAATTGAGCCAGCCACCCTTTGGTTCACAGACCAGCTGTCAATGTACAGAGCCACACCTGCAAAGGCTTTTCAAAGTAATTTCTTGTAATCCTTTGTATGTCTGTGCTATCGGTTGCAATTTCCTCTCTCCTTTCTGATTTTATTTATTTGGGTCATTTAACATATTTTTCTTGGTAAGTCTTATTAAAAGTTTGTAGATTTTGTTTATTTTTCAAAGCCAGCTCCCAGACTTATTGATTCTTTGAATTGTTCATTTAGTCTCTAAGTCTTTTAATTCTACTCTGATCTTGATTATTTTTTTTCTTCTACTGGCTCTGGGCTTTGTTTGCTGTTGTTCCTGTAGTTCATGTACATTGAAGATTAGGTTGTTTATTTGAAATGTTTCTATCTTTTTTAGGTAGGTCTGTGTTGCTGTTAACTTCCCTCTCAGGACTGCCTTCACTGTGTCCAATAAGTTTTGTGTTGTTGTATGTTAATTTTTTTCCAGAAAGGTTTTGACTTCTTCCTTGATCTCATTGTTAACTGATTCATTATTAATAGTGCGTTATTCAATCTCCATGAATTTGACATTTTTTGAATTTTTTTCCTTGAGGTTGGTTTCTAGTTTCAAGCCATTTTTCTCCAAGAAGGAACTTCCTTTGTCTTTTTTTATGGCCTTTGTTTTGAAATCTACTTTGTCTGATGTAAGTATTACTATCCCAAACTTTTTCTTTTTCATGTCAGTTTGCTTGGAATGTTTTTTCCATCACTTCCCTTTCAGTCTGTGTAGTTCTTTTGTTCTGTGGTGGGTCTCTTATAGAGAGTATATACGTGTGTCATGTTTTCTTATTTATTCAGCGACCCTATGTCTTTTGATTGGAATATTTAATCAATTTACATCTAAGGGTATCATTGATAAGTACTTATGCATTGCCATTTCCCCCTTTGTTTTTGCATTCCCACTCTCTCTCTCTTTTTCTTCATCTCCTTAAAGCAGTCCCATTAGCACTCTTGCCATGCTAGTATGGTAGACATGTGTTCTTTTAGTCTTTTATTAATTGTTTTTCAAGTATAGTTGCATCCATTTTCAGCCCACCTTGGCTCCCAGCCCCACCCATCTCCACCTGCCACCCTCAAACCTACCCCCTTTGGTTTTGTCCATGTGTCCTTCATACATGTTCTTTGATGAATCTTCCCCTATTTCCCCCCTTACCCCTCTCCCCCCTCCCCTCTGGTTACTGCCAATTTGTTCTTTAATTCAAGGCTTTTGTTTATATTTTGCTTGCTTGTTTGTTTTGTTGATTAGGTTCCACTTATAGGTGAGATCATATGGTGTTTGTTTCTCACTGCCTGGCTTATTTCACTTAGCATAATTTGTTTAATCTTCAAATCTCCTTAATTTGCCTTCCATTTTAAATTAGAATCTTGCTGGGTAGAATAGTCTTTATTGAAGGCCTTTTCATTTGGAATATTTCTTGCTTCTCTCTTCTGTCTTTTAGTGTTTCTGTTGAGTAGTCATCTTATAGCCCTACTACATCCCCCTTGTATGTTGTTACTTGCCATTTCTCCATTGCTGTCTTTAACATTCTCTGTCTTTAAATTTTGCCATTTTTTATTATAATGTGTCTTTGAGTGGGCCTCTTTGGATTCATCTTCTTTGCGACTCGGTGATTCCTGAATTTGTGTGACTTTTTCTCTTATCAAGTTAGGGAAGTTCTGTCATTACTTTTTCAAACAGCGTTTGTATGCCTTGCTCCTCTTCTTCTACTTCTGGTATTCCAATTATATGGATAGTAATATGTTTCACATTTTCTTGCAGCTCCCTTAAATGCTCTTCATTATTTTTTAGTCTTTTTTCATATTTCTTTTTGCTCTGTCTGGTAATTTTTTCTCCCTTGTCTTCCATCTCACTGATTTATCTAGCCTGTGTTTAATTCTTTCTGTTCTGTTTTTCAATTCAGAAATTATATTCTTCATTTCCTCCTGGTCTTGTTGAGTGTTTTTATGTTATTTTCCACATTGATGTAGCTTGTGGTAATTTCTTTGTAGCTTTCTTGTAGTTCTTTGTAGTTCTCACTGACCTTATTGAGCTTCATTATAACCATTATTATGGTTATTATAACTCAGTGTCTGATTATTTACTTGCCTTCTTTTCATTTAACACTCTTCCTGGGGATTCCTCTTTTTCTTTCAGTTGGGGGTTGTTTGTCTCCCTTTTTTAGGTATTCTTCTTGTATGTTTCTGCTACTTAGATTAATCTGCTTTTATTGCCTGTCTTTGTGGTGTGACATTTTATGGTAGGAGACCTGTGGGATTCAGTGGTACAGTCTTCTTGATTACCCGAACTTGATGCTCTTGGGATGAACTTTATGCTGTGTATATTAATTAGCTTTCTTGTTGTAATTGGGTTTTGATTGTTGTTGGGTCATTCTTTGGTGAGTCCTTCCCTCTAGATGGCTGACTGAGAGTCACTCTGCCCATCATGTCTTCTATGCTATTGTACAGGTATACTTTTATTTTTTCTGTCTGCATCTGGAAATGTCAGATGGTGTCCTAGTCTGGCCTTAGATTTCTTGTTCAAGACATGAAAGATAAATAGCCTATGGCTGACTCTTTCAGTTGTTATTCCAGTTTCTCTGTAATCAGCAATCAGGTTTAAGCACCACAGGGTGAGTTAGAGTAATTCCTGTGGGTGGCACTATTTCTTCCAGTCAGGATGATGCCACTTGGGAGGAGTTGTCTGCCTGAGTAAGATGGCTCCTGATGTATGGAGGATGACTTAGCACCAGGATCCTGGTGACTGCTTTCTCAGTTCTCTCCCAAAGCCACTGTCCCCAGTCTCTCCTTAAGTGTCTCTATTCCAATCTTCCCCTAGCTTTGCTGGTACCCAGGGTAAGTGGATGCAAATGAAATTGTATGTGTTGCCCTTCAAAAGACTCTCTGTAATTCAAACCATCTGTACATGGCAGAGAGAAACACTGCTGTTTTTCACAGCTGGATGTTACATGAGTTCTTTTTGGATTCTGATGCTATAGGTTGTGGAACCCAGCTAGTGGTTTAGACTCTGCACTTTTCAGTGAAATCCCATGGCTTCTAAAATGTTTCCTGAGCACTTCAGGTGTCACCTATGGGAGGTCAGCCAGCCCTCTCATATCTCCTCTGCACTCCATATAGGTCTTCTCTCATTCTCTGGTTATAAGTCTTCTTTCCCACTCTTGTTCAGTTGTTTATTCTGTGTGATTTCTCTATAATTGATTTGTAATTACAGAATAGTCCTGAGAGGGGGTTAGTGTAGCTTGTGCTACTCATTCACCATCTTGGATCTGTAGAATAATTTATTTTTAATTCTACATTACTAAAACCACATTTATCCAATTTAATTATAATATTTTATTCTGAGAAGTCTTAGTTGCTAGTGATAACTAAAAGTATTATTTTTAGATTTTTAAATTTATCAATACTATTTATACTTTTGAGTAATTTTTCATTGACAATTATTGCATTTTAAGAGGCACAACAGAGATCACAATGAGTTTTTTTGTACACTCAGGCAAAACCAAAAGATTTATGTTAATAATTTTTAAAAACATAAAATAAATTTAAACTATCCATTGGATTATTGATGATTACTGCATTCCTCTATAATGCTCAAAAGTGAGCTGTCTCATCATCTAGTTTCCTTTACAATTTTAGGGAGCCTGGAGAAGAAGCATAGGAGGTATCATATTTTAGCTGCTTGAGTTTTCTTTTTTAAATACTAATTTTTGTTTTTGTTTTTTACATTGAAGTGGGATAGTTGACCCTGTTGCTCCTACAGCCTGGACTGGGTTTGAGGGTGGCAATAATTTCCCTATTATTTCTGGTACTGCAGCAACTCCTGGACCTCCAGGAGAAAAATTTAGATTTTTAAAAAAGACTGTTTTCTCATTTCTATCTATTTTTTCTGAGTTTTACATTCTGGGAGGGGGATGAAGTTTTTTATCCCTCTTTGAATGTCAAGTTTAATTTTCTTTGAGTAGAATCTGTGTGATGTAACAACCTAAAGCTTGCATATAGGAAATCTTAACTAATTTACCAGAACTTTGACCAAATAATTCTAATTAGCATAAAATTTAACCTAATGGGATCTCAGGTGGTATCAAAACTGATGCACTCTTTCAAAACACAAATAAATATAACATCTAAAGCAAAGACAAACTTTAAAAAGAGAAGTACTCTCAAACTTAATTTTCTGAAAAAAACTAAAAAACTGAGAACAGTATCTCACACAAACCAGTACTGCCACAACCCTGACAAGATCCAAATGACATGAAGTCAAAATGGTGGAGATAGAGGATACCCAATCTGTAAAACAGCAAGATCAAAGTTCTCAAAAGATAAGAAAACAAAGAACAACCATAACCAAACTTTTATGTCAAGCAAGTGAAAGCTCTCAAAGAAAAACTAACTTCTTCCCATGGAGGAATACAGAAACAAAAGTAACAGTTAAAGAGCAGCATTGTAGCCAAAACAGAATGATAAGTGTTGCAGACCGTTCAGCCTGGTTTCAGGAGTTGTAACTCTCACCCCATAGTGGGCTGTGTTAAGAGCCAAGGGACCCACTTCATCTGGGTCTGTTCTGTCAAGAGGACGTGACCTACTAAGGAGACAAAGCTTATCTCCCTGGCTGGAGTGCTGCTTCTGCCTCATCCATCTCTGGCCCCAATGCTTGATTGGCAATCAATGACAGGTAAGACTCCTCATGGGAGGGGCAACCTAAGCCAGACACAACCACTTGGGAGGCCTCATGGAAGGACTCAGGGGGCTGCAGCAAAGAGGATGTGAGGGACCCTCACCCCTCGGCTATTCTGACATAGCCCAAGTCCTCATTTCCATCTGGGAGATGTCTTCTGCTTCCTAATTGGCTTAAAGTCTGAAACTGTGAGGGCAAGTGGTGCAGCCCTGTGCTGGCCAGGATGGCTCCCTGGGTGATCGGGCATAAGAAAAAATTCCTGAAGTCCTGTGAAACCTGCTTTGCTAAGAGTGCTCTCACTTAAGTGATAAGTGTCCCAGGAGGAAATGAGTATGTCTCCCAAAGTTTGGCAACCCCCTTTCCGGACAGACATTGACTCAGATTAAGCCCTCAGATTTCTTTGTAATGTTAACCATTGTTTGATCCTTGCTGCCTGACATACCTGTATTCCCATGTATTTGAGCCCAATAAAAGCCCAGTGAAGAAGGGGCTTTGGGTCATTCTCCTCTGAGAGTTTGACCACCTTTCCTCCCCAAGCAATCATGTCTTGGTAGTTTTCATTTTCATCCATGATGAAGGGGGGGTTCTACGGGCGGAGCCCCCCACATCTGGCACCCAGGACAGGGGCCTCCACAGATAAGAACACCCCCACAACACATCAGCAATTAAGAAAATATTTAGTACCCAGAAATACCAGTAGCCACACAAAAAAGATTATTGTAACCAAATTTTATGCTGGAGAACTAGTATTTTTCTCATCACAAAGACTTGCCTTTCACTGAGTAGTTCCTACCAAATGATTCCCACAGAATCCAAGAATTATTCAAAGAACCCAAATGGCAGAGCAAAGGGTTTTTGGACATACACATCAGGGGCTTACACAATTGTGAAGTTTGTCAACAGCACAGAGACCCATTTCCTTTCACAAGCTAACCACTTCAGGTGGCTGATACCTTGAGAGAGAGAGAGCAGAGAGTTCCCCAAGATTAAAAAAAAAAAAAAACACAAGCAAATAAACAAAACACACTACTCAGCAGCTGCTGAAAAATTCCTGCAATCCCTTTTATTGAGACAGTGTAGCATAGCCCACTGGGGCCCCCAGCCTGGTTCTTTAGTCTTTACCAAGGTCTATATTGTCCTAATAGTGTTGCCAAAAACTGTAATCATATGCAGGTCTGTCTACCTACCACAAAAAAGAAAATCTCATGAGACAGGTGCTGATGAAAAGTGGTTTCTTCAGATGGCAGCGATATGAGAAGATAAGAGACTCATTTCAAAATCCATCTTAACATCTCTGTGCAGGTGGGGATTTTCATAAAAAGAGAGAGGGAAAGCATAATAATGAGATGAAAGGGAAGTCATTTCTCTACATGCTGAAAAGTTCTCTACATGGCAATCAGGATAATCTTTGTCATCCTGGTTTTCTTCACCCTGGTTAAACATCATCCTGGTTTTATGGTTGAAGTGATACTGGAGAAGACACTGGCATTCATGCTGCCTGTCACATACCAAATCCAATAAGCAGAGACAGGGATTGAATTTTTATGGGTGTTTTATTCAGATGGCCTACAATCTGAGAAGATGGCAGGTCTGCACCCTAACAAAACCATCTTAACATTTTCTTTCCAAGCCAGCCTTTATAACAAAAAATAAACAAAGGTGTGGTGAGGGGTTTTGAAATTCAGGGAAAGTTAGGTGAAAGAAAGTGCAGCATTCTCATCCTTAGCAGTAAGTTGTTCCCAGGGGCAGTTGTTCATCTGTCTCTCCTTGGAACACAATGGCCAGAATAACTCCACTTGTTCCCCAGGCTGTAATCTCTAGTGGTGCCAGAGGAGGATGGCAGTCTCCCCTGGGAGTAGTAAGCCTTATCTGCAGTTCCTAAAACAATAGCTTTAACACATGCATTACCTATTAACTTGTTATCTATTTACCTTAAACTAAAATTTTCCAACTCTTGAATCCCCTATTAGAAGGTCATCAAAACTTCCAAAGCTGAGTAGACTAGAGGTTAGAGTCTATATCTTTTGAAGTTAATTCCTAAGATTCTTATACATGCATGCTGTTTATCTATAAGCTACATATAAATCAGAATCAGCATTAAGAGAAACAATGTGAAAAGAATTGTGGGTTGGGCTAAATTCCCCACTGTTACACTTGGAGCAGCCTTATGCCTGATTCTTTTTTTTTTTCTCTCTCAATCCTATTTAATTTTACCATAACCTTTTTTCTTCTTTTTTTAATATATTTTATTGATTATGCTATTACAGTTGTCCCATTTCTCCCCCATCATTCCCCTCCACACTACACACCCTCTCCCACCCACATTCCCCCCTTTAGTTCATGTCCATGTGTCATAAGTTCTTTAGCTTCTACATTTCCCATACTATTCTTGCCCTCCCCGTCTATTTTCTACCCACTATCTATGCTACTCATTCTCTGTACATTTTCCCCCTCTCTCCTCCTCCCACTCCCCTGTTGCTAACCCTCCATATGATCTCCATTTCTGTGGTTCTGTTCCTGTTCTAGCTGTTTGCTTAGTTTGCTTTTGTTTCAGGTATAGTTCTTAATAGCTGTGAGTTTGCTGTCTTTTCACTGTCATATTTTTATCTTCTTTTTCTTAGATAAGTCCCTTTAACATTTCATATAATAAGGGCTTGGTGATGATGAACTCCTTGAACTTGACCTTATCTGAGAAGCACTTTATCTATCCTTCCATTCTAAATGACAGCTTTGCTGGATAGAGCAATTTTGGATGTAGGTCCCTGCTTTTCAAGATTTCAAATATTTCTTTCCAGCCCCTTCTTGCCTGGAAGGTCTCTTTTGAGAAATCAGCTGACAGTCTGATGGGAACTCCTTTGTAGGTGACTGTGCCCTTATCCCTTGCTGCTTCTAGAATTCTCTCCTTCATTTTAATCTTGGCTAATGTAATTACGATGTGCCTTGGCATGTTCCTCCTTGGGTCCAACTTCTTTGGGACTCTCTGAGCCTCCTGGACGTCCTGGTAGTCTATTTCCTTTCCCAGATTGGGGAAGTTCTCCTTTATTATTTGTTCAAATAAGTTTTCCACTTGTTGCTCTTCTTCTTCCCCTTCTGGGACCCCTATAATTCATATGTTGGGCCGTTTAACGATGTCCCGGAGGTTCCTGAGCCTCTCCTCATTTTTTTGAATTCTTGTTTCTTCCTCGTTTTCTGTTTGGTTGTTAGTTTCTTCCTTCTGGTCCGCTCCATTGATTTGAGTCCCAGTTTTCCTTCCATCTCTATCAGTTCCCCATGCATCTTCCTTCATTTCACGGATTGTAGCCTGCATTTTTTTTCATCTAATTTGTGAGCAAAATCAACGAATTCTGTGAGCATTTTGATGACCAGTGCTTTGAACTGTGCATCTGATAGGTTGGCTATCTCTTCATCACTTAGAGGAATTGGCTCTGGGGATTTTATTTGGTCTCTGGTTTGAGCCATTTTTGGTGGTTTTGTTTTGTTTTGTTTTGTTTTGTTTTTAGTCTGGTCGCGGCGATTACGTATGAGGGGTGAAGCCTTAGGTGTTCCTCAGTGCCAGTGCTGGGCAGCCCAGTCGCTGGGTTGTGACGCTATAGGTGGTGGCAGGGTCCGAGAGGGAACAATGGTGCTGTTCCACTCTCTCCTGGACTCCAGTCCTTTCTCCCGCTTCCCCTTCACCTGGATTATCAGCGCACGCGCGTGTGCTGTTATGTAGTGGAGCCTCAGGCCCTCCCCAGTGCGGGGCAGCCCAGTTGCTGGGTTGTGATGCTGTATGTTGGGGCGGGGTCTGAGAGGGAACAATGGCGCCTGCTCTGCTCTCTCCTGGATTCAGTCCCTTCCGCCACTTCCCCTCTGCCTGGACCGTCTGTGCGCGCGAATGTGGGACCACCTGGTCAGCCAGCCACCTTGTGCAGCCTCTCTGGGTCTGCACAGTTGCCCCCTGTGCCCAGGGTCCGCCAGCTGCTGCCTGTGGGCCTGGGGACCGCCAGCTGCCACTTGTGCACCTGGGAACTGCCAGCTGCTGCTGTTTGCATTCCCGGGTCCGCACCTCCACTTTCTCCTGCCGCGACTCTGCTCCTCTTACCGGTCTGGATGAATGGTTGTTGGACTTCCGTACAGTTCACTTTTCTATAAGTTCTGGTTGTTTTCTTGTTTCTAAATATTTGTTGTCCTTAATTTTCATTGTTAGAGGAGGCACAGTGTGTCCGCCTACACCTCCATCTTGGCCGGAAGTCCTACCATAACCTTTTTTAAGGTGAACATACTATTTTACAGGAGTTTTCCTGTGAATCTACTAGTAATTCCGTTGCCTTTTCTGCCAGAGACCAGTAGGTATATTAATTAGAATAAGTCAGAATAGCTATGTTACATGTTCTAATAATTAAGTTAGATTCCTTTATGAACCCATCAGAGTCCTGGAGAAAATTGTGGAAATTAAAAAAAAAATTAATTTTTAAAAATTTTAAAAAATATTAAAAAAATTCTTATGTAGCCCATTGAATATATACAATTGCTTATTCTCCTCTGCCAGAGATCAGCTTTTCTTCAAAGGGAATTGCTAGAATTCCTGTTTATCCTTGTCTGAATCTTTATTTTCATTTTCTTCTAGGTGGGCAGGAAATGGTAGTAGAGAAGATAAAGAGAAAATAGAAGGGGAAGAAAGAAGAGAAGGGTAAGACAAATCTAGACAAGAAGCTCAGAAACCAAAGAATGTAGTGGAGGGCCTGTAGAGTGTGAAAGGATGTTGTGCTGACATTTATTAGCTTCCCAACTCTTCTTCAGTTTGGAAATGATCTCTAAAACTTTTTCTAAGATTTTATTTATTTTTAGAGAGGGAAAAGGAGGGAGATAGAGAGGGAAAGACACATCAATGTGTGGTTGCCTCTCATGTGCTCCCCCAGTGGGGACCTGGTCCACAACCCAGGCATGTGCCCTGATAGGGAATCGAACCAGCCACCCTTCAGTTCACAAGCCAGCACTCAATCTACTAGGCCACACCAGCCTGAGCTAATCTTTAAAATTTCTTAACATTTTTTACAATAGAACTTATCTGTCTTTTTTCAAGAAGTTTCTAATTTACAAATGAAGATATGTTTTCCATTCATTTAGGTTAATTTTATAGCCAGCATATTCTAATTTTGCATGTAAAAATTAATTTAGATGCACAGAGAAACTGCATTTTAGGCATCCTGAATTGATAATATTTCTAGTTAAATATTTCCATTTCTGTAAAGTACTTGTAAGGAAAGGCTTCCCATTTATTGTGTATCTGCAGAAGTATTAGTGAGGGTTGGGGTTGGAAATTTTTGACCCTGGAGACACAATTTTTAAATTAATTTAATTTTTTTATATCTACAGATATAAATTTCTAGAGATATAGTGTAATGGGTTAAAATGTGCTATTTTGGGGTTGAGGTCAAAGGGGCTGTTACCTCCCAAGTCATCTCAACCCCTTTTATATGTCTTGGTTTCTCTCTCTGATTGCCTAATACAGCTGTGTGGACTCAGAGCATTAGGTAACCAATCTTTATGTTTGTGTCCTTGGATGAGTCAGTTATTTAATTATGGTTGAATTGGAATTTTCTATGGAGCTCTTGCACATTGTGGGGTTGCCCTCTGATACCTCCACACTGGTAAGTAGTCACTTAAGAATACTGGAGATTTTTCCAGCCAAGATAGATGCGTAGGTCGACACACTGTGCCTCCTCTCACAACCAAAATTAAGGACAACAAATATTTAGAAAAAAGAAAACAACCAGAGCTAGTAGAAAATTGAACTGTACGGAAGTCTAACAACCATTCATCCAGACTGGAAAGAGGGATGGAGTCGCGGCAGGAAAAAGTGGAGGGGTAGACCCAGGAACACAGGCAGCAGTGGCTGGAGGTTCCCAGGCATGCAGGTGGCAGCTGGCAGACCCCAGACCCACAGGGAAAACAGGCAGCTGGCAGACCCCAGGCATGGGGTGGCAACTGCGCAGATCCAGTGAGGTCACACAAGGCTTCTAGCTGACCAGGTGGTCCCACATTCAAGTGCACAGATAATCCAGGCGAAGGGGAAGAGGCAGAGGGGACTAGAATCCAGGAGAGAGTGGAGCAAGCACCATTGTTCCCTTTCAGACCCTGCACCCACATACAGCCTCACAACCCAGCAACTGGGCTGCCCAGCACTGGCACTGGGGAACACCTAAGGCTCCACCCCTCACTACATAACAGCTGCAACCAGACCAAAAACAAAACAAAACAAAAAACAACAACAACAAAAAAAACCACCAAAAATGGTTCAAACAGGAGAATAAATCAAATCCCCAGAGCCAATTCCTCTAAGCAACACAGAGATAGCCAACCTATCAGATGCACAGTTCAAAGCCCTGGTGATCAGGATGCTCACAGAATTGGTTGATTTTGCTGACAAATTAGATGAAAAATGCAGGCTACAATACATGAAATGAAGGAAGACGCATGGGGAACCGATAGAGATGGGAGGAAAACTGGGACTCAAATCAATGAAGTGGACCAGAAGGAAGAAAGAAACAACCAAACAGAAAACAAGGAAGAAACAAGAATTCAAAAAAATGAGGAGAGGCTTAGGAACCTCCGGGACATCTTAAAACATCCCAACATCTGAATTGTAGGGGTACCAGAAGGGGAAAAAGAAGAGCAACAAGAGGAAAACTTATTTGAACAAATAATAAAAGAGAACTTCCCCAATCTGGCAAAGGAAATAGACTACCAGGACGTCCAGGAGGCTCAGAGAGTCCCAAAGAAGTTGGACCCAAGGAGGAACATGCCAAGGCACATCGTAATTACATTAGCCAAGATTAAAATGAAGGAGAAAATTCTAGAAGTAGCAAGGGATAAGGGGACAGTCACCTACAAAGGAGTTCCCATCAGACTGTCAGCTGATTTCTCAAAAGAGACCTTCCAGGCAAGAAGGGGCTAGAAAGAAGTATTTGAAGTCTTGAAAGGCAGGGACCTACATTCAAAATTGCTTTATCCATCAAAGCTTTCATTTAGAATGGAAGGGAAGATAAAGTGCTTCTCAGATAAGGTCAAGTTCAAGGAGTTCATCATCACCAAGCCCTTATTATATGAAATGTTAAAGGGACTTATCTAAGAAAAAGAAGATAAAAAATATTACAGGGAAAAGACAGCAAACTCACATTTATTAACAACCACACCTAAAACAAAAGCAAACAACTAGAACAGGAACAGAACCACAGAAATGGAGATCATATGGAGGGTTAGCAATAGAGGAGTGGGAGGAGGAGAGATAGGGAAAAGGTACAGAGAATAAGTAGCATAGATGGTAGGTAGAAAATAGGGGGAGGGCAAGAATAGTGTGGGAAATGTAGAAGCTAAAGAACTTATGACACATGGACATGAACTAAAGGGGGGGCAATGTGGGTGAGAGGGGGTGTGCAGGGTGGAGGGGAATGATGGGGGAGAAATAGGACAACTGTAATAGCACAATCAATAAAATATATTTAAAAAAATAAAAAAGCCTATATTGAGCATTAAGGTAAAAGACAGAATTCCATGGCCTCTTAGACACAGGGGCTGATATGTCTGTTATTTCTAGCCGGTACTGTCCCCCAGAGTGGCTGTTAATTGAAACAGACATTTCTATAACTGGAATAGGGGGTATCTCTCAGCCCCGCAAAAGTATGTGGACTTTTAAATGCTTTGGTCCAGATGGGCAGGTTGGACAAATTCAACCTTACATCCTCCCCACCTCACTTAATATCTGGGGCAGGGACCTTCTCACTTAGTGGGGAATGCAAATCACCCTGCCGCCTTTTCCTTAGTGGCCACTGTCTAGGCTTCTCCTTTATCCCTCACTTGGTTGTCTGACACACCTGTGTGGGTTAATCAGTGGCCGCTGAAGAAGGAGAAGCTAGAAAAACTTCAAGAGCTTGTACAACAACCATTGGAGGCAGGGCATATAGAACCATTCAGTAGCCCATGGAATACTCCTTTTTTAAAAAAAAAAATTTTTTATTTTAATTGTTGATCTTGTACAGTTTTCTGTCTTTTATTCTCACCCCAACACACCACCCCATCCCTCCCCACCTCCCTCCCATTTCCATCCCCCCATAGTTTTTGTCCATGTGTCCTTTATACTTGTTCCTGTAAACCCTTCCCCTTTTCCCCTGAAATTCCCTCCCCTCTCCCCTCTGGTGACTGTCAGCCTGTTCTCAATTTCCATGTCTTTGGTTATATTATGCTTGTTTGTTTGTTTTGTTGATTAGCTTCCTGTTAAAGGTGAGATCATATGGTATTTGTCTTTCATTGCCTGGCTAATTTCACTTTATAGTTCCTAAGAAAACAGGGTAATGGAGACTTATACATGACCCTAGAAAAATTAATGAAATCTTACAACCTATGGGAGCCCTTCAGCCAGAAGTTCCAAATCCAGCATGCATACCAAAGGAATAGCCCCTTACTGTCATTAATTTAAAGGACTGCTTCTTTACCATTCCTCTGGCTAAGAGGGACTGTGAGAGATTTGCCTTCTCAGTCCCAGTACTTAATAACTCTCAACCATTAGAAAGGTTCCAGTGTAATGTCCTGCCACAGGGCATGTTATATAGCCCCACCATCTGTCAACATTTTGTTCATCAGACCCTCCAGCCGGTATGGACTCAGTTTCCTCAATGCATTATTTATCATTATATGGATGATATCCTAATTGCTGCAGCCTCTCAGGAAGAGCTAAAGCAAGTTTACCTCTGTCTTGAGAGCAATGTCTCCTCAGCAGGACTAGTAATAGCCCCAAAGAAGGTACAGCATTATCAGCCTTGGCAGTATTTAGGACATGTCTTATTTCACCATATGGTTAGGACTCAAATAGTTCAGATCCAAGTACCAGACCCTTTAACACTTAACAGTCTACAACAGCTGTTAGGCACCATTAACTGGATCCGTCCCAGTTTGGGGATCACTACTGGGAAATTAACTAACTTATTCAACACCCTTAAAGGGGATCCAGACTTAAGTTCTCCCAGATTTTTAAGTGATCAGGCTAGACAGGAATTGGATTTAGTGAACCAACATTTTTCTTCCAGGCAGCTCGCTAGGGTAGACAGACAACTACCTGTCAGAATTTTTTTTTTCTTTTCTACACTGAAGACACCCACTGGATTGATAGGACAGCTGGCACCTAATTTATAAATGATTGAATGGCTATTTTTATCCCATCAACCCCAGAGCACTATTACCACCTATATTACTGCGCTATGTCAGCTTATTATTAAAGGCCATGATAGAGTTATTCAGCTTTTTGGCCACAAACCAGCTGCTATACATGTTCCACTCACCCAAATGTATCTACAGCAACTTTATAGTCAATCTTTAGAATTTCAGTGTGCACTCACTGATTTTGTAGGTGATCTTAATATTCATTTACCTTCTGATAAACTTCTCCAAAACCTCCCCACTCTTAATATCCATTTGGGGGGAAAATTCAGCACCACTCCTATTCCTAAAGGTAGAACCATCTTTACTGATGGTTCAGGAAAAACAGGGAAAGCTGCTATCACCTGGAAAGAAGGGAATGAGTGGAAACATTTTCTTTCTGGAGGGCACTCCTCCATGCAGCAGGCAGAAATTTCAGGGGCTATTCTTGCCCTCTAACATTGGCCCAAAGAGCCTCTTAACTTAGTATGTGACTCTGGTTATACTGTATATACACTCCTTCATATAGATCAGGCCCTATTAAAAGGGTCCGTTGAGCCTCAGTTACTAAGCCTATTTCTAGCCTTGCAAAGTCTTTTAGATAAAAGGAAGCATCCTTTGTTTGTTACTCATATCCGATCTCATTCGGGCTTGCCTGGACCTATGGCAGAAGGTAATTCTCAGGCTGATGCCCTTGTAAGCCTAGCAGATACTTTTCAACCTGCAGTTATGTCTCACCAGTTTTTTCACCAAAATAGTCAGGCCCTACATAAAGAATTTAATATTCCAAGGGCCCAAGCAAAGCAAATTATCAGAGAATGTTCAGATTGTCAAGCGCTTTCAAAGGCACCTCCTTCTCTTGGAATTAACCCTAGAGGGTTGCAACCTCAAATGATTTGGCAGACAGATGTTACTCATTATCCTCCTTTTGGAAGATTAAAATATTTACATATATCTGTACACACTTACTCAGGTGTTCTACATGCCACTCCCCACTCTGGAGAGTCAGAGAAGAATATTAGAGCTCATTAGCTTGAGGCCTTCAGCCACCTAGGCTGTCCACAAGAAATCAAACCCAACAATGACCCAGGATATATTGTGCAAGCCACTCAGGCTTTCTTAGAAAAATGGAGAATTTGACATAAAACAGGTATCCCCTATAATCCTATGGGCCGAACAATTGTTGAAAGAGCTCACCAGACCTTTAAAACATTATTAAATAAACAAAAAAGTGGGAGTCAAGAGACATCCCCCAGAAATTTAACAATGCTAGCAATATATATGTACAATTTTTTGAATTGTGATGATAATCTGAAGTCACCCATGGACAAACACTTTATAGAAACAGGCCAGCAGGTCCACGCCCTTTGGTCTTATATAAAGATCCATTAGGGGAAGGAAATGGGAAGGTCCAGTTGAAATATTAACATGGGGAAGAGGGTACGCTTGTGTTTCAATTCCCACAGGTCCACCACTATGGCTCCCAGCAAAAAGAGTGAAGCTATATCATACCAGACCCACTCTAACAACAGATGTGGCAGCACATCAGGATCCGACAGCTCAGACAGAAAGCAGACTGGCTAGAGAAACAGATGGAGCAAATGTCCCCAAGGACCAAGGCAGAAGAATCCCGCCACCAGAAAACACAGACTCACAGGAGCAACTCCCTGGATCAACCTCAGGGAGTAATTTGGAGTGACCTTAAAACCATTAAGATAAGAGAAGAGCAGATTATCCAACAAGTAAGAGTCAGGGATGCTCCAAAGAACAAGTTCTTAGCTTATTTTTCAACTGTTTTTTCAAGCTTCTCCAAGGTAGCCCTAATCTTGGGCCTGCTTACCTGCCTTGGAGAACTAGGTTTAGCCTCTGAAACTGAATATATATATTGGAGCCATGTTATAGATTCACCTATGTTTAAACTCCATACTTGGTGGAATCCTGAGCCTCCTTTATCTAGTAATGATACTGAGTGGACCGGAGGCACCTGGATCCCCCCGGACAGCCCCCTAGAAGAAAAACATCATTGGCTGTCTGCTCCAGAAGGCACTATATATGTCTCTAACCATTTGCCTGCTTGCTTTTCTGTGTTAACCAATACCCTCTGCTTGCCTATTACGTCTAAGTGGTATACCTATGCAATAACTAATTATACCACTCAGCAGTCTCTGCCTGCAGTAAATCTTTCCTTAGTTGGAGCAATAGGATTTATAGGAGAAAGGCCAGGGGACAGTACCAAACCACCCAATCTTCCTTTATGTCATATAGATGGTGGATCAACCAAGCCAGTCACTTAGAAACTATGCTGTGATCAAACACCATCAATAATTAATATCACTAGCACCCCTCTTGTAGCAGAAAACTGGGGTGCAAAATGGAAGATATATGCCATAGCAGACTCAAGAATAGTAAACCCAGTGCCCCTCACAGTGTATGATAAACTTAGTTGGCATAGTGGAGGAGCAGGAGCCCCTATTCTCAGAATAAAGGACCTTAATCATACTAGCTCATAGCATACTTCTACTTGAAAGATCGGGGTCCCTTTTGTTGACCATCAGACAGGACAATTTCAACTCATCTGAAAGACAATGCCTTTGGTTACTTTAACATTTGGAATATTAAACGTACCTGGGTTACTGTATGTACTCCTCATCCTTATCTATTTGTAGCCATCCCTGGTACACCTCGACTTATGTATAATGAGACTGCTACTGTATATAATTTTACTACTACTCCTGGCACTATATACACTAGCTGCTTAACCCATGCAAATGTCACTCAATTGAATCTTACCTCCATATTTGTCATTCGCCGACAGGCCTAGACTTGGGTTCCTGTTGACCTTACCCAGGAATGGGCTGATCCAGGAGGATTAAGTGCCCTCAATAAGGCCCTTGCCCATGTCAGAACCGGCTGATTTATAGGCATGCTTATTGCCTCCATAGTTTCTGCTATTGTAATAATTGGGGCCATGACTACTGCATCTGTAGCCCTTACAAACCCATTCAAACTGCACATGCGGTTGATGTTCTTCTCACTAATACTGCTCAGCAAATGTTTCAACAAAGCCAAATTGATCAGGAAATTCTTACTCGGCTTTCTGCCACAGAATCTGCCATTGTTTGGCTTGGAGAGTGACAGGATGCTCTTGCCTTAAGGCAACAGCTTACTTGTGATCCTGGTTTTTCTAAACTCTGTGTTACTCCATTAAGGTGGAATTCCAGTCAGCATTCCTGGGCAGATATTCATCATCACCTGCAGGGAGCATTTTCTACCAATCTTAAAGGACAAATTGATCAGCTTCAGCTTGAGCTCCACCAACAGCTCAGTGACATCAAACGCCTAACTGAACAAAAGGTGTTCCAGACTCTGAACAATAATCCACAATAGATGAATCCTAAGAACTGGTTTGATGGACTGAATTTACAAGTTTGGGTTATGGCAGCCCTTGGGTGCCCCCTTGTTTTAATCCTTATTTGTGCTTTACGATGTATGTGGAAATTGTTTTCTCATGATCGCATTCGTAAACAGCAAACTGTAAGTTTCACAGGTCTGACAGCTACAATTGATTTAACAGGTAAAAAGGGGGGAGTTGTGGACCGTTCAACCTGGTTTCAGGAGTTGTAACCCTCACTCCATGGTGGGCTGTGTAAGAGCCAAGGGACCCACTTCATCTGGGTCTGTTCTGTCACGAGGACGTGACCTACTAAGGAGACAAAGCTTATCTCCCTGGCTGGAGCACTGCTTCTGCCCCATCCATCTCTGGCCCCAGTGCTTGGTTGGTAGTCAATGATGGGTAAGACTCTTCATGGGAGGGGCAACCTAAGCCAGACACGACCATTTGGGAGGCCTCATGGAAGGACTCGGGGGGCTGTAGCAAAGAGGATGTGATGGGCCCTCGCCCCCCAGCTATTCTGACATAGCCCAAGTCTTCATTTCCGTCTGGGAGATGTCTTCTGCTTCCTGAGCCTAATTGGCTTAAAGCCTGAAATTATGAGGGCAAGTGGTGCAGCCCTGTACCGGCCAGGACGGTTCCCTGGATGATCAGGCATAAGAAAGAATTCCTAAAGTCCTGTGAAACCTGCTTTGTTAAGAGCGCACTCATTTAAATGATAAGGGCCCAAGGAGGAAAGGAGTATGTCTCCAACAGTTTTGCACCCCCCTTTTCTGGCAGACACTTACTCAGATTAAGCCCTCAGATTTCTTTGACATGTTAAACCTGTATTCCTGTGTATTTGAACCTAATAAAAGCCTAGTGAGGAGGGGGCTCTGGGTCATTCTCCTCTGAGAGTTTGTCCACATCTCTTCTCTAAGCAGATCATGTCTTGGTAGTTTTATTTTCATCCGTGATGGACTGGACCAGGGTTCTGTGGGTGGAGCCCCCCACAATGAACAAAATAAACAAAGAAACAAAATAGAAACAGACTCACAAAAATAGAGGACTGACAGCTATAAGAAGGGAGGGTGGTTGGGGGCTGGGTTGAAAGGTGACAAAATTAAGAAAAAAAGCTCAGACACTGACAACAATGGTAAATACAAGTGGTGACTATGGGTTGGGGTAAGGTAAAAGCTGGTAAAAAGGAAGTAAATGGTGTTGGAAAGAGACCTGACTTTGAAAAGTAAACACACAACACAATATACTGTTGACATATTTTAGAATTGTGCACTTGAATTCTATACAATTTTATTAACTAATGTAACCCCAATACATTCAATAAAAATTAGAAAAAAAATCCCTAAGTGATAAAGTCAGCTTGCTCTACTTAATTTATTGGTACAAAAAATGTGGGATTTTTGGTACATACTAAACAGGGTTTGACGACATGAATCATGCCCAATAAAATCCTTGGACATTGAATGTCTAATGGGTTTGCCTGGGCATAAACATATGAAAGATGTTGTTGTATTTGTATTGCTGGGAGAAAAGAGCACTCTGTAAGCCTAATGGGAGGGAGACAGTATTAGAGACTTTTCATTAAGATTTTTCCAGTTGCCACTTGTATCATGCATTAGCTGTGTGTATATTCTTATTAAACTAATGTAATCAGCCCTGGCTGGTGTAGCTCAGTGGATTGAGCGCGGGCCTGCGAAGCAAAGGATCGCGGTTCGATTCCCAGTCAGGGCACATGCCTGGGTTGCAGGCCAGTTCCCAGCATGGGACACACAAGAGGCAACCGTACATTGATATTTCTCTCCCTCTCCCCCTCTCCTACCCTTCCCCTCTAAAGATAAATAAATGAAAAATCTTAAAAAAAAAAAACTAATGTAATCAGTTATCATTGTCAGGGCAAATGTATGCTGAATTTTGTGAATCATTTTAGTAAGACATCTAAGATGAGGGTGATTGTGAGGACCTCCCATCAGGCACATATGTTTTTAGAAAATGATGTTATATTACATGCATCACTTACAATCTTTTTATTTAGAATATATAGTATGCATATATTCATATCAATATAGATTTATAATACTATCATAAATTACTTCACAATCTTAAATTATTGGACTTTTGATTTTTCATATTTTTATTGCACTATGACATAAAAAATACCTTCTTGTAGCTCTTAGTGTTTGCTCATTATTATTTATATGGACTTTAGACATGGTTTTAAACTTTTGATATATAAGTTGACATTTAGCAAACTTTTAAAATGTCAACATCGAGCGATGTGTAATAGAAAACTTCATTTTTTGTTTTCAGAACATCAAAATAATTAATTTTAAAAATCTGAATAATTCAGGGTGAAAATTCTTTATTTTAAATTGCATTAATTTAATTGTTTACACAAGTAGTCATTTATCTAAATTATTATATTTAGGTTATAGATATATATTTTTGAATTGTTTATACTTTTCATTTTTTAAAAATTGGGATGTTAGAAGAATGACAGCATGAGAGATTCCCTTGGTATCTCCCCTTAAAGTTATAACAAGTTGAACAGCTGTAGTTTAACAAACACTTTACTGCTCAATGCACAAACACAACTAAAAGATTCACACATTGAAACACCTGCAGGTAGGCAAATTGAAGCAAACAGTGGTAGAAGGAAAGGAGGAGATCAAATTGGGTGCCACAGATGCAGTCCAAAGCTTATTGTGGGTCTCAGAAGAGGGGAGGAATTGGATTTCCACCTGCACTCCCCAGAGCCTTGAGAAGCTGAGAGATACTTTGAGTAGTCGGTAACTGCTGCTGCTGAACTCAGTGACTAAAAGAGAGAATTAGCACAGAGGTGCAGTCACAGTTGTCTAGTAATGAACGTTTGCAGGCATTAAAACAAAGGTATGGGGTGGGGGATGAGTGAAGGTGGGGAAAAAGGTGGGAAAATAGGAACATCTGTAATAGTGTCAAAAATAAAAATATAGAAAAAAGAATCCAGGAAGCCTGGCCTCCTTTCATAATTCTCCCAGAGCTTGCCTCTCCTCAACCTTACAGAGCTTAAAATGGGCCTCAGAAAAAGACCTAGCAGTAAGTGTTGGGCTACAGAGTACATTATCTACAGCCTTAAGAACTGTAATGGTAGAAGCATTTATTTTTCTCATGAGCAGTAAATGCATGCTGCAGCTAATCCCCAAAACAGGTGTGGAGATACAGAAGTGAGGCATTTGAAGTCTGCCAATTGCCATTGCTGAGAGGAGAAGAAACCCACAAACACACCAGCTGGATTTTCACAGCTCACCATGACCACACCCATAACAGCTGACACTAGCAGAAACACCTGTGACACCTGTGACAGTGAAGCACCTGTGGCAGTGGTTCGTTACATGAGACAGTACTGAGACTTCATGGACTCAAAACCACATTGCCCAAAACATTTTTTTTTCAAGGCAGAAATACAAAGCATTCTCCACTGACCCACTGGGATCCAAGAAGGCTGAGCAGTGTAAGAGAAACTAAAATTGCACTTCAGCACCATCTGCTGGAAAACAAAAGAAAGACTTTTTAAAATCAACCTATTAAAGAGAGAAGTGCCACTTTAAGGGAAAAAAGGAAATGTTACATGTGCATTTGAAAAGAGTGTGTATTTCATGTATTTTGCTTCTTTGGGATGAAAGGTTCTATATACATCAATTAAATCCATTTGATTCAGGACAATGTTCAATGCCGCACTATACCAGCAATTCCACTGCTGGGACTATACCCTAATACTGAAATGCCAATTCAAAAGAACCTATGCAACCCAATATTCATAGCATAATTTACAATACCCAAGTGTTGGAAGCAATCTTAGCGCCCATCAGTAAGTGAATGGATCAAAAAACTGTGGTGCATTTACGCAATGGAATATTACATAGCCGGAAAATAAGAAGGAGCTCCTACCCTTCATAACAGCATGGATAGAACTGGTGAGCATTGTGCTAAGTGAATTAAGGCAGGTGGTGAAAAACAAGTATCACATTATCTCACCTATAAGTGGAACCTAATCAACAAACAAACAAACAAGAAAGCAAAATACAACCGGAGACATTGAAATAAAGAATGAAGTGACAGTAACCAGAGAGGAGGCAGGAGGGAAATAACAGGGGAAAGAAGGAAAAGGGTGGTCAAAGAACATGTATAAAGGATAGATGGAAAAAACCAAAGGTGGTAGAATTGAGGGTTGGAGGCAGGGATGGGTGGGGCAGTGGTAGTGGATGGGGGAAATGAAGATAACTGTGCTTTAACAGCAATAAAAAAAAAGTTAAAAAAAGAACACTGAAGAAAGTAATTTAGGAAGACACAATGACATGAGTCATGGAAGCATATACTGTGTTCATGGATTGGAAGTATTAATGCCATCAAAATGTTCATAGTACCCAAAGCCATTTATAGATTCAACACAATCCCTATCAAAATACCAATGGCATACTTCACAGACATAGAAGAAACATTTCAAAAATTTATATGTAACAGTAAATGACTCTGAAGAGCTGCAGCAATTTTGAGAAAAGAGAACAAAGTAGGAGGGATCACAATACCTTTGGAAAATAGAACAAGAGGCAAGTTATTAAAGAATAAACTGACAGTGACCAGAGGCAATAAGAGAGGGACATAAGTAGGGAAAGAAGGGGAAGAGTGATCAAGGAACATGTATAAAGTACCCACTGACAGGGAGAACACAGGGAGAGGACTGGATATGGGTGGTGGCAGTGTATAGGGTGGGGGTGAGTGGTGGGGAAAAGTGGGGGCAACTGTAATTGAACAATAAACAGTAGAGTGGGAAAAGATGAAATCTATTGGGAACCATTCTGCCTGGTTTCAGGAGTTGTAACCTCCCCCTGCCATGGCTAAGGCAGACTGTAAGCCACTAAGGAGACAAAGCTTATCTCCCTGGAAGGAGCGCTGCTTCTGCTTCATTCCATAACTGGCCCTCAATGCTTGGCGGGTTAGCCAATGACAGGTAAGATTCCCTCAAGGGAGGGGTCGCCTAAGACAGGCACGACCACTTGCAAGGAACTCAAGGAAAGACTCGAGGGGGCTGCAGCAAAGAGGGGGTGATGGACCCCCCCCCCCGCCACCAGCTATCATGAGATAGCCTGAGTCCTCAATCCATCTGGGAGAAGTTTTCCTTATCTCTTGGCTTACTGGTCTTGATCCACTTAAGCCTGAAACTATGATGGAGTGTGGTGCAGCCCTGTGCTGACTAGGGCAATCTCCCTGGATGATTGGGCATAAGAAAGAATTTTTAAAGTCCTGTGAAACCTGCTTTAGTAAGAGTGCTCTCACTTAAATGATAAGGGTCTGAGCAGGAAATGAGTTTGTCTCCCAAAGTTTGTAACCCCTTAGCTAACAGACCCTGTCTCACGTTAAGCCCTCAGATTTCTTTGAAATGTTACCTATTGTTTGATTCTTGGCCCCTGACAATGATTTACCTGTATTCCTGTGTGTTACGAACCTAATAAAAGCCATTGAGGAAGAGGATCTTGGCCCTTCTCCTTTGAGAGATTGGCTACCTCTCCTCCCCAAGGAGATCATGTCTTGGTAGTTTTATTCTCATCCATGGTGGACAGATGGGGCTCTGCAGGCAGAGCCCCGACACAGATATCTTTGTCTTGTACTCATACTAAGGGAAATTCTTTTAATTTTTACTTATTTTTTTTGTTTTTTATTTTTTATTTTTTTATTTTTAATCAGTATTTTTAAATTGTTGATATTGTACAGTTTTCTATCTTTTACCCCGCCCCAGCCCACCACCCCAGCCCTCCCCACCTTCCTCCCATTTCCACCCCCCATAGTTTTTGTCCATGAGTCCTTTATACTTGTTGCTCTAAACCATTCCCCCTTTCCCCTGAAATTCCCTCCCCTCCCCCTCTGGTCACTGTCAGACTGTTCTCAAATTCAGTGTCTTTGTTTATATTATGCTTGTTTGTTTGTTTTGTTGATTAGCTTCCTGTTAAAGGTGAGATCATATGGTATTTGTCTTTCACTGCCTGGCTTATTTCGCTTAGCATGATACTCTCCAATTCCTTCCATGCTGTCGCAGAGGGTAGGAGCTCCTTCTTTCTTTCTGCTGCATAGAATTCCATTGTGTAAATGTACCACAGTTTTTTGATCCATTAATTAACTGATGGGCACCTAGGTTGCTTCCAGCACTTGGCTATTGTAAATTGTGCTGCTATGAACATAGGGGTGCATAGATTCTTTTGGATTGGTGTTTCAGGATTCTTAGGATATAATCCAAGCAGTGGAATTGCTGGGTCAAAAGGTATGTCCATTTTTAGTTTTCTTAGAAAATTCCATACTGTTTTCCATAGTGGTTGTACCAATCTGCAATCCCACCAACAGTGCACTAGGGTCCCCTTTTCTCCACAACCTCTCCAACACTTGCTGTTTGTTGCTTTGTTTATGAAGGCCATTCTGACTGGTGTCAAGTGGTATCTCATTGTAGTTTTAATTTCCATCTCTCTGATAGCTAGAGATATCGAGCATCTTTTCATGTGTCTCTGGATCCTCTGTATGTCCTCCTTGGAGAAGTGTCTGTTCAAATCCTTTGCCCATTTTTTAATTGGGTTGCTTGTCTTCCTAGAGTAGAGTCTTGTAAGTTCTTTATATATTTTGGAGATTAATCCCTTGTCTGAGGTATCATTTCCAAATATGTTTTCCCATACAGTTGGTTCTCTTTTTATTTTAATACTTTTTTCTTTAGCTGTGCAGAAGCTTTTTATTTTGATGAGATCCCATTTGTTTATTCTTTCCTTTATGTCCCTTGCTCTAGGGGACGTATCAGTGAAAATATTGCTGCGTGAAATATCTGAGATTTTCCTGCCTATATTATCCTCTAGAATTTTAATGGTGTCATGGCTTATATTTAAATCTTTTATCCACCTTGAATTTATTTTTGTGTATGGTGTAAGTTGGTGCTCGAGTTTCATTTTTTTTGCATGTAGCTGTCCAGTTCTCCCAGCACCACTTATTGAAGAGGCTATTTTTGCTCCATTTTATGTTGCTGCCCCCTTTGTCGAATATTAATTGACTGTAGAGACTTGGGTTTATTTCTGGGCTCTCTGTTCTATTCCACTGGTCCACGTGTCTGTTCTTGTGCCAGTACCAGGCTGTTTTGATTACAGTGGCTTTGTAATACAGTTTGGTATCAGGTATTGTGATCCCTCCTACTTTGCTCTTCTTTCTCAAAATTGCTGCCGCTATCCGGGGTCGTTTATGATTCCATATAAATTTTTGAAGTGTTTGTTCTATGTCTGTGAAATATGCCATTGGAACTTTAATAGGTATTGCATTGAATCTGTAAATTGCTTTGGGTAATATGGACATTTTGATAATATTAATTCTTCCGATCCATGAACATGGTATATGCTTCCATTTGTTTGTGTCTTCCTTGATTTCATTCTTCAGTGTTGTGTAGTTTTCTGCATACAGGTCTTTTACCTCCTTGGTTAGGTTTATTCCTAGGTATTTTATTTTTCTTTTTGCTATATCGAATGGGATTTTTTTCTTGATTTCTGCTTCTGCTGTTTCATTGTTGGTATACAAAAATGCCTTTGATTTTTGGATATTGACTTTGTATCCAGCTATTTGGCCAAATTCATTTATTACGTCGAGCAGCTTTTTGGCCGAGTCTATAGGATTTTCTATGTACACTATCATGTCATCTGCAAACAATGATAGTTTTGTTTCCTCCTTTCCAATTTGGATGCCTTTTATTTCCTTTTCTTGTCTAATTGCTGTGGCTAAGACTTCCAATACTATATTGAATAGAAGTGGTGAAAGTGGACAGCCTTGTCTTGTTCCTGATCTTAGTGGGAAAGATTTCAGTTTTTGCCCATTGAGTATGATGTTGGCTGTAGGTCTCTCATATATGGCTTTCATTATGTTGAGGAATGCTCCCTCTATTCCCACTTTGCTGAGTGTTTTTATCATAAATGGGTGTTGTACTTTATCAAAAGCTTTTTCTGCATCTATTGATATGATCATGTGATTTTTGTCCGTGCTTTTGTTTATGTGATGTATTACATTTATGGATTTGCGAATGTTGAACCATCCTTGCATCCCTGGGATGAATCCCACTTGGTCATGGTGTATGATCTTTTTAATGTATTGTTGGATGCGGTTTGCCAATATTTTGTTGAGGATTTTAGCGTCTACATTCATCAGTGATATTGGCCTGAAGTTTTCTTTCTTTGTTATGTCTTTATCTGGTTTTGGGATTAGGATGATGCTGGCTTCATAAAAAGAGTTTGGGAGTCTTCCATCATTTTGGATTTTTTGGAATAGTCTGTGAAGGATAGGGGTTAGCTCTTCCTTAAATGTTTTGTAGAATTCTCCTGTGAAACCATCTGGTCCAGGGCTTTTGTGTGCCGGGAGTGTTTTGATTACTGATTCAATTTCACCAGCTGTTATTGGTCTGTTCAGGCTTTCTGTTTCTTTTTCATTGAGTTTTGGAAGGTTATATTTTTCTAGAAACTTGTCCATTTCACCTAGGTTTTCAAATTCCTTGGCATACAGTTCTTCATAGTAATTTCTTACAATCCTTTGTATTTCTGTGGTGTCAGTCGTAATCTCTCCTCTTTCATTTCTGATTGTGTTTATTTGAGTCCTCTCTCTTTTTTTCTTGATGAGCCTGCTTAAAGGCTTGTCGATTTTGTTTATCTTTTCAAAGAACCAGCTCCTGGATTCATTGATCCTTAGGATTGTGCTTTTAGTCTCTATGTCATTTAATTCTGCTCTGATCTTGGTTATTTCCTTCCTTCTACTTGCCCTGGGCTGTGTTTGTTGTTGTTCCTCGAGTTCTTGTAGGCGTAGGGTTAAGTCGTTTGTTAGAAATGTTTCTGTCTTCTTTGGTAGGCCTGTGTTGCTATGAACTTCCCTCTGAGGACTGCCTTCATTGTGTCCCATAAGTTTTGGGTTGTTGTGAATTCATTTTCATTTGTTTCCAGAAACTTTTTGGTTTCCTCCTTAATTTCATTCTTTACCCATTCATTGTTTAATAGCATGCTATTCAATCTCCATGATTTTGATGGTTTGGGGATTTTCCCCATCAAGTCGGTTTCTAGTTTTAGTCCCTTGTGGTCGGAGAAAATGCTTGGTATGATATCAATTTTCTTGAATTTGTTGAGACTTGTTTTGTGTCCTATCATGTGGTCTATCTTTGAAAATGTTCCATGTGCGTTTGAAAAAAATGTGTATTTAGTTTCTTTGGGATGGAGGGCCCTATATATATCAGCTAAGTCCAATTCGTCTAGAGTATTGTTCAATGCCACAATATCTTTGTTGATAATTTGTTTGGAAGATCTGTCCATTTTTGACAATGGGGTGTTAAAATCGCCTATTATAATTGTGTTGCTTTCAATATCTTTCTTGAAGTCCTCTAAGATTTTCTTGATGTATTTAGGTGCTCCTATATTGGGTGCATATATATTTACAATGTTTATGTCTTCTTGGTGGATTCTTCCCTTGAGTATTATGAAGTGACCTTCTGGGTCTCTCTTTATAGCTCTTCTTTTGAAGTCTATTTTGTCTGATATGAGTATTGCTACCCCGGCCTTTTTTTCCTGTCCATTTGCTTGGAAAATTTGTTTCCAGCCCTTCACTTTAAGTCTGTGTAGGTCTTTTGTCCTGAGGTGGGTCTCTTGTAGGCAGCATATGTGTGGGTCATGCTTTCTTATCCAGTCAGCTATTCTATGTCTTTTGATTGGAGCATTTAATCCATTTACATTTAAGGTTACTATTGATAGGTACTGATTCATTGCCATTTTCGTATCTGTGTTCCTCACTCTCTCTTTTCCTTTCTTTCCTTAAAGCAGTCCCTTTAGTATCTCTTGTAGTACTGGTTTGGTAGAGGTGTATTCTTTTAGACTTCTTTTGTTTGGGAAGCTCCTTATTTGTCCTTCTATCTTGATTGAAAGCCTTGCTGGATAAAGTAGTCTTGGTTGTAGGCCTTTGGTTCTCATTACTTGGAATATTTCTTGCCATTGTCTTCTGGCTTGGAGCGTTTCCATTGAGAAGTCAGTTGCTAACCTTATCGGGGCTCCCTTGTATGTTACTTCCTTTTTCTCCCTTGCTGCCTTTAAGATTCTCTCTTTGTCTTGGAAGTTTGCCATTTTAATGATGATGTGTCTTGAAGTGGGCCTGTTTGGGTTCCTCTTGATAGGGACTCTCTGTGTTTCCTGGATTTGTGTGACTTTTTCTCTCACCAAATTAGGGAAGTTTTCCATCATTACTTTTTCAAATAGGTTTTCTATCCCTTGCTCTTCTTCTTCTCCTTCTGGTATTCCTATTATACGGATATTATTACGTTTCATGTTGTCTTGCATTTCTCTTAAACCCTCTTTATTCTTTCTGAGCCTCTTTTCCTTTTCTTGCTCTATCTGGCTGTTTTTTTCTACTTTGTCCTCCAACTCACTGATCCGATCTTCTGCTTCATCGATTCTGCTTTTCATTCCTTCTACTGTGTTCTTCAGCTCAGAAATTGTATTCTTCATTTCCTCTTGGCCCTTGCTGATAGTTTCTATTTCCTTTTTCATGTTGATATAGTTTGCACTGAGTTCATCGTAGCTTCCCTGTAGTTTCTGGTAGCTCATTGAGAGCTCATGGAGCTTCCTGACAACCATTTCTTTGAACTCCTTATCTGATAGTTGAGTTGCCTCTGTTTCATTTAGCATTCTTTCTGGGGCTTCCACCTTTTCTTTCATTTGGGGATTGTTTCTTTGTCTTCTCATTGTTGGTGAGACTCTTCTGGTAAACCTCTGCTTCTTAAGTTGATCTGTTCTGGCTACCTGCGTTAATGGTGTGAACTTCTGTGGTGGAATACCTGTGAGATTCAGTGTTATAGTCTTCTTCAGGTATCCTGGTGTTCACAGCTTCCACTGTCTCAGCTGTGGGAATACCCCCTCTTTTGGTCCAACTCTGGTTTTTTCACAGTTCTAGGATTTCCCAGTATCACAGATGTGAGCTCCGGGTCTTCCAGAGTTCCCTTCTCTAGTTGCAGGGTCGCCTCTGGCCGCAGGGCTGCTTCCAACCCAGTCGCAGAACCGCCTCCGGTCGCGTGGCCTCCTCCGGTTGGTTGCAGAGCCCCCTCCGTTCGCGCGGCCGCCTCCGGTCGTTTGCGGAGCCGCCTCCGGTCGTTTGCGGAGCCGCCTCCGGACGCCGGGCCGCCTCCGGTCGGTTGCGGAGGCCCCTCCGGTCGGTTGCGGAGCCGCCTCCGGTCGCCGGGCTGCCTCTGGTCGGTTGCGGAGCTGCCTCCGGTCGCCGGGTCGCCTCTGTCCCGTCTCAGGGCCACCTCCGGTCGCTCGGCTGCCACGTCTAGTTTTCCAATGTCTGCTACGGATTTTGATCTCCTATTTTCATATATACTGTGGTATTGTTGGCTATCTGCTCTGTTCCTCTGTAGATCAGTTAGGTTTTTCTCCCATGTGCAGGAGGAAGGACAATCTGCGTCCTCCTACCATGCCACCATCTTGAACTCCCCTCACCTTTAATTTTAAATGATAGCCTTGCCAAGATAGTTTAGTTTTAGTTGCAGGTCCTTGCTATTCATCACTTTGAATCCCTTCTGGCTGGAAATATTTCTATTGAGAAATCAACTGATAGCTTAATGAGAGCTGCATTTTAGGTAACATTTTTCTCTTGTAGTTTTTATCATTCTCTTTTTGTTTTTAACTTTTGCCTTCTTAATTACGATATGTCTTTGTATAAGCTTCTTTGAGTCCATCTTTCTTCCTGGACTTGTGTGTCCTTTTAATTCACCAGGTTCAGGAAATATTTGGTCATTATTTTTTTAAATAAACTTCCATTTTTTGTTCTCTCTCTTGTCCTTTAGGTACCATATGATGCAGATGTTGTTACACTTCATGTTGTCTCAAAGCTTTTTTTTTTTTACTCTTTATTTTTTTAATCTTTTTATTTTTTCTTTTAAAAATATTTTATTGTTGATCTTGAACAGTTTTCTGTCTTTTACTCTAACCCCAGCCCACCACCCCAGCCCCCCCACCTCCCTCCCATTTCCACCCCCCCCCCATAGTTTTTGTCCATGTGTCCTTTGTACTTGTTGCTCTAAACCCTTCCCCTTTTCCCCTGAAATTCCCTCCCCTCTCCCCTCTGGTGACTGTCAGCCTGTTCTCAATTACAGTGTCAAAGTGTTTTTTATAAACAATCATCAGTTTTTTTAAATATATTTTATTTATTCATTTTTTGTGAAAGACAAAGGGAGGGAGAAACAGAGGGAGAGAAACATCATTGTGTGGTTTCCTCTCACACACCTCTTAATGGGGACATGGTCCATCCCACATTAGGCATTTGCCCTGACTGGGAATTGAACCAGTGAGCCTTTGGTTTGTAGGCCCACACTCAATCCACTGAGCTACACCAGCCAGGGAAAAACTATCCTAATCTTTTAAATCTCTCAATCTCTCTCTCTCTCTCTCTCTTCCCCCCCCACCCCCCCTCTCTCTCTTTTGGTACTCTGATTGTGTGTGTGTGTGTTTTTTTCCTGCATTGTCTTCCAAATTTCTGATTCAGTTCTCTGGTTCATCCAACCTACTGTTTATTTTTTTCCAGTATATTCTTCATTTCATATATTGTATTTTTTTTAAAGTTCTAACTGGTTCTTTTTAAGATTGTGACCTTTCTAATGCTGTTGACCATTCTTATAACCATTAGTTTGAACTCTATACTAGTTAAATTGCTTGCTTCCATTTTACTTTGTTCTTTTTCTAGAGATTTCTTCTGTTCTTTCATTTAGAGCCTGCTTCTTTGTCACCCCATTTTGCCTGCCTTTTTGTATTTTTTTGTATGTACTAGATAAATGTGCTATGACTCTCAGCTTTCTTGGGGTTGCCTTATTTATTTGGTGTTCTGTGGGTTCTAGTGGTTCAGTCTTGTTTATCACCTGAGCTAGGTGTTCTAGGAATGTTCCTTGTATGGGTTGTATGGAATCTTATGTTGTAATTGAGCCTTGATGTCTATTGGTGTGTCTGTGCATGGGATTGACCCTTAGGCTGGCTGACTGTGAGGCTCAATGCCAACCATGGTGTGCTGTGAAGAAGTTGACCACACAAAGCAAAATTTGCCTTAGCAGGGATTGGTGTCTGTTGAGATCTCACCTTGTATTTGCTGCTTATGAAGCTTATTGAATTCTGCTCTGATGTTGTCTGAAGCTGTCCATTGTGTGCATCAGTTCTGGACCTTTTGGGAGGGACTTTGGTGCAGGATAATGTAAGATACTGCCTGTGACTTACCCTCAGCAACCTGCTTAGAGCATTCTCTATGCAGCTTCTTCTGTAAACCTTTGGTTATAATATTTCTCTTTAGTTAGTCTTCAGTCAGTTAGTCAGGAATACTGTTCTATAATTTAGATGTAATTTCAGTTTGGTCTGGGAAGGAGGTAATTGTAGCTTCCATCTACTCTGCCACCATCTTGCATCATTTGTTTACCTGCAAAGGTGACTCTAACACTCACTACTGCCCACAGCTATTATAGGCCTAAGCAAGCTGGTAATTAGAGGACAAAGAGCATCACCACCACCACTCCTGCCATGGCTAGGAACCACTGTGACCCCACCAGCTTTCCTCCTGGACAGCACTGTGCTGTGACTGAGGATGCAGAGCTATCAGCATAATGTAGTGAGCAAGGCTGTAACTATTGTTATTAACTCTTCATGTAGTATCTTGCTTGCTTATATTTAACTTAATTATTTTTTGTAGATTTTTCTTATTCTTTTATTTGAGGCATTTTTTTTTGTCTCCTCATTTGACTGTCTTTTTATGTTTTTCTCTGTGTATTAGATATATTTTCTATGGCCACCCAACTTGTTATTATTATTTTTTTTAGTTATGGTGGTTTTATGTTGCAGGTATTTTGTGGGCCTCTGTAGCTTAATATTCCTTCCTGATCATCTGTGCTAGGTGCTCCAAGATATCTCTTGTGTGTTTTGTGTGCATCTTCTTACTGTAGTGGATTTTGAATGCTGTTGCTCATTCATGTATTGGGTTAACCTCCAGGCTTACTGACTCAAAGAATAGACCTTGATCACAATGTCTGAGCCATGGAGTGGGTGCTGCTCCTCAAGGAGGAGTTGTTTTCATGAGGGTCTGGGGCCTGCCAGGATCTCTTTTTGTGTGAGCTGCTTGTGTGTTTAGTTGAGCTGAGCTCTGGTAGAGTCTGAAGCTCACCACTGGTTTTGTTGATTCTGGGTCCACTTGGGTTAGGTTCAGTGCAGGGTGATGACAGATGCTGTTTGTAAATAACTTTGAGCTACCTGTGTGGAACTACCATGCAGTTTGCTTTTTATAGCTGTGTCCACAAAACCAAGGTGTGTGTAGGAGGGGCCAATATGTGTACAAGGATCAGCTTTCTTCAGCTTGGAGGTGGGGCAGATTACTTAAAGGACAAAGGCACCCTCATATCTTCCTTCTCTGGTTGGCAATTCCACCACTCAATGGTGTTGCCTGGTAAGCTTGTAGAAATGCTTAGAGTGGGAAAAGGCTGGTCACAACCCACAGACCCTTTCACAAGACACAGCTCAATAATATGGGGTGACTTGTTTCAGGAGGACAAGGTTAACAGGTCTCCTGCTTGAGGGTAGTGTAGTTAGGCACTAAAAGGGGGGAAATGGCTTCTACTCCAGAGACATACTACTCACTCTTTACCTGAATCTTTGACCCTACCTTCCATAGAAGTAGTTCATCACAGGTTCGGGTTGGATGCAGTAGGCCAGCACCTCTGCAAGAGCCAGACGAGCAGGGCAGGGTCTCTGGGTGTTGAAAAAAAGTTTAATGAGTCTCACACTGGGGGAGTGACAGGAGCTGAGCTTGTAGGGTGGACAAGAATGTCCCCCATGCACATGTGGTTGCACAACTCAGTGCCTGTCTAAATCCCTGTAAGATCCTCCCAGGGAAAAGTGTTGAGGTTCCAGAGCTGAGATTCCAGCTCTGTCCACCACTTTGATCCCCCTGCAAGACAGAATATTTGGATATCAGAAGTCAAATTAGGTTCACACTGGTGGAACAGCATGGGTTCAGTTTGCAGTGGGGGTAAGAATATTCCCTCTAGCAGCTGGAGCTTTAGAGCCCAGAACCAGTTTGAGTTCTTAATTAGAGCTTCCCAGGGAGACTAGCTGTGAAGTTCCTAGTTCTGCACAATTCTTCAATGCTTCCAAAGGACTGAGCTCAGCAGGGTGGGGACACTTGGAGTCAAATAACAGTCCAGTCCAAGTAAATCAACAGGAGGTGGAGAAATACCTGGTGTTTTAGTAAAGTGAAGAAGAATGGCCCCTGTTCCAAAGCTACACAGCTCAATTACTGAGTCTGTCAAGAGCTCCTCCATAAAAATTATACCAGAGGCTCCTACTGGGTGTGGCCAACAGATCTTTCTTCGGGACTTAAGTTTAGCAGTAGTTGGAGGGTGGTGTTGCCAGTAGTTGGAGGACCAGACTAATGCACTTTCCAGGCAGATTCTGTAAGAATAGGAGTGCTTGACCCTGAGAAGATGGTGAGTGGGTTTCTAGAAGACTCCCCTCTTTGAGAAAGATTGAATCCCTGTTGAGTTTTACCATTTGCTATTCAAGCTCCTCTTCCTGGTGTTCTGGTTTAGGGAACTTGGTGTGGAATTGAGATGCCACACTTGTCAGGAGCAACTTTTGAAGCCGAGCTATTTTTCTCGATTCTCAACCACCACACATGGGTGTAGGAAAAAGGCCTTTCTGCACCTGGCCTCTTCTTTCCAGTCTCAGTGTGGCTTCTTCTGTAAATCTTTTGTTTTAATACTTCTGTTAGCTAACTTTCAGTTGATTATTAAGTTTTATTGTTCTATAATTTAGCTATAAATTTGATTTGGTCCTGGAGAAAGGAAGTATAGCTTCTGCCTACTTGGTAGTCATACTAGAAGCCAGTCAATGGTTTATCAATCTTGTTTATCTTTTGAAAAAAAAAGAAAAAGAAAAAGCTCTTAGTTTTATTTTTTGCATTTTTTAGACTTGTTTATTTTTGATCTGATCTTTATTATTTCCTTTTTTGTTTTATTCTAGTCCATTTAATTGTAGGTTAAAATTAGTTTTTAAATTTTTTTTGTGGTAGACATATATTGTTATAAATTATCCTTTTAGTACAGCTTTTACTGTGTTCCATAGATAGTTTTTGTTTTGTTTTTATTTTTATTTGTCTCAAGGCATATTTTAATTCTCTTTTGACTTCACTGTTAACTCATTCATTGTTTAGTAACATGTATTTAGTGTCTATGTGTTTGTGTGTCTTTCAGTTTTATTTTTCTTGTAAGTGATTTCAAGTTTCATATCATGTGGTTAGAAAAAATGCTTGATACCAGTCTTCTTGAAATTATTAAGACTTGTTTTGTATCTTAACATATAGTATAAGTTAATAAATTTTCCATGTGCACTTAAAATTATGTATATTCTGCTGGGCTGGGCTTACATACTTTAAAAATATCACTTAAATCAATCTGGTCTTCTGTGTCATTTAAGGCTACAGTTTCCTTGTAAATTTTCTGTCTGGAAGATCTGCCCATTGATGTCAATAAGGAGTTAAATTTGCCTTCTATGACTCTATTACTGTTGATGTCTCCTTTTGGTACCTCAATATTTGCTTTATATATTTTTGTGCTTCTGTGCTGGGTGCATTGATGTTTACAATGGCTATATCCCCTAGTTTGATTAGTCTCTTATCATTATGTAATGCCCCCTTTTGACTAATATTAGATAGTCTTTGTTTCAAAGTCTATTTTGTCTAATATAAATATTTCTTCCCTAGCATTTTTTGTTTCCATATTAATACAATATCTTTTTTTTATTCCTTTAGTTTGTCTGTGGGTCTTTCCATCTCAACTGGGGTTCTTGGAGACAAAATACGTATGGTTCTTGTTTTGTTATTCATTCAGGTACTCTGTCTTTTGGTTGAAGGAGTTAATTCATTTCCATTTACAGTGATGATTAATAGTATGTATTTGTTGTTTTATTATACATGTTTATATTCCTTTTTCATTATTTTTTAAAGTGCATTTAATCTGGAGAATATGAAGGAGGAGTGAATGGAGATCACACTAACCTCCTCCCAGGGACAATCTGGAGTTACAAGTCAATTGTGGAAAGATCACTGAGAACAAACAATTAAGCAATAGTGAAAGAGAAACCATATAACTTTGGATAGATGGAAGAATCAGCTTTGGCACAACCTATTGAGAGCTCTTCCTGGGCACCCACAGGAATCAGGGCTAAAGGGATAATTAAGTGGTCAGTTGGATTCCCTTGAAAAGAATGGGGTCTAAATCCTAAGCTAGGATTCCCAGCCTAGAGCAGCAGAGCCCAAAAAGTACACAGATCACAACCAACAGTGAAAAGTTGAAGGGTTGCTCTATTCCAGAGATGGATGGATGGAGATGCAAGAGTCATTTAAAAGGCCAACACACAGGACTGAAATCTGACAAAGAGCAAAGCAAGCACTATTGTTCCCTCTCAGACCCTGCCCCCACATACAGCATCACAACTCAGCAACTGGGTTGTCCCACCCTGGTGAACACCTAAAGTTGCACCCCTCATATGTAATAGGCATGGCAAAACCAAAAAAAAAAAAAAAAAAAAAGGTCCAAATGGAAGAACAGATCAAAGCTCCAGAGCAAATACAACTAAGCAATGAAGAGATAACCAACCTATCAGATGCTCAGTTCAGAGCGCTGGTGATCAGGATGATCACAGAATTGGTTGAATTTGGTTGCAAATTAGATGACAAAATGAAGGCTACGATAAGTGAAATTAAGGACAATATACAGGGAACCAATAGTGATGGGAAGAAAACTGGGACTCAGATCAATGGAGTGTACCAGAAGGAAGAAAGAAACAACCAAACAGAAAAGAATGAAGAAACAAGAACTTTAAAAAAATGAGGAGAGGCTTAGGAACCTCCAGGACATTTTTAAGCATCCCAACATCTGAATAATAGGAGTACCAGAAGGGGAAGAGGCAGAGCAACAACTGGAAAACTTATTTGAACAAATCATAAAGGAGAACTTCCCCAATCTGGCAAAGGAAATAGACTACCAGGATGTCCAGGAGGCTCAGAGAGTCCCAAAGAAGTTGGATCCAAGGAAGAACACATCATAGTTACATTAGCACACCAAGGCACATCATAATTACATTAGCCAAGATTCAAATGAAGGAGAGAATTCTAGAAGCAGCAAGAGATAAGGGGACAGTCACCTACAAAGGAGTTCCCATCAGACTGTCAGCTGATTTCTCAAAAGATATCTTGCAGATAAGAAGGAGCTGGAAAGAAGTATTCCAAGTCATGAAAGACCAGGACCTACATCAAAGATTGATCTATCTGACAAAGCTGTCATTTAGAATGGAAGGAAGATAAAGTGCTTCTCAGATAAGGTCAAGTTAAAGGAGTTCATCATCACCAAGCCCTTATTATATGAAATGTTAAAGGGGCTTATCTAAAAAAAGAAGATAAAAAACATGTATAGTAAAATGACAGCAAACTCACCGTTATTAACAACCATACCCAAAACAAAAACAAAAATAAACTAAGCAAACAGGAATAGAATCACAGAAATAGAGATCACCTGGAGGGTTATCAGCAGGGGAGTGTGAGTAGGAGAGAGGGAAAAGGTACAGAGAATAAGTAGTATAAATGGTAGGTAGAAAATAGACAGGGGGAGGGCAAGAATAGTATAGGAAATGTAGAAGCTAAAGAACTTATGACACTTGGACATGAACGAAAGGGGGAAATGTGGGTGGGAGAGGGTGTACAGGGTAGAGGGGAATTAAGGGGGGACATGGGGCAATTGTAATAGTATAATCAATAAAATATATTAAAAATATTAAAAAGTAAAAGGCCAAAACACAAATTTTCATTTTCAGCCACTTACCATGGGCTCTGGCAAAGGCAGGGGCAGAGTGGGCAAGTGACATCTGAGGAGAGACTAAGGACTGAGCTTTAGAGAGAGAACTGGGAAAGTAGATGCCAGGATCCTGGTGCTGAGTCACCCCCCATGCAGCAGCAGCCATCATGCTCAGGAAGACCACTCCCCTCTGAGCAGCATCAGCCTGATGGGAAACAATAGCTCCAACCCCAGGAGGGTCTGACCTGGCCCTGTGGTGTTTAAGCCTGACTTCTCAGTGCAGAGTGAGTAGATTAACAACTAAAGGAGATAGCCACAATCAGTAGATCCCTGGCAAAGAGGAAAGGAAGAGCAGACTAGAGAGACTTGAGGAGAGACTGGGGATGGAGGCCTTGGGGAAAGAGTAGCAGCCAGAATCCCAGTGCTGAGCTAACCCCCATATGGCAGCAACCATCCTGCTCAGGCACACATCTCCCCTCTGAGAAGCAGCAGCGTGAAGGGAAACAATAGCCCCAACCCCAAGAGGGTCTGGGTCCTGTCCTAAAATGCTTAAACCTGACTGCTGAGTGTAAGGTGACCAGGTTCACAACCAAAGGAGACAGCAAGGGACAGCAGTTCCCTGGAAGTGTCAAACAGGCTGCCTAAGGTCAGACAGGGTCAGTATCTGACATCACCAGAGGCAGATACAGGGAGAAAAAAAAAACGGTGGTAAATACAAGAGGCTATTGAGATGAAAGCCACTGTGGTTGTCTCTATGAATTGTGGTATTTTATTTCCTGCATAACTTTTTAACATTCATTTCTTGTCCACCAACTTTGTACATATTAAGTCACTAGATTTTATACTATAGTGTATTTCAATTCACTATATTTGGCCTTTTCCTCCTCTTAGCCCATTTTACCTTCCTCTTTCCTGACATTCTTTGAATTTTGTTTTCTCTCTTACTACAACTTGTTTCCATTCCATACTAATACTATTTCTCCCCTGTCCAAATACACAAAACCAATTTTCCTCTCAAGAGTCATTTCACATCCTTTTGCCTGGCTCTTAAAATACCCATGTTCTCTAACCACCTTTAACAATCTTTGCTAGTTTGTTGTGGTTAGTGGCCACTTCATGCAACTGGCCACTTCATGCAACTTGTTGCATTATTTTTTTCAATTTTATTTCTAGAGCTTTATTAATTCTGTATTTCAAATATCAAATTTTACTGGTACCCTCTCCTACTCTCTTTTTAGTCTCAAATTTTAATTTTGCCATCTTAGATTATTTTTCTTTTTGTCTTCCATTTCTCTTTCATTCTGTCCCTTTATTTTTCTTTATTCTCATTTTTTTCTTTATTCTGTTTACATTCATCACAAATTTTAATTTTTCCCTCTCTTAGCCTGGTTTTTGTATTCCCTTTCCCTCTATCATTTCAAAATTGCATCCCATTCCTATAAACATCCCTTAGACTTTTCGTTGTTTCTTTTTTCCTCTTATTTCCATACCAGCTATATTAATTATAGTTCATCTGTTGTTGATAGTACTGTGGTGGATCTTTCTCTCCAATTTGGCTCCTATATTTTTATTAATTATCTACTATTTTCCTTCCTTTTTCTTTCTCTCTTTCACTTTATTTTATTTATACTATTTTAATTTCTGTTTAAACCAAATATTATATGCTATCTTTTCACACTCCATCCCACTTTGTTCATTCCCTTTTCTATTCATGATGTAAATTTTAGCTTCCCTCTTTCCAATGCTCCAAATCCAACTCTTATTAGTTCTCCCCCTTCCACCCTCTCAAAGTCATTGTTCTTATAGAAAGTCATCTCATATCTTCTCTTCTTTATGATAATAGTCTTAATCTTTTTACACCCTTATTAATATTGGTTAATTTGCTATTGATAGCAGGATTGTGGTGGAGAGCTCCTTTTGCAGATGTAGATTTCTTGCCTGGGCTTTGTGGTTTTGCTCTGGCAGCACCTACACAACAGCACACATGACATGGTGGGTGGGGTGACCCTCAATCAACCAACTGGAGAGAAGGAAACACCAAAGAAAGACCCAACAACAATAAAAACACAGTTACATCAAGTGAGCCAACATAAATGGCATAAAGGGCACCCAAAGAGCATCAAGTTCAGGAGATCGAGGAGACTGCACCATTAATCTCAAAGGCCTTCTATCATAAAAATTCTCATCACAAACTTAGGAAGTCAAAACAGATCAACTTAAGAAGAAGAAGCATACAAGAAGAATCTCACAAATAATGGGAAGACAAAGAAACAACCCCCAAATGAAAAGAAAGGAAGAACCCTTAGAAAGAATGCTAAATGAAATAGAGGCAAGTCAACTATCAGATATTGTGTTCAAAGCAATGGTTATAAAAAAAAAAACTCAATGAGTTCACTGAGAACTACAGGGAACTACAAGGAACTTTTGTAGACTATATCAGCATCAAATAGGTCATAGAAACAACCAACAAGGGTCCAGAGGAAATGAAGAATACAATTTCTAAATTGAAGATCACAGTAGAAGGAATCAAAAGCAGGCCTGATGAAGCAGAGGATCAAATAAGTGAGCTGGAGGACAAGGTAGGAAAAAAAAACTCTCAGAAAGAGCAAGAAAAGAAAAGAAGACTCAAAAAGAATGAAGAAGTGTTAAGGGAAATGCAAGATAACATGAAGTGTAATAATATCCATATAATAGAGATACAAGAAAGAGAAGAGGAGCAAAGAGAAGAAAACTTGTGGAAAACTTCCATAATTTAATGAGAGAAAAAGTCATACAAGTCCAGGAAGCAGGGAGAATCCTAATCACAAAGAAACTGAAAATACCTATTGCAAGACACATCATAATTAAAATGGCAAAATTCCAAGACAAAGAAGGAACATTAAAGGTAGCAAGGGAGAAGCAAGAAATAATATAAAAGGGAACCCCGATAAGACTAGCAGCTGACTTCTCAACAGAAAATTTATAATCAGAAGGCAACAGCGAGAAATATTCCAAGTAATGATAAGCAAAGGCCAGCAACCAAGAATCCTATATCCAGCAATGCTCTCGGTTAAAATGGAGAGTGAAATAAGGAGCTTTCCAGCCAAAAAAGAGGGTAAAGGAATACACCCCCACTGAATCAGCATGGCAAGATATGCTAAAGGGACTGCTTTAAGAAGAGGAAGAAAAACAGTGAGTGAGAAAGGAACAAAGGTACAAAGGGAGTAAAATAGCAATGAATAAGTACCTATCAATAATAACCTTAATTTAAATAGATTAAATTCTGCAACCAAAAGACATAGAGTAGCTGAAAGTATAAGAATATATGACCCACGCAGATAATACCTACAAGAGACCCACCTCAAAACAAAAGACCTACACAAACTGAGCTTGAAGGGTTGGGAAAAATATTCTAAGCAAATGGACAAGAAAAGAGAGCCAGCATAATAATGCTTATATGTGACAAAATAGACTTCAAAACAATGTGCATAAAATCAGACACAGAAGGACACTTCATAATACACAAAGGAAGAATCCATCAAGAAGACATAAAAATTATAAACTTATATGCACTCAAAATAGGCACATCCAAATTTATAAGGATGTTTTTGGAGGGCTTCAAGAAAGGTGTAGATGGGAACACAATTATAGTAAGGGGTTTTAACACCCCACTGTCAACAATGGTTAGGTCTTCCAAACAAAATGTCAACAGGGATATTGGGGAACTGAACAATGCATTAGATCAAATGGATTTAACTGATTATATATATATATGTATGCATGTGTGTGTGTGTATTATTATTAAAGGATATATGCATCCTTTAATAATAAGAGAGACAAAGGATATATATATATATATATATATATATATATATATATATATATATATATCCTTTAATAATAAGAGAGACAAAATACACATTCTTTTCAAATGCACATGGAACATTTTCACAGATAGACCAATTAGAGCACACAAAAAAAGAAGCAACAAATTCAAGAAAATTGAAATCATATCAACTATTTTCTATGACTAGAAGGGATTGAAACAAGAAGCCAACCTTAAGGATAAAAAAGAAAAATATTCAAACTCATGGAGACTGAGTAGCATACTATTAAATAAACAATGGATGGGTAAATAATAAGATCAAGGAAGAAATCAAATGGTTATGGAAACAAATGAAAATGAACAAATAACAGTCCAAAACCTATGGCAAACAGCAAAGGGAACCTTGAGAGTGAAGTTCATAGCAATAAGGGCCTACCTAAAAAACATAGAAACATTTCAAGTAAAGAACCTAACCCTATAACTACCAGAATTGGAGGAACGACAACAAAGAAAGCCCAGAGAGAGCGGAAGGAAGGAAATCATCAAGATTAGAGCAGAATTAAATGACATAGAGACTAAAAAACAATTTGAAGAATCAGTAAATCCAGGAGCTGGTTCTTTGAAAAGATAAACAAAATCGACAAACTTTTAAGCAGACTCATCAAGAAAAAAAAGAAGACCCAAATAAATAAAATCATAAGTGAAAGGGAAATTATAACTTATACAACAGAAATTCAAGGGATTGTAGGAAATTACTATGAACAGCTATATGAAAGAAATTTGAAAACCTGGGTGAAATGGACAAATTTCTAGAAAGATATAGTCTCCCAAAACTGAACCAAGAATAAGCAGAAAGCCTAAACAGATGGATAACAGCTGGTGAAATTCAAGCAGTAATCAAAGAACTCCTAGCACACAAAAGCCCTGCACTGGACAGTTTCACAGGAGAATTTTACACAACATTTAAGAAAAAGCTAACCTCTATCCTTCTCAGAATATTAAAAAAAAAATTCAAGAAGAAGGACGACTCCCAAATTCTTTTTATTAGGCTAGCATCATTCTAATCCCCAAACAGAAGACACAACATATGAAGAAACCTACAGCCTAATATTGCTGATGAACATAGTTGCTAAAATACTCAACAAAGCACTGGATAACTTCATCCAGCAATACGTCAAAAAGATCATACACCATGATCAACTGATATTCATCCCATAGATGCAAATATGTTACAATATTTACATATCAATAAATGTAATATATCAAATAAATGAAAGGAAAGACAGATATCAATTGATCATATCAATAGAAGAGGGAAAAGCATTTGAAAAGGTGCAGTACCCATTTATGATAAAAACACTCAGCAAACTGAGAGTGCAGGGAGCATACCTCAGCGTAATAAAGGCCATATATGAAAACCTTACAGGCAACATCATACTCAATGGACGAAAACTAAAAGCATTCCCATGAAGATCAGGAACAAGACAATACTGTCTGCTTTTACCACTTCTATTAAAAATAGTATTGGAAGTCCTAGCCACACCAATCAGAAAAGAAAAGGAAATAAAAGCCATACAAACAGGAAAGAAGGAAGTAAAACTGCCATTGTTTGCAGATGACATGATAGTATACATAGAAAACCCTAGAGACTCCACCAAAAAACTACTCAAACTAATATTTGAATTTTGCAGAACAGTGGGGTACAAAGTCATTATTCAGAAATCGAAAGTTTCTGTATACCAACAATGAAATATCATAAACAGAAATCAGGAAAAATCCCATTTGCTACAGCAACAAGAAAAATAAAGTACTTGAGAATAAACCTATCCAAGGAGGTAAGACCTGGACTGAGAAAACTACACAACACTGAAGAAAGTAATTAAGGAAGACACAAAGAAATGGAAGCATGTACCATGTTCATGGATTGGAAGAAATAACATCATTGAAACATACATACTACCCAAATCAATTTATAGATTCAATGCAATCCCTATTAAAATATCAATTACATATTTCATAGATATGGAAGAAATATTTTTAAAAAATTATACTGAATTATAAATGACCCTGTATAGCTGCAGTAATTTTAAGAAAGAAAAACAAAGTAGGAGGGATCATGATGCATAATATAAAAGTATACTACAAGTCCACTGTAATCAAAACAGCCTGGTACTGGCATAAGAGCAGACACATAGATCAAGGGAACAGAATAGAGAGCCCAGAAATAAACCCATCTATGGCCAGTTAATACTTGACAGCTGGGGACAGAAGCATAAAATGTAGTAAATATAGACTCTTCAACAAATGGTGTTGGGAGATCTGGACAGGTGCAGGCAAGAAAGAAAAGAAGGAAGGAAGGAAGGAAGGAAGGAAGGAAGGAAGGAAGGAAGGAAGGAAGGAAGGAAGGAGAAAGAAAGAAAGAAAGAAAGAAAGAAAGAAAGAAAGAAAGAAAGAAAGAAAGAAAGAAAGAAAGAAAAGGAAAGGAAAGAAAAGAAAGAGAGAAAGAGAGAGAGAGAAGAAGGAAGGAAGGAAGGAAGGAAGGAAGGAAGGAAGGAAGGAAGGAAGGAAGGAAGGAACTTGACCACCAATTTACACCATCCACAAAAATAAATTCAAGATGAATAAAAGACTTAAATATAAGATGCCACACAATAAAATGCCTAGAGAAGAACATAGGCAGGAAGATCTCAAATATTCCACCCAACAATATTTTCACCAATAGGTCCTTTAGAGCATGGAAGCAATGGAAATAACAAATGGGACATCATCAAAATAAAAAGCTTCTGCACGGCTAAAGGAAACATCAGCAAAATGAAAGGGAACAAACTGTATGGGAAAATATATTTGCCAATGATACCTTGGACAAGGGTTTGATCTGTAAAATATATAAAGAACTTACATGACTCTACTCCAGGAAGACAAACACCCCAATTAAAAAATGCGCCAAGGAGCTAAACAGACATTTCTCCAAGGAGGACATACAGAGGACTCAGAGACATATGAAAGGATGCTCAGCATCATTAGCTATCAGATAGATGCAAATTAAAACCACAATGAGACACCACTTCCCACCAGTCAGAATGGCCATTGTAAACACATCAACAAACAAGTTTTAGAGAGGTTGTAGAGAAATGGGAACCCTAGTACACTGTTGGTGAGAATGCAGAATAGTGCAGCCACTGTGGAAAACAATATGAAATTTCCTCAAAAAAACTAAAAATGGAATTTCCTTTTGATCTAGCAGTTTCAGGTTAGGTATATACCCTAAGAATCCTGCAGTACCAATTCAAAAGAACCTATGCACCCCAATGTTCATAGAAGCATAATTTACAATAACCAAGTTTTGGAAGCAACCTAAGTGTCCATCAGTAAATGAGTGGATCAAAAACTATGGCACTTTTACACTATAGAATACTACACAACAGAAAGAAAGAAGGAGCTCCTACCCTTCACAACATTGTGGATGGATGCGGAGAACATTATGCTAAGTGAAATAAGCCCATGTGGCGAAAGACAAATACCTATAAATAGAACCTAATAAATAAATAAAAGGTGCAAGCAAAATATAGCTAGAGGAATTGAAATAAAGAACCAACTGACAATAACTAGAGGGATGGGATAACAAAGGGAAAATGAGGAAAAGTTGTCAATGAACATGTATAAAGGACACATGGACAAAGCCAAAGTTAGGGATTGTGGCACGGGTCCGCATGGTGGGAGGAAATGAAGACAACTGTATTTGAACAGTAATAAAAATGTAATAAAAAAAGATGGAGGAGGGAAATGATGAACTAATAAATGTAGATGGCCCCTAGAAAATAAAAAAAAGGCAAATAAGAAGCAAGAGTCTTCTCCTAGCACCAGCAGAAATGAACTCAAGCCTGAATATCCCAGATTCTTTTATCCATGTACATGAATATGTTTTATTTCTCTTCTCTCCACAGGTATAATGGGGTACCTCTGCATTGTCACTGAGTTTCTCTTGCTGGATTTTTAAAAATTTTATTTATTTTTGTTATTTATCTGTTACAATTGTTCCCACCTATTCTCCCTTTTTCAACTACCACCTTCTTTCCTCCCTAAGTCAACTGCCATATTATTCTCTGTGTCCATTCATGTGCTGTTGATATTTATTTTTAGCCTTGGTGAAATTTACCTTATACTCTTTTCAGTTTTCCTCTTTCTGTGCCTAGTCATTCTCGGTAGCAATACCATTATTTTCTGTGTCATCTGCCTGGATCAAAGCCTCTGCACACCAATATACTTCTTTGACAGTCTCTCAATATCACAGACTTTTTAGATCTTTGTCATTCTACCAGTATGCTCATAAGTCTTCTTTTTTGTTAACAGAATAATATTCTTCACCTGTTGTGCCATTCAAATATTTTTCTTTTGTGGTTTCATTTTACTAATTGTCTGCTTTTGGGAGTTATGGGTTATAAATTTTATATTGCCATTTTCACCATCTGCATTATCCCATCCTTATGAATAAAAGGTGTGTAGAACATTTGCAGCTCCTGTGGAAATGGAACATTTTTGTCCTCACAATAAATTCAGATTCTGCTTTCAAAGTCAACTATTACTTTTGTGACATCTCATTAATCATTTGTCTGGCTTGTATCAATACAAATATTCTCATCAATAGGTCCCTTAGAGCATGGAAACAATGGAAGGACTTATTCATGAATTTGTCACATTTATCTCAGGGTTCTTGTACTTGTCCCATTTTTGTTCATTTGTGTTTCTTGTATCAGTATTCTCATGACTATCCTGTAGATATCCTCTTCAGGGGTGAAGTAAGCTTTTTCCACCTATGCCTCTCACCTCACTGTTATTATTCATTACAACTGTGTTTTCTGCATCTATCTGAGACCAATGGCAAACTCTGTGTCCAACAAGAACAGGATTGTAATGGTGATGCACACTATTGCCACTTCATTAATAAACCTCATGGTGTATAGTCTCAGAAACAAGAAGGTCCATGTTCCTATTTAAAATTGTTGGACAAGAATTAATCTCTAAAATTATATAATTAAATATTATTATATTTAAGATTGTGAAAATTAATGAATTCTTTATCATATATACATTATACCTATAATGAGCCATTGAAAGAAAACCCTATAAGATTCATACCATAAAATATGTTTTTCTCCTCATTATTCCTTTAATTCTAATCTGCAGGATAATATTTTTTAGTTTCTCAGAAGAAATCTCAGAAAGCTCCTCAAATTTAAATGCTCGGTGTAGTTCAATAACTGAATGTCTACATTATATTTAAAGCTAAAAATGTTCTGATCATCTGATGTTGGTTATGAAGCCTACATTGAGACTAATGGAGGTTGACTTATACAATAGCTCTGACAGCAATCACATCTTTCTCTGCTAACTTCAATTTCTGGCACATCAAGGATTGCATTGATGAGAAGTAAATGAATGGAAGAACATTTGTATTTGACTGTTGTTATGCTCTGATGATATACTCTCAGGGCTTTAGAGATGTATCCTGAGTCTTTCTTTCTTTGTGGAGATTTCCTGAGGATTGGAAATAATCTCCTACTAGGAGTTTTTACTATATTAGTTATGACATGATTGCAATTGTCTCTAGGTGACAGCTTGTAAATTTGCTTATTTGAATTCTGAGAATCAGCTGCTTTTCTGGGTCATATTTCTTCTGAAGGTCTTATTGGGAAAATCAGTTTTAAGTGATTCTAGAATGACTTTTTTCCTATGGCCTATATCTGATCTAAAATAAAATTTTGTACAGTCTTGCCACAATAGTCAATTGAAGTGCAGCCATCTTTTTCTCCATTGTGGTACTTCATGCCAATAGCCACAAACTCCTCCATTTAGATTTGGGATTTAATATCAGTCAACTCTATTCCTTTGTCTCAGATGACATATATCAAACTCTTGAGGCAATATCCCAATTTTAGGGGATATAAAATATTTAAAAAGTTAATAGTTTCCTCCAAAGAATCTATTTTATTTATTTCTAAATGAACATTTAAATTTTTTTAGCATAGTTGGCACATTTTCTTTACTCAGCTTTTTTCCTCTTACTTGAAAACAAAATAGAAACAGACTTACAGACACAGAGTGCATTTTGATAACTTAATATATAAAAGGGGTGAAAAAGGGGTTGACAGGATGGGTGAAAAAGGGGGAAAGATTAAGAAGCACAAACTGGTAGTTACAAAATAGTCACTGGGATGAAAAGTATAGCATAGGGAATATATTCAGTAATAATGTAATAACTATGCATTTTTTCAAGAGGGGTAATAGATTTATATGGGTGATCACTACCTAAGCTACATAAATGCCTAATTACTAGGTTTTACTCCTAAAATGAATGTACTATTGTACATAAACTTTTATTAAAATATAAAAATATTTAAATATATATAAAGATAAAATAATAAAAATAGAATTAAGTGGCTCAGATAAGTTTGGCCAGAATCAAGAGTCACCAACAATTGCCCTGGCCAGGTAGCTCAGTTGGTTGAAGCATTGTCCAATACACTAATAGACTGATGGTTCAATTCCTGATAGGACACATATCCAGGCTGTGGTTTCAATCATTGGTCAGGGTGAGGCAACCAATCAATGTTTCTCTCTCACATCAACATTTCTCTTTCTCTCTTTCTCTCTTGTCTACTTTCCTCTCTGTGTATAATTAATAAACATATCATCAGGTAAAGATTAAAAAAGTAATAATCAATAATTGCCCTTGGCTGGTGTGGCTCAGTGAATTCAATGCTGGCCTTTGAACCAAAACCTCACCAGTTCTATTTCCAGTCAGGGCATATGCCTGGGTTTTGGGCCAGGTCTCCAGTAGGGGGTTTGTGAGAGGCATCCACACATTGATGTTTCTGTCCCTCTCTGTCTTTCCCACTCTAAAAATAAATATATACTCAGCAAAGTGGGAATAGAGGAAGCATTCCTCAACATAATAAAGGCCATATATGAGAGACCTACAGCCAATATCATACTCAATGGTCAAAAACTGAAATCTTTCCCACTAAGATCAGGAAAAAGACAAGCTGTCCACTTTCACCACTTCTATTCAATATAGTATTGGAAGTCTTAGCCACAGCGATTAGACAAAAAAAGGAAATAAAAGGCATCCAAATTGGAAAGGAGGAATCAAAACTATCATTGTTTGCAGATGACATGATAGTGTACATAGAAAATCCTATAGACTCAGCCAAAAAGCTGCTCGACATAATAAATGAATATGGCCAAACAGCCGTATACAAAGTCAATATCCAAAAATCAAAGCCATTTTTGTATGCCAACAGTGAAACAGCAGAAGCAGAAATCAAGAAAAAAAATTCCATTTGATATAGCAAAAAGAAAAATAAAATACCTAGGAATAAACCTAACCAAGGAGGTAAAAGACCTGTATGCAGAAAACTACACAACACTGAAGAAAGAAATCAAGGAAGACACAAACAAATGGAAGCATATACCGTGTTCATGGATCAGAAGAATTACTATAATCAAAATGTCCATACTACCCAAAGCAATTTACAGATTCAATGCAATACCTATTAAAGTTCCAATGGCATATTTCACAGACATAGAACAAACACTTCAAAATTTATATGGAATCATAAACGACCCCAAATAGCTGCAGAAATTTTGAGAAAGAAGAGCAAAGTAGGAGGGATCACAATACCTGATACCAAACTGTATTACAAAGCCACGGTAATCAAAACAGCCTGGTACTGGCACAAGAACAGACACATGGACCAGTGGAACAAAACAGAGAGCCCAGAAATAAACCCAAGTCTCTACAATCAATTAATATTCAACAAAGGGGGTAGCAACATAAAATGGAGCAAAAATAGCCTCTTCAGAAAGTGGTGCTGGGAGAACTGGACAGCTACATGCAAAAAAAAAAAATGAAACTTGAGCACCAACTTACACCATACACAAAAATAAATTCAAGGTGGATAAAAGCTTTAAACATAAGCCGTGACACCATTAAAATCCTAGAGGATAACATAGGCAGGAAAATCTCAGATAGTTCACGCAGCAACATTTTTACTGATATCTCCCCTAATGCAAGGGACATAAAGGAAATAATAAACAAATGGGATCTAATCAAAATGAAAAGCTTCTGCACAGCTAAAGAAAACAGTTTTAAAATAAAAAGAGAACCAATTGTATGGGAAAACATATTTGCCAATGATACCTCAGACAAGGGATTAATCTCCAAAATATATAAAGAACTTACAAGACTCTACTCTAAGAAGACAAGCAAATCAATTAAAAAATGGGCAAAGGATTTGAACAGACACTTCTCCAAGGAGGACATACAGAGGATCCAGAGACACATGAAAAGATGCTTGATATCACTAGCTATCAGAGAGATGCAAATTAAAACTACAATGAGATACCACTTGACACCAGTCAGGATGGCCCTCATAAACAAAGCAACAAACAGCAAGTGTTGGAGAGGTTGTGGAGAAACGGGGACCTTAGTGCACTGTTGGTGGGATTGCAGATTGGTACAACCACTATGGAAAACAGTATGGAATTTTCTAAGAAAACTAAAAATGGACATACCTTTTGACCCAGCACTTCCACTGCTTGGATTATATCCTAAGAACCCTGAAACACCAATCCAAAAGAACCTATGCACCCCTATGTTCATAGCAGCACAATTTACAATAGCCAAGTATTGGAAGCAACCTAGGTGCCCATCAGTTAATGAATGGATCAAAAAACTGTGGTACATTTACACAATGGAATTCTATGCAGCAGAAAGAAAGAAGGAGCTCATACCCTTTGAGAAAGCATGGAAGGAATTGGAGAGCATCATGCTAAGCGTAATAAGCCAGGCAGTGAAAGACAAATACCATATGATCTCACCTTTAACAGGAACCTAATCAACAAAACAAAGAAACAAGCATAATATAAACAAAGACACTGAATTTGGGAACAGTCTGACAGTGACCAGAGGGGAGAGGGGAGGGAATTTCAGAGGAAAAGAGGAACAGTTTAGTGCAACAAGTATAAAGGACACATGGACAGAAACTATGGGGGTGGAAATGGGAGGAAGGTGAGCAGGGCTGGGGTGGTGGGCTGGGGGCGGGGTAAAAGACAGAAAACTGTACAATATCAACAATTAAAAAATACTGATTGAAAAAATAATTTAAAAATTAAAAATAAATAAATTCTTTTAAAAAAACCCAATCATCAATATTTGGTTTCATAAGGAGGTTTAATTACTCTGCAAACTCCTAAAATTGTAAGAAAGTTTCCCCAATATGTGCATAACGATAATTTTATGTACTGAATATATGGATTTAAATGGGTTCCCAAATAAATATCTGTTTCGATACGTGGCCAGAATGTTAAAGGTGATTAGACATTGCCATAACACTGGTCAGACCAACTATTTGACACTTTTTAAGAGACAATAACTTTCTGAATTCAATATTTACCAGAAAAAAAATTATAACATCTTATTCTAGAGGAAAAACAGGCAGGCAGTAGCATCACATGATATAAAAGGGAGGTTTTTCTATATTATTTTCACTTGGAGCATATTTCTTTTTATCCCCATTTTGGCTACTTCTCTGTATTGTTTCTGTGTATTAGGTAGATCTGCTACATCCCAGTATTGGTAGGCTGATTTTATGTGATAGGTGTCTTGTGGATCACTGTAGTTCAGTCTCCCTGATCACCTTAACTAGGTGCTCCAAGGATGCCTCTTATGTGGGTTATGAGACCTCTTCTGTTGTAGTTTAGTCTTGCTTGCTCTTGGCCTGTCCATGGGTAGGCTTGGCTCTAAAGCTATCTAAATGTGAGTATAGACCCCTACCTCAGTGTGCAAGCTACTATGAGTGGGCTGATACCACAAAATGGAATTCACTCAAGAAGTGCCTGGTTCCTGCCAAGATCTTATTTGGATATGCTGCTTGTGAATTTAATTGTGTCACACTCTGGTGTGGTCTGAAGCTACGTGTGTGCTGGTTCTGGAGTATCTTGGGAAAGACTTTGGTAAATGTCAATGTTTGATGCTGCCTGTGACCAGCTTTGGGCTATCCACAGTTGGTAGCTGCCTGTTCTGGTCCCGGATGCATGTGGGAGGGAACAAGCTGTGTAGAAAGTCTGGCTTCCACCAGTACCAATCCTAGGTCATGGTAGAAAAAGGTCTAGACAACTGAAGATTTGCTTTCCCTAACCCTGCCTGCTGGCTTCCAGTTATGCTCAGTTACTGAAAGAGCCTCTGGTGTTACAAAAGTTACTTGAGACAGATTCTGAGTCACCAGGTAGGGGGTTAGTGGTGTTTATAAGGTTGATTACAGATTCAAACTCGGCACCAATGCTGGTTCTGAGGTCATTCAACAAATGTCTCATCGCCCTGGCTGGCGTAGCTCAGTGGATTGAACGCGGGCTGTGAACCAAAGGGTCGCAGGTTTGATTCCCAGTCAGGGCACATGCCTGGGTTGCAGGCCAGGCCCCTAGTGGGGGCCACGTGAGAGGCAACCACACATTGATGTTTCTCTCCCTCTCTTTCTCCCTCCTTTCCCCTCTCTAAAAATAAATAAATAAAATCTTAAAAAAAAAAACAACAACAAATGTCTCATGGTATACAAAAGACAACTACCACCTGCCTGGGGCCTGAGGACCTTTGTGGTAGAGTGAACTCTCAGAGAGTCATCATGGTTGGGCTGGTAGAGATTGCCAAGCTTAAATAAATTAATCTGTGGCCCTGTGGAGGGAACATTCTTCACAGGAATATTGGTGCCTTTCATGGCATGTAGGTAAAAATGACATTTGCCCTAAAACCACATGACTCAGTCTCTTTTTTATGTATTTCTGACACCCCCTGAGTATGCCCAGACCTCTGTGAGAGCTTTTTAAGAAGGCTGCAATACAGAATCAGTCTGGCCACAACCATCAGATGTTCTATATAATGTTAACTTGGCAGAGCAGGGCCACAATGAGATGAAAGGGTGGGGTTAGTGCATCTCCTTAGGCTGATAGTATAGGGCATCTGCACTAGTCAGTCACATGGGAAAGTCAGCTCTTGCCTCACAGCCACTGTACTCATTCTCTCCCTGTGCATCTTCTGACATTTCTTGAGTTTGCTTGGAACTCCTCAAAAAACTTTCAAGAAAGTCTGTGTTGTGGGCCCAGGCTGGCAGAATCTAGCTAATCAAAGAGCAGGAGTTTGATGTAATTAAAATTTTAGGGTTTTTTTTTTTTTTAGTAGTAAATTTTTTTCTTTGTTTCTCCTTCTGGTAGTTCAATGTTGATGTATAAAAATACCATAGATTTCTGAATATTGACTTTGTATTTTGCTACTAAGTTAAATTCATTTATTAGGTCTAGTAGTTTTCTTGTGGAGCCTATAGGGGTTTTTATGTATAATATCATGTCATATGTGAATAATGACATTATTCCTCTTTTCCTACTTGAATGCCTTTAATTTATTTTTCTTGTCTGATTGCTGTGTCTAGGGCTTACAGTATTAGCTGAATAAGAGTGGTGATAGTGGACAGCTCTGTCTCATTCCTGATCTTAAGGGAAATGCTTTTAATTTTTGCCTGTTGTGTACTTTGTTGGCAGTAGGTTTGTCATATTTGGTCTTTATTAAGTTGATGTACATGTCCTTTATTCCCACTTTGCTAAGTACTTTTAATCATAAACGGGTGCTGAATTTTATCAAATGCTTTTTGTGCATCTATATATGATCATGTGATTTTTATCTTTTATTTTGTTTATGTGATGTATCACTTTTGCAGGATTTACTTTAAAAATGTTTTTAAAAACATTTTTGAACTGTAATTGCTCTGTTTGAACTGTAATTGTAAAAAAAATCATTTTTTGAACTGTAATTGTTCAATTACAGTTGTCACCATTTTTCCCATTACTTTCCCCTGCCCTACTTATCTCAAACCTCCCACATTCTATCCTCCCCCCAACCTGTGATCTTTATCCTTGGGTACTTAATATATGTTCCTTGACTTGACCCTTCCTCTTCTTTTCCCCATTATCCCCTTTCCCTCTAGTTCGTTCTTTATTTTCATGTCTCTGGTTCTATTTTACTTGGGTGTTTGTTTGGTTGATTAAGTTCCAATTATAGGTGAGATCATATAACATTTTTCTTTCACCACCTGGCTTATTTCATTTAACATAAAACTCTCCAGTTCCATCCATGCTGTTGAGAAGAGCAGGAGTTCCTTCTTTCTTTCTGCTGCATAATATTCCATTGTGTAAATGTACCACAGTTTTTGATCCACTTATTTACTGATGGGCACTTGGCTATTGTAAATACCATCACTATGAACATAGGGGTAAGTAAGTTCTTTTGAATTGATGATTTGGGATTCTTAGGATATATTCTCAGCAGCAGAATCACTGGGTCAAAGGTAGTTTCATTTTTAGTTTTTTAAAGGAAATTCCATACTGTTTTCCACAGTGGCTGCACCAGTCCACATTCCCACCAACAGTGCACTAGGGTTTACTTTTCTCCACATCTTCGCCAGCACTTGTTGTTTATTGATTTATTAATGATGACCATTCTGACTGATATGGCATTATGGTTTTAATTGGCATCTCTCTGATAGCTAATGATGCTGAGGATCTTTTCATAAGTGTATGGGCCCTCTGTATGACCTCCTTTGATAAGTGTACCTTCAGGTCCTTTTCTCATTTTTTAACTGGATTGTTTGTCTTTCTGGAGTGGAGTTGTGTGAATTCTTTATATGTTTTGAAGATCAAACCCTTGTCTGGTGTATCCTTGGCAGATATGTTCTCCCATAGAGTTGGTTCCCTTTTCATTGTAATGATGGTTTCTTTAGCTATGCAGAAGCTTTTCGGTTTGATGTAGTCCCATTTATTTTTCCTTTATTTCCCTTGGCCTAGGAGGCATTTTTGCAAAAATACTGCTACATAGCATATCTGAATTTTCCTTGCCTATATTCTCTTCTAGGACTTTTATGGTGTCAGAACTTATATTTAAGTCTTTTATCCATTTTGAGTTTATTCTGGTGTGTGTAAGTTGGTGATCAAGTTTCATTTCTTTGCATCTCCCAGTTCATTTTTCTCAATACCACTTATTGAAGAGCCTATCTTTACTCCATTGTATGCTCATGTTCCCTTTGTCAAATATGAATTGACTGTAGAGACTTGCTTATAATACTGGTTTGGTGAGGATGAACTCCTTCAGATTTTTCTTGTCTAAGAATATTTTTTTTAAACTTTCAAATCTACATAATAGCCTTGCTGGGTAGTGTAATCTTGGTTGTAGGTCCTTGCTTTCTATCATCCTGATTTTTTTATGCCAATCCCTTCTGACCTGCATATTTCTGTTCAGAAATTAGCTTAAAGTCTTATGGAAGCTCCCTTGTAGATTATAAACTGTTTTTCTCCTATTGCTTTTTAATGTTCTCCCTCTGTGTTTAACTTTAGAATTTTAATTATGTTGTCTTGCGGAATGGACATCTTTTTGTTATTCTTGTTTTTGACTCTTTGCCCTTCCAGAACTTGCATGTCTGCTTTCTTTTTTATGTTTGGGAAGTTTTACATACTTATTTTTAATAGTTTTTAGTTCTTTGTTCTGTCTCTTTTTTCTTCTGGTAATCATATATTGTGAATACTGTTATGCTTGATGTTGTTCCAGTAGTCCTTTAAAGTATCCTCATCTTCTTTTAATTTTTGTTTTTGTTTTTGTTTTTTTTTTTGCTTTTCCAAATCAGTTACTTAGTCATATGCTTTATCTAATTTGCAGTTGATTCAGTATAATGTATTCTGAGTTTCACTTATTGTGTCCTCCATTTATGATATTTTTTAATGGTTTCCATCCCTTTGTGTAAGTTGTCACAGAGTTTATCTATTCTTTCTCTTAGTTCATTGAACATTCTTATGACCAGTGGCTTGAAATCTGTAACTGGTACATTGCTTGCCTCTATTTGTTTAATATTTAATTTTTATTGTATTTTTCCATTACCATTTAGTTCTCTTTCCTCCCTCCCCCCAGCAATCACTGCACTATTGTCCATGTTCATGGGTGCTTTTTCCTTTTTGTTCAATCATTCCACCCTCTTTGTACACCCTGACATCCCTTAGCTGTCATCCTGCTCTCCATCCATGAGTCTGTCCCCATTTTCCCTACCTCCATTATTTAGATATTTTTCTGTAGTTTTGTTCTCTTCTTTCATTTGGAACATGTTTCTTTGTCTCTTGTTTTGGCTGCCTCCTTGTGTTTTTTCACCTGTGTTTGATAGATATACTATATCTCTTGGTCTGACATAGTCATCTTATGTCGTAGATATCCCATGGAACCTAATGGCAGAGTCTTTCATGTCACCTGAGCCTGGTGCACCATGGGTGTCTTTTGTGTTGGTTTTGTGTGTCTTCCTCTTGTAGTTGACCCTTAATTGTTATTGGCTCATAAGTGGGTAGGATTGACCCTCAGGCTTACTGGCTATGAGGCTTGGCCATAGCAGGCAAGCTGTTGTGCAGAGGCTGGTCACATAGAGTTGGATTTGCTTTAGTGGACCTCTTGTTCCTACCAAGTCCACCCTTTTGGTGTGTTATTTTTGCAGCTAACAGCATGGTGTTTGGGGTTGATTTGAAGCTAACCACCATGGATTTTGATTTTGCAGTCTCTTGGGAGGGGCTACAGCAGTCCAAGATCAGCTGCTGCCTTTCTGTGGCCCTGGGCCACTTGGTCGTAGTTACAAATGATTTAAAGTTGGTAAGTGCTCACACTGGGCTTGCAAGTACCTAGGTTAATCTGTGATGTGAACTGATGTTAGCTGCCCTTTGTTCAGGGCCAAGGGCTGCTTAGTAAAAGGTATAAGATACACAAAGCCTAGCCAGTGCTTGTTTAGGGTTTTGTACTTTTTAAGAAATTTCAGGAAGGTCTACAACCTGGGCCAAGACTGACCACTTGTGTGGAATAGCTGATGAAGTAATTTCAGGACTGTGTGTGCTCTGGATGGAGTCAGGTCTCAGGGAATTATCAAGGTAGGTTGAATGGTGTTACCAGGGTAATAAAGGTTCATATGTGGGACCTGCCTGAACTTGCATTCTGGGAAGGGGGAGGGCTCAACAAAGTAACAATGTTACCTGTCAACAATTTTATCCCAGAGAGGGTGCCCCTCTAGCTCTTTCACTAAAACCGGGCAATTCATTTGTTTCCTGTATGTTCCTGATACTTTTGAGCTGCAGCGCCTTCACTAGAATTTAGTTTGTGTATACACACATGAGTCCACAAATGCTCTTTTTTTTTTTTTCTGGGTAAAATTCCTGCTGATTTTAGCAACCAGATATTGTGAAGACTTCTCTTCCAAGTAGTGGTTCTTTGGGCTGGGGAGACTGGTGTTGGGCTGGAACCCCTTGCTCCTTAAGGGGTTCTTCCACAGCCAAGCTATCCCTCCTGTTTTTCAACTGCCACACATGTGTGTGACCAGACCATTTTACCTCTTTTCCCCTCCTAACATTTCAATCTGGGTTCTTGTTTGTATCCTTAGTTACAGGACTTCTGTTCAGCTAGTTTTCAGGTGGTCCTCAAGTTGTTATTTTACAATTTATTTGTAATTTTATGTAGTTATATGAGGAGGCAATCCCAGCTTTTTTCTACTGTACCATCTTGACCAGAAGTCCCTGATACACTGTTTTTTAATAACATTTTTCTTTCAATATTTTTAAACTTTATTGGCATTAACTTATTCATATTATATTATCATATTTTAATTATCTGTAAGATCTTAACTAATATTCTCTTTTTTCATTTTTTTAAAAACTGTTTTCTCTTTATTCCTAATCAGTCCTTTTAAGGATGTATTGATTTCTTTAAGAATTTAAATATCACCAAGGCACATCATAATTACATTAGCCAAGATTAAAATGAAAGAGAGAATTCTAGAAGCAACTAGAGATAAGGGGACAGTCAGTTATGAAGGATTTCCCATCAGACTTTCAGCTGATTACTCAAAAGAGACCTTGCAGGCAAGAAGGGGCTGCAAAGAAGTATTCCAAGTCATGAAAGGCAAGGACCTACAACCAAGATTGCTCTATCTGGCACAGCTTTCATTTAGAATGAAAGGACAGATAAAGCCCTTCTCAGATAAGGTCAAGTTAAAGGAGTTCATCATCACCAAGCCCTTATTATATGAAATGTTAAAGGGACTTATCTAAGAGAAAGAAGATAAAAAACATGAACAGTAAACAGACAGCAAACTAGGAGTTATTAACAGCCACACCTAAAACAAAAGCAAACTAAGTGAACAATTAGAACAGGATCATGTTGTGGACCATTCAGCCTCGTTTCAGGAGCTGTGACCCTCACCCCATGGTGAGCTGAGTAAGAGCCAAGGGACCCGCTTCATCTGGGTCTGTTCTGTCAAGAGGACCTGAGCTACCAAGGAGACAAAGCTTATCTCTCTGGCAGGAGCACCACTTCTGCCTCATCCATCTCTGGCCCCAATGCTTGGTTGGTTAGTCAATGACGGGTAAGACTCCTCACAGGAGGGGCAACCTAAACCATACATAACCACTCAGGAGGCCCTTATGGAAGGACTCGGGGGCTGCAGCAAAGAGGGGGTGATGGACCCTCACCCCCGGCTATTCTGACATAGCCCGAGTACCCATTTCCATTTGGGAGATGTCTTCCTTATCTCTTGCTTCCTGGGCCTAATCGGCTTAAAGCATGAAACTCTGAGGGCCAGCAGTGCAGCCCTATGCTGTCCAGAGCGGTTCCCCTGGGGGGATCCGGCATAAGAGAGAATTCTTAAAGTCCTGTGAAACCTGCTTTGTTTGCTAAGAGTGCTCTCATTTAAATGATAAAGGTCTGAGGAGGAAATGGGTATGTCTCCAAAAGTTTTGCAACACCCTTTCCTGACAGATGCTGACTCAGATTAAGCCCTCAGATTTCTTTGAAATGTTAACCCTGTATTCCTGTGTATTTGAACCCAATAAAAGCCTAGTGAGGAAGGGGCTCTGGGTCATTCTCCTCTGAAAGTTTGACCACCTTTTCTCCCCAAGCAGATCATGTGTTGGTAGTTTTATTATCGTCCATGATGGAGGGATGGGGATCTGCAGGCAGAGCCCCCCCAACAGGAGCAGAACCACAGAAACTGAGAGCAAATGGAGGGTTATCAATAGGGGAGTGAGAGGAGGAGAAAAAGGAAAAAGTTACAGAGAATAAGTAGCATAGATGGTAGAGAAAATAGACAGGGGGAGGACAAGAATAGTATGGGAAATGTAGAAGCTAAAGAACTAATGACACATCGACATGAACTATAGGGGGGGATATGGGTAGGATGGGGTATGCATGGTGGAGGGGAATGAAGGGGGGAAATGGGACAACTGTAATAACATAATTAATATAATATATTAAAAAATTTAAATATCCAAATTCTAGTACTGTTAGCTTTTTAAAAATTTATATTATTTATGTTTACCATTAACATCTTTATTGTGGTCTTTATGCTTTTTACTTTTTGGTTAATTTTATCTATTACCAAAAACATCTTCATGTTTAAAAACCACATAATTCAATATATAGATGTATTATAGAATTGCACACTTTAACCTATATAATTTAACCTAAGTCACCCCCAATAAATTTAATTAAAAATACAGATTATGCTTTGAATACTTACTTCATTTCTAGTATAAAAACTTAAGTCCAGAGAAGATGGAGGCAAGGTAGGTGGGAGCTGAACCCACTGCCAGTACACTCAACTGGAACATCCAGCCAGTCTTCTGAAGAACAGAGTGAAGAGCCAATGAAATCCCAGTTTATATGAAGTTTGGAAGCCAAAATTGTAGAGGATGTTGAAAAACAGACAGTAAAGAGATTGCGTTGGGATAGTCATGTCCCTAGGACTGACACAGGGTCCAAGGTTGCTGCGGTCCCCAAACTGGCACCAGGCACCAGGGTAGGTATTTGTGGTAGGACTTTTGGAGGAGAGCTAGATCAGCAATTGTACTTCCACAGCTTCCTCCCCTACCAGAGTAGGGAAGGCAGACCTGCACCAGGAGAGACCTGGATGCTTGAAGTCACTGGGGGAAATAAAGACAGTGGGAGACACATGCAGGTAGTGTTCCCATGCCAGGACTGTGGTCACTGGCTAAGACATTACCAGAGAAACTGGGGAGCTGGGCGACACATGAAGAAGGCAGAAGAGTTGGGCTGTGATGAACTCTGACCAGGATAGCCTCCAGACTGATCTGAGAGTTGGGCTGTGAGAAAAGCCAGGAGCTTAAAAATGGGAGGTACAAACAAGAGGAACTTACTCAGAAAAAGCCTCTCAACCACTGTTTAAGGAACCCTCACACAGCAGTGGGATCGGGGAAGAGGGAGGATAAGAGGCACGATTTGCTCTTTAACAGGGCACCTCATGGATTGACCAAAATGGGGCAGCAGGGGTTCAGTTGGGTAGCAGTCCCCAGAGAGACTTAATAAAGGGGAGCTAAGCTGTCCTGAAAGGACTTTGAAAGTGCCCAGTACCCAGACCAGCAAAGAGGGAGGAGGTGAGGCGCAAGCTATTCCTAATCAGTGCACCTCCTGATAGCACAACGTGGTGGATTAGAGGTGCTGTCCTGGTGCAGATGGACAATGGTGGCACTGAAGCGCTCTGAAGGCCTGGGCTGGAGGCTGGGCGACTGTGAAGACTGCAGCTCAGACCTAGCAAAACCATCCTCGCAAAACCATCCTTGCAAAACAATCCTCGCAAAACCACTGGAAAAGAAAAAAAAAGCGAAGCACAGCTCCCGCCTGCCTATGGCATCCAGAAAGACCAGCAGAGCTAGCTTATTGGGTTAAAAGTCAGCAGGAGGCATTTTCTTCTTCTCCAAGAGTGAGAAAATAAGACTTTTGGAGCAGTGAAAGAACCAAGACAGATCCAGAGAAGGATCACAAAGCTAACACCAATAACTGAGAAACTGAGACAAATTTCACCTTGCTGTCCAATAGAATCAGCATTTTATTATTTTTATTACTTTTTGATATTTTTATTTCTCTGTTTAAAGATTTTATTTATTGCCCTGGCTGGTGTAGCTCAGTGGATTGAGTGCGGGCTTGCGGACCAAAGGATTGCGATTCGATTCCCAGTCAGGGCACATGCCTGGGTTGCAGGACAGTTTCCAGCAACAGTTCCCAGCAGGAGATGCACGAGAGGCAACCATACATTGATATTTCTCTCCATCTCTCCTTCCCTTCCCCTCTAAAGATAAATAAAATCTTTTAAAAAAAAAGATTTTATTTATTTATTTTTAGAGAAGGGAAAGGAGAGAAGGAGTGAAAAATCAATGTGTGGTTGCCTCCTGTGCACCCCCAACCGGTGACCAGACCTGCAACCCAGGCATATACCCCAGACTGGAAATCAAACCTATGACCCAATGATTCACAGTCTGTCCCTCAATCCACTGAGACACAGAAGCTGGGGAGATATTTATTTCTTTTATTTGATTGTAATTTTTTATTTCTCTTCTTTAGATTTCTTTATTTTGTTTAATTGTACTGTTTGACTGCTTTTCCTCATTTTCTCTTTTATATTGCATTTTAATTTTTTCCTTCACTTGTATTTCAATAACACACTATTCTTGGTTTTTTACATTCTATTTGTTTTATTCAGATCATATATGTCTTGTCATATTATTGTTTTTGCTGTATTATTGTATATAATTGGCGTTCCATATTATTTCAAATACTACGCAGTGCTTCTCCCTGGTCTTGGATAATTCACTATCTTTTTGAGCTTTATTACTGTTGTCATTAACTCTATTCTCTCACATACTACACCTAGTTTCTATCCTTTACTCCACTATACCTTACCATGTAACCTTTCACAAGTGCTCTGTTTTCTGGATTCAGCTCACATTCCTTCTCCCCTCTAATAAGAGTCTTACCTCTTTCCCCCTTTATAAAAAGTGGCCAGTTGGGTGAGATATCAGTTATTACTGTGCTTCTCAAAAGGATCTCCCATCTGTTCTCTACTTCTTGGTGCTTTAAATCCCATGGAATACTCTCCTGCTGTCTTAATCCATTTTCCATAAAGTGGGAGTTGTTAACACCAGTAAACCTGCTAGAGCACAGAACCCATGAACACAGGAACCACTACCAGGTAAAACTCAAGTACAACAAGAGAGCCCAAACAAACATGAAAGGGCAAACCTAGAACATCCAGACAAGAAGATCAAAGAGACCATATCACTCAATCCCACAGAACTCCTACCATAGAAGTTCACCCTACAAAGACAGCTAGTAAAGCACAGAGCTGGGAATTATTGAAACAAACAAAAACAGTCACCTAAAGTGAGGATACAAAGAAAGAACTTGAAATCGAAAGCAATTTAAGACACCCCACTACAAGAGATAAATGAAATGGGGGCAAGGGAACTATCAGAAATAGAATTTAAAAAAATGTCTATAAGGATGCTCAAGGAACTCACAGACAACACCAAGGAACTGAATGAGAACTACAACAGTATGAGAAAGGAAATAGAAACTATAAACAAGATCCAGGAAGACATGAAGAATACAATTTCTGAAATAAAAAAAAATGCACTAGAAGGAATTAAAGCAAGCTGGATGAAGCAGAGCACTGAATTAGTGAGGTGTAAGACATGGTAGAAAGAAACACACAGGCAGAGAAGTTGCACTAAAAAAAGACTAAAAAACTATGAACATGGCTTAAGGGAACAGCAAGGTAACATGAAACACAACAACATTCAAATCATAGGAATACCAGAAGGAGAAGAGAAGCAAGGGATAGAAATCTTGTTTGAAAAGATAATGACAGAACACTTCCCGAACCTGGACAGGGAAAAAAAGAAGGAAGATTGAGAATCAAGATGAATGCAAAGAGACCTATTCCAAGACACATCCTAATTAAAATGCCAAGTTTTAAAGACAAAGAGGAAACCTTAAAACCAGCAAGGGAGACACCAAAAGTGGAAAGTAAAATATTTTCCCAGAAAAAAAGAAGGCTGAAAGAATACACCTCTACCAAACCAGCAGTGCGAGACTTACTAAAGGGACTGCTTTAAGATGAGGAAGGAAAAGAGGGAAAGAGAGTAACAAAGGTACAAAGAGGAAAATGAATAAGTACCTATCAATAATAACCTTGAATGTTAATAGATTAAATGATCCAATCAAAAGACATAGAGTAGCTGAATGTATAAGAAAACATAGCCCACTCATATGCTGCCCATGAGAGATCCACCTCAGAAAAAAAGATTGAGCACGGGCCTGCGAACCAGAGGATCGCGGTTCGATTCCCAATCAGGGCACATGCCTGGGTTGCAGGCCAGTTCCCAGCAGGGGACACACAAGAGGCAACCGTACATTGATATTTCTCTCCCTCTCCCTCTCCCCTACCCCTCTAAAGACAAATAAAAAAAAATCTTAAAAAAAAAAGAAAAGAAAAAAAGAACTACACAGACTGAAACTCAAGGGTTGGATAAAAAATATTCCAAGCAAATAGAAAGGAATAAAAAGCCAGGTAGCAATATCTACATAAGACAAAATAGATTTCAAGACAAAGGCCATAAAAAGAGACCCAGAAGGGCACTGATTAATACTCAAGGGAATCCATCAAGACATAAACAGTATAAACACATATGCACAAAATACATAAGGAAAATCTTGGAGGACTTCAAGGAATACACTGACAGCAGCACAATTATACTAGGGGATTTTAATACACCACTATCAAAAATACAGATTTTCCAAAAAAAAATATCAACAAGGAAATTGTGGCATTGAAAAAAATATCAACAAAGAAATTGTGGCATTGAAAAAATATATATAACATTTCACCCCCAAAATCAAAATACACATTATTTTAAATGCACATGGAACATTTTAAAGACAGATCACATTATAGGACACAGAACTAGCCTCACCAAATTCAAGAAAAGTAAAACCATATCAAGCATTTTTTCAGACCAGAAGGGACTGAAAAGAGAAACTAACCTTAAGAAAAAAACGCAAAACACTCAAATTCATAGAGATTGAATAACATGATATTAAAAAAATGAATAGGTTAATAGTGAGATAAATGAGGAAATAAAAAAGATTCTGGAAAAAATGATAATGAACACACAACAATCCAAAACTTATGGTACACAGCAAAGGGAGCCATGAGAGGGAAGGTCATAGTGATATAGGCCTACCTAAAAAAGATAGGAACATTTCAAATAAACAACCTAACCCTACATCTACAAGAACTTGAGGAACAACAACAAAAAAGCACAGGGTGAGTAGAAGGAAGGAAATAATGAAGATCAGAGCAGAATTAAACAACATAGAGACTAAAAGCACAATTCTAAGGATCAATAAATCCAGGAGCTGGGGAGCTGGTTCTTTGAAAAGACATACAAAATTGATGAGCCTTTAAGCAGACTCATCAAGAAAAAAAGAGAGAGGACCCAAATAAACAAAGTCAACAATGAAAGAGGAGAGATTACAACTGATACCAAAGAAATTCTAAGGATTGTAAGAAATTACTATGAAGAACTATATGCCAAGAAATTTGAAAACCAGAATGAAATGCACAATTTTCTAGTAAAATATTACCTTCCAAAACAGAATGAAGAAAAAGCAGAAAGCCTGAACAGACCAATAACAGCTAATGAAATCAAAGCAGTAATCACAAATTTCCTGGCACACAAAGGCCCTGGACTGGATAGTTTCACAGGAGAATCCTGCAACACTTTTAAGGAAGAGCTACCTGCTATCCTTTTCAGACTATTTCAAAGTATCCAAGAACATGAAAGAAACCCAAACTCTTTTTATGAAGTCAGCATCATCTTAATTTCAAAACCAGATAAGGCCATGAAAAAGAAAGAAAACTATAAGCCAATATCACCGATGAACATAAACACTAAAATCCTCAACAAAATATTGGCAAAACACATCCAGCAACACATTAAAAAGATCATACTTCATAATCAACTGAGATTCATCCAAGGTATTCAAGGATGGTACAATATTCACAAATCAATAAATGTAATACTTCACATAAAAGAAAAGACAAAAATCACATGATCATATCAATAGATGTGAAAAAAGCTTTTGATAAGGTACAGCACCCATTTATGATAAAGACCCTCAGCAAAGTGGGAGTACAGTGAGCATTCCCCAACATCATAAAGGCCAAATATACACATAGATGAATGGAACAGATTGAAGAGCCCAGAAATATACCCAAGTATGTATGATCAATATTTGACAAAGGGGGCAGCTGCATAAAATGGAGTAAAAACACCCTCTTCAACAAATGGTGTTGGGAGACCTGGAAAGCTTCATGCAAAAATAGAAACTCAATCACCAACTTACACCATACAGAAAAATCAATTCAAGGTGCATAAAATACTTAAATATAAGTTGAGACACCAGAAGAGTCCTAGAGGAGAACATAGGCTGGAAAATCAGAGATACTCCACACAGCAATATTTTCACTGATATATTCCCTAGAGCAAGGGACATAAAGGAAAGAATAAACAAATGGGGTCTCATCAAAATAAAATGCATCTTCACAGCTAAAGAAAACAACATTAAAATGAAAAGAGAACCAACCATTTGTGAAAACATATTGGTAATGACAGCTTGGACAAGGGTTTGATCTTCAAAATATATAAGGAACACAGATAACTCCACTCTAGGAAGACAAACCACCCAATTAAAAAATGGGTAAAGGACTTGAACAGACACTTCTCTAAGGAGGACATACAGAGGGTCCACAGACATATGAAAAAAATGCACAACATCACTAGCTATCAGAGAGATGCAAATTAAACCATAATGAGATTCCACTTCCTCTGCACCACCAGTCAGAATAGCCATCATAAACAAATCAACAAACATGTGTTTGAGAGGATGCAGAGAAAAGAGAACCCTAGTGCACTGGTGGTGGGATTGCACTTGTGCAGCTATTGTGGAAAACAGTATGGAATTTCCTCAGAAAACGTAAAATGGAATTGCCTCTTGACCCACCAATTCCACTGTTGGGATTATATCCTAAGAACCCTGAAACACCAATCTAAAAGAAACCAAGCACTTCAATGTTCATAGCAGCACAATTTGCAATAACCATTGCTGGAAGCAACATAAGTGCCCATTAGTAAATAAGTGGATCCAAAAACAGTGGTACATTTACACAATGGAATACTATGCAGCAGAAAAAAAGAAGGAGCTCCTACCCTTTATGACAACATGGATGGATCTGGAGAGCATTATGCTAAGTGCAACGAGCCAGGTGGTAAAAGAGAAATACCATATGATCTTACTTATAAGTGGAACCTACTCAACAAAACAAATAAGCAAGCAAAGTACAACCAGAGACATTGAGATAAAGAACAAACTGACAATTACCAGAGATGTGGGAAGAGGAGGATAACAGGAGAAGGGCCATCAAGGTTCATTTATAAAGTACACTTGAACAAAGCCAAAGTGGGTAGTTTTGAGGGTGGGATTTGGGGATGTCTGGGATGTGGGGGCATGGTGGGAGACAACTGTGTTTGAATAACATTAAAAAAATAAAAATACTGAAGTCTATAAATTTGTCTTTAATCAATCTTTAGTTGTATTTTGCAACTGTGAAGAGATCTTGTTTTTACTAAGCTAGAAATAATTTATTATATTTGTGTTTTCTACTTTACCATGATATGTAAATAAAATGAAATATTTGCTAACCTGGTTTCATTCAGCCAACATCACATTTACAAATGCTATAGCCAGAAGGGATACACTTTTATTGATATAGTTTACATAAGCCATCCCTCTTTAATTAAATCATAGGTAGAATGTTTCAAATATTTAACTAGAATTAGGGTGAATGGGGATGTTTAGCCTGGAATAAAATGGAAAAATTAATAGTGGTGTGAGAATACCTATTGATTCCTTTTACAAATAAAAGCTATTAAACATTGTCAAAATATTAAAAATAATTGCTTGAATTCACTAGAAAGTGACCATCAATTATAAATTTAAGAAACAATTTGGGCTGACTTAAAATATTGCTATTTTATCACATTAGGTAAGAACTGTGAGTTTCAAGCATTTTTGCCTTGGTGCAATTCCCAGTATACCCTATCTTCCCTTCCCTAAAGAAAGCATACAATAGAGTTTAGAGCAGAGCAGAAATTAGAAGTTTAAGAAAGAAACTTTGTTACCTGGCTGTTGTGGTTCAGTGGATTGAGTGCCGACCTGTGAACCAAAAGATCGCTGGTTCAATTCCCAGTTAGGGCACATGCCCAGGTTGCAGACCATGTCCCCGGTGTTGTGGTGGGGGCATGTGAGAGGCAACTGACAGTAAACAGAGGGGGTGGGGAGTTGGGAGGAGATAATGTGGGGGAAAAGAGGAAGGGTTTTCAGGAATATCTATAAAGGACACATGGAAAAAGCCAAAGGTGAGTAGGATCTAGGGTGGGAAGTGGGTATGACTGGGGTGGGGGGAGTGATAGGGGAAAAATGAAGACAACTGTATTTGAACAACAACAACAAAAATGTTTAAAAAATAATTTTAAGTCAAAAGAAACCAGGCAGCTAGGTAATGGAATTCTAATTTTATAAAAGCAATAGCATGGAAAAATTGAAACACTTTAGTTAGTTTAGGTCCAGACTTAATCTTATTGCTGAGACTAAAACTATTTCTACCCGTTAATAAAACTTCTCATGTCTATGCTCTGGTTGGTGTGGCTCAGTAGCTAAGGGCTGGACTGCAAATCAAAGGGTCTCCAGTTCAATTCCTGGTCTGGGGCACATGGCTGGGTTGTGGGCCAGGTCCCTAGTAGGGGGCACATGAAAGGTAACTACACATTGATGTTTCTCTCCCTCTCTTTCTCTTTCCCTTCCCCAATCTAAAAAGTAAATAAATAAAATCTTAAAAACAAAAAACTCATACTCTTAACCAACCAGAAAAAAAAACAAACCCACAATGAGTTGTTTTCTCACACCTATCAAAGTGGCTATCATCTATAAATCAACAAACAACAAGTACTGGCCAGGATATAGAGAAAAGGAACCCTGATGCACTGCTGTTGGAAATGCGGATTGGCACAGCCATTGTTGAAAACAGCATGGAGTTTCCTTGAAAAATTAAAAGTGGAATTCTCTTATGACACTGCAATTCCCCTTCTGGAAATATATTTGAAGAATCCTGGAACTCCAGTTCAAAAGAACTTGCATACTCCTATGTTCATAGCAGTTCTATTTACAATAGCTAAGTGTTGGAAACAGCCCAATCACCTTTCAGTACATGAGTAAGGGATAAAAGAGAACCACAGGCAAAGAAATATGGAACAGACTGAAAGTGACCAGAGGAGGGTGGGGGAGGGGAATAATGGTGAAAAGAAGGAGAAAGGACTAGACAAAGAACATGTATGGATGACCCACAGATATGGACAACAGTGTGGGGATTGGCCATGGGAGCAGAGGGTGGGATGGGCAGAGGAGGGCAAAGGGGAAAAATTGGGACAACTGTAATAGAATAACAGTAAAAAAGGATTTAATAAAAAAAACAATAAAGAGTTTTTAAAAACTGTGATACATTTACATGATGGAATACTATACAGCAGAAAGAAAGAAGGAAGTCCTATATTTTGTGACAGCATGGATAGAACTGGAGACTATTATGCTAAGGGAAATAAGCTATTTGGTGAAAGATGAATACCATATGATCTCACTTATAACTGTAATCTCATGAACAAAATAAACCAATGAGATAAATAGAACCAGAAACATGGAAACATGGAATAGACTGATAGTTGTAGGAGGGAGAAGAGAGTGAGGTATGATGGAAGAAAAGGAAATGGACTAGTTAAAGAACATGTATGAATAACTCATGAACATGGACAATGGAGAGGATATTGACTGTGGGAGACAGGAATGGGCTGGGTGGAGGGGAGGGAAGGGGAAAAATAAATAGGGACAACTACAATAGAATAAACAATGAAAAATAAAATAGACAAATTTCCTAGAGCACTAAACAAACAAAAATATCCCAAAACACTAATTCAAAAGAATAAGTATCCCTATCTTCATTGCAATATTATTCACAATAGCCAACATTTAGAAGCATCTCAGGGGCCCATCAGCAGATGAGTGGATAAAAAATAAAAAGCTGTGGTACATTTACACGATGGAATACTGCTTAGCTAAAAAATTAAAATTAAAAAAGGAACTATTACCTTTGTGACAGCATTAATTGACCCAGAAAATATTATGCTATATGGAATAAGCCAGTCAGACAAAGAAAAATACCATATGATATCATTTACATGTGAACTATAATGAACAAAAACAAAGTAGAAAAAGACATAGATAAACAGAACAGACTGTCAGCTTTTACGGCTGAGGAACATTGAGGTGGTGGGTGAAAAGCTGAAGAGATTAAGCAAAAAATATAAACCAAAACACAAAAATTCAGGGATACAGACCACTAACTGCATGGTGATTACCAGAGGGAAAAAGGTGTGGAGACAGGCAGAAAGGGAGAATGGGGATAAATGGTGATGGAAGGAGACTTGAATTTGGGTGGTGAACACAGAATACAATATACCAATCATATGTTATAGAATTGTGCATTTGAAACCTACATGATTTTATTAATCATTGTCATCCCAATAAATTCAATACAAATTTAAATAAAAGATCCATGTAGGCCCTGGTGGGTGTGGCTCAGTGGATTATGCACCAGCCTGTAAACCAAAGAGTTGTCGGTTGGATCCACAGTTAGGGCACATGACTGGGTTGCAGGCCAGGCCCCCAGTTGGGGGCCCACAAGAGGCAAAACACATTGATGTTTCTCTCCCTCTCTTCCTCTCTCTCTGAAAATAAATAAAATCTTTTTTAAAAAGGATCCATGTAGAACTCAGCAAATAAAAATAAGAAACTTGAGTATTATTCTATTTTATTTATTCCTCATATCTTCTATAAGAAAAATAAAATGTTGACATTTGTGGCAACATGAATAGATTTTGAGAATATCAATCTAAGTGAAATAAGTCAGACAGAAAATGTCAAGAACCATGCAATTCACTTATATGGGAGATATAATACTGAAATTAGCAAATGAACAAACATGAGAAAACACTCATTGGTGCTGAGTTTGTAAAAAGTACAGAGGGTCAATATATGATGATGGAAAAATATTTTATTTTGGGTAAGGGGCATACAATACAATATATGGATGGTGTATTCCAGAATTGTATACTTGAAATTTATATAATTTTATTAACCAATGTCACCCCAATACATTTAATTAAAAAGAAATAAATGAAGAACATAACACCCCTCAGTAGGGCTTAGTTTCATACCATATAAGCCCTTAATCTTCTCTTCTCCAACTCTATTAATGCATTATATCACCCAAGCTTGCTTTCTTTTTTTTTTTAGGTCCTGCAATAAATGTAATACACACACACACACACACACACACACACACACACACACACTACTATCTTCTCACCCTCAGTATTCACCTGTCTCTTTTATTCACCAATGCTTCCCACCATGCCAAGATTTTAATACAATCCAGTAATAGCTGCTTATCAGTTGCCAAAATAGGAGTTGGTGAATCCAACATAATCATAGCCAGCAGGTTGGCTTCGGCCTCGTGGGTCCACATATTGCTGCATATGTGAGGCACAGAATGACACTTGTTCTGGTGTTAGGGCCTAAAACATAAAAAAAATATATAGTAATAGGAATTCAAAATACCTGATTCCTTTGGGATTCCAATAGTCCCTAAACTCAGGGAATAGAAAAGCCAAAGGGGATAGGATTGGGGGATGGAAGGTGGAGGGGGGGTGAGGCAGAGGAAAGTGGTGGGGGGAAAATGGAGACAACTGTACTTGAATGATAACTAAAAATGCATAAAAATAATAAAAATACTTAATGATTAAGAAAAGAAAAAGCTAATACTGTTCATATCACATACCTTTCAAAAATAATTTCTAATAAAACCAACAATCTCTTCAACTCAGCTCTTAAGAGTTCCATGTCACTTTGACTACACCATTTAACCCACTCTCTTATTTGGCTTATTAAATAAATGGGATAAGAGATACTTTTTAAAACTGAGTTTTGGTTTTGGGATTGACCCTGGTAGTCACTAGAGACTGACTTTAGGTTTTGATCATGACATAAAATAATCATCAAAGCAAATAATATATAGAGAAAGATAATATTTGAAAAAAGTGATTGGGGATAAGGTAATTGCCTTTGAGATGATTAAAATCATTATGATAAGAGCATAATGAGAATGGATACAATTGGAATCTGACCTGCTTCATGTCTTCTTTGGTAATATAGGCCTTGCCCTCTGCCAAGGCTTGGAAAGCATTCTCTATTTCATCACTGGACTTGATGTTCTCTGATTCCTTATCAATCAGGAATGAGGTATAGTTCTCCAGTGAGACATAGCCCTTCCTGTGGGATAAAAAGATCAGAAACTGTGCCCTTTCAAAACAAGGGAGAAAACAGGTCCTTTTCTCATTCTTCTCAATGTCTCGGAAACAAAAGAAAGCTAAATTTTTCAAGTTCCTCTTTCTACTCAGCTAAGACTATGATTTATTCGACCCTCTTCCTTATGCTCTTACAACCAATTAAACAGTTTTCTAAGGTTCAGCCTGTTTCCTCGTGGGCCGCTTAGCATGACACACTATACAGAATTTGGAAATTTCCCATCAACACCAGTATCTATGTACTTCAAACTCTTTAAGTTGAGTTGAAGACTTCTATATCTAGTCTTACTTGGACTTGGTATTAGAAAGAATTAGTCCCTAACAATAATGTGATCCCCCTATGATTCTACTCCACCCTCATAAGCATATAACAACCTCACCCCCACAAGTTAGTCATCCTTTTCATAAGACCTATTCACATAAAAGGATTCTTCTCTCAAGTTCAATTTTCAGAACCACAGAAATTAATGTCAAACATAAACGAGGAATTGATCAAATTGAAGAACTGGTGCCTGAGTTGAAGTTAGTGCCATGAACTTCTGAGTTAATACTGAAAAAGCAAAAGCTTCCCAACTAATTTATTATAGTCTGTATCTTCCTATTCTCAAGATGAGTTAATTTCATGTCTTATGGACCATTTTATTCTCTGTGCTTGTCCCCTCAAGCTCCATTCTCTGCTATAGTCTGGCCATCAGTCTTCTTCCTACCTCCCTGGATCAACGAAGTCCAGGAACTTCTCAAACTTTGGTTCAGGTTCACCCTCCTCCACCATGGGCAAGTAGTAATTGAGTCCTCTCAGGCAGGACCGGAAATCTTTGTGACTCAAGCGCCCTGTCAAATTCTCATCAAAGCGTCTAAAGAATAAAAACATTTTATCAGATTCAATAGAGAACCAGATTACTACACAAAATAACAAATTTTGTTGTGTCCACTGGGGATTTATTAGTGAGCCATAAATTTGTCAGAGAATTAAGTGGAGAGCTTGACTGTGCTTCTTATTTATTTGTTTGTTTGTTTGTTTTTCCCATTACCATTTATTCCTTATACCCTCTTCCTCCTCCTCTCCCCTCTAATCACCATGCTGTTTCCCATGTCCATTAGTTCTTTCTCTTTTTTGTTCCATCCCATCCTGGCAACCTACCCCATCCCAAGAGCTATCAGCCAGCTCTCTATAGATGATTCTGTCTCTCGTTTGCTTGTTAATTCAGCTTGTTCAGTTAGATTACACATATGAGTGAAATAATATGGCATTTGTCTTTTTCTGACTGGCTTATCACACTTAGCATAATGTTCTCCAGGTCCACCATGCTGTCACAGAGGGTAGGAAAAAGTATAAAATGTTGAATACAAAATAATGTACTTTCTAAAGTTCAGGAATCTCATAGACACATTATAAGCCACAAATCAAAGCTAAATAACATACGTGGATCTTCATTTAATAGCCTACCAAGACACACTGAAGGGAAAATGTTATTTGGAAATTTATTCTCAATGGTCTGAAAATCAGAAGAATCAATCAACTATGAAAATATACTCACTTATAGGTTGTGCTAAATTCCTTCAGTGTTTCCTCACTCACACCTATAGTGTCTCTGAAAGGCAAAACATTAATAAAGTAGTTAAATAAAATAAAGAAAAACAAAGCTATGCCACACAAAATAGAAATTTTAGTAAACATTATGCTATTTGAGTCATCTACTTCAAGGATTGGCAAACTATGGTCTATGGGTCAAATCCAGTCTGTCATTTGCTTTTGTACAGTAAATGAGTTAAGAAATTTTTTACATCTTTTGAATAGAATGTATTGAAGTGACATTTGTTAAAAACATTAGGATTCAATTGTACAATTATAATGCATCATCTGTATATTGCATTGTATGAAACAGTGTTCATTGCAGCATTATTCATGGTTTTTACATTTTTACATGGTTGAAAATAATAAAAAAGAAGAATGCTTTATTAAACATAAAATTATATAAGATTTACTATTAATGTCTGTAAATAAAATTTTTGGAACAGGTCCGTGCTCATTCATTTATGAATTATCAGTCACTCATTTTTCTCCACAAGAGAATCAAGTAGTTACAACAGAGACTATCTGGCTCACAAAGTTTAACATGTTTATTATCAAATTCTTTACAGAAAAAGTTTGCCTATCTCTGATGTGGATAATAACACTGCCAAAAATCTATGGAAAACTAAAATGTTTTAAGACAATTAATTTATTTAGAAAAATGAATTATGATCTTCTGCTCTATGTCTTGACTATTTCATGCATTCTACACATTTTGGAGAAAATTTTACAAAAGGGAATGCTTTCTGAAGAGATTCATGAGATGATGAACGAACTTTTTAGAATTAGATGGTGACTAGATTGAGAGCAAGGGGAACACTGTCTCCAATTGCATAATAGAATAAAAAGAAACAGTCATTTCTGTGTCAGTAAAGAGAGTGGATATTGGTCCTGAGCATTGTGAGGATCTGTATCTGAAGCAGTACTTTTAACCTGTACTCCAAACTATAGCCCTAGAGTTAAGCTCCTAAAACCTGACAACACCCACACCCTTCTCAGCCCTTTCCATAGGTTCTCAATACTTGGCTTGGATCTGTTGCTCCAAGTTGTGTTGCATTCTCATCCCAAGTTGGTAGAGCTGGTCCCACTGCTGTGCCAACCCAATGGTACTGTATTTGATGTCCAGAATCAGAGCCTCTTCTAAGTTTTCTCCCAGATCCTGAATCTTGGTCAGCTGATGCTTCATCGCCTGGATCTCCTTTTGCTTCCTCTGGAAAAAGAGAAGAGAGACAGTCACTCAGGTCATCAATTCTAAACCTAGGGATAGGAGTACAATATTAAGGATAAATGGGCAGTAATCAGAGGAGGGGTGAGAAGGGATGACAGGGGTTCAAGAGGGAAGGATTTTCAGGAACATCTATAAAGGACACATGGACGAAACCAAAGGGGGATAGGATCAAGAGTGGGGAGCAAGGATGGCTTGGGTAGGGGTAGTGGTGGGAGGAAATTGGAGACAACTGTACTTGAACTACAGTAAAAAAGTTAAAGAAACAAACAAAAAAGAAACACATGAGTTGAAGTTTCCTCTACTTGCTTCTTTTCTATTATTTTCAGAGATATTCCTATCCTCCATGAGAATAAATTACTCAGAATAATGATTTCACTTCCGGATTCCTCACTTATAAAAATGGTGGGAATTCCCTGGCTAGTGTGGCTCAGTGGACTGAGTGCCAGCCTGTGAAGCAAGGGGTTACTGGTTCGATTCCCAGTCAGGGCACATGCCTAGGTTGTGGGCCAGGTCCCCAGTTCGGGCACTTGGGGGGCAGTCACACATTGATGTTTCTATCCCTCTCTTTCTCCCTTCATGCCCCTCTATAAATGAATAAATAAAATCTTTAAAAAATGGTGGGAAAGTTAACTGATATGGTCTCAGTCATTCTAGTACTCTGTGACATGTAAATCACAGACTTAGTAGTTATACACTGCAAATAGAAAATTTGCATCATGAATTATCTGTACTATTGATTGGGGTTGAGCTATAAGGCCTATTTAAGCTCAGTAGTGTTAACTCTTGGACTTCCTTCATTAGCTTGAGAAGAGTTTAAAAAAAACGTTGCTGTCATTAAGACACATTATATACCAATTTTGGTATCAAGGTTAGTGTTTTTCAACTGGGAGATAATTTCCCCTAAAGAGGGGAGACCTGAATTGGTTAGAATACTGAGGGTTAGATATTTTAAAAAGCTTGCAGTCCTACAAAGATCAGTTCTAAATAACATCAGTTTTTTAAAGATTTATTTATTTATTTATTTATCTTTAGAGGGGAAGGGTAGGAGAGAGGGAGAGGGAGAGAAATATCAATGTACTGTTGCCTCTCATGCGTCCCCTGCTGGGAACTGGCCTGCAACCCAGGCATCTGCCCTGACTGGGAATCGAACCGTGATCCTCTGGTTCGCAGGCCCGCGCTCAATCCACTGAGCTACACCAGCCAGGGCTAAATAACATCAGTTTTTTTAATTTTTCTTTTTTATTAATTTTTCAATTGACCTTTAATATTATTTTATATTAGTTTCAAGTGTACAACATAGTGATTAGACAGTTACATAATTTACAAAGTGATTCCCTCAATATGTCTAGTAACCACCTGGCACCATACATAGTTATTACAATATTATTGATGATATTTCCTATGCTACACTCTACATCCCCATGACTACTTTGTGACAACATATTTGTACTTCTTAACCCCTTCATCATTTTTTACCCAGATTCCCACCCCCTCTTGAAGCTGGCAACCACCATTCTCTGTGTCTATTTTTTAAAATTATTTTATTGTTATTCAAGTACAGTTGTCTAAATTTTCCTCCCACCACTCTCCCCTGACTCCAGCCACCCCCACCTCCCTCCCCTGATTCCACACTCCCTTGGCTTTGTCACTTTTGTTCATGTGTCCTTTATCAGTTGTTCCTGAAATACTTTCTCCTCTCCCCCCCCCATTATATCTTCCCATCTCCCCTATGGTTACCTTCAGATTGTTCTTAATTTTAACGTCTCTGGTTATATTTTGCTTGCTTCTTTGTTTTGTTGACTAGGTTCCACTTAAAGGAACCTAGTGAGATCATATACTATTTGTCTTTCATGGCCTGTGTTATTTCACTTAGCATAATGTTCTCCAGTTCTATCCGTGCTGTCACAAAGGGTAGTATTTCCTTCTTTCTTTCTGTTGCATGGTATTCCATCATGCAGATGTACCATAGTTTTTCTATCCATTCATTTACTGATGAGCACTTAGGTTGCTTCCAATTCTTGGCTATTGTAAATTATGTTGCTATGAACATTGTGGTGTGTAGGTTCTTGTGGATTGGTGTTTCAGTAAGACAAAAACCCAATTAAAAATGGGCAAAAGACCTGAACAGACACTTCTCCAAGAAGGAAATACAGAGGACCCAAAGACATATGAAAATATGCTTAACATCACTAGCCATAAGAGAGATGCAAATTAAACTATAATGAGATACCAATTCACACCAGTCAGAATGGCCATCATAAACAAATCAAGAAACAATAAGTGTTGGAGAGGATGTGGAGAAAAGAGAACCCTAGTGTGCTGTTGTTGGACATGTGGACTGATGCAACCAACATGGAAAACAGTATGGAATTTCCTCAGAAAACTAAAAATGGAATTGCCTTTTGACCTGGCAATTCTACTGCTGGGATTATCCTAAGAATCTTGTTTTGTTGTTGTTGTTGTTGTTGTTGTTGTTGTTGTTTTGTCCTTTAGAATATACAGGTACTGAAATCACATGGTATTTGTCTTTCTCTGAATTTTTCACAAAGCATAATATCCTCTAGGTCTATCTATGTTGTGACAATACTAAGATTTTATTCTTTTATGTGGCCAAGTAATATTAGATAGATATATCTACCACATTTTCCCTATTCAGTCATCTGTTAATGGACACTTGAGACATTTCCATATCTTAGCCATTGTAAATAATACTGCAGTGAATATAGAGGTGCATACACCTTTTCAAATTAGTATATTGGATTTATTCAAATAAATACTCAGAGGGAAATTTTTAGTCATATAATATCTGTATTTTAAATTATTTGAGGAGCCTTTATACTGTTTTCCACTTGGCTACACAAACTTGAAGTCACACTAAAGATTCACAAGTGTTACCTTTCTCCACATCCTTGTCAATGCTTGTTGTTTGTTGATTTATTGATGAGAGCCATTCTGAAGGGTATGAGGTAGAAATCTCATTGTAATTTTAATTTTCATTTCTCTGATAATAGTGATATTGAACATCTTTTCACACATCTGTTGTCCATCTGTATGTCCTATTTGGAGAAGTATCTATTCATACACTTTTAATTGGATCGTTTTTGTTTTTTTGGTATTAAGTTGTATGACTTTTTTATAGATTTTGGATATTAACCACTTATCAGATCTATCATTGATGAATATCTTTTGCTAGTCATTAGGTTATCATTTTGTTTTGTTGCTGGTGTTCTTTGTTGTGTAATTTTTTAAAGTTTGATGTAGTCCCAGCAGTATATTTTTTCTTTTGTTTTCCTTGCCTAAGGAGATTTATCAGAAAAAAATTACTAAGAGCAACGCCAGATTGTTTAGTTCCTGTGTTTTCTTCCAGGTGTTTTATGGTTTCAGGTCTTACATTTGGGTCTTTAATTCATTTTGGGTTTGTTCTTGTATACAGTGCAAGAAGATGATCTAGTTTTAGTTTTGCATGTACCTGTCCAATTATGTCAATGCTATTGAATAGACAGTCCTTGCCCCATTGAATGTTCTTTTCCTTATTTGTCATATATTAATTGAATATATAGGTGTGGGTCTATTTCTGGACTTTCCATTCTTCCATTGATCTATACAGGTGTGACACAATGCATTTAGGTAAAATTTCATGTCATTATGATATTATTTTGAGTTAATAAAGCTATCATAATAATCATAACCTGTATGTCTTTTTCCATGCTAACAATTGTAAACCTACTTATACACACCCCTGTATGTCTGTTTTTTTATGCCAGCTTCATGCTATTTTGATCACTATAGCTTCCTCTTATCATTTGATATCAGGTGTGTGATATCTTCAACTTCGTTCTTATTTTTCAAGAATTTTGTACCTTTTCAGGTCTTTGTGGTTCCATATATTTGATTTTTTTTCTGTGAAAAGTGCCAGTGGTCTTTTGATAGGAATTGCATTGAATATATAGATTGTTTTGGGTAGAATGGACATTTTAATGATGCCAATTTTTCCTATTCATGAGTACTTCAACATTTATTTGGATCTTCTTCAATGTTTTATAACTTATCCAACTACAGGACCTTTACCTCCTTGGTTAAATTTCTTCCAAGCATTGCATTGTTTTGATGCACTGTAAATGGAATATTTTTCTTAATTTTTCAACTAGTTCATTTTTGGTGTAAAAATGCAACTGATTTCTGAATATTAATTTTGTATTATGTTACTTTATTAAATTCATCTATCAGCACTAGTAGTTTTTAATAATAATTTTTATTGTTTTTAATTACAGTTGTCCTAATTTCCCCCCATTGTTTTCCCCTACCCTGCTCTACACATAGCCTATTTCCTCAGTCAGTTCCACCCTGTTGTCCATTACTGTGGATCTTTTATACATGTTCCTTGACTAGAAACTGCTTCTTCTTTCCTCCATTTTCTCCCTCCCCACTCACCTCTGGTCACTGTCAATTTGAAATGTAATACATCACATAAAAAAATGAAAGACAAAAACAACACAATCACATCAATATATACTGAAAAAGCACTGGATAAACTACAGCACCAATTTATGATTAAAAAAAAAAACACTCAGGAAAGTGGGAATAGAGGAAACATACCTCAACATAAAAAAGGCAATATATGAGAATCCTACAGCAAACACAACATTCAATGGTCAAAAACTAAAAGCTTTCCCCCATAAGGTCAGGAACAAGAAAAGGGTGTCTGCTTTCACTTATAGTCAACATAGTATTGGAAGTTCTAGCCATAGTGATCATACAAGAAAAATAAATAAAAGCACCTAAACCGCAAAGGAGGAAGTAAACCTGTCATTGTTTGTAGATGACCTGATACTGTACACAGAAAACATCATAGATCACCAAAAATCTACTCACCCTAACAAATGAATTTGATAAAACAGCAGGATACAAAGTCAATATTCAGAAATCAAAGTCAATTTTATACACCAACAATGAAAAATCAGAAACAGAAACTAGAAAAAAATCAAGTTGCTATAGGAACAAAAGATAAAGTACCTAGGAATAAACTTAATGAAGGTAAAAAACCTGTAATCTGAAAAGTATAGAACACTGAAGAAAGAAATTAAGGAAGACACAAATAAATGGTAACATATATCTTGATCATGGGTAGGAAGAATTAATATTAAAATACCCATACATCCCAAAGCCATATAAAGATTAAATGCAATACATATCAAAATACCAATGGTGGAGTTGGAAGATGGTGCAAGGTAGGTGGGAGCAGAGCCCACATCCCCCTGTTCACAGGTGGAACACCTAGTCAATCTTCTGAGGAACAGAATGAACAACCAGTGGAATCCATCATATATGAAGGTTGTAGGCTAAAAGTGTAGAAGGGTAGAAGACATTGAAAAACAAATGGTAGGGAGACTGTTTTGTGACAGAAAGGTCCCTGGGACCAGTGTGGGGACCAGGACTGCTGCAGCCCCTGGCCAGGTGCCTTCTGGCTCCTCCCACAGGATACTTGGATGAGAGCCAAACCAACAGTTCCCTCCCCTGCCAAACAGGGAGGTTAGAGAAACACCAGGATGGACCTGGATGTTTGAAGTTGATGGAGGGAATAAAGATGAAGTGGGAGACACACAGTGGCAGGTGTTCATCTGCTGAGACTGTGGATGCCAGCTGGGTAATTACTAGAGAAATTGGGGAGCCAGATGATGCCTGGAGAAGGAAGGAAGAAGAGTTGGATAATGACAGAACCTGACATGGATAGTCTGTGGTATTGCTGAAAAGTTGGGACACGTGAGAAGCCAGTCACTTGTTAGGAGCAGCAGGCTTGAACAGGATTTTGTTCAAAAACTGGCTCTTGGTCACAGTTTAGGGAAGTCTCCCACAGTGACCACAACTAGCTGCCCTGGCTGAACACATGCTGCTGAACCCACAAGCTTGGCCACACCTCTGCCTCCACCACTGCAGTGACTGGACTGTCTTGCTAAGAAGAAGGAAGAGGCCCACCACACAGAGGAGAGCAGCAGAGTTCAAGGAGTTAGCAGTCTCCAGAAAGACTTAACTCAGCTGTGGAGCTGAACCACTTTGAAGAAACTTTGAGAGTGCCTAGCACTTAGGACAGCAAAGAGTGAGAAGGTGGTGTGTGAGTTTCCCCTAATTAGTGCACCTAAAAGACAGCACAACAGGTGGATGGAAGATGCCAGTCTGGTGTAGAGATGCAGTGGGGGCCTGGCAATGAATAGTGGAACTGGGCTGGAGGCTACACACTGTGAAGAGTTCAGCTCAGACCTGGCCCCCATCCTTGCAAAACCATAGAAAGGGAGAAAAGTGAAGCCCAACACACTCAGCCTGCAGCATCCAGGAGGACCAGCAGAACTTGCTTGGCTGATTTTTAAATGAGGAGGCTTTTTATTTTCTTCCCCACCTCCCAAGTGAGACAATAAGACCTGGAGCTATGAAAGGTCCAGAGAGAGACCCAAAGAGGGATTACAAGGTGAATCCCAACAACTGAGAAACTGAGACAAATTTTACTTTGCTAGTTCAGGGAACTTGAATGTTATTGTTTATTTGTATTACTATTTTTCATTATTTTTACTTCTTTTATTGTATTGGTATTTTTTATTTCTCTTCTTTTTGTTTAGTTTTCTTCATTTTATTTCTCTATTTAGTTGCATTGTTTGATTAGTTTTCCTTTACTGTCTTTCATATTGTATTTTAAATTCCTTCTTTCATTTCACTTGTGTTCCAATAACACACTACTTTTGATTATTTACTTTCTATTCTTGTTATTCAAATCATATATTTCTTGTCATATTATTGTTCAAGTCCTACTTTAAATAATTGTTGTCACATACAATTGTAAATATGACACAACACCCCTCCCACATCTTAGCCCATTTCACTATTTTCCAGAACAGTAGTATTGCTGTAGATAACTCTATTCTCTCACACTCTACACCTATTTTCTATCCTTTACTATCACAATATCTCATAATCTGACCTCCCGCAAGCTGTTTTCTGAATTCAACTCACCATCCTTCCCCCTCTAACAAGAGTCTTATCTCTTTTCCACCCCTTCTAAAAAGTGGCTAGGAGGGTGAATTGTTATGGTTAACACTATACTTATCCAAAGGATCTCCTATCTATTCTCTACAGGTTGGTACTTTAAAACCCATAGAACACACTCCCAATGCCTTAATTCATTTTGCCTTCTCTCTCCAACTGATCACATAAAAAAATAGGTGGAAACTCTGAACACAAAAATACCTATTGGAAGAGAGAACCCATCAACAAAGGAACCATCAACAGATTAAAGAAAGATGGCAGAGGAGTGAGTGAAAGACATACTAACCTCCACCCAGGACCAATTTGGAATTGCAACTCAATGGTGGAGAAATTATCCAGAATAAACAATTAAACAATAGCAAGAGAGAAGCCTCATAACCTTAGACAGACAGAAGAACCACCTTTGACACAAACTTTCTACACCACTACAATGACATACAAGATGTGGTGGGCAGAGTGACCCTCAGTCAACCAGCTGGAGGGAAGGACCCACCTAAGAAAGACCCAACAACAATCAAAACCCAAATACACACAGAAAGCAAACATAAACAACATCCCAACAGCAGCAATTTCAGGAGATCAAAGAGATAGCACCACTGAATTTCACAGGTACCCTATCATAGAAGTTTACAACACAAATGCAGGGAGTCAGAACACATCAATTTAAGAAGCAGAGGCTAAGAAGAGTCTCACAAACATTGGAAAGACAAAGAAAAAATCTCCAAATGAAAAGAAAAGAGGAAGCCTGAGAAAGAATGCTAAATGAACGAGAGGCAAGTCAACTATCAGATATTAAGTTCAAAGCAACGGCTGTAAGGAAGCTCAATGAGCTCACAGAGAATTACCAAAACCTACAGGGAAACTATGATGAACTCACTGCAAACTATATCAACATGAAAAAGGAAGTAGAAACTATCAACAAGAGCCAAGGGAAAGTGAAGAATACAGCTTCTGAATTAAAGAACACAGTAGAAGGAATCAAAAGCAGGCTACATGAAGCAGAAGATCAAATCAGTGAGCTGGATTACAAGGTAGAAAAACACTCCCTGGAAGAGCAAGAAAAAGAAAAAAAGATTCAGAAAGAACAAAGAGGTGTTAGGGAAACTTCAGGACAACATGAAACATAATAATATCCACATAATAGGGATACAGGAAGGAGAAGAGCAAGAGATAGAAAATTTGTTTCAAAAAGTAATGATGGGAAACTTCCCTAATTTGATGAGAGAAAAAGGCACATAAATCCAGGAAACACAGAGGCTCAATCATGAGGAACCAAAGAGGCCCACTTCAAGACACATCACAATTAAAATGGCAAATTACAAGACAAAAAAAGAATCTTAAAGGCAGCAAGGGAGAAACAAGAATAATATACAAGGGAGCTCCAATAAGATTAGCAGCTGACTTCTCAATGGAAATGCTCCAGGTCACAAGGAATTGGCCAAAAATATTCCAAGTAATGAAAGATAAAGGACTGCCACCAAGACCACTATATCCAGCAGGGCTGTCAATTAAAATGTAGAATGAAATAAGGTGTTTCCCAGACAAAAGAAAGGTCATAGAATACATCTACACCAAACCAGCATGGCAAGACATGATAAAGGGACTGCTTTAAGAAAAGGCAGAAAAAGAGTGATAGAGAGAGAGGAACACAGGTACAAAGGAAGTAAATGGCAATTAAAAAGTACTTGCTAATAATAACCGTAAACATAAATGGATTAAAGGCTCCAATGAAAAGACATAGAATAGCGGAATGGATAAGAAATCAAGACCCACACATATGCTGTCTATCAGAGACCCACCTCAGGACAAAAGACCTACACAGACTGAAAGTGAAGGGCTGAAAACAAATATACCAAGTAAAGGGACAGGAAAAAATGTTGGGGTACAATACTCATATCAGACAAAATAGACTTCAAAAAAAGAATCATAAAAAGAGACCCAGAAGATCACTTCATAATATTCAAAGGGAGAATCCATCAGAACACATAAACAGTGTAAATATATATGTATCCAACAAAGGAGCAACCAAATATATAAGAAAAATCTTGGAGAACTTCCACAAAGACATTGACAATAGCACAATTATAGTAAGCAATTTTAACATGCTCCTGTCAAAAAAGGATAGATCTTCAAAAAAAATACCAACAAAGATATTGTGGCATTGAACAATAACCTAGATCAAATGGAATTAAATTTAAATTAATATATATATATATATAACTTTCATCCAAAAGGGACAAAATGCAGATTCTTTTCAAATGCATATGGAACATTTACAAAGACAGACCATATTATAGGACACAAAACAAGCATAAAAAATTTCAAGAAACTACACTTGATCTTAGCCAAAAGGCCGAGACAGAAAACTGTACAAGATCAACAATTAAAATAAAAATTTAAAAAAAATTCAAGAAAATTGAAATCATATTGAGTATGTTCTTGGGCCATAAGTAACTAAAACTACAAACCAACCTCAAGGAAAAAATTCAAAAACTTTCAAACTCATGGAGATTGAATAGCATGCTATTAAGCAAAGAATGGATTCAGAATGGGATCAAGGGAGAAAACAAAAAAATTTCTGGAAACAAATGAAAATAAACTCACAGCAACCCAAAACTTATGGAACCCAGTGAATGCAGTCCAGAGAGGGAAGTTCACAGTGATACAGACCTACCTAAAACAGATAGAAACATTCCAAATAACAACCTATCTCTACACCTACAAGAGCTCAAAGAATAACAAAAAAGATAGCCCAGAGCAAGTAGAAGGAAGGAAATAATCAAGAGCAGAATTAAATGACATAGAGAGTAAAAGCACAATTCTAAGGATCAGTAAATCCAGGAGCTGGTTCTTTGAAAAGATAACCAAAATTGGCAAGCTTTTAAGCAAACTCATCAAGAAAAAAAGACAGACAAACCAAATAAACACAATCAGAAATGAAAGATTACAGCTGATACCACAGAAATACAAAGGATTGTAGGAAATTACTGCAAAGAACTATATGCCAAGAAATTTGAAACCTAGGTGAAGTAGACAAGTTTCTAGAAAAATATAATGTTCCAAAACTCAGTGAAGAATAATTAGAAAGCCTGACCAGACCAATAACAGCTGACAAAATCAAAGCAATAAACAAACAACAAAAAAACTCATAAAATACAAAGCCCGGGACCAGATGGTTTCACAGGGTAATTTAAAAAATCATTTAAGAAAGATCTAATACCTATCATACACAGACAATTAGAAAAAATCCAAGAAGATGGAAGACACTCAAACTCTTCTTATGAAGCCCACATCATCCTAATTTCAAAACCAGAGAAAGATACAACAAAGAAGAAAACTACAGGCCAATATCACTAATGAACATAGAGTCTAAAATCCTCAACAAAATATTAGCAAACAGCATCCAGCAGTATATTAAAATGATCATACACCATGATCAAGTGGGATTTATGCCAGGGATGCAAGGATGGTGCAATATTCACGTCAATAAACAAATACATCATGTAAACAAAAGCAAAGACAAAAATTATATGATCATATCTGAAAAAGAAGCAGAAAAATAATTTGATAAGGTACAGCACCCACTTATGATAAAAATAGCAATGTGAGAATAGAGGGAGTATTCTTCAACATAAGAAAAGCCATATATGAGGGACCTAAAGCCAACATCATATCCAATGGGTAAAAACTAAAAGCTTTCCCACTAAAAACAGGAACAAGACAAGGATGTCTGCTTTCACCACTCCTATTCCACATAGCATTGAAAGTCCTAGCCACAGCAATCAGACAAGAAAAATAAAAGGCATCCAAATTGGAAAAGAGGAAACAAAACTGTTATTGTTTGCAGTTAACATGATTGTGTACATAGAAAATCCTATAGACTCCACCAAAAAACTACTTGTAATAATTGAATTTGGAAAAACAGTGGTATACAAAGTCAATATTCCTAAATCAAAGGCATTTTCATACACCAACAATGAAATAGCAGAAACGAAAATCAGGCATAACATCCCATTTGATACAGCAACAAGTAAAGTAAAGTACCTAGGAATAAATCTAACCAAGGATGTAAAAGACCTATACTCAGAAAACTACACAACACTGAAGAAAGAAATTAAGAAAGATAAAAACAAATGGAAGCATGCACTATGTTCAAGGATTGGAACAACTAACATTGTCAAAATGTCCATACTACCTAAGGCAATTTATAGATTTAATTCAATCCTTATTAAAGTACCATGATGTATTTCACAGATATAGAACAAACATTTCAAAAATTTATATGGAACCATAAATGACCCTGAATAGCCACAGCAATTCTGATTAAGAAGAACAAAGTGGAGGGATCATCACGCCCATCTTCAAATTATATTACAAGGCAATGGTAATCAAAACAGCCTGGTACTAGCATTAAAACAAACACATAGACCAATGGAACAGAGCAGAGAGATCAGAAATAAACACAACTCTTTATGGTCAATTAATATTTGACAAAGGAGGCAGAAGCATAAAATGGAGTAAAAATAGCCTCTTCCAACAAATGGTGTTGAGAGATCTACACAGGTATATACAAAACAAACAAACAAAAAAAATGAAACTTGATCACCAACTTACACTATACACAAAAATAAACTCAAGATGGATAAAAAACTTAAATATAAGTCATGACACCATAAAAGTCCTAGAGGAGAACACAAGTAGGAAAATCTCAGACATTCCATGCAGCAGTATTTTCACCAACGTGTCTCCTTGAGTAGGGGGCATGAAGGAAAGAATAAACAAATGGGGTCTCATCAAAATAAAAACTCCTGTATGACTAAAGAAAACAGCATTAAAATGAAAATGGAACCAAATGTATGGGAAAACGTATTTGCCAATGAGATCTTGGACAAGGGTTTGATCTCCAAATATATAAAGAACTCACATGAGTCCACTCCAAGAACACAAACAATCTAAGTAAAAGATGGGCAAAGGACCTGAGCAGACTTTCCCAAGGAGGACATAAAGAGGGCCCAGGGACATATGAAAAGATGCTCAGCAACACCAGCCATCAGAGAGATGCAAATTAAAACGGCAATGAAATACCACTTCACACTGGTCTGAATGACCATCATGAATAAATCAATAAACGTGTTAGAGAGGATGAGGAGAAAAGGAAACCCTAGTGCACTGTTGCTGGGAATGCAGACTGATGCAGCCACTGTGGAAAACAGTATGGAATTTCCTCAAAAAACTAAAAATGGAATTGCCTTGTGGCCCAGCAATTCCACTGCTGGATTATATCCTAAGAATCCTGAAACACCAATTCAAAAGAACCTATGCACCTTGATGTTCATAGCAGCACAATTTACAATAACCAAGTGCTGGAAGCATCCTAAGTGCCCATCAGTAAAAGAATGGATCAAAAAACTATGGTACAATTACATGATGGAATTCTATGCAGCAGAAAAAATGATGGAGCTCCTAACCTTTGTGACAGCATGGATGGATCTGGAGAGAATTATGGTAAGTGAAATAAGCCAAGTGGTGAAAGATAAATACCATATGACCTCACCTTTAAGTGGAACCTAGTCAACAAAACAAACAAGCAATAAAAATATTGCTAGAGATATTGAAATTAAGAACAAACAGATAGTTACCAGAGGTGAGGTATGAGGGGATAACGGTGCGGGGTGGGGATCATGGGGCTTCCCCTGAGTTTTTTCTTTTCAGGAACAACTGAAGGACAGATGGACAAAACCAAAGCAGTTGGAATCAAGGAAGGCAGGTGGGGATGGCTAGGTTGGTGGGGTAGTTTTTGGGGAAAAAGGCAGACAAGTGTACATGAACAACAATGAAAACAAAGAAAAACATTTACAAAGAAAAAAATACCAATGCCATGTTTCACAGATATAGAACAAATATTTCAAAAATTTATATGGAACCATAAATGACCCCAAATAATACTAGTGGTGTGTAGTGGAATCTTTAGGGTTCTTTATATATATTAACATGTCACCTGTAAATAATGAGAATTTTAATTTGTCCTTTCCAACTTAGATACTTTTTTAATGTTTTTCTCACCTTTGATTTCTGTAGCTAAAACTTCCAATAGTATGTGGTGCAAATGGACATCCTTTCTTTTTTCCTGATCTTCAAAAAAAACAGTTTTAGCCTCTCCTCATTGATTATGAAGTTACCTGTTCATTTGTCATTTATGGCCTTTATTATCTTGAAATGCTCCCTGTATTCCCACTTTGCTGAGCATTCATATAATAAATGGATGCTGGATTTTATCAAATACCTTTTCTGCACTTATTGATATGATCATAAGATTTTTATCCTTCATTTTTATGTGGTGTATCACCTTAAATGATTTGTGAATATTAAAACAAACTTACACCTCAAAAATAAATACCACTTGGTCATGGTGTGTTTTCTTTTTATTTTATTTCTGAATTTGGTTTGCTAGTATTTTGTTGAGGATTATTGTATATATGTTCATCAGCACTATTGGTCAACAAATTTTTTTTGTAGTTTCTAAGTCACATTTTGGGATCATAGTCTTGGTTGCCTTGGAAAATAAGCTTAGGAGCTGCCTTTCTTTTTGAAATATTTAGAATGTAAAGAGTAGGTGTTCCGAATGGATCAAAAAACTATGGTACATTTACACAATGGAATTCTATGCATCAGAAAGAAAGAAGGAGCTCCTACCCTTCACAACAGCATGGATGGAACTGGAGAGCATTATGCTAAGCAAAATAAGCCAGGCAATGAAAGACAAATACCATATGATCTCACCTTTAACAGGAACCTAATCAACAAAACAAACAAACAAGCATAATATAACCAAAGACATTGAAATTGAGAACAGGCTGACAGTTACAGAGGGGAGAGGGGAGGGAATTTCAGGGGAAAAGGGGAAGGGTTTAGAGCAACAAGTATAAAGGACATGAAGACAAAAACTGGGGGGGGGGTTGGAAATGGGAGGGTGGTGGGGAGGGCTGGGGCTGTGGGCTGGGATGGGAGTAGAAGACAGAAAACTGTACAGGAACAACAATTAAAACAAAGAAAGAAAAAATATGAAAAAAGAATGGGTGTTAATTTTTCCTTGAATGTTTGGTAAAAATCACCTATTAAAACATCTTGTCTAGGATTTTTTTGATTACTGATTCAATTTTGTTAGTACTAATTGGTCTATTTCATTTTTCTGTTTCTTCTAGGTTCGTTCTTAGAAGAATGCATATTTCTAGAGATTTATGCATTTCTTCTAGATTATCCAAATATTTGGCATATAGTTATTTATAATATTTTCTTATACTCCGTTGTATTTTTGTAGTGCCAGTTGTTATCTCTCTTTTCTCATTTCTGATTTTATCAATTTAGGTCCTTTTTCTCTTTTGTTGATGAATCTGGTTAAAAGAGTATTAATCTTGTTTATCTTGTCAAAGAAACAGCTCTTGATTTTATCGATCTTTTGTATTATTTCTTTACAATCTATTTCATGTATTTCTGCTCTGATATTTGTTACTTATTTCCTTCTCACTTTGGATTTTGCTTGTTCTTTTTCTAGTTCCTATAAGTATAAAGTTAGACTGTTTATTGGAGATTGTTTTTGCTTCCTGAGGTAGGCCTGTATTGCTCTGAATTTCTCTGTTGGTACTGCTTTTGCTATCTCCTACAGATTTTGTACTGAGTTTTCATTTTCATTTGCATCAAGGTATCTTTTGATTTCTCCCTTAATCTCTCTGTTAATCCATTTATTGTTTTATAGATGTTATTTAGCATACATTGTTTATATGTTTTCCACTTTTTTTCTCTTAGTTTACATTTAGTTTCATAACAGTGGGTCTGAAGAAGAAGCTTCATATGATTTCAATCTTAAATTTATTCAGACTTGTTTTGTGGCCTTACATGTGTTCTATTCTGGAAAGTGTTCCATGTTACTTGAAAAGAATGTATAGTCTGCTGCTTTGGGGTGAAATGCTCTAAAAATATAAAATCCATCTGCTCTAGCCCTGGCCGTGTGGCTCAATTGGTTGGAGCATTATTCCTTGCACCAAATGATTGCCCATTTGATTTCAGGTCAGGACACATATCTGGGTTGCAAGTTCAACCTCTGGCTGTGGCATGTATGGGGGGAACCAATCTGTGCGCTCTCTCTCTCTCTCTCTCTCTCTCTCTCTCTCCAATTAATGGAAATGTACCCTTGGGTGAGGATTAAAAAACTTCCATCTGGTCTAATTCATCACTTAAGGCCACTCTTTCCTTGCTGATTTTCTGTCTGAAAGATAGATCCATTGATGTCAATAGGCTGCTAAAGTCCCTAGTATGAGTGTATTATTGTCAATCTCTCCTTTTATGTCTACCATTATTTGCTCTATATATTTTGGTGTTCCTTTGTAGGATGCGTAAATGTTTACAAGAGTTATATCCTCTTGATGGATTGATCCCTTATCACTGTGAAATGTTCTTTGTTTCTTATTATAGCCTTTGTTTTAAAGTCTATTTTCTATAGAAGTATCATTACTCTATTTTTTCTTTTCTATTTTCATATAATATCTTTTTTTCTATTTTACTATTTTCTGTCTGTCTATATTTTTTTAAATCAGAAGTCGGTCTCTCTCAGACACTATATGAAGTCTTTGTGGGAAAAGTCCAACTATTGTTATATAGTGAGAATGGTTTCTGTGACATCGATGTAACCTAGCAGCCAAGGAGAGTGGACTGGAATGCACGTGTGTGAACAATGACAACTTCATTATTCTAGTCAGTGGTGGCAGTAGATGCCTTGGATTGAGTACCTATACTGTGTGGTCATTACATTAAAAATGACTGAGCAAGTAGAACAATGAATCTGAAACAAGTTTTGCTTTAAGCTTGACCATTCTTCCACAGAAACTATTCAGATGATTCACAGAGCCACAGCCCTGGGCAGCAAGTGACTGGCAGTTTCATCATGACTGCATGCCCACTCATGCATCACATCTCATGCAGAAATTTTTGTTGAAACATCAAATCACCTAGGTGACTCAGCCACCTCTAGATCCCAGATTTGTAACCTTCAACTTCTGGCTTTTCTCAAAACTAAAATCACCTTTTAAAAGGAAGAGATTTCAGCCCTGGCTGGTGTAGCTCAGTGGATTGAGCGCGGGCCTGCGAACCAAAGGATCGCGGTTCGATTCCCAGTCAGGGCACATACCTGGGTTGCCAGGCCAGTTCCCAGCAGGGGACATACAGGAGGCAACCGCACATTGATGTTTCTCTCCCTCTCTCCTTCCCTTCCCCTCTAAAGATAAATAAATAAATAAACAATAAAAATAAATAAATAAAATATTTAAAAAAATAAAAAAAATAAAAGGAAGAGATTTCAGACTATAAGATTCAGAAAAAATATGATGGAGCAGCTGATGGTGATTGGGAGAACTGTGTGAGGTCCCAAGATATCTACTTCGAAGGGGACTGAGGCATCATTGTCCTGTGCACAATATTTCTTGTATCTTCTTTTCTCTCTCTTTTTTTATTATTGTTCAAATACAATTGCCTCCATTTCCCCCTCACCACTCCCCCACACCCCCATCACTTCCACTTCCCACCCTCGATCTCTCCCTTCTTTGGCTTTGTCCATGTGCCCTTTATACATGTTGCTTTATGACCATTCCCCCTTTCCCTCCATTATCCCCTCCCACCTCCCCTCTGATTACTGTCAATTTGTTCTTTTTAAAAAATATATATATTTATTTATTTATTTATTTACCTTTAGAGGGGAAGGGTAGGAGAGAGGGAGAAGGAGAGAAATATCAATGTATGGTTGCCTCTTATGTGTCCCATGCTGGGAACTGGCCTGCAACCCAGGCATGTGCCCTGACTGGGAATCGAACCGCGATCCTTTACTTCACAGGCCCGCGCTCAATCCACTGAGCTACACCAGCCAGGGCAGTTTGTTCTTTATTTCAATGTCTCTTGTATCTTCTTTAATAAATGCCCCTGTTTTTCATGTGACACGAATTGGATACTTTCTCAACAGACCTCTTATATTTGGGTATTGTATCCTTAGGCATTTATCCACCTTACGTCTATTTACTGGAACATTTGATCCATTTCCATTTAAATTTTTATTGATTGGTGTGTACTTATTGTTATTTTATCATTCATATTTATCTTCCATCTTCTCACAGAGTTCCTTTTTTTAGCATTTTTTGTAACACTGGTTTGGTAGTAATTAACCCATTTAATTTTTTCTTGGCTTAGAAACTATTTTTTCTCTTTTTTGAGTCTAAATGATAGCTTGAAGGATGGAGTGGTCTTGGATGTAGGTTTTTCCTTTACATCACCCTGAATATCAGGTGCTAATGTTGGCCTTACTTGAAAATTTTCTGTTGAGAAATAGCTGACAGTCTTATGTGAGTTCCCTTGTAGGTAATTGCCTCTCTTTTATTGCTTTTATGATTTTCTCTTTGTTTTTAACCTTTGCCATTTTACTTATTCTGTGTCTTAGTGTGGATTTCTTTAGGTGCATCTTACTTGGGGCTCTGCACTTGCTAGACTCATATGTGTATTTTCTTTAACAGGTTATGAATGTTTTCAGTTACTATTTATTCAAATAGGCTCTCAATCTCTTCCTCTCTTTTTTCTTCTCTTCTTATTCTTAGGATGTGAATATTGTTATGCTAGATGTTGTCCCTTAACCTGTATCCATTTTTTTAAAATTATTTTCCTCTTTGTTGTTTTGATTGGGGCTTCTCTGTGACCTTCACTCCAAATCATTGATTCAATCTTCTGTTTCATATAATATATTGTTGATTCTTTCTAGTGTATTCTTCATTTCAGTTATTGAATTCTTAATTTCTCACTTTTTTTGTGATTTCAATATCCTTTTTTATACTTATCTCTTTGTTGAATTTCTCCCCAAGTTCATCAACCTTCTTTATAATTAGTGTTTTGAACTCTGTATCTGGCAGATTGCTTACCTCCATTGTGTTTACTTCCTTTTCTGGAGATTTCACTGTTCTTTTAATTGGCACATATTTCTGTCCCTTCATTTTTCTGCCTCTTTGTGTTTCTATTTATTATGTACATCTGTTGTGTTTCCTAGCCTTGCCAGTGTGGCTTTATATAGTAGGTATCTTGTGGGGCTCCATTGTGGAGTCTTCCTGATCATGTGAGGTGTCTAGGAGTGATCCTTGTTTATATTGTGTGTAACTGCTGTTGCATTTGACCTCTGATTGCTGTTGGCATGTCTGTGAGTGGGGTTAGCCCTCAGGCTGACTGTCTGTGAGTACTGACAGCAATCACAGTGTGTGAACTACTGTGAAGGACCTGTCCCCATGGAATAGGATTTGCCCTAAAAAGATCACCCTTTTCAAGTGTTCCATTTGTTGGAATAATCATGTGGTGCTCTGTTGTGGTTTGAATCTTGCCCCTTGGTTTAGGGGCCACTTGGGAAGAGTCCAGTGCAGGCTCACGTTAGCTGCTGCCTATGACTGACCCAATGTTATCTGGTAGGAAATACAATGTGACTCATGAGTGGTAACTACCTTTTATGGGCCTGCAGGTCATGCTGCAAACTGATGCAGGCTGCCACCAGTACGAGACCAGGTGTCATTTAGAAAATGGCACACAGGACCCCAAAGCCTGTGGCTGTGTAAGTCTCAGCTACTGTAAAAGTCCCAATCAGTATGTGATTTGAGTGAGTCAGGTTCTTGGGGAGCCACCATGTTGGCCTGAGTAGTGTTCACCAGGTTAATGTAGATTCAGATTTGACCATGTGGTGGCAGGGCTCAACAAATGAAAGATGGCAACTGCTCACCAGCTGTGTTGTAGGATGGTTCAACACAGGAACAGTAGGGCCTGTTCGTCCAGTGCATACTCTGAAGCTACACAACTAAGCTTCTCTCTGTATGTTTTTGGCTTCTCTCTGTATGTTTTTGGCTCTCTCTGTTCCAGAGCTTGGGGAGAGATCTTGTGAGTGAGTCAGTCAGTCCATTGGCCATTTAAGATAACCCTGTGGGTTTCCAGCAGCTTTATCTCATTCAGATGGACAAATTGCCAGCTGAATTTCAGAAGGAGATGTCTTGGGGGCTTCTTTTACCAGCACTGGTAATATGGCTGGGGAGACTAGTGTGGGTTTTTCTCCTCATGGGAGACTTCTGCATCTGAAATATCACACCGAATTTTCAACTGTCACACATGGGTGTGGGTCCAGCCTACTTTGAGTCTCTTCCCTCTTCTTCTTTGTATACTTAGTTATAGAACTTCTGTTCAGTTGATACTCAGATGGTTGTCCAGGTTGTTTATTTCATAATTTAGCTGTGACTTTGATGTGGTCATAGGAGGAGGTTAGCACAGCAGTTACCTACTCCACTTTCTTGACTGGAACTCCCTATCTGACACTATCTTATTCTTTAGTTTTTAAATACTCTCATTAGGAAGAAATAAAATGTAATTAATAAAATTTTCTCCTGGAGCAGTCAATAATGAAAAGAAATGTTAAGAAACAGAACTGTAGCCCATTGCTTCCCTCAGCTGTTAAAAGATCATCGAGATTAAATTGTGTTGTCAAATAATTGTCATTATCAAATAATAAAATAAATTTGTCAGTGTTTCAGGTTGTAGACTAGGAGCTTTGCATTTTCTCCCTACTTAATAACAGTAACTCTATGATATAACTATTATTAAGTTTATTGTGTAAATACAGAAATTGAAGTTTAAAGATTTAAGGAAAATAATATCCATTAAATGATGGTCAATGGTTAGAATGAAATTCTGGCAGAGTTGGCACCAGAGCCTTAGGCTCTTGACTTTCCTGCCAAAGAATTTATGTAAAAGTGTTTATTTAAGAGTTCCCTTTAAGTAGTTTTTATTTTTTTCATTTATTGTAATTCTGGGAATATCCTGAGCTAATGAAAAAACATTACTTACTTTATTTGCTTCCAACTGGGATTCCAGAGTTCCTGTCTCTTTGAGCAAAGATCTAGTTAAGAACCAGAGGAAAAGTTACTCATAAATATCAGAGATTGATATTTCATACAGACAAATTCAAAGCTTCTACATTTCTCTACTGGTAATTATTCCAAGTTATTTGGTCTCTCTGAAATAAATTTTCAGAACACCAAATATTCATGAAACCAAACCTTCTGTTCATTGGCAACCTTGACGGATATATGAGAAGATAATTTAGGTATATTTCTAGTTCTTTTCTGCTTATGAAAAGGCTTCCAGACCTCCATCCCAGTTCTTATTCTCAAACATATCCTCAACCTAATGTCTAAGCAAGATTCCACCTAATGAGGTGTAGAGGCAGAATGATATTTATTGTGCTTCTCTTTCTCACTCCATATTTTTATTTAGGAATAATCAGATTGAGATGGGATAAGGATGACCCAGTAATAAGGTCTCCTTAGTTAATTATTCCAGAATAGTATAAGTAAACAAACATGATAACAAAATACTGACCCATCCAGAAAATAGGCCCTGGCCATGGGGTTCCAGAACAGGAATCAGAAAAGAAAAAGGAAAATCATATGTTAACATTGATTACTTTAATAATATTTCCTTCAGATTTATAAAACATTCTAAATCATTTGTAGCCAAAAACATATGGACATATTCCACCCACTGTTACCAAAGTCTATTTCATACTGAGAAGCTAATAGCCTTCTATTCAGCTACTTGCTGTTGTATGAAGAGCATGGGTGTGAGGTGATATACTCAGTGTTCAGCAAATGATGCCAGAAGATTGGGAACAAACCAAAGGGAGAGAAGGATGAACTATATTTCCTTTGTTTTCTCTTGGATGTTTTTAGCTATGATACATATTTTCTTTTTGTTAATTATGTGATTTATTTTTGTCACTGGTGTATACAAACACTATCTATGTTTGTATACAATTCTGACCCATTTACTGGATACAGTCTACCAACTTACACCTTTATTCTAATGTATTACACCTTCTAAGTCTCCTCTTTTTCAGCTTAGTTGCCCTAGTAGATGTGACAGATGTTATTTTCACATACAGAATAATCTGCATTTAATAAAACTGATTATCATATGTTACTTGATTCTCATCACAGCTTTAGTAGTCAGGCAACATAAGAATTTCATATTAGTTGTTTACAATATGCTCTGTTTCTGCTTGTGCTAATAAATACATATGTAACCTTGACCAAGTCCATTTATCTACTGAACTTCTTTACACATTTGGACACAGGTAATAAGATCTTCTTTGTATACTTTTCAAGGGTGTTCTAAAAGTTAAATGATATAATGGACATAGAAGTACTTTATAAGGTACCAAGTGGTATGCAAACATAAGAAACTGTTATTATTTTTAAACTATAACTACAGCCAGCAAGAAAAAAGTGAAAGTATCAAGAAAAAAAGATTGAAAGGTACACAGTGCATATAAAGCTGAAATTCTCATTTCTCAATTTTGCAAAGATTGATACAGAAAGTAATCAATTATAAATAAAAAGCACAAATAAGATTTGGTGATTTTAGGACAGAATAAATGCTGTAGGAATCCTTCCTCATGCCACCTTTATGTACTTCATCCTTATGGAAATGTAGAGTGTGCCATAAGGATCATAGGTTTTGAGGTATCACAACACACCTGGTCTCCAAGACCCACTGATGGAAGGCACTGGCATTCTGTTCAAACTCCTGGCACATCTCAAAGTTTTTAATCTGTCTTTCTTCCTCATTTTGCAGCTCCTGCTCCCGCTCCTAGAAACCAAAATCACAGGTAGTGGATTGCACATTAAAGACCATTCTTTGAAGTAAAATAACTGATTCCAGGCTGAGTTGTACATCTTAACTTTCCCAAATGTAACCTATATCCCAGAGGCATGTGCCTAAGTATTCATATTTGTTCCAGCCCACCTCTTCTCATTTTCAAATAGAACTGGAGAGCATTATGCTAAGTGAAATAAGGCAGACAGTGAAAGACAAATAACATATGATCTCACCTATAAATGGAACCTAATCAACAAAGCAAGTAAGTGAGCACAAAATAACCAGAGACATTTAAATTAATAATAAACTTTTAAAATATTTTCCATAACTTCTATAACGAACATCATTCTAGACAGACAAAAATTAAATACAAACACATTTAAATGGAATTTTTGGAAGTGTGTGTATAATAGGAAATACTTTGGATGGGGTAATATATAGACTTTAAATAAATATACCAGCCTTATAAAGTTTTTATAATCTATATTCAGAGTCACCTCCTGGACTTGTGTTTGCTTTCCTAAACCTGGAGCTTGTGTTTGCTTTCCTAAATCACTATTCAAATGCTAGAAGCATAAAGCTGTCCAAACTATGTTGCATAGGTTTATATTTATTGTGGACATATTTTTTCTTAGACTGTCCAGTTTATAACTGTTGTCCCAATTAATCATGTTCCTTTCTTTTTCAAAAGTCCCCCAACTTGGATAATAAGTTGGCCATGATCACTATAGCCAAAAAATGTCTCTGCTATGCCTCAAATTACCTTGATAGTGTCACGTATTTGCTTCCACATCCTCTCTAGCACCTCCATTGTTAGCCAGGTATAAGGGCTGGAGGGCACATTTAAGGTCTTAATCTGCTGGTCTAGCTCTAGCAAATAGTTGAAGTCTTCTTGGGCTCTGACCAAGGAGTCCAAGAACACCTTGTGATCCTTCTGAAGCTGATGAATCTCATTTAGGGAGACACAGTGCACAGGTTCTGACAAGTCCTCCTCAACATTCTCACACCAGTGGTTGAAAGCAGAAGCCTTGTGTGCAAATTTCATGAATAGCTCCTCAGCCTATAAAGGAAAAAAAAGACACCTTCATCTTTACTAGTGGAAACAGAAGAGTAGAAGACAAGACAAGACTGAGGATAAAAAAATAACTTTCTTCAAATATTTTCAGGGCCAACACTCTAAGAGGGCAGAACTAAAACCAATAGGTACCATACAATAAGATGGATGGATGTGTGAGTTACAGGCATAAGCTCTGATTTTGGCATCTTGCTATGTGACACTGATCAGATTCTCCATCATCTACAAATTGAGAAAGTTGAATAATTTCTACAGTCATTTTAGCTCTAAGATTCCAAAAGTGGCAAAGGTCACTTTCAATGATAAGATTCCATGATTTCTTATTCTGAAGTCTGTTTTTCAATTCTACCTGGCACATAGTAAACATGCGAGAGCAGATGCTAAATGAATGATTAAATGAACAAGTCATTCATGGGATAGGCAAACCTATCATATCCTGTCCACTTTCTCTCTTTCTCCTGATCTCCTGTAGACCAAACCTCTCTAATGTCTTTGTCTGTACTGAGTTCTTGTCATACCATTCTTCTAAAATGTATTCAGGGTTCTCCTCAGACCTGAAGCTCCTACTCTCTAACTTGTATGGGAATTCCTCCAGTACTCTCTGGAGTTATCTGTATGTTCTGAGTGACTGAATTTCTGAATGAAAGAAGTACATGGATTGTTCCAGAGAGTATGTAATCAATAATGTTTTAGATTTAAAAATATATCACGGATTTTGGGTCAGCAGACTATAATTCCAAGGAGATTTATGTTATGCAAATTTGTTTTCAACCTCAAACATAAGAGTTAAAGAGGAAAACAATGGCCCAAGTACAAGGGAGATTACAAAGTTATACTTTACCTTCCTTGTACTCATTCCTACAATCTATATGCTAAAATAGACCAACATAGAGAAAACTAACATGAAGAATATAAAAATGTAAAATGCATTTTATAATGTTTTCATAATACTATGGATCAACTGAATATTTTACACATATTTTATAATCAGAAAGTAAAGTAATAGAGTCAGATTGTGAAATATCTTTCTTTTCTCTCTTTTTCTCTTCCATATATATATATATATGGAATATATATATATATATTTTTTCTTTTCCATATATATACACACATATATATGTTAATATATATATTCCAACATATATATGTGTGTATATATACATATAAGCTCTGATATACATATATATACACATATATATGTGTGTGTATATATAAGTTTTCTATTACTCAATTCATTTTTTTCACCTAAAATAGGTTTCATATCCTTCAATAGAGTAAAAATTAACTAAGGGTCCAGATAGATTAATTTTTATTCATGTGTTTGTTTTCTAACTACCTTAACTTGTTATGATGCAATACCTGTTATGGTATAGGAGTACTCAGTAATTTCACTGACTATCCAACTTCTCTTTAATAGTGATTTTTAAAAAATTATCAACATCTAATACTTTAGCAACCACCATTAGAAAGAACATTTTAATCACTTATATCCATATAGAACTTAGTGGTTTATACTGAATTTTTCAAATCCATTATTTCTTTTAATAGTATTAAAAGAGAACAGCAAAACATGGTAATAACATTATCCTACTTCATAAGTGCAGGAACCAAGGTTCAGATGTTAAGTGACAAATGCGAATTTTCCCAGCTAAAAAGATGAGAACAAAAGTTTTACTTGTCTATTTCTCCTTTTATTTGAATTAAACAAAGGACAAGAATGACCTTTTCTCCTGCCTGTCAATTTTAGGTCTTACTTACAGTCAGATCTCTCACTCGTTTGTCCAACCTACCTCTTCCATTACTTGCAGCCTAGCTTTCATCTCAAGTCAGCTGGATAACTGATAAATCAACCCAAAATATCTCCTGTCAATTAAAATATTTTTGCTTAATAAGAATGCCTTTCTGATCCTTTTCAAAATACTGACTCACATGTCTATAGATTATTGAGACAGAGTTTCTACTATTTGTTTCTAGATTCCATGGTTAATATATAATCAAAGCCTTATCATGCCTTAGCATTTCTAAAATTTACCTTCTGGATTGGTAACTGTTTCTCTAGCAATTTCTGTCTATGGGCTGCAGAGACTTCCAGCAGCTGTCCCCAGAGTTTCAGCAGAGCAGCATGGCGCTCCTCAATGGCTTTGGTCTGGCTGTGTTGAGTAGCCACCAGTTGGTCCCTTAGATCAGTTATCTTAGACAGTCTGTCTTGCTGAAAGCTCTGCATACTGATATCCAGTGTGTCCTGGGAAAGATCCATAGAGAAGCACTGAACAGAGAAACAATACAGATCCCAAAGGGTCATTTACACCTGGGTTCCAGCATATTTTTATCATGAATATGATAAGAACTGGAAATGATTTAGAATGATGACCAAGGATAAAGAAATAAATATGATGTAGAAAGTTAAGTGAACATTTGGGATTGGGATTATGGTCAAGTTCCAGTGGATTTATATTTTATAATTGGATTTTAGTTTATGTGGACTATAAATATTAAGGAAATACTGGAAAATTATGTATTCTAAATATTCTAAATGAAAACTAAATCATTCCCATAGTTCACATCCTTTGTAAGAGTCTTTGAATCACTTGTTAGAGTTTGTGTTCTAATTACTAGCAGTGCACTACTATAGAGCTTGGAAGTATCCAAACTAACAAAAGACCTCCTACAGATACTATATTACACAAATGATATTTTTGTGGAAATGATGATATCAGAATCACAAGGATTATTCATCAGAATAAGGATGTTCCACTTCCAAATCTGAAAGGGTGGCTTGTATATAGACCATTGTCTCTTTGAGAATAATTTTAACCACTGGGTAAAAATACAAAAAGCAGCTGTTTGAAAGGGATTAGAATGCAACTCAGGTAGCTATAACTCAGGGATTAAAATTTTAGGGAGGAGGGAATGAGAATGCAGTAAGAGTAATATTCTCCATTACTTTTGAAGTATAAATTATACAGGGTAAGAGGAAAAAGCAGCTGATCAGAGCTTTAGATGATCCAATGGAGCTAAAATGACAAAAACTGGAATTCTGGGAAACTAGGGCAGCCAGGATTTGAAGAGCCAGGAAAGGGAACTGTATAAAATATGTGCAATATTCTTCCTGCATTTTCCTCTCAAGGCACTTATAGATTCGTTCTTTGTTGCTTTTGTTCAGTTCCCATTGTCTCCATTTTCCCCCATTACTCTTCCCCCCTCTACCCACCCCCACCTCCCACAGTCAATCCTCCCTTCCTGTTGTCTTTGTCCATGAGTCCTTTATACATGGGTCCTTGATGATTCTTCTCCTTCTTTGCCCTGTTATTCTTTCCCCCTCCCTTCTGGTTTATGCGTAGGACACAAGTTCTAGAAGCTAAGCAGAAAACAGTAGTTATGAATTTAAAATGCTAAGTAGAATTTTCTGTAGTTACACAATACTGAGTTCAGGTCATATTAAGTATGAGCAGCTCTAGTAAGATATTTAAGTGAAAAGACCCCAAGTGTAAAAGCAAACTGAAAAAAGACTAGTTTTCAAAAACAGACAAACAAATAAACAAACCCTAAAAATATTCTTTGAAGCAGTTCAGCCCCTGGCTAAAATGTAGGAGTTGGATACAGGATGGGGGTGTTAACTTATAACCTTAAGTCAAAACTTATAAATGAATTATTTTAATGTAAATGAACTCACTGTTTCAATAAAGCAGTCAAACAGAACAAAATTCACTACATTATATTTTTAAAAGACACATCTAAAATATAAAGGCACTCTTTATTCCTGTCTTCATTGCAGCATTATTCACAATAGCTAAGATATAGAAACAACCTAAGAGTCCATGAAAAGATAAACAGATAAAGAATATGCCGTATAGGGAGATGGATATATGCATACATATACACATACATATATAATGGAATATTATTCAGTCATAAGAAAGAAAAGAGTCCTTCCATTTGCAAGAACTTTGATAAAATTTGAGGGCATTGTGCTAAGTGAAATAAGTCAGACAGAGAAAGACAAGTACTGTATTATATCACTTATTTGGGGAATCAAAAATAATGGTTACCCAGAACTGGGGGACAGGTAGGGATAGAAACTTCCTTCAATCAAGTTCTGGGATCTAATGCACAACAAGGTAATTATACCTAATAATACTCTATTATACAATTGAAACTTAAGAGAAGTTAAGTTTCAATAATTATAAACTTCAATTATATAACTGAAATCTTAATTTTCTTATTAAAAATAAATTATATGAGTGGGCTCTTTCTAGCTGCCAGGTGGGCTGCAAATCATGCAAACTTATGTCAGTCATGTGTTAATTGCATCTGTCAGCTACATATCTCTGAACCAGCACTTCAATGAGGTATTCAGAGATTTTAGTGAAATTAAATAAGGAGACTCAGCAAAGTGGTTAGGAATTTTGAAAGACCCTGTATTTCCACTATGTCCTGCAAGCATCCCACAAAGGTCCTGGACTCAGGACCTCAGTTTTCATTTATGAGGTGAATACCACTGTGCTTCTCTTACCTGTTGTGTGGTGAAAGACTACCAACAAAAGAGACACCAACGAAGGCCCACATCGAAATCATAAAAGTTCTGTGACATTATAAGTGATTGGAGGGGTCTTGTCCTTCCCAGGGAGGGTACCAGGAGTAGGGACTCTTCCCTTGTTGAGAATAGGACCTAAAGCCATGTTTAGAGCATGCTCAGTAGATCAACGACTCAGGGGGATGATACAGCCCCTCAGTGTGCACAGTACAGTGTGGCAGACAATATGTGCTTATCTGAAGGGTAATATCACCCTCTCAGGGCGACATAAACCACATGGCCCTATCAAAGTTGCACAGAATAACTTGTGCCTCTCAGAACTGATGTGTACAGCATGTGCCTATCAAGAGAGAGGAAAATAACATGTGCTTTTTCAAATTAAGAACAATATGTTTACAAGAAATTGTGCAAAATCAACATGACTTTGCACCAAAAGAAGCATAAAAACAGAAGACTTCAGGCCATGGACAACACATACACAGAGAGAGAGTCACTTTGAGACATCCTGCACATTCTGCCTCAGGAGAGAAAGACCTACGTTGTGCTTCTGTCCTTCTGACTCTGCCTTGCAAGACCTCAACCACCCTCAATTACCTCCTGACCTGGACCTGATCTGGACTCTTGGGATTCAGGTTTGTTATTCCCTAATTCTCTTGTGTGATGTTATTGCTGATTGTTTCTGAGTGATTATTATTGTTATTAGGTTAGTATGGATTTGGATTGAATCTGCATTAATAAAAGCTGAATGAATAGTATAGTCAAAAAAATAAAATAAATTATAATTATGCAACAGAATTGAGGTGTTATATAATTCTATGGTGGTAGTCATTTTGCAATTTATAAATGTATCAAATCAACAACAAAAATAAAATAAAGTATAAAGACACTGAAAAGTTGGAAACAGCCTAGGTGCCCATCAGTATAGGAGTGGATTAAAAAAGCTATGGTACATTTACACAATGAAATACTATGCAGCAGTAAAACAAATAGAAGAAGAAATTCTCACCTCTTGCAACAGCATGGATAAAAATGGAGACGATAGTGAAATAAATCAGTCAATGAAAGACAAATGTCATATGAATTTAATGAACAAAATAAAGTAATGTGCAACACAGAATCAGAGGCATAGACTCAGGGAACAGACTGACAGCTGTAAGAGGGTAGGCACGATGTGGGGACTGGTTGATAGAGGGTGAAAGATTTAGTCAAAGAACATATGTGAAAGACCCATGGACATGGACAATTGTAGGATGAAAGGGTGGAGGAGGGGGAGGAGGCAAAAAGGGAAAATTAGAATGACTGTAATAGCATAAAAATTAAATATTTAAAAGGAAAAAATTGAAAGAGTAAAAAAGAATGAAACAAATATATACTGCAAGCAAAAAAAAAAAACTGCTGTAGTATTCTAGCATATAAAAAAGACTTTATATCAAGAAATGTACATAGCTGTAGCACTTCTGAGAAAGAAGAACAAAGGAGGAGAGATCACAATACCTGATATCAAACTGTATTACAAAGCCACTGTAATCGAAACAGCCTGGTACTGCCATAAAAATAGGCACATAGACCAATGGAACAGAACAGAGAACTCAGAAATAAACCCAAGTCTCTACGGTGAGTTAATATTTGACAAAGAGGGAAGAAACATAAAATGGAGCAAAAAAGTCCTCTTCAACAAATGGTGTTGGGAGATCTGGACAGCTACATGCAAAAAAAAAAAAAAAAAAAAAAAAAAAAAAGAATAAATAAATAAAAATTAAACTCAATCACCAACTTATGCCTCACACAAAAAGAAATGCAAGGTGGATAAAAGTCTTAAATATAAGTCATGGCACCATAAAAGACCTAGAGAAAAACACTGGAAGGAAAATCTCAGACATTCCATGCAGCAACATCTTCAGTGATATGTCCTCTAAAGCAAGGGACATAAAGGAAAGAATAAACAAATGAGACCTCATCAATTTAGAAAGCTTCCACAAGGCTAAAGAAAGCTGCATGGTATTAAAATGAAAAGAGAACCAACTATTTGGGAGAACATATTTGCCAATGATACCTTGGGCAAGGGTGTTATCTTCAAAATAATTAAAGAACTCACATGTCTCCACTCCAGGAAGACAAAAAACACAATTAAAAAAGTGGGCAAAAGACTTGAACAGACACTTCTCCAAGGAGGACATACAGAGGGCCCAGAGGCATATGAAAAATGCTCAGCATCACTAGACATCAGAGAGATGAAAATTAAAACCACAATGAGATACCACTTCACACCAGTCAGAATGTCCATCATAAACAAGTCAATAAACAATTGTTGAAGAGGATGCAGAGAAAAGGGAACCCTAGTGCACTGTTGGTGGGAATGCAGACTGATGCAGACACTATGGAAAATAGTATAGAATGTCCCCAGAAAACTAAAAATGGAACTGCTTTTTGACCCAGCAATTTCACTGCTATGATTATACCCTGAATGCCCTGAAACACCAATTCAAAAGAACTTATGCACCCCGATGTTCATAGCAGCACTATTTACAATAGGCAAGTGCTGGAAGCAACCTAAGTGCCCATTAGTAAATAAGTGGATTGAAAAATTGGTACATTTATACAATGGAATTCTATGCAGCAGAGAAAATGAAGGCGCTCCTACCCTTTGAGAGAGTGTGGATGGAACTGGAGATCATTATGCAAAGTAAAATAAGCCTGGTGGTGAGGGACAAATACCATATGATCTCACCTTTAACTGGAACATAATCAACAAAACAAAAAAGCAAACAAAAAAGAACCAAAGACATTGAAGTTAAGAACAATCTAACAATAGCCAGAGGGGATGGAGGATGGGATAGTGAGGAGTAGGGTTTTCAGGAACTACTATAAAGGACACATGGACAAAACCTAGGGGGAGGGTGAAAGCAAGGGAGGGGGGTGGGTTTGGCTGCTGTGCAGGGGGAGTGGTGGGGAGAAAATGCAGACATCTGTAATTGAACAACAAATTTGTTTTTAAAAAGAACTATCAAGTTTTAAAAATAGTGTCTTTCTTAACTACTCAAACATTTACTCAATAGATACTCTGTTCCAGGGACTGTACTATGGAAGAATACTTGATCATATAGGGAATGTTAATATAGAGTGTAAAAGATACTTACAGTATGATCTTAAATATTTCATGTGAAAAAGGAGTGTGTATACACATACCTACAAAGAAAACAAGACTGGAAAGATATTCTAGAAGTATGAATAAGGATTATCTCTGAGTACTGGACAATTTATTTCTTCTTTGTGCTTTTGCACATTTATCACATTTTCTATGATTACTTTCTATTCTGTAAACTGAGAAAGTATAGGAGACTGTTCTAAGTGGCATAGGCCCAGCTCCCACTAGGAGATGCATAGGACCCATGCCCAGATAGGTTATCCCTTGGGGAATCAGGACTGCATTGTACCTAGGCTTCTATGAGACTTGCTTTTGCTAAAACTCCTTCACCCTAAATTGAGACAGCAAGTACTTACTGTAACTTCTTAAAGTCTATGCTAAATCTCCCCAATATGGAGTGTAACTGGTTCAACCACTTTTCCCTTTGCATTTGCAGACATTCTTCTCTTTGAAGTAATTAGCAGCATCCTCCCCTTTGTTTTTTTGTAAAAGGTAACCACCTAAATCAAACCTGTGCATAGTAAATAAGGACCACCATGTAATGTGCCCAGAAAAGCAATAAAAGTTTGTCAAGGCAAGGGCTGAGGCTTTTTGTCCTCTTGAGAGAGAAGCTGTGCTGTCCCTTTTCCTCCATAGGACTCGATAGTCCATGTGAATTTGTCGTGTCTCATCACAATGTCGTAGATCCCATGAACTGGGGTCTTCATCAAAACAGTACCTCAAAAATGAAAGTATGCTATTTTCTAGATATATCTAATAAATCTTGAAGTGTTTATTAAAAAAGATGAACATTTCATAATTAAAAGCATCAATTTCTCAAGATGTGTTTACATAATGCAAAATAACACAACTTTTCACCTAGACTCAAAATATGTAAAATTAATAAGTATTTAAACAACATAGTTAACAAAATCTAATAGGTAATATAATTAACTGAAAAACATACTTTCTTTCTGTAAATTAATTACTTTTATTTATTGTCATTATTTAAAATTGGCTATATTAATATATATAAATGTTATACAAAAATTATTCACCAGAACAGGTCATATTATGGTGCAAACCCTGGCTTGTGAGGTCCACAATATTGTGGATGAGACATGACAAATTCACATGGAATACTGAGTCCTGTGAAAGAAAAGGGATACCCCAGCTTCTCTTTCAAGAGGAGAAAAAACCTCAGCCCTTGCCTTGACAAGCTTTTATTGCTTTTCTGGGCACATTACATGATGGTCCTCATTACTGTAAATCAAGTTCCTCAATATTCTAGAACATTTTAAAAAATAAAATGAAATAAATCAAATAAAAATATCACAAAAGATAATTTAAAACTTCCCAAATGTTTGCAAATTAAATAATACACTACTGAATTATCAATGGGTCAAATGAGAAATTAAGTGAAAGAAAAAATACCATATAATCTCACCTATAAGTGAAACTTAATCAACAAAACAAACAAGAAAGCAAAATATAACCAGAGACATTAAAATAAAGAGCAAACTGACAGTAACCAGAGGGGAGGAGAGAGGGAGATCATGAGTGAAAGAAGGGGAAGGGTCATCAAGGAACATGTATAGAGGACCCAAGGACAAACAAAAGTGGGGTAGGATTAAGGGTGAGAGGTGGGGTTGGTGGGGTTGGGAAAAGTAGTGGAGGGAAAATGGAGACAACTGTACTTGAACAACAATAAAAAAGATTATATATGTTAAAAAAGAATTTAAGTTGGACAGAACATATTTAACTGAATGATAACAGAAATAATATATAATATTTGTGAGATGCAGTTAAGCTTTACTAAAAAATTTATATCCTTAAATCAATATATTAGAATACAACAATGGCTAAACATTTGAGATAAGTTTTTTATATTGAATTTTTTTTAATTTCTTTTTATAGGTATTGCATTGAATCTGTAGATTGCTTTGGGAAGTATGAACATTTTGATGATGTTAATTCTTCCGATCCATGAACACGGTATGTGTTTCCATTTATTTGTGTCTTCCTTGATTTCCTTCTTCAGTGTTGTGTAGTTTTCTGCATACAGGTCTTTTACCTCCTTGGTTAGGTTAATTCCTAGGTACTTTATTTTTCTTTTTGCTGTATCAACCCAATGGCATATTTCACAGATATAGAACAAACTCTTCAAAAATTTATATGGAACCATAAACGACCCAGAATAGCGGCAGCAATCTTGAGAAAGAAGAGCAAAGCAGGAGGGATCACAATACCTGATACCAAAATGTATTACAAGGCCACTGTAATCAAAACAGCCTGGTACTGGCATAAAAACAGGCACATGGACCAGTGGAACAGAACAGAAAGCCCAGAAATAAACCCTAGTCTCTATAGTCAATTAATATTCAACAAAGGGGGCAGCAACATAAAATGGAGTAAAAAAAGCCTCTTCAACAAGTGGTGTTGGGAGAACTGGACAGCTTCGTGCAAGAAAATGAAACACGAGCACCAACTTACACCATACATAAAAATAAATTCAAGGTGGATAAAAGAATTAAACATAAGCCGTAACACCATTAAAGTCCTAGAAGAGAACATAGGCAGGAAAATCTCAGATAGTACATGCAGCACCATTTTTACTGATATGTCTCCTAAAGCAAGGGACATAAAGGAAAGAATAAACAAATGGGATCTCATCAAAATAAAAAGCTTCTGCATGGCCAAGGAAAACAGTATTAAAATAAAAAGAGAACCGACTCTGTGGGAAAACATATTTGCCAATGATACCTCAGATAAGGGTTTAATCTCCAAAATATACAAAGAACTTACACGACTCCACTCTAAGAACACAAGAAACCCAATTAAAAAATGGGCAAAGGACTTGGGCAGACACCTCTCCAAGGAGGACATACAGAGGATCCAGAGACACAGGAAAAGATGCTCGATATTGCTAGCTATCAGAGAGATGCAAATTAAAACCACAATGAGATACCACTTGACACCGGTCAGAATGGCCCTCATAAACAAAGCAACAAACAACCAGTACTGGAGAGGTTGTGGAGAAAAGGGGACCCTAGTGCACTGCTGGTGGGAGTGCAGACTGGTACAACCACTATGGAAAACAGCATGGAATTTTCTAAAAAAAACTAAAAATGGATATACCTTTTGACCCAGCAACTCCATTGCTAGGACTATATCCTAAGAACCCTGAAACACCAATCCAAAAGAAACTATGCATCCCTATGTTTATAGCAGCACAATTTACAATAGCCAAGTGTTGGAAGCAACCTAGATGCCCATCAGTAAATGAATGGATCAAAAAACTGTGGTACATTTACACAATGGAATTCTATGCAGCAGAAAGAAAAAAGGAGCTCATACCCTATGCAACAGCATGGATGGAACTTGAGAGCATCATGCTAAGCGAAGTAAGCCAGGCAGTGAGAGATAAATACCATATGATCTCACCTTTAACAGGAACCTAATCAACAAAACAAACAAACAAGCATAATATAACCAAAGACATGGAAATTGGGAACATGCTGACAGTCACCAGAGGGGAGAGGGGAGGGAATTTCAGGGGAAAAGGGGAAGGATTTACAGGAACAAGTATAAAGGACACATGGACAAAAACTATGGGGGGGTGGAAATGGGAGGGAGGTGGGGAGGGTTGGGGTGGCGGGTTCGGGTGAGAATAAAAGACAGAAAACTGTACAAGATCAACAATGAAAATAAAAATTTAAAAAAAAATTTCTTTTTATAAATGACTTTGGTGTTGTTCATATACAGTTGTCTACATTTTCTCCCCTCCACTCCCCACCACTATATGGAAAAAACATATTTGCCAAAGATACCTCAGACTAGGATTTGATCTCCAAAATATATAAGGAATTCATATGACTCTACTCCAAGAAGACAATGGCTAAACATTTAATAATCCCATTATCCATCTTAAAAAATTAATGAAGTTATCCTTAGGGAAGTTAAAGAAGATGATAAAGATATAAAGATATTAAAAATCTATTAATGGAATATAATTCACAATATGACAGAGAGAAATTAAAAAAATACAAGTTGGTTCCCTAATAAAAATTATAAACACCTATTGCAAGATTAAGCAAGAAGAATAGGGAGGGAGAGACAGAGAGTAACAAAAAACTAGCAAATTATCAACATCAGGAAGGAAAAGGAAAATATCACAGTACCTACAGACAATAAACTGCAAAATTTAGGAATGGAATAATTTTATTTGTTCAGCTTCTGTGTGATATGGGTCTTGGCCCTTACTGGCATCAACTAACATGCAATACTGCTCTCACCTGCTTTGCCAGGAGAGTGAGGAAGTCAGTGAGGTCTGCACCATTGCCATTGCTCTTCAGGCTTGTTTCCTTCTCAGCTAAAAAGCAAAGATAATTCATAAGATGGGGAAGATATTTGGTCTTGTATTAGTCTTGGTAAGGAGAAAAGAAATATATCCTACAGGTCACAAGAAACCTCCAAACTCTCAAATTCGATGATTCATTGGACTATGAGAGCATTGAAAATCAATGGATTGTTTTTATAAACTTGTTCAGGATAAAACTGACTGAAACAGAGCTAGGGCCAAGAGGATTTCAGAGTGTTTCATAGAACAAACCAAATTACATATCAGACATAAATTACAATTAAATCAAACAGTTTATTTCCTAGACTGTTTTGCAACAGTCTTATCTTTCTGAATATAATATCAAATCACTAATTCTCAAAAAGATGTTCTCTGGTAGTCACACCCTCAGCATGTTTCTCTGTGTATGTGTATTTGCATATATGTGAGTGTGATTGTAATTGTGTCTTGAAAGAATAGGTGTCGGTAATGAAGGGAGCATCTTTCTTTACATGGTAAATGAAGAAGCCCCAGAAACCATTCTGTTAAAAAATTATCAGCATTTCTCAAACCTCAGAACCAGAGCCTTCACATATCATACCTATCCAGGCCTCCACCAAATCAGCCTTCCAGTTGAACTGCTGAAAGGCATAATCATCTTCCAACTGCAACTTCCAAGAAGCTATGGCCTGGGCCAGAGAAGGTGTCTTTTCATTCAGAGTCTCTATCTTGACAGAAATTTTTTCCTTGTACTCGCTTTCCTCCTGCAGCACCAAGATTAATAGGAGAAAGAGACGTCAAGGCCAAAAATGTGAATGCTTTAGTACTATTAAAAAGTTGTCATCTCTCCCTTTCAAACTCTATAACTACTCCCTCTAGATCTAGTGAATTTTTTCTATTATCCCTTTATGCCACAGATGGTTATTTCCAACCAGCATTTAGATGATCTTCTCAAGCTTGTTCATGTAAGTGGGATCTTCTTAGTAGGTGTACACATCTAGAAGGTATGAAGTCATCTCTGTTTAGGGTTCTTCCTATAGCACCTAGATCAGTGACACTTTGTAGAAACAAGCATTTAAACAAAAGAATGATACTCAGATTACAAGTAGGTTTCCAAATGGTCCTCCTCCCTAGAGGCTTACATAGAATTTTTTCTACATTCTTACAATATTCTATGACTAAAGTGAGTCATTTATAAAATATTCATAAATGCCATATTGTGCATGGGATAAGAGTGTGTCAACAGCTAATTTATCAATAAGGCTTACTAGCATTTATCTATACATGTAAATACATACATATATATTTATCTTATTGATATTTTATTGATTTGAGAGAGAGACAGAAAGAGAAATAGAGAGACAGATAGACATCAGTTTGTTACTGCACCTAGTCAGCATTCACTAGTTGACCCTTATATGTAGCCTGACCAGGGATTGAACCTTTGATCTTGGTGCCTTGGGACAATGCTGCAATCAACTGAGCTACCTGGCCAGGGCTCAACAGCTAATTTTAAATAAATTAAAAGGTTATTCTTATTAGACCTTGAAAATAGAATTTCCAGAAAACCATAATTAAATAAATTTGCTAAGAACCAAAACAATAATAACAAAAGGGCAACTTTAAAAAGATAATTAAAATTCTATATATAATTTTAGTACTGCTCAGGAATCTATATTTGGGTCAATCCCTTTTGAAAATAAAAGTTTGACCTATAATCCCTGATGTCTCTCACCTTATTCAAGATATGTCTTCCTTGAGCACACACATTTTGCACTCGGGCCTCGTGGACAGCAAAATCATTAACCAAAGCTTCCTGCTTCTTTAGCAAGCTCTGCATAAATGAATAAGTGAGAATCAAAACATCTGGACAATCTACCCCACTACTATTCTGTTCCCAAAATTCTTCACTTTTCAAAAAGGGCAAACTTACCAGAAAAAGAGTTAAAATAATATGTTACATTGTTTCTAACTTACCACATGACCCTATGGTTTTCTAGATTTTTAAGTAAGAGTGTTGATCAAGGTAATACATAAAAGTCTCTCTAGATTGAAATGTATACAATTCTATGAAATACTTCATCTACCAGAGAAATATTGTGTATCAAGAACATCTTATATTAAGAGCTTACCTGGAAGTCTTTTTGTCCCAATAGGATCCTTTAATTTTAAAGGTGAAACCACTGACTAAGAAGAGATTCATATTAAAGAAAAGAAAATGAATCCCTTCAGTTTATTGCTCACCTGAGTAGCAGCCAATGTGTCTCCAGAATCCCCTTGGGCAACCACTGCTTCCTTTTCACTGATCCAAGCTTCCTCTTCCTCAGCATTCTCCATAAATTGCAAGTATTCTAGGGACTCCTCCAACTGTAACCCTCTAGAACAGATCAGTAAGCCCCAATAAAAATAAGAGAAACTTAGCAAGCAGTGGAAGTGGAATTAAAGGTCACAGTCTCTCAAGGCAGCCACAGTTGAACGGGACCACAGAACAGGTGAGTATGTAAGTGTCTGCTAGTCAGCTGTGATGATCATTTCTGGACAAGGGAAGACCCTTGATCCACAAGTTCAGTTTTGTGGCCTCATCTACTCTCTAGGATTCTTTGTGAAGTAAAGGAAATCTTGTCCAAACAGCCCTGGCTGGTGTGGCTCAGTAGATTGAGTGCTGGCCTGCGAAGAAAGGGGTTCCTAGTTCGGTTCCCAGTCAGGGCACATGCCTGGATTGTAGGCCAGATCCCCAGTAGGGGGTGCACAAGAGGCAACCACACATAGATGTTTCTCTTCGTCTCTCTCTCCCTTCCCCTCTAAAAGTAAGTAAATAAAATCTTTTTTTTTTTTTAAAGAAGCCAACACCCCCCGCAAAAAAATGCCAAGACTTTGGACTTGGAGAATAATAGCACTGAAGCAGAGTCTCTTACTACTCTAAAACTGTCTTTCTTTTTACACAACATAGGCTCTACAAAGTGCAAAGTACTTTTATTCTTCAGGAAGAAATGTTTCCCTATTGCCAACACACATGTACTTGTAGGAAGAAATTATTTATTTGGTTATATAACTATTTGATTTTTTTTTTTTTAATGCATGGCTATAAGGGAGGAAAAACCTTTCTTTTACTCTTAAGTATTGCATACAATGCTAAAAAGGGGGTAATATAAAAACAGACATGTGGCAAATAACCTAGTATAAAGGGTAACATTTAGAACAATAATAAGAAAAGACAATTGCAAGTAAGTGCAGGAGTAGAGGTATGTTTAGAACACAGAGGCAGCAATCACTCTGCCTGGGTCTAAATGGGAGAAAGCCCCAGAAAACCCCAGAGAAAGCTTCAGAGAAGACTTCATTTGAGGAAGGACTTGGAAGATAGAGATGTGTAGCTGTGAAGAAATGCTGAGCAAACACTTAAATATGCTCCCCAACAATAGCTCAATACCTGCAACACAGGAAGAGAATTTTGCCTCCAATACCCAACTCACCGAGCCTTAGTCAACTCTCTGAGCTTCTCCCAGTGTTGAACAAACTGAACCAGCCGCTCCTGGATCTCCTCTTGCTCCACAGCAGCCTTGTCTCCCAGCCCCTCTGCCATATTCAGCACATTCTGAAGAACACCCCCCACCCATGTTGTGTTATCCCACAACCTCTCCCAATTTAGATACAGTTCCCAGGTTATTTCTTTAAAAAAATACTTAAAACATTCCTTAGTTTTATTACTAAATTTTATACTAAGTTTTTTTTATTGTTCAATTACAATTGTCTCCATTTTCCCCCATGCTCTCCCCTGCCCTGCCCACGCCTTCTCTCCCACATTCAATCCCCCTCCCCGTTGTCCTTGTTCATGGGTCCTTTATAGCCAGATTATTTCTTAACTCTATGGTAATTGGGGTGGTTTTAAAAATCCTGGGAGAATAAAGAAAGCTGTAGTAAGATTTACCATGCTAAACTTACCCAACTATTTGGAAACATACATTGGCATCTGTACTAAGATACTCTGCATGTTCTGCTTTATAGATTATTAATGCTCATAGCATGACCTTGCTGCCAAGCCAGAACCAGAGTTGCTTTTTTTTTTTTTTTTTTTTTTTTTTTTGCATGGCTCAGCTTAAGTACAGCTTTTCCTAATGTTCCAACTTGCATGCTGTCAACAATTGTGACCTGGAGTGTTGAAATTGCTCCTTCTACGAAAGAGCAGGGCGTCCTATGTGGAATTCTTCTATTTATAGGATACAAAATGTGGAGGAGAAAGGAACACTTGAATAACACTTTATGACTAACTTTGTGTGACATGGCAATTTCACCTTTTGTAGAATCATCCTGTTTGTCCATAACATGAAGGCCTATTAGACTTCTCTGCCCTTCTAGTTCTCACATTTTACTATTCCTACCTGGATGGCAGGTTCATGTGCCTTTAGCTCCCCTTCTAGACGTTTGTGCTTCTTCAGTAAGTTCTGAACCCCCTGTAGATCCCTCCCATAGTCCTGGGAGCTCACTCGTACCAACTTCTCTCTGCAAATGAGGAATAAAAACAGAGTTTAGACCTCAGAGGAATTCTAGAAAAATGGTTTTCTGAGAGTGTGAGTGGCTGGGGTTGAGGAGGTGGCAACACTCTGGTGTCAGTAATCACAGATAATTAGTACCAAAGGCTTTCAGCAAAATTTCTGACTTATACTAATACACTTAATATATTGATCTCTACCATGTGCACAGATGTAACAGCCTTCTACTTACTTCCTTTGCCTGTCTAGTTATGTACATTATCTTCTTTTTTTATTGTTGTTCTATTACAGTTGTCCCAATTTTCCCCCTTGTTCTCCTTGCCCTGCAACCACCCACTGCCACAGTCAATCCCCACCCAGTTGTATATATCCATGGGTCATTTATACCTCTTCCTTGACTAGACATTTGTTTCTTTCCTCAATATAATCATCCCCCTCCCTTCTGGTCACTTTACATCTGTTCCTCATCTCCATGCCTCTGGTTCTATTTTGATCATTTATTTATTTCGTTAATTAGGCTGCATTTATAGATGAGATCATATGGTATTTGTATTTCACTGCCTAGATTATTTCACTTCTAATAATACTCTCCAGTTCCATCCATACTGTTGTAAGAGGTAGGAGTTCTTTCTTTCTGCAGCATAGCATTCCATCGTGTACAACCTTATTTATTATGTGTAGATATGCTCCTTCTACTTCCACTTTGCTGAGATTTTTTTTTTTAAATATTTTATTTATTTATTTTTATTATTTATTTATTTATTTATCTTTAGAGGGGAAGGGAAGGAGAGAGGGAGAGAAACATCAATGTGCGGTTGCCTCTTGTATGTCCCCTGCCGGGAACTGGCCTGGCAACCCAGGCATGTGCCCTGACTGGGAATCGAACCGCGATCCTTTGGTTCGCAGGCCCGCGCTCAATCCACTGAGCTACACCAGCCAGGGCTGCACTTTGCTGAGATTTTTAAATCATAAATGGATGCTCTACTTTAGCAAATGTTTTTTTTTTTTTTTTTTCAGCATTTGTTGATATGATCATGTAATATTTATCTTCCATTTTGTTTATGTGGTGTATTACATTTGTTGATTTGAAAGTACTATTATACCATTCTTCCATCCCTGGGATGAATCCCACTTGATCTTGTTGTATAACATTTTCAATGTATTTCTAGATCTGGTTTGCCAATATTTTGTTGATGATTTTAGCACCCATGTTCATCAGCAATATTAGCCTGTGGTTTTCTCTCGTGTCTTTTTCTGGTTTGGGAATTAGGACAATATCAGCTTCATTAAAAAAAGTTGAGAGTCTTCCCTCTTCTTGAATTCTTTGGAGTAGTTTGAAAATGATAGGAGTTAGTGATTCCCTAATTGCTTGGAAAAATTCACTTGTGAAGCCATCTGGTCCAAGGCTTTCATGTGCCAAGAATTTTTTGAATACTGCTCTATTCACTATACCAGTCTGTCTATTCAGGCATTCTGCTTCTTCTTGATTTATGTTTGTAAGATATATGCTGCTAGAAATTTATCCAATTGGCCCAGGGTGTCAAATTTCTTGGCATTTTATTGTTCATAGTAATTTCTTACAATCCTTTGTATTTCTGTGGTATCAGTTTTGATTTATTCTCTTTCTTTTCTGATATTATTTGAGTCCTCTTTCTTTTTTCTTGATGAGTCTAGTTAAAGGCTTGTCAATTTTATTTATCTTATCTTTGAATTGTTCTTTTAGTCTCTATGTCATTTAATTTTGCTCTGTTCTTGATTCCTTCCTTCCTTCTACATGCTCTAGGCTTTGTTTGATGTTGTTCCTCTAGTTCTTGTAGATGCAGGTTATGTTCCTTATTTGATTTTTTTTCTTTTTTATAGAGGATTGTACTGTTATGAACTTTCCTCTCAAGACTACCTTCACTGTCTCCCATAGGTTTTGGACTGCTGTGTGTCCATTTTGTTTGTTTCCAGAAACATTTTCACTTCTTCCTATATCTCACTGTTAACTCATTCATTATTTAATAGTGTGTTATTCAGTCTCCATGAATTTTAATGTTTTTGAGTTTTTTGCCTTGAGATTGGTTTCTAGTTTCAAGCCATTGTGATCTGAGAAGGTGCTTGACATGATTTCAATTTTCTTGAATTTGTTGAGTTTTTTTTTTTTTTATGTTCTGCCATGTGATCGATCTTTGAAAATATTCCGTATACTTTTAGAAAGAATATATATTTTGATTCTTTAGCGTGAAAATTTTTGTGTATACCATTAAAACACTTGATCTAGAGTGTTGTTCAATGCCACAATATCCTTGTCGAATCTTTGCCTGGAAGATCTATCCAACATTGACAATAGAATATTAAAATCCCCATATATGAGTGTGTTGCTGTTGATGTCTTTGTTGAAGTCCTCCAAGATTTTCCTTACACATTTCTGTGCACATATGTTTGCAAGGGCTATATCTACCCAAAGGATTTTTCCCTTCAGTATTATGCAAGTCCTGCATTGTTTCTTTCTTTCTTCCTTTTTTTTTTTTTTGGCCTTTGTTTGAAATATGTTTTGTCTGATATAAGTATTGCTACCTCAGCTTTTATTTCATGCCCATTTGCTTGGAATATTTTTATTCCTTCCCTTCACTTTCAGGCTGTGTTATCCTTAAGCTACCTTAAGTCTTTTAATTGAAGCATTTAATACATGTACATTTAAGGTTATTATATATAGGAACTTATTTTTTGCCATTTTTTCCTTTGCTCCCATCTTCCACCCTCCTCTCTTCATCTTCTCAAAGCAATCCCTCTAGTATCTCTTACAATACTGGTTTGGTGGAGATGTATTCTTTTACTGTTTTTTTTTTTTTCCTGCAAAACTCCTTATTTTTCCTTCCATTTTACATGAGAGCCTTACTGGGTAGAGTAGTTGATTGCAAGCCTTTGTTTTTCATTACTTGGAATATTTCTTGCCATTCCCCTCTGGCTTGTAGGGTTTTTGATGAGTAATCAACTGATAGCCTTATTGGACTTCCCTTATATGTTACTAGCTCTTTTTTACTTTAAATTTTGCCATTTTAATAATGATATGTCTTGGAGTAGGTCCCATTGAGTTCATCTTGACTGGGACTGTCTGTGCTTCTGGATTTACATGACTTTTTTCTCTCATCTAGTTAGGGATGTTTGCTGTCATAACTTCTTTAAACAAGTTTTCTATACTCCTCTTCTTACCTTTCTGGTATTCCTATGATACAGATATTATTATGTTTTATGTCATCCTGATCTACCTTATATTCTCTTTGTTCTTTCTTGAGTCTTTTCTTTCTTCATTTGGTTGCTCTGTCTGGGAATTTTTTGCTACCTTTTCCTATAGCTCACTGATTTGATCTCTGCTTCATCTAGTCTGCTTTTAATTCTTTCTACTCCATTCTTCATTTCAGATACTGTATTCTTCCTTTCTTCCTGGCTCTTATTGATAGCTTCTATGTCCTTTCTCATGCTGTTGTAGTTTACAGTTAGTTCCATGTAGCTTCCCTGGAGTTCTTTGCAGTTCTGATTAAGCTCATGATCATCTTTATAACCATTATTTTGCACTCAGTGTCTGATAGTTTCCTTGCCTCTATTTCATTTAACCATCTTTATGAGGATGTCTCCTTTCCTTTCAATTGAGGCTTCTTTGTCTCCCCATTTTAGGTGACCCTTCTCATTTGTTTCTGCTTCTTAGATTGATCTACTTTGACTCCCTGTCTTCATGGTGTGACCTTCTGTGGTAAGAGACTTGTGGTATTCAATGGTGCTGTCTCTTTGATTTCCTGATCTCTTGGGATACCCTTTATGCTATTTATTTTGGATCTCTGGCTGTAACTGGGTTTTGGTTGTTGTTCAATCATTCTTTGGTAGGTCTTTCCCTCTGATTTGCTGATGGAGAGTCATTCTGCCAAGCACATCTTGTATGCTGTTGTACATGTGCTGCCAGAACAAAACTAAACAGCCCAGAAAACAAACCCACACGAGCAAAAATATCCCCCACCCACAATCGCACTATCAACAGCAAAGAAGCCAATATTAATAAATATGTAAAGAGATTAAGACTATTATAAGAAAGGGGAAACAAATATGAGATGACTAACTGAAAGTAAAATGCTTATGAGAGAGTAAAGGGAGGAGTAATAAGAGTTGGGAATAGAGACGAGGCGAAGAGAGAAAGAAAGTAAACTTTACATCATAAATAAAAAAGGTAGGGAAGAAGGAGAATGGAGTAAGAGAAGGGAAGCATATAGTATTGGGTTCAAACAGAAATTTATACATATATGGTAAGAAAAAGAAAAATATAGGAACAATATGTGAGGACAGAAAGATACACCCAGCACTATCATCAACACATGAAAAAAGATTAATATAGGTGAAGTGGGAATAAGAAGGCAAGAAGGCAGAAAGAAAGCTTAAATGATGTCTATAGGAAAGAGAAAGGATTTTGAGAGGATAAAGGGAGAAGGCATACTAAGAGGAAGGAATAAAACCAGGCTGATACAGGGAAAATTTAAAGTTTAATTTTTTTTGAAAAGGGCAAGAGGAAGGCGAAATTGAGTAGGAGAGGGAAACAATAAAATTTGAGGTTTAGAACACAAAAATAGTGAAGGTCTAGAAATAAAATTGAAAAAGTGCCACCACCACCACCATATCCACAACAAACAGGCAAAGATTGATAAAGGTGGATAGAGAATAAGAGGATTTTAAGAATGGGAAAAAGAATATACATCAGAACCAGGAAAGCTGGTCTTATTAACTCAGTATGGGTCTGAACTCTGAGATTCAAGGGAGCTGATTGTTAGTCCAAGTCCAAAGTCCAGAAAGCCAGGAGCACTCATGTATAAGATTGCACTATATTCATCTTTTTTTAATTTTTTTTTATTTTAATTGTTGATCTTGTACAGTTTTCTGTCTTTTATTCTCACCCCAACCCACCACCCCAGGCCTCCCCACCTCCCTCCCATTTCCACCCCCCCACAGTTTTTGTCCATGTGATCTTTATACTTGTTCCTGTAAATCCTTCCCCTTTTCCCCTGAAATTCCCTCCCCTTCCCACTCTGTTGACTGTCAGCCAGTTCTCAATTTCAGTGTCTTTGATTATATTATGCTTGTTTGTTTGTTTTGTTGATTAGGTTCCTGTTAAAGGTGAGATCATATGGTATTTGTCTTTCACTGCCTGGCTTGTTTCCCTTAGCATAGTGCTTTCCAGTTCTATCCATGCTGTTGCAAAGGGTAGGAGCTCCTTCTTTCTTTCTGCTACATAGAATTCCATTGTGTAAATGTACCACAGTTTTTTGATCCATTCATTTACTGATGGGCATCTAGGTTGCTTCCAACACTTGGCTATTGTAAATTGTGCTGCTATGAACATAGGGGTGCATAGGTTCTTTTGGATTGGTGTTTCAGGATTCTTAGGATATAGTCCTAGCAGTGGAATTGCTGGGTCAAAAGGAAGGTCCATTTTTAGTTTTTTTTAGAAAATTCCATACTGTTTTCCATAGTGGTTGTACCAGTCTGCACTCCCACCAGCAGTGCACTAGGGTCCCCTTTTCTCCACAACCTCTCCAGTACTGGCTGTTTGTTGCTTTGTTTATGAGGGCCATTCTGACCGGTGTCAAGTGGTATCTCATTGTGGTTTTAATTTGCATCTCTCTGATAGCTAGCGATATCGAGCATCTTTTCCTGTGTCTCTGGATCCTCTGTATGTCCTCCTTGGAGAAGTGTCTGCCCAAGTCCTTTGCCCATTTTTTAATTGGGTTGCTTGTCTTCTTAGAGTGGAGTCGTGTAAGTTCTTTGTATATTTTGTAGATGAAACCCTTATCTGAGGTATCATTGTCAAATATGTTTTCCCACAGAGTCGGTTCTCTTTTTATTTTAATACTGTTTTCCTTGGCCATGCAGAAGCTTTTTATTTTGATGAGATCCCATTTGTTTATTCTTTCCTTTATGTCCCATGCTTTAGGGGACATATCAGTAAAAATGTTGCTGTGTGGAATATCTGAGATTTTCCTGCTTATGCTCTCCTCTAGGACTTTAATGGTGTTACAGCTTATGTTTAAATCTTTTATCCACCTTGAATTTATTTTTATGTATGGTGTAAGTTGGTGCTCGAGTTTCATTTTCTTGCACAAAGCTGTCCAGTTCTCCCAACACCACTTGTTGAAGAGGCTATTTTTATTCCATTTTATGTTGCTGCCCCCTTTGTCAAATACTAATTGACTGTAGAGACTGGGGTTTATTTCTGGGCTCTCTGTTCTATTCCACTGGTCCACGTGCCTGTTTTTATGCCAGTACCAGGCTGTTTTGATTACAGTGACCTTGTAATACATTTTGGTATCAGGTATTATGATCCCTCCTACTTTGCACTTCTTTCTCAAGATTGCTGCTGCTATTCTGGGTCGTTTATTGTTCCATATAAATTATTGAAGTGTTTGTTCTATATCTGTGAAATATGCCATTGGTACTTTAATAGGTATTGCATTGAATCTGTAGATTGCTTTCGGAATTATGGACATTTTGATGATGTTAATTCTTCCAATCCATGAACACGGTATGTGTTTCCATTTATTTGTGTCTTCCTTGATTTCTTTCTTCAGTGTTATGTAGTTTTCTGCATACAGGTCTTTTACCTCCTTGGTTAGGTTTATTCCTCGGTACTTTATTTTTCTTTTTACTATATCGAATGGGATTTTTTTCTTTTTCTTTTTTTTTTTACAGACTTTTTTTTTAATTTATTTTATTTTATTTATTTATCTTTAGAGGGGAAGGGAAGGAGAGAGGGAGAGAAACATCAATGTGCGGTTGCCTCTTGTATGTCCCCTGCCGGGAACTGGCCTGGCAACCCAGGCATGTGCCCTGACTGGGAATCGAACCGCGATCCTTTGGTTCGCAGGCCCGCACTCAATCCACTGAGCTACACCAGCCAGGGCGGGATTTTTTTTTCTTGATTTCTGCTTCTGTTGTTTCATTGTTGGTATACAAAAATGCCTTTGATTTTTGGATATTGACTTTGTATCCGGCTGTTTGGCCAAATTCATTTATTAGGCCGAGCAGTTTTTTGGCCGAGACTATAGGATTTTCTATGTATACTATCATGTCATCTGCAAACAATGATAGTTTTGTTTCCTCCTTTCCAAGTTGGATGCCTTTATTTCCTTTTCTTGTCTACTCGCTGTGGCTAATACTTCCAATACTATATTGAATAGAAGTGGTGAAAGTGGACAGCCTTGTCTTGCTCCTGATTTTAGTGGAAAAGATTTTAGTTTTTGCTCATTGAGTGTGATATTGGCTGTAGGTTTCTCATATATGGCCTTTATTATGTTGAGGAATACTCCCTCTATTCCCACTTTGCTGAGTGTTTTTATCATAAATGGGTGCTGTACCTTATCAAATGCTTTTTCCGCATCTATTGATATGATCATGTGATTTTTGTCTTTGCTTTTGTTTATGTCATGAATTACATTTACTGATTTGCGAATGTTGAACCATCCTTGCATCCCTGGGATAAATCCCACTTGGTCATGGTGTATGATCTTTTTAATGTGTTGTTGGATGTGGTTTGCCGGTATTTTGTTGGAGATTTTAGCATTTATGTTCATCGGCGATATTGGCCTGAAGTTCTTCTTTGTTGTGTCTTTATCTGGTTTTGGGATTAGGATGATGCTGGCTTTATAAAAAGAGTTTGGGAGTCTTCCATCATTTTGGATTTTTTCTAATAGTCTGTGGAGAATAGGGGTTAGCTCTTCTTTAAATGTTTTGTAGAATTCTCCTGTGAAACCATCTGGTCCAGGACTTTTGTGTGCCAGGAGTGTTTTGATTACTGATTCAATTTCACCAGCTGTTATTGGTCTGTTCAGGCTTTCTGTTTCTTCTCCATTGAGTTTTGGAAGTTATATTTTTCTAGAAACCTGTCCATTTTACCTAGGTTTTCAAATTTCTTGGCATACAGTTCTTCATAGTAGTTTCTTACAATCCTTTGTATTTCTGCGGTGTCAGTTGTAATATCTCCTCTTTCATTTCTGATTGTGTTTACTTGAGTCCTCTCTCTTTTTTTCTTGATGAGCCTGCTTAAGAGCTTGTCGATTTTGTTGATCTTTTCAAAGAACCAACTCCTGGATTCATTGATCTTTAGGATTGTGCTTTTAGTCTCTATGTCATTTAATTCTGCTCTGATCTTGGTTATTTCTTTCCTTCTACTTGCTCTGGGCTGTCTTTGTTGTTGTTCCTCTAGTTCTTGTAGGTGTAGGGTTAGGTTGTTTGAGATGTTTCTGTCTTCTTTAGGTAGGCCTGTATCGCTATAAGCTTCCCTCTGAGGACTGCCTTTGCTGTGTCCCATAAGTTTTGGGTCGATGTGAGTTCATTATCATTTCTTTCGAGAAACGTTTTGATTTTCTCCCTAATTTCATTCTTGACCCATTCATTGTTTAACAGCATGCTATTCAATCTCCATGATTTTGAGGCTTTCGGGTTTTTCCCCTTGGGGTTGGTTTCTAGTTTCAGTCCCTTGTGGTCAGAGAAAATGCGTGGTATGATTTCAATTTTTTTGAATTTGTTGAGGCTTGATTTGTGTCCTATCGTGTGGTCTATCTTTGAAAATGTTCCATGTGCATTTGAAAAGAAAGTGTATTTAGTTTCTTTGGGATGAAGGGCTCTATATATATCAGTTAAATCCATTTCCTCTAGAGTGTTGTTCAATGCCACAATATCTTTGTTGATATTTTGTTTGGAAGATCTGTACATTTTTGACAGTGGGGTGTTAAAATCACCTACTATAATTGTGTTGCTGTCAATATCTTTCTTGAAGTCCTCTAAAATTTTCTGGATGTATTTAGGTGCTCCTATGTTGGGTGCATATATATTTACAATATTTATGTCTTCTTGGTGGATTCTTCCCTTGAGTATTATGAAGTGACCTTCTGGGTCTCTCTTTATGGCCCTTCTTTTGAAGTCTATTTTGTCTGATATGAGTATTGCTACCCCAGCTTTTTTTCCTGTCCGTTTGTTTGGAAAATTTGTTTCCAGCCCTTCACTTTGAGCCTGTGTGTGTCTTTTCTCCTGAGGTGGGTTTCTTGTAGGCAGCCATTTTAATGATGATGTGTCTTGAAGTGGGCCTGTTTGGGTTCCTCCTGATTGGGACTCTGTGTTTCCTGGATTTGTGTGGCTTTTTCTCTCACCAAATTAGGGAAGTTTTCCATCATTACTTTTTCAAACAGGTTTTCTATCCCTTGTTCTTGTTCTTCTCCTTCTGGTATCCCTATTATACGGATATTATTCCGTTTCATGTTGTCTTGCATTTCTCTTAAACCCTCTTCATTCTTTCTAAGCCTCTTTTCCTTATCTTGCTCATTCTGAGTGTTTTTTTCCTACTTTGCCCTCCAACTCGCTGATCCGATCTTCTGCTCCATCGATTCTGCTTTTCATTCCTTCTACTGTGTTCTTCAGTTCAGAGATTGTGTTCTTCATTTCCTCTTGGCTCTTTTTGATAGTTTCTATTTCCTTTTTCATGTTGATATAGTTTGCGGTGAGTTCATCATAACTTCTGTGTAGTTTGTGGTAGCTCATTGAGAGCTCATGGAGCTTCCTGACAACCATTGCTTTGAACTCTGTATCTGATAGTTGAGTTGCCTTCGTTTCATTTAGCATTCTTTCTGTAGCTTCCTCCTTTCCTTTTATTTGGGGATTTTTTTTGTCTTTTCATTGTTTGTAAGACTGTTGTTGTTAGCCTCAACTTATTAAATTGATCTGTTCTGGCTCCCTGGGGTTGTGGTATGGCCTTCTGTGGTAGAATACCTGTGAGATTCGGTGGTGGAGTCTCCTTGGGATATTCTGTTGTTCACAGCTTCCACTGTCTCATCAGCTGGGATTCCCTCTTTTTGGGGCCAACTCTGTTTTTTTTTCACAGTTCCAGGCTTGTTTATTTGTTTGTTTTGTCTCACTCTTGGGTATTTAAAAAGAGAAGAGGGGGGAAAATGAAAAAAAGAAGAAAGAAGAGAAAAGAGGAAGGTAGAGGAGATAAAATTGGAAAGAAAGGAAGAGGGAATAAGACAAGAAGGCATTAAAGGGAGGCAAAAGGAGTTGGGGAGTAAAGAAGATAAAACTAATGAAGAAGGAATAATTGAAAACTCATATAAATAGGCACACAAACAAAAAAACACAAACAAACTAGCAAAACAAAACACACACACACACACACACACACACAAATACAAACAGCCGAAAAAAAGGAACAAAGCAAAACAAAATATAAACAAAAAACAAACAAACAAACAAAACCCTCTTGCTTTCAAACTTGCCGAGCCTGTTTTTCTGATCTTGCTGGCTGCAATGGCCCAGGGGTGATCTTACTGCTTTTCTCTGTGTTCAGAACTCAGTCCTCATTGTGTATGTATCCCAGCGTTAGTGGGCGCCTCTCCCCACAGGGTTTCCAACGTGTGTTCTGAGCCTCCTGGTATGTGTGCACTTCCCCGAGTTTATGGGTGTGTGCTAGGTTCTCCAGTCATGCGCAGCCACCTGTCTATGTCCCTGCGCAGCTTTCTGTGGTCGGGTGCAGCTGCCTGCCTTGGCCCCTACACAGCTTTCTGTGGTGTGTCCAGGTCTACACTCCAGCAGCTATCTCAAGCCTGCACCTAAGGTCCTGAGCTGTCCGCGTGAGAGCACCCACCTGTGCACTGGCAACTTTGGCTCCACAGCTGTCTCTAGTGGCCAGCGCCTATATTTTCACGAGTGTCCACTATCCTGCGACTGTGTGCGGTCCCATGTGGGTGCCTATTTTCATGCAGCTGTCTCACTTCACACGCACCTCTGTCTGCAGTTGGGGCGACTGTGCTTTCGCAGTCACCCTGTGACCACAAAAACTCAGTTCAAAGTCACGCAGTGACCTGGCACAGGGCACCCACTTCCGCTTGGCAGCAGTCTCATGGTGGCCCCCCAGCTCCCTCCCCAGAGCCCTGGGGCAGGCTTGGAGGAGCGAGGGGCCGGGGCCTCAGCTGCCCCACTCTCCGTGAGCTGAACCCTGGGCTCCTATTGTTCTGAAGAGCTCTCTTTACCACTGGTTTTTCAATGCCTGCTACAATTTCCGACCTCTTATTCTCAAATATGCTGTGTTACTGTTCCTTGTCTTCTCTGTTCTTCCGTAGATTGGCCCGGTTTTTCTCCTGTGTGTAGAGGGGAAATGGGGTCTGCTCCCTCCTACCATGCCGCCATCTTCTCCTGGACCAGATTGCACTATATTCATCTTGAACACAGGAACCAGACACATTTCATCCTGAGAGCAGCAATCTAGGAGTCCTCCACTATATTTTGGGGAAAGAGCTTCTAGGTGTGGTCTCCAGAAGCAGGTTTGTCTCAGGTGTCCACAAGATAAGTACACATTCACAGCTGCCCCACTGTATATTCTATTCTTTGCTCAAGAATATAGACTGATGTTTCTCTTTCAATAAAAGTGAAAATTAGGACCAGAGGCGGCCCAGCGACCGGAGGGGCCTCTGCAACCGACCGGAGGCGGCCCGGCGACTGGAGGCAGCTCTGCAACGGACCGGAGGCGGCTCTGCGACCGGGTTGGAAGCAGCCCTGCGGCCAGAGGCGACCCTGCAACTAGAGAAGGGGACTCTGGAAGACCCGGAGCTCACATCTGTGATCCTGGGGAGAGTGCCCGCAACTCGGGAAACTCTCGGAGCCCACGCCCGTAGTCTCAGGCGGGCGCCTGCGCCCTGTAGGAGACCTGGAGCTCACAGCAATAGGCCCGGGGAGGGATGGATCTGTAAGAGATTCCAGCTGAAACCCATAAACTCTGGAAAGCTTGCCCCCTGCAGGAGGCTCAGAAATCACATCCAAGGCCCTGCATGGAGAGTACGCCATTAGCCCTGGGGACAGTGCTGGGCTGGCACTGAGGACAGTAGCCCAAAGCTGACTGAGTGAGGAACAGGGAAAAAAGCGATATGAGTCGCCTCGCAGCCTGCAACAGCCAGCAAGTCCAGAAAATCCAGTTTGGCCTGTGTGAAAATAGCAAGAGATTTTTTTTTTTCTTCTTATTCTTTTTTTTTGGGGGGGGTGTTTTGTTTCATTTTGTTTTGTGGGTTTTTTTTTTTTTTTTGATAGTTGTTTTTTGTCTGTTTAGTTGGGTTTTTTGATTGTTTGTTTGGTTCATTTTTCGTTTTTGTGGGGTTCTTTTTGTTTTGTTTTGATTATATATTTTTTATTTTTTTATTACTTCTACCTTTTTTATCCCTCAATTCCTTTGCTTCCCTTTACTTCTTTCTGGCTTTATTCCTTCTTCCTTTCTTTCCAATTCTATCTCTCCTTCCCTCCTCTTTTTTTTTCTTTCTTTCTTTTTTTTTCCTTTTTTCTCTCTCTTCTTTTTTTTTCCTTTTTTCTCTCTCTTCTTTTTTCACTTTATTCTTTTCTCTTTTTGAATACCCATGAGTGAGGCAAAGAAATCCTAGAACTGTGAAAAAACCAGAGTTGGACCAAAAGAGGGGGTATTCCCACAGCTGAGACAGTGGAAGCTGCGAACACCAGGATACCTGAAGAAGACTATAACACTGAATCTCACAGGTATTCCACCACAGAAGTTCACATCATAAACGCAGGTAGCCAGAACAGATCAACTTAAGAAGCAGAGGTTTACAAGAAGAGTCTCACCAACAATGAGAAGACAAAGAAACAATCCCCAAATGAAAGAAAAGGTGGAAGCCCCAGAAAGAATGCTAAATGAAACAGAGGCAACTCAACTATCAGATAAGGAGTTCAAAGAAATGGTTGTCAGGAAGCTCCATGAGCTCTCAATGAGCTACCAGAAACTACAGGGAAGCTACGATGAACTCAGTGCAAACTATATCAACATGAAAAAGGAAATAGAAACTATCAACAAGGGCCAAGAGGAAATGAAGAACACAATCTCTGAACTGAAGAACACAGTAGAAGGAATGAAAAGCAGAATCGATGGAGCAGAAGATCGGATCAGTGAGTTGGAGGACAAAGTAGAAAAAAACAGCCAGATAGAGCAAGAAAAGGAAAAGAGGCTCAGAAAGAATAAAGAGGGTTTAAGAGAAATGCAAGACAACATGAAACGTAATAATATCCGTATAATAGGAATACCAGAAGGAGAAGAAGAAGAGCAAGGGATAGAAAACCTATTTGAAAAAGAATGATGGAAAACTTCCCTAATTTGGTGAGAGAAAAAGTCACACAAATCCAGGAAACACAGAGAGTCCCTATCAAGAGGAACCCAAACAGGCCCACTGCAAGACACATCATCATTAAAATGGCAAACTTCCAAGACAAAGAGAGAATCTTAAAGGCAGCAAGGGAGAAAAAGGAAGTAACATACAAGGGAGCCCCGATAAGGTTAGCAACTGACTTCTCAATGGAAACGCTCCAAGCCAGAAGACAATGGCAAGAAATATTCCAAGTAATGAGAACCAAAGGCCTACAACCAAGACTACTTTATCCAGCAAGGCTTTCAATCAAGATAGAAGGACAAATAAGGAGCTTCCCAGACAAAAGAAGTCTAAAAGAATACACCTCTACCAAACCAGTACTACAAGAGATACTAAAAGGACTGCTTTAAGGAAAGAAAGGAAAAGAGAGAGTGAGGAACACAGATACGAAAATGGCAATGAATCAGTACCTATCAATAGTAACCTTAAATGTAAATGGATTAAATGCTCCAATCAAAAGGCATAGAGTAGCTGACTGGATAAGAAAGCATGACCCACACATATGCTGCCTACAAGAGACCCACCTCAGGACAAAAGACCTACACAGACTTAAAGTGAAAGGCTGGAAACAAATTTTCCAAGCAAATGGACAGGAAAAAAAGGCCGGGGTAGCAATACTCATATCAGACAAAATAGACTTCAAAAGAAGAGCTATAAAGAGAGACCCAGAAGGTCACTTCATAATACTCAAGGGAAGAATCCACCAAGAAGACATAAACAGTGTAAATATATATGCACCCAATATAGGAGCACCTAAATACATCAAGAAAATCTTAGAGGACTTCAAGAAAGATATTGACAGCAACACAATTATAGTAGGAGATTTTAACACCCCACTGTCAAAAATGGACAGATCTTCCAAACAAATTAGCAACAAAGATATTGTGGCATTGAACAGTACTCTAGACAAATTGGACTTAGCTGATATATATAGGGCCCTCCATCCCAAAGAAACTAAATACACATTTTTTTTAAAACGCACATGGAACATCTTCAAAGATAGACCACATGATAGGACACAAAACAAGCCTCAACAAATTCAAGAAAATTGATATCATACCAAGCATTTTCTCCGACCACAAGGGACTAACACTAGAAACCGACTTGATGGGGAAAATCCCCAAATCATCAAAATCATGGAGATTGAATAGCATGCTATTAAACAATGAATGGGTAAAGAATGAAATTAAGGAGGAAATCAAAAAGTTTCTGGAAACAAATGAAAATGAATTCACAACAACCCAAAACTTATGGGACACAATGAAGGCAGTCCTCAGAGGGAAGTTCATAGCAATACAGGCCTACCTAAAGAAGACAGAAACATTTCTAACAAACGACTTAACCCTACGCCTACAAGAACTCGAGGAACAACAACAAAGACAGCCCAGGGCAAGTAGAAGGAAGGAAATAACCAATATCAGAGCAGAATTAAATGACATAGAGACTAAAAGCACAATCCTAAGGATCAATGAATCCAGGAGCTGGTTCTTTGAAAAGATAAAAAAAATCGACAAGCCTTTAAGCAGGCTCATCAAGAAAAACAGAGAGAGGACTCAAATAAACACAATCAGAAATGAAAGAGGAGAGATTACGACTGACACCACGGAAATACAAAGGATTGTAAGAAATTACTATGAAGAACTGTATGCCAAGAAATTTGAAAACCTAGGTGAAATGGACAAGTTTCTAGAAAAATATAACCTTCCAAAACTCAATGAAAAAGAAACAGAAAGCCTGAACAGACCAATAACAGCTGGTGAAATTGAATCAGTAATCAAAACACTCCCGGCACACAAAAGTCCTGGACCAGATGGTTTCACAGGAGAATTCTACAAAACATTTAAAGAAGAGCTAACCGCTATCCTTCACAGACTATTCCAAAAAATCCAAAATGATGGAAGACTCCCAAACTCTTTTTATGAAGCCAGCATCATCTTAATCCCAAAACCAGATAAAGACATAACAAAGAATGAAAACTTCTGGCCAATATCACTGATGAACATAGACGCTAAAATCCTCAACAAAATATTGGCAAACCGCATCCAACAACACATTAAAAAGATCATACACCATGACCAAGTGGGATTCATCCCAGGGATGCAAGGATGGTTCAACATTCGCAAATCAATAAATGTAATACATCACATAAACAAAAGCAAAGACAAAAATCACATGATCATATCAATAGATGCGAAAAAAGCTTTTGATAAAGTACAACACGCATTTATGATAAAAACTCTCAGCAAAGTGGGAATAGAGGGAGCATTCCTCAACATAATAAAAGCCATATATGAGAGACCTACAGCCAACATCATACTCAATGGGCAAAAACTGAAATCTTTCCCACTAAGATCAGGAACAAGACAAGGCTGTCCACTTTCACCACTTCTATTCAATATAGTATTGGAAGTCTTAGCCACAGCAATTAGACAAGAAAAGGAAATAAAAGGCATCCAAATTGGAAAGGAGGAAACAAAACTATCATTGTTTGCAGATGACATGATAGTGTACATAGAAAATCCTATAGACTCGGCCAAAAAGCTGCTCAACGTAATAAATGAATTTGGCCAAATAGCTGGATACAAAGTCAATATCCAAAAATCAAAGGCATTTTTGTATACCAACAGTGAAACAGCAGAAGCAGAAATCAAGAAAAAAATCCCATTCGATATAGCAAAAAGAAAAATAAAATACCTAGGAATAAACCTAACCAAGGAGGTAAAAGACCTGTATGCAGAAAACTACACAACACTGAAGAAAGAAATCAAGGAAGACACAAACAAATGGAAGCATATACCATGTTCATGGATCGGAAGAATTAATATTATCAAAATGTCCATATTACCCAAAGCAATTTACAGATTCAACGCAATACCTATTAAAGTTCCAATGGCATATTTCACAGACATAGAACAAACACTTCAAAAATTTATATGGAATCATAAATGACCCCAGATAGTGGCAGCAATTTTGAGAAAGAAGAGCAAAGTAGGAGGGATCACAATACCTGATACCAAACTGTATTACAAAGCCACTGTAATCAAAACAGCCTGGTACTGGCACAAGAACAGACACGTGGACCAGTGGAATAGAACAGAGAGCCCAGAAATAAACCCAAGTCTCTACAGTCAATTAATATTCGACAAAGGGGGCAGCAACATAAAATGGAGCAAAAATAGCCTCTTCAATAAGTGGTGCTGGGAGAACTGGACAGCTACATGCAAAAAAATGAAACTCGAGCACCAACTTACACCATACACAAAAATAAATTCAAGGTGGATAAAAGATTTAAATATAAGCCATGACACCATTAAAATTCTAGAGGATAATATAAGCAGGAAAATCTCAGATATTTCACGCAGCAATATTTTCACTGATACGTCCCCTAGAGCAAGGGACATAAAGGAAATAATAAACAAATGGGATCTCACCAAAATAAAAAGCTTCTGCACAGCTAAAGAAAACAGTATTAAAATAAAAAGAGAACCAACTGTATGGGAAAACATATTTGGAAATGATACCTCAGACAAGGGATTAATCTCCCAAATATATAAAGAACTTACAAGACTCTACTCTAAGAAGACAAGCAACCCAATTAAAAAATGGGCAAAGGATTTGAACAGACACTTCTCCAAGGAGGACATACAGAGGATCCAGAGACACATGAAAAGATGCTCAATATCGCTAGCTATCAGAGAGATGCAAATTAAAACTACAATGAGATACCACTTGACACCAGTCAGAATGGCCTTCATAAACAAAGCAACAAACAGCAAGTGTTGGAGAGGTTGTGGAGAAAAGGGGACCCTAGTGCACTGTTGGTGGGATTGCAGATTGGTACAACCACTATGGAAAACAGTATGGAATTTTCTAAGAAAACCAAAAATGGACATACCTTTTGACCCAGCAATTCCACTGCTTGGATTATATCCTAAGAATCCTGAAACACCAATCCAAAAGAACCTATGCATCCCTATGTTTATAGCAGCACAATTTACAATAGCCAAGTGCTGCAAGCAACCTAGGTGCCCATCAGTTAATGAATGGATCAAAAAACTGTGGTACATTTACACAATGGAATTCTATGTAGCAGAAAGAAAGAAGGAGCTCCTACCCTTTGCGACAGTATGGAAGGAATTGGAGAGTATTATGCTAAGCGAAATAAGCCAGGCAGTGAAAGACAAATACCATATGATCTCACCTTTAACAGGAAGCTAATCAACAAAACAAACAAACAAACAAGCATAATAGAAACAAAGACACTGAATTTGAGAACAGTCTGACAGTGTCCAGAGTGGGAGGGGAGGGAATTTCAGGGAAAAAGGGGAACGGTTTAGAGCAACAAGTATAAAGGACTCATGGACAAAAACTATGGGGGGAGGAAATGGGAGGGAAGTGGGGAGGGCTGGGGTGGTGGGCTGGGGCGGGGTAAAAGACAGAAAACTGTACAATATCAACAATTAAAAAATACTGATTTAAAAAAATAAAATAAAAAATGGAAAAAAAATAAAAGTGAAAATTATATGTATGTACATGTTCACATATATACATACATAAACTTCATGGCCTTTATTAATTTTATCTACTAATAAATTTAGGTAGAATGAGTTATAAAGAGGTGACATAATGGAAATAATTGCAATTGGATTGGTTCTGAGCGTAAAATGTTTGAATTTCTCTATTAAGTACAGTATAAGACTACGTAGGCAAGATTATATTATCTTACTGCTTCTAAAAAAAGTTTCTAAAACTTATTGTCTCATGTATAATGTTGTTTCCCATGCTTATTAAGAATAAGTATGTTTGTTCAAGAGAAACATGATGAGGCAGATTTAATAGGAAATAAACCAAATAATTTGATTTGCTAATATATTCCTAATTGTATTTTTCCAAATAATTAATAGTATTTTATTTTTGTTTTATTTTAAAATCTAATTAAATTTATTTGGGTGACATCATTTAATAAAATTATGTTTCAAGTGTACAATACTATGATATGCAATCTGTACATTGCATTGTGTGTTCACCACCCAAAGTCAATCTTCTATATATAGAAGACTGCCATATATTTATTTGGCTCCCTTTACCATTCTACACCCTAAATTCTCTTCATTCTGGTAACCACTATAGTATTGTCTGTATCTATAAGTTTTATTTATTTTTTTCAGATCTTTTCACAACTTTTTATTGTTGTTCAGGTATAGCTACATCCATTTTATCCCCACCCCAGCCACCCCCACTTCCCAGAGACATTGTTGCTTTCAGTTTTATACCTCATATGAGTAAAATAATATGGTTCTTGCCAATTTCATTTTTTACAACAAAGGAAGTATTAATTCATAATAAAACCATGTTAGGTGATGCATAACATTCCCAGTTCAGTATCCAGTTCAATATCATATTAGATACACAGAATAAAATAATAATGACAATGATCACATCAGTTGATTAAGCTATAAATGTACAGCTGTCTCATTAAAAATGAGCATCACTCATTCTATGAACTATACATATATGGCTATAGAACAGACATATATGGCTTTTTTTTCTTTTAATTTAATTGTTGTTCAAGTACAGTTGTCTCCATTTTACTGCAACCACTCCACCTACAACCCAGCCATCCCCACTCCCTACCCTTGATCCTACCCCTCTTTTGTTTGTCCATATGTCCTTTTTACATTTTCTGAAAATCCTCTCCCTTTCCCATCCCATTATTCCATCTCACCTCTATTCTGGTTACTGTCATGTTGTTCTTAATTTCAATGTCTCTTGTTATATTTTGCTCATTTCTTTGTTGAATAGGTTTCATTTGTAGGTGAGATCATATGATATTTGTCTTTCACCACCTGACTTATCACACTTAGCATAATGCTCTTCAGTCCCATACATACTCTCTCAAAGGGTAGGATATCCTTCTTTCTTTCTGCTGCATAGTATTCCATTGTGTAAATGTACCATAGTTTTCTGATCCATTTATTGAAGGACACTTAGGTTGCTTCTAGCATTTGGCTATTGTAAATTGTGCTGCTATGAACATTGGAGTGCATAGTGTCTTTTGAATTGGAGCTTCAGGGTTCTTAGGGTAGAATCCCAGCAGTGGAATTGCCAGTTCAAAAGGCAGTTCCATTTTTAGTTTTCTGAGGAAATTCTTTACTGTTTTTCATAGTGGTTGCACCAGTCTACAATCCAGCCAACAGTGCACTAGGGTTCCTTTTTCTCCACATCTTCTCCAACACTTCTTGTTTGTTGATTTGTTTATGATGGCTATTCTGACCAGTGTGAAGTAGTATCTTATTTTGGATTTAATTGGCATGTCTATGATGGTTAATAATGCTGAATATCTTTTAATATGTCTCTGGACCCTTTGTATGTCCTCCTTGGAGAATTGTCTGTTCAAGTTTTTTGTCCATATTTTAATTGGGTTCTTTGTCTTCCTGGAGTGGAGTTGTGTGAGTTCTTTATATATTTTGGAGATTAGACCCTTGTCTGAGGTATTATTGGCAAACATATTTTCCCATACAGTTCGTTCTCTTTTCATTTTAATGCTATTTACTTTAGCTGTGCAGAAGCTTTTTGTTTTGATGAGATTCCATTTTTTATTCTTTCCTTTATGACCCTTGCTTTAGGGGACATGTTGATGACAATATTACTGCATGGAATATCTGAGATTTTCCCACCTATGTTCTCCTGTACAACTTTTATGGTGTCATGACTTATAATTAAGTCTTTTATCCACTTTGAATTTGTAGCAATACTCATATCAGATGAAATAGACTTCAAAACAAGGGCCTTAAAAAAAAGACCAAGAAAGACAGTCTATAATACTCAAGAGAAGAATCTATCAAGAAGATATAAACATAAACGTATATGCACCCAACATAGGAACACCCAAATACATAAGGGGAATCTTGCAGGGCTTCAAGAAAGATAGACAGCAACACTACTATAGTAGGGGATTTTAAAACCCCACTGTCAAATATGGATAGATTTTTTAACAAAATATTAAGAGCTTCTGAAGGTGGTAGCAAGGTAGGTGGGAGCAGAGCCCAGTTCTCCTTGTGCCCAGCTGGAACATCTAGCCAGTCTTCTGAGGAACAGAGTGAACAGCCAATGGAATCCCAGATTATACGAATTTGGAGATCAAAAATTTCAGAGGACATTGAAAAAACAGAAGGTGAGGAGATTGAGTTGGGACTCTAAGGTCCCTGGGATCTGTGCAGGGACATAAACTGCTGTGGCCCCCACCTGACACCTGCTGCAGGATACTGGGAGGAGAGTTAGATTTCCAGCTCCCATCCCAACCAGAGCTAGCAGGGCAACCTGGGACCAGGAGGGACCTGGATAAATGAAGTCGGGGGGGGGGGCGGTAATAGAGATGAAGGGGGAGACACATAGAGGTGCTGTATACCTGCTGGGACTGTGGACACCAGCTAGGTCATTATCAGAGAAATTGGGGAGCAGGTGACACCTGGAAAAGGGAGAAGAGTTGGGCAGTGTCAGACCCTGACCCAGATAATCTCCAGACTTGTTAGAAAGTTGGACTGTGTGAAAAGCTGTGTGCCTGTTAAGAACAGTGGGCTTAAACAAGAGGCTTTAACTCAAAAAAAAAAAAAAAAAAAAAAAAAAAAAAGGCTCATGGCTCTGAGGGTGATTTGACTTGTGTACCCATGCTTCTTTCAGTATGCTGCCCAGCAGTGGATTCAAGCCATGTTGGCGCTTGACTCCTACAGCTTGCCAGGCAACTGATTCACCCTGCTCACCCTGAGGATTAATTAAACTGCTTGCATGCACCAGTTTTGGGCAGATAGCCTGGCAGCTAAGTCATGCATCTCACCTGGAGGCTGACTGGTGATGCTCGCTCCACAGCTGATTCTGGCTGCTCGTGGCACCACTCACCTCGATACCGATTTGAGTTGTGTGCTGGAGCTTGACTCATGCTGCTGGCCCAAAGGCTGAGTGGTGCAGCACCTGGAGGCTGACTGGCACTGCTTGCCTGGCAGTGTGCTCCAGTCATGGTGGGCTTGCAAAGAGCAAAGAAGAGGCACAACACATGGATCTTGGTGAAACTGGTGAATTAAAGGCACAGGCCTGAGGGTTTCCAGCATCTCACAGAAGACCTGGACTGGAGGCTACACAACTATGAATATTGCTACCCAGACCTGGCCCCCATTCTCGCAAAACCATAAAACTGGAGAAGAATGAAGCCCAGCCCCACTGTTCCTGTGGCATCCAGGAAGACCAGTAGAACTCACTCAGCAAGTTTAAAGTCAGAAGAAGGCTTATTTTCTTTATTTCCTCTCTCTCTTTTTATCTTACCCCAAGTGAGACAGTAAGACATGGAGTTGTGAAAGGTACAAAGACAAATCCAAAGGGGAACACAAGGTTAATCCCCAAAACTGAGAAACTGAGACAAATTTCACTCTGCTATCCCATAGAACTTGCATTTTATCGTTTATTGGTGTTACTATTACCATTTTTCATCATTTTACTTCTTTTATTTTATTAATATTTTTATTTATCTTCTTTCTGCTTAGTTACCTTTGTTTTATTTTTCTTTTTAGTTGCATTGTTTGACTGGTCTTCCTTATTATCTCTTTCATATTGTATTTTAATTTTTCTTGTTTCACTTCACTCCTTTTCCAATACCACACTACTCTTAATCATGTAATTTCTATTTTTGTTATCCAAATCATATACTTCTTGTCATATTATTATTGTTCCAGTCCTATTGTAAATAATTGTTGTTCTATACAGTTGTACATACCACACAGTACCACTTCCTGATCTTAGCTGATTTGACTTTATTCCTGAGCTTTATTATGGTTGTGGGTAACTCTATTCTCTCACATACTATGCCTACTTTCTATCCTTTACTCTCACTATATCTCATCATCTAACCTTGAAAAAGCACCTGTGTTTTGGATTCAGCTCACAATCCTCTTCTCTCCCTTCTAACAAGAGTCTTATCTCTTTCACCTTTTAAAAAAGTGGCCAGTTGGGTGAAATGTCACAGTTAATGCTATATTTATCCAAAGAATCTCCTATCTCTTCTCTACTTGTTGGTACTTTAAATACCATAAAATACTCTCCTGCTGTCTTAATTCATTTTGCCTACCCCCTGCCACTGATCACAAAAAAGAATAGGTGGGAGCTGAAAACATAAGTATACCTGAGGGAGGAGAGAATCCACCAATAAAGGAACCACCAAAAAGTAAACAAACAAGTACAACAAGGGAACCCACACAAACAGAATAAAGGTCAACACTAGAGTGTCCAGACAAGGAGATCAAATACACCACATCATTGGATTCCACAGAATTTCTATCATAGAAGTTCACCCTACAAAGACAGCAAGCAAAGCAAAACTCAGGAAGTGCAGAAACAAACAAAATGAGTCATCTAAAGTGGGGAGACAAAAAAGAACCTGTAGTCAAAGGAAATGGAAAACTCCCCACTAAAAGTGCTAAATGAAATGGAGGTAAGGAAACTAGGAGATATAGAATTAAAAATAATGGTTATAAAGATGCCCAAGGAAGTCACAGACAACTACAAGGAACTGAGTGAGAACTACAACAGTACGAAAAAAGGAAATAGAAACTATAAACAAAAACCAGGAAGAAATGAACAATAAAACCTTAGAAATGAAAAACACACTAGAAGTAATTATAAACAGTATGGATGAAGCAGAGGACTGAACAGAGGAGCTGGAAGACAAGATGGAAAGAAATACCAAGGTAGAACAGCTGCACTAAAAAACTAAGAAAATATGAACATAACTTAAGAGAACTGCAGAATAACATGAAATGCAACAACACTTGAATCACAGGAACACCAGAAGGAGAAGAAAAGAAACAAGTGATAGAAACTCTGTTTGAAAAAAAAATGACAAAAAACTTTTCAAAACTAGAGAGGAAAAAAGAAAACATGCAATTCAGGAAGAACAGAGAGTCCCAATCAAGATGAACCCAAAGAGATCAATGCCAAGATATCATTATTAAAATGCCAAGTATTAAAGACAAAGAATTTTAAAACCAACAAGGAAGAAACTAGAAGTAACATACAAATAGTCCCCCAAAAAGGATAGCAGCTGATTTCTCAGCAGAAATACTCCAATCCAGAAGAGAATGCCAAGAGATATATGAAATAATGAAAAACAAAGGCCTGCAACCATGGTTACTATACCCAGTGAGGCTCTCAATTAAAATGGGAGGCAAAAGAAGCATTTTCCCAGATAAAAGAAGGCTGAAAGAGTACATATCCACCAAACCAACACTATAAGATTTACTAAAAGGACTACTATAAGAAGACAAAGGAAAGGAGTGAAAGCGAGAGGAACACAGGTACAAAAAGGGGGAAAGGAACAAATACCTATCAATAATAACCTTAAACATAAATGAATTAAATGCTCCAAACAAAAAACATAGACAACCTGAATGGATGAGAAATCATGACTCCTACATATGCTGCCTACAAGAGACCCACATCAAAACAAAAGATCTAAACACAATGAAAGTGAAGGTTGGAAAGAAATATTCCAAACAAATGGACAGGAAAGAAAAGCCTGGGTGCAATACTCATATCAAATAAAATAGACTTCAAAACAAGGGTGATGAAAAGAGACCCAGAAGGACACTTCATAATTTTCAAGGGAAGAATCCATCAAGAGCACATAAACATTATAAAAATATATGCACCCAACATAGAGCAACCAAATACATAAGAAAAAATCTTGGAGGACTTCAAGAAAGGTATAGACAGCAACACAATTATAGTAGGGGATTTCAACACCTTACTGTCAAAAATCAATAAATCTTCCAAAAAAATAACAACAAAGATATTGTGGCATTGAACAATGTCCTAGATCAAGTGGACTTAACTGATAGAGAGTCTTTCATCCCAAAGAAGCAAAATAAACATTCTTTTCAAGTGCACATGGAACATTGTCAAAGATAGATCACATGATAAGACACAAAACAAGCCTCAACAAATTCAAGAATATTGACATTATATCAAGCATTTTCTCTGACCACAAGGGACTGCAACTAGAAACCAACCTCAAGGAAAAAACTCAAAAACACTCAAACTCATGGAACTTTAATAGCATCCTATTAAACAGTGAATGGGTCAAGAATGAGATCAAGGAGGAAATGAAAAAGTTTCTGGAAACAAATGAAAATTAACTCACAACAATCCAAAACTTATGGGACATGTTGAAGGCAGTCCTGACAGGGAAGTTCAAAGTGATACAGGCCTACCTAAAAAAAAAAGATGAAAACATTTCAATAAACAACCTAACCCTACACTGACAAGAACTTGAGGAACAAGAACAAAGACAGCCCAGAACGAGTAAAAGGAAGTAAATAAACAATATCAGAGCAAAATTAAACAACATAGTAACTAAAAGCACAATTCTAAGGATCAATAAAACCAGGAGCTGGTTCTTTGAAAAAACTAAAAAAATCAACAAGCCTTTAAACAAGCTCAATAAGAAAAAAAGAGAGAGGACCCAAATAAAGACAATCAGAAATGAAAGAGGAGAGATTACAACTGATACCACAGAAATACAAAGGATTGTAAGAAATTACTACAAAGCACTATATGCCATGAAATTTGAAAACCTAGGTGAAATGGACAAATTTCTAGAAAAATATAATGTTCCAAAACTTAATGAAGAAGAATCAGAAAGCCTGAACAGACCAATAACAGCTGACAAAATTGAAGCAGTAATCAAAAAACTCCTGACACACAAAATCCTGGACTGGACAGTTTCACAGGAGAATTGTACAAAGCATTTAAGGAAGAGCTAACCCCTATCCTCCACAGACTATTCCAAAGAATCCAAGAAGATAGAAGATTCCCACACTCTTTTTATGAAACCAAGATCATCCTACTCCCAAAACTAAATAAAGACACAATGAAGAAAGAAAACTTCAGGCCAATATCACTGATGAAGATAGACACTAATATCCTTAACAAAATATTGACAAACCACATCCAGCAATACATTAAAAAGATCATACACCATGATCAAGTGGGATTTATCCCAGGGATGCAATGATGGTGCAATATTCACAAGTCAATAAATCTAATAATCACATAAATAAAAGGAATTACAAAAATCACATGATCATATTAATAGAAGGAGGAAAAGAATTTGATAAGGTATTGCACCCGTTTATGATTAAAACATTCAGGAGACTGGGAATACCAAATCGGAAAGGAGGAAGCAAAACTGTCATTGTTGGCAGAGAACATGGCAGTGTACATAGAAAATGCTATAGACTCCACCAAAATCTACTCAACCAAATGAATAAATTTGGCAAAACAGTGAGATATAAAGTCAATATTCATAAATCAAAAGCACTTTTGTACACCAACAATGAAACAGAAGAAACAGAAATCAGGAAAAATATCCCATGTGATATAGCAACAAGAAAAATAAAGTACCTAGGAATCAACCTAACCAAGGATGTAAAAGGCATGTACTCAGAAAACTCAACAACAATGAAGAAAGAAAATAAGGAAGACACAAACAAATGGAAGCATATACTGTATTCATAGGTTGAAAGAATTAACATCATCAAAATGTCCATACTGCCCAAAGCACTTTATAGATTCAATGCAGTCCCTATTAAAGTACCAATCGCATATTTCACAGATATAGAACAAACACTTCAAAAATTTATATGGAACTCTAAATTACCCCAAATAGCTGTAGAAATTTTGAGAAAGAAGAACAAAGTTGAGGGGTCACAATACCTGATAGCAAAATGTATTACAAGGCCACTGTAATCAAACCAGCCTGGTACTGGCATTAGAACAAACACATGGACCAATGGAACAGAATAGAGAGCACAGAAATAAACCCATCTCTATGGTCAATGAATATTTGACAAAGGGCACAGCAGCATAAAATGGAGTAAAAACACCCCTTTTAACAAATGGTGTTGAGAGAGCTGGACAGGTACATGCAAAAAATTGAAACTTGATCACCAACTTACACCATACACTAAAATAAATTCAAGGTAGATAAAAGTCTTAAATATAAGTCATGAGACCATAAAAGTCCTCAGGAAAACATAGGCAGGGAAATCGCAGATATTCCATGCAGTAATATTTTCACTAATGTGTTCCCTAGAGCAAGGAACATAGAGGAAAGAATAAACAAATGGGATCTCATCATAATAAAAAGCTTCTGCATGGCTAAAGAAAACAGCATTAAAATGAAAAGAGAATGAACTGTGTGGAAAAACATATTTGCCAAAGATACCTCAGACAAGGATTCGATCTTCAAAATATATAAAGAACTCATACAACTCCACTCCAGGAAGACAAACAACCCGATTATAAAATTGGTAAAGGACTTCAACAGACACTTCTCTAAGGAGGACATACAAAGGTCCAGAGACATATGAAAAGATGCTCAGCAACACTAGCCATCAGACACACCAATTAAATCCACCATGAGATACCACTTCACACCAGTCAGATTCACCATCATAAACAAAGAAACAAACAACAAGTGTCAGAGAGGATGTGGAGAAAAGTGAACCTTAGTGCACCGTTGGCTGGATTGTACACTGGTGTAGCCATTATGGAAAACATTATAGAATTTCCTCAGAAAACTAAAAATGGAACTGCTTTTTGACCTGGAAATTCCACTGGTAGGATTATATCCTAAGTCTGAAACACCAGTCCAAAAGAATGTATGCACCCCAATGTTCATAGCAGCACAATTTACAACAGCCAAGTGTTGGAAGCAACCTAAGTGCCCATCAATAAATGAATGAATCATAAAACTATAGTACATTTATGCAATGGAATACTATGGAGCAGAAAGAAAGAAAGAGCTTCTACCCTTTGCCACAGCATGAATGGAACTGGAGAGCATTATGCTTAGTGAAATAAGCCAGGTGGTCAAAGACAAATACCATAAGATCTCACCTGTAAGTGGAACCTAATCAAGAAAACAAACAAGCAAAATATAACTAGAGACATTGAAATTAAGAACAAAGGAAGAGTAACCATTTGGGAGGAGAGATGGGAAAGCATAATGGGGCGGGGGAAGGATAAAGGATTTTCAGTAACAAGTATAAAGGACACATTAACACAACCAATGGGGGTAGAATCAAGAGAGGGAGGTGGGGATAGCTAGGATGGGAGTGAGAGGTCAAGGGGAAAGGCAGAGAAATGTACTTAAAAATAAATGATTCATCTTTTAAAAATAAAAAATAATAAATAAGTAAATATTTAAAAACATATATATTAACAAACATATTGCGACATTGAACAATGTCCTAGATGAAATGGACTTAACTGATTATACACACACACACATACATATACATATATGTGTGTGTGTGTGTATAAAACATTTCATCCCCAAGAAACAAAATACACATTGTTTTCAAATGCACATGTAACATTTTAACATATAGATGACATGCTAGGACACAAAACAAGCCTCAACAAATTCTAACAACTTGATATCATATTAAGTATTTTCTCTGACCACAGGGACTGAAACTAGAAACCAACCTCAAGGAAAAAATTCAAAAACAGTCAAATTCACGGAGGTTGAATAGCATGCTATGAAACAATGAATGGGTTAAGAATGGAATCAAGGAAGAAATCAAAATTTTCTGGAAACAAATGAAAACGAACTCTAAACATTTTAAAACTTATGGGTTTCTTTTTTTTAATTTAATTTTTATTGTCTTTTTTCTGTTACCATTCCGTTCCCTTATACCCACTTCCCCCACCCCCAGCATCACCACACCGTTGACCATGTCCACGATTCTTTTTTCTTTTTTGCTCAAGCCCTCCACCCTCTAACCTCCTTCCCCACTAGTTGCCATTCTGCTCTCCATCTATGAGTCTGTTCCCATTTTCTTTGTTAGTTCAGTTTTTCACTAGAGTCCACATATGAGTGAAATCATATGGTATTTTTCTTTCTCTGACTGGGTTATTTCACTTAGCATAATGTTCTCCAAGTCCATCCATACTGTTCTAAAGTGTAAAATTTTCTTTTTTACATCTGAGTAGTATTCCATTGTGTAAATGTCCTGTAGTTGTTTCATCCACTCATCTACTTATGGATGCTTGGTTTCTTAATTTTGTTCCCAGACTGTATTTGAACTGCTCTGTATTCCCTTTATTCTTACCTCCCTCTGCTTTCATAAACTGAGGAAGTTTGGGAAAAAATAAAATCATTGTTAACTTTAAGCTGAGGAAAACATGATTAAGGAGTAATAACCACAGCAAGAAACATTACATATTTCATTTCAGCATCAAATACACACATGTTTGGTGGATTATCTACTCTCTTGAATTATTAATGCAATGTGAGTTGGTAGTACATACTCTATCCAGGATTCCTCATCATCTAGGTCATGGAAGAACTGGAACAAGGCATAGGCTTCTTTCAGTTTCTCATGGTGTAGGGCTGCTAAATTCTGGACACCTAGGAAGCGCTTGTTGATATTATCCCTTTTCTTCACAATCTGGTCAGCATTGAACATCTCGCTGGAGAGCAGATCAGTAGCTAACTCATCCAGGTCTCTGAGTGCATCCTAGAAAGCCCAAGTATACTCAGTGAATAGTACAATATAGATATCAAATAGACTCCCAAATTTAACCACTGATGGTTCAAGTTAAAAGACTGGGTCAAAGACCCCTGGCTGGTGCAGCTCAGTTGATTGAGTGCCATCTTGCAAACCAAAAAGTTACCAGTTTGATACCCAGTCAGGATACATGCTTGGGTTGCAGGCCAGGCCCCTGTGGGGAGTGTGTGAGAAGCAACGACACATTGATGTTTCTCTCCCTCTTTTTCTCCCTCCCCTCCCCACTATCTAAAAATAAATAAATAAATAAAATATTTCTGAAAAGAATATGTCAAAGAGATTGTTTTTTGAAGATAGTAAACTTGACATTATATTATTTTAACCCTGATTGGACAAAGGCAAGATCAAGGGGCAACATGGATAGCATTACTACATTACTCAAATTGCACATGTGCCCTTATGCATCCTGTTTTTTTCTTATCTTTAACCCTGTATTTACTACCTCTTTCCAACTAGAAAGTAAGATCTTGGTGAGCAAGCACTCCATCCACAAACAGGACTGCCTTCTGTAGAGTAATGAATTTGATGCGGATTGATTTATTGAAATATTCAATAAAATCTACTCTTAAGTTGGCTGCAGAACACTTACAGCCTCTTTTGTGTCTCTTTTCAGTCAAAATCTGCCCCCCTCTAATGATGCCACAGGGCATATAATCAAGTTCTGAAATATAAAACTTAGAAAGATTTTGACTTCTTTTTTGATGCAATTGTAAATAGGATTGTTTTCTTAAGTTTCCTTTTCTGATAGTTCATTAGTAGTGCATAAAAATGAAACTGACTTCTGGCTTCTTATTTTGTGTTCTGTTACTTCACTGAATTAACTAGTTCTAATAGTTTGTGTGTGGGTTTTTTGTGTGAAATCTTTAGGGTTCTCCATACATAGTATAATGTCATCTGCAAAAAATGACACTACTTCTTCCTTTACAGTTTGGATGGCTTTTATTTCTTCTTCTCATATGATTTCTGTGGCTAAGGGTTCCCGTATTAAGTTAAAGAAGAATGGTGAAAGTGGACATTCCTGTCTTGTTCCTGATGTTAAGGAAAACACTTTTAGTTTTTGCTCATTAAGTATGATGTTGGCTATGGGTTTGTCACATGGTATCTGAGAAGGGCTTAATATATAAAATTTATAAAGAACTTATATAACTCAAAACAAAAAAAATAAAAAACAACAAACAATCCTATTAAAAATGAGCAAAGGACCTGAATAGACCCTTGTCCAAAGAGGGTATATAGATGACCAACAGAGATACGAAAAGATTCTCAACATCACTAATCACCAGAGAAATGGGATATAACCTCACACATGTCAGAAAGGCTATGATCAATAAATCAACAAACAACAAGTGTTGGCAAAGATGTGGAGAAAAGAACACACTGTGCACTGTTGGTGGAAATGAAGATTGGTGCAGCCACTGTGGAAAACAGTATGGAGTTACCTCAAAATTTTTCAAATTAAATTGGCTTATGACTAAGCTATTCCTTCTGAGAATATATCCGGAGAAATCCAAAACACTAATTTAAAAGAGTATATACACCCCTATGTTCATTGCAGCATTATTTAGAACAGCCAATGTTTGGGAACAGTCAAGTGCCCATCAGTAGATTATTTGATTAAAAAACTGTGGTACATGCTGTCACAAAGGGTAGAAGCTCCTTCTTTCTTTCTGCTGCATAGAATTCCATTGTGTAAATGTACCACAGTTTTTTGACCCATTCATTTACTGATGGGCACCTAGGTTGCTTCCAACACTTGGCTGTTGTAAATTGTGCTGCTATGAACATAGGGGTGCATAAGTTCTTTTGGAGTGGTGTTTCAGTGTTCTTAGGATATAATACAAGCAGTAGAATTTCTGGGTCAAAAGGTAGATCCATTTTTAGTTTTCTTAGAGAGCATCATGCTAAATGAAATAAGCCAGGCAGTGAAAGGCAAATACCGTATGATCTCACCTTTAACAGGAACCTAATCAACAAAACAAACAAACAAGCATAATATAACCAAAGACACTGAAATTGAGAACAGGTTGACAGTCATCAGAGGGGAGAGGGGAGGGAATTTCAGGAGAAAAGGGGAAGGGTTTAGAGCAACAAGTACAAAGGACACATGGACAAAAACTATGGAGGGTGGAAATGGGAGAGAAGTGGGGAGGGCTGGGGTGGTGGGCTGGGGTGGGAGTAAAAGACAGAAAACTGTACAAGATCAACAATTAAAAAATACTGATAAAAAAATTAAAAATGGTCCAGCAATGAAAAAAAATCAAATACTTTTTTCCTTAAAAATAAAAAACTGTGTTATATTTACATAATGAAATACCACTCAACAATAAAAAAGAAGGAAATCTTACATTTAGTGACAGCATGAACATACCCAGAAAATACTATGCTAAGTGAAATAAGCCAGTTATAGAAAAACAAGTACCACATAAATTCACTTACATGTAGAATGTAGTGAACAACATAAGCTAACAAACAAAATTAAAAAAAGAAAAGACTCATAGATACAGAGAACAGATTGACAGCTGTCATAAGGGAAGGAAGTTAGGGGGCTGGGTGAAAAGATGAAGGGGTTAAGCAAAAAAAGAAACTCATAGACAATGACAGCCGTATGGTGATTACCAGAGAGAAAGGGAAGAGAGGGAAGTAGAAGAGTGTAAAGGGAGATAAATGGTGATGGAAAGAGACTTGACTTGGGATGGTGAACACACAATACAGTATGAAGACAATTATAGAATTATAATTATAGAATTATAGATATCTGAAACCTATACAATTTTATTAACCAATGTCACTCCAGTAAATTCAATAAGATTTTACTTCTTGTATTTTCTGTAGCTACTTGTATTATCAAAAAAACCTGAAAATATAAAATTCTCCAATATGAAATTAACACCTGCCAGCATGTTTATCACTGCTACAAGGACAAATCTCTGCTACTGGAATATGCATTGAATTTTACAGTGTATAGTTTAACTTTATTGCATATGTTCTCATCTGGTTTTATTGTTTTCTCTCTAATTTTACAAAATAAACTTCTATTTCCTTTCAAAGACCAGATCAGATATGCAGCTTGGAATGATAGTGAGTTTATATGAATGGATTAGTTAAAAAATAAACAAGGTAGCTTTTAGAATCCACTTCCTGGAGTCTTATAATCTATTGTTTAATGGTGATTGATTAAAAGTGACTGTTGCAACCTTTCTGTAGCCAATGGATTTGACGTGCTAATAATGAATGCTGCCTTAGAATACTAAGGTCAGTTTTGCAAGGCTGTATTTTCAAATGATCACCTATGACAGGAAACATTTTTGTTCTTGTAATGGACATTCCAGAGGAGTGGGGTTCCAAAACCACTTACATTTCGGGCCAACATCTCTGTTTCTAATAGCTGATGCTTTTTGAGTAGGTTTCCTGCAGAAGCCAAGTCCCTGGCCTGATCTTTCATGGCCAACAATGTCTCTGCCTGGGAATAGAAGAATAAGCAATAAAGTTGCCAAATTAAAACTATATTTAAGAAGAACAAGATTAGTAACTGTGTGTCCAAACCTTTCCCAAGAAGATTCAGGAAAATAATTTGTGCATAACTTTGATTATCTGATAAACATTTATTAAACTCCCACACTCCCACCACTTTCAGTTCCAATTACCTCTGAGAGCCAGAACTCAAAGTCCCGGATGCCTGTGTTAAACCTCTGTTGCCGACTGGCCTCATTGAGCTTCTGTCCTTTGTCAATTGTTCTCTCAAGCAGGTAGTCCCAGTGTTTCTCCAGCTCTTCCAGTTGACCCTAACAGAAATAAATTAAGAGGTTATTAAAATCTTTAGAATCCTGGGTCCTACAAGAACTTGAAAAGATAAAGGAATGCTGTGAAGGTAGGGACTAATAAAATTTTTTCCAGTATTTGAATATATGTTTTAAATCAATATGCTTAATCTGGGAAAATAGAAGGTATTAGAAGTTTGAAGAAGGTGTACTGGGTTGCTTACAGAGGCTGATGTCTAAATGCCAAAGACTCTTGGCAATAGGGATAGAAATATAAAACAAGTATGATAATGCTTAGATATTAAGTCTAAAGCTTTCCTGGAGTTCTAGGTACTAAGTGCGGTAGGAGCAATAAGGGCTGATCATCACTGTTTCCCTCTTTCCTTGTGCAACAATCAGTGAAAAGACTATTAACCAGAGAACATATTTCATACCCCTACACATGGAAGTAACAAAAGATAAAAAATATATTTTCATGTGACTTTTTAGCACAAAATCCATGCTGAGAAGAACTTCTACCTTCACAGTCTCTCCACTGCCATTGAATTCCCTCCGCTCAATTAGAGAGTTCCCCAAGTTGATGATACCTTCTACTTGTTCAGCACGACCATAGACCTCATTTTCAAAGGTCTGATGCTTCAGGTATTTCCTCTGAAGGAAAAGAAGAAACTTAATTACATTCTTATTTAGGGAAGCAAGAAAAGGTAATTTCTATTTAAAAAAGATGAGTTAATATTTCTGTCATAACCAAAATGATAATGACTTCTGAAATCTCCACATTAGACTCAGAAGTCCCTGAAGCAGTGATCATAACAGTAAAAAAAAAAAAAAAAAAAAAAAAAAAAAAAAGTGTTCAGTATAAGGAGATAGTCACTCATCTAACAATCTGGGCATGCTGAAGATTTTCAACATTCCTATTTTGAGCTTGCCTGAATGTTGGTAGGGTCTTTGTAGGACTCATCACAGGCTGTGGGAAGCATCTCACTGATCCATTCTTCCAGGTCCTCGAGGTCACGGTAGAATTGTTTTAGGTCAGCATTGTAGCCCAGTTTTGTCCACTCAGCAATCAGCTGAGCTTTGAGAGCCTTCCATCTGAAAGAGGATGCTAGATCATTTTCTGTCCTCTATCCCTCTATTCTTCCCTCAAGCTCTAATAGCATTTCCATGAATCTTCTCATTTGCCAGTCTGTCCTTTCTTCTATCTGTCTATCTATCTGTCTGTCTATCTATCTATCTATCTATCTATCTATCTATCTATCTATCTATCATCTACCTATATTCAATAAAAACAGAAAGGTCACTTTGTTGTATCTTTCTATAGCTCAGAAAACAATTGTTCAGGCCTGACCTGTCTAGCACCCTTTGGAGCCGAGTAGCAATCTCTTCCTTGGCGTAGTGGTCATCAGCTATGAGCCGTTCAGCAAAATGTTCTAGCTCAGTGATCTTCTTTTCCTAGTTGAGAGATAGAGATAGAAATAGAGACAGAAATAAATAGATGAGAGAGAGAGAGAGAGAGAGAGAGAGAGAGAGAGCGAGAGTGCGCAGATGTCTGTTGGTTAGGTTCTGGTACAATCTCAGACTCTTTCTTAAAAAAGAATAAATATTCTTTTTGACTTCACGAAGGGAAACAGAACCAGGACCCAAAGGGTAAACTTTTGGGAGCCATCTGGACTGACTTCAGGGACTGTAGCCTCATTAATGGATAAAAGGGTCCTCATGGCTAAAGCTGAATGAAAAGGCCTTGGGGCCATGAGCCAATGAGGAGCTAGAACCTATCCTCCTGGCAGAAGGGCAGCCCCTGCTTCCCTCATTTCACCCTGCTTTGCCCCAAAAGATGGCTGGTTAGTCAATGACAGGTAAGATCGAGGGACAACCTAAGCCAGGCACAGCTGCAAATAGGGTCATCAGGGAAGGACTTAGGGGACTATAGAGAAGGGGCAGAAAGACCCTCACCCCTTGGATTTGTCATAGCCTGAGCTCTAATTCTATCTGTAAGAAGTCTCCTAATCTCTTTCTTGGCTGCTTTGCTCCCCCAACCTGACTCAGCCTGAAAACAATGCCAGAGGCAGCTGTGGCCTTGCACTAGAATGGAAGGCTTCTGGGGGCAAATCAGGCCTTATAAAGAATATTTGTTCTTTCCTTTGAGGCTTGCTCTGCTAAGTGATAACCCTGTTGGTATGAACCAGATGATTGAGCTCAAAGTGTGGGGAGTGAAACTCCCTACTTCATGATACATGCCTCAAATAACCTTCTGGATTCAGCATATTTCACCAACCCTGACCAGAGACAATCCCTGAGTTTCTCCAATTATTATCTGTAGATGATGTCAGTTTTTCATGACTGTAGCTTTTTGGACATTGATTGATGAGTTTTTCGTGCATACTATGTATCTCTGTGTGAGCCAAACTAAATAAACACGCAGGGAAAAGGGTACTCAAGGATCTTCTCTTCTGAGAGACTAACCAGCCTTTTCTCCCCCAAAAGATATTATCTTGGAAGTCTTATTTCATCCACGACAGCTGGGAGGACTCTGCTGGATGGAGACTCCCACAGTAAACACATTACAGGGAAGTGAATTTTAAATCAACAAGAGAACAAACATTAATAATGACATTAAGAGGGGCTACTTGTGTGATACTGAGTTTCTTTCTTTGACACTTCCCATGGCCACTGTATAGAGTAATTCCTGCATTGGGTGGGATATTGGAATAGACAGTATAAAAAAATCCCTTCCAGCTCTGGTTAGTGTGGCTCAGTGGATTGAGTGCTAGCCTGCAAACCAAAGGGTCTTCGGTTTGATTCCCAGTCAGGGAACATGCCTGGGTTGTGGGCCAGGTCCCCAGTGCAGGGCATGTGAGAGGCATCCACACACTGATGTTTCTCTCCCTCTCTTTCTCTCTCTAAAATTAAATAAATAACATCTTTTGTAATCCCTTCTAACTAAAATTCAGGTTTTCAAAAGTTGGATGCAAAGTAAGAAAGTCTTGTGTTATATGTGAATTGGATTAGACTGAAACAAAGTGTAAAGCTACTCTGCCTACCTTAGTTTCCTGTAAGAAGCAAATGGGAATACTTTTAAATCATAAAACTACATGCATATGTAGGATTTCTGTTATTGTTACTAATAGTTGTTTTAGAACTCTTATATTAGTTGTCATTACCTGGGCAGTGATTGCTTTGTCCAAATCATCACGTTTTTTCATCAAGGCCTCCAGATTATGTAAGGAATCCTTATCATCTGACCTCAGGAAATTCTCACGTGCCACCATCCAGCTCTCAGCCTGATCACAGTTCCCTTGGAACAACTATGGGGAATCAAGTTAGAAGTATTTGGCAAATTAGTCACCCCTTATCCACAGTTTCATTTTCTGCAATTTTAGTTACCTGAGGTCAACAGCAGTCAAAAACTATTACATGGAATTTCCTGGAAAAAAATCATACATTTTAAATTATGAGCTATTCTGAGTAGAGTAATGAAACTTCTTGCCATCTTGCTCTATTACACCTGGAAAATGAATCATTCCTTTGCCCAGTGTATCCATGCTATTGCATACCTCCCAACTGTTAGTCACTTACAGATCTTGGTTATTACACTAACTGTCATGTTATCAATGGTGTTTGTGTTCAAGTAGCCCTCATTTTACTTAATAATGGTCCCAAAGCCATTCATATAACTTTCATTGTAGCATATTATTATAACTGTTCTGTATTATTATTAGTTATTATTGTTACTCTCTTACTATGCCTAAATTATAAATTAGACTTTACCATAAGTATATATGTACATAAATATATTGTATAAGTAGGATTGGGTACTATCTGTAGTTTTAGGCATCTATTGGAGATCTTGGAAGGTATCTTCCATGAACAAATGGGGGACAACTGTACTGGACCTTTTACACTCCCCTGTAAACACATTTTATGTTTTTATATAAGCTATGCTATGTTCTTGGGATTCTATTTCCCTTATTATAATCCTGTGAATACTGGCTGGTTATTTAAGACTAGTAAACATTCCCCCTTCAGGGTACCCTGTAACACTCTCACTCTTTTCTCTCAAAAGTGTTAATCATTTCCTCTTTATTAGCCTCAAAACAGTCATACATTTTTTCATTAATAATAATTTTACTATACTACAATAATCTGTCTACATGTATAATGTCACTACTTAAGAAAAGGGACACTATCTTATTAATCTTTGTGTTGCCAGGACTCTGCACACATTAAGTCCCCTCCCACCAAAAAGTCAATCAAAATTTGAATTAGCCCTGGTGGATGTGGTTCAGTGGATTGAGTGCCAGCCTGTGAACCACAGTGTTGCTGGACTATTCCAAGTCAGGGTACATGCCTAGATTGCAGGCCCATGAGAGGTGACCACACACTGATATTTCTCTCCCAATCTTTCTCCCTCCATTTCCCTCTCCTAAAAAAAATAAGTAAAATCTTTAAAAAATACTTGACTCTTGATCAAGTACTTTCTATTCTGGCTGTCCAAATTATATATTTCTTGTGACATTACTGTTGTTCCAGTACGATTATAGATAATTGTTGTTCCATACATTTGTACATACTACACAGAAAACTGTCCTGGTGTTAGCCCACTTAACTTTATTCCTGATCATTGTTATTGTTGTGGTTAACTCTATTCTCTCTCACATTATGCCTACTTTCTATCCTTTACTCTCACTATATCTCATCTAACCTTGAACAAGAAACTCTGTTTTCTGGATTCAGCTCACAATCCTCCTCTCTTCCCTCTAACAAGAGTCTTATCTCTCTTTCACCTTTTAAAAAAGTGGCCAGTTGGGTGAAAAATTACAGTTAACACTATACTTATCCAAAGAATCTCCTATCTCTTTACTTGCTGGTACTTTAAATCCCATAGAATACTCTCCCCTATCTTAATCCATTTTGCCTACCTCCTGCCACTGATCACAAACAAGAATAGGCAGGAGCTATGGACATCAGTATACCTGATAAAGTAGAGAAGTCACTAACAAGAGAACCACCAAAAGGTAGAAACTAAAGTATAACAACAAAGCTCACACAAACAGAAGAAAAGGCAAATCCAGAGAATCCAGAAAAGGAGATCAAAGAGACCACAACACTGAATCCCATATAATTCCTACCATAGTTCACCCTACAAAGACAGCAAGCAAAGTAAAACATCAGGAAGTGCAGAAACAAATAAAAACACACACCTAAAAGTGGGAGAGAAAAAAGGGACATACAATCAAAAAGGGTGGAAGACTCCCCAATAAAGCTCTAAACAAAATGTAGGTGAGCAAACTTATTAGATAGGGAATTCAAAATAATGCTTATAAAGATGCCTGAGGAACTCAGAGACAACAAGGAAATGAGTGAGAACTACAACAGTATGAAAAAGGAAAAAAAGCATAAACAAAAACCAGGAAGAAATGAATAATAAAATCTCAGAAATAAAAAAAAAAACACACTAGAAGGAATCACAAACAGACTAGATGAAGAAGAGTATTGAATCAGTGATCTACAGGGCAAGGTAGAAAAAAAAAAAAACAAAAGGAGCAAGAAAAGAAAGAGAGACTCAGAAAGAACAAATAGGTGAGAAGGAAGATGCAAGACAACATGAAAAGTAATAATATACATATAATAGGGATACTAGATGGAGAAGAAGAAGAGCAAGGCGTAGAAAAAATGTTTGAAAAAGTAATGATGGAAAACTTCCCTAATGTGATTAGAGAAAAATCCAGGAAACACAGAGAGTCCCAATCAAGAGGAACCCAAAAAGGCCCACTTCAAGACACATCATCATTAAAATGGCAAGATTCCAAGACAAAGAGAGAATCTTAAAAGTAGCAAGGGAGAAACAGGAAGTAACATACAAGGGAGCCCGGATAAGGCTAACAGCTGACTTCTCAATGGAAATGCTCCAAGCCAGAAGAGAATGACAAGAAATATTCCAAGTAATGAAAACCAGAGGCCTGCAACCAACACTAATTTATCCAGCAAGGCTCTTAATTAAAATGGAAGGCCAAATAAGGAGTTTCCCAGACAAAAGAAGTCTAAAAAAACATGCCTCCACAAAACCAGCTCTGCAAGAGATGCTAAAGGGTTTGCTTTAAGAAAAGGAAGAAAAAGAGTGAGAAAGAGAAGTACACAGGTGATAAACAATGGCAATGAATGAGTACCTATCAGTGATAACTTTAAATGTAAATGGATTAATTGCTCCAACCAAAAGATATAGAATAGCTGAATGTATGAAATATCAGGATCACACATATCCCGCCTACCACAGACCCACCTCAGAATAAAAGACCTACACAGACTGAAAGTGAAGGGCTAGAAACAAATTTTCCAAGCAAACAGACAGGAAAGAAAAGCCTGGGTTGCAATACTGATATCAGACAAAATAGACTTCAAAACAAGGACCATAGAAAGGCACCCAGAAAAACACTTCATAATATTCAAGGGAAGAACCCATCAAGAACATATAAATGTAACTATATATGCACCCAACATAGGATCACCCAAATACATAAAAAAAATCTTGGAGGACTTCAAGAAAGATACAGACAGCAACACAATTATGTCAGGGGATTTCAACACCCCACTGTCAAAAGTTGATAAACCTTCCAACAAAATAACAACAAAGATATTGTGACACTGAACAATACCCTAGATCAAGTGGACTTAACTGTTATATAGAGAGCCTTTCATCCCAAAGAAGCAAAATAAACATTCTTTTCAAATGCACATGGAACATTGTCAAAGATAGATCACATGATAGGACACAAACCAATCCTCAACAAATTCAAGAATATTGACATCATATCAAATATTTTTTCTGACCACAAGGGACTACAACTAGAAACCAACCTCAAAGAAGAAAATCAAAAATACTCAAAATCATGGAGATTGAAAAGCCTGCCTTTAAACAGTGAATGGGTCAAGAATGAGATCAAGGAAGAAATCAAAAAGTTTCTGGAAACAAATGAAAATGAACTCACACCAATCCAAAACTTATGGGATACAGCGAAGGCAGTCCTGACAGGGAAGTTCAAGGTGATACAAGCCTACCTAAAAAAAGACAGAAACATTTCAAACAAACAACTTAACCCTACACCAACAAGAACTCGAGGAACAACAACAAAGGCAGCTTAGAGGAAGCAGAAGGGAGGAAATAATGAAGATCAGAGCAGACTTAAATGACATAGAGACTAAAAGCACAATTTAAAGGATCAGTAAATTCTGGAACTGGTTCTTTGAAAAGACATACAAAATTGGCAAGCTTTTAAGAAGACTCATCAAGAAAAAAGAGAAAGGACTCAGATAAATATAATCAGAAACAAAAGAGAAGAGATTACAACTGATACCATGGAAATACAAAGGATTGTAAGAAGTTATTATGAAGAACTATATGCCAAGAAGTTTGAAAACCTAGGTGAAATGGACAAATTTCTAGAAAAATATAATGTTCCAAAACTGAATGAAGAGGAAACAGAATGCCCAAACAGACCAATAACAGCTGACAAAATTAAAGCAGTAATAAAAACAAAACCAAAAACTCATGGTCCACAAAAAAAAAAAAAAAAAAAAAAAAACCCTGGACTGGATGGTTTCACCAGAAATTCTACAAAGCATTTAAGAAAGAGCTAACTCTTATCCTTCACAGACTATTCCAAAAAATCCAAGAAGATGGAAAATTCCCAAACTCTTTTTATTAAGCCAGCATCATCCTAATCTCAAAACCAGATAAAGACACAATAAAGAAACTAAAAATGGATATACCTTTTGACCCAGCAATTCCATTGCTAGGACTATATCCTAAGAACCCTGAAACACCAATCCAAAAGAAACTATGCATCCCTATGTTTATAGCAGCACAATTTACAATAGCCAAGTGTTGGAAGCAACCTAGATGCCCATCAGCAAATGAATGGATCAAAAAACTGTGGTACATTTATACAATGGAATTCTATGCAGCAGAAAGAAAGAAGGAGCTCATACCCTATGCAACAGCATGGATGGAACTTGAGAGCATCATGCTAAGCGAAGTAAGCCAGGCAGTGAAAGATAAATACCATATGATCTCACCTTTAACAGGAACCTAATCAACAAAACAAACAAACAAGCATAATATAACCAAAGACATGGAAATTGGGAACATGCTGAAAGTCACCAGAGAGGAGAGGGGAGGGAATTTCAGGGGAAAAGGGGAAGGATTTACAGGAACAAGTATAAAGGACACATGGACAAAAACTATGGCGGGGGGTGGGAATGGGAGGGAGGTGGGGAGGGTTGGGGTGGCGGGTTCGGGTGAGAATAAAAGACAGAAAACTGTACAAGATCAACAATGAAAATAAAAATTAAAAAAAAAAGACACAATAAAGAAAGAAAACTTCAGGCCAATATCACTGATAAACATAAACATTAAAATCCTCAAAAAATATTGGCAAACCATAACCAGCAATACATTAAAAAGATCATACATCATGATCAAGTGGGATTCATTGTAGATATGCAAGGATGGTACAATATTTGCAAATCAGTAATTCTAATACATTACACAAACAAAAGCAAAGACAAAAATCATATGATCATATCAATAGAGGCAGAAAAAGCATTTGAAAAGGTACAGCACCACTTATTATAAAAACACTAAGCAAAGTGGGAAGAGAGGGAACATTCATCAACATGATAAAGGCCATTTAGGAAGCCCTATAGCCAATACCATACTGAATGGGCAAAAACAAAAAACTTTCCCACTAAGACCATGAACAAGACAAGGCTGTCCACTTTCACCACTTCTATTCAACATAGTAGTGGAAGTCCTAGCCACAGTAATCAGAAAAGAAAAAGAAATAAAAAGTATTCAAATTGGAAAAGAGGAAACAAAACAATCATTGTTTGCAGATGACATGATAATGTACATAGAGAATTCTATAGACTATGACAAAAAACCGCTTGACCTAATAAATGAATTTGGCATAACAACAGGATACAAAGTCAATATTCAGATATTAAAGGCTTTTTTATATACACAATGAAATATCAAAAACAGAAATCGGAGAGAAAATCCCATTAATATAGCAACAAGAAAACTAAAACACCTAATAACAAACCTAACCAAGGAGGTAAAAGACCTGTACTCAGAAAGCTATGCAACACTGAAGAAAGAAATTAAGGAAGACACAAACAAATGGAAACATGTACTGTCTTCATAGATTGGAAGAATTAACATCATCAAAATGTCCATCCTACTTAAAGCAATTCATAGATTCAATGCAATACCTATTAAAGTACCAATGGCATATTTCACAGATATAGAACAAACATTTCAAAAGTTTATATGGAAACATAAATGACCTCAAATAGCTGCAGCAATTTTCAGAAAGAAGACCAAAGTAGGAGGGATCACAATACCTAATATCAAACTGTATTATAAAGCCACTGTTCAAAACATCCTGGTAATGGCATAAGAACAGACACATGCAACAGAATAGATAACCTAGAAATAAACCCAAGTCTCTATGGTCAATGAATATTTGACAAAGGGGGCAGCAGCATAAAATGGGGCAAAAATAGCCTCTTCAACAAATGGTGTTGGGAGAGCTGGACAGCTACATGCAAAAAAATGAAACTTGTTCATCAACTTATACCATACACAAAAATAAATTCAAGATGGATAAAAGACTTAAATGTAAGTCATGACCACAACAGTCCTTCAGGAGAACATAGGCAAGAAAATCTCAGATATTCCATGTAGCAATGTTTTCACTGATATGTTCCCTAGAGCAAGGAACATAAAGGAAAGAATAAACAAATGGGATCTCATCAAAATAAAAATCTTCTACACAGCTAAAGAAAACAGCATCAAAATAAAAATAGAAGCAACCATATGGGGAAACATATTTGCCAATGATACCTCAGACAAGGGTTTGATCTCAAAAATATGTAAAGAACTCACACAACTCCACTCTAAAAAGACAAACAATCCAATTGAAAAATGAGCAAAGGACTTCAACAGTCACTTCTCCAAGGAAGACATACAGAGGGTCCAGAGATATATGAAAAGGTACTGTGTATCACTAGCCATTGAGAGATGCAAATTAAAACCACAATGAGATACTACTTTACACGAGTCAGAATTACCATCAAAAACAAATCAACAAACAACAAGTGTTGGAGAGGATGTGGGGAAAAGGTAACCCTAGTGAACTGTTGGTGGAAATGCAGAGCCTGGTGCAGCCACTGTGGAAAACAGTATGGAATTTCCTCAGAAAACTAAAAATGGAACTGCCTTTTGACCTAGCAATTCCACTGTTGAAATTATATCCTAAGAATCCTGAAACAGCAATCCAAAAGAACGTTTGTATGCTAATGTTCATAACAGCACATTTTAGCACAGCCAAGTGCTGGAAGCAACTAAGTGCCCATCAGTAAATGAATGGATCAAAAAACTGTGGTACATTTACACAATGAAATTCTATGCAGCAGAAAGGAAGAAGGAGCTCCTACCCTTTGCCACAGCATGAATGGAACTGGAGAGCTTTTTGCTGAGTGAAATAAGCCAGGCAGTGAAAGACAAATACCATATGACCTCACCTTTAACTGAAACCTAATTAAAAAAAATGAACAATCAAGCAAAATATGACAAAAGACATTGAAGTTGGTAACAAGCTGACAGTAACCAGAAGGGAGAGGGGAGGGGATAACTTGGGGAAAAGGGTGAAATGTTTTCAGGAACAACTATAAAGGACATATGGACAACAACAAGGAGGGGTTGGAAACAGGGGAGGGAATTGGGGATGGACAAGGTGGTGGGGAGTGGCGGGTGGAAAAGACAGAAAATTGTACTTGAACAACAATAAAAATCAAAAGTATAGAAAACACTTGAATTAATATATAAATTATAATCACCCCAATGAATGGGAAGAAATGACCCTCATCTTCTTTGGCTCTTTTAACAAAGATAAGAACAATGAATATGACTATGATTAGTCTATAAAGCAGAGGATACAATGTCAGATTATCAAGTATTGTCTTTGTTCCTGTAGCATGGGAAGACCAATGAAGTGAAATTAGCACCTGTACTAACCATCTAAATTTGCATAGAGGAAACAGACTAATCCTGCTCAATGACTGTAGATTTGCTGTACCTGAAACTCCAGACACTGATCTAACATCTTCTTGCGATGATTCCAAGCTTTCTCTAAATAATCTCTCTCCAGCCTGACAGCTTGAAGCTTTTCTTCAATTTTAGGGCTGTTGCGGTGTCCACTACCTATAAGTTCTACACCAAAATCTTCTAAGGCCTGAAAGGTAGGAGCTTCAGCCTCCATGTCAGCATGATGTTCCTGTGGGGGGAAAGGGAAGGCACTGTTGAGGCCAATGACATTTCACCGAAGTTATGTGACCAGTGGCTATGGCTTTTGTAGCCATACCTGGTGTCGCTCCATCAAGATCTCAGTACCAGTTAAGTCCTCAGCCATCTCATGTGATGATACCATGCCATCAATGCCACTGATCCAATTCTGTAAGTCTCTAAAGAAATAGACAAATTGAGATTTATAAGAAAACCTTGCAACTTGCTACAGAAGTATGTATCTTTGATCTTTTTCTTCTCTAAAAAATGTTTCCAGATAAATTCCTTTTATCTGGCTTTATATGCTTCACAAATGTTAGGTTTGTAGTTTTCACTACATGACTTAATAATAACAATCCCTTGCATTGAAAGTCTCTTCACATATATCATCTCTTTCAAATCTTGCAATAATCTTTTACAGAATTCAGGGAATTATTTTGTTTTCATTTTGGAGATGAGGAAGTCAGTTTTGAGAATAACAAGTCATTTTTCTCATTGATGTAACTAACAGCAGACATCTGGATTGGAATCCAGATACTGAAGTTCAGGACCAATGTATATTCCATTACTCCTTATGATTCTTTTTCCTTTAAAGTAGACTCTTAGGTTTCAAAATCTATGTTATTATGATATCTCAAGGAAGGTATGTCTAGTAAAAAATATTATCCTCTTGTATAAATTCAATTTATTTATTTATTTATTCAAATAATTAAAATTTTGTAGTACTTATTAAGTACCAAATATTGTGAAAAAGATGCATTTGTGCATTTAGGAGCTTACCTAAACAACATGAAAAGCAAAAGTGTTATAAAGAGGGAAAATATAGTATTAAATAGACTTGCTGTGAAGCTGAAAATGTTAATTCCGCAACATTGAACAGTAAGATGTCATAAGATTTCATAAATGGAAAGGGATAACATTTGATTTGCAATCTGAAATCAAGGAAGAATCAGTTTGTCTATCTATCTATCTATCTATCTATCTATCTATCTATCATCTATCTATCTATCTATCTATCTATCATCTATCTATCTATCTCCCCATCTTTCTATTATCCGTCTATCATCTATCATCATCCATGAGCAAAAACAAATCGGAGAAATGGGTATGGTAGCTATTTATTTTTACTGTATAAAAACTATAGCTTTCCATAAGTGCTGAATTGAGGTGAGTGTTGCAGACCATTCAGCCTGGTTTCAGAAGTTGTAACCCTCACCCCATGGTGGGCTGTGTAAGAGCCCTAGGGACCCACTTCATCTGGGTCTGTTCTGTCACAAGGACATGACCTACTAAGGAGACAAAGCTTATCTTCCTGGCAGGAGTGCTGCTTCTGCCTCATCCATCTCTGGCGTCAATGCTTGGTTGGTTAGTCAATGATGGGTAAGACTCCTCATGGGAGGGGCAACCTAAGCCAGATGCAACCACTTGGGAGGCCCTCATAGAAGGACTCGAGGGGCTGCAGCAAAGAGGATGTGATGGACCCTCGCCCCCCGGCTATTCTGATATAGCCCGAGTCCTCATTTCCATCTGGGAGATGTCTCCTGCTTCCTAATCGGCTTAAAGCCTGAAACTATGAGGGTGAGTGGTGCAGCCCTGTGCCAGCCAAGATGGTTCCCTGGGTGATCAGGCATAAGAAAGAATTCCTAAAGTCCTGTGAAACCTGCTTTGCTAAGAATGCTCTCACTTAAGTGAAAAGTGTCCCAGGAGGAAATGAGATTGCCTTCCAAAGTTTTACAACCCCCTTTCCTGACAGATACTGACTCAGATTAAGCCCTCAGATTTTTTTGAAATGTTAACCATTGTTTGATCCTTGCTGCCTGACATACCTGTATTCCCGTGTATTTGAACCCAATAAAAGCCCAGTGGGGAAGGGGCTCTGGGTCATTCTCCTCTGAGAGTTTGACCACCTCTCCTCCCCAAGCAGAAAATGTCTTGGTAGTTTTTATTTTCATCTGTGATGGAGGAATGGGGCTCTGCGGGAGGAGCCCCCCCCCACATCTGGTGCTCAGGACAGGGGTCCCCTCAGGTGAGTGTTGTCAAAAGCAACTACAATCATTTGCCCAAAGTCCTCCCACTTTTTGTCTTCAAAAGTATTACATTGTGAGCCACTATTTCTCAGACACTCATCTAAGTGTGTCTTCTGGCAGACTGATATGATGGAGAAGAATGTGGGAATTGTTCCCAAACAAATATATATTTGCTAAATTGTAATAATGTGTAGACTCTTAGGCAAGGCAATAACCATTATTTATAATTTGATCTGACTATTTCTAAATTTATTTCTTGCTACTTATCTTTACCCCTCTGAGATACAAAATCCATGCTCTAGCTATCCTTGCTTGTTTCATAAATATGATGCCCCTTTCTTACCCTTGTGCCTTTGTTTGTATAGTTTCATTTCTCTGTTAAGATGAGTGTTTTGGACAGCATGGTACGGGCATAAAAACAGGCACATGAACCAGTGGAACAGAACGGAGAGCCGAGAAGTAAACCCAAGTCTCTATGGTTAATTAATATTCAACAAAGGGGGCAGCAACATAAAATGGAGTAAAAATAACCTCTTCAACAACTGGTGTTGGGAGAACTGGACAGCTATGTGCAAAGAAATGAAACTCGAGCACCAACTTACACCATACACAAAAATAAATTCAAGGTGTGTAAAAGATTTAAATATAATACATGATACCATTAGAGTCCTAGAGAAGAACATAGGCAAGAAAATCTCAGATATTTCACACAGCAACATTTTCACTGATATGTCCCCTAAAGCAAGGGACCTAAAGGAAAGAATAAAAAAATGGAATCTCATCAAAATAAAAAGCTTCTGCATGGCTAAAGAAAACAGTATTAAAATAAAAAGATAACCAACTGCATGGGAAAACATATTTACCAATGATACTTCAGACAAGGGTTTCATCTCCAAAATATGTAAAGAACTTACATGACTCCACTCTATGAAGACAAGCAAGCTAACTAAAAAATGGGCAAAGACTTGAAGAGACAGTTCTCCAAGGAGGACATACAGAGGATCCAGAGACACATGAAAAAATGCTCTCAGTATCTCTAGCTATCAGAGAGATGCAAATTAAAACCATAATGAGATACCACTTGACACCAGTCAGAATGGTCATCAGAAACAAAGCAACAAACAGCAAGTTTTGGAGAGGTTGTGGAGAAAAGGGGACCCTAGTGCATCATTGGTGGGAGTGCAGACTGGTACAACCAGTATGGAAAACTGTGGAATTTTCTAAGAAAACTAAAAATGGATCTACCTTTTGACCCAGCAATTCCACTGCTTGGATTATATCCTAAGAATTCTGAAACACCAATCCAAAAGAACCTATGCACCCCAGTGTTCATAGCAGCACAATTTACAATAGCCATGTGTTGGAAGCAACCTAGGTGCCCATTAGTTAATGAATGGATCAAGAAACTATGGTACATTTACACAATGGAATTCTATGTAGCAGAAAGAAAGAAGGAGCTCCTACCCTTTGCAACAGCATGGATGGAACTGGAGAACATCATGCTAAGCAAAATAAGCCAGGCAGTGAAAGACAAATACCATATGATCTCACCTTTAACAGGAACCTAATCAACAAAACAAACAAATAAGTATAATATAACCAAAGACACTGAAATAGAGAACAGTCTGACAGTGACCAGAGGGGAGAGGGGAGGTAATTTCAGGGGAAAAGGGGAAGGGTTTAGAGCAACAAATATAAAGGACACTTGGACAAAAACTATGTGGGGTGGAAATGGGAGGAAGGTGGGGAGGGCTGGGGCAGTGGACTGGGGTGGGAGTAAAAGACAGAAAAGTATACAAGAACAACAATTAAAATAAAAATTAAAAAAATAAAAATAAAATACTATGTATATGTATGTATATATATATATAAAGATTAAATATTTTAACCATATACAGTCCTAATGATAAAAGACAAGTTATTAAGTGAGAATTCACCAAAAATAATGTACATTATTTTTCATTACAATTGTTATCATTAACTACATACATGATTTCAAGCAAAAAAAATGATCATGTGGAAGTGGAATACCTCCTAAGGAAACATGACTAAGTCTATAGTTAGCAAAAATTCACATTCCAACTTTTCGCTTCATTTACTTGACATTGACATGATGCTTGATCTTTTTTGCAAATATACATATTTGAAAGGTCTTTAGCATATTGTGGATTCCATGTAACAATATATATAAATAATGCTGACTTTATAGAAATAACCGAATACTTCCCCAGGAAAATGGCTTTATTCGGGAACAACAAAGAACTGCAATTCAGAAGATGTGGCCTCATGACAAACCATGCCAAGTCCAGAAAAACAAAGGAGAGACACTTTTTTATGGATGTCGTCAAAGGAAACTAATAAAAGTTTGGAGTATAGTGACTGCTCCAAAAAAAAAAAAAAAAAAAGAAAGAAAGAAAGAAAAAGATGAGTATTTTGGGCTGCATTATGTTCTACCAAGGTTATCAGTATTCTTCTCTACCTTTCCAGTACAATGAAAATACCCGTATCTTAAAGCTCCTGACATAGCACTCAATATATGTACAGTATACACACTATTGAAGTTTATCTAATTTGCACATATGGCCTCACACTCCTTAAAACTTCAATATTTTGTTGTTTAAAGTACTGAACTTGAAATTTTTTGCCTTACCAGAGATACTACCTGGACATTGAGGTACCCTCCAAACCCAACAGTGAAGAGCGCCTGTACCCAGACTGTTCCTAGAAGCTCTCCTTGGGGTCCAGGCATGAAACCTCCCACGTTGCTTAGCCTTTTGAGCTTTACCTGGCCTTGCTGAGGAACAAGTAGAATTTCTGGGCCTCATTTAGGCTCTCTCTACGATCCTTTGTATGTTCCTGCAGGCTATTCCAGGCTTCGTTCAGCTCCTCTTGCTGCCTCTGCAGGTCATCAGTGGCATCTGGGTGGGACTCACTCAGTCGCTCTGCTGTCTCTCCCAATATAGTAACCTGGGGAGGTGTAAGAGATCTGATCATCATTCTAGAGTCATACCTAGATCCCAGAAAAAGAAAAATCTTGAGTCCTGAGGATGCTTATTCCTCAAACAGACATCAGTGAGGTACAAGGACATCTAGCTACTTTCTTAACTAAAGTGATAACTGTATTGTTACACATGATAACCCTCTAAAGTAGTCAACACTGACATGACTATTCTTTTTTAAGTTAAAGAAGGCTGTTCAGGAGAGTGCCTAAATAAATACTGATTAGTGGCAGCATCAATAGGGAACCCAAGGACTCGGATTTTTATTGTGAATATCTTTCCAATATAGGCATTTCTGTGCTTCCTTTTGTTCTACATGTTAATGCCATGCTGTATGATGACTCTGATTTATGCCAGAGTTTATCTGGCAAACTACAGAGTTCACTTCTCAGTTGGAGTATGATTAAGCTCATTCAATTACTCATGAAAAAAAATCTGCACCATGCTCAGGCATAGTCCTGGCCACCTTGATTATAACTGTTTCTTACTGATCTTAGGCTGCTGTCCTGCAACTAACTTCTGTAAGTTCTGCTCACTTGTAACCCATTAAATAGGCACTCGGACAGGAGGTTTATTTCCCATACATTTTCTTTTTATGCTAATAGATCTGGAGCATATTCTTTTAGTGGTGTTCCTTTAGAGATACAAGAAAAAGTATTGACTATTAAAAAAGATAAGTGTAAGTATAAGGACTGGAAAACAAAACCACAAAAGAGGGCATTGATAGGTATAAACACAAAGAGAAAAATGTTAGAAAAATTTGGAGACTCATGTCTTACCTTTTCTCCCAGGAGTATAAGGTCTCTCTCAAATCCCTCATGCTGTCGTTGAAGGGCCTGAACACTGAACAGGTCTGAGCCAGGATCAGCAACACTGAGGGCCTGGCACTTCTTCTCAATCTGCTCCTTTATGTCATCTGCTTCCCTGGTAAGTGAAAGTAAAGATTTTAGTAATAAGAATGTGCACCAGAGGCAGACTATTTGAACTCACAATGAAGTCATCACTACCACCACAGCATCATCATCATCACCACCTTCATCCTTTTTATCTATTTATTTTAAAGATTTTATATATTTATTTTTACAGAGAGGAGGCGGAAGGGAGAAAGAGAGAGAGAAACATCAATATGTGGTTGCCTCTCACATGCCCCCTCTGGGGACCTGGCCTGCAAACCAGGCATGTGCCCTAACTGGGAATTGAACCAGTGATCCTTTGTTTCTCAGGCCATGCTCAGTCCACTGAGCTATACCAGCCAGTACCCATCATCCTTTTTAATGTGCTAGAACTTATGCTCGTTTAATCTTCACAGCAACTATTTGGGGCATAGTTATTATTATCATTCTCCCTCTATTTATGAGAAACTGAGCTTTAAAAATACTAAGTATAATTTTTCTAAGCTATGCTAAGAAATAGCTATAATATAAGCTATTTCTAAATGACAGAGCCTAAGTTTGAACTAGGTGGTCTGACTGCTGAGCTACATGCTATATTTTATGGTATTCCATCTTAAATCATTCTAAACAATCATAATAATCTGGAATTCACTTTTATTTTCTCTAGATATTCAAAATTACATTTTTACACAGTGAAGATGTTTGGATTCCTAATTGTTTCTTTATTTGTTCACTTAGTTATGTATTTGTTTTTTAGTATAGCAACAGAGTTAGAAATCATAAGTAAATTGTTGAAACATTGACTATGACTATGAAAATGACTATGATATCTGTTATTCTCTACTATCTACATCTAGTTCAGAAATATAGTTACTTAAACCTCTCATTTCTACTTTGTTTTATCCACTGTCATGAACACATATATGGACTGCTATTATGTACCAAGGACCAAGTCTAGGCACTAGAAATTTGAAGTAAGGAATATACTACTGAAACACCTGTTCTCCTATTATCTCTATCTAAGGAAGAAGGGTTATACTAATAGCTATGGCTCTACTATAATAGACTTGGAAGCTTTTGAGCAAGTTATAGAACACAGCTTTTTAGGGCTAAAATTCCCACCTGTGAAACATTTGGACAGCATGGGCACTGCCCAGCAGTTGGCGCTGTTCCTCTGCAAGCCTCTGCAAGGATCCCCAACGGGTGTTCAACTCCTAAAAGAGTCAGACATATACTTCAGGTAAGGAGCTGACTCAGCTAGCTTAATGATTCCAGAAGACTAAATGGGGTTTAAATCATGGTTGATTTCATAATATCCACTTTACAATTTGCACAGGGACATGTCTTTTTTGGATAGCTTGAGTTCGGGCCTGATTTACTCCAGAGCAGTTATAAAAGGGGTTACTTTCTTTCCTGATCTGATGTTTAAGCTGGGAAACATCAACCCTGAAGTGGCAATTGATATTTCCTCTGACACACTATATTACACCCTCTGAAAAATTAGTGGAAAGCATTGCATTTGTAGTTAGAAGCTATTCCATTTTTTTCTAGGAGACAAATAGTGTCCTTCTGTGTCCTGAATTGATGAAACAAAGTAGCCTCTTAGAGTCCTATTTTTTTCTAGAGGTTAAGTAAATTGTTCTTATGAACAATCCTTTTCATTTTGACTCCATGTGAACCATCACAAAAAGCAACAGGGAACTCATCTTCACTAGTTTATTACAACCCAGAGAGCTGAACTAGATATCCATTGATGTTCATTAGTTTATTAAACCACAGGTACAAATTTGAATCAGCTCTAGAATACCTTTATCCTCATCTCTACTGACCTATATTTTTTTCCTTCTTTCATCAGATTTTATCAGGACATATCTCTTCCAGTAAGTTTTCTTGATTTACCCCTTCCACTACCATGACTCCTGCATATCCATTTTCTTTGTATTTATGTATTTGAGCACTGAATTTCTGTGTTTGTGGTGATAGGGGAGTTGTGATTTAAGGAATTCAGATCAGTTCAAATGGCTGAGCTATTTGGACTATTGTCTTTGACTTTTCCTGTGGCCTGCTCCATATTTTCATTACCTTCTCCATATTCTAGCTGATCTGTAGAATATGAAGTTGAGTATATTTAAGTTAAATGATGACTCCCAAAGCTCAACTTAGTAGTGAGGAGAAATGGCAGGAGTTTTAGTTACCTGCTGTATTTGAGCCCCTTCTGGTGTTAGGAGCTCTTCAAATAAAAGATCATCAGCCACTTTGTTGATGTCCTTCAGTCGAGGCTCATTGGTCTTCAAATCCTATATGGAAAAATTTATCAAAGTAGTGTAGATCACTTTCTTGTGAATCTTTCATACTTGCTTGCTCATCTCTGCTTTGACATGAATAAATATTAAAACCTATAATTACCTTTACTTTCAATGCATAAAATCTGCCCTCCTCCAAATTTTCACTTAGAAGAGTACCTTTATCTTCCTGATATCCAGTGACTATCAGAAACTGCCTAAGGGCACTGTTATTTAATTGAGGTATAGAGTACATCCATTTTCCTAGGTTTTTCCATTTCCCTTTATACTTTTAAATTACCTGTTCTTATCTGTTGACAGTTATTTCTCTCCCTCAACTTTTTATTTTTTTTTTAATTTACTTTATTGGGATGGCATTGGTTAATAAATGTGTATGTTTTAGGTATACAATTCTGCAGTACATCATCTGTATATCGTACTGTGTATTTATTTACCATCCCTAGTCAAGTCTCCTTCCATCACCATTTAACTCTCTTTTACCCTATTCTCTTTCCCCCCATCCCCTTTTTCTCTGGTAATCACCGTTCAATATACCATTGTATGTGTCCTTGAGTCTTTTTTTTACCTTCCTTAATCTCTTTACCTTTCTAACACAACCCCCAAGCCCCTCCTCTCTGACAGCTGTCAGTCTGTTCTCTGTATCCATGAGTTTGTTTCCACTTTGATTTTACTTATATGTGAAATGTAATGAACAAAATAAATTTCCCTTAATTTTTAAGGTACTTATATACTGGCATATTGTCCCTTTACCTATAATATACCTTGAAAGCATTTATCCCAGGGTTAATTTTATTATTTCATTTATGGTGATATTTGCTAATACAAAACCACAGGTTCTCTTGCATGTTTTAATAAAATTTATCAATCTTTTTACTTAGTGCATTCAGTGGATCTGACTTTTAAGTCATAGTTAGGTAGCCTTTTTCTAAAAGACAGTAAAAACATAATATAAAAATTCTGTAATTAGAACAGTGTGGTAACACATGAATAGACAGGCTGCCATACCTTATCAAGTCTATCATAGAAAAATCAGAAATAATTCACAGAAATAATTTCAAGTATATATGAAACTTTGCCATATGATAAAGGTAGTAACTCAAATAAGTAAGGCAATAATGGACATTTTAGTAAATGATATTGCAAAAATTAATTAGTGATTTAGGGAAAAGATAAGATTGAGCTATACTTCACACCATATGGATAATAAACTCCAAATGATCGGGATCTAAATGTAAACTAAATTCATATAAGTATTAGGAGAAGACGGGGTGAATTTATTCTTCCAAGGTTTCTTAAAAATCCCTCCCTGGATCAATTAACAGCATCAGAGGCAATTTATATCTGGCCATATTTTCTGAAAACATAAACTCCTACAACTTCTACAGAATTTCATTGACAGAGTTGCAAACTGCTTATATTAAAGTATGTTGTATGAAACTGCTCTAGGGAGTTTATCATAATTTCTACAATAATCATATTGTACCTTACATTATACAATAAAGTTTCAATGAGTTTCCTATGGAGGTCTCTCCCTTGGTGTTATTTTATAATTTTACTCATTTTTTGCATTCTTTTACTTTTCTTTCACATATCCCTAAACAATAAAATATAATCTCTATATCTATCTATCTATCTATCTATCTATCCTCATCTCTACTGACCTATAAAGTGGTCTCTAATAACCACTTTGAAATTCAATATAATTTATCATTAAAAAGAAAGGATTTTGCCTGCAACCAAGACTACTTTACCCAGCAGCAAGGTTTTCACTCAAGATAGATGGCCAAATAAGGTGCTTCCCAGACAAAAGAAGTCTAAAAGAATACACCTCTACCAAACAAGTTCTGCAAGAGATACTAAAGGGACTACTTTAAGGAAAGGAAGGAAAAGACAAAGAGAGAGAGGAACACAGGTACAAAAATGGCAATGAATAAGTATTTATCAATAATAACATTAAATGTAAATGGATTAAATTCTCCAAACAAAAGACATAGAATAGCTTAATAGATAAGAAAGCATGACCCACACATATGCTGCCTACAGGAAACCCACCTCAGGACAAAAGACCTACACACACTCAAAGTGAAGGGCTGGAAACAAATTTTCCAAGCAAATGGACAGGAAAAAAAAAAGCCGGGATAGCAATACTCATATCAGACAAAATATACTTCAAAAGAAGAGCCATAAAGAGAGACCCAGAAGGTAACTTCATAATACTCAAGGGAAGAATCCACCAAGAAGACATAAACATTGTAAATATATATGCACCCAATGGAGGAGCGCCTAAATAGATCAAGAAATCTTAGAGGACTTCAAGAAAGATATTGACAGAAACGCAAATACAGTAGGGGATTTTAACACCCCACTGTCAAAAGTGGGCAGATCTTTCAAACAAAATATCAACAAAGATATTGTCATCTTGAACAATACTATAGATGAAATGGACTTAACTGAATATATATATATATATATATATATATATATATATATATATATGCACATACATACACACACAGCACTTCATTCTAAAGAAACTAAATACACATTCTTTTCAAAGGTCCATGGAACATTTTCAAAGATAGACCACATAATAGGACACAAAACAAGCATCAACAAATTCAAGAAAATTGAAATCATACCAAGCATTTTCTCTGACCACAAGGGACTGAAACTAGAAACCAATAACAAGGGCAAAAACCCAAAACCCTCAAAATCATGGAGATTGAACAGCATGCTATTAAACAATGAATGGGTTAAGAATGAAACTAGGGAGGAAATTAAAAAGTTTCTGGAAACAAACGAAAATGAACTCACTATGACCCAAAACTTATGGGACACAGTGAAGGCAGTCCTCAGAGGGAAGTTCATAGTGATGCAGACCTACCTAAAGAAAATAGAAACATTTCAAACAAACAACTTAACCCTACACCTACAAGAACTCGAGGAACAACAACAAAGACAGCACAGAGAAAGTAGAAGGAAGGAAATAACCAAGATCAGAGCAGAATTGAATGACATAGAGACTAAAAGCACAATTCTAAGGATCAATGAATCCAGGAGATGGTTCTTTGAAAAGATAAAAAAAATCGACAAGCCTTTCAGCAGGCTCATCAAGAAAAAAAGAGAGAGGACCCAAATAAACACACTCAGAAATGAAAGAGGAGATATTACAACTGACACCACAGAAATACAAAGGATTGTAAGAAATTACTATGAAGAACTATATGTCAAGAAATTTGAAAACCTAGGTGAAATGGATAACTTTCTAGAAACATATATTCTTCCAAAATTGAATGAAGGAGAAGCAGAAAGCCTGAACAGACCAATAAGAACAGATGAAATTGAAGCACTAATCAAAAACTCCCAACATACAAAATCCCTGGACCAGATGGTTTCACAGGAGAATGCTACAAAGCATTTAAGGAAGAGCTAACCCCTATCCTTCACAGACTATTCGAAAAAATCCGAAATAGTGGAAGACTCCCAAACTCTTTTTATTAAGCCAGCATCATCCTAATCCCCAAACCAGATAAAGACACAACAAAGAAAGAAAACTTCAGGCTAATATCGCTGATGAACATAGACGCTAAAATCCTCAACAAGATATTGGCAAACTGCATCCAACAATACATTAAAAAGATCATACACCATGACCAAGTGGGATTCATCCCAGGGATGCAAGGATGGTTCAACATTTGCAAATAAGTAAATGTGTTGCAGACCATTCAGCCTGGTTTCAGGAGTTGTAACCCTCACCTCACGGTGGGCTGTGTAAAAGCCCAAGGAATCTGCTTCATCTGGGTCTGTTCTGTCAAGAGAATGTGAGCTACTAAGGAGACAAAGCTTATTTCCATGGCAGGAGCACCATTTCTGCCTCATTCATCTCTGGTCCCAATGCTTAGTTGGTTAGTCAATGACAGGTAAGACTCCTCACAGGAGGGGCAACCTAAGCTAGACACAACCACTTGGGAGGCCCTTATGGAAGTACTTGGGGGGCTGCAGCAAAGAGGGGGTGATGGACCCTCGCCCCCTGGCTATACTGACATAGCCCAAGTCTCCATTTCCATCTGGGAGAGATCTTCCTTATCCCTTGCTTCCTGGGCCTAAACAGCTTAAAGCCTGAAACTATGAGGTCAAGTAGTGCAGCCCTGTCCTGGCCAGAATGGTTCCCTGGGTGATAAGGCATAAGGAAGAATTCGTAAAGTCCTGTGAAACATGCTTTGTTTGCTAAGAGTGCTCTAATTTAAATGATGAGAGTCCCAGGAGTAAATGGGTATGTCTCCCAAAGTTTTGCAACCCCCTTTCCTGACAGACACTAACACAGATTAAGCCCTCAGATTTCTTTGAAATGTTATCCATTGTTTGATCCTTGCCACCTGACATACCTGTATTCCTGTGTATTTGAACCCAATAAAAGCCTGATGAGTAAGGAAATCTGGGTCATTCTCCTTTGAGAGTTTGACCACCTCCCCTCCCCAAGCAGATCATGTCTTGATAGTTTATTTTCACCCATGATGGAGGGATGGGGCTCTGCAGGTGGAGTACCCCCACACACACATAAGTGTAATACATAACACAAACAAACGCAAAGACAAAAATCAGATGATCATGTCAATAGATGTGGAAAAAGCTTTTGATAAGGTACAACACCCATTTATGATAAAAACACTCAGCAAAGTGGGAATAGAGGGAGTATTCCTCAACATAATAAAGGCTGTATATGAGAGACCTACAGCCAACATCATACTCAATGGGCAAAAACTAAAATCTTTTCCACTAAGATCAGGAACAAGACAAGGTTGTCCACTTTCACCACTTCTATTCAATATAGTATTGGAAGTCTTAGCCACAGCAATTAGACAAGAGAAGGAAATAAAAGGCATCCAAATAGGGAAGAAGGAAACAAAACTATCCTTGTTTGCAGATGACATGATAGTGTACATAGAAAATCCTATAGACTCGGCCAAAAAGCTGTTCAACGTAATAAATGAATTTGGCCAAACAGCCGGATACAAAGTCAATATCCAAAAATCAAAGGCATTTTTGTATACCAACAGTGAAACAGCAGAAGCAGAAATCAAGAAAAAAATCCCATTCGATATAGCAAAAAGAAAAATAAAATACCTAGGAATAAACCTAACCAAGGTGGTAAAAGACCTGTATGCAGAAAACTACACAACACTGAAGAAAGAAATCAAGGAAGACACAAACAAATGGAAGCATATACCGTGTTCATGGATCAGAAGAACTAATATCATCAAAATGTCCATACTACCCAAAGCAATTTACAGATTCAATGCAATACCTATTAAAGTTCCAATGGCATATTTCACAGACATAGAACAAACACTTCAAAAATTTATATGGAATCATAAACGACCCCAGATAGCGGCAGCAATTTTGAGAAAGAAGAGCAAAGTAGGAGGGATCACAATACCTGATACCAAACTGTATTACAAAGCCACTGTAATCAAAACAGCCTGGTACTGGCACAAGAACAGACACATGGACCAGTGGAACAGAACAGAGAGCTCAGAAATAAACCCAAGTCTCTACAGTCAATTAATATTCGACAAAGGGGGTAGCAACATAAAATGGAGCAAAAATAGCCTCTTCAACAAGTGGTGCTGGGAGAATTGGACAGCTACATGCAAAAAAATGAAACTCTAGCACCAACTTACACCATACACAAAAATAAATTCAAGGTGGATAAAAGATTTAAATATAAGCCATGACACCATTAAAATTCTAGAGGATAATATAGGCAGGAAAATCTCAGATATTTCACGCAGCAATATTTTTATTGATATGTCCCCTAGAGCAAGGGACATAAAGGAAAGAATAAACAAATGGGATATCATCAAAATGAAAAGCTTCTGCACAGCTAAAGAAAACAGTATTAAAATAAAAAGAGAACCAACTGTATGGGAAAACATATTTGACAATGGTACCTCAGACAAGGGATTAATCTCCAAAATATATAAAAAACTTACAAGACTCTACTCTAAGAAGACAAGCAACCCAATTAAAAAATGGGCAAAGGATTTGAACAGACACTTCTCCAAGGAGGACATACAGAGGATCCAGAGACACATGAAAAGATGCTCGATATCTCTAGCTATCAGAGAGATGCAAATTAAAACTACAATGAGATACCACTTGACACCAGTCAGAATGGCCATCAGAAACAAAGCAACAAACAGCAAGTGTTGGAGAGGTTGTGGAGAAAAGGGGAGGCTAGTGCACTGTTGGTGGGATTGCAGATTGGAACAACCACTATGGAAAACAGTGTGGAATTTTCTAAGAAAACTAAAAATGGACATACCTTTTGACCCAGTAATTCCACTGCTTGGATTATATCCTAAGAATTCTGAAACACCAATCCAAAAGAACCTATGCACCCCAATGTTCATAGCAGCACAATTTACAATAGCCAAGTGTTGGAAGCAACCTAGGTGCCCATCAGTTAATGAATGGATCAAAAAACTGTGGTACATTTACACAATGGAATTCTATGCAGCAGAAAGAAAGAAGGAGCTCCTACCCTTTGCGACAGCATGGATGTAACTGGAGAGCATCATGCTAAGCGAAATAAGCCAGGCAGTGAAAGACAAATACCATATGATCTCACCTTTAACAGGAACCTAATCAACAAAATAAACAAACAAGCATAAATAAAGACACTGAAATTGATAACAGTCTGACAGTGACCAGAGGGGGAGGGGAGGAAATTTCAGGGGAAAGGGGAACGGTTTAGAGCAACAAGTATAAAGGACTCATGGACAAAAACTATGTGGGGTGGAAATGGGAGGAAGGTGGGGAGGGCTGGGGTGGTGGGCTGGGGGCGGGGTAAAAGACAGAAAACTGTACAATATCAACAATTAACAGATAACAACATAATGAATTCTATTATAACCTCCACTGAGGGGCTCCTGAAATGTGGCATCCTATATCAATAAAACATAGCAACACAAAAATGAAAAAAAAAAAGAAATCAAGGAAGACCCAAACAAGTGGAAACACATAACATGTTCCTGGATCTGAAGAATTAATATCATCAAAATGTCCATACTACCAAAAGCAATTTACAAATTCAATTCAATACCTATTAAAGTACCAAAGGCAAATTTCACAGACACAGAACAAACACTTCAAAATTTTATATAGAACCATAAACGACCCCCAATAGCTGCAGCAGTTTTGAGAAAGAAGAGCAAAGTAAGAAGATCACAATAACTGATACTAAACTGTATTACAAGGCCACTGTAATTACAACAGCCTGGTACTGGCATAAAAACAGGCATATCGACCAGTGGAACAGAACAGAAATCCCAGAAATAAACCCAAGTCTCTATGGTCAGTTAATATTCATCAAAGGGGGCGGCAACATAAAATGGAGTAAAAATAGCCTCTTCAACAACTGGTGTTGGGAGAACTGGACAGCTATGTGCAAAAAAATGAAACTTGAGCACCAACTTACACCATACAAAAAATAAATTCAAGGTGTGTAAAAGACTTAAATATAATACATGATACCATTAGAGTCCTAGAGAAGAACATAGGCAAGAAAATCTCAGATATTTCACACAGCAACATTTTCACTGATATGTCCCCTAAAGCAAGGGACCTAAAGGAAAAAATAAACAAATGGAATCTCACCAAAATAAAAAGCTTCTGCATGGCTAAAGAAAACAGTATTAAAATAAAAAGATAACCAACTGCATGGGAAAACATATTTACCAATGATACTTCAGACAAGGGTTTCATCTCCAAAATATGTAAAGAACTTACATGACTCCACTCTATGAAGACAAGCAAGCTAACTAAAAAATGGGCAAAGACTTGAAGAGACAGTTCTCCAAGGAAGACATACAGAGGATCCAGAGACACATTAAAAGATGCTCTCAGTATCTCTAGCTATCGGAGAGATGCAAATTAAAACCACAATGAGATACCACTTGACACCAGTCAGAATGGCCATCAGAAACAAAGCAACAAACAACACGTGTTGGAGAGGTTGTGGAGAAAAGGGGAGGCTAGTGTACTATTCGTGGGATTGCATTCTATAGTGGTACAACCACTATAGAGAACAGTATGGATTTTTCTAAGAAAACTAAAAATGGATCTACCTTTTGACCCAGCAATTCCACTGCTTGGATTATATCCTAAGAATTCTGAAACACCAATCCAAAAGAACCTATGCACCCCTATGTTCATAGCAGCACAATTTACAATAGCCATGTGTTGGAAGCAACCTAGGTGCCCATCAGTAAATGAATGGATGAAAAAACTATGGTACACTTACACAATGGAATTCTATGCAGCAGAAAGAAAGAAGGAGCTCCTACCCTTTGCCACAGCATGGATGTAACTGGAGAGCATCATGCTAAGTAAAATAAGCCAGGCAGTGAAAGACAAATACCATATGATCTCACCTTGAACAGGAACCTAATCAACAAAACAAGCAAACAAGCATAACATAACCAAAGACACTGAAATTGAGAACAAGCTGACAGGCACCAGAGGGGAGATGGGAAGGAATTTCAGGGGAAAAGGGGAAGGGTTTAGAGCAAGAAATATAAGGGACACATGGACAATAACTGGGGCGGGGGGTGTGGAAATGGGAGGGAGGTGGGGACAGCTGGGACGATGGGCTGGGATGGGAGTAAAAGATAGAAAAGTGTACAAGAACAACAATTAAAATAAAGATTAAGAAATAAAGGATTTATTCTAACTACTAGTTAAAATAAAATGAGTCTGAAAGAATAAAAGAGAAAGGAAGGGTTTTAAGTAGGTGGAGAATTGGAAATTGCCTAGCTTTAAAGTCAGGTTGTTCTTTCCATCTTCCCGCCCAACTTCTGCCCCATAATTACACTTTACACAGAATCCCACAATGTTCCATCTCAATCTGGGCATTTAGAACACAGCACAGTATAGGTCAAGTTTTGAAGAAACCAGGGAGATCACTACTCCATGTCGTACTTGAGAATAGCCACAACTACAGGCTGCAGAGTTAGGGTGAGTACTTTCCTCTGCATTCTCCTTGCATCTACAACAGCCAGAGAAAGATTTAAAATGTGGAACTCTCAGTAGATTTGGGAAGATATTTATTAAATTTGAAGTTAAGGAATCACTTAAGAGGAGATATTGGAGAAAAGGAAACGATGATAAGCCTCACAAAACTCTTTGAAGGAGATGGTTCTTTCTTCTCACCATTTGGAATTCATCAAACTTCTTCTGCAGCTCCCAAACATCATCTAGTTCTATGCCTGTGTTTTCTGCCTTTTTCTCTCGGATCCAGTCCAGCATATCACCTGCCTCATAGGCCAGCAAAAACTCATTGTAACGTTGTAATAGACGACGTCTGCGTTCTTCTGCCCGATCAAGAAGAGAGTGGTACCTAGGTGTATAAGTGAAGAGAATTAGAAAGGTGAAATAAAAGGTGGAGAAAACACAGAAGAGTAGAAGCAGGACGAGAGAGAATGAAAGAGGTAAAAGAGAGAATCAAAAAGGAAAACAGTAAAGGATAAAAGGAATACACATAGAAGAAAACTAGCATTGAAACCAGGTAAACAAACATACATTGTTCCATTTTTTAAAGATTTTATTTATTTATTTTTAGAGAGAGAGAAAGGGAGGGAGAAAAAGAGGGAGAGAAACTTCAATGTGTGGTTGCCTTTCACATGCCCCCTACTGGGGACCTGGCCTGCAATTCAGGCATGTGCCCTGACTGGGAATCAAATCTGCAGTCCTTCAGTTTGCAGGCTGGTGCTCAATCCCCTGAGCCATAGCATCCAGGGCCATTGCTCCATTTCAAAATCATAAAAATGTCATTGTTCCGAGTGTAACCAGCAACATCTTATAGAAATGAGATATTGACATGCCTGTTGACAACTGGATATAAAACAGCCTGGTAGAATAACCAAAATTCATATGGAAGTCAAAATACCTTTTTGAAACCTTGAAAGAATGTTGGACAAGAAGTCTATTAAGTCTAACGTCAGTTAACCAACTTAATGGCACTAGGGTTTCCTGTCCTTATGTAAAAAATGGAGTATTTACAGGACCATGAGTTTACTTTTAGCTCCTCTAATCTAACAGTTGCAGTTGTAAGAAGTGTCTTTGACCAATAGGAAATGTTTAGGCAAACATCCGTCCAGTTCTCTAGCCTCCAGAACTTACTGGTTCTCAATCTGTTCCTGACGCTGGGTAATGTTGCCTGGTTCTTCTTCCCAGTGCTGTGGAAGCATAGGAAGTTCATTATGGGCCAGTTTCCTGACGTAGACAGCTGGCACAAAACCCTGGTGATCATCGGCTTCTACCTTCCACCAGTCCTGAAGGAAGAACAGATTCCAACTCTTTTTTAGTTCTTGGAAAAGCCACAAATAGGAAAGAGTTCAACTAAGTCTCTAAGCACAAACTTGTGACCAAGAGAAGCAAAACATCACTTATAGGAGGAACATTATAATCACCATATATTAAAAAGAATATAAATAATGAGTAGCAGGAATTGCAGAAATAAGCTTCTGAAATCAAGAAATCTGACATTTAATGTTATAACTTTAACTTCGATGATGTTTTCTGTTGCGGACCGTTCAGCCTGGTTTCAGGAGTTGTAACTCTCACCCTCCATGGCGGGCTGTGTAAGAGCCCAAGGGACCCACTTCATCTGGGTCTGTTCTGTTCACAAGGACATGACCTACTAAGGAGACAAAGCTTATCTCCCTGGCAGGAGTACTGCTTCTGCCTCATCCATCTCTGGCCCCAATGCTTGGTTGGTAGTCAATGATGGGTAAGACTCCTCATGGGAGGGGCAACCTAAGCCAGATGCAACCACTTGGGAGGCCTCATGGAAGGACTAGGGGCGGGGGGCTCCAGCAAAGACGATGTGATGGACCCTCGCCCCCCGGCTATTCTGACATAGCCGAGTCCTCATTTCCGTCTGGGAGATGTCTCCTGCTTCCTAATCGGCTTAAAGCCTGAAACTGTGGGGGCAAGTGGTGCAACCCTGTGCTGGCCAGGACGGCTCCCTGGGTGATCGGGCATAAGAAAGAATTCCTAAAGCCCTGTGAAACCTGCTTTGCTAAAAGTGCTCTCCCTTAGGTGATAAGTGTCCCAGGAGGAAATGAGTATGTCTCCGAAAGTTTTACAACCCCCTTTCCTGACAAACACTGGCTGGGATTAAGCCCTCAGATTTCTTTGACATTTTAAACTTGTATTCCAGTGTATTTGAACCTAATAAAAGCCTAGTGAGGATGGGGCTCTGGGTCATTCTCCTCTGAGAGTTTGACCCCTTTCCTCCCCAAGCAGTCATGTCTTGGTAGTTTTTATTTTCATCTGTGATGGAGGGATGGGGCTCTGCGGGCAGAGCCCCCCCAATCTGGCACCCAGGACAGGGGCCCCCACAGTTTTCAAAAACTAAATATAGTTCTTTTAATGACGGTACAACTTATCCACTAGAAATTATAAACAACAAAAAAATAAAGCAAAACAAACAACATGGTACCTGAATTAAATTGATCTTCTTGGTGGTGGAGCATCTATGTATGACAAAACTGTACAATAACTTTTCTTACCCTACCCTTGCCCTGGACATACAAAAAATTGTGTTGCCCCGAAATTCACTTATGTGAATGTTTTGTACTTAAATATAATTCTGATCTCCATGGAGTATTTGCATATTGTGCTATACTAAGCACTCTGAAGTTAGTCTCCTTAGAAAATAATGTGGTGAAATGAAGACATCTAGGGCAAAAAAAAGCGGGGGACTGGCACACAACTTATTTGATAACAAAACTTGTTGCTTCTCTAAAAAATTTACTTGATCTCAGATTAACAATATTCTAACCTCTCTTCTTCTCTTCCCAATCACTTGTGGAGATTAATCAAGTAATAGAATATAAAAAATTACTTGAGCTTCAACAAGAGCCAGTGTTCCAGTACTGGGCCTTCCCTCCTCAAAGCCAAATATTACTCTTTTTTAGCTTGATAGATTCTAGTAGTTCCACCCTGAACACTCCCTGAGACCCTGCTACATGACAAAGTTCTGCAGGTCTCAGGCAGTTTGCGGCTGGCCTTAGTATACTCTGAGACGTTTGCTGAGTTTGAATCTTTATTAAACTAGTGAACACAATTTGCCTGTACCTGCTGAGTCACTGAGAACCTGCATTACACAATTTGTGTACTGCTCAAGGGTCTTTCAGTGGCAGAGTCTAACAGGCAGACAAAAGGCAGTGGTGGGTTTTGAGGTGCCTTGGGTCTTTTGCTGACCAGCCCCAACTATAGTACCGGTGGCACCTGGCCTCAATATACCTTACCCCCTCCCATGTGCACACAGGCCTAGCACAGGCATGTTGGGAACTGCCCTGCCTGGTTTCAGGAGCTGTAACACCCCATGGCTAAGGCTGAGTGAGTGACCTTCAGCTGTGAGCCACTCGGGAGACAAAGCTTATCTCCCTAGCAGGAGTGCCACTTCTCCTTCATCTATAACTGGCCCCCAATGGTTAGTCAGTTAGCCAACAATGGGCAAGATTCCCACAAGGGAGGGGTCACCTAAGACAGGCATGATCACCTGGAAGGCCATCAAGGAAGGACTTGGGGGCTACAGCAAAAGAGGGTGATGGACCCTTGCCCCCCAGCTATCCTGACATAGCCTGAGTCCTCATTCCATCTAGGAGAAGTTTTCTTATCTCTTGGCTGCCTTACTCTGCCTGACTTAAGCCTGAAACATTGACAGAGGGCAGTGCAATTCTTTCCTGGATAGGGAGGGCTCCCTGGGTTATTGGGCATAAGAAAGAATTTGTAAAGTCCTATGAAACCTGCTTTGCTAAGAATGCTCTCATTTAAATGATAAGGGTCCTGAGCAGAAATGAGTTTGTCCTTTTATAGCCCTTTCGCTGATAGACCCTGACTCAGATTTAGCCCTCAGAGTTCTTTGAAATGTTATCTATTGTTTGATCCTTGCTACCTAACAATGATCAATGAGCTTTACCTGTATTCCTGTGCAAAACGAACCTAGTAAAAGCCATGAAGGAAGGGGCTCTTGGCCCTTCTCCTTTGAGAGATTGGCCACTTCTCCTCCCCAAGCAGATCATGTCTTGGTATACTTATTCTCATCCGTGGAGGACAGAAGGGGCCCTGTGGGCAGAGTCCCCCGACACAGGCAGCTATCAACAATGGATCATTTTGAAGCTTCTAACAGGTAACCCAAGGCCAGTCACAGGAAGTGTCTGATATTGACCTGCAACAGAGTCCATCCCAAGAGGCTGGCTTCAGACAACAAAAGAGAACAACCTAATTAGTTCAAAAAGCAACACAACCAAAGGGAGATCTAGGCAGGCACCAGACCATGTTAGGGTGGACTCCACTTAGTAGGGCCAGCCCACACACAGAGATCACGGCCATTGTGATCATGGTACACTGTGATCATGGCCAATTCTCACACATAGTTTTTCTGAGGGTAAACCACCCACAGATGTGCCAAAAGCAAACAATGCTCAACTGCAACAGGAGGGCACAAAGAACCCACACAAGGGACACTTCTGGAGCACCAGCTCAGGTAAACAGGGAGACTTTGTTACTGGAACCAACAGATCACCAACTACATAAGTACACTTTATCAAGACAAGGAAACATAGAAGATCTACCCAATACATAGAAACAACACAGAGAGGCAACAAACATCAAGGAACAAAGCAAAGCAAAAAAGTATGTTCCCCCAAAAGAAGTCAATGGCAGATTAGATAAAATGAGAGATTGAATAAATAATCTATAAGACAAGGTAGCTAAAAACCTTCAATCAGACTGGCAAAAAGAAAAAAGAATTTAAAAAAGAAAAGAAAATAGTTTAAAGGAATCACGGAGACAAAATAAGTGTAACAACTATCCACAAAATAGAAGGAACTAAAGGAGAAAAGAGAGAACAAGGGATTAAGAATTTACTTGAAGAAATAATGACTAAAAACTTCCCTAAATTAGTGAAGAAGAAAGACATAAACGCAAGGAGCACAGAGAGTACCAAAGAACCTGAACCCAACGAGGTCCATGCCAAGATAGAGAATAATTAAAATGGCAAAGGTTAAAGATGAAGAGAGAATCTTAAAATCAGCAACTCTGCTTTTAAGCAGCAAGTACATAAAACTGTCAGCTGATTCTTAATAGAAATATTTCAGGCCAGAGAAATTGGCACAAAATATTCAAAGTAATAATAAGCAAAGACCATTCTTCCAGAGATGATGGTGGCCAGGTAGGTGGGAGTTGAACCCACTTGCTTATGCACCCAAGTGGGACACCTAGCCAATCTTTCGAAGAACGTAGTGAACAGCCAACAGAATCCCAGCTGATACTAAGTTTGGAAGACAAGGGTTGAAGAGGACACTTAAAAACAGATGGTAAGGAGATTCTGTAGGCTGATGGGAAGGTCCCTGGGTTCTAGAGATGGGAGCCAGGTAGGTGTGGGACCACACCTAGAGATGGGAGAAGAGATGGGATCAACTGGCAGTGACCCAAATAGTCTCTGGAATTAGTCAAAGAGTTGGTCCGTGTAGAAAGTCTGGCACTTGTTAGGAATGGCTGGCCAGATGCAAGGGGAACTCACTCAAAAGAGGATAAGCCAGGCAGTGAAAGACGAATACCATGTGATCTCATCTATAAGTGGAATCTAATCAACAATACAAATAAAGAAATATAATCAGAGACCAAACAAAGAACAAAATGACAGTAACCGGTGGGGAGTGGGGAGGGGATAATGGAGGAAATAAAGGGAAGGGTCATCAAGGAACAGGTATAAAGGACCCATGGACAAACTCAAAGGGGGGTAGGAATGAGGGTAGAAGGTGGGGGTGGATGGGGCTAGGGAAAGTGGTTGCAGGAAAATGGAGACAACTGTACTTTAACAACAGTGAAAAAAATATTTTTAAAAAAGAGGATCTCAGCCACTATGCAAGGACCTCTCGCATGCAGTGGCAGGGCCAATGAAGAGGGAGGAGTGGAGACATAATTTTCTCCCACTCAGGGCAGCTCACAGATGGATCAAAGGAGGGTAGTGTAGGTGCAGAGAGGTAGCATGCCCAGAGAGACTTAATCCAGTAGGGGAGCTGTGCTGCCCTGAAGAAACTTTGCATGCACGTAGCACCCAGGTCAACAAAGAAGGAGAAGGAGGGGTGAGATTTGTTTCCCACTCTGTGCACCTCACGGACTAATCAGAGGGTTGCACAATAGGGTGGATTATAGGCACTGGCATAGCACATATGTGCACAGTCACACAATCCTCTGAGGGTGTGAGCTGGAAACTGGACACATGTGAATAGAATATTGTAGCCCAAACTGAGCACCCATTTGTGCAGAAGAACCACAGGAAAGGGGAAAAAATGGAACCCATCTCTGCTCTACCTGTTTCATCCAGGAAGACCAGCAAAGCCCTCTAGGCAGGTTTAGAGTCAGAAGGAGGCTTTTTTTCCAAGTGTAAGACAATAAGACTTAGAGCTGTGAGAAGACCAAAGACAGATCTGGAAAAAAAATCAGATGATCATCAGCAGCTGAGACATATATCACTTTGCTGTCCTTCAGAACTTACATTTTATTTTATTTCTCTTCTTTCCATTTAATTAGTTTTTGTTGGTTCGTTTGATTTCATGATTTGTTTTCTTTATTCTCCCTTTCACATTGCATTTTAATTTTTCCTTTTTCACTTCCCTCGTATTCCAATAGCACACTACTGTTGGTCTTTTATTTTTATTTTTATTCAGATTATATATTTTAAGTCTATTTTATTGATTATGCTATTACAGTTTTCCCAACCTTCCCCACTTTATCCTCCTTCACACTGCACCCCCCAACCCTCCAGCAACCCCACTTAGTTTATGTCCATGGGTTGTACATATAAGTTCTTTGGCTTCTCTGCTCCTATACCATTCTTAACCTCTCCCTGTCTATTTTATGCTTACCAAGTATGCTTCTTATTCCCTATACCTTCCCCCATTCTTCCCCTACCCTTTCCCATTGAAAACCATCCATGTGATGTTCGTTTCACTGATTCTCTTCCTGTTCTAGTTCTTTCTTTAGCTTTTTTTCTTTTTTAGGGTCAGTTGTTGATAATTGTGTGTTTGTCATCATTTTATTGTTCATAGTTTTTGATCTTCTATTTCTTAGATAAGTCCCTTTAACATTTAATACAATAAGGGCTTGATAATGATGTACTCCTTTAACTTTACCTGCTCTAGGAAGCACTTCATATGCCCTTCCATTCTAAATGATAGTTTTGCTGGATAGAGTAATCTTGGATATGGATTTCATTATTATTTCCAATAGTGAATAGTTTCCTTGCCTTTCATGACCGAATACTTCTCCCCAGCCCCTTCTTGCCTATAAGGTTTTTTTTTGTTTGTTTGTTTGTTTTTGTTTTTTTGAGAAATCAGCTGAGAGTCTTACAGGAACTCCTTTGTAGTTAACTCTCTTTCTTCTTGATGCTTTTAAGTTTCTCTCTTTATCTTTAATTTTGCGTCATTTAATGATGATGTGCTTTGGTGTGTTCCTCTTTTGGTCCAATTTCTTTGGGACTTTCTGGGCTTCCTGGACTTCCTGGAAGTCTATTTCCTTTGCCAGATTGGGGCAGTTTTCCTTCATTATTTGTTCAAATAAGTTTTTAGCTTCTTGCTTGTTTTCTTCTCCTTCTGGCACCCCTATGATTTGGATATTATATCATTTAAAGTTGTCCCAGAATTTCCTAAGCCTCTCCTCATTTTTTTTTTTAAATTCTTGTTTCTTCATTCGATTCTGGTTTGATGTTTATATCTTCTTTTTGTTCCAAATCTTTGATTTGAGTCCTGGTTTCCATCCCTTCACTGTTGGTTCCCTGTATATTTCACTTTTTTTTTTTTCACTTTGGGTAGCCTTAATTTCTTCCTTCATTTTGCAACCGAGTGAAATCACTTCTGTGAGTATCCTGATTACCAGTGTTTTGAGCTCTGCATCAGATAAGTTATCCATCTCCTCATCACTTGGTTCTTTTTCTGGAGTTTTGATCTGTTCTTTCATTTGGGCCATATTTCTTTGCCTTGGCACACCTGTTATGTTGTAAGAGGGTGGAGCTGTAAGTATTCACCTGGATGGGGCAACCCTCTTTGCTGCATTGTGACACTGTCTGTGTGGGAGGTGTTAGAGAGGGAACAACTTGGCTCACTTTCTGGGCTCTAATCTCACTTCCCAATGAATTCTCTCATGTGAGACTGGGAGTTTCTCCCGCTGTGGTAACCCCCACGATAGTTATAGCTAATTTGAGTCTTTAATTTCCCATCCAGCCAGCCCCACCTCACCCATACAGTTCACCCCCTTGCCATGCATCCTCTCCACCTGCCTGGCTGCCCATCTCCATCCCTCCTACCAATCTGGGTGAATTTTTCTTTAACCCCTTGGTTATTGGAGTTCCATGCAGTTTGATTTTCTGACACTTCAGGTTGTTTATTGTTTTTAGATTGGTTGTTATCCTCCTTTTGGTTGTGCAAGGAAGCGAAGGGTTTCTACTTAAGCCTCCATCTTGGCCAGAACACAGATTATATATTTCTTATCATATTATTGTTATTCCAAATCTCACACAGCACCCTTCCCTTGTTTAGATCATGGAAGGTCTAAATGTGTCCACTTTGCCATCTTCCTGAGCTTTATTACTGTTGTGGTTAACTTTATTCTCTCACACACTATGCCAAGTTTCTATTCCTTAATATCATCATATCTCACCATCTAACCTCACATAAGCACTCTGTTTTCTAAAGTCAGCTCACATTCTTTTTCCCTTTTAATTAGAGTCTTATCTCTTTTTCATCTTTTACTAAAAATGGCTGGTAGGGTGAAATACGGTTATTGCTGTACTTCTCCAAAGGAATTACTATCTGTTCACTTGTTGTTAGTAGTCTAAATCCCATAGAATGCTCTCCCACTGTCTTACTCCATGTCAGCTTTGGCCTGCTCCTGATCAGTTGAGTAAGGAGTTTTATTTCATTGTTTTCTCTCCACCACTTTTTTTCTTTCTTCTTTCTCTCTCTCTCTCTTTCTTTTTTCACCTCTCTCAAACTGGGTTTTACTTCTTAGTTTGCTTTCCTGATCCTTTTAGAATTATTTTTCGTCACTGCAGACATCTCATATACACTTTTTGTTTTCTTCAATATTCTTATTCCTGTTTCACCTTTATTAAATTATAGTCAACTGGTTTTACTATTGATCCTGCTGTAGGTTATCTGCAATTTTGCTCCCACTTGTCTAGTACCTTTCAAACTTTACCTCAAGCCTGAGAGTGTACTCTTCCCTCTTCTTACCCCATTGTTTCCATTGCCCTTTTGTGTTAGACTTATGTCATGAATTTTGCTTTCTTCTCTTCTTTGCCTTGGTTCCATACCAACTCTTATTACTTCTCCTTCCTCTTACCACACAACAACATGTTCCCATTTCTAGTCATCTCATATTCCCTTCATCATATCACATAATATCTGCAACCTCTCTTCACACTTATTAATAATAGTTCTATAGTGGTTCAGACTGCTCGTGAGGTAAGGGGATGAAGCTGGTCAGATGAATAAGAGGACTGAATTACTGAGCTGGAAGACAAAGAACAGAGAAATAGCCTGGGTGGAGAAGCTGCATGAAAAAAGACTAAAAGAAAAAAAGAAGAAGATAGCTTAAGAGAACTGCAAGACAAAATAAAACGCAACATTCAAATCATCTGAACACCTGAAGAAAAAGAAAATGAACAAGGTATAGAAACATTGTTGAAAAGATGATGAAAGAAATCTTCCTGAAAAAAGGAGAGGGGGAAATCCACCAAAGTTCAGGAAGCACAGAGGGCATTAATCAAGATTAATCCAAAGAGGCCTACTTCAAGACACATCATAATTAAAATGCCACATTTTAAACTCAGAGAATCTTTAAAGCATCAAGGGAGAAACAAGAAGTAACAAATAAAGGAGCTCCAATAAGTCTAGAAGCTGATTTTTCAACAGAAACACTATAAGCCAGAAGGGAATGGCAAAAACATTCCAATAAATGCAAATCAAAGGCCTGCAACCAAGACTACTCTACCCAGCAAGACTCTCAATTAAAATTGAAGGTGAAATAAGGACTTTCCCAGACAAAAGTAGGCTGTAGGAATACACTGCAACTGATCCAACACTGCAAGAAATTCTAAAGGGACCGCTTTAAGAAGGGGAAGAAAAAAGTGAGAAAGAGGAACACAGGTAGTAAGGGAAAAAATGAATAGGTAACTATCAATAATAATTTTAAATATTAATGGACTAAACGCTCCATCAGAAGACATAATATAGCTTATTGGATAAGAAAACATGACCTACACATATACTGCCTGTAGGAGACCCACCTCAGAACAAAAGACATACGCAGACTGAAAGTAAAAGGTTGGAAAAAAATATTCCAAGAAAATGGACAGGAAAAAAATTTGGAGGTAGAATCATTTAGCTCAGACAGAGCAGACTTCAAAACAAAGTCCAAAAAAAGAGACACAGAGGGACACTTCATAATACTCAAGAGAAGAATTCATCAAGAAGACATAAACATTGCAACCATATATGCACTCAAAATAAGACCACTCAAACATACAAGAAAAATCTTGGAGACCTTCAAGAAAGATACAGATGGCAACAAACATAACACTAGGGAATTTTAACACCCAACCTCAACAATAGATATATTTTCCAAACAAAATATCAACAAGGATGTTGCGATATTGAACAATGCCCTAGATCAAATGGACATAACTGATTATATATGTGTGTGTGTGTGTGTGTGTGTGTATGTCTATATGTGTATATGTGTGTATATATGTATATATAGATATACATATAGATATAGATATCCTTTCATCCCAAAGAGGCAAAATACACATTCTTTTCAAATGCACATGGAACATTTTCAAAGAAAGAAAATGTGATGGGACACAAAACAAGCCTCAAAAAATTCAAGAAAATTAAAATCATAACAAGCATTTTCTTGGACCACAATGACCTGAGAAAACACAAAAACATTCAAACTCATAAAAATTGAATAGCATGCTATTAAACAAAGAATGGGTTCAGAATGAGATCAAGGAAGATATAAAAAAGTTTCTAGAAACAAATGAAAATGAAAACGCTCCCAAAATTATGGGATACAGTGAAGGCAGTCCCGAAAGGGAAGTTCATAGTGATACAGGTCTACCTGAAAAAGACAAAAAAAATTTCCAATACACAACTTAAGCTTACATCTACAAACTGGAGGAACAATAAGATACAAAGCCCAGATTGACTAGGAAGAAGGAAATAACCAATATCAGAGGAGTATTAAATGGCATAGGGACTAAAAGTACAGTTCAAAGGATCAAAAAATCCAGGAGTTAGTTCTTTAAAAAGATAAACAAAATTTACAAGCCTTTAAGCAGACTCATTAAGAAAAGATTAGAGATGACCCAAATAAATAAAATCAGATATAACAGAGGAGAGATTACAACTGATACCAGGAAATACAAAGGATTGTAAGAAATTAAGATGAATAACTAACTATATGCCAAGAAATTTGCAAACCTAGGTGAAATGGATTAATTGCTGTAAAAATACAACCTTCCAAAATGGAATGTAGAAGAAGCAGACAGCCTTAACAGACTGATAATGGCTGGTGAAATTGAAGCAGTCATCAAATACTCCCTGAAGACAAAAATTCTAGATCAGATGGTTTCACAGGAAAATTTTACAAAATATTTAAGGAAGAGCTAACCCCTAAACTTCTCAGATTATTCCACAAAATCCAAGTAACAGGTGAACTCCCAAACTCTTTGTATGAAGCCAGCATAATCCAAATTCCAAAACCAGATAAATACACAACAAAGAGAGGAAACTACAGGCCAATATCTCTGACAAACATAGATAAAATCTATGATAAAATCCTCAACAAAATATTGGCAGACTGCATCCAGCAATACATTGAAAATATCATACACCTTCATCAAGTGGGATTCATCCCAGGGATGGAAAGATAGTACAATATTCACAAATCAATAAATGTAATACATCATATAAACAAAAGGAAAAACAAAAACCATGTGATCATATCAACAGATGCAGAAAAATCATTTGATAAGGTACATTACTCATTTATGATAAAAATACTAAACAAAGTTGGAGTACAGGAACCATACCTCAACATAGTAAAGGCCATATACAAGAAACCTACATACAACATTATAAACTATGGACAAAAACTAAAAGCATTCCTGCTAAGATCAGGAACAAGTCTGCTTTCACCACTCCTATTCAACATAGTATTGAAGTCTTAGCCACAGCGATCAGACAACAAAAAGAAATAAAAATCTTCCAAATTGGAAAGGAAGAGGTAAAACTGTCACTGTTTTCAGATGACATGATAGTGTGTAGAGAAAACCCTACAGACTCTACAAAAAAACTACTCAACCTAAAAAGTCAATTTGACAAAACAGCTGGCTACAAAGTCAATATTCAGAAACCAAAGACATTTTTGTGCACTGTTGAAAACTGCTCTGCCTAGTTTCAGAAGCTGTAACCCCCCATGGCTAAGGCTGAGTAAAAGACCTTAGGACCATAAGCCACTAAGGAGAAAAAGCTTATTCTTTCAGCAGGGGCACAGCCTTTGCCCTATTTACTTCACCCTGCTTGGCTCCAGGCAGATGGCTAGTTAGCCAAGGATGGGTAAGATTCCTCAAGGTAGGGAAGACCTAAGATAGGCATGGTTAGGAAGAAGCCATCAGGGAAGGACTTAGGAGAATATACAAAAAGAGTGATGGACCCTCACCACTGGGCTTTGTCATAGCCTGAGTCCTCATTCTATCTGTAAGAAGTCTCCTAATCTCTTGACTGATCACATCCTCCACCTAACTTAAGCCTGAAACAATGCCAGAGGTGGGTGTGGCCCTGTGCTAGAAAGAGCAGGTTGCTGGGGGCAATCAGACCTAAGAAAAAAGGCATAAAATCCTGTGAAACCTGCTTTGCTAGAACACCATTGATTTAAATGCTAAGGGTCCAAGCGTAAAATGAGTTTGTTTCCCCAAAATAGAGTGGGTCTTCTTTTTGATGGCCCTTTGGCTATCTGACCCTGACTGAGAATAAGCCCACATAGTTCTTCGAATGTTATCTATTGTTTGATCCCTGCTGCCTGACAATAATTGATGAGCATTATGTATATGCCCTGTATTCCTATGCAAATTAAACCCAATAAAAGCCTATTGAGGAATAGACTCAAGGCCCTTCACCTTTGAGAGACTGGTCACCTTTCTTTCCCAAGCAGATCATGTCTTGGTAAAATTATTCTCATTCACAATGGGCAGAGGGGCTTTGCTGGACAAAGCTCCCCAACAGCACACCAAAAAATGAAACATGAGAAACAGAAGTAAGGAAAAATATCTCATTTGCTATAGCAATAAGAAAAATTAAGTACCTAGGAATAAACCTAACCAAGACGGTAAACAATCTGTACTCAGAAAACTATACAACACTTAAGAGAGAAATTAAGGAAGGCACAAACAAGTAGAAGCATGTACCATGTTCATGGAATGGAATAATTAGCATCATCAAAATGTTTATACTACCCAGAGAAACTTAAAGATTCAATACAATCCCTATTAAAATACCAATGAAATTTCACAGATACAGAGCAAATATTTCAAAAATTTATATGGAACAAAAATGATGCCAAATAGTCTCAGCAATTATGAGAAAGAAGAACAAAGTAGGAGGGATCACATTACCTGACATCAAACTATATTACAAGGCCACTGTAATCAATACAGCCTGGTACTGGCATAAAAACAGGCATATGGACCAGTGGAACAGAATAGAGAGCCTAGAAATAAACCCGTCTCTATGGTCAATTAATATTTGACAAAGGGGGAAACAACATAAAATGGAGTAAAAACGCCTCTTCAGCAAGTGGTGGTGGGAGAACTGGACAGCTTCATGCAAAAAAATGAAACTCGAGTACTAACTCACACCATACACAACAATGAATTGAAAGTGGATGAAAGATTTAAATATAAGCCATGACACCATTAAAGTTCTAAAGAAGAACATAGGCAAGAAAATATCAGATATCTCATGCAGCAACATTTTTACTTATATGTCCCCTAAAGCAAGGGACATAAAGGAAAAAATAAGCAAATGGAATCTCATCAAAATAAAAAGCTTCTGCATGGCTAAAGAAAGCAGTATTAAAATAAAAAGAGAGCCAACTGTATAGGAAAACATATTTGCTAATGATACCTCAGACAAGGGTTTCATCTCCAAAATATATAATGAACTTACATGACTCCACTCTAAGAAGACAAGAAACCCAATTAAAAAATGGGCAAAGGATTTGAACAGACACTTCTCCAAGGAGGACATACAGAGGATCCAGAGACACGTGAAAAGATGCTCTCAGTACCTCTAGCTATCAGAGAGATGCAAATTAAAACCACAGTGAGATACCACTTGACACCAGTCAGAATGGCCATCAGAAACAGAGCAAGAAACAAGTGTTGGAGAGGTTGTGGAGAAAAGGGGACCTTAGTGCACCGTTGATGGGAAGGCAGACTGGTACAACCAGTATGGAAAACAGTGTGGAATTTTCTAAGAAAACTAAAAATGGATCTACCTTTTGACCCAGCAATTCCACTGCTTGGATTATATCCTAAGAATTCTGAAACACCAATCCAAAAGAACCTATGCACCCCAATGTTCATAGAAGCACAATTTACACTAGCCAAGTGTTGGAAGCAACCTAGGTGCCCATCAGTAAATGAATGGATCAAAAAACTGTGGTACATTTACACAATGGAATTCTATGCAGCAGAAAGAAAGAGGGAGCTCTTACCCTTCACCACAGCATGGATGGAACTGGAGAGCATTGTGCTAAGCAAAACAAGTCAGGCAGTGAAAGATAAATACTATATGATCTCACCTTTAACAGGAACCTAATCAACAGAACAAACAAACAAACAAACATAATATAACCAAAGACACTGAAATTGAGAACAGGCTGACAGTCACTAGAGGGGGGGGGGGGCGAATTTCAGGGGAAAGGGGGAAGGGTTTAGAGCAACAAGTATAAAGGACACATGGACAAAACCTGGGGGAGTGTGGAAATGGGAGGGAAATGGGGAGGGCTGGGGCAGTGGGCTGGGATGGGAGTAAAAGACAGAAAAGTGTACAAGAACAACAATTAAAATTAAAAAAAAAAAAGAAATAGGCAGCAGACTGAAATAGGCAGTTCTCTAAAGAGGACATACATATGCCCAATAGATATATGAAAAGATGCTCAATGTTACTAATTTTCAAAGAAAAGCATATTAGAACAATGATGAGATATAAACTCACATCTACCCGAATGGCTATCATCAATAAATCAACAAATGACAAAGGTTAGCAAAAATGTAGAGAAAGGGAACCTCTTGCACTGTTGGTGGGAATGCAAATTACTGCAGCCACTATGGAAAATGTTGTGGAGGTCCCTCAGCAAATTAAAAAAAATACAGTTTCCTTATGACCCAGCAATTCCACTTCTGGATATACATCCAAAGAAACACAAAACATTAATTTAGAAAGATATGTGCACCTTTGTGTCCATTTTTTTTTTTTTTTTTTGCAGTATGTGGTGCTTAGTGGAATGTGAACATATAAAGGAGCACATTTTAAAGTATATGATTGTCTGACCACTGCACTTTCTGTACACTTGAAACTACTACAAAATAATGACAAATTCCACAAAAGCCCTAGAGGAAAATTTAAGCAGGAAAATTTTAGATATCCCATGCAACAATATTCTAACCAAGACATGTCCTAGAGCAAGGACTCTAAAGAAAAGAATGAAGAAATGGAACATCAAATTAAAAAGTTTCTGCACAGCTAAAGAAAACATTAACAAAATGGAAAGAGAACCAACTATGTAGAAAAACATATTTGCCAACGATACTTCAGACAAGGGTTTAATCTGCAAAATATATAAAGAAGTCACACCACTGCACACCAGGAAGACACGCAATCAAAGTAAAAAAAAGAAAAAAAAAAACAGGCAAAAGACCTGAACAGACACTTCTCTAAGGAGGACATACAGAGTGCTCAGAGACATATGAAAGTATGCTCAGCATCAGTAGTAATCAGAGAGATACAAATTAAAATCACAATGAGATACCACTTCACACCAGTCAGAATGTTCATTATAAACAAATCAATAAAAAACAAGTGCCGGCAAGGTTGTGGAGAAAAGGGAGCCCTACTACCCTGTTGGTGGGAATGCAAGCTGGTGATGCCACTGTGGAAAACAATATGGAATTTCCTCAAAAATTTAAAGATGAAACTGCCTTTCATTCCAGTGATTGCACTGCTGGGACTATGTACCCTAAGAATCCTGAAACAGCAATTCAAAAGAACTTATGCACCCCTCTGTCCATAGCAGTGTTATTTACAATAACCAAGTGCTGGAAGCAGCCTAAATGCCTACCAGTAAATGAGTGGATCAAAAATGTGTGACATTTACACAGTGGAATACCATGCAGCAGAAAGAAAGAAGGAGCTCCTCCCCTTTGCAACAGCATGGATAGAACTGGAGAGCATTATGCTAAGTGAAATACGTCGGGTGGTGAACGAGAAATACCATATGATCTCACTATAAGTGGAAGGTAATAAAAAATGAGTAAAAAAGAACCAGAGACCTAGAAATAAAGAGCAAACTGACAGTGACCAGAGAGAAGGGGAAAGGGGGAAAACAGGAGAAGGGGCACACAAAGGAACACAAATAGAGGACTCATGGGCACAAACAATGAAAGGGATTGACTGTGGGAGCAAAAGTGGATGGGGTAGGGGTGAGCAATGAGAAAAAAGGTGGAAAAACTGCAACTGAATGACAATAAATTTAAAAATATTTTATGAAAACAAAAATAAAAATATAAAAAATAGGTAAATGAATAAAATATTGTGGTACACACACAGGGTGGGGACAAAGTAGGCTTACAATTTCTCATATGGAACATTCAATAATTAATAAGTAATAATACAATAATAAACTGTGTTTGGCATACTCATAACTATAAACCCACTTTTGCTGCACTCTGTATATAATAGAATATTACTTGGCCATCAAAGGAATGAAATCTTATCATTTGTGACATGATTAGACCTACAGGTTATGAGGCTAAGTAAAATAAGTCAGTCTAGGAAAGACAATTAACACATTATTTAACTTATATAAATATCAAAATAAATGAACAAACAGAAGAGGAACAAATGCATCAAAACAGAGAACAAACTGATGGTTGCCAGAGGGGAGGGTTTGGTGAACTGGATTAAAAAGATAAAGTGTAGGTAGATATGCTTTGCCTCCTCACACAACCAAAAGAAGGCCAACAACAAAAGTAAAAGCAGAACATAACCAGAACTGTCAGAAAATCCAACTGTATGGAAGTCTGACAACCAAGGAATTAAAGAAGAAATATTCATTCAGACTGGTAGGAGGGGCAGAAAGAGGCAGCCAGGGCAGAGAGGACATGCAGCAAGGGAGCTGCTGGACAATGGAATGGTCAAGGTGGAGGCCGAAAGACGAGGCATCCCCACATTGCATGCAAATATGTGAGGAGAAACAGCTGGGGAGTGATGTGGACTCCCACCAGGGATCCACATGGGAAAAGAAAGCCTCAAAACCTCTGTCAGTGAAGACCTATGGAGGTTGCAACAGCAGGAGAAACTTCCAGCCTCACAGGAGAGTTCTTTGGAGAGACCCACAGAGTTAGTTCTACAATGTGCACAAACCCACCCATCCTGGAATCAGCACCAGAAAGGCCCAGTATGCTTGTGATAGTGGTGGAAGTGACTGAAAGCTGGCAAGAACCAAGCAAGCTTCATTGTTCCCTCTGTCCTCTGCACTTCTATGCAGTGAAGTGGGTTCCCCTACCCTGGCAAATAGCTAAGGCTCTGCCCTTACAATGTAACAGGTGTGCTGAGACAAAGAAATATGGTCCAAGTGAAAGAACAAATAAAAGCTCCAAAATTAGAACTAAGCAATAAGGAGATAACCAACCTATCAGGTACAGAATTCAAAATACTGGTAGGCAGGATGCTCGCAGAAATTATTTAGTACAGTCCCAAAATAGATGAAAAAGTGAAGGCTATGCAAAGTGAAATAAAAAATATATACAGGAAACCAACAGTAAAGGGAAAGAAACCATCACTTGAATCAACAATTTGGAGCAGAAGGAAGAAATAAACATGTAACTAGAACAGAATGAAGAGACAGGAATTTAAAAAAATGAGGAGAGGCTTAGGAACCTCCAAGACTTTAAAAGTTCCAACATCTGAATCATAGAGGTACCAAAAGAAGAAGAGGAAGAGTAAGAAAATGAAAACTTATTTGAAAAAAAAAAAAAAAAACATGAAGGAGAACTTCCCCAATCTGGCAAAGGAAATAGACTTCCAAGAAGTCCAGGAAGCCCAGAGAGTCCCCCAAACATTGGACCCAAGAAAGCACTCACCAAGGCACAGCATAATTACATTGCCCAAGATTAAAGATAAAGAGAGTTTGAAAACCAGAAAGAGAAAAGGAGACAGTTACCTAAAAAGGAGTTCCCGTAAGGCTCCCAGTTGATTTCTCAAAAATAACCTTGCTGACAAGAAGAGGCTGGAAAGAAGTGTTCAGATTATGAAAGGCAAGGACTATATCCAAAGTTACTCTATCCAGCAAAGCCATCATTTAGAATGGAAGGGCAGACAAAGTGCTTCTGAGATAAGATCAAGTTAAAGGAGTCCATCATCACCAAGCCCTTATTACATGAAATGTTAAAGGGACTTATCTAAGAAAAAGAAGAAGATCAAAACTATGGGCAGTAAAATGACAACAAAGAGAACTATCAACAACTGAACCTAAAAAAAACCCACAAAATAAAACAAACTAAGCAAACAAGTAGAACAGGAACAGAATCACAGAAATGGAGATCACATGGAGGGTTATCGGTGAGGAGGGGGAAAAGGTACAGGGAATATTATGGGTAAATTGTAGGTATAAAATAGTTGGGGGGAGGTTAAGAATAGTATAGGAAACGGAGAAGCCAAATAACTTACATGTATGATGCATGGACATGAACTAAGGGGTGGGGATGCTGGTAGGAAGGGAGTGCAGGGAGGAGAGGAATACAGGGGTGAAAAAAAAAGGAACAACTGTAATATCATAATCAATAAAATATATTTAAAATTAAAAAAAGAAGTACGAAGTGGTATTTACAAAATAGTCATGTGAGTGTATATTACAGCCCAAGGAATATAGTCAATTATATTCTAGTAACTAAGTATGGTGCAAGGTGGGTTCTTGAAATATCATGGGAATTACATTGCAAATATGATTGTCTAACTGCTATGCTCTACACCTAAAACTAATATAAAGTAATATTGAATGTCAACTGTATTTGAATAATAATATTTAAAAAATAAAAGATGCTTGTGGTAATGGCTTAAAAAAAGGAAATACTTTGGTTATCAATTTTAAGTTTTCTTGTATAAGTATTAAGGCCTCAAACTTCCTGACCAAATTTAGCTGTAACCCAAGTATTCTTATTTCATTTTATTATTGTTCAACTTCAAATACATTTGAGTTTCATTATAAAAAAAAATTTAAAAAATCAAGTTGACAAAGAGTTACCTTTTTCAGACTAAATCTAACCCCAGCCATTGTTTTTCCATTGCTAGGAACATTGGCGTAAAAGTGGAACAAGACAACAGATGGAAGCGAGGCACACTTTAATCCTTTAAATACATTAGAAAACTACTCCTTATTGCTTATATGTTTTGAGGTTAATTACTTAAAATATTTGAGTCTTATATGAAAAGATGCTCAGCATCATTAGCCATCAGAGAGATGCAAATTAAAACCACAATGAGAGACCACTTCACACTTGTGAGAATGGCCATCACAAACAAATCAACAAACAAGTGTTGGAGAGGATGTGGAGAAAAGGGAACCCAGTACACTGCTGGTGGGAACGCAGACTGGTGCAGCCATTGTGGAAAATAGTGTGGAATTTCCTCAGAAAACTGAAAATGGAACTGCCTTTTGACCCAGAAACTCCTCTGCCTGGGTTATACCCTAAGAATCATGAAACATGAATCCAAAAGAACTTATGCACCCCAATGTTCATTAGCAGCACAATTTACAATAGCCAAGTGCTGGAAGCAACCTAAGTGCCCATCAGTAAATTAATGGATCAAAAATCTATGGTACATTTACATGAAGTAATACTACACAGCAGAAAAAAAGAAGGAGCTCCTCCTCTTTGGGACATCATGGATAGAACTGGAAAACATTATACTATGTGAAATAAGCCAGGCGGTGAAAGACAAATACCATATGATCTCACCTATAAGTGGAATGTAATCAACAAAACAAACAAGCAAGCAAAATATAACCAGAGAAATTGAAATGAAAAACAAACTGACAGTAACCAGAGGGGAGGTGGGAGGGGATTACAGGGGGGAAAAGGGGGAAAGATTTTCAGGAACATCTATAAAGGACACATGGACAAACCCAAAGGGGAGTAGGATGGAGGGTGGGAGGTGGGGATTGCTGGAGTGGGAGTAGTTTTGGGGTGGAAATGCAGACAACTGTACTTGAACAACAATAAAAACAAAATAAATAAATAATAATAAATAAATAAATAAATATCAAAAAGTGACAGATGCAATAAGCTTAAAAATATTGGAGTGTTCATTTTGTTAATTTTAATTATTATTATAATATCAAGTGATATGCACAGCAGTCTATATCATATCTGGAGAAAAGATAGTTTTAATATATTACAGTTATTTAAGAGAAAGAACAACAGAAAAATGTTGACTGACCAAAATATGAATATCTGGCAGGATCAGGAGAGATGACTGTGGATGAACCACCTTGTTGATTGGAAGAATGTTAGAGAGCATATTCACCTTGTTGATGGAACTGAGCAGAGTTAAGACATCATCTTTCTTCATGGTGACTTCTCGGGCGCTGCGGGCCTGGAAATCATACAAAGCCATAACCCTCTCTTCTTGAGCTACTCCTTTCACTGGTACAGCCTGTTGCTGCTAAACAAAAACAGGAAGAAGACCATATAAGTTACCTATCGAAACATCTCTCTATAGAACTTAACAGTGGGGGACTGTCTGGTCCTGACAGAGAAGGGAATCTCTGGCTAGAGCTTCTTAAATGGCTGACAGTAACAGAGAGAGATCGCAACGTGTCATTTTCAGAGATGCTGCTCCATCTTAATACTTCTCAGGGGACAAGAAGGCTGGGCAATAAGAATACAGAGTGAGCAAATAAATATGTACTTTGTTGGAAATACATTAAATGCTCTAAGCCACCAGCTCTTAAAACAGGTATTAAATGATTATACACATCAATGTTTCAGAATATTGTTTGAGAAAGTTAAAGGCCCATTATATACCTCTTGTCACCTTCTCCATTTCCTGGACCTCCACTAGTAATTCTTCTAAACTCTTGACCTTTAATATTATATAACAATGAACAGTGGACTTTCCTTTTAGACATGGATGATATACAGCACAGGAAAGGTAACAGAATTTTAAAAATTGATAATATGAACTGAGATAAAATATATCTTGTATCTCCCTTTAACAAGCAACTTGCTGTTCAAGGTAGCCCCTGAATTTTATTTTCTGAAAATATCATATTTCTGAGAGAATGAACAAAATAAGCATTCCATAAGTAATGACCACACATTAGTGATACAGGTACACCTCCGCTAACAGAATCCTCTGATTTTATATCATTCAAGTATGGTGTTTTCTCATAACAAGCAGTGCTTAAATGTATCTATTCTTGTTTAGGTACCCACTATGCACAGCTTGGCAAAGAAGCTCCATCAATGCATATTGACTTGACATAATGAGTTTATGTCTTTTGTCTACTTCCAGTGTATAAGTTTTGAGCTTCTCAGTGGAAAGAATCATTTCAGTATATGGAGTGTTTCTCTTTTCCTTCTACACACAAAAGACACTGATATCATTTAGTGATTCCAGATTCCTCACTCTTCAGGACATTACTTTTCACCTTGTACCCTAACCATTCTCACATTCTCAACCATTTGCACCTCCTATATCCTAAATATACTTCATTATTTTTTGCTTTGGTTCATTTTCTTTCACATTTTTTGACCAAAAATCCTTTTCCTTGTCTGCACAGTAAACCACCTTTAAAAAATAATCCAGATAAAGTGACATTAAAATTTTCCAATATTTTAGTGCTCATTTCAGAAAAATTAAATACTATTTTCTTTGACACCTTTTTTCCTGTTCATATATCTATTATATGCACTTACTTGTTTAAATTTGTGATACTCTACAGACTGTAATTTTCATGAAAATCAAGATTATTTTTATTCATGTTTGCAGATGATAGATATTTGACAAATGTTTGTATATAAAAAACCAAGAAAGGAAGGAAATGAATCAAAAAGGAATATATGAGGAAGAGATGCAAATTAAAGAAAAAGAAAGAATAGTGGAAATATAAAAGGAAGAAAAGAGGAAAGCAAAAATACCACTTATCTAGAAATTCCTGTGTACTAAATCTCTTTAGATGCCATGAAGATGCTACATGATCTATACAATTTCTGCATGTATAGATCATGGAACTTACTATTTTATTTGCAATTGCATCCTGGTTTACAGAAAATAAAAATAAGCAATAAAGAGAATTATCTTTTCTTAGTTGTGGGATTGTGATTCTTGTTATTTCTAAGTTTTTCTTACCTGGCAGGTTTCTGCCAGATCCCGTAGAGCTTGCATACTGTTTCCAAATGCATTAAGATCCACTAGGAAGGCTTCATGCTTCTTTACAAGCACCTGGATTTGTTGATGGAAAGATCATCAGAAACAATCCAGAAAGATAAGTAAACATCCTAAGGGATGCTCCAAGTATTACTTTGGATTATTCTAGTTGTCCTAATTCCTGGTAAGAGATATATTTTTATTTAATATAAATATTTTAATCTATATTTATAAATATAAAGAAAACAGAAGTTAAAAATAAATAACTCTTACATTTTGCAACAGGATGACTAGGCCTGGAGAATATTATCCTAGGTAAATTAAGTCAGTCAGTGAAAGAAAAATATCACATGATCTCACTCATATATGGAATCAAATAAACATAATAAACTAATGAACAAAATAGAAACAGAATCTTAGATACATAAAACAGACTGACAGCTGCCAGAAAGGAGGTGGGAGAATGGGATGAAAGGTGGTAAAAGGATTACCCAAAGAATAATTATTCACAACCCACAGACATGGACAACCATGTGGGAATTGACTTGGTGAGGGGAGAGGGAGGGACTGGGAAGAGGTGGAGAAAGGGAGAAAAAGCGGGAACAGCTTAACAGTTTAAACAATTAAAAGAGAGTGTCTGTGGAGACAATATAAAGCATTTAAGTCCTGAAATAAAGAATAATAAAAATACAAAAATGTGTAATAAATGACTTAACATGTATTAGTTGATTAGATACAGTGAAACTCTTAAGGGATTAGATTTAGAGGCACAAGGAACTTGCAATGTGAAAAAAATCTGGGTCTTGCAGGAGAGGGTGGGTCAGTTTTGATCCGATGTTTTATATTCATTATACAATAGTAAATTATATTCTCTGCATTTAAGGACTAAAGATATTCAAACTTGTTTTTGTTTTCCTATTAATAAGGGGTTTATATTGATAGCCAAGTATTGAATTATAGTTATTATATTCCATCCATTTTAATGACAAAGTTCTGGAGACAAATGATGGTGGTGGTTGCACAGCACTGTAAATGTACCTAATGCCACTGAACTGTGCACTTACAAATGGTTAAAATTGGAGAGATCCAAGATAGTAGAGGGGTGAGTGGAAGCTCTACTAACCTCCTCCCAGGACCAATCTGGAATTATAACTAAATTGTGGAGAAATCCAGAATAAGCAATTGAACAATAGCAGGAGAGAAGACTTATACCCATGAACAGACAGAAGAAACAGCTTCACCACAACATGACTGGTATAGAGTGCATAAGAGAGAGCTGAATGGGCTCCCATGGGTATCAGCTGAGGTGGTGGAAGAATATTTCAGTGGCTGGGGGGATGCCCCTGTGAAATGTGGGTTCTAAACCCCAAGCTGCACCCCCCCCCCCCAGCCTACAGCACCAGAGCTCGAAGAGTACCCAGATAACATGCAATAGTGAAAAGTGGCAGGGTTTCTCTCTGCCAGGGACAAACAGCTAGAGATGCAGAGAGCCTTTTAGAGGACCAATGCATAAATTTTAATTTGCAGCCACTTACCCTGGGCTCTGGCAAAAAGAGAGCAGAGAGAGGAATAGGCACTTGAGGGGAGATTTGGGCCAGTGGATTTGGGGAGGGAACTGAGAGAGCAGTTGCCAGGATCCTGGTGCTTAGTCATCCCCCATACTGCAGGAGCCCTCTTTCTCAGGGAGACCACCCTGCTCCTAGTGGCATCAGCTTGAGAGGAAGCAATAGCTTCACCCACAGGAATTACTCTGCTCTGCCCTGTGGTGCTTAAGCCTGACTGCTGATTACAGAGTGACTAAACTGACAACTGAAGAAGTCAGCCATAGACCATGGATCCCTGGTAATCTTGAACAGGCTGCCTAAGGTCAAACTGGGACACCACCTGACATCACCAGAGGCAGATTTGGAAAGAAGAAATAAAACAGTAGTAAATATTAGATTCTACAGAGAAGAAATCAACCATGATCTACTTCTTCGATGTGTGATATTTTCTCTCTTGCACAGTTTTTAACATCCACTTCTTATCCTTCAAGTTTGTGCATATTGTCACTAGATTTTATATTATAGTTTATTTCAAATCTCATATTTTGCTTCTCCTTTATTTTACCCCATTGCACCTTCTTCTTTTGTCTTTATTTTTGTTTAAAATTTTGTTTTCTTTCTTGCTACAACTTGTTTCCATTCAGCACCCTTAGTATTTCTCCCTATTCCAGCCTCTCAAAACTATTTTTGCTGTCATTGCTCATCTCACATTACTTTTCTTGCTCTTAAAATACTTGTGTTCTCTCTCCATCTTTATCAATATCTGCTTGTGTGTGTGTGTGTGTTTTTTGTTTGTGTGTGTGGTTGTTGTTATTGCATTTATTCAATTTTATCTCTAGATGTTCACTGTTTTGGTACTTCAAATCAAAAATTTTATAGTTATCCTCTCCTACTTCATTCTGCCTTCCTCCTGCACTTTCTTTTTTTGTCTCAAATTTTAATTTTTCCTTGTCTTACCTTGGTTTTTATTCCTCACTCAGTATTCTTTCTCCTGCTATCATCTCAAAATCACTTCCCTTCTTCTACACATCTCTGAAGCTTTTCCATCTTTGTTGTTGCCCTCTTACTCCCATCACATCTATAAAGAGGTTAGAGGAGGAGGGAGAGGGATAATTGGGGATAATGTGGGGGCCATCAAGGAACATGTATGAAAGACACATGGATAAAGCCAAAGGGGTTGGATTCAAGGGTGGGAGGTGGAGATGGATGGTGGGGAGGGCATGGTAAGGTGAAAATGGAGACAACTGTGCTTAAATAACAATAACTTTTTTAAAATGTTAGCTCATTTGATGTTGATAGTGCTGTGCTAGATCTTTTTCTCCAATTTGGTTCCTATATATTTCTATTTATTTGCTTACTTTTTTCTTTTTCTTTCTCTTTCTCTCACTTTATTTTTTAAAATTTCTGTTTAAACTTAATACTTTACAACTCCCTTCTCTTGCTGCATTCCACCTTCTTAATTCCCCTTTTTATGATGTAAATTTGTCTTTATTTCTGCATCTGCCTCCAATTCCCTACTCTTATTACTGATTCTCTCCCTACCCTCCCAAAGTAATTTTTCTTTGAGTTAGTCAACTCATATTCTTTTCTCCTTTATTACAATAATATTAATCTATTTTCACCCTTATTAATACTAGCTCATTCACTGTTGATAGTGTGATTGTGGGTGGGGGTTATTTTTGAGGGTGTGGAACTGTTACTTGGGTTGTGTTGTTTTGATTGGGCAGTACCTGCACAACAGCATACAAGATGTAGTTGACAGAGTGACTCTCAATCAAAGAACCAGAGGAAAGTACCAAACATAGAATTACCCAACAACAATCAAAGCTCAATTACAACCAGAAAGCCTACATAAATGGCAAAAAGTCTTCCCAAGAGCATCAAGCCCAGGAGATCAAATAGACTGCACCACTGAATCTCACAGGTCTCCTACTGTGGAAGTTCATGTCACAAAGACAGGGAGTCAAAGCAGATCAATCTAAGAAGCAGAAGCTAGCAAGAAGAATACACCCTAAAATAAGAAGACAAAGAAACAACCCTAATCAAAAGGAAAGGAGGAACCCCCAGAAAGGGTGCTAAATGAAATTGAGGCAAGTAAACTATCAGACACTGAATTCAAAATAATGGTTATAATGATGCTCATGAGCCCAGTGATAACTACAAAGAGCTAAAGGGAAGGTACAAGGAACTTACTGAAAAATACATTGGCATGAAAAAATACATAGAAGCTATCAATAGGAGCCAGGAGGAAGTGAAGAATACAATTTCTGAGTTAAAGAACACAGTAGAATGAGTAAAAACAGGCTACATGAAGTGGAGGATTGAATCAGTGAGTTGGAAGGCAAGGGAGAAAAAATTCCCAGACAAAGCAACGAAATGAAAAAGACTCAAAAAGAATGAAGAGAGTTTAAGGGAGCTGCAAAACAATATAAAATGTAGTAATATCCATATCATAGGAATAGTAGGAAGAGAGAAAGAGGAGTAAGGCATAGAAAATCTGTTTAAAAAAGCAATGACAGAAAGTTTCCCTAACTTGATGAGGGAAAAAAATCATGTGAGTCTAGGAAACACAGAGGTTCCCAATCAAAATGAACACAAAGAGGCCCATTCCAAGACACATCATAATTAAAATGGAAAATTTTAAAGACAAAGGAAGAATATTAAAGTCAGCAAGAGAGAAACAGCTAGTGAAATACAAGGGAACCCCAGAAATGTTATCAGCTGACTATTCAACAGAAACCCTACAAGCCAAAAGGGAATAGCAAGAAATTCCAAGTAATGAAAAGCAAAGGTCTGCAAACAAGACTATTCTACCCAGCAAGACTCACATTTGAAATGGAAGGCAAAATAGCTTCCCAGGAACCCCCCTCCCCAAAAGCTAAAAGAACACATTTTCACCAAAAACAACATTACAAGATATGCTAAAAGGACTGCTTTAAGAAGATGAAGAAAAAGTGAGAGTGATGAGGACAGGTACAATGGGAAAAAAGACAATGAGTAAGTACCTGTCAATAATAACATTAAATGTAAATAGCTTAAATGTTCCAATCAAAAGATACAGGGTAGATGAACGGATAACAATGACCCTCATGTATGCTGTCTGCAAGTAGCTCATCTCAGAACAAAAGATCTACACAGGCTGAAAGTGAAGGGCTGGAAAAATATTTCAAGCAAATGGACTAAAAAAAAGAAGCTAGGGTAACAATACTTTATCTGTCAAAATATCATTTAAAACAAAGCTGACAAAATGAGGCAATAGAGGATACTATACAATACTTAAGGGAAAATCAATCAAGAAGCTATAACCCTTGTAAACATATATGCACTTAACATAGAAGCAGCAAAATATATAAGGAAAATCTTGGAGGACTTCAAGAAAGATATCAACAGCAACACACTCATAGTAGGGGATTTTAACACCCCATTGTTAACAATGGGTAGATCGTCCAAGCAAAGAATCAACAAAGATATTGTGGCATTGAACAACACTCTAGATCAAATGGACTTCGTTGATATATACAGAAACTTTCAAACAAAAGAAGCAAAATGTATACTCTTTTAAATGCACATGAGACAATTTCAAAGATAGACCTCATGGTAGGTCACAAAACAAGCCTCAACAATCTCAGGTAAAATTGTAATTATATCAAGCATCTTCTCACATCACAATGTCTTGAAACCTGAAACCAACCTCAAGAAAAAAGACTCAAAAACATTCAAATCCATGGAGACTGAATAACGGGCTATTAAATAATGAATGGGTTAAAATTTCATATAGGAAGAAACAAAAAAAATTCTGCAAACAAATGAAAATGAACATACAACATCCCCAAATCTACAGGACACAGTGAGGGCAGTCCTCAGATGGAAGTTCATAGAAATACAGGCCTATCCAAAAAAGATAGAAACATTTCAAATAAACAACCTAACCCTACAGCTACAAAAAATAGAGGAACAACAACAAAGTCCAGAGAGAGTAGATGAAAGAAAATATTCAAGACAGGGGCAGAATTAAATGACATAGAGACTAAAAGAAAAATTGAAAGCATCAATACAACCAGGAGTAAGTTTTTTGAAAAGATAAACAAAATCAATAAGCCTTTAACCAAACTCCAAAGAAAGAAAGAAGAAAGGAAGCAAGGAAGCAAGGAAGCAAGAAAGCAAGAAAGCAAGCAAGCAAGCAAGAAAGACCCAAATAATAAAATCAGAGAAGAAAGAGAATAAATTAAAAGTTATACCACAGAAATATAAAGAATTGTAAGAAATTATTATGAACAACAAAATTCCAAAAAAAAAAAATGATACTCTGGGAAAATTGGATAAATTTCTAGAAGCATATATCTTCCAAATCAAAGACAAGAAGAAGCAGAAAGCCTGAATAGATGAATAACAATTAATTAAAGTAAAGCAGTAATAAAAAACTCCTAGCATATAAAAGCCCTGTAGATGGCTTCATGGGCAAATTGTACCAAATATTTAGGTAAAGCTAACTCGTATCCATTTCAAACTAATCAAAAAACTCAAGAAGAAAGAAGACTGCTGAATTCTTTTTATGAATCCAGTATTATCCTAATTCCAAAACCAGGAAAAGACACAACAAAGAGAAAAAGCTACAGGCCAATATTGTGGATGAATTAGATGCTAAAATCCTCAACAAAATATTGGCAAACTGGATTGACCAATACATTGAAAAGGCCATGCAACAAGATCAAGTGGGATTCACTCCAGGAATGCAAGGATTGTATAATATTTGCAAATCAACAAACATAATACACCATACAAAGGAAATGAAAGACAAAAATCACATGATCATATCAATAGATGCTGAAAAAGCATTTGATAAAATACAGAACCCATACTTTATAAATATACTCAGCAAAGTGGAAATAGAGGTAGAATACTTCAACATAATACAGGCCATATATGAAAAACCTAAAGATAATGCCATGCTCAACAGGCAAAAACAAAGCTTTCCCACAAAGGTCAGGAACAAGAGAAGGATATCTGCTTTCACAAATGTTATCCAACATAATATGGGTGTTCTAGCTGCAGTGATCAGACAAGAAAAGGAAATAACAAGCATGCAAATTGAAAAGGATGAAATAAAAGTGTCATTGTTTGCAGTGACATAACAGTAAAGACAGAAAACCCTGTATGTTACACAAAAAAACTCCCTAATAAGTGAATTTGACAAAATAGAAGGATGCAAAGTCAATATTCAAAAACTGAAGGTATTTTTGTACAACAATGAAATAACAGAAACAGAAACTAGAAAAAAATTCTGTTTACTAGAGCAACAGGAAAAATCACCTACCATATGAAAAGATGCTCAGCAACACTAGCTATCAGAGAGATACAAATTAAAACTACAATGAGATACCACTTCACATCAGTGAGAATGGCCATCTTAAACAAAACAACAAACAACAGGGATTGGGGAGGATGTGGACAAAAGGGAATCCTTGTGCACTGTTGCTGGGAATGCAGACTGGTACAGCCATGGTGGAAAACAGTATGGAATTGCCTTTTGACCCAGGAATTCCACTGCTAGGATTATACCCCAAGAACTGTGAAACAACAGTTCAAAAGAACCTATGCACTCCAATGTTCATAGCAGCACAATTCACAATAGCAAAGTTCTGGAAGCAACCTAAATGCCCATCAGTAAATGAGTGGGTGAAAAATCTATGGTACATTTACATGAAGGAATACTACACAGCAAAAAGAAAGAAGGAGCTCCTCCCCTTTGGGGGAGCATGGATGAAACCATGCTAAGAACGTTATGCTAACTAAGTAAAATAAGCCAAGCAGTGAAACACAAATAACATATGATCTCACCTATAAGTGGAACCTAATCAACAAAACCAACAGGCAAGCAAAATATAACCAGAGACATTGAGATGAAGAACAAACTGACAGTAACAAGAGGGGAGGTGTGAGGGGATAATGAGGCAGAAAAGAGGGAAGGGTTTTCAGGAACATCTATAAAGGACACATGGACAAAACCAAAGGAAGGTAGGATCAAGGTGGGAAGTGTGGATGGCATAGGTGAAGAAGAGTGGTGGGGGAGAATGGAGACAACTGTACTTCAACAACAATAAAAAATAGTTAATAAAAATAAAGTACCTAGGAATATACTTAACCAAGGAGGTAAAAGAGATGTATTCATAAAACTGTGGAAAACAAGAAAGAAATTAAGGAAGATACAAACAAAAGGAAGCATATGCCATGTTCATGGATTGGAAGGATCAACATCATTAAAATGTCCATACTACCCAAAACAATCTATAGATTCAACACAGTCCTTATTAAAATACCAAGGACATATTTCACAGAAATATTCAAATATTTCTCCTTGAAATATTTGTTCTAAATCTGTGAAATATGCCCTTGGTATTTTAATAAGGACTGTGTTGAATCTATAGATTGTTTTGGGTAGTATGGACATTTTAATGATATAAAACAAAAAAAATTTTATGAAACCATAAAAGACCTTGAATGATGTCAGCAATTTTGGGAAAGAACAAAGTAGAAGGGATCACAATACCTGATATCAAACTATACTATAAGGCCTCTGTAGTCAAAATAGTCTGGTACTGGTATAAGAACAGACACACAGATAAATGGAACAGAATATACAGCCCAGAAATAAACAAAAATCCCTATGGTCAATTCACACTTGACAAAGGGGCAGAAGCATAAAATGGAGTACAAATAGCCTCTTCAACAAATGGTGCTAGGATATCTGGAATAGCACATTAGCTTTTACTCTCCTAGTTCATTGTTCCAAATGCTTCCAAATGTAAATAAATCTATGATTTTTGTACAAAAGAAAAAAAAAGAAAAAAGAAACTCAACCACCCATGTATACCATACACCAGAATAAATTCAAAATGTATGAAAGACTTGGACATAAGCCACAATACCATAAAGGTCCTAGAGGAAAACATAGGTAGTAAAATTTCAGATACCCCGCACAGCAATGATTTCACTGAAATATCCTCTAGGACAAGGGAAATGAAAGAATAAACAGATGGGACTACATCAAATTAAAAAGTTTCTGCATGGCTATAGAAAAAATCACCAAAATGAAAAGGGAACCAGTTGTAGGGGAAAACATATTTTCCAACAATATCTCAGACAAGGGTTTGATCTCCAAAATATATAAAGAGCTCATAGGACTCAATGCCAGGAGGACAAACAATCCAATTAAAAATGTGTGAAGGACTTGAAGAGACACTTCTTCAAAGAGGACAAACAGAGGGCATATATATATGAAACAATACTTAACATCACTAGCTATCAGAGAGATGAAAATTAAAACCACAGTGAGATGCTTTGTCACACTGGTCAGAATGTCCATCATTAACAAATCAACAAACAAGTGCTGGTGAGGTTGTGAAGAAAACAGTACCAACTCTAGGGCACTGTTGGTAGGAATGCAGATCGGTGCAGCCACTGTAGAAAACAGTTTGACTTTCCTCAAAAAAACAAACTAAAAAATTAACTGCCTTTTGACCTGTCAATTCCACTGCTGGGATTATACCCTAAGAATCCTGAAACACCAATTCAAAAGAACCTATGCACCCCAATGTTCACAGCAGCTTTATTTACAAAATACAAGTGCTGGAAAAAGCCTAAGTGGCTCATCAGTAAATGAGTCAATCAAACAACTGTGGTACATTTACACAATTGAATACTACACAGCAGAAAGAAATAAGGATCTACTACTCTTAGAGTAGTAGTATGGATTGGAGATATTATGCTAATTAAAAAGCTCAGCGGTGAAATATGATATGATCATATGAAATACTACATGATCTCACCTACATGTGGAACCTAATGAAGGAAACAAACAGGCAAAGTAGAACCTGAGGCATGGAAACAAGGAACAGACTGGCATGGGCCAGATGGGAGGGGGGATGAGGATAAGGGAGGAAAGAAGTGGAGGGGCCTAGTTAATAAACAAGTATGGATGACCATGCACATTGACAACAGGGTAGCGATTGACTGTGGGAGGGCAGGGGAGAGGAATGGGGTAAAATTGGGACAACTGTAATAGAACAACAATAAAAAATGGTAAAGTGGAAAATTTTATCTCATAAATATTTTACCACAACAAAATATATATTCTCTATAAAAAATAACAATTTATATATATTTCCTTCAATCAACACAAAGTCAAAAGTGCACAAGTATTTTATCAACATACACCATAGCTAAAAGTAGGTGCTGTTGATCACGGTACTTTGTGAGATTAAACATTCACATACATTTAGATGGTCATTTAATTATTTCTGGTACTGAAAATTTATGAAATACTGTATTGTCTTCCCATAAGACAATGAGTAAAACAAAGAAGTGACTGTAAATGGTATTATGACCTTTGATATTCTGCTTGTTCCAACATGTCTGTCTGAGTTTATTTCAAAAAAAAAAAATTTAAGGTGATTATATGGTTGTTTTTGAAATCTCAAGGTAAATCTCTGGGAAGTTTAAAATGGGACCAAGACAAGCGTGAATTTCTCATGCCTTTCTGACTTTACATACTCTCTAGGGAATTTATGGATTTCTGTGGGATTAGGAAAATATAATGTATCTTTTGGGATCTCTGCCAACTCTGAGTGTATCCCAGCAAATGAAGTCCAAAGGCTATCATATCACTGTAGAAAGCCCAAATAACCTATCAGAACTTGTAAATGTCCCACAAATTATTCTAGTACCATTTGGTGAGTACTAGACAATGTCCATCCCCATATCTGCCTTACCCCAGCTGCTTCTTCATCAGCTCCATAGTTCGTGTTGTCTACAATAGGTTCTTTCTCTCTAATCCATGCTTCTGCTTCATGCAAGTCAGCCAGATACTGCTGGAACTGGACATTAGCCTCAAGATCATTTTTCCGCCTAGCAGCTCGAGCCTGTAGAGACCGCATATTCTCATTCAAACTCTTTACCTTAGAGGCCACATCTTCTGCAGCAAAGTGTCCTATGGAGTAGTTATAAAAAAGATAATTGTTATTCTGATTAACATTCACTATAATTCAATTTTTTGGTAACCTTGGGGAGAGAAAGGAATGCATGAAGATGATGCTTATACTCAGTGTGACATTTTACCTAATTTCCTGGAAATTGGAATGATGGATGCTAATGAGGGATAGGCATGTATGGGCAGTAGTGTAAGTGTGTCTGGATGGTGGTTAATTGGATGGTATGTTCTGTTATACAGACCTGAAAACAAAATACCTACATGAGGTTGCTTCTCAAAGTTTCAAAAACATGTATTCTCTGGACTAAAGAGAACATTCTACAGATTTCCATTTCTGTCCATGAAGAACTTATTACTATATGAATCTCTCTCCACCTAAACAATTAGAAAACAGGACAGGAAACTGTAAAATGCAGTAATTTTCAGAAATTAGGCAGAGGATTATAAATCCCAAGAAAAGAGAAAGAAGTGAGGTGTGTGCTATCATTGCCACAGTTTATATCTGGGGCAGTTTCTAGGCTGTAGTGCTAGGAGGGTTAACGCAAAAAGACCTAGCAATCACACTGAGTTGAGGAGACCGAAATCAGATCTGGGGGAAGACAAGGCAAGTAGAGTTTGTGGAACTGAGTACTGAAGAGAAAGGTGTTATACAAAGATGGAATTTCAAATATATACAAAGAGTATTATACTGATTGCTTTAAAAATTTTAATCCCAGGATTATTTATAATTTTTAAATATTACTAGGGATCACTTTACACTTTCCTTAAATGGTGATATCTGTATGGATAGTTAACATATCAAAAATTGAAACAGAAAAAATTTAAATATATACACAAGTATTTATTTCATTAACAATTAAAGGGTATCCAATCCACAGCCCACGGGCTGCATGCACCCCAGGAGGGTTATAAAAGCAGTCCAAAACAAAATCATAAATTTACTTAAAACATTATGAGATTTTTTTTGTTTTCATTACTATTTGTGTATTTAATATGTGGCCCAAGACAACTCTTCTTCCAGTGTGGCCCAGAGATGCCAAAAGTTTGGACACCCCCGCTTAGAGAAATGGACTTATTACATATCATGTAGACCTTGGAAAACTTCACTGTACACTTATGAAAGAGTGAGTGTGAAAAAGTATAGGAAACTGTTCTGCATGGTATGGGCCCAATTCCCACTCAGAAAGGCCAATGGAAAGTGAGGTCCAATGCACAGGACCCATACCCATGGATAGGTACTCCCATGGGGAATCAGACCTGCATTGTACCTAGGCTGCTTTGAGACTTGCTTTTTGCTAAAACTCCCTCACCCTGCATTGAGGTAGCAGATGCTTACTGTAACTTCCTAAAGTCTGTGCTAAACCTCCCCAGTATGGAGTGTAACTGGTTCAACCACTTTTGCCCTTGGTCTGCAATATCCTTCTCTTTGAAGTAATTAGCATTATTCTTTCCTTTGTTTTCTGTAAAAGGTAACCACCTAAAGTGAACTGGTGCATAGTAAATGAGGACCCTCCTCAATGTAATGTGCCCAGAAAAGCAAAAAAAGCTTGTCTAGGCAAGGGTCGGCATGCTCTCCTCTTGAGAGAGTGACCATGCTGTCCCTTTTTCTCCACAGGACTCGGTAGTCTATGTGAATGTGTCTTGTATCTCATCCACAATGATGCAGACACTGCTTGTTGGTATCTGCATCAAAAAAGCACATGTCTTTGCATAATTATGAAAACCACAAAACAAAAGTTAGAGAATCACCACTTTACAATAAATGCACATGCATGTATACACACACACCACAGAACTATAGCTAAAAAAAAAAAATAGGACATGCAGATGGCCAACAGACATATGAAAAGATGCTCAATGTTACTAATCATCAGAGAAATGCAAATTAAAGCCACAAGAGGTAGCATATTATACTTGTCAGAACAGCTATCATCAATAAATCAACAAACAAGTACCAGTGAAGATATGGAAAAAGGGGAACTCTTTTGCACTGTTGGTGGGAATGCAGACTGGTATAGCCACTGTGGAAAGCAATGTGGAGATACCTCAGAAAATGAAAATGGGTATCCTTTTTGAGCCAGCAATTCCACTTATGGGAATATATCTGAAATAACCCAAAACACTAATTCAACAGAACATAAGCACTGCCATGTTCATTGTAGCATTATTACAATTGCCAAGATATGGAAGCAGCCCAAGTGCTCATCAATAAATGAGCGGATAAAACAACTATGGGACATTTACACAATGGAATACTACTTAGCTGTAAAAAAGAAAATATTATCCTTTGTGACAGTGTGGATGAACTTTGAGAACATTACACTAAGTAAAATAAGCCAGTCAGAGAAAGACAAATACCATATGATTTCACTCTTACGTGGAATCTAATGAATAAACTGTACTAACAAGGAGAATGTGGTCAGACTCATAGATGGAGAGGAGAAAGATAGCTAATGGGGAAAGAAGTTAGGGGTTGGAGGAATTGAGCAAAAAGGAAAAAGGGCTCATGGACATGGACAACAGTGTGGTGATTGCTGAGGGGAGGGGGTTATAAGAGGAATAAAAGATAATATAAAAATACAATGAAGATTAAATTTTATTTTTTAATATTTTAAAAATATTTTATTTAGTTAGTTTTAGAGAGAGGAGAAGGGAGGGAGAAAGGGAGAAAGAGAAACATCAATGTGTGAGAGAAATGTCAATCAGTTGCCTCTCACACACCCCCAACTTGGGTCTTGGCCCTCAACCCAGGCATGTGCCCTGACTGAGAATTGAGCCAGGGTACTTTCAGTTCACAGGCCAGAGATCAATCTACTGAGCCACACCAGCCAGCCCTAAAGATTGAATTTTTAAAAAAACATAGTATTACATCATGTAAATACACCACAGTTTTTCTGATCCACTCATTTACTGATGGGCACTAGGTTGCTTCCAGCACTTGGCTATTGTAAATTGTGCTACTATGAACATTGGGGTACATAGGTTCTTTTGAATTGGTGTTTCAGATTCTTAGAGTATAGTCCCAGCAATGGAATTAAAGGGTCAAAAGGCATTTTCATATTTAGTTTTCTAAGGATATTCCATACTGTTTTCTATAGTGGCTGCACCAGTCACTATGGAAGGAGCTCCTACCCTTTGAGACAGCTTGGATGGATCTAGGGAACAGTATGCTAAATCAAATAAGTCAGACAGTGAAAGACAAATATCATATGATCTCACTTATAAGTGGAACCTAATCAACAAAATAAACAAGCAAACAAAATATAACCAGAGACATCAAAATTAAGAACAAACTGACAGTAACCAGAGGGGAGGTGGGAAAAGATATTGGGTGGATTAGGAGAAAGGATTGTCGAGGAACATGTATAAAGGACACATGGACAAAGCCAACATGGGGTAGGGTTGAGGGTGGAAGGTGGGGATGGCTGGGATGGAGGGGAGTGGTGGTGGGAAAAAGGAGACAACTGTACTTGAACAATAAAAAAAGATTTAAAATTTTTCAAAAAAACCCCAAAAAGAAGTAAATAAACTGTTTTGTTTTCTCTGATACTTTTTAAGCACTTTATTATTTTTTATTGTTGTTCAAGTACAGCTGTCTCCATTTCCCCCCCTACTCCCCTCTGCCCCACCTACCCACCCATCCCCACCGTTCACCCTTGATCCTACACCCCTTTAGTTTTGTATATGAGTCTTTTATATATATTCCTTGAAGATACTTCCCCTTTCTTTCCATCCATTACCCCCTCCTCCACCCTTCTGGTTACTGTCAGTTTGTTCTTTATTTCAATGTGTAATAAATATGCAGTTGCCCTGGCTGGTGTGGATCAGTGGACTGAGTGTGGTCTGTGAACCAAAGGGTCACCTCTTCAATTCCCACTCAGGGCACATGCCAGAGTTGCAGGCCAGGTTCCCAGTACAGAGTGATGGGAGGCAACCACATACCAATGTTTCTCTCCCTCTCTTTCTCCCCCCTCCCTTCTCTCTAAAAGTAAATAAATAATGCCTTTAAAAAGTATACAGTTAATCCAAAGAAAACAGAAATTGATAAACAACAGTGACAACAAAACAACAAAAATATTAGATTTATATTTACCTGTACTGATAGTCACTTTAAATGTATGTGGTTTAAATGCTACAATTAAAAGGGAAAGATTACCAGATTGCATAAATTAAAAGCAAAGTCTGAGTTTATGCTATCTATAAAAAATCTGCTTGCTTTGTTTGTTATCCTTATACAGGGCCCATGCTAATCTCTATTGTTTCAATTCTAGTGTATGAGTTGCTGAAGCAAGCATAATAAGAAATCTCTTTTAAATGTAAAAAATTATAATGAAAGCAAAAGGATGGAGAAATACATATCATGCAAACAGGAGTCAAAGACAGAGTGACTATGTTAATGTTGTACTAAGTAGTCTTTAGAATATCACCAGAGCTATATCATAATGTTAAAGATTTAAATTCATCAATAAGATGAGTCTGAATATATAAGCAGCAACAGGGCTTCAACACACATGAAACTAAAAGAACTAAAAAGTGGCATAGAAAACAGTATGGTGATTGTGGGGCAAGGGTTGAGTGGAGATAGAAGAGTATATGGGGGGATAAATGATAATGTCAAATACAATAAAAATGGACTATTAAAATATAAAATGAAAAATACAAGATAAGAGAAATAAATAAAATCCATAATTACACCTGAAGATTTAAAAAAAAGAAATAACTTGAATCACTATACTGAAACAGGCATCCCAAATAAATATTTTTAGGCTTGAATAACTCAGCTGAGATCTGAACTTTTGTTCAGCAATCTGAATTTTAAATTATACTTTTGATAGCTGGATACTGGCTGGCATCAACAGAGGGGAAAATCCCAATGTAATCTGCATTGGTTATACCACACCTGGTATATGATATTTGGTTCTGAACATTTAACCAGTAGAGGTTTCTGAAAATGAAAAAACAATAAGAGGAAAGACATTGAGAGTATTAAACCACCAAAAAAGAAAAGAATCAGTGTTATTTACCATAAAGATTATAAGACATTGGAAACCTCAGATATGTCTTCACAGATTTGGAACTTCTGATATGGGAAAAGGACTTGATTTGTTTTATGTAGTTTTGTAATTTAAATTCTGAATTTTATAACTTCTACAGAAAATCACATTGATTATTATGATAATATATTTTAACAATTGTAGCTTTACATAAAAATAGAAATGACTGGCTCATGAGGTAGGGAGTTTCCTGTTATTGGAATCTACAAATATTGTGTCTGTCAGAAATGCCCAAGGGGAGTTCCTGGATTAGATGGTAACATAGATCAGATATCTTTAAATTCTCTTAAAACCCTAAAATTGAGTAAACTTTCTTCCAATAAGTTTGGCATAAGGATGATTGTTAAACTCAATCTGAATCATACATACCTTCCTTTACCATTTTGTTTCCCCTCTCAGTTATCATGTGAATGCGTGGCTCATGGTTTGCAATGTCAGCCTGGATGACTTGATGTCTATTCAAAAGATTCTTTGAGGCAATCAGGTCCTTGCCTACAGATGAAAAATAATTACAATGTCTGGAATTCTAGTTTGTGGAATAAGAAGAGGTTACTCTACTCCTTCTTAACTCTCAGACCTACAAGTTCTTTTCTTTGACATCCTAATCATTGAGTGAGCTTTCTGAAATGTCCCCCATTTGTCTGAATTAACTCTGCTCAGCTTTGTTATTTTCCTTGCATCTTTGTACTAAGAAAATTCAATCCCTTATCTTACAAAAGATGATAAATAAAGTGCTGTTCTCTTTGGAAGACAGGTAGAAAGGCAAGTAACTTTCCAGCTTAAATTTACAATATTATGCAACCAATTTTATTTCAGAATACTGTTGTGCAAAAATCAGGATCTTCCACTTCTAATGTCCTTAGGTGTCAAGGAGTTATCAAATCCTCTAAATTTAGAGTCTTTCACCATGAAAGTAGCACAATGTTTTGAATTTTTTTTGTAAGGATTAGAAATAACTTATAAAAGGTGCCTCACACATTGCTTAACATTAATAAGCATATAATGAATATTATGTATTGTTAGTTTTCTCCATCTTTTTAGATCCCCAGTGCATCCTTCTTGTCCCCATCTATGCTTATTTCCAAAAATGTCTTCCCTATACTTCACAGTAAATGTCTCTCCAGAAACTTTTTATGTCCATCCATCATTCAAAGAGATCTTTTCTCTTCCAGAAAGTTTTACTGCACTAAGCCCTTCATTGTCACCATTGTCTGAACCCTCATAGCTGTCCTCAATACATTCATATTAAGTTTGCATTATATTTATGTGCACTTTTTTCTCTATTTCAATGCAAATGTCCTGGCACTGACAATGGCAAACTGATAGCTTCCAAAGAAAAGAAAAACATGTACCTTATCTGTTACTTTACCTCCTTTATATACTATCTCATATAGTTATAAAAGAGATCCCCCAACAATATAAACAAAAACTTTTGTTACCTCAAACATTAACCATGGTCCCTCAACCAAGGACCTTGGCGATAACATAAGTTAGAGAAAGTAGCCAAGATCAGAGCACTCTAGCTTTTCCCAAAGGCCTAAAATTCATGGCACTGTTCAAGTCTGGTTTTAGTAGGTAAACTTTTAAGTACATATTAAAAAAAATTCTCATGGAAGATTGAAAAGAGCAAACTTTGCTCTGCCAATACTCTATCTCAGATCTCTCAATTTGCAGAACTTGGAGCTCTCCTTAGGGCTCAACTTGCTCAGTTTGTACTAACCAAGGAAGGTAGAAGCTGCTGAAGGTTCAGTCTCTTGGATCCAGGCCTCCTCATCCTCTGTGTCTCTGCAAATCTGCTGTAGGTGAAGAAGGTCAATGAGCTTCTTTTTCCGGGTAGCCAGTGGTTCCTTCAGAGCCTCAAACCTGGACACCAGGTATTCCTGTCTTGCCCGTATGTTCCCAGCATCAGGATGATCTGTTTCTTCAAAATATGTTGCCAGGTCTGTGATGGTGTCTACCTGTTCCTAAGGAAGAAATTGAGTGGGTTTCAAGAGATCATGTTATTTAGTAGAAAGAGACGACAGTTTGGTGTAGGGAGGGCATGGAGAGAGAATCATCTCCCATATGCACTGCATTAGGACTTCAAATCAGTAAAATAAAATGGAAGGGGTTGCTATATTGAGAACCATTTCAACAATCTAAGAGTTATTTGTGTGAAAGTATATTTCAAACCATATTTCAGAAAGAAAAAAATATTTGTAGAGTGTGCCAAAGAAATCAGAGATATCAGAACTACAGAACCTTAATTGTTGTGGCCCTAAGGAAAATGACAGGGAGTATTTTCAATCTCAGTTCACCTTTCATCCTCTTTCTCTCCCCCTTTAAAATGAACTACAATTGTAAATGACATAGACACTGCTAAGGGTTTGTTTTGTTGCGTAGCAGGAACAATGCCTATGAGACAAAATGTGATGTCACAAAATAAATGTCAAAGAAATTCAAAGGCACTGCCTTAGTCAATACCCAGTTGTGTGAATTGGAATAAATCACACTCCCCATTTGGGCCATTATATAATAAAGAAAAAATACAGAAACAGGGTTTCAAAACTCTTCCTGGAAATAAAATGTTAATTGTATTTCTATATGCTAAAATAGACACAAAAGATTCATTCCACCGTATTAGTGAGGTCAAATATAAATGGTCTGCAGAAGCAAGTATGTAGGATTTTTGTCTGCTTGTTTCATCATTTTGTTTGGGTGAGGGAAAGCAGTAAATAAAAGTTCTTTCAACAGATAGGTGGATCATAAGCACTGGTTTCACTTACTCTATTTTGATATCAAATTCTGAACCAATAAATGTTTCGATGTCTCTTTTCTCAATTTGGAACAAAACATTAACCATCAATAGCTTCTCAAAATATATACTCACTTCTCCATAAGAAAAATTAAAGTCTCTATAAATAATTAAGATTAATATCTCTCACTAGCCAACTGTTCTCATTTCTTACGGCACTTTAACTTTGGAAAACATAGTAGTATAATAGAGTGATTTTGAAGCATCATAATTATCATCATCATTATGGATTGATGTGTTATTTGAAAACCTCTAATGTAGTCCAAAATGCCCTGAAGAAGATAAAAGACTTTATACATATTTTGTTTTTCTACCTCTGTCTTTTACTTTACTCCAAACTCCATCAAGTCATTCTTAGAGCTGTATAAATGAGTTTTTTTGCTCTGTGTTATGTAGATTATTCTGTCTGTCCCATTTCACCCAACGTGACCAAAAATCAGATAGCGTGAAAGTGTAATCTTTCTAACAAGAAAGATTAGTGAGACCTAGGAAACAAGAATCATTTTTAAACATAAGCTAAGATTCATAGGGTTGAGAAATTGAGTCAACTTGAAGTAGATTTCCACTGAGGTTTCAAAAAAATCATATTTAGTATCTATAGAAACTTACTAGATAAATTTATTTAAAATAATAGTCTGGTGGAAATATGTCAGGGGTGTAACCCAAACTAAGAGCCTAGACATCTATCACAGACTTATCCCTGGTGTTCATCTGTGAAGTTGCTTCACTTGTACAGGTTCCAAATTTCTGAACAAATCAACAAAATATAGTAGTATTAAAGATATGTTCAAGCTTTGAATCACAGAATGCTCCAACAAGAAGAGGCAATTTTATCCAAACCTTTATTTTATAGGAGAAATAGAGGTGTGTATAGGTAAAAGACACACCAAAGATCACAAAACTAGCAATTGACAGACTATATATAAAACCCATATTTCTGAATTGAGTGTGCAGTATTATATTAAGAAAAGTCACTAAAGCATTATATCAGCCATGGGGTTCTTATGAGAGACACCAGATAATCTTTATTTTGTTTATCTCTTTCTCTTAATAATAATTACTTATTATGAGTTTGCTCAGAGCATATATAACTGCTTTGGCCTACATCTGGTCAAAGAACTAGCAACAAACCTGACGAGTAGCCACACTGGATTCCAAGAGGCTGTGTTTCCTGAGTAGATTCTGTACATCAGCCAGGCCTTTCCCATAATCCTCAGAAGTAGCCTGACACTCCACCTCCTCAAGCCAGTGCTTAAGGTCTTCTGCATTATTTTCAAATTGCAGCTGCTTGTTAGCTTCATACAACTGGGTCCCTGGGAGAAGACATTAATAATATAAACAAATTCACTGAATTTGAGAACAGTCTGACAGTGACTAGACGGGGAGGGGAGGGAATTTCAGGGGAAAAGGGGAACGGTTTAGAGCAACAAGTATAAAGGACTCATGGACAAAAACTATGGGGGGTGGAAATGGGAGGAAAGTGGGGAGGGCTGGGGTGGTGGGCTGGGGGCAGGGTAAAAGACAGAAAACTGTACAATACCAACAATTAAAAAATACTGATTAAAATTTTTTAAAAATCAAATAAATAAATAAATATAAAGACAGGTACCATGACTACTTGTTTTATTCTTTTTCTATTTTTAATTTTTATTTATTTTAAAACATTTTTTTATTTTATTGCTGCTCAAATACAATTTTCTGCATTTTCTCCCCAACCTTCTAAGCACTGCAGCCTTTCACACTTTCCTCCCATTTCCACCTGCCTTGTATATGTATTCTTTTTTATTTTAATTGTTGTTCAAGTACAGTTTTCTGCCTTTTACCCCCATCCAAGCCCAAACCCCAGCCCTCCCCACCTCCCTCCCATTTCCATTCCCCTTGTTATTGTCCATGTGTCTTTTATACTTGTTCCTGAAAATCCTTCTCCTTTTCCCCTGAAATTCCCTCCCCTCTCCCCTCTGGTCACTGTCAGCCTGTTCTCAATTTCATTGTCCTTGGTTATATTTTGTTTGTTTGTTTGTTTGTTTGTTGATTAGGTTCCTGTTAAAGGTGAGATGATATGGTATTTGTCTTTCACTGCCTGGCTTATTTCACTTAGCATAATGCTTTACAGTTACATACATACTGTTGCAAAGGGTAGCAGTTCTTTCTTTCTGTTGCATAGAATTCCACTGTATAAATGTACCAGAGTTTTTATCCATTCATTTACTGATGGGCACCTAGGTTGCTTCCAGGACTTGGCTATTGTAAATTGTGCTGCTATGAATATTGAGGTTCATAGGTTCTTTTGGATTGGTGTTTCAGGGTTCTTAGGATATCATCCTAGCAGTAGCAGTAGAATTGCTGGGTCAAGAGGCAGTTCCATTTTTAGTTTTCTGAGAAAATTCCATACTGTTCTCCATAGTGGCTGTACCAGTCTGCAATTCCAACAACAGTGCACTAGGGTTCCCTTTTCTCCACAACCTCTTCAACACTTGGTGTTTGTTGCTTTGTTTATGATGGCCATTCTGACTGGTGTGAAGTGATATCTCACTGTGGTTTTAATTTGCATCTCTCTGATAGCTAGATACTGAGAGCATCTTTTCATGTGTCTCTGGATCCTCTGTATGTCCTCCTTGAAGAAGTGCCATGACTACTTCTAATTACAAAACAATATATCTTCTATAAACATGAGAAATTTAATATTTTGATAATCCAATGAGAAAATATTTAGCTATCATATATAAGCATATAAGAAACCAACTTAAATTTGTACAGCTTGGTGGTATTTGTTTTTGATAATGTAGTGTTCTCTAAACAAAATAAAACAAACAAACAAACAAAAAACCCAGTAATTTCATCCCTAGTGAGGTACAGTGCTGTTGTCTTCAATGTTAAACAGCCTGGGTATTTTTACATGACATTTCTTGCTTTATATTTAGACCTCCTTTTCAAAGGGATTCAAAACCAAACACTGCACTTTCCAAAATAAGTATAAAACTTAGGGTTAGTTCAGTTTAAAATTTTGAATTCTTTTTTTATAGATGTCTTTTTTAGAACTTTGTTAGCCCCTTCTTACTTCTTGTTTTTCATTACAAACCATGCCCCACAAATTTTCTCTTCCAAAAAATTCTTGATTATGCACACTGTTCCAAAATTTGTTATTCTCTGATCTTATAGGAATGATTTACAATATTTCTGTGTAGCAATTACCATATAACTTGATGGTGGTGAGTAGTTGAAATTTCTTATTGCTATAGTCAAGTTAATTTTCTTTCCTAAACCAAAAATCAGAATGTCATCAAACAGAATCAGTATGCTATACCTATTCGATAATGAAGGCAAAGTCGTATCTATAGAGGATGTTTAGAACAGGGAAAATATTAACAAGAGAACATCATAATTTGTGTTAATTATGATTATTGATCAATTGTTCACTGGAAGAGGTGAGTTTATATGTTAGTAGAAACATTTCAGTCATATGTGGGGAAAAAATTAAGAGCTTACAGAAGAGCCTGAGCACTTCGAAGAAGGAAAAAGTCATCAAGCCCAATTTATAAAGATGAAATATCATGGGAACATCACATGTGGCACCAACAATCTTCTTTTAATGTTTAATTTACCTGGGTCATTATATCTTGTCATGTTTATGGAACCAAAATATGTAAAACTTGAAGGGAGGAATATGGTGGCCAGGTAGGAGACAGCAGATTCCATCTCCCCCTACACATGGGAGAAAAACCTAGCCAATCTACACATTATGTTTCAGAATCTAGAAATTAGCCTTTCAACAAAACCTCTGCTTCTAACCTTTCTGTGCTGTAGCCTCCAACAGTTCTTTCCAGAGGCTGGCAACTTCACTCACACGAGCAGCCACACTGTCAGAAGCATAGTGACCACCCTCAATCATCTCCTGACCAGTTTTTTCTAGGTTATTGAGTAGGATCTCATTAGCTGCCAGTTCTTCTTCAAAGACTTGCTGCTTTTGGACCCGGCTCTTCAGGTTTTGTGTATCCTAAGATAAGGTGAAAAAAAAAAAAAAAGAAAAGAAAGAAGAGGAAAGCATTACCTAAAGAATGAGAGGGAAACATTTTAAAGACAGCAGTTATTTCTTACTGCATACTAAGAAGATATAAGGCAGAACTGTTCTTCTCTAAGTATAGAGACAGAGAATACTTAGCAAACTCACAGGACCAATTCTTTTTTTTTTTTCTTTTTGTTAATTGTTGTTCAAGTACAGTTGTCTCCATCTTGCCTCCACCACCACCCCACCCCACCCATCCCCAATTCTCACCCTTGATTCTGCCCCTCTTTGCCTTCATCCATGTGTTCTTTGTACATGTTCTTTGATGACACTACCCATTCCCCCCGCCATTATTCCTTCCACCCTCCCCTCTGGTTACTGTTAGTTTGTTCTCAATTTCAGTGTCTTTGGTTATATTATGCTTGTTTGCTTGTTTTGTTGATTAGGTTCCTGTTAAAGGTGAGATCATATGGTATTTGTCTTTCACTGCCTGGCTTATTTCCCTTAGCATGATGCTCTCCAATTCCATCCATGCTGTCGCAAAGGGTAGGAGCTCCTTCTTTCTTTCTGCTACATAGAATTCCATTGTGTAAATGTACCACAGTTTTTTGATCCATTCAACTGATGGGCACCTAGGTTGCTTCCAGCACTTGGCTATTGTAAATTGTGCTGCTATGAACATAGGGGTGCATAGGTTCTTTTGAAATGGTGTTTCAGGATTATTAAAGTATAATCCAAGCAGTGGAATTGTAGGCTCACAATGGATCTCCATTTTTAGTTTTCTGAGGAAATTCCATACTGTTTTCTTTTTTAAAGTATATTTTATTGATTATGATATTACAGTTTTCCCAATTTTTAATCCCCTTTACTCCCCTCTACTCTGCACCCCCAAGGCCTCCAGCTTTGCCCCCATTAGGTCATACCCGTGTGTTACACATATAAGTTCTTTGGCTTCTCTTTTCTCCTGTACCATTCTTAACCTTTCCCCCATCTATTTATGCCTACCATTTATGCTTCTTATTGCCCATACCTTCCCTCCTACCATTCGTCCCCTGCTCCCCTCACTGAAAACCCTCCATATGCTCCCCATTTCTCTGGTTCTGTTCCTGTTCTAGTTTGTTTAGTCTTTGTTTTTATGTTCAGTTGTTGATAGTTATAAATTTACTGTCATTTTACTGTTTCATAGTTTTTGATCTTCTTCTATTGCTTAGATAAGTCCCTTTAACATTTCATATAATAAGAGCTTGGTAATGATGAATTACTTTAACTTGACCTTATATAGAAATCACTTTATCTGCCCTCCCATTATAAATGAAAGCTTTGCTGGATAGAGCAATCTTGGATGTAGGTCCTTGCCTTTCATGACTTCAAATACTTCTTTCCAGCCTCTTCTTGCCTTCAAGGTTTCTTTCTAGAAATCAGTTTATAGTCTTATGAGCACTCTTTGTAGGTAACTCCTTTCCTCTTGCTGCTTTTAAGATTCTCTCCTTGTCTTTAATCTTGGGTAATGTAATTATTATGTGCCTTAGTGTGTTCCTCCTTGGGTCCAACTTCTTTGGGACACTCTGGGCTTCCTGGACTTTCTGGAAGTCTATTTCCTTTGCCAGATTGGGGAAGTTATCCTTTATTATTTGTTCAAATAAGTTTTCCACTTGTAGCTCTTCTTTTTCTCCTTCTGGTACCCCTAAAATTCTGATGTTGGGACATTTAAAGATGTCCTGGAGGTTCCTAAACCTCTCCTCATTTTTTTGAATTCTTTTTTCTTCCTTCTTTTCTGTTTGTTTCTTTCTTTCTTCTGGTCCACTCCATTGATTGGAGTCCCAGTTCTCCTCCCATCTCTATTGGTTCCCTGTGCATTTTCCTTCATTTTACTTATTGTAGCCTTTATTTGTTCATCTAATTTGCGACCAAAATCAACCAATTCTGTGAGCATCCTGATTACTAGTGCTTTGAATTGTGCATCTGATAGGTTGGCTATCTCTTGATTCCTGGACTTTCTGGAAATCTATTTCCTTTGCCAAATTGGGGAAGTTTACCTTCATTATTTATTTTAAAATGTTTTCAACTTCTCACTCTTGTTCTTCTCCTTCTGTCACCCCTCTGATTCAGGTGTTAGATTGTTTGAAGTTGTCCCATAGATTTCTAATACTCCCATCATTTTTTTAAGTTCTTCTTTCTTTATTATGTTCTCATTGGATGTGTATTTCTTCCTTTAGTTCTAAATCATTGATTTGAGTCCTGGTTTCCTTTTCTTCACTGTTGATTCCATGTATATTTTGCTTTATTTCACTTTGGGTAGCCTTTGTTTCTTCCTTCATTTTGTGATACAGCTCAATCAATTCAGCAAGCATCCTGATTACCAGTGTTTTTAAGTCTGCATCAGTTAGGTTGTTTATCTCCTTGTCGCTTAGCTCTTTTTCTAGAGTTTTGATCTGTTCTTTCATTTGGGCAATATTTCCTTCTCTTGGTGCATCTGTTATGTTGTAAGGGGGAGGGCCCTTATGTATTATTCTCCAGGGCAGGGCAACCCTCTCTGCTGTGTGTGGTGCTATCTGTGTAGAAGCGATCAGAAAGCAAACAATGCTGCTCACTTACTCTGCTCTAGCCCCGATTTCCAAGGAACTCTCCTATGAGATTGGTACTTTCTCTTATGTGGCAACCCCCACAGTATTTATCCCATGTGGTAACCCCCATTTGAGTCCCTAGTTTCCCACTGAGCCAGCCCTGCCTCACCCACACAGTCTTCTGCCTTGCTGCATATCCTCTCTGCTGGGCTGCCCATCTCCCATCTCCACCCCTCCTAGTGGTCTGGGTGAATGTTTCTTTAACTCTTTGGTTGTCAGAGTTCCATGCAGTTTGATTTTCTGGAACTTCCAGTTGTTTATTACTTTTAAATTGGTTGTTATCCTTCTTTTGGTTGTGTGAGGAAGCAAAGCATTTCCACTTACACCTCCATCTTGGCTGTAACTCCCATACTTCTCCCACAGTGTTTGCACCAGTCTGCCTTCCCATCAACAGTGTACCAAGGTTTATTTTTCTCCAAATTCTTCCTTCTATACACATGACAAACATGGCTAATCTAGCTCTGTTTTTATTTCTCCTGAGCCAGGATATTTTCTGAAGATCACTTTAAACATGACACCTCATACAAGAAATAACATCAGAGCTATCATGAAGAATTAAAATTATATTCCATTTCAATCCTAGTATAGCTATCATCCATCTGTTTGCCCCATATAGAGATCTGCATACCCTAAATGCACTGGAACCATAACTCCTTTACAGAACATAAGCAGATAGTGCTAATTTTAAAGAATAAAAGGTAAATATAGGGTATTAGTTCTCATAGTTCTATAAAGATTCATTACAAAAGGGTTTGAGGTATACATTTAAGACTAAATGATAATTCAGGAAGTTCCCAAGCAACACAAACTAAAAGAAGAGGGAGAAAATTCAAACCCACATTCACCTTTTCAATAATTCATGCCTCTAATCCATTTATGTTAAACTTCCTTCTAAATAATTGGTTAACTTTGAACAACTGATTTCACAATGTACATCCTTGGTTTTCTCATCTATAAAATTAGGAGTTGTTCCTTTCCAGCTACAAAGCTTTATAAATTTATATTATACCAATCCCTTAAGTTGCTTTTGAGTTTCAAATAACTTCCAGTAAATTTAAGTGTATATTGAAGACAGTGTACACTGTCTTTTTACTATAAGGGTGTAGAGGGGAGCAGAAAAGGTGATAAAATGACAACAAAGAGCTAAATAAGGAACAGTCCCTCTCTTACCCAATTCTTTTTAAGGACCATTGGAAATTGTGCCAGAAAAAAAGGGGGATGATAGATAGCATGGTATAGGAAAACCAGAAACTAGATTTTTGGCTCTTAACTAGATATAGCCTTAGGGGAATAATTGCCCTTCTCTGAGATTCTTTCTCCTCATCTATAAAATGAGGTTTACTATCTGAACACTATGATCCTTTCAGCTTAAAGACTGTAATTCCATGAAACTAAGTTCTGATTAATATGTCCAGGGTTAGAAAACCCTACCTACCTTATAATCTTCATCATCTGCCAACTTTTTCTTCTTGTTGATCCAGTTCTTCAGGTCATCTGAGTCCTGATACAGTTGCTGTAGATGCAATGAATCCTCGAGCAATCTTCGTCGAGTGGCAGCCCTTTCATGTAGGGCATCCTGGCGAGCCAACAGCTGCAAAATCATGAGTAAACTCATTGTCAGCTAAACTAAGTGAGGACATGTGAGATTCACTATTCATATTGGTCAAGGTACCCTCAACACTCTCCCTGACACTAATGCACAGATGGGCACATATGAGCCATTGAACATACCCCATCCCGGAGAGCAGCAATGTTTTTTGAATCATAATGATCATTGTCAATCAGTTTGGTTGCAGTCTTGTCTAAAGTCTGAAAAACAAAACAAAACAAGACAAAACAGGGTTGTTTTACTTCAGTGACTGCTGAGTTTGTGGTCACAGTTTGGAAAGGTAATTAAAGAAGGAATCATGGTAGTTGAAGAGGTCCTACTTCTAATTTCTGTTATAATTTGTATTTCAAAATGTAGACTTCAGGTAAGTCAGTCACTTTTTCCGTGTGTGTGTGTACACACACACACATAAACACACACACATACATGCATACATATATATATAATAGCAAATTAATTCTGATGTCACAGGTGAATATTTGATCTATTCTTACATTTTTAAGAGTGAGTACTATTGATATAGCCATGTCCAATGGCCAGTCTATCAATCTATCTATTTATCTATGATCTAACATGTATGTATGCATATATATCTAGTATATATAGTTATATCTATATCTCTATTCTTACCCACATGAATAGAAGAGTCAAAGTGCAAAATTTTTAAGGTAATTTTTAAAAATATATTTCAATTACAGTTGATATTTAATATCATGTTGTATTAGTTTCAAGTGTACAGCATAGTGATTAGACAATTATATAATTTACAAAGATAATTCTAGTACTACCCCTTGATAATTATAGTAACCACCTGGTACTATACAAACTTATTACAATATTGTTGACTATATACACTATGCTGAACTTCACATCCCCATGACCGTTATGTAACTAGCAATTTGTACTTATTAATCTCTTTAATTTTTTCTCTTCCCTATCTCTCCCCCATCTGGCAACCATCAGTCTGTTCTCTGTATCTCTGAGTTTGTGTCAAATTTGTTTGTTTATTCTGTACTTTAGATTACACATATAAGTGAAATCATACGGTCAGTCTTTGACTGACTTAGTTCATTTAGCAATATACACTCTAGGTCCATCCATGCTGTTGCAAATGGTAATATTTCATTTTTTATGGCTGAGTAAAACTCTATTGTATATATGAACCATGTGTTTGTTATCCACTCATCTATTGATGTGCATTTGGGTTGCTTCCATATCTTGGTTACTGTAAATAATTCTGCAATCCATATAAGGGAGTGTGGGTTCTTTTGAATTAGTGTTCTGGGTTTCTTCATATATATACCTAGAAGTGGAATTTCTGGATTATACAATAGTTTTATTTTATTTTATTTTATTTTATTTTTAAGTAAGCATATGTTATTGATTATGCTATTACAGTTGTTCTATTTTTCTCCTTTGCCTCCATCCACCCAGAACCCCCATTCCCTCCAGGAATCCCCCCATTAGTTCATGTTCATGGGTTCCACATACAAGTTCTTTGGCTTCTCCATTTCCCATACTATATTTAACACCCTGTGTCATTTTGTGCCTACCAATTATGTTCTTATTCCCTGTATCATTTTCCCCATTCTCCCCTTCCCCATCCCCAATGATAACTCTCCATGTGATCTCCATTTCCATGATTCTTTTCCTGTTCTAGTTGTTTGCTTAATTTTTGTTTTTGTTTTTTTAGATTCAGTTGTTGATAGTTGTGAGTCTGTTGTCATTTTACCGTTAATAGTTTTGATCTTATTCTTCTTACATAAGTCCCTTTAACATTTCATGTAATAAAACCTTGGCAATGATGAACTCCTTTAACTTTATCTGCTCTGGTAAGCACTTCATCTGCCCTTCCATTCTAAATAATAGCTTTGCTGGATAGAGTTATATTGGATGTAGGTCCTTGCTTTTCATAACTGGATTACTTCTTTCCAGCCCCTTCTTGCTTGCAAAGTTTCTTTTGAGTCAGCTAATAGTCTTATGGGAACTCCCCTGTAGGTAACACTCTGCTTTTCTCTTGAGGCTTTTAAGATTCTTGCTTTATCTTTAATGTTTGGAATTTTAATTATGATGTTCTTCAGTGTGTACTTCTTTGGTTCCAACTTGTTTGGGGCTCTCTGACTTTCCTGGACTTGTATGTCTATTCCCTTTGCCAAATTAGGGAAGTTTACCTTCATCATTTGTTCAAATAAGTTTTTAGTCCTTGTGCTTCCTCTTCCCCTTCTGGCACCCTTATGACTTAGATGTTGATATGTTTAAAGGTGTCCCAGAGGTTTCTAAGCCAGTCCTCATTTTTTAAATTCTTTTTTCTTCATTCTGTTCCAGGTGAATGCTTATTTCTTCCCCTTTTTCCAACTTGTTGATTTGAATCCCAGCTTTCTTCCATTCACTGTTGGTTCCCTTTATATTTTTCTTCATTTCACTTTGTATAGCCTTCACTTCTTCCTTATTTTGTGGCTGCATTCAATAATTTCTCTGAGCATCCTGATCAACAGTGTTTTGAACTCTGCAACTGATAGGCTACCTATCTCATTGCCTAGTTCTTTTTCTGAAGTTTTGATCTGCGCTTTCATTTGGGCCACATTTCTTTCCTTTTTTAAAAAGATTTAATTTTTAGAGAGAGGGGAAAGGAAAAAGAAAGAGAGGGAGAGAAACATCAATGTGTGGTTACCTCTTGTGTGTTCCATACTGGGGACCAGGCCTGCAACCCAGGCATGTGCCCTGACTAGGAATTGAACTGGTGACCCTTTGGTTCAAAGGCCAGCACTCAGTCCACTGGGCCTCACTAGCTAGGACTGGTGTGGCTCGTATTCCTTTTTCTCCTCTATTTGGCAGCCTCCTTTGTTTCTGTGCACTAGGTAGCACTGCTTTAACTCTATCTTGGCACAACTGTTATGTTGTAAAGGCCAGAGCTTTAGGTATTTGTCAGGGTGGGGCAACCTACTTCACTGCTTTGTGGCACTGTATGGGGGAGGGGTCAGAGAGGGAACAATGCTGCTTGATTAGCTCTCACCCCATTTAGAGTCATTTCCCCCACTTCCCATAAGCAACTGGTACCCTTCTCGCTGCTGCCCTGGTTCTGAGTTCCTGAGTGGGGGGCGGATCTAGGACACTGTGGGCCTTTTAAACAGACTCTCCAGAGGCACCAGCAGTTTCTTTGGGCAGCTGCTACCCCAGCCCCCACAGGTTTTACAGCCTGAGGTTATGAGTCTTTATTTACCTGGCACTGGAACCCTGGGCTGTGTGGTCTGGCCTGAGCCTGAGACTGCTCACTCCTCAGTTGTTCCTCCCAGTTTTTATCCACTGCACATGAATGTGGAACCACCCATTCTGCCAGCTACCAGCACCATTGTCTCATTGCTGTCTCGCCATGCCACACTGTGTCCTCTCTGTTGCTGTTTCCTGTCTCTGCCCCTCCTACCCATCTTTATGAATATGTCTTCTTTAACTCTTTGTTCGCTGGACTTCCATATACTTTTATATTCTGGAATTTCTGATTGTTTTTTGTTTTCACTTGGTTGTTATCTTTCTTATGGTAGTGTAAGGAGGTGAAGCATGTATACCTCTACTTCCATTTTGGCAGGAAATACAATAGTTCTATTTAAAAATTTTTTAAGAACTTCCTTAGTTCTCCAAAATATACAAAGAACTTACACGACTCCACTCTCAGAAGACAAGCAACCCAATTAAAAAATGAGCAAAGGACTTGGGCAGACACTTCTCCAAGGAGAACATACAGAGGATCCGGAGACACATGAAAAGATGCTCTCAGTATCTAGCTGTCAGAGAGATGCAAATTAAAACCACAATGAGATACCACTTGACACCAGTCAGAATGGCCATCATAAACAAAGCAACCAACAGCAAGTGTGGAGAGGTTGTGGAGAAAAGGGGACCCTAGTGCACTGTTGGTGGAAGTGCAGACTGGTACAACCACTATGGAAAACGGTATGGAATTTTCTAAAAAAAAAAAAAAAAAAAAAAAAAAAACTAAAAATGGATCTACCTTTTGACCCAGCAATTCCACTACTAGGACTATATCCTAGGAACTCTGAAACACCAATCCAAAAGAACATATGCACCCCTATGTTTATAGCAGCACAATTTACAATAGCCAAGTGTTGGAAGCAACCTAGGTGCCCATCAGTAAATGAATGGATCAGAAAACTGTGGTACATTTACACAATAGAATTCTATGCAGCAGAAAGAAAGAAGGAGCTCCTACCCTTTGCGACAGCATGGATGGAACTGGAGAGCATTATGCTAAGCGAAATAAGCCAGGCAGTGAAAGACAAATATCATATGATCTCACCTTTAACAGGAACCTAATCAACAAAATAAACAAACACGCATAATATAACCAAAGACATGGAAATTGAGAACAGGCTGACAGTCACCAGAGGGGAGAGGGGAGGGAATTTCAGGGGAAAAGGGGAAGGGTTTACAGGGACAAGTATAAAGGACACATGGACAAAAACTATGGGGGGTGGAAATGGAAGAGAGGTGGGGAGGGCTGGGGTGGTGGGCTGGGGTGAGAGTAAAAGACAGAAAACTGTACAAGGTCAATAATTAAAATAAAATTTTTTTAAAAAAGACCTTCCATGATGTTTTCCATAGTGGCTGTACCAATGTACATTCCCAACAACAGTGCAGCTGGGTTTGTTTCTATCCACATTTTTGCCAAATTTTGTTTATTGATTTATTGATGATAGCTATTCTGACAGATATGAGGTGATATCTTATTATAGCTTTAATATGGATTTATCTGATGATTAGTAATCTTGAACAGCTTTCATATGTCTATTGGATATCTGTATGTCTTCTTTGGAGAAATGTCTATTCAGGTCCTCTGCCATTTTTTATTTGTATTCTTTGTTTTTTGGTGTTGAGTTGCATCACTTGTTTATAACTTTCGGTTATTAACCCTGATAAATGCATTATTACAGAATATTGTCTTACATTCAGAAGGTTGCCTTTTTGTTGTTACTATCTTAAAATTAGTTAGATGTAGTCTTATTTGTTTATTTTTCCTTTTGTTTACCTTGTACAATGAGATATATCAGCAAAAAGATATATAGCTAAGTTAAAAGTCAGGGATTTTACTGCTGTTTTATTCTGAAAGTTTTATGGTTTTGAATATTACAGTTAAGTAATTCATTTTGAATTTATTTTTGCATATAGGTAAGAGGGTGGTATAGATTAAATTTTTTCATTTATCCATCCAATTTTCTCAATACCATTTTTTGAATTGAGAGTCTTTTCCCAATTGTTCTGGCCTCCATTGTCAAATATTAATTGACCATATATGTGGGGGTTCATTTCCAGGCTCTGTGCTCCATTTTGTTGATTTATGTGTCTGTTTTTATGCCAATACCATGCTGTTTTGATTACTATAGCTTTGTAGTACAGTTTAATACCAGAAAGTTTAATACCTACAACCTTGTTCCCCCTTTTTTTTTTTTTTCAAGACTGCTGTGGTTATTCAAGATCATTTGTGGTTTCATATAAATTTGGAATTATTATTTCTAGTTCTATGAAAAACTCCATTGGTATTTTCATAGGAATTGTATTAAATCTATAGATTGCTTTGGATAGTGTGAACATTTTAATAATGTCAATTCTTCCACTCTTTAAGCACAGTATATGCTTCATTTATTTGTTTGAATGAGTTGAATGAGTTATTTCTATACTTTGAATATAAACCCTTTGTCAGAACTATTCTTTTCTATATTTATATATTTTGAATATAAACCCTCTCTTAGTTGAATGAGTTATTTCTATATTTTGTATATAAACCCTTTGTCAGAACTATTCCTTTAAAACATCTTCTCCAATTTGGTTGGTTTCTTTTTGTTTTGTTGATGGTTTCATTTACTGTGCAGAAGCTTTTTAGTTGGATAGAGTCCCATTCATTTACTTTGAATGGGAAAGAAAGCCTTTGCTTTCTTTGCTTTTGAGGTCAAATTCATAAAATTTTTTTCAAAGACCAAAGCCTATAAATTTAATATTTATGCTTTTTTATATAATTTATTGTTTCAGTCCTTATATATAGGTGTTTGATCCATTTTGAATTTTTTTTTTTTTTGTATATGGGGACAAACAGTAGTCTAGTTTCATTCTTTTGCATATGGCTTCCCAATGTTCCCAGCACCATATATTGAAGAGGCTTTCTTTTCTCTAGTGTATGTTTTTGGCTTCTTTGTTGAAAATTATTTGCCCATATTCGTGTGGGTTTATTTCTGTCCTCTCACTTGTGTTCCATTGATCTGTGTGTCTATTTTCCTGTCCATACCAGGTTGTTTTGATTACTGTTGCTTTGTAGTATATTTTGAAGTCAGGGAGTGTAATGCCTCTCTCTTTGATACTTTTTAGCATGATTGCTTTGGCTGTTTGAGGTGATTTGCAGTTCCAAACAAATCTTATGACTTGTTGCTCTATTCTTCAAAAATGCTATTGAGATTCTAATAGGGATTGAATTAAATCTATATATTGTTTTGGATAATATGGCCATTTTAATTGTATTTGTTCTTTCAGTCCATGATCATAGAATATCTTTCAATTTCCTTGTGCTCTTTTCAATCTCTTCTAATAATGCTTTGCAGTTTTCAGTATCTAGTTCCTTTACATGCTTTGTTAAGTTTATTTTTAGGTATTTTATTCTTTTCATTGAAATTGCAAATAGAACAGTTTTTTTCCACTCTCTGAAATTTCATTTTTAGCATATAGGAAAGCAGTGGCATTTTGTACACTGATTAGTATTATTCTGCAACTTTACTGTAATTGTTTATTGTTTCTAATAGACTTTTGTTAGAATCTTTAGGGCTTATTATATAAAGAATAATTCCATCTGTGAAAAGTGAATAATTCCATTAGTGAAAATTTACTTCTTCATTCCCAATTTGGATGCCTTTTTATTTCTTTCTCTTGTCTAATTGCTCTACAGTATATTGAATAAGAGTGGTGAGAGTAGATATACTTTTCTAGTTACATATGTGACAGCAAAAGCTTTCAGTTTTACAACATTAATTATGATGTTAGCTGAGGGTTTGTCATATATGTCCTTTAATTTTTATATTTGTTTATTTGTATTGTTTATGCTATTATAGTTGCTCCCACTTTTTCTCCCTTTCCCTACCACCATCCAGTCAAATCCTCTTCCCTCCTTAAGTTATTCCCCATTTTGTTTTTCATATCTACAGGTTGTACATAAATATTCTTTGATTAATCCCTTTACCACCTCTCATCCCATTTCTACCTCTGTTCTGGCAGCTGTCAGTTTCATGCATCTAAGCTTCTGTTACTATTTTGTTCATTAGTTTATTGTGCTCATTAGATTCCAAATACATGTGAGATAAGGTGGCATTAGTCTTTCACTGACTGGCTTAATTCCCTTAACATAATATTCTCCAGGTCCATCTATGCTGTTGCAAAATGTAAGAGTTTCTTCTTTTTACTTCTGTATAGTATTCCATTGTGCAAATGTACCAGGGATTATTTTATTCACTTATCTAATGATGGGCACTTAGGCTGTTTCCACATCATAGCTATTTTAAATAGCACTGCTATGAACATTGTGGGGCATGTATATTTTTTGTATTGGTGTTTTGAGATCCTTAGTATATATTCCCAAAAGTGGAATTGCCAGGTCAAAAGAGAGTTCCATTTTTAATTTTTTGTGAATACTCCACATTGTTTTCCACAGTGGCTGCACCAGACTGCATCCTCACAAATAGTGCACTAGGGTTCTCTTTTCTCCGTATCCTTGACAATAGTTGTTGTTTGTTGATTTATAGATGGCAGCTGTTCTGGCAAGTAATATCTAATTGAGGTTTAATTTGCATTTCTCTGATGATTAATGATGTTGAGTATTTTTCCATATGTTTATGGGTCCTCTGTGTTTCTACTTTGGAGAAGTGTCTATTTAGGTCTTTTACCTATTTCTTCTCCTTTTTTTCCAGTTTTTAATTGTTCTTCAATTACAGTTGTTCCCACTTTTACCCCATTCCTCTCCCCTGTACTATCCACCCCCACCTCCCACATCCCATCCTCCCCTCATTGTTTTTTCCATGGGTCCTTTATGCATGTTCCTCAATGACCCTTCCCCTTCTTTGCTCCATTATACCCCTCCTCCCTCATCTTTGGTTACTGTCAGTTTGTTCTTTATCTCTATGTATCTGGTTATATTTGGCTTGCTTGTTTGTTTTGTTGTTTAGGGTTGTTTCTCTTCTTGGTATTGAATTGGGTTAGTTGTTTGTATATATTGGAGATTAAACCCTTATGAGATGTATCATGGTGAAAGTGGATATATGGCCTTTATTATCTTGAGACATTCTTTCTATAGCCATTTTACTGAGTGTTTTGACCATAAAAGGATGTCTTTTTTCTACCCTCACCCAAAGACAATTTTTTGTCATTGCTTTTTTAAAAGAAGGAGGAAGAGAGAAGCACTGATGTGAGAAAGAAGCATGAGTTAGTTGCCTCCTGTACATGTCTGGACCAAGGATCAGACATGCTGGAACTAGGATTGTACACTCTTGAACAGGAGACTAAGCCCTTAATCTAGGTCTTGACTGGGAATCAAACCAGCAACATTTCTGTTATGGGATGATTCTCCAACCAACTGATCTACACTGGCCAAGGCATGAAGGGATATTTTAACTCATCAAATGTTTTTCTTACACCTATTGATATAATTACATCATTTATCACTTATTTTGTGAATGTGGTATATTACATAGATAGATTTGTGCATGTTGAACAATTCTTGTGCCTCTGGAATAAATCCCACTTTGGTTGTGACGTGTGATTTTTATGTCTATCATTGTATTTGATTTGCTAAGATTTTCTTCAAGGTTTTTGCATCTGTATTAATTTTGATTTTTTATGTTATCCTTGCCAAGTTTTGCTATCAGGGTTATGTAGCTGTCATAAAATGTGTAAAGAAATACTGCCTCTTGTTCGATATTTTTGGAAGAGATTAAAAAATAGAGATACCAAAATTTCTTTGGATGTTTGGTAGAATTTACTAGTGAAGCCATTTTGTCCTGGACTTTTACTTTGGTGGGGGGATGTTGATGGTTGTTTCAATTTCCTCATTGTTGATCAGTCTATTTAGAAGTCCTAGTTCTTTGTGATTCACCCAGGAGGGTTATATATTTCTAAGCACTTATCCATTTCTTCTAGATTATTGAATTATGTGCCATATAGTCATTCATAATATTCTTTTATGATCCTTTGTATTTCTCTAGTGTCTATAGTAACTTATCTTTCATTTCTGAATTTGGTTATTTGAATCTCTCTCTCTTACCTATCTATCTATCTCTTCCTAGAGAGGTTTTTTTTAAAAAGAATTAGCTATGCCCTTGGCTGGGTGGCTCAGGTGGTTGGAATGTGATCCTGTGCACCAAAAGGTTGCAGGTTAATCTCCAGTCAAGTCACATACTTAGATTGTATATTTTATCCCCATTGGGGGTGCATATTAAAGGCACTCAATCATTGTCTCTCTTAACTTAAAAAATAAAAAATCAAATATGGTAGCAAGATAGGTGGAAGTGGACTCCACTTTCCCCTGAACATGTGTGAAGCACCTAGCCAATCTACTAAGGAACAGAGTGAACAGCCAACAGTACCCCAGCATATATGAAGATTGGAGACCAAAAATTGTAGAGGATATTGAAAAATCAGATGGAAAGGAGAGTGCTTCAGGACAATAAGGTCCCTGGGACCAGGGCAGGGACCAGGGCAGCTGCAGCCCCATGTCTGACACCTGCTGGGTCTGCCACAAGGTTCTTGGGAAAGAGCAAGTAAATGGCTCCCTCCCCTGCCAAAAAAGGTTTGAGCAAAACCAGGAGGGAACGGGTTGCTTGAAGTTGCAGAGAGAGGAATAAGGATGAAGTGGCAAACACACAGGGGCTGTGAGCACCCATAGAGTCTGTGGACACGAGCTGGGTAGAGTTGAGAGTTGGGCCAGGATAGGCCCTGACCTGGATAGTCCCTGGTCTGGTTGGAGAATTGGGCAGTGTGAGAGGCCAGGCCACTGTATGGAGCAGCAGGCTTGAATAGGAGGAATTTTTCAAAAAGAGAAACTGAAAAAAGAGACACTTGGCAGCTGTTTGGGGAATTCTCCTGCAGCAGCCGATCTGGCCTCACCCCCACCAAGCTGCAGAACACTCCCTAGATGGCATGGAAGGCCCCATGCCCACACCAGAAGCCCCGGGGAGAGTGCATGCCAGAACCTGTGGGACCAGAGGATGCTGGGGAACTGGGTTAGAGGCTGGCCAATCAGGAAGGAGAAAAGCAATACCAATCCCCCCCCTCATCCTACTGAAGCCAAGAAGACCAGCAGAACTGGCTTGGCCAATTTGAAGCCATCAGGAGGCTATTTATTTTTTAAAGTAATTCATTATTCACTTATTTATCGATTTTAATTCCAACAAGAGAGACTATAAAACATGGAGCTGTGAAAAGACTAGAGATGGACCCAAAGAAGAGGCATCCCAACAGCTGAGACAGTGAGATACATTTCACTTTGCTACTCCAGAGAAATTACAAGATATTGCACATATATATTATTATTTTTCATTATTTTTACATCTTTTACTGTATCAGTATGTTTGTGTTTCTCTTCTTTCTGTTTAGTCTTCTTCACTTGGCTAGGCAAATTGCATTGTTTGATTGGTTTCCCTTGTTTTCTCTTTCATACTGTATTGTTAATTTATTGTCTTTCACTTCACTCCTGTTCCATTAACAAATTACTGCAGGTCCTATACTTCCTATTCTTGTTGTGCAGATCACATAGATTCTGTCATAGGATTGTTGTCGCATTATTATTGTACATAATAGCTGTTCCATACAATTTTAAATAATCCACAGCACCCTTCCCAGATCTTAGCCCACTTCACAGTTTCCTGAATGTTATTATTGTTGTGGTTAATATTATTATTCTCTCACACACTTCACTTTATTTTCTATCCTTTACTCTCACTTTATCTCATAATCTAACCTCCCACAGGTTCACTCCTTTCTAGATCCAACTCACAATTGTGCCCTGAGAATAAGAGTCTGATCTTCTTTCCTTCCTTACTAAAAAGTGACTAATTAGGTGAAATATCATGGATAACACTATACATATCCAAGGGATCTCCTATCTCTCCTCTACAGAATGGTATGTTAAATATCATAGAATACACTCTTGCTGTCTTAAACTATTTTGCCTTCCCCCTCTAACTGATCACAAAAATGAGTAGGTAGAAGCTGTGAACACCAGGATAACCACTGGAAGAGGAAACCCAACAACAAAAGAACCACCAAAACATAACAAACAAAGAAGGTGAGGGAGGGAGTAGAAGCCACACTAACCTCAATCCAGGACTTATCTGAAAATACAACTAAATAGTGGAGAAATTACTCAGGACAAACAACTGACCAAGAGCAATAGAGAACCCTCAAAACCTTATACACATAGAAGAAACAACTTCAACGCAACACATGCACAACAGAATACAAGAGGTGGCAGAAAAAGTGACCCCTAGTTACCAGCAGGTGGGAAGGACCCACCAAAGAAAGACAACAATCAAAACTGAAAGACAAACATAGAGCCAACATAAATGACAGCCCAAGATGAGTGAGCTCAGAAGATCAAGGAGACTGTAACACTCAATCTCATAGGTCTTCTACCATAAAAGTTTCCACCATAAACATAGGGAATCAGAACAGATCAATTTAAGAAGGAGAGGCTAACAAGAAGAGTCACAGAAACAATGAGAAGACAAAGAAACAATCCCCAAATGAAAGGAATGGAGGAAGCCCCAGAAAAAATGCTAAGTGAAATAGAGGCAACTCAACTATCAGATAAGGAGTTCAAAGAAATGGTTGTCAGGAAGTTCCATGAGCTCACAGAGACTTACCAAACACTACAGGGAAACAACAATGAACTCACTGCAAACTCTATCAACATGAAAAAGGAAATAGAAATTATCAACAAGGGCCAAGAGGAAATGAAGAAGACAATTTGTGAATTGAAGAACACAGTAGAAGGAATCAAAAGCTGGATCAATGAAGCAGAGGATGGAATTAGCAAACTGGAGGAAAAGGTAGAGAAAAACACACAGAATGAGCAAGAAAAGGAAAAGAGGCTCAGAAAGAATGAAGAGGGATTAAGAGCAATGCAAGACAACATGAAACAGAATAATAACCATATAATAGGGATACCAGAAGGAGAAGAAGAGCAAGGGATAGAAAACCTATTTGAAAAAGTAATGATGGAAAACTTCCCTAATTTGATGAGAGAAAAAGTCACACAAATCCAGGAAACACAGAGTCCCAATCAAGAGGACCCCAAAGAGGCCCACTTCAAGACACAGCATAATTAAAATGGTAAAATTCCAGGACAATGAGAGAATCTTAAAGGCAGCAAGGGAGAAACAGGAAGTAACATACAAAGGAGCCCCGATAAAGTTAGCAGCTGACTTCTCAATGGAAATTCTCCAAGCCAGAAGAGAATGGCAAGAAATATTCCAACTATTGAGAACCAAAGGTCTACAACCACGACTATTTTACCCAGCAAGCCTTTCAATCAAGATAGAAGGCCAAATAAGGAGCTTCCCAGACAAAAGAAGTCTAAAAGAATACACCTCCACCAAACCAATTCTGCAAGAGATACTAAAGGGACTGCTTTAAGGAAAGGAAGGAAAAGAGAGAGAGAGAGGAACACAGGTACGAAAATGGCAATGAATCAGTACCTATCAATATTAACCTTAAATGTAAATGGATTAAATGTCCCAATTTAAAGACACAGAATAGCTGAATGGATACCAAAACATGACCCACACATATACTGCTCACAGGAGACCCACCTCAGAACAAAAGACCTACACAGATTGCAAGTGAAGGGCTGGAAACAAATATTCCAAGCAAATGGACAGGACGGAAAAGCCAGGGTAGCAACACACATATCAGACAAAATAGACTTCAAAAGAAGAGCCATAAAAAGAGACCCAGAAGGTCACTTCACAATACTTAAGGAAAGAATCCACCAAGAAGACATAAACACTGTAAATATATATGCACCCAACATAGGAGCACCCAAATACATAAAGAAAATCTTGGAGGAATTCAAAAAAGATATTGACAGCAACGCAAATACAGTAGGAGATTTTAACACCCCACTGTCAAAAATGGACAAATCTTCCAAACAAAATATCAACAAAGATATTTTGGCATTGAACAACACGCTACATGAAATGGACTTAACAGATATATGTAGAGCCCTTCATCCCAAAGAAACTAAATGCACTTTCTTTTCAAATGCACATGGAACATTGTCAAAGATAGAGCACATGATAGGACACAAAACAAGCCTCCATAAATTCAAGAAAATTGAAATCATATCAAACATTTTCTCTGACCACAAGGGACTGAAACTAGAAACCAACCTCAATGACAAATACCCAAAACACTCTATGGAGTTTGAATAGGATGCTATTAAACAATAAATGGGTCAAGAATAAGAATAGAGAAAAAAATCAAAAAGTCTCTGGAAAGAAATGAAAATGAACTCACAACAACCCCAAACAAATGGAACACGGCAAAGGCAGTCCTGAGAGGGAAGTTCACAGTGATACAGGCCTAGCTAAAAAAGATATAAACATTTCAAATAAGCAACCTACTCTATGCCTACAAGAAGTCGAGGAACAACAACAAAGACATCCCAGAGCAAGTAGAAGGAAGGAAATAACCAAGATCTGATAATAATTAAATCACATAGAGACTAAAAGCACAATTTTAAGGGTCAATGAATCCAGGAGCTAGTTCTTTGAAAAGATAAACAAAATTGACAATCCTTTAAGCAGGCTCATCAAGAAAAAAAGAGAGAAGACCCAAATAAACACAATCAGAAATGAAAGAGGAGAGATTACAACTAATACCACAGAAATCCAAAGGACTGTAAAAAATTACTATGAAGAACTGTATGCCAATAAATTTGAAAAACTGCATGAAATGGACAAATTTCTAGAAAAATATAATATTCCAAATCTGAATGAAGAAGAAGCAGAAAGCCTGAACAGACCAATAACACCTGATGAAATTGAGACCGTAATCAAAAAGCTTCTGACACACAAAACCCCTGGATAAGATGGTTTCACAGGAGAATTTTACAAAGTATTTAAGGAAAAGCTAACCCCATCCTCCACAGATTATTCCAAAAAATTCAAGAAGATGGAAGATTCCCACTCTTTTAATGAAGCCAGCATCATCCTAATCCCAAAACGAGACAAAGACAGAACAAAGGAAAAAACTTCAGGCTAATATTGCTGATGAATGTAGATGCTAAAATCCTCAACAAAATACCTGCAAACTGCATCCAGCAGCACATCAAAAAGATCATACACCATGATCAAGTGAGATTCATCCCAGGGATGCAAGGATGGTACAATATTCACAAATCAGTAAATGTAATACATCACATAAACAAAAGCAAAGATAAAAATCACATGATCATATAAATAGATGTGGAAATAGCATTTGATAAGGTACAACACCCATTTATGATAAAAACACTCAGCAAAGTGGGAATAGAGGGAGGATTCCTCAACATAGTAAGGGCCATGTATGACAGACCTACAGCCAACATCATACTCAATGGGCAAAAACTAAAATTTTTGAGTGCATCAAAAAACTATTTACACAATGCAATTCTATGCAGCAGAGAGAAAGGAGCTCCTATCCTTTGGGACAGCATGGATGGAACTGGAGAGTGTTATGCTAAGTGAAATAAGGTAGGCAGTGAAGGACAAATAACATATGATCTCACCTTTCTCTCTAACATAATCAACAAAAGAAAAAAGCAAACAAAATATACCCAGAGACATTGAAATTAAGAACAATCTAACAGTAGTCAGAGCAGAGTGGGAAGGGGACAGTGGGGAGCAGGGTTTTCAGGAACTACTATAAAGGACACATGGGCAAAACCAAGGGGGAGGGTTGAAGCAAGGGAGGGAGATGGGTTTGGCTGGGGTTGGGGGATTGGTGGGTAGAAATGCAGACATCTGTAATTGAATAACAATTAAAAGATAATTACAGATCAGGAAAGAAGGAAATGTTATTTGTTGCATTTTTAAATTTTTTATTGTTATTCTATTAGAGTTGTACCAATTTTTCCTCTTTTCCCCTGTTCCATCCATCCTACCCTACCTTTCCTCAGTGAATTACCACACTGTTGTCCATGTCCATGGGTCATTCATACAGATTCTTTGATAGTCCTCTCAATTCTTTCCAACATTAACCCCCTCTCCCCTCCTCTCTGGTCACTGTCAATCTGTTCCATCTTTCCATACCTGTGCTTCTATTTTGTTCATTAGTTTATTTTATTCATTAGATTCCTTTTACAGGTGAGATCATATGATATTTGTCTTCACCAACTGTTTTATTTCACTGTATATAATGCTTTCAAGTTCCATCCATGCTGTCACAAAAGGTAGAAGGTGTTACTTCTTTCTTTCTGCTGTGTAGTATTCAATTTTATAAATGTGTCACAGTTTGCTTTTTTTTTTTTTTGATCCACTCATTACTGGTGGCCATTTAGGCTATTTCCAGCACTTGGCTATTGTTGATAATGCTTCTATGAGCATAGGAGTACACAAGTTCTTTGGAAGTCATGATTCAGGATTCTTAGGGTATATTCCCCATAGTGGAATCACTTGGTCAAAAGGCAGTTCCATGCTTAGTTTTCTGAGGAAATTCCATAATGTTTTCCACAATGGATATCCCAGTCTGCATTCCCACCAACAGTCCACTAGGGTTCTCTTTTCTCCGCATCCTCACCAGCACTTGTTATTTGTAGATTTATTAATGATGGCCATTCTGACTGGTGCGAGGTGATATCTCACTGTGGTTGTAAATTGCATCTCTCCTATGGCTATTGATGTTGAGCCTCTTTTCATGTATCTATGAACTGTCTGCATGTCCTCCTTAAAGAAGTGCCTATTCAGGTCCTTTGCCTATTTTTCAATCTTATTTTTTGTCCTCTATTTCATTTAATTTGGGTCTAATTTTCATTATTTCTCTTTCTTCTATCTTTGGTTGCTTTTTCTTTTCTTCACAGTCCTTTAAGATGCAATCTTAGGTTTTTTACTTGGGATATTTCTTGTTTCTTGAAATAGGTCTGAAATGATATAAACTTTCTTTTTATTACTACTTTTGCTGCAGTAAAAATGTTATGTTGTATTGTCATTCTCTTTTTTCTATATGCCTTTTAATCTCACCTTTTATTTCTTTTTTCACCCAGTCATTTTTTATTAGCCTGCTGTTTAATCTCCACATATTTGTGGTCTTATCTGCTTTCTTTGGTGCCCCAATAGAGTCTACACTGGATAATGTTACATGTGTACTACAGAAAAATGTATAATATTGTGTTCTGGCATGAACTGCCTTGTAAATGTTAATTATGTCCATTTGGTATAATGTGCCATTTAAGGTCAATATTTATTTATTGATTATTTTTAAAATATATATGCATAGCTCTCAATGTGGTTTTTAGTTCCCCTATTATGACTGTGTTTTTGTCAATTTTTGTTTTTAGTTCCATCAGTAGTCACTTTGTATATTTCAGTGTTCCCTAGTTGGTGTGTATATATTGCAGTGTTATGTCTTCTTGATGTAGTGTTTTCTTTCTTGTTATAAAATCTCTGTCTTTGTCTATTATGATTTTTACCTTGAAATGTATTATGTCAGATAGAAATATAGCTACACTTGATTTTATGCAGATTTCATTTGCTTAGAGAGTCATTCTTCATTCTTTCACTTTGAGTCTATATTTGTCTTTGCATCCTTGATATGTATCCTAAAGGCATAACATGGTTGGGTTTAGTTTTCTAATCCAATCTGCTATATGCCATTTTATTGATGAGTGTATTCCATTTGCATTTAGGGTGGTTATTGATGTATGAAATTTTCTTAGTCCATTTTATCTATCTTTTGTAATTCTGTGCTTCCACTGACCCATTGCCTTTGTTTTTCTGTCTGTTTCAGTTTGGTGGTATTCTATAACTTTCTCTTTCTCTTTTTTTTTTTTTAATTTATGTGTCTCAGATTTGTAGAGGGGGTCACCACTAGGTTTATGCAAAATAAAGTTTCCAGTCCTGGACTAGCAAGATGACAGAAGACTAAATGGAGTCACACTAACCTCCTAACAGGACCAATAGGGAATTACAACTAAATTATGAAGAAATCACCCATAACTGAACAACAGCTAGAAAGAGGTATTATAACCTCAGACAGAAGAATCAATTTCAGCAAAACCTGACTGCACCTACACAACAGCATACAAAACATAGTGGGCAGAGCAATACTCAGCCAACCAGCTTGAAGGTAGGACCTAACAAAGAATAATACAATAACAATCAAAACCCAATTACATTGAGAGAAAATATAAATGCCATAAAGGGCATCCCAAGAGGAGCAAGTTCAGGAGAGTCAGGCTGCATCACTGACTCTCAAAGGTCTCTTACCATAGAAATTCACAAAATAAACTCAGAGAGTCAAAACTCATAAATTTAAGAAGCAGAAGATTCTGAGAATAAGAATAGTCCCACAAACAATGGGTAGACAAAGAAACAACCATCAATCAATAGAAATGAGGAATCCTCATAGAGTGCTAAATGGAATAGAGGCAAGATATTGAGTTCAAAACAATGAGCATAAGGAAGCTCAATGACCTCAGCAAGAACTACCAAAAACTACAGGGAAGCTATGAGGACTTTACTGCCCCTATATCAGCAAGAAAAAGGACATAGAAACAATCAACAAGGGCCAAGAGGAACTAAAGAATACAACATATGAATTGAAGAACACAGGAGAAGGAATCAAAAGGAGGCTAGTTGAAGCAGAGAATCTAATTGGTGAACTTGAGGACAAGGTAGAAAAAAAATAGCAGAAAGACCAAGAAAAGGAAAAAGACTCAAAAAATATGAACAGGGGTTAAGGGAACTAAGGAACAACATTAAAAATAACAATGTCTATATACTAAGGATACAAGAGAAAGAAGAGGAGGAGCAAAGGATACAAAACATGTTTGAAAAAGTAATGATGGAGAACTTCCTTAATTTGATGAGAAAAAAGCCACACAAGTCCAGAAAGCACAGAAGGTCCCAATCAAGAGGAACCCAAAGAGATCTACACCAAGACACATCATAACAAAAAGGGCAAATTTTAAAAACTAACACAAAATCTTAAAAACAGCAAGGGAGAAACAGGAAGTAAAATACCAGGGATCCCTGACAAGGCTGACAACTGATTTCTCAACAGAACCATTACAAACCAGAAAGGAATGGCAAGAAATAATCCAAGCAATGAAAATGAAAGGACTGCAACTGGGATTGCTCTATCCAAAAAGGCTCTCAATTAAAATGGAAGTAAAAATAAGGGGCTTCCCAGACAAAGAAGGCTAAAGGAATACACCTACACCAAACCAGCAATCCAGGATATGCTAACAAGACTACTTTAAGAAGAGGAAGAAAAAGAGTAAGAGAGAGGAACACAGGTACAAAGGGAGTAAAAGAATAAGGGCCTATCAATAATAACCTAAAATTTAAATGGATTAAATGCTCCAATCAAAAGACATAGGGTAGCTGAATGGATAAGAAAACATGACCCACACATATGCTGCCTACAAGAAACCCACGTCACGACAAAAGACCTATAAAGACTGAAAGTGAAGGGTTGGAAAAAATATTCCAAGCAAACAGATGGGGGGGGGGAAGCCAGGGTAGCATTACTTGTATCTGACAAAATAAACTTCAAAACAAAGTCCAGGACTTCCGGTCAAGATGGAGGTGCAGGTGGACACAATATGGCTCCTGGCACAACCAAAATTAAGGGCAACAGGATTTAAAAACAAGAAAACAACAAGAACTGACAGAAAATTGAACTGTACAGAAGTCCAACAACCATCATCCAAACTGGTAAGAGGAGCTGAGTCTTGGCAGAAAAAAGTGGAGATTGGAGGGCCCGGGGGCACAGGCAGTGGATGGCAAACCACAGGAGCAAAGGAGGTGACTAGCGGACCTCAGGCACGGGGTGGCCACAGCAGACCCAGTGAGGCTGCACAAGGCAGCTGGCTGACCAGGCAGTCCCACATTCATGCATAGATAGTCCAGGCGAAAACAGGGAGCAAGACAGACCTCGCTACCAAGGGCCCCAGAGCCAGGAAATAAAACCTAAAAACACCAATTGAAAACACTTGTGGGGGTTGAAGTGCCAGGAGAGACTCCCAGCTTCACAGGAGAGTTCGTTGGAGAGACCCACAGAGTCCTAGAACAACTAGAAGCCCACCCCCATAGACATCAGCACCAGAAGGGCCCAATTTGCTTGAAGAAAGGAGCAGAAGGGACTGGAATTAGAGAGAGAGTGGAGCAAGTGCCATTGTTCCCTCTCGGACCCCACCCTCACATACAGGGTCACAACCCAGTGACTGTGCTGCCCTGCCCCGGTGAACACCTAAGGCTCTGCCCATCACTACATAACGGCCACGACCAGAGCCCCCCCCCCCCCCAAAAAAAAGGCTCAAATGGGAGAACACATCAAAGCTGCAGAGACAATTCATCTCAGTAATCAAGAGATAGCCAACCTATCAGATGCACAATTCAAAGCACTGGTCATCAGGATGCTCACAGAATTGGTTGATTTTGATCACAAATTAGATGAACAAATAAAGGCTACAATAAGTAAAATGAAGAAAAATGCACAGGGAACCAATAGAGATGGGAGGAAAACTGGTACTCAAATCAATGGAGTGGACCAGGAGGAAGAACAACAGAAAAGAATGAAGTAACAAGGATGTAAAAAAATGAGGAGAAGCTTAGGAACCTCCAGGACATCTTTAAAAAGCCCAACATCCGAATGATAGGGATAGCAGAAGGGGAAGAAGAAGAGCAACAAGTGGAAAACTTATTTGAACAAATAATAAAGGAGAACTTCCCCAATATGGCAAAGGAAATTGACTTCCAGGAAGCTTAGAGAGTCCCAAAGAAATTGAACCCAAGGAGGAACACATCATAATTACATTAGCCAAGATTAAAATGAAGGAGAGAATTCTAGAAGCAGCAAGGGATAAGGGGACAGTCACCTACAAAGGAGTTCCCATCAGACTTTCAGCGATTTCTCAAAAGAGACCTTCCAGGCAAGAAGGGGCTGGAAAGAAGTATTTGAAGTCATGAAAAGCAAGGACCTACATCCAAGATTGCTCTACCCAGCAAAGCTGTCATTTAGAATGGAAGGGCAGATAAAGTGCTTCTCAGATAAGGTCAAGTTCAAGGAGTTCATCATCACCAATCCCTTATTATATGAAATGTTAAAGGGACTTATCTAAGAAAAAGAAGATAAAAATATGAATAGTGAAAAGATAGCAAACTCACAGTTATTAACAACCACACCTAAAACTAAAGCAAACAACTAGAACAGGAACAGAAGCACAGAAATGGAGAGCATATGGAGGGTTAGTAACAGGGAAGTGGGAGGACGGGGGAGAAGGTACAGAGAATAAGTAGCATAGAGAGTAGATAGAAAATAGACAGGGGGAGGGCAAGAATAATGAGGGAAAAGTAAAAGCTAAAGAACTTATGACACATGGACATGAACTAAAGGGGAGAATGTGGGTGGGAGGGGGTGTGCAGGGTGGAGGGGAATGATGGGGGAGAAATGGGACAACCGTAATAGCATAATCAATAAAATGTATTTATAAAAAGTCCATAAAAAGAGACCCAGGAGGACACTTCCTAATACCCAAGGGCAGAATCCATCAAGAATACATAAACATTATAAACATATAGGCATCCAACATAGGAATTCCCAAATATATAAGGAACATCTTGGAACAGAAACATACTTCTTCTAGGGGATTTAACACCTGACTGTCAAAAACGAATAGATCTTCCAAACAAAATATTAACAAAGATATTGTGGCATTGAACAATGTCCTAGATCAAATTGACTTAACTGATATATACAGAAATTTTCGTCCCAAAGAAGCAAAATACACATTCTTTTCAAATACACATGGAATATTTTCAAAGATAGACCACATGATAAGAAACAAAATAAGCTTCCACAAATTCAGAAAAACTGAAATCAGGTCAAGCATCTTCTCAGACCACAAGGGCTTGAAACTAGAAACCAACCTCAAAGAAAAAATTAAAAAACACTCAAATTCATGGTGGTTGAATAGCATAGTATTAAACCATGAATTGAGTAAGAATGAGATCCAGGAAGAAATCAAAATGTTTCTGGAAAAAAATGGAAATGAACTCACAACAGTCTAAAACTTACAGGACATAACAAAGGCAGTGTTGAGAGGAAAGTTCGTAGTGATAGAGGCCTAACTAAAAAAGATAGAAACATTTCAAATAAACGACCTAATTCTACATCTACAAGAACTAGAAGAACAACAGACAAATCCCAGAGCAAGCAGAAGGGAGGAAATAACCCAGATCAGAGCAGAATTACATGACATAGAGGCTCAAAGAACAGTTCTAATAATCAATAAATACAGGAGGCTGTTCATTAAAAAGATAAACAAAATTGACAGCCTCTAAGTAGACACATCAATAAAAACAGAGAGGACCCAAATAAACACAATCAGAAGTGAAAGAGGAGAGATTACAGCTGATACCACAGAATGCAAAGGATTATAAGAAATTATTACAAACAACTACATGCCAAGAAATTTGAAAACCTAGGTTTAATGGACAAATTTCTAGGAAAAAATATAATCTTTCAAAACTGAATGAAGGAGAATCAGAAAGCCTGAACAGACTAAAAGCAGTTGATGAAATTGAAGCAACAATCAAAAACTCACATCACACAAAAGCCCTAGACTGGATGGTTTCAGAGGAGAATTTTACAAAACATTTAAGGAAAAGCTAACACTTATAATTCTCAGACTACTCCAAAAAATGCAAGAAGATTGAAGACTCCCAAACTCTTTTTATGAGGCTAGCATCATCCTAATCCCCAAACCAGCAATGATACAATAATGAAAGAAAACAACAGGCCAATACTGCTAATGAACATAGACACTAAAATCTTCAACAAAATACTGGCAAACCACATCCAACAATACATCAAAAAGATCACACAACATGATCAAGTGGCATTCATTCCATGGATGCAAAATGGTACAACATTCACGAATCAATAAATGTAATACATCACATAAACAAAAGAAAAGACAAAAATCACATGATCATATCAAAAGATGTGGGAAAGCATTTGATAAAGTACAGACCCATTTATGATAAAAGCACTCAGCAACGAGGGAGTAGAGTAAACATACATCAACATAGAAAAGGCCAAATATGAACAATCTACAACCAACATCATACTCAATGGACAAATACTAAAAGCTTTCCCATTATGATGAGGAACACGAAAAGGATGCCTGCTTTCACCACTTCTATTCCACATAGTATTGGAAGTTTTAGTCATGGAAATAAGACAAAAAGGAGAAATAAAAGACATACAAATTGGAAAGGAAGAAGTAAAACTGTCATTGTTTACAGATGACATAATAGTGTACATAGAAAACTTTATAAACTTCATCAAAAAACTACTCAACCTATTAAGTGCATTTGGAAAAATAGCTGCATACAAAGTCAATATTCAGAAATCGAAGGCATTTTTGTACACCAACAATGAAATATAAAAAACAGAAATCAGGATAAAAAACCCATTTATTATACCAAGAAAAAAAATACCTAAGAATAAACCTAACCAAGGAGGTAAAAGATCTATTTTCAGAAAAACTACATAACACTGAAGAAAAAAATTAAAGAAAACACTAACAAATGGAAGCATGTACCATGTTCATGGATTGGAAGAATTAACATCAGCAAAATGTCCATATCATCCAAAGTAATCTATAGATTCAATGCAATTTCTATTAAAATACCAATGACATTTCACAGATATAGAAAAAAATCTCATAAATGTGTATGGAACCATATGAGCACAAACAGCTGAAGCAATTTTGAGAAAGAAGAACAAAGTAGGAGGGATCATCATACCCATCATTAAATTATATTACAAAGCCACAGTAATCAAAACAGTTTTGTACTGCCATAAGAACAGACTCATAGATCAGTGGAACAGAATAGAGATCCCAGAAATGATCCCAAGTCTCTATGGTCAGGTAATATTCTACCAAGGGGGCAGAAGCATAAGGTGGAGTAAAAATGGCTTCCTCAGCAAATGGTGTTGGCAAATCTGGATAACTACATGCCAAAAAATGAAACTCAAAACAGCAACTCACACCTTATACTAAAATAAACTCCAGATGGATAAAATAATTAAATATAGGGTGTAATTGACAGTGACTGCCAATGGGTACCTGGTTTCTCTTAGGGTGATGAAAATGTCTAATATTAGTTTGTTAATGAGTATATAATTCTATGAATATATTAAAAGCAATTTAATTGTAAAAAATGACTTAAATATAGAAAGGACTGTGGGCAGTGACTCAGGCTGGCCAGTCTGGAGGCAAGTTCCTTGCAGGGGCTGTGCACCATCCACAGGGAACAGGTTTTCACTGACAAGCTAAATTGACATTCAAGAGCAAGGCCCCTGGTTTCAAGTTCAAGATGGCAGAGTAGGAAGATCCTGACTCCCTACTGATCATTCAGTGACTCACAAGTGGGAGGGTTATTACATCAGAGGTCGTCCCTGTAGTATAAAGTCTGAGCCCTAAACTGGTTGACCTGAACCAGGAAGTGGAGTCCTCATAATATCTGTCTTTGAAAACCAGCAAGGCTTACATCTGGGAGAGCCAAAGGGCTATAAGAAACACAGGCTGCACTCTTTCCAAGTTCTGGCATGGAGATAGCAGTTTAAAAAGCAGCTAGTCATATGTGAAGATGATTCATTGACTAATTTTAGGGTGTATGCTGGAGGAACAGGGGTCTGTTGGAACTTGCTCATGCCACAGGTGTTGGTAGGTACCATTTTTCCCCTCCCTTGAACCTGGCTGGTATAACACTGTTCATTAACCTTGCTAACACTGTTCTCCCCACCCTGGCATTTCCCTGAGGGTGTGCCCAGGGTAGCACCCCTCCAAAGCACTCACTGCCTTGCCACACACAGTGGGTAGCATCGCTCAGCACCAGCACACAGCAGTATGTCTACAACAGCGGGGGTGAGTTTTGCAGCCCATCACATCAGAGCCTTGCCCTGCATTCCAGGGAGCCTGAAACAGTTGTGGCCAGGTCTCACAGCCATCAGGCCAGATAGAAGCCTTGCCTACTAGTGCGTCCACAGAAGTTGTGGCCCAGCCACAACAGGAAGCTATACTAGTCCCCTCTCTAGACGACCTGGCTCTGGTAACAAGGGGGACATTGAAATTAAGGCTTCATGGGAAAATAAGGACACTTCAAGACCAAGAGATTTAGCTTAACTACCTAATACAATACATAAAAACAAACAGCCAAAATGAATATAAAAAAGAATAGGTTCCAAACAAACAAACAAATAACAACAACAATAAAAAAAAAAAAAAAAAACAGCATAAACCTCCAGAAAAAGAACTACATGAAACTGAGGTCAGCTGTCTACTAGAGGAAGAGTTCTAAGTAACAATCATGAAGATGCTCTTTCAACTGTGCAGACAAAGAAACTCATTCAGAAGTTCAGCAACTTGAACGAAGACCTAAAAATTCTTTAAAAGGACGTAACAGAACTGAAGTACGTAACCATCGAAATGAAAAAAAAAATCACTGCAGAGAATCAACAACAAAGCTGATAATACAGAAGAATGGATCAGTAATCAGGAAAACAAAATAGTGGAAGTCACCCAACTGGAAGATCAAAGAGAAAAAAGAATTAAAAAAGAATGGAGATAGAATAAGAGACCTATGGGGCAACATCAAGCATACTAATATTTGAATCATAGGGGTCCCAGAAGGGGAAAAGAGAGAGAAAGGGACAGAAAACCTATTTGAAGAAATAATGGCTGAAAACTTTCCTAACTTGGCAAAGGAAACAGACATCTAAGTCCAGGAAGCACAGATTCCCAAACAAGATGAACCCAAAGAGACCCACACCAACACATATTATAATTAAGTTGTTGAAAGTTAAAGAGAGAATCTTAAAAGCAGCAAGAGAAAAAGTAGTTATATAGAAGGATATTCCCATAAGACCATCAGCTGACTTTTCAACAGAAACTTTGCAGGCCTGATGGGAGTGGCATGATTTATTCAATATTATGAAAGAAAAAACCTTACAACCATGAATACTCTACCCAGCAAGATTATCATTCAGAGTAGAAGAGATCGAGATTTTCTCAGACAAGCAACAGTTAAAGGAGTTCATGATGGCTAAACCAGCATTACAAGAAATTTTAAAGGGAATTCTTTGAGTGGAAAAGGCCAAAACTAGAAATAAGATGACAAAATATGTACTGGCAAAGGCAAACATATAGTAAAGACAGACCAACCACTTATAAATGTAGTATGAAAACAATTAAAATGGAAATAAGCACATACTTATCAATAATTACTTCAGTTGAAGTTGACTAAGCACTCCATTGCAAAAACAGGATGACTAAATGTGTTTTTTTAAGGCCCCTACATATACTGTCTACATGAGACTCCAGATTGAAAGACACACAGAGACTGGAAATAAATAAATGGAAAAGATATTTCATGTAAATGGAAATAAAAAAAAACAGAGAAGCTGGGATAGCAATACTTATGTCAAAAAGACTTTGAAACAAAGGCTATATAACAAGAGACAAAGAGGGAGGGACCCAGAAATTGTTTTCTTCAGATAAGTCCCCAGAAGTGGAACAATTCAAAAAATACATGCACCTCTGTTTACTGCAGCATTATTTACAGTAGCCAAGTTATTGAAGAAACCCAAGCATTCATCACTAGATGAATGAATAAAGAAGTGGATGTATGTGTGCACATGCACACAATAGACTGGAATGTTACACAGCCATAAAAGAAGTGGATGTTGCCATTTGCAACAACATGATAGACCTACAGGGTATTATGCTAAGTGAAATTAAGTCAGAGAAAGACAGATACTGTATCATTTCACTTAGGGGTGGAATCTAAAAAACTAAAATGAATAAACAGGACCAACTGACCCATAGATACAGAAAAATTGATAATTGCAGAGGGTTGGGTGGTGGGCAAAAAGGCTAAGAGGATTAGGAGGTACAAACTTGTAAATAAGTCATAGGGATGTAAAGTACAACATAAGGAATATTAATGTAAATATCACAATAACTTTCTATGGTGACAGATGGATAGTGGACTTCTTATGATGATCACTTTGTAAGGTATACTAGTGTTAAATCTCACCATGTTCTACACCTAAAACTAATACAATATTGTATGTCAACTGTACTTTAATTGAGAAAAGCTTTACATTTCAGAATAAAAATTAGACATGAAAAAAACACTTAAATATAAATTGTGATACCATTAAAATTCCTAGAGAAGAACATAGGGAGGAAAATCTCAGATATCCCATAAAGCAATATTTTAACCAATACGTCCCCTTGAACAAGGGATATAAAGGAAAGAATAAACAAATCAGACTTTATCAAAATAAAAAGATTCTGTACTGCTGAAGAAAACAACAGTAAAATGCAAAGGGAACCAATTATATGGAAAATATGTTTGCCAATGTTATTGTGGATAAGGGTTTGATATTTAAAATACATACAAGATTCACACAATTCCACTCCAGGAAGACAAACAATCCAATAAAAAATATGTAATGGAACTGAACGGACACTTCTCCAAGGAGGACATACAGAGGTCCCAGAGATACATGAAAAGATGCTCAGCATCACTAGCCATCAGAAAGATACAAATTAAAACCACAAGGAGATACCACTTCACACCAATCAGAATGGCCATCATAAACAAATCAATGAACAACATGTGCTGGAGAGGTTGTGGAGAAAAGGGAACCCTAGTGTACTGTTGGTGGGAATGCAGACTGGGTATAGCCACTGTGGAAAACAGTGGTATGGAATTTCCTCAAAAAAACTAAAAATGGAACTGTCTTTTGACCTGGCAATTCCACTTCTGGGATTATACCTTAAGAATCCTTAAACACCAATTCAAAAGAACCTATGCACCTCAATGTTTATAGTAGCACAATATACAACAGTCAAGTGCTGGAAGCAACCTAAGTACCCATCAGTGAATGAGTGATGGGGTAGATCAAAAACCATGGTACGTTTATACAATGGAATACTACACAGCAAAAACATTGAAGGAGATCTTATCCTTCTTGACAGCATGGATGGAACAGAGAACATTATGTAAATGAAATAAGGCAGGCTGTAAAAGAAAAATATCATATGATCTCACGTTGAAGTGACACCTAATCAACAAAACAAACAAGAAAGCAAAATATAACCAGAGATACTGAAATAAAGAACAAAATGACAGTGATAAGAAGGGTAGGGTTAGGAGGATAACAGGGGAAAGAAGTGGAAGGGTCATGAAGGAACATGTATAAAGGACCCATGGACAAAGCCAAAGAGGGGAAAGACTGAGGATGTGAATTGGTGGTGGGTGGGGCAGGACAAAGTGGTGGAGGGAAAATGGAGACAACTGTACCTGAACAATAATTGAAAAATAATACAATTTTAAAAAGAATGTTTCCAATACACAGTAGACTTTTTTCTTCTAAATGCATCTTATCTTCAATGCCATTGCAAATCCATACCTTTATATTCTTCCCTTTACATTTTTATTATCACAAATCATCTCTATTTATGTTGTGAATTCATTTCCAAATTTCAGTAGCAGTTGTATTCTTCCTCTCTTTTTTTAATGTTTTAACCTCTTTCAACCCTTATGTGATAATTATGTGTATAATATCCTCTTCTAAAAAAGAGTTGTAATATCCTGCTTCTGTCTGTCTATCAGTGATCTTACAGTTTGTGTCCTTTTTTTCCTTGTTTCAGGTAGAATAACATCCTTGAGTGTTTCCTGAAATGGAGGTCTTCTGTTTTTGAATACCCTAAGCTTCTGTGTGTCTGGAAAACTCTTATTTCTCTTCTGTATCTAAAGGATAACATTGCTGAATATATTATTCTTGGCTAGTAATTTCTATCTTTCAGTAGTTTGATATTTGATTCCACTCTATCCTAAATTCCAGGGTTTCTGCTGAGAAATCTAATGATAATCTAGTAGGATTTTCTTTATACGTTAAGGTCTTCTTTTCCTTGGCTGTTTCTTTTTTCATTAATTTTCTGCTGTTTTAATACAATGTGTCTTGTAGAAGGTCTTTTCCAATTGAGATAATTAGGTGGTCTCTTTGTTTCTTTGATTTGAGGATCTAGCTCTTTCCATAGATTTGGGAAGTTTTTATCTATTATTTGCTTGGATAGACTTTCTGTTCCCTTCTTTGTTGCTACTTTTTCTGGTGTCTATTATTCTTACATTACTCTTTCTGGTGGAGTCAGTTCTCATAGAGTTCTTTTATTGGTTCTTATGCCAATGTTTCTTCCATCTGCAGCATTTCTGGATGTCTACCTTCATTATCATGAATTATTTCCTCCATCTGCTCAGCTCTATTTTTTAAGCTCCTTAGTTCATTCTTTATCTCTTATATTGGGTTCTTTATCTCAAAAATTTCTATTTTTTTAAGTTTCAATCTTTTAGGCAAAGTACTAGCTTTGTTCATTGATTTTATATTTGACTTTATTAAGCCATTTATCTGTGTTTTCTTGCATCTTGTTAAATTTTTTTAGAACTATGACTTTGAATTTGCTTTCATTTAAGTCACATATTTCCATGTATTTCAGTTTATTTCCTGGAAAATTTTTATTTTCTTTCTGAGCTCCATTATCTTGCTCAGTCTTGAAGTTGATGGATTTCTTCTCTGTCTAGGCATCTCTGTATGAGTAGCACTTTTCTAGTAGATTCATAAGAAGTCTTTCTACTGTTTTCTAGGAGGTGGTGCTGAAGCACAAGTAGTTTTTGTTTGTTACACTCCTCTGTTTTTTCATATTTCTGTGGGGTAGTGGAAGATATTCTTTGTTGCCTGGGAGTGTGCACATCTTCTCTATAATGAGGTCTCCCTTGTCTCAGGGCACCAATCCAGCAGGGGAATATGGTATGTGACTGGGCTCCAAAACCATAAAATCCAGTGCTGTTCCTGTTGCTATTCGCTGCTGGCAGTGCTACAGTGATGAGTGGAAATGCAGTGAGCTGCAGGAGATTGGCCAGTGCCTTTGTGGCTTTGTTCTCCCAGTAATGGTGACTAGCAGACCTCAGCAACCCCTACTCTATATCTCCATCTTTCTTTGGGATTAGTCACAGAGTGCAATTTTTCCTTAGGGAGAAAATATTTCTGTAGTTCCAGTTCTCAAGTTAACAGATAATGTGCAACCTGACACTCACTGGTACAGATTTTTCTGGGGTCATATGGTAGTTCTGGGAGAGTGAAGAGAGGCGGTTAGGCTCTGTGGCTTTGCTTTTCTCTCTGGTAATGGCAATTGCCAGATAACTACGGCCATAGCTCTGTACTTTATTCCTATCCAGGTCCCTGGGGTTAACTACACTGCATACTGACCACTCCCTTGGGAATGCTAATTATATCACTATGCTCTTCCTGGATAAACAGATTGTCAGCAGCAACCTGATTCTGCTCCTCACTTGGCTGAGACCCACAGTGAGCTCTGAGCTGCAATATCTAGACTAAGTCCCTAGCACCATCTCGGCCTTCTCCCTTCCCACCTACCTGGTATACTCCCGCTTGCCCACCTCTGGAAGTTTCAGTGCACAAATATCTCAGACATGTTTGCATGTCAAGCAAAGAATCCTTGGTTAAATTATAGGTGTTCAAATTGTTGATATTTCCAGGGAGAAGACTAAAGGTGCTTCTCATATCTTAATTTCTCTGACATCAATCCTCAAAGTGGTTTTCTTCTAGAAGCATACATATGGATATTGTTTTCTTTTTTCCCTTATTTTCCTTTTGTTGTTGTTCAAGTACTGTTGTCTGCATTTCCCCCCATCACCACCACTCCTGTCACCAGCTATCCCCACTTCTCTTCCATGATTCTACCACCCTTGGTTGCCCATGTGTCTTTTATATATATAACTGAAAAGCCTTCCCCCCTTTCCTCTGATTATACCCTCCCACCTCCCCTCGGGTTACTGTCAGGCTGTTTTCAATTTCAATATCTCTGGTTATATTTTACTTGCTTGTTGGTTTTGTTGATGAAGTTCCACTTAAAGGTGAGATCATATGGTATTTGTCTTTCACTGCCTGGTTTATTCCACTTAGCATAATGCTCTCCACTTCCATCCATGCAGTTGCAAAAGGTAGGAGCACCTCCTTCCTTTTTGCTGCATTTAGTTGATCTATGTGTTTTGATTCAAGTATTTAATCTATTTACATTTAGATTGATGATTGATAGATATATGTCATTTTATTATTCATATTTATGTTCCTTTTCTTTTTCTCCTGCTCCTTTTACTCCTTCTTCTTCTATTTTCTTCTATAATTTCCTTTAACATTTCTTGTAATACTGGTTCAGTGGTGATAAACTCCTTTAGCTTTTTCTTACTGGGAAGCTCTTTATTTCTTTTTTAAATTTTAAATAATAGCTTTGCTGGGTAAAGTGGTCTGGGTTGTAAGTTCTTGTTTTTTCACCACTTTGTATATTTTTTGCCTATTCCTTTCGGCCTGAGAAGTTTCTGTTGAGAAATCAGCTGACAGTCTTATGAGAGCTTCTTTGTAGGTAACTATCTTTTTCTTGTTGCTTTTAAGATTCTCCATGTGTTTTTAACATTTGCCATTTTAATTATGAAGTGTCTTGATATGGACCACTTTGGGTCCATCTTCTTGGAAATTCTCTGTGCTTCCTGGATTTGTATATATATTGTTTTCTTTCACCAGACTAAAAAAAAATTCAATAATTATTTTTTCAAACATATTCTCAATCCCTTGCTCTATCTCTCTTATTCTGGTATGGCTATGATGTGGATATTGGTATGCTGATTTTTTAAGTCCTTTAAACAATCCTAATTTCTTTGCATCCTTTTTTTTTTTTTCTTTTTGCTCTTCTGATTAGGTGATTTTTGTTACCTTGTCTCACAAATCATTGATTCACTTCTCTGTTTCATCTAGTCTTTTGTATATTCCTTCTAGGATATTCTCCATTTCAGTTATTGTACTCTTTATTTCTGACTGTTTCTTTCTTATGGTTATATTTTGTATATCCTCTTTTATGTTTACTATCTCTTTGTTGAAGTTCTGATTAAATTTATCTATTTTTTCCCCTAAGTTCCTTGAACACTCTTGTAACCAGTGCTTTGAACTCCGTATCTGGTAGATTGTTTGCTTTTATTTTATTCAGTTCCTTTTCTGGAGATATTTTTTTGTTTTTTCATTTGGGACATATTTCTTTATTTCCCCATTTTAGCTCCTCTCTGTGTTTGTTTCTATGTATTAGGTAGACATGTTATATCTCTCAGTCTTGGTTGGGTGACCTTATGCATTTGGTGTTCTTTGGGGCCTAGTGATGCAGTCTCCCTGATCACCTGAGCCAGGTGCTCCAGGAGTGTTCCTTGTGTGGGTTTTGTATACCCTTTTGTTATAGTTTACCTTTAATTGCTGGCAGCACGTCATTGGTTTGGAATGGCCCTCAGACTGCCTCACTTTTAGAAATGGTCATGACCACAGAATAGTAGCTGCTGTTCAGGGACTAATCTTAGGGGGTAAGATTTGCCCCAGTATAATTTTTTGCCTGTAAAGACCTCCTTTTGGTGTAACACCTGTGGAGCTAATTGGGTTGTGCTCTGTTGTGATCTTAAGCTGGCTACTGAATGTGTTAGTTATGTGTCTTCTTCAGAGGGACTTCAGTGCAGATCAATGTTAGATGCTGCTGTGTAGTACCTGTTATGAACGACAAAGTGATCTGTGGTTGGAAGTTGCCTGTGCTGGGCCTGAATGCATGTGGGAGGGGGCACACTGCAAACTGTAGATGGCTGTTACCCATATCAAGCCTGAGGCAGGTCAGCAAAGGTCCAAGGTCTTGGGTCCAATGGTCCAAGACCAGCTGTCACTAGCCAGTTGCTCATATGTCTATAGCGGTAAATTTTTACTCATATTTATATAATTATGGATCCTCCAAGTCTCTAAATATAAAGATGGATTAACTAATTGAAATTAAGAAAATGATCTAAAATAAATGACAGCACTTTATAAGCAATAAAATTATTTTACACCATTAGCTTTTACCAATGAAAACAAACAAAATATATAGCTGAAAATTGATAGAGAAGACTTATGATTTGATTATTTCTGTTGTTTCAATGATGATGGCACATTTGCCTGTATGTGAGTTTAAACCTGTACCATCCTATGGAACTGGAGAGCATTATGCTAAGTGAAATAAGTCAGGCGGTAAGGAACAAATACCATATGATCTCACCTTTAACTGGAACATAATCAACAAAACAAAAAAGCAAACAAAATATAACCAGAGACATTGAAATTAAGAACAATCTAACAATAGCCAGAGGGGAGTGGAGAGGGGACCATGGGGAGAAGGGTTTTCATGAACTACTATAAATGACACATAGACAAAACCAAGGGGGAGGGTGGAAGCAAGGGAGGGAGGTGGGTTTTGATGGGGGGATGGAGTGGTGGGGAGAAAATGCAGACAACTGTAACTGAACAACAGTGAAATAACTTATAAAAAAATAAACAAGTACCATCCTAGGAGAGAGACAAAAACATACAATATATTGAACTAATCATTTTTTTTCTTGCATTTTCTGGGCTGTGCTGGATATTATACAATATCTTAAGACTCATTATATATATAATATACATATATGCATTAATTGAGAAACAAAGATGAAGATATGCTTATAAAGGAAAATAATAAATATTACTTAGTTATTCTTAGAGCAAACTACAGATATTACTAGAGAGGAAATACCTTAAAAATAGTACCTTTCACACTTTTAAGTAGTAATACTACACCAAACATGGATCAGATAGTTTCTGTTTATACATAATAAAAAACAATCACTTACTTTGCCAAAAAATAAATGTCATGAAATCTTGAAAACAAATTCTAAATATACTTTTTTCAGCTAATTATAATATTTTTATTACAAACCAGGTCATGGGGTTAAAATTTAATTTTATTTTTTTTAATTTTTTTAATTTTAATTGTTGTTCTTGTACAGTTTTCTGTCTTTTACTCCCATCCCGGCCCACCATCCCAGCCCTCCCCACTTCCCTCCCATTTCCACTCCCCCTAGTTTTTGTCCACATGTCTTCTTTACTTGTTGCTCTAAACCCTTCCCCTTTCCACCTGAAATTCCCTCCCCTCTCCTCTCTGATGACTGTCAGCTTGTTCTCAATTTCAATGTCTTTGGTTATATTTTGCTTGTTTGCTTGTTTTGTTGATTAGGTTCCTGTTAAAGGTGAGATCATATGGTATTTGTCTTTCACCACCTGGCTTATTTCCCTTAGCATAATGCTCTCCAGTTCCATCCATGCTGTTGCAAAGGGTAGGAGCTCCTTCTTTCTTTCTGCTACATAGAATTCCATTGTGTAAATGTACCACAGTTTTTTGATCCATTCATTTACTGATGAGCACCTAGGTTGCTTCCAACACATGGCTATTGGAAATTGTGCTGCTACAAACATTGGGGTGCATAGGTTCTTTTGGATTGGTGTTTCAGGATTCTTAGGATATAATCCTAGCAGTGGAATTGCTGGGTCAAAAGGTACATCTATTTTTAGTTTTCTTAAAAATTCCATACTGCTTTCCATAGTGGTTGTACCAGTCTGCAATCCCACCAACAGTGGGATTTTCTCCACAACCTCTCCAACACTTACTGTTTCTTGCTTTGTTTATGATGACCATTCTGACTGGTGTCAAGTGGTATCTCATTGTGGTTTTAATTTGCAACTCTCTGATAGCTAGCAATACTGAGCATCTTTTCATGTGTCTCTGGATACTCTGTATGTCCTCCTTGGAGAAGTGTATGTTCAAGTTCTTTGCTCATTTTTTAATTGGGTTGCTTGTCTTCTTAGAGTGGAGTCGTGTAAGTTCTTTGTATATAAATAAGCCCATCTGTTCATTTTAGATTCATTGTACAAATTCAATTCTGATTATGTTTTTCTCTTTTTTTATTGTTGTTCAAGTATAGTTGTCTCCATTTCCCCCACCACTTCCCTCCACCCCAGCCCACCAACTTACACCATATACAAAAATGAACTCAAGATGAAGAAAATATTTAAATACAAGTCACAACACCATTAGAGTCCTAGAGGAGAACTAGGCAGGAAAATCTCAGAAATTCCACAGAGCAATATTTTCTTCAATATGTCACCTAGTGTAAGGGACATAAAGAAACGAATAAACAAATAAAATGGGACTTCATCAAAATAAAAAGCTTCTGCATAGCTAAAGATAACATCAGTTAATAAAATGGGAACCAATTATATGGAAAATATATTTGCAAATGATACTTCAGACAAGGGTTTGTTCTGCAAAATATATAAAGAAATCACACGACTGCACTCCAGAAACACAAACAACCCAATTAAAAAATGGGCAAAGGACTTGAAAAGACACTCTTCCCAGGAGGACATACAGAGGACCCAATGACATATGAAAGGATGCTCAGCATCACTTTCAATCAGAGAGATGCACATTAAAACCACAATGTGATACTACCTCACACTGGTCTGGATGGCCAACATAACCAAATAAACAAACAATTGCAGTCAAGGGTGTGGAGAAAATGGAACCCTAGTAACTCTTGGTGGGAATGCACACTGGTACAGCCACTGTGGAGAAGAGTATGGAATTTCCTCAGAAAACAAAAACCGGAACTACCTTTTTAAAACATTTTTCCATTGTTGTTCAAGTATAGTTGTTTCAATTCCCCCCCCCCCCACCATTCCCTTCAACCCCAGCCATCCTCACTTCCCACCCTTGACTGTACCCCCCTTTGATTTTGCCCATGTGTTCTTTATAGATCGAAACTACCTTTTGACCCAGCAATTCCACTGCTGGGATTATATCCTAAGAATCCTGAAACACCAATTCAAAAGAACTTATGCACTCCAGTGTTCATAGAATTACAATTTACAATAGCCAAGTGCTGGAAACAACCTAAGTACCTGTCAGTAAATGAATGGATCAAAAAACTGTGGTACATTTGCATAATTGAATACTACACAGCAGAAAGAAAGGAGATTCTACCCTTTGCAACAGCATGGGTAGAAGTGGAGAGCATTATGCTAAGTGAAATAAGCCTGGCAGTGAAAGACAAATACCATATGATCTCACTCTTAACTAGAACCTAATCAACAAAATGAACAAGTGAGCAAAATATAACCAAAGACATTGAAATTGAGAACAGGCTGACAGTGACCAGAGGGGAGTTGGGGGAGTGGGTAAGGGAGTTAAAAGGGGGAAGGGTTGTCAAGGAAATATATAAAGGACATATGGACAAAGCCAAGGCGGGGCGGGGGGGGTAGGATGAAAATATTCTTTGTGGAATAAAAAACATATTGGTAGAAATTAGTATGTTATTTTTCTGAATGTTTTCTCTTAAGAATATTTCTTAGAAACTAATCAACAAAACAAACAAGGAAATATAACCAGAGAAATTGAAATAAAGAACACCCTCCCAATTAGCAGAGGGGAGGTGGGAGTGGTTAACGGGGTAAAAGGGGAGAAAAGTCATCAGAGAACATATATAAAGGACACATGGACAAAGCTAAAGGGGGATAGGATCGAAGGTGGGAAATGGAGATGGCTCTGGGGTGGAGGAGAGGGGTGGGGAGAAATGGAGAATACTGTACTTGACCAACAATAAAAAAAAGAGAGAGAAAAGCACACAGCCAAAAATTATGATAATCCCTATGTTATGTCCAATAGTTACAAGAGTGATTCTAAGGGTAAGTGTTGGATAATATGATATAAACAAAGATGAAGCCAAGGCCCAAACGAGGACCCATTTCTTACTGTGATCTTTTCCTGCTGGGCAGTAAAAGCTTCTTCAAAGTCATCATGCTTCTGAAGAAGGGTTTCTACACCACCTAGGGAGTTTCCCAGGTCCTCATTTTCCAGGAAGTCCTGTAGAAGACAGAAAAACATACATCAGCTCTGCCTCATTGGTTTAAAAAACTCCCTTTGGAATATCTTTGCAACAAGGACTAGTTAAGGAAGGAGGTGATGGAGTTGAAGAAAAAGTGATAATTAATACAAAAAGTATGAGACAGGGACTAACCCCAAACAGCAGTAGCTTCAGACTGTTTTCCTAACCCTTGCATACAACTTTATTACCGTTGTGTCTAGATCTATTCACGTAGAATTTGGCCAACCAATGTAGGCACCATTCTGAGTTCTCAAGGCTGCCTCAAGAGGACCACTCACATCTTCCAGAAAATCTCTGGTTAACCCTGCCTGGCTCATACAATTTTCTCTTTTTAACCCCTTTGTAATTTTATATTAATTTTCCTTATGTTTATTTGAGGTTAAAGCTTCTCTATATATTTGTTTAAGTATCTTTTCACATATTTGTCCATGAGGTAATAGTAAGATCCTCATAGAAAGGGTCTTTCTTTCACTCTTCAATTCCCAGGACAAGCTTAGGACCACAGAAGTGATTGTGAGAGTGTTGATAATAATAATGGTGGTAAATAAGGGGTGGTGAAATAGTTCTAAACACTTGCTGAACACTTCCTGTTACCTCTTGTCTACTCATCCAACTGTCCACTTGCTCACTGTCACGGTAGAATAGGTGCAAGTCCAAGCACTGCTCATACTGATGTTGACGCTTGTCCCACAGTTCCAGGAGGGCAGCCCAGTTGTTCGCAAGTATTTCCATCTTTGGAAAGGAAGATATATGTTTTTAACAAGTTTATCTTATTCTACATTACTAAGCATTTAATAAGTGCAAGACCTTTCAAAGGATACAAAAATGAATAGGAAATGGGCTTTTCTATTTAGGCTTAAACATCTAAGAAAACCACTGTAGAATAAGAAAAATAGGATAAATATAATAAAAAAGGTACAGTACATTTAATATGTATAAATTAACAAAAATATCAATTTCGATGAAAAGAACAAAGAGTAGAATTGTGGCAAGTATATATACCAAACAGATATTTAAAAGATGATGAGGATTATCAGGATTGTAGGAAGACATAATGCCACAAGTAAGTAATTACTCCAAATAATTATTATATTACATAAAATGATCCAAAAAGTGACATGCCTTAAAAAACTAGACATTTCATGAATTTCAAATTCATAGAGCACTTAAATTATTAATCTGCGAAGTTTGTTTTCTACTCTGAAAATGAATAAGATCCATCAAGAAAAGAGAAAAGTGTCATTATCAAACCTATAAAAAGCCTGTTTTCACCCAACCATCTACCCAAGGAATTCTAGCTTATTACAACTTCTATGTAAACTCCACCAAAAAAGCAGCAAAACTTCTTATAATTACAGGACAATATGTAGGTTTTTTAAGAACTTAGGATCCTATTAGTCCTTTGGCAGAAAAATTGTTAATAATAAAATCCATATTATAATGTTTCCATAAAGTACTGAGGAAATTCAAGTTATGGCTATTTTACCCTCATCTATTACACAACCCTGGAGGCAAAGAAGCCTGCAAATTGTACTTTAGTTATTACCCCAATACTTCCTGTAACTTTTTGACTGGAGCAAAATCTCTCTCAGGAGTCAGAGAGTTGATCCAGAAAGTTAGAATGATGGCAAACCTGATTCTTTAATTAGTAGAATTCTGAATATTCAAAGATTCCGTTATTTAAGTTTTTAATGGTTACCTGAGGATATTTTTTAATTAATTTTAGAGTGAGGGGAAGAGAAAGAGGGAGAAATTAATGTGAGAGAGAATCATTGATCAGTTCTCTCCCATACACACCCCAAACAGGGATTGACACTGCAACCTAGATATGTGTCCTGAACAGGAATTGAACCCACACCCTTTTTGGTGTATGGGATAACACTCCAACTAACTGAGCCACCCAACCTCAGCTTCTGGTATTTAATGTGAATTTGAAAAACACAGAAAGAGGAGAATCAGTTTGATTTGAGATTGTATTGAGGAGAAAGAAAAAGCCCTGTGCCAGTCACTTTAGGGAATCCAAGTATAAATGAGGTCAATCCTCATGGAATTCACAATCTAGAGATGAGCATGGAAAAGTAATGAAACAGATCATATGTGACAAGGGAAAATGGTATGGAGGTTTCCTAATCAGTAGAATGTACGTTGATGAAATTATATAAGTTGATGAAATAAAAATTCATAGAAAACAAAGCACACATCTTGTCCTGAGAATTTCAAATTACTCAATTTATCTAAAACAACGTTAAGGAATCCATGTGAAAGTTGAGTTCACATTACTAATATCATTATATGATGTCTATTCTCTTCCCGCTCAGAGATTATCATATGATGAGATTAAGTGAGGGCTGTGATCAAAATTTCAAAAATTCTTGTAAACTGATTACCTTTTCCCAAATTTCATCAGAGGCTTCATGTCTGACATCCATCAGGGCTTGACCAGTCTCATCAGCAGATTGAAATCGGTCACCATAAGAGTCAATCTCATGCTGTGGTCACAAGACAAAATGTCTTAAAATGCAGCAAGAAATTTTCTGGCATTTTTGGCACCTCTTTTTTTTCATATTCGTGAGAACTTTTCTTTTTTACCTTATGCTGCTGATGCCTGTCCAGGAGGGCTTCCCCACCAGCCACATCTGTGGGCAACTCATCAGCATTGATCAGAGCAGTCTTCTCCTTCATCCAGCCTGAGAGTTCATCACAGTCAGATAAGAAACGCTGGTACCTGTAGGAAAGTCAAGGTAAAGGCCAGGAAGGAGAAAAAAGATGTAAATTGACTTTGAAAGAGGAACAGTTAGGGTTGGGTTGAGCTAAAGGTACAACATGCTCCTTGCTCTTATTCTTCCCCTCCTTTCCCCCGATGTATTTCCTGTTCCTTTTATTGTACAGCTTTGAAAGTCCTATAGTCTAGGTTGTGTATTTCTTGCATAGATGTATCACTTTGTGATGAGGCATGTAGGCATCACATATCAAGCATCATAAGGTCATGCCTACCCCAGAGGCTCTTAAAGTAAAGTTCTCTCAACGAGGGCAATAAATAAACACATAATATATAAATAACGGAAAGTACCTTGTGAGAAGGGGAGACTACAGTTAGGGTGAGGAATTCTTATGTAACTTAGCTCATCTTTAACATATTAATAAAAACAAAAACCAACGATACTATTTAAAAAGTTAAATTTTCACTATTTAATTTTGACATAGTAGTTTCTGGTGATTTAATGACTAACCATAAAATTAATTACTGAAATGACGCCAGTTTATTACAAGCCAACCCACACTCAGGAAATAACTCTAGATTTATTTTTATGCTACTTAGATTGGAAATTTCTTCACATTCTTTGGTTAGAGACAGGATTTTGACATTTCTTTAGCTGCTTTTCCAGCTCCCTGGGCCACTTCATGGCATCTTACAACTGAACAAACAGAGGTAGACAAAAGGTGTGCAGATGAGCAGAGGTGACATTCTAAGTATTATATCAGCTTACAAAAGACTTCTCTTGGCAAATTAAAACTTTTTTTGTCTCTATTGAGCCAGCAGGAGGTCTGGATCCATCATTGTTTTACCACATTCATGCTTTTATTTCTCCTTTAAGTGTTATGCCTGGATTCTGTAGATAAATAGAATAATATAGAGAAGGGATTCTTCACCAAAAAGAAGCCTGCAGATTTGCGTATCTTCTGGTAGCCAAGGCACGAATGTGCTCCCAGTTGGTGACCAGATCCTCTTTCATCTGCTGAATCTGAGGTGCATCTGAAGAATGGGAAAGCTTCAGCTTGTCTGCTTTGGCATATAACTCCTTCACCTTTAAGATGAAAAAGAAATCAAAAGGGAAATCCAGGAAGTTCAGAGAGTCCCAAAGAAGTTGGACCCAAGGAGGAACGCACAAAGGCACATCATAATTACATTAGCCAAGATGAAAATGAAGGAGAGAATTCTAGAAGCAGCAAGGGATAAGGGGACAGTCACCTACAAAGGAGTTCCCATCAGACTGTCAGCTGATTTCTCAAAAGAGACCTTCCAGGCAAGAAGGGGCTGGAAAGAAGTATTTGAAGTCTTGAAAGGCAGGGACCTACATCCAAAATTGCTCTATCCAGCAAAGCTTTCATTTAGAATGGAAGAGCAGATAAAGTGCTTGTCAGATAAGGTCAAGTTAAAGGAGTTCATCAACACCAAGCCCTTATTATATGAAATGTTAAAGGGACTTATCTAAGAAAAAGAAGATAAAAAATATGACAGTGAAAAGACAGCAAACTCACAGCTATTAAGAACCACACCTAAAACAAAAGCACACTAAGTAAACAGCTAGAACAGGAACAGAACCACAGAAATGGAGATCATATGGAGGGTTAGCAACAGGGGTGTGGGAGGAGGAGAGAGGGGGAAAAGGTACAGAGAATAAGTAGCATAGACGGTGGGTAGAAAATAGATGGGGAGGGCAAGGATAGTGTGGGAAATGTAGAAGCTAAAGAATTTATGACACATGGACATGAACTAAAGGGGGGGAATGTGGGTGAGAGAGGGTATGCAGGGTGGAGGGGAGTGATGGGGGAGAAATGGGACAACCGTAATAGCATAATCAATAAAATATATTTTTTAAAAAAGGGAAATCCAAGCACTCTGATTTCTCCTGGCAAAGTTTTATTGGAGTGAAGCAAAATAAAAAACCCAACCATATAAATAATAATAATTTATTAATACATATTTATTGATATATTTATATTAATATATTCAGGTACTATGTTAATAATAATTTGCTGAGCACTTCTTGTCTCTCATTGTGTTAAAAATTTCACATGCATTTATTGGGTTTTAGTCTTTGTTTAATAATACAATAAATTAAAAGCTATTCCTAGTGGCCTTTTATGTGAAAACTGAGAGATTAGTATTTTATTTGCTCCAGATTGCTGAGCTAGTAAATGTCAGAAACAATATTTGGACTTAAATTTGTCCTTCAGGAACCTCTGTACTGTTTCCATAATTGTTATGGTGGGAATGAGAAAGACACTTCTGCTTAAGAGGACAAGAAATGCCAATAATGCTAGCTCAGTTTCAGCACAATTCCTGAGAAGCAGGGTTATCAGGTAAGAACCATGGATGTGACAAATTTCTTCATGTTACCATTAGTCCTGTAGTTAAACCTAATTAAAATCAAGTATTGTCTAAGGCAGTAATTTTTCAAACAGTGTACCGTAAGAATTTTTAAAACATACAATATTTGACTATTTAGTCAGGGGCATTGACCTCTTTTGTTTTAGATTGTCAAATAAAAAAATGACAACAGCATACACAACAATAGCTGTTTGGTGTGAATGCCCTATAATACATAGGTCATATAATTGAATTGCATCTTACTGGTCACATCACATAATAAAATTGTGTCTGATTGGTTAATTCTTGGTAACAGAAATCCTTTTATACAAATACACAAACCTGATTTTTTAAAAAAGTCACTGTAGAGAAAAGAGGGTATGTAATTACTATTATAATTTTATAAATCAATTAAAATTATACCTATTTTTGTCAGATCATCAATATATTTTTTGTTGTGCTACAGAGTTTTAATAATTAGTGTGTGTCATGAGATGAAAAAGGTTAAAAATCACTGGTTCATTTTCCACCAAACATGAAATATTATTATTCATTATTAAAAAATACCAAAACAAAATGAAAAAGAATAAAAAAAGAAGAGTGATAGAATATTTTTCAGAAATGGTACCCAGGGACAGAGCTATTATTAAAACAGAGCAAGTATGGATCTTTCTGCAAGCTGACTCTGCTGTGGACACTTGGGAGTAAGGGTTTAAGTTACAGTTAAAGTCACAAGGAAAAGAAGTAAAGATGGGAATCACTGAAGAATACAGGCTTGCTCCAAAATCTAGCATGCCTATGTCTATTCTTATAGTGTTGGAGCTGAGGTTTTCCATTTTTTAAGAGACTCCAAAAGTGGATTTAGTAATGTGCTCAGGTGTCTTTGCATTTATTATAAAAAGGGGAAAGTAGATTTCTTTCCTTATCTACTGAGTGATGGACAAAAAGAAACAGTATTCAGCTGCAACAAAAGAAAGTATGGCTAGATGAAAGAAAAGACTTGGACCACAGCGTATTGAGCGAAATTAAGCAAACATTCTTGGATGTAACATGGTTTTTTAAGTAACAAAATATAATTTTAAAAAATTATTTTATTTTAACTTCAATGTCTCTGGTAATATTTTGTTTGTTTTTTTTTCTTTTGTTGATTATATTCCAGTTAAAGGTGAGATCATATGGTATTTGTACCTCACCAATAAGATAATTTAAAAAATAAATAAAATAAAATAAAATAAAATAAATCCGGCATGCAAAAATATATATTTTATTTTATTTGACTATGTGGATTATGAGAAGCTATGTGTTGCTCTGAAAGAAATGGGTATGCCTCAGCACTTCATTGCCTTGATGCATAACCTGTATTATGGACAAAAAGCCACTGACAGGACAGAATATGAAAAGACAGAATGGTTACTTATGGGAAAAGATGTCGGACAAGAGTAAATTTTCTCTCCCTATTTGTTTAACCTGTGAAAAGAAGATATAGTATGAAAAACAGGGCTGGATTCAGAGTAAGCAAGAGTGAAATTTGGTGGAATATCAATGTTAAGATATGAAGATACCATCATCTAATTTATGAAAAGTGGCAATGGTTTGAAACAACTTTCAATGAAAGTGAAAGAAGGTGTCAAAAGGAAACTGTGTGTGAATTGGACAAGGAAAAAATCATGACTATAGCATAAATACACAACTTTAACATAGACAATGAAGACATTGAAATTGTAAGATTTTTTTTAAATCTTGGTTCAGTCATCAATTCAGATGTAGACTGCAACCAAGAAATTAAGAGAAAGCTGATACTCAAGAGGGTAGCAATGAAAAAATTTGGTAAGATTACCAAAAACAAAGATGTGTCACTAGAGACCAAGTCTAAAATCACCCACACCTCTCATATTCCCAATTACTATACACAGATGTAAAAGTGAGATATTAAAGAAGGCTGATAAGGAAAAAATGATTCATTTAAAATATGGTATTGGAAGAGAGCTCTACAAATACCTCAGGGTGCTAGAAAGATGAATAAGTAGGCAAATTAAGTTTTAAACACAGCTGCACAAAAATGACTCAACTGAAGATGTCCTACTTTGGACACAGTATTAGAAGGCAAGATTCTTTAGAAAATACAGTGATGCTAGGCAAATGGAAGGTAGCAGGAAAAGAGGAAAAATAAAAATAATATGGATTGGATGTCTGGGGTCAGGGGGAGTGATGAGGGGTAAATGCAGAAAACTGTAATTGAAAAACAATAATATAATATATTAAAAATGGATTGACTCCATTAAAAAGCCATATGCATGAGTCTGAATGGTCTGAACAGAGCTATTTAGGATAGGACCTTGTGGACAACACTTATTTACAGGATCTCTAGGAGTTAGAGCCAATTCAATGGCACATAACATATATATGTTTATGTGTGTTTTATATATATTAAAGCAATATAAGTTTTATATATATTTAATATATATTAAATATATATGCATATATATTTAAATAAAATAATTTTAGAAAATAAAGTATATCTAATATTCAAATGCAAGTTATGAATTAGAATGGAGAAGTATGTTCAAGGACCACAAAATTTCTATTTCATTGAAAGAAAAAATATACTGTGTCCTTTGTAGGTAAGATGACCACTAAATACCTCTTCTAGTTCAAGGGGCCAATCATTCCTCCATCAATGTCTTACCTTATCATCCATGACTGCAAGGTTTCGCTCAAGTCCCTTGTGACTGTGAAACAGTGCCTCAGAGCTAACAAGATCTTTGCCATAGTCCTCAGAGGTGAGTTGAGGCTCCTTCTCCTTGATCCACTGAATGGCTTCAGTCACATCCCTGCCAGACATCCACATGAGCTCCAATAAAACAACATCATAGGCATTCAAGGGCAAAAGGTGCACACAGAAAGGTTAACCTAGTTTACCCAGTTAGAAACTACCCTATTTCCTACACCCTAACAAAAAAGTAATGTAAAGAGTTCTTGCTTATCATAGTTCCCATTCACATGTAGAGAGATCTGGGCTTCCTGACAATTGAGCCTCCAGATATACTTCCCATATCTGGGTCAGCACTTCATGAATGTCTTTATTCTTCTCAAGTCCACCTTCCACCCTCATCCAAGTCTTAATCTACTCTTCTTGCCTTTCCAGAGCTTCCATTACTATTGCTTTGGGCTCCAGCCACCACAAACTTGGCTATAGAGTGGGTTACATTTTTTAACTACTCTCTACCTCCTTGTCTTAATGGCAAGCCTATGATTTTCTTTGAGATATTGGCTACTAATTGCTAACAGTAGACAAAACATGATGCTCTTCCAGTTTCCTATAACTCAGTGCCCAGATTTGTACCTTTTGAACCGCTGGAGGTCTGCAGCATTGGACAGTGTTTTCCGTCGCTGGAGAGCCAGACCATGGAGACGCTCCCAGGCAGCATTTACCTCTTCCTGCTTTAACTTAATCAAAGGCAGCTCAGGATGGTTTTCCTTTGAAAGGAAACAGATGCTAGAGTTATGCAAATATGAGATTTTTCCATTATTTGGACACCTCTCATTTCACACTGGTTAATACTTTGTCATAAGTGAGGAATAACTATATGGCAAGATACTGAAATTTATGTTAGCCATGCTACCTAGCGTTAATCTAATTTACATCACCAAAATCTAGAAATCCAACCTGCCAGATTTGGTCTAGAATATGACTGCTGTGAGCAAAACATCACAGGTTGCCCAACTGTGATTTTATTTTCAGAGCTCCACTTTGTTGATGCCTGCTAAATGCCCTGGAAATCCTGGAAACAAAGAAAAAGAAAAATATTCCCTTTGTGAAGTATAACAATATTTTAAAACTAATTCGGTAGTTCTTAAAACCTTTGGGGTCTTAACACCTTTAAAAATCAAATGACAGCAATTTTCTTCTATTCAGAATTATACATAAATGCATACACATTTAATTTTGCAGAAAATTTCATACATGTTTGAAAACTATCTGAAGTAATGAGATTTATGAACACTACATTAATTTAGAATCATCAGCCTATTTTGATACTTGAAAATTTTGAGTAGTTCCCATGTTGGACCAGTTGGCCTCCCTAGTCCTCCTTTCTCTGTTTCTTCCTATTTCCTTTTCCATTCCAACTCTTCTCCAGATAAAATTTTCTACATTCTTCTTTCTGAGCATATGACCCTTTGTATTGTAGCTGTTTTGGGCCCCATTTCAAAAGAGCAAGGGATAAACTCTGTATTGGATTAATCCTAATCATGGTAGATTTAAAAAAAAAAAGTATCCATGTTATTTTACCATGAGATCCTTTTCTCAAGAGACAGACTCTATTTGCTCATGCATTAGATCTGAGTTGGTCCATGACTTGTTTACTAATAGAATATGGTAGAAATGATATTCTGTTAGCTTCAGGACTTAGACCTCAAGAGGTATGTTAGCTTTTGTTCTCACCTTGTTGGAACACTGACACAAAAAAAAGCAGAGGATAATGGAATAGCAGATCATACGGAGAAAGCCTTCATTATCCCAGGTCAAGGTCCCAGACATGAGAACAAGGCCATTTTAGATCTTCACTTTCACTGAACCACCAAATATCTACAGCAACTTAAAAATACCAGATGAAACCAGAAAAACTTCCCAGCTGAACAGCTAAATTGCTGAATTGTGAATCAGTGAATCTGAGTTATTGAATCATAAAAAAGAAGATGTTTGTTGTTTTAAGTTTTGTTGCAGTTTGTGATAGCCACAGATAAAAATTTCTACAAGAGAAAGATGGTGAGCAGAGAAAATTTAAGAAGTGTTGGATATGTAGCCTGAAGGAAAGAAAAGTGAGAAACAGGTTATTTTCCCTATACCAGTACTTACACATCCCGAAATCTTGGTTCTATTAACTCAGGAAAACATTTTCCATGATAAAATTCCAGTGATAATGAAACCATAAATATAAAAGCATAAGAGCTAATTATTGGAGTGTCTAGTTTTTTTTTTTAATATACATAAAATCAGACTGGCTTCCTAGTTTTCTTGCATATATCTGTATTTTGCCATATGTAATGTGCACCTTTATGCCCAAATTTTTGAGGGAAATATAAGGATTTGCACTTTACATGGTAGTACCTGAAAGACCTTGTTTCTGATCTTGTGTTTTGTAATTATTTGTTACATAAAATTTCTTGCACCATAACATGTTCAAAAATAAATGCTAAAATTCCTTTATAATAAAAAATATCTAAATATAAATAAATAAGTAATTGAATTTAAAAATTAAAACAAGATTATTTACTTGAAAGTCGGGACCAAAAACATGGGTGTGCATTATACATGGCAACATATAAAACAATAATAAGGCTATTTGTTAATCTACTTATTGTATATAATAGGGCTATTTTTCCTATTTATACTGAGTATTTGCTCAGATATTGAAAACTTATTTAAGTATTTTCTTATGTAACTGAAATAAAATTTGCCTCCTTTCTCTCCACCCCAACATAAAAATCATCTACAATGGTATACATATATACACACACATACAATAATAGCCCACCATTACTTTATATTCTTTCTTACTTTATTGAAATTCTTCTTCATGAAGAATGAGTGCTGCATAAATAAGAGTAATTTATGTACTGCACAGTGCAGGAGTTTTCTCATTGCATATTTTATTTCTCTATACACTCACTCACTCACATTTCCATTCCCAGGGACTGGCAAAGGAGGGATCCACACAGGAGAAGAAATTGACTTGAGCACATTATTCTGAGGACACACATCCTTCTGTTTCCTCAGAATGTCCTTTATACCTCATGTCCCACCTATTAATGGCCAGAAATTCTTCTTCAAGATCAGAAATCTATTCCTGGATTGACCTTTGCTCTCTACCTTACCTCAGCACATTTATTAGCATATTGGTTCACTCCAAGCACTCTCCCTTTTCGAGCCGCCAGGTCCACTTGGAACTCTTCAAATTTCTTATGCAGAACCTCTGTGCGCTCCCAGTCCTCGCCCAGTTCTACTGATGTTACTATGGCTTCCTGTGTACAGAAAAATCTATTGAATGACCAGCAAAGATTTAGGAATTCCTTCCAGGTAAAAGGCTTCAAACCCCTTCCTGCCTTCCTAGGATAACTCAGAAAGAGATACAGGTAGAGCCTGGGAGAACCACTTCTAGAAAAAGCCAGAAGCAGAAGTATATTTCCTAAAGTGTCACCATGACCCAAGGGACAGTGCTCTTTGGGGTAATTCTTCAGAGGAATCACAGGTATTGTTATTCAGAGCCCCTGAAAGTACCTTTTATGTCTTGGAACATAAAACATAAATATTAAGCACAAAAATAAATTCATCCTGCTTCTACTAAATTCAACATAGCAAATATTTACAAAGTCATAGTACTGAGCATTATTTGTGTAAATCTTTAGTTCTAACTGTAGTATTAATCTTTAAGTGTTTATAAAAAAAGAAAACTTCATAGTTATAAGCACCGATAGACAAGGGGGTAGGGAGAGAACTGACAATAGTGTCAGCCTAGACCTACACTAAGAAGGAAAATCTAGAAAAAGGAGTGAAATATCATGGACGGTAGAAGGGGGACAAGCCTAGACTGTCTTCAAGTGTACAGTTTTTGTATAAGTCTTGCCTTCTTCATTCAGAGTCATAATTTAGATTTACCCTCCCCCTACAATGTTAACAACATCCTGAATGCCTCTAAATCTTTGCCAAAATGTACCCATCTTTCAAGGAATAAAGTGCAGGAACAGATACCTTGACTTTATTTTTAATTAATAGCTTATATTAAATTGATTTAGATGCCTGGGATAGAGAAGTGGGAAGTCCTAAATGCACCTGTTTAGTTTTATACCTTATCTCCAATCCACTCCAAGATGTCAGCACATTCCTGCAAGTACTGCTGGAGCTTCAGAGCCTGGAGAAGGAGTGTGCCCTTCTCGTGAGTCAGCTCTATCAGCAGCTCCCACAGACGGCATAATTCCTCCAGATGGGCCTTTGGGGAAGAAAGGAAAAACTACTAAGTTACAGAGGCTATGGAGTAGGTGCAGACTCAGATGTTTGTGCAGGGAAGGACCTAGGTAAAAAAATTTCCTCCATTCACTTGTGCATTAATTGCTCAATAAATATTTAAAAGAGAAAATGGGATATGTATGGGAGTAGCTATTAAACTAAATCAGATATTATCTCCCATAAGGCAGTTTCTTTGAGATATTCTTTTATGTTTTAGAGGATAAAGGGATTACAAACACTGAGACAAGATGGAATTCACTGAAGAGTGCTCATTTGAACTGGACTATGAGAAACAGAATTTTAACAGGTAGATAATAGGCAGAGAGTTTTCTAAGCAGTGCAAAGTCACATAAGAAACTCAGAATGAACTGTTTGCCAAAAAATATTTTCCTGGCTTACAAAAAATAAAATCAACACCACCAAGGAAATAAGAAAATTTGAGACCTATAGTTGAGATCTGTGATGCAAGATTAACTTGAAGAATCTATAGCACATATCTTACAAAATCGAAGTTCTCATCTATGTAATGTCTTCAAGAATCATGTGTCTTACAACTAACTACTCCATTATTCAAGGTAGTATGTAGACCAAATTTCTCTCTAAATGCTGCATCTGACAAAACCCTAGTCATTTTGGTAGATGTGATGTTTTAAACATTTCTCAAATATTTTTATTAATGTGGAAACTTGATAGCACATAAAACTGAGTAATACAGGAATGATTTATACTTTATATCAATAAATAACATTTAAGATTTTATGGTTACAGATTTCACTTTCAATAGAGTTCTATTCTGGTTAAAGTCTGTGTTTCCTGACTATATTTTGTTGACAGTAACATGAGGTAGATTTTGCTAAATATAGGAAAACCAGCCCTAATTTTTAAATATGTGATACAAATATTTTAGCAATTTAATAAATGCATAAACAGTAGAAAATTACATTAAAAAGATCCTGAGTTGATTATATCAACAAAAACATGTTGGAATAGTTCATAGATTAAATCAGAAAAGATCTGCTATGTTATTAGTGGGTTACAAAGTGGTGGTGGCCTTCAGTTTTCAAGGGGGATTTTCTGAAGAAAAGGGATTTTAAGAGTTTCTCAAAGTGATTAGGAGGGTTTGGAGTTTTACAATAGTTAGTCATGCCATGTGGGCTAGGAAGAGAAAGAGGGATTATAGACAAAAGGATAAATATTTCAGAAAAGATTTCAAATCGAGAGCATCATTTGTTTGAAAAGTTTAAGTGACAAGGACTCTGAAGTCTGAAGAAACAATTAGGACATTTGGGAGAGTCAGTCATCTGGGAAATGTAGAACCAGACTGAAGTGGACTTGATCTTGAGGTAATTTACTCTGCAGTGGCATAAGGAATGTGATGCCAACAAAACAGCTTTTGTATCGTAGCTCTTCTCCACACTTGAGCATAAGGACATTCCATAATTTTTCTTGCTCCATCCGCATTAGAAGATAAGAAGCAAGAGCACTAATTCCAAACCAACTACATCAAAGTTTATATTTGGTTTAATCATTTAAAGCCCTGATAAAGTAATCAACAATTAAAAACTTATCTTTGAGAACTCTACCACATATTTACCTTGGTGTCCTCATGAGCGAAATGTCCCTCAGCAAATCGAACTTTCCTGATTTCTTCCAGCTCAGGAATGACCCTTGATTTTGCTTGTACCTCTGCTTCAAAGGATTCATGTGTTTGATATTTTCCCTAAAGTTTAGAAATCAGAGTTTATAGCTAATGAAACCTACTCTCCATGGACCATAAAGAGGTCTCTTTGTTCTCTTCTTTCAGTCAGAACTATTTGTTGCTTAACTCAGAGTGAGCGATCACCTATAACCATTACTGGAGCAGTTTGCATCCTAAAGGAAATGGTCACTACAGATAGCACACGGGTTTTTCAAGGGTCCCAGGCTCAAAGTCAGTGATCATAGAGAAAGGTTTTATTCATGTACTTATTTTGGGGGGAAATTTCCATGCAATGCAGTACCTTATTATTTTAAAGTCTCAATTGTTTTCTGGGGAAATGAAAGAATGCAACACACGTTTTCCTCTTCAACAAAAAATAAATCTTTTTTTAGAAAAGAAAAACTAAGTGCAGTAGAGAACAATGAAGAAGATAACTATTACAATAATGCCTTTTTCATAAATTATACATACCAAATCATATTCTTGTTGTCATATATGAATTAATACATTTAATTTACAAATTAAATAATTAATAACAATATTGTTCCTTTTAGGCACGTAACTGTTCTGATCATGATTATGCTATATGCTATAATACATATAAGAGTAAGAACTTCCCTAAACTTCTACCCCTGGTACCTCTCAGTCTAGTTAATTTGGACTTAACTAGAGATATGAATAACCATTTGCAGAAAACTAGGAAAAGCCCAGGTTAACTCATGTCTTTCTGAGGAGAATGGAAGTCAATTGTTTCAGAAGTGTTGATGTCTCTTACCTCGGTTCCATCCTAATGTCACAAAATATTAAAATCACATGAATAAATTCCATAAATTATCAGTCACTGCTTTGTCCATATTTTAACATTAGATGAATAATATATTCATAGAATGTTATCTAGAATGATTTTCCTTTGTAAATGAGGCACTGAAGCTTGAGTAGCCCATACTTTAACTTGAAGATATAGGCTACTTAATGGCAAAATTACTGTCCCTAACAGATAGTATAATCTTTCTATTACATCCTCATCTTATAGTTAACCATATACACATTTACATTACAAGAATATTTCCCTTTTTAGAGATCATTTGATCTGTTCTGGGGAAGTTAGTGGAATTGAGTGACCTGTATGTTAGTTGGGTCTTCATAGCTCTTATCTCCTGCAATCTTGAGTTTCTCCAAAATCCATTTCTCCAGGTCATCTGCATCCCTTCTGAAAACCTGGTAGTGATAGGACTCTTCAAGTTTCTGGCCCTTCTCAGCAACCAGCTTCTTGAACCTCTGGTACCGAGTCAACACCTCCTGACGCCTCTCCTGGATCTCTTCTGCTGTTTCTAGCACCTTCGGCCCACTGCTTTCCATAGCCTGAAAGTTAAAATATCTTCTATCCATTTCTGGTTCTCACATTTCTAGTACGCTGTCCTTTTTATATGTCCCAAGGTATTTACTCTTGTTGGACTTATGTTCAGGTATCTTTAATCCTATAAAACTTGTTAGAAGGGCTGAGTACAGTTACGTGTACAACTAGGCTAATTCTTGATCAGCCTGAACACTTTCTGACTTTTCAGATAAATTTGTGCCAGAATTTATTAAGTCCAAATAGAATTTGGAATGATAATACAGGTTATGTTTAAATTAGTAAAATTACAGTTTCAGATGAATAGAAATGTAATTTTATTGTTTTCAAAGACTAATAAGGTTGACAAGTACTAATCATTTTGAACTCAATTTAATGAATGATGTAAAATAGCTTGCAATTAACTTCACTAATGATACACACAAGAAGTTTAAAAATATTGAAAAATACAAAAAAAGAATCAGTAAGTATATATTTGAAAAATGTTGTTTTCTTCTTACTTAAAAATGTAGCTCATATATTTTTTACTCTTATTTACCTAGGTCACAAATACTACAAAACAAAAGTTCAGCCCCTCTTCTACCCCATTATCACAAATTTCAAATTATTAATATCTTAGTTGCCTTTTAAAATATAAAACAGTGCACTTTCAAACAACATAAAATACTTTCTTTCTGTAATGGAATCTCATTTGTGACAATATCTTGCAAAATGTCCACAGAGTCCATCTTAATTCATCTGGATAAAGGCACAGTTTCCCTTCTTATTTGAGCCAGAGAACTCAACATAAAATTCAAAACTTCTTTCTTTCTGAATACAATTACTACTCTCAGTGTCTTTTACTAGTTTGGCTACAGAATTAAATCATTCTATGGAAACTCAAACCATTATTGTGTATCATTTTACTCCCGGTTACTTAGTCATTCTCTGGAAACCCATGTAAACAGGTCATAGTGGATTTTAGTGCTGTATAGTCACAAGTTCAAGGTCATTGTTTAAAGTGAGACATTCAAAAAAGTGAAAATTAGAACTTAACCTCTCTACTTCATAAGAGTAAAAACAGTTCTTAATCCTCCTGTCAAAGATAGTACAGAATGTTCAAAGGAGATAGCTTTTCTAATTATACTAGGGACAAATTGTACTCACCATTTCCTTTGGAAAATGCTCCAATTTTCCTAAAAGTTTAAAACCTGGGAAAAATAAAATGTATCAGAGAGAGACAGAGAGAGAGAGAGAGAGACAGAGAGAGAATTCAAGTGGAATTGTCTAGTCTAATTCAGAGAGTGACTAGAGAAACGTTATGTATGTGGCAGAGGGGGGAAAAAGCCTCTTACTTGGACTCAGTATCCCACCAGCTATAATCTACATTATCTTCAGGAGACAGATTCAGCTGAGGCAGTTGCAAACTTTCACAGATGCTGAGTGACTCAGCTGTTTTGGGAAATTATGGCTCTTAAAGTTTCTCAGTAGGACTTTACAAGAAGTGAAAAGTTCTTTTTAGATGAAAATTAGAAAGAAAAAAGTTATAGATATAAGATAAGGAGGCTAAATTATAATTGTGTTTTGTTTCTTTTATCAATTTCAGTTTTTTTGTATGAAAGTCATAAATTAAAAATTTTGTGTTCCCCATTCTTCAGACTGTGTGCAGAATTACAAGAACTTAGTGCATACATAAGTTCTTGTTTCAGTATATCCCTAGGAAATACTACTCAGCAACTTCATACAAACCACAGGGCAGATTTTTAACTGCCTTGATGTCAACAAGATATTCTAATTCTTGCTGTAGATCCTTTGCCTAAAGAGAAAAAATAATTATTACTGGCCTCATAGATTGGATTTTTAAAATCTGATTTAGATCTACCCTTAATAATTTAAATAGAAGGAACAAAGGAATCTAACACACATATATTTATTTGTATTTCATGAAGCAAAAATTAGGATACCTCATTTGACAAAGTAACAAGGTTACAAATCATTTCAAAATGAGACTGAGATATAAAATGTGAAATAAAAATCCTCTTGTTTCATTAATTATTTTTAATGGAGAGTCAAAGAAGCAGAAATTCTTGTACAAAGGGATGGATTTTTAAGGCAACTTTGTAAAAATGAAACAAACAAAAATAGTGGACTGGTTTCCGATCTTCTTATAAAGCAGTGACACTATCTATTCCATTGTAAATCCAATTTGAATAATCTAGCCTTCATAATCTACTAGATTGAATCAACTTTATATGTTGGGAAACACCCTGCCTGGTTTCAGGAGCTGTAAACCCCCCATGGCTAAGGCTGAGTGAGCGACCTTCAGCTGTGAGCCACTAAGGAGACAAAGCTTATCTCCCTGGCAGGAGCACCGCTTCTGCTAACTGGCCCCCAATGCTTGGTTGGTTAGCCAGTGATGGGTAAGATTCCCTTAAGGGATGGGTTGCCTAAGACAGGCACAATCATGTGGGAGGCCCTCAAGGAAGGACTTGGGGATTACAGCAAAAGGAGGTGATGGACCCTCGCCACTGGCTATCCTGACATAGCCTGAGTCCTCATTCCATCTGGGAGAAGTTTCCTTATCTCTTGGCTGCCTTGTTGACCCTGCTCCACTTAAGCCTGAAACAATGACTGAGGGTGGTGCAGTGCTGTTCTGGATAGGATGGGTTCCCCCAGTGATCAGGCCTAAGAAAGAATATATAAAATCCTGTGAAACCTGCTTCGCTAAGAATGCTCTCAACTAAATGATAAGGGTCCTAGCAGGAAATGAGTTTGTTTCCCAAAGCTTTGTAGCCCCTTAGCTAACAACTCTGACTCAGAATAAGCCCTCAGAGTTCTTTGTATGTTATTTATTGTTTGATCCTTGCTGCCTGACAATGATTAATGAGCTTTACCTGTATTCCTGTGTAAAATGAACCTAATAAAAGCCCACTGAGGAAGATGCTCTTGGCCCTTCTCCTTTGAGAGATTGGCCACCTTTCCTCCCCAAACAGATCATTTCTTGGTAGACTTATTCTCATCTGTGGTGGATGGTGGGGGGTGAGGCAGGGCTCTGCAGGTGGAGCCCCCACACAGTTCTACATTTCTGATTTTCTTTATTCCTATATCATCTCACCCAAAGAAATCAAGAGAACTTTAAATTCTGTCCTTGTAAGTTTAGTACTACTTTACTTTTTCATATAGTTTTATTATAGTCAAATCAAATTTGAGTACTAAAGGTAGAAACACAAATCTTAAAGAACACATTATATCACACACACCAAGGAACTTCTAACTGGAGTTGGGGTGAGGAGATAATATTTCTGGTCTTTATTAAAGAGGTAAGAATAACCATCTTTAATTAGACTCTATCATAATAATGTTCATGTCATCATGATTGTTTTACATTAGTTTTTAATCTTTACAAGATTTGCAAAACAAGTACCTTTTTTAAGATTCTATTCATTTACTTTTATAGAGAGGGAAAGGGATTGAGAAAGTGGGGGAGAGAAACATGTGCAAGATAAAATTGACTCTCACACACTACCAGCTAGGGACCTGGCCCACAACCCAGTCATGTGCCCTGACTGGGAATCTATCCAGCAACCTTTCTATTAATTGAGACACACCAGCCATGGCCATAATCCCTATTTTTATGACAAAGAAGAAGTAGTCTCTGAGAGGTAAGCTATTCCATGGTTACCTGGTTTGTATGTTTTTAAACAAAGACAAATTCGTGTGAGTATGATGATCATGGCACTGTGTTTTTCATCTGTTTTAGTCAATCTTCTCTTAGTATATTAACATTTCTGATTGTCTTATTCCAGGATCTTCTTACCAAGAGTGCCAACCATGTGATAACCTATGACTAAACAAATAATAAGGCACAATCATCAGGACTGGCCATCCTAAAATAAAATAAAAGTGGATAAGGACAATAGTCTTTAAAGCAGGTAACAATGTGAATATGCACAGGAGACAGTCATAAGAAGGGTTTCATACTGATAAAGAAATGTCCTTTGAATTTTCAGTCATTGTATCTAGAAAAGATTCAAGGTTAAAAATACTCTGACAACATTCTGGCTATTATCTTGGCAGCTGCTGAATTAAAATTTAGTCCCACCTTATCTCCTCAGTCCTTTTAGACTAGCAAAGTTTTTCAGTCTCTAAGCATTGCTTACTATTATTAATAAGAGTATCAGGGTGCATCCTTGGGACAGATGGATGGGCATAATGAGAAAAATCTTAAACCCTTGTGGCTTAATACTTGGACCTCTGACTTCTTGCCACTTTTATAGTTTTACAAGAATGCCTATTGGCTCTCATGACACAGAGGCTCTGGTTAGAGGAGGTCAGGTAAAGAATGCATGACAGATACTATGGAAGTTTAGATTCATATAAATTATTGAAACAATGTTGTTGCACTGCATGAGTACTGAGAAGCTACAGAGAAAACTTGAGTTCATCACAGGCGGCTTCACTAAAAATAAGTCTTCATTTAATTTTATAAGAGTGGGAGCAATTTGGAGGGTAACTGTATTTGGTCATGGTTATCAAGTCTGGGCAGATATCCATACTAGTTTAATCTGCATTGCCCAGCTTGCCTGAACCTCTTCTCAGTTATCAGATTTTCCTTTCCTGGGCTCAGAAACTCCAAGAAATGCTTATATTAAAAAAATTCTTAAGTCTTTTCAATTTGCATCACTAAAATTCATAAGTTTACTATAGATTTCCTGGACACCAACTTTCTCTGCACATTTAACAACAGAAACATATGTTAATTTTCATGCAAGACTATTTTTTTGGAATAGAGGACATCATTATTTTATTATTAAAATATTATTTTTATTTCTCCATAATTAGTTCTTATTTTAAAATATATCTAATTTTTCTCAACCTGTTCTCAATTTCAGTGTCTTTGGTTATATTATGCTTGTTTGTTTGGGGTTTTTTTGCTCATTAGGTTCCTGTTAAAGGTGAGATCATATGGTATTTGAACAGGCTGACAGTCATCAGAGGGGAGAGGGGAGGGAATTTCAGGGGAAAAGGGGTAAGATTTACAGGAACAAGTATAAAGAACACATGGACAAAAACTATGGGGGGTGGAAATGGGAGGAAGGTGAGGAGGGCTGGGGTGGGAGTAAAAGAAAATTGTACAAGATCAACAATTAAAATACAAATTAAAAAAAGAAAAAATATATATCTAATTTTTGTCTCCTAAATCAGTTAGAATATTAGAAAATATTATTCAAAAATGTGAGAAAAGCATTTTTCAGTTTATTGTATCTATATAAACTCTCACCACTTTAGGTTCTTTAAAGGTATTTTCCACTTACCTCTATTTGAAAAATCATATATTATTAAATTGTGCAACCTTATAATAAAAAACAGAACTTTTTTCCATATTATTTTCTTTTACTGTACCTTTCTTATTTTATTTGTTTTTTGTTTTACTTATTTAGTATTATTACATTGAATAAGAGAATCTAAAACCCATGATATTATTTTTTTACAATGTACTATGCAAACGAAATACAAAGAAAGTTTGGGATAATGGAAAGTATACTATTTTTTAAGCAAAGGCATGTAATTCAAAGTCTTGGTTCTACCATTTAATAATCAGGTGATCAATGAAAATTTGTTTAAATTTTATTAAGTATATACAGGGGATAGTGATGTGTAATCTACCTATTCCAAAGAATTGGTATATGACTCAATTTAGATGGTTGATTGAAAAACACTTTAGATTTAACAGAAAAAAGAATTGTTAACTGATGTGAAGAATGCCAGAAATATATATTTTAATTACTTCAAGTCATATATTTTATTCTGATTCATTAATTTTGAAAATCAGGATGTAAAAAGCAGACATCTGATATGGGATACTTTTTCACAGAGCTAAATGCTTATATTTTAAAGAATGATACATTAGCAAATGATACATTGAAAATCTTACTTAAAATTCTTTTATGTTCCCATCCAATAATAATCTCTGAGCACAGCAACCTGGAAAGAAACTATATACAGCATGTACAATGTCTATAGACTTGATTAAAACAATTCTTTCCCCAGCCAAGATGGAGGCATAGGTAGAAACCCTTTGCTTCCTCGCACAACCAAAAGGAGGATAACAACCAATCTAACACCAATAAACAGCCAGAAGTGCCAGAAAATCAAACTGCATGGAACTCCAATAACCACAGAATTAAAGAAACAGTCAAACAGAACAACCAGACCAGTAGGCAGCCAATGGAGAGAAACTTCTGTGAGGCAGAAGACCATGGGAGCAGGGCTGACAGCAGCAAGGCAACAGGCTGAGTGGGGTGGTGGGGAGGGGCTAACTTCAGGGGAAACTGAGATTCAGAGGTGGCTGTGGACTATGGTGGTTGCCACAGTGGGAGAAAGTCCCAGTATGACATGAGAGTTCATTGAAAAGTGCACTAGAGATGAGCAGGAGAGCTGCATTGTTCCCTCTCTGGCCCCTCCCCAACAGGCAGTGCCACAGCACAGCAAGGAGATTTGTCCTGCCTGGGTAAATAATGCCTCACCATCTTACAAATTAACAGGGGCCCCAGACAAAGTAATGGGGTCAAAATGAAAGAACAGAGCAAAACCACAGAAAGAGACGTAAGTGATGAGGATATAGCCAACCTGTCTGAAGCACTGGTAATCAAAATACTTACAGAACTGATTGAGCTTGGTTGAAAAATGAAAGAACAAATGAAAGATACCCAAAATGAAATAAAGCAAAATGACTTCTGGCCAAGATGGAGACATAGGAAAACACACTGTGCCTCCTCAGACAACCAAAAGGACAACAACAAATTTAAGAACAAAAACTACCAGAACTGACAGAAAATCAAACTGTATGGAAGTCTGACGACCAAGGTGTTAAAGAAGAAACATTCATCCATACCAGCAGGAGGGGCAGAGACAGGTGCGGCGGATCCTATCTGGCAGGATCCATGTATGTTGTGGCTGCTCGTGAACAAATGCACAAGGACTACAGGAATCCTGTGGGGAAAAAAGGGATGGCACAGCCACTCTCTAAGTCAGAGAGAGGGCCCCAACCCCCACCTCGACAGGTTTTATTGTTTTCCTGGGTACATTACAAAGAGGGTATTCCTCATTTACTACGCACAGGTTTGCATTAGGTGATTACCTTTTACAGACAATAAAGGAGAGTATGTTGCTAATCACATCAAAGAAGAAGGATATTTGCAAATGTAAAGGGAAAAGCTGTTGGATTGTTAACACTCCATACTTGGGATGTTTAGCTCAGATTTTAGGAAGTTGAGGTAAATCCCTGCTGCCTCAGTTCAGGGTGAGGGAGTTTTAGCAAAAGCAAGCCTCATAGCAGCCTAAGTATAATGCAGGCCTGATTCCCAATTGGAAAACCTCTCCACATACGTGGTCCTGCGTGCTGACACACACCCCACTGGTTTTCCACCTGAGGGCTGAGCTATGTTTCCATGGCATGTGAAACGGTTCCCGATAGACGGACAGTTGGGCAGAGAGGACATGTGGCAAGGCGGCAGCTGAGGGACCAGGCAAGATGGTGGTTTGCAGACTGTGTGGTCCCGCATTCAAGTGCAGATAAATCAGGAGGAACAACTAGGGAGCAAGGCAGGCCACAAAACCCAGGGTTCCAGTATGGGGAAATAAAGCCTCAAAAACTTCTGACTTAAAACACCTATGGGGGGGGTTAGGCAGCAGTGGAAGAAGCTCCCAGCCTCACAGAGGAGAGCTTTAGAGAGAACAAGAGGGTCATAGAATGTATACAAAACCACCCACCAGGGAATCAGCACCAGAGGGGCCCAATTTGATTGTGGGTAGCTGGGGAAGTGACTGAAAATTGGCAGAGAGCAGAGCAAGTGGCACTGTTCCCTCGCAGACTCATCTCCTACATACAGCATCACAACACAGCAACATGGGCTGCCCCAGCCTAGTGAACAGCTAAGGCTCTGCCCCTTACTATGTAACAGGTATGCCAAGACAAAAAAATAAAAAATGGCCCAAATGAAAGAACAGAACAAAGCTCCAGAAAAAATACAACTAATCAACAAATACATAGCCCACCTATCAGATGCACAGTTCAAAACACTGGTTATCAGCATGTTTCAGGAACTCACTCAGTACTTCAACAGCATTAAAAAAAAAAAAAAAAAAAAAAAAAAAAAAACAGGCAGCAATTAGGGTTGCAATATGTGAAATAAAGAAAAATCTACAGGGAACCAACAGTGAAGGGAAGAAACCAGGACTCAAATCAATGGTTTGGAGTAGAAGGAAGAAAGAAATATTCAACCAGAACAGGATGAAGAAAGAAAAATTCAAAACAATGAGGAGAGGTTTAAGAATCTATGGAACAATTTTAAATGATCGAACATCTGAATCATTGGAGTGCTAGAAGGAGAAGAAGAAGAGCAAGAAATTGAAAACATTTAAAAAAAATAATGAAGGAGAACTTCCCCAATCTGGCAAAGGAAATAGACTTCCAGGAAGTCCAGGAAGCTCAGAGAGTCCCAAAGAAGTTGGACCCAAAGAGGAACACACCAAGGCACATCATCATTAAGATATCCAAGATTAAAGATAAGGAGAGAATCTTAAAAGCAGCAAGAGGAAAAGAGACAGTTACCTACAAAGGAGTTCCATAAGACTGTCAGCTGATTTCTCAAAAGAAACCTTGCAGGCAAGATGGGGCTGGAAAGAAGTACTTGAAGTCATGAAAGGCAAGGACCTACATCCAAGATTACGCTATCCAGCAAAACTATCATTTAGAATGAAAGGGCAGATAAAGTGCTTCCCAGATAAGGTCAAGTTAAAGGAGTTCATCATCACCAAGAACTTCTTATATGAAATGTTAAAGGGACTTATCTAAGGAAAAGAAGATAAAAAATATGAACAGTAAAATGACAACAAACTCACAGCTGATTAACAACCAAACCTTAAAAAAGAACAATACAAAAACAAACTAAGCAAATAACTAAAACAGGAGCAGAATCAGAGAAATGGAGATCACATGGGGGATTGCCAGTAGGGAGGGGAAGGGGAAGAATGGAGAGGAAAAGGGTGCAGGGAAGAAGAATCATAATTGGTAGGCATAAAATAGATGGGGAGAAGTCAAAAAATGGTATAGGAAAAAGAGAACTCAAAAACTTATATGTACAACCCATGTGCATGAACTAAAGGGGGGGGAATACTGGAGGGTCAGGGGTGCAGAGTGGAGGGGGGAGAAAGGTAAGAAATGAGAAAAATGTAATAGCATAATCAATAAAATATACTTAAAAAGATGGGTAAACAGTCACAAATATGCAATACATGGAAAATAACAAATGTGTTAAGATACACAAATGTCCATATTGAGTGATGTGCAAGTTAAAGCAATATTTGTTTGCCCATTAACTTGGTAAACATTTAAAATCTACTCAATTTGGACAAAGGAAAGGGGAAAATCTATTTTATGTACTGTTTTTTTATGATTTTATTTATTTTTTTTCCATTTTTTTATTTTAATTGTTGATCTTGTACAGTTTTTTGTCTTTTACTCCCACCCCAGCCCTCCCCACCTCCCTCCCAGTTCCACCCCCCATAGTTTTTGTTCATGAGTCCTTTATACTTGTTCCTGTAAACCCTTCCCCTTTTCCCCTGACATTCCCTCGTACTGTTAAAGGGAATAAAAATTGATGAAGTCTTTAAAAAATAAAATAAAATAAAATAATTCTTTCAGTGTCCATACATATCAGATTCAAGATGGAATCAAAGTTTCAGATGATGCTCTGAATTTGATTTGGACCACAAAATGATAATGTAGTTATTCATGCAATCTTAGGGGATGATGTAAAGAAGCCACAGAAGTAACAACATAGAGTCAGCTGAGTATAGAACTGAGGAGTTATGATTGTGTAATAACAGAAGGGATTGTAGATGGCCAGATACCTGTCCATAGTCATGGGGGTGAGCAAGAAATCCTCAGTAATGTCAGGGAGTAAAATAAATACATCTGTAGGAGAAAACCAGCAGGAGAAATGGTTTTCTGCTTACTGACTAGATTGGAGAGTATCTTGGGGATTGTGATTATAGTATACCATATTTCCACTAAGGAGAGGCCCCAGTGAAGAAATACTTGGGGATATGGAGTTGGGAATCCACTTTGATGGAAAAGAAGACAATATAGGCCCCAATGATAATGAGCAGGTAAATTATGAGCAAGAGGATAAAAATAAGAGTCCATCCTCCTGCAAATAAGAAAAAATAGTTAATATAAATTCAATCACTACTGTCAAATTCTTACTTTTCATCATCTCAGAAAAGAGAGGATGGGTCAAAAAAGAAAGAAGGAATTAGAGCCCTGGACAACTGGTTTAGACAATTAATTGTATAATTAATTTATTATTATTCTATTTGTTTATTCAAACTTGTTAATTAAACATTTTAATTATAATTTACATTCAATATTATATTGTGTTAGTTTCGGCTATACAGCATAGTGATTAGAAAATCATACATCTTATAAAGTGTTCCCCCTGATATTTTCAGTACCAAACTGGTACCTTACATAGTCATTACAATATTATTAAATACATTTGTGAGATTTTCTTATGTTCCAGGTACCCTGCAATATGTTTAAATTAGGGGGATCACTAAGGAAGAGATAATGTTCCAAATATATAAATTGCTGTATCATTCTCTAGCTAACCACACCATGAAATTCAGTTTATACAGTATTTTGCATGTTACCCAAGAAAATATTTTATAATTAGCAAAAATTTCCTACATATATGTATACGTATAATTTGAAATAATTTATATATATAAATTATATATATAAACTATATATATATATAGTTTGAAAATCATTTAATTCCTTCACTTATATCAGCCCCTCTCTAACTCTGAAAAAGTAAAAGTCAGGGTTCTACTCAAATACTACGTACCATGAATGATTTCAGTCAGATTAAATTACTCTTTCTGTGGTAGTCCCACAGCAATTGATTTTGTACTTTCTATGGCATGGCTAACATTACAATATTATGTCTGCTTCTCTAATTATTCCATATACTCTAATTTAACCTAATGTTTTGCATTAACAGGTGCTCAGTTAAAGGGGATAGAAATAAAATTTATTGAAAGTGAATGCTCTCCAATTCCATCCATGCTGTAGTGAAGTATGGATGGAACTGGAGAGCATTATGCTAAGTGAAGTAAGCTAGGTGGTGAAAGATAAATATTATATGATCTCACCTAAAACTGAAACCTAATCAACAAAACAAATAAGTAAGCAAAATATAACCAGAGACATTGAAATTCAGAACGAACTGACAGTAATCAGAGGGGAAGTGGGAGGGGATAATGAGTGGGGGAAGGAGAAAGGGTTTTCAGAAACATCTATAAAGGACACACAGCAAAACCAAAAAGGGGTAGGATGAAGGAGGGGAAGTGGGGATGGCTGGAGGGGGAAAGTTATGGGGGAAAATGGAAACAACAGTACTTGAACAACAATAAAAAAATGTGGAAAAATAATAAATTTCCACCCAGTTCAATTTCACTATGTGGTAATGTAATGTCAAATAAAATGACAGGCCAAGTGACAAAGGAATCAAATAAATGTGAACATATGTCATTAAGGAACACTCTTGGCATGATAAAAGTTTTAATTGAAGATGACAAATTAAGAAATACTGTAAATATAAAACGAAAAAAGAAGTGTGTAATACGACATAAAGTAATTATCACAGCAATTTCAATGAAGAATTTCCTGCTTGGCATAATTTTATTCTCTGTCTACTGACAAAGAAAAAAAGCCCATATATATTTGGGATTCAAATGGGTACCAAACATCAAGTTGCCTTGTATCTGTTAATTCTTAAGATTATGTCATTAACCCTTCTAGAATTTTTTACTTGCAATAATCCAGTGTGGCATCATAAAGAATTATTTAAAAGGTTTGTAATAACTGCCATAAAAAGACAAATAAAAACCACTAATCAAATAATAAGAAGAAGAAGAAGAAAAAGAAGAAGAAGAAGAAATTGCCAGTAACCAGAGGGGAGTGGGGAGAGGGATAATGGGGAAAAGGGGAAGGTCCATCAAGGAACATGTATAAAAAACACTGGGAAGAAGCCAAGGGGGGTAGATTTGAAGGTGGGAGATGGGGATGGGTAGAGCGGGGGGCCATGGTGGGGTGAAAATGGAGACAACTGTACTTGAACAACAATAAAAAGAAGAAAATAAAGGTAAGATAAAATTTAAAAAAGAAAATGAAGAGATAAGTAGCATGGCTGAGCAGGCTGGATTCAACCTTGATTCTGAAAATTGAGAAAAAGTTTATCATCTCCCTTTTTCCTGGAGATGAATGTAGCACATTTAATTCTTCTGGGTGGATACATCCTACATGAAGAAAGAAAATAATATGTAGAAAAAAAGATAAATTTGAGTGACAGAAAATGCTTGAATACTTGATCTCCAATATTTTTTAGAACAAAACAAGAGAAAATAAACAAACAAACAAACCAACAAACAAACAAACTTTGTCCCAGTTAATGAAACAATTATTCTTCTAGTTGTTTAGGCCAAAATTCTTGAATTCAATATTATTTCCTCTTTTTCACACCCCTACATCCAATCAGTAAGCAAGTCATTCAGGGATACTTTCCAGAATCCAACTACTTAAAACATTCACACTGCTGCCCCAGTCCAAGCCATCAACCCTTGCCTGGGTTCTTGCAACAGCTTCCAAACGTGTTTGCTTCTGCCTTTGTTCCTTTTTTAGTCTGTCCTCAGCACCAAAATTAGAGAAATCCTATTAAAGGATGAATTATAAAAAATATGAAAATTCCTTTTCCAAAAGGTTTTCTCTTCACTCTAGTGGTCTTTTAGTGCTCCTGTAACTTGGCCCCACAATGATTTTTCTGACTTCATTATTTACTTCTTCATACCCATCCTAGCACTTGTATTCACATTTTACCTGGAATGCCCTTACCTCTGAGCCTTTGCACTTCTATTCCCTTTACTTACAGCATTCTTCCTTAAAATATAAAAATGCCCAGAACTCCTTTCCTGTACTTATTTTTGTCATTATTCAAATATTACCTACTGAAAGAGGTCATTATGAATTACCCAAATATTAGGAGGTCATTTCTAATTACCCTATATAAAATTTACCCCAGTAGCTAAACTCCATATTCCCTAGCCATATATTGTTGTTTTTTTACTATATTCTCTCTTTTTACCTTTGAATACATAGTCATATTTTATTTAGGTTATTTTCTAACAACTATAAATACAAAGAGTTTTATCTTTTCTGGTAAAGTTTTGTATGTAATAGCTAAAACATCAATTTAGACAGATTTGGCATATAACATTTTATTTAAAATGAACTTGAACTCTGCTTAGGTTGTTTTGTATGTACAGAAAGTTTCTTCAAACACCCAGGACAAATATAGTTCAAAGTCTCTTTCACTGATGGAGAAGTTATAAGTAGATACATATATTCTCATATTATAAAGAAAAATTGATGAAAGTGTTAGTGATATCAGGTTATGAAGACATGCATATGAATAACTTATACTGGTGATGGGAGAAAAAATTCAGGGCTTAAGAGTAAAATATCTAAGAAATTATTAAATTCTAATCTGTAAAATGACCAGCATTTTAAAGCCCTTTCAAATTCAGCCTGAAATTAATTTTTTTAAATCAGTATTTTTTAATTGTTGATATTGTACAGTTTTCTGTCTTTTACCCCGCCCCAGCCCACCACCCCAGCCCTCCCCACCTTCCTCCCATTTCCAACCCCCATACTTTTTGTCCATGAGTCCTTTATACTTGTTGCTCTAAACTGTTCCCCTTTTCCCCTGAAATTCCCTCCCCTCCCACTCTGGACACTGTGAGACTGTTCTCAAATTCAGTGTCTTTGTTTATATTATGCTTGTTTGTTTGTTTTGTTGATTAGCTTCCTGTTAAAGGTGAGATCATATGGTATTTGTCTTTCACTGCCTGGCTTATTTCGCTTAGCATGATACTCTCCAATTCCTTCCATGCTGTCGCAAAGGGTAGGAGCTCCTTCTTTCTTTCTGCTGCATAGAATTCCATTGTGTAAATGTACCACAGTTTTTTGATCCATTCATTAACTGATGGGCACCAAGGTTGCTTCCAGCACTTGGCTATTGTAAATTGTGCTGCTGTGAACATAGGGGTGCATAGATTCTTTTGGATTGGTGTTTCAGGATTCTTAGGATATAATCCAAGCAGTGGAATTGCTGGGTCAAAAGGTATGTCCATTTTTAGTTTCCTTAGAAAATTCCATACTGTTTTCCATAGTGGTTGTACCAATCTGCACTCCCACCAACAGTGCAGTAGGGTCCCCTTTTCTCCACAACCTCTCCAACACTGGCTGTTTGTTGCTTTGTTTATGAAGGCCATTCTGACTGGTGTCAAGTGGTATCTCATTGTAGTTTTAATTTGCATCTCTCTGATAGCTAGCGATATCGAGCATCTTTTCATGTGTCTCTGGATCCTCTGTATGTCCTCCTTGGAGAAGTGTCTGTTCAAATCCTTTGCCCATTTTTTAATTGGGTTGCTTGTCTTCTTAGAGTAGAGTCTTGTAAGTTCTTTATATATTTGGGAGATTAATCCCTTGTCTGAGGTATCATTTCCAAATATGTTTTCCCATACAGTTGGTTCTCTTTTTATTTTAATACTGTTTTCTTTAGCTGTGCAGAAGCTTTTTATTTTGATGAGATCCCATTTGTTTATTCTTTCCTTTATGTCCCTTGCTCTAGGGGATGTATCAGTGAAAATATTGCTGCGTGAAATATCTGAGGTTTTCCTGCCTATATTATCCTCTAGAATTTTAATGGTGTCATGGCTTATATTTAAATCTTTTATCCACCTTGAATTTATTTTTGTGTATGGTGTAAGTTGGTGCTCGAGTTTCATTTTTTTGCATGTAGCTGTCCAGTTCTCCCAGTACCACTTATTGAAGAGGCTATTTTTGCTCCATTTTATGTTGCTGCCCCCTTTGTCAAATATTAATTGACTGTAAAGACTTGGGTTTATTTCTGGACTCTCTGTTCTATTCCACTGGTCCACGTGTCTGTTCTTGTGCCAGTACCAGGCTGTTTTGATTACAGTGGCTTTGTAATACAGTTTGGTATCAGGTATTGTGATCCCTCCTACTTTGCTCTTCTTTCTCAAAATTGCTGCCGCTATCCGGGGTCGTTTATGATTCCATATAAATTTTTGAAGTGTTTGTTCTATGTCTGTGAAATATGCCACTGGAACTTTAATAGGTATTGCATTGAATATGTAAATTGCTTTGGGTAATATGGACATTTTGATAATATTAATTCTTCCGATCCATGAACATGGTATATGCTTCTATTTGTTTGTGTCTTCCTTGATTTCTTTCTTCAGTGTTGTGTAGTTTTCTGCATACAGGTCTTTTACCTCCTTGGTTAGGTTTATTCCTAGGTATTTTATTCTTCTTTTTGCTATATCGAATGGGATTTTTTTCTTGATTTCTGCTTCTGCTGTTTCACTGTTGGTATACAAAAATGCCTTTGATTTTTGGATATTGACTTTGTATCCAGCTATTTGGCCAAATTCATTTATTACGTCGAGCAGCTTTTTGGCCGAGTCTATAGGATTTTCTATGTACACTATCATGTCATCTGCAAACAAGGATAGTTTTGTTTCCTCCTTTCCAATTTGGATGCCTTTTATTTCCTTTTCTTGTCTAATTGCTGTGGCTAAGACTTCCAATACTACATTGAATAGAAGTGGTGATAGTGGACAGCCTTGTCTTGTTCCTGATCTTAGTGGGAAAGATTTCAGTTTTTGCCCATTGAGTATGATGTTGGCTGTAGGTCTCTCATATATGGCTTTTATTATGTTGAGGAATGCTCCCTCTATTCCCACTTTGCTGAGTGTTTTTATCATAAATGGGTGTTGTACTTTATCAAAAGCTTTTTCTGCATCTATTGATATGATCATGTGATTTTTGTCTTTGCTTTTGTTTATGTGATGTATTACATTTATTGATTTGCGAATGTTGAACCATCCTTGCATCCCTGGGATGAATCCCACTTGGTCATGGTGTATGATCTTTTTAATGTATTGCTGGATGCGGTTTGCCAATATTTTGTTGAGGATTTTAGCGTCTATGTTCATCAGTGATATTGGCCTGAAGTTTTCATTCTTTGTTATGTCTTTATCTGGTTTTGGGATTAGGATGATGCTGGCTTCATAAAAAGAGTTTGGGAGTCTTCCATCATTCTGGATTTTTTGGAATACTCTGTGAAGGATAGGGGTTAGCTCTTCCTTAAATGTTTTGTAGAATTCTCCTGTGAAACCATCTGGTCCAGGGCTTTTGTGTGCCAGGAGTGTTTTGATTACTGATTCAATTTCACCAGCTGTTATTGGTCTGTTCAGGCTTTCTGTTCCTTTTTCATTGAGTTTTCGAAGGTTATATTTTTCTAGAAACTTGTCTATTTCACCTAGGTTTTCAAATTTCTTGGCATACAGTTCTTCATAGTAATTTCTTACAATCCTTTGTATTTCTGTGGTGTCAGTCGTAATCTCTCCTCTTTCATTTCTGATTGTGTTTATTTGAGTCCTCTCTCTTTTTTCTTTTTTTTCCATTTTTTGTTTTATTTTTTTAAATCAGTATTTTTTAATTGTTGATATTGTACAGTTTTCTGTCTTTTACCCCGCCCCAGCCCACCACCTCGGCCCTCACCACCTTCCTCCCATTTCCACCCCCATAGTTTTTGTCCATGAGTCCTATATACTTGTTGCTCTAAACCGTTCCCTTTTTCCCCTGAAATTCCCTCCCCTCCCACTCTGGACACTGTGAGACTGTTCTCAAATTCAGTGTCTTTGTTTATATTATGCTTGTTTGTTTGATGAGCCTGCTTAAATGCTTGTCGATTTTGTTTATCTTTTCAAAGAACCAGCTCCTGGATTCATTGATCCTTAGGATTGTGCTTTTAGTCTCTATGTCATTTAATTCTGCTCTGATCTTGGTTATTTCCTTCCTTCTACTTGCCCTGGGCTGTCTTTGTTGTTGTTCCTCGAGTTCTTGTAGGTGTAGGGTTAAGTCGTTTGTTAGAAATGTTTCTGTCTTCTTTAGGTAGGCCTGTATTACTATGAACTTCCCTCTGAGCACTGCCTTCATTGTGTCCCATAAGTTTTGGGTTGTTGTGAGTTCATTTTCATTTGTTTCCAGAAACTTTTTGATTTCCTCCTTAATTTCATTCTTTACCCATTCATTGTTTAATAGCATGCTATTCAATCTGCATGATTTTGATGATTTGGGGATTTTCCCCATTAAGTCGGTTTCTAGTTCTAGTCCCTTGTGGTCGGAGAAAATGCTTGGTATGATATCAATTTTCTTGAGTTTGTTGAGGCTTGTTTTGTGTCCTCTCATGTGGTCTATCTTTGAAAATGTTCCATGTGCATTTGAAAAAAATGTGTATTTAGTTTCTTTGCGATGGAGGGCCCTATATATATCAGCTAAGTCCAATTCGTCTAGACTACTGTTCAATGCCACAATATCTTTGTTGATAATTTGTTTGGAAGATCTGTCCATTTTTGACAGTGGGGTGTTAAAATCTCCTACTATAATTGTGTTGCTGTCAATATCTTTCTTGAAGTCCTCTAAGATTTTCTTGATGTATTTAGGTGCTCCTATGTTGGGTGCATATATATTTACACTGTTTATGTCTTCTTGGTGGATTCTTCCCTTGAGTATTATGAAGTGACCTTCTGGGTCTCTCTTTATAGCTCTTCTTTTGAAGTCTATTTTGTCTGATATGAGTATTGCTACCCCGGCCTTTTTTTCCTGTCCATTTGCTTGGAAAATTTGTTTCCAGCCTTTCACTTTAAGTCTGTGTAGGTCTTTTGTCCTGAGGTGGGTCTCTTGTAGGCAGCATATGTGTGGGTCATGCTTTCTTATCCAGTCAGCTACTCTATGCCTTTTGATTGGAGCATTTAATCCATTTACATTTAAGGTTACTATTGATAGGTACTGATTCATTACCATTTTCGTATCTGTGTTCCTCACTCTCTCTTTTCCTTTCTTTCCTTAAAGCAGTCCCTTTAGTATCTCTTGTAGTACTGGTTTGGTAGAGGTGTATTCTTTTAGACTTCTTTTGTCTGGGAAGCTCCTTATTTGGCCTTCTATCTTGATTGAAAGCCTTGCTGGATAAAGTAGTCTTGGTTGTAGGCCTTTGGTTCTCATTACTTGGAATATTTCTTGCCATTGTCTTCTGGCTTGGAGCGTTTCCATTGAGAAGTCAGTTGCTAACCTTATCGGGGCTCCCTTGTATGTTACTTCCTTTTTCTCCCTTGCTGCCTTTAAGATTCTCTCTTTGTCTTGGAAGTTTGCCATTTTAATGATGATGTGTCTTGCAGTGGGCCTGTTTGGGTTCCTCTTGATAGGGATTCTCTGTGTTTCCTGGATTTGTGTGACTTTTTCTCTCACCAAATTAGGGAAGTTTTCCATCATTACTTTTTCAAATAGGTTTTCTATCCCTTGCTCTTCTTCTTCTCCTTCTGGTATTCCTATTATACGGATATTATTACGTTTCATGTTGTCTTGCATTTCTCTTAAACCCTCTTCATTCTTTCTGAGCCTCTTTTCCTTTTCTTGCTCTATCTGGCTGTTTTTTTCTACTTTGTCCTCCAACTCACTGATCTGATCTTCTACTTCATCGATTCTGCTTTTCATTCCTTCTACTGTGTTCTTCAGCTCAGAAATTGTATTCTTCATTTCCTCTTGGCCCTTTTTGATAGTTTCTATTTCCTTTTTCATGTTGATACAGTTTGCACTGAGTTCATCGTAGCTTCCCTGTAGTTTCTGGTAGCTCATTGAGAGCTCATGGAGCTTCCTGACAACCATTTCTTTGAACTCCTTATCTGATAGTTGAGTTGCCTCTGTTTCATTTAGCATTCTTTCTGGGGCTTCCACCTTTTCTTTCATTTGGGGATTGTTTCTTTGTCTTCTCATTGTTGGTGAGACTCTTCTTGTAAACCTCTGCTTCTTAAGTTGATCTGTTCTGGCTACCTGCGTTTATGGTGTGAACTTCTGTGGTGGAATACCTGTGAGATTCAGTGTTATAGTCTTCTTCAGGTATCCTGGTGTTCACAGCTTCCACTGTCTCAGCTGTGGGAATACCCCCTCTTTTGGTCCAACTCTGGGTTTTCCACAGTTCTCGGATTTCTTTGCCTCACTCGTGGGTATTCAAAAAGAGAAAAGAATAAAGTGAAAAAAGAAGAGAGAGAAAAAAGAAAAAAAAAGAGGAGGGAAGGAGAGATAGAATTGGAAAGAAAGGAAGAAGGAATAAAGCCAGAAAGAAGTTAAGAGAAGCAAAAGGAATTGAGGGATAAAAAAGGTAGAAGTAATAAAAAAATAAAAAATATATAATCAAAACAAAACAAAAAGAACCCCACAAAAACGAAAAACAAACCAAAACAAACAAACAAACAAAAAACCCAACTAAACAGACAAAAAACAACTATCAAAAATAACCCACAAAACAAAATGAAAGAAAACACCCCCCCCCAAAAAAAAAAAAAAGAATAAGAAGGAAAAAAAAAAATCTCTTGCTATTTTCACACAGGCCAAACTGGATTTTCTGGACTTGCTGGCTGTTGCAGGCTGCGAGGTGACTCGTATCGCTTTTCTCCCTGTTCCTCACTCAGTCAGCTTTGGGCTACTGTCCTCAGTGCCAGCCCAGCACTGTCCCCAGGGCTAATGGCGCACTCTCCATGCAGGGCCTTGGGTGTGATTTCTGAGCCTCCTGCAGGGGGCGAGCTTTCCAGAGTTTATGGGTTTCAGCTGGAGTCTCTTACAGATCCATCCCTCCCCGAACCCATTGCTGTGAGCTCCGGGTCTCCCACAGGGCGCAGGCGCCCGCCTGAGACTACGGGCGTGGGCTCCGAGAGTTTCCCGCGTTGCGCGCACTCACCCCAGGATCACAGATGTGAGCTCCAGGTCCTCCAGAGTCCCCTTCTCTAGTTGCAGGGTCGCCTCTGGCTGCAGGGCTGCTTCCAACCCGGTTGCAGAGGCCCCTCCGGTCGCGCGACCGCCTCCGGTCGTTTGCAGAGCCGCCTCCGGTCGCCGGGTCGCCTCTGTCCCGTCTCAGGGCCACCTCCGGTCACTCGGCTGCCACATCTAGTTTTCCAATGTCTGCTACAGATTTTGATCTCCTATTTTCATATATACTGTGGTATTGTTGGCTATCTGCTCTGTTCCTCTGTAGATCAGTTAGGTTTTTCTCCCATGTGCAGGAGGAAGGACAATCTGCATCCTCCTACCATGCCACCATCTTGAACCTCCGAAATTAAGTTTTTTTTATTGTCATTCAAGCACCGTTGTCTCCATTTTCACCCCACCATTGTCCCCTGTCCCACCCATCCCCACCTCCCACCCTCAAACCTACCCCCTTTGGCTTTTTCCATGTGTCCTTTATACATGTTCCTTGATGGACTTTCTTCTATTTTCCCTCATTATCCCTCTCTCCTCCCCTCTGGTTACTGTCAATTTGTTCTTTATTTCAATGTTTCTAGTTACATTTTGCTTGCTTCTTTGTTTTCTTTTAGAATGCTTGTACATTCTTAGTAAAAGATACATGAACTTAAATTTTTACTAACCAATTTTTTTCTTAAAAACATAGACACTCTGTTTAAAGAGCCAAATCTCCAAAAATCAGTTATTTCAACTTCTAGAAAGCTAAAGAAAATGTCAGAAATAAATATGTAATACTTAGCATTTTTCCTTTTTGTATTTTTCAAAGGTATGGTAATACAGAAAAATCATAACTCATGAAGCAATTCAATAGTCATTTATTGAGGCCATTACATTATAGATCCCAGAGCTAGGGACAGGGATCAATGCAAATATTAATCAATGGGCACTGTGCTTTAAGTAAAATATATTAATTATAATACTCTAAATGTATTAATTATAATACAATGGTCGTTACAATATTATTGACTGTATTCCCTAAGCTGTACTCTACTCTACATTCATGTGACTTAATTTGTGTTTTGGGTTTCCTTGGATAAATATCCAGAAGTGGAATAGCTGGGTCATAAAACAGCTCTATTTTTAATTTTTAAAAGAACTTCCACACTGTTTTCCAGAGTGACTGTACTACTTTGCATCCCCACAAACACTGCAGGAGGGCTGACTCTTCTCCATATCCTTGCCAACACTTATTACTTGTTAATTTATTGATGATAGCTATTCTGACAGGTGTGAGGTAATATTTCATTATCTTCTTTGGAAAATTGTTTATTCAATTCTTCTTCCATTTTTTAATTAGACTGTGGGTGTTTTTGGTATTGAGTTGTATGAAATTTATAATAACCAATTTATATAAGTGACCCAAGTTCCTATCAATAGATGAATGTATCAAAACTATGATACAACAAAAAACTATATGCCAAGGAATTTGAAAACCTTGATAAAATGGACAAATTTCTAGAAAAATATAACCTTTCAAACCAATGAAAAAGAAGCAGAAAGGCTGAAGAGACTGATAACAGGTGATGAAATTGAAGCAGTACTCAAAAAACTCCTAACACACAAAAGCCCTGGACCCAATGGCTTCACAGAATTCTACAAAGCATTTAAGGAAGAGCTAACCCCTATCCTTCACACACTATTTCAAAAAATCCAAGAAGATGAAAGACACCCAAACTGTTTTTATGAAGCCAGCACCATCCTAATTCCAAAACCAGATAAATACATAACAAAGAAAGGAAATTTCAGACCAATATCCCTTATGAACATATATGCTAAAATCCTCAACAAAATATTGGCAAACTACATTCAGCAATATGTTAAAAAGATCGTACACCACGATTAAGTGGGATTTATCCCATGGATGCAAGGATGGTACAATATTCACAAGTGAATAGTCACAATACATCACATAAACAAAATGAAAGACAAAAATCACATGATCATATCAATAAATGCAGAAAAAGCATTTGATAGGGTACAGCACCCATAAATGTTCAAAACACTTAGCAAAGTGGGAATAGAGGGAGCATTCTTCAACATAATAAAGGCCATATATGAGAAACCTACGGCCAACATCATACTTAACAGGCAAAAATTAAAAACATCCCTACTAAGATCAGGAACAAGGTTGTCTACTTTCATCACTTCTATTCAACATAGTATTGGAAGTCCTAGCCAAAGCAATCAGACAAGAAAAGGAAATAAAAAGCATCCAAATTGGAAAAGAGGAAACAAAACTGTCAGTGTTTGCAGATAACATGATAGTGTACATGGAAAATCCTATAGACTCCACCAGAAAACTGCTAGATCTAATAAATGAATTTGGCAAAACAGCAGGATATTCAGAAATCAAAGGCATTTTTGAATACCAACAATGAAATATCAGAAACAGAAGTCAGGAGAAAAAGCCCTTTTGACATAGCAACAAGAAAAATAAAATACCTAGGAATAAACCTAACCAAAGAGGTAAAAGACCTGTACTCAGAAAATTACACAACACTGAAGAAAGAAATTAAGGAAGACATAAACAAATGGAAACATACATCATGTTCATGAATCAGAAGAATTAATATCATCAAAATGTCCATGCTACCCAAAACAATTTATAGGTTCAATGCAATACCTATTAAACTACACATGGCATATTTCACAGATATATAACAAACACTTCCAACAATTTATATGGAACCATAAACGACCTTGAATAGCTGCAGCAATTTTGAGTAAGAAGAGAAAAGTAGAAAGGATCACAATACATAATATCAAACTGTATTACAAGGCCACTGTAATTACAATAGCCTGGTAATGGCATAAGAACAGATTCATGGACCAATGGAAGAGAAAACAGAGCCCGAAAATAAACTCAAGTCTCTATGGTCAATTAATATTCAACAAAGGGGACAGCAGCATAAAATGGAGCAAAAATAGCCTCTTCAACAAATGGTGTTAGGAGAGCTGGACAGCTACATGAAAAAAAAAAATGAAACTCAGTCACCAACTTACACCATACACAAAAATAAACTCAAGGTGGATAAAAGACTTAAATATAAGTTGTGATACCATAAGAGCTCTAGAGGAGAACATAGGCAGGAAAATCTCAAATATTCCACACAGCAATATTTTCACTGATATGTCCCCTAGAACAAGGGACATAAAGGAAAGAATAAACAAATGGGATCTCATCAATATAAAATGCTTCTGAACAGCTAGAGAAAAAAACATTAAAATGAAAAGAGAACCAACCATATGGGAAAACATATTTGCCAATGATACCTCAGGCAAAGGTTTAATCTCCAAAATATATAAAGAACTCACACAACTCCACTCTAAGAAGACAAGCAACCCAATTAAAAAGTGGGCAAAGTACTTGAATAGACACTTCTGCAAGGAGGACATACAGAGGGTTCAGAGACACATGAAAAGATACTCAGTATTGCTAGGTATCAGAGAGATGCAAATTAAAATCACAATGAGATACCACTTGACACCCGTCAGAATGGCCATCATAAGCAAAGCAACAAACAAGTGTTGGAGAGGTTGTGCAGAAAAGGGGACCCTAGTGCACTGTTGGTGGGATTGCAGATTGGTACAACCACTATGGAAAACAGTGTGGAATTTTCTAAGAAAACTAAAAATGGACATACCTTTTGACCCAGCAATTCCACTGCTTGTATTATATCCTAAGAACCCTGAAACACCAATCCAAAAGAACCTATGCACCCCAATGTTCATGGCAGCACAATTTACCATAGCCAAGTGTTGGAAGCAACCTAGGTGCCCATAAGTAAATGAATGGATCAAAAACTATGGTACATTACACAATGGAATTCTATGCAACAGAAAGAAAGAAGGATCTCCTACCCTTTGCAACGGCATGGATGGAACTGGAGAGCATTATGCTTAGTGAAATAAGCCAGGCAGTGAAAGAAAAATAACATATGATCTCACCCTTAACTGGAACCTAATGAACAAAATGAACAAGTGAGCAAAATATAATCCAAGATATTGAAACTGAGAACAGGCTGACAGTGACCAGAGGGGAGAAGGAAGAGGGGAGGGGATAATATGGGAAACGGGTGAAGGGTTTATAGGAACAATTATAAAGGATATATGAACAATAACATGGGGAGGAGGAAACAGGGGAAGGAGGTAGGGATGGCTGGGGTGAAGGGGAGGGGTAGGAGGGAAAGGCAGAAAACTAGATTTGAACAACAATAAATAGATAATAATGATAATTTTTTTAAAAATGTGATACACACAATGAAATATTATTCTGCCATGAAAATAAAAATTTACCACTTGTGACACCCTGGGTGGACCTAGAGCTTATTATGCTAGGTGAAATAAGTCAGTTAGAGTAAGATAAATACCGTATAATTTCATTTATATGTGGAATATAAGGAACAAAATAAACAAACCAAATAGACTCAGATACAGAGAACAGACTGATGGTTGCTGAGGGGTGAGGTGTTGAAGGACTAGGTTAAAAAGGTAGAAATTAGAAAGTATAAGTTGATAGTTACAAAATAGTCATAGGAATGTAGAGTATAGCAGAGAGAATATAGTCAATAATATTAAAGTGATTATTATGATGCCAAGTGGGCACTGGAAATGTCTGGGGAAACATGATACAAAATATGTAATTTTGCCCTGGCTGGTGTAGCTCAGTGGATTGAGTGTGGGCTGCCAACCAAATGATAGCTAGTTTGATTCCCAGTCAGGGCACACACCTGAGCTGAGGGCCAGGTCCCCAGTAGGTAGGGGGTGCTTGAGAGCCAACCACACATTTATATTTCTCTCCCTCTCTTTCTCCTTCCCTTCTCTCTAAATAAATAAATAAATGAATGAAATCTTCAAAAAATAAATATAGTATGTGATTTTATAACCACTATGCTCTATACCTGAAACTAATACAAAATAATATTTAGTGTAAACTGTAACTGAAAAAATAAAATTTCAGTTAAAAAATTCAAAGTAGAAAGCAAGTAGTGTCATAAGAGAGGTATAGATAAAGTGCAATGAGATTTCACAAAAGTTACTTCCTATGGTCTCTAGTCAGAGTACTTGGGTCCAAGTCCTTATTTGATTACTTTTATGAGTAAGTTATTTGTCTGTTCTTTGTCTCAGTATTTTCAACTGCAAACTAGAAATGAGGATACCATTTAAGTAAAGTAATAGATGTAAAACCACCATATGCCTGGCACATAGACACAATTAATGTTAGTTATAAGCAAAATAATTATTTAGCTTCATTTCTTAGAGGGATGAATAATACAAAATATGTGTTCATTATATAAGTTTAAGCTTAGCATGATCTATAATGAAAAAATAGTACTACTAAGTGTTATTGTGGTGAGACAAACATATAATATAAAATCTGGACACCTTTTGGTTATTTGTCCTACCCAATTCCATGACCTTAGATGTCTATTTGCCTCAATTTGTTTGATCTGCACAATGGGTGTGATAATATCAATTATACTAGTTTGTTAGTAAAACTGAATAATCCCAACCCTTCAAGCCTATATGAACAGGTGTGGCTTTGTTTTGGTTGTTTTGATTTTGGTTATTTGTGCACTGTGCAACCTACAAAGTGAAAGGGAAAGTTATATTTTATTTTATTCTTATTACATATCTTTGATGCCCACTAAATACACATACACATATTTTTTTCTTTCTCATTATGTTTGGCCAAAGCCATTTTTTTTAACCTACTCAAAGTGTTCTGGATCTTATCTCATAGTTGATGAGCTACACTTGAACAAAACTTTTAACTTCAGTATATGGTATTGCTTTGAGCTTTCTGACATCAAGTTCCATACTCACATCTGTCTAGAATCTTCTTTTGTCTTCTGGCAAATGGATTAGAACACATACCACCACCATGGAATTCCTAGTGGTTATAAGTAACTAGAGTCTCTCCACTACAGTTTTTTCCCAGAGTTTCCATCTGGACATTTTGAATATGAAAACAAAAGAAAATAGTTCATTCCTTTTAAGATTAGTTAAGAAAAACAATTTGCATTTAGAAATGTTTTTCTAGAGTCAAAACTCTACTTCCCTCATTAAGTCCTTAGGTCACACCATAGTCCAGATTTTGAAAACATGGGAAGGAGTAAAAAAAGAAAGTAGTAAAAGAAAAATGAAAAAAGATTATGTAAAAGTAGAAGAGCAACGAATGAAAAAACCTCTTGCCTCAGTCTTCTAACTATGAAAATTCTTGATTCATCTTCCTTCATTTGATTCTGGAGTATGTCATTCTGGATATGAATGAAACTTGTACCAATATTATTATAACATTTATCACATTTCCTGTGTACATAATAATTTTTCAAGTTTACTTTGTTGTGGACCGTTCAGCCTGGTTTCAGGAGTTGTAACCCTCACCCCATGGTGGGCTGTGTAAGAGCCCAAGGGACCCACTTCATCTGGGTCTGTTCTGTCACGAGGACGTGACCTACTAAGGAGACAAAGCTTATCTCCCTAGCAGGAGTGCTGCTTCTGCCTCATCCATCTCTGGCCCCAATGCTTGGTTGGCAGTCAATGACGGATAAGACTCCTCATGGGAGGGGCAACCTAAGCCAGACGCGACCACTTGGGAGGCCTCATGGAAGGACTCGGGGGGCTGTAGCAAAGAGAATGTGATGGACCCTCGCCCCCCGGCTATTCTGATATAGCCCGAGTCCTCATTTCCATCTGGGAGATGTCTCCTGCTTCCTAATCGGCTTAAGGCCTGAAACTATGAGGGTGAGTGGTGCAGCCAGCCCTGTGCCGGCCAAGATGGTTCCCTGGGTGATCAGGCATAAGAAAGAATTCCTAAAGTCCTGTGAAACCTGCTTTGCTAAGAGTGCTCTCCCTTAGGTGATAAGTGTCCCAGGAGGAAATGAGGATGTCTCCCAAAGTTTGGCAACCCCCTTTCCTGACAAACACTGGCTGGGATTAAGCCCTCAGATTTCTTTGACATGTTAAACCTGTATTCCAGTGTGTTGGAACCCAATAAAAGCCTAGTGAGGATGGGGCTGTGGGTCATTCTCCTCTGAGAGTTTGACCCCTTTCCTCCCCAAGCACAAGATGTCTTGGTAGTTCTTATTTTCATCAGTGACGGAGGGATGGGGCTCTGTGGGCGGGCCCCCCCCACATCTGGCGCACAGGACAGGGTCCCCCACATCTGGTGACCCCGATGTGATGGTGTGTGCCTGTAGTCTCAGCTACCCGGGAGGCTGAGGCAGGAGGATCACTTGAGCCCAGGAGTTCTGGGCTGCAGTGCGCTATGCTGATCGGGTGTCCACACTAAGTTCGGCATCAATATGGTGACCTTCCAGATGCGGAGAAGGTCACCATATTGATAATACACTTATTACTTGAAGAAATAAGTGTATTTTTTAATTTCTTCCTCTTCCTCTTCTCCCTCAGGCACCCCTATGATTTGGATGTTGGAACTTTTAAAATTGTCCCAGAGGTTCCTAAGCCTCTTCTCATTTTTTTTTCACTTTTTTTTTCTGTTTTTAATTTTAATTGTTGTTCTTGTACAGTTTTCTGTCTTCTACTCCCATCCTGGCCCACCTCCCCAGCCCTCCTCGCAACCTTCCCATTTCCACCCTGCCTAGTTTCTGTCCATGTGTCCTTTGTACTTGTTGCTCTAAACCCTTCCCCTTTCCCCTGAAATTTCCTCCCCTCTCCCCTCTGATGACTGTCAGCCTTGTTTCCTCATTCTATTCTGGTAGAATGTTTATTTCTTCCTTTTGCTCCAAATTGTTGACTTGAGTGATGGTTTCCTTCCCTTCAGTGTAAGTTTCCCGTATATTTTGCTTTATTTCACTTTGCATAGCCTTCACTTTTTCCTCTATTTTGTTACCATACATAGCCATTTCTGTGAGTATCCTGATAAGCAGTGTTTTGAACTTTGAATCTGATAGGTTGGCTATCTTTTCATAGCTTAGTTCTATTTTTGGAGCTTTGATCTGTTCTTTCATTTGGGCCACATTCCTTTGTCTTGGTGCACCTCTTACATTTTAAGAGGTAGTGCCTTAGGTATTCACCAGGGCAGGACATCCCACTTCACTACATTGTGACATTGTACATGTTGAAGGGGGTCAGAGAGGGAGCAATGATGCTTGCTTGGCTCTGGGCCAACTTTCAGTCACTTCCCCTGCTACCCACAAGCAAATTGGGCCCTTGTAGTGTTGATTCCTGGGTAAGTGGCTTTGTGTACATTCTAGGACCCTTTGGGTCTCTCCAATGAACTGTACTATGAGGCTGGGAGTTTCTCCCACTGCCGCAACTGCCACAGGTTTTTACAGCTAGAGGTTTGAGGCTTTGTTCCCCCACTGCTGGAACCCTGGGTTGCATGGTCTATCTCACTCCCCAGTTGTTCTTTCCCATTTATCCACACCCAAATGTGGGACCACCCAATCCAGCAGCTGCCATCTTCCCCAATGTGGTCTTAGAGCTGCCACCTTTCATACCTCATCCTCCAGCACCCCCCTTGACTCATGCCCTCTCTGCCCTGGCTGCCCATCTCTGTCCTCCTGCCTGTCTAAGTGAATATTTCTTCTTTAACTCCTTGGTTGTTGGATTTCTGTACAGTTTGGTTTTCTGCAAGTTCTGATTATTTTTTGTTTTTAAGTTTTTCATTGTCCTTTTTGTTATGCAAAGAGGCAATGTGTATCTACCTACACTTCCATTTTGGTTGGAAGTCCAAGGAGTCTTTATTGAAAGTCTATGTAAGTTTAGAAGAATGGCAGGCTTTTGCCTCAGAGACCATTCCCTCTAAAACACCCAAAGACAAATAACCCAATCATTATTTGCCATATTAGTTCAAAGCTGCACCTACAATTTCTTCTCCCATTTAAAACACTGTCCTTTAAGAAACACAGGTGGCTGCAGCATGACCATCCAGGCCAGCTTTAGGCATCTTTTGTAGTCTGTGCATGTGCTGGAGTCCTATTTGCTGCATGTTTCCCTTCCTTTTGTTCCTACCTGCTGGCTTAACATCTGTACCCCATCCCTCCAGCTGTCAGCTTTGCTGTACACCTAGCCCAGCAAGACTGTGTAGCATAGTGCCATGCCAGTCACCCATGCTACCACCATTTCCCATGCCGTGTTGTGTGGCCCAGGAATGCTGCCAAACCATAGTCTCCAGGGCACATCAGTTCAGGAGTGCTCTGGTCTCTGACCAGGCAAGTACAGAAAACCAGAAAAGAAAGGGTCCAAATCTCCACTCATTCTCCATTTAAAAATCCTAGCCCAAAATTCTATGTGCTTTGGAAGCAAGAAGGAGGGTCTTGTTTTCCTCTGTCCAAACATGTCACTAGCCTCTTGCATGTTCCATTCAGGGGCCTTCTGCTGCCACCATGTTAACCTCCACAATACATGCATGCTGTGACCTTTTCAGCCTGCACATACCTGGTATAAGCTTCCTCCTGCTGTGTCACAAGCTGCACTCATTGCTTTATCCTTACCTCATGTATAGAAATCTATCATGCTCAGGCTGCTGTTTCAATCCCACCACCTCTAGTACTTCCTCACTACTTCCTTTTCTGGGGCCTGTGAAGGCTCTGGTGTTGCCTCAGAGGCCCCTCCTCATTTACCAGATCCCCTTTATAACAGCACTTCCCCCATCCAGTCTGAATCTCGGGTATTTTTAGGTTACTATGAATCTGTATTGAGGTTTCAGGGAGCAACCCCTCATGACATGCAGGAGCCCCATGGGAATTCCAACTCAACTGTAATTAAACAATTGGCTCACCTGTGGATGCACATATAAATGTTGGTCATCTAGCTCTCTGAGTCCTCGCCACTATATTAGACAGCTTGGGTGAGGGTGGGGAGCTTAGGCACATAAAAGAGTTGGTGTGACTCAGGGGGTGAGAGCCTCATGGAGCTCAACCCATAAGCAGCACACTTTAACCCCCTAAAACTTTGTGCAGACTTTACAGACTCAAAAATAAAACTAAAGTTAACATGAAAAATTGTGCATCCAAGTGTGGAAACACCCAGATCCCAGCCTTCATCAATACTCCTAGAGTCATAGGAAGCTTTAACTTACAAGTAGTTTACAGAAATGGGAAAATTTAACTAAAAATTATGTCAACTAAAGATGGCCAAAATGCAGTATTCTCTGGGTACCTAAATTAATTTATTTCCATGCAAAATTAGAACATGCTGGCTTTAAAATTAAACTGAATGAATAGAAAGCATATCTTGCTTTGGAAACCAGAAACTTCTAGGAGAAGTACAAATAAATTATTTAAAAATATCAATTAACAAGAGTGGGGGGCATGGCTGGGGAGAGCAATGGGGGAAAAGGCAGGACAGCAGTAACCAAACAACAATAAAAAAGGAAATAATAAAACATTTCATAAAAATAAATCTCAAATTCTAGTTAAAAAATTTAGAGACAATCTCTGAACTAAATTAGCTTTTAAAGCTACTAAATTAGCTTTTGAAGCTAATATATGCCAACACCCCATTTTCCCCTTTCTACAGCTCCTCCACCTTATTCTTTGGTTTCTGAGCTTCTTTGTCTGGACTTGACCTCCCCCTCTATTCTTCCTTCCTGTTCTATTTTCTTTTTATCTCCTCAACTACCACTCTCTACTGACCCAGGGGGAAATTAGAATAGGAATTCAGACAAGAATAATCCAAGAATTTTAGCAGCCCCCTTTGGAGAAAAGCTCATTTTAGGCATAGGGAAACCAGCAGTTGTATATGTTCCTTGGACTAAAGCAGAATTAAGAAATCTACCTAAAAATTTCTACAATTTTTTCCAGGACCCTGATGGTTTTACAAAGAAATTTAACTTCATTGTTAGCACAAATAATTGTGGCTATTCTGATCTATTCCAGTTAATATACCTACTAGTTTCTGGGAACAAAAAAAAACAAAAACAAAAACAAACAAACAAAAAAAACCACCAAAAACCAGAATTACTAAATAAGGAAAAACTCCTGTACTGGAGTCTGTTCACCTTAAGAAAGATTACAGGAAACTAAAATAGGATTTAGAAAGAGAAAAGAAAGAGAAGCAAGCATAGGCTTCTCTCAGGACTATAAGAAAATGTTTCCCCATCTCTCTACTAGTAATTTAGAAGAAATTAAATTTACCATAAAAAAGGGAAAATTACTAAAGCCCTTGTAAATACTGAAGTTCTTTATTTGTTCTTAACCACCTAACTAAATTGCCTTCTCCCTCAGAATATAGCTTCTGAGCAAATGGTAGGTATATCTAATCAATCAATGCCTGTTTTTAAATTAGAATCTACTCACTTCCAACTAGGTATAGGGAAAAATATATTTTTCCCCAATTCACCTGAAAGGGTGAATTGAAACCAGTGATAGCTGCATATTCTTTTTCCACAAGGGTGAAATGTATTTAGAAATAAGTAAATTGGTCACTGAAATGATTAGGAAAATAATTATTTTAAAGGAACTTCCACAAGAAGAAAATAAGAGTGAGACTAAATGTTTGTTGAAGCACATTCCAACACAACTTCAGGCCTTTTCCAGTCACCGATACCTTTTAGGCACAAGCTGGAATTTAGCCAATTATACAAAATTACATGAAAAGTAAACTTACAATTCCATATACAGGCCCCTATTATTTTCCTATCCTTCCAGGAAGGAAACTGAATGGTAAAGGGTAGAGATTTGTACAAAATATCATAGCTATAAATAAACTAGTTATTTACAAACATCCTGTAGTTCTAAATCCATGTAACATATTATTATCTATTCCTGTAGACTGCCAATAATTTTCAGTAATAAATTTATGTAGTGCCTTGTTAAATATTTCTGTAAAAAACAAAACAAAAGAAAAAAGAAACAGAAATATATATTTGTTTTCACTTGGGAAGATTATAAGTTTACTTGGACGGTAATGCCCCAGGGATATATTATAGTCACATCTATTGTCTTAGATACTAAGAGGATATTTAAATGATATTAATTTTCCTATAGTTTCCACTCTAATCCAATATATGGATGATTTAGTTTACACTTTAGGAAATTACTAGACTCCCAAAAGAAACAATTTACCTATTACAACAACTAGGTATAAAAGGACATATGACATCAAAAGGCAAGCTTTGATTCTGTTCACCCTAGATAAAATACTTTGGTTATCTAATATCTAAATATAGACTATTAATTAACCCTGAAAGACTCAGAGGAATCTTATATTTTCCTTTCCAAACAAATATGCAGCTAAGAAATTTCTGAGTTTGACAGGATGTTGTCACAATTGGATTCCAATTTTTTATTAATATTCCAGCCTCTATATAACCTACTAAAGTCCAATTGATCTAATCAAATTCAGTGAAACTCAGAATGGAAACAAACTATAAAATCTCTAAAGAATTATCTAAAGTACTTATGCCAGGACCCCTTAATACACACAAATTAAGAAAATTTTTTTAGAACTTTCAATTCAAAAACATAAAGATCATCATAAGCCTATAGGATATTATAGTCAGCAATTAGACACAGTAACCAAAGGGGTCAATCTCTGCATAGCTATTTTATGAAAACAAACAAACAAAAAAGAGATAGTTATAGGCTTCCTTTTGTTTATGTTTTTAACTCTGCTCAATCTCCACTGAATTTTCATCACATTCAACAGTTCTGTCAGTTGATTGGCTCCTGCCGTATGCACCTAATTTTATTTGAACTTGATATAACAGTCTTAACACAACTTTGGTACTTTCTTTGCAGGATGAAGACATTCACATGTGCATTTTGCTTACTGACAACGTTCTTGCTCCTAGGAATGCTTTATAACAGAGATCCCCCAAACCATGAGCTATGGACCAATATCAGTCTGTGCCCTATTAGGAACTGGCCCACACAGCAGGAGGTAAGAAGTGGGTGAGAGAGCCAAGCTTCCTTGACAATTGTCTTCCATGAAACCGGTCCCTGGTGCTAAAAATATTGGCCACTGCTGGTTTGTAGGAAACTCCTTGACAACACTGACTTAATTTGGTTTACAAATGGGTCTTTGGAAAAAAAACAGGGGTGTTACCAAGATAGAGATGGTGGGCATAATTGAAAGTTCTTATTCGCTTGAATGAGATCTATTCCACAACTTTAATTCATTTTTCTAACTCATACTTGTCAATTGGGCAAATATCAAATAGCCAATATTTACACTTACAATAGCTATGCCTTTGGTGTAGCTCACAATTTTAGAATATTGTTGAAGCAATGAGGCTTCTTAGTTTTCTCAGTGTTGGCAATAAAGAATGAAAAATAGATTGCAAAATTATCTGGTGTTACACAAAAATTGAAACAATTGCCAATTACAAAAATTCCAAGATTTTCTAAAGCAGACACCGTGGAAGAAAAATTAATTTTTATAGCTAATGCTGCAGCTAAACAGGCATCATTAGGCAGCCAAATTATTCAGACCTGAAAATACTCCTTGCTTTCTATTAAACCAATAAAATACTTTCTTTTATTGTTTTAATAGACAGATGCAGAGGAAAAGGGGATATGGCAACAAAAAGGGAAACCTTTTTTGTAGGCAAACAGATCTGGCTAAGACTCAATCAGAAATCAGTCTTACTTGTATAGGCTTAATTACTTATACTTTAACATGTACATGAGCTAAAATATTGAAATCCTAAAGGTTGATTTTCATTGAGTAAAAACTATTACTACTACTACTGTAGCTCATAAAGTATATAGAAATCTTGTGTGTCTGAAATATAGCCCTGAATCATTCCACATGCTCCAAAGACCTTTCCACTTCCTTTAGAGTAATTTGAGGTATAATAATTATATTTTATCCAAATCTCACCATCTCAATAATATACATTTATTAATTATGATTTTTATGGGTTGAGGCATTCTCTTGAAATAAAGCAACAGTTTCAATGGTAGGTAAATTATTTTTAAAAATTCCCAATTGGGGAATAACCTCTGAATTACTATTTCTAAAAAACTCATTTTATAGGGTAAATAATGTAATTCATTTGTATTATTTGGCCTATTCCACAATTTTTTCCTTGTACTTATACAAATGGTACAATTAAAACTCAACTAAGTAATCTTTCAGAAGCTTTTAATCTTTCTCAGCCAAAAGCCCTCCCTAAACTAATCCTCAACTTGAAACCTACTTCTTTTGGTATATACAGTGTTTTTGCTTACAAAATATTCATCAACCAAGCTATGAATTTGATGAAGGAATATATAAACCCACTTTAGTAAAGACAACTTGCATTATTTATCAAGAACTCATTAACCAACTTATAGGGACTGATAAATTAGTTCTGATACTGGTAGACAGCTTATCTGGACAGTCCAGACTGAGGGGAGCTGGCTGAGAGCTGAGAACAGGAGGGGCCCCTTGGGGAGTTTGAGCTAGACCATGGGAATGGGACATGAGAACTGTTTGTGCATAGAGTCATGCTCCTCAGAGATGCAGGTCAGAGATTCGAGTACTGAGGGTATAGTGTGCAGCCCCCCCCCAAAAAAAAAATGCCCTCACAAACTATATGGGATCGTGATGAGAACATTGAGTTTGCAGCACAAGCATGTATTTCTGTGGGATTGTGAAGCTATGTTGACCAACTAACCTAGATTATGCTTCATAGATGCTGTACTTCTGGTGTGGAGATCATGTTCCTGGTAGCAGAGGTCATGCCTCTTGCACTGAGACCATTCCCAGTGCTACCTTAGAGGCCAAGGTGGGTTTCCAGGGTCCTTTTTTCTTAGGCCTTTGTTTTGATCACCATCTTTCAGTGGGGCCTGAGTGAGGGTAATTTGCTGCGTGTGGTGATTAGGGTATGGAAGTCATGGAATTCACAAAGCACCAGAGAGCCCCCAGCCTAGATGGCAGCAGGAAGAGGTTCTTACACTGAACACATGCAAGTGTAGAAGATAATTGGATAGTGGAAAAAGCCCTCTTACCCTTTTCTCATACCAGATAAAGGGTGAGAGTAGGAAAAGGCAGGCAAATGCACAATCGAAGTTAAAATTTCGGCAAGGGAGAGGATGGACCAAAGAGGCTTGTGGGTATACCCTGGGGTAAAAATGGATTGGTTGGGAGGTGGACTTACTCAAAACACAGGAAAGTTTGGGAAATTAATTGGTCATTCTGTGAAAGCATGTGGCCTGTCCAAAACCCCAAACAAATATAGTCCCAGAGGAAGAAAGAATCATTCTCTTGCTCACTGTTCACTGGTTGGGACCTGCGCTTGGATGGTGCACTGGCTTGTCCTTGCCATGAGTCTGCTAGTCACATGGCCCATGGCCTCCACGAAGGAGTCTCTCTCTCCTCTCCTCTCCTCTCCTCTCCTCTCCTCTCCTCTCCTCTCCTCTCCTCTCCTCTCCTCTCCTCTCCTCTTCTCTCCTCCTCTCTCTCTCTCTCATTCTCTCTCTCTCTCTCTCATTCTCTCTCTCTCTCTCTCACCTGGTGAAGCATCTATCTGTATACTTGTGTGCTCTCCCTTTCAGGAGCCCATGACCTTGAAGTCCTATCAACCCCATGGTCATTGCCATATCACCTCCACACACAGTCTACAAGAGGTATCCTGAAACCAGACAGAATCTGGGAACAAGCTAAGCTACCTGAATGACCACTTAGCAGCTGCCTGTAGGCTTTAAAGGAAAGTACATTAAAATTGAGCAGGAACTATGGGCACTGGCTTTAGTTCTAGTCTTGCAGATGATGGTAGGGCTTTGTCTAAAAATTGTGAAGATGAGCTTTGAGTTGGGGATTCCCTCATTCTCTCACCTTGTTCAACAACCAAATAAAAACCTCTTTCCTACATCAGCAGTTTCTGCCTCTAGAATTTGCCTTTTGTGGTGGTGGGCAGCTGAACTTCATTCTTCATTCAGTTACACCAACATTTCACAGTGCACTCCCAGTAGATGAAGACTTCAGAGAGCATGACTTAAAACCAGGAGATTTTTGCCCATTGGAAAATACATTAATTAGAGAATCTCTCCCACACTGTCAGAGGGAACCTTACCAGGTGCCTAACCACAAATGAGTATCTGCCCTTATCTCTGACACTCATCTACACCTATGGCAGAGATGCCAAGAGATAGACAAGGCCTATATACTGATAAATTAATGTTTAACTTTATTTGTTTGATTGTCTTTACCTCTTTGCTAATATTAATAATAACAATTACACTTGTTCTTTAGACTTTTCTCAAACCTTGTGTATATGGCCCAACTGTTAGTTGCTGAACATATATAAGATAACTTTTGTGTCATTAACAATGTATTTTTTATGGTTTCTGTTTTATAATTTAGAAGAAATGTGGTTGTAAAACAAAGGAAAGAGTTGTGTATATTATTAGGATAAGTTAAAAGAAAATAGTTTGCCCTGAGTGTGCTCACTTTCTAATCAAAAAGACTACTAACTATATTAAATCAAATAAAAGCTGAAATGACGATAAAACATTTCCCTTTGTAACTGTTGCTGAGGCACAGGAAATTCAATTATAACACTCTTATTATCCTCCTGGCCTCTGGGATTTTATATGGTAATTATAATTTATGCCATTGTGTTCTTAAAATTTTCTGTCCCAATTAAACCTTAAGGTTACAATTTCCAATTTCACAACTAGAAAAAATCATATTAATAACAACACCTGAGTGCTCCCAATAGGAATTAGATGAGCCATAGAAATAGGAATCTATCTCATGGTCAGATTATGAAAACTGAAAAGGTGTATGTTGTACCCTCAAACTATAAGTAAATGTTATATTAGATGCAAAATGTAGAAAAGTGACACAGGGAACATAATTTGGATCATGACAGATTATAAATTAGAAATAATCCAGAGTGTTTTTTTAAAGTCCCATAGGACCTGACTGCCTCTGCTTACCTAATTTTCACTTTTGAGGAAACATTAAGCCTTTACTTTCATCCAAGATAATGCTCTTGCCCCATCCTTAGCAGTCCACTCTGCTCAACAAGATGATCACTGACACAGAGACTACCTTGTTACCCAATTAAAAGGCTGGTCATCAATGCATCTTCTGGGTTGGTTTATGCTAAAAAAGGATTTGGTGGATGGAAAGGGCCCACATACTAAACCTTACTAGCTCAGGGGATACATGCGTGGCAGCCTTATTAACTCAGAGACCTAAAGTAACCACAAAGGAAGGCCTGAAATTAAAACTTTTTAACTAAAAGCAGGTCATGGCAGGCAGTCATGTCCTAGGCTAGAGTCTTTACTGACAAAAGTCGATCTTTACCTTAATTTAGACTGTCTATTGTCTTTTTGTATCTATGATAACATACCTTTGGAACTTCAGATTTCCTTTTCTCCAGACCCCTCAAAGTGCAAGCACCACACCAGAACAGAGACACAAATTCTTCATTGTTATTGTTCTTTTGTTAATTGTTTACTATTAACTATCATGTATCCACCTATGTAAAAGAAGTATGTGTTTATCATTTTACTTTTTGTGAAATTCCAGAGGTTTCCTGATTTGCTTTCTCTTACCTCCCAATCTATCACCAATGGGTTTCATGTAACTCACTTATGTCTTCTCTTTTGATTGTGATGTATAAAATAAGATGAAAAACTGCCATTTTTCTGGAGCATTCTTTCAGTCTGTTGAGCTTTTTCTTCCCAACAATTGTCACCAGTTTGGCTCAAATAAACTTATAAAAATTCTTACAGATTTAAATATCCTTATGTTGACATAGGAAAGAATTTATATAATATAAAATTTAAAATAAAGAAAATACTAAAATATCTAATAATTTTATATACTGGGTATATATATATTCTGTAATAAAATTGCAGAATTTTAGTTAGATCAGTTAATATAATCAATAAGCAGGGAGGAAGATGGTGGTGATGTAGGAGGGAGCTGAGCCTACTTGCTTGTGCACGCAACTGGGACACTTAGTCAATCTTTCAAAACACAGAGTGAACAGCCATCAGCATCCCAGCTGATAAGAAGTTTTGAAGCCAAAGTATACAGAGGATACTTCAAAATGGGAGGTAAGAAAATTTTTAGGCCCATGGCAAGGTTCCTGGGCCTTGCTCCAGAGACCGAGGCTGCTGTGGGAACACTAGAGGACAGCCAGGTCAGTGATAGCAGCCTAGTGGATCCCTCCCCTCTCAGAGTGGGGAAGTCCAAGGCCTGTTCTAGGAAAGACGTGGATATGTAAAGTCTCTGGGGAGATAAAAAGGCTGTAAGTGACACATTGCCAGCAGTCTACCCAGGATGAGGCAGTGGTCACTAGCTGGGACAGTACCAGAGAAATTGGGGAGTGGGGTGACACCTGGAGCTGGGAGAAGAGATGGGCTTTGACTTGCCATGACCCAGATAGACTCTGGACTGGTCAGAAAGCTGGATAGTATGGCTCTGGTCTGTGGTTAGGAGCAGCAGCAGCACCCAAGGGGAATTTCTTTCCAAAGGGGAACTCAGCTGCCCTGCAGGGACATCAAGTATGCAGTGACCAGGCCTGCAAAGAGGGAGGAATGTGGGCATGATTTGCTCCCATCTCAGGGATCCTCATGGATTAATCAAAGGGGGGCAGCAGGGATTCAGAGAGGTGGCAACACCCAAGGAGACTTTTCTCAAAAGGGGAAATGAGCCTCTGTGCAGGGATCTTGTCCATGCAGCAGGCAGGCCAATGAAGATGGAGGAGGATGGGTACAATTTGCTCTCACTCAGTGTACCACATGGACTGATCAAAGGGTTGATAAACGAGGTGGATTAACAGTGCCAGCCTGGAGAAAATGTGCAGGGTGGACACTGCTGACTGCACAGTGCTCTGAGGCATGGACTATAAACTGGGCAACTGTGATTGTTATAGCCCAGATTGATCCCTCATCCTTCAGAACCACAGGAAAGGGGAAAAAATGGAGCCAAGCCCCCCTCTGCCTGAAGTTTCCAGGAAGACCTGGAAAATCAGTTAGGCAGATTTAAAATCAGTAGGAGACTTTTTTTTTTTTTTTAAAGGAGTAAAACATTAAGACCCAGAGCTGTGAGAAAACTGGAGACAGATCCAAAAAGAAGTCAGAAACTGAGACAAATTTTACTTTGCTCTTCATCAGAACTTGCATGATTTTTTTTATTCCTTTTCATTCTGTGTATTTAGTATTTTTTGCTTGTTTTTATGGTTTAATTTGTTTTCTTTATTCTCCCTTTCACATTGCATTTTAATTCTTCATCCTTTGATTCACTCTAATTCCAAATAACATACTACACTTGATTTTACTTATTCTTCATTTATTTTTTATTTTATTTTTAATATATTTTATTGATTATGCAATTACAGTTGTCCCATTTCTCCCCCATCATTCCTCTCCACCCTGCATACCCCTTCCCACCCACATTCTCCCCTTTTAGTTCATGTCCATGTGTCCTAAGTTCTTTTGCTTCTACATTTCCCACACTATTCTTGCCTTCCCCCTGTCTATTTTCTACCCACTGTCTATGCTACTTATTCTCTGTACTGTTTCCCCCTCTCTCCTCCTCCCACTCCCTGGTTGCTAACCCTCCATGTGATATCCATTTTTGTGCTTCTGTTCCTGTTCTAGTTGTTTCCTTTTGTTTTAGATGCAGTTGTTAATATCTGTGAGTTTGCTGTCTTTTTACTGTCATATGTTTTATCTTCTTTTTCTTAGATAAGTCCCTTTAACATTTCATATAATAATGGCTTGGTGATGATGAACTCCTTTAACTTGACCTTATCTGAGAAGCACTTTTTCTGCCCTTCCATTCTAAATGAAAGCTTTGCTGGATAGAGCAATCTTGGATATAGGTCCCTGACTTTCATGACTTGGAATACTTCTTTCCAACCTCTTCTTGCCTGTAAGGTCTCTTCTGAGAAATCAGCTGAGAGTCTGATGGGAACTCCTTTGTAGGTGACTGACCCCTTATCCTTTGCTGCTTCTAGAATTCTCTCCTTCATTTGAATCTTGGCTAATGTAATTATGATGTGCCTTGGTGTGTTCCTCCTTGAGTCCAACTTCTTTGGGACCCTCTGAGCTTCCTGGACTTTCTGGTAGTCTATTTCCTTTGCCAGATTGGGGAAGTTCTCCTTTATTATTTGTTCAAAGAAGTTTTCCACTTGTTGCTCTTCTTCTTCCCCTTCTGGGACCCCTATAATTTGGATGTTGGGATGTTTAAAGATGTCCTGGATGTTCCTAAGCCTCTCCTCAGTTTTTTGAATTCTTGTTTCTTCCTTGTTTTCTGTTTGGTTGTTTCTTTCTTCCTTCTGGTCCACATCGTTGATTTGAGTCCCAGTTTTCCTCCCATCTCTATTGGTTCCCTGTGTATTTTCCTTCATTTCACTTATTGTAGCCTTCATTTTTTCATCTACTTTGTGAGCAAAATCAACCAATTCTGTGAGCATCCTGATCACCAGGGCTTTGATCTGTGCATCTGATAGGTTGGCTATCTCTATGTTGCTTAGAGGAATTGGCTCTGAGGTTTTGATTTGTTCTCTGGTTTGAGCCATTTTTGGTTTTGGGGGTTTTTTTGTTTTGTTTTGTTTTTTGGTGGTTTTTTTTTTTTTTTTTTTTTTTTTTTGGTCTGGTCACAGCTGTTACATAGTGAGGGGTGGAGCCTTAGGTGTTCCTCAGGGCACGGCAGCCCAGTCGCTGGGTAGTGACGCTGTATGTGGGGGCGGGGTCCAAGATGGAACAATGGCAGTTGCTCCACTCTCTCTTGGATTCCAGTCCCTTCTGCCACTTCCCCTTCACCTGGATTATCTGTGCATAAATGTGGGACCACCTGGTCAGCCAACCACCTTGCGTGGCCTCAGTGGGTCTGCACAGTTGCCACCCCATGCCTGGGGTCCTCTAGCCATTGCGTGTGCACCTGGGGTCTGCCAGCCGCTGCCTGTGTGCCCGTGTCTGCACCCCCACTTTTTCCTGCCAGGACTCCGCCCCTCTTACCAGTCTGGATGAATGGTTGTTGGACTTCCATACAGTTCAATTTTCTATCAGTTCTGGTTGTTTTCTCATTTCTAAATATTTGTTATCCTTAATTTTGGTTGTGAGAGGAGGTACACTGTGTCCACCTATGCCTCCATCTTGGTTGGAAGTCCTCAATTTTACGTATTCTTTTTATCAAAATATACATTACTTATCATACTGCTGGTATGCCAAGTCCCATATAGCACACTTCCCAGGTCTTAATACATTTTGCCATCTTCCTGAGCTTTATTGTTGTGGTTAACTTTATTTTCCCCCACTCAGTTTCTATCCCTTACTCTCATTATTTCTCTTCCATCTACCCATGCATAAGCACTCTGCTTTCTGAATTCAGCTCACATTTTCCCCCTTTTAACAAGGGACTTATCTCTTTTCCATCTTTTATAAAACAAAGTTAAGTGGGTGAAATATCATGGTGATTGCTGTACTTCTCCTATGGACCTCCTGTCTGTCCTCTATTTGTTAGTACTTTAAATCACATAGAATACTCTCTCACTGACTTCCTCCATTTCACCAACACCCTGCCCCAATCACATTAAAAACAAGGTTGGTGATTATATTATGCTTGTTTGAGAACAGGCTGAAAGTCACCAGAGGGAAGAGGGGAGGGAATTTCAGGGGGAATGGGAAGGGTTTAGAGCAACAAGTACAAAGGATACATGGACAGAAACTAGGGGGTGTAGAAATGGGAGGGAGATGGAGAGGGCTGGGACAGTGGACTGGGATGGGAGTAAAAGACAAGAAACTGTACAAGACCAACAATTAAAATAAAAATTAAAAACAAAAAAACAAGGTGGGTGAAGTGGTCACTGGAAAGCAGTGACCGAGGCATTGTGGATGAGACACGAGACAAATTCACATGGACTACTGAGTCCTGTGGTGTAAAAGGGACAGCATGGCCACTCTCTCAAAGGGAGAGTGCCTTGGCCACACTCTCAAGAGGAGAGTGCGCTGACCCTTGCCTTGACAAGCATTTATTCTGAGGATGGTTCTCATTTACTATGCACAGGTTCTTTTTAGGTGGTTACATTTTACAGAAAACAAAGGAGAGGATGTCACTAATCACATCACAGAAGAAGGATACTTGCAAATGCAAAGGGAAAAGTGGTTGAACTGGTTACACTCATCCTTGGAAGGCATAGCATAGATTTTAAGAAGTTACTTTAAAGATATGCAGTAAATGTTTGCTGCCTCAATTCCAAATGAGGGAGTTTTAGCAAAAGCAAATCTCATAGCAGTCTAGGTACAATGCTGGCCTGATTCTCCAAGGGAGAACCTATCCATGGGCATGGGTCATGTACACCAGACCTCACTTTCCACTGGCTTTTCCGAGTGGGAGCTTGGCCCATGCCATACAGAATGGTCTCCTTTAGGTGAGAGTTGTGAATATCAGTACATCCACTAGAGGGGAGAACCCACCAACAAAGGAGCCACCGATAGATAAAACCCAAGTATAAGAGAGCCCACACAAGCAAAAGAAAGGATAAACTAGAGCATCCAGACAAGGATATCAAGGAGACTGCAACACTGACTACAACGGAAAACCTACCACAAAAGTTCACAATACAAAGATAGTGGGCAAAGCAGAGCATTGGGATCTACAGAAACAAACAAAAAAAGTCACCTAAAATGGGGAGACAAAGAAAGAATGTGCAATCAAAAGGAATGGAACACTGCCCAATAAAAGAGCTAAATGAAATGTGGGCAAACAAACTATCAGATATAGAATTCAAAAGCATCATGATAAGGATGCTCAGGGGACTCACAGATAACTACAACTAACTGAGTGAGAACTACACTGTATGAAAAAGGAAACAGAAACTATAAACAAGAACCAGAAAGAAATGAATAATACATTTTATGAAATAAAAAATACCTAAGAAGGAATTACAAGCAGGCTGGATGAAGCAGAGGAACGAATTACTGAGCTGGAATATAAAGTAGAAAGAAAAACAAATGTAGGGCATCTGCATGAAAAAAAAAAGACTTAAAAAAAAGATACCTTAAGGGAACTGCAATACAACATTAAATACAGCAACATTCAAATAATAAAAATACCAGAAGGAGAAGAAAAGGCGCAAGGGATAGAAAACACGTTTGAAAAGTTAATGATAGTATTCTGCCAGAACCTGGAGAGAAGAAAAGCTCTACAGTTCAGGAAGCACAGAGAGTCCCAAATAAGATAAATGCAAAGAGAGCTATTCCAGGACACATCATAATTAAAAAGCTAAGTATTAAACACAAAGAGAAAATCTTAAAAACAGCAAGAGAAAAACAAGAAGTAACATGCAAGGGAACTCCAAGAATGCCAGAAGCTGATTTCTCAACAAAAACACTATAAGCCACAAAGTAATGGCAAGAAATATGCCAAGTAATAAAAAGCAAAGGCCTGCAACCAAGACTACTCTATCCAGCAAGGCTCTCTATTAAAATGGAAGGTGAAATAAGGAGCTTCCTGGACAAAAGTAGACTGAAAGAAAGCCACTCCACCAAACCAGCACTTCAGGAAATCCTAACAGGATTGCTTTAAGAAGAGGAAGAAAAACAGTGAGAGAGAAAGGAACAAAGGTACAAAGGTTGTAAAATGGCAATTAATAAGTATCTATTAATAATAACCTTAAATATAAATGGATTAAATGCTCCAATCAAAGATATAGGGTATCTGAATGGGTAAGAAAACATAACCAGCATATATGTTGCCTACAAGAGACCCACAGACTGCAAAAGACCTGCACAGACTGAAAGTGAAGGGTTGGAAAAAAAATATTCCAACTAAACAGACAGGAAAAAAAAAAAAAAGCTGGACTACCAATACTTATATCTGACAAAAGAGACTTCAAAGCAAAGACTGGAAAAAGAGACTAAGAAGGACACTTCATAATACTCAAGGGAAGAATCCATCAAGAAGACATAAACATTGTAAATATATATGCACCCAAAATAGGAGCACTCAAATACATTGAGGAAGTTTTGGAGGACTTCAATAAAGATATAAACTACAACACACTTCTACTAAGGAATTTTAACACCCCATTGTCAACAATGGATAGATCTCCAAACAAAATATCAACAAGGATATTGAAGCATTGAACAATATCCTAGAACAAATGGCCTTAACTGTTATTTACAGAAACTTTCATCCTAAAGAAGCAAAATACACATTCTTTTCAAATGCACATGGAACATTTTCAAAGATAGACCACATGATAGGACACAAAACAAGACTCAACAAATTCAAGAAAATTGAAATCGTATAAAAATCTTCTCAGAACATCAGGGCCTGAAACTAGAAACCAACCTCAAAGAAAAACTCACAAAACACTCAAGATCATGGAGCTTGAATATCATATTATTAAACAATGAATGGGTAAAGAATAAGATTAGAAAATAAATTAAAAAGTTTCTGAAAACAAACAAAAATAAACTCACAACAGTCCAAAACTTATGAGACAGAGTGAAGGCAGTCCTGACAGGAAAGTTCATAGCGATACAGGCCTACCTAAAAGATACAAACATTTCAAATAAACAACCTAACCATACATCTACAAGAACTGGAGGAACAACAACAAAGACAACACAGAGGAAGTAAAAGGAAGGAAATAACCAAGATGAGAGCAGAATTAAGTGGCCTAGAGACTAAAAGCTCAATTCCAAGGATCAATAAATCCAGGAGCTGGATCTTTGAAAATATAAAATTCACTAGCCTTTAGGCAGATTCATCAAGAAAAATAGAGGACCCAAATACACACAATCAGAAATGCAAAAGGAGAGATTACAACTGATACTACAGAATTAAAAGGATTGTAAGAAATTACTACCAAAACCTATATCCCAAGTAATTTGAAAATCTAGCTTTAATGGACAAATTTCTAGAAAAATATAATCGTCCAAAACTGAATGAAGAACAAGCAGAAAGCCTGAACATATCAATAACAGCTGACAAATTTGTAGCAATAATTAAAAAATTCCTGCTAAGCAAAAGCCCTGGACCAGATGATTTCACAGGAGAATTTTAAGAAACATTTAAGGAAAAGCTAACCCCTATATTACTCAGATTATTACAAAAAATTCAAGAAGAGGGAAGACTCCCCAACTCTTTTTATGAAGATAGCATCATCCTATTCCCCAAACCAGACAAACTCATAACAAAGAAAGAGAACTACAGGCTAATATCGCTGATGATCATAAGCAATAAAATCCTCAACAAAGTACTGGCAAACTATATCCAGCAATACATCAAAAAGATCATACACCATGATCAAGTGGGATGCATCCCAGGGATGCAAGGATAGTACAATATTTGCAAGTCAATAAATGTAATACATCACATAAACAAAAGGAAAAACAAAAATTACAAGATACTATCAATAGATGAAGAAAAAACATTTGATAGGGTACGGCACCCACTTATGATAAAAAGGCTCAGCAAAATGGTAGTGGGGGGAACAGACCTCAACATAAAAAAAGGCCATATATAAAAAACCTACAGCCAACATCATACTCAATGGGCAAAACCTAAAAGCATTCCCACTAGGATCAGGAACAAGACAAGGATGTCTGCTTTCAAAACTTTTATTCATCATAGTACTGGAAGTTGTAGTCACAGTAATGAAGCAAGAAACAGAAATAAAACGCATACAAATTGGAAAGGAGGAAGTAAAAATGTCATTGTTGGCAGACAATATGATTGTGTACATAGAAAACCTACAGACCCCATCAAAAAACTGTTCGACCTAATAAGTAAATTTGGCAAAACAGCAGAATGCAAAGTCAATATTCAGAAATTGAAGACATTTTTATACACCAACAATGAAATATCAGAAACAGAAATCAGGGGGGAAAAATCATATTTTGCTATAGCAACAAGAAAAATAAAGTACCTAGGAATAAACCTAACCAAGGAGGTAAAAGTCCCATACTCAGAAACCTACACAACACTGAAGAAAGAAACTAAGGAAGATACAAATAAATGGAATCATATACCATGTTCCTGGACTAGAAGAATTAACATCATCAAAATGTCCATACTACCCAAAGCAATTTACAGATTCAATGCAATACCTATTAAAGTACCAATGGCATACTTCACAGCCATAGAACAAACACTTCAAAAAATGTATATAGAACCATAAATGACCCCAAATAGCTGTTGCAATTTTGAAAAGGAAAAGCAAAGTAGGAGGGATCATAATACATGATATCAAACTGTATTACAAGTCCACTGTAATCAAAACAGCCTGGGACTGGCATAAGAACAGATCCATGGACCAATGGAAGAGAATACAGAGACCAGAAATAGATCCAAGTCTCTACGGTCAATTAATATTCAACAAAGGGGGCAGCAGCATAAAATAGAGCAAAAATAACCTCTTCAACAAATGGTGTTGGGAGACCTGGACAGCTACATGAAAAAAAAAAAAATAGAAACTCAGTCACCAACTTACACCATACACAAAAATATATTCAAGGTGGATAAAAGGCTTAAATATAAGTCATAAGGCCGTAAGTGTCCTAGAAGAAAACATTGGCAAGAAAATATCAGACATTGCATGCAGCAACATCGTTACAGTTATGTCTCCTAAAGCAAGGGACATAAAGGAAAGAAAAACAAATGGGACTTCATCAATTTAAAAAGCTTCTGCATGGCTAAAGAAAACAGCATTAAAATGAGGAGAGAACTAACTATACGGGAAAACATATTTGCCAATGATACCTCAGACAAGGGTTTGAATTCCAAAATATACAAGGAACTCACATGACTCCACTCCAGGAAGACAAGAAAAAAACAATTAAAAAATGAACAAAAGACTCAGACACTTTTCCAAGGAGGACATAGAGAGCGCCCAGAGACATATGAAAAGATGCTCAGCATCACTAGCCATCAGAGAGATGCAAATTAAGCCACAATGAGTTACCACCTCACACCAGTTAGAATGGCCAATATAAACAAATCAACAAACAAGTGTTGGAGAGGATGAGGAGAAACGGGAACCCTAGTGCACTGTTGGTGGGATTGCAGACTGGTGCAGCCACTGTGGAAAAGATTGTGGAATTTCCTCAGAAAACTAAAAATGGAACTGCCTTTTGACCCAGCCATTCCACTGCTGGGATTATACCCTAAGAGCACTGAAACAAGATTCCAAAAGAACCTATGAACCCCAATGTTCATAGCAGCACAATTTACCATAATCAAGTGCTGGAAGCAACCTAAGTGTCCATCAGCAAATGAGTGGATCAAAGAACTATGGCACATTTACACAATGCAATTCTACACAACAGAGAGAAAGAAGGAGCTCCCACCCTTTGGGACAGCATGGATGGAACTGGAGAGCATTATGCTAAGTGAAATACACCAGGCAGTGAAGGACACATACCATATGATCTTACCTTTAACTGTAACATAATCAACAACAAAAAAAGCAAACAAAATAGAAACACAGACCTTGAAATTAAGAGCAATCTAACAATAGCCACAGAGGAGGGGTACAGGGACAGTGAGGAGCAGGGTTCTCAGGAACTACTATAAAGGACACATGGACAAAACCAAGGGGGAGGGTGGAAGCAAGGGAGGAAGATGGGTTTGGCTGGGGTGAGTGGGAGGGGTGGGGAGAAAATACAGGCAACTGTAATTGAACAACAATAGTGTAATAAAAAAAAAGTCTTGTATTTTATTAATTTTTTACAACAAGATTATGTCATAATCTTTTAGTTAAGCTTGTTTGACAATCTTCCAAAAGTTTAAAATTTAAAAGAACTTTTAACTGAGAAGTGACTTTGTGTTTTTCCGATGGGCCTGGGATTACCTCAAAGATTCATTCTCTCTTCTTAGAGCATTTTTTGAACTAATTAGGCCTATTTAATAAGCTCAAAATTACATGGGAAGCTTTGCCAAACAGGATAATAATAACTATGTTCTATTTGTGTATATGTATATATTTTTAACAAAATAGATATTCTAGAAATTTCAACCTGCACTAGGAATAAATTTGCAAAAATTTAAAGCCAGATTCAAACAGGAAACTATCACGGGTTATAGGAGTCCTGTCAGTGACACCAAACAAGGGTGATGGTTCTCTTTATGTACATTAAGCAGTGGTACTCTAGGTATTTCTAAACCAAACATTGAGAATTTATTAATTGTTTCCAATGTTCAATGTACACTTCTGATAAGTCCTGTACAGCATTTTATTTTTTATTTTTTTAATTCTTTAATTGTTGATCTTGTACAGTTTTCTGTCTTTTACTCCCACCACAGCCCACCACCCCAGCCCTCCCCACCTCCCTCCCATAAATATTGCATACTGTTTGGTCTTTACATATATTGAGATTTTTGTGTTAAATCTAAAAATATGGACTTTTTATTATTCTTTTATGTCACTACATAGTAATTATTACTTACCAAGGAAATGTTATCTTGGAAATCTTATATCATGAAAAGAAGCAAAGTTCTTTATATGAACTTTGTAATTGCATTATAATCAAATCTATAACCATGCCATTTTTAATTTTGTCATAAATATTCCTATTTTTTACTCTAATGCATTTGCAAATATATCTTTGAAAAGATTCATGGAAAGGACTCTGACTTACTTCAAATTACAGGTACTAAATAGGTCATATCTTTGAAGTAAAAGATTTTTGGAACCCTAAGGAATAACTGGATTCATGTAAATACAGGCAAATAATCAAGACAAAGAAAATTGATTAAAATATTGTTAATTTTAAATCTTTTTGTTTTCTACATATACAGAGATTTATTTTTTCTTTGAACAATTTGTAAATTGCACCCTTATAAGCAATAATTGAAACATTTATATTTTTCTCCATACCTAATCCCTCCAGAATTCAGCAATTCTGAATGACTATTATTTTCATGGCAATATATTTGTTTTCATACATCCAGTAAGAATCTATTCTGTTTATAATAGCATCAGTTTCCAAATGTGGATTTATTAGCCAAGTCTTTGTCCAGAATTTCATGATCGAAAGAGTCATGCCTGTACTCTGGATGTCACCAGAAAGTCTTAAGGAACTAAGATTGACTTTTGAGGCCAATAAGAGCCCCTTGGAGAAATGGCCTGGTATCTTGCTTCGTCACGTGGTTCATTGATGTCTTTCCAGGTAAGGAACAGAGGTTGCTTTTCTGAAAGATGTCAAGGAATGGATCTAAAGACATTTTGGGGACCTCAAGAACTTGAGAAATCCACCCAAACTTTGAGGTATTGGAGGCAAAGCCATATATCAACTGTGTGGCTTTGTTTCTTTGTCCTGAGAAGCTGACTATAAAGCTCACTTTGAAGTGCGCTTGTAAAATTCCAGCAAAATAAATTTGGAAGAGCATATATCAGGGGTGTCAAACTCATTTTCACCAGGGACCACATCAGCCTCATAGTTGCCTTCAAAGGGCTGAATGTAATTTTAGGACTTTATAAATGTAACTACCCTTAACAGATTAAGCAAGAACTCGACGCTGCTGCGGGATAAAACAAGGTGAAGGACCAGATTCTGCCTGTGGGCCTTGTGTTTGCCACCTGTGGCCCCTATGGTCAATTACTATTCTTGCGTTCATGCAAATAATCAGGCCAAATTGACACTGGACTTAATACAGTCTCTTTAATAAAATGAGCATAATTTTAGGGATAGAAACTGTGTTTCAATGGAAATCACAATGTCCAGTTGTCACCCATAAAACTGAATTGAATCCTGCCTTTTCTACTTTTCTTTCAAGCTAATGTTTATTTTTGCTTGGAATTATTGAGAGGTACTGATGCAGAGTCAGCCTTAGAGAATGTATCTTCTCCTTCTCCTCTCCTTTTTTGAAATTTTAGAACAATATCTACACCTGGTTTTTCTTGGCTAGCTCACTTCTTAAGACCTATAGCAGCCTTTTTTTATTCTTGCTTTTCAGTCATGTCTTCTCAAACATCTCATATTTTTCATTCACCTGAGCATCCAGACTCTGGGAGATTTCCTCCACAAATGGCCTCTGGTCACAGCTCTCACTTTTTGGGCTGTCCAGTTCTACCCTCTCCTTCTTAATAACCCATAGGCAACTCTATGTCCATAACCCACCTGAAGGAGTTCCAGATGAGAGTTTTGTCCCTACTCCGCAGAACCAGAATGCAACCAGGTCATTAAGAATAAAGCTATCTCAAAAGCCAGAAGGGGGAATAATAAAACAAAAGCCCCCCTTTCAGGCCCTCTTTGCCAAAGCTAGCTGTATCCCATAAAGCATAACCAACCTTGTTTTATGAGCCTTTACCCTCAGGACTAGAAAATTACTGGAAGTGCTCTGAAGGCTCAGAGGCTCTGGGGACTTCTGAAACAGGACATGCTAGACCACAAAGACCAGAGTCTGCACCCACAGATAACATTGAAACAAGATGCAATCTATACAAGATCAACAGAAACATCCTGCTCTACAGCTACCCCAATTACCTAATAAAAGCTCAAAACCCCCACCCCTAAGGGCTGGTGCATATCTCCACACCCAGCCCTTCCCTTTTCTTGGTAAAGTAAAATAAAAACTTTGCTCTCTGTATTTTGCTTCTCTTTGTCAATTCCTTCACAGCCCATGTCACAGATCACCCTAATATTTGTTATTTACTTTTTGTTTATCATAGGAAATTGAGGGTTTTTAGTAGTTAGAAATTCTAATTAAGTTGGAAAGAAATTGTGTGGTTTTTGTGATAGAAGGCATAAAGTATGGAGGTAAATTTTGAAGGACATCATTGAAAGTGAATTGTTCTATGGATGGTTATTTCTGAATGGTAGAAAGGTTTTTAAAAGGTTGTGAAGATTGTAAAAGTTTGTGCAAATTTTAAGTTTATAAAGAAAAAGAATAAGAAAAAACTGTCACTCTTTTCTGCTGCTTAATTCCTTTGAAATTTCCTTTATTTTCAGCACATGAAGATTTCTTTAAAAACTTCAACAGGTTTTCCAGCTGGGTAACTAGCAATGTAAGCAACTCTAAGTTAACTAAGTTCCACCTTTAAACCTTAAGTAACTAAAGTTGCCCTTGCCTTCTCTATAAAAATTAGTAATTTAGATTATGTATATGGTCTTTATGCATATGTTCTTGATGTAATATGTGTTCATCTTCCTTTTTCTGTCTCTGAATGGCATTGCTAGGGTGTAATATTTTATTAGCCTAAAGAAATTAACTATTTTCATAAATTAAGTAGGAGAACATGGTTTGAATAGAGTATTTAATATTAAAACAAGTTTGTTTAATTAATGTCTTTAAGAGTTACCATAACATGAGATTGATTTACCCAAATTTTATTTTATTTTATTTTTATTTTTTTTAGTTTATAATTTTTCTTTTTTTATTTTCAATTTTTTTTCCATTTTTTATTTTATTTTTTTTAAATCAGTATTTTTTAATTGTTGATATTGTACAGTTTTCTGTCTTTTACCCCGCCCCAGCCCACCACCCCAGCCCTCCCCACCTTCCTCCCATTTCCACCCCCCATAGTTTTTGTCCATGAGTCCTTTATACTTGTTGCTCTAAACCGTTCCCCTTTTCCCCTGAAATTCCCTCCCCTCCCACTCTGGACACTGTCAGACTGTTCTCAAATTTAGTGTCATTGTTTATATTATGCTTGTTTGTTTGTTTTGTTGATTAGCTTCCTGTTAAAGGTGAGATCATATGGTATTTGTCTTTCACTTACTGGCTTATTTCGCTTAGCATGATACCCAAATTTTAAAAAAATGTCTTATGATCTTTTGATTAAGTTAGACAATTTTCCCAAAGTTTAAATTTCAAGAGACATTGTTTTGAAGAAGAAAACAATACTTTATTTAACTTAATTTCTTCAACTAGTAATAACCTTTTTTATTTTTAAGCTTTTTTAAACGTTTTTTAATTAATGTTCAACTACAATTATCTCAATTTTCCCATCAACACTTCCCTCTATCCTACGCACCCCACCTCCACCCTCAATCCTACACTCCTTTGGTTTTGTCCATGGGTCTTTATACATGTTCCTTTACAAACCTTGCCCTTCTTTTCCCTACTATTTCTCTCCCTCTTCCCTCTGGTTTACCCTCTTAATTGCTCTGTCTCTGGTTGTATTTTTCTTACTTGTTTTTTTTTGTTTGTTTGTTTGTTTGTTTTGTCGATTAGGTTAATTTTATAGGTGAAGTCATATGGTATTTGTCTTTCACTGCTTGGCTTACTTCACTTAGCATAATGCTCTCCAGTTCCATCCATGCTGTCTCAAAGGGTAGGAGCTCTTTCTTTCTTTCTGCTGCATAGTATTCCAGTGTGCAAAAGTACCACAGTTTATTGACCCACTCATTTGCTGATGTGTACCTAGGCTGCTTCTACCACTTGGCTATTGTAAATTGTGCTGCTATGAACATGAAGGTGCATAGGTTCTTTTGAAAAAATGATCCTTAGGGCATAATCCCAGCAGTGGAATTGCCAGGTCAAAAGGCAATTTCATTTTTAGTTTTTTGAGGAAATTCCATAATGTTTTCCACAGTGGCTGTACCAGTCTGCAATCCCACCAACAGTGCACTAGGGTTCCCTTTTCTCCACAACTCTGCTAGCTCTTATTGTTTGTTGTTTTGTTTATGATGGCCATTCTGACTGGTGTGAAGTAATATCCCATTGTGGTTTTAATTTGCATATCTCTGGTGGCTAGTGATGCTGAACATCCTTTCATATGTCTCTAGGCCCTCTGTATGTCCTCCTTGGAGAAGCATCTGTTCAGGTCCTTTTCCCATTTTTTAATTAGATTGTTTGTCTTCCTGGTGTGGAATTGTGTAAGTTCTTTATATATTTTGGAGTTCAAACCCTTGTCTGAAATATCATTGGCAAATATATTTTCCCACTCCGTTGGCTCCCTTTTCATTTTGCTTAAGTTTTCTTCAGCCATGAAGAAGCTTTTTATTTTGCTGAGATCCCATTTGTTTATTCTTACCTTTACGTTCTTTGCTCTAGGGGATATATTGATGAAAATATTGCTGCATTGAATGGCTTGAGATTTTCCTGCTTGTGTTCTCCTCTAGGGCTTTTCTGATGTCATGACTTATATTTAAGTCTTTGATACATTTGAGTTTATTTTTGTCTATGGTGTACATTGGTTGAGTTTCTTTTTTCTTTCTTTCTTTTTTTTTTACATGTAACTATCCATATCTCCCAACATCATTTGTTGAAGAGGCTATTTTATACCATTTTATACTTCTGCCCCCTTTGTTGAATATTAATTGACCATAGAGACGTAGAGACCTGGGTCTATTTCTTAACTCTCTATTCTGTTCCATTGGTCTATGTGTCTGTTCTTATGCCAGTACCAGACTGTTTTGATTACAGTGGCCTTGTAATATAGTTTAATATCAGGTATTGTGAACCTCTTACTTTGTTCTTCTATATCACAATTGCTGTGGTTATTTGGGGTAATTTATGGCTCCATATAATTTTTTCAAATGTTTATTCTATACCTGTGAAATTTGTCATTGGCATTTTAATAGAAATTGCATTGACTCTATAAATTGCTTTGGATAATATGGAAATTTTGATGATGTTAATTTTTTCAATCCATGAACTCGGTATATGCGTCCATTTATTTGTGCCTTCCTTAATGTCTTTCTTCAGTGTTATGTAGTTTTCTGAGTATAGATTTTCTTCTCCTTGGTAAGGTTTATTCTTAGTTACTTTATTTTTCTTGTTGCTATAGCAAATGGAATTTTTCCCCCAATTTCTGATTCTGACTTTTCATTGATGGTGTATAAAATTGCCTTCAATTTCTAAATATTGACTTTGAATCCTGCTGTTTTGCCAAATTTGCTTATTAGGTTGAGTAGTTTTTGGTGGCATCTATAGGGTTTCCTATGTACACTATCATGTCATCTGCAAACAGTGACACTTTTCCTTCCTCCTTTCCAATTTGGATGCCTTTTATTTCTGTTTCTTATCTGATTGCTGTGTCTAGGACTTCCAATACTATATTGAATAGAAGTGGTGAAAGCGGACATCCTTTTCTTGTTCCCAATCTTAGTGGGAAAGATTTTAGTTTTTGCCCATTGAGCATGATGTTGACTGTAGGTCTCTCACATATGGCCTTTATTGTTTTGAGTAATGCTCTCTCTGTTCTCACTTTGCTGAGTATTTTTATCATAAATGGGTGTTGTACCCTATCAAATGCTTTTTCTGCATCTATTGATATGATCATGAGATTTTTCTCTTTGTTTTTGTTTATGTGATGTATTACATTTATTGATTTGCGAATTTTGTACCATCCTTGCCTTCCTTGGATGAATTCCATTTGATTATGGTGTGTGATCTTTTTAATGTATTACTGGATGTGGTTCGTCAATATTTTATTGAGGATTTTAGTGTTTATGTTCATTGGCCTGTAGTTTTCTTTCTTGTCTCTTTATGTTGATTTGGAATTAGGGTGATGCTGGCTTCATGAAAAGTGATTGGGAGTCTGCCATCTTCTTGGATTTTTTTGGAATAGTCTGAAAGGACAGAGATTAGCTCTTCCTTAAACATTTTACAAAATTCTCCTATGAAACCATCCTCTCTAGGTTTCTGCATGCTGGTTTGTTTGTTTGTTTGTTTGTTTGTTTGTTTTGAATACTGCATCAATTTAATAAGATGTTGTTAGTCTCTTCATGCTTTCTGCTTCTTCATCATTCAGTTTTAGGGGATCATATTTTTCTAGAAATCTGTCCATTTCACGCTGGTTTTCAAATTTCCTGGCATATATTTGTTTGTAGTAATTTCTTACAATACTTTGTATCTCTATGGTATCAGTTGTAATCTCTCCTCTTTCATTTCTGATTGTGTTTATATGGGTTCTCTCTCTATTTTTCTTGATGAATCTATATATGGGCTTGTTGATTTTGTTTATCTTTTCAAAGAACCATCTCCTGGATTTATTTATCCTTTGAATTTTACTTTTAGTGTCTATGTCATTTAATTCTGCTCTGATCTCAGTTATTTCCTTCCTCCTACTTGGTCTGGCGTTGATTCTTTTTGTTCCTCCAGTTCTTGTAGATGCAGAGTTAGACTGTATATTTGAAGTGTTTCTATCCCTTTTAGGTAAGCCTATATCACTATGAACTTTCCTCTCAGGACTACTTTTGCTATGTCCCATAAGTTTTGAACTGTTATGTGTCCATTTTCATTTGTTCCAGAAACTTTTTGAGTTCTTCGTTTATTTCATTATTAACCCATTCATTGTTTAAAAACATACTATTCAATCTCCATGAATTTGAATGGTTTTGAGTTTTTTCCTTCGGATTGGTTTTTAGTTTCAATCCTTTGTGGTCTGAGATGATGCTTGATATGATTTCAGTTTTCTTGAATTTGTTGAGTCTTGTTTTGTTTCCTATCATATGGTCTATCTTTGAAAATATTCCCTGTGCCTTTGAAAATAATGTGTACTTTTCTCTTCGGAGTGAAATTTTATATATATATATATATATATAAATATATATATATATATATATATAAATATATATATATATATATAATCAGTTAAATCCATTTTAACTGAGGCACTGTTAAATGCCACAATAACCTTGGTGATATTTTGTTTGGAACATCTATTCATTTTTGACAATGGGGTATTAAAATGTTCTAGTATAAGTATATTGCTATCTATATCCTTCTTGAAATTCTCCAAGATTTTCCTTATATAATTGGGTGCTTTTATTTTTGGTGCATATATTCTTACACTATTTACATCTTCTTGATGGATTCTTCCCTCGAATATTATGAATTGTCCTTTGATGTCTCTTTTTATGGCTTTTGATTTGAAGTCCATTTTGTCTGATATAAATATTGCTACCTCAGCTATTTTTTCCCGTCCATTTTCTTGGCATATTTTTTTCTAATCCTTCACTTTCAGTCTGTGTATGTCTTTTGGTGTGAGGTGGGTCTCTTGTAGGCAGTATATGTGTGAATCATGTTTGCTTATCAGTTTAGCTACCCTATTTCTTTTGATTGGAGCACCTAATCCATTAACATTTAAGGTCATTATTGATAGGTACTTGTTCATTTTTTCCACATTGTAACCCTCTTCTACTCTCTCTCACTCTTTCCTTTCTTGTTCTTAAAGCAGACCCTTTAACATATCTTGTAGTGCTGGTTTGGTGGAAGTGTATTGTTTCAGCCTTCTTTTGTCTGGTAAACTCCTTATTTTGCTTTCCATTTTGATTGAGAGCCTTGCTGGGTAGCATAGTCTTGGTTGTAGGCCTTTGCTTTCCATTACTTGGAGTATTTCTTGCCATTCTCTCTTGGCTTATAGTGTTTCTGTTGAGAAATCAGCTGATAGCCTTATTGGAGCTCCCTTGTATGTTACTTCTTGTTTCTCCCTTGCTGCTTTTAAGATTTTTTTCTTTGTCTTTAAAACTTGGCATTTTAATGTGATGTGTCTTGGAGTAGGCTTTTTGGGTTCATCTTGATTGAGACCCTCTGTGCTTCCTGAATTTGAGTGGCTTTTCCCCTCTCCAAATTCAGGAAATTTTCTGTCATTATTTTTTAAAACAGGGTTTCTATCCTTTGCTCCTTTCCACCTCCTGGTATTCCTATAATTTGAATGTTGGTGCATTTCATATGTTTTGCAGTTCCTTTAAGCTACCTTCATATTTTTTAGTCTTTTTTTCATATATCTGCCCTACCTGGGAGTTTCTTTCTACCTTGTCTTCCAAGTCACTAATTTGTTCCTCTGCTTGTAATTCCTTGTAGTGTGTTTTTTATTTCGAAATTGTTTCTTCATTTCTTCCTGGTTCTTCTTTATAGTTTCTATTTCCTTTTTCATACAGTTGTAGTTTCAATTCAGTTACTTGTCATTTTCTGTGAGTTCTTTTAGCATCCTTATCATGTTAATTTGAATTATATATCTGATAGTTTGCTTGCCTCCATTTCATTTAGCTCTTTTAGTGGGAAGACGTCCATTCCTTTCAATTGCATGTTCTTTCTTCAACCCCCCATTTTAAGTGATTCTTTTCATTTGTTTCTGCCATTCCCAATGCTCTGCTTTCTGAGCTATTTTTGTAGGGTGAATTTCTATGTTAGACATTCTATGGGATTCAGTGGTGTGTTCTCTTTGATCTCCTTGTCTGGATGCTCTAATGTTGTCCTTTCTTCCAATTTTGGGGGCTCTTTTGTTTTATTTTGGGTTTACCTGTTGGTTGTTCCTTTGTTCATGGGTCCTCTCCTCCAATAGGTTTACCAGTGTTCAAAACTCCCACCTTATCTTGTATGTGATCAGTGGCAGGGTGAAGGTGAAATGGAATAAAACAGCCTGAGAGTATTCTATGGGATTTAAAGTACCAACAAGGAGAGAACAGAAAGGAGATCCTTAGAAGTACAGCATTAACTGTGATATTTCTCCCCACTAGCCACTTTTTACAAAAGGTGAAAAAGAAATAAGACTCTCATTAGGGGGGAGAAAGAATGTGACCTGAATCCAGAAAATAGAGTGCTTGTTCAAGGTTAGATGGTGAGATATAGTGAGAGTAAGGGATAAAAACTAGGCATAGTGTGGGAGAGAATATATTTAACTACAACAGTTATAAAGCTCAGGAAGATAGTGTGATGGGCCAAGACCAGGGAGGGATGCTATGTAGGGTGTACAATATTATGGAACGTTACTTTACAGTAATACAGGAACAACAATAATATGACAAGAAATATATGATCTGAAGAAAAAGAATAGAAAAAGACCAAGAGTAGTGTGTTATTAGAATACAAGTGAAGTGAAAGAAGAAAAACTAAAATGCAATGTGAAATGGAGATCAAAGAAAACCAGTCATATAATGCAATTAAATAAATAAACAGAACAAAGAAAACTAAACAGAAAAAAGAGAAATAAAATTTAAAAAATAATAATAAAATAAAATAAATAATAACAAAAATAATTTTAAAATAAAATGCAAGTTCTGTAGGATAGCAAAGTGAAATTTGTATCAGTTTCCCAGTGGGCATTAGCCCTCTGGTGTCTCTCTGGTTCTGTCTTTGGTTCTTCGTTCCTTTCACAGCTCCAGGTCTTATTATCTCAAAGTTGATGGAAGAGGGTGGGAGGGGGAGCCACATGCTACTTTAAATTAGTCAACCAAGTTTTGCCAGTCTTCCTGGATGCTTCAGGTAGAGAGGGACTGGCTTTGCTTTTTTCCTTTCTGTGGTTTTTTGAGGATGGGGGCTAGCTCTGGACTACACTATTCACTGGTGCCCAGTCTCCAGCATTAGCCTTCCTCACACTGCACAGCTCCCACTGTCCATTTGCACCAGGCCAGCACCTTTAATTCACCATGTTGTGCTGCCCGTGAGGTGCACTGATTAGGAGCAATCTCATATCCCTCCTCCTCCTTCTTTGCTGGCCTGGGTGCTGTGCACTCTCAAGGTCCCTTCAGGGTAGTTTAGTTCCCCTATTAAATTAAGTTTCTTTGAGGACTGCTAACTCTCTGAGCCCTTGGTGCCCTCCTCTGATCAATCTGTGCAGCACCCCTCCTCCTCCCTCTTTGCTGACCTGGCTACTGTGCAGGAGAGTTCCTTGCACAACTGCTGCATACTATTTTTTTTAGTGAATTTCCCTTGGTTGCAGGTTGCAGTGTATAATAAGTGCCTGGCTTTTCCCATGGCCCAGCTCTCTGACCAGTACCAAGACTCCATGGGTCATGATAAGTCTCAAACCAATTCTCCAATCTCCAGTTGTCTCCCTTCTCCATGATTTCACTGATGCTGTTGAGCCAGTGACCATAGTCCAAACTAGGAAATGTCCCCTGGTATGTGTCTCCCAGGGCATCTTTATCTCCCTAGTGAGTTCAAGCATCCAGGTCTACCTAGGCAGGACTGAATTCCCTGCTCTGGGAGGGGAGGAGCTGTAAAGTTACAATCACTGACCCAGCTCTCCTCCATAGCTCCTATGGCAGCCATGGTCCTTGGCGCAGGGCCCAGGGATTGCAGCAGCCACGGCCTCAAATGCAGAGCCTGGGGACCTTCCTGTTGGCCTACACAATCTCTGTACCATTCATTTTTAAACAACCTTTGCAATCTTTGACTTCCAAACTTGATATAAGCTGTGATTTTGTTTGCTGTTCACCCTGTTCTTCAGAAGATTGGGTAGGTGTCCCAAATGGGTGCATGAGCAGGTGGGTTAAGCTCCCACCTACCTCACTGCCATCTTCCAACCTCCCAAATAAACTTTGTAAGGAGAAAAAACAATTTTTTGATGTGTTCCAGGGGCCCATTGGAACCAATGGAACTTTTTAATAACATATTTCATATCCTTGTTTTATGCTATGCATAATGTTGTTTTAAAATGGAATATTGTACCAAAGGAATATTGTACCATTTACACTTCTCTTGGATAAATTCCCTTTGGTAATGATTTTTTTAATATATTGCTGGATCCAGTTTGCCAATATTCTGTTTAGGTTTTTAGCATCTATTTTCATCATAGGTATTGTTCTGTAATTTTCATTCTCTATTGTTTCTTTACCTGGTTTTGGAATAGGAAAATACTGGCCTCATAAAAGAGTTTGGGAGTCTTCCCTCTTCTTGAAATTTTTTGGAATAGTTTGAGAAGCATAGGTGGTAGTGATACAGGGTGCAGCCAAGGGTGGGGGGCAAAAATAGGGATTTGGAATGGGGCCCAGAACTCAGGGTGTCCAGGAAAGATTAGAAAGACATATAAGATGCCCTCAACCCTTCCCGCTCAGGTGTGAGTTGGGGGAAGGGATAAATGGAGCAGGAATATGCAGAGCTATTTTGTGCAGCCACAGCTTTGCAGCTAATCCATGGCATGGTCATTTAACATATCTATAACCTTTGGCTGGTTACATAGATATGTTAAATAGCTGTGGCCATGCTCTAAGCAGGGGGATGGAAAGGCACTCCCCCCAAGATGTAACTGGGGGGCAGGTCCCCCAAGTTACAGCACTTGCATGGGAGCTTGGAGAAGATTGCCTGTATGACAGAGGAACACACCTGCCCAGACTCACAATGGCAGCCCAGCAAACTTGGAATAATACAGGGATACCGGCCGGTGTAGTCGATTGTAGGAAGAGTCAGAAATGAGGGTACAGAGGAAGATTGGCATGGGAACTTAAACCCAGACATGGCAGCCATTAGGAGGAGATTCCACACAGTGGGGCCAGAGTGCAGACCCCCGCAGCTGTGGTGGAGAGAAGAACCACGCAGTTTTAGTCACAGTGGGGACCCCTGAATCTTTGGTAGAAGAGGACCACATGGCTTTGGGGTGCTCCCTTTTGCTTCATGGCCTGGGAAGCAGGAGAGACTTTGCCTGGAAGAAGAGTGAAAGAACTCTTGCCAGTAGGCCATGAGAAGGTGTTACATGGCTTTGGATTAATTAGTGATCCTGCCTGGACGGCAACATAGCTGATGGTGTCAGGAGCCTGGATCCCGGACTTTTGCTTCTTTTCCTTAGTTATGGTACCCTGAATTAGGGCAGGGAGAGAAGGAACCACTGTGGGCATCTGTGGGTATCCAAAAAGACTTCGATATTTTAATGAAGGCATTAGGTCACTGCTTTAAGTCTATATAGTATTAAATAAACATTTCTTTTCATTAACTGATGGGCACCTAGGTTGCTTCCAACACTTGGCTATTGTAAATTGTGCTGCTATAAACATAGGGGTGCATAGGTTCTTTTGGATTGGTGTTTCAGGGTTCTTAGGATATAATCCAAGCAGTGGAATTGCTGGGTCAAAAGGTAGGTCCATTTTTAGTTTTCTTAGAAAATTCCATACTGTTTTCCACAGTGGTTGTACCAGTCTGCACTCCCACCAAAAGTGCACTAGGGTCCCCTTTTCTCCACAACCTCTCCAACACTTGCTGTTTGTTGCTTTATTTATGAAGGCCATTCTGACCGGTGTCAAGTGGTATCTCATTGTGGTTTTAATTTGCATCTCTCTGATAGCTAGCGATATCGAGCATCTTTTCATGTGTCTCTGGATACTCTGTATGTCCTCCTTGGAGAAATGTCTGTTCAAGTCCTTTGCCCATTTTTTAATTGGGTTTCTTGTCCTCTTAGAGTGGAGTCATGTACGTTCTTTATAAATTTTGGAGATAAAACCCTTGTCTGAGGTATCATTGGCAAATATGTTTTCCCATTCAGTTGGTCCTCTTTTTATTTTAATACTGTTTTCTTTAGTTGTGCAGAAGCTTTTTATTTTGATGAGATCCCATTTGTTAATGAATGGATCAAAAAACTGTGGTACATTTACACAATGGAATTCTATACCGCAGAAAGAAAGAAGGAGCTCCTACCCTTTGCAACAGCATGGATGGAGCTGGAGAGCATCATGCTAAGCAAAATAAGCCAGGCAGTGAAAGACAAATACCACATGATCTCACCTTTAACAGGAACCTAATCAACAAAACAAACAAATAAGCATAATATAACCAAAGACACTGAAATTGAGAACAGTTTGACAGTGACCAGAGGGGAGAGGGGAGGGAATTTCAGGGGAAAAGGGGAAGGGTTTAGAGCAACAGGTATAAAGGACACATGGACAAAAACTAAGGGGGGTGGAAATGGGAGGGAGGTAGGGAGGGCTAGGGTGGTGGGCTGGGGGGGAGTAAAAGATAGAAAACTGTACAAGATCAATAATTTAAAAAAATACTGATAAAAATTTTAAAAAGTAAAATAAATAAAAAATAAACATTTCCTTTCCTTTTCACAAATCTCTGGCATTGAGAGATGTCTTTCCTTATGGCGACGAACAATCGAGCCCAGTAGGAGGTCCTTTTGGTAGTAGTATATTGTGACCCCTTTGGCCCTGTGTGTGAGTGGTGTATGTCTGCTCTGTAACAGTAGTTCTTTAAATATTTGGTAAAATTTGCCTGTGAAGTCATCGGATTAAGGGCTTTTGTGTGCTGGAAGTTTTTTGATTACTCCTTTTTTTCTACTTGACATTAATCTGTTAAGATTTGCTTCTTCTTCTTGATTCAGTTTTGGAAAAATGTATGTTTCTAGGAATTTATCCATTTTGCCCATTTGTCCAATTTCATGGTATATAGTTGTTCATAGTAACTTCTTACAAACGTTTGTACTTCTGTGGTATCAGCTTTTACTTCTCTTTCATTTCTGATGTTGTTCATTTCAGTCCTCTGTCTTTTTTACTCTAGCAACAAGAAATATAAGATACCAAGGAACAAATTTAATGATGGAGGTTTTAAAAACTGTACTTGGAAAACAATAGAACACTGAAAAAATTGAGGAAGATACAAATAAATGGCAGTATGTACTGTATTCACAGATTGGAAAAATTAACATCATTCCCAAATGATGGATTATGAGTAGTCTATGCTACCAAAAGCAATTCCTATTGAAATACCAATAGCATATTTCACTGATCTAGAACAAATATTTCAAAAATGTATAAAGAGCCAAAAATGCCCTAGGTAGTCTCAGCAATCTTGAGAAAGAAGAAAAAAGCTGGAGGGATCACAATACCTAATATTAAACTATACTACAAAGTAAACAAGGTACTACAAGGTATACTATAAGGAAAACAGTCTGATAATGGCATGAAAACAGACACATAGATCAATGGAACAGAAAAGAGAGCCCAGAAATAAATCCAAGTCTCTATGGCCAATTAATATTTTACAAAAGGAGCATGAGAATACAATGGAGTGAAGACAGTCTCTTTAATAAATGGTGTGGGGAGAACTGGACTGGTACATGCAAAAGAATAAAACTAGACCACCATAAATCAGAATACACCATACACCAGAATAAACTCAAAATAGAAAAAAAAAACTTAAATATAAGTTATGATACCACAAAAGTCCTATTAGAAAACACATGCAATAAAATTTCAGATATCCCATGTAGTGATATTTTTGCTGATATATATTTAAGGAAAGAGAAATAAAGGAAAAAAATAAACAAATGGAACACATAAAATTAAAAATCTTCTGCATGGAGGATAAATGATGGCAGAGGAGTAAGTGGAAGTCACACTGACCTACTCCCAGGGCCAATCTGGAATTACAACTCAAATTTGGAGAAACCACCCAGAACAAAACACAGAAAAACCAGCTTCATCACAGCCTGTCTTGTAAGGAGTACAGTAGAAACTCAAGAGGGCGGGGTGGGTGCCCACAGGTGGCAGGGCTGGAGGGATAATTAAGCAGCCAGTTGAATCCTCATTTAGAAGAATGGGGTATAAACCCTAAGCTAGGATTCCCAGCCTAGAGCACCAGAGCCCAAAAGTACACATATAGCAACCAGCAGCAAAAAGCCACAGGGCTGCAAAGACAGACAGTTGGAGACGCAGGAGCTATTTAAAGGGCCAAAACAAAAATTTTCATTTGCAGCCACTTACCCTGGGTTCTTGCAAAGGTGGGGGCAGAGTAAACTGGTGACACCTGAGAAGAGACTAAGGAATGAAGCTTTGGAGAGAGAACTGAGAAGTAGACTCTGGGATCCTGGTGCTGAGTCATCCCCCAGATGGCAGTGGCAGCAGCCATCATGCTCAGGCAGAACACACCCTTCTGAGTGGCAGTAGCCTGAGGGGAAATAATAACCCTAACCCTAGGAGGGTATCTGCCCTGGCCCTGTGGTGCTTCACCTTACTGCTGAGTGCAGAATGATCACATTAACAACTAAAGGTGATAGCCAGAGACAGTAGATCCCTAGCAAAGCAGGGCAGAGTGGATTAAAGAAGTTTGATGAGAGACTGGGGATGGAGGCCTTGGGGAGAGAATTGAGAGAGTATCTGCTGGGATCCCAGTGCTGAGCCAATGCCCTTATGCAGCAACCATCTTGCTCAGGCAGACCACTCGCCTCTGAGCAGCAGCAGCCTGAGTGGAAATAATAATCCCCACCCAAGGAGGGATTTGGCCCCACATTACAGTGCTTAAACCTGACTGCTGAGTGCAGAGTGAACAGATTAACAATTGAAAGAGAGAGCAAGGGACAGCAGATCACTGGAAGTATTAAACAGGTTGCCTAAGGTCAGACAGGGTCAACATCTGATATCACCAGAGGCAGATCCACAAAGAAAAAAAACAGTGGTAAATACAAGAGACTACTGAGATGAAAGCCACTATGATCTTCTTTATCATTTGCTGTATTTTCTTTTCTGTATAGCTTTTTAACATTCATTTTCTAACCAGCAAGTTAATACATATTGTCACTAGATTTTATACTATAGTGCATTTCAATTCACATATTTGGCCCTTCCCTCCTCTTAGCCCATTTTATCTTCCTCTGTCCTCACATTATTTTCATTTCAATCTTTGTTTTCTCTCTAGCTACAACTTGTTTCCTTTGTGCACTCTTATTATTTCTCCCCCATCCAGACACATAAAACCAATTTTCCTGTCAAGGGTCATTTCACATCCTTTTGCCCTGCTCGTAAAATACCTGAGTTCTCTCTTCACTTTTAATAATCTTTGTTAGTTGTTTGTGGGTAGGGTAGTTGTTGTTAGATTGTTTTTTTCAATTTTATCTCTAGAGCTTTACTAATTCTGTATTTCAAATATCAAATTTTACTGGTACCTTCTTCTACCCTTTCCTTCATCTCAAATTTTATTTTTGCAGTCTTAGCCTGTTTTTTTCTTTTTCTTTTTCTTTTTTGCTTTCTTTTATTTCTCTCTCATCCTGGCTTTTTCTTTTTCTTTAATCTCCTTTTTTTTTCTTCTTCATTATATCCCAAATTTTAATTTTTAACTCTCTTAGCCTGGTTTTTGTTCCTCACTCTTAGTATTTCCTCTCCCTCTATCATTTCAAAATCACTTCCCGTTCCTCTAAACATCTCTTAGACTTTTCTTCATTTCTTTTTCCCCTCTTATTTCCATAGCACCTATATTAACTTTAGATCATTTTTTTTATAGTATTATAGTAGATCTTTCTCTCCAATTTGGCTCATATAGTTTTATTAATTATTTACTATTTTCTTTCCTTTTTCTTTCTCTCTCACTTTATTTTATATCATCTTAATTTCTGTTTCAAACTAATATTGTATGCTTCCTATCTCATACACCATTCCACATTCTTCATTCTCTTTTTATTTGAGGTAAATTTTACCTTCTCTCTTTCCATTCCTCCAATTCCCAACTCTTATTAGCGCTCCTCAACCTACCCTCTCAAAATCATTTGTCTTTCATTAAGTCATCTGATATCCACTCTCCATTCTTCTAATAGCTTTAATTTCATTATACCCTTATTAATACTTCACTTGCTGTTGATAGTAAGATTGGGGGGGTATATTTGTGAGTGTGGGTTTTTGTCCCAGGTTTTGTGATTTTGTTCTGGCAGCACCTGCACAACAGCACACAAGACATGGTGGGTGGAGTAACCCTTAGTTAACCAGCTGGAGGGAAGGAATCACCAAAGAAAGACCCAACAACAATCAAAACCCAATTACATCCAGACAACTAACATAAAAGGCATAAAGGACATCCCAAGATCACCATGTTCTGGTGACCAAAGAGACTGTACCACTGAATCTCACAGGCCTCCTACCATAGAAGTTCACACCACAAAGTCAGAAAGTCAAAAGAATAATTTAAAAAGCAGAAGCGAAGAAGTGTCCCACAAGTATTTGGAACACAAAAAAACAACCTCCAATGCAAAGGACAGGAGGAATCCTCAGAAAGAATGCTAAATAAAATAGAGACAGGTAAACCATCAGATATTGAGTTCAAAACAATGGTTATAAGGAAGCTCAATGAGCTCTATACAAATTACCAGAAATTACAGAAAAACTATGAAGAACTTACTGCAAACTATGTAACCATGAAAAAGGACATACAAATAATCAATAAGGGCCAAGAGAAAATGAAGAATACAATTTCTGAATTAAAGTACACAATAGAGGAAATCAAAAGCAGGCTGGATGAAGCTGGGATCAAATCAGTGAGCTGGAGGAAAAGGTATAAAAAAACTCCCAAAAATAGCAAGAAAAGGAAAATAGACTAAAAAAGATCAAAGCAGGATTAAGAGAAATAAAGGACAACATAAATGGAATAATATCCATATAATAGGGACACCAGAAGGAGAAGAAGAGGAGTGAGAGATAGAAAGCCTGTTGAAAAAGTAATGATGGAAATCGTTGCCACAACTGGCATGGCTGGATTGGTCAGGTTCTGAGAGAAGGTGATGGAGTATTAAAAAATACAGAGACAAAGTCAAAGGGGGGTCAGTCAGGTGGAGTCCCTTCCCTGGAATGCAGAGGAGGGAACTATTTATTAGCGAAGTCAGGCTGTATATATTGACTAAGCTTTGAAGCAGAGCATGAGAAAGGCAAACTGCAAGGCTAGGTACATTTTATTTTTTAAGAACATTTGCTGCTCCTTCTTGGTACAGTGATATAGCAAGCAGCCAAGTCATTCTTTTCTTACAACAATCTATCAGGCAGTCTTCCATGGCCTAGGGCAGCTGTGCTGAACCCAAGGCCTGCTTCCAACTCCCTTGGCACACATTATCCTTCTTGGCTCTCCACATCTCCCCTTTTTCTTTTTTCTAAGTACACCTGATGCAACTTTACTCAGGTACGGAATAGTTGGGTTCACAGTTTTTGGCAGGCTAGAGAAAAAGCATAGAACAAACATAATTAGCAACAATCTACCTATGTCAACAAGATACCATAAGGAATGCTTTAACAAATTAAAGGGGTTAAATCCCTGCAATTCTTATAGCATATTATGGGCTATTTAAGCAGGGTCAATTACAGAAAGATGAGCATTCTATATGTTTTCATAACTCCAAATTCCCATTAGATAGCTTTTCGCTTTGTCCCAGTCCCATACAGAAGTATTATAGGGGATGGCAGTTATACAGACATACGTGTATTAAGGATGGCATTGCAGCTCAGAATGGACAGTCAAGGCTTCTAGCCTATCTCCTAAGCCAATGACTACATCCTCTAAGGCATTAAGTTTGGCCTTTAACTTTAAATCTATATTTCCTTGATTTTCTAATGCTATTGACACAGCATGAGCTAAATTACTAACAAAATCAGCATTATGAATACTTTGCATTAATGCAACCGCAGCAGTGCTAGCAGTGGCTATGACTGTTATTAGAGCAATGATTCCTGTAATGATGAGCAAAATGGCTCATTGCATGTGGGTTAAAGCCTTTTGCATTTCTTCTAGGACTTGAAGCCTTGTGTCAGTATACCAATGGCCAGTCAGATTTACGGGAAACATAACGAAAGAAGGTTGATGCAGAATCAATAAAGCCTTATTTTGATTGTAACAAGATACACAATTAGTAAGATTGTAATTATGACACTGGACCAAGAAAGTTTGGTCCTGCAAAGTAACATTTACATTCCCTACTATAATAACATAAAGCGGTTGAACACAGGCCTGCAACCCATACGCCCAATGGATCCCCAAGTCAGATACACTTCCTGCAGACATGTTAATGAACTGTAGGGCCACCCCAAGATGCCAAATGTCTTTTTGAAAAACCCATTGCTAGGTAGCAATGACAGCTAACATGGCTACAAACAGGGTGGAAGCATCATGGGGAGCAGATTGCTGATTGACCAAGCCTTGTGCTTGCTTGGTCAGTTTCTTCAGTTGTCCCCATGTTGGAGGTTCAGCTCGACCCATGCTATGGGCCAGCAGCCTCAGCACCCTCTCCCTGGGTCATCTGGGGCTTATCCTGATCCATTTCATCTTTTCTCCAGGGTATCCAGGAATGGAGGCTCAAAGGGTTCCATCACAGATGCAGACCAGTCTCTCCAGGACCCAAACAGGTCGGGATGCAGATTTAGAGAATAAACACACATATCCCTTCTCCTTGTTAATATAGGGTCAGGATCCTGCCACTGGCCTGTAGCAAGATCCTTCCACTTGGCAGAAACTAGATTTTTGGTAACTGGAAATGACTGGCATTTTTCTGCAGGAGTAATCCCTTGCTCATCACAATTTAAAAAATTAAGGGTATGTAAGGATAGTCCTAGCTGTCTTTGGGAGGTATTAGTATAGTCTCCCCCTTTTTGTTTTTCAATACAGATTTTAAGAGATTTGTTAACTTGCTCTACAAGGGCTTGTCCCTGAGAATTGTAAGGGATGCCAGTGACATGAGCGATTTAAAAGTATGTACAAAACTGTTGAAAGGTCCTGCTGCAGTATGCAGGTGCATTGTCAGTTTTGAGCTGTGTAGGGTGTCACATAACTGAGAACATCTGGAGACAGAGAGAGATTACACTTTTAATGCTTTTTCCAGTATGACAGGAAGCCCATGTGAAATGAGAAAAAATATCAGTGGTTACATGAACCCATGCCAATCAGCCAAACACAGGGATCCATGTAACATCCATTTGCCATAGATGGTTGGGTTAAAGCCCATGAGGATTGACCCCAACAACAGGTGATGGGAGGTGGCACTTTTTGCCAATCTATCAAGCCTGTTCCCTAGTAATAGAGAACATTTTTCAAAGGGTTGTGGCATCGACATGAAATTGGGCATGCATATTTGTGACTTGCTGCAAAGGGGGTGTGCACAAGAGCAGAGACTAGCAGGTCAGCATTATGATTGCCCTCTGATAAGGGTCCAGATAACTGACTATGAAAGTGAATATGTTCAATAAAAAAGGGAAAGGCTCTCTTGTGGACTAAAGATTGTAATTTGTTAAAGAGATGGAACAATTCCTCAGAGGAAATGTGTCCAAGGACTGCTGATTCAATATGTTGTACAGTATGGACGACATAGTGACTGTCACTATAAATATTGATGGGCTCTGCAACAAAATGAGTTAAGGCCATACAGACAGCATAGAGTTCAACATGCTGAGCAGATGAATAGGGGGTAGTTTCAACCCAGGTTTGCTGAGGGTTATAAACCCAGCTTTTCCTGAATTTGACCCAGCAGTGAATACTACTGCAGCCCTCGAAATGGGAGTCGAAGTCACAATCCTAGGAAAGATAAAGGGATGTCTCTGAGAAAACCAAAGGAGTTTATCAGCAGGGTAATGATTATCTATTTGGCCAGGGTAAGCAGCTAGAACTATTTGTCGATAATCTGCAGTTTCCTACAGCTGTAATTGTTGGGCAGCAGAATAAGGGTTTTACCCTTTTGCCCTGCATTTGCAGTGCCTTTTCCCATTTTTTGTGGATAGTCATGGGCAAAGTGTCCACTTCATTTGCAATTAAAGCAAGCACCCTTTGTCCCCAAGGTTCCTTTGAGATCGGCTGCAAGAGTAACTCCTTGGATATAGGAGGGGCCAATGTCTGCACAGATTCTAATAAAATCAGTAAGATTCCCCTTCTTCTTTCTTATATGGCCTTAAGGCAGCTTGACAGACCTTATTTGTGTTTTCAAAAACTAGCTGTTTGAATACTATATTACCAACCTTCGGATCCCCTATCAACTGTGCAGTAGCCTGGAGGAGACAGGAAACAAAATCTTAATAAAGCTCTTCTGGCTCCTGTTGGATTTTGGTGAGGTCTTGAAATTTTTCTCCTTTGGAAGGAAGGCAGCGCCAAGCTTTTGTGGCGCATGCCGTAATTTGTTGGTAAGCTTGTAAGGTATACCCTAGCTGATTCTGCAAATTATCATATAATCCAGACCCAGTAAGCATTTCAAATATAATAGGTACGTTATTATTTTGATTCCTATCTGCCTGTTATGAGCTCTTTTCATATCAATCAAACTTCCACATTAGGTAATACCCTCCACCCCCATAAGCATGCTTTGGCTAGTACAATCCAGTCTTTCGGTGCCATGGCTTCAGAGCCAATGGTATTAAGAAGAGCAAGGGAAAAAGGGGATGTTGGCCCATACGTACTGCAAGCAGCTTTTAAGTCTTTTAAAGTTTTAAAGGAGAGGACCTCGTGATATCTTTGTTGTTAGGATTTTCTGGATCAGGACTCTCAAACACAGGGAATAGCATAAATCCCTGTATGTCTTCTCCTGGATCCACAGCTGTTAGTAAAGCCTTTTGTAAGGGAGTAGTTTCTGGTTGTCTTACTGGACTATGATAAGGAGGAGGAGCTTTGGAAGATGAAGGGCTAGTGGGAGAAAGTACTTCAGTGAACTTAGCTCAGTCTCGAGAGGATAGTTGAGACATTTGCTTTACTAATCCTACTATTGAATCCTCATCATCAGAATTATTAGGGGACTCATCCTCTTGCATTCTCTGCTGCTGGTCCTCAGCAGCTTCCCATTCCAGTTCTTGTTCAAACTCTGGTGGCAGCTCTCATCACCAGGCTCTAGTGGGGAAGCAGTTGCCCTCAAAGTAGTAGACCCTTCTACAGTAGTACTGAGGGTTTCAGCTACTGTTTTTTGCATCTTATACTCCTCTTTTTCAGGATCTGGAGCTTCCCTAATCAGGGTCCACAAAGTGAAAGCAAAGATTGGAATGCGTGTGGGCCCTTCTGCTGTATATCTCACTCTAATTTTCAGGCCTACCCAAGCCCATGTATACTTATTTACCATGCCTTCTTCAGGAAACCAAGGACAAGTTTGCTGTACAAAGGTTAAGAATTGCTCCAGCTGTGTGGCGGAGACTTTAGTGCCCCATGCAAGTAACATGGAGCGCAGCATTTGTGTATACACCACTGCTCGGTGGATCCAGAATGCCTCATTTTACACCTAATTGCTATAAATCCTTTTCACTCTCCACCTACTGTACTGTGGCCACTCGGGAGTATCCCCTCAGCTTCTGGCTGAAGAGTTCCTTCATACTCAGGTCCTTCCTCCGGGCACCACCTGCCACAACCCATGCAGCTGGATTGGTCAGGCCTGGAGGGAAGGTGATGGAGGATTAAGAAATAAAGAGACAAAGTCAAAGGGGGGTAGGGTGGAGTCCCTTCCCTGGAATGCAGAGGAGGAAACTCTTTATTAGTGAAATCAGGATGCATATATTGAGTAAGCCATAAAGCAGAGCATGAGAAAGACAAACTGCAAGGCTAGGTACATTTTATTTTTTAAGAACATTTGCTGCTCCTTCTTGGTACAGTGATATAGCAAGCAGCCAAGTCATTCTTTTCTTACAACAATCTATTAGGCAGTCTTCTGTGGCCTAGGGCAGCTGTGCTGAACCTGAGACCTGCTTCCAATTCCCTTGGCACACATTGTCCTTCTTGGTTCTCCACAAATCTTTACTAATTTGATAAGAGATGAGAGAAAAAGCCTCACAAGTTGTGGAAGCAGAGAGGGTCTCAATCGAGAGGAACCCAAAGAGGTCAACTGCAAGACACATCATAATTAAAATAGCAAAATTTAAAGACAAAGAGGGAATCTTAAAGGCAGCAAGGGAGAAATTGGACATAACATGCAAGGGAGCCCAATAGGCTAGCTGCCGAATTCTCAACAGAAACATTTCAAGTCAGAAGGGAATGGCAAGAAATATTCTCAGTAATGGAAAGTAAAGGAGTGCAAGTGGGATTACTCAATCCAGCAGACTCTCAATTAAAGTGGAAGGTGAAATAAGGAGCTTCCTGGACAAAAGAAAGCTAAAAGACTACAATTCCACCAAACCAGCATTGCAGGATATGCTAAAAGGACTGCTTTAAGAAGAGGAAGAAACACAGTGAGAGAGAAAGAAACAAAGGTACAAAGGGAGTAAAACAGCAATGAATGAGTACCTAACAATAATAACCTTAAATGTAAATGGATTAATAGCTCCAATCAGGGACATAGGGTAGCTGAATGGATAAGAAAACATGACCCAATATATTCTGTCTGTAAGAGACCCACCTCAGGACAAAAGACGTACACAGACTGAAAGTGAAGAATTGAAAAATATATTCCAAGCAAACAGGGGGAAAGTGGGAGTGGTAATACTTATATCTGACAAAATGGACTTCAAAACAAAGTCCATAACTATAGACCCAGAAGGACACTTCTTAATATTCAAGGGAAGAATTCATCAAGAAGACATAAACATTATAAACAAATATATACTCAATATAGGAACACCCAAGAATATAAGGGAACTCTTGGAGGTCGTTAATAAAGATACAGAGAGCAACACACATATCCTAGGGGATTTTAACACCCTACTGTCAACAATTGATAGGTCTTCCAAACAAAATGTCAACAAGGATATTGAGACATTGAATAATGCCCTAGATCAAATGGACTTAACTGATATAATAGAACCTTTCATATCAAAAAAGCAAAGGACACATTCTTTTCAAATGCACATGGAACATTTTCAAAGATAGACTACATATTAGGACACAAAACAAGCCTTAACAAGTTCAAGAAAGTTGAAATCATATTAAACATCTTCTCAGATTCATGGGCCTGAAACCAGAAACCAACCTCAATGAAACAACTCAAAATCATTAAAACTCATGGAGACTGAATAGAATGCTATTAAACAATGAATGGATTAAGAATGAGATCAAGAAAGAAATAAAAAAGTTGCTAAAAAATAGAAATGAACAGTCAATACTTATGGGACAGAGCAAAGACAGTCTTGACAAGGAAGTTCATAGCAATAGAAGCCTAACTAAAAAAGATAGAAACATTTCAAATAAACAACTTAACCCTACCTTTACAAGAACTAGAGGAACAACAACAGACAAAACCCAGAGCAAGCAGAAGGGAGAAAATAACCAAGATCAGAGCAGAATTACATGGCATAGAAACTCAAAGAACAGTTCTAATGCTCAATAAATCAGATGGCCTTTTCTTTGAAAAGATAAGCAAAAATGGCAAGCCTTTAAAAAGACTCATCAGATGAGCGCGGGCCTGCGCACCGAAGGATCTCGGTTCGATTCCCAGTCAGGGCACATGCCTGGGTTGCCAGGCCAGTTCCCAGCAGGGGACATACAAGAGGCAACCGCACATTGATGTTTCTCTCCCTCTCTCCTTCCCTTCCCCTCTAAAGATAAATAAATAAAATCTAAAAGAAAAAAAAATCTTAAAAAAAAAATAAAAGACTCATCAGAGAGAGAGAGAGAGAGAACGCTAATCTAAATAAACACACTCAGAAATGAAAGAGGAGAGATTACCACTGATACCACAGAAATACAAAGGATTGTAAGATATTATTACAAACAACTATATGTCAAGAAATTTGAAAACCTGGGAGAAATGGACAACTTTCTAGAAACATATAGTCTCCCAAAAACTGAATGAAGGAGAAGCAGAAAGCATGAACAGACCAATAACAGCTGGCATAATCAAAGCAAGAATCAAAAAATTTCTGTCACACAAAAGCCCTCAACTGGATGGTTTCACAGGAGAATTTTACAAAACATTTAAGGAAAAGCAAATCCCTATCCTTCACAGACTATTCCAAAAATTCCAAGAAGACAGAAGACTCCCAAACTCTTCTTATGAAGCCAGCAACATCCTAACCCCAAAAACAAATGAAGGCACAACAAAGAAAGAAAACTACAGGCCAATACCACTGATGAACATAGACACTAAAATCCTCAATGAAGTGCTGGCAAACTACATCCAGCAATACATCAAAAAGATCATATACCATGATAAAGTGGAATTCATCCCAGGAAGGCAAGGATAGCACAATATTCACAAATCAAAAAATATAATACATCATGTAAACAAAAGGAAAGTCAAAAATCACATGATCATATAAACAGATGCAGAAAAAGCATTTGATAAGGTACAGTACCTATTTATGATAAAATTACTAAAAAAATAGGAATAGAGAGAGCATTCCTCAGCACAATAAAGGCCATATGTGAAAGACCTACAACCAACATCATACTCGATGTCCAAAAACTAAAATTTTTCCCACTAAGATCAGGAACAAGACAAAAATGTCCACTTTCACTACTGCTATTAAACAGTATTGGAAGTCCTAGCCACAGCAATCAGAGAAGAAAAAGAAATAAAGGGCACCCAAATCAGAGAGGAGAAAGCAAAACTGTCATTGTTTGCAGATGATATGATAGTGTATATACAGAATGCTATAGACTCCATCAAAAAACTACTTGACCTAATAAGTGGATTTGGCAAAACAGTGGGATACAAACTCAGTACTAAGAAATGAAAGGCATTTTTGTACACCAATAATGAAATATCAGAAACAAAACTCATAGTAGCATAAGGATATGCATAGCAGCATAGCAGCATAGTGTAAGGTTCATAGCAGTGCAATTTATAATAGCCAAGTGCTGGAAGCGACCTAAGTGCCCATCAGTAAATAAATGGATAAAACATCTATGGTACATTTACACAATGAAATTCTATGCAGCAGAAAGAATGAAGGAGCTCCTATACTTTGTGACAGCATGGTTAGATCTGGTGTGTATTATTCTAAGTGAAATAAGCCAGGCGGTAAGAGACAAATACCATATGATCTCACCTATAAGTAGAACCTAATTAACAAAACAAGCAAGCAAGCAAAATATAACCAGAGACATTGAAATTCAGAGGAAACTGACAGTAACCAGAGGGGCAGGGAAGGGAAGTAACAGGAGAAAGAAGGGAATGGGTGGTCAAAGAACATGTATAAAGAACCGATGGACAAAGCCAAAGGGGGGAAGAATTGAGGGTGAAAGCTGGGGGTTGGTAGGTCCAGGGAAAGTGGTCTTGGAAAAATGGAGACAAGTTGTATCAGAAATTAATTAATTAATTAATTAGTTAGTTAGTTAATTAATTAAATCTGCGTGGCTAAAGAAACCATAATCAAAATGAAAAGTTAACTGACCATATGGGAGAACATATTTACAATGATACACTGGACAAGGATTTAATCTCCAAAATATATAAAGAACTTATATGACAACATCAGAAAGAAAAAATACCCACTTAGAAAGATAGATAAATGACCTGAATGAACATTTCTCAAAGGAGGACATACAGATGGCCCATATTCATTAAAAAAAAACTCAACATCACTAGCCATCAGAGAGAAGCAAATTCAATTCACAATGAGATATTACCTTGCACCTGTCAGAATGGTTATAATGGATAATTCAACAAGCAACAAGTGCTGGTGAGGATGTGAAGAAAAGGAACTCTAGTGCACGGTTGGTGGGAATGCACACTGGTGCAGCCACTGTGGAAAACAGTATGAAATTTCCTCAAAAAATTAAAAATGGAACTACCTTTTGACCCAATTACTCTACTGCTAAGTATATATACTAATCCCAAAACTCCAATTCAAAAAAAGAACATATGCACCCTATGTTCACAGCAGTGCTATTTACAACAACAAAGTGCTGGAAATAGCCTGGGTGCTCATCAGTAGATGAGTGGATAAAATAAAACTGTGCTATCTTTATACAATGGAATATTATACAGCAGAAAGAAATAATCCCTACCTTTTGTGACAGCATTGATGGAACTGGAGACTATTATGCTAAGTGAAATAAGCCAGTCAATGAAAGACAAATACCATATGACCTCATTTATAACTGGAATCTAGTTAACAGTATATACTAACAAGAAAAATAGAACCAGAGACATGGAAACATGGGACAGACTGATACCTGTAGGAGGGGTGGGTGGAGGAGAGGGAAAGGTGAAAGTAAGGGGAAGGAACTAGTCAAAGAATATGTATGAATGGACATGGACATGGACAATGGGGAGGGAATTGAGTGGGTGAGATCGTTGGTCTGAGTGGAGGGGGACAAAAGGAAACAATTGAGACAGTTTTACTAGAATAAACAATAAGAAAACTACGAAATATTAAATAAATAAATAAATAAATGGATAACCCTAAAACAATAAACCTTAGAATTACAAAAATAAAAAATAATAATAATAAAAACTGTGGTATATCTCATAGTGGAATCTTACATAGCAGAAACAAAGGAGGACTTCCAACTTTTGCAACAGCATGGTTGGAAACGGAGACAATTATGCTAAGTGAAATAAGTCAGTCAGTGAATGACAAATACCATATGATCTTACTTATAATCGACAAAATAAACTAACAAGCATAATAGTACCAGAGACATGGAAACATGAAACAAACTGACAGCTGCTAGAGTGGATGGTGGAGGAGGGGATGGTGAAAAGAAGAGGAAGGGGCTATTCAAAGAACTTGTGTGAATGACCCATGGGCATGAACAATGGTGTTGAAGATTGACTGTGGGAGAGGTGGACTGCATGGAGGAAGGCAAAAGGTGAAAAACCAAGACAACTATAATATAATAGACAGTAATTAAAGAACAGCAAGTACAGATAATGTTAGAGCAATGATAGTGTCCCAGAACGATGTACGAGTAGCAGAGAATCTGAGATAAATGAGAGAAACAAAGAAGATGATGTTGTGGGCACCACAGTTGGAAAAGGCCTTTTTGCAGCCCTCTACTGAAGGGATGTCCAGGATAACAATAATTGTGCTGTAGGAAAGAGAAACAGACCTGTTGTTAGAATAATGAGAACATGAATCACATCTTGCACAGGAGCACAGAGGCATGCATACAGGCTAAATTCAATAAATAGGTGAAATCACAGACTATCCAATATATTTGGTTGGGGCTACAGAAAGATAGGATTAAAATCCATACAATCTCAGGTACAAGGTGGAGGAAACCAAAGATAAAGACTTGGCAAAAAGTTGAGCACATAGTCTAGGCATTATAATAGTCAGGTAGTTAGGTGGACAAAAGTGGCAACTTACCTGTTCATGGCCATGATAGCAAGGTTCATTCAGTGTTTCCAAGAATGGAAAATGTACATCTACAAGAGGCAAACAATAAAAGAGATGGTCTTTTCCTTGCTGTTCAAATTGGGCTATATGTTACTTATGGTGACTGTGGTGCACCACATCTGAAGAAATGAGAAGATACTGATATAATTAATTATACATCAGATTGGAGAGATGGGTGTCCAGCCTCAAAGCAAAGAATATCATTAGGTTCCTAATCACAATAAAGGTGTAGATGAAAGAGTGTAAAAAAAAGTATAGGAGACCACCATCTTGGAACTGGAGGAAGCCACTGAAAATAAATCCAGTCAATACTGATAAATTTCCACTCCTCATAATTTCAGAAGAAAATATCCAGAATATGGTGGGGAAATACCCAACTTATGGAGAAGAAGATCAGTGCAGTATAAATGTATTTATTTAGTTGGTACTATTGGGTTTTGACATTTCTCAGGTTCAAAATAACCAATAACTGGCCCAAAGGAAGAGGTTGGCATGGTAGGAGGGAGCAGATTACACCTCCCCCCTACACACAGGTGAAAAACCTGGCCGATCTATGGAGGAACAGAGCAAACAAACAATAGTAACACAGCATATTTGAAAGTAGGAGATCAAAAATTGTAGTGGACATTGAAAAACCAGATGGTAAGGAGAGTACGTCAGAACAATAAGAGCCCAGGGATCATCACAGAGACCAGGGCAGCTGAGGCCACAGGACCAGTGCTTGCCAGGCCTACCACAGGGCTCTATGGAGGGAGCTGGGTCAACTACTTCCTCCCCAGCCAAACAAGGTTTTAGCAGCACTAGGAGAGACCTAGTTGCTTGAAGTCTCACAGAGAAGAGTTAAGGTCTGTGTGGCGAACATGCTGGGGATGTGAGCATCCACTCATAGCCCTGGGAGGAGAGCACACAAGAGCTTGCACTACCATAGGTGCCTGCATGCGAACCCAGAGGGCTGCTCGACCACAGGTGCCCATGCACCAACAAAGAAAGCTGTGCAACCGGAGGTGCCCACGCATGACTGGAGACCTGTAGTCCATGCCGGGAACCTGGGGAATGCGAGCAATCTGTGGGAGAACCAGAGCCCATGCATGTGAACCCATGGAGTGTGCACAATCAATGGGAAACCCAGAGCTCACTCCTGTGAAATTAGGGTGAGTGCAAGCAAAGCAGGAAATCTTGAACACACACCCATAAATTCGGGGTGCCCTGTAGGAGATTCGAATTCACACCCATAAACTCCGGAAAGTGCGTGCTCCCCAGGAGGCTCAGAACCGACGACCGAAGCCCTGTGCAGAGAGGCGGCAGGCAAGCTCTGGGGAGAGTGCATGGCTAACTCTGGGGAGAGTACCCCAAAGATGTCTCAGTGCTGAACAGGGATAAAAGGGATACCATCATCCATCAGCCATTGCATCCAGAAAGACAAGAAAAACTGGCTTGGCAAGTTTAAAAACAGCAAGAGATTTGTTTGTTTGTTTGCTTGTTCGTTTGTTTGTTTAATAAGTTTTATTATTATTTTTTATTATTTTTATACTTTTTACCCCTCAACTCCTTTTGCTTTTTTTACTTCTTTCTTGTTTTATTCCTTCTTCCTTTCTTTCCATTTTTATCCCTTCTACCTTCCTCCTTTTTTCCTTCTTTTTTCACCTTTTTCCCTCTTTTCACTTTTTAAATAACCACGAGTGAAACAAACAAAAAAAACACAATCAAACAAATGTGGAACTGTGAAAAAAACAGACTTGGTCCCAAAGAGGGGGCATCCCAAAAGCTGAGACGGTGGAAACCATGAACACGAGGAAACCTGAAGGAGACTGCACCACTGAATCTCACAGGTATTCTACCACAGAAGTTCACACCATAAACCCAGGGAGCCAGAAAAGATCAATTTAAGAAGCTGAGGCTAAGAAGAAGAATCTCACAAACAATGGGAAGCAAAGAAACAATCCCCAAATGGAAGGAAAGGACAAAGCGCCAGAAAATATGCTAAATGAAACAGAGGCAACTCAACTATCAGACATTGAGTTCAAAGCAATGGTTGTCAGGAAGCTCCATGAGCTCTCAGTGAGCTATCAGAAACCACAGGGAAGCTATGATGAACTCACTGCAAACTATATGAACATGAAAAATGAAATAGAAGCTATCAACAAGGGCCAAGAGGAAATGAAGAATACAATCTCTGAACTGAAGAACACAGTAGAAGGAATGAAAGGCAGAATCGATGAAGCAGAAGATTGGATCAGCAAGTTGGAGGGGGAAAAAAAAAACACCCAGAAAGAGCAAGAAAAGGAAAAGAGGCTCAGAAAGAATGAAGAGGGTTTAAGAGAAATGCAAGACAACATGAAATGTAATAATATTCGTATAATAGGGATACCAGAAGGAGAAGAAGAAGAGCAAGGGATAGAAAACCTATTTGAAAAAGTAATGATGGAAAACTTCCCTAATTTGGTGAGAGAAAAAGTCACACATATCCAGGAAACACAGAGAGTCCCAATCAAGAGAAACGCAAAGAGGCCCACTTCAAGACACATCATCATTAAAATGGCAAAATTCCAAGACAAAGAGAGAATCTTAAAGGCAGCAAGGGAGAAACAGGAAGTAACATACAAGGGAGTCCAGATAATATTAGCAGCTGACTTCTCAGTGGAAACGCTCCAAACCAGAAGAGAATGGCAAGAAATATTCCAAGCAATGAGAACCAAAGGCTTGCAACAAAGACTACTTTACCCAGCAAGGCTTTCAATCAAGATAGAAGGCCAAATAAGGCGCTTCCCAGACAAAAGAAGTCTAAAAGAATACACCTCTACCAAACCAATTCTGCAAGAGATACTAAAAGGACTGCTTTAAGGGAAGAAAGGAAAAGACAGAGAGAGAAAGAGAGAGAGGAACACAGGTATGAAAATGGCAATGAATAAATATCTATCAATAATAACCTTAAATGTAAATGGATTAAATGCTCCAGTCAAAAGACATAGAATAACTGAATGGATAAGAAAGCATGACCCACAAATATACTGGCTACCAGAGACCACCTCAGGACTAAAGACCTACACAGACTCAAAGTGAAGGGTGGAAACAAATTTTCCAAGCAAATGGACAGGAAAAAAAAAGCTAGGGTAGCAATACTCATATCAGACAAAATGGACTTCGAAAGAAGAGCCATAAAGAGAGACTGAGAAGGCCACTTCATAATACTCAAGGGAAGAATCCACCAAGAAGACATAAACATTGTAAATGTATATGCACCCAACATAGGAGCACCTAAATACATCAAGAAAATCTTAGAGGACTTCAAGAAAGATATTGACAGCAACAAAATTACAGTAGGTGATTTTAACACCTCACTGTCAAAAATGGACTGATCTTCCAAACAAAATACCAACAAAGATATTGTGACATCGAACAACACTCTAGATGAAATGGACTTAACTGATATATATAGAGCCCTTCATCCCAAAGAAACTAAATACACATTTTTTTCAAATGAACATGGAATATTTTCAAAGATAGACCACATGATAGGACATAAAACAAGCCCCAACAAATTCAAGAAAATTGAAATCATATCAAACATTTTCTCTGACCACAAGGGACTGAAACTAGAAACCAGCAACAAGGGGAAAAACCCAAAACCCTCAAAATCATGGAGATTGAATAGCATGTTATTAAACAATAAAAGGGTCAAGAATGAAATAAGGTAGGAAATCAAAAAGGTTCTGGAAACAAACTAAAATAAACTCACAATGACCCAAAACTTATGGGACACAGCAAAGGCAGTCCTCAGAGAGAAGTTCATAGCAATACAGGCCTACCTAAAAAAGATAGAAATATTGCAAACAACTTAACCCAACTCCTACAAGACTTCTAGGAACAACAACAGAGCAAGTAGAAGGAAGGAAATACCCAAAATCAGAGCAGAATTAAATGACATAGAGACTAAAAGCACAATTCTAAAGATCAATGAATCCAGGAGCTGGTTCTTTGAAAAGATCAACAAAATTGACAAGCCTTTAAGCAGGCTCATCAAGAAAAAAAGAGAGAGGACCAAAATAAACACAATGGGAAATGAAACAGGAGAGATTACAACTGACACCACAGAAATACAAAGGATTGTAAGAAATTACTATGAAGAACTGTATGCCAAGAAATTTGAGAACCTATGTGAAAGGGACAAGTTTCTAGAAAATATAATCTTCCAAAACTCAATGAAGAAGAAGCAGAAAGCCTGAACAGACCAATAACAGCTGATGAAATTGAAGCAGTAATCAAAAAACTCTTGACACACAAAAGCCCTCAACTGGATGGTTTCACAGGAGAATTCTACAAAGCATTCAAGGAAGAGCTAACCCCTATCCTTCACACAGTATTCCAAAATATCCAAATGTTGGAAGGCTCCCAAACTCTTTTTATGAAGCTAGCATCACCCTAATCTCCAAACTGATAAAGAACAACAAAGAAAGAAAATTTAGGCTAATATCACTGATGAACATAGACCCTAAAATCCTCAACAAAATATTGGCAAACCACATCCAACAATACATTAAAAAGATCATACACCATGACCAAGTGGGATTCATCCCAGGGATGCAAGGATGGTTCAACATTCGCAAATCAATAAATGTAATACATCACATAAACAAAAGCAAAACAAAAATCACGTGATCATACCAATAGATGTGTAAAAAGCATTTGATAAGGTACAACACCCATTTATGATAAAAACACTCAGCAAAGTGGGAATAGAGGGAGCATTCCTCAACACAGTAAAGACTATGTATGAGAGACCTACAACCAACATCATACTCAATGGGCAAAAACTGAAATCTTTCCCAGTAAGATCAGGAATAAGACAAGGTTGTCCACTTTCACCACTTCTATTCAATATAATATTGGAAGTCTTAGCCATGGCAATTAGGCAAGAAAAGGAAATAAAAGGCATCTAAATCAGGAAGGAGGAAACAAAACTATCCTTGTTTGCAGATGACATGATAGTGTACATAGAAAATCCTATAGACTCGGCCAAAAAGCTGCTCAACCTAATAAATGAATTTGTCCAAACAGCGGGATACAAAATCAATATTCAGAAAACAAAGGCACTTTTGTATACCAACAATGAAACAGCAGAAGCAGAAATCAAGAAAAAAAATCTCGTTTGATATAGCAAAAAGAAAAATAAAATACCTAGGAACAAACCTAACCAAGGAGGTAAAAGGCCTATATGCAGAAAACTACACAACACTGAAGAAGGAAATCAAGGAAGACACAAACAAATGGAAACATATAGGGTGTTCATGGATCAGAATTAACATCATCAAAGTGTTCATACTACCCAAAGCAATTTAGAAATTCAATGCAATGCCTATTAAAGTACCAGTGACATATTTCATAGAGATAGAACAAACATTTCAAAAATTTATATGGAACCATAAGCAATCTCAAATAGCTGCAGCAGTTTTGAGAAAGAAGAGCAAAGTAGGAGGGATCACAGTAGTTGATACCAAACTGTATTACAAGGCCACTGTAATTACAACAGCCTGCTAATGGTATAAAAACAGGCACATGGACCAGTGGAACAGAACGGAGAGCCCAGAAGAAACTCAAATCTCTACAGTCAATTAATATTCAACAAAGGGGACAGAAACATAAAATGGAGTAAAAATAGAATCTTCAACAAATGGTGTTGAGAGAACTGGACAGCTACGTGCAAAACAATGTAACTCAAGCACCAACTTACACCATACACAAAAATAAATTCAAGGTGGATAAAAGATTTAAATATAAGCCATGACACCATTAAAATTCTAGAGGATAATATAGGCAGGAAAATCTCAGATATTTCACACAGCAATATTTTTATTGATATGTCCCCTAGAGCAAGGGACATAAAGGAAAGAATAAACAAATGGCATCTCAACAAAATAAAAAGCTTCTGCACGGCTAAAGAAAACAGTATTAAAATAAAAAGAAAACCCATTGTATGGGAAAACATATTTATTAATCATACCTCAGACAAGGGTTTAATCTCCAAAATATATAAAGAACTTACATGACTCCACTCTACGAAAACAAACAACCCAATTAAACAATGGGCAAAGGACTTGAACAGACACTTCTCGAAGGAGGACATACAGAGGATCCAGAGACACATGAAAAGATGGTCAGTATCACTAGCTATCAGAGAGATGCAAATTAAAACCACAATGGGATACCACTTGACACCGGTCAGAATGGCCTTCATAAACAAAGCAACAAACAACAAGTTTTGGAGAGGTTGTGGAGAAAAGGGGACCCTAGTGCACTGTTGGTGGGATTGCAGACTGCTACAACCACTGTGGAAAGCAGTATGGAATTTTCTAAGAAAACTAAAAATGGACCTACCTTTTGACCCAGCAATTCCACTGCTTGGATTATATCCTAAGAACCCTGAAACACCAATCCAAAAGAACCTGTGCACCCCAATGTTCATAGCAGCACAATTTACAATAGCCAAGTGTTGGAAGCAACCTAGGTGAGTATCAGTAAATGAATGGATAAAGAAACTATGGTACATTTACACAATGAAATTCTATGCAGCAGAAAGAAAGGAGCTCCTACCCTTCGCAACAGCGTGGATGAAACTGGAGAGCATTATGCTAAGTGAAATAAGCCAGGTGGTGAAAGACAAATACATATGACCTCACCTTTAACAGGAAACCTAATCAACAAAACAAACAAACAAGCAAAATATAACCAAAGACACTGAATTGAGAACAGGCTGACAGTCACCAGAGGGGAGAGGGGAGGGAATTTCCCCGGAAAAGGGGAAGGGTTTACAGGAACAAGTATAAAGGCCACTTGGACAAAAACTAGGGGGGGTGGTAATGGGAGGAAGGTGGGGAGGGCTGGGGCAGTGAGCTGGGATGGGAGTAAAAGACAGAGAACTGTACAAGTACAACAGTTGAGGTAAAAAATAAAAATAAATAAATAACCAATAACTTGCCTATGTCTTTAATCTTTTATTTGGAAAACAGTATAGCATTACGATTATCAGCATGAGTTCAAGTCACACATACAATGAATTTTCATTTTGCCACTTGTTAGTTGGGTGATAATGGGTGAGTTTTATCATTTCTCTGAGCTTCTGCATCTTAGTTCAGAAATGTTAGTGCAATCTGAGTTGTGAATAATGAATTAATTAATGTGTCAAAGTCCCTAGTATTAATATACAACATCTCTCAGTTATTATTTCTTCCCAAGAATACTTTTCTAAGAAATAATATTAATATCTCATTTAAGTCTTGTTCATTCCTCAAGCACTTGCTGTGTGACCTGTTTGGTTCTGTGTATTAGTAACATGATAATTGCAAAACAATAGAATATTTTTGCCCTTCATATTATAACTATGCTTTTGCATCAGGGACAACAGATTTTTACCCTTGGCTCTCATGAAACCACAATCTCCAGGTTACCCCTCTCCTTATATGGAAACTTTCTTTCATGTGTTTTATTGTGTTATTGTTTTGTTATTTTGTGTGTTTAGGATCCATAGTATTTGCCATTTTCTGAATGGGTATGTATTTCAAATTCCTAGAGTTCTGTCTTTCCGTTTTATCTATTCATGAATACATGTTCTCCATAGATTTTAGTTCTTTCAAATCTCCAGAACATGTATGTTTCCTAAATTTTAGGCCACAGAGGTTGACCTAAATAAAGCTTTGCAATTTACTTATAAAAAAATATTTTTTTATTTATAAAAAAATTGTGTATTTATTCTTACATGTTTAAACTTCAGTCAGTTTCAAAGTACTCTCCAGTTGGTGCAATGTACCCATCCAGACTTTTTTCCATTGCTCAAATCAGTTTTTGAGCTCATCAATTTCGATACCTTTTGGTGCTTCTGTTGTTTTCTGTCTCACCTCTTCAACATTAAAAAAACATTTCCCTTTGAGGACATTTTTCATCAGGGGTAAATAGAGAGGGTGGGGCACAGGGGTCTTGTCATTTTTGGTCAAAAACTGTTTAACAGTCAGTGTTCTGTGGACTGGTGTGCTCATAAATCATCCATTATGAAATGGGAAAACACATTGAAAGAGTCTTCAAAAAAATTCACTGAAGCCTAACACAACCTCTCAAAACACCACCAGCTGGTACACTGATACAGATGGGTTCCTTGAGCATATCCACCTAACAGAGAAAGCCCGTATAACATGGGGTCCACCCTGTAGAAGATAATTCTGTTTTGGGGGAGTCTCCCTTGTATCTAATATTTCCCATAATGCTCCTCTGTCATGTGGAACTATCATAATTTTTAGTGTTCACTGTGATTTCTCCTAATCATTGCTTTTGAGAATGTTAACCCTCTTCTTGGAAGACATTCTTACTCTTCTTTCCCCAAATAAAAGCTTTCTTCAAGTTTCTCAGCCACTGCCTCTTAATGGTCTCATCTTCTTATACATGCACACACACAGCGCACACACACATTTGAGTTTAGTTTTAGCTATGTGTCCTCCTGAGGGCCTCTACCATAAACCTTATTATGTTTTATTTTGTTATAGCTCTTGATATTTTTTTTAATTTCACCAGATTGTGAGTTTCTTTTATAGCACGATGAGCCTTTTGTCTTTTAAGATACCCAGTATGTAGTTAGCACTTGAAAGCAGCTTTTTAAAAAAAAAAATAGGTTTGGATCAAATAGCTAGCTAACAATTTTAAAAGGCAGCATCCCTTCCTCAATGGAAATATAAAGTTGCTATTTAGAAAAAAATCTTTAATGATGTATACTTTATGTACAAAATGTGCACAAATTGTAAATATATCTCAATGAATTTTAAATATATTTTATTGATTATGCTATCACAATTATCCCATATATCAATGAATTTTTACACTGTGGCCATTATTTATTTATTTTTTAATTTAATTTAATTTTATTTTTTATCAGTATTTTTTTAATTGTTGATCTTGTACAGTTTTCTGTCTTTTTCTCCCACCCCAGCCCACCGCCCCAGGCCGCCCCACCTCCCTCCCATTTCCACCCCCCATAGTTTTCATCCATGTGTCCTTTTTACTTGTTGCTCTAAACCCTTCCCTTTTCCCCTGAAATTCTCTCTCCTCTCCCCTCTGGTGACTGTCAGCCTGTTCTCAATTTCTGTGTCTTTGGTTATATTATGCTTGTTTGTTTGTTTTGTTGATTAGGTTCCTGTTAAAGGTGAGATCATATGGTATTTGTCTTTCACCACCTGGCTTATTTCCCTTAGCATAATGCTCTCCAGTTCCATCCATGCTGTTGCAAAGGGTAGGAGATCCTTCTTTCTTTCTGCTGCATAGAATTCCATTGTGTAAGTGTACCACATTTTTTTTTGATCCATTCATTAACTGATGGGCACCTAGGTTGCTTCCAACACTTGGCTATTGTAAATTGTGCTGCTATGAACATAGGGGTGCATAGGTTCTTTTGGATTGGTGTTTCAGGGTTCTTAGGATATAATCCAAGCAGTGGAATTGCTGGGTCAAAAGGTAGGTCCATTTTTAGTTTTCTTAGAAAATTCCATACTGCTTTCCACAGTGGTTGTAGCAGTCTGCAATCCCACCAACAGTGCACTAGGGTCCCCTTTTCTCCACAACCTCTCCAAAACTTGTTGTTTGTTGCTTTGTTTATGAAGGCCATTCTGACCGGTGTCAAGTGGTATCCCATTGTGGTTTTAATTTGCATCTCTCTGATAGCTAGTGATACTGACCATCTTTTCATGTGTCTCTGGATACTCTGTATGTCCTCCTTTGAGAAGTGTCTGTTCAAGTCCTTTGCCCATTGTTTAATTGGGTTGCTTGTCTTCTTAGAGTGGAGTCATGTAAGTTCTTTATATATTTTGGAGTTTAAACCCTTGTCTGAGGTATCATTGGCAAACATACCTAATTTCTGAAAAAATAAAATGTTCTCTTTGATCATTTATGTCTAGTTTGTTAATCTGTTTTTGTTCAAATTTTTACTGTGATTGTGTACTTCTCTATTATTTTAATTCTAACAATTTTAGTATTATAAATTTTCAGCCTACATTGTTTGAAGCATATAAATTTAGAATCACTATGTCTTTTTGGTGAATAAACACTGTATTATTGTTAAACATTCTTTTTTTGATCCAATAATATTTGTTTAAGGAATACTTTGTCCTAGTATTAGTATTATGATGTCACTTTAATATTTGCATGGCATAACAATTTTTACCTTTTATTTTTGACATTTCTTTTTTATGTTTCAATTCTTTTTCATTGTTGTTCAAGTACAGTTGTCTTCATTTTCCCCTCACCTGCATCCATATATTTCAAATATGTTTTTTATGAGCAACACAGAGATTTTTTTATTAAACCTCATAATTATTTTCTAATTAAAATATTTAAATTAGTGGTTCCAGCCAAAATGGAGGCATACATAGAAACATTTTGTTTCCTTGCACAATGAAAAGAAGAATAACTACCAATTTAAAAACAATAAATGATCAGAACTGCTATAAAATTAAACTGCATGGAAATCTGACAATCAAGGAATTAAAGAAACATTCATCTAGACAGGTAGGAGAGGCATAGGCAGGCAACTGGGTGGAAAGGACTCATGGCAAGGCAGGAGACCACTCAGGCAAGACAGAGCCTGGCTGTCCAGGAAACTAAAGACTCAAAACCTCTAGCTATAAAATCCTGTGGAGGTTAAGAAAGCAGGAGAAACTCCCAGCCTCACAGGGGAGTTCACTGGAAATACCTGCATTGTCCTATACACAAGCGCACCCACCTGGGAATCATCACCTAAAATGGCACAACTTGTTTGTGGGAAGAGGGGGAAGTGATAGAAAGTGGGGCTAGAGTGAGAAATCAAGGAGAATTGTTCCCTCTCTGATGTCTCCCCCACTGACAGCACCACAACACACTAAAGAGGGTTGCCCCACCCTGCTGAAAACCTAAGACTCTACCTCTTACAACATAACAGGTGCACAAAGACAAAGAAATATGGCCCAAATGAAGGAACAGAACAAAGTTTCAGAAAAACTAAGCAACTAGGAGATAGACAACCTACGCAGAGTTCAAAACACTGGTAACCAGGATGCTCACAGAACTGATTGAGCTTGGTCACAAAATCAAGTAAGAAATGAAGTCTATATAAAGTGAAATAAAGAAAAATATACTGGGAACCAACAGTGAAAGAAAAGAAACCAGGATTCAAATCAACAATCTGGACCACAATGAAGAAATAAACATACAACCAGAACAGAAGAAAGAAACAAGAATTTAAAAAATGAGGAGAGGCTTAGGAACTTCTGGGACAACTTTAAACATTCCAATATCTGAATCATAAGGGTGCCAGAAGGAGAAAAGGAAGAGTAAGAAATTGAAAACTTATTTGAACAAATAATGAAGGAAAAGTTCCCCAATCTTGCAAAGAAAATAGACTTTCAGGAAGTCCAGGAAGCCCAGAGAGTACCAAAGAAATAGGACCCAAGGAGGAACACATCAAGGCACATCATAATTAAGCTAACCAAGAAAGATAAATACCATATGATCTCACCTTTAACGGGAACCTAATCAACAAAACAAACAATCAAGCATAATATAACCAAAGACATGGAAATTGGGAACATGCTGAAAGTCACCAGAGGGGAGAGGGGAGGGAATTTCAGGGGAAAAGGGGAAGGATTTACAGGAACAAGTATAAAGGACACATGGAGAAAAACTATGGGGGGGGTGGAAATGGGAGGGAGGTGGGGAGGGTTGGGGTGGCAGGTTCGGGTGAGAATAAAAGACGGAAAACTGTACAAGATCAACAATGAAAATAAAAATTAAAAAAAAAAGATTAAAGATAATGAGAGGATCTTAAAAGCAGCACAAGGAAAGGAGAGAGTTACTTACAAAGGAGTTCCCATAAAACTATCCACTGATTTCTCAAAAGAAACCTTATAGGCAAGAAGGGGCTGGAAAAAAGTATTTGAAGTCATGAAAGACAAGGACCTACATCTAAGATTATTCTATCTAGCAAAGCTATCACTTAAAATGGAAGGGCAGATAAAGTGCTTCCTAGATAAGGTAAAGTTAAAGGAGTTCATCATCATCAAGCAGAGTGACTATATTAACAACTGAAGGAGACAGCCACTGACTGTAGATCCCTGGAAGTCTCAAACAGTATGCCTAATATTAGACAGGTCAACATATGACATCACTAGAGGTGGATCCACAAAGAAATAAACAGTGGTAAATAGTAAAGGCTACCGAGATGAACTCCATTGTGATCTTCTCAATGATTTGCTATATTTTTGTTCCTGCATAGCTTTTATAATACCCATTTCTTGTCCAGCAAGTTTGTGCATGTAAAGTCAGTAGATTTTATACTAGAGTTTGTTCAATTCACATATTTGCCCCTGCCTTCTCTTATCCCACTTCACCTTCTTTGTTTCTCAAATTATTTTCATTTAAAATTTTGTTATCTCTCTTGCTACAATTTGTTTTCATTCCTCACTCTTACTTTATCCCAAGTCTAGGCACACAAAACTAATTTTCTTGTCAATGGTCATCTCACATCTTTTTACCCACTCTTAAAATACCCACATTCTCTCTCCACCTTTCGCAATGTTTGCTAATTTGTTGTGGGTAGAGTAGTTCTTGCTTTTTTTCTCAATTGTATCTCTAGATCTTCACTAATTTTGTATTTCAAATATCAAATTTTGATGATCCCCTCTCCTACTCTTTTTATCATCTCAAAGTACTAATTTGCCCTGTCTTAGCCTGTTCTTTTCTTTTTTCCTTTTATTTCTATTTCATCCTGACCTTTTATTTTTCTTTATTCTATTTTTTCCTTTTCTTTTTCTTTTTGTCTCAAATTTTACTTTTTCCCTGTCTAAGCCAGGTTTTCCTTCTTCACTCTTAGTATTGCCTCTCCTACCATTTCAAAATCATTTTCCATTCTTTCAGACATATCTTACAATTTTCTTTCTTTCTTTTTTCCCTCTTACCCCCATACCACCTATAGCAATTTCTGCTAGTTTGTTTTTTAAAAGATTCTATTTATTTTATTTTTATAGAGGGAAAAGGAGAGAGAAAGAAAGGGAGAGAAACAACAGTGTGTAGTTGTCTCTCATTCATCACCCACCAGGGACCTGGCCTGCAACCCAAGCATGCGCCCTATAATGGGAATTGAATGGCAATGCTTTGAATCAGAGGCTGACACTCAACCACTGAACCACACCAGCCAGTGCCCTGCTCATTCATTGTTGATAGTGCTGTGATGGATCTTTCCCTCCTATTTGAATCCTATATTTTTACTATTTATTTACTTTTTTCTTCCTTTTTCTTTTTCTCTCTCACATTATTTTATTTTCTTTTTGAACCTACTACTATACACTTCCCTCCTCATACTACATACCACATTTTTCATTCCCTTTTTTATTCATGATATAAATTTTACCTTCTCTCTTCTCATTTCTCTGACTCCCAAATCATATTAATACTCCACCCCATAACCTCTTAAAATCATTTTTCTTTCAGTAGGTCATCTCATTTTTCTCTTCTTTCTTATAACAGTCTTAATCTCTTTACACTCTTATTGATACTGATTAATTTTCTCTTGATAGTGAGATTAAGAGTAGGGAGTTATTTTTGAAGGTGTGGGTTTGTTTCCTTGGCTGTATGAGTTTCTTCTGGCAGCACCTGCACAACAACATACAAGATGTGGTGGGCAGAGTAACCCTCTGTTAACCAGCTGGAGAAAAAGATCTACCAAACAATGACTCAACAATCAAAACTCAAATACATCCAGACAACCAACATAAATGGCATAAAGGGCAACCCAGGAGAATTAAGTTCAGGAGAAAAAGGAGACTTCACCACAGAATGGCACAGGTCTTCTACCATAGAAGTTCACACTATAGTCAGGAAGTCAAAACAGAACAATTTAAGAAACAAAAGCAAACAAGAAGAGTTTAACAAATAATGGGAAGAAAAAGAAGCAACCCCCAATGGAAGGCAAAGGAAGAATCCTCAGAAAGACTACTAAATGAAATAGAGGCAAGTAAACTATCAGATATTGAGTTCAAAACAATGGTTATAAGGAGGCTCAATAAGCTCAGTGCAAAATAACAAAAACTACAGGAAGCAATGAGGAACTTACCTCAAACTATATCTGCATGAAAAAGGACATACAAATGATCAACAAGGCCAAGAGATAAATGAAGAAAACAATTTCTGAATTGAAGGATACAGTAGAAGGAATCAAAAACAGGCTTGGTGAAGCAGAGAATCAAATCAGCAAGCTGGAGGACATATTAGAAATAACTCCCAGAAAGAGCAAGGAAAGGAAAAAGGGGACTCAAAAAAAAAAAAAAAAAAAGAAGAAGGTATAAGGGCATTACAGGGAAACATGGAAAGTAATAATACCCATTTAATAGGGATACCATAAGGTGAAAAGGAGCAAGTAATAGAAAACCTGTTTGAAAAAGTAACGATGGAAAACTTCATTAATTTGATGGGAGAAAAACCCACACAAGTTGAGGAAGCAGAGAGGGTCTCAATCAAGAGGAACCCAAACAGGCCCACAGCAAGACACATCATAATTGAAATGGTAAAATTTAAAGACAAAGAGAGAATCTTAAAGGCAGCAAGGGAGAAACAGGTTGTAACATACAAGGGAACCCCAATAAGGCTAGCAGATGACTTCTCAACTGAAACACTTCAAGCCAGAAGGTAATGGCAAGAAATGTTCCAAGTAATGAAAACCAAAGATTTGCAAGCAAGACTACTCTACCCAGCAAGCCTCTCAATTAAAATGTAAGGCAACATAAGAAGCTTCCTGGGCCAAAGAAGGCTAAAAGAATACACCTGCACCAAAAGAGCATTACAAGATATGCTATATGGACTGCTATAGGAAGAGGAAGATGAGAGAGAGAGAGAGAGAGAGAGAGAGAGAGAGAGAGAGAGAGAGAGAGAGAGAGAGAGAGAGGGAGAGAGAGAGAGAAACACAGGTACAGAGGGGATAAAATGCCAATGAATAAGTACCTATCAATAATAACCTTAATCACATGGTATTTGTCTTTTACTGCCTGGCTTATTTTATTTAGCGCAATGCTCTCCATTCCATCCACAATGACGCAAAGGGTAGGAGCTCCTTCTTTCTTTCTGTTGCATAGTATTCCATTGTATAAATGTACCCCAGCCCTTTGATCCACTCATTTATGATGGACACTTGGCTTGCTTCCAACACTTGGCTATTGTAAATTATGCTGCTATGAACATTGGGGTACATAAATTCTTTTGAATTGGTGTTTCAGGATTCTTAGGGTATAATCCCAGCAGTGGAATTGCTGAATCAAAAGGCAGTTCCATTTTTAGTTTCATTCATGTCTCTTTTTGTACAGGTTTTGTTTTCCTGGAAAATATCTCTAGTCATAGAATATAGACAGAAATTTTCACTAAATAATTTCAAACTGGCTTTCAAAATAAGCACATAATATCCCCCCAACATTTTAGGAAAAAGACAGGTTCATTAAAGGCCACTCATTTTACTGACAGAAGAAGATATTCTTCCCCTGCCCCCAGTTATATAATTGTCATATAACATTGTATAAGTTTAAGGTATATAATATAATTTGGTGCACTTATATACTGCAAGATGATTACCACAGTAGAGTTGTTCACACCTCCTTCTCTTCATATACTTACTATTTCTTTTTCTGTGTGAGAACATTTAAAATCTACTCTATTAGCAACTTTAAAATATATAATACAATGTTGGTAATTCCAATCACTATGTACATTAGCTCCCAAAACTTATTCATCTAATAGCTAGAAGATTGTACCCTTTGACCAACACTTTTCATTTTCCTCATCTCCCAGCTCCTGGCATTCACCGTTCTACTCTTTGTTTCTATGAGTTTGACTTTTTAAGAGTCTACATATAAACAATTTCAGTGTTTGTTTTTCTGTGATTTTTTTTGTTCTAGATTTTTTAATTAGGCCATTGGTATTTTAATAGGAATTGGCTTGACTCTGTAGGCTATTTTCAATCTTATGGATTTTTTAATGTTAATTCTTCCAATAAATAAACATAGTATATGCTTCTACTTTGTTTGTGTCTTCCTCAATTCCTTTCTTCAATGTGTTACAGTTTTCCAAGTACAGGTCTTTTACAACCTTGATAAAGTTATTCTTAGGTAACTTATTTCTTTTTATTGTTGTTTTTGTTGTTGCAATAGTAAATGGGATTGTTTTCTTAGTTTCCATTTCTGATAGTTTATTACTGATATAGAAAATACCACAAATTTCTGAATATTAATTATGTAGTCTACTATTTTCCTAAATTCATTTATTAAACCTATTGGCTTTTAGGTGAAGTCTTTAGGGTTTTTATGCAATATTATGTCATGTGTAAATAATAACAGTTTTAGTTCCTCCTTTTTGGAGGATGACTTTTATTATTTTCTCTTTTCTGAGTTCTTTGGCTAGGACTTTCAGTACTATGTTGAATAAGAGTAATGAAAGTGAACTTTCCTGTCTCATTGATGATCTTAAGGGAAACACAGTGTTTGCCCATTGATTAAAATGTTGGTTGTAGGATGTTCATATATGTATTTTATTATGTTGAGTTATAATCCCTCTATTCCCACTTTACTGAAGTTTTTTTATTAAAAGTAAGTGTTGGATTTTATTAAAAGTTTTTTCTGCATATGTTAATATGATCATCTTATTTTTATCTTTCATTTTTTATGTGATGTATCAAAAGTATTGATTTGTGACTACTGTACCAGCCCTGCATCACCAGAACAAATATGACTTGATCATGGTGTATGATTATTTTAACATATTACAGGATCTGTTTTGCTAATATTTTGTTGAGGATTTTAGCATCTATGTTCATCAGGGATGTTGGCTTATAATTTTCATTCTTTGTGCTGTGTTTTACTGGTTTTGGAATTAAGATAATGCTGGCTTCTTTAAAAAAAATCTTGAAAGTCTTGCCTTTCTTGAATATTTTGACATATTTTATTTTATTACTGTTCAAGTACAGTTATCTCCATATTTCCTCCACCACTCCCCAGCTCCACCCCAGCCATCCCCACTTCCCACCCTTGACCTTACCCCCACTTTAGTTTTGTCCATGTGTCCTTTATAGATATTCCTGAAAACCCTTCCCCCCTTTTCCACCGTTATCCCCCCACCTCCCCTATGGTTACTGTCAGTTTGTTCTTAATTTCAATGTCTCTGATTATATTTTGCTTGCTTGTTCGTTTTGTTGCTTAGGTTCCACTTATAACGAGATCAAGAAGAACAGTTGTTACTTCTTCATTGAATATTTGGTTTTAAAAAATCATCTGTGAAGACACCCACTCCAGAACTTTTGTTTGCTTGAATTTTTTTTTTCAATACTGCATCAGATTTTTTTACTGTGGTTGGTTTATTAAAGTTTTCTGATTTTTATTGATTCAGGTTTGAAATATTATATATTTCTAGGAATTTATCTATTTCACCCATATTGTTCTATTTGTTGGCACACACTTTTTGATAGTATTTTACTGCAATTCTTTGTATTTCTTGGTGTCGGTTTTTAATTATATTATTATTTTTTATTTTATTTATTTTGGTTTTTCCCTCATTTTTCTTGATAAATCTGATTAAAGGTTTGTCAATCTTTTTTATCTATTCAAAGAACCAGCTCTTGGTTTTTATTTGTAAATATATCTTATTGATTATGCTTTTACAGTTGTCCCATTTTTACCCCCCTTTATTACCCTCTACCTTTAACCCCCTCCCACCCTCATTCTTCCCCCTTAGTTCATGTCCATGTGTGATACATATAAGTTATTTGGCTTCTCCATTTCCTATATTATTCTTAACCTCCCCCTATTTTGTATCTACTATTTATGCTACTTATTCTCTGTACTTTCTCCCCAAATCTCCCCTCCCCTTAATAAACCTCCATATGATCTGCATTTCTGTAATTCTCTTCCTGTTCTAAGTGTTTGCTTGGTTTGTTTTTTGTTTTTATCTTTTTAGGTTCAGTTGTTCATAGTTGTGAGTTTGTTGTCACTTTACTGTTCATATTTTTGATCATCTTCTTTTTCTTAGATAAGTCCCTTTAACACTTCATATAAGGGCTTGGTGATGATGAAATCCTTTAACTTCGCCTTATGTGGGAAGCACTTTATCTGTCCTTCCATTATAAATGATAGCTGTGTTGGATAGAGTAATTTTGGATGTAGGTCCTTGCCTTTCATTACTTTAAATGCTTCTGTCCAGTCCCTTCTTTCCTATAAGGTTTCTTTTGAGAAATTAAGTGATAGTGTGATGTGAACTCCTTTGTAGGTCTGCATTTCTCTTGCTTCTTTTAAGATTTTTGCCTTATCTCTAGTCTTGGGTAATGTAATTATGATGTGCCTAAGTGAGTTATTCCTTGGGTTCAACTTCTTTGGGACTCTCTGAGCTTCCTAAACTTCCTGAAAGTCTATTTCCTTTGCCAGATTAAGGAATTTCTCCTTCATTATTTGTTCAAATAAGTTTTCCACTTGTTGCTCTTCCTGTTCTCCTTCTGGTACCCCTATAATCTGAATGTTGGAATGTTTAAAGATATCCTGGAAGTTCCTAAGCCTCTCCTCATTTTTTTTTTTAATTCTTGTTTTTCATTCTATTCTGATTTAACGTTTATTTCTTCCTTTTGCTCCAAACCATTGATTTAAGGTCCAGTTTCATTCCCTTCCTGTTGGTTCCTTGTGCATTTTCCTTTATTTCACTTTTCATAGCTTTCACTTTTTCCTCTATTTTGGGACCATACTCAACCATTTCTGTAAGCGTCCTGATTATCAGTGTTTTGAACTATGCATCTGATAGGTTGGCTATCTCTTCATCACTTAGTTGTATTTTTTTATGGAGCTTTGATCTGTTCATTCATTTGGGTCTTTTTTTTTTTTTTTTTTTTTTGGTCTTGGCATGGCTGTTGCATAGTAAGTGACAGAGCTTTAGATATACGCCATGGGTGAGGCAAGCCATGTTGCTGCATTGTGGTGCCGTATGTGGGAGAGGGATTTGAGAAGGAACAATGAATGCTTGCTCAGTTCTTGGCCAGCTTTCAGTCACTTCCCTCAAGCAAATTGGACCCTTCTGATGATGATTCCTGGTAGTCAGGGTGGTTTTGTTTATGTTACAGGACACTGTGGGTCTCTCCAATGAGCTCTCTTGTGAGGCTGAGAGTCCCTCCTGACACTGCAACCCCTACATGTTTTTCAGTCAGAGATTATGAGGTATTATATCCCCACATTGAATACTGGGTTGCACCATCTGTCTCTCTCCCCAGTTGTGCCTCAGGGTTTATCTGTACACAAATATGGGACTACCTGGTCTGCCAACTGGCATCTTGCCGGGTCCACCAGTCACTACTTTGCTATGAGTCATCTCCACCCTGGCTGCCTGTATCCACCCCTCCTACCAGTTTGGATGAATGTTTCTTCTTTAACTCCTTGGTTGTCGCACTTCCATATGTTCAATTTTCTGTAAGTTCTGCTGCTTTTTTGTTTTTAAATTTGTTGTTGTCCTTCTTTTGGTTGTGCAAGGAGGCACAGTGTATCAACCTATGTCTCTGGTCAAGAAAGCTTGGCCAGAAGTCCAGCTCTTGGTTTCATTAATTTTTTTTGTCTCTATCATTTATTTCTGCCCTGATCTTTATAATTTTCTTCCTACTACTTACTCTGAGCTTCTTTGTTGTTCTTTAACTAGCTATTTCAGGTGTAGGGTTAGATTGTTTATTTCAGATTTTCTTTGTTTCTTTAGGTAGGCTTGTATAGCTATGAAGTTTCCTCTCAGGACTTCTTTTGCTGTGCCCCCAAAATTTTAGTTTTTGTGTGTTTATTTTTATTTATTTCCAGGTAATTTTTATTTCTTTTTATCTCATTGTTAACTTACTTATTTTTGATAGCATGCTATTTAGCTTCCATGTTCTTGAGTGGTTTTCTTTTTAAGTAGTTGATTTCTAGTTTCATGCCATAGTGATACAAGAAGGTGCTTGATATGATTTTATACTCCTGAATTTGTTAAGACTTATTTTGTTTCCTAACATGTAATCTGTTGCAGACCGTTCAGCCTGGTTTCAGGAGTTGTAACTCTCACTTCATGGTGGGCTGTGTAAGAGCCAAGGGACCCACTTCATCTGGGTCTGTTCTGTCATGAGGACGTGACCTACTAAGGAGACAAAGCTTATCTCCCTAGCAGGAGTGCTGCTTCTGCCTCATCCATCTCTGGCCCCAGTGCTTGGTTGGCAGTCAATGATGGGTAAGACTCCTCATGGGAGAGGCAACCTAAGCCAGATGCAACCACTTGGGAGGCCTCATGGAAGGACTCGGGGGGCTGCAACAAACAGGATGTGATGGACCCTCGCCCCCCCGGCTATTCTGACATAGTCCGAGTCCTCGTTTCCGTCTGGGAAATGTCTCCTGCTTCCTAATCGGCTTAAAGCCTGAAACTGTGAGGGCAAGCGGTGCAGCCCTGTACTGGCCAGGACGGTTCCCTGGGTGATCAGGCATAAGAAAGAATTCCTGAAGTCCTGTGAAGCCTGTTTTGCTAAGAGTGCTCTCATTTAAATAAGGGTCTGAGGAGGAAATGAGTATGTCTCCCAAAGTTTGGCAACCCCCTTTCCTGACAAACACTGACTCAGATTAAGCCCTCAGATCTCTTTGACATGTTAAATTTGTATTCCGGTGTATTGGAACCCAATAAAAGCCTAGTGAGGAAGGGACCCTGGGTCATTCTCCTCTGAGAGTTTGACCACCTTTCCTCCCCAAGCAGAAAATGTCTTGGTAGTTTTTATTTTCATCCGTGACAAAGGGATGGGGCTCTGTGGGTGGAGCCCCCCCCATATCTGGTGCCCAGGACAGGGGCCTGAAACCTGCCTGACCAAAGGCTATGAGCCATTGGGACCTGAAACCTGCTTGACCAGAGGCTACGAGCCATTGTCATCGGACAGCATGTCTAAGTGGTACAGAAATCAGCGCTTCATCCCCATAGGGACCAGGGGCACCTTTCAGTAAGGCTCCCAGGCATGTTACAGATCAGAGGAAAGGTTACTGTTGCCACCTCTTGAGTAGTTTTCTTCTCATTTCTCTCCCCTGCACTCTCTTTCATAATAAGTCTTGCTTTCTCCTCCCAAGCATTCGCTGCATTTTGCCAGTATGGGTCAGTCATTTACATGCCGATAGGGTGACTGCTGCTAGAAGACTTCCATGAAAGGTATGAGTTGGTCGTGGGACAGGGTAGAACATTAGGTTACCCGCCAACTGCAAGAAAAACCCACGCAACAAGAAGGCACACTGTAAAAGCGTTCACAGTCCCGTTCCATGTAGCACAATCCCGGCTAGTTTTTTTTTTTTTTTTTAGCTTGGGAGGAGAAAGCAAAGACTTTCCCTTTTAACAGCAAGGTATTTATGAGCGTTTCAGCTTCTTGCTAAAACGCCGAAGAAAAGAGGCATTTCCTCCCTCCTGCTCAAGATCTCAGGTGTCCCTACATGAGTTGGGACCCTGTGGAGATGTCTGGGATCCATCCCTAAGATGAGTAGGCACCACATAAGGATTTCCATCTCACATAAATCTTTTGGCTCAGTCAGGGAAGCGCGATATAAAGGTTGGTCACCTAGTGCTCTGAGCCGCCTCGCAGTCTTAGATGCGTGGAATTTAACCTGAAACCCATAAGCAGGATAGGGGTCTCCTGGTTTTCAGGTACCCCTTCCTGACGGTTTTACACCAACATAACATCTTTGACCCACCACACTCTGTCACTAGTAAGAAATAGGATTTGAGGGTGCAGGTGGAGAGAGTGATCAAAATCTGCCACCTCTTGCGGCAGAAGGAATTTGTAGAAAGGAATTCTTTTGTTCGGGGCTGGGGCGTGGAGCAGGGCTGGGCGCAGGCGGTACTCATTGCTCCATCCCCCTTCCTCCACCGCGCTGCAAAAAAAACCCCAGCAGCAGTGCTTTGCCGGGCTAAGCAGCAGCGAGCACTGTGAAGAGTCCCCAACTTCGGCTGTAGCCAGCAGCTTGGGCCTCGGGCTCACGTGCACAGCGCAAGCTGCGTCTCCCATAGGGCCAGCCGGGGACTCTTGATGTGGCCGGAGCTTCCTGTGAATTGCCCGCCTAGGGCGGGCGCTGCCCTGCCTGGAAAGCCTGGTGGGCATGCCGCGACTGGGCGCCAGGGCGCCGGGAGAGCAGCGACGGCACCCGTAATCGTGCATGAGCGCCTGGGACCCATGCGGCGCGGATCCCGGCTGGGTTGGAGTCCATTCCCCTTCCCGAGCTTCTCTCTCTCTCCCGGCACGCTTGCTGGAGCAACTTTTCTGCGCACTGCGTTTTCCGGCACTGGGTGCTGGGCACGGTTCTGGACCGCGGGGTCCCGGACCTCGGAGTCCTGCCCCAGGCCGGCCTCGGTTTTTCCGCATAATGCCTTGCCACCACTTGGGAAGCCCCTTGGGTGCGCAGCAGTCTTGGAAGGGATTTCCAGCCAGGTCATCTCTGAGATAAGGAACTGCAGCTTCCCTGTCTGTAAGAAGCTGCCAGCATGCTTAATTTCAAACAGGACAAAAGTAGGAAGGAATTAAGAAAGTGAAGGAAAGAAAAGTATAGGATTGTGTAGGAAAGTAAGAAAGAGTAAAGGAAAAAGATAGATACCACATTCATGTGTGGTTTGGAAAGAAAGTACCTTAAAGTGAATAGTTGAAGACAGGAAATGTAAGTGGAAAGGAAATAAAAGGAATAAGCATCTAAGTCTTTGAAACACTCCAAATTCTAGACCTAGGATAATTAGCTCATTGCAGCTTGCAGGAACAGCAGGAGGCCTGTTTTTCCAAACAGGCACTTACTCAGGTATTTTACATTCCACTCCCCTCTCTGGGGGGTCAGCGAAGAATATTAGAGCTCATTGACTTGAGGCTTTTAATCATTTAGGATGACCTCAGCAAAGTAAAACTGATAACAACGCAGGATATATTGTGAAAGCCACTCAGGGTTTCTTAGAAATATGAAGAATTCAACATAAAACAGGTATCCCCTATAATCCTACAGGCCAAGCAATTGTTGAAAGAGTTCACCAGACCTTTAAAACATTATTAAATAAACAAAAAAGAGGGAGTCAGGAGATATCCCCTAGAAATTTAACCATGCTAGCAATATATACGTATATTTTTTTGAATTGTGATGATAATCTGAAGTCACCCATAGACAAACACTTTATAGAAAACAAGCCAGCAGGTCCATGCCCTTTGGTCTTATATAAAGACCCATTAGAGGAAGGAAAATGGGAAGGCCCAGTTGAACTATTAACATGGGGAAGAGGGTATGCTTGTGTTTCAATTCCCACAGGTCCACCACTATGGCTCCCAGCAAAAAGAGTGAAGCCATATCCTACCAGACCCACCCTGACAACAGATGTGGCAGCTCATCAGGATCCGACAGCTCAGACAGAAAGCAGACTGGCTAGAGAAACAGATGGAGCAGATGTCCCCAAGGATCAAGGCAAAAGAATCCCACCACCAGAAAACACAGACTCACAGGAGCAACTCCCTGGATCAACCTCAGGGAGTAATTTGGGGTGACCTTAAAACCCTTAAGATAAGAGCAGAGCAGATTACCCAACAAGTAAGAGTCAGGGATGCTCCAAAGAACAGGTCCTTAGATTATTTTTCAACTGTTTTTTCAAGCTTCTCCAAGGTAGCCCTAATCTTGGGCCTGCTTACCTGCCTTGGAGAACTAGGTTTAGCCTCTGAAACTGAATATATATATTGGAACCATGTTATAGATTTACCTATGTTTAAACTCCATACTTGGTGGAATCCTGAGCCTCCTTTATCTAGTAATGATACTGAGTGGACCAGAGGCACCTGGCTCCCCCCGGACAGCCCCCTAGAGGAAAAACATTATTGGCTGTCTGCTCCGGAAGGCACTGTATATGTCTCTAACCATTTGCCTGCTTGCTTTTCTGTGTTAACCAATACCCTCTGCTTGCCTATTACATCTAAGTGGTATGCCTATGCAATAACTAATTATACCACTCAGCAGTCTCTGTCTGCAGTAAATCTTTCCTTAGTTGGAGCAATAGGATTTATAGGAGAAAGGCCAGGGGACAGTACCAAACCACCCAATCTTCCTTTATGTCATATAGATGGTGGATCAACCAAGCCAGTCACTTGGAAACTATGCCATGATCAAACACCGTTATTAATTAATATTACTAGCACCCCTCTTGTAGCAGAAAACTGGGGTGCAAAATGGAAGATATATGCCATAGCAGACTCAGGAATAGTAAACCCAATGCCCCTCAGAGCGTATGATAAACTTAGTTGGCATAGTGGAGGAGCAGGAGCCCCTATTCTCAGAATAAAGGATCTTAATCATACTAGCCCATGGCATACTTCTACTTGGAAGATGGGGCTCCCTTTTGTTGACCATCAGACAGGACAATTTCAACTCATCAGAAAGAAAGACAATGCCTTTGGTTACTTTAACATTTGGAATATTAAACGTACCTGGGTTACTGTATGTACTTCTCATCCTTATCTATTTGTAGCCATCCCTGGTACACCTCAACTTATGTATAGAGACTTCTACTGTATATACTTTTACTACTACTCCTGGCACTATATATACTAGCTGCTTAACCCATGCGAATGTCACTCAGTTAAATCTTACCTCCATATTTGTCATTCGCCTACAGGCCCAGGCTTGGGTTCCTGTTAACCTTACCCGGGAGTGGGCTGATCCAGGAGGATTAAGCGCCCTCAGTAAGGCCCTCACCCGTGTCAGAACCCGCCGATTTATAGGCATGCTTAGTGCTTCCATAATTTCTGCTATTGTAATAATTGGGGCCTCGACTACTGCATCTGTAGCCCTTACTGAATCCATTCAAACTGCACATGTGGTTGATGTTCTTCTCACTAATAGTTCTCAGCAAATGATTCAACAAAGCCAAATGGATCAGGAGATTCTTATTCGGCTCTCTGCCACAGAATCTGCCATTGTTTGGCTTGGAGAGTGACAGGATGCTCTTGCCTTAAGGCAACAGCTTACTTGTGATCCTGGTTTTTCTAAACTCTGTGTTACTCCATTAAGGTGGAATTCCAGTCAGCATTCCTGGGCAGATATTCATCATCGCCTGCAGGGAGCATTTTCTACCAATCTTAAAGGACAAATTGATCAGCTTCAGCTTGAGCTCCACCAACAGCTCAGTGACATCAAACGCCTAACTGAACAAAAGGTGTTCCAGACTCTGAACAATAATCCACAATAGATGAATCCTAAGAACTGGTTTGATGGACTGAATTTACAAGTTTGGGTTATGGCAGCCCTTGGGTGCCCCCTTGTTTTAATCCTTATTTGTGCTTTATGATGTGTGTGGAAATTGTTTTCTCATGATCGCATTCGTAAACAGCAAACTGTAAGTTTCACAGGTCTGACAGCTACAATTGATTTAACAGGTAAAAAGGGGGGAGTTGTGGACCGTTCAACTTGGTTTCAGGAGTTGTAACCCTCACCCCATGGTGGGCTGTGTAAGAGCCAAGGGGCCCACTTCATCTGGGTCTGTTCTGTCACAAGGATGTGACCTACTAAGGAGACAAAGCTTATCTCCCTAGCAGGAGTGCTGCTTCTGCCTCATCCATCTCTGGCCCCAGTGCTTGGTTGGCAGTCAATGATGGGTAAGACTCCTCATGGGAGAGGCAACCTAAGCCAGATGCAACCACTTGGGAGGCCTCATGGAAGGACTCGGGGGGCTGCAACAAACAGGATGTGATGGACCCTCGCCCCCCCGGCTATTCTGACATAGTCCGAGTCCTCGTTTCCGTCTGGGAAATGTCTCCTGCTTCCTAATCGGCTTAAAGCCTGAAACTGTGAGGGCAAGCGGTGCAGCCCTGTACTGGCCAGGACGGTTCCCTGGGTGATCGGGCATAAGAAAGAATTCCTAAAGTCCTGTGAAGCCTGTTTTGCTAAGAGTGCTCTCATTTAAATAAGGGTCTGAGGAGGAAATGAGTATGTCTCCCAAAGTTTGGCAACCCCCTTTCCTGACAAACACTGACTCAGATTAAGCCCTCAGATTTCTTTGACATGTTAAACCTGTGTTCCGGTGTATTGGAACCCAATAAAAGCCTAGTGAGGAAGGGGCTCTGGGTCATTCTCCTCTGAGAGTTTGACCACCTTTCCTCCCCAAGCAGAAAATATCTTGGTAGTTTTTATTTTCATCCGTGATGGAGGGATGGGGCTCTGCGGGTGAAGCCCCCCCCCCATCTGGTCCTCAGGACAGGAGTCCCCCTGCAGTAATATATGTTGGGGAATGTTCCATGTGTACTTGAGAAGAATGTAGTCTGCTGATTTGGGATAGAATATTTCGTAAATGTCCATTAAATCCATCCAATCTAGTGTGTCATTTCCATCAATGAGAATGGAGGGTTAGAATCCCCTACTATGTCTACATGGCCATTGGTCTTTCCCTTAAATTATACCAAGATATCCTTTATATATTTAGTTGCTCCTATATTGGGTACATATATGTTTACAAGGGTTACATCTTCTTGTTGGATTGATCCCTTTAGTATTATGCATTCACCTTCTTCATCTATTGTTATAGACTTTATTTTGAAGTCAATTTTGGCAGATATGTGTATTGCTACATGAGCTTTTTTTTTCCTTGTTTTCATTTGCTTGGATTTTTTTTCCATACCTTTATTTTCAGTTGGGTATTTTTTGTTCTCTGGTAGGTCTCTTCTAGACAGCATTATATGTATCACATATTCTTATCCATTCAACTACTCTATGTCTTTTGTGTGGACCATTTAATCTATTTACATTTAGGGTTCTTATTGATAGGTACTTATTTATTGCCATTTTTTACCTATATTCCTGTCTCTCTATTTCTTCTTAAAAGAGTCCCTTTTACATTTTTTTCAATACTGCTCTGGTGGTAAGAAACTCCTTTCACCTTTATGTCTGATAAGTTCTTTATTTTGCCTTAAATTTTAAATGATAGACTTGCTGAATAAAGAAATCTTGGTTGCAGGACCTCAGTTTCATCACATTAAATACCTCATGCCAATCCCTTCTGACCTGAATTGTTCCTGTTGAGAAATCAGATGACTGCCTTTTGAGAACTCCCTTGTAGGTAACTGTCTCTTTCTTGCTATTTTTATTACTCTTTTTTTGTCTTTAATCTTTGCAATTTTATGATATGCCTTGTTTTGGGTCTCTCTGGTTCATCTTTATTGAAACTCTCTGTGTATCCTGAGCTTGTGTGACTTTTTCTTTACATTTTAGGGAAGTTTTCTGCTATTATTTCTTCAAACATGTTCTCTATCTTTTGCTCATTCTCTTCTCCTTCTGGTACCCCTATCATGGGTATCACATTATAGTTGATGTTGTACCAAAGGTTTTTAGACTTTCCTAATATCTCTTAATTTTCTGGGGTTTCTTTTGTTGTTGCTGCTGTTGCTGTTGTTGTTGTTATTTTTCATGCTCTGCTTAGGTGTTCACTGTTATCTTGTTCTCTGATTTGCTGATTCAGTCCTCTCCTTCATCTAACTTGCTGTTGATTCCTTCTTCTATATTCTTCATTTCAGGTATTGTACTCTTAATTTCTGTTTTTATGGTTTCTATGTCCTTTTTAATGCTTAGTATTTCTGTTTATGTTCTTACTGAGATCATTCTTCCCTTAAGGTCCTTAAGGATACATTTAACTGTTGTTTTAAACTCTGCCTCTGTTATTTTGGTTGCCTCTATTTTATCCTTTTTATTTAATTTTGGGGGGATTTCCTTTCTTTTTTTGGGGGGGTGGGGCATTGTTTGTCTATCTATTTTGTCTCTCTGTATTATGGTGGCTTTATGATAAAAGTGTCTTGTTGGCCTTAGTGACACAATCTTCCAGATCACCTGAACTCCATGCTCCAAGAATGTTTCTTGTAGACTCTGGCCAGTGTGGCTCAGTTGGAGTGTCATCCCATACACCAAAATGTTATGGGTTCAATTCCTACTCAGGGCACATGCCTAAGTTTTTGAGTTTGACTTCTGGTTGGGGAACCTACAAATGGCAACCAGTCGATGTTCCTCTGTTACATTAGTAACATTTCTCTTCTTTCCACTTCATCTCTCTCTAAAAGCAATGAGAAAATGTCCTCAGGTCCGTGTTCAAAAAGAATATTTTTTGTGGGTCATGTGCACCTCTTTTGTAGTTGAATCTTGAATGCTGTAGACTATTCCATGGTTGGAATTAACCTTCTAGGCTTCATGTCTATAGTGGTAAATTTAGATCACCCTATATGAAATGCTATTCAGGAGCTGTTGGTGGGGGCAGAGTTGATTCCAGCAGGGTCTGATGTCTACTTGAATCCCCCTTGTGCATGCCACTTGTGTGGCTAGTTGGGCCAAGTTCTGGTGTGGTCTAAAGCCCACCACTGGTTGTGTTGTTTCTGGATGTTTTTGAGTGTAGTTCAGGTGCAGATCGCTGTCAGACATTTTGTGTAAACTGGTCTTGGGCTATATGTCTGGAGCTACCACACTATTCACTGTTTGTGTCTGTGTGTACTTCACCTGGGTGTGAGGTAGGTGGGGGCCAATCTGTGTAAAAGTGTTGACTTGCTTCCTCTTAGAGCATGGGTCAGATCTGTAACAGGACTGGTATTTTCTGAGGTTTACCTAACCTTGTAAGCTACTCTGCATCCCCCTGAGATTGTCTGGTCTTCTTTCAGAGCCTTCCATAGAAAGACTATAATATGAACTTAAGCTAGCCATGATCCACAGCCCCTTCCACAGGTTCTGAGCCAACCAGGTCAGAAGGAAAGTCCTAGTGATTCCCCTACTTGGAGATCATGCAATCAGGCATTCAATGAAGGGAAAGTGGCCCCTACTCTAGAGCCAAACCATTCAGTCTCTGCAAGAGTCTCCAACTCTATTTCCCCATAGTCTCACTGCAGACTGGGTACAGCCAGCCATCCTGCCTACAGAAACAAGCAGGTTCGGGGAGATAAATCAGGCTGACCTAGACTCAAGGGGATAGATTAAAAGAGTCTCTCATCAAAATAAAAAGCTTCTGCATGGCCAAGGAAAACAGTATTAAAATAAAAAGAGAACCGACTGTGTGGGAAAACATATTTGCCAATGATATCTCAGATAAGGGTTTAATCTCCAAAATATACAAAGAACTTACACGACTCCACTCTAAGAAGACAAGCAACCCAATTAAAAAATGGGCAAAGGACTTGGGCAGACACCTCTCCAAGGAGGACATACAGAGGATCCAGAGACACATGAAAAAATGCTCGATATCGCTAGCTATCAGAGAGATGCAAATTAAAACAACAATGAGATACCACTTGACACCAGTCAGAATGGCCCTCATAAACAAAGCAACAAACAGCAAGTGTTGGAGAGGTTGTGGAGAAAAGGGGACACTACTGCACTGCTGGTGGGAGTGCAGACTGGTACAACCACTATGGAAAACAGTATGGGTTTTTCTTAAAAAACTAAAAATGGATATACCTTTTGACCCAGCAATTCCATTGCTAGGACTATATCCTAAGAACCCTGAAACACCAATCCAAAAGAAACTATGCATCCCTATGTTTATAGCAGCACAATTTACAATAGCCAAGTGTTGGAAGCAACCTAGATGCCCATCAGTAAATGAATGGATCAAAAAACTGTGGTACATTTATACAATGGAATTCTATGCAGCAGAAAGAAAGAAGGAGCTCATACCCTATGCAACGGCATGGATGGAACTTGAGAGCATCATGCTAAGCGAAGTAAGCCAGGCAGTGAAAGACAAATACCATATGATCTCACCTTTAACAGGAACCTAATCAACAAAACAAAGAAACAAGCATAATATAACCAAAGACATAGAAATTGGGAACAGGCTGAAAGTCACCAGAGGGGAGAGGGGAGGGAATTTCAGGGGAAAAGGGGAAGGATTTACAGAAACAAGTAAAAAGGTCACATGGATAGAAACTATGGGGGGGTGGAAATGGGAGGGAAGGGCTGGGGTGGTGGGTTGGGGTGAGAATAAAAGACAGAAAACTGTACAAGATCAACAATTAAAATTAAAATTAAAATAAAATAAAATAAAATAAAAGAGTCTCTCATTAGGGATGATGCCAGCCCAGCCCACAAGAGGGGGATAAGCACTTTATCTGAGTCTTAGATAATAGCCTCAAAGGGTTCCACACTTTGATTGTCCTAGCTCTGAGTCACTCTCCCTTCCCTCCCCATGGAACCAAGCCCAGCAGTTCAGGGCATCTAGGATTTGACACCAGTGATCCAAACATTATTCTTTTCAGAGTGGTGCCCACAAATTTTTAAGAGGGTGGCAGACAGTTTTTCTTCTTCTAAGGGTAGTGTGGCTTGATCGTGCAAGGAAGATTTGATTTGCCTCTTTGCAATGTAGCCATACAGCTCACACTTGTCTGTCTCTTTTCCAGAATAAAGCTTCCTCGGGAGACACAGTCCAAATATTCCAACTTTGCATGGCTCTCTTGGCTCCCTCTTCCACTGAACTCAGCAGGACAGGACCAAGTTATTCAACAGATCAGGGGAAGTATTCCAGCTATCTGCTCAAGGTTGGAAAGATTGGACCTCTTTCCTAAGCCATATAGTTTTGTTATCATCAGGGTCTCCAACAAAAGCCTCCCAAGAAAAAAAGAAAGCCCTTAATGTCACTGTTGAGTGCATCTAGCAGACCTTTCCACAGCATTTGAGTGTGGTAGTGTGGTCTCATCAGCAGAGTTAGGACCATGCACCACCCAGTCTATGCTGTAGCAATAGCAGTGCTCCTCCCTTGGAAGGTGCAGTCTAGGTCTGTCAGTCTGTCAGGAGGACTGAATCCCCACTGAATTTTTATTGTCATATGCTACACAGTTTTCTCTTCCCATATCTGTTGCTTTTGGTTGGGATCCCTGCATAAGTGGAAGGAGTTTTGCAGCCACAATATCCCTCTGGCTTCTCAGTGACTGGTGCACCAGAGTGCAAGGAGCAATCACGTTCTACATCTTCTCCCTTTTTATGAGCCTTTTCGTGGCTTCTTCTCTAAATCTTTGGTTATTATATTTCAGTTAAACTAGACTTTGGTTGGTTATTCAGGTTGGTTGCTCTATAATTTAGCTGTAAATCTAACTTGGGGCCAAGAGCATGTAGTTGTAGCTTCCATCTACTTGCTCTGAAGCCATCCTTGAATTCTACCTGTTTTGATGGCATTCATACTTGCAGTTTCTTATTCAGTGTCATTTCTACTTCCAACACCTCCCTCTTATATTTCATATTCCTGGAAATGCTGGCCTTTAGGGGTTCTTTGTTGTGTGTTCCCTAATGTTTCTGGGTATGGCTAGCTCTCAGCAGGGTTCCTCTGGGAAAGGAAGTGGGCACATAAAAGCAAAAGCAATCATCCCTATTCCTGAAATGACTTTGTTCAACTCTATACCCTTCATTGTTGGGCCTTCGAACCCAATATCAGGAACATTGACCCCTCTGGGCCACTAGAACTTTTTCAAGCTTTCTATGTGCAGAGACAATCCATCTTGCATAATCCTGTTCATACACGGAGAGTAATACCTTGAGAATCCCATAAGTGAGTATCATATTTTTAAAATTCTCTTTGCCATAACTTTTGATCAGCATTATTTTCGCTCAACCCCAATAGCACAGGCTGTATGACCCAAGAAGAATAAATCAGTGATTTGCCCATGAATAACTGTACCATGGTATAAGAAAGATATGTAACATTATCACTCCTACTTTGACTCTCTTTATGACAATCACTACCACTGCTAGCTTCACCATATGCAGTATTATTTATTCAGTTTTTTAATCTCTATTGAATATTGACTGTGTGCAAACACTGTTCTAAACCACCACCATCACCAGTATTATTATCATTTATACCAGCATTATTATTAGTATTATTATATGGCACATTCACATGATGCTTATACAATTTGACATCATCATTTTCATTTTTATTATCAGCATCATCTTCATGTAAGTTGTTTAGTCAGCATATGAATTCTGACCTCAACTGTGAACTAAGATGCACGTGTTAGATAGATGTAAAGACCATACAAATAATAGGTTGAAAATATCAATCCATTAGAGAATAACAGATTTGCATCTTTCATACATTAAAATGCGGTTTAACATTCAGGAATCAGAGGCTCAGGACAAAACAATGACAAAATTAAATTGATTTTCAGGACATTAACCATAAAAGACTTGCATATAGACCTCATAAACTTAGAAGAAATCATTGAATCTGCTCAGATCAACCTAGAAAATCTCTCTGCAAGAGGTGTTGCTGTTTAAACAATAAGAAAACAAAGTCTTGGTTTTGAGAATTTTACTTTATAAAATAATTTAATCTCAGTATTGAAAGAATCTCCACATAAGTAAAAACATTCTCAGATGCTTGGGCAATTAGAGGTTCTCATTATTTTTTTTCAGCCTTGCACCTAGATTCCACTTTATCTGGAACACCTGACCATTCTCCCAGATGAAAGTTTGCAACTGCCATTTGACAAAATTGCTGCATTCTTTACAGTCCTTAACATTAAATAATCCTAATTTGAAGTCTTAATTGTGTGTCAACAAGACCGATTCTGAGGCAAACAACCTCCGTGTTTTGTAGTGCACAATTTTATATAATCCAGGATTCACACACACACATACACACACACACGGGGTCTGACAGAAGTAATGCCTGCTTGAGTGTGGATGGTAGGATATTCGTTATGCTACAGAAATTTATGCTTGTGTTTTACAATAAAATATTTTGCAATAAAAAGTTTATTTGTACCAGACCCTGTGTGTGTATAATGGCAATGTGTTTGCTTTCAGAAAGCAGTGTGATACAAATGTGTTTCTAAGAAGCTTATACACAAATCCAAATCAGTGCAAAAAATGTGCTTAATATTTAGCATTGTATATGAATAAGGAGTGAGGTATTTGAGCTAAAAGTAGCAAGAAGAGAGAAAATAAAAGTAGAATGTTCCAAGTATAGACTTTGTTTAGCTGGTAAAGCTTTATATTCTTCTCATGTCATCCCTCACCAGTAGAGGGAGGTCACTTAATATTTATTCTAATATTTATTTATTTATTTATTTATATTGTTTTTCAGGTGCAATTGTTTGCCTTCCCCCCACCACTCAAATATTTATTTTATTAGAGAAATGAAGCAAGAGAAAAGAACACATCGAGAAATTCATTATTTAGAAAACGTGTCTATTAATAATCCTTGTTATAATGCTATGTAAAGAAAGTAGTATTTCAAAAGTAAAAACATTTTACAAAATGATTGTTAATATCTGAAAAAAGAATAATTTACAGAAAATAATTAACAGGACTAGATGAATAGTAGTTTTAAAATAATTTTATTTGGCCCTGTCCTGGCAGTTCACTTGGTTAGAGTGTTGTCCCAATGTGCTAAGGTTGCTGGCTCAATCCCTGGAGCCAGAGTACATACAAAAAACAACTAATGAATTCATAACTAAATGGAATAACAAATTGATGACTCCTCTTGCTACCTCCCAATCCTTTATCTCTCTAAATTCAATACATAAATTTTTAAAATAATTTTACTAATAAAATTATTTACTAATAATTTTAAATAATTTAAAATAAAGTTACTAATAAAATTTACTAATAATTTTAAAATAAAGTTACTAATTTGTATGTAAATATTTTGTACTATGGACATATTTATATGTAACATTGTTTTCCAAGAAAAAAAATGTGATTCAAAAGTTAGAAAATATGTTCTCTAAAGTAGCTTTAGAATAAAGGAAATCACAATGATTCTGTTCTTCATTAATTAAATATAATAATTATTATTTTTTTTAATCCTCACCTCAGCATGTATTTATTGATTTTAGAGAGAGAGGATGAGAGAGAGAGAGAAACATTGATGTGGGAGAGAAACATTGATTGGTTGTCTCTGTAGGTTTCCAGACTAAGGATTAAACACACAACTTTTGGTGTATGAGGTGATGCTACAACCAACTGAACTACCCAGCCAGGGCTATTAAATATAATTGTTAAATGTTTTCTCTTTTCCACATTCATACTTTGGAAAGTATGAGATGCATAAAACATAGTTTTTTTTTCTTCAAGATGCTTAATTTGGAATTGGGGGACAGTCCCTAAAATAGGTATTTATAAAACTACAGAGGCCCTTAAATGTGTGAAGAGATATTTAACCTAATTTAGAATGAGATACATGACACTTCAGTTACACTGAGATACTTTCCTCATGTTCAAATTCACAAAGATACAAAGTCTTAGAGCACATTTTGTTGACAAGGCTGATAAGAAACTTATATTTTCATACATTGTTCATAGGAGTACAAGTTAGCATAAGAAACTTGGAGGAAATTTTAGTAATACTTATGCACATTTACTTCTGTACAACAATCATACTTCTAAGAATTCATCTTGTAGATATGTATGTGCACATATATGAAAACTATACACAAAGTTATTCACACCTCACATGCGTTAGAATGGCTGTTACCAATATGACAAATAATAACAAGTGTTAGATTACAGACTATATCAAACTAAAAGGCTTCTGCATGGATAAAGAAAACATGAACAAAATGGAAAGGGAACAAATCACATGGAAAAACATATTTGTCAATGATACCTCAGACAAGTGTTAGATCTCAAAAATATACAAAGAACTCACATGACTCTGCTTATTTATTCTTCTACTCCTCATCCTCCTTGTGAATTTGCTTTTACAATTTGGATTCATAAAGTGATGTGGTTTTCCCCCACAGGAATGAGTCAGTTCTATGTTACAAAAGATGGGTTTCATCTGGAAAGAGAGTAAGAATTTTTATTCCTTTTGTTTGCCAAAGAAATACACTTCAGAGTGGACTCATTTCTGCTTCTACAGTCTACTCAGAACAGGACCATCTATATATGCAACTCTGAACAGGAGATCACAGGCAGAATATATGTGGATCCTAAAATGGCAGAAGTCCAGAGAAAACACTTTCAGATCAATTCCAAAAAAGGCAAGCCACTGTTTACTATCAATGACAGCAAAGATATAACTGAGCCTAATGGGCTTTTTTGAATATTCAGTATGGATACCTCTGGTAAGAGAAAACCCATTTCCAGAGCTAAGATTAGAATCCCGCACATGAAGTGTAAGCATGGAAGCCCCCATGGGTGTTCATATAAAATTTCTGCTTGACTACAGGATATGTTAAAGGGACTGCTATAAGAAGAGGAAGAGAAAGAGTGAGAGAGAAAGGAACATAGGTACAAGGGGGAAAACAAATAAGTACCCATCAATTATAACCTTGATATTAATGGATTAAATGCTCCAATCAAAAGACATAGGGAAGCTAAATGGATAAGAAAACATGACTCACACATATACTGTCTACAAGAGACCAAGCTCAGAAAAAAAGACCTACACAGATTGAAAGTAAAGGATTGGGAAAAAATATTCTGGGCAAATGTGCAGGGAAAAAGCTGGGTTAGCAATACTTATATCAGACAAAATATATTTCAAAACAAAAGCCATAAAAAGAGATACTGAAGGACACTTCATAATACTCAAGGGAAGAACCCATCCAGAAGACATAAACATTGTAAACATTTATGTACCCAACACAAGGGCATGCAAATATATGCAGAAAATCTTGGAGGACTTCAAGAAAGATACAGACAGCAACGGACTTACACTAGAGGATTTATTTTCTTTTTTTAAGGTTGTATATACTTATTTTCAGACAGAGAGGAAAACGTAGAGAAATAGATGGAGAGAAACATCAATGTGTGGTTGCCTCTCCCACAACACATGCTGGGGACCTGGCCCACAACCCAGACTTGTGCCCCGACTGGGGATAGAACTGGTGACCCTTTAGTTCACAGGCCATTAGTTCACAGGCAAGCCACACCAGCTAAGGCACACTAGGGAATTTTAACATCCCACTGTCAAAAATGAATAGATCTTCCAAATGAAATTTCAACATGGATATTTGCAGTATTGAGCAATGCACTAGATAAAATGGACTTATGAGATATATAAAGAACTTTTCATCCAAAGAAACAAAGTACACATTTTTTTCAAACAAACATGGAATATTTTAAAACATAGACCACATTATAAGACACAAAACAAGCCTCAAAAAATTTCAAGAAAATTGAAATTATATCAAGCATTTTCTTAGAACACAAGCACCTGAAGCAAAAAACAACCTCAAGGAAAAAACTCAAAAACACTCAAATTCATGAAGGTTGAATACCATGGCATTAAACACTGAATAGGCCAATAATGAGATCAAGGAAGAAATAAAAATTTTTCAGGAAACAAATGAAAATGGACACCAAACAGTCCAAAAGTTATGGGACACAGCCTAGCCCCGAGAGGGAAGTTCATAGCAATACAGGCCTACCTAAGAAAGATAGAAACAATTCAAATAAACAATCTAACATTACAACTACAAGAACTGGAAGAACAGCAAACAAAGCCAAAGGTGAGTAGATGAAAGGAAATAACAAAGATCAGAGCAGAATAAACAACAAAGACACTAAAAGAACAATCCAAAGAATCAGTAAATTCAGGAGATTGTTTTTCGAAAAGATAAACATAATCAACACACCTTTAAGCAGACTCATCAAGAAAAAGAGAGAGAGGACCCAGATAAACAAAATCAGAAATAAAAGAGGAGAGATACTACTGATATCACAGAAATATAAAGAATTGTAAGAAATTACTACAATCAACTATATACTAAGAAATTAGAAAACCTGTGTGAAATGGACAGATTTCTAGAAAAAATACCATCTCTTAAAATTGAATGAAGAAGGAAAAGAAAGCCTGAAGAGACCAATAACAGCTAATGAAATTGAAACAGTAATAAAAAATAAGTCCTGACACACAAAAGCCCTAGACTGGATGGTTTCACAGGAGAATTTTACAAAACTTTTAAACAAGAGCTAGCACCTATCCTTCTCAAACCATTCCAAAAAATCCTAGAAAAAGGGAGATTTCTAAACATTTTTTTTAGGAAGCCAGCATCATCCTAACTATAAAACCAGATAAAGACAAAACAAATAAAGAAAAATACAGGCCAATATTGATGATGAACATAGACACTAAAGTCTTCGACAAAATATTGGCAAACCACATCCAGCAATACACTAAAAAGATCATACACCATGATCAAGTGGGATTCATCCAAGGGATTCAAGAATGGTACAATATTTGCAAAGCAATAAATGTAATACATAATATAAACAAAAAGAAACACAAAAGTCACATGATTGTATCAAAAGATGTGGAAAACATTTGATAAGGTGCAGCACCCATTATGATATAAACCCTCAGCAAAGTGGGAGTAAAGGGAGCATTCCTCAATCATGATAAAGGCCATATACGAGAAACCTACAGCCAACATCATACTCAATGGGCAAAAAAATAAAAGCCTTCCTACTGAGATCAGGAACAAGACAAAGATGTCCGTTTTCACCACTCCTGTTAAACATAGTATTGGAAGTTCTAGCCACAATGATCAGACAAGAAAGAGAAATAAAAGGCATCCAAATTGGAAAGGAGAAAGTAAAACTGTCACTGTTTGCAGATGATATTCTAGTGTACATAGAAAACCCTATAGAATCCACAAAAAACAAACAAACAAACAAAAACCCTACTCTACCTAATAAATGAATTTGGCAAACAGCAGGGCTCAAAGTCAATACTCAGAAATCAAAAGCACTTTCACACATCGATAATGAAAGAACAGAATCAGAAACCAAGAAAAAATATTATTTTCTATAGCAACAAGAAAAATAAAGTACCTAGGAATAAAACTAACCAAGGAGGTTAAATACCTGTCCTCAGAAAACTACAAAACTCTGAAGAAAGAAATTAAGAAAGACGCCAATATGGAAGCACATAACATACTTATGGATAGGAAGAAATAACATAATCAAAATATCCATATTACCCAAAGCAATTTATAGATTCAACAAAATCTCTATTAAAATACCAATGACATTTGTACATATTTAGAACATACATTTCAAAAATTTATATGAAACTCTAAACAATCCCAAATAGCTGCAGCAAATTTGAGAATGGACAAAGTAGGGGGGATCACAATACCTGATATCAAACAATATTACAAGGCCTCTATAATCAAAACAGTCTGGTACTGGCGTAAGAACAGACACATAGACCAATGGAACACAATAGAGAACCCACAAATAAACCCAGGTATCTATGGTCAATTAATATTTGACAAGTGGTAGAAGCATAAAATGGAGTAAAAGTAGCCTCTTCAACAAATGGCGTTCAGAGACCTGGAAAACTACGTGCAAAAAAATGAAACTCAACCAACCAGCTTACACCATGCACAAAAATAAATTCAAGGTGGATAAAAGACTTAAATGTAAGTCATGACACCATAAAAGTCCTACAAGAGAACACAGGCAGGAAAATTTCAGATATTCCATGCAGTAATATTTTCACTGATATGTCCCTTAGAGCAAGGGACAGAAAGGAAAGAATAAACAAATGAGATCTCATCAAAATAAAAAGCTTCTGTGTAGCTGAAGAAAACACATGTAAATGAGGAGGGAACCAATCACATGGGAAAACATATTTGCCAATATCACCTCAGACAAGGGTTTGATCTCCAAAATATATAAAGAATTCACACAACTCCACTTCAGGAAGACAAACAACTCTGTTAAAAAATAGGCAAAGTCCTTAAACAGACACTTCTCCAAGGACATACAGAGGGTACAGAGGGCCGAGGCACATATAAAAAGATGCTCAACATCACTAGCCATCAGAGAGATGCAAATTAAAACCCCAATGAAATACCACTTCATACCAGTGAGAATGGCCATCATAAATAAATAAAAATCAAGTGTTGCAGAGGTTGTGGAGAAAAGGGAACCCTAGAGTACTCTTGGTGGGACTGCAGACTGGTGAAGTCACTGTGAAAAACAAATGGGATGGCTGGGGTGGGGGTAGTAGTGGGGGGAAGATGGAGACAACTGCTCTTGAACAATAATAAAAACATTGTTTTAAAATGTGGAATTTCATCAGAAAACTAATAGTGGAACTACCATTTGACCCAGCAATACTATTGGGATTATACCTTAAGGATCCTAAAACACCAATCCAAAGGAACCTATGCACCCCAATGTTCATAGCAGAACAATTTACAATAGCCATGTGCTGAAAGCAACCTAAGTGCCCACCAGTAAATAAATGGATCAAAAAACTATGGTACATTTACACAATGGAATACTATGCAGCAGAAAGAAAGAAGGAGCTCCTACACTTTGTTACAGCATGGATGGACCTGGAAAGCATTATGCTAAGTGAAACAAGCCAGGTGGTGAAAGAGAAATACCATATGATCTCACCTATAAGTGGAACCTAATTAATGAAACAAACAAGCAAGCAAAATACAACCAGAGACATTGAAATAAAGAACAAACTGACAGTTACAAAAGACAAGGGAGAAAGGGATAAAATGGGAAGGGCCATCAAGGAACATGTATAAAGGACACATGGAAAGTCAAAGGAGGTAGGATGAAGTGTGGCAGGTGGGGATAGGTGAGGCAGAGGGGATTGGAAGGGATAAAGTAGAGACAACTGTACTTGAACAATAAAAATAATGTAAATTTAAAAAAATTAAAAAAAAAACTTTGTCAGCAGTCCCTCAAGGTCCAAGTTTACAAGTGATTCATCTTTGTAACCCTCATAGCACAACACAAAGTCCTCACCTGGACAGCCATCAGTACTCATGTTATTTATGAAATAAATCTTTTTCGGGGGGAAAAAAAAAAGATATGTAGCAAAGCCTCGGGGAAAGCTCAATCACCCTGCTGATCTCTGCCAAATGTCCTGGATGTCTGATCAGGGAGGGATGATTCTGTTGAAAGCTTGATGGAGAGAGCAGGGGGCAGTGAGGATTTCACATGGTTTCCAGCAGAATGCCAGTGGCTATGCCTTAGTTGTTTCTGATATGGGGAATCTTCTGGACAGGTGTTTAGCCAGTGACATATACCTTCTTTGTTCCAGCATAGGCAGTGTCTTAGGCCCATATCCCAGTACATTCTAACATCCAGGCTCTTTTCTGTTTTATTTGGGAAAGGAGTCACCAAATTTCTTCTGTAACTACTTCAATGCTGACAAAGGGCAAAGAGTCATCTTTAGACCATATCTAGGAGTAAAGCCTGGGCCTGTGTGGGATTCTGATCCTGCAAGTAGAGGATGATCCCAGCTTGTTTTTTAAGCTGGTCTTATCTGGACGATATGAACTTCATAAGCAGGTTAAATAGGCATGGGCCAAATAGGAGTAGAAGTATCATGAATAGGGGGCCTAAGAAGGGCAATAACCAGCTCATGTTGGGAAGCCATGTGGTGGGGTCCCAGGAGGAGGTTCAGGTCCTTAGATGCAGACCCAAGAATACTTTGAATGTTCTTCTGGACTTGCCCTAATTTGTTTACATAAAAACAACATGCTTCTTTAAGGTACAGTCATGTCTTTTCTGCTGAGGTGGTGAGGAGGTCAAGGGCCATTTGGTTTTGTAGAGCTACCCATGTTCGGGAGTCCAGTTGTTCCTGGAGTGCACCTAGAGATCCTTCCCATCTTAGTTAGTGATTCAGCTATGTCTTGGGAAATTTGGTGCTGTATGCCTGGTGAGGACTCCTGTTGCAACCCCAGTGATGATGCCAATTCAAGCTATTATGGACATTAGTAGAGGTCCCCCTTTTTAGAAAGGTGCCCATGTCCCTTGAGGGGGAAAGGAATTGAGGTGTTTCCCCAAGCAAGGCTTACTTATGGGAGTAGGTAGTCTAGGGGTCATTGCCCTATCCAGTTTGGGGGTAGGGTCCAGTAGGCATGTGACCCACAAATCCAGTATATTACTGAGGGTGATAATAACTCTGCAAGCATATATTGAGTTGTGAGTTGACTTTGTATGCTTTCTCTCGAGGTGCTGTGAGCAATCCTAGTTCCCCACCATTCTAACCCTTGAGCTGCTAAAGATGCTATAAGCAAAGGGTCTAGGATGGGGGTAGGATCTCCTGTGACTAGTTTTTTTTTAATGTATTCAATGAAAATGAAGACCCACTATTTTTCCAAAGTGGAGTGCTATGTTTTGGTCTTGGTAGAGTGTGGGGCATTTTGGGGATTCCTCTCTGCTGAGGAGGAGGCCAGTTTTCAGTAGCTTTGTCAGGCCTACTAATACAATAAGGAGAGCTAGCATTAGGGAGTGTGCCAGTGAGAACAGCAGGTTGTGGATGTTGGATGTAAAGGTAGACCTGGGTCGGTTTGTCATTTAGTAGGAATGGATGATATTTTATGAGGGGGACATCTGAAAGAATAAAGAATTTATACTGGCACTATGTCAGGTTGATAAAGCCAACTGGGGTTCCTGTGCTCTTTGACTTGTGATGCAGAAGGGATAGGTAGCTTCCAGATGATTAATGGCACAAGAAAACACTGGGCCCTGGGGAGGATGTCATTTGGGGAAAGAATACCCTGGCCATAATGCAGTCTTATATCTATTAAGGATCCAGGGTCCCCAAGTGTGTGTGTGTGATTGTTGCTGAGTCTGAGGTTACAAGAAATATTTCCCCAGTGGGATGGTGGTAGGGGTTGGACATATCCCCAACTGTGAGTAGAAAGGCAAAGCCAGTAAGAGTAGTTTAGTTTAAGTGATTGAGCAAAGTGAGCCACCAGATCAAGAGGGAGTTTCAACCAAACTAGGCAGAAAGATAAAGGAAAGGATAGTAGGAAGATAACAATTAGGGCTAACTGAGCTTGAGTCATGTTTTAATCTGTTTGGGGGAGTAATCTTGGGAATCCCCTTGGAGAAAAGCATCCCACAAGGAGCTAAGGGGGTCCTCCTCTGTCATGATTGAAGTGGGGAGTTGAGCAAGGAGATTGAGGACAAGGGAGAAAAAGGTTTGGGGGGTTACTGGAGGTGTTGAGGAAGTCAGTGGAAAGAGAGAAGGGGAGTTCATTAATCTTTAGAGGATATGTAAGTCTTCTAGAAATTGTAGGATCATAATAATGATAATAATTAGGAGAAAGCAATCTAAGATCAAGGGGTGAATAGGTACTTAGCTGTTTTGGTCTTTCTCTGGTACTCAAGTCAGTTGGAGGGTTGGGAGGCATGTGAGGGTTAAGGTTCTGGATCAGACCTGGGGGATATTCAATTTTGATGAGATGCCAGTATCAGGACTCACAGCAGGTGGTGAAGGCTATTTGAGCCTAGAAAAGTGAATCAATTGAGATAGTCCTCGAAATTTGGCAGTTGTGGGTGTGGTGAGGAGGACCTGATAGGGTGTGTGGAGGATTCTGTGCCTGCAGAGCTCCCCCAGACTACCATGGATGAGAATAAGTCTACCAAGACATGATCTGCTTGGGGAGGAAAGGGTGACCAGTCTCTCAGAGGAGAAAGGTGTTTAGCCCCTCTATCAATGGGCTTTTATTGAGTTTAGCTTGCATAGGGATGCATATCAAAGAAAGGAAGTATTGTTTACCGATAACATTTCTGGGATTATGGGAGTCGTTTTGAGTCAGGGTCTGGTAGACAGGGTGATGCCAATCAGCTGTAAAACCTTTGGAAACAGACTTATTTTGTGCTTGGACACCTAACATTTAAATTAAGGGTATTCTTAGCAGAGCAGGTTTCACAGGACTTTATTCAGTCTTCCTTAGGCCAGATAGTCCTGCGCCAGGAACCAACAGTTCTGGCACAGGCCTACACCCTGCTTTGTCATTGCTTCAGGCCTAAATCAGGTGGAGGAAGCAAGGCAGCCAAGATATTAGGAGACTTTTGACAGATATAATGGGGGCTAAGGCTATGATAAAGCCGAGGGGTGAGGGTTTTTTGTCCCTTCTCCACAATCCCCTAAGTCCTTTGCTGGTTGTCCCTTCACCACTGTACCTTTAAGAAATCTTACCTTTCATTGACTATCTAGCCATCCTCCAGGGGCAGCGCAGGGTGAAAAAAAGTGGGTAGAGGCTGTGCCCTTGCTGGAAGGATAAGTTTTGTCTCCTTAGTGGCTTATGGTCCCAAGGTATTTTTACTCAGCCTTAGCCATATGGGAAACCAGGCAGGGCAGTTCCCAACATTGGATCTGGAGAGCATTATGCTAAGCAAAATAAGCCAGGCCATGAGAGACAAATACCATATGATTCAGCATAATTCTTAATGACCCTAAGATTTTTAGAATAGCAAATGAGCATTGGCCTCAACTGAAAGTCACCAGTTTCATTAACCCCTAACAAGAGACTCACAATGTACTTTAAATATTTAAAACTAGGCATTGACATTTCTCCCTAGCTATGAAAGTTATAGATGGCATCTTCTTCCAGTATAACATTGCTTTGTCTATTATAAAAAATTCATTATTTAGTGTACCCACCTGTGGGGGCCCCTGTCCTGGGCACCAGATGTGGGGGGACTCCGCCAGCAGAGCCCCATCCCTCCATCATGGATGAAAATAAAACTACCAAGACATGATCTGCTTGGGGAGGAAAGGTGGACAAACTCTCAGAGGAGAATGACCCAGAGACCCTTCCTCACTAGGTTTTTATTGGGTTCAAGTATACAGGAATACTGGTATGTCAGGTGGCAAGGATCAAACAATGGTTAACATTTCAAAGAAATCTGAGGGCTTAATCTGAGTCAGTGTCTTTCCGGAAAGGGGGTTGCCAAACTTTGGGAGACATACTCATTTCCTCCTCAGATCCTTATCATTTAAACGAGTGCACTCTTAGCAAAAGCAGTTTTCACAGGACTTTAGGAATTCTTTCTTATGCCTGATCACCCAGGGAACCGTCCTGGCCAGCACAGGGCTGCACCGCTTGCCCTCATAGTTTCAGGCTTTAAGCCAATTAGGAAGCAGAAGACATCTCCCAGATGGAAATGAGGACTCAGGCTATGTCAGAATAGCCGGGGGGGCAAGGGTCCATCACATCCTCTTTGCTGCAGCCCGCCCCCCCGCCCGAGTCCTTCCATGAGGCCTCCCAAGTGGTTGCATCTGGCTTAGGTTGCCCCTCCCATGAGGAGTCTTACCCGTCTTTGACTGCCGACCAAGCATTGGGGCCAGAGATGGATGAGGCAGAAGCAGCACTCCTGCCAGGGAGATAAGTTTTGTCTCCGTAGTAGCTCACATCCTCTTGACAGAACAAATCCAGATGAAGTGGGTCCCTTGGCTCTTACACAGCCCACCATGGGGTGAGGGTTACAACTCCTGAAACCAGGCTGAACAGTCCACAACACCCACCTTCATTAATTATCTTAGCTAGCTCTTTTGATTAACTTGCTGTAGTTTCTACATTACCACTTGCTGTTTTACTTTTTGCACTTTTATATTATGGAGATGGTTTCTTTCCTTAAACCTCATGAACCAACCTCTGACAGTTTCAAACACTCCCCTCTCCTAACTAGAACTTTCACAGGGATTTATGTTAAAATTACTTGTTGGATCTCTCCGGTGGCTAGTGACACTGAGCATCTTTTCATATGTCTCCAGGCACCCTGTATGTCCTCCATGGAGAAGTGTCTTTTCAGGTCTTTTGCCCATTTTGTAATTGGGTTGTTTGTCTTCTTGGTGTAGAGTCACATGAGTTTTTTATATATATTTAGAGATCAAACCCTTGTCTGAGGTATCATTGGCAAATATATTTTCCCACATGGTTGGTTCCCTTTTCATTTTGCTGATGTTTTCTTTAGCCATGCAGAAGACTTTTATTTTGATGAGGTCCCATTTGTTTATTCTTTCCTTATGTCCCTTGCTCTAAGGGACATATTGGTGAAAATATTGCTGCATGGAATATCTGAGATTTCCCTGCCTATGTTCTCCTCTAGAACTTTTATGGTGTCATGACTTATACATTCATAGCAGCACAAATTACAATAGTCAAGTGTTGGAAGCAACCTAAATGCCCATCAACAAATGAGTGGATCAAAATATTATGGTGCATTTACGCAATAGCATACTACACAGCAGAAAGAAAGGAGCTCCTACCCTTCTCAACAGCATGGATGGATCTGGGGAGCATTATGCTAAATGCAATAGGCCAGGCAGTGAAAGACAAATATCATATCTTACCTGTAAGTGGAACCTAATCAACATAACAAGCAAATAAAATATAACCAGAGACATTGAAATAAAAAACAAACTAACAATAACAAGAGGGGAGGGGAATTATGAGGGTAAAAGGGGGAAGGGTGATCAAGGAACATGTTTAATGGACATATGGACAAAGTGAAGTAGGATTTATGGAGGAAGGTGGGGACAGTGGGGTGGGGGTAGTAGTGGGGGAAAATGGAGACAACTGTACTTGAACAATAAAAAAATAAATCAATACATAAATAAAATAAAATTACTTGTTGGCATTTATGCAAAAATAGGCAAATGAGTTAAAATATACATTCTTTTGATTGTCAGAGAGATATAGTCAGAGTCCACAATAATTTAAATACTCTGTCTTAATACACCATACCTAAGCCCCACAAATAACAGGCTTTCTGGAACTATGCTAAAAAATGATTCAGTAATGATTCAGTTTGTATCCCCTGCTCAATTGCTAATACACACAATAAAATTTCTATACAAAGTGTAATTCAAAGGCACCATCTGACCTGAGGTCTCAAATTATAATGTGTTATGACTTTTAATATAAACACCAGTATAACCAGAATTTAAATAAATTATAGCAAATAAATTAAAATATTTATTTTTTAAAAAAATTATTGTTCAATCACAATTGTCCTCATATTTCCCCCATTATTCTCCCTTACCCTACCCACCCTTCACATCTCACATTCAATCTTCTCACTCCCCTAGTTTTTGTCCATGGGTCTTTTATACATGTTCCTTCACTTAACACTTCTCCTTCTTTCCTCTGTTATCTATTCACTCCCCTCCAGTGACTGTCAGGTTTTTTTTTTTTTTCATTGATACAAGCATTAAATACTTATTGTTTAATAATAATTGAATATACATACTATCAAATTTGCTGATATTTTAAGTCCCGTTGCTGCCATAAATTCTTTTTAAGGACATTTTATTGATTGTGCTATTACAGTTTTCCCAATTTTCCCCATTTACCCCCCTTCACCCTACACCCCCCAACTCTCTATCATTCCCCTCCTTAGTTCACATCCGAGTTCATTTCCTATACCATTCTTTACCTCTACTCATCTATTTTTGCCCACCAATTATGCTTCTTGTTCCCTGTATCTCCCCCCCATTCTTTCCCTAACCTTCCCCACTGACAACCCTCCATACAATGTCCATTTCTCTGATTCTGTTCCTATTCTACTTGTTTGATTAGTTTTTGCTCTTTGTCTTTTCTTTTAGGTTTAGTTGTTCATAGTTGTGAGTTTGATGTCACTTTACTGTTCATAGTTTTTTATCTTCTTCTATTTCTTAGATAAATCCCTTTAACATTCCATATAATAAGGGCTTGGTAATGATGAACTCCTTTAACTTGATCTTATCTGGGAAGCACTTTACCTGCCCTTCCATGTTTAAAGTTGCCCCAGAGTTTCCTAAGCCTCTACTCATTTTTTTTGAATTCTTGTTTCTTCATTCTGTTCCAGTTGTATGTTTATTTCTTCCTTTTGTTCCAAGTCATTGATATGAGTCCCAGTTTCCTTCGAGTCACTGTTGGTTCTCTAAATATTTTGCTTTATTTCACATTGGGTAGCTTTCATTTGTTCCTTCATTTTGTGACCAAGCTCAACCATTTCTGTGAGCATCCTGATTACCAGTGTCTTTTAACTCTGCATCAGATAGGTGGACTATATCCTCATCACTTAGCTCTTTTTCTGGAGTTTTGATCTATTCTTTCATTTGGGCCATATTTTGTTGTCTCAGTGCACTGGTCACTCTGAATGTTTCTTTAACGCCTTTGTTGTCAAAGTTCCATGTAGTTTGATTTCCTGGCACTACTGGTTGTTTATTTATTTTTTAATTGGTTGTTATCTTTCTTTTGGTTGTGCAAAGAAGCAAAGCGTTTCTACCTATACCTCCATCTTAGCTGGAACCCTTTTCATTTTGTTGTTGTTAAAGTACATTTGTCTTCATTTTCACCCCACCACAACCCTTGCCCCAGCCATCCCTGCCTCTCACACTCGAACCCACCCCCTTTGGTTTTGTCCATCTGTTCTTCACACATGTTCCTTGATGCACCCCCATATCCCCTAATATCCTTTTCTCTCCTCCTCTCTGATTATTGTCAACTGTTATTTATTTCAATGTCTCTGATCACTGTCAGTTTGTTCTTTATTTCCAGGTCCCTGGTTCTATAGATTTTAACATCTGTAGACTTTATTATAAGTTCTTTATACACTCATCTGATACATTCATATCTTCTCTGTACTCATCAGCTTCAGAACCATCAAACCCTGTACTCATGACATTTTAATGAAAAAAATTTTTTAGCACTCGTTGCTTGCTCAAGACTCATCGCACTTGTTAGAATTTGTGAGTCACAACAATGGTAACCATCAGTTTTGGCACTCCTCACAAGTTCTGGAATGAATTATCAATGAGTATTGAGGTACCACTGTATGTTTAAAGAGTGAGAAATCATATAAAAGGAAATATCATCATACTCATTGAAGTAATAGATTCCTGACACTAAATAACATCTCATTATTTCATTGTGCAGCATATATTAGATTCTATTATGTCAGTATATAGCTTAGTAGTAAATTCTCCTGATGGCCACAAACCTCTAAGATGTTCTCACCCTGAAAAATGAAGGGGAGGGACTTGATGAGGGAACAGAGGGGAGAGTAATGGAGGAAAATGGGGACAACTGTAATTGAGCAACAATTAAAAAAATGAATAAATCTTCAGTAATGTGGTGGTGTGTACTTTAAGTTGTAAAGTTGTGGTGCATTGCCACCTAGTGGCAGAATTTAGTAACTTATTCTAATAAATGGATCTTTCACTATATTTTCTAATTATCTCTCATTCACCCTTTAACTGTATATATATCTAATATAGCAGTTCCCAAAACTTATGCCATCCAATTCCAAATGGATAAACCATTTGAACTTCACCTCCCAGAGTCTCAAGTATTTGGTTAGTGTAGTAGTTATGTTCACCTAGATTTTAAATAATAAATTCTTCGGTTATTTTCAAAGCCACACACAGGTCTATGTTAATATCATCCTGATTATGAATATAGTAATTTTTTGTTATGACACAGTTTTTATTCTTATTACTGAGTGTTTTAGAAAATGAGTTAAGCACTTTTTGCAAGTGCTTACCATGTGCCAGGAACTATTCTAAATGCTTGACATATAATGAAGTCAGTTAATTTTCAAAACAACCCTGTAACCTAGGTTCTATCATTAGCCCCATTTTACTTTTGTTTTTCATTCACAGAACTGAAAAGAGTTAGGACATTGCTCTGGATTTGGCCTTGGCTTAAGGAAATGTTATGATTGGTTCAGTCTTCTATCCAGACCACTAAAACTTTCTCCGCATCAGCAAATAAGGCTATTTTGCTTTCTTATTATTAATGTGTTCACTAGAGTAGCACTTTTAATTTACTCCAATAACTTTTTCTTTGCATTCATAATTTTGCCAACTAGAAAGAGAGGCCTAGGTTTTGGCTTATATTGGCTTTCAATACCCCTTCTTCACTAAACTTCATATTTTCTACCCTGGGTAGACTCTAGAATGATTCCAATTTCTGAAGATAATTGAGGTGAGAAGCAGCTGATTCTTCCTTTCCCTTGAACACCTAAAAGGCATTGTATAGTTATTATTTGGTCTTATTTACAATAGCCAAGTGTTGAAAGCAAACTAAGTGCCCATCAATAAATTAGTGGATCAAAAAACTCTGGTACTCCATTTGATATAGCAAAAAGAAAAATAAAATACCTACTAACAAACCTAACCAAGGAGGTAAAAGACCTGTATGCAGAAAACTACACAACACTGAGGAAAGAAATCAAGGAAGACACAAACAAATGGAAACACATACTGTGTTCATGGATTGGAAGAATTAACATCATCAAAATGTCCATACTTCCCAAAGCAATTTACAGATTCAATGCAATACCTATTAAAGTACCAAGGGCATATTTTACATAGAACAAACACTTCAAAAGTTATAGGGAGCCATAAACAACATCGAATAGCTGCAGCAATCTTGAGAAAGAAGAACAAAGTAGGAGGGATCACAACACCTGATACCAAACTGTATTATAAGGCCACTGTAATCAAAACAGCCTGGTACTGGCACAAAAACAGGCATGTGGACCAGTGGAATAGAACAGAGAGCCCAGAAATAAACCTAAATTTATATGGTCAATTAATATTTGACAAAGGGGCAGCAACATAAAAAGGAGTAAAAATAGCCTCTTCAACAAGTGGTGTTGGGAGAACTGGACAGCTACGTGCAAGAAAATGAAACTCGAGCACCAACTTACACCATACACAAAAGTAAATTCAAGGTGGATGAAACATTTAAATATAAGCTGTGACACCATTCAAGTCCTAGAGTAGAACATAGGCAGGAAAATCTCAGATATTTCATGCAGCAACATTTTTACCGATATGTCTCCTAAAGCAAGGTACCTAAAGGAAAGAATAAACAAATGGGATCTCATAAAAATAAAAAGCTTCTGCACGGCCAAAGAAAACAGTATTAAAATAAAAAGAGAACCAACTGTATGGGAAAAGAGATTTGCCAATGATACCTCAGACAAGGGTTTAATCTCCGAAATATACAAAGAACTTACACAACTCCACTCTAAGAAAAAAAAACAACCCAATTTAAAAATGGGCAAAGGACTTGAACTGACACTTCTCCAAGGAGGACATACAAAGGATCCAGAGACATATGAAAAGATGGTCAGTATCACTAGCTATCAGAGAGATGCAAATTAAAAACCACAATGAGATACCACTTGACACCAGCCAGAATGGCCATCATAAACAAAACAACAAGTGTTGGAGAGGTTGTGGAGAAAAGGGGACCCTAGTGCACTGTTGGTGGGTTTGCAGACTGGTACAACCAGTATGGAAAGCAGTATGGAATTTTCTAAGAAAACTAAAAATGGATCTACCTTTTGACCCAGCAATTCTACTGTTTGGATTATATCCTAAGAACTCGGAAACACCAATCCAAAAGAACCTATGCACCCCAATGTTCATAGCAGCACAATTTACAATAGCCAAGTGTTGGAAGCAACCTAGGTGCCCATCAGTAAATGAATGGATAAAAAAAACTATGGTACATTTACACAATGGAATTCTATGCAGCAGAAAGAAAGAAGGATCTCCTACCCTTTGCAACAGCATGGATGGAACTGGAGAGCATTATGCTAAGGGAAATAAGCCAGGCAATGTAAGACAAATACCATATGATCTCACCTTTAACAGGAACTTAATCAACAAAACAAGCAAACAAGCAAAATATAACCAGAGACACTGAAATTAAGAACAGGCTGACAGTCACCAGAGGGGAGAGGGGAGGAAATTTCAGGGGGAAAGGGGAAGGGTTTAGAGCAACAAGTATAAAAGACACATGGACAAAAACTAAGGGGGGGGGGTGGAAATGGGAGGGAGGTGGGGAGGGCTGGGGCAGTAGATGCGAGTAAAAGATAGAAAACTGTACAAGAACAACAATTAAAATTTAAAAAAAAAAAACCTCTGATACATTTACACAATGGGATATAATGCAGCTAAAAGAAAGAAGGAGCTCCTACCCTTCCTGACAGCGTAGATGGATCTGGAGAGCATTATGCTAAGTGAAATAAGCCAGGCAGTGAAAGACAAATACCATATGATCTCACCTGTAAGTGGGAACTTATCAACAAAACAAACAAGCAAGTGAAATATAATGAGAGACATTGAAATAAAGAACAATCTGACAGTAACCAGAGGGGAGGGAGGTGAGGGGAAATGGGGGGAAATAAGGAAAGGATCATCAAGGAATGTGTATAAAAGACACATAGAGAAAGCCAAAGCGAGTAGGATGAAGGGTGAGAGGAAAGGCTGGGTGGGGCAGGGGGGAGTGGTGAGGATAAATTGGAGACATCTGTATTTGACCAACAACAAAAATAAATTAAAAATATAAGTACACAATAAAATGACTTCAGGATAAATTAATTTATCATCTCTCATGTGTCAGCCATTATGCTTCAGAGAGAAATAAAAGACAAATATAATATGCTAAACACCATGACAAAGGAACATGCAGGCAGCCAAAGGTAGTGCCCATGATCTAGACTGAGGCAGATAGAGAGATAAGTCAAGAAAGACTACACAGTGGAGTCTGGAATTTCAGGGGATGTTCTAAGTCATCAGATGAAGAAAAGGAGGGAGGGCATTCCAATTAGAGTAATGAATAGTGTACCAATCTGAGAAGACACAGATTCACCTCATCTCCTCCATCTAATCCCTCCAGCCAGAAGTCTTTGAACCAAGGACTCTTGGTGCTGTACTTACACTCACCTTTCCTTAACCTCAAACTAGACACATGTGTCACACTTCAAAATGTCATCTCCTCCCAACCTTGTGCCTCCAGGAAATACTGTCTTTATTTATCTCAAGCATGCCTACTTAAAATACATATTTAACCCCACTTTAAAATGCCAAGATTTCAAGCAAATGTAACAACTTGAAGTACATTCCGAGTGCAAATTTGCTATTGTACATTAGCCCAAATGAGAAACTCACCTAAGAGATGAATGCTGCAATACCACAATGTCACTTATTCCACTTTCTGAGAAAGCACAGAGTCAACAATCCAGAATCATGTCCAGGAACTTTTTGGAACAGTGTTAATGATATAGATGTTTCCTTAGCTGTACTATTAAAGTTGTTCTATAAAACTTTTATGGTTATAAAACAAAAGAAAAAAACAGATAGGTAGAGTATTAACTAGATTCTGAATGTAACCATCAGTTTCTAACATCTGTGGATTCACTGGTATAATTTCTGAGCCATACCTAGTTAAGAACTTTTATGCAATGTTTCATCCTTCTCTAAGGACTAGAAATTCTGTTTTAAAACAGAAAAGTTATAATCAGAAGGACTCTTTAGAAATCTTGTTCATCCCTTTATTTTATAATCAATGAGACTGAAGGTAACTATATTAAGACCATTTATATAATCCAAGTAGTTAATTTTATGAGTTAACTAGACTGAGCCATGGGATGCCAAGATATTTGGTCAAATATCACTTCTGGGTGTTTCTGTGAGGATGTCTCTGAATGACATTAACATTTGATTCTATAGACTGACTGAAGAAGATTGCCTTTCCAAATTTATGAACACATCCAATGTATTGAAGGCCTGAATAGAATAAAAATCAAGAAAATTATTTCTCATTCTCTCTCTTTGAGCTGGGACATCCATCTTCTTCCTTCAAATTTGGACTTGGACTGGAACTTACACTGTTGAGTTTCCTCATTCTCAGACCTTAGGACTCTAACTGGAACTCCTGTGTCTAATTTCTCACCTCCACAATTGTATGAGCTAATTCCCCACACAAAATCAATCAATTGATCTCTCTCTCTCTCTCAACACACACATGCATGTACATCCTTATTGGTTCTGTTTCTTTGGAAAATCTTAGCTAACACTTTCCCTGAATGTCATCCTAAGAAAACTATAACACCCTCTTCAACAGACTTCTCCAACTGCTAACAGTTAAGCGGTCAAACACCACACCATTCACAGCATTCTCAATTTAGGTCCTGCCATTTTCCTATGTGAATCTGTCTTCACGTGGGTTGCATGTCCAGAATCTTTTTCTTTTATTCGACTTTTCCATCTCCATTAATCTTTTCTTTGTGTCTACTGCAGCTAGATTCATTTCTTCATGTAAAATAATACAAACCAATATTCCATACAGAGATTAACCCTGTATCATTAAAGTTAGTTCACTAAATTTCTCCCTGTAATGCCTACTTTATGACCTAGCCAGTAGTGTCCCTTCTGTCCTTACTTCCATGCATACCTAGCCTCACTTCTATGGCCTGTAGAAAACCAGTGTGCTGATGGGAAGGAGAGAATATGAAGGCAAAGTAGGTGTGAGCTGAGCTCACTTGCTTGTGTACCCAACTGGAACACTTAGCAGATCTTCTGAAAAACAAAGTGCACAACCAATAGAATCTTAACTACTATGAAATTTGGAAGCCAAAGTGTGCAGAAGATGCTTCAAAATGGGTAGTAGGGAAGTTTTATGGGTGGATGGGGAAAGTCCTCAGGTGTGATGATATTAGAAACCAGATTGCTGTGGGGACACTGGGTGTTGGGTCAATGATAGCATCCTAGTGCCTCCCTCCCCTACCAGGGTGGGTAAATGCTAGTCCTGTGCCAGGAGAGACTTGAATGTAAAGTTGCTTGAGGGGGTGTGGTTGAAAAGGCACACATCCTGGCAGCACACCCAAGCTGGCAGTCATAGGCCAAGATGGTGTCAGAGAGTCAGGGGGATCCTTGTGGTGTCTGGAACTGGGAGAAAAGGTGGGCCATGACTTACCACGACTGAGATAGACTATGGACCTGACAGAGAGTTGGAGTGTGTGGAAAGTGGGGCAGTGGCAGTTGTGCCTCACTTTCCACATGGAGTGCCAGTTGTGCCCACAGAGACTTTTTTCAAAAGTGTAACTGAGGCAAACTGGGCAAGGACCTCATGTGTGCAACTGCCTGGCCAACAAGGAGGGAGGATTGTGGGCACAATTTCCTCCTACTCACTGCACCTCATGGATTAAACAAAGGGTACAAAGTGAGGTCATTTATTGGTGCCAGCCCTGCACAACTGTACAGAGTAGAGAGTGCAGGTCACACAGTACTCTGAGGGCACGGGCTGGAAACTGGGCACCTGTGATTGTTGTAGCCCAGATTGAGCCCCTTTCCTTGCCAAACCATTGAAGAGGAAAACAGAGCCCAGTTCCCTAATGCCAACCAGAGCCAGGAAGACCTGCAAAACTGCCTAAGTAGGCTTAGTAACCAGCTTGAGGCATTTTTAATTTTTTCAAGAGTAAGACAGTAGGGTTCCAGTGAAGATGGAGGTTAGGTAGAAACCCTTCACTTCCTCACACAACCAAAAGGAGGATAAAAAACAATCTAAAATCAATAAACAACCAGAAGTGCCATAAAATCAAACTGCATGGGACTCTGACAACAAAGGAATTAAAGAAGCAGTCAACCAGAACAACCAGACCAGTAAGGTGGTGCATGGAGAGAATCTACGGCAAGGTGGCAGACTCTGCAGGCAGGGCTGGCTGAACCAAAACTGAGACACAGAGATGACTGCGGACTAAGGTGCTTGCTGCAGTGGGAGAAACTCCCAGTTTCACATGAGAGTTTGGTGGAAAGTGGGGCTAGAGATGAGCAGGGGAGCTGCATTTTTCCCTTTCTGGCCCTAACCCCACAGGCAGCACCACAGCACAGCAAGGAGGGTTGACCTGCCCTGGAAAATACCTAAGCCCACTCCCCTTACATCTTAACAGGTATGCTGAAACAAAGAACTATGGCCCAAGTGAAAGAACAGAGCAAAACTTCAGAAAGAGATCTAAGCAATGAGGAGATAGCCAACCTATTTGATGGAGAATTTAAAGACCTGGTAATCAAAATGTTCACAGAACTAATTGAGTTTGGTCAAAAAATGAAATAAAGTACCCAAAATGAAATAAAGCAAAATATTCAGAGAACCAACAGTGATACGAAGGAAACCAGGACTCAAATCACTGATTTGGAACAAAAGGAAGAGATAAACATACAGCTGGAACAGAATAAAGAAACAAGAATTCAAAAAAGTAAATAGAAACTTAGGAATTTCTGGGACAACTTGAAACATCCCAATATATGAATTATAGGGGTGACAGAAGGAAAAGAACAACAGAACAGCAAGAACTTGAAAACTTATTTGAACAAATAATGAAGGAAAACTTCCCCAATCTGGTGAAAGAAATAGACTTTCAGCAAGTCCAGGAAGCCCAGAGAGTCCCAAAGAAGTTGGACCCAAAGAGGAACACACCAAGGCACATCATCATTAAGTTACCCAAGATTAAAGATAAAGAGAGAAACTTAAAAGCAGCAAGGGTAAAGGAGAAAGTTACCTACAAAGAAGTGCCCATAAGACTATCAGTTGATTTCTCAAAAGAAACCTTACAGGCAAGAAGGGGCTGGAAAGAAGTATTCGGTCATGAAAGGCAAGGACCTGTTGGGAACCACTCTGCCTGGTTTCAGAAGCTGTAACCCCCCATAGCTAAGACTGATTGAGAGACCTTGGGACCATAAGCCACAAAGGAGACAAAGCTTATCTTCCTGGCAGGGGCGCCACCTCTGCCTCCTTTACTGCACCCTGCTTGGCCCCAAGACTGACCAGTTAGCCAATGACAGGTAAGATTCCTCAAGGGAGGGACAACATAAGACAGGCACAGTGGTGAAGGGGCCTTCAGGGAAGGACTTCAAGGGCTACAGCAAAAGGGGGTGATGAACCCTCACCTCTCAGCTTTGACATAGCCTGAGTCCTCATTCTGTCTGCGAGGAGTCTCCTAATCTCTTAGCTGCCTTACTTCCCCTGCCTGACTTAAGCCTGAAACAATGACAGAGGGTGGTGCAGTCCTGTGCTGGAAAGGATGGGTTCCCTGGGGCAATCAGGACTAAGAGAGAGTGCATAAAATCCTGTGAAACCTGTTTTGCTAAGTGTAGAAGGCCAGTTTTATGAGTAATTAAGACTGTCAGACCTCCAAACAAATGACCCATTCATAGAAGTCATAGGGCCATAGAGGAGGAAGTTTGGTAAGGTCTCCTAGGTTTGAAACAAAGGAGAACTAACAGAACCTCAAGGATATGGCCTCAGCAACCCTAAGAAATGAGAAACGTTGACACAACAATACTAAGGAGCTAGACGTTTCCAAGGTAAAATCAGGACACAAGCTAGGACCCTTACATTTCCAAGGTAAAATTAGGACACAGCCAGGACCCTTGTGTACCCTAGCAATAACCGCAACTTCTGCTTCTGTAAACTGCTTGCTTGCTAATCATGCATAAAAGGAGCTCACTACAAGTGCAGGGCGTGACTCCCATTTGTATCTCCTGCTTAGGCAGTTGGGAGTTCGCCCCTGCGCAGGTTAATAAATCCCATCCTCACTTTCACCTGTCTCTGACTTCGTCATTTGTCTCACGATCGGGATACAACACTAAGAATGTCCTCAATTTCCTAATAAGGATCCAAGCAGGAGATGAGTTTGTTTCCCAAAGTTTTATAGCCCTTTAGCTAACTGATTCTGGCTCAGAATAAGCCCTCATAGTTATTTGTATGTTATCTATTGTTTGATCATTACTGCCTGACAATGATTGATGAGGTTTATCTGTATTCCTGTGCAATTTGAACCTAATAAAAGTCCATTGAGGAAAAGGCTCTTGGCCCTTCTCCTTTGAGAGATCGGCCACCTTTCCTCCTCAAGCAGATGATGTCTTGGTAGACTTATTCTCATCAGGGGCAGCTGGGGGAGCCCCATGTGTGGAGCCCCCCCAAAAGGACCTACATCCAAAATTACTCTATCCAGCAAAGCTCTCATTTAGAATGGAAGGGCAGATAAAGTGCTTCCCAGATAAAGTCAAGTTAAAGGAGTTCATCATCACCAAGCCCTTATTATACAAAATGTTAAAGGGACTATATAAGAAATTGAAGAAGATCAAAAACTATTAACAATAAAATGACAACAAACTAACAACTATCAACAAATGAACCTAAAAGAAAAGAAAAACAATGAAAACAAAAACTGAACAAACAACTAGAACAGGAACAGAATCAGAGAAATGGACATCACATGGAAGGTTTTCAATGGAGAGGGGGAAGGGAGGAAAAGTGGGGAAAGATACAGGGAATAAGAAGTGTAATTGATAGGCATAAAATAGATGGGAAGGGGTAAAAAATGGTATAGGAAACAGAGAACTCCAATAACTTATATGCACAACCCATGGACATGAACTAAGGGGGGGAATGCTGGATGGTAGGGGATGCAGGGTGGAGGAGGGAAAAAGGGGGGAAATTGGGAAAACTGTGATAGCATAATCAATAAAATATACTTTTTAAAAAAGGGGTAAGACAGTAGGACCTGGAGATGAAAACCAGAGACACATCCAGAAAGTAAGAAGGCGAACATCAACAGCTGAGATGAATTTCCCCTTGTTCTTCACAAGAACTTGAATTTTTGTTTCTCTTTCTTCTTTTCATTTTTAAGTTTGTTTGTTTGTTTTTCTCTCTTTCCAATTGTATTTAATTTTTTTCTTTCACTTCACTCATATTCCAAAAATACATTGTGTTTGGTCTATTACTTTTAGTTATTTCATTCAGATTATATATTTTTATAATATTGTTGTTATCCCAAATCCCACACATCACCCTTCTCTGTCTTTAACCATTTTGCCATCTTCCTGAGCTTTATTACTCAGTATAAACTTTATTTTCTCTCACACTACACCATGTTCCTATCCCTCACTATTTCTCCTCCATTAAACCTCACATAAGCACTCTTCTTTCTTAAGTCAGCTTATATTCTTTTTACCCCTTATAAGAGTCTTATTTCTTTCCTACCTTTTATAAATAATGGCTAGTTGGGCAAAATGCCACACTTATTGCTATATCTATCCAAAGGAACTCCTACTTGCTCACTATTCTTTAGTACTTCAAATCCCACAGAATACTGTCTCCCTGTCTTACTCCATTTTGCCTCCCCCAACCCCCTGATCAGATGAGTGAGGAATTTTATTTCATTTTCCCCCACTGTCAACATGGGCTTTACTCCTTACTCTTATCAGTTTGCTTCCCCCATCCTCTCAAAATTATTTTTCTTTACTGTAGACATCTCATATTCGCTTCTAAAATATTCTGATTCCCATTTCACCTTTATTAAACTTCATTCAGCAGTAGTTCCTATTGACCCTACTATGGTTCTTCTGCAATTTTGATCTCGTTGGCTCAATACATTTTTAATTTTACTTCAAATCTCATAGTATACTTTTCCTTTTTCTTACCCTGTTGTTCCCATTACCCTTTTGTTTTTACTTACATTTTAAATTTTGTTCTCTCCCACTCTTTGCTTCAGTTTTACCACTACTCATATCAATTCTCCTCCCTCTTACCACTCAATAACTTTTCCCTTTTTTAGTTATTTCATATTCCTTTTGTCATATCTTATAATATCCATAATCTCTCTTCACCTCTATTAATATTTTCACAATAGTGGTTGAGATTGCTGATGTGCTGGGGGGTTCTTTTCGCTAGTGTAGTTTTGATTCCCTGGTATTACTGCTTTGTTACAGCATACAAGATAAGGTGAGTTCTGTGACTACCACTAAGCCTGCTAGAGGAGAGACCCCACCAACAAAGAAGCCACCAAGTAAAACCCAAGTACAGCAAGAACAGAGTAAGGGCAACCTTAGAGAACACAGACAAGGAGATAAAAGAGACTACACCACTGAGTCCCACAGAACTCCTACCATGGAAGTTCACCCCACGAAGACAGACAAGCAAAGCAAAGCACCCAGAGATGCAGAAATAAATAAAAATAAATAAAAAGAGTCACCTAAAATTGGATGACTCAACAGAATCCCCAATAGAAAGGAATGGAAGAATCCCCAGTAAAAGAGCTAAATGAAATTGAGGCAAGCAATGTATCAGACATAGAGTTAAAAAAAAATGGTTATAAGAATGCTCAAGGAATTCAGTGACAACTACAAGGAACTGAGTGGGAACTACAACAACATGAAAAAGGAAATAGAACAAGGAATAAATGAACAGTACAATATGTGAAATAAGCAATAATAGGCTAGAAGAAATCACAAGTAGGCTGGATGAAGAAGAGGACTGAATTAGTGAACTAGATGACAAAGTAGAAAAATACCCAGATAGAGCAACAGCTTGAAAAAAGACTCAAAAAGTATGGGAACAGCTTAAGGGAACTTCAATACAACACTAAATATAAAAACTTTCAACTCATAGGAATACCAGAAGGAGAACAAAAGGAGCAAAGGATGGAAAACCTGTTTGAAAAAAATTATGATGGAAAAAGTTGTGAACTGGGAAAGGGGAAAAGCCATGAAAGTTCAGGAAGAACAGAGGCTCCCAATCAAGATGAACCCAAAGACACCTACTTCAAAGCACAGCATAATTAAAATGGCAAAATTCAAATACAACGAGAATCTTAAAAGAAGCAAGGTAGAAACAGATAGCAACATCCAAGGGAGCCCCAATAAGGATAGCAGCTAATTTATCAACTAAACACTACAAGCCAGGAGGGAATGGCAAAAAATATCACAAATAATCAAAAGCAAAGGACTGCAACCAAGACTATTCTACACAGCAAGCCTGTCATTTAAAATGGAAGGCAAAATAAGGAGTTTCTCAGACAAAAGAAGGTTAGAAGAATACACCTCCACCAAACCAGCATTGCAAGACATACTAAAGGGTGTGATTTGAGATGAATACAGAGTGACATAGAGAATATAGGTACAAAAGGAAAAATGGCAATGAATAAGTACCTTTCAGTAGTAACATTAAATGTAAATGGATTACATGCTCCAATCAAAATACATAGGGTATCTGAATGGATTAGAAAACATGACTTGCACATATGCTATCTATCAGAGACCCACCTCAGAACAAAAAATACCTACACAGACTGAAAGTGAAGGGATAGAAAAAAATATTCCAAGCAAATGGACAGGTAAAAATTGGGGTAGCAATACTTATATCAGGCAAAATAGATTTCAAAACAAAGGCCATAAAAAGAGACAGAGAAGGCCATTTCACAGTTCTAAAGAGAAGAATCTATAAGAAAGCTATAAACATTGTAAATGTATATGCAATCAACATATAAGCACCCAAATACATAAAGAAACTCTTGGAGGACCTCAATAAAGATACAGAGAGCAACACACTTATAGTAGGGTATTTTAACATCCCACTATGTGCAATGGATAGATCTCCCAAACAAAATATTAACAAGGATATGGAGGCAAAGAACAATACCCTAGATCAAAAGGTCTTAACTGATATATACATAACTTTTCACACCAAAGAAACAAAATACACATGGTTTTCATATGCACATGGAAAAAATTCAAAGATAGACCACATGATAGGACACAAAACAAGTCTCAACAGATTCAAGAAAATTGAAATACTATTAAGCATTTTTCTCAGATCACAATGGTTTGAAATTAAAAAGTAACCTCAAAGAAAAAACCCTGTAAAACAGTGAAATACTGAAAAATGGAGACTGAATAACATTATTAAACAATGAATGGGTGGACAATGAGATCAAGGACAAATTCAAAGGGCTTCTGGAAACAATGAAAATGAACCACAACAGCCCAAAAGCTATGGGACACAGTGAAGGCAGTGCTATGAAGGAAGTTCATGCCAATACAGACCTACTTAAAAAGATAGAAACATTTCAAATAAACAGCCTAACTCTACCTCGAGAAAAACAACAAACAAAGCCCAGAGTGAGTAGAAGGCAGAGAATAATAAATATCAGAGCATAATTTAAATGGCATAGGAACTAAAAGAACAATCTGAAGGATCAAAAAATCCAGGAACTGGTTCCTTGAAAAGATAAACAAAATCAACAATCCTTTAACCAGAATCATCAACAATCCTTTAACCAGAATCATCAACAACAGAAAGGGGAGATAACCCAAATAAATAAAATAAGAAACAAAAGAGGCAAACTTACAACCGATACCACAGAAATACAAAAGATTGTATGGAATTACTACACACAAGTATATGACAAGAAATTTGAAGAAGTGAAAAGTATAAATTACTAGAAACATATAATCTTCCAAAACTGAATCAAGAAGAAGCATAAAGACTGAATAGAGTGATATCGGCTACTGATATAAAAGCAGTAATCAAAAAACTTGTGTCACACAAAAGCCCTGGGCAGAACAGATTCACAGAATTTTACAAAACACTTAGAGAAGAGCTAACCCTGATTATTCTCAAGCTGTTCCAAAAAATTCAAGAAGATGGAAGATTCCCAAACTTTTTTATAAGGCCAATATTATTCTATTTCCAAAATCATATAAAGAAATCACAAAGAAAGAAAACTGCAGGCCAAAATCATTGATAAACATAGATGATAAAATCCTCAATAAAATACTGACAAATCAGGTGCAGCAATACACTGAAAGGACAATACACAATAGTCAGGTGAGATTCATCCCACGGATGCAAGGATGGTAAAATATATGCAAATCAATAAATGTAATACTCCACATAAAGTATACAAAAGACAAATTCCACTTAATCATATCAATAGATGATTAAAAATGTTTGATAAAGTACATCACCTATTTATGATAAAAATACTCAACAAAGTGGGAGTAGATGGAGCATACCTTTATATAATAAAGACCATGTGTGAGAAACCTACAGCCAACATCATACTCAATAGGCAAATGCTAAAACCTTCCACCTGAATATCAGGCACAAGACAAGTGTGTCCACTTTCGTAGTATTGGAACATAGTATTGGAAGTCCTAGCCACAGCAATCAGAAAAGAAAAAGACATAAAATGCACCAAACTTGGAAAGGAGGAAGTAAAACTGTCACTATTTGTACATGATATAATTGTGTACACAGAAAATCCTTTCAATTCCACCTAAAATCTACTGAACCTAATAAATGATTTTGGCAAAACATGAGACATAAAGTCAACATTCAGAAATGAAAGGCATTTTTGTACACAAACAGTGAAATATCAGAAACAGAAATCAGGAAAAAGTCCCATTTACTAGAGCAACAAGAAAAATAAAGTACCCAGGAATAAACTTAACCAAGGAGGTAAAAGACCTGTACTCACAAAACTACACAACACTGAAGAAAGAAATTAAGGAAGACACAAATAAATGGAAGCATATATGATGTTCGTGAATTGGAAGAATTAACATTATTAATATGCCCATACTACCTATGCAATCTATACATTCAGTGCAATCTCTATCAAAATACCAATGGCATATTTCACAATATAGTACAAATAATTTAAATTTTTTTATGGAACCATAAATGACTCTGAATAGTCTCAGTAGTTCTGAGAAAGAAGAGAAAACATGATACCTGATATCAAACTATATTACAAGGCTAATGTAATCAAAACAGTCTGGTACTGGCATAGGAACCGACACATAGATCAATGGAACAGAATGAATAACCAAGAAATAAACCTTTTTCTCTATGGTAAATTAATATTTGACAAAGAGGGCAGAAGCATAAAATGGAGTAAAAAATGTCTTCTTCAATAATTGGTGTTGGATGATCTTGACAAGTACATGCAATAAAATGAAACTAGACCACCAACTTACACCATATACCAAAATAAACTCAAGATGGATAAAAGACTTAAATATAAGTCATGACACCATAAAAGTCCTAGAGGAGAACATAAGCAGGAAAATCTCAGATACCGCATGCAGCAATATTTTTACCAATACATCCCCCAGGGCAAGAGATATACAGGAAAGAATAAACAAAGGTTACTACATCAAACTAAAAAGCTTCTGCACAGCCGAAGAAACAGTAACAAAAGGAAAGGGAACTAACTGTATGGGAAAACATATTTGCCAATGATACCTCAGACAAGGGTTTGATCTCCAAAATATATAAATAACTCACATGACCCCACACCAGGAAGACAAACAATGCAATTAAAAAATGGGCAAAAAACCTGAACAGACACTTCTCCAAGGAGGACATATAGAGGGTCCATAGACACATGAAAAAATGCTCAGCATCACTACTTATTAGAGATATTCAAACTGAAATCACAATTAGACACCATTTCATACCAGTCAGAATGGCCATCTTTACCATGTCAACAATCAACAAGTGTTGGTGAGGTTGTGGAAGAAAGGGAACCCTAGTACACTGTTGATGGGAATGCAGACCGGTGCAATGACTGTGGAAAACTGTATGGAATTTCCTGAAAAAAATAGATATTGAACTGCCTGTCTATCCAGTGATTCCACTGCTATGATCCAGAATTCTGAATTTCTAGTTGAAAAAAACTGTCCACCCCAATGTTCATAACAATATTATTTGCAGTAGTGAAGTGCTGGAAATAGCCTAAATGTCCATCAGTAAATGAGTGGATTAAAAAACTGTGGTACATTTACACAATAGAATACTATGCAGCAGAAAAAAGAGGGAACTCTTATCCTTCGTGACAGCATGGATGGAACTGGAAAGCATTAGGCTGTGAAATAAGCCAATTGGTGAAAGACAATACCCTATGATCTTACCTGTAAGTGGAAACTAATCAATAAAACAAACAAATGAACAAAGTATAACCAGAGACTTGGAAATAAAGAACAAACTTACAGTGACCAGAGGGGAGGTAATAAGGAGAGAACAGGTGAAAGAATGGGAAGGAACAAGGAAAGGATCACAAATAGATGACTCTTTGGCATGGACAGTGTTATGGGGATTGTCTGTGGGAGTCAGGGGTGGATTGGGTAGGAGTGAGCAATGGGAAAAAAGGCAGGACAACTGTAACTCAACAACACTTAAAAAAAGACTGAGGGAAGATGGTGGTGAGATAGGTGGGAGTGGAGTTCACTTCCCCCTGCGCACCAGTAAAACACCTAGTTGATCTTCTGAGGAACAGAGTGAATAGTCAACAGTATCCCAGTGTATACGATGATTGGAGACCAAAAATTGTAGAGAACATTGAAAAATCAGACAGTGAGGAGAGTGCTTCAGGACAATAAGGTCCTTGGGACCAGTTCAGGGACCAGGGCAGCTACAGCCTCAGGATTATTGGGAGAGAGCCAGGCTAACAGCTTCCTCCCCTGCCAAACAAAGTTTTAGCAGCACCAGGAGAGACCTGGATGCTTCAAATTGTGTGTTGGGGGGCAGGAATAAGATGAAGTGGGAAATACAGAGGGGTCATGTGCACCCACTGAGACTGTGGATGCCAGCTGGGAAGAGGTGGGCAGTGACAGACCCTGACCCGGTCAGTCCCCACTCTGGTTGGAGAGTTGCGCTGTGGGAGAGGCCAGGCACTTGTTTGGAATGGCAGGCTTGAATAGGAGAAATTTTTCAAAAAAGAAAAGAGAAAAGAGAGGCATTCAGTGGCTGTTTGGAGAATTATCCAACAGTAGCCACTCCTACCTCTTGCACTCCTACCCCCACCCAGCTGCATGCTCACCCCTGAAGCCCCAGGGATGATGTACACCCGAACCCACAGCCTGGTGACTTGCCCATCCCACCCCAGCAGGGAAGGCTGAGTGCTGCCCCACAGAGGCACCTCATATTCGGCCCCTGTTCCACTGGATCTTTAAGAGGAAGGCAGAAATGTCCCAGCAGAGGAGAGCTGCAGGGCTCAGGGAGTCAGCAATCCACAGAAAGGTTTAACTGAGTGAGAAACGAACCACTCTGAAGGGACTCTGAGAGTCCCTAGCACCTAGGACAGCAAAGAGTGAGAGGGTGGTTTGTGAGTTGCCCCTAACTGGTGAACCTCAGGGACAGCGCAACTGGTGGACTAAAGGTGTAGTCTGGGGGACCTGCAGCAAACTGAGGAACTGGGATGGAGGCTGGGCAGCTGCAAAAAGTGTGGCTCAGGAAGGGAGCCACAGAAAGTGAAAAGAATCCCTCCTTAGCCTGCTGTAGCCAGGGAAACCAACAGAACTGGTTTGGCTGCTTTAAAGTGAGTTGAAGGCTTTTTTTTTTTTAATTTTTACATTTTTAAAAAATTTCTTCTTCCTTCCTTCCTTTCCTTTTTTATTCCTTCTTCTTTCCTTTTTTTTTTAAATTCCCACAAGTGAGAAAATAAAACCTGGAGCTGTGAAATGACCAGAGTTACACCCAAACAGGGGTCATCCCAACAACTGAGACAGTAAGACAAATTTCACTTTGCAGCTCCAGAGAACTTGAAAGTTGTCACATATGCATATTATTATTTTTTCCTTATTCTTACATATTTAATTTTATTAGTATTTTTTATTTGTATTCCTTCTGTTTAGTCTTCTTTGCTTGGTTTGTTAAATTGCATGGTTTGACTGGTTTCCCTTGCTCTGTTTCATAGTGTATTTTTAATCTTTGTTCTTGTACAGTTTTCTGTCTTTTACTCCCATCCCAGCCTCGCACCCCAGCCCTCCCCACCTCACACTCATTTCCACCCTCCCTAGTCTTTGTCCATGTGTATTTTATACTTGTTGTTCTAAACCCTTCCCCTTCCCCTGAAATTCCCTCCACTCTCCCCTCTGATGTCTGCGGGGGGCTCCGCCCATAGAACCGCCCCCCCCGTTCGTCGCAGATGAAAATAAAAACTACCAAGACAAGATCTTCTTGGGGAGGAAAGGGGTCAAACTCTCAAAGGAGAATGACCCAGAGCACCATCCTCACTAGGCTTTTATTAGGCTCAAATACACCAGAATACAGGTTTAACATGTCACAGAAATCTGACGGCTTAATCCCAGTCAGTGTTTGTCAGGAAAGGGGGTTGCCAGACTTTGGGAGACATACTCATTTCCTCTTGGGACACTTATCACCTAAGTAACAGCACTTTTAGCAAAGCAGATTTCACAGGGCTTTAGAAGTTCTTTCTTATGCCCGATCACCCAGGGAGCCATCCTGGACAGCACAGGGGTGCACCGCTCACCCCCACAGTTTCAGGCTTTAAGCCTACTAGGAAGCAGGAGACATCTCCCAGATGGACATGAGGACTCGGGCTATGTCAGAATAGCCAGGGGGCGAGGGTCCATCACATCTTCTTTGCTGCAACCCTCCCGAAGTCCTTCCATGAGGCCTCCCAAGTGATCGCATCTGGCTTAGGTTGTCCATCCCATGAGGAGTCTTACCCGTCATTGACTGCCAACCAAGCATTGGGGGCCAGAGATGGGTGAGGCAGAAGCAGTACTCCTGCCAGGGAGATAAGCTTTGTCTCCTTAGTAGGTCACATCCTTGTGACAGAACAGACCCAGATGAAGTGGGTCCCTAGGCTCTTACACAGCCCACTATGGGATGAGGGTTACAACTCCTGAAACCAGGCTGAACAGTCCACAACAGGTGTCTGATAGCTTGTTCTCAATTTCAGTGTCTTTGGTTATGTTATGCTTGTTTGCTTGTTTTGTTGATTAGGTTCCTGTTACAGGTGAGATCATATGGTATTTATCCTTCATTGCCTGGCTTATTTCACTTAGCATAATGCTCTCCAGTACCATCCATGCTGTTGTGAAGGGTAGGAGCTCATTCTTTATTTTTTTCTTTTTTTTTAATGCTTTTACACATTTTTTAATCAGTATTTTTTAATTGTTGATATTGTACAGTTTTATGTCTTTTACCCCGCCCCCAGCCCACCACCCCAGCCGTCCCCACCTTCCTCCCATTTCCAACCCCCATAGTTTTTGTCCCTGTGTCCTTTATACTTGTTGCCCTAAACCGTTTCCATTTTCCCCTAAAATTCCCTCCCCTCCCGCTCTGGTCACTGTCAGACTGTTCTCAAATTCAGTGTCATTGTTTATATTATGCATGTTTGTTTGTTTGTTTTGTTGATTAGGTTCCTGTTAAAGGTGAGATCATATGGTATTTGTCTTTCACTGCCTGGCTTATTTCACTTAGCATAATGCTCTCCAGATCCATCTATGCTGTCAGGAAGGGTAGGAGCTCCTTCTTTCTTTCTGCTGCATAGAACTCCATTGTGTAAATGTACCATAGTTTTTGATCCATTTATTTACTGATGGGCACCTAGGTTGCTTCCAACACTTGGCTATTGCAAATTGTGCTGCTATGAACATTGGGGTGCATAGGTTCTTTTGGATTGGTGTTTCAGGGTTCTTAGGGTACAATCCTAGCAGTGGAATTGCTGGGTCAAAAGGTAGATCCATTTTTAGTTTTCTTAGAAAATTCTATACTGCTTTCCATACTGGTTATACCAGTCTGCAATCCCACCAACAGTGCTGTGGGGTCCCCTTTTCTCCACAACCTCTCCAACACTTGTTGTTTGTTGCTTTGTTTATGATGGCCATTCTGACTGGTGTCAAGTGGTATCCCATTGTGGTTTTAATTTGCATATCCCTGATAGCAAGCAATATCAAGTATCTTTTCATGTATCTCTGGATCCTCTGTATGTCCTCCTTGGAGAAGTGTCAGTTCAAGTCCTTTGTCCATTTTTTAATTGGGTTGTTTTTCTTCTTAGAGTGGAGTCATGTAAATAATTTGTATATTTTGGAGATTAAACCCTTGTCTGAGGTATCATTGGCAAATATGTTTTCCCACACGGTCAGTTCTCTTTTTATTTTAATACTATTTTCTTTGGCCGTGCAGAAGCTTTTTATATTGATGAGATCCCATTTGTTTATTCTTTCCTTTAGGTCCCTTGCTTTAGGAGACATATCGGAAAACATGTTGCTGCATGAAATATCTGAGATTTTCCTGCCTATGTTCTCCTCTAGGACTTTAATGGTGTCATGGCTTATGTTTAAATCTTTTACCCACCTTGAATTTATTTTTGTGTATGGTGTAAGTTGGTGCTCGAGTTTCATTTTTTTGCATGTGGCTGTCCAGTTCTCCCAACACCACTTGTTGAAGAGGCTACTTTTACTCCATTTTATGTTGCTGCCCCCTTTGTCAAATAATAATTGACTGTAGAGACTTGGGTTTTCTTTCGGGGCTCTCTGTTCTGTTCCACTGGTCCACGTGCCTGTTTTTATGCCAGTGCCAGGCTGTTTTGATTACAGTGGCCTTGTAATACAGTTGGGTATCAGCTATTGTGATCCCTCCTGCTTTGCTCTTCTTTCTTAAGATTGTTGCAGCTGTTCCAGGTTATTTATGGTTCCATATAAATTTTTGAAGTGTTTGTTCTATATCTGTGAAATATGCCATTGGTACTTTAATAGGTATTGCATTGAATCTGTAAATTGCTTTGGATAGTATGGACATTTTGATGATGTTAATTATTCCAATCCATGAACACGGTATGCATTTCCATTTGTGTCGCCTTTGATTTCTTTCTTCAGTGTTGTGTAGTTTTCTGCATACAGATCTTTTACCTCCTTGGTTAGGTTTGTTCCTAGGTATTTTATTTTTCTTTTTGCTATATCGAATGGGATTTTTTTCTTGATTTCTGCTTCTGCTGTTTCATTTTTATTGGAATCAAAAATGCCTTTGATTTCTGGGTATTGACTTTGTATCCCACTGTTTGGACAAATTCATTTATTAGGTCGAGCAGGTTTTTGACTGAGTCTTTAGGATTTTCTATGTACACTACCATATCATCTGCAAACAATAATAGTTTTATTTCCTCCTTTCCAATTTGGATGCCTTTTATTTCTTTTTCTTGTCTAATCACTGTGTCTAAGACTTCCAATACTATATTGAATAGAAGTGGTGAAAGTGGACAATGTTGTCTTGTTCCTGATCTTAGCGGAAAAGATTTTAGTTTTTGCCCATTGAGTATGATGTTGGCTGTAGGTCTCTCATATATGGCCTTTATCATGTTGAGGAATGCTCCCTCCATTCTCACTTTGCTGAGTGTTTTTATCATAAAGGGGTGTTGTAGCTTATGGAATGTTTTTTCTGCATCTATTGATATGATCATGTGACTTTTATCTTTGCTTTTTTTAATGTGATGAATTACATTTACCAATTTCTGAATGTTGAACCATCCTTGTATCCCTGGAAGGAATCCCACTTGGTCATGGTGTATGATCTTTTTAATGTATTGTTGGATGCAGTTTGCCAATATTTTGTTGAGGATTTTAGCATCTATGTTCATCAGCAATATTGGCCTGAAGTTCTCCTTCTTTGTTGTGTCTTTATCTAGTTTTGGATTTAGGATGATGCTGGCTTCATAAAAAGAGTTTGGGAGTCTTCCATCATTTTGGATTTTTTGGAATAGTCTGTGAAGAATAGGGGTTAGCTCTTCCTTAAATGTTTTGTAGAATTCTCCTGTAAAAAAATCTTGTCCAGGGCTTTTGTGTGTTACTGCTTCAATTTCATCAGCTGTTATTGGTCTGTTCCGGCTTTCTGTTTCTTCTTCGTTGAGTTTTGGAAGATTATATTTTTCTAGAAACTTGTCCATTTCACCTAGATTTTCAAATTTCTTGGCATACAGTTCTTCATAGTAATTTCTTACAATCCTTTATATTTCTGTGGTGTCAGTTGTAATCTCTCCTCTTTCATTTCTGATTGTGTTTATTTGAATCCTCTCTCATTTTTTCTTGATGACTCAGCTTAAAGGCTTGTTGATTCTCTTTATCTTTTCAAGGAACCAGCATCTGGATTCATTGATCTTTAGAATTATGCTTTTAGACTCTATGTCATTTAGTTCTGCTCTGATCTTGGATATTTCCTTCTCTCTACTTCCTCTGGGCTATCTTTGTTGATGTTTCTCAAGTTCTTGTAGGTGTAGGGTTAGGTTGTTTGTTTGAAATGTTTCTATCTTTGTTAGGTAGGCCTGTATCACTATAAACTTTCCTCTGAGGACTGTCTTCGCTGTGTCCCAAAACTTTTGGGTCGACATGAGTTTCATTATCATTTGTTTCTGAAAACTTTTTGATTTCCTCCCTAATTTCATTCTTAACCCATTCATTCTTTAATAGCATGCTATTCAACCTCCATGATTTTGAGTGTTTTAGGTTTTTCCCCTTGGGGTTGGTTTCTAGTTTCAGTCTCTTGTGTTCAGAGAAAATGCTTGTTATGATTCCAATTTTCTTGAATTTGTTGAAGCTTGTTTTGTGTCCTATCATGTGGTCTATCTTTGAAAATGTTCTATGTGCATTTGAAAAGAATGTGTGTTTAATTTCTTTGGGATGAAGGGCTCTTTATGTATCAATTAAGTCCATTTCATCTAGTGTTGTTTAATGCCACAATATCTTTGTTGATATTTTGTTTGGAAGATCTGTCCATTTTTGACAGTGGGATGTTAAAATTGCCTACTATAATTGTGTTGCTGTCAATATCTTTCTTGAAGTCCTCTAAGATTTTTCTTCATGTATTTAGGTGCTCCTACATTGGGTGCATATACATTTACAATGTTTATATCTTCTTGGTGGATTCTTCCCTTGAGTATTATGAAGTGGCCTTCTCAGTCTCTCTTTATGGCTCTTCTTTTGAAGTCCATTTTGTCTGATATGACTATTGCTACCCCAGCTTTTTTCTTCCGTCTATTTGCTTGTAAAAGTTGTTTCTATTCCTTCACTTTCAGTCTTTGTAGGTCTTTTGTCCTAAGATGGATGTCTTGTAGGCAGCATATGTGTGGGTCATGCTTTCTATCCATTCAGTTATTCTATGTCTTTTGATTGGAGCATTTAATCCATTTACATTTAAGGTTATTATTGATAGGTATTTATTCATTGCCATTTTCGTACCTGTGTTCCTCTCTCTCTTTCTCTCTCTGTCTTTTCCTTTCTTCTCTTAAAACAGTCTCTTTAGTATCTCTTGCAGAATTGGTTTGGTAGAGGTGTATTCTTTTAGACTTCTTTTGTCTGGAAAATTCCTTATTTGGCCTTCTATCTTGATTGAAAGTTTTGCATGGTTGCAGGCCTTTGGTTCTCATTGCTTGGAATATTTCTTCCCATTGTCTTCTGGCTTGGAGTGTTTCCATTGAGAAGTCAGCTGCTAATATTATCTGGACTCCCTTGTATGTTACTTCCTGTTTCTCCCTTGCTGCCTTTAAGATTCTCTCTTTGTCTTGGAATTTTGCCATTTTAATGATGATGTGTCTTGAAGTAGGCCTGTTTGCATTCCTCTTGATTGGGACTCTCTGTGTTTCTTGGATTTGTGTGACTTTTTCGCTCATCAAATTAGGGAAGTTTTCCATCATTACTTTTTCAAACAGGTTTTCTATCCCTTGCTCTTTTTCTTCTTCTTCTGGTATTCCTATTATACAGATATTATTACATTTCATGTTGTCTTGCATTTCTCTGAATCCCTCTTCATTCTTTCTGAGCCTCTTTTTTTTTTCTTGCTCTTTCTGGGTGTGTTTTTTTTCTATTTTGTCCTCCAACTCGCTGATCCAATCTTCTGCTTCTTTGATTCTGCTTTTCATTCCTTCTACTGTGTTATTCAGTTCAGAAATTGTATTCTTCATTTCCTCTTGGCCCTTGTTGATATTTTCTATTTCCTTTTTCATGTTGATATAGTTTTCAGTGATATGATCATAGCTTCCCTTTAGTTTCTGGTACCTCATTGAGAGCTCATGGAGCTTCCTGACAAGCATTGCTTTGAACTCAATATCTGATAGTTTAGTTGTCTCTGTTTCATTTAGCATTCTTTCTGGAGCTTCCTCCTTTCCTTTCATTTGGGAATTGTTTCTTTGTATTCCCATCGTTTGTGAGATTCTTCTTGTTAGCCTCAGCTTCTTAAATTGATCTGTTCTGGCTCCCTGGGTTTATGGTGTGATCTTCTGTGGTAGAATACCTGTGAGATTCAGTGATGGAGTGTCCTTTGGATATCCTGTTGTTCACAGCTTCCACTGTCTCAGCTGCTGGCATACCCTCTTTTTGGGGCCAACTCTATCTTTTTTTTTTGTTTTTTAACTGTTCCGGGTTTGTTTGTTTGTTTGTTTTGGTCTCACTCATGGGTATTTAAAAAGAGAAAAGAGGGAAAAATGAAAAAAGAAGAAAGAAAAAAAGAGGAAGGTAGAAGAGATAAAATTAGAAAGAAAGGAAGGGGAATAAAACAAGAAAGAAGAGAGACAAAAGGAGTTGAGTTAAAAAAAGATAAAAATAATAAAGAAATAATAATTAAAAATAATTATATAAACAGACAGACACACAAACTAAAAATCAAAACAAACAAAAAAACAAACAAACAGAAAAAACACCAAACAAAAACTCTTGCTGTTTTCAAACTTGCCCAGCCAGTTTTTCTGGTCTTGCTGGCTGCAATGGTCTAGGAGTGACAGTATTGCTTTTCTCTGTGTTCAGCACTCAGTCATCATTGTGCTACTATACCCAGAGTTAGTTCAGCGTCTCTCCTCACAGAGCTTTCGATGTGTGTTCTGAGCCTCCTGGAAATCTTGCACTTTTCCAAGTTTATTTGTGTGAGCTCAGGTCTCCAGTCACGCACAGCTGTCTCCATGGCTCCATCCCAGCTTTCTGTGGTGGCACAGGGCCTAGACCGCCATCTGGCACCTGCACGCCTATGGCCCCAAGCTGTCTGTGTTCGCGCTCTCGACTATGGTCCCACAGCTGTCTCCAGTGGCAAGTGCCTAAGATCTCGCTCCTGCCTGTGATCCCGCAACTGTCTGCAGTCACGTGTGGGTGCCTAATTTCATGTAGCCCTCTCAGTTCATGTGCAAAGCCATCTGCAGTCATGTGGCGACCTGGATCGCTCATCCACTTTCAGCAGTTGACCCAGCTCCGTCCCTAGAGCCCTGAGGCAGGCTGGGCAAGCCCCAGGCCCATGCCTCAGCCACCCTGGTCTCCACACTGATCCCTGGCCTCCTATTGTTCTGAAGTACTATCCTTACTAACTGCTTTTTCAATGTTTGCTACAATTTTTGATCTCCTATTCTCTAATATGCTGTGTTACTGTTCCTTGTCCGCTCTGTTCTTCCATAGATCAGCCAGGTTTTTCTCCTGTGTGTAGGGAGAAGTGGAATCTGCTCCCTCCTACCGTGCCTCCATCTTCCTCAACTCCCTCATAGTGCATTTTTAATTTTTTATCTTTCACTTCACTTCTGTTCCAATAGCACACTACTCTAGGTCCTGTACTTCCTATTCTTGTTATTCAGATCACACAGAATCTGTCATATGATTGTTGCTCCATTACTATTGTAAATAATTGCTGTTCCATGCAATACTAAATACTACACAGCACCCCTCCCAGATCTTAGCTCACTTCACTGTTTCCTGAACTTTATTACTGCTGTGGTTAACACTATTCTTTCACACACTACACCTATTTCCTATCTGTTACTCTCACTTTACCTCATAATCTATCCTCCCACAAGCTCACTGCTTTCTAGATCCAATTTACAATCCTTCCTCTGCCCCCAACAAGACTCTTACCTTTTTTTCAATTATTTCTAAAAAGTGGACAGTTGGATGAAATATCACAGTTAATATTATACATATCCAAAGATTCTCCTATCTCTTTTCTATGGGTTGCTACTTTAAATATAATAGAGAGAATACATTCCTGCTGTCTTAAACCATTTTGCCTTCTCCATCCAACTCATCACAAAAAACAGTAGGTGGAAGCTGTTAACACCAGGATACCTTCTGGAAGAGGAAACCCACCACCAAAAGAACCACCAACAGATAACAAAAGAATAAGGTGAAGGAGGGAATGGAAGCTACACTAACCTCAATACAGGACTGATATGAAAATACAAATAAATGGTGGAGAAATTACCCAGAACAAACAACTGAACAAGAGCAGAAGGAAAGATTCAAAACCTCAAACACAGAGAAGAACCAGCTTCAACACAACCTGTCCACACCTGCACAACAGAATACAAGACATGGTGGATGGAGTGACCCTCAATTAAACAGCTGGAGGAAAGGACCCACCAAAGACAGACCCAACAACAATCAAAACACAAAGAAATGCAGAGAGCCAACAAAAAATGATACCTCAAGACCAACAAACTCAGGAGATCAAGGATACTGCACCACTGAAGCTAACAAGTCTTCTACCATAGAAGTTCACACCATAAACACAGAGTCAGAAGAGATAAATTTAAAAAGCAGAGGTTAACAAAAAGAGTCTCACAAATAATGGGAAGACAAAGAAACAATCCCCAAATGAAAGGAAAGGGGTAAGTCTCAGAAGGAATGCTAAATGAAATAGAGGCAGGTCAACTATCAGATATTTAGTTCAAAGCAATGGTTATCAGGAAGCTCAATGAGCTCACAGAGAATTCCCAAAAACTACAGGGAAACTACAATGAATTCACTGCAAAGTACATCAACAAGAAAAAGAAAATAGAAACTATCAACAAGGACCAAGAGGAAAAAGATAATAGAATTTCTGAATTGCAGAACACAGTAGAAGGAAACAAAATCAGGGTAGGTGAAACAGAGGATCAGATCAGCGAGCTGGAGGACAAGGTAGAAAAAACACCCAGAAAGAGCAAGAAAAGGAAAAGAGGCTCAGAAAGAATGAAGATGTGTTAAGGGAACATAGATGTGTTAAGGACAACATGAAACATAGTAATATCTGTATAATGGGAATACCAGAAGGAGTAGAAGAACAGCAAGGGATACAAAACCTCTTTGAAAAAGTACTGATGGAAAACTTCCCTAATTTGAAGAGAGAAATATCACACAAATCCAGGAAACACAGAGTGTTCCAATCAAGAGGAATTCAAAGACGCCCACTTCAAGAGATATCATAATTAATATGGCAAAATTCCAAGAGAAAGAGAGAATCTTGAAGGCAGCAAGGGAAAAACAGGAAGTAACATACAAGAGAGCCCCAATAAGGATAGCAGGTCACTTCTCAATGGAAAAAAATTTAAGCCAGAAGGGAATGGCAAGAAATGTTCCAAGTAATGAAAACTAGAGCCCTGCAACCAACACTACTTTATCCAACAAGGCTCTCAATTAAAATGGAAAGCCAAATAAGAAGCCTCCCAGAAAAAAAAGAAGCCTCAAAGAATATACCTCCTCGAAACCAAGTCCGCAAGATATGCTAAAGGATCTGCTTTAAAAACAGGAAGAAAAACAGTGGGGGAGAGAGGAACACAGGTACCATAAAAATGCCAATGAATAAACACCTATCAATAATAACCTTAGATGTAAATGGATTAAATGCCCAATCAAAAGACACTGAAAAGCTGAATGGATAATGAATAATGACCCACACATATGCTGCCTACAAGAGACCCACCTCAGAACAAAAGACCTTCACAGACTGAAGTGAAGGGCTGGAAACAAATATTCCAAAAAAATAGACAAGAAAGAAAAGCCAGGGTAACAATACACATATAGGACAAAATAGACTTTAAAAATAGAGCCATATAAAGAGACCCAAAAGGTCGCTTCATTGTACTCAAGGGAAGAATCCATAACAAAGACATAAACATTGTAAATATATATGCACCCAACATAGGAGCACTCAAATACATAAAGAAAATCTCGGAAGAATTCAAGAAAGATATTGACAGCAACATAATCATAGTATGAGATTTTTAACACCACACTGTCAAAAATTAACAGATCATCCAAACAAAATATCAACAAAGATATTGTGGCATTGAACATTGCCCCAGATAAAGTGGAATTAACTAATATATATGGACCCTTTCATTCCAAAAAAGCAAAATACACATTCTTTTCAAATTCACATGGAACATTTTCAAAGACAGACCACATGATAGGACACAAAACAAGCCTCAACAAATTCAAGAAAATTGAAATCATATCAAGCATTTTCTCTGACCACAAGGGACTGAAAATAGAAACCAACCTCAAGGAAAAAACTGAAAAACACTCAAACTCATGGAGATTGAATGACATACTCTTAAACAATGAATGGGACGAGAAGGAGATCAAGAAGGAAATCAAAAAGTTCCTGGAAACAAATGAAAATAAACCCACAACAACCCAAAACTTATGGGACACAATGAAGGCAGTCCTCAGAGGGAAGTTCAAAGTGATACAGGCCTACCTAAAAAACATAGAAACATTTCAAATAAACAACCTAACCCTGTGCCAACAAGAACTCCAGAAACAACAATAAAGGCAACCCAGAGCAAGTAGAAGGAAAGAAATAACCAACATGACAGGAGAATTAAATGGCATAGAGACTAATAGCACAATCCTAAGGATAAATAAATCCAGGAACAAGTTCTTCAAAAAGATAAACAAAATCAACAAGCCTTTAAGCAGACTCCTCAAGAAAAAAAAGAGAGAGGACCCAAATAAGCCAATCAGAAATGAAAGAGGAGAGATTAAAACTGATGTCACAGAAATACAAGGGACTGTAAGAAATTACTATGAAGAACTACTTGCTAAGAAATTTAAAAAGCTGGGTGAAATGGACAAATTTCTAGAAAAATATAAACTTCCAAAACTCGATGAAGAGGAACCAGAAAGCCTAAACAGACCAATAATAGCTGATGAAATTGAAGCAGTAATCAAAAAGCTTCCCACAGACAAAAGCCCTGGACCAGACGGTTTCACCTGAAAATTTTACGAAGCATTTAAGGAATAGCTAACTCTCATCCTTCAGATTATTCCAAAAAAATTCAAGAAGATGGAAGACTCCCAAACTCTTTTTATGAAGCCAGCATCGTCCTAATCCCAAAACCAGATAAAGATATAAAAAAAGAAAGAAAACGTCAACCCAATATTGCTGATGAAAATAGATGCTAAAATCCTCAACAAATATTGGCAAACCACATCCAACAATACATTAAAAAGATCATCGACTGTGATCAAGTGGGATTCATCTCAGAGATGCAAGGATAGTGCAATATTCACCAATCAATAAACATAATAAACAACATAAACAAAAGGCAAAATCACATGGTCACATCAATAGATGGGGAAAAGCATCTGATAAGGTACAGCACCCATTTATGATAAAAACACTCAGCAAAGTGGGAAGAGAGGGAACATTTGTCAACATGATAAACACCATTTAGGGAGCCCTATAGCCAATACCATACTGAATGGGCAAAAGCGAAAAACTTTCCCACTAAGATCAGTAACAAGACAAGGATGTATGTTTTCACCACTCCTATTCAACATAGTATTGGAAGTCCTAGCCACAGCAATCAGAACAGAAAAAGAAATAAAACGCATCCAAATTGAAAAGAGGAAGTAAGACTGTCATTGTTTGCAGATGTCATGATATTGTACTTAGAAAATCCTATAGACTCCACTAAAAAATTATTGAAACATGACTGAAGTAAAAGAAGGAAATTTGAAATATTATATGAAAAGAAATAAGAAAAACCAGTCAAACAATGCAATTAAATAAATAAATGAAAAAACTAAACAGGAAGAAGAGGAGGAAACAAAACTGTCATTGTTTGCAGATGATATGAAAGTGTACATAGAAAACCCTATAGACGCCACCAAAAAACTAGTTGACCTAATAAGTGAATTTGGAAAAACAGTGGGATACAAAGTCAATCTTCAGAAATGAAAGGCATTTTTGTACACCAACAATGAATTATCAGAAACAGAAATCAGGGAAAAATCCCATTTGATACAGCAAAAAGAAAAATAAAATACCAAGAAATAAACCTAACCAAGGAGGCAAAAGACCTATACTCAGAAAACTACACAACACTGAGAAAAGAAACTAAGGATGACACAAACAAATGGAAGCATTTACCATGTTCATAGACTGGAAGAAATAACATCATCAAAATGTCCATACTACCCAAAGCAATTTATAGTTCCAATGCAATCCCTATGGAAATACCAATGGCATATGTCACAGATATAGAGCAAACATTTCAGAAATGTATATGGAATCATAAATGACCCTGAATAGCTGCAGCAATTTTGAGAAAGAAGAACAAAGTAGGAGGGGTCACAATGCCTGATATCAAACTTCATTGCAAGGCCATTGTAATCAAAACAGGTTGGTAACTGGCATAAGAATAGACACATAGACCAATGGAACAGAATAGAGAACCCAGAAATAAACCCAAGTCCCTATGGTTAATTAATATTTGACAAAGGGGGAGGAAGCATAAAATGGAGTAAAAATAGACTCTTTGACAAATGATGTTGGGAGATCTGGACAGCTACCTGAAAAAAAAAATGAAACTTGATCACCAACTTACACCATACACAAAAATAAATTCAAACTGAATAGAGGATTTAAATATAAGTCATAACACCATAAAAGTCCTAGAGGAAAACATCGGCAGGAAAATCTCGGACATTCTGTGCAGCAACAGCTTCACTGATATGCCCCCTAAAACAAGGAACATAAAGAAAAGAATAAACAAATGGGATCTCATCAAATTAAAAAACTTCTGCATGGCTAAACAGAGCAGCATTAAAATGAAAAGGAACCAACTATAAGGGAAAACATATTTGCCAATGATACCTCAGACAAGGGTTTAATTTCCAAAATATATAAAGAACTCACATGACTCCACTCCAGGAAGACAAAAAACATTTAAAAATGGGCAAAAGACTTGAACAGACACTTCTCCAAGGAGGATATACAGAGGGTCCAGAGACATACCAAAAGATGCTCAGCATCACTAGCCATCAGAGAGATGCAAATTAAAGCTGCAATGAGATACCACTTCACACCTGTGAGAATGGCCATCATGAACAAATCAACAAACAAATGTTGGAGAGGATGTGGAGAAAAGGGAACCCTAGTGCACTGTTGGTGGGAATGCAGACTGGTGCAGCCTCCATGAAAAACATTATGGAATTTCCTCAGAAAACTAATAATGGAACTGCCTTTTGACCCAGCAATTCCACTCCTGGGATTATATCATAAGGACACTGAAACACCAATTCAAAAGAACCTATGCACTCCAATGTTCATAGCAGCACAATATACAATAGCCAGGTGCTGGAAGCAACCTAAGTGCCCATCAGCAAATGAGCGAATCAAAAAACTATCGTACATTTACACAATGGAATACTACACAGGAGAAAGAAAGAAGAAGCTCCTACCCTTTGTGACAGCATGGACAGAAGTGGAGAGCATTATGCTAAGTGAAATAAACCAGGCAGTGAGGGACAAATACCATGTGATCTCACCTTTAACTGGAACATAATAAACAAAAGAAAAAAGCAAATAAAATATAACCAGAGACATTAAAATTAAGAACAATCTAACAATAGCTATAGGGGAGTAGGGAGGGGACAGTAAGAACAAGGGTTTTCAGGAACTACTATAAAGGACACATGGACAAAACCAAAGGGGAGGGTGGAAACAATGGAGGGATGTGGGTTTGACTGGGGTGGAGAAGAGTGGTGAGGGAAAAATTCAGACAACTTGAATTGAAAACAATAACATAATTTTTAAAAAGTAGAAAACCAGTGTCCTAAAACCTCTATGTCTCTCTCCCTCCTTCACATCCATGCCTCCTCCCTAGGCTGTAACTTAGGTCACTTCAAATGTCAACTTCTCCATGTTGGTACACAGACTTCTAACTGCTGCTGGATAAAAATCACACAGTGGTATACAACTGTTTTCTCCACAGCATTCCACAAACATACTGTTTCCTACTCACCTGACCCCAAATTTCATTAATAATTAATTCCATATTTCTTCAACTCCTCAGATATTTGATATTCCTTCATTTGAGCTCACTCCCAGAAAGAACTCATATTCCTACTTCATAAAAGGTATGGAATCCATTGGACAGGAAGTCCCTCAACTTTCTAACTATAGTAGGTTGAATATGTGTAGATCCTAACCCTCGAAAACTGTGAATGTGATCCTATTTGGAACAAGATTTTTTTTTTTTTTTTTTTTTTTTTTTTTGCAGATGTAGTTGTTAAGTTTCTCAGGATTAAATCATCTTGGATTTAGGGTAAGACCTAAATCAAACGGCAAGTGTTCTCAGAAGAGAAAGATATAGAGAGTTTTGAGATACTGACAAGTCAGCCATGTGAAGCCAGGCAGAGATTGGAGGTATATTGCCCCTTCAGAGGGAGTGAGACTACATGATTCCTTAATTTTGGACTTCTGCATTCCAGAACTGAGATAGAGAGTTAATTTCTGTTGTTTTTAAGCCATCCAGTTTGAGGGAATTTGTTATGGCAGCCCTAAGAAATTAAAAATGCTAACTATGCTGACACTTACTTACATCAATACCTGCCTTGTTCCCCTTCTCTTTCATTAAAATAGCATGGGTGATTGCCTCCTATTTACACCTCCAACTAGGGTGTGGATCCCACAATAAAATCTTATGATTAGTGGTGCAAGTCTCAAGTGAGATTTCTGGGCGTGAGCCTTAACTGCACCACTTATCATGTAGCTTTGGCTACTCACAGTACCTGTCTGTGCCTCAGTGTTTTTATCTTAAAAATTGGACTAGCCCTGGCCAGGTGGCTCCATTTGTTGGAGTGTCATCCTGTAAACCAAAAGATTTCAGGTTCAATTCCAGTCAGGGCAAATACCTAGGTTTGATTCCTATTCATGGCACATACAGTAGAAACCGATGTCTGTCTGTCTGTCTGTCTCTTTCTCTCTATCTTTCTCTCACTCTCCCTGTCTCTCTAAGAGCAATGAACATAACCTCATATGAGGATTTTTTTTTAAAAACTGGGATGATAATAATAGTACCTCTCTCAGAGAGACTATGTAACAGTTAAATGACACAATTCTCTTAGAATAGTTCCTACGCAAAGGAGAGCACAATAAACTCTTATTATTATTGTCATTATCATCATCATCATCATCATCATCATCATCATCATCACCATCATCATCTGGTGGCCTTCTCAGGAACTAAACTATCTAATGACTAAGCTCTATTTTAATCCTTCAGTTTTCTTTTTCTTTATGGAATAATTTCCTTGAACATTTAAACATTGTTAACCATTCCCTTTCAACAAAACAAAACAAAACAAAACATCACTCCCTTAATCAGACCTCTCTCTCTCTTCAGCTCCCACCCCATACCTAAAGTCCATTTCACAACAAATAATATTATGCACTCACTGCCTCCTCTTTTTCACCCCTATTCACTAAAATTGACTCTGTCACTCCACTGGAACTTGACTTGACAAGGCCGCATACTACTAAATCCTAAAGAGAACATCATGCCTATCAGCAACAATTGACATTGTTGCACATATCCTTCCTGTTGGAAAAGTTTATTTTCATTGGCTCTGCCTGTAGCCTTTCTGGTTTCCTTCCAGCCTTCCTGAGAGGTCTTATTGCTGACTTCTACCTCCTCTAACAAATTCGTAATTGATGGGTTCCTTAAGGCTCCTTCTTAGTCATTCTTTTTTTCTCACTCTACATTCTATGAGATATCAACCACACCCAGAACATCAATTTACTCTTAACAGACTGATCATTCCTAACTTGTATCTCTGGCCCAGATTTCTCCTCAGAGTTCCCAGCTCATATTATCTAACTGCTCACTAGATATATGTACCTATATACTTTAAACATCTCAAATTCAACACGTCTGAAGAGAAAACACATATTTTTCCCTGGCCATTTTGAAAATCTACTTTTACAGTAGCCCCTGTCTCATTAAATGGTGCTTCCATTCATCTATTTGCTCAAGGCAAAAAAAATAAGAATCTATCTTGGACTTTTCTCTTTTATTTACCCCTTACAACCAATTTTCACCAACTCTTCTCCAATCAACATCTTAAATATCTCTCAGATGAATTCACTTCTTTCTTTGTCAGTAGAAAATAATCCAATGCCAAATCACATATAACTTAAATTGATGTTCAATCTGATTTCCCCCAGCCATTCTCCAAATTTCAGCTAGAATGATGTTTCTAAAATATAAATCTGAGTGTGGTCACTACCACCTCCATTCAACCTCCCACCCCTATACCCATACACATATTAACAATTTTCATTGGCTGGTAATTTAGTAATTGCTTGTTGCAAACCATTCAGCCTGGTTTCAGGAGTTGTGACCCTCACTCCATGGTGGGCTGTGTAAGAGCCAAAGGACCCACTTCATCTGGGTCTGTTCTGTCAAGAGGACATGAGCTACTAAGGAGACAAAGCTTATCTCCCCGGCAGGAGCACTGCTTCTGCCTCATCCATCTCTGGCCTCAATGCTTGGTTGGTTAGTCAATGACGGGTAAGACTCCTCTTGGGAGGGGCAACCTAAGCCAGACACAACCACTTGGGAGGCCTCATGGAAGGACTCGGGCGGGCGGGGGGGCTGCAGCAAAGAGGATGTGATGGACCCTCACCACGCTCCCCCCCCGCCCCCCCCCCCCCAGCTATTCTGACATAGCCCGAGTCCTCATTTCCGTCTGGGAGATGTCTTCTGCTTCCTAATCAGCTTAAAGCCTGAAACTATGAGGGCAAGCGGTGCAGCCCTGTGCTGGCCAGGACGGTTCCCTGGGTGATCGGGCATAAGAAAGAATTCCTAAAGTCCTGTGAAACCTGCTTTGCTAAGAGTGCTCTCATTTAAATGATAAGGGTCCCAGGAGGAAATGGGTATGTCTCCCAAAGTTTTGCAACCCCGTCCGGACAGACATTGACTCAGATTAAACCCTCAGATTTCTTTGAAATGTTAACCATTGTTTGATCCTTGCCACCTGACATACCTGTATTGCTGTGTTTTGGAAACCAATAAAAGCCCAATGAGGAAGGGGCTCTGGGTCATTCTCCTCTGAGAGTTTGACCACCTCTCCTCCCCAAGCAGTCATGTCTTGGTAATTTTTATTTTCATCCATGAGGGAGGGATGGGGCTCTGCGGGTGGAGCCCCCCTACATCTGGCGCCCAGGACAGGGGCCCCTGCAATTGCTCTTAGAATTAATTCTAAACTCTTTCAGAAGGTTTTACAGTACCTCCACAATCTGGCTCTCAGCACCTGGCTTTCATTCCACAGCCTGCCTAAAGTTTTTTTTGTCCTTCCCTCTTTTTTGTGGCTTAATAACACTTCTTCTGAGAGGACCTTCATAACTTTCTAGCTTCCAGATATTCCATAACATTCTCTGTACTTCCTCCAGTAGAGAACTCACCAGAACTTGCTAGGATGAGTTATTCATGTCATTTCAAATAATTCTGGTATTTTATTCCTTTCTTTTCATGTATAGATCATGGATGATGTTAACAGACAACAAATGCATTGAAATGGGATAAATATGATCATTAACCAAGTTAAAAAACATTTTAATGTTTCTGCTTTAATGTACAAATGAAGTAAAAGAATGTTTAAAAATGAAACTCAAATCATGGGGGAAATGCTGAATGTAAGAACACTGGCTTTTCATGGTCATCAAATGGAGGGATTTCAGGGGGATGGGGAAGGGAGGAATGGGGGAAAGGTACAGGAAAGAAGAAGCATAATTAGTAGGCACAACATAGATAAGGAGAGATTAAAAATGGCATAGGAAACAAATAACTCAAAAAACTTATATGTACAACCCATGCAGATGAACTAAGGGGGGATGTTGGAGAGTTGGGGGCAAGGTGCAGGGGGGATTAAGGGGGAAAAATTGGGAAAACTGTAATAGCATAATCAATTAAAATACTTTAAAAAAGAACACTGACTTTTCAGAGAATAAAGGTTTTAGATTTTGAGTTGGAAAAATCTGTCTGGGGATGCTGAACATGCTTTCCAGCAGGTGGCATGCTGAACCAATTAATGTGAAACACAAGTGACAATGTACTTTAAGACGCACCTACATTTTAAGCGTTAAAATCACCTCCATGCTAAGCGAAATTAGCCAGGCAATGAAAGACAAATACCATATGATCTCACCTTTAACAGGAAGCTAATCAACAAAACAAACAAACAAGCATAATATAACCAAAGGCATGGAAATTGAGAACAGGCTGAAAGTCACCAGAGGGGAGAGGGGAGGGAATTTCAGGGGAAAAGGGGAAGTGTTTACAGGAACAAGTATAAAGGACCCATGGACAAAAACTATGGGGGGGTGGAAATGGGACGGAGGTGGGGAGGGATGGGGTGGAAAAAAAAAAGAAAAAGAAAATTGGGGAAAAATATCACCTCCCCATTGAGGTAGATATATTCTTTTTTTATTACCACAAAACTTTTTAAATATATTTTATTGATTATGCTATTACAGTTATCCCATTTCTCCCCTTTATGTCCCTCCATCCTGCACACCCCTCCCACCCACATTCTCCCCTTTAATTCAAGTCCATGTGTCATAAGTTCTTTAGCTTCTACATTTCCCACACTATTCTTGCCCTCCCCGTCTATTTTCTACCCACCATCTATGCTACTTATTCTCTGTACCTTTTCCCCCTCTCTCCTCCTCCCACTCCCCTGTTGCTGACACTTCATGTGATCTCCATTTCTGTGGTTCTGTTCTTGTTCTAGCTGTTTGCTTAGTTTGCTTTTGTTTTAGGTGTGGTTCTTAATAGCTGTGAGTTTGCTGTCTTTTTACTGTCATATTTTTTTATCTTCTTTTTCTTAGATAAGTCCCTTTAACATTTCATATAATAAGGGCTTGATGATGATGAACTCCTTGAAGTTGACCTTATCTGAGAAGCACTTTATATTCCCTTCCATTCTAAATGACAGCTTTGCTGGATAGAGCAATCTTGGATGTAGGTCCTTGCCTTTCAAGACTTCAAATACTTCTTTCCAGCCCCTTCTTGCCTGGAAGGTCTCTTGGGAGAAATCAGCTGATAGTCTGATGGGAATTCCTTTGTAGGTGACTGTCCCCTTATTCCTTGTTGCTTCTAGAATTCTCTCCTTCATTTTAATCTTGGCTAATGTAATTACGATGTGCCTTGGCATGCTCTTCCTTGGGTCCAACTTCTTTGAGACTCTCTGAGCTTCCTGGACATCCTGGTAGTCTATTTCCTTTGCCATACTGGGGACGTTCTCCTTTATTATTTGTTCAAATAAGTTTTCCACTTGTTGCTCTTCTTCTTCCTCTTCTGGTACCCCTATAATTTGGATGTTGGGACGTTTAAAGATGTCCCGGATGTTCCTAAGCCTCTCATTTCTTTGAATTCTTGTTTCTTCCTTGTTTTCTGTTTGGTTGTTTGTTTCTTCCTTCTGGTCCACTCCATTGGGTTGAGTCCCAGTTTTTCTTCCATCTCTATTGGTTCCCCATGCATCTTCCTTCATTTCATGTATTACAGCCTGCATTTTTTCATCTAATTTGTGAGCAAAATGAACCAGTTCTATGAGCATCTTGATCACCAGGGCTTTGAACTGTGCATCTGATAGGTTGGCTATCTGTTGGTCACTTAGATGAATTGGCTCTGGCGCTTTGATCTGTTCTCTCGTTTGAGCCATTTTTGGGTTTTTTGGTTTTTGTTTGTTTGTTTTTTTTGGCGGGAGGGTCTTGTCACACCTGTTACATAGTGAGGGGTGGAGCCTTAGGCGTTCACCAGGGCGGGGCAGCCCAGTTGCTGAGTTGTGATGCTGTATGTGGGGGAGGGGTCCGAGAGGAAACAATGGTGGTTGCTGCACTCTCTCTTGGATTTCAGTCCCTTCCACTGCCTTCCACAAGCAAAGTGGGCCCTTCTGGTGCTGATTTCCATGTGGGTACGCTTGTGAATGTCCTAGGACCCTGTGGGTCTCTCCAACAAAGTCTCCTGTGAGGCTGGGAGTCTCTCTCAGCACCTCAACCCCTACAAGTATTTTCAATTGGTGTTTTTAGGTTTTATTTCCTGGCACGGGGGTACTGGGGTCCTGGGTTGTGAGGTCTATCTTGCTCCCCATTTTCACCTGGATTATCTGCACATGAATGTGCGACCTCCTTGTCAGCCAGCCACCTTGCGTGGCCTCACTGGGTCTGCCTGTTGCCACCCCATGCTCAGAGTTCGCTAGCTGCTGCTTGCATGCCTGGGGCTCCTGCGTGCCCAGGTCCACCAACCTCTGCTTTTTCCTGCTGCTACTCTGCTCCTCTTACCAGTCTGGATGAATAATTGTTGGACTTCCATACAGTTCAATTTTCTCTTAGGTTGGATTGTTTTCTTGTTTCTAAATGTCTGTTGTCCTTAATTTTTGTTGCATGAGCAGGCACAGTGTGTCCATCTATGCCTCCATCTTGGCCAGTCAAGGTATATATATTCTGATCCCACTCAAGATATTGTGGAATCCATGCACTTTGTAAAACACACGTATACATGTACATAGACACATTCCTCCATTAGGAAATAGAGTGACAATACCACCATTATGTTGTTTGATGTTACTATTATTATGAAGGTAAACATTGATTTCATATATATATATATATATATATATATATATATATATATATATGAATGAATGAATTGGATGTTTCTCAGAGCCAATCCATCTTCTCCAAATGAGTCTTTAACACTGTCTAATAAATATTCCACATTTTTGCTATATTATCATTCTCTCCACAACAACTAATTTCACTTTCTTTGTTTTTTAAAGGTTTTATTTATTTATCAAGAGAGGGGAATGAAGGGAGAAAGAGAGGGAGAGAAACATTAATTTGTCATTGCTTCTCACATGCCCCCTACTGGGCACCTGGTCTTCAACTCAGGCATGTGCCTTCACTGGGAATCAAACCCACAACAAGTTTGATTGGACAGGCCCATGCTCAGTCCACTGAGCTATACCAGCCAGGGTTAATCCCACTTTCTATGTCCTCTTCAAACACCCAAAATCCTCTTTAACTTAGTTATTCTTTGAAGATGGCATGACTACTTAATTTACAAGGAGAAAAGGAGAAGGAGGACAAAGAAGAATTACCTTTGCCAGTGATTACATTTTCTTATCTTCCAGATGTTAAACATGAAAATTTACATCTGCACACATCTTATCATCTCACCTGCTTTTCTTCTTAACACAGTAGAGGAGCTGGCTCTCCATTTTCCTAAAGTTAATTCCTGCACCAGTACTCCCATCTTCTCAGAAAACTTGCTATCATTTGTGCCTATTTTCTCATACTCTCCTCAATGACTTCCTTCCCAATAGCTTTCAAATGTACTCAAGCTCAATCACTAGAATCAAATAAAATAGGTAGTGTTTATAAGTTTGACTATGAGTTTATCACTGTTGGAAATGAATTGTGTGGGTTCATAAAACTATTCTAATTTTATTTATGCTTAAAGTTTCCATAATTAAAAGGTTTTAACTAAGAAAAAAAGTCGTTTGCCTCATCATGATTTTTAGATCAACACTTTCTCCTCATGCCTTCTCAGTCAAATTTATGATGGTGGCTTGTTGGCATTTCTTCAATTTCCCAACTTCCAACACCCTCTGCAGTCCACTCCAGTCTGGTTTCTTGGGCTGATACTACATAGAAACTGAAATAATTTTCCACCTCTAATTTTCTTTTTACTTAATCTAATGGATATTTTTTAGTTATAATTGTTCTTGACTTCTCAGTAGCATATGATTTCTAACCAAGTTCCCTACTTTGTCTTTGGAAGTGATAATATTCTGATTTCCCTCCTACCTCTTGGTCACTGCTTTCCCAACTCCCTCTCTACTCTGCTATCAAATGTTAGAGTTCCTCTAAGTTCATTTTTAAACCTTTCTTCTTACTATACACTTTTTCCTAGACAATCTCATTCATACTTATGGCTTAAAATTTTACCAACATTCAGATACTCCCTAGATCAGACCCAGCTCTCCACTTTATACATACTTGATATCTTCTTTTAGATATCTCAAGAGTACCCTATACTTTAAGTTCAAAATTAACTTCACTATTTTATCCCCCAGACTTGATCTTCTTCCAATGTTTCCTATCTTAGTCAATGGTATGCAAGCCAGAACTCATGGTGCCATCTTTGAAAACGCTTTCCTCTTTCTAACATTTCTAGTCCATCACCAAATCCTGCACATTTTAGCTCATATTCTTAAAACCCACCTTCTGAACTTCTGGCCAAGATAGAGGTGTAGGTAGATACACTTCCCCTCCTTGCACAACCAAAGAAAGAACAACAACAAATTTAAAAACAAAAATTCACTGGAACCTCCATAAAATCAAACTGTATGGAAGTTCAACAACCAAAGAGTTAAAAAAGAAACATTCATTCAGACTGGGAGGAGGGGCAAAGACAGGAAGCTGGGGTGGAGAGGACTCATAGCAAGGTGGCAGCTGAAGGACCAGAGTGTGTGAGGCAGCCACTGGTGCACTGGGCACTCCCCCATTTGCATGCGTGTAAACCAGGAGGAACAGCTGGGGAGCAAGACAGACTATGCAACCCAGTGTTCCAGCACAAGAAAATAAAGCCTGAAAACCTCTGACTATAAACCTGGGAATTGTGGAGGTGGAAGAAACTCCCAGATTCACAGGCAATTTGTTTGAGAGGCCCACGGGGTCCTATAACATACACAAACCCACCCCCCTGGGAATAAGCACCAGAAGGACACAACTTACTTGTGGGTAGCAAGGGAAGTGACTGAAAGCCAGCCAAGAGCTGAGCAAGTGGTATGGTTACCTCTTGGACCCCTCTCCCACATACAGCATCACAACACAGAAATGTGGATTTGCCCCACACCTAAGGCTCCATCCCTTACAATGTTACAGGTGCACCAAAACAAAACAGTATGACCCAAATGAAAGAACAGATCAAAGCTCCAAAAATAGAACTAAGCAGTAAAGAGATAGCTAACATATCAGATACAGAGTTCAAAACTGGTAACCAGGGTACTCACAGAAATGATTGAGTATGGTCGCAAAATAGAGGAAGAAGTGAAGGCTATGCAAAGTGAAATAAAAAAAAATGTACACAGAACTAACAGTGACAAGAAGGAAAATGGGGCTCAAGTCAACAGTTTGGACCAGAAGGAGAAGTAAACATTCAACCAGAACAGAATGAAAAAACAAGAATTCAAAAACATGAGGAGAGGCTTAGGAACCTGTGGGATAACTTGAAACATTCCTACCTCTGAATCGTAAGGTGCCAGAAGGAGAAGAGGAAGAGCAAGAAACAGAAAACTTATTTGAAAAAATAATGAAGGAGAACTTCTCTTATCTGGCAAAGGACTTCCAGGAAGTCCAGGAAGCTCAGAGAGTTCCAAAGAAGTTGGACCCAAGGAAGCACACACCAAGGCACATCATAATTACATTAGCCAAGATTAAAGATAAAGAGAGAATCTTAAGAGCAGCAAGAGAAAAGGAGACAGTTACCTACAAAGGAGTTCCCATAAGACCATCAGATGATTTCTCAAAAAAAAAAAAAAAAAAAAAAAAACCTTGCAGGCAAAAAGTGGCTGGAAAGAAGTATTCAAAGTCATGAATGGCAAGGACCTACATCCAAGATTACTCCACCCAGCAAAGCTATCACTTAGCGTGGGAGGGTAGGTAAAGTTCTTCCCAGATAAGGTCAAATTAAAGGAGTTCATCATCACCAAGACTTTATTATATGAAATGTTAAAGGGACTTATCTAAGAAAAAGAAGATGATAAAAAATATGAACAGTAAAATGACAACAAGCTCACAACTATCAACAACTTAACCTAAAATAACAAAAACAAAAACAAACTAAGCAACCAGTTAGAACAGGAACAGAATCACAGAAATGGAGCTCAAGGGAGGGTTATCAGCGGGGAGTGGGACTGGGGAGAGTTACAGGAAATAAGAAGCAGGGGAAAGGTGCAGGGAATAAGAAGCATATATGGTAGGTACAAAATAGAGAGGGGGAGTTTAAGAATAGTATGGGAAATGGAGAAGCCAAAGAACTTATATGAACTAACCATGGACATGAAATAAGGTGGGGGAATGCTGGTGGGAGGGGAGGTTCAGGGTATAGAGGAGTAAAGAGGAGAAAATGGGACAACTTTAATAGAATAAGTGATAAAATATATTCAATAAATAAAATCCATCTTCTCGCTCCACCATTACCAACACCACCACTATCATCATTACTCTAACCCCAGTTAACATTACTTCTCACAACTACTGGTAGTAACTGCTATTTCAGTTCCAGCTCTGTCCTGGCATCCTTCCTCTTTGTTCTCTGAGCACCAGCTAGGTTAAGCTTTCTAAACTGAAAATCTAATTGTGTTATTCTCTGGTATAAAACTCTCCAATGGTTGTCCCTTCTTTGGTAAGGACAAAACCCCCTACGTATACTACAGGGCTGTATGGAGTCAGCCTCCTGACTCTATCTCAAAATTCATTTCTCCCCAACTTCAGCCTCAGTCTCTGTAGTCAAATTGCATGTACTTTTCAGTCTTTTGTTCTCCCTCTCAATGCACCACCTTTGTGCTCCCTATTCTTGTCTGGAAAGCTCTTTTATTCTTTGTCTCATGATTTCCTACTGATCTTTCAAACTCAAGTCAAGAGACATTTCCTGGAAGAAGGTTTCCATGGCCTCTCTGAAGAGGTGAGCTCCATACCATAAACTTTCTTTGTTCTATAAGTCCCTCCTTCATTCACTGGTGCAATTTTACATACATCTGTGTGATAATTTTTATTTGCTTTTTCTCATCATTGTATCCCAGTATATATAATAGGTACTAAATAAATATTTGTTGAATAAATACATTAATGTTTATTCCCTATTAGGTCTCTACTACTCAATGTGTCTCTGGACTATCTCCCCTTTATCTCTGAGTGGATTCTCATGAATTGCAAACTCATTTTTAATATTAATATATTTCTGTGCTTTATAATTAAGGTATGCCAGGCACCACTTTTACTATAAGATTAAGGACCAGATAATTATTTTTATACTTAAAAATGCAGGTACAATAAAGTAGAATCCAAATATTTACTAGAATGTAATATAAAATATAAGACTTCAAATAAATGTTGTACTTGGCAAAGTCTACTTTAGGCTCTGCTTCTTGACATCTAGTGGTAAGCAATCACTTCCCTCCTTTTAGAGGCATACTTAAGTACAAACATTTAAAAATCACTGTTAGAAGTTTGTACATAATTAGAAAAGAAAAAACTTCATATTAAAAATAAACATAATTGGTTCTAAATTCTCTGCTACTTTGAAAGGCACCATTTCCTGCCTCAAAAATGGCCTGGCTCTGTCCAGGCGACTTAGTTGGTTGAAGCGTCATCTTGTACACCAAAGCGCTGTAATTTTGATCCCTAGTTAGGGCATGTATGGGAGGAAATCAGTGTTTCTCTCTTCCTCTCTCACTAAAATCAATAAATATATCCTCGGGTGAAGATTTTTAAAAAATGGCCTGTAGATATAGCAAAATGAATGAGTTGAGTTCATGGCATGGAAGATGCCCAGAAAGGAACACAACTAGAAACACAGGAGCTGATGGTCTCCTCTCTCCCAGCTCCCCAGGAATTTGTCTCTAGTATAATTCCATCTCCTGAGACACCTACTTACCTTCTCTAGATAGACACACTTACCCTTATCCTCAGCTTTAAAGCCCTGCATTGCTCCCCCAAAGAAGAGTTTTCATGTGACCCTCCCCACAATAACTGTGGAAACTTGTTCCCAAGTCTGGACTAAGGATTACTGCAAAGTATCTCCACTCATAGCCCCAGGGAGAAACTCAGGTCTCCCACTATTACCACAAGGGAGAGAAAGTTCTCTTGGAAGGTAACTACTGTCAAAGACACACGCATTTCTTACTTCCCTTATCGCTGCACTTTGTCCAAGAATTTTCAAGAAACAAAAAAATGAGGTGCATGACTAAACTCTCAAACCCACAACCTATAAGAAACTAGCTTGATGCTTGCAACCTGAAGAAGTTTATTTCAAAGAACTCTTTGTAAACAAAAGAAACCCATGTAACTGTACAGCCACTTTTATGTTTTACCTTATTTATTTCTAGGTATTATATTGGCTTATCTTCTAGATAAGGAAATCAAGACTTAAGAGACCTAGTGTGTGCCCAGATGTACAACAAGTAAATAACAAGGCCACAGATTCAGACTCAGGTCTATGTCATTCCCATGCAATTTTTTTCCTGTTAAGCTCACGTTTTCAGGTTCTCTATCATATTACATGTCACACCATTTGTTCTCTCAACAGAACTGCCACAGAACATTACCATTACAGAAGCAAAAGATCCAAGTTCCAAGGAGAGCCCAGAGAAGCTAAAGACATTCTGTTCCATCATAATTTACAGGAACTACTAAAGATGTAAACAGTGAAACTGTGTTTGGAGTAATAACTTCCATTTATTATGGCTTTTAAATACAAACAAAATAAACAATTTTGACAACAAATAAAAAGCATTACTTCCCAGACAAATATAAGTGATCCATATTAGGCCAGACCTCAGAGATGATAGATCACTTTTGTAGGTGTGCATTGCTGCAAAACCCTCCCCTTCCAGTGGTACCAGAATCACCACCACTTGGGAACCACAGTAACATCCTCTGCATGTTGCATCCAGCAAACCTGCAAATCTGCTCCCATATTCTCCCAATATGCTCCAAATCTATTTTCTACCAACAGCTATAATTAGCCTTTTAACACATAAATCACATTCCTTCATTCCTCTGCTCAAACTCCCAATTGTTTTCACAAACACATAGGAAAGACTAACCTTAAAGCCTTATGTCATGTTGCGGACCGTTCAGCCTGGTTTCAGGAGTTGTAACCCTCACCCCATGGTGGGCTGTGTAAAAGCCCAAGGGACCCACTTCATCTGGGTCTGTTCTGTCACAAGGATGTGACCTACTAAGGAGACAAAGCTTATTTCCCTGGCAGGAACACTGCTTTTGCCTCATCCATCTCTGGCCCCATTGCTTGGTTGGCAGTCAATGACGGGTAAGACGCCTCATGGGAGGGGCAACCTAAGCCAGATACAACCACTTGGGAGGCCTCATGGAAGGACTCGGGGGGGGGGGGTTGCAGCAAAGAGGATGTGATGGATCCTCACCACCCTGGCTATTCTGACATAGCCCAAGTCTCATTTCCATCTGGGAGATGTCTCCTGCTTCCTAATTGCCTTAAAGCCTGAAACTGTGGGGGTGAGCGGTGCAGCCCTGTGCTGGCCAGGACAGCTCCCTGGGTGATCCAGACATAAGAAAGAATTCCTAAAGCCCTGTGAAACCTGCTTTGCTAAAAGTGCTCTACCTTAGGTGACAAGTGTCCCAGGAGGAAATGAGTATGTCTCCCAAAGTTTGACAAACACTGGCTCAGATTAAGCCCTCAGATTGCTTTGAAATGTTAACCATTGTTTGATCTTTGTCACCTGACATACCTGTATTCCGGTGTATTTGAGCCCAATAAAAGCCTAGTGAGGATGGGGCTCTGGGTCATTCTCCTCTGAGAGTTTGACCCCTTTCCTCCCCAAGCAGTCATGTCTTGGTAGTTTTTACTTTCATTCGTGATGGAGGGATGGGGCTCTGCGGGCAGAGCCCCCCCACATCTGGCGACCAGGACAGGGTCCCCTGCAATGTCATAGCTTGCCGGTGATTCTGGTATTGCCCTTAGAAAGTGGTTTGAAATATTGGTAAAGTAGATTTTATTTTCATAATGAATGAGGACCACAACTAAGTGAAGAGAGGAAGGGTAGCTGGGATCCTGCAATGTGCGTGTGCATCTTACACAAAGAGTTGACCCATTTTGTATCTCTTTTGAATGATCTAATAAAAACGTAGTTGTTGGCATCTGAGCCTATAATTTAACTCATTTTTACATATAAATGTAAAGAGTTCTCTGAATGTTTTAAAACTTCCTTAAATATCCAGGAATGCAAAACACACAATATTTAGCAAGAAGAGTTCATTTGATCATAAATTTATCAAGAAATATTCATAAGTTTGGAAAATTGAAACACTAATGGTGAATGACTTGTGATATTTATCAGCAATGCAACATGCTTGCATTAGTATAACTATGACTATAAATATAATCTCTTGCATTGAAAGTCTTCATACTAGTACAAGACTGCATTTAATATGGTATTTACATATTAAAGTCTATACTGTATTTTTAAACCCATATTATTTTTTTAAATTTTATTTACTTTCTGGTTATATTTTGCTTGCTTGTTTGTTTTTGATGATTAGGTTCCACTTAAAGGTGAGATCATATGGTATTTGCCTCATTATAACAAAAATATTCTATTTTTTTAAGTTATGTGTATAAAATGGTTATATTACTTATGTATTTCATTGCAGGATACTAAAAATGTGAGAAAATATTGGACTTACACAATGCACATTTGGATGCAATAGCATTAAGAACATTGTCCCTTATGACATGACCATGTTAATCTCTGAATCTAACTCACTCCATTGCTCGCTCCATTCCAGCCACTTGACATTTGTGCTTTCCCTCAAAGCCATCAACCTTGTTCCCACTTCACAGTTTCTGTTCTTGTTTTTCTATTTGGAATGCCCGTACTCTAGATATTGACCTTGCTTTCTTCAATCATTCTTCACTCGAATGTTATCTGCTGTGAGAGGTGTTCTGTGACAACCATGCTTCACATTTGCTCTACCTGTTATCACCAGTTAAGTTCCTCCAGCATGTACACTAGCCCCCCTCAACCATGAGGGATACCTTTTAAGGTCCCTAATGTGTATCTGAAACCAAGGATAATACCAAACCATATATGTCCTGTTTTTCCTGTATATACATACCTATAATAAAGTTTAATTTAAAATTAGGCATAGTGAGAGGTGGAAAATAGTGACTGAGTAGGTGGAAGATGAGTCCACTTGCTCTTGACCCCGACTTGGATTTTCAGTTGATCTTCCAATAAATAACCTGAATAATCAACAGAATCTTAGCTAATATGAAGTTTTGAAGCCAAGGAGTACAGAAGTAGCTTTGCACCATCTGGTAAGGAGATTTTAAAAACTGAAGGGGAAATACACTATGTGTGGTGTATGCAGCAGCAGGGAGACCAGGCAGAAATTGTTGTAGCTCTCTCCACTACCAGAGCAGGGGGCCCTGGTCCCTCACAGGGACCACCCCCCCCCCACCACGAACCCTAATCTGGAGTGGCCTGGGAGGATAAATGGAGTCTGGGAGACCCAGGATACATAAACACAGCTAGCAGAATGTCCATAGCTGTAGCACCAATTGGGAGAGTGCCAGAGAGGTACTCTTATCTTGTAAAATGACCAGGCGCCACACCTGGGTCAGTTGGTGGCATCAGCAGGCTGCAGCCAGCCATGACCAAGAGAGACTTTGCTTTCTGGAGAGGTTGTGTGCCTGGAGAACTAGACAGTGACAGTACTGCAGTGTGGGTGCCACATAGAGACATTTTAAAAGGAGAGCTGAAGAGACCAGATTGAAAGTGCAGTTCATTCCCACTAAATTCACCTGGGCAGGGCATTAATAAAGTGGCACAATGAAGGGATTGCTAGGACACCTCCTGGCTAGGCTAGCAAGCTGGGGACTACACACAAGGGACAGTTTGAGACAGTTTCCTTCAAGGGCAGTGGGCTATGAGTTAGACATGCAAGAGTTGAGCACCTGAGTTTCTTTTCTGTCAGGCAGATTCCCCTACCCCCACAGAGTAAAAGCCTCTGGGAAGGGAAGAGAGTGTCCAGCACCCTTTCCTGCAGGACTGCAAGCACTACATCCAAAAGGAAGCTCTGCAGAACAGTCAGGCCAGGCTCAGAACCCCTTGCTGGGCACATATCCACAGGGGAAAGAAAGGGAGACACCAAGGGGGCTCTTTCTGAACTTTTCTTAGCTGCAACAAGATGCGCTGGTTCCTCAGGCCATTTTCACTGATACCAGCTGGGCTGAGAGTGAAGAAGTGGTATAGTGAGAGGAATTCAGGGCCCCACCCAGCCTTGCCTCTTACACCGAGCTGCCATCAGCACCAAACAGGAAAGAGGGACGCTCTTACAGATTGGCCCCTCACATGAAGCAGATATTGGATACTATACATTATGGGAAAAAATCTGGGTCAGACCAAGATGTGTGGTGCAGGGGCAGGGGAACACACCCATAATCTTTCCTGAACACTGAACAGCACCTCTTAGGAGAGATCCAGGGATCCTACTTCCCCAATCACACCAGAAGCTCCCTCTAGAGGGAGGCAGAGTTGATACCTGCAGTGCTGCTGGATGTTGGATGACACACTTGTCTCTTGTGCTGAAAAGAAGCCAACAGGACAGAGTAGTGAGGACCAGGCCAGCTGCAGCCAATCATGAAGAAGACAGCCACAGACTGAGGACTGCTTGTAGCCTCAAACAGGTTGACTAGAGCTGGACAAAGACACCATATGACATTACCAGAGTCGGGTCTGGAATGAGAAGACAAACACCAAACTCTGCTGAGATGATTCCACCTTGTTCTTTTTCAGTATTTGTGTTATTTTTCTCTCATATAGCTTTTTAACATGTTCTCTTTATCTTCAATTTTATTACTATTATTTCACTTTTTATTATTTTTTAATTTTTACTTCAAATCTGATGTTTTACTCTTTCCTTGCCTAACTTCATTTTGCATGTCCTTCCTCTTCTTATTCTCATTTTAAATTTTATTTTCTCCCTTTATATGCTTTGTTTCTATTCTTTACTCTTAATATTTTTCCTCACTATATCCTCTCAAAATCATTTTTCTTTCATTTAGTCATCTGACATTCTTTTTCCCTCTCTTATGAAGTGAAAATCTCATTCTCTTTTCATCTTTATTAATCTTCACTTGTTTGTCACTGATATCATGGTAGTTGTGGTTTTCTTCGATTTTATTCCCATGTGTACACTATTTTTTAATTATTAAATATTTTAGTTAACTCTTTCCATCATACTCCATTTTGTGCCCCTCCTGTCCTGTCTTATTTTTGTTTGAAATTTTATCTTTTTTCCATTTCTTAACATGGTATCTATATTTTACTTGTATTATTTCTCCTCCCTCTATCTTCTCAGAATCATTTTTGCTTCCTGTAGGCAGAGCATATTATTTTTTCTCTTTTGTATAATATTCTCATTCTCTTTCCATCTTTATTAATCTTTGCTCATTTGTTATTGATATTCTGCTACTGTTTTCTTTCCTCCATTTTGTTCCAAACCTATGTACTCTTACTTACTTTACTTTGCCTTCTTTCTTCCCTCTTTTACTTATATTTTAAATTTTATTTTCTCCCTTTCTTCTCCTGGTTTCTAATCTCTACTTATTACCTCTCCTCCCTCTACACTCTCAAAATAATTTATCTTTCTTTTACTTAAATTCTTTTTTCCTTTTTATTTTTTTTAATTCTCGTTCCATCTTTATTACTCTTTGTTCATTTGTTGTTGACATTGCTGTCAGTGTTGGGTGGTATTTTTTGCTGCTGTGGGTTTGTATTCTAGCTTGTACAGCCAGCACCTGTACAACAGCATAGAAGACTTGGTGGAGGTTGTGACTCTTAGCCAGCAGAGGGGAGAACCCATCAATGAATGAGCCAACAGCAACGAAAAAATCCCAATTACAACAGCAGAGCTCACATAAACTGCATAAAGGACATCTCTGGAGCATCTACCTCAGGAGATTAAAAAGGCAGTACCACAGAGTCCCACAGGACTCCTACCACAGAAGGCCACCCCATGAAAACAGAGTCAAAGAAGATCAATACAATACAAAGAAACAAAGAGTCACCTAAAATGGGGAGATAAAAATAACCCCCAATCCAAAGGAAATGAGAAATCCCCAGGGGGGGAAAAAGGCCAAATGAAATTAAGACAAGCTTTTTTTCAGACATAGTTTTCAAAGTAATTGTTCCAAGGATGCTGAAGGAACTCAGTGAGAACTATAAGGAACTGTATAAGATCTACAGGGAAATGAGTGCAAACTACATCAGCACACACCCACACACACAAAGACACAGAAACTATGAATAGGAACCAGGGGAAGTGAAGAATACAATATTTGAAATGAAGAATACACTAGAAGGAGTTAAAAGCAGGTTAGATGAAGAAGAGGATTGAATCAGCCTCTTGGAAGACAAGGTAAAAAAAAAACCCATCACCAAAACAATGAAAAAAGATTCAAAAAGAAAGAGTACATTACAAGGGAGCTTCAGGACAACATGAAAAATAACATTGCATCATAAAATTATCAGAAGCAGGAGAAGAAGGGCAAGGAACAGAAAATCTGTTTGAAAAAATAATGACATAAAACTGTCCTAACTTAGTGAGGGAAAAAAGCCATACAAATTCAGGAAGCACAGAGGGTTCCAATCAAGATGAACCCAAAGAGGTCCACTCCAAGACATATCACAATTAAAATGCCAAAATATAAATAAGAAGTAATATGTAGTATATAATATATATTTATACAATATAATATATAAATATAATATGTTATATATTATATAGAATACATTACTGCTTGTTTGTATTTTGTATGGTATATAATATTATATATTATATTATGTATCATTATATATATAATATTTATGTGTTATATAAATATATTTATAAATGTATAATATATAATATAAATACATGCTATATATAAGTATATATGAATAACATATATTTGTAAATATTATAAATATACTATTATATTATATATTGTAATATATATTTATATTGCTAAAATATAAAAAGAGATCATCTTAAGGAAGCAAGGGAGAAACAACTAGTAACATATAAGGGAATTCTGATAAAGCTATCAGCTCATTTCTCAACAGAAACATTATAAGCCAGAACAGAAGGGCAATAAATATTCCAAATAATGAAAATCAAAGATCTTAACTATGACTACTCTATCCAGCAAGGCTCTCATTTAAAATGGAAGGCAAAAAGAAGACTTTTCCAGACCAAAAAAAAAGTTAGAGTACATTCCCACTAAATCAGCATTGCATAAGACACTAAAGGGATTTCTTTAAGAGGAAAAATATATAGAGAGATAAAGAGAGAGGAACACAGGTACAAAGGGAAAAAATGGATTCAATACTCCAATCAAAAGGCATAGGGTAGCTGAATGGATTAGAAAACTGACCCAGATGTATGCTGTCTACAAGAGACCCACCTCAGAATGAAAGATCTATACAGGCTAAAAGGGAAGGGATGGAAAAAAATATTCTAAGCAAATGGACATAAAAAAAGACTGGGGTAGCAATACTTGTATCAGACAAAATAGACTTCAAAATAAATGCCATAACAAGACACAAAGAACTTCACTATATAATACTTAAGGGAGTAGTACAACAAGAGGATGTAACCCTGATAAATATATATGTGCATAACATAGGAGCATGTAAATATATAAGGAAAATCTTGGAGGACTTTAAGAGGGAGATTGACAGCAATACAGTCATTGAAGGTAATTTTAACACCCCACTGTCAACAATGGATAGATCTTCCAAACAAAGAATCAACAAGAATATCACAGAACTGAATGATACTCTAGATCAAATTAAATTAATTGAAATTTATAGAACATTTCATCCCAAAGAAGCAAAATGTACATTCTTCTCAAATGCACATGGATCATCTTCAAAGATACATCACATGGTAGGAAAACAAGTCTTAACAAATTCAAAAAAATTAAAATCATATCAAGCACCTTCTTGGATCACGATGGCTTGAAACTAGAAACTGACCTCGGGGGGAAAAAACTCAAAAACATTCAAATGCATGGAGACTGAATAACATGTTATTAAATAATAAATGGATTAACAATGAGATCGATAAAGAAATAAAAAATTATCTGGAAATGAATGAAAATGAACACACAACAACTACCTACAGTACACAGCTAGGATTGTCCTGACAGGGAAGTTCATAGCAATACAGGCCTAACTAGAAAAGATAGAACATTCTCAAATAAACAACCTAACCATACATCTACAAGAACTAGAGGAACAACAACAAAAAAAGCCCAGAGTGAGCAGAAGGAAGGAAATAATCAAGATCAGAGCAGAATTAATGACATAGAGACTATAAAAACAATCCAAAAGGTGAATGAATCCCAGTGATGGTCCTTTAAAAATATAAACAAAATTGACTAATCTTTTTTCTTCTTTTAAATTTTTTATTGTTTTTTCTTCAATTTTTATTTTAATTGTTGATCTTGTACAGTTTTCTGTCTTTTACTCCCACCCCAACAAAGCTGACTAATCTTTAACCAGACTCATCAATAAAAAGGAGAGAGTGCCCAAATAAATAAATCAGAAATGAAAGAGAAGTAACAACTGACACCACAGAAATACAAATACAATGGATTGTAAGAAATTTCTATGAACAACTATACGCCAAGAAATTGCACAACCTGGGTGAAATGGATAAATTTCTAAAAACATACAACCTTCCAAAACAAAATCAGGAAGATGCAGAAAGCCTCAACAGACTGATACAAAAAGTGAAATTGAAGCAGTGATCAAAAAATTTCTGGCACAAACATAACCCTGGATGAATATCTTCACAGACAATTTTTACCAAACATTCAAAGAAGAATTAACATCTATCCTTCTCAAAATACTCCAAAAAATTCAAGAAGATGAAAGACCCCCCAGACTCTTTTTTAGAGGCCAGTATTATCCTAATTTCAAAAAAAAAAAGGTAAAGATACAACAAATAAAGAAAATTATAGGCCAATATCTCTGATGAACATAGGTGTTAAAATCATCAGCAAAATATTGGCAATCCAGATCCAGCAATACATTAAAAAATCATACTCTATGATCAAACAGGATTTATCCCAGGTGTGCATGGATGTACAATATTCTCAAATCAATAAAGATAATTTATCACATGAACAAAATGAAGGACAAAAACCACATGATTATATCAATAGATGGCAAAAAAGCATTTTACAAAACCCAGCACCCATTTATGAATAAAACACTCAGCATAATGGGAATACAGGGAGCATACCTCAACATAATAAAGGCTATATATGAGAAACCTACTGCCAACATCATATTCAATGGACAAAAACTAAAAGTGTTTCCCTTAAGATCAGGGACAAGACAAAGGTGTCTGCTTTCACCACTCTTATTCAACATAGTACTGGAAGTCCTACCACTGTGATTAGACAAGAAAAAGAAATAAAAGGCATCCAAATTAGAAAGGAGGAAGTAAAACTATCATTATTCATATAGTAGTGTTCATAGAACACTCTATACTGTCTATCAAAAACTTATTTGACCTAATATGTGAATTCAGCAAACTAGTGGGATTTGAAGTCAATATTCAGAAATTGATTGATTTTTTGTAAACAAATAATGAACTATCATAAAGAGAAACTGAGAAAAAAATACCATTTACTATAACAACAAAAAAAGAATAATGTACTGAAAAATAAATTTAATCAAGAAGGTAAAGTACCTATGGTCAGAAAACTATAGAACACTGAAGAAATTGAAGAAGATACAAATGATGGAAACATATACTGTATTACTGGATTAGAATAGGGGTGTCAAACTCATTTTCACTGGAGGCCACATCAGCCTCATGGTTGTCTTCGATGGGACAAATATAATTTCAACTTCTTAACAGTTAGAGAGTAGTTAAATTTATACAGTCCTTAAATTATTTCAGCCCTTTGAAGGCAACCACAAAGCTGATGTGGCCCCCAGTGAAAATGAGCTTGACACCCCTGGATTAGAAGAATCAACATCATTAAAATGTCCATACTACCCAAAGCAATCTATAAATTCAATGCAATTTCTTAAAAAATACCAGTGACACATTTCACAGGTCTAGAACAAACATTTAAAAAACTTATATGGAACCAAAAAAATACTCAAAATTGCTTCAGCAATCTTGAGAAAGAAGAGGAAAGTCAGAAAGATCACAATATCTGATATCAAACTATACTTTAAAGCCATTGTAATCAGAACAGTCTAGCATTGGCCTAAAAACAGACGGATATACCAATGAAACAGAATAGAGAGGCCAGAAATACACCCATGCCTCTACGGTCAATTAATATTTTACAATGGGGGGCATATATGACACATGCACTGGCCTGCAGCGTCCGAGGCGTTATGGATGAGATATGAGACAAATTCACATGGACTACCAAGTCCTGTGGAAGAAGAAGGACAGCACAGCTACCCTCTTAAGGGGAGAATGTCCTGGGGAAGTCTGACCACTCTCTCAAGAGGAGAGTGCCGTGTGCCTTGACCTGACAGACTTTTATTGGGTTTAATTTGCACAGGAATATAGGTCAAGCTCATTAATCATAGTCAGGCAGTAAGGATCAAACAATAGATAGCATACAAAGAACTATGACAGCTTATTCTGAGTCAGGGTCTGTTAGCTAAAAGGCTACAAAACTTTGGGAAACAAACTCATTTCCTGCATGGATCCTTATCAAGAAATTGAGGGCATTCTTAGAAAAGCAGATTTCACAGGATTTTATTTATTCTTTCTCAGGCCTGATCACTGGGGGAACCGACCCTTTCCAGCACAGGGCTGCACTGCTTTCTTGTCATTGTTTCAGGCTTGAGTCAGGCAGGGGAAGTAAGGCAGCCAAGAGATTAGGAGACTTCTCACAGATGGAATGAGGACTCAGGCTATGTGAAAACTGAGGGGTGGGTCCATCACCCCCTTTTGCTATTGCTCCCCAAGTCTTTCCCTGGGGCCTCCCCATGATTGTGCCTATCTTAGGTTGTTCCCCCTTGGGGAATCTTACCCATCATTGGCTAACAGATCAAGCATTAGGGGCCATTTATGGATGAAGTAAAAGGAGCAGAAGCTACACTCCTGCCAGAGAGATAAGCTTTGTCTCCTTAGTGGCTTATGGTCTGAAGGTCGCTCATTCAGCCTTAGCCATGGTGGGGAGGGGGGTGCAGCTCCTGAAACCAGTCAGGGTGGTTCCCAACACATATAATGAAGTAAAAAGAGTCTCTTCAATAAATGGTGTTGGGTGAAGTGGACTGGTACATGCAAAAAACAAAAAACAAAACAAAACAAAAAACTAGACCACCAACTTACACCATACACCAGAATAAACTCAAAATGGACAACAGACTTAAATATAAGTTGTGATACCATAAAAGTCCTGGCAGAAAATATAGGCTATAAATTTTAGATACCTAACATAGCAATATTTTTGTGGATATATGTCCTTGGGCAAGGGAAATAAAGGAAAAAATGAGCAAATAATACTACATCAAATTTAAAAGCTTCTGAACAGCTAAAGAACCCATCATGAAAACAAAGAGGGAATTGACTGTATGGGAGAATACATTTGCCAATGATGCATCAAACAAGGATTTAATATACAAAATATATAAAGAACTCATATGACTCAACACCAGGAAGATAAACAATCCAATTTAGAAGTGGGGAAAGGACCTGAATAGACACTTCTCCAAGGAGGACATACAGATGGCCCATAGACATATGAAAAATGATAAATATCACTAGCCATCAGAGAGATGCAAAGTAAAACCACAATGAGATATCACCTCACACCAGTCAGAATGATTATCATTAATAAATCAATAAACAACAAGTGCTAATGAGGATGTGGAGAAAAGGGAACCCTAGTACACTGTTGGTGGTAATTCAGACTCATGCAGCCAATGTAGAAAACTGTATGGAATTTCCTCAAAAAATTAAAAATGGAACTGCTTTATGACCCAGCAAGTCCCCTGCTGGGAATATACCCTAAGAATCCTAAATACCAATTCAAAAGAACTTATCTACCCTATGTTCACAGCAGCACAATTTACAATAGCAAAGTGCTGGAAACAGCCCAAGTACCCATCAGTAGACGAGTATATTAAAAAAAAAAAAAAAAAAAAAAAAAACTGGTGGTATGTTTACACAATGGAATACTACACAGCAGGAAAAAAAGAAGGAATTCCTACTTTTTGCTACAGCATTGATGGAACTGGAGGCTATTGTCTTAAGTGATATAAGCCAATCAGTGAAGAAAATACAATGTGGTCTCATTTATAAGAGGAATCTAATGAACAAAATAAACTGATGAGCAAAATAGAACCAGAGAAATGGAAACATGGAACAAACTGATAGCTGTAAGAGGGGACGAGGGAGAGGGAAATGGAAGAAGGAAGGGGAAGTGATTAGTCAAAGAGCATGTGTGAATGATCTATGGACATGAACAATGGATTGGGGATTGAGTAAGTGGTGGGCTGAGTGGCAGAGGACAAAGGGGAAAAAATTGGGAAAGCTGTAATGGAATAAACAATAAAAATTAAAAAATAAAATTGGGCATAGTAAGAGATTTATAATAATAATAAAATAGAACAATTATAACAATACACTACAACAAAAGTTATGTGAATTGATTTGGAGCCCTTGTTAAGTAAAATAAAGGTTAATAGAGCACAAACTTTGTAATACTATAACAGTTAATCTGATAACTAAGGCAACTGCTCATTGATGAATGGGAAAGTAGCGCTTAACGTGTGAAAATGCTGGACAGAAGGACGCCTCACATCATAAACAGGGGAGTAGGATGGCTTGAAATTTCATCATGCTACTCAGAATGGCATGCAATTTAAACTTATGAGTTGCTTGTATCTAAAATTTTCCATTTAATATTTTTGGATCATGGTTGACCATGGGAACCTGAAACCCTGGTAAGTGAAACCCTGGATGAGAAGGGCTTACTGTATCTCTATCTACAATTCTATTGTAATGTTACTTACCTATCTATTCTTTGTCTCCGCCATAAGAATATGCACTCCATGACAGAGGTAGACACTGCCATTTTGGATCTCAGTGTCTGAAATATGAAAAGCAGCACAAAATGGGCACTTGGTGAATATTTGTAAAGCAAATGAATTAAACCATGAAGATATTGCCTGTGTTTGTGTCCTTAAGACATGCATTTCTTTCTTTTTCCTAGCTACATAATTTATAGCCAGTCTAAGTCAGCATCAATTCTTTCAAATATATCCATCAAATGCCTACCATATTTCAGGCACTGAGAATACAATAACAGATAAGATACATCCTGCTGGCATACTTTGTAATTAATGATCAGCTCTAGTTCTGTGAAATATTTTCATTCTACAGTGAAGTAGCTTTATAAAAATCCACCAATTTCTATTTTATATTTTATCTTTAAAATACAGTAATTTTAATATTTACAATTAGGAGTTATCTCTCAGTATTAAGAATAAAGCTGTTATCACATATAAAGGAATTTTGACCAGTACGGAAAATTTTGCCCCGAGTCTTGTGATATTTTTCCTCTAGTCCCCAAGATAGCATTCCAGAAAAACTGAGGGGACTGAAGGGTGGGTGGTGTTTGAGTAGGTGGAAGTTTCTAGTTCCCTTAAGTAGTATAGCTGGCAGGAACCATGAAATACCTGCTGAGATGAAGTCCCCAGCTAAGGCACAGAGGGCTATCTGCCCTCTGAAGGAATCACCAGCTAGAAAAAATCTGACCTATCCTCTTCCTTAGGGTAACACAAGTCCACATCAGACCCAGCTGAGGGTATACAGTCACCCTGCACACTTGAGGCACTAGCTGATTATTCAGACCCTTTTATTTCCCACTTTGTGGCCACATGCTGAGGAAAGAGCCAAAAGCCACTAGAACACTAACATTGCCTATATATTTGTACAGAGCTACAAAATAAATTTTCTCATTAATTTTCACCTTGGAGGGATCGATAATATTACCTTGTTTTTATAAATAAGAAAATTAAAGTTCAGAGAGGTTTAGCAATTTGGCAAAATTGTAATTCAAACCAAGGTCTTCTGATGTCTAGTTAAAAACTGAAAATGATTGGCTAAAATCAGATTTGAAGGATTGTCTGTGGGTTTTAATTCTCATTGGTATAGAATTCCACCTAGGGATCTGGCTATATTTTTAATTTTTAAAGATTTTTTAAAGTATTTATCTTTACAGAGGAGGAAAGGAAGAGAGGGAGAGAAACATCAATGTGTGAGAGCTACATGGATTGCACACCCCCAACTGGGGACCTGGCCTACAACTCAGGAATATGCCCTGACTGGAAATCGAACTGGCAAACTTTCGGTTGGCAGGCCAGCACTCAATCCACTGAGCCACACCAGCCAGGGCAGGAGGGGGTTATATTGCAACCAGATTAAAACATTTGAACAAATATCAGTTTGATGTCTACTTGGGTACATATCCTCTCTCAGTTCCTAAACCCCACTCCTAGCCTCCACAATTTTATGAAATCTCATGTGGGCCATAATGAATGTAGACACTTGCCCCAAACTTTCAGAGTAATAGAAGTACAACCTCCTTAGTTCTCATTACTGTTGAGCAATCCCATTGCAATCAAATGATGTAAGGGGAATTTGAAAGATGGAGTATTTTGAATATGGCTGAAAAATATAACAGGATCCTTCTCTAAACTTCCTCCCTCACCCCAACCCCCATTTCTATCCCCTGCCCTCCACTCCAAGACTAATTTTTCCTTTCAGGCCAGAACTTAAAGCAAAAATATCTAGCATATGCTGAGCTAACAGTAAAAGACAGACTTCGGAAGGGTCTGCACAGGAATGCCAGGTCCACAGTAGCATATCCCAAAAGGCATGTCCATGGGACTGTCAGGGTAGTTAATATCTGAATTGGTGTTCCACCAAGATAACTCAGAGAAAGAGAGAGCTATGTGGGCTCTGACTGCAAGAATTGTAAGCCCATTAAAGTATGACACTACTTCAACAGAATTTCAGGAGTTTCAATTTGCTACAAACTTGCATGTGATCAAAAGGCAAAAAACACCAGTTTTCCTCCAAAGTCCTCCTGTCTGCCCTATCAACTCCCATCTCTTGGTATGATTTTGGTATGGTTAAATTGCATGTGGATTCTCCCTCTTCATCCCACCCTAGCTGCCTCAGAGCTGAATTCATGGCTGGCTGTATTTTCTGTCACCCATCCAGAGCCCCAAGTGGGAAAGATGTGACTCCCCAAACAGTGGGATGACAGGTTTGTCTTCTCAGGTTTCTTGGGTTCACCAGAGGTGGAGATCAGTTTCTGGCTTGGGTAGCATCCTCTAGCTAATAGGCTGGAGGCCACAACATGCAAGGGAGAGCGAGTCAGACCAGTCTAAAATAGAAAACCAAGCTCCCTCCAAATCTTGCTGAAAGTGAGATAGAAAAAGAGAGCAGAAGCAAATGTAGGATGAAAGAGGTAGTGAGAAGATAGCCTGTTGAAAACCAGGAATTATAAAGATAACATTTAGATACAACTCTCAAAGCTTGCCCTGCAAACTGGAAAAGCTGAGAACTTTTCACAATAATGAGCACTTAAGTGTAAGACCTTTGAGTTTCTGCGGACAAGTTCAGCTGTCACTGGTAATTAGTATGTGCTGTGTAGTTTATTCCATTGAGACAAAGAGCAATGATTAAAGCTTACTCTGTAGATGAGGAAATGGGTGAACTTTCACACAAAAAAAGCCACAGGAATGCAAATATGTAGCTGACAAAAGTAGCAAAAGAAATTATCTTCTGCATGACCCCATCCATCTCCTGACCTATCTAGATCAAGGTGGGTGTTACTTTAGAGTACTACTGGACATTTTCTCATTGACATATAGGACAGTCTACCTTTTTGTGTTTTCAGAGATAAAAAGAGAGACCCATAGTGGTCCCCAGTGGCCTCGCATCTTGGTCACTATATGCCAGTGATTCTCTTGTAAAGCAAAGGATGCAAAAGCCCTGTCGCAAGCTGAATAGAGAGATGCAGCCTTCACTAACTACGAAAATTAGTAAGGGGGGAACTGAGAAAGAATAGAGAAGAAAGGGAAAAGTAGAGGAAGTACAGGATTGCCAAGGAAAAGGCTTTTCTTTTTCTATTCCAGAGCCTCCAGGGAGGAATAAATATCATTATGAACCTAGCACGACAACATACAAAATAAAAGGTAACTTTCTAGGTGACCATCTCTGCCGGGACTCGAACCCGGAACCTCTGGATTAGAAGTCCAGCGCGCTCGTCCATTGCGCCACAGAGACCTCACCACAGATATAGCACCAGCACCAGAACTGAAAAAGCACATACCTTCTGCATCACGGAGCTATCTCAGCATCCTGCTCTTTCAGCGGTGTGGGGACAAGGACAGCTGGAAAATCTGGAGTGGAGATCCACCAGCCGGCTCCATCAAAGCTTTTTTCAATACTGTAGAGTCCTCAGGTCCTCAGAGGATTGGAAGAATGTGATGATGGCCATTTTTCCAGTCCCAGAATCTCGGATGAGGTAGGACAGAGCTAGAGCCTTTGCTGTCCCTTCCTCTCCATCCCTAAGGGAAGATAGAGAGAAAGCTTGCCTATTCTCATGTTAACTAAGCAGATCTACTCTGACCAGCAAAGCCTTGAGAAGCCATCTCTACCACCACCCCCTCCCCATCACTGTGGTTTTATCCCAGTCCAGCTATTCTCAGAGAGGGGCTGGGCAAAACTAAGGGATTCAGGAAAACCCTGAATCCCTGAGACAAAGGAACTGCTTCTGTAAAGAAACTGTGAACAGCAGCACAGACTGGCAGGGAAGCTGGATTCCTGGAGACTGGTCCAATTCTCAGCTTTGAGAGCTGTATTTCTCAAGCTTAAGGAAGAGGTACTGGGAGTCCATTGTAATGTTCCTTCAGCATCTTCGCTAGAATTAAGGATGCAGAAGGAGACAGAACCATGGTGAGTGTGTGTGTGCGTGTGTGTGTGAAAGGGGGGTTTGCATATAGGGATGAGGGTGAGAATGGCAGCTTGCTAATGAAATATAGATGGTCCTCACACAGCCCTGCATGAAGACCTGTTTCTTCTCCCTCCACCTTCCCTAGCTCCACGTCTCTGCCATTCTTACTCCCAGGGCTGCCTAATTTAAACAGAGAATTTCTCGGCTTTTTGGGCTTCTTAGGGACTTCCTAGGAGAATCAAAGTGATTACTCCTTCATAATTGTATACAAGGTGGACAAAAGTAGGTTTACAATTGTAATACAATAAATAATACAGTAATTAATAAATAATAATACAAAATAAACTCTATGTTTTGCATACTTACAACTGTAAACATACTTTTGCCCTCCCCTGTATAAATACCTTCATAGCAGTAGCCCAGGTCCAAAAAAAAATAGTTTTTATTTTTAAAAGCTTTTTAGAAAAGACAAATCCATAATCACTGTTGGTTATAGTTTCCACTATACCAGTTCTTCTGAATGCTTAATCTAAATCCTTCTTACCTCAGCTTTGGCTCATTTTTCCTATTTGATTCCCAGAGACATCAAGAGAGAATTGGCCTCTATATTTCAATGACAATAAAAGCAGAAAGCTGGCTCAGGCTCCCTCCTCTATGAGTCTATGACCCATAGCTCTGGATATTGCCAAATGACTTCAATCACAATTCAAAATAGCTCTTTTTAACCTGTGAGACCAGGTGACAGCCAAGTGAAGAACAATAGGACAATGTGAAGAGCTCCAGTTGAAAGATTTTTAAAGGCCCTTCTAACTCTAAGACTATAATCACAATATTTCACACTTCCCTACCCATTCATTTAGCTCTAGGAATAAGATCTGAGAGAGAATGGGACCAAAGTGATTCAGTCAGGTTGCAATGCAAAGAGAAGATTAACATCTAGGGAAAAGCAAATTCTCCAATCAAGATTGCCTTCCATCTAAGACCTAGAGAGGAACTCAGGAAAGTGAAATTGGTGGTGTATATAATAAATCTACAGCAAGAAAGCACAGAATAGACCTTTTTTAGCACATCTACCCTAGACAACTCCAAGAACCTATCACACAGAATGCAGTGCTAGCCAGAGATTGTATTACATTGAATGGCTAGTAACAAGGTACTGGTTAGAGAAGTAGTCAAGAGGTCTATGTGCCTATAAAGGGAAGCTCAACACCACAGGCCAGCCATGAACCACTCAAATACAATAAAAGTTCTCAGGATACTTCCCAGCAGGCTTGGTCAATATTCCCTCAGATTCATACAAACACCCTCTGCTTTTCATAAAGATATTCTCCTATACCCAAGAGATCTATTAAATTGAGTTTCACAGCCTCTTAAGAGATCATGTGTTCTCCACCTGCTGAATGAAGAGGCTAACTCTTCAACTCCTTCCAGCAGCTTCATTCATTGTTTGCAATGTTCTCACTTGGCAATGGTAATAAAATAATGAAAAATAAAAAGTGACACGGTCCCACCCTCAAGGATCCTGCATGTAAATTCCAATGTAGCAACTACTTTGAAAGACATATGGGAGAAAAAAGAGAAATTAATCTTACTGCCCACCAAATAAATTGTCAATTTTCCAAGTTAACACCAAAGCCATAACTCTGGAACTAGAAAGATCCAACTTCAATAACAAGCTGTGCAGTTTACTTGCTTCAAAACCCTGAGAAAAATGACTTACCTTCTGAACCTTCCACTTCCAGATTATAAACTGGGGGCAATAATAAATGCTGTTCATAAAGACTAGCTGAGACTTGATGGTGCAAAGCGTTATCCCCTTCTTTCCTTTGTTCCATGACAGAATTCTTGACTCTATTGCCTGACTTGCCTCCTTCTTCTTGAATAGCTTTCTTTTATCTTTCTCCTATAATCTCTTCCCACTCTCTCAGCCCACCAACAGCAATCTCACAATTTTTGCAAAAAATAGTCCTCCTCAACAAGTCTTTCTAGGATCTCTTGTATTAATAATTTGTATTAACAAAAATCCTCTGGATTTTGTCCAAAGGGTTTTTTATAAAATAAGAGATGTCTCTCTAACATCTTGTTTCACTTTATCATCCATAAATCAGATAAAGCATCTTGATAAGCATGAATAATGCCTCTAAACTAGGTTTTCAATTAAAAAATAAGGATGGAAACAAAGAAAGTGAAAGTTTTGAAAGATCAGGAAAGTTGAAACCAGTCCATTCCAAATGATTGAAAACAGTAAATCCTTTTCTTCTTTTAAACAAGGTATGTCATTTATGTTTATGTAAACCCTTAAAGAGATCAGTATATTTCCTTTCAAGAAATTTTCCACTGATTTAATTCTCCAATGATCTGTGACTCAAACAAATATTTCTCATGCTTCTAAATGACTGCCACTCTTTGACCCACAGACAAACTGGTAATGTTCATCCATTATTTAATTCACAAAACATTGCTGGGATACATATAATAAATTCCAAAAAATATTTTCCTGTTGGACCAGAAACAAAAACAATTAAATCCCACATCCTGCTATGGTCCTACTCACAGGATCCCAAAAGGTACCAACCAGTCAATGTTTTCTGGGTCTTTTATTTCCTTCCACTACAGTTGACATATAATATTATATCCATTTCAGTTGTAAAACACAATGATTAGATATTTATATAATTTACAGAGTGATAACCCAGTAAGTCTGGTACCCACTTGATACCATACATAGTTACTACAATATTATTGACCATATTATACTAGTCAATATTTTAAATGCTAAGGGATATTAAATGGAGTAAGAATAAAATAGTTATTTGGATAACATAGTTCACATGCTATGCTTTACCTCCCAGTCCCTAAAATGTCCCAAACCTTATTTTTAAGGTGTCGATTGTTTTCATTTTTTTACATTTTATATCAATTTTATTTTTTCAGTTATAGTTAACATTCAACAGTATTTTATATTAGTTTCAGATGTCCAGCATAGTGGCCAGAGCCTACAGAATTTAAGAAGTGATTGCCTCAACAAGTCCATCACCCGCCTGGCACACCACACAGTCACCACAACACCACTGATTATATTCACTATGCTTGCCTCACATCCCATGACTATTTTGTAGCTATGGATGTGTGGTCACAAACATTAATTCACATCTGTTGTGGGAAAACACTATAGAAATGGCTTCCATATACCATCCTCTTATATCCCTAAATGTCACTAGCTCCCTCAGTATTTTATTCCTCCTCTCATCACCTCCCAGGGAGGTTAAAAAAATTCTTTGCAATGTCAGGCCTATGGTGCTAGGCCCACTCTGCAGACCTATGAAAGTTCAGCTCATAACTCTCTACCCCTTAATGAGGGGCAATATGAACATCTCTATAAATCAAAAAGGCCCATCACTTCTTTTCCAGACATTTCATCCTTGTGAGGTCTTGTCCTGTGCTTATTTGTCTATTTCTCTCAATAATTTTTCTAACCCATCATAATGAAGCATTTATGTTTCTAAAGCCTCCTGTTTTCATCCATCCTGAGATAATAAGTCTGACTCATTCCTTTGCCATCCTGTTCCCTATCTTTTAAGAGAGAAGTAAGATAATCCAGGTAATAACTGAGTCTTAGAATTAAGACAAAGGAGAACAAATATAGGGCAAATTTGGCTTTAATTATCATATCCTACTTTCAGAAACCATTACAGGTCTAGCCCAGTGCCATTTGTTACCCAGGCCTCTCAGACCTCCCCTAAAGCAGACCTAGAGCCAATCTATCTCAAAATGGGCTAGACCTCCACAGTCCACATAGAGGTCATGTCCTTAAGGAAATCTGAGTAATGGTGAAGAATCTGGAGATAGATTCTCCCTTACCTGTTTGCCTCTATCTCAGCCTTTTCTAGAAAGCTGTCTAGAGAATTCTAGAGTGTTTCTCCAAGGATGAATTCTCTCTCTGCTTAAGAAGGATGAGGAAGCTATCAGTGTTTATCTAAAAGAGAAGCAGTGGGTGATCATGTCCCACCAGATTTTTCTAGGAATTTGGTGGGAAACTTGCTCTCTGCTTCATCCCCATTCTCCAACAAATGTGTTAATTCCTGGACTACCTCTCAAATACAAGGCCTTTTCTCCTCTTTAGAATCCAGGCTCTTCTTACCTCTGTTTATAACTCTAAGCCATCACCTTCTTGTGTATTCAATACTAGCTCCCCAGTCCTGTATTTTTACTATTTCTTCTTGCCTCCTCCATCAATTTCTTCATCTGCCTCAGGGTGAATCACTTTTAGTCATTTCCCAATTTAAAATTTTCCTTCCCCTTCTGTCCACACTTTTCCTCATTCATATGCATTTCACTTTTCCCACATTCTGCACTTGACATTCCCTAATTCTTTCCCATCTAGCCCCTATCCTCCATAAAGTTCCATTTCTTGGCCATAACCTCATCTGTTTTCATCTAGAAACCGTATTCCAAACACTGTATTGTCCAGACTCACGTTTCTTGGTCTTCTACACATACAGCCCACTACTCTTCTCTGTCTCTGTTTCCCCTACCCAACATCTTTTGGGATCTTTGAGTTTCCCAAGGCTTCCAAGCCCCGCTACCCTTACCCCCAATCATAATACTTTGTCACTGGTTTCAGAGTCTTGATATTATCATTCCTTCATCCTCAGACCCTCTTTTTCTCCTTCTTCCAGATTTTATTATTCATACCTATTTACTTTACCTCAATTCATTTAGTCCAGATCTCTGCTCCTTAAATATTCAGTCTCTACTACCTGTTCTTCTAAATCTTTTTCCACCCACTCAGTATGGTGCCAGATTCCCCTCCACATGATGTTCACCTCCATACATCTTGGGCTCTTTCTGACTCTATAACACACATGTATCTATTTTACTTCTTTGCCTGGGGTCTTATGCACTACTAGCTCCTAATTCCTATGGTATTGAGTTACCATGAGTATGGGCTGACAACCAGGTCGTTTAAGCTTCACAGGCATCACAAAGGCTCTGGTTCATAAAAGGGCAGATACTGTAAGCCCAAGGCCAAAGATTTAGAAGGTGAATTCTCAAGAGGGCCATGACTCTGTGACCAATGGCCAGTGTATTCAAGAACATTGGCTTTGCCTAATATTAAAAGAAAATGGGGCTTTCTTTCTCTCTCACCTACCTCAGCTTTATTTCCCATTCTACCTGGAAGGAGCTTTGAGGGGAACATAGTGAGGTAGACTCTGTAATGGACAGAGGAAACAGGTGTTTATCTTTCACTATGCATCAGTTTAAACAAAAAAGTATGACCATGAAGTGTTCAATCCCAGGGACTGCACCTGTCTTTACATAGGAACCTCTTAATGACAAATAGTAGCAAGGTCTATACATAATTTATCTTATACAACAGTCAGTCATAGTCTATACAGTACTAGCCCTTCTAAAGCCCATACTAAAGAACATTCAGTCCCCATGCTGAAAACAGGGTTGGAATCAAGGGGAAGAATTTTACCTTGAGTGAACTGGTTAATCTTCATCAGGCTCAGATTATTGTACTTTAAAAGGTGGTAGATGAATTTCTAATGTCCTTCCTCATGTTATCTGTCTACAATTCTAAGAAACACTATAAGAGTAGTCATACTGATGATAAAAGTATTTTAAATTATTTACTTCATTTTATCACCAGAACTATCCTTTGCTATGGAAAGAATGATTATCATTATTTTCCTTTTACAAAATAAAAACTTTGATCAAAGACATTAAAGTGACTTGAACAAAGTCACTCAACCCAGAAGTGGTGGGGCTGAGGAGAGCCACAGGCACAGGGTTTTGACCAATGTCACCAATCTGATCAGGTGTCCCATGGAAAGCATTCAATGAAAGATACAGAGATTTTGAGGCTTTTCCTTGTAAGTCTTTTCCCTGCCCTTGCAAAACAGAAAACTAATGTCCATATAAATAAAATGACTTGTTCAAGATCAATCATTCATGTAGCTGCTACTCAGTTCCAGGTTTTCTGACTCTTACTTCAGTGCTCATTTTATTCCACCATAGTGTCACTAAATTGCTCTTGAGTCCCAAGTACAGTCTCTACACAGAGTGGAAAGAAGGGTTGGGAAGGGGAGAGCAAAATGCTTAGTCTCCAGTCTTAGCTGATAAATCAGAAAAATAAAAGACATCAAATAACTTCTTCCTAGAATCACTGAATGCTCAAAGTGGAAAAAAATATTTTAAATAATTAAGTGTCATTTTTAACCTAATGCATCAGTTGAATTTTTTAGCATATACTCTAAATACTTGTATGAATTTTAAAAACTAGTTTGAAAATTAAATTGATAATGCTAAGTGGGTGAATGTTTGTACTTTATTTTCCATATTTCTGTAGTCTATAATTTTTGTCAAGCCTCTTCATCTATAATTACATAGATTGGTAAACTCATACCCATAGAAATTAAATTATGTATCTAATATTACAAAAACAGACTGTTATAGTCCAATTGGCAAACTACAGACCTTAAAGTCAAGACTGGCCAAAGTTTGAATCCTGGTTCTGCAACTTACTGTGTGATAATTCACTGAAGGTCAACCAAACAAACCTCTCTGAGACTAAGATTGCTCATTTGATTTTACAAATTCATGCAAGTAATAATACCTACCATGTAAGGTCTTTATAAGCTGTAAATGAGATAAAGAATGAGAAAATCCTTAGTAGACTAGCTCCTGGAAGTCTGTATTTTTACAGAGAGTAGGTTGGTTATGCTCAGGCACTTTCCTTTCACACTCTACCCAACCTAGCTTGTGTTCAAATGTTCTCTCTAAAGTCACTAATAACTGTCTAACCATCAAATTCAATAATCTCACTTCACCTTTATGCAGCATTTCACACTGTTAAGCACACCTTCCTTCCAAAAAAATGTTCATTCCTCTGATTTCTATGACAAACACAACCTTCTTCTAACTTGTTCCCTATTTCTTGGCCCATCCTTGTCAGAGTCCTTCACCAGCCTTCATCTTTCTTCTTAAATATGAGTGTTCCAAAGAGCTTCATTTATCAAACGGCCAGTCAGAATGTTAACAGCATTTCACATTTTTAAATGGAAAAGAAATTATAAGGCAGGATGGGACAGGATAGGGTAGGACAGGACAGAATAAAAAATAAAATAACAGAAGATGTCACATTTTAATAAAAGCATGTATTGTTTCATAAAATGTTTGTTTCAGTTAAACATACATGTATTTGTGTGGACATGTACACTCTTAATTGATTTTTTTCTGTGGGTCAAAACATTCCCCTAAAGTATGCATTGGCTCTCTTCTATTTTTTTCCCTGAATAATATGAAATAGTAGCACACCACACCCTACCAACTATGACTTCAATTCTCATATCTATACCTTAAAACCAGGCATCTCACCTAAAAGCCAGATTTCTTTATTCAGCTGCCTTGACATAGCCATCCCTATATGACTTGCAGGCATCTCAATTATAAAATGCACAAATATGAGTTTGTATTTCCATTAAATGTATTTATGATAAATTTCCTTTATTTTTTAATTCCCATAATTCTTCTACTTTTCATAGTCCACTAATTCAGTTAATGGTAGCACTGCCCACTGACTTATTTATTAATTCATTTATTCCACAAATCCACAAATGTATAGTATATACCAAGAAGTGTGCTAAGCATTTGAGACACAAAAAATAAAGACACGATATCTGCCCTAAATAAAATCGGTTAGAAACAGAAAGTAAATAGAATCACAAAACAAGGATACATCCAGCATACTACAACAACAGAATATAGGCAAACTAACAGTCTGAGGGTTTTAAGAAGGATTTCTAGAGCTATAAACTCAACCAAGTTTTAAAGTAAGAACAGTTATTAACTTAAGGGGGGAGAAGTTGGGGTTGGGAGATTTTGTGTGTGTGTGTGGTGTGTGTTGGTGAAACCAAGAAAGAAAGACACTCTCAGAAAAGGGAACAGCACCAGCCAAAATTATCTTGTTTGTATAAGAAACTACAAGAAATGAGGGATTGCTGAAGTCCAAAGTCCCAGGCAGAGAGTGACAAAGAATGTGGCTAGAAAGACCAGACCTTCATATGTCATGTTAAAGGCCTTTGATTTTAATCCTGCAGGAGATGCCAGGGCATGAAGGATTTTAAGGAAGAACGATTATGTGGTTTGCATTTTAGACAGATCACTCCGGTTGCTCTGCTGTGAATAATTTCAAGAGGGCTGTAGGAGGAGGCTTTTACAGTCGTCAAGGTAAGTAATAATGGAGATCTGGACTCCAGTAATGGAACTGGCTCCACAACAGTAAATTGAAAAAAGATGATTGATTTGATAAAAACAGTATTGGGGAGAAAGAATTGGTCACCCAATCACTTCAGCTGGAAACATGCAGGCTGTCAAAGCTTCTTCCCTCAGCTTTATCCTCCAAAATTAATCAACTACAGAGTTTTATCAATTCTGCCTCTTCATTAGCTTTCCAATCCATTCCTCACTTTCCATCCTATTGCTTTGGGTATGGTTCAGATAGTTCATCCTTTGTAACCAGAGCTATTTAAATATTTTAATAACCCCTCACTTGTCTACTTGAAACAACCCCTGCTGTCTTCCTACTGATCTGGCATACCAACAACAGAACAATTGTGATTTTTTAAATCATTTTTGGTTCACAGGCTGGCACTCAGTCCCCTGAGCCACACCAGCCAGGGCTAAATCATTTTTTAATTGTTATTCTATTAACAGTAGTCCCAATTCTCCCCCTTTGCCTTCCTCCATCTATCCTACTCTCCACTCCCAAAGTTAATTCCCATGTCGTTATCCATGTCCATGGGTGAATATTCATACATGTTCTTTGTCTAGTCCCTTCCCCTTCTTTGCACCATTGTCCCTCCTCCTCTTGCTCCTCTGGTCACTTTTGGACTGTTCCCTGTTTCTATGCCTGTAGTTCTATTTTGTTTGTTAGTTTATTTTGTTCATTAGATTCCTCTTATAAGTGAGATCATATGGTATTCATCATTCATTGGCTGACTTAGTATGGATGGAGCTGAAGGATATTATGCCAATTGTCATTTTTCTTGAAGTACCTACCCATCAATATTTGTCCATCTATTGCCCAGAGAACAGCCTAAAGGCAATCTATTGGCTGATTCCTATCCCTCTTTTCAACTTCATTTACTATTATCTTCCACTTTCACCCCAGGTCTTATGTTGTGCAGTGTCAAAGTATTTATAATTCCCTAAAATGAACAAACAAATAAAAACAAAAATAAAAACTGTTCTGGGCCATAGTAACAAGCTCTGCATATGAGATATTTCCTCTCTCTGGAATGCCCTTCTTTTCTCTACCTTCACATTTGTCTGGAAGACAGCTACTCTTCTTTGAAGATTCAGTTCAGTCACCTTATTTTTTATAATCCACCATAACCCTAACATCACTATAACTCTGTGCAGACTGGATCACACCCTAATAATAATCGTGTGGATCTTCACACTATTATTGCACTTGTGCATATGGCTGTTGGAGCACTGAGAACATTGTATTGCAATCAATTTTGTGCATATCTGCCTCCTCCCAGTGGGTGAGCAACTTGAGTTCTTCTATACTTGTGTTATTCTGTGTGACTATAGCAGGTATCTGTCTCCCAAGCCCAGAGATATCTCCATAATTCCACAAGTAGATTCCACAAGTAAATTCCACAAATTTATTTTTAAAATAGAAATAGTAGATGGAAATTGTTAAAATGAGACCTGAGAATTTGAGACTGCTTCTACTGCTCTACTTCAAATTGATACCTGACACATTCAACTTTGTCCAGAGCTCCAATTTTTATATCCAGTCTACTGAATATTTCCTATTAGATGGGTTCCTATAAGCCTAAACTCAAGGTAATTCAAACAATATAAACCTTCCTCCATCTTAAAATACTACCCCATAAAGGGCTTTCCTGACTCTACTGTTTCTTTCCATGGTTCAACATTTCCAAGTTAATCATCAAACCCTCAAGCTGAGAGTCACCTCTGCCTTCTCCCTCTCTCTGGCTTCCCATAACCAACACCAAATTGTAGTATCTCTTTCCTTTCCCAATGGTCCTGCCCTAGGTCAGGACTGTTTGACTTTGTTCCTGGATTTCTATCATCATTTTTAACACACTTATTTAGATAAGCCTTTAAAAAATATATTTTACCCCTGGCTGGTGTGGTTCAGTGGATTGAGTGCCGGCCTATTAACCAAAGGATTTTATTCCCAGTCAGGGCACATACCTGGGTTGTGGACCAGGTCCCAAGTTGGAGGGTGGGGAGCACGAGAGGCAAGCACACATTGATGTTTCTCTCCCTTCCTCCCTCCCTTCCTCTCTCTCTAAAAATAAAATAAAGGGGGAATAATATATATTTTCCCTTTTATATATATATATATAAATATATATATAACATATATTTTATATATTTTAGTCACTCAACAGATGGGCACATAATCACTTTAAACATTTAGGCATATAATATAAATAATTATAGCCCCCTCTTATGCCTTAAATCTTATCCCCACCTCAGGAATAACAATTTATTTTCCCAAGTTTAACATATATCTAAATAATAAGATATTATCAAGTGCCTACTATGTGCTAGGCGCTATTCAAAGCAGTTTAAATAGATTAATTTAAAGCATCATTATGCTATCCTAATATGTAACTTTATTATCTTCACATTCCATACAAGGAGAATAAAATACTGAGATGTTAAGCATCTTGCCAAAGGTCATACAACAAGTAAGTATCTATTCATTCACTTAAACACAAATTTACATGTATATGAAATGTAACAATCAAATGTACGTTACAAACATAGCTTTCCCCCCTTATTTTATGCGAAAAGAATAATAGTATGTGTTTTTCTTTATATATTCACTTACCAATACATCTTGGTTATCTTTCCATGTTGGTACATCAAAGTTTATCTCATTTTAAACTGTTATATGTTATTATAAAGTATGAATATAGTACAATTTATTTAACTACTTTACTATTGATAGAAATTTAGGTTGTTTTCTGTAGTAGACCATTCTGTGTGGCATGGGCCCAGCTCCCAGTGGAAAGCAAGGTATGATGCACAGGACCCATGCCCACAGATAGGTTCTCCTGTGGGGAATCAAGCCTGCACTGTACCTAGTCTACTTTGAGACTTTCTTTTGCTAAAACTCCCTCACCCTGAATTGAGACAGGATGCTAAAACTACCCAGTGTGGAGTGTAACCAGGTCAACCACTTTTCCCTTTTCATTTGCAAATATCCTTCTTCTGTGATACGATTAGCAGCATCGGCTCCTTTGTTTTTCTGTAAAAGGTAATCACCTAAAGCAAACCTGTGCACAGTAAATGAGGACCATCATATAATTTGTGCAGAAAAAGAAATAAAGGCTGGTCATGATGGAGGCCGAGGTTTTTCTCCCTTTAAGAAAGAAGCCATGTGGTCCCTTTTCCTCCACGGGACTTGGTAGTCCATGTGAATTTCTCGCATCTTATCCACAATGTGGCAGACCCCACGAGCCGGGGTGCACATCAGTTTTCTGTTTCTCACTACTAGAAACAATGATGTGAATCACCTCTATATGCACAAATCATGGCATTCATGTGTGAATAGATCTATAGCACAGGTTTGTGGAAATAGCACTACTAGTATTTCCATACTTGGTTTTGATACATTCTGCCAAAATATCTCCAAAAACGTTTCACAGATTTACATTTTTACTAACAACAAATGAAGATGTTTGCTTTCCCAAACACTTACCGAGACTGAATATTAGCCATCACTTTAATTTTTAACAGCCAAGGGTCTTTTAGTTGCTTTAACTTATATTTCTAAAAATTCAAATGCAGTTGATCATCTTTTCAGATGTTTATTGAACAATTTCTACTGATACTTTTAATTTCCTCTTCAACCACTTGTCTTTTTATGTATATTTATTAGATATTTTTTCATATTATCAATTAAGTATCTTGCTAAATAAAAATTTCCCACCCTGTAACTTACTTTTAAACTTTGTCTATTGTGTCTACAATAATATCAATTTAAAAAAATCATGCAGTAAAACTTGTCAGCTCCTTCCTTTACTAATTCTCGGTCCTGTGTCTTACTCAAGAAGGGTTTTCAGTTCTGAAATTAGAGATATTGTTCTATAGTTTTTTAAAATTTTTTTTAGTTGTGTTTTGTTTATTTAAAAAAAGTGTAACTTCAGTCCATGTGAAATTTTTTTTATGTATATGGCTGGAGGGGAGGCTTAACATACCCCACCCAGCCTGGCAAACTGAAAAGTAATTATTCAAATACCATTTATTAAACAGTAAAATCCCTAGTTCTGATTAGAAGTGCAATATATGATGAAGGTAGTATTCTTCTTCATACACTAACTTCTCATGTTGATTTGTGACTATGATCTCCTACTCCAGAGAACTATTTGTTTTATTCCTGTTATACTTTAATGTTTTCATCACAATAATTTTAAAGTAACTTAGTTACCAGAGGGGACAGGGTGGGTGGAGGGAGAATGAAGTGGGCAAAAGGAATCAAATATATAGTGATGGAAGGAAACTAAATTTTGGGTGATGAACACACAATGAAATATATAGATTATTATAAAGTTATACACCTGAAATTTGTATAGTGTTATTAACCAATGTTACCCCAATGAATTTAATTAAAAAATTAAAAACAGAGCCATATATTAAAAATAAATTAATTAATTTAAAACAAACAAACAAGCATAATATAAACAAAGACACTGAATTTGAGAACAGTCTGACAGTGTCCAAAGTGGGAGGGGAGGGAATTTCGGGGGGAAAGGGGAACGGTTTAGAGCAACAAGTATAAAAGACTCATGGACAAAAACTATGGGGGGTGGAAATGGGAGGAAGGTGGGGAGGGCTGGGGTGGTGGGCTGGGGCGGGGTAAAAAACAGAAAACTGTACAATATCAACAATTAAAAAATACTGATTAAAAAAAATGTTTTGTGTACATATTTTTAACTCAGAGGAGTTGAGTGCTAGTTTGGCCAAGAAGCTGGGAAGCGGCTGCATTACACAGCAAAGCAACCACACTGAGTTTAAGATGAGGAATGGCGAGGGATGAGGGTAACCACACGAGGGTAGTAGAGAGCAGGTTAAACAAAGGAGCCCTGGATAAGAATAAATAATTTATTGGAGCTTAAAATGTAAATCCAAAACATACTTTGTATTTAAACAATAGGCACAGAGCAAGATTTTATGGTACACCTAAGTAGAGCAGAGAAACCTCTCTCACACACGTGCTCCAAAGTGAAGGGGGTACTACTGTGCACTGAGTTCCTAACTAGGAATTTGGCATAAATGTCCTCTTTTAATCTTCACAGGATGCCTACAAAATAAACAACAATAATGTCTAATTTTTAGCAAACAAAAAACTGAACTCAAATAAAGGAAGTGGAACAGTTGGTATTCAAGCCTCATGAGCCCAACTTCAAAAGCCATGCTTTCTCACACTCCTACATTATTTCTCCAATGGATTGAATTAGGAATGACTTCTTCAAGCTGGACCCAGAACCTGCTTTTTGTTCTTAGGGCAGGACACACAGTTATCCCTGGAATTTCACAGTCCACAACAACAGTAGCTTCATATGAATGTAGCAAGAATACCTAAATGTATCTGCCTCAATTTCTGACTTAGCCAAGGGAGTAACAGCAACAATGGTCAGTCTGAGAGGTATGTGCATGTGGAGATGCTAGTCCACAAACAAACTATGGGATTGGAAACTCTGGTGACAAATCTCATCAGGTGTCACCTGGCTATGGAATGCTACTCTATTAGTAGAAATCTCTGGGCTTAAAAAGATCTTAGGACCGAAATGAATCACAGAGACCATGAGTTAGCCAAAGGCAACAAATTAAAATATCAAGAATAACAGAAAACCATATAAGAGGGCTTGAAATAACATCTAATATTCAACTTATAACCATCAGCCACAGTCTTACTCACCTACCAAGGTTTGTTCTCTACCCAGCTATTTAAGAGAAAAGGATCAGAGAAGAGGTTTTGATCCTTTTGATGAAATGATGAAAGAATGGGCAGAAAGTTAAGAATTAAGACACTTCATCTCTTACACAGGAGGTTGAGGGGCAATTTAATAACAGTCTTAAAGCCTCTAAAGGAATATGAACCAGAAGGAAAAGACTTAAATGACAGTGGGAAGTTTATTTTGGGCCTAAAAAATGTTCTTGATTGTAAAATCAACGTGGAAAATTAAAGAATGAGGATGCTCTTCTCCAAATGTGATGAGTGAGAGTGTGCTCTTTTATGCATTCACTCAAATATTTAATAAGCACTTATTATTATATGACAGTCCTTATGTGCAGTATTTGGTTTCTGGTGATACAACTTTGAACAAAATTTAGGTACTTTTCTCATGGAGCCTGTGTTTACTGGGAAAAAGGATATAGGCAACAAATAAACAAATGATAAATTATAAAGAAAATAATGAAGGACTGCAAGTTAATGAGAAGGCCTCTTTGAGGAGGTGACATTTAAAGTGGAGGTACAAGCAAAAGCAGCTTTACATGGAGCAGAGAGGGAAGGTTCCAGTTCAGAATCACCAGCCAGTACAAAGGTTTAGTGTGAGCATGAGTTTCATATGTTAGAAATATAAAAGGAGGGAGAATGTGGCCATGAGGTTACACAAGGTCAGAGAGATAGGCAGAGACCAGACTGAATAGTGTTTTATATATAAGGTTAGCAATCACTGGATACAAATAGTTAAGAAAATTATTTGTTAAAAGACTCAATAATACATTTAAAACAATACAACTATGTTCTAATGGACTATTTACACATGTGGTTCTTTCAGGAGTCAGTGAGCTCTTTGTGAGGAGATACAGGTTGTGGTGTGCTTTTTTCAAGATTGTTGGGACCTAGAGATCACTGGGAGGACTTGTTAACATTAAGTCTTGGGATCTTTGTCCTAATTCTTAACCTTCTTCCAGTTCTTTCATCATTTTAGAACCTCTTCTCTGATCCTTTTCTCTTAAATAGGTGGGTTGAGAACAAACCTTGGTAAGTGAGTAAGACTGTGGCTGATGGTTATGAGTTGAATATTAGATGTTATTTCAGGCCCTCTTGTATGGTTTTCTGTTATTCTTGATATTTTAATCTGTCATCTTTGGCTAACTCATGGTCATCTGTGATTCATTTTGATCCTAAGATCTTTTTAAGCCCAGAGCTTTATTATTAACCTTTGGAACGAGAATTTCCTCAGCACCTGTATTATTTTAACAGGTGCCCATGTAAACCATGATCAGGCATAGATGGACATACTGGTATGCTGGAATGACCAGAGGCTTTGGAGACAAACCTAGATGAAGATCTTGGCTCTCCCAATTAATGTGTGACTTATAGGAAGTTGCCACATTTCCTGAGCTTCATTTTCCTCATCTGTAAAATGGGAATGATCATACCTTCAAGTCATAGGGCTATGCTTGAAGACTAAATATAGAGCATATACAAAGTTCAGGCACACAGTAGGCACTTCATGAATGGTGAATGAATATATGTTGACTAAATGAAATCTATGTGTGAATAAAAAGCTAAATATATATTGTCACTCTGCAATGCTTGTGTTTTGAATCTGTAATGTTCCTTACCATCAGCATAGAGCCCAGGATTCTGGACCAGACACCAACCTCCACCCTCTGGCTCTAACTTAACCTTTATTTCCTCCTGTCAATTGGCCTAGCTTTTCTGACTCATAGTCACTTCCTACCCCTTCCCACTTGTACCTCCTCTAAAACATAAAGTAACTCACTCAGCTTTCCTTCTCCTCTAGTCTGTCATGGAGATGACCCCCAACTGGTTGCCAGGGAAAAGTTCTGAGTAACAGTTGCCACAGAGTGCAAGCTGTTCCCGCCAGGCACTAACTAAGGTGGCCATCCATTCTAGTTTATCAGGGACTTTCCCAATATTAGCACTGGAAGTCTAGAAAAGTGCCTCAGTCCCTGGAATACCAGGAAAAAAAATTATTATTGAGCCTAACCCCATACCCCATGCTACTTCATGTTACTCTACGCCACTGTCCACATCTGTGCATTCCACCTCACACTACCCATTGATGTCTGGGTCCTACAACATTGTTCTAGGTGTTATTTCTACCTTGCCCATTGGTTGAAACAACACCACACTCATTGGGCTCTGTGCAATGTCATATTATTGAATTTGTGGTCCCCAGAATGGTCAGGCTTCTTAATCAAATGATATGTATCCTCCAGTCCGTCCATCCACCACTGCCAGAGTTATCATTCTAAAATGCAAATCTGGCACTGACTCTTTGCTGAATAAAGAACAATCTCTAGCATAAATTCCCTTCATAATCTAGCCATACCAACTAAATTGTTTTCTGTGTCCCTGCTTTTGCATATGCTGTTCCATTTTTTTGTAATGCCTTTCATCCTTTGAAAAGCTGGTTAACTCTTAGCATTTCTTAAGGTCCACACTTTTAATCTCTGCCTCTTCTTTGATTCTTCAGTGACTTATATATAATTGTACTTTAGCCTTTATCATATGGTGCAGTAATTATGTGTTTGCTTATTTTCCAGACTGAACTGGCAGTTCCTTGAAGGTAAGTTTCATGACTTACTCATCTTTGTATTCTCAAAAGCCCAGCATGTTTTTAACATTCACTCTTATTTTACAATTCTAAAAACAAACCATTAATATCATATTCATCTTCATTTTCAAGTAGTTTGCATCCCTGAATATTATCCTATCCCTGACCTTTGCATTATTCCTTACATATAAAATAAGGCTCAAAAATGAGGTGGGAGTTGGGGTAAAAGCATCCATTATTTGTTTTATCTTGTAATAAAAAATAAAACCTGGGTGTCTATAATTTATCTTATACACTGTAACAAAACAACTGGGACAAAACATCCAATATCAACTATCACTGTGTATTTCATATGGAAAGTCAATAAACTAAATAAATGATAAGGTGTTCTATTCCAGACATATTGATATGTTCTTATATGTTCACCAGGTATAACTATAAGGTGACAAAACTCTTGTTTCATTTTCCTTGTATTAACAAATAGACTAGAATGACACTGTTCAGGCATTTTTAGAACTCCTCTTTGCAAACTGCCTTAATAGAATAGCAATAATAAAAAAGGAAAAAAAGAACCAACATGTTAGTCAACTTATAGGCCATTTCCTTTCACTTTACAATCAAATCTTATTTTTGCATTACCCAACATGACCCTCCACTTATCTAAAAGGCTGGGATCCCAAAGACATTTGGCTATTTTCAAAATTAAAAGCCAGTCTCAAAGTATGAAAATTCTCCACAACTGATTATATGCAAAAGTATGTGGCAGTCTCTAAAGTCAATTCCAAGAATTATAAACTATTCCTTAAATAAGTGGATAAAAATATTTATACATGTATATTAGAATCATTCACCTTATTTTAGATATATTAGGTATATGATAAGAACAATACATAACTGTAGGGAGTATATTAATGAAATGTGGTTATATGCATGTATGTATTTCTGGGAAAAAAGGTGTTTTATGAAGCCTATGTGTTTACAAAGATATTGTTTCAGTTTAATTTAGTAGAATTAATGGAGAATATATTATCTTTCCATTTCTACACTAGACAGGAATTACAAGATTCATGAAACATCATTCCTGCCCTTAAAGAGGTCATAGAAAAGAAAACACATAAACTAACCATTGCAACACAGTGAAAGAAGTGTAACAGTGGAAGTACCATATTTTTCAGACCATAAGACACACCTAGGTTTTAGAGGAGGAAAATAGGGGAAAATTTTGAAGCAAAAAATGTGGTAAAATATTTAATAACATAAATAACATAATATTTCACCAATGTAAATGTAAACTCAACTGCAGCATTAACAACCATTATTCCTCCCAAATTTAGGGGGGCGCATTTTATAGGCTGAAAAATACACTATATATTCAATGTAATGGTGGCACCTAGAAAGGAATGATTATTTCTGGATAGAAGGCTTCATAGAGGTGGTGACATCTCATCAATGTTTGAATGGATAAACACACGCACAAGTTTCATCAGGCTTGAAATGAGATGGGCGATCCAGGTATAGGAAACAGTATATGCAAAGACACTGAGGCATGAACCAACATAGTGTGTTTGAGAAATTACAAGTGATTGATATTGCTGGAGCATGGAATGCAAGTACAGGAATACAGAGATACTTTGTCACAGACACTACAGATACAAATACATGTAACCGAAAAAGTGTTTTTTTGTTTGCGGATGATTATGTGTATCTATTGTCTTCTTAAAATACATCAGCCTAAAATTAAAGCAATAGTGGCATTCATTATATTTACTACATGTTGTTTTGGCCGGAATTTATCACAAAAATGTCTCTGGTCTCCACTCTTATCTGTTCTATTCTTTGCTCTCTCACTTCTTACTCATTTCACTTCTTACTCAGTTCCCCCTGCACTTTTAGTTCTATTGCTCCTTTTCCCTTTGTCCTGTTTCTTCCCACAGTGATGAGTCCATCTATAGTCTCATAGATCATTCTTCTTTCTATCTCTCCTTCAGAAGCAAGATCAAAAAACCTGTCCTCTCACAAGTCTTTTTGGCAAAGTCTAGTGGTTAAAAATTTAGGCTTTGGAATAAGACAAATCTGTATTTGAAACCTTGGTTTCTCTTTCACCATCTTTGTGCTATTGTGCCAGTGACTTGGCTTTTCTAGTCCTTGCTATCTTCATCTGTAAAATAAGAGAAATGTATATTGCACAGAGAGCTTGTGAATATTAAAAGACATAATACATGTAAAGAGCTACATGTTAGTATATACAAACTTGGTCATTAATAGTAATTGTTAATTCTAAATTCAAAGTGTCCAGTGATCTTCATGTCTAAGTCATGTACATACATAGGTGGTTCCACTGGTATTTACCTTGGCTGTACCTGCCTTCTTATGCCATGGGAGGCAGGACTGCTGTGCTGTACAACACCAAATTGAATGATGCCCCTGGCAGTGTGTAGTATGGCCAGTCTGGGAAGGAGAAGAAGGCTTTTTTGCTTTTAGTTTTGTTTCTTCTAGTTTGATTGTTTTAACTTTAAAGTAATGTTATTTATATATATTTTAAAGTAATGTATTTGTATACACTGCTATAATGTTTTAAAGTATCAATGAGGTTTCTGGGCAGGGAAATTTTGCCTCTCATTTTGTGTTTATTTGATTTCTATTTTGTACTACTCTTTATTTCTTAAAATCTAATAATATACTTTCAAAAATGCAGTATGTTAGAAATCATTCTAGTCAGAATTAGTTAGGATTTTAGAAAGTTGACCAAGAAGTATTTATTGGCAGAAAAAGGAATGAGCACAGGCTTTTCTGTCAAACAGAAAGTAAATAGCAGATTTGAATCTAGTATTTACAAATTACATAATCTAGTTAAATTATGTTATCTCTATCTGTAAGGCAGCTAATAATGCCCATTACATTAGGGTACTTTCAGGTACCTAAATAAGATATGTAAGTACCTTACATATGTAAGATAATAAGTATGTAAGGTACCTAGTGCAAAGTCAGCATACAATAGGTTCTCAATAAATGGTAGTTGTGATCATTTTTATTATGTGCAAGTTGCTGTCCTAGTTGCTGTTTTATAACAGATTAGAATTAAGATACTGGTTAAAATTGATCATTAAATTGTTTCGTATTAGGGTTAGTAGTTAGGGTTTGTGACAGATTAAATTAGAATTCAATTAAGGTTAGAATTAAAATGCATACAGAGCTTATTAAGGATGGGGTTAATTAAAACTGGATAGTAGAAGTAAGAAGCTGAATAAGGGGTACTGGTTTAGTGAGGTGAAAAATAAAAGAGGAAAACAATGTGAAAATCTGTTTAGAATTTACTGGTAAAGAAAAGGTCATACAGACAAGAAGGGTTACAGTGCAATGCAGAACTGAGCCAAGTCTTCTAAGTTTTTTTTCTAAAGGTGTTGCCATCCCCCTTCCAGATGAATATATTGTATTCACCCAACTCAGGCTGAGTTCCCTCTTCTCCCTCTACAGGAGCAGCGTGGGGAAAGGAATGTGAGGGCGCACACAGCTGTAGAGCTCAGCATGGTGCCAGCTTCACATTCCACACCCCCAGTGACCCAGGCTGTTGCTGAGTGGACAGGGGCATCCAGGAGCCAAAACTTGCCTTCCCTTCATTCCCCTTCTCTGTCACAACCCCCAGTTACCACTGTTGCTACCAATTCTTTAATCCCACAGATGACCCACTCCAAATTCTGTGCAAGTCTCTGGGAAACACATATTGTATGCCACAGCATTTTAGAGGGGTGAAGAACCATAGAGATCACAATCCAACATAGGTACTTTTATTTTACCTATTTTTATGATAGGGACAATCCTTGTAGGTCAGTCTTCTTTATAAAACTCTATTCCTAGCAAATAGGGTGTCTGTGCGGTGCTGGGTGCACATGTACAAAGGGCATTAGAATGATTACAGATAAAGAGTTATTCCAATGTAGACATCCACATCTGTAGGAGAAACTACCCTTTCACTCTGAGCTATGCAGGAGTGAGGAATTCCTCAGATTGTATGCTGCTGGGGAGTACTGGGATTGTTTCTACTTATTTTTCCTGCCTCCAAGGGAATTATGTGCCTCCCCTCTGCAATACTGGTAACCTTTTACTATACAGCTGTATGAACACAGAAAGTCACTTAACTTCTCTGAGTTTCATTTTCATCATCTGTTCAACAAGGGATAATTAATCAGGTAATGTTGAAGGTCTCTTATACCTCTAATACTCTTTTATTCTATGATTCTAAAAGCCAGCAACTGCTTCCTACTCCCAGGGCCTAAAGTACTGCCAAACTACTAATGATGTAGAAAAGGGAAAGGGAGACAGGAGTGTTCCAGAGTCTTATGTGCTTCTTCTTAATACTCTATCTCCAAAACAACTCTCCTCCTCTCCTCCCACACTTAGTTCCCCTCCTAGGCAGTGTCAGTGCAAGGTGGGGCTGGACCAGCAGAATCATTACAGAATTAAAGAAGGACAAGCAGAAGGGGACCACTGCAGAACAGCAGACAAGAAAGAAAACAAAAACAGCTAGAAGCACTTAGGACCTAATCCCACATCCTGCCACCCCCATCCTACTCATCCCCTTCTCACTTCCCCCCAACACTAACCTGTCCTCTCTTAAGCTCACTTACATGATCTCTAAGGTTTCTTCCAGCTCCAAAGATAATACTCTTTATCCATTAAGATCCTTTAACTAGGGTAGACTGATCATTCCCCTCTGAAGTCCCATCCTTTTCTTGAAAGCACACCTGCTCCTTGCTATTCTGTGCATGGCTAAATTCATGCCAACTTGGTCCAACCTTTGTTAGCTAGTCCAGTTTTCCCATTATATCCCCCTCCTCCACCGCATAGACTATCTTCTTCTCTCTCCTACACCTAACTCTCTACAGCTCTCAATCACACAAATCCCTCCATCTTTGTTTCTCAGAGATTTCAAGATGCCAGAGAACCCAAGGAGGAGGAATAATTTGGAGTCACTGACAAATGTCAAGGCTGGCAAGACAGGCAGCCCAAGGTAGTCAAAAACTGTCCTGCCAATAATTCTTAAAAACAACCTATATACTCAGGAAATATTCAAGAGGCAGGCAAAGCTCTTTTCACAGAAACCATGGATAAGCTCTAGAAACACTGAGGGAAAAACAGTGGGGCAGCATCTGACTATCCTGAACGATGTCCCTGGAGAATATTCTTTCTGGGCCTCTCCATCAGTGACTAACATTTATATAGAGCTTTAATGATTATAAAGTACTTCCCAGACCCTCGTGCTTGCATCCATCACAAAGGGCTGAGAGGGAGAAAGATAATCTAAACTTTAAGGATTAGCAGGGTGTGGCCCAGTCATCAGCACAGGAGGGGGCTGGTCCAGGAGTTGGAAGACAGGAACCCAAATCCCTCATCTGGGGAAAAAATATGGCCAAACAGGATGGAAAGCACCTTGAAAACCTTATCATTCCATGCCCTAACTGACATTGTGTCTTCTACTATTAACTGTCAGTATAACCTTGAGTAGCTCAGTTAAAGCCCTTTGGACCTAAACTGCACCTGAATAATAAGGGGTTGAAACACATATTTTCTAAGAATGCTTATAAATGTAAAATTCTTTGATTCAGAGATTCTAAAATTTAGAAGTTGATTCCCAAAATCTGAGTTTTAACAAATTGACTCAGAAGGATCTCTTTCTAAGATGTACTAAGGCTCTTCTAGAGATACTTAATCACAAAGAACAGCAACTCCAGGGATTTGGGACTATTGAGCCAAAAGCAAGTATGGACACCCTGCCTCTCATCCATACTATATCTGGGTCAGGAATAAGAACTACATTAAACACAGATGCACAGATCCTTAAAAGGGAAGCTTCCTGAGGGTCTGTAAATCAGACCACTGACCCAGGAATCTTATTCACTAAAATTTGAGAAGCAAGAACAAGAGCCTCTGAAAGATTAAGGAAAAAGAAAAATATTGGAGAAAGGGCCATGGAGTAAAGGCGGGGCATAGGGAATATTAAGGGGGAAACTGGGTTGCTTTGTAGGCCATTGGGTTGGGCAAGAGTCTTAAGGGAAATCACTGTTTTGGGGGAAGGGGGTAATCTCTGTGACAAGGGATGAAGGGAAATGTTGAGTCTCCTGACTCGTGTGTTTACTGAAAGATGTCTTTCAAAGGAAATCTCTTGAGGTTACAAATTGTTGCTGGAGAGACTAGGGGCTGTAGGGTTAGAGGAACTAGGGATGCTAGTGTTGAGGAGAATGGTCAAGGTAACTGGTTATCCAGTGCGGAGAGGTCCCTGGGCACATTGTTGATAGGGGACCCCCAGGACTCTTGGGAATCCCCAGTTGCTAAAGGAGGGAGGGTAAAGCTTTGGAGGCTAGTGGGCACACCCTTGCCTAGGCCTGCAGTGGCCTCTCTCGCCAGCTGGCCCAGGGCCCTGCCCAGCTCCCTCCCTCCACCCCAAACCTAAGAGGGGTGCGCACTGGGCTCTGCTGCTAAGGCAACTCCCTCCCTGAGCTCCACACCCGAGCCAGGCTGGCGGAGCTCCCGGGGGAGAGGGTGGAAGGCGCCGCCGCTGCAGGGAGGGGGCGTGGGGAGAAGGGGGAGTGGGGAATGCGGCAGTCCTCCCCTTTGCACCCCCCACAGCGACCAGCCCAACCCGTCGTCACCCCCCTCCACCTCCAATCGAATGGTTTGTTCCGAGCGTCCTATTTAATCCCAGTGACTGCAGCAGTGCCGGCTCCCTCCCGGTCCCCGCCTCGGACCCGGGGTTCTAGTGGCTCCGGGGCGCCCTTTCTGCGTCGTAGTCTACTTCCTCCCCAGTCCCAGCCTCGGGGGACCCAGGCTAGCCCGCGCCCAGCAGGGAGCCGGCCGGGAAGCACAATGGGGGCCCCTTCCGCTCTCCCTCTGCTCCTGCTCTTCGCCTGCTGCTGGGCGCCTGCCGAGGCCAACCTCTCCCAGGACGGTGAGTGAGGAAGGAGGCGGCGCCAGGGGAGGTGGGCAGCGACCGGGCGGGGGTTTTGAGCGGCTCTGGGGGCAGAGAAAGTCTGTCGGCTTTGTTTGGAACCAGGGGTTTAAATCGCCAGCGGGTGCCAGTATCCCTGTGTCTGTCTGAGCATCTGTGTCTCCGTGGGTCGTGGGTGTGCTGGGTATGCACTCTCCTTTATACTGTCGAGTGTGTCTGCGTGTGCGGACCGTTACAGCAGCCCGGAGTTTGGATGTGTTGCTATCCGTGTGTGTCTGGGTGTGCGCGTCTCTATTGGTGTCTGGTTCTGCATTCCTGTGTATGTGTGCGTCTGTGTCAGTGTGTGTTGGGGGCGGAGTGAGACAATCAGGGCGTGTGTCGGGTGTTTGTATATGTATGTCTGGAGCGTTGGGTGGCCAGTGCAATTCCCCAAACTGCTGTATGCAAACATTTCCACTCCCCTACCCGAGGCGGATATCCAAGTGGCTAGGGAAGGGGACCTGGATGAGGCTGTTGAGGGGAGCATAGGCAAGGAAGGGGGCTTCTTCTTGGAGCAAAATAACAACACTGGGCAGATTAGGCCCGAGGATGGCAATATCCTTAACGGTGGCAGAGTGGGGGAAAGAAACCCAAACATGAGCAGAGGAGTGGGGGGGTTAGTCAAAAAGAAAGATCAAGATACTTGGGAAGAAGGATGCATGAAAAACCCAGAGCTTTCCTAGGCTAAACATTTATTTTCCCAAATTTGGGGTGGGGTAGCATGCCTAGCACCTTAGCCACAGTCTGGAACTCAAACTTGCCAGGGATGGGGGGCCTTGGGGAAGAGTCCCTCCTGCTGCCCTGGACCTGGCTATGTAGGTCAGGGTTGTGTGGGTACAGCAGCTTTCTTAAAGGCTGCTGACGGTTAATGGGGTGGTAGGAGGCAGTTTGTAAGGAGACCAGGAAAGCAGTCACAGCTCAGAGCCTAGGGTCCCAGAGGAGGGAGGGCAGCTGGCTGTGAAGGGACTAAAGGAATGCATCCTCCTGTCTCCAGCCTTGTCAGAGCTGGGCAAGGCGTGGGGGAGGAGGGGAATAGGACCTCTGCAGAGCAAAGGGATGTGGGGCGAGTGAGGGGGAGGGTGGTAACTGTGCCCAGCCAGATGCCAGCAAAAAACAGAAAGAACCGCAGGGGAGGAGAAAAGGGAGGAGGCTCTTGGGTGATGGACCCAGTGGCCAGGAGGGATGGGCACAGGGTGGGGCGGGGGTAGAAGGGGGAGGGATTAAAACTGGGGAGGATGATGTAGAGAATTTCATCTGAGGAAAATAGGCGAAGAGCCAGGGTGCTGGAGGGATAATCACTTCATCTTGCCTGACCTCCTCCCACTCCTATCTCCTTCATGGTAAAGGAGCTTTCACTGATGTGGGGACACTGGAGATCCCCTCCCTAAAGCTGGGTAGCTGACTCCTTCCACCCTGTATCCATGGACAGTCTCCAAAGAGAGTTCCTTCCTAAATCACTACAGAGACAGCAGCCCCTCCCTCCTATGAGGAATCCCCCTTGCCCAGAGGCCTGCATTGCTGAGCCAGCTCACTGAGAAGATGTGGAGAGTCCAGAAAGAGGGCAAGCCAAGTGCAAGGCAAGGAGAGGCACTGGGTGTTTGTATCTCAATAACAACCCTCTACTAGGTTTGACTTTCAACTACTGCAGCCCCTGGCCTTCCAATCCTGGTAGTTGCATTACAGAGAGACAGATGTGACTCAAACTGCACCTGTTCAGCAATGGGAACTAATGGTGCCAGGATGGTACCTAAACAAAAAGAAATCATCTCAGAAAACTGGGAGCGCTTCAACTCTAGAATGTAAACATTGGAGAACAGAGTGAATGTATATGTTAGCTAAGTCTTCACCAGCTGCACTATGTTTTGTTGTTGGTTTTTTTGTTTTTGTTTTTTGTTTTTTTGGTCTTCAACTTGGGGGACCAGCCCCCATGCAGGCTTAAGATTAAGATGAAGAGAAATTCTCTATCCTTTTATTTATAAATATGTCTTAGAACAGTGACTTGAGGGAAAGACTGGGAGGCAATAAATTTTGAATAGAGAATTTCTGAAGATCTTGGGAAGCTGGAGATGAGAAGAAAGGTCTGTTAACTTAGAAGAGTTAACTCAAGCATCATTTTTCTTGTACAGCATCATCTGTCTAGATAGTGGGAACTCATGTCTGGTATGCAGTATCTCCAGATGCATGGATGTATGAAAGCTACAACCACATATGATCATTTATCTAAATAAATTTTACTTCTTAGTTTCTGGATCTAAGAAGGCCATCTCTGATAGTGGGAGGTGGGTGCATAGGTGCAATGATCATTAATGAAGCTATTCTGACCAGAATCATGCAGAAGGGATGCCTAGTACCCCTGAGTTGGTCTGGGGAGGAAGTGAGGCAGTTCATACCTTACTTGGTAATGTTTGACCCAAACAGGGATAGATGCATTATGAAGGTTTAAAGACAAGATACCTTACTTAATACATGGATGCTTGAATGGTCAAAGGGCTGTGGTAGAGTGGCTGTTTCCATTTAGAATAAGAAAAACAAATTTCATATGCTGCTGAGGTATATTGTTCCCTGGAGTACAGCTTATATTTTTAGGTTCATAAGGTTGAACAGGGATTGAGAGGCTGGAGAAGAGCAAGCAGTAATATCTGAACCTGGCCATTAGAGCTATGGCTAGAAGCTCAGGAACAGTTTAGACATTTGGAGTTTTCCACCTACCCCTTCCTTACATTTCTCCACTAGTATTGGCAAAAGTTAGCATTCCGGGTGTGGGGAAAACAAGTCCTATGGTTTTAATGTGTCCTGTGGTTATCTCTCTCATGAACATTTTGACATTTGACATTGTAATCAGCCTTCCTTGGATTCTCCCTTCTCAAGTTACTTCTAGAACTCCATGAATTGACCTAGTGTAGAGATGGATAGGTGGACAGTCTCACTTTGCTTTAGACCAGGTTACAATTTAACCTTGTACTGCACTGCCCCACACACGAATATCTTTTCCCTTCCCAATGACCTTCTGTTCACTGCCATTCATTCCGCAGCCCCCTGGCAAAATGCCCAGTGTAGAGATCATGCCCTGTGTGCCAGAGAGGTCCAGAAGACATTCACTCTATAGGAGCCTACATATCTGCTTGGCAGACCTTCATCCACTTTCCGTTCCTAGTTGCAGCTGTAACTGTTCCATTTTGTTTCTGTTCCTTTTCTCTTCCTAGTTGAAGCTGTAACTCTTAGAAAGTATATGCTCTTCCTTCAGATGTGCATTTTCTGGTACAGAGAAGTTGAGACAACTAGAGAGACGCTGGTCTAGCAGAGTTTAGTTAATTCCATGCAGAACCAGCCTGCGTGCTATGGGGCCCAAACTGTGGAATGTAAACTGCCGATCCAGAAGTTATGCCAAAGACTCTCTCCTAAGTTCTCTCTAGGGCTAAGCACTATTTGGTTTTAATAGTTTCTTCTAGGGTAGTGTTTTTCTCACTTTTTAAAAAAGATGTGAGAATTCTTTCTCAAATAAATAAAACAGATAAAAGAAAAATTACTCTTGTTGAAACAGAGCAATAAGGCCTGTAGCCCTTTTACTCTTCTCTTTGGCTTCCCCACACTCCCTATACTCCTTAAGGCACAATCTGTAGCTCTGCTACATAAGGTTTGAAATTCTGTTCCCTAGAATAACAGTAATATGAGTCAGCTCACTGTCCTTAGGTTCTCTGGTGCTCTTGCTCTCCCTTCTTCTTCCAACTTGCCAACTGAGGAAGAAAGAAGGTCCAAATGTAATTTCAAGAGTGCCTTGTTGGAGACATTTGCTATTCACTTTGAGAGTGACTCATAGTTCTGCAGCCATAAAATTCTATAGATGACACTTTTTTGGTGTACTAGTCACTGTGAAATAGCAAATAGGTAGTTCAGCCATTGCTCTATAAACCTTTAGATACTCCTTGCTGTTACTACTTTACTGAACTCCAAATAATATGTAGAATGGAATCAAAAGCTGTTTTTCCTTAAGTCACATGCTAGGAAAAAATATCTTCATAGTTATCAGAGAAATAAAACCTCCAAGGCTGTGACTAGTCACATTCTTTGTTTTTTCGTACTCCAGTAGAAACTGGCCTGACTATCTCTTTTTTGTCATCTACTTCTCAGTAAGAGAATTCCACATAAGGATAGTAATCTCCATAACAACAAGCTGTGGACTGGGCCATCTCCTTACTGACTACTAAATGAAAAATGTAGGGTATTAAAAAGTTTTGGTAATTATGTTTCCTCTTTTGATTTTTTCATGTTAATTTTCAATAATTCATTTTTAACCCTTGTCTATATTAGGACATTTTATTTCTTGGATGAGGCCAATCCTAGAGGTCTTTGCATAAACTCTAAAATCAGCAGAAGTGATGATTCCTTACAAGGTCAGAACCAATTGATGCTAATGATCCTTTAAACCAAGTAAAAACCCAATTCAATTTTTTGTTATGACAAGGAGATCTATCCTTTTTAGCATCAAGAAACCGAGCTTTCAAGAGTCTTGAACACATGAAGCTGTTGAGAATTTTACAAAGTAAAAGCTCATAAAACTACATATTCTTCACTGAAGCAACAAGTACTAAAGATAGAGCTGTTTTTCCCTTTACTAAAATTTCCCTAAGCCTAAAGAATGTGACCAAATTTCCCAATTAACAAAGCAGGCTCTAAGTTCTGAGGACAATACTTTTATTAAGAGACATGATCCATTTCTACTTTCCATGTATGATCAAGACTGGACTATTCACATAATTTTGGGTACCTTAGAGCACTCTGACTCTAATACAGATTATACCCTATCTGATGGTAATACATTTTGATTTCCTCATGCTTTAGTGTCTCTGAGGGGACACAGGCTCTGTGGCACTTCTTACCTCACTAGATAACTTTAATTTTATTCATAATTGATTGTAGCAAGTTAAAACCCTTTCTACTACCACTAATACATAGGTAATTTGTAATAATTAATGAGGCTCCTTTGACAAATTCAGTCTGGTGGTCGTCTTCACTTTTTATATACTCTTGGGTATGTATGACAGATTCGAACAAAATACTTCAGGAGGCCTTTAAGAACAAGTGATGGGTGTGTAACATGATGTTATCAGAAGCTCTGATGTCTTTTCTTTTAGGCTGATTGTTAGAGAGCTGGCTGCCTTCACCCATGGTCCAGCTTTCTTCTATTCTTCGTGGAACAAACTACCTGTGATTTGAGCTCTCCATGGTGCTAGCCCCTGATGGTGACACTCCAGGCTCTTGTTGTTGCTCTCCATGGTTCTGCTCTCCCTTCAAGCTTCATAATCTCTATTCTCCACAACACAGCCCTCAGAACAGTGTTGGAATCTCCCTCCCCCACCACAAACATACACATGATCTTGATTACAATCCCTGACCTCCTCCACCATTGGGAAGGGGACAGAACTTTGAAATATATATCCGGAAAGTCTTCACAGCCATCTAATCAACTATAGGAAGGAGACAGAAAAAAACAAGTAATTATGAGCTTGAAAATAAGTGTTATTTGAAATGTTCAGGAGACTAGAGCCTGGAGTGACCTCAAATGGCCTCAAAAGAACTGGATATGTTGGCATATATTGACTCATATATTAAAAATAGAACTATAAAAGGTCATGTTTTATATTGAGACAGTATTGCTCATATACAATAACCACACACACCCGATACATATGGAATGCAAAAACATAGAGTTGTACTCAGTTTATAAGCATGAACCTCTTAAAACCACTCTGAGCCTGATGATCAATGCTAGCTGTACTCTCATGGAGTTTATTTCCCCTTTTATCTCAATTTTAGAAGTAAATGCAAAAATGACAGCTAGTGAAGGATTAGCAGAATAAATAATGGAGGGGCTCAACATATGAGAGGCATAGAAAACATATCAAAACCCTGACTCATGTCCCTGATAATTATAGTAATCTTGTATAGAACTAAATGTCCTTAAATACATAACCATCCCATCTCAGAGTCTGAGTGTTTGGCCATATCTCAGGACATGCATATTTTAACTGGATTCTTCTAATCTTTGGGGTATATGCCAATAAGCTGATGACATCAAGTATGGTAAGGAGCTAAGAATGCCCAGCCCCTGCCAGTCTGAGACTAGAGAGCTTGTTCCTCCCATCACATAAGAAGTACAGAAGTGTTTCTCCTACACCCTGTTTTCCTTGTGTCAGTTTCTGCATAACAGTTAACACAAATTAATGACCTACAGCAGAGTCTGATTGGGGAAACAGGCTTCCAGAATGAATTTCTGGGACCCCTTTTCCATTTCCTCATTTGAAACAAGAAGAAACTTCATTCTTCAAGGACAGGTAATAAAAGTGATTCATCTCTGTGAGTGAGCCTTCAGATGGCAGAATTAGGGTTACAGTAACAGCTGGAGTATCTCCCATCTACTCATCTCCCTGAGCTCTTTATTCTCATGAATAGCAGATGTGTTTCAGAAGGGATTCTAGTGCAGAGGTTCCAACATTTTTTTTCAACATGTGTGTCATTCTTCTATGTGAACTCTTACCTCTGGGATTGTTTAACCCTCTCATCTCTCTCCTTCTTTCTACTGGAGGTCTTCTTTAACAATTTGCTTTTTTCTTACCGCAGTTATACCTATACTAATTGTCTATTAATAGATCATTATAAGCACTTTTGGCTCATTTACTTCCAGGTCAGAGTCAGAAAGGTCAGACACATAACCTTGCCCTAGGAGGAAAAAGAAAGAGAAATGAAAGCTGATATCTCAGCCATTCATTTCTAAACTAACCATTACTTAGTGCTCCCTTTCTTTCATGTAGGCCCAGATATCAACAATGTAGAATAGAGAACTATTGCTTCCAATACTAAATTTCACTGGGAATGTGCAGACCCTTGCTTCATATGCTTATTTTTTACTTCTGTGCCCTGTCTCTTTGCTTCTATTCTGATTCTAGAATTCCAGCCAAGGCCTCAGACAGGGTGAAAAGCTACAGAGGTAAACTGGTTTATTGAGTCTCTGACTTAAATACTTGATACTTCTTGGAAACCCAGCAAGACTCAAATACGTTGATGACAAACAACTTGAGACTCACTATGGTCTAGGTCAGCCTTTGAAGAATACCAAACCAAGTCCTTTTTATTATTATAAAATGAGGAGCCAGACCTAACCAGTGTGGTTCAGGTGGTTAGGCATCATTTGGGAAAGTGAAAGGTTGCCAGTTTAATTCCCAGTCAGGGCAGGTTTTATCCCTGGCTGGAGCATGCATAGAGGCAACTGATTGATGTTTCTCTGTCACATTGATGTTTCTTTCCTTCTCTTTCTTCTTCCCTTCCCCTCTCCCTTCTCTCTCTAAAAATAAATAAATAGATAGATAAATAGCCAGTTATACCATGTGCTCCAAATAATTTGTTCTTCAGAAAATGCAAAAATGACAGTAAGACAATTATACTTACTCAATCCTACTAGTTCTTACGCTAGTTTATAAAGATGAAATCTTTCCCAACACCTATTATATGTTTCCTCCCCTAATCTCTATCCTATAATATCAGATAAATATAAAAACCACCATCACTAAGCCCCTAGGTCTCACATATTCTCATTTATCTTCAACTGCTGCATAATGCCAACTCTCTTTTTGTTCCCAAGCCCTGGAGTCCAATGTCAGTAACAGATGGACAGAGCCTCAGTCCTGGGGAGGAGAGGATTCTGGCACTCTCTTTGGGACTATGAGCAGGAGAAAGCCTGAATTCTGCTTTGGAGAGAATATCTGCATTTAAGCCATATGGCTTTCTGTAAATAAGAGGATCTGATTAATATTGGGCTTGTGAAAAGGGCTCTGTATCTGGGTCATAAGAAAAACTGTGTTTATATCAGAACAAAATTAAAACAGATATATGAATAATGAAATTGTAGTATGCCATGTATATTGAGAGACATGTGTTGAGGGGAAAAAAGAGCATAACCAAATTGGAATATATAATATTCACTTGGGGCACAAAAATGAGTATATCCCCACATTAAAGAAGAGACACTAAATGAAGTTTTAAGAAGAGAATAAGAGGTCATTGGGCCAGAAAAGTATGTATCTGCCACTCTGAGGACTATGAGGTCCGTAGACTTGAAAAAATGTGTCTGTCTCACAGACGAGTTAAATTCCCAGGAAATCACAAAGTAAGGCTAATTGAACAGTGTGCCCCTCTCTGAAAAATACATTTTTGAAGTGAAAAAAAAAGTGAATGGAATATACTGAATCTGACAAAGGATTGGAAGAAGAGGGGAACCTAGAGTAGTGTGGGAGTGGAGAGTGGGACACATTATTCTTCATATAATGTTCTATCCACTGCCCTGAACCTATTGTCTACACCCTGACTCTGATTATCCAGTGAAGAGGAACAGTACAAACAAGTCAATAAATCAGAACTACAAGAGATAAATGCTTTTTTTTTCCTGACTCCTAACAAATTCAACTTTTTCACGGCATCATAATTCTATCACACTAGGTCATAACCCTGAAGTATCTAAAGTACACCATAAAGAGCAAAGGAGAAGATAGAGCATGTTTAGAGAGGGGATTCATCCATGCACTCCAACAAGTACTGAAGTTCTGAGGGTAGGAGCAAGATTTTGGAACCTGGACTGTGAGATTCATCATTCTCAAGGAATCTATCCTTTACTTCTCCCTGATGTCTCTGGGCTTTCTTGCCCTTTTGCAGCTCCTAATTTCCCATAGCTAAACATTTTCCAATAAGTTAAACTGAATTCTGCTTTTGTTTAACCCTTACTAAATGTGTTATGTTTCCTTTCCAAGTACTTCCTAAGATTGGGGGAGGAAGATTTTTTCCCCAGTTCTATTACATGTGTGTGAAAGCAGCAAGGTAATTTTTTTTTTAATTTCTCAAAATTATTTATTTGGGTCTAAAAATTTTTTCTCTAAATTTCTTTTTCCTTACTTTAATTTTTTTATTGTTGTTCAAGTACAGTTGTCTCCAATTTCCTGTGACCACTTTCCCCCTCCCCACCCAGCCCCACCTCCCATCCTAAATCCTATATCCCTTTGGCTTTGTCCATGGGTCCTTTATACATGTTCTTTGATGACCCTTACCCTTCTTTCTCCCATTATCCTCCTCCCTTCTCCCTTCTGGTTACTGTCAATTTGTTCAGAATTTCTTCAAAAAAACTAAAAATGGAACTGCCTTTTGACCTGGCAATTCCACTGCCGGGATTTTACTCTAAGAATCTGGAAACAGCAATTCAAAAGAACCTATGCATGCCAATGTTCATAGCAACACAATTTACAATAGCTAAGTGCTGGAAGCAACCTAAGTACCCATTAGTAAATGAGTGGATCAGAAAACTATGGTGCATTTACACAATGGAATACTAAGCAACAGAAAGAAAGGAGGAGCTCCTACCCTTCGAGACAGCATGGGTGGAACTGGAGAGCATTATGTTAAGTGAAATAAGCCAGGCAGTGAAAGACAAATACCATATTATCTCACCTTTAAGTGAAACCTAACCAACAAAACAAACAAGGAAGCAAAATACAACCAGAGACATCAAAGTAAAGAACAAACCAGCATCAAGGTAAATTTAGCAGAAGAGTATCAGTGCCTACACTTGGTTCAAGGGACATCTAAAAGTTCAGATCAGACAAAATCTGGCCTCCTTACAGCATGAGAATGCAGATCTCTACAGCATGAGAATGCAGATCCCAGCTCATTCTGGTCCTGATTTCTGAGTATGTGAGCATGATGGGAGGGAAATGAGACCATGGGGCAAATAGATACTCTTAAAATGTCTCAGAACTGTCATCCACCAAAATGATTTCATGGCCAAACTTAGGGACTTACCTGAAAAACAACTGATTAGAATGAGACCCTAACATAGAACCTGTTCTTCCAGAAGGTCTTAATGAATCATCCCTTTGCTCTGTCTTGTCTTCTCTAACAGCCTTAGTACAGAACACTAGATATTTGTCTAGAGCACACAGCTCAGTCCTAGATGCAAGGAGCTAAGGCTAGGAAGGGGCCTTTGGAGATAGGTTCTCCTTCCTTTTTGTATCCCAATTGCAGTTCTGTGCTATAACATAGTATTACCACAGAGGGACTTGTTTTTGTTGTGGGCAAGCCTAGGGCTCCCTCCCAGCACTAATGTATGAAGAACACTGACTCAATTGCAAATCAAAGCAACAGCTGTTCCCACCTCCTTCTCTGCCACCCACTTCCCAATCTTTGCTCCTCAGAACCTTAAGTCTCTCAGGCCTTCCCTCAGCCTACTGCAAGCCCTCTCTACCTCCAGATTTTTCTCTCTCTAGCTCAGAATAGGACATGCTCTTCTGCTCTCTTATATCTTCTAGTCTCTATCTCCCTCTTCACAATCATGTTAGCATTCCTCCAGCTCCCCACCATGTAGATCCAGCAGACACACATAGCCTATCCCCATAATCATTCCCTTTTAACTCTTTTTTTAAAGTATTTTTTTTAATTTTTATTTACTTATCTTTAGAGGGGAAGGGTAGGAGAGAGGGAGAGGGAGAGAAATATCAATGTACGGTTGCCTCTTGTGTGTCCCATGCTGGGAACTGGCCTGCAACCCAGGCATGTGCCCTGACTGGGAATCGAACCGCAATCCTTTGGTTCGCAGGTCCGCGCTTAATCCACTGAGCTACACCAGCCAGGGCCCTTTTAACTCTTAATAGCAAGGAAGTGGCTTCTACCCCTTGGTCTCCTCTTGTAGGAAAACTGAAATCTTCCCGTAAGGTCCTTAAGTTTGTGAAGATGCCATTCTTTGCATCTTCAGGAACTACATCCTCATCTCACTGCAACTTCTCTAATCTGTCTGGCGTTTAGTAGAGTTACTTTTCCTGAGGTCTATGGTCCTGGGATACACAGGGAGGTGAGGAGCAGAAGGATGGATGTCGCTGGAAGTTAAGTCACACTAAGTGCAAACTTAACTTTTGAATTAGCTAGTGCAAAGACCTGCTATCAAATGGCAATGAGTACAGGAAACCAGGTTATAATCACTGTTCCCACCAGCTGCCTGTGTGACTGTGCTTAAATTCCTAAACCTCTTTGAGCCTTAGTTATTAATCTTTAAAATAAGAGAGTTGCACTAGATGCTACTTAAGATTCTTGTTCACTCACTCTAAAAATTTATGCTTCTAAGAATCCCAGAGGGGAAAATGTTTGGGGAGAATAAGTTGTAATAGAAAGGGGAGAGGAATAATTGAACTTTGGTAATAGGGGGTCAGAAAGGGCATCAGCTCCATCTTGTCTGGTAGAATCAAAAAGATCTTAAAAATTACTACATCTGGCCATTAGATGTTAGTAGAAAATGACTAGACATGCAAATTGATTTCAGGATTTAGGAAATACAGAGAATGTATTTATTTGACCTATTAAAGTTAGAATAACTGTTCTTTTTCTCAATGCAAAGAAGGTTAACACCAAGATAAGCTTTTTGTTTTAACTCCACCCTCATGCCCACCACAGGCAAGCTAGCCAACTCTCTAAAGGGTTCCCTTGTCTTCCATTCAGCCTGGGAAAGCCTAGCCACACACCATTCTAAGCCAGGAAACACAGCCTTTTATTTGCAATAACCTGCTTAGGATGGAAACAAAAGGTGCCTGCCAATATGCAACAATAAACCTGTTTGAGCCCATATTGGTCTCTTTCAACCCTAAATCTTAGATCATCTTACAGTATAGGTTATAAAAATCCTGAATCTTTTGGCTATGGTTTTCCAAGCTACAGGGCTAGTCAGCAAGTTAGGAACTTCTTAGAATGAAGCTTCTGTTTCCACCCGCTTTCACTTATATCCTATAAGCCTCCTAGGGGAATAAAGCAAAGCTGAGAGTAGTGACTTTAGGTCCAAGCAACTACTGGTAGGCAGAAAGAAAGTAGGTAAACAAGACTCTGGGAGGAAAAAAAAAACAGGCAGAAACAGAAAGAACAGTGGAGGCATATGGGGAAAAGGAAGAGCTGAAGCTCAGTAGTCCAGCCAGAAACGGGGTAGAACGGGCAGTGAACTGGATAGAATGCTTGGCTCAAGGAGGCAGGCAGGCAGCTGAAGCATGACTGAGCTCTGAAGTTCAGAAGTAAATGTGAGCTGGAGTATATCTGAGCTATGCAAGGGGATCCTTTAGGAGATCCTGCTGTCTATGAGGGGACACAACTCTGTCCCTAAGGAGCAACAGAAAGAGAAGGAAATATACAGACAATACCTGAAAGGCAGATAATTGCAGATGACAGAGTAACTCTCACCTCTGTGGCTCTAGCTTTTGTCTGATTGCACTCTAATACCAGGCACATCAGGGAATTGGAAACTTAAGGAAGGGCAGGCAAAGTTACAAAGGAATGGAGGGCAGAAAATTAAAAAAAGTTCAACACTCACACTCTCAAAATTTAGACTGGGAAACTACACCATGACTTCATAGGAGTAGCGTAATTTCTGGCAGCCCAAGAACAAATGAAGAATGTAGAGCCCTTTTTTGATCAGGGCATTATGCTCTGAAGTCTCCCAAGTCAAAGTGACTTCACAAATTTTGGAGTTATGCCTAAATCAGGATTCAGGTGGGAGTGGCTCTGGGCATAGAAAAAAAGCTCCATAAGCCAAGATCTAATCCTGATTTTGCCATGTCTATTCTCTTCAGTGTGTTACACAAGAATTCAGTATGTGATTGAGATCAGGGAGAAATGACAGTGAAATCACCCGGTCAGAGGGCCAAGCATGGGAGTGGGCTAACCATTCTGAAAGTGGTTCCCCTCAGCCTTCTGGGACACAGCTCTCAGTGTGTTTTTCCCTTGAAGGTAACACTCCTCCACCCACCTGTCACAGTAATCATAAGAAATAAGTAGACTAGGATGAAGAGTATTTTTAACTCTGGAATTAGAGAAATGTTGAATCATCATCACCATCACCATCAACTGTTACTCAAGGAGCTGATTCTCTCTAGTCTGTGAAGTGGGGTTCTGGACCCAAGCACTGGCATGGACAGCAGCAGTTACGTAGGAGCATTCTGTCCCCTTATCCCACCAACCTAAATGTGCACCTGTGCACTACTGACCCTCAGGCCAATGTACCTTAGATTCCCAAAACAGACTAAGAAATATATATAAACCCTGCAACCAGGGGTTATACTGGCACATAGACTTCCCTACTTAATGTAAGCATCACTTAAATAGGAGACATAATATATTTTTATTAATTTGAGTCACTCATTTATTCAATAAATATTTACTGAGCACTTACTATGTGCACGATCCTGGGCTATGAGTGAAAAATTGAATCACAGGTGCCAATGCTTGCTTAAAGGAGACACATTAGTAAGTTTCCAAATCCCACCTCTGGTGCTCTTAATATGAACAACTCATTAGAAGGAAATTAGTGAGTTGAATTGCTTTGTTCTTTAAAATGCTGGGAGTCCTAAGGACACTGGAACCTATGGGTGTAAACCAAAAATTAAGAACCCCCAAGGTAACTGAGGGCAAACAGGAAGATAATGTTAGTTTATAGATGCTAGAGTGCTATGAAAACATGAAGGGATTCCATTAGTTTTAACTGGACACATCTGTAGCTTTGTTAACTTGAGTCCCACTTTGTAAGGCTCTTAAGGGTGCATGAAATAGCCCCCCAAGGTATAGATGAAGATATATTAATAAATCTAATTAAAAATGCAATACAGTGGGTACAATATGCACCATTACCACCATAAGCAGCCATTTTCAACTGGCTACACTGTTTTGTTTTTAAATCACATTGCAGGTAAGTGTTGTGAATACTGTTTAGGTGAGCCACCCTTGGCCAGCAATACAGAAAGGGATCTTCATCCATAAACCCTGCCCCACAACCACAGATGCAAAATGAATGCTTTTCAAGAGAAGGCAGTATAGTGATAATGTGCAGAAAAGCTGGGTTTTGTGGTCAGAGAAATTTAAGTTTAAAGCCCTTCCCATCTCAGCACTTACTGAAGCCATCATATGGATGAGTTATTTAGCTTCTCTGGGCCTTATTTAGTCTCTAAGTCTTAGCTAACTCATCCTTAATGCGTATATAACAATACCTATTAAAAGGGTTGTTTTGGAGTAATGAATATAGAGCACCTAATTTGAATCTAGAAACAGAGGGTGATCAATAAATATTGATTCCCAATATCTTGTAGACTTCTAGAGCTTCAGCCTCTGGACGGGCAACCCTCTTTCTTGGCCTATTCTTACCATGTTTCATTTGCTATTACTTCTTCATTGACAGATGTTGAGCTTAGTTCTCACAGTAGAAAATGCTCAGCAACTTTGTTTCCTTTATTAAATAAATATTTATTAAGTGCAACATGCTGTATTAGGGCCAGTACTGAATGCAAAAATAAATTAGATATCAATCCTACCTGCATGAGCTGTGTAATTTTTGAGAGAAGCCAAATGTGCAGTACCAAGTAGAGTGATGCATAATTTAAGGAAGACGGATAATTATTGTAACTCAGAGAAATGAGGATCATTTTTACCTGGGTCAAATAGGGAAGACTTTTTGAAGGAGATGCCACAGAAAATAGGCTTTAAGGGTGAATAGGGCTTGAATGTGGGAAGATGGGTGAAAGGCATTATCAATGGAGTTATTATAGTAAAGGGGAAATATGCAAGGAAGCAAAGGGTTTACAGAAAGAATTCCAAATAGAGTCATATATCTGGGATATGGCGTGAGTAAAGTAAAGACAAAGTTGAAAGGCACATTGGCTTCAGACTGTAGAGGATCTTAAAAGTCCAGGCTAACAAATCTGGATGTGATCTGTAGACAATGGGAATTTAGTGAAGGTTTCTGAGCAGGGAAACAATATGACCAATATGATCTGAGGTCTTTTATTTATTTTTCTTTTATGTGAGGTGACTTCCCTCACTAATAGTCCTGTGGTTTCAATTTATGAATTTCCCTCCAAGGACCCTTCCTGAGAAGAATTTTCACTATTTCCACTTCAAAGTCCAGGTAGCCCTTTCAGAGCACTCTTTTAAGTTTTCCTTTCCATTCTGAATCCATCCATGGAATTGTGCTGATGTCATAAGTGGTTGTCATGATTTAAATCCAAAAAAGGCACTAGTCTTTCACAACACAGGTAATAATTTCTTCTGCTTATCCATGTTTCTATTGGTACAAGTTATAGTCACTCATCTGCTTCCACAGAGTGGCCATTTAGAATTTATCATTATGGGTGTATAACTTTACAAAAATGGAAAGAAAACTTAAGTACTTCTCTAAATTAAGGGGGAAATGTTACCCCCAGAGGGAAATAAAACAGTTACCTCTTAAGCAGTTTCTTGAAACACTACAAACTAGAGTTCTCTGTAAGCCTAGAGAGATAATATACCAAGCATATTACAAATATGACATTTATTGGAGATTATTTGTTTAATTTTAGGTCCCCTCAACTGAACAATTTAGTTTGGTTTGAATGACTTACATCACCATTTCTCTTATTCACCCTATGCAGAAAAAATGCCAGCAAAATGCATGAGGGAAGTGATGAAATGAATGTAAGCAAGAAGAACAGAACTGAGAATGCAGATAAAAAGCACAGATGAAAGAAGGAACAGGAGAGTGAAGATTAAATCCATGCTGTTGGACAGAATACACACTCAGCCTGATCAGGGACAGACATAGCACAGTGCCAATTGTGATGTAATGAATTACCAGACCAGTTAAATGTACTGAGTCCACTATGGACTAAATGCTAAAAATACAAAGATGAGCAAAGTAACACCCATGCTCTCAAGCAACTCAAAATTTAAATAAAGAGACTGATAACTAAACAACTAAGTGGTGATACAACGGGCTGAAATACTATAAGAAACAAAAAACTGTTGAAAACTTTTGAGAACACGATCAGAGAAAGAGGATCCTGGAGAGGTGTGCATTTGTGTGCCTTTAGCTAAGTCCCCAAACCTCTCTAAACCTCATCTCTAAAAAGTAATTATATCTGGTTGCTTATCTCTCAAGGTTGTTTTGTCATTCAATGAATTCGTGGACTGCAAACTGAAACTCCCATGCCAAGTTATGAGATGGCTATCTCCTCTGTTCATTTGAGCAAAGTCCTGTTTAGCGATTACTTTGTGCACTGGGTTCCAATACTGTCGGCTGAGCACTGACCCTCTCTAGCTCCTCCCTCCCCTCTACCACTCCAAACTTTTAGCACAACCATTTGACTTCCTTCTGCATATTAAAGCAGTGCACCCACTAATACACATCCTGAAAAATAATATGAAACAGTCACCAACTTCAGGTTGCCTCCATTCTTGATGCTCACAGAAAGCAGCAGGGTTAAAGTCTAGCACCCAGGGATGGACCCTGCTGGATAGAAGAGTCTCGTCCTCTCCAAGCCACCTTTCTGTCTTGCCCTCATCTTCGCTGCCTTTCTTCATCAACATTTTCCCTGTCCCCTTTGTGCCTACTTCTTTCTACCTGTTAGAGATTTTCTGTTTTCTCTGTTTTACTCCCCTTCCCATTTGGCCATCAACACTTCTGTTTGAGAACAGAGTAATTCCTAAATCTCCAATGGCATGTCTATGAGGAATTCAAGAGAGAGGGCATCTCCGTGAAGGCCTGTAGAGCCCTGAAACTATCTCTCAGAGTCATATTCAGACACAAGGAATCTCTCTAACTCCCCCGTCCTTACCTCTCTCTCCTTATCCCCTTTCCCTTTCTCCCTTTTCCTTCTCCCTTTTCCCCACTTTCCCTTCTGATTCTGCAGTTCTCTTCCTCTCCCCTTTCTTCTCCATGGATCCTAAACCCATATATCACTTAGCTTTTTAGTCCAGAACCCCTGCCACTCTGTCCTTTTCTCCCACTTCCTCTAGGTCCCAGTGCTGCTGGCTTCTTGTCCTTTCTTCCTCCACCCACCCCCTCTCAAGCAAGCACACTGCCACAACTGAAGTTATTCCAGAACTTGGGTCTGGATGGATACCACCTCAGAACTCTGCTCAGCAACCTGGGACCTCACTGAATTTTGTGCACTGTGATTGGCTGTTTCTGGGCTTATGACTGGAGATCCTAAAAAGATTCATTTGGACTATTTCTTTGTCCCTCCACTCCTTCAAATTGAATTGGGGAAATAGACCCTAGACACTATGCAGTCACAAAACTGTTTTATGGGCTGCTTGCTAAGAAGAGAGAGATTTGTTGTGCTGGAGGAGTGAGCAGAGTCAGTGATACAATGTGGGCAATTAGACTGAGCGTGAAGGAGGAAAACTTGAGAATTAGAGCACCCAATAGAAGGTAACAATCTGGTAAAGGTGAGGGTAACTTCTGCCCTCACTGCAGTGTCTGTCTTTCTACAGTGGTAGAGTCTTACCTGAAACAAACAGAGCTTTGGATTTGGATCAGACATTTAATTTCTAGTCTTTGCTCTTCTATCTACATGACCTTAGGCAAGTCACTTCATTCTGTTTCCACTCTGCAAAGTAATAATGACAATACAGGAGTACTGGTTCTACAGGTTTATTAAAAGCATTTAATATGAAAGTATTTTCTAATTATTAAACCTATAGTTATTTTAGTAGATAACAGCACTTAGCAGAGTGAATCCTGGATAAGGAATGAAAGTCTTTGGTTATCTTTCATTTTCTCTGTAGCGACCTCCACCATGTCATGTTTAACCTTTATATGGTTCATTATCCTCACCTGTGAAGTGGTAGAACTGGGCTAGATGATGTCTAGAATCTCTTTTGGCTCCAACATGATAAGATTGACTGATAAACCTTAATTAACATCCTCTTTTTATTCACTCCTGGGAGGAAAAGTTAACTTCCTTTTTCAGTACTTTAGTTAGTCTCTCCTTTTTGTAAGAAACCCACCTTCTCTTGGGTATTCTGGTGAACTTACTCTTCACAAGGGCCTGTCTTTCCCCATATATAGCAATGGAAGTTCAAATACCAAATTGCAGCAGCATATATGTAGGGCTCATCCTTGATGGAGATTCTCTCCCCAGGCTACTGGCAGGAGCAGGATTTGGAGCTGGGAACTCTGGCTCCACTCGACGAAGCCATCAGCTCCACAGTCTGGAGCAGTCCTGACATGCTGGTCAGTCAAGGTGAGAATCCAGGCCCCCTGATCTCTGTGTCTCTCACTGACCTCAACCATCCTCACATCATCTCCCACCCATGTGGCCTTCACTCTGTGTTCTACTTCCCTCATTACCACACAACTCTTTCTCCTTTTCATCTGACATTGTAGTTCTTAGATCTACACCAACATTTCTAGTATCTACTCCTTCTTTCCTTACAATATAGAGACCTCTGTATCTGCTACACCTTCTTCTAAAAGTGAAATGATTCCAGGAGGAATGTATTACTCAGAATAAAGAGGTTCTGGAAGACATAGTTACAGTATAAATCTTCATAAAGAACCATGGACAATGGAATTACTTATCAAAAAATGGTATATAGCTAGCAGTAAATGAAAGGCTTTCCAAACCTTTCATTGAGATATTTAAGGAACATATCACTCCCAAATTTACTCAGCCAGCTCAGTCCCTGGCTCATTAATCTCAAAACCAGTTTTAATTCTCATTAGATGATTACTTGAGGGACATTCCAATGAAGTAAGTACTGCATTGAGACTCTGAAGAATGAAGTTCTAGTCCTAAGTAGAATCACTGATAAGTAGGATGATCTTAGGCAATCACTTCTCCTCCATTGCCCCATTGTCTACATTTTTTAAATGAGGGAATTGGATTTCATTATCCCTAAGATCCCTTTCACTTCTAATTTTTTTGTGATTCTAAACACTAAATCTAGTGGCCAGGCTTTGTGCTTTGATTTGGAGACAACTATCCTGAAACATTGATATCAACTCTAGCACATGCCACCTTCACCCCTTGGCACACCTTCTCTGCCAGGAGTGCTTATTGTTTGTTGGAGACAGATCTTTGGTGACCAAGAAAGAAAAAATAAGCAGACAGGGAAGAGGTAAGGTCAGTGCCATAGGGAGCATAGGGATTGTCTAAGTTACTCAATTAGGGAATGTAGAAAATATGTTTCTTGGCTTCCTAATCAGAGGAGAATAATGCTGGTTAAGTATTATTATTAGGTTAAGTATTATTATATAGAACAAATACTGTGGGTGTTTCTGAAGCAAAGCTGGGAGGTGCTATTTACTTTAGTTCTGTAAAGGTCAGTGCTATTGGGTCACAAAAAGTCAGTCCTGAAGATGAGGAAACCAACATTGAGAATCGGAATCAATGCTGTGAGGAAAATGGAGCAATAATACTGGGAGGAGGAAGCAATTGTCACACTGTCCAAGGTGCTCACAGTTACCCCTCACTGAAAGCCACATTTGGAATTCACATGGCTCATTCATGTGATACCTTCTTCTTCTTCTTCTTCTTCTTTTTTTTTTTTTTTTGACTTGTTTAAGGAGAAAGGAATTAGGAAACATATCCATCACATTGAAGGGAAAACTTTAATCTTTTGCTCTTTAACACCAGGACGATGATTTGGTTTGTTTGTCGGGAGGTAGGTAGTACTAATACTGAAGAAATATATTAAGGGAGCTGATGAAATAAAGAAGTTACTGTTGGAGGAATTTTAAAACTGTGTCAATTGAAAAAAAAATGTTTGTTTTGAAGTTTTATCAGCTATTTCTTGTGTAAATGAATGTGTAATCCAAGGGCTGGGCTGGCCTTTTGCTCACTTTTAGTTTTGGGATTATAAATCACAACTACTTCTTTTGTTCTTGCTCATAAAGGCAGGTAGTAGCAGGGGGGTGAAACATAGAATGACAGATATATATCTGTATTTTCAAAGGTGATTGGTAGAACTCTATCAGAAAAGATACATTTGAAGTAGTAAGTGTAAATTTGGAGGGCCTTTATTCCCCTAAGTGTTTGTGGCCATGTCAATTTATGAAGCAAACATTCGACAAGTGACTGCTTTTCTATATATTCAAAACAAGAGGAAATAAGGGTCTCCCCCCAACCACCTCTGTTCCTTCCCCCCTAGTCCTTTCCCTGTGATGTCTTGAGATACAGGACCTGGATCTTGAATTATCTGAATTAGATGAGGTGGACTTTGGCCTAGAAATGGGTGGAGGGGCTAGGACTTGCTCAGAAACTAACCCTATTTTACTCCTGCAGACAGTCAGCCCTGGACATCTGATGAGACAGTGGTGGCTGGTGGCACCGTGGTGCTCAAGTGCCAAGTGAAAGACCATGAGGACTCATCCCTGCAGTGGTCTAACCCTGCTCAGCAGACTCTTTACTTTGGGGAAAAGAGAGGTAGTATTATCTCTCTCCAAGGGAACCATGGGTTGGGGAAGGGGATTGCAGCACTGAGAGGAAATGTTACTGTAGTGCAAAGGCTGAGACACATGAAGGTATGACTATTTAAGTAGGCAACAAGACACTGGTTCCTCACTTTGTGTCAGAGAAACTTTATTATTACAGCTCTGACCTAACCCTTGCATGGACTTACAGGGTCTGCTTTAGCACAAAAGAACAGTAGGAGACTTTAGCACAAAAGAACAGTAGGAGACAGCTGATATCAGTGTTGACATATGCATCTCACAAGGAAACTCGAGGTCCAACCTACTTTTCCAGGTATCTCTTAGGTTACTGTGCCCAATGGGCCAGGAAAGTGACCGAATAACCTAAAGACTGTTAAAACTCAGGAACAGTATTTTCCCCTTGACCCAAATCACACTGGACCTGCTCCCCTCAAAAAGCTGACTTGGGATTGAAGATAAATAAGAAAGGTGCCAGTAAAAGCCTTGCTTCCCATTCTCCCAATTCCCCCCAGCCCTTCGAGATAATCGGATTCAACTGGTTAAATCCACACCCCATGAACTCAGCATCAGCATCAGCAATGTGGCCCTGGCGGATGAGGGCGAGTACACCTGCTCCATCTTCACTATGCCTGTGAGAACTGCCAAGTCCCTCATCACTGTGCTGGGTGAGGCTCCTAAACCCCAGTGTCACTGCAGCATGTTTCTGTGCAAACAAATCTCCCTAGGTGTGTCCCTGAAAGAGCCTAGAGCCAGGCAAGACTCCAAGCCTTTGGGAAAGTTCAGCCTATATTTCCTTTATAATGGAACAAAATGCAAAGAGCGCTGACTTCTAGTTACTTCTCCTCTGCTTACCATTTGCTTTGGGACAAATATCTTACTCTCTCTGAGCCTGAATTTCCTAACATGTAACAGAAGGATAATGTCTGTTCCACCTATCTCCCAAGATTATGTGAGTGAAACATTAGAAGTGCATACAATACACGATTATAATGTCCAAGTTGAGTGCCCCAGTTGCTTACATACTCTCATCCTATATTTTATTCTATATTTCAATTTCTTTATTTGCTTCCCTGAGCTTCACACTATTTCTGTGGCCACCCAGTTGTTTTCAAGTGTGGTACATCTCCCCACTCCCAAGCCTCCTCCCCTCAGATCCATCTCCCTGGTTCTCAGGGAGGAGGTCAAAGAGAAAAATATCTAGTCTTTTGCCCATCATAACTACAGTAGGACCCAAGTATCCAGTAGCCCTGAGAGGCTGTCTCAGCAGAGAGCTGAGTGTAACCTCATGGCCTCTTCTTCATATTCTGGCCATCCCCTATGCATGGTAGGAATCCCTCAGAAGCCCATAATCACTGGCTACAAGTCATCATTACGGGAAAAGGAGACAGCCACCCTAAATTGTCAATCTTCTGGGAGCAAACCTGCAGCTAATCTCACCTGGCAAAAGGGCGAGCAAGAACTTCATGGTAAGTTCCTCCTACCTTGGGGTCATAGGAGGAGGTGGTGTTGGAGGGAGGAGGAGTGGGAGGAGGGGTACATGTGTATATACACACAAGGCATGCTGTAGAAAGAAAAAGCAGAATGACATTCTGTGCACATTTCTATGTATATGTGTGTACTTATCCATTTTGTAAACTTCTAAGTTTGTGTAAGTTGAAACTCACCATCTTTATGACTACTGTGGGGCCCACACAATATCTGTATGTTAGGGCTTACTCTGTGTGTGTGTATGTGTCTGTTTCTGTACTGTAGGAGAACCAACCCGAATACAGGAAGATCCCAATGGTAAAACCTTCACTGTGAGCAGCTCAGTGACATTCCAGGTTACCCGGGAGGATGATGGGGCAGACATCATATGCTCTGTGAACCATGAATCTCTAAATGGAGCTGACAGATCTACTTCTCAACGCATTGAAGTCTTATGTATGTCATGGGTTTGTGGGTGAAGACAGATCAGGTGTGAGATGAGATGTGGAACAGGCACAGATAATTGCATAATAAAAACAAAATGAGACAAGAGTAACAGGATTAGGTGAAGAGTCAGCAAACTTTTCTGTAAAGGTCCCAATAGCAAACATTTTAGGCTTTGGAGGTTGTATGGTTTTCATCTCAACTACTTACCTCTGCTGTTTTTGCAGGAAAGTAGCCATAGACAATATGTAAACAAACAAACATAGCTGTATTTCAATAAGATTTTATTTACTGAACTATGTAGCTGGCAAGATTTGATCCAATGGGTACATTTACCTACCTCTGGAGTAAGCCAGTATGATGCAACTAATTTATAAATTGTAACTATAGCAAATCAGGAGTCAGAAGACACAAGCTATAGTCTGCCTCCATCACTTGCTGGCTGTGTAACTCTAAGAAAATTACTGTACCTTCCCTGAGCTTGATTCTTTATTTGCTAAATGAGAGCATGAGCACGGGGATCACTAAGGCTTCCTCTTGATCTAGCTTATGATGGTTTCAAGAAAATACAGGTTTTAGGAAACACAATCTCTTCAGCAATCATTATTCCCATATCTTTTCCTACAGTTCTCTACTGTCTACCACAGCTCTTGATTTTTCTTGGGATTCTAACCTCAAATGGCTACTACTATGATCACTACTTCTAGCCTTTCCAAGGGTCCTCATCTATCTATGTAATATGACTTGAGTAGGAAAAGAGAACTCCCTCTTCACCTGAGGAAATTTGGAAATTTTAAGAAAGAACTTTTTTTAGTGGAAGAACCAAGGGGGAAAGAAAATAAAGTACAAAGGTAAAAGATAAAGAGTTTTAAAATGCCCTGGCTGGTGTAGCTCAGTGGATTGAGCGCGGGCCTGTGAACCAAAGGATCGCAGTTCGATTCCCAGTCAGGGCACATGCCTGGGTTGCAGGCCAGTTCCCAGCATGGGACACATAAGAGGCAACCATACATTGATATTTCTCTCCTTCTCCCTCTCTCCTACCCTTCCCCTCTAAAGATAAATAAATAAATAAATAAATAAATAAATAAATATTTAAAAAAAAGAGTTTTAAAATAATGTACTTTTTGTTCTAACTCATCTAAAGGTTGGTTATTTTTCTAAAATAATTAAAACCCTTACTCTCCTCTTGTAGAAGATTTAGGACTGATTTCAGGGCTATTTAAATCAATTGCTAAACTTATTGCTGAGACTTGAACATGAGGTAGGTTTGGAGTACCATCATTTTCCATTTAGCAGACTCTCAATTTGGAAGCAGATGACTTGGATTCTGACTGCACTGTTTCTACTTACTAGCTGTCTTAACTTTCACCAGAGCATGTAATCTCTTAGTGTCTCCTGCTTACTTCATTGAATTTTCTTAAGGATAAATGGAACAAAAGCTATGAAAGCAGTTTGTAAACTTCAGAGTTCTATAATCCTATAATTTTTTCTCTGATTATTAGTTCCGAGGGTGAAGTCCCTGGCCTTGGGCTTCTTCCCCTAAGTCTGGGCACTGGCCAGGGCAAAGAAAGGCCCTCTCCAGTTTGAGTCGCAAAGACTTCTGTTAGGTATCAGACCATCTGGCAGTTACTCTGCAGGGAGCTTTTTGGTGCAGTTGTGATCAGTAGTCAGTCACCAAATGCCATCTATACTCGAGGTACTGTGCTAGAGGTTTCTATGGCTGTGGGGCCCCTGAACACCCATTCTTTTACCTGGCCTGATTCTCTTTGTCCTGTTTCATTTGACTGAAACATGTTCATTAACTGGTTGTTAAGGTTGCTTCTATCCTTAGGGGAAGCTCAGTGTCTTTATCTGTTGTTCTAAACCAGCATCTAGTTGTATTGTTCTTGGCAGCCATCTGGACCTAGCTTCCTTAGCAGCCCTTTGCTGTCAGTGGCAGAAGCCATTATTCCTTTGCAGAGTCTATCTATATTGTGTCAGTGCCTTTTTGCAGCTAAAATATGATCCCCATCTCTACTGTTTCAACGCTCACCCTTCATTTTTGGGCTGCCCATTAAAAAATGATGGTTTTGTTCAAGCATTGTGCCAGCTTAAGCTCCCTTACAGAATAGAGAGAATTGAGAGGTTGTGAGCTCAATAAATGATCAAGTTCAAGTGTACTTGTTCTGTTACAAATGTGTACTAAGTCCTATTTATGTGCTAGGTAGTGTGCTAGGCACAGATGAACCAATGATACCCCTTCTCAGCTCTCTTTTAGACATCTCTCAGGTCCTCACCAAGGACAGATTGTTCAGAACCCTACTCGACGAGGTGGCAATACCAGTCCTTCAAACATTCAATGGCAATAGCTGTCTTTGCTAACAAGAAGTAGGGGGAGAAAAGTCTTTGTTCATAGTCTCTTGGACTCCTGAGGCATTTAGGGATGGAAGCTGTAATGTGTTAATTGAATGATTTTGAGATCAAGGAGATCTCCTGAACAGTGTGGGAGTTTTATGTTGACACAATTTCCTTCTCCACAGACACACCAACGGCGAAGATTAGACCAGACCCTCCACATCCTCGTGAGGGCCAGAAGCTGTTGCTACACTGTGAGGGTCGTGGCAATCCTGTGTAAGATTTCTTTCCTGGTGCCTAATACAACTCCATACTCTCAGATTGTGATCTTCACATAATATCTTCCTATCTCCTGTGTACTGTCTGAGCCTCTCATGTTCCCTGACACTAACAACATTCATCCTCTGTTTCTCCTGAAAAGCAGCAGTAATGGGGAGGGCCCAGTTCCTGGTTCTCATAAGGAGCCAAATTATAGTAAGATACAGTTAGAAAATTTCCCTTTTCTCCAAATTGAACCCCAAGATGTCACCCTACCCCTGCCTCTGAGCAGCTCAGTGTTTCTGGCTCATATAACTTCTTGAGCTTTCATCAAATGGTCCTTGACTTCCCTGCTCTGAGTTATATTTGTCTCCCTTTAGCCCTGACTTATTCTCTTCTGAACACTCAACAGCCCCCAGCAGTACCTATGGGAGAAGGAAGGCAGTGCACTACCCCTGAAAATAATCCAGGAGAGCGCCCTGATCTTCCCCTTCCTCAACAAGAGTGACAGCGGCACCTACGGCTGCACAGCCACCAGCAACATGGGCAGCTACAAGGCTTACTATACTCTCAATGTGAATGGTGAGCCCACCTCAGTTTTCCTCCAGCATCCTTCTTCTCCCATTCTCTGTCCGTGTTATACTCTCATCTTTCTGTCACCTGAGAGCCTCCCCAGATGGTAATTTGAAGTAGACTAGGACAGCAGTTCCCCGCTGAGGGCCTGAAGACTCAGCTTCAGATCTACTCTGGAATGTGCAGTAAGGAAAGATCAATAGAATGGAAGACTCCCATTGGCTTTTGTTTAGCAGTAATGACTCAAGTGACACCATCCTCCAACCCCTGCATTCACCAGGCAGCAAGAATAACAATTCTGTGTATAGAGGCCCCAGAGCCTCTCAAGTATGGGTGTAGATGCATTTCCCATTGCAACGGGCTGTTTTCAGAATTGCTTCTCCTGCGACTAGTATTGGATGCACGCTGCTGCTATTGTCTCCCTTCCTGCAGTCCTGGATCCAAGAAGGAAGTGGAGATAAGTTTGTACTATGCCGAGAAATAGTCAGAATCTTTTCTCAGATGCCATATCTTCTAGAGGAAATAGATGATGCTTCTTCTCCGAAGTTCTTCCCAAAAGAAACCCTGTTTCAGAAAAGACAAGCTGAAACAGAAGTCCCTTTATGGAGAGCTAGTGGAGATTTTTTTGAAGATCCCAGTGGCAATGGGGTCATGCCAAAAAGTCTTATAAGCCCTTCCTCAGAATAGGGAAATGCTTTGTCAGGGGGACATCAGAGGTTCCCTTGAGTGAAAAGCCCATTAAAACCAGCCTAATCAAGCCTGAGGAGACAAAGTAGGAAAGGTAAAATATATAATAAGAAGTCAATGAGGCATCTAGACTCAAGTTGAGTCTGTGGAAAAACAGTAGTTCTAACATTGATCGGCCTCCCAGGGATAAGAGACCTGAGGGTGGCTGGATGGGGTAATTCTGACTCCAGGGCAGACCTCTGCATTATGGGGACTGTCTCAGCACCACAAACAGCTAGATGCCTGAAGCAAGGACAGTGCCCTGAGGTACAGTATCTGCCCCCAGATCTCTCTAGACAAACTGCAATGATGATTGTCAGTGAGAAATTTCTGGTACTCTGTGGTTGGCTTCTTTCTGATCCTCCCAGTCTTGTTCTGGAAAGCCAGTTCTGTTTGACCGAACTGCTTCCAGTGCTGACACCTGATGGTAGAATGGGTTACTGCATCTTGCAGGAATATCCTAAGCAGTATTGGTTCCCACATGCCTGGAATGAAATTAAATGGTGTTCCACCCAGAGACAGAGGCCTGTCATGGATGACTCAAGAGATCATGTTGGCCATGGAAACCTATGTTTTTCTAGGGAATTTCCATTTCCTTAGTCACAATAATAATTAGCCAGGATTTATTTTTAATGTGTACTGTGTCTCACGTACTCCCTAGGAGAAAGACAGTGGGTACCTTCATTCCCCTTCCTCCAACTTACAGTATCACACCCCTCATCAAATCATGGATCCCCTAGGCCCAACTTCTCCATCCCTTCCAAGTAGAACATTAAAATCAGAGCATAAATATTTTCATTTCAAATAAGGCATAGATAGACAAGGGACTGAAAAGCTGGCCTAATCAAGCCTGAGGAGATAAAGTAGGAAAGACAAAATATAAAATAAGGAGTCAATGAGGCATCAAGACTCAAGCTGAGTCTGTAGAAAAACAGTAGTTCTCCCACAGGTAGGAGAGTCATGTCTATGGTGAGTATTTTGGACACAGCCTTGTATCCTGGGCCTGTACAGTGTCTTCTCAGGTATTTGAGATGCTGCTATGTGGCTGGTAGTGTTCTTAACATGCCTAGCCCATCTGTGCTGGCAGAGATATTGGCCATCATTGGAGTCAGCACAGTGGGACTTCCTTGAAGAAAATATTCAACTTACCACAAATGTTTGGATGGTGGGAAGTAAAAATGCAGTTGCAGACCTCCTGACTTACCAGAGGACTTGGGTTTTGCTGGAACTTTAAACTCCTCTGCCAAGAAGGAACACTGGTCTTTATGCACAAGATTACAGTCTACCATAGCTTGTATGGTGTTGTCAAAGTACCTGATTCTTGAATCCAGTTTTTTACTGCTCCTTGTCTATCTGATCTTAGGGCAATGAGTTAATAGGTTGAGAAGCCCTTGCAGAGAAACCATCTCAGAATATCAAGTGAATGGGAGAGTAAGAGGGCTTGGGGGATATGGGAGGAATACTTTAATAATCCAGAAATTACAAGAAATAAATATAGAAACAGAGAAAGAGAGTGACAGGGAGAAAAAGAGAGAGCAAGAGAGAAATCTCAAAAGATGATTTAAACATTAAAGCAATGATCTTTGACTTGGCTAAGATCAAACTTCAGTGCCATGAACTCAACTGAAAGAGTTACGGGGGGGATATGTATCTATTTACTCACAAATACATTAACTTTTGTAAATATTACTATGTTCCATACACAGTGTAAGAAAATTGAGTACAAAATAAGACATATCCCCTTTGCTTAATGATGCTATTCTATTCTCCTGATGTTAGTCTACTTTCTCTGCTGTGTAAGATTACTGTGACCAAGTTAGAAATGCTGTAAAATTAGGGTTTTTCCCAGATCTGACTGTATGCATTGACCCTTCCTTCTAGACCACAGTCCGGTGCCTTCATCTTCCAGCACCTACCACGCCATCATTGGTGGGATTGTGGCTTTCATTGTCTTTCTGCTGCTCATCCTGCTCATCTTCCTTGGCCACTACCTGATTCGGCACAAAGGTCAGATATGTGAAGGAAGTATCAGGAGAACTTGGTTGTGGGTAGGGAGACGGGTCAAGGGCAGATAGGTAGAATCTGGCTGCAGGAATGATGTTTGGAGACCCAGTCAACCACTATGAGTGTTTGAGAAAGAAGAATGCAGGCAATCCTGTAATAATGGAGCACCACCAGTCCCTCCTGAAAGCCTCACCACTTGTTAATCATCCAGTAAAATCAAACCTTCCCACTCAGTAATCTGCTGCTCCCATGCTGCTCTGCCACAAGGATATTCTGCTATAAGCAGAGAACTGAGAAACTCTGCATCTTCTTCCCATTTCTTTATACACTTTCTTCCTTTATGTCTTGCTTCATTTCCCTTGGCATTTAATTTCCTGGCCCTTAGTCTCCACAATATCTCCTTTCTTTTCCCTTTTCCTATATGCACAACATCTCTGTACCATCTCTTTACATGCCTTCCTCTCATATGCCCCCCTTTGCTATGACTTCTAGCTGCAGCTAGACTACACCTACTGATCAAGTGCTAGCCACCTCATAGCTACATTGCACATGGAGATGACATGGCAGTTTCCCTAGCACCACTTTACGTACACACACATGCACACGTACACAGATACACCTACACACATATGCACATGCATGCACATACACATGTACACATAGGTGCACAAACACATGCACACAGATGTACATACAGGCACATACACACATATACACACAGTTATTTTTTGCCTGTATTGTTGATGAGATTCACTAATTAAAGGCAGGATTCATTCATTCATAGGGGTATGGTTAGGTGAGGGATGTTGCAGCAAAATGCAAGTTAGATCAGGTGAGGAGGAAGAAAGCTCTAAACAGAAAAATTCAGGAGCAAGGTATGAATGGGTGGGTGGGAAAATGGGCAAGGGGAGATTTAAAGGTTTGGCAACTGCTCCTGAGAAGAGGAGCCTCTGTTCCTCTCCAGGAACCTACCTGACACATGAGGCTAAAGGCTCTGATGATGCCCCAGATGCGGACACAGCCATCATCAACGCAGAAGGCGGGCAGTCAGGCGGGGACGACAAGAAGGAATATTTCATCTAGGGTGCTCACCCACTTCCTGCACCCCTCCAGGGACCCCATAGGGGACTGCTGGGGCCATAACCAACTTGGACTTGTACAGAGCAACCCCAGGGCCACACCTCCTGCTTGCTCCCCAGTCCCCCCCCCCAACCCCATGTACAGAATGTCTGCTTTGGGTGCGGTTTTGTACTAGGTTTGGAATGGGGAGGGAGGAGGGCGGGCAGGGAAAAGGGTTACCCTCAGCCCTTTCTGTGGCTTCTTTGAGTTTGGGTTATTATTATTTTTGTATCAATCCCAAATCAAATTTGTCTTCAGGCTGAAGGCACTGGGGCCCTGGGGTGAAGAAAGCAAAAAAAAAACCTGGAGCTTTAAGAGGAGAATGAGGGTGGAGGGGTAAGGACAGGAAAGGAGCAGGGCTGGTTTAGTAGGTCTCTCACCAAACTTCTATCCTGTACAACAGAGCAGCTTCCTGGACTTCTCTGGGAATGGGGAAGTTGTGAGCAGGAGCTGGCCTTTCTTCTGCTGATAGTCACATACATGGAGCTGTGGACAGAGACACAGGTGCCTCTCTGATACCCCTGTTCCACTTCAGCGGGAAAGGGATAAATGGGGATCCCTGAGGAGATGTGACCTGAAGATAGCATGTAGCCACACAGAGATGCAGGGGTTCCATGTCAGGAGGATGTGGATCCATGCCAGAAGGGGTAGATTTGGAGAAAAAGGATGGTAGAGATGGTCCCATGTACCCCTTATCCCCATGCTATATAAAGTCAGCGCCTTTACACAGGACTGCCCTTGGGGGATAGCAGGGCAAGGCTGCCCCTCCTTGCTCCAGCAGCTGTGGGAGAGGCACTGCTCCAGGCCCAACTGCATCTTCTCTGCTCAAGGGTCCCTCACTCTCACCCAACCCCTGGACTGTTGTTGCTTGGCAACCACTCCTCTTATGGCATTATTCACCAACTCCTCCTCCCACCCCTTCCCATTCCTAAGCCACAGGAGGCGAACGCAAGGCCCTCAGGCAGAATCCTGCCCTCTGCCTTGTTTTATCCAGCCTGGCACCTTGTTTATACCAGCGGCAGCACCAAGCTCTGGCTTAACTGTTGAAGAGTAGTTACATTTATACAGTCCCTAAAATTCCATTTGGCCTTTTGAAGGCAACCTCGAAGCTGATGTGTTCCCCAGTGAAAATGAGTTTGATCCCCCTGTCCTAAGCCATCCCTTAGTCTTTCCTTCCTTCCCCAGCAGCCAGGCAGATATAACCACAAAAATACTAAAACAAGCTTCACTACACTGAGCTCTTTCCTGCCTAAACGAAGAAAATAATGTGAACTCTGTGTGTGTGAGTGCGTGAGTGCATGCACATCTGTGTGTGAAAGACAGTGAGGCAGGTTCTGGGCAGGTGGGTGAGCTGTAGAACATATGAAGGTGTACCTTGGGAGCAGAGGGTTCCTAGCCAGCTTAGTACTACCCTGGGAGGTTGCTCTATCCCAGCATTTTCCATGCCACCCCCAGTGCCCATCGTCATGGAGAAAACAGTCCCAGGATGTGTTTGTATTCAGTTGTCCATATAGTCTTACTCTAAAATACAGAGCATTGAACCTCTGCCTCAATCTTCCTTCTTGGAGCTATGGAGTCAGTGCCACAGCCTTCACTATGCACCCCCAGGCCTCTCCCTGGCCCTGACCCTGGAACAACTGCTGTCACTTTTTCCCTAAAAGTCTGTACCCAGTGAGCTGAGGGCTGGAGTGAAACTTCCTCTCTCCTTTCCATCTCCACCCCTCCTTTTGATTTTCTGTCTTCCTTCCTGGCCTTAGCTGGTTGTCATGGGGATGAGTTGCTCACTCACTCACTCCCTGTGCAGCCAGCTACCCTCTTTCACACCCAAGATGCCGCTTGGCACCACTGTCACTCTCCTCCAGCATGTCTTCCCTGTTATGACAACCCTGGGGCATGCAAAATGGGGGCAGCTGCATTCAGCTCTGTCCACCCTTTCAGTTCAGGTAATATGTTGTGGATCTTCTAGTATCTGGCTAGGGCCTTGGGCACCACAGGCAGCACTCCTCTAAGCCAAGGCTCCCTCCTCTTAAAGCAGCAAGGCAGCCTAGGGCCCCAGACCTATTGATTTCCCTGTCTCCTTGCACCCACTTCGGGGAAAGTGACTTTATGTCTTTGAGCTGAATCACTATGTCCATATTACACAGAAGCCATATTTGTACTGGGGGTGGGGGGTGGGGAGAGGGCTCTTGTGCTGTGTGTGTCTGTTTGTGGGTCGGGGGTGTGGGGAAGGGAGTAGGGAGGGGATCATGTATCTTTATAACCTTTCTAACTCTCCTATGCTAATCTCAGAGGGGCACCCTCAATATATCTGGATCACCGTGTCGCTGGGCTGCCTCCTTGCTGCTCTTGCTCCTGTGAGGATACGTTATAAGGGCTGCTTTGCTGGACTCCCCTACACCTGGTACTTTTGGGGGTGGTGTGTGCCTCACCAGGCCACTCTCCCAAGGGCATCTCTGTATGGAAACAATATAACTCTCCAAGGGAGAGAAGTGTGTTCACTCCCTTTGGCTTGGCCCTTCCTTTCCAGAGAGTGTTTGGGATGGGGCATCTGGCTGCTCCCACTACCTTCCATCAGGCAGAACTGGAGAAGGTGGAGATGAAGGTGAAGATACTGCCAACATCATTCCAGGACAGTTTCAACAGACCCCCCAAATCATTTTCCAACCCCCTCATGTTGAACCTGAAATTGGAGCTAGAGTCCTGGGAGAAAAGCGGATGGTCTTTGTAAGATCCGCATTCTTTTGCAACATGGCTTTCCTATCCACATCTAGACACCCCTTTGTGAATGGGAAGGAACTGCTTGGCAGAATTAGAGTTAAAGTATCACATGCTTTCTTAGATCAATGAAACAGTGTACCAAAGCAGCCCTCTCTATCTCACCTTTCTGTTTTGGACACTCCATGACTCATCCTTTCCAAATGTCCAGCCTAAGTCTTCCTAACAGGAAATAAAATGTTGGGGTGAAGGGGGGATGAATCAGCAGAGGTCAAAGGAAAGCAACTGGGGAGAAAGGGGCTACCAAAGAGTCATCATGTTGGTTTAGGGGATCCACCTACAGGGTACTCTTTCTGTCAGCCAGTTAGAGAGAGGTAGAAGCTCTCCCCACAAAAGGAATTTTACACAGTGCTGAGATGCCAGGCCAATGCAGCAGTTCCAAAGCCTTTGCATTCCCCACAGAAATATGAAAAGAGATTACCCCAGAGTCAACAGGCCCATTTGAGAATATGTTGTCCCATTGTCCCCCAGAGCCTGCTTTAAATTGTCAGACCATGTGTTCTGCTTGCTGTGAAAGATACCTTCACTGCACCTGTAGATGATGAGGCAAATGCCTAGTTGGGTCCCTGAAGTAGCTTCATTATGTAGCCTTTCCTCCTCTTACACTGAAAAATCCGGACTCATACCCAGATATATGCCTTAGATATTTGCACACAGTACACAGCACACACCCCACACAGATAAATGAGCCCCTTCTTACACCCAGACTAATATACAAAGAACCCCCACCCACATTCTATTCAGCTTGTCAGCATGTCATGGATCCAGCCATATGGCTACTAATACTCCCTCCTATAAACACTTGACCTTTGAACTATCTTTCATTGGCTCAAGTTCAAGGTGATAGACGAACAGTGAGAGTCAACTGCCTTTCCCTCCAACTTCCCAGCATGCCCCTTATCTCTGTCTCACACTTCACCCCTGGCCCCATCATCTTTCCTTTGCTTAAAATCCTTGCTGGGAAGCCCCTTGGCTTCTAGCCTCCCTTTCCACTCTTGGGAAAATACCCATTTTCTGGTCCCCACCTTTTTCCTTTCCCGAATGCAGGTCCTCACCAGTGGAATCTAACCTCAAAACAGGAAGCCTTAGTCCAATGCCCTATGTGGGACTGAAGCTTAAGCAGGCAGTGGGTGTGGGGTAAAGGCTTCCTGAATGTGCCCCTCCCCATGCCACCCCATGGCCCTGCTCATAACTGATGGTCTTCACTAGTCCCTGGCACTTATCTTGGAACCACAGCAGGTGACAAAACTGTCCCAGTCTTTCTCTCTGCCTGCCCTGAGCCCAGAAGTGTCATGGGGAACTGTCTGCAACCGGTGAGTGTGGGGAGGGACCCACAACCCCCACCTCTGCACTTACTACCCCTATGTCTTTATACCTCTTTCCTTTCATCCTCATCTCTTATCCCTTCCTTTTTTCCCTCTCTCCTTCTTACCACAGTTTCCTAGGTCCCCATTATTTTCCTCCTTATTTTCCTTTCAGTTAGTTCCATCCAGGCCCCTGGTTACTCTCCCTTCAACCTTCCCCTGCTCTCCAGTCTTACCCACTACCTTTCCCTTGCTCTTCCATGACCCTGCTTCTTCACAGACTCCTGAGTCTCAACTGTATTGTGTTTTACCATCATCCCCACTGCACCAAACTCCTCTAGCCCCCTTGTTCTCCAGCCCCAGGTTCCCCTCTGTCTTCCCTTTCCCTTTCCCTTTAGCTCCCCAGAGACTCTTCAGTGGAGTAACTGAATGCTCTGATTGTCCCCTCTGGGGTTATCCTTCAGGTGGACTCCTCCTTCACTGGCGACAACTCGAGTAACTTTAACTTTGAAGATGAGTTTTTGATTGATTGGAGTAATTCCTACGGACCTGGTGACTATAACTACACTGGACTGGAAGCAGCTGCCCCCTGCCGCTCCTGTAAACTGCTGGATGAGTCCTCACTGCCTTTCTACATCCTCACCAGTGTCCTGGGCATCCTAGCTAGTATAGCTGTCCTCTTTGCTTTTCTCAGACCTCTATTTTACTGGCAGCTGTGTCCTGGCCGGAAGATCCTTGTACAGTTAGCTGTGGGCAGTGCCCTCTTCAGCATCTCAGTGCCCATCCTGGCACCAGGGCTAAGTGGGGTCCATGACACCCACCTGTGCCACCTGGCCCATTTGGTCTGGTATGGTTCAGCCTTTGCCCAAGCTTTACTGTTAGGCTGCCATGCCTGCCTGGGTCCCACACTGGGTGCAAACCATGTCCCAGGCCTCACCCTGGGGCTCACTGTGGGACTTTGGGGAGTGGCTATCCTACTGGGGCTGCCAATCACTCTGACCAGTGACACTTCCAATGGACGCTGCACCCAGACATTCAGCCAGGACATCTTGCAGTTTTTGCATGCTGCTGCTTGTTTTGCCATCTTTTTCCTGTTGCCACTGGGTTTATTGGGAGCCAAGGGCCTGAAAAAGGTATTAAACAGGGTGCCATGTCCCTGGATTGATGTCCTATGGGTCTGGTTCATTTTCTGGTGGCCTCATGGAGTACTACGGGGATTGGACTTCCTAGTGAGGTCCAAGTTTTTGTTATTAGCATCATGTCCAGCCCAGCAGGCCCTGGACTTGCTGCTGGACCTGGCAGAAGTCCTGGCAATACTTCACTGTGTGGTTACACCTTTTCTCCTGGCTCTATTCTGCCACCGGGCCACTCGTGCTTCCATGCCCTCCTTGTCTGTCTCAACAAGACAGTCCTCTCATCTGGACACCCTTGAAGGAAAATCTTAGCTCTCTTCCACCTGCCAACCTGAATTAAAGTCTATATTGCTTTTATGAAGCTGGTGGTTTCTTATTTTATCCGGGGATATAGAGAAGGGGAAGAAAAATGGTGAAAGAGAGAGATTTCATGTCAGATTGTCTTGCTAGCATCTGTTTCTCTGGCTGGCTTGAGGAGAAAGTCAATGATGTAAAAACATCCTCTGGGCACACAGGTGTTCTCAGGAGGTGTGGGCTTGCTGCCACCTCTTCCACAGGGGAAGAGAAAGAAGACAAGAGTATGAGGAGAGCAGCTAAACCTACAAAACTATAAGAGATAGCTTAGAAGGTAAGGAAAGAAGAGAAATTCCTACAGAGAACAAATGAAAGAAAAATAGAAACTGGAGAAAGCAAAGCAGAGAAGTAAAGAAGAGCTCAGAGCATGACATCCCCTCCCTGTTTTCACTGTTTTACCTTCCTATGTATGTGCCTTTTGTCTCTCTGACATCTATTGACTTAAGAGATCAGGGTGGTGGTGAGAAAGGTGGAGAGAAACCTTACTTAGTCCAGAGAACCTAACAAAATATCTAGAAGCCACTACACAGGAGTCATCTCTCTCAGCTTGATTCTTCATCATGACTTAAATCCAGGGTGTCAAACTCACTTTCACTTGGCAGGGGGGCCCACATCAGCCTTGCAGTTGCCTTCAAAGTGCTGAATGTAATTTTAGGACTATAAATGTAACTACTCCTTAACAGTTAAGTGAGAGCTGTGCACTGTCACCAGGTAGAAACAAGGTGCCAGGCCAGATAAAACAAGGTGGAGGGCTTTGTGTTTGCCACCTGTGCTTTAATGTCTGTGTATGAGTACATGAGTGCACATGTACATCTGCATCGCATATGTGTTAAAACCCACATCCATGTTACATGTATGAATGTAATAATATGTGTTGACATGTCTTCTTGCCTCTCCATCAGTGTGAATTTCACATACCTATGTGTGTGTTCTGACCTATCTCAGCACTCCCTCTACTTTATTCTGCTCTTCCTCCTTGTTCTCAGAATATGGAATCAGGAATTATGACATACTCATTCCCTACACTTGAGTTTTCTTTACCCCCCCATTTCTGTGCCCAGTCTTTTCTGCATAGGTTGTATAGAGGAAACTACAAATCAAGAAGTCGTGCAACATGAGAAACTTAAAGGAGAAGGGGTCTGACCTGATTCATTTCTGCTTAGAATCCCCAAAGTTTCCTTCTCAAATCCCAGCTCTTGGAATAAGCCTTTCTTTTCCACACGAATCTTTCCATTTATCTTCCACACTGTACCCCTATACTCTGGACACCTCTTCCTTAAATATCCCCTGATTTTTTGGCTGGTAATCTTGATCCTGGAGGCTTTTTCTCAACCCTTATATAGCCACATTGAGGTGAGGATGGGAAGAACAATGAAACAGTCTCTCTAGATTAGGGGAACAACTTCTATTGCCACCAACAAGTCCACACTACCCAAGATCACACACGCAAATGCACAAACAGACAAACTGTGTTTATTTGAGTTTCTCCAACTCACATAAAAACTGGGGAAACTTGAGAGGATATTCTTACATCTGAATACAAATGTGGTCATTCCATTTTTCAAAGATGAGTTATACCTAGCTCCAGCCCTACACCAATTCTGCTTGACTTTTGGGGCTTGGAGATACCTAGCAGAGTGCAAGAGAGAAATAGAGATGAGCTAGAGTATCCTAGGCAGCTTATGTAAAAGGACTGGGAAACTTTCCTGGGTGGGGGCAGTAACATATCCTCTAACCCCCCTCACCTCCTGTCTCTTAGTAACTACTAGGTTAGCTTCTTATTGGCGAACCCTACATTGAAATGTGGGATTTAGGGACCGATTAAGATATGGGAGACATTCTAAAAGAGAAAGGAAGGGAAAGGAAATTAAGAAGAAAAATAATTTACCAACCTAAATTATGTTAAGGCCTTCAGCCACAGTTCATGAATAAGTTCCAACGTTTTCGTTTTCACTCACTACCTTTTCAGCCTTCTCTCATAATTCTCCCTCCAGCCTGTGACCACACTCAGTCCTAACAGACATTACTCAACTCACTTACAAGGTACTGTAAGTGAGGTACTGTAAGTGTGCCTTTTGTATCTCTGGCATCTCTTGGCTTAAGAGATCAGGGTGGTGGTAAGAAAGGTGAAGAGAAACCTTACTTAGTCCAGAGAACCTAACAAAATGTCTAGAAGCCACTACCTAGGAGTCAGTACAAGGTACTGAATTCTTGGAGTAGGTTGACTTAGTTAAGGGGAAGGCGAGGTTGTCTTCAACTTGCTGAATCTTTCATTGTCAACCTGAAGCAAGTGAAATTTAAGATTATTGGGATTGTTTTATCTATCCCCACCCCCAGCTTGTGCCTCCAGGTAAAAATACCTCCTTTTTCAGACCAGTTAAAGAGAACCCCAGATAGTTCAACGGATATCACATCTCTCACAAAGGAAAGGTAGAAGCAAAAATCTGAAGTCAAAAAGAGGTCAGAGGTGGTTGGAAATACCTTCTTACAATTATCTCTTCCCCATTCCACCCTGCCAACTTTGTCCCAGTACCTCCAGGGCCTGCTTCTCCCTGTTATTATCTAGGCTGCATTTGGATAGTTCTTCAGAAAGTCTAACCCTAACCTCAGTCATTACTTTAAGGCTTTCCTCAGAGTTCTGTTACCCTGCTCCATTTAACCCACTACATGCTACCAACCACTTCAACATTATTCTGAATCTGACTTCTTTTCTGCAGCCTTTCAGGAATACAGATCTTGTTTCCTTAGAACACTTAAGAATTTAATTCCAGGATTGGCAGGGACTTTTCCTGTGTATGAGTTATTGGACCTTTGGACTAAATAAAAAAATTCATTCAGGAAGATGACAACCAAGGAGTAGGCTCTTGGGAGCGCACATGCCCCTGGCGATGTTCAGTCTGCATAACTTCTTTAGGAAAAAAGACATTTCTTAAGGGAAGGTTGAAGATCATATTGATGCCTGTAGTTAGTTTATTCCAAGCTCAGGCCCCTCCCAGAGGATTTAGGAAACCAGTAGCTGGTCTTTACACCCTTTTATCTACACCTATTTTCCTTTACCTTGTACAGCCCCATTATCACCTTTCAGAAGCCAACCCCAGAGGAATTCTAATTAAGAACTTCACTAGGATTTTAAATCCAATCCATTGCCAATTCTAATTGCCAGGGATTTGCAAGAAAACCATCATATGCTATCTAATTATTCTGACATCAGCAGCCCTCTGTCTGGGCACAAGGAGAATTGCAGTTTTAATTAGCAACAATGGACCTTGCAGAGGAATGTAACTATTTAGGTTAATTAACAAGTCCAAGTCCTTCTAAATCATCTCTACATATCTTCTAGGTGGTTTGGACAGGAAAGGTGCAAGAAAATTTAAAAGTCAGTTCAGCAAAATGCATGTTAGCTTTTATTTTTTCCTGTAACTGCTTGGTGAAGGGAAGAGGAAATTTCCAAGAAAGAGAGGCATTTGCAAAATTGGTTTGGGAGATTTTGGAGGCATAGCTTGGGGGAAATTTGAGACATCTTAATGTCACACTTAGATTTAGAAAAACTCTTGTATGTATTTGTATAAATGAGAGGAAAAGGCCCTTGTTATTCTCAGATACCTCTAATGCATTATGTAGTTTGTGAACTTGGTTTCTAAAACATGAGAACCCCAAGTTTCCCCTCAGTGCCCATTGCTTCTCACCTTTCTGTGTATGTTTCTATCACATTTTGGGTACACCTAAAGCTGCCTGCTTCCTTAGATTTCACATATAATGTCCCAAGTTCCACTTGCCCTCCTCATGGGTGATTGTACTTTTTTCTTAAGTAGTTCTCTGAATTCTGGAAGAACACACTGTGTATACTGAAGGGCCTGTTCCTTTTCTTCTTCCTCTAAATCAGGTATATTAAATTTTGGGGGAGGAGTCTCTTGGAAAATTTGATGAAAGTTATGAAGTTTCTCTTCAGGAAAACATAGTATTATGCACAAATTTGACATTTGGTCCTTCGAGTTAAATTCAAATGCTTTCTCACTGCCTAGCAGGACTTCTATGACTAGGCTGTGTCTTTGTCTCCCCTTTGCTCACTAAGCTTGAGAGGCTCAGTGGCCTGAAGAAATGTCTATTCTTTTTTGAACTTTTTAACTTTTTTTTATTGTTGTTCAAGCACAGTTGCCTCCATTTCCCCTCCACCATTCCCTCCACCCCAGCCATCCCCACCTCCCACCCTTGATCCCATCCCCCTTTGGTTTTGCTGGTGTATCCTTTACAGGATGTTCCTGAAAACCCTTCCCCCTTTTCCTCCCATTATCCCATCCCACCTCCCCTCTGGTTACTGTCAGTTTGTTCTTCATCTCAATGTCTCTGGTTATATTTTGCTTGTTTGTTGGTTTTGTTGACCAGGTTCCACTTATAAGTGAGACCATATGGTATTTGTCTTCACTGCCTGGCTTAAGAAATGTCTGTTCCTTTAAGGGGAAAATCCTGTTTCCATTCTTTGCACTAGACATCTCCTCTACATGAAACACTTATTTCTGTGTTATTTATCTTACTGCCATCCTTGGGGCCTTAAGGCAAATAGTGCCTTCTCCAAGCGATGGGATGTAGCACCGACTTGCCCATACTCTCAATGATTCTTCATCAATACACATGAGATGTTTTCAATGTGACCTTCATCACATACTGAAATTGTTTTGTTTCTTTATTTGTTTGCTTATCAGTTTGTTGCTAGCCTACCATCACCTCATTCCACCACTGGAAAACAAATACCAAGTGTGCAAGAACATTTTTGGTAATAAATATATTCAGAGCTCAGTACACGTGTGCTAAATATGTGAATTAATTTTGTGTAAATAAAATATGCCCAACCCTAGAGGGTTTACAGTCTCATAGGGGAAGAGGAACAAATAAGCAAGGAATCAGTACAGAATAACTGCCAGAAAACAGATCTCCTCTCCCTAAACCCTCTGGGTAACTTCTCCATTCCAGTCAATAATTTGGGTGCAGAGAAGACTGAAGGATTCTCAGTACACAATTTCTAGCTTGTGCACCTGTCGCTGTGTCCACTTTTGGCCAACTGGAGCTGAAAGACTTCACTACATTTCCTGACCCAAGCGTTGGAGGATCTTTGGGGCAGTTGTGGGTTTTGGATAGTAGGAGATGGCTGAGAAGGTCTGTGATTTTCACCTTAGCTTGAGAAAAAGTGAGTCCTAGGAGACCACCCTAGAGTTCAAGGAGACAGTCAATTTTGGAGTCTGGCCACCTCCTCAGATTTTATTACACTCGGCTAGAGAGAGCCCACACCCTTCTAGGACTTCAGTCATTTTAGTCCCCAGGGTTGGTATTTCTTTTTCTTTATCAGTTAACCTTCTCTTCTTTATTTCCAATTTACCACCCCTGCTCCCTTATCAACCTTCCCCGACCCCCTGACAATTTATCTCTCTGTAGTTCTGGGTAACCCCTTAAGACACTTAGGGGTGTATACCTCATTTAATTTAAAGAATGCATTGAATGCCTACTAATTTCAAGGCACTGGAAAAGGCACCTGTCAGATTTTTGCCTTGGTTCTCAGCATTTCTCAGCCCTCTCCTCAATAACCTTGAACACATTTGAATCCCAGTACTCATAGAAAATCCACCAGATTTTCAGTCACCCAGACCCTCAGTCCAGGCCTCTATTACACAGCCAAAGATCCTTAGCAAATCACAAAGACCCTAGTCAGTGGGTGACCCTGAAGCATTGTAACATCCCAGAATTGTCTTATACATTCTTACAAGGTGGGTGGATGGGTTCTGGAAGCTAGTACAATGAGACAGATTACCCAGAGGAGAAGCAAGGGGTGTGGAGCATTAGAAAAGAAAACTCTTTACAAATTAGTTGGCCCTTTTCTGTTTGTGACCTGAAAAAGAGGTAAAGAAGAAGTGAACTGTCTCTGCTTCAGCCTGGAAGCTTCCAAAAATATGAACATATTTCTCCTCCTTTTCAACCCAGATCAGAGCTGCTCACTTCACATTCTCAATTGATTTGGCAGAGGGAGATACATGGAAATCTCTGGGAGTGTGAAAGGAGCAAACTGGAGGAAAGTTCACTAAGACAGAAAAAAATTACAGACAAATAAAATTTAATAGTTTAAATACGAAACCCATATTTTTAAAAAAATAATGGCAAAAATAGCATGGAAGAGGCCTGACTCAACAGAAGTTCTTGTTAAAAAAAAAAAAAAAAAAAAAAACCTTAGAGGTTTTACTTAGCCATGGGTTAAAGATGATTCAATAGTGTTAGGTCAGAGTCACTCAAGAGACCAGACCTATGGAGGGAGACAAGGAGAAGGTTTTATTAGTGGGGAATAAGAGGGTCAGTGGAGCCAACCAAGGGAGTTTGGGACTCGCTCAGTTGTTCTTAGGGAAGGGTTTTTAAGCGCAAAAACCTGTGAAGGGTAACTGGTTGGGTGTCAGAGTCTGATTGGCTAGAGCTGGTTGCTGGTTGCTGTTTCTGCTGACCGTACATCTTGTCAGCCTTGGGTTAAAGCTGCATCCTGTTATGCCAGATAGGCCGACCCCAGACCCCAATCTTACCTGGGCATTTTTGTGCTTAAAAACCCTGCCCTAAGAACAACTGAGCAAGTCCCAACCTCCCTTGGTTGGCTCCACTTCCCCTCTTATTTCCTGCTAATAAACCCTACTCCTTGGCTCACTCCATAGGTCTGGTTTCTTGTTTGTCCTAAGTAGGGTTGGCAGGCAGTTTCCCAGTCAGGCAGTTTCCCACAGTACAGTTTCCCACATGGTAATTTTCCATTCCTCCTAGCCCTGACTAGGTCTGTCAAATACTATGGGTGGTGACCCCAAAGCGAATCAGACCCAAATTGTATTAAGAGATGCAGTATAGCCTGTATGGTGCAGCTTAGTGGATTGAGGGTGGCCCTGTGAACCAAAGGGTTGCTGGTTGATTCCCAGTCAGGGCACATGCCTGGGTTGTGGGCCAGGTGTCCAGTAGGGGGCATGCAAGAGGCAACCACACATTGATGTTTCTCTCTCTTTCTCCCTCCCTTCCCTTCTCTCTGAAAATAAATAAATAAAATCTTTTTTAAAAAAGAAACACAGCGTACAGAACAAGGTGTGTTGGAGGAGGGGTGAGGGGGTATCCATTATATCACCTGCTCCTGTCCTGTATGGGCCATTTTTGGAATAGAGAGCTCAACTTTGGTTACCACATGTTGAAAGTGACACTAACAAATTAGCACTCTTAAAAGGATAGTGGCCAAAATGATGACAATCTAGAGGTCATCCTTCTTCTCTAAGGAGGGACTGAAGAGCAAGAGTAAAAGGGGATGGCACAGTGATAATGGAAAGTCATAGAAACTATATAGCTGTCTTTAAATAGCTGAATAGCTGTCTTGTGAAGTGAGCATTAGACATGTATGTAGTTGTAGCTTTAGAACTTGAAACATTGGATGGGAAGAAATCAGAGACTTATTTTGACTAAATGTTAGAAAAGACTTTTCACAGATTATAGGGATGGGTTATGGCATTCTTGTTAATGTAAACACATACACCCAAACACTCCTCCATATAATCCATACTCTCTACACTGCTTGGTATTCTTTTACAGTGGTGAACATATAAGATGAAGGCCTCATTCTTGTAGCATTTAGAGACAAACAGGAGAAGCAGACATGAGACACTAAGCAAACAGATAAACTACAAGTACTGTTATAAGAGAAAAGAACTGATACCATAGAAGAAAATAAAAGGATAGAAATAATTTGAGTTATGAGTTCAGTTACAGAAGGACTCAGGCTGAGGCTAGACACAGTAAATTTTCAAAACAGAGTAGAGGGCTACCCCTTGCATTAGGATAGAACCAGGACCAATCTAGCAGCTTTTCTCCAAATTGGCAGTGCATCAGAATTGCTTAGAAGATATTTTTAATAGTTTTTTGACTCAGTTTCAGATATTCTGGATCAAAATATTTGGGACTAGAAGACTCTGAAAGCTCTATGATAACATGTTAAATGAAAGAGCTAAACAAAAATGTGTATTCTTTGATTCTGGTGTCTGGGTCCTAATTGTGATGATTTTAATCTCTTTGCTTGGATCCTCAAATTAAAGTCCTCTGGTTATGAGCAAGATACTTTGTAAAACAATGAAGGGATTCTTAGTCAGATATGCACCTGATCTAAATTTTTCCAAGAGAAGAGTACTGTTTTCAGAAACAGTTGCTGCAGAAAAAATTATAGCTCTTGTCTGGGGTACCTCTAGTGGTCAGAAGCTGTCACTTCAGCACCACTTTTCTCTGGACCTGGGTTTGGCCAGAGAATTATTTGACCATATTAGCTCTATGAAGATGAAGGTGCTCTAAGAAAGTAGAGAAACCTAAATACATATTTTAGAAATTTCTTCACTACAATTAACGTTTAATAAATAGAGGTTGTAGAACCAAGGAATTGCTTACCAATTATCCCCTCACCCCATCCCTTGTTAGCAGGTCTTGGATAATCTTAATTTAAATAACTTCTTTACATATCAGAGTAGAAAACTCCCAGGATACCCAGCCATTGGGCAGAGATTCTGTGTGTCATTTCTGTTCCCTCTATGTTTGAAAAGAGCACCAAGCTGAGATGGGAACTTGGGTCCTGACCTGAGTTGCATCACCTAACGACTTTTTGAGCTTTAGTTTTCCTACTTGAGAAAAGCAGGCAACAATACCTGCCCTGCCTAGCTCACAGACCTGACATAAAGATTAAATCAACCAACAGATGTGGAAGCTGTAAAATGAGTTACAGCTGGAAAAAAATATACCAATTAATATTACAGAAGAGTTTGCCCTGCAGGCAATTGGAAAATATCCATTGCTTTCTGGGCCATTCCACCTAAAGGTAAATTCTTACAAAGGCAATAACATACCAGAAGGCACTGGGCTTCTGGAAGTTACCCTTTCACCTCTATCCTTGTGTCTCCACTTAGCTTGATGACCAAAGGGCTAATGGAATTGATAGGGGACTCAAGAGTTGGAAAATTTTAGTTTAAGGTAAATAGTTCTAAGCCTAGTAAGTAATGCATATGTTAAAGCTTTTGTTTCAGAAGCTACAGATAAGGCCCATCCTAGCTCATGGGAAAAACAGCTGACCTCCTGGGACACTGCTAAAGATTACTGCCTGGGGACAAGTGGAGGCATCCAAGCCGTTGTTTCAGGGAGAGAGAGATGACTACCAGCCCCTGGGAACAGCTAACTGCCCAGGGCAAGAATACTGCAGGATTTTTTTAATCTAATTTTCCCTGAATTTCAGAACCCCTCTCTGTACCTTGTTTATTCCCTGTTATAAAAACACTGGCCTGGAAAGAAAATGTAAGATGATTTGTTTTAGGGTGCAAACCCACTATCTTCTCAGATTGCCAGCCATCTGAATAAAGTGCCCATAAAGATTAAACCTCTGTCTCTGCTTATTGGATTTGGCAACTGACAAGCACCACAAGGTCTGGTGTCTTTTCCAGTTTCAGAATCTGCCCAAACAGCTTGATAGGAAGTTCCCAGAAAGTGTTGTTTTTTTGTTTTTTTTTTTTAAGAGAGGCTGATCAGTAGGAGTGATGGTAGTGGTGGTAATGGGGGCTCTTGGGAGGTATTTTGTTGGCATTTGGGAAGGCTTTGCTGCATTGTAGTATCATTTAGGGCAGAGGATAAAATGTCATTTGACTTTCAAAAAGCGGTGATACCTATTCAATGCCACTTATTATACATAACCTTCCTTCAGGGTCCCTACAATGACCACACTCCAGCTCTTCTCATAGTTCTCTTCTGTGGTTTATGTCCTGGGGACATGGCATCTACTGAATGCTCCTTGTGGGAAGGTTGAAGAGCAGGGGAACTTGTCCTCTCAGCGGTCCCTGAGGTTTCCCCAGCTCTTTGGAAATAGATTAATGCCACATATTCTACACCCTTGCCACTCAAAGTGTGGGCTATGAGCCACAATGTTGGCATGACTTGAGAGCTTACAGAAAATACAGACTCTCTGGCCTCACTCCAGACCTACTATGGAATCAGAATCCACATTTTAACAAGATCACAAGGAATTTGTTTGCACACTGAAGTCTGAAAAGCATTGCATACTTTGTCGCATATTCAACTTGGGTTCTGTCTTCATCAGGGGCCCCCATCCCTCATTCTTCCCCCTGTAGATGAAGGGCCCTGGGTCCCTGAACTTTCCCTTCTCCAGTCTCCCTGCCTTTCAGACTCTACTTCAGAAATTACCATGTATTAGGAGCAGGTCTTGCACACACAGTTCCCATGCTTTAGGCAAAGTAAGAAAACAAAAACACATCTCCATTCCTTCCCACACTCCCTCTGACCCAAAAGTGTAGACTTGCCACAAATTCCTTTGAAATGGCAGAGGTCTGAGGGCTTTGGACAATGGAAACACAACCTTTTTACATTTCCTTCCTTGTCTTGTACTGGGCTATCTCTAAGAAGGGTAACTGTAGAAAACTGTCAGCAAATCAGATGTGAGGTATGGGCAGGATCAGAAGTGACCAAGTGTCAAGAGGATGCCAAGGAGCTGGCCACAAGTCACAGGATGGCAAAGTATCACTCCCTCAAGATAGTGGAGAGACCACACAGGGTCTCACTCTGTGCACCCACAGGTACTTCAGCAGGCACATGTGCACAGCCATACATGGTCTCTACTTCTAGTCAATGTGCTCAATCACTGTGTCCTTAAAGCAAAGGCCACTGTGCCAGGCCTTGTCTGCATTTGGTGGCATAGACTTAACCCTAAAGGTTACAGAACAGAGCCAAGGGCGGGGGGGGGGGGGGTGTACAATATACTATTACCAAAAGCACCCCCCACAAGGTTTGCTATGCCCACCACCAAAGGAAAGCCATCCCTCAATGCCAGAGATTTGTGAAAAGGAAAGGAGTTATTTATTTAAAAGCTATATAGACTTAGAGTAGTGACTTCATGTCTTCACTAAAATACTAAAGTCCTTTAGAATACCTACAGATGCACACAGTCCTTCCTTCTCCCTCTGCCCTAAACTGGGGTACCGTATCTCAGGAAAAGAAGTAGAAGTCCATAATTCAGGCTCCCAGTACCATCAGCTATGTCATTGCCAGGATCTCCAATTAATCCAAGAGTCCTTTCACCCCTTTTCTTCCAGGCAAAGTCTCTCCTGCTTCCTGAGCCACATGGCAAAAGGGAGCAACCCAAAGCCATGTGGTCCTCAATCTTGCCACAGCTACAGGGTCCCCACTCTTCCAAAGCCGTGTGGTTCTCCATCCTGCATGGCTGATGCTTCTGGGTTTAAATCCCCATGCCAATCTTCCTCTGCAGCCCCATTTCTGACTCCTACAATCAGTTACACCTGCCAGCATTCCTGTATTCTTCTGGCTTTACCAGGCTGCCATTGTAAGTCTTGGCAGGTGTGGCCCCATAGTATGGAGCCAATCTTCTCCAACCTCTCATGCAGGTTCTGTAACCAGGTGGAGCTGCCTCCCAGTTACATCTTGGGTAGAAGTCACTTCCATCCCCCTGGCTCAAAGCATGGCCACAGCTATTTAACATATCTATGAAACCAGTTAAAGGTTATAGATATGTTAAATGACCACACCAGAGGTTAGCTGCAAGGCTGTTGCTGTACAAAATAGCTCTGCATTGTCCTGCTCCATGTGTCCCTTCCCCCAACTCACACCTGAAGGGGTGAGGGGTGAGGATATCTTATATATTTTTCTAATATTTCCTGAACACCTTGAGTTCTGGACCCCATTCCAAATTCTTATTTGGGGCCCCCCTCTGGGCTGCACCCTGTTACATAATTACTTTATTGGGTCAACTGGCGTCAACCTCGCCTATGAGATCTGAGTGGGGCAGGGTAAAAATGGGAAGGCCTCATAGTTTAGTCTCTACTATTCGGCCCCACTCTTTCACTGAGTCCTAAAATGACTGCTATTAAAGATGTATCTCATTGGTAAACATTGGCCATGCCTAGTGTTTCTCTGTTAACACAGAATTCCTCTAAGAGTGGCAATGATTTAAATAACAGACACTAACTATGGGTTAATTTATCAGAAATGTTGCCCAAAGAAGGGTCAAGGGCAACAGGAGAATATTAGGCAGCTGAGGAGGAACAACAAGCCAAATGAAGAGGGACATAGATAGGGGTACCCTAGAGATAAACTTTATCCACCTCACAATTGTGCCAAGGAACAGCTCAGGTTCACAGAACAGGATTGCTGGGATTGACTGGGATTGCTCAGATCCAGTTTTTCTGGGGCAAGTGGGGGAACTAGCATTTTTAGCCTGATAGGCCTCTCAGGCTCCAGCCTGGACGTCCCAAAATAACTCCACCTGTAGTCACTGAGGTTCTGAAAACATGCCCTATCTGCCCACACCACTCTTCTAAGTGTCACTGGCTCCTCATTTTCCTAAAATAAAGTCAAGCCTTGGCATGACATCTACCTCCCTCTCCAGCATTGCTAACCATGCTAACTTCCAGACATAGGGCATGACAAGCTACTCCCCCAAAGCAAGTTTTTTTCTCTCACATATCTGTGCTTTTGCACAGGGCTGCTCCATGGACTGGAAGGCTTTCCTTACATTCTCTTCATCCAGCCAGTGTCTAAACTTGCTTTTCAGATGTGGCACAGGTGGCCCTCCATTTCCCCACAGGTTGCACTGGTGAGTTAGGTGCACCTGCTTTGTGTTCCCAAAGCATCTCTGGTATAATGATCACCCTGTGCTATTCAACCTCTTTCTTTGTGTGTCACTCCCATTAGTCTTAGGTGTCTTTAAAAAAGAGTCTACGATTTTCTTGTCTTTCAATTTCTAGAACCTAACACAGTGCTGAACACAAAGGTTGCATTTTGAGTGTCTGTTATATATGTTAATGTGTATATGAAGGACAGAGGTTAAGTACCAAAAGGGAAGAATGAAGTCCTCCAGTTAGAAATTATGCAACTTGTCCAGGTATAAATTGTTAGGAACCAGAATGTCTTCAAAGCCTTTTGTTCTTCTGTTCCTGCATCTAGGTGATAGTGAGTCATAGCGTAGCCCTGTTTTTATATTTTTTATTGTAGATTACAGACATTCAGATCTGACCTTCTGGGGAGTACCTCAACATGAGTCTGGTTCATTCTTCTTGTTTCCTAGCTGACAACTGAGGCTCAAGAATGTAGAAAGCTACCTTTTGTACTGCATGTGATACTCAGAACAATATGATAATGTTGTCTTCTTATCACATAATTGTCTGGTCAGGAGCAAGATGGAGGAGCTGGGGATGAGAAAGGGAACATGAAACAGAAATCTCATCTTCTCTAGATCAGAACAAGATGAATTAAAGCAATATATATTGACCATGAGCCTACCTAGGTATTCTAACCCCCTCTCCAAGCCCACTTGTAATAAAAAGATGGACTGGAGAATGAAGGCTGTTTCTCCAGCCACCCCCTCAGCCCAAAGGGAGAACTAGACAGAATTCACATAGAGCTCACTTCCTTCTGGCCTCACCACAAAGGACCACCTCCAGATGGGGAAAATACTTAAAAGGGTATTGTATTTACATACATTTGCATATCTTTGCATATCCATACAATAACGTGTAGTTCATTCTCAGGCAATTTCAAGTAAATGTGACTATTGTCACCTTCAGGTTGTTATGGATAGATTTTTGTCTTCTGACTTTCCTTCTCATCAGCCTACAGTCCCCTACCCCAGACACTAGATGAGTGTGTGTCAGTGCTGTGGGATGAGCAGGGCTTAAAGAGTACACAAGCATGCAGCACCAGGGGAGGAGGGAGAAAGAGGGGTAGCAGAGCAGCTCCACAGCCTGGGTGAACTTCTATCCTCCAAACACTGTGCTCATACCAAGACAACAACTACACTAATTGAAAAAGAACGTGCAAGTTACACACCTTTTCACTGTTAAGGTAGCAAGTGCTGTACAAACCTTCTGCACACAGGACAGAGGTCACAAGAGAAGCATTGTATGAATATAAACTGTGCTCAAACACCAGGCTCTCGGTCCCTTTAGAATCTTTTCCATCATCCCCATATTCTCTTACCTTTTCAAATAGACCCACATTCCCTACTATTTGGCTTACAGTAGGTTCTCCCCAACAACTTTTTAATGGTGCAGAGGCTTAGAAAGATCCAGAGGGAAGTCTAATTAGTCTTTCAGGTAGTAAAATACTCCGTAGGCATAGACCAGTGGTAGAGAATACAGGAAATAACACTGGCACAGATAGGAGAGTCTAAAGTAGTTGGACATCGGGACTTACCTTCTTTGTTAAGTCAGAGAAAAGACTCTCCTTGCTGGTGATTCCTGTGAGTTTGAATACTCAGAAAGCAAACAAATTTAATGAGAATGCTATTGTGACAGTTTTATTGATTCATATTCCCTTATACAAATTTTCTGACCAACTATTCAATGAATGTCTTCTGTGTGCCTCAAGAAGCCCTGAGGTTACAGGCCGAACCATAGTAGGCATTCAATAAATACTTGCTTATTTTGTTGAATACAGTAGAAATACTATACTAACTATAATCATGGGATTCACAAATTAAAAAATCACAGACCTTTCTACCTAGGAACTCAGGGTCTGTGAAGATACTTGAAATATTTTATTAGTATTTAATAATAGAAGACATGTACTACAATTGTTGAGAGCAAAGGCACTGAAGTCAAAGATCAAAGTTAAACCCCCAGCTTGTGTGACCAGGGACAAGTGACAGAAATTTCCTGAGTCTCAGTTTCCACTGAAGGTGGGTTAACAAATGCCTATTACATAGGGTTTTGGGGAGGATTCTATTGGTTGACCTGGTTAAAAAACAAAAAACAAACAAACAAAAAAAACTTAACACATTGCTCATCACTGAGGAAGACTTCAAGATTTTAGCTAAAACATAGAAAGGCATAATTAGGTACCAAAATATATGATTTAAAGCAGTACAACTTTTAGAATTAGAAAGAACCTTAAAAAACTTCTGATCCAGAGACTGAAGATGGTGGCGAGGTAGGAGGGATCAGATTCCACTTCCCCCTACACATGGGAGAAAAACCTAGCTGATCTATGGAGGAACAGAGCAAACAGACAATAGTACCCCAGCATATATGAAGATAGAAGACCAAAAATTGTAGAGGACATTGAAAAACCAGATGGTTAGGAGAGTGCTTCTGGACAATAGGGTCCCTGGGACCAGCATGGGGACCAGAGCAGCTGCAGCCCCAGGCCTGGCACCCACTGGGTCTGCCACAGGGTTCTTGGGAGAGAGCTGAGTCAACAACTCCTCCCCTACCAAACAAGGATTGAGCAGCACTGGGAGAAGCCTAGTTGCTTGAAATAGCAGAAAGGGGAATAAGGACTAAGTAGCAAACACACAGGGGCTGTGAGCACCCACAGAGTCTGTGGATGCCAGCTGGGGACAGTTGAGAATTGGGCCAGGACGGGCCCTGACCCAGAGAGTTCCCAGTCTAGTTGGAGAATTGGGCAGTGTGAGAGGCCAGGACTCTGTATAGAGCAGCAGGCTTGAATAGAAGGAATTTCTCAAAACAAACAAACAAAAAAAGTGTTTGGGGAATTCTCCTGCAGCAGCCACTCTGGCCTCCTCTCCACCCAGCCACGTGGGGCTCCCAAGGTGGCATGGAAGACCCTGCACCCACTCCTATAGCCCTGGGAAGAGTGAGCACCAGAACCTGAGAAACTGGAGGCACCTGGCCAAGCATGCAGGCCCACAACCTGGGGAGAGTGCACTCTGAGGAAGACCCAGCACCCATACACAAAGGCCCTGGGAGAGTGCACATTGCCGAAGGCCCTGAGCCCACATTCATAGCCCCAGAGAGAGTGCATGCCTGAACCTGTGGAACCTGTGGGACCAGAGACTGCTGGGTAACTGGGCTGGAGGCTTACTTAGTGCAGATCAGGAAGGGAGAAAAATGAGACCAATCACCCCTCACCTGCTACAGCCAGGAAGAACAGCAAAACTGGTTTGGCCAGTTTGAAGCCAGAAAGAGGCTTTTTTTTTTTAATTCCCACAAATGAGACAAAAAACCCCTGGAACTGTAAGAAGACCAGAGCTGGACCCAAAGAGGGGGCATCCCAACAGCTAAAACAGTGAGCCAAATTTCACTTTGCTACTACAGAGAACATGCAAGTTATTGCATATTTGTATTATTATTTTTCATTACTCTCACCTGTTTTATTTTATTAGTATTTTTGTATTCCTTTTTTTCTGTTTAGTCTTCTTTGCTTGGTTAATAAAATTGTATTGTTTGACTGGTTTTCTTTGTTCTCTCTTTCATAGTGTATTGTTAATTTACTGTCTTTCATTTCACTTGTGTTCCATTAGCAGACTACTCTAGGTCCTATACTTCCTATTCTTGTTATCCAGAACACATAGATTCTGTCATATAATTGTTGCTCCATTATTACTATAAATAGCTGTTCTGTACTATTGTAAATACTACAAAACACCCCCCCAGACCTTAGCCCACTTCAGTTTCCTGAACTCTTACTGTTGTGATTAACTCTATTCTTTTACACACTACACCTATTTTCTATCCTTTACTCTCACCTTACCTCAGAATCTGACCTCCCACAGCCTCACTGCTTTCTAGATCCAACTTACAATCCTTCCCTACCCAAAAAGAGTCTTATCTTCTCTCCACCCTTTCTAAAAAGTGTCTAGTTGGGTGGAAGATCACAGTTAACACTATACATAGCCAAAGGGTCTCCTATCTCTTCCCTATGGGCTGATACTGTAAATATCATAGAATACACTCTTGCTGTATTAAGCCATTTTGCCTTCCCCCTTCAACTGATTACAAAAAAAGATTAGGTAGAAGCTGTGAACACCAGGATACCTGCTGGAAGATGAAACCCACCAACAAAGAAACCACCAACAGATAACAACAGAAGAAGGTGAAGGAAGGAATGGAAGCCACATTAACATTAATCCAGGACCTATCTGGAAACACAACTAAAGAGTGGAGAAATTACCCATAACAAACAACTGAACAAGAGCAAGAGAGAATCCTTAAACCCTTGTACACACAGAACCCCTTCAACACAAACTGACCACAACAGCAGAACAAAATACAAGAGGTGGTGGACAGAGTGACCCTCAGTTAACCAGCTGGTGGGAAGGATCCACCAAAGAAAGACCCAACAACAATAAAAACCCAAAGACAAACACAGAGCCAACATAAACGACAGGCCAAGAGCAGTGAGCTCAGGAGATCAAGGAGAAAACACCACTGAATCTCACAGGTATTCTACTACAGAAGTTCACACCATAAACACAGAAATTCAGAACAGATCAATTTAAGAAGCTGAGGCTAACAAGAAAAGTCTCGCAAATAATGGGGAAAAAAAGAAACAATACCCAAATAAAAGAAAAGGAGGAAGCACCAGAAAGAATGCTAAATGAAATAGAGCCAACTTAACAATCAGATATTGAGTTTAAAGCACTGGTTATCAGGAAGCTCAATAAGCTCACAGAGAATTCCCCAAAACTACAGGGAAATGACAATGAACTCAGTGCAATCTATAGCAACATGAAAAAAGAAATAGAAACTATCAACAAGGGCCAAAAGGAAATGAAGAATACAATTTGTGAACTGCACAACACAGTAAAAGAAATCAAAAGCAGGATCAATGAAGCAGAAAATCAGATCAGTAAACTGGAGGACAAAGTAGAAAAAACACCCAGAAAGAGCAAGAAAAGGAAAAGAGGCTCAGAAGGAATGAAGAGGGGTTATGGGAAATGCAGGACAACATGAAACATAATAATATCCATATAATAGGGATACCAGAAGGGGAAGAAGAAGAGTAAGGGATAGAAAACCTATTTGAAAAAGTAATGATGGTAAACTTTCCTAATTTGATGACAGATATAGTTACACAGATCCAGGAAACACAGAGTCCCAAACAAAAGGAACCCAAAGAGGCCTTCGTCAAGACACATCATAATTAAAATGGCAAAATACCAAGACAAAGAGAGAATCTTAAAGAGAGCAAGGGAGAAACAGGAAGTAACATACAAAGGAGCCCTGATAAGGCTAGCAGCTGACTTTTCAGTAAAAACACTCCAAGCCAGAAGAGAATGGTAAGAAATATTCCAAGTAATGAGAAACAGAGGCCTGCAACCAAGGTTATTTTACCCAGCAAAGCTCTCAATCAAGATAGAAGGCCAAATAAGGAGCTTCCCAGACAAAAGAAGTCTATAATAATACACCTCCACCAAACCAGCTCTGCAAGAGATGCTAAAGGTACTTCTTTAAGGAAAGGAAGGAAGAGAGAGAGAGGGAGAGAGGGAGAGAGAGGGAGGGAGAAATACAGGTACAAAAATGGCAATGAATAACTACCTATAAATAATAACCTTAAAAGTAAATGGATTAAATGCTCCAATCAAATGGCTGAATGGATAAGAAAGCATGACCTACACATATGCTGCCTACAAGAGACCTACCTCAGGACAAAAGACCTACACAGATGGAAAGTGAAAGGTTGGAAACAAATTTTCCAAACAAACGGAAAAAAAGCTGGGGTACCAATACTCATATCAGACAAAATACACTTCAAATAGTGCCATAAAGAGAGACCAAGAAGGTTACTACATAATATTCAAGGCTAGAATCCACCAAGAAGACATAAACATTGTAAATATATATGCACCGAACATGAGAGCACCCAAATACATCAAGAAAATCTTAGAGGACTTCAAGAAAGATATTGACAGCAACAAAGTTATAGTAGGGGATTTTAACACCCCACTGTCAAAGATGGACAACTCTTCCAAACAAAATATCAACAAAGATATTGTGGCATTGAATAATACTCTAGATGAAATGGACTTAATTGATATACATACATAGAGAGAGAAAGCCCTTCATCCCAAAGAAACTAAATACAGATTCTATTCAAATGCACATGGAACCTTTTCAAAGATAGACCACATGATAGGACACAAAACAAAACTCAACAAATTCAAGAAATTTGAAATCATACTAAGCATTTTCTCCAAACACAAGAGACTGAAACTAGAAATCAACCCAAGGGGAAAAACCCAAAACCCTGAAAATCATGGCAATTGAATAGCATGCTATCAAACAATGAATGGGTCAAGAATGAAATTAGGGTGAAAATCAAAAAGTTTCTGGAAACAAATGAAAATGAACTCGCAATGACCCAAAACTTATGGGACACAGTGAAGGCAGTCCTGAGAGGAAAGTTCATAGTGATACAGGCCTACCTAAAGACAATAGAAACATTTCAAACAAACAACTTAACCCTACACCTGCAAGAACTCAAGCAACAACAACAAAGACAGCCCAGAGCAAATAGAAGTAAGGAAATAACCAAGATCAGAGCAGAACTAAATGACATAGAGACTAAAAGCACAATTCTAAGGATCAATGAATCCCAGAGCTGGTTCCCTGAAAAGATAAACCAAATTGACAAGCCTTTAAGTAGGCTCATCAAGAAAAAAAGAGAGAGGACTCAAATAAACACAATCAGAAATGAAAGAGGAGAGATTACAATGGACACCACAGAAATACAAAAGATTGTAAGAAATTACTATGAAGAATTCTATGGCAAGAAATTTGAAAACCTAGGTGAAATGGACAAGTTTCTAGAAAAATATAATCTCCCAAAACTCAATGAAGTAGAAGGAGAAAGCCTGAACATACCAATAATAGCAGATGAAATACAAGCAGTAATCAAAAAACTCCCAACACACAAAAGCTCTGGACCAGATGGTTCCACAGGAGAATTCTACAAAGCATTTAAGGAAGAGCTAACCCCTATCCTTCAGAGACTATTTGAAAAAATCCAAATTGGTGGAAAACTCCCAAACTCTTTTTTATGAGGCCAGCATCATCCTAATCCCAAAACCAGACAAAGACACAACAAAAAAAGAAAACTGCAGGCCAATATCACTGATGAACGTAAACGCTAAAATCCTCAACAAAATATTGGCAAAACGCACCCAACAATACATTAAAAAGATCATGCACCATGACCAAGTGGGATTCATTCCAGGGATGCAAGAATGGTTCAACATTCACAAATCAGTGAATGTAATTCATCACATAAACAAAAGCAAAGACAAAAATCACATGATCATATCAATAGATTTGGAAAAAGCACTTGATAAGGTACAACAGCCATTCATGATAAAAACACTCAGCAAAGTGGGAATAGAGGGAGCATTCCTCAACATAATAAAGGCCATATATGAGAAACCTACAGCCAACATCATACTTAATGGGCAAAAACTGAAAACTATTCCACTAAGATCAGGAAAAACACAAGGTTGTCCACTTTCACCACTTCCATTCAATACAGTATTGGAAGTCTTAGCCACAGCGATTAGACAAGAAAAGGAAATAAAAGGCATCCAAATTGGAAAGGAGGAAACAAAACTATCCTTGTTTGCAGATGACATGATAGTGTACATGGAAAAGGCTATACACTCAGCCAAAATGGTGCTCCACCTAATAAATGAAGTTGGTCAAACAACCAGATACAAAGTCAATATCCAGAAATCAAAGGCATTTTTGTATAGCAACAATGAAACAGCAGAAGCAGAAATCAAGAAAAAAATCCCATTCGATATAGAAAAAAGGAAAATAAAATACCTAGGAACAAACCTAACCAAAGAGGGAAAAGACCTGTATGCAGAAAACTACACAACACTGAAGAAAGAAATCAAGGAAGACACAATTAGATGGAAACACATACCATGTTCATGGATTGGAAGAATTAACATCATCAAAATGTCCATACTACCCAAAGCAATTTACAAATTTAATGCAATACCTATTAAAGTACCAATGGCATATTTCACAGGCATAGAACAAACACTCCAAAAATTTATATGGAACCATAAATGACCTAGAATAGTGGCAGCAATCTTGAGAAAGAAGAGCAAAGTAGGAGGGATCACAATACCTGATACCAAACTGTATTACAAAGCCACTGTAATCAAAACAGCCTGGTACTGGCATAAAAACAGGGACGTGGAGCAAGTGGAATAGAACAGAGACCCAGAAATAAACCCAAGTCTCTATGGTCAATTGACATTTGACAAAGAGAGCAGCAACATAAAATGGAGTAAAAATAATCTGTTCAACAAGTGGTGTTGGAAGAACTGGACTGCTATGTGCAAGAAAATGAACCGTGAGCACCAACTTACACCATACACAAAAATAAATTCAAGGTGGATAAAATATTTAAATATAAACCATGACACCATTAAAGTCCTAGAGGAGAACATAGGCAGGAAAATCTAAGATATTTCATGCAGCAATAGTTTCACTGATATGTCCCTTAGAGCAAGGGACATGAAGGAGAGAATAAACAAATGGGATCTTTTTTTTTTTTTCCAATGTAAACAATTGTAATTAGACTCATAATTTTTCTGCATCTATTGGTAATTCAGTGACCCCAATAACATATCCTCCTACATTGAGACAAGGTTTTAGAATATATTTTTACTCCTTTCTTGTTACTCATCACCAGATTATCATTAATTAATTTTTGTTGCATTGTGACTTTACTCCTCAATGTGGTCTGGTGGGTTTTTTTTTTTTTTAAATCAGTATTTGTTAATTGATGATATTGTACAGTTTTCTGTCTTTTACCCCGCCCCAGCCCACCACCCCAGCCCTCCCCACCTTCCTCCCATTTCCACCCCCCCCATAGTTTTTGTCCATGAGTCCTTTATACTTGTTGCTCTAAACCGTTCCCCTTTTCCCCTGAAATTCCCTCCCCTCCCCCTCTGGACACTGTCAGACTGTTCTCAAATTCAGTGTCTTTGTTTATATTATGCTTGTTTGTTTGTTTTGTTGATTAGCTTCCTGTTAAAGGTGAGATCATATGGTATTTGTCTTTCACTGCCTGGCTTATTTCGCTTAGCATGATACTCTCCAATTCCTTCCATGCAGTCACAAAGGGTAGGAGCTCCTTCTTTCTTTCTGCTGCATAGAATTCCATTGTGTAAATGTACCATAGTGTTTTGATCCATTCATTAACTGATGGGCACCTAGGTTGCTTCCAACACTTGGCTATTGTAAATTGTGCTGCTATGAACATAGGGGTGCATCGATTCTTTTGGATTGGTGTTTCAGGATTCTTAGGATATAATCCAAGCAGTGGAATTGCTGGGTCAAAAGGTATGTCCATTTTTAGTTTTCTTAGAAAATTCCATACTGTTTTCCATAGTGGTTGTACCAATCTGCAATCCCACCAACAGTGCAGTAGGGTCTCCTTTTCTCCACAACCTCTCCAACACTGGCTGTTTGTTGCTTTGTTTATGAAGGCCATTCTGACTGGTGTCAAGTGGTATCTCATTGTAGTTTTAATTTGCATCTCTCTGATAGCTAGCGATATTGAGCATCTTTTCATGTGTCTCTGGATCCTCTGTATGTCCTCCTTGGAGAAGTGTCTGTTCAAATCCTTCGCCCATTTTTTAATTGGGTTGCTTGGCTTCTTAGAGTAGAGTCTTGTAAGTTCTTTGTATATTTTGGAGATTAATCCCTTGTCTGAGGTATCATTTCCAAATATGTTTTCCCATACAGTTGGTTCTCTTTTTATTTTAGTACTGTTTTCTTTAGCCTTGCAGAAGCTTTTTATTTTGATGAGATCCCATTTGTTTATTCTTTCCTTTATGTCCCTTGCTCTAGGGGACGTATCAGTGAAAATATTGCTGCGTGAAATATCTGAGATTTTCCTGCCTATATTATCCTCTAGAATTTTAATGGTGTCATGGCTTATATTTAAATCTTTTATCCACCTTGAATTTATTTTTGTGTATGGTGTAAGTTGGTGCTCGAGTTTCATTTTGTTGCATGTAGCTGTCCAGTTCTCCCAGCACCACTTATTGAAGAGGCTATTTTTGCTCCATTTTATGTTGCTGCCCCCTTTGTCGAATATTAATTGACTGTAGAGACTTGGGTTTATTTCTGGGCTCTCAGTTCTATTCCACTGGTCCACGTGTCTGTTCTTGTGCCAGTACCAGGCTGTTTTGATTACAGTGGCTTTGTAATACAGTTTGGTATCAGGTATTGTGATCCCTCCTACTTTGCTCTTCTTTCTCAAAATTGTTGCCGCTATCAGGGGTCGTTTATGATTCCATATAAATTTTTGAAGTGTTTGTTCTATGTCTGTGAAATATGCCATTGGAACTTTAATAGGTATTGCATTGAATCTGTAAATTGCTTTGGGTAATATGGACATTTTGATAATATTAATTCTTCCGATCCATGAACATGGTATATGCTTCCATTTGTTTGTGTCTTCCTTGATTTCTTTCTTCAGTGTTGTGTAGTTTTCTGCATACAGGTCTTTTACCTCCTTGGTTAGGGTTATTCCTAGGTATTTTATTTTTCTTTTTGCTATATCGAATGGGATTTTTTTCTTGATTTCTGCTTCTGCTGTTTCACTGTTGGTATACAAAAATGCCTTTGATTCTTGGATATTGACTTTGTATCCAGCTATTTGGCCAAATTCATTTATTACGTCGAGCAGCTTTTTGGCCGAGTCTATAGGATTTTCTATGTACACTATCATGTCATCTGCAAACAAGGATAGTTTTGTTTCCTCCTTTCCAATTTGGATTCCTTTTATTTCCTTTTCTTGTCTAATTGCTGTGGCTAAGACTTCCAATACTGTATTGAATAGAAGTGGTGAAAGTGGACAGCCTTGTCTTGTTCCTGATCTTAGTGGGAAAGATTTCAGTTTTTGCCCATTGAGTATGATGTTGGCTGTAGGTCTCTCATATATGGCTTTTATTATGTTGAGGAATGCTCCCTCTATTCCCACTTTGCTGAGAGTTTTTATCATAAATGGGTGTTGTACTTTATCAAAAGCTTTTTCTGCATCTATTGATATGATCATGTGATTTTTGTCTTTGCTTTTGTTTATGTGATGTATTACATTTATTGATTTGCGAATGTTGAACCATCCTTGCATCCCTGGGATGAATCCCACTTGGTCGTGGTGTATGATCTTTTTAATGTATTGTTGGATGCGGTTTGCCAATATTTTGTTGAGGATTTTAGCGTCTACATTCATCAGTGATATTGGCCTGAAGTTTTCTTTCTTTGTTATGTCTTTATCTGGTTTTGGGATTAGGATGATGCTGGCTTCATAAAAAGAGTTTGGGAGTCTTCCATCATTTTGGATTTTTTGGAATAGTCTGTGAAGGATAGGGGTTAGCTCTTCCTTAAATGTTTTGTAGAATTCTCCTGTGAAACCATCTGGTCCAGGGCTTTTGTGTGCCGTGAGTGTTTTGATTACTGATTCAATTTCACCAGCTGTTATTGGTCTGTTCAGGCTTTCTGTTTCTTTTTCATTGAGTTTTGGAAGGTTATATTTTTCTAGAAACTTGTCCATTTCACCTAGGTTTTCAAATTTCTTGGCATACAGTTCTTCATAGTAATTTCTTACAATCCTTTGTATTTCCGTGGTGTCAGTCGTAATCTCTCCTCTTTCATTTCTGATTGTGTTTATTTGAGTCCTCTCTCTTTTTTTCTTGATGAGCCTGCTTAAAGACTTGTCGATTTTGTTTATCTTTTCAAAGAACCAGCTCCTGGATTCATTGATCCTTAGGATTGTGCTTTTAGTCTCTATGTCATTTAATTCTGCTCTGATCTTGGTTATTTCCTTCCTCCTATTTGCCCTGGGTGTCTTTGTTGTTGTTCCTCGAGTTCTTGTAGGCGTAGGGTTGAGTCGTTTGTTAGAAAGGTTTCTGTCTTCTTTAGGTAGGCCTGTATTGCTATGAACTTCCCTCTGAGCACTGCCTTCATTGTGTCCCATATGTTTTGGGTTGTTGTGAGTTCATTTTCATTTGTTTCCAGAAACTTTTTGATTTCCTCCTTAATTTCATTATTTACCCATTCATTGTTTAATAGCATGCTATTCAATCTCCATGATTTTGATAATTTGGGGATTTTCCCCATCAAGTCGGTTTCTAGTTTTAGTCCCTTGTGGTCCGAGAAAATCCTTGGTATGATATCAATTTTCTTGAATTTGTTGAGGCTTGTTTTGTGTCCTATCATGTGGTCTATCTTTGAAAATGTTCCATGTGCGTTTGAAAAAAATGTGTATTTAGTTTCTTTGGGATGGAGGGTCCTATATATATCAGCTAAGTCCAATTCGTCTAGAGTACTGTTCAATGCCACAATATCTTTGTTGATAATTTGTTTGGAAGATCTGTCCATTTTTGACAGTGGGGTGTTAAAATCTCCTACTATAATTGTGTTGCTGTCAATATCTTTCTTGAAGTCCTCTAAGATTTTCTTGATGTATTTAGGTGCTCCTATGTTGGGTGCATATATATTTACAATGTTTATGTCTTCTTGGTGGATTCTTCCCTTGAGTATTATGAAGTGACCTTCTGGGTCTCTCTTTATAGCTCTTCTTTTGAAGTCTATTTTGTCTGATATGAGTATTGCTACCCCGGCCTTTTTTTCCTGTCCATTTGCTTGGAAAATTTGTTTCCAGCCTTTCACTTTAAGTCTGTGTAGGTCTTTTGTCCTGAGGTGGGTCTCTTGTAGGCAGCATATGTGTGGGTCATGCTTTCTTATCCAGTCAGCTACTCTACGTCTTTTGATTGGAGCATTTAATCCATTTACATTTAAGGTTACTATTGATAGGTACTGATTCATTACCATTTTCGTATCTGTGTTCCTCACTCTCTCTTTTCCTTTCTTTCCTTAAAGCAGTCCCTTTAGTATCTCTTGTAGTACTGGTTTGGTAGAGGTGTATTCTTTTAGACTTCTTTTGTCTGGGAAGCTCCTTATTTGTCCTTCTATCTTGATTGAAAGCCTTGCTGGATAAAGTAGTCTTGGTTGTAGGCCTTTGGTTCTCATTACTTGGAATATTTCTTGCCATTGTCTTCTGGCTTGGAACGTTTCCATTGAAAAGTCAGTTGCTAACCTTATCAGGGCTCCCTTGTATGTTACTTCCTTTTTCTCCCTTGCTGCCTTTAAGATTCTCTGTTTGTCTTGGAAGTTTGCCATTTTAATGATGATGTGTCTTGAAGTGGGCCTGTTTGGGTTCCTCTTGATAGGGACTCTCTGTGTTTCCTGGATTTGTGTGACTTTTTCTCTCACCAAATTAGGGAAGTTTTCCATCATTACTTTTTCAAATAGGTTTTCTATCCCTTGCTTTTCTTCTTCTCCTTCTGGTATTCCTATTATACGAATATTATTACGTTTCATGTTGTCTTGCATTTCTCTTAAACCCTCTTCATTCTTTCTGAGCCTCTTTTCCTTTTCTTGCTCTATCTGGCTGTTTTTTCCTACTTTGTCCTCCAACTCACTGATCCGATCTTCTGCTTCATGGATTCTGCTTTTCATTCCTTCTACTGTGTTCTTCAGCTCAGAAATTGTATTCTTCATCTCCTCTTGGCCCTTTTGGATAGTTTCTATTTCCTTTTTCATGTTGATATAGTTTGCAGTGAGTTCATCGTAGCTTCCCTGTAGTTTCTGGTAGCTCATTGAGAGCTCATGGAGGTTCCTGACAACCATTTCTTTGAACTCCTTATCTGATAGTTGAGTTGCCTCTGTTTCATTTAGCATTCTTTCTGGGGCTTCCACCTTTTCTTTCATTTGGGGATTGTTTCTTTGTCTTCTCATTGTTGGTGAGACTCTTCTTGTAAACCTCTGCTTCTTAAGTTGATCTGTTCTGGCTACCTGGGTTTATGGTGTGAACTTCTGTGGTGGAATACCTGTGAGATTCAGTGTTATAGTCTTCTTCAGGTATCCTGGTGTTCACAGCTTCCACTGTCTCAGCTGTGGGAATACCCCCTCTTTTGGTCCAACTCTGGTTTTTTCACAGTTCTAGGATTTCTTTGCCTCACTCGTGGGTATTCAAAAAGAGAAAAGAATAAAGTGAAAAAAGAAGAGAGAGAAAAAAGAAAAGAAAAAAAAAGAGGAGGGAAGGAGAGATAGAATTGGAAAGAAAGGAAGAAGGAATAAAGCCAGAAAGAAGTAAAGAGAAGCAAAAGGAATTGAGGGATAAAAAAGGTAGAAGTAATAAAAAAATAAAAAATATATAATCAAAACAAAACAAAAAGAACCCCACAAAAACGAAAAACGAACCAAAACAAACAAACAAACAAAAAACCCAACTAAACAGACAAAAAACAACTATCAAAAAAAACCCACAAAACAAAATGAAACAAAACACCCCCCCCCCCCAAAAAAAAAGAAGAAGAAGAAGAAAAAAATCTCTTGCTATTTTCACACAGGCCAAACTGGATTTTCTGGACTTGCTGGCTGTAGCAGGCTGCGAGGTGACTCGTATCACTTTTCTCCCTGTTCCTCACTCAGTCAGCTTTGGGCTACTGTCCTCAGTGCCAGCCCAGCACTGTCCCCAGGGCTAATGGCGTACTCTCCATGCAGGGCCTTGGGTATGATTTCTGAGCCTTCTGCAGGGGGCGAGCTTTCCAGAGTTTATGGGTTTCAGCTGGAATCTCTTACAGATGCATCCCTCCCCAAGCCTATTGCTATGAGCTCCGGGTCTCCTACAGGGCACAGGCGCCCGCCTGAGACTACGGGCGTGGGCTCCGAGAGTTTCCCGAGTTGCGCGCACTCACCCCAGGATCACGGATGTGAGCTCCGGGTCTTCCAGAGTCCCCTTCTCTAGTTGCAGGGTCGCCTCTGGCCACAGGGCTGCTTCCAACCCGGTCGCAGAAGCCCCTCCGGTCGCCGGGCCGCCTCCGGTCGGTTGCAGAGGCCCCTCCGGTCGCCGGGCCGCCTGCGGTCGGTTGCAGAGGCCCCTCCGGTCGCCGGGCCGCCTCTGGTAGGTTGCAGAGCTGCCTCCGGTCGCCGGGTGGCCTCTGTCCCATCTCAGGGCCACCTCCGGTCGCTCGGCTGCCACGTCTAGTTTTCCAATGTCTGCTACGGATTTTGATCTCCTATTTTCATATATACTGTGGTATTGTTGGCTATCTGCTCTGTTCCTCTGTAGATCAGTTAGGTTTTTCTCCCATGTGCAGGAGGAAGGACAATCTGCGTCCTCCTACCATGCCGCCATCTTGAACCCAACAAATGGGATCTCATCAAAATAAAAAGCTTCTGCATGGCCAAGGAAAACAGTATTAAAATAAAAAGAGAACTGACTGTGTGGGAAAACATATTTGCCAATGATACCTCAGACAAGGGATTAATCTCCAAAATTTGTAAAGAACTCACAGGACTCCACTCTAAGACAAACAACTCAATTAAAAAATGTGCAAAGGACAAACAGACACTTCTCCAAAGAAGGACATACACAGGATCCAGAGACACATGAAAAGATGCTCAGTACTATCTGATAGATGCTAATTAAAACCATAATGAGATACCCCTTCACACCAGTCAGAATGGCCATCAGAAACAAAGCAACAAACAACAAGTGTTGGAAAGGTTGTAGAGAAATGGGAACCCTAGTGCACTGCTTGGGATTGAAGACTGGTACAACCACTATGGAAAACACTATGGAATTTTCTCAGAAAACTAAAAATGAATTTGCCTTTTGACTCAGCAATTGCACTGCTAGGATTAGATCCTAAGAACCCTGAAACACCAGTTCAAAAGAAGCTATCCACCCGTGTTCATAGGAGCACAATTTACAATAGCCAAGTGCTGGAAGCAACCTAGCTGCCCATTGGTGAATGAATGGATCAAAAAACTGTGGTACATTTACACAATGAAATTCTATTCAACAGAAAGAAAGAAAGAAGGAGCTCCTCCCCTTTGAGACAGCATGGATGGAACTGGAAAGCATTGTGCTAAGTGAAATAAGCCAGGTGGTGAAAGACAAATACCACGTGACCTCACCTTTAACAGGAACCTAATCAACAAAACAAACCAACAAGCAAAATATAACCAAAGACACTGAAATAGAGAACAGGCTGAAAGTGACCAGAGGGGAGAGGGGAGAGAATTTCAGGGGAAAAGGGGTTTGCAGGAACACGTATAAATGACACATGGACAAAAACAAGGGACGATGTAAATGGGAGGTGGGGAGGGATGTGAGGAGGGAGCTGGGATGGGTGTAAAAGGCAGAAAACTGTACTTGAACAACAATTAAAACATAAAAATAAAAATATTTATAACTAAAAAAATTTTGATCCCATGTTTTCCAAATAATTGTCCGTTGATTGTTTCCACTTTGTGACAAAATTTTTTTACCAGTTTGTAGTAAAATATAGAAAGAAAAAGATGGTGAAGTGGTAGTGAATTCTTTTGTTTCTAGCTTTCCTTCTTCAGTTGGCTTATAAAAGACAGATGGTAAGAATATTAATCCTATGCTACATATCCGTTTATTGTTGTTTTGTTCATGAAATTAAAGTCTGAGGATTAGAATTTTATCAGACCAATCTCCAATTAGTAGAGCAACCTTACCTGCCAATCTCTCAGTTCCACTGGAACACTTCCAGTGCTGCAGTGCTGTCCTTGGAAATCCCTTCCTCTTTAGAGACCAGATAAAGCCAATAAAATATATCTAACTCTTCTTGTACATGATTCCCTTTACATGGTGGAAGACAGAAACCATGAGGGAACAGGGTATAGTTGACAGAGCCTTTGTTTTATATGCAGTTCCAGTTCTACGAGCATGTTGGTTTTCTCTTCTAAACTTCTGTTAGGCCCAGGAGCATCTACTCCTGAAGAATACTGTGGGGATCAAGGAATATAATGAATGTGAAGTGCCATGCAAGTGTTCTATGCTAGTTACAAGAGAGCCCCACTTCCAACGGGAGATCTTCATTAAGCACAGCGTCTGCACTTTACAGTGAGTCTTTACTTCCCACAAAATATTACATCCAGAATTGAGCATAAGGTTGGACTAAATTGTCTTTATGGTTTAGAGTTCCATCCATAACTCTCTCTCCTTTACCCCTCCCCACAGCATTAATGGGTCTTGTTCCTTTCTGGTCAACTAAAATCTCCAGAATCCTGAAACAGCTATTATTTTGGAACAACTAGAAGCTTTTTCCTTTTATTTTGTCTTCAATATTATAACATTGTTTAATCTACTATTTCTAACTAAACAATCTTCTCCTTGGAGAAAATGTCAAGAAGTTTAAAAGGACTGCTTTTCCTTTGACATTTTTTCTCATTTTATTACTTCTATTAAGCCCATTATTTCCTCTTTGTTGTTACATGGAATATTCCCTTTTAAAGCCATACAAAATTATTATTTTGCCAAAGACCTGTGCATTTTGCTCTTTAATCTGTGTTGTGAAGTAGATAGAAGAAGAGCACAGTTTAAGAGTGTCCAATCTGGAGCCAGCTTGCTTGGATTCAAATCCCAACTCTGCTACTTCCTAGTTTTTTGACCCTGGGTAAGCACTGAACCCCTTTGTTTCTTATATTCTTCATTTGTAAAAGGCAGGATAAACTTTATACCTACTTTATAATGTTCTTCTAATGTATCAATGAGTTAATGTGTGTAAAGTGCTTAGAATGGTACATGGCACACAGTAAATCCTCAGTAAATATTGAGCATTAATATTATTACTATTCTTACAGAACCATATGAACTTTTGAATTTGAGTTATGTTTTCCTCCTTTTATCTTTTATGCATATCTTTATTCGATATGAGCTCATCGAAGAACTCTTTATGAGGTTCTACAGGTTTTATTAGCTGCCTTCTCCTGTTTTTATCAGTATGACTCGTGAATTATTTTATTTAAATTTCACTTTTTGGAAATGCCCATCCCATTAAAAAGGAGAGCTCCATTACTGTTTTTTACCATGGGTCACAAGATCATAATTCTTTTCTCTGGCCTGTTAGAAATTTGTTCCTCTGGCCCTGGCTGGTGTTGCTCAGTGGATTGAGTGCTGGCCTGCAAACCAAAGGGTTGCCAGGTGGATTCCCAGTCTGGGCAGGTACTTGGGTTGAGGGCCAGAACACCAGTAGGGGGCACTCAACAGGCAACCACACATTGGTGTTTCTCTCCCTCTCTTTCTCCCTTCCCCTCTTTCTAAAAATAAATAAATAATTTTTTTTTTTTTTTAGAATTTATTTATTTATCTTTATAGGGGAAGGGTAGGAGAGAGGGAGAGGGAGAGAAACATCAATGTACGGTTGCCTCTCGTGTGTCCCCTGCCGGGAACTGGCCTGCAACCCAGGCATGTGCCCTGACTGGGAATCGAACCGCGATCCTCTGGTTCACAGGCCCACGCTCAATCCACTGAGCTACACCAGCCAGGGCAAATAAATAATTTAAAAAAAAATTTAAAAAGAAATCTGTTCCTCTGGTGTCTGGAGTACACTGATCTAAATATTTTAATTCATTCATTCATTCATTGCCTGTTTCCCAAAAGAAATTGAGATGGTTGCCATTTTTTTTATTATAAGAGGACACCCTATCATTTGTTAATAGTTTTCAGAAACACCATCATCACTTTCCTCCCAGTTTCCTGTAGCACACACATCATTATCTGGGTCTTCCACATTGGTCATAAGTAAGTCCTGAGTAGTAATTCCCCTCCTTCATTGCTTTTTCTGCCTACTGAGAGGTTAAATTGTCAGCAAGGCAAGGCAAGGCAAGAATTCATCAGATGTCCTGCATGAGACTTTCAGCAGATGTCCTGCTAGTTGAAGTCCCTTATCACCACTAGACCTTGCCTTTCTGCCAATTTTTGCAACTGGCATAAAGGAGATTTGAGAGATATCTACATGCCAGTTGCATATGTGCCCACCTCATCTCCTACATAAGAATGAAAATTTTCTGAAGTCCTTATTCTAAACATCCTTTATACATTCCTAAGAATCTGATAGATTTTTTTAAAACATCAGCTCTTATCTAGAATTTAGGATTTTTCCCCAGCATGAAGCTACTTTGAATGAAGTACCTATTAAACACTTCTTTGGTATCTGATTCTGTGCTCTGTAATCACGGTACTTACTACCCTCCACAAAGTACATGGTCGATTCACAACCCTGAAGAAAATATATAATGCTTAGGCTTCTGGTGGACTTTTTATCATAGGTCTCTGACCAATGCTCAATCATCACAGCTGGCCACTCAGCTGATCTTAGTTATTGGTTGTTCATTTGCTAAATATATTTCTATATGTCTTTCTTCTGGATAGTAATTCTTGATGTCTCATCTACCCCTCATACCAGAAAAAGGTCACACTATTCATAGTAGTAATAAGGTTAAACTGGATGTAAATTCCTTGAGGGCAGATGTCAGCTCTCTGATTTACTTCAGATTATCAAAGGAGGTCAGTAAAATACAGTAAAACAACAATAATCATTTATTAACTATCTCCTATATGCTATTGGGTTAAAGAATACAAAAATGAATAAGATGTCGACCCTGCTCTCAAAAACACATAGGCATGATAGAGACAGGAATATAAACACATCATGGCAACACAGTGTAGTGACAGAGATGTCCCTCTGCCTGTTATGGGACATTGAGAAGAGGCACCTAGACCAAGTGGAGGAAGTGCTTGTCAGAGTGGCTTCTGATCAGCAGTAATGCTGAACTAAGTCTTAAAGCTTTGCAAAACTCTATTTCAAATGTCATCAATTTCTTTTTAATTAGAGACATACAATTGTTGCACAAAGTGAATACCTTTGAGTTTAAAGACTGGACAAGAGAAATTATCATGTATCTGTAGATGGCCCATAAATAGTCTTTGGGCAAAATATCTGGGCCCTGACAGGCCAATATTCCTATTATGTAAGGGAGATGGAGTCAGACCTTGTTGGAGAAGAGTTGAAAGAAGAGTAAGATAACCTGAAGGAGACACAAGCAAGAGGTATCAAGATTCTGAGTCCCTGATAGAATGGTATATAGAACCAAACTACTAGGCCAGGAAAAGTAAGGGTTGGGGAACAAAAGAGCAGGCTGCCTACAAGTAGTGCCTGCTGGGGATAATCCTCCCAGAAGGGAAGCTGTCTAGTCCATATCCGGGACCCTAACTATTCTTGTTCTCTGGGGATTTAGAGTCATTGCATGCAATCTGGTCTCTGCCTCAGAGATGACACCCATAATTCTTCAGTCAATTCAACAGATCCAGCAATACTGTGGATTCCACCTTTACCTAAGGAAAGTTCCTAGAGGCTTCAAATCTTTAAAACTTTCTGGTGGTGATAAGATTGTTTTAAATTTTGTTTTTTCACTCTCCTTTGGGTACAGAGCTCAAGAACCCGTACTCAGAGGGTGGACTGATTCAATCTGGAGACAGGGTGATATGGATAACTCTGTTATTAAAGGACAGATAAAGAGACTTGCCAGGTGAAAGGAGAGTGGAGGTGGGGATTCCAGGCAGAGAGGAGAATGTGAGTAATGACATCATGGTCGGAGCAGAAAAAGGACAGCAGGTATGTATTGCTTTAACACCCAGTGGGAGGCCAGGAGTGACAAAAATAAAAAGAGCTACATTCCAGAGAACATTGTAGAACAAGTTTGGGAGCTTCATTGTATCTGGTAGACAATGTGGACTCGTGGACAGAGTTTAAGCAGAGAAATGTGATTATCTGGTTTGTTTTTTTTATATATTATAGGTAAATCACTTTAGAGGTTGTACAGAAAGCTACTGTAATCAGCTAGATAAGAATTGAGATGGCCTGAACTCAGAAAGTGATGGTAGGAATGAGGAGAAGGGGATGGATCTGAGGAATAAATGGGCAGTAAAATTGGTAGGATGTGATTGGAAAAGGAACAGGGGTGGAAATGGAGCCGATGATGCCTGGGTCTGTAGCTTGGGTGAAAGTCATTTTCACAGTGTCTGCCATATAACGGGTATTTGATAAATATTTAAATAAATACACTTTACTGTCATGAAGGTTGCTTTTTTCTAAAGTTAGAACTGTTACTAAAATGTATACTTAATAGGAAGTCAAGAGATTAAGACTCTAGTTTCAATTCACTCACTGTGTGATGTTGAGAAACTCACACTGTATCTTCTACAAAACGAGAGAGTTTGACCAGATAAATTCTGAAGTGCTTTTTATCTTTGACTTTTCTAGCAAAATATTCTGGACCAATATTAGAAACAGATCATAATTATGACAATGTTTCCATAGATTATAACAATGTTTCCATAGGTAAATGTACTCCAAATTTCAAATAACTATCTTAAAATGAATTTTTTGAAAATTCTTCTAATTTAAGGACAATGAGTATTCTTTTATATTATTTCCTTTTTCTCCCTTAGGTATAACTTCTTCCCTGAATATGACTTGTGTGTCCAAAACTTTATAAGAGACTGTGACATGTTATAGATCACCTGTTATATATTGTTCAGTTCCAGGTACAATTTCACCATTCAAACTTTGCTTGAGCTGAATTAAATTGTGTCTTTCTACAGAGGTTTTATTCTGATCCTAAATACTTTAGTACTTCAAGTATACATTCATCCATTCATCCATTCATTTATAGTGTACATAATCAGATGCAAAAAGAATAAAACAGAAATGGTTTACTTAAGGAATGAGCATAAAGAGTAAGTAGCAAAGCAGATAAGATATGTGTGAAGGATTCCATAACATGTGCTGGGAAGTGAATGATACTGTATGGAAAAGGTACATGTAAAGTGATGTGGCCATTAAAAGAGAGAATAATTACTTCCAGTAAAAATAAAGAAGAAGCTCCTACCCTTCATGACAACATGGATGGATCTGGAGAGAATTATGCTAAGTGAAAAAAGCAAGGCAGTGAAAGACAAATACCATATGATTTCACCTATAAGTGGAATCTAATCAACAAAGCAAACAAGCAAGCAAAATATAACCAGAGACATTGAAATAAACAACAAACTGACAGTAACCAGACGGCGGGGGGGGGGGGGGGGAGGATAAAGGGAGAAAGAAGGGGTAGGGTCATCAAGGAATATGTATACAAGACCCATGGACAAAGCTAAAGTGGTGTAGGATTGAGGGTGGGAGGTAGGGTTGGTGGGGTGGGGGAGAGTAGTGAAGGGAAAATGGAGAAAATTGCACTTGAACAAGAAAAAAAGAAAGAAAAAAATAGAGTAAAAGCAGCTGTCTAGGAGGTACCATACTAACTTCATATACAGAAAATTATATAGCTCTCATTGAGGTGGCTGGTGGGGAACTGAAGTGTACCATGATCTAGTATGCAGATTCTGCCAGAATTAAGCTAATCAGACCAAGTAATGGCCAAACTCTAGCTTTTGGTTTTACCTAAGAGGCAAAGTGTATGAAGAGATTATTAGACTGGAAACTAGAATGCCTGGGGGTCCATTCTCATCACTAGACACATCTGAATTGGGTGACCTTTGACAATCAATTCAACTTGTCTTATCCTGTAGTTCTTCTGAAGGTTCACTGGAAGTATCTGTTTAGCCTTATGAAGATCAATGGACATGATGATAATAATTAATATTTTTAGCTAATGGTCACTAGTGCTTGCTGTGGCCTGTGCAACTGTCTTGAAACATTTTAAAGTGTTAATTCACTTAATCCTCACAGTAACCTATAAGTAGGTTTTCTTGGATTTCCTTTTGTATAAGTGACACCACTTGCGCACCAGTAACTGTCCCAAGGTCATGCAACTAGGGAATAGTGAAAAGGTATCAAACCCAGGCAATCTGACTGCTGAGCCCACACTCTTTGATCATTATGCCTTATTGCCTCTTTTATATCAGACAGTACTTTGTAAACTATGATATAATATTAATTGTGAATGGTAATGCTGTGCTAGTGAAGAAGGCTTATCAGTCCAGACTAAAGATAAATAGAGGTTGCAACTTGGTTAAACAGGAAAACAGGCATATTACACATATCTTGTGAATTGAAGTTAGTCCTCTTATACTCTCTTCTTTGTAGTTTGATCTGCTTAGGAGATAAAATTCCAATCGATATTTACACAAACTCTTAGCACGTGAAAGTCCTGTAGGGATTATCTAACCTTCCCTTTTCATTGAATGTTTTTTTTTTTTATTTATTTATTTATCTTTAGAGGGGAAGGGAAGGAGAGAGGGAGAGAAACATCAATGTGCGGTTGCCTCTTGTATGTCCCCTGCCGGGAACTGGCCTGGCAACCCAGGCATGTGCCCTGACTGGGAATCGAACCGCGATCCTTTGGTTCGCAGGCCCGTGCTCAATCCACTGAGCTACACCAGCCAGGGCCCTTTTCATTGAATGTTTAAAGATATGCCCAGGATTCTTAGTATATAATCCAAGCAGTGGAATTGCTGGGTCAAAAGGTATGTCCATTTTTAGTTTTCTTAGAAAATTCCATACTGTTTTCCATAGTGGTTGTACCAATCTGCAATCCCACCAACAGTGCACTAGAGTCCCCTTTTCTCCACAATCTCTCCAACACTTGCTGTTTGTTGCTTTGTTTATGATGGCCATTCTGACTGGTGTCGAGTGGTATCTCATTGTAGTTTTAATTTGCATCTCTCTGATAGCTAGAGATATCGAGCATCTTTTCATGTGTCTCTGGATCCTCTGTATGTCCTCCTTCACCCCTATGTTCATAGCAGCACAATTTACAATAGCCAAGTGCTGGAAGCAACCTAGGTGCCCATCAGTTAATGAATGGATCAAAAAACTGTGGTACATTTACACAATGGAATTCTATGTAGCAGAAAGAAAGAAGGAGCTCCTATCCTTTGCGACAGCATGGAAGGAATTGGAGAGTATCATGCTAAGCGAAATAAGCCAGGCAGTGAAAGACAAATACCATATGATCTCACCTTTAACAGGAAGCTAATCAACAAAACAAACAAACAAGCATAATATAAACAAAGACACTGAATTTGAGAACAGTCTGACAGTGTCCAGAGGGGGAGGGGAGGGAATTTCAGGGGAAAAGGGGAACAGTTTAGAGCAACAAGTATAAAGGACTCATGGACAAAAACTATGGGGGGGTGGAAATGGGAGGAAGGTGGGGAGGGCTGGGGTGGTGGGCTGGGGCGGGGTAAAAGACAGAAAACTGTACAATATCAACAAAAATAAAAAAAATTAATAAAAAAAAGAAGAAAAAAAAGATATGCCCAGAAATTTAAGTGACTTGGCTAAGGTCACACAGTTGAGAAAGCAGAGAACTTCAAACTATTTGGTGATTATAGAATTTAGAGTAAAAAGAATGGGATGTTCTCAAAAGTTAATGCTACAACCTTTTTGTCCATTGGCAAGTGGAACTCTTGCCAAGGTACTTATCAATAATGGAATAATTGAACTGTCTCACTAAGTCAATACTAGATACATACACTCTTCACTTATAATACTTCTTATAGAAGACAACTTAAAGTAAAACCTGTATTTGTATTATATCACTTGCCTTATGACATAAAATTCTACACATTTATCTTCTTTTACATTCACAGCATAAGAAGCAACTCCACTCACTATGGGTACATTGTTTTCTTATTAGTCATTCAAAGGATTTTTTTTTTTAGACTAGGGAATTCGAGCCTGTTGCAAGCACCTCTTTGAATGCTCTTCACTTAGAGGGACAGGGAATCATTTCCTACTTACTGAGTTTCACTGTTCCACTACATGTGTCTTTGTTAAGTGATTAAAGCCTATCTGATAAACGAATTTAAACTGTGTTCCTGTCTGATAATGGCTTTCTGTGTGATTCTGATAAGATATATGTTTTTACAGAAGCTTTCACTAAAGGAAGATAGGGTCTCAGCACAAAGCCAGTATAAGTGGAAATCTGGGGAAGGGTATGTAAAATAAAACAATAATAAATGAAAAATAAAAACATAGGCAAAACTGATTTTTATAAAATGCTTGATCTGTCCCAGAAATGTGGATTCTGAAGGCAATTTCCTTAAATATTCTTTGAGAGAGTGAAATAAAGATCACAATTTTTTTTCTGAATTTAATTATTTTCTGATTTGAGAGTTTCTTTACATGCAACTTGGAGATAAGACTTGGTCATCTAAGGTTCTGGGATTTGTAAATATTATTTTCTATTTTCTCAAAATTAGTTTGGGAGAAAAGAGAATTTTATCTTTGGGTGGGTCAGAGTTAATGTAGACCTAAATCTTCCTTACAAAAGCCAAAAATTAAACCTAGAGCAATCTTTCAATTAATTAATTAATCAATGAGTCAACTCTGTAAACAAATATTTATTATGCACTTTCAAGATACCAGACCCTGAGAACAATTTGTTCAAAAGAAGACCAAGCCCATTTACAGAAACTGGATTCTATCCTGGCTCAGCCCCAGATATACCTCAAATAAGGGAGATATTGGTTTTTCCCCATAAATGCCTGAACTGTGGGTTCCTCTCCATACAGAAAGAGCAGAGTCAAGGGCCTAAAAATGCTTTACTTCAATGGCACGTCTCAGACCCACATCTATGATTTAGTCAGAATATAATCCTTTGTTGGACTGCTCAGTGCCCATAAGTTCAGGATGTTGGCACAGAACAGATGACATCCATCTGGGCTGGTGAAAGCACATGATCTTCCGTAAACATGTGCTAAAGCAGGCACCCAGAACAACCCCCAAGCAGCAAGCTTTGTGGTCACTTGCTGTCAAGTACATTTCCACTGTCACAAGAAAAGGCAGAAGGGAGTGGTTCTTCCAAAGGTCATGCCCCAGAATCCATGTCCTTTCCTCTTCACTTCTGCTCTACTCTTCCCCAACAGCTCTTTCAAAGTACATACACTTTATCACAATGTACAAAGCTCTCAGGATATAAACTATATCTGAGTAAATAATCATAAGTATAGTTTTTTTAATTTTTATTTTAATTGTTGATCTTGTACAGTTTTCTGTCTTTTACTTCCACCCCAGCCCACCACCCCAGCCCTCCCCACCTCCCTCCCATTTCCACCCCCCATAGTTTTTGTCCATGTGTCCTTTATACTTGTTCCTGTAAACCCTTCCCCTTTTCCCCTGAAATTCCCTCCCCTCTCCCCTCTGGTCACTGTCAGCCTGTTCTCAATTTCAGTGTCTTTGGTTATATTATGCTTGTTTGTTTGTTTTGTTGATTAGATTCCTGTTAAAGGTGAGATCATATGGTATTTGTCTTTCACTGCCTGGCTTATTTCACTTAGCATGATGCTCTCCAGTTCCATCCATGCTGTTGCAAAAGGTAGGAGCTCCTTCTTTCTCCATTCATTTACTGATGGGCATCTAGGTTGCTAGTTTTACTACTTTAGCTTGGTATATGCTGACACATAAAGCAAGTTTTCATCATCATCTCCATTTTGCTTTTTTTAAAATTGGTTTGAGAGGAAGGAAAGAAGAGAAAGAGAGAGAGAGATCAATTTGTTGTCCCACTTATTTATGCATTCATTGGTTGATTCTTCTATGTGCCCTGACCAGAGATGGAACCTGCAACCTTCACAGATCGGGATGATGTTCTAACCAATTGAGCTATCAGATCAGATCAGGGGAACCTGCTTTCTAATTTTAACTCTTGTCCTCCCCAGCCCCACCTAACCCCAATTCCAGAGTTATTTTCTTTGCTTCTCTGGAGAGGTCCTTTTTATCTTGCCCTCAGGTCCACACCTCATTTTCAAGACAAAGCTATCACCTTAACTGCTGGATTCCAACCTGATAAGTGCATCTAGACTTCTACTCTAGATTTCCCAGGAAAAGTTGATAAGTGGCAAGTGTTTCATAAAGCTTTAGGGATCTGACAAACACATTATGAGTCAACTTCTGAACAGATGAGAAAAACAACAATGCAAAAACAAGGTAGCCAGTCTTAATGATATTTCATTTGTTGCATCTCATTTGAAATGTTGGTTAAATGTGAGGAACAACTTCCAGCCAAGATGGAGGCATAGGTGGACACACTGTGCCTCCTCTCACAACCAAAATTAAGGACGACAAATATTTAGAAACAAGAAAACAACCAAAACTGATAGAAAATTGAACTGTATGGAAGTCCAAAAACCATTCATCCAGACCGGTAAGAGGAGCAGAGTCACAGCAGGAAAAAGTGGAGGTGCGGACCCAGTAACACAGGCAGCAGAGGCTGGCAGTTCCCAGGTGCACAGGTGGCAGCTGGCAGACCCCAGGCATGGGGTGGCAACTGTGCAGACACAGTGAAGCTGCACAAGGCAGCTGGCTGACCAGATGGTCCCACATTCACGCTCACAGACAGTCCAGGCAAAGGGGAAGTGGCGGAAGGGACTGGAATCCAGGAGAGAGCAGAGTGGGTGCCATTGCTCCATCTTGAACCCCGCCCCCACATACAGCATCACGACTCGGTGACTGGGCTGCCCCACACTGGGGAATATCTAAGGCTCCACCCCTCACTACGTAACAGCTGAGACCAGACCAAAACCAAAAAACAAACAAACAAACAAAAAAACCACACACAGAAAAAAAAACACCAAAAATGGCTCAAACAGGAGAACAAATGAAAGCCCCAGAGCCAATTTCTCTAAGCCATGAAGGGATAGCCAACCTATCAGATGCACAGTTCAAAGCCCTGGTGATCAGGATGCTCACAGAATTGGGTGATTTTGCTCACAAATTAGATGAAATAATGCAGGCTACAATACATGAAATGAAGGAAGATGCATGGGGAAGCAATAGAGATGGGAGGAAAACTGGGACTCAAATCAATGGAGTGGACCAGAAGGAAGAAACAAACAATGAAATAGAAAACAAGGAAAAAACAAGAATTCAAAAAAATGAGGAAAGGCTTAGGAACCTCCAGGACATTGTTAAATGTCCCAACATCCAAATTATAGGGGTACCAGAAGGGGAAGAAAAAGAGCAACAGTGGAAAACTTATTTGAACAAATAATAAAGGAGAACTTCCCCAATCTGACAAAGGAAATAGACTACCAGGAAGTCCAGGAAGCTCAGAGAGTCCCAAAGAAGTTGGACCCAAGGAGGAACACGCCAAGGCACATCATCATTACAGTACCCAAGATTAAAATGAAGGAGAGAATTCTAAAAGTAGCAAGGGATAAGGGGACAGTCACCTACAAAGGAGTTCCCATCAGACTGTCAGCTGATTTCTCAGAAGAGACCTTCCAGGCAGGAAGGGGCTGGAAAGATATATTTGAAGTCTTGAAAGGCAAGGACCTACATTCAAAATTGCTCTATCCAGCAAAGCTGTCATTTAGAATGGAAGGGAAGATAAAGTGCTTCTCAGATAAGGTCAAGTTCAAGGAGTTCATCACCACCAAGCCCATATTATATGAAATGTTAAAGGGACTTATCTAAGAATGAAGAAGATAAAAATATGACAATGAAAAGACAGCAAACTCACAGCTATTAAGAACCACACCTAAAACAAAAGCAAACTAAGCAAACAGCTAGAACAGGAACAGAACCACAGAAATGGAGATCATATGGAGGGTTAGCCACAGGGGAGTGGGAGGAGGAGAGAGGGGGGAAAGGTACAGAGAATAAGTAGCATAGATGGTGGGTAGAAAATAGACGGGGGGAGGGCAAGAATAATGTAGGAAATGTAGAAACTAAAGAACTTACGACACATGGACATGAACTAAATGGGGGAATGTGGGTGGGAGGGGGTGTGCAAGGTGGAGGGGAGTGAAGGGAGAAATGGGACAACTGTAATAGCATAATCAATAAAATATATTTTAAAATGTGAGGAACATTATGAAACTGGGTATGTATAGAGAGGTTAGGGACAGAAATAGTGAGGGTCTGGAGTTATATAATTCATTCATTTAAAAATACTTATTGAAGACCTCTATATTAACAACACCAATAACAGCAATAAGCATTTCTCAAGGCTTAATTTGTGCCAGTCGTTATGCTAAACACTTTCTATGTTTAGATTATATAATTTGATTTTCACAATGACTATATGAAATTGTAATTACTATTATTTTTTATTTAAAAATAAGGAAATCAAGAGCTATGGAAGTCAGATGGCTTGCCAAGGTCATAGAGCCTGTATATATTTGTCCCAATATTTGAACCCAGTTTTGTGATGTTAGAATCTACGTATGTGCTTATAACCAGGTCCAAGTTCATACTCTTTGTGCTGGACATTCAAAAAAATTAATTAACAAGACATAGTATTTTTGCTTGCATGGAGTTTTCAGCCTAATTGTGTACATAATCAAATAAATTAATGTCATACATTATAATAAAGGCCATGATAGACTCAGAACTTGCTGCTGTGAGAGAACATCACTTATCTTTTTGCTTTCTGCCTAATTCCCCTCTTAAACATTATGTAAATGAATACTAAATTAATCTTCCCAAGAAAGTGGATCTTCATACTTATAAGACTATAGTAGCCTAAAACCTGCTCAACCAGAACATGTTTCAGTGAGAACTAAAAAAACTAAGAAAGTTTACTCTAGAAAAGAGAAGACTCAAGGAGACCACAGTAGTTATTTTTACATGCTGAAGGAGCTAACTTACAGAAAAATAAGAATCAATGGCCTGAATAATTCCCCAACATGTGTCAACAGGTCTGTAGCTTAGGGTGCCTATCATGTGCCAGGGACTATGCTTGATTCTGAGGATACTAAAAAGAATCCTAAAAGTACTAAGAAGTATGAAAGGCAAACCTGAAAACTGCTAATTATTAAAATAAATGGTTTTCACACACCAGGGCAAGATCAATAATCTCTTTGAGAGAAGTAAACTGGGAGATATGTTGAACAAAAAGAATCACGGAACCATGAAAAGAAAAGCAATCAGATCTAGGGAATCTGAAACAAACAAATGCTGTTTTGCCTTTGTTGTTTTAAGGGTTTTGTTTCTGAAAGTTAGGTTTTGGACTCAGTCTTTCCAGGCTCCAAGTCCTACTTTAGTTGCCTACTAGGTTTATGATCTTGGGAAAGATATTTCAACTTCATGAGTAGAAATTTTCTCATTCAGAACCATGAGGAAAATAATTCACATCTCAAAGAAATTAATTAGACAACAAAAGATGTGATAAATGCTTTTATATATGAATAAAACCAGTAAGTCATTGTTAGTTTCACACTTTTATTCAATGCCACAGAGATTTGTATGGGAAAGACATGTTGAAAATGCTAAAGTTCAGTACATAAAAGAACAAGACCAGAAATAAGCAGGAAGAAGGTTGTGTATTGTTTGAAGCACTTTGGTTATAAATGACAAAAAAACTTAACCTGAATTAGATACAAAAATAAATAAAAGAGTGTAACTGTTTATATAACTCAAAATCCATAGTAGGTGAGCCTGGGTCCAGGGGCTCAAATCACATTGTCAGGTGTCTTTCTCTTAGCCTCTTTGCTCTTATTCCTCTGTATTTTTCGTAGTCATCCTCTCATTTATAGCAAAAATATTTCATAACATCTGTAAGCATAGATCCTTACTGCCTACAATTTTGAAGTACAGAAATCTTAGACATCATATTGATCTCTAAAAAGCCCCTAACTCTGCTGGGACCACGTACCCACCTCTGAACTAGTCATCATATTGTTACAGAACACACACACAGGGCCAAAGGGGTATGATATACTATTACCAAAAGGATCCTTCACTAGGTTCAATTGTCCATTGCCATAGGAAGGATGTCTCTCACTGCCAGAGGTTTGTGAAAAGGAAAGAAAATGTTTATTTAATTCTATACAGACTTCAAGTAGTGACCTAATGTCTTCATTAAAATATCAAAGTCCTTTTGGATACCCACAGATGCCCACAGTGCTTCCTTCTCCCCCTGCCCTAATTTGGGGTACCGTATCTGAGAAAGAAGTAGACATCCATGATTCAGGCTGCCAGCACCATCGGCTGTGTCACTGTCCAGGCAGGATCTCTAATTAATCCAAAGCCATGTGGCACCTTTTCCTGGCCTACTGGCAAGAGTTCTTTATACCCATTTTCTTCCAGGCAAGGTCTCTCCTGCTTTCTAAGTCATGTGGCCAAGGAGTGCACCCCAAAGTTGTGGGGTCCTCACTCTCCAAAGACACATGGTTCTCTTTTCACTAAAGCTGCAGGGGTCTGCACTATGGCAAAACCACGTGGTTCTCTCTCTCATGGCTTCGGAGTCTGGGTTTAAATCCCCATGCTAACCTTCCTCTGTACCCGCATTTCCCACTCCTCTTACAATCAGTTACACCTGCCAGCATTCCAGTATTATTCCAAGTTTACTGGGCTGCCATTGTGAGTCTGGGCAGGTATGCCCCATGTCGTGGAGCCAATCTTCTCCAAGTTCTCACGCAGGCACTGTAACCCGGGGGACCTGCCCCCAGTTACATCTTGGGGGTAAGTCCCTTCCATTCCCCTGGCTCAGAGCATGGCCACAGCTATATAACATATCTATGCAACCAGTTAAAGGTTATAGATATGTTAAATGACCATGCCATGGATTAGCTGAAAAGCTGTGGCTGTACAATACAGCTCTGCATGTACCTGCTCCGTGTGTCTCTTCCCCAAACTCACACCTGCTGGGGAGGAAGGGGTGAGGACATCTTATATGTTTTTCTAATATTTCCTAGACACCTTGAGTTCTGGACCCCATTCCAAATCCCTATTTGGGGCCTCCCTCTTGGCTGCACACTGTTTCAATATCTGCATTAGGGAAGACAACTCTGACAGACCAACATGAATCACATACTCAGCATGGTTGTAGGATCCCATCTCTCCCAAGACTGTGTTGGGCAGATAATCTAGGTTGGTCAATCAGATATTTCACCTCCCTGAGTACAGCTCAGAGTTGAGAAGGTACAGTTTCTAGAAAAGCAGAATTTCATTACCAGAGGAGGATAAAAAGGTGAAAAACAAACAAATAAAACAAAAAAGAGATTGAAATTCAAAATACATAATAAGGCTGTTCATGTTACAGGAGCAGTTGAGGTAAAGAAAACAGAGTATGGCATTTCATCACCAATACCCATGCTAAAAAATGAAGCTAAATATTTAAGACAATCATTAGTTTTAGTAACACTCTTTGATTCTGGCAAAAGGATCCTGCTCTAGCTCCCACATTTTAGGGGGACTCATATAAACACAGCAAAAGTAAATTTATTTGAAAACACAGTGGTGCTTCTGCCCTGGAGATCCAGGGTACAGTGGTGGCCTACAGACATCCAACCTTACATTTGCTCTTATAACTAATAACTTTTACTCCTCCAGAGAAATTCTTCTCCACATCTTTTGTCCTTTGTTGTCAAAATTAAAAGCAATTGTGTCTAAATACCATTAAGTTGGTGGGCTGTGGCACTTTGAGATAGATGCTGCATGGCATTAGTAGAGGTTTGAATGGTAGACCTCGTAGGACAGAAAAAAAAAACAAAATTAATTAACTTGTCAAACTTTTCCTCTGATAAAATGAATGCAATAAGTTCTTGTATAAAAGATTAACATTTTCCAGTAGTGCCAATTGTCTATTTTCTTGCTTCGCTTTGCATTTCAATTTGCAGTCCCACAAAGATTCACTAACTAGCACAGGTTACACATGACAGATGAGGAATGTTTTGCTATATTAAACAGTACAGATTATTCTTAATTTTAGATATATGTAGCCAACATAATATGCATAATACTCAAACAGCATGGCATTGATTCTTTACATTGGCAAGTAAACAGATATTGAACTCTAGAATTGGAGTATCTTTGTTTTTATAAAGATATGTGATGTGGTTTAAATAATTTCAAATATTAATTAAAATTTTCACCTTAAATATTTAAATTAAATGTTTGATATTATGAATTATAATTTATATTTGCCTTTTAATTTTAACACATATAAATATTTTAGAAGAAAATAACTTCCTTGAAAGCAAAATTTATTTTATTTGTAAAATCTACATTTACTTTTATTCGTATTATATTTATTTATTTTAAAGATTTTGTTTATTTTTAAGAAAGGGGAAGGGAAAGAGAAAGAGAGAGACAGAAACATCAATGTGTGATTGCCTCTCATGTGGTCCCCATTAGAGAACTGACCCACGACCCAGGTATGTGACCTAGACTGGAATCGACCTGGTGACCCTTTGATTTGCAGGAGAGCACTCAACCACTGAGCCACACCAGCCAGGGCTGATTTGTATTGTTTTTAAATATATATGAGGTCTGTCCAGAAGGTGTCCATCTGTGTAATATAAAAAATGGAGACATTTATTGAAGAAGATACAAGAAACATTGTACATAGGACAATGATCACTCAGTAGCCTTCAAAGTAGGCACCTTGGGACTACACACAATTCTGTAGCCCTAATTGCCACCAGTTGCCCCATCATATTTTCCTGAATCTCACTGATAGTCTGATATGTTTTTATTTTCAAAGGTGACTTTAGTTTTGGGAAAAGCCAGAAGTTGAAGGGTGGCAAATCTGGGCTGTAGTGGGGCTGAGTCCTCTGGGTGATTTGATGTTTTGCAAAACAACTCTGCATGAGAAATGATGCAGAAGAAGGTAGGTTGTCATGATGAAGCTGCCAGTCACCAATTGCCCATAGCTGTGGTCTTCTGAATCATCTGAATAGTTTGCTTGGAGGAATGTTCAAGCTTAATAAAAAATTTGATGTTGATTTGTTGCTCTACTTGCTCAGGCATTTTCAATACCACGGCCATATAGTACACATACTCACTAGTAGCAAATAATGTGCCAGCCACTTGTGGGTTCTGGCTCTTTGGCTGCTTTTTCTTCTTTTTACCTTCATATTTATTGTTACAATAAGTCTCTATTAACTGTGGTGACCTGAGCATATCTTTGTTCTGAAAATCTGAGATAGCCTTATTAACACCAAAAACAAAGAAAAGTAATTCAACCCCTGGACTACTCTAAACTTTAATTCAATATTTGCTATATGCCTAATATATATTAATGACATCATATCTAGGAGTATAATGGTTGTATAAAAGATTGTCCTTCCCATGAAAGCTTATAGTTGAAGAGGAATTTCACTCATACAAACTCAAATATTAAGTATAGTCAATTAAGTGCAAATTAAAAGGAAAAAGACAAAAAAAAGGAATTTACTCAGATAAAGACCTCAGTTTGAGATGAAGTATTCAAAGATAGCTTCAAGAAAGAGATGATATTAAGAGAAACTGAAATACAAGGAGGGACCCATGTAGCACAGGCTTCCCCCTCTGTGGGTGTTCTAGAAAGCCAACTGTATGAGTGTACCAGCTGGCATTGTTGTGAGAGGCTGTTTTTGTCTTCGGTGAATATTTTTTGAAGACTCAAGTTATTTGCCCATTCCATAATGGGTGATTTATGAGCACACCTGCCCACATTGCACTGAGTGTTCAACAATTTTTGACCAAAAACCAGCAAGACCCTTGTGCCCTACCTCCCCTATTCATCTGATCTCTCCCCAAGCAACTGTTTACTTCCCCAGATGAAAAAATTCCTCATAGGGAAATATTTTGCCAATGTGGAAGAGCCAAAACAAAAAAATGGCATAAGCACTAAAGGGCATCAGAGTTGAAGAGTCGAAATCTGTTTTGAACAGTGGAAAAAACATCTTGATATGTGTATTGCATCACATGAAGAGTACTTTGAAGGTGACTGAAGTTTAAACATGTAAGAATAAATACACAATTTTTATAAATTCCATTTTTGGGGTCCCCTTCATAGCATACATAGAAGCTCTTTACAAAATTTACCCAGCAAGCCTTAAATTACAGCCAGGAAAGCTAGTTCTTACTGAAAACTGAAATGTATCCAATAAGAAAAGCTGTCCACCAAAATACCTTCCAAATTACCCTCTAAAATAATCTTTTTAAAAAACATTTTATTTATTCATTTTTTTATAGAGGGGAAGGAAGGGAGAAAGAGAAGGAGAGAAACACCACTGTGTGGTTGCCTCTCATGTGGCCACTACTGGGGCCCTGCCCTACAACCCAGGGATGTGCCCTGACTGGGAATCCAACTGGCAGCACTTTGGTTTGCAGGCTGGTGCTCAATATAATGACATAAAACAAAACATATAATATAACATAAAGCTGGCACTTTATAGCATGGACATTATCACTTCTTCACAAGGAAGAACCTGTGCCATTATTCAGAGTGGTGTGTATTCATACTTGATGAGTATACTAGTGTGCTACATTTACTAAATTAAATGAGGACATAAGTGAACACTCTGAGTGATATGATCCCTGCCTGGCCCAGGAGACTTAAAACAGTAGTTTGAATCATGGGGCTCTTGGTGGGAAAAAACGTTACTTATTTGGGAATCATTGTCTTAATCTGTGTTTTCTCTTGCAAGTACCTATATTGTTGCTATGGTATCTGCCACAGTGTAGCTGGATAGCAGTCAAACCAGCCATTTTCATGATAGTGAAACCATTTGCTGACAACTCATGGCATATTATGAAAGAGAAACCATGTAAAATTGTAAGAGCCAGTCATGAGAGGTGGAATATTGGAGGAAAGTAGTTAACGGAACCCATGAGATGGACCTGGACAATGGGAAGCTCCTTGTCTACTCTCCTGTCCTTGGAATATGTGTTCTGCATACCATTCCCACAATGGTAGCCATTCCAAGAACATAGACTTGAGAGGATGAAGTGTTGTTGAGACCATCTGGACAGTACGGATGACTGAACCCAGTTAAGGCCTCTAAACTTTTAAGATTCTGGTGGATGGAGCAGAGATCCATTTGTCTTGCAGATCCACCCAAGACAACCTCATATATAAGTTGCTTATTAAACCTGCCACCTAACAATCTGGAGTGGTCTACCTATTTCTTCAGTATCTCCATGCCCTCTGTATACACAGACCAGTTTGTGAATCAACAAGGCCTCAGACCAATTCTTATTCTCTGGAACTAGAGGTAACAGTGTTCTCATCTAGTTACCAAGACAACTCTCCTTTCTCTGGCCTTCATGCTTGAAAAATTATTTCTCCAATTTTTCCACCACGTCTTCCTTTCTCCACTCCAACTCTCTCCCCACTTTAAAAAATACCCCTATCTCTCCCTATTTTCTTTTTCTAGATTGGAATATTTCACCCAATTGGACTCCGTGCCTACCTGACTTAATGCCTCCTTCCTAAGTGAATACTAAGAGCTGAAAATATACTCAAGGTCCTAGCAAGGGGGGAAAATTCACCACCAGGCTTCCTACCCTCTTCTTTCACGAAATCTTTTTCCTAGCTAGCAGAAGTCAAATTTAGATGCTAAATATACATAAATATACAGGAGAGTGCTTTTTTTTACTCCTAGATCTCTTTTTTGTCTGTTGTGACTGCCCCATCTCCTGTAACTTTCCATGTTTTATTTTTACCTAAGGAAGCTTGAACATGTCAGACAAGGAAACAGGCTCTATGTCTTCATGAGGGTACAGCCTCTTCAACATTTATTCTCTCTGTTCATATCTTGGGACAACGTGAAAATATGAAGGACTGGTATCTCATCAGAAAACTAAAATCATACACTATGTACGCCAACTATTGGTTTGAAATGGAAGCCAGGTGTGTGTGTGGGGAAGTCCTCCATTTCTTGACCATGTTCCTTTAAAATAGAACCTACAATGGAAATAAATCGAGCAGGTCTGATAGTGGAAATCAGAAGTGTCTGCTCATGACTCAACAACTCCAAGAGTTTATCACTGCAAAACAAGTTGGTGGTTTTGACCGTTACACCATTTTACATGTTTTTTTTCTTAGTCGCACATTTGTTTTATTTATAAGTGTAAATAAGTCATTAAAATTAAAATTATGGATCATAATTAACATTTATGTTGAAATATAACATGTTAATGAGGAGCAAAGAAATGACCACTTAGAATTCACCTGAAGAGTATCTTTAAAAATAGTAATTGTGAAAACTTTAGATTTACAAAATAGTAGATAAAAGTTATAAAATTATACATCAATTATCATGCATTTGCCATGCCAGTTTGTCATAATTATTTTCTCTCTCTTTTTGTACCAAATGAATAGTTTTTTAAGTATTTTTATTAATTATGCTATTACAGTTTTCCCAATTTTACCCATTTATCCCCCCTCTGCCCTGCCACCCAACCCTCCAGCATTCCCCTGTCCTTAGTTCATGTCCATGGGTTGTACATACAAGTTCTTTGAGTTCTCTGTTTCCTATACCGTTTTTATCTCTCCCTGTCTATTTTATGCCTATTAATTATGCTGCTTCTTCCCTGTACATTTCCCCCTTATTCCTCCCTTTCCCCTCCCCACTGAAATCCCTCCATGTTATGCCCATTTCTCTGATTCTATTCCTGTTCCAGTTGTTTGCTTAGTTTTGTTTTTGTAGTTTTTCTTGTCTTTTAGGCTCATTTGTTGATAGTTGTGAGCTTGTTGTCATTATACTGTTCATGTTTTTGATTTTCTTTTTCTTAGATAAATCCCTTTAACATTTAATATAATAATGGCTTGGTGACGGTGAACTCCCTTAACTTGACCTTATTTGGGAAGCACTTTATCTGTCCTTCCATTCTAAATGAAACCTTTGCTGGATAGAGTAATCTTGGATGTAAGTCCTTGCCTTTCATGACTTTTAGTACTTCTTTCCAGCCCCTTCTTGCCTCTAAGGTTTCTTTTGAGAATTCAGCTGATAGTCTTATGAGCACTCTTTGGAGGTAACTCTCTCCTTTCCTCTTCCTTCTTTTATCATTCTCTCTTTATCTTTAATCTTGGGTAACTTAATGATGATGTGCCTTTGTGTGTTCCTCTTTAGGTCCAACTTCTTTGGGACTCTCTGGGCTTCCTGGAAGTCTATTTCCTTTGCCAGATTGGGGAAATTTTCTCTCATTATTTGTTCAAATAAGTTTTCAATTTCTTGATGTTGTTCTTCTCCTTCTGGCACCCCTATAATTGAATATTGGAATAATCCAGGTTGTCCCAGAGGTTTGTAAGACTTTCTTCACTTTTTTGAATTCTTGCTTCATTCTGTTCCAGTTGAGTGCTTATATTTTCCTTTTGTTCCAAATCATTGCTTTAAGTCCTGGTTTCCTTCCTATTACTGTTGGTTCCCTGAATATTTTGCTTTATTTCATTTTGGGTATCTATCATTTGTTTTTTCATTTTTTGACCAAGCTCAGTCAGATCTGTGAGCATTTTGATTACCAGGGCTTTACATTCTCCATCAGATAGGTTGGCTATCTCCTCATCTCTTAGTTATCTTTCTGAGGTTTTGCTCTGTTCTTTCATTTAGGCCATATTTCTTTGTCTTGGTGCACCTGATAAGTTGTAAGGGAGCAGGACCTTAGGTATTCACCCAGGTAGGGCAACCCTCTTTGATGCGCTGCAGTGCTGCCTGTCAGGGAGGGACCAGAGAGGGAAAAATGCAGCTCACCTGCTTGTCTCTAGCACACTTTCCAAAGGACTCTCATGTGAGACTGGGAGTTTCTTCCACTGCAGTAACTGTTATAGTCCACAGTCAACTCTGAGTCTCAGTTTCCCCTTAAGTCAGCCCTGCCTGCCCAGTCCACCACCTCACCTCGGTTTTTCTGAGCCGGCTCTCACAGTCTACCACCTTATTGATCTCATTCTGGCTGATTTTTTCTTTAATTCTTTGGTTGTCAGAATTCCATGAAGTTTGATTTTCTAGACCTTCTGGTTGTTTACTAATTTTAGATTGGTCGTTATCCTTCTTTCGGTTGTGTGAGGAAGTGAAGAGTTTCTACCTATGCCTGCATCTTGGCCAGAACTCCAAATGAATCTGTATCTCTCTTTTTGAAGTAATAATATTGATGGATACATTTAGAAACCTACACCTATCCTTTCCCTTTTTTTACTTCCTCTTTCCTCAGAGATCAACAGTCTACTGAGTATATGCATATTATTTCCTTACATGTTTATACATTAATATATTTATAAATATAGCATATTATTTTAAATTTATATGTTTTCAATTTAGTTTCTTTATTAAATAAATGCCTGTATTAACTCCCAGTTAAATGCATTAAGAATGAAACCACTATAAATAAATAAATAAATAAATAAATAAATAAATTTATGTTTTTTATTATTGAAATTTATTTATATTGATTGTCCAAGAAATCCCAATCTAATAAATATTCTATAGCACATCAAAATATCTTTAGCATCTAATTAAACTCTGAAAAATAAGTACTTGGAAACTAAGCATGAATAATATTTATAAAATGTGTTTGTATGTATGTGGGGTTTTTAGGCTCTAAATATCAGAAACACAAATCGAATCATCAATAATATTTTTGTATACTTCTGATTCAGCAAAAAAAGTCAATCTTCATTTTAATGCATATATTTTTATCTCTGACTAAATTGTGGTTTTTAAAATGACATTTGAAACTGCCCATAAATTATACTCTTTGATAATTATTTTAATTAAATAATGTGGAGCACTTACTAAATGTGGATAAGTCAAATTTGTCTTTTTAGATATGTATTATGGATGTTATTAAAGATTTTAATAAAATTAACTTACAATGTAAACTTTAGTTGTAATATATCAATCTAAAGTGTGATGTTTTATGGAAAATATTTATTTTATATTATGCAAGAAACTGTGAAAAAATAATTTAAAATATTCCTTAGGAAATTTTTGATGTTAGATTGCTATAGAGTTTTAAAATTTTAAAAAATCAACATTGATTTAGACCAATTAAAAATTATACAAGCCTGTTCTCAATTTCCATGTCTTTGGTTATATTATGCTTGTTTGTTTTGTTGATTAGCTTCCTGTTAAAGGTGAGAATTGAGAACAGGCTGAAAGTCACCAGAGGGGAGAGGGGAGGGAATTTCAGGGGAAAAGGGGAAGGATTTACAGGAACAAGTATAAAGGACACATGGACAAAAATTATGGGGGGGTGGAAATGGGAGGGAGGTGGGGAGAGCTGGGGTGGTGGGTTGGGGTGAGAATAAAAGACAGAAAACTGTACAAGATCAACAATTAAAATAAAAATTAAAAAATATATACAAGCAAGAGAAGCACCTCAAAATGCTTTAATTTCTGTCACTTAATTTCTGACTCATGATATTACTGTCCAAAAGCTAACTGATGTGCTGTCTATCACCCTCTGAAACCAGAAGAATCACTAAGCCCAAATTTCCAACCCACAGACTTAGAAACTAAATATATATTTACTGTTTTAAAAACTGAGCTTTGGCCCTGGCCAGTGTAGCTAGGTTGATTAAGGTGTCATCCCATATACGCAAAGGTCATGGGTTTGATTCTCAATCAGGGTATATTCGTAGGTTGTGGGTTCAGTCTCTAGTCAGGCATGTAGCAGCCAATAAAATGTTTCTCTCCCTCCCTTGTCCTTTGTCTCTCTCTAAAATCAATAAGCATGTCCTCACTTGAGGATAATTTTTTTTAGACTGTGTTTTGAGGTCCTGGCAAGGTAGCTTAATTGGTTAGGGTATTGTTCCTATACACCAAGGTTGTGGATTTAAACTCAGGTCAGGGCATATACAAGAAGAAACCAATGAATGCTCGATTAAGTACAACAGCACATGAACATCTCTCTCTCTCTCTCTCATCTCAAATCAATCTGTAAAATTAAAAAATATCTAAAAGCTGAGTCTTTTGGTGGTTTATTGCACAACATAATTAAGTAAAGAGACATTAATACAACTAACTACTGTGGCTCTTGTTGTTTGCAACTCAGAGGCTTAACTAACATAACATTTTTAGTTCTTCTCATCCACCTGGAATAACGCATCTTAGTTCATTCTATAAATAGTTTTAAGTCTCTTGATATAAATTTTTATCAGTATTTTTAAGTGTTGATCTTGTACAGTTTTCTGTCTTTTACTCCCACCCCAACCCACCACCGCAGCCTTCCCCACCTACCTCCAATTTCCAACCCCCATAGTTTTTGTCCATATGTCCTTTATACTTGTTCCTGTAAACCCTTCCCCATTTCCCCTGAAATTCCCTCCCCTCTCCCCTCTGGTGACTGTCAGCCTGTTCTCAATTTCAGTGTCTTTGGTTATATTATGCTTCTTTGTTTGTTTTGTTGATTAGGTTCCTGTTAAAGGTGAGATCATACGGTATTTGTCTTTCACTACCTGGCTTATTTCGCTTAGCATGCTGCTCTCCAGTTCCATCCATGCTGTTGCAAAGGGTGGGAGCTCCTTCTTTCTTTCTGCCACATAGAATTCCATTATGTAAATGAACCACAGTTTTTTGATCCATTCATTAACCGATGGGCAGCTAGGTTGCTTTCAACAGTTGGCTATTGTAAATTGTGCTGCTATGAACATTGGGGTGCATAGGTTCTTTTGGATTGGTGTTTCAGGGTTCTTAGGATATAATCCAAGCAGTGGAATTGCTGGGTAAAAGGTAGATCCATTTTTAATTTTCTTAGAAAATTCCATACTGTTTTCCATAGTGGTTGTACCACTCTGCACTCCCACCAACAGTGCACTAGGGTCCCCTTTTCTCCACAACTTCTCCAAGACTGGTGTTTGTTTCTTTGTTTATGAAGGCCATTCTGAATGGTGTCAAGTGGTATCTCATTGTAGTTTTAATTTGCACCTCTCACATAGCTAGCGATATCGAGCAGCTTTTCATGTGTTTCTGGATACTCTGTATGTCCTCCTTGGTGAAGTGTCTGCCCAAGCCCATTGCCCATTTTTTAATTGGGTTGCTTCTCTTCATAGAGTGGAGTCGTGTAAGTTCTTTGTATATTTTGGAGATTAAACCCTTTTCTGAGGTATCATTGGCAAATCTCTTTTCCCATACAGTTGGTTCTCTTTTTATTTTAATACTGTTTTCTTTGGCCGTGCAGAAGCTTTTTATTTTGATGAGATCCCATTTGTTTATTCTTTCCTTTACATCCCTTGCTTTAGCGGACATATCAGTGAAAATGTTGCTGCATGAAATATCTGAGATTTTCCTGCCTGTGTTATCCTCTAGGATTTTAATCCTGTCATGGCTTATATTTAAATCTTTTATCCACCTTGAATTTATTTTTGTGTATGGTGTAAGTTGGTGCTCGAGTTTCATTTTTTCACATGTAGCTGTCCAGTTCTCCCAATACCATTTGTTGAAGAGGCTATTTTTACTTCATTTTATGTTGCTGCTCCCTTTGTCAAATATTAATTGACTGTAGAGACTTGGGTTTATTTCTGGGCTCTCTGTACTGTTCCACTGGTCTATGTGCCTGTTTTTGTGCCAGTACCAGGCTGTTTTGATTACCGTGGCCTTATAATACAGTTTGGTATCAGGTGTTGTGATCCCTTCTACTTTAGTCTTCTTTCTCAAAATAGCTGCAGCTATTTGGGGTTGTTTATGGTTTCATATAAATTTTTTTTTAATATATTTTATTGATTATGCTATTACAGTTGTCCCGTTTCTCCCCCATCATTCCCCCCACCCTGCACACCCTCTCCCACCCACATTCCCCCCTTTAGTTCATGTCCTTGTGTCATAAGTTCTTTAGCTTCTACATTTCCCATACTATTCTTGCCCTGCCCCTATTTTCTACCCACTATCTATGCTACTCATTCTCTGTACCTTCCCCCCGCTGCTTCTCCCACGCCCCTGTTGCTAACCCTCCATATGATCTTCATTTCTGTGGTTCTGTTCCTGTTCTAGCTGTTTGCTTACTTTGCTTTTGTTTTAGGTGTGGTTCTTGATAGCTGTGAGTTTGCTGTCTTTTCATTGTCATATTTTTGATCTTCTTTTTCTTAGATAAGTCCCTTTAACATTTCATATAATAAGAGCTGGGTGATGATGAACTCCTTGAACTTGACCTTATCTGAGAAGCGCTTTATCTGTCCTTCCATTCTAAATGACAGCTTTGCTGGAAAGAGCAATTTTGGATGTAGGTCCCTGCTTTTCAAGATTTCAAATATTTCTTTCCAGCCCCTTCTTGCCTGGAAGGTCTCTTTTGAGAAATCAGCTGACAGTCTGATGGGAACTCCTTTGTAGGTGACTGTCCCCTTATCCCTTGCTGCTTCTAGAATTCTCTGCTTCATTTTAATCTTGGCTAATGTAATTACAATGTGCTTTGATGTGTTCCTCCTTGGGCCCAACTTCTTTGGGACTCTCTGAGCTTCCTGGACGTTCTGGTAGTCTATTTCCTTGGCCAGATTGGGGAAGTTCTCCTTTATTATTTGTTGAAATAAGTTTTACACTTGTTGCTTTTCTTCTTCCCCTTCTGGGACCCCTATAATTCGGATGTTGGGACGTTTAACGATGTCCCAGAAGTTCCTAAGCCTCTCCTCATTTTTTTGAATTCTTGTTTCTTCCTCGTTTTCTGTTTGGTTGTTAGTTTCTTCCTTCTGGTCCACTCCATTGATTTGAGTCCCAGTTTTCCTTCCATCTCTATCGGTTCCCCATGCATCTTCCTTCATTTCACGTATTGTAGCCTGCATTTTCTCATCTAATTTGTGAGCAAAATCAACCAATTCTGTGAGCATTTTGATGACCAGTGCTTTGAACTGTGCATCTGATAGGTTCGCTATCTCTTCGTTGCTTAGAGGAATTGACTCTGGGGTTTTCATTTTTTCTCCGGTTTGAGCCATTTTTGGTGGGGTTTTTTGTTTTGTTTTGTTTTGGTTTGGTTTTAGTCTGGTCGCAGCTATTACGTATGAGGGGTGGAGCCTTAGGTGTGCCTCAGGGCGGGGCAGCCCAGTCGCTGGGTTGTGACACTATAGGTGGGGGCGGGGTCTGAGAGGGAAGAATGGAGCCTGTTCCGCTCTCTTCTGGACTCCGGTCCCTTCCGCTGCTTCCCCTTCACCTGGATTATCTGCGCACGTGCGCGTGCGGTTACGCAGTGAGGGATGGAGCCTTAGGTGTTCCTCAGGGCAGGGCAGCCCAGTCGCTGGGTTGTGACGCTGTATGTGGGGGCGGGGTCTGAGAGGGAACAATGGCACCTGCTCCACTCTCTCCTGGATTCAGTCCCTTCCGCCACTTCCCTTCTGCCTGGACCGTCTGCATGCGCGAATGTGGGACCCTGTGGTCAGCCAGCCGCCTTGTGCGTCCTCACTGGGTCTGCACAGTTGCCCCCCTGTGCCCGGGGTCCGCCAGCTGCCGCCTGGGCGCCCGAGGACCGCCAGCCGCCGCCCGTGCACCTGGGAACTGCAAGCCGCTGCTACTTGCGTTCCTGGGTCCGCACCTCCACTTTTTCCTACCGCGACTCCGCCCCTCTTACCGGTCTGGATGAATGGTTGTTGGACTTCCGTACAGTTCAATTTTCTATAAGTTTGGTTGTTTTCTTGTTTCTAAATATTTGTTGTCCTTAATTTTGGTTGTGAGAGGAGGCACAGTGTGTCCGCCTACGCCTCCATTTTGAAGTGTTCTATGCTTGTGAAATATGCCATTGGTAGTTTAATAGGTATTGCATTGAATTTGTAAATTGCTTTGGGTAGTATGGACATTTTGATGATATTAATTCTTCCAATCCATGAACACGGTATATGCTTCCATTTGTTTGTGTCTTCCTTGATTTCGTTCTTCAGTGTTGTGTAGTTTTCTGCATACAGGCCTTTTACCTCCTTGGTTAGGTTTATTCCTAGGTATTTTATTTTTCCTTTTGCTATATCAAATGGGATTTTTTCTTGATTTCTGCTTCTGCTGCTTCATTGTTGTTATACAAAAATGTCTTTGATTTCTGGATATTGACTTTGTATCCCGCTGTTTGGCCAAATTCATTTATTACATGGAGCACCTTTTGGCTGAGTGTATAGGATTTTCTATGTACACTATCATGTCATCTGCAAACAAGGATAGTTTTGTTTCCTCCTTTCCAATTTGGATGCCTTTTATTTCCTTTTCTTGTCTAATCGCTGTGACTAAGACTTCCAATACTGTATTGAATACAAGTGGTGAAAGTGGACAAGCTTGTCTTGCTCCTGATCTTAGTGGGAAAGATTTTAGTTTTTGCCCATTGAGTATGATGTTGGCTCTAGGTCTACATATATGGCCCTTCTTACGTTGTGGAATGCTCCCTCTATTCCCACTTTGCTGAGTGTTTTTATCATAAATGGGTGTTGTAAACAATGGAATTCTATGCTACCCTTTGCAACAGCATGGATGGAACTGCAGAGCATCATGCTAAGCAAAATAAGCCAGGCAGTGAAAGACAAATACCATACGATCTCACCTTTAAAGAAAATCTAATCAACAAAACAAGCAAACAAGCATAATATAACCAAAGACATTGAAATTGAGAAGAGGCTGAAAATCACAAGAGGGGTGAGGGGAGGGAATTTCAGGGAAAAAGGGAAAGGGTTTACAGGAACAAGGATAAAGGACTCATGGACAAAAACTAGGGGAGGGGTGGAAATTGGAGGGAGGTGGGGAGGGCTGCGGTGGTGGGCTGGGGTGGGAGTAAAAGACAGAAAACTGTACAAGATCAACAATTAAAATAAAAGTTAAAAATGGGTGCTATACCTTATAAAAAGCTTTTTCCGCATTTACTGATATGACCATGTAATTTTTGTCTTTTCTTTTGTTTATGTGATGTGTTACATTGACTGATTTGTGAATGTTGAACCATCCTTGCATCCCTGGGATGAATCCCACTTGGTCATGGTGTATGATCTTTTTAACGTATTGTTGGATGCGGTTTGCCAATATTTTGTTAAGGATTTTAACGTCTATTTTCATCCGTGATATTGGCCTGCAGTTTTCTTCCTTTGTTATGTCTTTATCTGGTTTTGGGATTAGGATAATGCTGGCTTCATAAAAAGAGTTTGGGAGTCTTCCATCATTTTGGATATTTTCGAATAGTCTGTGAAGGATAGGGGTTATCTTTTCCTTAAATGCTTTGTAGAATTCTCCTGTGGAACCATCTGGTCCAGGGCTTTTGTGTGTTGGGAGTTTTTTTATTACTGCTTGTATTTCACCTGCTGTTATTGGTATGTTCAGGCTTTCTCCCTCTTTTTCATTGAGTTTTGGGAGATTATATTTTTATAGAAACATAGAAACATCCATTTCACGTAGATTTTCAAATTTCTTGGCATACAGTTCTTCATAGTAATTTCTTACAATCCTTTGTATTTCTGTGGTGTCCATTGTAATCTCTCCTCTTTCATTTCTGATTGTGTTTATTTGAGTCCTCTCTCTTTTTTTCTTGATGAGCCTACTTAAAGGCTTGTCAATTTTGTTTATCTTTTCAGGGAACTAGCTCTCGGATTCATTGATCCTTAGAATTGTTCTTTTAGTCTCTATATCATTTAATTCTGCTCTGATCTTGGTTATTTCCTTCCTTCTACTTGCTCTGGGCTGTCTTTGTTGTTGTTCCTTGATTCCTTCTAAGCGTAGGGTTAATTTGTTTGTTTGAAATGTTTCTATCTTCTTTAAGTAGGCCTGTATTGCTATGAACTTCACTCTGAGGACTGCCTTCATTGTGTCCCATAAGTTTTTGGTCATTGTGAGTTCATTTTCATTTGTTTCCAGAAACTTTTTGATTTCCTCTCTAATTTCATTCTTGACCCATTCATTGTTTAATAGCATGCTATTCAATCTCCATGATTTTGATGGTTTTGGGATTTTCCCCATCAAGTCAGTTTCTAGTTTCAGTCCCTTGTGGTTGGAGAAAATGCTTGGTATGGTTTTGATTTTCTTGAATTTGTTGAGAGTTGTTTTTTGTCCTATCATGTGGTCTATCTTTGAAAATGTTCCATGTGCATTTGAAAAAAAATGTGTAGTTAGTTTCTTTGGGATGAAGGGCTCTGTATATATATATATATATCACTTAAGTCCAATTCATCTAGAGTATTGTTCAATGCCACAATATCTTTGTTGATATTTTGTTTGGAAGATCTGTCCATTTTTGACAGTGGGGTGTTAAAATCCCCTACTGTAATTGTGTTGCTGTCAATATCTTTCTTGAAGTCCTCTAAGATTTTCTTGATGTATTTAGGTGCTACCATGTTGGGTGCATATATATTTACAATGTTTGTGTCTTCTTGGTGGATTCTACCCTTGAGTATTATGAAGTGACCTTCTGGATCTCTCTTTATGGCTCTTCTTTTGAAGTCTATTTTTTCTGATATCAGTATTGCTACTCCAGCTTTTTTTTTCCTGTCCGTTTGCTTGGAAAATTTGTTTCCAGCCTTTCACTTTGAGTCTGTGTAGGTCTTTTGTCCTGAGGTGGGTCTCTTGTAGGCAGCATATGTGTGGGTCATGCTTTCTTATCCATTCAGCAATTCTATGTCTTTTGATTGGAGCGTTTAATTCATGTACATTTAAGGTTATTATTGATTGGTACTTATTCATTTCCATTTTCTTACCTGTCTTCCTCTCTCTCTCTTTTCCTTCCTTTCCCTAAAGCAGTCGCTTTAGTATCTCTTGCAGAACTTGTTTGGTAGAGGTGTATTCTTTTAGACTTCTTTTGTCTGGGAAGCTCCTTATTTGTCCTTCTATCTTGATTGAAAGCCTTGCTGGGTAAAGTAGTCTGGGTTGCAGGCCTTGGTTCTCATTACTTGGAATATTTCTTGCCATTGTCTTCTGGCTTGGAACGTTTCCATCGAGAAGTCAGCTGCTAACCTTATCGGGGCTCCTTTGTATGTTACTTCCTTTTTCTCCCTTGCTGCCTTTAAGATTCCTGGATTTGTGTGACTTTTTCTCTCATCAAATTAGAGATGTTTTCCATCATTACTTTTTTCAAATAGTTTTCTATCCCTTGCTCTTTTTCTTCTCCTTCTGGCATTCCTATTATACGGATATTATTACGTTTGATGTTGTCTTGCATTTCTCTCAATCCCTCTTCATTCTTTCTGAGCCTCTTTTCCTTTTCTTACTCTTTCTGGGTGTTTTTTCCTACTTTGTCCTCCAACTCGCTGATCCAATCTTCTGCTTCATTGATTTTGCTTTTCATTCCTTCTTCTGTGTTCTTCAGTTCAGAAATTGTATTCTTCATTTCCTCTTGGTCCTTGTTGATAGTTTCTATTTCCTTTTTTATGTTGATATAGTTTGCAGTGAGTTCATGTAGTTTATGATAGCTCCTTGAGAGCTCATGGAGCTTCTTGATAACCATTTCTTTGAACTCAATATCTGATAGTTGAGTTGCCTCTGTTTCATTTAGGCTTCTTTCTGGGGCTTCCTCCTTTTCTTTCATTAGGGGATTGTTTCTTTGTCTTCCCATTGTTTGTGAGACTCTTCTTGTAAGCCTCAGCTTCTTAAATTCATCTGTTCAAGCTCCCTGGATTTATGGTGTGAACTTCTGTGGTAGAATACCTGTGAGATTCAGTGGTGTAGTCTCCTTCAGGTGTCCTGGTGTTCACAGCTTCCACTGTCTCAGCTGTTGGGATACCCCCTCATTTGTTCCTACTCTGTTTTTTTCACAGTTCTAGAATTTTTTTGTGTCACTCATGGGTATTTAAAAGGAGAAAAGACATAACATGAAAAAAGAAGAAAAAAGGAGGAAGGAAGGAGAGATAAAATTGGAACAAAAGGAAGAAGGAGTAAAACAAGAATGAATTAAGCAGAAGCAAAAGGAATTGAGGGATAAAGAAGGTACAAATAATAAAATATATATATATATATATATATATATATATATATATATATATATATATATATATATATATATATGCAAAACAAAACAAAACAAAAAGAACCCTACAAAAACAAAAAACAATGCCAAAAAACTAACAAAAAAAACTAAACAAACAAAAACAACTACAAAAAACAACAACAACAACAAAACAACAACAAACTTCTTGCTATTTTCTAACTGGCCAAACTGGATTTTCTGGTCTTGCTGGCTGCAACAGTCTGAGGGGCTACTCGTACTGCCTTTCTCCCTGTTCCACACTCAGTCAGCTTTGGGATACTCTCCTCAGTGCCAGCCGTGCACTCTCCCCAGGGCTAATGGTGCACTCTCCATGCAGGGCCTTCGCTGTGATTTCTTAGCCTCCTGCAGAGGGCACGCTTTGTGAAGTTTATGGGTGTGAGCTGGGATCTCTTGTAGAAAGAGCACTCCCTGAGTTTATTGCTGTGAGCTCTGGGTCTCCTACAGGGCGCACATGCCTACCTGAGTCTACGGGCGTGGGCTCCGTGAGTTTCCTGAGTTGCATGCACTCATCTTAGGATCACGGATGTGAGCTCCAGGTCTTCCACAGAGCCCCCTCCTCTGGTCACAGGGCCACCTCCAGTCCCAGGGCAGCCTCTGGGAGCTTGGACACCTCCGGTCAGTCACAGGGCCACCTCCGGTCAGTCATAGAGCCACCTCTGGTCGCGGGACCGCCTCCAGTTGCTCAGCTGCCACATCTGGTTTTCCAATATCTGCTACAGTTTCTGATCTCCTATTTTCATATATGCTGTGGTATTGTTGGCTGTCTGCGCTGTTCCTCTGTAGATCAGCTAGGTTTTTCTTCCATGTGTAGGAGGAAGTGGAATCTGCATTCTCCTACCATGCTGCCATCTTGAATCCCCTTCTTGATATAAATTAATCACAATGATAGATGCTAGAGAGTAAGCTGTGGAGGAAAAATATATGTGACTCTTATGTTCTTGGATTTTAGAGTCTTCTAATGTGTAATAAATAAAAATGGAAGAATCATTCTGCAGCTTACACAAAGGTTTTTATTAGAGATGGAGAAACAAATAACAGGATAAAAATGTTTATAAATAGTCAGAATTTTAAATCATAAATTTAGGTGATAACATAGCCAGCTTGTTCCCAGTATCCAAGCACTTTTTTATGCCCTCTTGAGATGTGCTCAACTATCCATCTTCACAGACACATTTTTTGAGCTCTTAATTTATTAGCTGATGTCTTGTTTCCAGATGAAGGGCTTTAGTTTAACCCAATATCCAGGAGCTCCTTTGTAGACAACCCTTCAACCTCATCCTCAAGACCACAAGAGCTATATCTCTACTCTTCCTTGGACCATGGAGTCTCCATCTCCCACTATTTTGAAGTCCACAGCCATCTGAATCAGCAAATGTGCTTAGTCCACTGGAGATGCCCTAGCCTCTAAACACAGGGAGAAATGGTAACTGAAGCAGCTAGTTCCACAAATATGCTCATCTTATAGAACTGACAATCAACTGCCACAATTTCCTTACTCACATTAGATAATACATGTCCAAGACATGGAAACAACTGAAGTGTCTTTTGATAGATGATTGAATAAAGAAGATTATATATATATAATATTATATATATAATATTATATATATATATAATATTACTCAGTTATAAGAAAGGAGTAAATACTGCGGTTTGTGACAGCATACATGGACCTTGAGAATATCATACTAAGCAAAATGTCAGACAGAAAAAGTTAACCATGTGATTTCATGAATATGTGGGAAATAAAACTAAAAGTAAGAAATGAACCAACAAGAAAAACAAACAAACAAAAACTCATAGACACAGACAACAATCTGGTGATTACCAGAGGGGAAAAAAGAGGGTGAGGGAGTAGTAAAGGGTAAAGGGGGTCAAATATGTGGTGACAAAAGATGATTTGACTTTAGGTGGTGGGCAACACATTGCAATATACAGTTCTTGTATTATAGAAATGTGCACTTGAAAGGTTTATAATCTTATTAACTAATGTCACCCCAACAAATTTAATATAAATAAATACATAAAACTGATGTAAAAAAATTTTAAATGACCCTTTAGAAGGACAAGGGCCTTTTGTAGGGGGTGGGCATGAACAGGACAGCTCAGCAGGAAATTGAATGGCTAAAAAAGAAAGGAAAGACCCTACAACTGAAACAATAGAACGAAAAATGAACAAACTTGTTTCTAAACAACATTTTGGTTCAGTTAATGGTTATCATTTGTCTTCTGTTCCTGGAACAAAGGCTGTGCCCCTAAAAGTACAATATAAGACAACAAACAATGAGAATATCTCCATTGATGTGACTGCAGCTATCACTCCCACTACTCCTGAAGACTCAAAGGGGGCATGATGGAGAAGATTCTTCTGGGTGTCCTGCTTCTCACCATTCTCTCAGGAGGTATGACACAGGTAGTTGGTCACAGAGCCTTGTTAGGAAGTTTTCTCCAAGTGCCAAGAGAACCAGAATACAGAGCCTTTGCTATCATTATTGCTGTTGCTATTTGAAGAATATGTGACTGAAGGACAGTATATGTTATCTATTGCTACATGGCAAATCACCTCAAAACCTACTAACTTAAAACAGCAAACATTTATTATTTCATATCTTCTATGGGTCAGAAATCAGGAAGGAGCTGAGCTAGACAATTTTGAGTCCAGGTCACATCCAAAAGGTTCAAGTCAGGTATAATCTGTTTCCAAGTTCACTCACACAGTGATCATCCAGATTCCATTCTTTACAGGCTGTTGAGTTGAGGAACTCACTTTCCCAGGGTTATTGGATGGAGGTCTCCCTAAGGTCTTTGCTATGTGAGCCTTTCCACAGAGCAGTCCACAACATGGCACATGGGCTTCTCCAATAGTGAGTGATCCAACATAGAGAGAGAAAGGACCCGGCAGAAAAGTCAGTCTTTTCATAATCAACTCTTAGAAATCACATACTTCAGTTCTGCTGTATTCTATTAATTAGAATCCATTTGCCCACAATCAAGGAGAGAAGAATTATTTTTGGACATATTTTTAAAAAATCACTGCAGATGCTGATGAGTTAGGAAATTCCTCACTTAAGGAAGCCCTGGGCTAGAAAAAAAAAGATCTGGTTTTGCTTACTCCATGGGAGTACCAAAAAGAGAAGTTATTACAGAGGTTGTGTTGTTCACTCTCTGATCCTTCTCAACCCTTTAGTTTTGGTCACATGGTGGGGGGGATATGAAACCCTAAAATAATCTTGGAATTTAAATCAGAGAGCCAGTTGCTCCCAGACAAACTAAATTACCTTCAGAAAGTTGGTGAACTCTGATCCTCAGTTTCTTCATCTATGAAATGAAGATAAAAATTACATAAATCTTGAAAAAGTTGTTATGAATACTGAATGAGATTGGTTAAAGGCAAAATGTGCTTTTTGATTTATAAATGTTATAGAAAGTTAGTTTCTATTAGCAGCAAAAAGTTTTAATATTCTGATACATCTTTTTTCTTTTTATTATTGTCACTAAGCACAAGCTCATCTTTTCAAGCTCGACACACTTCTCTATCACATTACAATCAGTAATAAGTTATTGAAAGCACCATTGTCTGGATAACCACCCTGTTTTGCTATTTTGCTCCAGGTTTGTATACTGACAAGGTCACAAATTACACATAGGAGATAATTAGATCATAGGGTATAAATTTATGGTTTACTTATCCATCCTCCTAACTTGTTGTACTGGCTGAAGTTATCTTTCTCTCTCAAGTAACAAGAATTCATACTGGTTTTCCATTTCTCTCTATAAAGCAAAGCTAACTCACTTCAGAGTTTCATAGTACTTCTTTTTTTTTTTCATTTTTTAAATATATTTTATTGATTATGCTATTACAGTTGTCCCATTTTCCCCCATCATTCCCCTCCACCCTGCACACCCTCTCCAACCCAAATCCCCCCCTTTAGTTCATGTCCATGTGTCATAAGTTCTTTAGCTTCTACATTTCCCATACTATTCTTGCCCTCCCCCGTCTATTTTCTACCCACTATCTATGCTACTCATTCTCTGTACCTTTTCCCCCTCTCTCCTCCTCCCACACCCCTGTTGCTAACCCTCCATGTGATCTCCATTTCTGTGGTTCTGTTCCTGTTCTAGCTGTTTGCTTAGTTTGCTTTTGTTTTAGGTGTGGTTCTTAATAGCTGTGAGTTTGCTGTCTTTTCACTATCATATTTTTGATCTTCTTTTTCTTAGATAAGTCCCTTTAATATTTCATATAATGAGGGCTTGGTGATGATGAACTCCTTCAACTTTACCTTATCTGAGAAGCACTTTATCTGCCCTTCCATTCTAAATGACAGCTTTGCTGGATAGAGCAATTTTGGATGTAGGTCCCTGCTTTTCAACATTTCAAATATTTCTTTCCAGCCCCTTCTTGCCTGCAAGGTCTCTTTTGAGAAATCAGCTGACAGTCTGATGGGAACTCCCTTGTAGGTGACTGTCCCCTTATCCCTTGCTGCTTCTAGAATTCTCTGCTTCATTTGAATCTTGGCTAATGTAATTAGGATGTGCCTTGGTGTGTTCCTCCTTGGGTCCAACTTCTTTGGGACTCTCTGAGCTTCCTGGACATCCTGGTAGTCTATTTCCTTGGCCAGATTGGGGAAGTTCTCCTTTATTATTTGTTCAAATAAGTTTTACACTTGTTGCTTTTCTTCTTCCCCTTCTGGGACCCCTATAATTCGGATGTTGGGACGTTTAACGATGTCCCAGAGGTTCCTAAGCCTCTCCTCATTTTTTTGAATTCTTGTTTCTTCCTCGTTTTCTGTTTGGTTGTTAGTTTCTTCCTTCTGGTCCACTCCATTGATTTGAGTCCCAGTTTTCCTTCCTTCTCTATCAGTTCCCCATGCATCTTCCTTCATTTCACATATTGTAGCCTGCATTTTTCAATCTAGTTTGTGAGCAAAATCAACCAATTCTGTGAGCATTTTGATGACCAGTGCTTTGAACCGTGCATCTGATAGGTTGGCTATCTCTTCACGGCTTAGAGGAATTGGCTCTGGGGCTTTTATTTGTTTTTTGGTTTGAGCCATTTTTGGTGGGTTTTTTTGTTTTGTTTTGTTTTGGTTTTAGTCTGGTCGCGGTTATTACGTGGTGAGGGGTGGAGCCTTAGGTGTTCCTCAGGGCGGGGCAGCCCAGTCGCCTGGTTGTGACGCTGTATGTGGGGGCGGGGTCTGAGAGGGAACAATGGCGCCTGCTCCGCTCTCTCCTGGACTCCGGCCCTTTCCGCCGCTTCCCCTTCACCTGGATTATCTGGGCACTCGCGTGTGCTGTTACGTAGTGAGGAGTAGAGCCTCTGGCACTCTCCAGTGTGGGGCAGCCCAGTCGCTGGATTGTGACGCTGTATGTGGGGGCGGGGTCTGAGAGGGAACAATGGCGCCTGCTCCACTCTCTCCAGGATTCAGTCTCTTCCACCACTTCCACTCTACCTGGACCGTCTGCGTGCGCGAATGTGGGACCACCTGGTCAGCCAGCCGCCTTGTGTGGCCTTACTGGTTCTGCACAGTTGCCCCCCTGTGCCCGGGGTCCACCAGCTGCTGCCTGCAGGCCTGGGGACTGCCAGCCGCCGCCTGTGCACCTGGGAACTGCAAGCCGCTGCTGCTTGCGTTCCTGGGTCCGTACCTCCACTTTCTCCCGCTGCGACTTCACCCCTCTTACCGGTCTGGATGAATGGTTGTTGGACTTCCGTACAGTTCAATTTTCTATAAGTTCTGGTTGTTTTCTTGTTTCTAAATATTTGTTGTCCTTAATTTTGGTTGTGAGAGGAGGCACAGTGTATCCGCCTACGCCTCCATCTTGGCCGGAAGTCCTCATAGTACTTCTTTTTTTTTCTTTTTTAAACTGATGTTTGAATACAGTTGTCTCAATTTTCCCATCACCACTTCCTCCACCTTACCCACACCCACCTCCCACCCTCAATCAAATGCCTCCTTGGCTCCATCCATGGGTCCCTAATTAATGTTCATTTATGTCCTTTTCCCTTCTTCCCCACATTATTTCCCCCTCCTATCCCCTCTGGTTACTGTCAGTTTGTCATCGATTTCAATGTCTCTGGCTATATTTTGCTTGCCAGTTTGTTTTGTTAATTAGGTTCCACCTATAGGTGAGATGGCATCATATGGCATCTATCTTTCACCACTTGGCTTACTTCACTTAGCATAATACTTTCCAGTTCCATCCATGTTGTTGTGAAGGGTAGGAGCTCCTTCTTTCTTTCTGCTGCATAGTATTCCATTGTGTAAATGTACCATAGTTTATTGATCCACTCATTTACCAATGGGCATCTAGGCTGTTTCCATCACTTGGCTATTATAAATTGTGCTGCTATGAACACTGGGATGCACAGGTTCTTTTGAGTTAGTGTTTCAGGACCCTTAGGGCATAAAGCCAGCAGTGGAATTGCTGGGTCAACAGGCAATTCCATTTTTAGTTTCTTGAGGAAATCCATATTATTTTCCACAGAGGCTGAAAGCATTTAATAAGGTACAGCACCCATTTATAATAAAAGCATTCAGCAAAGTGGGAATAAGGGGAAGATCCCTCAACATAATAAGGGCCATATAAGAGAGACCCACAGCCAACATGATACTCAATGAGCAAAAACTAAAAGCTTTCCCACTAAGATTAGGAACAAGACAAGGATGTCCTCTTTCACCACTTCTATTCAACATAGTATTGGAAGTCCTAGCCACAGCAATCAGACAAGAAGAGGAAATAAAAGATCAAAATTGGAAAGGAGGAAGTAAAAACTTTCATTGTTTGCAGATGACATGGTAGTGTATATAGAAAAATGCATAGATTCCACCAGAAGACTACTTGACCTAGTAAGTGAATTTGGCAAAACAGCAGGATACAAAGTCAATATTCAGAATTCAAAGGCATTTTTGTATACCAACTATAAAATATCAGAAACAAAAATCAGGAAAAAATCTCATTCATTATAGCAACAAGAAAAATAAAATACCTCAGAATAAACCTAAAGAAGTAAAAGACCTACATTCAGAAAAGTACACAATACTGAAGAAAGAAATTAAGGAAGACACAAATAAATGGAAGCATGTACCATGTTCATTCATTGGAATAATTAACATTATCTACCCAAAGCAATTTATAGATTCAATGCAATCCCTATTAAAACACAAATGACATATTTCACAGATATAGAACAAACATTTCAAAAATTTATATGGAACCATAAACAACCCCAAATAGCTGCAGCAATTTTGAGAAGGAAGAAGAAAGTAGGTGGGATCACCATACCTGACATCAAAATATATTACAAGAGCACTGTAGTGAAAACAGTCTGGTACTGGCATAAGAACAGACACATAGATCAATGGAACATAATAGAGAACTCAGAAATAAACCCAAGTCTGTATGGTCAATTAATATTTATAGTAGTTCTAGGCTATGTCTTCTTAGATTCAGTTAGTCATTATTCTCTGATTTATTTACATGTCATAATATTTGCTAAATTTGCTCTCTTAATGAAGGAAAAAACAGTTGATTTGATCATGATTAAGCCCTCTTCTCTCATGGGTTAAGACAAGGAAGTTTTAAAGTAAATCAGTCAATTTTAAGTAATTCCACGACCTTGATATTTCAGCCATGGGGGAACAAGCAGGGAGAAGATGATTCTGAACTGGCACACATGAGGTGCAAAAAGGGAATGAAGAAAAAATGAGAACACTATAAAAGGCCCTGTGGTTTGCATGTTGTTCTATTCCTCAGACTTGTCACTATGAGCATTGGTCCATTATAGCCACACCATGGTTTAGGAAGAGCCATTATAAATATAGCTACCCCCAGCCAAAGTGTTAATGGGAGACATCTCTGAATATAATTAGTAGTGGAAGACTATGACACATTACATACTGTATGTATTACAGTCAATAAGTCAGCCATATTTCATTTTCTATATTGGTGTTTGCTGATCTATATGGACAAAATCTGAAAAGAAGATGGAGGTGGGGGTTAATACAGGGCATCTTTAATTCATCTAGTGCTAACATTTTGTTTATATAATCACTGAAATAAATGCACTTATAGGTATCTCATAAGCTCCAACATGCTATATATACTCTGTCAGAAGGTAGTCTATTGTCCATAGTAAGAGTGAATCAAACAAGAGAACTGACAGAATTTTTGTCACATTTTTTCCCTCTCTACAGACTTGAGAAGAATAGTGTTTATTTTCCCTGAAGAATCAGCTTCAGCTCTTGTGTTCCTGATCCCCAGGATGAGGAAGCCAGTGAAGAACTTCACACTGTACCTGGAAGCCTTCACAGACCTCACCTGCCCTTATAGCCTCTTCTCCTACAGCACCAGGTCCAAGGACAATGAGCTGCTTCTCTTTGTCAACAAAATATGAAAGTGCACATTGTACATTGGGAATGCTGTGATCACTTTTGAGGCCCGCCCACCACTCCCATCTTTTTATGCCCAAATCCATGTCTGTGTCAAGTGGCAGTCTGCCTCAGGATAGATGGAAGGCCCATGGAGAGGAAGGATATGAGAATGAGGTATTCCCTGGGAGTATAGCAAAGATTATCCTGGGATAAGAATAGGCTTCCAGTGGGGGACATTTTGATGCCAACAAACCTTTATTGGGAAGATATGGGATGTCTTTGTGGGGTAATGTACTATCCCTAAATGAGATGTGTGTGCCCCATGTTACAGTGGTGACCTCCTGGCAGGTGTTCAGTTAGAAAGATTATTGGCTCTGTGGTGACTAAGCCCAAGGTGTGGCTTGAGCCTAACTCTCTTCAGGCAGGATTCATGTTTAGTGATGATCACTCACATTCTCTTTGAAAATAAATGCATTGTATAGTTTTTTTCTTGTTCTGTTAAGGTAGTGTAAACTACATTAAAAAAGACAAAACAGAGATAAGGGTTTAATATTCATTCTTTATTGTCGCAAACATTGCTTGGGGTGAAGCATGCCATAATTTTCTACAGTATCAAACTATAGGAACTCAGGGAAATACATTGCTTTCCTTATGGGCGCCAATCTTAAAGTCCCATGCAGCTGTGGAAGGTCATACAGGGTTCGGTGTACAAAAATTCAACAATCTATAAATGATGTCACTGCTGGAAGAGTTTTTCAGGAATGGGTTACTATATTGAGCAGGAATCCCAAAGACAGAATCTCAAATGGGGCATTATCAGAAGTAAGGTTGTAAGAATGTTTCCTCTGAAACTATCCCAGAAAAGATTCAGACGTGTTCTCAGGGAACACAGGTAAAGGCAAAGAAAAATTTTCTTAATGGTTCTCTTCATACTCACTTTCAGGTTTCTGTCTTGGAAGTAGCTGCTGTGAGGAGGCAAATCTCTTATTCTTTCAGGTAATGCTCCATAAACATGATTATTTCCCTTCTTGGCCCTTCTACCATAAGGGATTCCCAAGTCCTTTGTTCACCATGCACTTTCCATGCATATTTCAATGACACTTTGGACTGTCTTTAAGCAGGAAAAGGTTGGTAGGTGGCAGGTACAGATTATTATTACTATTTGTTAACATTAGCTCTTTATGTACCAGCAGCTATTTGGCAAGTTCTGCCTAATTTTTACTCAAAGTTAAATAATCTTAAAGTCTTAAACATTTTCCACAAATCAATAAATTTCCCCCTTAGAAGGCAATGACAATAGGAATTAGAAAATTACCAGACTTGTTTAGACAAGTATTTAAACTGTGAGTTTAAACTAGGCGCACAACTGTTCACAGAAAGTGAGTTCATTGTTGTAGAAATGAAGAAGATAAAGGCCAGCCATGAGTACCTACTGAGGTTCCACACAGAGAAGAATAAAAATCATGGGCTAATTTTCAAATCTGAGACAGCCAGAGTTAGTTGTAAGCTGGAATTGATAAATTTAATTTCAAAAAATATCTTCAGCCCTGGCTGGTGTGGCTCAGTGGATTGAGTGCCAGCCTGCAAACCAAAGGATCACTGGTTCAATTCCCAGTCAGAGTACATGCCTGGGTTGTGGGCCTGGTCCCCAGGAGGGGGCATGCAAGAGACAACCATACATTGATGTTTCTCTTCTCTTTCTCCCTCATGTCCCCTCTCTTTGAAAATAAATAAAATCTTTTAAAAATCTTCAGATATACGTACGCTTGTGAATACAGAATAGTATATGCATTACTTTGTAGAAAGCATGTACAACTGCAGTAAAATTCAGTTGCTTAATGTAACAATTTACAAAATTGTAAACATACAAGACTCACCAACAAAACGGCTTCAATGAAATTGGTAGGTGAGAATTTTTTTTTTTTAAGATTTTATTTATTTATCTTTAGAGGGGAAGGGAAGGAGAGATGGAGAGAAATATCAATGTATGGTTGCTTTTCGTGCATCCCCTGCTGGAAACTGTCGCTGGGAACTGTCCTGCAACCCAGGCATGTGCCCTGACTGGGAATCGAACCGCGATCCTTTAGTTCGCAGGCCCGCGCTCAATCCACTGAGCTACACCAGCCAGGGCCGGTAGGTGAGAATTTTTTAAGCTTATATTTCTTGTGGAATGTCAGGGTCTGTTATTCTTGTTGCTCTCCAAAGGAGAAAGTGATGATAAGTGGAAAATGTAGTTTTGACTATGTTTCTGACACATAATGTACACCAACTATACTCTCACTTAAGTTTTGGTGCTCAATTTGTACTTGACTTTTGAGATTTTTTTTTTTAAACTGTGAGTTTAAACTAGCACACAACTGTCCAACCATCACTTCAAATAAGCATTATTTAGCCCATTGTGCTTATTATTCTTTACCAGCCTCCTATCCTGTGAGCAGCATGTGATCATTCCTCTGCAGATAACCTATAAGATTAATAGAAGGCTTAGGAGAGTGATGGTAATCAAGCCAGGGAAACTGTGGAGGTCCCCTGTCCTGGGCTCCAGATGTGGGGGGGGGGGGGGCTCCGCCTGCAGAGCCCCATCCCTCTGTCACGGATGAAAATAAAACTACCAAGACATGATCTGCTTGGGGAGGAAAGGTGGTCAAACTCTCAGAGGAAAATGACCCCGAGCCCCTTCCTCACTAGGCTTTTATTGGGTTCAAATACACAGGAATACAGGTTTAACATGTTAAAGAAATCTGAGGGCTTAATCTGAGTCAGCGTCTGTCAGGAAAGGGGGTTGCAAAATGTTGGGAGACATACTCATTTCCTCCTCAGACCCTTATCATTTAAATAAGAGCACTCTTAGCAAAGCAGGTTTCACAGGACTTCACGAATTCTTTCTCATGCCCGATCACCCAGGGAACCATCCTGGCCAGCACAGGGCTGCACCACTCACCATCATAGTTTCAGGCTTTAAGCCAATTAGGCTCAGGAAGCAGAAGACATCTCCCACACAGAAATGGGGACTCAGGCTACATTAGAATAGCTGGGGGGCGAGGGTCCATTGCCCCCTCTTTGCTGCAGCCCCCCGAGTCCTTCCATGAGGGCTTCCCAACTAGTCATGTCTGGCTTAGGTTGCCCCTCCCATGAGGAGTCTTACCCATCATTGACTACCAACCAAACGTTGGTGCCAGAGATGGATGATGCAGAAGCGGCACTCCTGCCAGGGAAATAAGCTTTGTCTCCTTAGTAGCTCACTCATGTCCTCTTGGCAGAACAGACGCAGATGAAGTAGGTCCCTTGGCTCTTACACAGCCCACCATGGGGTGAGGGTTACAGCTCCTGAGATGAGCCTGAACGGTCTGCAACATGTTATAAACTGTCAGAAAGTGAAATTAAAAAACAATCTTTTTTCCTATTGCACCAAAAAATAACTATGAATAAATCTAATCAAGAAGGTAAAGACCTGTACTCAGAAAATTAGAAGACATTGAAAAAAGAAATTGAGATACAAAAAAATGAAAGCATATGTTATGATCGTGGAAAGGAAAAATTAACATTGTTAAAATGTCCATATTGCCTAAAGCAATCCATAGATTCATTGCAATTCCTATCAAAATACCAATGATATTTTTTTCACAGAACTAGAGCGAATAATCCTAAAATTTGTATGGTATCACAAAAGTACCCAAATAGCAGTAAAAATCTTGAGAAAGAAAAACTATTTTGGAGGTACCATGGTACCTTACATCAAACTGTACTACAAAATTATAGTAATAAAAACAGCATGGTACTGGTTTGAAAGCAAACACATAGATCAATGAAACAGAATAGAAAGCCCAGGAATAAAACCACATTTATATGGTCAGTTAATCTATGACAAAGGAGGCAAGAATATACAATCGGGTCAAGACAGTTTCTTCAAAAAGTGGTGATGGGAAAACTGGACAGATACATGCAAAAAAAATAAAAAATGTTTTTCAGATTACAAAGATACCCAGATAATGATAGACTATATGCCTAGGCAAAATGGTTTTTTACCAATAGCATGGCGAAGGGCATTCTTAACTCCCTTGTTTCTCAGAGTGTACACCACAAGCTAAGGAGAGGAGTAAAAATGGTGTAGGTCACTGAGATCTCCTGATTCTGATCTCTGGTGTTCTCTGACTTGGGTTTGGGGTAGGAAATGGAGGCACAGCCATAGTGGATAATGACCACAGTGAAGTGAGAAGCACAAGTTGCAAAAGCCTTCTTTTGGCCCTCAATTGAGACAATCTTGAGGATGGTAGAGATGATAAGGATGTAGGAGATGAAGACCAAACCCATGGGTACCACAATAACAACTGAGCTGATGATAAAATTAATTGTGTCATATAGATTGGTGTCAGCACAGGAGAGTTTCATAACTGCATGGATCTCACAAAAATAATGGGCCATTTCTCTATCACAAAAGGGCAGCTGAACACAGAGGAAATCTGAATTATGGCCACAAGAAGCCCAATGCTGCAGGATCCCCATACCATTTGGGCACATACCTTCTTGTTCATGATGATCGTGTACCTTAAGGGTTTGCAGATGGCAACATAGCGGTCATACACCATTGTTGAGTAGAAAGCAGCTGTTGATGGCCAAAGTGATAAAAATGAATATCTGAGTGGTACAGCCAGCCATGGAGATGGATTGGCTTTGTCCTGTGAGGCTGGAGAACCTCTGTGGTACAATATCCAATGTGTACATAGTTTCTGAAGTTGAAAGTATACTAAGAAAGAAGTACATGGAGGTATGAAGATGATGATCAATGCTAATAATTGTCACAATGATGACATTGCCAGCCAGGGTTAAAAGGTAAGAGGTAAGAAATACTACAAATAGAGTAAGCTTGTGTTCATTAAAGCTGGAAAAGCCCTGGAAAACAAACTCACTCACCCCTGTGTGGTTCTCTCTCTTCATTGATAATCCACATCTAAAAGCTGAAGACATAGGCCAATCAGTCAGAATATATCAATGCCCAATGCTTTGAGCAAGGGAACTCTAGGAAAAGGAGGTAAGAAACTGCTCCTAGAAGGAGGCCAGATAAATGGAGGCTACTGTTAACTTATAGGTAAAGATAAAAAACCATAATTAGGTAATAATTTTATGTACGCAGATTTATATATAAAGGTAAAGGATGGGGTAAAATGGAAGGATAACTGGGATAAGTTTAGAAAAGATGTCCCAATGAGTTAGAACATAAGCATTAGGGAAAAACTGAGGCTGAAAAATAGGAAATGAATAGTTTTATCTTGGATTTTAGTTTCAGAGTTTTGTCTACTTAAAACGAATTTGCCAATCTTTTCTAGTTTGTTTAAAGCACAATTTTGATCTTCTTGAACATCTTCCCTTCTAAGTTGAAAGAACAAGATATATGTGTGTGCTTTATGTCTGTTCCACTTATCTGCATTTCTCACACCCTTTTCAAAAATCACTCAATAGTTTTGAACCTGACTTTCTTCCATTGTTTTTTAAAATTTTTAATTGGATTTATTAGGGCTACATTATTAATAAAATTATATAGATTTCAGGCATACAATTCTATAATACATAATGTGTATGTTGTAATTTGTGTTCATGACCCCAAATCAAGTGTCCTTCCATCTCCATTCATCCTCCCTTTACCCTCTTCTACCCCCCCCCACCCCACTTTCCCTCTGGTAATAACCATACTGTTGTCTATGTCTATGAGCCTTCCTTCCTTCCTTCCTTCTTTCCTTCCTTCCTTCCTTCCTTCCTTCCTTCCTTCCTCCCCTTTTCCTTCTTTGCTTAATCCTTTCCATTGGTTTTTAATAAAACATCTTTATTCAATACTTAAGTCCCCTCTTGCTCAGAAACTCTCAAAACTACATACAATTTATCAATCCAAGCCCTTTTCAATTGCTAGTTTTACTCTGCAACTAGTTCTCATTAAATGTGTGTATTTCTCTGTGTTTTCTAGATTTTTGCCTGCATGTGAATTTTCACAGCTAGTGTGACTCACTACTATATTCTGGAATCTCTTTTTTTAATTTCTTCAGAATTATAAACTGGGTATATTGGGGGAAGCCAGGTTTGCATATCTATTCTATCTTTCACTTGAGGAGTAGTTGGAAATCATAAAATTCTCATTTAAAAAAATTAATAAAAATGGTTACAACAAAAATAATACTTTTATTTCACTTTTTAGTTTATAAAGCATTTTTACATACATTGCTTAACAGCATAATGATCCCATATTTTAGGCAATTATTATTTCCATCTTGCAGATAGAAAGCCTAAGTTACCTATGGTTAGGTAATTTCTCCAAAATCAAAAAGTCATAGCTCCAATCTTGTAATTCTAAGGCCATGGTAATTGGGAAAAAAATGAAAAACATCAGAAAAACCAAAAACTTTTAAATATGTTTAAATAAATAGATGAAATATTATCATATTAGTGACAACGCATGTTCACTCTCCTTGGCTTAATATTTTACTTTTAATTTATTTTAAGGAAATAACCATAGATATGTATCAGGATGTATGTATAAAATGTTTTTATAGTGTTATTTATAACAACAAAGGCCAAAAACAATGTAAATAAACAAAGGAATGATTAAATGAATTATATCTATTTGATGGGAACTATGCAGCCATTATACATCTATAAACTTCTGATATAAAAAATATGGTAAAAGTAGATACATAGATATGTACATAGTTATATAGATACATACGTACATACAAAGATGCATAGATAGACCATAATTTTGTAAAAACAGCACAAAGAAAATAAAAAAGAATAAATGAATAAATGAAGGTAACACATTCAGTGACACACCTGCCATTAAAAAAAAGCTGGAAGGAAATATACCAGAATTCTAAAAAACATATTTTTTTCTGGGCAATGAATGGAGACTCTTAAATGATCTTTCTCTTTGTGCTCTCTATACAGTACAGATTTTCTTTTTAATTATTTTTTTCTAAGCACAAAGCCAAATTTTATAATTCTGTTCCCAAATGGAATTCTATAATGAGGTTGCAAAGAGGATTGAGAAGAGATGAAAGTAGGGGGTTAATTCACCTTAAAGAAAAGAAATTGACAGAACAGGTATTTTATAGAAATTTGTACACATAAGGGCCACATCCAGAGGAAATTAACTTCAGTTTTTAAAAAAAGATTGTAGTTGATAAACAGAAAACTTTTCTGAACACTGCTGGAAGTAGAAGGTGGCAAGTGAAGCACTCATCTTGGGTGCAAAATTTGAGGAAGCAGAATAATCAAGGTGAACACAATTTTAATGAAATAATTTTTAAAATCTGTGCAAAAATCCATGATAAAAATTTTGAAATTTTAAACAACCACAGGGTCAATTCTAAAGGACACATGGACAAAACTAAGGGGGTTGGAATCAGGGGAGGAAGATGGGAATGGCTTGGGTGGGGGGGAATGCAGACAACTGTACTTGAACAACAGCAAAAAATAAAATAAAATAAATTACTACAAGGAGATATAAGTATTGAATGAGGACAGATATTGGAATTTTCTTAATTTTTTTAGGAACAGAAAAATATAAAATATTTCAAAATACAAAAAAGTGTGCAGTAAAATATGTATGCATAAATTTTCCTCAGGGATGTGGAGATAAGATAGTCCTTAACCATTACTGTTTGGCTGATTCATGATTTATTACTGAAAAAAATAAAACTCAAATCTTATGTAAATGGAGAATCTATCCTACCCACATTGAAAGAAATAGAAAAATTAAGCTAGGCTATGGAAGAGAAAAGATTGAATTGAGCTTATGCATTGCTACAATTGCTCTCCTCTCCCACCACCCTCTCAGGAAAACAATGACTCATAAAATGGCAGAGACCTGATGTGTGACAACACTAGGATTGTCACATGATCATGATCATTGAAACAAAATAGCAGCCTCCATCTGTGGAATCCATGTCACTAAGAAACACAGCACTTTACCCCATACTCCATTTCTATGGATCCTGGATCTTTAGCCTAACATCTCTCCACACTAAAAAATATAAAACTATTATCTTTTAGAAAAATCATTTTCTACTTAGCCCTGACTACCAATCCTGCACAAGGGGTTAATCATAACCATGTTATTATTCAAGTCTTTCCAGTTGGAAGCAAGCTGGAAAAACTCATATGCTTTATAGCTTAAGTGATTTATATATAATTTAATCATATGAAAGAGTTTGGAGGTAATTTTAAAAGCTCAATATTCTTCACAAATAGTATACCAAATTCTGATTCAGTACTTACAATTATTGGAAATTCTTTTTTTCTTTCCAATTTTTATTTTAATTGTTGATCTTGTACAGTTTTCTGTCTTTTATTCCACCCCAACCCACCACCCCAGCCCTCCCCACCTCCCTCCCATTTCCACCCCCCATAGTTTTTGTCCATGTGTCCTTTATACTTGTTCCTGTAGATCCTTCCCCGTTTCCCCTGAAATTCCTTCCCTTTTCCCCTCTGGTGACTTTCAATCTGTTCTCAATTTCACTGTCTTTGGTTATAGTATGCTTGTTTGTTTTGTTGATTAGATTCCTGTTAAAGGTGAGATCATATGGTATTTGTCTTTCACTGCCTGGCTTATTTCGCTTAGCATGATGCTCTCCAGTTCCATCCATGCTGTTGCAAAGGGTATGAGCTCCTTCTTTCTTTCTGCTGCATAGAATTCCAGTGTGTAAATGTACCACAGTTTTTTGATCCATTCATTTACTGATGGGCATCTAGGTTGCTTCCAACACTTGGCTATTGTAAATTGTGCTGCTATAAACATAGGGGTGCATAGGTTCTTTTGGATTGGTGTTTCAGGGATCTTAGGATATAGTCCTAGCAATGGAGTTGCTGGGTCAAAAGGTATACCCATTTTTAGATTTTTAAGAAAATTCCATACTGTTTTCCATAGTGGTTGTACCAGTCTGCACTCCCACCAACAGTGCACTAGAGTCCCCTTTTCTCCACAACCTCTCCAGTACTGGCTGTTTGTTGCTTTGTTTATGAGGGCCATTCTGACTGGTGTCAAGTGGTTTCTCATTGTGGTTTTAATTTGCATCACTCTGATAGTTAGCAATATAGAGCATCTTTTCATGTGTCTCTGGATCCTCTGTATGTCCTCCTTGGAGAAGTGTCTGCCCAAGTCCTTTGCCCATTTTTTAATTGGGTTGCTTATCTTCTTAGAGTGGAATCATGTAAGTTCTTTATATATTTTGGAGATTAAACCCTTATCTAAGGTATCATTGTCAACTACGTTTTCCCACAGAGTCGGTTCTCTTTTTATTTTAATACTGTTTTCCTTGGCCATGCAGAAGCTTTTTATTTTGATGAGATCCCATTTGTTTATTCTTTCCTTTATGTCCCTTGCTTTAGGGGACATATCTGTAAAAATGTTGCTGCATGGACTATCTGAGATTTTCCTGCCTATGTTCTCCTCTAGGACTTTAATGGTGTTACGGCTTATGTTTAAATCTTTTAACCACCTTCAATTTATTTTTGTGTATGGTGTAAGTTGATGCTCAAGTTTCATTTTCTTGCATGTAGCTGTCCAGTTCTCCCAATACCATTTGTTGAAGAGGCTATTTTTACTTCATTTTATGTTGCTGCCCCCTTTGTCAAATATTAATTGACTGTAGAGACTTGGGTTTATTTCTGGGCTCTCTGTTCTATTCCACTTGCTCCACATGCCTGTTTTTATGCCAGTACCAGGCTATTTTGATCACAGTGGCCTTGTAATACGTTTTGGTATCAGGTATTGTGATCCTACTTTGCTCTTCTTTCTCAAGATTGCTGCCACTATTCTGGGTCGTTTATTATTCCATATAAATTTTTGAAGTGTTTGTTCTATGTCTGTGAAATATGCCATTGGTACTTTAATATATTGGAAATTCTTTATCTTTAAAGTTAGTATTTCTTCTCTTTAAAAAAAACAGATACTGTTTGCTTAAAAATTAAAAAGGTTTTCATGTTATAAAAGTGCTTAAGGAAAAAAAGCCACCTGTATAGTATAAATAGATAAGTTAGTTTTCTAGTTTTGTATAAATTCTTTGTTCTACAAATAAACATAATTCATGTTTGTTTTTAAAATTTATTTCTGTATAGAAATTTTCTATGTACAATTATGCATATTTCCATATCATTTCGATGTTACACAAATGGAATTATATGTAACATACTGATTCACACCTAGCTTTTTTTGCTTAATATTAAATTTTGGCTACTTTTCATAAATCTATCTCTATCTTTATTTTCAGCAGTACATAATATTCCATTTATAGGTCCATATAGACCTAATATCATTAATTCTATTTTTGAATGGCCTTAATTCTTAGAAAATTTTACTTTCTATTGATTCCATATCTGTTTCCCTGCAATTCTCCACCTGCCCACATTATCCTACCTCCTATTTTCCTTTTAGTCAGGCAGTATTTAAAATATTTGAAGATCATTATCATGTCGGCTGAATTTCATGTCCTTGAATACATTACCACAGCAAGATGATAAAAAAGAAATATAATATTAATGGACATGAGAATCAATACAACCAAACAAATATTGAAAACCATAGAGGGGAAATAATAAAATTTTGGAAAAAATACATGCCATTCCATTTTCATTTGGTTCTGTCACTGCTTCTGACCTTGGTGATAGGAAGGAGTCATCTCTTTCCAGATAGTGATCTTTAAAAAGAATTGAGTCTATGCAGAGAAAGCTCATCAAAACACCTTGGTGTGGAAGTCAAAACCCAGAAAGCAAAGAAAATTTGGCTGTCTCTAGTATCAGCGAGAACTTCAAATTATTGCTCTATTCCTTGAGAATAGGGATATTAGTTCCTTTTGCTGGAGAAGTGGCCCAGGAAAAATGCAATCTCTTCAACTTGAGGTTTCAGGAGCTTTGGGCATTTATTTTCCCAAGAGAAGGAAATCCCTTTGCCCTAAGTCTCTTGGGAACATCCCATTAAAAATCTCTCCAGGGTACTAGGAAGTAAGAATGTGAGAACTCCAGTGCTTGTCTCAAGGGTCTCATTAGGAACTTGGGTAACAGATGAGAGAGTGAATGTCAAGTGTTTACTCACTGTTGGGGTTTGTTGGGATTTCAGGAACTAACACTGCATTGACTTTTAATCAGGTAAAACCTTAGGAAGACTCAACAAGCTTATAAAGAGAACACTCCAAATTTTATTTTGTTAATGTTAGAGAGAAAACCAACTTCCTTAAACTTACACAAATAAGATGGGGCAAGCAGAGGGCTATAGGAGTTAGAGGTTCTCTTGTCCTATAGCCAATTTTCCTTAAGTCTCAGTGGATGTACATGTCAGCCTAACACTCCCATTTAGAGAGAGCAATATCCTATCCTTGGTAACAGCAGAAGATACTGTCAGACCTATTATTTATGCTCCCTTCAGTTCATTCACCAGTCTTGCTGGAGAGAAAATGAAAAAGCAGTATATCTCTGTTACATCAAATTCAGTTCCTGGCTCAGCACAACTCCATCAAGATGATTCTGTACTTATGGCAGATGCTTGAGGAGCCATGTTAAAGTTAACTTGTGAAAGGAGATTGACATAATGACCTTCCAACCAGACTAAAAATTTTCAGACTAAAATAATTCTATTTTTCCTTTAATTAAAAAGTTGTACATGTTAATTATAGAAAACACAAAAAAGAAAAAATAAGATATATCATTTATGATCTCTGAGTTATAGTAACATAATTAACATTTTGGTGACTTGTTTTCCAATCTTTTCTCCACACATTCATATGTGTGTATCTGTTTACATATACATAGACTTAGGTTTATGGCAAAAATAAGGTAATAATTATTTTTGTATCTTTTTGTCCAACAAAAGATCATGAGAAAAACATGAGATCATTCTATATAAACTTCTTTATACTCAGTTTGGCTTTTTTCCCCCTAGGAATATATGGTGAACCTTTGTTATATTTATGAACAATTTTCTACATTATTATTTTAAAATAGTGGTCTTGTCTTTGATCTTAAGATTGTTCTACATTACAGTATTGTTTCAAGATCTAAACAAGCACCACACATTACATTTTTTTTGTTAAGTCTTTAAAGTCCCTCTTAGTCTAAACCAGGGTTTCTCAATAGTGGCACCGTTAATTTTTTTGCATCATCCTTTTAAAAATACATTTATTTATTGACTTGATTGAGAGGTGGGGAAGGGGGGGGAGAGAGAGAGAGGGAGAGAGAGAGAGAGAGAGAGAGAGAGAGAGAGAGATCAATTTGTTATTCCACTTACTTATGGATTCATTGGCTGATTGTTGTATGTGTCCTCACCAAACATTGAATCTGTAACAGTGAAGTATCTGTGGCATATTGGACCACATTCTAACCATCTGAACTATCTGGCCAGTGTGGCACTGTTGAAATGTTAATAATTCCTTATTACATGTGTGCAGGTAGGGAGAGAGGTGAGAAGGTAGGTCGTTCTGTGCGTTATATTTAGTAGCATCCCTGGCTTCTATTCACTAGATGTCAGAAGCATCTTATTCCCTGCCCCCACTAAATTGGAGAAATCAAAAATGTCTTTAAATGTTATCAAATATTCCTTGAGGGGAGAAGACATCCTCCTTTAAGTATGGTTTGTCCACTACCATTCCCACTATTTTTTACATTTCATTTACATGTTTAAAACTAGTCCAAAGTCTCTACTTCTGATATCTATTTATTCATTGTATCATTTAATTTGTTCTTTATATCTTATATTATCTGTAGACTGGAAGTTAGTTCTAAAAGCTTAATTATATGCAAGTTTGACTTACTAAATTATGTTAACTATATTAAACTATATAGTCTATAAGATATAATATACTATATAGTATATTATAGTATACTATGTAAAATTTTGCATTACATATTTATTCATAAAATGTTGCATATACTATACTATATTATACTATGTAAAATTTTGCATCATTTCAGGCAGTGTTATCAGATTTAAAAAATAAAAGGCAAAAAAAATGTACTTGAACAGCAATTTAAAAAAACTAAGAAAAAGGGAGATTCAAGATGGTGGCACAGTAGGAGGACGCAGATTCCACTTCCCCCTGCACAAGGTAGAAAAACCTAGCCAATCTACAGAGGAACAGAGCAGATAGCCAACAGTGCCAGAGCATATATGAAAATAGGAGATCAAAATCTGTAGTGGACATTGGAAAACCAGACGTGCCGGCTGAGCGACCAGAGGTGGCCCTGGGACTGGGATACAGGTGGCCCTGCAACCGGAGGTGGCTCTGCAACTGGCTGGAGGTGGCTCTCCGATTGACCGGAGCTGGATGAGTGCCCAGAAGCAGCCCTGGGACCCAAGGCAACCCTAACAGCAAAGAGTAAGTTTCACAGGTCTGACAGCTACAATTCATTTCACAGGTAAAAAAGGGGGAGGTGTTGCAGACCCTTCAGCCTGGTTTCAGGAGTTGCAACCCTCATCACATGGAGGGCTGAGTAACAGCCTAGGGACCCGCTTCATCTGGGTCTGTTCTGTCAAGAGTACGTGAGCTACTAAGGGGACAAAGCTTATCTCCCTGGCGGGAGCACCGCTTCTGCCTGATCCATCTCTGGCACCAATGCTTAGTAAGTTAGTCAATGATGGGTAAGACTCCTCATGGGAGGGGCAACCTAAGCCAGACATGACTACTTGGGAGGCCCTCATGGAAGGACTGAGGGGGCTTCAGCAAAGAGGGGGTGATGGACCCTCACCCCCCAGTTATTCTGACATAGCCCGAGTCCCCATTTCCCTCTGGGAGATGTCTTCTGTTTCCTGAGCCTAATTGGCTTAAAGCCTGAAACTATGACGGTAAGTGGTGCAGCCCTGTGCTGGCCAGAACCATTTCCCGGGTGATCAGGCATAAGAAAGAATTCATGAAGTCCTGTGAAGCCTGCTTTGCTAAGAGTGCACTCATTTAAATGATAAGGGTCTGAGGAGGAAATGAGTATGTCTCCGAAAGTTTTGCAACCCCCTTTCCTGACAGACACTGACTCAGATTAAGCCCTCAGATTTCCTTGACATGTTAAACCTGTATTCCTGTGTATTTGAACCCAATAAAAGCCTAGTGAGGAAGGAGCTCTGGGTGATTCTCCTCTAAGAGTTTGACCACCTTTCCTCCCCAAGCAGATCATGTGTTGTTAGTTTTATTTTCATCCGTGATGGATGGGAGGTTCTGCAAGCGATGCCCCTCGCACCCTATGACCAGAGGATAGGGCTTTGTGGAAGACCCGGAGCTCACACTTGTGATCCTAGGGTGAGTGCACACAACTTGGGAAACTCGGGGAGCCCACACCCACAGACTCGGATAGGCACATGTGCCCTGTAGGAGTCCCGAAGTTCACAGCAATAAATGAAGGGAGTGCTCGATCTGTAAGAGATCCCAGCTCAAACCCATAAACTTGGGAAAGCAGGCATTCTGCAGGAGGCTCAGAAATCACACCCAAAGCCGAGCATGGAGAGTTCACCACTAGCCCTAGGGAAAGTGGCCCAAAGCTGACTGAGGGTGGAAGAGAGAGAGAAGCTATACCAGTAGCCTCTCACCCTGTTGAAGACAGCAAGACCAGAAAAAAACAGCCTGGCCGGTTTGAATAGAGCAAGAGGTTTTTTGTTTGGTATTTTTGGGGGGGTTGTTTGTTTGTTTGTTTGTTGATTTTTGTTTTTGTGGGGTTTTTTTTGTTTTGTTTTGTTTTAATGATATATTTTTATCTTTTTATCCCTCAATTCCTTTTGCTTCTCTTTACTTATTTCTTGTGTCATTCCTTCTTCCTTTCTTTCCAATTTTATCCCTTTTTCTTTCCTCTTTTTTCTCTTTTTTTTTTCATTTTTTTCTTTTCTCTTTTTAAATACCCACAAGTGAGACAAAAAAAAAAATACAACCAGGAAATGGGAAAAAACAAGAGTTAGACCCAAAGAGGGGGCATCCCAGCAGCTGAGACAGTGGAAGCTGTGAACAGCATGATACCTGAATAAGATAGCACTGCTGAATTTCACAGGTATTCTACCGCAGTTCACACCATAAACCGAGGGGGCCAGAATAGATCAATTTAAGAAGCTGAGGCTAAAAAGAAGAGTCTCACAAACAATGGGAAGACAAAGAAACAATCTCAAATGAAAGGAAAGGTGGAAGCCCAACAAAGAATGCTAAATGAAACAGAAGAAACTCAACTATGAGATATAGAGTTCAAAGTAATGGTTGTCAGGAAGGTCCATGAGTCCTCAAAGAGCTAACAGAAACTACATGGAAGCTATGAGGAACTCACCGCAAACTACATCAACATGAAAAAGAAAATGGAAACTATCAAAAAGGGACAAGAAGAAATGAAGAATACAATTTCTGAACTGAAGAACACAGTAGAAGGAATCAAAAGCAAAAATGACGACTTGGAGGATCGGATCAGCGAGTTGGATGAAAAAGTAGGAAAAAAACACCCAGAAAGAGCAGGAAAAGAAAAAGAGGCTCAGAAAGAATGACAAGGGATTAGGAGAAATGGAAGACAATAGGAAATGTAATAATATCCATATAATAAGGATACTAGAAGGGGAAGAAGAAGAGCAAGGGATAGAAAACCTATTTGAAAAAGTAATGATGGAAAACGTCCCTAATTTGATGAGAGAAAAAGTCACACAAACCCTGGAAATACAGAGAGTCCCAATCAAGAGGAAATCAAACAGGCCCACTTCAAGACATATCATCATTAAAATGGCAAAATTCCAAGACAAAGAGAGAATCTTAAAGGCAGCAAGGGAGAAAAAGGAAGTAACATACAAAGGAGCCCCGATAAGGTTAGCAGCTGACTTCTCGATGGAAACGCTCCAAGCCAGAAGACAATGGCAAGAAATATTCCAAGCAATGAGAACCAAAGGCCTGCAACCAAGACTGCTTTACCCAGCAAGGCTTTCAATCAAGATAGAAGGCCAAATACAGAGCTTCCCAGACAAAACAAGTCTAAAAGAATACACCTCTACCAAACCAGTTCTACAAGAAATATTAAAGGGACCACTTTAAGGAAAGGAAGGAAAAGAGAGAGGTACACAGGTAGAAAATGGCAATGAATAAGTACCTATCAATAATAACCTTAAATGTCAATGGATTAAATGCTCCAATCAAAAGACAGAGACCCACCTCAGGACAAAAGACCTACACAGACTCAAAGTGAAGGGGTGGAAACAAATTTTCGAAGCAAATGCACAGGAAAAAAAAAAAATCCAGGGTAGCAATACTCATATCAGAAAAAATAGGCTTCAAAAGAAGAGCCATAAAGAGAGACCCAGTAGGTCATCTCATAATACTCAAGGGTAGAATCAAACAAGAAGACATAATCATTTTAAATATATAAGCACCCAACATAGGAGCACCTAAATACATCCAAAAAATCTTAGAGGACTTCAAGAAAGATATTTAAAGCAACACAATTATAGTAGGCGATTTTAACACACCACTGTCAAAAATGGACAGATCTTCCAAACAAAATATCAACAAAGATATTGTGGCATTGAACAATACTCCAGATGAAATGGACTTAACTGATATAAATAAAGAAAGAGCCCTTCATCCCAAAGAAACTAAGCACGCATTCTTTTCAAATGCACATGGAATATTTTCAAAGATAGACCAAATGATAGGACACAAAACAAACCTCAAAAAATTCAAGGAAATTGAAATCATACCAAGCATTTTCTTTGACCAAAAGAGGTGGAAACTAGAAACCAACACCAAGGGGAAAAACCCAAAACCCTCAAAATCATGGAGATTGAATAGCATGCTATTAAGCAATGAATGGGTCAAGAATGAAATTAGGGAGGAAATCAAAAAGTTTCTGGAAAAAAATGAAAATGAACTCACCGTGACCCAAAACTTATGGGACACAGTGAAGGCAGTCCTGAGAGGGAAGTTCATAGTGATACAGGCCTACCTAAGGCAATAGAAGCATTTCAAACAAACAACGTAACCCTACACCTGCAAGAACTCAAGCAACAACAACAAAGACAGCCCGGAGCAAGTAGAAGGAAGGAAATAACCAAGATCAGAGGAGAATTAAATGACATAGAGACTAAAAGCACAATTCTAAGGATCAATGAATCCGAGAGCTGGTTCCCGGAAAAGATAAACAAAATTGACAAGCCTTTAAGCAGGCTCATCAAGAAAAAAAGAGAAAGGACTCAAATAAACACAATCAGAAATGAAAGAGGAAACACTACAACTCACACCACAGAAATACAAAAGATTATAAGAAATTACTATGAAGAACTGTATGCCAAGAAATTTGAAAACCTATGTGAAATGGATAAGTTTCTATAAAAATATAATCTCCCGAAACTCAATGAAGAAGGAGAAAGCCTGAACATACCAATAACAGCAGATGAAATACAAGCAGTAATCAAACAACTCCCGACACACAAAAGCCCTGAACCAGATGGTTCCACAGGAGAATTCTACAAAGCATTTAGGAAGAGCTAACCCCTATTCTTCACAAACTATTCGAAAAAATCCAATCCAAATTGGTGGAAGACTCCCAAACTCTTTTTTATGAAGCCAGCATCATCCTAATCCCAAAACCAGATAAAGACACAACAAAGAAAACTTCAGGCCAATATCGCTGATGAACATAGATGCTAAAATCCTCAACAAAATATTGGCAAACCACATCCAACAATACATTAAAAAGATCATGCACCATGACCAAGTGGGATTCATCCCAGGGATGCAAGGATGGTTCAACAATCACAAAGCTGTAAATGTGATACATCACATAAACAAAAGCAAAGACAAAAATCACATGATCATATCAATAGATTGGGAAAAAGCATTTGATATGGTACAGCACCCATTTATGATAAAAACACTCAGCAAAGTGAGAATAGAGGGAGCATTCCTCTACATAGTGAAGGTCATATATGAGAAACCAACAGCCAGCATCATTCTCAACGGGCAAAATCTAAAATTTTTTTCACTAAAATCAGGAACAAGACAAAGTTGTCCACTTTCACCACTTCCATTCAATATAGTATTGGAAGTCTTAGCCACAGCGATTAGACAAGAAAAGGAAATAAAAGGCATCCAACTTGGAAAGGAGGAAACAAAACTATCCTTGTTTGCAGATGACATGATAGTGTACATGGAAAATGCTATACACTCAGCCAAAAAGGTGCTCCACCTAATAAATGAAGTTGGTCAAACAACCAGATACAAAGTCAATATCCAGAAATCAAAGGCATTTTTGTATAGCAACAATGAAACAGCAGAAGCAGAAATCAGGAAAAAAATCCCATTCGATATAGAAAAAAGGAAAATAAAGTACCTAAGAATAAACCTAACCAAGGAGGTAAAAGACCTGTATGCAGAAAACTACACAACACTGAAGAAAGAAATCAAGGAAGACACAATTAGATGGAAACACATACCATGTTCATGGATCGGAAGAATTAACATCATCAAAATGTCCGTACTACCCAAAGCAATCTACAGATTCAATGTAATACCTATTAAAGTACCAATGGCATATTTCACAGACATAGAACAAACACTTCAAAAATTTATGTGGAACAATAAACGACCCAGAATAGTGGCAGCAATCTTGAGAAAGAAGAGTAAAGTAGGAGGGATCACAATAGCTGATACCAAACTGTATTACAAGGCCACTGTAATCAAAACAGCCTGGTACTGGCATAAAAACAGGCACGTGGAGCAAGTGGAATGGAACAGAGAGCCCAGAAATAAACCCAAGTCTCTACAGTCAATTAATATTTGACAAAGGGGGCAGCAACATAAAATGAAGTAAAAATAGCCTCTTCAACAAGTGGTGTTGGGAGAACTGGACAGCTACATGCAACAAAATGAAACTTGAGCAGCAACTTACACCATACACAAAAATAAATTCAAGGTGGATAAAAGATTTAAACATAAGCCGTAACACCATTAAAGTCCTAGAGGAGAGCATAGGCAGGAAAATCTCAGATATTTCATGCGGCAACATTTTTACTGATATATCCCCTAAAGCAAGGGACATAAAGGAAAGAATAAACAAGTGGGATCTCATCAAAATAAAAAGCTTCTGCACAGCAAAGGAAAACAGCATTAAAATAAAAAGAGAACTGACTGTGTGGGAAAACATTTGCCAATGATACCTCAGACAAGGAAAACATTTGCCAATGATACCTCCAAAATATATAAAGAACTTACACGACTCCACTCTATGAAGACATGCAACCAATTAAAAAATGGGCAAAGAACTTAGGCAGACACTTCTCTAAGGAGGACATACAGAGGATCCAGAGACACATGAAAAGATGCTCTATATCGCTAGCTATCAGAGCAATGCAAATTAAAACCACAATGAGAAACCACTTGACACCAGTCAGAATGGCCCTCATAAACAAAGCAACAAACAGCCAGTGTTGGAGAGGTTGTGGAGAAAAGGCAACTCTAGTGCACTGTTGGTAAGAGTGCAGACTGGTACAACCACTATGGAAAACAGTATGGAATTTTTTAAGAAAACTAAACATAGATATACCTTTTGACCCAGCAATTCCACTGCTAGAACTATATCCTAAGATCCCTGAAACACCAATCCAAAAGAACCTATGCACCCCTATGTTCATAGCAGCACAATTTACAATAGCCAAGTGATGGAAGCAACCTAGGTGCCCATCAGTAAATGAATGGATTAAAAAACTGTGGTACATTTACACAATGGAATTCTATGCAGCAGAAAAAAAAGAAGGAGCTCCTACCCTTTGCAACAGCATGGATGGTACTGGAGAGCATCATGCTAAGCAAAATAAGTCAGGTGGTGAAAGACAAATACCATATGATCTCATCTTTAACAGGAACATAATCAACAGAACAAACAAACAAGCAGAATGTAACCAAAGACACTAAAATTGAGAACAGGCTGACTGTCACCAAAGGGGAGAGGGGAGGGAATTTCAGGGGAAAAGGGGAAGGGTTTAGAGCAACAAGTATAAAGGACACATGGACAAAAACTAGGAGGGGTGGAAATGGAAGGGTGGTGTAGATGGCTAGGGTGGTTGGCTGGGATGGGAGTAAAAGACAGAAAACTGTACAAGATCAACAATTAAAAAAAAATACTGATTAAAAAATAATAATAAATAACAATTTTAAAAACCTAAGTAAAAAGAAATAAAAAATAACGAACACAGTTAAATTTGAATTTAAATAATCAATAAATATTTTAGGATAATTCTATCCCATCTGTTGCATAGTATATATTTATACTAAAATTATTATTTATCTAAAATTTATATTTAATTAGGTATTCTTTATTTTATCTGGAAATACTAATCAGGAAGCATATATTGTTTGATTATCCCTCTCTAAGCAATGCTAAATTGATAAGTGTTCCATGTTGCAACAGCCTGAATGCTCTATTCAAGTAGACCCTGTTAGCCTTTTATTATTTCATATTTGATACTTTTGTCTAAATTATGTTCATTATGGCTTGCAAACAGTGTTTCTCTAATCATATCCTTTCCTCTACATTTATTCCATGAAATTTTTTTTGTATGGAAGTTTCTTTCATCAATTAGAGCAATAGTGCAAGGTAGAACTGAACAGAATAGGAATTCAAACTTGGGACCTCTGTTTAGTGTGCATTTCATTATACACAGTGAAAAAAATTATTCATTTTTGACTTGCTGATAATTCATGACTACAAATAGTCAGAAGTCAGAAACCTGTGTCTTATAATTAGCAGAGATGTAAGACAGTAGAAATATAGCTTGCATGGGAGTGATGCTTGAAAACTAAAATGATTTATTTTTTATGTTATTTTTATTGCATTTTTTCCATTGCCATTTATCTTCCATATACCCTCTTCCACCTGTACCCACCCACCAGCTCTAGAAATAAAGGGTGAATGATGGTGTCCAGAACACAAAAGAGTAATGAAAATTTTAAAAAATCTGCAAATTCTTCTGTTTCCTCTTTCATTTTGGCCACAAATTCTGAGTAACATATAATCAAAGCATTCTATGCAGCCAAGTACATAGCTACCAATGTGCCAAATTGCTGGTGGTTTCTGAAAGTACCAGAGTGTTGTTGATTCACAAAGAAACTGTGTAGGTCAAAGTAGACTCCTTCTTCAGCCATGTGACTGCAGTGAAGGGTAGCTATAAATAAGAATTAGACAGTGCAAGAAATTTCATCTTCCTTTTCATTTGTTGACATTATCATATTGCTTTTCAAGTTAATTAAATTTGTACTTAATATCTTGCAGTTAGAATAATAGAAAGAAGATTAGAAGATCATATCTTTCTGATATTTTATAAACATCAGTAGGGCAGAAAGACATTAGTCATAAAATAAATATTATATGATACTAATTACCATAGGAATTAATTGAAGAGTATGTTCTTTTTTAAATTGTTTTATTATTTTTTAATCAGTATATTTTTAATTGTTGATATTGTACAGTTTTCTGTCTTTTACTCCCCCCCAGCCCACCACCCCAGCCCTCCCCACCTTCTTCCCATTTCCACCCCCCATAGTTTTTGTCCATGTGTCCTTTATACTTGTTGCTCTAAACCCTTCCCCTTTTCCCCTGAAATTTTCTCCCCTCTCCCCTCTGGTCACTGTCAGACTGTTCTCAAATTCAGTGTCTTTGTTTATATTATGCTTGTTTGTTTGTTTTGTTGATTAGGTTCCTATTAAAGGTGAGATCATATGGTATTTGTCTTTCACTGCCTGGCTTATTTCGTTTAGCATGATGCTCTCCAATTCCATCCATGAACTGGACAGCTACATGCAAAAAAATAAGAGTATGTTCTTTTATGATCATTTTAGTAAATACGAATGCAAAGGCAAGATTGGTAGTTCTCATAAAAAATGAACAATTAGAGATAGAGTTGTGTAGCATGTCTCTAGTGCTCTTCAAATGATCATTTTTTTAAGGAAAATTGTCTTTAATAAAGGGGAGGATGATTTTTTAGGTTGTAACATCATGATAGAAATAATCAATGAGTTAATTGCTTATTTAGATCTCATAATTATTTATTGAACTTCTAAATAGGTTCTGCATTGTGCTAAGCATTAGGTAAATAGCAATGACTCAAATACATATATAGTACATGTTGTGAAGCAAGACAAGAAAAGATGTAATTTTCATTTATTGTAGTGCATGCTTTGATAGGGTAAGAATGGAGTAAGATGAACAGTAAATAATCTTCTGCAATGACTTTTAATATAAATTATTTATATCCACGGGTAAGTAAAAACCACATGGAAATGAGTTGTCTGGCGTATTTATCATTAAAGATGAATGAATCAGCATTCATTCTTATGATTTGGAGTATTGTCTCAGAGACTGTTCAGCTTTAGTGAGTTTACCTTCTATATGTTGGACTTCCATGGTTGATACAGACCCTGGGAGATGGGGGTTACACCAAAATTTTTCCAATTATCAAATTCATTGGGCTGTTCCTACTTCTTCTCCTACTTGATAGCTATAATGTATTCAACATTGTTAATCATTCTCTGTCTAGAAACTCTCTTCCACTTTATTCTGTGGTACTTCTAACTCCTGCTATTTTTACTTCAGAGAAGCTCACCAGTGGTGGTCATTTAACATATACTATGCATCTGTCGATCTGTTCTGAAGAGAGGATGGTGAATATCATTTAATCTGGCTATTTAGTGAACTTGAAGTCGTTGAGAGATTTTATGGCACTGTTATCATTCCAGTATGTGACTAACCTAAATTAACCAACTACTCACTCTTTATCACATCACTCTGATTTAATTCTCTACCTTGTTACTACCTGGTGTGTTTTTGTTTATTTCTTTGTTCATATATCTACTACATTTCATCTCACAATATTATACAGTCCCTAAGAGCACTTGGTTTCTCATAATTTTCTCAGTTTTAAAATGCAGTCAAAACAAATAAACAAACAAAAGAAATCTTATAATTTAGGTTGGTACATGCATACCTGAGAGATATTTCAGGTTTGAACTACTGCAATAAAGCAAATATAGCAATAAAGTAACATATTTTTGGTTCCCCAATGCATATAAAAGTTATGTTTAAACTATGCTGTAATCTATAAAGTGTGTGACAGCACTATGTATGAAAAATAATGTACCTATACATGCTTTAATTGAAAGATACTTTAATGCTCCCTGTCTGGTGTAGCTGAGTGGATTGAGCATGGCCTGCAAATCAAACCATCTCCAGTTGCACTCCCAGTGGGGGCACATGCCTAGGTTGCAGGCCAGCTTTCCAGTGGGGGCCACATGAGAGTCAACCACACATGGATATTTCTCTCCCTTTCTTTCTCCCTCCCTTACCCACTCTCTAAAAATAAATAAGTAAAATTAAAAAAAAAAACTTTAATGCTAAAAATGTTATCATCTCAGCCCTTTGAGAAAATGATGCCAATATATTTGCTTCATGCACCACCCCAAAGCAAATCTCCTTCCATTGCCATTTATTCCCCTTTTACTTTCTCCTACTTCCATTCATCTCCCTTTCCTTCTGGTAATCGCCATACTATTGCTTGTCTATGAGGTTTTTGTGGTGAGCCTTGTGTTACCTCAGTCTCCTCTCTAATTTCTCTATTTTAACCTGTGTTCTTAGGTGCAACAAGACTTCATTTGGTGGTCACAGGATGCAGTTGTAAATTACAAGCAAATGCTAATGTGGGCACTGAAATGAAGTGGCAATTTTTAGTTAAGAAATAGTCATCTAAATGATTCATAATATACTCATTAATTTTTTAGGTTATCACCAATAAAATGTACATATTTTATCATTAAAAATGGCAACTCTCTGATTATTAGGAACACTGGCCTACCTGAATATCTACTAAAATGTCCTGAATTTTCTGATATTGTGTCTGTTTCTATTACTCAGTCCAATGTTTAGAACAGATATTTCAATTTTGATCAGACATATAATATTCAGTTGTTTTCTTGAATCTCTATAATAATACAATTGGTTTTGAAGGAAAAGTTTATTGGGAACACCCTATATTTAAGTTCTCTAGTTTCACATTCCTCTAGCTCTTTCCTGTTCTTCAAAATCTAGACCAGTGGTTTTCAAAAACAATCAGAATCCAATTTATGGCATGCAGTTTGTAACATTTCTTTGTGATCCTGATTAGAAATCCATTGATTATGAGCTTGGCTAACAGAGATGTAGTTATGGTGTGACTAATGAAAGTTAATTTCAAGTCCATTTACTTGCATGGACCTCTCCAAAACTCTGGAAGAGGTTATGTGATTTTGCAAAATTTACCAAACATATTTTAGCCACATTTGAACAAGACTACTTTCTCCCCACCCACCATCAGACTTCCCTGTCACGCTATTGGAACCATGATAAATAGTTTCAGGAGGCTTTTTCTGACCCCGCTAAGGAGAACTTAAACTGAGGATATCTTTAGTTCCAGTTTAGTATAACAGGTGTATGTGGTTCACAGTCACACAGTAACTGGTAAGTTACTGCAAACCATTCTGGGATAGAAATGGCTTCCAGGAAAACACCATAGAGCCCCCTTTCCTGGATTCATGAAAAAGCGGTGAAGGACTTAGGGTCATGCTGCAACATGAACCCATAATCTAGTATTCAACACTGAAAATTTGTAAGTAGTAAAGGAAAACCAAGGTTGAAATATCTGGAGTCAGAGAATAATCTTGTCACATATTTTTTCCAAGCATAGAATGTGTATCAGATTATAAGCAGATAATTTGGTTCATTTATGTCAAATGAAAATGGAAGTTTCCCCCATCACAAATATACTCAATTATGCAGAATACAAAATTATAAACACACCATGAAGTTTTTGTCTTTTGATAGGAGTAAGGCAATATAAAATTTATCAAAATTCCTGTATATTTAAGGCTCAAACCTCTAGTAGTACTACAGTGAGAATATCTCATATGAGTTGCATTTTCTTTTTTTAATATATTTTATTGATTATGCTATTACAGTTGTCCCATTTCTGCCCCATCGTTCCCCTCCACCCTGCACAACCCCTCCCATCCACATTCCCCACCTTTAGTTCATGTCCATGTGACATAAGTTCTTTAGCTTCTACATTTCACATACTATTCTTACCCTCCCCCTGACTATTTTCTACCCACCGTCTATACTACTTATTCTCTGTACCTTTTGCCCCTCTCTCCTCCTCCCACTCCCCTGTTGCTAACCCTCCATGTGATCTCCATTTCTGTGTTTCTGTTCCTGTTCTAGTTTTTTGCTCAGTTTGCTTTTGTTTTAGGTGTGGTTGTTAATGTCTATGAGTTTGCTGTCTTTTTACTGTCATATTTTTATCTTCTTTTTCTTAGATAACTTTAACATTTCCTATAATAAGGGCTTGGGGATAATGAACTCCCTGAACTTGACCTTATCTGAGAAGTGCTTTATCTGCCCTTCCATTCTACTTGAAAACTTTGCTGGATAGAGCAATCTTGGATGTAGGTCCTTGACTTTCATGACTTGGAATACTTCTTTCCAGCCCCTTCTTGCCTGTAAGGTCTCTTTTGAGAAATCAGCTGACAGTCCGATGGGAACTCCTTTGTAGATGACTGTCCCCTTATCCCTTGCTGCTTCTAGAATTCTCTCCTTCATTTTAATCTTGGCTAATGTAATTACGATGTGCCTTGGTGTGTTCCTCCTTGGGTCCAGCTTCTTTGGGACTCTCTGAGCTTCCTGGACTTCCTGGTAGTCTATTTCCTTTGTCAGATCGGGGAGGTTCTCCTTTATTATTTGTTCAAAGAAGTTTTCCACTTGTTGCTCTTCTTCTTCCCCTTCTGGTACCCCTATAATTCAGATGTTGGGATGTTTAACAATGTCCTGAGCTTCTCCTCATTTTTTTGAATTCTTGTTTCTTCCTTGTTTTCTGATTGGATGTTTCTTTCTTCCTCCTGGTACACTCTATTGATTCAGGTCCCAGTTTTCCTCCCATCACTATTGCTTCCCTGTACATTTTTCTTCGGTTCACTTATTGTCTTCATTTGCTCATCTATTTGTGACCAAAATCAACCAGCCCTGTGAGCTTCCTAATCACCAGTGCTTTGAACTGTGCATCTGATAGGTTGGTGATCTCTTGGTTGCTTAGATGAATCAGCTCTGGGGCTTTGATCTGTTCTCCTGTTTGAGCCATTTTTGTTTTGTTTTGTTTTGTTTTTGTTTGTTTGTTTGTTTTGGTCCGGTCACGACTGTTATGTAGTGAGGGGTGGAGCCTTAGGTGTTCACGTGGGGGGCAGCCAAGTTTCTGGGTTTTGACATTGTATGTGGGGGCAGGGTCCAAGAGGGAACAATGGCACTTTCTCTGCTCTCTCGGATTCCAGTCCCCTCCATTGCTTCCCCCAAGTAAATTGCACCCTTCTAGTGCTGATTTCCATGTGGGTGGTCTTGTGAACATTCTAGCACCCTATGGGTCTCTCCAACAAACTCTCCTGTGAGGCTAGGAGTATCCCTCAACACCTCAAACCCCACAAGTGTTCTCAATCAGTGCCTTTAGGCTTTATTTCCCGGCGCTGGGGCCCTGGGTTCTGAGGTCCGTCCTGCTCTCCGTTCTCACCTGAATTATATGTGAACAAATGTGAGACCGCCTAATCAGCCAGCCACCCTGCGCAACCCCACTGGAACTGCCCACCACCACCTGGTGCCCGGGATCTGCTATCCACTGCCTGTATGCCCTGGATCTGCCAACTGCTGCCTGCATATTTGGTTCTGCCAACCTCCACTTTTTCCTGCTGCGACTCCGCCCCTCTTACTGGTCTGGATGAATGGTTGTTGGGCTTCTGTACTGTTCAATTTTCTATGAGTTCTGATTGTTTTCTTGTTTCTAAATCTTTGTTGTCCTTAATTTTGGTTGTGTGAGGAGGCAGTGTGTCCACCTATGCCTCCATCTTAGCTGGAAGTTGAGTTGCATTTGCTATGCACCTCAACTATCAATAATAGAAAATAAATGCTAATCAGTGATGCTCAATAAAGGAATGAATTATATTTCTAGTCTTTCTAAGAAAATGTTAGAAAAATATTGCCATCTGATGAAGAGGATGTAGCCCAGATATAAAGGAAAAGTATTATAGTAGAGCATCCAAAGGGAACTTGTTATTTTTTCTGAATTTTATATTATTTTTTAGCTTTTATATTTTGTAATATGTTATGATTTATTTTCTTATTCTAAATATGCATTCTAACATTTAATATTGTATTAATAATTTTCTACGCAATTTTTTCAGGAAGGCCCCCCAAATTGTAGAAGTTTCAGGAGCCTGAATCTTGATCCACCTCTCCTACCTACACACACATATATTATTAAAATAAATATAATTCTCATTTTACATATAAAAATAAAATAACTTTATAATAAAAATACATCCATAATGAATATGGAAACTGCAAATACAGCCAGACGTGAAGGTAAGGTATTAGTGATACGATAGTGAATAGTGTGCTTGTTGGTGATCAGATTTTCTGAAATAGTAAACAATTTAAAGATGCTATTCCAAGAAGAGCAAAGAATAATATTCCATCAGAAGGAAACCCAACTGGGTTGGAAGGAGACTTTTTCAGCTGGGTTGCTTGTCTTCTTAGAGTGGAGTCGTGAAGGTTCTTCATATATAATGGAAATCAAACCCTTGTCTGAGGTATCATTGGCAAATGTGTTTTCCCATATGGTTGGTTCTTTTTTATTTTCATACTGTTTTCTTTAGCCATGGAGAAGCTTTTCATTTTGATGAGATCCCATTTGTTTATTCTTACCTTTATGTCCCTTGCTTTCAGGGACATATCAGTAAAAATATTGCTGCATGAAATATCTGAGACTTTCCCGCCTTTGTTCTCCTCTAGGACTTTAATGGTGTCATGGCTTATATTTAAATCTTTTATCCACCTTGAATTTATTTTTGTGTATGGTGTAAGTTGGTGCTCAAGTTACATTTTTTTTGCACATAGCTGTCCAGTTCTCCCAACACCATTTGTTGAAGAGGCTATTTTTACTTCCTTTTATGTTTGCAGCTGCCTTTGTCGAATATTAATTGACTGTAGAGACTTGGGTTTATTTCTGGGCTCTGTGTTCTGTTCCACTAGTCCATGTGACTGTTTTTATGCCAGTCACTGGCTGTTTTGATTGGAATGGCCTTATAATACAATTTGGTATCAGGTATTGTGATCCCTCCTACTTTGCTCTTCATTCTCAAGATTGCTGCAGCTATTTGGGATCATTTATGGTTCCATATAAATTCTTCAAGTGTTTGTTTTATGTCTTTGAAATATGCCATTGGTACTTTAATAGGTATTGCATTGAATTTGTAAATTGCTTTGGGTAGTATGGACATTTTGATGATGTTAATTCTTCCGATCCATGAACATGGTATATGTTTTCATTTGTTTGTGTCTTACTTGATTTCTCTCTTCAGTGTTGTGTAGTTTTCTGCATACAGGTCTTTTACATCCTTGGTTAGGTTTGTTCCTAGGTATTTTATTTTCCTTTTTGCTATATTGAATGGGATTTTTTCCTGATTTCTGCTTCTGCTGTTTCATTGTTGCTATACAAAAATGCCTTTGAATTCTGGATATTGACTTTGTATCCAGCTGTTTTGCTAAATTCATTTATTAGGTCAAGGAGATTTTTGGCCAAGTCTATAGGACTTTCTATGTACACTATCATGTCATCTGCAAACAATGACAGTTTTGTTTCCTTCTTTCCAATTTGGATGTCATTTCTTTCCTTTTCTTGTCTGATTGCTGTGTCTAGGACTTCCAATACTATGTTGAATAGAAGTGGTGAAAGTGGACAACCCTGTCTTGTTCCTGATCTTAACGGAAAAGATTTTAGATTTTGCCCATTGAGTATGATATTGGGTGGAGGTCTCTCATATATGGCCGTTCTTATGTTGAGGAATTCTCCCTCTATTCCCACTTTGCTGAATGTTTTTATCATAAATGGGTGTTGTACTTTACCAAAAGCGTTTCCTGCATCTGTTGAGATGATCATGTGATTTTTGTCTTTGCTTTTGTTTATGTGATGTATCACATTTACTGATTTGCAAATGTTGAATCATCCTTACATCCCTGGGATGAATCCCACTTGGTCATGGTGTATGATTTTTTTTAATGTATTGTTGGATGCGGTTTGCCAATATTTTGTTGAGGATTTTAGCGTCTATGTTCATCAGTGATATTGGCTGGAAATTTTCTTTCTTTATTGTGTCTTTATCTGGTTTTGGGATTAGGATGATGATGGCTTCATAAAAGGAGTTTGGGAGTCTTCCATCAACTTGGTTTTTTTTTAATAGTTTGTGAAGGATAGGGGTTAGCTCTTCCTTAAATGTTTTGTACAATTCTCCAGTGAAACCATCTGTTCCAGGGTTTTTGTGTATCGGAGGTTTTTTGATCACTGCTTCAATTCCATCTGCTGTTATTGGTCTGTTCAGGCTTTCAACTTCTTCTTCATTGAGGTTTGAAAGATTATATTTTTCTAGAAACGTGTCCATTTCACCTGGGTTTCAAATTTCTTAGCATACAGGTCTTCATAGTAATTTCTTGCAATCCTTTGTATTTCTGTGGTGTCAGTTGTAATCTCTCCTTTTTCATTTCTGATTGTGTTTATTTGCATCCTCTGTCTTTTTTTCTTAATGAGCTTGCTTAAAAGCTTGCCGATTTCTTTTATCTTTTCAAGAAACCAGCTCCTGGATTCATTGACCCTTAAAATTGTGCTTTTAGTCTCAATGACATTTAATTCTACTCTGATTTTGGTTATTTCCTTCCTTTTTCTTGCTCTGGGCTGTCTTTGTTGTTGTTCCTTGAGTTCTTGTAGGCATAAGGTTAGGTTATTTGTTTCAAATATTTCTATCTTTTTAAGGTAGGCCTGTTCATTATGAACTTCCCTCTAAGGACTGCCTTCACTGTGTTCCATAATTTGGGGGTTGTTCTGTGTTCATTTTCATTTGTTTCCAGAAACTATTTGATTTCTTCCCTAATTTCATTCTTGACCCATTCATTGTTTAATAGCATGCTATTCAATCTGCATGATTTTGAGTGTTTTGGGTTTTTCCCCTTGGGCTTGGTTTCTAGTTTCAGTCTCTTGTGGTCGGAGAAAATGCCTGGTATGATTTCAATTTTCCTAAATTTGTTGAGGCTTGTTTTGTGTCCTATCATGTGGTCTATCTTTGAAAATGTTCCATGTTCATTTGAAAAGAATTTTTATTTAGCTTCTTTGGTATGAAAGGCTCTCTATATATCAGTTATGTCCATTTCATCTAGAGCATTGTTCAATGCCACAATATCTTTGTTGATATTTGTTTGGAAGATCTGTCCATTTTTGACAGTGGTGTGTTAAATCCGCTACTATAATTATGTTGCTGTCAATATCTTTCCTGAAGTCCTCTAAGAGTTTCTTTATGTATTTGGATGTTCCTATGTTGGATACATATACATTGATAATGTTTATGTCTTCTTGGTGGATTCTTCTGTTGAGTATTATGTAGTGACCTTCTTGGTCTCTCTCTATGGTACTTTTTTTGAAGTCTATTTTGTCTGATATGAGTATTGGTACCCCAGCTGTTTTTCCCTGTTTGCTTGGAAAATTTGCTTCCAGCCATTCACTTTCATTCTGTGTACATCTTTTGTGCTGAGGTGGGTCTCTTGTAGGCAGCGTATGTGTGGGTCATGCTTTCTTATCTATTCTATTTCTTTTGATTTGAGCATTACTCCATTTTCATTTAAGGTTATTATTGAAAGATACTTATTCATTGCCATTTCCATACCTGTCTCTCTCTCTCTCTCTCCCCCCCCCCCGCCCTTCTCCTCTTCTCCTTCCTTTCCATAAAGTAGTCCCTTTAGCATCTCCTGCAAAACTGGTTTGGTGGCAGTGTATTCTTTTAGACTTCTTTTGTCTTGGAAGCTCCTTATTTGGCCTTCTATCTTGATTGAGAGCCTTGCTGGGTAAAATGCCCTTGGTTGCAGGCCTCTGTTTCTCATTACTTGGAATATTTCTTACCATTCTCTTCTGGCTTGAAGTGTTTTCACTGAAAAGTCAGCTGCTAACCTTATCGGGGCCCATTTGTATTTTACTTCCTGTTTCTCCCTTTCTACCTTTAAGATTCTCTCTTTATCTTGGTATTTTGCCATTTTAATTATGATGTGTCTTGATGCGGGCCTCTTTGTGTTCCTTTTGATTGGGACTCACTGTGTTTCCTGGATTTGTGTAACCATTTCTGTCATCAAATTAGGGAAATTTTCCATCATCACTTTTTCAAATATGTTCTATCCTTACTCTTCTTCTTCCCCTTCTGGTATCCCTATTATACGGATATTATTATGTTTCATATTGTCTTGTATTTCTCTTAATCCCTCTTCATTCTTTCTGAGCCTCTTTTTCTTTTCTTACTCTTTCTGGGTGTTTTTTGCTACTTTGTCCTCCAGCTTGCTGAAATGATCCTCTGATTCATCATTTCTGCTTTTGATTCCTTCTACTGTGTTCTTCAGTTCAGAAATTATATTCTTCATTTCTTCTTTGCCCTTGTTGATAGTTTCTGTTTTCTTTTTCATGTTGATATAGTTTTCAGTGAGTTCGTTGTAATTTCCCTGTAGTTTCTCGTAATTCATTTTCAGCTCATTGAGCTTCCTGATAACCATTGCTTTGAACTCAATAACTGATAGTTGAGTTGCCTCTATTTCATTTAGCATTCTTTCTGGGGTTTCCTCCCTTCCTTTCATTTGGGGATTGTTTCTTTGTCTTCCCATCATTTGTGAGACTCTTATTAGCCTCAGCTTCTTTAATTGATCTATTCTGGCTCCCTGGGTTTATGGTGTGAACTTCTGTGGTAGAATACCTGTGAAATTCAGTGGTTTAGTCTCCTTGACATCCTGATCTCACTGGTCTTGGGCTGTCATTTAACTTGTCTCTGTTTTTGTCTTTGGGTTTTGATTGTTGTTCGGTCTTTCTTTGGTGGGTCCTTCCCATCAGCTGGTTAGCTGAGGGTCACTTTGTCTACCACCTCTTATATGTCGTTGTGCTGGTGAGGGCAGATTGTGTTGAAGCTGGTTCTTCCATGTGTCCAAGGTTTTGAGGATTCTCTCTTGTTCTTGTTCAGTTGTTTGTATTGGGTAGTTTCTCCACTATTTAGTTATATTTCTAGATACGTCCTGGATTTAGTTTCATGTGGTTTCCACTCTTTCCTTCACCTTATTCTGTTGTTCTCTGTTGGTGGTTCCTTTGTTGTTGGGTTTCCTCTTCCAGTGGGTATCCTGATGTTCACTTCTTCCACCTATTCTTTTTTGTGATCAGTTGAAGGGGAGAAACAAAATGATTTAGACAGCAAAATGGTTTAAACAGCAATGATATTTATAGCAGCAGCCAGTAGAGAAGGGATAGGAGATCCTTTGGCTATGTATAGTGTTAATTGTGATCTTCTATCCAACTAGCCACTTTTTAGAAAGGATGGAATGAAGGTAAGACTCTTTTTGGGTAGGAAAGGATTGTAAGTTGGATCTAGAAAGCAGTGAGGTTGTGGGAGGTCAGATTCTGAGGTAAGGTGAGAGTAAAGGATAGTAAATACGTATAGTGTGTGAGAGAATATAGTTAATCACTACAGTAATAGAGTTCAGGATACCATGAACTGGGCTAAGATCTGGGAGGGGTGTTGTGTAGTATTTACAATTGTATGGAACAGCTATTATTTACAATATTAGAGCAACAATCATATGACAGAGTCTATGTGATCTGGATAACAAGAATAAGGAGTATAGGACCTAGAGTATTGTGCCAATGGAACGCAAGTGACGTAAATGACAGTAAATTTACAATACACTATGAAAGAGAGAACAGGGCAAACCTGTCAAATGATATAATATAACCAGCCAAGCAAAGAAGACTACACAGAAAGAAGAGTAATACAAAAATACTATTAAAATAAGATATGTAAGAAAAATTAAAAATAATAATACAGTTATGCAATGATTTGCAGGCTCTCTGTAATAGCAAAGTGAAATGTGTCTCACTGCCACAGCTGTTGGGATGCCCTCTCTTTAGGTCCAACTCTGGTCTTTTCACAATTTCATGGTTTTGGGTTTTTTGTTTTTTTTTTTTGGTCTCACTTGTGGGTATTTTTTTTTTTTAAAAAGCAAAAGAAAGGGAGAAGAGATAAAATTGGAAAGAAAGGCAGAAGGAATAAAACAGAAAAGAAGGAAGGGCAGAAAAAGTAATTGAAAGATAAAAATAATAAAAAATAAAAAAATTACTTTAAAATTTTTTCTTGTTTTGAACTGGCCAATCCAGTTTTTCTGGTTTTGCTTGCTGCAGCAGGCTGAGGGGCAATTGGTATGGCTTTTCTTCCTTCCTAATCAGCACTCTCTTTACCATCTGGTGTTTCTGTATCTGCTATAATTTTTGGTTTTTATTTTCATATATGCTGGAGTACTGTTGGCTGTTTGCTCTGTTCCTCCATAGATCGGCTGGGTTTTTCACCCGTATGTAGTGGAAAGTGGAGTCTTCTCTGTCCTACCTTGCCGCCATCTTCCAGTCTCTATGCGTCTACTCTTATTCCAGTACCAGACTGTTTTCATTAGAGTGGCTTTGTAATATAGTTTGACATCAAGTATTATGATACCTCCTACTTTGTTCTTCTTTCTCAAAATTTCTGTGGGTGTTTGATACCAATCCAAAAGTTTATATGAGAACAATTTACAGTAGCCAAGTGCTGGAAGCAACCTAGATGCCCATCAGTAATTGAATGGATCAAGAATTTATGGTACATTTACACAATGGAATTCTATGCAGCAGTACGAAAGAAAGAAGGAGCTCCTCCCCTTTTGCGACAGCATGGATCAAACTGGAAAGCATTATGCTAAATGAAATAAACCAGGTGGTGAAAGAGAAATACCATTTTTATCTCATTTTTGAAAGACAAATACCATTATTATCTCATTTTTAACAGGATCATAAACAACAAAAACCAACAAGCAAAATATAACCAAAGACACTGAAATAGAGAACAGGCTTCAGTGACCAGAGAGGAGAGGGGAGGGAATTTCAGGGGAAAAGGGGAAGAGTTTACAGGAACAAGTGTAAAGGATGCATGGACAAAACAATGATGGGGTGGAAAGGGGAAGGAGGTAGGGAGGGCTGAGGGGTGGGCTGGGATGGGAGTAAAAGGCAGAAAGCTGTACTTGAACAACAACTAAAATTAAAAAAATAAATTTAAAAAATTGCTGTGGCTGTTTGAGTTGTTTATTGTTCCATATATATTTTGGAAATATTTATTCTACATCTCTGTAATATGTCATTGGTATTTTAATGGGGATTGTTTTGAATCTATAAATTGCTTTGGGCACTATGGTATTTTTATGATGTTAATTCTTCTAATCCATGAACACATTATATGCTTCCATTTATTTGTGTCTTAATTTCTTTCTTCAATGTTTTGTAGTTTTCTGAGTACAGATCTTTTACCTCCTTAGTTAAGTTTATTATTAATTACTCTTTTCCTGTTGCTATAGAAAATGAGATTTTTTTTTTTTTTTTTTTTTTTTTTTTTTTTTTTTTTGCCCTGGCTGGTGTAGCTCAGTGGATTGAGCGTGGGCCTGCGAACCAGAGGATCGCGGTTCGGTTCCCAGTCAGGGCACATGCCTGGGTTGCAGGCCAGTTCTCAGCAGGGGACACACGAGAGGCAACCGTACATTGATATTTCTCTCCCTCTCCCTCTCTCCTACCCTTCTCCTCTAAAGATAAATAAATAAAAAAAGAAAGAAAGAAAGAAAATGGGATTTTTTTAAGATTTTATTATTTTTAGAGAGAGGGGAAGGGAGGAAGAAAGAGAGACAGAAGCATCAATGTGTGGTTGCCTCTGGGCATATGGTCCCCACTGGGGTCCTGGCCCACAACCCAGGCATGTGCCCTGACTGGGAATTGAACTGGTGACCCTTTGGTTCACAGCCTGTGCTCAATCCACTGTGCTACACCAGCCAGGGCAGAAAATGGAATATTTTTTATGATTTCTGTTTCTGATATTTCATTGTTGGTGTACAAAAATGCCTTCCATTTTTTAATACTGATTTTGTATATCACTGTTTTGCCAAATTCGCTTCTTAGGACAACTAGTTTTCTTTGTGGAGTCTATTGGGTTTTCTATGTACACTATCATTCATCTGCAAACAATGACAGTTTTACTTCTTTCTTTTAATTTGGATGGCTTTTATTTCTCTTTCTTGTCCAATGGCTGTGCCTAGGACTTCCAATACTATGTCGAACAGAAGTCATAAAAATGGACATCCTTGTCTTGCACCTGATCTTATCGAGAAAGCTTTTAGTTTTTGGCCATTGAGTATGAGGTTGGGTGTAGGTTTCTCATATATCATCCTTATTATGTTGATGTATGGTCTCTCTACTCCCATTTTGCTGAGCGTCTTAGTCACAGATGAGTGCTATACCTTGTTAAATGCTTTTTTCTGTACCTATTGATATGATCATGTGATTTTTGTCTTTCCTTTTGTTTATGTGATGTATTACATTGATTGTTTTGTGAATATTATACCATCCTTTCTTTTCTGGGATGAATGCCACTTGATCATGTTGTATGATTTTCTTGATATATTATTGGATGTTTGCCAATATTTTGTTGAGGTTTTTAGCATCTATGTTTATCAGCGATATTGGCCTGTAGTTTTCTTTCTCCATTGTTTCTTTATCTGGTTTTGGGATTAGGATGATATTGGCTTCATAAAAAGAGATTGGGGGTCTTCCATCTTCTTGGAGTTTTGGGAATAGTCTGAGAAGGATATGGATTAGCTCTTCCTTAAATGCTTTGTAAAATTCTCCTGTGAAACCGTTTCCATCCTGGGCTTTTGTGTGCCAGGAGGTTTTTGATTACTGCTTCAGTTTCACCTGCTGTTATTGTTACCAAACACAAGAATGAAGGGGGGTACGATATACTATTACCAAAAGTATCCCCCCAGGTTCATTATGTCTGCTGCCAGAGGAAAGGCGTCTCTCAATTTCAGAGATTCGTGAAAAAGGAAAGGAAATGTTTATTTAAAGCTATACAGACTTAAGAGACTTCCGGCCAAGATGGAGGCGTAGGCGGACACACTGTGCCTCCTCTCACAACCAAAATTAAGGACAACAAATATTTAGAAACAAGAAAACAACCAGAACTTATAGAAAACTGAACTGTACGGAAGTCCAACAACCATTCATCCAGACCGGTAAGAGGGGCGGAGTCGCGGCAGGAGAAAGTGGAGGTGCGGCCCCAGGAACGCAAGCAGCAGCGGCTGGCAGTTCCCAGGTGCACAGGTGGCGCCTGGCGGTCCCCGGGCCTACGGGCGGCGGCTGGCGGACCCTGGGCACAGGGGGGCAACTGTGCAGACCCAGTGAGGCCGCACAAGGCGGCTGGCTGACTGACCAGGTGGTCTCACATTCGAGCGCGCAGACGGTCCAGGCGGAGGGGAAGTGGCTGAGGGAACTGAATCCAGGAGAGAGTGGAGCAGGCGCCATTGCTCCCTCTCAGGCCCCACCCCCACATACAGCATCACAACCCAGCGACTGGGCTGCCCCACACTGGGGAGCGCCAGAGGCTCCACTCTTCACTACGTAACAGCACGCACGCGTGCGCAGATAATCCAGGTGAAGGGGAAGCAGCGGAAAGGGCCGGAGTCCAGGAGAGAGCGGAGCAGGCGCCATTGCTCCTTCTCAGACCCCGCCCCCACCTATAGCGTCACAACCCAGCGACTGGGCTGCCCCACCCTGAGGAACACCTAAGGCTCCACCCCCTCACTACGTAATAGCCGCGACCAGACTAAAACCAAAACAACAACAACAACAAAAAAAAACACCAAAAATGGCTCAAACCGGAAAACAAATAAAAGCCCCAGAGCCAATTCCTCTAAGTGATGAAGAGATAGCCAACCTATCAGATGCACAGTTCAAAGCACTGGTCATCAAAATGCTCACAGAATTGGTTGATTTTGCTCACAAACTAGATGAAAAAATGCAGGCTACAATCCGTGAAATGAAGGAAGATGCATGGGGAACTGATAAAGATGGAAGGAAAACTGGGACTCAAATCAATGGAGTGGACCAGAAGGAAGAAACTAACAACCAAACAGAAAACGAGGAAGAAACAAGAATTCAAAAAAATGAGGAGAGGCTTAGGAACCTCCGGGACATTGTTAAACGTCCCAACATCCGAATTATAGGGGTCCCAGAAGGGGAAGAAGAAGAGCAACAAGTGGAACACTTATTTGAACAAATAATAAATGAGAACTTCCCCAATCTGGCAAAGAAAATAGACTACCAGGATGTCCAGGAAGCTCAGAGAGTCCCAAAGAAGTTGGACCCAAGGAGGAACACACCAAGGCACATTGTAATTACATTAGCCAAGATTCAAATGAAGCAGAGAATTCTAGAAGCAGCAAGGGATAAGGGGACAGTCACCTACAAAGGAGTTCCCATCAGACTGTCAGCTGATTTCTCAAAAGAGACCTTCCAGGCAAGAAGGGGCTGCAAAGAAATATTTGAAATCTTGAAAAGCAGGGACCTACATCCAAGATTGCTCTATCCAGCAAAGCTGTCATTTAGAATGGAAGGGAAGATAAAGTGCTTCTCAGATAAGGTCAAGTTCAAGGAGTTCATCATCACCAAGCCCTTATTATATGAAATGTTAAAGGGACTTATCTAAGAAAAAGAAGATAAAACTATGACAGTGAAAAGACAACAAACTCATAGCTATCAAGAATCACACCTAAAACAAAAGCAAACTAAGCAAAAAGCTAGAACAGGAACAGAACCACAGAAATGGAGATCATATGGAGGGTTAGCAACAGGGGCATGGGAGGAGGAGAGAGGGGGAAAAGGTACAGAGAATGAGTAGCATAGATAATGGGAAAAAATAGACAGGGGGAGGGCAAGAATAGTATGGGAAATGTAGAAGCTAAAGAACTTATGACCCATGGACATGAACTAAAGGGGGGAATGTGGGTGGGAGAGGGTGGGTAGGGTGGAGGGGAATGATGGGGGAGAAATGGGACAACTGTAATAGCATAATCAATAAAATATATTTAAAAAAAAATAAAGCTATACAGACTTAAAGTAGTGACCTAATATCTTCATTAAAATATCAAAATCCTTTAGGATACCCATGGATGCACACAGTCCTTCCTTCTCCCTCTGCTCTTATCTGGGGTACCGCATCTCAGGAAAAGAAGTAGAAGTCTGTGATTCAGGCTCCCAGCAGCTACATGGTCCTCTCTTCACCAAGGTTGCGGGGAGGTCTCCACTCTGCCAAAATCACGTGGTTCTTTCCTCAATGGCTGCCCCATCTGGGTTTTAAATCCCTGTGCCTATCCTCCTCTGCAGCCCCATTTCTGACTCCTCCCACAATCAGTTACACTTGTCAGCACTCTCATATCCTTCCAGCTTTACTGGGCTGCCATAGACTGGGCAGGTGTGGCCCCATGGCGTGGAGCCAATCATCTCCAAGCTCTCATGAAGGCACTATGACCAAGGGGAGTTTCCTCCCAGTTACATCTTGGGTGGAAGTCACTTCCCTCTCCCTGGCTCAGAGCATGGCCACAGCTATTTAACATATCTATGCAATGAGTTAAAGGTTATAGATATGTTAAATGACCATGCTCAGAGGTTAGCTGAAAAGCTGTTGTTGTTCAAAACAGCTCTCAATGGCCTGCTCCATGTGTCCCTTCCTCCAACTCACAACTGTGGGGGGTGGGTGAGGACAATCTATATATCTTGGACAATATTTCTAATATTTCTTGGACAACTTGAGTTCTGGACCCCATTCCAAATCCCTATTTGGGCCCCCCCTCTTGGTTGCACCCTGTTATATTATCAGTCTGTTCAGGCTTTCTGCGTCTTCTTGATTTAGTTTTGGAAGATTATATTTTTCTAGAAATTTGCCCATTTCACCCAAATGTTCATATTTCTTGGCATATACTTGTTGGCAGTAATTTCTTACAATCCTTTGTATTACTGTAGTGTCAGTTGTAATCTCTCCTCTTTCACTTCTGATTGTGTTTATTTGAATCCTCTCTCTTTTTTTCTTGATGAGTCTGCTTAAAAGCTTATCAATTTTATTCATCTTTTCAAAGAACCACCTCCTGGATTTATTCATCCTTTGAATTGTTGTTTTAGTCTCTATGTCATGTAATTCTCCTCTGATGTTGGTTGTTTTCTTCGTACTACTTGCTCTGGACTTTGTTTCTTGTTGTTCCTCTAGTTCTTGCTGATGTAGGATTAGGTTTTTATTTGAAATATTTCTATCTTTTTGAGGTAGCCCTATATTGCAATGAACTTCCAACTCAAGACTGCCTTTGCTGTGTCCCATTGGTTTTGGACTGTTGTATATTCATTTTCATTTGTTTCCAGAAATGTTTTGATTTCTTCCTTGATCTCATTATTAATCCATTAATCGTGTAATAGCATACTATTCAACCTCCATGAACTTTAATGTTTTTGAGCTTTCTCCTGAGGTTGGTTTCTAGTTTCAGGGCTCTGTAGTTCAAGAAAATGCTTGATACGATTTCAATTTTCTTGAATTTGTTGAGACATGTTTTGTGTGCTATCATGTGGTCTATATTTGAAAATGTTCCATGTGAATTTGAAAAGAATGTGTATTTTGCTTCTTTGGGATGAAAGGTTAACTGATGATTTTATATATATATAGTATATTATCCCCTACTGTAAGTGTGTTGCTGTCTATCTCTTTCCTGAAGTCCTTTAAGATTTTCCTTACATATTTGGGTGCTACTGTTTTGGGTACACATATGTTTATAATGTTTATGTCTTCTTGATGGATTCTTTTCTCAAGTATCATAAATATCCTTCTCTGTCTTTTTTATGGCCTTTGTTTTGAAGTTTATTTTGTCTGATATAAGTATTGCTACACCATCTTTTTTTTTCTTGTTCATTTGTTTAAAATACTTTTTCCAATCCTTCACTTTCATTCTGTATAGCTCTTTTGTTCTGAGGTGTGTCCATGGTAGGCAGCACATGTGTGGGTCATGCTTTCTTATCCAATCAGCTACCCTCTGTCTCTTGATTGGAGCATTTAATCTATTTACATTTAAGGGTATTGTTGATAGGTACTTATTTGTGTCCCCCTTGTTACTGTGTTCATTTATCTCTCACTCTTTTTCCTTCCTCTTTTAAAGCAGTCCCTTTAGCATCTCTTACAGTGCAGATTTGGGGCAGTGTATTCTTTTAACCTTCTTTTTTTTTAAATTTTTTTTAAGTATTTCTTTATTTTTAGAGAGAGGGGAAGGGAGGGAGAAAGAGAGGGAGAGAAACATCAATGTGTGGTTGCCTCTCACATGGCCCCCACTGGGGACCTGGCCTGCAACCCAGGCATGTGCCCTGACTGGGAATCGAACCGTGACCCTTTGGTTCACAGCCCAAGCTCAATCCACTGAGCCACACCAGCCTCTTTTTCCTTCCTCTTTTAAAGCAGTCCCTTTAGCATCTCTTACAGTGCAGATTTGGGGCAGTGTATTCTTTTAGCCTTCTTTTGTCTGGGAAACTCCTTATTTTGCCTTTCATTTTAAATGACAGCCTTGCAGGGTAGAGTAGTCTTGGTTGCAAATATTTTGTGGGTAATTACTTGGAATATTTCTTGCCATTCCCTTCTGGCTTATACTGTTGAGTAATGAGCTGCTGGCCTTATCAAAGCTCCTCTGTGTTTTATTTCCTGATTCTCATTTGTTGCTTTTGAGATTCTCTCTTTGCCTCTACAATTTGGCATTTTAATTATGATGTGTCTTGGAATGAGCCTCTTTGGGTTCCTCTTGATGGGAACCCTCTGTGCTTCCTGAACTTGTGTGACTATTCCACTCTCCAGGTTCAAAAAGTTTTCTCTCATTATTTTGTCAAACAGGATTTCTATTCCTTGCTTCTTTTCTTCTTCTTCTGGTATTCCTGTGATTCAAATATTGATGCATTTCATGTTGTCCTCCAGTTCCCTTAAGCTATCTTCATATTTTTGGTCTTTTTCCTTGCAGCTCCTCTACCTGGGTACTTCTTTCTACCTTGTCTTCCAGCTCACTAATTTGATCCTCTGCTTCATCCTGCCTGTTTGTAATTCCTTCTAGTGTATTATTTTTATTTCAGATATTGCATTATTCATTTCTTTCTTATTCTTGTTTATAGTTTCTATTTCTTTTCCATGCTGTTGTAGTTCCCACTCAGTTTCTTGTAGTAGTCGGTGAGTTCCTTGCACATCCTTAAAACTGTTCTTTTGAGTTCTGTATCTGATAGTTTGCTTGCCTCCATTTAATTTTGCTCTTTTACTGGGAAATCTTACAGTCCTTTTGATTAGATGTTCTTCCTTTGTCTCCCCATTTTAGGTGACTCTTTTTGTTTGTTTGTTTGTTTGTTTGTTTGTTTGTTTGTTTCTGTGATTCTGGATGCTCTGCTTTGCCAGCTGTCTTTATGGAGTGTACTTCTTTGGTAAGGGTTCTGTGGGACTCAGTGGTGCAGTCTCTTTGATCTCCTTGTCTGGATGCTCTATGGTTGCCCTTTCATCCATTTGTACAGGATTTCTTATTGTATTTGGGCTTTTCTTGTTCATGGCTCCTGTGGTGGTGGGTTCTCCCCTCCAGTGGGTTTACTGGAAGTAACAACTCCCATCTTTGGCAGAAGACATCATGATCTCTCAGTTGGAAAAGGTTCAGGAGTTAGCACTGTCTGAGCCATTGAACCCACACTGCCTGCTTTTCAAACCTCACTTCCTGGTTGTGCTTCACCTCCTGTCCACCTACTTGCTCATCTCTCATACTGTCCTGTATCCAATGTTAACTTGAATTTTTATTGAATTTTGCCTATTTGGACAACATAAAGAGGGAAAAACCAGTACATCGGTCCTTCTTTTTTCTTCTCAATTTAGGAGAAAGGCACCCAGTCCCAGACACCCTTTGAACTGTTCCCTCCTCTGCTGGTACATTCCAAATCACAAAAGTTCCTGTCAAAAAGCTTTTTGCTCTGGACACCTCACAGTTGGTGAGATCTATATTTTATGCATTGTTAGTTGCACTTAATTTCTCCATTGCTACAAAGTGAAGTATAGATCAAGCTTTCTAATAATCAATAACAAGTCAAAATTTGGGGATAGAAATGCTGTTTATGAGTGTTAAATACATGAATATCCAGTATTAAGTGAGATTAAGATACATTTTATTTATCTCAGTAGGCACATGTTCCTGATGTTGGTGAACTTTTAACAACATACTCTGCCTATATAGTGGATATAAAATTGGAGGATTCGTTAAAAATAAAATAAAAAATATGTGGAATTCAACTGGTTCATCAACCAATTACCCCAAGGTGGAGTGGAGTTATGGTTTAGTATTAGTGTTTATGTGTTCCTTCTGATTTCTAGGTTTGTTCGTTTAGATACGATTGTATACTATGGAAATTGGGGTATGATTTATTCTTTTTGATCTTGATGTTGCTGGTTTTGCCATTGATTTTGGTTGTTGAATTTCAGGGGTGGATGGATGGATTTTTTTTTTTTTTTAAGCTTTAATGAACTGCTTTTGTAGAACTGCTAAATCTTTTCCATTACTATTACCAAAACACTACTTTCATTTTAATGCTGGACACTGAAGGAAAATATTTAGGATAGAGAAACAAATGAAAATGATCTCTCTAACACCAAAACTTATACTCTCTGAAACAGAAAATAGCATCTCTCAATGACCTCTACTCTGTCTTTTATTCCAGCAGGAGATATTTGGACAGTGTAAATACTTATGAAGAAGACTTGAAAATAACTATTTGAGTTGCAGTAAAGTAATTGTCTCTGAAGGACAACTTGATTGGAAGATCACTGTCCTAAGGAAAAAGAATACCCCATGAACTCCTGGACAAACTGAACATACCGGTAAAGTAGAATCCGTATGTCTTTTACAAGATCACAGTATTCAAACAGTATCTTCCAACAGCACCTTAAAACTTCTTTCTCCTTCCCTCCCCTATCATCATCGAACAAATTTTTGCGCTCAATTTTTTTTCTAGTCATGCTCTCTTCTTCATGACTATGGAAAGGAGTGAAATTGTTCACATTAATTATGCTGGCATGAGATACTGGTTATCAAATGAAAAATCCTGTGTAGTTTGCCAATTCCTTAACATGGTTGAAATAAATGCATGTTTCTTTTGAGTCTTTAATAAATAACAGTAATAAAGGGGGATAAATATATTTATTAAGCTTCTTTCATATACCAGATGCATGCAATGCATTTTACACATTCATTATGCTATTCAACCTCATAATAAATCTCTGATCTAGATACCATTATTGTCCCTATTTCATAGGTAATTTTAATCACATAAATGCCAGGAGTATTTGAATTCACATTTTTTAAATACAAATAACTTGCACTTTTTAAAATAACTTGCTGTTTTCTTTAAGGATCTGTAATAAAAACATTGTGTGATCTGGGACCAATCACTAATCTTACTTATCTAAACCTTTCTATTAATAAATATTTTTAGACCCATACTTTCTAATTCAATAAAGGCTAGAAGCTTTGTTTAGATTAATATGTGAAAGATTCATGTTTAACTCAGTAAACAATACACAGTTTGTGAGGAAAAACATGGTATCTAGAGTGGGATCTTGCTTACTTCATATTGCACATGCCTACTTCAGAGTTCAGGCAATAATCAAATATAATACCACATATAAAAAATCTTTGTAAATGACAAACCACTATATATTTATGTATTTATCATCTCAAGTATTATCATCAATATAAAATCCTGGGAGAAGGTGATCAATTCTGATCTATATATAAAAAACAGAAGAATTAGTTGAAGAGGACTTGGATGTGGGAAAACTGATGTAGATTTAAAAGATAAAGGGTCATCATGTTGAATGATTAGAAAACAAAAATGGATACAAGCTGGAAAAAAATAAAGTAAATTATATGACCTATATTCCTATAAGTTATGATTTAACATCTGCCTTCCTTTATTGTAACTCCTATCAAGACCTAGTAGTACAAAAGAAGTGTCTGAAAATATCTTCAATTTGCTGGTCAGATAGTAGATCATTAGGGAATCACATGAAAATCTGTGGATATTTGGAGTAATGGATTAGTCCAGAATTTAGGTAACAAGCGAGTTAGCAGTGTTACTGGAGGGAATAGTTTCTTCCATGATGTTACAGGAAATGAATTTCAGGAACACATACATAGGAAGATTTTAAGCAACACTGGCAAGATTTATGAGTGCTCTAGAAAAGGCTGCCAAACTGACAAGACACTCCCTGCACTCAACTGGTAGATGTTCACTGCCACCAGGCCCAATGTTGCATCCATGACCAAGTGGTTCAGCTCTGTCTTGCTTCAGCAGGAGGTCATATTTCCAGGCCATAGGCCTGTACTTAGGCCACCAGGCCCTGGAGTGTCAACAGGGCCCAGAGCTGCCTCACTCTGGCACCTGAGGCTGGACTTGGGCAAGTTACTTAACTTCCTTGTGCCTCATTCCCTATCTGCACAACTGCTTCCAAAGTTCAATGGCACCTGGACCACCATTGCCACTGCTTCCTGGTGCATGTGGCTTCCACTTGTTAAGCTTTAATTGTATTTCCTGGGGTTTGTGAAGAGGCAGGCTTTTTTCTCTAAAACTATTCAATCTTTTTTCTGTTATTTCCCAGTCTTGTGTCCTTATCCTATACCATCTTTTTCCCAGCTTTGCCTCCTCCCCTTTATGGTCACCATTTTGGCTTTTACTACACATGTGTATAGTGAAAGGATATGCTCTATACTATCTCTCTGTCCTCCCATCAGTGGGGTGGACTCTTGGGGATGACTGCAAAGCATCTGTCCTTCCTCCTCAGATATCTAGAGTGACTGTGAAACTGCCTTTTCTTAGTTAATATGGCTGGTTCTGTTTTTTCCCCTTCATTTTGTTAATATATAATTAACTGCCCATGTAACAGTAGCTCTGGAGAGCCACAACAGAATTTTGCCAATTGCTGGCCATACTCATAGACATGCATAAACAGTATATTGTCATGATTTAGAGTTATACTTTAGGCTTATATTTTAATGTTTGAATCCCAAATTAGCCATTTATTACCCTAAGACAAGTTGCTTAAACTCTAAGCCACAGTTTTCCTATCTATAGAATACAGGTAATAAAAGTAACTTCTTCATAGGATTATTGTGAGAAATGAACAAAATATCTTCTGTACCTCACTTTTCTAAGTTACATTGACTGTTTAAGAAATTCCTGTGACTCTGTGCCTAGCTGTGTGCCATTCCCCCACCAGATTCCAAGTATGCTTAAGGGGGTGGGATCAGGAGTAAGAAGGTACATATCAAATTGCCCAATTAAGCACCACACTGAATATTATCTCTAGACAAGGAGGCAGAACCAGGCACTGCTGATAAGTTAACCAGATAAGACACAGAAAATATTTCCTTCCCCTTTTTGGTTTCAAGTCTATTTTAAGTTCCTAGACTTTAGCTCAGTCTGCACCTGGGGGCCACAGTGGAGATGCCTACTTCCATGGGAGTCCCTGTCCTGCTATGGGTAACTCTGTTGCTCTTCTGTAAGTAGAAGTTCAGTCACCCTTCTTGAAGTCCCCAAAATGGATCTAGACAGTACCTGGGGTGGGGATGACAGTTTTAGCAGTGACTTCTGGGCCATACACAAACTATGGGACATTTCCCAGGGATTCTGCAGTGGAGGCAAACTGGAGAGCAGAGGAAACCAAGCTGAGCAACACCTAAGCAAGAAGTCAGACTGAAAACCTGGTTTCTTGCAATAGTTCTGGCATGTTCCATAGGGCAAGGGAAGGAGCATAGAGGAAAGAAAGAATCTCCATTTTTCTTTGGATTTAATTCCTGAGAAGTTGATTGATTCTTAAAACTCCAAGATCCCAGTGCACAGGAGTCTCAGAAGGTTGGGGATAGACACTAATTTATCCTCTCCAAAATTTTGCAGCTCCAGATGGCATGTCAGCAGGTGAGTCCTCTGTCCTTGTTCTTTCACTGTTCTTGCCTCCCTACACTGTTTCCCTTTATTACAGCATCTTTGTTTTTTTAATGATTAATCTTTGTTCTCTAATAATTATTAATCTGCTATTCTCTGTTCAACCCACCTCCCATATCCATCTTGCTTTGTCCTTCTTTTTTTCTTCCATTGAAAATTTTCTCATGTACCAAATCACTCTTTCAAGTCACTATCTCTTCTTTTTATGCCAACAAATATATCTGTTGAACATTTGAATGTCTTAGCTTCTCTTCCAGGTTTACATAATCTCTATCAATTCTTACATCATCATTTTTTAATATTGCTATTTTATGATTGAGGATACTTAAACTCAAATTCAGTGATTTTTCTGGAGGTTGCACAGCAAAGAACTGGGTTCTAACGTAAGTCCCTTGGATCCAAATCTGTTTCTCTTTCAACTTCATCACTCCCTGATATTTCCTTAGCTTCTTCACACCTCTGTTCTTGGAAGCCTTTTAAGATTGTTCCTCTTTATGTTTCTCATTACCTTCAGGAATGACATATATTTTTGCTGCATGTACATTCACAATATACTTATGCATCCATTATTCACTTATTCATTTGTTCAATGTACCATCCTTTGAGCTGAGCTATGGTTAAACATGACATTGTCTCTGCCTAAGAATGGATTGAGCCCTCATTTACAAATTATGAAATTAAAATAAAAATAATTAAAATGAATTATTCTGTACTACATATTAAAATTTTCATTTGTCTGTTTTTAAATATCCTGCATTTTTGTTCTGCCTTTCTCCCTAGGTAGGAGCTCCCTGTGGTCACAGTAGTATCTCCTCTTTCTCTAAATTCTAGGAATCAGGATAGGGTCTAATCAACAACGGTAAAGTGTAGACTAACCATTGATTGGTTACTGGTATGTCTGTACTTTGAAGTCTAGATAATTAATTTTCAATGATTTTTTTTCTCTGTGTATCTCTTTTTACAACTTGATCTTCTCAAAGTCACCTGGAAATCTATGGTGTCCTTGAATCCCCCATGGAATAGAATATTTAGAGGAGAGAATGTGACTCTTACATGTAATGGGAACAAATCCCTTGAAGTTAACTCCACTAAGTGGACCCACAACAACACCGTGTTAGTAGTAACAACGTCAACTTTGGACATTGTAAATGCCAAATTCCAGAACAGCGGGGAATACAGATGTCAGAACAACAATCATATTCCAAGTCAACCTGTGTATCTAAAAGTTTTCAGTGGTAAGTTCCAAGTCCATGGAAACATATATTCTCCATGTGAAACAAAAGCCTATCTGATGATGGGGGAAAAAGTTATTCCAAGGCTGGAATAATAATAATAACTAAGTACCAGAGTGGGACTTAGGGGCTCTCATTTAACTCATTCATCTCTCTTCTTCCATCTCTTCCTCTTCTGCTTGCCTGCCCTTCTCCCTTCTTCTAATATTCTGGATATTTCCAATGTTATTTCTCTTCTATCTTTTTTATATAGATGCAGATATATATTATATAGTCAATGGCATTTTGGATATGCAAATATTGCAAAGAGCTACATATCTGAAATAGGAACAAAAGTTTCAATTTAAAGATTTGATCTGTAATATCCATGTACAATGACCTGAATACTAGGATGTACTCTTCATTTTGAAATGTATCTGTGTACACTTTTGATATCCTCTGCTTTTATTGAAAAAAAAATTTATGTTTCTTTATTACTCTCCTATTGCTAATAATTAAATGCAGCCTGCTTTGGCATATGTGAGTTAGTTGGTAAATGTTGAATGAACAAACTAATGATTTCATTTGAATGACTAGGATATTTTTATATTTTACTTTATTTTTTAATATAAATTTATTTATTTATTTGTTTGTTTGTTTGTTTGGTATTTCAGTACAGTTGTCTCCATTTTCCTCCCACCACTCACCTCCACCACACCCATCCCTGCCTCCTACCCTCAATCCTACCCCCTTTGGCTTTGTCCATGTGTCCTTTATATATGTCCCTTGACTACTCTTCCCGTTTTCCCCCATTGTCCTCTTCCCCCTTTCTTCTGGTTACTGTCAATTTCTTCTTTATTTCAATGTTTCTGGTTACATTTTGTTTGCTTGTTTGTTTTGTTGATTAGGTTCTGCTTATAGGTGAGATCATATGGTACTTGTCTTTCACCACTTGGCTTATTTCACTTAGTATAATGTTCTCCAGTTCCATCTATACTATCACCAAGGGTAGAATTTCCTTCTTTCTGCTGCATAGTATACCATTGTGTAAATGTACCATAGTTTTTTGATTGATTCATTTAATGATGAACATTTAGGTTGCTTCCAGCACTTGGCTATTATAAATAGTGCTGCTATGAACATTGTGGTGCATAGGTTCTTTTGAATCAGTGTTTTGGGATTCTTAGGGTATAATCTCAGGAGTAGAATTGCTGGGTCAAAAGGTAGTTCCATTTTTTAGTTTTCTGAGGAAATTCCATACTGTTTTCTATAGTGGCTGCACCAGTCTGCATTCCTACCAACAGTGCACTAAGGTTCTGTTTTCTCCACTACCTCACCAGCACTTGTTTGTTGCTTTGGTTAGGATGGTCATTCTGACCAGTGTGAAGTGAACATGTATCACAATTTTTATTACATGTAATTATGTATTTAATGTCCTTATCTTCATTTTGCTCTATATTTCAAAAGGTTTGGGGCCATGTCTGTTCCTTACATTGTATCTCCAGTTCCTAACATAATACCTAGGAGCTAGAAAGTAATCAATACATTTTTTAAATAATGAGTCATTAAATAATAAGAGTCTGTTCCTATGACTAGTGCCATTTTAAGAATTGAAAAGCATGACCTGACAATTCCATTGTTGGGATTATACCCTAAGAATCCCAAAACACCAATTCAAAAGAATCTATGCACCCCAATGTTCATAGCAGCACAATTTATAGTAGCCAAGTGCTGGAAGCAACCTAAGTGCTCATCAGTAAATGAATGGATCAAAAACTATGGTACATTTACATGATGGAATACTAAGCAGCAGAAAGCAAGAGCTCCTACACTTTGCAATACCATGGATGGAACTGAAGAGCATTATGCTAAGTGAAATAAGTCAGGTGGTGAAAGACAAATACCATATGATCTCACCTATAAGTAGAACCTAATCCACAAAAGAAAAAGCAAGCAAGATATAACCAGAGACACTGAAATGAAGAACAAGCTGAAAGTAACCAGAGGGGAGGTGGGAAGGGATAATGGGAGGAAAAGAGGGAAGGATTTTCAGGAACATGTACAAAGAACACATGGACAAAACCAAAGATGGGTAGGATCAAGGGTGGGGAGTAAGGATGGCTGGAGTGGGGAGAGTGGTGGGGGTAAAGTCACCAGAGGGGAGAGGGGAGGGAATTTTAGAGGAAAGGGGAAGGAATTACAGGAACAAGTATAAAGGACACATGGACAAAAACTATGGGGGGGTGTAAATGGGAGGAAGGAGGGGAGGTCTGGAGTGGTGGGTTCGGGTGAGAATAAAAGACAGAAAACTGTACAAGATCAACAATTAAAATAAAAATTTTAAAAAAATTTAAAAAAGGAACAGAATTGAAAAGCATATACCAAGGAAGAATTTTAAATGGAAATATTGCTAATGTGTTGTACAAACATATTTTATCTAAGATCAGTCCTTAAGGATATTTCCAAAATTTGCCCTAAGGAAACACTTAATTTGTATTTAGAATTTGCATATGGTTGTTAAAACATTTTTTTATTTGAGATAAAAATGCAAAGTTTGTTTACACTTTTTTTTTTAAATTTTTATTTTAATTGTTGATCTTGTACAGTTTTCTGTCTTTTATTCTCACCCCAACCCACCACCCCAGCCCTTCCCTCCCATTTCCACCCCCCCATAGTTTTTATCCATGTGTCCTTTTTACTTGTTTCTGTAAATCCTTCCCCTTTTCCCCTGAAATTCCCTCCCCTCTCCCCTCTGGTGACTTTCAGCCTGTTCCCAATTTCTATGTCTTTGGTTATATTATGCTTGTTTCTTTGTTTTGTTGATTAGGTTCCTGTTAAAGGTGAGATCATATGGTATTTGTCTTTCACTGCCTGGCTTACTTCGCTTAGCATGATGCTCTCAAGTTCCATCCATGCCGTTGCATAGGGTATGAGCTCCTTCTTTCTTTCTGCTGCATAGAATTCCATTGTATAAATGTACCACAGTTTTTTGATCCATTCATTTACTGATGGGCATCTAGGTTGCTTCCAACACTTGGCTATTGTAAATTGTGCTGCTATAAACATAGGGATGCATAGTTTCTTTTGGATTGGTGTTTCAGGGTTCTTAGGATATAGTCCTAGCAATGGAATTGCTGGGTCAAAAGGTATATCCATTTTTAGTTTTTTAAGAAAAACCCATACTGTTTTCCATAGTGGTTGTACCAGTCTGCACTCCCACCAGCAGTGCAGTAGTGTCCCCTTTTCTCCACAACCTCTCCAACACTTGCTGTTTGTTGCTTTGTTTATGAGGGCCATTCTGACTGGTGTCAAGTGGTATCTCATTGTTGTTTTATTTTTTTTTTTTAAATTTTTATTTTAATTGTTGATCTTGTACAGTTTTCTGTCTTTTATTCTCACCCCAACCCACCACCCCAGCCCTTCCCTCCCATTTCCACCCCCCCATAGTTTTTATCCATGTGTCCTTTTTACTTGTTTCTGTAAATCCTTCCCCTTTTCCCCTGAAATTCCCTCCCCTCTCCCCTCTGGTGACTTTCAGCCTGTTCCCAATTTCTATGTCTTTGGTTATATTATGCTTGTTTCTTTGTTTTGTTGATTAGGTTCCTGTTAAAGGTGAGATCATATGGTATTTGTCTTTCACTGCCTGGCTTACTTCGCTTAGCATGATGCTCTCAAGTTCCATCCATGCCGTTGCATAGGGTATGAGCTCCTTCTTTCTTTCTGCTGCATAGAATTCCATTGTATAAATGTACCACAGTTTTTTGATCCATTCATTTACTGATGGGCATCTAGGTTGCTTCCAACACTTGGCTATTGTAAATTGTGCTGCTATAAACATAGGGATGCATAGTTTCTTTTGGATTGGTGTTTCAGGGTTCTTAGGATATAGTCCTAGCAATGGAATTGCTGGGTCAAAAGGTATATCCATTTTTAGTTTTTTAAGAAAAACCCATACTGTTTTCCATAGTGGTTGTACCAGTCTGCACTCCCACCAGCAGTGCAGTAGTGTCCCCTTTTCTCCACAACCTCTCCAACACTTGCTGTTTGTTGCTTTGTTTATGAGGGCCATTCTGACTGGTGTCAAGTGGTATCTCATTGTTGTTTTAATTTGCATCTCTCTGATAGCTAGCGATATCGAGCATTTTTTCATGTGTCTCTGGATCCTCTGTATGTCCTCCTTGGAGAGGTGTCTGCCCAAGTCCTTTGCCCATTTTTTAATTGGGTTGCTTGTCTTCTTAGAGTGGAGTCGTGTAAGTTCTTTGTATATTTTGGAGATTAAACCCTTATCTGAGATATCATTGGCAAATATGTTTTCCCACACAGTCGGTTCTCTTTTTATTTTAATACTGTTTTCCTTGGCCATGCAGAAGCTTTTTATTTTGATGAGATCCCATTTGTTTATTCTTTCCTTTATGTCCCTTGCTTTAGGGGACATATCAGTAAAAATGTTGCTGCGTGTAATATCTGAGATTTTCCTGCCTATGTTCTCTTCTAGGACTTTAATGGTGTTACGGCTTATGCTTAAGTCTTTTATCCACCTTGAATTTATTTTTGTGTATGGTGTAAGTTGGTGCTCGAGTTTCATTTTCTTGCACGAAGCTGTCCAGTTCTCCCAACACCACTTGTTGAAGAGGCTATTTTTACTCCATTTTATGTTGCTGCCCCCTTTGTCGAATATTAATTGACTATAGACACTAGGGTTTATTTCTGGGCTCTCTATTCTATTCCACTGGTCGACGTGCCTGTTTTTATGCCAGTACCAGGCTGTTTTGATTACAGTGGCCTTGTAATACATTTTGATATCAGGTATTGTGATCCCTCCTGCTTTGCTCTTCTTTCTCAAGATTGCTGCCGCTATTCTGGGTCGTTTATGGTTCCATATAAATTTTTGAAGAGTTTGTTCTATATCTGTGAAATATGCCATTGGTACTTTAATAGGTATTGCATTGAATCTGTAGATTGCTTTGGGAAGTATGGACATTTTGATGATGTTAATTCTTCCGATCCATGAACACGGTATGTGTTTCCATTTATTTGTGTCTTCCTTGATTTCTTTCTTCAGTGTTGTGTAGTTTTCTGCATACAGGTCTTTTACCTCCTTGGTTAGGTTTATTCCTAGGTACTTTATTTTTCTTTTTGCTATATCAAATGGTATTTTTTCCTTGATTTCTACTTCTGTTGTTTCATTGTTGGTATACAAAAATGCCTTTGATTTCTGGATATTGACTTTGTATCCGGCTGTTTGGCTAAATTCATTTATTAGGTCGAGCAGTTTTTTGGCTGAGACTATAGGATTTTCTATGTATACTAACATGTCATCTGCAAACAATGATAGTTTTGTTGTTTACACTTTTTTGTAACTTCTTTTTTTTATTGTTCAAGTACAGTTAAAATATATTTTATTTATAATATGTACATATAAAATAAACATATAATTAATATGTATAAATATAAATTTTATTTCTACCGTGTAAATATAATAATATAATTTAATAAATTTATTTATAATATATAAATGCATAATAGATATATAATAAATACATATGATTTTAAATTTATTATATAAATATATTTTAAAGTATAAACAAATTTTGAGTTTTATATATTATAAATAAATATAACTTTAAATAGATTATATAAATATTATAAATAAATATAATTTTAAATAGATTACATAAATATATTTACAGTATAAACAATCTTTGTATTTTTATCATTATAAATAATATGATTTAAAATATATTATGTAAATATATTTTAAAATATAAACAAGCTTTGTATTTTTATCTCTAATAAAAATGTTTTAACATTCATATGCAAATTTTAAATACAAATTACAGAATATAGAATGGTTCCTTCATTTCCTTAGTGTAAATTTTAGAAATGTCCTCAAGGATTGATCTTAGATAAAATATGTCTGCACAAACTAACCATATTTCCATGTAAAATTCTTCTTTGCTATATGCTTTTCAATTCTTAAAGTGATATTAGTCATAGAAACTGACTTATTTTTTACTGACTCATTATTAAAAATATTTGTTGAGTAATTACTAGCTCTGAGGTATTTTGTTAGAAACTGGAGATATAATGTAAGGAACAAACATGGCCCCAAACCTTTTGAAATATAGAGCCAAATGAGGATAAGGACATTAAATAAATAATTACATGTCATAAAAACTGTGATACATGTTTTGAGAAAGTTTCGGAGTTGACTATGATTAATAATACAACTGAGAAGTCCCTTTGAGATAAGAGAGGACAAAATAGATATTGCTCTAGGTTAAGATACACTACGCAGAATAAGTTGACTTCCCATGTAGTGGCTAAAACCAATAACAATGGAGCTAAAGGGAATACTAGGTTTCAGACCTTCCATGGATGGGCTCAGCAAAGTTTCAGATAAATTTTATGACCCCAAACTTACTTTTCTGGAGAAGAAGAGATTTATCAATGTAAAAGTTCACACTAAGGATTGTTTTTTTATTGACTTTATGAGCCAAGAAACATATTAATGATTAACAATGGTTTCTGACACATACTCATTGCAAGACCTCATTTATTTTATCTATTATCTATGTATCTACAATCTATCTATATCATCTATCCATTCATTGTGAAATAAGTAACATAATAAATGCTCTTTAGATTGGTTGCTCCTTCAGTCTTCTGCTGAGGTGGTATTGGAGGGTGAGTCCTTCTTCATCAGGTGCCATGGTTGGATGAATAGAAATGTCTTCAAGATGATTTACTACAAGAATGGCAAAGCACTGAAGTACTGGTATGAGAAACACAACCTCTCCATTACCAATGCCACAACAGGAGACAGCGGCAACTATTACTGCACAGGCATACTTTGGCAGATAAACTATACATCTGATCCCCTAAAAATTACTGTTAAAAAAGGTGAGTTAGTAGAAGGAAAGGGAAGGAATTCATAGCTGGAGAATGGAGAAAAGAAATATCAGCTTGAAATAGTAACTGCTTGTAAAATGGTGGCAGCTGTGATATCTTAGAAAGTCTACTAAACTTCAAAGAGGGAGGCCTGGGGTGTAGTATGTCTCTCAATCTCTGTCTTATATTTTTATTTATTTAATGGCAATAGTAATACCTAGTTACATTATGGAATGTTTATGAAGATTAAATGTGGTAATATATGTGAAATGGTTTTTATAAACCGTTAAGCACAACCCAAACATAACAGACTGCAATTAGTTTTGATCTCAAAGTCCTCTGCTGCTCCTGGGGGACAACAATTATTAAATTGAAAGGAAGTTTCAAAGTTGAAGGAACAAAGGCTATGAAGAGCTTGGAGAGTCTATTTCAACCTAAAAAGTCTGAGAAAAGACACCAACAAGTCAATAAATAGGCTCTCTGCCTGTGTATTGGGAGAAGGGAAAGAGGGCTTGATAAGGAAAATAGGCAGGTGGGCTGCCTCTATAATCAAGGAAAAGGACTGTTTTTTCCAAACTTCAAATAAGAGAAGGAGCCTTTGAAATGTTTGCTTATGGGAAGGAAATCAGACTTTTTGCCCTGCAGACTTGGCTCATACTAATGTTTGTGAAAGCATGAGACCAGAAACCAGAATTAAGCGCTAATGACTCTTCTCTGTTAGTGAATTTGAGACCTAAGTACTATTTAATTGTTGCTGGGCTTTTAGTCTCTTTATTTGTGAAATAAATGGTTTGATCTAGACTTCATTAGAATCAGTGAGGAAATAAAATATATATATATTCATATCTCACCCCTAGAAATTCTAATTTAATTGGTTTGGACAAGGCCTGGGAATCAGTATTTTTAAAAGCTCTTTCAGGTAATGTATAGACAATGTTTAGAGCCACTAGTCTGGGTGAGCTCTAAGCGATATCCAGCTTTAATATTCTGGGGCTCTATAATTCTAAAACAATCACAAAAAAAAGCAGTAGTTTGTAAAAAGAGTAACATAGTGGAACTGGAAGGAAACTTAAAGATGATTTAGTCCAATATCTTCATTTCACCCAGAAGGTATACAGGAATGATGATTTATTGATTGATTGAGAAATAAGGCACTGGTGACTCCCTGCCCTCACTCACTCTCCTTTCTAACCCTAAATAATAGTATTGGGCATTGATATTGTCAGCTCCAAGAAAGAGATCATTTTTCTTATTATCTTCTCCCTTGGGCATATCGGCTAGAGAAACTGTTAGACAAGGGCTGTGTGGGAGATAGTCAGAACTCCTGAGGCTCTAGGGAGCACAGTATAACAAACCTAAACTCAGGAGTATTTCGTACCTGAATCTGAATGCTATATCATGCTAGACTTTGATAGACCATGCTGGGACCTTATTTTAGGGAGAATGAGGCCCTGAACTGCATTGTTGAATATTTAATATGAGTTATGTTTCTTGTTTCATCTAGATTCCACCACACCTCACTGGCTACAATTTCATATCCCATTTTTGGTGCTGATTTTGTTTGCTGTGGACACAGGGTTATTTATCTCAACCCAGAAGCAGTTTAAGTCTATCTTGAAGATTAAGAGGACCAGAAAAGTCAACAAACTTTCAGACCCACATCCTAAGTGAACTCCCACAAAGAACTGATGTCATTGCTCAAGAAATATTTGCAAAACTGATTTCTTTCTGGCATCAGCAATTGTTTCTTAATTGTCAAACACAACTCACAATGTACATAGAAAGATCTGTATTCAACTGAACTGTTCAGTAAACCAACTGAAGCTGGTTAAATTTCATGTAGTTGTAAATGCTCAATAAACATCAGTTAAACAAGTAAAAGAATGTATAGCTTAATTTATACATCTATTTATTCATTTATATATATGTCTGTGAAAGAGAAGCACAATTTGAATAACAGAATTGTGAAACCATATAGCATGATTATTCCAAGTATTTTTAGGCTTGCCCCTTTTTTGTTTGTTTTTAGTTTTGCTTCCAGATGCAAAAATCATGAAGTTTTAGATTAGACATGTGTCTTGACCATTGTAAATATAAGCTAGGAATGAGAACACATGGTAGAATGATGGTGAGACCATTTTCATTTTCTCTCTTCAATGTACTATCCACAAGCTTCTACATCTTGGCAGAACCTGGGGAGGTTTTGAGCCATAGAACTCTGAGGATGTGGCTCAGTCTAAAATTTCCTTGTGATTGTTTTACTCCTCTAAAATCAAACTTATATCTTGGATAACCTCTTACAGCACCTAAGAAAGAATCTTGGAGAGATTCTAGTAAATAATAATAATCAAAACTCCACTCTGAAAACAATCCAGAACTGAATAAATTGCCAGCAAAGAATTTAGACATTTTTGCTTTGTTGATTTCTCCTTTCATTTTATGCCATTGCAACAATCATTGGAAGCGCAGGATTCTCTCATGGAATAAATGAGACTAAATTTCAGCCTCTTATAAAGCCATCCATTAGAAAGAGATTAAACTATACATGAGAGGAAATGGATCTAAGCCCCTACACTTCTATTTTCTAGGTTTGAGATTTGGAAAATGTTTTTATACCTCTATGGGCCTTAGCACTTCATTTATAAAAGAAGACTAATAGTCATCTTGTCAACCTCAAAGTGTTCTTCTGAAAATTAAGTGAATGCCTGTATTTGGAAATTCTCTATAAATTGCAAAGACTTAGGACTTCTAGCATGTATGAAACCTAATCTTTTCTCCCCAACTCCAACCTAACCCCACCTATAAATAGTTATACTGAGGGCTTGCAGAAGCATTAGAGCAGAGAAACATCATGTTGTTGGTACTGATCATGAGCTCAGAACAGTCAATGGAAGATTAGAGCATCCACAGTTTACCTATGTTTTAAAACAGTTAAAAAACTAAGAAGGAAATGAATCTAGGGTGAACTTATAAAAGATCCATGACACTCACTGACAAGTCCCATTTTCTCCAGAGAATGTATTTGGACCACAAAGCAAAACAAATTACTGGAGTTTATATATAAACACATTTATACTTACATTTACATTTATATATACAGCTATTTGGTATGAATGCTGTCCACTTTTTAAATTTTTTAAATTTGTTTTCTTTTTTTTCACATTTTAATTGCTCTTAACTACAGTTGTCCCCATTTTATCCTCATCACTCCCCTGTCCCATCCAGCCCTAACTTCCACCCTCAATCCTAGCCCCTTTGGCTTTGTCCATGAGTCCTTTAGGTTAATTTTTTTTTTCTTTTAGATTTTATTTATTTATCTTCAGAGGGGAAGGGAAGGAGAGAGGGAGAGAAACATCAATGTGCGGTTGCCTCTTTGTATGTCCCCTGCCGGGAACTGGCCTGGCAACCCAGGCATGTGCCCTGACTGGGAATCGAATCGCGATCCTTCGGTTCGCAGGCCCGCGCTCAATCCACTGAGCTACACCAGCCAGGGCTGTCCATGAGTCCTTTATACATGTTCCTTGACAACTCTTCCTCTTCTTTCCTCCATTATCCACATCCCCCTATCACTCTGGTCAGTTTGTTCTTTATTTTAATGTCTCTAGTTATGTTTTGCTTGTTGTTTTGATTTGTTGATTAGGTTGCACTTATATATAAGGTCATATGGTATTTCTCTTTCACCACCTGGCTTATTTCACTTAGCATAATGCTCTACAGTTCCATCCATGCTTTTGCGAAGAGTAGGAATTCTTTCTTTCTTTGTGCTGTGTAGAATTCCATTGTGTAAATGTACCATAGTGTTTTTATCCACTCATTTACTGGTAGGCACTTAGGTTGCTTCTAGCACTTGGCCATTGTAAGTTGTTCTGCTATGAGTATTGGGGTGCACAGGTTTTTCTTTCCAGACCCTTCTTGCTTGTAATATTTCTTTTGAGAGATCAGCTGATAATCTTATGGGAACTCCTTTGTAGATGACTCTCTCCTTTCCTCTTGCTGATTTTAAGATTCTCTCCTTATCTTTAATCTTGGGTAATGTAATTATGATGTGCCTTTTTGTGTGCTTCCTTAGGTCAGACTTCTCTGGGACTATCTAAGCTTTCTGGACTTCCAGAAAGTCTATTTCCTTTACTATATTGGGGACGTTTTCCCTCATTATTTTTTCAAATAAGTTTTGAATTTCTTGTTGTTGTTGTTCTCCTTCTGGCACCCCTATGATTCAAATGTTGGAACATTTAAAGTTGTCCCAGAGGTTACTAAGCCTCTTCTCATTTTTTCAAATTCTTGTTTCTTCATTCTGCTCCAGTTGGATGTTTATTTCTTCCTTTTGTTCCAAATCATTGATTTGGGTCCAGTTTACTTTCCTTCACTGTTGGTTCCCTGTATATGTTCCTTTATTTTACTTTGTATAGCCTTCGTTTCTTCCTTCATTTTGTGACCAAGCTCAATCATTTCTATGAGCATCCTGATCATCAGTTTTTTGATTTCTGCATCAGATAGGTTGATTATCTCCTCATTACTTAGATCTTTTTCTGGAGTTTTGATCTATTCTTTTGTTTGGGCCATATTTCTTTGTGTCAGTGCACCTGTTATGTTGTGAGGGGCAGAGTCTTAGGTATTCAATGGGGGTGGGGCAACGTTTTTTTGCTGCATTGTGGCACTATCTGTGGGGGAGGAGTCAGAGAGGGAACAATGCTGCTCCCTCACTCCTCTCTAGTCTCATTTTTCAACAAACTCCTCTGAGACTGGGAGTTTTCCCTCCCTTGCAACCCCCACAGGATTCCACAGCTAGAGGTTTTGAGTCCTTGATTTCCCAGTGAGCTAGCCTCTCCCTTGCTCTCACAGCCTGCTACATTGCTTTGGATTCTCTCCACCTGAATACCTACCTGTCTTTGCCCCTCTTACCTGTCTGAATGGATGTTTCTTTAACACCTTGATTTTCAGAAATCTATGGAGTTTGATTTTTCTGGAAGTTCTGGTTGTTTATTATTTTTAAATTGGTTCTTATCTTTCATTTGATTGTGTGAGGAAGTGAAGGGTTTCTACCTATACCTTCATTTTATCCAGAACTCCCTGGACTTAACCATAGTTTTTTGATCCACTCATTTACCAATGGGCACTTAGGTTACTTCCAGCACTTGGCTTTTATAAATTTTGCTGCTATGAACGTTGGGTTGCATAGGTTCCTTCAAATTGGTGTTTCAGGATTCTTAGAAGATCATCCCAGCAGTGGTAAAGAACACTGTCCACTTTTTAAAAAATCATTTCAGAGAGGTTAGAAATGACAAGATTCCCAGTGAACAGGTTTCTCACCTGGCTTCATGTAAATAACCCTGATGAGTAGGGAAGAGATTTTTTCCTCCTGCAAAAAGAGGATGGGAAGAGTCCCTACAGGAATCTCCTTTATTACTTTCTCTCCCTTAAGGAAAAATAGAGGCATAGTACAGGGGCCTTTGGACCAGAATCTTGCAGAACATTCATTAACAATCTCTCACTTCACAGTGCTCTATGCATAGCTACACATAAGGCTAGAGAGCAAGTTACTTACTCACATTTGCTCTGAGGCCAAAGACACAGACTTCAAAATTGAAAGATAGTTAAAATAGATACAAATACTAGGCTTGAACAGCTCAAGTTACAACTTCTAATGAATTTTCTGAGTTCTTGAGTATCACAATTCATGTTTACCTCTCCTTTTATACTCACTCCAAGCTTATGAAGACTATAGATAGAGCACAAACCTAGAGGTATAAGCTACTATTAACTAGCTGTGTGGTTGAGGAAAGTCTCTGAGATTCCACTTCTTTGTAAAAAGAGAGGTTTGTACGTGGTGGTCAATATGATCCCTTTGAGCACAGACATTTTGTCATTCATTACTTGGGAACCCAGTTCCTATTTGATTATTATCCATACACAAAAGCTCAAAGTTAATTCCTCAAGAAGCTTCAGTGTGTTATTTTTCCCTTTAACCTCTATACATTGGTATCTCCATTTGCTGTGCTATTTCATGTAGCTGAATTTTAGGTTTATTTCATTCGTATGTCTACTATTTCTATGTTCTAATTTCTTCTTGATATTTGTACATCTATTCCATAGGGAATGTGGGACACAAAGTTAGGGCTTCAGCATTTCATGGACTCACAATATGATGTTTTTAAAAATATACATACCAAATGGAATATATACCATAAAGAATATATATACCATATTCCATACATAGCATATGGAATATATACCACATGGAATATATACTATATTCCATGTATACCATACTATATATACCATATGTAGTCTGTCCAGATGGTATCCAATCATCCAATATGAAAAATAGAAACATTTATTGAGGAAGATACAAGATACATTGTACATAGAATAATGATTCCTCAGTCCCCTTCAAAGTAGGAGCCTTGGGACTTCACACAGTTCTCCCAGTAACCATCAGCTGCCCTGTTGTATTTTCCTGAATCTTATCAGTGGTCTGAAATCTCTTCCTTTTCAAAGGTGTTTTTAGCTTTGGGAAAAGCCAGATGTTGCAGGGTACCAAATCTGAGCTATAAGGGGGCTGAGTCACCTGATGTTTCACCAAAAAAACTTCTGTATGAGATGTGATATGTAAGGCAGTGCATTGTCATTATGAAGCTGCCAATAACCCATTGCACATAGCTGTGGACCTTCTGAATCATCTGAATAGTTTGCATGGAGCAATGTTCAAGCTTAATGCAAAATTTGATGCAGATTTGTTGTTCTACTCACTCAGTCATTTTGAATGCAATAGCTACACAGTACACATACTCAACAGCATCTACCATTCCCACTGATTAGTACAGTGAAGTCATCATTGTTCACACACATGCATTCCAGTGCACTCTGCTTGGCTGCCAGGTTACATCAATGTCAATGTCATGCAAACCATTCTCATTGTATATATATAAAAGGTTATCTGTCTATGCCAGATATATATAGTCTTTCCATCTATGCCAGAGACAGCATATGTATGTTATACTCATGGCTTAAATAGAAATAATTCACCATAGCTACACCTTTGAAGTCTCATTTATTACCTCGAAGCTCATGCAAAGTGGTCTAGGCTAGTCCATAGAGCAAATTTTCTCTCCCACATTTGCTGTTCTAAACCGACTGTCACAAATTATCATGAATTTCTAATACTTAGGGCTTTTTTTCCAAAAACGAAAACAAACAAAAAAAAAGTCAATAGGTCCCTGCAGGTGGCCAAATGGAGATAAAATCCCTTCACACTTCAAGAGTAGAAACTCAGACAAAAAATCCAACCCATCAGTAAATTGGAGAATTGAATGCTTAAATAAAGGCTCTGCTCTTTCTTTCTACTCTAAGTGGAAAATGGGACATCAGGGTTATCTTCTTGAACACACAAATGAAAATCTAGTTTTAGAATGGCAGAAGACCCCTGGATAACATGAGAAAGTAATACTGTCTTCCTGCATTAAGTTTGTCCAGCTCTGGACACTTACTTACCAAGCCCAAATCCCCATCAGTGCTTCATCAATCTCCATGACATTCCCACCATAAACAGTTTATAAATGTGCCAGGAATCACTATCAAGTTTGCTTGTATAGTCACTTACAGCACTCACACATTTTTTTTCCTTCTTGAAAATTGAAATGGTATATGCTCAGGTTCAGTCTTTTTTATATTTGCAATCTTAAACATATTGCTAAGAGTGGTTAGGAATCTCACTGTAAGGTAAGGGCATCAGGATGAAATAAAATTGAAATTACTCATAGATAAATTTTGAAGACAAAGGGATAATATTTTGTGGATTCTGAGGAAAAAATGTATATTTTAATTTTTAATCTGTTTCCAAGAAAATAATGCTAAACTACTGTTGACCGAATTCAGCCACAGTAAGTATAGTTCAGTTGCTAGTATGAAATTATTTTTTAAATTAAAAGATAGGAATCACTCGTCTTCTGTCTTCATTAGAATATACCAAGGCTGAAAAATTGGGTTTCCCACTTGACAATTGTTGTTCTAGAAATGGGTTCCTAAAGGGTTGTAAAGAGATATCCCCAGGAAACAGACTCAAACAGAGATTTGAATGCAACAAGTTTATCAGGGAGGGCTCTGAGCATCAACATCCGTGTGAAAGTAAGGGAAGCAGAACTGGGGAAAGGGAATAGTTGAAATATGACACAGTCACAGCAAAAGCCTCAAACTGTCTCACAGATGAGAGCCCAAGACACTCCCAGAATCTGGAGTAATGAATGTGGGTCCTCAAAGGAAACAATCAGGGTAGTATACAACAGTCTCCACTAGATACAACCTCAAACAGAAGAAAGTGTGACATCAGCCATCAACCCTTTACCTAACTTTTTTATCTCAGTTAAGAAGAACTACTAAGAAAAAGAATTTTTATAATTGTTTTATGACTATCCTCACAGAAATGAACTGGGTCTATCATTTCTAGAAATCTGGACACAGAGGCAAATATATCTTTTATCTCTTGTCAGACTTCACACATCAGTGTTTTTGTGTTTTGTTTTGTTTTTTTACAAAGTGAGACATGTTCACTTAGAGGATTTGTTAACTTCCATGGACTTGTTCCAATCTCAGTACCCAAAAATGTGACACTCTCACAAGCTTTTTCAGGGTTACCATTTGATATTAGCTGGATTCTGGAGACTGCAAGAGTTGTGTTTGAAACTCAGCCTTGCTTGATCCTTGAAATAGAAGGCCAGAGGAAATGGGAGAATGAGGAGAGAGGATTTTTCCTTGTACCAGAGCATACACTTTCACCTTCTATTTGCCCACACATAAAATTATTTTTGTTCAACTCAGATTTTAAGCTGGAGTATCTAAGAAATTTTTGAAGATTTCCCTCTTCAGGCTTAGGAGCTTACTCTAAAAAGCAAATTTTTAAGTCAAGTTTCATAAGTTGTACTTAAAGTGCTCACATGTATAATACTATTACAAAGAGTTTAGCTCTATCTTGCAAAAGAAGCTATGTCTTTGCTTGGCTCTTTTCAACCTCCATTCTCTTTCATGCTCATGTAAGAAGTATAAAAAACATTGGACTTTTCAGCATATCCAACTTTGCAATTGGAGTTTTCTTGCCTAGGCATGTCTGGACTATGGACAACTCACTTTTGAATTTTCAGTAGCTGATGGCATTTTGATTTCCTATATTTGCACCACTCATTCTCAGTAATGATCAATTAGGGCTGTTCTAGTCACTTGGAACATGAGAAAGCCATTATTTGATGATTCTTCAGGCTGTGATGAACTATTAGCAAGTAGCTAAAACAAATTACAAGAGACTTCAGTGTCCATGGAAATGATATGCATGCATGTCCCCTCACTTAATTGTTAAAATGTTTGCACAAACTACTACTACACCCTTAATAGCCCAAAAAGTCTTTTTAAGATAGTTTCTAAACCCTTTGTTTAGTAGCTCTTAAAAGTCTGCTCTATTTTGTGTCTTAATGGAGTTGTATAACAACACATTCTCAGGGTGTGTATGGCTATGTGCATGTGTGTGAAAGAAAATATCAATATGAGTGACTCAGGCATGTAAATATTTCTCCTACATTCTTAACTGTCTGTTAAAACATTTTTATCTTTTCTGAAGGAAGGCACAGACAACCATGACTAGCTCTAATGGAAGTCTACAATTTTAACACCCAATTAAATTTAGTCTATTTTTATTGATCCCATATTTAAAAACATTATCAAAACAGCATTAAAATTAATACCTATATAAAATCAAGCAAAAGGCTTCAATAACCTCTCCTCATTAACGGGAGAGGAACTTCTGCTCCATGGCTCTGCACAAAGCATCTTTGACCTCCTTTTTCCTCAGGCTGTACACAACAGGGTTCAACAGGGGAGTAATGACAGTGTAGGTCACTGAGATGAGTATCTCATGCCCTAGAAAACTCTGGGACTTAGGCTTGAAGTAGATGATGGAGGTACTGCCATCCATCATCTACTGTGGATGATGACTACTGTGAGGTGGGAGGCTAGGTGGCAAAGGCCTTCTTCCGACCCTCAACTGAAGCAATCTTAAGAATCGTAGAGATGAAAAAGACATAAGAGATAAAGACCAGATTCATAATCAGAACAAGAACACGGATGCTGATAACAAAGTTGATGATTTCATTGACCATGGTGTCTGTGCAGACCAGCTTCAGCAGGTGTCTCACATCACAGAAGAACTGAGAGATGATAAAGACATCATAGAAAGGGAGGCAAAACACAAGTGTTACTTGGACAGTGGCCACACCCAGACCAATTTCCAGTGACCCAGATACAAACTGCACACAGGCTCTTTAGCCAGGATAATTGAGTACTGTGCAGGGTTGCAGATTGCCTCATAGTGATCATATTCCATGGCTGTGAGCAGGAAGTAGTTGTTGATACCAAAGGTGAGATAAAAGAAGATCTGAGTGGCACAGCCTTGGACAGCAATGAGCTGATGACACAGCAGTCCAGAAAGCATGTGGGGAATGATGGCCACAGTATAGCAGGCCACAGAGATGGACAGCATGCTCATGAAAAACTGCATAGGAGTCTGGAGATGATGGTCAAGTGAATAACAGTAACAACAATGACATTGTCAGAGAGAATCAGCAGGTACAAAGTTAGAAAGGCAACAAAGAAGATAAGCCTGTGCTGCCACCCAAAGCTGGAGAAACCTTTAAAGAGAAACTCAGTCATAGCAGTAGAGTTTGGTTTTTGCATTGAGAAAATTCTTGGTCTGAAAGAGCAAGGCAAAGAAAGGTGTGATGAGTCAACTATGAAAGAAAGTAGCCTTTACAAGGCCTCCAGTAAAAGGCCGTACATCTTCTGAGCAGTGCCTCGGATTTTAAGGCCCACCACTGTTGAGCTGTTGGATAATTGATCAGAGTCATCACCTTTATCCATCCTCTTCTTTAGTACTACAGACCTGTTACCTCAGACCCTAGGATTGAGGTCATGGATAGGTCTGAGAGGGAAAGTAGAGACAAACTAAAAGACAGATTTTATAGAAATAATTACCCAGCCATTGAAGAAGTGAGTTTAGGCAAACAAAGAAGCCCATCTCTCTGGGTCTCCTCAAATACACTTAAGTTAGCTCCCTAACAATTCAGTGAGTAACAGTGACCTAGGTGAAAGATAAAACATATCTGAGGCTATTATAAACACTGTCAGAATTCATTACAAACAACAAATGCTTCATGAGGGTCCTAGATTTACTTCTCCTCCCAAGAAACCTAGGTCCAAGGCTTCACTTCCCTGTGCACTACACTTAGAATCCACTGTGATCAGGAAAGATTAAAAAGGAAACACTTCTACTGGATATCTCACTGGGCTTGCACCAAATGTACTTTAGATCATGAAAAATGGTTTGAAAATGCACTGTAGGTTTTAGGCTTATCTCCTTGAATTCTAGATGAAGGGAGGAAAGAGGATGGAATAAATTTGAGAATATTCCTTCAAGGAGGGAATGAATTTTCCTAGTGAGAGCAAAGATAAAATGTATTTAATCAGATAAGGACCACATATTATATTTTTACTTCAATTTTTATATTCAATTGTGATTGGGAATAGAAATAATTTTACCCCAGGTGAGTTCAGAACTGGAGACTATACTGGGGTAGATTTAACCACACTGCTTAAATCCATGTATGATAAAACCCACCATGTTTAACCATTACCTCCATTCAGAATGCTGAGAATCATCTCAATTCTCCCCCTTCCTTTTTTCACCCTAAAGACAGTACCTCCTAAAGTAGTTTCTCCTCTGTTCTGTCTTCACTTCATGTTTTCTAACAATACCCAACCTAGGGACCTGCTTCTTCTAGGTCTGTTCTGTCAAGAGGACGTGAGCTACTAAGGGGACAAAGCTTATCTCCCTGGCAGGAGTGCTGCTTCTGCCTCATCCATCTCTGGCCCTAACACTTAGTCGGTAGTCAATGATGGGTAAGACTCCTCATGGGAGGGGCAATCTAAGCCAGATGCAACCACTTAGGAGGCCCTCATGGAAGGACTCGGGGGCTGCAGCAAAGAGGATGTGATGGACCCTCACCCCCCGGCTATTCTGACATAGCCTGAGTCCTCATTTCCATCTGGGAGATGTCTTCTTAAAGCCTGAAACTATGAGGGCAAGTGGTGCAGCCCTGTGCTGGCTGGGATGGTTCCCTGGGTGATCAGGCATAAGAAAGAATTCCTAAAATCCTGTGAAACCTGCTTTGCTAAGAGTGCACTCATTTAAATGATAAGGGTCTGAGGAGGAAATGAGTATGTCTCCCAAAGTTTGGCAACCCCCTTTCCGGACAGACACTGACTCAGATTAAGCCCTCAGATTTCTTTGAAATGTTAACCATTGTTTGATCCTTGCCACCTGACGTACCTGTATTCCTGTGTATTTGAACCCAGTAAAAGCCCAGTGAGGAAGGGGCTCTGGGTCATTCTCCTCTGAGAGTTTGTCCACCTCTCCTCCCCAAGCAGATCATGTCTTAGTAGTTTTATTTTCATCCATGATGGAGGGATGGGGCTCTGCAGGCGAAGCCCCCACACACAGTCCAGAATGAAATATCTAAAAGAATTAGAAAGGAAGGAAACAATGTGTAAACCAGCCTTCTAGTGCCTGAGACTAGAAAAGAAGGATGAACACACACACACACACACACACACACACACACACACACACCCATTTCCTCTAGATTGTTATAGTCCTTCCTGCTGGAAGCAGGCCTTATTTGAGTCACAAAATAGTAACTCTGGCTTAAGTTCTATTTATAAGTTACAAACTGTCTGTAACAGATATCTGGGTCTCTTTTCCCCAAACACTACAGACTCCTAAGTGATCAATAGCATGAGACACAATCCAAAAAGCAGAGTGCCTAGAGACCTCATTACTTAGGCAACTCATTTCCTAATCCTGAGATTAACATTTTGGAAGGTAGAGTTGTCTTAGCTATTAGGAGAAATCTCTGGGGTGAAAAGGTGGGTTTCAAACTTTATTAGGGTGGGCTATTATCTTGCGAAGGTACATATCATACTTTCTGTCCATTTCTCTGGCACCACAAGAGGGTGGCTTAAGACTTTATATATTACACTTCATAATTGGAAGAAGAGAAGCAACAGTTTGCAAGTAGGGTTAAGCATTGACCTCTGCGACCAGGTAGACAGAGGGCTGATCTTTGAAGCCAGTTTAAAATCAGGGTAGAATTATCAATATACTACTTAAAATTCTGTTGTAAGAACTTTTATGTTTTTAGCTAACCTCTCACATCTCTTTTCTCATCACAGACCTACATCATCCTGAATCTCCTAGCTGAGATGCATGCAAGACATCAGCCTTGCCAGGTCATTTTCCATGCACTACATCATCCTATTATTCACAGCCCACATAGATGTTGTGTCAATAGCTTTAAGAAATGTAAAAGCTGGCATTGAATTGGCACAATTTTTAACTCCTTAATCATTTTCTTTGCATTGATGTTAAATCTTAACTCAGTTGTAAGCATAGTTAGACAGAGAACTTGCATTCATCTTCTGTTCTCAGTGTACTTATAGCTGCTACTACTAAAAAATAATTGCTAACATTATATGTGCTTATTATATACTAAGTGCCAAAATATGCAATGTACATGAATTGACGCATTTAACCCCAACAAAAATATATGAAGTAGTATCAAATTCATTTTCAGAAGACAAACAGGCACAGAGACATTATGTAAATTTTCTAGAACACTGAGTTAATTAATAGGAAGCCATATCTTAAACCCAGGAAATTCAGTTTCAGAAACCATACTGGCACAATTCTGGACACAAATTCATTCTCAATAAATATTGGTTATATTGAGTTTATTAGAACTGTTTTCAATCTTCTGGTCAAGATGGAAGTGTAGTTAGATACACTTTGCCTCCTTGCACAAACAAAAGAAGGACAAAAAATTAAAAAACAAAACACAACCAGAACTTCCAGAAAGTCAAACTGTATGGAAGTCCAACAACGAAGGAGTTAAAGAAATAGTCATCCAGACTGGTAGGAGGGGCAGAGATGGGCAGCTGGGGCAAAAAGGGCACATGGCAAGACAGCAGCTGGAGGACCAGACAGCCAAGGTGGTGGCTGGTGGTTCCAAATTTGTGTGCAGATAAACTGGGAGGAACAACTGGGGAGTGAGAAAGACCATGAAACTCAGGGATCCAGTGTGGGAAAAGAAAGCCTCAGAACATCTGACTATAAAAACCTGTGGGGGTTACAGCAGCGCAGGAGACTCCTGGTCTCACAGGAGAATTTGTTGGAGAGACCAGCAGGGTCCTAGAATGCACACATACCACCGTCTTGGGAATCAGCACCAGAAGAGCCCAGTTTGCTTATAGGTAGTGGGAGAAGTGATTGAAAGCTTGCTGAGAGCCAAGCAAGCTGCATTGTTCCCTCTCTGACCCCTCCTCCACGTACAGCACCACAATGCAACAGCAGAGTGAGTTGTCCCACTCTGATGAATACCTAAAGTTCTGCCCCTTAAAATGTAATAGGTATTCTGAGACAAAGAAATATGATCCAAAGGAAAGAATAGATCATACCTTAAAAAACAGAACTAAGCAATGAAGAGATAGCCAACCTATTGGATGCAGAAATGGATGAGCTCAGTAGCAAAACAGAGGAAAAAATGAAGGCTATACAAAGTGAAATAAAGAAAAATATATAGGGAGCCAACAGTGAAGGGAAGGAAACCATGACTCAAATCAATGATTTGAAATAGAAGAAAAAAATGAACATTCAACCAGAACAGAATGAAGAAACAAGACCCCCCCCCAAAAAAAAAAAAATGAGAAGAGGCTTAGGAACCTCTGGGACAACTTTAAATGTTCCAACATCTGAATCATAGGGGTGCCAGAAGGAAGAGAGGAAGAGCAAGAAATTGAAAACTTATTTGAAAACATAATGAAAGAGAAATTCCCCAATCTGGCAAAGGAAATAGACTTCCAGGAAGTCCAGGAAGCTCAGAGATTCCCAAAGCATTTGGACCCAAGGAAGTACACACCAAGGTACATCATAATTACATTACCCAAGATTAAATATAAGGAGAGAATCTTAAAATTAGTAAGAGAAAGGAGGACAGTTACCTACAAAAGAGTGCCCTTAAGACTATCATCTAATTTCTCAAAAGAAGCCTTACAGGCAAGAAGGGGCTGGAAAGAAATGTTCCAAGTCATGAAACGCAAGGACCTACATCCAAGATTATTCTATCCAGCAAAGCTATCATTTAGAATGGAAGGGCAGATAAAGTTCTTCCCAGTTAAGGTTAAGTTAAAGGAGTCCATCATCACCAAGCTCTTATTATGTGAAATGTGAAAGGGACTTATCTAAGAAAAAGAAGATGATCAAAACTATGAACAGTAAATTGACAACAAAAACAACTATCAACAACTGAACCTAAAAAAACTAACTAACTAATTAACTAACTAACTAACTAACTAACTAACTAAAGAAACAACTAGAACGGGAACAAAATCACAGAAATGGAGATCACATGGAGGGTTATCAGTGGGGAGTGGGAGGAGGGAGAATGGGGAGAAAGATACAGGTAATAAGAAGCATAAATTGTAGGCATAAAACAGATTGGGAGAGGTTAAGAATAGCATAGGAAATGTAGAAGCTAAGGAAATAATACATACCACCCGTAGATATGAACTAAGGGTCGGGGAGAATGCTGATAGGAGGGGGAGTGCAAGGTGTAGGGAAATAAAGGGGAGAAAAAGTGGGACAACTCTAATAGCATAATCAATAAAAAATACTTAAAATTTGTCTTCATTGGTGGTACTGCTAATGATAGCAATTTAAGAAGGAACTTTGGGCACACAGCTGGAAGCGCATCTATAGCTGCAGTGTCAAACATCAACTAGGTGAGTGCCAGAGAGAGAGACTCTATCTGCACCTGGGTTGAATGGAGACAGGCTGTGGCCAGCTGTAAGGGTAAGAAACTTTTGGATTTTTGGAGCAGTGGTGTGTGTGGAAAACTGAACTGTGACTCAGTTCTACAGTAGGTGTGCCCCAAGAGACTTGTTTTTTAAAGGAGAGCTGAAGCATGCTGGGCAGAGACCCTCTGGGCAGCTTTCCTGCAAGAAAAGGAACAAGACTGAAAGTGTGGTTTGCTACCACTGAATACAACTGGGCAAGGAGATTAGAAAGTTGCACAGCAAAGGGATTTCAGCACAGCATGGTTAGCAGACTGCACAAAGTGGAGAGTTTGGGACTGTGTCTGCAGTGAGGGTAGTGGGCTGGGAACTGGATGGGCAAGGGTTAAGCTTCTGAAATTGTTTATAATCAGGCAGAGCCCCCTTTCCTGGCAGAGTTCATCCTTCTGGGAAGGGAAAGACATACCTAATCCCCACTTCCTGCAGGATCATAAAAACTGCATCTAATGGGGAAGCTCTGCAAAACAGGCAGGTCAGGCTCAAGAACACCCTGCAGGGTGCATATCCACAGGAGAAAGACAGGAAGAAAAATGCCTAAAGGGCCTATTTTGTGCCACTCTCAGGGAGACAAAATACATTGGTTCCTAGGGCCATATTCCACTGAGGCCAGCAAGGCAGGGAGATCAGAAATCAGTGCAGCAAGGGAGAATCAGTGCCCTGCTCAGCTTCACCAGGCACACAGACCTGCTATCAGCACCAAGTAGGAAAGAGTTGACCCTCTTACAAAGATTGGCCCCTCCCTTGAAAAGGACAGCAAGTTCATCAGAAACTATACATTATTGGAAATAAGCTGGGACAGACAAGATGAGTAATGCAGTCAGGGAGAACACACCCAGTTTTCCCGTAAGACTCTATAGCACTTCCCAGGGGATATCTAGGAGTCTCACCCTCCCAATCACAATAGAAACCCCCTCTAGTAGCAGGTGAAAGTTAAACATGCAGTGCTGCTAGAAGTTGGAGGACCCAACCCTGGGACAGACCTCGAGCTGATAAAAAGCCAGAGAGGAGGAGCCAGACAAAGACAAAAAGCAAACACCAAGCTGTGTAGAGACAAATTCCACTTCATTCTTTTTCAGAATTTGTGTTTTTTTTTTCCCTCACATAGCCTTTTAACATTTCTCCCTTTTCTTCAATTGTATTCCACACAATTAACTATTTTTGTCTTTTATTTTTTATTCTTTTTATTTAGATTTTATATGTTTTTATTTCTATTTCAAATTTCACATTGTACCCTTCCCTTGTTTTACTCCATTTTACCTTCTTCCTGCCCTTTATTTTACTTTTGTTTTAGTTCCCCCATTCTACACCTTGTTCCTATTCCTTACTCTTACCATATCTCCTTGTTCTATCCTTTCAAAATAATTTTTCTTTCCTTTAGTCTGCTCACATTACTTTTTCCCTTCATTATAATATTCTTATTTTCTTTCCACCTTTGAAATAGTTGTTTGGTTGGTTTTGATATTGTGGTTATTGTTTTTCTTCAGTTTTATTCTTATTTGGTCACAGTTTTTTTTTTATTTCAAATCTCATAGGTTACTGTCCCCATCTTACTACATTTTGCATTCCTCCTCCCTTGCTTATTTGAGTTTGGAATTTTATTTTTCCCCCTCTTAGCTTGGATTCTATTCTTTACTCATTATTTCTCCTCCCTCTATCCTCTCAAAATCATTTTTCTTTACTATAGACATCTCATATTCTCTTTTCTCTTTCTTATATATTCTTATTCTCTATCCACCTTTATTAATCTTTGCTCATCTGTCCTTGTCATTGACCCTGCTATGGTTTTTCTTCAACTATGTACCTATTGGTTCACTATATATTTTTTCAATTTTTATTTTAATTGTTGATCTTGTACAGTTTTCTGTCTTTTACTCCCACCCCAACCCACCACCCCAGCCCTCCCCAACTCCCTCCCATTTCCGCCCCCATAGTTTTTGTCCATGTGTCCCTTATACTTGCTTGTGTAAACCCATCGCCTCTTCCCCTGAAATTCCCTACCCTCTCCCCTCTGGTGACTTTCAGTCTGTTCTCAATTACAATGTCTTTGGTTATATTATGCTTGTTTGTTTGTTTTTTTGATTAGGTTCCTGTTAAAGGTGAGATCATATGATATTTGTCCTTCATTGCCTGGCTTATTTCGCTTACAATGATGCTGTCCAGTTCAATCCACGCTGTTGCAAAGGGTAGGAGCTCCTTTCTTTCTGCTGTATAGAATTCCATTGTGTAAATGCACCACAGATTTTTGATCCATTCATTTACTCATGGGCACCTAGGTTGCTTCCAACACTTGGCTATTGTAAATTGTGCTGCTATAAACATAGGGGTGCATAGGTTCTTTTGGATTGGTGTTTCAGGGATCTTAGGATATAGTCCTAGCAGTGGAATTGCTGGGTCAAAAGGTATATCTATGTTTAGTTTTCTTAGAAAATTCCATACTGTTTTCCATAGTGGTTGTACCAGTCTGCACTCCCACCAACAGTGCACTAGTGTCCCCTTTTCTCCACAACCTCTCCAACACTGGCTGTTTGTTGCTTTGTTTATGAGGGCCATTCTGACTGGCGTCAAGTGGTATCTCATTGTGGTTTTAATTTGCATCTCTCTGACAGCTAGCGATATTGAGCATCTTTTCATACGTCTCTGGATCCTCTGTATGTCCTCTTGGAGAAGTGTCTGCCTAAGTCCTTTGCCCATTTTTTAATTGGGTTGCTTGTCTTCTTAGAGTGGAGTCTTGTAACTTTTTTATATATTTTGGAGATTAAACCCTTACTGAGGTATCATTGGCAAATATGTTTTCCCACACAATCAGTTCTCTTTTTATTTTAATATTGTTTTCCTTGGCCATGCAGAAGCTTTTTATTCTGATGAGATCCCATTTGTTTATTCTTTCCTTTATGTCCCTTGCATTAGGGCACATATCAGTGAAAATGTTGCTGCGTGGAATATCTGAGATTTTCCTGCCTATGCTCTCCTCTAGGACTTTAATGGTGTTACGGCTTATGTTTAAATCTTTTATCCACCTTGAATTTATTTTTGTGTATGGTGTAAGTTGCTGCTCCAGTTTCATTTTCTTGCACATAGCTGTCCAGTTCTCCCAACACCACTTGTTGAAGAGGCTATTTTTACTCCATTTTATGTTGCTGCCGCCTTTGTCGAATATTAATTGACTGTAGAGACTTGGGTTTATTTCTGGGCTCTCTGTTCTATTCCACTGGTCCACATGCCTGTTTTTATGCCAGTACCAGGCTGTTTTGATTACAGTGGCCTTGTAATACATTTTGGTATCAGGTATTTTGATCCCTCCTACTTTGCTCTTCTTTCTCAAGATTGCTGCCACTATTCTAGGTCATTTATGGTTCTACATAAATTTTTGAAGTGTTTGTTCTATGTCCGTGAAATATGCCATTGGTACTTTAATAGGTATTGCATTGAATTTGTAAATTGCTTTGGTAGTATGGAAATTTTGATGATATTAATTCTTCCGATCCATGAACACGGTATGTGTTTCCATTTGTTTGTGTCTTCCTTGATTTCTTTCTTCAGTGTTGTGTAGTTTTCTGCATTCAGGTCTTTCACCTCCTTGGTTAGATTTATTCCTAGGTTCTTTATTTTCCTTTTCGCTATATCGAATGGGATTTTTTTCTTGATTTCTGCTTCTGTTGTTTCATTGTTGGTATACAAAAAATGCCTTTGATTTCTGGATATTGACTTTGTATCCAGCTATTTGGACAAATTCATTTATTAGGTAGAGCAGCTTTTTGGTCGAGTGTGTAGGATTTTCTATGTATACTATCATGTCATCTACAAACAATGATAGTTTTGTTTCCTCCTTTCCAAGTTGGAAGCCTTTTACTTCCTTCTCTTCTCTAGTCACTGTGGCTAAGACTTCCAATACTATATTAAATAGAAGTGGTGAAAGTGGAGAACCTTGTCTTGTTCCTGATCTTACTGGGAAAGATTTTAGTTTTTATCCGTTGAGTATGATGCTGGCTGTAGGTTTGTCATATATGGCCTTTATTATGGTGAGGAATGCTCCCTCTATTCCCACTTTGCTGAGTGTTTTTATCATAAATTTGTGCTGTACCTTATCAAATGCTTTTTCCGCATCCATTGATATGATCATGTGATTTTTGTCTTTGCTTTTGTTTATGTGATGAATTACATTTACTGATTTGCGAATGTTGAACCATCCTTGCATCCCTGGGATGAATCCCACTTGGTAATGGTGTGTGTTTTTAAATGTATTGTTGGATGTGGTTTGCCAATATTTTGTTGAGGATTTTAGCATCTATGTTCATCAGCGATATTGGCCTGAAGTTCTCCTCTTTTGTTGTGTCTTTATCTGGTTTTGGGATTAGGATGATGCTGGCTTCATAAAAAGAATTTGGGAGTTTTCCATCATTTTGGATTTTTTCGAATAGTCTGTGAAGGATAGGGGTTAGCTCTTCCTTAAATGTTTTGTAGAATTCTCCTGTGAAACCATCTGGTCCAGGGCTTTTGTGTGTCAGGAGTGTTTTGATTACTGTTTCAATTTCATCAGCTGTTATTGGTCTGTTCAGGCTTTCTGTTTTTTCTTCATTGAGTTTTGGAAGATTATATTTGTCTAGAAACCTGTCAATATCACCTAGGTTTTCAAATTTTTTGGCATACAGTTCCTCATAGTACTTTCTTACAATCCTTTGTATTTCTGTGGTGTCAGTTGTAATCTCACCTCTTTCATTTCTGATTGTGTTTATTTGAGTCCTCTCTCTTTTTTTCTTGATGAGCCTGCTTAAAGGCTTGTCGATTTTGTTAATATTTTCAAAGAACCAGATCCTGGATTCATTGATCTTTGGGATTGTGCTTTTAGTCTCTATGTCATTTAATTCTGCTCTGATCTTGGTTATTTCTCTCCTTCTACTTGCTCTGGGCTGTCTTTGTTGTGGTTCCTCGAGTTTTTGTAGGTGTAGGGTTAGGTTGTTTGTTTGAGATGTTTCTACCTTTTTCAGGTAGGCCTGTATCCCTGTAAGCTTCCCTCTGCGGACTGCCTTTGCTGTGTCCCATAAGTTTTGGGTCGATATGAGTTCATTATCGTTTGTTTCCAGAAACTTTTTGATTTCCTCCCTAATTACATTCTTGACCCATTCATTGTTTAATAGCAGGCTATTCAATCTCCATGATTTTGAGGGTTTTGGATTTTTTCCCCTGGGGTTGGTTTCTAGTTTCAATCCCTTGTGGTCAGAGAAAACGCTTGGTATGATTTCAATTTTCTTGAATTTGTTGAGGCTTGTTTTGTGTCCTATCATGTAGTATATCTTTGAAAATGATCCATGTGCATTTAAAAAGGAAGTGTATGTAGTTTCTTTGGGATGAAAGGCTCTTCATCCCAAGTTAAGTCCATATCAGTTAAGTCCATTTCCTCTAGAGTGTCGTTCAATGCCACAATATCTTTGTTATTATTTTGTTTGGAAGAAATCCAAAGTCATTTTGTTTCAACTTGTGTTGAAGTCCTCTAAAATTTTCTTGATGTATTTAGGTTCTCCTATGTTGGGTGCATATATATTTACAATGTTTATGTCTTCTTGGTGGATTCTTCCCTTGAGTATTATGAAGTGACCTTCTGGGTCTCTCTTTATGGCCCTTCTTTTGAAGTCTATTTTGTCTGATACGAGTATTGCTACCCCAGCTTTTTTTTTCCTATCCATTTGCTTAGAAAATTTGTTTCCAGCCCTTCACTTTGAGTCTGTGTATGTGTTTTGTCCTGAGGTGGGTTTCTTGTAGGCAGCATATGTGTGGATCATGCTTTCTTATCCATTCAGCTATTCTATGTCTTTTGATTGGAGCATTTAATCCATTTACATTTAAGGTTATTATTGATATTTATTCATTGCCATTTTTGTACCTGTGTTCCTCTCTCTCTGTCTTTTCCTTTCTTTCCTTAAAGCAGTCCCTTTAGTATCTCTTGCAGAATTGGTGTGGTAGAGGTGTATTCTTTTAAACTTCTTTTGTCTGGGAAGCTCCTTATTTGGCCTTCTATTTTGATTGAAAGTCTTGCTGGGTAAAGTAGTCTGGGTTGCAGACCTTTGGTTCTCATTGCTTGAAATATTTCTTGCCATTCTCTTCTGGCTTGGAGCGTTCCCATTCTAAGGTCAGCTGCTGACCTTATTGGGGTTCCCTTGTATGTTACTTACTTTTTTTCCCTTGCTGCCTTTAAGATTCTCTCTTTGTCTTGGAATTTTGCCATTTTAATTATGATGTTCTTGAAGTTGGCCTGTTTGGATTCCTCTTGATTGGGACTCTCTGTGTTTCCTGGATTTGTGTGGCTTTTTCTCTCACCAAATTAGGGACGTTTTCCATCATTACTTTTTCAAACACGTTTTCCATCCCTTGTTCTTCTTCTTCTTCTGGTATCCCTATTATACGGATATTATTCTGTTTCATGTTGTCTTGCATTTCCCTTACCACCTCTACATTCTTTCTGAGCCTCTTTTCCTTATCTTGCTCATCCTGGGTGTTTTTTTCTATTTTGTCCTCCAATTCACTGATCCGATCTTCTGCTTCATCGATTCTGCCTTTCATTCCTTCTACTGTGTTCTTCAGTTCAGAAATTGTGTCCTTCATTCCCTCTTGGCCCATGTTGATAGTTTGTATTTCCTTTTTCATGTTGATATAGTTTGCGGTGAGTTCATCATAACTTCCCTGTAGTTTGTGGTAGCTCATTGAGAGCTCATAGAGCTTCCTGACAACCATTGCTTTGAACTCAATATCTGATAGTTGAGTTGCCTCCATTTCATTTAGCATTCTTTTGGAGATTCCTCCTTTCCTTTAATTTGGGGATTTTTTTTTTTTGTCTTTTCATTGTTTATAAGACTCTTGTTGTTAGCCTCAACTTCTTAAATTGATCTGTTCTGCCTCCCTGGGTTTGTGGTATGACCTTCTGTACTAGAATACCTGTGAGATTCAGTGGTGGATTCTCCTTCATATATCCTGTTGTTCACAGCTTCCACTGTCTCATCAGCTGGGATACCCTCTTTGGGGGGCCAACTCTGTTTTGTTTTTTTTTTGTTTTTTTTTTTACAATTCCAGGCTTGTTTGTTTTGTCTCACTCATGGGTATTTAAAAAGAGAAGAGAGGGAAAAAATGAAAAAAGAAGAAAAAAGAGGAAGGTAGAAGAGATAAAATTGGAAAGAAAGGAAGAAGGAATAAAACAAGAAAGAATTAAAGAGAGGGAAAAGGAGTTGGGGAGTAAAGAAAAAGATAAAAATAATAAAGAAGGAATAATTAAAAACACATATAAATAGACAGTCACACAAACGAAAAAACACAAACAAACAAGCTAAACAAAAAACAAACAACCAAAAAAGGAACAAACAAAACAAAACAAAACAAAATAATAAAACAAAAACAAAAACCCTCTTGTTGTTTTCAAACTTGCTGAGCCGATTTCTCTGGTCTTGCTGGCTGCAATGGCCGAGGGGTGATCTTATTTCTTTTCTCTGTGTTCAGAACTCAGTCCTCATTGTGCTACGGATCCCAGCATTATTAGGCGCCTCTCCCCACAGGGCTTTCAGCGTGTGTTCTGAGCCTCCTGGTGTGTGTGCACTTCCCCCAGTTTATGGGTGTGTGCTCGGTTCTCCCGTCGTGCACAGCTGCCTGCCTTTGCTCCTGCAAGGCTTTCTGTGGTGGGTTGGGGCCTATGCTCCAGCAGCTATCTTGCGCCTGCGCCTATGGTCCTGAGCTGTCTGCATTTGAGCGCCCGCCTGTGCACTGACAACTATGGCTCCACAGCTGTCTCCAGTGGTCAGCACCTATGTTTTCACGAGTGCCCACGATCCTGCGGCCGTGTGCATTCCCACGTGGGTGCCTATTTTCATGCAGCCATCTCACTTCACATGCGCCTCCATCTGGGGTTGGGGCGACTATGATTTCGCAGTGGCTGGGCAACCACGAAAACTCAGTTCAAAGTTGCGCAGTGACCTGGTGAGGGGCAACCACTATCCCTCAGCCTGCAGTCATGAGGTGGTCCCTAAGATCTCCCAACAGGTTTTACCGGCTGACCCAGCTCCCTCCCTAGAGCCCTGGGGCAGGCTTGGAGGAGCGCCAGGCAGGGACCTCAGCCGCTCTGCTCTCCTTGCTGATCCCTGGGCTCCTATTGTTCTGAAGAGCTCTCCTTACGGCAGGTTTTTCAATGTCTGCTACAATTTTCAATCTCTTATTCTCAAATTTGCTGTGTTACTGTTCCTTGTCTGCTCTGTTTTTCCATAGATCGGCCAGGTTTTTTTCCCTTGTATAGGGGGGAATGGAATCTGCTCCCTCCTACCACATTGCCATCTTCCCTTCACTATATTTTTATTTTATAACAAACCTCATATTATACGCTTCCCTTTTCCTACTTGATATTGCCATCACCCTTCTCTATTTACTTTCATTTTAATCTTGTTTTCTCCCTTCATTCTCCTTGTCTCTACTCCCTACCTTTATTATTTCCCATCCTTCTTCCCTCTCAAAATCATTTTTCTCTCTTTTAGTCATCTCATATTCTTTTTCCCTATATTACCTTAATTTTAATTTCTTTCCATCTTTATTAGTCTTTGGTCACTTGCTGTTGCTGTTGCTGATGTGAGAGGGTGGTAATTCGGCTGGCATGGGTTTGGTTTTCTGGATAGTTTTGCTTATTTCCTGCCAGCACCTGTACAACAGCCTACAAGCCATGGTGGGTGTTAGAATTCTCAGTTAGAAGTCACACTCAGCCAGCTGGTATGGAGAACACACCAACAAATGATCCATCAAAATCAAAATCCAACTATACAACAGAGCCCACGTAAACTGAATAAAAGGCATCCCTAGAGAATCCAGATCAGGAGAGCAAAAAGACTGCACCACTAAGACCTACAGAACTCCTAACACAAATGGCCATCCCACAAAGACAGGCAGTCTAAGTAGAGCAATCTGAGAGGAAGAAACAAACAAAAAGAATCACCTAAAATGGGGAGACAAAGTAACAACTCCAAATAAAAAGGTAAGAAGGAATGCCCACAAAAAGAGATAAATTAATTTCAGGTAAGCAATGTATCAGACACAGAGTTCAAAATAATGGTTGTAAGGAGGCTCCAGGAAGTCAGTAAGAAATACAAGGAAATTTATGGGAACTATAAGGAACTTAGTGGGAACTACAACAGCATGAAAAGAAGACATAGAAACTATGAATTAAAGTCAATAGTAAATAAAGAAAACAATAGCAGAAGTGAAGAATACACTAGAAGTAATCAAGAGCAGTCTAGATGAAGCAGAGCACCAAATCAGCAAGTACTCAAAAAGAATGAGGACGGTTTCAGGGAGCTGCAGGAAAATGTGAAATGTAACAACATTCACACCATGGGAATAGAAGAAGGAGAAGAAAAATGGCAAGGGATAGAAAAACATTTTTTTAAATGATTTTTTGTTTATTTCTTGTCTCCTTTTTTGCTCCAGTTTTTTTTTATCATTGTTCAAGTACAGTTGTCTACATTTTCCTCCCAACACTGCCCCCGACCCCAGCCATCCCCATTTCCCACCCTTGATCCTACCCTACTTTGGTTTTGTCCATGTGTCCTTTATAGATGTTCCTGAAAACCCTTCTCCTTTTTCCTCCCATTATCCCCTTCCACCTCCCCACTGGGGACATAAATGTCAGTTTGTTCTTAATTTCAATGCTTCTGGTTATATTTAGCTTGCTTGTTTGTTGTGTTGATTAGGTTCCACTCATAGGTGAAAACCTCTTTGAAAAAATGACAGAAAACTTCCCTAACCAGGTGAGGAAAAAAAGTCATGCAAGTTCAGAACACACAAGGGTCCCAATTAAGATAAACCCATAGAGGTCCACTCAAAGACACATCATAATTAAAATGAAAAATTTTAAAGACAAAGAATCTTAAAAACAGAAAAGGAGAAACAGCTAGTAACATACAAGGGAGCTCTGATAATGCTATCAGGTGATTTCTCCACAGAAACAATACAAGTCATAAATGACTGGCATGAAATATTCCAAGTAATGAAAAGCAAGTACCTGCAACTGACATTACTCTACCCTGCAAGGCTCTGATTTAAATAGAAGGTGAAATAAAGAGCTTCCCAGACAAAAGAAGACTAAAAGAATATATCACCAAAATATGTGTAGTACCCAAAGCAATCTATAGATGTAATTCAATTCCTATTAAAATACCAATGACAGCATCAAATTAAAAACCTTCTGCATGTCAAAAGAATACATCAGCAAGATGAATAGGGAACCAACCATATGGGAAAATATATTTGTCAATGATACCTTGGACAAGGGTTTGATCTCCAAAACATATAAAGAATTCACATGACTCCACACCAGTAAGACAAACAGTCCAATTAAAAAATGGGCAAAGGACCTGAACAGACACTTCTCCAAGGAGATCATACAGATGGCACATAGACATATGAAAAATGTTCAAAATCACTAGTCATCAGAGAGATGCAAATTAAACCCACAATGAGGTATCACTTCACAGCTGTAAAAATTGCTGTCATTGATAAATCAATAAATAACAAGTGCTGGTGAGGATGTGGAGAAAAAGGAACCCAATTGTTGGGAATGCAGACTGGTACAGCCACTATGGAAAACAGTGTGGACTTTTCTCCAAAACTAAAAGTGGAACTAGTTTTTGACCCAGCAATTCCTCTGCTGGGGTAAGCCCTAACAATCCTGAATCACCAATTTAAAAGAAGTAAATATCCTTATGTTCATGTCAGCACTATTTACAATAGCCAAGTACTGGAAACAGCCTAAATGCCCATAAATTAATGAGGGGTTAAAAAAATTGTGGTGCATTTACACAATGAAATATCACACAGCAGAAAAAGAAAAAGAAACTCCTGCATTTTGCAACAAGCATGGACAGAAATGGAGAATATTATGCTAAGTGAAATAAGCCAGTCATTGAAAGACAAATACCATATGATCTCACCTATAAGAAGAGTCTAATGAACAAAATAACCTAATGAACAACATAGAATCACAGGCATAGAAACATGGAACAGACCGACAGTGACCAGAGGGGAGAGGAGGGAGGAGGATAATGGTGGTATGATGGGGAAAGCGCTAGTCAAAGAACTTGTTGAATGACCTTTGGACACAAACAACTGTGTGGTATTGACTGTTGGAATCAGGGGGGTGATCTCAGTGAAGCAGGGCAAAGGGGAAAAAATTGGGACTACTGTAATATAACAATAATTTTTTTTAAGAAAGGCACTTTAGTTATGATCAAGAAAGCATTAGAGTAGTGATCTGTTTACTTAGGTTTTAGTTTCCATATCTACCACTAACTTGGTTAATATTTGTATTGGTTAATATTTGTCTTACCTGGGCCTTTGTTTATTCATCTTTGAGTGATGATATGATAAAGTGATGATGTTGATAATGATGATAATAGTAATATCTAACCATATTCTGTCTCTCACTCTATATTCTTCACATAGTTTTATGTAATCTCACAATAACAAGATAAAGTATATTTATTTCTTAAATAATATTTTACACATAAAGAAACTAGGGCAAAAGCACCAGGAATTAGTGATCTTTTCTAGGATTCTTTTCACAACACTACTCTTTATATCCCTATAAAATTGAAGGGTAGAGTTACTTCTGCTCTGTCTCTAAAATGTTATAACTCTAAGATGTGGATATAGCTTCTAAGCCAATAAATAGTTGGGCTAGAAGTCTAGATAAAAAGAAGATATGTGAAAATGTTAGTTAGCCTAACATCCACTTCTTTGCAGTTTCCTTAAGGAACTGCGATTTGTATTTGTAGTCTTTGATCAAAAGGCTAAAAAAAATAAGCAGAGCATCTGGCAGTCTTCACATTCTTGAGGACTACAACCTAGATGAAAGGGTAAAGTAGAAATAAATTAACCTTCACACAGACTGAAACCAATTTTTATTTAGCTTAATTCCTACTTGTAGCAACATGATCTTGTCCCTACTCTAACTACCTGCCAGTAGTCAAAATAAAATCTCTGGGTGAAGATAATATAATGTAGAAAGTCCATTTATCTTGACAATGTTTTCACATAGAACAGGAGTAGGCAAACTATGGTCTACTAGCCATGAGTCCACCACTGACTTTTACACAGCCTGAAAGCTGTCTAATGGTATTTAGACTTTTTAAGTTGTTGGAAAACTCAAAAGAATATTTTATGACATAAAATTATAAAACTTAAATTTCAGTGACAATGAGGAGTTCTTTTTTAAAGAAACACCATATCCATGGCCTTGGTCACTATGGTTCTGTTGGTTGGATGTAATCCCATGAAGCAAAAGGTGGCCAGTTCAATTCCTAAAGTGTGCATGCCTTCATTGTGGTTTCAGTCCCTGGATGGGGAGGGTATGAGAGTTAACTGATCTATGTATGTTTCTTTCCAACATTCATGTATCTCACCCTCTCTTCCCCTCTCCCTTGCCCTCTCTCTAAAAACAAACAAATAAAATCTTTAAAAAAATAAAACAAAATAAGCAAAAAATCATAACCACACTCTCTTACTTACATATTATCTATGGCTTCTTTAATAATATTTTGCCAGAAATGAATAGTTGCGGCAGATATGTATTATTCATAAACCTTTTTAGAAACATTTTCATTGTTCTTCAAGTAGAGTTTTCTGCCTCCCCCCACCCCACCCCACATAAATCTTAAATTATCCTCTTCAGATTCTTCAGGAAAAGATTTAATATTTTTTGTTTTTTGTATTTTTAATATTTTTTGTTGTCTGAGTACAGTTTTCTGCCTTTAACACTCACCCCTCCCCATCACCCCAGCCATCCCCAACTCTTTCCCCTTTTTCCAGCCCCCCTTGTTACTGTCCATGTGTCCTTTATAATTGTTCCTGTAAGCCCATCACCCTTTTCCCCATTACCCCTCCACACTCCCCTCTGTTCACTGTCATTCTGTTCTCAATTTCAATATCTTTGGTTATATTTTGCTTGCTTCTTCACTTTGTTGATAAGTTCCAGTTAAGGGTGGAATCATATGGTATTTGTCCCTTACCACCTGAATTATTTCACTTAGCACACTGCCCTCCAGTTCTATCCATGCTGTCACAAAGGGTAGGAGCTCCTTCTTTCTTACTGCTGCATAGAATTACATTGTGTAAATGTACCACAGTTTTTTGATCCACTCATTTACTGATGGGCACCTAGGTTGTTCCAGCACCTGACTATTGTAAATTGTGCTGCTATGAACATTAGGGTGCATAAGTTCTTTTGGATTGGTATTTCAGGGCTCTTAGGATATAATCCTAGCAGTGGAATTGATGGGTCAAAAGGCAGTTTTATTTTTAGTTTTCTGAGGAAATTCCATACTGTTTTCCATACTGGCTGTACCAATCTGCAATCCCACCAACAGTGCACTAGGGTTCCCTAGAGAAAAGATCCCTTTTTTCCAGATCCTTTCCAATACTTGTTTGTTAATTTGTTTATGATGGCCATTCTCACCAGTGTGAAGTGGTATCTCATTGTGGTTTTAATATGCATCTTTCTGATGTGTAGCAATACTGAGCATCTTTTCATGTGTCTCTGGACCCTCTGTACATCCAACTTGGAGAAGTGTCTGTTCAAACCCTTTGCCCATTTTTTAATTGGATTGCTTGTCTTCTTAGAGTGGAGTTATGTGAGTTCTTTCATTTTAATGCTGTTTTCTTTAGCTAAGCAGAAGCTATTTGTTTGGATGAGATCCCATTTGTTCATCCTTTCCCTTATATCCCTTGATCTAGGAGACACATCAGTGAAAGTATTGCTGCTTGGAATATCTGAGATTTTCCTGCTTATGTTCTCCTCTAGGACTATTATGGTGTCACAACTTATATTTAAATCTTTTAACCACTTTGACTTTCTTTTTGCACGTGGTGTAAGTTGGTGATTGAATTTCATTTTTTTTGCATGCAGCTGTCCAGATCTCTCAACACCATTTGTTGAAGAGGCTATCTTTGCTCCATTTTATGCTGCTGCACCCATTATGAAATATTAATTGCCCATAAAGACTTGGGTTTATTGCTAGTCTCTCTATTCTGTTCCATTGGTCCATGTGTCTGTTCTTATGCCAGTACCAGGCTGTTTTGATTACAGTGTCCTTGTAATACAGTCTGTTATCAGGTATTGGGTCATTTATGACTCCATATAAATTTTTGACATGTTTGTTCTATATCTGTGAAATATGCCATTGGTACTCTAATAGGTATTGCATGGAATCTATAAATTGCTTTGGGTAGCATGGACATTTTGATGATGTTAATTCTTCTGATCCATAAACATGGTATATATTTCCATTTTTTGTGTCTTCCCTAATTTCTTTATTCAGTGTAAGTAGTTTTTTTACTACAGATCTTTTCCCACCTTGGTTATGTTTATTCCTACGTATTTTAATTTTCTGGTTGCTATATCAAATGGTATTGTTTTTCCTGATTTATGTTTCTGATATTAAATTGTCAGTATACAAAAATGCCTTTGACTTCTGAATATTGACTTTGTATCCCACTGTTTTGCCAAATTCATTTATTAGCTCAAGCAGTTTTTTGGTGGAGTCTATAGGATTTTTCTATGTACACTATCATGTCATTATAAACAAGGACAGTTATGTTTCTTCTTTTCCAATTTAGGTGCCATTTATTTCATTTTCTTGTCATTGTTGTGGCTAGGACTACCAATATTATGTTGAATAGGAGGAATGAAACTGGAAAACCTTGTCTTTTCCTGATCTTAGTGGGAATGTTTGTAGTTTTTGCCCATGGAGTATGATGTTGGCTGTAGGTCTCTCATATATGGCCTTTATTATGTTGAGGAATTCTCCCTCTAGTCCCACTTTGGTATTTTTATCATAAATGAGTCTGTATCTTATCAAATACATTTTCTGCATCTAGTGATGAGATCATGTAATTTTTTCTTTGCTTTTCTGTATGTGATGAATTATATTTATTGATTTGGGAATATTGTACCATCCTTGCATCCCTGGGATGAGTCCCACTTGTTCATGGTGTATGATTTTTCTAATGTGTTGCTGGATGCAGTTTGCCAATATTTTGTTGAGGATTTTAGCATCTATGTTCATCAGCAATATTGGCCTCAAGTTTTCTTTCTTTTTTTGTCTTTATCTGGTTTTGGGGTTAAGATGATGCTGGCTTCATAAAAAGAGTTTGGGAGTCTTCCTCTTCTTGGACTTTTAGAAATAACCTATGAAGGATAGGGCTTAGCTCTTCCTTAAATGCTTTGTAGAATTCTCCTCTGAAACTGTCTGGTTCAGACTTTTGTATGTTGGGAGTTTTTTTATTACTGCTTCAATTTTGTCAGTGTTACTGATCTGTTTGGGTTTTATGCTTCATTGACTTTTGGAAGATTATATTTTTCTAGAAACTTGTCCATTTCACCTAAGTTTTCAAATTTCTTGGCATACAGTTCGTTGTAGTAATTTCTTATAATCCTTTGTATTTCTGTTATATCAGTTGTAATCTCTCTGCTTTCATTTCTCATTATGCTTATTTGGGTCTTCTCACTTTTTTTCTTGATGAGTCTGCTTAAAGGCTTGTTGATTTTGTTTATTTTTTCAAAGAATGAGCTCCTGCATTTATCGATCCTTTGAATTGTACTTTTAGTATCTACATCATTTAATTCTGCTCTTATCTTGGTTATTTACTTCCTTCTACTTGCTCTGGGCTGTTGTTCTTCAAGTTTTTGTAGGCACAGGGTTAGGTTATTTGAAATGTTTCTATCTTTTTAGGTAGGCCTGTATTTCTATGAACTTTCCTCTGTGGCTGTCTTTGCTGTTTCCCACAAGTTTTGGGTTGTTGTGAGTTAATTTTCATTTGTTTCCAGAAAACTTTTTATTTTTTCCTTGATCCCTTTCTTGACCCATTTATTGTTTAATAGCATGCTATTCAATCTCCATCAGTTTGAGTATTTTTTTATTTTTCTCCTTGAGGTTGGTTTCTATTTGTCATCCCTTGTTGTTAGAGAAAATGCTTGATATTAATTCAATGTTCTTGAATTTGTTGAGGCTTGTTTTGTGTCTATCATGTGGCATATCTTTGAAAATGTTCCATGTGCATTGGAAAAAAATGTGTATTTTGCTTCTTTGGGGTGAAAGGTTCTATATATATCAGTTAAGTTCATTTGATCTAGGACATTGTTCAATGCCACAATATCAGGCTATTATTGACAAGTACTTATTCATTGCCATTTTTTTCTACCTGTGTTCCTCTCTCACTCTTTTCCTTTTTCTTAAAGCAGTCCTTTTAGCGTCTCTGGCAGAGCTGGTTAGGTGTATGTGTATTCTTTTATACTTCTTTTGTCTGGGAAGCTCCTTATTTGGCCTGAAATTTTAATTGAAAGCCTTGCTGGATAAAGTAGTCTTGGTTGCCGGCCTCTGGTTTTCATTACTTGGAGTATTTCTTGCCATTCTCTTCTGGCTTGGAGCATTTCCACTGAGCAGTCAGCTGCTAGTCTTATTGGGGTTCCTTTGTATGTTTCTTCCTCCTTCTCCTTTGCTCCAAGGCAATCTTAATTTAATGCCAAATTAATAATTAGAATAATTAGAATAATAATTAAATTAACATCATAATTAAAATGCTAAATTTTAAAGACAAAGAGAGAATCTTAAAGTCAGCAAGGGAGAAACAGGAAGGAACATACAAGGGAGCTCCAGGCTAGCAGGTGATTTCTCAGTAGAAACACTACAAGCCAGAAGGGAATGGCATGAAGTATTCCAAGTAATGAAAAGCAAATCCCTGCAAACAAGATCATCCCCCCCTGGAAGGCTGTCATTTAAAATGTAAGGCAAAATAAGGAATGTTCCAGACAAAAGTAGGCTAAAAGAAGACACCTCCCCAAAATTAGCATTGCAAGATAAGCTAAAGGGGCTATTTTAAGAAGAGGATGAAAAAGAGCCAAACAGAGAGAGACACAGGTACAAAGGGGGAAAATGAATAAGTACGTATCAATAATAACCTCAAATGTAAATAGGTTACATTTTGCATCAAAAGACATAATATAGCTGAACAGATAAGAAAACATGATGCAGATATATGCTGCCTAAAAGAGACTCACCTCAGAACAAAAAACCTACACAGACTGAAAGTGAAGGGTGAGAAAGAAAATATTCCAAGAAAATTGGCAGGAAAAAAAGCTGGGGTAGCAATGCTTGTATCAGACAAGATAGAGTTCAAAACAAAGGCCATAGAAAGAGACACATGACCAGGCTGGTGTGGCTCAGTGGACTAAGCACTGGCCTGTGAATCAAAGGGTGACAAGTTTGATTCTCAGTCAGGGCACATGTCTGGTTGGCAGGTCAGATCCTTGGTGCAGGGCATGCAAGAGGCAACCACACATTAATGTTCCTTTCCCCCTCTCCCTTCCTTCCCCTCTCTCTAAAAATAAAGAAATAAAATATTTTTTAAAAAAGAGACACAGATGGACACTTCATGATACTTAAGGGAAGAATCCATTAAGAAGACATAAACAGTATAAACATATATGCACCCAATATAGGAATATATTGGAATATATAAAAGAATATATAAAATCTTGGAGGACTTCAAGAAAGATAGACACAGCAACACACTTATACTAGAGGATTTTAACACCCCACTGTCAAAAAGGGAAAAAATCTTCCAAACAAAATATCAATAAGTATATTGTAGCACTGAATAACACACTAGATCAAATGGATTTAACTGATTATATATGTGTGTGTGTATATAAACACATTGTATATGTATGTGTGTACATATAATTCTGTATATGTATACATGTGTGTGTATATATATGTGCATATATATATACATTACGTATATCCTTTCATCCCAAAGAAACAAAATACACATTTCTTTTAAATGCACATGGAACATTTCTTTTTAAAAAAGATTTTATTTTTATAATTTTAGATACAGGGACAGTCAGGGAGAAAGAGATGGAGAGAAACATCCATGTGTGGTTGCCTCTCATAAACCCCTAACTGGAAAACTGACAGATAGCAAGGCATATGACCTGACTGGGAATGGAACCAATGACCTTTTGGTTCTCAGACAGGCACTAAATCCATTGAGTCACAGAAGCCAGGTGCACTATTTTCAAAGATAAACCGCATGATAGTACACAAAACAGGCCTCAACAAATTTAAGAAAATTGAAATTATATCAAACATTTTCTCAGGTTGCAATTGTTTGAAACTAGAGACTAACCTCAAGGAAAAAACTCAGAAACAATAGAATTCATGGAGACTGAATAGCATGCTATTAAACAATGAATGGGTTAATAATGACACCAAGGAAGAATTTTAAAAGTTTCTGGAAGCAATGAAAATAAACACACAAGAGTCCAAAACATATGGGACAGAGCAAATGAAGTCATGACAGGGAAGTTCATAGCAATACAAGCCTACTTAAAAAGGATAGAATGGTTTCAAATAAATAACTTTACCACACAGCTATAAGAACTGGAGGAACAACAACAAACAATGCCCTGAGCAAGAAGAAGGAAAGAAATAATCAAGATCAGAGCAGAATTATATGACATAGATACTAAAAGAAAAATTCAAAGGATCAATAAAATCAGGAGATGGTCCTTTGGAAAAACAAACAAAATTGACAAACCTTTAACCAGACTCACCACAAAGAAACACAATCAAATATAAAAGAGGAGGGATTACAACTGATACCACAGAAATTCAAAGGATTGTAAGAAGTTACTATGAAGAACTATATGCCAAGAAATTTGAAAACCTAGGTGAAATGGACAAATTTCTAGAAAAATATAACCTTCCAAAAATCAATGAAGAAGCAGAAAGCCTGAACAGATCAATAACAGCTGAAGAAATTGAAGCAGTAATCAAAAATCTCACAAAAAAAGCCCTAGACTGGATGGTTTCACAGAAGTTAACAAAACATTTAAGGAAGAGCTATCCCTTATCCTTCTCAGACTATTTTTAAAAACCCACTTAAAGGGAAGCCTCCAAACTGTTTATGCAGTCAGCATCATCCTAATCTGAAACTAGATAAAGACACAAGAAAGAAAGAAATCTACAGGCCAATATTGCTGATGAACATAGATGCTAAAATCCTCAACAAAATATTGGCAAACAGCATCCAGTAATACATTTAAAAGATTATACAACATGGTCAAGTGGAACTCCTCCAAGGGATGCTAGGATGGTTTAATATCACAAATCAGTAAACGCAATACATCACATAAACAAAAGGAAACACAAAAATCACATGATCATACAAGTAGGTGCAGAAAAAAATTTCATAAAGTACAGCACTCACTTGTGGTAAAAAACATTCAGCAAAATGGGGCTAGAGAAAAGATACCTCAACATAAATGTCCTCCAGAACAAGGGATACAAAGGAAATAATAAAAAACGGGACTACGTAAATTTAAAAACTTCCATACAGCTAAAGAAATAAAGAAAATGGAAATGCAACTATATGCATGGGAAAATATATTTGCCAATGATACCTCAGACAAGAGTTTGATCTCCAAAACGTATGAAGAACTCACACAACTCCACTCCAGGAAGACAAACAATCCAATTAAAAAATGGTCAAAGTACCTGAACAGATACTTCTCCCAGGAGGGCCTACAGAGGGCCAAAGGACATATGAATGGATGCTCACCATCACTAGCAATCAGAGAGATGCAAATTAAAACCACAGTAAGAAATCACTTCACATCAGTCAGAATGACCATCATTAACAAAAAAACAAAGAAGTACTGGTGACATTGTGGAGAAAAGGGAACCCTAGTACACTGTTGATGAGAATGAAGACTGGAGCAGCCACTATGGAAATCAGCATGGAATTTCCTCAAAAACACTAAACTAAAAAAGGAACTGCCTTTTTTTTTTTTTTTTTTTGGTAGCATGTTCTTTTCTTTTCTTTTTTTTTAATTTTAATTTTTGTTCTTGTACAGTTTTCTGTATTCTACTCCCATCCCGGCTCACCGACCCAGCCCTCCCCACCACCCTCCCATTTCCACACCCCCCTAGTTTCTGTCCATGTGTCTTTTATACTTGTTGCTCTAAACCCTTCCCCTTTCCCCTGAAATTCCCTCCCCTCTCCCCTCTCATGATTGTCAGCCTGTTCTCAATTTCAATGTCTTTGGTTATGTTTTTCTTGTTTGTTTTGTTGATTAGGTTCCTGTTAAAGGTGAGATCATATGGTATTTGTCTTTCATTACCTGGCTTATTTCGCTTAGCATAATGCTCTCCAGTTCCATCCATGCTGTCGCAAAGGGTAGGAGCTCCTTCTTTCTTTCTACTGCATAGAATTTCATTGTGTAAATGTACCATAGTTTTTTGATCCATTCATTTACTGATGAGCACCTGGGTTGCTTCCAACACTTGGCTATTGTAAATTGTGCTGCTATGAACATTGGGGTTCATAGGTTCTTTTGGATTGGTGTTTCAGGGTTCTTGGGATATAATCCAAGCAGTGGAATTGCTGGGTCAAAAGGTAGATCCATTTTTAGTTTTCTTAGGAAATTCCATACTGCTTTCCACAGTGGTTGTACCAATCTGCAATCCCACCAACAGTGCCCTAGAGTCCCCTTTTCTCCACAACCTCTTCAGCACTTGCTCTTTGTTGCTTTGTTTACGATGGCCATTCTGACTGGTGTCAAGTGGTATGTCATTGTGGTTTTCATTTACATCTCTCTGATAGCTAGCGATATCAAGCATCTTTTCACATGTCTCTGGATCCTCTGTATGTTCTCCTTGGAGAAGTGTCTGTTCAAGCCCTTTGCCCATTTTTCAATTGGGTTGCTTTTTTTCTTAGAGTGGAGTCGTGTAAGTTCTTTATATATTTTGGAGATTAAACCCTTGTCTGAGGTATCATTGGCAAATATGTTTTCCCATACAGTTGGTTCCCTTTTATTTTCATACTGTTTTCTTTGACCATGCAGAAGCTTTTCATTTTGATGAGATCCCATTTGTTTATTCTTTCCTTTGTGTGCCTTGCTTTAGGGGACATATCAGTAAAAATGTTCCTACATGAAATATCTGAGATTTTCCTGCCTGTGTTCTCCTCTAGGACTTTAATGGTGTCACGGCTTATATTTAAATCTTTTATCCACCTTCAATTTATTTTTGCGTATGGTGTAAGTTGATGCTCGGGTTTCATTTTCTTGCACGTAGCTGTCCAGTTCTCCCAACACCACTTGTTGAAGAGGCTATTTTTACTCCATTTTATGTTGCTGCCCCCTTTGTCAAATATTAATTGACTGTAGAGACTTGGGTTTATTTCTGGGCTCTCTGTTCTATTCCACTGCTCCACGTGCCTGTTTTTATGCCAGTACCTGGCTGTTTTGATTACAGTGGCCTTGTAATACAGTTTGGTATCAGGTATTGTGATTCCTCCTACTTTGCTCTTCTTTCTCAAGATTGCTGCCGCTATTCAAGGTTGTTTATAGTTCCATATAAATTTTTGAAGTGTTTGTTCTATGTCTGTGAAATATGCCATTGGTACTTTCATAGATATTGCATTGAAGCTGTAAATTGCTTTGGGAAGTATGGACATTTTGATGATGTTAATTCTTCCGATCCATGAACACAGTATGTGTTTCCATTTGTAGGAACTGCCTTTTGATCAGGCAACTCCGCTGTAAGGATTATACCCTAAGAATCCTGACACACCAGTTCCAAAGAACCTATGGATCCCAATGTTCATAGCGGAACAACTTACAATAGTCAAGTGCTTGAAATAACCTGAGTGCCCATCAGTAAAAAAGTGTATCAAAAAACTGTGGTACATTTACACAATGGAATGATATACAGCAGAAAGGAAGGAGTTCCTACCCTCGGAGATATGATGAATGGAACTGGAGAGCTCTATGCTAAGTGAAATAAGCCATCCGGTGAATGACAGGTATCATATGATCTCACCTATAAGTGGAACCTAATCAACAAATTAAGAAGTGAGCAAAACAGCACTGGAGACATGGAAATAAAGAACAACATTACAGTAACAAGAGCAGAGGAGAGAGGAGCATAATGGGAAAGTAGGAGAGGGTCAAGTCAAGGAATATGTATAAAGACCCAAGGACAAAGATTAGGGGGGTGAATTGAATGTGAAAGGTGGGTACCACAGGAAAGAGTAATGGGGGAAAATGTGGACAACTGTAATGGAAAAACAATTTTAAAAAGTAAATCATTATTATAGATTTTGCAAACTAGTAATGACAACTTCTTTACCCTTTTACTAAAAGGGGAGAAAATTTAGCCTTTGGGGACTTTTCAACTAGTTTCCTAAAAAGTTTTTTCAGCACTACCTCCAGAATAGAACATGAATTTATCCATTTCCTTCCATCACCACTGAAAATACTCTTATACAGAAATAATCTTCTGTTGCTATTTACTTCTCTATATTTGTTCTTTTCTCCAATTCTTTATATGTCAACTGACATTATCTTTTAAAAATATAAATGAGATTATGCTCTTTCCCAAATTAAAACTATTCACAAGATTCTCATTGCACTTGGAATAAAGGCGACATTATTTTTTGTTTGTTTTTTTTGTTTTTATTTTTGTCACATTTTTTATTGTTGTTCAAATAGAGTTGTCTCTATTTCCCCCCATCACTTGCCCGCACCCCAGCCATCCCCACTTCCCACCCTTTTTTTTAATTTTTAATCAGTATTTTTTAATTGTTGATATTGTACAGTTTTCTGTCTTTTACCCCGCCCCAGTCCACCTCCCCAGCTCTCCCCACGTTCCTCCCATTTCCACCCCCCCTAGTTTTTGTCCGTGTGTCCTTTATACTTGTTGCTCTAAACCATTCCCCTTTTTCCCTAAAATTTCCTCCCCTCCCCCTCTGGCCACTGTCAGACTGTTCCCAAATTCAGTGTCATTGTTTATATTATGCTTGTTTATTTGTTTTGTTGATTAGGTTCCTGTTAAAGGTGAGATCATATGGTATTTGTCTTTTACTGCCTGGCTTATTTCCCTTAGCATGATGCTCTCCAGTTCCATCCATGCGGTCACAAAATGTTTTTTTCCAATTTTTATTTTAATTGTTGATCTTGTACAGTTTTTTGTCTTTTATTCTCACCCCAACACACCATCCCAGCCCTACCCACCTCCCTCCCATTTCCACCCCCCATAGGTTTTGTCCATGGTCCTTTATACTTGTTCCTGTAGATCCTTCCCTGTTTCCCCTGAAATTCCCTCCCTTCTTCCCTCTGGTGACTTTCAGCCTGTTCTCAATTTCAGTGTCTTTGGTTATAGTATGCTTCTTTGTTTGTTTTGTTGATTAGATTCCTCTTAAAGGTGAGATCACATGGTATTTGTCTTTCACTGCCTGGCTTATTTCACTTAGCATGATGCTCTCAAGTTCCATCCATGCTGTTGCAAAGGGTAGGAGCTCCTTCTTTCATTCTGCTGCATAGAATTCCATTGTGTAAATGTACCACAGTTGTTTTATCCACTCATTTACTGATTGCGGGGTACCCTGTCCTGGGCGCCAGATGTGGGAGGGCTCTGCGCACAAAGCCCCATCCCTCCGTCACGGATGAAAATAAAAACTACCAAGACATCTTCTGCTTGGAGAGGAAAGGGGTCAAACTCTCAGAGGAGAAAGACCTAGAGCCCCATCCTCACTAGGCTTTTATTGGGCTCAAATACACCGGAATACAGGTTTAACATGTCAAAGAAACCTGAGGGCTTAATCTGAGTCAGTGTCTGTCAGGAAAGGGGGTTGCCAAACTTTGGGAGACATACTCATTTCCTCCTGGGACACTTATCATTTAAATGAGTGCACTCTTAGCAAAGCAGGTTTCACAGGACTTTAGGAATTCTTATGCCAATCACCAAGGGAGCTGCCCTGGCCAGGACAGGGCTGCACCGCTCACCCCCACTGTTTCAGGCTTTAAGCTGATTAGGAAGCAGAAGACATCTCCCAGATGGAAATGAGGACTCCAGCTAAGTCAGAATAGCCGGGGGGCGAGGGTCCATCACATCCTCTTTGCTGCAACCCCCGAGTCCTTCCATGAGGCCTCCCAAGTGGTTGCATCTAGCTTAGGTTGCCCCTCCCATGAGTAGTTTTACTCATCATTGACTGCCAACCAAGCAATGGGGCCAGAGATGAATGAGGCAGAAACAGTGCTCCTGCCAGGGAAATAAGCTTTGTCTCCTTAGTAGGTCATGTCCTTGTGACAGAACAGACCCAGATGAAGTGGGTCCCTTGGGCTCTTACACAGCCCACCATGGGGTGAGGGTTACAACTCCTGAAACAAGGCTGAACAGCCCACAACAACTGATGGGCATCTAGGTTGCTTCCAACACTTGGCTATTGTAAATTGTGCTGCTATAAACATAAGGATGCATAGTTTCTTTTGGATTGGTGTTTCAGGGTTCTTAGGATATAGTCCTAGCAGTGGAATTGCTGGGTCAAAAGGTAGGTCCATTTTTAGTTTTTTTAGAGAATTCCATACTGTTTTCCATAGTGGTTGTACCAGTCTGCACTCCCACCAGCAGTGCACTAGGGTCCCCTTTTCTCCACAACCTCTCCAGCACTTGCTGTTTGTTGATTTGTTTATGATGGCCATTCTGACTGGTGTTAAGTGGTATCTCATTGCAGTTTTAATTTGCATCTCTCTGATAGCTAGCGATATCCAGCATCTTTTCATACGTCTCTGGATCCTCTGTATGTCCTCTTGGAGAAGTGCCTGCCCATGTCCTTTGCCCATTTTTTAATTGGGTTGCTTGTCTTCTTAGAGTGGAGTCTTGTAACTTCTTTATATATTTTGGAGATTAAACCGTACCTGAGGTATCGTTGTCAAATATGTTTTCCCACACAGTCGGTCCTCTTTTTATTTTAATACTGATTTCCTTGGCCATGCAGAAGCTTCTTATTTTGATGAGATCCCATTTGTTTATTATTTCCTTTATGTCCCTTCCTATAGGGGACATATCTGTAAAAATATTGCTGCGTGGAATATCTGAGATGTTCCTGCCTATGTTCTCCTCTAGGACTTTAATGATGTTACAGCTTATGTTTAAATCTTTTAACCACCTTCAATTTATTTTTGTGTATGGTGTAAGTTGCTGCTCAAGTTTCATTTTCTTGCATATAGCTGTCCAGTTCTCCCAACACCACTTGTTGAAGAGGCTATTTTTACTCCATTTTATGTTGCTGCCGCCTTTGTCGAATATTAATTGACTGTAGAGACTTGGGTTTATTTCTGGGCTCTCTGTTCTATTCCACTGCTCCACGTGCCTGTTTTTATGCCAGTACCTGGCTGTTTTGATTACAGTGGCCTTGTAATACATTTTGGTATCAGGTATTGTGATCCCTCCTACTTTGCTCTTCTTTCTCAAGATTGCTGCTGCTATTCTGGGTTGTTTATTGTTCTATATAAATTTTTGAAGTGTTTGTTCTATGTCTGTTAAATATGCCATTGGATCTTTAATAGGTATTTCATTGAATCTGTAGATTGCTTTGGGAAGTATGGACATTTTGATGATATTAATTCTTCCAATCCATGAACACGGTATGTGTTTCCATTCGTTTGTGTGTTCCTTTATTTCTTTCTTCAGTGTTGTGTAGTTTTCTGCATACAGGTCTTTCACCTCCTTGGTTAGGTTTATTCCTAGGTACTTTATTTTTCTTTTTCCTGTATCAAATCAAATTTTTTTCTTGATTTCTGCTTCTGTTGTTTCATTGTTGGTATACAAAAAATGCCTTTGATTTCTGGATATTGACTTTGTATCCAGCTATTTGGACAAATTCATTTATTAGGTAGAGCAGCTTTTTGGCCAAGTCTGTAGAATTTTCTATGTACACTATCATGTCATCTGCAAACAAGGATAGTTTTGTTTCCTCCTTTCCAAGTTGGAAGCCTTTTACTTCCTTCTCTTCTCTAGTCACTGTGGCTAAGACTTCCAATACTATATTGAATAGAAGTGGTGAAAGTGGAGAACCTTGTCTTGTTCCTGATCTTACTGGGAAAGATTTTAGTTTTTACCCGTTGAGTATAATGCTGGCTGTAGGTTTGTCATATATGGCCTTTATTATGGTGAGGAATGCTCCCTCTATTCCCACTTTGCTGAGTGTTTTTATCATAAATTTGTGCTGTACCTTATCAAATGCTTTTTCCGCATCCATTGATATGATCGTGTGATTTTTGTCTTTGCTTTTGTTTATGTGATGAATTACATTTACTGATTTGCGAATGTTGAACCATCCTTGCATCCCTGGGATGAATCCCACTTGGTCATGGTGTATGATCTTTTTAATGTGTTGTTGGATGCGGTTTGCCAATATTTTGTTGAGGATTTTAGCGTCTACGTTCATCAGTGATATTGGCCTGAAATTCTCCTTTTTTGTTGTGTCTTTATCTGGTTTTGGGATTAGGATGATGCTGGCTTCGTAAAAAGAGTTTGGGAGTCTTCCATCATTTTGGATTTTTTCAAATAGTTTATGAAGAATAGGGGTTAGGTCTTCCTTAAATGTTTTGCAGCATTCTTCTGTGAAACCATAGGGTCCAGGGCTGTTGTGTTTCGGGAGTGTTTTGATTATTGCTTCAATTATATAAGCTGTTATTGGTCTGTTTAGGCTTTCTGTTTCTTCTTCATTGAGTTTTGGAAGATTATATTTTCTGGAAACCTGTCCATTTCACCTAGGTTTTCAAATTTCTTGGCGTACAGTTCTTCATACTAATTTCTTACAATCCTTTGTAATTCTGCAGTATCAGTTGTAATCTCTCATCTTTCATTTCTGATTGTGTTTATTTGAGTCCTCTCTCTTTTTTTCTTGATGAGCCTGCTTAAAGGTTCTCGATTTTGTTGATCTTTTCAAAGAACCAGCTCCTGGATTCATTGATCCTTAGAATTGTGCTTTTAGTCTCTATGTCATCTAATTCTGCTCTGATCTTGGTTATTTCCTTCCTTCTCCTTGCTCTCGGCTGTCTTTGTTGTTGTTCCTCGAGTTCTTGTAGGCCTACGGTTAGGTTGTTTATTTGAGATGTTTCTATCTTTTTTAGGTAGGTCTGTATCACTATAAGCTTCCCTCTGAGGACTGCCTTTGCTGTGTCCCATAAGTTTTGGATCGATGTGAGTTCAGTATCATTTGTTTCCAGAAACTTTTTGATTTCCTCCCTAATTTCATTCTTGACCCATTCATTGTTAAATAGCATGCTATTCAATCTCCATGATTTTGAGTGTTTTGAGTTTTTCCCCTTGGGGTTGGTTTCTAGTTTCAGTCCCTTGTGGTCAGAGAAAATGCTTGGTATGATTTCAATTATTTTTAATTTGTTGAGGCATGTTTTGTGACCTATCATGTGGTCTATCTTTGAAAATGTTCCATGTGCATTTGAAAAGAAAGTGTATTTTGCTTCTTGGGATGAAGGGCTCTGTATAGATCAGTTAAGTCATTTCCTCTAGAGTGTTCTTCAATGCCACAATATCTTTGTTGATATTTTGTTTGGAAGATCTGTCCATATTGGACAGTGGGGTGTTAAAATCGCCTACTATAATTGTGTTGCTGTCAATATCTTTCTTGAAGTCCTCTAAAATTTTCTTCATGTATTTATGTGCTCGTATGTTGGGTGCATATATATTTACAATGTTTATGTCTTCTTGGTGGATTCTTCCCTTGAGTATTAGGAAGTGACCTTCTCGGTCTCTCTTTATGGCTCTTCTTTTGAAGTCTATTTTGTCTGATATGAGTATTGCTACCCCAGATTTTTTTTCCCCCGACAATTTGCTTGGAAAATTTGTTTCCAACCCTTCACTTTGAGTCTGTGTATGTCTTTTGAGCTGAGGTGGGTTTCTTGTAGGCAGCATATGTGTGGGTCATGCTTTTTTATCCATTCAGCTATTCTATGTCTTTTGGTTGGAGCATTTAATCCATTTACATTTAAGGTTATTATTGATAGGTATTTATTCATTGCCATTTTCATACCTGTGTTCCTCTCTCTCTTTCTCTCTCTGTCTTTTCCTTTCATCCCTTAAAGCAGTCCCTTTAGCATCTCTTGCAGAATTGTTTTGGTAGAGGTGTATTCTTTTAGACTTCTTTTGTCTGGGAAGCTCCTTATTTGGCCTTCTATCTTGATTGAAAGCCTTGCTGGGTAAAGTAGTCTGGGTTGCAGGCCTTTGGTTCTCATTCCTTGGAATATTTCTTGTCATTCTCTTCTGGCTCGGAGCGTTTCCATTGAGAAGTCATCTGCTAACCTTATTGGTGTTCCCTTGTATGTTACTTCCTTTTTCTCCCTTGCTTCCTTTAAGATTCCCTCTTTGTGTTGGAATTTTGCCATTTTAGTTATGATGTGTCTTGAAGTGGGCTTGTTAGGGTTCCTCTTGTTTGGGACTCTCTGTGTTTTCTGGATTTGTGTGGCTTTTTCTCTCACCAAATTAGGGAAGTTTTCCATCATTACTTTTTCAAACAGGTTTTCTATCCCTTGTTCTTCTTCTTCTCCTTCTGGCATCCCTATTATATGGTTATTATTATGTTTCATGTTGTCTTGCATTTCTCTTAAACCCTCTTTGTTCTTTCTGAGCCTCTTTTCCTTATCTTGCTCATCCTGGGTTTTTTTTTTTTTTTTTCTATTTTGTCCTCCAACTCGCTGATCCAATCTTCTGCTTCATCGATTCTGCCTTTTATTTGTTCTACTGTGTTCTTCAGTTCAGAAACTGTATTCTTCATTTCCTCTTGGCCCTTGTTGATTATTTCTATTTCCTTTTTCATATTGATGTAGTTTGCGGTGAGTTCATCATCGCTTCCCTGTAGTTTCTGGTAGCTCTTTAAGAGCTGATGGAGCTTCCTGACAACCATTGCTTTGAACTCAATATCTGATAGTTGAGTTGCCTCCATTTCATTTAGCATTCTTTCCGGAGCTTCCTCCTTTCCTTTCATTTGGGGGTTATTTCTTTCTCTTCCCATTGTTTGTAAGACTCTTGTTGTTAGCCTCAACTTCTTAAATTGATCTGTTCTGCCTCCCTGGGTTTGTGGTAGGACCTTCTGTGCTAGAATACCTGTGAGATTCAGTGGTGGATTCTCCTTCGGATATCCTGTTGTTCACAGCTTCCACTGTCTCATCAGCTGGGATACCCTCTTTTTGGGGGCCAACTCTGGTTTTTTTTTCACAGTTCTAGGCTTGTTTGCTTATTTGTTTGTTTTGTCTCATTCGTGGGTCTTTAAAAAGGGAAAAGGGGAAAAAAATGAAGAAAGAAGAGGAAGGTAGAAGAGATAAAATTGGAAATAAAGGAAGAAGGAATAAAACAAGAAAGAATTAAAGAGAGGCAAAAGGAGTTGGTGAGTAAAGAAGAAGATAAAATTAATAAAGAAGGAATAATTAAAAACACTAATATAGATAGACATACAAACAAAAAAAAACACAAACAAACTAGCGAAACAAAAAACAAGCACACACACAAAAATACAAAGAACAAAAAAAAAAGGAACAAACAAAACAAAACAAAACAAAAACCCTCTTGTTGTTTTCAAACTTGCCGAGCCGGTTTTTCTGGTCTTGCTGGCTACAATGGCCCAGGGTGATCTTATTGCTTTTCTCTGTGTTCAGAACTCAGTCCTCATTGTGCTAAGTATTCCAGCATTATTAGGCGCATCTCCCCACACGGCTTCTAGCGTGTGTTCTGAGCCTCCTGGTGTGCGCGCACTTCCCAGAGTTTATGGGTGTGTGCTCTGTTCTCCAGTCATGCGCAGCCGCCTGGCTTTGCCCCTGCTTTTGCCCCTGCGCGGGGTCTGTGCTTTAGCAGCTATCTCTCGCCTGCTCCTATGGTCCTGAGCTGTCCGTGTTCAAGCGCCCACCTGTGCACTGGCAACTGTGGCTCCACAGCTGTCTCCAGTGGCCAACGCCTATGTTTTCGCGAATGCCCATGATCCCGAGACTGTGTGTGCGTCCCGTGTGGGTGCCTATTTTCATGCAGCTGACTCACTTCAGATGCACCTCTGTCTGCGGTTGGGGCGACTGTGCTTTCGCAGTCACCCAGCAACCACAAAAACTCGGTTCAAAGTCATGCAGTGACCTGGTGTGGGGCACCCACATTCGCTCCGCCGCAGTCTCGTGGTGGCCCCTGAGATCTCCCAGCCAGTTCAGTGGCTGACCCAGCTCCCTCCCTAGAGCCCTGGGGGCCTCCTATTGTTCTGAAGAGCTCTCCTTACAACTGCTTTATTAATGTCCGCTACAATTTTCATTCCCTTGTTCTCAAATATGCTGTGTTATTGTTCCTTGTCTGCTCTGTTCTTCTGTAGATGGGCCAGGTTTTTCTCTCGTGTGTAGGGGGAATGATATCTGCTCCCTCCTACCACGCCACCATCTTCCCTCTCCTCGAATTAAAATTTTTTTCTTTTTTTAATATGTGTTTTATTGATTATGCTATTACAGTTGTCCCATTTCTCCCCCATCATTCCCCTCCACCCTACACACCCTCTCCCACCCACATTCCCCCCTTTAGTTCATGTCCATGTGCCATAAGTTCTTTAGCTTTTACATTTCCCATACTATTCTTGCCCTCCCCCTGTCTATTTTCTACCCACCATCTATGCTACTTATTCTCTGTACCTTTTCCCCCTCTCTCCTCCTCCCACGCCCCTGTTGCTAACCCTCCATATGATCTCCATTTCTGTGGTTCTGTTGTGTTCTAGCTATTTGCTTAGTTTGCTTTTGTTTTAGGTGTGGTTCTTAATAGCTGTGAGTTTGCTGACTTTTCACTGTACTATTTTTTATCTTCTTTTTCTTAGATAAGTCCCTTTAACATTGCATATAATAAGGGCTTGGTGATGATGAACTCCTTGAACTTGACCTTATCTGAGAAGCGCTTTATCTGTCCTTCCATTCTAAATGACAGCTTTGCTGGAAAGAGCAATTTTGGATGTAGGTCCCTGCTTTTCAAGATTTCAAATATTTTTTTCCAGCCCCTTCTTGCCTGCAAGGTCTCTTTTGAGAAATCAGCTGACAGTCTGATGGGAACTCCTTTGTAGGTGACTGTCCCCTTCTCCCTTGCTGCTTCTAGAATTCTCTGCTTCATTTGAATCTTGGCTAATGTAATTACGATGTGCCTTGGGGTGTTCCTCCTTGGGTCCAACTTCTTTGGAACTCTCTGAGCTTCCTGGACGTCCTGGTAGTCTATTTCCTTTGCCAGATTGGGGAAATTCTCCTTTATTATTTGTTGAAATAAGTTTTCCACTTGTTGCTCTTCTTCTTCCCCTTCTGGGACCCCTATAATTTGGATGTTTGGACGTTTAACAATGTCCCGGAGGTTCCTAAGTCTCTCCTCATTTTGTTGAATTCTTGTTTCTTCCTCGTTTTCTGTTTGGTTGTTAGTTTCTTCCTTCTGGTCCACTCCATTGATTTGAGTCCCAGTTTTCCTCCCATCTCTATCAGTTCCCCATGCATCATCCTTCATTTCACGTATTGTAGCCTGCATTTTTTCATCTAATTTGTGAGCAAAATCAACCAATTCTGTGAGCATTTTGATGACCAGTGCTTTGAACTGTGCATCTGATAGGTTGGCTATCTCTTCACTGCTTAGAGGAATTGGCTCTGGGGTTTTGATTGGTTCTCTGGTTTGAGCCATTTTTGGTGGGTTTTTTGTTTTGTTTTGTTTTGGTTTTAGTGTGGTCGTGGCTATTACGTATGAGGGGTGGAGCCTTAAGTGTTCCTCAGGGCAGGGCAGCCCAGTCGCTGGGTTGTGATGCTTTAGGTGGGGGCGGGGTCCAAGAGGGAACAATGGTGCCTGTTCCACTCTCTCCTGGACTCAGGTCCTTTCCGCCACTTCCCCTTCACCTGGATTATCTGCACACGTGTGCGTGCTGTTACGTAGTGAGGAGTGGAGCCCCTGGCACTCCTCAGTGCGGGGCAGCCCAGTCACTGGGTTGTGACCCTGTATGTGGGGGCGGGGTCTGAGAGGGAACAATGTCGCCTGCTCTGCTCTCTCCTGGATTCAGTCCTTTCCGCCAATTCCCCTCTGCCTGGACCGTCTGCGCGTGCGAATGTGGGACCACCTGGTCAGCCAGCAGCCCTGTGCGGCCTCACTGGTTTTGCACAGTTGCCCCCCTGTGCCCTGGGTCCACCAGCTGCTGCCTGTGGGCCCAGGGACCGCCAGCCGCCACCTGTGCACCTGGGAACTGCCAGCCGCTGCTGCTTGCGCTCCCACACCTCCACCTTCCCCCGCCGAGACTCCGCCCCTCCTACCGGTCTGGATGAATGGTTGTTGGACTTCTGTACAGTTCAATTTTCTATCAGTTCTAGTTGTTTTCTTGTTTCTAAATATTTGTTGTCCTTAATTTTGGTTGTGAGAGGAGACACAGTGTGTCCGCCTATGCCTCCATCTTGGCCGGAAGTCTAATTAAAATTTTTTTATTCTTGGTTTTAGAAAGAGGGGGAGGGATGAAGAAAGAGGTAGAGAAACACTGATGTGAAAAAGAATCATCGATTGGCTGCTTCAATTAGACACCAAAACTGCAACCCATGCATGTGCCCCCACTGGGAATTAAACTGACAACCTTTTGGTCAGTGGGTGATGCCCAATCAAATGAGCCAACTGGCCAGGGGCAAAATCCACATTCTTTGTGATGGCCCTTAAAGTTCTATTTCTTTTTTTTTTACTCCATGCCATTAAAAATGAGCTACCCTAATGTTCATAGCAGCGCAATTTAAAATAACCAAGTGCTGAAAGCAACCTAATTGCCCTTGAGTAAATGAGTGGATCAAAAACTATGGTACATTTACTCAATGGAATACTACACAAGAGAAAGGAGTTCCTACCCTTCATGACAGCTTGGGTAGAACTGGAGGGCATTATGCTAAGTGAAATAAGCCAGGCAATGAAAGAGAAATACTGTATGATTTCACCATAAGTGGAACCTAATCAATAAAACAAACAAGTAAGCAAAATACAACCAGAGACATTGGTTTAAATAAAGAACAAACTGACAGTAAGCAGAGAGGAGGGAGAAGAGGGATAGTAGGGGATAATAGGGGAAAGGCCATCAGGGAGCATGTATAAAGGACACATGGACAAAGCCAAAGAGGGTAGATTCCAGGGCAGGAAGTGAGGATGGGTGGGGTGGGTAAGCGTGGTGGGGAGAAAATGGAGACAACTATACTCAAGCAATGAAGAAAAAAGAGCTATCCCCTTAGTTACTAATTTATTAATGATCAATATAACAAATTTATTCTCACTCAGGATCTTTATATTTGCTATCCTTTTCATCTAAAGTTCTTTAGTTCCTCATTCATTAGTGTATGCTTGTTTATCCTCTACCGTTTGGGCCTCAAGTCAAATCAGAAGTAATCCTCAATGTTAGGCTTCCTTCTCTCATCATTTTATATACAGTATTGCCCACCAATGTTATTATTTATTAAGTGGCATTCTCCATTATATGTTTTATGGTTTTCATAGCCCATATCACTAACTGAAGCAAAACAATATGTTAAAAATAAGATAAGGAAAATTGTATACCTACTAAACAATAAATAAAAGAAAGCAAAAAATATTAAAATTAACAAGCAGTAAGCAACATAAATTATCTGCTACTGTAGAATTCATATTCAAAGAAGAGCATAAATAATTTGAAAACTATGTAAGTAATATGATATTTTATTTTGGAAAACAATAATTATTTCAAGAAAAGCAAATTCAGAAGAGGAAGATGGCAGCATGGTAGGAGGAGGCAGATTCCACTTCCCCCTACACATGGGAGAAAAACCTAGCTGATCTACAGAAGAACAGAGCAGACAGCCAACAGTACCACAGCATATATGAAAATACGAGATCAAAATCTGTAGTGGACATTGAAAAACCAGATGTGAGACAAAAAAACAAACAAAAAACCTGGAACTTTGGAAAAAAAAACAGAGTTGGTCCCAAAGAGGGGGCATCCCAACAGTTGAGGCAGTGGAAACTGGGAACACCAGGAAATCCAAAGGAAACTGCACCTCTGAATCTCACAGGTATTCTACCACAGAAGTTCACGCCATAAACCCAGGGAGCCAGAACAGATCAATTTAAGAAGCTGGGGCTAGAGCCTCCCAGAGTCCGATCTCCTTCCAGCACTGAAGCCCCCTGCAGAGGAAGGAAGAGGCCTCCTCAGAATGAATGGCTGAAGACCCGGCACACTGGAGATGCTGCTGACCCAGTAGCTTCTGCCGACGATGCAGCCAGGAAAAGCTTGAAAAGGTCCCTGTAATGAAAAACAGAATCGGAAAACGAGACGCTCCATTAACCTGAAATAAATAAATAAAATATTTTTTAAAAATAAAAATTTAAACTGAGGAAGATAGCAGCATGGTAGGAGGCAGATTCCACTTCCAAGTACACATGGGAGAAAAACCTAGCCAATCTACAGAGGAACAGAGCAGACAGCCAACAGTACAACAGCATGTATGGAAAATAGGAGATCAAAATTGGTAGCAGACATTGGAAAACCAGATGTGGCTGCCGAGAGACCGGAGGCAGCTCTACGACTGGCCAGAGGTGGCCCTGGGACCAGAGGCGACCCTACAACCAGAGGAGGGGGCTTTGGGGAAGACTCAGAGCTCACACCCATGATCCTAAGGTAAGTGTGTGCAACTCAGGAAACTCATAGAGCCCACATTTGTAAACTCGGGTAGGCACATGCACCCTGTAAGAGACCCAGAGCTCACAACAATAAATGCGGGGTTTATTGAGCTTTCAATCCCTGAGTGATCCCAGCTCAAACCCATAAACTTGGGAAAGCACACACTCTAAAGGAGGCTCAGAAACCACGCTGAAGGCCCTGCATGGAGAGTGCACTGCTCTGGGGAGAGTACAAGGTTAGCCCTGGGGAAAGTGCGCAGCTAGAACAGAGGAGAGTAGCCCAAAGCTGACTGACTGCAGAACAGGGAGAAAAGTGATAGAGTCGCTGCTCAGCCTGTTGCAGCCAGCAAGACCAGAAAAACAAATTTGGCCAGTTTGAAAACAGTGAGAAGTTCATTGTTTTTCTTTTCTTTTTTCTTTTTTTTTTCTTTTTTGTTTGTTTGTTTATTTAGTTTGGTTTGGTTTTTGTTTTAGTGGAGGGTTGCTTTGTTTTGTTTTAATTCTATATTTTTTATTTTTTTATTTTATATCCTCAATTTCTTTTGCTTCTCTTTATTTCTTTCTTGTTTCATTCCTTCTTTCTTTCTTTCCAATTTTATTTCTTCTTCCTTCCTCTCTTTTTTCTCTTCTTTTTTTTATTTTTTTCTTTTCTCTTTTTAAATATCCACAATTGAGACCAAAAAAAAACTTGGAACTGTGAAAAACACCAAGCTGGACCCAAAGAGGGGGCATCCCAACAGCTGAAACAGTGGAAGATACGAACACCAGGAAACCCAAAAGAGATTGCACCACTGAATCTCAGGTATTCTACCACAGAACTTCATACCATAAACCTGGGGAGCCAGAACAGATCAATTTAAGAAATTGAGGGGAAAAAAAAAGAAAGAAATTGAGGTTAACAAAAAGAGTCTCATAAACAATGGGAAGACAAAGAAACAATCCCCAAATGAAAGAAAAGGAGGAAGCCCCAGAAAGAATACTACATGAAACGGAGGCAGCTCAACGGTCAGATATTGAGTTCAAAGCAACGGTTGTCAGGAAGCTCCATGAGCTCTCAAAGAGCTACCAGAAACTACGGGGAAGCAGAACCCACTGAAAGCTATATCAACATGAAAAAGAAAATAAAAACTATCAACAATGGCCAAGAGGAAATGAAAAATACAATTTCTGAACTGAAGAACACAGTAGAAGACATGAAAAAGCAGAATCGATGAAGCAGAAGATGAGATCAGCGAGTTGGAGGACAAATAGTAAAAAACACCGAGAAAGAGCAAGAAAAGGAAAGGAGGCTCAGAAAGAATGAAGAGGGACTATGAGAAATGCAAGACAATATGAAACATAATAACACACATCAAACAGGGATACCAGAAGGAGAGAAGAGCAAGGCCTAGAAAACCTATTTGAAAAAGTAATGATGGAAAACTTCCCTAATTTGATGAGTGAAAAAGTGACACAAATTCAAGAAACGCAGAGAGTCCCAATCAAGAGGAACCCAAACAGGCCCACTTCAAGACACATCATAACTAAAATGGCAAAATTCCAACACAAAGAGAGAATCTTAAAGGCAGCAAAGAAGAAAAAGGAAGTAACACACAACAGAGCCCAGATAAGGTTAGCAGCTGACATTTCAATGGAAACTCTCCAAGCAAGAAGAGAATGGCAAGAAATATTTCAAGTAATGAGAACCAAAAGCCTGCAACCCAGACTACTTTACCCAGCAAGGCTTTCAATCAAGATAGAAGGCCAAATAAGGAGCTTCCCAGACAAAAGAAGTCTAAAAGAATACACCTCCCCCAAACCAGGTCTGCATGAGGCACTAAAGAAACTGCTTTAAGGAAAGGAAGGAAAAAAGAGAGAGAGAGAGACGGAGAGAGAGAGGGAGAGAGAGAGAGAGAGAGAAACACAGGTATGAAAATCGCAATGAATAAGTACCTATCAATAATAACCTTAAATATGCATGGATTAAATGCTCCAATCAAAAGACATAGAATAGCTGAATGGATAAGAAAGCATGACCCACACATATGCTGCTTACAAGAGACCAACTCAGGACAAAAGACCTACACAGACTCAAAGTAAAGGGCTGGAAACAAATTTTCCAAGCAAATTGACAGGGGGAAGAACGCAGGGTAGCAATACTTATATCAGACAAAATAGACTTCAAAAGAAGAGCCATAAAGAAAGACCCAGAAGGTCACTTCATAATATTCAAGGAAAGAATCCACCAAGAAGACATAAACATTGTAAATATATATGGACCCAACATACAAGCACCCAAATACATCAAGAAAATTTTAGAGGACTTCAAGAAAGATATTGACAGCAACACAATTATAGTAGGCAATTTTAACACCCCACTGTCCAATATGGACAGATCTTCCAAACAAAATATCAACAAAAATATTGTGGCATTGAACAACACTCTACATGAAATGGACTTAACTGATATATATAAAGAGCCCCTCATCGCAAAAAAACTAAAACACATTCTTTTCAAATGCACATGGAACATTTTCAAAGACAGACGACATGATAGGACACAAAACAAGCCTCAACAAATTCAAGAAATTGAAATCATACCAAGCATTTTCTCTGACCACAAGGGACTGAACCTAGAAACCAACCCCAAGGGGAAAAACCCAAAACACTCAAAATCATGGAGATTGAATAGCATGCTATTAAACAATGAATGGGTCAAGAATGAAATTAGGGAGGAAATCAAAAAGTTTCTGGAAACAAATAATACTGAACTCACATCGACCCAAAACTTATGGGACACAGCAAAGGCAGTCCTCAGAGGGAAGCTTACAGGGATACAGACCTACCTGAAAAAGATAGAAACATCTCAAACAAACAACCTAACCGTAGGCCTACAAGAACTCGAGGAACAACAACAAAGACAGCCGAGAGCAAGGAGAAGGAAGGAAATAACCAAGATCAGAGCAGAATTAAATGACATAGAGACTAAAACCACAATTCTAAGGGTTAATGAATTCAGGAGCTGGTTCTTTGAAAAGATTAAAAAAATCGACAAGCCTTTAAGCAGGCTCATCAAAAACAAACAAACAAAAAAAGACAGAGAAGACCCAAATAAACACAATCAGAAATGAAAGAGGAGAGATTACAAGTGACACCGCAGAAATACAAAGGATCGTAAGAAATTACTATGAAGAACTGTATGGAAGAAATTTGAAGACCTAGATGAAATGGACAAGTTTCTAGAAAAATATAATCTTCCAAAACTCAATGAAGAAGAAGCATAAGCCTGAAAAGACCATTAACAGCAGATGAAATTGAAGCAGTAATCAAAAAACTCCTGACACACAGAAGCCCTGGAGCAGATGGTTTCACCGGAGAATTCTACAAAACATTTTAGGAAGACCTAACCCCTATCCTTCACAGACTATTTGAAAAAATCCAAAACAATGGAAGACTCTCAAACTTGTTTTTTGAAGCCAGCATCATCCTAATCCCAAAACGAGATAAAGACACAGCAAAGAAAGAGAACTTCAGGCCAATATTGCTGATGAACGTAGACGCTAAAATCCTCAACAAAATATTGGCAAACGGCATCCAACAATACATTAACAAGATCATACACCATGACCAAGTGGGATTCAACCCAGGGGTGCAAGGATGGCTAATCATTCACAAATCAGTAAATGTAATGCATCACATAAAAGCAAAGACAAAAATCACATGGTCATATCAATAGATATAAAAAAGCATTTGATAAGGTACAACACACATTTATGATAAGAACACTCAGAAAAGTGGGAAGACAGAGAATTCCTCAACATAAGAAGGGCCATATATGAGAGACCTACAGCCAACATCATACTCAACAGGCAACAATTAAAATATTTTTCATTAAGATCGGGAACAAGACAAGGTTGTGCACTTTCACCACTTCTATTCAATATCGTATTGGAAGTCTTAGCCACAGTGATTAGACAAGAAAAGGAAATAAAATGCATCCAAATTGGAAAGGAAGAAACAAAACTATCATTGTTTGCAGATGACATGATAGTGCACATGGAAAATCCTATAGATTCGGCTACAAAACTTTTTGACCTAATAAATGAATTTGTCCAAACAGCAGGATACAAAGTCAATAACCAGAAATCAAAGGCATTTTTGTATACCAACAATGAAACAGCAGAAGCAGAAATCAAGAAAAAATTCCCATTCAATATAGAAAAAAGAAAAACAAAATACCTAGGAATAATCCTAACCAAGGAGGTAAAGGACCTGTATGCAGGAAACTGCACAACACTGAAGAAAGAAATAAAGGAACACACAAACAAATTGAAGCATATACCGTGTTCATGGATCGGAAGAATCAATACCATCAAAATGTCCATTCTGCCCAAAGCAATTTACAAATTTAATGCAATACCTTTTAAAGTACCAATTGCATATTTCACAGACATAGAACAAACACTGTAAAAGTTTATATGGAACCATAAACAACCCTGAATAGCTGCAGCAATCTTGAGAAAGAAGAGCAAAGTAGGAGGGATCACAATACCTGATACCAAACTGTATTACAAGGCCACTGTAATCAAAATAGCCTGGTACTGGCATAAAAACAGGCATGTGGAATAGAACAGAGAGCCCAGAAATAAACCCAAGTCTCTACAGTCCATTAATATTTAACAAAGGTGGCAGCAACATAAAATGGAGCAAAAATAGCCTCTTCATCAAGTGGTGTTGGGAGAACTGGACAGTACATGCAAAAAAAAAAAAAAAAAAATGAAACTCGAGCATCAACTTATACCATACACAAAAATAAATTCAAGGTGGATAAAAGATTGAACTATAAACCATGACACCATTAAAGTCCTAGAGGAGAACATAGGCAGGAAAGTCTCAGATATTTCATGCAGCAATATTTTTACTAATATGTCCCCTAAAGCAAGGGACATAAAGGTAAGGATAAACAAATGGGATCTCATCAAAATGAAAAGCTTCTGCACAGCTAAAGAAAACAGTATTAAAATAAAAAGCGAACCGATTGTATGGGAAAACATATTTGCCAATGATACCTCAGACAAGTGTTTAATCTCCAAAATATATAAAGAACTTACATGACTCCACTCTAAAAAGACAAGTAACCCAATCAAAAAATGGGCAAGGGACTTGAACAGACACTTCTCCAAGGAGGACATACAGAGGATCCAGGGACACATGAAAACATGCTCCGTATTTCTAGCTATCAGAGACATGCAAATGAAAACCACAATGAGATACCACTTCACACCAGTCAGAATGGCCATCAGAAACAATGCAACAATCAACAAATGTTGGAGAGGTTGTTGACAAAAGAAGACTCTAGTGCACTGTTGGTGGGATTGTAGACTGGTACAATCACTATGGAAAACAGTATGAATTTTTCTAAGAAATCTAAAAATGGATCTACCTTTTGACCCAGCAATTCCACTACTCAGATTATATCCTAACAACCCTCAAACACCAATCCAAAAGAACCTACGCGCCCCTATGTTCATAGCAGCACAATTTACAATAGCCAAGTGTTGGAAGCAACCTAGGTGCCCATGAGTAAATGAATGGATCAAAAAACTGTGGTACATTTACACAATGGAATTCTATGCAGCAGAAAGAAAGAAGGAGCTCTTATGCTTTGGCACAGCATGGATGGAACTGGAGAGCATTATGCTAAGCAAAACAAGCTGGGCAGTGAAAGACAAATACCATATGATCTCACCTTTAACAGGAACCTAATCAAAAACAGAAACAAACAAGGGTAATATAACCAAAGACACTGAAATTGAGAACAGGCTGACTGTCCCCAGATGGGAGAGGGGAGGGAATTTCAGGGGAAATGGGGAAGAATTTACAGGAACAAGTATAAAGGACACATGGATAAAAACTATCAGGGGTGGAAATGAGACGGAGGTGGGGAGGGATGGGGTGGTGCGCTGGGATGGGAGTAAAAGGCAGAAAAGTGTACAGGAGCAACAATTAAAATTTAAGAAAAAAAACAAAATCAAAGGACAAAATGATAGATATATGGATTTTAAAAAGGTGCTGTAATACATCTGATGAAAAGAAACCTTACAGGGTAATCTGATCATAAATTTTTAACTGTGTAAGTCATACTATAGAGTTATGCCCCATCATATAATTTATTTAGTGTAGATAAACAACAGGCTGACAGCTTTGGTGAGGAGGGATTTGATTTGTGGAAGGAACTGAACAAAAAAGAAGAAAGGTGTCATGGACATGGAATATAATGTGGTGAATGCAGGAACAAGAGTGAGTTGAGTTAAAAGAGGGCTTAAGGGAGATAAATGGTAATAAAAATACAATAAAATGAACTATTAAAAAGTTTATCTTTGCCCTAAGCAAGCCCTGTTCATTGTTTCCATGCATCTAGGCTAACACACTTTTAAAATGCTTTTTTGAACCCTTCAGAAACACAACCACCCTCAAGAGAGCACATAATCTGGTTAAATATATCATAATCCAATCCCCACCTTGCTTTCTCACACAATTATGTATTTTTCCTCTTTCTTTCAAAATTAACTCAAAATGTATAAAATAAACTGTAAGACTGTTATTCTTCAGAGCATTTGAGATCTTGCTTCCTGACAATTGCCACCAGTTTGATCAAATAAACTCAAAAATTCTCTACACATTCAGATGTTTCTTACATAAACAGTTATTCATGGCATCTGGAAATGATAATTTATTTAGATTGGGTGGTCAGGAAAGCCTTTTCTATGGTGGCATGTTAGCAGAAGAATGAATAAAGTAAAGGAGTGAGTCAGCCATACAAGAATCTGGGAGAAGTGTGCAGTAGGCTACAATAAGAACGGCAGGAAATTCCTGTAAGGGGTTAATCTTAGTTGTGTGAGGAAAGACAAGATGGACAGTATGGCTAATTATAAAGACCAAAGAAACTAAAAAAAAATTTAAATCATGGTGCCATAAGCTTTTGTAAGCACTTTCAATTTTATTTCAAGCAGAATGTAAAGCCATCACAAGAATATCTCAGCAAAGAGATTATTTGATTTGATTTGTACATTAAAGTCTTTACACTGGCTGTTACTGTATGAGAAAAAGAGAAAGCAGGGAGAGACACCAGTAGGAGCACTGCTGCTATGGTCCACAATAAAAATAATGGCAGTTTGGAACAAGGTACACATCTGAGTGAGAAGCTGACCAGTTTAGTTGAGGATACGTTCTTTTAAGATTCCAATTAAACATTAATCTAGAAGTAATGAGCTGATTTTTAATCATATAACTTTAAAATTTGGAAAAAGTATGGACTTGAGACTTAAACCTGGAAATTGTTTAAATCTAAGAAAGGAGATCACTAGATTGTAAGCATAAATACAGAAGTTGTAGCTGAACCTGGAGGCAATCAAACATCAAAAGATTTGTAACTGAATGCAGATCAAACTACCAACCACTTCAAAGCCAATACTTAAGAGGCAAGGGCCAATGTAAACAAAAGTGGTTTTATATTTGCCAGTGATATCTCAGACAAGGTTTTCATCTCCAAAATGTATAAAGTACTCACATGACTCCACTCCAGGAAGACAAAAAGCCCAATTAAAAATGGGCAAAAGACTTGAACAGACACTTTTCCAAGGAAGACCTACAGAGGGCCCAGAGATACATGAAAAGATGCTCGATATCTCTAGCTATCAGAGAGATGCAAATTAAAACCACAATGAGATACCACTTCACACCTGTCAGAATGGCTATCATAAACAAATCAACAAACAAATGTTGGAGAGGATGTGGAAAAAAAGGAACCCTAGTGCACTATTGGTGGGAATGCAGACTGGTACAGCCACTGTGGAAAACAGTATGGAATTTTCTCAGAAAACTAAAAATGGAACTACCTTTTGACCCAGCAATTCCACTTCTGGGATTATATCCTGAGAGCACTGAAACACCAATTCAAAAGAACCTGTGCACCCCGATGTTCATAGCAGCACAGTTTACAGTAGCCAGGTGCTGGAAGCAACCTAAGTGTCCATCAGTAAATGAGTGGATCAAAAAACAGTGGTACATTTATACAATGGAATACTACACAGAAGAGAGAAATAAGGAGCTCCTACCCTTTGTGACAGCATGGATGGAACTGGAGAGCATTATGCTAAGTGAAATAAGCCAAGTGATGAGGGACATATACCACACAATCTCACCTTTAACTGGAACATAATCAACAAAACAAAAAAGCAAACAAAATATACCCAGAGACACTGAAATTAAGAACAACATAATAGCCAGAGGGGAGGTAGGAGTGGTCAGTGAGGGGAAAGGAGGGAAGGTTATTCAGGAACAATAATAAAGGACACATGGACAAAACCAAGGGGGAGGGTGGAAGCAAGGGAGGGAGATGGGTTTGGAGGGGGTGGGATAAGGGATGGGGAGAAAATACAGACAACTGTAGTTGAACAACAATCAAATAATTTAAATAAAATAATATAAAATAAAAGTCATTTATTTTTAAAAAGAAAAGAACAATCTAACAATAGCCAGTGGGGAGTGGAAAAGGGACAATTAGGGGAAGGGTTTTTAGGAACTACTATAAAGGACACATGGACAAAACCAAAGGGGAGAGTGGAAACAAGGGAGGGAGGGGAGTTTGGCTGGGGTTGGGAGAAGTGGTAGGGAGAGAATGCAGACAACTGTAACTGAACAAGAAAATAATATGAATGAATGAATGAATGAATGAATAAATAAATGTGGTTTTATTCAGGTGCCAAAAACCTGGAAGATGGGGAACTCTTGTCTCAAAGCCCATCTTAGCATCTCAGGCATCCTATCTAGTTTACATAGGGGAACCATGGAAAGGAGAGCTTAGAAATTTCTGGCAATGAGCAATTTCTCAACTCTGTACTAGGGTGGTTTCAGTGTTATTTCCTGTGTACATCATCATGTAGTTTCATAGTTTTATCTGCAGTTTCACTGCTGACATCTAGAAACAGGATGTGCAGGCAGCATTTCTTCTGATATGAGTTGCTGATACTTGCCCAGTTTCTTATGGTCAAGGTCATTCCTCGGTTAAGCAAGAGCTGCAACTGCTGATGTTGATAAAATACAAGGAAACTTTTAGTATGTGAATCTTCTATGAGTTGTTAGTATAGCCTATTCTATAATTACCACCTGATTAGTATTTTGTGTTTACTTCAATCATTGTTATATATTGACAAAAAAAGGAATGAGAAATGACACTGAGAAGAAAAAAGTAATAAGTATAAAAACAATGAGAGGTTGTATCCTAGAAGCCACATTAAAATGGTTTCTAAGAAAAAAATAATCTTTTGGATCAATATTGTCAATATCATAAGTGTAATAATTTATAATTGACCATTAAATTTGGCAGTAAGAGGTGGTTAGTGTAACTGCACTGCGGGAGGACCCTGTCCTGGGCACCAGATGTGGGGGTGGGGGGCTCCACCCGCAGAGCCCCATCCCTCTGTCATGGATGAAAATAAAACTACCAAGGCATGATCTGCTTGGGGAGGAAAGGAGGTCAAACTCTCAGAGGAGAATGACCCAGAGCCCCTTCCTCACTAGGCTTTTATTGGGTTCAAATACACAGGAATATAGGTATGTCAGGCAGCAAGGATCAAACAATGGTTAACATTTCAAAGAAATCTGAGGGCTTAATCTGAGTCAGTGTCTGTCAGGAAAGGGGGTTGCAAAACTTTGGGAGACAGACTCATTTCCTCCTGGGACCCTTATCATTTAAATGAGTGCACTCTTAGCAAAGCAGGTTTCATAGGACTTTACGAATTCTTTCTTATCCCCAATCACCCGGAGAACCATTCTGGCCAGCACAGGGCTGCACCACTTGCCCTCTTAGTTTCAGGCTTTAAGTTGATTAGGCTCAGGAAGCAGAAGACATCTCCCAGATGGAAATGGGGACTCGGGCTATGTCAGAATAGCCAGGGGGTGAGGGTCCATCACATCCTCTTTGCTGCAGCCCCCCGAGTCCTTCCATGAAGGCCTCCCAAGTGGTCGTGTCTGGCTTAGGTTGCCCCTCCCATGAGGAGTCTTACCCTGCATTGACTAAGCAACCAAGTATTGGGGCCAGAGGTGGATGAGGTAGAAGCAGCGCTCCTGCCAGGGAGATAAGCTCTGTCTCCTTAGTAGGTCAGGTCCTCTTGACAGAACAGACCCAGAAGAAGCAGGTCCCTAGGCTGTTACACAGCTCACCATGGGGTGAGGGTTACAACTCCTGAGACCAGGCTGAACGGTCTGCAACAACTGCACAAATCTTCATTTCTTTAATGTGGCCTTTTTTCCCTTTCTTGCATTCTGATTCATCTACCTACTTCCCTGTCCCTTGCATATCCACTCCCTTAATCATTAAGCCCTTAGGACATCAGATTCTAGTCAGCATCAAACTGTCTTAAGAACAAAGCCTCAGGTCTATTGACCACAGAAACAGAGTTTTTGGTCAAGCTAATGATAACATCATAGCTTCAGTTGTGTGCCAGGAAAATGACCTACAGACCATGGAACCAGAAAGAACAATGCCATGACTGACATCCTTACTCTGGCTCCAACCAATCAAAACAGCCTACAAACTTGACTTTTTAGCTACTATGGTTAATGATTTTTTCACTATGTAACCCAACCACTGGAAGCCATTGGGGAACCTTGTCTCTGAGCATTAACTTACCTATGACTCACAGATTGGTGCCATTTACTCAAATAATATACTTCTACTTTCTTTCCTACAAACTTTTGTTAGAAATTTACTGGGTTTTGAAGCTCACAGGCAAGTATAACACTTCAGTCTGGTAACAATTTTGACATCCCACATGGAGCTCCCTTTTGCCTATGGATTTCAGGACCCCAGTCTTGGGCTTGCCATTAGGCCCCTGCTTATCAGCTGCCTGACCTGCTGTCTCAGAGGCAGAGACTGGATGATTGTCTATGACTGAGCGTCTCCAACCTACAGCCCTTTTGTTTGCAGCTAAGAAACAAGGAATTTAAAAGGCCTAGCTTTGAAATTTTCTGTTTTTAGAAATCAAAGATGTCTTCTGTAAGGTTTCATGACACTGATCCCCCCCAAAACCACCCTCTTCTAAACTCATTGGAACATTAATGAGAACAAGGAGACAAAGTTTTCCTGATAAAACTTAGCCTGTTTGTTTGATCTCATGACTATGAGAAACCCAGTCATAAAGCTTGTTTGTCTATGCTACCTCTTCCAGACATGGGAAAACGTGATGGGAACTAAGGGGAATTAATCTTGTAAGTTTGTTTTGATAGTCCCTCTTTCTCCCAAACTCAGAAAAAGTCAGCAGAATCCAGAGGTTTTGTTTATTAGTTTGCTTATTTATTATTTGGGTGAGCCTCATCTTCTAAAAAGGGGGCCCATTCTGACTTCATTTCAGCAAACCCTGAATGAGTTTGCAGCAGATGCTCATCCCAGCCTAATTTGAGGCAGCTCTTGTCTCATGTAGACTGAACTTAGTGGGTTTCATGTTTGTCCCCTTTAAGCAAATAATACTCGTGGTCTGAGATACAACAGGAAGTTTGTGCTACCCAACTTGTACTGCTTCTAATGTATTGAGTCTGACTTGCTACTCTTCAACTGGTATAATTTACAACTGTTTATTCACTAGCAACTGTCTAATCCTAAGACTGGTCTAACATTGCTCAAGATAAAATAAAATTATTTTTGTTATGGGCTTTAATAATATGAGTAATTCCAATTCTATAATTCAATGAAGCCCCCTGGACTGTATTTTACAGAACTGGGAAACATTTAGCTATGGAACCATGAAAAGATAAAGAATTTTTTTTGTTTGCAGAGTAGCATGACAACAGTATGATATGTTCAGAGGAACACTGGCCAGAGGATAGATCTCTAAATTACATTATCATCTTACAGCTAGAACTACTTTGTAACAAGAAGTGGAAAGAAGATAAGATCCCCTATGTACAAACATTCATGTTACTATATCAGAAAAGACCTCTTCAGATAAAATGTTAACTTGGTACAAAGGACAGAGAAATCAATGCAGCCTATTCTGTTGGAAAACACTTTAGAGGAAGAGGGTTATGGTTATATAGTGCAACTGAATTCAGCATTGATTCCTGCTACCATGCATACTGCCCCACTCCCTTATAGGAATAACAAAGCTGCAGTAAAGGCAACACCCCCTTTTCTTATGTATCAGTGGAAAATCCCAAAACTATCAATATAGAAATGGCCTTTCCTTCTCATACCAAAAGAGGTACACAATGTGGCCAGGGAACTTTCCCAATCCCAAGGTATTGCCCAGGCATGGCAATACCTTTTAAGACAAATATTAACTGGAGAACAAAATGCAAATGGCCAGCCAGCAGAAATAGTATGAGTATACACTTCTTTCTCCACCTCAGACCACGTTAACTTATAAAATCCTGTGCTGACATACAGAGAGGACTCTTTAAGAATGAGAAGTCTCTTGCTTTTACCTTTACTTCTTATTAACCAATCTTGATGAACATTCAGCAAGTGTTTAATACTCTCCTCACTGCTGAAAAATGGCAAACCATTTTAGAGAAAACTAAAATAGAAACTAAACATCTACACAATAAAAAAAAACCAAAAACCTCAAAATATGATTAGAGCTAATTCCTGCAATTGACCTCTGCTGAAATATTAATGACAGGGATTTACTGAACTTGAACACTACAGAGTTGTATTCTGGCCAGGTTCAAGAAAGGAGTATCCAAGAAAACAATTTTTTTCAGTAAAGTTCAAATATTCAAAAATGAGGTGAGAAAAATCCTTCAGAATCCTTGGAGTAAATTTGTGAGTTCTACTGTCAGTACATGGACCAAGCTACCGATGCTCCTAAAAACTTAGAGGTGGATCTCCTACCCTTTGCCACAGCATGGATGGAACTGGAAAGCATTATGCTAAGCAAAATAAGCCAGACGGTGAAAGACAAAACCATATGATCTCACCTTTAACAGGAACCTAAACAATAAAACAAACAAACAAGCAAAATATAACCAATGACATTGAAAATGAGAACAGGCTGACAGCCACCAGAGGGGACAGGGGAGGGAATTTTGGGGGGAAAGGAGAAGGGTTTACAGAAACAAGTATAAAGGACACGTGGACAAAAACTATGGGGAGTGGAAATGGGAGGGAGGTGGAGAAAGCTGGGGCAGTGGTCTGGGATGGGAGTAAAAGACAGAGAACTGTACAAGAACAATTAAAATAAAATTTAAAAAAGAATTTTGAGGGAAAAATCATATATGTAATTGAATAGTAACTTTATATTAAATCTTTAAATAATAAATTTTATATTAATGGGATATAAATCTTAAAAAACTTAAATGTCATTAACATGGCTTTTGAAACTCAGAATGCATCAGCATTTCAAAGGAAAGTCCAAAGGTTGATGTTGCTTATGGGATGTCAACTTCACAATTGATAGAAATTTATTTTAAGGTCTTCAGTAGCCAAGACTAGGATTCCAAGATGTGTGTGTGGGGGAAGGGTGCAGGACAAGGAATAAAGCTACATAGCTAAATGCTGGCTATAGCTCTGAAACCAGAAGGACATGAAAAGACAACAAATTAAGACCTGCCTCTCCACCCTAAAGTGTCCAATTGAGAAGACACCCAAAACTAGGCTCAAATCAGTGTGCCTGTTGCAAACAAAAAAAACAAAAAAAAATTAGAAAAAGAATTGCCTAATCTTCAGCTAGTGTCCAGGACATTAAAAGTTCAATGGAAATTCACTGCAAATTCCTGAGAATGCAGACAGTGACCAGTAATGATGGAATCCATGGGCTTTATTACAAAATAATGGCCCCGTTAACATCAACCACATGGAACCTCAGGTCACACTAGCAGTAGAAAACTGATTTATTGACTTCTTAATTAACACAAACTCCACTTACTCTATATTAAAGATACTAACAACTGGGGGCCTCAGAAAAGCCTAAAGAAAAGATTGCATCAACAATCGAAGGTTGTTTCTCCAACCTTTGAACTGCAAAATGTGAAATCCTTCCCTAAGAAATGGCTTCCTATATATGCATGAGGTCCCCTTTCCATTCCTGGGATGAGATTTTTCTGACCAAATTGAATTCAAGGATAAGTTTTCCCCTGGTTGAATAAACAAAATTTTTTTTAGAAAAAAATCTTTGCCCTGGAGGTGGAACAAGACTATCTTTATGAAAACCTCAGGTATTATCTTTTTAATTTTTTTAACTTTAATTTTATTTTTATATTTTTTAATTTTTTAAATTGTTGTTCAAGTACAGGTGTCTCCATGTCTATGTCTATACCACCCTGAACATGCCCTATGTCATCTATTTTTATTTTTAATATATTTTATTAATTATGCTACTCAGTTGTCCCACTTTCCCCCTTTTATTCCCCTCTGCCCTGCACACCCCTGCCAGCCCACATTCTCCCCTCTTAGTTCATGTCTATGGGTCATACATATGAGTTCTTTGGCTTCTCCATTTCCCATACTATTCTTAACCTCCCTCTGTCTATTTTGTACCTACCATTCATGCTACTTATTCCCTGTACCTTTTCCCCCATTCTTCCACTCCTCTTTCCCATTGATAACCCTACATGTGATCCACACTTATGTGACTTGTTCCTATTCTAGTTGTTTCCTTAGTTTGTTTGTTTTTTTTTAGGTTTGGTTGTTGATAGTTATGAGTTTGTTGTCATTTTACTGTTCATATTTTTATCTTCTTTTTCATAGAATGTCCTTTCTTTAGAATGTCTTTCTAAAATGCCCTTTTAACATTTTATATAATAATGGCTTTGTGATGATGAACTCCTTTAACTTGACCTTATCTGGGAGGCACTTCATCTGCCCATCCATTCTAAATGATATCTTCACTGGGTAGAGTAATCTTGGAAGTAGGTCCTTGTCTTTCATGACTTTGAATACTTCTTCCCAGTCCCTTCTTGCCTGCAAGATTTCTTTTGCAAAATCATCTGATGTCTTAAGGGAACTCCTCTGCAAGTAACTGCTTCCCCCTCTCCCATCACATTTAAGGCTCTCTCCTTATCTCCAATCCTGAGTAATATAATTATGATGTGCCTTGGTGTGTGCTTCCTTGAGTCCAACTTCTCTGGGACTCTCTGAGCTTCTTCATCACCCCAAATAGAAACTCTGTACTCAGTAAACAGCAGCTCTCTGTCTTCCCCTCCCTCAGCCCCTGTGTTCCACTTTCTGTCTCCATGAACTGTCCCTTTCAAGGTATAACGGAATCATGCAAGTGGAACCTGGCCTGAAACCCAACCTGCAGTTCAGGCACGTGCCCTGACTGGAAATTGAACCAGCACTTCCTGGAATTCTACCTTCCTTGCCAGACTGGAGAAATTCTCCTTCATCATTCCTTCACATAATTTTTCCATTTCTTGCTCTTCCTCTTCTCCTTCTGGCACCCCCATGATTCAGATGTTGGAATATTTAAAGTTGTCCTTGAGGTTCCCAAGTCTCTCCTCATTTTTCTGAATCCTTGTTTCTTCATTCTGTTCCGGTCAAATGTTTCTTTCTTCCTTCTGCTCCAAACCATTTACTTGGGTACTGGTTTCCTTCCTGTCACTGTTGGTTCCATATATACATATATGGATGTATATGTATATATATATATGTATGTATATGTATATGTATATGTATATACATGTATATATTTTTTTATTTTACTTTTCATAACCTCCGCTTTTTCTTCTATTTTGCAACCATGCTCAACCATTATGTAAGCATCCTGACTTCCAGTGTTTTGAATTGTGTGTCAGATAGGTTGGCTCTCCATCACTTCATTGTATTTTTTCTGTAGCTTTGACCTATTCTTTCATTTGGACCATTTTTTTTTTTTTTGCCTCAGTGTGCCTGTTACATAGTAAGGGGCGGAGCCTTAGGTATTAGCAAGGGTGGGGCCACCCACATTGCTGCACTGTCATGCTGCATGTGTGGGAGGGTTCTGAGAGGGAACAATGCCACTTGTTTAGCTCTCTGCTGGCTTTCAGTAACTTCTGTGGCTGTCCACAAGTAAATTGGGCCCTTCTGGTGCTGATTTCCTGGGTAGGTTGTTTTGTGTACATTCTAGGACCCTGTGGGTCTCTCCAACAAACTCTCCTGTGAGGCTTGGAGTCTTTCCCACCACTACAACCCTCACAGGTTTTTTCAGTCAGTCGTTTTGAGGTCTCACTTCCCTGCACTGGAAACCCAGATTGCGCAGTCTATCCTGCTCCCCAACTACTCCTACCAGTGTTCCCATGTGCAAATATAGGGCTGCCTGCTCTGCCAGCCACCGCCTTACCCACCCCTGTCCTCCAGTTGCCACCCTGCTGTGAGTACCCTCCACTTGGCTGCCTATCTCTGTCCTTCCTACTGGTCTGGATGAATGTTTCTTCTTTAACTCCTTGGTTTTCAGACTTCCATTCAGTTTGACCCTCTGTCAGTTGTTGCCATCCTTTGTTTTTAAATTTGTTGTTGTCTTTCTCTTGGTTGTGTGAGGAAGCACAATGTATCTACCTATGCCTCCATCTTGGCCAAAAGTCCCAGGTATTATCTTGAGGACAGTAACTTTGAAGCTCTGTGCCCAAGGCAAGTGCAGTTAAGTCAAGACAGATGTCTCAGTGCAAATTCATCCACAGAAAGAAGGCCATTATTTATCATTTGAAAAAATATCATCTTAAACAACCAAGAAATAAAGCTAGCCCTTAATAATAATATATCTAAAATATCAACTTATTCTTCCCTGCCACTGTACATTAATATTCCCATTCTCCTGGTACAGAAGCCTGGCACTAATGAGTATTGTTCTGTTTAGAATTTGCAAACCATAAGCCAAATAGCAGAATACATACATCCTGTGGTCTCCAACTCTTAAAAACTACTAACCACCTTATCTGGGGAATTTTTCTGGTCTACAGTATTTGACCTGAAAGGTACTTTCTTGTGTATACACATAAATCTTGTATCATAGGAACTTTTCACCTTTAAATGAAAGGACCTAACCACAAATATTAAAAAAAAAAAAAAGAGTTTTGAAGTGATGTCAAAGGAATGGCTACATGAGATATCCTCTTCATTCCTCCTCTTGAAGCCTTAACAATTTGAACAGGTATACAGCTCAACAAAGGACTCCCTCCTCAATACATAAACATGACTGAGCCTAGTTTCCCATAACATTTCAGAGCTCATTTCTGTTCACTCATTGTATTAGATTATGGAGCATGTACCTGAAAATCCAAGAACTGGTATTATTTTCGGAGACGGAAGATGGCAGCGAGGTAGGATGGAGCAGATTCCACTTTCCCCTACATACAGGAGAGAAACCTGGCTGATCTAGGGAGAAACAGAGCAAACAAAGAACAGTAGCACAGCATATTTGAAAATAGGAGATCGAAAATTGTAGTGGACATTGAAAAACCAGTCGGTAAGGAGAGTACTTCCAAACAATAAGAGCCCAGGGATCAGTGCAGAGACCAGGGTGGCTGAGGCCTCAGCCTGGTGCTTACCAGGCCTGCCACAGGGCTCTAGGAAGGGAGCCAGGTCAGTCGTTGAAATGGACTGAGCAATCATAGTCGCCGCATGACTGCAGATGGCTGCGCGTGAACAGAGATAGCTGCATGACAATAGGTGCCTACACATGATGGCAGATGGCCATGGGATCATAGGCACCCACACCACTGGAGAAAGCTGTGGGACCATAGTCACCTGCGCATGACCACAGACTGCCATGGGACCATAGGCGCACACGTGAGATGGCCCCATGATCATAGCCACCCCCGCCATTGTAGATGGCTGTGATGCCATAGTCGCCTGAGTCTGACCACAGACTGCCATGGGAACAGAGGTACCCGTGTCATGGCAGATGGCTGTGCTCAGGCCAACATAGAGGGCTGTGCAACCAGAGATCCGAGCTCACACTCATAAACTTGGGAAAGTGTGCACACTCCAGGGGGCTCAGAACACACACCCGAGGCCATGAGCGGAGAGGTGCTCGGCTAGCCCTGGGGAGAGTAGCCCAAAGAAGACTAAGTGTTGAACACAGAGAAAAGTCATACCATAACCCCTTGGCCACTGCAGCCAGCAAGACCAGAAAAACCAACTTGGCAAGTATGAAAATAGCAAGAAATTTTTGTTTGTTTTGTTTTTGTTTTGTTTTGTTTTTGTTTTTTCTTTTGTTTGCTTTTGTTCATGTGTTTGTCTGTTTATATAATTGTTTTCAATTATTATTTATTATTTTATCTTCTTTTTTATCCCTCAATTCCTTTTGCCTCTCTTTACTTCTTTCTTGTTTTATTGCTTCTTACTTTCTTTCCAGTTTTATCTCTTCTAACTTCTGCTTTTTGTTCATTCTTCTCTTTTCACTTTTTCCTTCTTTTCACTTTTTAATACCCACAACAATAACAAAAACCCACAAAAAAAAAAAACCTGGAACTGTGAAAAAAACAGAGTTGGTACCCAAAAGAGGGAATCCCAGAAGCTGAGACAGTGAAAGCTGTGAACAACAGGATAACCGAAGGAGACTACACCACTGAATCTCACAGGTATTCTACCACAGAAGGTCACACCATAAACCCAGGGAGCGAGAACAGATCAATTTAAGAAGTTGAGGCTAACAAGAAGAGTCTCACAAACAATCTGAAGACAAAAAAAAAAAAAAATCCCAAAAATGAAAGGAAAGGAGGAAGCCCCAGAAATAATGCTAAATGACATGGAGGCAGCTCAACTATCAGATATTGAGTTCAAAGCAATGGTTGTCAGGAAGCTCCATGAACTCTCAATGAGCTAACAGAAACTACAGAGAAGCTATGATGATCTCACTGAAAACTATATCAACATGAAAAAGAAAATAGAAACTATCAACAAGGGCCAAGAGGAAATGAAGAATACAATTTCTGAACTGAAGAACACAGTAGAAGGAATGAAAAGCAGAATCAATGAAGCAGAAGATCAGATCAGCAAGTTGGAGGACAAAAAACAAAAAACAAAAAACAAAAACAACCAGAAATAGCAAGGAAAAAAAAGAGGTTCAGAAGGAATGAAGAGGGATTAAGAGAAATGAAAGAGGACATGAACCGTGATAATATCCATATAATAGGAATACAAGAAGAAGAAGAGCAAGGCATAGAAAACCTATTTGAAAAAGTAATAATAGAAAACTTTCCTAATGTGATAAGGGGAAAAGTCACACAAACAAAGGAAACACAGAGAGTCCCAATCAAGAGGAACACAAACAAGCCCACTTCAAGACACCTCATAATTAAAGTGGCAAATTTCCATGACAAAGAGAGAATCTTAAAGGCAGCAAGGGAGAAAAGGGAAGTACCATACAAGGGAGCCTCAATAAAGTTAGCAGCTGACATTGGAATGGAAACGCTCCAAGCCAGAAGAGAATGGCAAGAAATATTCCAAGCAATGAGAACCAAAGGCCTGCAACCAAGACTACTGTACCCAGCAAGGCTTTCAATAAAGAGAGAAGGCCAAATAAGGTGCTTCCCAGACAAAAGAAGTCTAAAAGAATACACCTCTACCAAACCACTTATGCAAGAGATACTAAAGGCACTGCTTTAAGGAAAGGAAGGAAAAGACTGAGAGAGGGGGGGAGAGAGGGAGAGACGGGGGGGGAGAGAGAGAGACAGAGAGAGAAACACAGGTACAAAAATGGCAATAAATAAATACCTATCAATACTAATTTTAAGTGTAAATGGACTAAATGCTCCAATCAAAAGACATAGAATAGCTGAATGGATAAGAAAGCATGACCCACACATATGCTGCCTACAAGAGACCCAACTCAGGACAAAAGACCTACACAGACTCAAAGTAAAGGGCTGGAAACAAATTTTCCAAGCAAATGGACAGGAAAAAAAAAAAAGCAGGGGTAGCAACTCTCATATCAGACAAAATAGACTTCAAAACAAGAGCCATAAAAAGAGACTCAGAAGTTCACTTCATAATAATCAAGGGAAGAGTCCAACAAGAAGACATAAACATTGTAAATATATATGCACCCATCATAGGAGCACCTAAATACATCAAGAAAATCTTAGAGGACTTCAAGAAAGATATTGACAGCAGCACAATTATAGTAGGCGATTTTAACACCCCACTGTCCAAAAAGGACAGATCTTCCAAACAAAATATCAACAAAGATATTGTGGCATTGAACAACACACTAGATGAAGTGGACTTAACAGATATATATAGAGCCCTTCATCCCAAAGAAACTGAATATACATTCTTTTCAAATGCACATGGAACATTTCAAAGATAGACCACATGATAGGACACAAAACAAGCCTCAACACATTCAAGAAAATTGAAATCATACCAAGCATTTACTCTGGCCACAAGGGACTGAAACTAGAAACCAACCGCAAGAGGAAAAACCTAAAACCCTTAAAATCATGGAGATTGACTAACATGCTATTAAACAATGAATGGGTCAGGAATGAAATTGGGGAGGAAATCAAAAAGTTCTGGAAACAAATGAAAATGAAGTCACAATGACCCAGAACTTGTGGGACACAGTGAAGGCAGTCCTTAGAGAGAAGTTCATAGCAATAGAGGCATACCAAAAAAAGATAGAAACATTTCAAACGAACAACCTAACCCTATGCCTACAAGAACCCAAGGATCAACACCAAAGACAGCCCAGAGAAAGTAGAAGTAAGGAAATAACCAAGATCAGAGCAGAATTAAATGACCTTCAAACTAAAAGCACAATTTTTAAGGGTCAATGAATCCAAGAGCTGTTTCTTTGAAAAGATAAAAAAAAAAAAAATTGGCAAGCCTTTAAGCAAGCCCATTAGGAAAAAAGGACAGAGGACCCAAATAAACACAATCAGAAATGAAAGAGGAGAGATTACAAATGACACCACAGAAATACAAAGGATTGCAAGAAATTACTATGAAGACCTATATGCTAAGAAATTTGAAAACCCAGGTGAAATAGATGAATTTCCAGAAAAATATAATATTTCAAACTTCAATGAAGATGAAGCAGAAAGCCTGAACAGACCAATAACAGCAGATGGAATTGAAGCAGTGATCAAAAAACCTATGACACACCACTTTGCCTGCGCCCCGCCCGGAACCAGCGGTTCTTTACGCACCTGGCTATCAGCGAGACTCGCGGCGCACCGACGGAGCGGACATGGGCAGAGCCATGGTTGCTAGGCTCGGACTGGGGCTGCTGCTTCTTGCGCTGCTCCTACCCACGCAGATTTATTCAGATTCATCCACTGTCATACCTGCAAATACCGCCCCCCGCAGTAATGCCACGAGTAGCCCAAATTCCACGACTACCACCACCACCAAGGCAAGTGGTGGTGCCCTGCAGTCAACCGCCAGTCTCTTGGTGATCTCCTTCTCTCTCCTGCATCTCTACTGTTGAAAGACTGGGGCCAAGAAACGCCTGTACTTCTTTATCTTCTACACCCAATCCAAATGGCGTCCAGCGTGACCAGGATAAACCAGATCTTTGAATCGTATTCCACACCTAATTTCATTGACACAGAAATTGTTGAGGATCTCCAATTTGATTGGCTTGAAGAGCATGTTCAAGGTTTGACTAGATGATGAATGCCAATATTAAATCTGTTGGACTTTCATGTACAAGACGAAGAGAAACATACCCAAAATTAGTTAAGAGGTGATTTCCTTAAATGTGGCTTAAGAAGTATGGACATGTAAAATGCTACCTTGAAAATGAATCGAGTTTGTGTTATGTAGAGATAAAAGATGGAAGTTGGAACAGAGTCAGTTTTCCTTTGGTTCATTACAGTGATAAGGCCATAAAATAATTAGGTAATGCAAAAAGCTATTTATATGTACATTAGAAGGAACTTCCAGGTGTTCCTGTAAATCCTCAGTGTATTGTCTCACAGCGCTAATTTAATGAGGATGTAACTCTAGATAGAGTTTTACATTGTTAAGCTATCACTGCTCTCTTGGGAACTGAACTCTTTCCTCTGAGGCTTGGGTTTGACATAGCATTTGACTTTTTGTGTAATAATTGATATGTGCCAGGGCAATGATGGATTGGAATGTACCCCAAATCCAAGCATAATTAGTAAATTTGCTTATATTCAACAAGAGTGCCAGATTCATTTAGCTAAACTAATTCCAAAGAGTAGAAGTACACTGACCTCAACTAATGTCAAAGTGCTTTTTATTTCTGCATATGTTGAATAATTTTTACAATTGAAAAAATGATCAGTTTCAACAAATTTTAAAATTGAAAATTGAAGGCAGATAATATGAAGAAGCCCAAACTGTAAATTAGGTTATTTGGGAAGTGAAGACTGGAAGCTTGCATTAAATTCAGAAAAACTTTTGTACTCTTTCTGTACATACTTTTTTTAAAACTATGAATCAAAATAGCGTTGGAACACTTTCTGTTGTTGGCCAATGTTTTCAGATAGCTCAAACCTGATCCAAAGCCTAATGTAGGCTTGATTCTGGAGAGCCAATCTTTTCACAACTGCCTCGATGCACAGAACCTTTTTAAAGATAAACATTCCCTAAAGCCTTTTGTTCGCATGGTCACACACTGAGGCTTAGATGTTCCAGTATCTGATATGGCCACGGTAGTCTTGATAACTGAAGTCATTGTTTTCCATCTTTAGAAACCTACCCGGGAACACCGTACCCAGCAGATCTCAAGCTGTTGTGTGTGTGAATGAACATTCCCTTTTGTTTCAAACCTGAATGCTGTACATCTATTTTGGATTGTATATTGTGTTTGTGTATTTATGCCTTGATTCATAGTAATTTCTCATGTTATGGAGTTGATTTGCATTGAACACAAACCATAAATAAAAAGAAATGGCTGAAAAAGAAAAAGAAAAAAAAAAAAACCTACGACACACAAAAGCCGTGAAACAGATGGTTTCACAGGAGAATTCTACAAAGCATTTTAGGAAGACCTAACCCCTATCCTTCACAGACTATTTGAAAAAATCCAAACTTATGGAAGACTCCCAAACTCTTTTTATGAAGGCAGCTAACCCAAAACCAGATAAAAACACAACAAAGGAGAACTTCAGGCCAATATCACTGATGAACATAAATGGTAAAATCCTCAGCAAAATATTGGCAAACTGGATGAAAATAGGCACCCTCAGGGGAACCCACACGGTCGCGGGATAGTGGACACTCTTGAAAACTAGGCGCTGGCCACTGGAGACAGCTGTGGAGCGCATGTGCCAGATCACGGGACCATGCTCGAACTCGGACAGCTCACATCCAAGGCGCAGGCGCAAGAAAGCCGCTGGAGTGTAGGCCACGCTCAGGGGCAAAAACAGGCTGCGACCAAACACAGAAAGCCTCCCAGGGGAAAAGGCAGGCAAGTGCGCACGACTGGAGAACCTAGCACACACCCATAAACTCGGAGAAGTGCGCACACACCAGGAGGCCCAGAACACACGCTGGAAACCCTGTGGGGAGAGGCGCCCACTAACGCTGGGATACATAGCACAATGAGGACTGAGTTCTGAACACAGAGAAAAGCAATAAGATCACCCCTCAGCCATTGCAGCCAGCAAGACCAGAAAAGCCGGCTCGGCAAGTTTGAAAACAACAAGAGGTTTTTTTTTTTTGTTTGTTTTTGTTTTTGTTTTAAATATATTTTTTTATTTTTTTATTTTATTTTTTTATTTTTAATATTTTGTTTTGCTTTGCTTCTTTTTTTTTTTTTTTTGGCTGTTTATATTTGTGTGGGTGTGTCTGTTTTCTGTTTTCCAGTTTGTTTCTGTCTTTCTCTTTGTATGCCTGTCTATTTATATAAGTTTTTAACGATTCCTTCTTCTTTATTTTTATCTTCTTCTTTACTCCCCAACTCCTTTTGCCTCCCTTGAATGCCTTCTTGTCTTATTCCCTCTTCCTTTCTTTCCAATTTTATCTCTTATACCTTCCTCTTTTTTCTTCTTTCTTCTTTTTTTCATTTTCCCCCCTCTTCTTTTTTTAAATACCAATGAGTGAGACAAAACAAACAAACAAACAAGCCTGGAACTGTGAAAAAAAACAGAGTTGGCCCCCAAAAGAGGGTATTCCAGCTGATGAGACAGTGGAAGTTGTGAACAACAGGATATCCGAAGGAGAATCCACCACTGAAACTCACAGATAGTCTACCACAGAAGGTCATACCACAAACCCAGAGAGCCAGAACAGATCAATTTAAGAAGTTGAGGCTAACAACAAGAGTCTTACAAACAATGGGAAGACAAAGAAACAACCCCCAAATGAAAGGAAAGGAGGAAGCTACAGAAAGAATGCTAAATGAAATGAAGGCAACTCAACTATCAGATACAGAGTTCAAAGCAATGGTTGTCAGGAAGCTCCACGAGCTCTCAATGAGCTACCACAAACTACACAGAAGTTATGATGAACTCACCGCAAACTATATCAACATTAAAAAGGAAATAGAAACTATCAACAAGGGCCAAGAGAAAATGAAGAACACAATCTCTGAACTGAAGAACACAGTAGAAGGAATGAAAATCAGAATCGATGAAGCAGAAGATCGGATCAGCAAGTTGGAGGACAAAATAGAAAAAAACACTCAGAATGAGCAAGATAAGGAAAAGAGACTTAGAAAGAATGAAGAGGGTTTAAGAGAAATGCAAGACAACATGAAACGAAATAATATCCGTATAATAGGGATACCAGAAGGAGAATAACAAGAACAAGGGATAGAAAACCTGTTTGAAAAAGTAATGATGGAAAACGTCCCTAATTTGGTGAGAGAAAAAGCCACACAAATCAAGGAAACACACAGAGTCCCAATCAAAAGGAACCCAAACAGGCCCACTTCAAGACACATCATAATTAAAATGGCAAACTTCCAAGACAAAGAGAGAATCTTAAAGGCAGCAAGGGAGAAAAAGGAACTAACATACAAGGGGGCCCCAATCAGGTTAGCATTTGACTTCTCAATGGAAATGCTCCAAGCCAGAAGAGAATGGCAAGAAATGTTCCAAGCAATGAGAACCAAAGGCCTGCAACCCAGACGACTTTACCCAGCAAGGCTTTCAATCAAGATAGAAGGCCAAATAAGGAGCTTCCCAGACAAAAGAAGTCTAAAAGAATACACCTCTACCAAAACAATTCTTCAAGGGATACTAAAGGGACTGCTTTAAGGGAAGAAAGGAAAAGAGAGAGAGAGAAAGAGAGAGAGGAACACAAGTATGAAAATGGCAATGAATAAATACCTATCAATAATAACCTTAAATGTAAATGGATTAAATGCTCCAATCAAAAGACATAGATTAGCTGAATAGATAAGAAAGCACGACCCACACATATGCTGCCTACAAGAAACCCACCTCAGGACAAAACACATACACAGGCTCAAAGTGAAGGGCTGGAAATAAATTTTTCAAGCAAATGGTCAGGAAAAAATCGGGGGTAGCAATACTCATATCAGACAAAATAGACTTCAAAACAAGAGCCATAAAGAGAGACCCAGAAGGTCACTTCATAATACTCAAGGGAAGAATCCACCAAGAAGACATAAATATTGTAAATATATATGCACCCAACATAGGAGCACCTAAATACATCAAGAAAATCTTAGAGGACTTCAAGAAAGATATTGACAGCAACACAATTATAGTAGGTCATTTTAACACTCTACTGTCAAAAATGGACAGATCTTCCAAAATATCAACAAAGATATTGTGGCATTGAACAACACTCTAGAGGAAATGGACTTAACTGGTATATATAAAGCCCTTGATCCCAAAGAAGCTAAATACACTTTCTTTTCAAATGCACATGGAACATTTCCAAATATAGACCACATGATAGGACAGAAATCAAGCCTCAACAAATTCAAGAAAATTGACATCATACCAAGCATTTTCTCTGACCACAAGGGACTGAAACTAGAAACCAACCCCAAGGGGAAAAACCCAAAACACTCAAAATCATGGAGATTGAATAGCATGCTATTAAACAATGAATGGGTCAAGAATGAAATTAGAGAGGAAATCAAAAAATTTCTGGAAACAAATGATAATGAACTCACATAGACCCAAAACTTATGGGACACAGCAAAGGCAGTCCTCAGAGGGAAGCTTATAGCAATACAGACCTATCTAAAAAAGACAGAAACATCTCAAACAAACAACCTAACCCTACACCTACAAGAAATCGAAGAACAACAAAAAAGACAGCCCAGAGCAAGTAGAAGGAAAGAAATAACCAAGATCAGAGCAGAATTAAATGACATAGAGACTAAAAGCACAATCCTAAAGATCAATTAATCCAGGAGTTGGTTCTTTGAAAAGATCAACAAAATTGACAAGCCTTTAAGCAGGCTCATCAAGAAAAAAAAGAGAGAGGACTCAAATAAACACAATCAGAAATGAAAGAGGAGATATTACAACTGACACCACAGAAATACAAAGGATTGTAAGAAATTATTTTGAAGAACTGTATGCCAAGAAATTTGAAAACCTAGGTGAAATGGACAGGTTTCTAGAAAAATATAACCTTCCAAAACTCAATGAAAAAGAAACAGAAAGCCTGAACAGACCAATAACAGCCAGTGAAATTGAATCAGTAATCAAAACACTCCCAACACACAAAAGTCCTGGACCAGATGGCTTCACAGGAGAATTCTACGAAACATTTAAGGAAGAGCTAACCCCTATTCTCCACAGACTATTTGAAGAAATCCAAAAAGATGGAAGACTCCCAAACTCTTTTTATGAAGCCAGCATCATCCTAATCCCAAAACCAGATAAAGACACAACAACGAAGGAGAACTTCAGGCCAATATCGCTGATGAACATAGATGCTAAAATCCTCAGCAAAATATTGGCAAACCGCATCCAACAACACATTAAAAAGATCATACACCATGACCAAGTGGGATTCATCCCAGGGATGCAAGGATGGTTCAACATTCACAAATCAGTAAATGTAATTCATCACATAAACAAAAGCAAAGACAAAAATCACATGATCATGTCAATAGAAGCGGAAAAAGCATTTGATAAGGTACAGCACCCATTTATGATAAAAACACTCAGCAAAGTGGGAATAGAGGGAGCATTCCTCAACATAATAAAGGCTATATATGAGAAACCTACAGCCAGCATCATACTCAATGGGCAAAGACTAAAATCCTTTCCACTAAAATCAGGAACAAGACAAGGTTGTCCACTTTCACCACTTCTATTCAATATAGTATTGGAAGTATTAGCCACAGCGATTAGACAAGAAAAGGAAATAAAAGGCATCCAACTTGGAAAGGAGGAAACAAAACTATCATTGTTTGCAGATGACATGTTAGTATACATAGAAAACCCTATAGACTCGGCCAAAAAACTGCTCGACCTAATAAATGAATTTGGCCAAACAGCCGGACACAAAGTCAATATCCAGAAATCAAAGGCATTTTTGTATACCAACAATGAAACAACAGAAGCAGAAATCAAGAAAAAAATCCCATTCGATATAGAAAAAAGAAAAATAAAGTACCTAGGAATAAACCTAACCAAGGAGGTAAAAGACCTGTATGCAGAAAACTACACAACACTGAAGAAAGAAATCAAGGAAGACACAAATAAATGGAAACACATACCGTGTTCATGGATCGGAAGAATTAACATCAAAATGTCCATACTTCCCAAAGTAATCTACAGATTCAATGCAATACCTATTAAAGTACCAATGCCATATTTCACAGATATAGAACAAACTCTTCAAAAATTTATATGGAACCATAAGCGACCCAGAATAGCGCAGCAATCTTGAGAAAGAAGAGCAAAGCAGGAGGGATCACAATACCTGATACCAAAATGAATTACAAGGCCACTGTAATCAAAACAGCCTGGTACTGGCATAAAAACAGGCACATGGAGCAAGTGGAATAGAACAGAGAGCGCAGAAATAAACCCTAGTCTCTACAGTCCATTAATATTCGACAAAGGGGGCAGCAACATAAAATGGAGTAGAAATATTCTCTTCAGCAAGTGGTGTTGGGAGAACTGGACAGCTTCATGCAAGAAAATGAAACTCGAGCACCAACTTACACCATACACAAAAATAAACTCAAGGTGGATAAAAGATTTAAACATAATCCGTAACACCATTAAAGTCCTAGAGGAGAACATAGGCAGAAAAATCTCAGATATTACACGCAGCAATATTTTTACTGATATGTCCCCTAAAGCAAGGGACATAAAGGATAGAATAAACAAATGGGATCTCATCAAAATAAAAAGCTTCTGCATGGCCAAGGAAAACAATATTAAAATAAAAAGAGAACCGACTGTGTGGGAAAACATATTTACCAATGATACCTCAGATAAGGGTTTAATCTCCAAAGTATACAAAGAACTTACACGACTCCACTCTAAGAAGACAAGCAACCCAATTAAAAAATGGGCAGAGAACTTGGGCATACACTTCTCCAAGGAGAACATACAGAGGATCCAAAGACACATGAAAAGATGCTCAATATCGCTAGCTATTAGAGAGATGCAAATTAAAACCACAATGAGATACAACTTGACACCAGCCAGAATGGCCCACATAAACAAAGCAACAAACAGCAAGTGTTGGAGAGGTTGTGGAGAAAAGGGGACACTAGTGCACTGCTGGTGGGAGTGCAGACTTGTACAACCACTATGGAAAACAGTATGGAATTTTCTAGAAAACTAAAAATGGATCTACCTTTTGACCCAGCAATTCCACTGCTAGGACTATATCCTAAGAACCCTGAAACACCAATCCAAAAGAACCTATGCACCCCTATGTTTATAGCAGCACAATTTACAATAGCCAAGTGTTGGAAGCAACCTAGATGTCCATCAGTTAATGAATGGATCAAAAAACTGTGGTACATTTACACAATGGAATTCTATGCAGCAGAAAGAAAGAAGGAGCTCCTACTCTTTGCAACAGCATGGATGGAACTTGAGAGCATCATGCTAAGCGAAATAAGCCAGGCAGTGAAAGACAAATACCATATGATCTCACCTTTAACAGGAAGCTAATCAACAAAACAAGCAAACAAGCATAATATAACCTAAGACATGGAAATTGAGAACAGGCTGATAGTCACCAAAGGGAAGAGGGGAGGGAATTTCAGGGGAAAAGGGGAAGGAATTACAGGAACATGTATAAAGGACACATGGACATAAACTATGGGGGCATAGAAATGAGAGGGAGAGGGGAGGGTTGGGGTGGTGGGTTCAGGTGAGAATAAAAGACAGAAAACTGTACAAGATCAACAATTAAAATAAAAATTTTAAAAAAGGGACAACTGTAATAGCATAAGCAATAAAATATACCTTAAAAACAAGTAAAAAAAAAAGAATTAAAAAAAATATTGGCAAACTGCATCCAACAATACATGATAAAGATTGTACACCATGACCAAGTGGGATTCATCCCAGGGATGCAAGGATAGTTCAACATTTGCAAATCAGTAAATGTAATTCATCACATAAACTAAAGCAAAGACAAAAATCACATGATCATATCAATAGATGCGGAAAAAGCATTTGATAAGGTTTAACACCCACTTATGATAAAAACCCTCAGGAAAATAGGAGTAGAGGGAGCATTGCTCAACATAATAAAGGCCATATAAGAGAGACCTACAGCCAACATCATACTCAATGGGCAAAAACTAAAATCTTTTCCACTAAGATCAGGAACAAGACAAGGTTGTGCACTTTCACCACTTCTATTCAGTATAGTATTGGAAGTCTTAGCCACAATGATTAGAAAAGAGAAGGAAATAAGAGGGAAGGAAGATGACGGCATGGTAAGATGGAGCAGATTCCACTACCCTCTACACAGGGGAATAAAACCTGGCTGATCTACGGAAGAACAGAGCAGAGAAGGAGCAGTAACACAGCATATTTGAGAATAGGAGATCGAAAATTGTAGTGGACATTGAAAAACCAGTTGGTAAAGAGAGTACTTCAGAACAATAGGAGCCCAAGGATCAGCGTGGAGACCAGAGCAGCTGAGGCCCCTTCCCGGCGCTTGCCAGGCCTGCCCCAGGGCTCTAGGGAGGCAGCTGGGTCCACCACTGAAAAGGGCTGAGCAATCCTGCTGGCCACGCGATTGCAGATGGCTGTGCCCATGAACTGAGATGGCTGCATGAAATTAGGTACCTGCACGTGACCGCTGATGGTGGCAGGATCATAGGCACAAGCAAGATCATAGGCGCTTGCCACTGGAGACAGCTGTGGGACTATAGTCTCACACGTGCAAACGCAGACAGCTTGGGGTCATAGGCGCACAGGAGGCACATGGCCAAGTAGGCCCCGGCACCACAGAAAGCAGAGCCAGGAGCAACTGAGATGGCTGCATGACCAGAGACCCGAGCTCACACCTATAAACTCGAGAAAGTGCGCGAATTCCGTGAGGTTCAGAACACTCGCCAGAAGCCCTGTGTGCAGAGGCACTGGACTAACTCTGGGGACAGTAGCACAATGATGACTGGGTGCTGAACACAGAGAAAAGTAATACCATCAACCCTCGATCATTGCAGCCAGCAAGACCAGGAAAACTGGCTCGGCAAGTTTGAAAACAGCAAGAGTTTTTTGTTTGGTGTTTGTTTGTTTCTTTGTTTTGGTTCTTGTATTGTTTTTGTTATTGTTTCTTTCTTTGTTTTTTTCTTTTTTGTTTTTCTTTATTGTTTTTGTACTTGTTTGTTTGTTTTGTTTTTTCTTTGTGTGTCTGTTTATATAATTGTTTATAATGTTTTATTTATTATTTTTATCTTCTTTGTTACTCAACTCCTTTTGCCTATCTTTACTGCTTTCTTGTTTTATTCCTTCTTCCTTTCTTCCCAATCTTACCTCTTCTACCTTCCTCTTTTTTCTTTCTTCTTTTTTCATTTTTTCCCACTTTTCTCTTTTTAAATACCCACGAGAGAGACAAAAAAAGCAAACAAATCTGGCACAGTGAAAAAAAAAAACAGAGTTGATCCCAAAATGAGGGTTTCCTAGAAACTGAGACAGTGGAAGCTATGATCAACAGGATATCTGAAGGAGACTCGACCACTGAATCTCACAGGTATTCTACCACAGAAGGTCACACCGTAAACCCAGGGAACCAGAACAGATCAATTTATGAAGTTGAGGCTAACAAGAAGAGTCTCACAAAAAATGGGAAGATGAAGAAACCATTCCAAAATGAAAGAAAAGGAGGAAGCGCCAGAAATAATGCTAAATGAAATGGAGGCAGCTCAACTTTCAGATACTGAGTTCAAAGCAATGGTTGTCAGGAAGCTCCATGAGCTCTCAATGAGCTGCCAGAAACTGCAGAGAAGCTATGATGATCTCACTGCAAAGGACAAAACCATGAAAAAGGAATTAGAAACTATCAACAAGGGCCAAGAGGAGATGAAGAATACAATCTGAACTGAAGAACACAGTAGAAGGAATGCAAAGCAGAATCAATGAAGCAGAAGATTGGATCAGCGAGTTGGAGGACAAAATAGAAAACACACCCACAAAGAGCAAGAAAAGGAAAAGAGGTACAGAAAGAATGAAGAGGGATTAAGAGAAATGCAAGACCACATGAACTGTCGTAATATCCGTATAATGGGGACACCAGAAGGAGAAGAAGGAGAGCAAGGGATAGAAAACCTGTTTGAAAAAGTGATGATGGAAAACTTCCCTAATGTGATGAGGGGAAAAGTCACACAAACAAAGGAAACACAGAGAGTCCCAATCAAGAGGACAAAAACAGGCCCACTTCAAGACACCTCATGATTAAAATGGCAAAATTCCAAGACAAAGAGAGAATCTTAAAGGCAGCAAGGGAGAAAAGGGAAGTACCATACAAGGGAGCCCCGATAAAGTTAGCAGCTGACCTTGGAATGTAAACACTCCTAGCCAGAAAAGAATGGCAAGAAATGCCCTGGCTAGTGTAGCTCAGAGGATTGAGCGCGGGCCTGCGAACCAGAGGATCGCGGTTCGATTCCCAGTCAGGGCACATGCCTGGGTTGCGGGCCAGTTCCCGGCAGGGGACACACGAGAGGCAACCGTACATTGATATTTCTCTCCCTCTCCTTCTCTCCTACCCTTCCCCTCTAAAAAGATAAATAAATAAATAATAATAATAATAATAATAATAATAAAAATAAATGAATTCAAAAAAAAAAAAAGAATGGCAAGAAATATTCCAAGCAATGAGAACCAAAGGCCTGCAACCAAGACTACTGTACCCAGCAAGGCTTTCAATAAAGAGAGAAGGCCAAATAAGGTGCTTCCCAGACAAAAGAAGTAAAAAAGAATACACCTCTACCAAACCACTTATGCAAGAGATACTAAAGGCACTGCTTTAAGGAAAGGAAGGAAAAGACCGAGAGAGAGAGGGAGAGAGAGAGAGACAGAGACAGAGAAAGACAGAGAGAGAGAGAGAGAGAGAGAGAGAGAGAGAGAGAGAGAGAGAGAGAGAGAGAGAAACACAGGTAGGAAAATGGCAATGAATAAATACCTATCAATAATAACTTTAAGTGTAAATGGACTAAATGCTCCAATTAAAAGACATAGAAGAGCTGAATGAATAAGAAAGCATGACCCACACATATGCTGCCTACAAGAGACCTAACTCAGGACAAAAGACCTACACAGACTCAAAATAAAGGGCTTGAAACAAATTTTCCAAGCAAATGGACAGGAAAAAAAAAGCAGGGGTAGCAACACTCATATCAGACAAAATAGACTTCAAAAGAAGAGCCATAAAGAGAGACCCAGAAGTTCACTTCATAATAATCAAGGGAAGAGTCAAACAAGAAGACATAAACATTGTAAATATATATGCACCCAACATAGGGGCACCTAAATGCATCAAGAAAATCTTAGAGAACTTCAAGAAAGATATTGACAGCAACACAATTATAGTAGGCAATTTTAGCACCCCACTGTCCAAAAGGGACAGATCTTCCAAACAAAATATCAACAAAGATATTGTGGCATTGAACAACACTCTAGAGGAAATGGACTTAACTGGTATATATAGAGAGAGCCCTTCATCCAAAAGAAACTGAATACACATTCTTTTCAAATGCACATGGAAGATTTTCAAAGATAGACTACATGATAGGACACAAAACAAGCCTCAACAAATTCAAGAAAATTGACATCATACCAAGCATTTTCTTCAACCGCAAGGGACTGAAACTAGAAACTAACCGCAAGGGGAAAAACCCAAAACCCTCAAAATCATGGAGATTGAATAGCATGCTAATAAACAATGAATGGGTAAAGAATGAAATTGGGGAGGAAATAAAAAAGTTTCTGCAAACAAACAATAATGAACTCACATCGACCCAAAACTTATGGGACACAGCAAAGGCAGTCCTCAGAGGGAAGCTTATAGTGATACAGGCCTACCTGAAAAAGATAGAAACATCTCAAACAAACAACCTAACCGTAGGTCTACAGGAACTCGAGGAACCACAACAAAGACAGCCCAGAGCAAGTAGAAGGAAGGAAATAACCAAGATCAGAGCAGAATTAAATGACATAGAGACTAAAAGCACAATACTAAGGATCAATGAATCCAGGAGCTGGTTCTTTGAAAAGATAAACAAAATCAACAAGCCTTTAAGCAGGCTCATCAAGAAAAAAAGAGAGAGGACTCGAATAAACACAACCAGAAATGAAAGAGGAGAGATTACGACTGACACCACAGAAATACAAAGGATTGTAAGAAATTACTATGAAGAACTGTATGCCAAGGAATTTGTAAACCTAGGTGAAATGGACAAGTTTCCAGAAAAATATAATCTTCCAAAACTCAATGAAGAAGAAACAGAAAGTCTGAACAGACCAATAACAGCTGATGAAATTGAAGCAGTAATCAAAAAACTCCTGACACACAAAAGCCCTGGACAAGATGGTTTCACAGGAGAATTTTACAAAACATTTAGGGAAGAGCTAACCCCTATTCTTCAGAGACTATTCAAAAAAAATCCAAAAAGATGGAAGACTCCCAAACTCTTTTTATGAAGCCAGCATCATCCTAATCCCAAAACCAGATAAAGACACAACAACGAAGGAGAACTTCAGGCCAATATCGCTGATGAACATAGATGCTAAAATCCTCAACAAAATATTGGCAAACCGCATCCAATAATACATTGAAAAGATCATACACCATACCGAGTGGGATTCATCCCAATGCATGCAAGGATGGTTCAGCATTCGCAAATCAGTAAATGTAATTCATCACATAAACAAAAGCAAAGACAAAAATCACATGATCATATCAATAGATGTGTAAAAAGCTTTTGATAAGGTACAGCACCCATTCATGACAAAAACACTCAGGAAAGTGGGAATAAAGGGAGCATTCCTCAACATAATAAAGGCCATATATGAGAAACCTACAGCTAACATCTAACTAAAATCTTTCCCACTAAGATCAGAAACAAGACAAGGTTGTGCACTTTCAGCACTTCTATTCAATATAGTATTGGAAGTCTTAGCTACAGTGATTAGACAAGAAAAGGAAATAAAAGGCATCAAAATTGGAAAGGAGGAAACAAAACTATCATTGTTTGCAGATGACATGATAGTGCACATAGAAAATCCTATAGACTCGGCCAAAAATCTGCTCAACCTAATAAATGAATTTGGTCAAACAACTGGATACAAAGTCAATATCCAGAAATCAAAGGCATTTTTCTATACCAACAATGAAACAACAGAAACAGAAATCAAGAAAAAAATTCCATTTGATATAGCAAAAAGGAAAATAAAATACCTAGGAATAAACCTAACCAAGGAAGTAAAAGACCTGTATGCAGAAAACTACACAACACTGATGAAAGAAATCAAGAAATGGAAGCATATACCATGTTCATGGATTGGAAGAATTAATATCATCAAAATGTCCATACTACCCAAGCAATTTACAGATTCAATGCAATACCTATTAAAGTACCAATGGCATATTTCACAGGCATAGAAAAAACACTTCAAAAGTTTATATGAACCATAAATGACCCCAAATAGCTGCAGCAATTTTGAGAAAGAAGAGCAAAGTAGGAGGAATCACAATACCTGATACCAAACTGTATTACAAGGCCACTGTAATCAAAACAGCCTGGTACTGGCATAAAAACAGGCACATGGACCAGTGGAACAGAACAGAGAGCCCAGAAATAAACCCACATCTCCACGGTCAATTAATATTTGACAAAGTGGGCAGCAACATAAAATGGAGTAAAAATAGCCTCTTCAACAAGTGGTGTTGGGACAAATGGACTGCTATGTGCCAAAAAATGAACCGCGAGCAACAACTTACACCATACACAAAAATAAATTCAAGGTGGATAAAAGACTTAAATATAAGCTGTGACACCATTAAAATCCTAGAGGAGAACATAGACAGGAAAATCTCAGATATTCCATGCAACAACATTTTTACAGATATGTTCCCTAAAGCAGGGGACATAAAAGAAAGAATAAACAAATGGGATCTCATCAAAATAAAAACCTTCTCCATGGCTAAAGAAAATGATATTAAAATAAAAAGAGAACCAACCGTATGGGAAAACATATTTGCCAATGATACCTCAGACAAGGGTTTAATCTCCAAAATATACAAAGAACTTACACAATTCCACTCTAAGAAGACTAGCAACCCGATTAAAAAATAGGCAAAGGACTTGGGCAGACACTTCTCCAAGGAGGACATACAGAGGAACCAGAGACACATGAAAAGATGCTCAGTATCTCTAGCTATGTGACAGATGCAAATTAAAACTACAATGAGATACAACTTGACACCAGTTAGAATAGCCATATCATAAACAAAGCAACAAAAAGCAAGTGTTGGAGATGTGGAGAATAGGGGACCCTAGTGCACTGTTGATGGGATTGCAGACTGGCACAGCCACTTAGGAGAACAGTGTGGAATTTTCTAAGAAAACTAAAAATGGATCTACATTTCGACCCAGCAATTACACTACTAGGATTGTATCCTAAGAACCCTGAAACACCAGTCCAAAAGAACTTATGCACCCCAATGTTCATAGCGGCACAATTTACAATAGCCAAGTGTTGGAAGTTACCTAGGTGCCCATCAGTAAATGAATGGATCAGTAAACTATGGTACTTTACACAATGGAATTCTATGCAGCAGAAAGAAAGAAGGAGCTCCTACCCTTTGCAACAGCATGGATGGAACTGGAGAGCATCATACTAAGCGAAATAAGCCAGGCAGTGAAAGACAAATACCATATGATCTCACCTTTAACAGGAACCTAATCAACAAAACAAACAAGCAAAATATAACCAAAGACATTGAAATTGAGAGCAGGCTGAAAGTCACCAGAGGGGATGGAATTTCAGGGGGAAAAGGGAAGGGTTTAGGGCAACATGTATAAAAGGCATGTGGACAAAAACTGGGGGGGTGGAAATGGGAGGGAGGTGATTTGGGCTGGGCTGGTGGGCCAGGATGGGAGTAAAAGACAGAAAAATGTACAAGAGCAACAATTAAAATAAAAAATTTAAAAAAATAAATGTAAAAAACTTTAAAAAAGATATCCATATATATGTATATATCTATACATACATACATACATATATACATACATATATATACACACACATACACACATATATACACACACAATAGACTACTACTCAGCCATAAGTAAAGATAAAATACTGTCCTTTGTGACAATATAGCTGGACCCTGAGAATATTATGCAAAGTGAAAGAAGTCAGTCAGAAAAAAAAAAACTAAAGAACCATATGATTTTACTATGTGGGATTTAAAACTGAAATTCAGTGACACAGACAGGTAACAGTATGGTAGTTACCAGAGGGAAAGGTGTGATGATATTGTAGAGGGTAAAGGGGGCCAAATTACGTGCTGACAGAAGATAATTTGACTTTAGGTCGTGGGCAAATATACAGTATAAAAGTCATGTATCATAGTAATGTGCACTTCAATCATATATGACATTAACCAATGTCTTCCAATAGATAAAATAAATAAACATGTTTTGCTGGATGGTACTTCCTCAGTGATTTAAAATTCCCCCACACTACTTGGGGAAATTTTAGCCAGGGACTTGAGCTACATCAACTGGTTAAAGGAACACTACACCTTTATATTGATGACATTCTTACTGCCAACCTAAATGTGGAGGCCCATGACAATGACAACATCTCAAACCTGAACTTTCTATCTGAGTGGGGATATAAAGTTTCCCAGAAAAATCTTAGATATCTCAGACCAATATTACAAATTGGGATTTGATATCATCCAAGAACAGTGAAGTGGTGAAGTTTACTACCAGACAGGAAAGAAGCTATACTTCAGGCTGCCATACCAACCACCCATCTTCAATTAAGGAGGTTCCTGGGAATGGTTAGATTTGAGGATATGGATCCTCAACTATGGGCTGATTTTAAAACCACTTTATGAGGTTTTAAAAGAAACAGATCGAGAGTCCTTAAAATGTAATAGAGATTGCCAAAAGGTTTTCTTAACTATTAAAGAGAAACTCTTAACTGTTCTTGTTCCAACCTAAGAAAGCCACTTGACATGTACATGAAATACAAGAAATTATACTGGATGTTTTAACATAAGATCTAGAAAATATTAAAACATCATTGGCTTAATTCTCAAAAAACATAGGTACAGGAGCACTAGGAGAGCCATTCTGTTTATGAGCCACAGCAGCTGCATGTGATGTACTACAAGAAGCTAAAAGTTCACTGTAGGTCAATTTTCTAAAATATACACTTCGCGGTTATAGAGCTGGAAGACAGTGGTAAGGTAGGTGGAAGCTGAATCCACTTGCTCATGTACCCAGCTGGGACACCTAGCTGATCTTCTGAAAAACAGAGTGAACAGCCAAAATAAATAAATAAATAAAATAAAATAGCCCTGGATGGTGTGGCTCAGTATATTGAGCACTGGTCTGTGAATCAAAGGGCCACTGGTTTGATTCCCATTCAGGGCACATTCATGCATTGCAGGCCATATCCCTGGTGGGTGGCACACAAGAGACAACCACACACTGATGTTTCTTTTCCTCTCTTTCTCCTTCCCTTCCCTTCTGTCTAAAAATAAATAGATAGATAGATAGATAGATAGATAGATAGATAGATAGATAGATAGATACTTTTTAAAAAATAAACTATATACTTTGTCTTTTTTACTCCTTTTGCATAACAGAAAGGGCTTACCCTGGCTTACCTTAGGAGAATTGGAAAAGTATCAGGACATTCTCTTGAACAATACTAATGTTACATTGAAAGCTGTTTCTTCTCTAAACCTAGAGAACCAACTCCACTTTAAATAGAGGGAACCAAATCATTATTCTATACAAGTAATTGAATAAACTTATTCCAGCTGTCTGGATTTCACCAACATTCCACTAAAGAACTCCAACCTTGAGATGTTCACCAATAGAACCAGCTTCCTGGACATGAGGAATTAAAAGTATAAAGGACTCATGGACAAAAACTATGGGGGATGGAAATGGGAGGAAGGTGGGGAGGGCTGGGGTGGTGGGCTGGGGCGGGGTAAAAGACAGAAAACTGTACAATATCAACAATTAAAAAATACTGATTAAAAATAAAAAAATAAAAAAAATAAAAAATAAAAAATAAATAAAAGGCAGGGCATATTGTGGTGACTCTCCGTGAAACCCTGGACATGAAAACCTTAACAGCTGGTACCTGAGCCCCAAATAACAAGCTGATGGCCCAAATCCAAGCTCTACATTTAGAAAGAAGCAAGAGAATCAACATTTACACAAAATCAAAATATGTGTTCACATTAGTACATGTCCATGGATGCATTTGGAAAGAAAAACGACTAAACAACAGGAGGAAAATAAATGAAACTTTCTCTTGAGATATTAAAATTGTTACAGGCAATTATTGAACCTAAAGAGTTTGCTATTATGGATTGCCCTGGTCATCAGAAACTTGACAATCTCGTCTTCCAGAAAAATAATAGAGAGGACCAAATGTCAAAATTAGCAACTAAGACAAAAATTCCAGCATCTCTAATGGCAGTGTAACAGGGAATAAACTTTTTATACTACTATGATTTACCATGAGATAGAATTAGAATAGAATGTACTGACAAGGAACTCACATACTGACAGTTTCTTTATAAGCATATTATAGGAATCACCATTTTCTCTTCCTACTTATGCAAATAATGGCCTTGACCATAACTTAAGTTGATACAGATTGAACAACTGCAGGAATTTGGCTGGCAATGACCAGTTCCAATGTGCTGACGTCAAATATCCATATCAGGATCAGCAAGAATACTGCCTCTTCCCCTGACATCTTTGTTCTGCTTTCTCTCTCCCTCCCTGTAGTAACTTCTGTCCATGCTGAGATATTAAAATGGGCTTTGGAACAAGAGTCCCACATTTTCCAGGTTGCTGGCATCTGAAATAAACCACTTTCCTTTTCCCAGCACCTGTCTCACAAATTTGGCATTCATCATGGCAGGCAGCCAGATCTGCATTTGGTTACAGTGGCAATCATTCCTGAAATCAATCTAAAACTGGTCCAACATGAATTATTTCCAAAGGACTTAAAAAGAGTTGAAGAATGGTAATATTCTACCCAGCAGTCAAACCAATAGATAGAAGATAATAAGTAAGTTTTTCTTAATTTCAAAATACCTGGTAATCACTTCCATTAATCAAAGCACACACTATGGACATTGCACTATTTTTCAATGGATAAAAATTACATAATTGAAACATATATGCAAAAGACTGTTTAAATAGTAGCCCATTATTGTATCTTCTGTGCCAAAAATAATCTGAAAATGAGACCTCCCTTGAGAAGAAAAAAAATCCAAAGCCAAGGACTGGGCTCACTGGAGGACTAGCAAAATAATTTTAGTATAATAAGACCACAAAAAATACCAAACACCACAAGGTTTTGTAGCTAATTTTACAGGTCGGATTGAAGTAATTTCTAGCAGATCTGAGATAACTTCAGGTATTAAAACCTTACTAAAAGAAATTAATCATGGGTCTGGGCTGCTGCTCTCTATTCAAAATGACAATAAAAGTATCTTTATCATTAGAGTGACCCAAGAAGTTTTTCAGCTTTTAAAACTAAAATAGAAACTATAGGACCAAGAGGGAGGTGTAGGTTGATACATTTGGATTGCTCGTACAACCAAAAGAAGGACAACAACATCAACAACAGAAAAACAGAAAACAACCAGAACTGACAGAGGAAGTCCAACAACCAAGGAGTTAAAGAATAAACATTCATCCAGACTGGTAGGAGGGATGGAAACAAGCAGCCAGGGATGAAAGGATGCATGGCAAGGTAGTGGCTAGAGGAGCAGGGGGCAAGGTGGCAGCTGGTGGACTGGGCAGTCCCACGTTCATGGGTAGATAAACCAGGAGCAACCACTGGGAAGCAAGACAAGCCATGCAACCCAGAGTTCCAGCACTAGGGGAAAAAAGCCTCAAAAACACTGGTTGTAAAAACCCATGGGAATGGTGGTGGTGGGAGAAACTCCCAGCCTCACAAGAGAGTTTACCGGATAGACCCACAGGGTCCTGCAATGCACACAAACCCACACATCCAGGAATCAACACAAGAAGAACCCAATTTGCATGTGGAAAGTGGCAGAAGTGACTGAAAGCTGGCTGAGCTGAGCAAGCAGCATTGTTACTCTTCAGACATCTCCCCCACATACAGCACCACAATGCAGTGATATGGGTTGCCCAGCCCTAGAGTATCTAATACTGCACCCCTTAGAATGTAATAGGCATGCTGAGAACAAATATATATATATATGGCCTAAATGAAAGAACACGTCAGATCTCCAAAAATAGAACTAAATAATGAATAGATAGCCAGCCTATCAGATGTGGGGTTCAAAACACTGGTAATCACGATGCTCACAGAAATCGTTGAGTATGGTTACAAAATACAGGAAGAAATGAAGGCTATGCAAAGTGAAGTCAAGGAAAATGTACAGGGAACCAAAAGTGAAGGGAAGGAAACTGGGACTCAAATCAATGATTTGGAACAGAAAGAAGTAAATATTCAACCTAGAACAGAATGAAGAAACAAGAATTCAAAAAAAAAAAAAATGAGGAGAGGCTTCGGAAGCTCCGACTTTAAACATTTCAACATCCAAATTATGGGGTGCCAGGAAAAGAGGAAGAGCAAGGAGTTGGAAAGTTATATGAACAAATATTGAAGGAAAACTTTCCCAATCTGGTGAAGGAAATAGACTTCCAGGAAGTCCAGGAAGCTCAGAGAGTCCCAAAGAAGTTGGACCCAAGGAAGCACACACAACACATCATAATTACATTACTCAGGATTAAAGATGAGAGAATCTTAGAAGCAGAAAGAGGAAAGCAGAGAGTTATCTACAAAGGAGTGCTCATAAGACTAACTACTGATTTCTCAAAAGAAACCTTGCAGGCAAGAAGGGGCTGGAAAGAAGTATTCAAAGTCATGAAAGGCAAGGACCTACATCCAAGATTATCTATCCAGCAAAGCTATCATTTAGAATGGAAGTGCAGATAAAGTGATTCCCAGATAATGTCAAGTTAAAGGAGCTCATCATCACCAAGCCATTAATATATGAAATGTTAAAGGGACTTATCTAAGAAAAGGAAGATGATCAGAACTATGAACAGTAAAATGACAACAAACTCACAACTATCAACAACTGAACCTAAAAAAAAAAAACAAAACAAGCAAACAACTAGAATAGGAACAGAATCACAGAAATGAAGATTGCATGAAGGGTTGTAAGTGGGGAGGGGGCGGAGGAAGAAAGGGAAAAACATACAGGGAATGAGCCGCATAAATGGTATGTACAAAACATACAAGGGAAAGTTAAGAATAGTATAGGAAATGAATAAACTAAAGAACTTATATGTATGACCCATGGACATAAACTACGAGGAGAAGCTGATGGGAGGGAAAGTGCAAGGCAAAGGTGAATAAAGGGTAGACAATTGCAATAGCATAATCAATAAAATATATTTTTAAAAAGAAACTATATGCCTTGGGGAGACCTCAATCCACTAAAAATACCAAAAACAATAAATAAATAAACATACTTTGAAATTGACAATTGCCAAGATCTGCCAAGAAACTAACCTAAAATGTCAGAAAATATTACTTATTCCCATGCTTAAGACTGGAGTAGTTGCTAGAAGCCAGATTCAATTGAGGCCTTATGAAATGTTAAATGGGAGGCCCTTTGATGTCAGATTTAATAAAAACCTTACATTTGACAATAACCTAAAATTTAAAAAAATTAGACACTATAATGTATGTACAGTCCCTGGGTCTAGCACTAACCATTATATATAACTTTGCTTCCAACAGAATGAAATGCCCTACAGAAGTTTCACTATACTCTTTTAGACATGGTGATTGGATATTCTTCAAAACTTGAAAAATAAATGAACATCTTTGCAATCACATTGAATCCAATTAAGAAAGGCCTTATCATATATCTTAACCATTCATTTCTCTGCCAAACTAGAAGAAATCAAGAACTGGATTCATTATTCTCACATAAAGCCTGCCCCAGACTCAAATTCTACCATGATAAAGACTACTTCTCAACCATTTACTACTTCTATGAGGCCATTTTGAATAGCAAGCAACTCTTCAGAAGGAAGAGGGAACCAACAGATTTCCTTCAGAATGAAGGACCCACCTAATCAGAAATTGCCATGATTGCGTAACCTTTAACTTTTTTTTTAATCTTATTATTTAATTATTTGTATCATCATCATGTAATGTTTATACAATGCAGCATCATACTAACCAAGCAATCGGTAAACTTTATTTCATTAATTGTTGATATTGTACAGTTTTCTGTCTTTTACCCCACCCCAGCCCACCACCCCAGCCCTCCCCACCTTCCTCCCATTTCCACCCCCCATAGTTTTTGTCCATGAGTCCTTTATACTTGTTGCTCTAAACCGTTCCCCTTTTCCCCCGAAATTCCCTCCCCTCCCACTTTGGACACTGTCAGACTGTTCTCAAATTCAGTGTCTTTGTTTATATTAAGCAACCTAGGTGCCCATCAGTTAATGAATGGATCAAAAAACTGTGGTACATTTACACAATGGAATTCTATGCAGCAGAAAGAAAGAAGGAGCTCCTACCCTTTGCGACAGCATGGAAGGAATTGGAGAGTATCATTCTAAGCGAAATAAGCCAGGCAGTGAAAGACAAATACCATATGATCTCACCTTTAACAGGAAGCTAATCAACTTAACCTTTAACTTTTAATTGTCTGTTTTTCCAAACCCCAATTGTTACATGGAACATCTTCCTGTCCTGGGCTGCTACCTGTACTGAAATAAATAACAAATCAAACTGCTGGGTCTTTTTATTGCTCCCTGTGCTCAGCACAGAAAAAGTGTCCCAGATCATACACCCTTTCAACGTTTCAGATTGGGAACATTGGCTCGGTCAAGTCACCACAGCTAAGCTGGGACCTCTTTCTTTCTCCTCTGATTATAAAGAGTCCCTCTTTGATTATAAAAACAACGAAATATATTTTTTACCTAACCCAGAAACAAACTGATGCTTCCATCATTCTTCTTCGTGATCACATCTGGGGTGGACTGAAATTTTTGTGCAGAACACAGCTTTTAAACATTATAGACCCTTTCTGCACATAATGAACCAATCAGTCTAACCTTGATTCTTGATAAGCAGAATGGATATCTCTAAATGTATAAACTACATTTAAGGTCCTGGACACTGAGTAGACATGGAAAGAAAGATGGATCTTGCTTCTCCAGAGCATACCCAGCACCAATCTGACCTATGACTTTATCTCCTTTATGGATGGACCAGCCATTGTACATTAGGATTTTCATCTCTCCCTGGGAAATTCGTAAAACTCTTCCTAGAAACCGCATAACTTATTAGCTCTCAAATCTAGATGTCACAGGAACATGGCCCTGTGGGAATGAACAGTCTCTGTTTTTTTTCCCTAATATGTCAGGATCTCTCCCAAATTAGAAATCAGGCCTATCAAAATTTAGATTACCACACTCAGTCACTCCAGACAAAACATATTTCTTTTTACTCAGGAGGTAGCACACATGTTTTCTCATTTCTTTTTTTCCCCCATTGGTATTTTATTTTTTATTTTATTTTTTTTCAAAGGATTTTTTTTCAATTTTTATTTTAATTGTTGATCTTGTACAGCTTTCTGTCTTTTACTCCCACCCCAACCCACCAACCCAGCCCTCCCCACCTCCCTCCCATTTCCGCCCCCCCCCTAGTTTTTGTCCATGTGCCTTTTATACTTGTTTCTGTAAACCCTTCCCCTTTTCCCCTGAAATTCCCTCCCCTCTCCCCTCTGGTGACTTTCAGCCTGTTCTCAATTTCAATGTCTTTGGTTATATTATGCTTGTTTGTTTGTTTTGTTGATTAGATTCCTGTTAAAGGTGAGATCATATGGTATTTGTCTTTCACTGCCTGGCTTATTTTGTTTAGCATGATGCTCTCCAGTTCCATCCATACTGTTGCAAAGGGTAGGAGCTCCTTCTTTCTTTCTGCTGCATAAAATTCCATTGTGTAAATGTACCATAGTTTCTTGATTCATTCATTTACTGATGGGCACCTAGGTTGCTTCCAACACTTGGTTATTGTAAATTGTGCTTCTATGAACATTGGGGCACATCGGTTCTTTTCAATTGGTGTTTCAGGGCTCTTAGGACATAGTCTTACCAGTGGAATTTTGGGGTCAAAAGAAAGATCTATTTTTAGATTTCTTAGAAAAATCCATATTGTTTTCCATAGTGGTTGTACAAGTCTGCAATCCCACCAACAGTGCACTAGGGTCCCCTTTTCTCCACAACCTCTCCAACACTTGCTGTTTGTTGCTTTGTTTATGATGGTCATTCTGACTGGTGTCAAGTGGTACCTCATTGTCGTTTTAATTTACATCTCTCCAATAGCTTGCAATACTGAGCATCTTTTCATGTGTCTCTGGATCCTCTGTATGTCCTCCTTGGAGAAGTGTCTGTTCAAGTCCTTTGCTCATTTTTTAACTGGGTTGCTTGTCTTCTTAGAGTGTAGTCATGTAAGTTCTTTATATATTTTGGAGATTAAACCCTTGTCTGAGGTATCATTAGCAAATATTTTCCCATACAGTTGGTTCTTTTTTTATTTTAACACTGTTTTCTTTAGCCATGGAGAAGTTTTTACTTTGATGAGATCCCATTTGTTTAATTCTTCCTTTCTGTCCCTTGCTTTACAGGACATATCTGTAAAAATGTTGCTGCGTGAAATATCTGAGATTTTCCTGCCTATGCTCTCCTCTAGGACTTTAATGGTGTTACAGCTTACATTTAAATCTTTTATCCACCATGCATTTACTTTCCTGTATAGTGTAAGTTGGTGCTAGACTTTCACTTTTTGCATGTAGCTGTCCAGTTCTCCCAACACCACTTGTTGAAGAGGCTATTTTTGCTCCATTTTATGTTGCTGCCCACTTTGTCAAATATTAATTGACCATGGAGATGTGGGTTTATTTCTGGGATCTCTGTTCTATTCCACTGGTCCATGTGCCTCTTTTTATGCCAGTATCAGGCTATTTTGATTACAGTAGCCTTGTAATACAGTTTGGTATCAGGTATTGTGATCCCTGCTACTTTGCTCTTCTTTCTCAAAATTGCTGCAGTTATTCGGGGTCATTTATGGTTCCATATAAATATTTGAAGAGTTTGTTCTATGTCCATGAAATATGTCATTGGTAGTTTAATAGGTATTGCATTGAATTTGTAAATTGCTTTGGGTAGTATGGAAATTTTGGTGATGTTATTTCTTCCGACCCATGAACACTGTATATACTTCTATTTGTTTCTGTGTGCCTTGATTTCCTTCTTCAGTGTTGTGTAGTTTTCTACATACAGGACTTTTACTGCCTTGGTTAGGTTTATTCCTAGGTATATTTTTTTTCTTTTTGCTATATCAAATGGAATTTTTTTCTTTAATTCTGCTTCTGCTGTTTCATTGTTGATATACAAAAGTGCCTTTGATTTCTGGATATTGACTTTGTATCCGGTTGTTTGGCCAAATTCATTTATTAGGTCGAGCATTTTTTTGGCCAAATCTATAGGATTTCTATGTACACTATCATGTCATCTACAAACAAGGATAGTTTTGTTTCTTCCTTTCCAATTTGGATGCTTTTTATTTCCTTTTCTTGTCTAATCAGTGTGGCTAAGAGTTCCAATACTATATTGAATAGAAGTGGTGAACGTGCAGAACCTTGTCTTGTTCCTAATCTTAGTGGAAAAATTTAATTTTTGCACGTTAAGTATGGTGTTGGCTGTAGGTCTCTCATATATGGCCTTTATTATGTTGAGGAATGTTCCCTCTATTCCCACTTTGCTGAGTGTTTTTATTATAAATGGGTGTTGTACATTATCAAATGCTTTTTCCACATCTATTGATATGACCATGTGATTTTTGTCTTTGCTTTTGTTTATGTAACCTATTACATTTACTGATTTGCAAATTTTGTACCATCCTTGCATTCCTGGGTCATGCAAGGATGCATCACTGAATGGGATTCATCCCTGGGTCATGAATCCCACTTGGTCATGGTGTATGATCTTTTTAATGTATTGCTTGATGCGGTTTGCCAATATTTTCTTGAAGATTTTAGCTTCTATGTTCATCAGCTATATTGGCCTGAGGTTTTATTTCTTTGTTGTGTCTTTATCTGGTTTTGGAATTAGGGTGATGCTGGCTTCAGAAAAAGAGTTTGGGAGTCTTCAGTCATTTGGGAGTTTTTCAAATAATCTGTGAAGGATAAGGGTTAGCTAGCTCTTCCTTAAATGCTTTGTAGAATTCTCTTGTGAAACAATCTGGTCCAGGGCTTTTGTGTGTTGGGAGTTTTTTGAGTACTACTTCAATTTGATGTGCTATTATTGTTCTGTTCAGGCTTTCTGCTTCTTCTTCATTGAGTTTTGGAAGACTATATTTTTCCAGAAACTTGTCCATTTCACCTAGGTTTTCAAATTTCTTGGCATATAATTCTTCATAGTAATTTCTTACAATCCTTTGTATTTCTGTGGTGTAAGTTGTAATCTCTCCTCTTTCAGTTCTGTGTTTATGTGAGTTCTCTCTCTCTCTTTTTTGATGAGCCTGCCTAAAGGCTTGTTGATTTTGTTTATCTTTTCAATGAACCAGCTCCTGGATTCACTGATCCTTAGAATTGTGCTTTTAGTCTCTGTGTCATTTAATTCTGCTCTGATCTTGGTTATTTCCTTTCTTCTACTTGCTCTGGGATGTCTTTGTTGTTGTTCCTCAAGTTCTTGTATGTGTAGGGTTAACTTGTTTGTCTGAAATGTTTCTATCTTTTTAGGTAGACCTGTATCACTATGAACTTCCCTCTGAGGACTGCTTCACTGTGTACCATAACTTTTGAGACTTGGTGAGTTCATTTTTGTTTATTTCCAGAAACCTTTTGATTTCCTCCCTAATTTCATTCTTGACCCATTCATTGTCTAATAGCATGCAATTCAATCTCCATTATTTTGAGTGTTTTTGGTTTTTCCCCTTGGGGATGGTTTCTAGTTTCAGTCCCTTGAGGTCAGAGAAAATGCTTGGTATGATTTCAATTTTCTTGAATTTTTTGAGGCTTGTTTTGTGTCCTATCATGTAGTCTATCTTCAAAAATGTTCCATGTGCATTTGAAAAACAATGTGCACTTAGTTTCTTTGGGATGAAGGGCTCTATATATATATCAGTTAAGTCCAATTCATCTAGAGTGTTGTTCAATGCCAGAATATCTCTGTTGATATTTTGTTTGGAAGATCTGTTCATTTTTGACAGTGTGGTGTTAAAATTGCATACTATAATTGTGTTGCTATCAATATCTTTCTTGAGGTCCTCTCGATTTTTTTTATGTATTTGGGTGCTCGTATGTTGGGTGCATATATGTTTACAATGTTTATGTCTTTTTGGTGGATTCTTCCCTTGAGTATTATGAAGTGACCTTCTGGGTCTCTCTTTAGGGCCCTTCTTTTGAAGTCTATTTTGTCTGATATGAGTATTGCTACCACGGTTTTTTCCCCTGTCCATTTGCTTGGAAAATTTGTTTCCACCCCTTCACTTTGAGTCTGTGTAGGTCTTTTGACATGAGTTGGGTCTCTTGTAGGCAGCATCTGTGTGGGTCATGCTTTCTTATCCATTCAGCTATTCTATGTCTCTTTTTTTGACAACAAAATCCTTATTTATAAACATTCAAAACTGTCCCTAATATTTTTTAATTTTTATTTTAATTGTTGATCTTGTCCAGTTTTTTGTTCTTTACTCCCACCCCAGCCTACCACTCGAGCCCTCCCCATCACACTCCCATTTCCACCTCACATAGTTTTTGTTCATGTGTTCTTCATACTTGTTCCTGTAAACCCATCCCCCTTTCCCCTGAAATTCCCTTCCCTCTCCCCTATGGTGATTGTCAGCCTGTTCCCAATTTTAGTGTCTTTGGTTATATTATGCTTGTTTGTTTGCAATTCCATTGCTTTGTTTATATTCTAAGAACCCTGAAACACCAATCCAAAAGAACCTATGCACCCCTATGTTCATAGCAGCACAATTTACAATAGCCAAGTGTTGGAAGCAACCTAGATGCCCATCAGTAAATGAATGGATCAAAAAACTGTGGTACATTTACACAATGGAATTCTATGCAGCAGAAAGAAAGAAGGAGCTCCTACCCTTTGCGATGGCATGGATGGAACTGGAGAGCATCATGCTAAGCGAAATAAGCCAGGCAGTAAAAAACAAATACCATATGATCTCACCTTTAACAGGAACCATTCTATGTCTTTTAATTGGAGCATTTAATCCATGTACATTTAAGGTTATTATTGATAGGTACTTACTCATTGCCATTTTCATGCCTTTGTTCCTCTCTCTCTCTTTTTTCCTTACTTTCCAAAAAGCAGTCCCTTTAGGATCTCTTGCAGAACTGGTTTGGTTGAGGTGTATTCTTTTAGACTTTGTTTGTCTGGAAAGCTCCTTATTTGGCCTTCTATCTTAATTGAAAGCTTTGCTGGGTAAAGTAGTCTTGGTTGCAGGCCTTTGGTTCTCATTGCTTGGAATATTTCTTGCCATTCTGTTCTGGCTTGGAGCGTTTCCATTGAGAAGTCAGCTGCTAACCTTATCAGGGTTCCCTTGTATGTTACTTCCTTTTTCTTCCCCCTTGCTGCCTTTAAGATTCTCTCTTTGTATTGGAATTTTGCCGTTTTAATTATGATGTGTCTTGAAGTGGGCCTGTTTGGCTCCTTATTTGGCCTTCCTCTTAATTGGGACTCTCTGTGTTTCCTAGATTTGTGTGACTTTTTCTCTCACCAAATTAGGGAAGTTTTCCATCACTAGTTTTTCAAATAGGTTTTCTGTGCCTTGCTCTTCTTCTTCTCCTTTTGGTATCCCTATTACACATACACTATTACATTTCATATTGCCTCGCATTTCTCTTAATCCCTCTTCATTCCTTCTGAGCCTCTTTTCCTTTTCTTGCTTTTTCTGAGTTGTTGTTTTTTTTTGTATTTTGTCTTCCAACTTGCTGATCTGATCTTCTGCTTCATCGATTCTGCTTTTCATTCCTTCTACTGTGTTCTTCAGTTCAGAAATTGTACTCTTCATTTTCTCTTGGCCCTTGTTGATAGTTTCTGTTTCCTTTTTCATGTTGATATAGTTTGCAGTGAGTTCATTGTAGCTTCCCTGTAGTTTCTGGTAGGTCACTGAGAATTCATGGAGTTTCCTGACAACCATTGTTTTGAACTCAATATCTGATAATTCAGTTGTCTACATTTCATTTAGCACTGTTTCTGGGGCTTCCTCCTTTCCTTTCATTTTTGGGATTGTTTCTTTGTCTTCCTATTGTTTGTGAGACTCTTCTGGTTAGCCTCAGCTTCTTAAATTGATCTGTTGTGGCTCCCCGAGTTTATGGTGTGAACTTCTGTGGTAGAATACCTTTGAGATTCAGTGGTGCAGTCTCCTTTGGGTATCCTGGTTTTCACAGCTTCCACTGTCTTAGCTGTTGGGATGCCCCATCTTTGGGACCACGTCTGGTTTTTTCACAGTTCCAGGGTTTGTTTTTTGTTGTTGTTGTTGTTGTTGTTTTCTTTTTGTCTCACTGATGGGTATTTAAAAAGAGAAAAGAGGAAAAAAATGAGAAAAGAAAAAATAGAGGATGGATGAAGAAATAAAATTGGAAAGAAAGGGAGAAAGAACAAAACAAGAAAGAAGTAAAGAGAATCAAAAGGAGTTGAGGGATAAAAAAGATAAAAATAATTTTAAAATAATTTAAAAAATATTTAAAAAGAAAAAGAAAAAAATCTCTCGCTGTTTTCAAAGTTGCCAAGCCAGTTTTTCTGGTCTTGCTGGCTGCAATGGCCAAAGGGTGATGGTATTGCTTTTCTCTCTGTTCAGCACTCAGTCAGCTTTGGGCCACTCTCCCCAGGGCTAGCCCTGAGCCTCTCTGCACAGGGCCTCAAGGCGTGGGCTCTGGGCCTGCTGTTAGAGTGTGTGCTTACCCCAAGTTTATGGGTGTGAGCTTGAGTGTCTCATGGATGGAGCACTCCCCGGGATTTATGGGTGTGAGCTCTGGGTCTCCTATGGGGCACACACGCTGTTCTTAGTTTATAGCTGCAGGTTCCGGGTTTTCTACAGTACGTTCACACCGCTGGAGTTTACAAGTGTGGGCTCAGCAGGTTTCCCACATTTTGTGTGCTCACCCTGGGTTCACAGGGGTGAGCTCCAGGTTTCCCATGGACTGTGCGCACTCCCCGGGTTCACATGTGTAGGCTCAGGTTCTCCCAGGGATCACTGGAATTCCCCCAGTTCTTGGCATGGGCTTCCACAAAGCCCCCTCCTTTGGTTGCAGGCGCCCTGGTTTCACAGGCTCTGGCATGCACTCCACCCAGGGCTATGCATGGGTGCTCACAGCCCCTGTGTGTTTGCCACTCAGATCTTAACTTCTCTCTCTGTGACTTCAAGCAACCAGGTCTCCTCCATTGCTGCTCAACCCTCATTTGGCCAGGGAGTGAGCGGTTGACCTGGCTCTCTCCCTAGAGCCCCGTGGCAGACCCAGCAAGCACTGGGCCTGGGGCTCTTATTGTCCTGAAGAACTCTACTAACTATCTGGTTTTTCAATGTCTGCTACAGATTTTAATATCCTATTTTCATATATGCTGTGGTACTGTTGGCTCTCTGCTCTGTTCCTTTGTAGATCAACTAGGTTTTTCTCCCATGTGTAGGGGGGAGTGGAATCTGCCTCCTCCTACTGCGCTGCCATCTTCCATCTCCCCTTTCTCCTTTGAAAGTAAGGGATGATCTGAAAAGGCGGAAGTTGTAACTGTGCAGAAACTTCATTTCTTTAATGTGGTTTTATTTTAATGTGACTTTTTTCTTTCCTTTTGATTAATACAGCTACCTCTCTTTTCCTTGCATGTCCACTTTCTTAATTACTAAGGACTTCGGGTCTTAGATTCTTGTCAGCATCAAACTGTCTTAAGAACAAAGCCAGAGGCAGGTTGACCACAAAACAGAGTATCAGTCATGCTAAAAACAACACATTTAATTTAATTTTGTGTCATTACTGGCCCATGAAAGTGTAGCAACCCTATGGAACATACATGTAACTAGACAGAAAAATGTCATGGCTGACATCAGGACCTGATACAATGATCAACTACTCTCTACCCTGGCCCAAACCACTCATTAGACACCAAAACCTTAACTCATTTAGTCATTGTGTTTAATAATTTTCCCCTATATAACCTACCCCTGGAAGCCATTGGTGAGTCATATCTTTGAGCATTAGCTTACCTGTAACTATAAGCTTGGCACCATTAAACCTCTACTTTGCTGCAAACTTCTGTTCACATCTTATTGAGTTTCAGTGTGCACTGGCAAACCAGTGTGCACTGAACTAACCCCTTTGGCTCAATAACATGTGTTTAATTGAAAAAAAAAATCTATATTGATTAGGTGATAGTCATAAAAACATATTTAGTGCACTGTTGGTGAGATTGCAGACTGGTACAACCACTATGGAAAACAGTATGGAATTTCCTCAGAAAACTAAAAATGGATCTGCCTTTTGACCCAGCAATTCCATGGCTAGGATTATATCCCAAGAACTCTGAAACACCAATCCAAAAGAACCTATGTGCCCCAATGTTCATAGCAGCACAACCTAGGTGCCCATCAGTAAATGAACAGATCAAAAAACTAAGGTACATTTACACAATGGAATTCTATGCAGCAGAAAGAAAGAAGGAGCTCCTACCCTTTGCAACAGCATGGATGGAAATGGAAAGCATTATGTTAAGCAAAATAAGCCAGGTGGTGAAAGACAAATACCATATGATCTCACCTTTAACAGGAATATAATCAAGAAAACAAACAAGCAAAATATAACCAAAGACACTGAAAGTGAGAGTAGTCTGACAGTCATCAGAGGGGAGAGGGGAGGGAATTTCAGGGGAAGAGGTGAAGGGTTTGAAGGAACTAGTATAAAGGACACGTGGACAATAACAAGGGGGGTGGAAATGGGAGGGAGGTGGGAAGGGCTGGCAGGTGGGCTGGGATGGGGTAAAAGGCAGAAAACTGTACTCGAACAACAATTAAAATTTTTAAGCATATTTAGTGTGAATTGAAGAGAATATAGAAAGAGAAAAATGGAGACAATGTAATTATTTTAAACTGATAAGAACAGGTACTATTAAACTTGGTCTTAGCCAAAAGGCTGAGAAGTGATTGCAATTCTTTTAAAGAGTGTTGATATGAAAGGGAGCAAATAATTTGGCTTATAGCTGGAGAAAAATGTGAGACCAAAGAAGGTTTTTTTTTTGTTTTTAATTTTATTCTTTTAGCATGAAAAAATTAGAATAAGTAAGTCTGTAAATGAAAGTGATCAATACAAGTTTAATGATTTAAAGGAGATAGGGAGAATTGCTAAAAGTAGTTGCTGAAAAAGCAAGAAAAGTTGGGATGCATTTCACAAGTTTTTAGATGACCTTATTAGATGTGCGATTTTACCTCCCTTTATCTGATACTATCTTATTTTATACAAGATTACACAGGTAAAGAGCTAAGTCTTACAAATCCATCCCCTACTTTAGACATGTCAAAAGCCAGATTGTTACTTGTTACTAACTAATTATAAATCAGAAGTATTTACAACTTATCCTTGGATTTCATTAATTTGCTATAATGGTTCGAAAAACTCAACAAAACTTGTTACTGATTTATTACAAAGTTTACAAAAGATATGAACCAACAGCCAGAGGAAGAGATCCATAAGGAGAGATCCCAAATGAATGTACTTTCTGTCCTGATGGAGCTTGAAGTCAGGCAAAGTTGTACATGGTTATTCTGATTCCCCAATGTGAAAGCTCCCCAAAAAGGACCAAGGAACTGTCCTACAGGGTTTTCATGGAGGCTTCATTGCATAGTCATGATTTACTAAATCACTTATCTCTAGCAACTGAATTCAGTCTCCAGCCTCTCTCCCCTCCTTAGAAGTAAGAGTAAGAGACTGGAAGTTGTTTCTTCTGGAAACTAGTCCCCATTCTTAGATGTTTGCCAAAAGTCACTTCTTTAACATAAGATACTTTTATCACTTTCAACACCTAGGAAATTCCAAGAATTCAAGGAACTATGAACCAAGAACTCTGACAGAAAACCAAAAATCTTATAAATCACAATATTGCAGTAGCATAATGTAGTAACTAACAATACATAATACCATCAAAATGGCTAGTTATTGGGTACATTTGATTTGATTTTTTTAAAAGTACAATTAACTTTATTACAACCAAGTAAATTCCAGATGAAACAAATATTGAATGAAGGTGGTAGATAACTGTCTCCTTTCCTCTTTCTGCTTTTAAGATTCTCTCTTTATCTTTAACCTTGGGTAACTTAGTTATGGTGTGCCTTGGTGTGTTCCTCCTTGAATCAAATTTCTTTGGGACTCTCTGGGTTTCCTGGACTTCCTGGAAAACTATTTCCTTCACTTGATTGGAGAAGTTCTCCTTCATTATTTATTCAAATAAGTTTTCAATTTCTTGCTTTTCTCCTTCTGGCACCCCTATGATTCAGATGTTGGACCACAGTTGTCCCAGAGGTTCCTAAGCCTCTCTTCATTTTTTTTTTTTTTAATTCTTGTTTCTTCATTCCCTTCCAGTTATAAGTGTATTCCTTCCTTTTCTTCAAAATTGTCGATTTGAGTCCTGGTTTCCTTCACTTCATTGTTAGTCTCCTGTATATTTTGCTTTATTTCATTTTGTGCAGCATTCATTTCTTTCTTTATTTTGTGACTGAGCTCAGTGTATTCTGTGAGCATCCTGATTACCATTGCTTTGAACTCTGCATCAGATAGGTTATCTATCTGCTCATCACTTAGCTCTTTTTCTGGAGTTTCAATCTTTCATTTTGGCTATATTCCTTTGTATCAGTGCACTTATTCTGTTGTAAGAGTGTGGATCCTTAGGTATTCACCAGGATGGGGCAGCCCTCTTTGCTACATTGTGGCACTGTCTGTTGGAGGAGGTCCAGAGAGGGAACAATGCCACTCACTTGCTCTGCTCTAACCCCACTTTCCAATGAACTCTCCTGTGAGACTGGGAGCTTCTCCTACTATTGAAATACCCACAGTATTTTACAGCTAGAGATTTTGAGTCTTTTCTTTTCTTTTCAGCCAGCCCTGCCTTATCTGCTCATTCCAACACTTTGCCAAATGTCCTCCCCACTGGGCTGCCCATCTCTGCACCTACTAACAGACAATAGTTTTATTAAAGAAATAGGATGCACTCTAGAAGTGTGCAGGTGCAACCTCAGAAAACTAGACACACAGATAGAGTCTGGGTGGAAAGTTTTTATTAAACATAAGCAAAGGGAGGGGATGAGTGACTATTGGCCCCCAACACTGGTGGGGTGACTGCCGTTGCAGCTTGTCCTTGTCTCCCCTTTCCAGATAGCAACTTATTTTTTCATTCTGTCAATTACAGCCGTGATGGAAAAAAGAAGGAATAGAGCTTGAGGTTTTTGCTCCCCATTCTACCTTTCTTGCTTCATAAATACTCCCTGAGATATTTCAATCCCCTAATCATATGGGAAGATGAAGTGTTGGTGGTTAGTCTTTTGTAGTCACTTCAGGCTGAGATTGGCTATGGATTCTACCTAGCCTGGGATAGAAAATCTTTTTCTATGTAATCTAAGGACCCAAGCTCTGTGTCCTTTGGGTGTTGAGGTATGGGTTGGAATACTTGGAGTATTATCATCTTTACATGAAACTGTTGTAATCTAGAAGACATAAAAGTAACAAGAATATTAAAAAGGCATGGACCAAATAATAAAAGAATAGTTACTAATGGATCAAGGAGTGGACTTAGGTGAAAGAAGAGTCCATTGCACCTATCCTAGACTTATGATATATTTAGTTATTCCTGGACCTCTGGATCAAAATACATGTCAGAGGTTTGGATGACCTCCCATATAACATCTTAAAAGGGCTTAGTTTTAAAAGGAGCCCCTCTGTACCTTAGGGCTATGGGCAGAGCCATGTCTTCAGGGTCTACTGGCATAATTTTAAGTTTTTTTTTTCACCATCATAATCCAATTTATTATTCCAGTGCTTATTTGTCATTATTACATGTCCTAGAAACTGAAGCTTCTATGAACTATCCAAAAGATAATTAATGTCTAGTGCTTGAGTTATTTGCTGGAGAATTTTTGTCACAAAGCAAGGGCCATTGCCAGTTTGGAGGCTTTGAGGCACTCTAAACTTCATAATGATCTCCTTAAGGAGGAGATCATTAAGGAGGTTTTTCATTACCTTGACTGCCTTTGGCAGTTTGAGTGGGAAAGGCCTCTACCCCTCCAGTAAAAGTGTCTAAGAATACCAGAAGGCAGCTGAAATCTTGGGACAGGTATTTTGTGTAAAATTTGTCCATCTTCTTCTGGGAAGTTACCCATTCTATGAATGGGCCTGATAAGGAGAGGGGCTAATTTTTCCCTTGGCACATTAACTGAACAGAAGAAGCAGGCTCTTTAAAGGAAGATGGCAGCACAGTAGGAGGAGGCAGATTTCACTTCCCCCAACACATGGGAGAAAAACCTAGCCGATCTACAGAGGAACAGAGCAGACAGCCAACAGTATCACAGCATATATGAAAATAGATCAAAATCTGTAGCAGACATTGGAAAACCAGACGTGGTGGCTGAGCAACCGCAGGTGGCTCTGCCACCAACCAGAGGCACCCCTACAACCGGAAGTAGCCAAACGCCTGGAGGTGACCCTGGGGCCAGGACGCAGGTAGCTGAGTGACCAGAGGTGGCCCTGGGACTGGAGGCGGCCCTACAACTGGAGGAGGGGGCTTTGTGGAAGACCCAGAGCTCACACCTGTGATCCTAGGGTGAGTGCTCGAAACTCAGGAAATTCTTGGAGTCCACACCCATAAACTCGTAAACTTGGGTAAGCACGTGTGCCCTGTACGAGACCTGGAGCTCACAACAATAAGCACGGGGAGTGTTCGATCTGTGGGAGATCCCAGCTCAAACCCATAAACTCGGAAAAGTGCACATTCTGCAGGAGACTCAGAAACCATGCACAAGGACCTGCCTGGAGAGTATACCACTAGCCCTGGGGAGAGTGCACACCTGGCACTAGGGAGAGTAGCCCAAAGCTGACGGAGTGAGGAAGAGGGAGAAAAGCCATACCAGTTGCCCATCAGCCCTTTGCAGACAGCAAGACCAGAAAAACCAGTTTGGCTGTTTTGAAAACAGCAAGAGGCGATTTTATTTTTTTTGGTGGGGGGTCTTTTTGGTTTCTTTGTTGTTTTTGTGGTTTTGTTTTGTTTTAATTATATATTTTTTCATTATTTTTAGCATTTTTATAATGCCTCCTTTTGTTTCTCTTTACTTCTTTCTTGTCTTATTCCTTCTTCCTTTCTTTCCAAATTTATCTCTTCTTCCTTCCTTTTTTTTTTTTCTTCTTTGTTCATTTTTTTTCTCTTTTTAAATACCCACAAGTGTTGCAGACCATTCAGCCTGGTTTCAGGAGCTGTAACCCTCACCCCATGGTGGGCTGTGTAAGAGCCAAGGGACCCACTTCATCTGGGTCTGTTCTGTCAAGAGGACATAAGCTACTAAGGAGACAAAGCTTATCTCCCTGGCAGGACTGCTGCTTCTGCCTCATCCATCTCTGGTCCCAATGCTTTGTCAGTAGTCAATGATGGGTAAGACTCCTCATGGGAGGGGCAACCTAAGCCAGACACGACCACTTGGGAGGTCCTCATGGAAGGACTCGGGGGGCTGCAGCAAAGAGGATGTGATGGACCTTCATCCCTGAGCTATTCTGACATAGCCCAAGTCCTCATTTCTGTCTGGGAGATGTCTTCTGCTTCCTAATCAGCTTAAAGCCTGAAACTATGAGGGCAAGCGGTGCAGCCCTGTGTCGGCCAGGATGGTTCCTTGGGTGATCAGGCATAAGAAAGAATTCCTAAAGTCCTGTGAAACCTGCTTTGCTAAGAGTGCACTCATTTATATGATAAGGGTCCAAGGAGGAAATGAGTATGTCTCCCAAAGTTTGCCACCCCCTTTACGGAAAGACATTGACTCAGATTAAGCCATCAGACTTCTTTGACATGTTAAGCCTGTATTCCTGTGCATTTGAACCCAATAAAAGCCTAGTGAGGAAGGGGCTCTGGGTCATTCTCCTTTGAGAGTTTGGCCACCTCTCCTCCCCAAGCAGATCATGTCTTGGTAGCTTTATTTTCATCCGTGATGGAGGGATGGGGCTCTGCGGGTGGAGCCCTGCCACATCTGGCTCCCAGGACAGTGGCTCCCACACACAAGTGAGACAAAAAAAAAAAAAACCTGGAACTGTGGGAAAAAAGAGTTGGTCCCAAAGAGGGGGCATCCCAACAGCTGAGACAGTGGAAGCTGTGAAAACCAGGATACCCAAAGGAGACTGCACCACTGAATCTCAAAGGTATTCTACCATAGAAGTTCACACCATAAACTCGGGGAGCCACAACAGATCAATTTAAGAAGCTGAGGCTAACCAGAAGAGTCTCACAAACAATAGGAAGACAAAGAAACAATCCCAAAATGAAAGGAAAGGAGGAAGCCCCAGAAACAGTGCTAAATGAAATGTAGACAACTGAATTATCAGATATTGAGTTCAAAACAATGGTTGTCAGGAAACTCCATGAATTCTCAGTGACCTACCAGAAACTACAGGGAAGCTACAATGAACTCACTGCAAACTATATCAACATGAAAAAGGAAACAGAAACTATCAACAAGGGCCAAGAGAAAATGAAGAGTACAATTTCTGAACTGAAGAACACAGTAGAAGGAATGAAAAGCAGAATCGATGAAGCAGAAGATTGGATCAGCAAGTTGGAGGACAAAATACAAAAAAAAAAAAAAAAAAAAAAAAAAAACAGAAAAAAACAGAAAAAGCAAGAAAAGGAAAAGAGGCTCAGAAGGAATGAAGAGGGATTAAGAGAAATGCGAGGCAATATGAAATGTAATAGTGTATGTGTAATAGGGATACCAAAAGGAGAAGAAGAAGATCAAGGCACAGAAAACCTATTTGAAAAACTAGTGATGGAAAACTTCCCTAATTTGGTGAGAGAAAATGTCACACACATCTAGGAAACACAGAGAGTCCCAATCAAGAGGAAGCCAAACAGGCCCACTTCAAGACACATCATAATTAAAATGGCAAAACTCCAATACAAAGAGAGAATCTTAAAGACAGCAAGGGAGAAAAAGGAAGTAACATACAAGGGAACCCTGATAAGGTTAGCAGCTGACTTCTCAATGGAAACGCTCCAAGCCAGAACAGAATGGCAAGAAATATTCCAAGCAATGAGAACCAAAGGCCTGCAACCAAGACTACTTTACCCAGCAAAGCTTTCAATTAAGATAGAAGGCCAAATAAGGAGCTTTCCAGACAAACAAAGTCTAAAAGAATACACCTCAACCAAACCAGTTCTGCAAGAGATACTAAATGGACTGCTTTAAGGAAAGGAAGGAAAAGAGAGAGAGAGAAACACAGGTACAAAAATCGCAATGATGAAGTACCTATCAATAATAACCTTAAATGTACATGGATTAAATCCTCCAATCAAAAGACATAGAATAGCAGAATGGATAAGAAAGCATGACCCACACATATGCTGCCTACAGGAGTCCCAACTCAGGACAAAAGACCTACACAGACTCAAAGTGAAAGGCTGGAAACAAATTTTCCAAGCAAATGGACAGGAAAAAAAAAAAGCCAGGGTAGCAATACAATCAGACATAATAGACTTCAAAAAAAGTACCATAAAGAGAGACCCAGAAGGTCACTTCATAATACTCAAGGGAAGAATCCACCAAGAAGACATAAATATTGTAAATATATATGCACCCAACATAGGAGCACCTAAATACATCAAGAAAATCTTAGAGGACTTCAAGAAAGATATTGACAGCAACACAATTACAGTAGGGGATTTTAACACCCCACTGTCAAAAATGGACAGATCTTCCAAACAAAATATCAACAAAAATATTGTGGCATTGAACAACACTCTAGATGAAATGGACTTAATTAATATATATAGAGCCCTTCATCCCAAAGAAACTAAATACACATTCTTTTCAAATGCACATGGAACATTTTCAAAGATAGACCACATGATAGATCACAAAACAAGCCTCAACAAATTCAAGAAAATTGAAAGCATACCAAGCATTTTCTCTGACCACAAGGGACTGAAACTAGAAACTGACCCCAAGGGGGAAAACCCAAAACCCTCAAAATCATGGAGATTGAATAGCATGCTATTAAACAATGAAAGGGTCAAGAATGAAATTAGGGAGGAAATCAAAAGATTTCTGTAAACAAATGAAAACGATCTCATATCAACCAAAAACTTAGGGAACACAGTGAAGACAGTCCTAAGAGGGAAGTTCATAGCAATACAGTCCTACCTAAAGAAGATAGAAATATTTCAAACAAAAAACCAAACCCTACACCTACAAGAACTAGAGGAACAACAACAAAGACAGCCCAAAGCAAGTAGAAGGAAGGAAATAACCAAGATCAGAGCAGAATTAAATGACATGGAGACTAAAAGCACAATCCTAAGGATCAATGATTCCAGGAGCTGGTTCTTTGAAAAGATAAAGAAAATTGACAAAACCTTTGAGCAGATTCATCAAGAAACAAAAATGGAGGATTGGAATAAACACAATCAGAAATGAAAGAGGACAGATTTCAACTGATACCACAGAAATACAACAAATTGTAAGAAATTACTGTACATAACTAATGCCAAGAAATTTGAAAACTGGGGTGAAATGGAAAAATTTCTAGAAAAATATAATCTTCCAAAACTGAATGAAGAAGCAGAAGATTGAACAGACCAATAACATCTGATGAAATAGAAGTAATAATCAAAAAACTCCCAGCACAAAAAAGTCCTGGCAGGACAGTTTCACAGGAAAATTTTACAAAACTTTTAAGGAAGAGCTGATTCCTATCTTTATCAGACTATTCCAAAAAATCCAAGAAGATGGAAGACTCCAAACCTCTTTTTATGAAACTAGCATTATTGTAATTCTAAAACCAGTTACAGACACAAGAAAGAAAGAAAACTGTAGGCCAATATCGCTGAAGAACATAGACACTAATATCCTCAATAAAATATGGGCAAACTGCACCTACCAATACATTAAAGAGATACTATGACTGAGAGGGATTTATCCCAGAGGTGCAAGGATGGTACAACATTCACAAATCAATAAACATAATACATCACATAAAAGAAAAGACAAAAATCACATGGTTATATCAATAGGTGCGGGAAAAGTATTTGATAAGGTCCAGCACCCATTTATGATAAAAACACTCAGCAAAGTGAGAGTACAGGGAACACTCCTCAACACGATAAAGGCCATATGTGAAAAACTTATAGTTAACATCACACTCAATGGGCAAAAATAAAATGTTCCCCCAAGATAACAAAGAAGACAAGGATGTCAGCTTTCACCACTGCTATTCAATATAGTATTTGAAGTCCTAGCTACAGCAATCAGACAAGAAAAAGAAATAAAACACATCCAAATTGAAAGAAGGAAGTAAAAATGCCATTGTTTGCAGATGATATGATAGTGTACAAAGAAAACCCTATAGACTCCACCAGAAAATTACTCAACATAATAAGCAAATTAGGCAAAACAGCAGGGTTCAAGATCAATATTCAGAAATCAAACACATTTTTGTACACCAACAATAGAATATCAAATTCACAAATCAGAAAAAAAAAATAGCCCATTTGCTATTGTAACAAGAAATACAAAGTACCTAGGAATAAACTTTACCAAGGAGGTGAAATACCTGTTCTTATAAAACTACACAACACTGAAGAAAGAACTTAAGGAAGACACATACAAATGGAAGCATGTACCATGTTCATGGATTGGAAGAATTAAATTAATCAAAATGTCCATACTACCCAAAGCAATTTATAGATTCAATGCAATCCCTATTAAAATACCAATGACATATTTCATAGATATGGAACAAATATTTCAGAAATTCATATGGAACCTTAAATGACCCTGAGTAGCTGCAGCAATTTTAAGAAAGAAGAGCAAAGTAAGAGGGATCACAATACCTGATATTAAACTGTACAACAAGGCCACTATAATCAAAACTGCCTGGTACTGGCATAAGAACAGACACATGGACCAGTGGAACAGAACAGAGAGCCCAAAAATAAACCCAAGTCTCTACAGTGAATTAATATTTGACAAAGGAGGAAGCAGCATAAAATGGAGCAAAAATACCCTCTTCAACAAATGGTGTTGGGAGAGCTGGACAGGTACATGCAAAAAAAAATTAAACTTGACCACCAACTTACACAACACACAAAAATAAATTCAAGGTGGATAAAAGACTTAAATATAAGTTGTTACACCATAAAAGTCCCTGAGGAGAACATATGCAGGGAAATCTCAGGTATTCCACGCAGCAATGTTTTCACTGATATGTCCCCTAGAGCCCTTTTAAGGGACACAAAGGAAAGAATAAACAAATGGGATCTCATCAAAATAAAAACTCTTGCATGGCTGAAGAAAACAGCATTAAAATGAAAAGAGAATCAATCATACGGGAAAACATATTTGCCAATGACACCTTGGACAAGGGTTTGATCTCCAAAATATATAAAGAACTCACGTGACTCCATTCCAGGAAAACAAACAACCTAATTAAAAAATGGACAAAAGACTTAATCAGACACTTCTCCAAGGAGGACATACAGGGGAACCAGAGACGTATGAAAAGATGCTCAGCATCACTAGCCATTAGAGAGATGTAAATTAAAACCACAGTGAGGTACCACTTCACACTGGTGAGAATGTCCACCATAAACAAAGCAACAAAGAAGTGTTGGAGAGGATGTGAAGAGCACTGTTCTGGGAATACAGGTACTGTGGAAAACAGTATGGAATTTCCTCAGTAAACTAAAAATGGAGCTGCCTTTTGACCCAGTGTGGGGGGCCCCTGTCCTTGGTGCCAGATGTGGGGGGCTCAGCTCACAGAGCCCCATCCCTCTGTCATGGATGAAAATAACACTACCAAGACATGATCTCCTTGGGGAGGAAAGGTGGACAACCTCTCAGAGGAGGATGAACCAGAGCACCTTCCTCACTTGGCTTTTATTGGGTTCAAATACACAGGAATACAGGTTTAACATTTCAAGGAAATCTGAGGGCTTAATCTGAGTCAGTGTCTGTCAGGAAAGGGGGTTGCAAAACTGTGGGAGACATACTCATTTCCTCCTCCGACACTTATCATTTAAATGAGAGCACTCTTAGCAAAGCAGGTTTCACAGGACTTTACAAAATGCTGCAGCCCCCCAAGTCCTTCCATGAGGACCTCCCAAGTGGTCTGTCTGGCTTAAGTTGCCCCTCCCATGAGGAGTCTTACCCATCATTGACTAACCAATTAAGCATTGGGGCCAGAGATGGATGAGGCAGAAGCAGCAGTCCTGCCAGGGAGATAAGCTTCGTCTCCTTAGTAGGTCAAGTCCTCTGGACAGAACAAACCCAGATGAAGTGGGTCCCTAGGCTCTTACTTAGCCCACCATGGGGTGAGGGTTACAACTCCTGAGACCAGGCTGAACAGTCTGCAACAACCCAGCAATTCCACTGCTGTCATTATATTGTAAGAATCCTGAAACTCCAAACCATAAGAACCTATGCTCCCCATTGTTCATAGTAACACAATTTACAATAGCTGTGTGCTGGAAGCAACCTAAGTGCCTATTAGTAAATGAGTGGATCAAAAAAACTATGATACCTCTACATGATAGAATACTACACAGCAGAAAGAAAGAAGCTCCTCTCCTTTGCATTAGCATGGATGGAACTGGAGAGCATTATGCTAAGTGAAATAAGCCAGGCAGTGAAAGACCAATACTATATAATCTCACCTTTAAGTGGAACCTAATCAACAAAACAAACAAGCAAGCAAAATATAACAAGGGACATTGAAATTGAGAACAAACTGACAGTAACCAGAGGGGCAATGGCAGGGGATAGTGGGGGACAAGAGGGGTAGGTTTTTCAGGAACAACTATAAGGACACATGGGCAAAACCAAGGAGTGGTAGAATCAGGGGAGGGAGTTGGGAATGGCTGCGGTGACAGGGAGTGGTGTGGGGTAAATGCAGACAACTGTACTTGAACAACAATAAAGTAATTTTAAATAAATAAATAAATAGAATGAATCGTATAGATAACACTTTTTTCTAATGACAATTTTGATTTGTGGTCATCATAAAACATTAACGAATATTATAAAAAGTTCTGATGCAATGTACAGTAATTTATTTATAGGACATTCATACTCTAAATTAAATCAATTAATTCTTTGTCAGGAAAGCTAAGGACACTGGTAAAATTATCAGTAAGCCTAACATTATTTTAAATTTTTTATTGTTGGCACTATTACAGATGTCTCTCATTACCCCCACACTGCCCCCTTCCGCCCAAACCTTTCCCCCCATCTTGGCCTTCACCACATTGTCTGTGTCCATGGACTATGCATATATGCATATATATTGTTTAACAAATTTCTTCCAGTGCTCCCCAAACCCCTCCCCTCTGAGATCTATCAGTCTGTTCCATGGATCCATGCCTCTGGTTTTATTTTGTCAGTTTATTTTGGTTTTTTAGATTCCACATATGAGTGCAACCATATGGTATTTGTCTTTCTGTTACTGGTTTAGTTCACTTAGCGTAATATTCTCCAAGTCTACCCATGCTGTCACAAAGGGTAAGAATTCTTTCTTTTTTACAGCCACACTGCATTCCATTGTGTAAATGTACCACATCTTTTTTATCCACTCATCTACTAATAAGTGCTTGGGCTGTTTTCAAATCTTGGCTACTGTAAATATGCTGCTGTGAACAAAGTTGTACATATTCTGATTGATGTTTCAGGATTCTTAGGATATATTCCCAGAAGTGGGATTACTGGGTCAAACAACATACCCATTTTTACTTTTTTGAGGAAACTACACACTGTTTTCCCCAGTGACTCCCTTAATCTTCATTCCCACCAAAAGTGCACAAGTGTTCCCCCCTCACCAGCACTTGTGTTTATTGATTTATTGATGGTTGCCAATCTGGCAGGTGCGAGGTGATATTTCACTGTGATTCTAATTTGCATTTCTCCAATGATTAGTGACATTGAGCATTTCTTCATATATCTATTGACCATTTATATGTCCTCTTTGGAGAAGTGTCTATTCAGGTCCTTTCCTATTTTTTAATTGGGTTGTATAAGTTCTTCATATCTTTTGGGAATTAACACCTTACCAGGTGTATCATTGGCAAATATGTTCTCCCATACAGTGAGTTCTTTTCATTTTGTTGATCTGTAGTTGTAAAAAAGCTTTTTAATTTGATGTAGTTCTATTTATTTGACAAAGGAATTAAGAGCATACAATAAAGTAAAAACAGTCTATTTAGTACATGATGTTGAGAAAATTGGACTGGTACCTGCAAAACAAAAAAGAAAATAAATTACCAACTTACACCAAACATGAGAATAAACTCAAACTGTTTAAAAGACTTACATGTAAGTCACAAAACCATAAAAATTCTAAAAGAAAACATAGGCAGTATAATCTCAGACATCTCATATTATTTTCTCCATATTAAATACCTCATAGCAATATTTTTGTCTCCAAGGTAAGGGTAACAAAGGAAAAAATAAATGAGACTACACGAAGCTAAAAAGCTTCTGTACAGCAAAAAAAGTGAGCTTAACATTTAAACACAGTTTTCAGGGTTGGCTTGAAGAGTCTCATAAGCATTAGCATTGCTCACTAGTATCACTATATGTATAGTGAAAAATAAAAATCTTATATAAAAATTAAAAAGGTTATGACACCTGGTATATTCTTGATGGAAAAAAGATTTTACTTGCTAAATATGTCACTGCCATTAAATCAAATCCCTATTTTGACATTATTGTAGTTTGTACAGCAAGGAAAATGACATAATAATAATTAATAATAATAAGAAGAAGAAGAAGAATTGGGACTTCTGGCCAAAATGGAGGCATAGGTGGACACACTGCGCCTCCTTGCACAACGAAAATTAAGGACAACAAGGATTTAGAAACAAGAAAACATGAAGAACTGATAGAAAATTGAACTGTACAGTAGTCCAACAACGATTCATCCAAACCAGTAAGAGGGGTGGAGTCGAGGCAGGAAAAAGTGGAGGTTGGTGGACTTGGGCATGCAGGCAGCAGTCGCTGGCAGATCTCAGGCATACAGGTGGTGGCTAGCAAACCCCAGGCACAGGGTGGCAACAGGCAGACCCAGGGAGGCAACAAGCAGACCCAGGGAGGCTGTGCAAGGAGGCTGCCTGATCAGGCAGTCCCACATTTGCACACAGATAATCCAGGCGAAGAGGAAGTGGCGGAAGGGACTGGAATCCAGAAGAGAGCAGAGCAGGTGCCATTGTTCCCTCTTGGACCCTGCCCCCACATACAGCATCACAACCTAGCAACTGGGCTGCCCCACCTCAGGGAACACCTAAGGCTCCACCCCTCACTATGTAACAGCCACAAGCAGACCCCCCAAAAAATGGCTCAAACAAGAGAACAAATCAAAGCCCCAGAGCCAATTCATCTAAGTGACCAAGAGATAGCCAACGTATCAGATGCACAGTTCAAAGCACTGGTGATCAGGATGCTCACAGAATTGGTTGATTTTGCTCAAAAATTAGATGAACAAATGAAGGCTACAATAAGTGAAATGAAGGAAAATGCACAGGGAACCAATAGAGATGGGAGGAAAACTGGGACTCAAATCAATGGAGTGGACCAGAAGGAAGATACAAACAACCAAACAGAAAACAAGGAAGAAACAACAATTCAAAAAAAACTGAGGAGAGGCTTAGGAACCTCCAGGACATCTTTAAACATCCCAACATCTGAATTATAGGGGTACCAGAAGGGGAAGAAGAAGAGCAACAAGTGGAAAACTTCTTTGAACAAATAATAAAGGAGAACTTCCGTAATCTGGCAAAGGAAATAGACTACCAGGAGCTCAGACAGTTTCAAAGAAGTTGGACCCAAGGAGGAACACACCAAGGCACATTGTAATTACATTAGCCAAGATTAAAATGAAGGAGTGAATTCTAGAAGTAGTAAGAGATAAGGGGACAGTCACCTACAAAGGAGTTCCCATCAGACTGTCAGCTGATTTCTCAAAAGATATCTTACAGGCAAGAAGGAACTAGAAAGAGGTATTCCAAGTCTTGAAAGTCAAGGACCTACATCCAAGATTGCCCTTTCCAGCAAAGTTTTCATTTAGAATGGAAGAGCAGATAAAGTGCTTCTCAGATAAGGTCAAGTTCAAGGAGTTCATCATCAACAAGCCTTTATTATATGAAATGTTTAAGGGACTTATCTATGAAAAAGAAGATAAAAATATGACAGTAAAAAGACAGCAAACTCACAGTTATTAACAACCACACCTAAAACAAAAGCAAACTAAGTAAACAACTAAAACAGGAACATAAACACAGAAATGGAGATCACATGGAGGGTTGGCAACAGGCGAGTGGGAGGAGGAGAGAAGGGAAAAGGTACAGAGAATAAGTAGTATATACAGTAGGTAGAAAATAGACAGAGGGGGGCAAGAATAGTATGGGAAATGTAGAAGCTAAAGAACTTATGACACATGGACATGAACTAAAGAGGGGAATGTGGGTGGGAGGGGGTATGCAGGGTGAAGGAGAATGATGGGGGGAAATGGGACAACAGTAATAGCATAATCAATAAAATATATTTAAAAAAATAAATAATAATAATAAAAATTGCATTAGCAAACAGTTCTAAAGCACTAACTACATACCAGACATTGTTCTAAGGGCATTCCCATATTAACCCAACTAATTACAGTTCATAGTATGATGAGCAAACTGAGGCACTGAGAATTGTTCCCCAGAGCATGTTAAAGCTTGTGTTATATAGATTTCCTGTGCCTTACAGTTAGAAAAAAAATCCATATACTTATCCATATTTATAGAGATGAAAACACATAAAAAGACTGATGTTATTTTTAAATTTTGGAGACTTTCTTTGGCTTACGCTGAGAATGGGGACTAAGTGTCTCTAAAAACAAAACTTATCTAGAGCAGCTTAATGAGTGTATGACCTATATAGTCACATAGGGCTCTGTTCTCAGAAAGACACACGCTGAGTTTAAGATTCTGCTGTTGCCATCTTGAAACACTTAATTTTTTAACAAGGGGCCCACATTTTCATTTCGTGCTAGGCCCTAACAGTTATGTAACCATTCCTGATTATTACAATGACTGTGTCGAAATTAGGTTTGATGTCTCTGATCTGTGCATTGAAACTTGCTTTAGCTTGGGAATATGATTTCATTGATAAACAAGCCTTGGTTGTAAAAAGTGGAATTCTGGTTTATAGGCAACATTAAATGTTTCCATTTAAATGATAAATATGATGAAATCAAGGGAGTTAAATTTGCATCTATTTAAATTGATGTGTGAGGAAATGGGATCATCTCATCCCTAGCTAGTCGCTGTGTTCAGAAGGGAGCTTGTTGTCATGGGAATGCATAATAGCATGTTTACTTGGATTGAATATGAAGTCAGGCTTTTTCTGACAGAAAAGAAGTTGATTTGGCTGATTGGTTTGACAATAAATAGTAGCTTTGCTCATTAGAAAAGGTAAACATAAGTCTCAGTTTGCCCATGGCAGTTGCTGTTCATGCCTGTTGTCCTGGCATAATTAGTAACTTACCATCATTAGGTTATATGGTCAGTAATTTCCATAAATAGAGTTAAATCTCTAGAGCTAAGACTTCTTTTCCTTCCCCTAAAAAAGTGTATAATAAATGTATGTTTTCAAAATATTTTATTAACAATGATGTATTAAAATTAATATTCAAGATGGCGGCATAGGCAGACATGGCTTGCTTCTTCACCCAAACACAACAAAATTACAACTAAGATATAGAACAACCATCACTCAGAACCAACATAAATTGAGTTGAATGGAAGTCTGACAATTACAGAATTAAAACCACATCCATACAGACTGGTAGGACAGGCAAAGGCATAGAACACACTGGTCCCACTTCCATGTGTGGTGGATAAAAGTTCGGGAGGGATATCTTGGAAGTGAGGTGTGCTAACCTCACACCAGGCCCCCCAACCCAGGGTTCCAGTGTCAGGAATATAAATGTATAACACCATAGCAACTTCTGGATGCAAAAACCAACAGGGATTGTAAGAAACTTCTGGGGTCCCAAGCAGTTCTGCTTAAAGAACATACACATATACTCATCTGCCTGGACTCATCTGCTCAGACTCATTCCCTCTGGGCTCTGGCAATGGGGCGGCAGCTTGAGGAGCACCAGTAGCATGCAGGGAGAGGCTGAGGTGCCTGGCATCAAGACGAGCAGAGGCTATTGTCCTTTTTCTGGGACCTACACCCACATAGCAGGCAGACTGGTGTTATATCTAAGATTCCATCAACCTGTCTAACACTGTTTGACCCTCCTTGGAGATTCCAGAAGACTCCCCTGGGGATTCCAGGAGACCCTGCTGACCCAGCTTACAGGCCCACCCAAGCTGCTTTTCCATATGAATGGTCTTGGCTCATGCTTCACAGTTTCTTTAATCCTCTTGAACAAACACCATCTGGCCTCAGTGAGCCCCAGGCCTGGAACTAGCAGCCTAGATTCATTGCTTGGCTTCACCTAGAAATCTCCAAGCCCAGCACAAGTAGCAGCAATCTCAGATCACTTTATAGCACATGCTGGGTGACCCCAGGCAGAACACAGGAGGGGGCTGATCTTGGCCTGCACCACCCAGGAACCCCCAAAGCCTGTGCACCCAGTGGAAAGCTACAGACCATGTTGCATTGCCACCATGCTACCCCTGCACAACTGATCCTCCATGGAGGTTGAAAGTTGGTGGTGAGCAAAGTCAGTCCTTGCAAATAACTGGCCTGGGTAAATCCCTCCCATTTATCTGCCAACAGCAACCAAGGCCCAACTACAACAGGAGGGTGTACTCAGCCCACACAAAGGATGCACCTCAAGTACCCAGCTTTGGTGGTAGTGGAAGCTGGGCTATTGGAACCTACAAGACACATACTACATTAGACCACGTTACCAAGGCATAGAGTCAAAACAGCTCTACCAAATACATAAAAATAAACACAGGGAAGCTGCCAAAATGAGGAGACAAGTTGGCCCAGATGAAAAAAACAGGTCAAAACTCCAGCAAAAGAGCAAAACGAAATGGAGATAAGCAATCTATCAGATACAGAGTTCAAAATACTGGTTATAAGGGTCCTCAAGGAACTTAGTGAGGACCTTAAAAAGGAGATCCAATCAAAAATGAAGGATACAGTGGAGGAAGAAGGTGGCATGGTAGGAGGGAGCAGATTCCACGTCTCTTTACATACAGGAGAAAAATCTAGCAGATCTACCAAAGAACAGAGCAAACAGCCAAAAATACCCCAGCATATATTAAAATAAGAGACCAAAAATTGTAGTGGACACTGAAAAACCAGACAGTAAGGAAAGTGCTTCAGGACAATAAGGTCCCAGGAACCAGTGCAGGGACCAGGGCGCTACAGCCCTAGGCCCAGTGCACACTGGGTCTGCCACAAGGTCCTTGGGAGAGAGCCAGGTCAACTGCTTCCTCCCCAGCCAAACAAGGTTTGAGCAGCACCGGGAGAGACCTGGTTGCTTGAAGTTGCAGAGAGGGGAATAAGGACTAAGTGGCAAACACACAGGGGGTGTCAACACCCACGGACTCTGTGGACGCTGGTTGGGGAGAGTTCACAGTTGCTCGGTGATGGGCCCTGAAATGGATAATCCCCAGTTTGACTTGAGAATTGGGCTGTGCCAGAGACCAGGCTGCTGTATGGAGCAGCAGGCTTGAGTAGGAGGAATTTCTCAAAAGAAAAAGTGAAAAGAGAGATACTGTTTGGGGAATTCTCCTGCAGAAGCCACTCCGGCTACCTCCCCACCCAACTGGGCAGTGAACCTGAGGTTGCACAGATTGTGTGGAAGATCCTGCATATCCCCACAGCACTGGGAAGGGTGCTCACCGAAACGCATGGGACTGAGGCAGCCTGGATGAGCACATGCATGCCCACACCCAAGCCCACAGCAGTAACCCTGGGGAAAGTGCACTCTGAGGAAGATTTGAATCCCACACCCAAGGCACCTGGGAGAGGCACCAGGCTAGCTCTGGGGAGAGTGCACGAAGCTGACTGAGTGAAGATCAGGAAGGGAGAAAAGCCATACCAATGACCCCTCAGCCTGGTGCAGCCAGCAAGACCAGAAAAACCAGTTTGGCCAGTTTGAAACCAACAAGAGACTCTTTTTTTTAAGTAATTTTTAATTTTTATTTTTTTATGTTTCAATTCTTTTTTCCTCTCTTTCCTTCTTTCTTGTTTTATTCCTTTTTCTTTCCAATTTTATCTCTTCTTCCTTCCTTCTTATGCTTTTTTTTAATATCCACAAGTGAGACAAAAAAAACCTGGAACTGTGAAAAGAGGAGAGATGGACCCAAAGAGGGGACATCTCAACAGCTGACACAATGAGACAAATTTAACTTTGCTATTACAGAGAACCTGCAAGTTATTGCAGAGAACCTGCAAGTTATTTGTATTTTTTTTTTTATTATTCTTACATCTGTTATTTTAATAGTATTTTGTATTTGTCTTCTTTCTGTATAGTCTTCTTTGCTTGGCTGGTTATATTGTATCATTTGACAGGTTTACCCTGTTCTCTCTTTCATAGTGTATTGCTAATTTACTGTCCTTTACTTAACTAGTGTTCCATTAGCACACTACTCAAGGTCTATACTCTCTATTCTTGTTATCCAGATCACATAGATTCTGTTATATGATTGTTGCTCTAATATTATTGTAAATAATAGCTGTTCCATACAATTGCAAGTACTTCATAACACCCCTCCCAGATCTTAGCCCACTTCACGGTTTCCTGAACTCTATTAATGTAGTGGTTAACTCTATTCTCTCACACACTACACCTATTTACTATCCTTTACACTCACCTGACCTCAGAATCTGACCTCCCACAATCTCACTGCTTTCTACATCCAATTCACAATCCTTCCCTCCCGAGCAAGAGTCTCATCTTCTTTCCATCTTTTCTGAAAAGTGGCTAGTTGGGTGGAAGATCACAGTAAACACTATACACAGTCAAAGGATCTCCTATCTCTTCACTACCAGCTGCTATTATAAATATCATAAAATACTCTCTTGCTCTCTTAAACCATTTTGACTTCCCCCTCAAACTGATCACAAAAAAAGAGTAAGTGGAAGAGGTGAACACCAGGATACCCGCTGGAAAAAGAAAGCCAACAAAGAAACCACCAACAGATAACAACAGAAGAAAGTGAAGGAGGGAGTGGAAACAACACAAAACTCAATCCAGTACCTATCCGGAAATACAACTAAATAGTGGAGAAACTACCCAGTACAAACAACTGAACAAGAGCGAGAGAATCCTCAAAACCTTGGACACATGGAAGAACAAGCTTCAACACAACCTGCCCTCACCAGCACAACAAAATACAAGAGGTTGTGTGATGTGGACTGCAGCTTGTGGGGTCCACCATTGTGGATGAGGTATGAGACATTCACACAGACTACAGAGTCTGGTGGAGGAAAAGGGATAGCATGTTTTTTCTCTCAAGGGGAGCAAAAGCCTTGGCCCTTGCCATGACCAACGTTTATTGGGTTTCCCAGCACACTATGTGATGGTCCTCATTTACTATGCACAGGTGCACTGTAGGTGGTTACCTTTTACAGAAAACAAAGGAGATGATGCCACTAATCACATCACAGAAGAAGGATATTTGCAAATGCAAAGGGAAAAGTGTTTGCACCAGTTACACTCGTCCTTGCAAGGTTTAGCATGGATTTTAGGATGTCACAGAAAGCACATGCTGTCTCAATTCAGCATAAGGCAGTTTTACCAAAAGCAAGTCTCACAGCACTCCAGGCACAGTACAGGCCTGATTCCCCACTGGAGAACGTATCCATGGGCATGGGTCCTGTGCACTTTCAAGTGGGAGCTGGGCCCACACCACACAGAATGGTCTCATACAGTGGTGGACAGAGTGACCCTCAGTTAACCACCTGCTGGGAAGGACCCACCAAAGAAAGGCCCAACAACAATAAAAACCCAGAGATAAACACAAAGCCAACCTAAACAACAGCCCAAGACCAGTGAGCTTGGGAGATAAAGGAGACTGCACCACTGAATCTCACATGTATTCTACCACAGAACTTCACACCATAAACCAAGAGAGCCAGAACAGATCAATTTAAGAAGCTAAGGCTAACAAGAAGAATCTCACAAACAATGGGAAGACAAAGAAATAGTTCCGAAATGAAAGGAAAGGAGAAAGCCCCAGAAAGAATGCTAAATGAAACAGAGGCAACTCAATTAGCAGATATTGAGTTCAAAGCAATGGTTGTCAGGAAACTCCATGAGTTCTCAATGACCTACCAGAAACTACAGGGAAGCTACAATGAACTCACTGCAAACTATATCAATGTGAAAAAGAAAATAGAAACTATCAACAAGGACCAAGAGGAAATGAAGAATACAATTTCTGAACTGAAGAACACAGTAGAAGGAATGAAAAGCAGAATCCATGAAGTAGAAGATCAGATCAGTGAGTTGGAGGACAAAGTAGAAAAGAAAACACCCAGAAAGAGCAAGAAAAGGAAAAGAGGATCAGAAAGAGTGAAGAGGGATTAAGAGAAATGCAAGACAATATGAAACATAATAATATCCGTATAATAGTGACACCAGAAGAAGAAGAGCAAGGCATAGAAAACCTATTTGAAAAGTAATGATGGAAAACGTCCCTAATTTGACGAGAGAAAAAGTCACACAAATCCAGGAAACACAGAGAGTCCCAAACAAGAGGAAGCCAAACAGGCCCACTTAAAGACACATCATAATTAAAATGGCAAAATTCCAAGACAAAGAGAGAATCTTAGAGGCACCAAGAGAGAAACAGGAAGTAACAAGGAAGTAACAGGAAGGATGAGGGAGCCCCAATAAAGTTAGCAGCTGACTTCTCAATGGAAACACTCCAAGCCAGAAGAGAATAGCAGGAAATATTCCAAGTAATGAGAACCAGAAGCTTGCAACCAAGCATACTTTACCCACCAAGGCTCTCAATCAAGATAGAAAGCCAAATAAGGAGCTTCCCAGACAAAAGAAGTCTAAAAAACGACACCTGCAACAAACCACTTCTGCAAGAGGTGCTAAAGGGACTGCTTTAATGAAAAGAAGGGAGAGAGAGAGAGAGAGAGTGGAACACAGGTACAAAACTGGCAATGAATAAGTATCTATCAATAATAACCTTACATGTAAATGGATTAAAAGCTCCATTCAAAAGACATAGCATAGCTGAATGGATAAGAAAGCATGACCCACACATATGCTGCCTACAAGACATCCATCTTAGGACAAAAGACCTACAAAGACTGAAAGTGAAGGAATAGAAACAACTTTTACAGGCAAATAGACAGGGGAAAAAAGCTGGGGTAGCAATAGTCATATCAGACAAAATACACATAAAAAAAAGGGCCATAAAGTGAGTCCCAGAGGGTTACTTCATAATACTTAAGGGTAGAATCCACCAAGAAGACATAAACATTGTAAATATATATGCACCCAACATAGGAGCTGCCAAACATAAAGAAAATGATTGAGGACTAGAAAGATATTGACAGCAACACAATTATAGTAGGGGATTTTTACACCCCACTGTCAAAAATGGACAGATCTTCCAAACAAAATATCAACAAAAATATTGTGGCATTGAACAATGTCCTAGATGAAATGGACTTAACTGATATATATAGAGTCCCTAATCTCAAAGAAACTAAATACACCTTCTTTTCAAATGCACATGGAACACTTTCAAAGATAGACCACATGATAGGACACAAAACAAGCCTCAACAAATTCAAGAAAATTGAAATCATACCAAGCATTTTCTCCAACCACAAGGGACTGAAACTAGAAACTGGCCCCAAGGGGAAAATCTCCAAACCCTCGAAATCATGGAGATTTAATAGCATGCTATTAAACAATGAATGGGTAAGGAATGAAATTAGGGAACAAATAAAAAAGTTTCTGTAAACAAATGATAATGAACTCACATCAACCCAAAACTTATGAAACACAGTGAAGGCAGTCCTAAGAGGGAAGTTCATAACAATACAGGCCTACCTAAAGAAGATAGAAATATTTCAAACAAACAACTGACCCCTACGCCTACAAAAACTTGAGGAACAACAACAAAGACAGCCCAGAGCAAGAAAAAGGAAGGAAATATCCAAGATCAGAGCAGAATTAAATGGCATAGAGACTAAAAGCACAATTCTAAGGATCAATGAATCTAGGAGCTGGTTCTTTGAAAAGATAAACAACATAGACAAGCCTTTAAGCAGGCTCATCAAGAAAAAAAGAGAGAGGACCCAAGTATAAAGGACTCATGGACAAAAACTATGGGGGGTGGAAATGGGAGGAAGGTGGGGAGGGCTGGGGTGGTGGGCTGGGGCGGGGTAAAAGACAGAAAACTGTACAATATCAACAATTAAAAAATACTGATTAAAAAAAGAGAGAGAGAGGGAAAAAAAGAAGAAAACAACAACAACAACAACAACAAAAAAGAAATGAAAGAGGAGAGATTACAACGGACACCACAGAAATACAAAGGATTGTAAGAAATTACTATGCAGAACTGCATGCTAAGAAATTTGAAAACCTAGGTGAAAAGGACAAGTTTCTAGAAAAATATAAGCTTCCAAAACTCAAAGAAGAAGCAGCAGCAGAAAGCCTGAACAGACCAATAACAGCTGATGAAACTGAAGCAGTAATCAAAAAACTTCCGACACACAAAAGCCCTGGACCAGATGGTTTCACAGGAGAATTCTACAAAGCATTTAAGGAAGAGCTAACCCCTGTCCTTCACAAACTATTGGAAAAAATCCAAAATGATAGAAGACTCCCAAACTCCTTCTATGAAGCCAGCATCATCCTAATCCCAAATCCATATAAAGACACAATAAAGAAAGAAAACTTCAGGCCAATATCACTGATGAACATAGACGATAAAATCCTCAACAAAATATTGGCAAACCGCATCCAACAATACATTAAAAAGATCATACACCATGACCAAGTGGGATTCATCCCAGGGATGCAAGGATGGTTCACCATTTATAAATCAGTAAATGTAACACATCATATAAACAAAAGCAAAGACAAAAATCACATGATCATATCAATAAATGGGGAGAAAGCATTTGATAAGGTACAGCACCCATTTATGATAAAAACACTCAGCAAAGTGGGAATAGAGGGAGCATTCCTCAACATAATAAAGGCCACATATGAGAGACCTACAGCCAACATCATACTCAATGGACAAAAACTAAAATTTTTCCACTAAGATCACGAACAAGCCAAGGTTGTCCACTTTCACCACCTCTATTCAGTATAGTATTGGAAGTCTTAGCCACAGCGATTAGACAAGAAAAGGAAATAACAGGCATCCAACTGGGAAAGGAGGAAACAAAACTATCATTGGTTGGAGATGACATGATAGCGTAGATAGAAAATCCTAGAGACTCAGCCAAAAAGGTGCTGGACCTAATAAATGAATTTGGCCAAACAGCCAGATACAAAGTCAATATCCAGAAATCAAAGGCATTTTTGTATACCAATAATGAAACAGCAGCAGCAGAAATCAAGAAAAAAACTCCATTCAATATAGCAAAAAGAAAAATAAAATACCTGGAAATAAACCTAACCAAGGAGGTAAAAGACCTGTATGCAGAGAGCTACACAACACTGAAGAAAGAAATCAAGGAAGACACAAACAAATGGAAACACATATCATGTTCATGGATCAGAAAAATCAATATCATCAAAAGCTCCATACTACCCAAGGCAATATACAAATTCAGTACAATACCTATTAAAGTATCAATGGCATATTTCACAGACATAGAACAAACACTTCAAAAATTTATGTGGAATCATAAACAACCCTGAATAGCTCCAACAATTTTGAGAAAGAAGAGCAAAGTAGGAGGGATCACAGTACCTGATATCAAACCATTACAAGGCCACTGTAATCAAAACAGCCTGGTACTGGCATAAAAACAGGCACGTAGACCAGTGGAATAGAATAGAGAGCCCAGAAATAAACCCAAATTTCTACAGTCAATTAATATTTGACAAAGGGGGCAGCAACATAAAATGGAGTAGAAATATCCTCTTCAGCAAGTGGTGTTGGGAGAACTGGACAGCTACGTGCAAAAAAGTGAAACTGGAGCACCAACTTTCACCATACACAAAAATAAATCAAGGTGGATAAAAGATTTTAATATAAACCATGAAACCATTAAAGTTCTAGAGGAGAACACAGGCAGAAAAATCTCAGATATTTCACAACATTTTTACTGATACGTCCCCTAAAGCAAGGGACATAACAAAAAGAATAAACAAATGGGATCTCATCTAAATAAAAAGCTTCTGCACAGCTAATGAAAACAGTATTAAAATAAAAAGAGGACCGACTGTATGGGAAAACATATTTTCCAATGATACCTCATACAAGAGTTTTATCTTGTATTCAATATATAAAGAACTTACACGACTCTATTCTAAAAAGAGAAGCAACCCAATTAAAAAAGGGGCAAAGGATTTGAACACACATTTCTCCAAGGAGGACATACAGAGGGTCCAGAGACATATGAAAAGATGCTTGATATCACTAGCTATCAGAGAGGTGCAAATTAAACCCACAATGAGATACCACTTCACACCAGTCAGAATGGCCATCATAAACAAAGCAACAAAAGCAAGTGCTGTAGAGGTTGTGGAGAAAAGGGGACCCTAGTGCATTGTTGGTGAGATTGCAGACTGGTACAACCACTATGAAAAACAATGTAAAATTTTCCAAGAAAAGTAAAAATGGATCTACCTTTTGAACCTGCAATTCCACTGCTTGAATGATATCCTAAGAACACTGAGACACCAATCCAAAAAAACCTATGCAGCCCAATATTCATAGTAGCACTATTTACCATAGCCAAGTGTTGGAAGCAACCTAGGTGCCTATCAGTATATGAATGGAACAAAAATTATGATACATTTACACAATGGAATTCTATGCAGCAGAAAGAAAGAAGGAGTTTCTACCCTTTGCTACAGCATGGATGGAACTAGAAAGCTTCATGCTAAGTGAAATAAACCAGGCTGTGAAAGACAAATACCATATGATCTCACCTTTAACAGGAACCTAATCAACAGAACAAACAAACAAGCATAATATAACCAAAGACACTGAAATTGGGAAGAGGCTGACAGTCACTAGAGGGGAGAGGAGAAGGGATTTCAGGGGAAAAGGGGAAGGGTTTAGAGCAACAAGTATAAAGGACACATGGAGAAAAACTATGGGGGTGGAAATGGGAGGTAGGTGGGGAGGGCTGGGGCGGGGAGGGCTGAGGGATGGGTTGGGAGTAAAACACAGAAAACTGTACGAGAAAAACTATTAAAATAAAGGAAGAAAAGGAAAGGAAAATGAAGAATAATCATGGTAAGATTAAAATAAGATATATGACAGAAAAAATAGAGCAATAAAAATACAAAAATTACACAAAATGAAAAGTCTATTAAAAAGAAAAATAGAAAATTTGTCTCAGCAGAATATAATGCTTGGCTGTTGGTTGCACCCTTTGGATACCATTCTGATATAATTTGAGGCTGATGTATGTCAGTGTCATATGCTCTATACTCTGTCCCTTGGCAGCCTGTTAGAGATCCCAGCAATTATCTTATGTCTGGTTCCTCCAGTTTTGGCTGGTCTCAGGTTTGGCCAAGCTGCTCTGTAGAGCTGTTTTAAAGCACTGGGTTCAGGTATATGTCAGCAAATGAATGAAGTCACCATTGGATCTGCCTCTGTATGTCTCTATCTACCAATCAGCTCTCAGCCTTAGACTAGATGGAGACTTAATTTTGAAAAAAAATTTAATTGTTGTTCAAGTACAGTTTTCTATCTTTCATTCCTATACCATCCAACCCACCCAGCCTTCCCCACCTCCCTCCCATTTCCACCCACCTTAGTTTTTGTCCATGTGTCCTTTATACTTGTTCCTGTATACTCTTCCCCTTTTCCCCTAAAATTCCCTGCCCTCTCCCTTCTGGTGACTGTCAGCCTGTTCTCAATTTCAGTGTCTTTGGTTATATTATGCTTGTTTGTTTGTTTTGTTGATTAGGTTCCTGTTAAAGGTGAGATCATATGGTATTTGTCTTTCACCACCTGGCTTATTTTGCTTAGCATAATGCTCTCCAGTTCCATCCATGCTGTTGTGAAGGGTAGGAGCTCCTCCTTTCTTTCTGCTGCATAGAATTCCATTGCGTAAATGTACCATAGTTTCTTGATCCATTCGTTTACTGATGGGGACCTCCATTGCTTCCAACACTTGGCCATTGTAAATTGTGCTGCTATGAACATAGGGGTGCGTAGGTTCATTTGGATTGGTGTTTCAGAGTTCTTAGGATATAATCCAAGCAGTGGAATTGCTGGGTCAAAAGGTAGATCCATTTTTAGTTTCCTGAGAAAATTCTATACTGTTTTCCATAGTGATTGTACCAGTCTGCAATCCTACCAGCAGTGCACTAGGGTTCCCTTTTCTCCAAAACTTCTCCAATGCTTGTTGCTTATTGCTTTGTTTATGATGGCCTTTCTGACTGGCGTAAAGTGGGATTTCATTGTGGTTTTAATTTGTATCTCTCTGATAGCTAGTGATATTTAGCATGTTTCATGTGTCTCTGGATCCTCTGCATGCCCTCCTTGAAGGAGGACATGGGTCTTGTCCAGGAAGGGTCTTCTGTGAGGAGACCCTTCTTCTTGGAGAAGGGTCTGTTCAAGTCCTTTGCCCGTTTTTTAATTGGGTTGCCTGTCTTCTTAGAGTGGAGTCATGTGAGTTCTTTATGTATTTTGGAGATGAAACCCTTTTCTGAGGTATCATTGGCAAATACATTTTCCCATATGGTTGGTTCTCTTTTTATTTTAATACTGTTTTCTTTAGCTGTGTAGAAGCTTTCTATTTTGATGAGATCCCATTTGTTTATTCTTTCCTTTATGTCCCTTGCTCTAGAGGACATATCAGTGAACATATTGCCGCATGAAATATGTGAGACTTTCCTGCCTATGTTCTTCTCTAGGACTTTAATGGTGTCATGAGGTATACTTAAATCTTTTATCCACCTTGAATTTATTTTTGTGTATGGTGTAAGTTGGTGTTCAAGTTTCATTTTTTTGCATGTAGCCATTCAGTTCTCCCAATACCACTTGTTGAAGAGGCTATTTTTGCTACATTTTATGTCGCTGCCCCCTTTGTCGAATATTAATTGATTGTAGAGCTTTGGGTTTATTTATGGCTCTCTGTTCTATTCCACTGGTCCACATGCTTGTTTTTATGCCAATATCAGGCTGTTTTGATTAGAGTGGCCTTGTTTGGTATTGGGTATTGTGATCCCTCCTACTTTGCTCTTCTTTCTCAAAATTGCTGCAGCTATTCAGGGTCGTTTATGGTTCCACATAAATTTTTGAAGTGTTTGTTCTATGTCTGTGAAATATGCCTTTGGAACTTTAATAAGTATTGCATTGTATCTGTAAATTGCTTGGGTAGTATGGACATTTTAATGATGTTAGTTCTTCTGATAAATGAACATGGTATGTGTTTCCATTTATTTGTTTCCTTCTTGATTTCTTTCTTCAGTATTGTGTAGTTTTCTGCATACAGGTCTTTTACCTCCTTGGTTAGGTTTATTTCTAGGTACTTTATTTTTCTTGTTGCTATATGAAATGGAATATTTTTCTTGAATTCTGCTTTTGCTGTTTCATTGTTGGTATACAAAAGTGAGTTTGGAGAAGGGGTTCAAGATGGCGGCATGGTAGGAGGACGCAGATTGTGCTTCCTCCTGCACATGGGAGAAAAACCTAGCTGATCTACAGAGGAACAGAGCAGACAGCCAACAATACCACAGTATATATGAAAATAGGAGATCAAAATCTGTAGCAGACATTGGAAAACTAGACGTGGCAGCCGAGCGACCGGAGGCGGCCCTGAGACCGGGACAGAGGCGACCCAGCGACCAGAGGCGGCTCTGCAACCGACCGGAGGCGGTCCGGTGACCAGAGGCGGCTCTGTGACTGGAGGTGGCTCTGCGACCCACCGCAGGTGGCCCTGGGTCCTGAGAGAGCTCTGCAACCAACCAGAGGCGGCCCTGCAACCTGAGGCAGCTCTGCGACCGGGTTGGAAGCGGCCCTGCGGCCAGAGGCGACCCTGCAACTAGAGAAGGGGACTCTGTGGAAGACCCGGAGCTCACATCTGTGATCCTGGGGTGAGTGCGCGCAACTCGGGAAACTCTCGGAGCCCACGCCCGTAGTCTCGGGTGGGAGCTCGTGCCCTGTAGGAGACCCGGAGCTCACAGCAATAGGCTCGGGGAGGGATGGATCTGTAAGAGATTCCAGCTGAAACCCATAAACTCAGGAAAGCGCGCCCCCTGCAAGAGGCTCAGAAATCACACCCAAGGCCCTGCATGGAGAGTGCGCCATTAGCCCTGGGGTCAGGGCTCGGCTGGCACTGAGGACAGTAGCCCAAAGCAGACTGAGTGAGGAACAGGGAGAAAAGCAGTACAAGTCACCTCGCAGCCTGATACAGGCAGCAAGTCCAGAAAATCCAGTTTGGCCTGTGTGAAAATAGCAAGAGATTTTTCTTCTTCTTCTTCTTTATTTATTTATTTATTTATTTATTTTTGGTTTTTGGGTGTTTTGTTTCATTTTGTTTTGTGGGTTTTTTTGATAGTTGTTTTTTGTCTGTTGTTTAGTTGGGTTTTTTGTTTGTTTGTTTCTTTTCGTTTGTTTTTCGTTTTTGTGGGGTTCTTTTTGTTTTGTTTTGATTATATATTTTTTATTTTTTTATTACTTCTACCTTTTTTATCCCTCAGTTCCTTTTGCTTCTCTTTACTTCTTTCTAGCTTTATTCATTCTTCCTCTCTTTCCAATTCTATCTCTCCTTCCTTCCTCTTTTTTTCTCTCTTCTTTTTTCACTTTATTCTTTTCTCTTTTTACATACACACGAGTGAGGTAAAAAAATCCTAGAACAGTGAAAAAACGAGAGTTGGACCAAAAGAGGGTGTATTCCAACAGCTGAGACAGTGGAAGCTGTCAACACCAGGAACATGAAGAAGACTATAACACTGAATCTCACAGGAATTCCACCACAGAAGTCCACACCATAAACCCAGGTAGCCAGAACAGATCAATTTAAGAAGCTGAGGTTTACAAGAAGAATCTCACCAAAAATGAGAAGACAAAGAAACAATCCACAAATGAAAGGAAAGGAGGAAGCCCCAGAAAGAATGCTAAATGAAACAGAGGCAACTCAATTATCAGATAAGGAGTTCAAAGAAATGGTTGTCAGGAAGCTCCATGAGCTCTCAATGAGCTACCAGAAACTACAGAGAAGCTACGATGAACTCAGTGCAAACTCTATCAACATGAAAAAGGAAATAGAAACTATCAACAAGGGCCAAGAGGAAATGAAGAATACAATTTCTGAGCTGAAGAACACAGTAGAAGGAATGAAAAGCAGAATCGATGAAGCAGAAGATCGGATCAGTGAGTTGGAGGACAAAGTAAAAAAAAGCAGCCAGAAAGAGCAAGAAAAGGAAAAGAGACTCAGAAAGAATGAAGAGGGTTTAAGAGAAATGCAAGACAACATGAAACGTAATAATATCCGTATAATAGGAATACCAGAAGGAGAAGAAAAAGAGCAAGGGATAGAAAACCTATTTGAAAAAGTAATAATGGAAAACTTCCCTAATTTGTTGAGAGAAAAAGTCACACAAATCCAGGAAACACAGAGAGTCCCAGTCAAGAGGAACCCAAACAGGCCCACTTCAAGACACATCATCATTAAAATGGCAAACTTCCAAGACAAAGAGGGAATCTTAAAGGCAGCAAGGGAGAAAAAGGAAGTAATATACAATGGAGCCCCGATACGGTTAGCAACTGACTTCTCGATGGAAACGCTCCAAGCCAGAAGACAATGGCAAGAAACATTCCAAGTAATGAGAACCAAAGGCCTACAACCAAGACTACTTTATCCAGCAAGGCTTTCAATCAAGATAGAAGGCCAAATAAGGAGCTTCCCAGACAAAAGAAGTCTAAAAGAATACACCTCTACCAAACCAGTACTACAAGAGATACTAAAGGGACTGCTTTAAGGAAAAAAAGGAAAAGAGAGAGTGAGGAACACAGATAGGAAAATGGCAATGAATCAGTACCTATCAATAGTAACCTTAAATGTAAATGGATTAAATGCTCCAATCAAAAGACATAGAGTAGCTGACTGGATAAGAAAGCATGACCCACACATATGCTGCCTACAAGAGACCCACCTCAGGACAAAAGACCTACACAGACTCAAAGTGAAAGGCTGGAAACAAATTTTCCAAGCAAATGGACAGGAAAAAAAGGCCGGGGTAGCAATACTCATATCAGACAAAATAGACTTCAAAAGAAGAGCTATAAAGAGAGACCCAGAAGGTCACTTCATAATACTCAAGGGAAGAATCCACCAAGAAGACATAAACATTGTAAATATATATGCACCCAATATAGGAGCACCTAAATACATCAAGAAAATCTTAGAGGACTTCAAGAAAGATATTGACAGCAACACAATTATAGTAGGAGATTTTAACACCCCACTGTCAAAAATGGACAGATCTTCCAAACAAATTATCAACAAAGATATTGTGGCATTGAACAATACTCTAGACGAATTGGACTTAGCTGATATATATAGGGCCCTCCATCCCAAAGAAACTAAATACACATTTTTTTCAAACGCACATGGAACATTTTCAAAGATAGACCACATGATAGGACACAAAACAAGTCTCAACAGATTCAAGAAAATTGATATCATACCAAGCATTTTCTCCGACCACAAGGGACTGAAACTAGAAACCGACTTGATGGGGAAAATCCCCAAACCATCAAAATCATGGAGATTGAATAGCATGCTATTAAACAATGAATGGGTAAAGAATGAAATTAAGGAGGAAATCAAAAAGTTTCTGGAAACAAATGAAAATGAACTCACAACAACCCAAAACTTATGGGACACAATGAAGGCAGTCCTCAGAGGGAAGTTCATAGCAATACAGGCCTACCTAAAGAAGACAGAAACATTTCTAACAAACGACTTAAACCTACGCCTACAAGAACTCGAGGAACAACAACAAAGACAGCCCAGGGCAAGTAGAAGGAAGGAAATAACCAAGATGAGAGCAGAATTAAATGACATAGAGACTAAAAGCACAATCCTAAGGATCAATGAATCCAGGAGCTGGTTCTTTGAAAAGATAAACAAAATCGACAAGCCTTTAAGCAGGCTCATCAAGAAAAAAAGAGAGAGGACTCAAATAAACACAATCAGAAATGAAAGAGGAGAGATTACGACTGACACCACAGAAATACAAAGGATTGTAAGAAATTACTATGAAGAACTGTATGCCAAGAAATTTGAAAACCTAGGTGAAATGGACAAGTTTCTAGAAAAATATAACCTTCCAAAACTCAATGAAAAAGAAACAGAAAGCCTGAACAGACCAATAACAGCTGGTGAAATTGAATCAGTAATCAAAACACTCCCGGCACACAAAAGCCCTGGACCAGATGGTTTCACAGGAGAATTCTACAAAACATTTAAGGAAGAGCTAACCCCTATCCTTCACAGACTATTCCAAAAAATCCAAAATGATGGAAGACTCCCAAACTCTTTTTATGAAGCCAGCATCATCCTAATCCCAAAACCAGATAAAGACATAACAAAGAAAGAAAACTTCAGGCCAATATCACTGATGAATGTAGACGCTAAAATCCTCAACAAAATATTGGCAAACCGCATCCAACAATACATTAAAAAGATCATACACCATGACCAAGTAGGATTCATTCCAGGGATGCAAGGATGGTTCAACATTCGCAAATCCATAAATGTAATACATCACATAAACAAAAGCAAGGACAAAAATCACATGATCATATCAATAGATGCAGAAAAAGCTTTTGATAAAGTACAACACCCATTTATGATAAAAACACTCAGCAAAGTGGGAATAGAGGGAGCATTCCTCAACATAATAAAAGCCATATATGAGAGACCTACAGCCAACATCATACTCAATGGGCAAAAACTGAAATCTTTCCCACTAAGATCAGGAACAAGACAAGGCTGTCCACTTTCACCACTTCTATTCAATATAGTATTGGAAGTCTTAGCCACAGCAATTAGACAAGAAAAGGAAATAAAAGGCATCCAAATTGGAAAGGAGGAAACAAAACTATCATTGTTTGCAGATGACATGATAGTGTACATAGAAAATCCTATAGACTCGGCCAAAAAGCTGCTCGACGTAATAAATGAATTTGGCCAAATAGCTGGATACAAAGTCAATATCCAAAAATCAAAGGCATTTTTGTATACCAACAGTGAAACAGCAGAAGCAGAAATCAAGAAAAAAATCCCATTCGATATAGCAAAAAGAAAAATAAAATACCTAGGAATAACCCTAACCAAGGAGGTAAAAGACCTATATGCAGAAAACTACACAACACTGAAGAGTGAAATCAAGGAAGACACAAACAAATGGAAGCATATACCATGTTCATGGATCGGAAGAATTAATATTATCAAAATGTCCATACTACCCAAAGCAATTTACAGATTCAATGCAATACCTATTAAAGTTCCAATGGCATATTTCACAGACATAGAACAAACACTTCAAAAATTTATATGGAATCATAAACGACCCCGGATAGCGGCAGCAATTTTGAGAAAGAAGAGCAAAGTAGGAGGGATCACAATACCTGATACCAAACTGTATTACAAAGCCACTGTAATCAAAACAGCCTGGTACTGGCACAAGAACAGACACGTGGACCAGTGGAATAGAACAGAGAGCCCAGAAATAAACCCAAGTCTCTACAGTCAATTAATATTCGACAAAGGGGGCAGCAACATAAAATGGAGCAAAAATAGCCTCTTGAATAAGTGGTGCTGGGAGAACTGGACAGCTACATGCAAAAAAATGAAACTCGAGCACCAACTTACACCATACACAAAAATAAATTCAAGGTGGATAAAAGATTTAAATATAAGCCATGACACCATTAAAATTCTAGAGGATAATATAGGCAGGAAAATCTCAGATATTTCACGCAGCAATATTTTCACTGATACGTCCCCTAGAGCAAGGGACATGAAGGAAAGAATAAACAAATGGGATCTCATCAAAATAAAAAGCTTCTGCACAGCTAAAGAAAACACTATTAAAATAAAAAGAGAACCAACTGTATTGGAAAACATATTTGCCAATGATACCTCAGACAAGGGATTAATCTCCAAAATATATAAAGAACTTACAAGACTCTACTCTAAGAAGACAAGCAACCCGATTAAAAAATGGGCAAAGGATTTGAACAGACACTTCTCCAAGGAGGACATACAGAGGATCCAGAGACACATGAAAAGATGCTCGATATCTCTAGCTATCAGAGAGATGCAAATTAAAACTACAATGAGATACCACTTGACACCAGTCAGAATGGCCTTCATAAACAAAGCAACAAACAGCAAGTGTTGGAGAGGTTGTGGAGAAAAGGGGACCCTAGTGCACTGTTGGTGGGATTGCAGATTGGTACAACCACTATGGAAAACAGTATGGAATTTTCTAAGAAAACTAAAAATGGACATACCTTTTGACCCAGTAATTCCACTGCTTGGATTATATCCTAAGAATCCTGAAACACCAATCCAAAAGAATCTATGCACCCCTATGTTCATAGCAGCACAATTTACAATAGCCAAGTGCTGGAAGCAACCTAGGTGCCCATCAGTTAATGAATGGATCAAAAAACTGTGGTACATTTACACAATGGAATTCTATGCAGCAGAAAGAAAGAAGGAGCTCCTACCCTTTGCGACAGCATGGAAGGAATTGGAGAGTATCATGCTAAGCGAAATAAGCCAGGCAATGAAAGACAAATACCATATGATCTCACCTTTAACAGGAAGCTAATCAACAAAACAAACAAACAAGCATAATATAAACAAAGACACTGAATTTGAGAACAGTCTGACAGTGTCCAGAGTGGGAGGGGAGGGAATTTCAGGGGAAAAGGGGAACGGTTTAGAGCAACAAGTATAAAGGACTCATGGACAAAAACTATGGGGGGGTGGAAATGGGAGGAGGGTGGGGAGGGCTGGGGTGGTGGGCTGGGGTGGGGTAAAAGACAGAAAACTGTACAATATCAACAATTAAAAAATACTGATTTAAAAAAAAAATAAAAGATTGCCCCAAAAAAAAAAAATAAAAAAATAAAAAGTGGAGACAAGTGTACTTGGACAACAATAAAAAAATAAATTAAAAAAAAAATTAAAAAAAAAAAAAAAAGAAATCAAGAAAAAAAAAAATCCCATTCGATATAGCAAAAAAAAAAAAAAAAAAAAAAAAAAACCCTAGGAATAAACCTAACCAAGGAGGTAAAAGACCTGTATGAAGAAAACTACACAACACTGAATAAAGAAATCAAGGAAGACACAAATAAATGGAAGCATATACCATGTTCATGGATCGGAAGAATTAATATCATCAAAATGTCCATATTACCCAAAGCAATTTACAGATTCAATGCAATACCTATTAAAGTTCCAATGGCATATTTCACAGACATAGAACAAACACTTCAAAAATTTATATGGAATCATAAACGACCCCGGATAGCAGCAGCAATTTTGAGAAAAAAGAGCAAAGTAGCAGGGATCACAATACCTGATACCAAACTGTATTACAAGGCTACTGTAATCAAAACAGCCTGATACTGGCATAAAAAGAGGCACATAGACCAGTGGAATAGAACAGAGATTCCAGAAATAAACCCAAATCTCCATGGTCAATTAATATTTGACAAAGTGGGCAGCAACATAAAATGGAGCAAAAATAGCCTCTTCAACAAGTGGTGTTGGGAGAACTGGACAGCTACATGCAAAATAATGAAACTCGAGCACCAACTTACACCATACACAAAAATAAATTTAAGGTGGATAAAAGATTTAAATATAAGCCATGACACCATTAAAATTCTAGAGGATAACATAGGCAGGAAAATCTCAGATATTTCACGCAGCAGTATTTTTACTAATACGTCCCCTAGAGCAAGGGACATAAAGGAAAGAATAAACAAATGGGATCTCATCAAAATAAAAAGCTTCTGCACAGCTAAAGAAAACAGTATTAAAATAAAAAGAGAACCAACTGTATGTGAAAACATATTTCATAATGATACCTCAGACAAGGGATTAATCTCCAAAATATATAAAGAACTTACAAGTCTCTACTCTAAGAAGACAAGCAACCCAATTAAAAAATGGGCAAAGGACTTGAACAGACACTTCTCCAAGGAGAACATACAGAGGATTCAGAGACAGATGAAAAGATGCTCGATATCTGTAGCTATCAGAGAGATGCAAATTAAAACTACAATGAGATACCACTTGACACCAGTCAGAATGGCCTTCATAAACAAAGCAACAAACAGCAAGTGTTGGAGAGGTTGTGGAGAAAAGGGGACCCTACTGCACTGTTGGTGGGAGTGCAGATTGGTACAACCACTATGGAAATCAGTATAAAATGTTCTAAGAAAATTAAAAATTGACATACCTTTGACCCAGCAATTCCACTGATTGGATTATATCCTAAGAATCCTGAAACACCAATCCAAAAGAACCTATGCACCCCTATGTTCATAGCAGCACAATTTACAATAGCCAAGTGCTGGAAGCAACCTAGGTGCCCATCAGTTAATGAATGGATCAAAAAACTGTGGTACATTTACACAATGGAATTCTATGCAGCAGAAAGAAAGAAGGAGCTCCTACCCTTTGCGACAGCATGGAAGGAATTGGAGAGTATCATTCTAAGCGAAATAAGCCAGGCAGTGAAAGACAAATACCATATGATCTCACCTTTAACAGGAAGCTAATCAACAAAACAAAGAAACATGCATAATATAAACAAAGACACTGAATTTGAGAACAGTCTGACAGTGTCCAGAGTGGGAGGGGAGGGAATTTCAGGGGAAAAGGGGAACGGTTTAGAGCAACAAGTATAAAGGACACATGGACAAAAACTATGGGGGGTGGAAATGGGAGGAAGGTGGAGAGGGCTGGGGTGGTGGCCTGGGGCGGGGTAAAAGACAGAAAACTGTACAATATCAACAATTAAAAAATACTGATTAAAAAGAAAAAAGTGAGTTTGTATCCCACTGTTTTGTTAAATTCATTTAATAGGTCAAGCAGTTTTTTGCTTGCCCTATAGGATTTTCCATATATACTATTATGTCTGTGAACAATGACCATTTTGTTTCCTCCTTTCCAATTTGGATGCCTTTTATTTCCTTTTCTTTTCTGATCACTTTGGGTAAAACTTCCAATACTATATTGAAAGGAAGTAGTGAAAGTGGACAACCTTGGCTTGTTCCTGATCTTAGTGGAAAAATTTTAGTTTTTGTCCATTGAGTATGATGTTCGCTGTAGGTCTCTCATATGTGGCCTTTATTATGTTGAGGAATGCTCCCTCTATTCCCACTTTGCTGAGTGTTTTTATCATAAATGGGTGCTGTACCTTATCAAATGCTTTCTCCCAATCTATTGAAATGATCATGTGATTTTTGTCTTTGCTTTTGTTTATATGATGTGTTACATTTACTGATTTATAAATGGTGAACCATCCTTGCATCCCTGGGATGAATCCCACTTGGTCATGGTGTATGATCTTTTTAATGTATTGTTGGATGCGGTTTGCCAATATTTGTTGAGGATTTTATCGTCTATGTTCATCAGTGATATTGGCCTGAAGTTTTCTTTCTTTATTGTGTCTTTATCTGGTTTTGGGATTAGGATGATGCTGGCTTCATAGAAGGAGTTTGGGAGTCTTCTATCATTTTGGATTTTTTCCAATAGTTTGTGAAGGACAGGGGTTAGCTGTTCCTTAAATGCTTTGTAGAATTCTCCTGTGAAACCATCTGGTCCAGGGCTTTTGTGTGTCGGAAGTTTTTTTTTTTTTTAAGATTTTTTTTTTTTTATTTGTCTTTAGAGGGGTAGGGGAGAGGGAGAGATAGAGAAATATCAATGTACGGTTGCCTCTTGTGTGTCCTCTGCTGGGAACTGGCCTGCAACCCAGGCATGTGCCCTGACTGGGAATCGAACCGCGATCCTCTGGTTCACAGGTCCGCGCTCAATCCACTGAGCTACACCAGCCAGGGTGGAAGTTTTTTGATTACTGCTTCAATTTCATCAGCTGTTATTGGTCTGTTCAGGCTTTCTGCTGCTTCTTCTTCTTTGAGTTTTGGAAGCTTATATTTTTCTAGAAACTTGTCCTTTTCACCTAGGTTTTCAAATTTCTTAGCATGCAGTTCTGCATAGTAATTTCTTACAATCCTTTGTATTTCTGTGGTGTCCGTTGTAATCTCTCCTCTTTCATTTCTTTTTTGTTGTTGTTGTTGTTGTTGTTTTCTTCTTTTTTTCCCTCTCTCTCTCTTTTTTTAATCAGTATTTTTTAATTGTTGATATTGTACAGTTTTCTGTCTTTTACCCCGCCCCAGCCCACCACCCCAGCCCTCCCCACCTTCCTCCCATTTCCACCCCCCATAGTTTTTGTCCATGAGTCCTTTATACTTGGGTCCTCTCTCTTTTTTTCTTGATGAGCCTGCTTAAAGGCTTGTCTATGTTGTTTATCTTTTCAAAGAACCAGCTCCTAGATTTATTGATCCTTAGGATTGTGCTTTTAGTCTCTATGCCATTTAATTCTGCTCTGATCTTGGATATTTCCTTCCTTTTTCTTGCTCTGGGCTGTCTTTGTTGTTGTTCCTCAAGTTTTTGTAGGCGTAGGGGTCAGTTGTTTGTTTGAAATATTTCTATCTTCTTTAGGTAGGCCTGTATTGTTATGAACTTCCCTCTTAGGACTGCCTTCACTGTGTTTCATAAGTTTTGGGTTGATGTGAGTTCATTATCATTTGTTTACAGAAACTTTTTTATTTGTTCCCTAATTTCATTCCTTACCCATTCATTGTTTAATAGCATGCTATTAAATCTCCATGATTTCGAGGGTTTGGAGATTTTCCCCTTGGGGCCAGTTTCTAGTTTCAGTCCCTTGTGGTTGGAGAAAATGCTTGGTATGATTTCAATTTTCTTGAATTTGTTGAGGCTTGTTTTGTGTCCTATCATGTGGTCTATCTTTGAAAGTGTTCCATGTGCATTTGAAAAGAAGGTGTATTTAGTTTCTTTGAGATTAGGGACTCTATATATATCAGTTAAGTCCATTTCATCTAGGACATTGTTCAATGCCACAATATTTTTGTTGATATTTTGTTTGGAAGATCTGTCCATTTTTGACAGTGGGGTGTAAAAATCCCCTACTATAATTGTGTTGCTGTCAATATCTTTCTAGTCCTCAATCATTTTCTTTATGTTTGGCAGCTCCTATGTTGGGTGCATATATATTTACAATGTTTATGTCTTCTTGGTGGATTCTACCCTTAAGTATTATGAAGTAACCCTCTGGGACTCACTTTATGGCCCTTTTTTTTATGTGTATTTTGTCTGATATGACTATTGCTACCCCAGCTTTTTTCCCCTGTCTATTTGCCTGTAAAAGTTGTTTCTATTCCTTCACTTTCAGTCTTTGTAGGTCTTTTGTCCTAAGATGGATGTCTTGTAGGCAGCATATGTGTGGGTCATGCTTTCTTATCCATTCAGCTATGCTATGTCTTTTGAATGGAGCTTTTAATCCATTTACATGTAAGGTTATTATTGATAGATACTTATTCATTGCCAGTTTTGTACCTGTGTTCCACTCTCTCTCTCTCTCTCTCCCTTCTTTTCATTAAAGCAGTCCCTTTAGCACCTCTTGCAGAAGTGGTTTGTTGCAGGTGTCGTTTTTTAGACTTCTTTTGTCTGGGAAGCTCCTTATTTGGCTTTCTATCTTGATTGAGAGCCTTGGTGGGTAAAGTATGCTTGGTTGCAAGCCTCTGGTTCTCATTACTTGGAATATTTCCTGCTATTCTCTTCTGGCTTGGAGTGTTTCCATTGAGAAGTCAGCTGCTAACTTTATTGGGGCTCCCTCATCCTTCCTGTTACTTCCTTGTTACTTCCTGTTTCTCTCTTGGTGCCTCTAAGATTCTCTCTTTGTCTTGGAATTTTGCCATTTTAATTATGATGTGTCTTTAAGTGGGCCTGTTTGGCTTCCTCTTGTTTGGGACTCTCTGTGTTTCCTGGATTTGTGTGACTTTTTCTCTCGTCAAATTAGGGACGTTTTCCATCATTACTTTTCAAATAGGTTTTCTATGCCTTGCTCTTCTTCTTCTGGTGTCACTATTATACGGATATTATTATGTTTCATATTGTCTTGCATTTCTCTTAATCCCTCTTCACTCTTTCTGATCCTCTTTTCCTTTTCTTGCTCTTTCTGGGTGTTTTCTTTTCTACTTTGTCCTCCAACTCACTGATCTGATCTTCTACTTCATGGATTCTGCTTTTCATTCCTTCTACTGTGTTCTTCAGTTCAGAAATTGTATTCTTCATTTCCTCTTGGTCCTTGTTGATAGTTTCTATTTTCTTTTTCACATTGATATAGTTTGCAGTGAGTTCATTGTAGCTTCCCTGTAGTTTCTGGTAGGTCATTGAGAACTCATGGAGTTTCCTGACAACCATTGCTTTGAACTCAATATCTGCTAATTGAGTTGCCTCTGTTTCATTTAGCATTCTTTCTGGGGCTTCCTCCTTTCCTTTCATTTCGGAACTATTTCTTTGTCTTCCCATTGTTTGTGAGATTCTTCTTGTTAGTCTCAGCTTCTTAAATTGATCTGTTATCACTCCCTGGGTTTTTGGTGTGAAATTTTGTGGTAGAATACCTGTGAGGTTCAGTGGTGCAGTCTCCTTTTGGTTTCCTCGTGTTCACAGCTTCCACTGTCTCAGCTGTTGGGGTGCCCCCTCTTTGGATCCAGCTCTGGTTTTTTCACAATTCCAGGGTTTTTTTGCCTCACTCGTGGGTATTTGAAAAGAGAAAAGAAGAAAAATGAAAAAAAGAAGAGAAAAAAAGAGGAAGGAAGAAGAGTTAAAATTGGAAAGAAAGGAAGAAGAAATTAAATAAGAAAGAAGTAAAGAGAAGCAAAAGTAATTGAGGGGTGAAAAAGAAAAAAATAAAAAAAATAAAAATATATAATTAAAACATAACAAAAAACAAAAAAACAAACAAACAAAAACAAAAAAACACCTGTTGCTGTTTTCATACTGGCCAAACTGGTTTTTCTGGTCTTGCTGGCTGCAACAGCCTGAAGGGTGACTGGTATCACTTTTCTCCCTGTTCTGTACTCTGTCAGCTTTGGGCTACTCTCCTCAGTGCCAGCCACACACTCTCCCCAGGGCTAGCCGTGCACTCTCCCCTTGGCTACTGCTGCACTCTCCATGCAGGGCCTTGGATGTGATTTCTGAGCCTCCTGCAGAGCGGGTGCTTTCCCAAGTTTATATATTTGGGCTGGGATGTCTTACAGAGTGAACACTCCCTGAGTTTATTGTTGTGAGCTCTGGGCCTCCTACAGGACATATGCACCTACCTGAGTTCATGGGTGTGGGATCCACAAGTTTCCCAAGTTGTGTGCACTCACCCTAGGATCACAGTTGTGAGCTCCAGTTCTTCTACAAAGTCCCCTCCTCCGGTGGCAAGGCCACCTGTGGTTGCAGAGTTGCCTCAGATCGGTTGCATGGTTGCCTCCGGTCAGTCGCAGGGCTGTTCCAGGGCCGCCTCCAGTTGCTCAGCCACCACATCTGCTTTTCCAATGTCCACTACAAATTTTGATCTTCTATTTTCATATATGCTGTGGTACTGTTGGGTGTCTGCTCTGTTTCTCTGTAGATCAGCTAGGTTTTGCTCCTGTGTGTAGAGGGAAGTGGAATCTGCTTCCTCCTACTGTGCTGCCATTTTGAAATCCCCCTTTTCTTTTTATTGGGGTATTACTTCTCATTCTTTTTTTCTTTTCCTGTTTTCCTCTTTCAAAACATTATTCATATTAGTTCTCCCCCCTTTTGCCATCCCATAATCACTTTTCTGTCCTTTGGTCTTCTTTTATTTTTTTCTTTTATTTTCCACTTTTCCTAATATTCCTCTCCTGTTTCTACTTCTGTTATTGAAATTGCTGTTGTGGTTGGAAAGCTTGCCCATCTTTGTTTTAGTTTTGTGTTGTTTTGCTTTGTCTGTCAGCACCTGTACAATAATGGCAAGGCATGGTGGGAGATGAGCCTCTCAGTCAGCCAACTAGAGGTGAGATCCTACCCATAAATAAGCCAACAACCAAGACTTAAATAAACCGGATAGCCCACATACCCCATGCAAAGGGCATTCCTAGAGGATCTAGATCAGTAGACCGAGTCTGCACAACTAGGTACCACACGTTTCCTACATAAAAGGCTAACCACAAGACAGGGAGTCAAAGCATATCTATCTAAAACATAGAAACAAATAAAAGGAGACAGCTAAAATGGGGAGACAAAGAAAGAAACCTCCAAATGAAAGAAAAGGAGGAATCCCCATAAAATGAGCTAAATGATATTGAGGCAAGCAAATTATCAGACACTGAGTCCAAAGTAATATTTATAAGGATACTCAAGGAACTTAAAGAGAACTGCATCAGCATGAAAAAGGACATAGAAATATGAATATGAAGCAAACACAAATGAAGAATAGAATATCTGAAATAAAAATTACACTAGAGGGAATTAAAGCAGGCTAGATGCAACAGATTATTGAATCAGTGATGTGGAGGAAAAGGAAGAAAAAAACACCTAGTCAAAGCAACACAATGAAAAAAGACTTTAAAATAAACAGGAGATTTTAAAGGAGATTTGGGACAACATGAAATGTAACAATATTCACATCATAGGGATGCCAGGAGGAGAAGAAAGTGTGCAAGGGGTAGAAAACTAGTTTGAAGAAATAATGACAGGAATCTTCCTTAATGTATTGAGGGAAAATGTCTTTCAAGTTCAGGAAGCACAGAGAGTTCCAATCAAGATGATCCCAATGAGGGCTACACCAAGACACATAAAAATTAAAATGTCAAAGTTTCAAGACAAAAAGCAAATTTTAAATGGAGTGAGAGATAAAAAAAAGATTAGTTACCCACAAGGGAGCTCAAATCAGGTGATCAGCTGAATTCTCAACAAAAACAATACAGTCCAGAAGGGACTGGCATGAAATATTCCAAGTAATGAAAATCAAGGACCTGTGACCAGGACTACTCTATCCAACAAGGCTCTCATCTAAAATAGAATGAGAAACAAAGAGTCTCCTAGACCAAAAAAAAAAAAAAAAAAAAAGCTGAAGGAGTACATTTGCACCAAACCAGCATTGCAAAATATGCTAAAAGGACACTTTTAAGAAGAAACAGACTGAGAGAGGAACACAAGTCCAGAGGGGGAAAATGGCAGTGAATAAGTACCTATCAAAAATAACTTGGTTCCAGCCAAGATGGAGGCATAGGTAAAAATGCTTCACTTCCTTGCACAACCTAAAAAAGTATAACAACCAGTCTAAAAAAAATAAACAGCCAGAAGTCCCAGAAAATCAAACAGCATGGAACTCTGACAACCAAGGAGTTAAAGAAACATTCACCCACACTGTTAGGAGGGGCTGAGACAGGTAGCTGGCCGAAAGGGCACATGGCAAAGGGATGGACTGCATGGGCATGGCAGGTTTGGCTGAACAGGAAACTAAAGACTCAAATCTAGCTGTAAACTACTGCAGTGGCTGCCATGGCAGGAGAAACTCCCAACCTCACACAAGAGAGTTCATTGGAAAGTGGGGCTAGAGATGAGCAAATGAGCCACATTGTTCCCTCTCTGACCCCTCCCTCACAGGCACCACCACAATGTAGCAAAGAGTGTTGCCTTGGCCTGGTGAATACCTAAGGCCCCACCCACTTACAACATTACAGGTGCACCAAGAAAAAGAAGTATGGCCCAAATGAAAGAACAGATTAAAACTCCAGAAAAAGAGTTAAGCAATGAGGAGATAGCCAAACTACCTGATGAACAGTGCAAAACACTGGTAATCAGGATGTTCACAGAACTAATGGAGCTCAGTCACAAAATGATGAAACAAAAGAAGGATACCCGAAGTGCATTAAAGCAAAATATATAGGGAACCAACAGTGAACGGAAGAAAACGTACTCAAATCAACAACTTGAATCAAAAGGAAGAAATAAACATCTAACTTGAACAGAATGAAGAAAAAGAAACTCAAAAACAAAAAAATGAGGAGAGGCTTAGGAACATCTGGGACAACTTTAAATGTTCCAGCACCCAAATCATAGGGTTTCCAGAGGATAAGAGGAAGAGCAAGAAATTGAAAACTTATTTTAAAAAATAATGAAGGAGAACTTCCCTAATCTGGCAAAGGAAATAGACTTCTAGGAACTCCAGGAAACTCAGAGAGTCTCAAAGAAGTTGGACCCAGGGAAGCACATACCAAGGCATGTCATAATTACACTACCCAAGATTAAAGGTAAGGAGAGAATCTTAAAAGCAGAAAGACAAAATGAGAGAGTTATCTACAAAGGAAGGCCCACAAGACCATCAGCTGATTCCCCAAAGAAACCTCACAGGCAAGAAAGGGCTGGAAAGAAGTATTCCAAGTCATGAAAGGCAAGAACTTACACCCAAAATTACTCTATCCAGCAAAGTTATCGTTTAGAATAGAAGGGCAGATAAACTGCTTCCCAGATAAAGTAAAGTTAAAGAAATTCATCATTACCAAGTCCTTATTATACGAAATGTCAAAGGGACTTATCCAAGAAAAAGAAGATCAAAAACTGTGAACAGTAAAATGACAACAAACTCACAACTATCAACAACTGAACCTAAAAGACAAAAACAAAAATGAACTAACAAACAACTATAACAAGAACAGAATCACAGAAATGGAAATCACGTGGAGGGTTATTGGGGTGGGGGAGGGGAATAATAAGGGAGAAGATACAGGGAATAAGAAACATAATTGGTAGGCATAAAATAGATGGGGAGAGGTTAAGAATAGAATAGTATAGGAAATGGAGAAGCAAAAGAACTTATATGTACAACCCATGGATATGAACCAAAAGAAGGGAATGCTGGATGGTTGGGGGGTACAGGGTGGAGGGCAATAAAGGGAAAAAACTGTAATAGGATAATCAATAAATATACTTAAAAAACAATAACCTTAAATGTAAATGGATTAAATGCTCCAATCAAAAGACATAGAGTAGCTGAATGGATAAGAAACTTTGACCCACATATATGCCATCTACAAAATACCCACCTCAGAACAAAAGATTTACAAAGGCTGAAGCTGAAGCGATGGAAAAAAATATATCATGAAAAAAGAGATTTTTTAAAAGGCTATGTTAGCAATACTTCCTTCTGACAAAATAGACTTTAAAACAAAGGCCATAATAAGAGACAAAGAAGGACAGTACATAATACTTAAGGGTAAAGTCCAATAAGAAAATATAATTCTTGAAAACATATGCACTCAACATATAAAAACTGAAATATATAAAGAAAATCTTGGAGTACTTTAAGAAAGAGATCGACAGCAATGCAGTCATAGTAGAAAATATTAACACCCTACTGTCATCAATGGACAGATATTCTAGGCAAAAAAAATCAACAAGGATATGGCAGATTAAATGACACAGCAGATCAGATGGATTTAATTCATATCTACAGGACATTATACCCCAAAGACACAAAATATACATTAATGTCAAATGCACATAAATCATTCTCAAAGACAGATACATGGTAGGACACAAAATAACAAATTCAAGAAAATTGAAATATCAAACACATTCTTGGATCACAATGGCCTGAAAGCCAACCTCAAGAAAAAAAATTAAAAACAACAAAATAGATGGAAGCTAAATAGCATTTTTTAAATAATAAGTAGGTCAACGATGAAATCAAGGAAGAAATAAAAAAGTACCTGGAAAAAAATGACAATGAACACACAACAACCCAAAACCTGTGGGACACAGGGAAAACAGGCCTCAGAGGAAAGTTTATAGCAATACAGGCCTACAGAAAGAAGATAGAAAAATCTCAAATAAACCATCTCACCTGACACATAAACAGATATACCATAAAAATAAAATAAAAGACAAAAATCATATCATCATATCAATAGATGCAGAAAAAACATTTAATAAAATTCAGCACCCATTTATGATAAAAAACACTCAGTATAGTGGGAATAGAGGGAGCAAACCTCAACATAATAAATGTAATATACAAAAAACATACTGCAACATCATACTCAATAGGCAAAATCTAAAATCATTTCCCCTAATAAGATCAGGAACCAGACAGGTGTGTTCGCTATCACCACTCTTACTCAATGTAGTACTGGAAGTCATAACCACAAGAATAATAAAAAAGAAGAAATAAAAGACATCCAAACTGAAAAAGAGGAAGTAGATTTCCAGCCAAGACGGATGGGTAGGTGGATACACTGTGCCTCCTCTCACAACCAGAATTAAGGACAACAAAAATTTAGAAAGAAGAAAACAACCAAAACTAATAGAAAATTGAACTGTACGGAAGTCCAACAACCATTCATCCAGACCGGTAAGAGGGGCAAAGTTGCAGAAGGAAAAAGTGGAGGTGTAGACCCGGGAACACAGGCTGCAGTGGCTGGCGGTCCCCAGGTGTGAAGACGGCAGCTGGCAGACCCCACACCCACAGGCAGTGGCTGGTGGACCCTGGGAACGGGGTGGCAACTGTGCAGACCCAGTGAGGCTGTGCAAGGTGGGTGGCTGACCGGGTGGTCCCACATTCACGAACACAGATAATCCAGGTGAAGGGGAAGCTGCAGAGGGCACTGGAATTCAGGAGAGAGCAGAGCAGGCACCATTGTTCCCTCTAGGACCCAGCCCCCACATACAGCATCACAACCCAGCGACTGGGCTACCTTCCACTGGGGAACACCTAAGGCTTCACCCCTCACTACGTGACCAGACCAAAAACAAAACAAATCAAAACAAAAAAACACCAAAAATGGTTCACACTGGAGAACAAATAAAAGCTCCAACGACAATTCCTCTAAATGATGAAGAGATAGCCAACCTGGTTTCAAGATGGCGGCATGGTAGGAGGACGCAGATTGTCCTTCCTCCTGCACATGGGAGAAAAACCTAACTGATCTACAGAGGAACAGAGCAGATAGCCAACAATACCACAGTATATATGAAAATAGGAGATCAAAATCCATAGCAGACATTGGAAAACTAGACGTGGCAGCCGAGCGACCGGAGGTGGCCCTGAGACCGGACAGAGGCGACCCGGCGACCGGAGGCGGCTCCGCAACCGACCGGAGGCGGCTCCGCAACCGACCGGAGGCGGCCGCGCGACCGGAGGCGGCTCCGCAAACGACCGGAGGCGGCTCCGCAACCGACCGGAGGCGGCCGCGCGACCGGAGGCGGCTCCGCAAACGACCGGAGGCGGCTCCGCAACCGACCGGAGGCGGCCGCGCGACCGGAGGCGGCTCCGCAAACGACCGGAGGCGGCTCCGCAAACGACCGGAGGCGGCCGCGAGACCGGAGGCGGCTCCGCAAACGACCGGAGGCGGCTCCGCAACCGACCGGAGGCGGCCGCGAGACCGGAGGCGGCTCCGCAAACGACCGGAGGCGGCTCCGCAACCGACCGGAGGCGGCTCCGCGATGACCGGAGGCGGCTCCGCAACGACCGGAGGCGGCTCCGCAACCGACCGGAGGCGGTCGAGGGACCGGAGGCGGCTCCGCAAACGACCGGAGGCGGCCCGGCGACCGGAGGCGGCTCTGCGACCGGAGGCGGCTCTGCGACCGGGTTGGAAGCAGCCCTGCGGCCAGAGGCGACCCTGCAACTAGAGAAGGGGACTCTGGAAGACCCGGAGCTCACATCTGTGATCCTGGGGTGAGTGCGCGCAACTCGGGAAACTCTCGGAGCCCACGCCCGTAGTCTCAGGCGGGCGCCTGCGCCCTGTAGGAGACCCGGAGCTCACAGCAATAGGCTCGGGGAGGGATGGATCTGTAAGAGATTCCAGCTGAAACCCATAAACTCTGGAAAGCTCGCCCCCTGCAGGAGGCTCAGAAATCACACCCAAGGCCCTGCATGGACAGTACGCCATTAGCCCTGGGGACAGTGCTGGGCTGGCACTGAGGACAGTAGCCCAAAGCTGACTGAGTGAGGAACAGGGAGAAAAGCGGTACGAGTCGCCTCCCAGCCTGCTACAGCCAGCAAGTCCAGAAAATCCAGTTTGGCCTGTGTGAAAATAGCAAGAGATTTTTTTTTTTTTCCCTTCTTATTCATTTTTTTTTTGGGGGGGGGTTGTTTTGTTTTGTGGGTTTTTTTTTTTTTTTTGATAGTTGTTTTTTGTCTGCTTAGTTGGGTTTTTTGTTTGTTTGTTTTGGTTCATTTTTCGTTTTTGTGGGGTTCTTTTTGTTTTGTTTTGATTATATATTTTTTATTTCTTTATTACTTCTACCTTTTTTATCCCTCAATTCCTTTTGCTTCTCTTTACTTCTTTCTGGCTTTATTCCTTCTTCCTTTCTTTCCAATTTTATCTCTCCTTCCCTCCTCTTTTTTTTTCTTTTTTTTTTCCTCTTTTTTCTCTCTCTTCTTTTTTTCACTTTATTCTTTTCTCTTTTTGAATACCCACGAATGAGGCAAAGAAATCCTAGAACTGTGAAAAAACCAGAGTTGGACCAAAAGAGGGGGTATTCCCACAGCTGAGACAGTGGAAGCTGTGAACACCAGGATACCTGAAGAAGACTATAACACTGAATCTCACAGGTATTCCACCACAGAAGTTCACACCATAAACGCAGGTAGCCAGAACAGATCAACTTAAGAAGCAGAGGTTTACAAGAAGAGTCTCACCAACAATGAGAAGACAAAGAAACAATCCCCAAATGAAAGAAAAGGTGGAAGCCCCAGAAAGAATGCTAAATGAAGCAGAGGCAACTCAACTATCAGATAAGGAGTTCAAAGAAATGGTTGTCAGGAAGCTCCATGAGCTCTCAATGAGCTACCAGAAACTACAGGGAAGCTACGATGAACTCAGTGCAAACTATATCAACATGAAAAAGGAAATAGAAACTATCAAAAAGGGCCAAGAGGAAATGAAGAATACAATTTCTGAGCTGAAGAACACAGTAGAAGGAATGAAAAGCAGAATCGATGAAGCAGAAGATCGGATCAGTGAGTTGGAGGACAAAGTAGAAAAAAACAGCCAGATAGAGCAAGAAAAGGAAAAGAGGCTCAGAAAGAATGAAGAGGATTTAAGAGAAATGCAAGACAACATGAAACGTAATAATATCCGTATAATAGGAATACCAGAAGGAGAAGAAGAAGAGCAAGGGATAGAAAACCTATTTGAAAAAGTAATGATGGAAAACTTCCCTAATTTGGTGAGAGGAAAAGTCACACAAATTCAGGAAACACAGAGAGTCCCTATCAAGAGGAACCCAAACAGGCCCACTTCAAGACACATCATCATTAAAATGGCAAACTTCCAAGACAAAGAGAGAATCTTAAAGGCAGCAAGGGAGAAAAAGGAAGTAACATACAAGGGAGCCCCGATAAGGTTAGCAACTGACTTCTCAATGGAAACGCTCCAAGCCAGAAGACAATGGCAAGAAATATTCCAAGTAATGAGAACCAAAGGCCTACAACCAAGACTACTTTATCCAGCAAGGCTTTCAATCAAGATAGAAGGCCAAATAAGGAGCTTCCCAGACAAAAGAAGTCTAAAAGAATACACCTCTACCAAACCAGTACTACAAGAGATACTAAAGGGACTGCTTTAAGGAAAAAAAGGAAAAGAGAGAGTGAGGAACACAGATACGAAAATGGCAATGAATCAGTACCTATCAATAGTAACCTTAAATGTAAATGGATTAAATGCTCCAATCAAAAGACATAGAGTAGCTGACTGGATAAGAAAGCATGACCCACACATATGCTGCCTACAAGAGACCCACCTCAGGACAAAAGACCTACACAGACTCAAAGTGAAAGGCTGGAAACAAATTTTCCAAGCAAATGGACAGGAAAAAAAGGCCGGGGTAGCAATACTCATATCAGACAAAATAGACTTCAAAAGAAGAGCTATAAAGAGAGACCCAGAAGGTCACTTCATAATACTCAAGGGAAGAATCCACCAAGAAGACATAAACATTGTAAATATATATGCACCCAATATAGGAGCACCTAAATACATCAAGAAAATCTTAGAGGACTTCAAGAAAGATATTGACAGCAACACAATTATAGTAGGAGATTTTAACACCCCACTGTCAAAAATGGACAGATCTTCCAAACAAATTATCAACAAAGATATTGTGGCATTGAACAATACTCTAGACGAATTGGACTTAGCTGATATATATAGGGCCCTCCATCCCAAAGAAACTAAATACACATTTTTTTCAAACGCACATGGAACATTTTCAAAGATAGACCACATGATAGGACACAAAACAAGTCTCAACAAATTCAAGAAAATTGATATCATACCAAGCATTTTCTCCGACCACAAGGGACTAAAACTAGAAACCGACTTGATGGGGAAAATCCCCAAACCATCAAAATCATGGAGATTGAATAGCATGCTATTAAACAATGAATGGGTAAAGAATGAAATTAAGGAGGAAATCAAAAAGTTTCTGGAAACAAATGAAAATGAACTCACAACAACCCAAAACTTATGGGACACAATGAAGGCAGTCCTCAGAGGGAAGTTCATAGCAATACAGGCCTACCTAAAGAAGACAGAAACATTTCTAACAAACGACTTAACCCTACGCCTACAAGAACTCGAGGAACAACAACAAAGACAGCCCAGGGCAAGTAGAAGGAAGGAAATAACCAAGATCAGAGCAGAATTAAATGACATAGAGACTAAAAGCACAATCCTAAGGATCAATGAATCCAGGAGCTGGTTCTTTGAAAAGATAAACAAAATCGACAAGCCTTTAAGCAGGCTCATCAAGAAAAAAAGAGAGAGGACTCAAATAAACACAATCAGAAATGAAAGAGGAGAGATTACGACTGACACCACAGAAATACAAAGGATTGTAAGAAATTACTATGAAGAACTGTATGCCAAGAAATTTGAAAACCTAGGTGAAATGGACAAGTTTCTAGAAAAATATAACCTTCCAAAACTCAATGAAAAAGAAACAGAAAGCCTGAACAGACCAATAACAGCTGGTGAAATTGAATCAGTAATCAAAACACTCCCGGCACACAAAAGCCCTGGACCAGATGGTTTCACAGGAGAATTCTACAAAACATTTAAGGAAGAGCTAACCCCTATCCTTCACAGACTATTCCAAAAAATCCAAAATGATGGAAGACTCCCAAACTCTTTTTATGAAGCCAGCATCATCCTAATCCCAAAACCAGATAAAGACATAACAAAGAAAGAAAACTTCAGGCCAATATCACTGATGAATGTAGACGCTAAAATCCTCAACAAAATATTGGCAAACCGCATCCAACAATACGTTAAAAAGATCATACACCATGACCAAGTGGGATTCATCCCAGGGATGCAAGGATGGTTCAACATTCGCAAATCCATAAATGTAATACATCACATAAACAAAAGCAAGGACAAAAATCACATGATTATATCAATAGATGCAGAAAAAGCTTTTGATAAAGTACAACACCCATTTATGATAAAAACACTCAGCAAAGTGGGAATAGAGGGAGCATTCCTCAACATAATAAAAGCCATATATGAGAGACCTACAGCCAACATCATACTCAATGGGCAAAAACTGAAATCTTTCCCACTAAGATCAGGAACAAGACAAGGCTGTCCACTTTCACCACTTCTATTCAATATAGTATTGGAAGTTTTAGCCACAGCAATTAGACAAGAAAAGGAAATAAAAGGCATCCAAATTGGAAAGGAGGAAACAAAACTATCCTTGTTTGCAGATGACATGATAGTGTACATAGAAAATCCTATAGACTCGGCCATAAAGCTGCTCGACATAATAAATGAATTTGGCCAAATAGCTGGATACAAAGTCAATATCCAAAAATCAAAGGCATTTTTGTATACCAACAGTGAAACAGCAGAAGCAGAAATCAAGAAAAAAATCCCATTCGATATAGCAAAAAGAAAAATAAAATACCTAGGAATAAACCTAACCAAGGAGGTAAAAGACCTGTATGCAGAAAACTACACAACACTGAAGAATGAAATCAAGGAAGACACAAACAAATGGAAGCATATACCATGTTCATGGATCGGAAGAATTAATATTATCAAAATGTCCATACTACCCAAAGCAATTTACAGATTCAATGCAATACCTATTAAAGTTCCAATGGCATATTTCACAGACATAGAACAAACACTTCAAAAATTTATATGGAATCATAAACGACCCCGGATAGCGGCAGCAATTTTGAGAAAGAAGAGCAAAGTAGGAGGGATCACAATACCTGATACCAAACTGTATTACAAAGCCACTGTAATCAAAACAGCCTGGTACTGGCACAAGAACAGACACATAGACCAGTGGAATAGAACAGAGAGCGCAGAAATAAACCCAAGTCTCTACAGTCAATTAATATTCGACAAAGGGGGCAGCAACATAAAATGGAGCAAAAATAGCCTCTTCAATAAGTGGTGCTGGGAGAACTGGACAGCTACATGCAAAAAAATGAAACTCGAGCACCAACTTACACCATACACAAAAATAAATTCAAGGTGGATAAAAGATTTAAATATAAGCCATGACACCATTAAAATTCTAGAGGATAATATAGGCAGGAAAATCTCAGATATTTCACGCAGCAATATTTTCACTGATACGTCCCCTAGAGCAAGGGACATAAAGGAAAGAATAAACAAATGGGATCTCATCAAAATAAAAAGCTTCTGCACAGCTAAAGAAAACAGTATTAAAATAAAAAGAGAACCAACTGTATGGGAAAACATATTTGCCAATGATACCTCAGACAAGGGATTAATCTCCAAAATATATAAAGAACTTACAAGACTCTACTCTAAGAAGACAAGCAACCCAATTAAAAAATGGGCAAAGGATTTGAACAGACACTTCTCCAAGGAGGACATACAGAGGATCCAGAGACACATGAAAAGATGCTCGATATCTCTAGCTATCAGAGAGATGCAAATTAAAACTACAATGAGATACCACTTGACACCAGTCAGAATGGCCTTCATAAACAAAGCAACAAACAGCAAGTGTTGGAGAGGTTGTGGAGAAAAGGGGACCCTAGTGCACTGTTGGTGGGATTGCAGATTGGTACAACCACTATGGAAAACAGTATGGAACTTTCTAAGAAAACTAAAAATGGACATACCTTTTGACCCAGTAATTCCACTGCTTGGATTATATCCTAAGAATCCTGAAACACCAATCCAAAAGAATCTATGCACCCCTATGTTCATAGCAGCACAATTTACAATAGCCAAGTGCTGGAAGCAACCTAGGTGCCCATCAGTTAATGAATGGATCAAAAAACTGTGGTACATTTACACAATGGAATTCTATGCAGCAGAAAGAAAGAAGGAGCTCCTACCCTTTGCGACAGCATGGAAGGAATTGGAGAGTATCATGCTAAGCGAAATAAGCCAGGCAATGAAAGACAAATACCATATGATCTCACCTTTAACAGGAAGCTAATCAACAAAACAAACAAACAAGCATAATATAAACAAAGACACTGAATTTGAGAACAGTCTGACAGTGTCCAGAGTGGGAGGGGAGGGAATTTCAGGGGAAAAGGGGAACGGTTTAGAGCAACAAGTATAAAGGACTCATGGACAAAAACTATGGGGGGGTGGAAATGGGAGGAAGGTGGGGAGGGCTGGGGTGGTGGGCTGGGGCGGGGTAAAAGACAGAAAACTGTACAATATCAACAATTAAAAAATACTGATTAAAAAAAAAAAAAAAAAAGAGAGATAGCCAACCTATCAGATGCACAGGTCAAAGCCCTGGTTATCAGGATGCTCACAGAATTGGTTGATTTTGCTAAAAATTAGATGAACAAGTGGAGGCTACAATAAGTGAAATGAAGGAAAACACGCAAGGAACCAATAGAGATGGGATGAAAACTGGGACTCAAATCAATGGAGGGAACCAGAGGGAAGGAAGAAACAACCAAACAGAAAACAAGGAAGAAATAAGAATTCAAAAAAATGAGGAGAGGCTTAGGAACATCCATGAAATCCTTAAACATCCCAACATCCGAATTATAGGGGCACCAGAAGGGGAGTAAGAAGAGCAACAAGGGGAAATCTTATTTGAACAAATAATACAGGAGAACTTCCCCAATCTGGCAAAGGAAATATACTTCCAGGAAGTCCAGGAAGCTCAGAGAGTCCCAAAGAAGTTGGACCCAAGGAGAAACACACCAAAGCACATTGTAATTACATTAGCCAAGATTCAAATGAAGGAGAGAATTCTAGAAGCAGCAAGGGATAAGGGGACAGTCACCTACAAAGGAGTTCCCATCAGACTGTCAGCTGATTTCTCAAAAGAGACCTCACAGGCAAGAAGGGGCTGGAAAGAAGTATTTGAAGTCTTGAAAGGCAGGAACCTACATTCAAAATTGCTCTATGCAGGAAAGATGTCATTTAGAATGGAAGGGGAGATAAAGTGCTTCTCAGACAAGGTCAAGTTCAAGAACTTCATCATCACCATGCCCTTATTCTATGAAATGTTAAAGGGACTTATCTAAGAAAAAGAAGATAAAAAATATGACAGTGAAAAGACAGCAAACTCACAGCGATTAACAACCACACCTAAAACAAAACCAAACAACTAGAACAGGAACAGAACCACAGAAATGGAGATCATATGGAGGGTTAGCAACAGGGGCATGGGAGGAGGAGAGAGAAGGAAGAGGTACAGAGAATAAATAGCATAGACACTGGGTAGAAAATAGACAGGGGGAAGGCAAGAATAGTGTGGGAAATGTAGAAGCGAAAGAACTTATGACACATGGACATGAACTAAAGCGGGGGAATGTGGGTGGCAGGGGGTGTGCAGGGTGGATGGGAATGATGGGGGAGAAATGGGACCACTGTAATAGCATAATCAATAACATATATTTTTTTAAAAAAGAAAACAATCGGAACTGATAGAAAATTGAATTGTACGGAAGTCCAACAACCATTCATCCCCACCGGTAAGAGGGGTGGAGTCGCATCAGAAAAAAGTGGAGGTGCGGACCCGGGCACACAGGCAGCAGTGGCTGTCAGTTCCCAGGCGTGCAGGCAGTGGCTAGCGACCCTGGGCATGGGGTGGCAGCTAGCAGACCCAGTGAGGCCGCGCAAGGTGGCTGGCTGACCAGGTGGTCCCACATTTGCACACAGATAATCCAGGCGAAGGGGAAGTGGTAGAAGGGACTAGAATCCAAGAGAGAGAAGAGCAAGAGTCATTGCTCCCTCTCTGACCCCACCCCCACATGCAGCATCACAACTTAGTTACTGGGCTGCCCCACCCTGTAGAATACCTAAGGTTCCACCCCTCCTTATGTAACGACCACAACCAGACCAAAAACAAACAAACAAACAAAAAAACACCAAAAATGGCTCAAATGGGAGAACAAATCAAAGCCCCAGGGCCAATTCATCTAAGTGATGATGAGAGAGCCAACCTATCAGATGCACAGTTCAAAGTCCTGGTGGTCAGGATGCTCACAGAATTGGTTGATTTTGCTCATAAATTAGATGAACAAATGAAGGCTACAATAAGTGAAATGAAGGAAAACGCACAGAGAACCAATAGAGATGGGAGGAAAACAGGGACTCAAATCAATAGAGTGGACCAGAAGGAAGAAAGAAACAAATGGAAAACAAGGAAGAAATAAGAATTAAAAAAAAAAAAACGAGAGGCTTAGGAACCTCCAGGACATCTTTAAATATCCCAACATCCAAATTATAGGGGTACCAGAAGGAGTAGAGGAAATGCAACAAGTAAAAAATGGCTTTTATAAATAATGGAGAACTTCTCCAATCTGGCAAAGGAAATAGACTTCCAGGAAGTCCAGGAAGCTCAGAGAGTCCCAAAGAAGTTGGACCCAAGGAGAAACACACCAAGGCATATCATAATTACATTACTCAAGATTAAAAATAAGCCTGTTCTCAATTTCCATGTCCTTGGTTATATTATGCTTAAGGTTTGTTTTGTTGATTAGCTTCCTGTTAAAGGTGAGATCATACGGTATTTGTCTTCCACTGCCTGGCATATTTTACTTAGCATGATGCTCTCAAGTTTCATCCATGCTGTTGTAAAGGGTAGGAGCTCCTTCTTTCTTTCTGCTGCATAGAATTCCATTGTGAAAATGTACCACAGTTTCTTGATCCATTCGTTTACTGATGGGCATCTAGGTTGTGTCCAACACTTGGCTATTGTAAATTGTGCTGCTATAAACATAGGGGTGCATAGGTTCTTTTGGATTGGTGTTTCAGGGTTCTTAGGATATAGTCCTAGCAGTGGAATTGCTGGGTCAAAAAGTATATCCATTTTTAGTTTTTTTTAGAAAATTCCATACTGTTTTCGATAGTGGTTGTACCAGTCTGCACTCCCACCAGCATTGCACTAGGGAAGGGTTTGGAGGAACAAGTATAAAGGACACATGGACAAAAACTATGGGGGGGAGTGGAAATGGGAGGGAGGTGGGGAGGAATGGGGTGGTGGGTTGGGGTGAGAATAAAAGACAGAAAACTGTACAACATCAACAATTAAAATAAAAATTAAAAAAAAAAGATTAAAAATAAGGAGAGAATCCTGGAAGCAACAAGAGAAAATAAGACAGTTACCTACAAAGGAATTCCCATCAGACTGTCAGCTCATTGCTCAAAAGAGACCTTCCAGGCAAGAAGGGGATGGAAAGAAGTATTCCAAGTCATGGAAGTCAAGAACCTACATCCAAGATTGCTCTATCCAGCAAAGCTTTCATTTAGAATGGAAGGGCAGATAAAGTGCTTCTCAGACAAGGTCAAGTTAAAGGAGTTCATCATCACCAAACCCTTATTATATGAAATGTTAAAGGGACTTACCTAAGAAAAAGAAGATAAAAAATGACAGTAAAAGACAGCAAACTCACAGATATTAACAACCACACCTAAAACAAAAGCAAATTAAGCAAACAACTAGAACAGGAACAGAAACACAGAAATGGAGATCACATCGAGGGTTAGCAACAGGGGAATGGGAGGAGGAGAGGGGGAAAAGGTACAGAGAAGAAGTAGCATAGACAGTAGGTAGAAAATAGACGGGGCAGGGTAAGAATAGTGTGGAAAATGTAGAATCTAAAGAACTTAGGACACATGGACAGGAAATAAAGGGGGGAATGAGGGTGCAAGGGGGTGTGCAGGGTAGAAGGGAATGATGGGGAGAAATGGGAAAACTGTAATACCATAATCAGTAAAATATATTTTTAAATTGTTAAAAAATAAAAGAAAATGAATTAAAAAGAAAATGAACATCAAAACTATAAACAATAAAATGGCAAGAAATACATCTCTATCAACAAACGAATCTAAAAAACAAACAAAACAAACAAAAAGTACAGGGACACAATCATGGATATGGAGAGCGTTTTTTTTTTTTTAATTTTAATTGTTGTTCTTCTACAATTTTCTCTCTTTTACTCCCATCCTGGCCCACCGCGCCAACCCTCCCCACCTCCCAACCATTTCCACACTCCCTAGTCTTTATCCATGTGTCTTTTATACTTGTTGCTCTAAACCTTTCCCCTTTTTCTCCTGAAATTCCCTCCCGTCTCCCCTCTGGTGTCTCTCAGCCTGTTCTCAATTTCAATGTCTTGGGTTATATTTTGTTGATTACCTTCCTGTTAAAGGTGAGATCATATGGTATTTGTCCTTCATCGACTCTCTTATTTCGCTTAGCATAATTCTCTCCAGTTCTCTCCATGCTGTTGTGAAGGGTAGGAGATCCTTCTTTCCTTCTGCTGCATAGAATTCCATTGTGTAAATGTACCACAGTTTTTGGATCCATTCGTTTATTGATGGACACCTAGGTTGCTTCCAACACTTGGCTATTGTAAATTGTGCTGCTATGAACATTGGAATGCATAGGTTCTTTTGGATTGGTGTTTCAGGGTTCTTAGGATATAGTCCTAGCAGTGGAATTGCTGGGTCAAAAGGTAGATCCAGTTTTAGTTTTCTTAGAAAATTCCATACTGCTTTCCATAGTGGTTCTACCAGTCGGCAATCCTGCCAACACTGCCCTAAGGTCTTCTTTTCTCTACAAAATCTCCAACACTTGCTGTTTGTTGCTTTGATTATGATGGCCATTCTGACTGGAGTGAAGTGGTATCTCATTGTGGTTTTAATTTTCATCTCTCTGATAGCTAGTGATTTTTTTATGTGTCTCTGGATCCTCTGTATGTCCTCCTTGGAGAAGTATCTGTTCAAGTCCTTTGCCCATTTTTTTAATTGGGTTGCTAGTCTTAGAGTAGAGTCGTGTAATTTCATTGTACATTTTGTAGATTAAACCCTAGTCTGAGGTATCATTGGCAAATATGTTTTCCAATACAGTTGGTTCTCTTTTTATTTCAATAGAGTTTTCTTTGGTTGTATAGGAGCTTTTTATTTTGGTGAGATCCCATTTGTTTATTCTTTCTTTTATGTCCCTTGCTTTAGGAGACATATGAGTAAAAATGTTGCTGTGTGAAATATCTGAAACTTTCCTGCCTATGTTCTCCTCTAGGACTTTAATGGTGTCACGGTTTATATTTAAATCTTTTATCCACCTTGAATTTATTTTTGTGTATGGTATAAGTTGGTGCTCAAGTTTCATTTTTTTGGACATAGCTGTCCTGTTCTCCCAACACCACTTGTTGAAGAGGCTATTTTTACTCCATTTTATGTTGCTGCCCCCTTTGTCAAATATTAATTGACTGTAGAGATTTGGGCTTATTTCTGGGCTCTCTGTTCTATTCCACTGGTCCATGTGCCTGTTCTTATGCCAGTACCAGGCTGTTTTGATTAGAGTGGCATTGTAATACAGTTTGGTATCAGGTATTGTCATCCCTCCTACTTTGCTCTTTTTTTCTCAAAATTGCTGCAGCTATTCAGGGTCGTTTATGGTTCCATATAAATTTTTGAAGTGTTTGTTCTATGTCTGTGAAATATGCCATTGGAACTTTAATAGGTATTGCATTGAATCTGTAAATTGCTTTGGGAATTATGGACGTTTTGATGATGTTAATTCTTCCGATCCATGAACACGGTATATGCTTCCATTTCTTTGTGTCTTCCTTGATTGCTTTCTTCAGTGTTGTGTAGTTTTCTGCATACAGGTCTTTTACCTCCTTGCTTAGGTTTATTCCTAAGTATTTTATTTTTCTTTTTGCTATATCGAATGGGGTTGTTTTCTTCATTTCTGCTTCTGTTGTTTCACTGTTGGTATACAAAAATGCCTTTGATTTCTGGATATTGACTTTGTATCTGGCTGTTTGGCCAAATTCATTTATTAGATCCAGCACCTTTTTGGCCGAGTCTTTAGGATTTTCTATGTACACTATCATGTCATCTGCAAACAATGATAGTTTTGTTTCCTCCTTTCCAATTTGGATGTCTTTTATTTCTTTTTCTTGTCTAATCACTGTGGCTAACATTTCCAATACTATATTTAATAGAAATGGTGAAAGTAGACAACTTTTTCTTGTTCATGATCTTAGTGGAAAAGATTTTAGTTTTTACCCATTGAGTATGATGTTGGCTGTAGGTCTCTCATATATGGCCTTTCTTATGTTGAGGAATGCTCCCTCTGTTCTGACTTTGCTGAGTGTTTTTATCATAGATGGGTGTTTAACTTATCAAATGCTCTTTCCGCTTCTATTGATATGATCATGTGATTTTTGTCTTTGCTTTTGTTTATGTGATGAATTACATTTACTGATTTGCAAATGGTGAACCATCCTTGCATACCTGGGATGAATCCCACTTGGTCATGGTGTATGATCTTTTTAATATATTATTGAATGTGGTTTGCCAGTATTTTGTTGAGGATTTTAGCATCTATGTTCATCAGCGTTATTGGCCTGAGATTTTCTTTCTTTGTTGTGTCTCTATCTGGTTCTGGGATTAGGATGATGCTGCCTTCATAGAAAGAGTTTGGGAGTCTTCTATTATTTTGGATTTTTTCCAATAGTCTGTGAAGGACAGGGGATATCTCTTCCTTAAATGCTTTGTAAAATTCTCCTGTGAAACCATCTGGTCCAGGACTTTGTGTGTCAGGAATGTTTTGATTACTACTTCAATTTCATCAGCTGTTATTGGTCTGTCAGGCTTTCTGCTGCTTCTTCTTTGAGTTTTGGAAAATTATATTTTTTTAGAAACTTGTCCATTTCACCTAGGTTTTCAAATTTCTTGGCATACAGTTCTTCATAGTAATTTCTTACAATCCTTTGTATTACTGTAGTGTCCATTGTAATCTCTCCTCTTTCATTTCTGATTGTGCTTGTTTGAGTCCTCTCTCTTTTTTTCTTGATGAGTCTGCTTAAAGGCTTGTTGATTTTGTTGATCTTTTCAAAGAACCAGCTCCTGGATTCATTGATCCTTAGAATTGTGCTTTTAGTCTCTATGTCATTTAGTTCTGCTCTGATCTTGGTTATTTCCTTCCTTCTCCTTGCTCTGGGCTGTCTTTGTTGTTGATCCTCGAGTTCTTGTAGGCATAGGGTTAGTTTGTTTGTTTCAGATGTTTCTATCCTTTCTGAGTAGGACTGTATCACTATGAACTTCCCTCTTAAGACTTGCCTTCACTGTGTTCCATAATTTTTCTGTTGATATGAGTTTGTTATCATTTGTTTACAGAAACTTTTTTATTTCCTCTCTAATTTCATTCTTGACCCATTCATTGTTTAATAGCATGCTATTCAATCTCCACGATTTTGAGGGTTTGGGGTTTCTCCCCTTGGGGTTGGTTTCTAGTTTGAGTCCCTTGTGTTCAGAGAAAATGCTTGGTATGATTTCAATTTTCTTGAATTTGTTGAGGCTTGTTTTGTGTCCTATCATGTGGTCTATCTTTGAAAATGTTCCATGTGCATTTGAAAAAAAATGTGTATTTAGTGTCTTTGGAATGAAGAGCTCTATATATATCAGTTAAGCCCATTCATCTAGAGTGTTATTTAATGCTGCAACGTCTTTGTTGATATTTTGTTTGGAAGATCTGTCCATTTTTGACAGTGGGGTGTTAAAATCCCCTACTATAACTTTGTTGCTGTCAATATCTTTCTTGAAGTCCTCTAAGATTTTCTTGATGTATTTAGGTGCACTTACATTGGGTGCATATATATTTACAATGTTTATCTCTCTTCCCTTGAGTATTATGAAGTGACCTTCTGGGTCTCTCTTTATAACTCTTCTTTTGAAGTCTATTTTGTCTGATATGAGTATTGCTACCCTGACTCTTTTTCCTGTCTGTTTGCTTGGAAAATTTGTTTCCACCCTTCACTTTGAGTCTGTGTAGGTCTTTTTTCCTGAGGTGGGTTTCTTGTATGCAGCATATTTGTGGGTCATGCTTTCTTATCCATTCAGCTATTCTATGTCTTTTGATTGGAGAATTTAAGCCATTTACATTTAAGGTTATTATTGATAGGTACTGATTCATTACCATTTTCCTCTCTCTCTCTCTCTCTCTCTCTCTCTCTCTCTCTCTCTCTCTCTCTCTCCCCCCCCCCCCTTCCTTCCTTTCCTTAAAGCAGTCCCATTAGCATCTCTTGCAGAGCTGGTTTGGTGATGTATTCTTTTTTACGTCTTTTGTCTGGGAAGCTCTTTATTTGGCCTTCTATCTTGATTGAAAGCCTTGCTGGGTAAAGTAGTCTGGGTTGCAGGCTTTTGGTCTCATTGCCTGGAATATTTCTTGCCATTCTCTTCTAGCTTGGAGAGTTTCCATTGAGAAGTCAGATGCTAACCTTATCGAGGCTCCCTTGTATGGTACTTCCCTTGTCTCCCTTGCTGCCTTTAAGATTCTCTCTTTGTCTTGGAATTTTGCCATTTAAATATGATGTGTCTTGATGTGGGCCTGTTAGGGTTCCTCTTCATTGGGACTCTTTGTGTTTCCTGGATTTGTGTGCCTTTTTCTCTCATCAATTTAGGGAAGTTTTCCATCATTACTTTTCCAAATAGGTTTTCTATCTCTTGCTCTTCTTCTTCTCCTTCTGGTATCCCTATTACACGGATATTATTATGTTTCATTTTTTTCTTACATTTCTCTTAATCCCTCTTCATTCTTTCTGAGCCTCTTTTCCTTTTCTTGCTCTTTCTGGGTGTTTTGTGGGGTTTTTTTTTCTTTTTGTATTTTGTCCTCCAACTCGCTTATCTGATCTTCTGCTTCATCACTTCTGCTTTTCATTCCTTCTACTGTGTTCTTCAGTTCAGATATTATATTCTTTATTTCCTCTTGGCCCTTGTTGATAGTTTCTATTTCCTTTTTCATGTTGATATAGTTTGCGGTGAGTTAATCATAGCTTCCCTGTAGTTTCTGGTAGCTCATTGAGAGTTGATGGGGCTTCCTGACAACCATTTCTTTGAACTCAATATCTGCTAGTTGAGTTGTCTCTGCTTCATTGAGCATTCTTTCTGGGGCTTCCTCCTTTCCTTTCATTGGGGGATTGTTTCTTTGTCTTCCCATTGTTTGCAAGACTCTTCTTGTAAGCCTCAGCTTCTTAAATTGATCTGTTATGGCTCCCCGGGTTTATGGTGTGACCTTCTGTGGTAGAATGCCTGTGAGATTCAGTGGTGGAGTCTCCTTTGGATATCCTGTTGTTCACAGCTTCCACTGTCTCAGCTGCTTGGATACCCTCTTTTTGGGACCAACTCTGTTTTTTTTCCACAGTTCCAGGTTTGTTTGTTTTTTGTCTCACTTGTGGATATTTAAAAAGAGAAAAGAGGGGGGAATGAAAAAAGAAGAAAGAAAAAAGACAAAATTAGAAGAGTTAAAATTGGAAAGAAAGGAAGAAGGAATAAAACAAGAAAGCAGTAAAGAGAATGAAAAGGAATTGAGTAAAAAAGAAGATAAAAATAATAAAGATATAATAATTAAAAACAATTATATAGAGACAGACACACAAACAAAAAACAAAACAAACAAATAATAACAAAAACAAAACAAAAATAAAGAAACAAAAAACTCTTGCTGTTTTCAAACTTGCCCAGCTGGTTTTTCTGGTTTTGCTGACTGCAATAGTTGAGGGGTGATGGTATTGCTTTTCTCTGTCTTCAGCACTCAATCTTCATTGTGCTACTGTCCCCAGAGTTAGTCCGGCGCCTCTCCTCACAGGGCTTCTGTCATGTGTTCTGAGCCTCAGGGCTCCCGAGTTTATGGTTGTGAGCTTGGTTCTCCAGTTATGCTCAGCCGTCTTTGTTGGCCCAGGCCCAGCTTTCTGTGGTGGTATGGGACCTATGTGGCCATCTCGCACCTGTGCATCTATGGCCCCAATCTGTCTGCATTCGCACTTACGTGACTATGGTCCCACAGCTGTCTCCAGTGGCAAGCGCCTATGATCTCGCTCGTGCCTACGATCCTGTGACCGTGTGCAGTCACATGTGGGTGCCTACTTTCATGCAGCCATCTCAGTTCGTGCACACAGCCATCTGCAATCATGTGGCGACCACGATCACTCAGCCTGTTGCAGCAGTTGACCCAGTTCCCTCCCTAGAGCCCTGGGGCAGGCCTGGCAAGCGCTGCGCTGGGGCCTCAGCTGCCCTGCTGGCCACGCTGATCCCTGGGCTCCTATTATTCTGAAGTACTCTCCTTACCGACTGGTTTTTAATGTCCGCTACAATTTTCGATCTCCTATTCTCAAATATGCTGTTACTGTTCCTTGTCTTCTCTGTTCTTCTGTAGATGGGCCAGGCTTTCCTCCTGTGTGTAGGGGGAAGTTGAATCTTCTCCCTCCTACCATGCTGCCATCTTCCTACCTACAATCTGGAGAGGGTTTTGATGGTTGTCAGATGGGAGAAGGTTTGGGGGGAATGGGTGAAGTGGTGAGGGGATTAAGAAGCACAAATAGGCAATTACAGAGTGGCTATAGGGATTTAAAATGCAGTATAGAAAATAGAGTAGCCAAAGAACCTATTATCATGTCCCATGGAGATGAACATGGTGTGGGGATTGCCTGGGGCTTTGAGGGATGCTGGGTAGATGGGTGCTAAGGGGGAAAATTGGGACAACTGTAATAATATTGTAACAGGATGCAGCCAGGGGGATGCCCAAATAGGGATTTGTAATGGGATCCAGAACTCAGTGTGTCCAGGAAATATTAAAAATATATAGGATGTCCTAACCCCTACAAGTCTGAACTGGGGGGTGAGACACATGGAGCAGGGCCATTGAGAGTTGTTCTGCATAGCAACAGTTTTGCAACTAACCTCAGACATGGTCATTTAACATATCTATAACTTTTAACTGGTTTCATGGATACGTTAAATAGCTTTGGCCATGCTTTGAGCCAGGGGGTTGGGAGTGACTTCAACCCATGACATAACTGAGAGGCAACTCCCCCGATTATAGCACTTGCATGAAAGTTTAGAGATGACTGGCTCCACACCATGGGGCCACGGCTGCCTGTACTTACTATGGCAGCCCAGAAAAGCTGGAGAAATACGGGAATGGTGGCAGGTGTAGCCGATTGTGAGAGGAATCGGAAATGGGGTTGCAGAGGAAGACTGGCACTGGGATTTAAACCCAGACATGGCAGTAATGCTAGAGGGGACTATGCACCTTTGCTGAGAAAAGAAGGGACTACGAGGCTTTGGCAAGAATCAGAACCACGAGGCTTAGGTAGCTGGAATGCAAGATACAGTAGCAATGCAGAGCTCTCTCTTAGCATTTTGGAAGAATGAAGGAGAGATGCTGTGGGAAGGAAAGTGTTGAAAGGACTCTTGCTGGTGGGCCAGGAGAAGGTGCCACACAGGTTTGGATTAAGAACTGGAGATCCTGGTGACACAGCTGATGGTATTGGGAACCTTGGGAGGCCTGCCAACCAGGCAGGGATTACTGGAAAGAACTGGGGGCTACCTGAGCCATAGAATTCTATTTCTTTTCCTCAGATATGGTACCCTAGACTGGGCAAATGGGGAAGGAAGGACTGTGTGTGTTTGTGGGTGTTTTAAGGAACTTTGGGATTTTGCTGAAAACATTAAGTCATTACTCTTAACTCTGTATAACTTTTCAATAAATAATTCCTTTCCTTTTCACCAATCTCTGACATTGAGAGCTATAATTCCCTGGTGGAGGGCAAGGTGAACTTAGTACAGGGGGACCCCTGGGAGAAGGGGGGGTCCATTCAGTAATAGTATATTGTCCCCCCACAGGTCTGTTCTGTAACAATATGACAAATTCCACTTTCTCAGGCCCTCTGGACTCCATGAAGCATGACCGACCTTAGTTATTTTGTGAGCCTCTATCCTCAGGACTAGAAAATTACTGGAAGTGCCCTGAAAGCTCAGAGGCTCCAGGAACTTGCAGAACAGGACATACCAGACCACAACCACCACTGTACCCTGAACCCAAAGATAACATGAAAACAAGTTGCAGCCCAACTGAAACATCCTGCTCTACAACCACCCCATTTCCTGATAAAAACTCAAAGCTTCAATCCCTTAGTGCTGGTGCTGGTGCTAATGCATATCTCTGCACCTAACCTTTTCCCTCCCTTGGGAGAGTAAAAATAAAAACCTTTTACTCTCTGCACTTTCTTCTCTTTGTGAAATCTATCATAGCCCACATCACTGACCACCCTAATATGTAATAGCATAATCAATAAAATATAGTTTAAAAAATAAAATAATTTCTTTTCCTTCCTACCCTGAAATGACTATGTAAAATTTTAAGTCATGCCTACTAGTTCTGATGGAACAGGAAACAATAATTTTTATGCTAGGTAACCACTTTTTGTCTAGAGATTTCAATCACACCCTTCTCGGTCTTACTCTTTATAGCCTAGAGAGTCTGGGGTAAAGAAATTATTTACCTGTATACTTGTCTTTCCAGAGACTCCCTCTCCTGTTCCATCATGCTAAAGCCTGGGGAAAGGGCTTCTCTCAAAAGAAAAAGGAGAAATTGAAACTGGAGTGAGAGTTTCATCACAGCAGCCATTCCCCAAAGATTCTGACAACAGTTGAGATGGTAAAGGTGGGAATGAGCCAGGGCCACTGCTTTTCACCTCTTTAGGGGGGATCATTCACATTATACTTTAATATCAAGCAATACTGTTATATGCCCATCTTTCCACTTTCTGCTTTTCAGTTCCAGTCTTCCCACCTGAGTTTTTTTTTTTTTTTCTGGCACTTTTAGCGGGGAAAGATACAAAACAAGGCAAAGCAAGGTAAAGAAATTGTGGTTTGGGGTATTCTTTTTTTCAAAAACAGCCTTTTGGGAAGTATAATGTGTGTTTCCTCTAAATTATGAGTGAACCACTCTTATATGTGGCTTCTGTTCTCAAAGTCAAAATTCATGAAATGTGACAATCATATCCATTTCGAAAACAGTGGGAAAAGATACAAAGACTAAGGAGAAAATTATTACAACCCAGCATTTTTCCCCTTTGAAGGTACCTCCCAAGAAATCCCACCCAACAACTTTTCTTTAAATCTCATTGGCCAGACTTAATTACATAACCAAATGTAACTGCAATAACGAGGGCTGGGAAATGTAGTCTCTTATGGGCACATAGCACCACCTTGAATAAGATCAGGGTTTATTTCTAAAAATAATGGAAAAACTGATATTGAGTGGCCCATAACCAAATGTTTTCACAGCAATACATAATCTATGTGAAGTCAGTAAACTGGGTTGTATGATTTCAGCTGAGCTCAGTGCAAAGTGGTTGTGAAGTCATTGAGATGGTGAAGGGTATGTGCGGGGGCCCCTGTCCTGGGCGCCAGATGTGGGGGGGCTCCGCTCACAGAGCCCCATCCCTCCATCACGAATGAAAATAAAAACTACCAAGACATGACCTCTTGGGGAGGAGAGGTGGCCAAACTCTCAGAGGAGAATGACCCAGAGCCCCTTCCTCACTGGGCTTTTATTGGGTTCCAATACACCGGAATACAGGTTTAACATGTCAAAGAAATCTGAGGGCTTAATCTGAATCAATGTCTGTCCGGAAAGGGGGTTGCCAAACTTTGGGAGACATACTCATTTCCTCCTGGGACACTTATCACTTAAGTGAGAGCACTCTTAGCAAAGCAGGTTTCACAGGACTTGAGGAATTCTTTCTCATGCCCGATCACCCAGGGAGCCATCCTGGCCAATACAGGGCTGCACCGCTTGCCACCATAGTTTCAGGCTTTAAGCAGAAGACATCTCCCAGATGGAAATGAGGACTCGGGCTATGTCAGAATAGCCGGGGGGTGAGGGTCCATCGCATCCTCTTTGCTGCAGCCCCCCAAGTCCTTCCATGAGGCCTCCCAAGTGGTTGTGTCTGGCTTAGGTTGCCCCTCCCATGAGGAGTCTTACCCGTCGTTGACTGCCAACCAAGCATTGGGGCCAGAGATGGATGAGGCAGAAGCAGCACTCCTGCCAGGGAGATAAGCTTTGTCTCCTTAGTAGCTCACGTCCTTGTGACAGAACAGACCCAGATGAAGTGGGTCCCTTGGGCTCTTACACAGCCCACCATGGGGTGAGAGTTACAACTCCTGAAATCAGGCTGAACGGTCCACAACAGGTATGTGCCACCAGTGTGAGTTTAGTAGGACAGTGAGAAATGTACAGTCATTGTGAGATTAACAATGTAGTGAGTGGTATATTATCTGTGTGGGTTCAGTGAGATGGTGATTGCATGAACAGTTGGTATGGGTTCAGTTGTAGTCTTTTTGGCCTATGCTGATGAACATTCACTAAAGCCTTTATACCCATATTGCAGCTTTTTTAGAGCATCTGTCTGTAATAATTACTCAGCAAGATGAGGGAAAGGTGGGAAATACCCTACTGTCCTATATGGAGGCCATCGCTACCCCTTTCTCTATATAGTTAGTTTGTAATCAGGGTCTGCCCTCACTGGGGAAGATATTAAATTTACAGGTAGTGTTTGCCCCTCTTGTCAGTTCCAAGCAGGCTCCAATTTGCTATTATCTTCTATGGCCAAGTTCCCTCAGGTTAGCAGTCTTCATACATCACAGCAGGCAGGTTTCTATACCTGAATGCAAAGGCAGAACTGCTAACAAATTACCTTCACATGTTGATTACTTGCCTTATCTCTTATATGAAAGCCTCCAAAGCCCTTCATATAGCCAGAAACACCTCCAGTTACTGCACTGGTTTGTCAGGGACTATTTTCTTGGTGTCCCTATTCTGCTTTCCATAACCTTGGCTGTCTGAGTGATAGATCCTTCAAGTTGTTGCAGTATCTGTCTCATATTTTCCCTGCTTACCTCTGCCTCAATTTTTATAGGATGTGTTTTATTGTCACAAAGAGTTGGTTTGTGGCCTGTATTGCATCATAAAGAACTGTCACTCAAGCAACTCTAGGACTCTTAGAGATGGCCTCTGTAAGAGAGATTTCCAGAAATAGAATGCCAAACACAACACTTTATCAGGTTTACTGAGTTACACAATAGGAGGAAACCTTTAGTTAGGATTTCAAAGGACAACAGAGAATTTCAACATAAACTGGGAATATTGCTCTGTTGTCAATGCTAAATTGATGATGGGGAAGAACAACGGATGTGTCCTGAGGTCAACATTTCCAACCCCACCAAATCCCGCAGCTCAAAAAGCAGCTACAAGTGCAGTATAAAGTGTGACATTGTGGAAGTCAACTACTTTAAGAGCCAGACCTAAAATTCCTTCATTTTGTTTAGAAATATGGTCAAAAACATGTCCTTAAAACATAAGCTCTAAGAGACAACATTGACTCATCAACTTATGTCATAATCACTTATAATTTTAGAAATAAGCTCCATGTGAATTCTTAAGAACAATAGTCTTAAAGAACTGCTATTTGAGAGCATACCCTATCTTAATCTTCAGATGCTTCAACATATTCCAAAAAGAGTGAGAAATTAATCTTGGATTTATGTCCAAACAATTATCCATGATTATAAACTCTCAACAAACCTGCAAAACTAAGTGCCAGAACTTTGCTGGGATCAAATATTGAGTTTTGTTTTCCCAACCAAAGATCTTAATTTAAGTTAGTTATCATGGATGGGAAATTTTCCTTCTTTTAATAATATCTTATTGAGATAAGTTGGGATTTCAAACAAGTAAAGTTACTTCAAAAATCTAGGCCCTGTGGGAAACTGACTTTTGTTTCCTTTCAGAGTAAGGGAGAAGCAGTAGAAATTATCACCTATGAACTCTCTGTCAAATAACCAACATCACAAGCATTTATGTGACAGTCTCTGGAGAGGTAGACTGATCCCAGTTTCAGGACTGTAGGAATTCAATACAAATTTGGAACAATATGTTACAATTTATAGAGGCATAGGTAACTCAACAACTTGAAAGGATAACAATTGTTGCCCCTCAATTACAAAATATTTATTCCGTTAAAGCATTCTTTGGATTTTTGTAGAGAGTAAAGTTTTTATCCACTCTCCAATAAAGGAGGGGCATGGTGTGGAGAGAAACAGCAGCATTGAGGGGTGGGGGCTTTGAGCTTTCATTAAACTATAATTGAATTCTAAAAGTGTAGGGGTTGCTGTTGTGAGGCCCCTGGACTCTTCAGCTGCAGTTTGTTCCAATGTTATCTTCTGCCTGTGGCTGTACAGAGCAATTAGTCATGTTCTATTCTTGTTTTCCAGTAATTTCCAGTCTTGTTTAGAGTTTCCAAATTCTGGAGGAATTTGGTAGGAAGAGAAATAAAAATGTCTCAATATTACTTATTGGGGTATAATTTATAAATTGTTCTAGGGGAGAAAAAAACAAGTTTTCTTATATTAATCACTGGCTGTGAAGATGGGTGAGAAGGAGGCTGTCCAAGAGTCTGAAGAGATGAAGAAGGATTAGACTCCCCTCTCTGAACTTCACAGAGACAGGGTTAGGGTGTTAGCCTGGGTCAAGCTCTCACTGCCCACTGCTCCCCTAGCTGCAAGTCTCAGGAGGCCAGAGGAGAGGGAGAAATGGAAAATGTCCTCCAATGGGTCACCAAAATATTACGGTGGTTGGTGATGCAAACTGTGAAAAATTCACAAAGAGAAGAATGTGAGAGTAAATATTTTATTTACTCTCAAAGAAAGAAGAGGGGAATGATGTAGTGAGATACACCAGCCTTGAGAATTCTTTGGATTTATATTACATATAAAAGCAACTCCAGTAGGCTTTTTATTGTAGTATTTGACAACTTCATTACAATTTTTTTTTGTTGTGTCAACTTTGCTAGCCCTTAGTCTCCAGCTACATAATAAAACAATAATATGGGTGCTGTTGTGAAGGGAAAAAAAGCAATTCCATGATCAAAAATACCATGAGAATTGTGTCAGAATTGTGTCTGATGTGAGATTGTCAAGTCCTTCCACAGTCCTCTTGTTTAGTCCACAGACCACAGTCCTGGCTACTCAATGATATTGAACATCTCTATTGGGTCAGGACTGGTGTTGACAAGACACTCCAGAACCATGCCCTTGCTGGTGTGCCTCAGTAGGTTGAATGTCAGTCTGCAAGATAAAAGGTCGCTGGTTCAATTCCTGGCCAGGGCACATGCCTGGGTTGCAGTCCAGGTCCCCAGTTGGAGGCAACTGATAGGTATTTCTCTTGCACATCAATATTTCTCTCCCTTTTTCTCCCTCCTTTTCCCTAGCTCTAAAAAAATGATAAAATCTTCTTTCAAAAGACATTCCAGAATGAGGATAGGAAGCCAGACAGAAAAATAAATCTAAGAATTACAGGAAAGAACTGGAAATTGGAAAAACCAATAGGACTCAGAAGCCAAATGAGAAGTCAGGAGTAAGATTCTATGAGGAGCCAAGATTAAGTGTGTGAGTTAAAAACCAAGTCAGCAGTTAGGAACCAGGAAACCTACAGGCACCAGAGTCATGTAATGCAAGTCAAAGGGCCAGAAAACAAGTGTAAAGTTGTGATAGCAATTAACGGGCATCATTATAATGGCCTTGATTATGGGGTACTTGCTATTTTAGGGAAGAAGGCTCTTATCCCAGTTCTGTGGGAACAATCCAGGAGGTAACCATTCTGGGTTGTGTAAGTGGAAGCAAAGGATTTCTGTAACAAATGATGGAATCAAAAGACAGAGGTATATACTGTTTGAAATTATATTGAAATGCACATCATGATGCCTCTATGCACTGCCTGATGGTCAGAACTTTAAGCCAGTAATTAGCCATGCATGTTGTATAAGGATCTGGGGGCACGGTGGCCAACATTATGTTTTAGGGGGAAATAGAAGTTAAGAAATTTCACTTTGACACTTTCCCAATACATTGTCAGTTTTATTTTTCTACCTTCTGATACCTTTCCCTGCTGGATCTCAAATACCAAGCAATTCCATGATACTCATTTGGGGTTCAAATCCTTCCTTGGAGGCATGTATCTCAGACTTCTTTATTCCTCAACGTTTTCCAAGTTTTTTAAATATATATATTTTTTTAATTTGAAAGGCATATCACAGATGCTACAAGAAAAGAAAATTTATCAACCTAACTCTAACTGAGGTATAAATGAGGAATATGCTTAGTGCTCCAAAGGTATCAGAATTTAAGAGAAAGAACTAGGAATAGAAAAGACCCTCTAGAGCTGTGCCCAACTACTCTAGTTGAATAGGGTTTAAAAAAACTTCCCCACCTCTAAAAACATAAGTGTATACAATTTACAGGGTTTTTTTTAATTGTTGGTTTTCCTTCACAATAAAAAAGTACTTATTAACCAAGACTTCTAATGATTCCGTTTATGCAATAACAGCTTCATCAGCCTTATTAATCAGATATATCAATAGTTGTAGGAATAAACACAATTTGAATTTTTATGATTTCTAAAAATGATACTTAACCATATAAAAATTTCAGACATTTCTGTTTGAGGGGACAAGAGATAAATTATTGCAGAAGCCAAACTGCACAGTGGAAAGAACATGACTTCATTATTGTCTTGGCATGTCCCTCCCCACCCCTGTCTCACTCTCCTCATAGAGAGAATATTTAATTTTCAGAGTTCTTGCACATTGCAGGTGTTTGGTGAATAGTAGCAATTGTTAATATTAGCTCACTTATCTAAGCAACACCCAAGCATCTTTCATTGTAAACATGTCTACCAGTCAAAAGCAGAGAGAGTGTATGGAAAGCACATCTAGCATAGCAGTAGAAATTACTGTATAGGATCCAGAAGACAAGGTAAAAATCCCAGCTTTATCACCAATTTAGCCGTTTAAGTCTTTAAAAGACATTTAACATCTCTGGGCCTCAGATCACCCATCTGAAAAATGAGAATTTTGAACGTCATAATAACTTTGGTCACTTCCAAATATGGCAGTAACTGCCACTGACTGATTACCGTACCAAGCAGAGAGAAGGCTGGGGTGGGGGGCCCCTGTTCTAGGCGCCTGATGTGGGGGGTGGTGCTCCGCCCACAGAGCCCTATCCCTCCATCACAGATGAAAATAAAACTACCAACACAGGATGTGCTTGGGGAGGACAGGTGGTCAAACTCTCAGAGGAGGATGACCCAGAGCCTCACTAGGCTTTTATTGGGTTCAAATACACAGGAATACAAGTTTAACATGTCAAAGAAATCTGAGGGTTTAATCTGAGTCAGTGTCTGTCAGGAAAGGGGCTTGCAAAACTTTGGGAGACATACTCGTTTCCTCCTCGGACCCTTATCATTTAAATGAGAGCACTCTTAGCAATGCAGGTTTCACAGGACTGTACAAATTCTTTCTTATGCCTGATCACTCGGAGAACCGTTCTGGCCAGCACAGGGCTGCACCACTCACCATTATAGTTTCAGGCTTTAAGCCGATTAGGCTCAGGAAGCAGAAAACAACTCCCAGACTGAAATGGGGACTCGGGCTATGTCAGAAGAGGTGGGGGGCGAGGGTCCATCACCCCTTCTTTGCTGCAGCCCCTGGAGTCCTTCCATGAGGGCCTCCCAAGTGGTTGTGTCTGGCTTAGGTTGCCCCTCCCATGAGGAATCTTACCCATCATTTACTAACCAACCAAGCACTGGGGCCAGAGATAGATGAGGCAGAAGCGGCGCTCCTGCCAGGGAGATAAGCTTTGTCTCCTTAGAAGCTCATGTCCTCTTGACAGAACAGACCCAGAAGAAGCAGGTCCCTTGGCTCTTACTAAGCCCACCATGGGATGAGGGTTACAACTCCTGAGACCAGCCTGAACAGTCTGCAACAGGCTGGTAAAAGTTTGTCCCTATCTGGGGACAGTATATCCCTAAATGATCAGACATTGGCCCAATATATCTCTGCACTAACCTCTACCTACAGTCCCAGCAACATCTTACCCTCAGGCCTTACTCCAGGGCGCAGAGTTAAACTCCTAAGGCCACATGTAAACCATTCACTAATCCATATTCACCCTGAGATCTACAATAATTTGTTGAAATTATCTGGGCCTTAGTTTTCTTCTCTGCAAAAGTAAAAGAGTAATATACACCTCACTGAATTTTTATAAGGATTAGATGAGATACTGAATATGAAAATGATTTGTATGCTATATGAAATTGTATAAAGTTAACATAGCAACCATGATGATTGGTAGTTTCACACCATCAGAACAGTATAGAAAGCAGGAGAGATTCAAGATGGTGGCATGGTAGGAGGAGGCAGATTCCACTTCTTTCTGCACATAGGAGAAAAACCTAGCTGATCTACAGACGAACAGAGCAGACAGCCAACAGTACCACAGCATATATGAAAATAGGAGATCAAAATCTGTAGCAGACATTGGAAAACCAGATGTGGTGGCTGAGTGACCAGAGGCAGCTCTGGGACCGAGACAGAGACAGTCCTGTGACCAGAGGTGGTTCTGCAACTGACCGGAGGTGGCCCTGGGACCTGCGGTGGCTCTGCCATTGACCAGAGGTGACCCTGCGACAGACTGGAGGTGGCTGAGCTCCCAGAGGTGGCCCTGGGACCAGAGGAAGGGGACTTGTGGGAGACCCGGAGCTCATACCCATAATCCAAGGGTGACTGTGCACAATTCAGGAAACTCACGGACCCATGCCGATAGACTCAGGTAAGAGCGTGCACCCAGTAGGAGACCCGGAGCTCACAGCAATAAACACGGGGAGTCCTCGATCCTGAGACAAAAAAATCCTGGAACTGTGAAAAAAAAAAAAACAGAGTTGGACCAAAAGAGTGGGTATACCAACAGCTGAGAACAGTGGAAGCCATGAACACCAGGATACCTGAAGGAGATTACACCACTGAATCTCACAGGTATTCTACACCAGAAATTCACACCACAAACCCAGGGACCTGGAACAGGTCATTTTAAGAAGCTGAGGCTTACAAAAAGAGTCTCACAAAAAATAAGAAGACAAAGAAACAATCCCCAAATGAAAGGAAAGGAGGAAGCCCCAGAAAGAATGCTCAATGAAGCAGAGACAACTCAACTAGCAGATATTGAGTTCAAAGAAATGGTTGTCAGGAAGCTCCATAAGCTCTAAATGAGCTGACAGAAACTACAGGGAAGCTATGATGAACTCACTGCAAACTATATCAACATTAAAAAAAGGAAATAGAAACTACCAAAAAGGGCCACGAGGAAATGAAGAATACAATTTCTGAACTGAAGAACACAGTAGAAGGAATGAAAGCAGAATCAATGAAGCAGAGGATCAGATCAGCGAGTTGGAAGACAAAATACAAAAAAACACCAAGAAAGAGAAAGAAAAGAAAAAGAGGCTCAGAAAGAATGAAGAGGGATTAAGAGAAATGCAAGACAATATGAAACATAATAATATCCATAAAATAGTGACACCAGAAGGAGAAGAAGAAGAGTAAGGCATAGAAAACCTATTTGAAAAGTAATGATGGAAAATGTCCCTAATTTGATGAGAGAAAAAGTCACACAAATCCAGGAAACACAAAGAGTCCCAATGAAAAGGAACCCCAACAGGCCCACATCAAGACACATCATAATTAAATGGCAAAATTCCAAGACAAAAGAGAATCTTAAAGGCAGCAAGGGAGAAAAAGGAAGTGACACACAAAAGAGCCCAGATAAGGTTAGCATCTGACTTCTCAAAAGAAACAGGCCAAGCCAGAAGAGAATGGCAAGAAATATTACAAGTACTGAGAACCAAAGGCCTGCAACCAAGCTGACTTTATCCAGCAAGGCTTTCAATCAAGATAGAAGGCCAAATAAGGAGCTTCCCAGACAAAAGAAGTCTAAAAGAATACACCTCTACCAAACCAATTCTTCCAGAGATACTAAAGGGACTCATTTAAGGAAAGGAAGGAAAGGAGATGGGGGGAGAGAAAGAGAGAAAGAGGGAAGAGAGGAGAGAGAGAGAGAGAGAGAGAGAGAGAGAGAGAGAGAGAGAGAGAGAGAGAGAGAGAGAGAAACACAGGTATGAAAATGGCAATGAATAAATACCTATCAATAATAACCTTAAATATAAATGGATTAAATGCTCCAATCAAAAGACATAGAATAGCTGAATGGATAAGGAACCATGATCCACACATATGCTGCCTACAAGAGACACACATCAGGACAAAAGACCTACACAGACTCAAAGTGAAGGGCTGGAAACAAATTTTCCAAGCAAATGGACAGGGGAAAAAAAGCAGGGGTAGCAATACTAATATCAGACAAAATAGACTTCAAAAGAAGGGCCCTAAAGAGAGACCCAGAGGGTCACTTCGTAATACTCAAGGGAAAAATCCACCAAGAAGACATAAACATTGTAAATATATATGCACCCAATGTAGGAGCACCTAAATACATCAAGAAAATCTTAAAGGACTTCAAGAAAGATATTGACAGCAACAAAATTACAGTAGGGGATTTTAACACCCCACTGTCCGAAATGGACAGATCTTCCAAACAAAATATCAACAAAAATACTGTGGCATTGAACAACACTCTAGATGAAATGGGCTTAACTGATACATATAGAGCCCTTCATCCCAAAGAAACTAAGTACACATTCTTTTCAAATGCACATGGAACACTTTCAAAGATAGACCACATGATAGGACACAAAACAAGCCTCAACAAATTCAAGAAAATTGAAATCATACCAAGCATTTTCTCCGACCACAAGGGACTAAAACTAGAAACCAACCCCAAGGGGGAAAACCCAAAACCCTCGAAATCATGGAGATTGAATAGCATGCTATTAAACAATGAAAGGGTCAAGAATGAAATTAGGGAAGAAATCAAAAAGTTTCTGTAAACAAATGATAACGAACTCACATCAACCCAAAGATAGAACACAGTGAAGGCAGTCCTAAGAGGGAAATTCATAGCAATACAGGCCTACCTAAAGAAGATAGAAATATTTCAAACAAACAACTTAACCCTATACCTACAAGAACTTGAGGAACAACAACAAAGACAGCCCAGAGCAAGTAGAAGAAAGGAAATAACCAAGATGAGAGCAGAATTAAATGACATAGAGACTAAAAGCACAATTCTAAGGATCGATGAATCCAGGAGCTGATTCTTTGAAAAGATCAACAAAATAGACAAGACTTTAAGCAGGCTCATCAAGAAAAAAAGAGAGAGGACCCAAATAAACACAATCAGAAATGAAAGAGGAGAGCTTACAAGAGTGACACCACAGAAATACAAAGGATTGTAAGAAATTACTATGATAAACTGTATGTCAAGAAATTTGAAAACTTAGGAGAAATGGAAAAGTTTTTAGAAAAATATAAGCTTCCAAAACTCAATGAAAAAAAAAAACAGAAAACTTGAACAGACCAATAACAGCAGATGAAATTGAAGCAGTAATCAAAAGAGTCCCGACACACAAAAGCCCTGGACCAGATGGTTTCACAGGAGAATTTTACAAATCATTTAAGGAAGAGATAACACCTATTCTTCACAGACTATTCGAAAAAATTCAAAATGATGAAAGACTCTCAAACTCTTTTTATGAAGCCAGCATCATCCTAATCCCAAAACCAGATAAAGACACAACAAAGAAAGAAAACTTCAGGCCAATATCGCTGATGAACATAGATGCTAAAATCCTCAACAAAATATTGGCAAACCGCATCCAACAATATATTAAAAAGATCATACACCACGTCCAAGTGGGATTCATCCCAGATATGCAAGGATGGTTCACCATTTGCAAATCAGTAAATGTAATTCATCACATAAACAAAAGCAAAGACAAAAATTACGTGACCGTATCGATAGATGAGTAAAAAGCTTTTGATAATGTGCAACACCCATTTATGATAAAAACACTCAGTAAAGTGGGAATAGAGGGAGCATTCCTCAACATAAGGAAGGCCATATATGAGAGACCTACAGCCAACATCATACTCAATGGGCAAAAACTGAAATCTTTCCCACTAAGATCAGGAACAAGACAAGTCTGTCCACTTTCACCACTTCTATTCAATATAGTATTGGAAGTCTTAGCCACAGCAATTAGACAAGAAAAGGAAATAAAAGGCATCCAAATTGGAAAGGAGGAAACAAAACTATCATTGTTTGCAGATGACATGATAGTGTACATAGAAAATCCCAAAGACTCGGCCAAAAAGGTGCTGGACCTACTAAATGAATTTGGCCAAATGGCCGGATACAAAGTCAATATCCAGAAATCAAAGGCATTTTTGTATACCAACAGTGAAACAGCAGAAGCAGAAATGAAGGGGAAAAACCCATTCTGTTGTGGACCGTTCAGCCTGGTTTCAGGAGTTGTAACCCTCACCCCATGGTGGGCTGTGTAAGAGCCAAGGGACCCACTTCATCTGGGTCTGTTCTGTCACAAGGACGTGAGCTACTAAGGAGACAAAGCTTATCTCCCTGGCAGGAGTGCTGCTTCTGCCTCATCCATCTCTGGCCCCAATGCTTGATTGGCAGTCAACGGCGGGTAAGACTCCTCATGGGAGGGGCAACCTAAGCCAGACACAACCACTTGGGAGGCCTCATGGAAGGACTTGGGGGGCTGCAACAAAGAGGATGCGATGGACCCTCACCCCCCGGCTATTCTGACATAGCCCGAGTCCTCATTTCCATCTGGGAGATGTCTCCTGCTTAAAGCCTGAAACTATGGTGGCAAGCGGTGCAGCCCTGTACTGGCCAGGATGGCTCCCTGGGTGATCGGGCATGAGAAAGAATTCCTCAAGTCCTGTGAAACCTGCTTTGCTAAGAGTGCTCTCCCTTAGGTGATAAGTGTCCCAGGAGGAAATGAGTATGTCTCCCAAAGTTTGGCAACCCCCTTTCCTGACAAACACTGGCTCAGATTAAGCCCTCAGATTTCTTTGACATGTTAAACCTGTACTCCGATGTATTGGAACCCAATAAAAGCCTAGTGAGGAAGGGGCTCTGAGTCATTCTCCTCTGAGAGTTTGACCACCTTTCCTCCTCAAGCAGTCATGTCTTCGTAGTTTTTATTTTCATCCATGACGGAGGGATGGGGCTCTGCGGGCGGAGCCCCCCCCCCACATCTGGTGCCCAAAACAGGGGCCTCTGCACATTCAATATAAAAAAGAAAAATAAAATACCTAGAAATAAACCTAACCAAGGAGGTTAAAGAACTGTATGCAGAAAACTACACAACACTGAAGAAAGCAATCAAGGAAGATACAGACAACTGGAAGCAATGGATCGGAAGAATTAATATCATGTTCAATATCGTGTTCATGGATCAGAAGAATTAATATAATCAAAATGTCCACACTACCCAAAGATTTTACAAATTCAATGCAATACCTATTAGAGTACCAATGGCATATTTCACAGACATAGAACAAACACTTCAAAAATTTATATGAAACCATAAACGATCCCGAATAGCTGCAGCAATTTTGAGAAAGAAGAGTAAAGTAGGAGGGATCACAATACCTGATACCAAACTGTATTATAAGGCCACTGTAATCAAAACAGCCTGGTACTGGCATAGAAACAGGCACATGGACCAGTGAAACACAACAGAGAGCCCAGAAATAAACCCAAATCTCTACAGTCAATTAATATTTGACAAAGTGGGCAGCAACATAAAATGGAGCAAAAATAGCCTCTTCATCAAGTGGTGTTGGGAGAACTGGACAGCTACATGCAAAAAAATGAAATTTGAGCACCAACTTACACCATACACTAAAATGAATTCAAGGTGGATAAAAGATTTAAATATAAGCTGCGATACCATTAAAGTCCTAGAGGAGAACATAGGCAGGAAAATCTCAGATATTTCATGCAGCAACATTTTTCTGATATGTCCCCTAAAGCAAGGGACATAAAGAAAAGAATAAACAAATGGGATCTCATCAAAATAAAAAGCTTCTGCACGGCAAAAGAAAACAGTATTAAAATAAAAAGAGAACCAACTGTATGGGAAAACATATTTGCCAATGACACCTCAGACAAGGGTTTAATCTCCAAAATATATAAAGCACTTACATGACTCCACTCTAAGAAGACAAGTAACCCAATCAAGAAATGGGCAAAGGACTTGAACAGACACTTTTCTAAGATGGACATACAGAGGAACCAGAGACACATGAAAAGATGCTCAATATCGCTAGCTGTCAGAGAGATGCAAATTAAAACCACAATGAGATACCATTTCACACCAGTCAGAATGACCATCATAAATAAAGCAACAAACAGCAAGTGTTGGAGAGGTTGTGGAGAAAACAGGACCCTAGTGCACTGTTGGTGGGAATGCAGACTGGTAGAACCACTATGGAAAACAATATGGAATTTTCCAAGAAAACTAAAACGACCCAGCAATTCCACTGCTTGGATTATATCCTAAGAACCCTGAAACACCAATCCAAAAGAACCTATGCGCACCTATGTTCATAGCAGCACAATTTACAATGGCCAAGTGTTGGAAGCAATGGAGGTCCCCATCAGTAAACGAATGGATCAAGAAACTATGGTACATTTACACAATGGAATTCTATGCAGCAGAAAGAAAGAAGGAGCTCCTACCCATTGCGACAGCATGGATGGAACTGGAGAGCATCATGCTAAGTGAAATAAGCCAGGCAGTGAAAGACAAATACCATATGATCTCACCTTTAACAGGAACTTAATCAACAAAATAAGCAAACAAGCAAAATATAACCAGAGACACTGAAATTGAGAACAGGGTGACAGTCACCAGAGGGGAGAGGGAAGGGAATTTCAGGGGAAAAGGGGAAGGGTTTAGAGCAACAAGTGTAAAGGACGCATGGACAAAAACTATGGAGGGTGGAAATGGAAGCGAGGAGGGTAGGGCTGGGGTGGTGGGTTGGGGTGGGAGTAAAAGACAGAAAACTGTACAAGATCAACAATTAAAATTAAAATTTTAAAAAACAGTATAGAAACCACACCAAAGATGTGGATTCTGAGTCAGGACACTTATGGGTCATCTACCTTGGCTGCTGCCATTTTGGGTTTTTGTGTGCCCAGAATAATTCAACAGAGTGGCATTAAATTTTTCTGTAATCATACATTGACTTTAGTCAAGAAAGGAGGTTTGTTTAAACTTTTACTTATAAGCAAGTGGCATGATCTTGTTTTAATGGTCTGGAAAAGCTTTTACACATGGAGCTATTTCCTACCTATGAGACAACTGTGGAATTTTCGCAGAGCTGCCTACTACTATTTGTAACAAATCAATCAAGCGCTGAAAAAAAAAAAAACTGCTGATCTGTCCCTACAGAATCCCACACTTAAGCATTGCCAGGCTTACTGCCACAGAACACCAGGCTCCTATGGTCACAACAGTGCTGGAAGAAATGTTAAGTCTAAGAAGAAGCTGAGCACACCACTAGTTTCCTCAGACATGTCCTGAAATGCCACTTTTTCAGGGCTCAATGCTGTAGAATCTCTTTCAGCATTTTGTTCTCCATAGCAAAGTCTAAAAGCTATTTTTGTTCATTTTTAATATATTTTATTGATTATGCTACTACAGTTGTGCCATTTCTCCCCCATCAATCCCCTCCACCCTGCACACCCTCTCCCACCCATATTCCCCCTCTTTAGTTCATGTCCATGTGTCATAAGTTCTTTAGCTTCTACATTTCCCACACTATTCTTGCCCTCCCTCTATTTTCTACCCACCATCTATGCTACTTATTCTCTGTACCTTTCCCCCCTCTCTCCTCCTCCCACGCCCCTGTGGCTAACCCTCCATATGATCTCCATTTCTGTGGTTCTGTTCCTGTTCTAGCTGTTGGCTTAGTTTGCTTTTGTTTTAGGTGTGGTTGTTAATAGCTGTGAGTTTGCTGACTTTTCACCGTCATATTTTTATCTTCTTTTTCTTAGATAAGTCCCTTTAGCATTTCATATAATAAGGGCTTGGTGATGATGAACTCCTTCAACTTGACCCTATCTGAGAAGCACTTTATCTTCCCTTCCATTCTAAATGACAGCTTTGGTGGATAGAGCAATTTTGGATGTAGGTCCTTGCCTTTCAAGACTTCAAATACTTCTTTCCAGCCCCTTCTTGCCTGGAAGGTCTCTTTTGAGAAATCAGCTGACAGTCTGATGGGAACTCCTTCGCAGGGGACTGTCCCCTTATCCCTTGCTGCTTCTAGAATTCTCTGCTTCATTTTAATCTTGGCTAATGTGATTATGATGTGCCTTGGTGTGTTCCTCCTTGGGTCCAACTTCTTTGGGACTCTCTGAGCTTCCTGGACTTCCTGGAAGTCTATTTCCTTTGCCAGATTGCGGAATTTCTCCTTTATTATTTGTTCAAATAAGTTTTCCACTTGTTGCTCTTCTTCTTCCCCTTCTGGTACCCCTATAATTTGGATGTTGGGACGTTTAAAGATGTCCTGGAGGTTCCTAAGCCTCTCCTCATTTTTTTGAATTCTTGTTTCTTCCTTGTTTTCTGTTTGGTTGTTTCTTTCTTCCTTCTGGTCCACTCCATTGATTTGAGTTCCAGTTTTCCTCCCATCTCTATTGGTTCCCCATGTGTCTTCCTTCATTTCACGTATTGTAGCCTGCGTTTTTTCATCTAATTTGTGAGCAAAATCGACCAATTCTGTGAGCATTCTGATCACCAGTGCTTTGAACTGTGCATCTGATAGCTTGGCTATCTCTTCATGGCTTAGAGGAATTGGCTCTGGGGCTTTCATTTCTTCTCTGGTTTGAGCCATTTTTGCTGTTTTTTGTTTTGTTTTGTTTTGTTTTGTTTTGTTTTTGGTCTGGTCATGGCCCTTACGTAGTGAGGGGTGGAGCCTTAGGTGTTCCCCAGTGCAGGGCAGCCCAGTCACTGAGTTGTGATGCTGTATGTGGGGGCGGGGTCCAAGAGGGAACAATGGCACCCGCTCCGCTCTCTTCCAGATTCCAGTCCCTTCCGCTGCTTCCCCTTCACCTGGATTGTTTGTGCACGGGAATGTGGGACCACCTGGTCAGCCAGCCGCCTTGTGCAGCCTCACTGGGTCTGCACAGTTGCCACCCCGTGCCCTGGGTCTGCCAGCTGCTGCCTGTGGGACCAGAGTCCGCCAGCTGCTGCCTGTGCACTTGGGAACCGCCAGCCGTTGCTGCCTGAGTGCCCAGGTCCGCACCTCCACTTTTTCCTGCTGTGACTCCGCCCCTCTTACGGGTCTGGATGAATGGTTGTTGGACTTCTGTACAGTTCAGTTTTCTATAAGTTCTGGTTGTTTTCTTGTTTCTAAATATTTGTTGTCCTTAATTTTGGTTGTGAGAGGAGGCACAGTGTGTCCGCCTACGCCTCCATCTTGGCCGGAAGTCTGAAAGCTATCTTTTAAATAAAAGGTTTCGAGGAGTTACCTCAGAACATAGTCCCAAGTATTGGACTTTCTTAACAGTCAGCTATGTGGAGCAGCAATCAGTATTCATCTCTGTCTCCGAGTTCATTCCATTCATATGTGCAGGTCGCATGCCCCTGGACAGTCCTGGAGCCATAAACAGAAGAGCAAACAAGTACTTACATAGTATAATTTGAGATATGTCACAATCTCCAGTGCCAAAAATGTCTTCCCCACCCAATGGCACAGTGCCTAGAATTACCAGCATTAAACTCGCTACTGCTAATTTAAGCCTTCTCCACACTATCTCTCCCAGTGTCTACAAATATGAATCATATCCACACTTCCAGGCCTAGCTCAGTATCACTATTCTGTGAAACCTTCTAAAATCCTCCACTTGGCAGTGATCCCTCATTCTTCTGAATGTTCCTCTAAATGCTTAATCTGTACCTCTTTTGTAATATATATCACTTTATGTTTAAGCAAGGCATAATCTTAAGAATCAATCCCTGAGTAACATCTTATTATTTTTTTTTTTTACTACTGCTCCATCCCTAGAGCTGACCCTTAGTAAAGAAACAATATCTAACTAATGGAGCAATATGGGTGAATGGATGGTAAGACACAGCTTCACCTGGGCTATGCTGCCATTCACTAGCTCTGTATCCCTCAGCAGTTATTGATACTTTACTTCTCAGGGCCTTACTTTCTTTCTACAAAATAAGGCCAGTTGAGGGTTATAAAATGCCAGAGCTCTTTAGGCCATCATTACTTATTCACTAGATGATCTTCCAGCTCAAATTGGTTGAACAGAGGCACAACTTTCATTTTACATTTTTTAAAGTGGTTTGATAATGAATATACTGCAGTAAGGTTTTGAAAAAGAAAAAAGGTAAAAGGAATAGTAAGATGAGGCCAAAGAAAAAGTAAACACACAGAAATAAGTTGTATACAGTCCTATTTAGTTTCAAAGGTGGGGCATGAATTAATTTTTGAGCTTCCTGACAACAAAAACTAAAAGCTTCAAAGGTTGGGCATGAATTAAACTTTGAGCTTCCTCGAAACAAAAGCTTAAAGTAAAAGTACTATTTGGTTGGCCAAAAGCTCTGTTTAATTTTTTCTGTAAAATAAAAGACACATTTTTCACCAATAAGATTATTGATTTGGATATTCTGAGTATATCGGTTATCTCCCACATAGTATAACATTGATTGTTCTCAATTAATGTCTCAATTTGATCGCTATCAACTTCAACTGATCTACCCAACCATGGAGAATTGTCCAGTGAGAAATCTCCAGGCTGAAACTTTGAAAACTACTTTTGACACCTTCAATTAGTCACAGCAACTTCTCCATACGCTGCAAATCTTTTCTTGTGTTTCAGTTACATTTTTATCTTTCTTAAAATAATAAAGCAGAGGTAGGAAGATGGAGGCGATGTAGGTGGGAGCTGAACTCACTCACTCGTGCGCCCAACTGGGACACCTAGCCTATCTTCCAAAGAACAAAGTAAACAGCGAACAGAATCCCAGCTGATATGACATTTCGAACCCAAAGTGCGCAGAGGACGCTTAAAAATGGGTGGTAAGAAGATTTTGTAGGCTGATGGAAAGGTCCCCAGGCCATGTGCCAGGAGACCAAGGTTGCTGTGGGAGCATTGGAGGAGATCCAGGTCAGTGATAGCAACCTATTGACCCCCTCCCCTCCCAGAGCAGAGAAATCCCAGACCCATGCCAGGAGAGACCTAGACTTATAAAGTTACTGGGGTGATAAAAAAAAAAAAAAAAAGAGAGCAGCAAGTGACACACAGCTAGTGGCACACCTGGCTGGAGCAGCAGTCACTGGCTTGGAGAGTACCAGAAAAATTGGGGAGCCAGGTAACACCTGGAGCTGGAATAAGAGATGGGCCACAACTGGCCTTGACCCAGATAGACTCTAGACTGGTCAGAGAGTTGGACTGTGTGGAAAGTTGGGTGCTTGTTAGGAGCAGCAAGGGGCACCCGAAGTGACTTTTCTCAAATGGGGAACAGATCCACCATTCAGGGACCTCGTGCATGCAGCAGCCAGGTCACCAAAGAGGAAGACTGTGGGCACAATTTGCTCCCACTCTGGGTGCCTCATGGATTGATCAAAGTGGGGTAGCAGGAACTCAAAGAGGCAGCAGCCTCTTGAGAGAGAGATTTTTCAATAGGGGAACTGAGTCGCCATGCAGGAACCTTGGGTGCACATGCAACAGCCAGGCCAACAAAGAGGGACCAGGGTAGGTGTGATTTGCTTCCACTCAGTGCACCTCATGGACTGATCAAAGGGTCACAAAATAAGGTGGATTATTGGTAGCAGCCTGGCGCAAATGTGCAGAGTGGACAGTGCAGGCCACACAGTGCTCTGAGGGTGTGGGCTGGAAACTGGGGACCTGTGATTATTGTAGTTCAGACCAAGCACCCATCCTAGAGGAACCACAAGAAAGGAAAAAAATGGAGCCCAGCATCCCTCTGCTTATAGGATCTGGAAAGATGTGTAAAACCAGCATGGCAGGTTTAAAATCAACAGGAGAACTTTAAAAAAAATTTTTTCCAAGAGTAAGACAACAAGACCTAGAGCTATGAGAAAACTGGAGACAGATCCAGAAGAAGTCAGAATGAGAAGACCAACAGCTGAAATAAATTTCACTTTGCTATCCTCCAGAACTTGCATATTTTTTTACTTCTTTTCTTTCCATTTATTTAGGGGGTTTTTTTGTTTGTTTTTATTGTTTGATTTGTTTTTTTATTCTACTTTTCATATTGCATTTTAATTTTTCTCCTTTCCCTTCACTTGTATTCCAAATAATACACTACTTTTAGATTTTTACTTTTTATTCTTTTCATTCAGATTATACATCTTATCATACTATTGTTATTCCAGCTCCCACACAGCATCCTTACTTGTTCTTTTTTTCTTTTTTTTAAATATATTTTATTGATTATGCTATTACAGTTGTCCCATTTCTCCCCCATCATTCCCCCCACCCTGCACACCCTCTCCCACCCACATTCCCCCCTTTAGTTCATGTCCATGTGTCATTAAGTTCTTTAGCTTCTACATTTCCCATACTATTCTTACCCTGCCCCTGTCTATTTTCTACCCACTGTCTATGCTACTCATTCTCTGTACCTTCCCCCCGCCCTCCTCCCACGTCCCTGTTGCTAACCCTCCATATGATCTCCATTTCTGTGGTTCTGTTCCTGTTCTAGCTGTTGGCTTAGTTTGCTTTTGTTTTAGGTGTGGTTGTTAATAGCTGTGAGTTTGCTGTCTTTTCACTGTCATATTTTTGTCTTCTTTTTCTTAGATAAGTCCCTTTAACATTTCATATAATAAGGGCTTGGTGATGATGAACTCCTTCAACTTGACCTTATCTGAGAAGCGCTTTATCTGTCCTTCCATTCTAAATGACAGCTTTGCTGGATAGAGCAATTTTGGATGTAGGTCCCTGCTTTTCAAGATTTCAAATACTTCTTTCCAGCCCCTTCTTGCCTGTAAGGTCTCTTTTGAGATATCAGCTGACAGTCTGATGGGAACTCTTTTGTAGGTGACTGTCCCCTTATCCCTTACTGCTTCTAGAATTCTCTGCTTCATTTGAATCTTGGCTAATGTAATTACGATGTGCCTTGATGTGTTCCTCCTCGGGCCCAACTTCTTTGGGACTCTCTGAGCTTCCTGGACGTCCTGATAGTCTATTTCCTTTGCCATATTGGGGAAGTTCTCCTTTATTATTTGTTCAAATAAGTTTTCTACTTGTTGCTCTTCTTCCCCTTCTGGTACCCCTATAATTTGGATGTTGGGACATTTAACGATGTCCCGGAGGTTCCTAAGCCTCTCCTCATTTTTTTGAATTCTTGTTTCTTCCTCGTTTTCTTTTTGGTTGTTAGTTTCTTCCTTCTGGTCCACTCCATTGATTTGAGTCCCAGTTTTCCTTCCATTTCTATCGGTTCCCCGTGCGCCTTCCTTCATTTCACGTATTGTAGCCTGCATTTTCTCATCTAATTTATGAGCAAAATCAACCAATTCTGTGAGCATCCTGATGACCAGTGCTTTGAACTATGCATCTGATAGGTTGCTTAGAGGAATTGACTCTGGGGTTTTCATTTTTTTCTCCGGTTTGAGTCATTTTTGGTGGGGTTTTTTGTTTTGTTTTGTTTTGGTTTTAGTCTGGTCGCAGCTATTACGTATGAGGGGTGGAGCCTTAGGTGTTCCTCAGGGCGGGGCAGCCCAGTTGCTGGGTTGTGACGCTGTAGGTGGGGGCGGGGTTCGAGAGGGAAGAATGGCACCTGTTCCACTCTCTTCTGGACTCCGGTCCCTTCCGCTGCTTCCCCTTCACCTCGATTATCTGTGCACACGCGCGTGCTGTTACGTAGTGAGGGGTGGAGCCTCAGGCGCTCCCCAGTGTGGGGCAGCCCAGTCGCTGGGTTGTGGGGGCGGGGTCTGAGAGGGAACAATGGTGCCTGCTCCGCTCTCTCCTGGATTCAGTCCCTTCTGCCACTTCCCCTCCGCCTGGACCGTCTGCGTGCTCGAATGTGGGACCCCCTGGTCAGCCAGCCGCCTTGTGCGTCCTCACTGAGTCTGCACAGTTGCCCCTCTGTGCCTGGGGTCTGCCAGCCACCGCCCGTGCACCTGGGAACTGCGAGCCGCTGCCACCTGCGCTCCTGGGTCCGCACCTCCACTCTTTCCTACCGCGACTCTGCCCCTCCTACCGGTCTGGATGAATGGTTGCTGGACTTCCATACAGCTCAATTTTCCATAAGTTCTGGTTGTTTTCTTGTTTCTAAATATTTGTTGTCCTTAATTTTGGTTGTGAGAGGAGACACGGTGTGTCTGCCTACGCCTCCATCTTGGCCAGAAGTCATCCTTACTTGTTCTTAATCCATTTTGCCATCTTCCTGAGCTTTATTACTGTTATGGTTAACTTTATTTTCCCTCACACTATACCAAGTTTCTATCCCTTACTCTCACCATTTCTGCTCCTTCTAACCTCACATTAAGTGCTCTTCTTTCTTAAGTCATCTCACATTCCTTTTCCCTTCTAATAAGAGTCTTATTTCTTTTTTTACTTTTTATAAACAGTGGCTAGTTGGGTAAAATATCATTGTTATTGCTGTACTTCTTCAGAGGAACTCCTGTTTGTTCACTTCTCTTTTGTACTTTGAATCCCATAGAATACTCTCCTGCTGGTTTACTCCATTTCTCCTTCACCCTGCCAAATATCAGTTGAATGAGGAATTATGTTTCATTGTTTTTTCTCTCCTTTTTTTTCCCTTTTTTCCTCCTCTTTCAACCTGGTCTCTACTACTTACTTTTAGTTTGCTTCCCAAATCCTCTCAAAATCATTTTTCTTTACTGTAGACATCTCATTCACTTTTTACATTTCTATAATATTCTTATTCCTGTTCCAACTTTATTAAACATCATTCAGCTGTTGTTGCTATTGAATCTGTAGTGGTTTTTCTGCAATTTTGCTCCCATTACTCCAGCGCCTTTTCAATATTACTTCAAACCTCATAGTATACTCTGCCCTCTTCTTACCATTATTCCCATCACTCTTTTTTGTTTTACTTACATTGTAAATTTTGATCTCTCCTTTTCTTCACCTTGGATCCATCTCAACTCTTATTAAATCTCCTTACTCTTACTATACAACATTCACCCCTCTTATAGTCATCTCATATTCCCTTTGTCATATCTTATAATATCCACAATCTCTCTTCATTTTTATTAATTTTAGTTCAATTGACACTGCTGATATGATAGGGGGGTTCTTTTCACTGGCATAGGTTTGATGGTCTGGTTATACTGCTTTGTGAACCAGAACCAGTACAACAGCATACTACACAAGGTGGGACTAGTGAATACCAGTAAATCCTCTAGAGGGGAGAACACATTAACAAGGTGCCACCAACAAAGCCCAAGTACAACAAGGGAGCTCACACAACGGAAAGAAAGGACAACCCTAGAACATCCAGACAAGAAGATCAAAGAGACTACACCACCAAGTTCCACAGAACCCCTACCACAGAAGTTCACCCTACAAAGACAGCTGTCAAAGCAGACTGTATGAAATTTCAGAAAAAAAAAACAAAAATAGTCACCTGAATTGGGGAGACAAAGAAGAACATGCAGTTGAAAGGAATAGAAGACTCTCCATTAAAAGAACTAAATAAAATGAAGGCAAACAATCAGATATAGAATTCAAAAGGATGGTTATATGGACGCTCAAGGAACACATTGACAACTACAAGGAACTAAGTGGGAACTACAACAGTATGAAAAAGGAAATAGAAACTATAAACAAGAACCAGAAAGAAATGAAGAATACAATAAATGAAATAAAATATACACTAGAAGGAATTAGAAACAAGGTAAATGAAGCAGAGGACCAGATTAGTAAGCTGAAAGACAAGGTAGAAAGAAATACCCAGGTAGAGCAGCTACATCAAAAAAGACTAAAAAAAAAAATATGAAGATAGCTTCAGGGAACTGCAGGACAAAAGGAAACACAAGAACATTCAAATCATAGGAATACCAGAAGGAAAAGAAAAGGAGCAAGGGATAGAAAATTTGTTTGAAAAAATGACAAAAAACTTCCTGAACCTGGAGAGGGGAAAAGCCACACAAGTTCAGGAAGCACAAAGGGTCTTAATCAAGAGGAACTCAAAGAGAACTACTCCAAGACACATCATAATTAAAATGCCAAGTTTAAAGACAAAGAGAGGATCTTAAAGGCAGCAAGGGAGAAACAGGAAGTAATATACAAAGGAGCTCCCATAAGGCTAGCAGTGGATTCATCAACAGAAACAATGCAAGCCATGAGAGAATGGGAAGAAATATTCCAAGTAATAAAAAGTGAAAGGCTGCTACCAAGCATACTCTACCCAGTGAGGTTCTCAATTAAAATGGAAGGCTAAATGAGAGTTCTCTGGACAAAAGAAGGCTAAAAGAATACATCTCTATCAAATCAAAACTGCAAGATATCCTAAAGGGACTGCTATAAGAAGAGGAAGGAAAAGAATGAGATAGGAACACAGGTATAAGGAGGGAAATGAATAAGTACCTACTAATAATAACCTTAAATATAAATGGATTAAATGCCCCAATCAAAAGACAAAGAGGGCTTGACAAGATGGCAGAGGAGTGAGCAGAAGCCACACTAACTTCCTCCTAGGACCATTCTGGAATTACAACTAAATTGTGGAGAAATTACCTAGAACAAACAACTGAACAATAGCAATAGAGAAGCCATGTAATCTCAGGCAGACAGAAGAACCAGCTTTGGCACAACCTGTCTGGTAAGGAGTGCAGTGGAGACTCAATAGGGCTGGCTGGGCTCCCAGAGGCAGCAATGCTGGAGGGATAATTAAGCCACATAATTAATTGGATCCTCATGAGAAAAATGGGGTCTAAACCCTAAGCTGGAATCCCCAGCCTAGAACACCAGTGCCCAAAAACTACACAGATAACTGGTGGTAAAAAGTGGCAGGGTTGCCCTTTGCCAGAGATGGATGGCTGGAGACACAAAGAGCTGTTTAAAGGGCCAGTGCACAAACTTTCATTTGCTGTCACTTACATGTGGTTCCAGCAAAGACAGGAGCAAAGTGGGCTGCAGACACCTGAGGAGAGACTTGGGACAGAAGATTTGGGGAGAGTGCAAAAAGAGTAGCCACAGGGAAACCAGTGCTGAGACATCTGCAAATGGAGGAAGCCATTATGCTCTGGCACACTACTCCCCTCTGTGCAGCAGTAGCCTGAGGGGAAAGAACAGGCCTCCCCACCCTACAAGAGAGACTCTGCTCAGCTCTGTGGTGCTTAAGCCTGACTGCTGAGTGCAGAGTGACCAGATTAATAACTGAAAGAGACAGCCACAGATGTAGATCCCTGGCAAAAGTGGGACAAAGTAGAATAGAGATGATTGAGGAGAGACTGGGGACAGAGGCTTGGGGGAGAGAACTGGAGAGCAGCTACTGGGATCCTGGTGCTGAGTCATCACCCATACTATAACAGCCATCTTGCTCAGGCAGACCACTCCCCTCTGAGCAGCAGCAGCCTGAGGGGAAACAATAATTCCAACCCCAGGAGGAATTCTTCCCCACCCTATGGGGCTTAAGCCTGACTGTGAATGCAGAGTGATCAGATTAACAACTGAAGAAGACTACTATAGACAGCAGATCTCTGGCAGTCTCAGAGCAGGCTGTGTAAGGTCAGATGGAGTCAACATCTGACACCACCAGAGGTGGAACCACAAAGCAAAAACAGTGGTAAGTAATAACATCAAGAGAGACAAAATCTACTGTGGTCTTCTACATGATTAGTGATATTTTCCTTCCTGCATGGTTTTTTAACATTCATTTCTTGTTCAGCAAGTTTGTGTATATTAAGTCACTAAAATTTATACTAAAGTTTATATCTCTCCTTTCTTATAATAGTCTTAATCTCTTTACACCCTTATTAATACTGGTTCATTTGCTGTTAATACTGAGATTGTGGGGGGAGGAGATATTTTTGTGGATGTGGGTTGGTTCCCTGGGCTCTGTGGTTTTCTTCTGGCAGCACCTGCATGACAGCATACAAAATGTGGTGGGCAGAGTGACACTCAGTCAACCAGCTAGAAGGAAGGACACACCAAAGAATGACCAAACAACAATCAAAACCCAAATACATCCAGAGAGCCAACACAAACAGCATCCCAGAGGAGAAAGTTCAGGAGTTTGAGGAGACTGCACCACTGAACCTCACAGGTCTCCTACCATAGAAGTTCACACCATAAACACAGGGAGTCAAAACAGATCAATTTAAGAAGCAGAGGCTAACAAGAAGAGTATCACGCAATGGGAAGACAAAAAATAAACCCCAAATGACAGGAAAAGAGGAAACCTCAGAAAGAATTCTAAATGAAACAGAAGCAGGTAAACTATCAGATATTGAGTTTAAAGCAATAGTTGTAAGGAAGTTTAATGAGCTCAAAGAGAATTACCAAAAACTACAGGGAAACTACGATGAACTCACTGAAAACTACATCAATGTGAAAAAGGATATAGAAAATGTCAATGAGAGCCAAGAGGAAATGAAAAATACAATTTCTGAATTGAAGAACACAGTAGAAAGACTCAAAAGCAAGCTAAATGAAGCAAAGGATCAAATCAGTGAGCTAGAAGACAAGGTAGAAAAACACTCCCAGAAGAGCAAGTAAAGGAAAACTGACTGAAGTGGTATTAAGGTAACTACAGGACAACAGGAAATGTAATAATATCCATATAATAGGGATACCAGAAAGAGAAGAAGAACAGAAATGCATAGAAAACCTGTCTGAAAAAGTAATGATAGAAAACATCCCTAATTGGATAAGAGAATAAGTCACACAAATCCAGGAAACACAGACAGGCCCAATCCAGATGAACCCAAAGAGCCCCACTTCAAGACACATCATAATTAAAATGGCAAAATTCCAAGACAAAGAAAGAATCTTCAAAGCAACAAGGGAGAAAAAGGAAGTAACATGCAAGGGCGGCCCAATAAGGTTAGCAGCTGACTTCTCAATGAAAATGCTCCAAGCCAGAAGGAATTGGCAAGAAATATTCCAAGTAATGAAAAACAAAGGCTTGCAACCAATTCTACTGCACCCATCAAGGCTCTCAATTAAAATGGAAGGCAAAATAAGGAAAGAATACACCTCCACTAAACCAGCTCTGCAAGAGATGCTAAAGGGTTTACTTTAAAAAAAGGAAGAAAAAGAGTGAGAGAGAGAGAGGAGCACAGGTACAAAGGAAATAAAATAGCAATGAAGAAGTACCTATCAGTAATAACCTAAACATAAATGGATTAAATGCTCCAATCAGAAGATATAGAATAGCTGAATGAATAAGAAATCATGACCCACACAAATGCTGCCTACAAGAGACCCACCTCAGAACAAAAGACCTACACAGACTGAAAGTGAAGGATTGGAAACATGTATCCAAGAAAATGGACAGGAAAAAGATCAGGGTAGTAATAAGATAGACTTAAAAACAAGGGTCACATAAAAAGACCTAGAAGGTCACTTCCTACACCTCAAGGAAAGAATCCATCAAGAAGAAATAAACATTGTATATATACATGTACCCAGCATAGGATCACCCAATAACATAACAAAAATCTTGGAGGACTTCAAGGAAGATATTGACAGCAACACAATTATAGTAGGGGATTTTAACATCCCACTGTCAAAAATGGACAAATCTTCCAAATAAAATATCAACAAAGATATTGTGGCACTGAACAATGCCCTAGAAAAAATAGACTTCACTGATATATAGAGAGAGCCTTTCATCACAAAGAAGCAAAAAATACACATTCTTCTCAAATGTACATGGAACATTTTCAAAGATAGACCACATGATAGGACACAAAACAAGCCTCAACAAATTCAAGAACACTGAAATCATAGAAAGCATATTCTCTAACCATAAGGGACTGAAACCAGAAACCAACCTCAAGGAAAAAACTCAAAAACACTCAAACTCATGGAGTTTGAATAGCATGCTATTAAACAATGAATGGATTAATAATGAGATCAAGGAGGAAATCAAAAAGTTTCCGGAAAGAATTGAAAATGAACTCACAACAATCCAAAACATATAGGACACAGCAAAAACAGTCCTGAGAGGGAAATTCATAGCAACATAGGCCTATCTAAAAAGATAGAAACATTTCAAAGAAGCAACCTCACCCTACACCTATAAAAACTGGAGGAACAACAACAAAGACAGCCCAGAGCAAATAGAAGGAAGGAAACAACCAGGATCAGAGCAGAATTAAGTGACATGGAGACTAAAAGCACAATTCTAAGGATCAATACATCTGGGAGCTGGTTCTTTGGAAAAGAACAAAATTGACAAATCATTAAGCAGATTTATCAAGAAATAAAGAAACAGAACCCAAGTAAACACAATTGGAAATGAAAGAGGAGAGATTACAACTGATACCACAGAAATATAAAGGATTGTAAGTAATTACTACACAGAGCTATATGCTAAGAAATTTGAAAATCTATCTGAAATAGAAAAATTTTTAGAAAAATATGATCTTCCAAAATTGAATGAAGGAGCAGAAAGCCTCAACAGACCAATAACCGCAGATGAAATTGAAGCAGTCATCAAAAAATTCCCAGCACACAAAAGCCCTAGACTGGACAGTTTCACAGAAGAATTTTACAAAGCATTTAAGGAAGCTAACCTGTACCTCTCACAGACTATTCCAAAAAATCCAAGAAGAGGAAAGACTCCCAAACTCTTTTTATGAAGCCAGCATCATCTTAATCCCAAAACCAGATAAAGACAAACAAAGAAATAAAACTTGAGGCCAATATCGCTGATGAACATAGACACTAAAATCCTCAACAAAATATTGGCAAACTGAATCCAGCAATGCATTAAAAATATCATACACCATGATCAAGTGGGATTCTTCCCAGAAATGCGAGGATGATGCAATATTCACCAATCAATAAATGCAATGCATCATATAAACAAAAGGAAAGGCAAAAATCACATTATCATATCAATAGATGCAGAAAAAGCATTTGATGAGGCACAGCACCCATTTATGATAAAAACACTCAGCAATGTGGGAATAGAGGGAGTAGTCCTCAACATAAGAAAGGCCATACATGAGAGACCTACAGCTAACATCATACTCAATGGGCATAAACTAAAAACTTTCCCACAAAGATCAGGAACAAGACAAGGTTGTCCACTTTCACCACTTCGATTCAACATAGTATGGGAAGTCCTAGCCACAGCAATCAGACAAGAAAAAGAAATAAAAGGCATCCAAATTGGAAAAGAGGAAACAAAACTGCCATTGTTTGCAGATGATGTGATAGTGTACAGAGAAAATCCTATAGACTTCACCAAAAAACTACTCGACCTAATAAGTGAATTTGGCAAAAGAGCAGGATACAAAGTCAATATTGAGAATTCAAAGGCATTTTTTTATTATTTACTTATTTAATCACATATTTTTAATATCATGAATAGGTGTTGAATTTTAAGAATGCTTCTCTTACATCATTTTTGTACAGCAACAATGAAATATCAGAAACAGAAATCAGGAAAAAAATCTAATTTGATATAGCAACAAGAAAAATAAAGTACCTAGGAATACACCTAACCATGGAGACAAAAGACCTGTAGACTTCATAAAACTACACAACACTGAAGAAAGAAGTTAAGGAAGACACAAACAATGGAAGGATATACAGTGTTCATGGACTGGAAGAATTAACATCATCAAAATGTCCATACTACTACCCAAAGAAATTTATAGATTCAATGCAATCCCTATTAAAGTACCAATGACATATTTCACAGATATAGAACAAACATTTCACAAAATTTTTTTGGAACAATAAATGACCCTCAATAGCTGCAGCAATTTTGAGAAAGAAAAACAAATTAGGAGGGTCCACAATACCTGATATCAAACTATACTATAAGGCACTTGCAATGAAAACACTCTGGTATGAGCATAAAAACAGGAATGTATAGATAAATGAAACTGAACAGAGAGCCCAGGAATAAACCCATGCCTTTATGATGAATTAATATCTGGCCAAGGAGGCAAGTACATACAATGGAGTAAAGACACTCTTTTTAATAAATAGTGTTGGGAGAATTAAAGAGGTACATGCAAAAAAAAATAATCTAAACCATACAGAAGAATAAACTCAAAATGGATAAAGGACTTAAATGTAAGTTGCAAAATCATAAAATTCCTAAAAGAAAACTTAGGCAGTTAATAGCAGAAATCTCTTGTAGCAATATTTTTGCCCATATATCTCTTAGGTCAAGGGAAACAAAAGGAAAAGTAAACAAACTGAACTACATCAAGCTAAAAAGCTTTGCACAGCAAAAGAAACCATCAACAAAATGAAAAGGGAGCCCACTGTATGGGAGAAAATATTTGCTAATAATATATCTAATAAAGCATTAATTTCCAAAATATATAAAGAATTTATACAACTAAACACTAAGAAGACAAACAATCCAATTCAAAAATGGGCAAACAATCTAAATAGACACTTCTTCAAAGAGGACATTCAGATGGCCAATAGGCACATGAAAAAATGTTCAATGTCACTAATCATCAGAGAAATACAAATTAAAACCACTATGAGGTATCACCTTACCTGCCAGAATGGTTATTGCCAATAAATCAACAAACCACAAGGGCTGCCAAGGGTTTGGGGGGAAAATGGCGGTGGGGGGGGGAACATTCCACTGTTGATGGGAATGCAGACTGATGCAGCCCCCTTGGAAAACAGTATGGAGTTTCCTCAAATAATTTAAAATCAACTTCCCTTTGACCCACCAATCCCACTTCCAGTAATATACCCTAACACTGAAACACTAATTTGAAAGAATATATGCACTGCTATGTCCGTTGCAGCATTATTTACAGTACTCAAGATGTGAATACAGCCCAAGTGCCCATCAGTAGATGAGTGGATAAAAAAAAAAAAAATGTGGTACATATATACAATGAAATACTACAAGGCCATAAAATAGAAGAAAATCTTACCTTTTGCGACAGGATGGGTGGACCTGGTGATTATTATGCTAAGTAAAATAAGTCAGTCAGAGAAAGACAAACACCCTATGATCTCGCTTATATGTGGAATCCAATGATGAACAAAATAAAATGATGAACAAAACAGAAACAAGCATGGTTACATGAAACAGACTGATAGCTGTTTTAGGAGAAGGTAGAAGCAGACCTGGATGAAAGAAGGTGAATGGATTAGCAAAAAAAACATATATATAACACATAGACACAAGACAATGGTGTGGTAATAACCAGAGGGTAGAGGGGGTGAGGACTAGGTGGAAGTGGGCAAAGAGGCAGAAAATGGGGACCAGAAAGGTACTTTGCTTGGGGTAATGACCATACAATGCACTGTGCAGATGATGTTTGATTGAGTTGTGCGCTTTAAACCTGTATGGTTTTGTAAACTACTATCATCCTAATAAATTCAATAATAAATAAATAATTTTAATAGATCTAAGATAAATTTATATGGTAGACTTTGTCCTCAGAACAACCCAAAAATGTATACACCAGGGAGTTTAATAGAACTGATTTCTGCTGCATCTTTTCATAGAAGAATTTTCGTTATGTATTGCTGTGCAGTAACCTCAAAATATTGGCTTAAAACCAAGATATCAATTATTATTATCTCACTGGGGAGTGACTGGGCTCAGCTAAGCAGTTCTCACCCAGGGTTTCTTGAAAAGCTGGAGTCAGTATGTGGCAGGGTCTGGTATTATCTGAAGCCAATGCTGGGGGTAGAACAGCTAGTCTTCAGATACCTGTAGGTGGTCTCTCCACAAGACTCTTCAACATGCTAGCTTTAGAGCATCCATGGAACCAGGGACTGAGAGAAAGTAAGCCAGGCAGGCTTTATCAACTTTCATGAACTAGCCTCTAGTCACCTAGCATCACTTCTTCCACATTCTATTTGCCAAAAGCAAATCACTAAGGCCAACCCACAATTAAGGGAAGGTTAATTAGTTTCCATATTTTGATGGAAGAGTGTCCAAGAAAATGGGAACATGTTTTAACACTACTATAAATAACAAAAACAGAAATTTGCAATTCAATAAACGCTATTCTTTTTTTTAATTTTTATTTTAATTGTTGATCTTGTACAGTTTTCTGTCTTTTATTCTCACCCCAACCCACCACCCCAGCCCTCCCCACCTCCCTTCCATTTCCACCCCGCATAGTTTTTGTCCATGTGTCCTTTATACTTGTTCCTGTAAATCCTTCCCCTTTTCCCCTGAAATTCCCTCCCATCTCCCCTCTGGTGACTATCAGCCTGTTCTCAATTTCCATGTCTTAGGTTATATTATGCTTGTTTGCTTGTTTTGTTGATTAGCTTCCTGTTAAAGGTGAGATCATATGGTATTTGTCTTTCACTGCCTGGCTTATTTCACTTAGCATGATGCTCTCAAGTTCCATCCATGCTGTTGCAAAGAGTAGGAGCTCCTTCTTTCTTTCTGCTGCATAGAATTCCATTGTGGAAATGTACCACAGTTTTTTGATCCATTCATTTACTGATGGGCATCTAGGTTGCTTCCAACACTTGGCTATTGTAAATTGTGCTGCTATAAACATAGGGGTGCATAGGTTCTTTTGGATTGGTGTTTCAGGGTTCTTAGGATATAGTCCTAGCAGTGGAATTGCTGGGTCAAAAGGTAGATCCAGTTTTAGTTTTTTTAGAAAATTCCATACTGTTTTCCATAGTGGTTGTACCAGTCTGCACTCCCACCAGCAGTGCACTAGGGTCCCCTTTCTCCACAACCTCTCCAACACGTGCTGTTTGTTGCTTTGTTTATGAAGGCCATTCTGACTGGTGTGAAGTGGTATCTCATTGTGGTTTTAATTTGCATCTCTCTGATAGCTAGCAATATCGAGCATCTTTACATGTGTCTCTGGATCCTCTGTATGTCCTCCTTGGAGAAGTGTCTGCCCAAGTCCTTTGTCTGGTACTGGCATAAAAACAGGCACGTGGACCAGTGGAATAGAACAGAGAGCCCCGAAATAAACCCTAGTCTCTATAGTCAATTAATATTTGACAAAGGGGGCAGCAACATAAAATAGAGTAAAAATAGCCTCTTCAACAAGTGGTATTGGGAGAACTGGACAGCTTCGTGCAAGAAAATGAAACTCGAGCACCAACTTACACCATACACAAAAATAAATTCAAGGTGGATAAAAGATTTAAACATAAGCCGTAACACCATTAAAGTCCTAGAGGAGAACATAGGCAGGAAAATCTCAGATATTCCACGCAGAAACATTTTTACTGATATGTCCCCTAAAGCAAGGGACATAAAGGAAAGAATAAACAAATAGGATCTCATCAAAATAAAAAGCTTCTGCATGGCCAAGGAAAACAGTATTAAAATAAAAAGAGAACCAACTGTGTGGGAAAACATATTTGACAATGATACCTCAGATAAGGGTTTAATCTCCAAAATATACAAAGAACTTACACGACTCCACTCTAAGAAGACAAGCAACCCAATTAAATGCTATTCTTTTAAAAGCCAAAGAAGGGATACTCTGACTTGATCCAGAAATAAAATACAGGATATCTACAGCTGTTTTGCTGAATATAGTAGCCACTGGTATAAGTGGCTGCTTAAATTTAAAATAATTTAAATTAAATTTAAAAATTTAAATGCCATTCTTCAGCCTAAATAGCCATATTTTAAGTGCTCAATAGTCACACATAACTATCATATTGTGCAGCACAATTATAAAGCATTTTCATTATTGCAGAAAGATCTTTTAGACAGTGTTGATCTGGCACAGTAATTTTCGACTGGTGTGCCACCAAAAATTTTAAAACATTCAATACCTGACTGTTTAGTCAGGGGCAATGACCTCTTTCCCCTTAGATTGTCAAATTAAAAAATGACAACAGCCAATACAATAGCCATCTGGTGTGAATGAATCAAAATTATACCTATTTTTTGACAGATCATCAAAAAATGCATTTTTTGTGCCAGAGAATTTTAGTAATTAGTTTATGTGTGCCCTGAGGTGAAAAGAGTTGAAAATCACTGATCTAGAATGATGAAAAAAACTGTATTTTTTGGCTGTTGATCTGAATTGCTTGCCCTTCCAGTTAAGCTGTTAGTAAGCACTAGGAAGCAGAAATGTCCAAATTGTAACATTGACAAGAGTATAAGCTACATGAAATCTGTATTGCTAATGAAGAAGAGTCCCACATTCCTTTAAAAAAAAAAAACAGGGCAGGAGATAGTTTCACTTCCTTTGAAGTAAATAAAGTTTCCTGACCAAGACCAAAAATAACTAGCCACCTCCATGTGGAAGTTTCAGTGCAGGACCTGCCAACAAAACCAAAGTTTTACTCAAGAAGTTTTCCAAAAACTGTTTCCTAAAAATAATTGGGGGGAAGAAAGATAAAATCAAAACTACAAACTCAATTTCCTCCCTCATTCATTCAAATATTTACTGAACAGACATGGACTCTATGCTTTGTACCTAAAGACATTTTCAAAATAGAGTTTACCAATTTCCAAGGCCCAAAATATAAACAAAAAATGTCCATAATGCACCCTAAAATATGTATTTTTAAGTAGCATGATTTTCTAGTAAAACCACCAGGAAAAAATGGCTGGAAAATGTACCCCTATTTGGCTGAAAGAGTCGGCTGGTGATATCTAATAGTCTCTCTGCCAAAAATAGTGACTTGGAATCTAGAAAAGTTGAATCCTAGCCACTCTGTTTTCCAGTAAGATAGAGAAGCCAATTCTCATTAGTGACAATAATTTAAATCACCAGCATAGAAGATAGTTATTTTTATATTTTTTATAATAGGGGTACACACAGCTAGGTCATGCATAAATTGTTTCAAATCATTAAGAAACAAATCAAAAAGAAGTGTTGGAGGAAGCGGAGGCAGAACATAGTCTTTTTTCCCAAAATAAAGGTTATTCAACTTTATTTTTTTATTCATTTTTTATTGTTTTATTGATGTTCTATTACTGTTGTCCCAATTTTTCTCCCATTGCTCTCCCCTGACTTACTCACCCCCTGCTCCCACAGTCGGTCCCCACCCTGTTGTCAATGTCCATAGGTCATTTATACATGTCCCTTCACTAGACCCTTCCACTTTTCCCCCCTTACCCTCCAACTCCCTCCCCTCTGGTCACTGTCAACCTGTTCCTTGTTTCCATGCCTCTGGTTCTATTTTGTGCATTTGTTTTGTTCATTAGGTTCTTCTTATAGTGAAATTATATAGTATTTGTCTTTCACCACCTGGCTTATTTCACTTAGCATAATGCTCTCCAGTTCCATCCATGCTGTTGAGAAAGGTAGGAGTACCTTCTTTCTACAGCAGTATTATCTACAATAGCCAATTGCTGAAAACAGCCTAAGTGCCCATCAGTAAATGAGGAAATAAAAAAACTGTGGTACATTTACACAATGGAAAACTACACAATAGAATATGGCAGCATAGTCTCTTTTTAAAGACTGAATTTATTGTCTGATCTGTTAGAAAGCCATTCCCATCAATGCTTGCCACAGTCTTAAACTCATATTAAACATAAGCCTTAGTTACCAGATCTTGCACCCCAGTTTTGCTAAATGCCTTCCATTTAGCCTTCCTCATCCCCTCACCACACTTATCCCCACTGTTCCATGTACCAGGAGGCTACCTGCAGAGGCTGGATTGCCCTCTGGCTTCTGGAGGGCTTCAGCCAGTGGGAGCTATTAGTAGCAGCTTAGAGGATGGGAACATAGAAAGGTCAGGCTCAGTGTCACCACAACCCCCACCTCCCTGTGCAAACTCACTCCTTGCCAGACCACTATAGCCTGGCTACATTCCCTAAGCAAATGCTATAGCCCATGTCAGACAGCTGTCTTCAGAGTGCTGCACTCTTCAAATTCCAGTAACTTCTCATTTCCTTTGATTGTCCAGGCCACTGAGTGGCAATGGCTCCCAAGGTACTATACTGATGAGCCATGGCTTTTCCTCAACTTTGCCTCTACCTTTGTAATACTTCCTTTTTTAACTTCCCTTCAGTTATTCTGTTCGTGCAGGCTGTTTCCTCACAAGCCCTGACTAACACACTAGGTCATTACTAGTTTTTATGCACAAAGCCCAGGGCAAAATCAATTACATTTGTGAGCAATCTTTTTTTAAATATATTTTATTGATTATGCTATCACAGTTGTCCCATTCCCCCCATCATTACCTTTCACCCTGCACACCCCCTCCCACCCACATTCCCCCCTTTAGTTCATGTCCATGTGTCATAAGTTCTTTAGCTTCTACATTTCCCACACTATTCTTGCCCTCCCCATCTATTTTCTACTCACCATCTGTATCTTTATTTATTTATTCTCTGTACCTTTTCCCCCTCTCCTACTCCCACACCCCTGTTGCTAACCCTCCATATGATCTCCATTTCTGTGGTTCTGTTCCTGTTCTAGTTGTTTGCTCAGTTTGCTTTTGTTTCAGGTGTGGTTGTTAATAGCTGTGAGTTTGCTGTCTTTTCACTGTCATATTTTTTATCTTCTTTTCCTTAGGTAAGTCCCTTTAACACTTCCTATAATAAGGGCGTGGTGATGATGAACTCCTTTAACTTGACCTTATCTGAGAAGCACTTTATCTTCCCTTCCATTCTAAATGAAAGCTTTGGTGGATAGAGCAATTTTGGATGTAGGTCCTTGCCTTTCAAGACTTCGAATACTTCTTTCCAGCCCCTTCTTGCCTGCAAGGTCTCTTTTAAGAAATCAGGTGACAGTCTGATAGGAACTCCTTTGTAAATAACTGTCCTCTTATCTCTAGCTGCTTCTAGAATTCTCTCCTTCATTTGAATCTTGGCTAATGTAATTACGATGTGCCTTGGTGTGTTCCTCCTTGGGTCCAACTTCTTTGGGACTCTCTGAGCTTCCTGGACTTCCTGGAAGTCTATTTCCTTTGCCAGATTGGGGAAGTTCTCCTTTATTATTTGTTCAAATACGTTTTCCACTTGTTGCTCTTCTTCTTCCCCTTCTGGTACTCCTATAATTCAAATGTTGGGATATTTAAAGATGTCCTGGAGGTTCCTAAGCCTCTCCTCATTTTTTTAAATTCTTGTTTCTTCCTTCTTTTCTGTTTGGTTGTTTATTTCTTCCTTCCTTCTGATCCACACCATTGATTTGAGTCCCAGTTTTCTTCCCATCTCTATTGGCTCCCTGTGCATTTTCCTTCATTTCACTTAGCATAGCCTTCATTTTGACATCTAATTTGTGACCAAAATCAACCAATTCTGTGAGCATCCTGATCACTAGTGCTTTGAACTGTGCATCTGATAGGTTGGCTATCTCTAAGTAACTTAAAAGTATTGGCTTTGGTGGTTTGATTTGTTCCTTTGTTTGCATCTTTTTTTTTTTTTTTTTTTTTTTTGGTCTGATCATGCCTGTTATGTGTGAGGGACAGAGCCTTAGGTGTTCACCAGGGTGAGGCAACCCAGTTATAGAGTTGTGTCACTGTATGTGGGGGTGGGGTCCAAGAGGGAACAATGGTGCTTGCTCTGCTCTTTCTCGGATTTCAATCCCCTCTGTGAGACTGGGAGTCTCTCCTGGCACCTCAACCCCCACAAGTGTTTTCAATCAGTGCTTTTAGGCTTTATTTCTTGGCGCTGGGGCCCTGGGTTGAGCAGTCTTCTCACTGCCCATTTTCACCTAGTTTATCTGCATGTGAATGTGTGACACGGTCAGCCGCCTTGCATGCCTCGCTGGGTCTGCTCATTGCCTCCCTGTGCCCAGGGTCTGCTAACCACCGCCTGTGTGCCTGGGGTGTGCCAACCACCACCTGCGCATCTGGGACCACTAGACACTGCTTTTTCCTGCTGCGATCCCTCTCCACTGGTCACTGATTCTGCCCTTCTTACCAGTGTGGGTGAATCATTGTCAGACTTCTGTACAATTCAATTTTCTATCTGTTCTGGTTGGGGTTTTTTTGTTTGTTTGTTTCTAAATTTTTGTTGTCCTTAATTTTGGTTGTGAGAGGAGGCATAGTGTGTCCACCTACACCTCCATCTTGGCTGGAATTCCTACTGTTCATATTTTTTATCTTTTTTTTCTTACATAAGTCCCTTTAACATTTGATATAATAAGGGCTTTGTGATGATGAACTCCTTTAACTTGACCTTATCTGAGAAGTACTTTATCTTCCCTTCCATTCTTAATGAAAGCTTTGCTAGATAGAGTAATCTTAGATGTAGGCCCTTGCTTTTCATGACTTGGAATACTTCTTTCCAGCCCCTTCTTGCCTGTAAGGTCTCTTTTGAGAAATCAGCTGACAGTCTGATGGGAACTCCTTTGTAGGTAACTGTCTCCTTTTCTCTTGATGCTTCTAAGATTCTCTCCTTATTTTTAATCTTGGGTAATGTAATTATGATGTGCTTTGGTGTGTTCCTTCTTGGGTCCAACTTCTTTGGGACTCTCTGAGATTACTGGATTTCCTAGAAGTCTATTTCCTTTGCCAGATTGGGAAGTTCTCCTTCATTATTTGTTCAAATAAGTTTTCAGTTTGTTGCTCTTCCTCTTCTCCTTCTAGTAGTACCCCTATAATTTGGATGTTGGAATGTTTAAAGATGCCATGGAGGTTCCTAAGCCTCTCCTCCTGTTCCTCATAGTAAATATGAGTCAGAAAAAAAATAACTATAATTTATGAAATACAAAACCAATGCAACACTTAAATGAAAATTTCACCAAAAGAATGGTAATTTAATCTGATAGAGCAATATTGTCCTTTAGAAAAGGGGGAAGAAGGAGGACTTCAACCATATAAAATTAATAAAAGAAAACAAATTAGCTCCCAAATACAACAGAATTTGAGTACTTTTGGTACTCGTAATCTTCAGAAGGCGCTTTGTAATTAACTGCCCTACATAAGAAAGTAAAACCTGAATTCAATCAGTGAGGAGACATTCTCCCAAAAACTGATGTAGTAGTTCTTAAATTAAACTTCATGCAGCTGCCCTGCTCACCATCATCATGGTGCAATGAGTGAACAAACCCCCAATATCAAGCAGACGAGCTTTCAAATCTTTCCAAGTTAAACAATTCATAAAATGGGAAAAAAATAATGTCTCCAGTGTAGGATAGTTGTGAGGATTAAATATAAAAATACATGTAAAATACCTACCACAGTGTCTGATGCATTACAATTATTGAATAAATGAAAATTCAAAATTAAAATGAACAAAAGGCAACCAAAGATTTATATCTCAAATCAGCCTGAAAGTCATAAAGTAAATCAGGAAAAAAGAATGGGTAGGAATAGGTGGATAAAGAGCTCCCACTCTAGTTTCCTGTGGGTCATATACATTTTAAGGACCTTCATAATGAATGAATTCTCAAAGGGATTGTTACAAATAGTCACCTAAGGAAATGTTCTCATTCCCTACCCAGCAGAGCTTCAACTTTTTTCTTCTTCTACCATTTTTAAGAGTAATTAACACTTTTCCAATGCATCATAGTGATTATTTCTTACTAGCACAAACTATTCTGGACCCCAAAAAAGTCAAATCAGTACTATACTGAAGGATAAACTCATTCCAGTTAGCCAGAAGCTATTCTACCACTTAGTTCCAAAATGTCCTGAATGCAGTGACTCTTTGCCCCTCTGCTTGGTATTTTAAGACCATTCAATCTTAATGAAACTTTGCCTTTTCCTGTGTTGGCCACATCCACAGCCCAGAAGCAAAATCATCATTTTCTCTTGGATTATGTCTGAGACATATTATTGACTCTACTTCTGGATGGAATTTATATTTTAACAAAAATTTAAAAGACAAGCAGGATGCTAAGGAAGTGGGATTGAGGACAGAGTTTTTTGATGAGTGAGAGAGGAACAATATGCCAAAGACTGAGACATTGCCCGATGTGTTGAGAAGACTAATTAAAACACATAAAAAGTAATACTGAAGACAGACCAATTCAAAAATTCTCCCCTGTCTCTTTTGTTGGTTTATAGATCATTTATCCTGCCATTGTGAACCCAGTTTCCCCAATTTTTATGGTCTTGGAGTTGCTGTTTCATAACTCTCAAGGCCAAGGTCCCAGTGGTCTCTTTAATCAAACGTTGCCTGGTGAACAAAGCAAATTCAAATAGAAAAAGATCAACATATGGCAACTATCTCCATGTACAAGGCATTGCACATGGCATTACATGCTGTAATCCGTGCAATTAATTACCTGATAGTAATCTCACAAAAAAGTGCAATCTCTATTTAACAGGTATGTAAACAAAGACTCTGAGAAGTTAGGAAACTTGCCCCAAAGTTAAGTTGCCTGACTAAAATTGCACCAGATCTTCCTGTTTCATAGCTCATTCTCATTCTGTTCTGCCACATGTTCATCAAGGACTTCATCTATTATTCAGCATCTTTACATATTTGAGACCTTATAAAACATTATCCTCACTTTATCATCAATACTTTATTTTATACACAAATCCATCAAGAGAGAATAGAACATTTAATAGGCACTCCCATTTTAAGGGGCAGAGGAACAGTGAGCTATATAGCAGTCACTGGTCCGTATCAATTTTGAAATCCAATCAGGCAAATGTAGCAGGGCCTCCTACTCTGGGTATAGGAAATGGTTCTTGCATAGAGCTTGGAAGCAATTAGCCCTTCCCTCTGAGATGGTCTTCTTTTTCAATAAGAAACAGCCAAGATTTTCAGCCAAGTAATTTTCTCAGCTTGTTTCCTGACTCTTTTATTATATTTTGAACTGCTGTTCATGATTTAATCTAAACTGGTCCAATTTCCTCCTAAACTCTGTAGGCTTTCTACATACCATTTTCTTAGACAAAAGCTATAGCAACAAATTTTTTTTTGAGACAGGCCTCTATTTGAAGGTGCTCTGGAAAAATGGCATTAAAATTCTTAGAACGTCTTTTGTCTAGCTGAGAGAGTTCAATTAGCCCACATTAAATTTCTCTGTGGTTGTAACAGTCTTACATCCACACTCTTTTTTTTTTAATCAGTATTTTTTAATTGTTGATATTGTACAGCTTTCTGTCTTTTACCCCGCCCCCAGCCCACCACCCCAGCCCTCCCCACCCTCCTCCCACCTCCACCCCCCCCCCCATAGTTTTTGTCCATGAGTCCTTTATACTTGTTGCTCTAAACCGTTCCCGTTTTCCCCTGAACTTCCCTCCCCTCCCCCTCTGGTCACTGTCAGACTGTTCTCAATTTCAGTGTCTTTGTTTATATTATGCTTGTTTGTTTGTTTTGTTGATTAGGTTCCTGTTAAAGGTGAGATCATATGGTATTTGTCTTTCACTGCCTGGCTTATTTTGCTTAGCATGATGCTCTCAAGTTCCATCCATGCTGTCGCAAAAGGTAGGAGCTCCTTCTTTCTTTCTGCTGCATAGAATTCCATTGTGTAAATGTACCACAGTTTTTTGATCCATTCATTAACTGATGGGCACCTAGGTTGCTTCCAGCACTTGGCTATTGTAAATTGTGCTGCTATGAACATAGACCTGTATGCAGAAAACTACACAACACTGAAGAAAGAAATCAAGGAAGACACAAACAAATGGAAGCATATACCGTGTTCATGGATCAGAAGAATTAATATCATCAAAATGTCCATACTACCCAAAGTAATTTACAGATTCAATGCAATACCTATTACATCCACACTCTTGATTTTATCTGTGTCCAGAGGCCATTTGGTACTTTGAGAAACTTTTGCCAATTGGAGAGATTGAAAATGTGAATTGGTTTTATTTCCAAACCCAATATATCCTGGACCTTCCATATTTACTTGAAATTCTGCTTGCAAGCAGATGAGTTCTTTTTTTAGTTTATCTATTTCTTCTCAGACCCTATTATCTATTATTTTTTTCTTTTTTAAGTATATTTTATTGATTATGCTATTACAGTTGTCCCAATTTTTTTCTCTCCTTTATCCCCACTCCACCCTGCACTTCCCCACCACCCAGCATCCCCCACTTTAGTTCATGTCCATGAGTTGTACATATAAGTTCTTTGTCTTCTCTATTACCTATACTATTATTAACCTACCCCTATCTATTTAATGCCTACCAATTATGCTTCTTATTCCCTGTACATTTTCCTCCCCATCTCTCCCCTTCCCCTTCCCCACTGAAAACCCTCCATATAATCTTCATTTCTGTTATTCTGTTCCTGTTCTAGTTGTTTGCCTATTTTTTAGATCCAGTTGTTAATACTTGTGAGTTCATTGTCATTTTATTGTTCATAGTTTTGATCATCTTCTTTTTCTTAGATAATTCCCTTTAACATTTCATATAATAAGGGTTTGGTGATAATGAACTTCTTGAACTTGACCTTATCTGGGAATCACTTTATCTGCCCTTTCATTATAAATGAAAGCTTTGCTGGATTGAGTAATCTTGGATGTAGGTCCTTGCCTTTCATGACTTGGAACACTTCTTTCCAGCCCCTTCTTGCCTGCAGGTTTCTTTTGAGAAATCATCTGATAGTCTGATGGGAATTCCTTTGTAGGTAACTGTCTCCTTTTCTCTTGCTGCTTCTAAGATTCTCTCCTTCTCTTTAATCTTGGGTAATATAATTATGATGTGCCTTTGTGTGTTCCTCCTTGGGTCCAATTTCTTTGGGACTCTTTGGGCTTCCTGGACTTCCTAGAATTCTATTCCCTTCACTACATTGGGGAAGTTTTCCTTCATTATTTTTTCAAATAACTTTTCAATTTCTTGCTCTTCATCTTCTCCTTCTAGCACCCCTATGATTCAGACGTTGGAGTGCTTAAAGTTATTCCAGAGGCTCCTAAGCCTCTCCTCATTTTTTTGAACTCTTGTTTCTTTATTCTGTTCCAATTGGATATTTATTTCTTCCTTTAGTTCCAAATCATTGATCTGAGTCCCAGTTTCCTTCCCTTCACTGTTGGAACCCTGTATATTTGCCTTTATTTCAGTTTGTGTAGCCTTCATTTTTTCCTTCATGTTGCAACCAAACTCAATCAACTCTGTATCAGATAAGTTGTCTGTCTTCACATCACTTAGCTCTTTTTCTGGAGTTTTGATCTGTTCTTTCATTTGGGCCATATTTCTTTGTCTTGGTGCACTGGTCCGGATAAATGTTTCTTTAACTCCTTGATTGTTGGAGTCCCATGCTATTCTGGAAGTTCTGGTTATTTGTTTTTAAGTTAGTTGTTATCTTTCTTTTGGTTGTGCAAGGAAGCTAAGCATTTCTACCTACACCTCCATCTCGGCCAGAACTCCTATTATCTATAATTTGTAAAAAGTTAATTGACCCCTTCAGCATTCTAAATATAAATCTTACTCTAAATCCACAAGTTCATTGATTACATTTTCTTTCTTTCAAGTTATTGGAAGTAACAGTGTTGCCAGTTATTCCACTACTGCACAACATAGGTTGCCTTTTAACAGCCTCCAATAACAGATCCCTCTCAGGTCTTCCCGGCTCCATTAGCACTCTATATTAGCTTCCCCTATGGTCTCTGGCAGCCACTCAGTCCCAAAGCCAATGTCCCATAGTTTAAGTTTCTGTTACAGCAACACACCACTTCTGAGCATTTTTTTTTTATCTTCACCCAAGGACATTTTTTCATCGCTTTTAGAGAAGGGAGACAGAGACAGAGACAGAGAGACAGAGGGAGAGAAACATTGATGTGAGAGAGAAACATTGATTGCCTCTCATATGCACCCTGACTAGGGGGTCAAACTCACATCCTGGGTATCTGCCCTTACTGGGAATTGAACCTGCAACCTTTTGGTCTATGAGACAATACTCCAATCAACTGAGCCGCACCAGCCAGGGCTCAAGTATCAATTTTTATATCAGTTTTCCATTTCTGTGTAGCAAATCACCCCAAGACTTACTGATCTAACAATGTATTACTTTTCAAAATTCTGTGTATTTGCTGGATTATTTTTCTATTCATGTCTTGGAACATTCATGAAGCTTCATTCAGTCAGGGGGGCCTTGGGGACTGGACTAAACTGGCTTCTCCTGCCAAATGGCATTTAATTCTGGACTTCTCCATAGTATGATAGTCTCAGGGTTCCAGAAGGACAAGCTTCAGTGTGCAAGTGCTTATCAAATCTTTGCTCCCATCATATTTGTTCATGTCCCATTGCCAAAGCAACTCACACAGCTGAGCCCAGTGTCAATGTGGTAAAGGAATATATCAACATGTGTGTGGATATGGTAGATGTGATTCACTGGGGTTGTCACTATAGCAGTCTACCACAGAACTGAAATATAAATGTGCTTTTCTCTCTATCTTCATTCAAGTATATAGCCTGATATCTTTTTCACATTTGGTATATATTTGTTTAATTGAAGACTTTTGAAACTGTAAGGGCCAGAAAGGCTCAGACTACTATAGCCTTGGAGATATGAAATACTATAAAATAAAACTAACCATTAAAAACTTTCTCACACTATCATCTTATAAATCAAATATCTTTTCTGATCAAAAGTAGTATTTAAGGTATCATGATTTCAAATAAAGAACTCTAACTCATTAACCAACTCATTAACTAACTCATTTCTATTATGGTCATAATCAATCTTAGAAATAAATTCTGTATAAATTTGAAATTTTTCTGATCCTAAAATGTTGGGAACTGTTCAACCTGGTTTCAGGAGCTATAATCCCCACCCCATGGCTAGGCTGCATAAGAGCCCAAGGGACCTGCTTCTTCTGGATCTGTTCTGTCAAGAGGACCTGAGCCACTAAGGAGACAAAGCTTATCTCCCTGGCAGGAGCACCACTTCTGCTTCATCCATCTCTGGCCCCAATGCTTAGTCAGTTAGTCAATGATGGGTAAGACTCCTCAAGGGAGAGGCAACCCAAGCCAGACACAACCACTTGGAAAGCCCTTATGGAAGGACTTGGGGGACTGCAGCTAAGAGGGTTGATGGACCCTCGCCCCCACCCCTGGCCATTCTGACATAGCCTGAGTCCCCATTTCTGTCTGGGAGATGTCTCCCTTATCCCTTGCTTCCTATCTCTAATCTGCTTATGTCTGAAACTATGAGGGCAAGCAGTGCAGCCCTGTGCTGGCCAGAGCAGTGATCGGGCATAAGAAAGAATTTGTAAAGTCCCGTGAAACCTGGTCTGCTAAGAGTGCTCTCATTTAAATATAAGGGTCCAAGGAGGAAATGAGTATGTCTCCCAAAGTTTTTGTAACCCCCTTTCCTGACAGACCCTGACTCAGATTAAGCCCTCAGATTTCTTTGAAATGTTACCCCTTGTTTGATCCTTGCCACCTGACATATCTGAATTCCTGTGTATTTGAACCCAATAAAAGCCCATTGAGGAAGGGGCTCTGGGTCCTTCTCCTTTGAGAGATTGACCACCTTTCCCTCCCAAGCAGATCATGTCTTGGTAGTTTTATTTTCATCCATGGCAGACAGAGGAGCTCGCTCTGCACTCAAAGTTCCCCCACACTAAAAACTGTTTGAACATCTGAATAACTATGTTCAGTATTTCCCTTAGTATTTCACAAGAAAAAAAGAATAGAATTATTGGCATCCAGACCCAGTATTTGAATTTTGCTAAGGTTAGATGTGAGACTAATTTGTCCTTCTCATCTGAAGATATAGGCACATTTAGTTTTCACTGAAATAAAGAGAATCAAGATGTGTTTTAATGACCTCAAATGTTCCCTTTCCATCAATCATTTTCTCCAGAAAAGGCTGGGTTTTTCATCAATAGTAGTGGTTAATAATGAACACATTTTGAAACTGTTTCTTGATTAATGTAATATCTTACTTTCAAAGACTGATAGACCATAAAACTGCTACAAGAAACATTTTTTCCCTTGCTAATAGTTGTGATTCTAAGAATCCAGGTATGTTTGTACTCTTTTTTTCCCACAAAGCAGAGTATTCCATCAAAGTATGACAAGGGATTCACTGGAAACTCAATTTACATGTGGTGGTTTTTTTGTCTTGTCTGTTTGCTTGCTTGTTATACAAAAAACCCTCTGCCTGAGTTTTCAATCCAGCACTGCAAAGGAGTTCCTACTCAAATCTAGAGGACAGCAGGAGGAGTTTCTGAACCTATTCTTTTGGACCAGACAGGCCACCTAAGTACTCTAAGCTGAGGCAGAGGGGAATGCATATCCCTGTTACTCTCTAATTGAAACACTTACCACTAATTAGCCCTAATATGTATATAGAGTCTATTGTGATAATGATAATGAAGACTAGAACCAGTGTTTATTTATCCTTCACTGTGCCACGAATTATTCAAAGCATTTTACATGGATTAACTCACTTAATCTGACAGTCCCATAAAGTAAGTATAATGATTTTCTCCAGTTTATAGAGGAGGGCACTGAGGTGTAAAGCAATTTTTTCAGGGTTATATCACATTAAATGGCAGAGGTAGGATTTAAACCCAACACCAGCTCTATTGCTTCAAATACATGGGTCTCATGTAAAATTCAAATTTCCTTCATGCATCAATGACCTTGGGACTATACCCTCAGCAGTAAACCACTGATATTTACACCCTTATATTGTTAATCAACTCATCTGACTTTCTGATGATGGGTTGCACAAATTGTCAACAAAAAGGCAATTACAGGGACCTCAGGCTAATTACATAAGGTCCTTTTCTCTTTGACAGTCTAGGCATCTACATTCTCCTGGAACTTGAATAGGATTGCTACCTAGACCATTATCTCTACAGATATCTCATGGCCTCCCATCCTACAGAGCTAAAGCTTTCCTGTGCCATGAGCCCTCCTCAGCCACCACCACTACACCTCACCCTAACACACAGTCAATGAAAATGTGTTTCCCATGTACCTCCTATGTGCCAGACCCTGTGGTAGACAGAGAAGAGAGACCTGCATACTGGGAGGTTTCAGACTTCATAGTCCTGACTCCTAATTTGAGCAACATGATTAATTTGGGGAAACACTAACCCGTAAGTAATTAGAGGGAATATTTTAGATCAGGCGTGTCAAACTCATTTTCACTAGGGGCCACATCAGCCTCACAGTTGCCTTCCAAGGGCCGAATGTAATTTTAGGACTGTATAAGTGTAACTACTCCTTAACTAGGGGCAAGGAGCTCAGTACTACCACCAGGTAGAAACAAGGTGCTGGGCCAGACAAAACAAGGGGGAGGGCCGGATCCAACCCATGGGCTTTGTATTTGCCACCTGTGTTTTAGACAGAAAGATTCAAACTAAACCACCTTTATGGTCCCTTCCAACCTCACCATCACCCTCTTGATTTCCCTCTAAGACAAGCATTTATTAGTCTAATTTCAGTAGACACCTTTACCTGCAATTACTATATAATGTTTGTTTACTTTTTTAAATGAAAATGAATTTAACTTAATCTTCTTTTGTGAATTTCAAGATACACCTTGAAATAAATGAAGATACTCCAGGGTGTCATCAAACCAGGGCTGGGAATCCTTGTTCTAAAAAGTAGAAAACCTTGATTAAATCTTCAAGAATCCAGAAGAGAAAAATGTATATGGATATACAGATAGAGCACAGTAAAGAGAGAGTTTTTTATATATGCATTTTTCACTTATATACACATACTCTCACACACACACACACACACACACACACACACATGAAAGGTGGTACACCAAAATGTGGTTATCTTTAAGTGAATCATCTCTTGTAAACTTAGCATCAATACCCCTCATTATTAAGACCTCTGAGCCACAGATGAGATGCCGACAACGAGGTTTCCGAAGGAGAGAAAAGGTCATTATTTTCCAGAGATAGGCAAATGCATAGACAGATGAGAGATTCAAACAGAGTCTAGATGAATCTCTTGAGATTCCCCACATTAGTGCTACAAGTTGAGATAATTGATGGGAATTTCCCAGAAGTTGTTGAGCTCCATATTGGAATTGCTTCAAGCAAGGTCTTTGAGAGCTTCTCACTTAGATGTTACAGGCTAAGATCACCTGGTACTTTTGCTACCACCGCTCATCCAGCAGGTATATAACCCTCTAATTCCTTATATTGTTTTCTCCATACCTGGAAAACACAATGGTGTCTCTTTAAATACCAACTATTATAAATAAGCAATCAATTCTTTTCTTTTTGACTATACACACACACACACACACACACACACACACACACACACACACACATACGTGTATGTGTGTATGCTTTTACAGTAACAAAAAATATTTGTTTAAAAAAGCAGTACATATTTTTAAATGTTTTAAATATATAATGTAATAAATGTCTTGCTAGAGATGCTAAAAAAGCTCTGAAGAGGGATATAATATACAAGTTATAAGGGTACAGGGAAGGCTTTCTAGAGAGAGTGGAGTGTTCCAAATGGACCTTGAGGGAGGTGAGGAGTTGCTACAGGTCACAAGTAAAAACAAGACAGGTAAAGGGAGCATGCTGATGACCAATAAGTTGTCTGATGTTACAGGGACTTTGAGAAGCAGTGGTCTAAGGGTAGTCAGAGGGACAGGCAGGAGCTGGGAAGGTGACTAAAGGGAATCAGATATTGACAATTTCTGAGTCCCATTTGAAGAGGAATAAGATAAGATGAGGCTGAAGACAAAAGCAAGAGGCCTCATCCTGGAGGGATTTCTCTGCCAGTCTATACATGTTGGGACTTTTTTCTTGTAAGCAATAAAAAGTTACTAAAGAACTGGAAGTATAAGATTTGTGTTCTATGAAATTCACCATAGCCACACAGAGGGGAATATGAAGAGGCTGGAAGAGTGGGAACCAGTCCAGAGAGCCATGGAGGTGAGGGGCTCTAAGGAGATTCCACAAGGATGGGATATGTGGGGTCACATAAACTGAAGGATAATAAGGAAATTTCTGCCTTGCCTAGAATGTGCTTTAGTGGTGGAAAATAAGAAGTGATGTTTCAAGATATGCTCCAGAAAGGAAATCTGGGAACCAAGCCCTTCCTTGGAACAAAAACAGGAAAGTCACAACATACGTCTAAGTGTATTTTTCTTGGACATATTCCTAATCTGTAGATAAAAGAATAAATTGTTCTAATTAGGAAGTGTTAGCTGTTTCTAATTGACTTGGGGCTTTCACCCAGGCCAATTAGGCCTCTTTAGACCTCACCCTGTACTGACTGAATTCTCTGCCCACAGCCTAGCTTAGCCAAAGCTTCTCAGCTCCAAAGAGGAGATGCTTAAAACTGTCCAAGGCATCTTCTGGCCAGACCATGTTTTAGGTGCTGCCAATGCTCATCAAGCAGAAAGGATAAGAGAGCTCTAGGACAAGTTGATCTTATAACAGGGCTTCTCAGGCATAGGTTTGCATATGAACTACGTGGGGATCCCACAGGTCTGGGGCAGAGCCTGAGATGCTAGTGCTGTTCAACTGTGCATCACACTTTGAGAAGCACTTGTATGAAGATGATTGGAGAAACGGCCAGGAGACGGTATGGTGCCTAGAGGGAATCAGATATTGACAATTCCTGAGTTCCATTGATTCATTGTATTTGTTGCATCCTCACTGAAAAATGGACCTATGTGATCTATAGTTTTGGATATTGGAAGACTTAAAACAAAGGAAAAGAGATGAGAAATAAAATAGTTTAGAAACCTCAAAGGTCTAATATTAAAACCAGGGTATTAAAGATAAAAAATAAATAGGGCATTTATATTAATTTTCTTTATTTTTTCAATTACAGTTGATGTTCAATATTATATTAGTTTCAGGTGTACAGCATAGTGAATTGACATTTATATAACTAATGAACTGACACAAACTTAGTGGCTAAAAAGAATATCCATTTATTATCTTACAATTCTGTAGTCCAGTTACTAGTTAGTTGGATGGATCCTCTGCCGAAGTTCCCCTCAGGCTGAAACAAACAAGCAAGCAAAATATAACCAGAGACATTGAAATAAAGAACAAACTGACAGTAACCAGAGGGGAGGGGAGTGGGGGGGCAATAATGGGGTAAAGAGGGGGAAGGATCATCAAGGAACATGTATAAAGGCCCCTTGGACAAACCCAAAGAGGGGAAAGAGTGAAGGTGGGAGGTGGTGGTAGGTGGGGCAGGGGAAAGCAGTGGCAGGAAAATGGAGACAACTGTACTTGAATAACAATAAAAAGAAAAGATACTAGGCAGGCTGAAACTCTCCTCTGAGGCTCGGGTCCTCTTCCAAACTCATTCAGATTGACAGAATTTACTTCCTTCAGTTGTAGAACTGAAGTCCCTGCTTTCTTAGTAGCCATCAGCTAGGAACCACTCAGATCATAGAGGCCATCTTGCCACATGGCCTCCTTTTGTAACATAGCAATCATGGAAGTGATACCCTCTCCTCAAAGGGTGTGGGTCAAGGAAGCACATACCAAGGCACATCATAATTACATTACCCAAGGCTAAAGATAAGGAGAGAATTTTAAAAGCATAAAGAAAAAAGAAGAGAGTTACCTATAAAGGAGTTCCTATTAGACTCTCAGCTGACTTCTCCAAAGAAACTGTACAGGCAAGAAGGGGCTGGATAGACATATTCAAAGTCTTGAAAGGCAAGGACCTACATCCAAGATTATTCTATCCAGCAAAGCTATCATTTAGAATGGAAGGGCAGATAAAGTGCTTCCCAGATAAGGTCAAGTTAGAGTTCATCATCACAAAGCCTTTATTATAGGAAATGTTAAAGGGACTTATCTAAGAAGAAGATAAAAAATAGGAACAGTAAAATGACAACAAACTCACAGCTATTAACAACCAAACCTAAAAAACAAACAAACAAACAAAAAAAAAACCTAAGCAACTAGAACAGGAACAGAATCACAGAAATGGAGATCACATGGAGGGTTATCATTGAGCGAGTGGGAGGGGGAGAGAGGGGGAAAGGTACAGGGAATAAGCAGTATAAATGGTAGGTAGAAAATAGATGTGGAAGTTAAGAATAGTATAGGAAATATAGAAGCCAAAGAACCTGTATGTACAACCCATGGACATGAACTAAAGGGGTAGAATGCAGGTGGGAGCGGGTATTCAGGAGAAAGGGGAATAGAAAGGGATGAAAATGGGACAACTGTAATAACATAATCAATAAAATATTTTTTAAAAAGAAGGGTGTGGGTTATTTGGGACCATTTTAGAATTGTGCCAACCACAGCATCCTACAACTGTACACTTTGTATTAAAGATGTTTCAACACATGTCATTTCTTCATTTATTCTCATCAGTTCTCCTTATAATGATGGTGGTAGTAGCAGTAGATTCCATTTTTTGAGCACAGATATTGTGCTGGCACTTTGCTAGGTACTTTATATACTCCTAGTTATTTAACTCTATCAATAATCCTTAATAACCTATGTCATTATAGATATCTATATTTTGTAGATGGGGAAACTGAGACTTAGAAAGTTTAAATAACTTGGTCTAGGTTACACAGTTTAATGACCCAGTGATGTGTTATAGAATGGATTGAGTCCTCATCTAGACAAACTCCATTAGTTTCCTCACCTAGAAATGGAGAAGTAAAACGAGATCTCTTGAGTTGCTTCCAATATTGACATTTCTGCTGTGAAAAAAAAACTTCAGTGCAAAGATTTTCAGTAATTTATTTTAGGTGAAGGCAAATCAAAGTTTGTAGCAGAATGAAAAGTAGAAGTAAGAGAGTTCTGCACAATGGTTTGCATTGCAGATATGGCTCTTACCTAACTCAGTGCTCCCTCTTCTCTGATTCTTCTCTCACCTGCCTTTGTTGAATAGCTTTGCAAAAACTAAAGCCTAGCCCTCAATTGCTTCCCAACCTCCAAATCTCCTAATTATAGCTTCTGGTATAAGGCACCACCACCCAACATCACAGCATAAAGTCTCAATGTGCTCCTTGAATGGTCTAAAGAAAAACATAATTTTATGCACCATGAGGCAATAGAATTGTCAGAAGTTCAAAAAATCAACTAGTAAATTATGAGATTTCAGTCATGGTATGTTCTATAACAGTATACAAATTACAAATTTTTCAAAAACACAGAAAGATAAACAAGGAAAAGTTATCAGTGCCATCTTGTGGAAAGACCTTTACTAAGATGCCTTAGGGACTCTAGCTACATACCACATCATGGCAAAGCCTCTACACTCCACACGTACATGCATCCAATAGACAGCAAAATAGCTTCCCTAATTGTTTATAGGTAGTAGTGCTAATTGGTAGAGGGTCTATTTTGATGGTTAGCTTCCTGTGCCTGACTAGTTATTAAACAATTTTTATATCATCCCTAACTATATAAATGCCAAATAAAACCCCCAATCTCCAACACATTAACACACAAAGGTCACACCAAAACTATTCTGCTTGATTCCTCTACACAGCAAGATTCTCTAAATGTTGAAATTTTGCACTGACCTTTCACAACATGCCATCCCCAACAAACATACACACCTTTAACACAATTTCTTATAGTATAGCTTTTTAAAAATAAACTTAATTTTTCTAGTTGTTTTAATATATTTTATTGATTATGCTGTTACAGTTAACCCATTTTTTCTCCCCTTTATACCCCTGTCCTACCACCAGTATCCCAGCCCCTTACTTCATGTTCATGGGTCACACATGTAAGTTCTTTTCCTTCTACATTTTCTATACTATTAACCTCCCCCTGTCTCTTTTGTACCTACCATTTATGCTTCTCATTCCCTGTACCTTTTCCCCCATTCTCCCCTCTACCCTCTCCCGCTCCCTGCTGCTAACCCTCCATATGATCTCCATTTCTGATTCTGTTCCTGTTCTAGTTGTTTACTTAGTTCATTTTTGTTTGTTTTTGTTTTGTTTTAGGCTCAGTTGTTGATAGTTGTGAGTTTGTTGTCATTTTACTGTTCACAGTCTTAATCATCTTCTTTTTCTCAGATAAATCCCTTTAACGTTTCATATAATAAGAGCTTGGTAATGATGAGTTCCTTTAACTTGACCTTATCTGGGAAGCATTTTATCTGCCCTTCCATTCTAAATGATAGCTTTGCTGGATAGAGTAATTTTGGATGTTCTTTCTTGCCTTCCATGACTTGTAACACTTCTTCCCAGCTATTTCTTGCCTGTAAGGTTTCTTTTGAGAAATCAGCTGATAGTCTTATGGGAACTCCTTTGTAGGCAACTCTCTCCTTTCCTGCTGCTGCTTCTAAGATTCTCTCTTTATCTTTAATTTTGGGTAATGTAATTATAACGTGCCCTGGTGTGTGCTTTCTTGGGTCCAACTTTTTGGGGATTCTCTGAGCTTCCTGGACTTCCTGGAAGTCATTTCCTTTGCCAGATTGGGGACATTCTGCTTTTATTTGTTCAAATAAGTTTTTAATTTCTTGCTCTTCCTCCTCTTCTTCTGGTACCCCTATGATTCAGATGTTGGCATGTTGAAAGTTGTCCTGGAAGTTCCTAAACCTCTTTTTTTTTTTTTTGAATTCTTGTTTCTTCATTGTGTTCCGGTTGAATGTTTACTTCTTCCTTCTGCTCCAAATGATTGATTTAAATCTCAGTTTCCTTCCCTTCACTGTCAGTTTTCTGTATATTTTCCTTCACTTTGCAAAGCCTTCATTTCTTCCTCTATTTTGCAACCATACTTAGTCATTTCTGTGAGCATCCTGATTACCAGTGTTTTAAACTCTGCATCTGATAGGCTGGCTATTTCTTCACTGCTTAGTTCTATTTTTGGAGCTTTGATCTGTTCTTTCATTTGATCCTTTTTTTTTTCTTTCTCTCTTTCTCTCTCTCTCTCTTTTTTTTTTTTTTTTTTTTGTCTCAGCAAGCCTGTTACATAGTAAGGGGCAGAGCCTCAGGTATTTGCCAGGGCAACTCACATCACTGTATTGTAAGGGGCAACTCACATCACTATATTGTGGCACTGTATGTGAGGGAGGGGTCTAAAAGAGAACAATGCCACTTTCTCAGCTCTTGGCCAGTTTTCAGCCACTTCCCCTGCTTCCCACAAGAAAATTGGGCCCTTCTGGTGGTGATTACTAGGTGGGTGGGCTCATGTATGTTCTAGGACCCTGTGGATCTCTCCAACAAACTTTCCTGTAAGGCTGGGAGATTTTCCTGCTGCTGAAGTTCCCACAGATTTTTACAGCCAAAGGTTTTGAGGCTTTATTTCCCAGTGCTGGAACCCTGGGTTGTGCAGTCTGTCTTAGTCCTTAGTTGTTCCTCCCCGTTTATTCTTACATGAATGTGGGACTGCCTGGTTCACCAGCTGCTGCCTGGCCCACCCAGTCCTCCAGCCACCACCTTGCCACACATCCTTTTTGCCCCAGCTCCCCATCTCCACCCCTCCTACTAGTCTGGATGAATGTTTCTTCTTTAATTCCTTGGTTGTCGGACTTCCATACAGTTTGATTTTCTGGAAGTTTTGATTGTTTTTTGTTTTTAAATTTGTTGTTGTCCTTCTTTTGGTTGTGTGAAAAGGCAAAGTGTGTCTACCCATGCCTCCATCTTGGCCAAAGACTTCCGTCCTTCAAAAATAAACTTAATTTTTTTTTACTTCTTGAGTTTATTAGAATATTTGTCTTCCTTCTATATGAATATTTCTATCTGTATTAGTTACTTGTGGCTGCATTAAAAATTACCCCAAAATTTGATGGTTCAAAATAATAAAGATTTATTATCTTACAGTTTCTGTGGGTAAGAAAATCAAGAGAGGCTTAGCTGGGTGGTTCTGGCCAAGGTAATCCATGAGGTTATTGTCAAAATATTGGGCAGGTAATCTAAAATGTTGTTGGGCCTGAAGAATCTACTTCCAAAATAGCCAGCTCCCTTACACAATATGGTATGAAACCTCAGTTCCTCACCATGCTGATCTTTCCATAAGGCTCCTTGAGTGTTCTCACAAGATTGCAGCCAGCTTCTTCCAAGACAGAGCAAGGCAAAAACTATACAGTGTCTTTTATGACAACCTAAGAAGTCACATACCATCATTTCCACAATAGCCCACTGGTTATAAAAACCAGCCTTAGCAATGTAGAAAAGGACTATACAAAGCATGAGATAAGTCACTGGGGGCCATTTTAGAGGTTGACTACCACACCATCCTCCATTCTTAAGTCCAATTTCCAGAATATCAGGTCCCAAATATGCAATGCTTTTAGACAAAAGATCAGAACACTGAAAACACTAAAAATTCTGACTATAGTAAAAGGTCACAAGAACCCACACTCAAGCAATCTTTTGCCTTAGTGGGACACAAGGACACACCTACTTGGAGGAAGGAATTCTCTGACTCTGGCTTCACCTCTAACTGCCACCAGCATCAAGCCTTCGGGAACTGGGGCCTCAATGTGAAAGAGAACTGGGTCAAAACATTCTTATCAGCTTGGGAAAGGGCAGCTAGAATGCCCTAAAACCATTTGGTTGAGCTTTTCAGTGAAAGTTATTTCTAATATTTTACAATGTACAATAAACAAAATTGAAGGAAGACCCCTATTTTTATAAGACTTTTCTGGTGGTTTTAACCCAGGCTCGTTTTTTCCCCCATTGACTTCTTTTGCACTTGTTAGTTTTACTGCACAATTAACTTTTTAATATATATTATCTGATTGTCTTAAGTAATGAGATTGCTGTCTTAAGTAATCTGATTGATGAGTAATTTAGTACTTCATTCTATGTTATGAGAACAGTTACATTTGAACCTAAATTCCCCCAAGTATGTTGTAAATTCCTTGAAGTCAGAGAAATTAAGCTTATCACTCAGACCACCATCAGTGACAACAGATTGTTCTCCAGGAATATGTCCCCTCAACACACTCACATAGACACACATGCATGTACCATACATGCACACAATGGGATCAGAACTCTATAAAAAGCAAGGCTTATTGATCCCTTTTTAACAAAAATAGTAATTAGACTTAGCCAGGATCATGCTGACACTCATTCTTTCCTCAAAAGCACAGACACATAAAAAGTACACCTCAAGAAGGGGCTACATAGTACTCAACATAGTCCTCAAACTCATGCAATGAAAAAGGGACACACAGACCCATAGAAATATAAAATATGCTAACTGTTCCCAAAGTGAAGGTGGTGGGGGGGTAGAAATAAATAAATAAACACACACACACACACACACACACAAGCATAGGTCATCACATAGTACTGGAAACTCACATACACTCCCAGAAATGTACATTCACTGCCTTGCCTATACATTCTAGTTATTGATTCTTTTTTAGTCATTGGTTCATGTAATATTTTTGCACACTGTGTATCAGACTCCATATTAGATGTATGGAATTTGAAGATAGAATGATGACATCTTGGCTCCTAAACAAATAGGCAACCCCAATCCAATAACATAACTGCCATACCAGAAGTACCTATTTATATAAGGTGATATAGAAGTACAGAAAGAGCCTAAATCTTTCTGAGAGTCAGGTAACACCATACAGAGGAGAAAGGAAAAGAAGGTCAGTATTGCAAAGGGGGAGAGAACATGTGTAAACTGCTGAAATTATTAAGATGCAGGGTTGCTAGCCAGGAAATCATCAAAGAAGACTTTTCCTTTTACTTTGAGGCTCCCTAGGTCCAAGACAAAAAATTAAATAGCACCCTTGGCAATGGGACAGAGCCCAAGGCAGAGACCGTGGGCCCTTTCGCCCAGGGTCTGTTGGAAAGGAGGGGCAGAGCAGTAGATAAGTGGGAGGAATTCCTACAAAAGGAGCCATCGACATTTCCAGAAGGAGCGCAAAGGTGTGGAAGGATGCATCTCTACCCCTACAGAGACCCACCCATGGGGGACAATCACTGTTGTAGGGCTCAAAGGCAAAGAGAATCTCTATTCCCCCCCAAGAAAAGTCTTCCCTCTAGAGAAGATGGGGTATGAGCTGGTTCCCAAGGAGGCAAAGAAGGGGCATAGGGTGGTAGGGAAAGATGTGGGAAGCTTCCCCCTGATAAGTGGAAGGAGAAAAGAAAAGAGAGCAAGGCAAAGAGACTAAGAAAAAAATTCAACTCGAAAATAGCAAGTGCTGGGATTCTTGTCTGCAGAAGCAGTGCAACCAGAAACCCTGGAGATGGGGGAAGGACTGGTGACTGAGAAGCACAGCAGAGAAGCGAGGAAAGGAATGAATTGGGATAGAGAGTTGTACGGGTCCAAGAGTGCACATGGGGAAGGGCTTAATCAGGGCTGTGATTGCACAGAGGGGAGGAAAGGGTAGATTTGGCAGCTCCTAGAACCTGGGGAAAATAGATGGAGGCAATGCTTCAGCATTGTCTGGGTAAATGGAAGTGCGTTTTCCACAGGGTCAGAGCAGGCTTTTAACTTGTAGGGGAGAGAAATTCCTTTTCATTTTGCTGGAACCAGAGCTTTAAAAGGTCAAATGTGTGAGCCCTGGCCAGTAGTTGGTTGGAGTGCCATCCTATTACTGAAAGGTTGCGAATTCAATCTCCGGCCCAGACACTTACAGGAGGCAACCACCTCTCTTTATCGCATCAATGTTTCTTTCTCCCTTCCTGTCTTTATCTCTCTCTGTCTAAAAGCAATGAAAAAATTTCCTTGGGTAAAGAATAAATAAATGGTCAAATATGTGAGCCAGGGTACGTTGGAACAGAGGAAGGGAAGTACATTTTCTTGGCTAAGTTTGGAATGAGAGAGACCTTGGCTCAACCAACCCAGCTACTTACTAGTTGTGTGTCATTGGCCAAATTAACCAACTTCTCTAAGCCTCAAGTTACTCATATACAAAAGGGATACAAAAACATTTTCCAGACTTCCAGCCAAGATGGAGGCATAGGTAGACACACTGTGCCTCCTCTCACAACCAAAATTAAGGACAACAAATATTTAGAAACAAGAAAACAACCAGAGCTAATGGAAAATTGAACTGTAAGGAAATCCAACAACATTTATCCAGACCGGTAAGAGGGGTGGAGTCGCGGCAGGAAAAAGTGGACGTGCGGACCCAGGAACACAGGAGGCAATGGCTGGCGGTTCCTAAGTGTGCAGGCGGCTGGCAGGCTCACAGGCAGAGGCTGTCGCACGGGGTGGCAACTGTGCAGACCCAGTGAGGCAGCCAGCTGGCCAGGTGGTCCCACATTTGTGCTCACAGATAATGCAGGCAAAGGGGAAGCGGTGGAAGGGACGGGAACTCAAGAGAGAGCGCAGCAGGTGCCATTGTTCCCTCTCAGACCCCACCCCCACGTATAGCGTCACAACTCAGTGATGGGGCTGCCCTGCACTGGGGAATATATAAGGCTCCACCCCTCACAACGTAACAGCCGCGACCAGACCAAAACCAAAACAAACAAACAAACAAAAAACACCAAAAATGGCTCAAAACGGAAAACAAATCAGAGCCCCAGAGACAATCCTCTAAGCAACGAAGAAATAGCCAACTTATCAGATGCACAGTTCAAAGCCCTGGTGATCAGGATGCTCACAGAATTGGTTGATTTTGCTCATAAATTAGATGAAAAAATGCAGGCTACAATATGTGAAATGAAGGAGGACGTATGGGGAACCAATAGAAATGGGAGGAAAACTGGGACTCAAATCAATGGAGTGGACCAGAAGAAAGAAAGAAACAACAAAACAGAAAACAAGGAAGAAACAAGAATTCAAAAAATGAGGAGAGGCTTAGGAACATCCAGGACATCTTTAAACATCCCAACATCCGAATTATAGGGGTACCAGAAGGGGAAGAAGAAGAGCAACAAGTGGAAAACTTCTTTGAACAAATAATAAAGGAGAACTTCCCCAATCTGGCAAAGGAAATAGACTACTGGGAAGTCCAGGAAGCTCAGAGAGTATCAAAGAAGTTGGACCCAAGGAGGAACACACCAAGGCACATCATAATTACATTACCCAAGATTAGAATGAAGGAGAGAATTCTAGAAGCAGTAAGGGATAAGGGGACAGTCACCTACAAGGGAGTTCCCATCAGACTGTCAGCTGATTTCTCAAAAGAGACCTTGCAGGCAAGAAGGGGCTGGAAAGAAGAATTCCAAGTCTTGAAAGGCAGGGACCTATATCCAAAATTGCTCTATCCAGCAAAGCTGTCATTTAGAATGGAAGGGAAGATAAAGTGCTTCTCAGATAAGGTCAAATTCAAGGAGTTCATCATCACCAAGCCCTTTTTATATGAAATGTTAAAGGGACTTATCTAAGAAAAAGAAGATAAAAAAATATGACAGTGAAAAGTCAGCAAACTCACAGATAGTAACAACCACACCTAAAACAAAAGCAAACAACTAGAACAGGCACAGAGCCACAGAAATGGAGATCATATGGAGGGTTAGCAACAGGGGAGTGGGAGGAGAAGAGAGGGGAAAGGTACAGAGAATAAGTAGCATAAATGGTGGGTAGAAAATAGACAGGAGGAGGGAAAGATTAGTGTGGGTAATGTAGAAGCTAAAGAACTTATGACACATGGACATGAACTAAAGGGTGGGGGGAATGTGGGTGGGAGGGGGTGTGCAGGGTGGAGGAAAATGATGGGGGAGAAATGGGACAACCGTAATAGCATAATCAATAAAATATATTTAAAAAGAAACATTTTCCACATGTAGTTTTTCCAGAAGACACTTGGCACAGGGCCTGGTACACAAGCAAATTCAATAAGGGTTAGCTGTTTTCATAAATATAATTAGTCTGCATCACTAGAAGCACATTGTTCAAATAAAGATATGGACCAGTCAGATCATGACTGAGACACTGTGTTCAGATCTAGGTCCACCTTCTATGAACGACACTGACAAACTCTAGCCTTCCCCAGGGAAGGGTGACTCAGAGACCCTGCAAATCATGAAATATGGAGAGAAATTAACCTAGATATATTTGGGGGAATGAGTATGGTTATGTGAAGTGGCACTAACATTCTGTTTAACTTTAGGAAACAATACTGTGTTGTTAACGATTGTGGAGCCAGGATGCTTGGTTTCAAATAGGCAGGCCATCAGTCACCTTTGGTAAAGTTCCTGACTCTCTGAAGCCTCAACTGTTTCATCTGTAAAATAAAGTTAATTAGATTACCTACCGCATAAGATTATTGTGACAATTAAATGACTTAACATACATCAAGTGCTTAGAATAGCATCTGGCATATAGTAAATTCTCAATTTGTTAATTTGTTTATTTCAGAGCACCGATGGCAGCCCAGTATTTTTAATAATTCCAACAATGGAAAAATGAGAATAGTCCCCAGTAAAGTAGTGATTCCTTCTCGCCGGACTCGTTCAGAAATTCACTGATAGTGACTGCTCACAGCCATTGAAGAGTAGATTCATCCTCCAAAACGGAAGTGTAATAGATTTGCCATCCCTTAACCTCTTGGGCCTAAGAGGAGGCCAGGCGTTTATAAGCTGCAGGGGCAGTTAGCCAGAGATGCAATAACTCCCTCTGACCGCCAGAGAGGAGCAGAGTCCGCACGGGGTGGCTTCATCCAAAGAAAATTCTTCAGTCGTTCCCTGTTTTGTTCTCAGCTGTTTGCGTCGCTCCAATCTCCGTAAGTACCGCTGCTGTAATCCCGCCCATTATTTGACTACCCAATAATGGACGAGGGTCCAGCTGGGACCGGCTTTGTCAGTGACCTTGGTTGTTCTGAGCCCGGCAATCTAGCCCCGCCCACCACGTGCTGGGGGAGTCCCCCGCGGCGCAGCAGTGTCTAGGGCGGTGTTCCTGCGGCTGCGCAGTGCCTGAAGGGGCCAGGCCTGGGTAGGTGTGGGTTACCGGGCTGGCGAACAGACAAGTGGGGCAAAACGGAACGGACTGCCTGTCTCGGTGACCGACTATCCTGAGCCCTCACTCAGCCATGGGTGTGCAGCCCCCCAACTTCTCGTGGGTGCTCCCAGGCCGGCTGGCAGGGCTGGCGCTGCCTTCATCCCCTGCCCACTATCAGTTCCTGCTGGATCTAGGCATACGGCACCTGGTGTCGCTGACGGAGCGCGGGCCCCCGCACACAGACAGCTGCCCCGGCCTCACCCTCCACCGACTGCGCATCCCGGACTTTTGCCCTCCAGCCCCCGAACAGATAGAGCGCTTCGTGCAAATCGTGGACGAGGCAAACGCCCGGGGAGAGGTCAGTAGGCGGGGTTAGCGCAGTGAGGAAGAGGCCCGGGAGGGATCCGCGGGGGCACTGGCGAAGGTGAAAGAGTCAAGGCCCAAAGTATAGAGCTGGGAGAGAGACTGGAGAAAGACCGCAGGGTCAGGACACCACTTGTGAAACTCGGAAGTAAAGCCAAACGGAGAGGGCGGGGCCGCAAGAGGGAGTAGGAGAAGGAAAGAGGGCCCAGCCTTGTAAACTGGGCTAGCGGAAAAGAAAGGAAGAACCAGTCGGAGGTGAGAGTTGAGGTGGAGAAATGGTGAATAGACTTGAGAGAGGTGGGAGTCAAAGTCTGAAACTAATGAACAGTCTTCACAGAGGTGCTCCGTCCAAATATAATGGGGCCAAATGTAATTTAAAGTTTCTGGCAGCCACATTTTAAAAGGTAAAAAAGGAGCAGGAGAAATTTGATAATTTAATCAAATAAGTAAAAAATATCACTGCAACATGTAATCAATATAAAATAAATTCTTAGGGAGATATTTTTATTTTTTTTTTGTACTAAATCTTCACAGCCTGGTTGCATTTTAAATCACATCTCCAATTGGACAAGTAGCATGTCAGATCCTCAGTAGCCACATGTGGCCAGTGCCTTCTACACTGGACAGCACAGAGACAGATGGTTGTGGGAAGGCAGACCAGGAGCCCAGCACTTGAACCAGCCACTTTTTGGTGATTGGTGGCCTCCAAGCCATTTAATGTCACTTTTTTGCCGTGAGACCTGTGCAGAGTCCTGAGCCTGAGGTGGGGAGGGGGTGTCAGGCTCCACCCCATAAAGCTCTCCTTTCACAGGCTGTGGGAGTGCACTGTGCCCTGGGCTTTGGCCGTACTGGCACCTTGCTTGCCTGTTACCTGGTGAAAGAGCAGGGCCTGGCTGCAGGAAATGCCATCACTGAAATCCGGCGACTTCGACCTGGCTCAATTGAGACACATGAGCAGGAGAAAGCCGTCTTCCAGTTCTACCAGCGAACTAAATAAGGAGCTTCATCACCCTTCTGCCAGGCCCCCACCGCCCTGACCAGATTATTAGTTGGAGCCAGAGATATGGAAGTAGACTAAAGCCCTCCAGCTCCCAACTGGCTCAAGAGACTGAAGTTGCCCTTCCCTGCTGCCAGGTTCTGATTGAACGGATGGCTAGAGCTGCACTGGTGTGAGGATTCCTCTGCGGCTTCCTTGAATAAATAATTTATGAGAACCAGCTCATGTTGCATGGCACTTCACAATTTACAAGACTCCCACACATCAACTTACTTGAGCCTCACAGTAACCCTGTGATATCAGAAAGTCACTTTGAATGAGGTGGCTAAAGCTCAGAGAATTTCAAAGTTACATATCTAGAAAATGGAATGATGGACCAGGACTACAATGCACATCTTCAGCCTCTTAAAAGATGCTGAAACTCTGTATATCTGTTCTCTGATGATATTTGATGTGTCTTGTAGAGATGTGGTCAATGAAAAGGACACAAATCTCTGGAAGCCCTGGATATCTGATGCTTATAGGCCATAGGGGTCCACATGGACACAGCCCCTCTGTCTAAGCCAACATGTCCCACATGTGTCATTCTCTTAGGACAGAGAAGGTCTGGGTGTTATGCTCCTCTTCCAAGGGCTACATGCCTCTCACCAGCCTCAAGGTGCTCAGCTCACCCATGACCTTCAGACCATTATGTTGCCCGACAACCTCAGGCCAAGGAATACTGGAACTGAGCTAGTCTGGGCATTTAGGCAAAGAGGATGTTTCATGATTAAATGGACTACAGATCATGGCCATGTTTCTCAGACGTTACCTTCACTTTCTCATTGGATCCCATTCTACCAAGACCACCACCACACTTTTGGCTTTGAGAGACAGGATGAATGGGACAGGCCAGCCAAACAGACTCTTTTTGCTGTAACTTCTACCTGAATTCCTGCCCTCTGTTGTGGTTGGCCATGCTGGATAAGATAGAAATTCATCATTAAATAGGTACTGAATACCTGTGTTTAACAGGTTTTGTTAGATGCAAAGGGTACCCAGAGCTGAATGAGATGATTCACAGCCTCCTGGATGAGGTGGGCACAGAGTCAAACCACATATAATGGGGACAATGACAGATATGCTTTCCAGATGCAGTGGAGACATAGAGCAAAGAGACAGGTTCCCTCTCTAGTCCTCGTACTTTGTAGCCTAGAACAGAGCCAGGCCAAAGCCACCAGCTCCTCATACATCTTTCTCCCTTCCACTGCCACCCACGCAAGTCAGCCCCCATCCAAGCCTCTCTTACACAAAAGGTATATTAGCCAGCCTTGCAAATCTATAACAAGAGAAAGGCTGTAAGATATACACACACCCATTTGTGTCAAATATGAGTAATCGCTTGGTCCCCACCCAGCCTTACCCAAAGGAGGATATCTCCCAAAGACAAGAACTCACAATTCCAGGCATTCAGGCTGCAGCAGAAGAGTGAGAAATAGCACATAGAGAGGATGCACTGAAATGAGCACATGCCTCTCATCAAAATTTCCTCCATCCTGCCCAGTCTCACCTGCCCCTCCCCTAATAGCATGGTTCATCCTGTTTCTTAATGCAAATCAGAATATCTTCCAAAGGTGGGGGGGGGGTGTATGTATGGGTGAAGGCAGGAATAGTGTGAATGGCCCACTTACTGGATTCCTTCTCTCCATTTACCGGGATGTAGAGACTGGCAGGAGCCTTAAAGCTGCACTCCTGAATTCATGTCTGCTGTGATCCTAACCTGTTGAGGTCCTACAATGGATGGATCCTCACACTTTGTGTCTTTTATTCCTACCTCACTCCATCCTCCCCATATCTTCTGCACTGTAGGAAAGAAAGCTTCCCTTCCCTTCCTCCTGAAGCTCCTTCAAAGGAGACAGAAAATTTTTCTAACCACAGTAAAGCCCTGTGTGCAACCTCCATCCCTGTAATTTAAGTAGGTCTCCTCAGCCTCAAGAGTCCCTCAGGGAAATAAACATATAATTATGTGCCTAAGGAAATCAGTTTTTAAATGACTTGACTTAGAATGAAAAACTCTGTCCTTATCTTTCCATCTACTTTGAGAGGTTAGTCTAAGGCTCCCTTTGGGATTATTCCCACCCCCAATTTTTTCGCCTTCTGCTCACCCCCTCTTCTGTCGATGGCCACCAATGAGAGATTACAGACCAGCTATGACCCTTCCCCATTCTACCCAACGCTGAGATGATAGGTGTGAGGAACAAACTCCTGCATAGACAACCTTCACATTGCATCAGACCAGGGCTTCTCAAGGTCAGCACAGCTAGCATTTGAAGCTGGATATTTCTTTGTTGTGGGGAGCAGGGGAGAAGGGTGTGTATTGTAGGGTGTTCCAACACCCCTGACCTCTACCCACCAGATTCCAGTGCAATGCCACCCTCAAAAATGGCAATAAATATGTATCCTTACATTGCTCAGTGTCGCCTGGGAGGACAAAATCAGCCCCATTTGAGAACCACTACATCAGATCAACAAGCACCAAATGCAGCCCTAGGCTTTTGTTTTCTATGGAAGTAGAGGTGGGAACATACTTGTGAATTTCTCCTATGGATGTACACATCTTGATAGGGGAAAAGGGCCAAATTAAGCACCCTCAAACACAGATATTACTCTTTGACCAATATCTGTCACTCATCCCCAGTTTACCCCCTTTTCTCAGGCTGGGTTCCCAAGATGGTGATAGAAATTATTCACTTCCTATACTTAGGAGTGCTTTATCCTCAATAAGTTGTTGGTGGGCATATCTGCAGTAACACTGACTCCTACCCATATGTTTTTAAAGTTTCATTCATCCTTATACTCTGGCACATGACCCAAGTTCCTTACTGAAGGAAGGCTTGTCTATATGAAAACATCCCTCCATATCATTTGGGTTCTGCACCATCAACTCTGGGGTTCCTTTCCCAGAAAATTGTTCTGATGCAGAAGCCACTGGAGTCAGGAAAGGAGGACACCTGCCATATTCTTTCTTGAAACCATTCCTCACTGGTCTGACTTTCCCACCTGCACTTCACCTGCAGCTATTTTTTTGCTCCTACTGGGGTTCTTCTGTTCTGGGTTCTAGGTCCCATGACTGCCTCCCAGACCATCTGTGCCAGCACACAGCTTCCTCCAGAAACAGACCTGCATCCTGCACACTCACTGTGGCTGCCCATGCCTTGGAGCTGTGTCTCAACATCATCCCCCAGCCATTTATGACATGTAGGGACCCCATCTCATAGGATGGCTCATCATCCTGCCCTTAACTAAGGAGGTCTATCCCCTAGATCAGGTCTTCCCAGGGCAATGATGAGCATGTCACTTGGGGCAGGGACTTGATGCAGACCATAAACTATTTCCCAGAATGGACTGCACTCATTTGTCAAGCCCAAATCAGATCTTTTGCTGTCTGTATCTTGCCGCTCTTTGTAAAAAAGGAAACTAACTTAGTTTCACAAGATTGTTTTGTCACAAACCAATATCAGTTACCACTAATGCATTCCACACTTTGTCATGACTTCACTTTGCTTACTTATATATGATTATAATTGTCATATTTATGAAGCACCTATCATATAGCAGGTGTTTACATGCATTGCATTATATCATTTTATCCTTACAATCATTCTGAAAATCAGGTATTTTTCCTTTTTTATAGATGAGGGAACTGAGATTTAGAAAGCTGACTAATTTGCCCAATGCCTCACCCTTGTGTGAAGGAGCTGGCATCAAACCCAAGTGATAATTCCATACTCATGCTCCTTCAATCAGTCATCTTCCCTGCCAAGACCTGCCCCTGGTTACAGTTACACAGGAAAGTGTGTCTTCATGATCAAAGCTTAGCTTCAAGAGTCATCTCATCAGCACAGCTTCCAATGTCCTCTCTCTTCATCCTCTCAGGAGGCCAGAGAACAACCTGCACCTGACTGAAGCCAGATGCAGCCCAAGCATTTAGTCCAAAATAGTAAAGCTGATTCATCAGGCCACTTCTGTCATAGCCACTGTTATCTAATTCAGAGCATGTGGGTAGCCTCACCTGGCATGACAGTCTTGAGGCATGTATGACTGGCATTGAACCCACAAAATGTCTTTATGCCTCATGATTTATTAAAAATCCTAATATTCTTCTGGTTTTATTGTTGTTACATGAGCCCTTAATGCATGCCAGGTACTACACCAAGTACTTTATAAATATTATCTCCCTTAGTCTTCAAACAAACTCTATGAATAAGATCTTATTATAATGACCAGATGAGTGAACTGAGCCCCAGAGAGTTTAAGCAACACACACAGAGTCACATAGCTAAAACAGGGTTCAAACTTGTGTTTATCTAACTATAAACTGCCTTCTCTCTTAGGAACAGAGAGAAAAGACTTTGTCGTAATTGGAAAATATATAACAGCATCTTGTGTTCCCCAGAAATGCAGCACTGGACTCAGAAGCTGTCAGTGGAGGTCTGTGATTGCATGGTTGCCCCAGGCTTTGGCAGGGATGCTCTAACTTGCCGTATTGGGCTGCAGCACAGTCATCAATCCTAACAGTCTTCTGCCTCCAGCCTCTTGCACCATCAAAAAACATAATCCCCTGTGTGATTTTTAAAGTGAGTTACAATTCCATCCACGCTGTTGCAAAGGGTAGGAGCTCCTACCCTTCGCAACAGCGTGGATGGAACTGGAGAGCATTATGCTAAGTGAAATAAGCCAGGCAATGAAGGACAACTACCATATGATCTCACCTTTAACAGGAACCTAATCAACAAAACAAACAAACAAGCAAAATATAACCAAAGACACTGAAATTAAGAACAGGCTGACAGTCATCAGAGGGGAGAGGAGAGGGAATTTCAGGGGGAAAGGGTAAGGGTTTAGAGCAACAAATATAAAAGACACATGGACAAAAACTAGGGAGGGTAGAAATGGGAGGGAGGTGGGGAGGGCTGGGGCAGTGGGCCGGGATGGGAGTAAAAGACAGAAAACTGTACAAGAACAACAATTAAAATAAAGGAAAAAAATAAAATAAAATAAAATAAAGTGAGTTACATAAGCACTTCTTCCATCACTTTCAAGTTTTTCTCTGGCTGTTATGGATTCAAGGCATACTCTTGAGAAGGCAACATATTTACCCAAGCAATCAGAAATTTGAGAAACACTTTAGTGCATGTCCATGTCTGAAATTGATGACTTATTTTCAACCTTGATAACTCAGTCTTTTGTGCCAAAAAAATCACTTCATTCTCTTGCCTTACTTTTTCTTTCACTTATTCTGTTACCATGAACATATATAATAATGAAACAAATTGGTGAGGCCACCCCTGAGTTTTCAATATGTGGGGTTCAGTATGGCAAACAGTTCTGGGATTGTATAATAAACACAGCACTGTTTCTTTACCAACATATATTGAGTAGTGACTCTGCTCCACACCTGAGATGGGCCATGGGAGAAGTAATCGATGTAAATGTCATCCCAGGTGACACTGCTAATCTTCTTCTGTAGATTTTACATGACATTGGGCTTCCCCAACACCACACTAGAAAATTCACTGATTTGCATGTTTTCTGTGGGTACCTGTTATAAGATCTAGTTGGGGATGGGTGCAGCCTAGAGCCATGGAATAAAATTAATAAAGTAACCACACTTGGATCAAGCCCACAGAACTGTGTAGAGCTATGCCATTCTTGACCATGACCTATAAGGCCCTGAAGAATCCAATCCCTTCCTCCATCTTCTTCCTCACATTTTAATCTCCCTTCCCCCATAGCTCTTGTTCTCTCTGTTCCTTATGTTGGAGTCCCCAAGATCATCCTCAGGTTTGATGATTTGCTGCTAGACAAACTCACAGAAAACTTGTTATACTCTCAATTATAGTTTATTTCAGTGAAAGGATACACATTCAAATCAGTAAAAGAGAAAGGCACATAGGGCAGAGACAGTCCAGGAGGAACCAGCCATGAGCTTTCAGTTCTGTGCTCCCAGTGGAGTTGTGTGGACAGTGTTTCATTCTTTTAGCAGCAGTGTGTGACAATACTTAAGAAATATTGCTAACCAGGGGAGTTCCCCTGGGCCTTGGTATTCAGGGGTTTTGTGGGGGGCAGTCACATAGGCATGCAGCACCTGCTTGATGACCTTAGCTATTCAGTATCTATGGATATCAGACTGATAGAGCAGGGCCCTAAGCAATCTATGCATACAAAAATAGGCATTCACCACAATCACACTGCTCGCAGCAACTACTGCCCTGGCCCAAGTTCTCAGGTACAAAAACACTCTCATCAGGTAGAATATTCCAAGAGCTCAGGAGTTGGTCAAGAGATAGTTTCAAAGACCTTTAGGACATGTCAAGGTTTGGACAACCTATCCTGCACACCACCAAATGCTTATGCTGTCCCCACCCAACAGTCTTGGCACATGCTGTCCCCTTTGCCAGGATGGTTTGTTCCCCATCTTTTTGCCTACCTCCCAACTCCTAACTCCCATAAGTGTAAGATTAACATCATTTCCTGGGGGAAAGGTCTTCAACAACCTCACATGCACATATGTACATATTCCCATAGCATCTGTCACTCTACTTCCCGGTCCCTAGTTCACCTATAATAATTCATTTAGTTGTTTAATGTCTCTCTTTTCCACTAGAGTTTGAGTACCAGGCCAATGCATGTGGTACCCAGCACAAAGTGTGGCACATGGGTGCTCAATAAATGTTTGGCAATTGACACATGACATGCTGTAACCTCCTTAGATATCTGCACGTAGACGCAGAAATGGAAAGAAAAAATAAATCTAATTAGGGAGACAGGACACACCACTAACTGTGCATGGGAAGATGGGTACATACAATTAGAAAAGATGCAATACATAAATACTTAAACAATGCTAGAGTGATTAAAGACATAGGATGCCAGAGCTGGTGTGACTCAGTTGGTTGGAGTGTCATCCTGTAAACTGAAAGGTCACAAGTTAGATTTTGGGTCAGGGCACATACCTAGGTTGTGGGTTCAGTCCCCAGTTGAGGCACATACAAGAGGCACCCAACTGATGTTTCTCTCTCATATTGATATATTTCTCCCTCTCTCTCTCTTCCTCCCTTCCCCTCTTTATAAAATCAATAAGCACATCCTCAAGAGAGGATTTAAAAAAGAGAGAGAAACAAGAGGAGTGTGTCTGGTAAGATTCAAAAACTTGAACTTTCAATGAGATGTGGGATGTGTGGTTGGATAGACTAAAGAATATACAATGTCAGATGCTATTAAAATTAGTAATGTTATGTGTCAGGTGCAAAGCCCACATAGAGAGGCTTGGAAAGAGAGATGGGCAAGATAAATGGGAAGCAGAATGGGAAAGGAAAGATATAAAAAGTAGAGTGCATGGATGAGGATGGAGTAAAATGTCATCTAATGGATAGTGGAAAACACATAGTTAGATTAAGGCAGTGAAAGAGCAGCAGAAACTCTTATCTGATCAATGGTGTGGAGTCATCACACCATTGGAGCAAGACATACAGGAGTCATTGTGACTTTGACAAAAGCAGTTCATTGATGTTGTGGAAGCTGAAGCCAGACCAGCCAAGATTAGGGAGTGGGTAGGAATTGCAGAAGAGGAAATGGTAAATGTGGGTGACTCTTTTGGGAAGCTTGACAATAAAAGGAGGAGAAACATGGGGTGCAAGCTGAAAGGGATAGATAAGGCAGAGAGAGAAGTTTGTTTTGGGTGATATTTGTGCATGTCTATATGCAGATGAAAATAATCTAATAAAGAGAGAAATTGGTGGTAGGAAGAATGGAGGGAATGAATGCAGGAAGGAGTACTTTGAGAAGAGGAACATGAGTGAAACCCAACCCACACAATGAATGCAGCTGAGTGAGGATTCTTATTCAGGTCTGTTTGATTCTAAATGCCATACTTTTTCCCAAATATCTCATTGTTTCTGTAGTTTTTATTTGCTGATGGGCATCCATCTCCCCAGTCCAGTGTGCTAAATCTTTTACACCACCTACTCTAAACACACAAATTTTATGGTCTTTCCGTTTTCATCTGGCTTCCATGTCTACCCGGGGAACTGGAAGAGAAGATAAGCAAACTGAAGAAAAATAAATCTTACCTATTTTATGCATTCAATATAAATGCATGAAATAGGTTATATTAAACAGTGGTAAACAGAGAACCAAAAAAATCCAATTTACTCCTTTAATAATTTATGCTTTTCTTCCTCAATCTCTTGGTAAGAAAACACCTCCATTCATTGTCAGCCTCTTCTATGAAGCCATTTCCTAATTTCTAAGGCTACTTTAGTGACCACTGGCCTCTAGTTAAGGCTGTCCTGTCTGAACCACAACTGAAATAATTTGAACATGCTACATAGGGTAACTCATGCAAGGAAGAATGTAATGGGCATGTATAAAATCAAAAGTAAGGAAACAGAGATGGGGGTAGAGTTGTGATTCAAAGAAATGCCACAGATTAAATGGCAAGCCCTCCAACGTATTGTCCAAAGACAATCTTCCAGTGCCACCAAAGAAGGAATAAAGGTACTGAGTTATTTGGATCCTAGGCTAACTCAGAGACAACCAAGCACCTTTAGGCTCACCCTAAAATCCCTTGATTCGTAAATTAAAAAATGAGAGGGTAAGAGGGCCTGAAAGAAGGCAGATGGGAGTAGAATTCAGCAGCCATCCCATTATGAGGGGGGACCTCAGCTTTCTCTTGATCTCCTCCCACACGTGTTTTTGAACACATACTCTGTGCCAGGCACTGGTGATGCTGCAAAGAACAAGACAAGCATGGCCATACCCTCAGGAAGCTTAAAGTTCTGTATGGGAATTAATGCCAGACGGGTATGTAAAGTGTTAAGATAGGATATATGTTTCCTAACCAAGTCAGGTGGAAGAAAGTAGTCATGAACAATGGAATATAAAGTGTGTATGCACATGTGAACACACATACATGACACTTGTTATCAAAACTGGTATTAATAATGGGAACATTTTGCTTGGATAATTTTCACTTTGGGGAAAATCAGAATCATGAAAGTAAGATTTCTGACTAGCACACCAGTGTGGTGAGGGGCACCGCTGACTAACACAGGAAAGACCAGAAGAGGACCAGGTTGGGAGGCAGGCAAATGCTGGGTTTGGCCTTTACACATTAAGTTTAAGGACCCTCTGAGACCCCAAAATGAGCTCTCTCAGGTGACCAATGCTAAATCTGAAACACCTGGTATGGTCTGTGCTGGAAGGGTAAATTTGGGACTTGTTGCATTAGAGGTGATCATTTAAACCATGGGCACAGATGAGAACATTTATCAAGAGACTGTTGCTAGAGCATCCAACCTTTTGGTGTCTCTGGGCCACACTGGAAGAAAAAGAGTTGTCTTGGGTCACACATTAAATACATTGTGACATGTAATTACAAAAAAATCTCATAATATTTTAAGCAAATTTATGATTTTGTGCTGGGCTACATTCACAGCCATCCTGGGCTGCATGCGGCCCACAGCCACAGGTTGGACACCCCAGTATAGAGTGAGTGAAAAGAGAAAAGGGCCTGGAATCAGGGTCTGAAGAACTTCTTCAAAACCACTAGAGGAGGGCAGCTAAGCCTGCAGAGAGCAGGAAGTAAAACTAGGAGAGGTGTCCCAATGAGGAGTGTTTAAGGAAGCCAGGAGTAATCAACCATAACAATGTAAGCATCAATGAAACAGAATGAGGGCCAAACCTGTATCTTGGGGAGATATGCTGGAGAAATGAGTGAAAGAGGCTAAAGCCAAACTGGAGTGGGTTGAGGAATGGATGGGGGAGATGCTGCTATGACCATTTTGGGGTGTCTTTTAGTGCCAATTCATATGCATTTCTGTTCAGCATTGATCAGGGAGTGAAAATGGTAGGTCCTCAGATATCCACATTTGGTTGTAGTAGCTTCTGCCATTCAGTTTTCCAAAGAGGCTGCACTAATTCATACTCCCACTAGAGAGTACAAGAGTTCTCATTGCTTCACATCCTCACACTGGATTTTGGCCATTATTATGGTGGGTATAGTTGTATCTTATTGTAGTTTAAATTTGCACTTCCACTGAGACTAATGAAGTCAGGTTCCTTTTCTTATGTTTATTTGGCACTTGTATATCTGCTTTTGTAAAATAGCTAACCAATTATTTTGCTATGATTTCAGTGGGTTGTCTGTCTTTTTCTTACTGAACTGTAGAAATTCTTATATTTTAGATAGGAGTTCTTTCGCAACCACATGTATTGAAAATACCTTGTCACCCTGGGCTTGCTACTTACTCTCTTAACAGTTTCTTAACAAACAGTTCTTCTCCCAATAATAACCTGACAGTCTTAAAGCCTTAGATTCAGAACCTCCAGTCTCATCTTACTTCAACCTTCTTTTAATTTTTATTTTAATGGTTGTTCTTGTACAATTTTCTGTCTTTTACTCCCACCCCAGCCCTCCCCCCCTTCCATTTCCACCCCCCATAGATTTTGTACATGTGTCCTTTATACTTGTTGCTCTACACCCTTCCCCTTTTCCCCTGAAATTCCCTCTCCTCTCCCCTCTGATGACTGTCAGCCTGTTCTCAATTTCAGTGTCTTTGGTTATATTATGCTTGTTTGTTTGTTTTGTTGATTAGGTTCCTGTTAAAGGTGAGATCATATAGTAGTTGTCTCTCACTGCCTGGCTTATTTCCCTTAGCATGATGCTCTCAAGTTCCATCCATGCTGTTGCAAAGGGTAGGAGCTCCTTATTTCTTTCTGCTGCATAGAATTCCATTGTGTAAATGTACCATAGTGTTTTGATCCATTAATTAACTGATGGGCACCTAGGTTGCTTCCAACACTTGGCTATTGTAAATTGTGCTGCTATGAACATAGGGGTGCATAGGCTCTTTTGGATTGGTATTTCAGGGTTCTTATGATATAATCCAAGCAGTGGAATTGCTGGGTCAAAAGGTAGATCCAGTTTTAGTTTTCTAAGAAAATCCACACTGTTTTCCATAGTGGTTGTACCAAGTCTGCACTCCCACCAACAGTGCACTAGGGTCCCCTTTTCTCCACAACCTCTCCAACACTTGCTGTTTGTTGCTTTGTTTATGATAGTCATTCTGACTGGCATCTCATTGTGGTTTTAATTTGCATCTCTCTGATAGCTAGTGATATCAAGCATCTTTTCATGTGTCTCCGGTTCCTCTATATGTCCTCCTTGGAGATGTGTCTGGTCAAGTCATTTGCCCATTTTTTAATTGTGTTGCATGTCTTCTTAGAGTGGAGTCATGTAAGTTCTTTATATATTTTGGAGATTAAACCCTTGTCTGAGATATCATTGGTAAATATGTTTTCCCATACAGTTGGTTCTCTTTCTATTTTAATACTGTTTTCTTTAGCAGTGCAGAAGCTTTTTATTTTGATGAGATCCCATTTGTTTATTCTTTCCTTTATGTCCCTTGCTTTAGGAGACATATCAGTAAAAATGTTACTGCATGAAATATCTGAGATTTTACTGCCTATGTTCTCCTCTAGGACTTTAATGGTGTCATGGCTTATGTTTAAATCTTTTATCCACCTTGAGTTTATTTTTGTGTATGGTGTAAGTTGGTGCTCGAGTTTCATTTTTTTGCACGTAGCTGTCCAGTTCTCCCAACACCACTTGTTGAAGAGGCTATTTTTGCTCCATTTTATGTTGCTGCCCACTTTGTCAAATATTAATTGACCATATAGACTTGGGTTTATTTCTGGACTCTCTGTTCTGTTCCACTGGTCCATGTGCCTGTTTTTATGCCAGTACCAGACTGCTTTGATTACAATGGCCTTGTAATACAGTTTGGTATCAGGTATTGTGATCCCTCCTACTTTGCTCTTCTTTCTCAAAATTGCTGCAGCTATTCAGGGTGATTTATGGTTCCATATAAATTTTTGAAGTGTTTGTTCTATGTCTGTGAAATGTGCCCTTGGTACTTTAATAGGTATTGCATTGAATTTATAAATTGCTTTGGGTAGTATGGACATTTTGATGATGTTAATTCTTCCGATCCATGAACACAGTATGTGTTTCCATTTCTTTGTGTCTTCCTTGATTTTTTTCTTCAGTGTTGTGTAGTTTTCTGCATACAGGTCTTTTACCTCCTTGGTTAGGTTTATTTCTAGGTACTTTATTTTTCATTTTTTTATATTGAATGGGATTTTTTTCTTGATTTCTACTTCTGCTGCTTCATTGTTGGTATACAAAAAAGGCCTTTGATTTCTGGATATTCACTTTGTATCCGGCTGTTTGGCCAAATTCATTTATTAGGTCGAGAAGCTTTTTGGCTGAGTCTATAGGATGTTCTATGTACACTATCATGTCATCTGCAAACAATGATAGTTTTGTTTCCTCCTTTCCAATTTTGATGCCTTTTATTTCCTTTTCTTGTCTAATCATTGTGGCTAAGACTTCCAATACTATACTGAATAGAAGTGGTGAAAGTGGACAACCTTGTCTTGTTCCTGATCTTAGTGGAGAAGATTTTAGTTTTTGCCCATTGAGAATTATGTTCACTGTAGGTGTCTCATATATGGCCTTTATTATGTTGAGGAATGCTCCCTCTATTCCCACTTTGTTCAGTGTTTTATCATAAATGGGTGTTGTACCTTATCTAATGCTTTTTCTGCATCTATTGATATGATCATGTGATTTTTGTCTTTGCTTTAGTTAATGTGGTGAATTACATTTACGGATATGCGAATGTTGAACCATCCTTGCATCCCTGGATGAATCCCACTTGGTCATGGTGTATGATCTTTTTAATGTATTGTTGGATGCGGTTTGCCAATATTTTGTTGAGGATTTTAGCATCTATGTTCATCAGCGATACTGACCTGAAGTTTTCTTTCTTTGTTGTGTCTTTATCTGGTTTTAGGATTAGGATGATGCTGGCTTCATAAAAGGAGTTTGAGAGTCTTTCATCATTTTGGATTTTTTGGAATAGTCTGTGAAGGATAGGGGTTAGCTATTCCTTAAATGCTTTGTAGAATTCTCTTGTGAAACCATCTTGTCCAGGGCTTTTGTGTGTCGGGAGTTTTTTGATTACTGCTTCAATTTCATCAGCTGTTATTGGTCTATTCAGACTTTCTGCTTCTTTTTCATTGAGTTTGGGAGATTATATTTTCCTAGAAACTTGTCCATTTCATCTAGGTTTTCAAATTTCTTGGCATACAGTTCATCATAGTAATTTCTTACAATCCTTTGTATTTCTGTGGCGTCAGTTGTAATCTCTCCTCTTTCATTTCTGATTGTGTTTATTTGGGTCCTCTCTCTTTTTTTTCTTGATGAGCCTGCTTAAAGGCTTGTCTATTTTGTTTATCTTGTCAAAGAACCAGCTCCTGGATTCATTGATCCTTAGAATTGTGCTTTTAGTCTCTATGTCATTTAATTTTGCTCTGATCTTGGTTATTTCCTTCCTTCTACTTCCTCTGGGCTGTCTTTGTTTTTGTTCCTTGAGTTCTTGCAGGTGTCGGGTTAAGTTGTTTTTTTGAAATGTTTCTTTCTTCTTCAGGTGTGAGGGAACCCCTGTCCTCAGCGCCAGATGTGGGGGGGTTCCACCTGCAGAGCCCCATCCCTCCATCATGGATGAAAATAAAACTACCAAGACATGATCTCCTTGGGGATGAAAGGTGGGCAAACTCTCAGAGGAGGATGAACCAGAGCGCCTTCCTCACTAGGCTTTTATTGGGTTCAAATACACAGGAATACAGGTTTAACATTTCAAAGAATCTGAGGCCTTAATCTGAGTCAGTGTCTGTCAGGAAAGGGGTTGCCAAACTTTGGGAGAGATACCCATTTCCTCCTGGGACCCTTATATTTAAATGGGAGCACTCTTAGCAAACAAAGCAGGTGTCACAGGACTTTATGAATTCTTTCTTATGCCTGATCACCCAGGGGAAATGTTCTGGCCGGCACAGGACTACACCACTGGCCCTGATAGTTTCAGGCATTAAGCTGATTAGGCTCAGGAAGCAGAAGACATCTCCAAGGTGGAAATAGGGACTCAGGCTATGTCAGAATAGCCAGGGGGTGAGGGTCCATCACCCCCTCTTTGCTGCAGCCCCCTCAGTCCTTCCATAAGGGCCTCCCAAGTGGTCATGTCTGGCTTAGGTTGCCACTCCCATGAGGAGTCTTACCCGTCATTGACTAACCAAGCAAGCATTGGGGCCAGAGATGGATGAGGCAGAAGCAGTGCTCCTGCCAGGGAGATAAGCTCTGTCTCCTTAGTAGGTCAGGTCCTCTTGACAGAACAGACCCAGAAGAAGTGGGTCCCTAGCCTCTTACACAGCCCACCATGGGGTGAGGGTTACAATTCCTGAGACCAAGCTGAACGGTCCGCAACATTCAGGTAGGCCTGTATCACTATGAACTTCCCTCTGAGGACTGCCTTCACTGTGTCCCATAAGTTTTGGGTCGTTATGAGTTCATTTTCATTTGTTTCCAGAAACTTTTTGATTTCCTCCCTAATTTCATTCTTGACCCATTCGTTGTTTAATAGCATGCTATTCAATCTCCCTGATTTTGAGGGTTTTGAAATTTTCCCCTTGGGGTTGGTTTCTAGTTTCAGTCCCTTATGGTGGGAGAAAATGCTTGGTATCATTTCAATTTTCTTGAATTTGTTGAGGCTTGTTTTATGTCCTATCATGTGGTCTATCTTCAAAAATGTTCCATGTACATTTGAAAAACAATGTGTACTTAGTTTCTTTGGGATGAAGGGCTCTCTATATATATCAGTTAAGTCCAATTCATCTAGAGTGTTGTTCAATGCTACAATATCTTTGTTGATATTTTGTTTGGAAGATCTGTCCATTTTTTCAGTGGGGTGTTAAAATCCCCTACTATAATTGTGTTGCTGTCAATATCTTTCTTGAAGTTCTCTAAGATTTTCTTGATGCATTTAGGTGCCCCTATGTTGGGTGCATATATATTTACAATGTTTATGTCTTCTTGGTGGATTCTACCCTTGAGTATTATGAAGTGACCTTCTGGGTCTCTCTTTATGGCTCTTCTTTTGAAGTCTATTTTGTCTGATATGAGTATTGCTACCCTGGCTTTTTTTTTTTTTTTCCTGTCTGTTTGCTTGGAAAATTTGTTTCCATCCCTTCACTTTGAGTCTGTTAGGTCTTTTGTCCTGCGGTGGGTCTCTTATAGGCAGCATATGTGTGGGTCATGCTTTCTTATCCATTCAGCTATTCTATGTCTTTTGATTGGTGAATTTCATCCATTTACATTTAAGGTTATTATTGATAGGTACTGATTCATTGCCATTTTCATATCTGTGTTCCTCTCTCTCTCTGTCTTTTTCTTCCTTTCCTTAAAGCAGTCCCTTTAGCATGTCTTGCAGTACTGGTTTGGTAGAGGTGTATTCTTTTAGACTTCCTTTGTCTGGGAATCTCCTTATTTGGCCTTCTATCTTGATTTGAAAGCCTTGCTGGGTAAAGTAGTCTTGGTTGCAGGCCTTTGGTTCTCATTACTTGGAATATTTCTTGCCATTCTCTTCTGGCTTGGAGTGTTTCCATTGAGAAGTCAGCTGCTAACCTTATCAGGACTCCCTTATATGTTAGTTCCTTTTTCTCCCTTGCTGCCTTTAAGATTCTCTCTTTGTCTTGGAATTTTGCCATTTTAATTATGATGTGTCTTGCAGTGAACCCTTTTGGGTTCCTCTTGATTGGGAATCTCTGTGTTTCCTGGATTTGTGTGACTTTTTCTCTCATCAAATTAGGGAAGTTTTTCAAATAGGTTTTCTATGCCTTGCTCTTCTTCTTCTCCTTCTGGTGTCACTATTATATGGATATTATTATGTTTCATGTTGTCTTGCATTTCTCTTAATCCCTCTTCATTTGTTCTGAGCTGCTTTTCCTTTTCTTGCTCTTTCTGGGTGTTTTTTTCTACTTTGTCCTCCAACTCGCTGATCCAATCTTCTCCTTCATCGATTCTGCTTTTCATTCCTTCTACTGTGTTCTTCAGTTCAGAAATTGTATTCTTCATTTCCTCTTGGTCCTTGTTGATAGTTTCTATTTCCTTTTTCATGTTAATATAGTTTGCAGTGAGCTCATTGTAGCTTCCCTGTAGTTTCTGGCAGCTCATTGAGAGTTCATGGAGCTTCCTGACAACCATTTCTTTGAACTCAATATCTGATAGTTGAGTTGCCTCTGTTTCATTTAGGCTTCTTTCTGGGGCTTCCTCCTTTTCTTTCATTTGGGGATTGTTTCTTTGTCTTCCCATTGTTTGTGAGACTCTTCTTGTAAGCCTCAGCTTCTTAAATCAATCTGTTCTGGCTCCCTGGGTTTTTGGTGTGAACTTCTGTGGTAGAATATCTGTGAGATTCAGTGGTGCAGTCTACTTCAGGTATCCTGGTGTTCACAGCTTCCACTGTCTCAGCTGTTGGGATACCCCCTCTTTGGGTCCAACTCTGGTTTTTTCACTGTTCCAAGGTTCTGTTTTGTTTGTTTGTTTGTTTTTTGTCTCACTCATAAGTATTTAAAAAGAGAAAAGAAAAAAATGAAAAAAGAAGAGAAAAAAGAGGAAGGAAGAAGAGATAAAATTGGAAAGAAAGAAAGAAAGAAAAAAGGAATAAAACAAGAAAGAAGTAAATAGAAGCAAAAGGAATTGAGGGATAAAAAAGATAAAAATAAAAAATATATAATTAAAACAAAATAAAAAACCCCACAAAAACAAAAGACAAACCAAAAATAGATAGATAGATAGATAGATAGATAGATAGATAGATAGATAAACCCTTGCTGTTTTTAAACCGGCTAAACTGGTTTTTCTGGTCTTGCTGGCTGCAACAGGCTGTGAGAGGTGACTGATACCGCTTTTCTCCCTGTTCCACACTCAGTCAGCTTTGAGCTACTCTCCCCAGGGCTAGCGGTGGACTCTCTATGGAGGGCCTTGGGTGAGATTTCTGAGCCTCCTGCAGAGGGAGCACTTTCCCGAGTTTATGGGTTTGAGCTGGGATCTCTTACAGGTGGAGCACTCCCCACGTTTATTGCTGTGAACTCTGGGTCTCCTACAAGGCACACACCTACCTGAGTCTAGGGCTTGGACTTCGTGAGTTTCCCGAGTTGCACACACTCACCCTAGGATCACGAGTGTGAGCTCTGGGTCTTCCACAAATCCCCCTCCTCCAGTTGCAGGGCCGCCTCTGGTCCCAGGGCCGCCTCCAGGAGCTCGGCCACCTCCGGTCAGTCGCAGGGCCACCTCCAGTCACAGGGCTGCCTCCGTCCCGGTCCCAGGGATGCCTCTGGTTGCTAGGCCACCACATCTGGTTTTCCAATGTCTGCTACAGATTTTGATCTCTTATTTTCATATATGTTGTGGTACTGTTAGCTGTCTGCTCTGTTCCTCTGTAGATCGGCTAGGTTTTTCTCCCGTGTTCAGAGGAAAGTGGAATCTGCCTCCTCCTGCCATGCTGCCATCTTGAATCTCTACTTCAACTTTATCAATCCCTGGTTCTCTCAGGAACTTATGGTCCTGTGGACCATTTTCAGGATTCCACTTCTCTACCCCATTACAGTGAACAGACACTTCTCCTTGGAGGGGAAGACAACTTGGAGAACTAAAGGTCACTTAGAGCTGGGGGATAAATGATCTTAGTGTTTCCAGAACTGTGCTAACTTTTAAGCTAAATAATTCTGAGATCAAGCAAATTCTGGCAGCCTCTGGATTTTTCCATAGCCATGTCCCTCCTGGGTTTCTAGCATAGTCTTCTCAAAGCTGCAGTATCCAAAAATACTTACCAGTGATTTACTTGACTTCCTCATGCTTCACAGTCATGAAAATTCACTTAAATGATACACCTTCAACCAAAGAGGAAATACCAATTTGAATTTTTAAAGTTTCTTTCCCACTTCCTCTATTTAGACTCTCAAGCAGTAACACCACCCACTTCAGAAGGGTCACCTACAGATCCATGGGCCTGTGGCCTGAATGCTCTCCCCCAACTTCAGTTCTGCCTTCAGTCTGACATGCTCCCTGCTCCACTCCAAGCCAGGCCTCATGCTGCTCTGGATGGCTGTGCTGCTCTTCCAAAAGTCACTGAGCATCAGTATCCCCTTCTGTCATCAAAGACTCTAAGTCATGCCTGAGAAACAAAGTTCCTATTTCACCTTTCCTAGCTCATGTGGGTTTATGGCTGGAGCTTGAGACATGGCAAGCTTGAAAGAGATGGCAATGGGGATCTGGAGGGCTCCCGGATGTTTCTTGTCTAATTTCCTGGGTCCTTGAAAGGGCAGCCCTTTTGCGTATTGGAATTAAATTAGGGAGACATGAAATTACATTGAAGCTGAACAACATGTTTAGCCTGTGAAAGCAGGTTAAAATACACATCAGGGCTGTCTCAAAAGAAAAGAAAGGAAAACAAAGTTATAGAAGGAAAAGATGCTGTTGGTAGAGAGGGGAAAGAGATCAGGGAAGTGGGGAAAAGGAGTTCCATTCATTTTGCTCAGCAGGTATGGTTTACAAGGAGATATATATCTTATGAAACCTCAGCATTTTCTTAGAACCAGTCAGTAATGACTGGGCTTCTTAACAGGTCAAGAGACATACATTCTGAGTATCCAAAGACCTTTTCAAATTGACTATTTCTCTTCTACCTACATCTTCCGTGTATGTGTATGTGCATGTCTGTGTTTGGTGGCAGGGGCGTGGGGGCAGTGTCCTGTTTTTGGTCTGAGGGGTCCTTGGGGCTGATTTGAAGAATCAAATCCATTCTCCCTCACCCATATCTCTCTCCTTGACTTACTTCCCCTGGGCTGGGAGCAGTCACTCAAGCCAGTGACCGAAGGGACTTGTCCTGGGTAGAGGGATCCTGGGCTCCCCAAGTCTCAGCTAGTCTCAGCCGCTATTATTCTGCTACACTTAAAAGGAACAAGTCTTGGCATACATGTCACTTTGCTTTACATTTTCTGAGTTGATTTTTTTGTTTTAAACTTGGTCCAAATTCTTTGTTTGTTTCCATTGAACCAGAAAAACAAAATCACTCCTAAATCTCCTTCTGGACATAGTTTGTGGAAATATGACCTCTATGAGGAAAATACCTGTTCCACTGAGTGATTTTCCTTCCCCAACATCGGTGTGTCAGCCTGTGTGCTCTATGAATGGCCATTTGTACAAGGGAAGTTTATGCTCACACCACTGTCAGGGATAGGATTGTCTAGTGCCTGAATATACTCCAGATGATAGTTTCCCAAAGGCAAACCACTACTTTGTTACAGGAACAAACCCTAGATTTGACTAGATAAAGTCCAAGAGCTTCACAGCTTGGAACCCAGGGTCTGGATGGAAGAGAGCGAAGGGAGAGAATAAGGATAGAGTCAGTAACTGGCTGACTAGTGGACCATGTAATAAAGAACCCAGTCATTACTAGGTCACATTTCATGCTCAGAACGCCAGAAAACAGCCTAAGATGCAGACCCCCTAACTAGATTTGTAGAACCATAAGTGCATAAGTGCAGAGTTGCTATTTTCTCTCAGGTGTGGACAGAGAGACAGCAGAGAAAAAACAAAAATGCTGAAGTCCTACTTTGCAGTGGTACATTACCTCATCTAACCATTCAGAGCCTTGTAGAGCAAGTATTTTTTATTCCTTTTTAAACCTCAGTGAGGACATTAAAACAGGACCCTGTTTAAAAAGGTTAAGAAACTTACCTAAAATTACCCTGCTAACAAGAGCAAAGCAGAGATGCAAACAAGCCCATTTGGTGTCAAACCCCATGCTTTCTACTTCACTGCCTCTAGTCTGGATGTAGCTGGATTCTAATTAAGTAAAACTAGAAAATAAAATTCATTTAAAATGCCTGTTAGGGCATGGTCACACAATAAATGGTGCCTCTTAGAATTACTGGCTATCAGGGATTCAAGAGGATAGGGGCCCTGACACTGAACATGCTGGTACATGGCTATACAGTAAAGATACATTTAAAGTTTAGGAGATGAACCTTAATTTTTTTCTGAGTGATGCATTAGCTAAATTCAATCCCAGTACTAGAATCCACTGCCCCTATATGCGTACACAGCACTTCCATATAACCACCTGCCCTCCAGCAACCTGGCAGCCACAGCTTGATAAAGCAGCCTGTTCCAATGTGGTAGAGCTCAGTATGAGATAGTTCTTCATGTTGAGCTGAAATCTGCCTTCCTTCTTTTTTTAATTTCCATGAATTGGTCCCACTTCTGCACTATCAAGTAACTCAGAATAAGCCTCTCCTTTCCTTTAAGCTTAGCCTATCAGGTATTTGAAAACTAGTATGTGTCCCTACTTGGTCTTATCTTTCTCAGATAAATATCTATAAATCCTATAATAAGAAGTTGTTTCTAGACCTTGTTCATTGTCCTGGTCTGCTTGATCTTGCTGCATTTTGTCAGTGAGCCAGGAGCTGAAACTTTTCCAAACTCCTGCATTTGGGGCTGCAGCCTCCATTGTTTGAGACTCTTGTGTAACTTAATTTAACAATAGCTCTTGGCTACCTCCTCACACTGTCACCTCATATTCAGCCTATAGCTAACTGCAACGCCCATGTTTTCTTTATAGATACTGCTGTGAGCAGCTATCACCTACTCTGTATACTCAGTTGGCTGCAGTCTTGATCATAGACAGTGTTTCTGCAGTCACAGCTCCAAGGTCTTGCAGTGCCCTGGCCAGCAAGTCACCAGGGTCTGGGGACACAAGCTCATTTGAAGTGTCTCTGTGCATTCTGGATGCCTTCTCTCTTCTTATAAGCTTCAGTACCCTCAACACTGTTTGTTGACCTCTTTGTAGCTGCAAGATTTTTTCCAGTGGAAAGGGGAAAGGAAGGGAGGCATTACTATATTACTATAAGGAAAGGTCTTAGTCATTTTGAGGACAGGCCTTCTTTCTCCTTTCAGATAGTGTAGTAAATACTTCCAGGCAATGGGTTGATATACAACACAACTACACTGTAAGGAAAAAATGACTACTGTCATCTCCATTGCACAACTAGAACCAGGAATTGGAGGTTCTTGGAATTCAAACAATTTGTCCAAGGTCACAGAGAAAGACATGGAATAATCAGTGCAGTCCAGGTTATCTGATTCCAAGTTTTGCATGCTCTCCACTACACCAAACTCATAGAAAAAGATGTGTTTAGATGGGAGCTACAGGGAGGTGGTGGAGTGGAAGTATGGTAAGAAAAAGATTCATAATTTTGCACACACTGAGGACCTGTGGGTCAGATAACTCTGAGCTGAGTAGACTATACAGCTGAAAAGCCTTTTTCCTTGTCCTCCACAGTGTGGACAACAAGGGTGACAGCATGTGAATAAACATGCCAAACATCTACTCTGAGAATGTGTTTACCCATCACTACTATGGCCATTCCTGCATTCCATGGTGTTCATCAGAGTACCTAGGACATGTCAACAATGAAGGACTCAAGTATATGCATAAGGATTGGCTGGACTGGCTAAACTCAACCCTATGCTATTGTTTCACTTCTTGCCCCAAATTCCAGAATACTCTTCATTGCTTCATATCTACTATGACTATCAATTCAGTGTCCTTGGGCTATTTATATCTCTCTAACCTAATCTGTCATCATTATGTGGCTTGGTTTCTCTTCCCAGGCCACCTGTTCTCCTCAAATAATGTTCACATAAAAGTATTAGTTCAGCTCTTCCAGCCAAGATGGAGGCGTAGGTGGACACACTATGCCTCCTCTCACAACCAAAATTAAGGACAACAAATATTTAGAAACAAGAAAACAACTGGAACTGATAGAAAATTGAACTGTACAGAAGTCCAACAACCATTCATCCTGACCGGTAAGAGGGGCAGAGTCACGGCAGGAAAAAGTGGAGGTGTGGACCCAGGCCCACAGGCAGCAGCAGCTGGCAGTTCCCAGGCGTGCAGGCTGTGGCTAGCAGACCCCAGGTGCACAGGAGGCGGCTAGCGGACCCTGGGCACAGGGTGACAACTGTGCAGACCCAGTGAGGCCACTCAAGGTGGCTGGCTGAACAGGTGATCCCATATTCACGCCCAGATAGTCCAGGCCAAGGAAAAGTGGCAGAAGGGACTGGAATCTGAGAGAGAGCAGAGCAAGCTCCATTGTTCCCTCTCGGACCCCACCCCCACATACAGCATCACAACTCAGTGACTGGGCTGCCCCGCACTGGGGAACACCTAAGGCTCCACCCCTCACTATGTAACAGTCGCAACCAGAACAAACAAACAAACAAACAACAACAAAAACCACCAAAAATGGCTCAAACCAGAGAACAAATGAAAGCCCCAGAGCCAATTCCTCTAAGTGATGAAGAGATAGCCAACCTGTCAGATGCACAATTCAAAGCTCTGGTGATCAGGATGCTCACGGAATTGGTTGATTTTGCTCACAAATTAGATGAAAAAAATGCAGGCTACAATATGTGAAATGAAGGAGGACGTATGGGGAACCAATAGAAATGGGAGAAAAACTGGGACTCAAATCAATGGAGTGGACCAGAAGAAAGAAAGAAACAACAAAACAGAAAACAAGGAAGAAACAAGAATTCAAAAAATGAGGAGAGGCTTAGGAACATCCAGGACATCTTTAAACATCCCAACATCCGAATTATAGGGGTACCAGAAGGGGAAGAAGAAGAGCAACAAGTGGAAAACTTCTTTGAACAAATAATAAAGGAGAACTTCCCCAATCTGGCAAAGGAAATAGACTACTGGGAAGTCCAGGAAGCTCAGAGAGTATCAAAGAAGTTGGACCCAAGGAGGAACACACCAAGGCACATCATAATTACATTACCCAAGATTAGAATGAAGGAGAGAATACTAGAAGCAGTAAGGGATAAGGGGACAGTCACCTACAAGGGAGTTCCCATCAGACTGTCAGCTGATTTCTCAAAAGAGACCTTGCAGGCAAGAAGGGGCTGGAAAGAAGAATTCCAAGTCTTGAAAGGCAGGGACCTATATCCAAAATTGCTCTATCCAGCAAAGCTGTCATTTAGAATGGAAGGGAAGATAAAGTGCTTCTCAGATAAGGTCAAGTTGAAGGAGTTCATCATCACCAAGCCCTTATTATATGAAATGTTAAATGGACTTATCTAAGAAAAAGAAGATAAAAAATATGACAGTAAAAAGACAGCAAACTCACAGCTATTAACAACCACACCTAAAACAAAAGCAAACAACTAGAACAGGAACACAACCACAGAAATGGAGATCGGAGGGTTAGCCACAGGGGAGTGGGAGGAGGAGAGAGGGGAAAAGGGTGCAGAGAATAAGTAGCATAGATGGTGGGTAGAAAATAGACAGGGGGAGGGCAAGAATAGTGTGGGAAATGTAGAAACTAAAGAACTTATGACACATGGACATGAACTAAAGGGGGGAATGTGGGTGGGAGGGGGTGTGCAGGGTGAAAGGTAATGATGGGGGAGAAATGGGACATCTGTAATAGCATAATCAATAACATATATTTTAAAAAAGTATTAGTTCATTGTATACAAGATGCAAGCACAGTGTGTAATGCACTGGCTTGTTTGTAGTTCTCTCATCAATCCAAGATGCTTGTCCATGCTCCACATTCTTTAATAATCACTCCTCCAAGGAAACCTTACCTCCTTCATCTGGTCAATTCCATACTGTATTCCCCAGAATTCTTTGGACAGTGAATCACAAGAATCAGGCCCTGCCTTTGCTATCTGAATTCCTCTATAGGTATAGATAGGACCCTTGGTCACAAGTGCAAGAGTATAGTCCTGTGTCTTCTACTTATTGCTCCCTGCCTCACATGACTGGGTACAAGAAAAAATGTTTACATATTTATTCAACAGATGCCTATTGAACACAGACTATGTTCTCAGCACAAACCTAGACATAGGTAATATCTGGCCATAAGCAGGATAGGCAGAGTCCCTGCTGGCACCGAGTTTATATTCTAGACTGAGGATACAGGTGATGCTAAGTAGAAAATTTAATAAATAATGTAATTTCAAATAGTAATAAGTGCTCTGATAATACAGTGAGGGTATGATGATAATGACTAAGGAGAATTCTGTTGATTGGGGATCTCATGAAGACACATGTGAGGAGGTAACATTTGAATTGAGATACAGCAGAGGATTCCAGGCAGTAGGTCCACCATAAAAGTTGAGTGGCTGAGTGACTAAGTGGCTGAGTGTCTGGGTGTGGTTAGGTGACTAGGTGGTTAGGTGAATGGGTGAATGAGTGTCTAGGTGGCTGGAATATTGGGTAGTTGGGTATCAGAACAGTTAGGTGCCTGGGTGGTTAGGTGGTTGGGTGACTAAGTGGCTGGGTAGCTGTGTATCTGGGTGGTTGGGTGGCTTTGTGGCTTGGTGGTTAGGTGGTCAGATGATTAATGCCTAGTGTGCTGGCAAGTTAGTTGAGTGAATGGATGTTAACAAGGTGACTGAGGTGACAAGCCTCCTTGTCAAAAAGTTCTTTCTGTTAATTAATCTAATTCTATCACTTTGTTCTCTTGCAGTTCCCTGTGTTGGGAAAACTGGTGAGTTTTGTCTTTGCCTCTTCTATCTCCAAGTCCGTTTCTAGACCAAAACTTAATGGATGGGGACAAAACATGGCCACTGGGTCTCCCAGAAATAGCTTTAGAGCACCATCAGACTAGGCCCCTCCCACGGGAGTCTTAGCTAATCCCTAAGAAGAGGAGAAACCCAGGACTCCACTGGTCTCAGGCTGAGAATGATTCTAGGGTAATTCAAGTCCCATTAGAGTGGCTCTGATCTTCCATTCTATTGCTTTACCAGTAGTATTGACCTCTGTCTTCTCCTCTCAGTGGTTCTGGAGCTCCTGTATTCTCCTTTCATCAAGGCAATGGACTTCCTTCTCTCCTTTTTATGGTCAGAGAAACAGGCATGTTGTCTGAGTATCAACCTACTTTCTCCCTCAGCTCTGTCCCACTGACGTCCATAGAGTTTTCTGTCAAGTAAGAGAAGACTTCAACCTATAATCATTTTGACCTTCGAGGACATTTTCTGTGATGCCAGGGAGAGAGAATACAAACCAACACTTCGTGTTGATAGAAAGAGCAGTCGTGGAAGCAAGGCTCATCATTAAGTTACCTTGTGAGCATCACTGCATCACTACTTCCAGGGTGAAGGGAGTGGATCCTAAAGATACAAGGAGATCCAGGCAAAGTCAGGATATGCTGAGGCTTTCCTATGAGCCAATATGATAATGTTCCCCACTGATTAATCATCATTATGCTTATTCATCCTAGCTCCTGAGGCCATCTGGGACTGGTAATTGTCTGGCTTGTCTATGGCCAGCCTGGAGCTACCTTGCAGATGATGGAGGATTCCCAGGAGTGATTCTCTCATCCACTTCAGGGCCAAAAATTGCATTTTAAGAATGAGGACAGAATTTACAGATCCCTTCTTATGACTGTAGTGAAAATGAAACTCCCTGAAATGGGTGGAAATGGAGGCTAGGCCTGGGGAAGCCTGACAAGGGAAGCAAAAGGGAGTGAGCCCAGTCTGTGGCACTTCCAACAAACACCCCTCCAACACATCTCTGGAGGCTGTACAAGGAGGTGCACTGTGGTAGTCAGGGCCTAAGAATCCAATCTAGGGGAGTGAGCATTTGGGTCATAAGAAGGCAGAGCAATGAATGGAAAAAATCCAACTTGATCCAAGCTTGGTTAAGTGATATAGGAAAGTACAATATAAAAGGAGACAAGGAATATGGGAGGGATGAAGGCCAGAGAGAAACCTTGGGAAGAAGAGGAAAGGAGAGGGGAGGGAGAGGACTAAAGTGAAAAAGAAGGAAAGAAAGAGAGAAGAGGAAAAGGAGGGAGAGGGAATGGAAGCAATCAAGGTTCCTCTGTTCTAACCTGGAATAAAGGACTGAGGGACAGTGAGAGCCACGGAGTGCCATCTTGGGGCCTCCATCCTGGGTGGGGAGCCCTGGGCTGGGAGAAAGAGTGAGAAAATGGGCTCATATAACCTGCAGCTCCACAGTGACCCTATTCCTGTGTCTCATAATCCAGCTGTTTCTCCATGTTTGGGCAAACACCATGTTTGAAAGAGACACCTGACTGCAGTGCCAGGGAAAGAAGAACTCAGCCCTGTCCTGGGTGAAGTTCTATAATAATGGAAGCTTTCTCCATTTCTCTAAGGACAACCAGCCTCTGACCATGGGGACAGGGACAGTGAGGAGCAGTGGCCACCATGGCTGCACTGGGGAGGTGATGTACATCTTACATGTGGGCAGACAAACCTCATGGATGGCCATGGCTCAAGTTCAAGGTGAGTCACCAGCTTTGGGTGGGAGAGGATTGGGGGAGACTAAGGTGCTGCTCTGAGATCTGGTCTCTAGAGGTCAGCAGTTCTCAGGGCATCACTCTTCCCCTTGGCTTTCCCTGATGCAGGGCCAATGCACAGGGCCCTGCCATGTACACATGCCCCAACACTGCCCCCCCATCCCACACATAGGACACATCTGGAGCCAGGTGAAAGAGGCAGAACATGGCTGAGGGAGGCAGAGGAGGGGAAGAGCCATGAACCACCTCTGACATTCACCCTGCCTTGAGACCTGAGCCAGAACTTTACCCTCTGGGGACTAGATGACCTCTAAGGCATTGTGGCCCCAGGATTCCAGAGGCTTGGGCTATATGGGAGTTGTCTCAGAGCCAGGATGCAGAATGAGAGGCCAGGTCCTGGGGGACAATGACAGTGTCTCCCTTGACCTCCTTGGTGATCACTGTCCAGGACTCCCCTCCTGAGCTCCGGACCCACCTCTACCCAGAGCTGTTCTTGCCTCCTGTGCTGAGTGCCACCCCTTCTCCCAAGCCCAGTCAGGGGAGCCTCCTGACCTGAGATGCCAGACAAAGCTGCATTCCCAGAGGTCATCCACTTCTAATATAAGGAGGACTGTGCCTTGCAGAACAGGGGTCTCCACCCTGTGCTCCACACGCCAACATCCAGAGAGGGAGATTGTGGGCTCAACTGGTGCAGGGAAGCTTTTGAGAGTGGCAGGATCCAGAAACAGAGCCCCCAGATGGAGATCAGGGTGTGGGATAAGTAGGGGCAGGATGGATATATTCCTCAAAGGTCTGGGTACTAGGTAGTGGAGTCTAATGGAATTGTGGGGATGGATCACTAAAGGAGGAGGAGCCAGGAGCTCTAGGTGTTCCAGCTGACCTCTCACCCTGGGAGCTTCCCTAGCTCCTGTGTCCTATCCCCTGCTCACCCTGCACTCTGTGCCCATGGCCTCACTGTGAGGGATGTAGTGAAGCTTCTCTGTGAGGCCCGAAGGAGCTCCCCTCCCATACTGTGCTCATTCTACCTTGATGGGGAGATCCTGGGGAACTTCTCAGCCCTGCACAGTGGAGCTGCCTCCCTCTTCCTTGTTCAAGGAAGAGCATGTGGTTACCCCTGATGCCAACCATTCTGCCTCATTTGTGCCTATTCAGAATGCATTTCTGGATTTCATCCTCAATGTTCATGGTTATCCCTGATCATCCCCCAGGACCTTGCATCTTGTCCTTCCTGACCAGCAGCAACTGGCTGGTTCTTTGGCTGCCTGCAAGTCAGCTTGATGTGTTGGTTACTGCTGCTACACTGCTGGGTTATTTCAGATCCTGGAGAAAAACTTGTTAGTAACTCTTTCAGACTTTCTTGGTTGATGAGTCCCTATGAAAGGCACTGGCCAGCATTTGGAAAACCAGAGCCTGACAGAACCAGTGCTTTTTTCTCCTGGGTGTTGCAGGGAGGAGAAATTTCTTGTCACATGTCATACAACAGGGCCCATAGGGGGACACTTAGCAGCTTCTGAAACACACACACACACAGTTACCCAGAGATGGACACAGAGTACTGCACTCTAGGGCATGAATAGAGCATATACAGGGCAAGATTTCAGACCAGGCCTCCAATTTTCTCTCATTAAACTCAGAAAGTTCTGGTCTGCTTAGCAGAGGAGAAAGAAGAAATGAGAACTCCAATGTGCGTGTGCATACTCATGGACACACATCCTAGTGTTGTGCGCTAAGTTAGTGTGTGTTCAGTGAATGTTGACTCACCAAAAGGAAACATGGTGGAGAGGACTGAGGAGTGTCCTGGTCCCAACACTGCCATTTACTAATTCTGTGACCTTGGGCCAATCTAGTCTAAGCAGATGACAGGGCAGTTTCCCTAGGCAGCCCTTTCTCCTATTACTCATTCTCTAATTCCTCCAATCAGAATCATTGAAAAAAAAATGGTTAAAATTTAAATGTAGAGGATTCTTTAGAGAAAAAGAGGGTAAACAGATAAATGGCATTACTGGTAATCTACTGATTTTTATATTCTAGACTGTTTTCTTCTTTCTGTCTTGGGTATCTTGGGCATGATAATTAAGTATCAAAGTTGGTTTTCAAGGCAATCACCTTGGGTGGGCACATATTTATTACAACTGCAACCCTTGTTTACTTCCAGCCATATTTAAGGAAATAGCTACCAATACCAAAGCTATTTGGTGCAGTTTATTTGTAGGCCTTCAAATCCATCTACAGAGTTTCAAATTTACCCCACTTCCTCCTCTCCAGGGACAACATTCTTATTTTCCACTTGTCAAGGGCAAAAATAATTGCTCTCATAGATCTCAGACCTAGATTTACTTATTTAAAATTGCAGCTCCCTCAATTAAGGAATTTGTGGAGAGTTCTCCAGAAGCTAGGCCAGACTACTCTTGAGGAAGACCACCCAGTCATGCAATCAAAGTATTCCTTCCTGACCATTAGTGAGGATACCTGAAACTGTCTCTCCCTAGCCCTAGGCCAGTCCCCCACCTCACCAGGCACTCCTATAGGGCTTGGGCCAGCTTTCAACTTCCTCTCCCCTTTTTAATTTAGCACTGTTTATCTATCCAACCTCCCATTCTTGCTTCCCTTTCCCCTAGTCTTGAGTCTATATTCCATTCAGGCTAGACTTACTTTAAGGTATACCTGTGTGGTAAGAAAAAGCTGAGGCAGGTCCATACTTAGATGGGAAGTCAGTCAGAGTTGGGACCATGAACTGAAGACCTATGAATTCTACCATTCCTGCATCTATAATAAGGCCTCCTTCTAATGGCCACTCTGCTCTGGTATTTCTGTCCACTAACCCCCTGGGTCAGAGCATTAAAGGTAAAGCAACACAGCACAGTCAGCTCCTTCCCAATTTCATACAAGATGGTGGAGAAGCAGCTATTGATGAAAGACCCTCAAGAGGAAGATTCCTTTCATGGGTAGTAAACAACATCCCTCTTCATGTGGAGATTTTGCCTACTCACCCATCCCTACCCCACCCCACCCTTAAATGAAGCACATGGGCTCCATTTTATGTAGAAACTGGTCTCTCATGAAAATAAGACTCCTGGTGATAGTCCTCTTATCTCAAAATCTCAGGGACACAAAGCCTTCTTTAGAATGTTGTTCAGAAAACCACCCTCAGGCCCAATTCTATAGCTACACAAGAAAAATGGTCAGATCGACAGCTTCATTTTCAACACATAGCCCTGGAAGACCCTTAACCATTTCCAGATAGCACATTCATTCCTCAACAACAACAACAACAACAACGACAACAACAACAACAATGACAACAACAAAAAACATGACACCACTGAAGAGATTTAACACACTGTATCTCTGAAGATAATTTTTAAAACATTTTGACCAATGATGATATTACTAGAACTATAATGTTGTTATGCAAGGGGTCCACTTCAGAGTAGCATTTACAGGGGTTATAGCTCAGTGGTAGAGCATTCGACTACAGATTAGCACTTACCTAGGTATGGAAGTTCTGGTTTCTCTGTTTAAAAGGGTTCATTTTACCACCTGTTGTTACACCTCCCATAAAACAGACTCCCATCAAATTCACAGAGCTCTTTATTGAATGAAGACTCAGAAACAACCCTGATGGATGATCTTTAGGGATCTTTAATAACCAGGGCCTCTCTGAGTCTCCATAAATGTCTTCTTGGTATTTCAGGAGAAACCATTTCCACAAATCCTTCACATTTAGAGTTAATAGATATTTTTTGGGCACTAGGAATGAACCAAGAATTCTAAAATTCACATGTGACCCAATTTCTATCTCAGGAGCTAATGTTTAAAGTTCTGGAAACATCTGCTACCACAGGAGCAGCATGCTAGTGGAGAAAAAGCATATAAAACTGCATTACAATTCTGTCCCCACCACATACTGTTTGACTTTGGAGAATTCACCTCTACAAGCCTCAGTCACCTCATCTATAAAATGGAGATAATAGTACCAACTTTTGCAAGATGGTTGTGAAGAATAATGGACACTAAAGTAGAAGAGGTTTTTTTAGACAGCCAGCCATGTGCTGGTCACCGGGTTAGGAATTTTGCATGAATTTGAACATTCCAACCCAGTGTCTAGCACATAATGTAGTCAAAGTTATTAGCTTTTCCTCTTTCTGAGAAGCAGCCTGACTGGTGGGTGTGGACCCTTTCCATACAAGGGTATACCGCATCATTTCTGACCCTCCTTCTTCCCGTTTGTGATTCCCATAAAGCCATCCTACCCTCTAGGGTATTTTTCAAAAAAAAAAAAAAAACATCTCTTAAAAATTACCCATGTCCAGACCTGTGAATTAACCCTCATAAACAAACCATCCTTAGTTCCCCAGCAGCCTCCACTGACACTTTTCTCTGTTAGCCTGTCTGTCTCTACTGTCCAGCCTACTCTCTGAAGGTACTCAGTGAATTATGCCTTTGTATTTCCTAGGAGCCATTTTACCCCTGAATCTGCCCCTAGCCCCAGGTGGGGAGTAGCACCCATTTTATGCCAATGGTAAGGACTTCCAAGAGGACCATGACCTGCCCATGAAGGCAGGAAAGGTTCTCTTAAGGGGAAGAAGGTGAAGGAAGCCCTGTAGCCAGAGTTTCAGGAATCAGTCATCCGGGGAAGGAAGAGTGTGGCTCTTGAGAAGTGAGTACTGTGGAGTTGGATTGGTAGAGGAAAGCAGGAAGGGAACTAAGACTAAGACTAAAGTTTGGCAAACTATGGCCATGGGCCAAACCTGCCAATATCCATTTTTGTAAAGAAAGTTATTTATGTTTTGTGTCTGGCTGGTTTCACACTACAGAGCCAGGTGGTTCCAACAGAGACTATGGCCCACAAAGCCTAAAATATTTACTATCTCTTTTACAGAAAAGTCTGTCAACCTCTAGTCTAAACAGTATGGGGCTGGGGCAGCTGCTAGAATCTGCCACAAGGGCCAGGCTTCTTCTACCAAGATGGATATCCCAAATTAATCACCACCTCCCACTGCCATGACTGAGCCCCTGACTGGCTTCCCTCTATAAGTAGCTTTGGGATATTTACTTATATCTTGAAGTGGGACAGTCAGGCAGGTCTTATTTCAGCCTCATTCCTTCTTTCAGTTCATTACCAGAATGAAAAAGATAAAGGTATCATTTACTCTATGGCATGTAAAACCCCGAAGGTGAGTGATTGTGAGCCAACGTGAACTTGACATGTTTCTTAATGTAAAAATGGAACTTTGGAGCTTAGGGTGAGGTGTTCCTAACACTATCTAACACTATCATTATCATTTACCATGACCATAATTACCATTATCACCACCACCACTACTTTAACCACTACCATCTCCTCCTTCACCACTATCATCTCGTTCTTCACCATCACCACCATAAACTCTACTGTGATCACCATAATCACCACCTCAATATCATCTCCATCACCACTGTTACCATCCTAACATGGAAATTTTTGCCCTTTTCTTGAGCACTGTGGAGGAACAAAGAAAAGAATGATGCAATCTGTCTTTACCCTAGAGTCTAAGTTGAAACAAGACATTTTCAACTATAAGAGGAAGTCAAGAAGACCACAGGCTCCAGCCAAGCCACTACAGTTATAATGGGAGCACATGAACCGGCTAGTCCTCTCTCCAGCAGAGAGAAGGAAGACTGTGGGTTTCTGAGTCAGTCAGAACTGACTTCAGAACCTGACTCTATGTACTCACTGTGTGACTGGGCAAGTTATTTAACCTCCCTGGACCTAATCCATAAAGTGGAGATATGCTTACTTTGTGAGGCTATTATAAATTAATAGGAATAGAACCTGAGTTCTAGAAACCTTAAAGATAACTGGTATGTAGTAAGTGTTCAGAAACAGGGAGATTTTTTTATGTCTCACCTGCTCTGAGATTTCCATTCTTAGTCTGAAAATGGGTCTGAATCAGCCTAGGGATTCTGTTCCTTTCCATAAGGGACACTAGAGGAGGTGAACAGCCTAGGAATCTCTTGACTCAGGGGTAGTTCCCCCAGGACACAACTGGCTACTTTCCAAAATATTGCAAGGGCAGATTGGAAAGGACAGATGGACACAGGTCCTTCCTGAGAAGGGTTACAATGAAGAAGGGAAAGAAGAAACCAACCTCAGAATATATAATTTTCATTGGCAAAATAAGGAAATGTAACTGTTTTACTCCTATCAGGGCAGCAAAGGTGAATGCATGATTTGGGGTGGGGGCAATCTGCTCCCAACTCACACTCTCAGCTGCTTTCTCTGGTGTGTAGATGAAGGGATTTGAAACACAGAGTAAGGAGAGTCACTGTGTTCCAAAACACATAGGAAAAGGGACACTGGATCTTTCATCACTGAGAGAATTTCCACATTTGCAAAGATTCAGTACTTGCATACAGCCCCATTTCTTACAAAAGTGCTGTAGAGTTAATAACCTTGCCAAGCTTCAATGTTCTCATACCTACATGAGAAGAATCGATAATCTCTAGTTTGCAAAACTGATGTGAGATTAATATGATAAATATAATCCTCACACCTAAAAGATTGCATGGTACACAGTAAGTATTTAATGTAGTTATTTTTCAAGTATCTTTGACAAGTTCATCACTCTAACCCTTGTGAGGTAGTTACTGTTATCATCACCAGCCCTTTTAGGTTAAGGAAGCTGCAATTCAGAGGCCATGTGACTGGCTTCAGGTCACACAATTGCTGTGTGGTTGAACTGGATGTAGACCTGGGTCTTCTGACTCCCAGATCTGATGCAAATCCTGGCCTGCAGGATCTGTGTATATTGTGGCTGCTAGTGAACAAATACACACAGACAACAGAAGTCCTGTGAAGAAAATGGGATGGCATGACCACTCTCTGAGAGAGAGAGGTTGAGAGGGCCAGAGGCCCCCAGCCCCTGCCTGGACAGGCTTTTATTGCTTTTCTGGGTACTTTACATGGAGGATAGTCCTCATTTATTATGCACAGGTTCATGGCAGGGGACTACCTTTTACAGATAACCAAGGAAAGAATGCTGCTAATTACTTCAAAGAGAAGGATGTTGCAGACCGAGGGGAAAAGTGGTTGAACCGATCACACTCCATACTTGGGAGGTTTAGCTCAAATTTTAGGAAGCTGCAGTAAACACTTGCTGCCACAATTCAGGGTGAGGGAGTTTTAGCAAAAGCAAGTCTCATAGCAGTCTAGGTACAATGCAGGCCTGATTCCCCATGGGAAAACCTCTCCATGGGTGTGTTCCTGAATGCCACTCATTCCCCTCTGGTTTTCCACGTGAGTGCTGAGCTACATTTCCACACCATGTGAAATGGTTTCCTACACAGGCCCACTTGTTCGCATATTGAGGGTTGGGGTCCTGAAGAGTCAGAGGGGGAACAGTGCTCCCTGGGCTGCTTCATGCTGTCTACAGGGAGACAGCTACAAGGAGGAGAGAGGAGACATGCTGGCCAGCACAAATGTCCTGACCTAAGTGTGCTTTCCCTCCTCCCCACAGCCAGCCCTATGGAGTTAACCTCAAGGGAAACGGGGAGTTGGACCCCTGCCCTTTTCTCATCCTCTGGTTTACATCTGCTTCCTCATCTCGACTCAATTCTCCCACAGGTCATTTCTGTCACCTGAGCTGAAATGAAATGCTTGCAGCTTGGTGAGGTTCCAGCCAAGGGACTGAATATAAGAAGCAGGACCCACAAAGATTCCCTTGGTGACTACAAGGAGGCCCTCTACTAGTGAGGACATCCCCCCAGCACACATGCACACCTGAAGCTTCCGGTGCTCCCCAAGATGTCAGCAGTGCCCCAGCCCATTCTGTGGGTCATTCAGTTCCCAAGCCCAGCAGTCAGGGAGCCCTTGAGCCCTTTGTCCTAGTCAGGATTCTGAGGAAACTTAAGGAGAACCTGAATGAACTCTGAGTTCCCTTCTTAGCAGAAGACTAGGCAAAAGTGTGGGGGAAAGGTCAATCCCAAGCACATATCAGGTTCAAGCAGTGAACTGGACACAGCAGCCACAAATGTGTTATTGTCACACAAGTGCAAGGTCAGAGTCCCTTCTCTCTCTATGTATATGTATATGTATATGTATATGTATATATGTATATGTATATGTCACAGGTGGGCACAGGTAACCAGGTTCTTGGTGATCGCAAAGAAGTGAACGGAACACACAGAGTTTATAGCATAAAGAGAGAGAGAGCAGATTTATTAGGCAATAGTACACTCAACAGAACATGGGAGCAGGCCAACTCTGAGCAGAGATTGACCTCATGGCTGGAGGGATTCTATTCTTACAGGGCGGAACCTTCCTGGCTAGTTTTTCATGGGCTTTTATTGTGTGTGTACAAGTAGTTGCATTTCAAAGCTACTGCACATGTGGTCTCCCATGATTTTTCTTGATTGGCCACTGGAGTAGGGGGTCGCACAATATTAATTTATTATAATGCTATTATAATGAAGCAGGGGTCATGTAGCATCTTCTGCACAAGTGCATTCATGAGTCACCATGACTCAGCACTTTTCCAGAAAGCAGGAACAACCAATCTTTGTCTTGTATGGATGTCTTTTATCTTAGCCCTGGGGTACCTCCAGAGTTTCCTCCTTCCTGACTATCTCCTGCCATATATATATATATATATATATATATATATACACACACACACACACACACACTTTCTATTACAGTCCTCAGTGCCTTCAAATGTTCTTGGCCTGACCCAGAAAGAAGAGATTATCATGTGAGTATCCCAGAGGGCTGGCCCAGGCACTTTTGTAAAGCATTCCAACTTTGAAACTGCTGCTGAGGTCAGGCCTGAGGGGACTCTAGAGGTTCAGTGAGACCAAAGGTTAGCACCAAGAATGCTGTCTTCACATGCAACTCCATTTCTGTTCAGATCCCTTCCAGGTTTCCAAAGCTGATGGAAATGAGGCTTGTCCAAAGCCCCCATTTGAGAAGTACATCAGAAAACTCACCCCTTACATATTTAAAATGAGGTACATAGCTGTAGAATCTATTTTGTTAATATTGTAGGATCTCTTTGTTTCACATTGTTTACCAATGTCAGTCATTTGCAGTGCATGATAGTTTGGTTTAGTTTGTTCAAGGCATCCATATCCCTTGATGCCTGAGTGGTCAATGAATGACTAGTTATACTTGCTCCTGTGAGGTCCTGGCCTCAGCGTTTCAGACTCCTGCTTGGAATTCACAAAGTGAATCCTAGTCACAGATGCTGGATTGCACCAAATCCACCCACCTCTCCTAAGAAGAAGTTGGCACTTGCAGAGAACTCCTGGAATGAAAGTGAGAGAGGCCAGTAAGCCAGAGCAAGTGAAACAGGGAAACAGACAGCTGAACAAAATGGCTGAGCAATGTACAGCCAAATACAGGTCACCTCCCTAGAGATAACATCTAAATCTCAGTTGTATTTCAGCCCCAGGTCCAGAAAAGCAGCAAACCCAAGTGGACAAGGCCAGGACCAGCTGCAATGACTAACGGACTCTGAAAGAGCACACCTGGAAAACTGATAATATTCTGCTGAAACCCTCCACTAAGACCTCCCCTAAGATTCCCACAAGCAAGAGAGAGTCAAAAGCTTCAAGACAAAGGACCCAGTGGGTGCACTCTCCCTCTGGGGAGCCTGTGTCATTTCCTTCCCCGACAGGCATGCATCTCCTAAATTATAAGGGACCTTTGAGACTTGACATCAGGGAAGCAATGTGCAGCAGTGGCTCATCCCAAGCTAATCCTTTGGACCTGTCCCCAAGGTCCCCTTTTGTCAGATTTTCCAGTGAACTAAGGCAGCCCAGTGTAGGCTCTCCTGTTGGTACTTCTATGCTAAGCCCTTCCTTTTTTTACTGCCCCCAGCTTTAATAAATGTACTCTCATAGTTACCTGGACTCATTTTGTGAAATCTTTTCTACATGAAGTCAAGAATCCTCACCCTGAACTTCCAGCCAAGACGGAGGCATAGGCTCCCCATCTTGGAGGTAGATACAAGTAGATACACTGTGCCTCCTTGCACAACCAAAATAAGGACAACAGCTAGTTTAAAAACAAACAAACAAACAAAAAACAATCAGAACCTACAGAAAATCGAACTGTATGGAACTTCAACAACCAAGGAGTTAAAGTAAACATATTCATCCAGACTGGTAGGAGGGGTGGAGTCAGGCAGCCAGGTGGAGAGGGGTCACCGCAAAGTGGTGGCTGGCGGACCCCAGGCGTGCAAGGCAGTAGCTGGAGATCCAGCCAGGCAGCGGATTGTGTAGGGGCAGGGGGCACAAGGCAGCTGGCAGACCCCATGGTATCCCATTCATGTGCAGATAAACCAGGTGAAACTGGGGAGCAGGGCAGACCTTGCAACCCAGAGTCCCAGCATGGGGAAATAAAGCCTCAAAACAATGATTGAAAACACCTGTGGGGGGTGAGGTGCTGGGAGAGACTCCCAGCCTCACAGGAGAGTTCCTTGGAGAGACCCACAGGTTCCTGGAACATACACAAACTCACCCACATGGGAATCAGCACCAGGAGGGCCCAATTGGCTTGTGGGAAGCAGGGGAAGTGACTGAAATTTGGCAGAGAGCAGAGCAAGCAGCATTGTTCCCTCTCAGACCGCTTCCCCGCATACAGCGTCTCGACCCAGCTACTGGATTGCCCTGCCCAGGTGAACACATAAGGCTCCATTCCTCACTATGCAACAGGTGCGTCCAAACACTCCCCCCCCCAAAAAAAAGGCCCAAATGAAAGAACAGATCGAAGCTTCAGAAAAAATAGAACTAAGTGATGAAGAGATAGCCAACCTATCAGATGCACAGTTCAAAGCACTGGTCATCAGGATGCTCACAGAATTGGTTGAATTTGGTCACAAATTAGATGAAAAAAATGAAAGCTATGCTAAGTGAAATAAAGGAAAATGTACAGGGAACCAATAGTGATGGGAAGGAAACCAGAATTCAAATCAATGGAGTGGACTAGAAGGAGGAAACAAACAACCAATCAGAAAAGAATGAAGAAACAAGAATTCAAAAAAATGAGGAAAGGCTTAGGAACCTCCGGGACACCTTTAAACATTCCAACATCTGAATTATAGGGGTACCAGAAGAAGAGGAGGAAGAGCAACAAGTGGAAAGCTTATTTGAACAAATATAAAGGAGAACTTCCCCATTCTGGCAAAGGAAGTAGACTTCCAGGAAGTCCAGGAAGCTCAGAGAGTCCCAAAGAAGTTGGACTCAAGGAGGAACACACCAAGGCACATCACAATTACATTAGCCAAGGTTAAAATGAAGGAGAGAATCCTAGAAGCAGCAAGAGATAAGTAGACAATTACCTACAAAGGAGTTCCTATGAGACTGTCAGCTGATTTCTCAAAAGAGACCTTACAGGCAAGAAGGGGCTGGAAAGAGAGTATTCCAAGTCATGAAAATCAAGGACCTACATCCAAGATCGCTCTATCCAGCAAAACTTTCATTTAGAATGGAAGGGCAGATAAAGTGCTTCTCAGATAAGGTCAAGTTCAAGGAGTTCATCATCACCAAGCCCTTACTATATGAAATGTTAAAAGGACTTATCTAAGAAAAAGAAGATTAAAAACATGTAAAATGACAGCAAACTCACAATTATTAACAACCAACCTAAAACAAAAACAAAAACTAAGCAAACAACTAGAACAGGAACGGAATCGCAGAAATGGAGATCATGTGGAGGGTTAGCAACAGGGCAATGGGAGGAGGAGAGAGGGGGAAATGGTACAGAAAATAAGTAGCATAGATGATAGGTAGAAAATAGACAGGGGGAGGGTAAGAATAGTATGGGAAATGTAGATGATAAAGAACTTATAAGTATGACACATGGACATGAACTAAAGGGGGGGAATGTGGGTGGGAAAGGGTGTGCAGGGTGGAGGGGAGTGAAGGGGGAAATGGGACAACTGTAATAGCATAATCAATAAAATATCTTTTTTTAAAAAAGAATCTTCACCCTATCAGCTGGACCTAAGGCGGACCTACTCAGGGCCAGGTCCCCTGTCTGGTAACAAAAGGAGATGCAAATATCTTGAGTTCAAGCACTTTCCCTTGAACTTATTAAAAATGCAGACACTCCTATCTAACCCCAGACCTACTAAATCAGAATCCACATTTCAATAAGATCTCCAGGAAATTTTTATGCACATTAAAGTTTTAAAAGCTTGGTCTACCTCCAAAACACTTCATTGAAGTATGAACTACATTCATCCTCTTGCCTTTGGAAACACAATCGCCTGTGGTTCTGCCCTGAATAAAGACAATGGATAATACACAGAGGTCAGGAGAACTAGTAAGATAACACATGCTAGCATTTTTTCTCACTTCTCCTTTACTTCCTTTTCTTCCTTCTCTTCTTCCACCCTAACCCCTTCCCATCCTCTTCCTCTTCCTCCCCATCATTCTCATCACCAGTTCAGCCCACATCCAGAATACACAAGGTCCCAATCCCCTCTGTCTGTTTTACTCTGCTAGGATGACTAAGTTGTACATGCCAGGTCATCCAAAAGTGCAGGGTCCTCCCTGGTCAATCAGAAAGCACCAGCAGAACCCAAGCCCTTGCTACACCTTCTATTAAAAAGGTGCCCATTGTAAAGAGTCAAAAGATAGACAGAACAACTCATGAAGGAAACACTAATGATGGGGACCAGAAAGTAATCAGCTCTCCCAGTCATTCCCAAAGACAGCCTTCTGCCTGACTTTTCATACCATCTCCCTCCCTCCCTCTACATCTGCTACACTCAGTACCTGGTCCAAGGACTGGGGCCAGTCTGTGATTTGTGTTTACCAGTCCAGGATGAAATAAGTAGTATAACTGAAAAAACAAACTTAGAAACTTACAGAAATCCAACAGAACAATTTTGTTTAATATAATCATAAAAAATTAGGACTTGTATTTCATAACCTCCTTTTAATTTCATTTTCTTAGGAGTTTGCTTTTATTGTATTCTAAAAAGCTATAGCTTCTCAAAGGATTGCAAATTAAAAAAAGAAAAACAGTTTCTGCAGCAGAGAAGTCTGAGAAATAGAGTGAAGGAGTAAAATGGAATCACTAGTCAAGTTGCTCAATTACTCAAATGAAGTAAGCTGAAATAGGAGGCAACCATTCTATTCTCATTTTAACAACCTTGTAACTTAAACTTTTGAACTCTCCAGTCCTCCATTAATGCCTGAACATACATCAGACCTCCAGATAAACCTCTAATTACCTCCTAAAGGATTCACGTATCCAGACCACCAGGCATCCATCATCCAGACGAACTAATCTTGCCAATACCCATACTGGACCAATCCCACAGCTAAGAATGAAGGACTGACTATTCTCAACAATGCACTTTTTAAAATATATTTTATTGATTATGCTATTACAATTGTCCCATTTCTCCCCCATCATTCCCCTTCACCCTGCACACTCCCTCCCACCCACATTCCCCCCTTTAGTTCATGTCCATGTGTCATAAGTTCTTTAGTTTCTACATTTCCTACATTATTCTTGCCCTCCCCCTATTTTCTACCCACCATCTATGCTACTTATTCTCTGTACCTTTTCCCCCCTCTCCTCCTCCCACTCCCCTGTGGCTAACCCTCCATATGATCTCCATTTCTGTTCCTGTTCTAGTTGTTTGCTACATTTGCTTTTGTTTTAGGTGTGGTTGTTAATAGCTGTGAGTTTGCTGTCTTTTCACTGTCATATTTTTTATCTTCTTTTTCTTAGATAAGTCCCTTTAACATTTCATATAATAAGGGCTTGGTGATGATGAACTCCTTGAATTTGACCTTATCTGAGAAGCACTTTATCTGCCCTTCCATTCTAAATGACAGCTTTGCTGGATAGAGCAATTTTGGATGTAGGTCCTTGCCTTTCAAGACTTCAAATACTTCTTTCCAGCCCCTTCTTGCCTGCAAGGTCTCTTTTGAGAAATCAGCTGACAGTCTGATGGGAATTCCTTTGGAGGTGACTATCTCCTTATTCCTTGCTGCTTCTAGAATTCTCTCCTTCATTTTAATCTTGGCTAATGTAATTACAATGTGCCTTGGTGTGTTCCTCCTTGGTTCCAACTTCTTTGGGACCCTCTGAGCTTCCTGGACTTCCTGGAAGTCTATTTCCTTTGCCAGATTGGGGAAGTACTCCTTTATTATTTGTTCAAAGAAGTTTTCCACTTGTTGCTCTTCTTCTTCCCCTTCTGGTACCCCTATAATTTGGATGTTGGGATGTTTAAAGATGTCCTGGAGGTTCCTAAGACTCTCCTCAATTTTTTGAATTCTTGTTTCTTCCTTCTGGTCCAGTCCATTGATTTGAGTTCCAGTTTTTCTCCCATCACTATTGGTTCCCTGTGCATTTTCCTTCATTTCACATATTGTAGCCTCATTTTTTCATCTAATTTGTGACCAAAATCAAGCAATTCTGTGAGCATCCTGATGACCAGTGGTTTGAACTGTGCATCTGATAGGTGGGCTGTCTCTTGATTACTTAGATGATTTGGCTCTGAGGCTTTCATCTGTTCCCCTGTTTGAGCTACTTTTGGGTTTTTTGTATTTTGCGGGGGTGGGTCTGGTCATGGCTCTTACCTATGAGGGGTGGAGCCTTAGGTGTTCCCCAGGGTGGGGCAGCCCAGTAGCTGAGTTATGGTGCTGTATGTGGGGGCAGCGTCCGAGAAAAAACAATGGCACTTGCTCCGCTTTCTCCTGGATTCCAGTCCCTTCCCGCCACTTTCCCTTCTCCTGGATTATCTGCGGATGAATGTGGGACCACCTGGACAGCCAGCCACATTGCACAGCCTCACTGGGTCTGCCCGTTGCCACCCTGTGCCCGGGGTCCACTAGCCGCAGCCTGTGCACCTGGGATCTGCCAGCCGCTGCTGCCTGCATTCCTGGTCCGCCAACCTCCACTTTTTCATGTCGCAACTCTGCACCTCTTACCGGTCAGGATGAATGGTTGTTGGACTTTCATACAGTTCAATTTTCTATCAGTTCCAATTGTTTTCTTGTTTCTAAATCTTTGTTGTCTTTAATTTTGGTTGTGCGAAGAGGCACAGTGTGTCCACCTACACCTCCATCTTTGCTGAAAATCCCCAATAATGCACTTTTTACTATAAGAACCCAAGTTTTTAAATCTTCTTTGGAACACTTCTGGGTTTTCACCTACCTGTGTTCCTATTTGCAACCGCTAAGACTCTTGAATAAATCTGTATCATTTATTTCTAACAAAGCCACCAGACTCCTTTTCAGAGTGTTCGACAAGTCCTATATTAACAAACACACACATACACACACACATACCACTGGCCTGGCCTCTCAGGCACTTTGCTTTCTCCCAGAGTTTTCCCCTACCATCAGTTCTATTTGCACAGCTGAAAATACCCTTTGCCTCAGTTTAGAGGAGAATGGGCTGGAATTTTTCAAAACAAACAATTAGTAAGAAAACTGAAATAAAAGATAATCCACATAAAGAACATGGGGAAAGTAGAGCTTTCAAAGGAGACCAATGCCCTTTAGCCCAGATGCTTTCAGGATAGCCAGCCCAGAAGTTCTCAAAGTAGGAACCAACTTCTGTCCCTAGAGGACAATGATGGGCAGGGGCATAATAAGGGTCATCTCTGAGGGAGAATGGGACTTTCAGAGTTCTCCAGGGACAGACCTTGCAGACACTGAGGAAGAATGCCACAACACCCTGCTGACCACTGTGCTGCTGGCCACAGGACTGCCTGTGAGCTCCACACAGTCTCAAGACTTTATGAAAGGCTATTTTTCTCTCCAAGTTAGAGCTTAATGCAAACTCTTTTTTATCAGGAATGACTTGGCTTTGTCTCCTCTAGAAACCTGGGTTCTATAGGGTCACATCACCTACAGGGCAAGAAGAGAGGAAAGAACTCCATAGCTGGGCTGAGGAATGAGAATCAGCCTAGGCCTGTGGTTAAGTGAGAAACAGGGCAGCTAGGAGCTTCATGGCTGCTCTCTGGTGCCCATCTTGGGTAGTCAAGGACCTAACATACCAACCTGCACAGTGGTCCATTCCATTCACTGGAATACTTCATTGTAAGATACCATTGATACTCATCTTTGTCTTGTATATGGCTATACAGTTTACATGCAAACAATAAAAATGGAACATGTCTCTTTTCCTGAACCGGGGCGATTTCACATATTGGCTTTCTGAAAGAAAGCCAGATTTTTATTTTAGATTTGGCTAAGAAATAGGACCTTCTACCTTTTTATTTAAATGAGCATCTACTAAACAGTTCTGTGTCCTTCATCTTTGTATCTACTATGATGATAGTAACTATAGACAGGATTCACATGATGGAAAAAAACACAGGCTTTTTCTTACAATATTTGAAAACTCTGTGCACACATGTTCCTATATCCCTCAGCACTGCTGGAAGAAGCTACTGTTTGTCAGCAAGTTTTCTTGTTCAGCAGCCATCACTTGCTGTTCCTTTGCTCAGATGGATCTTCTTCCAAGCCCTCTGAAAAAACAGTCTTGTATTGGTTTCCAGGATTCTTTCATATGTGGGTTACAGATCAACAGTGACCATTACTTTTATTGTCAGTATCATGATCACGGTCATCACCACTCTGAGCTCCTGCCCTCACAGGGCTTATACATGCAAGATGCTCTATAAATGTTTAAAGCATTAGTGTACACAAGATGAGAAGCCAGCAAATGTTTGGTGAACTAGTGAAGGAATGAATGAGTGTCCAGCTCTCCCCTCTCTATAAAGCACAATCCTGGCTTTCTTTCTATTTTATGTAGCCTTCCTTCACCTCTCTAGGAATGTGTCTTTGCCTGAAAATCAAAACTCCTACAGGCTATTTCACTGAGCTCACTCTCTCCTCTCTCCTTAGTTTCTTTATCTCCAGTTGTATGCATCAAGCCACTGGTCCATCAAAGATTTTATCCCCTCTATCTACACCCAACAGGTCCAGGGAGAGGATGAAGGAAGAGAGGCACCTTAGGCATAAAATTTAAGGAGGCATCATTCTCAGGGCCATGTAGGTGTAAGAGAACAATGTATGTGTAAGAGTACCAACCCACACAGTCAGGCACTGCCTCAAACTCAGTCTTCCTGCCACTTCACAGCACTGCTGCCTATGCTGGCTAGCAAGGGATGGGGGTGCACTTGAGCCGCCCACCAAGGGCAGCAACCTTTAGGATTGGCCAGTCCTGGTGGCATTGTGACAGCTGGCAGATCATGCAGGAAGTTGGTCCACTCTGTGGGAACCATATAGGTGAAGGCAACCAGGAAAACAGGGCTTAGGTGGGGTCCTTCCTGTGCTTTCAGCCTCCATTATGCCACACTTCCTTGAAGTGGTGCCCAGAGGCTCACCCATTCTGCCCTCCTCCCTCATCCTTGGCTATTAAAAAAACCTGCTGAGTGCCCCTCCTTTCTGCCTAGGGCTCTGCCTCTGCCTCATTCCATGCCCACTCTCTTCTCTCCTCAAACATTCTGTCTTTTTGTCCCTTCCTCATCTCTCCCCCTGGGAGAAAACTGGCCCCATTCTGCCATCAGGCCAGTCCAAGGAGAGAGAGCAAGTGTGAGTGGGCAGAGACAGGGCATCACATGCACATGGCACAGTTTTCATGGCCACCCAAATTCCACCCAGCCCTAAATCTCGCACCAAACAGCTCGAGTGGTTCATATGGGCTCAAGCAGCTGTTTTGCCACAGTTAACACCTGCTCTCCACCTCAGCCCCAAGCAAAGGTGGGCTAATTATGCTTGGACCCTTTGGCATGACAGATGGAGCTACTGTACCTGTCCAGACTTCCAAAAGGGCCTCCAGGAACCTGGGGAGCAACCCCACTGCAAGCTGCTCTCTTAATTAAAAATGTGGGAGAGGCTTCTTTGAACTCACCAGCTAATTTACTTCAGTGCAACCCCCACCCCCTGCCCAGCTGAGTAATTATTGTGGTCTGAACCAGTGATTAGCAGTGAGGGGAAATCTACCACCACAGACAACCCTTCTTGCACCTTCCTTGGTCAATTTTCTCTATTGTCCACTGTCATACACTCTGAAGTTTTTCCCTTTGGGGAGGTGGGATATTTTCCACTTCTCCCTGACCTCCGCCTCCCTGTTTCTCAGCTTCCCTGAAATTCCCCTCAAGGAAAAGGGAAGGAAGATTGTGATCCAGGACTTTCAGCCAAGATGGAGGCATAGGTGGACATACTGTGCCTCCTCTCACAACCAAAATTAAGGACAACAAATATTTAGAAACAAGAAAACAACCAGAACTGATAGAAAATTGAACTGTCCAACAACCATTAATCCAAACCAGTAAGAAGGGCGGAGTTGAGGCAGGAAAAAATGGAGGTGCAGACTCGGGCATGCAGGCAGCAGTGGCTGGCAGACCCCAGGTGCACAGGCAGCAGCTAGCAGACTCCGGCTACGGGATGGCAACTGTGCAGACCCAGTGAGGCCGAGCAAGGTGGCTGGCTGAAAAGGTGGTCCCACATCTGCGCACAAATAGTCCAGGCAAAGGGGAAGTGGTGGGAAGGGACTGGAATCCAAGAGAGAACGGAGAAACTGCCATTGTTCACTCTCAGGCTCCGCCCCCACATACAGTGTCACAACTCAACGACTGGGCTGCCCTGCACTGGGGAACACCTAAGGCTCCACCCCTCACTACATAACAGCTTTGACCAGACCAAAACAAAACAAAACAAAACAAAACAAAACACCAAAAATGGCTCAAATGGGAGAATAAATCAAAGCCCCAGAACCAATTCCTCTAAGCAATGAAGAGATAGCCAACCTATCAGATACACAGTTCAAAGCATTGGTCATCAAAATGCTCACAGAATTGCTTGATTTTGCTCACAAATTAGATGAAAAAATGTGGTCTACACTAAGTGAAATGAAGGAAAATGCATGGGGAACTAATAGAGATGGGAGGAAAACTGGGACTCAAATCAATAGAGTTGACCAGAAGGAAGAAACAAACAACCAAAAAGAAAACAAGGAAGAAACAAGAATTCAAAAAAATGAGGAGAGGCTCAGGAACCTCCAGGATATCTTTAAACGTCCCAGCATCTAAATAGGGGTACCAGAAGGGGAAGAAGAAGAGCAACAAGTGGGAAACTTCTTTGAACAAATAATAAAGGAGTACTTCCCCAATCTGGCAAAGGAAATAGACTACCAGGAAGTCTAAGAAGCTCAGAGAGTCCCAAAGAAGTTGGACCCAAGGAGGAACATGCCAAGGCACATTGTAATTACATTAACCAAGATTAGAATGAAGGAGAGAATTCTAGAAACAGCAAGGGATAAGGGGACAGTCACCTACAAAGGAATTCCCATCAGACTGTCAGCTGATTTCTCAAAAGAGACCTTGCAGGCAAGAAGGGGCTGGAAAGAAGTATTTGAAGTCTTGAAAGGCAAGGACTTACATCCAAAATTGCTCTATCCACCAAAGCTGTCATTTAGAATGGAAGGGCAGATAAAGTGCTTCTCACATAAGGTCAAGTTAAAGGAGTTCATCATCACCAAGGCCTTATTATATGAAATGTTAAAGGGACTTATCTGAGAAAAAGAAGATAAAAAATATGACAGTGAAAAGACAGCAAACTCACAGATATTAACAACCACACCTAAAACAAAAGCAAACAACTAGAACAAGAACAGAACCATTGAAATGGAAATCACATGGAGGGTTAGCAACAGGGGAGTGGGAGGAGGAGAGAGGGGGGAAAAGGTACAGAGAATAAGTAGCATAAATGGTGGGTAGAAAATAGACAGGGGAGGGCAAGAATAGTGTGGGAAATGTAGAAACTAAAGAACTTATGACACATGGACATGAACTAAAGAGGGGAATGTGGGTGGGAGGGGGTGTGCAGGGTGGAGGGGAATGATGAGGGAGAAATGGGACAACTGTAATGCATAATCAAAAAAAATATTAAAAAATTAAAAAAAAAAACCTCACCTCCGGTTCCCCTCCTCCAGGGCAAGGGAGCTGCTTGGGACCGATTTGTGTCCCCCCACAAAAAAAAATCATGTGTTAAAGCCCTGATCCCCAATGGGACTCTATTTAGAGAAAGGGCCTCTTAGAGTTTCCTTTTCCTGCCTTTGTAACCCATACATAATTCATGGGGAGGTACTCTGGTGTTATGTAAGTATCTTTTGCTCTTCACACTTCCACTTTATTAATGAATTAATTTATATAAATTAGTATTTATATACCAAAAAAAAAAAAAGATTGCAATCCATTTCCTGCTCCAATGGACCATTCCATACAGTTGTGCAAAGAGGTAGTGTGACTGCCCACTATCGCCCACCAATCAATGAAGCATCTGTATTTCCAGCATTTCCACAGCCTCCTGGTCCAGTGCCTGAAACTTCAGATTCATTTACCCACTTCAACACACTCTTGGAAAAACCTGTCCGTGGTGATATAAGAGGGCAAGAATGAAGGAGGCCTGATCCCTGCCTCACAGAGCTCCAAGCCTGGGAGGAAAGAGTGGGAGCAGGGGCTGCTCACATCTCAAATGGCCTTACCTGCATCTACCCAGCTCTCCTTTCTTCCCTCTCTCTGACCATTTAGTAGCAATAGTTAATATTGTTTGAGTGCAGACTATGCACCAAACCCATTCTGTACCCTCATATGTGCTGCTATTGCCTCACTGACTATGATAACTGGGTTGCATATCCTGTCTTCTCATCAAAACTGCAGACTCCTTGAGGACAGAGGCTATGCCTCTTATGTGTTTCACCAGCACCTGGCTCATAAGTAGATGCTCAATAAACATCTGATGCATGAGTGATGGAGTCATCATAGCAACAGTCATCATGATTGCCTTCCTTTGTCCTCTCTGCCCCAGAGCCAGTTGGCTTCTATCAGGACTTCTGCTCTGTCCCTCTCTCACCAGAGATTTCCTTTCTACCTCAGTCAGAACCATCACAACAGCTGCTCCCCAGGCTTCCCTGACTCTTTTCTCTCCCTCAGACAGGTCTGCATGCTGTCTTCCCACCAACCAGTGAGCCCCAGCTTAAAAAGCGCAACTACCTCCTCCTTCCAAGCAGTGCTGCTCAGAGTTTCCCTCGGCCCCACCAATTTCAGAATCACTTGGAGTAGAGAGCTTGTTCCTGGGACCCCTCCCAGCCCCACTAAACTAGAATCTCTGAAAATCCAAGTATTCCTCGAGGTTGAGAGTAACTGGTCTCCAGGAAAAAAAAAAAATCCTTATACTTAATCCAATATTCAAGGCATCTAGAATCTGACTCCCAACCACCCTGTTCATTCTTCTACTTCAGACCTAAAGGATTCCTCCCCAAGGTCTTTAATTGTCCCTGCAGCTCAGTTAGGCCTTCCCACCACCAAGCTTTACACACTCATATCTCCTCACATCCTCAGAACCCAACCCCAACCATTTTCTCAGCCTATCCAAATCATGCCCATCTTCAAAGTGCAGTTCTTTGAAGGAAGTGTCCCCTGTCCACATCCATATAGATTCATTCCCTGCACCCTCCAGCAACACAGACAGCCTGTGCTGCCATCAACACAGAGCCATGACCCTCTGCCATGGGCCTTCACTTCCCAGGTGGATCTTGTTCCCACAATGTGAGTGTGAGTCCCTGGAGGGCAGGAACTTCATCCCAGAATCCTTCTGTTCACCCATCACCCATCTACCTGGTTCCCAATTGGGTCCAAAGTGGAGCATCCAGTTTGAAGGCAGGCCAAAAGCTGTGCAGAACTGGACACTGCAAGCCACATTAGGGACACATAGGAAATTTTCTCATCTTCTTGCAAAGCTTCCCTGACTTAAGAAACCAAGTAATTCAAAGTGAAAAGAGAAATAATGAGAATAGATCATTACTGGCAAAATGGACCACACTTTGAAGGTTGAAGTTCAAGTCCCAGCTCTGGCACAGTGTGACTTCCATAACGTTCTATCTCTGATTTTCAAATTTCCCATTTCTTTTTTTTTTAATTATTATTTTTTTAATTTTAATTGTTGATCTTGTACAGTTTTCTGTCTTTCACTCCCACCCCAGCCCACCACCCCAGCCCTCCCCACCTCCCTCCCATTTCCACCCCCCATAGTTTTTGGCCATGTGTCCTTCATACTTGCTCCTGTAAACCCTTCCCCTTTTCCCCTGAAATTCCCTCCCCTCTCCACTCTGGTGACTGTCAGCCTGTTCTCAATTTCAATGTCTTTGGTTATATTATGCTTGTTTGTTTGTTTTGTTGATTAGGTTCCTGTTAAAGGTGTCTGTTCTAGTTGTTTGCTTTTGTTCTAACAGGGTAATAACAAGATCTTCTTGGAGAAGAGTTGTAAAATTCCAGGAAACAAAATATACAACCATGTCTAGAATCTATGCATTCATTTAACAAATGTTTATTAAATATCAATGATGTGCCAAGCCCAAGGGGAGCACAGAAATTAATTGAAAACCTTGCCAGCAGTCTGTGGAGACAGAAAATTGTTACAAAACAATGTGCTGAAAAGAGGAAATTCCTCACTCTGCCTGTGGTGGGAAGGTTTGAATGGGAGCCTGGCTGGCTGCATGACCACATCAAATCCAGAAGGATAAATGGATCAGCATGCCTGGTGGAGGAACAAGTGCAACATCTTAGAAGTGTACAATTGGTAGTTGTGAGAAGAAGCTGTTCTAGCTTGGTGTGACTACAGAATAGAATGGACATGGGAGACTAACCTAAAGAAGAAAGCTGGAGTGGGACTTAGCAGAACCTTGTATGCTAAGCCAAGAGTATAGTCTTTGTCTTGAGGGTAGCAGGAGTCCATAGAGGGATTTTAAGCAGAGGAGAAGCAACCATGGAAATTGCTGTTTAGAGCTCTCTGAGGCTGCAACCAGAAATTAAGGGCAGGGTAAAATGCAGGGAATTCTGGAGGGAAGGAAACAAGGAGAGAGGAAGGAGGGGGAGAAAAAGAAAGATGGAAAGAGAGAAAGAGTCTGAGGATAGGATGTGGGCTTGTGTGGTGGTGCTTGTGGCTTGTAATTGCATGGGCAACCAAAAGCATGTGAGAGGGACTGACTTACAAGAAATGCTCCTGAAAGAATCCAGCAAGGCCTGCAACCAACTTCCACTTTATTCTGGATATTTCAGTTTCGGGGCAGTTTCTTGACTTGTTATGAGTCAAGACTCCTCCTTCTGACCATGGGACTTTCCAGAAGGACTACAGCTCTTTCCATGCATCCACTTGACCTAGAATGTTCTGGATTTTGGTTGTCAAGTTAGTTTGCCTGCCTCTCTGGAGAAGGATGGCTGTGTGGTTCCTGTGGAGTCTGCTTCTCTGGGCAGGTAAGCAGGGCAGGTGAGTGTCCTGACCTCAAAGAGCTGACCCATCCAGCTGCCCCTCACCAGATGTCTGGGCAGGGCCTCCCATCCAAAGTGAGAGCCCAGGAGCAAGCTTTGAGGGAACCTTGAAAACTAGGCAAAGGCAAAGAGATATGGGGTCCTGGGTGGAAAAAGGCAGTAGCACTGGAAGAATCCATGTTCAGTAGACTCGAGCTGTTTTGTGGCCCAGGGCAGTCAAAACTGAGGCTGGTAGTACCAGTGGCTTTGAAAGAGATGGCTTCAGGAATGGTAAGGGTCTGGCAGTGTTACCACATGAGAATTCTCAATACAGTCTGGGGACAGCAGTGGAAGGCAAGGCAGAGCAGGACTCTTTCTACTCTGAGGATGTTTTTCCAACAACCTGTGGAAAACCTGAGGCCCTTCCTAAGGTGTGCATAAGGGAAGGTGGATACTGAGTAGGGATGAGAGGTGAGAGCAAGTTTAATGTAGGATATGTGGACCTGGAGTGGCTAATAATGGTGTGATGAAATGTTGTTAGATCTCTTCGGCACGGGGCAATCTCTCCATTCTGTCTGGTGCCTGACTTCCCTTCCTTGTTAAGAAGTATTCAGTATGACATGGGTCAGCATTGCAAGGCCAGGGTATAGGAGTTTGGGGATGTGGCGAAGACAAAGACAACTTTGTTTACATCAGACTCACAGTGACTTTGAGATAACTTTGCCCAGTGTCACTCCTGAGTCCCTGACCTTGAGGGATTTAAGGGCTCTGAAGATTTCAACATTTCTAAACATTGTAAAGGAAGTCCTTCAAAAAAAGAAATCTGTTTGGTTGAAAAATCTTTCAAATCTTTGGCCACAGGAGGCAAAAATAATTTTTCCAAAAGGCTTTTAATGGTAAATGAAATGAGTGCAACTGATTTGGTGCACCCTCTTGTTTTCTAGGTGGAACAATGGAAGCCCAGAAAGGTGGGTGATAGCTGAAGGTCACAGAGCTCTTGAGCAGAGCAGGATAGGATAGAACTAGGAGTCTTGACAGATATCCAGTGCTGTTTATTCTCTATGTTATGTCTCCACTCTGCCTTTACCCTGAAGTCACCTCTAATCAAACCTGAAAGGATTTGGGCCAGTGAGGGCAGTGAGGTGGATGAGGGACTAGAGTTACCAGTGGCTGGCTGAGTGACCACCCAAAACACATTTCCTTAACCAAACTCCCAGCACTTGGGTATGTCCCATGTCTGCTTGTATTCTGCTCTGCACCTCTACACCCACCACTGTGCTAGTTACAAGATAAATCAGCAAATTTTGCCATTTATTCAGAGAAATTTGCTGAGCTTCTATATCCTCCTCCCAAACAATGATGGACACTGGAAGTGCAAAGATGAAAAGAGGAACTCACAGGTTAGTGGGAGACACTGACTCATAAATAGGTGATAAAGTCAGTTCATAGCTATTATCTCAAGCCACTGAGGGAGCATAGAGAACAAGTGTACAATGTGTAGAGATGGAAGGGGGAGATCAGGGAAACTCGATGCTTCAAGAATGAGCAGAAATTAACCAGTGAAGGAGGCAGGGGGCACTTCAAGCAAAGGCATCACCCACACACCTCAAACTCAGTATGTTCCCAGCAGCACTCAGCATCCTGCCACTTCCCTGTCCCCTCATTCTGTCTCTCCTCCTGATCTGGATCACAGAGAATGACACCTGTGGGTCTTAAGGACCTGGGAGCCATCCTTGACTTCTTTCTCCTTCATTCCTCAGATCCAATCTGTTACTAGATCTCACTGATTATGCATCTTTATCTCTCTCAGGTACTGCCACCTCTACCCATCTCAGTACAAGTTTTCATCACTCACCTTTGGATTAATAGAAGCAGCCTCTGTCTTGCCCCACCTATAGTGCATCCTTTGCCCTTCTGCTGGAGTGATCTTTCTAACATGCATCTAATCCTGTTACTCTCTTACTTAAAACCTAGTCTAGAGATCCCATTGCTCTAAGGATAAAGCCCAAATGCCAAGGTCACTTTCCAGGCCCTGCATGAACTAGCTCCCTCCAACTCTGCAGTGCAATTTCTTACTCCCCCTGCAGAGAACTACTTTCAGTTCCCTGTGCACTATGCTCGCTCACCCTCTAGGCCTTCGTACATACAGTTCCCTTTTCCTGTAACATTTCCCATCACTGCTCCAGGCAGCCCTCTGCTTGGCTTGGCTGATTCCATTTCTTCTTTGGGTCTCAGCTTAACCATTTCTTCTCTAAACTCTTCAAGGCCACGTAAGGTCACGTTAACACCCTGCCTGTGTTCTCCCAGAGCACTCCCTTTTTTTCCATTATGGTACTTAACTTAGTATTTTTTAACTGCTTGCTTAAGAATCTGGCTTCCTCTGTGAGTTCCGTGACCCAGGTACCAAATTCTCTCTTTTATTGTTTTATTCCCAGCCCCTGGCACAGTACATTCTCAACATGGGTGGAGGGAGTATGGGGAGAGGGGCCCTAATTTGCTCCTGGCTACATGCAGGAGAGATATGAGCTTGGGGCAGGCAGTGACATGGCTCTGTTCTTGCAGCAGCATTTCCTGTTGCAGTTACTGGTGCCCAGGTGCAGGGCCAGGTCGGGGGCTCGGTGCTGCTGGTGGCAGAGTGCCACCCTGGCTTCCAAGTTCGAGAGGCTGTCTGGAGATCTCTCTGGCCTTCAGAGGAGCTCCTGGCCACATCTTTCCGAGGTTCCCTAGAGATTCTGTACCACTCCCGCTTCCTGGGTCGAACCCAGATGCACAGCAACCTGAGCCTGGAGCTCCGGCCACTGAAGTCTGGAGACAGCGGCAACTTCTCTGTGTTGCTAGTGGACACTGGAGGTCGGACTTGGACCCAGATCCTGCATCTCAAGGTGTATGGTGAGTGTGCTTGACACTGCTCTCTGCCCTGCCTCCCTCCACAAAGACCTGGAAAGGCATCCTGAGTCCTAGGAGCTGGAGGATTGGATTCTGGAAACCTTGGGCCTCTGACTTTGTGGCTGATTCAGAGACCAACTACTCTCCTGCAGCCACATCTAAGAAAATCCTCAAGTTCTTCCAGGTGAGCTCCTATCTGGAGCAACCCAGATATGCCCACTACAATCCTTGTCTGAGTTCCAACTTGGTATTTTCTTGGTTAAGTGGCCTTGAACACAATGCTTAGCTCTGATGTCAGCCTTCTCATTAGTAAAGTGGGTATCATGATAATATTATCACATAGATGCTCATAACAGTGAAATACAATGGTGCTTGAATACCATCTAGGACAGAAGCTGGCCTATATTTCATTAGTTTGAAGGTATCAAATTATGATGTGCCATTATTTTATATATCACTAAAAAGGAAAAATATTACCAATTAAATCCGCACAATATTTTTACTAAAAATTAAATTATATTTCAACTGTAGTTAAAAGTACAGAATTTTTATTTTATGTTTTTTAAAAGAGTTCTTTCAGATATACTGAGAGATTTTTAACTATATAACATTCATGGGTTCTTTCAGTTATTCAATGTTGCAAAACAAATGCCTAAAAACAGCTATTTTTATTTATCATAATTCTGTGAGTTATGCCTGGCTCAGCCAGTCAGACCTCTGCTCCACATGGTTTTGCCAGGGTCATTCATGCAGGTGCAATCAGGACCTCAGCTCCATGGCTGAATTCACTGGGGGCACTAAGGGTCTTTCTTTCCAGCAACTTTACATCTACCACAACCTCTACTGCCATCACTACCTCCAACTGCACTGCCACCACCTCCTTTACCGCTATCACTACCACTACCTCCACCTCTACTACCTCCACTCTCACCTCCCCCTCTATCTCCTACTCCCATCATCACCTCCACCTCTACTATATTTCTGCTAGTCAAGAAAAAAAATGGTCTTCTAGCTCTCATTTATCTATCTAATGGCTTGGAAATGATGTGTGACCCCAAAGTATAATTTCAGTAAAACTTCCAAAATTTGGTAGAGGGGATGAAAAATTCCAAATTTAAGAATGGAGAGTAAAATTGACAGCCAGGACAAGAAAAACAATAAGGGAAAGAAAGGCAGTAGAAAATTAGGAGGAGAGAAACACCCCCCGCCCTGAGGGAGCTAACTGGCTTGCTCATGCCCTCAGAGTGCTGATATGCAACTAGATGGGTGTCCTTCTGGATGCATGCAGCCTTGAACCAGGTGTACAGTTTGGCAAGCAGAATTCTGCCTTGATCTCAGAACCACCACCTTCACCTGTTACCCCCTTACCCAATTCTCTTATGCAATGAATAACATATACAACCATACAGGCAGCCCTGGAACTCCTTCCTTGTTTGAGTTTCAGCTGCTGCACATGTAAAATGAGAACATAGAATGTAATAATATATGCAGTACCTATATCATAAGCTCTAAAATACTTTGTTCTGAGCATTTGAATTACAAATTTAAGGAAATTGCTATTTGGGTTTTTTTAAACATATTTTATTGATTATGGTATTACAGTTGTCCCATTCCCCCCCTTTATTCCCCTCCACCCTGCACACCCCCTCCCACCCACATTTCCCACTTTAGTTCATGACCATGGGTAATACACATAAGTTCTTTGACTTATACATTTCCTATATTACTCTTAACATCCCCCTGTCTATTTTCTACCTACCATTTATGCTACTTATTCTCTGTACCTTTCCCCCTCTCTCCTCCTTCCACTCCCCCACTGATAACCCTCCATGTGATCTCTCTTTCTGCAATTCCATTCCTGTTCTAATTGTTTGCTTAGTTTGTCTTTGTTGTTTTTCATGTTCAGTTGTTGATAGTTGTGAATTTGTTGTCACTTTACTGTTCATAGTTTTGGTCTTCTTTTTCTTAGATAAGTACCTTCAACATTTCATATAATAAGAGGTTGGTGATGATGACCTCCATTAACTTGACCTTATCTGGGAATCATTTTATCTGCCCTTCAATTCTAAATGATAGCTTTGCTGGATAGAGTAATCTTGGATGTAGGTCCTTGCCATTCATGACTTGGAATACTTCTTTCCAGCCCCTTCTTGCCTGAAAGGTTCCTTTTGAGAAATCAGCTGACTGTCTTATGGGAACTCCTTTGTAGGTGACTGTCTCCTTTTCTCTTGCTGCTTTTAAGATTTTTTCCTTCTCTTTCATCTTGGGTAATGTAATTATGATGTGTCTTGGTGTGTTCCTCCTTGGGTCCAACTTCTTTGGGACTCTCTGAGCTTCCTGGATTTCCTGAAAGTCTATTTCCTTTGCCAGATTGGGGAAGTTCTCCTTCATTATTTGCTCAGATAAGTCTTCCATTTCTTGCTCTTCTTCTTCTCCTTCTGGCACCTCTGTGATTCAGATGTTAGAATATTTAAAGTTGTCCCAGAGGTTCCTAAGCCTCTCTTCCTTTTTTTGAGTTCTTTTTTCTTCATTCTGTTCTGGTTGAATGTTTATTTCTTCCTTCTGGTCCACACCATTGATTTGAGTCCCAGTTTTCTTCCCATTGCTGTTGGTTCCCTGTACATTTTCCTTTATTTCACTTAGCATAGCCTTCATTTTTTTCTGTAATTTGCAACCATATTCAACCATTTCTTTGAGCATACTGATTACCCATGTTTTGAACTGCGCATCTGATAGGTTGGCTATCCATAGCTTAGTTTTATTTTTTCTGGAGCTTTGATCTGTTCTTTCATTTGGGCCATTTTTTTGTCTTGACGCACCTGTTACATAGTAAGGGGGAGAGCCTTAAGTGTTCACCAGGGCAGGGCAACCCTTGTTGCTGCTTTGTGATGCTGTATGTGGGGGAGGGGTCCCACAGGGAACAATGCTGCTTGCTCCACTCTTTGCCACCTGCTACCCACAATCAAATTGGGCCCTTCTGGTGCTGATTCCTGTGTGGGTGGGATTATATATGTTCTAAAACCCTGTGGGGTTCTCCAACAAACTCTTCTGTGAGGCTGGGAGTTTCTCCCACTGCCTCAACCCCCACAGGTGTTTTCAGGCAGAGGCTTTGAGGTGTTGTTTCCCCATGCTGGAACCCTGGGTTGTGCAGTCTGTCTCACTCCCTAGTCGTTCCTCCTGGTTTATCTGCACACAAACATGGGACCACCTGGTTCACCAGCCGCCAGCTCACCAGGGCTGCCAGCCACTGCCTTGACATGAGTCCTCTCTGCTTGTCTGCCCATCTCTGCTCCTCCTACCAATCTGGAGGAGTTTCTTTAACTCCTTGGTTGTCAGACTTCCATACAGTTTGATTATCTGGAAGTTCTGGTTGTTTTGTTTTTAAATTTGTTGTCCTTCTTTTGGTTGTGTGAGGAGGCACAGTGTGTCTACCTACATCTCAATCTTGGCCAGAAGTCCAGAAATTGCTGTTTTATTGCTTCCAAATACATAGTTTAATTAGAACTAATTGCACAAAGCTGCCAGACATCCTTAGGAGCTCTGCTTTGACAATAGATAAAGAAGGATTTGAATTAGCAGATAAGTTACCATAAATGTCAATGGTGTTTCTACTGTGTCCTTCAGGTTTGGAATCAGCTTCTCCTCATAAGTAGTGTAAATAACTCCCCCTGTAATCTTTGTTTATACTATTAGTGTTCCCAGCAAAATTTTACTTTTTTTTTCATAGCACAAATCCTAACATATTGAGCTGGCATTAGTGAAGTTTTACTCTACTTGACTTTGGAATGCTCTCAGACACTGAGTTTTTTCATTGTTACCAAAATGCTTTCCCCCTGGCACCCATTGCCATGGAGACACATTACTCATCAACCTATATAGAAAATGGGAGCCACCACATAGGATACCAGGACATCAATTTCTTCAATGGCCCAAGTAGCTGAGCACCTAGAGATTGAGGGTTATAGAGGTAACAAGACAGACCCCCTTCACAGAATTTTTCACCATTAAAATTATTTTCTTAATTACTCATAATCACTTGTCAGTATTTGTCCTCTCCAAATTCTAAAAGTCCAGGAGAATACATGTTACTCTGTCTGACTTAATAAATGCTTACTGTCTCTCTGACCACTATATCACGAGAAAACTACTCTGATAAGGAACAGACAGTGCTTGGAGAGCTCAATACCATACATCAAGTACAGGGAAGGCTTCACAATCAGGGCAGCAAGCAATGTGTTCAAGCTGGGCCCAGGAGTTTTCTAAGAGGACAAGAAGAGAAAGGCACACATGCACAGCTGAGACATATGAAAGAAGAAATAGCATGACATGTTTGAAAGAATGGAAATTAATTAGGATAGGTGCGGAGGATCGGTAGAAGGTATAGCTGGAGAGGTTTACATCACCCATTTTATGAATGATTTTTAATTCCAGACTAAGGAATTCAGCTTTTGTCCTGTGGTCAGTGGGAAGTCAGACAAGGTTTTGGAGTGTGAGTAGACTAGTCAGAAGTGGCATCTAATCCTGCATGGATCCCAGAGCCAGAGCTGCGGTCCCTGCCCAGCATCCCTATAACCCATACCTATTCTACTGTTCTTGCCTAGATGCAGTACCCAGGCCTGTGGTACAAGTGTTCATTGCTGTATCTGGGGATGCTCAGTCCCCCAAGACCTGCCAAGCATTCCTGTCCTGTTGGGTCCCCAACATCAGTGACATAACCTATAGCTGGCAACAGGAGGGGACCGTTGACTTTGGTACCAAGCTACATGGCCTCTTCATGGATGGACAGGTGTTGATGGTTTCCCTGGGACCAGAAGACAAGGGTATGGCCTATTCCTGCATTGTCTCCAACCCTGTCAGCTGGAATTCAACTGTAGTCAACCCCTGGGAGAGCTGCAATCATGAGGCAGGTATGCTATGGGCAAAGGGTCAGTGTAGGGTGATGAAGTATCAAGTCCATCTCTGACCCTACCCTCTCCATGTCCTGCATCAGGGAAATCTTCCTACAAAGATGTGCTGCTGGTTGTGGTGCCTGTCTCATTGCTCCTGATCCTGGTTGGTCTCCTCTCTGCTTGGCACTGGGGCCCCTGCTCAGGTGGGAGTCCTGCAGGTACTGGAGGTGGGTGGAGGTGCTGAATCTGCTGGAAAGGAGGGCAGAATGTGGACTTCCTCCTATTTGTCCTCAAAAGGTCTGTCCTCCTTACCTTTCTCACCTCATCTCTTGCCCTTTCCATCTTGTTATTCTGTCCTCCAATAAGACTTGAAGTTTCTTTGTAGTTCTTCAAATGAACTATTCTCTTACACATATCTTCAGGCCTTTGTACATTCCATTTCCCTGTCAGAAACACACTTTCCATGATTTCCACTCAACTCCTTTATTGGGTTATCTCCTATATGATATTCAAAGTGTGCCTGTTCCCGGAAGCCTTCATGACTTTCTTCCCTACCCCCAGAATGGATTAGTGTCCTGCCTTTAATGTCCATTGCTTACCCCAATCACATTTCTTATTGCATTTACTCTACCACTAAGTTCTCAGCCCTTTAAAGGCAAACGCTGAGTCACACTGGGCACCTAGCAATGGTTCCTATTACATAGCTGGTATTAATAAAGATTTGTTGAGTGAAAGTCTAGTTGAATCCCAACCCATTGTTGCCTAGGAAATGCTCCCTGAGCAAAGTGCTTCTCTTCCCAGGAGATGATAGGGCCTACTTCCCAAGGAGAAGAGGGAAGGGGAAACACAGAGGTTAGCCAGGTTCTGAGCTTTATACCCATTAGTCCTGCCTTTGCCACAGAATCCTTTTCCCCTGAAACAACTCCACTGGCCTAGGCTTTATGTCCATGTGTGTCCCAGGATGTATGGGCTTGCTGGCCCCAGGGTGGAGAGAGTGGGCAAGCAAGGAGAAAGAGGCATGGGACCTCAGCTACTCAGCATGGAGCTGGGGTGGATGACCAGCTCTTGTATAGTCTTTCCCTGGAGGAGGAGGTGGAGGGAAGAGCAGCTGAGGTCACATGCCACCCAGGGACCTTGTCTACCCCCAGACAGTCCTTAGGATTTGTGGTAAGAAGGTAGAGCCAGGAAAAGAGCAGCTTTTGATTTCAACAGCTTTATCGATATCTCATTCACATACCATACAACTCACCCATTCAAAGTATATATGGATTAGTGGCTTTTATTGTATTTACAGATTTGTGTGTCTATCACCACAATCAATTTTAGAACATTCTCATTGTCCCAAAAATAAACCTCCAAACCCCTTAGCCATCACTCCCTAAGCCTCCATTTCCACTCAGGCCTAGGCAGCCACTAATCTAACTTCTGTCTATATACTGTCTATTCTGGATAATGCACTATGTGGCTCTTTATGACTCACTTCTTTCACTCAGCCTACTGTTTCCAAGGCTCAGTAAACAGTGGCTTTGGTCACCAAGAAGGGACAGGAAGAAGCCAACAAAAAGGCTCCTCAGAGGGAGTCCAGTGGCTGGCCCTAGCTCTGCCATTTGGCTTCTGGCTAGTCATTTTACTGGGTCTATTCCAGCTCTAACTTCCCATACTTTTTACAGCTAAATGTATGGCATAGTTTCAGAGGAATGCTAGACATTAGGAAGAACTTCATATCCTTGAAGCATCTCCTTTTCTAGGTCTAGAAAAACCAGGGGGAGGAAATGTGGATTTTTTGTTTGTTTTTTGCCCAAGGTGATCTTGGTTCAGGACAATTGGGATTCAGAGCCCTTGGGCCAGGTGAAGGATGCTAAGATTCCAAACATTGGAGGGGTAACCTTCTTTCTTATCTCTTTACCAGGAAAAAAGAAGGATGCCTGTGCTAATGGAGTGGCTCTAGAGACAGAGAACCCCCTTGTGTAGGATCTGCCATGAGGAAGAAGATAAACTGATGCCAGATCATGAGGAACTCCACTGCCCAAGCACATGATGGTCTGGGACATAGTTGGTGTCTTGAAACTACCATTGTTCTTGTGCCTCCTTTGAGACTTTGTCCCACTTCCCAGGAACAGCCTGGGAAGTCGTTACATTGGGAGGACTGTTGCGGACCGTTCAGCCTGGTTTCAGGAGTTGTAACCCTCACCCCATGGTGAGCTGTGTAAGAGCCCAAGGGACCCACTTCATCTGGGTCTGTTCTGTCACAAGGATGTGACCTATTAAGGAGACAAAGTTTATCTCCCTGGCAGGAGCACTGCTTCTGCCTTGCCCATCTCTGGCCCCATAGCTTGGTTGGCAGTCAATGACGGGTAAGACTCCTCATGGGAGGGGCAACCTAAGCCAGACTCGACCACTTGGGAGGCCTCATGGAAGGACTCGGGGGGTTGCAGCAAAGAGGATGTGATGGACCCTCGCCCCCCGGCTATTCTGACATAACCCGAGTCCTCATTTCCATCTGGGAGATGTCTCCTGCTTCCTAATCGGCTTAAAGCCTGAAACTGTGGGGGTGAGCGGTGCAGCCCTGTCCTGGCCAGGACGGCTCCTTGGGTGATTGGCATAAGAAAGAATTCCTGAAGTCCTGTGAAACCTGCTTTGCTAAGAGTGCTCTTCCTTAGGTGACAAGTGGCCCAGGAGGAAATGAGTATGTCTCCCAAAGTCTGGCAACCCCCCTTCCTGACAAACACTGGCTCAGATTAAGCCCTCAGATTTCTTTGACATGTTAAACTTGTATTCTGGTGTATTGGAACCCAATAAAAGCCTAGTGAGGAAGGGGCTCTGGGTCATTCTCCTCTGAGAGTTTGACCCCTTTCCTCCCCAAGCAGTAATGTCTTGGTAGTTTTTATTTTCATCCATGACGAACGGGGGGTTCTACGGGCGAAGCCCCCCGCAGAGGACAGAAAACACTGGCATGACCATCTACACCCTCCTCCTTCCCTCTCCCCTTGTTGCATGTCCTGGCTCTGGTCTGGGCAAGTTGGGCCAAAGAGTATATTCCCTAAAGGACACTAGGCAGTGTCCTGGACCCACAGGGACAGTCGTTGAGAGCATTCACATCCTACCACTGCTCATGAAGTATTGTTATGGACTATTTGTCCCCTCAAAATTCATATGTTGAATTTCTAGCCCCCAATACCCCCAATATGACTATTTGGAGATAGGGACTTTAAATAAATAGGTAAGGTTAAATTAAGTCACTGGAATGGGGCTTTAATACAATATGCCTGGTGTCCTTTTTTTTTTTAAAGAAAGCATTTTTTTTTTTCCTTTTAGATTTTATTTATTTATCTTTAGAGGGGAAGGGAAGGAGAGAGGGAGAGAAACATCAATGTGCGGTTGCCTCTTGTATGTCCCCTGACGGGAACTGGCCTGGCAACCCAGGCATGTGCCCTGACTGGGAATCGAACCGCGATCTTTCGGTTCGCAGGCCCGCGCTCAATCCACTGAGCTACACCAGCCAGGGCCAATATGCCTGGTGTCCTTATAAGAAAAGGATACCAAATGTCCTTGGTGACCAGAAATACACACACATATAGAAAAAATGGCATGAGAGGACAGAGAGAATGAAGCCATCTGCAAGTCAAAGAGTGAAGCCTCAGAAGAAACCAAACCAGCTGACACATCGATCTTGGACTTTCAGCCTCCAGAACTATGAGAAAATAAATGTCTGCTGCTTAAGCCACCCAGTCAGTGGTACCTTGTTATGATAGCCCTGACATATTATTTAACCAACTAGCACAGAAAGGTTGCCTCCAACCTGGGTCTCAGGCTTTAAAAGACATTAGGCCTCTGAACTAACTGTGAATCTCTGAATCACCCACTTCCAGCCCCAGTCCCATCCCCTACAGTTTAAGACCTTGATGCTTCCTGAAGACCAAGGCATTATTATAAGAAAAGATCTAGAAATTGGTGAAGGTGGAAGGCTTTCTCTTTTTGGTCTGAAAGACTTTCAAATCATCTGAGTTCATGACCCTCAAAAGTAATTTACAGTTAGTTATAGACAATCAAAGGATAGTTAATATATTGTGATTGAGATGGGTGCCATTTTACACTTAATACCTTTTTATGTAGAATGGAGGCCAAGGTGGCTGGGTCAAAACAAAATAGTGAGTTTGTTTTGCTTTGTTTTGTTTTGTTTGATTCTTACTTTTTTGTTTTATATTTTACATATGAGTGACATCATATGGCTTTTTTCCTTTTCTGACTTATTTCACTCAGTATAATATCCTCAACATCCATATTGTTGCAAATGGCAATATTTTGTCATCTTTTATGGCTGAGTAGCATTCCATTATATATATGTACCACATCTTCTTTCTCCATTTGTCTTTCAATGGACACTTAAGTTGTTTCCATATCTTGCTGCAATGAACCTAGGAATGTAAGTTAGTGTTCTCATAGTCTTCAGATAACTACCCAGAAGTGGAATTGCTGGATGATATGGTAGTTCTATTCTCAATTTTTTGAGGAACCTCCAAACTGTTTTCACTGTAGCTGCAACAATTTGCAATCCCACCAACAATGCACAAGTGTTCCCTTTATTCCAAATCATAGACAACATTTGTTATTTCTTGTCTTATTAATACTAGCCATTCTAAGAGGCATGAGGTAGTATCTCATCGTGATATTGATTTGCATTTTCCTAATAATTTGTAACACTGAACATCTTTTCACATGCCTGTTGGCCATCTGTATGTCTTCCTTGAAAAAATGCCTATTGAGATTCTCTGCCCATTTCTTAATTGGGTTGTTTGCAGGTATTTTGTTGTTAAGTTATATGAGTTATTTATATATTTTGGATATTAACCCTTGATTGGAAATATTTGAAATATGTTCTTCTGTTGGTTGCCTTCTTGTTTAAAACAAATATGTAACAAACAAAACAACACAAAAACAAACTCATAGATAAAGACAACAGAATGGTGGTTACCAGAGTGGAAGGCAGTGGGGGAAGGACAAAATAGGTAACAGTAATGAGTGGAAACCAGCTTTTCAGTGATGAACATGCAATAGAGTATACAGATATTGAATGATAATGTTGTACATCAGAAATTTATACAGTGTTATTAAACAATGTTACTTCATTTAAAATACATAAATTAAATTTTTAAAAAACAAGAGGGTGAGAGTGTCAGTGGAGTCAGAGTGATAGCCTGGGACCACAACACATGGGACCTTGTGGGGTGAGGGTAGCCAGAACAACCCCTATCTGTTTGGGTATCAGATTCCTTCCATGACAATGTTGTACTATTATTTCCAGCAGGCTCATGGTCAGAACAGAGTCCTCTCAAAGTCTGCTTTTGCTTTTCCTTGTTTTTATTATATTTTCCTTAAGTGAGAACCTCTGTACCTGTCCTTTTGTGCAAGGGACAAATACAAGAGCTGCTGGGGCAAAGGCATCAAGTGACATGATGTCAGAGAGAATGGGGAGGAGGCCTAGCAAAAGAAAAGGGTTAGAGAGACATTATTTTCAACAACAGAGACAGGAGCACTCAAAGCCTTGTTTAAAAACAATGGCTGCAAACATTATGATATCTCTGACAGATCTTTCCACCTTTATTAAGAAGTAACACCTGTTCAGTTCATCGACACTTGGTTATGTACTGGCCTTCGGGGAAGTACCACCTTCTCCAGCTCTGACTCAATGTCTCCCTGCATCTGTTCTGCATGCAACCTGACAAAGACCTTCTAATACAGCACATCCCCAAATCCAGGACAGTCTCTGTGGGTGCCTCCCCTTGGGTTGTGCACTGCTCACAAGGGTCTCATCTGCCAGGAGAGCAGGCAAAGCACGGGTGTAGTGGGGACACTCCCACTGCACAACTGGCCAGAGTCCAGTTCTAGAAGCCACACTTCCAGGGAAACACTGGAAAACTCCAATGTCTAGAAGAGAATGACCAGAATGTTGGAAAGTCTAGAAAAGTTATCATATAATAAATAACTAAAAAAGACTTTCGGCCAAGATGAAGGCATAGGTGGACACACTGTGCCTCCTCGAGCAACCAAAATTAAGGACAACAAAGATTTAGAAACAAGAAAACAACCAGAACTGACAGAAAATTGAACTGTATGGAAGTCTGACAACCATTCGTCCAGACCAGTAAGAGGGGCAGAGTTGGCGGGCACTGGAGAGGGGTCACGCTGGGAAAAAGCAGTGGCCGGAGGGCCCAGGCACACAGCCAGCGGCTCACAGACCCTCAGCACCAGCTGGCAATGGGCAGGCCCAGTGAGGCACACAAGGCGGCTGGCTGACTGCAGTCACACATTTGCAGGCAGATAAACCAGGCAAAACTTGGGAGCTGGACAGACCACACAACCCAGGGCCCCAGCACAGGGAAATAAAACCTAAAGGCACAGACTGAAAACACCTGTGGGGGGTGAGGTGCTGGGAGAGACTCCCAGCCTCACAGGAGAGTTTGTTGGAGAGACCCACAGCGTCCTAGAACATACACAAGCCCACCCACCCAGGAACCAGCACCAGAAGGGCCCAATTTGCTTGTGGGAAGTGGGGGAAGTAACTGAAGTCCAGCAGAGAGTGGAGCAAGCAACATTGTTCCCTCTCGGACCCTGTCCCCACATACAGTGTCACAACCCAGCGACTCGGTTGCCCTGCCCTGGTGAACACCTAAGGCTCCACCCCTTATACATAACAGGTGCGACCAGACCAAAAAAAAAGAAAGAAAGAAAAGAAATGACTAAAGAAACCAGTCATGTTTTACCTCGAACAAACATCTTACAAAGTTCTAAGTCCTCAAGTACTTGAAGGACTCTAATATAAGCCAGGTTGTGTAGCTGAGACCAGCAGAACACGTCACCGGAAGGTACAATATTGACTCATATGAATAATAGTGTCTTAAAGGTGGAAGGAGACTTGGTGGTTACCCGCTTTAAGTTTTTTATTTCTCAAGTGGAAAACTGAAGCCCAAAGTGATTGTTATTCTCTAGAGTTAGAGTTACCTTTAGGTTTTCTAAATCAGTCTAGCCCCTTACCAGAGGAAAACTTAATAACAAATGGAGAAATCTAAATATGAAATGAGCTGTTTCAATAAATATGCTTAAGCAGAAACCATCTCAGGCCAATATTATACAGACTAAAGATTTTTCAAATATTTGGTGGGAAGTTATAGTCAATCAGGGATCTGCCTTAAAAGGCCATGTTGAACGTGGATAATTAATTATGACACATCTTCCCCACTGAGTCCACATGCAGTACAATACTCAATTAAATCCAACAATTAATTGAAGTGGGGGGACAAGATGAAACCAATTTCCCATTCGTGCCCTAGAAAACCCATAAGATCCTTTCAACAATGAGAATGAATTATAAATTAAAGAAAGCATGAATGAATAGACAGTAGAACAAAAGAGGCCAATGAAAGGACCTGGCTAGAGTATCAGAAATAATCTGTGCTTCCTATAAATAATAGTTATTCTAGTGTCCTTTGTTCTATCATTTTTCTCTGTAATCACTCAGGAAACATATCAGAACTGGAAACAAAGCAGAGCTTTATGGGGAGTAGTAATACTATTGTCATGAAAGTGCAACACAGCATGAAATCCATCAAATAAATTAATAAAATTATATGGCCATTTAAGAAATCATGTTCTTTAGAATATTTAAGAATAATGGGCCAACACTTGTATCAGTTAGTATTCTCTGGGTGCAAGCAAAGAAGCCAACTCTGCTTTTAACTAAAGCAAAAGAAAGAATTATTGGAAAGTCATGGGTAGGTCAGTGTCTTAGTTTAGGCTGCTGTAAAAGAATACCATAGTCTAGAAGTCTTATAATCAACAGATATTTATTTCTCACAGTTCTGGAGTCTGGAAGTCCAAGATTAAAGCACCAGCAGATTCAACCTCTGGTGAGAGCCCACTTCCTAGTTCACAGACAGCCATCTTCTTGCTGTATCCTCACATGACGGAAGGGGTAAGGAAGCTCTCTTGGGGTCTCTTTTATAAGTGTGCTAATTCCATTCATGAAGATTTCACCCTCGTGACCTAAATGCTTCCCAAAGAACTCACCTCCAAATATCATTACACTGGGGAGTAGGTTTCAGTATACAAATTTTAGGAGCACACAGCAATTCAGTCTATAGTACTCAATCAGGCCTCAGAAAGGACAAAGTCAGATGGCCTCAGGGATGCAAGCTTCAGGACAACCTCCTCAAGAGCCACTGTGGAATAAATCTATTGTATTTTCTGTTCCTATGTTTCTCAGTGAAAACTGGAATTCCCAACAAACAGATTGAGCTTGACTGGTCTAGTCGACTTCAAGGATCCTCACTTTGGAGGCATGGGGAAGAGCTATAGAACATCTTTTTTTTTTTAATATAGTTTATTGATTATGCTATTACGGTTGTCCCATTTCCCCCCCTTCACTTCCTTCCACCCTGCACACCCTTTCCCACCCACATTCCCCTCCTTTAGTTAATGTCCATGGGTCATTCTTATAAGTTCTTTAGCTTCTACACTTCCCATACCATTCTTACCCCCGCCCCGTTTATTTTCTACCCACCATCTATGCTACTTATTCTCTGTACATTCTCCCTCTCTCTCCTCCTCCCACTCCCCTGTTGCTAACCCTCCGTATGATCTCCATTTCTGATTCTGTTCCTGTTCTACTTGTTTGCTTAGTTTGCTTTTGTTTTAGGTGTGGTTGTTAATAATTGTGAGTTTGCTGTCATTTTACTGTACATGTTTTTTTATCTTCTTTTTCTTAGATAAGTCCCTTTAACATTTCATATAATAAGGGCTTGGTGATGATGAACTCCTTTAATTTGACCTTCTCTGGGAAGCACTTTATCTGCCCCTTCATTCTAAATGAAAGCTTTGCTGGATAGAGAAATCTTGAATGTAGGTCCTTGCCTTCCATGACTTGGAATACTTCTTTCCAGACCCTTCTTGTCTGTAAGATCTCTTTTGAGAAATCATCTGATAGTCTCATGGGAACTCCTTTGTACGTAATTGTCTACTTATCTCTTGCTGCTTCTAGGATTCTCTCCTGCGGGGGCCCCTGTCCTGGGCGCCAAATGTGGGGGGGGGGGGCTCCGCCTGCAGAGCCCCATCCCTCCGTCATGGATGAAAATAAAAACTACCAAGACATGACTGCTTGGGGAGGAAAGGTGGCCAAACTCTCAGAGGAGAATGACCCAGAGCCCCATCCTCACTAGGCTTTTATTGGGCTCAAATACACAGGAATACAGGTATGTCAAGGGACAAGGATCAAACAATAGTTAACATTTCAAAGAAATCTGAGGGCTTAATCTGAGTCAGTGTCTGTCAGGAAAGGGGGTTGCCAAACTTTGGGAGACATACTCATTTCCTTCTGGGACACTTATCACTTAAGTGAGAGCACTCTTAGCAAAGCAGGTTTCACAGGACTTTACGAATTCTTACAAGAGTTTTACAAGCAAGGGAGACTCTGGAAAGAAAGAACAGAGGTCAGATCATGCAGAGTCCAGTAGGATTTAAAATAGTAAGATTTGAAAATTAATTTTAAATTTAAAAGGAGGCCACTGAAGAGTGTTATGAAAACTAATGACATGATCAGACTTACATTTTTAAAAGCTCACTCGGGTGATTATGTGAAGAATGTATTGGAGGGGGAGCAAGTGAAAGCAGGTAGATGAAGCTATTGCAGTGATCCTAGCAAGACACAATGATGGCTTGGAATAGGGAAAATGGGGTGAGAAGTAGGTACATTCAAGAAATATTTAGGAGCTAAAATAGACAGGAATTGGTTATGAGGTGAGGGATGACACAGGGATATCTGACCTAAGTAACTAGGCAAATGGAGATGCTTTTCACCAAAACTAGAAACACAGAACAAAGAAAGTTTTAGGGTAAAGTTAAGAATTAATTGGCCCTTAATTATCAAGGAACAGGACTTTAAAAGAACAAAACACGTTGATGCTGAACAATGTATTGGGTTGAATCGTATGAAAATGGCCATTTTTATAAATAAAAGAGTGGTCAAAATGAGTGATTTTATATTATCCAACCTAATAATTTAAATGTGAATCAATCTGAGGAAGAAAATCATAGTTTAACCTGCCCCACTCCACTCTGAGGACAACTGGTCCATGCCTCTAACCAGATAGGCTTTTACATTTCAGATTCAGAATCACATTCCAGATCCATCAATATGAACCTGAGGGTGTGAGAGGTTGCAAGATATCTTTGGGCAGAGAGGTCCTCCCATAGCACCCTGAGCCAAAACTGCTGCAGCCCATCCTGGTCTGGTTAGCTTCTCCCCGAGCTTGTCTGAATCCTGCCTGCCCAGCTCCGGAAAGGACTTGAGTTTAATAATGGTGGGGAGTGCTACAGCTGCTTCAGTGACCATGAGGGGCTGTGCTTGACCCTAACACCCTCTGAATGCAACCCACCTCATGCCCCACTCCTGCAGCCTACAGAGTCCCACAGAGATTGTCTGTTTGGAGCCCTTGTTGCTATCTCGGGAGGGCCTTTCCAAGCAAAGGGAGAGTATCATGGTCAGACACAGAAGGGTAGTGCATCAGCCACTCCAAAGGAGTGATTGTCAGAGGCTGTGATCATCCCACGTCCCACCTCCAATAGAGGTAATTCACAGGAGCAAGCTACTCTGGGCTGAAAATGTCCCATATTCTTCTGAAGGGCTAATGAGTTGCCTACAGGGGGAGGGGGGAGGATTGGCAGAAAATCAGGGGCAGTGTGAGTCAGGGCCTTGCTATGGGGATGTTCTGGGGCCGGCAGAGGAAAATACTGGCAGTCTGCTGTGTCCCATCACTGGAAGCTGTGGCTATCTGGTCATCACTGACCCCAGTGAACATCCTACCCCCTCACACACAGCCACCTGTGAGGTTGTTCAACCACCCTGTTTGAGGGACACATAAATATCCCCTCACCAAGTTATGTCTGACTCAGAGACCAGCACAGCCTCAATGCTGCCATCAGAAAATGACCTCAATCCTGGAGGGCTGAGTCAGCCTGGTCCTTCTGTCCCTTTATGCTAAAGAGAAGAGGGAGGTTTCTTCATTGCCTGGGTCATGGAGTCGGGGGAAGGTGGAGAGAAAGCTGGAGTGCTAGGGGAATAAAGCTTTACTGGGCATTCTTTAAGAGAAGAAATAGGACCTGTCAGTCTAGAACATGGAGGAAGGAACACTTCTTTCACCCTTACCCAACCCCCTCAGTGGGGACTATTTTAGCTGACACACACACCTTAACTCCCCTCTTTCCCAGCCCCACCCTCCAGAGGACTTATGATGGAGATGATTGAGTAATTAGCAGCCACATTACAGCTCTTGTCTGTCTCCTGAACATGACAAGCTCATGCCCTCTGCCCATTTGTCTCAACTCTTCCCCCTACTTCTCAGCCTAGAATATAGCCCTTTATGCATCTTTTTCTCCAAGCAAAGCTTCAAAGCCTAGCCTGAGGCACTCCTCCTCCCAGAAACCTTCCCTCAGGTGATCTCATCGCATCAGCTCTCCTAGCCTTGCTTGAAGCTGAATCAACAGCCATGTGCATCATTCTTTAATTTTTCTAAATAAGGTTAATAGTCTCCTCAGCAAGGCTGGGAGCTCCTGGAAGGGCCAGGTTTAATACCTCGGTCTTACCACTGACATACAGTAAGCACATTGTCAAACCAAGTGGTCAATGCAGAGGGTGAAGGGGGAGTGCAGGTGGACAATAAAGACCATTCTTCAGACATTTGCTCCACTGAGGAAAACAAGAGTCTCAGGTTGAGAGATGCTATTACCTGGATGCTCCCAAGCACAATCAGTTGGCTGGGCTCAGACAACTTCTGAGCCTCTTAGGAACTTCTTGGTTACCCACAAGGAAAGAGGCTGCTCATCACTAACTTTCTACCTCCTCAGGGGCTCTGGGGCAGAAGTTAACTCCTCCTGCTAGTTTTTGTCTCTCTTTTCCCATCCTCTTTAATTCTTTGAAGCAATATTTGAGTCCCTACTATCTGCCTGGTATATTTTGGAGCTTAGATATATGAATAAGTAAAACCAAGATTCCTGTTCTTGTGGAGCTTACAGTACACAGGATAGGGGGAGTCAATTAATAATTATAAGAAGTAAATTGCCCTGGCTGGTGTAGCTCAGTGGATTGAGCGCGGGCCTGCGAACCGAAGGATCGCGGTTCGATTCCCAGTCAGGGCACATGCCTGGGTTGCCAGGCCAGTTCCCGTCAGGGGACATACAAGAGGCAACCGCACATTGATGTTTCTCTCCCTCTCTCCTTCCCTTCCCCTCTAAAGATAAATAAATAAAAAATCTAAAAAAGGAAAAAAAAAGTACTTAAAAAAAATCTTTAAAATAAAAAAGAAGTAAATTATATAGCATGTTAAAATGGGATATATGCTATAGGTTAAAGAAAAAATAAAGGAAGACAAAAGCAATAAGGAGTGCAGGCAGAAAGGCAGCAAAATCAAGTAAAGCTGCAATGAGAGGGAGATAGTTGAACAAAGACTTGAAAGAGGTAAGAATCTAGCCATTTGGAAATCTGGAAGAAAGCTGTTCTGGACAAAGACAGCAGCCACAGCAAATACCCTATGTCAGTTTAAGAAACAGTTAGGATCCCTGTCTGGAGTGCGTAGGAAAGGCAACTGATCAATGTTTCTCTCTCACATCAATGTTTTTCTCCCCTTTCTCTAAAAATAAATAAATAAAATCTTTAAAAATTAAATTAATTTTAAAAAAAGAAACAGGAGCCAGCGTGGCTCAAATGGAGAGAGCCAAGTGAAGAAGGACAGTAGGTTAGGTCCCTAAGGTGACATGTAAGGCCTGGAGGACCAGTGTAAGGACCTCGGCCTGGCTCTGAGTAAAATGGGAAATTATTTCTGGGTTTTGAATAGAAAAATAATTTAAGTAACACTCTGGCTTCTACTTTAAGAGTAAAGTATAAGTGGGTAAGGGCAGAAGCAGGGAGATCAGCTGAGACACTGCTGCTGTAACCAGAGCAAGAGATGATGGTGGCTGGGAAGTGGAAAATAATCATGGGGGACAAGAGGAGGATTGAATTTCAGATCTATTCTGATGGTGAAACCAACAGAAATTGCTGGCAAGCTGGATGGTAGGGCAGGAAGGATGAGTGGCAAAAATAAGAAAAGAACTCAGGAAGAACAGAGTTGCCATCAACTGAAATGGGGGAAGACAGTGGGTGGAACAGGTTTAGGGAGGATCAGGGGCTTGCTAAGTTTGAGATGTCTGTTAAACATAAGTAACTGAGGAATATAGGACAGAGGTCTGGCCTGGATACATAAATTTGGGTGTTGTTGACATATCGATTTTAAATTGATAGAGAGGTGAGAGGGACAGTTGGGAGGTTATCCCCATCCCTATTCCTCACTTTCTCCAACTGTGTTCTACATTTCTGGAAAGGCTGATGGGTATGGAAAGGAAGGAATTTGATAGGAACAATGTTATAATAGTAGGTTAGGCTCCTGACCAAGAACATATTGCTCAGTTTTTAATGGTGTTGATCACAAAGATGGCATTTCCTCAAGTCCTTAATAAACTGTGAATGAGAAGCCTACATTCTGTGCAGGGAAGAGTTCCCTAAAGAGCCTGTTGTCAAAGACACAGGACACTGTGACCTGTTGAGCAGAGTCCTGCCTGATGTGGCCATCTCCCTGGCCAGTAGTCCCAGAGCAACAGTGTGGTCTTTCCTGGGTCCTGCCTGACTCTGTTCATCAGCTGCTGGGCCCTCTCAGGGAGGGAAATTTTCACACACACTTTTCAGAAGGATTTTGGGGGATATGTGTGGCTTTTTTCAACACGTGCTCCTGAAATAATTACATGCTTTGGTAATTGTCAGCACCCCAAGTTTGGGGAGGAGTATTTAGTACAATCTTTATCCATCACAATTATTTGAGGGAAAGTCAACTCAGGGAGATTTTCAGAGCTCTTGAAAGGAGTAGCTGTTGAGAGAGGTGACACAGACCTGTTTCAGTGGAAGTCTAGTCTGCTGGAGGTGGGAGGATAACAGGACACTCCCAGGAGAGGGCAAAGATAACAGAGTAACTACCATTCCTCATTATCCTGGAGCAGGGTAGAAACTGGGACAGTAGAACAGGATATGGCCAGTCTGCCTTTGTGAAGAACCTGTGCAGGCTGAGAAAGAGGATGAGAGAGAGTGAGAGACAGACAGACAAGAGTTACAGGCGAGGCAAACAGCTTTAGCAAAGGGGCTGAGGCAAGCAGGGACTGGAAGTGGAGCCAGGATGGGAATTGAATCCCAGCATTTGGAGAGCTATGGAGCCAGTGCAGGAGAGACACTGGTAGGAAGGGGCCACAAGGTTAGGGTAGCATTCAGGCAAGAGTAAGGGGAAGGGCACAGACCTGGGGGTGTGTCTGTGGGAGACAGAAAGGAAGTGAGGCATGTAGTGGACTGAAGGAGCTCAGTTCCAAGACTGAGATAATTCTCCCCAAAATGTATGTGCCCCCTGCTGGGAGAGTCCCTCCTCAGCTTTAGAAGAGCTATATGGAGACCATTCAGGAGGGAGTATACACCTGGGAGGTGTTTCAAGGTCAGTGATCCAGGAGCACCACAGTGAGCGCTGGGCCCAGAGGGCAGCAGCGGGTAGCCTTAGTACCAGAAGCTAAGAGCAGGTAGATGAGAAATAAGGCAGGCCCTGGTTCAGGGAGTTGGCTCTTAGAATTCTGGCAGCCTGTTCCCAGCCAGGCTTGACTCAGGGATCCTGCTAAACTTGTGTTTCATGTGAGTCTAGTTCTTACTAATATCACTATTAGTAATGAGCATTGCTGTTAATATTAACATATGCATGTGGATTCCAGGACTCCAAGGCAAGGCCAGGTTCTCCTCATTCTCTACTTGCTGCTTCCTGGGTTCCTTGTCTCTTTCCCCAGACAGTGAGCCATCTCCAAGTTCAATCCCAAGGCTTTATTCTTCTTGCTCCATCCCCCTCTCTGTGGACCTCAATTGTCTCAGCCTCCACCCCAAACTTTATGTTTTAGATCTTTGCCTCCATGCCTGCCATTTTGTGACAATCAAGCATTTATAGAGTCCCTACCCTGTACCAGACTCCATGATAAGCACTTCACACAAAACAGTACTATTACTATTCCATTTTTTAGATGAAGAAACCAAGGCTTTGGGAGCTTGTGAAATAACTACAAACTCAAGTCATTCTAACTCCAAAACTAAGGCCTTTTTCTTTGCATATGTGATCATGACTAACTTGCAAGTATTTATTACAAGTTTTCTCCCTCCTTCCCTTCCTCTTTTCTCCCCAAGACACCTGCATGGGCCCACCATCATCTCAAACTCAGCATCTGTAAAATGAGCTTGGCAGTATCAGCCCATCCTCCTCTGCTCAATTCCCTGCTTTGTCAAGGGTTTCAGTCTCCTCCTATGCTCAGTGTCCATCCTCCTGTCCTTTCAAAACGCATCCAAGAAGACTGCTAAGGGCAGTAGCCATGGAGAGGTGGCAGAAGGTTAGCTTGTCCACTGCCCACTGGCAGGCAGTGACCACACCCAAGCTCTTCCAGATTTCTCAAAGCAACCATTCACCCTACCTTGCCTGCATGGGTCCTACATGATTCAACACTCTCCCTTCAGTATCTTCTTCCTATCTAATTACAAGGAACTGAATGGAATCAGCTTTGTTTCCATACACAGGAATAAATGAAAGGATTACTCCAGATGGGCTTGCTGGGTGCAGTGTAAACCCCAGAGCAAGGGTATCTCAGGCTATTACCAGGAGGCTCCCCTGGGGAAGCACAGAGAACAGGTTTTAAATTTCAGATTCAGTTCCCTGCCTAAGCAGTGACTAGATAATTCTCAAAACTCCTTTGTTTCCAGTGAGCCAGGAAAATATATTCATTCCTCTGCAGACTCACTAAAGTCTGACTGAGCCTAGAGTAACTGAAATGTAATTAGGAAGCACACATGCTAATAGGAACACATAGAAAGAAATTGGTCTTGAGGATTTGGGGCTTAAAAGACAATGACTAGAGGATGACTTTCTAAAACCTGAAGAAGAGATCAGAGATGAACCTGAGTCAGGAAGGACTCAATGTTTCTTGAATATATTTCCCAAGGCTGGATGCCAAGTTAGGTTTCTGGTGATTACCAAGGATAAATAAACTACCTAAATAATTTTTCAGTGACCACAGGAACCAAAATTCAGCTCCAACAAGGCTATGGAGACACATAAAAGCCAAACTGGGAAGTTGAATGGAGACAACTAACTGTGCTGTTGGTGTCTCTAAAAAAAAAAAAACAAAAACAAAAAAACAAAAAAAAAGGGAAGAAAGATGGCAACGTGGTAGGAGGGAGCAGATTCTACTTCTCCCTACACAGGGGAGAAAAACCTGGCCGATCTATGGAAGAACAGAGCAGACAAGGAACAGTAACATAGCATATTTGAGAATAGGAGATCAAAAATTGTAGCGGACATTGAAAAACCAGTCCATAAGGAATGCACTTCAGAACAATAGGAGCCCAGGGATCAATGCAGAGAAAAGGGCGGCGAAGGCCCTGGCCCCAGGGCTCTAGGAAGGGAGCTGGGTCAACTGCAGAAATGGGCTGAGCAATCCTGGTCACCCCCGTGCGACTGCGAACTGAGTGACCCTGGTGCCTGTAACTGCGGGCTGAGCAATCCTGGTCACATGCCACTGCAGACAGCTGTGTGTGTGAACTGAGATGGCTGCATAAAAATAGGCACCCACACATGACCGCATATGGTCAGATGATCATAGGCACGAGCGAGATCATAGGCGCTTGCCACTAAAGACAGCTGTGGGACCATAGTCCTGCGCACGCGAACGCAGACAGCTTGGAGCCATAGGTGCGCAGGCATGAGATGGCTGCAGGATCGAAGGCCCCAGGACAACACAGAAAGCTGCACCAGGGCCAACGGAGACAGCTACCTCCCACTGGAGACCCGAGCTCACACCCATAAACTTGGGAAAGTGCAAGCACTCCAGGAGGCTCAGAAAACACGCCTGAAGCCCTGTGCAGAGAGGCACCGGTCCAACTCTGGGGACACTAGCACAATGATGACTGAGGGCTGAACACAGGGAAAACCAATACCGTCACCCCCCAGCCATTGCAGCCAGCATGACCAGAAAAACCAGCTCAGCAAGTTTGAAAACAGCAAGAGTTTCTTGTTTGGTGTTTTGGGGGCTTTTTTTGTTGTTGTTGTTTGTTTTTTCTTTTGTTTTTTGTTTGTTTTTGTTTGTTTTCTTGTTTTTTTTGTTGTTTCTGTGTCTATCTGTTTATATAATTGTTCTTAATTATTATTTCTTTATTATTTTTATCTTCTTTTTTACTCAACTCCTTTTGCCTCTCTTTACTTCTTTCTTGTTTTATTCCCTCTTCCTTTCTTTCCAATTTCCTCTTCTACCTTCCTCTTTTTTCTTCTTCTTTTTTCATTTTTTCCCCTCTTTTTTCTTTTTAAATACCCACGAGTCAGACAAAAAAACAAACAAACCTGGAACTATAAAGAAGAAAAAAAACAGAGTTGGTCCCAAAAAGAGGGTATCCCAGTGGCTGAGACAGTGGAAGCTGCGAACACAGGATATCTGAAGGAGACTCCACCACTGAATCTCACAGGTATCCTACCACAGAAGGTCACACATAAACCCAGGGAGTGAGAACAGATAAATTTAAGAAGTTGAGGCTAACAAGAAGAGTCTTACAAACAATGGGAAGACAAAGAAACAATCCCCAAATGAAAGGAAAGGAGGAAGCCCCAGAAAGAATGCTACATGAAACAGAGGCAACTCAACTATCAGATATTAAATTCAAAGTAATAGTTGTCAGGAAGCTCCATGAGCTCTCAATGAGCTACCAGAAACTACAGGGAAGCTATGATAAACTCACTGCAAACTATATGAACATGAAAAAGGAAATAGAAACTATCAACACGGGCCAGGAGGAAATGAAGAATACAATTTCTGAACTGAAGAACACAATAGAAGGAATGAAAAGCAGAATCAATGAAGCAGAAGATCGGATCAGCAAGTTGGAGGACAAAATAGTAAAAAAAACACCCAGAAAGAGCAAGAAAAGAAAAAGAGGCTCAGAAATAATGAAGAGGGATTCAGAGAAATGCAAGACAACATGAAACGTAATAATATCCCTATAATAGGGATACCAGAAGGAGAAGAAGAGCAAGGGATAGAAACCCTATTTGAGAAAATAATGATGGAAAACTTCCCTGATTTGGTGAGAGAAAAAGTCACACAAATCCAGGAAACACAGAGGATCCCAATCAAGAGGAACCCAAACAGGCCCACTTCAAGGCACATCATGATTAAAATGGCAAAATTCCAAGACAAAGAGAGAATCTTAAAGACAGCAAGGGAGAAAAAGGAAGTAACATACAAGGAAGCCCCAATCAGGTTAGCAGCTGACTTCTCAATGGAAACACTCCAAGCCAGAAGAGAATGGCAAGAAATATTCGAAGCAATGAGAACCAAAGGCCTACAACCAAGACTACTCTATCCAGCAAGGCTTTCAATCAAGATAGAAGGCCAAATAAGGAATTTTCCAGACAAAAGAAGTCTAAAAGAATACACCTCTACCAAACCAATTCTGCAAGAGGTACTTAAGAGACTGCTTTAAGGAAAGGAATGAAAAGAGAGAGAGAGGAACACAGGTACAAAAATGGCAATGAATCAGTACCTATCAATAGTAACCTTAAATGTAAATGGATTAAATGATCCAATCAAAAGACATAGAATAGCTGAATGGATAAGAAAGCATGACCCACACATATGCTGCCTACAAGAGACCCACCTCAGGACAAAAGACCTACACAGACTCAAAGTGAAAGGCTGGAAACAAATTTTCCAAGCAAACGGTCAGGTAAAAAAGGCCAGGTAGCAATACTCATACTCAAACAAAATAGACTTCAAAAGAAGAGTTATAAAGAGAGACCCAGAAGGTCACTTCATAATACTCAAGGTAAGACTCCACCAAGAAGACATAAATATGGTAAATATATATGCACCCAACATAGGTGCACCTAAATACATCAAGAAAATCTTAGAGAACTTCAAGAAAGATATTGACAGCAACATAATTATAGTAGGGGATTTTAACACCCCACTGTCAAAAATGGACAGATCTTCCAAACAAAATATCAACAAAGATATTGTGGCATTGAACAGTACTCTAGACGAATTGGACTTAACTGATATATGTAGAGCCCTTTATCCCAAAGAAACTAAATACACATTTTTTTCAAATGCACATGGAACATTTTCAAAGATAGACCACATGATAGGACACAAAACAAGCCTCAACAAATTCAGGAAAATTGAAATCATACCAAGCATTTTCTCCTACCACAAGGGACTAAAACTAGAAACCGACTTCATGGGGAAAATCCCCAAGCCATCAAAATCTTGGAGATTGAATAGCATGCTATTAAACAATGAATGGGTAAAGAATGAAATTAGGGAGGAAATCAAAAAGTTTCTGGAAACAAATGAAAATGAACTCACAACAACCCAAAACATATGGGACACAATGAAGGCAGTCCTCAGAGGGAAGTTCATAGTAATACAGGCCTACCTAAAGAAGACAGAAACATTTCTAACAAACGACTTAACCCTACGCCTACAAGAACTCGAGGAACAACAATAAAGACAGCCCAGGGCAAGTAGAAGGAAGGAAATAACCAAGATCAGAGCAGAATTAAATGACATAGAGACCTAAAGCACAATCCTAAGGATCAATGAATCCAGGAGCTGGTTCTTTGAAAAGATAAACAAAATCGACAAGACTTTAAGCAGGCTCATCAAGAAAAAAAGAGAGAGGGGCCCTGGCTGGCGTAGCTCAGTGGATTGAGCGCGGGCTGCAAACCAAAGTGTCGCAGGTTCGATTCCCAGTCAGGGCACATGCCTGGGTTGCAGGCCAGGCCCCTAGTGGGGGCCACGTGAGAGGCAACCACACACTGATGTTTCTCTCCCTCTCTTTCTCCCTCCCTCCCCCTCTCTAAAAATAAAATAAATAAATAAAATATTTTTTTTAAAAAAAAGAAAAAAAGAGAGAGGACTCAAACACAATCAGAAACGAAAGAGGAGAGATTACGACTGACACCACAGAAATACAAAGGATTGTAAGAAATTACTACGAAGAACTGTATGCCAAGAAATTTGAAAACCTAGGTGAAATGAACAAGTTTCTAGAAAAATATAATCTCCCAAAACTCAAAGAAAAAGAAACAGAAAGCCTGAACAGACCATTAACAGCTGATGAAATTGAAGCAGTAATCAAAAGAGTCCCGACACACAAAAGCCTTGGACCAGATGGTTTCACAGGAGAATTCTACAAAAACATTTAAGGAAGAGCTAACCCCTATCCTTCACAGACTATTCCAAAAAAATCCAAAATGATGGAAAACTCCCAAACTCTTTTTATGAAGGCAACATCATCCTAATCCCAAAACCAGATAAAGACACAACAAAGAAAGAGAACTTCAGGCCAATATCACTGATGAACATAGATGCTAAAATCCTTAACAAAATATTGGCAAACCGCATCCAACAATACATTAAAAAGATCATACACCATGACCAAGTGGGATTCATCCCAGGGATGCAAGGATGGTTCACCATTTGCAAATCAGTAAATGTAATACATCACATAAACAAAAGCAAAGACAAAAATCACATGATCATATCAATAGATGCGGAAAAAGCTTTCGATAAGGTACAACACCCATTTATGATAAAAACACTCAGCAAAGTGGGAATAGAGGGAGCATTCCTCAAAATAATAAAGGCCATATATGAGAAACCTACAGCCAACACCATACTCAATGGGCAAAAACTGAAATCTCTCCCACTAAGATCAGGAACAAGACAAGCTGTCCACTTTCACCACTTCTATTCAATATAGTATTGGAAGTCTTAGCCACAGCAATTAGACAAGAAAAGGAAATAAAAGGCATCCAAATTGGAAAGGAGGAAACAAAACTATCATTGTTTGCAGACGACACTATAGTGTACATAGAAAATCCTATAGACTCAGCAAAAAAACTGCTCGACATAATAAATCAATTTGGCCAAACAGCCGGATACAAAGTCAATATCCAAAAATCAAAGGCATTTTTGTATACCGACAGTGAAACAGCAGAAGCAGAAATCAAGAAAAAAAATCCCATTCAATATAGCAAAAAGGAAAATAAAATACCTAAGAATAAACCTAACCAAGGAGGTAAAAGACCTGTATGCAGAAAACTACACAACACTGAAGAAAGAAATCAAGGGAGACACAAACAAATGGAAGCATATACCGTGTTCATGGATCGGAAGAATTAACATCATCAAAATGTCCATACTACCCAAAGCAATTTATAAATTCAATGCAATACCTATTAAAGTACCAAGGCCATATTTCACAGACATAGAACAAGCACTTCAAAATTTATATGGAACCATAAATGACCCTGAATAGCTGCAGCAATTTTGAGAAAGAAGAGTAAAGTAGGTGGGATCACAATACCTGATACCAAACTGTATTACAAGATCACTGTAATCAAAACAGCCTGGTACTGGCATAAAAACAGGCACATGGACCAGTGGAACAGAACAGAGAGTCCAGAAATAAATCCAAGTCTCTATAGTCAATTAATATTTGACAAAGGGGGCAGCAACATAAAATGGAGCAAAAATAGCCTCTTCAACAAGTGGTGTTGGGAGAACAGGACACCTACGTGCAAAAAAATGAAACTCGAGCACCAACTTACACCATACACAAAAATAAATTCAAGGTGGATAAAAGATTTAAATATAAGCCATGACACCATTAAAATCTTAGAGGAGAACATAGGCAGGAAAATCTCAGATATTCCACGCAGCAACATTTTTACTGATATGTCCCCTAAAGCAAGGGACATAAAGGAAACAATAAACAAATGGGATCTCATCAAAATAAAAAGCTTCTGCATGGCTAAAGAAAACAGTATTAAAATAAAAAGAGAACCAACTGTATGGGAAAACATATTTTCCAATGATATCTCAGACAAGGGCTTAATCTCCAAAATATATAAAGAACTTACATGACTCCACTCTAAGAAGATAAGCAACCCAATTAAAAAATGGGCAAAGGAATTCTGTAGACACTTCTCCAAGGAGGACATACAGGGGATCCAGAGACACATGAAAAGATTCTCGATATCACTAGCTATCAGACAGATGCAAATTAAAACCAAAATGAAATACCACTTGACACCAGTCAGAATGGCCATCATAAACAAAGCAACAAACAGCAAGTGTTGGAGTGGTTGTGGAGAAAAGGAGACCCTAGTGCACTGTTGGTGGGAGTGCAGACTGCTACAACCACTATGGAAAACAGTATGAAATTTTCTTCTTTTTTTTTTAATTTATTATTTATTTATCTTTTAGAGGGGAAGGGTAGGAGAGAAGGAGAGGGAGAGAAATATCAATGTACGGTTGCCTCTCATGTGTCCCCTGCCGGGAACTGGCCTGCAACCCAGGCATGTGCCCTGACTGGGAATCGAACCTCGATCCTCTGGTTTGCAGGCCCGCGCTCAATCCACTGAGCTACACCAGCCAGGGCTGGAATTTTCTAAGAAAACTAAAAATGGACATACATTTTGACCCAGCAGTTCCACTGCTTGGATTATATCCTAAGAACCATGAAACACCAGTCCAAAAGAACCTATGCACCCCTGTGTTCATAGCAGCACAATTTACAATAGCCAACTGTTGAAAGCAACCTAGGTGCCCATCAGTTAATGAATGGATCAAAAAACTGTGGTACATTTACACAATGGAATTCTATGCAGCAGAAAGAAAGAAGGAGCTCCTACCCTTTGCAATAGCATGGATTAACTTGAGAGCATCATGCTAAGGGAAATAAGCCAGGCAGTGAAAGACAAATACCATATGATCTCACCTTTAACAGGAAGCTAATCAACAAAACAAACAAACAAGCATAATATAACCAAAGACAGTAAAATTGGGAACAGGCTGACAGTCACCAGAGGGGAGAGGGGAGAGAATTTCAGGGGGAAAGGGGAAGAGTTTACAGGAACAAGTATAAAGGACACATGGACAAAAACTATGGAGGGTGGAAATGGGAGGGAGGTGGGGAGGGCTAGGGTGGTGGGCTGGGGTGAGAATAAAAGACTGAAAACTGTACAAGATCAACAATTAAAATAAAAATTTAAAAAAAAAAACAACAAACTGAAAAATCAGGACTGTACTTGAGATCCCCTCTTCTCAGGCACCATGTGTGCACACAGCCTTCTTCTGGCCTGATGACATGATCCACCTAAGTTTTGCAAGCCAGTTGTTAAATGCAGCCATTATTGAAATTTAAATTATATAAACTTACAATAAAATAAGTTATATAAAACAAAGGAGATCAGTAATCAAAACTCATCACTTCCTAATTATTTTACTATCGTTCACTCTTTCTTACCTCTTGAGGTTATCAACTTCTATGAGATCTGTATCATGGAAATGCTCTACAGTGGGGTGCTACTGCTCATTCTCCCAACTCCATGCCAGGAACATCATGTTGGCAACCTAAAATCAGTCATGGTGGAAAAATCTATATCATAGAAATGGCAAATGAACTTCCAGCCAAGATGGAGGCGTAGGCGGACACACTGTGCCTCCTCTCACAACCAAAATTAAGGACAACAAATATTTAGAAACAAGAAAACAACCAGAACTGATAGAAAATTGAACTGTACGGAAGTCCAACAACCATTCATCCAGACCGGTAAGAGGGGCGGAGTCGCGGTAGAAAAAAGTGGAGGTGAGGACCCAGGAACACAAGCAGCAGTGGCTGGCAGTTCCCAGGTGCACGGGCGGTGGCTGGCGGTCCTCAGGCCCACAGGCAGCAGCTGGCGGACCCCAGGCACAGCGGGGCAACTGTGCAGACCCAGCGAGGCTACACAGGGCCATTGGCTGACCAGGCGGTCCCACGTTTGCGCTCGCAGACGGTCCAGGCAGAGGGGAAGTGGCGGAAGGGACTGAATCCAGGAGAGAGCGGAGCAGGCGCCATTGTTCCCTCTCAGACCCCGCCCCCACATACAGCGTCACAAGCCAGCAACTGGGCTGCCCCACACTGGGGAGCACCTGAGGCTCCTCTCCTCAGTACTTAACAGCACGCCAGCGTGCGCAGATAATCTAGGCAAAGGGGAAGCAGTGGAAAGGACCGGAGTCCAGGAAAGAGCGGAATAGGCGCCATTCTTCCCTCTCGGACCCCGGCCCCACCTATAGCATCACAACCCAGCGACCGGGCTGCCCCGCCCTGAGGAACACCTAAGGCTCCACCCCTCACTACGTAATAGCTGAGACCAGACTAAAACCAAAACAAACAAACAAACAAAAAAAAAAACACCAAAAATGGCTCAAACCGGAGAAAAAATGAAAAGCCCAGAGTCAATTCCTCTAAGCCATGAAGAGATAGCCAACCTATCGGATGCACAGTTCAAAGCACTGGTCATCAAAATGCTCACAGAATTGGTTGATTTTGCTCACAAATTAGATGAAAAAAATGCAGGCTACAATACGTGAAATGAAGGAAGACGCATGGGGAACCGATAGAGATGGAAGGAAAACTGAGACTCAAATCAATGGAGTGGACCAGAAGGAAGAAATTAACAACCAAACAGAAAACAAGGAAGAAACAAGAATTCAAAAAAATGAGGAGAGGCTTAGGAACCTCCAAGACATCGTTAAACATCCCAACATCTGAATTATAGGGGTCCCAGAAGGGGAAGAAGAAGAGCAACAAGTAGAAAACTTATTTGAACAAACAATAAAGGAGAACTTCCCCAATCTGGCAAAGGAAATAGACTACCAGGACGTCCAGGAAGCTCAGAGAGTCCCAAAGAAGTTGGACCCAAGGAGGAACACACCAAGGCACATCGTAATTACATTAGCCAAGATTCAAATGAAGGAGAGAATTCTAGAAGCAACAAGAGATAAGGGGACAGTCACCTACAAAGGAGTTCCCATCAGACTGTCAGCTGATTTCTCAAAAGAGACCTTGCAGGCAAGAAGGGGCTGGAAAGAAATATTTGAAATCTTGAAAAGCAGGGACCTACACCCAAAATTGCTCTATCCAGCAAAGCTGTCATTTAGAATGGAAGGGAAGATAAAGTGCATCTCAGATAAGGTCAAGTTAAAGGAGTTCATCATCACCAAGCCCTTATTATATGAAATGTTAAAGGGACTTACCTAAGAAAAAGAAGATAAAAATATGACAGTGAAAAGACAGCAAACTCACAGCTATTAAGAACCACACCTAAAACAAAAGCAAACTAAGCAAACATCTAGAACAGGAACAGAACCACAGAAATGGAGATCATATGGAGGGTTAGCAACAGGGGTGTGGGAGGAGGAGAGGGGGGGAAAGGTACAGAGAATGAGTAGCATAGATAGTGGGTAGAAAATAGACAGGGGGAGGGCAAGAATAGTATGGGAAATGTAGAAGCTAAAGAACTTAATGACACATGGACATGAACTAAAGGGGGGAATGTGGGTGGAAGAGGGTGTGCAGGGTAGGGGGAATGATGGGGGAGAAATGGGACAACTGTAATAGCATAATCAATAAAATATATTAAAAAAAGAAATAAAAGCTAATAAAAAAGAAAAAAAAAAGAAATGGCAAATGATATAAATTATGGCTTCCCTGCCTCTTACACACTCCCACCCCTCCCAAAATCACTGTTAAATATTTACCACTGCAAGAGTTCCCCTCCAACCCTGACAAGATTTCATGCAGCAGAAATGACAAACAACCAAGGGGTCGCTGAAGCAAAATCCTAGGAACAGAAACTTCCCTCCTTGCTCACCAAGCAGTGGTAACTGCACTAATGATGACTGCCATCCAGCCTGGGATAGAGGAACTTCCCTGGCTTCCCTGGTGAATCACCCTAACAGGAAGTTGTTTCCAGAGTCTAAAATCTCTCTTACTGACTTCTGGCCAAGATGGAGGTGTAGGTAGGTACACTGTGCCTCCTCACACAACCAAAAGAAGGACAATAACAAATTTAAAAACAAAAACAACAAGAACTGTCGGAAAATTGAACTGTATGGAAGTCCAACAACCAAGGAGTTAAAGAAGAAACATTCATCCAGACCAGTAGGAGGGACTAAGACAGGCAGCTGGGGAGGAGATGACCTAGATGGGCAAGGCTGCAGCTGGCAGACCAGATGAGGTAGTGGCTGGTGGACCAGTTGGTCCCACATTTGAGTGCAGATAAACACGGAGGAAAAACTAGAGAGTGAGACAGACCTCGCAACCCTTGATCTCAGCGTGTTGTGGACCGTTCAGGCTGGTCTCAGGAGTTGTAACCCTCACCCCATGGTGGGCTGAGTAAGAGCCTAGGGACCTGCTTCTAGGTCTGTTCTGTCAAGAGGACGTGAGCTACTAAGGGGACAAAGCTTATCTCCCTGGCAGGAGTGCTGCTTCTGCCTCATCCATCTCTGGCCCTAACACTTAATCGGTAGTCAATGATGGGTAAGACTCCTCATGGGAGGGGCAACCTAAGCCAGACACGACCACTTGGGAGGCCCTCATGGAAGGACTTGGGGGGCTGCAGCAAAGAGGATGTGATGGACCCTCACCCCCCGGCTATTCTGACATAGCCCGAGTCCCCATTTCCATCTGGGAGATGTCTTCTGCTTCCTGAGCCTAATCAACTTAAAGCCTGAAACTAAGAGGGCAAGCGGTGCAGCCCTGTGCCGGCCAGAATGGTTCTCCGGGTGATTGGGGATAAGAAAGAATTCGTAAAGTCCTGTGAAACCTGCTTTGCTAAGAGTGCACTCATTTAAATGATAAGGGTCCCAGGAGGAAATGAGTCTGTCTCCCAAAGTTTTGCAACCCCCTTTCCTGACAGACACTGACTCAGATTAAGCCCACAGATTTCTTTGAAATGTTAACCATTGTTTGATCCTTGCTGCCTGACATACCTGTATTCCTGTATATTTGAACCCAATAAAAGCCTAGTGAGGAAGGGGCTCTGAGTCATTCTCTTCTGAGTTTGACCACCTTTCCTCCCCAAGCAGATCATGTCTTGGTAGTTTTATTTTCATCCATGACAGAGGGATGGGGCTCTGCAGGTGGAGCCCCTCACCCCCACATCTGGTGCCCAGGACAGGGGCCCCCTGCACCAGCGCAGGGAAAGAAAGCCTCAAAACCTCTGACTGAAAAAACCTGTGGGGGTTGTAGCAGTGGGAGAAACTCCCAGCCTTACAGGAGAGTTTGGCGGAGAGCCCACAGGGTCCTAGAATGTACACAAACCCACCTACCTGGGAATCAGCATCAGAAGGGCCCAATTTGCTTGTGGGTAGCAGAGAAAGAGACTGAAAGCAGGAGGAAAGCTGAACAAGCATCACTGTTCCCTCTATGACCCCCACCCCCCACATACTGTGCCACAAGGCAGTGACATGAGCTGCCCTGCCCCAGTGAATACCTAAGGCTCTGCCCCTTACTACATAAAAGGTGCGCTGAGACCAAAAAAAAAAAAAAAAAAAAAAAAAAGGCCCAAATGAAAGAACAGATCAAAGCTCCAGAAAAAATATAACTAAGTGATGAAGAGCTAGCCAACCTAACAGATGCACAGTACAAAACACTGGTAATCAGGATGCTCACAGAAATGGTTGAATATGGCTGCAAAATAGAAGAAAAAGTGAAGGCTATGGTGAGGGACAAATACCATATGCTCTCACCGTTAACTGGAACATAATCAACAAAAGAAAAAAGCAAGCAAAACCAGAGACATTGAAATTTAGAACAGTCTGACAGTAACCTGGGGAGGGGGGTGGGAGGGGGTAATGGGAAGAAGGGTTTTCAGGAACTACTATAAAGAACACATGTGTCCAGAGGGGAGGGGAGGGAATTTCAGGGGAAAAGGGGAACAGTTTGGAGCAACAAGTATAAAGGACTCATGGACAAAAACTATGGGGGGTGGAAATGGGAGGAAGGTGGGAAGGGCTGGGGTGGTGGGCTGGGGGCGGGGTAAAAGACAGAAAACTGTACAATATCAACAATTAAAACATAAACAGAACTGGAAAAAGAGAGAAAAAAAAGAACACATGGACAAAACCAAGGGGAGGATGGAAGCAAGGGAGGGAGGGGGTTTGGCTGGGGTTGGGGGGAGTGGTAGAGGGAAAATGCAGACAACCATAATTGAACAACAATAAAATAACTTTTTTTTTAAAAAGTGAAAAAAAGGAAAAATGATAGGGAAACAACAGTGACATGAAGGAAACTGGGACTCAAATCAACAGTTTGGAACAGAAGGAAGAAATAAACATTCAACCAGAACAGAATGAAGAAAAAAGAATTCAAAAAAATGAGAAGAGGCTTAGGAACCTCTGGGACATCTTTAAACATTCCAACATCCAAATCATAGAGGTGCCAGAAGGAGAGGAGGAAGAGCAAGGAATGGAAGACTTATTTGAACAAATAATGAAGGAGAACTTCCCCAATCTGGCAAAGGAAATAGACTTCCAGGAAGTCCAGGAAGCTCAGAGAGTCCCAAAGAAGTTGAACCTAAGGAAGCACATACCAAGGCACAGCATAATTACATTACCCAAGATGAAAGATAAGGAGACAATCTTAAAAGCAGCAGAGAAAAGGAAAGTTACCTACAAAGGAGTTCCCACAAGACTATCAGCTGATTTCTCAAAAGGAAACTTACAGGCAAGGGTGTGGGGAAAAGTATTTGAAGTCATGAAAGGCAAGGACCTATATCCAAGATTATTCTATCCAGCAAAGCTATCATTTAGAATGGAAGGGCAGATAAAGTGCTTCCCACATAAGGTCACTTTAAAGGAGTTTATCATCACCAAGCCCTTATTATAGGAAATGTTAAAGGGACTTATCTAAGAAAAAGAAGAAGGTCAAAAATATAAACAGTAAAATGACAACTCACAACTATGAACAACCGAACCTAAAAACAACAATGACAACCAAAAAAACCCAACTAAGCAAACAAGTAGAACAGGCACAGAATCACAGAAATAGAGGTCACATGGAGGGTTATCAGTGAGGGGTGGGGGGTATGGGGGAAAAGGTACAGGGAATAAGTAACATAAATGGCAGGTACAAAATAGACATGGGGAAGTTAAGAATAGTATAGGAAATGTAGAAGCCAAACAACTTATATGTATGACCCATGGACATGAACTGAGGGGGTAATGCAGGTGGGAGAGGGGATGCAGGGCAGAGGGGAATAAAGGGTGGGTGGGAAGTGGGACAACTGTAATAGCATAATCAATAAAATATATTTAAAAAAGAAAAAATAAAATAAAATCTCTCTTACTGCTTTTTAATGAAAAAAATCTCTCTTACTGCTTACTGTTTTTTGTTGTTGTTGTTGTTGTTTGTGTTTGTTTTTGTTTTTGCCAGAACCTCACTGTTCTCACCCTTTAAATGAAGGCTAAGTCTGAGCATGGCTTCCTGATTCCTGGAATGGGAAAGGTAATGTCCTTAAACACAACATGTACATACAGCCAACTGGCTACCTGCTTCTCTCACCATCCTGCAAGAGGCTGAGCTGGAGGATCCTCAGACTGGGAGGGCCTTCCCCAAGTCATCATAGTCAGTTCTTTGCTTTAGAGCAAACATGTGCCAGGCCCAGTACCCTGCCAAAGGTCTAACTCTCTATCTAATGATTTGTCTTACAGGTATACATAAATGTGTGCAAATAAATGAAGGGATGGATGATTCCTACAGTTCTCTGCTCACCTCACTCCCTGTATCCCCACATATCCCCAAGAACCTCCCACTTCCCCACCTCCACCTCAAGACATTCGTCCCTAGCTCCCTCTGCACCACTATTGTCTTTTTTCTTCCCCAAGTCTGTCAGGACAGAGCCAGCAATGCCATTACTCTTTTGCAAATACCCAAGCCAACCAGAAGGGCCTCCTAGTTATTTATAACCAAGCAGAGTTTCTGGGCTTCCTCAATTAAGAAACTTGAAACCTAGATACTTTGAGATCCATCCATACCCATGATTCATGTGGCTTTAGGGTAGGAGCAGGAAGAATTAGGAAGCCCTGTATTGCCTCAAGAGAAAAAGAGGCAAAGAAAAAAGGACGTGCCTGGACTCTCAACTGGCAAGTGGCTGGGCAGAGGTAGGTAGAATAGATTGACTATGAAGCACCACACATGCTCTTCAGAGGACCCTCAATTCCTAGACCAGCCACAGGTGCAGTTGTGTGCCTGTTGCAGCCATCTTGCATGTTCTACAACCACTTTGTCCATTAGTGGAATTGGAAATGTGAAGTTGAGGGTTCCCTAAAAGTAGAGCTTGGACTAAGGGATAAAAGTTCTATGGGAACCAAATAGAAAGAACATATCTCTAATAGTCAGAGACTGGTGCCACTGGTGTTATTCAAGAAGAGATTGGAATAGCCTTTGTCAGGAATGCTGTAGAGAGAATTAAAAGTCAAACATGCCTGGATGAAAACTTGTGTTATGACCTGTGTGGCCTTGGTCAACATGCCTAATCCCTCTGAGCCTGTTTCCTCATCTGTGTAATGGGATAATGCACAACTTCATAGTATTAAAATAAGAATTAAATAAGACAAAATGTCAGGAAGCACCTGGGACTTACTGGGTGCCTAATTAATGTCAATCCCTTTTCCATTAAAAGGGGGGCTAGTTACAGGAATCTGAAGGCTTTTCTACCCCAGAGCATGACCCTGAAACACTTCCTAGTTGTTGAAAGGGAAGGCATACATCTGGGAGAGATAAGAAAGTCAGAACGGGGTAGATGGGGGCCAGAGGAAGAAGGATGTTGAGAATAGTCTGGAAATATTCAGAGAGATTATCCCTGCCAGCCCCTTGCTTCCCCACTTCTGACCATCTATAATAAAAGAGAAAAGCAGGATTCTAGATTTTATATCCAGCCTGAGGGGTCTCAGTATCCCTATCTGTGTAGTGAAGGACTAGGATTAGGTAGCCCCTTCCAGCTCTGACTGCTCCCCATCTAAGAGGAAATGATGTAGGAAGGTGTAGCATAACAGGGAGCAACGTCCCTGATACCTAAGCAGAACCTCCACCCAACCTCATACACAACACTCCGTGGAACCAAAGACACCTGTTTCGGGTCTTACAGTTTCTTTATTGTGTTAAAAACTGCCACCTCAGAGCTCAGATCTCACACAGAACAGTTCGGGCCAGACCTGTACCCGCCCTGTCCTGGGGACCTCTTCCTTGGCTGGGGATACTGGGCCTTCTCTGGACTCAATCTCTCTGAGACACTTCCTCCTCCTTCTCCAGGATCCTGGGGCGGGGCGGGGACGGGACGGGACGGGGGGGGGGGGGGGGGGGGGGCGGTGTTTTGCTGAGAGGGCTCCAGGTAGACTTTCTCTGCTTGCCCTGCCCCCTCCCACTTTGGGGACAAGGCTCTGTCTCCCTACTCATTTCGCAAGGGAAAATGCCTTCAGTCTGCAGTCTCCGAGTGGCCTCGGGCAGGTGGGGTCTGAGCAGCCAGAGTTTGTCCTCCCCCGCGACACAGGGAGCCCACACCCTTTTCCGGCCGGAGCACAGCCTGGCGGCCACGCGAGCTCACACCAACAGGCCGTCCTTGCCCGGCAGTGACCCCTGGGCGCAGTCGGTGGGCTCGGTGCTGGTAACTCTGACATAGACCTGGGAAGGGCCCGCTTCGCAGGCAGCAGCAGCTGTGCGGGGCGCCAGGGCCACGTCCTCCTGGCCGCCGCTGGGCGGAAGAGAATACTTGAGGCGCAGAGAGTGGCTGACGGTCTGCGTCGGGTACCCCAGCAGGTGGGTGACGCGGCTGCCGCTCCCACTGGCTTTGCAACCAGGTGCCACCGCGTCCTCTCTGTGGAGACAACACGTGAGCAGGTGAGCCGACTCCTTGGCGACGTGGCGTGGGCTGGCCTAGCAGAGCAGTGGCTGTTCACCACCTCTGGGCTCCTGCGCCCCCTCCCCTGGCGACTTCTTGCCCCACCGACTCTCCTCTCTGCCTCTTCTTGGACCGGAGGCACCACAACAGTTCTGCGCAGACAGGGCTTGTCCATATGTGTCCATCCAACTGCCCAAGGCGTGCAGCCCCATATAGGCGCTCTCCAGTCCCCTTCTGATGTATTCCCAGAACCGCCGACTTTAATAGGAAGCGAACCTTGGAGATCCAGAAGGAGCTGCTTTTGGGTCCTTCTTTCTTTAACTAATCTTGTCCTTGCCCTCTCTCCCTTTCTTCTCACCTCCTGCCCCTCAGTCTTCATCTTTTCCTCCATCCTCAGGTTATTTATAATCATCAGCACTACAAGTCTTGTTCTATTTTTATTTCTAGTTTGTTTCTAATATAAGGTATTAGCACTACTCTTAACTCTTCTTCAATAAACATGTCCAGAGTTCTCACCAGCTCAATACAGGGGAAAAGTGGAAGAATACAGGCCCTGCCCTCCAGGAGCTTACAGTCTAGATAAGACAGAGAGAGATGCACAGAGGGAGATGGGGGCATGGGAGCAGAGCTGAAGACTGAGCATGGGAAGAGGGAAAGAGAAAAGCCATGTGACAAGTGGCATGTCTACATGCTGTGGTCCCAGCACTCTGTGGCGATGGTAGGCAAGGTTGGGATGTCAGGTAGAAGTGAGGAGGGGCAGGGTAGCAGTCCCCTGTTGCAGAGCAGCATGTAGCATGCATCAGGTTTTACCTGATCTCATTAGCCAAGTCTCCACAGGCCCCTCCACTGCCGCCGTTGCTGTAGCTGAAGGCACTACGGGCACAGCTGGCCCCAGTTCCCCCGCAGCAGCAGCAGATGAGCCCCCAGATGCCCACCAGCAGACAGCCCAGCAAGAGCAAAGAGCCCAGCACTGCTCCGATGATCACACCAACACGCCGTGAGTCTGTGGAGAGAAGGAGAGGCCAGTCAGGCTTTCTGCAGCCTAACAGGTGCCTGACTAACCAGGCGGTGCTAGGGCAGAGTGTCTGTGAGAAAGGGGCCCTCAGGACCCTGGGACACCCAGTGAGGAAGATATGCAGAGATGCAAGGTTAACTTGTTAACCCCTTATGCTTGCATGTTACCCCAAAGACTCCCCAGCTGCCCTAGGACAAGACCTATACTCGACGCATTGGGCAAGAAGAGCTGCTGAAGCTCCAAAAGACAGCCCAGATTCCTCCAGTCCAGATACAGGGCCCACAAGGCAAGTGCACCTACCTGAGACCTTCACCTCCACCACACATACACTGTAGCCCACATGGTTGGCCACTGTGCACTGGTACAGCCCATCATCCTCACGGGAGATATCTTTCAACACCAGGTCACCATTGTTCAATAGACCTGAAACTGAAGTTGCAGCAGAGAGCTTGTAGTGAGGCAGAGGGTCCTGGATGCCTCAGAGCCCCACCCCAACCTCAGGTACTGTGGGGTGGGGGATGGAAGGAAGGACAGTGTGTGCACGTGCACACCCAGGTCCACTCCACACTCCAGGTGAGTCACCTTCCCCCTGCTGAAACAGAGAGGAAAGGAAGGACCCCTCTGTCAGTAACAGGACAGAGACACCATTAATTTACTCTGTGCCCTTAGCAAAATAGGTTCCTTCTCTGAACCTTGGTTTCCTCCTTTGTACTATCTTTGTTTTCACTATCTTTGTAGTGAAGATGAAGTTAGATCAAAGAAATTCTAAGGCTCCCTCCATCTCTGATCATCTTGGTTGGATTTTGAGTACTAGTCAGCTTCTCTCTGTGCTGGCAGCTTTGCACAGTTCACCCCCATTTAATCCTCATAGGCCCCTGGAAGGCAGTGTTCTTACTCCCTTTTCGTATATGATGAACCAAGGCACAGAGAAGTTAAACCACTTGCCTGTGTCTTGCAGCCAATCAGTGGTCCAGCCAGGATTCAAGCTCAGCTGTCTATCTCAGACCATGCTCTTTCCAAATTAACCATACTGCTTTTGGCTGACCCTCCCCCGCCCCTATGCCTTCTCTTCCCTCAATAGCAATTTCCAAAACAGGCTCAGAGGAGGCATCTCCCACAGAGGTTATAGGTTTGACTTGGTGCCACTGATGACTCAGGGAAAGTCCCAGCAGGTTCCAAAGTCCTGATCGTCCACTCATCTCTCCCCACTCTCTCTGGGCCCCCTCACCTTGATTTATGGAGCTGTGGAAGGACTCCTGGTAGGACAGTTCAGAGTAGAAACTGTGCTGGGAATGATAGGATCCTGCACGGTAGGGGTGAGTGTGCCCACTGATCTTGGCCCACTTGTAGGAAAGAGGTGGGGTGCCCCCATTAGCAAAGCACTTCAGCACCACATCATTGCCATGTGCCATGTGGCCCTCAGTCCAGCACATGGGCACTGCAGGCCGAGCTGCAGAGAAGCAGGTAATTGTGAGACAGGCTCAGCCAAGAGGCAGAGCCAGATTCAGAGTGGCCAAGCCACCCTTGATTCTGAAGTCTGGAGAAGGGGACCCCAGAGGAAACTGGCTATACCTTGAACGGTGACAATGACCTTCCGAGTTGCCATGGTGGTCTTCTTTACCCGGCACTCATAAGTGGCTGTGTCAGATACCTGTAGGTTCATAAGGTTTATGGAGGCATCATATTGGCTGGGGTCTGAGGCTGCAAAGCGGACCCTCTGCTGCAAGTGGGGGAGGTTGCCATGGTTGATCCTCTTGTCTTGGTAACTAAGGAACTGTGGAGAAGAGGAAAAAAAAAAAAACACAGGTGGTAAACAGGCAGAAACAAGGAGGGCCATGTGGACTGGTTCCCTTAGGCAATTCACTCAACATTTGAGACTCACTTTTCTCAGGTGAAAAATGGGAATGATCATGCCTGGTCCACTGACCTCTTACAAAATGGGTAGGATCAGATAAGATCAAGTGCTTTGGAAAGCATAAGGTCAAACTGGGAACTTCTTGAAGGCAGGTACCTCCCCCTTGGAGTGATTGCAGAGCTCTCATCCCTGCCCAATTCCATGAGATCCTTGGATGAAGTTCAAGGTCTTGGTTTTATTATCTGCCCCTCTTCTACCCTCAGAGCATTGGCTGCCCACCAGGCAGATCATGGAGTATAGAGTAAGGGAAATGTCCCCTGCACTCACCACATTCTCTCGAGGTGAGGGGTCTGAATTGACCTGCATCCACTCGATGTCCAGCCCACTGGGACCATAATCCTCAGGGTCTAAAACATAGGGGCAGCCCAATCTCACATTGTCACCTTCTGCCAGGTACAGGATCTCCTGGCCATCCCCGTTGATCCTCACAGAGGACAGCAGTGCTAGGGGAAGGGTAGAACAGGTAGGGTGAGGGGAACAGAATCAGAACTTGGGTGGTCAACTTCAGCCTCCCCCTCTGCCATTCTGTATCAGAAACAACCCAGGCTCAGTAGGGGTTCCATAGAGAGTAGGGGCTGCTCTGAGTGTGTGTCTGTGTATGTATGTAAAGCAGCATATATGTCTGTGCACACTTGTGTATGCACGTTTATATTCTATGATGTGTAAGATTGCATCTGAATCCTGTTTATATATTACAGCTATTAGTTATGCTTGTATGTATGCATGATTGTGTGTGCACATTAGTGTGTACACATGTGTACATGTATGTTTATGAGTATTTGTGACTGCTTATGTGTACTGTAAGGATACTCATGCCATGACCAGGTAGGGTGTCTGCTTTTATATTTACATAATTGTGTGTGTGTACATTGTGCACATGGAGCACACAGAGCTGTTAAACACTCTGATAGAGGAGCCTAGCTGGTTAAAGACTGCATCTGTCTGGGCCAAGTGAGGTGCTCCTATCTGGAGGCAGGAGGATGGACATCATGGCCCCTGGGATCCCTTCCCAGCCTAAGGAATGGAACACAGGAGGTGTCCGTGTGTCTTGTGTATGACAGTGCATGTGTGTGGATATATGCCTGTGTTTGACAGCCGGTGCCTGGCTGTCAGTGTTCTGAGTGATGGAGCATGCCTTGTGGATGACAGGGGAAAGCTGTGACTGGGGTGTATTTGTGTGTGACAGTAAATGATGGTGTGTACCTGGGACTGTGACCACATGCATCTATAAGACAATATGAGCCTTGTGTGATGAAATATAGAAGTGTGGACTTTGTGTCCTGTCCTTGTGTGATTATATGGCTTTTTGGCTGCCCCCACATGCTCACTCCAGTTGGGGCCCCTCCTGCTGCTGCTGTCCTGCTCCATTGAGTCAGCCTGGATGAGGACCTGGCATCTGGAAACTCAGCAGTGAGCTCCTCTCCCTCCCTATTCAGAAGCCCAGGCAAGCACTAGCCCCAACCAGTTGGACCTAGAAAGAAATAGAAGGGGTGTGTCCAGGGCCCCAACCTTGGCAGGCAGGACAGGTAGGCTCCATTTCTCAATCTCCTGCACCCCTCCCTCCCCAGACCCCTTTGTCTAGTCTGGCTCACTCTCCTGCTTTCTTTGTCGAGAGGGAGCAAGTTCTTTGGAGTTTCAGCCCCTGGTCTTAGCAACTCACTCTGCTCTGCCCTTTTTTGGCTCTCTCTTGAGACCAACTTCACGCTTAGAGAGCATCTCACACACACAATTACACTCTCTCATAGCCAAACACATAAACACAGAGACACATTCTATAAGCCTTCCAAATGCAAGTCCATACTTATGCAGTCCCACCTTCCTGCACACAAACACTATCAGATCCACACAGACACACATCTGCACACAAACACAAATCCAGAGTAATCCAGAGGACACACCCACTACACACACCACATGGTCCACATGCACTTAGTCAAGGTTGCACTTAGTCAGACATACCTAAAGAAGCTTACCCTGGTTCTAAAGAGCCAGGAGACACTCTTCCAACATGCCCAATAGCTCAGGCATCAACTGAACTTGCCCCTTGGAACTCTGGCTAGGCCATCAGCCATGCCCTAACTCCACTAGGCTCCAGGGGAACCCATAACAGGCAGACTAGCTGCTGGGGATCTAACGGGACCTGGTGATGCCTCCTCCAGCCCCAGGCCAAGTGAACATAAGCTCATTTCTGAGATAAGGATCCTGATGTCATCTGCCAGATCCTAGGGCGGCACAAGGCAAGCCAGGGATGAGCCAGAACTGAGCAGAGAGCAGAGGCTCCACCCTAAGGAACAGATCCTAGAAGCAACCCACAAACAGAAGACTCTTCTCTACACCTGGGGGCCAGACAGCAAGAGGGTAAGTATTCAGGGAAGGGAGTTTGAGAAGGAAGGGCAAACTGGAAGAAGAATGTCTTCACCCTGCACTAGGCTGTGTGTCTTCCATTTCCTCAGGCTAAGGAGCCTCACCCTAGCCGTTCACTCTCCCTAAAAGCTTTCTCAACCTCTTCCTAAGGGCTGCAGTCTTTCTGTATTCCTTCACTCTTCTCAGGAAGTTTTCCCTGGTGTCTCACCCTGATTTCTCCTGCTGTGGCACTGAGGAAATGTGAGAGAGGAGAGAGACTGGAGAAGGTAAGAAAGCAAGAGTGGAAGAGAATGCTGGGCAAGATTTGGAGAAAGGGAGGGAAATTACAGTGGGCTCCAAAAAAAGAGGGCAGTAGTGACTAATTGTCTCCCTACAAAAACACCAGGGACTTACACACTCTCTGTGCATGTCACCTCATAAGTAGTGTCTATTCTCAACTTGTAAGTCTTTTGTGAATTTTGGGCTGCTTTCAGAGCTCCTAACCCTCCCTCTGGAGGTAAGGAAAGAGAAGAGAAGGGAGGAGAGAAAAGGCAGCCCCCACGAGAGGATACTGGTTTATAAATACACACAGAATACACTCAGGATACACACCACAAACATGGAGATATCCCAGGTTCCCAAAGCAAAACTGGAGCTTCTTACATGGGTTCTGCCAGAGACAGAGGGTGTTGCAGACATTCTAATGGAAACTTGATCACACACACACACACACACACACACACACACACAGGCTGAAAATACTTTCCCCATCGTTAGCTCCTCCCCCACACTCTCTCATCCCCCAACCCAGATCCCAGGGTGGGTCTCAGAGCCATTTCCAGCAATATCCATGTAGAGGGGCCCTTGCTGAGACCTGTCCCAACCTGGACAAATAGCCACAACACCCAACCTTAACGTGTGCCCCAGTAGGGTCCCCATCATCCTGGTGGGTGAACACTACCCTGGAACTCTCACAACACAGGGACCTGAAGCAGAGGCCTCAGGTCAGGGCTGTAACTGGCAGTGCTGGCCACATTAGCCAGAGACTCTGCCCTCTGGAGGCAACTCCCTGCCCTGGGCTCTGGCCTGGGGGTTGTGGGGCCCTCCTGCTGGAATAATACACACATTAGTGAAAAGGGCTCCTTACCAGGCTCCTCCTTAGCTCCCACCCAGCTTTGCTGCTCACATGATTATCCACCCCACTCCCAGTTCGTGCCACAGCCTTTTACTCCCAGTCACAGCACATGTGCGCGTGAGCCCCACAGTGAGGGACCATCAAAGACCTCTGTCCCAAAACTTCAGGCATGGGGCTCTCCTAAGGAGAGGCCCCTGGCAATATCCAAACCTGGGTGGCAGCAGCACAAGGGTGTGCTACATCCTCCCAGGACATCTCAGACAACCGCTGAGGCTCTTCTATACTCCCCTTGCTGCCCTTTTCTCTGCCCATCTAGCATTGTACAGGCATCCCTGCCTGCTGCCCAGCCCCATACCTGGGCTCAAGCACACGAGTAGAAGGTGGAATGCTCCTCGAATTCCCATGTCTCTAGGCTCGGTGTTTCCTCCGCTTGGGCTGGGTATCACTGGGCTGGTGGCTGTGGGGCCGGGGGCCAGGCCGTGGTAGTGAGTTTATGGGAGTGGGTAGAAGGAGGGGGAGCTGAGGGCCCAGACACTTCCCAAGGTGGCAAGAAGGTGCAATGAGTGCCTGGCTGGGGAGCAGCCAGAGTTATTTATATGGAAGGGAGGGGGCCTGGTCCCCGCCTCAGGGAGGAGTCCCCAAAACCCTAATTATCAGGGTGACAGAATGGCCTACCCAGCCATCACCCAAGCTCTTCCCTATCCAGAGAGTGAGGCAGGATTGCCGGTGGGACTTATAATTAGGCACCTGTTAAGCTTCCACTTCCTCCTGGCCCCATCTTCCTCAGGTGACAGCAGTCACCCCATTTTATGACATGCATAGAGATCCTCTCACTACTGGAGTTTGTTGTCTTCTCCCCATGGGAAATGGAAGAGGAAGGAGAAGGCAGGCTTGAGGAGGAAGGGTATCCAAGCTTTGAAGGGTTAACACTGACCCCAGGGTACAGGGGTCTGACACAGTACAAATCCTGCTCCCTCCTTTTCCTGATGTACTGACAGCTGCCCCCCTCCACCCCACCCAGGTCAGTGGGAAGGAGCACCAGGGAAGGGGATACTAGGGCTGGAGGGAAGGCCAAGGCAGATGAATAGGACCCAGGAATGCCCAGCCTGCCTTTCACCTGAGGCCTCTGGCCCTTGAAAGGGAGTCAGCCCTCCTAAGCTAAATGAGGGAGGAAAGGGTTGTGTTTGGGATCAGGGTCTTCTCCTGGCTGCCCCCTCTAGAGCTATGCCCCCAACCCATACCTGATGCAAGGTCATCCTTGAATGTAGAGGATCACTGGGAGCTGGGGGTGTTATAGGAATCCAGCCCAACCTACCACGCTGAACTAAAACCAGTTCAGTGAGGCCTGAAGGGAGAAAGACCAGGACATGTGGAGGGAGCACAGCAAGTACATGGGTTAATGAGGGGATATTGGGGAGAATAGCACCAAGAGGGCCAGGGAAGGGGGTGTGCCAGTATGTGTGTCCACTCATTAGAATGTGCTATATCTCTACTGAGGAAGGCTAAGCCCCCTGTGTGCATTTCTTTTAGTAAGTGTTTGGTGTCCTTGCTTTACACAGGAAGGGAAACCAAGGACCCTCATCACCTGAACTGTTCACCAGGGCATAAGCCAGCAAGGGCTGGGCAGGTTAGAGCTGGGGTAGGATGGTGTTGGTGGGCAGAGAGGGAAAGTGGGGGACAACCCCTGCTAGTTGGTCCAGGGGGTCCCAAAATAGGCTCAAGGCCTTCTGTGGGCTTTAGGAGAGGTGGGTCAGGTCATGAGTGACCCTGCTCAACAGCCCACCCTTCTCCCTGACAGAGGGCACAAGAAGGATGGGAGGAAGAATCTTGGGGAGGGTTATGAGACTCAGGGATACTGCCAGGGTCCAACCCTCCAGGAAAAATAAGCCAGAACAATAAGGAAGCACAAGGACACCATGCATCACTATATTCCAAACCCCTCCACCCACCCTCCAACAATAACAGGGTGCTCTGGGACCCACCAGATATACACAATGAATATCCTCATTTCCTTATTTATTTTGAGGTTCATAGGATTGCCCTGCACATTCTGGAAAGAAGGGATCATTATCCCCACTTTTTAAAATGGGAACAGAAGCCTGGAGAAACATGAGAATTCAGTTTAGGTGATGCTGCTGGGGCCTATGTGGGGGACACCCAGGCATATTGATTCTCTATCCAGAATGGTCCAAGAAAAAGGGCATGGTGACCTTACAGGTTACTAGACCCACCTATGGGGACAAAGCATGCAAGGTCAGTGATAGGTGGAGGGGAGAACAGGTGGGACCAGGTGGGATCAGGAAGAGGGAGACTGAAAAGAAAGGAGTAAGACTGTCATTGCATTAAATTGAAGTGTACAGTTGGAGTTTCATTGGGTTCTTATTTCATCCAATGTCAGAGTTGAGATGAAGGCTGGGATGAAGGTTGAGTTAGTTGGAATCATGAATGAGGCTGAGGTCAGATTTGAGGTTGAGATGGGAATTGAGGTTGAGATTAGGGTTAGCATAACAACTAGAACTGAAGCTAGGTGTGATGGCCAGAATCCATGTTATGATAAGGAATAGGGTTTTAGTTTCATTTAAAGGTATGCTTGAGAATACAGTTACAGCTCAATCAAAGGCTGGGTGGAGACTGATGTAGAATTAGGATTATGGCTGGGTTAGAATTGAATTTGGGGTCTAAGACAGAATAGACCGTGGTTGGGGTTAGAACATAGATTAAAGTTATATGGTCAGGAGGATTCATGGGGATCAAAAATGAGACTATAATTATGACATAGAAAGGTTTTAGCCTCCATCTGCCTAAGCCAAGTTTAGCTAGAATTTTTATCCCTGTGCTCTGGGAGAATACCAATGGCACATGTTGATTGGGGACCCAAGATTTTTGAGACAATTGCACATATTCATGAGCCCATCTGATGAATATGAAGCAGTTTAATCCAATGACAAATGTAACCTTTGAAGTCCTGTTCCACAACCTCAGTTCACCAGTGATTAAGCTCCTAGAAATGGATTTGGGAAGGGGATGCAGGAAGCTACCAGTGAGTGGGCCTCTGACACCACAATGAACTACTAGATGGGATCCATCAGAAGCAGTTTCACTGGGGTTGTTTCCTGATTTTGGAGTCTAAGAGATGGGAGCTGGGGAAGACTGAGGGCCTAGGTACTCCTAGAACAACAGCCACTTTTGAGGGCACCACACCAGGGCCCCTCCAAGCCTCAAAGACAAGGCACATTGTTTCTTTCATCTGACCCACTGAGGGCTAATTGCCACCTCCTTGTAATTTGGGGCTCATAAAAGAAGTTGTCAGGCTTCCTGCCTTGTGCTCTGAGCCCTGCAGGGTTTGGGAGAACAGTGATGGAGTGAGGGGACTGTGTATCAGCTTAATTTTGTAGCATAGATCTAGCCTATGGCCCCCTTTCCTCTGCAAACAGCCCACAGTTTCTTTGAGTTTCAACTTAAGCAGAGGAAGAGGGCCTGCTCCTGGAAGGGCCCCTACCCCAATTTCTTCCTCTCCTTTCCCGTACCCAGTCTCCACCCCAAACATTTCATTTCCCCACCCACTTCCTTTCCAGGTCCCATAAAGATCTGGACAGAATCCCAAGATTATTGGGATGCTCTCTAAGCCCCCAGCAGAGACAGTGATCACTAAGAAGCAGAGGAACACAGGTGGCATCCAGATGGCTCAACCAGAGGTTCAAAGACAGAGACAAAGGAGGTAGAAGGCCACAAAAATTTCCAAAAAGATTCCCCTGCTTTTTCCTAAGAAATTCAGAGCTCTCTGGGAGAAAAATGGCCCATTTTGTGCATACACCACAATTTGGGTTGTATTTGCTTCTATTGTAAGAAGCAGAAACTCAAAAACAAATGCTTAGAAAGCAGTGAACAGAGACAGAAGAGAAGGTAAGAGGGAGGTCAAGGACCCAAAGAAGTCCAGAGACTGCTTATGACACCAGGTGCAGCCTGACCCCAGAACACTTGGGGGAAGGACAGGAAGTGGCCTCGACCCACCTAACCTTTCTCCAAAGGGTCCTTCACAGCAACTCAGCACAACTCTTGTAGACCCTGCCCTCCTCTGCCCAAACTATCCCTCCAATCCCTCCCTGAGACCCCCTCAGCTCAGGCTCAGGTTCAATTCTCCCCTCCCAGCCCCTAGGTCTGCAACTTGACCCTTTCTAAAACACAAAAACAGTCAGCAGGCTCTTTAGCACTTCTTCCAAGTCCCCATGTAGACCAGGCTTACCCCTGCAACCTCCAGGAGTGAGCAGCAGCCTCCTGGAATAGCCATGCAAGCTTCTGAGGAAAGGTCTGGGAGCAGGAGTCATGAGCAGTGTGGGATGGACAACATGCTAAGTTTCAAACTGGGCAGTCAAGGCACAACTCGGACACAGTCACAGAAAAGCCAGGGAGCTGCTGAAGCTGCTGCCGTTTTACCCAGCTCTTGGTGAAGGTTTGGAGTTGGAAGACTACCAGGTGAGGCCATGCTTAGATGAGAAGAGTAGGGGGCTTAGAGGTGGTATAAGTGATGTGATAGGAGAAAGTCAAGTTCAGTTGAGGAAGGATTAGAGTTAGTTAGAGAGAGAGAAATAAAAGCCATGTGTAGGGTTCTGTTTCAGGATCTGGGTTAGGGTTAGGGACTGAGGTCTAGATGAGGACTAGCAGACAAGAATTTTGGACGCATGTGACCTAGGGAGGACTCCCTGAACCCCTCCCTACTGACTCCTCAAGTCTTGGCAATTCCTGCTGGTCCACCTCAGAACGAGAGGGAGTGCCAGGAGGGAGCCTAGATATTCCCACAGCTCTCCCATCAAGTGATATCCTAGAGCTGGCCCAGACTCCTAAGAGCAAACAGCACTGAAATGGGCCCCCTTGCTGAAAGGAGTGGCTATCAGCAGAGCACCATAACAAAGGGTAGTTGATTAAATGTTATGAACTGAACTGTTATCAAAGGAGTAATGGAAGAAAGAAGAAATGCTTGTAAAGAGTATGGGCATTCCTAATGACAGACTTGAAGAAGAATTAAGAAACCCTAAAGATAAAAGATCTTCACCTCACCAAGATTAACCATATACTACAGAATCTTCATCCACTCAGCAAATGGACCGGGCCTTGTACTAGGCCCTGGGCAGCAGCGATTAATGAAATGCAGTGTCTATCCTTCTGGATCATTCAGTCTGGTCAGGGAGACAGACAAAGGAAGGGATGCCAACCCCTCATCCCAGCATGATGAACTGTGGTGATCACGGCAAGGCCCCTGACCTGGTGGGAAGAATGTTTTAAACAGAACTCTGAAGGATATCTGATGATGTGCAGGAGGATTGAGAGAGATGACTGAAAGAGGACTTTGGTCCTTGGAAAATAAACCAGGGCCCTGCCAGAGACCACAGAGAAGAGAATAAAGTCAGGAGAGACCACTGATGGTTATTTTTGGACTGAAGAACTGAATCTTCTGTGGACCTTACACCAGAACACTCAGTGGTATCAGAGCCAGGCCTTCTGCATGGACTACCCAGGCCTTCCATATGCATATTTGTATGTGGAGAGAGAAACCTTTTCATGGACTAGTCCATATGCCCATTGAGACTCTGACCCTTGAATTTGTATAAATTTTGTCTTTGATTCTGCCATCTGGATTCCTGCAATACATATCTGCAGAGAGGAACTGTGGTCCTCCCCCAGCCCCCATGGAGGCCCCAGTACTGCCTTGTTGTCCAGGCAGTTGCCAGGGAAGTTGTGTGACAGCTGGCAGGTGACAGAGCTAAGCCAGGGGTGTATCTGCTTTGGAGCCTTTCCCACTAAGCCTGTCCTGACCAGCCCTCCTTCTGCTCTCCATGTTTTTTCCCATTGCCTGGACACTGGGAAAGGGGAAGGAGTGTGGGGAAGGTGGTGCCAGAGGGGGCAGGACTCAGAAGCAATAGAGTTCAGCCAGGGCAGCAGACATGCCAGCCCAAGGATAAAGTAGAAGGTTCCCAACTTTCCCCATCTTCCTCTCTCCAGCAACTCACTCACCCCTCCCTCCCCCAAAAATGTTCAGAAGAGCCATGTGTTTCCAAAACTTTGGACACTTCCCACATGGGATCAGGCTGTGAAGGATCTGGGGCAGGAGATATCTGAAGGGGCATCGTGTAAAAAAAAGCCTAAACTTGTTTAGTGTGGTCCCAGTGCACTGAGAATGCACAATGAATGCACAGGAAGATATATTGACTCAATATAAAGAACTTTCTGGGTATCAGGGCTCACCTGAGATGGTTTGGGTTGTTTTATGAGGTAACGAGCACACTGAATCTCAGAAAGCGCAAGCAAGCTCAGACTATGCAACCATTTGATTAGCGAAAACAAAGGAGATTCAAACACCAGAGGGTCCTTGAAGTCCCTTCCTGCCTTGAGATTCTATGATTTAGTGCTCAAACTCACTAGCCCAGGGACCAAGAGTCTTTCCCCAGGGGCCATGCAGAAAAGATCCGTAGCTCTGGGCACTTTCTCCTGCTCCCCATTCCCTCCCACTGCCTTGACTTCTCTTTCCAGGGGTCTCCTAAGGAAGCTACCTGAAATTTCAACCCTATTTCTGTCCCAGTCTCAAAGTCATCAAAGGGCATTGAGATAATGGTGACCCCCTGTCCCAAGAAGACATGGAGAATGCAGGAAGGAATGCAGAGCTTGTACTGCAAGAACACCCCAGCTGGGAGGCTGGGAACTAAAACAGAGGGAAAGTCTATGCTGTTTAAAGGCAGACAAATCAAGAATAACTTAGACGTTGCTGGGACTCCAGATTTCTATGATGTTGAAAATGAGCTTCTTCCAGGTAATGTTTGTGTGATTTCCCAGTATCTCAGAGTATGAAAGGGAGAGGGAATGGGGGTGGGGGCAGGTCAGCTTGGCAGCGACCTAGGATGGGGGAAGAGACTTCTGGTATGGCATGAGCCCTCCCCACCCTCATCTCTCCCCCAGGCATGCAAGTGAGGAACTCTGTGGAATCCATGGCTCAGACTTCTTGTCTGAGACTCCAGCATCTCCCTTCCACTGTCACCTAAACAGCTGCCGCCTTTCTTCACCCCAAAAACCTATCTGGCTTTGAACTTTTGGGGGCCCCTTTTATCTGAGCCTAATCAAAGTGCTTTTACTGAGACCAGTTAATGCCCAGACCTGAGTCACAGATATGGATGCTGGCTTTCAGAGGACATGCCAGTACCCCACTGAGTCAGAGGCAGCCTAGCTTGGCCACCTCTGACTGCTGAGTCATGACCAACTGGAGTTGCTTATTTGGCAGGCACAACGGTACTGACACAGCCTCCAAGTTACAACAGAGCATGACACAGGCAACAGGCACATGTGGGCAGGTGGGGCATGGAGTCTAGCCAGAAGCCGGGGGACACATGCTCAGGTGGTCACTGCCTGAAGATCTGCTTCAGTGCTCCAAGATAGAGCCCAGCCACTGGATTTTCCAGGCTACACAAGCCCAGTCTGACATTGCAAGGACAGGAAGACCAGGGGGCAGAAGAAAGGGAGCTGGGAAGCCAATCAGGGACCCATAAAACAAAGTGTCAGTAGTTTAGGTGCTTTTTTTCCTGCAAGCTTCTTATATCTTTACATCAATTGAGGGAATGCACCAAACAGCACTTCCTACTCATCCCCAGATTTCCCAAGTAGCACTCTCCTCTTTGTAGTTTCCCAGATACCTCTGAGCTGATTCGGTGGCTTGGAGGAGTGTATAGAGCTCATTTCATCCTCTAAGAACTAAGAGGGAAAGCTGAAGCCACCCTAGGAGAAAGCATGGCCCACTCAAAGGTCCAACCTCTAGCAACAAGACTGAAGCTAGTTATTCCTGAGCTGGCAGGCCCACTAAGTCACTAAGTCTTCCACAAATTCTGATTTTCTCTCTTCTTTGTCTCAAGGTCTCACCCCTCCCCTCTGTAAGTTGGACTCACGTTGTCCCCTGCTACCTCTGCCAACACTATCATGCTTGGTCCCACCAGCCCCCAGTTAACACCAGGTACTTTGCCCTGTAATTATTCCCATTGCCACTCATGAGTGAGAGCAGTGGAGTTTTTATAAAAGGTGCCCCGGTGTAGCCAGCTAGCCTCAGATGCCAGCTGCTGACCTGGCTGTCAGGAGTATCCCACTTTTAGGAACAAGGTTCTACAGATGAGTGAGGCCAGTCCTGAAGCAGAGCTTCTTGGGAATCTAGAAAGAAGAAACTGAACTTCTCTTCCACATCATGAGTCAATTCCAGGAATTCCTAGAGGGGGACAACCCTGAGGGCTAACTCTGAGCTTCTCTCCCAAACCAGTTTCACCTGCTCAGAGGTAGCTACACTTCCCCATCTGAAGCTGGCTTCAGATTGATTCATGTAATTTGTAACTGCCTCCACCATGTCCAAGCCATGGGACAGACAGTTGTCTGTGTTGTGGCACTGCCTGGAGTTGAAAGGGCTCTGGCAGGAGAGGGCTGAGACAGGAGGGTAAGCCTAGGTTCAGACACCACCTACTTCACAGATGTGGTCTGAGTCATAGGCGGGAGCCTAGTAAGAGCTCTGCCTTGGGCAGCCAGTGCCTCCTTCCCTGTTCTTCCCAGCCCAACCCTGCCCCAGCCTCTCCCTGAGAGCATCTCTAGCTTTTGGCCTCAGCCCTAAAATGCCTGAATTGGGTGTGGACTGGAGGCAACTAGACTATGCTGAAAGCTGACATGATGGAAACACCCCAAAGGTTCACAAAAAGGCCATGAGCCACCAGAACAAATGAACTATCTGGCTAAGAAGGACAGTCATGAAGAGTATCCTTACATTTCCAGCCCCTGAGTGTCACACCACCCACACCTGGATCTCCTATAACCTATTTTGCTCCACATTCACTACCCTGTAGTAGCCACATCCCCACACAAGGAAGTTGGGCTGTTCCTTAAAGAAGTAGAATAGATTTAATCTGTAACTACGAAATGTCAGCAGCGATCATGGACACCCAGAGATTGGGTGAAACCTTCCCCTGCAGGCATCCAGAGTAGCTTAGAGGCACCCCTCAGTTCACAGAGGTAGCTGGCTGGATGTTAGCTTTGCGCTCAGCTTCAATGCAGTACTTCTCAGGAAGGCCAGTGGCTCTGCAGGAAAAGCATGGGGTATGTGTAAGGGGGGGGTAGGACCAGAAAGGAGACAGCAGGAATTGAGTGGATTCTGGGTGGGCTTTCAGAACCTGGGGCTCTGTACCCCCAACCCTACTCCCAGGATTTATCTCCCAAACATATTCCTGTCAAAGCTCCATCATCCTGCCAAGTAGTTCCCAGAAAGTCAGGAAAACCCAAATCCCAGGACTTTTTCCTGGAGGTTTGCCTTCAGAAGGCAACCTCCCTGAGCACCTCTGCAATGTCCCTTCATTCCCTGAATCCCAGCTTTCCAGCCATGCCATTCCCTTGGGAAAGGGGAGAGGAGTTGAGGAAGAGCACCTCAGCTCTTCAATCTTTCTCTTCTTTATGTCATCAATGCGTTCACGCCGCTTCTGGGCCTCCTCTTGGAGGCGCCGGCCCTCCTCAAAGGTGGTGATCCTCTCCTGCACCTGCTTCTGCTGGTTCTCACGCACTTGGCGCCGGAGCTCGTTGGCATGCTGTAAGCGCCCTGTGGCCTTTTTCTCCTCCTCCAGCCTCTCATTTTCAATCTGCTCTCTCTGAGCCCTGGAAGAGGGACACAGGTTGTGGAATTGGCTAGGCTGCTCTGCCCCTGCCAAGGAAAGGCACTGGGAGAACCTCCTGGGTGGGCTCCTGCAGTTGATGCGTCTCAGAGACCCATACTCTGACCCATTTTTGTGGCTCAGAGATCAGCCTCCAAGGCTGCCTCTGCACATGCTTCCCGCTCCCATCCAGTCAGGACATGCAACAGTATGCCACCTGCACACTTAGAAGGGCCCCATGCTTGACCTAATGCTCTGCTGTCACTGTTTTGAAATTCTTCACAGTTTTTAAACAAAGGGGCCTACAATCTCATTTTTCATTGGGTCCTACAAATTATGTAGCTGGTCCTACACCCATGGTTTCATTCACTGGAAGCTATTTTTCTTAGTCTTCTCTCCTACGACAAAGCACAACTCCCCTCCAGCTTGTTCTAAGATATCTTTTTATTTTTTTCTCTCTCTCTCCCTTCTTCCTTCTCTACCTTTCTTCTTTCCTTTCTTCCATCTCATGAACAGTAATGATACATAACAAAAAAAAACAATGAAAGAGATACTTAGGAAGTTAAAAAGGAAATGGTAAATCTGTCATGTAAGCTCTCCTTATTTGCTGGAAGAAGAAAGGAACTCAGCCTGACATCTCTTAGTTCCCTTGTTGCTCCAACTCTCCAAATTCCTCTTAGGAGTCTTTTTTACAAGAATACTTTGTGGACAAAAGAGCTTATTTCATAGGAATAATTCATGGACCCTGACATGAGGAGGTGGAAATGGTTAATATAGACTAGATAGGCTCAGAAAAACTCAAATGAAATATATTCATATCTCAGAGGAAATACAGTTATAAACCATCCAGAGCTATCATTTTATTTCTTTATCAACATAATAAAAAAATGTAAAATCATCTTAGACAGAGATCTCTCACCTACTCTGCTCCCCTGGGGTCACTCACACCCAAACAAAGGTACCAAAAGCACCGTTTCACTTATCATTTCCCTCTAGCTACTCATGGGGTATGAGTTCAACTCCCAGCAACTCTTTTGTACTATGCAAACACCTTTTAAAGTTCTACTCCCAAAACAAAACCCTCTTAGTTTACCAGAAGAGAAAGTGCTGACTTTCTTGACACCAAATCCCCACTGTTCAGGCACATCCATGGCAGCAGGAAGTCTCCTCTCTTTGCCTTGCCATTATTTTTCTATATAGAGAACAATTTCCTATTGTTTTGCATTATATGAAACAGGATGAAACTGGGGAAACTGTATGTGACACTAGAGAATCCCTGGGGTAGCTGACAGTTGAAAATCTGAACAGGGAAAAACCTGGCCATTTCACAGGATTAGAGCAGTGATCTGGAAGCTTCCAAAAACTACTGATGCCTGGGCCTTGCCCCAGACCAGTTAAGTCAGAATCTGTGGAGATGCAGCCTTGGCATAAGAACTTTTGAAAGTTCCCAGGCATTTCTAGGAACCACTGGGTAGGATAGGCCAGTTATCTCTGCTTAGTCAACAGGCTGAGAGTTAAAGGCATCTCTCTGTCCAGAAGCAGAAAGTCCATATATAGACCACATAGGAGGCTTTACTTTTGAAGTAGGAAAATCTGGCTATGGCAGACATGCTTCCAGCACTTGAAGACACCCATCATGGTGGCTGCATGGCACTGGAGACACTTGGTACTAACCTAGAACAGGTAAAACTAAATTTCACCAAAGGGCTGGTCTAGCTTTAATAACTGGCTAGTATATATGCTTCAGGCAAACAGAGCAAAGAACAAATAAGTGGGTCAGTAGCAGAAGTAGAACTTTAATTTCTTTCCATTAACATTTATGGAAAGAAATTATTGTGTTGTATTATTGCCTGCTAAAGGCAATACAGATGTCCAGTAGCATAGAGACTGGGGAAGGCAGATAGCTGAAAGGCAGACAGCAGCCCAGAAGCAGAATCTTTGGGGCCCTTAAGGAAGCTGCCTTCTTTACCAGGTATCCAGAGACCATTGCACAACTCTTGATGGCAGGGAATGGAAAGCTACAGAGCCAAAGGGCATTGCAGCCAGTAGGGACAGGCTGGGGGTACACAGTCCAATAAAAGACTATGAACCTGACTCTGACAAGAACAGAGATTCCTACGAATCTGCTCTGCCTCTAGCCAGGGGTCCAAGGTCCTGGTCTGACATGCAACTAATTGGCTGTACTAAAAAGAAGGACCTAGCCCAGGCTGGTAGGACTCAGCAGATTAAGTGCCAGCCTGCGAACCAAAGGGTCACTGATTCGATTCCCAGTTAGGGCACATGCCTGAGTTGTGGGCCAGGTTCCCAGTAGGGGGTACACAAGAGGCAACCACACATTGACGTTTCTCTTCCTCTCTTTCTCTCTTCCTTCTCTCTAAAAACAAATAAATAAAATCTTTAAAAAATAACAACAACCAAAAAAAAAAAGGAGAACCTAGCACATGTAGATCAAGGAAGCCAGACTGCCGCTAAATCTCTACTTCTCTCAGCACAATTTTATTAATTTTTATCTCAACCCCCCCACACACACACACTCAAATTTTGTTTTGCTTGTTTCATTTTGAAAATTTCTAATCTTATAGAGCTAAAGATCTTAGAAAGCAAGAATGGAGTTATTCCCAGTTAGACCAGAACCGTCAGAGACTGGAGAACACCCCAGGGGACACGTCTGGGGGTGGCAGACCAGAGCAGTTGTGACTGCTGACTGCTTTAAGGCAGTGATAGTAAGAGATGTGAACACTTAGCTTTCATTTATGTGGTGGAATTATCATTGAACATGAGAAAAAAAAAACAAAAATAAAAGGATAAAGAGCTGGCAAGGCAGGAGACATGGACGGATATAGGTGATGTTCATCTAAATGAGTCTCTGACATCCTTCTTATAGAATAGGCAAGAACAGTATTTTGTTCATCTCTAGTATTTCCCATAGCATCTAACACAGAGCCTTGAATTTATATGCTTAGCACGTATTTGTCAAAAGAATGGCAAAGACCTCCTTTAAAGCCCTGTTCCAATGACCCACAGCCAATAGTGTTTGAAGTTTTCTCCATCTCTCCTCAACTTCCCTGCTGCAATTTCATCCCTAATTTGCAGGGGAACATGGGGCAGGAGGTGGTTCACAGAGAGGACAAGATGTATACCTTTACTTACATCTAGGATAAATCATCCCAATAATCCCCAATTCCTTCAACACTTTCAGATGCCATTTTTTAATTCTCTAATCAGCTCAGGTACCTGAAACATTTCATCCATCCATCTAATTAGAATGACTTCACCAACCCTGTCAAGGTGAATGTGCATCTGTCTGTGGACACCGCCAGAAAATTTCTCTACCCAACATAGACATTCTTGCCACACTACAAGGAAAGAAGGCCGAGGTTCCCACCCCTCCTACCGAAGGATCCTCTCAAACTCATCGCGGTCCCGTTGCACTTGAACAGCAAGACTGTGCTCCTTTAAAGCCACCTGCTCCAGCCGACTTTTCCGCAGTTTGGTCTCTGTTTCCATCTTTTTCTGTGCATTTTCCTTTTCCTTTCTGCGCCACTCTCTGTCTGCAACCTCCTGGTTGCGCTTGGCCCGCAAGGCATCCTGGGGAAGGAGAGGGTGGGGATACCAGTGAGGGTGCAAAACAATGAGATGCCTTAGGGAAGACACCCCTTCATAGACTTTGACACAAACTGCTTTGAGAAGGTCAATGAATTTCTCTAGCAACAAGGTTATTCTAGGAAAGAATAAATAAAATCTTATCATAGAACTTTCAGGTCAGAAGATACCCTGAGGGGGTCATCTTGTCCTTTCAGCTTACTCATCCCAATTCTTTTCCTATACCTCAAACACCTCCAGGTAGTCCTGAAATTGCTTCCAATTTTTAAAACTGCTAATAATGGAGACACTTCAGTTTCCTCTGTTGACACATTTCAATGGTTAGTTAAGGTTGAAAATTCTTCACAAAGCTGACAAAAACTTTCTCTTGAACCTTAAGCCCATAATGCACACTGGGTCCTTGCTGCCATAGGCACTGGGCGCAGGCCCACCTTTCTTCAGATGATTGGAGTCTAGATAACTAGCATCCTTTCTTATAAATCTCTCCACCCTTGAGGCCATTTTATAGGCTGTCACAGGAATAATTAAGTAAATGGGAAAGGTAGAGGGAAGCAGAGACTAAACAGTACCTGTTCTGCCTGGTAATCCTGGGCCTTTTCTTGCATGGCCCTCAGTCGGGCAATCTCCTTCTCTTTCTCCCTCCTGATTCTCTCCTGCTCAGCCTCAAACTCTGCTTCTCGAGCCTGCAAAAACAAAATGCTTTGTAGTTAGCTCTCATTGAGACAGCCTTGCAGAGAGAAATCAAGCCCATGTACCAGTCTGTCTTGTATCTCCCCTAACACCTCTGGACTCCTAGTCGGGTAAAATGACTAGCAATGCAAGGACATAAAATCAATTAGCATGCATAAAATGGCTTCTCCTGTATTATCCCAGAGGGTCCTCACATCTCATGAGACAGACTTTATAGATGAAGAAACATGTTCATAGAGATCAAGGGTCCTGCCTAAGATTGCATAGCTAGTCAGCTATCAAACAGTATTTGAATGCAGGTTTTCTGAGCATAGCCTTCATACTCTTTCTACTACTTCACAATTTCCAAGTTACAAGGCCACTGAGCCAAGTTTTTAGAAGTAACAACTGGAGCTCCCTGCCTGGCTTGTAAAGTTTAACAGGTGGAGGTTATCTCATTAGTCCCTAGGCAAATGGCCAACATGCTTTGGGCAGTCCCACAGTGGTTGGCAGATACCTAAGAAGTGAACCATCAAAATTAACTCCCTTTGCTACTCCTCTGAAACAACATATATCCCTAAAAGCTTACCAAATCCAGTTTCCCAACAACCATTCCAGGGCAGTCATAGAGTAATGGCTCAGGCTGGGTGGAGATGTGATCTTCCTGTAATAAACATTCCTTAGCCCTCCTTCTACTGTCCTAGACTTCTGTGCAGCTCAATGAGTTGCTCACTTCTAAGCTGTGCACATTCTGTGTGTCAAGCTGGTCTCTCTGTCCTCCCTTGCTCTAGATGGCAGGGCAGAAAACTCTGGAGGCTTCCACAGACAATTAACTCTAAAGAGGCAGCCCTGGCTGCAACAACAGAGACCACTTTGAGATCAGCTAAGGGCCTGTCATATACTTGGATATTTACAGTGGGCTGTGACCTCTTGTAACTCCTGCCAATGTTCTCTCCATGTATGAAGACAAGACATGTTCCTCTCCTGCCCAGAAATATATGATTTCTCATTGTTCCATCCTTCTAGCTCTGTTCAGGATCCAAGTCATCCCCAACAACTGCTCTCAGCTCTCTGTCACCTCACCACCTCATTTCTTATCATGGCCACTACAGATGCTCTGCTGCAGCCAGCAAACCTGTTTACCAACTCTGACATTCAGAGAATTGGCCACTGAGTTCCAAACTCTGAGTCTAGGTATGTTTGGCATAAACTGACAGTGGACACGCATTGAAGCATTCAGGACATTTTGAATCAATCAGTGACTAGGTTCACAAGGTAGCTGTAATGATTAAATAAATGAGACAACACTTGTGAAGTACTTGATGCAGAGCCTGTGTACAAACTAAGCACTCAACAAACAGCAGTTGTGTGATCGCTATTATGCACAAACCATCTATGACCTTCATCTTGCATTCTCACTGTTCCTTGTATATTTCTGCATCTAATAGGAAAGTCAAAGCCAACAAATAGGCTTTGTTGAGCTTCATTTTCTGTGGTCTGCATTTGGAGTATGTTGTATATTACATATGCCTTTTCAAATTATACCCGCCCTCCCCTTGTCCATCATTAAAACTTACTACTACAGAGAAGTATGGTGTACCCTCTGTCATTATGAAACCTCAAAACTAGAGGCCAGGACTAACACACATAGAATTGAATAACTTTCCTGCCACCTTGAGTTCTTCCTTTTCTTTTTACATAAATTCACATTCACTCCATCTAAACCATGCTTAAAAGTTTCTTTTACCCACCACTCCTCTAGACCAGAGTGTCAAATTCATTTTCACTGGGTTCCACATCAACCTCATGGTTGCCTTCAAAGGGCCAAATGTGATTTTAGGACTGTATAAATGTAACTACTCCTTAACTAGGGGCAAGGAGCTCTACATTCAGCCCTTTGAAGGCAACCACAAGGCTGATGTGGCCCCCACTGAAAATGAGTTGAATACCCCTGCTCTAGACCCAATCATTCCATTATTCCATATTTGCCCCAGAATGAGCCTGCACATTCCTTAATTTCATCCCCTTATAACTATTGCAAGTATTGTTCTCTGTTCCATGGTTCATTTGTTTTTATGGATTCTACAGTGAGGGATGGGAGAGACTCTCTTTTCTGAGTCTAGCACCCAGTATAGGATGCCAAATATAATAATTTTCACAAGAAATTTATGGGAAGCTGACTCATGATTACTGAGTATATCGTATCCAGGTTATGAGGAATCTATAGAAAACTTTACTTTCACCAATAGTCTTAATTTTCTTCCCTGCCTGCACCTGACTCTCATTCCAACTTCTAATCAAAGGAGTTAACAAGGATAATAACACCCTAATTTGGGTGTTTTTTCCATGCTCTTCTCTGTTAAGGAACAAGTGGACTGGCCAAGATGAAGAGAAAAAGAAGCCAAGACATTGAACTAAGGACTAAAGTTTTAGAATGAAGATGGTGCTGCCTTGCCCTGGAGTTCCTTCAGTTCTCAGGCCTGCCTCTCCCTATGAAAGACATTTCATTCCTGCCCAGCAGTCCCGGGCATCAGAAACCAGGTCCCTACCATCTTCTTCTTGGTGAACTCCATCACCATCTGGTCTGCCAGCTTCTCCTGAGCCAGCAGTTCTGCTTTCTGTTTCTGGTTCTCATCATTGATGCGCTTAATCTCAGCTTGCATCTTCAGTTTTTGCTGGTGCCTTTGTTCCATGTCCTGCCAGCAAAAGAAAGAAAACCTCAGAGTAGAAGGGGACAAGACCAAAAGATACTGGTATATAAGGATAGAGAGACATACATAGACGCAGAGAGACAAATGCTTCCAAAGCTATCCTTTGCTACAGCTGTTCTTTCACAGGTTGTCAATGACCTCTTCCAGCCAAATGGCCTCTTTACAGTCTTCATTCAACTTGACTTTGTGGCAGTCTCTGACACTGTTGATCTATGTATACTCTCAGGAAGTGTAGAATCTTAAAATTCTAATCAGTGTCTCCAACGACATGCTAAACCCCATCCTTATGGCTTTGTTCATGATGTGTTCCTCCTGCCTTCAATTTCCTTCTCCTATTTAAACCCAAACTTTTGGTCATCATCAATAGTAATTATTTTAAATAAGTATTGCCCTAATTGGGTACTTTCTATTCATTGAGCATATAAGCCCATCTCTAACACCTAAACACATCCCCAAACCCTGAAAGTTAGGCCCTGTTATCTTTTCTTGTGCAGATGAAGATACTGGGGCCCAGAGTTCAAGTGATTTGCCCAGGACTAAACAGCTAATAAACTGCAGAGCCAGGATTTTGAAACCTGATCTGTCTAAAATAAAGTTCCAATCTTTTCTGGAAATCTCACTCAACTGCCCCAAGTTTCGATTCTTTCTTCATTGCTGATTATCTATCTGCACTTAAGATGGTGCCACACCTCCTGGGATTTAATAATACACCACCTTGTAGGTCCCGTGAATTTTCTGTGTGTTCATTCTGTCACAGCTAGAGAACAGGCATCATGTGTCATAATTCCTCTTTCCCAACTTGTAGCCCAGTTGAGAGGAACACAGAAAATACTCAATAAACTATTGCTGAACAAGGCAGGGAAGTGTGAACCAACATGAGTGGCATGTGAGAAAGAAAAAAAAATCTTAGGCACAGGGAAACTCAACGAGTGATACAGATTAGAGAACCAATGTGACACTGAATGACAAGATCCCTCTAAGGAAGAAACCTCTGCCTTTCCCAGCCCTGGGCCTTTGGAAGAACCTGTTGATCAGATGACTTCTGAGCCAAGCACATTCTCAAGTCTCAGTGCTGAGGGACACTGGAATTTTGTGCAGCTGCCTCCCTATACCCTCCAAATAAACTTGGACTCCTTACTTCAAATTCTTCTACCCACTAACTCACCCTATCTTCCACACTATTTCCAACTCCTTCCATTTCTTCAAAGGCTAAACCCCTCCCTGGTCTTCCAAAACCTCCTCAACTGTGCTTCTACCCTGCCTCATCCAAGGCAATTCTATTTTCTCTCCCCCAGACTGGTTCACTGCCCAGTTCAGGGGTCCTTATCTCAGGAAGCTTTCTGAACCAGAACAGCACAGCACTGTCTGCCTCTAGCCAGGTCCAGGTGGAGCCTGAGTCGTGGCTTACCAGCATTCTCTCACTCTCACTGTACCTACCTCCTTGCACAATCTACTTTTCCCCTTTTGCCACTCTAACTCTCACCCTTTTTTTCCCCTTCTCCCTTTTTTCCTTTCCTTTCTACCTTCCTCCCCCAGTTTTAGGCCTGACATTGGTACCCTAGACATTATTTAATCCCATTGACCCTTAAAGCTAAAAAAACTGCTAATCTCTGATCTATATCATACAATCAGGTATTTACTTTTTTGTCTATTTATTTAATTTTTTGTTTTTGTTAGTTCATTTCATTTCTGAAAAACCAAAGAACCTTCCCTGTTTCTCATCTTTGAAGCCATTCCAAAGCAACCCCAGATGAACTCCCCTCACTCTTTGTCATCTTGCTAGCAAGGTGGGGAAAGCTGCCCTGGCACCACCCTGAGATGATAAGGCAAATCTGAGCTGGAGAAGCACAGGTTTTTACCTTAAAATTGCCTAACAATACTTCCTGGAGACTCAGCAAATGCTTATGAGAAGACAGCAAAATGATAATGAGACATCAATGTAATGGTGTTGACTCAACGACACCTGAAACTTTCTCAGTGAGCCCACTAAGCCCCACTCACCTCAATCTAGTTGGACTTTCCAGCCTCCATTTCTCACTCCTTTCCCTATGTGTTTGTCCCAGACCTCTCCTTCCTGGTCCTTTTCCTTTCTTGAGTCAGAAACTTGACCAGGTCTCTCTGTCTTCCTGCCCTGTCGATTGCCTTCTCAAGCAGTTCACAAGGCTACATGGCCCCTCATCTTCACTAACTATCCAGGTGATCTTCCTCTCATACCACAGGTGTTCTGAGAAGTCTTCATAATTATAAGACTTCTTCAGGGACTCCCTGTCACTCACCACCATCAAATGCACCATTAAATGACAACTCATTCATCCATGAACATGGGGAAGGAGAGAAATAAAAGCATACATCTTCCACAAGTTAAATGGCACCATGAGGAAATAATCACAATATGGACATCCTTCAAGTCAACCAGCCTGGACGCTTCAAAATATCAGTGTTCTAAAAATAAATGAATGAGCCCTGGCTAGTGTGGCTCAGTTGGTTTGGCATCATCCCACAAACGGAAAGGTCACAGGTTCGATTCCCGTTGAGGTACACGCCTAGGTTGCAAGTTCAGTTCCCAGTTGGGGCACATGCAGGAGGCAACTGATTGATCTTTCTCACATTGATGGTTCTCTCCCTTTCTCTCCCCATTTCCCTTCTCTCTATAATCAATAAAAAACTTTTTTTAATTTTAAAAATAAATGAATGAATAAAGAAAAGAAGGAAGGAAGAAAGGAAGAACAGAACAACTCTTCTAGATCAAAACAGATTAAAAGGACTTAAGTGAGTGATCCTGGTTTAGAAAAAAGAAGACAACTGAAATACAATTTTGAAACAATTGAGGAGATTTGAATATGAATTAAATATTAAATGATATAGACTCACTGGATTCAACTTTTTGTCAGGGGATATCATAATGGTATTTTTGACATGTAACTTTGTTGTTTTGTTCTTCAGAGAAGTGGACTGAAGCATTTAGTAGCAAAGTGTCAATGTCGATGTATCAGCAACTACTTTTAACAGTTTAACAATAACAAAATACACATATACATCTAAGAGAGATAAGCAGCTAAGGCATATCAGCAATCATCAAATCAGTAAAGCATTGATAGATGTGGTACAATTTTTTCAACTTGTCTGTGTGTATAAAATTTTCAAAAGTAGAAAATTGAGGGAAAAAATAATAGATACTCCAAATGCTTGCCATGTCCTTGTTATGCTTTTTTATACCGAAATAGACTAGATAAGGAAAATGGAAGATAATATTTTTAAGCCTACTTAGTTAGGGCAGGTTTGCCATTATTTCTTATGCAAAGAGTATGCATACTTTTATTCCTCAACACAATTAATGACACTGGGATGTTATGTACTTTGAATGAGGTAACAGCAGGAACCTGAAACTCTGACACTGCTACTGTTCATCTACAAAGTGTATAATATCCCTAAATAATTGAGAGGAGAACAAAAAAATCCTTGTTTATTTGTGTAAGGCAAGCAGCCATATATTTATTTTATGTGTTCATTCATGTGGTCATGTTGGTTTTGGACTTAGGTCCCAGGGAGGAAAGGACAGTCTCTATCCAAATTACTGCTCATCCGTAGCATGACACCAAAGCCAAATAAATGTTCAATATGGCAATAAAAAAAAGTTAATGGTGATGATATTGTGAAATGATCATGGGCCTGACAAAACATTAGTCCATGCCCTGGAATCTCTAAATCTTGGAGGGTTTTGTTGCTGGTGCTGGTGGAACTTGGCATATCTGTCTAGCCCTGTTACCCTGAGATCCTCTTTTTGGAGTTGCTCCATGTATTCCAGCATCTGCTCCTTCTCCTGCTCCCGCTGCTCCGCAAGCAGCGATTGCTCCTCCTGGTTCTTTTCCATCTGCTGCACAATGTGTCGTCTTCCTCTGTAGGAAACAGGGCCACACTGTATTAGAAATCAAAGGTGTGTGTCTCTATGCTCCAACTTTCACCCAAATGACTCCCAGGATGGGAGGTGTGGCAAAAACAATTTGAAAAGTGCCTTACCCATTGCTATGTCTCCTGAGCCCAAATCAAAGTCCTTCCCCAGTGTCTCAAGGGGATCTCTTCTGAGTTCCTGGTAATGGGGCTCATATTTCTTAATATTCCCTTTCTTCATTTGCTCCTAAGAGTGCACCCCACATCATAATGCACCTTCTCTCATTCAGCATGTAAAGAGCTTCTGAAATCCTACCACCTCCCAAGCCTTTCCAGAGTAATCACAAGGAGCTGGTTTCTCATGATTACAGAGCTTCACAGAGTTCACAGATTCTTCACAAAGCTTCAAGAGTTCAAAAATCCATGGCTTCTCCTTCCTCTAGTGCCTCAGGTATTACCTCATGTATAGTTTGTCAACTGTCTTTCTAATATCCTATCTCACATTTTGAGATTGTCAGATACTAGTAAATAGGCTGCGTTTGAGGAACCAAACTCTATGATCAGTGTTGCTGTAGCTCCGTATGTGTTATTGAGATGTCAGTAAATGGGGAAGCACCCAGACCCCATCATATATGAGTAAAGTCTGGTAGAATGAGAGAAGACACAGATCAGAATGAGAATCTAGAAGAAAGAGTAAAAAAGTCATTCAGATAGAACACTTGAATGTCTTTATGACTCCAAATTAAATAAACAGGAGTAATGAGCAAGAGTTACATGGAAGCAGGCTTGAACTCAGTACAAGGACTGAGCTCAAATATGTAGCTCAAATCATTAGAGCTGCCTAATGAGGCAGAGATATTTCCTTGATTAGAGCTATTTATGCAAAAGATTAAGAGCTACATAGCCATTAAATAAACTTTTATTGGAAGCCTATGATAGTGTACCAGGTACCTACTAGAAGTTCAGAGATGAATGGTGCAAGAGGAGAGAATACAGATGGAGAAAGAGAACTACCATTCAGTATCATACAAGTACTATTTATAGAGGTGATTTTTGTATTTTATGGTTGATGTACTAAATCTAGGACACTGTGATTCTATAATTTACCTGCTCTGGGTCTTATCTTTTTCTATAAAATGAAGAGAACTAAATTCATTCATTCTAACATGTATTAAGTACCTACGATAAGCTAAACACACTGCTAGGCCAAGGAGCTACAGAAATGAATGAGACAGGGACCCTGACCTCCATGACCATGTAGCCTAGTAAGGGTCAGAGAGCCACATTGCAAAAAGTGGTGTGATGGGTATAAACACAGTGTGATGGGGCACAGAGGACAGAGCCACTGAGCCTGCCTGCAGAAGTAAGGGAGGTTTCTCAGAGGACATGACAGTAAACTACATACTAAGGGAAGGAAAATACTACAGTGTTTTCCAGAAGAAATGAAAAAAAAAAAGGATATTCAAAACAGTGGGAACAACAAGACCTGGCAAGATCACAAACTTGTGACAAGATCTGCCATGTTGCAGGATGGGAGAAAATGCAGAGCGGATGTCAGGAAATGATGACAAATGAGGCTGAATCAGGGCCAGATTGTGAAGCACCTGTTAAGATCTTGGAAGTAAGCTTTAGGAAGTTCTGTGGTTCCATGAATCACTTCATAAAGGTTTTGAGATAATAATAGATGATGATAATGGCTATTTCTCATCTCTTACCTTTGTGAAAGCCTACATGGACCTAAAGATACATGGAAATGACAGAAAGAGAGATGTTAAAACCTCTTTACCGGATTCTTTCCTCCCTTCTCTTCCTGTCTAGTTCCTCCTGCCTTTGAATGGATTTCTGCCGTTCCACCTCCATCATCTGATCCAACCGCTTCTCCTCTGCATCCAGTTCTTTTTGGATCAGCTCCTTCTCCAGGATTTGGGCATCCCGGATGGCATGGCACTTGGCATTAAGGATGATCTGGGGAGTAGAAATGAAACTGTGGCACTCGGTCTGGGGCTAAGTTAGGGAGGAATGCACCATGAGGGTATGGAAGTTGGAGGGGAGAGAACTGGGAGCAGAATACTATAAAGTGTGCTGAAAATGCACATGGCTGATGACAAGCCCAGAAAAGCAAGAATATTCTTATATTTGACATTCCCATTAATATTACTCAAACAACACTGACTGGGCCCCTGCTAAGTGCTTCTTTCATGGAAATGGGTCTTAGTGTTGAGGGCCATGTATCACACTTTGGGACTATGATGAAAGCTATAGACATCCCTCCTCCATAAAACTCATATAGACAAGAAAATCTCCATGAAACTTTAAAGGTTATGGTCTCCCTTAGGGACCCATAAACCCCATTTGAGACCCCTGTTCTATCCTCAGGGAAACTAAAACACTCCTGCAGAGGCCAAGCCACCAAATTTTTAAGCTGGAAGAGCCCAGTGTGATGTACAAGGGGATGAAAACCTAGGACCATCAATAAGAACCATAAAATAAAAGCTTTAGAAAATAAAAGAAGGTATTAAGTAAAGAAGATTAACCTGACAGAAATCATAGATAAAAGGGTTGGGAATCAACATTTTTCATTTGGTTGGGAAGTAAACCACATGTCAATGAAGAATTCAAATGAGCTTCTGTCTTTATACTGTCAGCTAAGTCACTTCAAAAGGAATCCAAATGCCTGGACCACCCTCTGGGGCCAGAATTGAACTAGCAGGATAAAAATAAAAGTAAAATCCTCCCATTTATTTATCAATCCACAGTGTGCAAAGTCTGTCCCATATATGAATTCATTAATTCTGCCAAGTAATTTTACCACTCTCACTTTACAAATGAAGAAAGTGAGGCTCAGGGGGTTCAAGTGACTTGCTGAAGGTCACACAACTAACACAAGGCAAAGCCAGTGCTCCCTCTGATTACAACAATTACACGGCAGATGCAGCTCTGTCTCACCTCCCCTTCACCCCAGCAAACTCCTTACCTTGCCCTCTCTTTGCCCCATCTCCATCTGGAGCCAATATGTGAATAAGAGGGGAAAAATGTGTAGAGCCCCAACCTTGCTCATGTCCTTGAGCTCCTCCTCCTGCTCCATCCGTAGCTTGTTGGCTCTCTGCAGCAGATTCTGGGCCCTTTCTTTGGCCACCTCCTCTAGGTCACTGAGCTTCTTATTGTTCCTCCAAACCATTTCCTTCTGTTTCATGACCTTCTTACGTGTGGTCACTGCATCCTACAGAAGACCAGTCTGCATCAGTGTGGTATTGCTCCCTGTGCTGTGTCCTGGGCACTAGCTTGACTACCACAGGTGACCCAATGTGACTTTTGCTACACCCCATCCTGCTATCAAAACCCAGATGTTTCTCACCCTGGCTTTATCCTCACCCCTCCTCTTTCCCCCTAGTTGCTCCCGCAACTGGTCTTTATTCTATAGCATGTCTCCATCCATGCCTTGTTCCAGGGTCCCCTACCTAGAGTCCCCAGTTTCATGGAAAGCTGGCCTCTCCCCAGCACATCTCTCTTCTACCTCCCATCTGTAGAGACCAGGGCTCAAGGGGTTAGCTACCAAGATGGCTTCCTTCTCCTTCCTGAAGGCCTGCTCCCTGGCCTCAAGTTCTTCTCTGGTCAGCACATGGGATGCCCATTTAATCCGCGCAAACTCCTCAGGACTCATGATAAGGGATTCCCCAGAGGGATCCTTTGTGGGAATGCTGGCACAAGGAATGAACAAAGTTAGGGAGTGGAAGCAAAGGAAAGTTCTCCACATTACGCTTCAGGCTTCTCTGCTCTCTTCCTCCCCTAATCACAGCCAACCCTCTGCACAAACATGGCCAGTGGGAGGAGAGACTGCCAATTGCACTGTGGGTCCACTGGGGAGAAGAAGTCCCAGGAGAAGGTGAAATGCATCATGGGCTATAAAGGGACATTTTAAGAACTTTTTCTAAAAGGCCCAGCTTGTATGTCACCATCTCTTGTAGCCATCCATGGCTCTCCCCACAATGTACAGATATGCAGATTTCCCCACCAGGAGACCCAACAGACCACCTCCTACTCTGAGCCCACCATGGTCTGCTCTCACTGGCCATGTTACAGCCAGCTGGGCAGAGTCTGTTTCCTTGCTAGATTACTCCTTCAGGACATGGTCTGTGTCTTAACCACAGCCTAGTCTCTGGCCCAGTGTTGGGAACAGAGTAAGAACTCAAAACAAAGATGCTGAATTAAACTTTAAGGCTAGATATTCCTCAAGGATGACATAAAAAGGGCAAAGGGATGCCAGACAGGTTGAAATGATTGCTAGTGAGAATCCTAAACACCCTATCCATTCAGCCCAGAGAGAAGCTTTGAACCCTAAATATTAATTAAAATGTCTGATCAACAACAGTTGGAGACATGTCTATAGACCTCTCCTTTCCAGCCACCCAACCATTCAACAAACCAATAGGTAATTATAATGATTACAAATAAATGACATACATTAAAGGAGGAGGTGGGGATGCAGGGGGTAGGAATAAAGCTGCTTCTGGGTGAGGCCATTTAACAGGCACATGGCAATGAGACACAGACGTCTAAGGCAGGAAGTGAAACCTCATTTAATTCAACTAGTGTTTGGGGGAGGTTCAGGAGGTGGAGCAAATGGGGCTTAGCCAAGATATACTGGTTGACTAAGAGGCATAGTTCAAAACAGCCTGGAATCTGGAATGATCAGGAATAATCTGAATCTAAAAAAGCATCTCATGGGCTTTCAGCAGCCCTGACAAGGAGCCAGCTATTTCACTTCCAGTGTATTTTCAGGACTAGAATCTTTCAAGAAGGAACCATTTCTCAGGCTCCAGGGAGAGCCACAGGGCTGCTGACCAAGTCTAGCTGTTTGATACCAGAACTAACCAGAAAGTGCTCCTGGATCTGTGTCCTAGCTGTACCTCCCCAGCTTATGACACAGGCAGCATTTTCTAGAAATGCAAGCTTTTAGTGGGTGGAGCCAGAGTAGGAAGAATGGTTTCGGAGAATGAAGCACTAGCACAAGGACTAAACCACTGAGCAACAATATTGGCTAATTTCACACTGCTGAGTGAGGCCTATACCCCATAGGAGGAGCCAAAGCAAGGGGGCAGCTCTGTTGGGGGGTACTGTGCTATCCTAATCCCAAAAGAAACCAACAGCCTGTAGGAATTTCCTTTTTTGGCCTCAGAGCCTGGGAAGAAGTCAAGGGCCTATTTAGGCATCTGGTCAGTTTCCTTTTGCTTCAGATTCTTGATGCAGCCAAAAGGAAGTGATTCATCTGGACCATTCCCTTTACCAAGTGCACTCACGGGGCTCAGAAAGGATGCATTAAGCACCTCCCCTATACAAGCCCCCTTAGGTTCCACAGCAGGCAGAAGGACAGAGAAAGAAGATAAGAATCAAGGATAGTGGAAGTAACAGATATGAGAGGAAAAAAGAAAGAGGCCAAGATGAAGAAGGAGAAGCATGAAACAGATAGGGGAAATGAAGACAAAAGAAATGGAGACTTGATTAACAATGAAACCAAGTGGATTTCCTCATTGCCCTGGAATCATCAAGTCCTCAGCAGAAGTGCAGGCTGGGACAAGAAGACAAGGCATGACCTTTGATACTCACATGAGTTCCCTGACCATATCTCGGGTGATGAGCCGGATGGTCTCTGGCTTGTGGTCCAAGCCCAAAGCAGTGAAAGTTTTCCGAATGGCCTGTTTATCTTGAAGCAGCACGATGGGGCCGTCACTCTGGGCTGGGGTCTATGAGTTCAGCAAGGACAGTTTAGAAGCTGGTCACCTCACCTCCTCTAGTCAGTCCTAATTTCAAGTGCAGCATTCTACTCTCCCGGGGCTTCCACCTATCCAGTGGCAGGGGAGGCTGGCTGGGGCCCAGACTGCAGGACCACCAAGAGTAGCCAGGGCACTCAGGAAGCAGTGTGGGGTTGAACATGGCCAGATGTGTTGTGTACTGACCAGCTCTTCTGAGAACAAGGCCTCTTTATAACTTGTGCAGATACTCCTGGATGAATAGGAAGTGGGGGAATTGCTAATAAAAATTGTAGGCCTCTCACCTCAGTGGATTGAGCACAGGCCTGTGAACCATAGGGTTGCCGATTCAATTCCCAGTCAGGGTTGTGCCTGAGTTGTGAGCCAGGCCCCCAGTAGGGGGTGTGCAAGAGGCAACCACACATTGATGTTTCTCTCCCTCTCTTTCTCCTTCCCTTCCCCACTCTCTAAAAATAAATAAATAAAATCTTTTAAAAAAATTGTAGGCCTCTAAATTCTCCTCTTTCCATGATTTATAAAAGGAAAGATAGTTCTCTCTTACACCACACTGTAGGCTTCAAGCAATACAATTTGTTACAGATTCATCTAATCTATGATATTCATTTTTAAATCCTTTCTTTTTTAAATATATTTTATTGTTTATGCTATTACAGTTGTCCCATTTCTCCATCAATCCCCTCCACCCTGCACACCCCCTCCCACCCACATTCCCCCCTTTAGTTCATGTCCATATGTCATAAGTTCTTTAGCTTCTACATTTCCCACACTATTCTTGCCCTTCCCCTGTCTATTATCTACCCACTGTCTATGCTACTTATTCTCTGTACCTTTTCCCCCTCTCTCCTCCTCCCACTCCCCTGTTGCTAACCCTCCATGGGATCTCCATTTCTGTGGTTCTGTTCCTGTTCTAGTTGTTTGCTTTTGTTTTAGGTGTGGTTGTTAAGAGCTGTGAGTTTGCTGTCTTTTTACTGTCATATTTTTGATCTTCATTTTCGTAGATAAGTCCCTTTAACATTTCATACAATAAGGGCTTGGTGATGATGAACTCCTTGAACTTGACCTTATCTGAGAAGCACTTTATCTTCCCTTCCATTCTAAATGACAGCTTTGCTGGATAGAGCAATTTTGGATGTAGGTCCTTGCCTTTCATGACTTGGAATACTTCTTTCCAGCCCCTTCTTGCCTGGAAGGTCTCTTCTGAGAAATCAGCTGACAGTCTGATGGGAACTCCTTTGTAGGTGACTGTCCCCTTATACCTTGCTGCTTCTAGAATTCTCTCCTTCATTTTCATCTTGGCTAATGTAATTACGATGTGCCTTGGCATGTTCCTCCTTGGGTCCAACTTCTTTGGGACTCTCTGAGCTTCCTGGACTTCCTGAAAGTCTATTTCCTTTGCCAGATTGGGGAAGTTCTCCTTTATTATTTGTTCAAAGAAGTTTTCCATTTGCTCTGCTTCTTCCCCTTCTGGTACCCCTATAATTCGGATATTGGGGTGTTTAAAGATGTCCCAGAGGTTCCTAAGCCTCTCCTCATTTTTTTGAATTCTTGTTTCTTCCTTCTTTTCTGTTTGGCTGTTTGTTTCTTCCTTCTGGTCCACTCCATTGATTTGAGTCCCAGTTTTCCTCCCATCTGTATCGGTTCCCCATGCGTCTTCCTTCATTTCACATATTGTAGCCTGCATTTTTTTTATCTAATTTGTGAGCAAAATCAACCAATTCTGTGAGCATCCTGATCACCAGGGCTTTGAACTGTGCATCTGATAGATTGGCTATCTCTTCATGGCTTAGAGGAATTGGCTCTGGGGCTTTCATTTCTTCTCTGGTTTGAGCCTTTTTTAGTGTGTTTTTTGTTTGTTTGCTTGTTTTGTTTTGTTTTTGGTCTGGTCGAGGCCCTTACGTAGTGAGGGGTGGAGCCTTAGGTGTTCCCCAGTGCGGGGCAGCCCAGTCGCTGGGTTGTGACGCTATATGTGGGGGCGGGGTCCAAGAGGGAACAATGGCACCTGCTCTGCTCTCTCCTGGATTCCAGTCCCCTCCGCCATTTCCCCTTCACCTGGATTATCTGTGCACGCCAATGTGGGAACACCTGGTCAACCAACTGCCTTGCGCAGCCTCATTGGGTCTGCACAGTTGCCACCCCATGCCTGGGATCCACCAGCTGCCTCCTGTGGGCCTGGGGTCTGCCAGCCACCTGCATGCTTGGGAACTGCCAGCCACTGCTGTTTGCATTCCCGGGTCCGCACCTCCACTTTTTCCTGCCGCAACTCCACCCCTCTTACCAATTGGGATGAATGGTTGTTGGACTTCCGTACAGTTCAATTTTCTATCAGTTCTGATTGTTTTCTCATTTCTAAATGTCTGTTGTCCTTAATTTTGGTTGTGAGAGGAGGCACAGTGTGTCCACCTATGCCTCCATCTTGGCCAGAAGTCTAAATGCTTTCTAATGATTAATTTACTTTAACCCCCAAAGAAGTCCAAATGGGGGGTGTGAGAACTGACTAAATGGCCTGGTGGAGATGTGCCCTTAAATCTAATATGGTGAGAAAGTCAGAGAATTAGAATTCAGCATGAATACAAATTAGATATGATTTGTTTTTCAAAATTTTCTGACCATGAAGGAGTTAATAAGAAAAGGAAATCACTTATTTCAGAGAACTTTTGAACACCACAGAGACCTTCATTTATCATTAATGCAGTAAGCGTGGTCCTGAGTAGAGGCAGGAAGGTGGCCTCAATGGAAGTCCTTCCTTCCTGAGAACCTACCTCATTTGCACAGAGGTCCCAAACTGCTGCTGCCACCTGGTGCCCATCTCTGCTTCCAAGCGGGCACAAGTCAGTCATGCCACAGGCCCCTTCTGCCCCCTACTGCTGGCTGAGAGACTTCCTGGACTCTTACCCAGCAAGCAGTAAGGCCAAAAAAACAGGACCAGGAACAGGCAGGCATCTTCCTGACTGCCCGTTTTGCTAGTCAACAGGACGAAGGAAACTTGGCCATTTCCAAATCTATTTTGCCTTGACTAGAAGGGTCACCTTGGACCCAAAACAAAAAAAATGTAAGTGAAACTGCATTCCTCTGATTCTTTCCATAGTCAATAGGAAAACTGCTGCAGAGTGGGGGGTTATTATCTAAATGCAGAAGGATACTGTCTTGAACCACCTGAAAAGTCCCTTCACAGTGAAGATGGTGAGTAGCAAAGGTAGATGTCACTTCTCCTCTCTTCAACCCTCCCACTGTCAGAGGTATTCACACCAGTATTCAGGCCACCACTGGCATCTTCCCTCTCTCTTTTTTCTTTTAATCTCACTGCCTTTCTCTCCATGTCTCATTCTCTTTCTAGACTTGCCTCTCTTCTTTCTCACCTACTGAACTCCCTGTGTACCAAGATTATTCCAATTAACATTCCAGTTCTCCTTCTTAGACTAAAAGAGTTGTCAAACTTTTAGTACATTTGCAAATAAAGACCTGATCATTTCCCAAAGCTAAGAAATTGTTTTAGTTGAGCACCTGGGAAAGGAGAATGACTATGTTTTGCCCTGGTGCTGTTTTTGGATAGAGGGGAAAATACATTGTTCTGTGTCTGCGAGCTTGATCCAGTGTGGCCCTTAAAATGTTTTTTTCATAGAGTGTTCACTAAGGAGCTCAGGACACCAACTATCCAACTCTCTGCTGCTGAGCCTCCCCTTCAGTATTACAACAGATTTTCAATGCTGTGCAGACATGAGGATTTAATGGATGGAGGATTTAAAATGAGGATTTTATTTATGTTGGCCCCATGAGATGTCAGAGATCCACTATTGGCTCTCAGAACGCCCCTCTGCCTTCATCTGAGAGTTACCAGAAGAGATCACATGCCCAGAGCTAGCTTTGTCCTGAGCAACACTAGTACAGGTTACTGCCTTCATATGGCAGCTACCTGGAGAAACTGCGTGAGAGTTACCTTGATACCTCCAAAGAGGCTCTCATCTACCTCGGAGCTCAAGGCTTTGGTCCGATAACGAGTCCTATTCCTTGACCTGTTGGAAGTGGCAGATGAGGAGCTCAGGACACCAGTTGTGTTTAATGGCTGCAGGGAGAGGCAAAAAGTTTGAGCCATTAGTACTGACTACCATCCAGACCCTTGGCAAGGTAAACACTTCACCAGCCCATGCCAGGGTATGTAGGGGTGCATATGAAAAAGCCACTGAGGAAAAGCACCTGGGTAAACCCTGAAACATAGAAGACACCCACAAGTCGTAGAAGGGTCTCTGAGTAGGGGCCAAGCACACTAGCTCAGTGAGAAGGAGCATCTCTGTATTCCCAGAGCTGAAGAAGGCTAAGTCATCATACCATATGGAAGAAAGAAGGTAGGAAATGAGGATGGCAGGAGGATGACCTCATTGTTGTCCCACTCCCAATTTCCCACAAGGACACTCTCTTGTGAGTCCACTTCAGCTTGTCCCCAGAAATGTATAGTGTCCTCTTCACCTTCAATATTCTCAGTGTGGAGTCTAAGCCCCCTTCACAAATGACACTACTATTTGAACTCCTTCACATCTCCACAATCTCACAAGATTACAGTGGGTATCAGAGGACATTAACAAAGAAAAGCACCACATCCGCTGCTTGGCACACAGTTGGTGCCTAATAAACTTAAGCAGATAAATGATGACTGATTGCCAGCTATATATAATCAGATGAACCAGTGCATAACACCATGTGGCTTTCATTCCCAGGACCCCTTTAATGTGCACTAGTCAGTTTTAACCACCCAGTGTCTTTCTATGTTTGGAAAGTTCCCATCAACAAGCTGTGGAAGACAAGGCTCATCTCTGACTATCAAAGCTGAAGACACCAGATATTTTCCCTCCAGGCCTCAGCAAAGCCCATCAGATCACCCATGCCTGAGAAGGATTAGGGGATAAGTGATGCAAAAAGGAAAACAAAGAAAACCTTTCTGGCAAAGGCAGCAGTTGCAGCCATATCTCGGGTCTGGGGTAATGCTGACACCAGCAGCAGCACCCCACAGCCAAAGCTGCCAGCATTGGAGATACAACACAGCATTAAGGATCTGGGGATCCTTCCCAGACCAGTGTTGGATTGTGTAAGGAACCACTTCACAGGACATGGACATGTAGCTTAGCACCCACATGGAAAACCAGTGGGGGGTGAGTTGGCATGCAGGACCACACCCATGAAGAAGTTCTCCCGTGGGAAATCAGGCCTGCATTATACCTAGGCTGCTTTGTGATTTGCTAAAACTCTCTCACCCTGAGTTCAGGCAGCAAGCCCTTGCTGCATACCTTTAAAGTAACTTCCTGAAGCCTGTGCTAATTCTCCCAAGGATTGAAGTGTAACCAGATCTCTTACTCTTATCATTCCCTTGCATTTGCAACATTTTTTCCTTGTTAATCTGTAAGAAATAATCAGTAACATCCCTTCCATTGCTATCTGTAAAAAGTAATTACCTGAAGCAAACTTAGAATGAAAACCTTCTTTGATGTATGCTATTAGAAAGCCAATAAAAGCTTGTCAAGGCAAGGGTCAGCTTGCTCTCCCCTTGAGAGAGTAGCTGTGCCATCCCTTTTCCTCCACAGAACTCGGTAGTCTGTGTGAATGTCTCTTCTCATCCAAAATGCTGCGGACACTGCGGGCCAGTGTCTGTGTCAGGGTTGTGATTTCAGTCTCTATTCTGGCTGCAACTTCTCCATTTGTTTCCATTTTCCAAGTTTAGTTTCCCAGCGTTGGTGTAAAGTCCAAAATCCTTATATTAGAGTTCTGGCTCTGCTGCTTATAACCAGAAACCCTGACTAACACAACCTCGTTCCCAGGATTCATCCAACTTCAGCTCCGTCCCCAGAGGAGAAGTCTGTCTCTAGAAGATGGCTTATCTGAGCACTGAGGGAAAACTCCAGGCTTAATCCAAAACTGATTCAAACCTCATTTTGCAGGATCCCACATCTTCCACAGTTCTCTAAGCTGGGATGTCTCCAGGGACAGAATGGACAGGAAATGAACCATGCATTCCAAGTCACTAAACACTGGACCATGTGTTTTGAAAACTCTCTCTCATCTACCATGACCAACCAGACACCCCAGCACCTGTTCCACCTGTATCAGGTTTTCACTCTATTTGGTCAATTATTCTCCAGCTGGCTTTGTTCCATACAAGAAGCACTGCTGTGTGCCCTGTCTGTCCCTCACTGCCTGGCAGAGCCAGAAACAGGCTTAGTACACCTCCCTTGGAAAACTCAGTGAGCCCCAATAGAGCAGTTCAGAAAAGCTTGGATTTATTAAAAGGCAAATATAGCAGCCCCATGAAGGCCTAATAACTGACTCATGGTGAGTGGAGAGCAACTGCTCCCCCTTTCCACCAAAGATAAAATAAGAGGAAATAAATAGAAACTGCAATAGATGGGATTGAGGCTAAGCAATGGAGATAACTGGAAGAGGTGGAAGGCACTGGATCATGAGGGATGGTGTGAGTTCTGTACATAATTAAGGAAAAAGCTGTGGTTGATCCTGACACATAGGTACTCACTATGCATTTGGTAAAGAATTAATGAATGAAACCAAGCAAGATGAACTCTCAAGGGCTGCAGGCCAGATTGAGATGGAAGCCTTTCTGGAATACAACTCCCTGACTGCAGGTCACTCCACCACTCCACATTTTCCACATCACATATGGCCTACACTGTAGAAAATAATACATGTGAAAAAGCTAGAAGACAGATGGAAAGTATTATTATTGTTTTGTGTTTGTTTTCCTATTTCTTTTCAAGGAGTCTTGCAGGTTTTCCTTTGTGCTCAGGTGTCCACCAGACTGCAGGTTCCCCATGGCTGACACTCCATCACCGCTTTCCTACACCCTTAGAACCCTGGTCAAGAGGAAGTCTCTCTCTCTCTCTCTCTCTCTCTCTCTCTCTCTCTCTCACACACACACACACACACACACACACACACACACACACATACTTGACTGCCTGAGCCTAGAAGTCAAAACAGAGGAAAGAAAACAGATATATATGTTGGCCATCTGTGGGATGCCATCTGAAGGTGACACCCTAGTCAGTACTGAGGTCTATCCCTCCTTTTATAGGATGTTGTTATTCCTTGTTTTTGTAATGGTTATGGGGGTCTAATTGTGAGCCCCTCCCCACCACCACCTCTCCCCACTCCCCCAAACACTCTCGAAACTAGTGAGTAGCACCATACCCACACATACACATATACACACATACCCTCGCTCACACACACCTGGCTTAGCAGAAGTGCAGAGGCCACTAACTCAACCTGCTGCTTCTAAAAGGTGCCCTTATGCCCACTCATGTTCAAAGGATTTCAGAAGGGTTCAATCAGCAGGCCAAACCTCTGCCCTGAGTGGCCTCTGGGAGGGAAATCCCTAATCTGAGTGCACAGAAGCCCACAAGGGTAGCCCAGGTGCAATTCACTGATTAATCTGGGCTTGGAAATATGAAATTTTTTAAACAGGAGAAAAAAAAGAACTAACATTTACTATATGCCTTTCGATGCTGAGCATGATGTCAGGCCCTCACAGACAGACAGGCACCACTGTGCCTGTAAGGCACTGAGGAAAGCTGAGAATAATAGGCATAACTGCCTACATGACAGGGATGCCACTGCAACACTGCAGGGAGTCCTCAAAAGACGAGAACTGCTCTTTGCTGGAGACTTGTTTATTTTATAATTAACAAAGCTCTTTTGAAATCTCTACTTAGGGACCTTGCATTTGAACCACTGAGCCCCAGAAAAGCAGTGTCACCTCTGGTCGTGAAGTATGTCCACCAGTACACCCAAGGAAACACTTTTCCCATTTGGTGTGCCCCTGAAATTTGAAGGTTATTTCCAATATCCCAAAGCCACAACACCTACTGTCCTCAGGGACCAACACACTCTTCACTGGAGCCCAGACATCTCCTGCATAGCTCCTCCCAGGACTGCTGCCCTTCTCAACCCTCATGACCCCTGTACTGGTTCCCACCTCAGGGAACCCCAGCCTGGCCAGACCTGTCCCAATGGCTCTTCAGGGCCTTTCAGGCCTGGTACCCTCTTCATTCATTCATTCATTTGCAAATGTTTGTCGAGTATGTACTGGGTGATCCAAGCCCCAGTAACAGAAGAGAAAACTGAGAATATTAGGTAACTTATGTGTTGTCACTCTGAAATTAGTGGCAGAACAGCTAAATAGATTATAGATTATAGATATAAATATAGATATAGAGACGTGTAGAGATCTATAGAGATATAAATATATATCTCCTGTTATCTGGCCTCCTCACCAGTGGTTTTTACCCCAGTCACAGCTCACAGTCCCCAGACCATGGGAGGGGAAGAAGATGGAAACATCCCTTTCTCCCCACTTCCCAGACTCCGCACCACTACACAGTCAATCCCTTTGGACCCCGCCTTCGGAGAAGGAAGTTGCTCAGGATTTTCCCTGTTTCTTCTAGAGGTATCCACCCTGCTTCTGGGCCTTCCTGATACCCAGACCGTGACCTAACTTCTGTCTTCCCCAGTTCTCCACTTCTCCAGCTCAGAAATCCAACCCAATTCAGTACACAGTTGGCTACCGGAGGTTCTCCTGCACCAAAAGGAACCTCACCATCTCAGCCGCGCAGCCGCCACCCACCGCAGCAGCCAGCACCACGGAGGAGGTGCTGGTGTTGACGTGTTGCCATAGCTACCAAGAGCCCCGCTTCCGTCCCAGGCCCCGCCCCTACCCCGCCTCCCATGGGCGGAGGCAGCCGTCCCAAAATCTTTCTGCTGGAGCCTGTGCTGGGAAAGATTGGCCCTTCCTGGAGTGCGTCCCTCCCCTTGCTTTGGATAAAGATCTGATCCCTCAAGAGAAACACATGGGCCCTGGCGGTCTAACTGCCAGCAGCCCCTCCAAGAGCCAGGCCCAGGGTCACGGTTTTCCCCTAGACACCCCAGTGAGGTGCCAAGCCAAACTCCGAGGAGAGTTCAGTCTGCAACAAGCAAGCAGGATCAGAAGAGACAAGTTTCGCAACAGGAGAATCTGGGCAGACCAAAGAAAGAACTTCCAGCCATGAGGATGTTTATGTCGTTTCAGGAGCAGTTCCTTAAAATGTGGGCCTCAGTTCTCCAACTCAGAATCACCTGGAGGAAGTTATTAATAGACGATTTGAATCGAAGTCTTCCGAACGGGCTCTAAGGAGTCTACCTTTTAACACTTCCCAGTTTGTATATACTATTCTGGAGGGGTCTTTAGGAGTTTTATGATTTTCCCAATTTGGATTAGCCACTATGCCCCCTAATCTGCAGGCACAAAATTAAAACAGGCCGCAGGCTACTGCCCTCACCAAAGCTTTCCTATATGACTAAGGACATTTCCCCCTCCAGTGTTGATTGGCTGAAATCTTAAGCCAAAAAGAAGTATTGACTCTGGGATTCTGTGAGCTGCTTTCTTGCTCCCAAACCTCTCCAAATCCTCACAGCTGACTTTTCTGAAGTTTACTCCAACTTGACTTTTCTAAGCCAATCACTGCATTCTGTGTCATTGGCTGCAGAGATAGGGGCATTGAGGGCCATTCACAGGCTCCAGGGGAATGGAGAAAGGGAGGTGAGGCCACCTCCAGCTGCTTTTAAAAGGACTAACTGCAGCAGACTTTACAGTCCTTCCCTAGATTTCTCAGCTTTATGTCCTTTGGGATCCTCAAAAGGACAAGATGTGGGGAAAGGATGTGGAGCAAGAAGTGCTGGAGGTGGAATCAGAGGGAGGGGGAGGCAAAAGTAGGCCCCTCAGGGGCAGGCCAGAAGAAGGGGAGCACAACCCCTCAGGGCTTGGGAGTGAGGGAAGGGCTTGTCTGTTCCTGGCACCCTTCCTTTCCGAGCCTTATCATAACCTCCTCTTCTCTGCAGCCAAGAGAGGCAAGAAGAGAAAGTAATCAACCCCCTGTGAACTGGATGCTTCTAAGTTTTCCACCCAGTCTTCACAGCCACATCTCTATATGGTTGTTATTATCCCCACTGCCAAAGAGGAAACTATGGCCAAGAGAGACAACTGTCGAAAGTAAAGAGCTGGTGTTCTTTTCTCAACCCAGGCTGCCTCTCTAAAGGACAGGTGTTAAAGTTCAGGCAGGAAGGAAGGGTTGATAAACTGCAGTATAAGGTAATCACCTACCAGGATTTTGTGTGAATTTATCTCAAAGCCATTAATGCTTAAGCTTCAGGAACATGTGCTACACTGCCCAACACCAAAAATATTTGAGAAGTAAAGGAAAAAATAAGGTTTGAAAAATAAGCAAAGCCAAAGCCAGTTTGTGAAAAAATTCTAACCCTCTGTTATATCAAATTGTAAATGGGGATTCTGTTCTAATCAATGCCTGGTCAAAACTAAAGTACTCTCTGATCAGGAAGAGAACCAGTAATGCAGCATATATAATTATAAACATATTAAACACCTTATCAGAGAAACAGCTGCCTCCAGAAGAACCACACATGTTGACAGTTGTTTTTCTAACAGCCATATATTTTTTGCATTCCTCTCATAGAGTATTTTAAACACATGTGCCTACTTGAATTTTTCTGTGTATAATGAGACCATCTTTCCCTTTAAAAACAATCCCAGCCTTGTGTATTAGTTTTCTACTGCTTCTGTAACAAATCACCACAAATTTAGTAGCTTAAAATAATACCAATTTATTATCTTACAGTTCTGGAGTTTGACAGGTTTCACTGGGGTGAAACTGATGTGTCAGCAAGTTTGTATTTCTTCCTGAGGCTTTAGAGTCAATCATTTTGCAGTTCTAAAGGCCACCCATATGCCTTGACTCATGGTCCCCTTCCTCCATCTTTAAAGACAGTAACATTACATCCCTCTGAGCACTCTGCAGTAGTCACATCTCCCTCTACTGGGAAAGGTTCTCATGTGATGAGGTTGGCCTCACTCAGATAATACAAGATAATCTCCTTATCTTAGTGTCCCTAATTTAATCATATTGGCTAAATTCCTTTTGTCATATATAGTAAATATGCACAAGTTCTGGGGATTAAGAGGTGCATATTTAGAGAATGGGAGGTGCATTATTCTGCCCACCTCACCTTGCTAGGAAACAATAGTTGAAGGATATGCAGTATTTTCAAAGGCTTGGAAGAGAAACACAAACAAACAAATGAAAAAAATGTATTTGAAAAGTTGATACAACTTGAATGTGCTATTCTAAACTACATTTTGGAAAGCCTCCATGAAGATTCAGATAATACAAGTGAGATTTAACAGATCTGGACATATATCAAGAGTATATTTTTTTCTTTTGTCAACTTTAAATGTATATATTAAAGAACAGAAATTTTACTTAAAAATTAATGGGTTTAGTCTGCACAGCAAAGGAAACCATCAACAAAATGAAAAGGCAACTTACCAGATGGGAGAATATATTTTTGTAAATCATATATCTGACAAGGAGTTAATATCTAAAATATATAAAAAAAACTCATACGACTCAATAAAAAAATAGCAATCTGATTTAAAAATGAGCAGAGGAACTGAATAGACATTTTTCCAAAGATGATATTCAAATAGCCAACAGATAGCCCTGGCTAGTGTGGCTCAGTGGATTGAGTTCTGGCCTGCAAACCAAAGCATCGCTGGTTTGATTCACAGTCTAGGGCACATGCTGGGGGTGCAGGCCAGATCCCCAGTGGAGGGTGCTTGAGAAGCAACCACACATTGATGTTTCTCTCCCTCTCATTCTCCTTCCCTTCCCCTCTCTAAAAGTAAATAAAATCTTTAAAAACAAAAAACAAAAATAACTAGCCAACAGATACATGAAAATATGGAAAACATCACTAATCATCAGGGAAATGCAAATCTAAACCACTTCACACCAGTTAGAATGGCTATTTAAAAAAGACAAAAGATAAGAGTTAGGATGTGGAGAAGAGGGAAATTTGTGCACTGTTGGTGGGATTGTAAATTGGTGCAGCCACAGTGAAAAACAGCATGGAAGTTCCTCAAAAGAACTAAACCAGCACTACTATATAAATCCACTAATTCCATTTCTGAGTATATATCCAAAGAAAATGAAAATACTAATTCAAAAAGATACCTGCAACCCTACATTTATTGCAGCATTATTTATAATAGCAAAGATATGGAAATGACCAAAATGTCCATCAATGGATGAATGGATTAAAAAAGCTATAGTATATATAGTATATATACACTGGAATATTATTTAGCCATAAAAAGAAGGAAATCTTGCCATTTGTGGCAACATGAATGGATCTTTAAGGGCATTATGTTAAGTGACATAAGATAGACAAAGAAAAATACTCTATGATCTCACATGTAGAAGCTTAAAAAACAAACAAAATGAACTCAGATACGGAGAACAAATTGATGATTGAGGGGGCATGGGCAAAATAAGTGAAGGAGGTCAAAAAGTACAAACTTCTATTTATAATATAAGTCCTGGGGATGTAATGTACAGCATGGTGACTGTAGTTAACAACACTGTAGTATATATCTTAAAATTGCTGAAAGTAAATCTTAAAAGTTCTCACCATGAGAAAAAAATTATAACTATGTATGGTGATTACTTCTAGATATATATAAAAATACCAAATCATTATGTTGTATACCTAAACTAATACATGTTAATTATAATCTCAATTTAAAAAATAATGGATTTATGAAAGAAGTAATAAAAATGAGCCATGAAATCAATAGAAATTATTTTGAAACTGAGAAGCAAATTATAAAAAATAATTTTCAGATTATACCAAAAAAAGTTAATTTAGTAAGAAGAATAAACAAATTTTAAATATCATAAACAAGCACTTGGATTGTACAATAGTCCAATTAACAAGGAGAAGAAAATCATATGAACACATTGGGAAAATATTAAATTTCTTGATTGACATAAAACATTGACATTGATGGAGAGTGCATAAAACTCATATTAGTACACTAAAGTGTGGACAATCTGGTTAATGAGTACCATCAGTTCAAAGAACATTTAAGACTAATTACTGAACAATGCCTTGAAATCCTACAACTAATATAAGAAATTTAGCACAGATGTTCCCATTTTGACATTATAGAAATTAATATTTTACCAACAAGAAACTGTGAAATGAAAAGAATTATTCTAACATATCATAATAATAAAGGTGTTGATCAATTCATGTCAGAGGAAAGACTGAATTATCATTCTGTTCTTTCTATATAAAGTAATATTTTAAAGTCATTGTCATTTGGAGAGACAAAGAATAAGCAGCCCTGGCCAGGTGGCTTAGCTGATTGGAGCATCATCCTCTACACCAAAAGGTTGTAGGTTTAATCTCCAGTCAGGGCACATACATACAAGAAGCATCAGTGAATCCACGGATGGGTGGTATAATGAATCTATGTCTCTCTCTCTCTTCCTCTCTCTCTAAAATCAATAAATAAAATTTAAAAACAGGACTTCTGGCCAAGATGGAGACATAGGTGGACACACTGTGCCTCTTCTCACAACCAAAATTAAGGACAACAAAGATTTAGACACAGGAAAACAACTGGAACTGATAGAAAATTGAACCGTATGGAAGTCCAACAACCATTCATCCCGACCAGTAAGAGGGCAGAGTCACAGCAGGAAAAAGTGGAGGTGTGGACTCGGGCACACAGGCAGCAACAGCAGGCAGTTCCCAAGTGTACAGGTGGTGGCTAGCAGACACCAGGCATACAGGCGGTGGCTGGCAGGCCCTGGGCACAGGGTGGCAACTGTGCAGACCCAGTGAGGCTATGCAAGACAGAGTAAGAGAGAGCAGAGTAAGCGCCATTGTTCCCTCTTGGACCCCACCCCACATATAGTGTCACTACCCAGCAACTGGGCTGCCCCATCCTGCGGAACACCTAAGGCTCCACCCCTCACTACGTAACAGCCTCAACCAGACCCCCCCCCAAAAAAATGGCTCAAACAGGAGAACAAATCAAAGCTCCAGAGCCAATTCCTCTAAGCGACAAAGAGATAGCCAACCTGTCAGATACACAGTTCAAAGCCCTGGTGATCAGGATGCTCACAGAATTGGTTGATTTTGCTCACAAATTAAGTGAAAAAATGCAGGTTACAATAAGTGAAATGAAGGAAAATGCATGGGGAACCAATAGAGATGGGAGGAAAACTGGAACTCAGATCAATGGAGTGGACCAGAAGGAAGAAACAAACAACCAAACAGAAAAGAGGGAAGAAACAAGAATTCAAAAAAAATGAGGAGAGGCTTAAGAACCTCCAGGATACCCTTAAATGTCCCAACATCCAAATTATAGGGGTACCAGAAGGAGAAGAAGAAGAGCAACAAGTGGAAAACTTCTTTGAACAAATAATAAAGGAGAACTTCCCCAATCTGGCAAAGGCAGTAGATTTCCAGGAAGTCCAGGAAGCTCAGAGAGTCCCAAAGAAGTTGGACCCATCAAAGCACATCATAATTACATTACCCAAGAATACAATGAAGGAGAAAGTTCTAGAAGCAGCAAGGGATAAGGGGACAGTCACCTACGAAGGAGTTCCCATCAGACTGCCAGCTGATTTCTCAAAAGAGACCTTACAGGCAAGAAGGGGCTGGAAAGAAATATTCGAAGTCTTGAAAGGCAAGGACCTACATCCAAGATTGCTCTATCCAGCAAAGCTGTCATTTAGAATGGAAGGGCAGATAAAGTGCTTCTCAGATAAGGTCAAGTTCAAGGAGTTCATCATCACCAAGCCCTTATTATATTAAAGGGACTTATCTAAGGAAAAGAACATAAAAATATGACAGTAAAAAGACAGCAAACTCACAGATATTAACAACCACACCTAAAACAAAAACAAACTAAGCAAACAGCTAGAACAGGAGCAGAAACACAGAAATGGAGATCATATGGAGGGTTAGCAACAGGGGAGTGGGAGGAGGAGAGAATTGGAAAAGGTATAATGAATAAGTAGCATAGATGGTGGGTAGAAAATGGACAGAGGGAGGGCAAGAATAGTTTGGGAAAAGTAGAAGCTAAAGAACTTATGACACATGGACATGAACTAAAGGGGGAATGTGGGTGGGAGGGGGTGTGCAGGGTGGAGAGGAATGATGGGGGAGAAATGGGACAACTGTAATAGCATAATCAATAAAATATATTAATAAAAAATTTTAAAAAGAAAAAGAAGCCAAAAAAGGTAAGGGCGAACTATTTGAGAGCTGTTTCAAGCAGCTAATTCATACAAATCTATGTTACTTTTAGATATTATGTTTACAGTATTTGCCTGATTTTTAAAAATGTATAATTTGTTGTTTTATTATTCTAAATAAATATTTACTCTTATAACCAATTTTGTACCAATCTTGTAATAAATTTTATTTTTCTTAAATAGAACCTCCATTTTGCGCCCCCCCCCAAAAAAAATAGAACCTCCAAAATTGCATAAATGAGTACGGAGGCAGCCTTTTCCTTTTCAGCAAATATTGACTCAAAATTACAGCCATACCTGGTGCAGGTGGGGAAGGTGCCCAATCCTTCCATCACTGCCTTCTTCCACCTTCGCCCCTGAGCCCTCCCTGATTTTTCATTTCTACTTGTTGCCATCTTTCCGGGCTTCCTTCTATATCATCCTCAAGCTTTCATTTCACTCTTGTCTTCTGCTTCATCTCACTGCCCTGCCAGTGGGAACAATGGAGAAGTTTCAAGAAGCTGAAGGCTCCTGAAGAATAAAGCATGTCTACATTCTCAGACCAACCCTAACCTATCTGCAGCTGCATGACTCTTCCTATCAGGTTGCCACTTCCAGAGAAGTCTCAGAAAGAACCCTGATTGCTGGCCAGGGGCCATGAGCTCAGAGCCTGGAGATAAGAGCTGGGAGCAGAAAGCCCAGCAACCCTGGACTGGGCGGGTCCCACAGCTCTTCCTCATCCCACTGGGCCTAGAAGCCTTCCTGGGGGCTGGTCACACAGGTCCCACTCTGCTGTCCTCCTGAGGTGCTCCACACACTAGCTGAGGCAAGAGGGACAGGAATTTTTGAGTCTGATGAATAAGCACATTTAAATGGGCGGAGCCTGGGAGACAGAACCCAGAGGAACCATTAGGTTAAAAGGAAAAGTCTGGACTCTCATTTGAGCATGTCTGCTGTCTAAAAACAGTGAAAAGAAAGACTGAGTCCTAGCTCTCTCTTTCCCTCCCTCCCTCCATCCCTCCTTTAAATGCATTTAGGAACCTACCCTTCTCAGCACAGGGATCAGAGATGTTGAGGGTGACTGTGGGATGAGGGTAGGGGGGCCACATGTGTAGAGTGGACAAAAGAGATGGGGCTCCCATATTGCTGTGGAAGAGTTTGTATAAGTATATATATAATAGTTCTTTGTTGGTGGTGGTCTATTTTGTTCATGTTATTCCTGAACTCCATGCTACACATATCCTGGGAGTTCTCAGGATAGGGGCTGCACCCCCTTCTTCTAGACCTGCCTCCTTTGCCCTGTGCAGCTTCTGCTTCCATTTTAGGGGTGACCAACTGCCTGTGAAGGGAATTCTGGAGTGCCCACTCAGTTCTCAGTAAAACATCATTTCTTCTAGGCTGATTCATAGCCAACAATTCCACTTAGGACAGCCTAGGAGAAGCTCCCCGGTGAGCAGCACTGCCTGGAACAGCAATGGGGAAGGAGAGCAATGACTGATTCTGGAGCCCAACTAACAGGGTTTGAACCCTGGTTTAGACACTTATGGCTGAGAGACCTTGGGCAACCTGTCCACCTACTTGGGTCTTGTTTCTTTATCTGTGAGATGGGGTACTAGCACAAAAGAGAGAAGATGTGAAGAGAGGACCAGGCCCAAAAATCAATTTACACAGTGCCTGGTGGTTTTCTTCCCTTCTCCTTCCTCTAGAGCAGGGTATATTGCTGGGTGGGGGGTTGGGGGAAGGTGGCATGTCTTTGTCCTCAGTGTAGTGTAAACACTATAAACACAACAGGAATCAAACCATAAATCCTCAGTTGCAAGGGTGTCTAAAAGATTATTTCACTACCGCCTTCTTCCTGGAACACTTGAATTCTCAAACACTACTTTCAAGTCTTTCTAAAACAAAAGAGGACTGAAAACATAAATACTTAAATGCATGAATTATTTTACTCAAAAGTATTTGCTGCCTTACTTCTTTCTTCAAAACTCTCTCTTTCTCATTCTTAAAAACTGTAGGGCCTTCCAACTACAGCCTGTGATACAGGCACAGGACAGGAGCAGTGAGAGAGTTTGAGAAACAAGAAGAAACTCAAGACCAAGGAGAAAGATTATGGGCACCAGGAACAGAGTAGGGGTACAGTGAAGCTGGAGAAGGGAGATGGTTAGGGTAAAAGCGGAAGTGGGGACTACTGCGGGATGCCTATGGCTGGAGACTCTGGATCCATAGTGAAGAAGGAGAGAAAGAAGAGAAGACACAAACCAAAAAAGCAATATCACCTTCTTTTTTAAAAAATATATTTTATTGATTATGCTATTACAGTTGTCCCATTTCTCCCCCATTATTCTCCTCCACCCTGCACACCCCCTCCCACCCACATTCCCCCCCCCGCCGTAGTTCATGTCCATGTGTCATAAGTTCTTTAGCTTCTACATTTCCCACACTATTCTTGCCCTCCCCCTGTCTATTTTCTACCCACTATGCTACTCATTCTCTGTACCTTCTCCCCCTCTCTCCTCCTCCCACTCCCCTGTTGCTAACCCTCCATGGGATCTCCATTTCTGTGGTTCTGTTCCTGTTCTAGTTGTTTGCTTTTGTTTTAGGTGTGGTTCTTAATAGCTGTGAGTTTGCTGTCTTTTTACTGTCATATTTTTAATCTTCTTTTTCTTAGATAAGTCCCTTTAACATTTCATATAATAAGGGCTTGGTGATGATGAACTCCTTGAACTTGACCTTATCTGAGAAGCACCTTATCTGCCCTTCCATTCTAAATGACAGCTTTGCTGGATAGAGCAATTTTGGATGTAGGTCCTTGCCTTTCAAGACTTGGAATACTTCTTTCCAGCCCCTTCTTGCCTGGAAGGTCTCTTCTGAGAAATCAGCTGACAGTCTGATGGGAACTCCCTTGTAGGTGACTGTCCCCTTATCCCTTGCTGCTTTTAGAATTCTCTCCTTCATTTCCATCTTGGCTAATGTAATTACAATGTGCCTTGGCATGTTCCTCCTTGGGTCCAACTTTTTTGGGACTCTGCGCTTCCTGGACTTCCTGAAAGTCTATTTCCTTTGCCAGATTGGGGAAGTTCTCCTTTATTATTTGTTCAAAGAAGTTTTCCACTTGTTGCTCTGCTTCTTCCCCTTCTGGTACCCCTATAATTCAGATGTTGGGACGTTTAAAGATGTCCTGGAGGTTCCTAAGCCTCTCCTCATTTTTTGAATTCTTGTTTCTTCCTTCTTTTCTGTTTGGTTGTTTGTTTCTTCCTTCTGGTCCACTCCATTGATTTGAGTCCCAGTTTTCCTCCCATCTGTATCGGTTCCCCATGCATCTTCCTTCATTTCATGTATTGTAGCCTGCATTTTTTTAATCTAATTTGTGAGCAAAATCAACCAATTCTGTGAGCATCCTGATCACCAGGGCTTTGAACTGTGCATCTGATAGGTTGGCTATCTCTTCATGGCTTAGAGGAATTGGCTCTGGGGCTTTCATTTCTTCTCTGGTTTGAGCCTTTTTTAGTGTGTTTTTTGTTTGTTTGCTTGTTTGTTTGTTTGTTTTGTTTTGTTTTTGGTCTGGTTGAGGCCCTTACATAGTGAGGGGTGGAGCCTTAGGTGTTCCCCAGTGCGGGGCAGCCCAGTTGCTGGGTTGTGACGCTATATGTGGGGGCGGGGTCCAAGAGGGAACAATGGCACCTACTCTACTCTCTCCTGGATTCCAGTCCCCTCCGCCATTTCCCCTTCACCTGGATTATCTGTGCATGCCAATGTGGGAACACCTGGTCAGCCAGCCGCCTTGTGCAGCCTCACTGGGTCTGCACAGTTGCTACCCCATGCCTGGGATCCACCAGCTGCCTCCTGTGGGCCTGGGGTCTGCCAGCCACCTGCACGCTTGGGAACTGCCAGCCACTGCTGTTTACATTCCCAGGTCCACACCTCCACTTTTTCCTGCCGCAACTCCGCCCCTCTTACCAGTTGGGATGAATGGTTGTTGGACTTCCGTACAGTTCAATTTTCTATCAGTTCTGATTGTTTTCTTGTTTCTAAATGTCTGTTGTCCTTAATTTTGGTCGTGAGAGGAGGCACAGTGTGTCCACTTACTCCTCCATCTTGGCCGGAAGTCCCGGATATCACCTTCTGATAGTGGTGTTGTCCACCCAATGAATGAGGAGATGAATCTCCAGACAGAGAGAGCTCCATTGCTGGTCACATACACCCCCACCCTTATACTCTTCCCAACCCTCCTTCAACCTGGCTACATTCCCACTGGGCAGATACTTCCCAGGTCAACAAAAAAGACATTAAGGAATCCGCTGCCTTCCCCTGCCCCCTTCAAAACATCATTTCCACCCTCTAGCCTATCCCAGGTCCTTGGGCCAGCATTGCCTTGCTGCCCTGGACTCACCTCCACGTGACTGGCACCAGCTTCCCCACCTACATGAGTGACCAGCATTGGCCCTGGACTGGGTGTCACATGCTGAGATAGGGCCAAGGAGGGGAAATACACCAATGCCAGAAAGTCATATAGCCTCACTCCCCTGGCAACTCAGCCACAGTCATCAACCAGTGCAGGGTAAGGGGTAGGGACAACTCCCATTCAAGTTCTCAAGCCAGGGCCCTCAACTTTCATGTTAGAGAAACCTCTCTCCCATCTCCTAAGAATTATGGGGGCAGGAGGGTTAAAATGCAGATTTGAGGCACTACCCCCATGGCCTCCACTGAAGATTCACGGCCTAGGACTAACTGAATCTGCATTTCTAATCAGCATGCCAGGTGATTCCAATGCTGGCGGTCTGAGGGGATCACTTAGAGAGCAGAATAACTTTCATGAAGTTGGGACTCCTTATGGCAGGGTAGGGGGAAGATACAGTGTAGAGCCTGGGGCATCCCAACCATCCTGTGGCCACTAGAAACTATAGCCAGCCCCATCCCCAGAAGTGCTTGACTTTGGGTCTTTTCAACCTCCAGTGAGTAACCAGTAGTGAGATACCTGCATGCTAGTATATGCAGAATCAATTCAAAACCACAGCTTTGGTGGAGCTCCTTCCAGGCCAGGTGCTACTGTTCGGAGAACCACGAACCATATGAAAGCATATACACAAAGTATGCTTTCTACTCTCAAGAACCCTGAGACCTGGCACATCACTTACAACCTCTAGGTTTCTGTTTCTTTCTTCTCTCCAAAAGGTATAAAAATACTAAAACCTTCCCAAGAGGTGATGTGCCTCCCTGGAATTATTACTTATGGAAGTGCCCTGAAAGTGAAACTCTGATATTGTCCTGGTGGTTGTGGTGGCTTTTACTGCTGGAGGTAAAAATTGGGCTGTTGTGGGACTCCAAAAAGTCAGGGAGGCTTGAGGACAGGAACCCTAAGTTGTGGGATCCAGGGACTGAGCCTCAGGATCTCTCCATTAGTTCCTTTCTGAAGCTGCCAGATATTCATTTGCTTTAAAGGGGAAGCAGCTGCAAAGCTGACCTTTGTGCACCTCTTCCCAGGCTTGACCTCTTCCTTCCTCACTGTGGCCCCAGGGTCAGCCCCTTCACAGAGGAGCCACATGATAGGAAGAGCAATTAGCTTGGACTTGTTTTATCATAAATTTAAATCTCAGGTCAGTACTAGCTGGGTTCTACAAGTTATTTTTGCTTTCTTAATCTTAAACCTACTTTACAGATATTTTCTCATCTGTAAAATGGCAGAGAATAAGACAGGTGGGGCAAAAGTAGGTTCATAGTTGTGAGTACATGAAACACAGTTTATTCTTTATTATTTATTAATTATTGCATTATTTTCCATAGAGACAACTGTAAACCTACTCTTGACCCACTTTAGCCCCACCCTGTATTTTGTGGTGATCTCAAGCCCTACTCCTGGATATCTCATCCCAGCAACAGACAATAAATACAATTTACTTAGTAGCTGAAGCCAGAAGCCTGTCTTTATGGACCCCTCTCTCCCTTCTTCACGGTCAACAGTCAACCACAAAACACCAAACAATTTTGAAATCCATGACCACAAGTTCCTTAACCCAGGCCACTTTCACTTCAGCCTAGGCTACTGCAGTAACCTCCCCTAGCCTGCCTGCCTCAGTATTCCTCCCCAACCCTAGGCTGTTCACTACCCTGCAGTCTAAGGGAACTTTCTAAATAGAGTACAACTCTCATCTCTTCATTCCCATGCATAAAATCCTTCAGTGGTTCCCTATGCCTTTAACATAATGTTTAAAATTATTCATTTGACTTTGCAGCTCCTTGGATGATCTGGCCCTGACACCCCTTTCCAACTGCATTTCTCAGCACCTCACCCCACATCTGTCTAAACAGATACATTCTACAGTCCAGTGCTACACATTCTCACCTCCAGCCTGTGCACATGCCGCATACCTGCCTAGAACACTCTCTTTGCCACCATTGGCCTCTTCTTCATGCTTCTAATTGTCATAAATCCTCAGTTCATCATCATCTTCTAGAAATCTTCACTGACACCCCTCCCGTGTTAGGCCTCTTCCTGTGAGTTCACAGTTCCTCGACTCCCCTTATCACACCACGTACCACACTTGTATTTCACAATTGGCTCTTTGCTTTTCTAGCTCCTCCCAGGAGGGCAGAGACCGTATTTGTCTTGTTTACTGCCATACCCCCAACCATCCAGCACATGCCTTGCCCTGAATAGGTGCTCAAGTAACATTTTTTGAAATAATGAAAGAAAAAATACAGGTAAATCTCCTGGCACAATGACTAGCAGAAAAATGATAATGAATACCATCATTATCATCATGGTTCAGTCCCACACTGAGTCACATCTCTCCAATGGAAACCCAATTCAAAATTCAGGTCCTGCCAACAGTGAGTGAAATGATGTGATAGCCCTAGTGCGGAGACATTTACACGATACTCCTTTCCCTCCTCCCCAGTGATATTAATCTGTCCCTACCCAATGCCTGGTCTTCATCCTCACTCAGGCCTCTTTGCCCACCCCCACTGCAGGAAATGGAGACCCCCTTACCCCCTTGGTGCAGACGGTTGAGCCTGGTTTCAGGAGTTGTAACCCTCACCCCATGGTGGGCTGTGTAAGAGCCTAGAGACCCACTTCATCTTGGTCTGTTCTATCAAGAGGATGTGAGCTACTACGGAGACAAAACTTATCTCCCTGGCAGGAGCACCACTTCTGCTTCATCCATCTCTGGCCCCGATGCTTAGTCAGTTAGTCAATGACGGGTAAGACTCCTCATGGAAGGGTCAACTTAAGCCAAACACGACCACTTGGGAGGCCCTCATGAAAGGACTCAGGGGGCTTCAGCAAAGAGGGGGTGATGGACCCTCGCCCCCCAGCTATTCTAACATAACCCAAGTCCCCATTTCTGTCTGGGAGATGTCTTCTGCTTCCTGAGCCTAATTGGCTTAAAGCCTGAAACTATGAGGGCAAGTGGTGCAGCTCTGTGCCAGCCAGAATGGTTCCCTGGGTGATCGGGCATAAGAAAGAATTCCTCAAGTCCTGTGAAACCTGCTTTGCTAAGAGTGCTCTCATTTAAATGATAAGGGTCCAAGGAGGAAATGAGTATGTCTCCCAAAGTTTTGCAACCCCCTTTCCTGACAGACACTCACTCAGATTAAGCCCTCAGATTTCTTTGACATGTTAAACCTGTATTCCTGTATTTGAACCCAATAAAAGCCTAGTGAGGAAGGCACTCTAGGCCATTCTCCTCTGAGAGTTTGACCACCTTTCCTCCCCAAGCAGATCATGTCTTGGTAGTTTTATTCTCATCTGTGACGGAGGGATGGGGCTCTGCGGGCAGAGCCCCCCCACATCTGGAGCCCAGGACAGGGCCCCCCCGCACCCCCCACTGAAATTTAATCTTTAAGAACAGAGCCAGTGATTGATCCTTTTTCTGGAGGAGTTCCCCTAACCTGCAGCCCCATTCACTGCCCTGGGAAGATCAGGGGAAAGGATCCCACAGATAGGTAGGCCCAGCTTGCCATGACATCACCACCTGCCTCCATTCTAGAAATGAAGAGGACTAGGAGGTTAGTAGCTGATCCTTTGAAAAGAGCTCCATTTGCGTTTCTCCAGAGGTGCGTATCACTGGCTTACAGAGTTAACATGACTGCTGTGTTTCATCCCTACAGTACTGTGGACTCTTTGAACAGAGATCACATATTAATCTTCATACTCCCCATAAGGCCTGACAGAGTAGAATCTCAATAACTGTTGAATGAATGAATGCATGAATGAATAAATGGGTGTGGATGTGCACTCCTAGGCAGAATTTTCCATTTTCCACCTTATAAAGATGACATTTGTCCTATTATTGAAGACTTCCTCTCGATCCTTAAGAGATTCCAGAGGCGAATAACCTTCAGAGTCAAGAGGATCATTTTTCTTTATCTAATTTAAATTTCTCTAGATGCAACTTCTAGTGCATTTTCTTTTCATCTACCCCCATAGCCACTGAGACTAAAACTTATTTCTTTGTGAGGACACAATTACTAATTTACCCTTTAGCACAGGCCCTTGATTGTTGCCTCCCTGGAGCCAGCCTTTTCCTTGTTCCACTGTTCCTTGGGCTGTTTGCCAAGATCTCAAAGGCCTCCCTCAGCTGCAAAGGTAAGATTGGAACATATTGTTCTCCACAGAACATGTGCAAGCTCATAGATGCTTACATGCCCAGTTGCACTTACAGAACATACACATCTCTGCACCCATAATCCCCAGTGCTAGATAAACACATGCTCATAGACAACCTGTATATACAGTCATAGATTCATCTTCTCCACCTGAGGCCTAGTCTTGTGTATTCTCACACACCTGGACACACACACACATGCAGAAAGAAACCACAGATCTATGCTTTTTCCCTCCGCAGGTAAGCCAAACTAGGTGGAGCATCTGAAGCCTTCCCAGCACCACCTACTCCTCCTCCTTTCCCTCCTCCCCCTCCAGCTCTCTTTCCCATTGGCCACAAAGGGCACTTTCTTTCTACCTCCACTATGATTTTCCACTTCAAGGAATACAAGGATTAGGTAAACTGAAGTTGGTACCTCTCTCTTCTTTCTGCCCTTCTCCCCCTTTCTCCCAAATCCTCAATGTAACTTCCATTTGCCCAGAGCAATACCCTGCTGTCTATCCCCTTCCCAACCACCATTCCTCTGGCTATAGGGAGCACAGGGTTTTATGGGTTTTATCTTTTAGAAATGAACAATGAGAAAGCACTGGAAACTGACAGTCAGAGCCAATGACAGGAGGGTTGATCAGACCCTGGGGCTGCCAGGGCAGTGTGTCATCAGACCCTGGGGCAGCCCAGGGAATTCAGGCATATGAAAGTAGTGTGATATTCATTCATTCATTCAACACCTGTTTTCCTCCTCATCTCCCTGCAGCCCCTCGTGTTTGGGCGGAACAGCACAGATATAGCCAGGCTCATAGCCGAGTTGACACAGGCTCAAATCCCTGTCCCTCCACTTACTCTTTAAGTGTCCTTGGGCAAGTTTCTTGCCCCAAGACCCAGTATGCTCACCTGGAAACATAATGGGGAAATACAGTAATATCTACCTCATGGATTATTGTAGGAATCTACTGGGAGAAGGCAGTGTTTCTCTCTTTGCTCTGTAACATTGTGTGTCAGGAACTTGTGAGGCATGTGGCCAATTATAGGAGACAGTTCTGTGTGGCATGGGACCAGACAGGATAGGTTTTCCCATGGGGAATCAGACCTGCATTGTACCTAGGCTGCTTTGAGACTTTTTTGCTAAAACTCCCTCACCCTGAATTGAGGCAGCAAACGTTTACTGTGTATCTTTAAAATAACTTCCTAAAATCTACACTAAACCTCCTAAGGATGGGTGTAACCAGTTCAACCACTTTACCCTCTGCATTTCCAAATACCCTTCTGTGATGTGATTAGTGGCATCCTCTCCTTTGTTTTCTGTAAAAGGTAACCACTTAAAGTGAACCTGTGCATAGTAAATGAGGACCATCATGTAATGTGCCCAGAAAAGCAATAAAAACTTGTCAAGGCAAGGATTGGGGCACTCTCCCCTTGAGAGAGTGGCCATGAGGTCCCTTTTCCTCCACAGGATTCGGTAGTCCATGTGAATTTGTCTCGTATCTCATCCACAATGTCGAGGACCCCACGAGCCAGGGTCCGCATCAGCCAATAATTTGTAGCTACAGTTAAATCAAGGAAGTGTGCAGATAGTTTGCCTTTTGAGTATAAATATCCATGAATTCAATGGTTCCTCTGTGGCATTCCATAAAGTCTTCCTGAGTGGAAATTTGCACATAGGCTGCAGCCTATCTTATCTTCTCTACAGCCCCAGGAGTGCAGTCAGCAAATACTATCTCTTGCTGGTGTGTCAGATCAGGCTAAGGAACTGGGCAGGCCTCTCCTGTAAGGCTCTGGCAGGGGCTTGGCACACAGCAGGTGCTTCTTGGCAGCGGAAGCCATAGTAGAGCAGGGGAATGTGGGAGAAAAGATGAAAGCTCACTGGTTATCAAATCTGCATAATCTGTTACCATCAGGCACAATGTTCAGGCTTTCCCCTCCTAAGGAAACAGATGCCTGGAAGTAAAAAGGGGGTGGGGACAATAGAGGAGGCCAGGCCCCTGGGCTGGCTGATTGGGGTGGAACCTGACATGGGAGGTTGGCCTAGGGTCTCACAAGTTCTCCCCCGACAAAAGGTTTCATGGGAAGTCCACTGAGTAAAGGTGAGACACCCAGGGTTGGAAATGCAGGTGAAACATTCATGCCTGGGTGAGAGCTAGGAGCTCCAGACAACCTGATCCCAAAATTGATTATCTTTGCCAAGGCCACCCCCATACAGAAGGGAAGCTTGCTGCTAGGCTCTCCCCAGCATGCAGTTCACAAATTCAGAGGTCAACCAACAAGGCTTCTTCCTTCTAGTGATTACCAACTGCCTGCCAATTTTTCCTCACCATAGCAACCCCTGCCTGAGGCCCTAAGTTAGTCTGGCTACCTTGCCCCATGCCTGCCTGCCTGGCCCCCACCCTAGAGACTTACCAGTTCTCAGGGTTGTACCAACAGCCAGCTTCACCCTCCTGCAGTGGCTGAGAAGTGTTCTGGCTGGGGGAAGGAGCCCAGGCAGAAGCACCTGGCAGGATTGCCCAATTCCTTGGGTAGGTGAAGGCCCCACTCCCTGTGGACATTGACCACATATCCTGCATTATGACTCCTAACCCAAAAGGAGTTAGAGGGCCTGTCCCTCTTCAACCCCAACCTACCCTCACCTAAACAAAAGGAGAAAGATGGAAAAGGAAATCAAGGATGGGGTGAGGATTGCAACCTCCCATCTCAAAAACCTCCCCCATATTCTTCAGTCATTGCATTTTCCCCATATTCTTCCCTCTCCAACAGTGGGCTCAGTGGCCCCAGACACAGCCAGAGTCCATCCAAAAGAAAAGAGATTCTTTATTTAAATCAGCAAACTCAGATTCTTCAAGCTCCAGTCCATGGTGGGCAGCCCTCCCTTCCCTCTCCCCTCACCCCACCCCACTCCTTAGCCGTTGCAAGGGGAATGGAAAATGAGAAATAGAGAGGACCTCTGCCAGGGCAGGCTGCCTCTAATGTGTGATGAGCCCAGTCCAGCTGTGGCAGGGTGGCAGCTGCCACAGATCTCTCCCTGTAAATTAAGTCCCTGCAGCCATAGCTGTGGGCAAGGCATTATTTGTGGAAGGCCCAAAGGCAGCTTCGCTGACCCCCAGCCAAGGAATGGATTGAAGGCACAGAGGCCATGGGAGAAGAGGTATGAAGGGAGAGGAAGAGGCCCTACATTTTGGTCCCAGGGCAAAAAAGGGGGTCAGTTGGTCCAGTTTTTATAGGTTCGGAGAAGGGAATGTATTAGTAAGCACAGGGAAAGAGGCCATCATTGGGCACTCCCAGAGGAAACTCACCAGGCCAGGACCCCACCCTGGCACACAGGAGCTTGAGAGCTCCAGGGGACTCTCAGGGAATGTCACTGCTAAAATACACACACACACACACACACACACACACACACACACGTGTGTGTGTGTGTGTGTATGTATGTATGTATATGTATACGTGTGTGTGTGTGTCTATATATAAACCATCCAAGGGAGGGCAGAAGCAAGGCTGGGGGTGGATCAGAGGATTTGGCGTGGCATCCCATAGCCAGTCATGCCTGACTGAGACGCCCCTCGGTTGGTGCCCATCTGTAACCCAATCACGTTCTTGCCCTCTTGCAACTGGTTGTCCGAGAAGTTCCGAGGGTTTTCCTTGGACTTCCTAGGTGGAGATGGAGTGTCAGTTAGGAGGAGGTTGAGGCTACCCCAGTAATATCTTCCCTGGACAGAGCACATGCTTTGCTGTGACTTGAGTACTTGAGCCAGCTCTATCCTTGAGCCTTGAGCTCTCTGAAGCCACCTCCTCATCTCTCAACTGGGGCAGTCCCATGCCAGAGGATTAAGTGAAATAAAGAATGTAAAAGCACTTTGTAAATGGCCAGCTGCTATAGCGGATCAGTTGTTTCCTAGGGACGGAAATGGGCAGGCCTGCCCACAGCCTAGGCAGCCCCAGCATACTCACTTAGGAAACCAGTTGGGATCTCCAGAGAAAAGCCCATCATCTCGGGCTACTGCCAGCCCACCCAGGTTCATCAGCGTTCGCTGTACACAGGCCATGTTCTTTCCTTGGAAGGAGAACGAGATATGTTGGCCTCAGCAGAGCTGGGGTCCTGGATGCCAGGGTTCTACCGCTATCAGTAAGTCAGTAGGCCCAGTTTTCATTCTTTTCCTCTTTATCCCCATACGCTTTTCCATCACAGCCCCAGCACAGCCAACTCCTCCACAAAACACACAAACATGTGCACACACATACATTGCACACAACCTTATTTTTTCTCAGAGCCAGAAACCTGCCCCTTCTCCCTGGTCAAGATGGCCCAGTCCAATCTCTAGTCTTCTGGATGACAGCACCATGGCCCTGGCTCACCTTCCCAGAGGTCCACAGTCTGGAAGATATCAGTGGTGTTGATGCCATAGCGCTCAGCTGCTTGCAGAAACTGAGAGATCTGCTCCATCTGCTTGAAAGCCATGGTGGAGGCCTGTATCTTCTTCACTGGAGCCTGCCCCTCAGGGTACAGTCCATTAATGAGCTCACACAGCACCTGGGTGAGGAAAGCAATTGTGCAGAGATGAGGCCATGCCTACTGAAGATCAGAATGTACCACCCTCAGCTCCAGAAAGCATGAATCACAGAGGTTTCTCTCCTACCTGAACACACCTGGAGTAAGCCTCAGGCTCTTCCTGACCAGCCTCTGCCTCTGAGGCCAGAGTGAAAACCTCAATATTCTAATATAATTGACTAGAGTAACCACCCCCAACAGTTCTTTCCTTAGAGTATTCCATGTATCATCTAGGGCCCTCCACTGCAGGAAGGCCTATTCACCCTCCCCTTTCACTCAGTGGGAGGATGGAAAGCATGAGTTCCCTCTGTGCTCAGGAAGAAGCTGGGTTGGGTATGTCCTCAGTTCCTCAAGTGAAATAATCCCCAGATCCCTTGACCCAGCCCTGCTCTCCCAGCACTTCCACTTTGAAGGACCCAGCTCTCACGGTGCCATCCTTGAGCCAGTTCTGGAAATTCTCACGCCCAGGCTGAGGCCGGCCCACATCCTTGCGGCACTGGGTGGTGATCCACTGGATCAGGATCTGCTCCAAGTCTACATCGTACTGTTTCTCAATCTTCTGCTGTACTTCCCGGCTCAGGCCATAAGCAGGTCCCCTGTTGGCCATTCTGAAGGGTGGTGATAGCTGGAAAGGGGATACACACCTTTAATCAGCACTCTGCTGGCTGTGGGGTGGAAGGTTCTGCCTACAAGGACACATACCATATCCCGAGGGAGGGCCCTAGAAGAGAGAACAGCTGCCACGTGAGGGAAATCTCATCTTGATTCCAGGACATGGGGTAGAATAGCATTGCTCAAAACTCTGGCCACACAGGCCAGGCTTCCCACTAGATTTCATTTGAATGGTTCCACTAAAATGGAAAACAAAGCCCACTGGAATAGAATATGGGTTAAATGAGGCCAAGATTGGGGGGTTAGCCCCTCATTTGGAGTGGTAAGCTTTAGCAAAGGCAAACTGGTCATTCTAACCCCAATTCTTATTTTTCCAGCCCTGGGAAGGAGAATGATTTAAGGAAAGGAGAAAAAATATGGAGTGGCTTGGGAAACCCGTGCCAGGAGCTAAATAGAGGAATGGCAGGATCAACCCTTAATCAGCCACTGGGTTTTAATTCAACACCCAAGATTTGTTCTAAGAATTGTAGAAGAGACTAAAGTTCCCTACAGTGCCATTACAGAGACAAAGTGAATGCATATGAAAGGGTAATGGTTGTACACCACAAATACCAAACTGCTCAATCAGACTTTATGTTGTAGGAATTCAGAAGAGTATGGGCAGAAACAGCTTGTAGGGCTTTCTGGAAGAGGTAGATCTGAGAAGACCCTTCACAGATTTCAGCAGGCAAAAGGTACTTCCTATGAGAAACTAGGCAATAAAAACAAATTCTACTTTCCTTTATGGAAGCTGTGGTACATAGAATAATGGTCCCCCCCCAACCCAAGATGTCTATATTTTAATTGCCAAAACCTGTGAATGTTACCTTACATGACAAAAAAAGGGACTTCGAGGATGTGACTGAATTAAGAATCTTGAGACAGGAGAGTGCTTTGAATTATGCAGGTGGGCCCAGTATACGCACAAGTGTCCTCATAAGCAAAAGAGGGAGGCAGGAGAGTCAGAGTGGGGAAAGTGAGAAGGAAGCAGAGGGTAGAATGATGTAGGACCATGAGCCAAGTAATGAAGGTGACCTCTAAAAGGTTTCCACCTTCTAGAAAGGAAAGGAAATAGATTCCCTTAAACACCTCACGAGGAATGCAGTCCTGACCACACCTTGATTTTAGCCAACAAGATCTTTGTTGGGATCTTTAGAACTGTGAGATATTAAATGTACATTGCTTTAAGTCACTAAGTTTGTATAATTTGTTACAGCAGGAGTAGGAAAAGAATACAAGGGCCTAGGATGGTGTTTTTAGGGAAACCTGGGAAGAGAGAGAGGGACAGGGAAATACACAGGAAGATTTCTTTAACTTAGTTTGAGGACCAAGGTTAGGAAGAACTGGGTGGTTTCCAGACCGATGACCTGAGTTGGCAGCATCTCACTGTGGGCAGTGTGTCCCTACCCACCACTAACTGCCTAGGTCCCACACACAGGAGCCTCTCAGCAGTGCTACCGATGCCAAGGGGTAACCAAGACCCCATCCCCTCCCTGGATGGGCAACTTGCTGCTTAAAAAGAGCTAGCTGTCTGGTTGCCCATAAAAGGGGAATCCCCCAGGACAAGGCACCTGTGCTCAGAGAGGAAAAAGAGCCACTCCTTCCCACATCTGGCTCCTGGCCAGGTTAGATTTAAGGGACAAAGTCAGTCTGCCTCCCTTTCTCCCATGCACTCCAGATTAAACAATCCTGCCACCCTCTCAATGGGCCTTAAGGCTCAGCCTCAATACACATCACCAGGCCACAGGGGCAGCAGCTGCCCCCCAACCCTCACCCACCCCTCAGCCCCAGTGGTCACGTCTCAGGCCAGTCCCCTCCCCCATATCCAACATGGCTGCTCCTTTCCACTCCAGCTTATCCAGCTACACATTTCCTGCGAAGATCCTCCCCATAAGTCAGTTATTTTTAAACAACATTAAGAGCAACCCACCCCACCCCACTTCCCCCAGCCTGGAGGCCTGGCCAGATAAATGTTGGTCTGGGCCTTGACCCCACACGACCAACCACGCACACTCAGTCAGGGGAGGGTAGGCAGTCCAGCAGTTGAGGCCTATGGAAAAAAGACTAGATATCCCTCGGGCCAGCTCCAACTGCTCAGCCACCACTCAGTCTATGTATGACCTGTGACCCCTGCCACACAGGGCCATGGCAGGCAGCTTGGGAGGAAGGGGCGGGGGCGGGGGCTGGGGGCTACTGCCTTCTCCCAGTTGGCAACCCTTTCCCAGTTTAATTTCCAGACCTCTCTTGTGGAAAACAGCTTCACTATGGTCACTTCGGCCTCAGGGCTGTGTCCATGGACCCAAGTGGTCTCAAGCCCAGAGATCATAGTGGCCCAGGGGAAGAAAGGGCAAGAGAATGAGTAACCCAGACACCAGGGTTAGAAAGGGAAAGCAGGTCTGAAGCCTGACCCTTCCAGTGTCCCCCACAGGCAAGACAGTCCCGCTCTGGACATGGGGTGGATTCTGAGGGGCCCTCCCTGACTCTGGTGCCTGGACACAGCTGGCTGCAGTGTCCAGGCTCCACTCTGGAGCCATTACTCCAGAGACCTGAAGTGCTAGAGTCACAGGGCAGAACTCCCAGAAGAGGCAGACCTGGCCAGGCCCAGCCTGTGGCAGCTGGTTCTCCTTCCTACCCCAATACCAGCAGGCGAGGGCTGATGGACTTTGGCTGCTGGAGCAGAAGTGGCCCACCCTAGGACCTACTCCTGCTATCTCTCAAAGGAAGGGAAGACAGCCAGTTGACTGCTAGGGTGGAGAGAAGCTTTGTGGGAGATGTCCACAGCAGACAATCCACTGGGAAGACAACAGCTGACCAACTGGGGGGTTGGCTGGGTTGGCTGTGAGTAACCTAAACTGGAGATCTGCCTACATCTGTGGGTACAGCCCCACACTCCAAGCAGAAGAGTACAATAGCTGGGAAAGGAACACAGGCCACAAAAGGCACTGGGGCTCTAAGCTCTGCCCAGACCCTGGGCTGGAAGCTTACCTCACCTCCCAAACCAATGCCAAGGAAAAGGCAGATCCAGGGTCGGGGTGGGAGGTTTGAGGGTTCCTGGCTGGAGGTTTAAATTGGGAAGAAAAAGGGATCTCCATTCATTGTGCAGATAACACAGGGGAACTTCCCAACTCAGATTTAGGATTAAGACTATTGTAAAAGGGCAAAATGGGGGTACCTGTCCCCAAAGCAAAGTACCACACGGAACAAGCAGAAGCAAGGATGGTGGAAGACCTACAAATGGGGTAGCCCCCTCACCACTAAGAGTCAGTGAACAGGAAAGAAAGCTGAAGCTACACAAACAGGAAGCCACAGGGCCTGCAGGAGGAGGGGTAAGGGGGGTGTTGCCATAGCTTCTGTGTACCAAACAGGCCCTGGGCAGGGTGGGGGCACCAGGCAGAAACATGCCTTCAACACAGAGGAGTGATGAGGCAGCTCCAAGCACAGGGGCAGAGGTGGGTCCTTGGGAAAGGAGCCAACTCACTGCAGTTCTCAGGAACAGCCAGGTGCATGCAAGGCATTCCTCAGGAGGCAGCTGTAGAGGGTATGGAGTGCACTTGGAGGAGATGGGAAGTTCTGAGTTTTGGGGCAGAGAAGTAGACTCATGGAAATAGTTAAGGAGAAGAAATGCCCTGGGAATAAAAGCTATATTATGAGCTAGAGGCCCATACCTGAAAATTGTGTTGGGAGAAGGAATGGGGTAAAGAAAGGATTAGAGGCCAATCCCCAGGGGGGCAGCAGACACACTGGGAATGAGAGAGGGGACTGCAGTTGGACAAAGACTTGCTGGTTCTGGAATGGTAAGGCCCTGTTGGCCCCACCCTACCTTAGGCTCTGCAGTTTTAGGTCATCCCGGTGGACTAGGAGAAATTGGGATGGGAGTTGAGCTAGGAAGATGTCCCTCTGTCTTGTGCCCGGGATTCAGAGAAAGAACTAGGGAGAGCCCATCCAAGTCTCCTTCTGCACGTGATCTCCACAGCAGTCCATCCTCACTCTCACTTCCACCAGCTGCCTTCCGCTCCCTGATACTAAGTTCCCCCAGAACTTTCCTGGTGTGGACTCCAGGAGGCCTACAGGGTGGGAAGAAGGGCAGGCCACTTCCGGTCCTACAGGTCCAGCCCCCTCCTAGCCACACCCTGGGCCGTTATTGTGAGATGAGTCACAGAGCCTGCCGCTAAGGTGACGCAGTGGTCTGGGCGTTCCTCCGGCCAGCCTGCCCGAGGCAATCACCCGCTTTCCAGTGGGAAGCACGGGGTGGGGACCTCGGCTCAAGTAGGGGCACGAGGGCCTGGCAAGCAGTCGTCCCTCCCATCACCGCCTCACACAGACTGGGCACCTCGGTCGGCTGCAGTCCCCAAATGTCTGCACTACGGGGACTCTCCTGGAGTAGACTGCGGCTTCAACTCCCTCCCGAACGGGAAGAAGAGACCACCGTGGGACCCCAAGCACAAGCACGTGACCCCGAGTCCCCAGGAAACGAGCTGGAAGAAGAAATAACAGAAAAGACGGCCTCAGGGTGCAGAGGGAAGGCAGTACCTGCACGTGCTCCGGGAACCAGGAAGTGCAGGGTCGCGCAGTGCTGACCCAGGGACCCCTGGACACTCCGGCGCTTGGGGCCAACTAGCCAATCCCCGACCCCCTCCTTCCTCTCTGGAGAGGACCCAAGGCTGAAGCCGGTGCGTGGGGCACAGTCCCTGAAGCCCTGCTCTGGGCGGATGCCCCGTCTGTGCACCCACAGTATGGCCTGATCTCATCGCCCAGCAATGCGGGTCAGGGCTGGGGGCAGGATCTGACAGCGCGGAGCGAAGCGGTCACCGGACCCTGTCTCCCAGGGCCTTTGATCCCCAAGCTCAGCGGAGCAGGTCCCCAGGAGGACTCCTCGCTTTCTAGAGAACATCCCCCACCCCCACCCCACCTCCCCAAAAAAAACTTCTTACCGTTGGGCAAGTTAAAGAGCGCGCACTCCAGGCGGGCTGCAGGGCGTGTGGAACGCCTGGGCTGGGCTGGCGGTTTTCAGCCGCTCCTTCCTCGGACAGGGCGGACCAGGGGCGGGGCGAGGGCTGGGAGGGTTTAAAGGCGCCTTGGCACAAGCACTGGACCGTGTGTGGTTAGGAGAGGCTATGGATGAGAGTTTGAGCTAAAGGATCTGGGGAGTCGGAGCCTCCAAACAGCGGCAGTGTCTTCACCCAAGACAACTTCTACCTCCCCACCCCAAGGCCCATAGATTTGTGCCCCAGTGGGAAACTTTCTATCTAGGGTTAGCTCGAGACTGTGTGCATATACCTTGGGAAGAATCTTCTTGGTTCAAAAAGGGTGGATAGGTAAACAGAGGCACAAGAAAACACACCCCCATCCCCCACACCGGCTCAAAACTGACTAGGGTGTGACAGGATTGGGGCTGGCAGGCCATGACAGCACTGACGCCTTCAAGCCTAGGCAGGAAAACTCAATGAGGTCATTTCTGCCTGGTGCCTGAGAGGTGTGATCAGTGCTGGGACCCAGGGCTCAGACCTTGACTACTCTCCTCTTTATCTTCTATGATTTGGCACTTCTCCTCAATCCTGGAAAGCTCAGAACAGGAGGGTCCAGTGGAGGAGGCTGACAGTTCAGTCTGAGAGTAGAAGAGAGCACTGGAGTGCTCCCCCGTTTCAGGCTTCAGTGAGGAGTCCCCTGGGGCTGAGTCCCTGCTTATATCCATTAGTGTTCTTTATGTATGCTAGAAGCCTATTGTGCCTGTTTTTTTTTTTCTTAGTGTTTTATTTTTTTTTTTTTAGTATATGATTTAATTTTGTACTTAGTTTTTCTTTTTATTGAATTCATTGGGGCTGACACTGGTTAACAAAACCACACAGGTTTCAGGTGTACAATTCTGCAACGCGTCTTTGGTCACTGAGTGTGTGCTCACCACCCCACGTCGATTTTTTGTCCATCACCATTTATCCTCCTATTTACCCTCGTCTACCTGCTCCCACCAGCAACAACCACACTATTGTTCATGTCTAGGACTTTTTTTTTTTTTCTTTTTAGCTCATTCCTTCTACCTTTCCATACCCACCCTCCACCCAACAGCTCTAAGCCTGCTCTTTCTCTATGAAATTCAAAATTTTAAATTGGCTAAAAACAGAAATACCACTCTCCTTAATACAGTAAGAGAAATATAGTTAACACACTGTTCTAAGATTTTTAAAAGAGACTAGCAGTAAAAATATTGCAGAACATTTTTATCAGTTTCAAGTCAGACAATCATCAATACATTCTCCTCAAATACTTGGTACAATGCAGATTTCTGAACACATTGATGACTTTGAATCTTAACATCTCTCAGGGTGGATTTCTGGTATCCTGAGGATGAACTTCTTTCCACATAATTATTATTATTATTGCGCCTGGTTTTTAAGGACATCGATTAGTGTCCACCTTTCCATTCTCTTCCCCAATCTTACCACCCTACATTCCGGTACCTCCAGGTTTTTACTCCTCCTTCACACAGGCTGTTCCTCTGCCTGGAGTGCTTTTCCTCCCTTGATAAGATTCTTACCTACTCTGCACCTCACCCACTGTTGACTTGTGGACAAATTACTAAAGCACTGAACCCCTCGGTTCCCTAGTCTAACAATACTACCTACCTCAGTTGTAGAGAACTAACCGATACATGTAAAGATTTTAGAGCAATGCTGGCACATGGGGTGTGCTCAGCTATTAGCTGTCATTGTTCTCACTCTGTAAAAACTCTAAGGATCCCCAACATGAAGCATTTGTCCCATCCATGCTGTAAGCATTCACTGTGCTGACTCCCTTTGTGCTACCACAATAACCAACACATTGCTTTATCACAGAACATCATACTATATCATTTTATCACATCATATATCATTTTAGTTGTCTGCCTCACTGACAAGAAAAGTCCCCAAGGGCAAAGGTATGACTTAGTGAACTTTGTATTTTCTCAACATCTAGCTCGATGGCTGGTCTTTAGTAGCTGACTTCAGTAGACAAGCAATTGCATACACCTCCATTCATTTAGGAAGAGTTCCCTCATTTTAAGGGCTCAAGATTTCCCCACCATTCTCTCAGATTCAAAGCCAGACAAGATAGAAACATTTTCCAGATTTTCTTTATTCCCCCGTATAAAATGTTACCCAGACCATGAACACACACGCGTGCACGCACGCGCGCACACACACACTCACACCCTCTGGTAGGCCTAGGATCCCTGTTGTAGTCCCCAGGCTCTAGGGGCTCAGCACATACATCCCACACCATGCCCACTCAAGCCCACAGTCAGCATCTATGCCTAGGTCTCAAAGAGGCACGGGCAGTTTCCTAGGACAGAGCTGGGTCTTGTTGGGGCCTCCTTTGCAGGATCCATGTACCTTCACCCTGACATTAGGGTGTTCACAGCAGAGTGGCCTGTTCAGAATGAAGGACTGGCTGCCAATAGGCTGGTAGCCGGGCCCTAGCGGCATCTCGGCGGCGGCGGAAAGCCAGGAATTCCTCCCGAAGTGCAGCACAGCGGGCCTCAGGCCCAGGAATATGGGCAGTGTTCAGGAGACAGCCCACCTCTGGAGTCTTGGCACCTGCAACAGGAGGGTAGAACAACCAGAGGAAAAAAGTCTTGAGGTTCACTGGCACCATGAAGCTCCCCAGGGCCTGCAGGTCAGATGAACCAAGGGAGCAAGAGGAAAAGAGCCTGGGGCCCCAGGCCCAATGGGGAACAGACTTGGTCCTAAGGCTGTGAGAGAACATGGACCAGCAAGGCCCAGGAGTTCCTGCCTTTCTGTAGAGCTCACACACCTAGCTCTGACTCAGCTTCAAGTCGGGGTCGAGGGCTAGCCAAGCCCAGGTATAGAGTTTCCAGCAATTCCATGTCCCCAGTGAATTCTGAATCCCATTCATAGTTCTCATCCACAGATGTGTTCCTCCTATAAAAAGACAAATGTGTGGGGTGGGTGGAGGAATAGGGGGTGGCCAGAAAAGCCAAAACCTAGGCTTCCCAAATTCAGATAGGGCCATGAGTTTCCCCTGAGGATCCCTAGTCTTCAGGCTGAAGCTTCTAAAAGGAGACAAGGTCTCTTGGCCTCAAGGTGGGAGTGGAACAGAGAAGGCAGAAGATATCAGGAGAGGGGTAGGGAGAAAGTCTGAGATGACAGGCAGGACTAGAGCTATGGCAGGGATGGGCAGGGATTATTGCCCTTACCTCTTGCTGACTGTCACCACATGCTCCCTTCGGGGCCACCTCTCAGGGCCACTGGCCCAGCTGCTGGTGTCTCCTGGAGTAGGGCTGAGGTAGCTGCCTCCTGCTGAGGGGGCAGTGGAAGGGGGCCGAAAGAAAGAGGCACTGCCCCGCCCACTGCTCTGGCTGGTGAGGCTGCCCCGAGGGGCAGCAGGGACAAGGCTTGAAAGCAGCCGTTCCCTCAGTGTCCAGTCAGCCAGTGCTGTATATGCAGGCTCTGTGGCAGCCCCAGTACAGACTACAGCTCCAGGAAGTACTGCCCTGGGGGATCCCAGGGAGGAGTCCACGGGTTGAAGGAGAGGTGAGGTCTGGCAGGGCTGAATGTCTGTGTAATCTGAGGGTACAGCAGAACCAGGCTCCTCAAAAGAGGGCCAGTCCCCATCCACATTCATCTCCCGGAAGAAGGGCAGGCTCAGGTACTGGAGCAGGGGTCCTGCACCTGGCAGAGGACTGGGCGAGGATGCCGGAGAGGGCTCCACAGGGCTGATGTCTGCAATGCAGAGGGGCTGGGGCAGCCCACTGGGGCTGCTGCTGCTGCAGTCAAAGGACCTGGTCTGACACTGGGCCAGGGTCCGAGGTTCAACCTGCTCAGGGCCTGACCTTTCTTGGGGGGTCCCCACATTGGGTCCCATAACAAAGCGCCCATCTGGTCCCCGGCAAATGGGCTCCAAGGGCAAGGGTCCCCAGCTAGGTGAAGGATCTGGAGGGGAACTGCGGGGTCTAGTAGTCTCCCCATAAAGCAGACTCTGGCACATACTGGGGACTGGGGAAGCCTGGAGCTTCAGCTTGGCCACACTGTCAGGACTGCCTGAGCCTGGAGCAGACCTAAGGAAGGACAAGAGATCAGGGTCTTTGGTAATGGCCAGCCCTTCTCCCAGGAACCAAGCTCAGGCCTGGATAGGTTTGGTACACAACAGAGCAGAGCTAGGAAAGCAAGTGAAAAAGAACCTACATGGAGAGGTAGAGGGAGGCACAAACAACACTGGACCACCCCCAGATTGGGGCTCTGCAAGCCCATCATCACTTCCTTCTCACTTCTGTTCCATCTCCCAGGACTCCCACCCTGAGGTACAGAACAGAAACCAAGAATAGGGGCACACTGTGGGGAGGCAGGAGGAAGGACTTACAGTGGAGCTGACAGCCGGGTTGGAGAGAAGATAAGAGGTAGATCTGTAAGGGCAGGAGAACCAGAGGTGACACAGGCAAACCCAGGGCCCTCCAGGGCCCTAGACGTAGACTGTCACCTAACAGCAGGTGCCCAGCTGGGATACGGTAGGCAAGGCAAGGTGCAGAATGGAGGGAGGGCTTCCAAGTAGGAGGCACTGATGGGAGCTGGCCCTACCTTGGTGGAGGTGCTTGCGGTGGCGGTGGCGGACAGCTCTGCGTTGGCTGGTAAAGCAAGCAGCCAGGATGCTCACAAGGACAGCCACCCCTAGGAAGCAGAGCCCACCCAGAACGCCGGCCAGTACAGGCTGTGGCAGGAGGCCTGGCAGCTGGGTACGTGATGGGTAGACCTCCAAGCCTGTAGAAGAGGCCAGGAGAGAGGGTCAGTGCCCAGACTCAGTGGGCTCACAGCCCCTAGGCCCCAGCCTCAGCCCTCCCTCCAGGTTCTCACCGGAAGTGGAAATGTTGGCCACATTGCTGGGATTGCTGACATAGGCACCAGCCAAGGCCACAAGGCGAAACTCGTAGAGAACATCCTAGGAGTGGAGGTGTCCAGGAAGGAGGTCAGGGCCCAGCCTGACCACCCACCCCAGCTCCATTCAGAAAGACACAGCAGTTGAAAGGTTAGTATGAAGCAAACAGAGAAAGGTGGTCAAATCTAGGTGAGACAATCAGATTTGGGGAATGGAGCTGGGGCCTGGAGAGCCACAGGAGAATCTCCTGCGCCAACCTCCCATACTAACCTTAATAAGGCCGGGCACCAGCAACTGCATTTCCGTGCCTGCCACGGCCCTGTCCAGCACCTCCCAGCCCTGGGTGCCTTGTCGGCCCTCTAGGATATAGCCATCCAGTCTCTGAGGGACCAGTTCTGGGGGATCCCAATGCAGTAGTACCCCCCGGGGTGTCCTCACTGCCACCAGACCTCTGGGAGGGGATAGGGGAGGTGCCATCTCTGTCACAGGAAGCCTGGGGGCAGCTGGTGTGGTAGAAAGCCCTGAATGGGATAGACAGGCATGGTAGAAATAGCATTTCCAGCCCTTCCCCACCTCCCCTGGCTTTCCAGAATCCACAGTGTCCAGACATTCTCCCAGATCCCCTAAAGACAAGCCTGGATCATCATCTACAAGTTCCTCTGGGCCCCAAGCTGCTCAGTACCTCTGACGCCTCCCAACCAGATCCTCTCATATTGGGACTTTTCCTGCCAGCCCTTCCCCATCCTTATCTGCTGCTCTGGGGTGAGAGGTCTCTCACCTTCAGGGGCAGACAGGATGATCTCGCTGAAGGGCCCACTTCCCAGCTTGTTCTGAGCTAGGACACTGAACTGGTACTGACAGTAGGGTTGCAGCCCTGGCACAAGGAGGTGAGCAGCCCCCACGGGCACCGCCAGGGACACCCAATCATGGTGGACTCGGTCTGGATGCTTGGCCCTGGAAGACACGAGGAAATGGAGGTACCTCATCCACTAGAAAGACCAAGAAGCTTGAAGTCCAGAAAGCTGGCCTCTCCCCTCCCCTCAACTATCCAAGGTCACCTAAAGATTCTCAGTAAATCAGGCAGCAGAGCTGGGGCAGGACTGGGATAAAGGGTAGGAGAAAGGGCAGAAGGCCAGAGAGAATCGGGGTGGGGAAGAGAGGACTGGCCTGCAGGTCACTCACAATGGGGTATACCAGACGCTGAATCTCTGCAGATAGCCACCATCAAAGCCAGGCTCCCAGGAGACATTGGCACCCTTGGGCAAAGGCACCACGGACACATTGGTAACAACGTGGGGGCTGGTGCCTGGGTAGAGGGGAACAGAATGAGGGATAATGGTCAGGGCCATGAGGGAATGTGAAGAACTGAGAGGAGCCCAGAGCCTCTGCTCTCCACCCATCATTCTAGGGATTCCCCACCCACTTTTGATTCCCCATCTCCTATCCCATGTGGCTTCCTGCAGCCCACAGCCAACTATGCAGACACTAACCCAGCACGTAGACATACGTGGAGGTGGCCACTTGGGCTACAGCATTGCTGGCGATGCACTCCCAGCGCCCATGGGCCTCCTTGGTCAATGGTCGCAGGATGAGGCTACTGTTGCTGTCCACCTGGGCCTGGCCCTTCAGCCCCTGGCCCACCTACAGAACCACTGGTCAGCCCTGAGGACACATGCAGCCACCCCTCACCAAGGGCGCCACTTGTCTTTCCAGGCAGCTCCAGCTTCCTCCCCACCCTGCCTCTGAGAATCTTTCCCTTCCCACATCCTCCTTTCCACAAAATGAACAGGGACACAAAGAGGAAGGGGTATATTGGCCAGGGTACAGGCAAAACAGGCTCAAGAGCCTTACCTTGGCCCAAGAGACAATAGGAGGAGGGTCTCCTTGAGCAGAGCAAGGGATGAGTAGCTCCCGCCCTACTTCTTGGAAATATTCTTCTTTGGGCCGTTCTAGAAAAGCTGGGGGGGCCTGCAAACCAGAGTTGGCATTGGGAAGGGCCTCTCTCATACTGCTATATCCTTTCTGGGGCTCCCAGTACCACCACATCTCAGCCTCATCTCTCACTATCTCCCTAGTTCCATGTCTCTATTCCTTGATGGGATAGAGAAGACTGAGGGGCTGGGAGGTCCCCCTGGAGGTGTACAGGCCCCTACAGAACACCCCCAGAGAGGGAGGTGGTGTGGTCAAGGTTATTGAGAGTAGGGGTGGAAAGAGTATCTGACTGTGGATGTACTGTGTGACTTATGCCCCATTTCCCTAGTACCGTCTCAGTAAATAAATAAATAAAATTGGGGATGGCATCTGACAGCTGTTGCTGTGACCACCACAGGAAACACAAACTTGGAAGCACCCCAACACAGCCCTCTACCAGTCAGTTCTCCACACAGAGTGCATCTTCAGCCACATGACCCACTGCTGCTGGCTCACCCTGAGCCTCACCTTGAGCAGCACGCGGGTCACTGGGGAGGGCCCTGCAGTGCCAAGACTGTTGTAGGGGGTACAGGAATATTCTCCCAGAACGTCCTCATTCCCCAGGGCAATGATGAGTGACCCTTCTGGTCCCTGGGACCAGCCAGGGAACTGTAAGGAAGACATAATAATGAGAGAAAGTCAGCAGAGGCAAGAGCAGTGAGGACAGGTACAAGAAGCCCACAACTATAAAGAGAACAGCACAGCTCCACTTTCTAGGCCTGACCTCTCAGCACTCCAGTCCTCTATCTTTCCTAGAGAGGGGCCACTCGCAATAGCTGTGAAGGCTAGGACTACACAACTCCAGGGAATACAGTGTGAACAGCACCCCTGCAGTTGAGCTGTACGGGGGCTCCCTGCCTGCTGGGACATCATCTGTTTGTCTTCCTAGCACTCCATGACTAAACTCAGCATCTTCCACCCCAAATCAGATCCTTTTCCTAGCTTCCCTATTTCTCCATTAAAGGCCCCACTGCCCTACTAACATCTAACTCCTCCCTCTCCCTCACTCCTCCATCTACACACTAACCAGATCTATCCCCCTAAGGAAGGACTACTGTCTAGATGTAAAGCCCATCCACCTCCATGTCCTCCTCTCTAACTCAGGATACATAATCCCTCATCTGGACCACTTCAACAACCCAAGAACCCCTCTTTCTTGCCCACTCACTCCCTCTCCATTCCATCCAACAAACTTAACACAGCTATGATGCTATCACAGCATTGCTCAAGCAACTTCACTGCCTCCAACTGCCTTTAGATTTTTTAAATATATTTTATTGATTATGCTATTACAGTTGTTCCATTTCTCCATCATTCCCCTCCACCCTACACACCCCCTTCCACCTACATTCCCCCCTTTAGTTCATGTCCATGTGTCGTAAGTTCTTTAGCTTCTACATTTCCCACACTATTCTTGCCCTCCCCCTATTATCTACCCACTGTCTATGCTACTTGTTCTTTGTACTTTTTCCCCCTCCCTTCTCCTCCCACTCCCCTGTTGCTAACCCTCCATGGGATCTCCATTTCTGTGGTTCTGTTCCTGTTCTAGTTGTTTGCTTTTGTTTTAGGTGTGGTTGTTAAGAGCTGTGAGTTTGCTGACTTTTCACTGTCATATTTTTTTATCTTCTTTTTCTTAAATAAGTCCATTTAACATTTCATATAATAAGGGCTTGGTGATGATGAACTCCTTGAACTTGACCTTATCTGAGAAGCACTTTATCTTCCCTTCCATTCTAAATGACAGCTTTGCTGGATAGAGCAATTTTGGATATAGGTCCCTGCCTTTCAAGACTTGGAATTCTTCTTTCCAGCCCCTTCTTGCCTGCAAGGTCTCTTTTGAGAAATCAGCTGACAGTCTGATGGGAACTCCCTTGTAGGTGACTGTCCCCTTATCCCTTACTGCTTCTAGTATTCTCTCCTTCATTCTAATCTTGGGTAATGTAATTATGATGTGCCTGGTGTGTTCCTCCTTGGGTCCAACTTCTTTGGGACTCTCTGAGCTTCCTGGACTTCCTGGTAGTCTATTTCTTTTGCCAGATCAGGGAAGTTCTCCTTTATTATTTGTTCAAATGAGTTTTCTACTTGCTCTTCTTCTTCCCCTTCTGGTACCCCTATAATTCGGTGTTGGGACATTTAAAGATGTCCTGGGGGTTCCTAAGCCTCTCCTCATTTTTTTGAATTCTTGTTTTTTTTTCCTTGTTTTCTGTTTGGTTGGTTGTTTCTTCCCTCTGGTCCACTCCATTGATTTGAGTCACAGTTTTCCTTCCATCTCTATTGGTTCCCCATGCATTTTCCTTCATTTCACGTATTGTAGCCTGCATTTTTCACCTAATTTGTGAGCAAAATCAACCAATCTGTGAGCATCCTGATCACCAGGGCTTTGAACTGCGCATCTGATAGGTTGGCTATCTCTTCATGGCTTAGAGGAATTGGCTCTGGGGCTTTCATTTCTTCTCTGGTTTGAGCCTTTTTTAGTGTGTTTTTTTGTTTGTTTGTTTGTTTGTTTTGTTTTGTTTTTGGTCTGGTCATGGCCCTTACGTAGTGAGGAGTGGAGCCTTAGGTGTTCCCCAGGATGGGGAAGCCCAGCTGCTGAGTTGTGAGCCTGTATGTGGGGGCGGGGTCTGAGAGGGAACAATGGCACTTGCTCCACTCTCTCTCGGATTCCAGTCCCTTCCGCTGCTTCCCCTTTGCCTGGATTATCTGCGTGGGAATGTGGGACCACTTGGTCAGCCAACGGCCTTGTGTGGCCTCACTGGGTCTGCACAGTTGCCACCCTGTGCCCAGGGTCCGCTAGCCGCTGCCTGTGCACCTCGGAACTGCCAGCCACTGCTGCCTGCATTCCTGGGTCCGCACCTCCATTTTTTCCTGCCACGACTCTGCCCTTCTTATGGGTCGAGATGAATGGTTGTTGGACTTCCGTACAGTTCAATTTTCTATCAGTTCCAGTTGTTTTCTTGTTTCTAAATATTTGTTGTCCTTAATTTTGGTTGTGAGAGGAGGCACAGTGTGTCCACCTATGCCTCCATCTTGGCTGGAAGTCCTAGATTTTTTTTTAACATTGAGCAAAAACTTATTAAGTACTATTATTGAAGAAGCCCTGGAAACACTAGGATTACAAGATACAATACTAGCCTGCAAGGAATTTATAGTCTTCGCAGACAAACAAAAGATCCCAAATTCTTGGAATGAGGTAACATTAACTTGCCATCCAGAGTTCTTCCTTTTAGCACCAGCTGTCTTTCCAGCTTCTCTGCACCATTCACATCCACATAGGTACTCCCACCAAGCTGGATGATTCATTACATCATAGACACACTATATTGTTTTTTTGCTTCTGAGCCCTGGTTTCTGCATGTAGGGCCACCCTTCAAGGCCCATCACCAAAATCCCAGACTACAGCTGATCTATCCTAAACCAGTCCCTACAGGAAGGCACTTCATCCCTGGCCTTCCAGCAAAGTGTTTCTATTGCTGTCCTTCCCCTTTCTAAGCTGTGCCCTTCTTAAACATGGAATCTCATTGCTCTTGCCCCACATGCAACACATTGCACAGCACCTGGTATTAAGTGTACGTTCTAGTAAGTGATTTGAATTAAACTGAACTAACTCCACTGTAGCTGTCACGACAGGAAAAAAAAAAAAAAGCTGAGACCTTTATTCCCTTGCCCCAAGCCTGTAAGCCTGTAAGCCTGTACCTTGTCCAGCTGAAGGGCCTGCCCATCCTTGGTCCAACTGACAAAGAGCAGTGGGGGGTTGGCACGAACTGGGCAGTGGATCACCCCACGCATGCCTATGGGCAGGGGTGTCTCAGGAGGCATCGCTGTTGCCTGGGCAGGGTCTAGGGGGAAACAGTGGCAAATTATGCAGGAGGAGCTTGGCCTGGCCGGCGGGAGGGGAGCGAGCTTTGAGGGGAGCTGGGGTCAGTCTTACAGAGTACGGCGAGGTAGGCAGAGGCTGAGGGTGGGTGTAGGAGGCCGTTGCTGGGCACACAGGTGTAGAAGCCAGCATCATCAGGCTGGGCAGCCTGCAGCCACAGGCTCCCATCCACCAGGATCCGCACTCGTGACTGCAGCCGGCTGCATTATGGTATGTGTGGGGAAACATCCAGGCCTTGCTCAGCCAAGAGGCTTCAAAGACTGCCCACCAGTGCCCTACCTCCACCCTCCAGAGCCCCACCTAATGTGGAAGACATTGATGCTGTCCTTGAACCAGCTATAGGTGAGGTTAGCAGGGTACGCCTCAGCCTGGCAAGCCAATGAAATATCCTGGGAGGCATTGACTGTGCTGTTGTTGGGGGGCACCACGATGACTGGGGGTCCTGTGGGGGAGCACAAGGGGAGGGGGCATCTCAGTCCGCAGTCTTCCCAGAAACCTGAGTTCACCTGTACTGTTCTTCCTGGACCTGCCCTCTGGAACACTCATTCACTGAGTTTCTCCTGCCCGGAATTCTTTCTGTGCATGTGTGTGTGTCTTGGAGAGGAGTATCAGGTTTAAGTTTCCATTCATTTACCCTCTATACCCCTCATCTGCCACATCTCAAACCACCTCTATGTTTCCTCCCCTAATCTAGGTACCCAGTACCTTACTCCAGGCTCCCCAACCTCTCCTACTGATGGCCATCCATGCACTGAATAGCCATTTATTCTTTGGCTACAGCAATTTCTGCTCAAGAACCCACAGCAGCTCCTATTTCCTACCATTTGAAGCTCAAAAATTCTAGACTGAGCCATCTTGATCCAACCACTCCCTGTCTGGCCAACCATCTTTCCGTATGTCGAATCTTAGGAACACCTCGTGTCAGGTCAGTGTGGGCAGCTCGCTATGCCAGGTTCACCCCTGTCCCTGGGCCTTTGCTCTCTGAACCCCCGGTGTGGAATGCTCTTCCTAAGAGCCTGGCTGAACCACAGAGGCCCTACTCCAACTTCTGCTGCTGCACTGCGGGCTCCTACCACATGAGTAGTCAATAATAGGCAGGCCAGGAGCTCTGCTAAGCACTGCACTGCATCATCTCATTTAACCCTCAGAAGAGCCTTTGTGGGAGGAATTACTGTCTCCACTGGATACATCAAGAAATGAAGGCTCAGAGGCAGAGAGGTTATGAGGTGTAACTTGCCCAAGGTCAGCAGGGAAGGTAAGATTCACCTTCAGGTTTTGCCAGCATCAGAGACTTTGCCCTTAACCATTACCCGGCACTGCATTTCCCAGAGAACCACAGTTCCTAAATGGTCTTACTTTCCCACATAGATGAGAGAGAGACTCTATAAAGGTAGAGTCCAGGCCTGTTTCTCAGCTTTCCTTCTAAAGGGAAGGTCTTGGCCAAGAATTACTATGTGCTGCTCACTAATTAAATTCTTATAACAGTCCTAGAATTTGTGGTAGAATTTGTGGTATAATGGGGAAACCAAGGGTCAAGGGGGTCTCATGATCTAACACCAGCACCCATGCTCTTTCCACCACACCATATCACTTTGCACTAAATGTCTATCTATCTGTTTACCAACCCTTGTAAAATTTAAGATGCTAATTTTAGAGGAACAGCCTGCATTGGGAGTTTCCTCACTCTCCTCAGGCCCCTGTCCTAAGGCATAAGGCTCCTCTAAACTCCAGCCATGTGCACCCTCAGCCACAAGTTAGGCCTCACACAAAGGTATCCCAGTTCCCAGCTCTTCCCCCAGAAAGCACCTAGCACAAGCAGCTGGGTGGTGTGGGTAGTGCTGCCCTCAGTACTGGAGGCTTGGCAGGTGTAGATCCCAGAGCTGCCTCGCTCCACCCGCCGAATCCATAGCGTCCCGTTCTGCACCTAGGGTAGGAATTGAGGGGGCAAAACCCCTCAGGCAGGCCTCAGACCCTGCACTTCCAAGGCTGGCCAGCAGAGGGGGCAGCACCCCAGGCTCAGGATACAGAGACAAAGCCCCTCCTCAGGCCTTTGCCAGCTGTGTCCTTCAACCCCTCTCCCAGGCCTCCACCAGCTCCTCATGCTCTATCTGGCGCACCCTGCCCAGCAACATCCTTCACCTGTATCTGGCCATGGCCCTGGCCGAGGTCCTGTCCTTGGAGCTTCCAAGTCACGTGAGGCTGGGGGCTGCCACGGGCCACACAACGCAAGGTCAAGGGCTCCAGTTCCTGAACTTCCAGCACCTGGGGAGGTGTCTCCAGGAACTGAGGGGGTGCTGTAAAGACAGAGGCATCAGGGGCTGCTAGAGGGGGTATCAGCCTGAAGGCAGAGAGACAGATCAAGGCTGCGGCCCTCACCCCACCCAGCTTCAGAGGAACGCCCAGCCCAGGGACACCATGTCTGCTGCACTCAGGGGTTGGGAGGGGCAGAATGCAAACAGTGAGAGAACAAATAAGGGTGTCGGCAAGGGTGGGACAGTTGAACCACCCTCCTCTCCCCCTATTGCCAGCCAGGTGTCCCATTATCTGGCTCCCAGCTTCATACAATTGACCGTGAGAAACACCCAGGAGCCATTAGCAGAATCATCTTCAGGGCTGTGCTTGTCCAGGAAGAGCACGCGGCACTCGTACCAGCCCTGGTCTTCCACCCGGAGCCCCTCGATCTGGAGAGATGCTCCTTTCTGCAGCCGGACTCTCCCTGGAGGAAGAGTCCTGAATCAGGGTCACACTGGTCATTCTCAGAGGTCAAAAACAGGACCAGTCTCTCCCAGGTACCCTGACAGAGTGGGGTCCAGAGAGGTACAAAGGGTCAGTGAGGGGAGCCCCTCTGATCACTCCTGCCTTTCAGCAGCAGAAACCCAGTCCAGATAGAGAAACTCAGAGCTCAGGACTGTTGTGGGGAGCAGACTGAAGAGCCAACACTTAGTATCCTTGGATTCTTTAAGGATCTGACCATCCCTAGGTTTTCTGTAGGGGAAGAAGGTATGGATCCCATGAGTATACCTCCTGCCAGGGGACTCTGCCCACAGAAGCCTCAGCAGTGTCTGGGGCCTGAGCAGATACCCAGACCTACCCTATCAAAGCCCCTAATCCCTCAGGGCTATTATCAGTGGCCTAAACACTAGAGTCCAGCCTGGCCAGGCAGCAAGGTCAGCAGCTTCCTCACACATACCCTCACACCCCAGGGCACCCAGGCCCCAGCTGACTACAGCCCAGCAAACCTCAGTCAGCATTCACACTACACCACCAGGCTGAGACAGAGAGTGCCCCCAAATCTCTCAGCAACTCCCCTGACAGCCCTATACCCCAAACAGCTTCATAGGTCCCTGGCAGTGCAACCTCGAAAAAACAGCAGCTCTGCTGTATAATCGTCTGGACAAGTTAATAATCTCAACTCCAGTGTATTCATCTATAAAATGAGAGAAATGTAGGTAGGGTAGATGAGAGAGATCACGGAGAGGAGGCAGGCAACAGAATGCCTGGCATCAGCTGGTTCTCAAATAAAAATTGGTGAACAAGTAAATCAGCTCAAGATTTGAAATTGGCAGCCTGCATTCAATCCTGGCCCTGACCCATACCTGATAACACATTATCTCCCTTTTCTTTCTGTCAGTGAATGGCACCATCATGCACCAAGTCACCCTACCAGAAACTTGGCATCACATATTCTCTCTGTTACTGATCCCTCTGCTTGATCAGTAAATCTTTCAAATTCTACCTCCTAAATATTTGTCCCTTTTCTACCACCTTCACCTTAGTCCTGGGTATCTCTCACCTGCATTACTGTATTAGCCTACTGAGAGGTCTCTCACCTCCAGCCTAGCCCTCTACACTCATCGGCTTCCCACCTCACCTTGACCTTTCATATGGATAAAAGACACAAGTCCTTTAGCATTTTGCCCACTCTAACAAACCAGACTGTGCCCCAAATTAACCCTTCCTAATACTAGAAATTCTAAAGCTGTTTGTGCACTCACCCCTCCTCCAATCTGCTTCCATTGTACCTCTGGGTGATCTTTATGAACTATAATCTAAACCCACAGTGCTTCTAATGCCTTCTGAGAATGATGAAGTGGAGGCCAGTTGTATGATTGTAGGCAGGGACTTTTTTCTTCCAAATTTGAAGTACAGGGTGTGGATTCTCTAGGAAGGGTGGACCTGATTAAAGGGCTTGGTGTTTAAATCCCCAGCTAGGAGATTAAGCCTAGGCCTTGAGAGTAAATATTTAACATAATCACACCCTTCCATCCACCAGTGAGATTCCTCCATAACCCTAATCTACCTTGCCATAGACTGCATTCTCCTCTGCCATGTGATAGTAACTTTTCATTGTGGTGATCTTCAAGCTCTATAAGAAGGCAGAAGGAGGAAGAAAATTGAGTGTTGAAAATGAGCTGTGCAATATTATGCACTGTTAACCTATTTAATCGCCCCAAAAATTCCATTATAAAGGAAAGAACTAATGTTAAGCTTCATTCCGAAACCACATGACAAAGCCAGGCCTTCTTTCTCCAGGTGGTCATATTTTCCATTGCACAGTGGTATTATGATCACGTCAAGCTCAAGATATTCAGCACTGAGCACACTCAGTGTGCTCTCACTGTGAGACACTGGTAGCCAGGGGGTAACAGTTCCCTATGTGTGTTGTGTGTTGACCAGAACATCCAGTGAAGCACACTGCATGTTCGAACTTTTCCGTGTGCTGTGGACCACTAGACCCATTACAGAAGAACAAGATGGCCAGGGCAGGCAGTCCCAAGTCCACCTGAGTCCTAGGTCTACCTCCTGAAGGCTTACTCTCCACCCATAGGTCCAAAGACTGATGGACTTGAGACCTCCCAGCATGCAGGGATATATAAACAAAGCAGATATATCCAAGCTCTTGGAAGGCAGGGAACCCACACTCACATTCATGTGCAAGCTCACATACACACAGTTCAAAAAATGGTGCTAACTGTGCCTATTCTGAGAGACTATGAAGCAAAAAGAGTACAGAAGGCTTCCAGGAAGCTGTGGCCATGCAGAGGATTTTGGAGGACAAAAGGCAGTAAGGAAAGATGACTAGATGGAGCAGGGGTGTTCTAAAGCAGAAGACAGCTGATTTGTATCAAACAACTCAGGACAGAGAAAAAACTCATGTCCTTTCTGCTGTTTGAGGTGCCTTGAAACTCCCAAGAAATACAGCACAAAAATAAAAAACCAAAAGCAGGTCCCATAGATTAGAAACACTGGCCTAAAACCCACCCCAGGAAAGGTGAAGTAGAATAAGGCATGCCTCTCTTTCCTCTGATGCCTGGTTACATTTCATACCACACAGACACTCTCTCCATGCTGGCACTTCACACACAATAGCTAACTTTATCCTAGTATTTAGTCCTGGCTCGTTTTATACTGCTTTTTACTGCTTTCATACTAGTCTATAAATCCAGTCTCCTCAACTAGACTGATTCTAGAGTCCTCAATGGTTGGAAGCTTTCTCTTTGGTCTAGTCCTTAAAGCTCCAGTCACTTTTGTGGTGGTTCCTCCTACATTCTAGGCATCACCCTCACACACAATCCCAGGCCATCCCCTTCATTTGCCCAGAGAGTTTATGACAGGACAGCATTCTTTAGTAACCTCTACCTCCCACTGCCTAGCAACAGCAGTTCCCAGTCCCCTACACAAAGGATGAGAGGCCCCTTCCACACTGGGAGGCAGTAGTTAATGGGCACAGGAGCTTCCCCCCTCAATCCCCCGCCCCCAGGAACATAACTCTGCAGACTAGCCCTGCCCCAACCAGGAGCTCCAGACTAGGGGCAGGGTGGACACAAAGGGTAGAAATAAAGCCCCAGGGGTTACTGCTCACAGCCCGGGCACACAGAAAAGAAATCCCACAGGTAGCAAAGTTTCTGGTCAGACCTCAATACAGGGCAGGGGGTAGAGGGAAGGAGAAGAGTTGCACATCTGTCTGGTGGAGTCCCAGGAAAAGCCCTTCTCCCTCCTCTTCTTCCTTGCTTTAAGTCAGGCATCTTCTGCAACTGCCCAGCCTCAGACAGTCAGCCCACACCCCTTTCAGACTGCCAGCAGAATTAGGAAGGGAGGACTGGTAGGCATGACCACTTTCTCTCCACTTGTCTTAAGCAAGGCCCACTTTCATCAATTCTCAGGGGTAGACATACATGCTCCCACTAGGCTGTATGCCAACAACTTCCCCCAGTTTGAAAGTAAACTCTTCCCTTGGGCAACCTCCTCCCCTTTACTCAGCCAGCCCCTCAGAGCTCAACCAATCCTATGGCTTCTTCAAGATTCAAAATAAAAATGGAAAAAGGGAAGCCCCCCCCCCTCCCCACCATCAATGACCTCCTGAGGTGGCCTTTTTTGGGTTTCCCCTCCTAAGCTCCTAAAGGACCCAACCTTAGGCCCTCCCACACTGCCTTGAGACCTGCACTAAACCTCTCAGATGAAGGCTCCAGCCAGGATTAAGAAGAGGAAGCTGAGCCTTTTGAGGGAGCTAGCTGGGGCCCAGGGAGGCCTATACACAATTTTAAAGTCCATACAAGAGCCACTTGAAGCAGCAACTCAGCCCAGCCCCTTCCATTTGCTGATCTTTTGGGAACCTGGCCCTCCCCAGCTCATGCCTGTGCACAGGCTCTGTACTAAAACTCAGGTTGAGCCCCTCTGGGGAAGCAGCCAGCTCATAGTCCCACCCACCCTGCTGTCCCATCGGCCCAGACTCTATAGGCCTAGAACCCCCAGACTAGCATTAAAGAGAGTAGAGTGGGGAGAGGACAGGGAAGTGAGCTGATAGCAGAGCCAGGGACCAGGACAAGGCCACATAGAGAGACCAGGAAAGATCAGGATGGAGTCTGGGAAGTTTCATGATGAGATCTAGAAAAGCAATTAGAGAATTAAGTTGGATACTTGAAACAGGGCTGCAGGATCACGCTCAGAAGAGACCACATGGTGTACTAAACAGCACATATGTTAGTGTGCATGAGAATGAATGTATAAATGTAGCTTGGAAGCACAGTCATGTTTATTAAGCAGAATTGAAGCAGTGGAACTGGAGGTGATGTCCGGGCAGGGACGGACAGTTAAAGAGGAACCCCAACCCCAGCCATTCTTTGGTGGTCATCCCTCTGACCTGTAGCTCTTACCCACGTAATCAGGGTCCACTCGGGGAGAGTAGAGGCCAAACTGGATGAAGATGGGAAGCAGGAACCCAAAGCGCAGCCACTCAATGACGTGCAGAGGGGGCCGGCCAGCTGGGGGCAGCAGGTCACAGCCCAGCACAGCACTCTCCCCAGCTCGGCCCACCACAGGTACCACCTCAGAATTCCCTCGACCTGCATGGTGGATGGCAAGAGGGACAGCAGGGGCCCATATCAGGGCTGGGAGAGGAGGTCTCATCAGTGTCTCAGGGGGCTCCCTAGGACTCCGAATAATTGAGGGAACCCTCAACTTCTCCAGAACCCTTACATGCTCACAGAGAATTCCTGTGGAACACCCCCACCCCAAGTTAACAGGGAGTTCTCCAGTCCAGCTCACCGTCAACCCCTTGGCTGATGATCAGGCTGAGGATGGCCAGATTGAGGCACCAAACCATAGCCCAGCTGCCTGCTCACCCAGCCCACCCTATCCACAGGGGGCAAGGTGGAAGGGCCTGGGATGTCCACAGCCCAGCAAGCCTGGCCAATCCTTCTGATCAGATAACAGGTTTCAACTCGTACTCTTCTGGACAGTTAGGGCTTGGCTCACAAAACACCTGATGAAGCTGTTCTCAGGAGCACCTCCAGATCTAAATGCCAAAGGTGAGGTGATATGCAGAGTTGGCCAATATTGGAACTAGGAGAAATTTCACAGTTAGTGAAAAGCTAGGAGGAGAGCAAAGGGAGAGAAAGGAGATGAAGTAGGTAAGTAGAAGGGTCGCAGGAGACCAGAGCCTGCCCCTTGACACCTTGACACCCCTTTGACACCCCTTTGACAACTGCTCCTTGGTGAATAAGACCTGGGATGAGAGCAACAGGAGAATGAGGAAGTGCTAGACAGGTCAGGACATGATAGGGGCAGATCTTAGGAAGCACAGAGGAATTCTGGGGAAAGTCAGTTACTAAGGTTCTCAAAAAAACTAAAAAAAACAAAACAAAACAAAAAACTGAAGCAGGAGGGAACTGGGGGTTCCTATATACTCAGAAAAAAATTTCAGGAAAGTATGGAAGATGGAAGAGCCCTCACAGCCCAGCCTCCTCTTCTTTTTTTCCTTAATCGTGATTCTAATAAAAAGGTGGCAGGTAGGAGGTAGAAATGGTATTGTCTCCACCACCACAGTGACAAATAAGGACTTTGAAACTCTCAAAAAGCCTCACTCAGGAGCACAGAGCCAGTGAGGGGCAAAACATGGATTAGAACCCCCTGAAAGTGGTCCCCAGGGGACTCTCACACAATTCCTTGCTTCTTTTCCTGACCTCTGAACCCTGGAAGCTGGGGACCAGTACCTCTTTCTCTATTCCGCCTACGAATACCGCTTAACAGTGAGTGAGTCAGCCAATGGGAAAGGGGGAGCTGCCTCCTCCACCATTAGGGGCACAGGCAGCACCCTCCAGGTCTAGGCAGGTCCCTGGGCTAGCAGCTGGAGCCACTTCTTCTTCATGATGCTGCCAGGCAGCCTCCTTCCACTAGACACCCTGACCCAAGTGCTTCACCCCAACTTCTGCCACTTGCTCCCTTCCAATACCCTCAGTGCCCAGGATTTGCAGGATCTCCCTTCACCAGCCCTAGGGGCATGGTCCATGAAATCCCAAAAGAGCCATGAGTCCATAGGGTAAGGCCCAGGAATGGAGGGTAGTGGGTGGAGTGGTGCCTTGGGGCTGGCAAATCCGAGTGGACTCTGCTCTGGGCCTCCGCCCCATTCTTGGCCTCACAGTCCCCAACTGGCTACAAAACATCCCCAAGTCTCTCAGCCTGACCCCTGCCTCTACTTAATGGCCCTGTGCCTCCTAACAACTCATGGGAAAATATTCCCCTTGCACCCCGCACCCCCCGCCGCCCCGCCTCTAGCCAGCTCTCCTATACTTCCCCAACAAATTTCTTCCCAAGTGTATAGGAACCCTCAGTTCCCTTCTGGCTCACTTTTCTGAGAACCTCAGCAACACAGGTTTCCCCAGAATTCCTCTGCTTTTCCTAAGAATTTTTCAACTCCTCTGCCCCCCAACATGTCCTCACCTGTCCGGTTTCACCGCCCAGCACTCCTTCATTCTCCCAGTATCCCCATTCCAGTTGTCTCTACTTCTCATGGTCCCACTCTCCAAATGCCCATTTTTCGAACCTGATCTCCAATTGTATCTGGTCTTCCGCGCTTCAACGAACTCCCCATCTCCACCAGAATCTCCACCCACCCACTTCTCCCATGCACTCCTCCCCGGAATTTCCTTCCCTGTAATTCTCCTGCCTCGACCCACAATACACTTCTGTTGCCCCACCCCCAATTTCCTTCGACCTCGCCTTCTACAGACCCCTGAACTCCTTGCTTTTGGAACCCACCAAGGGCCAATCCCATCCCCACCCCGCCACACACACACACACACACACACACACGCCCGCGCGCTCATTACCTCCAGAATTCCTTCAGTTCCCAAGGAACACCCACACACCAAGAATTCCACTTCGCTTCCCAGAACTCCCCTAGTTTTGCACCCCAGAGAATTCCACTTCTCTGCAAAAGTCTCCTGCGTTCTCCTGACCGCCTGACTCCCGCACCTTTACCCTCCAGACTGCGCTCTCATTCCATCACCTCTAATATGCCCACACCCTCACCTTCTAGTACCGCTCCGCTCCCCTCCACTCGCTACACAATAGGGGGCGGACCTGCTCCCGCCACGGACACCCGCAGCGCCTCCGGTCGCCCTGGAGACCGCCAATCCTCGCCCGCGGCAGCCAATGGAGACTAAGAGGGTGGGGAGGCGGGCACGACCCCCTGGCGGTTTGGGACTTGTAGTTCTTCGCGAGCAGGACTCGGCTGCTAGGGGGCAGGTCGCCCTCTGGTGGAGAGCTGTGCGACAAGCCGCGGAAAGGCCGGAGGGGCGGCTGGTCAGGGCCCTCGCTCTGGGAGTGCTGGAGCCGGCCCTCTTCTGGCTCCGCGCTCGCTCTCCTCCTGGCGTATTCTCCCTTTCACCCCCTCCTTGCCCTAAACGGCTTAGAGAGCCGCAGAAGCTGCGACCAGGGTTGAAATCTGATCCTGGGGCACAAACACGCGGCGGGGAGCAGGACTCCCCTTCCTCCTCCCACGGGATCCACCTAGCTCCCAGACTTCGATCTCCTTCCTCATCCCCATCCCTACCTCCTCCAATTTCTTCTGTAGCCAGACTGGAAATATCTGTCTGCTACTGGCTAGCTCCCAGATCCTGCCCAGGCACTTCCCGCAGTGCCGGGGCGTGGGGGCGGGCAGGAAATGCTGTGCCGCAGCTGTGGGTGCCTAGTCCGCTCCGCCGCAACGCCCAGCACCAACCATCCAGAGAAACTGGCCCAGAGGGGAGAAAAGAGAGACGTCTCGACACGGGAGACTGAAAGAGGAGAAATGAAATGTGATCGTTTACCGAAGCCTTGCAAGTGCCAGACTCTGGACTCCATGTTTTGTAACTTGTGGAACCTGCACAGAAACCTTGTGAAGAAGGTTTGGTTCAGGTGACTAATGAGAAAACATAGGCTCAGCGAACAAGGTGAAGTAACTTGCCCAAGATTTCCCATCTAGGACATGACAGAGCCAGAGCCCCATTCAGACCCAACCTGTGGACACTTCAACCACAGGCACAAAGATATCTTTCATGACTGTCCCTCCGACCTTTCTACATCCTTACCTTGCTGCTGCCTTACAGATGGATGCAGCACAGTCAGGCATTCCCCACCAGGCTTGAGCAGTTGTGTCTTCCTTCAGGAAGATTTTCCTGAAAGCAGCACACTGATCACACCCTAGTGTGAACTCCTACCACTCAAACTTAGTGGACTAGGCGTCTGATTCATGGAATCGTGGCCTCAAGCTCAGGCTTACAGAATGGGTCTAACCACTGTTCTTACCAGTGTCCCTGCCTCACCCTCCAGGTGATCAGCCAGCCCCATCTGACCACATTTTAGGCCAGGAATCTCATCACCCACCACCATCTGTAAGGGGACTTACTACTGGAAAGTTCTCCCAGGCATAAACATCTGGTTGCCTGAGATGGAAATGTGGAGGGGAAACCAGAGGATGAGGAAAGGCAGCGGCATGGTCTCTCTCACCATTCCTCCAGTAAATTCTCCCAAAGTGGCAGCTTTCAGCATTACTTAACAGTGTAACAGATTGAGTTAACAATGATGAAACTGTAATGAAACATGTTAAGTGTACACACAAGAAAGCAAGGCCAGGCAGAATGCCTAGGAAAGACAGCTGAAGCATCTTTTCTTCTTGGATCCTCCTCAACCAGCAGAGGAAAAGCTCCCTTCCCCACAGTGTAGTGGGCTACATCTCTGGTCCAAAGGTTTTATTTCATTTCTTTCTTCTTCTTTTTTTAGATTTTATTTATTTATTTTTAGGTAGAGGGGAAGGGAAGGAGAGAAGGAGGGAAACATTAATGTGAGAGAGAAACACTGATCAGTTACCTCTTGCATGCGCCCAACCTGGGACCCAGCCATATGCCCTGAATGAGCATTGAACTGGGGACCTTCTGACCTTTCACTGTGCGCAGTATCCTCAGCCAACTGAGCCACACCAGTCAGAGCCAAGGTTTCATATCTTCGACCTCCAGTGTTTTCTTGAGAATAAGCTAACCTCACTTAAACAGTAAAATAACTTTTTGTAAACTTGGAATTTAAATGATTTTCAATCTTTAAAAGTTTATGATGTCATTTTTTCTGGGAACTTATTTTATGTTTTATTATAATTGCATTTTGCTGTGATTCAGGTGTATCCTATTGGTTTTTTGGTAAGAAAAGGAGCCTAGCTCTATAACTCATTCCCTCACCATGCCAGAAACATTGTAAAAGGTAAAAAACAAAAACAAAAAAACAAACAAAAAAAAAAACCCCCAAAAACCCTAGTCCCTGAAGCTCAAAACTAAAGATTTTCCTCAGGTTATCCTCAACCCATAATTATTACTCTGTGGTAAAGTTTATCTAACCAAGTAGGAGTCTATCTAACCAAAGTAACAGGTAGGCCATGTATTCTTAGCTGTTGACAAAAAGATGAGAAAAGGTTGTCAATTCCAGGAACTTCAATGACTATGTGCCCATGAACACTGGTCCTGGGGCCTGGTGAGAAAGGAAGTCTGGTTTCTCCCAGATTGTCATGTAACTTGGTGTGCCTGTCTTCTGTCCCACTGAGAATCTGGCTCCATGAGCATGTGGAGCCTGTCTCGTTCATCCTTGAATTCCCCCATAGCCATTAGTCTCTCAGAGGGGCCCAGCCCACCTGTCCAGACTCATTTGTCACCCACTCCTTCATCACATGCAACGTGTAGTCTTGCAGTCCCTAACATTCACTGTGCTCTTTCATATAGTGTTTTCCCCTTTATCTACTGTCTGACTATGATTCCTTTTTCTCCCATCCCTGGACTCCCTGCTACTCACCAGTCAAATTATGTTTAGCTCTTCTCTCCAGGACATCCCATGCCTGACTCACCACACTCTCCCTCACTTTCACCCAAAGGCCTTGACACTTTACTATAACTATTTTTATACACCCCATAAAGTTCCCTGAGGGTGAACAGTGTCTTTTCTTCTTCTCCAGTGCTAGCCCAGTGCCTGACATTAGTAGGTTCTTAAATGTTTGCTTGTACCTGTTTCAAAGACTGAGCAAACTGCAAACAACAAAGTACTGTCAGGTGATTGATAGATATCCTGGCTTCCTGCAGAGGAAGAAGCCCGGGCCTCTCTGAGCTTATATTCCACTTCCTTGAGGGTCTCATCCTTCCTCCTCCAAGCATCCTTTCCTTTCTCTGTTCAGAGACTGCATGGGAGAAGAAGGGGCTTTGTCAAATTCCAGGGAGACCCCTGGGCCAGGTGTTCATGGACCATTCACTCCTTTATTTAATGTTTATGTGCTGGACTCTGAGATACATGAGGAATGAAGATGGACTCCAGTTGTTTTCTTCCAATCTTGAGAAGGGTAATAAGTAGCTAAGAAAATGGGGGCTACAGGCTTGACCCTAGAACTCAGGCCTTTTTGAAAGTGGGACTGCTCGGGCCAGGCAATAGGCACAGAAAATCAGCCTCAGGCCATAGACTGCCTTCCAGCAGAGCCAAGGCTCCTGCGGTCAGAGAATAGAGTGGACTGGCCAGAGAATAGAGTGGATCTGTTGCCAGTTGTAGGAGCTCACTGGGAACTGGTTTCCCACCCTCACCACCTCTTTCCCAAGCCCTAAGGGGCTCCCTCTCCTATACATAAACCTCAGCAGGAAGGCCCTGCTAACCTCCTGGCCCTGCTTCCTTTCTAGTCCAGGAAGCCTGGTTCTTAGCTTCTGCCCATGGCCTATGCTTCTCAGAGCCCTCTTCCTGGGTGTTTAGTGCCTGGCCCACGTGTCTTCTTTTCCCAAAAGCAGTGTCCTTGGTCTCCACCATTTCTCAGTGCATCTCAAAGTCTCCTCACAGCCTAGTATTTCTTGCCTTGGAAGATACCTTGGAGGTCAACATCCTTTTCCTCACTGAGAGGGGAAGGTGAGGTCCAGAGAAATGTCAGCTATGGCTTCTGCCACATGGCCGTCTCCCAACCTCTCACACTCCTTTTCTGAACCTCCCCAGAGGCACCAGCTCCTCCTGTCTCTGTGGGACTCCAGGCACTTTATTAGCCATATCTCTCTAAAAGCTCCAAGCAGGTATACTAATGCTTGCTTCTGCTTCAAAGTGTGTGTGCCTTGTGGAATGGGACTGTACCCCAAAGGATGTTTCCTGAACAAAGTGTCCTAAGCTAGAGGTGGGTGGCAGAACAGAGCCCAGATCTCCTGAGATCTCACCCAGTGCTCTCTCCACTGAATTCTATACCACCCCCTCCAATTCACTTATAATCTACACATGTCCTGTCACTTGGGTGACTTCCAAGTCTCTGCCCAATTCCCCCACACCATGGCAGCTTTACAAGATCTGATTTTGGGAGGATGACCACAGCTTTAGCCAGATGTGTCCAACCTAAACCACACTGGAAGAAGAAGAGTTGTCTTGGGCCACATATTAAATATATTGTGACATATAATCACAAAAAAATCTCATGATGTTTTAAGTAAATTTACGATTTTGTGTTGGTCTGCATTCATAGCCATCCTGGGATACATGCAGCCCATAGGCCACAGGTTGCACACCCCTATAAGTAGTGGCTGATCAAGCCTGGCTGAGGAATTCAGACTGTCATTGGGCTCAGGAATGAACAGGAACATAAACTTAAGGGCCTTTGCCCAAGAGGGGTGGTATGTGTGTAAGAGGACTGCATTAACCCAGGTCAAGAATCCAGAGAGCTCTGATTCATGAAAATCTATAAAGGACAGTCAGAACAATAATACCAACCACAAAGGTTAAGGGTCCAGACCTCAGCTGTTGATCCAGCTATGAGGTAGGCACCAGAGGCCCAGAGCAGCTGGCATCAGGGAGATGAGAGAAAGTTTCCAGGCTCACTCAAACCCAGAGTAGAATGGCACTAGGGAGGTTCCTGTCTCCCTAACAGCACAGCCTCTAGACTGAGTGGGGTATATGAGAGTAGTTTTAAGAGAATTTGTTAGCCAAGGTGCAAGTAGGGCTGTAAGAGCAGACCTTAGCAGGAACAAAACCACTCAGGTAGGGTTTTCAGAGCCTGAAATGTACTCTCATTAAATAGTCACAGATTAGTTAAGTTAGAAGAAATCTCTCACTTTACTCATTTAAAGTATAAATGTTCTATATGTTAATAAGGAAGTGATAGGTGATAAATAATAATACACCAACACCACATTATGAAGGCACTTCTATCTCCAAAGCCAGGCTCCAGAAAGAATGTAGGCTTGAAAGGAAGCATCTGGAGTGGAAGGAAAGAAAAGCAGCTTGAAGGGAGCACTTGGAGTGGAAGAAATGGGGGCTTCGAGGAGGCATGTGGAGTGGAAAGTGGCGAGGACACCGGAGTGGAAAGTTATGGATGAGACAAGACATTCACATGGACTACCGAGTCCTGTGGAGGAAAAGGGATGGCACGGCTACTCTCTCAAGGGGAGAGCAAGTTGACCCTTGCCTTGACAAGCTTTTATTGGCTTTCTAATAGCATACATCAAAGAAGGTTTTCATTCATTATACTTAAGTTTGCTTTAGGTAATTACTTTTTACAGATATCAATGGAAGGGATGTTACTGATTACTTCTTACAGATTAACAAGGAAAAAATGTTGCAAATGCAAGGGAATGATAAGAGTAAGAGATCTGGTTACACTTCAATCCTTGGGAGAATTAGCACAGGCTTCAGGAAGTTACTTTAAAGGTATGCAGCAAGGGCTTGCTGTCTGAACTCAGGGTGAGAGAGTTTTAGCAAGAGCAAATCACAAAGCAGCCTAGGTATAATGCAGGCCTGATTTCCCACGGGAGAACTTCTTCATGGGTGTGGTCCTGCATGCCAACTCACCCCCCACTGGTTTTCCACGTGGATGCTGAGCTACATGTCCACGTCTTGTGACGTGGCTCCCTATAGGAAAGAAAGTGGTTTTGGAAGAGGGCACCTTGATTGGAAGGAAAGCAAAGATACAGGCTTGCCAGAGTCATCCAGGAAGGGACCAAATAGCTTCTCCAGGATGGTGATCACCTAATTCAACTTTATTGCCACACGATCTTCTCTGTGAGAGTAAGACCCTTTGTACATCCACCCTGAGCCCCTGGGACAAAGAAAGCCTGGGGAGGAGAGGGAGGATTTCCTGGGAGCTGAGAGGAAACAGTGGTCAGGACAGGGGTCAGGCGATCAGGCCAGGCTAGAAGCAGGCTTCTCTTCCTTTCTCAGTCTCATTCTGTTTCTCCTGAATTTTCTCATCCTTGGTATCTTGCATCCTTTCTGGCCTTGAATGAGCCACAGTCCCATGGCCAGAGTTACCAGGAGCAGGAAAAGGAGAGATGCCTTGACCAAGAGGCAGCAGGAAGCTGAGGCCTTCCCTAAAAGGATCTAGAACAGAAGAAGAAAGGAGGGAGGGGCTCAACAGATGGAGAGGTGATGTGCAGAAACCTACTCCAAATCTCACTGAGTGATCTCAAGTTCACAGTCAGTTGATGTTTCTGTGCAAGTGTCCTGGAAATACTAATTCTATTCACAGAAGCTCAGGAACTGAGATCCGGGGAGCAATGTCAAGCTGGAAGTTGGGAGCTCTAAGAAAATGGAGGGCTCCCTCCCCAATCCAGACATCCAGTCTCTATGGGAGGGAGTTAGGTTCTAGATTCTACGTATTCTCTTGGGAAGAACTGAGGGAGGGAGGTGATGGCCATGAGTCCCTGCACTAGTTCAGGGTTGTCTGGGGTCCTGGTACGTGCACAGAAGGATCCAGCAGGGATGAGATGGGAACTGGTGTTGCTGATGGGGTTGCTGGCCCTGAAAGTATAGAAGATATCGTCCCCAGGGCTCCAGGATGTGCGGAGAACAGAGCCTTCATGAGCTGTGTCATGGCCATCCTCCAAGGATATCCAGCTGTAGGTCACATCCAGGCCTGCTTTCTCAACAGAGCATATTGGGGACATATTTCAGGCACCTTTGCCAGAGATCTCTAAGTTCACGGTGATGTGAGGCTGTGAGAGCCAACCTAGGTAAGGAACAACACAAAAGCCCTCTGGGTAATCAGGTGTTGGGTCTGTTTTCCTAAGTTCTTCAACATTGTGTTTTGGGTGCTATGCTCTGAGAGCTCCTCCACCCAAACAAGAAATAAGCAAAAATTAACAAAATTCAGTCAGCATACAACTCAGGGTCCCCCAGGCAGCTGCTGAGGCAGACAAAGCTTCCTGTGTCATCTTCTACCTCCCTTTTATACCTTGCCTCTCTCTCTTACTTTGGCACCCCACCTTCCTCCAAACACATTCTACCTCCTTGATCCCAACATATATTGTCCCCTTCTCAGGGACATTTATAATTTAATCAATGTCTTGGCAAGATTCAAGCTAGAATATCAGTCAACGTCACAGGCACTAAGAAGAAACTTGCATTCAAATAGAGAGGAGTCACTCATTAGTAACCCTCAAATCACACAAAAGAATAAAAAAGGCTCGAAAACGGAGGTGGCATTCACCTTCCTCAACCCCCATGTAAAATCTCACTGGGAGTGAAAGTCTCGTAGAAATCTACGCACAAAGCCCCTGACCTCTCTATATTGGGTACCTCCACAGGAACAGCCTCCATGCCCCAGTGCTTCGCTGCTTCAGGTCACTCTACCTGTGATGGCAGCCCAGGTGCTGGGTTAGGTACACTGGGGACAGTCTGTCTTTCAGTCACAGCCTTTCAAGTCATAATACCAAATTCTGAGACCCCTCCTCCTTTGCATGGGAAGCTCAGGAAAGCCAAAGAAAGCAGATTTGTAGTTCCCAAACTAAACTCATGATATATATGTAGATTGTAATGCTGCATGGTGGAGATCTGGGATGTCCTCAGGTTGACTTGAGCTTGGTAAGGCCCCAAGTCCTCCAAACTCAGATTGCTGATGTGCAGAGAGTAGCTGGAATTCAGGAAGCTTACTCAACCCTGGTCTTGAGGGTTGGTCACCATGATGGTAGCTGAATGTCTCTCTTTCCCTGACACCACAGTAGCAAGCCTTATGTGGGAGGACCAGATGATGTGCTCTACCTCTTCATCAAATGGTATTTCCAAGGGTAGACTGATGGACTCCTGAAAGACTGCAACCATTTACTTGGGATCCATACCATCTCCAAAATCTCCTTTGGCTGCAGATAAGGAAGAAAACAGATAGAAAGGCAGCTGGTGTATCTGGGCTGCTAGGACTGGCAGCAGGGCTGTGGTCTCAATCTCTGTTGAGCAACTTGCTATGGTCCCACACTCAGTCTTGTCCTCCAGCTGCCTCTTCTGGCTTTAGCTTTCTGTTGCACCTGACTTGAACACCTACCAGGAGTTGGCTTCCATCTGTGCCCTCACCCTCCAAATTTTACCCTCTCTGTTTACCATTATGGAGCTACTCTCCTTTCCATATCCCCAGGTTTCCTCATCTCTTGGTCCTGCCCTGAAGCCATACCCTATTCCTTTTCACTTCAGAAGAGCAGAAGCATTCAGCTCCAAAGCAAGTGCCTTACTAACCCAAGGCCCAGCAGAACAGAACAGAGGGGGAAGGGCACACTTTTGTCCTGGAGCTGCAGTCTCTCTCACCTTCCTGGAACAGCAAGAGCAGGAACAGCTGAGGAAGGGTCCACATGTCAGCAGCCCTGTGCCCTAGGAGGTGTGACTTGGTCAGCACACAAGGCTGTGAAGAAGACAAGCTGTCAGGAGGCTACTAAAGACAGTGACTGATTGGCTATCCTGAGGAGAGGGAAATAACCCTCACACTATCTCCAGCCCTCTAACTTCCTCCTTTCTCACAAAGCCTCTCCCCCTCCATGTTGGGAAGATTTCTCTCTGAGCCTCATTGTCAAGAGAGTCTACCCACTGACTCAGGTTTCCTGGACAGGAACAATCAACTCAGCTCAGATGCCACTTCCTAAGAGAAGATTTTATAGAGTCCCTACCCTCTATATTTCCATACCCCCCAGACATACCACCACCTCTCTCAAACTCTTAGGACACTTTCTATCCAGGCTTGGCAACTCCTATATAGCTGTGATCATTTGATCCTATCAATCTTTATCTCCCTAGACAGACTCCATCTTTTGAAATATCTCTGTATATCCCACAGTTTCTGGCTCCCAAGCGAAACACATCTAACTCAACTGATATTTTTGGAATGAATGAATGAATGAAATCTTTCTATTGAATTTCAAGCTAGCTATCTTGCCAACTGAGAGACTTGTTCAGAGGAAGAAAAATCTGACCCTCTTTAAAAAAGCAAAATGGAAATGTTACTCAGTTCTTCAGTAACAGAAAAACTCAGTTCTTGCCTACACATTAAGGAATTACAGGTCAACAAGCCTATTAGTGTGTAAGCAAAGTTTATTAGTGATACATTCTCATGGAAGAGAATGGGTCTTGCCAAAGTAGGATTGAAAGGTGTAGGCTTGGGTGGCAAAAAACAAGGGTGGCAAGAGCATGAGTGGCAAAGGCAAGGAAGGCAAGAGTACCAGGTCTTTTGTCCTGAGCACTTACATAGTTGGCAGGATGGGGGTGAGGGAGTTACATATTGATTTGTGGGTACAGATGGTGCCAGCTTCCCAGGGGGAATGCAACTACCCAAATGTAGATATGTGTGGGAGTCTGTTTCTCCAAATTCTCATCTTTCTCCAGACCACATTCATTCATCTTGTTGTAAAACAGTTATGTGACAGGAGGCAGTTAGTTAAAGTTGAGGCAGTTACCCAAAGTTATTTATGGGCTCTTTCTGTAAGTACTTGAGACCCACTTGTAAAACAGGTAGTGACCAGAGGTAGGCAGTTAACCAAAGTCGTTTTATGGTTTTCTTCTTTGGGTACTGTAGAGTCCCACCTCTTCCCCCTTCCAGACCTTGGGATGAATATATAGTTTCAAAGGCTTTCTTTCCCAGATAGTGGAAATGATACACACAGAATTTCAAGGGCTCCCCTCCTCCTTTGCTAACATGATGTTTCTTGTAATGTTGGAACACCTGGCAATATTATCAGACCAGGCTCAAGACCACTGAGTTAGTGGGTGAGACATGTCACCCTGCTCCTCCCTACCTTGGTTTACTATCTATCATACCTAACAGAAAGACTTTAAATTATTTTGTGAGGATATAATATGGATCAAATCAAATTGAGGGTGAGTACAAGGAATCAAAAATCTTTCTAATAGTCAGAGCTGTCTAGAACACACTGGGTGACCTTGTGAGGTAGTTTCTGCCCCTGGTAATCAAACTCAAACTGGAAAATCACTTGCCTGGATATTTTGCAAGATCTCTGGCATTAGGTGGTATGTAGATGTAGATGTGAACAGAACCAACTTCATCTTTGTATCCCAGAGTTTTCATGCCGTAATATTTGACTAACCTTATTGTCCTAAGCAAGCATATTACAGCTTTCTAGTTGATAATTATCTATATTCCTTAAAATGTAGCCCCCAATATTTTTTGTTAGTAACAGCTAGAATGGCATGACAATCAAGAAAATATTGGATTGGCCAAAAAGTATCATTTGGCTTTTTCTGTAAGATGGCTCTAGTAGTGCTTAGTGGTCTTTAACTTCATTCAAAACAATTTTGCTAGACTATATTGTGAGAGCTGTCATATCAGTGTGCATTTCAAAATTGGTGAACTTTTGTGCAGTCATTTTAATATTGAAGATGGAAGAAAATATGCAACATTTTCCCCATACGATGCTTTATTATTTCAAAAAGGTAAAGACACAACTGAAATTTAAAAAAAAAGATTTGTGTAGTGTATGAAGAAGGTGTTGTAACTGATTGAACATGTCAAAAGTTGGGCAAAGAAGCAGAACTGAGCAAGGAGAGTCTGAGACCAAGATGCAGAGCAGTGTCTGCTAACTCCGCAGGGAGCTCTGAGCTACGAGCTAGCACCCTCACTGTGCACAGCCCATGGCTGTTCAGGAGGAACACAGACCTTGCAGGCACAGCAGCTGGAGGCTGTCAGTTAACTGCACCTCTTGTAGCTGAAGACAAGCAAGGTTTCTCTTGAAAGGAAGTCCAGTAACAACTTCATGGCTGCTACAGTGAATGTGCTGGTCATAGAAAAGGTAAAAAAGGTAACTATCTTCAGATGAATTAATTCTCTCTATAGATAGTACATTATGCTTATTGAGCCCAGGAAAGTAATTTCATCTTCCCTACCCCCATTTCCACTGAGCCTTCCCAGTCCAATGTGGAGAACTCACTTCTCAGAGCAAGGTTTTCAAGTGCTTTGAAAGTCTGATTTTCATTCTTGCTCACAGATTGTGATCCCAATGCAACCCTGTTTCTGTCTCTCTCACTGCCCCATTAATCTTACTCAGTGAAGTAGTCTTCCTCTGCCCCATATGAAAACTCTGGCCATGATTATGTGTCTCAGTTCAGAAATGAGAGCTTTCTGTCCCATGTAATGTACAAAATTCCAAGTTTAAATTATAATTCAAGTCCCCTGGCCCCAGATTCAGTCTGTTTCCTGCTGGAGCTTCCAGTGGGGGTGAGGGGGTGGTGGTTAGAGCTTAGAAAGCTGTATGATTACTCTCAGCTGGCCCCAGCACCTTTGTCCCCTCAAATCATCTCCCCCAATTCATGTCCCCTCCTCTGGGATGGTGGGCAGGCAGGGGAAGTGATGAATTTTTTCTTACCTAGCCTAATCACTTTGCTCCCTGCAGGACTGGTAGATGGTTAAGATGGAATCTTTTCTCCAGAAGGGCAGTTCTATAACTTCTTAAGAGTTTCCACTGGTTCCCTCTCTCCTAGCCTTGACTCAGGTGGATGCATCTCTATTCTGGGTGGTCCTTTGAAACATCTTCCTCAGGCCCTAGAACAACTCGGCCTACATCTCATGTCCTCCCCTTGCCCTTCATCTGTCATCATTGTAGAGCACTGAGGTCAACCAAGCAGGCTGTGCCACATGGGTGGCCCTCAGATGCCCACTGTGAACATTTCTCACCCTGACAGATTCCAGTATCTATAACACAGCACCACACTTCTGGCTGCCTCACAGGAGTCAGATCTTAGTCCACAATGGTTTTAGCTCTCCTAAGCCAGACTTAGGATCCTGTCTCTTCAGACCCTCACCTGCAGGACACACATTTCAAAGTTATCCAAGTCCTTTCCTTGAGATTTCCTCATCTAGCTCCTGATTAGAGATAAAACATCATTTATTTTTTAGGGAAGAAGTGAGGATTCACAATAAAATAATAATTACAGCAGGTCCTTAAATAATGATGATATAATTCATAATTTATATAGTTCAACATAATTTTGTTATAACACTGATGAGGGTAGAAACTTAAGTCTTTTTTAGAACTTACTCAGACTCAGCCCTTCTAAGCTCCAGAACCAGGGTAGCAGCTTGAAAGGCCCCAGTGGCATACAGGGAGGAGCTAAAGTGTCTGGCTTCAAGGCAAGAGCTGAGGGACAGCTTTCTCCCAGACAGAAAAGCTGGATGAGGCCTTTGTCCCTTTTCGGAACCTTCCCCCAACAGAGCTAACAGAGCTGGTAGGTGGGTGTCTTATATGAGATTCTGTCAGCTTGGCTAACACAGTTTGCCCAACCCTGGAGATCCCCAAAGACTGTCCCACCCAACTTACCAGCCCACCCAAGCTGTTATCAGTGACTTTTCCACATGAATGGCTGGTCTTGGCTAATGATTCACAACTTCCTAAATCCTCTCAAACAAGCAACCACAGGTCTCAGTGAGCCCCTAGCCCCTATACCTCTTGCTAAGTGGCTCCAGGCCCAGCACTAGCAGTAGCCAGCCTAGAACTTGGCTTTGCCTGGGAACCTCCAAGCCCAGCACAAGGAGCAGCCGTCTCAGATTGCTTTATAGCTCATGAACAGTAGCCCCTGGCAGAACACAAATTGAAGCTGACTTTGGCCTGAACCACCTGGGAAACCCCAGAGCCTGCACACCCACTGGATAGGTACAGACCATGTTGTAGTACCACAACCCTGCCACTGCACAGATGATTCTACACAGAAGGCAGAAGTTGGTGGTCAGAGGTCACAACCAGTCCTTCCTGTTGACTGGCCTAGGTAAATCCCTCCCATTGACCTGCCAACAATAATCAAGTCTCAACTACAAGAGGAGGGTGTAGTCAGCCACACAAAGGGCTTACCTCAAGTACCCAGCTTGGACGATAGGGGAGGTTGTGCCCTGGACCCTACAGGACAATTACTACATTAGGCCACACTATCAATATAGGAGACCATTCTGTGCGGCATGGGACCAGACAGGACCCACGCCCACGGAGAGGTTCTCCCATGGGGAATCAGGCCTGCATTGTACCTAGGCTGCTTTGAGACTTGCTTTTGCTCACCCTGAATTGAGGCAGCAAATATTTACTGCCTATCTTTAAAGTAACTTCCTAAAATCTGTGCTAAACCTTCCAAGGATGAGTGTAACCAGTTCAACCAATTTTCCCTTTGCATTTGCAAATATCCATCTTCTGTGATGTGATTAGCAGCATCCTCTCCTTTGTTTTCTGTAAAAGGTAACCACCTACAGTGAACTTCTGCATACTAAATGAGGACCATCATGTAATGTGCCCAGAAAAGCAGTAAAAGCTTGTCAAGGCTAAGGTCAGGGTGCTCTCCCCTTGAGAGAGTGGCTGAGGCGCTCTGAGGCTTTTTCTCCTCTTGAGAGAGAAGCCATGCCATATCTCTTCCTCCACAGGACTTGGTAGTCCATGTGAATTTGTCTCATATCTCATCCACAATGTCTTGGACCCCACAAGCTGGGGTCCACATCATACCAAGACGCATAGTCAAAGCAGCTCTACCTAATACATAGAAACAAACACAGGGAGGCTGCCAAAATGAGGAGACAAAGAAACATGGCCCAAATAAAAAAAATATCAAAACTCCAGAAAAAGACTTCTGGCCAAGATGGAGGTGTAGGTGGACACACTGTGCCTCCTTGCACAACCAAAATTAAGGACAACAAGGATTTAGAAACAAGAAAAAAAAATCAGAACCGAGAGAAAATTGAACTATACGGAGGCCCTACAACCATTCATCCAGACCGGTAAGAGGGGCAGAGTCAAGGCAGGAGGAAGCAGAAGGTGGCAGACCCCGGCACGCAGGAAGCTGCTGGTGACCCAGGCCTGCAGGCAGTGGCTTGGTGGACCCCAGGCACAAGGCGGCTAGCTGACCAGGCAGTCCCACATTCACACATGCAGATAATCCAGGCGAAAACAGGGAACAAGACAGAACTTGCAACCCAGGGCCCCAGCACTAGGAAATAAAACCTAAAACCATCGAGACCCTGTCCCCACGTACAGCGTCACAAACCAGCAACTGGGCTGCTCCATCCTGGGGAACACCTAAGGCTCCACTCCTCACTACGTAACAGCCTCAACCAGACCAAAAAAAAAAAAAAGGCTCAAACAGGAAAACAGATCAAAGCCCCACAGCCAATTCATCTAAGCGACGAAGAGATCGCCACTCTATCAGATACACTGGTGGTCAGGATGCTCACAGAATTGGTTGATTTTGGTCGCAAATTAGATGAACAAATGAAGGCTACAATAAGTGAAATGAAGGAAAATGCACAGTGAACCAATAGTGATGGGAGGAAAAAATGGGACTCAAATCAATGGAGTGGGCCAGAAGGAAGAAACAAACATCCAATCAGAAAAGAATGAAGATACAAGAATTCAAAAAAATGAGGAGAGGCTTAGGAAACTCCAGGACATCTTTAAACGTTCCAACATCCAAATTATAGGGGTACCAGAAGGAGAAAACTTCTTTGAACAAATAATAAAGGAGAACTTCCCCAATCTGGCAAAGGAAATAGACTTCCAGGAAGTCCAGAAAGCTCAGAGAGGCCCAAAGAAGTTGGACCCAAGGAGGAACACACCAAGGCACATCATAATTAAATTAGCCAAGATTAAAATGAAGGAGAGAATTCTAGAAGCAGCAAGGGATAAGGGGACAGTCACCTACAAAGGAGTTCCCATCAGACTGTCAGCTGATTTCTCAAAAGAGAGCTTTCAGGCAAGAAGGGGCTGGAAAGAAGTATTAGAAGTCTTGAAAGGCAGGGACCTACATCCAAAATTGCTCTATCCAGCAAAGCTTTCATTTAGAATGGAAGGGCAGATAAAGTGCTTCTCAGATAAGGTCAAGTTCAAGGAGTTCATCATCACTAAGCCCTTATTATATGAAATGTTAGAGGGACTTATCGAAGCTAAAAAACATGTACAGTAAAATGAAAGCAAAGTCACAGCTATTAACAACCACACCTAAAACAAAAGCAAACTAAGCAAACAACTAGAATAGGAGCAGAAACACAGAAATGGAGATCACATGGAGGGTTATCAACAGGGGAATGAGAAGAGGAGAGAGGTGGAAAATATACAGAGAATAAGTAGCATAGATGGTAGGTAGAAAATAGACAGGGGAAGGCAAGAATAGTGTGGGAAATGTAGAAGCTAAAGAACTTATGACACGTGGACATGAACTAAAGGGGGGAATGTAGGTGAGAGGGGGTGTGCAAGGTGGAGGGGAATGATGGGGGAGAAATGGGACAACAGTAATAGCATAATCAATAAAATATAATAATTAAAAAAAAAAAACTCCAGAAAAAGAACTAAACCAAATGGAGATAAGCCATCTATCAGATACAGAGTTCAAAACACTGGTTATAAGGGTGCTCAAGGAACTGAGTGAGGACTACAACAGCATAAAAATGATCTAGTCAGAAATGAAGAACACACTAACTGAAATAAAGAACAATTCAAAGGAAACAACAGTAGAGTGGATGAAGCTGAGAATCAAAGCAGTGACTTAGAATATAATGAAACAAAAGAACAACTAATCAGAATGACAAAAAGAAAAATAAACCCCGACTTCCGGCCAAGATGGAGGTGTAGGCGGACACACTGTGCCTCCTCTCACAACCAAAATTAAGGACAACAAATATTTAGAAACAAAAAAACAACCAGAACTTATAGAAAATTGAACTGTACGAAAGTCCAATAAACATTCATCCAGACCGGTAAGAGGGGCGGAGTCGCGGCAGGAAAAAGTGGAGTGCAGGCCCAGGAACGCAAGCAGCAGCGGCTTGCAGTTCCCAGGTGCACAGGTGGCGGCTGGCAGACCCCGGGCACAGGGCGGCAACTGTGCAGACCCAGTGAGGCCACACAAGGTGGCTGGCTGACCAACTGGTCCCACTTTCACGCGCGCAGATGGTCCAGGCAGAGGGGAAGTGGCGGAAGGGACTGAATCCAGGAGAGAGCAGAGCAGGCGCCATTGTTCCCTCTCAGACCCCGCCCCCACATACAGCGCCACAACCTGGCAACTGGGCTGCCCCACCCTGAGGAACACTAAGGCTCCACCCCTTATATGTAATAGCCGCGACCAGACTAAAACCAAAACAAAACAAAACAAACCCCCACCAAAAATGGCTCAAACCAGAAAACAAATAAAAGCCCCAGAGCCAATTCCTCTAAGCAGTGAAGAGATAGCCAACCTATAAGATGCACAGTTCAAAGCACTGGTCATCAAAATGCTCACAGAATTGGTTGATTTTGCTCACAAACTAGATGAAAAAATGCAGGCTACAATACGTGAAATGAAGGAAGATGCATGGGGAACTGATAGAGATGGAAGGAAAACTGGGACTCAAATCAATGGAGTGGACCAGAAGGAAGAAACAACAACCAAACAGAAAAGAAGGAAGAAACAAGAATTCAAAAAAATGAGGAGAGGCTTAGGAACCTCCGGGACATCGTTAAACATCCCAACATCCGAATTATAGGAGTCCCAGAAGGGGAAGAATAAGAGCAACAAGTGGAAAACTTATTCGAACAAATAATAAAGGAGAACTTCCCCAATCTGGCAAAGGAAATAGACTACCAGGACATCCAGGAAGCTCAGAGAGTCCCAAAGAAGTTGGACCCAAGGAGGAACACACCAAGGCACATCGTAATTACATTAGCCAAGATTCAAATGAAGCAGAGAATTCTAGAAGCAGCAAGGGATAAGGGGACAGTCACCTACAAGGGAGTTCCCATCAGACTGTCAGCTGATTTCTTAAAAGAGACCTTACAGGCAAGAAGGGGCTGGAAAGAAATATTTGAAATCTTGAAAAGCAGGGACCTACATCCAAAATTGCTCTATCCAGCAAAGCTGTCATTTAGAATGGATGGACAGATAAAGTACTTCTCAGATAAGGTCAAGTTGAAGGAGTTCATCATCACCAAGCCCTTCTTATATGAAATGTTAAAGAGACTTATCTAAGAAAAAGAAGATAAAAATATGACAGTGAAAAGACAGCAAACTCACAGCTATTAAGAACCACGCCTAAAACAAAAGCAAATAAGCAAATAGCTAGAACAGGAACAGAACCACAGAAATGGAGATCATATGGAGGGTTAGCAACAGGGGCGTGGGAGGAGGAGAGAGGGGGAAAAGGTACAGAGAATGAATAGCATAGATGGTGGGTAGAAAATAGACGGGGAAGGCAAGAATAGTGTGGGAAATGTAGAAGCTAAAGAACTTATGACACATGGACATGAACTAAAGGGGGCAATGTGGGTGGGAGAGGGTGTGTAGGGTGGAGGGGAATGATGGGGGAGAAATGGGACAACTGTAATAGCATAATCAATAAAATATATTAAAAAAATAAAATTTATTATTCTTAAAAAAAAAAAAAAGAAAAAGAAACCCCAAAATAGGAGGATAGTGTAAGTAGCCTCTGGGACAACTTCGAGGGGTCCAACATTCACGTGATAGGGATGCAAGAAGGAAAAGAAGAAGAAAAAGAAATTGGAAATCTTTTGAAAAAATAATGAAAGAAAACTTCCTCATTTGGTGAAAGAAATAGACATATAAGTCCAGGAAGCACAGAGGATCCTAAACAAGATCACTGCAAAGAGGCTCACTCTAAGACACATCATAATTAAAATGCCAAAGATTAAAGATAAAGAGAGAATCTTAAAAGCAACAAGAGAAAAGCAGTTACGTACATGGAAGTTCCCATAAGACTATCAGCTGATTTCTTTAAAGAAACTTTGCAGGCAGGAAGGGACTGGAAAGAAATATTCACAGTCATGAAAAGCAGGAACTTACAGCCAAGATTGCTCCACCCACAAAGCTATCATTTAGACTCAAAAGCAGATAAAGAGCTTCCCAGACAAGAAAAACCTAAAGGAGTTCATCATCACCAAACCATTATTATATGAAATGCTAAAGGGACTTATTTAAGAAAAAGAAGAAGATCAAAACTGTGAACAATAAAATGGCAATAAAAACATATCTATCAACAATGGATCTAAAAAACAAAGTAAGCAAACAGGAAGAACAGGGTCAGAATCGTGGATACGGAGAGGGTTTTGATGGTTGCCAGGTGGGAGGGAGTGTGGGTGAAGAGGTGAGGTTATTAAGAAGTACAAATAGGTAGTTACATAATCACTGTGGGGGTGTAAAGTGCAGTATAGGAAATGGAATAGCCAAAGAACTTACACGCATGACTCATGGAAGTGAACAATGGTGTGGGGATTGCCTGACGGAGTGGAGGATGCTGGGGTGGGGGCAATGGAGGAAACTGAGACAAATGGAATAGCATAATCAATAAAGTATAATTAAAAAAAGAAACTTAAGTCTTGTTTATATCCATTAAATTATGATAACATTGGTTTTGTTATATGTTTATATCATTTCACTTAAAATTACAGAATCTTTAACAACTTAAGGAGTTACTGTGCTTCCAAAAAAATCTCTTTCCAATCTCTTTCTCTCAATTCTCCATCCATGGGTGAGGGGGTTCCAAGAATGGTGACATGGGTTCTTCTTCATTTCCATTGTGAATCCACAAGGGGAAAGTCTCCCTCACTCTGCCTTTGTCCTCCTGATAAAATCACACGAACACTTTCACGTAACCACGGCAGGGAGAGTCTCAGCTGACATCTGGCTTGTAGCACACACTTAGGGATCCCTTACTGCAGCCTTTGACCCAGCACCTTTGCCCTGCTCTGGTGGACAGTTTCATGATTGTCTTCTACCCCAAAGTATTCAGCTTTGCTTTTCTGCTTCAGGACTTTCTCTGTAGCTTTGGAATATCTCCAGGCCAGGTGCAGTGCAATCAGGATGTGGGAGGAGACTGAACAGGTCCCAGAGGCAACCCCAGCCAAGGGAGTGCTGAGTTGGTGGATAGATGTCCCAGCCTCCCTACCCTTCCTTGGGACTTCAACCCCAGTTGCTCACAGTAACCAGCCATTAATACACTTGTTAATGGCTTTTCTCCCTTCTCTGTCTCACGCTCTTCAGTCTTTCAGGTTTCCTGGATTATCTCCCAGAAGAATTTCCTCTATACAAATTCTTGTCAAAGGCCTTTTTTGGGAAAAATGTAGACTAAGGGACTATTATACATGATAAAGTAGTTGAACAATAAAATTTAGATTCTCTATTGACTAGGAACAAGCAGTCAATGAAAAAAAAGCCTCCTTAGTTCTTCTCATATAACAGCCTTGGGAAACAGGGGCCAATGAAGAACCGGTCCTGTTCTGATAGATGGGGTAATAATGGGGTAATAATAAAGGTCAAACTTTCCTCTCAGCTTCTCTTTCAGAAAGAAAGCTGTGGAATCCCGTAGCAGTGCCATAGTCTAAAAGGAGCCATTAACAGTAAGTTCCCAATAGGTCACCTTTCTATCAAAGGGTCTGCTATGCACTTGACAGATAGGTTGCCTTCTTTTATTTTCCTTTTTTTAAGTGTCAGAGTTAAAAGAGTGATTATTCAGCTCAAACATGAAGGTGGCCAGAGAGAATTAAACAGTCTGAAAATTGTTGAAGTGCACCAAAAAGAGCCATTATGAAACAAAAGAGAGAGGAGTGTCCCTTGCAGCAGACCAGCCTAGGCAGGATTCCCTGATGTGGGATAGAGCAGAGCACATGAAGTGCATACAGAATCCGAACCAGGTGAGGCCAAGAGAGTGAGGTAAAGAGAAGCTGAAACAAGGCCACAAAGATGCACTGGAGCCAGCTCACCAGAGCCCTGAATTAATGTCACATTCTATTATGAAGTTTACTTTTATCACTAATCATTAGAGAAATGGAAATTCAAACTACAATGAGATACCACCTTACATCTGTCAGAATGACTATCATAAATAAATCCACAAACGAGTGCTGGTGAAGATGTGGAGAAAAGGGAACCTTCATGCACTGTTAGTGTAAATGCAAATTGGTACAACCACAGTAGAGAACAATATGGAGTTACCTCAAAAAAATTAAAAATAAAACTGCCTTATTACCCAGTTTTTCCACTTCTGGTTATATGTCCCCAAAACCCAAAACACTATTTGAAAAAAATATATGCACTCCTATGTTCATTACAGTATTATTTACAATACAGCCAAGATATGGAGTAAACTAAGTATACATCAATTGACGAGTGGATAAAAAAGTAGTGGTAAATATATACAATGTAATATTATTCCACCATAAAAAAAAAGACTGAAATCTTACTATTTGTGACAGTGTGGATGAACCTAGAGTGTATTATGCTCAATGAAATAAGTCAGTCAAAGAAAGATAAATATTATATGATTTCACTTATATGTGGAATCTAAAGAACAAAATAAACAAACAAAACAGAAACAGTCTCATAGATACAAAGAACAAACTGATGTGTGCCAGAAAGAAGGGAGGTTGAAGAACTGGGTGAAAAAGTTGAAGAGATTAAGAAGTAAAAATTGGTAGTTACAAAATAGTTGTAAGTATGTAAAGTATAGCATAGGGAATATAGTCAATAATATTGCAATAATTATGCATGATACCATGTAGGCAGTGCAAACATCATACACTTTGTAAAGTATATGACTGTCCAGCTGATACCAGTGTAACTTGACCAGTGCCAGGCATGTAAGCAGGAGCAGAGAGGAGAGGCCCTAAAGCACTGAGGGAGAGGCTTTGTTTCCCAGGTAACCAAGCTAGCATGGCATGTCATAAGAGATTCCCCACCCCACCCGCATAAAGATGGGGCAGGAGGAAGTCATTGTGCTGAGGCTAGTGAAATGTTTGGCTGAGGCTAGAAGCTATCTTATTCCTTTTTGATCCCAGAAGACATAGTCACATGTGACCAAGAAGTTAACATGGTGGCAGGGAGAGATGCTGTCCTGTCAGTCTAGCCTGGGAAAAGGATGGGATCAGCTGGGGGGCGATGGACCCTCCCAGAGTACGTGGAAGTTTGGACCATGAGATTTAAACTGAAAGAAGGGAGAAATGTGCTCTCTTCCTCCTGGATCCACCTGGGAAAACATGCTGGCCAGGGCTTGCTGGACCTTGCTGGTCCTGGAATCCGAATGATGAATGGTGGTGCTGACAACACACACACAGACGCCAGGAGGAAGCCTGAAGCCAGAAAGCAACACACTTAGCTGCCCCTGGCTTCAAAGGACAGACAGGGGTGGAACAGGAATTCTAGGCATTGTTTTGTGCTTTAGTCCTTTTGGGAACAGTTGGGTTTTGTTTGTGTTTTTCGGAAGAGATAATCATGAAGATGCGCAGTCCTCCGTCCTCCCAAATTGTGCAACATTTTAATAAAGATCTCTTTCCTTCCCCACCAACCACTGCCTCCAGAACTTGCCTCTGGCTGGCAGCAGGCAGCCAAACCCCACTTTTGTCCAGTAGCATCACCAGTATGATGTACCCTGAAACCAATACAAAATAATACTGAAAGTGCAACTAGAAAACAGTATTCATGCTGCCTGTCACTACCAGAACCAATAAGTAGAGATGAAAATTTAATCTTTATGGGTGCTTTATTCAGATGGCCAGCAATCTGAGAAAACAGCAGGTTATGTACCCTAAAAGACTGTCTTACATCTCATCTCAGGCTGATCCTTTTTATAAGGAGAAGAAGGGAGTAGATAAGGGGTTTTGAATTCAGGGGGAAAGGTTAATTGGACAAAAGCGGCAGTCCGGTGATTTTCCCAGCATCCTTTCATCTGCTGATCAGTGATTCTTTACCTGTGTCCTGGGTGGTGCTCATTCTCTCCCTGGGGCAGAAGGGCTCAGATGCCATCTTGATCACTTGCACCCACCTGGGGTACAAAGGTCAAATTGCTTATCGGCATCCTGGAGTAAGGGTAGGTCTGGTCATACATTCCAGTTCCTGGAACAACTGCTTTCTATATGCATTAATCACAAAGCTTATTAACCATATAACTAAAGCTAAAAATGTTTAACCCTTGAGCTCCCCTATCAAAAGTAAACTGTAATTGAAAAATGAAATAAAATAAAGAAGTTTACTTTTTAAATAATAATAATAATAATAAGGTTTACCTTTGATAAGCAGGAGAAATATAGGATGAAGGTGAAGGGAGAACAAAAGGTAGAGGAAAAGTTTTATTGCTGTTGATTTTTTTTAAGATGGAAGAGATTTAACACATTTATTTAAAAATTTTTTTAAATATATTTTATTGATTATGTGATTACATTTGTCCCATTTCCCCCTTCACTCCCCTCAACCCTGCACACCCTCTCCCACCCACATTCCTCCCTTTAGTTCATGTCCATGTGTCATACTTATAAGTTCTTTAGCTTCTACATTTCCCACACTATTCTTGCCTTCCCCCTATCTATTTTCTACCCACCGTCTATGCTACTTATTCTCTGTACATTTTCCCCCCTCTCCTCTTCTCACTCCCCTGTTAATAACCCTCTATGTGATCTCCATTTCTGTGGTTCTATCCCTGTTCTAGCTGTTTGCTTATTTGTTTTTGTTTTAAGTGTGATTGTTAATAACTGTGAGTTTGCTTTCATTTTATTATACAGGTTTTTTATCTTCTTTTTCTTAGATAAGTCCCTTTAACATTTCATATAATAAGGGCTTGGTGATGGTGAACTCCTTTAACTTGACCTTATCTGAGAAGAACTTTATCTTCCCTTCCATTCTAAATGAAAACTTTGCTGGATAGAGCAATCTTGGATGTACGTCGTTGCCTTTTATGACTTGGAATATTTCTTTCCAGCCCCTTCTTGCCTGTAAGGTCTCTTTTGAGAAATCAGCTGACAGTCTGATGGAAACTCCTTTGTAGTTAACTGTCTCCTTATCTCTTGCTGCTTCTAAGATTCTCTCCTTCATTTGAATCTTGGCTAATGTAATTATGATGTGCCTTGGTGTGTTTCTCCTTGGGTCCAACTTCTTTAGGACTCTCTGAGCTTCCTGGACTTCCTAGAAGTCTATTTCCTTTGCCAGATTGGGGAAGTTCTCTTTTATTATTTGTTCAAAGAAGTTTTCCTATTCCCCTTCTGGTACCCCTACGATTACGATGTTGGAACATTTAAAGATGTCCTGGATGTTCCTGAGCCTCTCCTCATATTTTTGAATTCTTGTTTCTTCCTTGTTTTCTGTTTGGCTGTTTGTTTCTTCCTTCTGGTCCACTCCATTGATTTGAGTCCCAGGTTCCTTCCCATCACTATTGGTTCCCTGTGTTGTGGACAGTTCAACCTGGTCTCAGGAATTGTAACCCTCACCCCATGGTGGGCTGAGTAAGAGCCTAGGGACCTGTTTCATCTGGGTCTGTTCTGTCAAGAGGATGTGAGCTACTAAGGAGACAAAGCTTATCTCCCTGGCAGGAGCACCACTTCTGCTTCATCCATCTCTGGCCCCAACGCTTAGTCGGTTAGTCAATGACGAGAAAGACTCCTCATGGGAAGGGCAACCTAAGCCAGACACGACCACTTGGGAGGCCCTCGTGGAAGGACTCGGGGGGCTACAGCAAAGAGGATGTGATCGACCCTTGCCCCCAAGGCTATTCTGACATAGCCTGAGTCCCCATTTCTGTCTGAGAGATGTCTTCTGCTTCCTGGACCTAATCAGCTTAAAGCCTGAAACTATGAGGGCGAGTGGTGCAGCCCTGTGCTGGCCAGAGCGGTTCCCTGGGTGATCCGGCATAAGAAAGAATTCGTAAAGTCCTGTGAAAACTGCTCTGCTAAGAGTGCTCTCTTTTAAATGATAAGGGTCCCAGGAGGAAATGAGTATGTCTCCCAATTTTGCAACCCCCTTTCCTGACAGACACTGACTCAGATTAAGCCCTCAGATTTCTTTGACATGTTAAACCTGTATTCCTGTGTATTGGAACCCAATAAAAGCCTAGTGAGGAAGGGGCTCTGGGTCATCCTCCTTTGAGAGTTTGACCACCTTTCCTCCCCAAGCAGATCATGTCTTGGTAGTTTTACTTTCATCCGTGATGGATGGGGGGTTCTGCGGGTGGTGCCCCCCACATCCTTGTATATTTTCCTTTATTTCACTTAGCATAGCCTTCATTTTTTCATCTAATTTGTGACCAAAGTCAACCAATTCTGTGAGCATCCTGATTACCAGTGCTTTGAACTGTGCATCTGATAAGTTGGCTATCTCTTCGTCGCTTAGATGTATTTGCTCTGGAGCTTTGATCTGCTCTTCCATTTGGGCCATTTTTTTGTTTTGTTTTGTTTTGACATGCCTGTTACATAGTGAGGGGTGGAGCCTTAGGTGTTCACCAGGGCGGGGCAACCCAGTCACTGGGTTGTGACTCTGTATGTAGGGGAGGGGTCCGAGAGGGAACAATGGTGCTTGCTCTTCTCTCTGTTGGATTTCAGTCCCTTCCCCCAAGCAAACTGGGACTTTCTGGTGTTGATTCCTGTGTGGGTGGGCTTGTGTATATTCTAGGACCCTGAGGGTCTCTCCAACAAACTCTCCTGTGAGGCTGGGAGTCTCTCCCGGGACCTCAACCCCCACAGGTGTTTTCAATCGGTGTTTTGAGGTTTTATTTCCCCTGAGCTGGTGCCCTGGGTTGCGGGGGGCCCCTGTCCTGGGCGCCAGATGTGGGGGGCCTCCGCCCGCAGAGCCCCATCCCTCCATCATGGATGAAAATAAAAACTACCAAGACATGACTGCTTGGGGAGGAAAGGGGTCAAACTCTCAGAGGAGAATGACCCAGAGCCCCTTCCTCACTAGGCTTTTATTGGGTTCCAATACACCGGAATACAAGTTTAACATGTCAAAGAAATCTGAGGGCTTAATCGGAGCCAGTGTTTGTCAGGAAAGGGGGTTGCCAAACTTTGGGAGACATACTCATTTCCTCCTGGGACACTTATCACCTAAGGAAGAGCACTCTTAGCAAAGCAGGTTTCACAGGACTTTAGGAATTCTTTCTTATGCCAATCACCCAGGGAGCCGTCCTGGCCAGCACAGGGCTGCACCGCTCACCTCCACAGTTTCAGGCTTTAAGCCGATTAGGAAGCAGGAGACATCTCCCAGACGGAAATGAGGACTCGGGCTATGTTAGAATAGCCGGGGGGCGAGGATCCATCACATCCTCTTTGCTGCAACCCCTTGAGTCCTTCCATGAGGCCTCCCAAGTGGTTGCGTCTGGCTTAGGTTGCCCCTCCCATGAAGAGTCTTACCTGTCATTGACTGCCAACCAAGCAATGGGGCCAGAGATGGATGAGGCAAAAGCAGTGCTCCTGCCAGGGAGATTTGTCTCCTTAGTAGGTCACATCCTTGTGACAGAACAGACCCAGATGAAGTGGGTCCCTTGGGCTTTTATACAGCCCACCATGGGGTGAGGGTTACAACTCCTGAAACCAGGCTGGATGGTCCACAACACTGGGTTGTGTGGTCTGTCTAGCTCCCTTGTTTCTCCTGGTTTATCTGCACATGAATGTGAGACTGCCCAGTCAGCCTGCTGCCTTGCATGCTGAGCCAGGCTTCACAATCGTGGCCTCGCTGGATCTGCCCATCGCCACCCTGTGGTCCTCCCACTGCCGACTTGTGCATCTCGTGCCACTGATTTTTTTTTTTTTTTTTTTTTTTTTTGCCATGACCCCTCTCTGCTTAGCTGCCTGATTCCACCCCTCCTACCGGTCTGGATGAATGTGTCTATTTTAACTCCTTGGTTGTAGGACTTCCATACAGTTCAATTTTCTATCAGTTCTGCATGTTATTTTGTTTCTAGATTTTTGTTGTCCTTATTTTGGTTGTGCAAGGAGGCACAGTGTGTCTGTCTACCTATGCCTCCATCTTGGCCGGAGGATTTTACCAAACCCTCCTTTCTTTAGATTGGGTGTTGTTTTTCTTGTCTTCCCATTGTTTATGGGACACTTCTTGTTTGCTTCTGTTTCTTAAATTGATCTGTTTTGAGTTTCTGACTTTGTGGTGTGAACTTCTATGGAGGGAGGACTATGAGACACAGTGGTGCAGTCTCCTTTATCACCTAAACTTGATGTTCTTGAGATTTACTTTATGCCTTTTATGCTGGTTTTCTGGATGTAATTGGGTTTTGATTGTCGTTGGGTTGCTCTTTTTTGGGTCCTTCCCTGCCACTGGTTGACTGAGGGTCACTTTGCCAACCACATCTTGTGTGCTGTTGTGCAGGCGCTGCCTGAACAATGCCACTGAGCCCAAGAAACAAACCCACGCTCGAAAATATAACCCCCCCACAGTTCCCTATCAATAGCTAATTAACCAGTATAATAACGGTGTAATGAGATTAAGACAATTATAAGAAAAGAGAGTAGATAGGAGATGACCTACTGAAAGGGAAATGATTTTGAGAGGGTAGAAGGAGAAGCACTTGGAGTTGGGAGTTGGAGCAATGGAAGAAGAGAAGGTGAAGTTTACCTCATGAATAAAGAAGGGGAATGAAGAGTGTAGAATGGAGTATGCAAAGGGGAGCATATAATATTAGGTTTAAACAAATTAAAGGAGTATAAAATAAAATAAAGTGAGGAAGAGAAAGAAAAAGGAAGGAAATATATTAAATAATTAATAAAAATATAGGAGCCAAATTGGAGAGAAAGATCCACCAGAGTACTATCAACAATAAATGAGCTAAAATTATTATAGGTGTTATGGGAATAAGAGGGAAAAAAGAAACAAAGAAAAGTCTAGGAAATGTTTAGAGGATTGGGAAGTGATTTTGTAATGATAGAGGAAGAGGGAGTACTAAGAGTGAGTAACAAAAACTAGACTGAGGGAAAAATTAAAAATTGGGATAAAAAAAGGAAAACAAAAGGATAAGAAAAAAAATAAAAGGGCAGTATGAAAGAGATACAGAAGATAGACAAAAAAGAAAAAAAAGGCTAAGAAGGCCTAATTAAAATTTGAGTCAAGAAAAAAAAGGAATAGGAAAGGGGTCCAGTAAAATTTGTTAGTTGAAATACAGAATTAGCAAAGCTCTAGAGATAACTGATGAAACAATGCAACAACAACTACCCTCCCCACAACCAACTAGCAAAATTTGTTACAGGTGTAGAGAGAATGTGGTTATTTTAAAAGCTGGGCAAAAGGATGTGAAATGACCCTTGACAAGAGAATTAGTTTTGAATGTCTGGACAGGGGAGAAATAGTAAGAATGTGCAATGGAAACAAGTTATAGCTAGAGAGAAAACCAAGTTTGAAATGAAAATATAGCAAGGAAAGAGGAAGGTAAGATGGGCTAAGAGAAGGGAGGGGCAAAATATGTGGATTGAAATACACTGTAGTACAAAATCTAGTGACTTATTATATACAAATTCGCTGAACAAGAAATGAATGTTATAAAGCTATGAGAGAAAGAAAATATTGCAAATCATGAAGAAGACCACAGTGGCTTTTATATCCTTAGTCTCTTGTATTTACCACTTTTTTTTCTTCCTGGATCTGCCTGTGGTGATGTCATATGTTGACCTCATGTGACCTTAGGCAGCCTGTTCATTACTTCCAGTGATCTGATGTCACTGACTGTCTCTTTCAATTGTTAATATGGCCCCTCTGCACTCTGCAGTCAGGTTTAAGCACCATAGGGCGGGTGGGGCCGAATCCCTCCTGGGGTGGGGGTTATTGTTTCCCCTCAGATAGCTGCTGCTTGGAGAGGAGTGGTCTGCCTGAGCAGGATGATTGCTGTGTATGGGGGTTGGGACTCTTCCTCCCTTAGCAACTGCTCACCACACTCCCATGGAGCTCTACTAACCGATGCCCAGACCCCTGAGGAATGTCTCCATCCTTCCCCTACTTACTCCATACCCTCATCTCCTTCTGGGGGGCTCTGTTTCTGGACCCTGCCATCCTCAAGGGCTACTTTGCACCAGTAAAGCCCACAATCTCCTTCTCTGAATGCTGGGGTGTGGAGCACAGAGTGGAGACCCCTGTTCTTCAAGGTACCATCTTCCTTGTAGAAGGAGAAAAGCTGAGAGGATGACCTCTGGGAGTGCAGCTTTGTCTGGCATCTCAGGTCAGGAGGCTCCTCTGACTGGGCTTGGGAGAAGGGGTAGCACTCTGCACAGGAGGCAAGAACAGCTCTGGGTAGAGGTGGGTCCGGGGCTCAGGAGGAGAGTCCTGGACAGCGATTCCCCAAGGAGGCCAAGGGAGACAGTATCATTGTCCCCCAGGACCTGACTTTTCATTCTGCATACTGGCTCTGAGACAACTCCCACACAGCCCAAGCCTCTGGAATCCCAGGGCCACAATGCTTTAGAAGTCATCTAGACCCCAGAGGGTAAGTGTCTGGTCCAGGTCTCAAGGCGGGTGAGTGGCAGAGGTGGTTCATGGTTCTTCCCATCCCCTGCCTCCCACAGCCATGTCCTGCCTCTTTCCCCTAGCTCCAGATGTGTCCTATGTGTGGGGTGGAGGGACAGTGTCAGGGTGTGTGGACAGCATCATGGACATGGCAGGGCCCTGTGGATTATCTCTACATCAGGGGCAGCTAGGGAGGAGGGTGCTGCCCTGAGAACTGCTGACCTCTAGAGACCAGATCTCAAAGCAGCACCTTAGTCTTCTCCAATCCTCTCCCACCCCAAGCTGGTGACTCACCTTGAACTTGAGCTATGGCCATCCATGAGGTTTGTCTGCCCACATGTAAGATGTACATCACCTCCCCAGTGCAGCCATTCCAGCCACTGCTCTGCATTGTCTCTGTCCCCGTGGTCAGAGGCCGGTTGTCCTTAGAGAAATGGAGAAAGTTTCCATTATTGTAGAACTTCACCCAGGACAGGGCTGAGTTCTTCTTTCCCTGGCATCACAGGATGTGTCCTTTAAATTTGGAGTTTGCCCAAACATGGAGGAACAGCTGGATTGTGAGACATGGGAACAGGGTCACACTGGAGGTGCAGGTTCCATCAGCCAATTTTCTCACTTTTTCTCCCAGCCTAGGGTCCCCTACCCAGGATGGAGGCCCCCAGATGGCACTCCACAGCTGTCACTGTCCCTCAGTCCTTCATGCCAGACCAAGACAGCACTTCTTTTCTTATATCCCCCTTCTTCTCACTCTCCTTTTCCTCTCTTCTTCTCCTCTTTTCTCCCTTTTTCTTTCTTCCTGACCCTACTATATATTGGATTTTCCTCATCCTTGACATGTTTATTCTAGGTAGGATCATTACAACCACTTAGGTATTTTATTCTTCCTATGGAGATTCACATTCTTTACACTTCACATCCTGTCTTGGTGCAGGCTGACTCAATAGCCCCCACGTCCAGTGACAGCTCTCTGTCCAGACCCTGTGAGAATCAGGAATGGGGAAGCCTAGGTTGGGCCCTTCCTACCTCCCTCCTCAGAGGCTATCCCAGGCCCACACTGCATCACTGCATCACTGCATCACTGCATCACTGTTGTGTCCCAGAAGGGTCTCCCCAGAAGGGTATGGGTAACACTGAGGAGGTAGAATCTATCATACTCTACATATATTGTTTATTACAGCAAAAGAGTAAAAACAACTGAAATGTTAATAAGGGACTGCTTAAATTATTATTGTCCAGCCATGTAATGAAATACAATGTAGCAAGAAAAAGAAAGAGGTAATTCATAGTTCTTGTATGGTATTAACTCCAAGATAAAGTGTTAGTGAAAGAAAATTTAAAGCAACACATACAACTGTGTGCACAGCATATGTCCATTTGTGTATAAAAGATGTACATATTCACATACATTTCATGTTTTCATATACATACATATAACATTTTTAGAATATTGTGGATAGACTGGTTAACTCATGTGCTATGATTAGGAAGAAATGATGTTCACAATGTGCTTCTTTTCTTTTAAAAAAAATCTGCCCTGGCTGATGTGGCTCAGTGTACTGAGTGCTGGCCTGCAAACTGGAAGGTTGCCAGTTCAATGCTGGTCAGAGCGCATGCCTGGGTTGTGGAGGCCTCAGTTGGGGTTGTGCGAGAGGCAACCAACTGATGTTTCTCTCCCTCTCTTTCTCCCTCCCTTCCCTTCTTTCTAAAAAATAATAAATAAATAAATAAATAAATTTTAAAATTCTGTCTTTACCATGTTCTCATGTATTGTATTTTTCAGTTTAAAAGTTAGATAATATACAAGATTCTAGCCTTCTTTATTCCTCCATACATCCTTCCATAAACCCCTCTACATTACCTTTGTATCCACTCCTGTCAACTGAAGGTCCTAAGTGATGAGTTTCTCATTACACAGTGAGAACATTTGGAAGTAAGGAGTAGACTCTGGAATCAAGAGTCCAGGGTATTGTAGATCAGGCAGAAGAGGGTGAATAGGTGAGAAGCTAGACAACTGATGATAGGCTTGAATTTTGTTGTGGTGGAGATAAGAGATATAAAAAGCATTCTGGAACTCATGTCCTTGGAGTTACATGCCAAGGTCCAAGGTAGTATTGGAAGACACATGAGGTTAGCAGATGTAATCTTAGAGACAAAGAACAAAAAAAGGTTTTCTGCTGGAAGTTGTTTCTGACATTTCTTTCTCTTTCTCCCATTATGGAAAAGATTCATTGTGTCCCTGTATGACAAGCTTCTAGTAGAGCTGGTTATAACATCCTTTAGCTACTGCTACGAGGGCTAGGACTTCAGTTGGTGGAGATGCTAGAGTAAAGGAGAGAAAATGGCTGAGAAGGAAAAGCAGTTTATGCCCAGGCACAGATATTTGTCACTGGGTACTGAGGAGAACAGGGAAGTCCAGGACCTTCCACCCTGAGACCTCCCTTGTCTGGAATATTGTAAGGAACCGCTTCACATCTGGAATATTGTAGGGAACCGCTTCGAGAGACATGGACATGTAGCTCAGCACCCACGTGGAAAACCAGTGGGGGGTGAGTTGGCATGCAGGACCATGCCCATGAAGAAGTTCTCCAGTGGGAAATCAGGCCTGCATTATACCTAGGCTGCTTTGTGATTTGCTCTTGCTAAAACTCTCTCACCCTGAGTTCAGACAGCAAGCCCTTGCTGCATACCTTTAAAGTAACTTCCTGAAGCCTGTGCTAATTCTCCCAAGGACTGAAGTGTAACCAGACCTCTTACTCTTATCATTCCCTTGCATTTGCAACATTTTTTCCTTGTTAATCTGTAAGAAGTAATCAGTAACATCCCTTCCATTGATATCTGTAAAAAGTAATTACCTAAAGCAAACTTAAGTATAATGAATGAAAACCTTCTTTGATGTATGCTATTAGAAAGCCAATAAAAGCTTGTCAAGGCAAGGGTCAGCTTGCTCTCCCCTTGAGAGAGTAGCCGTGCCGTCCCTTTTCCTCCACAGGACTCGGTAGTCCATGTGAATGTCTCGTCTCATCCATAACACCGAGGACACTGCGGGCCAGTGTGCGAGTCAGAATATAAGTTTGCATAGATGGGCACAGAAGCCTTACTGACTGACTAATCCCTCAGACAGAAACTTCCCAAATAGCCTGGATGGTCAAAATGGGACGTGAACACAGGCCTACACACAGGAACAGCAAGAACAGAAAATTAAAGAGGCACTGTTTTCATCACTGGAATCTACAATTGAGAAAATTATGGGGATTAGATTTGATGATAATATGAACTGATAGTTAAATATGAGAATGGTGGGCACAGGAAGACAAGTGAGCCCCCTTACTTCTTCTTTCTCCACAGATTAGGAAAGTGCCAGCCTTCACCACTTCCTCATCTCCACCTGGAAAATTTCTGCACAGCAACTGTCCACCCTGGTTTTAGGATCTCCATGGAGCCAGCCCAAGGCATACCTCTCCCCACTGTCTGTTGTCACCGCTTTGGGAAAAACAAGAAAAGGAGGCCTGATGGGACTTAAATGACAAGAACCTTGTCCTCTAAGAAGGAGCAGGCAGGAGAAGACCCAGGGTGGGGATGGGGAACTTGTTACTCTGTTAATGGAAAGGTGGATTTTCATACAGAATATGAGGTCTGGTGAGGTGGTCTCAGCAAGTGGGAAGGATTCCTAATCTCTCAGGAGCCCAGCTCCAACTTGAAGGTGGTAAATGAGCAATTATAATCACCTGGGTGACTGACGCTGGGCTGGCATCCAGACAGGCCAGGCACTAAGAAGAGAGGCAGCTAAAGATGCCTAAACTGTATCTTATAAGACAGATTCCTATTATTCCTTTAAAAAAAAGTTTCCCTTTTGCTTTTCCTAGTCTTTAATAAAGAATTGTCTAAAGCTTTTAGCCTATCTCAGCTATATGCCGAAGGGGAAGCAGATACCCCAAAGCTCAGCATGATAGGCATCAACAATGGTAACCAAGGAAGGCCCCTAAAGAAGGTGAATCTCAAAAGCAGAGAAAACCTCAGTCTGTGCAGTCCATTTGGCCCTCCCACCATGAGATCTTTGTTCCACAGTCAACATCAATGGCTCTGAATTCTGTTACTATCAATGAAGGCAATATTTCCTTGTAAAAATGTAGACTAAGCAGTAACTGGCTCTCTGTCCTTGCAGGAATAGGAATGTCTTCCACTCCAAACCAACTTTCCCCAAGTTAACCCCAGAAAAGATTTTAATTAACTTTGTGAAAATAGATTGTTTTTTATTTTGAGGAACAGGGGATTCTTTTATGTTTACTTATCCTCAGGTGCTACATGAGTCTCATATGTGATTAAATGTCTCATCACTGATGTTGGTATTATTTCCCTTTAACTTCCACTTAATCATATTCAATTTTCCAAGTTTGATGCTCACCTAGAATGGCCATGGGTAGAAAATCTTGCATGTCTGGTGTGCAGAGGGGAGTTGTAATGTCGGTTACAAACCAGGAGTGGAAGGCTACATAGGTGGTATAGTTTGAGTTATCTTATAGAATACCCTCTGAATCATCTCTTTGGGACCCACCCTCATCTCCTTAAATGAAATTCCACTGATTTCTTTTTAGTTGCCCCCACTTCCCCCAAATTCTTTTAATGTCCAAATATTCCTGGGAAGACAAACATAAACCACTATATATATATGTATATGTATATATATATGTATATATACACATATATATGTATATATATACATATATATATGTATATATATATATATCTGTTTAGAAACTGTTCTAATATGTTTGTAACTGTTCAGAAAAAAATGTAAATCTCCTTGGGTAAAGCAGGCTAAGTTAAAGCTATGGTAAATATGCAAGCTTAAGCATGTAGAGCAAAGGAATTTAAATCAATCTGAGCCTCAAAGGGCAGGAGTTAAGAGTCAAAGCATGGTAACCAAAAAACTTTTTTTTTTTACTGGGAGAGACATTCCTGGGACTCTACCATAAATGACCTACATAAGACAATCATTTTTTACTCAATTTAACTCAACAAAGATCTATTCTACTATATGTAAGGCACTATTAGGTAAAACTGGGGACACAAAATTGCATATAATACTCCTCATTCCCAGGCGGTCTAGCTTTGCAGTAAAAACACATATGGAGAAACAAAGCAAAAGGTGATAATACCAGGAGAGTTTAAAGAAGGGAGATAGCTCACTCAGATGGAGGGCTCAACTGGCAAGGAAAAGGGATTTGGAGACTGTTATCAGCAAAATAATTTATATATGAAAGAACTGGCATGAACAAAAACACAGAGATAAGAGATCACAGGATATTTTAGGAAACATCAGATGGTCAAGTTTGAATGGAGTTAGTGGAAAGTAAGGGTGGAAAAAAGATTGGAGGAAGATGGCGGCGTGGTAGGAGGGAGCAGACCTTATTCCCCCTCTACACACGGGAGAAAAACCAGACCAATCTATGAAAGACCAGAACAGACAAGGAACAGTAACACAGCATATTGGAGAATAAGAGGTCGGAAATTGTAGCGGACACTGAAAAACAAGCGGTAAGGAGAGCTCTGCGGAACAATAAGAGCCCAGGGTTCCAGCACGTGGTGAGCAGGGAGGCTGAGGCCCCAGCCTGGCACTACGCCAAGCCTGCCCCAGGGCCCTGGGGAGGGAGCTGGGTCAGCCGCTGAACCGGCTGGGAGATCTCAGGGGCCACCGCGAGACTGCGCCCGAGCAAAAGTGGGTGCCCCGCACCAGGTCACTGCGCAACTTTGAACCGAGTTTTTGTGGTCGCCGGGTGACTACGAAAGCACAGGCTCCCCAACAGAGACACAGGCACGGGCGAAGTGAGACAACTGCATGAAAATAGACACCCTCAGGGGACCGCAACGGTCGCGGGCTAGTGGACACTCATGAAAACATAGGCGCAGGCCGCTGGAGACAGCTGTGGAGCCAGAGGTGCCAGTTCACGGGCGGGTGCTCAAACGCGGACAGCTCAGGCCCAAGGTGCAGGCACCGGATAGCAGCTGGAACGCAGGCCCCTCTCAGAAGCAAAGGCAGGCAGCTGTGCCCGAACACTGAAAGCCTCCCAGGGACAAAGGCAGGCGGCTGTGCACGTCTGGAGAACCTAACACACACCCATAAACTCGGTGAAGTGCGCACACACAAGGAGGCTCAGATCACATGCTGAAAACCCTGTGGGGAGAGGTGCCCACTAACGCTGGGATACATAGCACAGTGAGGACTGAGTTTTGAACACAGAGAAAAGCAGTAAGATCACCCCTCGGCCATTGCAGCCAGCAAGACCTGAAAAACAGGCTGGCAAGTTTGAAAACAACAAGAGGGTGTTTTTTTGTTTGTTTGTTTTGTTTTGTTTTTTTCATTTTTTTAATTTTATTTTTTAATATATTTTTATTTTTTTTTAAATATTTTGTTGTGCTTTGCTTGTTCCTTTTTTCCCCCCCTCTGGCTGCTTATATTTGTGTGGGGGTGTCTGTGTGCGTGTCTCTTTTTTGTTTTGCCAGTTTGTTAGTGTCTTTTTGTTTGTAAGCCTGTATATCTATATGAGTTTTTAACTACTCCTTCTTCATTGTTTATATCTTCTTCTTTACTCCCCAACTCCTTTTGTCTCCCTTGAATTCCTTCTTCTCTTATCCCCTCTTCCTTTCTTTTCAATTTTATCTCTTCTACCTTCCTCTTGTTTCCTCTTTCTTCTTTTTTTCATTTTCCCCCCTCTTCTTTTTGTAAATACCCACGAGTGAGACAAAACAAACAAACAAGCAAGCCTGAAACTGTGGGGAAAAAACAAAAACAAAAACAAAAACCAGAGTTGGCCCCCAAAAGAGGGTATTCCAGCTGATGAGACAGTGAAAGCGGTGAACAACAGGATATCCGAAGGAGAATCCACCACTGAATCTCACAGATATTCTACCACAGAAGGTCATACCACAAACCCAGGGAGCCAGAACAGATCAATTTAAGAAGCTGAGGCTAACAACAAGAGTCTTACAAACAATGGGAAGACAAAAGAACAATCCTCAAACGAAAGGAAAGGAGGAAGCTCAAGAAAGAATGCTAAATGAAACAGAGGCAACTCAACTATCAGATATCGAGTTCAAAGCAATGGTTGTCAGGAAGCTCAATGAGCTCTCAATGAGCTACCATAAACTACAGGGAAGTTATGATGAACTCACGGCAAACTATATCAACATGAAAAAGGAAATAGAAACTATCAACAAGGGCCAAGAAGAAATGAAGAACACAATCTCTGAGCTGAAGAACACAGTATAAGGAATGAAAAGCAGAATCGATGAAGCAGAAGATCGGATCAGCGAGTTGGAGGACAAAATAGAAAAAAACACTCAGAATGAGCAAGATAAGGAAAAGAGGCTTAGAAAGAATTAAGAGGGTTTAAGAGAAATGCAAGACAACATGAAACGGAATAATATTCGTATAATAGGAATACCAGAAGGAGAAGAACAAGAACAAGGGATAGAAAACCTGTTTGAAAAAGTAATGATGGAAAACTTCCCTCATTTGGTGAGAGAAAAAACCACACAAATCCAGGAAACACAGAGAGTCCCTATCAAGAGGAACCCAAACAGGCCCACGTCAAGACACATCATAATTAAAATGGCAAAATTCCAAGACAAAGAGAGAATCTTAAAAGCAGCAAGGGAGAAAAAGGAAGTAACATACAAGGGGGCCCCAATTAGGTTAGCATCTGACTTCTCAATGGAAACACTCCAAGCCAGAAGAGAATGGCAAGAAATATTCCAAGCAATGAGAACCAAAGGCCTGCAACCCAGACTACTTTACCCAGCAAGGCTTTCAATCAAGATAGAAGGCCAAATAAGGAGCTTCCCAAACAAAAGAAGTCTAAAAGAATACACCTCTACCAAACCAATGCTGCAAGAGATACTAAAGGGACTGCTTTAAGGGAAGAAAGGAAAAGACAGAGAGAGAAAGAGAGAGAGGAACACAGGTACGAAAATGGCAATGAATAATTACCTATCAATAATAACCTTAAATGTAAATGGATTAAATGCTCCAATCAAAAGACATAGAATAGCTGAATGGATAAGAAAGCATGACCCACACATATGCTGCCTACAAGAAACCCACCTCAGGACAAAAGACATACACAGGCTCAAAGTGAAGGGCTGGAAACAAATTTTCCAAGCTAATGGTCAGGAAAAAAAAAGCTGGGGTAGCAATACTCATATCAGACAAAATAGACTTCAAAAGAAGGGCCATAAAGAGAGACCCAGAAGGTCATTTCATAATACTCAAGGGAAGAATCCACCAAGAAGACATAAATATTGTAAATATATATGCACCCAACGGAGGAGCACCTAAATACATCAAGAAAATTTTAGAGGACTTCAAGAAAGATATAGACAGCAACACAATTATAGTAGGTGATTTTAACACCCCACTGTCAAAAATGGACAGATCTTCCAAACAAAATATCAACAAAGATATTGTGGCATTGAACAACACTCTAGAGGAAATGGACTTAACTGATATATATAGAGCCCTCCATCCCAAAGAAGCTAAATACACTTTCTTTTCAAATGCACATGGAACATTTTCAAAGATAGACCATATGATAGGACACAAATCAAGCCTCAACAAATCCAGGAAAATTGAAATCATACCAAGCATTTTCTCTGACCACAAGGGACTGAAACTAGAAACGAACCCCAAGGAGAAAAACCCAAAACCCTCAAAATCATGGAGATTGAATAGCATGCTATTAAACAATGAATGGGTCAAGAATGAAATTAGGGAGGAAATCAAAAAGTTTCTGGAAACAAACAACAATGAACTCACATCGACCCAAAACTTATGGGACACAGCAAAGGCAGTCCTCAGAGGGAAGCTTATAGCGATACATGCCTATCTAAAAAAGACAGAAACATCTCAAACAAACAACCTAACCCTTCGCCTACAAGAACTCGAGGAACAACAACAAAGACAGCCCAGAGCAAGTAGAAGGAAAGAAATAACCAAGATAAGAGCAGAATTAAATGACATAGAGACTAAAAGCACAATCCTAAAGATCAATGAATCCAGGAGTTGGTTCTTTGAAAAGATCAACAAAATCGACAAGCCTTTAAGCAGGCTCATCAAGAAAAAAAGAGAGAGGACTCAAATAAACACAATCAGAAATGAAAGAGGAGATATTACAACCGACACTGCAGAAATACAAAGGATTGTAAGAAATTACTATGAAGAACTGTATGCCAAGAAATTTGAAAACCTAGGTGAAATGGACAGGTTTCTAGAAAAATATAACCTTCCAAAACTCAATGAAAAAGAAACAGAAAGCCTGAACAGACCAATAACAGCTGGTGAAATTGAATCAGTAATCAAAACACTCCCGATGCACAAAAGCCCTGGACCAGACGGCTTCACAGGAGAATTCTACAAAACATTTAAGGAAGAGCTAACCCCTATTCTCCACAGACTATTTCAAAAAATCCAAAAAGATGGAAGACTCCCAAACTCTTTTTATGAAGCCAGCATCATCCTAATCCCAAAACCAGATAAAGACACAACAAAGAAGGAGAACTTCAGGCCAATATCGCTGATGAACATAGATGCTAAAATCCTCAACAAAATATTGGAAAACCGCATCCAACAACACATTAAAAAGATCATACACCACGACCAAGTGGGATTCATCCCAGGGATGCAAGGATGGTTCAACATTCGCAAATCAGTAAATGTAATTCATCACATAAACAAAAGCAAAGACAAAAATCACATGATCATATCAATAGATGCGGAAAAAGCATTTGATAAGGTACAGCACCCATTTATGATAAAAACACTCAGCAAAGTGGGAATAGAGGGAGCATTCCTCAACATAATAAAGGCTATATACGAGAAACCTACAGCCAGCATCATACTCAACGGGCAAAGACTAAATTCTTTTCCACTAAAATCAGGAACAAGACAAGGCTGTCCACTCTCTCCACTTCTATTCAACATAGTATTGGAAGTATTAGCCACAGCGATTAGACAAGAAAAGGAAATAAAAGGCATCCAACTTGGAAAGGAGGAAACAAAACTATCATTGTTTGCAGATGACATGTTAGTATACATAGAAAATCCTATAGTCTTGGCCAAAAAACTGCTCGGCCTAATAAATGAATTTGGCCAAACAGCCGGACACAAAGTCAATATCCAGAAATCAAAGGCATTTTTGTATACCAACAATGAAACAACAGAAGCAGAAATCAAGAAAAAAATACCATTTGATATACCAAAAAGAAAAATAAAGTACCTAGGAATTAACCTAACCAAGGAGGTAAAAGACCTGTATGCAGAAAACTACACAACACTGAAGAAGGAAATCAAGGAAGACACAAATAAATGGAAACACATACTGTGTTCATGGATCGGAATAATTAACATCATCAAAATGTCCATACTTCCCAAAGCAATCTACAGATTCAATGCAATACCTATTAAAGTACCAATGGCATATTTCACAGATATAGAACAAACTCTTCAAAAATTTATATGGAACCATAAACGACCCAGAATAGCGGCAGCAATCTTGAGAAAGAAGAGTAAAGCAGGAGGGATCACAATACCTGATACCAAAATGTATTACAAGGCCACTGTAATCAAAACAGCCTGGTACTGGCATAAAAACAGGCACGTGGACCAGTGGAATAGAATAGAGAGCCCAGAAATAAACCCTAGTCTCTATAGTCAATTAATATTCGACAAAGGGGGCAGCAACATAAAATGGAGTAAAAACAGCCTCTTCAACAAGTGGTGTTGGGAGAACTGGACAGCTTCGTGCAAGAAAATGAAACTCGAGCACCAACTTACACCATACACAAAAATAAATTCAAGGTGGATAAAAGACTTAAACATAAGCCGTAACACCATTAAAGTCCTAGAAGAGAACATAGGCAGGAAAATCTCAGATATTACACGCAGCAACATTTTTACTGATATGTCCCCTAAAGCAAGGGACATAAAGGAAAGAATAAACAAATGGGATCTCATCAAAATAAAAAGCTTCTGCATGGCCAAGGAAAACAGTATTAAAATAAAAAGAGAACCGACTGTGTGGGAAAACATATTTGCCAATGATATCTCAGATAAGGGTTTAATCTCCAAAATATACAAAGAACTTACACGACTCCACTCTAAGAAGACAAGCTACCCAATTAAAAAATGGGCAAAGGACTTGGGCAGACACCTCTCCAAGGAGGACATACAGAGGATCCAGAGACACATGAAAAGATGCTCAATATCGCTAGCTATCAGAGAGATGCAAATTAAAACCACAATGAGATACCACTTGACACCAGTCAGAACGGCCCTCATAAACAAAGCAACAAACAGCAAGTGTTGGAGAGGTTGTGGAGAAAAGGGGACACTAGTGCACTGCTGGTGGGAGTGCAGACTGGTACAACCACTATGGAAAACAGTATGGAATTTTCTAAAAAAACTAAAAATGGATATACCTTTTGACCCAGCAATTCCATTGCTAGGACTATATCCTAAGAACCCTGAAACACCAATCCAAAAGAACCTATGCATCCCTATGTTTATAGCAGCACAATTTACAATAGCCAAGTGTTGGAAGCAACCTAGATGCCCATCAGTAAATGAATGGATAAAAAAACTGTGGTACATTTATACAATGGAATTCTATGCAGCAGAAAGAAAGAAGGAGCTCATACCCTATGCAACAGCATGGATGGAACTTGAGAGCATCATGCTAAGGGAAATAAGCCAGGCAGTGAAAGACAAATACCATATGATCTCACCTTTAACAGGAACCTAATCAACAAAACAAACAAACAAGCATAATATAACCAAAGACATGGAAATTGGGAACATGCTGAAAGTCACCAGAGGGGAGAGGGGAGGGAATTTCAGGGGAAAAGGGGAAGGATTTACAGGAACAAGTATAAAGGACACATGGACAAAAACTACGGGGGGCGTGGAAATGGGAGGGAGGTGGGGAGGGATGGGGTGGCGGGTTCAGGTGAGAATAAAAGACAGAAAACTGTACAAGATCAAAAATGAAAATAAAAATTAAAAAAAAAGAAATAATGATATCCATATGCGAAATAATACCTCGGAATTTGATAATGGTTTTTGTTTCTAAAAATAAATAAATAAATAATTGAACTTAAAAAAAAAAAAAAAAAAAGATTGGAACCCTCTGAGCAAGACCACCGCAAAGGAAGTTTAGGGCCAATCAGCAACATATGTCTTTTGTTGTTAACCATTTCTTCTGCTGAGATCTCATCCCTAACCACCCATAAGGACAATGATTCCTAAGCACACTTCCAGATCCGGCTTCTGGAGCACAGACATCTTTCCACAATGAGGTAAGGCCTTGGATCTACTCTTAGTAACACCTTCTCACCTGGCTTTAGTGTTCTTCCTCTTTCACCATTTTTTCCCAGCCTCTTTTGATTTGCCACATCCCTAACCACCTCCACCAGCCTTGGTACCTCTTACCCTCCTATCTTTTCACTTCATGACTACCTTCATTTTCTCTTGAAAGTGACAAGTGATAGAAAGGTACCCAACCACATTGCCCAAGTGCCTGCCTGCTTCCTCCTTGATGGACAATAGAGACTCCTAATGATTAAGTGCAAATCCTCAGATTAGCCTTATTTGAGAGTTCAACCCTATTTATATGTTCACTTTTCACTCTTCAACTGTTCTCATGTGTTCCTCTATCACTCTGTGTCCATGTCTCTTGAACCCACTGACTTTCCTTTTCCTTGTCAGATGGCAGAAACAGGTATCACCGGAAGGAGTATGAACACATACACCAAAGGACTAGGGTTTCTTGGTGTGTGAGGCGGTTAGCAGAGTCAGGATACTGCTTAACCTCAGTTATGGGCTGAATTGTGTCCCCCCAAAATTCATGTGTTGAAGGCCTAAATTCCAGTGCCTCAGAATATGACCATATTTGGAGATAAAGCCTTTAAAAGTGTGATTAAGTTAAGGGTAGTCACTAATCTAATATGACTGGTATCCGTATAAGAAGAGGAGATCAGGACGTCAGGGTTGCTCGAGCATAGACACCAGTACAGCAGTGTTGCTTATGCCTGTGAAGAGGAAGCAAAAGGGTGGCTGTCTACAAGCCAAGGAGAGAGGGATCAGAGAAAAACAACTCTGCTGCCACCTTGATCTTGGACATCCAGCCTCAGAATTGTTAGAAAATACACGCCTGTTGTTTAAGCCATCCAGTCTGTGATATTTTGCTATTGCAGCCCTGGAAGACTAATATATCCTCCCAAGGCCATGCTGCAATGAAATAGATGGACTTGAAAGAAGTTTTTAATATTATAAGTTTCTACAAACACATGGCTCCTTCAGAGGAAATCAGGTTTGTTTTGCTACTCCAGAAAAATTTTTTCCATTCCTTCAGTTTTATGATCTTGCTACACTGGATACAACTGATTGAACCAATGTTAGACCAGTATATTTTTTTAATATATTTTATTGATTATGCTATTACAGTTGTCCCATTTCTCCCCCATAATTCTCCTCCACCATGCACACCCCCTCCCACCCACATTCCCCCCCTTTAGTTCATATCCATATGTCATAAGTTCTTTAGCTTTCCCACACTATTCTTGCCCTCCCCATGTCTATTATCTACCCACCACCTATGCTACTTATTCTCTGTACCTTTTCCCCCTCTCTCCTCCTCCCACTCCCCTGTTGCTAACCCTCCATGTGATCTCCATTTCTGTGGTTCTGTTCCTGTTCTAGTTGTTTGCTTTTGTTTTAGGTGTGGTTGTTAAGAGCTGTGAGTTTGCTGTCTTTTTACTGTCATATTTTTATGTTCTTTTTCTTAGATAAGTCCATTTAACATTTCATATAATAAGGGTTTGGTGATGATGAACTCCTTGAACTTGACCTTATCTGAGAAGCACTTTATCTTCCCTTCCATTCTAAATGACAGCTTTGCTGGATAGAGCAATCTTGGATGTAGGTCCTTGACTTTCATGACTTGGAATACTTCTTTCCAGCCCCTTCTTGCCTGGAAGGTCTCTTTTGAGAAATCAGCTGACAGTCTGATGGGAATTCCTTTGTAGGTGACTGTCCCCTTATCCCTTGCTGCTTTTAGAATTCTCTCCTTCATTTTCATCTTGGCTAATGTAATTATAATGTGCCTTGGTGTGCTCCTCCTTGGGTCCAACTTTTTTGGAACTCTCTGAGCTTCCTGGACTTCCTGGTAGTCTATTTCCTTTGCCAGATTGGGGAAGTTCTCCTTTATTATTTGTTCAAAGAAGTTTTCCACTTGTTGCTCTGCTTCTTCCCCTTCTGGGACCCCTATTATTCAGATGTTGAGATGTTTAAAGATGTCCTGGAGGTTGCTAAGCCTCTCCTCATTTTTTTGAATTCTTGTTTCTTCCTTGTTTTCTGTTTGGTTGTTTGTTTCTTCCTTCTGGTCCACTCCATTGATTTGAGTCACAGTTTTCCTTCCATCTCTATTGATTCCCCATGCATCTTCCTTCATTTCACTTATTGTAGCCTGCATTTTTTCATCTAATTTGTGAGCAAAATCAACCAATTCTGTGAGCATCCTGATCACCAGGGCTTTGAACTGTGCATCTGATAGGTTGGCTATCTCTTCATGGCTTAGAGGAATTGGCTCTGGGGATTTCATTTGTTCTCCCGTTGGAGCCATTTTTGGTGTTTGGTTTTTGTTTGTTTGTTTGTTTGTTTGTTTGTTATGGGGGGGTCTGGTCGCATCTGTTACCTAGTGAGGGGTAGAACCTTAGGTATTCCCCAGAGTGGGGCAGCCCAGGTGCTGAGTTGTGAGGCTGTATGTGGGGGTGGGGTCAGAGAGGGAACAATGACGCTTGCTCTGCTCTCTCTTGGATTCCAGTCCCTTCTGCCACTTCCCCTTCACCTGGATTATCTGTGTGCGAATGTGGGACCACCTGGTCAGCCAGCCACCTTGCGCAGCCTCACTGGGTCTGCACAGTTGCCACCCCGTGCCCAGGGTCGCTAGCCACCGCCTGCATGCCTGGGAACTGCCAGCCGCTGCTGCCTGCGTGCCCAGGTCCGCACCTCCACTTTTTCCTGCCTCGACTCCACCCCTCTTACCGGTCTGGATGAATGGTTGTTGGACTTCCGTACAGTTCAATTTTCTACCAGTTCTGATTGTTTTCTTGTTTCTAAATGTCTGTTGTCCTTAATTTTGGTTGTGAGAGGAGGCACAGTGTGTCCACCTACGTTTCCATCTTAGCTGGAAGTCTCTAGCCCATTATATTTTTAAAAGAGTATATATCATTATATGGTACTGTTTCCAATTAGATTCTCTTTTGGGGAGTTTTCAACATAAAACAGAGGATAGAAGAACAGTGAAAGCCAGAGTAACAGAAAAAAATAAGAGAAGTAAAGACAGAAGAGAGAGGAAAGCTGAACAAGGAGAACAACCACACCTAGCACAGGCATCCTCTTCAGAGGAGACCACTGTTGCCTGGGCATCCAGAGTTGCTGTTGAGTAATTCCCATTTGTGAGCCCTGTCTGTCAGACAATTAGGTAGTCCCTCATTTGTCCCTGTATCCATAAAATAAATCTTCATCATTCAAGCTGTTCTAAACATGATCCTATCTCTTTTTCTTACAATCTGAAAGAACCTACCTATTACAATAGTTTATTCATTTGCTAGTGCTTCTATAACAAAAGTGCTTGTATAACCACAGACTGGGGGTTTAAAAAACAGATTTTTTTTTAAAGTTCTGAAGACCAGAAGTCCATGATCAAGGTGTTGGCAGTGTTTGTTTCTTTGGGTGCCATAAGGGAATGATCTTTCCTAGGTCTCTGTCCTTGACTTACAGATCGCTGTTTTTTCCCCTGAGTGTGCCTGTGTGTAAATTTCCTCTTCTTATAAGAACACTAGTCACATTGGATTAGGACCCACCCTAATGACCCCATATTAACTTAATTATCTCTTGAAAGATAATATCTTCAAGTATGGTCATATTCTGAGATGCTTGAGATTATAAGCATATAATCTCAATTTATATAACATATAAATTTGTTATATGTTATTTATAACATATAAATTTGGGTAGGATAGGTATAATTCATCCCATAACAAATGTGCTTATATCCAAAACCAAGACATTTCCCAGCAGGTCTCCTCCCTCAGCCAGGCAGCTTTTCTCATTTGACATTTCCTCAGTCCTCCACCTCCATATCTCCACTGACCTCCAACCACTAGCACAAACTAAAGTATATACTGACATAAAAAGAAATCAAGAATATTTATTAAGTGAGAAAAAAAGTTGGAAAACGATCTGTTAGTATAAGCACATTAATACTTAAGAACAGCAGACCGGTGGGAGGGGCGGAGTCGCGGCGGGAGAAGGTGGAGGTGCGGACCCGGAACTCGGACAGCGGCGGCTGGCAGTTCCCAGGTGCACAGGTGGCGGCTCGTGGTCCCCAGGCCCGCAGGCAGCACCTGGCAGATCCCGGGCACGGGGGGCAACTGTGCAGACCCAGCGAGGCCGCACGGGGTGGCTGGCTGACCAGGTGGTCCCACATTTGCGCGCGCAGACGGTCCGGGCAGAGGGAGGTGGCGGAGGGGACTGAATCCGAGGGAGAGCGGAGCAGGCGCCATTGTTCCCTCTCGGACCCCGCTCCCGCCTATAGCGTCACAACCCAGCGACTGGGCTGCCCCGCACTGGGGAGTGCCTGAGGCTCCATTACATAACAGCACCCAAGCGTGTGCAGATAATCCAGGTGAAGGGGAAGCGGCAGAAAGGACTGGAGTCCAGGAGAGAGCGGAACAGGCACCATTGTTCCCTCTCAGACCCCGCTCCCACCTATAGCGTCACAACCCAGTGACTGGGCTGCCCCGCACTGGGGAGCGCCAGAGGCTCCACTCTTCACTACGTAACAGCATGCGTGCGTGCACAGATAATCCAGGTGAAGGGGAAGCAGCGGAAAGGGCCGGAGTCCAGGAGAGAGCGGAGCAGGCACCATTGCTCCTTCTCAGACCCCGCCCCCACCTATAGCTTATAGCGTCACAATCCGGCGACTGGGCTGCCCCACCCTGAGGAACACCTAAGGCTCCACCCCTCACTACGTAATAGCCGAGACCAGACTAAAACCAAAGCAACAACAAGAAAAAAAAAACCACCAAAAATGGCTCAAACCGGAAAACCAATAAAAGCCCCAGAGCCAATTCCTCTAAGCAGTGAAGAGATAGCCAACCTGTCAGATGCACAGTTCAAAGCACTGGTCATCAAAATGCTCACAGAATTGGTTGATTTTGCTCACAAACTAGATGAAAAAATGCAGGCTACAATACGTGAAATGAAGGAAGATGCATGGGGAACTGATAGAGATGGAAGGAAAACTGGGACTCAAATCAATGGAGTGGACCAGAGGGAAGAAACAAACAACCAAACAGGAAACGAGGAAGAAACAAGAATTCAAAAAAATGAGGAGAGGCTTAGGAACCTCCGGGACATGATTAAACGTCCCAACATCCGAATTATAGGGGTCCCAGAAGGGGAAGAAGAAGAGCAACAAGTGGAAAACTTCTTTGAACAAATAATAAAGGAGAACTTCCCCAATCTGGCAAAGGAAATAGACTACCAGGACATCCAGGAAGCTCAGAGAGTCCCAAAGAAGTTGGACCCAAGGAGGAACACACCAAGGCACATCCTAATTACATTAGCCAAGATTCAAATGAAGCAGAGAATTCTAGAAGCAGCAAGGGATAAGGGGACAGTCACCTACAAGGGAGTTCCCATCAGATTGTCAGCTGATTTCTCAAAAGAGACCTTCCAGGCAAGAAGGGGCTGGAAAGAAATATTTGAAATCTTGAAAAGCAGGGACCTACATCCAAAATTGCTCTATCCAGCAAAGCTGTCATTTAGAATGGAAGGGAAGATAAAGTGCATCTCAGATAAGGTCAAGTTAAAGGAGTTCATCATCACCAAGCCCTTATTATATGAAATGTTAAAGGGACTTACCTAAGAAAAAGAAGATAAAACTATGACAGTGAAAAGACAGCAAACTCACAGCTATCAAGAACCACACCTAAAACAAAAGCAAACTAAGCAAACAGCTAGAACAGGAACAGAACCACAGAAATGGAGATCATATGGAGGGTTAGCAACAGGGGCATGGGAGGAGGAGAGAGGGGGAAAAGGTACAGAGAATGAGTAGCATAGATAATGGGAAAAAAATAGACAGGGGGAGGGCAAGAATAGTGTGGGAAATGTAGAAGCTAGAAAACTTATGACACATGGACATGAACTAAAGGGGGCAATGTGGGTGGGAGAGGGTGTGTAGGGTGGAGGGGAATGATGGGGGAGAAATGGGACAACTGTAATAGCATAATCAAGAAAATATATTTAAAAAATACTTAAGAACAAACCTGTATATTTTATAAATGTAATAAAATAGTGTAAACTGCACAGATAATAAACCAGGTGATCAGAAAACAGAGGAAAAGGACACAACATCTCATTCAGGCTAAAACAGAAGGAGAAAGTTAGGGAGAGATAATATATTTAAAATAAAAATTTTAATGATGAAGGAGCCCTGAGCATACTAGTAAACAGGGAAGGGATGGAAGATGCTGAGTAATTGATAGGACAGGACCGTTGGATAGGTGGAAAGAGTGGAATTAAAAGCAGAAGCTGATCAAGCAGTGTGAGAAGAGTACAAGAAAGGAAAAACAGAAACTAAGCACGAAGAAAAATCCTGAGGAATAAGAAAGAAAATGGGCTCTGACTGGTGTGGCTCAGTTGGTTGGGCATCATCCTGCAGCGCAAAAATTTCACTGGTTCGATTCCCGGTCAGGGCACATGCCTGGGTTGCACGTTGGTCCCTAGTCAGAGTGTGTATGAGAGGCAAATAATCAATGTTTTTCTCTCATTGATGTTTCTCTCCCTCTCTTTCTCCTGCCCTTGCCCTCTGCCGCAGACCGTTCTGCATGGTGTGGGCCCCGCTCCCACTCAGAAATGCACAGGACCCATGCCTGCAGATATGTTCTCTCATGGGAAATCAGGTTTGCAATGTGCCTAAGCTGCTTTGAGTTTTGCTTTTTGCTAAAACTCCCTCCCCCCGGTTTGGGATAGCAAGTGCTTATTGTAACTTCCTAAAATCCATACTAAACCTTGCAGGGACCAGTGTAACAGGCTCAACCACTTTCCCCTTTTCATTTGCTAATATCCTTCTTCTGTGATGTGATTAGTGGCATTGGCTCTTTGTTGACTGTATGACTGTATAAGGTAACCACCTATAGCAAACCTGTGCATAGTAAATGAGGACCATCTTGTAATGGGACGAGAAATAAAATAAAGGCCTGTCATGGCAGAGGGCATGGCTTTTGCTCCCCTTGAGAGAAAAACCATGCTGTCCTTTTTCTTCCACCAGACTCGGTAGTCCATGTGTATGTTGTATTTCATCCATAATAATGCAGACACTGCTGGCCAGTGTCTGTATCACCTCTCTAAATAAATAAATAAATAAATAAGTAAAATCTTTTGGAAAAGAAAGAAAAATGGAAAGGCTCTCATCAAATGGCCTTAGCTTCAGCACACTAAAAGGGCCAAATTGTGCCTCCCAAATCCACACATTGAACTCCTAACTCCAGTACCTCAGAATGTGATTGTATTTGGAGATGGGGGTCTTTAAAGAGGTAATTAGTTAAAAAGAAGCCATAGGGTAGGTCCCAATCCAATAAGACTGGCATCCTTATAAGAAAAGATTAGGACACAGACATACAATGGGAAGACCACCTGAGACTACAGCAAGAAGGTGGCTACCTATGAACCAAGGAGAGAGGCCTCAGAAGAAACCAAACCCTGATCTTGGATTTCCAGACTCCAGAATAGTGAGAAAATAAGTGTTTGTTGTTTAAGCCCCCCAGTGTGTGATATTGATGCTGGTGGCCAAGCTAAGATAGCTGCCATGTCTGTGGTGTGCTTCAGAAGAATAGAGAAGGACTTTCAGCCCCACCCAAAGCAGGAGATGGGGCTATAACCATACCCGAAGGGGGAATAGCTTAAGCTCTGGTGGGAAGCTGGCAGAAAGCCAGCTGCCCAGACCAGGGGCACTAATGAGGTCAACTCCTCTTTCATGCATCCTTTCCATTTTTCAGTTACTGACTTAGTTCAGGCTGGGAGGCTACAGTCATCTTCATGCTAGCTGAGAGGTTCACAAGGAACCTAGCAGGCTGATGACCTCCAGCTGCTGCACTTCTGGATGTGTGTGGTGTTCACACTAAGGTCATGTTGTCAGGTGGCACCCAGCCAGTGACTGAGCACAGGGGGTACAAGAGACAGACTATGTGCAGGTGTCCCATTAGCTCTGGGACACCCCATCAGTCTGGCTGAGATTTCTTAGAGCCGCACTGTGGTCTGAGGTTCCTCCTACCTACTCTTCCCTCACTCCTGATCTCCTTTCACAGGTATCACACCTGCATTACGTAAGGTCTGAAGCATCTCCTAGCCTTCTCTTGCCTCTCCTCTTTATCCATCAAAAGCATAGTGTTTCCCCAGTGACTCTTGCATGTTGAATTTTGTCTTGATCCCTGCTTCTCTCAACTTATCTCATTGCCCACAGTTTTCCTGCGCTCAATCCATTCTTTACACTGCTAGAGGCCTCCTTATCAAATTCAAATCTTGTCACACTTCTGCTTTCATTCTTTTCAAGATGTCTGGTCCCTTATAAGATAAAATTAAAAGATGCAAGTCTCTTCTGATTCAACCTGTGCTTGACTGTGATTATTATACCCTTTGCCCCTGCCTGGGCCTGTTCTGACAGTCATACAGAACTATCTGCACTTCTCTAAACTGTGGCCCTACAATTTTTTCTTCTGGAACATTCTTCTCCACTTGCCAGTACCCCTCCCACACACACGCACACACACGAGATACAGATGGGTATTTGAGGAGTCACTGACTAAAATTCCATCACCACTGAATATGTGCTGGGAATCAGAATTGGACAGGGAATGTCTCCCTCTCCTAGGGAAGGAGTCCTTAAATTGCCAAGAAAAGTAAGAGATCAGATCTCCCCAAGAGAGGATTTCTAGCCACTTTCTCCTCCTCCTCCTCCTTCTCCAAAATTAATTCAAGTCAGTTTCTATTAATTGCAACTAAAGAACTTTAATGAATTCACTTAAAAGATCATTGTTAGGGAATTCTACTCGGCCATAAAAGAAGAAAATTTTACCCTTTGCAACAATATGGAAGGACCTGGAGAACATTATGCTAAGTGAAATAAGCCTGTCAGAGACAGACAAACACCATATGATTTCACTCATATGTGGAATCTAATGAACAAACTGAACTACCAAGCAAAACAGAGACAGAGTCATAGGTGGACAACAGATGACAGCTAGTGGGCAGGGGAGGTTAGGATGTGGAGGGATTGAATAAAAAAGAAAAGACTCATGGACATGGACGACAGGGTGGTGATTGCTGCCAGGAGGAACTAAATGGCAATGGTAAAATATAATAAAGACCATATATTTTTTAAAAAGAGAGATCATTATTAGGAAGGAAATGACTTTCTTGAGAGATAAAGATTAGGCTGAAAGTCAATGTTGGCTTGGACACAGCAGGGTAGGGTTGGGGTTGTAGGTTAGATGAGCTTTTCAGGTCCATTCTAAGAGGACGGAGGTGACTTTTCTGGTCAGTAGTTCTGGCCAGCCTTCCGCTAAGTGAGAAGGGAAATGCAGGAAGAAAGACTCCTCACAAATCTCCAAGACCCTCAGAGGAAGAAACACACATAAATCCCAGCAGAGCCACTCACAGCAGCAAGTGACCAAGGCAGGGGAGGTCAGAGAAGCCAGGAGAGGCAAGGTCACACTTCTCCCAGCAGCAGCCAACACTTCAGATTTGATGAAGCAAAGAAGATGGTCTCTTGTAGGCACAGGGTGAACTGACTACACCATGAAAAGAGGAAGTGGAAAAACTGTGGTCTCAGCTCAGCATTTTCCTTACATGAATATGAAAATAAAGTCACCCTCAGTGTAGGCTGAATAATGTGCTCATAAACTGTCCACTCCCTAATCTCAGAACCTATGGCTGTTGTATTATATGGTGTAGGAGACTTTGCAGATGTGATTAAATGAAGGATTTTGAGATAGGGAGTTTATCCTGGATTATTTAAATGGGCCTAGTGTAATCACTAGTGTCTTTACAAAAGGGGCTCAGATGTTCCATCACTGGTTTTCAAAGATGATGAAATAGGGCCAGAAACCAAGAGATATACCTATATTCCTTAGCAGACAGCAAGTGCCTTGGAGTATTGCTACAAGGATTAAATGATTTAATATATGTAAGAGTAGTTGTTCAATAAATGGTGGCTATAATAATTATCTCTGTATCTCTCATTGCTGCACTATACAATAGTGAAGCCACAAGCCACACGCAACTACTGAGCATTTGAAATGTGGCCAGTCTGAATTTCACAAGTGTGAAATACACTCAAATTTCAAAGACCTAGTACAAAACAAAATAGAATGTAAATAATTTTACATTCAATAGCTCAATAATTTTAATATTGATTATGCATTGAAATGATAATACAGGGGCTGGCAAAATTAGGTTTACAGTTGTGAGTACACGAAACAGAGTTAATAAAGCTATTGTAATAATCATAACTTACATGTCTTTTTCCATATGAACAACTATAAACCTACTTTTCCACCTCTGTATTTAAGATATAGTAGATAAATAAAATATATTAAAATTAAAATCAAATTAATTTTATTATATACTCATTATAATTTATAATATATAAATTATATATTCATTTAATATAAATTATTAAATATTAATTGATATTTATATGTTGTATTACTATTTATTGATTGATTTATTAATTAAATAGATTGGTTTAATATATTTAATAAATATATTTATTATAATTTATGATATATTTTTAAATACATTAAAATTAAATTAAATTTTAATTAAAATTAAAATTAATTTCACCTGTTTCCTTTTACCTTTACATTACCTTTATATTAAAGTAACTGATAGAAAATTTACATTTCTGTACATTGGCTGACATTGTATTTTTATTAGATAGCACTCTCTGAGTCTCTGAACCTTGCTAAATGACATGCTAGAGGGGCAAACCCTACACATTCAGGTAAAGTGATTACTATGCTCTGACTCCTTTACAATTGCCCCTGGCACTCATCTGCTCCCCCTTGTCTGTATTTCTACAATGTTGACCAGATGATATTCCCTGGAACACCGTTAATTCTAGACTTTTAGGTAGAGCTCAACCAAGAGAGTAAGTTCAGTTGGCCTCAGGCATAGTGTGGGTCCCTGCCTCAGGACAGAAGGAGGTAACTGCTACTTTCTCTTTGAACCATCCAGTAAGCTGGAAACACCATCTTCCTGTGTGGCTCAGCAGGTGCCTGTACCTTCCACACTGTAGACTATTGATTTAATACCTGCCATCTACTCCAAAATGTTTACCCAACAATCTGCCCAGTGCCTGAAATTCCACCAGTTGGGTGATTCTTTTGAACACATTTAATTCTGTCCAGAACCTGTGCATGGGTCTGATAACCCTTAACCCACAGCAGCCATCAGGAACTCACCTTGCTCTCCTTTCCTACCCATCCACTCTCACACCAAGAGTGGCCTTAGATCAGAAAAGGCCTCCCAGTTCCTTTCTCCAATTGTCCCTAAAGACACCTACCATTGGTCCCCATACCAAAGGCTCTACTGCCTATTGTTACAGTGATACTGACAATTAAAGACAGCAAAATTAACAAAGTTTGGAAGGCTGCAAGAGTCCCAGAATCTCACTCAAGTCTCACGACCAGCCCCTGGTTAGGGAACTTAAATGAGCTTTAGCCACTGCCCTAGTCCTGAGGGTGGAGCTTCTCACCCCATACCTAATGGTGAAGGGCACTCAATCTCTTCCTTTTTGCTCACTTTGTGAGCCTGAAGAGGCTTCCTGACTAGGTGATGTGTATGTCATAGGCTCTCCATCCCTACCCCAGGACATGCCTCACAATCCCCATTAAAATCCATGTTTCTAATTAAACATAGAAATACTATAGATGCAGCAATTTCATTTCTGGGCCTATGCCAAAAAGAATTGAGAGCAGGACTCAAACAGATATTTGTATATACATGTACATAGCATTTTCACTGAAGCATTATTCACAACAGCTAAGAGATAGAAGCAACCAAAGTGTTCATTAATAGATAAATGAATGAATAAACAAAATGTGGTACATACATACAAAGGTGCTGGGGACCCTGGCCTGGGCGCCAGATGTGGGGGGGCTCCACCCGCAGAGCCCCATCCCTCCGTCACGGATGAAAGTAAAAACTACCAAGACATCTTGTGCTTGGGGAGGAAAGGGGTCAAACTCTCAGAGGAGAACGACCCAGAGCCCCTTCCTCACTAGGCTTTTATTGGGCTCCAATACACCGGAATACAAGTTTAACATGTCAAAGAAATCTGAGGGCTTAATCGGAGCCAGTGTTTGTCAGGAAGGGGGGTTGCCAGACTTTGGGAGACATGCTCATTTCCTCCTGGGCCACTTGTCACCTCAGGAAGAGCACTCTTAGCAAAGCAGGTTTCACAGGACTTTAGGAATTCTTTCTTATGCCAATCACCCAAGGAGCCGTTCTGGCCAGGACAGGGCTGCACCGCTCACCCCCACAGTTTCAGGCTTTAAGGCAATTAGGAAGCAGGAGACATCTCCCAGATGGAAATGAGGACTCGGGCTATCTATGTCAGAATAGCCGGGGGGCGAGGGTCCATCACATCCTCCTTGTTGCAACCCCCCGAGTCCTTCCATGAGGCCTTCCAAGTGGTCGCGTCTGGCTTAGGTTGCCCCTCCCATGAGGAGTCTTACCCGTCATTGACTGCCAACCAAGCTGTGGGGCCAGAGATGGGTAAGGCAGAAGCAGTGCTCCTGCCAGGGAGATAAGCTTTGTCTCCTTAATAGGTCACATCCTTGTGACAGAACAGACCCAGATGAAGTGGGTCCCTTGGGCTCTTACACAGCCCACCATGGGGTGAGGGTTACAACTCCTGAAACCAGGCTGAACGGTCCGCAACACAAAGGGATATATTTGGCCTTTCAGAAAATTAGGAAATTCTGCCCTGGTTGGTGTGTCTCAGTTGGTTGGAGCATCATGCCATAAACCGAAAAGTCACAGATTCAATTTTCAGTCAAGGTTCATACCTAAGTTGTGAGTTCAGTTCCAGTCAGGGCACATACAAGAGACAACCAATCAATGTTTCTCTCACACATCAATGTTTCTCTCCCTCCTTTTCCCCCTCTCTAAAGTGAGTAAGCATGTCCCCTGGTGAGGATAAAAAATGATTAAAATAAAATAAATAAAAGTAAGGAACTTCTAACATGCTACAACATGAATGAAACTTAAGGACTAAAATGGTTCTGAAACTAATTCTGATGTAGGAGATGGGAGTATTCCTCATGTCACCAAACAATTCTCAGACACCAGCTGGGTTTCCTAGCAATTCAACTCAATTATGACACTATCTACCTGGAGTTAACATCAGGTCCCACAGGTTAAGGGTTCAGTCCTACCAGACAGCCCCTCCCTTCAGATGCCAGTCTCAAGCCCAGGTTGTCACCTGTGCTTCTGACCAACTGCCTATAGATTGGAGATTCCAATGATCCCCTCCTCAGGTTCCATTAATTTGCAAGAGTGACTCACAGAACTCAAAGAAACATTTTACTTACTAGATCACCAGTTTATTACAAAAGGGTATAACTCAGAAATAGCCAGATGGAAGAGATACATAGGGCAAGATAAGGAGAAAGGGTGTGGAGGCTTAATGCCCTCTCCAAGGAAATCACTTACCCTGCACCCCCAAAGAGCACCAACCCAGAAGCTCTTTGAATTCTGTCATTTTGGGTTTTGTGGATTGTCTCCACTGGCAACCAGCCCTCATTCTTAGCTGGGGTTCATACATACAAAGGGATATATTTGGCCTTTCAGAAAATTAGGAAATTCTGCCCTGGTTGGTGTGTCTCAGTTGGTTGGAGCATCATGCCATAAACCGAAAAGTCACAGACTCACCTCATTAACATAACTCACCTCATTAACATAAAAGATACCTGTATCACTCTCATCATTTAGGAAATTCCAAGGGTTTTAGGAACTCTGTGCCAGAAGTAGGAATGAAGACCAAATGTATATTTCTTAGTATAAATTACAATACCACAAGGACATTATGCTAAGCAAAGTCGGTCAGTCAAAACAGGACAACTATTGCCCTGGCTGGTGTGGCTAATGGATTGAGAGCTGGCCTGCGAACCAAAAAGTTGTAGGTTTGTTGCCCAGTCAGGGAAGATGACTGGGTTTTGGGCCAGGTTCCCCAGTTAGGGGTGTGTGAGAGGCAACCACACATTGATGTTTTTCTCCCTCCCTTTCTTCCTTTCCCCTCCATCTAAAAAGCAAGTAAACACAATCTTTTTTTTTAAAAGGACAACTATTTTATGATTCCACTATATGAAATATGTGGTGTAGTCGATTTCATAGAGAATTAGATTAGAGGTTACTGGGGTATTGGGGAGTGGATAATAGGGTCTTATTGTTTAATGGAGACAGAGCTCTATTTTGGAAATGATGAAAAAGTCCTGGAGATGGATGTTGTACAACAATGTGGATATACTTAATGCCATAGAACTATACACTTAAAAATGTTTAAAGTGGACATTTTCATGTTATGGATACTTTACCACAACTTTAGAAAAAAAAATGTACTTCCAAACAAGGAAAAAATTGTGTTTCTACATCTCTGACTAGATCCAGGCTCTGACCAAAGATGTTTCTAAATGTACCTGTCTGAAACACTCTTCACCTTACCTAATGGAGGGACCCCCACCAGAGAACCCTCAGCTTCTCAGCCCCTCCAGGCACTTCTCCCCAAAGGTGGGCTTCCTTTAAACATTTCTGTATCTTCTTGGGACTTTTGAGCCCAAGAGCATGTATTCTTGTGAACCCACAGGGGAGGGCTGCAGTTTGGGGTGGTAAGTTTGGGTCAGGGATGTCAGCAGGCACATTTGGCAGCATACTTGATGGCAGACACTGTTAGTTAAAAAGTTGGTATTTTCATCTCCATCTTCTCACTACTGAGATTCTTACTTGGTTGGTTCATAACTCAAGCAGGGAAGAGAGAGGTGTTGATCAGTGACCCTCCCCTAAACTCCCTGTACTGCTACTTTGAGATCAGAAGGCCAAGTCCAGAATTTTCTAGTTGACCTAGGTTTCAGCAGTCTTATCTAAGGAAGATGTGTGCTGGTTATCAAGATATTGTGCTACCCTTTCATATTGGTTTTGTGACGCCTAATGCAGAACTCTGCAACTATGTTTTTCCATCACCATCTTGCTTCCTGTTAAATTCTGCCCAGAAGGGTGCTACAGAGCAACTAGAAGCAGAGGGAGGGACGACTGCTCTTCGTCCTGACAGGTAGCCCCAGCAAATGGCCCTCATTCCAGCAGCAGTTCAGGCTCAGTCTCCAGCCTCTATCAGCACTCCCAGGTCAAGCCTCTCACCACACCACCTGAGAGGTACCAGCACCAGCCAGATAGCATCCCCTCCTTGCAGATCTGAGCCCAGATCTGCTGGCTACTCCTTCATAAGCAGTGGTATTCAGAGTGGGACTTTACTCAGAGGTTAATGCCCACGTATGGGCAGCCTCTTTTCCAAGCTTAGAGGTTCTAGTAATACCCAGCTGAGGAGAGGAGCTGTTTTCTACACTTATTTTTGTTACTTCAGTATTTCTTTTATTTTCTTTTTTGCCTTTTTAAGCCTACAGTAACTATTTGATTAATTTTCTACATCAAATATTTTCTGTTAGCATATCAGGCATGGTTGCTTTTTTCCTGCTGGGCCCTGCGTTCTTTGGGGACTAAGGTCTGTGGCAGAGAGACCCTTTGGGTGGCCCTCATGACTCTTGCCCCCTGGTGACTTGTATAATCCCCTCTCCTTGAGTGTGGGTAGACCCAAGACTTGCTTCCAATTTTTGAATGTGAAAGAGGTGAGGAAATTTTGCAATGGTAATTAATGTCCCAGAGCAGTAAATTGACTTTGAGTTAATAAAAAGAGAGGTAATCTGGAATGCGCGTGATTCAATCAGGTGAAAGCCCTCAAGAGAGGGACTAAGGCCTCTCCAAAGTTGGAGATTCTTCCCACTGACTTGATGAAGTAAGAGGCACATTAAGGAAACCCACATGACAAAGAACTGAGAATAGTCTGCAGGACCCAAGAACAGCTGCAGCTGACATTGAGAAAAAACTGGAGCCTTCAGTCCTAAGGCCACAAGGAAATGGATTCTGCTAACAACTGAATGAGCTCAGGAGCATATTTTCCCCCAGTTGATCTTCCAGATGAAAATAAAGCCCAGCTGACACCTGGACTGCAGTCTCAGGACATCCTGAGCAGAGCACTCTGCTGAATCATGTAGAACTCCTGACCCATGGAAACTGGGTTAAGCTGCTAAATGGTGGCATGTGTTATGCAGCAGTAGAAAACTCATCCAATGTCTGCAAACTTTGTAAGAAGCAAATTAAACAGTGTTAAAATTACCCATAAAATCCTTTAGGAAAACTGACACTGACAGCTAGGTTTTTTCTTCTACATTGGAATTTATCATGGACATTTTACCATTGCAAAATTTCTATATTGGAAGTAGGTGGCTTTCATTTAAGGATTCTGTGGTTCAAAAATTCATGTATTTTTAAACATTAGGATCACATTCAGCACACCAAGATACTCATACAAGGAAACTGAGATTTATAAAGAAGGCAGCAGTTCTGTATCTCCCTCTAGCCCTCATTCTGGAGTATGTATTCACTCAATGGAATAGCAGATGGCAATTCCCTTGCTATTTAAACTGTTATCTTGCTCAGTATAGAGTTGAATTTACTTAAGTTAAACAAGTATATAATGTAATTCTACTTTACTTGAGTTTTTGTGTAAATTAATAAGACATATAATCAATTTCGGAGAATGTTTTTTTAAAAAAACATAATCTAATGCACCTCATTTGCCAAGACTATATTGATCTCGCCAATAACCCATTAATGAAGAATGCAAACACTCTCAGGAGGGAGCTGCAGCAAAACATAAACAGAAATATTTCTTTTGGTCTCTTTGTAAAATGAAAACACAGGTCTGGGGACTGATCCTCCACCTTCACCCAGTACAGGAATGATGATTTGGAAAGAGTGAAAAAAAAATTATGTCTGTCACAAAAATGATCTGTAACTTGAAACTAGGCAAAAGGAATTTCTAAGTGTTCTTTCAGAGCAATGCTAGACTTGATTTCTATTGATTAGGTCATTTACAGTACTTAAAAAATTAACTTCTAGCTTTTTGTTCAATAAAAATGTAAATAATTTATTGTTGAGTGGAATATGTAACCCCAAGTATTACAGTTTGTTGCTCTGTAACACTTTAATGTGTTTTGTATCTAATCTAGCAAGTTTAACCTAACATTTCTTTATTAAATTGCATACGTGTGTGTGTGTGTGTGTGTGTGTGTGTATTCAATTTCTCAAATGTTCTTGAACTAGCTTTTAACAACTCATGGTTTCCACATTAATTCTTAAATTGGTTGAATAAAATCTTTAACATGTTTTATTTTATATTTGTGGTAGTGTTAGGTTTTTATCTTTTTAAAAATTATACATTAATTAATGTCCAAAGAAGAGTAGCCAACCACATGCCAGACTTTAATGCATTCACACTAGATGAAGTAAGACTTCAGAGTAATTTCCATCTCTCCTCCTTGAAGAAGCATGATCTTCCATCTTTTTCCCATAGCTCTGCAACAACAGAGGAGAACATTTTGAGATTTACAAGGCAAAGAAGGTTGGAGACAAGGCCAGGCCCTGGAGGCACTGCAACATAGTGAGAAGTCAGGTAGTCAGGCCCAGGCATGAGCAACCTCTACAAACAAAAAGCAGCAGCAGCAATAAAGAACCTTGTTTGAAAGCAACATGAGTCAGGTCTTATTTCTATGTGGTACCACCATCAACAGGCTGTGTAGAGACAGGTCTGGTCCAATCCCTACAATCCAAATAGAAAATATTTAGAAAACATTAGCAAACACATACACTGAAATTAGATTTCTATCTTTGCCAAGAGTGAGGGTTTTTTTTTTCACACTAACCAAGTCTTTGATTTTCTGACACTAACTGGATGCTTTATAAATTAATTCAATTCAATTCTGACACTAAACAAATGAGATTAGCATCAGACTCCACAGTTTCAGGATCAGTACCATATGACTGACCTCGAGTGGATGCCAGTCTCAAGTATGCGGTGTCCAGGTTCCTCCCACTTCTATTCATCTTGGTTCCCACACCCTGCCTCTCAATCAGGTTCCATAATTTACTAGAACTCACAGAACTCAGGAAATTTTTATAGTTATTCTTACCATTTATTATCATTAAATTAATTAAACAAGTATGTCATTAGACTGAGGTGGCTCTAATGCAAGCAAGCCCAAATCTAAACCTGTAAATGACTCAGGGTTATAAAATTAAAAGTTAAGGAGAACCAATCCCAACAGCAGCTAGCCTTTAAAAGATAGTCAATCAAATAATTTCCTTTTTTTGCTTCTGCACGTACTCTATACAGGTCGTTTTTCCCAGCTTCTATCAGCAGAGCACTCCTTACCACTTCTGATTTGGCACTGCCAAATTTCAAATGAATTTTGCTCAAATATTTTTAATATGCCTCAGTTTATCTTTTCACATTATGAAGCACAGAGATAACCAGTCAGATTCTAACCGGAAAAGACACCAGTGTTTGGGCTGCCTGTCACTACCAAATCCAATAAGCAATGACAGCGATTGAATCTTTATGGGCGCTCTATTCAGATGGCAGGCAATCTGAGAAGATGGCAGGTTCATACCCTAACAAACCATCTTCCCTTCTCTTTCCTGGCCAGAATTTTTATGAGGGAGGTGAGGGAAGACAGACAAGGTGAGTGAGGGCTTTGAAATTCAGGGAGGATTAGGTGAGCGAGGCTGCAGTTCCCTAGGGGAGGGGGGAGAGTCTGTCTCCAATGCCTCCAACTGGTCCCCAGGTGGTAATCTCTAGCCAGAGCCGTCCCAGAGGCCGGCTGTTTCCCAGAAGCCAGGATAGGCCTTATCTGCAGTTTCTGAAACAAAAGCTTTAACATACACATTACTTGCTAGGCTTAATAACTTTTTCCTTAAGCTAAAATTTTCCAGGTCTTGAGTCCCCTATCAAGATCAGGAGGTACACAGGCAAAATTCAAGAGTTCCAAGTGAAGGAGCCTCTGCCGAATGGATTTGGGGTCTGGTCTCCTTTTGACTTGTGATTGTGTTTGCCATCTTGGAAGCTCTCTGAACCCTCCTTCAGAATATTATGGAGGTTTCATTCTATGAGCAGTGAGGCTGAAAGTTCCAAGCTTCTAATGGTGTCTTAGTCTTTCTAGCTCTAGTCCAGGTTGTGAAGCTATCTAGAGGCCCACCAAAAGTCACCTGATTAGCATAATCTCAGATATGGTTGAAAGGGGCTGGTTATGATTAATGAAAGATACTCTCTATCATCTCTGTCACTCTAGGAGCTCTGTGTCAGGATCCAGGAATGAAGATCAAATTTTTTTTCTTATTATACCATACCAAGAAATCCAGACAAATTCATTAGAAAGCCTAACATTGTAGTTGTGACCTGATATACCTAAATAAATTATATTTCCCGTTTAAGCAACAAAGATATTTATATTTGATCCAACCATATATTGTCTATAAGAGGCAAACCTAAAAAGAAGTACTAAACTCAGTATGTTTAGAAATAAAAATATAGAAAAAGATACATTAAGCAAAGGAGAATTAGTCCTAAACTATTAAACAAAGTAAAGAATAATTAATAAAAACCAAGATCTGCAACAAAAGTGTTTGTCATAAACCTTTAATTTCTGAATAAGCAGAAGTGACTGAAACACCTTTAGAGACTTTATTAGTTCTTAACTGATCAAGTAAGCAAACAAAACATGTAGACCCTCTGACAAAAGTCATTGCCGGGATACATTTAGCAAATATGAAAATAATAAAAAAGAACACAGTATCTTTTTGTAGTGCCTATGAAATAACTTTTAAAGTTGATTACATATTAGACCACCAAAAAAACCCTAACTAAATTCCAAACCCAGAAATTACACATGACTACATCTATACCACAATATAATAAAACTAGAAATTGGAAAAATATGTAAACAAAATATATCCCAACTACTTGGCTGAAAACACTCTTCAAAATAATACATGGATCAAAAAGGAAACCAAAACTTCAGTTTATAGAACCCTTAGGGAATAATGATAATAGCAACAATAATTATCAAATCCAGAGGAGACAGCCAAACAGTGATCTGAAGCAGCTTCAAAGTGTTCAATAAAAATAATAATTAACATTAGTTTGGTACTTACTATGTGACAGGAACTGAGCTAAGCACTTTCACAAGTAGTTTCTCAACTATTACTCATAACCAGTCTGAAATATTTTTATTATCAAATAAGAAAGTAAGAACATAATTTGAGAAATTAAAAAGAAGAATATTAAATGAAAGCATAAAACCAGAAGAAATAAATTAATAAAGCTAAAAGATAGAAATTAATTAGAAACCAAGGAAAGACCAGAATTGATAAATGAGTCACAGAGAGTGTATGTGGCAGAAGCTCTTGTCTTGTTCAATCATCACTTTGGTCAGCTACACACACACAAAAGGGCAAACAGCATTCAACACTCAACTACAACAGAGGGTGCACATAACTGACAAGAAACATTCCTGGAGCATGGAGCTTGGGATCTGGAAGATTGTGCCACTGAGCCCAACAAGATACCTTCATCATAAAGCCATCACAAAAAGTTTGGAAGCCAAAGCAGTTCTCCCTTACACAGAGAAACCAAAAGAGGAGACCAAAAAGTCCCAAACAAAAGAACAAGAGAAATCCCCAGAAAAAGAATTAAACAAAATGGGTAAAATGGAAGCAACTAAAATGGCAGATGCAAAGTTTCAAATAATTGTTTTAAGGATGCTCAAGGACCTTAGAGGAAAAAGTAGATGATCTCAGTGAAAACTTAAAAAGATAGTATTTAAAATAAAATAGAAACCATAAAAAAGAACCAGTCAGAAATGAATATCTGAAATGGAAGAATACAATAAAAGGAATCAACAGCAGGTTAGGTGAAACAGTAGATCAAATCAGCAAATTAGAGGATAAGATAACAGTAAGCACACAAGCAGAGAATCAAAAAAAAAAATGAGCATTGAAAGAAGTGAGAAAAGTCTAAAAAGCCTCTGGGACAACATCAAGCACAACAATATCTGCATCATAAGGAAACCAGAAGGAGAAGAGAGTGAGCAAAGGATAGAGAACCTCAGACCACACCAGAAGTTTGAAGAATAATGGCAGAAAACTTCCCTAACCTGGAAAAAGTCACACAAGCTTAGGAAGCATAGAGAATACCAATCAAGATGAACCCAAAGAGGCTCACAAAACAACACATCATAATTACAATGTCAACGTTTAAAGACAAAGAGAGACTCTTAAAGGCAGCAAGAGAGAGTCAGTTAGTTACCTATAAGGGAGCCCCCATAAAGCTGTCAGCCAATTTCTCAACAAAAACACTTCAGGCCAGAAGAGATTGGAATGAAATATTCAAAGTGATGAGAAGCAAGTACCTGCAATCAAGACTACACTATCCAGAGCTTCCAGCCAAGACGGAGACATAGGTAGACACACTGTGCCTCCTCGCACAACCAAAATAAGGACAACAAAAATTAAGAAACAAAAAAGCAACCAGAACTGATAGAAAATTGAACTGTATGGAAGTCCAACAACCAAGGAATTAAAATAGACACATTGATCCAGACCGGTAGGAGGGGCAGAGTTGGGTGGCTGAGCAGAGAGGGGTCGCAGCAAAAAAAAAAAAAAAAAAAAAAAAAAAAAAAGCAGTGGCTGGCAGACCCTGGGTGCAGGGTGGAAGTGGGCAGACCCAGCGAGGTGGTGGAGGGGCACAGCACGCGAGGTGGCTGGCTGATCAGGCAGTCCCACATTTGTGTGCAGATAAACCAGGTGAAACTGGGGAGCTAGACAGACCACGCAATCCAGGGCACCAACTTGGGGAAATAGAGCCTTGAAACGCTGATTGAAAACACCCGTGGGAGTTGAGGCAGTGGGAGAGACACCCAGCCTCACAGGAGAGTTCGTTGGAGGGACCCACAGGGTCCTAGAACGCACACAAGCTCACCCACATGGGAATCAGCACCAGAAGGGCCCAGTTTGCTTGAGGGAAGCAGCAGAAGGAACGGAAATCCAACAGAGAGCGGAGCAAGGGCCATTGTTCCCTCTCAGATCCCTCCCCACATCCAGCATCACAACCCAGCGACTGGGTTGACCTGCCCTGGTGAACACCTAAGACTCTGCCCCTCAGCTGTAACAGGTGGAACAAGAAAAAAAAAAAAAAAGCCCAAACAGAAGAACAGATCAAAGCCCCAGAACAAATACAACTAAGTGATGAAGAGATAGCCAACCTATCAGATGCACAGTTCAAAACCCTAGTGATCAGGATGCTCACAGAATTGGTTGAATTTGGTCGCAAATTAGATGAAAAAATGAAGGCTACAGTAAGTGAAATAAAGGAAAATGTACAGGGAACCAATAGTGATGGGAAGGAAACTGGGATTCAAATCAATGGAGTAGACCAGATTGAAGAAAGAAACAACCAAACAGAAAAGAAACAAGAATTCAAAAAAAATGAAGAGAGGCTTAGGAACCTCCTCTGGGACATCTTTAAACATCCCAACATCCAAATTATAGGGGTACCAGAAGGAGAAGAGAAAGAGCAACAAGTGCAAAACTTATTTGAACAAATATAAAGGAGAACTTCCCCATTCCGGCAAAGGAAATAGACTTCCAGGAAGTCCAGGAAGCTCAGAGAGTCCCAAAGAAGTTGGACCCAAGGAAGCACATACCAAGTCACATCATAATTACATTACCCAAGATTAAAGATGACGAATCTTAAACACAGCAAGAGAAAAGGAGACAGTTACCTACAAAGGAGTTCCAATGAGACTGTCAGCTGATTTCTCAAAAGAGGCCTTACAGGCAAGAAGGGCCTAGAAAGAAGTATTCCAAGTCACGAAAATCAAGGACCTACAACCAAGATTGCTCTACCCAGCAAAGCTTTCATTTAGAATGGAAGGGCAGATAAAGTGCTTCTCAGACAAGGTCAAGTTAAAGGAGTTCATCATCACTAAGCCTTTATTATATGAAATGTTAAAGGGACTTATCTAAGAAAAAGATAAAAATCCTGTATAGTAAAATAAAAGCAAATTCACAACTATTAACAACCACACCTAAAACAAACTAAGCAAACAACTAGAACAGGAACAGAACCACAGAAATGGAGATTACATAGAGGGTTAGCAACAGGGGAGTGGGAGGAGAAGAGAGGGGGAAAAGGTACAGAGAATAAATAGCATAGATGGTGGGTAGAAAATAGACAAGGGGAAGGCAAGAATAGTATGGGGAATGTAGAAACTGAAGAACTTATGATGCATGGATATGAACTAAAGGGGGGAATGTGGGTGGGAGAGAGTGTGCAGAGTGGAGGGGAATGAAGGGGGGGGGAATGAGACAACTGTGATAGCATAATCAATAAAATATATTAAAGAAAAAAAGACTATCCCATCCAGCAAGGCTATCATTTAAAATCAAATGCAAAACAAGAGCTTCCCAGACAAAACAAAACAAAACAAAACAAAACAAAACAAAACACTAGAGGAGTTCATCACCACCAAATCAGCACTGCAAGAAACGTTAAAGAGACTGCTTTGAGAGGAAGCAGCAAAGATGGAGAGAAACATAGGTGTTAAAAAAGGCAATAAATAAGTAACTATTAATAATAACCTTAAATGTAAATGGATTATATGCTCCAATCAAAAGACATAGGGTAGCTGAATTGGTGAGAGAACATGACCCATATATATGCTGTCTACAGGAGACCCACCTTAGAATGAAAGATTCACACAGGCTGAAAGTGAAAGGATGGAAAAAATACTCCATGCTAGAAGAAATTTTTTAAAAAGCTAGAGTAGCAAAACTGATATCTAATAAAATAGACTTCAAAACAAAGACCATAATAAGAGACAAAAAAGTCACATAATACTAAAGGGATCAATCCAACAAGAGGATATAACCCCAGTAAACATATATGTACCCAAGATAAAAGCACCTGAATATATAAAGAAAATGTTTATATATTCTTTATATTGGTGGACTTTAAAGAAGAGATCAACAGCAATATAGTCATAGTAGGAGATTTTAACAATGCACTGTCATCAATGGATAGATCTTCCAATACAAAGAATCAACAAGGGAACAACTACCTTAAATGACACATTAGATTGTACGGCTTTAACTGATAATTACAGAACATTTCATCCCAAAGCAACAGAATATACATTATTCTCAAGTGCACATGGTACATTCTCAAAGATAGACCACATGCTAGGACACCAAATAGTTTTAAGAAATTCAAGAAGATTGAAATCGTATCAAGCATCTTCTAGGAGCACAATGACATGAAATAAGAAATCAACTACAACTAAAAAGCCCCTCAAAAACATTCAAACACTTGGTGGGTAAATAACGTTATTAAATAATGAATGGATGAACAATAAGATCAAGGAAAAAATCAAAAATTACCTGGAAACAAATGAAAATAAACACAAAACAACCCAAAATCTATGAGACATAGCGAAAGCAATCCTGAGAGGGAAGTATATAACATTATAAGCATACCATAAGATGCAAGAAAAATCTCAAATAAACAATTTAGCTCTACACCTAAAAGAACTAGAAAAAGAACAACAAACAAAGCCCAGAGTAAGTAGAAGGAAGGAAATAATAAAGATCACAGTGGAAATAAATTGCACAGAGACAAAAAGAAATAGAAAAGATCAATGAAACCAAGAGCTGCTTCTTGAAAAGATAAACAAGATTGATGAATCTTTAACCAGACTCATCAAGAAAGACAGAGGGCCCAAATAAACAAAATCAATAATGAAAGAGGGGAAACTGACATCACAAAAATACCAAGATTTTTTAAAAAATGGTATGAACAACTGTAGCCAATGAATTTAGCAACCTAGGTGAAAGAGACAAATTCCTAGAGACATACAATCTCCCAAAACTCAATCAGGAAGAAACAGAAACATGACTGGACTGATAAAAACTAATGAAATTGAAGCAGTAATAAAAAAAAAAAACTCCCAGCAAACAAAAGTTCTGGACCAGATTACTTCACAGGTGAATTTTGCCAAACATTCGAAGAACTAACACCTATTCTCAATCTATTCCAAAGAATTCAAGAAGAGGGAAGACTTCCAAGCTCTTTTTATGAGGCCAGCATTATCTTAATTCTATAACCAAATAAATATGCTACAAAAAAGGAAATTATAGGCCAATATCCCTGATGAACATAGATGCTAAAATTCTCAACAAAATATTAGCAAACTAGATCCAGCAATTCATTAAAAAGATCATACATTATGACCAACTAAGATTTATTCTGGGGATACAAAGCTGGTACAATATTTGCAAATCAATAAATATGATATATCACATAAACAAAATGAAAGATAAAAATCATATAATCGTATCAATAGATGCATAACAAATTCAACAAAATCCAGCATCCATTTATGATAAAAACTCTTAGCAAAGTGGGAACAGAGGAATCACACCTTCACATAATAAAGGCCATATATGAAAAACCTATGGTGGGGAGAATGGACGGGGGGAAATGCAGACAACTATACTTGAAAAACAATTAAAAAAAAAAGGAAAAACCAAATCAACATGATACTTAATGGGCAAAAACTAAAAGCTTTGACCTTAAGATTGGAAACAAGAAAGGGATGTCCACTTTCATCACTCTTATTCAACATGTAACAGGGTGCAGCCAAGGGGAGTCCCAAACAGGGATTTGTAATGGGGTCCAGAACTCAGGGTGTCCAGGAAATATTAGAAAAAATGTATATATAGGATGTCTTCACCCCCACAAATCTGAGGTGGGGGATGGGATGCATGGGGCAGGGCCATTGAGAGTTGTTTTGAATAACAATAGTTTTGCAGATAACTTCTAGAATGGTCATTTAACATATCTATAACTTTTAACTGGTTTCATAGATACATTAAATAGCTGTGGCCATGCTTTGAGCCAGGGGGATGGGAGTGACTTCAACCCATGATGTAACTGGGAGACAAATCCCTCTGGGTACAGCACCGGCATAAAAGTTTGCAGATGATTGGCTCCACACCATGGGGCCATGCCTGGGGGGACTTACTAAGGCAGCCCAGTAAAGCTGGAAGAATAAGGGAATGTTGGCAGGTGTAACTGATTGTGGGAGGAGTCAGAAATGGGGCCGCAGAGGAAGGCTGACGCTGGGATTTAAACCCAGGCATGGCAGCCATGTGGGGGCTTTTGAGACCACATGGCTTTGGCAAAAGTTGGGACCATGCACCCTTTTTGCCACATGACTTAGGAAGCAGGAGAGACTTTACCTGGAAGAAAAGGGGTAAAAGATTTTTTTGCTGGTGGCCCATGAGAATGTGCCACATAGTTTTGGATTAACTAGAGATCACAGCAGCAACACAGAGGATGGTGCCGGAACTGAGGGGCTGCCTGAACCACGAACTTCTGCTTTCTTTCCTGAGATATGATACCCTGGACTGGGCAAAAGGGAGAAGGAAGGACTGTGTGTTTGTGGGTATTCTTTTTTTTAAATATATTTTATTGATTATACTATTACAGTTGTCCCATTTCTCCCCCATCATTCCCCTCCACCCTGCACACCCTCTCCCACCCACATCCCCCGCTTTAGTTCATGTCCATGTCTCATAAGTTCTTTAGCTTCTACATTTCCCACACTATTCTTGCCCTCCCCCTATTTTCTATCCACCATCTATGCTACTTATTCTCTGTACCTTTTCCCCCTCTCTCTTCCTCCCACTCCCCTGTTGCTAACCCTCCATATGATCTCCATTTCTGTGGTTCTGTTCCTGTTCTAGTTCTTTGCTTAGTTTGCTTTTGTTTTAGGTGAGGGTCTTAATAGCTGTGAGTTTGCTGTCTTTTCACTGTCATATTTTTATATTCTTTTTCTTAGATAAGTCCATTTAACATTTCATATAATAAGGGTTTGGTGATGATGAACTTCTTTAACTTGACCTTATCTGAGAAGCACTTTATGTTTTCTTCCATTCTAAATGACAGCTTTGCTGGATAGAGCAATTTTGGCTGTAGGTCCCTGCCTTTCAAGACTTCAAATATTTCTTTCCAGCCCTTTCTTGCCTGTAAGGTCTCTTTTGAGAAACAAGCTGACAGTCTGATGGGAACTCCTTTGTAGGTGACTGTCCCCTTATCCCTTGCTGCTTCTAGAATTCTCTCCTTCATTTGAATCTTGGCTAATGTAATTACGATGTGCCTTGGCATGACCTCCTTGGGTCCACCTTCTTTGAGACTCTCTGAGCTACCTGGGCTTCCTGGTAGTCTATTTCCTTTGCCAGATTGGGGAAGTTCTCCTTTATTATTTGTTCAAAGAAGTTTTCCACTTGTTGCTCTTCATCTTCCCCTTCTGGTACCCCTATAATTTGGATGTTGGGACGTTTAAAGATGTCCCAGAGGTTCCTAAGCCTCTCCTTATTTTTTTGAATTCTTGTTTCTTCCTTCTCTTCCATTTGGTTGTTTGTTCCTTCCTTCTGGTTCACTCCATTGATTTGAGTCCCAGTTTTCCTCCCATCTCTATTGGTTCCCCATGTGTTTTCCTTCATTTCACTTATTGTAGCCCACATTTTTTCATCTAATTTGTGAGCAAAATCAAGCAATTCTGTGAGCATCCTGATCACCAGGGCTTTGAACTGTGCATCTGATAGGTTGCCTATCTCTTTGTTGCTTAGAGGAATTGGCTCTAGGGCTTTCATTTCTTCTCTGGTTTGAGCCATTTTTGGTGGTTTTTTTTTGTTTTGTTTTGTTTTGGTTTTGGTCTGGTCACGGCTGTTACATAGTAAGGGGTGGAGCCTTAGGTGTTCCCCTGCGCGGGGCAGCCCAGTCGCTGAGTTGTGACGCTGTATGTGGGGGCAGGGTCCGAGAGGGAACAATGGCACCTGCTCTGCTCTCTTCTGGATTCCAGTCCCTTCCGCTGCTTTCCCTTCACCTGGACTGTCTGTGTGCAGGAATGTGGGACCACCTGGTCAGCCAGCCGCCTTACGCAGCCTCACTGGGTCTGCACAGTTGCCACCCCGTGCCCGGGGTCTTCCAGCTGCCGCCTGTGGGTCCAGGGTCCGCTAGCTGCCACCTGTGCACCTGGGAACTTCCAGCCACTGCTGCCTGTGTTCCCGGGTCCGCACCTCCACTTTTTCCTGTCACAACTCTGCCCCTCTTACCGGTCTGGATGAATGGTTGTTGGACTTCCGTACAGTTCAATTTTCTGTCAGTTCGGGTTGTTTTCTTGTTTCTAAATATTTGTTGTCCTTAATTTTGGTTGTGAGAGGAGGCACAGTGTGTCCACCTACACCTCCATTTTGGCCGGAAGTCCCATGTTCTGTGTTTGTGGGTATTCTAAAGGACTTTAGTATTTTTAATGAAGACATTAAGTCATTACTCTAAGTCTGTATAACTTTTTAAATAAATAATCCCGTTCCTTTTCAGCAATCTCTGGCATTGAGAGAGATGTCTTTCCCTGGTGGCAGTCAAGGCAAACCTAGTATAGAAGGTGGGACCCCTGGAGCACAAGGGTGAGTCCATTTGGTAATGGTATATCATTTGCCTCCCGCCCCCCCACCAAGGTCTGTGCTGTAACAAACATAATACTGGAAGTCCTAGCAATTTCAATTAGATGAGAAAAAATAAAATGCATCAAAATTGGAATGGAGGAAGTAAAACTGTTCTTATTAGCAGATGACATGATACTGTATGTTGCGGACTATTCACCCTGATTTCAGAAGTTGTAACCCTCACCCCATGGTGGGCTGAGTAAGAGCCTAGGGACCCGTTTCATCTGGATCTGTTCTGTCAAGAGGACATGACCTACTAAGGAGACAAAGCTTATCTCCCTGGCAGGAGCGCTGCTTCTGCATCATCCATCTCTGGCCCCAATACTTGGTTGGTTAGTCAATGACAGGTAAGACTCCTCATGGAAGGGACAACCTAAGCCAGACACGACCACTTGGGAGGCCCTCATGGAAGGACTTGGGGGGCTGCAGCAAAGAGGGGGTGATGGGCCCTTACCCCCCAGCTATTCTGACATAGCCCAAGTCCCCATTCCTGTCTGAGAGATGCCTTCTGCTTCCTGAGCCTAATTGGCTTAAAGCCTGAAACTATGAGGGCAAGTGGTGCAGCCCTGTGCTGGCCAGAGCAGTTCCCCACGTCATCGGGCATAAGAAAGAATTCCTAAAGTCCTGTGAAACCTGCTTTGCTAAGAGTGCACTCATTTAAATGATAAGGGTCCGAGGAGGAAATGAGTATGTCTCCCAAAGTTTGGCAACCCCCTTTCCGGACAGACACTGACTCAGATTAAGCCCTCAGATTTCTTTGACATGTTAAACCTGTGTTTCTGTGTATTTGAACCCAATAAAAGCCTAGTGAGGAGGGGGCTCTGGGTCATTCTCCTCTGAGAGTTTGACCACCTTTCCTCCCCAAGCAGATGATGTCTTGGTAGTTTTATTTTCATCCATGATGGAGGGATGGGGCTCTGCGGGCGGAGGCCCCCCACATCTGGTGCCCAGGACAGGGGCCCCCCACAACTGTATATAGAAAACTCTTAAAGACTCCATCAAAATCTACTAGATCTAATAAATGAATTTTGTAAAGTAGCAGGACACGAAATTATTATTCAAAAATCAGCGACATTTTTATATCCCAATAATGAACTATCAGAAAAAGCAACTAAAAAAATCCCATTTAATATTGCAACAGCAACAGAAAATAAGGCATGTAGGAATAAATTTAACCAAGGAGGTCAAAGACCAGTACTCAGAACTATAGAACACTGAAGAAAGAAATTGAGAAAGATAAAAACAATTGGAAGTATATACCATGTTCATGGACTGCAAGAATTAACATCATTAAAATGTCCATACTACCCAAAGCAATGTATAGATTCAATGCAATTCCTATCAAAATACTAATGGCATATTTCACAGCTCTAGAACAAATATTTCAAAAATTTTTATGTAGCCAGGAAAAAACTCTGAATAGCCTCTTCAGTCTTATGAAAAATGAATAAACTTGAAGGTATCATCATACCTGATAGAAAACTATACTACAAGATCATTGTAATCAAAACAGCCTGCTACTGGCATAAGAACAGGCATATAGGCCAATATAACAGACAGAGAGCTCAGAAATCAACCCATATCCTTATAGTCAATTAATATTTGACAAAGGAGGCAATAGCATATAATGGAGTAAAAACAGTCTCTTCAATAAATGGTGTTAAGAAAATTGGACAGGTACATGCAAAAAAATTAATCTAGACCACCAGCTTATGTCATATACAAGAATAAACTCACAATGGATAAAAGACTTAAATATAAGTCATGAAACCATAAAAAATTCTAGAAGAAAGCATAAGCAGTAAAATCTCAAATCTCTTATAGCAGTATTTTTGCAGATATATGTCTTAGGGCAAGGGAAACAAAAGAAAAACAAATGAGACTACATGAAGCTAAAAAACTTCTGCACAGAAAAAAAAAATCAACAAATTGAAAAAGGAGCCCACTGTATGGGAAACATATTTGCCAATGATACATCTGATAAGATGTGAATTTCTAAAATATATAAAGAACTTATACAACTCAACACCAGAAAGACAAATCATCTAATTTAAAAATGGGCAAAGGACCTGAATGGATACTTCTCCAAAGAGGACATACAGAGAGCCAATAGACAGGAAAAAAATGCTCAATATTACTAATTGTCTGAGAGATGCAAATCAAAACTACAATGAGATATTACTTCATAACTGCCAGAATGGCTACCATCAATAAATCAACAAACAACAAATGCTGATGAGGATGTAGAGCACTCATGCACTGTTGCTGGGAATGCAGACTGGTGCAACCACTGTAAAAAACAGTATGGATTTCCTCCAAAAATTAAAAATGGAACTGTCTTTTGACCTGGCAATCCCACTTTTGGGAATATACCCTAACAATACCAAAACACCATTTCAAAAGAATGTAAGTCCCTCTATGTTCATAGCAGCATAATTTACAATGGCCAAGATCTTGAAATAACCCAAAAGCCCATCAGTAGATGAGTGGATAAAAGATCTGTGGTACATTTATACAATGAAATACTACATGGCCATAAAAAAAAAAAACAAACTCTTACCTTTTGTGACAGCATGGATGAACCTGGAGATTATTATTCTAGCTGAAATATGTCAGTCAGAGAAAGACAAATACCAAAATATCTTACTTATATGTGGAATCTAATGAACAAAATAAGCTGGTGAACTAAATAGAAACAGAGGCATGGACACATGGAACAGACTGATAGCAGTCAGAGGGAATGGGTAGAGGGGATTGGATGGAAGATGGTGAGGGGATTAACCAAAGAACATATATGCATAACTCATAGACACAGACAATAGTGTGGTGATGGCCAGAGGGAAAGGGGTGTGGGGGCTGGGTGGAGATGGGCAAAAGGAGAGGGAAATGGGGACATGTCCCTATTACTTTATAGTGTCAGCAATAAAAATAAAGTTAAAAATAATAATTATCAAAGTAAGCAATCTCAAAGTCACAGGTCCATAAATCCCTATTTCACTGATGCCTCTACTTAGAGACTGACACAATGAAAGTAAAAGTTCCCAACCAAAATATTTGCCTACGCTTCCAGGCAAGATGGAGGCATAGGTAGTTATGCTTTGCTTCCTCACACAATTAAAAGGACAACAATAAATTTAAAAGCAAAAAAACAATCGGAATTTCCAGAAAATTGAACTATATGGAAGTCCAACAACCAAGGATTTAAAGAAGTAACATTCACCCAGATGGGTAGAAAGGGCAGAGATGGGCATCCAGGATGGAGAGGACAAGCAACAAAGCAGTGGACCAGGCAGTCCCACATTTGCATGTGTATAAGACAGGAGGAACAACTGGGGAGTGAGACAGACTTCATAACCCAGGCTTCCAGCATGGGAAACTAATGTCTCAGAACCTGTAGCTGTAAAAAACTGTGGGCATTGTGGCTGAGGGAGAAATTCCCAACCTCACAGGAGAGTTCATCGAGAGACCCACAGGGTCTAGAATGTATACAAGCCCACCCACCCAGGAATCAGCACCCGAAGGGCCCAGTTTTTGTGTGGGTAGTGGGGGAAGTGACTGAAAATGGAGGAAGAGCCAAGCAAGCAGCATCGTTTCCTCTCTGACACTCCCCCACATACAGAACTACGACACAGCGACATGGGTTGCCCAGCCCTGACAATACCTAAGTCTCCGCCCCTTACAATGTAACAGGTATGCCAAGACAAAGATATATGGCCCAAACAAAAGAACAGATCAAAACTCCAGAAAAAGAAGTAAGTGACGAAGAGATAGCCAACCTATCAGATGAAGAGCTCAAAACACTGGTAATCAGGATGCTCACAGAAATAATTGAGTATGGACACAAAAATAGAGGAAGAAGTGAAGATTATGCAAAGTGAAATGAAGGAAAATATACAGGGAACCAATAGTGAAGGAAAGGAAACCAGGACACAAATCAACAATTTGGAGCAGAAGAAAGAAGTAAACATCCAACCACAACAGAATAAAGAAACAAGAATTCAAAAAAATAGGAGAGGCTTAGGAACCTCGGGGACAACTTTAAATGTTCCAACATCTGAATCTTAGGGGTGCCAGAAAGAGAAGAGGAAGAGCAAGAAATTGAGAACTTCTTTAAAAAAATAATGAAGTAGATCTTCCCCAATCTGAAGAAGTCTATTTCAGGAAGCCCAAGAAGCTCAGAGAGTTCCAAAGAAATTTGACCTAAGGAGGAATACACCAAGGTATACCATAATTACATTACCCAAAATAAAAGATAAGGAGAGCATCTTAAAAGCAGCAAGAGAAAAGAAGACAGTCACCTACAAAGGAGTGTCCATAAGACTATCAGGGGATTTCTCAAAAGAAACCTTGCAGACAAGATGGGGCTAGAAAGAAGTATTCAAAATCATGAAAGGCAAGGACTGACATCCAAGATTACTCCATCCAGCAAAGCTATCGTTTAGAATGGAAGGGCAGATAAAGTGATTCCCAGATAAGGTCAAGTTAATGGAGTTGATCATCACCAAGCCCTTATTATATGAAATGTTGAAGGTACTTATCTAAGAAAAAGAAGAAGACTAAAACTATGAACAGTAAAGTGACAACAAATTCACAACTATCAACAACCGAACATGAAAAACAACAAAGACAAATTAAGCAAACAATACAACAGGAACAGAATCACAGAAATGGAGATCCCATGGAGGGTTATCAGCAGGGAGGGAGTGAAAGAGAATGGAGGAAAAGGTACAGGGAACAAGAAGCACAATTGCTAGGTACAAAATAGACAAGAGGAAGGTTAAGAATAGTACAGGAAATGGAGAAGCCAAAGAACTTATATGTATGACCCATGGACATGAACTAAGTCAGGGGAATGCTGGTGGGAGGGACTTGCAGGGCAAAGGGAGATAAAAGGGCAAAAAAGGGGACTATTATAATAGCATAATCAATAAAATATACTTAAAAATATTTGCCTACATTAACTGAATCATTACTTAAGTACATTTGTTGAAAATTTACAAACTTTTTCTGAATTTCTTTAGTAAACAGAAGAAATAAAGATAAAATTTAAATTAAAAAACTGAATATTTTGGCATATTATATCATTAAGTGAAGTATCGTTTTGCATTTCATCAGTTTTATAATTCAAATTTTGACATACCCATTTTCCCCAAGTGGAGAGGGACACACCTGGAAAAGATTAGCATAAGCATGTCTTGTTTCACATAAATAATTGTATTGTGTTATGAGATTGTGAAACATAATCAGAGGACCAAATCACTTAACCTCTTAAGTCCCAGTTCTCATATCTTTGAGATGACAGCTTGGACTGTTCAGTAGTCTTCAAATAATTTTAGCTATAAAAAAACACCTTTATAAAGTCAAATAATCATAGCTAATAATGACAATTAATCTTTGTGTTTTCACATATCTTCTCATTTCATTCTCACAACATATGATCCACGTCATTATGATGCAGTTGAAGAAACCAAGGCTAGAAGAGTTTAAGCAATGTACTCAAGATCACACAGCTGACCACAGAGCCAGAATTCAAATGTTCTGTCCAACTTCAAATCCCATGCACTTTAACCACTTAAAGCCCTCTCTGTGAAGCAAAGAAGGGGACTTTGCTGACTGAAAAGTTTGGACTCCCTAATGCCTCACTAATGTTATTTTCTTATCCTGGGAATTGAGTTTAAGAAGCACCCATTTTTTTTTTTTCTATAAAAATGAATCTCAGCTCTGGCTGGTGGAGCTCAGTGGATTGAGTATGGGCCTGTGAACCAAAGGGTCGCAGGTTCTACTGTCAGGCAGGGCACATGCCTGGGTTGCAGGCCAGGTTCCCAGTGGCGGGTACACAAAAGGCAACCACACATTGATATTTCTCTCCCTCTCTTTCTCCTTCCCTTCCTCTCTCTCTAAAAATAAATAAAAATCTTTAAAAATTACACAAAAAAAAAGTGAGCTATTCTTTTTAAAAATTCATGTACAATTCGGATGTGAGAATATATGCACAATAAAAATGTCATATGGTGACATCTACTGGTAAATTGTGGTATTGTATTTAAGTTCCTTTCATAGGAAATTTTAAAAGTTCGTTGAGGCTAAATTCTGCTAATATTCCAGTGTAAATCAGAATAGGAGAAATTCCTGTTATACAGACTGAGCAGAGAGGAGAACTTGGAATGTCCCACACAGTTCAAGGCCTGAATTCTGATCCTGCCTTTGCCATCATTAGCTGTACAGACTTCGTTACATCACTTTGTGTCCTAGCCCCAGAAACTTCATCTTGAATCAATATATGATCATGCCATCTCAGAAGCTTTATCATTGTGCCCTGAAAGTACTAAGGGCATGCTCATAGAAGCAAGTACTAAGGCCTTGTCATAGAAGCAAGGCCAAGAGAATGAGGCTCCCCTCCTCCCCTTTAATCTACGTACTTCTCTTTTAATCTCTTCATACACTGATGTTTTGAATAATATTGGTTTCCAATAGAATTCCATACTTTGTTTTAAAAGTTTCTAAAATTTTTTTATTTTACTATAATACCTTGATCAATCCATTTCAGCATTTACTGTGCTTACCACATTTGACGTTCCTGCACTAACACTTTTTTAAAATTCTATCCCCACTCCTCCTCTTTGGCAACCATCAACTTGTTCTCTATAATTATGGGCCTATTTCTATTTTGTTTTGTTTAGATTTCACATACAAGTGAAATCATACAGCATTTATTTCTCTCTTTCACTTAGCATATAGGTCCATCTATGTTGTCAAAAATGGCAAGATTTTGTTCTTTTTTATAGCCGAGTAGTGGCTATATGGGTGTTTGTTTTATTATTAGTCTTTAAATCACAGAAATACATGTTGTATGCTATTCTGCATAATCGTTTACATAAAAATTGTAAAAACTCAATTAGAAAATAAATGATATATAAATAAAATTAACTTTTTAAAAATTGATATAACTCCATCAAACATGAACCTCTGGGATTGTCCTATTTATAACCACACCCATCTTCTTCCCTCCATCACCCACCTTGTCCCTAATCCATTGCAACCAATAATTTATTCTCATGCTCACTTCAGCAGCACATATACTATAGAATATACCAGTTAATGCAGTAAAAAAATTAAGCACAGGCAGTAGTAGCAATATTATATGAAGTATATTTAAGGAAATAATTTGACAAAACACCAAAAAGAGAAAGAGAAGAAGCTTATAATGAGTGAATCTCATTTCTGAAAACAGAAGCAAAATTCCTGAGTGATTGTTTAAAAACAGAAAATTACACTAAGTGGAACTTCCGATCAAGATGGCACTGTATGTAAACATGGTTCACCTCCTCACACAACCACATCAAAATTACAACTAAACTATAGAACAACCATCACTCAGAACCATCATAAATCAAGTTAAATAGAAGACTGACAAACCACAGAATTAAAGAAACCACATCCATCCAGACTGAGAGGGTTGGAGAGGCAGACAGGCTGGTCCCACATCCACGTATGGTGGATAAAAACTCAGGAGGAACATCTCGGGAGCAAGGAGTGCCAGCCCCACACCAGGCTGCCCAGCCCAGGGTTCCAGGTACAGAAAGAGAAGTCTCCATAACTTCTAGCTGCAAAACCACCAGTTATTGAGTCCATGGAAGACACTGCTGGAGTCTCAAGAAGTTCCTCTTAAAGAAACTCACACATGGACTTACTCAGACTCACCCCCTCTGACATCCAGCACAAAGGTAACAGTTTGAAAGGCATCAGTGGCACACACTGAGGAACAGAAGTGTCTGGCATCAAGGTGAGAGCTGGAGGATAGCTTTTTCCTTGACAGAAAGGCAGCAGAACTCTTCTCCCACAGCGCCACAGAGTCAGCAGGTGAGTGCCATATCTGAGACTCCATCAACCTGGCTAACACTGTTTGCTCCACCCTGGAGATCCTCTGAGACTGTACCACTCAACTTATGGGCCCATCCAAGCTGTTAACAGTGACTTTTCCATATGAATGGGTGGCCTTGATTCATGCTTCACAACTTAAATCCCCTCAAACAAGCAACAGCCAGCTTCAGTGAGCCCTTCACCCCCCATACCTCTTATTAAGTGGCCCCAGACCTATCACTAGCAGCAGCCTGATTAAATTCACAGTTTGGCTTTGCCTGGGAGTCTTCAAGCCCAGGACAAGTAGCAGCCATTTCAGATTGCTTTATAACTCATGCAGGGTGGCCCCAAGCAGAACACAGTTTGGGGATAATTTTTGCCTGTGCCACTACCATGCCCCTGCACAGCTGATCCTCCATGAAGGGCAGATGTTGGTGGACAGTGGTCACAGCCAGTCCTTACAGCTGACTGGCCTAGGTAAATCCCTCCCACTGACCTTGATCCCAACAGCAATCAAGGCTCAACTACAAGAGAAGAGTCTACTCAGCCCACATGAAGGGTACACCTCAAGCACCCAGCTTAGGTCATAGGGGACACTATGCCGCTGGACCCCATAGGACACCTGCTACATTAGGCCATGCTACCAAGACACGGAGTCATAGCAGCTCTACATAATACATAGAAACAATGCAGGGACACTGACAGAATAAGGAGACAAAGAAACATGGCCCAAATGAAAGAACAGATCAAAACTCCAGAAAAAGAACTAAACAAAATGAAGATAAGCAATCTATCAGATGCAGAGTTCAAAACACTGGTTATAAAGATGCTCAAGGAACTTAGTAAGGACTTCAACAATACAAAAAAGATTCAGTGAGAAACAAAGGATACACTAATTGAAATAAAGAACAATTTACAGGGAAGCAAAGGTAGAGTGAATGAAGCTGAGATTCAAATCAATGATTTGGAACATAAGGAAGCAAAAATCAACCAATCAGAACAAGAAGAAAAAAGAATCCAAAAAAATGAGGAGGGTGTAAGCAGCCTCGGGGAAAACTTCAGGTGTTCTAACATTTGCATCATAGGGGTTCCAGAAGGAGAAGAGAAGGAGAAAGGAATTGGAAATGTTTCAAAAAATAATGAAAGAAAATTTTCCTAATTTGGTAAAGAATATAGACATGCAAGTCCAGGAAGCACAAAGAGTCCCAAACAAAATGGATGCAAAGAGGCTCACTCCAAGACTTAAAATGTCAAAGGGTGAAAAAATAAAAAATAAAATAAAATGCCAAAGGTTAAAGATAAAGAAAGAATCTTAAAAGCAGCAAGAGAAAAACAGTTAGCTACATGGGAGTTCCCATAAAACTGTCAGCTGATTTCTTAAAAGAAACTTTGGAGGCAAGAAGGGATTGGCACGAAATATTCAAAGTCATGAAAAGCTGGGACCTACAGCCAAGGTTGCTCCATGCACCAAAGCTGTTAACAGTGACTTTAGAATCAAAGGGCAGATAAAGAGCTTCCCAGATGAAAAAACTAAAAGAGTTCATCATCACCGAACCATTATTATATGAAATGTGAAAGGGACTTATTTAAGAAAAAGATCAAAACTATGAATAAAATGGCAATAAATACATATCTATCAAAAATTGAATCTAAAAAACAAACTAAGCAAGCAAAAAGAACAGGGACAGAATCATGGATACAGAGAGGGTTTTGATGGTTGCCAGATGGGAGGGGGTGTGGGTGAATGGGTAAAGAGGTGAGGTTATTAAGGAGTACAAATATGTGATTACAGAATAACCATGGGAATGTAAAGTGTAGTATAGGAAATGGAGTAGCCAAGAACTTATACACAGACCCATGAACATGAACAATGCCTTGAGAATTGCCTGAGGGAATGAGGGGTACTGGTGAGGGGGGCAAATGGGGAAAAACTGGGACAACTGTAATAGCATAATCAATAAATTAGAATTTAAAAAAAGAAAATTACACTAAGAGGTGTATTATTTAGGCTTACCAGGTATTATTAGGTATTGTTAGAGTTTATAATAAAAATAGGTACATGACAAACATTACAAAATATTTTATTACAATTTATTAATTCAGAGAAAAGCCCCAGAATAATATTAGTAGATGCTCAAAAGTCATTTGATCAAATTCAACACATTTTGCTGATATTAATTAAAAATCAAAACACCTGTGACCCATAAAAGTATATCTCTTTCACAGAATAAAAAATGTTTACTTCATACATAAAAGTCAAACAATAGAAGTATTCCCATTAAAATCTGATATAGTATAAAGATAAATATGTTGACTATCGTGACTATTACTCAAAATTATTAGGAAGTTTTAGGTGAGTGTAATAAGGTGAGGGAAAAATTAGAAAGTATACATATGGGAAAAATACAAAATTAAAATTTTTGCATAATACAATTACCTGCAAATCAAGGAAATTAACTGAAAATAAAGTACTTACTAGAGAGTTCTTATAATGTGCACAGTTGCAAAATTAATGTACAAAGCTTAAGAGTAGTGATAGAAACTTAAATACCTTCAGGTGGACAAAAAAAATGAATGAAGCAGACTGGTAAGGACATTCTGTGACTACAGGAAGCAAACAGCTTCCCAGCTCCTGAACATTTTTGTCAAGAGGGCAAGTGAGACCAGAGTTGCTAGATATTCTGTTTTTTTCAAGAGAATTTGTAAAGCCAGATTTTTTTATAGAACTTCCTAATTTTTATTTGTAGATAACTAACGCAAAAATTATCTGAGCTAAACATTTCCTTAGGCTAGATATGACCATGGGCCTCTAATGTGCAACTTTTGATCAGTGCTTTCCAGTATCACTAATCTGCAAATGTGATGGGGGGAAATGTGAAATGAGACAAAAATTGATTAATCTTTAAATAACTATTTGGAATAAAATTAAATTTCCACCTTTTATAGCACACCAAATAAAGATAAAGATTTAAATGTAAAAAATGTAACTGAACAAGCAGTAAGGAGAGAGAGAGAGAGAGGTAGTATCTCTCTACATATGTAATGTTGGGCTGGGTAATGCTTTCTATAAATAACAACAAATACATAAATTATAAAAGGAAAAAACTGAGATTGACTACACATTCTTTTTAATCATTTAAGGTCAAAAAATAAAAGGGCAGTGGTAAAGTAGGAAAAATATTTAAAACATTTAGGATAAATATCCTTTATCTTGAGAGACTGATCTTACAAATCAATAATAAGCATCTCCAGAAAATATCAAGCACAGAATGTGAAAAAACAAGTCACAAAATAAGAAATGAGAATAGCCAATGAACAAATGATGAATATTCAACTTCACCAGTGATCAAAGAAATACAAATTAAACCAATGACACAATGCCATTTTTCCCTATTGACTTTACAAAAATTTTTTAAAATTGTTTTTGAGGTCCAGTGTTGACAAAGGCATTTATGTTGGTAGAAGTACAACATACAACTTTTGGAACAATTTGCCAGAACCCTTTAACTGAGCATTCCACTTCTATAAGTTTAGTCAAAAGAAAAAATAATATATACAAGGATTTAGTTGTAAGAATGTCATTATTAGTATAATAGCAGACCATGAAAATGAAAAAAACAAGACAATGCAAAAACTGATTAAAAAATACCTAAACTAGTACATTCATACTACTTGGCAGTCATGAAATGTGAAAGTCTTGAAAAATATTTATTATTATCAAAAGATTTTTATATACATTGCTAAGGAATTTTTAACATTTTTTATCTTAAATTAAAACTTAAACAACATTAACTTTAATTTTAGTGTGACTCCAAATTACACAGATTATGTAGAAATCAGAAAGAATACACCCCAAATAGGTATCTCTGAATTGTGGAGTTATAATTATTGTATTCCAAATGTCCCTTTTTACCATTTTGTTTTTATTTTTCTCTAATGAACATATATTTAGATAACAAGGAGGAAAAAATCATTTTTAATTAAAAAATAAAGAAACCTAGAGTCCTCAGCTAGCCTCATTGATTATTACAGTTATTTGTCTGTATTATAAAGAATTAAATATCCCTGGCTGATGTGGCTCAGTGGAATGAGTGCCAGCCTGTGAACCAAAGAGTTGCCAGTTAGGTTCCCAGTCACGGTACATGCCTGGGATGCAGGCCAGGTCCCCAGTGAGGGGTACTTGAGGGGCAACCACACACTGATGTCTCTCTCCCTCTCTTTCTCCCTCCCTTTCTCTCTTTCTAAAAATAAATAAAAATCTTTTTTAAAAAGTTAAATGTAGTTTATATGGCTTAGTTTCCTCTAAGTGTGTGTGCATGTATAAATATATATACTACATATAATAAGTAGGCTTACCTTTCTATTTGTTTTGCTTGGACTGCTTTAAAATAAAGTGATATGCTAAATGATGGCAAAGAGAGCCACCCCAGAATTATACAAAATGCCAGAAGGAGAGCTTTGGCAGGCTTTAATTTATCACTCTGAAAAATTAAAATTTTATTGCAAATAAGCCACAAAGTGGATTTCCTACATGTGGTTTTTAGAGTTACCAACAACTACCTGGTTTCTCTAAGGCAACTTAATACAGTTAATGAAACTTATACAAATATTTACAGGCCCAGAGAGAGATTTATTGGCAGATTTGGTCTTCCTTGTAGGATGTTAACAGTGAATTCCTGCCAGCCCCCACAAATCACAGAAAGAGATGCTAGAATGATTTTGCCAATGGTTTAGGCAAGGAAAAATGTGGAGCTGTGAATTTTGTGCTATTTACTAGATGAGTCTGAGAGTGTATTCATAAATAATAATGCAAGTGTCCAAAATAAACTAAGTGGTACATGTAAAAGCTACGAATTAAGAGGTCATGTTTTAAAAACAAAAAGGCACTTCTCGGACCTAACCACTCCCTTTTTCCTTTGCCCATTGCTGCCAGCTGGACTTCCTACTGTGGGATTGCCCAGGATTCAATCTTAGGTACCCTCCAAACCAACTTCACCCTGCCCCTTGTTTTTTTTAAATATATTTTATTGATTATGCTATTACAGTTGTCCCATTTCTCCCCCATCATTCCCCTCCACCCTGCACACCCCCTCCCACCCACATTCCCCCCCCTTTAGTTCATGTCCATGTGTCATAAGTTCTTTAGCTTCTACATTTCCCACACTATTCTTGCCCTCCCCCTGTCTATTTTCTACCCACTGTCTATGCTACTTATTCTCTGTAACTTTTACCCCCTCTCCTCCTCCCACTCCCCTGTTGCTAACCCTCCATATGATCTCCATTTCTGTGGTTCTGTTCCTGTTCTACTTGTTTGCTTTTGTTTTAGGTGTGGTTGTTAATAATTGTGAGTTTGCTGTCTTTTTACTGTCATATTTTTTATCTTCTTTTTCTTAGATAAGTCCCTTTACATTTCATATAATAAGGGCTTGGTGATGATGAACTCCTTTAACTTGACCTTACCTGGGAAGCACTTTATCTTCCCTTCCATTCTAAATGAAAGCTTTGCTGGATAGAGCAATCTTGGATGTAGGTCCTTGCCTTTCATGACTTGGAATACTTCTTTCCAGCCCCTTCTTGCATGTAAGGTCTCTTTTGAGAAATCAGCTGACAGTCTGATGGGAACTCCTTTGTAGATGACTGTCCCCTTATCCCTTGCTGCTTCTAGAACTTTCTCCTTCATTGTAATCTTGGGTAATGTAGTTATGATATGCCTTGGTGTGTTCCTCCTCTGGTCCAACTTCTTTGGGACTGTCTGAGCTTCCTAGACGTCCTGGTAGTCTATTTCCTTTGCCAGATTGGGGAAGTTCTCCTTTATTATTTGTTCAAATAAGTTTTCCACTTGTTGCTTTTCTTTGTTGCAGACCATTCAGCCTGGTTTCAGGAGTTGTAACCCTCACCCCATGGTGGGCTGAGTAAGAGCCTAGGGACCTGTTTCATCTGGGTCTGTTCTGTCAAGAGGACGTGAGCTACTAAGGAGACAAAGCTTATCTCCCTGGTAGGAGCACTACTTCTGCCTCATCCATCTCTGGCCTCAATGCTTAGTCGGTTAGTCAATGATGGGTAAGACTCCTCATAGGAGGGGCAACCTAAGCCAGACACGACCACTTGGGAGGCCCTCAAAGAAGGACTTGGGGGACTGCAGCAAAGAGGGGGTGATGGACCTTCCACCCCCGGCTATTCTGACATAGCCCGAGTCCCCATTTCTTTCTGAGAGATGTCTTCTGCTTCCTGGACCTAATTGGCTTAAAGCCTGAAACTATGAGGGCGAGTGGTGCAGCCCTGTGCCGGCCAAAGCAGTTCCCCGGGTGATCGGGCGTAAGAAAGAATTCCTAAAGTCCTGTGAAAACTGCTTTGCTAAGAGTGCTCTCACTTAAATGATAAGGGTCCGAGGAGGAAATGAGTATGTCTCCCAAAGTTTGGCAACCCCCTTTCCGGACAGACACTGACTCAGATTAAGCCCTCAAATTTCTTTGACATGTTAAACCTGTATTCCTGTGTATTTGAACCCAATAAAAGCCTAGTGAGGAAGGGGCTCTGGGTCATTCTCCTTTGAGAGTTTGGCCACCTCTCCTCCCCAAGCAGATCATATCTTGGTAGTTTTATTTTCATCCGTGACAGATGGGGGGTTCTGCAGGCGGTGCCCCCACACTTCTTCTTCCCCTTCTGGTATCCCTATAATTCGGATGTTGGGATGTTTAAAGATGTCCCGGAAGTTCCTAAGCCTCTCCTCATTTTTTTTTTTTTTTTGAATTCTTGTTTCTTCCTTCTTTTCTGTTTGGTTGTTTCTTTCTTCTAGTCCACTCCATTGATTTGAGTCCCAGTTTTCCTCCTATCTCTATTGGTTCCCCATGCATTTTCCTTCATTTCACTTATTGTAGCCTGCATTCTTTCATCCAATTTGTGAGCAAAATCAACCAATTCTGTGAGCATCCTGATCACCAGGGCTTTGAACTGTGCATCTGATAGGTTGGCTATCTCTTCATGGCTTAGAGGAATTGCTCTGGGGATTTCATTTGTTCTCTGGTTTGAGCCATTTTTGGTGGTTCTTTTGGGGGGGTTCTGGTCGAGGCTGTTACATAGTGAGGGTGGAGCCTTAGGTGTTCCCCAGGGCGGGGCAGCCCAGTTGCTAAGTTGTGAGGCTGTGTGTGGGGGCAGGGTCTAAGAGGGAACAATGATGCTTGCTCTGTTCTTTCTTGGATTCCAGTCCCTTCCACCGCTTCCCCTTTGCCTGGATTATCTGCATGCGTATGTGGGACCAGCTGGTCAGCCAGTGGCCTTGGGTGGCCTTACTGGGTCTGCACAGTTGCCACCCCATGCCCAAGGTCCACTAGCTGCTGCCTGTGCACCTGGGGTCTGCCTGCTGCTGCCTGTGTGCCTGCGCACCTGTGTGCCTGGGGTCTGCTAGCTGCTGTCTGCGTGCCTGGGTCCGCACCTCCACTTTTTCCTGCTGCGACTCAGCCCCTTACCAGTCTGGATGAATGGTTGTTGGACTTCCATACAGTTCAATTTTCTATCAGTTCTGGTTATTTTCTTGTTTCTAAATATTTGTTGTCCTTAATTTTGGTTGTGAGAGGAGGCACAGTGTGTCCACCTATGCCTCTATCTTGGCCAGAAGTCACCCTGCCCCTTGTTTTAAGTAACGTCTGTAGTCTGGTGACTGACTCCCACACACATATGTGTCTGCCCCTGTGACTTCCCAAGACACCTGACATCTCAAGCTTGACAGGTCTATCCTAAACTCTGTCTTCCTCCTAAGTCTACTCCTCCTCTCAGTTTTCACAGCTCAATAAAGGACATTACTATTGTCCTAGCTGCCCACACCAAAAGTCTAGGATTCATTTTGGATTTCCCTTTTCATCTCCCCAACATCAAATCTTCAGCAAATCCTGTCAATTTTCTCTCCAAAACACAAAAATACATGTCAAATCCACCCTCTGCTCACTACATCATCTCTCATCTGGATTATTGTAATAACCTCCCAATCGTTCTTTCTAGAACCCATTCCCCACTGAGGGGCCAGTGATATTTAAAATTTTAATTTGTAGATCTGACTGGTGTGGCTCGGTGGGTTGGGCATCATCCCACAAATTGAAAGGTCACTGGTTCAATTTCAGGTCAGGACACATGCCTGGGTTGGGGGCATGCAAGAGGCAACTGATCGATGTTTCTTTCCCTCCCTTTCTCTCTAAAAATAAATAAAATCTTTTTAAAAAACCCACCAATTCTTTTTAGAAATTTAATTTGTATGGTTTTCTTTTTATTTTTATTATTGACACTATCACAGATGTCCCAATTCCCTTCTTTTTGCTCACCTCCATCTAGCCTCTGTGCTCCCCTTCCCTCTGGCCATCACCACACTGTTGTCTGTGTCTATGGGTTATGCATATATATTCTTTGGTTAATCCCCTCACCATCTTCCATCTAGTCCCCTCTACCCATTCCCTCTGACTGCTATCAGTCTGTTCCATGTGTCCATGCCTCTGTTTCTATTTAGTTTGCCAGCTTATTTTGTTCATTAAATTCCACATATAAGTGAGATGTTTTGGTATTTGTCTTTCTCTGACTGACTTATTTCACTTAGCATAATACTCTCCAAGTCCATCCATGCTGTTCCAAAGGTAAGATGTCCTTCCTTTATACAGCCCTCTAGTGGTTTTCTATTCAACATGGAAAAAAAAACCCCAAAACCCTGAACTTCTCACCTTGTATAGTTGACAAGGTCAACGAATGCCTGTCCTCTGCTCCCTACTTCCTGCAAACTGTTCTCAAGCTTCAAGGGCCTTCTTTTTATTCCTGGGATCCCAAGTTCATCCTACAGAGGGCTGCTCCGCTTTTTGTTTCCTTTGCCTGAAAGTTCCCCCATCCCACTCCTACTCCATCCACATTAATTAGTTTTTGAAACAGTAAAGAATTAAAGAATTGAGGGCATACGGTGTGTAACTGGCAATCAGAAGACTCATACTTACTCTCAACCACTAATGATCATGACTATTGTCAACAGCAACTGAAGTATTTCCTTGGCTTATGATTTCCTCTTCTCTGAAACATTAACTTTTAACTTGGACAGTTAACTTCTCTCTTGGAAATTTACAGCCTAGACATTGAGATCCAGATCTGAGGTCACTGGAGCTGGTTACCTGCTGTGCAAGTTCCCAAACTGTCCAATTTCTGCCAGATTTACTTATTCAGCTCTTCCTTTGGAATTTGTGAACTGCCTGGTATTCTTTAGTAAATTTTATCTAAAGTTGGTTTCTGTAACTTACAACTGAAATGATCTTTGACCAATGAAGGATTCTATCTTAATTATCTAGTCTGCTTCCTACAACTCAGCCTCACAGAATCCTTCTTTTACTGGGGACTATTGGCTACTTCAGGGCATCTGTGGAATTCAAGACCAGCATTAATGATGGTATACGTAGAACCATTTAATATGCATCCTCTTCCCTCACACACACACACACACACACACACACGTGCACACATATACACACACTCTCCTGCATTCTCTCCAGATCCTCTCACCACCCTTTTTGACTTTTCTCCAGCACCCTTGAGGATAGATTCTATTCTGTTTTTGTGTTTGCTAATGCACATCAATAAAGCTAACTCTGAAAGGGAAACCTCTCCTAGAAGAAACTCATTCCTTTTCCTTTCCTAGATTATCTTATTTCTATTTAAATGCCCTCATTACCTATGTTTCAATCTGCAGGGTAGTGGGCTTCAATTTTTGGAGGCTGGGACTCCTTTGACAAAGGCTACAGACATTCACACAAAAATATTCATACACATGCACACACATTTGCATACAACAAAAGTTCTTGGAATCACTTTGCTAGGAATAGTATTTCTGTGGCATCCTTCTATCACTATACACACACCACCATTAATTCCTACCCTTCTCTAACACTTCTGCTGCCAGAGATACTGGTAAAATAAACCTGGCTCCTCCTTCTTTGAGTTTACTGTGCTGACAAAAAAAGAAAAAGTTTCTCTAACTCTTACAGTTAGAATTATTAGTCATTAAAAGTTTCCTCCATTGCAATATTTCCCCAGGACAAACATCTTACATTGTCCTAGATAACAGTTAATATTACATAAGTTACATTTTTAAAATGGTTTCCTTCATGAGGAAGCATTCTTGGACCCTGGCTGAGATGAGGAAACAGCCAAACCTAATCAGTAGCACACTTATCAAGAATTTATTAGGTGGGTTATTTCTTGGCAAGATTATCACAGTGATTAATCTCATTCATTACTTGTTAATTTTAGAAGGTAACATTTTCAGCCCAGTTCCCAGGTTCTAAGATGTTGTTAATTTGAAACCTGCAGCTTCTTATGTACTAACTCTACCTTCTAATTAGAAAAGAAGTCTAAAAATGTTGGAGATTTTTGGGTTGCATTCTCCAAGTTAAATTTGTGTTAACTGAGGAAAATAAAAAGTGGAGAAGAAAGATGGAAAAATGAAATGCAGAGTGGATGCAGTAGAGAAAGAATCCTAAGATTGGAGGCAGATCAGAGATTGAACAGAAAAGTGTTTTTTTCCTCACAATGCCAGTGGGTCACAACTGGCCTCAAGGCCCTAAGGCTTCTTTTCAGCCCAGTCAGCTTCCTGGTGGATGCATTTATTTTGATTATTTACTTTTCAATAGAGTCAGCACGGTCTAGAGCAGGGTTTCTCAACCTTGACAGTGTTGGCATTCAGGGCCAGATAATTCCTTGTTGTGGAGGTTGTCCTGTGCATTGTAGGTTGTTTAACAGTATTCCTGGTCTGTATTCACTAGATACCAGTAACATTTTCCAGTTTCAACAACAAAAAAATCACCACAATGAAGGGCAAAATTGCCCCCACAACTGAGAATCACCAAATAGAGAAAAGGTCCACAGTCAGACAAATTTAGGTTCTAACCCTAGCTCCATCCTTATAAGCCTTGAAAAAGTACTATTTATCTGAGCCTGTTTTCTTGTCAGAAAATAATACTTTTCTCAAGTTGTTTTGAGAATGAAGTGAAATGAAATATGTGAAAATGTTCCCAGCAGGTACTTAGTAAACATTTCTTCTCTCCCCATTCCAGCCTCATTTATCGAACAAACATTTATTGAGTACTTATGTTGGATGCTAAGGATATAAATACAAAACAATTTTTGTCCTCCAAGAGCTAACCAACCTGGAAAGAGACAAATAAGAAACTATAATAGACAATGTCCATTAATAAAGATTATTTACCTAACCTTACATAATTCTGGCTCTATTTTTCTTTGTTTTTAATAGTTAATCTCTCTTCATTAAGTTCACCTTGTATGTCTCCTCATAAAGGAAGGGGCCTATGAGTGGGGTCTTAAAAAATGAGTAGCAGTTCATCAGAAAAACAGAAGCACACTAGGCAGAAAAACAGAATGAGCAAAGGCTTAATAGTGTAGTAATTTCATGGAATTGTGTTATCCAGAGGGCTACAGTGAGACCAAGTAGGAGAATTCAGTGCAAGATGAAGGATGCTAAGTAATTTGGACTTTTTCTTACAGGTCACAAAGACCTCTAGGGTGCTCTTATCAGGATGGTGGCAGGATCAGATCTGCTTTGGAAACACTATGGCAGCAGAGAGGAGGAGAAATGAGAGGTGAAACAATGAAGGGGAGAAGAGATGGGAAGCAAGACGACCACTTAGAAGCTATTTGTTCCAGATGAGAGGTAATGAGGGCCTGAATCGCAGACTCAACAATGACAACATCAAGATACCAGTAGGCTCCAGGGACATTAAAACATAGAACTGACAGGATTTAGTGACTGATTAGATGGGGAAGAGGATAGCAGGGGAAGAGGATAGCAAGTGACGAAGAAGGAATGAAAGGTGATTATAAGATTCTATCTTAGAAAATTTGGTGGATACCAATAGCATTTAGAGATGACAAGCACAGAAACTGCTCTTTTTCACAGCTGCTACCATTAACTGAGCAAAGGTTCCCACTATCTCCAGCTTTCATTCGACAGATTCATGTACAACTCAATTCAACAAACCTAGGAGTATGGAGCACACCCAGAAGTTTGGAGACATCAGTTATGCCTGTCCATCTTTGCTTGGTTCTAGGAAAGTCCCAGGAAAATAGCATCAATGAATAAGAAATAATCACTGTTGGTCATTTGTGTGTACAAGACACACAAATGGGAAATTACAGTACAATGTGATCTGCATTACTGTTTTGTGAAGGTCATCCTTAAACTGAAAGGAGCTGTTCAGAGAAACATGAGGATGAAAAGAATGTTTTAGCCAAAGGAACAACAGATGAAAAAGCATGAAGAGGTAGTATAATTTGATATCACTGTAGGGTGGGTGAGGTAAAAGGTAAAGCCAGAGATGTACACAGATCATAAAATGTCTTGTGAGCTAAAGATTAGCAAAGTATAATTTTCAAAGAAAGCCCCCAAAACTTAGGAGGAAAGAAAAACAGATAACAAACATCTCAGTACATAGTGAGGCATATTTTTTAAGAGTTTATTTGAACAAAATTTTATTTGATTTGAGAAAGTGAAACTAGAAGTGTTTAGATGTGCTCCAACCACAGGAACTAGGGGAAAGTCTCCTATAGAGAAGAGGAGGAAGCAAAGCAAGATATTTATTGGCTGTAAGTTAAGCTGTTGTATTATTTGGGAAAGCCAACTTGGCTGATGGTGATTGGTTATCCTTAGGTTTTGATTTCTTAACCTTGAGGCATTTACAGGCTTGGGTATGCTTATATAGACTGCTGAGACATTAGATCCACCTTGGTCTAAGATGTTTCCTTCATTAACACTAATATGTACCAAATTCTGTGCTAGGCTCGACCAGTTGATGGATTAGTGAAGTTCTCCCAACTACCTCATATGCACTTTGCTCTAGCCATCATCACATTGAGTTGTCATCTTTCCATTGGTGTCCTCTATTAGATATTGCAAGTTCCTCGAAGCCAGGACTGTTGTCATAATCATCCTCATCACCCCAGTCTTAGTGTCTGGCACAAATTAGGCTCTTGTTTACTAAATGCTCTGTCTGGTGAAAAAAGTTTTCCTGAATATCTTACCTTCTAGGGTCCACAGCATCATTTTCTCATATGTAAATGATAAGGGCAGTACAGAGAAACAGAGTGGTAAATTTGGCTCTGGAAGATCTGGATTCTGGTATTGTCTCATGTCAGAGTTAGTAAACTCTGACCTTGGACAAAATGCATATATTCTGAGCCTTAGGGTTCTCATCTATAAAAACAGAATTTTAAAAAATTCTCATGTCTGGGACCGGAGGCAGCCCTGAGACTGGAGGTGGCTGAGCTCCCGGAGGCGGCCCTGGGACTGGAGGTGGCCCTGGGACTGGAGGCGACCCTGCGACCGGAGGAGGGGGCTCCGTGGAAGACCCAGAGCTCACAGCAATAGACTCAGGGAGGGTTCCATCTGTAAGAGATCCCAGCTGAAACCCATAAACTCGGGAAAGTGCGCCCTCTGCAGGAGGCTCAGAAATCACACCCATGGCCCTGCATGGAGAGTGCACCATTAGCCCTCGGGACAGTGCGCAGCTGGCACTGAGGACAGTAGCCCAAACCTGACTGAGTGAGGAACAGAGAGAAAAGCGGTACAAGTCACCTCTCAGCCTGTTACAGCCAGAAAGACCAGAAAATCCAGTTTGGCCCATTTGAAAATAGCAAGAGGTTTTTTTTTGTTGTTGTTTTGTTTTCTTTGGGTTTCTTTGGTAGTTGTTTTTGTTTGTTTAGTTGGGTTTTTTTGTTTGTTTGTTTGTTTTTTGGTTTGTTTTTCGTTTTTGTGGGATTCTTTTTGTTTTGTTTTGATTGTATATTTTTTATTATCTCTTCCCTTTTTATCCCTCAATTCCTTTTGCTTCTCTTCTTTCTTGTTTTATTCCTTCTTCCTTTCTTTCCAATTTTATCTCTCCTTCCTTCCTCTTTTTTTCTCTTCTTTTTTCACTTTTTTCTTTTCTCTTTTTAAATACCCATGAGTGAGGCAAAAAAAATCCTAGAACTGTGAAAAAACCAGAGTTGGACCAAAAGAGGGGGTATCCCAACAGCTGAGACAGTGGAAGCTCTGAACACCAGGATAACTGAAGGAAACTACACCACTGATTCTCACAGGTATTCTACCACAAAAGTTCATAAATCCAGGGAGCAGGATCAATTTAAGAAGCTGAGGCTTACAAGAAGGTTCTCACAAACAATGAGAAAACAAAGAAACAATCCCCAAATGAAAGGAAAGGAGGAAGCCCCAGAAAGAATCCTAAATGAAACAGATACAACTCAACTATCAGATACTGAGTTCAAAGAAATGGTTGTCAGGAAGCTCCATGAGCTCTCAATGAGCTACCAGAAACTACAGGGAATCTGCGATGAACTCACTGCAAACTATATCAACATAAAAAGAAAATAGAAACTATCAACAAGGGCCAAGAGGAAATGAAGAATACAATTTCTGAGCTGAAGAACACAGTAGAAGGAATGAAAAAGCAGAATCGATGAAGCAGAGGATCAGATCAGTGAGCTGGAGGACAAAGTAGAAAAAAGAAGTCAGAAAGAGCAAGAAAAGGAAAAGAGGCTAGGAAAGAATGAAGAGGGATTAAGAGAAATGCAAGACAACATGAAAAGGAATAATATCCCTATAATAGGAATACCAGAAGGAGAAGAAGAAGAGCAAGGGATAGAAAACCAATTTGAAAAAGTAATGATGGAAAACTTCCCTAATTTGATGAGAAAAAGTCACACAAATCCAGGAAACACAGAGAGTCCCAATCAAGAGGAACCCAAACAGGCCCACTTCAAGACACATCCTCATTAAAATGGCAAAATTCCAAGACAAAGAGGGAATCTTAAAGGCAGCAAGGGAGAAAAAGGAAGTAACATACAAAGGAGCCCCGATAAGGTTAGCAGCTGACTTCCCAATGGAAACGCTCCAAGCCAGAAGAGAATGGCAAGAAATATTCCAAGTAATGAGAACCAAAGGCCTGCAACCAAGACTACTTTACCCAGCAAGGCTTTCAATCAAGATAGAAGGCCAAATAAGGAGATTCGCAGACAAAAGAAGTCTAAATGAATACACCTCTACCAAACCACTTCTGCAAGAGATACTAAAGAGACTGCTTTAAGGAAAGGAAGGAAAACAGAGAGAGAGGAACACAGGTACAAAAATAACAATGAATCAGTACCTATCAATAATAACCTTAAATGTAAATGGATTAAATGCTCCAATCAAAAGACATAGAATAGCTGAATGGATAAGAAAGAATGACCCACACATATGCTGCCTACAAGAGACCCACCTCAGGACAAAAGAGCTACACAGACTCAAAGTGAAAGACTGGAAACAAATTTTCCAAGCAAACGGACAGAAAAAAAAAAGGCCGGGGTAGCAATACTCATATCAGACAAAATAGACTTCAAAAGAAGAACCATAAAGAGAGACCCAGAAGGTCACTTCCTAATACTCAAGGGTAGAATCCACAAAGAAGACATAAACATTGTAAATATATATGCACACAACATAAGAGTACCTACATACATCAAGAAAATCTTAAAGGACTTCAAGAAAGATATTGACAGCAACACAATTATAGTAGGGGATTTTAACACCCCACTGCCAAAAATGGACAGATCTTCCAAACAAAATATCAACAAAAATACTGTGGCATTGAACAACACTCTACATGAATTGGACTTAACTGATATATATAGAGCCCTTCATCCCAAAGACACTAAATACACATTTTTTTCAAATGCACATGGAACATTTTCAAAGACAGACCACATGATAGGACAAAAAACAAGCCTCAACAATTCAAGAAAATTAAAATCATACCAACCATTTTTCTCCGATCACAAGGGACAGAAACTAGAAACCAACCCCAAGGGGAAAAACACAAAGCATTCAAAATTATGGAGATTGAATAGCATGCTACTAAACAATGAATGGATCGAGTGAAATTAGGGAAGAAATCAAACAGTTTCTGGAAACAAATGAAAATGAACTAGCAACGACCTGAAACTTATGAGATACAGCAAAGGCAGTCCTCAGAGGGAAGTTCATAGTAATACAGGTTTACCTAAAGAAGATGGAAACTTTTCAAACTACTTAACCCTATGCCGACAAGAACTTGAGGAACAACAACAAGGACAGCCCAGAGCAAGTAGAAGGAAGGAAATAACCAAGATCAGAGCAGAATTAAATGACATAGAGACTAAAAGCACAATTCTAAGGATCAATGAATCCAGGAGCTGGTTCTTTGAAAAGATCGACAAAATTGACAAGCCTTTAAGCAGATTCATCAAGAAAAAAAGAGAGAGGACTCAAATAAACACAATCAGAAATGAAAGAGGAGAGATTACAACGGACACCACAGAACTACAAAGGATTGTAGGAAATTACTATGAAGAACTGTATGCCAAGAAATTTGAAAACCTAGGTGAAATGGACAAGTTTCTAGAAAAATATAATCTTCCAAAACTCAACGAAGAAGAAACAGAAAGCCTGAACAGACCAATAACAGATGATTAAATTGAAGCAGTAATCAAAAAACTCCTGACACACAAAGGCCCTGGACCAGATGGTTTCACAGGAGAATTCTACAAAAATATTTAAGGAAGAGCTAACCCCTATCCTTCACAGACTATTCCAAAAAATCCAAAATGATGGAAGACTTCCAAACTCTTTTATGAAGCCAGCATCATCCTAATCCCAAAACCAGATAAAGACACAACAAAGAAGGAGAACTTCTCGGCAATATCACTGATGAACATAGACGCTAAAATCCTTAACAAAATATTGGCAAACCGCATCCAGCAATACATTAAAAAGATCATACACCATGACCAAGTGGGATTCATCCCAGGGATGCAAGGATGGCTCAACATTCACAAATCAGTAAATGTAATACATCACATAAACAAAAGCAAATACAAAAATCACATGATCATATCAATAGATGCGGAAAAAGCTTTTGATAAGGTACAGCACCCATTTATGATAAAAACACTCAGCAAAGTGGGAATAGAGGGAGCATTCCTCAACATAATAAAGGCCATATATGAGACACCTACAGCCAACATCATACTCAATGGGCAAAAACTAAAATCTTTCCCACTAAGATCAGGAACAAGACAAGCTTGTCCACTTTCACCACTTCTATTCAATATAGTATTGGAAGTCTTAGCCACAGCAATTAGACAAGAAAAGGAAATAAAAGGCATCCAAATTGGAAAGGAGGAAACAAAACTATCATTGTTTGCAGATGACATGATAGTGTACATAGAAAATCCTATAGACTCGGCCAAAAAGCTGCTGGACATAATAAATGAATTTGGCCAAATAGCCAGATACAAAGTCAATATCCAGAAATCAAAGGCATTTTTGTATACCAACAATGAAATAGCAGAAGCAGAAATCAAGAAAAAATCCCATTTCATATAGCAAAAAGAAGAATAAAATACCTAGGAATAAACCTAACCAAGGAGGTAAAAGACCTGTATGCAGAAAACTACACAACACTGAGGAAAGAAATCAAGAAAGACATAAACAAATGGAAGCATATACCGTGTTCATGGATTGGAAGAATTAATATCATCAAAATGTCCATACTACCCAAAGCAATTTACAAATTCAATGCAATACCTATTAAAGTACCAATGGCATATTTCACAGACATAGAACATTTCAAAAATTTATATGGAACCATAAACGACCCCAAATAGCTGCAATTTTAAGAAGAGCAAAGTAGGAGGGATGACAATACCTGATACCAAACTGTATTACAAGGCCACGGTAATCAAAACAGCCTGGTACTGGCACAAAAAAAGGCACATGGACCAGTGGTACAGAACAGAGAGCCCAGAAATATACCCAAGTCTCTACAGTCAATTTGACAAAGGGGGCAGCAACATAAAATGGAGTAAAAATAGCCTCTTCAACAAGTGGTGCTGGGAGAACTGGACAGCTACGTGCAAAAAAATGAAAGTGGAGCACCAACTTACACCATACACAAAAATAAATTCAAGGTGGATAAAAGATTGAAATATGAGACTTCCGGCCAAGATGGAGGCGTAGGCGGACACACTGTGCCTCCTCTCACAACCAAAATTAAGGACAACAAATATTTAGAAACAAGAAAACAATCAGAACTTATAGCAAATTGAACTGTACGGAAGTCCAACAAGCATTCATCCAGACCGGTAAGAGGGGCGGAGTCGCGGTAGGAAAAAGTGGAGGTGCGGACCCAGGAACGCAAGTAGCAGCGGCTCGCAGTTCCCAGGTGCACGGGCGGTGGCTGGCGGTCCTCAGGCCCACAGGCGGCAGCTGGCGGACCCCGGGCAAAGGGGGGCAACTGTGCAGACCCAGTGAGGACGCACAAGGCGGCTGGCTGACCAGGGGGTCCCACATTCGCACACGCAGACGGTCCAGGCAGAGGGGAAGTGGCAGAAGGGACTGAGCCAGGAGAGAGCAGAGCAGGCGCCATTATTCCCTCTCAGGCCCCGCCCCCACATACAGCATCACAACCCAGCGACTGGGCTGCCCTGCCCTGAGGAACACTTAAGGCTCCACCCCTCATACGTAATAGCTGCGACCAGACTAAAACCAAACCAAAACAAAAGAAAAAACCCCACCAAAAATGGCTCAAACCGGAGGAAAAATGAAAACCCCGGAGTCAATTCCTCTAAGCGACAAAGAGATAGCCAATCTATCAGATGCACAGTTCAAAGCACTGGTCATCAAAATGCTCACAGAATTGGTTGATTTTGCTCATAAATTAGATGAGAAAATGCAGGCTACAATACGTGAAATGAAGGAAGACACATGGGAAACTGATAGAGATGGAAGGAAAACTGGGACTCAAATCAATGGAGTGGACCAGAAGGAAGAAATTAACAACCAAACAGAAAACGAGGAAGAAACAAGAATTCAAAAAAATAGAATTCAAAAAAATGAGGAGAGGCTTAGGAACCTCCGGGACATCGTTAAACGTCCCAACATCCAAATTATAGGGGTCCTAGAAGGGGAAGAAGAGCAACAAGTAGAAAACTTATTTGAAAAAATAATAAAGGAGAACTTTCCCAATATGGCAAAGGAAATAGACTACCAGGACGTCCAGGAAGCTCAGAGAGTCCCAAAGAAGTTGGGCCCAAGGAGGAACACATCAAGGCACATTGTAATTACATTAGCCAAGATTCAAATGAAGGAGAGAATTCTAGAAGCAGCAAGGGATAAGGGGACAGTCACCTACAAAGGAGGTCCCATCAGACTGTCAGCTGATTTCTCAGAAGAGACCTTACAGGCAAGAAGGGGCTGGAAAGAAATATTTGAAATCTTGAAAAGCAGGGACCGACATCCAAAATTGCTCTTTCCAGCAAAGCTGTCATTTAGAATGGAAGGACAGATAAAGCGCTTCTCAGATAAGGTCAAGTTCAAGGAGTTCGTCATCACCAAGCTCTTATTATATGAAATGTTAAAGGGACTTATCTAAGAAAAAGAAGATAAAAAATATGACAATGAAAAGACAGCAAACTCACAGCTATTAAGAACCACACCTAAAACAAAAGCAAACTAAGCAAACAGCTAGAACAGGAACAGAACCACAGAAATGGAGATCCCATGGAGGGTTAGCAACAGGGGCATGGGAGGAGGAGAGGGGGGGAAGGTACAGAGAATGAGTAGCATAGATAGTGGGTAGAAAATAGACAGGGGCAGGGGAAGAATAGTATGGGAAATGTAGAAGCTAAAGAACTTATGACACATGGACATGAACTAAAGGGGGGAATGTGAGTGGGAGAGGGTGTGCTGGGTGGGGGGAATGATGGGGGAGAAACGAGACAACTGTAATAGCATAATCAATAAAATATATTAAAAAATAAAAGAAAAAAAGACTGAAATATAAGCCATGACACCATTAAAATCCTAGAGGATAACATAGGCAGGAAAATCTCAGATATTTCATGCAGCAACATTTTTACTGATATATCCCCTAAAGCAAGGGACATAAAGGAAAAAATAAACAAAAGGGATCTCATCAAAATAAAAAGCTTCTGCACGGCTAAAGAAAACAGTATTAAAATAAAAAGAGAACCAACAGAATGGGAAAATATATTTGCCAATGATACCTCAGACAAGGGTTTTATCTCCAAAATATATAAAGAACTTACACGACTCCACTCTAAGAAGACAAGCAACCCAATTAAACTGGGCAAAGGACTTGAACATACACTTCTCCAAGGAGGACAGAGGATCCAGAGACACATGAAAAGATGCTCGATATCGCTAACAGAGAGATGCAAATTAAAACTACAGTGAGATACCACTTGACACCAGTCAGAATGGCCTTCATAAACAAAGCAACAAACAGCAAGTGTTGGAGAGGTTGTGGAGAAAAGTGGACCCTAGTGTACTGTTGGTGGGAGTACAGACTGGTACAACCACTATGGAAAATAGTATGAAATTTTCTAATAAAACTAAAAATGGACCTACCTTTTGACCCAGCAATTCCACTGTTTGGATTATATCCCAAGAACCCTGAAACACCAATCCAAAAGAACCTAAGCACCCCTATGTTCATAGCAGCACAATTTACAATAGCCAAGTGTTTGAAGCCACCTAGGTGCCCATCAGTTAATGAATGGATCAAAAAACTGTGGTACATTTACACAATGGAATTCTATGCAGCAGAAAGAAAGGAGCTCCCACCCTTTGCAACAGCATGGATGGGACTGGAGAGCATCATGCTAAGGGAAATAAACCAGGCAGTGAAAGACAAATACCACACGATCTCACCTTTAACAGGAACCTAATCAACAAAACAAACAAACAAGCATAATATAACCAAAGACACTGAAATTGAGAACAGTCTGACAGTGACCAGAGGGGAGAGGGGAGGGAATTTCAGGGGAAAAGGGGAACGGTTTAGAGCAACAATTATAAAGGACACATGGACAAAAACTACGGGGGGTGGAAATGGGAGGGAGGTGCGGAGGGCTGGGGCAGTAGGCTGGTGGGGGGAGTAAATGACAGAAAACTGTACAAGATCGACAATTAAAAAAAAATACTGGTTAAAAATAAAAAATTCTCATGTCTGAAAATAATATGTGAAAGTACTTTATAGCACTGCTCAAGTATGTTTATATATATTTCATCTTCCTTACAAACTAACCTGTGCTCAAAACTCAGGAAATAAAATAGGTTGAGCCCAAAGTTATTATAATAGGCTGGTAAAATGCTAATGTAAATTGTATTTTCAATGAGCATTCATGTTGTTGCACTAGATGCTGTGAATTACATTGTTTGCTCCTTGCTCACTCCACTCAAGTTATACTCACTTTCTTGCTGTACTTTAAATATACCAAGCTCATTCTTCTCTTTGTGCCTTTGCACTATTTACTCAGCAAGGTATACACTTTTCCCAGGTAGCTGCATATTACCTTCACTTCTTTCAGGTCTCTGCTCAAATGCCACCTCAAGATGCCTTCTCAAAGCACTTTACCTAAAACAGCACCTGCTCCTCTCCTCACTGCCATCACTTTCTACTTCCTTAGTTTGCCTTCCTTTTTCTTTGACAATCATCACAACCATGTATTTCCTTATCCTTTGCCTCCCATGAAAACATAAGCTCCATGAAGAGAGAGTGCCTCATAGCTGTATCCACAATACCTAGAACAATGCCTGGCACATAGAAGATATAGCCTTTTGCTAGGTACTTGCCTAAATGGCATTTGGTAAATAAACGTTTGTCACTGAAATCACCTGTCATCATATGGCATTAAGGACTTGCAAAACACAGTAGTATTAGAAGACCTAGTCTTGCCACTAACAAGGTGTTTGCCCTTAGAAAGTCACTTATTTCTGAGCTTCAGTTTTCTAACCTGTAAATTAGGAAGAGTATTATCCTCTACTTCCCCATTTTACAAATCACAGAATTGTTGTGGAATAGGGTCTCATATAGCATTTTACTAAGAAGGTATGTTTCTTAGTGTTAATTCAAGAGCACAGACATTGTCTTACTCATCTATTAACAGACCCGACATGGGTCCTGGATCTATAAACAATTGCCAAAAGAATGGACAGCAGAGGTTGAAATTTTCCTTTGTGAAATGAACTGAGCTTCAAATATTCATACTCTTAAATAGTCACTATAAGTGTCATTTCATTTTATATAGCATACATATTGGGTTGGCCAAAAAGTGTCATTTCATTTTATATAGCATACATATTGGGTTGGCCAAAAAGTTCACTTGATTTTTTCCTTAAGATGGCTCTACTAGTAGCGTTTAGTTGTCATTTACCTCATTCAAAACAATTTTGTTAGACTGTGACAGCTTTTGTATCAGCATGCATTTAAAAAAATAAAACATCAAAATTGGTGAATTTTTGTGCAACCCTTTTAATATTGAAGATGGAAGACAATATGCAGCATTTTTGGCATAATATGCTTTATTATTTCAAGAAAGGTGAAAATGCAACTGAAATGAGAAAAAAGATTTGTGCAAGTACTGATGGAACATGTCAAAAGTGGTTTGTGAAGTTTTGTGCTGAAAATTTCTTGCTAGATGATGTTCCATGGTTAGGTAGACCAGTTGAAGTTCATAGCAATCAAATTGAGACATTGAGAACAATCATCGTTGTACTATGTGGGAGATAGCCAACATACTCAAAATATCCAAATCAACAAAATTATTAGTGGAAATGAAAAATGTGCCTTTTGTTTTATGGAAAAAAATCATAGGACTTTTCAGCCAACCCAAAATTAGCAAAGTGAGCAAATAGAAATATTCCTATTTAGTATGGCTTTTGTTCAGGATAATAAATATGAATGCTTGTTTTGACTAAATGAATGGTTCTCCTGGGTCAGCGCTGAATAAATGCTTCTGCTACTCTGATAATTTTGATCCAGGTAGAAGATACATGCTTTTATCAACAGAGCCATCAATCCTGGAACGACCATTCATACAAGGGAGAAAAGAAACCCTGTATAATTTAGGGACATGAGCCAAGCCTGCACTCATTAGAGTAAGCTAATATATGACAGGAATACACAAATAAAAAATTGTTAAACCAGAACCAGACATTTTCTGTACATACATTTTCATGTATAACTACTATCTTTTCAATGAACTAGATCAAGATTAGGGGGAATAGCCCTGGCTGGTGTAGCTCAGCGGACTGAGCAGGGGCTGCGAACTAGAGGATCACTGGTTTGACACCCAGTCATGGCACATGCCTGGGTTGCAGGCCAAGTCCCCAGTGGGGGCCACATGAGAGGCAACCACATACTGATGTTTCTCTCCCTCTCTTTCTCCCTCCCTTCCCCTCTCTCTAAAAATAAATAAATAAAATCTTAAAAAAAAAAAACAATTAGAAGGAATAAAGTTTATAGTAACAGGAAGTTAAGTTATTTAGTGTAAATCCAGATTCTTGCCATTAGGTTTGGGGGGAAAGGCTTAAGTCTAGACTGAAAAAAAAAAAGGTGCTCCTTCTTTAAAGACTTGTAAACAGATGTTAAAACTGGGAAGGTGATGGGGAATAGCTTGTTCTGTATCAGCATAAGCACTTTGGATATATTACCTCATTTAATCCTTACAAACAATCTCCATTACACAGACAGAAAAATTAATTTATCTAGAGAAAAGAACCTTGCCCAAAGTCACACACTGGGATTTGAGTCTAAGCTATCTAAATCTGAGCTTTCTTATGCCATGCCATTAGTCTAAGATATGAAATTTTATTTGTATGAATACACACTGCAGAGCAGGAGAAATTTAACAATGATCACTTACCTTTTGGAAATTATAGCCAAGTATTTCCATAGTTTGATTTACAAACACCCAGGCTAACATACGGTTCAGCATATCAACGTATTAAACCAGGCTACGAAGAAAAAGGGCATTATGAAGTCAGCAGAAATAAAGAAATTATATAATTTTGTGAGAGGATTTGGACATGAGAAGAGGTTATTAAAGGATCTGGAATTATTAAAAAGGAAAGTTTAGGAATGACAGAAGCTTTTGCACAACTGCAAGAGAACATTTTCTTAAACAAAAACCTGAAAGATTAGGAAGGACAAATTGATTGGCAAGACATTTATTAGAGTGTGTTGAGTTCCATTTATTTTGCAGCAATCTTGTCTGGGCACTTTGGAAAAATCCGAAACCTAATACAGTGGAGTATGACATTTAGTCAGTGAAAATTCACTTCAAATTCTAGCCCTGTCACTTATTAGTAGTCATTTAATCTTTGAGCCTCTTTGTTCTTCTATAAAATGGGGAGTTGGGGAGTGTGAAGACCAACTCTTAAGGTGTTACTGTGAAAATTACAAGAAACCACATATATGAAAAGCCAGAACTCACCATCAAGATGTAAAATCAGTTAATCAGTTGTTGGGCAGGGGGTGGGGGTGAGGGCAGATACCAGGAATCCAAAACACATATCTTTTATCTGGAGAACTTCTTAGAGATGATTACTAGCCTATGTTTTCTTAGGAAGGAGACAGAAAGACTTGCACAAAAGAATTATTTGTTCACCTTTGAGGGAAGGTAAATCCCTTTCACTGTTTTAAAGACCAAGGAATGATCCAAACGTCTTAATTATGTATCATCTACCATGCTTTCTCTCAGGGAATCTTTGAGGTCCAAGAATATCTGTTAAGGTTAAACACAAAATTGGAGAAATTTGAAAATGGACAGGGCGTTAAATTATAGTAAATAACATTATAGATTTGTAAGAAAATATCTCTACTCCTGGATGGAAAATTTCACCTGGGACAGTGTCTATCTACATGCTAATGTATTTAGTGGTGAAGTTCAGTGATGTTTGCAAGTTCACAATTCAGAAAAATATATATATAAATAAAATATGTACATAAAGGAAATATGGCAAAAAAATTCATTGTTGAACTTAGGTGGTAGGTATATAAGTAATGTTTAAAACTGTTCAAAACTGCCCTGACTGGTGTGGCTCAATGGATTGAGTGCTGGCCTGTGAATCGGGAGGTTGATAATTCGATTCCCAGTCAGGGCACATACCTAGGTTGCAGGCCACGTCTCCAGTAGGGTGTAATTGAAAGGCAACCACACACTGATGTTTCCCTCCTTCTCTTTCTCCCTCCCTTTCCTTATCTCAAAATAAATAAATGAAACCTAAAAAAAAAAAAAAATTGCTCATAAGAAAGTATAGGGGGGCAGAGAGTAGTTGCATCTAGGTACTCTCCCAGGTGAAATTTTCCATCTTTTCCTTTTTTTACTCATCATACAGATGGTTGAAATGTGGGTGGTAATGCAGAAAAAGCTGATGGGAAAATAACAATATATCCCATACTAAGCTAAAGTCAATTAACTAAAGGACAAGTCCTACAAGACTTTTAAAACAATGTTATGTCACTTACAGTCATTCAGCCAGATGGTGAGAAGTCATTATTAACTAAAATCTATGATTTTAAGAAAGAAATTTATTTGTGAGGGGATAGGGGATTAAGTCAAAAGTTACATAGTTACCTCGCTTTGAACACAGACTATCTTGAGAATCAAGATTATCCTCGTATGATAATAATTAATGCTTATCTTTAAATGGGTACATTTATCTTCAGGGGTGGTATAAAAACAAAAAGAATTATGTAGGTAAAAACCAAAGTGCTATACAATTTTAGGTATTACTGAAGATCAATAAAGACACAAAAAAATTGCAAGTAAAAGAAGACCGAAAAAAAAAAAAAGATTTTACAGAACCAGAAAACAAAAATTTAAAAACCCAAGAAACCAAATAAAATAATCTCGAGTTAATTTACTACATTTTTTGCACCATATAAGCTTTGCAGCATATAAACTTTGCACCTTTTAAGAAACACCTACAGTTCTTCGGTAGAGAATTTCTTGCAGGGCAGGATCTGGAATTGAAGTTCCCTCCAAAGACCCCAACAGAACTCCACTGACTTCTAAGAATGTCAAGAGAATGATCTAAAACATGAAAAATGTCTTATTTAGAACATTAAAAATTAAAAGCACTCCTAAAGATCTAACAGAAGTATGACTCACTTACAAGGTAAACTTCCTTGTAATTTCAGTATAAGTATGAAGAGTAAGCCACAATAAAAAATGTTGAAATAAAAAAAATTAATGAGTATACTTATGACCATTTTAAAAAATAGGAAGCCAAGAATACCAAAAAGACAATTATATAGGAATGTAAGAACTCTGTTACCCACCCATTTTCTTACCAAAATAATTTTTAATTTCTATTATTTAAAAAAATTAAACAGAAGAATGGCATGGCTGAAAGGCCACTAGTGAAGTTATAAACTAAGAGCCCAAGAGACAATACTTAATGCAGGATAGAAGATTAGATATTATAAGGTCACTGTCCTCAATTGTCTCTGCTATTTTCACAAAAACAGCAACCCATGTAAGGCTATCTATTCTTCCCTTTTTTCTAATGGCAGGTCCCAAGAAGATGTCCATCAAAATGTTGCCAGTAGTAGCATTCTTAATTATGACCACGTAAAAACAGCTTGTTCTCGAAGGCTTTTTTAGGCCTGACCTGACATGAAATACACTACTTCTCTGGAAGATGTTTATTCATTGTTTTACCATGGAAGAGCAATGATGTTTAATTATTCATCTTTTAAAATCACAATCATAAAATCAAACTCATATATTACTATTGTAGGTTAGTGTTAGGAAAACCCCAACCTAATGGGCTATGTTAAAAAAAATTTTTTTAGGGTGCTTGGTTTAAACTCAGAAAGCATTTTTTCTCAGAAATATTATAGTAATAAGGGAAATGGATCTACAAAGCCTCATTTTCACAATCTCTCCCTGTATTTCCTAGTCTAAAAGACTAATGGATACTTAGGATGCTTCATATGCTTTCCAGGAGCCTCTCACGCAGGTCTCCATTTCTATTATGGTATTTTCATAAGCGGGGTACTTTCAAGCTGGGAAATGCCATACTATTTTGAGTTTTTATCACCTAAAATATATTAATATTCATTTTTACAACAGAAAACACTTGATTAACTTAAATTCTAGATGAAAGATATTTTTTAAAAATCAGAATTAAAAACGAGGTATAAGAGAACACTAAAATGTCCAAATAGTTTGCAGACCTCAAACATCAAAAGCAAGGTGCTATTTTAAAATATGTAATAACTCAAGTTTTAAAATGGATAAATTTAAATTTAATCCCTTTTGTATAAGACCAAAAATGGTAATCTAATACCACTGGGACTAAGTGCTGAAAAACTAAGTTATAAAACAAATACATAAAACATGATTACAATTTAAATGCTTTGAATTCTTTATCTTCTAAGCCTCCACTTTTAATACAGAACTAATTTTCCTAACTTTAACATATAGTCGTATTACTTAATACTTTATATCTAAAAGCTGTGCTTTAGAAACATTTTGAGAGTTTCCACAGCTATTAGGAAAACTTGAGAAAGAAAAAGTGGGGGTTAAAAGATAAGACTGCTTCAGACAGTAACATAGTATAAAAAGAACAAATACTCAGACCTTATGTCTCTAACTGTATTTCTGTATTTTTCTACAAAAACATTTTAATATCCAATAGTTTCATCAGCCCTTCCATTTTCAAACATCCCTCCCATTTCCTAAAGCGTGGACCTTAATACTGAGTCTCCTTTATACACAAGGCAGACATTCATTTTATGATGAATCAAGGTATTATGCTCCTAACTGAACGTTCACTAGAGTGCTTAGGATTTCAAAAATTTTCCAAAGCTCTCTCCTGCTCCATTCACAACAATCATTATGTAATAGAAATGGCAGAACTGGAGCAAATATTAGTCACATTTGAGTCTCTCTGTCAGGGGTTTCTCCTTGTAATGGGAAATAATTTGAATTAGGATAGAACAGTTGATAAGAAGGAAGAACAAACCAGCTAACCATATAAACAAAAAAGTGTTCTTTCCTTGAAACTCAAGAAGATATGCAGGAGCCAGCCATAAGGCCTGCCCTATAAACCACAGCATTAGGAGAACTACAGCTCTTTTCCAAGGCATTCTCACTAGTGGCATCACAAGGGGCAGTAGGCAGAGGTACCAAAGAAAGTACTGGGAGGTGCAGACTTTGTTAAAAGTCACAAAAATGGACGTATGAAGAAAACAACAAAAGACAAGGTCTCTGTAATATGCAAAAGACACTGCCAAAAGCAAGATGAACTGTGGTAGGAATGCAGCAATTCCCAGGGCAAAACTCCACTTGCTCTCTGCGGTCAAATACAGCATGTAGAAGTATGGAGAAAAGTTGTGGCGTATATCTCTCCTAGTCAGGTGATAAAGGTAGGTGTGCTCCAAAAATTCCCAACCATATTTATAGTAAAAACCGAAACTCAGGGCAAAAAATGTGAGTCCAGCAACTACTACATAGAGTACCACAGCCCGATCAAACAACCTCTTCAGGAATTCGTGAAAACGAGCCTGGAAGGAATACCGGGATTGGCAGAGGCTTCTGTCGTCGCGTACGGAAAGCAAGTGGAGGGCTATGGGAAGGATATATGTCACCGGATACATCTTCATATGCACTGCAAAACCATAGAATACAGCGGCACACGCGACGAGTCTTTTTTCTATTAGGTACAGGGCCATAAGCACCAGGGAGGCGACGATCGAGTCCGCATTGCCTCGGCTGGATACCACCACAGGCAAGGGATTAAGAAGCCAAAAGACACAGTAACCGCAGGCGTGACGGCGGCCCAACCCCTTAAGCAGCAGCAGGCTGTATAAGAGGAAAGCCGTAAGGAGGTCACAGCTGATGAAGAGAAACTTTCCAAAGAGGTCGCTAACGTAGATGTTGGGAATGAGGAGCCAAGCAAGCAGTGGCGTGTAACGGTAGGTCGCCCTCAGATAAGGCGAGCGTCCCTCCGTGACGAAACGCGCGGCGTCCGTGAAAACGTGGTAGTCGATGTCTGTATACCTTACGCGCAAGGTCCGGTCCTGGAACAACCCGTAGAAAACCAGGGCGACTCGGGCAAGGGAGGCCACACCAAACACCCCGGCGGGGGGTACTCGATGATGGCTCAGGAACCATTCTTCCCAGTGCTCTGTAGGACTCATTATTTGACTGGACAACAGCCGCTCAATCCCCACGCCTCACTGCCTTCGAATCCCTGACCTTCGATCGGGTTCCTCGCCTCCGATTGCCCGCCCATCTCCCACCAGCTAGGCGGCCAACCGGAACAACTGCCGGCTAGTGCTTCCGGCATGAAGCCCGCCCCCATGGGTTTCCGGTCGCGAACCCAGTGCAGTGTTCTCAGTCACCCCAACAGAGAATTAGCTTTCTCCTCATTGGCTGTCTCGCTTTCGGTCCTCCTCCGGCGGGGGGCGGAACTTCTTGTCCTTGTAGAAGGCGCCTTCCGCCCGCGGGGCTATCTTATCACCGAGGGGAGCTGGCGTTTCTCGTGTGAACCCGTTTCCCCGCCCTAATTCCAGTCGGCGGAGCCACATCCCGAAACGGAGCTATCTGCGAACTATATTCCTCAGGCCTGGGCAGAAAACCAAGGCGAGAAAAATGGAATGAAGGGAAACTAAGCCTGTTTTAGTTTCTTACGGTTTACTCCGCCACCTCGCGGTTTATCCCAGCGGTTTGTGGGCCCCGGGTCGTGCCAGGATGAGTTGAAGAGAGCCCAGAGCGTATACGTCCCCTGCAGTATTTGGACATGTTTATACGTATTTTGAAATCATCAGTTTACTAAATTCGAATTTAGGCAACCCTAGATGGAAGAATAGGAAGGACAGGGAAGCTTCGTAGCGTTCCTAAACTCTGCATGGCTCTGCAGGCCCTTTATGCAGCCACTGTATTTGCTATTGCTTCTGTCAAGGTTGTCTACCCCTCCCCAGTCACTACTTAACCGTTCAGGCCTCAGCTCAAGTGTTAACTCCTAAAGGCATATGATGGCTTTCAGCTCATTTTTCACCAGGCAGCATGATTTAGGTGCCAGACCTCTCCGCTAACTGAGGGTAGAGAGGCTCTAAGCTCAAGAAAATCATTTGCACACAAAGACCCTAGTCTGCACCAGTACCTGCTGTTCCAATGCTCCAAAACTCCCTTTTGGAGTGACCATCTTTTTATTATAGTATTTGTCACATGGCTTTGTGATAACCAATTTTTTGTGTGTTTCTCTTCCCTAGTTTTCCATCAGGACACTGAGTTCTTTGAGGACAGGTTATTTTGTCCTTTTCTGTACCCCCATATCTGACACATTACCAAACCTATAGTAGAGATTCAATAACACTTGAATTGATTTTAAATGTTCCTAGTACCAGAATATCTCTAGAGGGCATCCTTGGGTGCTCTCAGCTCCCAGTCCTTTTTTCTTTCAAATAGCCTTTATCTATCTCAAGTTCTGCCCTCTTCACTACCCTATTTCAACCTTACTTCCATGAATATCTCACAAGGAGTTCAGCCCATTACCTGTTTCCCTTCTGCTGGCACTTACTGCACTTACAGCGTGCATTGTGGAATTTCATAATTTACTTTAGATTGTATCTATAACCCTATCAATGAGAGAGTAGGGGTTTTGAGGTTAGAGATTATATCTTATCCTTAATTTTTTTCAATTACTCATATTTTTGCAGTCTTAGGCTCATGGTAAATGTTGAATAAATACTGATTTACTTGATTTTACAGATTGATCCTATTTCCTACGGGCAGTCTTCTAGACTAGCATAAGGAGAGTAAAAGATATCCAGTCTGAGCAGCTCCCAGGACTAACCTCTATTCATCCATCATACAACTTATAATTATCCTTTGGAGGAACATGTTACTCTTTTACATTCCATATTCATATTCTGATATCTCTGCCCTTTTACATGCGTTGGTGTAATTATATTCCTTATATTGATAATTACTTTTAACCATTTTCTGCATTTTAGTAGCCATATGTACAAAGAAAGCACATAAAGAATAATAATGCCGATGATGATTTCTAATAGCCAGCTTTGCAGAATTATTTGCAATGTGCCATGCATTGTGCTAAATGTTTACGAGGAATGGAAGATATTCTGATTTTTACAAATGAAAAAATCAAGGCTTATAGCATTAGCTGGTGTAGTTCAGTGGATTGAGTGCAGGCCTGGGAACCAAAGGGTTGCCGGTTTAATTCCCAGTCAAGGCACATGCCTGGGTTGCGAGCCAGGTCCCCAATGCCCATGTATGAGAAGCAACCACACATTGATGTTTCTCTCTTTCTCTTTCTCCCTCCCTTCCCCTCTCTCTAAAAAATAAAACCCTTTAAAATTATTAAAAATAATTTAAAAAAGAAATCAAGGCTTATGGATATTAAGTAATGTTTCTAAGTCACATAGTAAACTAGTGACAGAGTTAGAACTCAAAAGCAGGTCTCTCTGATCCAAAATATTCTTAACAACTATGCAGATAACCCGAAATTAAATGTTGATGATGAATTGTGATTTTCTCCTCTGCCTCCTCTCACTAATCTCTTATGTGAATCTTTTTGATAGTCTCTGTGATTCTTCTCTGATTTATTCTTTTCCTCTGTCAGATAAGTGGGACTTAGTCCCAGAAAGTAGAGCATATTGGCAAGTATGTGAGGATTAACTAAGTACAGGTTCCCCTAGCTGGGCAGGTTTAGGTGGTATGACAGAGAGGTTTCAGCCCATTTGTCTCTATAGAGACCTAAAAAAGAATTGGGAGGCACCTAATTTGGGCACATAAGGAAACAACTAATCAAAAGAAACTAAGTTTGGATCACTGAAGTCAAAGGAATGAGATATAAATAGTAGTTATGGGAATGAAAAAGGGACTGGGAACCCATACGGAGCTTTTTACACTGGACTTAGGGATTCTGTCTTCTCACTTATCCCTGAAAGAGCTACATTTTTTCATATGCTCAACTGTTCATTACCCCTTCAACTATAACAGTTCTTCCTAATCCCCCCTTTCACTGTCTGCCTCTAGGTTTCCATCCATTTAGAGCCAATGGCTAGGGGAAAAGTACAGACATATATAACTCATCCCTAGCATCCTTAGCCAGGACCTAGACCTTGGTCATTATGCTGTATATGCTCTCATTACCTTTCCAGATCCACTCTTCAGCTTTTTGCCATCTGTGCTCTACGTGGTTAATCTGTATGGACAGCATCACATAGGCTTCTTTGCCCTCTGGATTCCTATTAGAACATGTCAGTGGGAGGTACAAGTGGATCTTTGTTAGTGGCTGAGTTCCTCTGACCTAAGGCCATGGCTTCCACTGAAACTATAGTCCCCTCCCTTGGCTACCACTCTCACAGGTTCCAATAACTGTCCCTTTAAGTTTAAAACTGGTAAAGGCTTCCTACTGTTGTGAGTCCCAAGATGTTTCACTATTCCTTTGTTGGTTTATTAACCCCAGTCACACCTTTGTAAATAATCTCTTCTTCATTAAACCATGTCCAGCTAGCCCTTTGAGTGTGTCATCTGTTTCCTGCTGGAACCCTAATTCAATTACTTTCTTTTTTTTGGTAGATCTTGCTTATATTTTCTACTTTGTAATTTTTAAATCTATTTTTTAATCTATTTCTAATTTTCATGCTCAGAATCCTTAGTCCAGACCTTCAACAACTCAATTTAATATGACTGAACACCTATACCAGGAGTCCCCAGCCCCCAGGCCATGGACCAGTACCCAGCTGTGGCTTGTTAGGAACTGGGCTGCACAGCAGGAGGTGAGCAGTGGGCAACAAGCGAAGCTTCATGTGTATTTACAGTCACTCCCCATCGTTCCCATTACCACCTAAGCTTGGCCTCCTGTCAGATCAGTGGCAACATTAGATTCTCATAGGAGCTGGAACCCTACTATGAACTGCACATGCGAGGAACCTAGGTTGTACACTCATGAGAATCTAATGCCTGATGATCTGAGGTGGAGTTTAGCTAGTGAGGCTAGTGCTGGGGAATGGCTGCAAATACAGATCATCATTAGCAGAGAGGTTTGACTGCCCAGAGACCATAATAAATCAATTGCTTGCAGACTCATATCAAAATCCTATCAGTGAGTTGCAAGTGATACAATTAAGCTGCATCTGGTGGCAGGCTATAAAGCCATCCTTTCCACTCCAGTCCATGGAAAAATTATCACTTTTGCCAAAAATTGCCAAAAAGGTTGGGGGCCACTGACCTATGTTATTCTAGGATCTATGACAATTACCTTTCTTACAAGCTTCTGCAAGTCTCTTAACTGATTTAGTGTCTCCTGTCTCTGAATTCTACTGCCAGATTGATATTCATAATAAGTACTTTAATTAGATTCTGTCCTTCCTCAAACATCTTCAGTATTTACCAACTGCCTATAAAAAAATAATAAACTATTCAGCTTGACATTTAATCCTTCCATTACTCTACCTTTTTAACCTATTTACCTATAAGGCCCTTAATTCTAGGTTTATTAACCATCCCTTAAATATGCCTGCGCTTTCTTCCTACAATACTTTTGCTCATGCTGTACCACCTGCAAGCAATTGTATTTCTCTTCTCTCTAATCTCTTTCCAGACCTTAACAAGTGGATATGATCTGTTCTATTTTTAGTAGTTAATTATGCCGTGCCTTATGAAATATATTATATAAATCTTTTATGGTTATGTAACAAATACACCAACTCTACAGCCAACTAACTGTGTGAACTTGAGGCATTTCCTTTCCTCTCCATTGTCTTCTTTTGCTGCATTTATTGAATGTCATACATGCCAGGTGCTACACTAAGTGCCAAGGTTGATCACCTTGGTCACTAGGTTCCTGGTGATCACACATTGACATGAATCCTAGTCACATGGCACTTAATGTCTGAGTGATACAACATTAGTCAAATAAATTTACAAGTAATATAAAATTGTAGCTGTGGTAAGAACTATGAAAGAGAAATACAGGGCACAATCATAGCTTCTAACGGGGTCTGATCTAAGATGGGCATAGTAAAATTTAACAAGGTTAGGGGTTGACGAGCAGTAGAGATTGTTCCACAGAAGCAGGTGCAAAACCTAATATGATTGTATGTCCCTTTATGGAGTCTATCATGTCTTCCTTTTTTGTTGTTGTTGTTACTTAAATGGTACCTTCCACCTAATAGGGACTCGATATTTGCTGATTTTTTTTTGATCTTATGTCAAATGTGTTCTAACCAGAACTCTTAGACTGATACCATTCCTTGCCTAGTGCCTGTCCCTGTGAAATGTTTTCCACAGAGATGTCACTCTTTGGAACTTATACTTAATGATATATCTGGCCCTTAGTGTATGCTATTTGTTACTTTAGCTTGTTTTCCTCATAAGTTTGTAAGTTTCTTCAAACTTTAAGGGACTATATTTCATATATCTTATATATGATATATGTCATATGACTTATCACTAAACTAGTGTTTTCCAAATGTAGATAAATATTTATTGATGATGATTAAGAGTCCCAGTTTTTTTCTCCATCATTCTTCAGTTCTCCCATTTCTGAGGAACAAGAGTCAGTGACTATGGGATCTGTTGCATCTCCTCTCAGAGAGAATTTAGGGCTAAATACTGAACCAGGCCTTTTTCAGGCTCATGATAGATAACAATAGAAGAGAAATCCATTTCTTTGCAATTTGGGGAAAGAAATGCCCAGCAATTAATTGAATAAGCTTATAGAGCCTTGAGTATATATAAGGAATATCTACATGGTAACATGGAAGGGAAATTGGGCATGTGATCACTGGCAAAAGGCATAGTGCCCAGGATCCAAGGCAACTTGACTTTCCTGGATTAAGCTGAGCCAAATATCAGATTTCTGGGTCTTAACTTAAAAACAAACAAACAAAAAAAACTTGTTCTTTAAAAACTGAGTTTGAAAGGTGGCCAATAAAGGATCCTAAAGTTAATGAGGGGAGGTGTAGGAAAGGTATAGAGGAATGGATAAAAGCAATGAAGGGAAAAAGGGTGGTCACATGATAAGAAGTTCTTCCAGCACAGCCAAATTCAACCTCCTTTCCAAGTAGACCTGTGAGTTCAGACCTTAATAACAGGATTGGGTTTGGATTTCTAAAAGAAGCTAGAGTGAAGAACAGAGGTTCATCCATTTTATTTAGTAGCTTTTCTGAACAGACAAAAATAAAATAAAGCAAAAAAAGTCTCACACATCTTTTTCCTAGGTAAGTTTGACCTACTTGAAAGCTATCCCTAGACACTTTTGCTTCAGTAGAGTTGGCCATTACTGAGCCTGGAGGCTTGTGCTAAATTTACAGCAAACATAGTGTGTTGTTTTACAAATAAATTAGGTTAAATAGCAGGGGTAAAGGACCAGGGTAGCAGCCTTGAGGCCTTGAGGAGAGAGCAGTGGCTCTGGCTTGTAGCAATAGTAAAACTGGCTTCCTTTCTCTGCTAAGGCCTTATAGGGAAATCTCTGGATGGTCTCATTAGCTGACAGAGGTTGAGGGAATAGTGATGTGAAGCACAGAGTAGGAATTTCAGAAGCCTCTCATGAAACTGCATGATCCTCTAGGGCATCTGGTAGCCCCACTCATTTTCCTACAGAAGCAACATTAAAGCACCATGCCCCCATGCCCAAAAGACATAAAATTATACCTTTTAACTTGCTAGGATTGGGACTCAGGGCACCTCTAGTATAGACAGCATTCTCTTTGGGCTGCTTACAGCCACATAAAGGGCTGAACCTCTGCCTTGGGAGTATCTTGGACCCAATACTTCGTTCACCCTGGCCTTTGGGTTCTAGGGTCTAGGCTCCTCTCTAGTGTGTCTGTACACCAAGTGTCCATCTTCTCATTTGAATAGCCATTGCCTCCAGGGACTGGAGCTGCAGTTGCCCCCACCCTTGTGGAAGAAGAGGAAATTCAGTGTACTTCAAGAGAAGGAAACAGAAGGATGCTTTTATTTAGTAATTCTAAACAGTGCTACAGTGACAGGACACTTGTGGGAATGGGAGAACAACATAAGTAGGAATCCTCCTAGATTTCTATGGATGGAGTGTCTCCATTTTTCTCCTGTCTCCCTGGTCCTATCAGCAGCACAGGCTTTATCAGAAGCCTCAATGGATGAATCTTTTATTTCTGAACGGAAGCTTCCACCACTCTCTTTCCCATAATCAGGTATCTCACTTTCATACTGAAACTATGATTACTGGTTGTTAAATTTGGAAATCTGGGGAGTCCTACCTCAAAACCAGAGCAAGATATCTGCCCCCATGCTAAGATCTCTGAATACTTCCTTTCTGTACATTCAGTATATCTGGTTTTATATACATCTGTATACATCTCTCTACATATATATACACACACATATATATATAATTTCTGTTTTTCTAGATAAATCTTTCGTATATATCATATCCTAATTTCCCAAGCCTCCACTTACCTCTTGTTTGCTAGCTCACATAAAACTCAAGGGTTTCATTGATTTCACTAAGTTCCTCAGTAGCACACTTTCTCATCTTTTGTATTGCCATCATCAGTTGTTTTGCCCATCCTCCGAAATCCCTCCCTGTAACATCTGTGCCTAGTGCTCTCCTGACATGCCAAGTCCATGGTTAGTGTGGTCAGAGGCCTCATTTCTCACCAGACCTGGCTGCTTCTAAAGCCTAGCTGATAGCCTGAAAGAGGATTTCAGCTCAGAGGAAACAGAGGCCATAGTCTAAAGAGCTGTTTAGGTTGACAGTCTGGAATGTTGTTCTGGAGGGTGAAGGAAAGGGAATTATGGGAGAATAAGCAAGGTTTTATTAAAAAGTCAGTATGATTTAAAGTGCAATTTAGAGCAAAGTCTGAGATCATATTGGAGAATCAAAGTCAGAAAATGTTCTCATTTTGTTATCCAAAAATGTAGGGAGAATATGGGGGCTTAGAATAGACATCAGGGGGTGGGAAGAGAGTAATTCCTTCAGAAGGGAAGCAGCTGTGTGCTGAAGAAACTAGATGGAGGATAGTTTGCTAATAGATAAGAGACACACACTGCAGTACGTTTTACCCTTACATGTTGAAAGAAATCAGGTACGTCTAACATTGAATAAAGTTGAGAGCCCAGAAGCTAACACTTTGCCTTCTATTCTGCTTCAGATTTTCAAGTTTTTCTGGTTCTTACTTTCTTAAGAGCAAGGGAGTAATGGTAGGGTTTACCATAATAGAGAAAAAGGGGTCTTCAAGACATAATTAGAGTTCAAGGAGAGATCAAGGTAAGAAGATCTTGTGCAATTGTAGTAAGTGGTAACCATAAATGAGTCCAGCCTCAAAATTTTGTGTTTCTCTGCAAGGGTCTGCACACAGGTGCATATACATATTTTGTAGAAGTATGTAGCTTGTAATGATTTGCTGAGTCCACTGACAAACTGCCATTTGATTCATATAGGGACTCTATACCAAACTACTTTGCAGTGGGGGTGAGGGGTTTCTTGGTACCTAAATGAGTCCAGGAAGTACTCTTGGGATTTCAGGTATTTCAAAAAGTTTTGGTGCCCTTATGCCCTTCCTGACCCCTACCGCAGTCCTCACCAGGGAACAAGGAATGGCCTGAGTCTGATCTCTTAAAGTATGCATTTTAACTTGCCTGAAACTGGCCTCATGGCAAAGGAAAGTAGGAATGAGACTGATATTCACTTTATACCAAGTCTCAGGAATGGCTGAGGGAGACCATGGTTATTTGATCAGGAGGTATAATTTCCTTCCCTCCCAGCATTGCCTAATGAAATAGCTGGCACTCTTCAGAAGGACACTGGAAGGGGTAACAGGGAGAATAGTGTCTGCCAGCCACAGAGTTGTACCTCTGCCCAAATCTTAACAAAGCATCCCCAATTCCCAGAGGCTCTATATAACAGTCTGGAAATCTGAGAATTTACTCATCCCACTTGGTCTGGTTGGTTTAACTTTCCTGGGAACTCTGTGCTCTGTGAGTCTAGTTTTAGTCAAACATCAGTGTTAAGAGAGGGAGGCCCTTGCATTCCCACCCCACCCCCTCACCCCCACTTCCTCTTAAGTGTTGGGGTTAAGGGAACAGTGGGCTAGGCAGAAGAGAAGCCAAGGGCAGTGTAATCTGGAACACCATTTCCAGACCTTTCCATGGGGTCTAGGCACTGAACTTTTTCCCAGGGGAACATATTGGTGAGGGGCATTCCATTTATAGGACACAGGGAAAACAATCCTCCCATATCGACCTGGAGGACAGGTTCAAAGATTTGGACAGTAGCTCTGCAGTGGTCATTCCACAATGAAGAGTTCAGAATCCAGGGTGGGTACAGGAGTGATGGTTGTGACTAGGTTTTCTGTTTCCTGGGTCAACCCAGTTCTCTGGGAGCAGAGGCATCAATGAGAGAACTGAGTATACTGATGGTCCACTTTAGAAACTACAAAGTGGAAAATAGTGGTGACCAAGATCCTACGTTAAGTCAGGAGTTACCAACAAAAATTCACCATGAAAAACCACGACTTCTATCAACAGGTTGGTAGAGACTTCAGTATAAATTGATTTCAGATTCCTATATTTCTGAGATCACAGACCCTAAGGGGAACCTTACAGAGTATTGCCTTGGGGAACTTGCTAAGTAGAAAGTTAGAGAGGGAAGAGATTCCAGCCTCAAATCACCAAACTTTCTGGCGGTGATGGGAGGTGGGGAGGGGAGTCAATCCATCCAATTGCATAGTCCTCCTAATGTGAGCCTCCACCATGGCCAAGGCCTCCAAGCCTTTCAGCCTAATCTTCCCTCTCTTTCCCCTATCCTGGCCTAAGGGTGGTGGTGTTGTATAATGTGGTGGAAGTGGGGTGAGGTGAAAGGGGAGGATGGGAGAAAAACTTGGACTCCAGTTGGTCTACACTTTCCACAGGCCACTGGGTTAAAGGAGACGGAGTGGGAATGGGTGCTTCTGGAACTCTCCAGTAAACCTGGGTAATATCCCAGAGTGCCAATAAAGAAAGCGAGACCAGAGGGATAGTGAGGTGGGAAACCAAGCAATCAGACATTGCTGATGCGTACACTAAGGGCAGTGCCCTCTTTCTCAGCTTGTTCCCTGAATGATTCCTCCAGCTTGAGCTTTTCGGGGTCTCCGTAGCGTACTGTGCTGTCATGTAGGCCACTAGGAGGGGCCACTTTCACAACTTGGTCAAAAAGGCTGAAGTCAGCTATGTATTTGCCACTGGCTGACAGTGAGATGGCAGGTGTGAACTCATAGCCCCAAAGGATCTCCTCTGGCAGGTAGGAAGTACGCACTTGGCAGGTGGCACTGGTGGATTCCACTGTCCCACTTAGGATCAGCACCAGCTCGAAGTCACCCTCACCACTGCGAAGGGGAAGGTCTTTTAACGGACTGGTCTCATCTACCACATGGTAGAAGGTAAGGGGTAGAATGAGGAAGGGGCTGTCAGAGGCCGTGTCTACTTGGAAAGTCACATTGACCTGGTTGAGCCGGATGTTCTCACCCTCTTTGGTCTGGTGGGTCTGAAGCAGTTTGCCTGTCACCTGGCAGCCAATGAGAAGGCTCTTACGCATATTGGCAACTCGAATCATAAGGCAGGGCTTCCCATTGTGGGCAGCTATGACTGCATGCTGGCTGAAACGGATAGTCTCAGCCCGCTTCTTGGGCCGAGCAATCTTCGCCAGGAAGGTACCTGTAATGAAGATTTCCAGGATGGTGGTGAGCACCAACTGGGCAATCAGAAGTACGATGGCCAGTGGACACTCCTCACTGATATAACGGAAGCCATAGCCAATGGTGGTCTGGGATTCAAGGGAGAAGAGAAAGGCCCCAGTGAGTGTGTGGACCTGTACCACACAGGGGGTATGATTAGCTGGGGGGCCCAGCTCCAGCAAGTCCCCATGGGCCACAGCTACCAGATACCACACCACGCCAAAGAGGAACCAGGTGCCTGCAAAAGTCGCAGAGAAGAGCAGAAGCTTGTAGCGCCACTGCATGTCGATGAAGGTTGTCCACAGGTCCTTGAGGTAGAGGAAGCGCTTGTCAGCAATGTGCTCCATTCTCACATTGCTGCGACCATCTTTTGTCAGAACTCTCCGCCGTCGTATCCCTGGGCCCATTAGGGGCCGACTTTCTGTCTGAGTGGTCTGACTGTAATATACCTTGGCAACTGATGTCATCTGGAGGGAGCAAGACAACATAATGGAGGTTATTGCAAAATCCAGCCAATTTCTTGTCACCACCCCATGAGAAGGAAGAAATAACATTCATTTTAATACCACTGATTTGTTCTTTTATTAGTAAATATTTTTGAGCACTTGCCATATGCCAGGCACTGTGCAAGATATTGGTAAGTCAAAGATGAAAACGACATGATCCTTGCTCTCCAAGAACTCTCAGCCCATGAGAAAGACATGTGTGCAGTAAGCAAATAATTGCAATACAATCTAATATTTGTAATTCTTAGGAGAGGCATAGAGGAAAGAATAATAAGTTCACAGTTCCTTAAAGGTGGGGCCAGAGTAAACAGGGGCTCTACTGGTCTCCATTCATTACAAAACCAATTCTGTAAGATCTCTAATTCTGAAATCCCTCACCACCCTCATAAATGAAATCAACAATAAAAACTACCTGGTTGAGATCCTTGTAGGCCAATTCCCCTTACAACACACATACCCTTAATTTCTTATTCTTTCCCCTACCCCTAAGTCAATACTCAATTTTGATACTAAGATATTCATCTGGCTCAGGAAGTAGCAACAACTGCTCATTCTTCTACCCTTCAAGATGTTCTCTAAGCACCCAGCCCATTTCACTAGTATTAGTGTTAGTATCATCACCACAACCATCATCTATTTGTATCATTTGGGGAACTTTGGTCTAGGTTAGGGTTTGTAGTAGTGTTAGGAAGAACACAGACAGGACAAAAAGAAGTTTATTTAAGAAATAAACAATGATGGAGGAGAAGAAACAATCAGTTTTCTCAAGGATTGGGAGAAATGACAGATTAGAGATGGCAAAATTGTCTTGACTGAGGGAAGTAAGAAGATTAAGAGTATATGGGAACTTCAGGACTTCCGGCCAAGATGGAGGCGTAGGCAGGGACACACTGTGCCTCCTCTCACAACCAAAATTAAGGACAACAAATATTTAGAAACAAGAAAACAACCAGAACTTATAGAAAATTGAACTGTACGGAAGTCCAACAACCATTCATCCAGACCGGTAAGAGGGGCGGAGTCGCGGTAGGAAAAAGTGGAGGTGCGGACCCAGGAACGCAAGTAGCAGCGGCTCGCAGTTCCCAGGTGCACGGGCGGTGGCTGGCGGTCCTCGGGCCCACAGGCGGCAGCTGTCAGACCCCGGGCACAGGGGGGCAACTGCGCAGACCCAGTGAGGACGCACAAGGCGGCTGGCTGACCAGGGGGTCCCACATTCGCGCGCGCAGACGGTCCAGGTAGAGGGGAAGTGGCGGAAGGGACTGAATCCAGGAGAGAGCGGAGCAGGCCCCATTATTCCCTCTCAGGCCCCGCCCCCACATACAGCGTCACAACCCAGCGACTGGGCTGCCCCACACTGGGCAGCGCCTGAGGCTCCACCCCTCATACGTAACAGCACGTGCACGCGTGCGCAGATAATCCAGGTGAAGGGGAAGCAGCGGAAGGGACCGGAGTCCAGACGAGAGCGGAACAGGCGCCATTCTTCCCTCTCGGACCCCGCCCCCACCTACAGCGTCACAACCCAGCGACTGGGCTGCCCCGCCCTGAGGAACACCTAAGGCTCCACCCCTCATATGTAATAGCTGCGACCAGACTAAAACCAAACCAAAACAAAACAAAAAACCCCACCAAAAATGGCTCAAACCGGAGGAAAAATGAAAACCCCGGAGTCAATTCCTTTAAGCGATGAAGAGAGAGCCAACCTATCAGATGCACAGTTCAAAGCACTGGTCATCAAAATGCTCACGGAATTGGTTGATTTTGCTCATAAATTAGATGAGAAAATGCAGGCTACAATACGTGAAATGAAGGAAGACGCATGGGGAACTGTTAGAGATGGAAGGAAAACTGGGACTCAAATCAATGGAGTGGACCAGAAGGAAGAAATTAACAACCAAACAGAAAACGAGGAAGAAACAAGAATTCAAAAAAATGAGGAGAGGCTTAGGAACCTCCGGGACATCTTTAAACTTCCCAACATCCAAATTATAGGGGTATCAGAAGGGGAAGAAGCAGAGCAACAAGTGGAAAACTTCTTTGAACAAATAATAAGGGAGAACTTCCCCAATATGGCAAAGGAAATAGACTACCAGGACGTCCAGGAAGCTCAGAGAGTCCCAAAGAAGTTGGGCCCAAGGAGGAACACATCAAGGCACATTGTAATTACATTAGCCAAGATTCAAATGAAGGAGAGAATTCTAGAAGCAGCAAGGGATAAGGGGACAGTCACCTACAAAGGAGGTCCCATCAGACTGTCAGCTGATTTCTCAAAAGAGACCTTGCAGGCAAGAAGGGGCTGGAAAGAAATATTTGAAATCTTGAAAAGCAGGGACCTACATCCAAAATTGCTCTTTCCAGCAAAGCTGTCATTTAGAATGGATGGACAGATAAAGCGCTTCTCAGATAAGGTCAAGTTCAAGGAGTTCGTCATCACCAAGCTCTTATTATATGAAATGTTAAAGGAACTTATCTAAGAAAAAGAAGATAAAAAATATGACAATGAAAAGACAGCAAACTCACAGCTATTAAGAACCACACCTAAAACAAAAGCAAACTAAGCAAACAGCTAGAACAGGAACAGAACCACAGAAATGGAGATCCCATGGAGGGTTAGCAACAGGGGCGTGGGAGGAGAGGGGGGGAAGGTACAGAGAATGAGTAGCATAGATAGTGGGTAGAAAATAGACAGGGGCAGGGGAAGAATAGTATGGGAAATGTAGAAGCTAAAGAACTTATGACACATGGACATGAACTAAAGGGGGGAATGTGGGTGGGAGAGGGTGTGCAAGGTGGGGGGAATGATGGGGGAGAAACGAGACAACTGTAATAGCATAATCAATAAAATATATTTTAAAAAAAGATTAAGAGTATATGATTGTGGCTATATCTGCACAAGCTTAAATTCAGGATTACTATTTGTCCTGATAGTAGAAAGTGGGACAAGGCTCTGAAATAGGAGACAGCTCACTTAATTCAAGGTGTCTGGCACCCCTACCCAAGGAGTAACTTGTACTTTTCCAGCAGAAAAAGAACTGTAATCACTTGAGTCCTTTGACTCTGAATCTGATGGCCAGACCTTCTGGGAAGGAGCAGGGTAATCTCTGCAGAGTTTGGTCCTTCTTGGAGAACAGAGAGGTTCACCACATTCTTTCTGAGACGTCTGAGCCATCGCATTTTGTCATTCCTTCACACTGCCCCTACTCTTCTCTATGGACTTACACTTTGAGAACTCTAAATTATTTGGGTCTATTCATATACCCACCTAAGTAAGTGCTGAATTAGAGATCACCAGTGAATTAAAATCCCAGAATGTTCAGAGGCAATCAGTAGCCCATTTTACAAGCCCATGCCCACTTGGAACTTTTGCCCAAGTGAGACTACTCAGCCAGACCTGGATGTCATCACTTCCCAATATCCTTAGCTAACTGGAGCAAGAGGGAAGCTCTGTAATTCTGAAGTTTGAAGAATTCTTATTTAGAGTCCTAGTAAAGCCTTATTCAGTATTCAGTAGCAGTAGTAATATTAAGAAACAACCACCCTACTACCTGCATCTATATACTATTTTAAAGTTTACACATTAGTATGCCTTCTCATTTGAGCCTCAAACTCTTGGAAAGATGTGAAACCTCTATAAGAGATTTTGAAGAACTCTTATGGAACAAAGGAAGTACTGGAAATCTGTGGGTGAATAAACATAATTTAAATTTTCAATAAAAAGGACTAGGTACATTTCACAAACTACAAACAGATGAGATATTGATCCTAGACAAGGTTTTAGAATGGAAGATTAAGATTGAGTACTTAGGTGGGATGTAGGAAAGACAGTTATCAGTAGGACCCACCATGGGTAACTAAGAACAATTCACATTAAACTAACCTAATTTCCTTCTATGACAAGGTTACCAAATTGGCAAATCAGAGAAATGCAGTGGATAAAGCATATCTAAGCAAGATTTTTAACAAGATCTCTCATTACCTCCTTGGGGATACAACAGAGAAAAATGAACGGAATGCTACTATAACTCGGTGATTTAAAAATAAAAGATCAGTGGTATTGGTAAGTGGATCATGATAGCAGCCTGGAATCAGTCTTCTAGTGATGTACCAGAAAGCTTTATCTTTGGAATTGTACTACTCAATGTTCTTAATATTAATTTTATGCAAAATATAGAACACATTGTCATGAATTATGTGGATGACACAAAACTGAGGCAGATCTCAAATGCAAAGTCAGGGGCAGAATTAGGATCCAAAGGAGACATATGAGTGGGCCACAGCTAACAAAAAGGATAAATGTTGGATTACATATTTGTGTCCAAAAATTACCTGAGCAAGTTCTGGATTGGAAAGCAGAGGCATGAAAATAAATGTTGGCAGAAAATAATCATATATGAATTACCTTTGTTTGCCAAAAAAAGCAATGGAATCTTAGCCTACTTTAGTTGAATTAAAGTATCTAGAATAAGGAAGTAGATGATTCTGCTCTGCTCTGTTTATCCCATACCTGCAGTACTGAGTATCAAGGAAAAATCAGGTTATGAGAGGATTCAGAACCATATAATATAAGAAATGGCTGAAGAGTCCTAGCCAGGTGGCACAGTTGGTTGGAGTATCATCCCATACACCAAAAATCTATGGGTTTGATTCCCAGTCAGGGCACATACCTAGGTTATAGGTTCAATCCCTGGTCAGAGTGCACATGAGAGGCAACCAATTGATGTTTCTCTCACATCAATGTTTCTCTTCACTCTCCCTCTCTCTTCTTTCCTCCCTCTCTAAAATCAATAAAACATATTCTCAGATGAAGGTTAAAAAAAGGGAAAGAAAGAAATGGTTGAAGTACATGGAAGTTAAATCAGGAAAAGAAATTATCTGAGGGATATGATGTCTGTGGGCAAATATTTTGTTTTAAGAATTGTCAAGTGAACAGGTTTGGACTTTTCTTTGAGCTCCAAGAGAAGCAACAGGACCAGTGAGTTCAAGCCACGGAGGAAAAGATTCTAGATTGATATCCAAATGTGGAAAGAGCTTCTCAAAAGGTAGTGAGTGCCCTGTTCCTGGAAGTGTTCAAGGATTCTCCAGAGGAGATTAAAGCTTTGGATGGAAAATTGAAAGACTGTCTTTAAGCTTCCACTCATGGAGAATCAGGATGCCTCTGTCCTCCTCCGCATCTCTACCCCTGGCACTTGCTATGGTGACATTCAGGGATCATTCATCAAAGTCCAGCTTTGTTTGTGCTGAGCAGAAATTCCGCATATCTGGAGGAATGGAAGTTCCTGGGACTCAAGGAAAATCTTGCTTATTATTCCCAAAATAACAGTCTCTGATTATAGATCACTTTAAAGTTTTTAAATATGTAATTTTACCCCACACCATGAGGTAAGTAGAAAAGGCATCATTAGAAACTAAGGCTCAGAAAGATTGAAGATTAATGGTAGAGTTGGTGTTCTGACTTCTGGACCAGAATTTTGTAATTTTAGCAACTGCTTCTGTGTTTCCCAGGTTCATTCTCATGGGTCTCATGTTTTCAGGAGGTGCCTCTGTGGAACCCTGTATGGATAATCACAGCTGAGACAGAGAAGACAGAACCTAGAGCTTCTAGAGCCTAGTGTTAAGGCTATGGACTTGTGGGCACTGGATATTTGGGCTACTGGTTAAAACTCTGTTGTGATTGCCGCTTCCAGCTGCGTGTCTTCTGTTGCTAGCCTTTAGATCTGCCTCTTCCATCTGTTATCTGCTGCTCCTAGCTGTTATGCCACCACCCACAGCCAAGTAGCTTTATTCTCACTGATGATGAGAGCCAGAAGCATAACTTCTGGCCAAAATGAAGGCTTAGGTAGATACACTGTGCTTCCTTGCACAACTGAAAGAAAGACAACAGCAAATTTAAAAACAAAAAACAACAGAAACATACAGAAAATTGAACTGTGTGGAAGTCTGACAACCAAGGAGTTAAAGAAACATTCATCCAGACCGGTAGGAGGGGTGGAGATGGGCAGCCAGGGTGGAGAGGACTCACAGCAAGGTGGCAGCTGGAGGACCAGGGTGGGCGGCGGCTGGCAGAGCAGATACGCATTTGTATGCAGATAAACCAGGAGGAACAACCGGGGAGCAAGACAGACCACACAACCCAGGGCTCCAGTGTGGGGAAATAAAGCCTCAAAACCTCTGACTGAAAAAACCTGTGGATATTGTGACAGCAGGAGAAATTTCCAGCCTCACAGGAAAGTTTGTTGGAGAGACCAACAGGTCCTTAGAATGTACAAAAGCCCACCCACCTAGGAATCAACACCAGAAGAGTCCAATTTGCTTGTGGGTAGCAGAAGTGACTGAAAGCTGGCCAAGTGCCAAGCAAGTGGCATTGTTGTCTCTTGAACCCCTCCCCCACATACAGTGCCACAAGGCAGCCACGTGGGTTGCCCTGCCCTGACAAATACATAAGGCTCCACACCTTACTACATAATACGTGCTCTGAGATTTTTTTTTAAATGGCCCACATGAAAGAACAGATCAAAGCCTCCAGAAAAAACACAACTAAGTGATGAAGAGATAGCCAATGTATCAGATGCAGAATTCAAAACACTGATAATCAGGAAGCTCACAGAATTGGCTGAGTATAGTTGCAAAATAGAGGAAAAAGTGAAGGCTATAAAAAGTGAAATAAAGGAAAATGCACAGGGAACCAACAGTGAAGGGAGGGAAACCAGAACTCAAATCAATGGTTTGGAGCAGAAGGGAAAAATAAACATTCAACCATAGCAGAATGAAGAAACAAGAATTCACTAAAATAAGGAGAGGCTTAGGAACTCCAGGACAACTTTAAAAGTTCCAACATCCAAATCATAGGGGTGCCAGAAGGAGAAGAGGAAGAGCAAGAAATGGAAAAGTTATTTGAACAAATAATAAAGGAGAAATTCCCTAATCTGGCAAAGGAAATAGACTTCCAGAAAGTCCAGGAAGCTCAGAGAGTCCCAAAGAAGTTGGACCCAAGGAAGCACACACCAAAGCACAGCATAATTACATTACCCAATATTAAAGGTAAGGAGAGATTCTTAAAACAGCAAGAGGAAAGGAGACAGTTACCTACAAAGGTGTTCCCGTAAGACTATCAGCTGATTTCTCAAAAGAAACCTTACAGGCAAGAAGGGGCTGGAAAGAAGTATTTAATGTCATGAAAGGCAAGGACCTACCTCCAAGATTACTCTATCCAGCAAAGCTATCATTTGGAATGGAAGGGCAGATAGAGTGCTTCCAGATAAGGTCAAGTTAAAGGAGTTCATCATCACCAAGCCCTTATTGTATGAAATGTTAAGGGAACTTATCTAAGAAAAAGAAGATGATCAAAAATATGAACAGTAAAATGACAATAAGCTCACAACCATGAACAACCGAACCTTAAAAAAAAAAAAAAACTAAGCAAACAACTAGAAGGGGAACACAATCACAGAAATGGAGATTGCGTGGAGGGTTATCAGTGGTGAGGTGGAGGGGGGAGGATGGGGGAAAAGTACAGAGAATAAGAAGCATAAATGGTAGCTACAAAATAGGGAGAGGTTGAGAATAGTATAGGAAATGTAGAAGCCAAAGAACTTATATGTAGAACCCACGGACTTGAACTAAGAGGGGAATGTGGGTGGGAGGGGGGATGCAGGGGGGATGGGCATAAAGGGGGGAAAATGGGACAACTGTAATAGCATAATAAAAAATATATATATTTTTAAAAGAGCATGAAGCAGATAAACAATCAGCTGCACTCCACTCCCAGTTGGCCAAGCCCCTGGGAGGGGAGCCTACCAAAGTTCTGGAAATGGTGGTTACTGTCCCACCTGAAATACACATACTCATTCCTCTAGAGGGTGCTGTTTACCCAAAACAGTCCCTGTCAGATGCCAGGGACAGGATCTGAAGAATTCTGAAGACAAGACCAGACTCTGAGTACTGGAAAGGGACAGAAATAGAGACATTTCTTTCTGCTCTAAAAATTTAATTAATGATTCTTTCCATGAAAGAAAGGCCAGACATACCTACAGTGACATCCAGCATGTTCCCTCAGCAAATACTATTCCCATCTAGTGCTTCATGCCTGTAGAACAACCCAGAACTTTCTTTCTTTCCCTGAGAGCTCATGGGTCATTTATTCTCCAGAATGAACGCATTTGTCAGAGCCTTTCTGGAGTACAGAACTGCTGTAGAGCAAGAACACTACTGTGGTGCATCTTGTGACTACAAGTGATCCATGGCTCTCCATTGCTTTCGGATAAGCTGCAAACTTCTGAGCACAGCATTCAAGACCTTGTTGATTTGGTCTCTACCACTGTTCTACATAGACCCCAGACTCCAGCCCTGTAAAGAGCCTCACTTTCATCCTTTCTGCTTTTGCACCTTCTTTCACATTGCCCAATTACATGCCTATCTGATGACCCCCCTATTCATCTTTCAAAACTCAAGTGTTACCTGGCTGGTGTAGCTCAGTGGATTGAGCACGGGCCTGCGAAGCAAAGGATCGCAGTTCGATTCCCAGTCAGGGCACATGCCTGGGTTGCAGGCCAGTTCCCAGCATGGGACACACAAGAGGCAACCGTACATTGATATTTCTCTCCCTCTCCCCCTCTCCTACCCTTCCCCTCTAAAGATAAATAAATAAAAAAATCTTTAAAAAAAAAAAAAAAAAAAAAAAAACTCAAGTGTTAGCCGCCCCTTTGAAGTTTTCCCTGACCATCAAAAAAATAGTTTTTCTTCTCTATCTCCTCACCTCCACCCCAGAGTGGGTTTACTAAACAGGTCATGTACACATTCCTATTTTAAAACATCATAATAGACCCAGCTATTCCACTTCTGGAAATATCCAAAGAAACCTGAAACACTAATTCAAAACCCTGTGTTCATTGCAGCATTACTTACAATATCCAAGATTTGGAAGCAGCCCAAGTGTCCATCAGTGGTTCAGTGGATAAATAAGCTGCAGTACATTTACACAACAGAATATTACTCAGCCGTGAAAAAGCAGGGACTCTTACCCTTTGAGACAGCATGGACAGACCTGGAGAGCATTATACTAAGTGAAAAAAGCCAGTCAGAGAAAGACAAATAGCATATGATTTCATTCATATGTGGACTCTAATGCACAGAATAAACAAACAAAATAGAACAGACTAATAGATACAGAACAGACAGACAGCTGTCAAAGGAGTGGTGAGTTGCAGGGCCTGGTAAAAATGATGACTGGATTAAGCAAAAAAAAAAAGAAAGAAAGAAAGAAAGAACGAAAAAACCTCATAGCCCCATAGACACAGAAAACAGTATGGTAGTTACCAGAGGGAAAGAGGGTGGGGTACGTGGAAGAGGGTATGGGGTGATACATGGTGATGGAAGGAGACTTGACTTGGGTTTATGAACATACAATACAACATGCAGATGATATATTATAAAATTGTACACCTGAAACCTATATAACTTTATTAACCAATGTCACGCCAATAAATTCAATAAAAAATAAAAATAAATAAACATCATAGTGTTTTGCAGTGGTTTGTTGACATTGTTTGCCATCTGTGAGTTCTTAATTTAAAGCCATATACTATTTCCCCAGTACCAAGTACAGTTGGTTAAGAAAAACTGAATAAAAGAATGACTGAAAGCTTGATCTAGATAAGCCCAAGTGAGAGCAGCTTTGGTCTACATTGAGGGAAATGCCAAGTTTATGGAGATCTTCAGGTGCACCACGGCAGAGTGGCAGGGGCCCAAGTTTACACAGGCTCCACTAATGCTGCAGATGTTTACAAACCCTTTTTTCAGAAGGTGAGAGAAAGCAAGCCCCAAGGCATCAAAACCAGCTGTCCTCTGGGTCAGCTGCTCCCTTTACAGGCATATTTAGCCTTATAAATAGTTGTGAGTGTTAGAGTCGGCTTTGTCAAATTAAGTGACAAGAAAGGATGCTTCAACCCCTTTCCATGAGCAATGATGGAGGTAGCAGGAAGAGTTGTGCACCTTCTCCTGAAACCCATCGTGTTGGAGGGGCAGGGACATGACCCTGAGCAAAGAACTTTATGCTTTCTCTGTGGCAAGAGCAACTTGACTAAAAGGAGCTTTAGGTACTAATACTAAATGCATTCTTTTTCAAATGTGAGTGAATTCTCTTTCTTCTCCTACCTGCTTCTCCTTTTTGGTTTTCTAAATAATTAATGGTGCCATCATCCTCTGAGTTACCACAATGAGAATCTTGGGATCGTCTCAAACTTTATTTCCACAACTCAACATTCATCTGATGCCACATGCTGCAGGTTTGTAACTTGTGCTGCTTCCTCTTCAGTTCATTATCTTAATGCCTTCTGGCTAAATCACTGCATCAGCCTCCTACTCCTCTCCTGTCTCCATTCTTTCTCTCCATAAATCCACACTATGCTTCTACTGGATTACTCTTCCTCAATTATAAGCCTGATCACAAATCAATGAGTATGTATCCAGTACTTTCACATTTCATTTTCATGGCATTCCTATAAAGTATTAAGATTATAATCCTTATTTTATGAATGAGGAAACTAAGGCTCAGAGAGATAACGTGACTTGGTAAATTGTGGAATTGGACTCATGCTTGGGACCTCTGTCTCCTAAACCCATCCACTTTTCATTGTACTATAAATGCCTCAGCTCCTTCCCCAGGCCAAAAGATTTTAATGTCTCTGCATTATCTACCAAAGAGAAGCCAAACTATGGCCTTCCTTGATCTGCTCTAAACCTTCTTTCCAGCCTTATTTTCTACCTCTTCTCTCCTATGGCAAGCTTCAGGCATACCAACTGTTGTTCCCTGTTTCCCGTTGTACACACCCATGCTCTTCTCTCTTCCTAGCCTCCCCTTTTTCCTTACCTCTACATATCTCAGATCTTTTTCAGAGCCCAGTTTAGATGGCCCAGTTATCATAAAGCCTTCTTTCATCCCCACAGGCTTACTATCTTCCTTTTCCAGATATATGTCCATATACACAAACGCAAACAGTTAAGCCTTGAATTGCACAGAGGTTAGTGTTGCTGACCACTGTGCAGTCAAAAACTTAAGCCAGTTTTTCACATACAAGGTTTCCCAACTGTGGATCAGAAATACAGTTGACCCTTGAACAAGGAGGGTTTGAATTGTATAGGTCCACTTATATGTAAAATTTTTAGTAAATACCATAAGTGTATTTTCTCGTATGATTTTTAGTAACATTTTATTTTTTCTAGCTCTAACTGTATTGTAAGAATACAGTATATAATACATATACAAAATATGTGTTAATTGACTGTTCATGTTATCAGTAAGGTTTCCAGTCAATAGCAGGCTATTAGTAGTTGTTTTTAGGGAATTGAAAGTTATACATAGATTTTTAAGCTGTCCCAAACCCCACATAGTTCAAGGGTCAACTGTATACCCAGATGTACCATTTATGGCCCATCTACTTGGCACATATCATGTGTTTTCTACTACAAATAAGCTTATTGAAATAAGGATTCATATGTATGTTTTGATTAGCCTGATGAATGATTAGCATAATGTATGACACATAAGTAGGTGTTCAAGAAGTATTTTAGGAGTTAATAAATGAACAGAAGAGGACTCTCAAAAGACTCCAGCTATAAGGGCCAATCTAAGAGAACTGATAATGGACCTCATCCTCACAGTAGGGCAGGGAAGTGTGGAAGCTCTTGTCCAAGGTAGGATGGATTGAAGATCCCTCTGGTCCATAGCCTCTCTCACTTTGGGGCCTTCTCATTCCCCCTTCTTGGTTGTGTCTTCTCTTGATGTTTCTTATGATGTATTCTCTTTTTCTTTGTACACATGGAAACACAGTAACTAATTATCAACACTAATAGATATGCAGATGAGCCAAAATTCTCATCTGTAATGATGTTGCCTACCACACAGGAAGACTTGTGCAGTTTCAGCTGTGTTTTCATGCATTCATAAACATTTTTTTTAGCATCGACTGGGTGCCAGATTCGAAACAAGACATTGGGATATGGAGATTAATTAGATATGGATTCTGACCTTGAGGACCCTATAATCTAAAAAGGGAAGCAACCATAAAATAGTTATTAAGTGATAAGCACCATAGAAGAGGTATCCTTGAAGTGGTAGGAGAGTTTGAAAAGGGAAAGGTAACATATAGCTTAAGGAAGTAGGGCTGGGAAAGAAATTAACATGCATTCATTAAATACCTATTATACACTAGGAACTAGGTGAGGCTGTTGGTAATTTTTTTATGCCAACTCATATAATTCCCCAAACAATGAACCACTTATACCAGGAAACGTAATAACTAAGTAACAACCAGGAGTTGAGTTATTCCTACATGTCTGACTGTCTCACTCAGGGAAGACTTTATAGAGAAAGGTGACATTGGGCTGGGCCTGAAGGATAGGCAAGATTTGAACCTTGGAGTTTGGGGTTTGGCGGTCAAAGAAAAGGCCCTTCCAGGGAAGGGCACAGTGTGAGTAAAAGGTATAACTGAGGAAATCCAGGGCCAGCCAGGGAGCAGAAGCCATTTGTTTTGGTTGCAGTTTTTGAAGCACATGAGAGATTTAATAGGACAAATTGGGAAAACAGTGACGTGCTCTGACCCCTAACACTCTCCTGTTCCGTGTGTTTGAAGGTCATTTTGCTCAAATGAGGGACAATAGCCACACCGCTTGGGAGTAGAACCCTGTGGCTTCTTCCCCATGGTGCTCTGGCCTGCTGGATATCCTTTCCTGGAGCCACCATGAGATTTCTCTTTCTTTACTGTGGAGTTCTTCCTCTTCCTACTTTGGTTCAGGGAAATAGAATGAGAGAGGGGGAAACTGCCATTTACTAAAAATGCAACCAACACTTCACATTTCATTTCTGCAACAACTCTGTAAAACAGTTTTTCTCTTCATTTAATCACTGATGAAATTCAGGACCAGGGAGCCCAAGTGATATAACTTACAAGTAGCAGGGCTGAGATTAGTACATAGTTCTGGCTACATTCCAAAGTCCGTTACACTATGACTTCAGGTGAATCCTATAGTGAATTTGTCTTTATTAAGCAAATTCAACACAATAACCAGAGAAGATGACACCTGGATCATGCTAGGAGTGAGCAGAAACCAGCCTGGTGAGAAAACGCAACAGCATTGATGCCCAGGGTGTGTCTGATGGTTTGTGGTGAGGCTCTTTCTGTCACTGCTTGATCCCCAGTTCCTTCTCCTGGGTTTGCATGGCATGTCTTTATTCCTTTGTTTCCTTCCCTAGAGCTCTGCTCCCAGCTCTCTTTCCATGTCTTCTATCATCCGTGCTGCCCTGCATGTCCCTCTTATATTTCTTGCTGACTCTTACTAAAGTGTTTCTCCCTTTGTCCTCCTTATCACCTTCCTCTTTGTTTTTTTATTCCCTACATATCTGTCTGGACTGTCCCTTCTCTTCATAGTTTCTTCAGCCTCCTGTATCACATCCTGGAGAGCTGATTTTTGAAGATAGCAATATGGAGGAATAGTATGCTATTCAACTAATCACAACTCTGACCTTAAAGTTGTGTGTCACACTGTATCACCATCCACAAGTCCTTATCAATGGAGATATTCTAAACTGCTATCTCCTATTTTCCCTACTTCTTCTCTCTAGAAATAGCCTCTCAATTAAGGAACTTGGAAATAGGCTCAGATAGGCAGTTTTCACTCTAACTATTAACTAATCCATTATTTCAGGTTTGAAGGTATTCCTGAACCAATCACTGTGGGGTATAGATATAGGTAGATAGAAACAGGAAGCAGTAGTACCAGCTCACTCTCTGTCCCAGTATCTGCTCATCAAACTCAAATGCTGTGTGTTGAGAGAGCCCTGTACACAAACAAAGGAATCTAAAGTACTATCTATCTCAGAAGCTGAGGGTAGGCTGGTCTCTAAGCGCACACTCATCTCAGAAAACTGAGTAAGGTACATGTCCAACATAGCACTCTGAGATGGAGTGAGAGAATCAGGCACAAGGGTAATTGAAGCCCCTGCCAGGAACTAAGAGACCACATTGCCTGGTAGAAAGTGGGCTGGACTGGGAAGCAAGAGACACAGGAACCAATCTCAACTCTGCCAATGACTAGCAGTGACCTTGGACAAATCTCTCAGGCCTTTATTTCCTTACTTGTGGAATAAGGGCATAGTTTCACTTGTCTCAAACCAGTGTGCCAGGAGGTACTCAAAGCCACAGGATTAAATTTTCCTTGAGATATCAATTTTACTTAAAGATTTTGAAGTAAAATCTTATTTTAATATTAAACAAATGATGCATGATGGGGTAGAATAAAAATGCATAATTTAAAAGACAAAATGGATTTCAAAGATGCGCAATGCTTGGCTCACCTCTGTATCTTTTGCGATATAATTCCCTCTCCTTTTCCTTTCAGAGTTCAGGAGAAGCTGTGTTCAAGAATTATCAAGGTTACTTCCTGCCTTAAAACTCTATGTCCAGCCTGAGTCTCTCCCACTGCAGTTTGGTTCCATCCCTAGCACTGGCCTCAGTGGAGAGAGGAAACAACTACTCAGCCTCCTCTTACCAACCGTGTATCTCTTTTTTCAGATATGGAGCCCAACTTGAATAGCAACCTTGGAAGGCTCCAGAAGGAGATCAGCTTGCACTGGAGACTGAAAAGAAGCATCTCTGGGTTTTCAAATGTTCTTAATGAGACAGAAAGTGGAAGAAATAAGGGGTGGGGGATGTAAGAGGAAGGCCAGTAAGAAAAGCACTGAAGGATTATGTAAGCCCTCAAGGTTGGAAGATGAAGTTGGGTTTGGGGTTCTTTCCAAACTTGATGTCTTTATTCATTAATCTCCCTCCTGTCCTGCCCCAAAGATAAATAGAAATTAAGCCAGATGCACACAAATCTTGAGGTGGGGAAAAAGTGGGCAGTGTGTGTGTGTCCCAGGCCTGCCTTGCCAGCTGAGTCACTGTTGCCTCTGACCCCCACCCTCAGGCCTTCATCCCCTTCCTTCCTATCCTCTAGCCTCAGCCTGACACCAAGGACCTGGCCCAGGGAAGAATAGGCTTTTCTTCCCTTGTGTCAACATTTGGAAAGTTCTCATAGTCTGATCAAAAGAAAGGATAAAAGCTTTCAGAGTATTTCCTGGGAGGCTGTGACCTCTGTCCGGCCCTTCTGACTCCTCTGTGTATTTTCTGGTCAAGCGAGGGAGGGACACAGAGATGGGGGGCCATGTCAGATGTTCTCCTCTGTCCAGAAACCATGCCTACCTGCCAATGTGAGCTGATCGGGACCATTGCCCCTTCCTCTGCCTCAATCCCAGGCAGTGCCTTTTGCCCCTGCAGGAAGAGAACAGTGTTCCTGCAGAGAACTGCCTAGAGAGGGGCATCTCAGGGACACCCTCTGTCCCCAGCTGGAAAGGGAGGATGACTTCCTGGCATGTACAGCAAATGAGCACTCCCTCTTTTATGTACCTGCCCACCCCCTCCACTCCTCTCACAGCAACCCTCACCCGGAGTCATCACCAGGCCACAGTGTCTGCTGCTACCCACTGTCTGGAGCAGCAGGCTGCACATCCTGGTTCTGTTGAGGAGCTTGGCACTGAGCAGAGTTCAGTTGAGGACAAAAGATTCACCACAGCCTCTCTAGCCCCAGCTCCAGCAATCCTGAGAGCCTTCAGTCCTGCCCCCATCTGGGCCCTCACCTCAGAAGAACATCTGGAAGATGTTAATCCATCTCTTGTCACCTCCACTAAAGAGCCAGAAAATCAGCAGCAGTGCTAAGATATAACTGGAAGCAATGGCATTAATAGTAATAACTTCTATTTTCATTGTTATTCTGTTGTTACCTGTAAGACATGAGACACTGAAAAGGTTTTCAAGAACACTGGGGAAGATCTCCAAGGGTCTGGGCTGAATTAGGTGGAAATAAGGCAATGATCACAATGTCTGTTCAGAATCTTTTGTTCATGTGACAGCCTTCCCTGGCTCTCTAATCACTCTTTAGAGAGCTATCACCATCACTGAGATAATCATCATCTGGCTTTGACTCATGAGACCCCCTACAGAGGGAATCTATACCCAACTGATCCCCAAATATACTGGTCGAGCTGCACATACTGGTTTAGAGGCTAGAAATATTCTGGACAGAGTCCTCTCTGAAATTTCACCCCCACCCAGCTGCACTTACAGCAGAGGAGGCTGGTAATATTACAGATGAGGACAGGGGAAGGCAGAAGGTGAGGGGGAACTCCTCCAAACTTTAAGCTTGTCCAGGTATCTGCCCCACTCCATCTGCCCAGCACTGAAGATTTACCTTCCTACCACCAGAGGACAGGACTTCCCAGCCCCATGGAAAGTCCCTTGGCTCTGTAGCTTGCCTTCGCACCCCAGCCCACTCCCATCCCAGCGCACTCCTTTTACTGTAGGTAAAGACATATCAAATTGCCAACTTGAAAAATTGGGTCCCACATCAGCAATATCAAATGGTTCAATCTACTAATATTTACTAACAATAAAAATAAGAGTATCAGCCACCTGCAGACAATGAGGCTCTGTAGTCTAAAAAACACATTAGAAATAATTCCACTTGACCCACACAGCCAGGTTGGGTGGCAACTGAGCAGAACTGAGCTTTCTTTAAGATCACAGCTGACCAATCATTAAATCCAAGGGTGTTTTCTCAGTCCTTGATCTCAGCAATCTCTCTACAACATTTGAAACTGACAACAAATTGGTCTGCTCTTCACACTTTTTTCACTTGGTTCTTCCTGTGATGGGAATCCACTGATTTTGTAGACCTTGAATAGCCATTAAGTGTCCCTGTAACTTCTAAATTTCGTGATTTGGGGAAATCACTTAAACTTTCTGAGCTTCCATTTCCTTTATCTGTAAAAAGTGTGTAATAATACCTTTCTCACTATGGTATTTGTAGAATGAATCGAGAGTAAATGTGTAAGAGCATTGTAAAAGCACCAAATGTGAGGAGAGTCTCATTGCTACTTTCTGACATTGTTCTCCAAGGTTCCCTTTCCATTTAATTTCTATCCATCTTTCTCACTGTGGTCTCTCCTCTGCCCCTTCCTGTTGGTGTGTCTCAGGGATCCACCCTTGGCTGTCATCTCTAACCACTCCCCTCTCCCTTCCTCAGCTGTTTCAACCTTTCCCATGGATTCCACTTCACTTCTGCCTATCTGTCCAAGTACCAACAGGCTACCCCTATGTGAAGCATTCCAGTTTTAATGTGTCCAGACTCATGTCCACTCTACTCAAAAGGGACTCTCTTCTCTTTTCCCTCTTGTTCACAGCATTACCACCCATTCAGTACCCTGAGTTTCTCCTTGCCCCTCATCCAATTGGTAACTAGGTCTTATCAATTCTGCCTCTGTGGTCACCTCTCCATCTCCTTAGAGGCTTCCCTCATTCAGTCTCATATTCTCTTTCACCTGAAACATTGCAGGGATCCCCTGCTCTTCTTTTCCAAGATGCACTTTCCTCACTTCCACGTACCCCACCTGCCATAGGGCCTTTCCATTGCTCCTGCTTTAAATCATTTAATGATTTAAAGCAGCTTTTGTAATAAAACCCAAACTCCTGACATAGCATTCAGAACACTTCACCATCTGACTCCACCCTAATTTTCACAGTGTCTCCTTTGATACTTCCATTCACTCTTCAAAATATGGGTGCACTGCACTTGCACATCCCATCCCTTTGGTTATGCTGTTCCCTCTGCCCAGAATGCCCTCTGCAAGGATTTACTCTCCCTCTGTGTTGCTAGGACATTTTGCCACTTTATCAATATAGTGCATCTTTGTCCTTCTCAAAAAATTGTGAGCTCTTTGAAAGCAGAGACTATATCTTAGTTTTGTTTTTTAAGCTGGTACCTTTTCATTTAGCTGAATTGATTAGTATAAAAAATGACTTGGACTTGAAATCCCTGCTCTGATTCTGGGCTAGAAATGTCAACCATAAAGCATGTGGGCCACCACTAACAGTGTCCCTTGCCTTTAACTGATATCACTAATTTATCACAGTACTTTATTTCTCACTGAGCCTCAGAATCTTCTCAACATGGTGATACAGAGAGCCATTTTCAATCAAATGGAGTGGCCTAGCAAATGAAACCTATTTGTTATCCTTGCATGTCTGGGTCACAGCCAAAGGTCTCTATCTGTTCTTCTTTCCCACTATTTGCCATCCTGGTCTGTGTCATTTACTAGCTAATGGAAACTTCAGTCAATCTCTTAATCTCTTTAGGGCTCAGTTTCCTCACCTAAGGAGGCAATAAAACCTTCCATTGTGTGGTCAAGGTCACATGAGATAAAATATGTGAAATCTTTAAGGCTCTCAGTCAAATATAAAATGTTATTTTTAGCCTACTTTGCAGATGAAGAAAAGTATCTACTAAATTAGAGAAACAAGGGCTTAGACAGGTAAAATACAATAACTTGCTGACAGTTATTTAACAGCTGAGCCAAAACCTCTGTCTCCAGTCTTATGGAATTTGTCACATTGTTTCTCCACACCCCAGTAGGATTGATGATGCTCAAGGTTAACTCCTGCCTTATTTTTCCTTTCTCTAGGGGAACAGTGATTTATGGGGCAGGATGTACCATAGCCCCAGAATTGGAGGAGTCTTCCAAACACTATGCTTTATCCCACCTCCCCTTAATTCCTGAGAGGAGGGTCCCTCAAAAAACCTCCCCACCTGTTGGGAGGTAGGGGGTGTTCAGTGAGGGATACTGCATGGAGCCAAGTTCTTCAGCTATTGCCCTTTGGCCCCTTGCCCTCCTGCTTGTCCCCAGCCTTAGTGGCTCCAGACAGCTGGCAGGCTTCTCAAAGCCCAGTATGGCCAGGCCTCAGAAGATAAGGTATTTGGGGTGAAGGCCAGTGAGCCACTGAGCTGTCACCAGATATGCTACTAGAGTCCGAGAAACCAAAGAAGGGCCAAGTTGATGGGACCTGTTCCTTAGGGTCCCAGGACAAGCAGGGTTCTCTAACTGAGAGAAGAAAGGCAGGTCAACTAAAATCCTAACTGAAGGCCCCTTCTCTATATACTTTCTTCTCTGTGATCTTATAGGTTGCACTAGCTAGTGATGAGGGAGGGCTTGGGCCTAGTTGGTGGGGGCTCCAAGAGGCAGTATCGGAGGAGGCAGGAGGGTCACTCTCCAGTATGGAAGCACCCTCAGGAGCAGCTCCCATTGGAGTAATTTCATCTTACCGCTCCTTCCAGGAAGAACCATGCCCATCTTCCCAAATAGGAGAATATTTTCTGAACTAATTCTTAACCTTTGTGTCCTCCTCAGTTCCTAATAGAGCTTTGCTTAGAAGAGTCTGTAAGATTGGTCTTCTACATTTCTTTTTCCTCCCTCAGGCCCCTTTTTGATGTGTAACACGCTTTCTCTTTGGGAAGTACTCTCTCCAAGCTTCCTATTAAAATTTCAGAGTAACATTTAGGGGCACTAATTTGGTCTCCCCATCAACCTTTATGGCAGACTGAAAAGCTGTCTTTTCTCTAGTTTCCCTCAGTCTTCACTCCACACTGCCCTCCCTCAACTCTATAGTGAGGGGCCATATGGGGAAATGAAGGCCCAAAGGGGGTGCAAAATACTCAACAGTAGGGCCTCAATGCCAGAAATCCAGTCTTCTATGGGGAGGTAAATTCATCTTTCACAGTGCAGAGAGGCAGAAAACTTCAGACCTGGGCCAAAACCTGCTCCAGAGTTGGACAACTTTGGACTTGAGCTTCTCCCTAGACCAACAAGGTCCTTATGAGGAGTGCAGTGGTTCTTTGTGCCCAGTGACCAAGAACAAGAGAACTGAGACTCTTGAGTAAAGGAGAAAGAAGTGTAGGAAAAGGAAGATGGAGGGGAAGCAGAGGGGCACCAGCTTTAAGCCCCTTGAATTATGGGTGGGACAGAGGTCATAATAACCTGAACTAGGCTCTGCTTTCTCTTACCAACAACAGTTCTTGGCAAATAACAGGGCCTTCACTGTGGAGCACTCTTCCTCTTCTCACTTTGCTTAATTTCTACACCCAATCTGGCCTCACCTTAGATGTCACTTTCTCTGGGAAGCTCCTCTGAATGCCCACACCCCCAGTAGGATTTGCAGTCCATACTCTGTCCTCCCACAGTACCATGGACTTCACCACTTCAGCTCCTACAATGAGCCAGCCTTGTGTGTGGAGACTGTACACCACATCATCCTATCCTCCCTGGGAGGTGGGTAGTGCCATTACTTCATATTGATGATGTAGAAACCAGACTCTGGAAGGGTGGCTGACTTGCCCAGGAGGCACACTGGGAAGTTGAACCCAGGCCTGCTTAAACAGAAGTCCATGTTTTCACCTTGCTACCACCATACTGTTATAGAACATCCATGCTGAAAGGCACTCATGGTCATCCCATTCAATTCCCTCATTTTACTGAAGAAGTAGCCCAGGTCTAGAAAAGCTGAGTAACTTTCCCTTGACCACACAACTGGCTAGTATCACATGTGATTTTAATCAGAATTAGAGCAATAACCCTGAACTTCTTTCTCACTCTAACCCCTCTCTTCCTACAAGATCCTTTTTTGACCCTGGGGTGCTGAAGAGCCAAGTGGTAGGGAGCCAACCTTGGAACATTGTCCGTTGAGTCTTCCCTTGTCCAACCACAGCCACAGCCCAGGAGGTGTCCAATGTGCCTGGCCCATCACCAGGTATCAGAAATCCTCCTCACCCCTTTAGCAGCTGGCCCAGAAATATACCATCAAGATAATAAACAACAGCAAATAGTTGGCCCAGAGGGAGGGGGCAGATTCAGTGATGTTCTCTGCTCAGGGTATGACAATGGGCAAGAGAATTCTTTGAGACAGTTGGAAATCCCACAGCCCACAGGGGCTCTGTGCCGCCAGCCTTTGTTCAATAGGAGACCTCTTTTTTTCATCAGGGGATGTGAGTTGTCCACCTCTTTCTATCCTTCCCCTTTGCCTAGAAATACCTTATATCTAGGACATGCTTTCCTGTTATGTCAAAATTTATCAGCTACAGCATAAGCAATTTATCTATTTTTACCCTTGGTAAAGATAGAGACCCATAGGTACACTGTACTTAGGATGCATATCCAGGAAACTGAGCCACCTTCCCTGAGAGGGGTTATTGCAACTTTCTTTCCTTCTCAGGGTTCCTAGTTCATGTACGGAGAGTAACCTGACCTTTACACACAGAATTCTAAGGGGACCACCTGGGTAGGAATATCTCTACTCCCTTTCCAACTTTCTACTTATTTTTTATTCACTTTCCTTGTTTTAAGAGAAGGATGGGGTAGGGGTAGCATGAAGACACTGACTAGATGCAGAACTAGATTCAGAGGTTACTATATCCCTGTCCTCCCTCTTTCAGTAGCTAACTGCCTAAGTGCAGCTGGAAGAGTTGAAGTTATACTTAAGGCAGGCCTCTTTCTCCAAGAGGGGACATTAGAAGGGGCATTTGGAGGCAGAAGAACCATTCCAGGGTATAAGGGTGGGGAAGGTGTGTTGTGGATGAGATGGCTTAAGCAAAATCCTGTAGCCACAAAGAAAGAATTCTAAGTGAGAGTAGAATTAAGGAATAGAAGGGTCCTGCAAGTGTGTGAACCACTCTGATGTAAGGGAAACATCATGTAGATCAGTGTTTGATAATATTAGCAAGTAAGCAAACCAATATTAGCTTAGCTTTCCATCTGATGGAGTTTCTGCCACTGTGACCCCATCTACCACCCAAGGTCCCAGTGCAGCATTGTGAAGGTAGCCTTCAAATTTTTGGAGTTCTGGTAAGCCCTCCATCTAACTCCCTTTTCAGGGAACCTGCTCTGGGCCTCCAGAAGATGCCTCAGACCAGAATAGTAGGAGAAGAATAGACATCCCCTACAGATTCTTATACAGACATAGAATATTTGCAGGGAGGATCAGAGCCAGGCATCAATCACAAAGGACTTGTAATCAATAGAGATCTCAGACTCTAAACCCTAGCAAGAAGGCAGTGGGGCTGCTCTCTCTCTCTAGCCATCCAAAGTCAGGAGGAGAGAAGGGCTAAAGTAAGGGGAGGAAACGAAAAGATCCAGGATCACTCTGCCTAGAGGCGGTGGAAGGGTCAAGGTGACCTTTTGAAGTTCTTTCTAGACCCAGAATCCTACTTAAGTTTCCTGTACATGTTGTTCACCCTACCTACCAGCCCACCATGCTCCCACTCCTTCTCAAGGAAGGTGGGTAAAAGATAACTCTGTGAAAATTCCATATAGGATCATCTGAATGAAGCCACAAGACAGATAATGACCCTCAAAAATCACACACACACACACACACACACACACACACACACACACACACACACAAAACACCTATAGGCAAGAAACTTCCATTCTCATTCCAGCCTTGTCACCTGGACACATCATTATACCTCTCACAAGGGAAATGATAAGTGTTCCATCTACTTCACAGGGCCATGAGGGGCTGTGACTTACCTACATGCACTAGGCAAATGCAAGGATGGTTCCCCTGGGCCTGTGCTGTAGCAGGCCAGGGTTTGGTCATTCACACAGAGCTCCTCCAGCATGTTTGGCTCTGCTCAGGTGGGGATGGGAAGGAGCTGGGCACAGGGACTTTAGGCCACCCAACTCCTTCATGATCAGGTGGGGGGGACACCATGCTCAGAGTTCAGCAGAGGCCACGTCTATGGTTAACGTATAAGCAGGCATGTTTAGGGCAGCTGGACATTCCCTGCCCCAGGGCCACATTCTTGAGGTCACAACAAGTGCAAACTTGTTATAACCTGTGTTGGAGCAGCAGGGGGCAGTGAGGGCATGGGGGGGGCTGGGGGGGATGGAATAGTGCTGAGCTGGCTGAGGCTGGTAGAGGGGGTACAAGGGGCAAAGAGGGGGCTGGGTGGTGGGTGGGTGTGCAGGGACATCTGCTAGTGGATGGTGGCAGACATGCAAGTCTGTGGGCCTGGGGCAGCCTCTGTATCTGGGCACATCTGTTCCCCATGCCATGTGTGGGGCTGCATAGATGAGTGTGTGCCTGTGTGCCTCTGCATATATGAGTCCTGCAGTTGTCGGGGGAGGAGAGGTGGCAGCCAGGCCCAGCTGGGCAAGTTAAGCAGAGGAGGGGGCAGGCTGTGTCCCTTTTCTTCTCCAACTTCATTTACAAGCTGCCCCTGCCCTGCCAGCTGGGGCCTCTCCCCTCCATGTGCCCATTTCCCCAGCCTGCCCAAGAGAAGGGAGGGTGCTCCCTGCCCTCCCCCTTCCCCACCCAGCTCTGGGCCCACTCCCCCATGCTCTCTGAGCCCTCTGGACACTGGGGTGTGTGTGGGGGTTGGTGGTGGGGGCAGTCTCTGAAAGCAGATGACTGTTTGGGGGAACTTGGGGACAGAGCCCCCATTGTGCCTGCCTCAGAGCCACCTCAATGGAGCTCTCTGGCACAAAGCGTCTTTGACAATAGGCAGGACATTAGTATGCAGAGCCAGCCCCTCAGCCCTCTCCTGGTCCTCCAGCCCAGGGGCAGGAGGTAGGGGGCTGCTGGCAATGCCAGTGGATGCAGGGGGTGGGCAGGGCTGAGACTGAATTGATCTTAGCCCACAAGGGCTCCCTGGGGGACACTACCCAGGAGACAGGGAAAGGAGACTAGACCAGAGTCCCCAAACCTGCCACTTGCCAAAAAGGACTTTGCAAGTGGAAAAGGCCACAGGGACTGGTAGTGATGGAAGAGGAGGGGCTGTGGGAGGTCAGGCCCCTTGGTTTCAGGCAGGCTCTAGAAAGAAGCAGTGGGCAGTCTGAGCCCACCTACTTTTTTGCCTCAGTTTTACCCTTTATTCAAGGGAATTATGTGGGCAGGAGAAGAAAAACAGAGCAACAGACAGCACGATCTCAAACCTAAGCCCACCATGTCTCAGAGTTGTCAAGTTTGGGGGTTGTGAGTAGGAGCTGAACCTCCAGAATACAGAAAGGGTGTGCACTCAGGCCTAGGGTATCTGGGCTTCTAACAAAGGTGGTGCCTGCAGCCCAGGTTAGGGGAATTTGGCTGAAGGGCCAGGACTAGCTCTCCCTCAGTGTGTGTCTGTCTGTCTCCCCATGTGCCTCAACTCGTTTCCCATGCTGTGGGGAGAGGCTTCTCTTCTCCTGCCCAGGGGACCCCCAGCCCTTCCCCAACCCCCATTATCACCTTCAACACTGCCAGCTGACTTTCCCAAGATGCAGTGTCCTGCACCTCAGCACAGAAGGCAGATCAGCAGATCAGAATGTGCCCTTTCACTTTCCCAGGAGTGGTGGGACCACTAAGAGCAGACAATGCTCTGGGAAGAGGCTACAGGCACCACGTGAGAAGCACTGTTGCCCTATCACAGATTCCCTCTGCCCTAGGTCCAGGAACCCTCAGGAGAAAGGGCTGGGGCCACTTTACAGAACTGTTCCCCATAAGATAAGACAGAAAGATCCTCTGGGCTTAAGCATGTCTTTGACTTTCTCCTCTTCTTGGGATGTCAGGAAGTCCTCCAGGCTATCTGCCCTCAAGGTTTCCTGATTTACTCCCATGAGCTTTGGAGCTCTGGATGGCTCACCTGGATTGCTGGGGGAAAGGTAAGATCTGCTTGGGTTTATTTACCCCACTGGAAAAGTCTGGTGGGGAGAACGTAGGGCTAGGAGATGAACTCCTGTGTTCAGGGTCCAACAACCCTGTTAACTTTCCCTGGGACCTGGTACAAGTACTTTCCCTATCTGGCCCAAGAAGTCCTATCTGTATTGTGGGAAGGATTACCTCTGTAGCTCCCTGCTTTGTGGGCCAATGGTCAGTGAACTCAGAGGGTAAGGCTCTGGAATTTAACAAGAGCTTACTTTATTCAGCACTATACTGAGACCTTTTCTAGTATTATGTTATTTAGTTCTCAGAAACTCTAAAAAAGTAGACATTTTAAGCCGTATTTTATAAATGAGGAAACTGAAAGACAGAGATATTAATAATTTGCCCAAGGTCACACAGCCAGTGAGTGGTAAAATTGAGATTCAAGCTCAGTTTTAGTAGGTAGTCTGTCTCCAGAGTCCATATGATTAACCATGGCCCCCAAATTCATCCCTAGTGAAAACATTAAAAATACCATGGGCAATGGAGAAAGATCAGCCAGAATATCCAGACTGGCCAAGAGTTTTTTCAAACTGTTTCCTGAGGTTCCTCTAGACTAGTAATTCTCAAAGTATGGTCTGGGGCCCCTGGAGGTTCCTGAGACCCTTTCAGAGGCTCTTTGAGGTCAAACCTATCTTTATAATAATGCTAATATGTTGTTTGCTTTTTTCACTTATTCTCTCATGAGTATTCAGAGTTTTCCAGAAGCCACACGACATATAGTATCGTTGAATGCAGACGCAGACATGAGAAACCAACTGTCTTCTATTAAGCCAGACATTAAAAGAGTTGTGAAAATGTGAGACAATGACACTCTTCTTACTAAAGTTTTTGTTTGATTTTTAAATATAGCTATTTTTCATTTAAAATGTAACTTATATTGACATGCAATGGTTTTGTTGTTGTTTTTTAATCCTTACCTGAGGACTTGCTCATTGATTTTAGAGAGAGGGGAAGGAAGGAAGAGGGAGAAAAACATTGATGTGAAAGAGAAATATTTATCAGTTGCCTCTTGTCACCCTCTCATGTGCACTCCGACCAGGGACCAAACATGCAACCCAGGCATGTGCCCTACCCAGAAATTGAACGTATGACCCTTTAGTTCACAGGACAACACTCCAACCAACTGAGCTACACTGGCCAGTGTTGTTGTTATTTTTAAATGAATTAATAACTATTTAAGTCTCCTAGTTCTTAATTCTTTTTTTAAAGATTTCATTCATTTTTTTTAGAGAGAGGGAAAGGGATGGAGAAAGAGAGGGAGAGAAACATCAGCGTGACAGAGAAACATTAACTGGTTTCCTCTTGTACACACCACAACCAGGGACCGAACCCACAACTCAGGCACATGCCCTGACTGGGAATTAAACTGGGGACTTTTGATTTGCAGAACAATGCCCAACCAACTGAGCCACACTGGTCAGGGCTTCAGTTCTTATTCCTAACGTATCAATAGTTATAACCCATATAAGCAAAAGCTTTTTGGTACCTTCAATAATTTTTAAGATTGTAAAGGGGTCCTAAGATCAAAAAGTTTGAGAACAAACTACTATTTGAGCCAAATATACTTGCCCTCTCTTCTTGCCAGTCGCCCATGTCTTTTTGTTTGTTTGTTTAATGACAGGGTCAAACAGGGAGGTTTAGATATGGGAAGGAGGTATGTGCTGTGGTCTCATGGTTGGGACTAGCATCAGGGGTAAAGATGGAAATTAGGGGTTCTAGGTCCTGCTGCTTTTAATCTGCAGGTGATTTTGTCTCCACAGGATGGGGTGATTGCTAGGAGAAGGATTTCTCTTGAGTCCCTTGAGAGTTGGATAATGAGGTCTTACATATACCCTACTCTAGGACACTCATGGTATCTAAAGCAAGGTCCCCCCATCCAATCAACAATCAGAAAGGTTTCCTAGGTAGAGCCAGGTGGGTCAGCAGGAACTCTGGAGCCAAGGGTCTAATGCAGAAAAAGATGACTTCACTTCAGGGAGTCCACAACCTGACACGGGCAGAGGCCTAACCGTAGAGGAGCCCCTGTGTAATGAGGCAGACAGGCTGTCCCCTCCAACATCACCACTGCATTGAGCATCCTGGGCAAAGTTACACACACAAGGGACATGGGACAATCAGGATGCTGAGAAGAAGGGGGTACAAGATGACAGCGTAGATAGGGAAACAGAGGAGTGGAGATTGGCAGGAAGGGTAGGACTAGGAATAGCCTGTGTGAAGGCTCAGAGTGGGAGAAAGAGTGTGGCTCAGAATTGCCATTGAATATATTCCCCTGGAACAAGATCTGACTAGAGCAGTCCCCAAAAATGGGGGTGCTCGAGGGGACGGGGGAAGGCTTGCGAAAAGTATCTTGAAGACTATGATTGGGAGTTTTCATCTGAAAACCAACAGGGATTTATAAGTAGGAAAGGAGCAAGATAAAACTGATTCTTCATGGTGACAATTTCAGGGACAATTCTGTGGTAGAAAGGGAATCAAGGAAAGGGACAGGCTAAAGTTAGGGAGGTCATTATGTGGGCATCTTGGCTGATGAGTTGGACAAGCTAACAGAAGGGGAGGGCACATATACCTGAGAGAAAGTGTGAGGGGTGGGGGGAATCTAGGCAGGGAGAGGAACAGCCAGGGTCATTGAGGGGAAGAGGTGAAAGGCAGGATAGATACAAGCTGAAAGAGAGAAGTTGTGCAGAATGGGGAAAGAGACTATCTAAGCCGCAAAGGTGTCAAACTCATTTTCACTGGGTGCCACATCAGCCTTGTGGTTGCCTTCAAAGGGCCAAATGCAATTTTAGGACTGTACAAATGTAACTACTCTTTAACTAGGGACAAGGAGCTCAGCACTGCTGCCCGATAGAAACAAGGTGCTGGCCCGATAAAACAAGGTGGAGGGCTGGATTTGACCTGTAGCCTTGTGTTTGCCACCTGTGACCTAAGGGAAGAAGTTCAACAGCTCAGTTATTGAATCCAAGTTGAGATAAGACATCTGCTTGGTGAAAACTTTGGGAGGAAGGGGCTATGAGTGTGGAGACCCAGGCCCTGGTGCTGGTCAGCCTGTTGGAATAAAGATAGGAAACTCATCTTAAACTACATGATAATTCTCCCACCTTCCTAAACTCTAGAATGGTGTGGGGATGGTGACCTAGGACCTCAGAAAAACCACAGTGAAGGGCTGGGGCAAGGCGCAGGAGCCAGGAAAGATGACAGAGTAGAAAGAGTCAGAGCACTTTCTCCCCACTAAGCACCATTCCAAGCCCTTTACAAATATTGACTCTTTCAGTCCACAACTATTATTAGCCCCATTGTAAGGATGAGGAGACTTGTGTAGCTAAGTGGTGAGACCAGGATTTAAACCCAGGAAGTCTGACTCCAAAGCTATGCTCTTAACCACTATGTCTACTGCTTCTCAGGCAATGCCAGAGCAGAAAGGACTCAGGGAGAACACTGTGGCATAGAACAGCCATTCCAGAGAGGTCTTGACAGCTGCCACAATAATCCCTGCACTTATCTGAGCTTCACAGCTCCCCTCAGAAGTCTACATGATGGGCTTTTTTGTTCTGGGATTCTTGTTTTTGTTTTTGTCTAGAAGGTGGTCTCCCTTTCTTTCCCAATCCTTATTTTAGATTTCTTTCCTTTTATGAGAAGTGGTTTCTGAAATCTAACCTAAGTTCCTCCAACTGCAGCCTCACTCCTTTCCCAGATCCTCTGCCATTGGAAGAGAAGCAGATGGCCATTATACACCCTTTCTATGTTTCACCTTTTTAGAGGCCTGAAGTGTTAATTCAGGTCTCTCAGAGTCCAGCTTCTTGAACCTCTTTCTGCAAGCCACATAGTTCAGTTTTTACTTGTCTCCCACATTCCAGAGCCGGCCCCTCCCACCTCCCCACCACCTCAAATCCAGTTCCAAGCTGGCAGACACCCACGAGAGAGTTTTTCCCACAATCCCTTTCTCTTTGCCCTTTCAAGGTTCTGATGGGGGGAGGGGATGAAGAGGGGACACTTAGATGCACTGTCTCCATGAAGAATGATGGCAACACATATATTAAACTCAAATGAATGAATATTAGCCTGTGGTAGAGTGGGGTGATACGTTAAACTCAAAAAGCTCTGATTCCCAGCAGCTGCCCAAGCCAGCCACCTTTCATTGGGTGCTTTTAAAAACACTTGGATTCCAATGTTTCTGCTGTTTCATCTCAGTGGTGTGCCTCGTATGATCCCTTCTCTCTACCTCCTTCCAGAGTCTCACCACCGTCCTGGACAGCTTGGCCTCAGACTGGATAGTAACACTGACCAGTCAGGCAAGAGAAGAATCTAGGCCAGGGAAGGGAGGGAGAGAGGAGGTTTTTTCTTCTGTCCTAAATAACCCTTGGCAGGAGAGTTGAGGAGTGCCATTGCCCAATGTCTCTTTCCCTCGCCACCGGAGGCTCAGCCTATCTTCCATATTGTTCACATTTTGCTAGGAGACCCAGAAAGCCTTTTTCCTCTGAGGAAGTGGGAGTTCCCACATGACTCACCCCCCCAGAGCCCTAAATCCCTTATCCCACCACTCCCAGGATGACCACAGGGGACTTCATCTGAGCCCACTCAGATCCATGTCCCAACCTTTCTGGTCCTTAGGGACAGCAAGGGAAGGAGGCTTCTGAGTCTTCTGCCAGGCCTTTTCCTTGAAGCCCAATCCAACCAGGCTGGAGCTATAAATGAGCTCATGTACAGAAGGTAGCAGGTACTATTCACTGGGGCACAGAGACAAGATGGAGGATGCCAAAGGGCAGACAACAAATCACGTATGTCAATAGCCTGGATGTGGGGGCGATGTTGAGGAGATAGAGTTTTTCCTCAGGGCAGGGGCAGCAGTGGGATTGTGCATTAGAACTACAGAAGGAATGGAACCATAACCCTGCCTCCCCCCTCCACTCAGTAGTCATTGCCATTTGATATCCACTGAGACAAGTTGGCTGCTCAGACTCTGGGTGGGGGCTGGGGGATGGCTCAGAAAACAGCAGCTCCTTTCAGGACCCAGGTTGGCAAGGGCTTTGGGAGGCTGGACTGGCCCAGATCACCCCCGCCACATCCCCTCTCTCCCTCCCTCATCACCACCACCAAAGGACAGGGTGGGGGGGAGGGGGCGGAGCAGGGGCGGGATGGAGCGCAGGGAGGAGTTGGCACTGCCTGGGCTATGCCTATTGCCTCTACAGACCAGCCCTGGCCCTTCTCCCTGGGGTAGTGCCTTCCCTCCCCCTCCTTCTTCATTTCCTCCTCCATGAAAAACCAGCTATGAGCCAGGACACCTGCTTCCTTCTACTTGGTCCCTCATACCCTGCCTATACTCTTAGGAATTAAAAAGCTGTACTCCTCATCACAGGATGGTGGCCTCCATCATGCCAGAAACATGTTTAGAAATCTTTGGAGATCAGAAAAAGGGTTTTGGGATGAAACTAAAGGGAATTCAGTGGTGGCTGATGGTCCCTCCTCAGGCTGGTCTTGACACCCACTCCGTGCCCTCCTCAGCACACTTAAGCAATGGGCATTCCTCACAGAAGGGCACCAAATCTCACATCATCATCTCCCTCCCATCCAGAACTGCCCAGAAGGAGTCCTGGTGGGGGTTGGGGATTCAAACCCCACAACCAAGACAGACTATCCAAAAATCTTTAGCCAGAATTTGTATCGATGAGCAACATAATCAGGCTTTAAGCCTTAGCCTTCTTTGGGTTCAAATTCATACTGGTGTCCTCGGCAATCCCAGTTCACCATCTCCCTCAGTCTGCCTGGGGTACTTCATTAACAAGAATGAAATCTCAAGATAAGGGAGGCCCTAATCCCACTTTTGCCCAGCTTTGTCCTTCTATCCACCCCAGGGTTCAGCTTTCCTCCCTGTCCCCCAAACCAGGAAGTTCTCTCATTTCTTTCCTTACATAGGTGCCCTTGGTTAGTTCCTGAGGGGTAGAAGGGATGGAAAGGGAAGGTCATCTCCATCTGAAGGTGAATGTTAGAGTGCAATCTGCCCTTCTTCCTCTAGCTGGAGTGGCCCTGCTGCTTTCCTCCTGGGGATCTTAGTGTGAAACAGCTGGGGGAGTGGAGTAGTAATGAGGAGGGGTATCTTGAAGTGGAAAGTAAGTAGGAATGGAGGGAAGAGACTAGGTGGGCAGGGGTCCCAAGCACACCAGGTTACTGAGGATCCCTAGTTCAAGTTGTGTTTTTCTTTCCATGTGTGAACTAGTGGTAAATGGGTGTCGCTACGTGAGTGTCACTGAATAGGGAAGGGGTAAGGGCTGGGCATGGGAGTGGGAGTAACCTAATGATCCTGGGAAGAGGGGGCGCTGTCTGGAGTGCCAGTGTAGGGGTGCATGGTTACAGGTGGTGGTCACTGTATTTGTTGGAGGAACAGTGATGCGACTGCAGGCAGGGCTGCCCAGTGGGAAGGAGCATCAGGAAAGCCCTTCCTTAGCCTAAAGGGCTGAGGTAACCAACTTGGCTTACCTTCCGGGAGCCCTTCCCAGGAGGGTCAGTGTGGGGCCGCCTAAAGTGGGAGGCTGAGGAACAGAGCCATCCCGCTGAGACCAGCCGGGGTAGAGACCGAGGGGCTTGGGGGCCCAATCTCCCTGGAGAGTAAGGAGGACAGGACCCCGGCCGGGCGGCAGCACTCCCTCCCTCATTAGGGCCAGGGGCTTACCTTGGGTCCTTGTGGAGTGGCCCTTCAGATGGGCAGCAGGACTGACAGATGGACGGGGAGGACAGGAGTGAGGAAGGAGCTGTGCGACGCGCAGGGCCGGGACTCTTAAAGCGGAGCTGGGATCAGATAAGGGCTGGTCCGGGGGCCAGGGCCGGGGTCGGGCGGGCTGGGGGCAGAGCTGGGCCGGGGCAGAGCTGGGCCGGGCCGGGCCGGGCCGCCCCCTCCCTTCACAGTTCCGGAGCCAAACTTTGTGTGAATGGAGGGCTCAGAGTGGGGCCGGGAGGGCGGGGCGGGAGACTCGGGACCAGCCAATGGGAGCGTGGAGCGCCAAGCCCGCGCCCCGGGAATTGGAGGGTCTTGGGCAGAGGGCGGGGCGAAAGGAGCGAGGGTGCGGAGCCCAGACTGAGGGAGATGCAAGGCAGAGCTCAGCACCCGAAGACTGAGAACCAGACAGGCTCCGGGGAAAGAGAGAAGAGAGGATCCCCGAAGCGATAAAAATAAAAGCTACGCTGGGAAGATGACAGGGAAGAGAGAAGAAAGGAGGCAATCTTGACAGAGTGGGGAACCGAGCGAGGCCGACGGGGGCGGGCCTGGGCCGAGTTAATGAGGTGGAAATGAATTCAGGGGATCCCAATGGGGTAAACAGGGGCTACACAACTGGGGCTACAGGATTCTGTCAGTACATTTCCTTGTATACCCTGCTCCCGAAGCACTGGGCGAAGTCCTGGATGCTAGATTCTCAAAACAACCATCTCTACCTGCAGCATCTGGGTCAGGAAGGAGAGATAGGGCGCTGGAGGCGGCAGAAAGTGAAAGATCGCTCTACTTGGTGGGGGGGGGGGGGTCCTAGCAGATGTGGGACGACCCAGGTGACATCTAAAGAATGCGGAAGCCTCAGGTACCGGGAGAGGACTGCGAGGGTACTTAAGGCAGAGGAAACCGCATTCACAAAATCCTGGGGGGACATGAAAATACAAGTCTGCTTGGGATAATGCAGCAACTGGTCCATTGGACGAGAGGGCAGGGTGGTGGTTCTCAGCCTTTACATCACCAACGACTTCTCTCATCATTTGAATTCATGTTTTTTAAAATTTCTTATTTAGTTTATTGGGGCGACATTGGTTAATAAAATTGTATAGGTTTTAAGTGTACAATTCTATAGTACATCATCTATAAATAGTATGTATGTTCACCACCAAAAGTCGTCTCTTTCCATCACCGTTTACCCCCCCCCTTTACCCCCTTATACCTGCCCTCATCCCCGTTTCCTTCTGGTAATCACTATACTACTGTCTGTGTCTATCAGTTTCATTATTTGTTTTCACCTTTTTCACCCCCTCCCCCCAAATTCATGTTTTAAGAGCTTTTATTCTCAATCTACCCCCACTCCTGGTGTTTATTAAGGAAGAAAATAATTATTGCCCCATTTCTATTCATCATGAACATTTAACTACTAATGTTCATGTATTACCATAATACAGTATTACCTAATCAGCATTACCATATTGAGTTGATGTATATCTTGAAAAAAGAAACTTCAAATTTTAACTTAGTGCAACCTCTAAAAGCCATATGATGGATAAGTGTGCATTTCAAATAGAGCCTAAGGTGAAGGGTTTGGATACTGGGCTACAGGTCAGGCAACATAGGCAGAGTGTGTTGGGGAAAGACCTGAAGTAAATATAGAGCTGTGCCAGTTCATGGTCAACTCTGAGCTTGTGAAAACAATAGAGAGCAATCGCAGGGTCTTGGTGGGGGAGGTGGAGTTGGGGAAGCCATAGATGAATTATAGAAAAATTAGTCAGGAGGCAAGCAAGATAGTTTGAATCAAGGGGAAACATGGCAGCAATCCTGGATTTTCCATTCTTCCTCACCTTATTTACCTTATGTAATCAACACATCTACTTTCTTTTTTAAAATATATTTTATTGATTATGCTATTACAGTTGTCCCATTTATCCCCCATCTTCCCACTCCACCCTGCACATCCTGTCCAACCCACATTCCTCCCCTTTAGTTCATGTCCATGTGTCATAAGTTCTTCAGCTTCTATATTTCCCACACTATTCTTGCCCTCCCCCTGTCTGTTTTCTACCCACCCTCTATGCTACTTATTCTCTGTACCTTTTCCCCCCTCTCTCCTCCCACTCCCCTGTTGCTAACCCTCCATATGATCTCCATTTCTGTGGTTCTGTTCCTGTTCTGGATGTTTGCTCAGTTTGCTTTTGTTTTAGGTGTGGTTGTTAATATCTGTGAGTTTGCTGTCTTTTTACTGTCATATTTTTTATCTTCTTCTTTCTTAGGTAAGTCCCTTTAACATTTCATATAATAAGGGCTTGGTGATGATGAACTACCTTAACTTGACCTTATCTGAGAAGCACTTTATCTTCCCTTCCATTCTAAATGAAAGCTTCACTGGATAGAGCAATCTTGGATGTAAGCCCTTGCCTTTCAAGACTTGGAATACTTCTTTCCAGCCCCTTCTTGCCTGGGAGGTCTCTTTTGAGAAATCAACTGACAGTCTGAGGGGGACCCCTTTGTAGAAGACTATCCCCTTATCCCTTGCTGCTTCTAGAATTCTCTCCTTCATTTGAATCTTGGCTAATGTAATTATGATGTGCCTTGGTGTGTTCCTCCTTGGGTCCAACTTCTTTGGGACTCTCTGAGCTTCCTGGACGTCCTGGTAGTCTATTTCCTTTGCCAGATTGGGGAAGTTCTCCTTTATTGTTTGTTCAAATAATTTTTCCACTTGTTGCTCTTCCTCTTCTCCTTCTGGTACCCCTATAATTCAGATATTGGGACATTTGAAGATGTCCTGGAGGTTCCTGAGCCTCTCCTCATTTTCTTGAATTCTTATTTCTTCATTCTTTTCTGTTTGTTTGTTTGTTTGTTTGTTTGTTTCTTCCTTCTGGTCCACTCCACTGGTTTGAGTCCCAATTTTCCTCCCATCTCTATTGGTTCCCCATGTGTTTTCCTTCATTTCACTTATTGTAGCCTTCATTTGTTCACCTAATTTGTGAGCAAAATCAACCAATTCTGTGAGCATCCTGATCACCAGGGCTTTGAACTGTGCATCTGATAGGTTAGCTATCTCTCCATCGCTTAGATGAATTGGCTCCGGGACTTTGATTTGTTCTCCCATTTGAACCATTTTGGTTTTTGGGGTTTTTTTTGGTTTTGGTTTTGGTTTTTTTGTTTGTTTGTTTGTTTTTGGTCTGGTGGCATCTGTTATGTAGTGAGGGGCAGAGCCTTAGTTGTTCACCAGGGTGGGGGAGCCCTGTCGCTGGGTAGTGACACTGTATGTGGGGGCGGGGTCCGAGAGGGAACAATGGTGCTTGCTCCACTCTCTCTCGGTTTCCAGTCCCTTCCTCTGCTTCCCCTTTGCCTGGATTATCTGTGCACCAATATAGGACTACCTGGTCAGCCACCTGCCTTGCACAGCCTCACTGTGTCTGCACCGTTGCCATCCAATGCCTGGGGTCTGCTAGCCACCACCTGCATTCCTGGGAACTGCCAGCTGCTGCTACCTGCGCACCTGGGTCCACCAACCTCCACTTTTTCCTGCAATGACTCTGCCCCTCTTACCGGTCTGGATGAATGGTTGTTGGACTTCTGTACAGTTCAATTTTCTATCAGTTCCAATTGTTTTCTTGTTTCTAAATCTTTGTTATCCTTAATTTTGGTTGTGTGAGGAGGCACAGTGTGTCCACTTATGCCTCCATCTTGGCCAGAAGTCCAACACATCTACTTTCTAAAACACCTCAATCCTCCTCCTTTCTATCTATCATCATGGCTGTGGCCCAGGACACCATCACTTCCCACCAAGATTACTACCAGCATCTGGAAGATCACTGGTAGCCCAGGACCCTGACCCACCCTTCATAAAGGAAGTCTCAGAAGAAGAGGCAACCTGTATTCACCATGTTAGTCCCTATAGCTTTGTATCAAAACCCCAAATGCACCTTGCTTTGCAGTCACAGTCCAAACTCCTTAGCTTGACATAGGGTACTCCTCTGAGAGGGGAAGGAAGAAAGAATCAAAGGGAAGGAGCAGAAAGAGATAATTTTTTATTATTTTAAAATTAATGTTCAAATATAGTTGTCTCCATTTTCCCACCACCACTTTCCCCCACCCCACCCACCCCCCACCTCCTACCCTCAATCCTACCTCCCATAGTTTGTCCATGGGTCCTTTATACATGTTTTTTGATGACCCTTTCCCTTCTTCCCATTCCCCTCTCCCATCCCCCCCACCACCAATTACTGTCAGTTTGTTCTTAATTTCAATGTCTCTGGTTATATTTTCTTACTTGTTTGTTTTGTTGATTAGGTTCCACTTATAGGTCAGATCATATGGTATTTGTTCCTTACCGCCTGGCTTAATTCACTTAGTATAATGCTCTCCAGTTTCATCCATGTCGTTGAGAAGGGTAGGGGCTCCTTTCTTTCTGCTGTGTAGTATACCATTGTATAAGTGTACCATAGTTTTTTGATCCATTCATTTACTGATGGGCACCTAGGCTGCTTCTAGCACTTGGCTATTGTAAATTGTGCTGCTATGAACATTGGGGTGCATAGATTCTTTCGAATTAGTGTTTCATGATTCTTAGGGTATAATCCCAGCAGTGGAATTGCCTGGTCAAAAGACCCAGCAATTTTTAGTTTTTTTTTTTAGGAAATTCCATACCATTTTCCACAGTGGTTGCCCCAGTCTGCATTCCCACCAACAGTGTATTAGGGTTCCCTTTTCTCCCCAACCTTTCCAGCACTTGTCGTTTGTTGATTTGGTTATGATGGCCATTCTGATTGGTGTAAAGTGGTGTCTCACTGTGGTTTTAATTTGCATCTCTCTGATGGCTAGTGATGCTGAGCATCCTTTCATACGTCTCTGGGCCCTCTGTATGTCCTCCTTCGAGAAGTGTCTGTTCAGGTTCTTTGCCCTTTTTAAAATTGGGTTATCTGTCTTCCAGAAAAAGATAATTTGAGGTGAATAAGAATTATTTCATATGGCCTTTACTTTTTCTATAGGGCAGAAATGTAATTTGCTAAAACTCAGGGTTAGGATGGGACCAGGCAATTAGAAAGAGTTTAGATGGTCCTGACTGGTGTGGCTCAGTTAATTGAGCATTGTCCTGCAAAGCAAAAGGTTGCATGTTTGGTTCCCAGTCAAGGCACATGCTTGGGTTGCCTGCGTTTCAGATTTGGTCTCTAGACAGGACATGTACAAGAGGCAACCAATCAGTGTTTCTCTCACTTCCCCTCTCTCTAAAAATATATAAATAAAATATATTTTTAAAAAGAGTTTAGATATTCTACAACAGAAGGGGTGAGAGACGGCATAAAAGTACACAGATAAGCTTGAATTGTTCCATAATTTTCTAATTTAGAAAGAATGATATAAATTGAGTTTTTGCCCCTGGCTGTTGTGGCTCAGTGGATTGAGTGCCAGCCTGCAAACCGGGGGATCTCCAGTTCAATTCCCTGTCTAGGGCACATGCCTGGGTTGAAGACCATGTCCCCAGTGGGAGGCATGCAAGAAGCAACCACACATTGATGTTTCTCTCCCTCTCCCTCTCCTTCCCTTCCCCACTTTCTAAAAATTAATAAGTAAAATCTTTTTTAAAATAGAGTTTTTGTTCTTAAATTATGTTGTTAACATATGTACACTATCTATCATATATATTCCTTCATACATATCCAATGACAGTTATTAACTTTTAATAGATATTAACTTTCTCTTTCTACAAGAGAAATCCTAGAATAGTTACTAGGATCCCAATAATAAATCAATGATAAAGGGTTTACAAAATTTGTATTTGTGTTTATTATGTAAAATAGATATATTACCTGAGATGGGAAAACTGAGGTTCAGAAGCGTAACTGGCTTGTCTATGGTAACATAGCTAGAAAGTGTGAAATTTGGAACTTGAATCCATGTGTGTTTGTCTTGGTAATATAGAGTGAATCTACATGTTTTAAATATAATCTTCATTGTGCCCTGGCTGGTATGGCTCAGTGGATTGAGCACAGGCTGCAAACCAGGGGGTTCTGGGTTCGATTCCCAGTCGGGGAGCATGCCTGGGTTGCAGGCCAGGTCTCTTTCTCCCTCCCTTCCCCCTCTCTAAAGAAATAAATAAAATAAATAAATATAGGATTTCTGGCCGAGATGGAGGTGTAGGTGGACACACTGTACCTCCTCTCACAACCAAAATTAAGGACAACAAATATTTAGAAACAAGAAAACATCAGAACTGATAGAAAATTGAACTGTACAGAAGTCCAACAACCATTCATCCAGACCGGTAAGAGGGGCAGAGTTGTGGCAGGAAAAAGTGGAGGTGCGGACCTGGGCAAGCACACAGCTGCGGCTGGCAGTTCCCAGGCACACAGAAGGTGGCTAGCAGACCCTGGGCACAGGGTGGCAACTGTGCAGACCCGGTGAGGCCGTGCAAGGAAGCTGGCTGACCAGGTGGTCCCACATTCGCACACAGATAACGCAGGTGAAGGGGAAGTGGCAGAAGAGACTGGAATCCAAGAGAGAGCAGAGAGAGTGCCACTGTTCCTTCTCGGACCCCGCCCCCACATACAGTGTCACAACTCAGCGACTGGGCTGCCCCACACTGAGGAACACCTAAGGCTCCACCCCTCACTATGTAACAGCCACGACCAGGACCCCCCCGAAAAAAGCAAAACAAACAAACAAACAAACAAACAAATAGCTCAAACCGGAGAACAAATGAAATCCCCAGAGCCAATTCCTCTAAGCGATGAAGAGTTAGCCAACCTATCAGACGCACAGTTCAAAGCCCTGGTGATCAGGATGTTCACAGAATTGGTTGATTTTGCTCACAAATCAAATGAAAAAATGCAGGCTACAATACGTGAAATGAAGGAAAACGCATGGGGAACCAATAGAGATGGGAGTAAAACTGGGACTCAAACCAATGGAGTGGACCAGAAGGAAGAAACTAACAACCAAACAGAAAAGAAGAAAAAAACAAGAATTAAAAAAAATGAGGAGAGGCTTAGGAACCTCCGGGACATCTTTAAACGTCCCAACATCCAAATTATAGGGGTATCAGAAGGGGAAGAAGCAGAGCAACAAGTGGAAAACTTCTTTGAACAAATAATAAGGGAGAACTTCCCCAGTCTGGCAAACGAAATAGAATACCAGGAAGTCCAGGAAGCTCAGAGAGTCCCAAAGAAGTTGGACCCAAGGAGGAACACACCAAGGCACATCATAACTACATTAGCCAAGATTCAAATGAAGGAGAGAATTCTAGAAGCAGCAAGGGATAAGGGGACAGTTACCTACAAAGGAGTTCCCATCAGACTGTCGGCTGATTTCTCAAAAGAGACCTTCCAGGCAAGAAGGGGCTGGAAAGAAGTATTCCAAGTCTTGAAAGGCAAGGGCCTACATCCAAGATTGCTCTATCCAGCAAAGCTTTCATTTAGAATGGAAGGGAAGATAAAGTGCTTCTCAGATAAGGTCAAGTTAAAGGAATTCCTCATCACCAAGCCCTTATTATATGAAATGTTAAAGGGACTTACCTAAGAAAGAAGAAGATAAAAAATATGACAGTAAAAAGACAGCAAACTCACAGATATTAACAACCACACCTAAAACAGAAGCAAACTAAGCAAACATCCAGAGCAGGAACAGAACCACAGAGAAATGGAGATCATATGGAGGGTTAGCAACAGGGGCGTGGGAGGAGGAGAGAGGGGGAAAAGGTACAGAGAATAAGTAGCATAGAGGGTGGGTAGAAAACAGACAGGGGAGGGCAAGAATAGTGTGGGAAATATAGAAGCTGAAGAACTTATGACACATGGACATGAACTAAATGGGGAGAATGTGGGTGGGAGTGGGTATGCAGGGTAGAGAAAAATGATGGGGCATAAATGGGACAACTGTAATAGCATAATCAATAAAATATATTTAAAAATAAAATAAAATAAAATAAATACAATCTTCATTGAAAACATGAGTACAGGTTGGTTTAAAAAAATTTACCAGGATTGTGATGTCCAGTGTCCACCATACAAAATGACAGTTAGGGAACCACCTTTCTTTGAGGACCTCCTTTCTTTCAGTTTAGCAAGTTGTGTCTTTCTTATTTTTGATTGCTCCTATCTGATTTATTCCTTCCAACTTTGGCCTAATCTATTCTTTCACTTTATTCATGATGGGACAGGGGTAAGTAATCTGTTCTAGAAGGAGAATCTATGAGTGGGCAGCAGTATGAAGGACTTCTGCTGGTAAAAGGAAGTGTGGACAAAAGGGATGATGGAAGCTTTGGATCAGGAGGTATGATGAGGCTCAGAATAGGGAATACTTCACAGTCAGAGGAGTTAGCTGAAAAGAGTGACAATGTTCACTACAGAATTCCAAGGGACATTTTAGTGTTCAGGACCCACAAAGCTGAGCAATTCCCATGGGTAGTGGGGTACCTAATAGCTGGATGATTCAGACCACTGAGGAGAAATCCAAGATGGCCTGAGTTATATCCCCATAGTCACTAAAGATCATTATTTCAGTATACCACCTTCTTTCAGTAAATTCGATCTATACAAATTCACATTTATAAGATAAATTAAGGCATACTTAATCATATTACTACAGGATTCTTTCCAGAATTTCTTCAACTATGTGGTTCCTCTAGTAACTTTCCAAGTATGTCCAATATATAAAATTCCATTAACACCCAATGCACCAAGGTAGGAAGAAGGCAACAGGAAATAATAAAGGAATAGGACCTGAGAAGCCTGAGTCTAAGTCCTATTCGTTCTTCTAGAACCCATCCCTTACCTGTAAAGTAAGGACTAATTTTAGACCACCCCCAATGCCATGACTTTTAAATCCTGATCTACCTCCACCCAATCTTACAAAGCAAGATAATCTCATGTATGAGAAGTCTTCTTATCCTCTAGTTCTGCTAAAAACAGCCAAAAAGCCAGAAAGCACCTCAGCCTCAGGAGTCCAGTGGGCTCTCTACCTATCCTGGGGTTGTCTGTGCCTCTTCCATATCACTCTAACCCCAGCTACATTCAGTGTTTCAACCATATCCTCCCTCTGCTCAGAGTTTTCTAGGGTCTCCTGTGAACTTATAGAAATTTTTATAATCTACCATGTCAGCCTCCCTGCTCCATTCAAGTCATATCCTCAGTTATCTCCTGTTTTCCCCATCATGCTTTCTCCCTCACCTCTGAGCTTTTACCCAAGCTCAGTCTCATGATCTTGCTCAAAGAAACTTTCCCAGATTGGTTGATCCCAGGACTGCTACATACAATTGTACATGCTGAGGGGGCAAGTTGAGAACTGAACTGCATTTAGCTTACCAATTCTTGTACCATGGCTCAGACCTGTGTCTACTGGAGGGATTCCCCCCATAATTAGTGTCACCTGCTCTCCAAGCTGCATGCCATACATAAGGAATTCATCTGCCTGGACAGGTTTGTACCAAAGTTCTTTGTAGATTACCAATGTGGCCCCAGTTGTGCCCCTGCTGCCCTCAGTATTCTCCAATTTTAAAACCTATTTTCCCATCATCACAACTGTACTGACATATTTTATTGAATCCTTGTAAAATTGTTTTTTTATCAGTATTTTTTTAATTGTTGATATTGTACAGTTTTCTGTCTTTTACCCCGCCCCCAGCCCACCACCCCAGCCCTCCCACCTTCCTCCCATTTCCACCCCCCATAGTTTTTGTCCATGTGTCCTTTATGCTTGTTGCTCTAAACCGTTCCCCTTTCCCCTGAAATTCCCTCCCCTCCCCCTCTGGTCACTGTCAGACTGTTCTCAAATTCAGTGTCTTTGTTTATATTATGCTTATTTCTTTGTTTTGTTGATTAGGTTCCTGTTAAAGGTGAGATCATATAGTATTTGTCTTTCACTGCCTGGCTTATTTCGCTTAGCATGATGCTCTCCAATTCCATCCATGCTGTCGCAAAGGGTAGGAGCTCCTTCTTTCTTTCTGCTGTATAGAATTCCATTGTGTAAATGTACCACAGTTTTTTGATCCATTCATTAACTGATGGGCACCTAGGTTGCTTCCAGCACTTGGCTATTGTAAATTGTGCTGCTATGAACATAGGGGTGCATAGGTTCTTTTGGATTGGTGTTTCAGGGTTCTTAGGATATAATCCAAGCAGTGGAATTGCTGGGTCAATTGTTTTTTTTAATCTCACAATATCTGAAAGCTGGGATCTTGCCCATTTTTCTGTATCCTGGTACCTACGAAAAACATTTTCCCTCTCACACTGTTCAAGCTCAATGATAAATAGGAATTGAGGTTAGATGTCAGGTAAAGTCCAGGACCTACAGGATCAGTAAATCAAAGGAAGGGATGGTAGTGAGGCTAGACTCAGGGCAGCAGGGACTGAGGCAGGGGCTGGCTGATCCTCCTTCCTGAAGGCCCTGCCAAACCCCTGATGTCCCCCTCCAGGAAATGGGGCCAGTTCTATGCAAATGCGTTCTTGCCCAGGAGTTTAGTTTCTTCTCTCAGAGCTCCTGGCACAGTGGAACCAACATGAGCAGTCACTTGGCAGGACAGAGAGGGGAGGCTAGCAGTCCCAAAGCTCAGGTGACAGGGCCAGGCCCAGGAGACGGGGATGTTGACTGGGGCTTTAACAGCCCTCCTGATGACAATCTCAGCTGAAAACTTGATATTTCCACTTTGAACAAGAAACACCAGCAGGGAGCTGGGTAGAGGAAGGTCATGTACCAGGAGTGCCCCCTCTAGGTCTCACTGGGTGGCACCAGAACAGAGGAGGGAAGCACAAGCTAGGTGGAGATCTCAGAAGATGCCTGGGATGAGGATCATGACCAGGAGGAGGAGGAGGATTTAGTGAGCATTTACTGAATTTTTTTTCTTTTGTAAATTATTTTATTGTTGTTCAGTTACATTGTTTGTATTTTCTCCCCAGCCCTCCCCCTCCCCCCTCCAAACCTACCTCCCTCCCTTCCTTCCACCTCCCCCTTGGTTTTGTCCATGTGTCCTTTATAATAGTTCCTGAAAACCTTCTCCCCACTGTCCCCTCCCCGCTCCCCTCTGGCTATTGTTAGATTGTTCTTAATTTCAGTGACTCTGGTTATATTTTGCTTGCTTCATTTAATGAATATTTAAAATGTGCCAGGCATTGCCTCATGTTACCATATTTTGTCATGTACAGTGCTCATGCACATTTTGTGCACATTATACATGGGATTATTTTACCCATGGTATGTAATCATTATAGCCATGATTAATGTGCATCCTTATTTTTCCCTCAAAAATTTGGGCAAAAAGTGTTCATTATACACAGCAAAATATGGTAATCCTCATGACAACCCCAGGAGATGGGTAATATGGTTACTTTCATTTCTTAGGTGAAGAAACTACTTAGAGAGATTAAGTAACTTGCTCAAAGTCACCCAGTTGGTAGTAGATGGAATTAGGATTTGAACCCCAGTCACTGCCTCCAGAAATTATATTATTCAGTAGCATATTTCCATCTTGCCAGTTCATTCCAGGAACTTTTAAACCTCTGGTGTCCATTTCTATGTCTTTCTGTTCTTCTAAATCATATCTTCTTATTCCAACTTTAAGAAATCTGGAGTAGAACAGATCAATAATAATAATGATAATAACAACACCTGATGTTTGTATACCACTCCCTGCTTTTCATTATTTCCCTGGAGAAAATAAGCATTAAAATATTTACATTTCTCCAAAATTTTCCCCTGATTTTTAGCAGCATTCCTATAGTTATTATGATACAGTTATGATCAATTTATAAGAATACTTTATGCTTTTTTTTTTGTTTGTTTGTTTTTTGCCCTGGCTGGTGTGGCTCAGTGGATTGAGCGCCAGCCTGCAAACCAAATAGTCACTGGTTTGGTTCCTGGTCAGGGCACATCCCTGGGTTGTGGGCCAGGTCCCCAGTGAGGGCCATGCGAGGCAACCACACACTGATGTTTCTCTCCCTCTCTTTCTCCTTCCCTTCTCCTCTGTCTGAAAATAAATAATCTTTTTAAAAATATGCTTTTTTTCATGTAACTGTGCTTACATGTACATTTATGTGTATGACCATAGTAACTGCTTATATTGATATGCCACAGATATTATATTATTGAGGCAGTGTAACTTTGTGAAAATAGCATAGGGGGTGACACAGATGTGTGAGTTTAACTACTATCTCTGCCATAATCCAAACTCTATGACATTTGGTAAATCATTCAACCTTTCTCAGTTTTAGTTTTCTCATCTGTAAATGAAGAATATAATACCTATCTCACTGGGTATCTCACAGGGTTTTTAAATGAGGTATGTGTCTACTGCATAGCTGATGCTCCACAAATGATTAGCAGTAGTGTTAGTATTATGGGTTTAGGTGCCTTTCTCCCCACTTGGACCATGAACTCTTCTGGGCAGACACTTACTCATTTTTGTCACCACCCCCCACCTAGCACATTGCTTGACACTTGGACTCCATAAACATTTGCTGAATGAATAGTAAGCTCAAACCTAACCTTTTCTCTCTGTTGGACATTTGGATTGTCTCTAGAGTTTTGCTATCAAAAAATTAACTTCAAAGACCTTATATTTATATACTGCCTCATTTGATCTGCACACCTGTGAAACAGGTGGAAAGGGGATATTTGCACATGTGATTGATGTAAAAACTGTGGCTAAGGGAAATGAAGTGATTCCTATGGGTCACATCACTAGTAATAAAGATTAGAACACTTTATCCTGCTTCCCTTCTTTGGGTAGGTCTCTTTTCTCTCTAGCTACCTCTTTTTGGATCAGGGTAGCATCTCCAAAAATGAAGATTACGAAAGTAGGCCTAGTCAGCACCCGCACCCAGAGACCCTTCTTGGAAGAGATAAGCTGCTAGCTCCCAGATGGTCCTTTGAGTCCCCAGGAAACTGAACACCTTATTCTTAAGCACATCAGGGCTTCTGTTTTCCCAGAGCAAGGAGCTTCCTAGGAAAGAGAAAGCATGCCAGCTTCTTTCTTTCTTTTTCTTTCCTGAGGGAGTGAGGAGACAAGCTCTGAGTTGTCCAAGAGGAGGGACTTCACTAAAAATAACGATGGCGTGTGGATCAGCCTCTAGTGGTACCCAGAACTGGGGAGGGGAGGGGGATGCTCTAGAACTGTCGCCAGACTGGTTGCTATGGAAACAGGAGAGGAGCAGGGGAGCCTGGGAAGTGGAGATGACACAGATAGCAAGTCCTAGTCAGAGCTGTCGCTACATTTAGGAGAAACAGCAGTGTCTGCGGTTCTCACCCTCCAAGGGGACTGGGGTGTGGGAGCAGTGTCAGGGGCATGGATGCTTCCGCCCAGGGGTCTTTGCTGCTGCTGGCTGCTCTCCTCTCCACACACTGTGAGTTGAGTCATGGGGGACTTGGGTTTGGGCCCCTATTTCCAATGCAAGTGGGGGTTTGGGAAGAGCTGGGTCTTAAGGGAGTTTTCATCAGATCCCTTTCCAAAAAAATGAGCCACCTTGTTGGCAAGCACTTCTTAGGCAGAGAAAGGGAGATCCAAGAAAATGTAGCACTGGGGTCTTTTGGAAAGGAGTCACAGTATGCACAAAAAATAACAAGGAATAGGCTGGAAGAACAAGACTCTTTGGAGGGAAGGTGCAGAAAACAAGTCTTTGATTCTGGGATAGAGGTAGTAACAATTCTACACCTTTCCTGAGAAAAATGCAGCCACCACCGAGGAAGGCACAGTCACAGTAAGGCTCACTTAGATCCCTGGGGCAATGGAGAGCAAGAGTTCTGGTGGTGATCAGACTCTGGGTTCATTACCCACCCCTGGGGAAGAAGTCTGTCTCAGCCGACCAATTGAGGGTCACATTACCTAATACCCTGAGATAACATCTGGAAGTCCACCTGAAGCTAGGATAAGTGAAACTGATGTACTTTCTTGCAGGGCTTGGAGGTCTGTGAGACAGCCAGGGCTTAGATACACTTCCTGAGGACATTCTGGGCAGCAGGGCAGGAAAGGGAAGCCCACTGTTGGGGGAGGGGAAGGCCCTAATCTGCAATTGCATTGGGGCTCCTAGACCCTATATCTCCTAACTCCTCCTGGGAAATAAATTTGAGGGTGCCCCTAAACTCTAAGACACCTTGCATTGGTTTCTCCTCCTATCCCAATGCATGCGCACACACACATTACCTCCAAAGGTCTAACTGCAGAGTATCTCACTCCAGACCTTAAATCTGAAGTGCTCTGTTTGGGATTACATATCCTCAGGACCTGGTCAAACATCCAGGCCATCTGTGATCCTCATTCACACTCTTCCCCTCCAAACCCCACTCCAGACAGCTCAGGGTTCCTTGAAAGGTGCAGAAAGGGAGTGTATGGAGGATGATTCCGACGAAGAAAGAAAGGTTGAAAAGTCTTGAATCCTTATTCTAAACCTTCCCTTTTATGATCCACATCTCCAAGGGACCCCTGGGTGCTTGGGTAAGGACCCTGGATCTCCCTCAGGGCAGACTGTAGCTCAGAGAGCTCATTCCAGAGCAAGAATTTGAGGGAAAATCAGGTGGGTTTCTCTTGGAATGTGAACTTTGGGGTATTTGGGGGTGGGGCTGTTAGAATAGTCAATGGGAGGTAGGATGTTGGGAGGAAAGAACTGGAGGGAAGGGGGAGGTAATTTTGGGTGCTTAGTGCTTCACTGGACCTGATTTATTACATCTCATGAAGAATAGGATAGCAGAGAGATACAAACCTAACTCCTGATGAACTTTGTACTTCCTTTACCCTGGGCATCTATACTGATGGCTTATCCTCCAGCCCTCTGGCCCATTTTCATGCTGTCTCCACTGTGGAAAGAACCCAAGGGAAACAGGGTGATTCTACAGCAGCAATGAGTATGGTTAGTGCTCAGGGAGGGTTTCCAGTGGGACTTTCCTAGTGTGGGAATTTTCAACTCTTGCCCACTGGAGATTTTTTGCTTTCTCTCAACCACTCCCATTTCTCCTTTGTAAGCTTGTTGAGAGAAGGAAGATATGGGTGGGGATAAAGTAAGCGAGGTGTCCATGGAGGAAGGAACTGGGACTTTCTGTGTGTCAGTCTTGAAGTGAGCTTCGGAACACAAGTTGAATTGTGGAGAACACAGATTTTAAGGGACTGCCCTGACAATAGCTGGGGGTGAAGGCGGCAGTAGAGCAGTGATTTTCAGCCGGTGTGTCCTATGAATTTTTAAAATATGCAATACCTGACTATTTAGTCAGAGGCACTGACATCTTTTCCCTTAGTCGGTCAAATAAAAAATGACAACGGCCAACACAATTGCCATCTGGTGTGAATGAGTCAAAAATTATACCTCTTTTTTTGTCAGATCAGCAAAAAATGCATGTTTTTTGGTGTGCTGCAGAATTTTAGTAATTAGTTTATGTTTGCAATGAGATGAAAAAGGTTGAAAATTGCTGCAGTGGAAGTATATTAACTGCCTGCCTCCGATCCTACAGTCTAATGATTTCAGGAAACTGCCCCCATGCCTGAGCCTTTTGTCCTGAGATGCCAGTAGAGTGCTACACACCCTAGTTAGAGGTGGTAAGGCCCCTGAAAATAATCATCAAACTGGAACAGTGCTATCCAGTTCAGACACATTATCCCACTTGATCCTCATGACTTGTGAGGTGGGGGAGCAATGAGGGTTGTTATGTACTATTCCCATTCTACTGATGCAGGGCACTGAGGCAAAGAGACGCGAAGGGTCTTGTTCAGGGCCACCCAGCCCCTCAGTGCTGGCCCAGTTGTCTGTGCCTCTCCCTGGGTCGGTTCATTGGGTCGATTTTTAAGTCTCTGCAGGAACCGTGGAGCCACGGAGGGGAGGCAGGAGGCGGCAGTGCGGACCCAAGCCCGCTTAGGGGCGCTGACTCCAACCCTGACGGTGACCCCACCCTCCGCCACCGCCATGGCGCAGGAGAATGCTGCCTTCACCCAGGGCCCTGAGGATCCGCCCCGTCGCCAAGGCCGCCAGCGCTACGTGGAGAAGGACGGCCGGTGCAACGTGCAACAGGGCAACGTGCGTGAGACATACCGTTACCTGACCGATCTGTTCACGACTCTGGTAGACCTGCAGTGGCGCCTCAGCCTGCTCTTCTTTGTGCTGGCCTACGCGCTCACCTGGCTTTTCTTCGGCGCCATCTGGTGGCTCATTGCCTACGGCCGTGGCGACCTGGAGCATCTGGAAGACGCGGCCTGGACGCCGTGCGTCAACAACCTCAACGGCTTCGTAGCCGCCTTCCTCTTCTCCATCGAGACAGAGACCACCATCGGCTACGGGCACCGCGTCATCACCGACCAGTGCCCCGAGGGCATCGTGCTGCTGCTGCTGCAGGCCATCCTGGGCTCTATGGTGAACGCCTTCATGGTGGGTTGCATGTTCGTCAAGATCTCGCAGCCCAACAAGCGAGCTGCCACGCTAGTCTTCTCCTCGCACGCTGTGGTGTCGCTGCGTGACGGCCGCCTCTGCCTCATGTTCCGCGTGGGCGACCTGCGCTCCTCGCACATTGTCGAGGCCTCCATCCGTGCCAAGCTCATCCGCTCGCGCCAGACGCTGGAGGGCGAGTTCATCCCACTGCACCAGACCGACCTCAGCGTGGGCTTCGACACAGGAGATGACCGCCTCTTCCTCGTCTCACCGCTGGTCATCAGCCATGAGATTGACTCTGCCAGTCCCTTCTGGGAGGCATCACGCCGTGCTCTGGAGAGAGACGACTTCGAGATTGTGGTCATCCTCGAGGGCATGGTGGAAGCCACGGGTGCGGGAGGAAGGAAGAGAGCGGGGTGGCAGGCCTGGGCATGACTGAGGAGGGCAGGGGCAATAGGAGGGGCCAGGGATAGGGGAGAGTTTAGACCAAAAGGTTGGTGAAGGGTGGGAGAATGTGGTGAGATAGCGGACTTTCATTGGGTGGACATGTGAGCAGAGTGGCCTTGTCGAGAGTCTAGAGAAGGCTAGGAGACTCCCAGAAATGGTTCTGGCTTGGGGCCCTGGGCTTAGAGGTCTGTGTTCTTGGGAATAAAGAAGAGGACTAATAATAGCTACCACTCACTTACCCAGCACTTCTCTGTCTTGCACATCTCAAAAGTACCTTATATCTCTGAGTTTATTTAATCTTAATGAGAACCCTTTGAAAGTAATTTCTTGTTATTGCGCTCGTTTTTCAGAGAGGAGATTGCCCTCTCTGAATGAATGAAAGGTTGAGTAAGTTGTCCACAGCCATACACGAGTAAGTGGTCATGCCTGGAGAAGACACAGGCAGTCTGGCTTCAATGTTTAGTGGTACTGAGTTGGAAGTGGGGGTTAGGTTCCCTGTTTTTGTTATTCTGAGAATTCTAGGTCCCTGGTATTTGGTGGTGAGTGTTTTCCATGACCTGAGTTATTCCTATGTTGGACTTTAATGAGAGGTTGATACCTGCTCTCACTTCTGTCTCAGTTTCCCTATCCATCAAAATATTCTCAGCTTCTACTGACAAAAGAAATGGATGCTTTCAGCATTCCTAGCCACTTCCTAGAAGTAACTGGCAATGCACCTGTGATGCAGTATCTCCAATTCAGGCATACATAGTGAAGGGCTTGGAAGCAGGTAGGAAAAGGCCAGTGCCAGGGCAGCCAATGAGGTCCTTTAGGACTTGAGATCTAGGAGTGGGGAGAGGATTACAAAACTGCAGGTAGATAACCAAAGGTCCACATAGGTCCTGCTACTTTGTTGTCAGAGCTTTTGCACTCTGCTGGCTTCTCTCACAAGCCTCACCCTCAAACCCCTTCCTGGCCCCTTCAAGCTGATCCTCTATACACCACCCTCTGCCTCAATGTTAACTTTCCCTTCTTAACCATCCCCAGGTTCCCCCTAGCTTTTTCCCTTCCTCACTCACCCCACTCCCTTTTCTCTCTATCCCTCCAGCTTTCACTGTTTTGCCCTTATCTGAAGGAACCCATCTTCTTATAAAGATGTTCCTATGCAGCCCTCTTCTCCCTTTGTACCCAGCCCTTCCCTCTCTTCTTCTCAGCCCCTCTTTCTCCAGGGTCACTTCTGCCTCTTCTCCTGTCCCCAACTGGATTCTTTTTATTCCAGCCTTTATCAAAGGAAGGAAGGATACATCCAGTAATCCCAACATGTCTCAGTATGGGGCTTGCCATGGTGAGAGCCAGTCTTTGGTTAGCTGATGTTCACTCTTCTGTTCCCCCTTGTTCTGAGGTGAACATGGACTGAGGTGGCTGGGAGAGACTCTGGGGGTAGAAGAAGAACCACCTGCCATAGGGGTATGCCCACCCAACAGGGAGGACAGGACACAGGCCCAGGGCAAGGAGGGTGGGATGGAGAAGATAGAGATGAGAGCTTGTCTGACTTTTCTAGAGTGGCAAAGCTGGAAAGGATGGTATTATTTTGGGTGTGAGAATCAGGATCCAAAATGCTTTTGAAAAGCAAGTATAATGAGCCAAAGTCCAACAAGATGACATTTAAAAGGAGTAAATATAAAAGTCTACATTTAGGCTTTAAAAAAATCTCTTATGTAAGCACAGCATGGAAGAGCTCTGGTGAAAAAGAACTGGGAGTTTTAGTCAGCCACAAGCTTGATGTCATAGCAATAGGATACAGCTTCCAAAATGTTTCTGTAATGTAATCTTGGGTTCTATTAGCTAAAGCATCATGGCCAGAAAAGAGAAGTGGTATGCCCTCACTTATGCAAGGATCAGGCCTCGATTGGAGTACTTATCACAAAGTTTTTAAAGGACCCTCCTTGGCCATTCTGGTTAGCAGTGAAAAAAGTAGAATTTTGGAAAGCTAGGTCACATGAGGAATGGCAGAAGGTGACAGGGATGTTCAGCCTGAAGAAGAGAAGACATGTTGGAACTTGAGACTCCTGTTTTCAGATATTTGAAGGGGTGTCATATGTCAGGGGAATGAAACATAAAGGTGGAAATCCCAGGAGGCAGATTTTAGCTCTGTATAAAGAACAACTCAACTATTAGAGCCATCATGCAAAGGAGTGGGCACCTTGTGAGGTGGTGAGCTCTCAATTCTGGGAGCTAATCAAGTACAAACCAGATGCCCACAATTAGGAATGCTACAGTGGGCAGGGGAGGGGGACCTATATGAAGAGAGAAGTTGGATTAGATGATCCCCAAGTTAAATATTTAGGTTAAGCTTCTCTGCTTGGCAACTCCAGTGGAGAGGCAGGGAGAGAGCAGGTTGGTGATGAAAAACAGTTGGACAAATGGAGAAGAGATGAGAGCTGAGCATGTACAAGAGTTGGAAAGGGAAAGAAAGTGGGCTGGACCAAAAGGGGGTAGGACACTTGGGAAGGACTATAAGGAAGAGTGCTGGGATAAGGTGGCAGAGTGAGGTAGGAGAGGGAAGCCTAGTGCTGGGATCCACCTGACCCTTGCCCCTTCCCCCAGGAATGACATGCCAAGCTCGGAGCTCCTACCTGGTGGACGAGGTGCTGTGGGGCCACCGCTTCACATCAGTGCTGACTCTGGAGGACGGATTCTACGAGGTGGACTATGCCAGCTTCCACCAGACTTTTGAGGTGCCCACACCCACGTGCAGTGCCCGAGAGCTGGCTGAGGCAGCAGCCCGCCTTGATGCTCATCTCTACTGGTCTATTCCCAGCCAGCTGGATGAGAAGGTGGAGGAGGAGGGGACAGGGGAAGGGGCAGGGGGAGAGGCTGGGGCTGACAAGAATGGCTGCCTGCCACCCCCAGAGAGTGAGTCTAAAGTGTGACCAGTTTCTTCTAGACTCCTCTGGCAGGACCAGACATAGGTACCTGGGGAGCTGGGTATTGGAGGTGAAGGAGGTAGGTGAGGTCCCTGGGAATGTGCTAAGGCTGGAGAGTCCCCTCAGAATCTCAAGTCCAGGATCCAATGTGGAAGGGAGGGATCCTGATTTCAGGAGAATGGAGAGTGGGGATAAGTGAACTTACCAGCCTGTCTGTGTTTGACCACATCTGTTCATGGGCGAATGGATAGATGGAAGGGTGGACTTATGTAGTTTGGATGGGTAGATGGAAACAGATAAGAGACACAGCTGGTAGATAGGTGAGTGGACCAACAGACAGGTGGTGCACTCAGGACTCCTGCTAACCCATAGAGCATCTTTGTGCAAATTCTAAAAAGGCACCCTTTTCCTCCAGACTGACACCACCCAAACCAGGGTGAGGGGCTTGGGGAGCAGAGCATGGGTTGGATTGTAATCCCCACTCACCTCCTCAGCCAGCCTCCCTCTTCATGGCACACCTGTCTCACACAGTAGCCCCAGCTGACCCAGAGAGAAAGCTGGACGGATGTGGGCAGAGATGAGGAGGTGCCTTCCCAGCTCCACTCCCACCATTATGACAGGCTGGGCAAGCAGATGAAAGGCCGTAGGGATAGCTCAGGAGGGTGTAAATGACATTGTCTACTGTGTAAGGAAACAGGAAGTGGGGAGCTGCCAGAGCTGGGGCTCTGGTGAAGGAGACCTCTTTTCTGACAGTGTAGTAAGATTTCTTAAGTACCTCTGCAGATGTAGGAGGGGAGAGGTTCTGAGGGCCAGGGAGAGATGGAATGTGAGGTCACTAGAGCTGGGACACAGGGGCCCTTGGGAAAGCAGAATTAGACTTGGGGTACAATGAGAGGGGGTCATTCATATCATTCATTGGGTGTTCATTAGGTAGAGAACACTGAACCAGGCACATGGGAGATGAACAGTCAGTGATCCATTTCCTATTTGAAATATAGTGTACATGGGAAAAACAGAAACATGCCTATGGCGACTGTTTCAAACTGAGAACCTGAGCAGTGTCTCTGAGCAGGGGTAGAAAGGTTTGGTAATCAGAAGCTAGGGATTGAGCAAGGCACAGAGAATGAGCTAAACCAGCAGCTATAACGCTTGAGAGTAGTACATCAGTTACCTGGAGGGCTTGTAGAAAGACTCTGGCTTCACTCCCAGAGTTTCTGACCCAATAGGTCTGAGGTGAAGACCAAACATTTGCATTTCTAATGAGTTCCCAGGTCATGCTGACACTGCTGGAATGGGGATTACAGAGAGAACCTCTGCTGTAATGGAAGACCTGGAGGTCATATCAGGAGGTGGAGCATACAAGCTGAGGAGTAGCTGAGGAATCTTGGAATGTAGACTGAAATATAAAGGGTGGAGAGTCTTGTGCATGATGAAAAGAGACCCTGAAAGCTAGGCTGATTAGTTTAACTCTGGGCCCAGGAACTCAACCATCAGTGGAAATAGGGCAGTGACAACTAGAGATAGTTTTGGGGAAGTTCAGATAGAAGGCAGTCAGGAGGCCTTGAGGGGATTCCTGGGGAGATGGTGGGGATCTGCAGCAGGAAAGAATCCCAGGTAGGTTCTTAGTTTCACAGTAGCATCCTTGCTGCAAGCATTTTTGCTGCAAGTATTTTTGCCACATAATTGGCTATAAGGCAATTTTGCCATTAAAAGGAAGGGCATTTAAAAGGACATAAAAATTAAAGGCTTTATTGTGAAATACAGAGTATTCAAATACATTTTAAAAGTGTGTAGACTCATGCAGTACCGCACAAGTCACTGATTTTACTTTGTGGTTGCACCTAAGTACTTATCTTAGTTCTATGGGGAATGTGGGTTTAACTGCACCTTCAAAGAGAGACCTCAGCCTCTCTTTCTCCGTCCAGTGTAATGTCTTTCATAACCAACTCTTGGGGCAAATCTTCATCATCTGGAAGAAATGCTAACTATTTTAAGACCAGCACCACATCTACTTGCCACTGTATAGACCATTATGAAGACTAAGATTTATATATAATGTAAAAATGGGAGTACTGCAAGAACTTTTATGAATGGAGAAATGAAACCAAAATGACAACTAGATTAAATACATTAAACCCACTGAAGGTGATTGATTTGTCAATGAAGAAATTAAACCAAACAAACACAATACCTCCCCTCCCAAAAAACTGTCAGTCAGTTATTTTCTCTCTCCCACAGCAAAACTGCCTTATGGTCAGTTATTATGTAGCAAAAATGTTTGGGGCAAAAATGCTTGCAGCAAAGATATCTGCAGCAAAGATGCTACAATGAACATACTGGAGGCACCCTTGTAGCACTTGGCTAGAGGTAGGATCAACTGTGGTAGAGAATGTGATGGAGGTGAGGCATCCAACATCTGGCTGTATCTGTGGCCCAGTCTGCCCAGCTAGGACAGAAGCCCCTGCAGATGCTATTCCCATCCCACGCCCACCCCCTTCCTGTGTCATCCCAGTCACCAAGGGCAGCCACCCAGGATGGTGAGTGCAGAGCAACAGCAAGTTAAGAAGAAGCAGAGTTAAAGGGGACCTGAGGCTGGCCTCCTGGGAGAAAAGTGTGTGCCCAAGTAGGCATACCCTCTGACACTGGCTATACCCTACTCCTGTCCTTTAATAAAAGTCTGGGCCCCTTAAGAGAAAACACCCCACTCTGTTCTATTCCAGGCTGGGAAGCTGAGGTCCAGTGGGACCTGTATCTCCTGAAAGGAGAAATGGGGATTCCAGAGGGAGCCCATGCCAGTTTGGGTTCACTCAGAGGACATCTTTGTCTCAAGTCACAGGGCCACATGAGTCATTATCAAAGATGACATCCCGGAAACCTGGTGTCACCTGAAGAACAAATGTTGGGATGCAGGATGGGGACTCATTTAACTCAGTGAAAAAGCTGGAGTCTCAGCAGGAGAGAGTAGGCTGTCTATATACATACACACACACACTCACACACTAGTTAATCCAGTGCAATTGGATGGGAAGGGGCACTGAGCACTGAGGCTGGATGGAAGTTGCTAAGACCCCACCATACCTTCCCTCACCTCTCAGGGCACTACTGGGTACAGTGCAAGGAGTCATGAGACCTAGATTCTAGTCCAGACATCACCACTAATTAGCTCTATTACTCTTGGTAAGTCACATCACTTCTCTGGGACTCAGTTTCCCGATCTGTAAAAATAACACTTAGCAAACTAGTAATGTTCAATAAATGTTTAAATAACTGAATTGAATGAGGTAGCCTGGGTGCCTTTTAATATACAGTGGAGTAAGAATTCTAAGATTAAAGGACCGTTAGGCAGAGGGGTGAGGTAAGGCCTGGAGGGTACCAATGGAGGCAGGCATATGCAGGGACTCTGGACACACAGGCCGCCCCCCGCCTTGACTGCTCTTGTACCCACCACCCAGGCAGGGCTGTGTTCTGGGGTTTCTATTGTACTGCTGTCAGACAAAAAATGAAGATGGAGAGGGAAAAGGCTGAGGCTCCAGGGCCAGTGGGAGGAGTCATGTCCAAGACCAGCGGGCCCAGCAGAATGAGAAGGCAGAGTGGTGCCAGGAACTCAGAATGGGCACTGGCCCCAGAAAGCCTGTGCCCTGCAACCTGGGAGCAGCTGGGAGAAGGCACCCCCCCTGAGCAGGAGTTCCAACAAGAATTGGCTCAGCATTGACAGGTAAGACAGCAGATGGGACCCAGATGTCCCTTCCTGGGTGGGTGGCACAGCCCACAGAGGCCAGATGGTGTTTGTGGTGGGAGAGAGGCCTGGGTCATCCAGAATGAGTTATCAAACCCCAAAAACTCCCTACCACACCCCCAAGCCTCATATAGCCTGATGGCAGGGAAATGACAGCTACCCTGGGTTTTATAAAATGAGTTTATTCACATTTTAGAAAAAACTAATTCTAGGAGAGGGAAGGCCTCCCTACAGGCTAGGTATGAGATCAAGATCATAAAGCCAGAGGGAGGAGTTGGGAAGGAAAGAGTGGGGAATGGAGGCCATAAGCCCCACTATGTGGGGATAGGTCAAATAAATTAAAGGAAGGGCAGACAGAGGGAGAGGGTATCCATGCAACCAGAGTTGGGCTTGGAGCTGGGCTGGAAGATAGTCAACACCTGTGAGAAATGGAAAGAAAGCATGGAGTGGGTTGAGAAGAGCCCTGGGTGGTGCTCCCTCCCAGCTCTCACAGGGTGAACAGGGTCTTGCAGAGAACTATGACTTGGCTCCTCCTCCAGGTGGGGCCAGGGAGCAAGCAGCTCATCTCAGGGCTTGAGAAGGCAAGGCTAGGGGTTCTTTTCTCTTACCTGGGGTGGGGCAAGGGATCACTGTTTTCGCAGCCTCTTCATGAAGCAGCAAGTGATGATGCTAAGGATGGTGGCGCCTGTGACTAGGGCAACCCCTGCACCCACCAGCAGGGGCACGAACAGAGTGTCCAGGGCTGGGTGAAAGAGAACGGCTGTGTTCAGCCTCGGGTGCCATGGCCCTTCACGTACTGTTCCACTGAAGTCCCAGCACCTTCTTTATCAAATTGTCTGTGCCCACTTCCTTCTCAGTCACAGACAGCCCTCCCAGCCCACTCCCTGCCCTCTCTGCATTCAAGTAAACCTCCACCACTAAGGACCCTGGAGAAGATGGGCACTGGGGGACTGAGAGCTGTATTTATAAGACACTTCATGTGAAGTGATGTGGAGAGAAGCAGGAGACAGTAGAAGGATTAGAATGGAAGAACAAGAGTGTGGTGCTGGAAGAAGGTGGTGAGTGAGGAGGGGAGAGGTGGGGGTCACTCACCATGCATGTAGGGGTAGACTGTGACAGGCCCTGAACGGGCACTGCCCACCTGGTACCAGCTGTAGTCAGTGTGCTGTACCCAGGCACTGGGGGCACAGTGATATACACCTTCGTCCTTGGGCCCCAAGCTGTGTAGTCTCAGCCGATGGCTTCGGGGCCCCACCAACTCCACGCTGACAGGGCCTCCTCCGGGCCTGACCCCCAGTTTTGCCACACCATCCTGATCCATTCCACCGACGAGCTGGGCAGAGGAGGAGCTCAGCTCCCCGTCCTCAGGTCGCTCTACCCACCAGTTGGTGGCCAGCCGCAGCCCTGGGGGGCCACCCTGCACAGAGATGTTGCAGAGCAGGGAGGCGGTCTCCCCATGGTATACTGTACCTCCTGCCAGCCATGCCAGAGCCTCCAGCACCACACCTGCACAACAAAGGCCATGGGATCAGAGGATGAAGGGTCACGGGTAGGGAGTATCTGGTCAGGACCACTGTCCAAGCAATACCCTAGGAAATTCAAGGTGTCCCCACAATCTTAGGAATGTGAGATGAAAGCATGGAGGCAACTGATGTAGAGAGAGAGGCATAGTGACAAAACGGTTCTACAAGACCAATCCACCTCTCTTACCTTCCTCCCGCACATGCACAGGGAGGGGCCGGGAGCGGGCACTGGCTGCTTCATGAAGCCGGGCCCCAGACCCTCGGACATAAGCCTTGGCAAGGCAGCGGTATGTGCCCGTGTCGCCAGGCTGGGCAGCCTCCAGCCGTAGCCGGTAGGTTCTGGATGCCACCTTCTCCATGGCAATGTGTCGGCCCTCGTAGCCAGGGCCCAGGCTGCCCACACCCTCTGTGTCCAATTGGGCTACCAGGCGGCCAGGCCCAGGTGCCCCTGCAGGTGCCATCTCCCAGCCCACAGAGTATGCAGCATGATGGCCTGGTGGAGGCAGTGTCCCTGACACATTGCACAGCAGTTCCAAAGGTTCCCCTGGGCCAATCCGACGTTCACCAGGTCCCACTGCTACTGCTAGCTGGCTGGCTGAAACATAGGAAGGGAAAGAAGTGTCACAAAGGCAGGAGGAGGCACAGAGTGCCTAACTCCCCATCTGTAGTTCCTTTGATGGCAGCAACTTCAAGGCCAATCATCTGACCCTCACAGGGTATGACTGTCTCCCTTACCCAGAGGCCTGACACATGCTTTCCATCATGGTCCTCCTATCTCCACACCCAACTCTAAGCAGAGAAAAACCCTCATGAGTACAGAGAGAAGCAATGCTCACAGGACTGCTTACTCTCAGGAAGGTGAGCTCCCTAGTCAGACAATGACCATCTAGTCAGTGACCATCTGTGTCCATGGTGCCCTCTGAGATATTGGCTCCCAGCTCCTGCACTCACATAGGGTCTGCACATCCACATGGGCCAGGACAGCCCTCTTCTCCGCTATTTGGGACCAGGTGCCATCAGGATCCTGAATCCATTCAGCAGCAGTACAGTGGTAGGTTCCAGCATCCTCCGCCTGGGCACCCCTCACCACCATGCGGTACCTCTCAGCCCCCTCCTTGCTGAGTTGTAACTCCCCTGCAGCTAGCCGCTCAGCATAGGAAGCACCAGCCTCCACGGCCAGGTCAGGCCGGAGTCCCACCACTTCCTGTAGAGTCACTCGTCCCACAGGTGCCTCAGGAACAGCTCGTCCAAAGGACACAGCCAAATGTGTGTGCTGCTGCGTGCTTGTCCGAGCCAGGCAGCCAAGTGCCAGCTCCTGCCCCTCATGTACCATCAGGCGAGGAGGAGAGGTCTGGGCCTGGCGGCCTCGGGGTCCTGGGGAGGTTGCAGATACCTGCAGCACATCTGGAAGAACTGAAGAGAACAGCTAGAGTAAAGAAGGGCTGGGAACTGGCAGCCCTCATTATTGTTTCCTATATACAATCTATTTCCCTGAATAGACTGTGAGCTCCTATAGAGTGAAGATTTCATGGTATATTATTTTTTCTGTAACCCAGTGGTGCTAAGCACAGTGCTGGGTACAAAACAAACATTCAGTAAATACTTGCTGAATATCAGAACCAGCCCATTGCCTACTCACCCTTATGTTTGGCACTGACCCTGTTTGAAAGAATCAGAAAAGTGGTTCTGTCTTCCTTCTCAGAAGACAAAGAAACTTAAGAGAACAAGACTGTCACATGGTCTCACTCCTCCTACCCCACCTCTGCTTTCTCCTCTCCTCACCCAGACCTGGATCCTAGAATCTCCAGTAATGGAGTTGATTCACCCTGTCAGGGAATGAAGAAGGGATCAGAGAGTTTAAGGACGCTTCCCCTTTCCCAGGAAGTAATTCAATGGCATAAGAAGAGTATAGGACTAGAAGGAGTGAAAGTCCCAGACAAGCCACTAACTTTGTTGGGTGACTTTGTGCAAGTCACTTAACATCTTTGGGCCTCAGGTTCCTCATCTGCAAAACCTAAGGGGGTGTTAGACAGGTGCTGTAGGATCTGACTTTCTGCCCTTTTCAGGGAGCTGGCCCCACTCCTTCCCGGGGCCCAGTACCTCTCAGTTCCACCTTGCTGCTGTAGCTGCCCAGGTAGTGGGCATCAGTGGAGGGTGTGTAGCACTCATAAATGCCAGCATCCTGGGCCTGCAGGCGGGCGATCTTGAGCATCACGGCATCACCACGCAGACGCTGCACCTGCACCTCACCAGCTGCCACACGGGGCCCAAAGACAGCATAGGAGAATCGGGTATCCCTGGTACTAACAATGCCAAGTGCAGCATCTGGGGCCTCAGGCCTGTACAGGAACCACTCAAAGTCCTGCTGGGCAGGGCCCTCGTAGCCAGTAACATTGCAGGAGATAGAGATGGCTGTGCCAGCCACACGGTACAGTGGCCCCTCGGGAACCAGCACCTCCCGGGCACAGCACCGAACTCCTGTAGATGAGAAGAAGAAAAGTTGGGAATGCCTGGATCCCCATTGCATTCTCCCACTATCAGCACCATTCTTGACCCTTCCCCCTAAAAGGAAAGGAAACCTAGGGGAAGTTGGTAAGCCACTTGGGCCATGTTCTGAAAATTGGGAAAAAATGCTGGGAGGTTAGACACCTGGGACTCAGGAGCTGATATAGAGCTAGCTTTGCCTCAGAACCCAGAAATATCCCATTTCTGGCAGACCAGAAGTGGAGTGCCTATGGGCAGAAAGGAGAACATCTGCTTTCTTTTTTAACCATTTCCTGATTTCAGCTGTACCCCTCCCTCCCCTGACCCCCCCACCCCCCAGTCTCATGTCTGTGGTTCCTGCTCTGGCCTGGACAGCAGAGCCTTCTAGCTAAGAGATTCTGAAACCATGTGTCCTTCTCCTTTGTTTGAGAGGAGCTAGCAAATTCTTATTCAAAAGGGCTGGTTGGCTCAGCTGTGTCACCTGGGCCAGGGGAATCCAGACAATGGAGCAGTTGCCCAAGCTGGACAGGGCACAGACTCAGTCATTTCTCACCATACAATACCCTCCCCCTCTCCAGCTGTGCCATGAGCTCACTGCTTCTCCAACTCCACAGGGCTGCGGAGACAGCTGAGCCTTACGGGGCAAACGCCAGCCTCTGCCCTGGCCTCTGGGGACAGAATATCCCTCCCTCTCCCCCCAAGTGCCTGCCAATCTTCCAGGCTGGCTCAGCTGAAGCACAATGTTCCCCACCCCTAACTCCCTAACAAAAGCCTTCATTTGCATATGACATGCATTCTTTTATATATGGCTCCCTTTCCATAGGGAGACAGGAAATCCCCAGATGCCCCTTCCCACCTTTCTCATAACTCTCTTCTTCACCCTACCCCCAATCCCAGGCCCCACACTGCCCTAGCTGATACTCCTGGGGGCTTGGAGGGCTCAGCTTTCTCCTTCCATTCTAGCCCCACTAGATAAGATCATGGAACCTCAGAATGTAAGGAGGGCTAGGGCAGACCCCTGCCTCCACTTTACAGATGAGAAAGGTAAGGCAGAAGATACAACTGTCCTTGAATGGCTTCCACACATCCCTGCAGCGGAAGATGGGGGAACTTCAAGGCAAGCAAGGCCTAAGGGGAAAACCTCACCAACCAGAATGTCATTCCCAGGGGCATCCTGAGGCCTGTCCACAGTGGCTGAAGGAAAATGGAAACACTGAGTCAGTGGTTAAACACTGTCCTCTAGCTCCTCCAAAAGTACTCCCTTCCCCACCTGAGCAGGCTCCTTGCTCTTTTTCCTATGGCTGAGTTACCTGGAGAACTTGTGGTAGCCCAGTTAGAGGGCAGACTGGGAGTCAGCCCCATTTCTCTCCCCAGCTATATGGCCTGGACCTGTCCCTTAACCTCCCAGACCTCAATTTCCACTCTAAGGAAAGCTAAGAGCTTCTCCTCTGACAGTGTGACTCAGGAGGACCCTGCCTGAGGTCACTTTATAATCAGGGTGCTGACAAAGGTGGGTGAGCTCACACCTTCCTTGGTCTCTACCTCCCCAGGCCTCCAGGCACAGTCTGCTCAGAAGGGCCTCCTCCCACCTTCCTGGCTTCACAACTGTTTGGAGAACCCCATGAGAAAGTCACCTTTGTACCACCACCACCCACTACCCCTACCCACCTCCCTCCCCACCTTAGGAAACCAGCTTGGCAGGTAACTCTCACCAGTGAGGTCCCATCCTCTGTATTAGTAGTGAGGGAAGGAAGAGCAAAGAGACTTGCTTTGCAGTAAGACAGATCTGGGTTCAAATCACAGACCCAGCACTCACTAGATGTGTTCTCTGGTCATGTTACTCCATTTTTCTCATCTTCAAAATGACTATAAGTGCAGGCAGGCTGTATCATCTCTGTGCTTCACACTTCCCCACCTCCCCTGGGCTCCTCGCTACTCTACACTACCCACTGGGGAAAATGGGCTAAGTGCTAGGCAACAGGGCTCTCTAACATCCTCCTGCCTCCCACCCAGGGCCCCAAGGACAGGGCTCATTCTACTCCCACAGGGCCCTGAGAACTATGTAGCATAGAGAGACTGCTTGATGCCTCTGTGGAGCTCTGGTCCAGAAAAGGCGGCTGGGGCTAAGTCAGTCTGCACCTGGACTATGGCAGCTCTGAATCCTAGCAGCAAGGCTATCCCCTCACCTTACCCTCCTCTTACGTCAAGGACTTCAGTTTCCTGAACATCTCTGTACAGGCAGTCTCACTGAATTGATGCCATACTCCTCCCCAGATCATCTTCAGGGAACCCTTCAGTTCATGCCAAAAACAATCCCAATGTCACTGCCCTTATGCAGCCATGCTGCATCCATGCAGCAGTGGCCCAGAAAACCTACCATGACAGAAACGGGGTGCTTGGAGATCCCAGCATCAGTCTCCAAGGAGCCTGGTTTCTTCCCAGGCAGGAAAGGTGGGACTGAGTAGGTGTGACCAGCAGTGGGAGACTAGAGAACCAAGCGCCATCTGGGTGTGGGGAAGTGGGGCAGAGAGGGACCCTGGCCAGGTCAGAGATGGGGGTGAGAGAGGGAACTGCGCCCAACCTCAAAAGATGAAATGTGCAACCTCAGAGGATAAAGTGTGTGTACACTTGGAGTTGGAGGCAATTAGGGGAGACTTACTTCAAAGATCGTGGGCAGAACTGGCCCCTGGGCCTGCAGCCAACTTGGGGCAATTATGAAGACCGGCAGGCACTGCCCACGCAGGCTGGGCCTGAAGCAGAATGTGAGGCAGAGAACATTTGGGCGCAGCGAACCCAGGATCTGAGTATGCCGACTGAGAAATAGGGCCTGGCCTCCTGAGACCTGGCGGTCCCTGGGGCAGCACCTCAGTGGGTCCTCATTGCGCTCCAGCCTGGGGCCTAGCGCTGGGGATCCTTCACCCCACCCTAGACTGCCCAGGTGGTCTCATGGCGCCTCTGATGAAAAGTGGGGTGAGAGGGGCTCCGAAATGCTGGGAAGGCTGGCTGGGCTGGGCTCCAGGTAGCATGCACCTGCCGGGAGGAACGGGGATGCTAAAGACAGGGACCGGGCTTACCCAGCATTAGCAGCAGCAGCAGCAGCGGCGGCGGCGGCAGCGGCTGCATGGGACCGAGACCGCCCATCCTGCGCAGCTGGCTCTGGGGAGACTCCGGGAATAGCGCGAGCTCTGGGTGGCCAAAGGCTCCAGGGGGCGCATGCCCGGGTAGGGGGCGCAGAGCAGAGCCGTGAAGCGTGGGTGCTCGGAGAGGTGCTCAGCGGAGTGGGAGCTGCCAAGTCCCCTCCTTCCCCACTTCTTCCTCTTCCCTCCTCCCACTGCTTTCCCTCCCTCTTCTGAGACTAGGGAAATCATTCCCGCCCTGCCCTGCCCGGGCTCCGCCCCCGCCCCGGCCCTAGGCTGACCGCCACCACCGCGGGCTGCAGGCTCCGCCCAGGTCTGGCCAGATCCTCAATCCGCCTTGACCCTTCCGCACCCTGGCCCCGCCCGAAGCCCCAATTTTGCACCTAGGCCCCGTTTCGGGCTTCGCGCGGTTTACCGCCCCAGCCGCGACTCCACCCTTGTGCCGGACTCTGTGGAGGCCTGCTTCGGGAACCTTTGCCCTGGCTCCGCCCCATCCGGACCCTGGTCCCGCCCACTTTAGTCCTGGCCCGCCCAGGCCCCGCCCCCAACGGGGTTCTGGACCTGGGCCCGACTCCTCCCTGACCCCGGCCAGGCCCCGCCCACTTCAGCCTCGCCTCCGCCCCTCCCAGCTGCGCGGGAATCTGGGCCCGAGCTCTGTCGGAGTTTTAGTTGGCGCGTGCTGGCGATCCCCGGGCTCAGCCATATCCACACCCACGGCCTCACTGTGCACTCCCACTCCGTACCTGCCAACCTTTTCGCTGAGAGTTGGGTGTAGAGGCCCTGGATTTGGCGAGTGTGGCCACGCATTTAGAATTAGGTTATTTGCCCTGGGCTGCTAGGCCTTGCAGCAAACCCCGCTGAAGTGGCCAAGGGCAGGACTCAGGAGTTCGTGACACAAAGAATCTGGGCTGCAGAGCGCTGGATACCTGTTTGCTAACCCCTCGGGCAGAACCAGAGGAAGCACAATAGGAGAGTGTGTCCGCTGGGCGCCTTCAATTCCTGGTGACCCTTGGTCCGGTTGCTTAAACTCCTACTCCAGTTTTCTTGTTGGCAAGTTGACATCCATCCCAAACTGTTTTTGTGACAATTAATTGAAATAATGTACATAAGGTGCTTGGTACACCATAACACAAAATAGAATGGAAATAGATGGGTAGATAGATAGATATAGATATAGATATAGATATAGATATAGATATCTGTGTGTGTGCAGGTATGTGTGTGCGTGCGCGCGCGCGCGTGTGTGTGTGTGTATAATCACCTCAGAGAGCTAGCTTTTTCCAGGAAAATCAGCAAACCCAAGACAGCAGGATCTCCAGACCTGACTAATAATTACAAGGAACTGACTAATGGTCACAAGCTCCAGACCTCTGGCAGGCTAAAGATAACATCTTGACCTATGTTATGTTTCTGATTCTGAGGTAGACCCCTGGGTACTTCCCCATGAAACCAGACAGAGGGACACGGGGACAGACCTCAGAAGTGTTCTTAAAACCTCAAGAAATGATTTATTACCTTTACTTCACCTCCAACCAATCAGCTCCCAGCACAACCCAGAACCCCTAAACGGTGGTGGCTTGTAATTTTGCCATATATAATCTGAAACCTACATACAGACAGGGAGTTTGGGCTTTTGACCATTTGCCTCCAGTTCTCTTGGGTGGCACCATTCATAATAAAAATAGCCAATATTTCTCCACTGCAATTCTCACTGCTTAGTGTTTGGCCTTGCTAGCACAAGGTGGACAAATTCCTTCTGTTCTATAACATCATAGATGCCATTTATGGGAGCCCTACACCATAAGGCCCTTTTGGATATGTTTATGTAAGAAATATCCAACCTTGTAGAAAAATTTTTATAAGTTTATTGGAGCCAAACTGATGACAATTGCCGAAAAGCAAAATCTCAGTGAATTGAGAAAATACTCCAGAGAATGGCAATTTTGTAGCTTGTGTATACATTAGAATAAATGGAGGAGACATAAGCAGGGTTACATGAAATCTTTTTGTGGGGGATTAAGGAGGCAGGAGAAGGCAAACCCAGGAAATCTCTGGGAATTAATAAAAAGGCAAATTAGAGAAATGTATACTTCTTTTACATTGGTGGATACAGAATAATTAATAATTAACATTTACAGCACACAGAGATGGTATGCAGGGAACAAGGTAACAGTGAGGAGGGCCCTAGCTGGACAGCTCAGTTGATTAGAGTGTCTTCCAGATTACCCCAAGGTTGTAGGGTCGATTCCCAGTCAGGGCACATACAAGAATCAACCAATAAATGCATAAGTGAAAAACAGATCGATGTTTCTCCATTTCCCCTTCTCTCTCTCTAAAATCAATTTTAAAACAAAGAAAGAAAAGAAAAGAAACCAATGAGTATTCTGTGGTCTGCTGCTCTGGCCTTGGGGGTTGTGCCTTAAGGAGTCTATAAAAAAAGGAATACTCTGACATTTCAAAGGTATGTTATCTTAGATGCAAAACAACAATAGACAGGCTCTCTTAAAGTAAAGATTGACCTTTGTCAAGGAAACTGCAGGCCTAGGAAGGGACTACCCACTATGACCCACTTTCAGCTAGAAGAATTTTTATGTTCAGACCATCCTATGTGGTCCCTGCTTTTTTAAGGCCAGCCATGCTGACCTTCCCTGAGCTTATCAGGTTTAGTATGTGTCCCCTTGTTTTCTGTCACAAATATGGTGTAATTTAACAGATAAGAAGCCTGAGGTTCATAGGGATTAAGCATTTTGCTCAAGACCACACAGCTTTTAAGTGGCCAAGGTATGTTAACCAAGGCCCCAAATTTTCCCACACCCCATTGTCTCTCTTTACAAGCCTCTCTACCCTATAAACTCATTCACTCAACAATTACTGACCAGGCCAGTCTTCATGCTGGCCCCTGGAAATCCGTAGTAAACAAGTCTGGAGTGGTCCCCTCTCGGGGAACATGTAGTTGTACCAGGAAGACAAACCACTAGTAAGTAATAACCAACCCCCAGTATGGGTGTTAGAAGAGAGGACCTCTGGCAGGCTAAAGAAGCTGGGGCAAGTAGATACTGGAGGCAGGACTACTGTTTCCAGTGGAGATAAAGCCACACACCCACCCCAAAACGTAGCGTTTTCCTCCCCAAACTGAGTTTCAGAGGCCACCAGCAGGGGGAACCCATGGCTCAGGCCTGACTCACCTCAGATGCTTACATAACTTGGAAAACTGGGGGAGGAGAGCAAGCACCAGGCACGAGGCTTGTCACACATACAGACACTTGTACTCGTGATAACACAAAGGAGCTTCATACAGAAAAACGTTGCAGACAGAGAGTAATGCACAGGCACACACAACACACACACATGCTGCCAAGGACGGAGATGAGGTGTAGACTGCAGACTACTCCTGAACCCTCCTCATCTGGCCCATTAAAAAACCACACAGGCTTACCCAGCACCTTGGCTGATACCTGTGGTGGTGTGAGCAAAGAAAAGAGGAAGGCAGACTTTACATGAGCCTCAGGCCAGCCTGAGACATGAGGGAGGGAGGAAGCCTGCCATTGCAGAGGCATGTGAGAGGTGCATAGTGACCATGGAGCCTATCGTCACTGTCATCACTCACTTCCTACTGGCTCTCCAATGTACCACCAGGTATGGGCATACATCAGACCACAGGCCAGTGTTTCACATGATTATGTAATAATATCCCCTCTAGATGACATATGTCCAAAGTACCAAGTTGGCACTGAAGTGTCCTGAGTATCTTTAAAGATAATTAACCCACACTCTGCTCTAAAGGAGTTTATTATCTGGCTGAGATGTCACAACCACGAGACATGAGAGGCACATCCAAAGACAGACCCATCAACATATTCTGACCTGTGCCAGGGAAATAACATGATCTTATTTAATATTCACCGGAACCCTCTGAGGTCAGTGCTATTATTATTCACCAGAGGAAACTGAGGTGTACAGAAGTTTAGGAATTTGTGAACCTGGGATTGTCTGAATGTGGAGGAGCCTGTGTTTCTATCATGTTACATGGCTACTTAAAGGTAGACATGGACCCAGCACACATAAATACACACCCAGCTATTTTTTTTTTTTTTAAATTTTTTTTTTAATTTTTTTTTTTTTTTGGATTTTATTTATTTATCTTCAGAGGGGAAGGGAAGAAGAGAGGGAGAGAAACATCAATGTGCGGTTGCCTCTTGTATGTCCCCTGCCGGGAACTGGCCTGGCAACCCAGGCATGTGCCCTGACTGGGAATCGAACCGCGATCCTTCGGTTCGCAGGCCCGCGCTCAATCCACTGAGCTACACCAGCCAGGGCCACACCCAGCTATTGACAGCACCTTACAGGGTGACAAATACATCAAAGAAACAAGCACACATAAGGTTAAAAAAAAGATATGAGAGAAAAAAACAATCTACAATCATGCTATCGGATCATTGATCAAGAAGTACTAGCCCATGCCCTGGCCAGGTAGCCCACAGTGGGTTAGAGCGTTGTCCTACAATGCCAAGGTTGTGGGTTCGATCCCTGGTCAGTGCACATACAATAAGCAAACAGTGAATGCATAAATAAGTGGAATGGCAAGTGGATGTTTCTCTCTCCCCCCCTCCCTTTCTCTCTAAAGTCAATAAAAAAGAAGTACTAGCTCAAGATTTTTAAAAAAGAAGAAACAAGCGCACATACCCACCTGACATGAGACATAGAAATGCCACAAACAGCTCTCTTTCTTTTATTTATTTTTTAATCCTCACCTGAGGATATGCTCATTGATTTTAGAGAGATGAAAAAAGAGAGAGAGGGAGGAACATCAATGTGAAAGAGAACCATCAATTGGTTGCCTCCTGGATGTGCTCCAACTGGGGATTAGACCCACAACCTAAGTATATGGCCTGACTGGGAATCATGCTTGCAGCCTTTTGGTGTACAGGATGATGCTGCAAGCAAACAAGACACCCAGCAGGAGCAGCTCTCCCTCTTTTAAATGAGGATAAATCCCAGCTTGGTGGGAGCTAAGGATCACACATGCAAGAATGTCCTGTGATTTGTTTGTGTTCATAAAGCCTTGACCCATACTGCCATGATGAGCTATACTTTCCCACCCTCCCAAAAGGGAACATTCTCTCTGCTGACTTGTTGAGAGGATCAAGTGAAGAGATAAGGCAGAGGTAGAACAAAAACCTGCCTTCACTTTGACAACTAACTCATGCAGTGATACATTGAAACAGCTGTACACTTGGGCACCCAGGCATGCACTAAGATAAACGCACAGAGGTCATGCATGCCCAAACACACTAAGAGAACTACAGAGCCATCTCCCCCACACACATATGCACATTGGACCCTCTCCCTACTTCCTTTCTAGCCAGGCACCTCTACCTTCATGGTGGCCTCTACACATGTGTATATTCCCTGAACCCTCCTCTCGCCCTGGCTAAGCTCACACTCCTTCCCAAGTTCTCAAACACTATATCCAGGGTGTGGTACATCTGTTAAAGAATAGAGGAGCAACAGTGCCACTGCGGGCCTTGGCACAACCTGGTCATGATTTCAGAGGAGGCCCTGTCATTTCTATGCCCAGGATTAATGCCAGCTGCCACCACTTCAGAATGCCATGGAGGGATCCCTGTGAAGTGGAATCCCCTCATCCTTCCTCCACTGATAAGTCCCTCATTCCCCAGTTTTATAAGGCTGGGCATCTGGGCTCCACCCTATCCCTCTCTTACATTTCCAGCCAGCTAAGAGGGAGCTGATGGCACAGACATGTCTGGGGGATGGCATGAGATGAGGCAACTCTCACTGCGTGATATCATGTCTTCTACAATCAGGCAGCCTGAGGAGGGATGGAGATTCATCAAGGGCAGAAGATAACAATAGTTTGACTAAACAGAAGTTCTAGGGCAGGAGGTGATTAGCACCAGGTGGCTGCCTCTGTGTCACTGAGGTTGAGCAAGAGACAAATTTAAAGAAGAGGTCATTTACCAGTTTGTCCATACCCAGCTCTGAGCAAGGTGAGGAGGGGACACTAATACTCACTAATATTGAATACCTGCTCTGTGCTGGGCTCTGCTCTGAGTATTCAGCACACACCTGCTCACAGTTCTCACAACAACCCACAGGGGAGCAAGATTGTTACATGTTTTACAGATGGGAGAGGAGGCCCAGAGAGATGATCCCACTTACCCAAGTTCACCTGACTAGTTAATGGTAGCTCCCAGATACAAACACAAGCTGCTTAACTCCAAACTTAAACTACTAACATTCTTCTTTTTCCTGCTTCCCTAACCTGCACACACTTATTTGTATATGCATATGTGTGATCTCTCTCTCTTTCTCACACACACACCCACACACACAATGGTGCTTATGCAACCTTTTGAAATAACTGTATTTTTCTACTGGTGTATTTCTCCTACCACATAGTAGGAGTTCATTTGTTGAATGAATGAATGCAATTCTGGAGGTCCAGCAAAAGAGTAGTGAGAGGGCTGTGTGCGGGTGGTTATGGGGGCAGAATGGGACAATGGGGATTTCACAAACATGCTCACTTCTAAGTCTGGGGTCCCAGCCTGTCAAAGCACCTAGGGAGGGAATGAGAAATGTGGTTCACAGGGTCCCCTGAGGTGGAAGAGGGTCTTAACTCTCTCCTGCAATGAGAATAGATGACAAGAAAACTTGAGGGGAAATCTGGGGAGAGGGTATGGAAGCACACAGCCATTTCAGCCCAGCTCAGGTCCTACTTGTCACCATTCCCTGCTGTGTCTCATGGTCGTCCCAGGTCTCCCTCCCAATAGCCCCTGCCTTCTCCACTGTCCACACCTGGACTCTGCAGAAACCTGGCACCACTTGGCTGTCCTGGCTGAACAGTGGACAATTCCCTCTTTTCCCTAGTCCAACTGAAACAAGGGTGGAATTTTTCCAAAGGCTCTCTATTGGGAAAGCAAAGGGAAAACAAAGCCAGAAATAAAGACTACGAAAACAAAGAAACAGATGGGACAGTGGGGGTGAAGGAACTTGCTGTGGGAGAGAGTGGGCGCAGAGTTCTGATGCTGCTGTAACTCTGGCTCCCAGAGCACCCTATCCTCAGCCCTTTGATGGCATTTCCTCACTTTGCATTGTCATCACTCTAGGGCTTGTTTATATCTGCATCTCCATCTTGGCAGTGAGTGCCTCAAGACCACTGTTAGCTCTTTTTTGGCTCCACCACCATGCCTAGCACAGTGCCTGGCAAGGAGTAGAAGCTCCACAGACATTTGCCAAGTACTTAAGCAAGGAAGTGAGCAAGATGTTGAGTAAGAGAGGAAAGCTGGGTTCTTTCTCTCTGATAGCCAGATTTCCTCTGTGGTGGGCACTGTTGCTGCCTCTGGAGTTGTCTCACACTGTTCACTTTGATTCACAGCTCACAGAAAACTTCTCCTGTGTCAGAGCCAGAACATTTCATCCCTCAGGAAACAATCTAGGCTATGCTGTGGGGAGGGGAGGGTGCTGGAGATCAGATTCAACTAAAACAGAAACTGCATCACCAAGGCCAGTACATTGAAAACAAAGGGCAGAAAATAATAGCTAACATACATGGAGCAACTGAGTTCCCAAAACAATCTGATGAGTTAGAGCTGTTAAGAAAACCAAAGTTCAGAGAAACTAAAATTTTGTCTAGTGAGTGGTAGACTAGATTTCTTATCCAGGTATTCTGACCTCACAGCACTCAGGACCATGTTGCCATGCTGCCTCTGTAGAGGACAAACCATCATCCTGAGAAGGTCCTGTGGTCTGGGGGAATAACAAGGTGCAGGTCCAGCCAGCTGGCAGAACAGGGTGATAGAGAATCCAGGTGAGGAGGACTGCTCACTCCAGGTGGGCACTGAGGCACCAAGCATTGGCATGGAAGAAGCCAGCTCCTGAACTAGATGTCCCTGAGGATAGAGGATTGGACAGAACAAACCTAAAACTTAGGTTACCAAGTTTAGGTGATGAGGCAGGTTACCAATGAGGAGTTTAGACATATGAAACAGAGCTTCAGTGTTCCCAACTAAGTCAAAAATTTTGGAGCTAGAATTCCAGAACCAGACAACACAACCTTGAACGGACCTCAGTTTGCCAGCTGTGTACTTGGGGACACTTCCCAGGATCTTTGTTTCTCCATTTCCTCATCTATAAAATAGACCTGTTATGAGAACTAGACTAGGTAGTGCATTAAAAGGGCTAAAATCCTTAGCATGGGCATCATCACCTGTTAGCTGTGAGGAGTTCAAGATCTGAGGGACAATCTAGCTCAGTTCATTCTTAACCCTGCCTGCATGTTGAATCATTGGGGAGTCTTTTAAAAGATACTGATGTCTGGGTCCTACCTCAGACTAATTAAAACATGATCCCTGGGGGTGAAGCCAGGCATGAGACTTTAAACATGGGGGTGAGAACCCCTACCCAGTCCAATTCCTTCACTGTATTGATGAGAAGTAAAGGACTTATTTAGGTTCACACAGCTAATTAATGGCACAGCAAGTCCTGTATGGCAGGCTGCTGCCCTCCCTCTAGTCCAGCCCAGGGTGATTTTCAGTACTTCATGGCTCAGCCTTTGCTCTTCATCTTTGGGATAGGAGAACCGCCCAGATGAAAGGCAGACCCTAGGCCCATCCAGTGTCACTCAGCAGAAATGAAGATAAAGAAATGGGGGTAGCTTGAGGAAATGAAGAAGAGTCCCTGAGGACTACAAGAAGCCTTGGGGAGACTACGTTAAGGGATGGGGTAGAGGGATTTCATACTAAATAGCATGAGATTCTGACAAAAGAACCATGACATGGGAACCTTTCTTACCTTGATTGTAATAGTCTCTCCAGTACCTTGCACAGGCATACAGCTAAGTGCTCAACAAATGCTGGGAGAATATCTGGATGACGCCACAGCATAAAAATGAACATGCACTATGACTGGTTTTCCGGGGGCACTCACATCTCCAAGGGGCAATGTTGAGAACATCCAGACAGGAGCACAAGAGTGAAGGGATTCCAGACTTGCAGAGAAACTGAGGCGCAGAGGAGACTGAGCTCTCTGAAATCCCAAGGAAAACTGGTTATGTGGGAGCAAGGCTATGGCCCTGTGTCCAAATGTTTGCAGGGCATTCTGTCCTAGCTGGGCATGGAACACCAAAGGACAAACTAACAGAGGTGTACCCTAGGTCAACTAGAGTAGGCCTGGTAAGGGAAGAAAGAAGTAGGAAGAAGAAGGCAGGGGTCCAAGCCAGGCTGCCTCCTGATAGGGAGAATGGGGAGGCGGGGTGTTCTGGGCCGGTGGCTGGGTCAGATATCTGGCCAAAGCAAACCTGCCTCAGGAGGCTGGGGGGCAGCTCCCTCCCTGCCCAGATGGAATCAAAGGAAAATAGGAACCCTAGAGGGCCCAGCTGTGACCTTTGCCCCAACACTCAGCAAGACCCATTAACCCCAGCCTCTTCATCACCTCTGACATAATTTTCCCAGCCCAAAGAATCTCTGGAAACAGATGCATCTAATATTTGTTGATCAAGTGCCAGCCAAGAAATATCATGTTCCTTCAGAGGGACAGGGCCTCATCTCCAGCCCTCTCCTTCTCCTCCAAATATATCTAAACCCTGGTCTCTATCACAGGGGCTCTGTAAGAAACTAGGGTGGTCTCTGCCCAAACCCTGAACCCTTCCTTGTTTTTATGCCAAGAGTTAAAGAGATGAAACTCATTTTTTGTGGGTTATAATAATAGACAAAAGAGGAGTACCTGCCCCCTTGATCTTCTTCTCAATCCAGGTATCCAACAGGTGGTTCTCAAATAGATACAACCACAGGAAACTTCTCCTGTTCACCTGAGCTGATCCATGAGCTGAGGTGGAAATAACCAGAATTTGTGAATTTGTGAATTATCAGAGCTACAAAGGAACTGCTGAGATTTTCTAACTCTGTTCTTGTTGTTCAGATGAAGATTCAAGGCCAGAGTGGGGGTGCCTCTTGTTCGACATCACACAGCTGGTTACCGGCAATACTATGACCAAAGTACAGACATGTACCCTTCATGTTAGGGCATGGTGGGGGCTATAGGTAGTGGAAGTGGGAAGACAGAGGCCCAGAACAGCCCTGGACTATCATGTTCGGGGAGGTGGGTTGACATGGGCCTTTGAGTAACACCATTTACCCTTTTCTGCTTTTCCTTTAGACTTCTACCTGCGTAACTAGGTGGGACACACACGTGGAGCTCTCTAACCCAGAGAACAGTAGGAGGCCAAAAGAAGTAGGATTGGAGCAGGGGCAGAGAGGCTGAGGGAAATTCTTCTGGTGTTCTTCTCTCTTCTACACTTTCTAAATTCTTTCTAAAATGGTTTTAACAATAAAAAATTATAAAAATAATCGGGAAAAGATTAAAGGTAACAGAAGCAAAAGGAGACAGAGGAAGAGATTTTTAGAATCCATTTTGAGTAGACTGAAAAGAAAGACCAGAAAGAAAGCAGAGGAGCAGACATCAAGGGAGAGATAAAGCAAAAACTCAGCACCATCCCTGTAATCCAGTGGGGAAACTGAGGAAGCAGAAGGACTTGAACAGCCACTCTGCGGCTTTGAGCCAAACCTTCCCACCACAAGGTCACTACATTTTTCAGGAAGTGGGAAGAGAGAGGACTGGAGAGAAAGGGGAAATAAAAAGCACCTTCGTTGGAAACTTGTCATGCATCCCCCACTCCCCGCCCTCCCAAGGCCTTCCCAGGCTCCCTTGTCCATTCTATCATCCCAAGGCAGCTTCCTCGTGAAGAAAAAAATTTCACCCACACCCCGAGAAGGTCCCAGAAGCCTGGCCATGGTGACAAGACCACAAGCCCCGAAGAAGAAGAGAGAGTTGGAGAGAATGGAGCAGGGCTGGAGGGAAAAGCGAGACTGCCCAGAGAGGGCTGGCCATAGGGAGGAGAAAGAGAGCAAGCAGACTGGTAAGCTTGGCCCAAATCAGGACTGGAGCAGAGAAGTGGGGTGAGGGGGCGGGAGGAAGGACAGTGTGGGTGATAGAAGCTTCCAGTGCTCCTTCCCTCCCACTCTCCCTCCCTCTCTCTTTCTTGATCTTGAAACAACCTTCAAGTCTGGGCTGGAGGCCCCAGGAGGCCAGTCACTTAGGAAACAAGACAGTTCCTTGGAGACCTTGAAAACCCAACTGCAGCTGAGCTATGTCCTCACCCCTCCTTCATGTACATGCACATGCACTCCTATGAATTCTCCCATGAACTCTCACGTACACCCATACGCACTCCCTGGCTGGCCACATGTACACACACACACTCTCACACATTACTATGCAAATAACTAATTTTTAACAGACTGACCCCACATCCAAGTGACTGTTGCTTTCTCTGTCTTCAGGAGTTTCTACACTGAAATTACCATTTGGTACATTCACATGGTCTTTTCCCCACACATAGATCCCACACAATCATGTCCACACACACACAGGTACATGTACAGATGTGTGCAATGTACTATCCTCCGTCTCTCTCTAATCTTCCCTGTCTCCTACTTCCCCGATTTCCCCACACTAAGCACACATTGGATTTAGCATCCTCCATCCTGCCCTTTGTCGATTGCCTCTCTGCCCTATGACTCTCAAACCTACTCCCCAGACCAGGCATCCTGACTTTTCCATGTCTTACTTTCAAGTCTTTTTTACTCTCTGCTTTGTTCCTCTCATTCCAAGGGCCTTGATCTAAACTGATACCACTGGCTGTGTTCAAAGGAAAAAGTAGCCCAACACAGGCACCCCAGATCAAAAGGACCAGATTTTATTTATCAAAAGGACCAGACTCAGTCCTGGAGTCTGACTGAGGTCCATGGTAGAGGAGCAGGAGGGAGACTCCCAGGGCCTCCACACTTACCTGGGCAGAGAGAGTGTTCAGGGACACAAGGGTGAGAAATGGGTCCTGGGTATCCTGTCCACTCTTTCTTTAATCTGAGTCCCAACTATGGGAGCATCAGTGCCCTTGGGACTGTGGGCTGGCCTCAGTGCAGAGCATGGCAAGGAGCTCTGCCAAGATGTATGGGCACAGGAAAAGCACAGTCCTTTCCAGTTCTGGGCCTGGCCACAGGGACAAGAGCCAGGGCCTTGGAAGGACTGGGCAGTTCTGGGAGGTACCAGCAAGGTGAGGGTGCAAGAGTAAAAATTGTGAGAGCCCAACACCTGACATCTGTACACCTTTTGACTCTGGGGCTGATTTTCTTATCTATCTGCCTTGTGTCCTGGAGAGGGCTGGACAAAAGATAACCCAGGATGCCAAAGCAAGATGACAAAACTAAGGAACAGGTGCTTCCTAAATCCCAAGTTACCCTCTCACCCAGTCTGACGCCAGGGCAAAGTTGCCCTTCAGCAGCCCCAGTGTTGAGTGACCTGGCCACCTGTGGCTAGTGACTTGTAGTGACTTCCCTACCAATCTTTCTTGATGTCTAACAATAAAACTTCTTGCTACATCTTCAACTATGTTTCTCACTCTTTTCTCCACACAGGGACTTGAACTGGATTGGTTTCCTCTCTGTTTCCTCCTGCTGTCTGTTCTCCCTCAGGCTCAAATTCAAGGTTAGTTAAGGGGCCCATGGAGAGATGGTGTCTGCCCCATCCTATCCGCCCTTCTACTTATAACCCAGGAGGAGAAGGGGGGTGGAAGTGGGGTGTGACCTTCCAGATCCCTGTAATGGAAAATCTGGGAGGAGGCCTGTTACTTGGGGAATTCAGACTTGAGCCCTGTGCCCTCAGAGTCGATTTGTGGGAGGACAGGTCTACAGTCCCTCTGAAAGGAGTCTCCTCTGGGGCCAGGGATGGACGCAGCCCATCCAGTGGCACCTGAAGCCTCTGGACCAAAGGCCCCATTCTCTCCCTCCTCTCAACCCAGCTTCCTTTGGGCTCAGAGTGTTCAGACCTGCCCCCAATCCTCTGGTTTCCCTTCACTCCCTCCATGTACCCAGAGAAATGGGGACGCTCCAGGAGAATCCTTTCTCTGACTACTCCTGGGAGAAGGCAGGGGTGGGTTTTTCTTCTCTCTCTGCCCCTTCTTCTTCTCCTTTCCTCCCTTTGCACTTCATTCTTTGGCTCTTTTATCAAATGGGCAGCAACAATACCTCCAGATCAGCTGATCCCACCCTGGTTCATCTCTTCTACCCCTGTACTAGCTGGCACAAGGTTATGGACACCCCTTCCCACCCCTTCCCACCCCTTCCCACCCCTTCCCACCCCTTCCAGCGAAGGTAATGCCTTCTTGCTGCCTTCTCCAGACTATTTTCTGCCTTTGCAGCCACCTTTGGCTCTCACCAGGGTTCTTCCAAGGTGCCTCATATATAAGTGCTAGATTTGAGTTCCTGCACTAGCTACTTTTTCCAGCTTCAGTGTCCCTACAATCTCTACAGTAGGGAACAATCTCTTTGTTTCTCTGGAGAGTTGGATGTGGTAGGATCAGAAGACCTGGCTTCTGGTTCTATCAACTCATATTGTTTAATCTCTTCGGGCCTCAGTTTCTCCATTGGGGAAAAAAGAAAAGGCGGACCATATGTCCTCTGGTGCCCTAGGATTCTGGGAGGACTACTCCCCTTCCACTTGTCCCTAAGGGGCATACATTCCCACTGTCGAGCTTCTCCCAGAGCACCCGGAGGGGGGTGAGGGGGAGTACACAGCAGGACAAACTGACTGCCACTGCCAGCTGCTTAAGGGGCGGGAGGGGAGGAGTCCTCAGGGATCCTGTTTCAACAAACGTTTCTTTCCAGAGGAGGGGAAGGCGGAGGCGAGGGGGAGAGGGGCCTATTTAAAGCTACCCTGTTGCTGGCCATCTGTCTGGTTGCCTGGGTCTCTGGCCTTCCCAGACTGCAGTGTGGGCTTGTGAATCCTCCTGCTAATCTCTCCAGTCTAGATCCCCTCAGCCACTCGCCCCAAGATGGGCCGTGGGGTGAGTATCCCCGAAGAGCTGGGGTGGCTCTGTGGGAAACAGAAGGGCTCTCTGGAGGCTAGAGGGAAAGCATGAGGTGGGATGGGATGTGGAGGGAGGGCCAGAGAGAAGCTAACCCGCTGGGGTGATTTGAACTTGGAACTATCTCTTGGCTACAAACACACACACAGACCCACTGCTCACATGCCCAAGTGTTCTTCACTTCGGCACCCTATGATCAACCTCACATCCCCTCCAGCTTTCACTCCAGCGCCTCTGAATCTCTGTTCTGTATCTGGCATAGCTCCTCCTCTCTCACCACATCTCCTGGCCTTCCAGCTGAAGGGATATTAGCATTGTTGATCCTCCTGCCTTCACCACTCCTGAAAATATTCCTTTCTCTGAGAGTCCCAGCGTGAGAGGATGAGGCCTAATTTGAGATTGAAGAGGGGCAGGAGAGCAACTGCTCCCCAGTCGCCAAGCAGCTCTGAAAGCCAGCTCCAGGGGCCCTGAATTCCAAGGACAGCTGGGAGGGGTGTGGGGATTAAAAACGATACACCCCCAGACTCCAGCCCAGCACTCCTCCAAATCTCCTAGCAGCATTGTCTGGGCCATGGGCTTTGAGGACTTTCCCAGAGCCTGGTGAGAGCTGCCTGCCCCCTGCCTCCCACCCCTGTCCAACACTGCCAGTGATATTCTGTAGCACTGGGTATGTCAAGGAGAAGGTTAACAACCACGACTCAGGGGAAGGGACAGGCACCAGGCCTTGAATACTCAGAAATGAAATTTCTATATGTAGAAAGTGGCTCAACCCTTTTACACACTGCTCCTGCTACTTTCCTTTTGTGCAATGCTGGACACAGAGAGAAAGGGCATAGGGAGCCATGGGGGTTGCTGAGGAAAGAGGGGGCCTATGGGATTGTGGGGTGTTTCTGGGCTCAGCAGGGGTCAGGGAAGGACTTGTTATTGCACTGAGTTTAGCAGCTGGGAAAACTCTAAGCTTGGACACCAGGGTTCCTGAGCTAAGATGGGAGCTATAAATAGAACCTGTGTGTATGCATTCAAGTGTGCTTGCCTGCAACCCATGTGCTCCTCATAGGCTGAAGTTAATACAGATATTCATGGATGAGCACCTGTGTTTGTGTCTCAGCAGGTAAATTTGAGAATGTACAAAACTCCTAGCATGAATGGACATCAATGACACTGTGTGTGTTGGGGGGGGGGTTGTTGAGAAGGTCTCTGAGGAGCTGTCTCTGAGGGAGGGCTTCATGGAGGAGGAAGTGACAACCATGGGAAGATATGCTTTCTTGGGACCTTCAGCTGCACCTTGGTGTGAGGTGGAGTGGGATGTGGAGGGAGGGGAAGAGAGGGAACTCCTGAGGGAAAAGGAGTCCCAGCTAAGTTGAACAACCTCTTAGGAGAAACCAGGTGACTCTCTGTTCCCCCACCATAAGCCCTCTCCACTGTTCCACCTTAGAACAGTGTGGACCTTAAGCCATTTGATCTTGACTTCTTTAGGGTACCACAGCGGCTTGGAGTCTGTGATTCTCCCCCAGTGTTCATAAAGTCCCCTTCCCTGCCACCCCTAGTAGCAGGTCAGGGAGCAGATCCAGTTCTGCTTGGACTGAGAGGATGGGGAAAGTCGGGGGACTTAGGGCTGGAACTTGGAGTTCAACCTACCAGAAGACCCATTAGGACAAAAAGCACCCCTCCATCTGCATTCCCACATTGGGATTCACCCTGCCCCTATCCCTTTTCCCCTGCATCTTCCCTCCAGAGCAAGGACTGTCACCCCATCACCCTGTGGCCATAAAGGGCAGGGTGGGAGTTGGGGGCAGCAGCAACACTGGTGGCAGAGAACCTGCCAGCTCCAGCTGCCACCAAGAGGCTGGGGGTGGGGGTAGTGGCTAAATTCCAGCTTCCCCCACTCTGTCCCTGCCTCTGGCTTTCTCAGAAAGAACTCTCTGTTCTCCTTCAGCATTCAAGCCCCAGACTGGAACTTGTTGGTTGGGGGAGGGAGGAACAGTCTTTGGAGGTGGGGGGAATCCTTGCTTCCTCTCTTTCTTTCTTGCTTGGGCAGCCCGCTGGCCCCAAATCTCCACAGGCTGCTGGCAACAGAGACTGAGATCCTTGCCAGGGCAGAGGGAGGGGGAAGGGGCCGTGTGTCCTAAACTATGTGCCAGGAGAATGGGTGGGAACTGAGGGAAGGGGGTGCTACATGACACCACTAGCTCAGCCACCATCTAGTATGCCCAAAGTGCATGAGCTGGCAATTTTTTAAAAAACCATGCGTTTGATTCTAAGCCTCATGAACTTTATTTTACATATGAAGGTATAGAAATTCTCAGGCATTCTGGTTCCTTTGCCCCAGCTGCACCCCTCCTCTGTGCACAGTACGGCTGGGAGAAGGGGTGGAAGCCTCCACCTCCTCCCTGCCCCTTAAGATCCAGACAGCCTCACTAAAGCTCCAAGCAATAAAGCTTGTCCAGCCTGATCATTTGCTTTTCATCCATTTCTTAGTCCTGTCCCACCAAGGACAGAATTAGTGAATCCAAAGCATTTCAATCTATTCAACGAACAACCTTAAGTCACCTGGGGAAGGGAAAGGCAGCACTTCTTGCAAGCCCTCCCCACTTCTCTGAAGGGCTGATTCAGTCTCATGAACACTTCGTATGGAGATAAATGCAAACTTTAGTGTCTAGGGGAACATGGTGTCCACTTCGGCTGCACACTTCCTTTTATTTTGATGTCACTGGTCAGACTCCTCGCTCTATAAGGGCTGGATTCCGTGTCTATGATCAGGACAGCTGCTGCATTCTTGGAATTGTTCCTGAATCTGATTGGAAACAAAGGCATTATACTGGAGCACCAAGGGTTTTTGAGGCAGTGGAACTACTCTGCATGATATTGTAATGGTAGATGCATGTCATTATACCGTTGTCTAGACCTGTAGAATATATAACACCAAAAGTGAACCCTAAGGTAAACTCTGGACTTTGAGTGACAACGATGTGGTAGGTTCATAGAATGAAACAAGTGTGTCACTCTGGTGGGGGACGTTGATCATGGGAGAGACTACACATATGGGGACAAAGACATATGGGAAAATCTCTGTACTTTCTGCTCAATTTTGCTGTGAACCTCAAACTGCTCCAAAAGAAAAAATGTACTTTAAAAAATACATTATACTTCATAAAAGGGCAAAAATCTTAGCCATAAATTCCATCTAGGTATCCTTTTCTTATGGAAAAAAAAACAAATTATACCTAATATAGAAAATCTCATCCCAGAACACCTAGCATGGAGGCAGAAACTGAGCAGCCCCTGTGACAAGGACACAATATCTTGAAGGAAGGGTAGGACAGGGGCTTGGAGAGAAGGGAGTAAAAAGATACTTGTCATGGCCACCTTAAGCCTTCCCAGCCCCCTCCTGTCCCCAAGACAACCTCCCCTTAAGAGGAGAAATTTCCCACCTTCTTCCCCAGAATTTCCCGTGAGCCCTTGGAAGCCTGGTTTTGGCAAGGAGACCTCAGACACTGAAGAGGAAAAGGAAAATGTCGACCTCATGAGGCTCCTACTAAAATGTTTACCTGATTTCACCAGAGGTACCAGGAATGCCTAGACCTGAGAGTTACATGCATTTTAATTTTAGATTGATCCTCCAAGACATTTTTTAAAACTTTTGGACAAATGGGGCCTCGTTTTCTATTTACCACCCAAGTCCTACAAATTGCCTCTTGCCCAAATGCCCTCTGCAGAAGGCCTGCCCAGTGGGATGGAGAGAGTCCTCATTTTCTGGGCACACTCTGACCCTCCTACTACCGACTTCTCTGAGTCCATGAGCCCTGCTCATTCTATGTCCACTTTCTACCACCAGGCCCTATTGGCTCCTCATCTCCCTCTAGACACTTCCATGTCCTGACCCCTGCCTCCCCAAAGACTCCCCCAGATTTCTAACTGTCTTTACTCCTCTCTGAATAAAGTAACCATGATGTTGGGACAAAGACATCCCTGCAGGGTGCTTCTGCCCTGTACCACCCTCCCAATCCTGCTCACCTCCTTTCAGCATTTTAAGTGGTACAAGGTCGTGGTTTTAAAGTTTTGGTTTATTTTGTTTTTGTATTTAGCAGTAGGATTCTTTCAACAAACAAAACCTTAGCAGAAGCCCAACTATTAAACAATTACAGTGGGGTTCTGCATTATGCTAAGTGAAATAAGCCAGGTGGTGAAAGACAAATACCATATGATCTCATCTTTAAGTGGAACCTAATCAACAACACAAACAAGCAAGCAAAATATAACCAGAGACACTGAAATTAAGAACAATCTGACAGTAATCAGAGGTGAGGTGGGAGGGGATAATGGGAGGAAAGGGGGGAACGGTTTTCAGGAAACTATAGAGGACTCATGGACAAGACCAAGGGGGAGTGGAATCAGGGGAAGGAGGTGGGGATGGCTGAGGTGGGGATGGGAGTGGTGAGTAGTAAATTCAGACAACTGTACTTGAACAACAATAAAAAAATTAAAGAAAAAAGTGGGCTTCTGAGTCCTGAGCCTCTCAGTCTTTTGTGAAATTCAAACATAGAGCCCCATGGCTCTGCTAATAGTTTTCAAGCTTAGTGCTTGGGGTTCCCTCAGCCCTCCTTGCCCTCACTCGGACATCACTGCTTTGAATCCGCTGCCTCCACTCCCAATGTCCAGGCTCCCTGCTGTCAGGTGTGAATAGAGGCTATAGGCTCTGTCTTCCTTGACTGTCTGGGCTCTCCCTTTTTCTGCAGGCTGGACGTGAATACTCACCTGCAGCCACTACTGCAGAGAATGGAGGTGGCAAGAAGAAACAGAAAGAGAAGGAGCTGGATGAGTTGAAAAAGGAGGTGGCCATGGTGAGGTCCACAGCCTGTCAAGATGGGCTGTGGAAAGGGGTCCCATGCTAGGAGAGGTGCCCCACAGCCTGGTGCACTCAGAGAAGCTCATGCCCCTGGCCTATCCGTCACCTTGCCTCACCTCTCTGCCCCTCATTGATCTCACATGCATTCAAAACACACACAGACACACACACACACACACACACACACACGTGCATGCTCTCTCTCACACACACACACACACACACACACACACACAAAACCTTGCTCCCCAGAGTAATTCGGTTTCCCATCCCCAGGATGACCACAAGCTATCCTTGGATGAGCTGGGCCGCAAATACCAAGTGGACCTATCCAAGGTGAGTGGAGGGCTCTGGGGAGGACACCAAAGAGGTGAGAGAACCATGCAGCAGCAGGGTGCAAGGGACATTAAAACTGTAATCCAACTCTCTTTACGGATGGGGAAACTGAGGCCCAGTGACTAGTTGATGGCACAACCAGAACTAGAACCCAGATTCCCTGCTTCCTAGTCTATAGCTCTTTTCCTGTGTACCTGAAAGCTAGGACTACTTAGAACCCAGACTCCAGAGGGCCCTCCAGGCAGGGCTGTCCCTCTACTTCAAGCAGCTTCAGTGATACACAACCTCTCACAGTACTGATATACATGAAATTGTGGTGTGACCCATCACTATGCAACACAGTGGTATGTTGAGGATCTGCTATGTATGAAGTATGTGATTAATGCTTTACATACACTTTTCTAATCTTTACAACAACCTTCAGAGATAAGTGCTGTGGGCCTCTTCCTTAGAGTAAGGAGACTTAGAGGAGGAGAGCAGTTTCCTGAGGTCACAACTGTAGTAAGCAGCACAGTCAAATTGCCAAGCCCATCACTTTGAAAAAATAAAAACATTATTAATCAAAAATGTAGTAGTACAACCTCTTCCTGCAGGGCTTCTCTGATTGCCCTTTTGAAAATTCTATGCCTCCATTCCTTTACCTTACTTTATTTCCCTTGGTAACACTTCACTCTTTGGCAGCAATATTTACTGATTGTGTGTTACCTCCCCAGAGCATAAGCTCTACAAGGCAGGAACTTTGTGGGTCTTGTCCATCTCTGGGTCCCCAGAGATAATAATAGAGCCTGGCACTCAACACATACTTATTAAATAAATGAGTGGACAGATAGAAAGATGAATAAAAAGTGGCCTCTGCCTTCAAGGATCTCAAAGGCTAGTAGCAAAAGGGAATGCAAACATAGAATTACAGTACCATATGATACTGCCTAGGATACAACATGATATGGAGAGAGGCATCTGAATCAGCCTGAAGCCAGGGGATCTGGGCCCAGCAATGCTTTCTGGGGAAAGTGATGGGCGATTGCTGAAGCTGGACGACACTGATGGTCAATAATGTAGGACTCTTCTTAAATCCTTGGTGAAGTGGGGAATCTGAAAGAAGAGAGAGAGGGGGAGGGACCAGTTGAGATGTCTTTCCAGGAAGCCTTAGCCAGGTTGCCTCCAGAGGATATTATTGTGGCCCAAAATGTGTCTCAATCCAATGATGACCAGAAAAGGGGCCACACTCAAAATTCTCCTCAGCCTTCAAGGCCTCTGACACCCATTGCCAACACCACCTCCTTCAAATTCTCCTGATGGTCCCTTGCCCCTTCCAACCACGTGAGATTTTCCTCTCCACTTGGATATTATTCTCTTCCAAAGTGTTGGTGAGAAGTGGTGAGGGGATGTATTGGTTCCAGATACAAACTCCTGCACTCCCCCTTGCCTCCTTCAGGGCCTCACCAACCAGCGGGCCCAGGACATCCTGGCTCGGGATGGGCCCAACGCCCTCACTCCACCTCCGACAACACCTGAGTGGGTCAAGTTCTGTCGCCAGCTTTTCGGGGGCTTCTCTATCCTTTTGTGGATTGGGGCCATCCTCTGCTTCCTGGCCTATGGCATACAGGCTGCCATGGAAGATGAACCATCCAACGACAATGTGAGCTGAAATGCCTGATCTCTGGACCAGCCCATGACTTTGTCCTCCAACCCCGAATCTCCAGAATAACTGGGAGGCAGGGAACAAGACCCTCATGTCATAGTGCTCTGTAGGCTGAAAAGGGGTGAGGCTTCTATACATATCTATAAACACCACAACACACACATACACAATCATTCATGAATGAGAAAGCCCATCTCTGTTCTTTCACACTTAAGTGGGCTTGTCTGCCATTCCTTGGTCTTCACCTGCTAGTGATGTCCTAGTTCTGGGAACCCCCTAAGACTCTGCATGCCTTCTCCAGGCTTAGGAGGTTGAAGACTAGAAGATCGAGGGGGAGATTAGAGAGAAGAATTTTCCTCTACCATTTTCACTTCCATTCACAAAGATTGCATTTAATGCTTGTCCCACTAGGGTTGGGAGATGGGCACGTCTCTCAAACCCTTTCTCTTTACCAGCTATATCTAGGTGTGGTGCTGGCAGCTGTAGTCATCGTCACTGGCTGCTTCTCCTACTACCAAGAAGCCAAGAGCTCCAAGATCATGGATTCCTTCAAAAATATGGTTCCACAGGTAGCTAGCCAGGCTGGGCTCTGGACTGGGGCATAATGTTTCTAGGAATATCTAGCTCATCCCTTCTCAAATTCTTGTGCTCTGAAATGAAAACCTTGAGCCAAAAAGTCCCTCTAGCTCTCCTCACCAGGACCTAGTTTTATTACTAAGGGTGCAGAGCTTCTCCTCCTCCTTAGTGGGGTTGAAGCAAAAGTGGGAGACCAGTAGGAAAAGGAGGTAGGGGTAGAGACAAGCACTTCATTGGATGACTGTGGCCTCCCCACAGCAAGCCCTCGTGGTCCGGGAGGGCGAGAAGATGCAGATCAATGCAGAGGAAGTGGTGGTAGGAGACCTGGTGGAGGTGAAGGGTGGAGACCGCGTGCCTGCTGACCTCCGGATCATCTCTTCTCATGGCTGTAAGGTGAGGAGGTCATGCCAGAGCAACTGGCTGGGCCTATGAAGGCTGTATGGACCTGAAAGGGACTCAGTTAGAAGTCTGAAGATTGGGAGACGCAGGTCCAAATGTCAACTCCTGCCTACATACCTGCTAGCTGCACCTTGTCTCATAAATAGTGTTTATGCAGTGTCTCTTCATATCTGTGTATGATGAATGCTCTGTACCCTAGGTATTTCTTTGATATCCATTTTATAGCCATCTTGTATTGAGTACCAATTATTGTCAGATGTTTTATGTACATTCATATGTGTCATGTAATTCAACTCTGTAAGAATAGTCTGATCATGCATGGCTATTGCATGTGGCCACACTAGGCAGTGCCATTTTCATAAACTACAATGTTGGTGGTACCCCTTGCAGTTGTGCAATGCATAGATTCTGATTACATTCCCCATTTTACAGATGAATGAATGGAGGCTGTCTTGGTTAAGTAATCAGACCAGGGTCACATAAGAATTTAGTAAGGGCTGAAATTTCAAACAAGTGCAGGGACAATAGCTGAGTAATGCTATAAATGTGTGATGAGGACAAGTGTAATTCTGTCCCTCATGTCATGGAGATTGAGTGCAGTTGGAGTCAGAAGACAACTGTATGTGCATAAGTGTGTCTGCCAGTCTGATGACTATATCCTTCCTTCTTTCTCCCCAGGTGGATAACTCATCCCTAACTGGCGAGTCAGAGCCCCAGACCCGCTCCCCCGAGTTTACCCATGAGAACCCCCTGGAGACTCGCAATATCTGTTTCTTTTCTACCAACTGTGTGGAAGGTGAGAGGCTACCCTGATTGGGGGCTCCTCATCCAAGCACCACTGAGGGAGAAGTCTAAATCTTGAACTCCCAATCAGGATTGGGGGCTGTGGCTATAGTTACTTGTCAAAAACCCTGTTAGAGAGGAGGGAATTGAGGATTTGCGGGGGGCATTCCTAAATATAACAGAAACAGTGCCATCTAGAAAGCAGAGTATTGGCTGGGATGGCATGACTCTGTGGAAAAGTGACCCTCCAACAGACAAATCTCTGTTCTGTCCAGCCCAATATTGAGTGAACTCCAAATACCCTGGGTATTTGGCCAAGGTCCCCCTACACACACACACTCTCATATTCACACACACGACACACATACTCACATACATCACATACCCATACATACATGAATCACACACATCACCCACTCACATGTATACATGCTCACACACATACCCACACATCACACATTCACATTCTCACATGTCCCAAGCCAGCTCTGACTTCTGAATGCCTTTGGCTTGACTGATGCCTTCTGTTTCTCCTGGGTCTGGAACTAGTTGCCTCTTTCTCTAGTCCTTGCTTTCACCAGAGCCCAAGCCTGGGGAAGGGGAAGGAAGACTTCCATGCCAGATGGACATTTAGGCCCTTCTTTAGGCTATATCTAGAATTGTGTTTCACCAAGAGAAACTGTCAGGCTTAGGCTGCCCAGTTTGCCCCATCCCTGTTCTGGGTTCTAGAGATGACCAAAGGCCCGAGAGAACTCCTAGAGCAGCCACTAATTAGTGGTTGGGGTCCAAGTACAACTGCAACCCATGCCTTCTGTGGTCATTCCAGTGAATTGAGTCAGGACTGACTCGGAGAGGGAGTATGAGGCAAGAACTAGTGGAAGAAAGAAGCCTGACAAGACTATGGGCTTCAGAAAGTATGTCAAAGAAGGCCTTGTACCCCACCTCTACACCTTTCCCTTCATATTTGTTGTTTCTCTTCAGTGGATTATGTTTCTCTGGGCTTTTCCCCTCTTTCAGCAACTTTGAATTACAATGAAAATCACCACACATTAAATTTTCTAAATTTTTAATGTACTGAGATTCTAAAGTTTGCTCTGCCTTTCCTACAATTGTTAAAAATTCCTAGTAAAATATTTCCACTGCTTGCTCTGAAATTGGCTTTGAAGAGAGTACAGGAAATGAATGTAACTAACATTTGTTGAGTGCCTACTATATGCGGGCCACTGGTCTATGTGTATTACAGCACTATCTTATTTAATCATTAAAACAATTTCTTGGTAGGCACTCAAACAAGGATTCAAACTCCAGTGTGGCTGATTCTAACTAGCATGTTCTTCTCACTGTCCTCACTATCCCGCCCTTCTTCTCCCAAATACCCTTTAGTCTCTACATAAGGGTCATTAATTGCCTTACTTTTATGGAGATTCATGCCTAATGTTAAGAAAGACAATCTTGCTCTTGCTGGTGTGACTCACTGAACTGAGTGACAGTCTATGAACAAAAAGGTCACTGGTTCAATTCCCAGTGCCTGGGTTGCAGGCCAGGTCCCTAGTTGGGGACATGTGAGAGGCAACTGATCAATGTATCTCTTGCACGTTGACATTTCTCTCTCTTTCTCCTTCCCTTCCTCTCTTTCTAAAAATAAATAAATTAAAAAAAAAAAAAAGGAAAGAAAATCTTGAAGACAACATGGAAAAATCCCAAAGTACCTTCTTTTGTGTTCATAATAATACTTTTGGATAAGAAGTAGGAGATTGAATTGATTTTACTGAAGTGCTGCAGGCAATATTTTTTGCACTTATTAAATCTACTTATTTTTAACTTTGAGTTTATTTGAAAGCCCTTTCTGCAGGCCCAAGTGTAAGAGAAAATAATTTGCTATTGTACTCAGTCTGGGATTGGAGATTTAGATACAGTCTACTGAAACTCTGGGATCATAGTCTTCGGTTCATTTACTCTGGAATAGTTTTCCTTTCTCAGGAAGTAGGGCAGAACTTCAGTTCCTCAGACAAAAGACACCCAGCCTGGTGTCCCTTCCTGTGTTGCAGGCACTGCCAGGGGTATCGTGATTGCCACAGGTGACCGGACAGTGATGGGCCGCATAGCCACTCTGGCCTCAGGCCTGGAGGTTGGGCGGACCCCTATAGCCATGGAGATTGAACACTTCATCCAGCTGATCACAGGAGTGGCTGTGTTTCTGGGTGTCTCCTTCTTCGTGCTGTCCCTCATCCTGGGCTACAGCTGGCTGGAGGCAGTCATCTTCCTCATCGGCATCATTGTGGCCAACGTGCCTGAGGGTTTGCTGGCCACTGTCACTGTGAGTAGTCAGGCTGAGGTGCCACCAGGGGAGGGTCTTGTTACCCTTTCTTCAAAAGTGATAGAAGTTTGTTGCTTCTCAGCAATTTTTTCACTGCCAGCCTCTAACATTACATATCAGATTCTCATTTAATACATAGCTTAGAGTGTGAGTCTAAAAGTGATCATTTAATACATGGCTCAGAGGTCGAGTTTGAAAAATCTCAGGTGGGGCTATATTTTGGCATGCAGTCTCTCTCCTGCAGTTTGTCATAGTTGCCTGTTCTCACCACCTATGTACTATTCATCTGCCCCTGTAGTCTGGAGATCATCCTGGCCCTTCTGTAAAGGCTTTCTCAAAGGTCACCACTGACTACTTAGCAAATCCAGTGACATTTTCTCAGCTCCATCCTTAATGCAGCTGCTGAAATAAATACTGCTGACCACCTGCCTACAATCTTCTCCTTCACTGATCACTGTGATGTGTCACTCTCCTGGTTCTCCTCTGTCCCTGGCAGTGTCTTCTCTTCTAAATACTGGTTCTCAGGCCTCAGCTCTCTGCTTTTCTCCTTACACACTTAAGTGAGCCCAGTTTTCAGTACCTGTTCTGTATGGGTTACTCTCACATCCTTATGCCTAACCCTACTCTGGCCCTCTCTGGAGCTCTAGACAAATGCCTTAGTGCCAGACTGGACATTTCACCTAAATATACACCTATGATCTCTGTTCAACTACTCACACCTAGGTCCCACTACTGTTTATGGAGTAGGATCAAGGGAGAAGGGATAGAATCGTACTCTGGGGTAAAGTCATAGATACCTCTGGCTCAGGCTTGGCTCTTTTTTATTCTCCTCTCTCTCTACCAGGTATGTTTGACCCTGACAGCCAAGCGCATGGCGAGGAAGAACTGTCTGGTGAAGAACCTAGAGGCAGTGGAGACCCTGGGTTCCACCTCCACCATCTGTTCTGACAAGACGGGCACCCTCACTCAGAATCGCATGACCGTTGCCCACATGTGGTTTGACAACCAGATCCATGAGGCTGACACCACTGAAGACCAGTCTGGTGATTGTGCACCCCAGAAGGCTGAAGGGTTCTTTCTGGAGGATGTCTAGGACACTGGGTGGCAGAGTGGGTGGGGAGAGAGAAGAGTTTTAAAGGGGAACCAAGCTCCCTCATTTTCTCCCAGGGGCCACTTTTGACAAACGATCTCCCACATGGACGGCCCTGTCTCGGATTGCTGGACTCTGCAACCGTGCCGTCTTCAAAGCGGGGCAGGAGAACATCTCTGTGTCTAAGGTAGTAGAACAGGGCATTGCCATATCCTGTTCACTTTGCTGATGCCCAGCTTCCCCTCTCACACCCTGTGGCAGCCTCTAAGGCTTCAGTGCCCTCTCACCTTCTCCTCCATCCTTCTCCAGCCTCACTATGATACTAAATTCTCTTCTGGCAGCGTGACACAGCTGGTGATGCCTCTGAGTCAGCTCTGCTCAAGTGTATTGAGTTGTCCTGTGGCTCTGTGAGGAAGATGAGGGACAGAAACCCCAAAGTGGCAGAGATTCCTTTCAACTCCACCAACAAATACCAGGTCTGGAGGGAGCACTGGGACAGGAGAAAGGGAGGGACAAAAATGGAGGGTGCACAAAGTCAAGACGGAATCAACAACATGAGGAGGGGGGCATCTGACATCATGTCCTCTCACCCCTAACTTATTCCCCAAGGTAATCTGGGTGACTATATGTCTGGTTGCCATTACCCCTTAGCTCTCAAACTTTCATTCCTTGCTTCAACCCTCTTGGCTTTTCCCAGAGCTCCCTGTCCTCTATCCCCAGTCTCTCAACCCTTCTATCCCACTCAGTTGAAACATACTTCTGAAATTTCCTTAGGGTATTCTTCAGCCCGTAGGCATCTATTAAATGCCAAGAATATAGTCTCAGCTATGTCCTGTGTAGGCCATAGAGGTAAAGCCCCACTGAGACTAGTATGATGGTGAGGAATGCTGACAAAAAAGCCATTTTGTCCCTGCACAGTGTCTGTGTTAACTGATCTTAATAAATATTTGTTGAGTCAATGAATGTCCTATGGAAAGGTGACTCTCAGGTTACAGGATTGGGACTATGAGGTCCAAACCCTGCTCCGCACACAGACTGTCCCTATGCTGACAAGGGTGGCTGAGTCAGCAGTTATTATATTAAGGGAGGGTTTCTTACCAACCTCTCCTCTCTCCCAGGCTCTGTGCTGGGCTCTGGAGCTAATAAGACAAGTATGGCCCCTTTTGTAACTATTCATCTTCTCTATAGCTGTCCATCCATGAGCGAGAAGACAGTCCCCAGAGCCATGTGCTGGTGATGAAGGGGGCCCCAGAGCGCATCCTGGACCGGTGTTCCTCCATCTTGGTGCAGGGCAAGGAGATCCCTCTGGACAAGGAGATGCAAGACGCCTTTCAGAATGCCTACATGGAGCTGGGAGGACTGGGGGAGCGCGTGCTGGGTGAGGATCCAGAAGCAAGGAGCAGGGATGAGAAAGGGATTCCCAATCCTCAGGGTCTTCCCTGGGGTGAGAGGCTTCAGGGGTGTTCAGGCAGCCACCTTCCTGCTCTCACTCTCTCCTTCTGCACCCCTTTAGGGTTCTGTCAGCTGAATCTGCCCTCTGGAAAGTTTCCCCGTGGCTTCAGATTTGACACGGATGAACTTAACTTTCCCACAGAGAAGCTCTGCTTTGTGGGGCTTATGTCTATGATCGACCCACCCCGGGCTGCTGTGCCAGATGCTGTGGGCAAGTGTCGGAGTGCAGGCATCAAGGTACTGGCTTCATTTCTTCCCCTTTACCCTCTCCTTCCACAGTCCGAAGGTCAAGAGACTGCAGGGGCTCCAGGCCACTGGTGATCTCCTTTCCACAGACTGAGAGGAGAAGCTGTCATTTGCAAGGAAATGTTGGCCACTGCCTTGGAGATCTCACTCCTCTCCCTTGTGCTCTGACTGCCAAGTATCCCATGCCCATGCTCTCCCTCCTTGGCATGGCTCATTCCATTCTGATGTCAAGCTGATATGGCAGCCCTATCTTGGAGATATGGTGCCCTACCCCTCCCAACTACTGCCCACTCTCTCTAGCCACTTGGGATGGGATTAGCACATTCCTGTCTGCATTCACTCACTGTCCCCAAAACTCTGTATCATTTCTCCACACTCCTCCCACCTTGGACCCTTTTCCAGGTTTTCTTGTCTACTGCTATTCTTGTCCACAACTGCTTTTCAATGGCCACACCCTCCTTGGTGCTACAGTTTTTATTCATTTAACAAATATTTATTGTTTATCAACTATGTACCAGACACTGTTTAAGGTGCTGGAGTTCAACAAACAAATGAACATAATTCCCTTCCATCTTAGAGCTTACATTTCTGTTCCAAAGATACAGCTCTATACCATTCCCCCTTACCCTAGCAACTAACCAGGCATGCTGCCATTACTTGATCCTCTTTTTTTTAACATCTCATCTCTTACCATATTAGTTCAACTCTACCTGTCTACTGAGTGTCAGGTACTGCACTAGGCACTGAGGATTCCAAGATGAACAAGATACAGCCTAGCCTCTGGAATTCATCGTCTTTCAGGGGAAACAAATGCCTTTACATTTAACCACAGAACAATCATAATAGCTAGGGTAGTTGAACACTTACTATAGATCAGATACTCTAATAATAAAAACAGCCAGTTGTTTTGTGAGCCTTTATATGAATCAGGTACTACTCTTAGCACTAAACCTGTATAATCTCATTTAATCTTCATAATAACCTATGAGTAAACACTAGTATTTTCCCTTTTTTACACAGAGGGACTGAGGCACAAAGTATCATGCCCAAAACCACACAACTAGTAAATGGGCCAGGATTTTAAACAAGACAGTCTGCTATTTCTCAAATATCATACTAGGGGACTTGATGTGTGTGTGTGTGATTTATAAACCCCATACCACTCTGTCTCTAAGGTAGGCCTTACTACTCCTTTAAAATAAAATAAGCTGAGACTCAGAGTGGGTAAGTAGCTTTCCCAAAATAAATCTGCTGGTAAGAAGTGGACTGGCTATATCAAGTATAGCCTGTTTCTCTGGAAGGCACATGCTCTGCTATTCATTAGACTGCCTCTTGCCATGATCAGAACTATCACAGAGGCCTGAGGAAAGTCCCTCTGTGGGAATTCAGAGAAGGGAGCAGTTAATTCTGCCTCAGGAAATTGGACAATGTTTTACAGAGGGCATGATATTTGATCTGAGCCTTGAAGGTTGACAAGTATTTTGTAAAGCAGTGAGGGAGAGAAAGGCATGTCAAGAGCAGGGAACAGTGTGTACTCTGTGTGGTTAGACTGTATCGGGATTGTGCGTGGGTTGTAGGAAGAGGTGGCAGAGGAGCACTGGGAATTGAATTGAGACCCAAATGTTTGGCCAGAGCCAGCTGGAAGAACTTTGCTGAAATGTCAGACTTAGGCTTTATCTTGTGGTCCACAGATAGCCACAGGTGTCACGGGGCAGATTTAGCCTTCAGTTGGAGGAGGGCCTAGATTTGGAAAAGAACTGGAGTCAGGAAGACAGTCAAGAAGCCATTACAATAGTTTAGGCAAGGGATGATGACCTGAACAAGGGCATTGACAAAAGGAAGTCGTTGTATTTGAGAAACATTTTGAGAACTTGGTAACTAAACTGGATATAGGAGGTGAGGAAGATATAGGAGACAAAAGGCCTGATTGGATAAGGAATAGTTTCTAAGGTAGGGAGTTGAGAAGCAGGCATGGTGGAGGTGGTAGAAGTAGAAATAATGAGTTCAGTTTGACCTTGCATTTAAAGAATCTGTAAGACACCCAGGGAGAGATGTTCTAAAGAAGGTTGAAATGTGATTTAGAGCTCAAGAGAGAGGATCAAGACTGGAGATTTGACTCTCATTAGCCCATGAATGCAAAGTAAAGACATACTAGTATGTTTTATTCTATTACAAAGGAGGAAGACACTTCATCAAACAAAATGGATGCCAAAGCAGCAATAGCATGAAGTAGCTCAGTTAAACTCTCAATGATTACAAATTGTAGTGCTTACTATTCCCAGGAAAAGAGCATGAATCTAGAAAGACAAGGAACATGAAACCCTGGGCCACATCAACATTTAGGGGCAAGTAGAGGAGCAAGAACCAGTGACCAAGGGAAGAGGGTGGTAAGACAGAACTAACATTTATTGAGCATCCATCAAATGCCACATACTCTTCATGACAACCATGAAATGTAGGACTCATCTTTTCCATGTGCTGAGATGCAGTGAAGGCATTTGTCTAAGGTCCTAGAGTTGGGGTAAGTCAGCATTTACATTTACACAGTCTTCTGATTCCTAAGCCACTTCTTCCACTCTTGTTGGCTGCCTCCTTGAGAAGGGTGGGGAAGTACATGAAGAGGATGGAGAGGAACCAGGTATAAAGAATCCATGGAAGCCAAGGGAGGAAAAGGTTTCAAGGAGGGGTGGTGCCAAACACCTCAGAGAAGTCAAGAAGAATGAGGATTGTAAAGTTGCCATTGTTTTTCAGTTGGGTGACTCATGATAGCCTTTGGGGGACAGTTTCAGTGGAGTGTCATGGGTGGAAGAGAAGGCAGTGAGGCCTAGAGAGGCTTCCTTATTAGTATGTATACAATTTGCCCCCATGAACTCGCCCCCCCCCCACACACACACAAATGCTATATTCTAATCCAACTCTGATCACTTTGGGCTTACAAGAGCCTCTTAACCGACCTCTCAGATGCCAACCACCCTCCCTACCCAACTCCATCCATTCTGAAACACAACGAACATTATCATTAGGGCAGGAATCACCTTCTTCCCACATCATGAAAAAATGTCAGGGCAGGGAGTGTAGGAGGGTTGTCTCCCTGTCCTTATTCTGATCTGACCAGTTAGATGGCCTGCAGCAGTCATATTGGACATGAGAACCGTGTCCTAGTTCTGGCTCCCTATGACCTCGAGCATATCACAGCCCTTTCTAAGCCTTCATTTTCTTATAGGTAATAGGAGGAAGCTGTTAAGGGGCCTCCTAGCTCTGACAGCCTCCTATCCCATGAAATCCAAATGTCTAAACAATCTTTGTGGTTTCTCACCCAAGGGACCCTCATTAACATGTTATTCTGTCATGGCAGCTTTTCTCAGACTAAGCAAACTGTCTCTGATCCCTGAACACAACTTGTCATTGTCTCTCCCCCAACCCACACTTGCCCCCGCACATCCACTTCCATTATTTTGACTTGGATCTGTGAGCCCCACCATCTGCCTTTTCCTGACTTTGGAAAACGAATAGGCTGGGGTAAAGTGGAAGGATCACTTAATATAGCTGTACTTTACTCTTTCTCCTTTCTCCTTCTTGCCAGGTGATCATGGTGACTGGGGACCACCCAATCACAGCCAAGGCTATTGCCAAAGGCGTGGGCATTATATCAGAGGGCAATGAAACTGTGGAGGACATTGCAGCCCGGCTCAACATCCCTGTCAGTCAAGTCAACCCCAGGTGACGCTTTTGCAGAATTCCCTGTTCTCAGTCAACCCATCCTCTCCCATCAGGTGCCTGAGTCTTCTCTGGGGTATCCAGATAGCACCTCTGGGAACTTCATAGGCTTTCTCTTTGGTTAGTCCTGAATGTGTCCAGGTTGTACATTGTTTACTTGTGTAACCTTGAAGATGTCAGCTTACCTTCCTGAGCTTACATTTTCTCAACTATAAAATTAAGATCCTATTTACACTTCAGGGTGGCTACGGCAATGAAATACGTATAAGAGAATGAGCACACACCTAGCAAACTGTACTGACTATGATCATGCACATGGCAAAGATCTAGCATCATTTCCTCAGAGAAATGGGAAAAACAGGTCACTGAGTTCAAGGGAGAGGAGGATGAGGCCCTGGGGGAGACTGGAGCCCTGGTGGCAGTCAGGAGAGGCAGCTGGCTGGTTAGGTCAGGAATCAGCGCCTCTGCTTCTGCCCTCCAGAGAGGCCAAGGCATGTGTGGTGCATGGCTCTGACCTGAAGGACATGACATCAGAGCAGCTGGATGAGATCCTCAAGAACCACACAGAGATTGTTTTTGCACGGACATCTCCACAGCAGAAGCTTATCATTGTAGAGGGCTGTCAGAGGCAGGTGAGCAAGGTGGCAGAAGGTGGGGTTGGGCCTGTGCAGGGCCTTTACCCTTCAGCTTGGTTGTACCTTCTCCCAGGGAGCCATTGTGGCAGTGACAGGTGATGGCGTGAACGACTCTCCAGCATTGAAGAAGGCAGACATCGGCATTGCCATGGGGATCTCAGGCTCCGATGTCTCTAAGCAGGCAGCCGACATGATTCTGCTGGATGATAACTTTGCCTCTATTGTCACAGGCGTAGAGGAAGGTAAGGAGACTACTGGTGAAGTGGCATCCAGGATGACTGATGCCCACACAACTACTTCTAGTGCCTTTTACCCCAATCAGAGTCAACTCAAGATTCCAGGTGTACACTAACAGCATTAGCTTTTTTCACACACAAAATCTTCCTCTCTCAGGAAGTTGGGCAGCCACACCTCCATGGCTGAGGTGGGGAAGGGTGCTTCTGCTCCCCCTGATGCCCTTGGGAACTCTCCACAGGCCGCCTCATCTTTGACAACCTGAAAAAATCCATTGCGTACACCCTGACCAGCAACATCCCTGAGATCACCCCCTTCCTGCTCTTCATTATTGCCAACATACCCCTGCCACTGGGCACTGTGACCATCCTCTGCATTGACCTGGGCACTGACATGGTAAGGCCAAAGGCTGGTGTAGGATACAGGCAAGGCAATCATGTGGGCACAGTGAGCAGGGATGGGTAGCAGGAGGAGAGAGAGGAATAAAGGCAGCTGACCAGACTGTGCTGACTGAAGATAAGACAAGCACAAAGCTATTTTCCAAAGCCCTTCTCTCCCCTACTCCCCACCTCACACAGGTCCCCGCCATCTCCTTGGCTTATGAGGCAGCTGAGAGTGACATCATGAAGCGGCAGCCGAGAAACTCGCAGACAGACAAGCTGGTGAATGAGAGGCTCATCAGCATGGCTTATGGACAGATCGGTGAGGCGGGGCCCTGGGTTTCAGGAGGGAACCTCAGAGAATTCCTTCCCCAGCTTTTGGAGTCCACAACAGAGGCCAGCTTCCCCAGGGTCAGGGAAGTGTATCTCTGGCCTGTTAGTTCTGGTGCTCTCCAGCTTCCTTTGACCCCAGGCCCTACATTTTGCCCATGACCCACAGGAATGATCCAGGCTCTAGGAGGCTTCTTCACCTACTTCGTGATCCTGGCAGAGAATGGTTTTCTGCCATCACGGTTGCTGGGAATCCGCCTTGACTGGGATGACAGGTCCACAAATGACCTGGAGGACAGCTATGGACAGGAGTGGGTGAGTGGGGCTTGGTACACACAGACATATGTGTATGAGACAGGGGTCTAAATGCCCAGCAGAGGTGGTCAGTAGTAACCAACTGGGTTTGGAGGCTAAGCATGGATTCAGTGCCCATTGTTTAACAATGGCACCAAACCATGCTACACTCTGGCTCTGACTTTTCTTTTCATAATGTTGCCTCTCTGCCCACTCTCCCCCAGACCTATGAGCAGCGGAAGGTGGTGGAGTTTACCTGCCACACAGCCTTTTTTGCCAGCATCGTGGTGGTGCAGTGGGCTGACCTCATCATCTGCAAGACCCGCCGCAACTCAGTCTTCCAGCAGGGCATGAAGTGAGCACCCACCCCACCAGGCACTTGCCTACCCAAGCAGAAGGGCTGTTACAAGCTCATCTCTACCCCCTGGGCCCAGTTCTGCTAGGGGGACCTAAGGTTTTAGTTACCCAGCTGTAGATCCAGAGTCATGTTTTAAAAATAAGAGAAGAAAGAGTGATATGACTATTTCTGATGAGTTTTATTTTGTTCCTAAAATGTACTTTGTCAAGGTCTTCTTCCACCTTCCTTCCTTTTTATCTTCTCTCCATGCCTTCTTCTTTCCTTCTTTCCTTCTTTCATTCTTTACTTTCTTATTGCCTTCTATCCTTCCTTATTTCTTTCTTTCCTCCCTTATTTTCTTCCTTCTTTACTTCCTTCCTTCCTCCATCTTGCATTCTAGTGATATTTATCTCTATTCTTTGCCCATCCCTAAATACAGGGTCTCCCATGTTCCCTTACACTCACAAGTAGGTCTAGTTTACAGCACTTGCCCTGTGGTAATGGTGTTATCCTTGTGGTCTCTATGAGCTCAGAGTTCAATGTGATATTATAGTGTGAGTTAATATGTGCCAGTCACAGAAGTAAGTGATTCAAAAACATTGTGTAACCTCACAATTTATGGATGAAACCCCCAAAATGTTAAATGATGTGCCTGAGGTCACCCAACTGATAAGGGTTAATACAGGTCAGCTTTTAAAGCCATAGCTCTTGGCCACTGCGTGGGGTGGTTCACCTATCACAGCCTGGCACCTGTAAGGAACTCAATAACTACTCTGTGATTGTAGCATGGATAGTAGCAAGTGCTGAAGTTATCACTCCTGTTCTTTTTATTTTCTTTGACTGGAAATGATGAACACAATTGTCCAAAGGAGTTTTGTTATAATTTCTGAGTTTGGAAAAAAAATAAAGATGCCAAACTCTGGTGAAGTTAATAGCATTTAAGATCCGAGGGAGAGAAAAATGAAAAGTCTGTTACATAAATAAAGGTAGGCAATTCCAGTGAACGAAAAAAGACACTGATGGGGAAAATACAGTGAAAAGAGAACAAGGAGCAGAGAGTCCAAGAAATTTGGTACAGTTCTGGACTGGGACTTATTGTGTAGTGCATGAGGGACACAGGAAGGTGAGAACATAACTGGCTAAATCCAGCCAAACTGAGAGACAAATGGAAAAGAAACAAAAGTCAAGCTACCTACAAGGGAGTGTAATACCAGCAAGCTACCTGGCCAAAGGCAGCCTCAGCACCTCAGGCCTCACCTGGGGCTCCTGGGCCCTCAGGGGTCTTCTGAGATAGTATTTCTATCATTCAAAAAGCTTTATGGAAATCAAGCACTTTTTTGTGGTAAGGCTCCTAGGCCCACCCAAGTTCCATTCTTAGGCAGAAGCCTAGGTGTGAAGTATCATGAACACATGCTAATGCATAGTTCTGGTTGGAAGCTTCATATATATCTGATTAATTTTAAATGGGGAAATATAGTCACTACTTAATTGATAAATGCAGCTTGCAAGACAAAAATCAATTAAAATGTGGCCTTTTTGGAAGAAAATAGGAGGGGTCCTTAGTGAGTGAAAAGTTGGAAAACCACTGGCTTCAGCCATAAAGAGGTGATGTGCACAAAGTTATAAAGGTTGAGTAATAATATAACCAAGCATTGTCCATGTTCATGAGCTTTCCACGCTTTATCTCCCATAATTTTCTCAGCAATCCTATGATGTAAAGGTAATATCTCCATCTTACAGAGAAGGAACACAAAGTTCACAGGAACATTGCTTATAACCAAAAGCTAGTAAGTGGCAGCGCTGGGACTAGATGCCACCTGTCTGACTCCAGAAACTGCCCTCAGAACCTTACTTTGTTTTGTTTTTCAATTCTGACATAGTAAACATACAATACATTGAGCACTTATTCTCCAGTGAACTTTCCCTCTGCTAATATTTGCTTATTAAATATTTATAACCAAGAGCTAACAGGGGCTGTAGAAGACACTGAGGATGTAGAAGACACAAGTGGGCCCTATACTGAAGGAGCTGTCGTGGCATCTTCCTGGGGGGATGATACTTTCACAGGTCACATTCCTAGAGAAATAATAAAATTATAAGCTGCATGAGGGCAGGTCCCATGTCTCCAGAAGGAAGCTCATGTTGGACATGGCATCTCCAGAACAGAGTACATCACCCAACACATAAAAAACATTTATTTAGTGAATGAATATATATGTTATAAGAGGTAAAATCAATAAATAAAAATTAAAGAAAATCTTTCTTGGGTTACACACAGCATGAGAAGGTGTCTGCAGAGGGTACAGGGAGAGGTCATAAATGACCTTTCACTCACATTTCTTCTTGCCTCTTTCCCCTCCACCACAAGGTGTCTCCCTGAATCTCCCTCCTTTTCTTCCCTTTAAATGCTACCCTCCTTTCTTTGCTTTTCCAGGAACAAGATTTTGATTTTTGGGCTCCTGGAAGAGACAGCACTGGCTGCCTTTCTATCCTACTGCCCAGGCATGGGTGTGGCCCTCCGTATGTACCCACTCAAGTGAGTGTTTCTTTAAATGGGCAGCTTCTAGGATCCAAGTTCTGGTCCATTCAAATCCTCCTTTTGTAGGGGAAGGAATTACAGGAACAAGTATAAAGGACACATGGACAAAAACTATGGGGGGGGGTGGAAATGGGAGGGAGGAGGGGAGGGCTGGGGTGGTGAGTTCGGGTGAGAATAAAAGACAGAAAACTGTACAAGATCAACAATTAAAATAAAAATTTAAAAAAAAAGAAAAAGAAAAAATAAAAAGATTTAAAAGAAAAAAAAATCCTCCTTTTGTGATCAGCCTCTAATATTCCTAACACTCTCCTCTGCTTCTTTCAGGGTTACCTGGTGGTTCTGTGCCTTCCCCTACAGTCTCCTCATCTTTATCTATGATGAGGTCCGAAAGCTCATCCTGAGGCGATATCCTGGTGGTAAGCACCTCCATACCTCACCATAACCCCCAGCAAATGCAACCCCCACTGCTGGTTACCCCTCCAGGGATCCTAACCCAAACTCCATTCCAACTACAAAGCCCTGCTCCTTTTCTCAGTGCCCTCAGGTTCTGGAGTCCCAGGTCCTAGGAGCCCTGACTCCGTTAAACTCCTCACCCTCTTTCTCTCAGATTCTGATCTACCCTAACCCACAGTTAGTCTCTGAGGCCCTGCACCTTCCACCTGGAATCACAGAACATCAGAATTAGAAAGGCCTTTAAGGTCATTTATCCCATCTACACATTTTACAGACAAAGAGGGGTGCAGGGGGTGAATTTATTTGTTCAGGGTCATAAAACAACAAGCAGTACAAATGACACTAGAACCAAGGCCTCCTGATTCTCAGGCATCCACAAGTATTTTTTTCCAACAAGCATTTTGATCACTTACTGGAGCTTAAAAAAATACAGTCCATGGGTAGTGTTTGGTTTGGCCTGGCCTACACTGTGCAGGTGTGGTTTTTTAATGTCCAGTATTTAAAACTTGGAGGCTTTCACATAAAATCTGAATTTCTGACTTCTTCTGAAAAATTACAAGAGTTACCAACCCCATGACCACATTTCTTCTCAGCTTCAATAATTGGCTGCCCCTTTAGAAACTTATTTTTTACCTGAATAGCCACTATAGGCATTTGCATTTTCACCCCCAACTACTCTAGGCCCACTCACTACTGTGAGAAATACAAATCTCTCCTTTCTCCTAATCTATGGCTCCAGATCACTGTGTTTCTTCCCCATCCATTTTCACCTGCCTACAGATACTAACCTCGACTCCCTTCCCCAGGCTCCTATCCACCTGGCCTCAACCACCTAAGCCCCTATGCCTCCTTGTATACTCACCTTGCAAACCCCATCCTTAATCTCTCTAACAGGCTGGGTGGAAAAGGAGACATACTACTGAGCACACTGGAAAGAAGAACCAGGCACGGGAAAGATGGGGTGCCCTGGAGGAGTTGCTGGGATGGTGATGGGGAGGGATGGAAAAACTGGGGTAGTTTTTAGGTAAAGATTTGGCAAGAGAGAATAAGGCAATTCAGCCCACCAATTTGGGGAGAATGGGTAAATAAGCTCCCAGAGACCCAATTCTGAACAGTCACATTACACACTCTCCCCAGATCCTGCTACATCCCATTCTACCATGTTGTCTATTTTTATGAGGGCTTGAAGGTTACTTACTCCAGCCCTCCATGTTCCCTATCCTTTCTCCCTCACCTTCCACTAGAACAGATCAACATCTAAAGGCAGGGACAAGTCTAATCAGGAAGAAGGAAAACTTCTCAGCTCACCAATATCTCTTTATCTCTCCAGCCTCACCCCACTTCCCACCTTCACCCCTCATTTGCTTCCTGCCCAACTCTGTCCCCTGCTTCCCCCTCCAACCAAGAAATTATAAATGGCTCCTCCTATTGAGTTCAGAAAGGGAAGCTGATTGGAGAAGACAGCCTATATCCCAGGCCAATCTAGTTAAGAACCTCTAGAGGAGAGCCGGGCAGACGCAGACAGGTGAGAGGTTAGTGTATAGTGGAGGAGGCAGACAACAATGGGAGAGAGACAGGAAAGGAAAGATAGATCAGTGACAGGGCATTTGATGCCTGGAATCTCCAAATAGACCTCTGGGCTCCAGCTCTGTGTCCTGCTCTTTTAGAGTGCCTGGCAGCAGACCAAATTCAAATGTTGTCAGAGTAGCAGCAGAGGCAGGACCAGAATGCAATCCTGGGAGCTTCATCAAGATCCTACACTCATGTGTCACAGGGTTCCCACTGACCCTTGCTTTGTGGTCTGTTGGGTCCTTGAGGTCCAGGTGTCACAGATGTTCCAGCTCTCTCAATCACATGCACTTGGTAACACCTGCCCTTTAGAATGTTAAGGACTCAGAAGTTCCATGTTGTTCTGAGAAGGATAGCTGCCACCCTTCCCCTTCATGCCAAAGTTGATGAACCTGCATCATTCTAGGCACTGACAAGCCAGGAGTTCCCTGGCCAACAGCTGGAATCAGGGTAGAGGGATTTCCAGAACCTTCCTGTCTTCCAGGGACATGCAGAATCAGCTTAGGTCATGGACATGGTCAGAACTCTGGACCAGAGGGAAAGCACTAGGGGACCTGCCTTTGACCTCTCAGTCAGTAGGGCTACCCCTCCCAGCCAAATGCCCTTAATACTGATGTTCATTTTACCTGCTTTCCCTAAGATGAGCAATTGGTTTCTAGTTTCTATGGGAGACACTTTTCCTTCCTTTACTCCTTCTCCACCTAGCACTTATGCTCTGCAGGCAGTTCTACCCATTCTTTAAGGCTGGCTTAGAAAGCATTGGGAATGTTCCCTTGAGAGACCTAGATGAACAAAGCAAATGAGAGACACCTAAGGAAAATGAAAGATCTAAAGCAAAAAGGAAGGAAGCACAAAAAGCAAACTTTAGGTCAGGCCCAACAGCCACCTCCCAAGGTCTGTTACTTCATTACAGTGAAATTCTACTTTATCAGAAGTACCTTGAAATAAGTGAATCATTGCCTTGGGCTTGGAAAACTAAGTGGAAAATTACAATAATTTGGGTCTAATTAATTTGAGATTTACTGACTGTGGACAAAAATTTATCTTTGCACAATAATTACAAAAGGCATCTGTTCAGTAAATTAAGAGCATAAAGAATATTGCTAAGGGTGACATATTTAGTCTTCCTAAAACAAACCTTTTCAAGCACTTTAGGAATCTCCATTTAGAAGTAGTGAGTGTATGGGCTAATTATCATCAATTTTTATGTATTTGTTAAAAACATCTGCAAGACCTTTACTTGGTGACCTTTTATAAGACATTAGTTTGAGGCACTACACATGTACTTGAAAATAATAAAGTTGCATTTCTTTATGAAAAAAGAAATCGCTTCCATAATTCAGATTTTTATACTTAATACTTGCCTCTGTTCTAAAATGTGATATTGAAATATGTGCTGAGATAAGACAGCTTGTAGAGAAAGCAATAAAGAGAGGACAAGAGACAGGGACAGGAGGGAAATAATCTGGGAGCAGATGATATCAGTGGAGAAAGTTAAAGGAGAAGAAGTTGGGTTGAAAATGATCTATAGAAGAAAATATAGTAGGGCCTCCTTCCTTGTAGATGAACCCACCCCAAGCACCACAAAATGTTGTACAGGACGGAAGAGGGCCTATGAATCTATTGGGCCCAAATCCTCACCACTTCTGCTTTTGTTTCAGACCTAAATCAGGCTACTCTGAATGTGAGGGGATGGGAGAAGGAGATACTGGGTTGAGGAGCCCCCACTGTCAGCACCCATTAACAGACTATACTGTGTGCAGAGCCTAGTTTTGGGTGTTGTTTCAGGGCTGGAGGGAAAAGTAGATATAATCCTTGAGACTCATCATGTAGCACATTTCAGAAACCTTCACAGATAGGGTGTGATAGGCAGAAAGGAGGGATGCTTTTGAGCTGCAGAAGGATGGGTGGGTGGGAGGTGTGCATTTTTTCCAGGTTATGGGAAAGGGAGAGAGGAAGACACCAACACTTATTACAATCCTACTCCAGGACCTTGAATAAGCAGTCAGAAGTCAGTTCTTGGCCCCTTTATTACAACTGTATTACAACAGCCATGGTGATGGTTACTGTAGCAACAGTTGTGGGAGTATTAGCAGCAGCTCACTTTGTGCCATAACTATGCCAAACCTTTATTTGTATAGCCTCATTTAATCCCACCTCAGGACCTTCTCTCTTGATGGTCCCTCTGCCAGGATGATGTTTCCCTACTTATTCACAGGCCTGGCTTCCTCACTCCATGAGAGCTGCTCCTTAAACATGGTCTCCTCAGAAAGGCCCTCAAAGACCACCCCAAATAAAATAACATCCTGGCACTTCTTGCCCCATTCTCTGTTTTTATTCATAATACTTACTACCTCAGATTTAGGTAGATAGAAGAATAGAGTGATGATAGACAGATAGATAGATGGGTACATACATAATATATAAAAACATATACATATAATTCAAATATCATATAGTTGTTAGTTTGTTGGTTTATATATTTTTGGTTTATTTGCCTGACTCCTTCTCCTGAATAAGTTTCATGCACACAAGGATTTTTTTTATTTTGTTCACTGTCTTTATCTTTAGCACCTAAAACAGTGCCTGACAAATATTAATTATACAATAAATATTGGTAGGATGACTGAAAGAATCTTCATAATCCATTAAGATGGAGACTATTGTTATCCTTAATTTACAGATGAGAAAACTAAGGCTTAGAAATATTAAATTATGTATTCAAAGTTTCAGAAGTGGGAAGCATCCAAATAAGGATTCGAACCTCCAGGGCCAGCCCTCTAACCACCATGCCACCTTCATCTGCAGCTGCAGGAACAGGATACCTGTGGGCCCAAAAGGAGCCTGACCAGCCAGCCCCATGTTTCAGTGAACTGGAAAGGCTGCAAAGGGAGCCAGGAATTTGTGGACAATGAACTTTTGAGCAGTAGGAGCTGGGTAGACCTTGTGATTAGAATCAGAGAAAGGTAAAAGGTATAATCTTAAAGATGCAGTAAGGGGTTAAGAAAAAAGACACATACCCTGGCTGGTGTGGCTCAGTGGATTGAGTGCCGGCCTGTGAACCAAAGGGTCACAGGTTCCATTCCCAGTCAGGGCACATGCCTGTGTTGCAGGCAGGTTCCCAGTAGGGGATGCTTGAGAGGCAACCACACATTGATGTTTCTCTCTCTCCCTTCCCCTCTCTAAAAATAAATAAATAAAAATTTTTTAAAAGAAAGAAAGCAAAAAGACACAGCCTTGACTGGTGTTGCTCAGTTGGTTGGACATCTTACCAAAAAGTGAAGGGTCATCAGTTCAATTCCTGGTCAGGGCACATGCCTGTTCAGGGCATATCCCATTGCTAGTTGGACATGTACGAGAAGCAACTAATTGATGTTTCTCTCACACATAGAAATTTCTCTCTTCCTCCCTCCTTTCCCCCTCTCTCTAAAAATAAATGAAATCCTAAAAAAAGAAAAACCGCAAAGACATTCAACAGTCTGCTAAAGAATCTTGATGAAAAGGTGAGAGAATCTTACTGCTAGATATAGTGTTAAAAGCTCAGATCAACTTTTGGCCCCGGCAGAACTGCTTTCCATGGCATTTTCCTTCTATCTAATGAATAAGAAATGTGATGATTCATCAGAAACAGATGAGAAGCTAAATACTCATAATGCTAAGAATGAAGTGAAAATTATGAAAAATGATTAGGTCAATATCAAAGGAAGACATTTAATACAAAATGAGTTTTTCAAAGACATGCTTGGCTCCAGAGAATTCAGTGGAGAATTTTTTTCCAAATTCCTCAAACAACATTTTTATATTATTTCAACTGTATTAGAATATAGAAAATAATATCATATTATCCAGCTTATTTCATGAAACAAATATGATTTTGATAGGATTTAATTTAAAATATGTGTAACTTGACTACAACCAAATAGTGGAATACAAGAATGTTATATAGAAAACTGACAACTAACATTCACTAGAAAAATGATTAAATATTTCAAAAAATGATGAGAAGGTTATCAGTAAAATTCAACATCTATTTTTTATTTAAATGCTAGAGGAAAAAGCACATAGGAAAATGTAATCATGTTCAGAGAAGAGAGGAAAGGATGTGTTAAGTCTAGAGAACTAACAATAGCAAAGTATAACAAAAGCATGAAATAAAGAAATAAACTAGACTTCCGGCCAAGATGGAGGCGTAGGTAGACACACTGTGCCTCCTCGCACAACCAAAATTAAGTACAGCAAAAATTTAGAAACAAAAAGACAACCAAAACTGACAGAAAATTGAACTGTACAGAAGTCCAACAACCAAGGAGATAAAATAGACACATTCATCCAGACCTGTAAGAGGGGTGAAGTCAGTAGCCGGAGGAGAGGAGCCGAGGATGGAAAAAGCAGTGGCTGGCAGACCCAGGCGTGCAGGTGGCGGCTGGCAGATCCAGGGTGCTGGGTGGCAACAGGCAGACCCAGTGAGGCATGCAAGGCGGCTGGCTGACCGGGCAGTCCCACCTTCGAGCGCAGATAAACCAGGCAAAATTGGGGAGCAAGACAGACCTCACAACCCAGGGCCCCAGCACGGGGAAATAGAGCCTGAAAACACCTGTGGGGGTTGAGGTGCTGGGAGAGACTCCCAGACTCACAAGAGAGTTAGTTGGAGAGACCCACAGGGTTCTAGAACATACACAAGCCCACCCACCTGGGAATCAGCACTAGAAGGGCCCAATTTGCTTGTGGGAAGTGGTAGAAGGGACTGAAATCCGAGAGAGAGAGTGGAGCAGGTGCCATTGTTTCCTCTCTGGCCCCTCCCCCACATACAGCATCACAACTCAGCGACTGGGTTGCCCCATCCTGGTGAACACCTAAGGCTCCACCCCTCATACATAACAGGAGTGACCAGACCCCCCCCCCCCAAAAAAAGGCATAAACAGAAGAACAGATCGAAGCCCCAGAGCAAATATGTCTAAACGACAAAGAGATAGCCAACCTATCAGATGCACAGTTCAAAGCCCTGGTGATCAGGATGCTCACAGAATTGGTTGATTTTGCTCACAAATTAGAAGAAAAAATGAAGGCTACAATAAGTTAAATGAAGGAAAATGCACAGGAACCAATAGTGATGGGAGAAAAACTGGGACTGAGATCAGTGGAGTGGACCAGAAGGAAGAAACAAACAACCAAACAGAAAAGAATGAAGAAACAAGAATTCAAAAACATGAGGACAGGCTTAGAAACCTCCAGGACATCTTTAAACGTTCCAACATCTGAATGATAGGGGTACCAGAAGGGGAAGAGGAAGAGCAACAAATGGAAAACTTACTTGAACAAATAATAAAGGAGAACTTCCCCAATCTGGCAAAGGAAATAGACTTCCAGGAAGTCCAGGAAACTCAGAGAGTCCCAAAGAAGTTGGACCCAAGGAAGCACATACCAAGGCACATCATAATTACATTACCCAAGATTAAAGATGAGAAATCTTAAACACAGCAAGAGAAAAGGAGACAGTTACCTACAAAGGAGTTCCCATAGGGGTATCAGCTGATTTCTCAAAGAAACCTTGCAGGCAAGAAGGGGCTGAAAAGAAGTATTCAAAGTCACAAAAGGCAAGGACCTACATCCAAGATTACTCTATCCTGCAAAGCTATCATTTAGAATGGAAGGGCAGATAAAGTACTTCCCAGATAAGGTCAAGTTAAAGGAGTTCATCATCACCAAGCCCTTATTATATGAAATATTAAAGGGACTTATCTGAAAAAAAGATAAAAAATACGAATGGTAAAATGACAACAAACTCACAATAATCAACAACCGAACCTCAAAAACAAAAACAAAAATGAACTAAGCAAACATCTAGAACAGAAACACATTCACAGAAATGGAGATCACATGGGGGGTTATCACCAGGGATGTGGAGGGGGGAGAATGAGGGAAAAGTTAAAGGGAATCAAGAAGCATAAATGGTACGTATAGAATAGAAAAGGGGATGTTAAGAATAGTATGGGAAATGGAGAAGCCAAAGAACTTGTATATATGACCCATGGACAGGAACTAAGTTGAAGGAATGCTGATGGGAGTGGGGGGTACAGGGCAGAGGATAATAAAAGGGATTAAAAAATGGGACAACTGTAATAACATAATCCATAAAATATGTTTTAAAAATAGAGTCAATCCAATCTGCAGGTAATAGAGAGGCCTGCTGTAGACCCAGATGTCATCTTAGACTCACAAACACTTGCCCTAAGCTCCAGAGTGCTGGGGACCCTGGCCTGGGTGCCAGATGTGGGGGGGCTCCGCCCGCAGAGCCCCATCCCGCCGTCACGGATGAAAGTAAAAACTACCAAGACATCTTGTGCTTGGGGAGGAAAGGGGTCAAACTCTCAGAGGAGAATGACCCAGAGCCCCTTCCTCACTAGGCTTTTATTGGGTTCCAATACACCAGAATACAAGTTTAACATGTCAAAGGGCTTAATCGGAGCCAGTGTTTGTCAGGAAGGGGGGTTGCCAGACTTTGGGAGACATGCTCATTTCCTCCTGGGCCACTTGTCACCTCAGGAAGAGCACTCTTAGCAAAGCAGGTTTCACAGGACTTTAGGAATTCTTTCTTATGCCAATCACCCAAGGAGCCATCCTGGCCAGGACAGGGCTGCACTGCTCACCCCCACAGTTTCAGGCTTTAAGGCAATTAGGAAGCAGGAGACATCTCCCAGATGGAAATGAGGACTCGGGCTATGTCAGAATAGCCGGGGGGCGAGGGTCCATCACATCCTCTTTGCTGCAACCCCCCCGAGTCCTTCCATGAGGCCTTCCAAGTGGTCGAGTCTGGCTTAGGTTGCCCCTCCCATGAGGAGTCTTACCCGTCATTGACTGCCAACCAAGCTATGGGCCAGAGAGGCAGAAGCAGCACTCCTGCCAGGGAGATAAGCTTTGTCTCCTTAATAGGTCACATCCTTGTGACAGAACAGACCCAGATGAAGTGGGTCCCTTGGGCTCTTACACAGCCCACCATGGGGTGAGGGTTACAACTCCTGAAACCAGGCTGAACGGTCTGCAACACCAGAGAAGAGCCAACAGCTTAAATGTGCCATGGATATACCGGGTGAAGCTGAATTGTCTGGCTTCAGGGCCAATGATGAAAGGACAGCTCTCTCCAGGACTAAGTGCCAGCAGGAACCATTGTTCCTTTGTTGATCCCTCCCCCACACACAGACTTCAGGCACAGTTGAGTACCAAATCTGAATTTATACTAACCTATCTAACACTGCTAGCCCCACTCTGGTGATTCTCTAAGGCCCTTCCCTACCCAATTCAGAGCTACTCCACTCAAATGGCTAGCTTTGGTGCATACTGCAGACTTTCCTAAAATCTCTGAAAGGTCCACAAAACCCAAACAATTACAGCTGGTTTTGGCATGTCCTGAAACTCTTGCTAAGCCATCCTAAGCCAGGTGCTAGTGGCAGCCAGCCTCAGTTCAAAGCATAAAATCTCCCAGGTGCTTCCAAACCCAGCAGCTACCAACCACAGATCACTCTGAAGCTCCTACAAGGTGACCCCATAATGGACACACTGAAGTTTCTCCCAAGAGACCCCAGAATCAACACACACGATGGCTGGCTTCAGACCACACCAGAACACCACTCGATTAGTGCCACAAATGACACACCCAAAGGGTGGACTCAGCAGGCACCAGAGCTCCACTAAATCAAATCCTGATATGAGGTCAGCCCACACATAACAGGTTGTCCACTGTGGTCACAGTCAGTCCTCACAGCTGGTCAGCCTAAAGCACCTACTGACATACCAACAAACCAAGCTTCAAGTACAACAGGAGGGCACAAACAACCCACACAAAGGACACCTGGCCCAGGTGACCAAGGAGACTGAGTCTCATGTAACTGAACACAGGTCCAGCTGCCTGCTGCTTTGAAAGCCAATACTTGAGACATTGGTGCTAGTAGAAAGGAGTTTTATGTCAGGTTCCAGCAACCTGGAAGATAGGTAACTCATGTCTCAAAGCCCATCTCCACATCTCAGTGTAGGCAGAGGCTTTTTACAAGGAAGGAGAGGGGAAGCAGAGCAAAGAGATCAAGGAATGGGGAGGGGTTAAAACGTTCTCTACTGCAGATGGGCATAGTTCATTCCAATAAGGCAAGTGATGGGCTGGTGTGGGCATCCTGATTTAGTCATCATGGCTTCATGTTGTTACTAGACAGGGGCCTGGCCCTGAGCGGGTCTGCCTAGGGCACCTGTAGTATGTGAGTTCTTGACTTCATGTAGGAAAGATTTAACAACATGAATCTGTTGCATTCGCTGACGCGAGAAACAGATGTTCAGAAACTTTTAGGACTCAGAGGTGTTACTTTATTGGCCAAAACTTTTAACCTGCACAGGGGTGAACTCTCAGAGTGTCCGGAGACACGATGCTCAGAAGAGCTGCAGACGAGAGTCACGCCTAACGCTTACAGCTAAGCCTTTTTATAGACGCAAGCAAGCAAGCATTTCACAGAAGCAGATGTGGCTGTTAGCTATTGGCTATCTTTTAGCGCTCGGGATCTATGCATTGCAGGGTTTGGGGAATGGGAAATTTAAAACTAAACATCTCCTTAAATGGTAATCTGCCTCAAGTTCTTTGTTCTCTGTTCTTGGACAGCCAAATCTCACAGGGACAGTCCTTTAGCTATTTTCCTGGTTCCAACAGAATCCAGATAATTATGAGGATACATTTATTAAAAAGCTAGGGACAAGTAAACAAGAAAGTGCTTTGCATAGAAGAAGCAACAGGGTAAAAAAAAAAAGAAAGAAACAACAGGAAAGCCTAGGGTGGACTGCCTTAGCTCACTCGGAAGTCAGAGATAGGGGGGCTGTAGAGACAGGTTCAGGGGATCAGCCTGGGGGAAGCTGTCAACTGCCCATTGCCTTAGAGTTTAGGAGAAGGGTGACCATGAAGAAAGGAGTGGAAGGAAAAGGAAAGGTCAGGTTGCTCCCCAGAAGGAGAATGTGTGCCTTTGGTCCTGTGTCTTGAGGCTTTTATCTGTCCCTTGCAGGCAGGACACTTAGGGGAGGTCTCAGGGCAGGACTTCAGTAGAATATTCATCAGTTCTACAGGTGTGCCCTTTCAGGATCTTGGTCTCCATTGAATGGTCAATGATGGGGCAGAAGTTCTTTAATCATTGCAGCTGGTCCTGACATGCCCCCTTGGTTTTGCTGCTTTCTGGACCTAGAGCTAAAATATAACTGAGGCCTAGATGTTATCTCCAGGAAGGTAAGGCCAGGGTAGGAAAGGTTACCCTGGGTGGCAGGGTCCTTGTTTTCCCAGTTTATCTCCTTGCCAGGCACTCAGGACCTTCCTTCCCATCCTGGTAACCATCTGCATCTGCCTATAAATTGCTAAGCTACTTTGTTCAGCTATCTGTCTCAGTTTGCCTATTCTACTTGCTTGCCAAGGAATTTTCCTAGCTTCCTATTTTCCTGTCTCAATGTCATCCTGGCTCTACATCATCCTGGCTTTATGGTTGAAGGTCAGCAAATCTCCTAGAGCTGAGATGGCCTAAAGAGCAGAGTCTGTATCTGTTAAAAGTTCCTAGGATTCTTATACAAACATGCTGTTTATCTACAAGCATCATATTAGTCAGTTAGCACTTACAGAGACAATGTAAAAAGAATGGTAAGGTGGGTTACAATTCCCCACTGTAACCATTTCCCACTGTCACACTCATAGGACACCTACTACATAAGACCACTCTGCCAGGATCAGGAGATAAAGCAGATCTACCTAATACATAGAAACAAACACTGGGAGGCTTCCAAAATAAGGAGACAAAGAAATATGTCCCAAGTGAAAGAAAAGAATAAGATTCCAGAACTAAACAAAATGGAGGCAAGCAATCTATCAGATGCAGAGTTCAAAATACTGGTTATAAGGATGCTCAATAAACTTAGGGAAGAACAGATGATCTCAGTGAGAACTTCAATAAAGAGATAGGAAACATAAAAAGGAAATAGAAAACCAAATAAACAGACAGAAAAGAAGAATACAATTACTGAAATGAAGAATGTGTTAGATGGAATCAACAGCAGTTTAAACTGATAAGAACAGATACTACACTTGATCTTAGCCAGAAGGCCGAAAAGCAAAGCAATCAACAGCAGTTTAGATGAAGCAGAGGATTCATCTAAGAGATGAATCAGAGATTTGAAAAATAAGGAATCAGAAAACACCCAATTGAAACAGGACAAATTTTTTAAATCCAAAAAATAAAGATAGTTTGAGAGACCTCTGGGACAACATTGAATGCAACAATATTCACATCATAAGCATACCAGCAAGAGAAAAGAGAAAACAAGGGGTTGAAAACCTATTTGAAGAAATAATAACTGAAGACTTCCCTAACCTGGCAAAGAAATAGATCTATGGGACCGAGAAATGCAGAGTCCCAAACAAGATGAACCTGTAATCAAAGATGTGAGGAGTGGACATTCTGGGGAGTACCTTCTCCCTGGGATGTAGATGACAAGAGCTCTTCTGAAGAGAAATCTAATAGAATCAAATTTTTAAATGAGTACCCTATGATTTAGAAATAGGAATTGATTCTCCAGATAGTGAAGCTCAGAGGCCTAAAGGTAGCTCTAGATAAGGATGGCACTGCATTTTTTTTCCATTTAAAATTATTTTTATTTTTCAATTATAGTTGATGTACATTATTATATTAGTTCCAGGTATACAGCCCAGTGATTAGACATTACATAACTTATTAAGTGATCATCCTAGTAAATCTCATACCCATTGACACCATAGATAGTTATTAGAATATTATTGATTATATTCCCTATGCTGTACTTTACATCCTCATGACTGTTCTATAAAAATCAGTTTGTATTTCTTAATCCCTTCACCTTTTCACCAATCCCCCGAATCCTCTCCCATCTAATAATTGTCAAAACATTCTTTGTATCTATGAGTCTGTTTCTGTTCTGCTTGTTCATTTTGTTTTTTACATTCAATTATTGATAGGTATGTATTTATTACCATTTCATTGTTCATATTTCTGATATTTCTGCCTCTTCTCCTCTTCTTCCTCTTCCTCCTCCTGCTTCTCTTTGTTAATGGAAACCGTTTAATATTTCTTATACTACTAGTTTGGTGGTGATGAACTGCTTTAGATTTTTTTTGTCTGGTAAGCTCTTTATCTGTCCTTTAATTCTACATGATAGTTTTGCTGGGTAGAATAATCTTGGTTGTAGGTACTTGCTTTTTGTGACTTTGAATGTTTCTTTCAATCCATTCTTGCCTACAAAGTTTCTTTTGAGAAATCAGCTGACAGTCTTATGGGAGCTCCCTTGTAGTTAACTAACTGCTTTTCTCTTGCTGCTTTTAAGATTCCCTTTTTGTCTTCAACCTTTTGCATTTTAATTATAATGTGTCTTGGTGTGGGCCTCTTTGAATCTTGTTTGGGACTCTCTGCAGTTCCTGAACTTGTATGCCTACTTCTTTCACCAAGCTAGGAAAGATTTCTGTCATTATTTTTTCAGATAGGTTTTCAATTTCTTGTTCTCTCTCTTTTCCTTCCATCACCCCCATGTTGCATATGTTGGTATGCTTAAAGCTGTACCAAAGGCTCCTTACAGTGTCCTCATTTAATTTTTTTTTTTTTTTTTTTTTTTGCTGTTCCAACGGGCTCTTTTTGCTTCCTTAGCATGGATTTGTTGTTCCAATTATTTATGCAATCATTGGTTAATTCTTGTATGTTCCCTAATCAGGGATCAAACATGCAACCTTGGCATATTGGGACAATGTTCTAACCAACTCAGCTACCAGGCCAGAGCCCTACTCTATTGTTGATTCCCTATAAATTATTCTTTATTTCAGTTAGTTTATCCTTCATTTCTGACTGGTCCTCTTTTATGTGGTTGAGGTTCTCACTAAGTTCATTGAACATCCTTATAAGCATTGTTTTGACCTCTGAATCTAGTAGATTTTGTTTAGTTCTTTTTTTTAGAGTTGTGTTCTGTTCTTTCATTTGGAACATGTTTCTTTGTCTCCTTATTTTGGTAACCTCCCTGCATTTCTTTCTATGTATTACGTAGAGCTGTTACATCTCCCAGGCTTAGTAGATGGCCTAAGGAAGTAGGTGTTCTGTAAGGTCCAGTGGTACAACCTCCCTAGTTGCCCAAGCTGGTTGTTTAAGGTGCACCCCCATATAGGTTATGTGTACTCTCCTCTTGTAGTTGAAACTTGATTGCTGTTGACACATCAATGGCAGAGATTTACCCCTTGGCTAATCAACTGCAAGGACTGGCTGCAACCACTCCACTGACCATTGATCTCTGACCATGGTGAAAGATCAGCTGTGCAGGGGCAAACCCCATAGAGCAAGACTTACTTTAGCAGTGTTTGAGTGCCGATGATTCTGCCCCTTGAGTGTCTTGTTTGTAGATTTGGTGGGTGGTGATGCTTTGATGTGATCTAAAGCCACCCACTAGGTGCACTGGCTCCAAGGCCTCCTGAGAGGTGCTGGCCAATGTCAGCCACCACCTGTGTTCTGCCCAGAGGCACCAGATATGAGTTACAGAGTGATCTGCAGATGGCTGCTATCTGCTGGGCTTGGAAATGCCCAGAAGAGGCAAAGCTATGAACCAAGGCTGCTGACCACTAGTGCCACTTATCAAGAGAGGTATGGGGCATGCTAAAGATGCTGCTTGTTGAGATATTTTAGAAAATTTTTGAAGCATAAGCTAAGACAGGCCATTTGCATGGAAAAGCCACTGGAAACAGCTTTGGTGGACCTAAAAGTTGGATGGGGCAGGGCCTCAAGGAATCACTAGGGTGAGGCAAGCAGTGTGAGCCACGTTGATGGCATCTCAGCTATGTCTCCCACCTGCTGGCACTAGGGAATGAGGGATCATCAAAGGAACAATGGTCTCAGCCAGCACTTCTTCTTTTTTTTTTTTAAGATTTTATTTTTATTTATATTTAGAGAGAGAGGAAGGGAAGGAGAGAAACATCAATGTGTGGTTGCCTCTCACATGCCCCCCACTGGGGACCTGGCCTGCAACCCAGGCATGTGCCCTGACTGGGAATCGAACCGGCGACTCTTTGGTTCGCAGCCCACGCTCAGTCCACTGAGCTGTGCCAGCCAGGGCTCAGCCAGCACTTCTGTCTGCAAGAAAGCTGCTCCCTAGCTCTTGCTTTGATGCTGGATAATTCAGTCCCTCCACATATGTCTCTGGTGCTTTTAAAACTGCTGCCCAGTGCTGGAGCTCAGAGAGAGTGAGTGTGAGTAAGTCCATGTGCAGACCCTCCTCCATCAGCTTCAATCCCCTCTGGTTTTTACAGCCAGAAGTTATGGGGACTTCTTTTTCTGGCACTGAAACCCTAGGATGGAGAGGTCTGGTGTTGGGCTGGGACACCTTGCTCCTCAGGGGGGACCTCTGCAGCCAAAATATCCCTCCCAAAATCCAGGAGGGACACCTGGGGATCTAGTGATCCCAGCCCCAGGCCAGACCATGCAACCCAGGGTTCCAGCACTGCGGAAATAAAGTCTCATAATCTCTGGCTGTAAAAAACAGTGGATGTCGGGTGGTGGAAGAAACTGCCTGTGTATCAAGAGAGTCCATTAAAGGGCCCCCATAGTCATAGAATGTACACAAACCCACCCACTCTTGGAAACTCCACCAGGGCAACAGATAGAACAGTACCAGTGGCTTACAAGAAGTGGGTGAAGTAACTAGAAATGGGGCGAGTGCTGAGCAAGCAGCACTGTTCCCTCTCCAACCCCTCCCCCACATACAGCACCGCAAAGCAGTGAAGTGGGTTGTCCTACCCTGGCGAACACTAAGCCTCCACCCCTTACAACATAACAGGTGTGCCAAGACGGGGAATCAAAGCAGCTATACCTAATAAATAGAAACAAACACAGGGAGGCTGTCAAATTGAGATGACAAAGAAATACGGCCCAAATACAAGAACGGATCAAAACTCCAGAAAAAATACTAAGCAAAACGTAGATCACCAACCTATCAGATGCAGAATTCAAAACACTGGTGAAAAAGGTGCTCATAGTATTCATTGAGTATGACAGTCACATAAGGGAAGAATGAAGGTTACATTAAATGAAATAAAGAAAAATCTACAGGGAACCAACAGTGAAGGGAAGGAAGCCAGGGTTCAAATCAATGATTTGGAACATAAGAAAGAAAGAAATAGTCAACCAGTACAGAATGAAAAAAAAAAAAGAATTCAAAAAAACAAGGAGAGAAAAAGAAGATTCTGGGATATCTCCAAATATGCCAACATCCAAATCATAAGGATGCCAGAAGGAGAAGAGGAAAAGCAAGGAATGAACACTTATTTGAAAAAATAATGAAAGAAAAATTTCCTAATTTGGTGAAGGAAATAAACATACAACACAGAAAATCCCAAAGAAGTTGAACCCAAACAGGGCACACCATAACACATCATAATTAAAATGCCAAAGGTTAAAAATAAAGAGAGGATCACAAAAGCGGCAAGAGAAAATTAGAGAGTTACCTACAAAGGAGTTCTCATAAGATTATCAGCTGACTTCTCAAAAGAAACTTTGCAGGCAAGAAGAGACTGGCAAGAAGTATTCAAAGTCATGAAAAGCAAGTACCTACAACCAAGATGACTCTATCTAGCAAAGCCATCATTTAGAATGAAAGGGCAGATAAAGTGCTTCCTAGACAAGGTAAAGCTAAAGGAGTTCATCATCACCAAGCCCTTATTATATGAAATGTTAAATGAACTTATTTAAGGGAAGATCAAAATTGTGAACTGTAAAGTGACAACAGACTCTCAACTATATCAACAACTAAATCAAAAAACCAAAACCAAAAACAAATAACTAGAACAGGAACAGAATTATAGATGTGGAGATCATATGGAGGATTATCAGCAGGGATGGGGAATGGGAGATAGGGTGAAAAGGTACAGGGGATTAAGAGACATACTTTTTAAAACTTATATTTTATTGATTATGCTATTACAGTTGTCCCATTTCTCCCCCATCATTCCCCTCCACCCTGCACACCTCCACACACTCACATTCCCCTTCTTTAGTTCATGTCCATGTGTCATAACTTCTTTAGCTTCTACATTTCCCACACTATTCTTGCCCTCCCCGTGTCTATTTTCTACCCACCGTCTATGCTACTTATTCTCTGTACCTCTTCCCCCACTCCTCCTCCCACTCCCCTGTTGCTAACGCTCCATATGATCTCCATTTCTGTGGTTCTGTTCCTGTTCTAGCTGTTTGCTTAGTTTGCTTTTGTTTTAGGTGTGGTTCTTAATAGCTGTGAGTTTGCTGTCTTTTCACTGTCATATTTTTATCTTCTTTTTCTTAGATAAGTCCCTTTAACATTTCATATAAGGGCTTGGTGATGATGAACTCCTTTAACTTGACCTTATCTGAGAAGCACTTTATCTTCCCTTCTATTCTAAATGACAGCTTCACTGGATAGAGCAATTTTGGATGTAGGTCCCTGCCTTTCAAGACTTCAAACATTTCTTTCCAGCCCCTTCTTGCCTGGAAGGTCTCTTTTGAGAAATCAGCTGACAGTCTGATGGGTACTCCTTTGTAGGTGACTGTCCCCTTATCCCTTGCTGCTTCTAGAATTCTCTCCTTGATTTGAATCTTGGCTAATGTAATTATGATGTGCCTTGGTGTGTTCCTCCTTGGGTCCAACTTCTTTGGGACTCTCTGAGCTTCCTGGATGTCCTGGTAGTCTATTTCCTTTGCCAGATTGGGGAAATTCTCCTTTATTATTTGTTCAAAGAAGTTTTCCACTTGTTGCTCTTCTTTCCCCCCATTTGGGACCCCTATAATTCAGAGGTTGGGACATTTAAAGATGTCCTGGAGGTTAAGCCTCTCCTCATTTTTTTGAATTGTTTCTTCATTCTTTTCTGTTTGGTTGTTTGTTTCTTCCTTCTGGTCCACTCCATTGATTTGAGTCCCAGTTTTCCTCCTATCTCTATTGGTTCCCCATGCATTTTCCTTCATTTCACTTATTGTAGCCTTCATTCTTTCATCCAATTTGTGAGCAAAATCAACCAATTCTGTGAGCATCCTGATCTCCAGGGCTTTGAACTGTGCATCTGATAGGTTGGCTATCTCTTCATGGCTTAGATGAATTGGCTCTGGGACTTTGATTTGTTCTCCCGTTTGAGCCATTTTGGGTTTTTTGGGTTTTTTGTTTTGTTTTGTTTTGTTTTGGTCTGGTCATGGCTGTTAATAGTGAAGGGTGGAGCCTTAGGTATTCCCCAGGGCGGGGCAGCCCAGTTGCTGGGTAGTGATGCTGTATGTGGGGGCGGGGTCTGAGAGGGAACAATGGTGCTTGCTCCACTCTTTCTTGGATTCCAGTCCCTTCCACCGCTCCCCATTCGCCTGGATTATCTGTGTGTGAATTTAGGACCACCTGGTCAGCCACCCACCTTACACAGCCTCACTGGGTCTACACCATTGCTACTCTGCGCTCTGGGGTCCACTAGCCACCGCCTGTGCACCCGGGTCCACCACCCTCCACTTTTTCCTGCAATGACTCTGCCCCTCTTACCGGCCTGGATGAATGGCTGTTGGACTTCTGTACAGTCCAATTTTCTATCAGTTTCGTTTGTTTACTTGTTTCTAAATCTTTTTGTCCTTCATTTTGGTTGTGAGAGGAGGCACAGTGTGTCCATCTATGCCTCCATCTTGGCCGGTAGTCAAGAGGCATACTTAATAGGTACAAAATAGATGGGGGGAAGTTAAGAATAATACAGGAAGTGGAGAAGCCAAAGAATTTATATACACGACCCACAGACACAAACTAAGGGGAGGGGGATTGCTGGAAGGAAGGGGAATACTGGATGGAGGAGACCAAAAGGGAAAGAAAATTGGGACAACTGTAATAGCATAATCAATAAAATATACTTAAAAATAAAATAAAATAAAATAAAATAAAATAAAATGAATCTCCCTTGTTATATCTATTTGTGTAAACATAGAAAAAAGATCGGAAGACCATGCAGCACACACTGTCAACAACAATAATGTCAGCAGTAAGGAATCCATGTTTGGAGAGAGAGAAAGTGGAACTTTCAGTTTTTATTTTGTACATTTTTGGTAGAGGAGAAAAATCCAGTCTATCAGGATGCAAACCATTATTTGTCCAACTGGGAAAGCAACATTTCTATTTCTGAATATTGATGAAGGATTGCATCAGCACCAATATAGATATTATCTTATACAGTCATATTTTTTCAATGCATGCCAAACCAAAATGTAATTAAATAAATAATAGAAAGAGAGAATATATGTGACATGCATAACTGAAAAAAATGTATGAATTATAGAAATATATGTTTCAGATCCTTTTGGAAGAAGGGAGAGTATAACTTACGAAACATGTATGAAGTTAATACAATCATACCACTTACCTAAATGCCAAAGAAGGTGAATGGAAAAGATAAACAATGTTAAAATGAGAAAATGCAATGTTATCACATGTAAAAGCATATTTTTACTCTCACTGAAAAGAGCTGCACATTAAGCCACAAATAAAACTAATAATATTTAATTCAAGCTTCTTATTGAGTACATACCATGTATGTCAGACATTGTACTTTACATAGAGCACCTCAGTTTAATCTTTGCCCTTGACATCATGAGATGTAGATGGTGTCCCCATCTCAGAACAGGAAAGAGAGGTATACAGAGGTTAAGTAACTTGCCCAAAGCCATATAACTGGTAAAAAGAGGAGCCAGGATTCAGACTCAGAACTGATTAAAAACACCAAGCAATACCATCAATAAATCAACAAGCAAGTGCTAGTGAGGATGTGGAGAAAAGAGAACCCTAGTGAACTCTTGGTGGGTATGTAGACTGGTGTCGCCACTGTGGAAAACAGTATGGCGTTTTCTTAAAAATTAGAAATGGAACTATAACTGAGCAAAAATGGAGATTCAGCTACCCGTCACCACAGAAGCCAAATTTGTGAGGCAGATGTTGGTATAAAAGAAAAAGGTTTTATTCAGGTGCTGTGCAATCTCGGAGAATGGAAGACTCCTGTCTCAAAGCCCATCTTCTCTTCTTGCCATGGAAAAAGTCCAACCATCCTCAGCAAGATCAAGACAAAAGCCAGTGTCCAGAGTTCCAGCTCCATTTAAAAGTACAGTGCTTTGGAATTCACAAACAGCTGCTAAGCAATCTTGGTCCCCATCCAGGTAGCTTACTTGTTCCCAGCTTCTGCCTTTCAGACTCCTGGAGCCTGCATGTGGAGCCCACATGGCAATGGGCCATGCAGCTGTTAGGGGCCACCGGGTCACATACTCCTAAGAGAGAGTGCAAATGCACCAGTGAGTGCATCACCAGATGGGCAAGAGAGAGAGCAAGAGGCTTCCTTCTGGAGGCCATGGGTCTCATGGCTGATAAGGCCAATGTGGCCCATGGAGAGAACAGGCAAGTGCACAGTGTGAGTGCAGGTCACAAACAAGAGCACCTCTTTGTTTTCCTGGGATTATATTAGCTTACGTGTGGGGTGGACCAGGTGCTTTCTCAAAATGACCAATTCACTTCCAAAACTTTTGCATGCTTCATGTGGTTCCACCTCCCTTCTTTCCCCATGCTAGACTGACAGGGCTCTTTGATCAGCACCTCCCACTGCATCATTTTGATGTCCATGGTGCATGCACCTGCCTTCCCCTGGTCCCACCCCCAATCTAGTCCCGGAGCAGGTGAGGCTTTTTTCTATCCAATTATCTGGCTAGCATTTCATGTGCTCAGTGTAAGAACTTCCCTATGCCACCATCTTGGCCAATGGGAGAGACTCCCTGGCACTCCAACTGACTGTTTTATGAAATTGAACTGCCTTTTGACCCAGTGATCCCTATTCTGGGAATATATCCTAAGAATCCTGGAGCACTGATTAGAAAGCATATATGCACCCCTACGTTCATAGCAGCATTATTTACAATAGCTGAGATCTGCAAACAGCCCAAGTGCCCATCAGTAGATGAGTGGATAAAAGAAGCCATGGTACATTTACACAATGGAATACTACACAGCAGTAAAAAACAATGAACTCTTACCTTTTTGGACAGCATGGATGGAATTGGAGATTATTATGCTAAGTGAAGTAAGCCAGTGAAAGTAAAATAAGTCAATAAAAGAAAAATACCTCATGCTCTCACTTATATGTGGAATCTAATGAACAAAATAAACCAATGAACAAAGTAGAAACAAAGGCATGAATACATAGAACAGATTGACAGCTGTCAGGGATGGGGAGGGGGACTGGATAGAAAAAGTGAAGAGATTAGCCAAAGAACATGTATGTATAACCCATATACATGGACAACAGTGTGGTGATGGCTTGAGGGAAGGGAAGTGGGGGCTGGGTGGAGGGGGGCAAAGATGAGGGGAAATGGGGACATTTGTAATAGTGTCAACAAAAAAATTAGGTTAAAAAAAAAAAAAGCCCAAGGAAGATCTGACATATTCTATCTGATCTCCTAAAACTAAAAGTGTAAAGTCAGTGTTTGTGGAGAAGTACATCTCAGTAAAAGCATGCTCACACACAGAGTACCTGCTTTACTTTTTGAGTCACCTTTTTAAGGTACCTCTAAGTACCAAACTAGGGCTTTATTCTAGTTTTGTCCTCAAATAGAAATTTTCTCTGCGGCAGAACCTACTCCAATCACCCTCACACCTAGAGACTGAGACTTCTGGGTTCTCAGTTAGAACTTTCAGGAAGCCATTGTGATGGCAGACTTGGGCTGTTGCCACGGTACCCACAGTCCCTGGTGCTGGGGACTCCCAGCATGCCCAGAAGCCCAGCTGGCCCCTCACTCCCACCTCCTCAGTGCCCTGTGGCATCTTTATCACTTAGGCTCATCCACCTATTCTTCTCCCAAGCCCTCACCTTCATTTCCTCAACTTCATCTCCTCACCCTTTTGCCTCCTGGTAACTCTCTGGTGCCCCAGGCTCTTGTCACCCTTCCCTCCCTGTAAAACTTCCTCCTCCCACCTCTGACTTCTTCACCTTTCACTGGTCTCACTCTCTTTCGTTGGCATATCCCTCCTCTGGCCTTTGCACTCTTCTCTTAGTTTTCTCCCTTAGTCCTCTCCTCTCTCCCCTTTGCCTTCACTTTCTCACTGCCTAACTCCTCCATTCCACTTTCTCTCTGCTCCATTTCTCCCCACCACTTTGTTCTTCTCGCTGTTCTGTCTTCTCCCCTCTTTTCTCCCTCACACCGTCATTTTCATCACTCTTATCCTCTCATCTCTTCTTCCTCTCTGCTTGCTCACTCCCCATCTCTGCTTTCTTCTCACCAGTTAAGCTGTGTTAGCTATACCCAGGGACAATGATGGAACTTGTTGAGGGAAAGGGAACAGTGACTCCTCATGAGCAGTCTCTCAGCCCAAGACATAGAAGGAGGCCACAAAAGGGTAAAACAAAGGTGAAGAAGAAAAAAAAGCAGATAGATGTGGAAGGCCTGAAGAAGGAAGTGGTCATGGTGAGAAAACCCAAAATGGATGCTGAGCAGTTGCCCTCTGAAAACATTCCTTAACCCCAGCCTTTTAATATCTTCCCCCAGTGTTTCTCCCTCTCCCCTGGAAATAACCAGGGTCACCACCCCTCCTTCAATGACTCATCTATCCCCTCAGAATGATCACAAATTAACCTTGGAACAGCTGAGCACCAAGTATTCCGTGGACCTGACAAAGGTGAGTGAAGGAACTCCCTGAGGGAGGCCACCAGAATTCCTACCCTTAACCTCTGCCCAGACAGGTTTCACAGGCCACACACACACATGGCCAAAGGTGATAATGTTAACTGTCCCAAAGGGAGCTCAGAATTAAAGAATAAAACAATGGTTTAAAGTAAAGCTTCTCATACTTTTGTCCCTAGGACTCTTACACTCATTAATTATTAAGGAACCCAAAGAGTTTGGCTTATTTGGGTTACATCATCCATAATTATCATATTAGATATTAAAATTGAGAAATTTAAAATTATTTTTCAATTCTTTTTAAAACAAGAATAAACACATCATACATTAGAAGAAATAATTTTATGATAACTGTGTTTTTCAAAATAAAAAAATTTAGTGGCATTTTAGATTTTTGCAAGCCTCTTTAATGTCTAGCTTATTAACAGAAGACAGCTGGATTCTCATATATTTTCATTATTAAATCTGTTGTAATATCATGTGTCATGTGGCCTTTGGAAAATTCCATTGCACAATCAAGAGAATGAGACTGAAAAAGACAAACAACAATTTAGTATTATTATGAAAATTGTTTGAACATGTGGGCCCCTCATGAAAGGGTCTTGGGACTCCATATGTCCCCAGACCACACTGAAAACCACTGGTTTAACAATAAAATCATACATTAATACTATTACTATTACTATAGTAATAGTAATTATTATACTATTACTATGCTGCTGCTACTATAGCCACTATTACAATGACCACAATTAAAACCTTGAATACAAGCCTTCAAAATCTATTCTCTTAGATTTAGAATTTCTTTGCTGGATGGGCTTCCTCTGGTAACCAAGGAGGAGTATAAGACACTTATCTTGTTTTATTAAAATTGTATATTTTTCAGTGGGGGGTTGGGAAGTGGCTGACAGGGATTAAAGAGAATTTGTTTTATAATACTTTAGTAGGTTCTAATATCATTTTCTTTAAGAGGAAAAAGTACACAAGCTTGCACAAGGCTAAAGTGAGAATCTATGCATTTGTGTATTTAGCTGATTTTTTCCTATTTCTAAGCAAGAGAGTCAAAGTGTGAACAGTCCATATGTTATTGACATTCTGTAATGTGTCCCATTATTACATTAGCCTTGCACTTTATTTCTATATTACAAATTATCCCCACTAGAGTTAGAGCTCTGTAAGCATAGGGACCATTCTTACTGATTTTCGTATCCCTACCAGAGTACCAGGCCCAAGATGGGTGTTCAGAAAGGTTTGCGAATTGATCTATAAATTCGAAATTTATCCTGTGTAAGCATGCTCAGTGATATCCGTTCTGTGACACAAATTTTAAAATCCCACTTATCTGGGAAAAACTTCTAGTCTGACCCTAAGAGAACTTTATGGATCTCTAGACCTTCTTGGGGCTATAACGGCAAATCTGAGTTTTGAAGCCAGGTTCTCCTTTGCTATAGCTATTTCTTTTTTCATTATTTTCTACCCATTCTTATTTCTTCTTCACACAGGGCCTTAGCCCTGAAGAGGCACAGGAAATCCTGACTCGAGAAGGACCCAATACTCTTACCCCACCCCCTACCACTCCAGAATGGGTCAAATTCTGTAAACAACTGTTTGGTGGCTTCTCCATCCTCCTGTGGACTGGTGCCATTCTCTGCTTTGTGGCCTATGGAATCCAGATGTATTTCAATGAGCAGTCTACCAAAGATAATGTGAGTCTATTCAACTACTACTGCTCAGCACGGTCTCTGCTCAGGCCCTGACACACTCCTGCACAGCAGCCTAGCATTCCTGAAGTGTTCTAGCCCAAATCTCTAGTACTCTCAGGACTTTCTAAGGGAGCCCTCAGTGCCTCCTGGTTTCCCTGATCTTTTCTCTGGAAAGTTACTGATTCAGCTCACTGAGATGCATGGTTTCCCCTAGAAACTTGCTCTCCTTTGATTATCTTCCCAAATGACCATCATAGCTCTTTGCAGTCCCTTTCTCTTTTCTAGAATTTTAATCTCTTCACCTCTTTCCTACCCATCTCCCTTACTGTCTGCCCCCATGCACCCCATAAATAGCCTTCTTGGAGAGTACCTGGGGCTTCACTGGCCCCTCACCATAGCTCAAGGGTTGCTTCACCCAGGAAGCCATGTAAGCCAGCCCTGTCTCAGATTGCACTGCCTCTGTACTCTCCAACTGAGTCCAATGGTTTCTTGCACCTGGAGAAATAGCTATTCTCCTTGCAATTTTCTGAGGATGAAGAGGAAGAAAAGGATCTACTGATTGGCTCTTTCTTTCCCTACCCCCAGCTGTACCTGGGCATTGTACTTGCTGTTGTGGTCATCACCACTGGCTGCTTCTCCTATTATCAGGAGGCCAAGAGTTCCAGAATCATGGAGTCTTTTAAGAATATGGTGCCTCAGGTAGGATTAGTGTGGGAGGATCTAGTGAAGTATAGAATGCAGCAATATGAACAATTATGATAACCCCAGAGAATTATATCCTACAATGAGTGAGCTGAGTGAGACTGGTTATGACACCAAGGCTCACTTCATTTTTTCTTTATCTGGCCTTAAAAGTACCCTGAGGATCAAGTAGCATAATTGGTAAAGACAAAATAGACAGAAGGATGTTAAGAATAGTATAGGAAAGGGAGAAGCCAAAGAACTTATATGTACAACCCATGGACATGAACTAAGGTTGGGAGTACTGCTGGAGGGAAAGGGGGTAACAGGCAGAAGGGTGGCAAAGGGAAAAAATTGGGACAACTGTTAACAGCATAATCAATAAAATATACTTTTAAAAATTGGAGTTTTAAGTGGAAATAAAATTTTAGAAAATTCAAAACAAAAAAAATGTACCCTGAGAAAGGCAGAGCATCACCCATGAAGTGGTCTGCTATAGAATGCATAATTTGAATCTAAGGAGCATAATATGAAGCCCCAAATGAGAATGTTCTATTTTTTAAAAAATGGCAAAGGAGGTTGGGGAGGCTAGTTGTTCAAATGTCGATGATGTTAAAGAAAAAGTACAGCTGTGGAAATGTTCCAGGTTAAAAGAGGGTGAGCAGACAAGACAACTAAATGTAAAGCCTGGCCTTAGACTCCTGTGCTGGAAGAGAAAAAATATGCTGTAAAAGATATATTGGGTCAACTGACAAAACTGAAATGCATACAGGTTAAAATATTGTGTCAATGTAAAATTTATTGAAATTGATAACTATTATGGTTATTTGATATCCCAATTCTTGGAAAATGAACAATGAAATATGTAGAATAAAAGATCATGATGTGTGTAACTTACCCTCAAATGGTTCAAGAAAGAAAGTATTCATATATACCCATAAACAGAGACAAAGGACAAATGATAAAGCAAATAGGATAAGATTTTAATAGGTGAACTAGGTAAAGGTTATACTGGCGTCCTAGGTACAATTTTTATTCTTGAAACTTTTCTAAAAGTTTATACTATTTTCAGATAAAAAGGATTTTTTGAGAACCCAAAAATAATATGACAGTAAAAAGAGGTTCCTAGGCACAGGTCTAGAAACTTGGAAAGGAACAAGTTCCAAAATTTCAACCATTTGATGATGCTCTAGCATTACGGCCCAGGATCATCATCTCCCTTGAGCAAGAGTTCTGAGGAAATGTTTTGGGTAGAATGAACTAGGAGTTTGAAAACTGACAGCTTTTGCTTTCTAACAAACCACCCCAAGACTCAGTGGCTCAAAACAACGAACATTATTTCTCACAGTTCTATGGCTGGGCTGCTCTTCTCATCTGAGTTGAATTTAGCTGATGCTGGAATATCTAAAATGACTTTATTCACATGTCTGGGGCCTCAGCTGAGATTACTGGGGCCAACTAAGGCCTTTCTCTTGATGATCTTTCTTCCTCCAGGAGGCTAACTTGAGCTTGTTCAACATGGTGGCAGAGGGGTTCCCAATGACAACAGGGCAAGCCCCAATGTGCAAGCACTTTTAAGCCTCTTCTTGCATTACAATTGCTAATGTCCTATGAGCCAAAGCAAGCTATCTGTAGTCAAGCTTAAGTGTAGGGTTGGAGAGATAGACCCCCATCTCTTAGTAGGAGAAGCATCAAAGTCACAATGCAAAGAGCCCTGCAAACAGCAATGGTAAAAATTTGCAATCTACCTTTCAAGAATTATATCCTTGTACACCTAAAAATTATATCATGCTATTAATGAATGTAACCCCAATACATTTAATAACTTTTAAGAACTGATGTGGTAAGTGACAATGTAAGAAAAGAGAGTCAGAAAAGGAAACCAGGACCAGGAGCAGAATAAAGGGAGCAGAAAGCTTTGGAAATGACCCTATACTATCTTTCCACAGAAAGCTCTGGTAATTCGAGGTGGAAAGAAGATGCAGATCGATGTACAAAATGTGGTGGTAGGAGACCTGGTGGAAGTGAAGGGTGGAGACCGAATCCCCGCTGACATTCGGCTAATCTCTGCACAAGGATGTAAGGTGAGGGGATGTGGAAAGCTAGGGGAGGGAGTCAAGCATGGCTTTGAGGCACTGTGTTGACCTTGGATCAGTGAAAGTATGACATTATTACTTAGAACCTCTAGAAGTTACAAGTGTAGATTTGAGGTTAGAGACAATAAGGTGCAGGTTTGTAAGTTTATGTTTCTCTCTGCATTTCGATAATGGTGATGTTGGTGGTGGATAAAGCTGTGTCATCCTTACAAAAGAATTTTTTTACCCAGTGCTCACTTTACGACTCATCCTCCCTCCCATCTTAGGTGGACAACTCATCCTTGACGGGAGAGTCAGAGCCTCAAACCCGCTCCCCTGATTTCACCCATGAGAACCCTCTGGAGACCCAAAACATCTGCTTCTTCTCCACCAACTGTGTGGAAGGTGAATATCACATCATAAATATCCTAGATTCAAAAGTAGAGGTTGAAAGATTTCAGGAAGTTTCTATCTTCTAAATATAGTAGGTTAGGTAACAGCTGGTAAGAAGTAGCTTAGGCTCTCCATCATTCATGAGCTGTACGACCTTAGGTAAAAGGTCAAAGCCATCATTTTTACATTTGCACAGTAATGACACTAAAAATCATTACCTTATAGATTTTTATGTGGATTAAAGGAATAATACACATAAAATGGTTAGCGCAAGGCCTAACGCATTGTAAATGCCCTATTATTGTTCCAGTTAGCAAATGGATTATGCTTTATGAGCTGAATATAACACAGAGGGGAGGAAAATTATTCAAATCTCTAGGTCTTTATTCCCCTGAGGTAAACCCTATCTTCTCACTATTCCAAAAGAGGATAGGGACATTGAAATTTATCTTCCCAGAGATGCCATTCACACTTTGGCTTTGCTCCTTCTTCAACATCTTTTCCCCTAAAGGAGGTCTGCATAACTCTCTGGAACACACATTAAAATCATTATTCATACTTAAGAATAAATGTTTAGGTACCTAAGACATTGCTTTTTTTAAACTGAATGCCTAGTATATGTCAAGAATTGGTTACAAATAACCAATTCTCATAACACTATACAACAGATACTACCCTTATTTTACACATGAAAGACTAAGGTTTAAAGAAATTAAGTGCAGTATCCAAGAGCAAAACTCAACGGAAAAGAGGAGGATCAAGGATTCTAATGCAGGTTTGTGTCCAAAGTGCATGCTCTTTTCACAGACTCTCCTCTGGAATAAAGTTTTCTAGTGACCTCTCTGGTAATAAAATTAGTTTATCTGGAATTACCTTAAAGGATAAGTGTAACATTGAGAGTAATATTAAAACTGAAGAAGAATCCAACCAGGAAATAAAATATAGGTTAAAATAATTTAAAAAAATTGATAGACAGTTGCAAGCTTGCAAGTTAGCATTCTCCAAAAACACTACATTTCCATTATTAAATTTTAGAAAGAAATTTGCTCAAATTTCCTCTTCCAAAATAAATTTTTCATCAGCAAAGTATATGCTTCAGATAAGGAGGAAAGTGGGTGATAGCATTCCATCTGAGAAACAAGGATCTGACTAGAATGGAGGAGGCTTCAGCAAGAGATTAGAGGGATCCAAGACGTGGCCAGAGTGATGGAGCTAGGTTGAAGGAACTCTTGACTATTAAATTGAAGGATTTCTGTGCAATCTGAAAACTAGTAACATAACTTTAACCTTTATCCTAAAGCTTTGCCTCCCTTCTGTGGACTCTGACAAGGCTACTGGTATTGTACTAACATCTCTCTTTGAGCTCTTAAGCATCTTCATGGGGGGCCCAAGCTATTTCTCTCACATTATATGAAAGTTTATAATGGGATATAGGAGGCTTGGCCTTCTTAACCTTCCCCAAGATTGACATCAATCCACCCTGTCTCTAGTCACATTGGGATTAGTTATTAAATCCCTTTCTCCAAACATGGAGGAATGAAAATGAAGAGCTAGACTAAATTATGGAATACTTTATAGATATGGGTGAAATGGATATAGGTGACACAAAACTCTACTCCTTCCCAAAATATAAAAATCCTTTCAACACCTCTCAATTACTTAGCATCTTCTTTTCACAAGGCTCAATAACTGCCTCTGGCAACCAGTCTGAAACTCAGCTATGGAGTACCTCAGACTGTGAAACTTTCCAGAACCTCCACCCAACATTGACACTACTTGTCTTCTGTCTGAGCAGGACCCTCTTCTGAGACTCATATAGCTGAAGGTGACTTTGGAAATATGTGTAGATGTTGTGGGAGCTGCCAGATTAGAGCTGCCCCTACAAATTACACATGTGATTTTACATCTGCCCTTCTGGAGAACCTCAATTCATCTAAATAAAATAAATAAATAAACTAATATTTGAGTGCCTACTATATACCCAACCCTCTTCTAGGCTCTTTTAAAAACATTTATTCCTCATAGTTTTGTAAGTGTTTTCATCTCATTTTAAAGAGGAGAAACCTATGTCTCAGAGCATTTATTTAAGTAACTTGTTCCCGGGCAAACAACTGGAACATTTGAAAGTTGAATTTCCAGCCCTGAGTTTTTCTCATTCCAAAATAAGTGCTATTTGTATAATATGTTGCTTTAGGGGGCAATTCTGGCTGTGACTTTAATGGTAGGAATTTCAGCCATTATGGTAAGGCAGGAAGAATTATTTTGAGTAAAGAATCTTGCTGAGCCTCTCATTTCAAGCCTTGTAGGTGAGTGATCTGCATCAGGTGTGTGTAAAGCTGAACAAACATCATGTCTCAGCTCCCCTTCTGACTTGGAGCAGTGCTGGTGGAGGCAAAGAGCACAGTAGCCTAAGTCTAATGGCCTATCCTACCCAGCAGGGGCAGACGCTCTAGCCAGCAAAGCAGGGAGGGGGCTCAGGTCAGAGCAGTGTTTCTCACCTCAACACTATTGACATAGAGGCAGAATAATTCCACCCTATGGGGAGGGGAGGGCTTTCCTGGGGATGACAGATGGTTAGCAGCATCCCTGCCCTCTACCCACTAGCTGCTAGTAACAACCCCCTCCCGCCCAGCTGTGGCAACTAAAACTGTCTCCAGACATTGCCAAATGTCTCCAATTTGCCCCCATTTGAGAATCATTGGACTAGAGGACAGGAAGATACTGAAACATAAGACTCTAGCAGATGGGTAACTACTTGGAGATCTAGAAATTTTCAGCTACTGAGGGCAAAATAAGAAATATATAGACAATAGAAGACATTTAGATTAAATGTAATGAAGACCATCTTGACAGTAAAGACACTTGGGCAATAAAATTGGGTATATATGGAGAACTGTGAAATATCTTCAGAGATTTTTTTAGACTGTATATTTGTATAAACTAAATATGAGGGGAATAGAATATAATGACCACTCAGAGGTTCTTGAGTTTCCACCTTGTTTTTGACCACTGACAGTTTTTGTAGAAACTGAACCCAACATTCCTCCCAACTCATACTTGCCCCTTCATCCACAGGAACAGCCCAGGGCATCGTGATTGCTACAGGAGACTCCACAATGATGGGCCGCATTGCCAGCCTGACGTCAGGCCTGGCAGTTGGCAAGACCCCTATTGCTATAGAGATTGAACACTTTATCCATCTGATCACCTCACTGGCCATCTTTCTTGGTGTTGTTTTCTTTGGGATCTCCATTATCTTGGGCTATGGCTGGCTGGAGGCTGTCATTTTCCTTATTGGCATCATCGTGGCCAATGTCCCTGAGGGGCTGCTGGCCACTGTCACTGTGAGTAGCCAGGGTAGAGGGTGGCCTCAGGGCAGACAAACCACTCCAGGAATATGAAATCACTAGTATGTGTTTCATTGCCAAACCTCTCAAGTGCAGAGTATCCCTAACGCGTATATAGATGTCAGAACATTTAGCTTCCAAATTACATTGACTTCCTCTACACATATTTTCTGGTGCCTTCTTTTCTTCTCATTGAGAAAGGAAGTGAGTTGCAATACAGAAAACATTAGATTTTTAAGTCTCAGAAAGTGAATTCTAATCCTGGCTGGTGAACTTGTCCAAATCACTTACCTCCAAGCCTCAATTTATTCATCAGTTTATAGAGGAAGACTAATTTAGAATCATAGAATTTACTGGAAAGGACTCCCAAACCCATATAAATTCAACTCTCCAACTAATGCTGGTTATCCTGTACAAAGTCTATAAGAGACGATGATTGTTTCTAGTCATGAGAAGCCCACCCCTTTTTGCCTCAGCTCATTTCATTGTTGGGTTGCTCTAGTCTGATTGCATTGTGTTGAGCAGAAATATAACTTTTTGTTTGGTCCAGTTCTCCCATTTGAAGAAACACAAAATAAGTCAATTCTCTCTCTTCTATAAGCCACCCTTTAGATTTTTGACAGTAGCCCTTATGTCCCCTCAAACTCTCCAGGTAGGAGGTGAAATAAAAATCCCTTTCCCTTAGCCATATAACATGGCCTTCAGGCCCCTTGTCTTGCTGATCACCTGTTTGGGGTATGCTCTAGTTTACTAAAATAAAAATGAGAATAATACTCAAGGTACAGTTGAACTAGCACAAAAACATCAGCAATAGTGATATTACATAAATAAAATATAACCTCATGATTAGAATTCTGCACTTACATAGCCACACCCTAAAAATTCATTGGCTTTTAAAACAACCTGCCACACACCTGACTTTTGTTGAATGTACGGTCAACATAATTTATAGTCAACAAAAATTTTCCTGATTTAAATGACTCCTCAACTCCGTTTTAGTACTGCAGTATTTCTTCTCAATTTCATCATTCTCTCCATTGTTTTTTTAAAAACTATTGGTGCAATCCCCACTCCATACATAGAATCTTACACCACAATAAAAGATTCGTTATTAATGTAGTCCTTGGAAAGACTGGGCTTGAGAAAAGGGTATGGCCTGAACTTGAATGAAAAAGAGGCTGCTGAAAAGAAAAGATGTAAGGATCATAAAGGAGTGGAATATGTCAGGGAAAATAAGGAAATCATTCTCTATGACACCCTTGTAAATAATACACTCTGGTTTTAAAACTCAATCTTAAAGCACAAACCAAAATCACTTTCCTAATTTATTTTACTGTAGCCACAGATAAAGTTTGTTAAGACTAGATAGGAATGTAAAGGAAATTAGTACAAAAAATTAAAATAGGAAAAAAATGTCAGGTTTCCAAAACACAAAGTAATGTGAGTAGCCAGTATCTTCTTTCCATTTATTCTCCCACTTCTTTGTGACCATAGGTGTGTCTGACACTGACAGCCAAGCGCATGGCAAGGAAGAACTGTCTGGTAAAAAACCTGGAGGCAGTGGAGACCCTGGGCTCCACCTCTACCATCTGCTCTGACAAGACGGGCACCCTCACCCAGAACCGGATGACTGTTGCCCACTTATGGTTCGATAAGACCATCTATGAGGCTGACACGAGTGAAGAACAGATTGGTGACTAGTGGCACTGGTGGGCCAAGAGTGAAAGGATGTGGGGAAATGTGATGAGTGAGCTGAGAGGGAATGGTGAGTTCAAAGAAAAGACACCTGAAAAGTGAGGGAGAGATGGAAGGTGTGTAGGAAAGGAGATGTCTCTGTGAAGTTTTGGGGTACTGAACAGGATGGAAATAACTCCCTGCTTTAAACTCTCCTCTCCCCTGCTCACAGTTTATTCTTTCTCCCTAGGGAAAACATTTGCCAAGAGCTCTGATACTTGGTTTATCCTGGCTGGAATCGCTGGCCTCTGCAACCGGGCTGACTTTAAGGCTGATCAGGAGACCCTTCCCATAGCTAAGGTGTCAGGCCTAAGGGGGTAGAGGGTACCTCAGTGTCCAGGGTATAACCAACTCCCTCCCAAAAAATTATCTTTCCTGGTGCTCAGTGATTTCCCCAGGCACCCTTTCCCACTCTGCCCCTCTCCTTGTTCCCTGGGCTTATATACAAAACTCCAGCGGGCAACAGCAGGGGATGCTTCTGAGTCAGCCCTTCTCAAGTTCATCGAGCAGTACTACAGCTCTGTGAAGGAGATGAGAGAGAAAAGCCCCAAGGTGGCAGAGATTCCCTTTAATTCTACCAACAAGTACCAGGTACAGAACCAACAAAGGTAGGAGAATAGTTGGGGGGTGCTCATCTTTTGGTGAAACGGGAGCTTTCTGGCCAACCTCACCTCTAAGCAGAAGGATAGAGACGGTGGATAACCAGCATCCTAACTAGGAAGAAGGCTCACCTCAAGAGATGGTATCAAATATGTACAGGGAGGAGCAGGTGATAAAGGGAGAGGCATTCAATCCTAAAGAGAGCTCAAGACTATACCACTTGTAAAGAGAGCAAATCATAAAAGGCTCTCTTATGCCTGGTTGGTGAAAGTTACGTTACAGTCCCCGTAGCTGTTAAGAGGCATCTTTGTCATTACTGCGAGACTAGCCACTACAGAATAAGGCTGGATTTACATGACATTTCCTAGACGCTCCTCATTTCTTAGTCATCAATTTTTGTTTTCATTCCATGCCTGCAATTCTAGCAGCTGCCATCAAGTAGGAGATCAGGGGTCTCCAGGGTGTTTGTGAATTTCATTTTCCATGAGCATTTTTCTCTGTTATTCATGGAAGAGCAGCAAAGGAAGGAAAAATGCTGAGTGAGGGAGAGTGGTGGCACTAACAATAAAATCCACGAGAGGGACAGGAAGCACAGTATTTCTCTCCCACATGAGAATCCTAGCAAACTTTGAAGAGACAGTTATGGTGGAAAGTTGGGAGTGGTAGCATTGACGTGACTTGAACTCTACCAACTAAGATTCAAGTTCTATGGGACAATTGTGATTTGCTCAGGGGAGTGGGATTCTCTGAGTTCATGCAGTACTTGTAAAGGTCAGACACTCAGATGCAGTAACAAAGAAGAAACGAGCCCTGGCTGGTGTAGCTCAGTGGATTGAGTGCGGGCCTGCGAACCGAAGGATCTCGGTTCGATTCCCAGTCAGGGCACATGCCTGGGTTGCCAGGCCAGTTCCCATCAGGGGACATACAAGAGGCAACCGCACATTGATGTTTCTCTCCCTCTCTCCTTCCCTTCCCCTCTAAAGATAAATAAATAAAAATCTAAAAGGGAAAAAAAAATTCTTAAAAAAAAAAAAAGAAGAAGAAGAAACGAGACTCCTAGTCAGTTTTGTTTTTTATCTTAAAAAACACGTAATAGTCAGTAGCAACCCAAGCTTCCCATCAATAGAAAACTGGATAAAAAAGTTGTGGTACAAATTAAAGTTGTGGTACATATATACAATGGAGTATTACTTGGCTAAAAAAAAAGAGAGAATGAAATCTTACCACCTGTGACAGCATGGATGGACTTAGGGGGTATTATGCTAAATAAAATAAATCAGTCAGAGGAAGACAAATACTATGTGATTTCACTTATATGTGGAATCTAAAAAATAAAATAAATAAACAAAATTAAAACAGGACTCATAGATACAGAAAAAAGACTTATGGTTGCCAGAAGGGAGAGGACTTAAGGGGCTGGGTAAAAAAGGTGAAAGGATTTAGAAGTACAAGTTGGTAGTTACAAAATAGTCAAAGCATAAGGAATATAGTCAATAATATTGAAATAACTGTGTATGGTGCCAAGTGGGTACTGGAAGCATTGGGGATAAAACTTTGTAAAATATGTGATTGTCTAACCACTATGATGTATACCTGAAACTAATAGAAAATAACATTTTTTAAAATGGTAAAACTAAGAGCAGAAATTAGTGTATGAACATTTTTAATCATAGGAAAATATTCAGAATAATTTTATGTCAATATATGTGCAAATTAAATAAAATAAAAATTTTCTGGAAAAAAAACACACATAGTGCTCATGTCCACAGCACATATACTAAGATTAGAACAATCCAGAGAAGATAGCATGGCCCCTGGATAACATGCATAATTGTTCCATATTTTTATGTTTTAAGGTTGCTTCAGAGTTTTCATCACAAAAAAATTTGTAACTGAAAATAATAATAATAAAATAACAAAAGCTATATAGATATTTTAAAACCCAATCACCTATATTTTCACATTGAACACTGAACAAGTAAGAGTTAAAGAAATAGATCCATACATTTTTTTTGTTTTAGCTGGCTTTTAGTTTGTGTAATAAGATAGGTCATCTAGGCCCAAACTGCAAATGTACTTCCACTTTTTTCTGACATTTAGTGGTCTCACTAACCAGACAGGAATTTTTGCTAGATAGGGCCCAATTAAAGCCTTTGACCAGAAAGAATTAGGTACCTCCCCCTCTAAATTATTAAAAATAAAAGCAAAGTATAGTTATTACATTTGTTGGGATGTCCAACAAAATAGCAACTTTACCCAAAGTGACTATGTTAGTACTTTTTCTGAACTATGGAATATCAAGTTCAAACAGCAAAATCCTCTTCTATGGTGCCTCCAGTGTGCTCAGGTACCCTTGCTTGGACTTCCTTAGAGGAGGCTCCAGGAAAACCCCTCTTGCCAGCTTGCTCTTAGGATAGCTGGAGGTTCCAGTCTGCAAGAGATCTCTTAGCCTGCTGGTCTTTTGCAGAATTTGGTTCTTTTCCCCTTCTGAGGTGGAAATGAAAAAAAGAAGTTTCTCTGTTCTGGTATTTCCAGGTTTTTCCCATTTTTTCCCTGTAATTTTCTATCAAGATGTGGTTTTTCTGTGACCAAGTTAGTAGTTTATGTAGGCCTTGCTCTCATCTCCAACAATTTCCAATAAATTGTCTACAAATATGTATTAGGCACTCAGAAAATTAAGCTTTTCTAAACTTTGCAAGCTTCTGCTTAAACAAGTTAAGGTTTTCCTTCTCAGCTGTTTAAGCAAATTCTGAATATAACTGAACACTTTTTGAAAGTTTCTAATGAAATGTTTTTGACCACTTTACACACACAGGTTGCCCATCGTGCTTATCCTTTGAGCAATGAAGTCTGGGCTTTATTGTGCCAGCTTATTTCCTTTCTTTATTTTTATTTATTTAAAATTGTTTATTATACATTATTTTTATTGTATTTTTCCATTACCATTTATCCCCGCTGTATCCTTTTCCACCTCCACCCACTCCCCCCTCCTCCCTACAATCCAGCTCATTTCCTTTCAGTGTGATAATTTTGTTACCCAACAGGCTAATGTAGGAGAAATTTCCTGTGGATCATAAAAGGAACCCCACAGATAGTTCCTTTTCACAGATCAGAGATCAAAGAAAAATGCAAAACCTTATTTCTCTTTCCTCCTTGTATATTGTCTCCTCAGGTTTCCTTCATGAATATGCCCTTCCCTCCCACACCAGCCACATTGGCCCTAGTTCTCACATTCAACCCAGACCCCCTACCCCACCATCCAGACCCTCTCAAGGAACTTGTCATGAATTTAGGAGAGAGTGGAGAGGAGGCTAGAAAAGATAACCTACTTCTGAAATGTACTTTGGAGTTTTTAGCCTTTTTTTGTGTGTGTGCAAATATTAACTATCACAAAAACTCAATGAAGTAAGCAATGCAGATCCTTTAACATTTCATCAAAGGCACTAAGGTTTTGAGAAGTCAAATGGATTGACCTGAGGTCATGAAGCATTCCAGCTGTCTCTAGACACAGGTCTTTGGGCTCTAAGCTTTCTCTCCTGCCCACTCTGCAGTGTTTGTCAGCCTCACCCTTTCTGTTCTCTAGCCATCCAGGCAGAGAGGAAGCAGAGAAAGTGAGTGAGTGCACCTGCTTCTGCCCTCAGCTTCCACTGGGGCTGAGAAGTCAGAGATTTATGTGCAAATAATGCTAGCCTGAGGCCCTTGGAAAGGAAAGGGGACTGACCGTGAGCCCAATTTGACTGGAGGGAGGGAGGGGGCTGCCTTGGGTTTCTGGCACAAAGGAAATGGAGAGGTATGAAACAGATTGCCTGTCTGTTTTACCCTCAAAAACCTTTCCCTTGCTTTTTTTCCCTGACCCTACTCTCTCTCTTGTTCCACTAGTGCTTCCTTTCTTCTCCCTAGATGTCCATTCACCTTCGGGAAGACAGCTCCCAGGCCCACGTGCTGATGATGAAGGGGGCTCCTGAGAGGATCTTGGAGTTTTGCTCTAGTTACATGCTGAATGGGCATGAATACCCAATGGATGATAAAATGAAAGAAGCCTTCCAAAATGCCTACTTGGAACTGGGAGGTCTGGGGGAACGAGTGCTAGGTAAGGGAGCTGTGGGAGAAGGCTTTGCAAGAATGACATCAAAGTGGTTCTGATTTATGGGGTGAAAAATCTAGGATGTTGGGGTGAGTGGGATAGGGACATAGATAACGAAGTGACTACTGGTCCCTTCTGTTCTGTCTCTCTCCAGGGTTCTGTTTCCTGAATCTTCCTAAAACTTTCTCCAAGGGATTCAAGTTTAATACAGATAAAATCAATTTCCCTATGAATAACCTTTGTTTTGTGGGGCTCATATCCATGATCGACCCTCCCCGAGCTGCGGTGCCTGATGCAGTGGGCAAGTGTCGCGATGCAGGGATTAAGGTAAACACTTCACCACCCCAGAAGCCCCACCTGTCACAAATTGGAATAATAGAAAACCTTGCATAGTTGGTTCTTAACAATCTTGGTTTAATTGATTTCGAAACTGGAATAATCAGTGTTTGTGCAGCCTGTGACTACCAGAACCAATAAGTAGAGACAAGGATTGAATCTTTATGGCGCTTTATTCAGAAGACCAGCAATCTGAGAAAGATGGCAGGTTCTGTACCCTAAAAGATCACCTTACATCTCAAGCTGACCTTTTTTATAAGGAGAAGAAGGGGTAGGTAAGGGGTTTGGAATTCAAGGAAAAGGTTAATCAGACAAAATGCAGTAATCAGGATGCAGTCTGGATATTTCCCTAGCATGCCTTCACCTGATGACTGGAGATTCTTAATCTGCATCCTGGTTGGTGGACATTCTTTCCCTGGAGAACAATGGCTCAGATACCACCTTGATTGCTTGCATTCCTCTGGGGCACAAAGGTCAAATTGCTTGTGGGTTTTCTGGAGTCAGGGTAGGTTGGGTCATACATTCCAGTTCCTGGATTAATAGCTTTCTAAATGCATTAATTGCCAAGCCTTTTTTTAAAAGTATATTTTATTGATTATGCTATTACAGCTTTCCCATTTTTTTCTCCCCTTTATCCCACTCCACCCTGTACCCCCATCCCTCCAGTATTCCCCCCACTTAGTTCATGTCCATGGGTCATACGTATAAGTTATTTGACTTCTCTATTTCCTATACTTTTCTTAACCTCCCCCCATCTATTTTGTACCTACCAGTTATGCTTCTTATTCCCTGTAACTTTTCCCCCATTCTCCTTCCTCCTCCCCACTAATAACCCTCCATGTGATCTCCATTTCTGTGATCCTGTTCCTCTTCCAGTTTTTTTAAAATTTTATTTTAATTGTTATTCCTATACAGTTTTCTGTCTTTTATGCCTATCCCAGCCCACCGCCCCAGCCCTCCCCAACTCCCTCCCATTTCCACCCCCCATAGTTTTTGTCCATGTGTCCTTTATACTTGTTGCTCTAAACCCTTCCCCTTTTCCCCTGAAATTCCCTCCCCTCCCCCCTCTGGTGACTGACCGACTGTTCTCAATTTCAGTGTCTTTAGTTATATTTTGCTTGTTTGTTTGTTTTGTTGATTAGGTTCCTGTTAAAGGTGAGATCATATGGTATTTGTCTTTCACTGCCTGACTTATTTCACTTAGCATAATGCTCTCCAATTCCATCCATGCTGTTGCAAAGGGTAAGAGCTCCTTCTTTCTTTCTGCTGCATAGAATTCCATTGAAAAATATGGAACACTTCACCAATTTGCATGTCATCCTTGCGTGGGGGCCATGCTAATCTTCTCTGTATCGTTCCAATTTTAGTATATGTGCTGCCAAAGTGAGCACCCTCTTCTAGTTCTTTGCTTAGTTTGCTTTTCTTGTTTTTTAGTTCAGTTGTTGATAGTTGTGAATTTGTTGTTATTTTATTGTTCATATTTTTTATCTTGTTTTTCTTAGGTAAGTCCCTTTAACATTTCATATAATAAGGGCTTGGTGATGAGGAACTCCTTTAACTTGACCTTATGTGGGAAGCACTTTATCTGCCCTTCCATTCTAAATGAAAGCTTTGCTGGATAGAGCAATCTTGGATGTAGGTCCTTGCCTTTCATGACTTTGAATACTTCTTTTCAGCCCCTTCTTGCCTGCAAGGTTTCTTTTGAGAAATCATCTGATAGTCTTATGGGAACTTTTTTGTAGGTAACTGTCTCCTTTTCTCTTGCTGAGTTTAAGATTTTTCTCCTTATCTTTAATCTTAGGTAATAGAATTATCATGTGCCTTGGTGTGTGCTTCCTTGGGTCCAACTTCTTTGGGACTCTCTGAGCTTCCTGGACCTCCTGGAAGTCTATTTCCTGTGCCAGATTGGGGAAGTTCTCCTTTATTATTTTTTCAAATATGTTTTCAATTTCTTGCTCTTCCTCTTCTCCTTCTGGCATTCCTATGATTTGGATGTTGGAACATTTAAAGTTGTCCCAGAGATTCCTAAGCTCCTCCTCATTTTTTAAAAATTCTTGTTTCTGCCCTGGCTGGTGTAGCTCAGTGGATTGAGCGCGGGCCTGCGAACCAAAGGATCGCGGTTCGATTCCCAGTCAGGGCACATGCCTGGGTTGCCAGGCCAGTTCCCAGCAGGGGACATACAAGAGGCAACCGCACATTGATGTTTCTCTCCCTCTCTCCTTCCCTTCCCCTCTAAAGATAAATAAATAAAATCTTAAAAAAAAAAAGTTAAAATTCTTGTTTCTTCCTTCTGTTCTGGTTGAATGTTTATTTCTTCCTTCTGTTCTAAATCATTGATTTCAGTCCTAGTTTCCTTCCCCTCATTGTTGGTTCCCTGTATATTTTTCTTTATTTCACGTTGTACAGCTTTCACATCTTCCTTTATTTTGCATCTGTATTCAGTCATTTCTGTGAGCATCCTGATTACCAGTGTTTTGAATTCCGCAACTGATAGGTTGGCTATCTCCTCGTCACTTGGTTCTTTTTCTGGAGTTCTCATCTGTTCTTTCATTTGGGCCATATTTCTTTATCTTGGCACACTTGTGGGGCACTTGTTGTGTTGTGAAGGGCAGAGCCTTAGGCATTCTCCAGGGTAGCACCACCCATTTCACAGTGTTTTGGTGCTGTATGTGGGGAAGGGGACCAAGAGGGAACAATGCTGCTTTCTCAGCTCTCACTCAGCTTTCAAGTCACTTCTCCCACTACCCACAAGCAAACTGGGCCCTTCTAGTGGTGATTCCCACGTGGGTTTGCATATATTCTAGGACCCCGTGGGTCCCTCCAATGGACTCTCCTGTGAAACAGAGTTTCTCCCACCACTGCAACCCCTACAGGTTTTTATAGCCAGAGGTTTTGAAGCTTTATTTTCCTACACTGGGACCATGGTTTGCATGGTCTCTCTCATTCCCTAGTTGTTCCTCCCACTATATCTGCATGTGAATATGGTACTGCCTAGTCCACCACCTGCCACCTTGCCCACCTGGTTCACCAGCCACCACCTTGCCATGCATCCTCTCTGCCCCAGCTGCTTATCTCTGCCTCTCTAACCAGTCTGGATGAATATTTCTTCTTTAACTCTTTGGTTGTCAGACTTCCATACAGTTTGATTTTCTGGCAGTTCCAGTTGTTTTCATTTTTCAATTGGTTTTCCTTCTTTTGGTTGTGTGAGGAAACAAACTTATCTACCTACATCACCAAGCCTATTAACTATAACTTAAAGATAAAAATTTTTAACTCTTGCCCTGGCTGGTGTAGCTCAGTGGATTGAGCGCGGGCCTGCGAACCAGAGGATCGCGGTTTGATTCCCAGTCAGGGCACATGCCTGGGTTGCAGGCCAGTTCCCAGCAGGGGACACACGAGAGACAACCCTACATTGATATTTCTCTCCCTCTCCCTTTCTCCTACCCTTCCCCTCTAAAGATAAATGAATAAAAATCTTAAAAAAAAATTTTTTTTAACTCTTGAGTTGCCCCCACCATTTTCTGTTTTCTTCAGCTTAGGATTTTTAGTCCTAAGAGACTAATAGTAAATGTCCTCTATAGTCAAACTCCTGTCACATTAGAATTATCAAGGGAACTTTAAAAATCTTCTGCCTAGGCCACATCCCAGACCTATTACATTAGAAACTCTCGGTATGAGACCCAGGCATCTGCAAACTCTTCTGGAGATTCCAATGTGCAGAGAAGTTTGAGAACCAGTGTCCTAGGACAGTGCCTCTCAAACTAATGTACATGTGATTTTGACACCTTCTCTGCTCCTACCTGCTATGCTGGATCCTAGATTTGGGGGAAGGCAGATTATAGTTGAAGGAGGGCATTAGAGGTATTTAAGGAGAGCTAGATGCTATTTGCTAGAGCTGACTTTATCTTAGATCTTTGACTGTTGGCAGTTTGTCTTCGGGCAGCCTGGGCCATGCTAAGTTCAATAATTGGTCACCAGAGTAGGAACCAAGAAATGGATGTAGGAAATTATTTTGAGTGGATTCTGTAATTACTACAAGATGTTTGGGGTGATTTTGGCTCTTTGCAAAGATAGCATTATAATAACACATCTACAAAGGACAACTAAGTTATTCTGATATTCCCCTATGGTTCTATAAGCTAGTGCATCATAATCAAATAAGTAGAGAAGGAAAGGACTTAATTTGAATTTTCAAGCTTTGAAGCAGGCAGTTAGAATGAGGAATAATATTGTGGATGTGGTCTAAAATTGATCTCTCCTGGGAATTTATGGATTCCTTTTGCAAGGAATAAGAAGTAACACCTGCACCCATAAGTAGGGAGGCCCAAACAGGAGATGAAGGGATGATTTTAGCCTGGATGTCATCAGAGCCTGAGACAGAAGGAGCCTGTAATAGTCTGAGAAGAACTGCAAGGAAGCCTCCAGTTGGTAGCCAAAGCAGAAAGCCTCTTGCTTTCTGGACCTGTCCTTATTCTGGGCATAATTTCTTACTTCTTTTGGACCCTAAGCTGACTGAAATTTGACAGACTTGAGGAATTTTGAATCATCCTTTATCTGATCGGGAAGTGAAAGACTTACCATGACAAAATGTAATGGACACATGGGGGGTTGTCCCACAGGGCAGAAGGCTCACTCCGTAATGTGTTTGGAGGGTCCATGTCAGGGTCCACTTCATAATGTGTTTGCGGATGCATAGCTGATAAACATGGCAAGGCTGCTGGAAGAGAGCTGATAACATCTGCATGACAGCAAAGTTTTTACAAGAAATGATCGTGGTACTGGTATTTCTCAAGCTATGTGCTCAGGTCTTTGGAATAAATGTGGTTTTTAAAAAACTAAACTAAAATTTTCTCATTGTATTTGCCATTACCTGAGCCTCTCAGTAGTATTAAGCTATTTGACTCATGCTATGAACCTGGCCTCCTCTAAGAACTGCAGTCTTAGTGAGGGCTTACAGTCACATTGTCAACATTGGAACGTTTCAGGTAGATCCAATCTGGGGGAAGAGGGTACAAAGGAACAAGAAGGCAGCTTGCAGGACTGCAGGGGAACATCAGAGGTGTAGTCAGCACAAAGAAGTTAGACATGAAATTCCTTTTGTACTTGACAAATTCCAGAAACTGCTAGATGCCCTTTACCTCAAAGGGAGCCATTCTCTGTAGAACTGTGCTCCTATTGTCCAAGTGCATCTCAACCCTCTGTGAACTCTGTCCTAGGAACTCACTCTTGGGGTGACTAATTTTGTGTTTCTATTTTTCCAGCCTGGCATGGAGGTGGTACTGTCAGGAACTACTACAGAAAAATCCATTTGAGTGGTCAAACTGGGCTAGGTACTAGGGATGTATCCAGACAATACCACGCTTGTCCTATAGGTCCCAGGTTACTATTGATGAGCTACTGGGAAGCTCAGGGCACTGTAAGCCTGAAAGGCATTACTGAGAGCTCAGTCTGAACCACATCTGGAATCTCCTAATCTTCTGTGTAGTTCCCTCCCAGATCCTCACCAGTTACCTCATATCCCACAGGCCAAGCATCACCCACAAATGAGCCAGAGTACTTGAAATCAATGGTGTGGGTAACAGCTTGTAGTGCAACTTTCTCAGTCTCTGGAATCTCAGCATAGTCACATTTTGCTATCTTCTCCCAGCCAGCCAGCAGTATCACTGTGAAATAATGAAGGCTCATAGGAAAATTCCTCCAAGGCTTATTTCTATGCTCTGAAAGTAAATAGACTGACCTTTCCAGGATCTCTGTTCCCAAAAGTAGCTGGACTGATTCAGATAGTTTCCTTCTCATTCCCTTCAGAGTCTGAAAAATTGGGTACTTGGGAACCATGGGCAGTGGTTCCCAGGAAGCAATCATTCCATCATTCCTTCATTTCATAATTGTTTGTTGATGGATTACTATATGCTAGGCATTGTTCTAAGGCAGGAAACTTAACCAGAAGTCATAGACATGGCCCCACCCTCACAGAGCTCTCACTAGTGGGAAAGAAAGAAGGATAAGCAATCATAATACAGAAAGTAGAGAATGCTGTGGAAGAACAGAGCATGGACACCTGATCTTTGGAAAGGAATGGAACTAGGGCTGGTAACATGTACGCAAAAATGGGTTGGGATTTAGAGGTACAAGGAAGCAGTGGGAAAAAGAAGGGAGAAGCAAAGATCAGAATGGACCTGGACCTAGGTGAAATTTTGCTCAGCAGATAGATTGTTCCAGACATTCCTTTATTACCACTTGTTCTATATGTTGGTGTTTCTATCTTTAAGCTTAAAAAAGCAGAATCGCTTCTGAAACAATTAAATAAAATTCTGAATATAACAATAAACCTAAATCTCAGATTTATTCCTGGAAAACCTAGAACCCAAATTGTCCTATGTTTTACATTCTGATGGTCCTGACCCACCCCTAAGGGTTGAAGTACAAGGTCTTGGGAATGAGCTACTAAAACCTCTGTGCAATAAAAGCAATAATCCAATAGTTTTCAGAAAAGTATGTGACCCAGGAACTCTCTGAAAAAAATTATACTCCTCTGCCCTCCCTTCCCAACCTAGGTGATTATGGTAACAGGGGATCATCCCATTACAGCCAAGGCCATTGCCAAGGGTGTGGGCATCATCTCAGAAGGTGCCGAGATAGAAGACAGCATTGCTGTCCAGCTCAAAGTCCCTGACAGCCAGATCAATAACAGGTGAGACCCCAAAATAACTCAGGTCTGCCATTTTTCCTCTATCATCAGCCTGCCACAACTCAGATTCCACTTACTAAAGTTCTTGAAGGGTCCTTTGATAGGTAAGATGTGCAAGGTTTACATAGCATAAAATAAAATGTAATAGGAAAATGACCAAGTAGGTTTTCAGAGACATGGAACAAAGAAAGGCAGAGAAAAGGGAGGAGTGGTTGGGAAAGTCGGGGAAGGGATGGAATGTGTCAGTCTGGGGACAGTTAATTGTGGAGGACAAGTGAAGAGATTGGGTTGAAAGGGAAAACAGGGAGGTTATAGTAAAGGTTGGTTAGGGGGCACCTGGTGAATTCTCAACATGCTGAACTAACCTTTTAAAATTCCTTTTACTCAGGGAGGCCAAAGCCATTGTGGTGCATGGCTCCAAACTGAAGGATCTGAGCTCAGAACAGCTGGATAATATCCTTCAAAGCCACACAGAGATTGTGTTTGCTCGGACCTCCCCTCAGCAGAAGCTCATTATTGTAGAAGGATGTCAGAGGCTGGTAAGGGAGATCAAAGAGCCTTGGAAAACCTGGCAGAAATCACACAGTGTAGCCCTGGCCTAAACCAAGCAAAGGAATGTGTGCTGGGCTAGAGAAGACTCCAGAGAGCATCTCATCATGAACCCCAGAGATGGGTATCAGTTTGGGGCCTCTCTGAGAGTTTTAGTATCTCAGAAGAAGCAGAAGAAGGAAGGGCAAATAGGCCTAAATCATGTATGATTACATCAAAAAACAAAGGATGATGAAATCAAACTGACTTTTGGGATTGGTCTTGAATCTGACAGTAATTATTTCAGTCCTTCTGTGCTTCTCCCAGGGAGCCATCGTGGCAGTGACAGGTGATGGCGTGAATGACTCCCCAGCACTGAAGAAGGCAGACATCGGCATTGCCATGGGCATTGCTGGCTCTGATGTCTCTAAGGAAGCAGCTGACATGATCCTGCTGGACGACAATTTTGCCTCTATCGTCACAGGCGTGGAGGAGGGTGAGGAAGCAGAGTTGGGACTTGAATCCCAGACTCAGGTGGGAGTTGGTATGCAGTACTCTCATGCCTATTGCCCATCATCCAACCTTGATGATCCTGTGAAGACTGGGGGAAATCGTTGTAAGACAAAAATTTGCAAATTGAGATTCAGCTGGTGCTTAGAACATCACTATCAGGAGCACTTTTTTATTAGATTAAAGTCCAGATTATTTAGGGAGACCAGAACTCCCTAAATTGTATCTTTTTTCTTCTCTCATGGAGATTCAAGCAGGTCCACAGTAAATTCCAAGACATAACATTACTCCTGGTGCTACTTCATACTCCATAATCTAAGAAGGGCCTCCCAGGAATTTGTTCCCTGAAAATGATGTTGACATATCAAGATCAGTTGGAACCTGATTTATAAACTGATTGCATGAATGAGCCAAAAGTGTTACACCCTTTTGCAGAGAATTCTGAATACAACACCCATTAGTAAACAGGGGAATTCCAGAATTCTGCATCCCAAGCTCCCTGCTTTCTGCCTAGAGCTATTTTATTAAAACCTATACAATCTGCCCTGGCTGGTGTGGCTTAGTAGATTGAGTGCTGGCCTCTGAACCAAAGGATCACTGGTTCAATTCCCAGTCAGGGCACAAGCCTGGGTTACAGGCCAGGACCCCAGCTGGGGGTGCACAAGAGGCAACTACACATTGATGTTTCTCTCCCTCTCTTTCTACATCTCTTCCTCTCTCTCTGGAAATAAATAAATAAAATATTTTTTAAAAAACCCTATACAATCCACAAAATAGTAATAGTATATCATTTCATTGAGACCTCATATGATCCGAACACTGCTCAGTATTTTGTATCCACTCAATTCAATGCATTTTTTGAGCACCAACTATGTACCAGGTACTATTCTAAGATGTTGGGGATGCAACAGTGGGAAGTAAAATAACACACATCCCTGTCTTCATGTTGTTTAATTACTACTGGAACAAGACAGACAATAAAGTAAATTGCATAGGATATTTAGAAGAAGATAAGTGCAACAGGAAAAATAAAGCAGGTAGTGCAGGGAGAGATTACATTTCCTGAAAGAGTCATCAGGGAAGGAATCAAGCCACCATGCAAGGCAGAAAGAGTGAAGTTCACAGCCAGTTATGGCTGAAAATGGGATTGGAACCCAAGCCCAGGTTCCTTCCATTTTAGCCTTAATCTTGACTTCTATATTGGCATTTACAAACATCTCTAAGTACTAACTGGGCCCAACCCTATTTAATTTTCAGAGATCAGATGACATTAGCCATGTTGAATACAAGAACAGATATGGCATGCTAATAAATCCTGGCTCTAATTAAGAGTCACACAATTTAGACACAACATGGGGCCCCCAGAGGCCTAGGACCTCCAGACTCTTTCATAGATCATGATACTGCTTTGTAGTGTTGTCTCTGTCCAGGAACTATACTTCTCACAGAAGTTTAACCATTCTTCCCAGGCCGCCTCATCTTTGACAACCTGAAGAAATCTATTGCATACACCCTGACTAGTAACATCCCAGAGATTACCCCCTTCCTGCTCTTCATCATCCTCAGCATCCCCCTGCCTCTAGGCACCATAACCATCCTCTGCATTGACCTGGGCACTGACATGGTAAGGGCCAAACTGGGACCCAGCTCATGGAACTCCTGTGAGATGGACTGAGTAGTAAGAAGGATCTGTGTCCACAGAGAGCGACAGATCTTGAGCTGAGTTTCTTCCTCTATTCTTCAGGTCCCTGCTATCTCCTTGGCTTATGAGTCAGCTGAAAGTGACATAATGAAGAGGGCTCCACGGAATCCAAAGACTGATAATCTGGTGAACCACCGTCTCATTGGCATGGCCTATGGACAAATTGGTGCGGTTAGAGGAGTGGGGGTGCTGGTGAAGGGAGTGGGGAGTGGTTGCACCTGTTTAGTCATTGGAACAATCTTGGTTTGGAAGTCAGGGAGATATTTTATTAACAAAAAACTGTGTTAGGCCCTGGGAACATAAAGAACCATTGATCTGTGATGTGCCCTTGAAATAAAGTCCAGTCAGGAAGGAACAAACATACATAAAATGATAGCATCTTTCCAAGTGCCAAATAATGAGTATAGACAGGAGTACAAAAGCAGGCAGGCTCACCAATCATGAGGATTTTCCGAAGGCCTAATGGAGGAAACAGGACTTAAACCTGATGTTGAAAAAAAGGGCTTAGACTATCCAATGTATGGTTAAGTGTAAGGGTCAAGAAGAGAGGAGAAATTCACATGGCCTAGTTGTTGAAGAGTGAGTAAATAAGTTTATTCCTGATAAAGCAGTAGTGGAAAATAAGGCTATAGACAACTGGGCCATTTCTGAAATATATTTGAGAGTCATTAGATATCTTTGTTCTTGAGTTGCCAGGTGTAGTTAGGGTGTTTAAGGGAATAGAATGAAGGATGGACAGGGATGAGATTGGGGACAGGGGAAACTATTCCAATATCCAGAGGGGGAAATACATAGGAAAAGTACATATTTAAGAGCCAGGCCTTTGTCTGAATCCCAATTTCACCACTTACTACCTGCATGACCTTGGACAATGACTGAATCTTTTTTTGTGCTTCAGTTTTCCCACTTACAAGACATGAATAACATAGTTTAGACTTGTCATGAGTACCAATGTCCATGGGTATCTACACAGTGCACAGCTCTGTAGTTAGTAGGTTGTTGCTGTGGAGCAGTCTTGGGGAACAGAGGTTTTGACTGAGGGAGAGGCAAGAGTGAGATGGGAGAGAGGTAAGGAGAGGAGAGGACTTGATGAGCATCCTTATATCAGAGGAAATGGAAATGGAGTGCAGTACTCACTCACTGGGAAGAAGGAAGAAATCCCCTCTAAGGTCCTTTCAGATGTTAAGATTACATAATTGAAAGATGACTCTGAGTTATACCTTAGGAATAAACATCAGAACTTGGAAGCCAGTCCTACAGAAATGATGGGATCAAATCATTTCTAAAAGAGTTTTCAGCATTGCAACCAAAAACACACATCCACCCAGCTAGAAGCAAATACCAATGACCGCCTCTTCTAGGATCTGTCTTTTAAAGTCTTTCTCTGAACCACGTTCCTCTGTTCTGTGATTCTACCACTCATAGGGATGATTCAGGCTTTGGCTGGATTCTTTACCTACTTTGTAATCCTTGCTGAAAATGGTTTTAAGCCTATTGATCTGCTGGGAATCCGCCTCAACTGGGAAAATAGGTACTTCAATGATCTGGAAGACAGCTATGGACAGCAGTGGGTAAGTAAAAGGTGTAAGGTAGTAGATAGTGCCTAGTAAGTGTAAAGAAGTGACAAGGAAGAGTGAGTTTAGCAAATTTTTGAAGAGTGGGAGAAAAGAGGAAGCAGACAGAGTTGATATCTTATCTCCAGTCCTATATGAGCATTCTAACATTTCACCTCAATCTCCAATCATGTCAGCAAATTTTCTTCTCTTCATTTACAATGATTTCCTTTGTGTTCATTCCTACTGTCTGTTATCTGTCCTTACCTTTCTGTATCTTTTGGCTTCTTTGGCCCTGGAAGTCTTCTTTGTCATGTCAACTTCTGGGATCTGATTTCTGTTTTTCTACCATCATTGCCTAGAAATGGGTACTGGGTCCCCTCTCTTCTGTTATGATCTCTCCCTCAATGGGAATTCAAATAATATAATTTTAAATCCAAAAATCTATTTTCTTTGTATATTCTTTCTTTGCTGTTCCAAAAGTTGTTTGTTCTTTTTAAATTTTAGAGAGAGAGACATGGGTTTGTTGTTCCACTCATTTATGCATTCATTGGCTGACTCTTGTATGTGCCCCAAGTAGGGATTTAACCTGAAACTTGGACGTATTGAAATGGCACTCTAACCAACTGAGCTACCTGGCCAAGGATCATTCTGAACTTTTTAAACTTATAGGATGCCTCTCTGTAGTAGTCTTTTCTCACACTCAAGATGAATGATACCCAAATCAGAGCCCTCTAACCAACATTATGTGTTTAAGAATTTTAGTAAGTAGTCCTAGTTGGTGTGGCTCAGTGGATTGAGCATCAGCCTATGAACCAGAAGGTCTCTGGTTCGATTCTCTGTCAGAGCACATGCCTGGGTTGCAGGCCAGGTCCCCAGCTGGGGACATGCAAGAGGCAACCAGTTGATGTTTCTCTCTCTCTCATCTTCCCTCCCTCCCCTCTTTGAAAATAAATAAATAAAATCTTAAAAAAATTAAAAAAGAATTTTAGTAAGTATGCTTTTTTTGTGTCTGTGAATACTTAACCCAAGTTCTAAGACAGTGGGAGATGTAACACAAGTTATCGCTAGAATCTTAATACCATAAAGAACACAAAAGCTACTGTCATCATTCTGTAAATGAGGAAACTAAGTCTGGACAGATTTAGTGACTTGCTCAAAGTTCCACCATGAATCCTAAAAGAATCAGACTAGAATTTTGGGCTGATTCATTCCCAGCACTTTACCATTCACCATAGTACCTCCAACCAAGTGAATTGCAGGTTTTTCAAAAGTATGTTAAAATCTGGAGTGTTGGAAAGATGCCCCTCATACACATTTGACTTCTAGCTGGGCCTCATGAGGCCATCAGATGTCAATGTTCCCAGCTGCCAACACTGCTCCCAGGGTCCAGTGACACCCTGGGACCTCATTGTCCATATCACCTCAATACTCTCTCTTGTTAGTGTTTTTTTCAATCCCCGCCCAAGGATACGTTTATCAATTTTATAGAGAAGAAAGGAGAGAGGAAAGCATCAATATAAGAGAAACATTGATTTGTTATCTTCCATACACACCCGAACTAGAGATCAAACCCACAACCAAGAGATGTGCCCTAACCAGGAAATGAATCCACAGCCTTTTGGTACATAGGACACTGCTCCAACCAACTGAGCCACTGGTCAGGGTGGCCTTGTTAGTTTTATATCTTGATACCATCTCCCTGCTGCCAAGATGCAATTTGACATATATTCATTTATAATGAATTAAAGGTAATTAAAATTAATTTGAAGCAATATCAAATTACATCAAGGATATTATGAGATATTACAAAACAGGTTGAGAACAATTTGCCCTGAGCATAAACTCCAGAAAGGCAGGGTCTGTGTCTCTTCCACAGCTGTGACTTTCAGATAATTGAGTATAGAGCTGCCCACCCTGGAAGGACTCTACATACTGCTAGAAGCAAAGATAGATCCTTACCTTCTAAATATTTCTCACCAATAATTCCATTGATCACCACTTATTCACTCATTTAGCAAATATTTCTTGAGCATACTCTGTGTACCAGGAACTATTTTGGCTGTGGGGATATAGTAGTAAACAAAAATGTCCAAATTACTGCTCTTGTGGAGTTCAAATGCTAGTTAAAGACAGGTGGTAGGAAGAGGAAATAGATAATAACCAAATATATTGGGTCAAGTGCTGTTGGAATTGAGATCTGAGAGTCAGTATGATGGGAAGGTAAAGATAACGGTCATAGAAAAAGGAATGATTGAAATTGAAATTACAAAGATATTGGAGCTGTTGGAAAGACACTATCTGGAGTTTAACCATGGGAGCAGGCAGTCCAGGTGGGGAGTGAAGGAGAGCAATACCGCTGGAGGAAAAGGAAACCAAGGAATCATGAGACCTTCATGTTGGAAGGATCATCAACATAGATATCAAAATATCCGAAAAGGAGGACAGTAGCATCATTGAGTAACAGTGAGTCAGTAGCTAAAATCAAGTGATGATGGAAGTGACTCGGGTGTCCGTAGCTGAATACAGTGAAGGACAATGGTGATAAGATCTAATACATGCTAAAGAGCTGATTGGTCTTTCTAAGTTCAATAGTTGGCTCATCGATTTTCAGCCTTTGTTTTCTAATTTACTTAATTTTCTATATTTCCCTCCAAGTAAAACTTTGACCACATTCCATGATATGTAGTATCTAATTATTATTCAGTTCTAGTCCTATGTATTTTCAAATTCTTTAACTACAAGTTATTTATAAACATGTTTCATTTTTTAAAACACAGGCTTTTTCTCCAGTCTAATTTAGATGTATCTCTTTTGTGTTCCCACAATTCTCTGTGATTTCTCTTATAACCTACCTATTGTTCTCACATAATATATTTTTCTTCCCCACTAGACCCTAAGTTTCTTAAACATAGAGTTTGAATAAAAAGGAATGAATGAACCCTGGCTGGGTGGCTCAATTGGTTGGAGTATCATACCATACACCAGAAGGTTGCAGGCCAATTCCAGGTCAGGGCACATACTTAGGTTGTGGGTTCCATCCTGGGTGGGGACACGTACAGAAGCAACTTATCAGTGTTTCTGTCTGATGTTTCTCACTCACTCACTCTCTCTCTCCCTCTCTCCCCTTCCTCCCTCCTTTTCTCCCTTCCTCTTTCTCCAAATATCAATGAACATAGATTTCATTCCTTTTTTTGAGAGAGAGGGGAAGAGAAGGAGAAAGAGAGGGAGAGAAACATCAATGTGTGGTTGCCTCTTGTATGCCCCCCACTAGAGCCTGGCCTGAAACCCAGGCCTGTGTCCTGACTGGGAATCAAACTGGTGACCCTTTGGTTGGCAGGCTGGCACTCAATCCACTGAGTCACACCAGCCAGGGCCTTGGGCGAGGATTTAAAAAAAAAGAATGAATGAATGGGGGGAATGCTATCTCCTATTTGGTACAACCCTTCAGGCATTCCTCTCCCTTCTGCATTCAGATTCTCCTCTGGCCCAACATTCCTTACTAACCTATTTCCTCTGACTCTGCTTTTCTCTTGAAATCCACTTTCTTCTCTTACACCACCCTTCTTACTAACTTAGTAATTAATGGGCCAAACTACATGCCATTCACCAAACTGAGCATGGGAGGGGGACACAAAGATAAATAAGATATGTCTGATGACTAATTCAGTCAGGTAAGGAAAACATATAAACAACTCATAATAATGTAACATGAAAAGTGTTAAGAGAGATACAAGCAAAGTGCAGTGGGAGTCTAAAGACCTAACTCAGCCTTGGAGTCTGGGAAGGCAAGATACATGTTGTCTGAATCCCTTCTGACACTGCCGGTCTTCTCTGCAGACATTTGAGCAACGGAAAGTGGTAGAGTTCACCTGCCAAACGGCTTTTTTTGTCAGCATTGTGGTGGTGCAGTGGACTGACCTCATCATCTGCAAGACCCGACGCAACTCAGTCTTCCAGCAAGGCATGAAGTGAGCACCCCCGAAGGGCCCCAGCCCTCTCCCAAACCTGCACTAAAGGGCTGCACCATTGTCCCTACCTCTCCCTCCCTGTCTTCAACACACCCTGAAACATAAACATTTTTTTCCCAGAAACAAAATCCTAATATTTGGCCTCCTGGAAGAGACATTACTGGCTGCTTTTCTGTCCTACACTCCAGGCATGGACGTGGCCCTGCGAATGTACCCACTCAAGTGAGTAAGGGAGGGGTGCGAGTAGGGGAAACTCGGGAGCCAGGGAATATGCACTTGAACAGGGAAGGTCCAGCTGAGGGCCACCTCCATAAACAAGGTACACTCAGTGGTATGAGAAGAACTGTCTGTGCTCAGACAAATGTTTCTTATTTAGGGAGGGATTAGGGACCACGTCAAGTGATCATAACCCACTAGACATGCAAATTCACAAATTTACCATGATTTCCAGAGTTGCATCTTTTTCTTTTTATGATGGTGTATGGTTGGCTGTCCAAGTATACATATGCTCAGAGCTGAGGTAATTATAAAATTAGCCCAATATGTGTGGCTAATTCTGTTGTACTTATGCAAATATGTTTTAATGTACATCTATGTGAATGGATATACTAAAAGTCTTATTGTCTAGTACCTTGTTTTGTGCCTTTGAGCCCCATGTTTTGTTTTTCACATTAGCATATGCTTGTGAAAAAATTCTATTTAAAATTTTTACAGAGAGAAAAAAGCAAAACTCCCATTCCACTCCACTCACACTCACCTCCCCACTTGCACAAGTAACCTCTGTTAATGATTTAGTGTATATTTTACAACTTATTTTATACATTTACATACTTTTCTCACTTTTCTGTACCTTGCAGTGTTTTACACAATGCTTTGTATACTGTAGTTGCTCAATTAATATTTAATAAAAGAGATTGTCATTGTCTTTAATACTGACAACGCTGGGTTTAAATTTCTTCTTTAAATTTTATAATTAAAGTTGGCTTATAATATTAATTAGTTTCAGATGTACAGCATAGTAATTCAACATTTATATACCTTACAAAGCAATTATCACAGTAAGTCTAGTAGTCATCTGTCACTGTACGTAGTTACCAAGGTTTGACTTTCAACTCTATGGTGTTTTATTCTGGGACCTTGAACAACTTCTTAACCTTTATGAGCCCCAGCTTCATCTGCAAAGTATCAGTAATACAAACCATGCAGATTGTTGTGAGAATTAACATGTAGAAATGCATATAATGCACCGAGCCTGGGGCTTAGGTCATGGTGGGTGTTTTGTTAAAAGTAACTCTGTTACTGTTACTATTAATGCTAATACATAAGTGATAATAAGTGCAGCTGAGCATCACCTGTGCTCCCAAACATTTTGTATATACCTCGACTATAAAACTTGAGATTTTTATTGTGTTTCTCTATCCTCTTTTGCTTGATTGCTGAACTCCTTGAGATCAAAGACCATTGTGTCATCCTTTTCATTTCCCCAGGACCTAATACAAACACAGAATAGAAATATGACAATTGTTGTTGAATGAAAGGGTGACTGTGTGTCTATAACTGTATTTGTGTGTGTGCATGTATTTGTGTGTGGGGGGGAGAAACTTGGCCGAGGACTGTGCTGTCCAATACGGTAGCCGCTATCCTTATAAGACTATTGAACTCTTGAAACATGGCTAGTGAGATGGAGAAATGAAATTCGTAATTTCTAAAAAAAGATTTTATTTATTTATTTTTAGATAGAGGGGAAGGGAAGGAGAAAGAGGGAGAGAAACATCAATGTGTGGGTGCCTCTCTCACACCCCCTACTGGGGACCTGGCTTGCAACCCAGGCATATGCCCTGACTGGGAATCCAACCAGCGACCCTTTGGTTCAGAGCCTGTGCTCAATCCACTGAGCTACACCAGCAAAGGCCCCGAATTTGTAATTTTATTTAGTTTTAGTAAATTTAAAGTTAAAAACTAAAGCAGTATCAGATATTACCTATTGCATAAAACTTTGCTGTTTTGATTGAACTACATTTTCCTTTAACCATTGAAAATTTAGTGTCTGATTTGTGAAGTACTGTGTAGTATAAAAGTCTCAACTAGATTTTGAAGATTTAGGATTAAAAGGAGAATAAAATATCTCATTGATAACATTGATATTAATTACATTTTAAAATGATAATATTTTGGATATATTCAGTTAAGTAAAAATATATTATTAAAATTAATTGCTTCTTTTTACTTGTTTTAATGTGGTTACTAAAGAATATTAAATTTCATATGTATCTCATAACACATTTCATTCAGACAGCACTGGTCTAGGCCATCTCCTTGTCAACCAAGAAAACAAATGTGGTCCTGCTACAACCCCTCCTCACAGTCCTTCCTCCTGGTCTCTATTTATAAAAGGTTCAGAAAGAAAAATTTCTCCATCATTGCAACATGGAGGAGTTGTATATTCCCTGGAAAAACATACCCACACATCTAGTCTCAGATAGACCTCTTCTGCTTGGATAACCTCCCCTTGATGGGTACACGTCCTTGAGTACCCAGTAAGTGAAGGGGTCCTTCCTTACTTACAATCTCCATGAACACTATCTGTACTGCTGATGTGTCATTTAACCTCTTCTTCATCACCAGACTCTAACCTCCTCAGACCCTATACTCAATGCTTGTATGCTGTTCTCTGCATCTGCCTTTCTCTGACCCCTTTTGTCTCCTGCCACACTGAACAACTCTTGCTTTCTACAGGATATTTTGGTGGCTCTGTGCCATTCCCTACAGCCTTCTTATCTTTATCTATGATGAAATGAGAAAACTCACCATTCGGCGTCATCCTGGCGGTGAGGCTCCCTGCACCCCACTCTGACTAAGTGGTCTCCATCCTCCTAACTAGCTCTCCCATCCCACCTGGTTCCTCCAGTACCATTGTCCTCTTTCCCCTTTACTGCCTGGGCTGTGCATAGACCCTGGTTCTTCAGTCCTTGATTCCACCATCTTGCTCTTTCCATCCTCCGTCCTGAGTTCCACTCTCAGGCCTTTCACCTACCTTTCTGTTCCTCTCCCCTTTATGCTTTCCCATTGCCTTCCCAAATTCATTCTGGTGTCTTCTCTTCCACAGGCTGGCTGGAAAATGAGACCTACTATTAAGCTCAGCAGAGGAAGAGCTTCACATAACATGGGAGTGTCCTGAGAGCCTGCAAGGGGGATTAGGGATTATGAGTTTGGCACAACATCTGAGTTGGGACAGAGAGATGCTGGGATGAATCACCTTGGATAAAAGAGACAGACAATCCTGGGGCTGGATTTCAGGGCACCTTGGGTAGGAGTTAGAGTGGATTGAGTGAGGGTAATGAAGTCCTGTTTGTGTCTGAATGGAGCCCAGCCAAGAGGGGCCTTGTCCTATTGAATCAGTCACCAGATTGAAGAGTAAATGTTCAAACATCTCTCACCTGGCTGGATATGTTGCATCTGATTTTGAGAGAAAGGAGATTTCTGTGATGCTCTCATTCTAGATCTTCATGGCAGCTGGGCAGGAAAAGTCAGGGACCCAGTTGAGGCTGGGAGCAGATCAGAATCAAGCATCATTGTCCCTTGAGGGAAATCCTAATGTTAAAGTCACTTCCCAACCCAAAGGAGAGCAAAGAGAAGACAAGTAAAGCTGGAATCAGAGAAATGGGAGAGGGGGAGAAAAGAACAGCAGAGCCACACCTATGAGGGGACCACAGCACCCACATTCAGTACTGGCAGGTGGACTCAACTAGCTCCCACTTCACTTCCTCATATCAATTTATAGAATTAGAGTTTTAGTGCTAGAAGAGACCTCACTTCATCAGTGAAGAACTTGAGGTCCAGGGAGGTTAAATGACTTGAGAAGGGTCACGTGGTGAGTGGCAAATTGGAGCCTCCATCCCTCCTCTGAAGAAGGCATTGGTATCCCTCTCCACCTCATTTTCTCTGCTGTTGCCTTAAAATAGAGGCTGAAAAAATGCTTTCTGGGTCCCTATAGACTTTACTTTAGGCAAAGCACCCTGCCCCCTCATTCTCCTGGCTCCACAAAGAATGATGGACATTCCTAAAATCCTGGTCTCTGAGCCTGGGGCCACAAACTTTGCTGCCTCTCTGGTGAGTGAGGAGTCTCCAGGAAGCCTTTCTCTCCTGCCTCGCTCTTCCTCTTCACCCATTCACTGGCTCTGCTTTGTGAGCTGGTCCACTTTGCCCTGTGGGTCAGTTCATTTTCAGGTTTCTTTTGGAGGAGAGGGTTACCTGTGCTCTAAAGCATACAGAGCAAGAGAGAAATGCTAAGGAAAGCTGTGGCAGAGTCCTAGACTATCACCAAAAACAAAGTAAATATGTTTAGTAACTGCATACTATGCCTCCAGTGGGACAATTCACACAACAAATGTATTCTCACCACTCCACTGTGGTTTATAGATGAGGAAACCAAGGTCTTTCTGATTCCAGAACTTGCACCCTTCACCACTTTTCAGGCTAGTATTACAATAAAGAATGGGCCAAAATTATACAATAAAACAAACAAAAAATAGTATAGTGATGGAGGAAGGGCTATGGGCAAGTCTGGTTGGGAGGACATGGGCTAGCAAAAAGGTGGGCATTGTAAGGTATAGTCAGTCATTCTTCCCCTACATCCCTCCCTCCCTCAGTTTTCCCCACCTATGCTCCCCTCCCTCCTCCAATGCAAGGTCTTTTAGGGACAGAACTATATCAGTGTGGGGTCCTTCCCTCTGCTGCTGACACAGCTGAACCAGACCCTGGAAGATGGAGGGGCCAGGGTGTGTGTGAGTGAGGTATGGAGGGCCCAGCTCCTCAAGTTTCAGGAGCAAGAGCTTCAGGTGTCTGGTGGGTTAAAAATACAGAGGCCTCAACTAAGAGTCATTTGATACCAGTGGCTGAGCCTGCTGAGTCCAAGGGCCTGAAAGTAGGGGCCCAGAGGGAAGGGGCTGAGCAGAAAGCAGAAAGCAGAAAGCAAAACATCAGAGAGAAAAGAATGGGATGGGGCAGCTACTGGAAAGCATACTGTGGAACTGAAGAGCCAAGGTCAAAGAGAGGGAGCGGAATGGGATGAAAGTCTGGTAGCTGCAAGAGAAGATGAGGAAATGGAGCAGGCCTTGGGCTACCATTTGGTCCCATTTCACACCCTTCAGGATACAAAAGGTCAGATTCATCATGGACAATCTAATGTTCTAATGTGTCTGTCCAAATGTTTTCTCTCCTCCACAGTGCAGCAGGGGCTGAATGTGACCTGGGTCATCTAATTCTGGGAGGGTCTGCCCCTCTGTCCTGCTGTCTTCTCTGGTTGTGGGGTTGTAGGCACATTAGTCACTCTCCTGTGAGACTAGGAGATGGGTTCTGAGGTCTCTTCAGCTCCAATGTGCCCTGCTTAGGCTAGCTCTGACCTCTCCTACTCCAGTGACAGTTGTCCCTCTTAAACACACCCCTGCCACAATCCTGAGATTTTCCATGACCTGTTTGCCTTAGCTCATGTAAGGTCTGCCCCATGGGATTATGGAAAATTTACTTCTCTAACAGAATTTCATGTCACTACCTAGGTGCAAGATAAACATTGTCACTCCAAAATCAGAGCTATCTCAGGGCGGGGATGAGAGGCTTCTGACTTTGATCTAGCCTCTCCATGGTCTCCCTCATGCCTCAGTTTACCTGTAAATGGTAAGAGCCCTGGAGAATCAATGAGGGCCCTTTCTTCCTTCCTAGGTCCAGAGTTGAACTCATTCACTTGGCCCTCACCCCCAGGAAAGGCTCCAAAAAATTAGAGCCCCTCCCCTCCAACTCTGGTTGGTTCTCAAGTGCATAGGAATTAATCTACATCTTTGGCTCAGGGCACACAGCCTACCTCTTCATGCTATCTCACTGTTAATTTTTCCCCCTAGTGTTTCTACATGATCCGACTTGTCAGAGACATAGAAATGAATGACTGCTGTTCACTGCTGTCCTTGGAACCATTCAGCCTGGAGACCCTCCCTCTCCACTGTGCTCATAAAACTGAATCCCATAGGACCAGAGTTGAAAACACAAGCAGGAGGCAGCAGCCAAGGGCTTTCCCCATTCTTCATGGGCAGAGGAACCCCAAATGCACATCTCTTCAGAGGGATGTGGTCAGCATTGCCCAGTGCATGCCCGCCCTTCCCCTGCCTTCCCATGTTAGGAGTGTTGAGTGAAGCAAAGGAAACTGGCTGGAGCTCAGCCAGGTCTCCAGTCCTGGACATGGCTCCATCTTGTATTCAGAGAATGACCTCATCCTTGGTCTGGGTTCTTTAAATGGAAGTGCAGGGGGTCTCTTTGCTGCAGTCTGGATTGCATTTTAATTGCGTTCTCTTCTTTACAGGATCAAAGAAACAGACTTCACATAGAGGGCATTCAAGGTTTTAGGACTTAGAGTTAATAGTGCATTTGTACCTTTTCCTTTGTATTATGAATTTAACCTGTAACCCGGAATATCTCCATCTTTACACCCCCATTTCCTTCTCTCTGAGTCCCCTTGCCCTCACTTCTCCTAATTATCTCAACTCCCCCCCTCCACCAGCCCCAGTTTCATTTACCTCCGACTCATCTGGTCTTATTTTTAGCTCCAGCTTTTTCCTTTCTTAATATGGTGATGAGCTATTAGGCTGGTGTGGGGACAGGGGCTGAGGAGCCCTGGACATTGTGTGGAGGGAGGGGAAGAAGGCTCTGGGAGCCTGGGGGAGAAGTGCAGGAGGTGGGAGGATTCCAGTCTTATGGAGCTGTACTGGCCTCAGAAGGTTACCCCTCTCTCCTGCCAATTTTGGAAACATATTTAGACAGGACCAGGTGGAGCCAAGGGGTGCCAATCTCAGGGCAGCTCAGGTTGCCTCCCCACCCCCTGCTCCTATTCCTCCTGACCCTTTTTCTCTTGGCTCTGTTGACAGTGTGTCCAAGACCCAGCAGTGTCCTCTGTCTACTGCCCTAGGCCATTTCCCACCCCACCCGCACTGAGAGCCCCTCACTCAGGATTCAGGATCTGGGGGGCCCTCCCTACCCCAGCAAACCTTTTCTGAACCAGGAAAGACAACCCAGATCTCACTACCTCCATGCGTGCTGCAGACAGGATGCGGGGCAAAACTGTGCTGAGCCTGCGGTCACTGCTGATGTTACTGCTGATGTTAGGGACTCCAGAGTCAGGGGTGCAGGGGGAGGATGGGCTGGACTTCCCCGAGTACGATGGTGTGGACCGTGTGGTCAATGTCAACGCAAAGAACTACAAGAATGTGTTCAAGAAGTACGAGGTGCTGGCACTTCTCTACCACGAGCCCGCGGAGGACGACAAGGCCTCGCAAAGACAATTTGAGATGGAGGAGCTGATCCTGGAGGTGAGTGCTGGGATATACAGGCCTGCAGAGTACACTCAGCCCCTCTCTGTGACTCCCCTACAACCCCACAGAGGCCTTTGAGGGTGGAGCTGGGGCCAGGGACAGTGCAGCAGGATGCTCTCATCTTGACCAACGGGACCCAAGTGGCATGTGGCCTCGGTCAAATGAGAAACTGAGACTTGAGGACTCAAAAGTACCACTATAGTCAGGCAATTTTAGGAGAGAAGGGACTAAAAGGAACGTCTCCTCCATGTTATGGGAGGCTGGTAATACTAGGTTTGGCTAGGACTGGGGGACCTTTGGAAGGGGGACAAAAAAGGAAAAGCGAGATTCTTCAGGAGAAGTGGGGGAAGTGCAGTGCTAAGGACTGAATCTCTCATCCACTTTCTTAGCCAGAACATGCCCCTTCTCTATATACTTTAGGAGTAGCACCCCAAAGAGATCTAAACTGAATGTAAGTTTAAATGTTATTAACATCTTGGATATAATTCATTTCATGGCTACATGTTTACTAGAGACCACCATGCCTCCCATAAGTAGGTCTCTTAGTCCTTCTTTCTTCCTCCCCTCCCTTATTCCCCATCTGCTCCTATTAAATCAAGCTGGATATTCTGATTAGAAAATTCTTGTGGCTAGAGGAGACTTCAGAATGTCTTCTCCAGCTTCTCTTTGTCAGAATATTATTCTCACCTCCAAGCTGACTTCAGGCCCAGAGGGGAGAGGAGCTATTATAACAAGAAAAAGCACCTGTGTGTGGGGATGATCGGGCGGTATAGTCACAAACACCCCTCCAGGAGCCAGCATGTGTTAGCAGCAACTTGTCCAAGCTTCAGCAGTCCCTTTTCTATCTTGGCAATGCAGATAGGCGCCAACTTACCCAGAGCTTGGAGTATTTCAGGGCAAGATACCAAGACCACAGGCTCTCATTTCTGTGTGTCCCCGCCAAGTGCTGGAACCCGCCATCTGATTAATAAGCTTAGTATTTTTATCCTGAGTGCTCAGCATCCATGGCCATCTACCTGCCAACTACCTCCCTTCCAGTACTCCTGAGACTCCAGGAGCCAAGTCTGTGTTAGGTGGGGTTAAAGTCACAAGCCATGCTGAAGGCATAAAACATCAGCACTGCGTGCCCAGCTGGCAAGCTGATGGGCAGGTACCTGGGGAGTACCTGTCCTCAGCCTCAGGGCAGGCTGAGGTAGACAGTAAAGGGGAAAGTTCACCTGGATGAGGAGAGCCCGGCCTGTTTCTTCTCTGATCTCTGGCTCTCTTCCTCTGAGGGTTACGAGTGCTGGCCACAGAAACCTCTACTCTCAGCTTTCAGGCATTTCCCACTTATCCGCAAGGTGACCAGACCCTCCCACCCACCCACCTACTACTCGCCTGCTCTCCAAAATTTTTCCCATTGTGGGTCACTTTTGAGAATCCCAGGGATGTCACCCCATACTGGGCACGGCCTTTGATAAAGACAGAGTGCATGGGCTCAGCCCTGAGCAAGGGAAAGGCTTCAGTCTCTCTAAAGCCAGACTCCTAAGCATTCCTGAGGAAACAGGAGTATCATGCATAGTGCTTCAAAGTTCAACATCATAAACTCATTGCAAACAAGCAGCAAATGTTCAGACATTAAAACTGTGTTAAGGAAAAAAAGGGCGGGGGTTGTAGGGAAAGTGGCAATACTCTGGATCCTTGCACAGCATCAATGTAAACTCTTCAATTCCCTATGTCCCAAATGACTCAACTTGGAAGCATGAGATGGGGAATAGGGGTTACTACAAATTACAGGGACTGACTTTACTCTAATCCTCCCTGCAGTTAGCAGCCCAAGTCCTCGAAGACAAGGGTGTTGGCTTTGGAATGGTGGACTCTGAGAAGGATGCAGCTGTAGCCAAGAAACTAGGTAAGGTGGGTTGGGAACACAAGGAGGGGAAGGTGGCTTGTGAGACTAAACCAGCAGCCCTTGTGTAGGCTAGGAACCCTACCATGCCTCTTCTGAAAGGAGGAGAAGTTACGGAAATTGAAAGGGATATGGCTGAGAGTCCTGACCTCTTTTATTCCTTATACAGACACATGTTCAAATCACAGAAAGAAGTGGACATGGCCTTCTTTAAATGTGATTTTCAGACAACTAAAGACAGGGCTAAGTGCTGGGGGAACAAGGGAGCTCAGGTCTCAGGTGGAACTGGAGAGGCCTCAGCAAATGCCTCTTCTCACCCTGCCCTCTCCAGAACCATGGCTAAGTATTACAGCACCGGCCACCAGGGGGCAACACAGTCCGAGACTGGACTTGAGATATAGATGGGGGCCTGATGGCCAGTGATGAAATCATCTGGTCAGCAACCCTTTAACAAAGGGTTAAAAGGCTGACCTGGCAACTGGCTACTGGAGTCCTCAGAGTAGGTAACATGAATATCTCTCTCTAATATGGCAAACAGAGAAAGGGAGAAATCTTGCTAGAGTCTATATCTTCCTACATTCCCCCCTACATCACAACCTGATCCCATCTTCTCCCTGGAGAGCACTTTGGGCCAGGCTAGCTATCCCAGGTAAGTCAAGGGATAGACACCATTGGTGTAGAGCTGAAGGGCAGTAGAGGCGAGCGATGCTGAGGAAGAGGGGAGGGAGTGGGATACAGCGGGATTATGGAAATGGGGCCATGGCCCTGGGTTTAAACCCATGGCTCTGTGGGGAGGTTGGGATCATGGCTCATCTCAGGCCCACTCCCTAGGACTAACTGAAGAGGACAGCATCTATGTGTTCAAGGGAGATGAAGTCATTGAGTATGATGGCGAGCTTTCTGCTGACACCCTGGTGGAGTTTTTGCTTGATGTGAGGATTCATTACCCTGGACCCAATGGCTTTATTTTAAGACTTTATGCCCATCTTGAACCAACCCCAATTATACGCGTGCGCGCGCACACACACACACACGCACGCACACACATGCACACACACCAGACAGCCCCTTCTTCCTGTTTCCAAGCCCTCTTCTCCCTTTGCTACTCCCTGCTCCCATCAGTGAGAATAGAAACTCTCTTCCTTCAATGTCACTGTTCTTCCAGGTCCTAGAGGACCCTGTGGAATTCATTGAGGGTGAACGAGAGCTGCAAGCATTTCAGAACATTGAGGATGAGAACAAACTCATTGGCTACTTCAAGAACAAAGACTCAGAGCGTGGGTAAACCTCAGACTCCATGGTTCCTTTCCTTGGTTCCCTCTACTTAATCCACTTCACAACCCCTCTATCTCCTAACTCCTCTTGCTACAATCAGCTCTATCAACTGCTCTGATCTCTGAGGGTTCCCAGAAGGACACCTTCAGCATTCTACCTCCTTCCACCCCATGTTTTGATCACTCTCAGAGGGTGTGGGTCTCAGAATGAACCCTACCTTGCCAAAGAACTGGGAAGACAAAGGGGAGAGGGCTCCCTGGCACACCCTGCGGTCCCAGAGACTGACCCTGCATCCCCCTTCAGATTACAAGGCCTACGAGGACGCCGCAGAGGAGTTCCATCCGTACATCCCCTTCTTCGCCACCTTCGACAGCAAGGTTCTCCACCCCAGAACATATTGTGTCTTTTTCACCTTCCTCAACAGCTCTCCAACCCCTCTCCCAGAATCTATGGAGACCTGTTCCCTCCCTACATACCACACTTCCCACTTCCACCTCAGGATTCCCCCACCCCAAAGATTTTAGATTATCTGACCCACTTCTCTCATGTCCAACCAAAGCCCAGAAAAGTTAAGACACTTGTCCAATGTCACAGTTGCAGCAATGAAGCCCCATGAGTCTGAACTCCCTTCTTCATACCTGCTCCCCCATAATACTGCTTCTCACCATGATACCACATACCCCGTTCCACCTCCACCCCCAAAGGTGGCAAAGAAACTGACCCTGAAGCTGAACGAGATTGATTTCTATGAAGCCTTCATGGATGAACCTGTGACCATTCCAGACAAGCCCAACAGTGAAGAGGAGATTGTCAACTTTGTGGAGGAGCATAGGAGGTAGGGGCAGGGGCAAACCTCTGAGCAGAGCTGGAACTCTTGTCTTTGACATGGGCTGGGGGAAGCTCAGCCAACCAGGAGGCTGCTCTTGCTTTGAGATAATCCACTTCCACATGCCAGTGCTTATGATACACTGACCCCCTTTCCACAATATTTTGTGCCCTATCCAGCGCTGAGTCCTTACACGTGGAAGGTTCTCCATAAATGTGTACTGTGAATTGTGATGAGTGTTGAGGGCCTGTGGTCTGCCAGGAACTGACGCGTGCCTTCCAGCTCTGTTATTGCATTTAATCCTTTTAACAACCTTAAGTAACCCTGGCTGGTGTGGCTCAGTGGATAGAGTGCTGGCCTGTGAACCAAAGGATTGCTGGTTCAATTCCCACTCAGGGAACATGCCTGGGTTTTGGGCCAGGTCCCAAGTAGGGGGCACTCAAGCGGCAACCACACATTGATGGTTCCCTCTCTTTCCTCCTTCCTTCCCCTCTTTATAAATAAATAAATAATAGGTTCCACAATCACTAAGTGTCAGAACTAGATTCCAACCCAGATCTGGCCTGTGATCTTTCTCATACGTTACCCTACACCTGTACTTCTCAACAGAGTGGAGGGATTGGTGAAGTAAGGGAAGAATTTTGCCCTCCAGGGGATATTTGGCAATGTCTGGAGAGATTTTTGGTTGGGGGGAAGGCTGCTGGTGTTGGGTTGAGGCCAAGGATGTTGCTAAACATCCGACAGTGACAGAACAGCCCCCACAACAAAAGATTACCTGGCTCCAAATATCAATAGTGCTGAGGTTGAGAAACCCTGCCCTAAACTCACACATAGTTTTCTTCTTTCACAGTACTTTACAGCTGGAAATACATTTTCATCAGTGTAAACCACATTCCCCTCTCTCCCTCTAGGTCATGGTCACTTCATCAGTGCAGGAATGTGTTTGCTTTGTTTAACTTTATCTACACAGCAGCTAACACAGGGCTTAGAACATCTCAGACACCCAATTTTATTGAATGAATGAGTGAATACATGCATGCATACATGAATGAACGAACGAACAAACAAATGAATACTCAGATGTCTGGTTTTTACTTTTGTCTCAAAAGTCTCTCTTGCAGTCCCCTTGCCCACCACCTTCCATTCTCTCACCTGTTTAAACCATGCAATGATCTGGGTCTGGTGCCCAGTGCTTAAACTTTGCCAGGTGGCTTTGTTCTGAGCTACAAGCTGTCTGTACCCTAGACGTGAGCCAGAGTCAGCCTCTACTATGGGGGCCCTTGTGGGGGAGGGTGCCATTCTCAAACACTGAGGAGTGACTCTTGTCTGTTCTAGATCGACCCTGAGGAAACTGAAGCCTGAGAGTATGTATGAGACCTGGGTGAGTATCCTAGACAGGGCCAGGCCCTGGGGGAGCATAGGTGGTTACAGGGTCAAGTTCTAGAAACATCCCACCCTGCTGTTTCTCGTGACTCACTTGTAGGAAAGACAATGGACCAGGAAAGGTTGGGTTTTTTGTTCTGAAGAACATGTCACTGTAAGTCAATAAAGATGACAAGGGAGGAGTCACAAGTTCTGTGGCTGGGGGAAGTATGGGGCTCTGGAGCTGAACAGGGCAGTGTTACTTGGAAAAGAGTCACCACCACAAGACTATACCTGACCCAGAAGCTGCATTTTCATAAAATTCACATTCAAGGCAGATCTAGGATCTGTTCTGGGCTCTCTGGCTTCAGGGAGTATAGCTAAGGCCCTCCTCTTTCTCCCAAAACAGGAGGATGATCTGAATGGAATCCACATTGTGGCCTTTGCAGAGGAAGCTGATCCTGGTGAGGGAAAAATACTGGATTGGATGGTGGGGATTGGTGAAAGGGGCAGACAAGGATGTTTTTTAGAGTATAGGCTTCACTTGGGAGGCATTCCTGGGAGAGTGCTACTGGCCTAGGGCTAAACATGTAGAGTTGTGTGAGGAAAGAGATCTGTGTTCTCTGTGTCCCTTTTCTCCCCACCCTACCTCACACTTCTTGCTTGTGTTCCTTCCAAGATGGTTATGAGTTCTTAGAGACTCTCAAGGCCGTGGCCCAAGATAACACTGAAAACCCTGATCTTAGCATCATTTGGATTGACCCCGATGACTTCCCCCTGGTAAGAGGCACCACTCAGGCACAGCTTTCCTAAGGTAGGGCCTAGACTGTGGCATGTTCTGAGGGGAGCTTGTTTCAGAGTTCCTATCCCATCTCCCAGCTGGGGCTCCAGGAAATCATGCCTACTGCATGCTGAAAGGCACCATAGGCATGAAAAAAGCCCAAGAAAGGGGAGCAGGATTGGAAGTGAATCACATGGGACATTACCTACATGACTCCCAGAGCAGAAGCAAGGCAGGGAACTGTACTCAGGGTTGACTTCTAGAGAAAACTAGAGTTTTGAGGAGCAGATGGACATATTAACCCTGCACATGGATGTACACAATCATAGAATCAAAGCACAGATTCCCTATCTCAGGGGATGGTTTTATTCCCAGCTTAGTTGTTGAACACCCAGCACTCATTGTTGAAAGGCTAACTGAATGAACAAACAAATGTAAGGAAATTGGCAATTACCAGGTATAACTACATTAGTTTAGAGATGTAGAAACTGAGGGTCAGGGAGGAGTGACTTGCCCAGAGCCACAGGGTCTCTCAGTAGCAGAGCCAGAATCAGAACAGGGGTTTCCTCTCTAGTTCTTGGAAAGGAGGAGTCAATGTGCCTAGCTGGTTCTCCTGATACTTTCCCTTAGGGATTTCTACCTTTTAATTGCTTAGCTTTCTACCTATTCCCTCAGATCCTGCAACTGAACCATCCCCGACCCCTGCCTGGGTTCATAGTGTCTTCTACCCCTATGCTGCCTTTCACACCCTCCTGGAGTCATGTGTTCCTCAACTCCATTAAGTTGCCCCATATGGTCTCTCCACAGCTGGTTCCATACTGGGAGAAGACATTTGATATTGACCTGTCAGCCCCACAAATAGGTGTCGTCAATGTTACTGATGTAAGTATCCTTCCCTCACCCCTCACCACCACTGATCCCCAACTCTGCTTCCCAGAGTGGCTGGCTCTCCTCTGTTCTGCTAAGGCAGAGTTGAGTCCTTCCCAGAAGAATCAGACATGTCCAGTCTAATGGCTGGATAGAGGGAGAGATTCATGCTCTGAACATAGAACTGGCTGCTCATCCTTCAAGACTCAGTTCAAATATCCTCTTCTCCATGAAGGTTTTCCAGATCTCTCACTTGGAATTATTTTTTCATTAGCACTCTCAGAGCCCATTTAGCATTGAGAAGATGACTTTCATATGGCTATTTATGTACCATGTGTATCTCTTCCAATGACTTTAAGCTTTTTCAGAGCAGAAATCATCTCATTCACATGACAGGTGCTTTGACATTGTTTGTTGAGTTGAATTGAATAATCTACAGTCTTTGCTTTCATATAATTCTCAGTCTAACTAGGGAGGCAGGCATTCCATTAACTACTAGGCCAGATCTGATAAACTCTATAATAAAGATATAAATAAAGTGGTAGGAAGACACAGAAATTAAAGTAATTTCTGCTTGAAAGAATCAGAGAAGGGTTTAAAAGGAGTGGCTTTCAAAGTGGAGACTGTACAATGTTGAGGGAATTCTACAAGTGAAAATTATGAGAAGTCATTTCCAAACTGATGGAAAAGTTGGTGCAAAAGGTCAAAAGTTGGAAAATGAATATTCGGATTGGAAAAAGGAAAGTAGTTTTTTTATGACTTGAACATCTAGAGATCTCAGAGAATAGTGCTGGAAACGCAGGTTATAAAAAACCTTGAATGCTGAAGAGTTTCTGACTTTATTCTTTAGGCCATGAAAAGCCACCAGTGGTTTCACATCAAGGGCATGATAGAAGGGTCTGTTTTAGGAAGCTCAGAAAGACAAGGGCATGCCAGAAAGAGTGTAGGCAGAAGGCCTAGTTGCCCATCAAGCCATTCTTTCTACTCCTACTGTCACCGTTCTAACCTAAATCTTCTTCTCTGGCAACTGACAGATGAAGGGATGGGACAGAGGACATAGGGGAAAATGTCCAGAGTCCACTGAGTGAAACAACAGATCCAAAGACCTAAGTTGGGCTTAGCTGCAGTTCTCTGTTTGTGCTGTGCCCTAGGCTGACAGCATATGGATGGAGATGGATAACGAGGAGGACCTGCCTTCTGCTGAGGAGCTAGAGGACTGGCTACAGGATGTGCTGGAGGGCGAGATCAACACAGAAGATGATGATGATGACGATGACGATGACGATGACGATGACGATGATGATGACGATGATGATGACTAGTTGCTGTGACAACCATCTCTCTGCCCCACCAGCTCAGGCTCCTTCCTACCTTCCCTGAGTTCCTCCAGAGATGACTAGGTCATTTTCTGCCACTGAGTCCCTTGGGGTCTATATGCTGAGGGCTGAGACTCTGGCCCCCTCACCTGACGGGGGAAGGAGTTACTTTCCCTACACAACAGCCTAGCTATTTCATCTGACTTCTGTTTATTGTCCCATAATGTCCCTGTATCTATTATTTTTTTCTTCCATTACTTCCTAAACCCTTTCTTGTGATTTTCCTCTTGCCCTATCTCTGGGTCCCCATCTATTTTCTGTTCCCTGAACCTGCGTACACCCTTCCCCTACTCTCTCAAATCCTAGATCCTTGTGACTTCTCCCTGTGTTTAGAACTGTATCTCTGCAATCTCTTATTAATGTATTTGGGTCAAACCAAGACTTCAGTAAAGGATCTGGGGCAGCTGAGCAAGTGTCTTGTCGGTGAGGTCTCATCCCTATGGCAGGAGGGAATCAGCCATAGGGGTGGGGTAGGTGTGAGTGCCTTGTGAAAGGCTACGATAGGCAATAGGTGGGGAGTTGGGGCTCACTTCAGGCAGTTATCCCAGAGAAGCTAGGATTATTTATCTGCTTCAAGTCAACAAGCCTTTTCTGAACACATGGTTCTTGTCCAGCACCACCGTTAAGCTCTAGGAGAACAATGAGTGCCGGGCCTGTCCCTGCTCTTGAGCTGATTACCCTCACTGGGAAGCACACAAGCACTAAACAACTGAAGAAAAATACACAGCAGTATGTAATTAAGTGATTATGTGTCGCTTGATAGCACCCTCCCTGCAGCTCTCATTTGAATGTCAAAACTGAGCCCAAATAATACTTCCTTGGTGAGGTCTTTCCAGAGGTGGCCCCTGCTGCAGTACCCTCCTCTGGGTTCACACTGCACCTTCTCTATACACCTCTGTCCTAGTATTCAGGACATTCTATTCTAGCTCTTCATTTACATGTCTGTCTGCCCCACTAGACTGCATACCCCTTGAAGGCAGGAGCCCAGGTCTTTTCTCTGTGTCCACAGAACCTGGCACACAAAAAGGAGTGCCTAATAAATGTTGATTAAAAGAAGGAACAAATTAATAGAATCAGCTCAGAAGAGAGTGATTGGAGTGGGCACTAATGGTTTCATAAAGGAATTGAATAGTTTTCTAGGCCTTAAATAAAGAATGGGATTTTGACAAGAGGCAAAGGAGTTGGGGGTGGGGGGGACATTTCAGCCAGTGGAAATGTCTAAAGCACCAGAAGAATGTGTGCGTCCTTTTGGAGACACAGAGGAGACCAGAAGACAAAAAGAGAAGCTTAAGTGGAGGCTGTGACATGGGGTGGGCATGATGGGCCTAGATTGTAGAGGTGTTTGAATTTAATCCTGTGAGCTGGGGAGAAAAGGAAAAATTTAATCTGGCACTGATGAGCAGGATGGATCAAGGGAGGGGAGATGATAGAGATACCAGAGGCAGGGAGCCCAACTCTCATGATCAGAGACTGTTATAATAATTGAGGTCATGTTGGGAGAACATGGGTCCAAGTAGTGGCCATGGGAATGGAGAGGTGACATTGAGTGTTGTATACTGGGGATTCCCCAGACTTGGGCCTGCTTGAGTTCCTGGCAGGAAGGACTCATATTCTCTCCAACACAGCCCAGGGGGTGTCAGGAGTGGTGGTGAGGAAACCAAGCAAATGAACAAGTCTGTAACTAACACAGTTTTCATGGGTCAGGTATAAGGGTGTTTGCTGGGAGACTTAGAGGATTTCTGTGCATGGAAGAATGAAACCTGAGGTTAGAACAGTTTTCACCTTCCACAGCAAATCCAGGAAGTGCTCCTGGAAAAAGTGGCAAAAGTATAGAGTAGAAACCATGTAGTCACCCAACTTGTACTAATTTAATAACTGTTTAATATATAGTATGGGCACTGGGCCAATATGCTAATATCATGGAGCTTTCTGTTTAGTATAGGTCAGTACAATGCTTGGATTAAAAAATAGCTCCCATGATTTAAGCTTCCATCTGTGCTGATCCTTAGAGACTGACAGTTTTTAAATCTCAGAAGAACCCTGTAAGATGGCATTAGTGTCCCCATCTTACCAGCAATGATACCAACAAGACTCAGAAGCATAACCTGCCCAAGAAAGGAGGAGACAGCATGAAGCCCAAGTCCCTTGTACCTCATTGCTTCTGGAAGGCATGGAACTTCCACTGATGTAGATAAGTCATTTCATTTCTTTGAGTCTCAAAGAGGGGCCAATGAAATAGTTTTGTCTCTACCACACAGAACAAATGAGATACATACAAAGGCAAATTATGAGGGTATTATCATCAAAGGGGCAGTGGCAGGGTGAACTGGGGGACAGGAGAAAGAGCAAAGAGGACTTTCAAACCCAAAGCAGCAGGAGCCTGAGGGGACAGCATGTCTTTTAGGGACAGCATGGACTGAGAAAGGAGGACCCACTTGTGGCTTCCTGAGGGCTCTCTACCAGGTTGAAACTGGGGTGGCCAGGGCCAAGGCAGTCTCAGAAGTGGTTCAGTCACTGATAGGGCTCAGACCTCTTCCCTGGGCCAGATTCTGCCAGAGTTGAGGCCAGGCTCTTTAGGGTGGAGATGAAGGTAAAAACAGATGCTTCCCCACTTCTTCCTTCCTTCTTAGTCTGGCTGAGAATCTGTGGGAGGAAAGTCCCTGGGGTGGAAGGGAAGTGAGAGCTGCCACCCAGAGCCCAGGCGGAGGGGCAGAGCTAGGAGACAGCTGAGTGTGGCTTTGCAAGTTGTCTATATTTACATGCTGAGCTCACTGTTGCTCTTTTTCTCCCTGGAAAATAAAATGACATCATGATGGGGGGTTGGCAGTAGAGTGGTATGTTTGGGAAAGGTAAAATACATACATACATACATACATACATACACACATACATACCAAAAACACGAAGGGGCTGGCTGACTTCATCTTAGACAAAGACTTGTGGCTCCAGGTCCAGCGAAGGAGGTCCCAGTATTGCTTCTGGTCCCCTCCCCTACCTCCTACCCTCACCCTGCAACGTTGATAGTCTGAGCCGTCATTACCTATGACCCATAAGGTCGGGGTGTAGGTCTTTTCAAAGTCAGGCAGCTAAGAGAACCTAGAGGCCAAAGGCCTTCCAAACCCATCAACTCTAATGTACTCTGTGCCTCCCAGGGTCCCAGCTATTGTACTCATCATAAGGTCAGGAGGGGAGGAGGGTGTACAGGAGGGAAAGAATTAAATCTGAGAATTGGGTGTTGAGGTTTAGTAGAGGACGTAGCGTCTCCCCCAAGTCTGATCCCCAGCCCCTCTATCTCCCCACCCCCCACCCCTACCCCCGCCCCGCACCCCGCTCCTCCCCGGCTCTGACGTCACGGTCAGCCGGGTGGGGCGAGGCAGTGCTGGTCTCCGGCTCCAGCTCCGGCTCCGGCTCCGGCTCCGGCTCCGAGGGCGGAAGCGGCGAGGCGGCGGGAGCCGAGGAGGAGGCTCCGGACGCTGCTCAGGAACCGGGGACGCCGGTGTGCCTGTGCCCTGCGCACTCAGCCCCGAAGCGGTGAGAGGACGCAGAGCGGACGTGTTGCGTGGAGAGGGCCGATTTGGGGTCTGGGCTTGGGGGGGCGTGGATCCGGACGCCCGGGCAGGCGGGGTGCGTGGGGCCCCGGGCGGGTCCGCTGGGGAAGCCTCCCCACCCCCCGCCCCCGCCCCAGGCTCCGTTACCAGCGGGGTATCTTAAGTCCCTGCCAGCGGCCCCGCAGCTCGGTCACGCCACGCAGTGGCGTGCGGACTAGCCGCTGGGTATTCCGACAGGCCTGCTTCCCGCCCAGCGGGCTCGGCAGCCATCCCCTCCCCTTTTTTGGCTGCAGACTCTCCTCGGGGGTGGCCAGCCTCCCAGCCCAATCCGCCATGGTTTCCCGGCAGCCCGGCCGGTACCGGGAGCCCCGGGGCTCCCACCTGGCCTTCTGCGCCTGGGGAAGAGGTGGGATTGGCGACAGTTTGTCCGGAGGGAAGGATCTGGGAGTGTAGAGGAGTGAAGTAGGTAACGTAAAACCCCTAGTTAACTTCATATGATAGGTGTCAAAACCAACAGGGACACACGCCTACAAGAGACACGCCAACACACACGGTGACACACACCCATGTGACTCCTACACACATCTTGTACACGACAGATCGCAAACGTCCCTGCACCGCACATCCAGGCCCCACCTCACCCCACTACCTCCCGCTTTCAAGTCTCCTGGAAGAACAGCAGTTTAACAGGACAGCTGAGTGGGGACACTGTCCCCAAGTCCACTCTATTTTTCCAGGCATCTTCCCCCAGCTCTGGGCTTCAGATTGCCCTCATTAAAACAGTGGGAAATGATGGGGTGGGGGGGGAATCCTGGTCTTACTCCAGGACAAGGAGACAGGAACTTGAGGGTGAGTGAGCCTGGAACTCTAAAACTGGGTGAGTAGGGAGAGTAGAGGCTTACTGGTGGCCACTCCTTCTGGTTCCAGTTAGAGCCTAGGGTGCTGGGAGTGGCTGGTTTCTGGGCACCAGAGTGGCCAAGGGATGGAGAAGGGGGTGGAAGCGAGGGAGAGGGAGAAAAAGAATGAGTATGAGTCAGCCAAAGGATGGAGCCCGAGTCAGAGAGAATGAGGGGAATGTGTGTGAGAGGGACAGAGAGTCAGTGCACTGGGAGAAAGAGGAAGTGAGAGACAGAGATGGTCAGAAGAGTGGGATGAGTGCTGGAGAATGGACTACAGAGGCTCAGAAATTAGAGAGGAGGAAAGCAGGATGGTGGTGAGATGTGAGACCCCAGGGAGTTAGGGAAACATGCTGAATCTGTGTGTTTTGTTTCTCTACTGCCCGTCTGTCCCCCAGGCTGTCAGAGCATTAGGTTTACTTATTCTTCCCTTTGTGGTTAAACACTGTGTTAGGGAAATTGCCAGAGATGCCCTAGGCTGCTGAATGCTCTGGTTGCCTACTTCCTCATTTCCCTGACACCTGTGCCCATCATGTGTGCATGTATTGTCATGCATGAAGAAGAAAGCTACAGAGTCATGCCCTGCCATGCCAGCCTCTCACTCTCTCACACAGATCCTCATGCACAGTGCCTCAGGGGACATCACCAACCTTCCTGCAGCCAACCAACCCAGGCTCCTCCGCACCAGACTTACTCTGTCTCTTTACAGTAGGGAAGCTACTCCTTCCTAATAGAATTGTAGCTCTGAGTATTTAGTTCAGGACACTGAGTCACAGATTCCAGGAGTGCTAAGTGTTCATGGCTACCACCAAATGGGATAGAATGAAAGCCCACAGAGAGGAAAGGAAGAAGAGGCTGAGAGACCAGGAAGAGAGGAAACGGATAAGGAAGAGACAAAACAGAAACAATAAGAGACACAACCAGATGAGGGGAATGTGGCAGAGGCCTCACCCCCTCCCCACTATCAGGTGGCCCTCCTCTGCCCTGCCTGGTCCAATGCCAAGTATTTTCTGGTACCCTCATCTCTATCTGGTCTTTCTTCTCTTAGACTAAGGACCAAGGGCTTCACACTGTCCCTGTGCCCAAAGGTAACCCATTTTGTTTCTTGGACTGAACTGAACATCCACAGACCCAGGTGTCATATTCTTCTTCATAACAGAAATAAAGATACCACCCTCCCCCACGCAACAAACACACACAGAAGCTGAATAGGAGGGAAAAGTCACTTGAATATGATATTAATGGAGTACTTAGGGATAAACTAAAGGAATACTTGAATTTGAGGGCCAGATAAAATCTAAAATAGGAACCCTGCGATCTCGCTACTCCTCTGCTTTTCCTTGATAACAAACCTTCCTCCCCTCTCCTTCCCCGCACAAGACTGATGGACTTAAGTGCCTACAAGCCCCCTTCCGCCCACTTCAGTGACCTCCAGGTCCTTGCATCTATGTGGGATGGCCCCTCCCCTCAGACTTAGCTGCTGCAGATGTAAGTGAGGAAGGGAGGACAGCAGCTCCTAATCCTTTGTCTTTCTTTTTAAATTTATTAAGGATTTGCAAGTAAATTCTAGGGAGAGGGAATAATCATGAATTAATGTCAGAATGCACAGAAATGCTTTTGGTGCTGCCACCTCCTCCACAGGTGGTTATCCCATTTTGCTAGGCTTCTCAACCTGTTCCCAGGCCTGCTCCTTCTCCCCCAGTGCCCATGGAGTACCTACCTATCATGCTCCCAACTCCTTCCTTAAAAGTTCAGTGTATAATGATTCTTACCTGCCACCCCCCTCCATGCTTCAGTGTCCTAAAGTTGGTAGGATCTTTGACAGGGGGTGGCTTGGAAGGAGAGGAAGGAAGGAAGGTATGAGGAAGCCATGAGCAGAGCACAGAATGATCTGGAAGGGAAGGGGCTGACTTCCTGGCAGCCTAGGCTCCGGTTCCCAGTTCCTGCCCTGGTATCCTGTCCCAAGAATGGCCTGAGCCGGACTGCTTGGTGTTCCCTGGGCAGCCTCTGCACTCTCCAGAGTTCTGGAGGACTCTTCAGAGCTAGGCCAGGAGACTTTGCCATAGGCCCCTTAAGGATTCTAAATTTTGGTGAGGAAAGTGACATGGAGGGTAAAGAAGCCAAACTTCTGCCAAGACCCGGCATGGCCAGATGCTGTCCCTCCTCCATGCACAGCCCATACCTCCAGGTACAATGATCAGTGAGACCGGAGAGTGATGTAAGGAGATTCCACCTCCTTGCACCCCCAAATTTGCCCCCAAATGATCCTGCTCTTGTCTCAAATAGGATTTCTCCAGGGAAGGAGGCAACCTGGCTGCCTTTCCCTGCTCTCTCAAGGGGCCTTACTGCTGCTTTGTGTCCAGTGGGTCTTACAATTCCCCACACACCCTCCCATCAAGTGGTGTCATTGTCCTGAGGACTGAGGTGGGGGCACCGAGAACAGAGGTTGCCATGGTAGCCACTGAGCTAAGGCAGCAGCCTTTTCCTCCTGGACTATGCTCCCTGTTCCCCTGCCCCCAGGATCCCTCATTTGAGCTTGTTCTCCTTCCCTCTCCCAAACCCAGCTCCATTCTGTAGAATACCCTCACCCTTCATCTTTTCTCCGGATGTGAGTCTGTGGCTACCCACCTTCTTACATATACTCCCAGGTAGTTCAGACACATCCATATACACACTTAACTAACCACTGCCTCCTCCCATGCCTGTGCCCATACCTGGAGTGAGAGCATCCATAGTGGAACCCTGGCGCACACACTTTCCCATCACTCTAATATGCCCACCCCATTTCTCCTTGTATCTGTTTCACTCTTAGAAAACTCCTACCCACTGTCTATCCCCAGCTGATGTGGGTGAGTATCACACACATTAATCCCACCTCCCCTGTAAATCTATTTTAGATTCAGAGCCCTAAATCTTAACTCCTCATTCACTCTCTTTCTTTCTCTTTCTCTCTCTCTCCTCCCACCAGCTCTATTTACAAATTCTTCTTCCATGTGAAAGCAGGGCAGGATGACCCTAAATTCTGTTCCATTTTCCAGCTGAGGACTTGGTCCTAGTGTCTCCTCCACTAGGACAGGTCTTAGGGGTATCATGCTTCCTTCCCTTGCTGCCCCTCCCTTTTCAGTTCTCACACACCTGCCTCGGTTATGGGTTCTCATCTCTGGACCTCCTCTCTGTCATCCCTTTTGCCCTCAACCCCCTTTTCTGCCCTCAGATTATCAGTGGAGGGGGCAGCTGGGCTCCAGAGCCTGCTGCTGTGACCTACATTTCAAGGCAGAGACGATTCCTGGTGCTGACAGTCAGAGAGCATTGTTCTTGACCCAGCCTGGCAGGGTCATTGCTGGGTCCTTCTGTCTGGTTGCACCTGGTAGTGTAAGTGAGCGTGCCTATAAGTGCCTGTTTCCTGTGGGGGTCATGCTGGCCCTGCAGCCTGGCTCATTGTGTATTTGTGTCACACAGCCTGCCACCAAGGGAGGCTTGTTTGTTCTGGTGCAAGAAGGGGCTGGGTATGGGGACTTCTGGTCCCATGCCTCTTACTATGCCATGCCTTTCTGCCTCAGTTTGCCTGCATATAGGCCAGCAATAAGGAAAATAGGGTTGTCAATCAGGCCCCTTCTATCTGCCACATTCCCAGCCCATTGTTGGTATGATTTGTGGGTAGTTTCAGTCGAGTACAAGGTCATTTAGCTCCTTGTCCCACTCCTTGGTCTAGTCACAGAATATTTATGACATAATTTACTTTTAAAAATGCTTTACTTTTCTGATTATAAAATATATACTCATTGTGGGGGGGAGCCCCCTTTATAAACTCACTAGAGTTTCACATTTTATAAAGTCCAGAAAGTTCATTCTAAGGTCTGACCTTCTTTCTGTCTTAGCCACGGTTCCTATCTTAGTGAGTGGATGGACAGCCTTGAATGTTGTATATCTTTCACCTATGGATCTTCATGAAAAGGGTGGGGTAAATGCCTAGGTGAGATCTAGCCTTGCCCAGCTGCCTTTGGGGTCTTGCTGAAGGTAGTACCAGCCAGATGTTGATGTAAGCAGGTATGGCAGCCCCCTTCCTGCCACAGTCTCCCAATGCTGCATCTAAATAAACCCCTTCCCCTGCCACCCAGCCAGCCTGGGAACTGGGCAGGGGTCCAGAGCCATCTGCTTTGTATTCTTGGGCTCTGGGGCCAAAGACACAGCACAAAGGCTAGGAGAGGGCTGTATGGAGGACCAGCAGCAATTGAGGGAAAAAATGGGCTCCAACAAAGGTGGGGGTGGGTCCATTGCTCTCTCTCCCTCCCCACCCCCACATCTTGAATCCTAACGACTGAATACAGGGCAGAGTAGAGGGGCCAGGGGACCATTAGACCAAGCAACTAGGTATCCATCTGAAATGAGTTATGTATGGGATGGTGGGGAGTTGAGTGAGGGACCCCTCTGCTTCTAGGGAAAAATGGAAAGTAGAACACAAGATTCAGCCAACCAGGTCCAGCCCCTTCTTTTCTAGCTTCTTACTGCCACAGTAAGTTCATTCCTGCCTGTGGTCATTGTTTTGGAGGTTTTTGTTTTGTTGTTTTGTTTTGTTTTGATGGGGGTTGTTGCAGGTGGGTGAGGTGATTCTGGTGAGGTGGAGGAGGGGTGACTTGGAGGCAGCTGGTGAGAAACTCAGGAGCAGGTTGCTATGGTAACCGCCTCCTCAGTCTGGGGAGCTGTTGCCAGGGTTACTGTTAGAGGGGTAAAAGGAAGAAATAAAGATGGTTGGGGGAAGGTATGTAACTTGTCACTCCAGGTTCCAGTCTGGGACCTAGCTTCCGAATATCTTCCTGTCTGCTACCCCCTGGTTTCTGTTTTTTCTCCTTTCAGTTCTGGCCCTCCCCAACCTCTGTGTTCTAGGCACTGGTAGGGTAGAGGAGGGAGTGGGAAGTGCCAGTTAGTGAACCAGATTCCACACTTCAAGCTCAGCCACTTCTCACTTTGCTCCTCTCAACCCCAGTCATGGCTGAGTACGGGACCCTCCTTCAAGACCTGACCAACAACATCACCCTTGAAGATCTGGAGCAGCTCAAATCAGCCTGCAAAGAGGACATCCCCAGTGAGAAGAGTGAAGAGATCACAACAGGCAGTGCCTGGTTTAGCTTCTTGGAAAGCCACAACAAGCTGGACAAAGGTGGGGGAGGGGACACATGCATCCTGCCAGCAGCTTTCCTGGGGCTCAGTTCATTCGGCAAATAGAAATGAGCTTCAAGCTCCTATACACAACCATGCACTCTGACAAGGCAGGACGAGATTGAGATGCTCTAACAGCTAGGGCCATGGTCTTTACATTTGTCAGTATGTCCCTTGTCAGTAAAAAACATTCAAATATAATTGTACTATTATCGTATACAATAGAACATTAAAATAGAAGTTGAAAGCAATAAAATTTAAAACCACAACTTCTAAGATTTCATCCACTTTTGGAGACTTCTCTGGGAGGGGTTTTACAGAAGAGTTGGTATATAAAGATGACCTTGAAAGGCAAATGGGATTTCAAAGGCAGGATCTTGAAAAAGCAAGAGGTACTGCTTTGTATAACCTGTATTGGGACATAGGTTATGTTTAGAAGTGGCCAGAAAGGTAAGTTAAGGCTACGCTGTGAAGGGTCTTGGGAGATAGTGTATTTGATAAGTGAAGTGAGTGACCTGAATCTGAGGAAAGCTTGGATAGCTGGGAGGGAGGCTGAAGAGGATATTACAGTTAGACTACTGCAGTAGAGGGGAGGAACAAGGGAAAAGGTCTAATGGCACCTGCAATCTAATAGAACTGGCCAAGTCATGAAATCATCCTCTGGTCATGGCTGTGCCTTCTCTCATTCATAGTTGCTTTTCTCACTAGGCCCAGAAGCTGTCCTGGGTTGTCTAGAGATCCACTCCTCCAGTCCTACCTGTGCTATCAGGAAATTTTTTCTGAAGCTTAGTTTGAAGAAAAGTGGAAGAGGGATAGGGTGTGTGTGGGAGTACTTGGAAGGCCAGTTAATTTTTCTATTCTGCCTTCCCCCCAAAGTCAGATGTGGTATTTAACCTAAATCCTTCATTCTAATTCATAACCTAGAAACTTCACTGATCAACCATCTGCCCTTCTTAGGAAGTCATCTGTACTGCTCTTTGGTGCCTTAGCTTTCTTTCCTTGGCTTAGTAGCTCTTCTTCTATTGTCCCTCCCAATAACTAATGTGAGCAACCAAGCCTTGGTTCCAGAAGCCTGGTCTGGGAGAATATGGGAAGCTGACTTCTAAGGCTTAGCTCTGACCTTCAGTTTCCCACCCTGTTCCAGACAACCTCTCCTACATTGAGCATATCTTTGAGATCTCTCGCCGTCCTGACCTACTCACTATGGTGGTTGACTATAGAACACGTGTTCTAAAGATCTCTGAGGAGGATGAGCTGGACACCAAGCTAACCCGTATCCCCAGTGCCAAGAAGTACAAAGGTAAGAAGCCATGCCTTTACTGTGCACTTCTGCCCCTCCCATGAATGATTCTTGGAGTGCTTGGATTTTGGGAGCACGAAGGCTGGTGCTCAATGGGCCTAATGTCTCCCACAACTTCTGTCCCTGGACATGTCCCTTTTTGCCCCCAGACATTATCCGGCAGCCCTCTGAGGAAGAGATCATCAAATTGGCTCCTCCACCGAAGAAAGCCTGAGCAAGGGAAGAAAGAGGAGGAAGGTTGGATCTTCATAGGACCACTCCCTTCCCCCAGCCTCCAGGAGAGGAGGCAAAGGGCACCCCCCCAAATCTACCCACTTACTAACCTGGTCCTAACCCCCTTACTGTGCGCGTGTGTGTACGTGTGCGCACGCTCTGGCTGTCTGTCTACATGTCTAGCTCATCTAGCTCCTCTTCCTTATGAGGGGCTGGGGGTCAGAGGCTGGGGTGGGGAGCGCTGTTTTCCCACTCTAGGGGAACTATGAATATAGAAATGGGCACATTCCTTCTACATCCCCTTCCTCCACTCTTCTCTCACATCTGTCAAGGGTGAGAGCAGAAAGGACTTGCATTTTCCTGCATAGAGAAGCAGAGGTGGGGACGAGACAAGAGGATCTAATAAAAAGCAGTGGGAAAGAAGGTGAAGGGGCTGCCCATTCCCCACCTGGGAAGGGCACAGAAAAGCCAGAGTTTAGTGTTAGTTCCTGATGCTGGACAGGCTACAGTCATTTCCAGCTATTCCTCAGGTTGAAGGGTCTAGGCACCAGCAGGTCCCTTTTTGCTCCCCTCTTATGGGCCCAGGATGGGTATGAGCCAGGGATCTAATGACAGAGGACCACTGGATCCTTTTCTGGCCCCAAAGCTCTAACCCAACAGAGCACTCAGCATTAGATACCCCTCCCAACCTCTGCTCTAGAGAGACTGTACTGGGAAAATGCCCCACTGAGCCTGAAATGGGGGCTAAAGGGCAGAGAGAGGGGCCTCTTCCACTCCTTCATTCCTACTCAGACTGTTGTACATACTGACCCTAAACCGTGGGAGGTTGGGGAATGAGATCCTTAGGTTTTAACTCCAATTCTGCCCCTGCCTACAGGGTCCCAGAATGGTTATTGTAGAAAACTTTCCCTCTTTACCTGGTCTAGAATACCCCAAGCCCGAAAGAAGGGAAGAAATTAGTGTTTTTCTTTGCACTGATCCCAAATTCAATCCAGGAAGGAATTTGGTATCCCCACTCCCTCAATATCCTCACACTGTGGGCTTGTGAATGCCTCCTAGCCAAATCACTACAATACAGTGCCCCCAGCCTCCTGCCTGTCCCAAGATGACCCCCCGACCGTGCTAACTGTGTGTACATATATTCTACATATATGTATATTAAACCCACACTGCCATGTCTGCCCTTTTTTGTGGTGTCTAGCATTAACTTATTGTCTAGGCCAGAGTGGGGGTGGGAGGGGAATGCCAAATGAAGGGAGTTGCAGAGTCAAATAGCTACATAGTCAAAACAAATTTTTTTTAACTTTAAATTCACATATAATCTCAAGAAACTAAATTTAGAGAGTTTAAATTAGGAGCTTTTTGGATGTGGGAGCAAAACTCTTAATGGGAGGAGAGGACTAGCTGTTGGAAGAGGGAGGAAGCCAGACTGGAGAATACCTTCTACTCCTAGCCCAGCCCAGCTTTCCTGTCCCCTCTGGCCACTGCTGCTGACACCTGCCTTAACACATACGCCTCGAGTACCCCACAGTTTTGCCTTAAAGGACCTTCCCAAGTCCCCCAGCCTTGTCTGGCTTCTCCCTGTAGAGGGATAATTGTAGAATTGGGAAGGGTAAATGAGCATGAATTATCCTTCCAGTCAAGACAGTTTATATGAGTAAAAGAGAATGAATATGAATGAGAATGAGTAAGGAGACTTTCTGTGAAGACAGGAGAGGATGAGATGGGGAAAAGGAAGACATGGTCATTTTCAGCAAGCAGTCTAGTATAATTTCTCTGTAAAGCAAAATAATCTAAAAAGACTAATTTGCCCTCCCACCCCCCTGTACTGCTGTGAGATTGCTCTGTCCTGTGCTCCTCTGTGTGTAGTGTGCACGGCCTTGTTCTAACCCTGGAATAAAGGTGATTGACTATAACTGTATCTGATTCTAGAATTTATATAATCAGGATTTTGAAGACTTGGAATGACTGGGAAGGGAGCAGGGGCAATCCGTATTGCAGCCTGGAACAGAGGCCAAGAAAACACTCTTGAAAGATCTCTCTCCTCCCCCATCTCCTATGTGTCACTGAGCTATGAGGCCTATTCCACTTAAAAGAGTCTGCAGTTGGAGCCCAAGCACTGGAAATGCAGATATCCCAGACTGGACTTCCCAAAACTGCAATAAGGGCAGGGCCAGGCACCTATACTGGAAGGAGCAAAAATAGCCCAGCAGAAATGAATGGCCCACATATCACACAGAGCAGCAGTCAGGGGGAGAAAAAGCTTTACTAAGTGAAAATATACAACAAATTCCAGAGTGCATGGTTTTTAGCCCACTCCATCACCCACCCCATTTGCCACAGGAACACAGATCACTCAGTCACCACACATTCCCTAACTCAGGAAGGAAGTGCAGCAGCTAACATCTGGTATGAACTGCTAGGAAAAGGGGCAAGAGGAAGGAGTGCCTGGGAATTCCATCCTTTCACTCTTTTCTTCCTTTCTAGCCTGTTTAGTAGAATATGACTGTTTCAGGATATAGAATTCCTGGTTGGGGGGTGCAAAGAAATAGCAGCAAAAGCACTTAAGGGTAAGAATTCAACTGGGACTTCCATATTCAGTAACCAGTGATAAGACAGGTCTCTAAGACCCATCCACCTTAATTGGTAATCCTTAGATTAATGACTTGTCCCTCAATCACAAGATGTGGCTAAGGAATAAAGTCAAACCCAGGAGGTCTTTTCCTATATATATTCTTCCATTTGGAAGATAGTTGTTGTGGTGTTGGATAGTATAATGAATCAAGGCAACTCAAAAAAAAAAAAAAAAAAAAAAAAACCCAAAAAACTAAAGCTATGTGTGTTTTCTGTCACACATGGTACTAGGAGAGACAGTCTGCAGTGGCAGGACCATTCCTGAAGTCAAAGTTCAGTCAAGTTTTAAGGATGGGCCAGTCTTCGGCAAGAAGAGCCATCCTGGGACCCACCCCCCCAAGATTTAAAGAGAGGTAGGAGATCTGAGGCAAAGAACTGATAGCAGTTTGTTTCCCCAACCCCGAAACCATGACAGGAGGGCAGGGAAGGGGAAAATTGAGGATCCTTCCATTCATGAGCCTCTGTTTACAACCCAAGGGGTAAGAAAGTCCCAATCTCCCATGGCTATATACATAGAGGGTAGGCTGACTCCTGGTACCACTTGTATATCATTACTCTCCGTCACTCTCTCCCGTAAGCCCCTTTTTATTGCAGTCATAGAGAATGTAGGTATTTAAACTTTAACAATAATTTTAACATATACATCCAAGTTTGACTTGCTTTTTTAATATATTTATAGGTATAAAATTAGGCCTCTAACAGTGATAGGGACAGGGAGATTGCTGCCACCAAACTTTTTTTTAAGTAACAAAAGAGGTAACACCCTTCCTATTCTTCCTCCACTTCTGCCCCTCCTCCCACCTCCCACCAACCTCCCTCACCAGACCTATTTAGGGGGTGATGAGATGAAGAGAAGACAGTAAAGGATACGTAATCAAGTGCAAGACACTGTGATAAGTACAGAGTATGAATGGGTGGAAAGGAAAGTGAAGTGTGGGATGGTTAGGGGCTTTAAGGACTTCCCAGAAAAACAGGATCCTGGGGTGGGGTGGGGGGGTGGGGATAACATAACTGTCAGATTTTTTTAAAATAAAGGGGGGAAAAATGTCAAAAACCTAAACCAAAGAGAGAGTGGCCCTTCTACTACCACCACTACTCTGGCTCCTTGGTACTGAACAGCCAGTTATATCCCCAACCCCCCACCCAAGAAACAAGGAAGATTAAAGAAAAGGAAACCCCATTCCCTATCCCAAACTAGTTAACAAAACAGGCTCCCTCTCCCCATCAACAGGCTTTGGGGAGAGGCCATTTCTGCTGAGTCCTATGCACCTTTCCATGGAACCCAATTCCAGAGCTCAACCCCACTCCTAGGTACTCTCTGTAGGTTCATTCTTCTCTGGTTTGTCCTTCTGGGATATCTTTCTTTTATCTAAAGCAAAAAGTCCAAAGTGCGTTTCTGCTGAATGTTAGGGCCTAGGACTAGAAAGGGCTCCCAGGCAGAATCAGGTTGGCAGCCCCAGCCCGCCCCTCCTGGGTACGAGGCCTCAGGATGGCATGCACTGCACCCGGTCCGGGCCCTCCTCCTCGTCCGAAGTGTCTGAGGAGCTGGGAAACTCATCAGAGTCTGCATCTGTGGCCCCGACCCCAGGATCTCGCCAGCGCTGTAGAATGGGAAATGCTTGTTAGTAACTGCCCTGGAGTGACAAACCCGTTCAGTCTTAGCTATATAATTCAGATGCTCTAGGCCAGGGGTCAGCGGAGTTTTTCTTAAAGGAAGAGACAATAGATACAAGGTCTGGCACAAATAATATACCTTTTTTTATGAGCTAGTAATCTATACCAAATCTTTTACTACAAAATCATGATATAATTCTGTAACATCATATCATACTCAAGCACACCATATGACATTTTAGGTTAAATGTTCAAATTGCAGTCCACCTCATACGAGATATTCATGTACCTTACCAACCACACTCAATGGCATTACTTCTGCCAGACCCTGTATTTTAGACTCCTAGGCCACGTGTCTGTCCTAATTATGCAATTCTGCTGTTGTAGTGTGAAAGTAGCCACAGACAATAACTAAATGAATGGGTGTGGCTGTGTTCCAGTAAAACTTTATTTACAAAAATAGGCAGCAAGCCAAATGCCATAGTTTGCTAATCCCTACTCTAGGCCTCTTCTGGCATGAGAGAAAAAACAGAAGGGTTACCCTAAGACTTACTCCTTCTTAACTCTTTTCCCCATCATGACCTTGCCTTTATGAAGACAGCATTGTGCATGTGTGGCGATGGAGAACAAAAAGCAGATACCACCCTCTGCCGGTGGCTCTTCCAAGGCTACCTCAGGGCTCTGATGGGAATGGGGGACAATGACTAGGAAACTCAACCAAGACCACCTGATTCCTCTTTAGTGCAGTGAGGAAATGTGCACTGAAACTTGGGAGCTCACTTCCTACTCCAGCTTACCCGGTGATGGCGTCTCTGTCTCAGGTGATGCATGAGGAACCAGAGCATGTGGCTATCAAACAGGTCAGTGTGGTGCAAACTATCTTCATCCCGCTCCCGCTTATTCTTCTTAATCACCTGGAACCAAGAAGGATTGGGGACATGCGGGATACGTCATGAACAGGAACCCTGGACCTGATGAGAAAAGACTGTATTCTATCCCAATAGACTTCCCTTAGGAACTGTTAAGCAGAAGTGGAGCTAAGTTAGATTAGGAAAGGGTGCCCCAGGTCCATCCATTACGGAGGTGGGAGGTTTTAAATAGAATGATTCTTCCTAAAAATGTCCCCTATCCCCAATCTAGCATGAACTAGAGGCACTTTGAAGCTTCCCACTGGAATGGGACTGTTCCTAGAGGGGCAGGAAGAGGAACGTGTGTGGGAGGGAAGTGTGTTAGAGCAGTACCTTTGACATAATCGGCAGCAAGTTATTCCTTCCTATGATGATGAAAGCTCCTAGGAGTACGTAGATAGGGAGCAAGAAGAAAGAACATGTGCAGTCAGCTACTTACGTCCTTTAACCCTATAAGTTCTGTGGAAGCTTCAGCTGTGGGTGCCCAGATCTTGACATCATGGTCTAGGCCACTGGTTGCCAGCACAGGCAGATGAGGATGAGGCTCAAGACAGTTTACCTGGTCAAGAGGAAAAGGAAGCAGGCTCAGGGGTATGTGGGAATAGGGTTTAAAAACTCACCTTGAGCCAAACAACTATCCTCAATCAGGGCTGAGGCAGCTACTGGAAAGGCAGGCTCACTCATTATGAGGCTAAGCCAAAGAGCCGTAGAGATGAAAGAAACCCTGGATGTAGACTAGGTATAAGACCAGGCCCATTTCTCATTTCCTATGTAGAGGTGGGGTGGCATCATCCCCAGACATAGCCCTAGTGGTGGGCAAGTGACTGGCCAAGCTTACTGCTGGCTTCAGAAAAGGTAACGAGGTCCAGATGACCTCATTCACTACAGATTCCATAGCTCTAAGTTGCCCAAGGCTGGAAAAATCCATCTCAGGTGCTGTCACCAAGTGGCAAATATATTTTTAAAAATGAAAAAAAAAAGCAGCAGCTGCTACTGAGGTCCAGAGAAGGATCAGAGGGCAATTACATTCACTTGGCACTGTTTACTTGAACTGGAGGAAGGCACAGGCTGGGAAGAGGCTGAGGTGGGGAGTTGTAGGGTAGTGGAGGCACATTCATGTCTGCTCGGGAACCCTGTACATCTCAGGGGACAGCATCCTGATACCTGCCCTGAAACCACAGCAGGCTTAGCTATAGGGTGGCAGAGTATTATCAGGGTAGTTTCTTAGGGCACCCAAAGCCTCAATCTCAGCAGCCCTCTGGGTGTATTCACTGAGAAGAGAAGAACTAGGGCAGGCAGGCCTTAGGCAGCTTCTTCTGGTCCAAAGGCCCCCATACCCCTTGCAGTCAGACTTGGAAACTTCAGCTTTCCTGACAGAACAAGGCAGGGCAGGGCAGCTACCAACCACACTGGAAGTGCTGGTCCAGATCTAGCTGCTAAAACATCTTTGGCCTTTTAGTCAGATGAGGGATAGGAAAGACACCAGGATGAAAAAGGTGTCGTTCTAGCCACACTTCATCTTGCTCCACCCAGCCTTGCAGCTGCCCTACAATCCAAGAAAACAACTGCTGGCAAAAAGCCCCTCTCAGTTCTCTCTGGACCAACCTTCTCTGCCTCGCCTAACCTTGCAGAGCAGTGGAAGGGAAGTTGTGGCCAGCATGGAGAATAAAGTTGACCTACAGATTTCTAATCTTCTGTCTTCCATTATACAAATAAATGCTCAGAAAAGACAGTAAAGTAGAAACTCCATTTCTGTTCTCCTTTTCTCACTCCACATATCATCAGCTCACTACAAAGTTTATATTAGGGCTCCTTCAGGTAGTGTGTAAGAGGTTCCAGCATCTAGAATATGAGGAGGCTCTAAATAAAAGCTCTACTGCCCAGGAATGTTACCAATAGATGTGTGACAACTTATACATACAAACCTGAATTCAGTCATTGACTTCCTGATTAAGTCCCTAGCCCTCTATTCTGACCTAGCTCTGCTTGAACAAGTTGAGTAAATTTAAAAAAGCACAATGGAGAAACTCCTTGGAACTTAATAATAAGGACAAAGCCAATGGCAAAAGGAACAAGGTACCATAAATTACACATGGTACCTAGGTCGGAGCCTGCTGAGTGAGTTGACAGAGAGCTTCTGGGCCAGGGTATCTGGTCACTTTAACAGACCTGTCCAAATGCCAAGACTTTTCCTGGCAATAATGTCTGAGCAGAGAAAAGAGCTCTGGTCTTAGATGACTTGGCTGGGAGGTGTAGGGAATGGGATGAAGCAGCAATATGCTTTCTGGAAACAGGATTGTCCTTTGACATCATCCCCCACTCTCGTCCCTGAATGGGAACAAAGAAAGGACTACAGTTTGAGCCAAAAATGAAGTCAAGAGACGTAGGCAAATATGGGTGATAATTTTTAAGATCCTTCAAGTCCTAATGTTCTACTTTATGATACAGGTCTGCTATCAATCTGCACTGAGGCTGGTGATCAGTGACCCTACTACTGGGAGGTTAGGACAAAAAAAAAGGGGGGGGGATCCAAGTGAGGACCATGTGGATCATTCAACTTACTGAGGCATAAGAAGCCAGGAAACTCACTTTAGGGTGCAGTCTCTATACCTCTTGGTCTAGTCCCTCATTCTTATGACCACTAAAACTCAGGCCTAGAGCCCACCCAAACCCAAGCAATTGCCCTCTCCATCTGAGCACCAAGATTAATCCTCAAACCCTAATATTGGCTGCGCTGAAAGCAAACTGGCCTGTATAGTGATTTTGGAGACTGAGTAAGTGCAGCTCTGCATCTTTCTGGAACAGAATTCAACACAATAGTTTATGGTTGAGAAAGGATTCACTAGTACACCTTTTGGCTTCCTTCTGACTACATGCCTATTACAGAATGCTCAGTAACACATCATTATTCTGAATCTGTTCACTGCAGACAATAGACAAGGACTTAAGAGTAGAAAATGAAGGAGGTGATAGTGAGACACACCTTCAAAGTTCTAGATTCCTCTCCACTTACACCAGGGCTATAGAAGCCTTGGATTTATATTGGTTCCAGGTCCCAAAACTTCCAAGGAAACCAGAAGAAAATCTCAAATAACCTCACACCAGGGAAAGAAACACACAGAAGGAATGAGCTCCCAGTTGCAAGAAACCTAAATTCTAACACCACTCTCTGGATAAACCTCATCAAGAGATGGCTGGGCTCTTTACAGCTCCCCACAGTTTAAAAGGATGAAAAGGAAGAGAGAGTAAGCTGTTTCAGATGTTTGTTAGATGTTCTTAATCAGACTATCTTGCATAATCAGTAAAATGTAGTCTCCCCAACTGTCTCACATCTTCTGTAGTCCAAACACCTTACAAGATCTGCAGCCCTCATTGAATGGGTAGGAACAATCACTGAGTGGTCTTAAGCTGTTTTTCCACAAACTCTTAACAGAATGGAAATAAGGTTGATGGAAAATAAAGCTTCTCAAAAAAAAAAAAAAGAAGAAGAAGAAGGAAAAAGAAAAGAAATTATGCAACTTCTTCGCTGAGTATGAATCTTGAAAAAAACATACATATGGTTAGCTAGGTACATCTTACGAGCTCACCATGCTTCACTCCCCAACTCAGAATCCTCATGCTTCCTTTGTGCCCTATCTCTATGGAGATTGTCTGGAGAATTCAAAGGACAGGAAAACTGTGATGTGATCATGGTTTGTACAGCAAGCTGCTCAGTCATTCTTAAGAAAAAAATGTTTTTTGCCATCTTTGCTCTCTCCCTATGTATTTATACACATTATGACATGTGCTTGTTCCCATTTGAATGTAAACATGACACTTCACTCTTAAATACTTAATATGTATCTCCTAAGTACAAGGATATTCTACATAAATAGAATGCTATCATATCAAATAAATTGAATGCTACATTATCTAATACACAGAACTTTTCCTAATTTTCCCAATTATCTGAAAAATGTTCCTTCCAACTATATCCACTGATCCAGAATCTAGTTAAGATCACTACTTAGCTACTCGTAAAAGATGAGACATGGAGACATCTTTGGCATTATGTAGGACGGTGTCCTTTCAACTCTAATGCTTTTCTTTTGGAAAAGGTCCATGCCTAGAGATATCTCACTCAGGTCAGAGGTCCTTCCCTAAGATCTATTTGTCTTTTTAATAAACCACGTCTTAAGCAGCAGAAGACGGAAAAAGAAAAGAAAATATCCCATTGAAACCTCAGCACTCCCAGACTACCTTTTAGCTTGCTAGCCCTCTAAGATATGGTATTATGTTATTGCAGTGAGAATTCAGAGGCCCTGCCAAAACCTACCTTAATGACTGGAGAGAGTAGGGAGCCAACCAGCCCAGCATACCATACTCACCACACCTCCCTTGTCCCCCTCCATGAATTGAATGATCTGACAGGATGATTTCTCCCAGAGGAAGATGTGCCCACAGTCACTACCGCTCACTACAAACTCACTCTTGGGGCCGTAGAAGTTAACACCTTTTACTGAAACGATAAATGAGAGAATAAACCACACAATAGTTGGCATCAGGCCTACATATATTTGCCTCATAGGAAATTTAGTTATTCACAAACTCTAAAACAGCTAAGAGCCAAAGAATTCCTTTCATTTTCACAAAAACAATCAAGGGAATATGCATGTATAATAGTCATAACAAGAATCATACCAGTTCCTGTGACTATTTCTAGTCTCTCAAAGAGCTCTAAGGGCTGCGGAGTTGGCAGTCCCTCAGCAATAGCCTAACTTTCATTCTATACCTTATCAAGCAACCACAGGCCTCACTAATACCTTAGTGTCCCAAACTGAAATCACCCCAGCTCTGACTACTCCTAGACAGCACTGTCCTATGTGCCCTAGGATTATCCTTGGGATGTGTACTTGACTGGTACCTTGCCAACACTTCATGGGTCATTAGCTGACACATCACAATTGCCTACAGAAGCATCTGAACAGTGTTTGTTACCAAGACTCTTGCACGACAGGCCAGCACTCTCTAAAATTAGTGAGAGAAGGAAGGAGTCCCTACTATGATGTCCAGTTCTTTACCACATGAGACTGGCATGCCTTCTTTTCTCTGTCCATGGACTAAGATCCAAGTACAGGTTTTTTCCCTCTCTTCTCAGCTCAGGAGAAAAAAGGGAAAATAATTGCTCTCTCCAAGTCAAAGTTATGACACATATCTGTTAGGAGTGATAACACCAACAAAGAGCAGTGATTCCCCATGTTTTTGGTACATTAGAATCTGTAGGATGCTTTTAACATCCCAATCAGGTCACAACCCATACCAATTAAATCAGAATGCCTACGGATGGGAGCTAGGCACCAGTATTTTTACAAGAATTCAGGTGACTCCACTACGCAACAGAGGATAGACAGAACAAAAAAGGTCACACGAGGTACTACACTATTCCTCCTCTTTTCCCTCATTCAAAAGAATCCCTTCCCCTGCACCCGCCTCCTCCCTAGAGGTACAAGTTCACCTTTTTGTAGGCAATTCAGTACCACTGACTAAGGAGGCTTTACTATACTCCCTAACAAGCCTTTCAATCCTAAGTTACCTGAAATCATAAGAAAAATAGTCCAGTCTCCTTACGCTCAAACTAAATAGTATCAATGCAGTGATGAGAGAAGCCCCCAAGCCCTCTCTCCTCTGGCACAGTAGGCCCACAACTACAGCCCAGTTGGGATCCCCTCCCACTGCCTTGCCTGGCAGGCAGTCTACTATTTTACTAGGTAGTTCCTGTTTGCACACCCTCAACACGATGCTGTGGTTCTCCAATCTAACAGACTTGCGAACAAAAACCTAGAAAGAAAGCCTCACCTGTGGCATTATTTCTGTGGCCCTTATATCTCTTAACATACTGGGCCCCATCACTGTGAGAGGAGTTGAAAAGATAAATGTCTTCATCGTTGTAACTGGCCAGGAGCTCTGCCAAGAAGAAGCACACAGCAGTGAAGGCAAAGGCTGAAAAAAGCTGAGATTAGGAGCTGGGGGTTGGGGTGAGGCTTCGTGCCAGTAGTGCCCCCTCCTAATTACCCAAGTATATAACACCCATCTTACTCAGTTGGAACAGCAGGAAAGTCAGGTGTCTCAAGTAGACTAGGAACACGCTGCCAACCCAGGGGTAGCAGAATGCTCAAGAAGATCACGCCCATTAACTTAGGAATGAGTCAGAGACTTAAGAACCAGCTCAGGCATGTAGGCTGGAGTTCAGGACAGGCCCTGCCAAATATCATCTGCAGCATTCTGCAAGTGGTACCTGGCATCTCCACGGGTCATCTACTGTATCTTCCCACTGTGTGCTCACCATCAGCAACTACTCCCCAGCTGCTCCACTTGGAGCTATAGCACAGTGGTGAGCACTGCAGGGCACATGCCTCACTGTTCAGCAGCTCCCTGGACAGAGGGGGCATGCCAGCCAAGGAGCTGAGCCCTGCTCACGTACCTGTGCCGTCGTGGCTGTACACAAGACAGGTGATGTTTGCTTTGGACTCACTGTTCACCTGCAATAAGGAGCAAATACTGACTGATGCCCCACCCCACCCCCCATTTGTTATACCATCTTCAGAAAACAGATTTTCCTTCAAACTCCCCTATACTTTCTCCCAGAGATAGAGATAGATAGATAGATAGATAGAGAGAGAGAGAGAGAGAGAGGGAAAGGAGCACAACCAATGAAACATGTCCATCTCTGGGGCTTTCTACTGGCTGTTTTTTGTGTGCCAAACATTACACACACACACACACACACACACACACACATACACACACACATATGCATATGTATATATATATATATATATAATCTCATTAGGCCTTATCATCATGGTACAAGGCATTTATCTCTATTTAGTCAATAAGAAAATTGTGGCCAAGAGAGGTGAGGTGACTGCCCAACATCATAAAGCTTGTAAGTGGAGGAGCCAGGATTCAAATTCAGGTGTCTGACTCAAAAGTTCAAGCTTCTCTCAACATACCAACAAGTTTGGGGATAGCCCTGGGGTTAAATCAGAGAAGCCTAGAGCTACTGGCTCTTCATGAATCTTACCAGGTGATGAGGACAGAATTTCTTGAGTACTCCGTTGTTCTCATTCTCATCAATTTTTCTCTGGTCATAAATCCTGTGGTGGAAGAACCAATGAAAATGTCAAAAATTTACAAACCAATCCCTTCAAGAAATGCAACTCGATGTAGTGCAGGAATAGCAGTCAAATGGATGTCAGGACAGATGAAGGACATTACCTAACCAAGCTTGAAGGTCTTCCCCTCTTCTACTCTTTTTCCAAACTCGAACTCTTTTTTAAACAAATTTATTTATTAATTTTAGACAGAAGGGAAGGGAGGGAGAAAAAGGGAGGGAGAAGAAGAGAGAGAGAAACATCAATGTGTGGTTGCTTCTCACATGCCCCCTCCCTACTGGGGACCTGGCCCACAAACCCAGGCATGTGCCCTGCCTAGGATTCGAACTGGCAATCCTTTGGTTTGCAGGCCGGTGCTCAATCCACTGCGCCACACCAGCCTGGGCCAAACCCTAACTCTTTTATTCAGCCATTTCAAGTGGTAATCCTCAGTTATATCAGTTTGAAGTGGCTTATCTCTCTTCTCAGCTTTTATATCACTTACTGTTTATTTTCAAGGAAATAACATTATCATAGCTTTTTGTGTGTGTGCTACCTCCCCAATTGGGTTTATAACTCACAAGCAGAGACCATACCTTATGTAAATCAGTAGATCTTCAGCCCTGGCTGGTGTGGCTCAGTGGATTGAGTAGGCCTGTGAACCAAAGGGTCACTGGTTCAACTCCCAGTCAGGGCACACGTCTGGGTTGCAAGCCAGGTCCCCAGTAGAGGGTGCGCGAGAGGTAACCAACCACACATTGATGTTTTCTCTCCTCTCTTTCTCCCTCCCTTCCCCTCTCTAAAAATAAATAAAATCTAAAAAAAAAAAAAAAAAAAAAAAAAAAAAAAAAAAAAAAGGACAGTATATCTCCAATCCCTTCTTGAAATATTCAGCCAATTCTCCATCTTATACTGCACAACTATTACAAACCACCACCTCTGTCTCTTAACTCTCTCCTTCCTTCATTCCCACCAAGCATCAAACAATTTTCACCTTCCCTCATCTCTCTAATCCAAACTTTAAATTTATTCAAATTTTTATGACATATATTATGTACCAAGTATTATGCTAGGTGCTAGAAATACAGTGAAGATGGACCCAATCTCTGTCCTCACCCATCATTCTCCACCAATCTCAGAGCCTCCACAGTGGCTTTTATCATCCTTCCAATGACTTTGATTAGCCCATTTTCAACCTCTTCCTTATCACTGTCTGCTCATTTTCTAAAAATCCTCCTTCTACTGACTGTCCTTTCCTATTATTGCTATCGCTGTCCTTCCCCTTGCAAATTATAAAAAGAGTAATCTACATTTCATATTTTCACTTCCTTACTTCTCAATCCATTCCCATCTAGTTTTGGCCTTCAACTCACCCCTGAACTTCCCTGACTAAAGTCATCAGTAACCTAACTGTCAATGCCAACAAGACACTTTCAGGCCTTTCTCTATTGTTCTGTCATGGTTCATTATTCCTTCCCTTGATATCCAACTACTCCTTAATGCTGTTCATGGGATTTTCTTTGTCTATCCCATAAATGCTGGTATTCTCCAGAAGTCTGGTCCTAAATTCTCCTGAGTCTATATAAAAAAATTTAAGCTAGCATCTAAGTAGTATGTGAACATACAGAAACTGTGCTTACATGCATTTTCTGGGGAGAAGGGACCATAGGCTTCCTTATATTCTCGAAGCCAGAGACTCAAAGGGAGGTGGAAGAAAAAAATTTGATCAACACTTTTTATTAGTGACCAAATTCCATTATCAATGCTTTAACTACCACCTACATGCGGGCATATGGCTCGTAAGTCTGTGTCTCCAGCCCAAACTTATTCTGAACTCCAGATTTCTATGCATGTGCCAACTGAGTAGTATAATGAGATGCCCAAAAGTAAACTCATTCTCCTTCTTCTAAAATTAAACTCATTCTCAACTCACCCTTTCCCCTGAATCTCTGTTAATGGCATTATCCTAAATGTTGGTGGCCAACCAAGAAGTCAGGTCCTTTCTTTCCTGTAGAGCTAACTTCTTTCCTGTCAGACTTCCTGGGTATATTTCTTGACTATATCTGCTTTTTCCACCCTTAATTAATTTTCACTCAGATGATATACAGTATCCTTCTAAACCAATTTCCTTACTTATGCTGTCACTAGAATTATGTCTACAATGCAAAATTTTATATAAGTTTCCTGCTTAAGTCTCTTTAGCAATTTTGTACTTTCTATTGAAAAGTCTAAACTCCTTGGTATGGCTGCCTACTACTACTTCTCAAAGATCCCATACATTATACAAAAAGCAAAACAATGAATAAAAACTATGCTTCCTTAAACATATAAAATCTTGTTATTTTACTTCTAAACATACTGTATGCTCTACCTAAAATACTAGTTTCCCATTTGTCTTTCATACTCCCTCTGTGAGGAAGATCTAAATAGTGAAATGGTTTCTACTATACTTAAGGTGTCTGATCTGAGTTCAGATACTAACTCTACCACTTACTAGGTAAGTCATACTGGGTATGTTACTTAGTATTTGCAATCCTTATATATGCTTCTCCAGAGACTCTTTTGGCTAAGTGTGTGTCTACCACACAGCAGATGCTCAGTAAATGCTAGATAAATAAATGAATCAATATATGTCTGTATTCTCCACAATCCATTACTTAATATCCTGCATAAAGAGAATACTCAGGTTCTGGCCAAGATGGAGGTGTAGGTAGAAACCCTTCGCTTCCCTGCACAACCAAAATAAGGAAAACCACCAATCTAAAATCAATAAACGACCAGGAGCCAGAAAATCAAACTGCATGGAACTCCAACAACCAAGGAATTAAAGAAAAAGTCAACCAGAACAACCAGACCGATGCGCTAAGACAAAGAAATATGGACCAAATCAAAGAACAGAGCAAAACTTCAGAAAGAGATCTAAGCAATGAGGAGATAGCCAATCTATCTGATAGAGAATTTAAAGCCCTGGTAATCAAAATGCTCAAAGAATTGATTGAGCTTGGTTGAAAAATGAAAAAGCAAGTGAAAGATACCCAAAGTGAAATAAAGTGAAATATTCAGGGAACCAACAGTGACAGGAAGGAAACCAGGATGCGAAGCAATGATTTGGAACAAAAGAGAAAAATAAACATCCAACTGGAACAGAATGAAGAAACGAGAATTCAAAAAAGTAAAGAGAGACTTACAAACCTCTGGGACAACCTGAAACATTCCAATATCCAAATTATAGGGGTGCCAGAATGAGAACAACAGCAAGAAATTGAAAACTTATTTGAAAACATAGTGAAGGAAAACTTCCCTGATCTGGCAAAGGAAACAGACTTCCAGGAAGTCCAGAAGCCCAGAGAGTCCCAAAGTTGTTGAACCCAAAGAGGAACACACCAAGGCACATCATCTTTAAGTTACCCAAGATTAAAGACAAAGAGAGAATCCTAAAAGAAGCAAGAGGAAAGGAGAGTCACCTACAAAGGAGTGCTCATAAGGCTATCAGCTGATTTCTCAAAAGAAACCTTGCAGGCAAGAAGGGGCTGGAAAGAAGTATTCCAAGTCATAAAAGGCAAGGACCTACATCCAAGATTACTCTATCCAGCAAAGCTGCCATTTAGAATGGAAGGGCAGATAAAGTGCTTCCCAGGTAAGGTCAAGTTAAAGGAGTTCATCATCACCAAGCCATCATTATATGAAATGTTAAAGGGACTTATCTAAAAAAAAGAAGATCAAAAATATGAACAATAAAATGACAACAAACTCACAACTATCACAAACGAATCTAAAAAAAGGAAGAAAAACAATGAAAACAAAAACTAAGCAAACAAGTAGAACAAGAACAGAACTAGAAAAATCGACATCACATGGAGGGTTTTCAGTGGAGAGGCAGAAGGGAGGAATGGGGGGGAAGGTACAGGGAAGAAATGGCATAATTAGTAAGTGTTAAATAGATGGGGAGAGATAAGAAATGGTACAGAAAACAGCTCAAAGAACTTATATGTAGAACCCATGGACATGAGGAGGGGAATAAATGGGGATAAATTCTCCTAAGGGGGGAATGCTGGAAGGTTGTGGGGGGCAGGGCAGAGGGGGGATACAGCGGGAAAAACTGGGAAAACTGTCATAGCATAATCAATAAAAAATACTTAAAAAAAAAAAAAAAGAATATTCAGGCAATGTTTGCTAAATGATTCAGAGAAAGAAAAAAGGAATAGGGCCCTGACCAGGTAACTGAATTGGTTAAAATATTGTTTCAATCTGCCATGGTTGCAGGTTCAATCCCTGGTCAGGGCATGTGCAAGAGTCCACCAATAAATGCATAAATAAGTGGAACAACAAATCAATGTTTCTCTCACTCTCTCTTCCTCTCTCTCTCAAATCAATAAATTTAAAAAAGTTTTTAAAGAGGAATAGACTACTGTATTACTAATTACTACTCTTCACCAAATACATATCAGCTGAAAATAAAATTTTTTTCCCTTCAAATGAAGTCTAAATCATAGCTCTCAAATGCCACTAAGCTATCACATACTTCAAGTCAGTAAAGTAGTAAAAAATATTTAAATATGTAATATTTTGGCATATGAACTATTCTGTGTTACTCAGTATCTAATGTTCTTTGTCCTTCTTCTTTTGGGGAAATCCTTACCTTTCCTCCCCTTTCTTATACATAAAGTTAATTTCAGAATATAGTTATAAAAATGTGCTCTCATTTAAAGGAAGATAATGCTTTTCACCCATCATCAGGAAAAGAAAAAGTCACTCATTTCTCTAGTGATCCTCTCCCTCATCCTTTTCAAACTGATAATCCCTCAGCAGCAAAATGTGTGTGTGTGTGTGTGTGTGTGTGTGTGTGTGTGTGTGTGTGTGTGTGTGTGTAGCTAAAATAGGCCAACCAGATCAGGATGGGATATAGTTTGTGGCTAAGGGAAAGAAGGAAACTAAGTGGTGGTACACTTAGGGACTGAATCCATGAATTCTGTTTTCTTTTGGATATACATCGATGGCCAGTGTTACAACAGATATTCACAGCAACAAAAATACTACTACAAAGAGAAGCGGTTCATGACAATGGGAGCCCAAAATACGGAGTTCATACCGTGTACTCCCAAATCCATTTCTGTATCTGAAACCAGCATTCCAAACTTCTAGGCATGTTAATTTATATATAAAAATGGTAGAAGACATGTACTAATGTAACACTTGCTAGTAAACTTGGGTTTATGCCTTAGCTACTATGTGGGGACCTTGGTCAATTCATCAAAGTTCTTTAAAACTTCAAAATCCCTACATTAAGCCATCCCTCAGAAATTACATTAGGGAGAATACCTCAGAAGGGGCTAAAAACTTTTGGAACAGGGTAAAAACCTCAAGATAGTGGTTAATGGATTCCCAGGTAATTCATACCTTTTCACAGGGAAACCTGGTAGTACACAATGCATCAGTGTCTCAAACTGTCAAAGACATAGAAGAGCCTTCAGACTCACCTTACAAACTGATCTCGTCCACCCACCGCAAACTGGTGGGTATTGGCAGGATTCACATAGATTGTATACAGCCCCACTTTCTTCTCCTTCTCTTTTGTTACCACCAGCTTCCTATTTAAGAGTAGAAAAGCATAAAAGTTGTATTTTCCCACAGATACAGATGGTCATGGCAAATAAGAGCAGACGGTAATGTTGTTTTGCACGTAAGAAGACAAAACCACCTTCACATATATTTACTAAATGCTACTTGGGTATGAAAAAAACACACAGTGAAGTCATTTTTCTGGTATTCCTCAAGAAGCATAAATTAAAGATACATGAAAGTACTGCTTCTCAGGCAGTTCTGTTTAGATGGAATCCAACATGATAACCAATCATAAAACAGACAATAATACCCACATCTTCCCACCCTTCATTCATAAATACATATTCCTAATCATCAGGAAGCAGAAAGTGAGGGGAGAATGAATCACAAAATAGTGGACAGAAAAGACCTTAAAGTCAGAGTCTATCTCCTAGATTTCAAAAAAGTATCACTTAAAATTCAGTGTTAAAAATGCACACAGAAAGCCCTGGCTATGTAGCTCAGTTGGCTAGAGCGATGTCCTGATATACCAAAGTTGCAGGTTCAATCTCTAGTCAGGGCATATACAAGAAACAACCAATGAATGCATGAATAGATAGAACAACAAAGCAACGTTTCTCTCTCTAAAACCAACAAAAAAATTTCTTTTTAATACACACAGCAGAATGACAAGTCACAGTTTTCTAGCACAGGGGCAATCCAAAAGGAAACAGCATTCTCCTTCCCTTATCTGAAGCAAATTAGGAGAGGAGGTTCTTATGAAGATAGATGTTTATTTTTTTTTTAAGTATTTTTACCTTTAAATTAGAGTTAACATACAATATTACATTGGTTTCAGGTGTACAACCCTGTGATTAGATATTTATATAACTTATGAAGGGATCACCCTGAAGATAACTGTTTCTAAGGCTGGAAAATAATTTCTAAATTATTCTTCTGGTTATATCACCAAAAAATGGGACTCCTTAGGAGGGCACAGGTCCCTGAGGAAATGCTCTGAAAGTTCAGAGTTTCAGCCAGAAAATTCTGACTTTAGCCATAATTTTCCTAATTTAAAGGTAGCCCTATGAATATGAATACTCTTCCCAAATCTAAGTGTCCAACCAAATATATCACATATGATGATAAATATGGCACATCATAAAGATTGGTAACTACAAAAAAGAAAAGACATTAAAGGAAAGAACTGTGCTTTACCTTTCATTTTTAATCTAAGCTTTTGCTCATTTGTTACTATAAAAACTCAAAGAAATACAATCATGACAAGTTTCTTGTAAAAAAATGATTTTAGCATCTCTTCTACATATGGCCAGTAACTCTAGCCTAGAACTGCTCTAGGCAAAGAGGGAAGATTTTATTTGATTTACAAATCTCTACAGTTTTATTAGCCCTGGCCAGGTAGTTCAGTTGGTTAGAGCGTTGTCCCAATATGCCAAGGTTGTGGGTTCAATCCCCAGTTAGGGCACACACAAGAGTCAACCAATGAAGGCACAAACAAATCACTGTTTCTCTCTCTCTAAAATCAATTTAAAAAAATAAAACTACAGCCTTCCACTAAAAGAATAGTGTACAGAGATCATAAAAAAGGAATGTCACTAGGGAAAACTCACACCCTCAAAAATACTAGGCAAAAAATATACCAAAAAGAGTTTTAGGAATCTACCAGTAATGGAGACGAGACCATTTTAACTGGATTTCTGACAGGGAAAAGTAGTAGGAGCAGAAGCTGCTCCTTTTCATAGGACTATTTGGCAATTTGGATTTTCAAGAGAGGGTCAGACAAATATAAAGGTTACCATATGGAAGTAAAATGAAGAAACTGTGGGGATTGATTATGAAGTACAGGCTCCACTGTCATGTAATTCTGACAAAGAGCTCAGTCTTCTGATTCTGCAATTCATTTAGCTAAAACAAACAACACTCTCTCCTGATGCATAAATGCACAAGTACCTTAAGCTCTCTGACAAACACGCATTCAGTAGCACTATAAAAATAATTAATCATGGCAGAAAGAGGCAGCACATGAAACCATATGAAACAGATCCACCAAATTTTGTCTTAATATTTGCAGGGGTTTTTTTAAATCCTCATGTGAGAATATGTTTAGGTTTTTTTTTTTAATTTTTTTTAATTGATTGGAGGGAGGGAGGTATCAATGTGCGAGAGAGTAACTTTAATCAGTTGTTTCCAGTACGCACCCTGACCAGGGATCAAACCCACAACCTTTTGGCATATAGGACGATGCTCCAACCAAGCCACCCAGCCAGGGCAAAATTTGCAGTTTTTTTAATGGTCAGGCATGTTCAGCAAAAATGGAAAAATAATTACAGATCAGACCAAAAAATTCCTTTGAAGAATACCTCAAACTGGCTTCCACTGGCTTAAGGAATACTCATCCGAAAGCTCCAAATCAAACTCTTTTCCTAAGATGTTAGCCGATTTCACCAGCTTCCAAAGACTCAACTATCATATAGTTGAGTCTCAACTAACAGAAGAAAAATCCCCCTATGCCAACTTCACATAACAATGCCTGGTCATGACCTTCACATTCAGCCCCCCACTTCATTCCAGACTTCTACTACTTCTTCAACCCCTAACGCAAAACCTTTTTGAAGGCTCGCTCTCTCTTATTCCCTAAATCCAGATTTTGGGCCTCCTCCTCCATTATTCCTTTTAGTTTCTATCTCATCTATTGCCTAGAGCCATTGGTCATCTCTCAGGCAGATTTTCAGCTATTGTTTCATTACAAATTTAATAATCTACCAAAGTTATGTACTCTGCTCATTACTAGAACTAGATTCCCAATTCCTTATGGCCTAACAGTAGTTTTCCTCTGACTCTGATCCACAGGATAGACACCATTCTGCTTCACCATTCTCCACCAAAGCAGACTGAACAAGCTCATATCATTTTTGCATCTTTGCCCGTCCCTCTGCTCTTGAAAACTTGCTAATGTTCCACTATCATCATAGAACCACAGAACTTTAGAATTGAATACAAAAAAATCATTCATTTCAAAAGACTAAATGATTTTCTTAAAGATAAATAACTTCAGACTAGTACTAGAAGGCAGATCCCTTGTCACCCATGCCTGTTCCCTTCCTGGTATAAAGCCAGTATCTCCCTTATCCTCTTGAAGGTTCATAGAAGTAACCAGTATATCCTTTCTGCAAGTCCAAACCATTTCTATCATTTAAGCAGTTTTTTAAATTCTTCCACAATCTAGACAACTTCTTCTATACTTATGTCTAAAAATAATCAGTCTTAATATTATGTTCCCTATACTATTTTACTTGTACACCTTGTAAATCAGTGACATCCCTTACTCAATGTTGGCACTGACATACGATATTTGTTATAATAATTTTTAAGACTAACAAAAAAATAATTAATCTACATTATCCATCAACAAAATCATGGTTAAATAAACTGTGGTATGCCAATGTTGTAATGTATATGTCATGGTTAAAAATAAGGTAGGTCTTTATGGTCTGATAGAGAAAGAGCTCGAAAATACATTATAACATGAACAAAGTAAATGCAGAAATAGATATGTTTCTATCTACGTGTATGTTTATATATACATATAAGTAGTCCCATTAATGGGGAAAAGTGTATATGTAATATATTAAGACACATAAAGGTATACAAAAAAGATTGGAAGATATTCAGAATTTTTTAATTTAATATATTTTATTGATTATGCTATTACAGTTGTCCCATTTCTCCCCCATCATTCCCCTCCACCCTGCACACCCCCTCCCACCTACATTCTCCCTTTAGTTCATGTCCATGTGTCATAAGTTCTTTAGCTTCTACATTTCCCACACTATTCTTGCGCTCCCCCTGTCTATTTTCTACCCACCGTCTATGCTACTTATTCTCTGTACCTTTTCCCCCTCTCTCCTCCTCCCACTCCTCTGTTACTAACCCTCCATGTGATCTCCATTTCTGTGCTTCTGTTCCTGTTCTAGTTGTTTGCTTTTGTTTTAGGTGTGGTTGTTAATAGCTGTGAGTTTGCTGTTGTTTTACTGTCCTATTTTTTATCTTCTTTTTCTTAGATAAGTCCCTTTAACATTTCATATAATAAGGGCTTGGTGATGATGAACTCCTTGAACTTGACCTTATCTGAGAAGCACTTTATCTGCCCTTCCATTCTAAATGACAGCTTTGCTGGATAAAGCAATTTTGGATGTAGGTCCTTGCCTTTCAAGACTTCAAATACTTCTTTCCAGCCCCTTCTTGCCTGGAAGGTCTCTTTGGAGAAATCAGCTGACAGTCTGATGGGATCTCCTTTGTAAGTGACTATCCCCTTATTTCTAGCTGCTTCTAGAATTCTCTCCTTCATTTTAATCTTGGCTAATGTTATTACGATGTACCTTGGCGTGTTCCTCCTTGGGTCCAACTTCTTTGGAACTCTCCGAGCTTCCTGGACTTCCTGGAAGTCTATTTCCTTTGCCAAATTGGGGAAGTTCTCCTTTATTATTTGTCCAAATAAGTTTCCCACTTGTTGCTCTTCTTCTTCCCCTTCTGGTACCCCTATTATTCGGATGTTGGGATGTTTAAAGATGTCCCGGAGGTTCCTAAGCCTCTCCTCATTTTTTTGAATTCTTGTTTCTTCCTTCTTTTCTGCTTGGTTGTTTCTTCCTTCCTTCTGGTCCACTCCATTGATTTGAGTCCCAGTTTTCCTCCCATCTCTATTGGTTCCCCATGTGTCCTTCCTTCGTTTCACGTATTGTAGCCTTCATTTGTTCATCTAATTTGCGACCAAAATCAACCAATTCTGTGAGCATCCTGATAACCAGGGCTTTGAACTGTGCATCTGATAGGTTGGCTCTCTGTTCCTTGCTTAGAGGAATTGGCTCTGGGGCTTTGATTTGTTCTCCAGTTTGAGCCATTTTTGGTGGGTTTTTTGTTGTTGCTGTTGATGTTTTTGGTCTGGCCGAGGCTGTTACGTAGTGAGGGGTGGAGCCTTAGGTGTTCTGCAGTGCGGGGCAGCCCAGTCTCTGGGTTGTGACGCTGTATGTGGGGGCGGGGTCCAAGAGGGAACAATGGCACCTGCTCTGCTCTCTCCTGGATTCCTGTCCCCTCTGCCGCTTCCCCTTCGCCTGGATTATTGGTCTGGATGAATGGTTATTGGACTTCCGTACAATTCAATTTTCTATTAGCTCTGGTTGTTTTCTTGTTTCTAAATATTTGTTGTCCTTAATTTTGGTTGTGAGAGGAGGTACAGTGTGTCCACCTACGCCTCCATCTTGGCCGGAAGTCCGATATTCAGAATTTTTGACAATGATTACCAATAGCCAGAAAAGTGGGGGGCAGGGGAGGTGTACATGAGAGAGCATTTACATTTTATCCATATACTTTGAGTATCCTCTGTGTGCATGTGTGTGTATATGAGAGACAGACAGAGAAAGACACACACACACCTCTCCCAGACTACCTGGATCCAAACAAGATGCTATGATATCACACAGCTGAAAAATGATATAATTTACCCTTGAGTCTCAAACCGATATAAAAATGAGCTGTGACATCAGAATTCTATAGCTACCAATATTTTTGTTCAAAAATCATAATTTAATTGTTTATATGTTTTGATATGTAACTGAACCAAAAACTGCGTAGGAACATATCTCTAAGCTTTGTAGAGTAATATGCTTCTTGTGGTTTAGCTGAGTGGCACCCAAGTAAATGAAGAGTTATTAAAGTCCACATATAATAAGATAACTGAACTTTGCTTTAGAAATAAAGCTAGACTGCATGGCACTTCACTGCTGACAAATAACAACAAAGAAGTAAGAAATTCCTCTAAACCCTAATCTGCTTCTCACAGGCACAAAGGGATCATTCTGATGGATCAAAGAGCTGAGCATTACCTAGGCCATGTGGAATATTTTCCAGCCCAAGAGATCCAGGTCTGTAAAAGTACTATTGCAATACTTACGAAGCTGGACGGTCCTGTCTGAGGTCAATGGTGAAGACAACTGCATCTTCACCTGCAGAAAGAAACGTACAGGGAGAGTCTGGTTCCAGGGCCAACTGGAGGAGAAAAAAGGGAAAGGATGAGATTTCTAAAGATTAGAATTCAAGGTTATCTAGTTCATTCCTTTATGTTTAGAAAGAGTTACATTTAAAATACCTCAGTAGGAGAAATATCTACCTTTTATTGTAAAATTTAGGAAAGGAGATAATTTAATAAGCCCAACCTCTCTTGTTCTGTGTAAATTACTTACAGCTAGTTTACTCTACACAAGTCTAAAGGACAGATGATTTGCTATTTCAACTAAATCCCTAAGGGATTTAACAGTGATACCAAAGGAAAACATCAGTCATTAGGGCTCATCATCAAAGAAAATCAATTCCGCACCCTCAGGTGGGGAGAGAAACAGTGCCCAAGTTTCATCTCCCTACATCTCAGTTCTTTTTTTTTTCTTTCTTTCTTTTTTTTTTTTTTTAAAGATTTTATTTATTTATTTTAGAGAGGGGAAGGGAGGGAGAAAGAGAGAAAGAAACATCAATGTGTGGCTGCCTCTCACGTGGGCCCCACTAGGGGCCTGGCCTGCAACCCAGGCATGTGCCCTGACTGGGAATCGAATCTACGACCCTTTGGTTTGCAGCCCGTGCTCAATCCACTGAGCTACGCCAGCCAGGGCTACATCTCAGTTCTTAAAATTAGTTACCTAGTGGGTTGGAAGTACACAAGATTCAAAGAAATAAATAATTTTCACATTGCCCAAGCCATTTACAAATGGATACTCCAGGTCCACCTACATATTTGTCTAGGCTTTTTATAAGAGGACCATCCTTCCATGGCATGGAAAGACATGGTACCTACTCTAAGATTAGGCAGCTTCTCACTGGCTGCCACTATGACTATTTGGCCTATATTCCCCAATCTAATATGAGGAGCTAACAACTAGCACCTTAGAACTGTTAATAAGATGTTTTAAAGATGATCAGAATAAAGGTTAAAGGTTTGGAAGGCACAGGAGACCTCAAGGATCTCTAAATTAATTATGGTTCACCTTAGGAATTAAGTATAATTAACTAAATAAATACTGCATGTACAAGATCTACAGATCTCTCAAATACTTGCCTTCCAAGAGGTTTAGGATGGTGGCTGCTCTTCTCTTACATACAAATTTTAGGACTAAAGAAAGGGAGGCAGGTGACTACAATAAACAGAGATATGCCCTGGCTGGGTAGTTTGGTTGATTAAAACATTATCTGGATACACTAAGGTTATGGGTTTGATCCCCAGTCAGGGCACATACAAGAAGCAACCAATGAATGCATAAATTTAAGTGGAACAACAAACTGATGTTTTTTCTCTCTCACTCTAAAATCAACAGGTTAAAAAAATTAGAAAAAAATATAAACAGAGACACAAGAGGGCTTTGGTGAGATCCACAGAACAGCTAGATTGCATATCCTGTGGGGCAAAGACTGACTTACCTTATGGGATGCTCCCTTATGCTGGGCCACACGCTTTGTATTCTTGCAGCACTGTGTGGCAGACAACTCTGCTACCCGCACCTGCCCATCACGGGCACACATGGCCAGGGTGGAATCACCACTGTTAGGAAGGAACTTTGCCTGGGGTGTTAACAATGAAGAAAGGGACATACAAAAGAAATTGAGGAGGTGAATTTGAGAGAAAAAAATATAATGACAACCTTAACTCACCCTTTAGTTTCACAACAGCTGAAAACTTAGCTCACCGACTGTGATTGGTTAAAGTCTAATTTCTTCCAAGAGTTAAAGGAGACAGAGAGAAAAAACTCTGAAATAAGAGAGCATTTCATTTGATTCTGGAAGGCTGAACTAATACAGGATAAGCACTCAGGTGAACTAGGACTCTGACCTACCAAGGGACAAAAGAGAAAAAAGGAGAAAACTATCTTGATTCAGCAAGTAAATATTAATTTGCTACTGTACAAAGAAAAAGGAAACTAGAGGGGATGCTGGGGAAAGAGGGAACATGCTTAGGGATAAACAGCCAGTACCAATATGATATATTGCAATGATGAATAAAATCCCCAGAGAATAGTAACAGTCCTTTTATCAAATGTTTAATGTTCACTAAGTACCAGGTATGATTCTAACTGCTCAGCTTCTATTGTTATTTAATCCTCATAACCTTTTATGTTAATATCCCCACATTATAGATAAATAACCTGAACACAGAGGTTAAATAACTTGCCCTCAATCACACAGCTAGTAAAGGGCTATGATTTGAACCCAGTCTGGCTTAATAGACTTTGCTCTTACATTATATGCCTCCTATCAAGGCATATATAGTACTTTCCTGATTATTTCTAAGCACCCACTTGTAATGAGACTTTCAACAGTATTTATGCACAAGGAAAGAAAAGCTTGCCATAGGTCTTGCAATGTGTGTTAACTCCTTCAAGGCATTATGAGAGCCAACACAGGATTGAGTTTGAGATCTAATTCTTGCAACTCACTACTAGCTCCCCCTACAGGCAACAGCTCAGATTTATCTAACTCATGTCTGATTTTCTCAATTGCTATTTTGCTTCCTCGCCTCACCTGGAAGACATTGCTTTTGTGGCCACTCTCAAAGTCCAGTACTGGCTGCCGCCGCACCCAGTCCCAAACCACCACTTTTAGGTCATCACTGCCACTGGCCAGCCAAGTTCCACGCTGATTAAAGTGCAGAGTATTGACACAACCAGTATGGCCCTCAAGCCCATGCTGCAGGCGGAAACGTTGCACAAAGACTCTTGCCCCACAAGCTTCATATACAAAGCGGGAACTTGAACCCAGCTCCCGCTCCCGAAGGGCAGGAAGGGCTTGCCAGCGAGGTCGGGGAAGGGCTGATGTTTCTGAGGATACCCAGTCTTCCAGGGCCTGCTCATCATCTGATGAGTCCTGGTCACGATTGGCCCTCTTGCGCTGTACACGACGCCGAGGATGTTCTTCCTCCTCCTCTTCCTCCTCCTCTTCCTCCGAGCGATCATGGACTTGGTTTTCGTCATTGATAGAGTAATGGCCCGTGTCCTCCATGCTGTCAGAGTCCTTGTCTTCACCTGAGCTCTCTGTATCTGTGCCTCGACTTTCTGTGCTGGTGCGATTGGGGCCACCATCATCCCCTGTCAAGCTCAAGCTCAGGTCTGAGGCCTCTACTTCAATGCCTGAGGATGTCTCCCTCCCCTCTTCAGCTCCAGACATCTCCTCTGGACTGCTAGACATGCTTCCTGCATGTAAGTGAGAAATGGGTAGGTGAGGGGGGACAAAGAAGGACAGGTTAGTGATCAGAAACATTTCCCCATCTTAGTCTAAGAAATCATTACATAGAAAGCCCCAGAGAAACCAACTTTGGTTAAAGTGTTTTTGTTACAAATGCTTATAAAAAGTACTTTCTGAAGGGGAATCTCGGAGAAGAAACTGAAAAAATAAAGATCAAAGCCACTCACAAATAAAGGTACTTCAATAGAATGGAAGAAATGTAGAAACTAAGAGTATAAAAATTCTCAAGAGGCAAAGCACTGACAAACTGTATGATACAACTACCTTAGGCTCTGTTCTGCTGGATGGGCATCCATTAGTGACAGTAAATAATTAAACTAAATATAAGAAAAAGAATAGCCATCCCTACAAGAATTGGCATAGCCATCTTCTTAGAAAAGGAGAGAAAGTAACTGATCAAAATCACTCTGACAGTAGATGAGAGCTGGACTTTTTCCCACTTCAAGAAAGCACCGTTACCTCCTGACTCCTAAATTTTAAAGTTTCTTTCCCCAACATCTTAAAAGTCCACTAAGAATCCAGAAGTAAGACAAATGGAAATTGTGGTCATTTGAGTAAGTTCTAGCTCACTTCTTGCTAATTTATGTATTCTGACTTATTTCCATTAATTTAATAATTTTAATACTATTTTTAGTTATACAAACTGAGACAAAGTTCCATCAGGAAGCATATGTAAAAAAGATAAAAACGGGTACTCTACAGTGGTACCTGAGAAGAAAGTTCACCATCTTCTAAGCTTGCCATGTTGGTAATTATAAAATAACTGGGACCATTATATATAATTCAATATAATTGATCTAATGATCTACAATTAAGATACTGCATTCTCCTATCAAAAACAGGCAAATCAAATTCCAATAAGCACTTGGCAATGTTCTAAGAGCCACGACTTCCAACCTAAGGTCAAGATGTGAAGGAAGAGGAATGGCCTTCTTTTCTTAGATGACCAAAATTTTAACTTGCCAGAAGTAAATGCTGTTAGGAAAGGCTATGGTCCAGCTACGGTCAATTCTGGTATGAGTTATTCAATTCCAATACTACATTAATGTTTAAAAATCTGAAGGACTGGAGTACCTTACTGCTTATTCATCTAGATTAGTACAGTAATTTCTGAAAATCTTCGCAGCAATGGAAGCCCTTTTCCAATGAACTCTTAGACAAAACCCAATACAGAAAACAGATAATATAATTGTTTTGGTTCGAGTAGTGACAGAAGGTTGGGAGACATATAAGCAAGCTCTTTTCAAAAAAGCACCTTTAAGAGCAGTGTGAAAACAACTACGCTAGAAACTGGAAGACAAAGGGGAACAGTACAGCAATTTGATCCTACAAACTACAATTGATGGTATTGCTATATAGCTGAAAAAGATTAACAGTATGGTTTTTGAAATGAAACTGGGTTTAAGATTTGGAGTGGTGAGAAGAAATAAAATATCACTCCTATCACTTCTGTGAAGAAGGAAAAATAAAAGGCCAGAACTTCTAGCATTCATTGTCAAAATCGTGATTAAAAAATTACAAAAACTTTGAGGGCCCTATCACATTAACATGAAGGCCAGACCATACACAAGCTCAGTAAGAGGATCCTAACAGTCAATGACCAAGATGTAGCTCAGGGGCTAGCAAATTTTTCTTCTGTCAAGGGCCAGATAGCAGAAATCTGAGGCCTCACAGGCTGTATGGATCTCTGTTGCAACTACTCCACTCCACTGCTGTAGCACAAAAGCAATAATAAATACTATGTAAATGAATGGGGCATGACTGTATTCCAATAAACTTTACAAAAACAGGCAGGCTGGACTTGACCTGCAGGCCACAGTCTGTCAATATCCGATGTAGCTAATGGCCAAACTCCAAATCAAATGTGTACCTCAAATCCCTCTAGAATGCTGTGTCTTGCAACTAAGCCCAGTGAAAAATTGGAGCCACGTTCCTTTACAGAAGATAAATGGCAATGGTACAAAAAGAATAAAGGGGCAATAAAACAGCATGTTGAAAACGCTTACTTTCCCCTCCTCAATTTCATCACTTTGCCAATCACATCAACTAGAATTTAGCTTATAATCTTGACCTGCAAGGTGCTGAGGAATGCTACCCAACTATATCCATTTGAAGGATATTTCTCTAGTTTAGAAGTTGACTCAGAGCTGAAGCACTAGTTGAATAAACCAGGTAGTAGTTAAAGCTGCCAGAGTCTTGAAATCCTGTCTTCAAATCTGCACTAGGCACCCTGGCTGGTATAGCTCAGTGGATTGGGCTCGGGCTGCTAATCACAGTGTCACTGGTTCAATTCCCAGTCTAGGGCACATGCCTGGGTTGCAGGCCAGGTCCCCAGTGGGGGGCCATGTGAGAGGCAATCACACATTGATGTTTCTCACCCTCTCTTTTGCCCTCCCTTCCACTCTCTCTAAATGAATAAATAAAATCGTAAAAAAAAAATCTGCACTAGGCAGTCGACTTAACACTTGGCAGCACTGGCAAAAGAAAAGGAGGAGAGGAAGGGAGAAAACCTCTAACTCCAGCTGGATTAGGTTATAACTTCATCTCTTATCTAGAATCTCTATCAAACTATGATCTACCATAGAAAGAGACTTCTCATTATTACCAGGGAACCTCACTTTCCCAATAGCTCTTTTGTTCCCACCGCCAACTGGATCTTCTTTTTCTCCTCTATTAACAGCATTTCCTAGGTTTTATCTACCCTTAAAACCTTTCAGAATCCCAAACCACCTAACCTCTTACAGATGAAACAAGTGCTCTTAGAAGCACAACTCTTATTACTGATCTTCCAAAAAATTTGAGACAAAAGTTGAAGGGGCAAAAGTACCACACAGTCCAAGGTGTTTCCTGTGTAGTTTCCTGTACTCAAAACAACTCAAGAAGGCTTCACTCTTAGAAAAGATTTCGAACTTCTGGCCAAGATGGAGGTGTAGGTGGACACACTGTGCCTCCTCTCACAACCAGAATTAAGGACAACAAAAATTTAGAACAGAAAAAACAACCGGAACAGATAGAAAACTGAATTGTACGGAAGTCTGACAATAATTCACCCAGACCGGTAAGAGGGGTGGAGTTGGCAGCCGGCGGAGAGAGATCACAGCAGGAAAAAGCAGTGGTTTGTGGTCCTGGATGCTCAGGTGGCGGTTGGCACAGGCTGGGTGCACAGGTAGTGGTTAGCAGACCCTGGGTGCGGGGAGGCAACAAGAAGACCCAACGAGGTGTGCAAGGTGGCTGACTGCGGTCACACATTCATGTGCAGATAAACCAGGCAAAAACGGGCAGCAAGACAGACTGTGCAACCCAGGGCCCCAGCACCAGGAAATAAAGCTTAAAAGCACCAGTTGAAAACACTTGTGCAGTCGAAGTGCAGGGAGAGACTCTCAGCCTCACAGAGAGGACTCAAAGCCAAGAGAGAGCAGAGCAAGTGGCATTGTTCCCTTTCTGACCCCGCCCCCACATACAGCATCACAACTCTGTGACTGGGTTGCCCGGTCCTGGTGAACACCTAAGGCTTCGCCCTTCATACATAACAGGCGCAACCAGACCAAAAAAAAGAAAAAGAAAAAGAATGGCTCAAATGAAAGAACAAATCAAACCACCAGAGCAATACTTTTAAGTGACCAAGAGATAGCCAACCTATCAGATGCATAGTTCAAAGCACTGGTGATCAGGATGCTCACAGAATTGGTTGATTTTGGTCGCAAATTAGATGAACAAATGAAGGCTACAATAAGTGAAACGAGGGAAAACGCACGGGCAACCAATAGTCATGGGAGGAAAACTGGGACTCAAATCAATGGAGTGGACCAGAAGGAAGAAAGAAACAACCAAGGAGAAACGAAGGAATGAACAAGAATTCAAAAAAATGAGGAGAGGCTTAGGAACCTCCAGGACATCGTTAAACATCCCAACATCCGAATAACAGGGGTACCAGAAGGGGAAGAAGAGCAACAGGTGGAAAACTTCTTTGAACAAATAATAAAGGAGAACTTCCCCAATCTGGCAAAGGAAATAGACTTCCAGGAAGTCCAGGAAGCTCAGAGAGTCCCAAAGAAGTTGGACCCAAGGAGGAACACACCAAGGCACATCATCATTACATTAGCCAAGATTAAAATGAAGGAGAGAATTCCAGAAGCAGCTAGAAATAAGGGGACAGTCACCTACAAAGGAGTTCCCATCAGACTGTCAGCTGATTTCTCAAAAGAGACCTTCCAGGCAAGAAGGGGCTGGAAAGAAGTATTCCAAGTCATGAAAGTCAAGGACCTACATCCAAGATTGTTCTATCCAGCAAAGCTGTCATTTAAAATGGAAGAGCAGTAAAGTGCTTCTCAGATAAGGTCATGTTCAAGGAGTTCATCATCACCAAGCCCTTATTATATGAAATGTTAAAGGGACTTATCTAAGAAAAAGAAGATAAAAAATATGAACAGTGAAAAGATAGCAAACTCACAGTTATTAACAACCACACCTAAAACAAAAGCAAACTAAGCAAACAACTAGAACAGGAACAGAAGCACAGAAATGGAGATCACATGGAGGGTTAGCAACAGGCGAGTGGGAGGAGGAGAGAGGGGGAAAAGGTACAGAGAGTAAGTAGCATAGAATAGATAGAAAATAGACAAGGGGAGGGCAAGAATAGGGTGGGAAATGTAGAAGCTAAAGAACTTATGACACGTGGACATGAACTAAAGGGGGGAATGTGGGTGGGAGGGGGTGTGCATGGTGGAGGGGAATGAAGGGGGGGAAATGGTACAACTGTAATAACATAATCAATAAAATATATTTTGAAAAAAAGAAAAGATTCCCTTCCCTCCACTATAATCCATGTTCCTGCTCTCTTTGGAGGAGAACAGTTGATAACAAAAATACCTTCACTTTCATTTTGGCCCCTTACCATTAGCTAAGTCTGTTTTGCCATCTGTGCTGCTCCCTTTGCTGGACATCTTGATTGATGTTTATTTTAGCCAGCCTGGATTTGGAAGGAGAAGAAAATAACAATTAGAAAACAACCTGGGAAAGATCATAAAAGGGATGAGAAGATTTAACAATGTACAGCCTTTGTCATTTTTATAAAAATAATTGTGTGCGTGCTCAACAGAGTTTCTCAGCTGCTGAAAATCACACAAAATTCTTCCCCCTATGTCAAAATTTTTAAAATAAACATATTTGGGAAGTCAACTACAATCTCTTTACTCACTGAGCAATTGGCAGTGTTTTTTCAGATGAGAAAGAAGAAACTGAAATAAAACCTGAAACAGCAGGTGTATATCAAATGATATACTATTAAGCAGAGAGTTTTAACTCAATACAAAGAGCAATCTTCAGCACTGCCCTCCAGGCAAAAATCTGTTGCGGACCGTTCAGCCTGGTTTCAGGAGTTGTAACCCTCACCCCATGGTGGGCTGTGTAAGAGCCCAAGGAACCCACTTCATCTGGGTCTGTTCTGTCACAAGGATATGACCTATTAAGGAGACAAAGCTTATCTCCCTGGCAGGAGCACTGCTTCTGCCTTACCCATCTCTGGCCCCACAGCTTGGTTGGCAGTCAATGACGGGCCCCACAGCTTGGTTGGCAGTCAATGACGGGTAAGACTCCTCATGGGAGGGGCAACCTAAGCCAGACGCAACCACTTGGGAGGCCTCATGGAAGGACTGGGGGGTTGCAGCAAAGAGGATGTGATGGACCCTCGCCCCCCGGCTATTCTGACATAGCCCGAGTCCTCATTTCCATCTGGGAGATGTCTCCTGCTTCCTAATTGCCTTAAAGCCTGAAACTGTGGGGGTGAGCGGTGCAGCCCTGTCCTGGCCAGGACGGCTCCCTGGGTGATCCGGACATAAGAAAGAATTCCTAAAGTCCTGTGAAACCTGCTTTGCTAAGAGTACTCTTCCTGGGGTGACAAGTGTCCCAGGAGGAAATGAGCATGTCTCCCAAAGTTTGGCAACCCCCCTTCCCGACAAACACTGGCTCGGATAAAGCCCTCAGATTTCTTTGACATGTTAAACTTGTATTCCGGTGTATTGGAACCCAATAAAAGCCTAGTGAGGAAGGGGCTCTGGGTCATTCTCCTCTGAGAGTTTGACCCCTTTCCTCCCCAAGCAGAAGATGTCTTGGTAGTTTTTATTCTCATCCGTGATGGAGGGATGGGGCTCTGCGGGTGGAGCCCCCCCACATCTGGCGCCCAGGACAGGGTCTCCCGCAATCTCCTGTTGTAAATATTAGTTTTAAGTATCCATAAACTCTATATTACACTGTCTTCACAACATGAAGAGGCAGGTCAGACTGTATCATTTTACACACAGACCAAAAGAGATGAAAGAAATCAAACTCTTGGGATAAGAATTTAGGCTTTTACATTCACTCAGATGCCCAGCTTTACACTTAGAGGTGCAGATATTAACTACTGTAAGAAGCAAAGACGTATTAGAACTTGGGAGCCCAGTACCTCTAAGAAAGAATGTAAAAGGGTTTTTTTCCCCCGTTACAACTAATAGTCAGTCACCAAATGCAAAGCTGCATAAGAAAAGGACAACATTTCTATTAAATCATCTCAGTTCATTTCATTAAATTACAAACATTATTTCACAATTCCTCCCACTTTCGCCAGATTTCTTTTTGGCAAAGGTATAATTAAGAATCAGGGTATCTAGCTTTTTTCCTTGTATACCACTGTAACACAGTCATTATTTTTTTAGGGCCTTGCTCCCAACTCGAGCAAATTCCAAAGACCAAAGAAAAACATTATTCAGACCAGAATTCTGTTAAGCCCTTTCAGTGCCTTGGACAAAAGGCACTGGTGAAAGACAAAGTATGATTATGACTCCAGCCCTTGTACACAGGCACACTGGCCTCTAATCTTTCAACAGCCCTTTCGCTGTCCTAACAATGATCCCAGAAGCAGCCCCATCCTTAACCTTACCCCCTAATCTCCTCTACAGAAATTCAAGTCGCTACAAAGTGTGTCCTCTGCTAATAGACAGCTGCCCGAAGCTTGCTTATAAGAGTGGAGGAGTGAAAATAATGCAAGAGCAGGACTGAGGCTGAATCTGAAGGAAGGACAAAGCCAATGAAAAACAGATTTGTGAAGCCACATAAAGAAAAACAGTAAAGAGCTGTTTGCAGAGCAGACTGTTTTCCTCTTCCTATATACTTTGATGATACATTTCTGTACAGCATTACTCATACGGCACTTTTTTCCTTCAAAGCAGTCCCTGTTTATGTTCTTTAGTATCAGTAGTATCTTCTTCCCCACCTAAGGTTTATATTAATTACATTAGTTGTATAAGTCCTATGGAATGAGGAAAATAATTGCACTACTTTTTTAAGATTAAAAACTAAGGTCATAAGTATACTTTAAGGTCAATTAAGAACAGATTTGCTATTTTCTCATCTCCAAAATCAAAACTGCCAACCATACCATACTTTCCACCCCACTACTATCCACTCCCAGAAAAGAATAAAGTAGCTCCAGAGAACCTTTCTCAAAACTGAATCTCATCAACTTCTACAGAAGTCGAGACTACCTGAACTTTAGACTAATAATGGCTGTAGACAATACATTTGCTTTCCCAACCCGTATGACCAGAAGGAGCTTAGTGCCCATCTAGCTGAGAAATGGGCAAAGGAGAGTCATGAGGTTCAAGCCATACGGGGAGACTACAGACCTCATCTTTTGGGGAAATTAGTTTAAGGTTCTTGCAAGAGGAATCTTCTAAGGAAATAAGCTGACAGAATTTACTGCTAAATTCAGAAACAGAAAACCCTGTGAATGCTGCTGTCAACTCTAATCACTAAGTTGATTCAGCCAGATAGGTCACATTTTAGGGGACACAGAGTTTATCAAAATTAGTCCTAGACTGAAAACTCAAATTCCAGGATTCTAGTATCAGCTAAGCCATTAGCATATTTTGTGGCCCTGGGTGAGCTGCTTAATCTTTTCTGACTTCATTTTCTTTTTTTAAAAATAATATTAGTAGTTCTAGAGGTGATACAGATAAGTACATTACATGCTAAAATTTCTGCAGAAGGATGCTCTAGAGTAGTGGTCTCAAAACTGGTAATAAACTGTTTCAGTGAAAACTTTGAGCATGAACTTTCAATATGAGTATATGTACACACATATTTAATCAATTCACATTAAATGTCAAACATTAGACTTTTCTCAGAAAAAGTAGAAATTTCAACACTCTTTTCCTATACACTACTAAATCACTTTCCATATCCCTTGGGGTACGTGCATTCCCACTTTGGGAGACCACTTCTCTAGAAAGCCAAGAAGTTATGACAGCAATAAAATACAATTACTTTGGGGACGAGCTGTTACTCTTACCATATAAACCTCAGTCAAAACGAAAAAATTTAAAACAATCCCAACTCTAGGGCAGGAATTAGGAATAAGTGCCCAAATTAAAGCAGGTTATGATATTATTTATGACTGTGCCCTAGGTCTCAAGTATGGGAGGAAGCCACTCTGGAATCTCTTTCATCACCAAGAAGTACAATCTTATTTCATAATCTGAGGATAGAGACCATACTTGACCCTAACTTAAACTACCTTCTTCATTCTTGAATGCACTACACATTGCCAACAAATCCAGTTTTATCTTGAACAATTTCCTTGTGAAATCTAGTCCAGAACAAACCAATAGGAGCTTCGAAGAGCTGATGAGCTCATTGCCCCAGGTATATGGGAAAGTTGAATTAGATTAGCTCTACTGCCTGTACTCTAAAAATAACTATAACCCCTGCCAAACTGAAGGCTAAGGAATAAACTATTGAAGGACAAACAAAAGAAGACTCAGATGTCATTTTAATTTCTACATAAGAAATTCCAGTGACCTAGATTTCTCTTAATAAGAAACCCATCTTAAATTCTTAACCAAACATATGGCAAAATATTAAGTAAAAACCAAGCAGAGGGAAAGTTAATAACAGTATTTAAGACTACTTGTGGAAGAGGTAGCAAGTATCTCCTGTTTAAAAACATTTAGGCTGCTTCCTTTTCCTATTACTGAAAGATTTGTACAAGAGACCATGTATACTAGCACAATAACATATCCAAATGCAAAGTACATATAGATGAAGAAACTTGACTCCTACATTTGTACAATACACAAAAACTAACTGAAAATGGATCACATACCAAAATAATACAACTTCCAGAATAAAACAATGGAGATAATCTTTGTGATACTGGATTAGGCAAGTATTTTTTTTTAAATATATTTTATTGATTATGCTATTACGATTGTCCCATTTCACCCCTATCATTTCCCTCCACCCTGCACACCCCCTCCCACCCACATTCCCCCCCTTTAGTTCCTATCCATGTGTCGTAAGTTCTTTAGCTTCTACATTTCCCACACTATTCTTGCCTTCTCCCTATTTTCTACCTACCGTCTATGTTACTTATTCCCTGTACCTTTTCCCGCTCTCTCCTCCTCCCACTCCCCTGTTGCTAACCCTCCATGTGATCTCCATTTCTGTGGTTCTGCTCCTGTTCTACCTGTTTGCTTAGTTTGCTTTTGTTTTAGGTTCGGTTGTTAAGAGCTGTGAGTTTCCTGTCTTTTTACTGTCATATTTTTTATCTTCTTCTTTCTTAGGTAAGTCCCTTTAACATTTCACATAATAAGGGCTTGGCGATGCGAAACTCCTTTAACTTGACCTTATCTGAGAAGCGCTTTACCTGCCCTTCCATTCTAAATGACAGCTTTGCTGGATAGAGCAATCTTGGATGTAGGTCCTTGCCTTTCATGACTTGGAATACTTCTCTCCAGTCCCTTCTTGCCTGGAAGGTCTCTTTTGAGAAATCAGCTGACAATCTGATGGGATCTCCTTTGTAAGTGACTGTCCCCTTATTTCTAGCTGCTTCTGGAATTCTCTCCGTTTTAATCTTGGCTAATGTAATTATGATGTACCTTGGTGTGTTCCTCCTTGGGTCCAACTTCTTTGGGACTCTCTGAGCTTCCTGGACTTCCTGGAAGTCTATTTCCTTTGCCGGATTAGGGAAGTTCTCCTTTATTATTTGTTCAAAGTTTTCCACTTGTTGCTCTTCTTCTTCCCCTTCTGGTACCCCTATCATTTGGATGTTGGGATGTTTAAAGATGTCTTGGAGGTTCCTAAGCCTCTCCTCAGTTTTTTGAATTGTTTCTTCCTTGTTTTCTGTGTGGTTATTTCTTTCTTCCTTCTGGTCCACTCCATTGATTTGAGTCCCAGTTCTCCTCCCATGACTATTAGTTCCCTGTGCGTTTTCCTTCATTTCACTTATTGTAGCCTTCATTTTTTCATCTAATTTGTGAGCAAAATCAACCAATTCTGTGAGCATCCTGATTACCAGTGCTTTGAACTGTACATCTGATAGGTTGGCTATCTCTTCATCGCTTAGATGAATTGGCGCCAGGGATTTGATTTGTTCTCCCGTTTGAGCCATTTTGTTTTTTTTTCGGGGGGCGGGGGGGTTGGTTACATCTGTTACGTAGTGAGGGGTGGAGCCTTAGGTGTTCCCCAGGGTGGGGCAGCCCAGTGGCTGGGTAGTGATGCTGTATGTGGGGGTGGGTTCAAGAGGAAACAATGGCACTTATTCTGCTCTCTCAGATGCCAGTCCCTTCCGCCGCATCCCCTTCACCTGGATTATCTGTGGGCAAATGTGGGACCACCTGGTCAGCCAGCCACCTTGCACAGGCTGTGTCTGTACTGCTGCCAACCACGTGCCCGGGGTTTGCTAGCCACTGCCTGCACACCTGGGATCTGCCAGCTGCTGCTGCCAGCATGCTCGGGTCCGCCAACCTCCACTTTTTCCTGCCACGACTGCGCCCCTCTTACCAGTCTGGATGAATGGTTGTTGGACTTCCGTACAATTCAATTTCTTACCATTCTGGATGTTTTCTTGCTTCTAAATCTTTGTTGTCCTTAATTTTGGTTGTGCGAGGAGGCACAGTGTGTCAAGCTACACCTCCATCTTGGCCGGGAGTACAGATTAGGCAAGTATTTCTTAGGGTAGGACTCAAAGAATACAAACCATAAAAGAAAAAATTAACTGGCATACCAAAATTAAATCTACTCTTCAAGAGACATTGTTAAGAATATGGAAAGACAAGGTATGTATTAAAAGAAAATATCTGCAAAAGACATTTAATTAAGGACAGAAACGAGAATATGTTTAAAACCTCTCATAACTAAGTAAGAATCACTTCAAAAGGTCCTCAATATTATTAGCAAAATACAAATTAAAACCACAATGGGGATCCTCTATATACCTATTAGAATGTTTAACATTTTAGAAATAATAACAAAAGCTTTCTTTATCAGGTGCTAAAAAGGTGTAGAGCAACCAGAACTCATACACTGATGGCAGATACCTAAAATGGTAATCACTTTGGAAAAACAGTTTGGCAGTTTCTTTCTTTCTTTTTTAATATATTTTATTGATTATGCTATTACAGTTGTCCCATTTCCCCCCTCCATGCACACCCCCTCCCACCCACATTCCTCCCTTTAGTTCATGTCCATGTGTCATAAGTTCTTTAGCTTCTACATTTCCCACACTATTCTTGCCCTCCCCGTCTATTTTCTACCTACCATCTATGCTACTTACTCTCTGTACCTTTTCCCCCTCTCCTCCTCCCACTCCCCTGTTGCTAACCCTCCATGTGATCTCCATTTCTGTTTCTGCTATTGTTCTACTTGTTTGCTTAGTTTGCTTTTGTTATAGGTGTGGTTGTTAATATCTGTGAGTTTGCTGTCTTTTTATTATCATATTTTTTACCTTTTTCTTAGATCAGTCCCTTTAACATTTCATATAGTAAGGGCTTGGTGATGATGTATTCCATTAACTTGACCTTATCTGAGAAGCGCTTTATCTGCACTTCCATTCTAAATAAAAACTTTGCTGGATAGAGCAATCTTGGATGTAGGTCCTTGACTTTCATGACTTGGAATACTTCTTTCCAGCCCCTTCTTGCCTGGAAGGTCTCTTTTGAGAAATCAGCTGGCAGTCTGATGGGATCTCCTTTGTAGGTGACTGTCTTCTTTTCCCTTGCTGCTTCTAGAATTCTCTCCTTCATTTGAATCTTGGCTAATGTAATTATGATGTGCCTTGGTGTGTTCCTCCTTGGGTCCAACTTCTTTGGGAGTCTCTGAGCTTCCTGGACTTCCTGGAAGTCTATTTCCTTTGCCGGATTAGGGAAGTTCTCCTTTATTTGCTCAAATAAGTTTTCCACTTGTTGCTCTTCTTCTTCCCCTTCTGGTACCCCTATCACTTGGATGTTGGGATGTTTAAAGATGTCCTGGAGTTTCCTAAGCCTCTCATTTTTTTGAATTGTTTCTTCCTTCTTTTCTGCTTGATTGTTACTTTCTTCCTTCTGGTCCACTCCATTGAGTTGAGTCCCAGTTTTCCTCCCATGACTATTGGTTTCCTGTACATTTTCCTTCATTTCACTTAGTGTAGCCTTCATTTGTTCATCTAATTTGTGAGCAAAATCAACCAATTCTGTGAGCATCCTGATCACCAGTGCTTTGAACTATGCATCTGATAGGTTGGCTATCTCTTGGTCACTTAAAAGTACTGGCTCTGGTGGTTTGATCTGTTCTTTCATTTGAGCCATTCTTTTTCTTTTTCTTTTTTTTGGTCTGGTTGCGCCTGTTATGTATGAAGGGCGGAGCCTTAGGTGTTCACCAGGACCAGGCAACCCAGTCACAGAGTTGTGATGCTGTATGTGGGGGCGGGGTCAGAGAGGGAACAATGGCACTTGCTCTGCTCTCTCTGGGATTTCAGTCCCCTCTGTGAAGCTGGGAGCCTCTCCCTGCACTTCGACCCCCACAAGTGTTTTCAACTGGTACTTTTAAGCTTTATTTCCTGGCGCTGGGGCTCTGGGTTGCGCAGTCTGTCTTGCTGCCCGTTTTTGCCTGGATTATCTGTGTGTGAATGTGGGACCGCCTGGTCAGCCATCCGCCTTGTGCAGCCTCACTGGGTCTGCCCGTTGCCACCCCACACCCGGGGTCCACTAGCCGCTGCCTGTGCTCCTGCGGTCTCCCAGTGTCTGCTTTTCCCTGTCATGACTCTGCCCCTCTTGCCAGTCTGGATGAATGGTTGTCAGATTTCCATACAGTTCAATTTTTCTGTCAGTTCTGGTTGTTTTCGTTTGTAAATTTTTGTTGTCCTTAATTTTGGTTGTGCGAGGAAGCACACTGTGTCCACCTACGCCTCCATCTTAGCTGGAAATCAGTTTGGCAGTTTCTTATAAAGTTAAACACACTTACCACACAAGCCAAGAATCCCACTCAGGTATGTACTCAAGAGAAATTAAAATATATGTCCAACCCCAAAACCTGTAGGTAAATGTTTTGGTGGCTTTATTTAGAGTCATCAAACACAGGAACCAATCAGATGTTTTTCAGCTCGGTCATGGATAAACAAACTGTGGCCCTGGCTGGTGTGGTTCAGTGGATGGAGTGCCAACCTGTGAACCAAAGGGTTGCTGGTTCGATTCCCGGTTAGGGTACATGCCTGGGCTGCGGGCCAGGTCCCCAGTGGGAAGCGTGGGAGAGGCATCCACACATTGATGTTTCTCTCCCTCCCTTCCCCTTCTCTAAAAATATATGAATAAAATCTTAAAAGAAAAATAAAACAAACTGTGGTCCATCCACACAATGGAGTACCACACTAAGTATTAAAAAGAAATGAACTACTGATATATGGAACAACACAGATGGACTTCAAATGTTATGCTAAGTGAAAAAAGCAAGATTCAAACAGCTACATAATATGATTCCATTTACAGGACAATCTGGAAGACGACTATAGAGACAGAAAGAAGATCAGTGGGTGTTAGGGATTGGGAGGTAGGGAAGAGAATGGCTATAAGTTGGCATGAGAAAACTCTTTGGAATGATGAAAATGTTCTATGGTTCTGTCACAGAAATGAGTGACTGCATTTGTCAGAATCCATAGAATGGGACACTAAAAAATGGGTAAATTTTACTCTATGTAAATCATACCTCAATAAATCTGGCTGGAAAAAAAAGAGAATGAGAAAGGTGGAGGAGAGGTGAGAAATTATGCAAAATGTTATACAACAGATAAAACCCAACAATTAAAAATACTAAATTTTCATGGCTGTGATTATTAATAGAAATTAGCCAAAGTGGTGAATATGGTACAGTAAAAGAGCAAAATGTCAGATCATCTTGCTTAAAATGAAAGTGCAGAGGGATTTTTGCTGGAATCACATTTGAAGCAAGGTGAATCCTGAAGTCTCCAATCCTATTTATTACCTTTTGACAACTAGGAATATTAGGAGAGCCCTGGCTGGTGTAGCTCAGTGGATTGAGCGTGGGCCTGCAAACCAAATGGTCGCTGGTTCAATTTCCAGTCAGGGCGCATGCCTGGGTTGCAGGCCAGGTCCCCAGTAGGGGACGCATGAGAGGCAACCACACACTGATGTTCCTCTCCCTCTCTTTCTTCCTCCCTTCACTTCTCTCTAAAAATAAATAAATAAAATCTTAAAAAAAGAAAAAAGAACATCAGGAGCTTAAAGTACTTCAAAGTAATTCTAGTGGTTGGACTATTAATCTGTATAATTATGCTTTTCATTTTTATTTTTTAAATTTCTCTGAAGTTCACCTTAACTGTTTTGGAGTCTAGAAGCTATAAAAAGTGATAACTCTACCTTACCTCGTACCAATAGAAATTTCATCTAAATATTAGTCCTTGATCCCTTCACTAAGATCTGAACTCACAGTGAGTTCCTATGAGTTACATAATCCCAGCACTCTCTCAGGCCAGTCTGGCAGTCTTGTGCATGCCTTCGTTTTGCCATTTTAAGTGCCCAACTCTCCCATATAGACACCCATATTTACATGAGACATTCAGAATTTCCTCTGAAACTAAAAGGTAATGTTAGAAAATGCTTCAATTATTAGTGAGACAGATGGCTGAGAGCCACACAACCTCCGATTCCTCTTGAGAGGACAGATGCCCCATACCACTCATAACTAAACAGCTGTTAGGGCTGATCTCCATCCAAAGTACAAAGTTGCTTTTCAGTCTTAAGTCCCACAGTCCATCTGGAATCAACCAGTCCTACTTTCCCCATCCCAAATTTTTGTTTTCAAGCTGAAATGGCTCATTTTAAATTCATTCTCCTAACCTTCCTATTTTTCTACTTCATGATAAACACTTCTCCAAGCCAACTTTCCTGACTCCTGCCACCAGCAACTCGCCAGCTTCTCATTATGGAACTTGATTTCCTCTGGGTACCCAGTCATTCTAGTAATATGGTATTTATTAACCAGACAGAGATCCTTAGGCACTGAAATCTAAGGGATGGCTCCCAGGAAGCTGAAACTCATACTACATAAAACATGTTTATAGGGAGGCAGAACGTTAGTTCTGAGCCACTTTCTATTAAGTCCTTGAAGGAGCTGAATGTACTATATTGTCTCTTCTAGTAAACTGGAAGTAAAAGCAGAAAGAGACTATGAATGTTTCTGGATCAGGAAAATTAATCTCTATTCCTATTGTGCAAAAGATCTGACAACACAGGCAACCCAATTATACATCCAGCCTCCCTTGTTTATACAAACTGTAGGCATCTGGCACCACCCAGTGGCCCATCTATATACAGATATGCTAGTAATGCAACAATGTACAAGGCAATACAGGAGTTATAAATATGAACAAGGCAATCACCATCCCTTTTGTGGCCAATAGCCAATTAGGAAAAATGAGCATATAACTATAATACAAGAGATACAAGTACCAGTATCATTAAATAAATAAATGTGTGTGTATACATATGTGTATACATATACATATATACACACATATACATATACATATGGTAGGCAGTTGTAGTTGATCAGAGGAAAGGATAATATTTCATTTCAGGGAAGAAAGAAAAAGCTTCCATGGAGAAATTAACATATAAGTTGGGCTTTCAAGGAAGGATGGGACTATAATGGGTAGGGATGAGAAAGATATTCCACCATTCCACCAGGATCAGAATGAGAAAAGATGTGGAAAATGAAAAACAAAAGCAAAAGCAAAAAAATGGTATGATTAAGAAAATAGATAGATAGTCCAGTTTGGTTAGATGGTAGAGTATAGCTGATTAGTTAAGAAGTATAGAAGGTATGTGCGTGTGTTAGGCACCAGGAAGATTATTTTGTCAAGGACAGTAAGATGGACTGAAATGGTCAGAAAAGACAGGAGATCGTTGCCAAGGTAAGAAGCTATGAGAACCTGTCTTATAGGCTGATGGCAGAGGAAATTAAAAGATCAATGTGAAAAACACTGGAGAGGTAGAATTAATAGTATTTGACTTAATAAGCTGTCATGAAACTCAAAAATTCAACAAGTCTGAGTCTGGGTGCCTAGAAGACATCAATTGCCATAAATGAGAAGATAGCATGTGGGAGAACAGATGAATTTTATTTTAATTGTGTTTAAAATCTAAGCTGACATGTCAGAAGTATAGGGCAAACAATGTAAGTTTGAAACTTGAGAAATAATTTAGGGCCAGAGATACAAACTTGGAAATTACTTGTGCAGGAAAGTTTTAAAACCAAATACCTTATAAATTACCCCTCACTTAACAAAGTAAGTACCCAAGAAAAGTTCTGAGAGAAAATCCAAAGATACAATCTTGGGGGAAACCCACCCTTAGGAAAAAAGAAGGGAGACAGAAAAATTCGCAAGGAAATAGAAAGAATAATGAGAGTGTTAAATGCCTTGGAGGTCAAGAGATAAAGTTTCAAGAAGGTGGGGATGGTCCACAGTTCAAATGTCACAGAAAAGTACAGACAGATGTATACTAATAAAAGGCTATCAGCATCAGAACAATTTTTCTACAAAATTACCTCAGTTACTGAGTGAGAATCCTGGTTTTCTCTCTATTTGAGCATCATAAAATAAAAGGATTCAACTATCTCTTCAGTTTAGTTAAGTCCATTAAAATTATTTCCTTACAAAACTCACTGGCCTACTAATTAATCATAACCTAAGACACATGTTTAAACAAAAATGTTTTTATTCATAATGTCCTTTGGACAGACTTTTTTATAGTTTATATACAGTGGTGAACAAAAATAGGTTAATAGTTGTATGGAAAATAATACAACAGTTAATAAATCCTAATACAAAAATAAACTTTTGCATACAACTGTAAACGTACTTTTTGTTCACTGCTCTACTTTCATAAAAAAAATGAATTCTACCTTTCAACTCATTTGCTTCATCACTTGGCATTAAAGAGTCCTGTTTTTCAAAGACAGCATATAGTGTCAGTTAGACCTAGTTTTGAATTCTACCACCTACTTCTGAGTTTGTTTCTTTTTGTTAAAATGGGGTAATGCCATTACCCTGTAGGAACTGGATTTTAGAGAATTAAAGACAATATCTGCAAAGAGGCTGTCTGTACTTGGTAGCATTTTTACTATCTTTCTAGCTTCTCATCTCTGGTTCCAGACTGCATTTCCTAGAGAAGCTCGTGATTGTTTGCTATTCAGCAATGATCCTACAAACGTAAAACCTAGGACACAGTTTCAAATCCATGATATCTGCTTACCTGCTCTCATGGACCTTTTAAAGAATTCAGAGAGCTCTGTTAACACCTTTTGAGCATGTGCATGTTCTATGAACTATGATAAAGCAATATACCCAGGAACCCACAGTACAAGCCTCCTTCTCTTTAAGTTATTCTCCCTCTTGAAGGTTCAGAGGACAGCCAAGATAAGAACTTCAAAGCAACCACCACAGATGATGAGGAGGAAGATAAGGAAGTTCTGTATCAACTATCCTATCAACAAGGAAATTTGTTCCTTCTTAGGATGTCTTCTAATCGGCAATACCAAATGCCCAAGTTTAGTTTATTGGTTTTGGTTCCAATGACAGTATTTCAGTATGTTAGGAATGCATTCTAACCTGTCAGTGCTATCTCCAGCTGTAGAGCTAAAGAACTTTTATAATAACAGTTAAGCTCATTATCTCAATTTAAGTGATTCTAAGAAAAATCCATTTCTAAGGAAATTCCATTGTGTTTTCACTATAAAAATTATTACATCAGAATCCAATCTCCAGTATCAGTTTTTGCCATTCACATTTCAATTTTTTTTTAATCTCTGGAAAGAACACTAGCGATAAAAGGGTGATACTCTAAAGGTAAAATTTACAATGAAACAAAGAAAAAGAGGCTAAAAACATCAAGAAGTTCCTTCCTACATGAACTCAGAGGGAAGAGTTAAGTAAGGTAAAACACCTGATAATGTGGCACTGCTTAAAGTGCACTAGAGAACTATATCCTCTTGGCTACCACTACAGGTAAATCACAATAGCTTTCCAGATAGCTAAGAAAAACCAAGGAAAAAATATAATGAAAATTATATATTAAAAAAAAAATAAAAGAAAAACCAAGAACAAAAGAATGACTTGTGAGGCAAACATGGATGCTTCACATTAGAGCTAGGCAAGACTCCCTTAAACAGTATCCTCAGATGATAAGAGCAAATACCTAGCCTCTCAGATATGATGATGACAATTTTTGCAATAACCCAATCCATTAGACAAAGCACATTTCATTAATCAGACACATCTCTGTCATATTAATCACACCCCATGCCCTACTTGCAAACTCGAGACAGATTCAATTCATTCATATCTAGCATACACATTCCCGGGGTTAAGGTAGTACTTGGTAAATTGGGCTTCTGGCCCAGAAACTATAGCCTGTAGAGGTAGAGATAAAAGACTGCTATAAAGAAGTCTTTATAGCTAAGTAGTCTGAATAACTAAATCAGTAAATAAGAACAGGTAGTCCCTTTCCTGACCAATTTTAACAGCAATGAAAATTCTTTTTTTTTGATAAAATTTTTTATGTACTGATTTTAGAGAAAGAGAAAGAAAAACAGATTTGTTGGTCCCCTTATTTATGCATTCATTGGTTGCTTCTTGTATGTGCCCTGACTGGAGATTGAACCTGCAACCTTGGCATATCAGGACACTGCTCTAACCAACTGAGCTACCCAGCTAGGATGCAATGAAGATCCTTGTGTATATTCGCAGAAATGAAAAATAAAGTTTTCAATAATCTATAATAATTGACATTTGGCTCTGAAATTAAGATACATAGTCACTATCTCCATGCCTATTGCTGATTCAATTCTTTCAGTTACCTGGGTTTCAAATGGGTAAGAGCAAATAACAGATCACCTTGCCTCAGTGATAATCTGCTTAAGAAAAAAAATACCTAGCCCTGACTGGTGTGGCTCAGCGAATTGAGCACTGGCCTGCAGACCAAATGGTCGCTGGTTCAATTCCCAGTCAGCGCTGGGTTGCAGGCAGGTCCCCAGTAGGGGGCATGTGAGAAGCAACCACACACTGATGTTTCTCTCCCTCTCTTTCTCCTTCCCTCCTTCAGTTCATAGTCCCTCTCTCTAAAAATAAATAAAACATTTAAAAAAATTAAAAAATAAAAATAAAATAAGTAATCAAAAAAACCTCTGTATTCCTAACTCCCTAGCCCAAATTCACTTCAGAAAGAAATGAGATCTTTTCATGGTCTAGTTCTTGGATAATCTACTGATGAAGATCACTGCAGAGCCCAACAACGTGTAGAAAAAAAATGTATTCTTCTACAGCAAAAAGGAAAAGGCATAAGGAGTAGCTAGAGCAGAGGTGGTGAACAACACTGAAGCAGGAAAGTTAAGAATTACTGGCATACCTCTTTTTACTGTGCTTCCCATTATGGCACTTCACAGATGTCATGTTTTTTACAAATTGAAAGCAGAACCCTCCAGCAGCAAAAAGATTACAACTTACTTTATTGCTACACTGGCTTTGTTGTGGTGTTCTAGAACCCAACCAACGATATCTTGGGGTATGCCTACACAATATTTGTGTCAACTCTGATCAGGTGTACCAATGGAAAGACAAAGAGAAAGGAAGCAATGAACAAAGGAAACTTACTGATGTTTAGTTTAAGAATGTATTTAGAGATATACAAGGGGGGATGCAAAAAACGCTGGAATTCATTTATAAAAGTTGTGTATTTACTCTTGTATGTTTAAACTTCAGTAACCTTCAAAGTACTCTGCATCTGATGCAACACTTATCATGAGGTTTTTCCCCACTACTCGGAACAGTTTTTGAATGTGTTGATTTTGATGCCTTTTAGTGCTCCTGCCATTTTTTGTTTTACCTGTTCCACATTGGCAAAATGCTTCCCTTTGAGGACTTTTCCCATCCGGGGAAACAAACAAACAAAAAAAGTCACTAGAGGTGAGATCAGATGAATAGGAAAGGTGGAGCATGGGAGTCATGCCATTTTGGGTCTAAAACTGAACACTCAGCATGGTGTGGGGAGATACGCTTGTAAATCACCCATCATGAAATGGGCAAATGCACTGAGTCTGCAAAAAACAATTCCCTGAAGTGAACTGCAGCCTTTTACAATGTCAGCTAGTACACAGATGCATATCGGTTCGCAGAACACCCACCTAGTGAGGGACTACAAGGGACCCTCTCTCCAGAAGATAATTCTGATTTTTGGGGGTCCCCATGGTACATACAACTATATCCAATATTCCTGCTATCTTCTGGTCTTGAACTAACCTGAATCATGTTCAGAAGACAACCCTAGGTGGGCACCTACAATGCAAACATCTAAGTTGATTGATTAAAAATGAACTGAAAAAGTAACCAGGAAAACATGTTCAAAAGCAAAAATGCAAAGATATATAAACTAATGTATAACTTATTCTAAACCATATCAATGATGTGTAAAGAAAATTGAAAAAAGCCCTGGCTGGTGCGGCTCAGTGGACTGAGCACCAGCCTGCGAACCAAAGGCTCGCTGGTTCTATTCCTAGTCCGGGCACATGCCTGGATTGTGGGTCAGGTGCCCGGTGGGGGGGCACATGAGAGGCATCCACACACTGATGTTTCTCTCCCTCTCCTTCTCCCTTCCCCATTGTCAAAAAATAAATTAACATCAAATCTTTAAAAAAAAATAGAAAATAGAAAAAAACTTTGTGTCTATCATGTGCTAGCCATAATTTAGAGCTTTATATAGGTTCCTTCATACAATACTAACAATGACCCTAGAACATAAATTGTATGTATCCCACTTTTAGAGATGTATAAATGAAAAGAGAAGTTTAAATAACTTGTCCAAGGTCTAAATCTTAGTACATTATTTAAACCCAGGTCTGTCCATCTCTAAAGACTGTACTTTTCCCTTTGTATCTTACTGACACACATACGTACCACCAACAGTAATCTTATTTCAGTTCACAATGAGTAGTTTCTAATTAGAACTCTGTGTGAAATAAAGCTCATCAGTTATACTCAACCTTTTCTACTACAAAACATAAAAATATTAAGAATCAGCCAGGTCTCTTTCCCAGAGACACTGATCTCCTCTGTCTCATCCCATAAACCCCAACTGCAGCACTATTCTCTGCTACCAGAAACCCAAGAGCCTTACAAAAATTACAAGTACAATCTGACTCCCTTCTACACTGGCCCATGCTGCTGACTGCACAGGATTGATTCCTCTACTGACCAAAAATTCTTCAGGCCAGCTATAAAAAACAAACAAAACAAAACAAAACAAAACAAACCAGCCACTATTTTGTTAACCCAAAATTTACCACTATGTCCTGAGAAGTTGCAATTGAGGTGGACTGAATTCAGACAGGGACTAAAGGCAGCATCACTCATCACTTCCCAGATTTTAGTGAAAAGAGGCTAAATGGTCTCCTTTGAATACCAAGAAATGACAACTCAAACTAATTCCCAGCTACCAATGTAAGAAACATGATCCACACAAAGGCAAAACCACAATGCAAATGAGGAAGAAAAATTCACTTTTAGGTTTAACTGGAGTTTTGAAGATACACAGCAATAGTTTATGTCAGAAACTCAAGATGTTCACAGATCATAAAACTCGTAAAAGTAATTTAATCAGAGCTAGAACAGTCAAAAACTATACCCCAACTCTTTGGGATAGGTAGGAATTTTATGATTTTAGAGATCAGCAGTTGACCTTCAAGACAGGGTCTGTCTTGGACTCAGGAATTTAAATGCTCCGGATTTCTACTCACCTTTCCTCCTTTATCACTGAAGTAGGGCCAGGCTGAGCTCCTGAGAAAATAGGTCTGTAGATTCACTGAAGGATTGAGAAAAATTAAAAGTTTAAATGGAAAAGGTGTTTCTTCTACTTAGCATAATAAAAATATTTATAAATATACATTAATATTTTTAGATCTCTGCAGAACTATTCAAAACCAGAATAATTTATCTAATTCTGACTAATCAATAAATAGCCTACAAGCACAATTACAAAAGTAAAATGAACAAGGCAAGTGCTTTCCCGGCTCCACTAACATGTAAAAAGTCACTTAAAAGGAAAACCTGAATCTTTTCAACCCTAACCCAATAACCAAACCTCTCAATAAGAAGCCACAGAGCAAGGATGGGGTGGGGGTTGAGGGGGTGGATCCTGGAAAGAAAATGATAGCGCTAGTGTCAGTTTGTTTACAGACTCCAGCAACAATTGTGAGTCAGAAATTCAAGCCACCAGATCCTTTCCAACCAACGCGGACCAAATAGGACCGTTCTACGGTGTACTGGAAGATCTGGGGGTAAGGGGAGGTAAATTAAGAGAATTATATTACAAAGGGTACAAGACCAGCCGGCAACAACTGACTCTGGGATTTTTGGACATCGGCCTTCCGTACAAGGTACTGAAACCGAGAACTCGAGCCGCATACCCCAATCTAAGCGGGGGTGCGGGGGTGGGGGGGGCGCACACAAATGGGTCGTCACCCAACGAGGCAAGACGTCCCGGTGGGTTGTGGGTCAGGCTCTTGGGGGCAATTCCTGGGCTGAGCAGAGGCAAGGGCAGCAGTCCTTCCGGTGGAGACTTGGGTTAAGGTGAAGGAGAAGACCTGAGACGTGAGCTTGAAAACAAGTCAAACCTATCGTGAAGGGAAACGGGACAGGGAAGAGAACGGCAGGCCAAGCCGTAAGGAGACACGGACCGGGTAGGTCAAAGGGGGGAGGGGGTGTCCAGCTGGGGCAGTTACAAGCACGGGAGCTGGCGAGGCTCAGCAGCCCGCTTCCCGTCTGGGGTCATCCTTCTGCTAGCAGTTGCTCCAGCGGTTCCAGGCCCAGCCGTCCTGTCCACTGCCGCCACCAATGCCGCCGCCATCTTACACTGGTCAGCGGCTGCCACCACCACTGCTGTCTCCACTCTCTGCGCTTGCGCCTGCGCTACCACGCTTTCCGGCCTCTTTTGCGACGACGTGTTGTGAAGACAGCGGGAAGCGTGGACGTGCGAGCTCACGGCTCCCAATCCTCCTTGAGGGACGCACAAGGGGCGGGGCCTAAGGCCAACGGAAAACACAGCGAGGGGCGCGTGCGCATTACCGAGGAGGCAAAGTTGTTTTTGTAATGATTTGGAGGGCCTCACTTACTGCTCTTGTGATACTCAAAAAAAAAAAAAAAAAAATGCGAGTTAGTGGCCTTCCTTAGTTGTGGAAATAAAATTCATTTAAAATAGATTGGCAGCCAACTTTCTGAGCGACTTCCATTTCTGCCCTGTTTCTGACTACTGACAAGAAGCAATTCTCACCAGATTTCTGAAAACCCTATTTCCCTTGAGGATCATTTTCTTAAGTGGTTTCTAAGTCTTCGAGGCCCACTTCTTCCCTAGAGCCTCTATTTACCATTTTTTAGACAAGGGATTCAGAGCCTTGGTTTTCAGCTCAGCTATTGAAGAGCCTTTTTTTTTTTTTCCCTAAAGTGGAGTGGGATATTGAAGGTTGCCAAGAATGGACCCAGTAATGTACACTCCGCTTTCTTCTGACCCCTAAAGGAAGCCTGTAGAAGATCCTTGAAAAGGTTACTGCCGGCTGCCACATGAATATTTTTGATCAGAAGCCTAAGGTGCAAGAATCTGACCTCACATTCTCTACCGCTACCCTTATATGATTTTATATATTAGACTGTTGCAACAGACACCGAGCATATTTGTCTACTTTCATTATTGTCCTAGTTAAACATAAGGCAGCTAGACTGCCCTTTTAAACTGTGAGTCAGGTCACGTTATTGCCATGCCCAAAACTTCCGAAAGCTTCCAATGGCACACAATAAAAATCAAAATTTTCACAACGGCCTTCAATGCAGGCCCTACAAGATCTGGTACCTACTTATCTGATACCATCTCCTCCCACACTGCCTAGCTCTGCTCTAGCCTTACTGGCTTTTTCTCCTCACTCCGACTAAACGATGTTCCAGCCCCAGGGCTTTTGCACTTACTTTCGTTTCTTGGAATGTTCATTTAACAGCTCTTCTGATGTTAGAAATGCAAAAAATTTTGGTTTTTGTATCCAGTGACCTTGCTAAACTTACTAATTCTAATAGTTCTGTAGATTCCTTTGGGTCTCTACATATACAATTACAGTATACGGTTAAGAACACTGGTTTCATTGTATTTATGGTCCAAACGAGATTTCCCTGCGCTGAACCCATTACCAACCCCTTCACCCTGCAACTACCACTCCCTTGGCAACCATCAACTTGTTCTCTATATCTATGGTGTTTCTGTTTTGGATGGTTTATTCATTTCTTGTCCTTTTAGATTCTGCATACAAGCGAAATCATATGGTAATTGTCTCTGACATTTCACTTGGCATAATATCCCCTAGGTCCATCCATGTTGTTGCAAATGGCAAAATTTCATTCTTTTTTATTGCTGAGTAATATTGAATTGTGTATAACACATCTTTTTTTATCTATGCATCTATCAATGGACAACCTAGGTTATCTCCATATTATAAGTGGTTATGCAGTAAACACAGGGGTGCATATATCTTTTCAAATTAGTTTGTTTTCTTTGGATAAATACCCAGAAGTGAAATTGCTGGGTCATATGGAGTCTCTATTTTAAATTTTTTTAAAGGAATCTCCACACTGTTTTCCATAGATTGCACTAGTTTATAATCTCACAGCAGATCTTTATTAGACTTGAGTTCTCCATTTAATCAGATCCTTACTCAAATGATACTTCCTCAGAGGCAGCTCTTAACTAACTCAAGTAAAATGGTACCTGGTACCACCACCCTCCTCAATCCTCTTACTTTGCATTGTTTTATTTCCCATAACATTTTTATCTATAACATTTAGCCTATAATTATATACAGTTTAATCTAAAATACTATTAGAATAAAACTGTGAGGGCATGGTCTTTGTTTTAATTTTTTCATTTTTGTAACTCCAATACCTAAAAGAGCACCAGAGCACAGAGTAGCTTTTGAATGCCCTACCATATTCATTCATTTATTCCATCAACAACTGTTGAATTCCTACTACATGTGAGGTCCTGTTCTAGGTGCTGGAGCTGCATCAGTGGGTAAAATAAACAAACATTCCTGCATTCATGGAACCTATTATTAGTGCAGGGGTTGAGAATGCAGGGGGAGGAGAGGGACACACAGACAGGAGTAAGTTATGAAGAGTATTGTAAAGGAAAAGAAAGGATGTGCTCTTTTGAACAGGGCATCCAGGGAAGGCCAATCTGCTGAGGTGATATCTGAATAGAGATCTGGAGTAAGCCATGCACCGTGGGGAAATAATCTTCCAGGCAAAGTGAAGAGCAAAGTTAAATAACTGGAAACTTAACTGTACTTGGTGTATTCAAAGAGCAGCAAGGCAGGAAATTAGTTTGGAGAAACAAGATGGGAGCCAGATGACTTATAACAGACCAGGAGAGGATTTTGGATTTTACCCTAAGAGTGCTAGGAAGCCATGGAGGATTTTGCATGAAACAATGATACGATCTGATTTATCAATGAATAAATTTACTTTGGTTGCATCTTTGAGAACTGCCTGTAGAAAGGCAAAATAGAAGCTGAAAGACTAGTTAGGAACGTACTGCAGACCTAGAAGACTAGTGTTACAGTTTAAGTGGTAGGAAATGGTTGGATTCTGAATATACTTTGAAGGTGGTAGAGGTGATTAGCTAATAGATTGAATATGGGGTTCAAGATACCTTTTTTTTTTTTTTTTTTTTTTACACGAGCAATAGGATAAACAGTAATTCCATTTACTGAGATAGAACTCCTGGGGGTGGAGGGACAGAAGCCAGTTTTGGGGGTAAATATCCAGTTATAGTTTAGACATGTTAAGTTGGAGATGCCTATTAGATTTCCAAATGACACTACTGAGTAAACAATTAAAATACGAATCTGAAACTTACAGGAGAAAGGACAATTGGAGGTACTGTCCAGAGAGTCATTAAGGTATAAATGGCATAGATAGGAATGGGGGGTGTTCACTTAATGTTGAGGGGGAAAAAGAGAGAGAGAGAAACATTCTATAAACTAAGCCCTCTAATCCTGCTCTCCAACTAGTAGAGGTCAGAGAGAAAGAATATCCAGCAAAATTTATTTAAAAGGAGCAACCAAGGACTTCCGGCCAAGATGGAGGCATAGATAAATACACTGTGCCTCCTCACACAACCAAAAGGACAACAAATTTAAAAACAAAAAGCAACCAGAACTGTCAGAAAATCGAACTGTATAGAAGTCTGACAACCAAGGAGTTAAAGAAGAAACATTCATCCATACCAGTAGGAAGGGTGGAGACGTGCAGCCAGGATGGAGAGGACTCACAGCAAGGTGGTGGCTGACAGACTGGCACTGGTGAGGTGGCAGCTGGAGGAGCAGGTGGTCCCACAATTGCATGGGGGTAAACCAGGAGGAACAACTGGGGAGCAAGACAGACCGTGCAACCCAGGGTTCCAGAGAGGTGAAATAAAGCCTAAAAACCTCTGGCTGAAAACACATGTGGGGGCTGTGGTGATGGGAGAAACTTCCAGATTCACCAGAGAGTTTGTAAGAGAGACCCACGAGGTCCTAGAACATACACAAACCCACCCACCCAGGAATCAGCACCAGAAGGGCCCAATTAACTTGTGGGTAGTGAGGGAAGTGACTGAAAGCCAGCTGAGAGAGAGCCAAGCAAGTAGCATTGGTCCTTTTTGGACCCCAGCCCCACATACAACACCAAAATGCAGCCACATTGGTTGCCCCACCATGGCAAATACCTAAGGCCCTACCCCTTACTACATAACAGGCGCACCAACACAAAGATAATATGGCTCAAATGAGAGAACAAATCAAAGCTCCAGAAAAAATACAACTAAGCAGGGAAGAGATAGCCAACCTATCAGACCCACAGTTCAAAACACTGATAATCAGGAGGCTCACAGATTTGGTTGAGTATGTTCACAAAACAGAGGAAAAAGTGAAGACTATGAAAAGTGAAATAAAATAAAATGTACAGCGAACCACCAGTTAAGGGAAGGAAACTGGGACTCAAATCAATGGTTTGGAACAGAAGGAAGAAATAAACATTCAACTAGAATAGAATGAAGAAACAAGAATTAAAAAAAAAATGAGGAGAGGCTTAGGAATCTCTGGGACAAGTTTAAACCTCTGGTTCCAACATGTAAATCATAGAGGTGCCAGAAGGAGAAGAGGAAGAGCAAGAAATGGAAAACTTATTTGAACAAATAATAAAGGAGAACTTTCCCATTCTGGCAAAAGTAATAGACTTCCAGGAAGTCCAGGAAACTCAAGAGAGTCCCAAAGAAGTTGACCCAAGGAGGAACACATCAAGGAACTTTATTACATTACCCAAGATAAGGACAGAATCTTAAAAGCAGCAAGGGAAAAGGAGACAGTTACCTACAAAGGAATTCCCACCAGACTATCAGCTGATTTCTCAAAAGAAAGCAAGCAAGAAGGGGCTGGAAAGAAGTATTCCAAGTCATGGAAGGTAAGGACCTACATCCAAGATTGTTCTATCCTGCAAAGCTGTCATTTAGAGTGGAAGGGCAGATGAAGTTCTTCTCAGATAAGGTCAGTTTAAAGGAGTTCATCATCATGAAGCCCTTATTATAGGAAATGTTAAAGGGACTTATCTAAGAAAAAGATTAAAAATACAAACAGTAAAATTACGACAAACTCACATCTATCAACAACCAAACCTAAAAACAAAACAAAACAAACTAAGCAAACAACTCGAACAGGAACAGAATCACAAATGGAGATCACATGGTGGGTTATCAGCAGGGAAGGGGAGGACAGGAATGAGGGAAAGGTACAGAGAATAAGCATAGATGGTAGGTAGAAAATAGACAGTGGGAGGTTAAGAACAATATGGGAAACGGTGAAACCCAAGAACTTATATGTACGACCCATGGACATGAACCAAGGGGTGGGGGAATGCAGGTGGGAGGGATTGTACAAGGTGGAGGGGAATAAAGTGGGGGGGATGGGATAACTCTAATAGCATAATCAATTAAATATATTAAAAACCATTATTGTATGAAATGTTTAAGGGACTTATTTAAGGAAAAGATCAAAACTATAAAGATCAACAATAAAGTGGCAAAAAAAAATACGTATCTATCCACAATGAATCTAAAAAACTAAGCAAACAAGAACAGAGACAGAATCATGAACACAGAGAGTATTTTGATGGTTGCCAGATGGGAGGGGGGTGTGGGGGAATAGGTGAAGAGGTCAGGGGATTAAGAAGTACAAACAGGTAGTTACAGAATAGCCATGGGGATGCAAAATACAGTATAGGAAATGGAGTAGCCAAAGAACTTATATGCATGACCCATGGACATGAACAATGGTGGGGAGATTGCCTGAGGGAGTGCAAGGTGCTGGGTGGAGGCGGTAAAGGGGGAAAAATTGGAACAACTGTAATAGCATAATCAAAATATAATTTAAAAAAATAAAAGAAGCAAGCAGGAAAGAAACGGGAAGAATCAAGAGAGCAAGAGGTCTTATGAAACAAACCTTTAAAATGTTTCAAAAACGGCACTATCACCTATCATTCCTCTTTGAAGAGTTTGAGGTTGAAAATGACTGAAAATTGACAATTGGATTCAGAAGCATGGAGGTTAAGACCTTGACAAGAGTGATTTTAGTGACCTATGGAAAGAATCTCTACTTCAGTGATGTGGTTTCTGTGCTGTTTTGGTGGACACCACTGCTACTATCACGAAATTAATTGCTATTACCACCACATCTCTTTATTTTGGGCTTTCCTATTGCACCTTGAGTTGTGATAACCCTTTCTATGTATTCAATCCCACTGATTTCTGTAACACAGTATTCCATAGTTCTATTTCTCTGTCCACTTATTTAATGAGCTTCATTCTACATGGTCTTCCAAACTGATCTTATCCATTCCCACAGTTAAAACTACCATCCACATAATGATTCATAAGTCTTTATTTCCAACAGAGGCTTTTCCTTCAAGCTTTAGACTTACATACCTGATAACCCATGGCACATTGAAAAAAATAGCTTTATTGAGATGAAATTCACATACCACACAATTCACCCATTTAAAGTGTAAAACTGAAGGGCTTTTAGTACATTCAGATATGTGCAACCATCCCCACAGTTAATTTTCAACCATTTTCATCACCTTGAAAAGAAACCCAGTACACGTTAGCTATCATCCTCCTATCGTCCTAAGATATCTTTAATCTACTTTGTCTCTATAGATTTCCCTATTCTGGACTTTTATATGAATGGAATCATGGACGAGATAGGAAATCATACAGAATATAGCCTTTTGTGACTGGCTTTTACTTAGCATGTTTTCAAAGTTCATCCATGTTGTAGCATCTATCAGTAACTTCATTTTTTATAACCAAATATTCCATTGTATAGATAAACCAAATTTTGTTTGTCCATTTGTCTGTTGACAAACATTTGAGTTGTTTCTACTTTTTTGCTCTTATGAATGCTGGTATAAACATTCATGTATAGGTTTCTGCATGAACATGTTTTATTTCATTTCTCTTGCATATATACCCAGCAATGGAATTACTGGTTTATGATTAACTCTTTAATCATATGAGGAATCAACAGTCTGTTTTTCAGAGCTGTTCTTATCATTTCATATTTCACACCAGCAATGTATGAGGGCTCCAATTATCCCTATCCTTGCTAGTATTTGATATCTGACTGTTTTGTTCTAGACATCCTAGTGGATCTGAAGTGGTTATTTCATTGTGGTTTTGATTTGCACTTCCCTGATGACTAATGATGTCAAGCTTCTTTTCATGCATTTATTGAACACCTTTGTCTTCTGTGGAGAAATGCCTATCAGATCATTTAACCTTTTTTATGTTGGGCTATTTGTCTTTTTATTATTGGGTTGTAAGCTTTTTATATATTCTAGATACAGTCCCTTTTCACATGATTTGCAAATGTTTTCTACCATTCTGTGGGTTGTTTTTTCACTTTTATGATGGTGTCCTTTAGGACAAAACTTTTTAATTTTCATGAGGTCCAGCTTACCTTTCTTTTGTTGCTGGTTTTTTTCTTTTAATATGTTTTATTGATTATGCTATTACAGTTGTCCCATTTCTCCCCCTTCACTGCCCTCCACCCTGCATACCCCTCCCACCCACATCCTCCCCCACCTTTAGTTCATGTCCATGTGTCTTAAGTTCTTTGGTTTCTACATTTCCCATACTATTCTTACCCTCCCCCTGTCTATTTTCTACCTACTATCTATGCTTATTCTCTTTACCTTCCCCCTCTCTCCCCCTCCCCACTGATAACCCTCTATGTGATCTCCATTTCTGTGTTTCTGTTCCTGTTCTAGTTGTTTGCTTAGTTTGTTTTTATTTTAGTTTTCCATGTGGTCGTTAATAATTGTTTGCTGTCATTTTACTGTACATGTTTTTTATCTTTTTCTTAGATAAGTCCCTTTAACATTTCATATAATAAGAGCTTGGTAATGATGAACTCCTTTAATTTGACCTTGTCTGAGAAGCACTTTATCTGCCCCTTCATTCTAAATGAAAGCTTTGCTGGATAGAGAAATCTTGGATGTAGGTCCTTGCCTTCATGACTTGGAATACTTCTTTCCAGACCCTTCTTGCCTATAAGATCTCTTTTGAGAAATCATCTGCTAGTCTCATGGGAACTCCTTTGTAGGTAACTGTCTACTTATCTCTTGCTGCCTCTAGGATTCTCTCCTTCATTTTAATCTTGGCTAATGTAATTATGATGTGCCTTGGTGTATTCCTCCTTGGGTCCATCTTCTTGGGGACTCTCTGAGCTTCCTGGACTTCCTGGAAGTCTATTTCCTTTGCCAGATTGGGGAAGTTCTCCTTTATTATTTGTTCCAATAAGTTTTCCATTTCTTGCTCTTTCTCTTCTCTTTCTGGTACCCCTATAATTCAGATGTTGGAACATTTAAAGATGTCCTGGAGGCTCCTAAACCTCATTTTTTTTCTGAATTCTTGTCTCTTCATTCTTTTCTGATTGGGTGTTCCTTTCTTCCTTCTGTTCCACTCCATTGATGAGTCCATTTCCTTCTCATCTCTACTAGTTCCCTGTACCTTTTCCTTTATTTCACTTAGTGTAGCCTTCATTTTCTCATCTGATTTGTGACTTAATTCAACCAATTTTGTGAGCATCCTGACTACCAGTGTTTTGAACTGTGCATCTGATAGGCTGGCTACCTCTTCATCCCTTAGTTGTATTTTTCCTGGAGCTTTGATCTGTTCTTCCGTTTGGGCCATTTTTTTTTTGTCTTGTCGTGCCTGTTATGTAGTTAGGGGCAGGGCCTTAGGTGTTCACCTGGGCGACACACAACCCAGTCACTGGGTTGAGACACTGTATGTGGGGCAGGGGTGTGAGAGGGAATTATAGCGCTTGCTCTGCTCTCTGCTGGATTTCAGACACTTCCCCTGCATCCCACAAGCAAATTGGGCCCTTCTGGTGCTTATTCCCAGGTGTGTGGGTTTGAGTACGTTCTAGGACCCCGTGAGTCTCTCCAACTAACTCCCCTGTGAGGCTGGGAGTTTCTCCTGGCACCGCAACCCCCTACAGGTGTTTCCAATTGGTATTTTGGGGTTTCATTTCCCCTCACTCAGACCCTGAGTTGTAGGGTCTGTCTTGCTCCCAAGTTTCACCTGGTTTATCTGCATGAGAACGTGGGACAGCCCAGTCTGCCAGCAGCCACACACACCACACCCCTCCACAATCTGCCGCATCACTGGGTCCACTAACCACCACTAGACTGCAAGCCCTCTCTGTCCTGGCTGCCCAACTCCGCCCCTCCTACTGGTCTGGATGAGTGTGTCTACTTTAACTCCTTGATTGTTGGACTTCCATACAGTTCAATTTTGTCAGTACTGGTTGTTTTTTGTTTTTAAATTGTTGTCCTTCTTTTGGTTGTGTGAGGAGGCACAGTGTGTCTACCTATGCCTTCATTTTGGCCAGAAGTCCTTTTTTTTCTTTAAGGATTTTATTTTTTAGAGAAATGGGGAAGGAAGGAGAAAGAGAGGCAGAGAAACATTGATGTGTGAGAGATACACCAACCAGTTGCCTGTGGCACACCCCCAACTGAATACCTGGGACCTTGTGCTACAACCCAGGCATGTGTCCTGACTGGGAATCGAACTGGTGACCATTTGGTCCACAGGCTGACACTCAGTCCACTGAGCCACACCAGCCAGGGCTTGTTGCTCATTTTTGATGTCCAATTTAAGAACGCTTAGTCAAATCCAAAGTTATGAAGTTTTTACCCGTGTTTTCTTCTAAGAGCTTTATGGTTTTGTTAGTTTTAGGTTTTTGATCTATCCTGAGTTTTCGTATATGGTGCAAGGGAAGGACTGAATTCACTCTTTTGCATGTGGCTATCCAGTTGTCCCAGAACCATTCTTTCCCCATTGAATGGTTTTTCACCCTTATAAAAAATGACTTTAGCCCTGGCTGGTGTAGCTCAGTGGATTGAGCGCGGGCCTGCGAACCAAACGCTCGCGGTTCGATTCCCAGTCAGGGCACATGCCTGGGTTGCCAGGCCAGTTCCCGGCAGGGGATATACAAGAGGCAACCGCACATTGATGTTTCTCTCCCTCTCTCCTTCCCTTCCCCTCTAAAGATAAGTAAATAAATAAATAAATAATAAAAATAAATAAAATATTTTTAAAAATTAAAAAAAAAAAGACTTTATCACGGATGTATGAGTTTATTTCTGGGCTCTGAATTCTATCCCATTGATATCTATGTCTATTCTTGTGCCAGTACCACACTGTTTTGATTGTCATTGTTGTGTAGTGAGTTTTGAAATTGGGAAAGTGTGAACCTCATCTATTGTTCTTTTTCTGAGTCCATTGTGACTCCACAGGAATTTTAGAACTAACTAATCAATTTCCACACAGAAGTCAGCTGGGGTTCTGGCAGGGATTGCACTAAATCTAGAAATTGTTTAGCGAATGTTGCTTTTTTAACAATGTTAAAGTCTTCTGCTTCATGAACATGAGATGTTTTTCCATTTTAGGTTTTCCTTCTTTCAATGAAGTTTTGCAGTTTTCACATTATAATTTTGTATGTTTTGTTAAATTTATTTCTAACTATTCTTTCCTTAAGTATTCTTCATGATGTTGTTGTAAATGGAACTGCTTTCCTAATTTCATTTTTTGGATTGTTCACTGCAAATGCATAGAAATACAATTGATTTTTGTATATTGACCTTATGTTCTGAAACCTTGTTGAGCTCATTTAGTTCTTATAGTTTTGTAAGGGATTCCTTAGCATTTCCTACATACAAGATCATGCCATCTGCAAATACAGTTTTATTTCTTCCTTCCCAATTTCTTTTCCTTGCCTAATTCCGGGCTAGAACCTCCAGGACATTGACTAGAAGTGGCAAGAGCTGATATTCTTGTGTTTGTTGCTCCTGATCTCAGCATCTAGACTTTCACTATTAATTATGATGTTAGCCATAGTTTTTTTGTACCATGCACTTTATCAAGTTGAGGATGTTCCCTCCTATCCCCGCCAATGGCACTTTAACATTACCGAACTAAACTACCTTTGCTCTACTTTCTGTCAAACTCAAACTGCTCCTATGCTTATGTCTTCTTAGTTGACACTACTGTTCTGTCTTAGGTTGCATTCACTAGAAGTAGAGTCTGAGAAAGTAATTCTATGCAAGTGGGTTATTGAGGGACTTACTTCTCTCACTACTAGACATGTAGTGAGAGAAGCAAGACAAGACAGGAGAAAAGTATGGGTTCAGCTGATTAGTTTAGCTTCCACTGGAAACTTTTGGCATATTTATCCCAGCTTGAGGAATTTTGTACCCTAGTATCACTTGCAAATACCACTTATTGCTTAGTATTGCTGATAATTTCTATCAAAATGCCAGCTGACTTCTTTGCAGAAATTGACATCATGCCATTGGCCATGGTGCTGTCCCTGGGAGGGTATAACCTTCCAGAAGTTTCCAGAAGTGGCCCCTATTGGCACAAAGGGCAGTTCTCAAGGGGCTATGAGCTATTAGCAGCTAACATTCATACTTCCTGGTACAGAGGATCTAGACAGGGTACCAACAATGTCTTACAGTCAAACTCTAGCATTGCTCAGATCCATTTGCTTTGTACATTAAGTTCACTCTATTCAGGCAGTTTCTCCAGCATTCTGGTCACAATTTCTGGGGACACCTAGAAGAGGAGATTCTGAGCCCTGGAGATCTTGCTGTCATCAGGCCATAACTGTTTACTTACGCACATAAAACTGAGTATCAGAGGACCAAGAAATAGTCTAGGGATCACATGTGCATCAAACACTTTCCTCTTGCATCCATAATGCAGCAGCAGTCCCACCTCCGCATAATGGTCAATTATCCCAGACACAGTAGCTTCTTTCTTTGCCAGATAGCTTGCTGGCATTAGCTGCCCAAAGCAACCAGATGACAGCCCTATCTTTAAGTTTACTGAGTCTTATGTAGTGCCTTACAGAAGCATTTCCCCCTTCTGGGAACCAAGACCTCTAGACCCACAGAACTAAGTTGCAGGGATGAGAAGCACAAATCCTCTGGTGGATGAGTGGGAATAATGCTGAATAGGGTCCCTCTTATTTTTACTCATTGATTCTAGAACCTGATATATCTAACTATGGGGGATAAAGCACCCTATTTTGGTCATGTAAGTTAATAGGTATTGCAAAGGACAGCACCCTATTCTTGCTGGTGTCACAAACATACCTTCAAAAGGCCATGCTACTACTCTACCAGGTCAGAAACTTCTAGATGGAAAAGTATTTGGTAGGAACAGCAGGTCACATTGTTATGTGCCCATTGCTGCACCTGTTTTGCCATTAAGTGGTTCCCTTGTTTCAAGGTATAATTATATAGAACCCCATGACAGTAAATCAAATATCTGAGTCCTTGGATGGCAGTACTGGCTGAGGCACGTTAGGTAGGATAGGCAAAGCAAAATATGTATCAGTCCTAACGAGAATTGCTGCCTTTTTCGGAATGGAAAAGGTTCAATATAATCAACTTGTCACCAAGTGGCTGGTTGTTTTTTTAGAGCAGTGGTACTGATCTAGGGGATTAGCATTGCTTTGTTGGTGACAGGTTGGACATTTACAAATAGCACTAACTAGGTGAGAAAGAAGTCTATGCTGATAGGCCAATAAATACCTTCTACCTCTGCCACGGTGATGACACTGCAAGAACTGGGATAGGTAAGGCAGTCCTGAAATCATCCCATCCATTTGGTTATTTAGTACTTATCTGGTGAGCACTTTCATAGGTCCTACTCTCACAGATCACCCCAAATGCTCCACATCAGACCATGTTACCCACCATTTCCCTATTTTGCTCCACTTGGATCCCTGACCAATAGCCCACTGATTGTGGGCTATATATCCTTGCCTCAGGCCACTTGTCTCTCCAGACATGGATGATTAGGTAAATTGTCTAAAGCCCTACTCATTGAATTTCCCCTCACCACTGTCTTTCATGATTACTCTTGATGGGGCTGTTGAGAAGTAGTAGTCCATAGTTGGCTTTCCCTAACATATCATGGCAACCCATCCATGAACCAGACCTGGATGTGTTTCCTCTTCTGTCAAATGGTTGAATAATTCTTATGTTACCCTAAGTATGAACTAAGAGAAAGGTATCAGTGTAACACACATAGGTAATATGGAAGTCTAGGGCTCCTTGTTCAATTTAACTTACTTGTGCCCACCAAGTTTGCTTGGGCTTCTTCTCAAATGTGTAATTTCCACTGTAAGATGATTGCTATTGTATCCACCCAATCTTATAGTGTGGCACATCTAACAAGAACCAGCTGATTATATAGGTAACTGGTCACAGTCACTTGATATTTTGTGGTCAGGCACCGAGTCTCTATCAGAAACTAACAGTATGCCAGAAGATACTTTTCAAATGGTGAAACTTTAGTAGAGATGACATCGCCTTACTCCAGAACCCTAAAGAACCCTCCAGAACTCTATATTGGGGATCTCCTCCTGTGGCTTGCCAGAGAATCCATAAAGCGTATTTTCATTCCACAGATACCTCCGGTACCATGGAATTTTCCAAGGTACTGTGCTCCTTTCTTGGGGGTAAAAGATACAAGATCCAATAACTTACCTTTTACTTTGGAGAGGATGTTTCAGAATGCTGGACTCAAAAAACTTAATGTGGCAGGGCCCCGCACTTTTGCAGGTTTTATCTCCCACCCACTGGATTATGTGTCTCACCAAGGAATCCAGAGTACAGCAGGTCCTTGAATAATGTTGTTTCCTTATAATGATGAGATGCTATAGGAACTTAAGTCTTGTTTGTATTAATTAGCCTATGGTAAAATTGGTTTCATTATATGTTTCACTTAATTCATAGAACCTATTGATGTTGTTAAATGCAGCCTGGAACCTGGGCAAGGAATTGTGACTTTTCATTGAAGTTACTGATCTCAGCATCCTATTCACCCATTCTTGGTCTCTATTTAAATTATATATAAATCAACATCCTCCTGAGCTGCCCATCTCTCTGGTCTGTAGAATCACCCATGTTCCATTAGCCATATTTGTTGAACCATGCTGCCAAAATAGAATTCACCGACCCTGCCAAAGTCATGTCATCCCCACTACTTCGAGGAAAATCAGATCTTAAACAACATTTCCTTCTATCAGCCTCCATCAACAGAGAGACAGCCACTTCTAAACCTCACAAAGATGCTGGTTACCCCTTTATTAGTGCCTTTCCTTTATAAAAAAATTTTTTTCCCAGGCCTTCATGAGGAACAGTCAGCTGGTAGGGTTTCCAGTGTAACAGACATTCAACCCTATATAACCACTTCCTCTAAGGCTTTTGATTATTTCTCATATGGTCTGTCACCTCAACTTCATTTACTATGGGCCATCATTTTCTGCGAGCTCCCAAAAGCCTATTAATAAGTACCTCACAGGGACCTTGCCAGGATGATTCAGTCATAAGAAAGTGTCCATATGATCACAAATTCTGTATAAATTTGATTGTTAATTCTGAAACCATGCAAACAACCAAATTTCTAACATATAGAACTCTGGAACAAAGGAGCACCTCTTTTAAAGTTTGAGATCAGCATAAACACTTCATATATAGATAGCTTAAACCCAAGCTTCGTGATGATTATTTTTAAGTGTCAGAAAAGGCAGCCTAGAAAATCACTAGATATCCTTACAGTGACTCATTGTTGCTGAAGAGTTTACTGGAGGCAACCCTTACCTAGGAAAGACCTGTAAGTATAAAATGTATCAGTTTGACTGGTAGAGCTACTGAGAGACTGGGGAGGGCCCCGTAGTAGTGCTACTCAAATGTGGTTTGAAGACTTATACTGGTCTGTGAACAGTTTTTGGTTGTTTATTTTTTTACCATATATTTGGGGTAAAAAACTTTTTAGCATTTTGACACCGTCACGATATTCAAGTGCACGATCAGTGGACTTATCCTGATCAGTTTGACTATTGTCAAATTTGCATGGTGGGGAGCATTCAGTGTGAACTGCACACTCGTCATGGGCAACAGGAACACATATTGGTGGTACAAAGAACTGGATATTTATAAAACAGAAAACCTGGTTCTTTACCAAAGTGTGAGAAAGACTGCTCTATCCTTCCACAAGTCTTAGAATAATTCAAATACTGTTTTTAGAACATAAAGTTAGTTTGTTCATATTCAATCAAAATTAAAATTAAATGGCTTGAGAACAAAACTAAAGTAGACTAGGGCAGGGGTCCCCAACCCCTGGGCCACGGACCCTGTTAGGAACCAGGTCGCATACCAGGAGGTGAGCTTGAATGTAATACACTCGAATCATCTCAAAATTAACCACCCTCCCCGTCCATGGGAAAATAGTCTTGCACAAATTGGTCCCTGGTGCCAAAAAGGTTGGGGACCACTGGACTAAGGCATCTGTTTAGATTCCTGGAGTAAGCCCTGGCCAATCCAGCAAAAAGTGAGAATTTATAAGGAAAGTGGCAGTACAGTAGGCACACAGTTCAAGGGGCAGGGCCCTTTGGTCTTCTTTCCTCCCTCTCCATCCTTATCTAGTTTTTGGCAGGAGCTAAAAAAGGGAGTATTCTGGCCATTTAGGTCAATGACCACCATCACAAGTCTGTCTACACTTTCCCCTTCTCTTACAGAGTAGGAGGAGTCTCAGATTCAGACCTGAGCTCTTCCATGCTCTGATAAGAAACAGTAGCTAGACTATCCCCAAAAGCCTGGGGCCTCAAGAACATTACCTTCCTTGCCAATACCACACAACATGTGAGATCTTATGGGCTGAAAAGGTTTACCCCAGGGGAAAGTGACATGTCAGGAGCTGAAAGTGAATCTGCTTTAGTATTATTTTCTGAGAGTTGAACCAGGACAGCCAGCTGGTCTGACCTGAGTATCCGTCAACATATGGCAGCCAAGGCCAACAAATCCACTAGCTCCCATAGTGAAGGACAAGGTCAGCTCAAAGAAAAATAATTTAGAAAACACATTAACAATATATTCTTAACATTAATGAAAAGGTGAAATGTTAAAATCAATACAGATGAAAGGGTTTCCCAGACTGAAATACTCAGAGGAAATGAGGAAAGGTCATCAGTCTCTTTTGCCAAATGAAGTGCAGATTGAGCTGGGGAAGAGGCGGGGTGGTGGAACCCATCGGTGCAATGTTATGCAGGACTAGTCTGCTAAAATTATTCACATTGCAGCTGACAGAAGTTGAGGAAGATCAGAAAAAGACCTGGATGAAAAACAGGCCACACTCCTCACTCAAAATATTTATTAGTCTGGAAAAAGGACCTAGCCTGAACCCCCACACTTTCCCAAACTACCTTCCTGAATCAAGGGACAGGATTCAAAGTAGTTGTTTCAAATAAGCCCAAATGTATCTGGGAAAGAACAGTCACTCAATTCCTAGATCTGACGTTATAATTATATTATGTTTACTAGGGAGAGAAGGGGCCAGTGAAAACAGTAGATGGACTAGATGAGGGGAAACAGGATGGGCCCTTCTTTGTCAGTTTGGGCTTGGAGAAAGGTTGAAATAAATGGGTATTTTTGAATGAGGGGAGACAAGAGAGGCCAAGGAAGGTCAAGGGCTGAATTCATCCAGATCACATAGCATTATGGAAAGAACCAGGGCAGCAACTTGAATTCTCAGGCTGGAACAGGGAGTTGAGGACTCAGCACCTCGGGAGAGGAGAATCCCAGGACTTGTCTTTCAACCCTACTGTCATTAGATGCAAAAGCCTCCACTGCCTTTCCCTTCAGAGAATTCAAAAAGGTCTGTCTGAAGGCAAGAGGGCATGGTGACAGACCTACAGCTCCAACCTAGGCGAGGTTAGTCTCCATTCATTTCCAAATGACCTGTCCAAGAGACTACGGAAATAGCGTCCCAAGACTCTGTCCCTGCTCCCCAGGCCCCAGAGAAGGGAGTGGAAACAAGGCACAAAGACCCTGGGTACAAAGGTGACATCAATGTGGGCAAATGTAACATTATTTTGGGAGAAGGAAGAAGATGCATGCTTCCTAAAAGGGAAGCCTTCCTTCACTTGGTAAGTAGGTATCTGTGCTTTTGCTAGCAGCAGAAAGCACAATCAAAAGGGCTCACAGAAATGGCCCACAGAACAGGTCTTATTCCTAGAAAGACAGGGGAAAAACATCAGTTGGTATTGGCACCATCTTGGGTGGGATGACAGAGGGCAGCAGGCAGACCACTCCTACAGGCAACATTCCTGCCTCAGCTCCCAGTGGTTCTGCTGACTCCAGACATTCCCCATGGCTGGGAATCAGAGAGGAAACGTGTTGTGTTTCACATGATCAGACACTGTTCGCCACTGGCACCTGGTGGGCCTGACAGATTGAGGGCATCCAGGTCAAAGTTGAGGCCAGGAGGCTGGAGAGAGATGAAGGGACTCAGATAACTACTCACATTTCAGGTCAGAGCATCTGAAGGTCTGTCCCCAGTAGCCACAATTATCACTTGAGGTGCAATCACTAAAGGTTAAAGAATTCTAGAACCCCGAGCTAAGATTAAAATCTACAAGATATACTCACCATCTCCCCAGCTAGTTCTTTTGGAGGATGGCCCAAATCTTGTAGCTAGAAAATAAGGAAAGAGAAACATGAGACAGAGAAAATCCCAAAGGACAATATAGCAGCTAAAGAAAAGAATCTGAGCTATGATCTATCTGCTTTCTCCTGAGGACCATGCTATGTAGCCTCTCTTATGCTCCCTCTTCCACCTGGGTTTGGCAATGTGGCCTCCTTCCCAGATGCATCCTCTACCAAACAGCCAACAGTGGACAGTTGGTAGAATCAGGCCTTACCTGCTGCATAAGATCCAGCACCACCTCAAAACGAGCTTTCTGAGTGGCCTCACTGTCTGTGGGGGTCTCTGCCTCAAATTGCTTACATATCTTGCCCATGACACTGTGTTGTTCCTGATATTTTTCAAACTGTTCTGGAGGTAGAGATTCCCGGTGACTCTGCAACCATTCTGGATACTAAGGAAAGAGAAAATGGGTGGAGAAGAATTAAGTCAACAATGGATAAGGAAGGGCAATAAAATATGAAGAACAATAAAGTACCAAGAGGAGGGGAACAGAAGAGATGGAAAAGCTATATAAGCTAGTTCAGCATGAGAAGTAGCGCTGACCCTAACCAACCACCTGGCATTTATGATCACCAGACAATGGCAAACTTCCTCCATGAAAGGCCAGGCAGTAAATATTTTAGGCTTTAAGGGCCACATATGGTCTCTGTCATATAGTTTCTTTTTTCTTTCTTTCTTTTTCTTTGATTTTACAACCTTTAAAGCTGTAAGAATTAGATTTGGTCCACCCGGATCCTTGTCTGCTGACTCCCTGTTTATACTATTCATTTCACACTTGATCACATGTTGCCCTGTATCACTGAAAAGCTTCTATTCCTGTATTTAATCTATTTAAAAAAAAACAACTATAAGGTCTTTCATGGCAGGGACCATCATTTAAATTACTCTTAAATTTTTCATAGCAAAAAGCCAGTACATCCTCAGTGAAAGCTTTTTGGAGAAATGAATGAAGTCAGAAATGCCAGGGGTTTAATCAGACAACAAAAGAATATCAACCAGTGAACAGCAAATTAGTGCTGAAGGATTTCCCCTTCTACCTTAACTATCCTCAGTGCTTTATTCTCTTAGAGACACAACTACTCTCCAACTTTCCCCAATCCACATAAATAAACATAAGAGAGAAAAAACAAATGGACTTATGTTCTGGAGTTTCTCCATCTCTGTAGGTTCTAAGCAGACAAAGTAGCCCACGTGAGTTGATACAATGGAGGAAAAAAAGCAGAAATAGGAGCTCGCCAACCTTTTCTGTGATCTCCTTCAGTGATGGGTACAGCACATCCTTGGACAGTAGGTTCTGCATGATACTCTGCATAATAGGGAGGATGTTTCCTTCCCCATCCCCTTCATCCATGCCCAGCCCTTCTATGGCCTTGGTCAGCTCCTCTTCTGACATGCCTGAGTTCTAGGAAGGATAGGAGAGAGGTAAGCAAGTATATCACCTTCTTGGGATGGTTACTACCCTTTGAAGTGGGAAAAAACAATTTAAACTTGCCTGTAGCAAAACAACAAGGGACAGACTTGGGATAATAATACCCAAGAGAGTCTGTCTTTGACACTTTGCTAGTGAAATGTCTGAGAATGGGCCCCTAGTGGTTCCCTACCTCTTCCCCCTTACCTGCAGGTCCGTGGCATTTTTGGCTAGTCCACTTAGTGTCTCCTTTAGGCAAGAAGTGAATTCTTGTTGGGAAGTCGCATCACTGCCTAGGGGAGATCAAAAGAGCCAAGGTCATTTATAATTTTAACTATTTGCTTACCTAAATTGACCGGTTACCAGCTTGGGTATGGAGCATTTACTAGTGAGTCACTAGCACTCCAAAATTTTTAATGCTCTGTGGTTATTTTCAGTCATTTTTACAAATCTACATGGACTGTGTGTTAGTCTGTGCTCCATGATGACACCCATGATAACACTGCAACCTTTAAAAGGACCAGTTTTCAATAATAATTCTAATTACATTCCACCTATTTCATTCCTTTCATCAGCAGGGTTCCCATCCCTCTGTCATCTCCTCCTTCACTCCATGGCAATGGTATCATGATTACTATCAACTTTACTAAGAATTTTGGTGGTCTCAAGCAACGATGACTTAAGGTACTTGTTCAGATATTTCCAGTTGTCTGGGCCCCCTCTCACCCACTCTTCCAGCAGCCTCTGAGAGCTTTTGGAACTGTTCCACCAGGTGGGGTTCTTCCTCAGCCAACTCCTTCATTGCATTCTCGAACTCTGCAGTGGCTTGGGAAGCCAGCTCACTATCAAACAGTTCCTGGAAAAACTTCTCTTGGGAGGCGAACAGGGCATCCTACAAGGGAAGAGCGTCCAAAATGTATCTCTTGGCACTGCACTGCACCTTGCCTCTGACAGATGCCCCAGTCAGAGGCTCTGGGAAATACTGTGCCTTCCTCCTGCCTACCTCTACTGGAAATTCTAACTACCTCTCTTATGAGGACAGCAAGAAAAGTTTCTGGCCTCTGAGGGAAGTGGCATTCCCAAACCAACCATTTAAACTTGCTCTTTTCTCAAGGAACTGCCTTGAGACCACTCCACCTCAACTCCTTATTTTATAGGGACTGAGGCTTGCACTCAGCAATGTGACCTCAAGGCACCCTCCTCCCACTTCCCTCTGGCCCACAGAGGCCTGCCCTCCCCCTCTATTCAGAGCTGCATGCCATCCCGTCCCCCTCCCTTAAGAAGGTGGAATTTATACTTTGGCAGTGTCTCCTGGCGATCTCTTCTGGGGCCCTGAAGCATCAGGGGCCATGGTGGTAGGAGGGGGTGCTGGGGAGGGTCTGGCCTTATCGAAATCATCAAGAGCACCTTCAGAGACAAGATACATGGGATGTGTGTTGGGGATGAATGAAAATGAAAGGCTGGGGGCAGGGTTCTGGACAAAGCACTGAGAGAACAATCTTTCAAGCTGGCAACTTTCCTCAATTTTTCTCCCTTTTTTAAGCCTCCCAATTCCCTCCACATTACCTAATTTATTGCAGTCAAGGGTCGGGGTGGGAACATCTTAAGGTGGAACAGGCATCTCTCTCAGAGCCGGGAAGAGAGTTAAAGGAAATTCTGCAGAAACCTATCTACACAGTGCCTTCCCTGTCACACTCTGATTCCCTAGAAATCCCACACATATTATCTAACAGGGGCAGAGAACACTGACTGCCCTTATGCACCCCCCCACTCCCACCTCACACTGGAGCCCCAAAGGGAATAATCTTTGACAAGAAGGCAGAAGCCACAAGGTGTGCCACCCAATTTTCCATGGGGTCCTGGTACTAATGCATACTGAGGGACACCAAACAGCACTCTGTGGAAAGCTATTAAACTCTTATTCTCCAATTTAGCTCTCTCTTGGCAAAGCTCCGAGAGGTCCCTAGCTCTACAGATGACTGTGTACCAATTCACACTTGGCACTCTTTACCGTTTCTGTTCATCCTTCGGCCTGCCCATATCTCTGTGACTGGGCATGAGAAAAAATATTCACCTCTGCCCTGAAAAGCCTGTGTCCTCACTACCATTTTGATATTGCCAGGCCTAAGAGGAAAGCATTGGCCCCATTTTGGGTAAGACACCAAAACGAGTGGAGGACATAGCTAAGGAAAAAAAAAATTCACCTTTGTTCAGGTGGGTGAACTGTCTTCCCTGAGACCTCTTTCCCGATTTTTCAAAATAGTAGAAAGGGAGTCAGCTTCAGCTTTAACATGAGGAAAGAACTGGAAAGGGGCCTGGTGAGGTAAAGGTGAAAGGACTGGGAGAAGGAAAGACGTGTCTTCTGTGTTAAAGAGGATAGGACACTGCACAGAATGGTGCGCTGAGTTTATATAAGCAATTTGTGAGTGTCCGCTTCACAGCCGACAGAGGACCAAATGCTTCTGCTGGCGGGAAGGAAGTTAGACTTTCAAGAACTTACTAATCTAAAGCAAGGGGGCTTTGGAACCTGATCTTGAAACATCATCCGCTGTGTTACTGTCTCTCCTCTGGCAGGGAGATTAAGAGTCTGGGCCCTCATGGGCTCAAGGCGAGCTCCTCAGCTCCCATCGCGGAGGAAGGAGAAGGGGACCGTGAGATGACATGTTCTTCAAAGTCGCAGTCGGACCCTCCGCCCCCGTCCAATCTTTGGACAGCCTCCCCTGCTCCGCCCCAAATATCTCAAATTCACTTAACGCCTTGAACGGGTCCTCACACCCGCCCTCCTCGGGTGTTTCCATGACGGGTTCCTACTTTCCAAAAGCTCTTCCAATTCCTGATCCGCGACAGCCCCGACCCCACAGTCCTCCTGTACGGCAGCCATCTTGTTCCCTCCGTCGCACCGTAGGAGGCGAGACTCCTTGGTGTTGCGTTCCCCGCCTCTTCCGCTTCCGCGACCAATAGCAACGTGGACCAATGCGGAGCCGTCATTTTTAAAGGGCAAGGGAGCTTTGGGGATTTTCCCCGCCTCCTTTTTTTCCAGAACTAGGACAGAAGAGGCCTTAACGGTTATCTTTTGCTACATTGCTTACTGGCCTATCCTTTGTCAACTTCCCGCATTTTCCAGAGAAATAGCTCTTCCATTATTTTTCTCAACACAACACTTTTTGCAATACTATATATTTTGCTTATTTATATGGTTTATTGTCTTCCTTTTCCCCTTCACCGGTCCCTCCCCCAGTAGGATTTCAGCACTATGAGGCAAGGATTTTCGTCCTGTTGTCTTCACTGCTGTACTCTCTCTCAGCTCCTAGGCTAAGGCCTAGGCCCTAAGGAACTTGTTGGTTCTCCCCACACCCTTATGAAGCACATTTCTCTGTGGAATATAATGGACAGCAGTTTCCTGTTCTCAATTAGACTTAGACCAAAGGATACAGGGCCAGAACCTTAGAAGTCAATGTTGGTTGAATCAATTCAGGCAGAAAAAACAACTCTGGGACCTTGAACTGAGCAAGAGGGCAATGAATGTAGTAGTAATAGACCTTCCTTCCCTGATCCATCTCCTTTTCTTTGTACAGAACCCAATCTCCAATGGAGTGAATTTAGGAAGTATCACACAGAAAGAATCAAGACATCTCCCTCATCTGAGATTGTTCTCCTATTCAGAACTGTCAGAATACAGAAACTGCCTCAGACACAAATCTGTTTTAGTACTTAGAGGGCATCTACTGTTGTTTAAGACCCCACACGGTGGAGGTTACATGAATCAGGACCAGCTGTAAAGTAGGCTGGAGGTAGGCACTAGACATATACATAGTAAGAATGGCACATAGTCTTAAAAGAGATAAGGGTAAAGTGCTATAAAGTTTAAAAAGAAAAAATCACATCAAAATGGAAAAAAGTCACTTCCTGGCTTTCATCCTTAAATTCCCGAACACATGCCTGAATACTGTTTCAAACACCAGATTTGGTACATTTTTGTTCCTTTACAGACAGGGAATAGACTTGTAAATTCTAGTCCCAACTGTCACTAAATTACTTGGTCAAAACTCTTCACTACTCTAGGCCTCAGATTACAAATACGTAACAATAAAGTTGGAACCCTAGGGTCCTTTTCAATTCTAACCTATAATCGAATCCCCTAATTAATTGCTTTGTACCCAACACCTGTTAACAATCTACTACAAGCTAACTTTCTCATTCAACTCCAAACTGCTCACGTGTATCTCTAACATGACTATAATTATACCAAGCATATGTTTAAAAATGTAACAGGCATTTGTTTGCTTTTCATTAATGTGGTAATACAAGCATGTTAGTAAGGAAAACACTAGATGGTAATGAAGAAAATAAAGACAGTTGAAAACAAGCATGGTTTTGTGGGGTTTTTTTTTGCATTATTTCTTAAACTTGCTTCTGCTTTTCTGTTTTTACTACCGATGCTCCTAACGCTTCATCTCATCATCTCAGTATTTACTCACCTCCTGCCTTTCTAACGTATAGTGAACAGTGTTGCAAAACAGTAATTTACAGCATTTTCTTTATATCACTCTCATTTAAGGACATAATGCCTCTCCACTGCTTATTGACCAACCTTACATTCTTGCCTGGTATTCACAATTATTTCACAAATATCCATTTTGTTTCCCCAATTCCATAAGCTTCGAGAGGCATGGGTTACCCACTTTTTTCATATCTCTGAGTTAAGAATAATGTTTATGTTTTATGCAAAGTTAACTTTGTAATTTAATTTTTAAACTTACAAAAGATTTTTTTGCCAAAATTTATCACCAACTTGCATGTATTTACTGAAAGAATGTTAATAACTTGAGAACGTGTTATTAAAGTAAAGCAGGCTTAGTTTGCAGATACTATGCTTGAGAAAACAACTCTTAAAGCCAAAAAAATATAAAGGCCTCTACTCTTTGACACATGGATTCCATTTCTAGTTTATCCTACAAACATAATTCCCCCACTTGTACAATATATGTTCAAGTTATTGACTGCAGCACTGTTTATAATAGCCAAAGACCAGAAATAACACAAATATACATCAAGAAAGCAACTTACATAAATTATGGCAAATCATACATGGTACACTACGTAGAGAAGTAAAGCTCTTTAAAATACTGATATAAAAAAATCTCTAAAATATGTTAAATGAAAAAACTAACAAGGTGCAAAATCATTAAATAGTATGTTTCCATTTATGTATAAGAAGAGGATAGGAAAGAAAATCATCACATCTGCTTATATATACATAAAAATCTCTGGAAAGATAAGAAAACTAAAAACAGTGTTTACTTGTTTTGGGAAAGGTGGTAGGAACTGAGTGGCTAAGGAAAGGGGTGGGAAGAAGATGCCACAGAACAGCTTATTGACTTTTTAACTATATGAGTATACTGTTTATTGAAAACATAATTTTTTATAAAGATTTTATTTATTTACTTGAAGAGAGAGGGGAAAGGAAAGAGAAAGAGAGGGAGAGAAACATCAATGTGCAAGAGATACATTGACTGGCTGCTTCTCACACACCTCCTGGGGACCTGGCCTGTAATCCAGGCAGGTGCCCTCACTGGGAATCGAACCAATGACCTTCGGTTTGCACGTCAGCGCTCAATCCACTGAGCCACACTAGCCAGGGCTGAAAACATAATTTTAATCAAGGGCACAGCATGTCACTCTACTCAGTCTTAGCACATAGCAAGCAAAATATTGTATTGGCAATGTAATCATAATTTTTTATTTCTAATTAATCTTATATATGTATATTACACATAAACATCTAGTACAGTGATGGACATGATAGGTGCTCAGTAAGTACAGGCTATAATTAGCAGCAGACGGAAGACTGCAGTCAGTAATGGAACAGGGGGGATATTTGCTTTCTACCATTCTCACAGCAACTTAATATACCCTATGAAAAATGTGTGCTGTGTTTTAAACAATGGGTATTTACAACTTTTGTAATTAAAAATAATTATCAAAGGCAAGATCTGCTTTGGTGGGGAAGGAACATGCATGGAGTAAGTAGGAACATGAGAATATCCAGGAAACAAATGGTAAGCCATGAAACTCTTGCAGAAATTTACTTTATTTAGTGTGAGAAACAAAACAAAAAAAAGAACAATGATTGTAAAGAACAAATCAATAAGAACTGATATGCATTTTTGGAAAACCAAATAGTTTCTTTTCACACTTTAAGTTTCTGGGTACACAGAGGGTACCTGCCTAGAAGTTTAAAATGCAGTATGGCTAATAGTTTGCTGTGACTGGGTAAAAGATGCTATCTTATTTACTATATCTTGCTCCTTTTAGCAAAAAATTACAAAGGGGAAAAAGGATAAATATTGCAGAAATTTACTAAACAAATGTTCACCACTGAGTTTTCATTTGTTCCTTGAAAGAGCTTAGCTGGGAAGACAAGTCCCACTGTGACTACAACTGTAATGTCCTTGAGAGAATGAAAGGTCTTCAGAGGCCAAAACAAACAAACAAAAAAGTCAAGCTTAGACATTTGACTAGCCATAGTACAAGAGAGAAGGACACTTGACTTTAGGGCAGGGAAAGCTAAACGTCAATTTAAAAGGTAGTTAAGGAACAGCAAATTAGAAGGATACAGATTAATTCTTAGGTTGGGGGGGAATATGGTGACTGACCCTATACACACAAAGGGGGCCTTAGCGAAACTGCAGAGGACTGATCCTTAAACCAATCACATCTTTGCCAATCTCTGTCACCTGTGGAAGAGGAAACAGAAAAAAGTTAGGGATTTGTGAGGATGAGAAGCCATTTTACTCCCTCCACTCTTCAATGAGCACAGTAGAGGGCTTTGTTATTGGTAGTGATTGATAAAGAACAGTGAGACGCTCTAGCTTTATCAAGTATCACTGTCTCGAGGAGGTGGGGGCAAAGACAGGAGAAAATGGACTAACGTGCTTTTTTTTCCCCTTTCCTTTCCTTTCCCTTAATATCCTAAATGCATTTCCTTTTTTTTTTTTTAAAGTGGGTCCCCTTGCCTCAAGGCTAGACCGATTCTTTTTTTTAACTCTTCACTCGAGGATATGTTTATAGATTTTTAGAGAGGAGGAAAGAGAGAGAGAGAGAAAGAGAGGGAGAAGGAGAGAGAAGGAAACATTGATATGACAGAGAAACATCTGTCTTGTACACACCCTGACCAAGAATTGAACCCACAACCCAGGTATGTTCTCTGACTGGGAATTGAAGCTGAAACTGCATCATTTTGGTGTATGGGACAATGCTCCAACCAAGTGCTCCAACCTGGACAGTGCTAGATGCATTTCTTGAGGACAGTACTTACTGTGGTGACCCTGCAGATTTGACCCTTGAATTCAGGGGAATAGCAGGCCCCACTGAGTGGACACTTCTCCACTGGTTTTCCACGGTAGATGGGCTGATAAGATGCAGCACAGATGTCAAAAGGGTTGTGCATGTCATAATTAAGTTGGTAGGCATCTGTGGGGTTCTTCTCACAGGCAGCCAGGATTTTGCGGGTCTAAGAGAGGGAAGTAATATTTTATTTTAAGAGGACTGAAAGCTGCACACAACTCTAATGATTTCATCTTCATGGGTTAATAGTTTCTTTGATGCAGGATGAAATTGTACTAAATGAATACAGAATACATCCTCTATAAAGGACAATAAATGAAGGGGTAACAGTTACCATTCCTGTGGTATCAGGCTTTCCCCTTCTCAATATCAAAGAGGCTCCATGGATCTAGACCCATACTCCTCTACCAAGTCTGAGAATTATCAGGGTCAGGCCTGAGAGTTAGAACTGGCTTCATTGCTCAAGAATGCTTTTGAATAACACAATGGGCCATGTATGTAGAGTTTAGTGGTGGTGGTAACGGGAGATCTGGAGCTTAAGGACAGGCAGAGGGTTATTTTCAGATATGATGGAGCTATTCTAGGTTGCCAATCATGCTCACTCATTTGTTGAATATTATTCAGTGCTTTGTTTCAGAGCCAAGGCTTCTATTCCCTCCATGTAAGAGCAGATCTGGTTCCCTTATCCTCACTGAAGGAGTTCCTATCTACCTGCTGAGCCACTTCCGGCTTGGGTCCTAGTTCCAACAGGCGCCGAGCAAAGGTGGCAGCTGTTTTAAAGTTCTTAAGCTTGAAGAAGAGATTGAGGGCTGTGCGGAGCACCAGGATCATGTGCACAGGCTGCAGGTTTGAGTGGGTGAAATAGGCTGCCATCTGGTGGAAAGAAAGAGGAATACATGCCAGGCTGATGCTACAGCTGAGACAGGTCATTCATAGGTGCTACACATGCATTAAAAAATAAATACATAGGAGGAAGGTGGAGAGGGCTGGGGCGGTGGCCTGGGATGGATGTAAAAGATAGAAAACTGTACAAGAACAACAATTAAAATAAAATTTTAAAAAAATACATAAAAAATAAAAAAACTAAAAGCAGGACTGGCTGGCTATAAAGCAGAGAAGTATTCTGCTTCCTAGGTATGGAAGACTGATGAGATAAGGAAGAAGGGAGGAGAAATACATTTACTCCTGCCAGAAAAGGGACCACATTTCTTATTCCCCAGGTTGAGATCTAGGTATGGAATTCAGACCTAATGGAGAAAAGGACACCTCTTTACTGCTCAGAGGGCCAGAGGTCTTACCTCACAGATGCGCTTCTGCTGTTCCAGAGTCTCTTTGGGCAGCTTCTTCCTTTCTATCTCCATGGACAAACCCACAATGTACTCACGACAAATGGTGATGAGCTGTTGAGCCTGGAGGGAAGAGCAAAGGAAGGTCATGGTACAGAGGCAAAAATGTGGAGGTGCCCATGACTAGGACACATAGCTAGACCCCACCTAACCTCTGAAATCTCCTGTTTATTGTCCACAACAAGGAGTGGTACACTGAGTAAAATGGAACGGAATTTTTCCACAGCCTCTTCAAACTTGCCAACTGTGGTAAGCTGGTAGCACAGCTGCAACCGTTGAATGAGGTCATTAAGCTTTAGGCCCACAGCTGGTACGCCATTCTTCAGCCCTGCATCCTTCCTAGAAAGGGAAAAGTAGGAAGACAACAGACAATAATCAGGAGTCCACTAGGACTCAACTTCTTTTCCTGGCAACATAATCACAATTACCCTACTAAAACAGCTGGGGAACAGGATGCTGAAGGTGTAAACCAAACCTTATAGAGTGGCAAGACAAAGATCTTTTCCTGCTAGGAAACTTCAGCTTTGGGGCAAATGTGACCATCCCTGAAGCTACAACCTGAAATATCTACACCTGGTTGGAACAGATAAAAACCAGGGGAGCAAGGGGCCTTACCAATTGCGATTAGGGTAGCCATACATGGAGGGCAGACAGGGCAAAGCCTGATAGGTGGTACGGCCTCGGGCGTAGGTTTGTAGGAATAGCTGTTTATAGGGGCCAAACTGAGTTACCCCTACCTCGTCGTGAAGGAGCTGGAATATAGGAAGAAAGAGACATAAGGATTTTGGCCCTATCACTTAAAAACTAAGGTACTTAACTTCTCTGTACTCATTTTCTATCAGTAGATTATACTTAGTTATAGGACCTACCTTATTCAATAATACCTATAAAGCATTTAGGATAGTGCCTGGCACACAGTCAATAGTGAAAAGATGTTAGTTGTGGTGGTTGTTATTGCTATTATAGCACATCACTTAGTGTTCAAAACATATACCTCTTCATGAAGGGATGCTTCTTACTTCACTGATGTAAGCCAGAAAGCAGGCTATAAAATGAGTGGAAGATAGCTGGATGGATCTACCCTAGGAGATTACTAAGCCAAATGGAAAGCCGGTAAAAGGAAGGCCTTATAACACAAGTTTCCTCAGTCAAGACCAAGGGTTTCAATGATAAATACAAGCCTGTCCCCTTGTGGGTGGGATAATTTCTGTTTGGTTAAAGTGAGTTAACCATCTCCCTGGGACCCTGGTCAAGATACACTCAACAAAAGCTGAAGTTACTTAAGTCTTACCCGCATGGCGGTTTCAAAAGAGCCTGCGAGGATGTGATCAACTGGAAGCTGAGAGTTATTGCACCAGATCTAACAAGAAACAGAAAACCCAAGCCAAGTGAGATCTTGTTCTTACTCTTCCCAAACTCCCCTAATCTGTATCTACAGTAGAAAAGTATCAATACTCTTTAAACATCAATCAATTATAGCCAGCTCAGAAATATTCATCCCCACAGGGCTATGTTTCCCTGCTTACCTGAGTTGGGCTGGTTCCCTTGGTGGGGGGCACAAAGAACCCATCCTCAGCCCCACCAGCTGCCCCAGGGGGTACCTCCTAAGGGAAAAACAAAAAGTATGTCATTTTTAAGTTTTTATTTATTTAAAAGACTTTTATTTATTTTTAGAGAGAGGGGATGGTAGGGAGAATGAGAGGGAGAGAAACATCAATGTGTGGTTGCCTCTCACATGTCCCCTCCTAGGGACCTGACCCACAACCCAGGCATGTGCCCTGACTGGGAATTGAACTGGTGACCCTTTGGTTCGTAGGCCCACACTCAGCCCATTGAGCTACACCAGCCAGGGCAGTATGTCATTTTTTTAAAGCCATTTAAGCACTCTGTCCTGATGTGTCCTGAAATGGGAGATAAAGCATCAGATTAGGAGGTTCTAGACCCTTTTCCTTTTGGGGTTCTTAGGACTGGGATAGTAGTGGCAGGAGACGATAAGGCCTCTGGCTTCCACAGGGAGAAGAGAAAACCTTACAAGGTAAGAATTCCACATACCAACTCAGGAGGGAGCTCCAGATCTTCTTCTACATCCCAGCCACCACCTTCTTCCTGTCCCTTCCCGATAGCGTCATCCCCCAAACCTTCTGGAGCCTCCACAAACCCATCTGTAAGGAAAATCCAGGCTCAGAATAGATCCTTGTAGTGACAGATTCTTAGCCAAACATCCTTGAGATTCTTGTTAATCCCATGGTTTGGAACCCTGCAGAACTGCCCATAGCCCACTCCTAAACCAGAGGGGCCATCTGCCCAGACCAGTCCTAGCACAGTATTCTTACCTTCATCCAGCTGCAGCTCTGCATCCTCTCCCCAGCCCTCAGTACCAACCGTGTCAATGTCAATGTCAGCAGCCAGTGCTCCTCCCTTCCCTATAGAGGGAAAGGACAAAAAATAAGATGGTTATGGTCAAGCAAGTCTGAGACATGGTCTCCTCTGCAGACAGCTGCATGCTTACAAAAGGTGACAAGGTTCTGTCCACTCACTGTTTTTATTATTTACTTATGTAATATATAAATTATGCTAACTTTCAGGTGGTTTCACAGAGGGAACAGAAAAGAGAGAGAAACAACTGGCCTTCCTGCTACCAAAACTGCCTCTTAAACTATTTTTTACTTACCAACCTTTGGCTACTGTGGTTCCAAACCAGGGACTACAGTCAACTTTAGAATTTCTTGCTGAGATCTTATACTAAGTTATCAGTACAGTGTACACAAGGCATGAGGACAAAGACTCAATTAGAGGAGATGGAGGATAGAGCAGAGGTGGGAACAAAATGCCCAAGGATCTATTTAGGCTCTAAGTCAAGAGAAATGACTTAGTAGACATATCTGAGAAAATAGGAGGAGGGCTAAGGGTAGGTGTGGTAGCATATATCTGCATATGCCGATATAACAGAATTTGAGGTAGCTGAATTTGCACCTTTATCACTTCATCACGAGTGATAAAATACTGGAGAGTATTACTACATATATGGTAAAACTAAGGAAAAATACCAAAATCTTATTAGCAGTGGTTATCAGAAGCATGGACCAAGAGACATCTCTCTTTTTTCCCACCTATTTTTAAATGTTAAGGATCTCATAATGCTTTTATTTGGATTTAAAGACTGTATACTCTGCTTGACATCTTAGTATTCCATAAGGTACTCCATGAAATACTCTCAGTACTTCATACAAAAAAAAAAAAAAAAAAAAAACAGATAAAAAAACAGGAGAGCAGATGGTACTCTTTAGGACAGTTCTTTTTTAAATGTAGCTTTTTATCAATGTTTTTTAAAACTGATTTTTTTTTTTTTTTTTTTTTTTTTTAGGAATAGAGAGAAACACTGATTTATTGTTCCACTTATTTATGCAGTCATTGGTTGATTCTTGTATGTGCCCCAACTGGGGACTGACCCCTGCAACCTAGGTGTATCAGGATGACACTCTAACTGAACTACCTGACCAGGGCTCTAGGACAGTTCTTCACAAATCAAACAACAAAAATGCTATGGCAGAAGTGGCACTTACCCTTGCTGGCAATGGAGCCTTCAAAGAACCCTTTGGACACAGTCAATAAGGGCCAATTGGTATCCAAGGGCATGACAGGTGCAGGTGGCTGGAGCAACTTGGCATTAAGGTCAATGTCTGGAATCTGAAAGGTAAAAAAAAGGTTAAAAGCAAACAGCTCTCAAGAATTGTTGTGGACCGTTCAGCCTGGTTTCAGGAGTTGTAACCCTCACCCCATGGTGGGCTGTGTAAGAGCCAAGGGACCCACTTCATCTGGGTCTGTTCTGTCAACAGGACATGAGCTACTAAGGAGACAAAGCTTATCACCCTGGCAGGGGCGCTGCTTCTGCCTCATCCATCTCTGGCCCCAATGCTTGGTTGGTAGTCAATGACGGGTAAGACTCCTCATGGGAGGGGCAACCTAAGCCAGACACAACCACTTGGGAAGCCCTCATGGAAGGACTCAGGGGGCTGCAGCAAAGAGGATGTGATGGACCCTCGCCCCTGGCTATTCTGATATAGCCCGAGTCCTCATTTTCGTCTGGGAGATGTCTTCTGCTTCCTAATCAGCTTAAAACCTGAAACTATGAGGGCAAGTGGTGCAGCCCTGTGCCGGCCAGGACGGTTCCCCCAGGCAATCAGGTATAAGAAAGAATTCCTCAAGTCCTGTGAAACCTGCTTTGCTAAGAGTGCTCTCATTTAAATGATAAGGGTCCCAGGAAGAAATGGGTATGTCTCCCAAAGTTTTGCAAGCCCCTTTCCGGACAGACATTGACTCAGATTAAGCCCTCAGATTTCTTTGACATGTTAAACCTGTATTCTGGTGTATTTGAACCCAATAAAAGCCCAGTGAGGAAGGGGCTCTGTGTCATCCTCCTCTGAGAGTTTGACCACCTTTCCTCCCCAAGCAGATCATGTCTTGGTAGTTTTTATTTTCATCCGTGACGGAGGGATGGGGCTCTGAGGGCGGAGTGCCCCCACATCTGGTGCCCAGGACAGGGGCCCCCACGAAGAATCATGTAGGGAAAGTAATAGAGCTTCAGGTAGGACAGTGGTATCTGTAGGTTTAAAATGTCCCAAGATCTCGGAGTTAATCTTGTAATCAGAGACACATGTAAATAAAAACTCACTCTCTCCTTCTCTGGATCAAATGACTCCTTCAGGCTCTCAGCTTCTTCATCTAAGCCATGGGTAGCAGCTGTGAGATAGGCCAGTGACTCTGTAAAGAAAACAGACTTTGCAGTACAGGTACATTTCCAAGTGAATGCTGCAGTGGGTAGGCAGACTCAAAGATGTCTCCTCAGTGATCCCTGCCTCCTGGTATTCAAGTCCTTGCATAATCCCCTCCCCTTAAGTGTGGGCTGGACTTGTTGACTAGCTTCTAATGAACAGAACATGGGAGAAGTAATAACAAATCAATCCTGAGATTAGGATATAAAGGCTGGCTTCCATCCTGGGTGCCCTTTCTTGCTCAATTGCTCTGAGGGAAACCAGCTGTCACGCTGTGAACAGCACTATAGAGAAGCCTACATGGCAGAAAAATGCCATCTTCCAGCCAACAGCCTGTGGGAACCTGAGGACTGCTTACAGACATTTAGTGAGCATGGGAGTAGATTCTCCTCCACTTGAGCCTTGAGATGTCTGCAACCTTGGCTAACACTTTGATTGCAGCCTCAGGAGATACAATGAGACAGAGGCACCCAGCTAAGCCATGCTGCGTACTGAAATAGTCAATGATTGTTGTTTTAAAGTACTAAATTTGGGTGCAACTTGTTAACAGTAATAGATTACTAATACAGTGGCTTATCCTTAAGATCTATCACCAATGTTGATGAGAATCTGGGAATCATTGCAGACTCCTCTTTTAAACATCCCACATCCAGTCCTTTAATAAATCATGGTGATTCTACCTTTATATGCCAAATCTGACCATTGCTCACCCCTTCACTGCTAGTACGTTGGTCCAAACTACATCTTTTCTTTCTTGTTCCCTAGTGTATCTCATATGCTAATAAAATGCTTGGTATATAGTAGCATCTTAAAAAAAAATCCCTTGAATTTATAAACAAATGAGCAAAATCTTGAGACTTGAACTGAAAGAATAAAATTCTAATGGTATCCAACTAACTACATTAACTAGCATGCCTACTCCAGAATCCTTTAACACCTTCTAACTCCCCCATTACTATTACATATTTCCCTAAGAGTGCTTGGCCAGAATGAGGTATTCTGGCTGTGCCTCCATCTGGCTTTGAAGAAAGTCTTCTAAGCATGGTAGGAGCATACTGTCTCTTCTGAAAACCTGCACAATGAAGGCAAATCCCTCACCACTATACATGAACAACTCACCATGAAGAGAAAATACTTTCTAAGTCCCCAAAAGAGCTGGCAGGTTTGGTTACATACTTACTCTGTCCACAGTTCTTCAGGATCCGCACCCGTTCTGACACATCACCCAGGTACAGGGCATTCTGATAATGGCCACTCATGTCCTTTCGAATCTCAGCTGCACCAAGTCAGTTAGAGACACCAAATTAGGTCTTCTCTCTTAAGTTCTCTCTCTCCTCTATTTACCTTCCTCCTTCCCCCAAGGGCCCCTCTTTCAGTCCTATTTCTGGGGCCTCACCAATCTTCATCATCTTGCGAAGTTTCTCTAAGTTGCCAGTGATAAGGTACAGGAAGGAAAGTTTGTCAAAGTTTTTGGTGCGCTGATAACACATTTCCACAATCTGGTGGTTCCCCTGTAGCAATGCCACTTCTCCCAGCTTTTCCCAGCAGTTTTTGTCATCCAGTGCTTTGGCCGCTTCCAGGGCAATCTAAAGAATCCCCAGGGTTAGAGTTAACAGAATGGGTACTGAACTTCCAAACCAGAAACTACAGTCAAAGTGTTTGCCTCTAACTAAATCTCCCAAGGAACCCTCTATACATTCAATCACACCTAGTTTTCAGTCTAATTCTAATGAAAATACCATCAACAAATATGATCCATTTGGAGCCAAGGACAGAAGAATTACATCACATTATCCTCCTCAGAAATTTATTTTTAACAAAATTATCTCCTAGCAGTTGCTGTTTCCAGGACCAATTCTTTCTTAAATACCTTATTTCCTACTTGCCAAGTCTGAGGGGGCTTTAGGAAAAACAGAAGAAATAATAAAAGAAGGAAGTTCCAAACTGAAAAAATCAATGTTCCTTAAACCCTCTCCCTATTGAAAAATAATGCCTATAGCCCCTAGGCCCCAATATTTAATAAGTACTCTTTCATCTAAGTAGACAATCAGGTTACTTAGGAAGTAATGCAATTTTTCTAATTCCATGCTATCTTGCTCTTATTGTAGAAGTTATTGGATTCAGACTGAATATGACAATAGTAGAAATGCTGTTGCGGAAGCAGATAGGAAAAAGTAGAGATGGGCAAATGGCAACAGAAAGATGGCTCTATCTAACAACTAAAAAAATCCCAAATGCTCTTATATCAACTAAAGAAGCAAGCCTAGAATAATGCCATCCCAATGCTACCCTACCCTTTTACCTTCTCCACACTGATATGGAGCTTATAACCACATTGTTCTCACCTCAATGTTTCCACACTCTAGTGCCAGACTAAAGCGAGTTTTCTCATCCTTGACAAAATGCAGTGCCACTTCAGGATAACCCTTCTTCTGGAGATAAGCAATGATAGACTGGCCTACTAGTTTGGCATTTCTTACCATGTGTAGTACCTAGACATTTGGGATGGGGCAAGGCAGGAAATAGAGATTACTTATAGGAAAATGGACTTTTGTCCCTCTCAATATTCCTAGCTTGTTTTCTTCTTTCATACCTCATCATATTTTCTGTTGATAAGGGCCAGCTTGAACTTGAACTCAGTAGGATCAATGGTGAGCACTCGAGGACGACACTCCCTATCTAGGCAATATACATTGTTGCCTTTCACTCTTGTGACATAGATGGGTAAATCCAGAGTTCGAATGATCCCATAGTCCCTAAGAGGAGTAAGAGAACACAACTTTCAGGGAGTGAGGGGGAAAATCCAGCCTGTAAAAAATGGAACAAGCCTAGGACAAGCCTTTTATCTCAAGTATCATTTGAACAAAGGTATAGATGGCAAATGATTCAAAAAAGAGCAGGATTAAAGCCATATTTACTTATTTTATTATCTCGTATGATGGGGAAAGATAAGGGCAAACAGTATAATTTTTCTTCATAAGCTTTTAATTTAGGAGCTAACAGACATGGCTATAGGAATCAGACCTAAAAGTTAATTTAAATTCTGATATATAATCAATAGTCCACTGTGGACACTTAACTGCTTCTTATAAAGTATAGGAGAAAGGAGAAGAGAGATAGAAGTAAAGAGTTCTGACACACAAAAAAAATTAACTGAAATGAAAATAAAAATTTCACAAATTTAAACTTATAGGTATAGTTAACATAATACTTGATGGATAACTTAGCAGGAGTATCAAACTCATTTTCACCGGGGGCCACAGCCTCGCAGTTACCTTCAAAGGGCCAAATATAATTTTAGGACTATAAAAATGTAACTATTCCTTAACAGTTAAGTGAGAGCTGGTGCTACTGCCAGGTAGAAACAAACTGCCAGGCTGGATAAAACAAGGTGGAGGGCCCTGTGTTTGCCACCTGTGATTTGTACTGTTAAATGCATATACTGTTTAGAAGAAATACTGAAAACTAATGAGTTCTAATGCATATATTAGGAGAAAGACCAAAAATTAATAAGCACCATCTCAAAAATTTTATTGTTCTTTTTAAAGATACCAATAATGTATTTAGAAGAAAATAATAAAGCCAAGAGTAGAAATTAAGAAATAGAAAATAATAAAATACCTAGGAATAAATCCAACCAAGATTGTAAAAGACCTGTTTTTGGAAAATTCTAAGACACTGAAGAAGATACAAATAAGTGGAAGCACATACCATATTCATGGATAGGAAGAATTAACATCATTAAAACATCCACACTACCGGGACTTCCAGCCAAGATGGAGGAGAAGGGAGATATACCTTACCTTCTCAAACAACCAAAAGAAGAACAACAACAAATTTAAAAACAAAAACCAACCAGAACTTCCAGAAAATTGAACTGTATGGAAGTCCAACAACCAAGGAATTAAAGAAGAAACATTAATACAGAATAGTAGAACGGACAGAGATGGGAAGCTAGGGTGGAGAGGCAGCACAACAAGGCTGGGGCTGGTGGACCAGAGCAGATGAGGCAGTGACTGGCAGACCACGCAGTCCCACATTTGCGTGCAGATAAGACAGGAGGGACAACTGAAGAGTGAGAAGAACTGCTCGAAACCCAGAGTTCCAGCACAGGGACATAAAGCCTCAAAACCTCTGACTGAAAAAATCTGTGGGGGTTACAGCAGTGAGAGAAACTCCCAACCTCACAGGACAGTTTGTTGCAGAGACCCACAGGGTCCTAGAAAGTACACAAATCCACCCATGGGGGAATCAGCGTGAGAAGGGCCCGATTTGCTGGGGGGTAGCAGGGGGAAGTGGCTGATGGCCAGCCAAGACCTGAACAAGAAGCATTGTTCCCTCTCAGACCCCTCTCCCACATACAGCACCACAACCCAGTGTCATGGGTTGCCCCACCTGGAGAATACCTAAGGGTCCTTCCCTGACAATATAATAGGCATGCCGAGACAAAAAGTATATGGCCTAAATGAAACAACAGACCAAAGCTCCAGCTCTTCCGGCCAAGATGGAGGCAAAGGTGGACACACTATGCCTCCTCTCACAACCAAAATTAAGGACAACAAATATTTAGAAACAAGAAAACAAGCAGAGCTAATAGAAAATTGAACTGTACAGAAGTCCAACAACCATTCATCCAGACCAGTAAGAGGGGCGGAGTTGCGGCAGGAAAAAGTGGAGATGCAGACTCAGGAACGTAGGCAGCAGTGGCTGGCAGTTCCCAAGTGTGCAGGAAGCTGGCAGACTCCAGGCCCACAGGCGGCGGCTGGTGGACCCCAGGCACAGGGTGGCAACTGTGCAGACCCAGTGAGGCTGCGCAGGGCAGCTGGCTGACCAGGTGGTCCCACATTCGTGCACGCAGATAATCCAGGCAAAGAGGAAGCGGCAGAGGGGACTGGAATCCAGGAGAGAGCAGAGCAGGCGCCATTGTTCCCTCTCAGACCCTGCCCCCACATATAGCATCACAACCCAGTGACTGGGCTGCCCCACACTGGGGAACACCTAAGGCTCCACTCGTCACTACATAACAGCCGAGACCATACAAAAAAACCAACCAAACAAACAAAAAAACACCAAAAATGGCTCAAACCGGAGAAGAAATGAAAGCCCCAGAGCCAATTCCTCTAAGCCATGAAGAGATAGCCAACCTATCAGCTGCACAGTTCAAAGCTCTGGTGATCAGGATGCTCACAGAATTGGTTGATTTTGCTCACAAATTAGATGAAAAAATGCAGGCTACAATACGTGAAATGAAGGAAGGTGCGTGGGGAACCAATAGAGATGGGAGGAAAACTGGGACTCATATTATTCTTAATCCCATATTATTATTAACCTAAACCCGTCTATTTTGTATCTACCATTTATGCTTCTTATTCTCTGTACCTTTTCCCTCATTCCTCCTCTTCACCCTCCCCACTGATAACATTCCACATGATCTCCGTTTTTGTGGTTCTGTTCCTGTTCTAGATGTTTGCTTAGTTTGTTTTTGTTTTTTTCTAGGTTCAGTTGTTGATAGTTGTGAGTTTGTTGTAAAAATACTGTTCGTATTTTTTATCTTGTTTTTCTGAGATAAGTCCCTTTAACATTTCCTATAATTAAGGACTTGGTGATGATGGACTCCTTTAACTTCACCTTATCTGGAAAGAACTTTATCTGCCCTTCAATTCTAAATGATAGCTTTGCTGGATAGAGTAATCTTGGATGTTGGTCCTTGCCTTTCATGACTTGGAATACTTCTGTCCAACCCCTTCTTGCTTGCAAGATTTCTTTGGGAAAATCATCTGATAGTCTTATGGGAACTCCTTTGTAGGTAACTGCCTCCTTTTCTCTTGCTGCTTTTAAGATTCTCTCCTCTTTAATCTTGGCTAACGTAATTATGATGTGTCTTGGCCTGTGCTCCCTTGGGTCCAGCTTCTTTGGGACTCTCTGGGCTTCCAGGATTTCCCATAAGTCTGTTTCTTTTGCCAGAGTAGCGAAGTTCTCCTTCATTATGTTTTCAAATAAGTTTTCCATGTCTTACTCTTTGTCTTCCCTTTCTGGCACCCCTATGATTCAGATGTTGGGACTTCTAAAAGTGTCCTGGAGGTTCCTAAGCCTCTCCTTGTGTTCTGAATTCTTGTTTCTTCATTCTGTTCTGGTCAAATGTGTATTTCTTCCTTCTACTCCAAATCCTTGATTTGCGTCCTGGTTTCCTTCCCTTCACTATCAGTTCCCTGTACATTTTACTTTATTTCACTTTTTATAGCCTTCACTTTTTCTTCTGTTTTGCAAACATACTCAACCATTTCTGTGATTATCCTGATTACTAGTGCTTTGAACTCTGCATCTGATAGGTTGGCTATCTCTTCATCACTTAGTCGTATTTTTTCTGGAGCTTTGATCTATTGTTTCATTTGGGCCATATACTTTTTGTCTCGGCATGCCTATTATATTGTCAGGGAAGGACCCTTAGGTATTCTCCAGGTGGGGCAACCCATGACACTGGGTTGTGGTGCTGTATGTGGGAGAGGGGTCTGAGAGGGAACAATGCTTCTTGTTCAGGTCTTGGCTGGCCATCAGCCACTTCCCCCTGCTACCCCCCAGCAAATCGGGCCCTTCTCACGCTGATTCCCCCATGGGTGGATTTGTGTACTTTCTAGGACCCTGTGGGTCTCTGCAACAAACTGTCCTGTGAGGTTGGGAGTTTCTCTCACTGCTGTAACCCCCACAGGTTTTTTCAGTCAGAGGTTTTGAGGCTTTATTTCCCTGTGCTGGAACCCTGAGTGGAATAGTCTTTCTTGCTCCCCAGCTGTTCTTCCCAGTATATTCTCACACAAATGTGGGACCATCCACTCTGCCAATTACCGCACTGCCTGGTCCTCCTGCTGCTGCCTTTCTAGGAGTCTTCTCCACCACAGCTGCCTCTCTCTGCCTCTCATACCAGTCTGGATGAATGTTTCTTGCTTCTTTTTTAACTCTTTGGTTGTTGGACTTCCATATAGTTCAATTTTCTGGAAGTTCTAATTACTTTTTGTTATTATATTTGTTGTTGTCCTTCTTTTGGTTGTGCGAGGAGGCAAGGTGTATCTACCTATGCCTACATCTTGGCCAGAAGTCTCCAATCAATAATTAAAAAAAAAAAAAAAAACACACACACAAGAAAAATATATAAAAGTACAAGTACTATACTCACCTCTTCTCAAGACCACATCAGAATTATGAGTGAACAGAGAACAAACACCATTAAGGAACTACCTGAAATCTAGCTGAACAGAAGTCCTATAACTAAGGATATACAGAAGAAGCCACAGGGAAAATGGTAGGAGGGGCAGAGGCACAGAATAGGCTGGTCTCACACACACGGGGGTTAAATATCAGGAGAGATATCTTGGCTACAGAGGTCTCATTCTGAGGAGTGAGGGATCCCATTTCCACACCTGGCTCCCTAGCCTAGGGTTCTAGTGCTGGGAATAGAAGTCACAACTTCTGGCTGGGAAAACCGGCAGGGAGTATGGCTGAGTGAGATGAAGGCCTTTTGGAGTTCCTCTTATAGGGCCTACACATGGATTTACTCAGTAACCAATTTATTTGCTCTGAGCTCCAGTGCTCGGGCAGCCACTCTGAGAGCACCAGGATCAAACAGGGAGAAACTGAGTTGTCTGGCTTCAGGGTGAGGTCTGGAGAGACAGCTTTCTTCCAGAGATAAGTGCTGCCAGACACCATTGTTTCTTTGTAGAACACTCCCCTACCCAGCCTGCAGGAACAGGCAGGCACCAAGTATGAAGTCTCCATCAATCTGGCTAACAGTTCTGCCCCATCCTGGTGATTCCCTGAGACCATGCCCCTCCCGAATTGTAGGCCCACCCAAGCCTCTTCCAGTGGCTATCCAAACAAATGGCCTGTCCTGGCAGGCACTTTAGGAAAGTCAGTGGACTTTACTAAAATCTCACAAAGGTGCGCAAGCCTCAGACAAATATCTGGTCTTGGTGTGCCCATACCTCTTGCTAAGTAACCCAAAGCCTGGCACTACTGGCAGCCAGCATCAGTTTGCAGGTTAGCTTGTCCTAGTTGTCCCCCAAATGCAGTTTAAGTGACAACCATCTGTAGATCACTCTGTAGCTTGTACAGGTGGTACCAGGCCCGGCACAGGCAGCAGCTGACCTTGGCCTGTACCAGAGCACCTCCAAAAAGGCCCCAGAAACAAACATATTCCAGTGGCCAGCTTCAAACCACACCAGAGCACCACCCAACCACCTCCACAAATGCAAGTACCAGAACCTGCCTAAAGGGAAATCACCCTCTGTGGGGTCTGACCCTTACAACAGTTCTTCCATTGTAGTCATGGCCATTCCCCAAAGCCAGTCAGCCTGAGGGTCAATCCCTCCTACTGATATGCCAACAGCAATCAAAGCTCAACTACAGGAGAAGGGCATGCACAACCCACACAAGAAACATCCCTGGAGCACCTTGCTCAGGTGAACAGGGAGACCGTTCCACTGAATCCCACAGGACACCTACTATACAATGCCACTCTACCAAGACTGGGAGACAGAGAAGATCTACCTAATACATAGAAACAAACACAGGGAGTCAGTCAAAATGAGGAAACAAAGAAACACATCACAAATGAACAGAACAAAACTCCAGAAAAGGAACTAAACTAAAAATGGAGACAAGCAACCTACCAGATGCAGAGTTCAAAGCACTGGTTATAAGTCTGCTCAATGATCTTAGGGGAAGAGTAGATGAACTCAGTGAGAACTTTAACAAAGAGATAAAGAAGTAAAAAATGGAGATAAAAAAGATTTTTTAAAATGTCAGAAATGAAGAATATAATAACTAAAATGAAGAATATATTAGAAGAGTACAGTAACTAAAAACGAAGAATACATTATAGGAAATCAACAGCAGATTAGATGAAGCAGAGAATCAAATCAGAAAACACCATATCAGAGCAGGAAAAAAAAAATCCAAAAACTAAGATAGCTTGAGGCACATCCAGGACCACATCAAGCACACTGACATTCACATCATATGAGTGCCAGAAGTAAAAGACAGAGAGGAAGGATTAAAAACCTGTTTGAAGAAATAATGATGGAGAACTTCACTGACCTGGCAAAGGAAATAGACCTACAAGTTGAAGAAGCAGAGAGAATCTCAGACAAGATGAACCCAAAGAGGCCCATACCAATACACATCATAATTAAAATGCCAAAGGTTAAAAATAAGAAAGAATCTTGAAAGCAGCAAGAGAAAAGCAGGAAATTGCCTACAAGGGAATGCCCATAAGACTGTCAGCTGATTTCTCAACAGAAACATTTTGCAGCTGAGAAGAGGGTGGCACAAAATATTCAAAGTGATGAAAAGCAAGGACCTACAACCAACATTACTCTACCCAGCAAGGCTACCAGAATCAAAGAAGAAATAAAGAGCTTCCCAGCCAAGAAAAAGCTAAAGGTATTCATCACCACCAAACCAGTATTACAAGAAATGTTAAAGAAACTTCTTTAAGAATAAGGAAAAAAGATCAAAGATATGAATAATAAAATGGCAATAGGCGCATTTTCCTCTGAAGCATGACTGTGCCTCCCCACTTTCTTTCCCTGGTGTGCGCTCTCTCTCTCTGGAGCGTGCCCGTACCTTTCTCTTCCCCCTCTTCTTTACCCCCAGGTGCATCACCTTTGCCTTACTCTCTCCTAAGCTCGAAGGGCCCTTCTTTTGTCTCTGTAACTTATTTCTTGAGCCCACAAAGCCCAGCTGGCTCCTCTTTTCTTCCTGTCATTTTCTAAATAAATTTTCTCTTATAACTGGCAATAACTACATACCTATCTTCCGTTACTTCACCTATAAATGGATCGAATGCTCCAATCAAAAGACATAGGGGTGGCTGAATAGATAAGGAAACAAGACCTTTATATATGCTGCCTCCAAGAGACTCACTTCAGGTCAAGACACAAACAAGCTGAAAGGGATGAAAAAAGATACTTTAAGCAAATGAAATGAGAAAAAAAAAAAAGAAGCTAGCATAAAAATACCTATTCAGATAAAATAGATTTTAAAACAAAATCTGCAACAAGAGACAAAGAAGGATTCAATGACTTCCAGTCATTGACTGGAAGAGACAAAGAAGGATTCAATGACTCCAAGATGGAGGCATAGTCAAACAAGGCTCATCTCCTTGCACAACCACAGCAAAAATTACAACTAAACTATAAAACAGACTTCCAGCCAAGATGGAGGCATAGGCGGACACACTGTGCCTCCTCTAACAACCAATATTAAGGACAACAAATATTTGGAAACAAGAAAACAACCAGAACTTATAATAGAAAATTGAACTGTACGGAAGTCCAACAACCATTCATCCAGAACGGTAAGAGGGGCGGAGTCGCGGCAGGAGAAAGTGGAGGTGCGGACCCGGGAGCACAAGCAGCAGTGGCTGGCAGTTCCCAGGTGCACAGGCGACAGCTGGCGGACCCCGGGCACAGGGGGGCAACTGTGCAGAACCAGTGAGGCCACACAAGGCGGCTGGCTGACCAGGTGGTCCCACATTCGCGTGCGCAGACGGTCCAGGCAGAAGGGAAGTGGCGGAAAGGACTGAATCCAGCAGAGAGCGGAGCAGGCGCCATTGTTCCCTCTCAGACCCCGCCCCCACATACAGCGTCACAACCCAGCAACTGGGCTGCCCTGCACTGGGGAGCGCCAGAGGCTCCACTCCTCACTACGTAAAAGCACGCGCGCGCACAGATAATCCAGGTGAAGGGGAAGCGGTGGAACGGACCGGAGTCCAGGAGAGAGCAGAACAGGCGCCATTGTTCCCTCTCAGACCCCACCACCACATACAGCGTCACTACCCAGCGACTGGGCTGCCCCGCCCTGAGGAACACCTAAGGCTCCACCCCTCAATACGCAATAGCCGCGACCAGACTAAATACCAAAACAAAACAAAACCAAAAAAAAAAAAAAAAAAAAAAAACCCACCAAAAATGGCTCAAAACAGAGAAGAAATGAAAGCCTCAGAGCCAATTCCTCTAAGCAGTGAAGAGATAGCCAACCTATCAGATGCACAGTTCAAAGCACTGGTCATCAAAATGCTCACAGAATTGGTTGATTTTGCTCACATATTAGATGAAAAAAATGCAGGCTACAATACGTGAAATGAAGGAAGATGCATGGGGAACAGATAGAGATGGAAGGAAAACTGGGACTCAAATCAATGGAGTGGACCAGAAGGAAGAAACTAACAACCAAACAGAAAACGAGGAAGAAACAAGAATTCAAAAAAATGAGGAGAGGCTTAGGAACCTCCGGGACATCGTTAAACGTCCCAACATCCGAATTATAGGGGTCCCAGAAGGGGAAGAAGAAGAGTAACAAGTGGAAAACTTCTTTGAACAAATAATAAAGGAGAACTTCCCCAATCTGGCAAAGGAAATAGACTACCAGGATGTCCAGGAAGCTCAGAGTCCCAAAGAAGTTGGACCCAAGGAGGAACACACCAAGGCACATCATAATTACATTAGCCAAGATTCAAATGAAGCAGAGAATTCTAGAAGCAGCAAGGGATAAGGGGACAGTCACCTACAAAGGAGTTCCCATCAGACTGTCAGCTGATTTCTCAAAAGAGACCTTCCAGGCAAGAAGGGGCTGGAAAGAAGTATTTGAAGTCTTGAAAAGCAGGGACCTACATCCAAAATTGCTCTATCCAGCAAAGCTGTCATTTAGAATGGATGGACAGATAAAGCGCTTCTCAGATAAGGTCAAGTTCAAGGCGTTCATCATCACCAAGCCCTTATTATATGAAATGTTAAAGAAACTTATCTAAGAAAAAGAAGATAAAAATATGACAGTGAAAAGACAGCAAACTCACAGCTATTAAGAACCATACCTAAAACAAAAGCACACTAAGCAAACAGCTAGAACAGGAACAGAACCACAGAAATGGAGATCATATATGGAAGGTTAGCAACAGGGGCGTGGGAGGAGGAGAGAGGGGGAAAAGGTACAGAGAATAAGTAGCATAGATGGTGGGTAGAAAATAGACAGGGGGAGGGCAAGAATAGTGTGGGAAATGTAGAAGCTAAAGAACTTATGACACATGGACATGAACTAAAGGGGGGAATGTGGGTGGGAGAGGTTGTGTAGGGTGGAGGGGAATGATGGGGGAGAAATGGGACAACTGTAATAGCATAATCAATAAAATATATTAAAAAAAATAAAACAACTATCACCCTGAATTGTCAGAAAATAGAGCTGTATGGAAGTATGACACCCAGGAATTAAAGAAGTCACATTCACCTAGACAGGGAGGAGAAGCAGAGATGAGGCGATGCAGCGATGAGGAGATGCAGCATGGGCAGTCCCAAACCCACATGTGGTAGATAAAAATCGGTAGGGTTACCATGGGAGCAAGAGATCCCAGCCCCACACCAAACCACCAGCTTGGAGTTCCAGTTCCAGGAAGAAAAATCCCCATAACTTCTGGCTGTAAAAATCAGTGGGGTTGGGGTGGCAAAAGATACTGCAGGATTCTCAGATATCTCCTCTTAAAGGGCCTGCAATGGACTTAGGACTTTTGCAGACTCACTCCCTCTGGTATCCAGCACTGGGGCAGCAGCAGGAAGGGCGCCAGTGGCATATAAGGAGAAACTGAAGTGTCTGGTATCAGAGTGAGTGCCAGGGGAAAGCTTCCTCCAGGACAAAAGTCCAAGGGCCGGGCAGCATCACTCTCCCCTTTCTGAGCCCTCCCCCAGAGAAAGCCATAGAGCAGCAATATCACATTGGAGACTCTGTCAACCAGGTTCATATGGGCTGCTGCACCCTGTTGATTACCTAAGGCTCTACCCAATCCAAATTACTGGTGTGCTTTTCAACAACAGGCTACACTACTAAGTCAGGGAGTCAAAGCAGCTCTACCTAATACATAGAAACAAACACAGGAAGGCCAAAATGTGGAGATAAAGAAATATGGCCCAAATGAAAGAACTGAACAAAACTCCAGAAAAAGAACTAAACAAAACGGAGACAAGCAATCTATAAGATGCAGAGTTCAAAGCACTGGTTATTAGGATACTCAAGGAACTCACTGGGTTCTTCAACAGCATAAAAAAGACCCACGAAGAAATGAAGGTTACACTAAGTGAAATAAAGAAAAATTTATAAGGAACCAACAGTGGAGTGGATGAAGCCAAGAGTCAAATCAATGATTTAGAACATAACGAAGAAAAAACATTCAATCAGAACAGCAACAAGAAAAAAAATCCAAAAAAATGAGGACAGGTTAAGGAGTCTCTGGGACCACTTCAAATGTACAAACATTCGAATCATAGCAGTGCCAAAAGTTGAAGAGGATGGGCAAGAAATTGAAAACTTACTTGAAAAAATAATGAAACAAAACTTCCCTAATTTGGCAAAGGAAATAGACATACAAGTCCAGGAAGCATAGAGAGTCCCAAACAAGCTGGACCCAAAGAGGACCACATTAGGATATACCATAATTAAAGTGCCAAAAGTTAAAGATATAAGAGAATCTTAAAAGCAGCAACAGAAAAGCAGAGAGTTACCTACAAAGAAGTTCTCATAAGACTGTCCACTGATTTCTCAAAAGAAACTTTGTAGGCTAGAAGGGACAGGCAAGAAGTATTCAAACTGATGAAAAGCAAGGACCTACAACCTACATTACCCTATCCAGCAAAGCTATCATTTAGAATCAAAGGGCAGATAAAGTGCTTCCTAGATAAGATAAAGCTAAAGGAGTTCATCATTACCAAGCCATTCTTATATGAAATGTTAAGAGACTTATTTAAGAGAAAGAAGATCAAAACTATGAACATTAAAATGGCAATAAATTCACAACTATCAACACCTGAATCTGAAACACAAACTAAGCAAACTAGCAGAACAGAATCACAGCTATGGAGATCATTTGGATAGTTACTAGTTGGGAGGGGGAAGGAGAGAATGGGGGAAAAGGTACAGGGATTAGTAAGTACAAATTGGTAGGTACAGAATAGACAGAGAGATGAGAATAGGAAATGGAGTAGCCAAAGAACTTATATGTGTAACCCATGGACTTGAAACAATGGGGGGATGGCTGGAGGGAATGGGAGGTCCTGGGGGGAGGTGGGCAAAGGGTGAAAAATTGGGACAAATGTAATAGCATAACCAATAAAATACATTAAAAAAATAGAAGGACACAGCAATTCCACTTCTGGGTATTTAACTAAAGAAACTCAAAATACTAATTCAAAAAGACATATGCATCCCTATGTTCATTGCCACATTATTTACAATAGCCAAGATATGGAAGCAACCTAAGTGTCCATCAGTAGATGAATGGATAAAAAAGATGTGATACCTGTATACAAAAGAATGTTACTCAGCCACAAAAAAGAGTGAAGTCTTGCCATTTGCAAAATCATGGATGGATCTAGAGCGTATTATAGTAAGTACAATAAGTCAGAGAAAGACAAATACTATATGATTTCACTTAGATGTCAAATCTAAAAATATAATATAAATGAACAAAGAAACTAGAAACAAATTCATAAATACCGAGAATATTTTGATGGTTATCAGATGGGAGGAGTGTTGGCAGGCGGGGGATGATAAAGGGGAAAGGATTAAGATGTGCAAATTGCCAGTTATAAAAACAGTCATGAGGATGTAAGGTACAGCATGGGGAATATAGTCAATAATATTGTAAAAAGTATATATGGTACTAAACTATTGGGGTGATCACTTAAGTTATGTAAATGTGTAATCACTATGTTGTATACCTGAAACTAATACAATATTGTATCTCAACTGTAAATGAAAAATAAAAAATTACTTTAAAAAAGGGTAAGTACTAAAAAATAAGAAATAAAACTACCATTGTCATTACCCACACACAGATGCTATGATTATCTGTAAAGAAAATCCTAAAGAAAAAAAAGCAATTACTAGAATTAGTAAGTCTAGCACAGTGTCCGAAATAAAATCAATTTAAAAATTTGCCCTGGCTGGTGTGGCTCACTGGATTGAGCACTGGCCTGCAAACTAAAGGGTTTTCTGTTCGATTCCCAGTTAGTGCACATGCCTGGGTTACAGGCCAGGTCCAGTGGGGAGTGCACAAGAGGCAACCACATATTGATGTTTCTTTCTCTTTCCCTTCCCCTCTCTCTAAAAATAAATAAATAAAATCTGTAAAAAAAATTAATTTAAAAATTTAAATGTATTTCTAAATAACAGCAAAAATTAGATGATAAAATTTTAAATGGATACTATATATTTAAAGTGCCTAAGAATAAATCTAACCAAAAAAATGCAAAATCTCTACGAAGAAAATTATAAAACTTTACTGAAAGATGTTTCAGAAGACCTAAGTAAAAAAAGTGCTACTACTATACCATGTTCACAGATTAGAAAATTTTACTCATGGACGTGGACAACAGGGTGAGGATTGAGTGCAGGTGCGGTGGGGTGCGGGCAGTGGGGTTGGGTAGAGGAAAGCAAAAGGGGAAAATCTGGGGCAACTTTAAGAGAATAAAATATTAAATTTTTAAAAAGAAGAATCTTTAATATTTTAAGGATGACAATTATGCCCAAAATGAAATACAAATTCAATGTAATCCCCAGTAAAATCGCAGATTTTTTTTTTTTTTTTGCTTTTTTCTATGCGGAATTTCACAAGCTGATTCTAAAATCTATATATTTTCAAGGCAAAAAATTACTGAAAACTTTGCCTTTTAAGGCAAAATTAATTTGAAAATAGCTGAATAACTTAAAAAAAACACACAAAGTAGGAAAGATTGGAAAAACCAGCTTTACCAGATCAGAAGACTCATAAATCTGTAATACTTGAAGTATAGATTAGATCAGAGATAGACAGACCATAGAAAATAGATCCTTATATTTGTGTAAACATGACTTATACATGACAAAGATGGTAGTGCAAAACTATGGGGAAAAGCTGGTCTTTTCCAATTAATGACAGTAAATGGGATGGCTGGATGTTCTTAAGGAAACCTGTGAACCTGAGTCCCTTATACCTCAAACCATACACAAAAATCAACTTCAGATAGATAGACCTAGATATAAAAGGCAAAACTATAAAGTTTCTATAAGAGAATATAAAAGAATGCCTTTACGATCTTGAAGTCAATAAAGATTTCTTACACAGGATACAAAATTCAATATCCATGACGATAAGATTCATAGATTCAACTACATTAAAATTAGGAACTTCTGTTCATCAAAAGGTATCATAAAGAGAGTCAAAAGACATGCAATGGAATGACAGAAGATACTAATATCTGCAACACATAGCTCTGATGAAGGACTGATATTCAAATATAGTTGACCCTTGAACAACATTGAACTGTACAGGTCTACTTATTCACAGATTTTCTTCACTAAATACTGTAAATGTATTTTCTCCTCCTTATGATTTTCTTAATAACATTTTTCTTTAATTTACTTTATTGTAAGAATACAGCATATAATACATATAACATACAAAATATGTGTTAATCAACTATTTACATTATCAGTAAGGCTTCTAGTCAACAACAAGGTATTAGTGGTGAAGTTTTTGGAAAGTCGAAAGTTAAAGAAGGAATCTCAACTTCGTGGAAGATGGGGTACAGTGTGGGAGGGGTGTGGTGCCCCCAACCACAGCCTTGTTCAAAGGTTAACTATACCTACTCCTACAAATTAACAAAAATAAAAGAGAAAAGACTTGAATAGAATTCATAGAAGAGGAAATCCTGATGGGTAGGCAAATGAAAAATTGCTTAATCTCACTGGGAATCAGAGAATAGCAAAGTAAAATTACAATGAGATACTGTTACACATCCACCAGATAGACAAAAATCAGTCTGAAAAAGGCAATAATGAGCCAAGGTGACAAGCAAAGAAACTTTTTGTACAATGTTGATGAGTGTGCAAAACAGTGCAACCACTTCGGAGAGCAGTTTCACATTATCTAATGAATGTAAAGACATGCATACTTTATGATCCAGCAGTGTCTGCTCTGGGTAGACACCCAAGAGAAATACATGTGTATCTGTACCAGAATACATGTAAAAAACTACTTACATTTTTAGCAGTATGTTAATAAAACTTTATTAAATCCACATATATACTATGTAAAAACATTATCCTACTGATGGACTTTAGGAAAGTTCAGTGACTCACAGAACATGTGTATACTTTTGCCATTTAATTATTTTCTTTTAGGTCCTAATTTTTCTAGTTTTAATTTTACCACTGTATTCATACCAACATCCTTAAGTGGTGTAACATCTCTTGAGGTAAGGAGCTGGTTTTCTCCATAGCTGTCAGTTTACAGTAATAGATCAAAGTTTTTATTCTTTCAATTTGAAGTATTTTTATGACCTAGGATATGATCTATCTGGATGAATGTCACATGTGCTCTGGAAAAATATGTGTTCTTCTGTTGTTGTAAAAGAATATTTAAAATAACATTGTTCATAATAGCCAAAAACTAGATATCATTCATATATCCCTCAACAGTAGAAATGATAAACTGGTATATTCATACAATAGAATATTATACAACACTGAAAATAAATTAGAGCCACATCATAGATGAATGAATCTTAAAATATTGAACAAAGTAAGAAAAACATGAAATAATATATTCAGTATGATTTCATTCATATGGTGCTCAAAACCAGACAAATCAAATCATATTTTAAGACACTCACTGAGTGGTAAAATTGCAAAGAAAAGCAAGGAAAAAAATTACCATAAAAGTCAGAATAGCCCTGACTGGTGTAGCACAGTCATTTGGGTGCCGTCCCATGACCCAAAAGGTTGCCTGTTGACAGTCAATTCCTGGTCAGCGCACATGCCAGAGTTGCAGGCCAGGTCCCCAGTTGGAGGCATGTGAGGGCAACCAATCATTGTTTCTCTCACACGTCAATGTTTCTTTCCCTCTCTTTTTCCCTCCCTTCCCCCTCTCTAAAAATAAATAAATAAAATATTTTTTTAAAAGAGTCAGAATAATGTTATTTTTGGAGGGGGTCGCAACCAGTAATGACCACATGGCAAAGGGCTTCTGGGGTTTCAGAACTGTTCTATTTCTTGACTTGGGTGACAGTTGTACAGATGTTTACATGACTATTTGCTATTCTATATATATAAAATCTACATAATTTTCCATATTTGTACCTTATTTCACAATTTTAAAAGAGTTAAAAAAGAATGTTCTGATGCCCCTAGCACATATATGTCTAGCACATATATGCTACATAAAGCTTTTCCACGAAGACAGTTGAGGGAGGAGTTCAGTTACATCTCTTGAGACAGAACAGTGATTTCAAGAAGCGAACTTCTCCCACTCTGTATCTTACAATAGATAATTAACTTACCCAGTGGTGACAGCATATTTGATGTGGTTGCTTGTGGTATAGATAAATACCCCACTTTCATCCCAGGCCCCACTCTTGACACGAATGTTCTCATGAATGTTACACAGAGCCTCCAATTTGCGGTTGCAGATCACAATGGCTGTAAGAGGCAAAGGGCATGAGTGCTCTGCTGGATAGGGTGAGTGAAGGAGACTTGCAAGGATAGGGAGGGTGGGATTGGTCTCCAAATAAGGGAGGATATAATGAAGACTTACCATGTTTGGCCAGTAGTGCCACATGGGACATGTCTGCTGACCAGATAACATATTTCACCTTGGAAATCTTTACAGATGCCAGAGTTCTGGGACAAAAAGAGAAGAACAAAAATAAGTAGACCAGATTCTTTTGTCCCAGGTTATGACCTAACTTCTTGTCTCCAAACTAATGGGAACCCTAATTTCTTAATAGTACCAAATAAACATTCTCCGCATTGTAGCTCAGTGACTTAAACATTCTGGCTCACATTGGGCACTTCCCCTTTCCTCAACTTCTTATTATTAATATAATAAGACATGGTTTTATTCCCATATATTATTAGGAATTGTTGTATGTATGTTTTCACTACAGGACTATAAGTTCCTTTAAGTACAAAGACTGTTTTTCATCCCTGTGTCCCTAATATTCTACATCCCAAGAGCATTCTTTGTTTATGTTAGTGCTCTAAAAACAAATAAACCCCTTGTTGTAATGTTAATGTGTACATACAGGATAGAGAGTGATCAGAGAGGGAAAAACATGTGTTGGAGTTATAGCACAGGAAGTGATCAAGTCAAGAGGCGAACTCACTTGGGGGAGAAAAAGTTCCCACTAAAGATGTCTACTCTCCCCCACTACAGGCCTGTCTCCTTAGGGGCACTTGACATGATACCGCTTCTGCTGTACATCAAAGAGTGTGATGGATTCTGCGTCTCGAAGCAGGAGGTTGCCTGTGCCAGCATAAAAGATCTCATCACAGTTGGGCACCTGAACTTTTTTGGTGATCTCATTCTTCAGATTCTTGATCAGAAGCTGAAATGAGTATTAGAGGAGAGCTTAAAAGAAGCATGTGTATATAAGATGACAAGAGCTGACAAAGTCCCTCAGCCACTGTTTCTCAGCTTCAATAAACGAATTTATTTTTTATTTTCCTGTCCAGGTCAATCAGTGGTATAAAAAGACTCCAGGATTCTCTCCAAGGACCCTGACAGCTCTTCTTTTTTTTTAAATTGAAATATCCTGAGAAATCCAACTAAAGTCTTAATTCCTCAAACATCTGAAGAGAGAGTAAAGCGCTTCTGGGCTTAAATTTGTTAAATGTTTTCTTGAGAGAGCTTTATTTATCTTGTTTAGGACACATTACAATTTAAACACCAGTGGAGGTAGTACGATAAGGAGGAGGGTCAACCCCACATCCAGCCTACCTTTCTCAAATTTGATGTTGTCTCCTATGTTTTCAAGAGTGACTTTGGCTTGGTTCCTAAGCCCAGGGCCACAGTAACCCAATCAAATCAATTTCAAGGCCATTTTTCCACAGGGGGATTGAGGTAAAGCTAAGGATAGAAGTAGAGCTGACACACAAGCATCAAAGCTGCCCAGAGGCGAGTAATGGGAAATAAAACCCTTCTTTATTCTGCCATACAGAAGCCACTGCTACCACATTCCCCAAATTAGTTTCCACCTTTAGTCTTAACTCACCGAGTGCATCCGATCTAGGACAGCAAACCGATTTCGAGCAACCCAAATGGCTGTGAGGCCTGAGGATCGTTTCCCTTCTGGAGCTGAGAAAAACAAAACCAAAGGGCGGGAGCATGTGGTGAGCAACTGGCAGGTGACAGAGTCAGGTGCCATGGAGCTGCCAGTCTTGCTGGCTGCCATGTTGGCTTTGCCAGTTCAGCTGCTTCATAACTAATTCAGCCATAACTGGGGGCTATTGTCAGTGACTTTTTCCCACCAGTCCCCTCCAGACTCCAACCTCCACCCCTGCCAAGCCTCTTTTCTCTAGGCCAAGTGACTGCATTTCAGCCAACACTCTGTACTGGCAGAAGGACTGCCCATCTTGGGAGACAGCACACTCCATCAAGCTAACGAGCAGGGCCTCGCTGGCCAAGCTGTGGCGCACTGTAAGCAGCCTGTCAGTGTCATTGGACCTCCTATCTCAACAAGCTGCAGTAGAGACAGAGGCCCCTCCCCAGAATGCAGCTGCTCCGCTGCTTTTAATATGTAAATAAAGATCTCCTAATAGAGGAGGGTAGGGCAGAGCACTCCCAAAAATCTACGCTGGGCAGTATTTAACACCAAGCTGTTCCTCCATAAATATCAACCAATTGTTCTCATTACCCTGAAGAAAGTTACAAAATGTTCCTCAATTCCCAAACATTTTACTACCTGATTAGAATTCAGTATGGGCACACGACTCTCTGGAAAACTTCAAGAAAGATACACCAAAGGGTGTCCTGCAATATTCTTTTACCTATTAGTATCAGGGGAAAACTGGACAGAATGTGCTGGCCAGCTGCTTTGTACATTTCTGGTATCAGCAAGGAGTGATAGGCCAGTTACAAAACTAATTCTTAGGACAAACAACACTCTCACTTTCTAGAGGCTGGGGACCTCACTATTCAGGCTTTTGCTCTTCTTCCTCTCTGCTGCCTACCATTGTAATGCATCTTTACTCCTTTACTAATTATCATCTCCCTCAAAAGATGAAGAAGAGACAATAAAAGCAGCAAAGAAGACAAAACTAAGATATTTTAAACTCTAATCATTGTAACCACATGGAGAAAAAAAGCAAGGGGGGTGGGTAGGAAGGGACCGAATCATAAAATCCAGTCAGAAATGGCTCAACTGATTTATAGGAGAGACTTTGATTTATGGATACCAAAGACATATGTTTTCTCTTTTTTTGCCCCATAATGACACTTAAGAAAATGAATCATATCAGCAGCAATAATGACACAGTCATTATTATGGCACCCACAACAGGGACAGAGCTAGCAAAATATTGGGTTAGCCAAAAAGTCTGTATGTTTTTTTCTGAAAAATAAAAGACACATTTTTCCTTTTCACCAACAACTTTATTGATCTGGACATTTTGAATATGTCAGCTCTCTTCCACGTGGCAAAACACTGATAGTTCTCAATTAATGTCTTGATTTGATCACTATCAACTTCAGCTGGTCTACCCAACTGTGGAGCATTGTCCAGTGAAAAACCTCCAGCATGAAACTTCTCAATCCACTTTTGACACATTTGCTCAACCTTCTCCATACACCGCACACATTTTTTTTGCGTTTTAGTTGCATTTTTACCTTTCTTGAAATAATAAAGCAAAATGTTGTATATTTTCTTCCATCTTCAATATGAAAATAGCCACACAAAAATTCACCAATTTTGATGTCTTTTTTTAAATGTACGCTGTTATGACAGCTGTTACAGTAAAATCTAACAAAACTGTTTCAAACGATGTTAAAGACAGCTAAGCTCTACTAGAGTAATCTTACAGAAAAAAAGAAATAAACTTTTTGGCCAACCCAATATTTCTCAGAATTTGTTGATATGGTCTAAACTATTATGAAAGCATGTTAGTAAGAGTGAAGACTTGAGGAATAAACCTGAACTATAAACCAATTGGAGGAAATGCACTGAAAAAAGCATTAGCAAGATTCAAATCTATTCTGATAATATTCTGTCATCAAGTTCTAATATTAAAGACATCAACAAGATATAGTGGTGATGGAAGAGGTAGGCAGGGATCTCAGCTGGATACTAGGATCGCCATGGAATGTGGGGCTTTTAGCAGCCTCGTCTTTTTGACATGCAAAAGGAAGCAAAGCGGATCTGGATGTGGATGGGGGAGCATAAATTCCTAGTCCCAGAATGAGACACTGCAAGATTGGAACCACATTTTTAAATAAATGAAATTACCAGGGCGGAAGCCATATCAGCTGACAATAAACTAGGATAACATGCTGTGCTGAAAGAGAAAATGGAGTTTCTAATAACCAAATTATAAAATATATATATCTAGCTGTAGTAATAAAATGGAGGAAGAAAATGAATATTTCACACCATGGTCGCTTGTGATGCAATTGTCAGTGCCACCTGCCACAGCAGTGAATGATGTGGTCACAGCTTGAGGATGGAATGTGAAAAATTCAAAAAGGAGTGATAATGTGGGAGAGAAGAGCTGGAAATAGAGTTGGGTAGATAAACAGAACACATACCATCAGGATTCTGAGAGTCAGCATCCTTGGGGATGGTGTACAGATCATAGGTACTATTCTCTAAATTGCTGGCTCTCTGTAGAAGGAAAAAATTAAACTGTCAGAGGTACCCAAGATACAAGTTTATTCTAACAGAGAAAACAGTTATGATTACACAGACCACAACATGAAACTATACATTTCTAACCCTTTCCTCGGATGGCATTTGAATGTCTCCATGGCTAAAATTTATAAGGTTTTTTGCCAAAGAACTCAGCATTCCTGTCATTTCATTTTTTTCATCCTCCAAAGATGCAGATATTAATTCAATGAAAGCAAGGATTACTCTCTATTCCACAAATTAACAGACTAAGACCCCAAGAGTCCAGTGCCCCACTTGAATATACTCATCAACTTAAAAGTCTGCTTGAGGGGTGGTGGGCTGGGGTGGGAGTAAAAGACAGAAAACTGTACAAGATCAACAATTAAAATTAAAAAAAAAAGAATAAAAAAATTTAAAAAAAAAGTCTGCTTGAAGGGGGAAAAAGACATCATACACTCAAAAAAGACATTAAAGAAAACTGCCAAGAGGAAAATATGGGTCTGTTAGATATTGAAAAAGAACTGGGATTAGACACTAGAAATCATATGGGGAAAGACAGGTTTTCATTCTTTTTAAGTTGGTAACCAGGGTTCTAAAATTAGAACTTCATTTCTTTTTTGAATTGTATGGCAAGAAATGACGATGATTTCTACTTGATGACCCTGAAGGCAACTGCACTGAAAGGAACTCCTCTCAAAATCAGCTCTACTATTTTCACTTAAATGAAAGGATCAAGATAAGCATCTCTTTTCCCTAAGATATAGCCCTAACCATTCTCTCAAATTACTTTTAATGATTTTGGTCATTCATCTTGATGCTTCATTAAGTTTAAAGGGTGTTAGCCTTATGAAAGATATGTTCACAACCCTTAAGATGCTTGTAACAACTGAAGCCTACTTGATTTGAGCCTCTGTTTTATGTTAGTTCTCTCAAAGTGACCATTAAATAATACATCAGTGATTCCTATGGCACAAGAAAGAGACCTATGAGAAATGGGGAGGTCCTAGGAGCACTCAATAATTACTTACTGTGCACAGTAGAACTGCATTTTCTGCTGGATTGTATGACATACTGAACACTGGAAACTTGGAACCACTAGAAATATATATTTAAAAAAGAGAGAAAATAAGAATAGAAGGAAGAAAGGAATTATTCCTACACTTCTTACTTATCTAACCTTTACACATATACTCGTCACTTTTACAATTAGGGATAAAAGTAAATAAAAGTACATCTATTCTCTTCCCTCCCTTAAGACCTGGGGCCTTCCCTATCCTAGCATTGAGCAAACAATTTTTTAAAAAAGCAAACCCACTACAAACAAGTCAAATTATTCAACAGAGGGTAGGGTTATAGCACTGCTGTAGTTAAGTGGGATTGGTTCTCCTTGGGTACAAATTCCTACACATAATTGTGTGGATGTCACAGAATTAATGAGGTGATTTGTCTCTGGTTAATTTCTTCTGTTCACATAAACCCATCTTTTTATTGTAGTCATACTAGAGGGTCATTATGAAGTCCTCATGACAAAGTTTGCCACCATGAATGTTTCAGCATGATGATAGCTTTCTAAGAGGACAGTTCCTTCTGCTAGGCATCCCAGAGGTTATCACAGCTTCAGAGTTAAAGAGCTTCCAGAGACATATTTCTGATTTAGAGCTGCATATATTTTGCCAGAAAACAAAGAAGAGTTACAGAAATGCCAAACAAAGGCAAAAAGGCCTGTCATCAAATTGGGCTACTCTCTAACAGAATCCTTCTCTGGTTTGCAAGAGCTGGCAAAAGGTGGTAGTATGATCCCCTGTCCACAGGGTCACTAGCATTCTCAGCAAAGAAACCATTTCCTTCATGGGTACCTCCTTGCTCACCATACTCCTGGGATTTAAACTGAGTAGCCTCAGCCAATGGGGGTTCCATCTGTGACAGGAGATGAGATCCAAAATGTTGCTAAATAACAGACTTTGGTTTGTGCATATCATATCATGGTGACAGATGAAAGGGTTTGAAGGGAAGTCTGATTTACCTCCGCAATTGCATCACAGCTACATCTTTAGAGCTGTTGAAATCCAGCTGACGTAAGAATCGGTCCTTGACGTAATGTAGCATATTGCCATGAACAGCATAGGCTGGCCTTTCTCGTTCCAGTTTAAACACAATCATGCCACCATCATGGCCTGGGGCACAGGGAGAAAAGAAGAAATTAGCTTTAGGCAAGAAACAAATCTGGAAACAGGAGATATACAAGGATAAGGATTATGTGTGTATGCATCCTTTGTTTGCCTAAATTATCATGATTTTTGGAATCTTTCTTCAAATAAATTTTTGTGAATCCTTTCTTAATACATTAAGTCCACACTTACATGGTTGATAGGTTTTGCAACTTTAAGCAAAACCATGTATATAATGAAACCAATTTTACCATAGGCTAATTGATATAAACAAAGGTTAAGTGTGTTCAGCATCTTAACATTATAACAAAATAATAAACAAAATGATGTTATCTGAAGACGTGCTGCACTTTATCCCACTGCTACATTTAGACATGCCCTCCTCTGTGTTCTAACATTTTGTACAAATCTCTATTATAGCACTTATCCTATACTGTAATCGTGTAGGTCTATCATCCCCATGATGCCATGAGCTCCCTGAAGGCAGAAATTAAAATAATTTCCATCTCTCCCCTGTGCCTAGCTTATAATAAGAAGAACATAAACATATTTGCTGAACAAATAGATGCTAGTTTTAAGTCTTTATGCTTCTGTTTTAAACAAATGTTTTGCTTTTTTCCCCACTGACATTAGCCATCTTTTAGAGAAACCTTGAATTCTGCCCTCTAGTTCCCTCTCCACACATAAGGTAGATCATGACACTTCCAATAGCTTTCCATTCAGAGTAACATGTACAATATGGCCTTGTCTTACCTCCTACACTTAGCCCCTTACTCACTATGCTACTACTGGCATGTTCTTCAAACATGCTCAGCATCCTTTATATCATGATCTTTGTCAGTCCCCACACTCATCCCTCTCTTTCTCCTTTACATTTGTTTAACTTTTCTTCAAAGCATTTTTCACTATACATTGTTCTATATATTTATTGTTTTATGGTCTATCTTCCTACACTGCAAAAAAAAAAAAAAAACAGAAGTTCCATCAAATCAGAAATATTGTTTTATGCTATAACATTAACACTCAGACTAGGGCTGACATTCAGTATATATTTGCTAAATGAATAAATAAAACTTAGCTTCTAGCTCCTCAGTCTGAGAATTCTAAGTGTCCAGTATTAGCCTCCAAAGCCTCCTAGGAACTAATGGGCTCTATTGTTAAATGGCTCTTGGTGAAGAAAGAACACTGAAAGAGTACTAATCCAGGAAGGTCAGAGGGGGAAAAATGAAAAAAAGCCTCAACACATGGCTGTGAGAATTATATTTCTCCCTGTCATCCTACTCTGCATTTACTGGAGACAAAGCTAATGGAGAATCACTCTCATCTTACCAACTTTGAACGGAAACAAGGAAAAAGAGAAGATATGGCCCTTACCGGCTGCAAAGAGGTTAAGGTTAGGGTGAGCAGCTAGGACCCAGAAACGATCATGGTCCCTGCGGAAGGTCTGAACCCCAGTTCTAGAAAATAAAAGGTGCACAAACAAAAATGTTAATTTCCAAGGAATCTTCAGCCCATCATATATAAGAATACTTAGTGGTAAGCCAGCATGCTGATATAAATCAGAAATAGTATACTGCATATCCTAAGTAACAGTAGTCATAAATTCTACTAAAAACAGAAAGAGGAAACTCTAAACTGACCCTCTTATTTTCATATTTCGATTTGTCCATATTCATCCTAATTTTCTACTATACTGCTTTCATTTCATATTTATTTCTCTAGCTGCAAAAGAACATGCTTAAATTTACAGGAGAAAAAGAATACACATGGAGATCTCTATTTGATGGAAAATTTATAACTGTTAGCTGATCTTTAGGTCCTTTCAAGTTTTCATAATACGGGCATATCATATTTCATTGAGCTACACTGTATTGTGCTGTGCAAATACTGCGTTTTTAACAAAATGAAGGTTTGTGGCAACCCAGCATCTAGCAAGTCTACTGGCATTATTTTTATAACAGGCTCTAATGATGATTAACGTAACTTTTATATATGCTGGGAAACCAAAAAATTTGTGTGACTTGCTGTATTGCCATATTTACTTTATTGCAGTAGTCTGGAACTGAACCCACAATATCTCCAAAGTATGCCTGTATATGATCTGACTTCTCTACATGCTGAAAACAATGAGAAACAAATACAAGTATTCTAATTTAATTTTTAAAAAGAGAGGGTAAGAGAAAGTAAGGGGCTTCCCCTGAGTTTGGTCCCACAGCATCATAATCCCCTTACCGCTTAGACATATCCCAGACTCGGATACTTTTGTCCTCAGAATTGCTGAGGATCAACTCTTGGCGAGGGTGGAAGACAGCACAAGATACATTGTTGTAATGACCCCGGCAGGTATCAACCTCCCATGCCTTTGATTCTGAAGGACAGAAAAGAATTAGGTCATCACCACTCCCAACTACTCTAAGTTTGGGATTTGGAATTACAAGATCTTCTAACCAAATATAAGATATACTACAATGTGCAAAATTAGTAACTTCTTTCTAATAGGGTAATTTTCTTTAAGCCTCTAAACCTTTATGTATTTCTTTGTTCCTTCATTTTGACCTTTCTATCAATTACAGCACCTCTTCTGTATCATCTTACCCTGTTTTACTTGTCACTAGCTGTCATTTGAGAATATAAACTTCATATGACAAAAGTTTTACCTGTTTTGGTCACTGTTTTATCTTCAGAGCTTTGAAAAATGGTTAATACAAAGTAGGTAATCAATAAACATTTGTTGAAGTGATGTCAAAGGTATGACAGAGTAAGAGATCCTCTCATCTCTCCCTTAAAAGTTTCAACAATTTGAGCCATAATTCAACAAAGAAGTCCCTGCTCAACACACAAACACATCTGACAGATCCACATACTGAAACATCTAAAGGCAGGCAAGTGGGAGTGAACCAGGGAGGCAAAAAGGGAAAAAAGCAGAGGCTGCACGACTGCCTCTGCCACAGAGGCAGTCCTGCAGCTAGGAGCTTATGGCAGAGGTCAGCCTAGAGAGAAAAAATCAGGCTGTGGCTGGCACTCTTTTTAGCCTGGAGGAGCAAAGAGATTTAGTGAACATTCCTGCAGGAGTGAGCAGTATGAGTTGTGGCTGAGTCCAGTGACCTGGGCAGGTTCAAAGCACAGAGGTACGGCCTTGGTTGTCTGGCAATTAGCACTTCGGACAGAGAAACAAAGCCACGAAGTCTGGCCTCCTTATTTATTTGTTCATTTATTCATTCATTCATTCATTCTTGTTGTTCAAGTACAGTTGTCTCCACTACCCCCTCACGTTACTCCCCCGCCCCCCCCGGAGAAGCCTAGTCTCTTCTTAACCTCTCAGAACACACCTCCCTTCACCCTACATGTTGGATTGCAGGGCACATTATCTACAAATCCCAGAATTGGTACCACAGAATCACTTTTTCCCTGAGTGACAGGGGCACTATGTGACCAAGCCCAGGTTTGGGTGAAGGTGCTGGGGGGAAGCCTCAGAGGTCCACTGGTCACTGTTACCAGGAAGGCAAAGCAACAAAAAAGGTGGCCAGTTCCCCCAGCTCACCCACCCCACATATCACCGCTACACTGCCAGCATGTGGTTGCAGAAGATAGCACTGGGATTTCACAGATGTGGAGTCACATCACCAACAGCATTCCCCTGTGGGGTTGGTCCCCTTGGACCAGGATGACCAGATCACAGGGGAGGCACCCAGCTTCTCAGGGAGCACCGGCCATTTTCTACCACCCCATGGAGATCTGAAAAGCCAGAGAAGTGTGATTCAGTGCCATCTACTGGAAAACAATAGAAAAATTCTTTTTACCAATCTGTTCAAGAAGTCCCTCTCATACATAGATGCCTAGACCAAGAAGAAATCCATCAAATACCATGAATAACCAAGGTAATGAGGCAACTCAGAAAGTAAATGAAAACTCTCCAGAAAACAAACTTAAAGACATGGAAGTACGTGACTTAAATGACAGAGATTTCAAGACTACAATTCTGAAAACACTGAGTGAGATACAAGTAAACAGAAATAGGCAATTTAATGAGCTTAAAAGAATTAATAATAAACAATGAGATACCACTTGACACCAGTCAGAATGGCCCTCATAAACAAAGCAACAAACAGCAAGTGTTGGAGAGGTTGTGGAGAAAAGGGGACACTAGTGCACTGCTGGTGGGAGTGCAGACTGGTACAACCACTATAGAAAACAGTATGGAATTTTCTAAAAAAACTAAAAATGGATATACCTTTTGACCCAGCAATTCCACTGCTAGGACTATATCCTAAGAACCCTGAAACACCAATCCAAAAGAAACTATGCATCCCTATGTTGATAGCAGCACAATTTACAATAGCCAAGTGTTGGAAGCAACCTAGATGCCCATCAGTAAATGAATGGATCAAAAAACTGTGGTACATTTATACAATGGAATTCTATGCAGCAGAAAGAAAGAAGGAGCTCATACCCTATGCAACAATATGGATGGAACTTGAGAGCATCATGCTAAGCGAAGTAAGCCAGGCAGTGAAAGATAAATACCATATGATCTCACCTTTAACAGGAACCTAATCAACAAAACAAACAAACAAGCATAATATAACCAAAGACATGGAAATTGGGAACATGCTGAAAGTCACCAGAGGGGAGAGGGGAGGGAATTTCAGGGGAAAAGGGGGAAGGATTTACAGGAACAAGTATAAAGGACACATGGACAAAAACTATGGGGGGGGTGGAAATGGGAGGGAGGTGGGGAGGGCTGGGGTGGTGGGTTCGGGTGAGAATAAAAGACAGAAAACTGTACAAGATCAACAATGAAAATAAAAATTAAAAAAAAAAAAGAATTAATAAACAAAATGAACACATTGCCAAAGAGACTGAAACTTTAAAACTTTAAAAAAGAACCAAACAGAAATTCTGGAGATGAAGAAATCAATAAAATAAATCAAGAATTAACTAGCGAGCATAAGAAATAGAGTTCACCAGATGAAGAAAAGAATACGCGATATCGAAAACAGAAATCTAGAAATGACAGGGAGGGAAGAAGACAGAGACTTGAGCATTAAAAAAAGAAAGAAAGAAAGAAATAACTCTATGAGACCTTTCTGACTCCATCAGGAAGAGCAATAAAAGAAAATAAGCATACCAATAGAAGGGAACCGATAGCCTATTCAAACAAACAGTTGACAAGAACTTTCTAAACCTATGAAAATTAGATCCTCAGATCCAAGAAGCAAACAGAATACCTAATCACCTTAATCCAAAAAGTTCTTCTACAAGGCATGTTGTATAAAAATTGTCAAAGGTTAATGACAAAGAAAGAATTCTCAAGGCAGCCAAGGGGAAAAAAGAAGTAATCTATAAAGGAAAACCTAATTACGTTATCATTGGACTTCTCAACAGAAACTACAAGCCAGAAGACAGTGGAACCAAATATCCAAACTACTGAGAGAAATTACCAGCCAAGAGGGGAGGGAATTTCAGGGGAAAAGGGGAAGGGTTTAGAGCAACAAGTGTAAAGGACACATGGACAAAAACTACGGGGGGGTAGAAATGGGAGGGAGGTGGGGAGGGCTGGGGCGGTGGGCTGGGATGGGAGTAAAAGACAGAAAACTGTATAACAACAATTAAAATAAAAATTTAAAAAAGAAAGAAAGAAATTACCAGCCAAGAGCATATATATCCGGCAAAGTTATCCGATGAAGAAGAAATAAAGACTTTTCCAGACATAAAGAAGCTGAGGGAATTAATCACCAGAAGACCTCTATTTCAGAAAATACTTAAGGGGGTTATTTCATATGAAACAAAGAACAAAAGGTCACAAAACTACAAGTAAGATCCCCAACAAACTTACAGCATAAACAGGCATAATTTGTGAGAACCAAAAACATAAAAGGGGAGAGAATAAAGGTCTGGATTTGCAAAGGAGGATGGATATCAGATGCATTCAAAAGAAAAAGGAATACTGTACATACAAAACTTTCTGTTTCATAAATCTAATGGTAACCACACAATAAAAAACACCAAACTGAGACACATAACTTAAGAAAGGAGGAAACAGAGAAAAAATGATGAAATGCCACCAAACAAAAGAAACAGAAACACAAAGGAAAAGAACCAATAAAGGCAAAGAGCTACCAGAAAACAAAAGATTAAATGGTTATAGGGTATTCTCATACACCAATAATCACCCTAGCCCTGGCTGGTGTGGCTCAGTGGCTGAGTACCGGCCTGCGAACCAAAGGACCGCCAGTTTGAGTCCCAGTCTAGGGCAAATGCCTGGGTTGCAGGTCAGGTCCCCAGCTGGGGTGGGCCAGAGGCACTGATGTTTCTCTCCCTCTTTTTCTCCCTCCCTTCCCCCTCTAAAAAAATATAAATAAAATCTTTAAAATGTAAACGGACTGAATTCATCAATAAAAAGATACACAGTCGCAGAATGGATCACAAAACCACATCCTGCCTTCAGGGAAATATCTAAGCTGCGAAGACAAAGACAGACTCAAAGTGAAAGGGTGAAAAAGGACTCTCCAAGCAAACAGCATCCATAGAAAAGCAGATACAGCCATACTTATATATGACAAAATAGATTTCAAGATAACAAGAGACAAAGATAAACGTTTTATAATTATAAAGGGAATCCTATACCAAGAAGACATAACACTTCTCAATACATATGTACCCAATCAGGGAGCACTGAAATATATAAAGCACATAGTAACAGAATTAAAGGGAGAAACTGAGAAAAACACAATACTCCATTGACAGCTCTGGATAGGTCACCCAAACGGAAAAATCCATTAAGAAAAAATCAGCCTTAAATGACACATTAGAATGAATGAACTTAATTGATATTTATAGAGCCTTTCACCCCAGAACACCAGATTATACATTCTCTTCCAATGCACATGGAACATTCTCAAGGATAGACCATATGTTGGGTCATAAAACTAGCCTCAATAAATTTAAGAATGCTGAAATCATACCAAGCATATTCTCTGACCACAATGCCTTAAAATTAGAAATCAACTGCAGAAGGAAGTAAAGAAACCTATAAATATGTGCAGCTAAAACAACATACTACTAAAAAACTACTCGGTTAAAGAAGAAGAAAAAGGTGAGAACAAAACACATATAGACACAAATGAGAATGACAATATGACATATCAAAATTTCTAGAATACAGTGAAAATAGTAATAAGAGAGTTTATATCATTATAGGCCTATCTCAAGAAACAAAAGAAATCCCAAGTAAACAACATTATACCTTAAAGAACTAAAAGAGGAAGAACAAAGCAACCCAAAGTCAGGAGAAAGAAAATAATAAAAATTAGGACTTCTGGCCAAGATGGAGGCGTAGGTAGATAGATACATTTTGACTCCTCATACAACCAAGACAAAAAGAGCAACAAATTAAAAAACGTGTGGGGGTTGTGGCAGCAACTCCCATGCCTCACAGGAAAGTCCATTGGAGTCACCCACAGAGTCCAAGAATGTACACTGGAATCAACACCAGAAGGGCCCAATTTGCTTCTAGGTAGTAGGAAAAGTGACTGAAAGCCAGTCCAAAACCAAGTAAGGCACTATTCCTTCTCTGACACCTCCCCTACATAGTACAACACTGCAGCAACCTGGGTTGCCTTGCCCTGGCCAATACCTAAGGCTCTGCCCCTTACTACATAACAGGCACCCTGAGATTAAAAAAAAAATGGTCCAAAAGAAGAAACAAATCAAAGCTTCCAGAAAAAATACAACTAGGCAGTGAAGACATAGCCAACCTATCAGATGCACAGTTCAAAACACTGGTAATCAGGATGCTCACAGAATTGGTTGAGTATTGTTGAAAATAGGGGAAAAAAATGCAGGCTATAAAAAGTGAAATAGACTTCCGGCCAAGATGGAGGCGTAGGTGGACACACTGTGCCTCCTCTCACAACCAAAATTAAGGACAACAAATATTTAGAAATGCTGTGGACCGTTCAGCCTGGTTTCAGGAGTTGTAACCCTCACCCCAAGGTGGGCTGAATAAGCGCCTAAGGACCTGCTTCATCTGGGTCTGTTCTGTCAACAGGACATGAACTACTAAGGAGACAAAGCTTATCTCCCTGGCAGGAGCGCTGCTTCTGCCTCATCCTTCTCTGGCCCCAATGCTTGGTCGGTAGTCAATGATGGGTAAGACTCCGCATGGGAGGGGCAACCTAAGCCAGACACAACCACTTGGGAGGCCCTCATGGAAGGACTCGGGGGGCTGCAGCAAAGAAGATGTGATGGACCCTCGCCCCCCGGCTATTCTAACATAGCCCGAGTCCCCATTTCCATCTGGGACATGTCTTCTGCTTCCTGAGCCTAATCGGCTTAAAGCCTGAAACTATGACTGCAAGCGGTGCAGCCCCAGGGGATCGGGCGTAAGAAAGAATTCGTAAAGTCCTGTGAAACCTGCTTTGCTAAGAGCGCACTCATTTAAATGATAAGGGTCCGAGGAGGAAATGAGTATGTGTCCCAAAGTTTGGCAACCCCCTTTCCTGACAGACACTGACTCAGATTAAGCCCTCAGACTTCTTTAAAATGTTAACCATTGTTTCATCCTTGCCGCCTGACATAACTGTATTCCTGCATACTTGAACCCAATAAAAGCCTAGTGAGGAAAGGGCTCTGGGACATTCTCCTCTGAGAGTTTGACCACCTTTCCTCCCCAAGCAGATCATGTCTTGGTAGTTTTATTTTCATCCATGACAGAGAAATGGGGCTGTGAAGGCGGAGCCCCCCCAACATCTGGCACCCAGGACAGGAGCCCCCTTCATAGAAACAAGAAAACAACGGGAACTGATACAAAATTGAACTGTATGGAAGTCCAACAACCATTCATCCACATCGGTAAGAGGGGGGGAGTTGCAGCAGGAAAAAGTGGAGGTCCGAACCCGGGAACACAGGCAGCAGTGGCTGGCAGTTCCCAGGCCCACGGGCAGCGGCTGGCGGACCCTGGGCACGGGGTGGCAACTGTACAGACCCAGTGAGGCCACGCAAGGCGACTGGCTGACCAGGTGGTCCCAGATTGGCATGCGCAGATAATCCAGGCAAAGGGGAAGCAGCGGAGGGGACTGGAATCCAGGAGAGAGTGGAGCAGGTGCCATTGTTCCCTCTCGGACCCTGCCCCCACATACAACGTCACAACTCAGCAACTGGGTGGCCCTGCACTGGGGAACACCTAAGGCTCCACCCCTCACCACGTAACAATCGCAACCAGACCAAAAACAAAACAAAACAAATAAAACACCAAAAAATGGCTCAAACCGGAGAAGAAATGAAAGCCCCAGAGCCAATTCCTCTAAGTGACCAAGAGATAGCCAACCTATCAGATGCACACTTCAAAGCCCTGGTGATCAGGATGCTCACAGAATTGGCTGATTTTGCTCACAAATTAGATGAAAAAAATGCAGGCTACAATACGTGAAATGAAGGAAGACCCATGGGGAACCAATAGAGATGAGAGGAAAACTGGGACTCAAATCAATGGAGTGGACCAGAAGGAAGGAAGAAACAACCAAACAGAAAACAAGGAAAAAACAAGAATTCAAAAAAATGAGGAGAGGCTTAGGAACCCCCAGGACATTTCTTTAAACATCCCAACATCTGAATTATAGGGGTACCAGCAGGGGAAGAAGAAGAGCAACAAGGGAAAACTTCTTTGAACAAATAATAAAGGAGAACTTCCCCAATCTGACAAAGGAAACAGACTTCCAGGAAGTCCAGGAAGCTCAGAGAGTCCCAAAGTAGTTGGACCCAAGGAGGAACACACCAAGGCACATCATAATTACATTAGCCAAGATTCAAATGAAGGAGAGAATTCTAGAAGCAGCAAGGGAAAAGAAGACAGTCACCTACAAAGGAGATCCATCAGACTGCCAGCTGATTTCTCAAAAGAGACCTTCCAGGCAAGAAGGGACTGGAGAGAAGTATTCCAAGTCATGAAAGGCAAGGACCTACATCCAAGATTGCTCTATCTAGTGAAGCTTTCATTTAGAATAGAAGGGCAGATAAGGTGCTTCTCAGATAAGGTCAAGTTAAAGGAGTTCATCATCACCAAGCCCTTATTATACGAAATGTTAAAGGGACTTATCTAAGAAAAACAAGATAAAAAATATGAACAGTAAAAAGACAGCAAACTCACAGTTATTAACAACCACACCTAAAACAAAAGCAAACTAAGCAAACAACTAGAACAGGAACAGATCCACAGAAATGGAGATTACATAGAGGGTTAGCAACAGGGGAGTAGGAGGAGGGGGAAGGGGGAAAAGGTACAGAGAATAAGTAACATAGACAGTAGGTAGAAAATAGACAAGGGGAAGGCAAGAATAGTATGGAAAATGTAGAAGCTAAAGAACTTATGACACATGGACATGAACTAAAGGGGGGAGATGGGGGGTGCAAGGTGGAGAGGAATGAAAGGGGGGAAATGAGACAACTGTAATAGCATAATCAATAAAATATATTTAAAATAAAATAAAATAAATGACTGAGTGAGTAGAGCAACAAATCTGCATCAAATTTGCTTTAAGATTGAACATTCCTCCATGGAAACTATTTGGATTCAGTAGGCTGCAACTATGAGCAACTGGTCATTGGCAGCTTCATCATGACAACGTGCCTGCCTATGCATCACATCTGATACAGAGATTTTTTTTTTGTGAAACATCAAATCACCCAGGTGATTCAGCCCCACTACAGCCCACATTTGGCATCCTGTGACTTCTGGCTTTTCCCAAAACTAAAATTACCTTTGAAGAGGAAGAGATTTCAGACTGTCAGTGAGATTCAGGAAAATATGATGGGGCAGTGATGGCCATGGGGAGAACTGTGTGAGGTCCCAAGGTGCCTACTTTGAAGTGAACTGAGGTGTCATTGACCTATGTACAATTTTTCTTGCATCTTCTTCAATAAATGTCTCTACTTTTCACATTACATGTCTGGATACTTTCTGGACAAAGCTTGTATATAAATTCAATAACCTAAAAGAAAGAGGTAAATTCCTAGTATGATATAACCTTCTTAGACTGAATCATGAAGAACTGGAAAATCTAAATAGAGGAATCAATAGTGATGAGACTGAAACAACTATCAAAATCCTCCCACAAAATAAAATTCCAGGACCAGATGGCTTCACTAGTGAATTCTAGCAAACACTCAAAAAAAATCTGATACCTGTCTTTCTCAAACTCTTCCAAAAAACTGAAGAAGAGGCATAAAATGTCTTCCTAAGACATTTTATGAGACCAACATAACCATGATATCAAAATCTGGCAAGAATAACACAAAAAAGAAAACTACAAATCACTATCTCTGATATATACAGATACAAAAATCCTAAACAAAATACTAGCAAATTGCCCTGGTTAGTGTGGATCAGTGGATTGAGTGCCAGCCTGTGAACCCAAAGGTTGCTGGTTCAATTCCCAGTCAGAGAACATGCCTGGGCTGTAGACCAGTTTCCCAGTTGGGGGCATGTAAGAGGCAACCCATTGATGTATCTCTAGCACACTGATGTTTCTCTCCCTCTCTTTCTCCCTCCCTCCCCCTCTCTCTAAAATGCCTGGGTTGCTAGCCAGGTCCTCAGTGGGGGCTTGGGAGAACCAACAGATTAATGATTCTTTCCCTCTCTTGGTCTCTCCCTTCCCTGCTTTAAAAATAATTTAATAAAAATAATTTAAATCTTTTTAAAATACACCAAAAACAATATATCACAATCAAATGGTGTTCATTCCAGGGGCACAAGGATGATTCAACATACGCAAATCTATCAATGTAATGTAACACATTAATAAAATGAAGGAGAGAAATGTGATTTTTATCAATGGATACAGAAAAAGTATTTGATATATACATTTATGATTAAAATACTCATTAAAATGGGCCCTGGCTGGTGTAGCTCAGTGGATTAAGTGCAGGCTTCAAACCAAAGGGTCGCTGGTTTGATTCCCAATCAGGCACATGCCTGGGTTGCCAGATCCCCAGCAGGGGCCACGTGAGAGGCAACCACACACTAATGTTTTGATCCCTCTCTTTCTCCCTCCCTTCCCTTCTTTCTAAAAACAAATAAATAAAATCTTTTAAAAAATACTCAAAAAATGGGTATAGAAGGAAAATACCTCAACATAACAGAGGCCATATATGACAAATCCTCAGCTAATATACTTAATGGTGAAAAACTGAAAGCTTTTCCTCTAAAATCAGGAACAAGATAAGGATGTCCACTCTCACCACTCTTACTCAACATAGTTCTGGAAGTCCTAGCCAGAGCAATCAAGCAAGAGAAAGAAATAAAAGGCATCTAAACTGGGAAGAAAGAAGTAAAAGGATCACTTTTTGTAGATAACATATTTCTATATGTAGAAAACCCTAAAGACCTCACCAAAAAACTATTAGAAACAATAAACAAATAGAGTAAATTTGCAGGATACAAAATCAATGTGCAAAAATTGATTCCTATATAATAACATTATATATAAAAACATTCCTATATAATAACAATGAAATTTCAGAAAATGAAAACAAAAAAACCAAAAAACGATTCCTTTGGAATTGCAACAAAAGAATAAATACCTAGGAATAAATTTAACCGAGGATGTGAAGTACCTCTATGTACTGAAAACTACAAAGCATTATTACAAGAGATGGAAAAAGACAAAATGAAATGATGAAATGGAAAGATGTTCTGTGGTCATGTATTAGAAGAATCAGCATAGTTAAAATATCCATATTATCCAAAGCAATTCACAGATTTAATGCAATCCCCACCAAAATCCCAATGTCATTTTTTAAAAAAATAGAACAACAACAAAAAATCATCAGATTTGTATGGAACCACAAAATACCCCACATAGCCAAAGCAATCCTGAAAAAAAAGAACGAAGCTGGAGGTATCACACTACCTAGCTTCAAATTATACTACAGAGCAACAATAATCAAAATAGCATGGTACGGTCAGAAAAACAGAAACACACAGACCAATGGAACAGAACTGAGAGCCCGGAAATAAACCCCCATGTATATGAGCAAATAATTTTTCACAAAGGAGCCAAAAATACATAATGGAAAAAAGAGTATCTCTTCAATAAATGGTTCTGGAAAAATTGGAAAGCCACATGGGATGAAATTAGACTACGGTTTATTCCCATGTACAAAAATTAATTCCAAATGGATCTAAGACCTAGATACAAGAATGCAAACAATAAATTACATAAGAGAAGACACAGGTACTAAACTTACGGACCTTGGTCTTACAGAAGATTTTATTAATTTGATCCCAAAGGCAAGGGAAGTAAAGGCAAAAATAAATGAATGGGACTACATCAAACTAACAAGCTTCTGCACAGAAAAAAAAAAGCCAACAAAACAAAAAGGCGACCAACCAAATGTGAGATGATATTTGTACACAACAGCTCTGACAGGGGGTTAATATCCAAAATACATAAATGATAGAACTCAACACCAAAGGAACAGTCCAGTTAAAAAATGGGCATAGGACCTGAACAGACATTTCTCCCAATAAGACATATAAATGGCCAAGAAATATATGAAAAAATGCTCAACTTCACTAGCTATTAGGAAAATGCAAATCAAAACTACAATAAGATACTACCTCACAACTGTTAGAATGGCTATTATCAACAAGACAAGTACTAGTAAGTGCTGAAGAGCACTTCCTTTTGGAGAAAAAGGAACTCTTATTTACTGCAAGTGTAAATGTAAACTGGTACAGCCACTATGGAAAACAGTATGGCTGTTCTTCAAAATATTAGGAATACAGTTACCATATGACCCAGCAATGTCTCTTCTGGGTATCTACCTGAAAAACTTGAAAACATTTATTCACAAAGATATATATACCCCAACATTCAGTGCAGCACTATTCACAAAGGCCAAGACATGGAAATAAACAAAGTGTCCTTCAATAGATGACTGAGTAAAGAAGGTATGTATATACTATGGAATACTACTCAGCCACACGAAAAGATGAAATATTGCCATTTGCAACAACATGGACGGACCTTGAGAGTATTATGCTAAATGAAATAAGTCAGTCAGAAAAAGAAGCATATGATTTCATTTATATGTGGGATATAAAACTGAAACTCATAGAAATAGACAACAGTTTGGGGGCTACTAGAAGGAAGAGGGGTTGGGGAATAGTAGTAAAAGGTTAGGAAGCCGAATACATAGTGATGGAAGGTGATTTGATTTTGGGTGGTAGTCACACAATGCAATATACAGATCATGTATCATAGATTCTACCCTTGAAGCATATATAATTCTATTAATCAATGTTATCCCAATAAATTTAATAAAAATAAACATTTGTTGAAATGAATAAATTCCTACTCTTCACTGTGTTCATTATCCTCAAAATCAGGATGCCATTGCAAGAAAACAGGGAGTGAGGAAATTTTTATGTCCCTGGGGTTAGCATAAACACCTAAGGTAAGAAATTGGGTCACTAAGTCCAGAAAACCTGGTTACATCACCTTGCTGGCCAGCAGTCAATTTTTTAATCATGGTGATACCATCACTATTCACTTACCATTCATGCGCCAGATCTTCACTTGACGGTCATCTGCCCCAGACACAATAAGGGGCATAGTGGGATGGAAGGCAGCCCAATTTACTCCACGATCATGACCCTGTGGAAAAAAAGAAGTGGTTCTTCTAAAATGGCTTAATGTCCTTTACTCAAAGAAAGCCAATGAACCATGCAGATAGTTAAAGTGTCTCTGATTTGTACTCTTCATATAATAAAACAATGCTGCTATAAGATTTGAATTAGAGTTACTATGTCAATCTATCCAATATTATCCCCAAATTCAGCTTCATTAGCATTTGTGATATACTGCCTGGTTTTGTTACTTGTCTATTTATAAATTTCTCCAACTATAACATCTCAAGAATAACAACCAGCCCTGACCAATATGGCTCAGTTGGTTGGGCGTCGTCCCACAGAGTAAAGGGTCACTGGTCCAATTCCCAGTCAGGCGTATGTCTGGGTTGTGGGCCAGGTCCCCATTTGGATCATGTGCAAGAGGTGGCCAATCAATGTTTCTTTCCCTTTCTCCCTCCTTTTCTCTCTCTCTAAAAATAAGTAAATAAAATCTTAAAAAAAAAAAAAGAAAAAGGCCAATTTTATAACTTCAATGAAGAAAAAGTGTAGTTGGAATAGACTTGACTGATCATCAAGATTCTTTTAGGAAATCTGCAAGGTCAAAACCATTTTCATAATAACTCTAAGACATTATTTGCCTCTTCATCTTACTTTCTCATAAGTGTACAGTTTCCTAGAGGTTATATAACATGTGATGTCATCGCTTTGATGGCTAATGGAATATGTACTTATACACTTTATATTTTAAAAGTTATTAGCTTTAAAACATTTCAAATATGGTAAAAAAATTGACAGTTATAACTCACATGAACAAAAACCCTTTTAGGTCAATAAGCTTTAAGAATATAAAGAGGTCTTCAGACCACAAAGTTTAAGTACTACTAATTTTTTAAGATATACTGTACCCTATTTATATAGTTGTACTCTGCACTGTGACATAATCATAGATAAGGCAGTTTCAAATTAGCATTATTTCTGAGAGATACTGTGTGGTGAAAAGCACATGGGTTTTGGACTCATCCAAGTTGAAATCTATTTACTAGATACGTGTGGATTTTGGTAAACTGCTTAATTTTTCTAAATCTCGATTTTTTAATCTCATTTCAGCAAAATGAGGTTATCAATGTCTACTTCAATAGATAACTGTGAAGATTAACTTAGATTACTTTTTAAAAATCTATTTTCTATTAAGATAGAAATACTTTTGTATTTTTCTACTGTGCTTCTAGGTTACTTACACATGGTTGGTTCCCAATAACTTTGATTAAATCCCCCCATCTCCCCCTCAATCCCATTCTCCTTACAATAAGCTTGAGAATGGGCTCTCCTTTGGGATGGTGATGGAGCCTATAGCAGCTCACTCCTTCTCTTCTCACTGTTTCTATAAGATACCATGACTCTCTCTTAGGTAGTACGTAAGTTTCATTTCAGTGGGCTCACCCACTATTCTATTTCCAGTGCCTCAAAACAGTGCCTAGCACTTAATTAAGAGCTGCATAAATTATTATTGAAAGAATAAACACTTCAATGACATACTGTCACTGTTTCCCTGGAGAAGAGATCATAATCAGCTGATGGCTCTAAAGACAAGTACCTCTAGTACATGCTTCACCACTGCATCCGTAGTTCCAAACAGATCAACTCCAGTTATTCCTCTCACATCCGACTCCACTGCACCAGGGGACAAGTTTTTTTTCCTTAGACCTTTGAGGGGGTAAGGAGTGGGATGAAAGATATAAACATGTTACCAAAAAGAACACCATAACAGAAGCACAGAAAGGTACAGTGATAGACTAACGTTAAAGGGAGAAAGAAATTTAGAGACTCCTATCTATTTCTTTCTAGAAATGTTCAAAATATTGAAGAATGGGTACATTCACTATATTTTCTTCTGTTCCCTTAACACTTAACAGGCCCACTACTGAGATTTCTCCTTGGAAGACAAGGGCCAAACTTCTTAACACAACTAACTTCTTCAACAAATCTCACCTCAAGAGGTAAACATTCAATTTCTACTTTACAACTTTCAACTTCATGAAATCTATAGCAACTTTTGTTTCATCATCTCAAAGAATTTTCAAAGAAAAGGTATTCGAGGAGACCACAGCTCAGTGTTTCTCAAACTGGGAAGCTTTTAGGCAACTCACAAGGAAGTTCCAAAAGAGTTAAGGAAACTAGGCCTATTAAATATAAAACAGCTATATGGTGAAAGATACTATAAACTATAAACTATGCAAAAAGTGTACTCATGTCTTCTACTTGACTCTTGGGCAGGGGACAAAATAATTCAATCCGTCATGTCCATGTTCCATTAAGCTCTTGCTTAAAAGATTGGTAATAGATCAGAATACATCTACGATGTCATTAAAACTTCTGGAGGCTAGTTTCATTGGGAGGAATGAGCCTATAATTTGAAAACAATGGAAAAAAGACACCAGAGTAAGAACAGTCTTATTTGCAGCCAAAAAAAAGAATGAAATCATGCCATCTTCAACAACAGGAATGGACCTAGAGGGTATTGTACTGAGTGAAATAACTCAGACAGAAAAAGGCAAATGCTGTGTGATTTCACTTAAATGTGAAATCTGAAAAACAAAATAAATGAACACATAACAGAATGTGTAACAGAAACAGACTGATAGAACATTTTGATGGTTGCCAAATGGGAGGGGGTTTAAGAGAGTGGGTGGAAAAGGTAAAAGGAGTAAGAGGTACAAATTTGTAGCTACAGAATGGTTATGGGGGCCCTGGCTGGTGTGGTTCAGTGGACTGCATGCCAGCCTGTGAACCAAAGGGTCATAGTTTCCATAACCAGTCAGGGCACGTGCCTGAGTTGTAGGCCAGGTCCCCAAGGGGCAGTGCTCAAGAGGCAACCACACATTAATGTTTCTCTCCCTCTCTTTCTCCCTCCCTTCCCTCTCCCCCAAAATAAACAAACAAACAAACAAACAAACAAACAAACTTTTTTTTTTTAAAGTTTATAAAAGAATGGTCATGAGGATGTAAAGCACAGCACAGAAAATATAGTTAATAACATTGTAGTAACTATGTATGGCCTCAGATGGGTACTAGATTTACTGGGATGATTACTTAGTAAGTTACGTAAGTGTCTAATGACTGGGTTGTACACCTGAAACTGTAATTGAAAAGTAAAAAAAAATTATTAAAAAGAAAAAAAAGTTATTTGTATAGGACCCAAAATTATGGCTAAAATTACACTTACCTTAAAAGCTTACTATTTGTGCTCTATATTCAGAACTAAAATTATAACATTACTACCTTACATTTGAAAAGAACTTTGTGATTTTCAAAGCAGTCTAACATATGTTCTGTGATTTGATCCTGATAATAATCTTTTGAGACAGGCAAGCAAGCATAATTATACCAGTTTATGAACATGGTAATAGAACGGGGCTCAATTCCCATCTTTTGATGTAATTTGGAAGGTGGGGTGAAGAGAAAAATGAACTATCTGGTATTTGTAAAATAAAAATCAAATATCTATAATGGGGGAAAAATATAAGCTATCATTGAAAATATAACTTAAATAGCTTTAAGCCTAAATTTTGGCATCTGTAGGAAATACTAACATTTGAGTTTAAAAATAACATTTAAAAAAAAAAATAACATTTACTTTCATTGCATTAGAATCATAATCTCTCTTCTATTATAGTGGCATGTAAACATCAGCATTAGAGAAGTAAGTGCTTAAAAGGACACAACAGTTTTAATTATCTTGATTTAGCCAATAGATAGAAATAAAGCCTATGCTTTAAAAAAACAAAACACTCATGACTTCCAGCCAAGATGGAGGCATAGTTGGACGCACTGTGCCTCCTCTCACAACCAAAATTAAGGACAACAAATATTTAGAAACAAGAAAACAACCAGAGCTAATAGAAAATGGAACTGTACGGAAGTCCAACAACCATTCATCCAGAACGGTAAGAGGGGCGGAGTCGCGGCAGGAAAAAGTGGAGGTGTGGACCCGGGAACACAGGCAGCAGTGGCTGGCAGTTCCCAAGTGTGCGGGCGGCTGGCAGACCCCGGGCACGGGGTGGCAACTGTGCAGACCCAGTGAGGCCGCATAAGGCAGCTGGCTGACCAGGTGGTCCCAGATTGGCATGCGCAGATAATCCAAGTGAAGGGGAAGCAGTTGAAGGGACTGTAATCCAAGAGAGAGCGGAGTAGGCGCCATTGTTCCCCCTCAGACCCCGCCCCCACATACAGCGTCACTACCCAGCGACTGGGCTGCCCCGCACTGAGGAACACCTAAGGCTCCACCCCTAACTACGTAACAGCTGCGACCAGACCAAAACCAAACCAAAACAAACAAGCAAAAAAAAACACCAAAAATGGCTCAAACCAGAGAACAAATCAGAGCCCCAGAGCCAATTCCTCTAAGCCATGAAGAGATAGCCAACCTATCAGATGCACAGTTCAAAGCACTGGTGATCAGGATGCTCACAGAATTCGTTGATTTTGCTCACAAATTGAGTGAAAAAATGCAGGCTACAATACGTGAAATGAAGGAAGACGCATGGGGAACCAATAGAGATGGGAGGAAAACTGGGACTCAAATCAATGGAGTGGACCAGAAGGAAGAAACTAACAACCAAACAGAAAACGAGGAAGAAACAAGGATTGAAAAAAAGGAGGAGAAGCTTAGGAACCTCCGGGACATCGTTAAACGTCCCAACATCCGAATTATAGGGGTACCAGAAGGGGAAGAAGAAGAGCAACAAGTAGAAAACTTATTTGAACAAATAATAAAGGAGAACTTCCCCAATCTGGCAAAGGAAATAGACTACCAGGACGTCCAGGAAGTTCAGAGAGTCCCAAAGAAGTTGGACCCAAGGAGGAACACACCAAGGCACATCATAATTACATTAGCCAAGATTCAAATGAAGGAGACAATTCTAGAAGCAGCAAGGGATAAGGGGACAGTCACCTACAAAGGACTTCCCATCAGACTGTCAGCTGATTTCTCAAAAGAGACCTTACAGGCAAGAAGGGGCTGGAAAGAAGTATTTGAAGTCTTAAAAGGCAGGGACCTACATCCAAAATTGCTCTACCCAGCAAAGCTGTCATTTAGAATGGAAGGGAAGATAAAGTGCTTCTCAGATAAGGTCAAGTTCAAGGAGTTCCTCATCACCAAGCCCTTGTTATACGAAATGTTAAAGGGACTTATCTAAGAAAAAGATCAAAAATATGACAGTGAAAAGACAGCAAACTCACAGATATTAACAACCACACCAAAAACAAAAGCAAACAACTAGAACAGGAACAGAACCATAGAAATGGAGATCACATGGAAGGTTAGCAACAGGGGAGTGGGAGGAGGAGGGGGAAAGGCACAGAGAATAAGTAGCATAGACGGTGGGTAGAAAATAGACAGGGGGAGGGCAAGAATAGTGTGGGAAATGTAGAAGCTAAAGAACTTATGACACATGGACATGAACTAAAAGGGGGGAAGTGTGGGTGGGAGGGGGTGTATAGGGTGGAGGGTAATGATGGGGGAGAAATGGGACAACTGTAATAGCATAATCAATAAAATATATTAAATTAAAAAAATGAATGATGACAAAAAAAAACAAAACACTCGCCGAAAGCTTCATAAATACATTATCACAGGGGTGCCTGCTGTCACTTATTTCACATGTCCCTTTAATTGAATCTGTCAACATTTTCTGAGTCTGGGGTATGAAACAGATTCAAAGAAAAATGCAGCTGTGAAGAACTTTACCTCCAATAAGCTTCAACAAAAACATTAAAAGGGAAAGCTGTAGGGCAGAATGGAAGCCTTTGTTGCACTTGCTTATAATGATCCAGGAAAGACGAAGGGCAAATTGAAATGACAGGCAGTGAAAAGATACTCAGAGAAGAAATAATTGATCCTTCAACAAGTCACTCACTAGGACTGAATGACAGATGGAAAATTTCTATAGCAGCTACTCAAATCCAGAGGGAGAAGAAGATACTCTCAGAATGGACCTGCTCGATGCACACCTCTAAGTGGGGACCAGGGGAAGTAGTAAGAAGAGAGGGATGAGAATAGAAGTTGGCAGCAAATTAATACTTTAGTAGTCATTGCAAAGATTAAACCTGAATTGCATGGGTTTGACATGCAAAGATTTCAGCACATTAAGATAATTTCAGTTTACTTGGAAGCTTAAGATAAAAAAATAACCTATCTTCTATATATCTATGTCTAGATTGTAAATATTTTTTTTGCCAGGCTAACAAAAAAGATTCAGGTTAAGCTGAGCCCCATGAGGTTCAATTCTCATGGGAGAGGTATCAACAAGACAGGGTTCCCTTTAAAGATCTGTTTTCTTATTGCTATCTGGCTCAGAGTGTCCCCTTTCAGACACTCAAAAAATGAGAATTTTAAACAATTCTCTAAAAGTGAAGGTATTCATTTTCTGACTTGGAACTAATATTTCCTCTTCTGGAAATATTAGCTCTGGTCTCTAACAAACCTGAAAGCTAATTCCTCTTCCTATGATCAGACTTATTGGAACTCAGGCAAAAATAACCACTAAAAAAAGTATTTTATTTCTAGAAAAGGAAAGAAAAAATGTAAAAGTCTAACCCAAAAGCTCCTTCCATTTGGTTAATACCAAAGCATCTCCTTCTACTCTGGGTCAGGGGTTTTAGAAATCAGGATAGCTTTGAGTAGAGAAAAACACGTAGAAATTGTAAAGAGAGCATTAATATCAGTACAGCAGTTAGCACAAATTTTTCAATATCAGATTGCAATGTTGTTAGATAGTAATCCATGCATTTCACACTTTCAAGATCAAGTATAAACCCCAACTGAGGTCACACACTCTTTCTTCTTTTTTCTAATAAGGACCTTAATACTGATGCAAAAATTTTCTCCTACCTACAAAAGAGAAAAGAATTTCTTGCCTTGAGCATTTCATGATCACTAATGAGAATCCATCTACCTAGCTGCCCCAGATTGCATTAGTTGAGCCACAGGGAAACTGCTGTGCTAGTAACAGGGGGCATAAACTCTGAGAGTAAAGCACTGTAAGGCCCTTCTCAACCCAGTGCGCTAGTAAAGAATTAAGCCCTAATGGCCAAAGCATCAATTTATGCATGTAACAACTTAACTTCTTTATGATCTAGAATGGCGTTAGTTGAACACCGTTCTTAGAAGAACTGAGAAAATAGTCAGTCAAAGCATTTCTGTAGTCTTAATTCTCTCACAGAACCCCAGATGGGAAAGGCTATTTTAAATATTGTAACTACCCCTGACCAGTTGGAACAGCATACATACACAAGTGCGCCCTATCAGGCTCCTATGCCCTGAGACAGAGAGGGTGTTTTGAATGTGCACAAAGTGAAAATCCATGAAAAGCCACAGCTAGGTTCTGGGAGGGTGAAAAATAAGCTCCCTAGTATTAGCAGTGAAGAGATGGCACAGGTTTGCAGTATCCGTGCCTAACTCCTGCTGGCATGGCTGGTCAATATCTGAGTGTACTGCAAAACACCTACCAGCCTGACGAAAAAGTGGAATGGCAAATGCCCTAGCTGACGAGGGTCCAACTATCTCCAATACAATATTGCTCATACCACTCTAATTTGGAACCCATGATCTAGAGGCCTACTCTCCAACTGTCCTTATCTTCCCTTGGGCTTTCTGTGCTACATGAATCTTAAAAGATACCTATCACGGCATTCCAAATGCTGCACTCAGGAATTCAAATTTTCAACTTGTAGGACTTCTGGCCAAGATGGAGGTGTAGGTGGACACACTGTGCCTCCTCTCACAACCAAAATTAAGGACAACAAAAATTTAGAAACAAAAAAAACCAACTAGATCTGACAGAAAATTGAATTGTAAGGAAGTCCAACAACCATTCATCCAGACTGGTAAGAGGGGTGGAATTGGTGGCTTGCAGAGAGGGGTCCCGGCAGGCAGTGACTGCCAGACCTGGGTGCAGGGTGGCAACGGGCAGATCCATTGAGGCACACAGGGCAGCTGGCTGACTGCGGACACACATTCGCGCACAGACAGACCAGGCAAGAAGGGAAGCAAGACAGATCGTGCAGCCCAGGGCCCCAGCGCCGGGAAATGAAACCTAAAAGCACCAATTGAAACACTTGTGGGGGTTGAGGTGCTGGGAGAGACTCCCAGCCTCACAGGAGAGTTCGTTGAAGAGACCCACATGGTCCTAGAACGTACACAAGTGCACCCACCTGGGAAGCAGCGCCAAAAGGGCCCGATTTGCTTGTGGGAAGCTGCAGAAGGGACTGAAATACAGGAGAGCGGAGCAAGCGCCATTGTTCCCTCTTGGACCCTGCCCCCACATAGAGCATCACAACCCAGCTACTGGGTTGCCCCGCTCTGGTGAACACCTAAGCCTCTGCCCCTCGCTACATAAGAGGCGTGACCAGACCCCCCAAAAAAACATGGCTCAAATGAAAGAACAGATTGAAGCCCCAGAGCCAGTACATCTAAGCGACCAAGAGATAGACAACCTATCAGATGCACAGTTCAAAGCACTGGTGATTAGGAAGCTCACAGAATTGGTTGATTTTGCTCACAAATTAGATGAACAAATGAAGGCTACACTAAGTGAAATGAAGGAAAATGCACAGGGAACCAATAGTGCTGGGAAGAAAACTGGGACTCAAATCAATGGAGTGGACCAGAAGGAAGAAACTAACAACCAAACAGAAAAGAATGAAGAAACAAGAATTCAAAAAAATGAGGAGAGGCTTAGGAACCTCCAAGACATCTTTAAATGTTCCAACATCTGAATTATAGGGGTACCGGAAGGGGAAGAGGAAGAGCAACAAGTGGAAAACTTATTTGAACAAATAATAAAGGAGAACTTCCCCAATCTGGCAAAGGAAATAGATTTCCAGCAAGTCCAGGAAGTTCAGAGAGTCCCAAAGAAGTTGGACCCAAGGAGGAACACACCAAGGCACATCATAATTACATTAGCCAAGATTCAAATGAAGGAGACAATTCTAGAAGCAGCAAGGGATAAGGGGACAGTCACCTACAAAGGACTTCCCATCAGACTGTCAGCTGATTTCTCAAAAGAGACCTTACAGGCAAGAAGGGGCTGGAAAGAAGTATTCCAAGTCATGAAAGGCAAGGACCTACATCCAAAATTGCTCTATCCAGCAAAGCTTTCATTTAGAATGGAAGGGCAGATAAAGTGCTTCTCAGATAAGGTCAAGTTCAAGGAGTTCATCATCACCAAGCCCTTATTATATGAAATGTTAAAGGGACTTATCTAAGAAAAGGAAGATAAGAGGGGCGCCGATATTCGCGAAGCACGTTTCTATCTATCCTCAGCTGCAACGCACCATGGCGAGCCCCGTCCAGCAGCACACCCAGTCTGGCAGTGGGAAGCACAAGGGCAAGGCTCAGTACTTGCAGGCCAAGCGTATTCGCCACTGCGACGGAGATGGGCCCCGGCAGTTGGAACCCGGGCTTAAGGGTATCCTCATCACCTGCAACATGAACAAGCGCAAGTGCGTAGAGGAAGCCTACATCCTGCTCAACGAATACAGGGACGATTTGTATGGGCCGGAAAAGTTTATAGACAAGGATCAGCAGCCCTCTGGAAGTGAACACGGAGATGATGATGTGGAGGCTGCCTTGAAGAAAGAAGCTGGTGAAATTAAGGCATCTACGGAGATGAGGCTAAGAAGATTCCAGTCAATGGAGAATGGAGCGAATAATGTAGTCTTCATCAGGACACTTGGGATAGAACCTGAGAAATTGGTGCATCATATTCCCCAGGATATGTACAAAACCAAGAGGAAGAAGACTCGGGCTATTCTTCGAATGTTACCCATCTCAGGCACATGCAAGGCTTTCTTAGAAGATATGAAAAAATATGCAGAAACCTTTTTGGAACCCTGGTTTAAAGCTCTGAATAAAGGGACATTTCAGATTGTATACAAAGCTCGAAATAATAGTCATGTGAATAGAGAAGAAGTTATCAAAGAATTGGCAGGAATAGTTGGAAGTCTCAATTCGGAAAACAAAGTGGATCTGACCAATCCACAGTACACAGTGGTAGTAGAAATCATTAAAGCTGTCTGTTGCCTGAGTGTTGTGAAAGATTACATGTTGTTTAGAAAGTATAATCTCCAGGAGGTGGTGAAGAGTGCTAAGGACCCGCCACAACTTAACTTCAAGCAGACTGTGCAAGCAGGAAATGGAAAAGAAGCTAAATTGGAAACTGGTGACAAATCAAATCAAAATGACCCAGCAGAAGAAAAAAATAACCAGAAGGTGGTACCAAAGAGTAGTGAGGAACTGGGACAAACAAAACCAGTATCTGAGGTATCAATGGCAAATGAGGGAGGAGCTAAACCTGAATTTGCAAGTCAAGTCACAGAAGCATCTGAGTCAAGTGAAAATGACCTCTCATAGGAAAAAAAAAATGTTTGGTGGTGGTGGTGAGTTTTTCAACTGGGATTCTATGAACTGTTGGTTAGGTTCTATATAAAATTGTTATTGAAAATTTTGGTTTTGAACTTCTAGTGCTATGTAACGCTGTGCTCACGGTGCTGAACAGTGACTGAGCAGCCCTACTGACAGTTTTCTTGGATTGTGTCAGCCTTGTCTGGCAGTGTACACTCAGCCCATGTGCATTTGGGTGAGCCAGGGGAAACTGGATAATTGGGGAACACTCTTATACGTAGGGGAATGTGGTAGGAGGATGACATTGGCCTCTCCCTCATGATTACCTTCCGTACCCTCCCCTGCACTGCCAACTCACTAATGGAAGTAAACCAGCTCTGCAAAATATAAACTTTGAGGAAATTTTCATTCTAATGAAGGAATTTTTGTCTGTCACAACTCAGTTGTCTCTTGCCACTTGGTTGTAAACTTTGCAAAAATATGGCTCATGTAGGCTAGAAGTGAATTGTTTTGTGACATTTGTATACTTTTTGTGGTTTCTTGTTTAGCTGTTATGCCCTTTGTTTTATTTTATTAACATTTGTTGCAAACAAATCTGATGGTCCTGTGCTACAGTTTTTGAAGGCAGGTATGACTCAGAAGAGGACCATGCTGGCATAGAATACAGACATTTCTGATATGGTTAGTGATGAAGAATTACAGTCTTCTGAGTTAATTGAGGATATTGGTACAACAAGGTACACAGAGAGATTCTTACTTTACAATGAAAGCCACTTCTCAGTGGTTATATGGACTTATAATCCAAGCTGTCCTATATATTATCTGTGGAATGCAACTTGAAAACCTAGCATTGGTCCAGCAGTTGTAACTATAACTCATAGCCATTTAATAAGTAAAGATGTTGATTATTTTAAATGCTTTTTAGAATATCAAAACAGTAAAACTTTTGTTAAAAAATTACATTTAGTAAAAAGTTTTAGAAAGCAAAATATTTAGTAGCAGAACTTACCCCACAAAATAAAATTTCTCATAGTTGGTAAGAATCTAACAATACCAACATTGAATGCTAGGGCAAGAAGTTAAAAAATTGAAAATATTTTCCTCTAATTTAAGAAGTTGACTTATGTCATATGATGCTAAAAAGTCATTAACTGCAAAGAAGGCAGTTTATCTGGGTTGCGAGTCAACAGAGTTCATGAATATTTATTTTTTTAATTTATTTTTTAACTTTTCAATTACAGTTGATATTCAATATTATGTTAGTTTTAGGCATACAGCGTAGTGGTTAGACATTTATATAACTTATGAATATTTGAAATGGTGTAGCATTTGCAAGATTTGTGAATGATGATGACATTCAAGAAAATTTTTCAGCTACTAGGAACCTCTAAAACAAAGACCAATATACATTTAATGGGTCTTTATATCTAAAAACTAAATGTCTGTCATCTGCACTCTTAGTGGCTCATCTGTGGTTGGCTTCATGACAAGTTTTGCCTCATTTTAAAAGAAAATCCTAATGTTGATGTTATAGTACACTGCTTTCTTCACAGAGAGGTGCTGATATAAAAAACTGGATGAAATGAAAGTGTTGGATAATGCTACAAAAATGGTTAGCTCTGTTACAGACCCATTTATTCAAGAAATTTCAAAAAAAATCCAAAAAATAAAACCTGAACAAACAGCACATAACTTTTACATACAGACCCCAGTGGCTTATTAGAGGGGGATACTTGAGTTGAAAGGTGAATTACCAGAGTACTTACAAAAAAATACTGGGCCAGATTTTGCTGAATGCTATGAAGATGAAGAATGGCTATAGATACTAGTCTACTTAGCAGACATTTCTCATTACATGAATAAACAAACAAGTTTCTGCAGGGTCCTGGAGAAAACATTTTTTTCTTAGAAGTGACAAGATTCTTAGATTAAAAAGAAATGAAGTTTGGAACCTTGCCAAAAGAACTCGAAATGTTTCCACAGCCACATGGGCTTGAGAATGAAGAAAGTAACGTCTCAAGCCATTAAAACTCTCCTTGAAGAAATGCAACACCAAATTAAATAGCATTTCGCTTCTTTTCCTAACATTCGTATATGACTGGGTGAGGCTCTAGGGTAGCTCAGTCACCTGGGTGATTTGATGTTTTGCTGAAATACTCTACATGAGACGTGATACATGAGTGGGCACATTGTCATGATGAAGCTGCCAATCACCAGTTGCCCATTTTCTGGCTTTCTGATTTATCTGAATAGTTTCTGCAGAGGAATGTTCAAGCTTAATGCAAAATTTGATGCCGATTCATTGCTCTGTTTGCTTGGCCATTCTGAATGTGACAGCCACACAGAATACATGCTCACTCAATGGTGTCTACCACCCCCATGACTAGTACAGGGAAGTCATCATTGTTTAGCATGTGCATTCCAGTTCACTGTCCTTGGCTGCTAGGTTACAATGATATTGTGTAAACCATTCTTAAATAATGGCTGGACTTTTTCTGGAGAGACCTTGTACTTAGAACCCTTAATAGGTTGAAGTCATCTTGAAAGGATGATAAAAGCATTCTAAGTATCATTTTGGGGAACACAGAATAGGATTTTGATGCCTTACAGACTTGCTCCAAGTTCAAGATTATTTTTATTTCAATAGCACAAAACTCTGGGTCTCTGGAAGTAAAATGGGTTTAATGCACATAGAACATAACAGCTCTCCAGAACTGGGTTCCTTTTACTGTGAGAAAGCTACTATTTGGTGTAGTAGTTTGTTTTAATCCCTTTTTGTATTCATTTGTATTCTGTAAGACCTGAGTGTGACAAGAGCTGTGCTTCCCCAGTTATCAAGCGCTATATTCTGTTGGAATCTGAAGTTATCCAGTGAAAGACTTGTTTTCAAGTTTACCAACTGTTTATTTTCACTGACATTTGAGCATGCTATTTTATAAATGATGAGTTTCCTGGTTAGAATTGAATGCTTTTGTTTTTCTTTTTCTTTTAAAAAATTTGTCAGTTTTAAAAAGTTCACCTCAGTGTTTTGTTTCAATAAACTTGTTTTGCTCTATGGAGGGAAGAGTGTAAAACTTGCTACTTTAAAACATGTTTCTCTAAGGTTAAACATGATTTCTAAATGTTATTTTTACTTGTATTGGAACTTATTTTTAATAGTTCCTGATATTTTTAGAAAAAATCAAAATAAACATTCCATAAAAAAAAGAAGATAAAAAATATGAACAGTAAAAAGACAGCAAACTCATAGTTATTAACAACCACACCTAAAACAAAAGCAAACTAAGCAAATAACTAGAACAGGAACAGATTCACAGAAATGGAGATCACATAGAGGATTGGCAACAGGGGAGTGGGAGGAGGGGGGAGGGGGAAAAGGTACAGAGAATAAGTAACATAGACTGTAGAGAGAAAATAGACAGGGGGAGGGCCAGAATAGTATGGGAAATGTAGAAGCTAAAGAACTTATGAGACATGGACATGAACTAAAGGGGGGGAATGTGGGTAGGAGAGGGGGTGCAGGGTGGAGGGGAATGAAAGGGGGGAAATGGGACAACTGTAATAGCATAATCAATAAAATATATTTTAAAAAACCACAGAAACAAATTTTCAACTTGCTGTTTAAATTGGCTTGTTGGAACAGCAACTACTATACTGCTTCAACCCAGCAAGCCACAAAAGAGTTGAGAAGTTATCACCTTGACTATACAATACAGAAGGGTGACTCCATTGTTACCAAAAAAGAACAAAGCAAGACATATGAGAGGGCCTTCCTTTTACAGAATGAAAACACTGTTTTGAGAACCACAGTATTTAGAGTTTCATTTCCCTATACTGACTTCCAGCAAAGCACTTTCATTTCTCCATCATGTGGATCTCATAGCTACAGTCCTTTCTCTGAATTTAAATTTTCTACTTAGCAACTTGTCATGGCTTCTCCATACAGCACTAAACATTTAAATACTATCACAAAATCAAGATATACGGACTATGAAAGGAGGGATTATCCCAACTATGCAAAATCTGTAAGTTATTTTAACTTCTGGTCCCAGAAGCCTGTTCTAATATTAAAAGGTATTCTGGACATAGCACGCACTATCCCACCTCCCCATGCTCCTAACACTGGAAGAGATATAAAAGACTTTCCTATTTCTGAATAAGGTCACAGTATCCAAGAGTTCTGCTTCCCTGTACTAATTTATTCCCCAAATGTATTTTTGTCGAAGATTTAAAAAAAATTTTAGTGTAAAACTTGATTCTTAATCAGATTCTGCCAATGGAATGTAGATTTTAACTAAAACTGATCTAACTTAAAAAGTTCGACTTTCTCCAAATTAAGTAAATTTCCTAGATCAACCACTTTTCTTAGGAAATACCTCTAACATGAAGAACCATCAAAGCAGATTTAACATCCTCAGAAACAAAGATGGTATTATATGAGAAGAGAATATTCTAAATTTTCCTGTTTCAAGCTAACTACCTTCACTATTTTAAGCAATTGCAGTTTTGTGCCATACATGACTACTTTTTTCCCCTGAATTTGGGCAGCTCACCAGAAATATCCCAAACACGAACAGTCTGGTCCAGGCTGGCTGATACAACCAGGTCTTCGGAGGGGTGAAACTGAGCACACATTACATAATGGTTGTGCCCTGTTAAAACACTGCAAGAAGAAAAAAAGAAAGACAATACCAAATTAGAGGTAGGAATCACCAAACTACTACACACTAAATACCTCTCCATAATCACCAGATGCAAACCCAATCATACCTTTTTCGAGATAAAGACAAGTCATCCTAACAATCTGAAACTAATAAACAAGGTCATCTGTTTTAACAACAGCTCTCTTTACCTCTAATGCTCTATTTAATATTATTGATTTCAGGAGAACTGAGATGGCACAGCTCTCCTCTTAAAGACACCTTAAAATATCAAAATAAATAGAATCTTAGTAATTCTTACTGAAAACTATCTGTTAAATTTTAATGGAATATCCCTCTTAAGGGGCTTCATTTTAAACAATCCTTACATTTTCATGGAAAGCTCAAGGCCAAATACAAAGCAAGACAAAGGTCTAGACCCTGACTCAGGTTTCACAAGAACAGAACTGAAAACTAGCTAAAAGTTTTGTTCTAAAAGCCTAACTATATGACCTCCTTTCTCTGGTAAGAAATCTGAAAATCCAGATTCATATGTTACTTATAAGATTATTTCTATATTTATCATTTTTTACGTAAAATCATCTTACAAATACAATCAGTAATTAATCATCAGACACTGTCCATTAGGGGAGAGAGATGATTATTCTGAAGAGAAGTTGATTTATAAGGAAGAATGAAGACACTTTTTGAGCCCTCTGTTTCTTGCTTTACCAGACACAAGTTCTAGACTGCCAGTTCCACACTCGGATGGTCTGATCATCTGAGGCACTCAGAATCCAAGGATATTCCTGAAAGATATTCCAAATAAACGGTTTGAACACTAAACAAATGTGTTCTTTCAGGCTCCTGTAACCACTTCTCTCTTTGGAGGGAAAATTCCATTGTCTAACAACTCAGCTATATTAACAAAGGGAATGCTTCTTCTGATTTAATTCAATATAACCCTCAGTGCTTTCTTTTATAGAAGGAAACAAAGCAGGAAGTTTCACACCACAGAGATCCTAGAAAAGTCACTCCAATAACATAAATCTATAATCAATCTATGGTTTCTTGAGGAACAAGATGATTCCTACAGGGAAACTGAAGAATGCTCTATAATCAGAGATACCATGGCTACTTACATGATGAAAAAATGTGGTACGTATGTAGTCTAAGTGCCCTAGTAATGTGAAGAGACAGCGCCGAAGCTTGTAATTCCAAACCTGCAAAGAGAGAAATACAGCTAAGGAATAGGAACCTCAGGGTTTTGAGCCTCTAAGTTTGGATTTATATTTGGGCATTTCTAAGTAGGTGGTAACCCTGACAGGGAGTCTTGTTTAAAGTTGGAGGGGAAAAGACCAAATAACCTGTGGGGAAGAAAAAAAAAGGCAAGGCTAGGGAAAACCGAAAGTTAAAACTATGGAAAGGTTTTTCCTTTCTTTTGGGAGAAACAATCTCTAATAACTTGAGACAAGATGCTTATTTAAGCTTAACTTGAAGCTCTTCTTTCTACTGTATAATTGTTCTCAGCTTTAATACAGATCCCTTAAGTGCTTTATTGATCATCTTAGCTCAGGGTAAAAAGAAAAGTAAGACAAATACTATAACTCCAAAGGAAACAATAATATACCATATGACATCATCTTCTCTTAAATTCTTAACTTGGTGGCAAATGATGCCAAAACATTCATGATCTATATTCATCTACCATGCAAACAGACTTTAACTTATTACTACAGAAAATATCACATTGCTCAGTTAGGCTAAGCAAAGCAGAGAAACATCATATTCAGATATAAAGTTGACTTTACTACCAAAGTACCAAGCATCAATGGGCACAAAGGAAGAAGACACTAAAGTCAGGACCATAACTGTAAGATAGGTCATGCTGCCCACATAGAAGCCCCCCAAAAAAGTACAAAAATGAGAGGTCAGATGCTTTTCCTTTTTTAACATTTAATACTTATTTATAATCTCTCTTGGCCAGCTTGTGACTATTCTTTCTTTCAAATTAAAAAAAATTTTTTTTTTTATTACAAAATTCAAACAACCCAAAAGTAAGATTGTACTAACAAGAATATACAATCCCTAAAGGTAGGGTCCTTTTCCATCGTGCTCAACACTATACTTCAAGCACATAATACAATAGCTAACACTTAGTAGGTGCTCAATGTGTAGAACTGAGAAAAGATAAGTAACACGAAAAGTGAAAGTATCCCAAGACCTTCACCTTCATCTATGTATACAGCAGAGTTGGAGTTTCATACAAACATTTAGGTCATACCACAAATACTATTCTGTAACTAGACTTTTTTCCATTACAGAGTTCAGTGTTTTAAACTTTCACATATTTAGCTTCAAACTGCCTTGGCTCCTTTATAGCCCTTATCAAACTCCAGAACTCTGAATCCTTAAAGACCTATAGGGTATGTAGACTCTGACCATTTGCTGGGCTTCTATCTTACTCTTTGTAAATCTGGATATAACAAACAATATAATGATCCAAAAATGTGACTTTGTTAGATAATCCCCCTTTTATCAGAGAAATATAAATTAAAACCACAGCATGATAGCACTATATACCTACTAGTTAGGCTAAAACAAATTCATTTTATAAGTTTTGAGGCATAATCCAAATCCCATATAATCCATCCATTTAAAGTATAGAATTAAACAGTTTTACTACATTCATAGTTACGCATTATTACCACAATCAATGTTAAGAACAGTCTAGCACCCCCCCCCTAAAAAACTATACCCATTAGCAGTCACTCCCCATTTTTTCCCTAACCTCTGCCCCCACTAACCATAGACAACCACTAATCTACTTTCTGTTTTATAAATTTGCCTGCTTTGGACATTTCACATAAGTGGAAGATAAGTCCTTTTTATAAATATTGTTTTGGAAAAACTTTCTGTGGAAGTAACCAGAGCAAATTTTGCTTAAATAAAAAAAGTTCAAAGTCTCTGGCTTCAGCTCATGCCTTTTTATCAGTCAAGCTTCTTCAAAGAATTACCTATATTCTTCTCTGCTTAGAAGCGTAGCACTCATTCTAAGTGCTACTAAGATCACTTATGCCCTGCTAAATAGTCAATCCAAAGGTTTCTTGGTCTTTACCTTATTCTGACCACTTTCTCCTTCAAAAAATTCTGTGCTTCCTTGGTATCCAAGAGTACTCTGCTGCTCCCTCTTGAATCATCTCCAACCTCTCAAATCATTCTATACTAACTTTACTTCCTCTATCTTTTAAATGTGTTTGTTTTCTCATTCAATATAATCCCTGAGTGGTATGTTATGACTATTTGTTTCGGTTCCCTCTTTCATGATGACAACTCCCCAAAATATCTCCAGTGTAAATATATCTCCACTACATTGTCCTTTAGATACCTCAAACATATCTGAGCCAAGATAGTATTCATTACACATCTGTGTCCACCCCTTCCACCATGTGAGTACATGATGAGAAGTTAGCCATCTGCTACCCAGATGAGAACCTTTCAAACCCCAACCATGCTGACATTCTGATCTTGAACCTCCAGCATCCAGAACTTTGAGAAATAAACTTCTGCTGTTTATAATCTACCCAGTGGGTGGTACTTTGTGATAGTGGCCCAAACAGACTGAGATACCGTCTTCTTCCACTTCAGAAAATTGTCCTTTCTCTTATTTTTCCTTTCCTAGTTAATGGTACCCCTTTTACCCAGTGACCCAAACAGAAGCCTGAGATAGAGTAATCTCATTTATTTTCCCTTACCATCCCTCCAACATCCATGTTACAGACTTACTGATTCATTTCCTTGAGTGTTTATATCGATCCTTTTCTCCATTTGGAATGCTACTGCCTAAGCTTGGGCTCTGTTCATCTCTCACATGGATTCCTAACTAGTATCTCTGCCTCCAGTCTTGCCCAATTCACCCAATATTTTCTTTACGTTACCACCAAATAGTCTTTTTTAGAAATGTGTCATTCCTCTCTTTAAGCCCTTTTAATGGCTCCTTGTTATCTGTATAACATCCAAACTACTGAGTGCTGCAAACTCCATGATCACTTCATGTTAAAGTGCTAAGATCACTCCTTTCTCTCACCTTTTCTCCAGATTTTATTCACACAAAACTACTTATAAGTTTCTCAAATGTATCCAACTATGTCATGCCTTTTTTGTCTTTGTACATGAATTGCCCTTCCATAATTCACTTTTGTTATCTATTTATTGTATTACTAAACTATACAGCTATTATTTGGGTATATATTTATCACTTTTTTTAGAATAAAAGCTCCTTAAGACCAGAGATCATTTTTTATTTATTTTTGAATTCCTAAAAAATAAAACAGGGTGGTACACAGTAAGCATTCAATAAATGTTGCTGAATAGGTGCTCTGTATATCGTTGTCAAAAGCATGAGCTCTGTATGAGTAACATGTATTACTGCTTTTTCAGTCCCTTCCACAATTCCCAAACCCCACATTCTCTGTCCTTTACTCCCAGTAATGAGAGACTCTCTGTACCTTAATCTTATAGTCATCTCCTCCAGAGACAAACAATGGCTGCTGTTTATGGAAGTCAATGCCTCGCACTGGACCTGAAGAAGAAGGCAGGCAATATATGTTAAAGAAAGCTACATTTCCTAATCTCCAAGGTGATTCTTACTCAGGACTTTTCAGTTCTATCCCCTCCACATTTTCTAATCCTAAAGGAATTAATGACAAGCCTTAAACCATTCCAGAATAAAACATATACTTACATCTTTAATTTCCTCCTAGAAACTATTATCTTACCATCGTGTTCATCAAACTTGTCAATAAGGGTACACATCCGATAGTCCCATAACTGGATGACCCCATTGTGTAAACTGGTCAGGATCCAGGGTCTTTTGGGGTGAAAACTGAGCCCTGTGGGATGGGGGGACAGAGAATGATCCAGTGAGCTAAGTAAGCCCCACAACCCTACCTTCTGACAATTCTGATAAGGAACAGCCTAGATTAATTCTAGGTTCATATATTCATTCACTGGATGCTAGAATTTGTGAATTTATGTTATGACGTGCTGGATTTTTGTTATGTTGCTTTAAATATTGTTGGGCTTTATTTTAGGATGCAGTTAAGTTACTTGGAATCAGTTGATCCTTTTGAGTTTTGCTTTCAAGTTTTGTTAGGGTGGGTCCACAGCAGCCTTTAGTGTACGTCTAATTTGGCATTAGTGTTAAGGCAATACCCTTCTCTGTATGATGCCATGTATTAAGGAAGTCTTTCCATCCTGGCTAGTAGGAACACGATTCCCAGCCCTATATGAACTTTAGGGAGCAGTCTGCCTTCTTTTCTACAGGATTCCCTGCAGAACTCTGGTTTTCTCTGAGCACCTCCCTCTTCTCTAGTATTCTGCCCAACCAATTCTAGCTGTCTTGGCTTCCCTGAACTCTAAACTCTATCCTCCTTAGTGAGACCCCAAGGCTGTACTCCCCTCCCTCTTCTGCAGCCTGAAAACTCTCTCCAGGTAGTAAGCTAAAAACAATCATAGGACTCATCTTATTTATTTCCCTTCTCTCAAGAATAACTTTTCTGCAGTGACTGTCATTCAATGTCTGAAATCCTTTGTTTTATACATTTTATTCAGTTGTGCAACTGTTCATGGTGGGAAAATAAATCTGGTCTCTATTACTCTATCATGACTGGAAATGGAAGTTGAAGGAAGTACCACACTTGCTGTGTATAATGCGCAATTTTCTGCCCCAGTTTTTGAGAGAAAGATAAAGAAGCACATTATACATGGGTAGTACTGATTCTGCATCTATATACATGTTTTTAATTCATTTACATGTATGCATTAGAAGTGTAACTCTAAAAAGCAGTAACGATATCCATATGCAAAATAATATCCTGGAATACAGTAATCGGTCGTATTATTTGTTACATAAAATTTCTTATACCATATGTTCAAAAATAAATGTTAAAATTCCTTTATAATACAAAAAACAACTCCTTAACTATAGAGAAATAAAAAATTGAATTAAAAAAATTAAAACAAGATGTTTTTCCTGAAAGTTTGGGCCAAAAACGTGGGTGTGCATTATACACAAGAGCACATTATACATGCCAAAATACAGTAACTACTGCTAACAGTTTGGAGTGTGTCCTTTCAGATTTTTCACGTAGACCATGTCACTGTATGAAAATGGCGATAACAATGTTTTCCTGCAAACTTATTTTATTACTTAACTATATATCATGGATCTCACTACATCTAAGTACTACATATAAACAAAACCTCATTTTTTTAATTAACTTCAAGGTACAAATGCACCATATTAAAATAGTTCTAACAATGGGCGTTAAAGCTTTCCCCTCCTAACTCTTGTCTATTAGAAAACAGGGCAAAATTGAGATACTTCTACATTTACAGCCTATTTGCACTATTACTGCCTTAGGCTAAAGACTTGGAAGTGGGACTGCTCAGAACAAGGTATGTGCATTTAATGTTTTGGCAGATATTATCTGACTGCAAAATAAGTGTACAAATATACAGACATTTTGTAAAGGTACCCATTTTGCACATGTTGGCCAACATAGGATATTATCAGTTACTTGTTTTGTTTTACTAATCTAAGGCCAAAAAAATAAAGGTATTCTCACTTTCTTTTTCATTTTTACATTTCTTTCATTATTAGTGAGGTGTATAATATTTTTGTTTCATTTCTTTTTTAAACTTCATAATTTTCTCTCTTTTTAAAATTAGTTTACATTCAATATTATTCTGTATTAGTTGCAGGTATACAACAAGGTATATAATATTTTCACATATTTATTGAACATTTCTTGTTTTAAGTTGTATATTTTTCCATTAGCTTGTTCCCTTCTTACCTTTATGATACAGAGGAACACTTATTAATGGATATTAACTCTCAAGTATTCTGAAATCTTTTTTTCCTCACTTTCCTTCCCTACTGTCAAATAAAAAATTATGGGCAGAAAAGAAAATACAAGGATTATAAAGATCCATTTCAACCATCCAAGAATTCTTAATAGTACTCATCATGATCATATTCCCACAAGACTTAGAAACTACTCAGAATCTATTCTCACATTAAAAAATGGCCTCTAGTTTCTGAGCCTGAGTCTGTGCCAGGCATTGTAATAAGCATTTTTCACATACTTTCTCATTTTAATAGTGTTAATTATACATATTTTATAGATGAGGAAATAGAGATTTAGAAATGTTAAGTGGCCCAAGGCCATACTCCTTGGTAATGGATATTTTGGCATTCCAAAGCAAGCCCACTAATTCCAAAGGCCAAGTTCCTAACCATTTCGCAATGTTGCATCTTACTAAATATTCAAGATACATATCTTTTCCCAATTCCAGAATACCCTACTCTTCTGCCTTGTCCACTGTAACATTCTAAGACACTACTGCTACAGTTTCAGCCATGTGCCCTCCACCACAACCACTGATACTCAAGCTCTGAGTTTGCCATATTTAGGAAATAAAGATGCCCAGTTAAATTTGAATTACAGGTAAACCACGAACAATACCAAAAAAATTATTCACTGTTTATCTGAAACTCAAATATAACTAGGTGTCCAGGCAACCTCATCAGGCTCAGACTTTACCGAGGTTACAGGCCTCTATGTCCCGTTTCCAGGTAGGAAATAAAGGCCAGTAGAGGCACTCGATACTGACCTGGTGCAGCCAGGGCCTCCTTAAGTGAGGCAGCCACTGCTCATCACCGAAAAAGCTATTGACTTGGATAAGAATGGCAAGAGGTCGAGACTCAGTCCCCTGGAACACTCCCTACAACACGGCCATCAAAAGCCAACACAGGGCCTTGGGAGCTGAACACACATCACAGGTGAGGAGGAAGGGGAACGGAAAGAATAGGGAACGGGCCTAAAAGATCTCCTGACGTGTGAGAACCACTACAGGCATATCGAACAGCGAAACCACGCTAGAGAAAAGTCGGCTAGAGAACACCCCGCTAGGGTCTAACCTCTCTCCTGCCCACCTTCCTGGGAGTTCGTACGGGGGGCCAATTCGGCCCACCCTCCTTCTTCCCCCGTGACAGCGCCGCCCCTGACATCCAGCCCCCGTGTCCTGTGCTCCCCTTCTGGTACTACACTACCTTTGACTCGCGCGCTCTTAGTCTCGAATTTGGTTAGCATCCTTCAGGCCTACGGCTCCGAGGTTCTAATCCAAGCCCCAGCTACTCCCTGACGTCCGCCAGTTGCCTCCACGTCAGCGGCCCTCACCCACCGTCCCCGGAAGCACCTTCCGTCACGAACTTCCGGTCCCTGGATCTCCAGGCAACCGAGACCGCGCCAGAGCGAGCCTAGAGAGGCCACTACCGGGCGGGAGGGGAACAGAGGCTTCGGTTCCGCGGAGAGGCAAGATGGCCACAGCTAGGGGTGGCTTTGTGGCTGCCCTGGAAAGTCGGGTTCTTCTTCGCCTTCTGTCTTTCTGCGTCCTCCTGGCAGGTGAGGCCTACCCCACCCGTGACTTCCACTGTGTGAGGAGCACTCTACGGATCGGCCCAGCCGCGGGCGCCGCCTTCTCCCTTCTGGTTCCCGATGCCCCTCTGTTCCCCCATCCTGTAAATCCTTGTTCTCTCACATTCCCACGGCAGAAGTTCCCTCTTTACCTGAATCTAAAGGTCCCTTCTCCCCAGTGGCACGTCGGATCGTCCCACTTCCTCCTTCAGGCCTCCTCCTGGACTCTCCCACTTTATCCGGATGCTTCCTTTGCCCCAGAGCCCCAGGCACCCCACCCACAATCAAAAAGGACATTTGTCAGCTTAGCTTCCTTCTCTACTAGTTTAGACGTTTCAAGATGAAAGCAGCCTCGTTCTGTTGGGGCAGTGCAGCGTTTATTAAGAAAATAGATGCCTCATTTCTCTGTTGATTCCACCGTAAACCCGCGCCCCTCTGCTTTGCCTGTTTCATCAGCAAAGTGAAACAAAAGTAGTATATGGGAATTCTTAACTTCCCATATACTAAATTATTGTTTAGACCGTGGGAATTCTTAACTTCCCATATACTAAATTATTGTTTAGACCGTGAAACAATAATTCAGGGAACTTGAGGCATTTATAATGGTATATGGCTTTCTAGTTTGTCGAGTCTTAAAATGCAAACATGCCAGTATATGACCATGACCATACCTTCCCCCAAATTCACACTGGTTTCAAACATCTCCAGAGGAGAAACTATAGCTGCCCCACACTGTGGGCACACACAAATGAGCCACTGGTGATAGATTAACTGACAGGTGTGTGGCATAAGTTTTTTCCCAATTCTGTTTTGACTCCTGGAAAAATGTCTCAAGGGATTTTCAAATTGCAACCTATTTCTTAGACTGGAACCCATTTTGTTAACTAGTCATATACACGTAGGCTAGAAAAGCAGAAGTGTGATCACCCATGCAACCAGAATCTGGTACGTCTGAGGTTAAATGCCTTTCCTTTGACAAATGAAGTTTTCTATTGGCTTTACTGTCAGTTGCTCTATGTGAAACTTGTAATAATCCTCTGAGGCACATAGCTAGGTGCATTATATGTCCAATAATGTGCCCAAAAAGTGAGAATAGACATTAGTCCCATTTCAAAAAGTATGACATACCCAAGCCATACAGTAAGCTAATGACAAAGTGGAGGTTAGTACTATCAATTTTTTCTAACACTTTTTTATTTTCTGATCAGGTTTGTGTGGGGGAAACTCAGTGGAGAGGAAGATCTACATCCCCTTAAATAGAACAGCTCCCTGTGTCCGTCTGCTCAATGCCACTCATCAGATTGGCTGCCATTGTGAGTTCAGGTTTGGATTTGTGTTCATGGCTGTTGATAGTTCAGTCTGTGCCCTGGATATAAAGATCCAAGTCCTGCTTGGGAGTCTTAGCACACAAATTAAGTTATGTGGGTGGAAACTGGTAGAGAACCATTTTGTAAAACCAGGCAAGCTAATAAGGAAAATCTAACATTTAGTAAATGCTGCATATTAAGTTTCTTAAACATGCATCTCATTTAATCCCCATGATGTAGCTACTATTATGTCATTTTATAAATGATGAAACTGAGACTTAGAGAAGTTGAGGAACTTTTCCAATATCATCAGCTATTAAGTACTGAAGCCAGGATTTGAGTCCTGGTGGTCCAGGCTCTAAGCAAGGACTCTTAACCAACCACCCAGAAGGTTAAGTAGAAAACTATGCTATTTTCTATGGAGGAAGTAGGTTCATATTCTAAGGCAGGGGTGTCAAACCCATTTTCATTGGGGGCCACATCAGCCTCGCAGTTGCCTTCAAAGGGCTGAATGTAATTTTAGGACTATAAATGTAACTACTCCTTAACTAGGGGCAAGGAGCTTGGCACTGCTGCTGGGTAGAAACAAGGTGCCAGGCCAGATAAAACAAGGTAGAGGGCTGGATTCGACCCATGGTCCTTGTGTTTGCCACCTGTGCTGTAAGGAATCCAGTCATCACCTGCACTCTGATCTCTTTAGAACCAAAATGGGCTTTTTAAAGGCAACGAACTATTTGAAGAGAAGGCATTGAGAAAGTCTTATAATTGCAAGAGGAGTTAGTAGAGCATTTGCATTTGTCTTCATGCTTTGTAAATGTGTTTCAAAATAGGGTACTATGACAACATGATTTTAAAACTATGAAAGGGAGAAAAGGTTGTGATCTAAAGGCTGAATCTCACTTCCTCTTCCCTAACCTGCTATTTTCAGACTTTGTTCTTCTGTGGATAGTAAGTAGCTCTGTCAGAGTATGATTTTGCTGGTAAGCAGGAAATAGTATCAGATCTTGTCTCCTTCATCATCAAATTAGTCACGTCTGAATTTCATTTTACTCTTAATGAAAACAGTATATACCTGCACAAAGCCAAAAGTCAGACTGCCTTTAGCAGATGTTTATTGATGATGCTGAGTAAGTAGTGTGCTCTCAGCAGTACTGTGTGATTTCCTGAAACCTTCCAGTTTGGTAGGAGAAGACTGGAACACTGAGAAGTGAAGGACTTACCCAAGGTGACAGTTAGTACTTTCTTACCCATCCTTCCCTGAGCTATACTCTGTGTTCATCATCCCATATCTCTGCTACAGGAGATCTAGGAGTAGATTAATTGGTTCCAAAGAGTTCCAAATAAGATTTTTGTTGGACTTAGTTGTTAAACTGGGTTTGTGGGTAGAAGGGAGCCAGGCCCATTGTAGGCTGAGATCCAACTGCAGGTCTTGCTGGAATTCCACTCAAGTGTGAAAGGCTAGAACCCCAGCCTCCTGGAGCTGGTCTCCAAGATACCACCTTTGGGAATGAGTCATTCTGCTGCATGTTCTTAGAGCAAACCTGTGGGAAGCAGAGCAGTAGCCAAGTGCCAGTACACAGAAGCAAGCGGGGAGGGGCTGGACTCTGGCCACTTCCTAATTAAGATCTTATTTCCTTTTCAACCTACTCATTTATAAGCCTTTCTCCATCATATCTTTCTGTCCTGAATAAGCTATACCCTTTTAATTAGGATTGCTAGCATTAAAGGAGAAAGAGACCCAGGTTTAATTTTATGATTATAATGTTCCATTTCTATTGGATCCTTTTAAATTGCTTAAAGAGCTTATGTAGGTTTCTTTTAGTTCCTTCCTTTCTTTCCTTTATTAATGTATTCCCACAATATAAGATAAATAGGGATGGAAAAACTCTTCATTGAAGGTCCAGAGAAAGTAAGCAAGTTACTTAAGACCACATAGTCACTCATGGGAACCCAAATCAGAATCCAGGCTTTTTTACTTTTTTAAAGATTTTATTTATTTATTTATTTTTAGACGGGGAGAAAGAGAGGGAGAGACATCAGTGTGTAGTTGCCTCTTGTACACCCCCTACGGGGAACCTGGCCCATAACCCAGACCTGATTGGGAATCAACCCTAACTGGCGACCCTTTGGTTTGCCAGCCAGGGCAGAATCCAGGTTTTTTAAGTTCAGTGTCATTGCTTGTTTTCTTCCTGTTCTCTTTCAGGAGAATACAAGCTCTTCCTTTGCCCTGTTTTAAATGCGCTGGCAAGGACTTTTGTCTTTAGTTTTATTTAAAGCTTTTATTGGTAGGTAGATCATTAAAGTTATTCCAGAGTATGATATTCCTTTATATTTTATTACTGTCAACATGAACTTAAGTATTTAGTGTATATAAGACATAGTTGAATTTTGGGGACCTGCTGTCATGTCTAGATTTTACCAGATCCCATGGGAGAAAAATACTACCTGGTTGGCAGTGTGACAATGCTTATGGTTTCTATTTCATGCAGATTACAAGTATTTCAGTGCATTGATCTATAGCCATAATTCTTATTCCTGGCTGTGTATATTAAAGAAACACATGTAGTATGTTTTGAAAATACACATACCTGAGCCTCACCTTTAGAGATTTTAATTTAGTAGATCTGTGTTTTTTAAAACTCCAGAGTGATTCTGATATACAGCTAGGGTTGAGAACTAATATTTTAAAAAAGTTTGTGAATAACACATCCAAATTTCAGTGAGGTGGAAACTCATACAGGGACCCTACAATGTCTCTACATGGATCACTAGGGACCTGAGGGGTACTACTATATAGAACTCAAGGTATACCAGACTATGGGTCATCCATCCTCTAGTACAGTGCTTCCCAATCTTTGTCATGTCATGAGGCACATAGAAAATGGGATTCTGGCTCATATAGAAATGGATATTTATAAGGCATCCTGGGGTAATGGGTGAGTCTCTTCCTGACTGGGAGTGACCAGCCTATGGTCTTTGGAAACCCTAGTTCCCTAGAAATGAAGGGAATCAATATCAGCACATCTCTAATCCATTTAAGGCCCCTCAGTTGGGAAACTGTGTTCTGGAGACCTCAGAGTTCTTGATGAACTTTTCCTAAAACTGGCCAAAAGCAAGTAAAGCTATTCTCAAATAGGGCAAAGGAATGGAGATCTAGGGAGGCTACTGAGGCCAATGGAATCTGCACATACGTTTTCACAAAGGAAGGTTCAATGGTAGAACAACAAGCTAGAGATTTAGAGCCTGCCATTTTCTAGAGAAAATACAGGTTTGAACACTTTATGTGTGCTGTCCTAGAATCTTGTACATTTGGCTAAATGGGGTTGAAGGAAGAGGGGAAGAAAGTGAAGATTACAGAGCCTTTCTGACCTTTAATGAACAAAGCCTCCTGAGTAGACTTCTTGGGCTCTTTTGTCCCCAAGGAGGGTCCATTACCTTTTTGTAGTCCTCACATGGAATGAGGGTCTTTCAGCTCTTTAGTTCAAGTCTAGACATGACAATATTAACCCAGATATTTTGTGACATGTTTGGAGACAGATGATCTGCAGAGTCAGTGAGGCAAAGTCAGAATTGCCAACTGTGGCGGTTTTAATTTGACTCATTCTGTCCTGGCAGCTTCCATTAGTGGGGACACAGGGGTTATTCACGTAGTGGAGAAAGAAGAGGATCTGCAATGGGTGTTGATTGATGGCCCCAACCCCCCTTACATGGTTCTGCTGGAGGGCACGCTCTTTACCAGGTAAAAACTGGGTGTATCTGCTGGAAACTGCATGTAGAGAGTGGAAAAATTCAGTGAACAGTCCTCACTTGTGATTGAAAATTTCCCTGGCTTCCTGGTCTGATCAGGGTAGGGGTGGGGTGCTCCTCAGAAGGAAAGATACACTATCAAAAGAAATTATCTCAGTGACCTTATAAGTAAAGTTCCAGTGAGTAAAGACACCAGGGAGGGAGGAGGATCACAGGGTCACTCAGACACAGAGTAGATGAGATTAAACCCCGAGCTCAGATTGGGTAATAGTCCTCTCAGAAGGTAGAGACTGAAAAGTCAACAGTTTGATTCCCCAAATTCCCCATTTGTTTTTATCCTTAGGGGTAGGATATTGGGCTGCCGGATAACCTTTCTATCTTCCTTCATGTTGTTCCCTCCCTGTTCTAGGAAGGTGATGGAGAAGCTGAAGGGTAGCACTAGTCGGATTGCTGGTCTTGCAGTGTCCTTGGCCAAACCCAGCCCTGTCTCAGGCTTCTCTCCTAGTGTGCAGTGTCCCAATGATGGGTTTGGTAAGAGCCCTAAAGGATTGATGGAGCCTACTATCACCCAGAGTTCATTGTTGCATCAGTCTCATCTTTGTGTATGTGTGTGGGGGGAGGAGGGTGATATCTGTCTCTGTGTCTTTGTTTGTATGTTGTATGAGCAGCTGACTCCCAAAAAGAAGGTAGTGTTTCTTGTCTTTGCCATTCTTCCCTTCCCTCTCCTGCTTCCTCTTCTTCACTAACCTTCCATCTTCACTTTTGTCACATGCTCAGATCCCTAATTAGCCCACTACGGCTCCCAGATACCAGTGTCTATTTTACTGTGGGTGATGACAGGTTGTTGCTTGCTTCTTTGAGTCCCCTGTCTTTGGAACTCTTCATTCTGACTCTATAATATCTTAGCTTTCCTCACCTGGTCACTAAATGGTTGGTGTCCCAACATTCTAGCCCCCTCTTCTTCTTTAGGTGTGTACTCCAACTCCTATGGGCCAGAGTTTGCACACTGCAGGGAAATACAGTGGAACTACCTAGGTGATGGCTTGGCTTATGAAGACTTTAGTTTCCCCATCTTTCTTCTTGAAGATGAAAATGAAACCAATGTCATCAAACAGGTAATGACTCTGCCAGCTCCTAGCAATTCCAGTTAGAAAGTATTATTTTATAGGCTCTCCTCTTGTTTGGAAGGAATCTCATTCTATTAGTACACCCTCTGAAAGACAATTGCTTCAAGAAGAGCCAAGAAATTAATTTTTCTCACATCTCCCCCTCCCATTTCTCTTTTGCCTTTACAGCATTAAAGGTTTTTGGACTGGAAGGAAATGTAAAGGATATTTAATATGAAACAAGGTATAGAGAGCCCTGGTTAAGAACCCCTATTATGGTAAAAAGAACATTGAACTAGAAATTGAGAGACTCAGTTCAGTAATTTCTGAAGTTCTTTTCAGCTCTAATATTCTCCAATTCTAGTCTAGCTTCTTCATTTTAACACATAGAGCAGTTACAAGATTTATCCAAAGTTACATGGTGAGTTGATGTCCAAGCTGTCTTGAATTTGATTTTTGATCTCCAGTTCAGTGCTGTTTGCATCAAACCACATTAGGAACAGTGGCTGTAACTCCATATTGGGCCAGGTCATTTAATACAGGTTGATGTCTTCTGCCCCAAATAAGTTATTTCACACCTCTTGAGGAGTTTTTCTCTCTGACCTTATTGATCCCATGGTTGTGCCAGACAGCTACAGCTCTGGGACAGGTGTAGGAGTGGCTTCAGAATAGAGCTGGGCCCTCCTTTTTCTGGGAAGTATGGGCGGGACTCTCCAGCTAGCTGCCTCAGTGGGGTCCATCTCCTCTTCTAGTGCTATCAAGATCATAACCTGAGTCAGAATGGTTCAGCACCAGCCTTCCCACTGTGCGCCATGCAGCTCTTCTCACACATGCATGCTGTCATCAGCACTGTCACCTGCATGCGACGCAGCTCTATCCAGAGCACCTTTAGCATCAACCCAGGTAGGGCAAATCTGAGACATGCTTGGTATGCTGGGTGGGGATAAGGAGACCAGGCCAAGGAATGTTGGGAGACCTGTAGGGAAGGAGTGGGCACAGGCAGAGAGCACTGGTGGGAGAAGTGGAAATAGTTCTCAACAGTTGCATCTTGTCACTGAAGTGGATGCTGGAGACAGAGAATGTGACTCACAGAATTCATGGGGCACTCACTGGTCAGAAAGGACTTCCATACCTTCTTTTTAGCTACTTTCTTCTTTACACTGTACATGTCTCACTGTTTGTGTCCTGCTCAGAAATCGTTTGTGATCCCCTGTCTGACTACAACGTATGGAGCATGCTTAAGCCTATAAATACATCTGGGACATTAGAACCGGATGAGAAGGTTGTGGTTGCTGCCACCCAGGTAAGTGTTGGCCTCTGATCAGGGTGAGTAGGTCTGGTACAGAAAGGGCAGGCAGCCCTGACCAGTATGGCTCAGTTGGTCCGGCATCCTCCAGCAAAGTGAAAGGTTGCTGGTTCAATTCCAGGTCAGGACACATGCCAGGGACACACAGGCTGGTCCCTGGTTGGGGCACATTCAAGAGGTAACCAGTCGATGTTTTTCTCACACATTGTTGTTTCTCTCCCACCTTTCCTCCTTCTCTGAAGATAAATAAAATTTTAAAGGTGGGGAGGGGCAGGCAGGCCTCTGTTGCACATACCAGGTTTCATAGTTACTATAATGGAGACCCTCAAATGGAGAGGGATCTGGCTGTGGGACTCTGGACTTTAGGACATGAGTATTCTCTTGACTAAAAGAGGAGAAGGGGCCTGGGGCCTGGTCCTAATTTCCATTTTCAAACTGTACCTCCCTGCCTTTTCTGGTGGACCCAGCTGGACAGTCGTTCCTTTTTCTGGAATGTGGCCCCAGGAGCTGAGAGTGCTGTTGCCTCCTTCGTCACCCAGTTGGCTGCAGCTGAAGCTTTGCACAAGGCTCCTGATGTGACCACCCTACCCCACAACGTCATGTTTGTCTTCTTCCAAGGGGTAAGGTTCTCTGGCTTGAGTGGAATGGCCAGGAATAGGAGTTGGAGGGTTGTAGGTGGGAGTGGCCATCTTCTGGGGAAGATCTCAATATCTGTTGAAAGTTGTCATTCAACAGAGAGCTTCTAGATGTGTCTACATGTATCTCCTTCAGAGTCCCCCATTTTAGGAAGGCTCTGCACCCTGCCCTGGAAGTGGTATACTGCCCACCCCCGTCTCCCCCACTTACGCCATCTACTTCAGGCATTCTTTTACTTTTTTTCCCTAGACCCCTTTACACTCACCTCCATTCAGGAGCTCTGAGGCTCTCGATGTTCTCCCTGTCCCCATAGCCTGGCCCTGGAATAAGGGAACAGTAGCCCTGGCTGAGTCAGTAGAGGTATGAGAGGGGCAGGAAGCAGACACAGAGCAGCTGATGTTTGCCTCAGGCTGTTCTACCCATTTTTAGGCTCAAAAGGTTATGTGATAAATACATGTGAGGGACAGTCATAGCTGGGAGGCAAGGTAGGGAAGAGGATACAGTCACATGATTCTAAAAGCTAGCCAGCACTTGAGATGCCATAAGACAGTAGCCTTTATGCTGAGAGCTTTGATCTAGCCTCAAGAAACCAAAGTTGCCCTAACCCTTTGGAATCTCCGTTCCCTTTCTCACCCATCTCTACCTCTCAGGAAACTTTTGACTACATTGGCAGCTCGAGAATGGTCTATGATATGGAGAAGGGCAAGTTTCCTGTACAGTTAGAAAACATTGACTCATTTGTGGAGCTGAGACAGGTGTGTAGCATGTGACCTTGTCCCCTTCCTTCCTAAAGTTTCCTCTTTTGTTCTGTTGTCCTCCCTTCAGTTACCATCACTGCTTTTCTTGACTTCTCTTTTGAACCCACTCCTTTCTCTCAGCAGACTGAGTATAAATATTGCTTCTTCATCCTTCCCCCAGGTGGCCTTAAGAAATTCACTAGAGCTTTGGATGCACACAGATCCTGTGTCTCAGAAAAATGAGTCAGTATGGAACAAGGTAATCTGAGCATCTCTCCCCCTCACTCGTATTTTCAACAGCTCAGAATACAGGCACCCCCCCTTACCCTGGCCCTTTGCCAAAAGCCCCTAAGGCCTGTGAGACAGGACCTTAAGTTGGGTATTAGCTAAAGGGTGAACACCATGACTATTACAGCTCCCCAGCAAGAACCGCTGGTTCTATGGGATGGGTAGTTCTTTGATCATTCGGTGCCTGGCAAACTATTGCTGGCCATTAGGACAGGGTGGTGACTGGCTCCCTTCTCTCCCTGCTGCCCCATGGTTCCAGTCATCCAGGCCATGCTGCCCCATTCCTGGCATGCCAGAGTCCTGCCGTCACTTTCCTCACTATTTGTTCAAGCTCCTCCATCACCTCAATGTCCAGCTTTAGGCCTGTTTTTTTCCAAGAAGTCTCTTCCTGCCACTGCAGCTTCGGTATCATCCCTGCTCTGGGCTCCTACAGCCCTTGCCAACTGGGTTACCTGTTTTGTATTATCATTTGTTCCTCCAGTTTTGCACAACAAATAATAACTGAAGCATCTACTGAGGAAAGACAGAGTTCTGAGGACAGTGAGGTTTACCTATAAATACAAAAAACACAGGCCTCTTCCTTTTTTATGCCATAATTTTTTTTTTTTTTTACTTTAAGGGTATATTTATTAAAGCCGGGGACGATGAAACAAGAAGGACCTAGGATAAAAGAAGCAAAAGGAGAGTCTAGGCAAGGCTGCTTTGGCTCTCTAGACATGCTATAGGAAAGAAATGAGCCTAGATGGGGCTGCTATTGGCTCACTGAGAAATAAAAGTCACAATGAGCCAAGGTGGGGCTGCTGTCAGCCCACTGAGAAGTCAGAGAAAGGGGGGACTTGGAAATAGGTTCAGGGGGTTAGCCCAGGATGAGCTGCTGCCCACTGCTCCCCTGGTTGCAAGTCTCCTGGGGACCCTTAGAATTTAGGAGAGAAAAGTAAAGATGCACCCCCGAGAGGGAAGAAAGGCAGGCGTGGGCATTCTTCTGGTAGGGAGAGTGTGCCTATGCTGTAATTTAAAAGGATGGTAGGAGCTGCAAAAAATTAGAGGGCCTTGATTCAAAAATGCTTGAGGCATTTAGATCTAGGAGTGGTTGGGACAACTTCCTAAGCTAGGAACTTGAAGTAGAAAGCATTTTAGTCCTAAAAGAGACTTCCCACTTGCCATTTCTCATCCTCTCTCACCCTCCCAGGTGGAGCATCTCCAGACCACATTAGAGAACAGTGGTGCTGGTGTACCTGCTGTTGTCCTTAGGAGGGTGAACCAGTCCCAGCCTCTCCCACCATCTTCTCTGCAGCGATTTCTTCGAGCTCGAAATATCTCTGGTGTTGTTCTTGCTGACCACGCTACTAGCTTCCATAACCGGTAAGTTACGTGGCCTGCATCCTCTTACTTGTTGGAGAGAGTCTGTTCTGCCATCAAGGGTCCAGGTCCACAGAGAGATGACTTCTGTGTCAAGAAAGATCACTGCTGTCCCCTCTCCCCACACCACCCTCTCTAAAACTTCAGGTCAGTTTGTGTTCTTTGTTCAGTAGCGTATTCATATGACTTGTCCCCTCATTTGACTTGATGTTCAACTTAGAAAACAGTTCTCACCTTAACCCTTTCCTGCATAATCCTTGCTTGTGCTTCCACCTTCCCTAAGCTGTCTGGGGGCTTGAATTCCCTAGGGCTGCTGGTAGAGGGCATCATCTCAAACAACGGCACTGGAATGATGATAGGGTTCTTAAGGTGTAGAACAGAGCATTGTCCTTGTCTGGGGCCCACCAAGGGTGCCGCAAACCATACTCTGAAATGTCACATGTTGTTGCCATGTGGTAAGTGCATGTGGTTCAATGTGAGGGTATCGTGTCCCCTACAGTTGAGGTAGCTCCAGAAATAAGGGGTGAGGCCTGTTAGTCACCTCTTTCCTGGTTGTAGGCACCTCTAAACTACCTCTAACTTGAGCCCTGGACTAAAAGGTCATTTCTTTCTCAGGCTGGACTGCTAAGCCCCAAGTCTCCTTTCCTCTTTCAACAGGTCAGAGGAATTTCTGAGTGATAGTGCATAGGTTCTAGTTCTCTTGAGTATAGCCAAGTAGCAACTTCTCATTTATTTTGGGCAGCAACAGTTCTGGTGCATAGGGTCAATTCTCTTCCCCCAGTTTTTCAATCATACCACTTCGGGATAAGGGGTAATTCACCATTTGAACACATTTGGACTTATGTGGCTGACTTGTTTCTGTATGGGAGAAGCATTTATAGATGGTAAAAGCTGGGAGCTCTCTTTTCTTAGTCCTACTTCTAAGATCTGTCTCCTTGGGGCTCCCCAAGGAGCATTGGGGTAGTTTGAGCTAGTGTAGTATTATATATCTGTGACTAGAGGTGCTAATCCCCCTCTACTTTCAGCCACCCTCAGTAGAAATGTTCACTAGAACAGTCACGCAACTGCTCTGGTAATGTGTGTCAGCTTCACTGAAAGTCATTTTCACCACCCTCCTATATCTCCAACCCAAATGACAAAAGTGTCTCTTATGTTTAAAGACTTCCTGGAGATGAGATTCCTGCATTCTATTCTCATTCACCTACTCTACCTTGTCTGTTGGAAAAGTCTTTGTATTTAACTAACCACTGCTATCCTTACTCCTACCTCCCCTTTCTCCACACCTTCTTCAGTATGGGATCATAATCTCTCTACCTGTCCTGGATGATGAAAAATGAATACTGAGTTTCTGCGTAAGGGGCAATTGAAGGAGGGAAGGGGCAGGGCCCTTGATGAGTGTAGCCAAGGCTCATCATGTTGGCTTTCCTGGCAGCTATTACCAGAGCGTTTATGACACTGCTGAGAACATTAATGTGAGCTACCCTGAATGGCAGAGCCCTGAAGAGGACCTGAACTTTGTGACAGACACTGCCAAGGTAGCACTGGCATGGGCTGGGTGGGAGTAATGGGGAACACAGAGAAGTTGAGTAGGATGTTACTGCTTGGGATTAGGAGAGGTAGGCCATTCAGTCCCCCTCCTCACCTACCACAGGCTCTTGCAGATGTGGCCACGGTGCTGGGACGCGCACTGTACCAGCTTGCAGGAGGAACCAACTTCAGTGACACTATTCTGGCTGATCCCCAAACAGTAAGAACAAATGGGCCCTGACTCCTTTCTGTCCATTTACATCACAGGCTGCCTCAATTTTTATGTCCCTTGCCCTGTCTCCCACACCTTGGAATTCACCATGCCTGTATGTGCCTGTGAGGATACCTGATACCCCAGGGAGCCCTTGACTGGGCCTCATCTGTACCCTCATGAGCCAGCCACTGTCTTCCTAACCCCAGAGTCTATCTGGTCAGTGTGGTTTCTACTCCATGGCTGGACCTCCACTAATCACTCTGTCCCTAGGATCCAAATCACAAAGCTCTCTCTTCTCACTGTCCCAATCCTAGGTCACCCGCCTGCTCTATGGCTTCCTGGTTAGAGCCAACAACTCATGGTTCCAGTCTATCCTTAGGCAGGACCTAAGGTCGTACTTGGGTAAGCACCTGATGTGGGTATGGGACCCTTGGCCAAGGAAAAGGGTAGGAAAAAATCTTCATTTTGCTTTAATCTTTACTTTTTTTTCTTTTTCCTTTCTACTTCCTCCCCCTACCCCACTTGTTTCCCTTTCTTTCTCTTTCTCTTTTTTTCTTTGGCTGTGGCCAACCTGGGGCTCTCTGTCTCTGCCCATCTACATTGCACCATCTATCTACAAAATCCTTCCCTTCCTGTGGTTACCAATCAGGTGACGGGCCTCTTCAGCATTACATCGCTGTCTCCAGCCCCACCAACGCTACTTATGTTGTACAGTGTGCCTTGGCAAATTTAACTGGCAAGGTGACCGACCTTACCCGAGAGCAGTGCCAGGATCCGAGTAAAGTCCCCAATGAAAACAAGGATGTGAGTGGTAGGGGGTGTTGGAGGTGCCCTGAGGGTCCCTTTCCCTTGGGAAAATTAGATTATTTCCTTGGCCCAGTTGGACCCAAGGCTGGGGATGGAGAAGTGGAGGGATGCAGCCCTTTGAACTTGAGTGTTGAACAGGCAGTAGCCTGAGTGAAAAAGGACCATCTAAAGGGTAAAGGGAATGGCGAGAGAGGGTCACCTCAGCCCATGCTCTGGCATGTCTTTCTGTGCAGCTGTATGAGTACACCTGGGTTCAGGGCCCTCTAAACTCCAACAAGACGGACCGGCTCCCCAGGTGTGTGCGTTCCACGGTACGACTGGCCAGGGCCTTGTCCCCTGCCTTTGAACTCGGGCAGTGGGGCTCTACTGAGTACTCTACATGGACTGAGAGCCGCTGGAAAGACATCCATGCCCGGATATTTCTGATTGCCAGCAAAGAGCTTGAGGTGAGATGAGAGATAGGTGGTGGCAGAGATATCTTTGACTCTGTTGCCTCTTATCTCATATCCCTTGGTTTTCCATTTGCTGCAGATTTGCCCCAAAAACCTACCGCAAATCTGTCCCTTGTCGGCTAGTATACCCCATTAGGAAGCTCATCTTCATTGATAATTTGATTCTATATTCATTCTGGAGATATGTTCTCATAGAGACCTAAAGAGACACTGCTAGCCCTGTAGTCCCCAGATAGTCCTTCCACATCTCCTCTCCCACCAGCATTCCCACCTGGCATAGTTGGGATGGTTCAGTCCAGTATTTATTGAGTACCTGTCACAAATAAGTCAGTAATGTAATTGCCATGGAAGAGTCAAAGTCATGGGTCCTGCCTTCAAGATACTGAAAATCTAAGTAAGACAAGACAAGCAAGAACAGAGGTTCTTTGCTTTTCTTTTAAAATGTGGTGACTATAAGTCTCGGGACTGGGGAGATGTTTCCTATGATTGTTCAGTATTTGGTGCTTGGAGCCAGCTCCAGAATTCCGATGTCCTGGCTCCCAGCCCCAAGCAGTTGCCCCAGACTGCACTAAGAGAATAATCAGAGCACCTGTCTCCCCCTGCAGTTCATCACCCTGACGGTGGGCTTTGGCGTCCTTGTCTTCTCTCTCATCATCACCTACTGCATCAATGCCAAAGCTGACGTCCTTTTCATTGCTCCCCGGGAGCCGGGTGCTGTGTCTTTCTGAGGAGAACCCCAGCTTTTCCTGCAGCTCTGTGGTTCATTCCCTAGATCATTTGTCCCACTGGGACAGAAACCACTAGTTTGTCACTGGAACCTTTCTGGGCCTGGCTCAGACTGGGATTAACATAAAGAAGAAGAACTGCCCAACAGAGACAGTGAGAGAGAAACAAGTCTCCTTCCCTCCCCATCACCCCCTTCCAGTCTCCCCTTTCCCGTTTCTTCTTTCTCCCCTCTGCCAGATTCTAGGGTGACAAACAGAAGCTTCTAGCTCCTGTTTAACTCCTAGCCACCCACCATAACTTACCCTTCCTCAGACTTCCTCTACTACTCTTTCCATCCTGCCCTGTACCTTCCTCTACTCCCTACTCCACCTCCTGTACCCATCCACCTTCCTGACCAGGAAGAATGACATGAAGGGTTGAATGCCAGGAACAAACTACAAGGAACCCTGAGGAGGAGGATGGGGCGATCTGGGGGCCAAGCCTGCTGTCTCCCTTCCGCCGACCTGTCTCCAGGCCTTTAGATGGCACATCAGGATGGGCATGCTGCTGGGTGGGTATCCCACCTCCAGCCCACAGTGCTGAGTTGTCATTTGTAATAAGCTGTAATATCTATTTTTGTTGTTCTCCTTTTTTTGTTTGTTTGTGTATAAATATATAAACAATGGGTTTCATTAAAATAGATTATCCCACATGACCTGTTATGTGTCCCGGGCTCTCTTGCTCAGCGACCCAGACTGGAAGTCACAAAATTGTTACCTCATGCTCTCTTCTGGGTCTTCTGAGGCCCAAGGAATAAGGCTCTGTCAGAACCAGCTGGAGTCCTGGAGCCCTGGTCTGTGTTTCATAAGAACAATGTTAGCAGTTTCTTCCCACCTTTGTGTTTGACAGACATTTCTTTATTCACTTTGAGATACTGGTAAGGGTACAGAGATGAAGGGAATACAGCCCTTGAGTAACTCCAAGTTGGAATGAGGGGAGAGACAGATACACTGCCTATTGGGTGTGATCCAGTCTGATAAATGGAATAATTACAGAATATCCAGTCCTACTGTGGTAGCACATAGTGGGACTTGGGGCAATGTGGTGGCATTTAGAAAGGCTACACAGAGGAGAAGGCATTTGAGGTGTGATTTAGATTTATCAGGTATGGAAGCACAGAGCCAAGAGAAAACACCGGTCATGTTTGCAAACGCTGAGTTATTCAGCATGCTCAAGCCATGAGGATCAGCAGGAGAGGCTGGGGCCAAGTCATGAAGGCTCCCTTGGGTGGTGTACTTTCTGTTGATGGTGGGCATTTTGTAGACCAAAGAAAAGAATGGTTTGGGACTCTTTGGAGACACACTAATCGCCTGGATCTTAATGGAGGCAAAATTCTGGAATGTAGCAACACCGTTAAATTAGAGGCAGAGCCTTAGCTGAGGGGGAAAGAACTGACAGGAGTGACACTGAAGCCAGCCTTCTCTCCTCACTGTGGCCAGGAAGCTGTTTCCCATGTGCCTGGGGACAGCAGAGATGGAAAAGAACTGGCCATTTTCAGAGTCCTAAACCTTTCTTTTAGTTTCCTGATTGGGCTGTTTACTTTTTTGAATCCTGCTGAGAGGAAGTAGTTTTTCTCCAGGTTTCTTTCCAAGTTCCCTCAAGGGAATGTTTGGGGTTCTGGGAAATGCAAATACACACTGCTGCTCCCCTCCTCACTTCATGCCTCCCAGTCTGAGGTACAGAGCTGTGTGGTGTGCTGGCGGGAGCTGAGCACAGCTGCCACCATCATCTGGGCTGACTCCACACCTCCCTTGGCCAACACATTTCCCAGCGGACAGAGCATTACTCCCTCATTCTGCTGGTGGCTTCAGGAAGCAAGGAAGTGGCTAGGTTATCAGTGAGGGGGCTGAGCAGGGAAGCAGAGGAATGGGAAGAATCAAGGAAACAGGGTGGGCAAGAAAAAAGGGTATAAGACGTAGGGCCTTCAATATTCAGTCTCCTGCCTCAGGAAGAATCCTCAAGCTGCTTCTCTGCCTTTCATGCTATCCCACCTCACAATCCCTACCACCCTCCCCCAAAAATACAGAACCAAAAAACTGGCTCTTTCTATGGCTCTTGTGGAGGCCAGACTTCGTGGAAGGGGCACAGGCCCCCAGACGAACCACTGGGGCTGTGTTTCTGAGACTGATCTGGCTCCTCATCAGGTACCTCCTGTGCCCTGGAGATCACATGGGACTGGCTGGCAGCACCTTAGGGCCACAGAGTTTAACTCCTTAGCTTCCCTTTCACTTGCTGTAGGCCTTGCTCACCCCTGTGCTTCCTGAAATTTACTTCTCAGCCCCTCCCTTTCTCACAGGGCTTCCCTCCCTCCCTGCTTCTACCCATGGGTAGCTCACACTCCACCTTTTCTTCACCCACCCCATGCTGAAAGTTGAGTAACAAACATCTTTTCCCCAAGACCTCTCGCCCTGGCTCCTCTTCTGTTTCCCACTTCTTGCCCATTGCTCCAAAAATCCCATCCTCTGAGGTTTTTCAGAGTCAGGTGTTCTGCACCGAGATTCCACCTTATTTAGTAGTACTTTGTTTCTTGTAGGGACCATATAATTAAGACCTTAGAAATTATGTCCATGGTCTAACGTATTTGATAGATGGGGGAAACAGTAACTAAGGGGAATGATGTGGCTTGCCCACGGTCATACAGCAAATAGGAGCTGAGACTAGAACATTTCTTACATCTCCACTGGCAGCTGTAGCAGTAATAAACATTTATTGAACATGGCTATGGGCAAGGCATTATCCCAGCATCATAAATGGGTTTGGGATAAAGCAGCCTTCCCTCAGAGACTGAAGACCCAAAGTCTAGATGGCAGGATGGGACGTGATACAAGATAAAACAACCAGGCACGGCAGCATGTGCTCCTTGTAAAACCAAACCAGTGCTGTAAACAGGTTCTGCTTGGAACCAGAAGATGGAGGGTTTGCTTTGGGTGGGGCCAATCAAGAGGAGCTTCCTGTTGTGCGAAGAGCTCAGGACCAGATTTTCTGGTGTGCCCTGATGATCTGTGTGACTTTGGAAAGGTCATACCCCTTCTTTGGGCCCCAGTGTTCTCATCTATACAATCTGAAGTTGGGTGCTCTCTGAGGTCCCTCTGTTGGCACTGACATCTGGTTCCATGTGGCTTTCCTTTCTCCCTTTCATCTTAAACTCCTCAGTGCAGGGCTGGTTTGAAAGGCTGATAATTCATGAACTTTCTAGGATAGAGAGGGAGGCCTGAGCCGCATTTATCCTCTAACCCAGAGATGGTAGGAATTTGGGTAAATTGTGGCATATGGGGAAAGAGGACTGGCCCTCAATCCCATCTGCAAAGAAAGCTTGGCAGGAATTGCTGAAAGTTGAGCTTGGGAAGCAGAGACCCTTGGAAGGTCAGGGTCTGTCTGAATGGGCCTCGGGTCGAATTTCTTCCTGAATCTTCACTCAGTAGAAGAGCTTCCACACTTCTTTTGTGGAGAAGGGAAGCTATAGCCTCTGTTCCTAGCCAGGAGAAACTGAGCAGGAGTGCAGGGGGTATCTCAGGAGGCCTAAGATGGTGATGCAACTGTGAGTAAATGTTACCAGCCTCTGGTCCAGGCTGGCTAGTTGCTCAGGGGCTGGGCTGCTAGGACCCTAGGGTCCCTACTCTTCCCCCTTCCCCATCAACTGAGGAGTAGTTGGGGAAATTGGAGGAAGACAGATAAAAGAGGGTATGGGGGGGGTGGCAAACAAAGAAGTAATGGGATATAGGAAGTAGGGAGACCTAGTAGGGCTGAAAGAGGAAAGGAAGCCTGGGAGTGCTGGAGGGAACTGAGCCTGAGGGGAGAAAGGCCAGGTGGGCGTGGCTGGGAGGGGAGGGGGCCTTGAGCTGGTGGTGACAGATGGGTGGACACAAAAAAGAGGGCTTCAGGGAAGACAGATGGATGGGGGAGGGAAGAGAAGCAGCTGGGGGAGGGGATGCAGTGATAGGAGGTCATAATAAGATTGGAGATGGGCTCTGAGCTGAGGAGAGGTGAGTGGAGAGGAAGGAAGAAAGGGGAGGCTGCCTTAGGAGACAAAGGCTGCAAGGCTTGGGAGCCAGAAGCAAGAGAGGGCTCAGGGGCTCAGGCACTGAAAAGGGGGGCTTCCAGCCAGGCTGACAGCAGAGAGTAACAGATTGTGTAGTTAGCCAGAGTGGAGACCCGCTGTCACCTTCTAGAGACACAGAGAGGTGGAGACAGACAGAGATGAGTGGAGCAGGCAAGGAGAGAACCTCAAATATGGAAGAAGATCCAAGACTTGCAGCTGCTCCCTAGGAAAACAAGTCCTCCTGCTTCCCTTGTTCCTGTGACCCAGAACACAGCACCCTCTGTCATGGGCTACTCCAGGAAGGGTCAGGCCATGTGGCTCAGCAAGGGTTAACACTGTCAGCTCTCCTTGCCAGCCGCTTGCCTGGTTGGGTCCCCAGGGCTCCCCACATATGTCACCCTCTCTCCTGCCAAACCCACTGCTTCCAAGCTCCTCAGGCCCTCCCCCCACCCTCAAGGACTAGGCATAGGCCCCAGGGTCTTCCCTACACACCAGCCTCCTTTTCCAACAGTCTACCGCAAAGGCTGTGTGGAGATGAAAAGAGATTGTACAAAGCTGAAAAAGAGAATACCTATAAAATGGAAAATAAAACTACAGGACCATCAGCATCTGCCCATCCTGTGGCTCTGTTCCTCCTGTTTCCCTTACAGCAAAGACCCCACACAACTCTTGAGGGAGGCTGGAGGGCAACCCGAGCCCTCCAACCTCCCTCAATCATAATACCCCATATACATGTGTAGGAAACTTCTTGCCATCTTTAGATCACTGTGCACAGATGTAAAGGTTGGGGTCAGCACTTCACAACTTATTGGGCACTTTCCCATGCATTGTATGACAAAAGCCCTGTGCAGAAAGCACCATTGTCCCTACTTCACAGATGACAAAAACAGAATCATTCAAGCTTAAGTGACTTGTTCAGGGTCACCAGACCTTAGACTCAAGTCTACTGGCCCCAAGTTCAGTAAAATTAGTTGTTCTTTCTACCACTCTAGACTTTCAGCTCCTTTTTGTCACACACTTACGTTCTCATTACTCCGCTAAGGAGCAAAAACTGAATCCCTGAATAATGACTGACTGGGGGCCCCAGAGTCCAGGATCCTGAGGTGACAGATGCAGAGGACAAGGAGGTGGTTCCAGAGCACTCTCAGACCCCCCTTTACTATCAAACCTCAGCTTGCACTGGGGAGAGCGTGGGCTGGATGCTTCAAGGCTGGAGGATCAAAAATCTGAGCTGAAGGGCATGAAGGAGGGAGACTAGGTACAAGGATCTGGTTCCTTCTTTCTCCACATCCCCTCCCCACCCTCACCATACTTCCCTCCTGCTTATTAAGGTCTCTGTAGGTTCTGCTTTTGTTTCCCTCACTGTCTTATTCTTTGGGATTAGTAATAGTCCCTCATCTCTTTAGTTCTGTTGTGTCTCCCCACCTGTTTCTCATCTGGGGTATTTTTTTGTTTCTTACAAATGTCTGGGCTCTGTCTTTCCCATGTCTGTATGTCTCTACCCTGTCTTGGGGATTTCCTAGGGACTCTGTTCCAGGATCAGTATCTGCCCATCCCTGAACATCTGTGTTTCTCTATGTCTGTATTTCTCCCAGGTCTGGGTCTCTTTAATGCTCTCCTTTTTTCAGGTCTCATCCTATGTCCCTGCCCCACTCATATCTTATAACTCTGAGTCTCCCACAAGGCCTTGGCAACCTGGGAGAATTCTGCTCCCTTCCTCTCTTTTTTATCTCCATCTCCCCTATGTCTCCATCTCCCTATGACAAGTCTTCTCCATGTTTGTTACCCAGTGACTCTGATGATTCTGTTTGGTCACCTCCCCATCGCACTCCCTCACCCTTCCCCACTCTCTCCACCGCTCCCCACTTCATTTCGTCTGCTTCCTTTCCATCTCCCACTTATCAGTATCTCTCCTCTCCCTCACAGCACAATCGCCTGCATCTCTCAGTTTCTCAGTTTCTTGGATGGCATAGAGGGCAGGAGGGTGGGGGAGCTAAAATTGTTGTTGCTGGGGGCTCATTAGGTGGAGATTGGTTTTTAATCAGCACCGTGGAAATGATGATGCAAGAACTGAGATGCCACCTGATCCCCTGCCCTCTCAACCCCCCTCCTCAAGCCTCCTTTTCCCTTCTAGCCCAGCCCATCTGTTGGTTCCTGGGCACCTGTCTGGGCCTGCCCAGGTGGGAGTTGGCACCTCACCTCCCAGACCTGGCAGTGGGAAGGGGTGGGAGACCTTGGGGAGGAATTACAGGCCTTCCTTAGGGAATGTCTCAACTAGAAAAGGTTGATCAGCAAGGGAAATGGCAAATGCCTCCTGGAACAGCCTAAACATGACGACATGTGGTTGGTCCTACTAAGGTCTAGGCCTGTCACTTGCATTATCTCACTTAATCTCCATGGCAACCTAAGAAGCAGTGAGAGTTAATCTCATTTTACAGAAAAGGACAGTTGAGGCTCAAAATGTTATTTGTTGGAAGTCACACAGCCGACAGGGCTTTCTTCACTGTAGCACACCGTCCCTGGGTCCTCCTAGCCATGGTTTGTTCTAGATACTTGCAAAGGTTCAATGAAAACCTTCAACGGCTGAATGGGGGAAAGAACTTGAGGTCCTGACACCTAGCCTGTTGTTTCTCTGTGCTTCCCTTGGTCCCTACTCCTGCCACCCTGCAACACACACACATGCAAATGTGCATGCTCAGGCTGGAGGCAGCTGAACTATTGATATGAACTTAATCAATGCCCATTTTCATATAATTTTTTTAAAAGATTTTATTTATTTTTAGAGGGGAAGGGAAGAAGAAAGAGAGGGAGAGAAACATCAATGTTGATTGCCTCTCACGCACCCCCAGCTGGGGACCTGGTCCAAAACCAGGCATGTGCCCTGACTGGGAATCAAACCAGTGACCCTTTGTTTTGCAGGCGAGCATTCAATACACTGAGCCACATCAGCCCAAGCTGCATATAATTTCGTATCTAGTTTTCTAATTGCTCATTAGATGCCCCAGCATATGTGAAGCCTGCCAGGGCTGCCCTGCCCTCCTACCCCAGTGTACTTCATATTCTGGTTTTTCCTTTCTCCTCCACTTTTCTGCTTTAGCCTTGATTCCTCCTAGGAGCCCCTAATTCCCAGTGGGTCAGGTTGGGCTGGGAAGCATAGAAAAACTCCTTACGGGATCTGTGTCAGGAATCTGATCCTGTTTCCCTGGGTGATAGAGTAGGTGGGAGAATGGGGGCTGGAATAAGAAGGTATGGGTGATTGAGTCCCACAATGATGAGGGCAAGGACTCATGGGTCCTCTTCTGCATCTTTGCACTGTCTACTTGTACTTTCTACATTTCCCTGTCAATGCCTGGGAGAGCCTTCTTCCCAGGGAAAAGGAGACATGGGAAGGAGTTGTCAAAGTCATGCTGGGACTTAGAATGGGACCATGGCACTAAAATTGAGCTTGCTGGGGGTCTCTGTCCCTGCTGCCTCTGCTGTGGGAGACTGAAGGGTTCATCTGTGATCCTGCCCTGGCTCTCGCCCCAGCCCCACCCCTTCCCCAGCTCTCTATTTCTTTCTTATGAAATATGCATGGAGAACAGATGTCCCTGCTCCCCTACTGCCTGCACCCGCCCCCCCCCCCAGGGCCAGCCCCCGCCCCTAGCTCCTGGAGTGGGGGGTTCCAAGGTCCCTCTGCCAATGGCTGCCTGGCCTGCCTGTTTAATATTGATGAGGGGGGAGCCTGGGCCAGCCAATGGAGAGCTGGGGGTGTGTGTGTGTCTCCATATATATACACATAGGGCTGGGCCAGCCCAGGTGTGTATGTGTCTGTGAGTGTGTGTGTGCCTGTGTGTGAGTACTGGTGGCCCAGTACCTGACCAAGCCCACCCCTTTTGCCTGGGTCCTATATCCCCACCATGCGTACCCCTCTAATCTGCCCTGGAGCCTGTACAGCCACACCACGCTGCCCCTGAGAGCTGTAGAAAGCTGGTCACTAACTTTGCAGATGGATGAGCTCTGAGCAGCCAGAAGAGACTGGGGCTATCAACGCTGCCCCTGTCCTGCCAGCTTGGATCCTCTCACAGGGTCCTCCTAGGTAAAGGGGGAACCACGGGTTAGGGAGGGGTGGGCGTGTCCCTCCCATTCTGGCTCAAGCCCCCTCCCAGAGCCTCCCTTTACTTCTCTCTTTGTGTGTTGTGTCTCTCTGCCCTGCACCACCCTCTTACCTACTTCTCCCTGTTGACTCTGTGCCTACCTCTCCTCATTCCGGTTGGGGATGGCAGAAGTGGGGCAGGAAGTCATGTCCTGGATGCTTGGAATTGCTGCTCTGCCTGATCCTTGGAGCCTGGAACTTTGAGACCAGAAGTGGATTTGGGGTGAGGACTTGATGGGTAAACAGAAGCTGCTGCCAGGACTGGAGCTGGGAAGGACGGTGGGGCCAGGTGGAGAAGGGGAAGGGGTCAGGTTGGGAGCAGACAAAGGGGAATGGAGGGCATGGCAAAGTGATCAGGGATGCAGGGACATGGGGACTGGCCAGTGGGAGAATCAGGCCAGATGAGAGATGTCTTGAGAACTTCACAGCTGGACTCCTGAAGCATGGGGGTGGGGAGTTAGGGAACTGAACATGTATTAGAAGGTGCGGATTGTGGCTCCTCCCACACTATTGCCATCCCCTCTTGTTCCTCTGGACCCCAGACTATGGACTGTGTTCTAAATTTCAGGACTAACCACCTTCTGTTTTGTGTTATGGCTGTATTGTACCTGCCAGTCAAATGTTGACGCCCCCTTCCCCCAGAGCATAGTTACTATTTGTCCACTGCAATTGAGTCTGTCTGCTGTGCAGTAGGGTGGGGCAAGCTTGGGGGTTCCTGACACCTGTGAGGGTATCTGTCAGACAGGAGAACCAAGGTTGGTTAGGAAGGGGTGATGGTGACTGTGAGAGAGCCTCAGTGTTTCTGCTTCTGGCTGTTAAGTCCAGCTGAGCTCACAGTGAATTCCTGCTTAACACTCCCTAAAGCAGAGCCCTTTCCCTAGCCTTCCCAGGCCATGTTCCTGCTGCCTTGCCCTGACATCTTTTGGTCCCAGGGACAAGCAAACCTTAGCCAAGCTCCATAATGGTGGCCCCAAGAAGTTTTCCACATCCTCCTTTATAGGCTGCACATGAACTGACCTCGGGCTGTGGGAGGGTGCCAAGTAGAAAGCTGCTTATATTCCCTTTCTCCAACCTTCCTTGCAGAGGAAGGGCCAGAGGAAAGTCTGAGGTTGTTGACTTAAAACCTAGAGGAAAGAGCTGATCCTGAGCAGGGGAATCACAGTCAGAGGAGATACCTTCCCCTGACTCTAGTGGACAAGCTGGTGGGATCTGGTGTCTGCGGTGGTCATGTTTGGAAGTGAGGTGTGGGCTGGTAGTTACTGAGCTGGGGCAGCTGGGCAGAGCTCCATATGTCCCAGTACCCTCTACAATGGGCAATCTGCGTATTTATCCCTGCCTCCTCCCCACCCCCACCCCCACTCCACACACACAAGGATGGAGAGGGGCCGTGGGAGGGAGGGGATCACAGGGCCAAGGCTTGCAGTCCTCCCCCTCACTAGTAAAAGTTTAGAGTCACAGCCAATCTCTCTTGGAGCTGTGGCTTCATGTTGTTCAATTCTTTTTCTTTTTCTGTTGTAGTTTCTTTAAAAAATTTATTGGGGTAAAAAATACAACATAAAATTTAGCATTTTAAGCGTGCAGTTCAATAGTGTTAAGTAGGGACGGTGGGCTGGGGTGGGAGAAAAAGACAGAAAACTGTACAAGATCAACAATTAAAAAAATACTGATAAAAAATAAATAAATAATAAATAATAACAAAATAGTGTTAAGTATATTCACATTGCAGTGAAACAGATCTCCATAACTTTTCATCTTGCACCCATGGGACAGTACCTCCCCTAACTCCTGATACACCATCCTACTTCCTGTTTTTGTGAAGTTGACTACTTAGATAACTTATATAAGTGGAGTCATACAATATGTCTTTTTGTAACTGGCTTATTTCATTTAGCATAATGTTCTCAAGGTTTATCTATGTGATTTCTTATCCATTCATCTGCGAATGGATATTTGGGTTGTTACCATATCTTGGTAATTGTGAATGAACATTGCATAGCAAACACCTCCCTCTTCAAGATCCTGATTTCAATTTTTTGGATATATATCTCTACACTGTTTTTAATAGTGGTCACACCATTTTACAATCCCAATAACAGGGTACAAGTGTCTCAATTTCTCTACATCTTCACACTTGTTATTTTCTGTATTTTTGATAGCATACATCCTAATTGGTGTGAGGTGATATCTCATGGTTTTGATTTGCATGTTTCTAATGAATGATCATGTTAATCTTCTTTTCATATATTTGTTGGCCATTTGTATATTGTCTTTGGAGAAATGTTTATTTAAGTCCTTTGCCTATGTTTTAATCAAGTTACTTGATCTTTTGTTGTTGAGGTACAGTTCTTTATACTATTCTGGACTCTAAGCCCTTATCAAATAGATGATTTGCAAATATTTTCTTCCATCCTGTAGTTGCCTTGTTATTCTGTTGACTGTGGCCTTTGATACACATGTTTTTAATTTTGATATAGTCCTACTTGTCTATTTTTGTTTTTGTTGCCTGTACTTTTGGTATCGTATCTAAGAAATAATTGCAAAATCTAATGTCATGAAACTTTCCTCCCATGTTTTCTTCTAGGGCTATATAGTTTTGGGTCTTCAATCCTCTTGCTTGGTTTTATCCTGTGCCATGTCCTCTTCATCACTTCTCCTCCTTCCCTGTACCTCACTTTCTGTATTCTCTTCCTTCTCACCATCTTTTCTATTACTCTTTTACAATGTGTCCACCTGCCTAACTCTCCTGCTGCCCACCCCTACATCCTGCCCTTGTTTCTGTCCTTCTTCCCCTACACTTTACAGTACCTCCTTCCTCCAAGTCTATCTCAAACCTCCTTATGCTCTCCTCATCTCTGAGTTGTCCTGTCCTTCCTTCCTCCCTATCAGTTTCCTCTTCTCTCTTTCAGGCTCCCAACTGGAACACTGACCATGGAACCCTGAAGTGGTTCTGACTTCTTCAGCTCAGTGGCAGACCCTACCACCCTAGGCCCTTCCTGCCTCTCCCACAACCAGTTTTCAGGCTCCCAGAGGGAAGGGGTGGGGAGGGAATCCTGATCTCACAGAGCAGGGAGCATCCATCATGATGCTCAACTCAGACACGATGGAGCTGGATCTGCCTCCCACCCACTCTGAGCCAGAGTCAGGCTTCAGTGACTGTGGGGGCGCGGTGGGCCCTGACCGGGCTGGGCCCAAGGGTCCAGAAGTGGGCCAGACCCGGGGCCTGGAGCCAGGAGAACCTGGCAGGAAAGACCTGCAGCACTTGAGCCGGGAGGAACGGCGGCGCAGGCGCCGGGCCACGGCCAAGTACCGCACAGCCCATGCCACGCGGGAGAGAATCCGTGTGGAGGCCTTCAACCTGGCCTTCGCTGAGTTGCGCAAGCTGCTGCCCACACTGCCCCCGGACAAGAAGCTCTCCAAAATTGAGATCCTGCGTCTGGCCATCTGCTACATTTCCTACCTGAACCACGTGCTGGACGTCTGAAGGCAGCCTGGATGCAACCCCCTGCCGGGCCTGGCTAGGTCCCCTCTCATCACCCACTGGCTACAACAGCCATCTCTTCCCTGAGCCGCTATACCCTGGCATGGAGTCCCCAAGGCACCGGGCCCAGGAACAGTGCCCCATCACCAACTGGTTGTGAAGGCAACTTTCTATTACCAACCCAGGCATCCCAAGGCTTATGGACACTTTCTGCAGTTTATGGTTGGGCCCCCACTATTAGAAGTGTCTGCTTGGGAGGCCAGTATACAGTCCTTGCTGGATTTACTAAGCCCACGACACATGGGTCTCCCCTAGCTCTCTCATGGGCTACTGCCTCTTCTCCCCCACATACAAATTATCAGAGACCCAGACACACACACACATCTTCTTTCCACCCTGTTCCAGCTTCTCCTGCCCCTGGTGGGGCAGGGACATCAGAATAGGAAGTGGGTAGGCTGGGCTTAGAGTGGAGTGGGCTTCTTCTTCGAAGATCTCAGTCTAGTTTGGCAGAAGGGCCTGGGGAACTAATACCTGTGAGGTGAACCTCAGCTGAAATTAGGGAATAAGTCTTCCTATCTTGTTTTCTATCTTGTTCCTGAGGATGCAGACCTTGGATCTTACTTGGTAGTGAGTGCCTAGCCCTCTCTGTGCTATTTGGCCCCCTCTGTGTGCCCTCCTGCTTCTACAGTTCCAATTTTCTCCCTGGGTGTAGAGCTAGAGAAAAGGAAACCTAGATCCTGCGGTAGGGGGTGATGTCACCCATTCCTATCCCAGGGAATGGGTGGGCCAGGTCTCACACCTGCTTCCTCCTTCCAAGCCCACCACGAAAATGTGCAAACCCACACCAGTTCCTCCCTTAGAAGAAGGGTTACCCCATCATTGCCCTTTGGGAATGTGCAACTCTCCTGGCCATAGGGTCTTTATTATTTTTTTTCCCTCCTTTAAGCTGCCTTCAGCAAGGGAAGAGACCCCACCTACCCAACCTCCAGGCTTTCCACCCTCACCACCCATATAGCTGAGCCCCAACCTGCTCACTGGAGCCTACAGTCAGCAGTAGAGCAAGGGCCCTGGGACCTGTGTAGAAGAAAGGAGCTCACTACACTTATATGCTCTTCCCTCATATCAAACTCCTAGCTCTGCAATGATATTTATTTATTTATTTATTTATTTATTTATTTATAAATATTACTATTTATTGCCCAGTTGTGCACTTTGGGGTAGGGTGAGGGGGGCCCTAGTCAGGTCCCTCTTGCTTCCTCCCTGATTACTCCTTTCCCTTTTGTCCTCCTTCAGCAACTCCAGGTGTGTGTAGGGATCCCCTTTGCTGACAACACCCATATCCCTTCCTCAGATCCATCTGTCCCAATACCCTAGTCCTCTGGGATGGTGCCCTTCTCCCAGCTCCAGGGCTCCCAGATCTTTCCTCCCTCCCTCCATTCCCAGACAATCCCACCCTGTCCCACCTGCCTCTTTTCTATTTCCAGCCCTCCTCCATGACCCTCACTTCTTCCTAGTACCCCCAAGAGTGGGCCTTAGGGGTCTATGTCCAATTTCCTTTGTATGATTCCCTCCTGTTGCATTTCTGATTTCATACAAAAAGAAAAATTAAAGTGACCTCATTCTAGCACCAGGTATGGCTTGGATCATTTGATTAGGTTGTGAAGGTGGCCTGCAGGTTATGGTAGGGAGGGCACTAAGGGTTCTAGGCCTTGATGGCTCTTCTCATTGAATCATGAGAGCTCAGTCTGGTCAGTAAATGAAGACAGAAAGCAGAAGGGGTCACAGAGTAAAGAGGTGCAGAGGAAGGTGTAACACACAGGTCCCAGACCTCCCCACCTAAAGTATCTTGTATCCCCATCTTGGCACTCATGGAGTGACACTTTCTGATCTCTCTGATGTGCTCTGCTCCTGCTCTCTATGGGCCTGAGAAGGAGCTGAGTGTCCCAGCAGAACCTACCATAAGTTAAACATGTGTCTGTGAGTCCATGCTCCTAGGAAAAGCCATGGCATGAACCATTGCCTTCCCCATTATTGTCCCTAAGCAGGATCAAAATTCCTTGCAGTCCCAGTTTTTGACTCACTTTGTGATCCCCAACATTAGGATACTGGGGAGAATACAATAGAGGACCTAGGACTAAGAGAATAATAAGGAAAGGGACAAAAAGGAGTGCTGAAAGAATATCAAAGGAATCCTAAAAGGCACCTACAATCAATTTATAGATGAGGAAACCAAAGCCCAGAGAGGAGGAAGGCTTTGCCCAAGATCACACAGGTAGTTGTGGCAGAGATAAAGTTCAAGTTCAGGTCCTTTAACTTCTATACTGCCAAGGCCCCTCTGCCTCCCCCAGGTGGCACCCTATAGACCCCTTATTTTAACAGAACATTGATAAACTAGAGTATTCAGAATTGTGTAGCCAAGAAAGCTAAAGGCCCAAGACTGCTTCACAGAAGGAATAGTTGAAAAATTGAGGATATGTGTTTTTATAATAGCAGATTTAGGGGCAACGTGCTACCCATCTTTAAATACTGAAAGAAGAAACAAAAACCTACATTCTGTGTGTTCCCCAGAGTTAGAACCAGAACTAGTAGGTAGAAGTTATAGGAAACAGATTTTTAGTGCAAGAAAAACTTTTCAAGACTTGGACCTGTCCCACAAAAGAAGGGCCAGCCTCACGGAGGAGGCGTCCAAGTAGACAGGCACTGGTACCACTGAGCACATTCCTGCTTAGGTGGGCTTCAAGATCCTTTTCAAACTTGAGGTCATCTGAGAAGGCTGCATGCAGACAGTGGGAGGAAAATGAAGTTTCAGAAAGATGCCATTTTCATCTGCAATGAGCACAGAATGAATGACATCAGCAGCAAGAGGGGTTTGAGTTAGACTTAAGGAGGAGAGTTGATATCTTCCCTTCCTCCACTGAGTTAGAGTGAAATGTGCTCTGCCCAGACCACTACAAGAGGAAGGGCTGAACTGAGGCCAGTTCAGTTCTCGTAGAGGACTACAAGAGGCAAGAGTGGGAAGGGAGCATAGAAAGCGTTGAATCTGACACCTTTGTTTTAAAGGCAGGTTACTGCTGTCCACCAGGCTGCTGTCTCACACATGATGGTGGAATGGGACTGGAACCTGGGTCTTCCACTTCTGGCCCTGAGTGCTTTTGCTTTTCCCCCTGCACAGCAGCCATAGCTCCAAGCTCCCTGCCCCCCTCACTTTTCACTTTGCCAGGCTGGAAGGCAGAAGGGGTTACTGGGCAACTTCCTCAGGGATCCCTGAGAACCTGGGGGTGGTTTCAAGGGACAGCTGCAGCTGTTCTACTGCTAGCTCCAAATTTCTTCACATAATCAATTGGCCTCGCTATTACTGGGCTCTGAAGGACAGGCGAAGAAGGAGGTAGGAGTGAGAGGAGGAAGGGACAGGACACTGGGAGAGGAGACTGTTGGGGAGATGGAGTCCCGAGGCTAAGGGATTAGGGGAAAGTGAAAACTCCAGGGCTAACAGACACAGAGGAGGGAGGAAGGGAAGGCTAGAAGAGCATGCCATTTTGGGATCCTCATTTCATATCCTCCAAAACCCAGCAAATGTGCCAGTGGGGTGAGAGAGGGGCAGTTTGGGGCCCCAGGCCAGGGGTCTCTGGCACCTCACCCTTCCCTTCCTCCTCCAGTCTCTTCTCATTAGGCCATACCACTTCCAGCTGTCCATGCCCTATTCCATCCCTAGTTACTATAAGCCCTAACCCTCCAGTCCTGTCTGTCATAATTGCTCTCCTCTGCCCTCTTTCTCAGCAAACCCCACCCCCAGTGTCAGAACAGACAGTAGGGCCCCTGGGGTTTGATAATGGGGGCGGGGTGAGGGATGGGGGTGGAGGAAGGACTCTTAGTCACTCCTCCCCACCCACACACATACTTTGTGTAGGCTGCCAGGCAGATGGCCCCTTTGTGCCCACACAATGGAGGCCTTACCCGTGTCCTCTTCCTTGGTTTGCCCAGCTTCCTTTCTTCTCTATTCCCAGTCTGGTGTCCACCTTCTTTGTCTTCTCTTTCTCTATGTGGAAGGCCTCTTTTATGACCCCTTCCTTCATCTTTCTGCCTCTTTCCTGTGTCCTTTCCTGAGCTCTTGAAATCCTACTGTGTGAGGGTTGTGAGCTGGAGAAAGAAGCTGACAGGAGGGTCACAGTCCTTGATTGCTGGTTTGGGGAGAGAAGAATACAAGCATAGAGGGAATGGGGAGAAGGAAGTCAGTGTGGCTGGTGGCCAGCGGTGTGGGAGGCAGCAGCAGCAGCAGCAGCAGCCGCCACAACAGCAATATTGGGCTAAAGGGGTGAGAGTGCATAGCTGGCAGCCAGAGCACCTGTGTGCATCTAGGCTCCATGCTCACCTTTCCTCTTTGTGCCACAATGAACTAACCACATGCCTTCCTGGGACTCAGCTTCGTCATCTGTAAACTGAGGAAGATAATAAGACCTGTCTCACAGGGCGTTAGGAGGATTAAATGATTTCATCCTTGTGGTGCTCGGTGCAGTAAGTGTTCACCACATGCTACTTCAGGGGCAGTAAAGTAGCAGGGCCAACCTCTACGGTTGTACAGCTTGTGCACTGTACAAAGTAGCTAGGCCAGGGCAGTGAAGGGGCCTGACATCCAAACCCTGCTCCACCATACCAGTTCTGCACCAGTGAGGATGTATGCAACCCCTGAGAGGTGGCCCTGGAATCACATCCCTATAATGTGGAGCCCTGAGCATCAGTCACAAGTCCAACAGAAAAGTTATGGGTCCTGACCACCTTGGAAACCAAGATAGAATGTGAGGAGACAAGAGACTATAGGAACATCAGAGGGGAAGATCCCTTAGTTCAGTGTTCTCTGGAAAGTTAGGAAGAACCAAACTATGAAGTTTGCTAAACTGAGGACAGACACATTGCAGCTGAGGAGACGCACTGCAACTGAGAAGAGGTGTGCTAGAAAAATAGAAAAGGAGGGAGAGCTGGGTCGGGGATGTGATCAGAAAATCAAATTGTGTTGATTTAGCGAACTCTGGTCCTAGCTCCTCCTCCCTTCCCTCCCCTTAGCCAGATCTGAGTATTTGCTTGTTGAACACTGCCGACTGCTGGCCACACTCAGAGACTTTCTTACTCTTCCCCTATTTTTGGCTGGGAGTTGCTAAGAATCTGAAAACAGAAGACCAGACAGGGGACAGAGGGTAAAAAAGATATGGGGGGACCTGCCATCCAGAATTCTTGTTAAGGTTTCTTTAAGATGAATGAGAGTTGATTACTGACTAGGGATAAATAGAGACCAGAATTCATAGGTGTACATTTACATATATTAACGGTCAATAATTTTCAGATTGATTTTTCTCCTGCCTTTATCCATTTAATTTGTTTTGTGTGTATGTGTGTGTAGTGTGTGTATTCTGTCTCTGGAGGTGTTTTGTGTGTATGTATGTGTAGTGTGTGTATTCTGTCTCTGGAGGTGTTTGCCTGCTTCTATGGTTTCTGTGTATGTGTACATCAATGTGTTGTTTTTGTGTCCTTTTTAAAAAAATCAAATGAGGATATGTTTTTATTGATTTTAGAGAGAGAGAGAGAAAGAGAAAGAGGAAGAGGAAGAGAAAGAGAAAGAGACATCTATGTGAGAGAGAAACATACATGGCCAAACAGGGATCAAATCCTCAGACTAGGTATGTGCCCTGACCAGGATCAAGCCTCCAAACTTTTGTTGTACAGGACAACGCTTCAACCACCTGAGCGATGTGGCCAGGGTGTGTGTCCTTTTTTACATAGGAATTGGAGTGACAACTGTCAGGCTGGAACCTGTTTCATTTCTTCTCCCCCTAGAAGCCCTTTCCTTTTCTCTGGGTTTTACTTCTGTCTTCTAGTTCCATCAGCCACAGGGCTATTTACAAGTGACAGTCTTTCGTTGGCTCCTGCCCCACTTTGGACATTCTAAGCTCAGAGCCTTGTTTGCTCTAACCTGGGACTTTTATTTTATTTATTTTTAAAAATATATTTTATTGATTATGCTATTACAGTTGTCCCATTTCTCCCCCATCATTCCCCTCCACCCTGCAAACCCCCTCTCACCCACATTCCCCGCCTTTAGTTCATGTCCGTGTGTCATAAGTTCTTTAGCTTCTACATTTCCCACACTATTCTTGCCCTCCCCCTGTCTATTTTCTACCCACTGTCTATGCTACTTATTCTCTGTACCTTTCCCCCCTCTCCTCCTCCCACTCCCCTGTTGCTAACCCTCCATGGGATCTCCATTTCTGTGGTTCTGTTCCTGTTCTAGTTATTTGCTTTTGTTTTAGGTGTGGTTGTTAATAGCTGTAAGTTTGCTGTCTTTTTACTGTCATATTTTTATATCTTGTTTTTCTTAGATAAGTCCCTTTAACATTTCATAGAATAAGGGCTTGGTGATGAGGAACTCCTTGAACTTGACCTTATCTGAGAAGTACTTTATCTTCCCTTCCATTCTAAATGACAGCTTTGCTGGATAGAGCAATTTTGGATGTAGGTCCTTGCCTTTCAAGACTTCAAATACTTCTTTCCAGCCCCTTCTTGCCTGTAAGGTCTCTTTTGAGAAATCAGCTGACAGTCTGATGGGAACTCCTTTGTAGGTGACTGTCCCCTTATCCCTTGCTGCTTCTAGAATTCTCTGCTTCATTTTAATCTTGGCTAATGTAATTACGATGTGCCTTGGTGTGTTCCTCCTTGGGTCCAACTTCTTTGGGACTCTCTGAGCTTCTTGGCCTTCCTGGTAGTCTATTTCCTTTGCCAGATTGGGGAAGTTCTCCTTTATTATTTGTTCAAATAAATTTTCAATTTCTTGCTCTTCCTCTTCCCCTTCTGGTACCCCTATAATTCGGATGTTGGGACTTTTAAAGATGTCTCGGAGGTCCCTAAGCCTCTCCTCATTTTTTTTGAATTCTTGTTTCTTCTTTGTTTTCTGTTTGGTTATTTCTTCCTTCCTTCTGGTCCACTCCATTGATTTGAGTTCCAGTTTTCCTCTCATCTCTATGGTTCCCCATGCGTCCTCCTTCATTTCACATATTGTAGCCTGCATTTTTTCATCTAATTTGTGAGCAAAATCAACCAATTCTGTGAGCATCCTGATCACCAGGGCTTTGAACTGTGCACCTGATAGGTTGGCTATCTTTTCATTGCTTAGAGGAATTGGCTCCGGGGCTTGATTTGTTCTCTGGTTTGAGCCATTTTTGGTGGGGGGTTTTTTTTTTTGGTCTGATCATGGCTGTTATGCATGAGGGGTAGAGCCTTAGGTGTTCCTCAGTGGGGGGCAGCCCAGTCGCTGAGTTGTGACGCTGTATGTGGGGGCGGGGTCCGAGGAAACAAGGGTGCTTGCTCCACTCTCTCTTGGATTCCAGTCTCCTCCGACACTTCCCCTACACCTGGATTATCTGTGTGCGAATGTGGGACCACCTGGTCAGCCAGCTGCCTTGCGTGGCTTCACTGGGTCTGCACAGTTGCCACCTTGTGCCAGGGGTCCGCTAGCTGCCGCCTGTGCACCTGGGGTCTTCTAGCCACCGCCTGCATGCCTGGGAACTGCCACCTGCTGCTGCCTGCATGCCAGGGTCCGCACCTCCACTTTTTCCTGCTGTGACTCCACCCCTCTTAGTGGTCTGGATGAATGGCTGTTGGACTTCCATACTGTTCAATTTTCTATCAGTTCTGGTTGTTTTCTTGTTTCTAAATCTTTGTTGTCCTTAATTTTGGTAGTGAGAGGAGGCACAGTGTGTCCACCTACACCTCCATCTTGGCCGGAAGGATAACCTGGGACTTTTAGACCTCCCCAGAAGGGCCTTGGTTCCCAAGTGAAGTGAGAGGAGATGGAGGGCCCTGAGATCAGAGCCTCTTTGCTACCATCCTCCCTTTTATCCTTACTGGCATTTAAACTCCAGCCTTCTCCTTTCATAGCCTTGTAGCTGTCTCCTTCATTAGTCAATCCCATTTTAGTCAATGCACTACACATTCACTGAATAGCCAGTGTGTGCCAAGCACTGTTCTAGGTTCTGAGATACAGATGCAGGCTCTTCTGACCATCTACTGGGGAGGTAGAGTGGAGACATGGACATGTAAACACACTAATTTTTTGACAGTGAATAGCATACACAAGGAATAGAAGTAGTTCAAGGAAGGAAAGATTTACTTAGAGGGAGTATTGATGAGGGAGGGAGCAGATAAAACCCAAGTTGGGTTTTGAAGATCAATGGGGGTTTTCCAGATCTGCAAAAGTGCTTGTAGAGAATTCTGTGGTGTGCTGTCAAGAGTCCCCTTCACAAGTTTCCTGCTTCACTGGACTGGAACACTCACTTTCTCAGCTGCAGCAGTGTTGACTCACAGTGAACCATCTCAGCTTGAGATCCCCTTTGAGATTACCAGAGGCCTCTGCTGCAATTGCATTGCATTTCAGCTTCTCTCTGTGTTTAATCCAGCTTTCACACATTTAACAGGTGTTCCCAGGAGCATGCCTAAGAGCACTCTCCTGCATATAATTTCAGAGTTCAAGAATCTGTTTCCCAGGGAACCCTACCTAAGAGTGATATTCCAGGTAGAAGGCACTATAGGGACGAAGGCATGGAGGCCTGAAAAAACATGGTGAGCAAGAGCGCACTATAAGCAGTTTGATCTGTTAGGACATAAAATGCAAGGGGCTGGTGGAACAGGAAAGTGATGGAAAATGGCCTGGAGAAGTAAGCAGGGGCCAGATCAGGAGAGGAAGTGTATGTTATGCTGGGAAGCTTTTACTTTGCCACATAGTGATAGGAAACCAGTGAACGTTCTTCAGTATGGTAGATAAACACCATCAGATTTACATGTGAGAAAAATCATTTTAAGGGCAATTCTGAAGATAGACAAGTGAAGATCTGTGTAGGAGAGAGTTTTAGGAAGTCATTGCAAGGTCATGAGAGAGAGGATAAGTGTCTGTATTTAGGCAGTGGCAGTGGGAATAGAGAAAAGAGGACAGATTTAGGAAGGCTATTTAAATGGTAGATTCAATAACGTTTTATAATTGATTAAATGTGGTGGGCTAGAAGAGAACTCTCAGGTTTTTGACTTAAGGGCCTGAATAAACAGTGGGGCCACATTCCAAAAGAGGCCATATGGGAGGAGAAACATTATGGGGAATTATAGATGGTGGCAGTAGTGGTGATGTAATGAGGACAAATTGAATGAGAACTGTTCTTTCCCATGGAGGTCTCCAGAAGGAAGTTGGCTTCCTGGGTTTGTAGATAAACAGCTGGACCTCTCTACTAGGACTTTCCCGGGAATTTCCACATACCGTAAGCTGGACTCCTCATTTCCTCCTCCTTCAACCCTACTTTTCCCTTGGTGTTCCTCAAATGAATACATGGCACTGTCAGCATATCAGGGCAATTGCCCTGATGATATCACACTTTTCTTTCCCTCACTCTCACCTCCAATCCATCATCAACATCTATTTATTTTTGTGTTCTAAATGTGACTTGGAACTGTTTCTATATTTCTACCTGTAACACCGCTGCATTCCTTCATTGTCACTATTGCAGTCACTGATCTGATCTCCCTGCCTTCTGGCTAACTTCCCTTAAATCCACCATCTAGACTGCCATCAGAGTGACCCACCCAAAATGCATATCCAATCAGGACAGTTCCATATTGAAGTCCTCTTATTGGCCCCCTGTTTTTTCCAGAATAAAATCCAAATTCTTCAATATGGCGTAACATTTCCTTTACAGGGCAGCTCCTGCCAGTCTGTCCAGTCCCACCTTCCATCCTTTGCCAAATTGTGCTTTAGCATTCAACAGAATTCAAATCTCATGCACACTCCCTAATGTCCCCTATTTCTGTGCCTGTGCTCTTGGAATTCCTCCTGTTACTTCACCTAGATAAGTCCTACTCATCCTTCATGACAATGCAGATATCCTCTCCTCCAAGACACCTTCTGACTTGGTGCACCTCCTATGCCCCTGAGCTTGGCTCCTCCTGGCCCCCTTAACTTTCTGTGCATATCTCTATGATTGCCCTCCTCCTATTGAATTGTACTGAAATCATTAATGAGTTTCAGTGTGACATGGGATGAGTTACTAGAATCTCTGAGCATCTGTTTCCTCATCAAAGACAACATGTAAGGCCCTTAGTCCAATGCTAGTGTATAACAAAGCACAGTAAATGGTGGTTATTAGAGGATCATTGCTGCTTTTATTACTTTCCACTTCAATTTGTTGAGTTGTCCCAATATCTACCTTTTATTATTCACCTTGAGAATACAGATTTGCTTATATATTCCAATCCATTTGACATTTCAGGTGGGGTTCTCATATATTATCTCCCCTGTAAAGCTGTGTCTTATCTTTTCACTTCACTGTGAGCCATAAGATACTAATTTTTTAAAAGTTTAAAAAATTACCAAAGTAATATATGTCTATTGTAACAAATGCAAATAATGCTACAGTACATGAACATAAAAGTAAATGTATGACCCTTACATACCAATTGTGTAGGTATGAATTACACATTCTTCCCCAAAAGAAATCCATATTAAGCACTTGGTCTGTATCCTTCCTGACTTTAGGTTTTATAAATCTATATAAATATACAGGTGCATGCATTTAAAATTAAAATTGTATTGTACATTTACTATTAGACTTTATTTACCTTACATGTACTACTCCTTTAACAATACATTATAAACATCTTTTTATATCTTTGTATGTGGACTAACTTCACTGTTTAAACTTCTGCATAGGACCTATGTATAACCACTCTCCTGCTGATGGACATTTAAGTTAATTCCAATCTTGACTTCTGGTCAAGATGGTGGCATAGGCAGTCATGGATTGCTCCTTGCACAACAACATCAAAATTACAATTTAAATATAGAAAAACCATTATTCAGAACTGTCAGAAATCAAGTTGAATGAAGTCTGTCAAATATGGAATTAAAGAAACCACATCCATCCATACTGGTAGGAAGGATGCAGATGCAGAATGTGGTGGATTAAAATTCAAGAGGTTTATCTCAGGAGCAAGGAGTACCAGCACCATGCCAGGCCCCCTAGCCCAGGGTTACAGTGCCAGGAAAATAAGTCCCCACAACTTCTGGCTGCAAAACCAAGCAGGGATAGAGTAGGAGGAAGAAACTTCTGGAGCACCAAGGAGTTCCTCTTAAAGAACCCACACATGAACTCCCCTATACAGACTCACTCCCTCTGAGCTCCAGCAATGGGGTAGCAGCTTGAAAGGCACCAGTGGTATACAGGGAGAAACTGAAGTGTCTGGCATCAAGGCAAGCAGAGGCCATTGCCCTTTTCTGAACCTTCCCCAACAGAGCCACAGAGCCACAGAGCCACAGAGCTGGTAAGATGGTGCCATATCTAAAACTCCCAACCTGGCTAACATTGTTTGACCTGCACTGGAGATCCCCAGAGATTCTGACCCACCCAACTTATAAACCCACCCAAGCTGCTTTTCTATCTGAATGGCTAGTCTTGGCTCATGCTTTACACATTCCTAAATCATCTCAAACAAGAAACAGCTGGCTTCAGTGACACCCAGGCCCAGCAATAACAGCAGCCAGCCTAGATTCACAGCTTGACTTTGCCTGGGAATCTCCAAGCCCAGCATAAGTAGCAGCCATTTCAGCTTGCTTTATAGCTCAGGCAGGGTGGCCCCAGGCAAAACAGGTGGGGGGATGACCTTGCCCTTCTCTGCCAAGGGATATCTCAGAGCTTGCATACCCAGTAGGCAGCTACAGACCATGTCATACCACCACCATCCTGCCCCTGCGCAGCTCATCCTCCACAGAGGGCAAAGGTTGGTGGTCATTGGTCACAGGCAATCCTTGAAGCTGATTGGCCTGGTTAAATCTCTCCCATTGACCTGCCAATAGCGATCAAGCCTCAACTACAGGAGGAGGGTGTACTCAACTCACATAAAGGGTGCACCTTGAGTACCCAGCTTGGGTGATAAAGGATGCTGTGCCACTGGACCCTATAGGACACCTATTACATGGTAGGCCACGCTACCAAGACACAGAGTCAAAAGCAGCTCTACTTAATACATAGAAACAAACACAAGTAGGCTGCCAAAATGAGGAGAAAAACAAATATGGCCTACATGAAAAAACAGATCAAAAATCCAGAAAAAGAGCTAAATGAAATTCCCGCCAAGATGGAGGCATAGGTGGACACACGGTGTCTCCTCTCACAACCAAAATTAAGGACAACAAAGATTTAGAAACAAGAAAACAGCCAGAACTGATAGAAAATTGAACTGTATGGAAGTCCAACAGCCATTCATCCAGACCACTAAGAGGGGCGGAGTCGAGGCAGGAAAAAGTGGAGGTGCGGACTTGGGCACTCAGGCAGCAGTGGCTGGCAGTTCCGAGGCCCACGGGCGGTGGCTAGCAGATGCCAGGTGCACAGGCAGCAGCTAGCGGACTCCGGGCACAGAGTGGAAACTATGCAGACCCAGTGAGACCGTACAAGGTGGCTGGCTAACCAGGTGGTCCCACATTCATGCACAGATAATCCAGGCAAAGGGGAAGCAGCGAAAGGGACTGGAATCCAAGAGAGAGCACAGAAAGCACTCTTGTTCCCTTGGACCCCGCCCCCACACACAGCGTCACAACTCAGCGACTGGTCTGCCCCCCACTGAGGAACACCTAAGGCTCCACCCCTCATACATAACAGCCGTGACCAGACCCCCCCAAAAAACAAACAAACAAACAAACAAACAAACAAACAAAAAAGCACCAAAATTGGCTCAAACCAGAGAACAAATCAAAGCTCCAGAGCCAATTCCTCTAAGCAATGAAAAGATAGTCAACCTATCAGGTGCACAGTTCAAAGCCCTGGTGATCAGGATGCTCACAAGAATTGGTTGATTTTGCTCACAAATTACATGAAAAAATTCAGGCTACAATACGTGAAATGAAGGAAAATGCACGGGGAACCAATAGAGATGAGAGGAAAACTGGGACTCAAATCAATGGAGTGGACCAGAAGGAAGAAAGAAACAACGAAACAGAAAACGAGGAAGAAACAAGAATTCAAAAAAATGAGGAGAGGCTTAGGAACCTCCAGGACATCTTTAAAAGTCCCAACATCCAAATTATAGGGGTACCAGAAGGGGAAGAGGAAGCGCAACAAGTGGAAAACTTCTTTGAACAAATAATAAAGGAGAACTTCCCCAATCTGGCAAAAGAAATAGACTACCAGGAAGGCCAAGAAGCTTAGAGAGTCCCAAAGAAGTTGGACCCAAGGAGGAACACACCAAGGCATATCATAATTACATTAGCCAAGATTAAAATGAAGCAGAGAATTCTAGAAGCAGCAAGGGATAAAGGGACAGTCACCTACAAAGGAGTTCCCATCAGACTGTCAGCTGATTTCTCAAAAGAGACCTTCCAGGCAAGAAGGGGCTGGAAAGAAATATTTGAAGTCTTGAAAGGCAAGGACCTACATCCAAATTGCTCTATCCAACAAAGCTGTCATTTAGGATGAAAGGGAAGATAAAGTGCTTCTCAGATAAGGTCAAGTTCAAGGAGTTCCTCATCACCAAGCCCTTATTCTATGAAATGTTAAAGGGATTTATCTAAGAAAGAGAAGATAAAAAATATGACAGTAAAAAGACAACAAATGTACAGACGTTAACAACCACACCTAAAACAAAAGCAAACTAAGCAAACAATTAGAACAGGAACAGAACCACAGAAATGGAGATCACATGGAGGGTTAGCAACAGGGGAGTGGGAGGAGGAGAGAGTGGGTAAAGGTACAGAGAATAAGTAGTAAAGATGGTAGGTAGAAAATAGACAGGGGGAGGGCAAGAATAGTGTGGGAAATGTAGAAGCTAAAGAACTTAGGACACATGGACATGAACTAACGGGGGGGGGAATGTGGGTGGGAGGGGGTGTGCAAGGTGGAGGGGAATGATGGGAGAGAAATGGGACAACTGTAATAGCATAATCAATAAAATATTTAAAAAATGGAATATTAAAAAAGATAAAACAAGAAAAAATGTAGTTTATTTTAATTAAAACAAAAATATTTTTGTTCTTCACAAAATTCAAGTGCCATAATTAATTAAATTATTTAATGTGGCCACCCCTCCCAGAGGCGTTTACTCATTTAATTAGTGAATATCTTTGAATCTCTCTTTTATTTATTTATTTATACATATATGTAACAATGATTGACATATTATTTTGCATGTTTTACATTTCAGGACAATATTGTGATATACATCTCCCTATGTTTCTTCTTTTTTTTCTTACTAAACATTGTGTTTTAAGATTCTATTCTGTTTTAATATATGAGGTTGAATTTAGAGCACAGTATATGGTGAACTAGTTCAGTTTTATCTACATATACCATATGTTCATTTTACCATGTATTTATCATATAAGATTTTCTGCAATTCTTTGATATGATGAGTATCCTTGAATATGTCATTTTATGTATCATTTTCAAGGTTATTTTTGCAATGTATTCCTAAAAAGGCAAGTGGATTATAGTCTATAATACATATATTCAATTTTACTAAGAACATCTAAATTGCCCTACAAAACATCAACTTATACCCATGCCAACTATTCATGAAGGTCTCTATTTCCTACTACCTCACTAGCACTTAACATTATCTAACTTTTAAATTTTGCTGTTCAGGTAGGTGTAAAGTCATAGGCATTCTTTTCCTATTTTCTTTGATTGTTGGGTATTTTGCAATTGATGGTAGGTTCTCTAAAAGTATAAGATTGTAGCATCCACAATATATGGACAGTAACTTTTTTGCTATACGGAACATTTCTGTTTCCTCAAATTTATAATTTTTTTCTGTGGCTTCTGGTTTTTAGGCCTTGGCTTTCCCTGCTACAAGTTCACAAATGAAAAAAACAAAACAAAACACTCCATTGCTTTTTTCTAATACTTATTATTATTTTGTTGTTCTTATTGTTTACCTTTGGACTTCTATCTATTTGCATGTCATTTGATAAAAATTGAGATAGAAACTCAGTTTTACTTTTTTCTAAATGGTTACCCAATTATCCCAATACTATGTATGAATAATCTGTCTTTTATTTATTGAAATAACAGTCTTATTTCTTCATTTGAAATACATTTACATATTATTTATTTTCCTTTTCTTTTCCTTTCTTTCTTGTTTCTACTTTTTAGTTTTGAGAGCTCTTTATATAACATGTATACAAGTTCTTTGTCAAATATGTTATTTGTAAGCATTTCCCCTCAAAGCGTGACTTGTCATTTTACCTCTTTAAAGTATCTTTTGAAATCAGAAATTATTAATTTTGGTAAAGTCAAATTTATCATTTTATATCTTTTATGGATCATTCTGTTAGTGTCAGAGCTAAGAACATCTTTACCTAACTCAAAGGTCACAAAGATTTTCTCCTTTGTTTTCTTCTGGAAGTCTCATGATTTACATTTAGTTTTCTGATCAATTAAGAGTTAATTTTTATGTTTGATGCAAGGTATAGATTGATATTCTTCTTGTTATTTTGGCACTTAGATATCTAATTGTTCTATATTAAAAAGACTATCTTTTGTTTACTGCATTGCCCTAGTATATACGTCAAAAATCATTTGACTCTGGCCAAGATGGAGGCATAGGTAGTTACACTTTGCATTCTCACACAACCAAAAGAAGGACAATGACAAATTTAAAAATAAAAAATACCAGCCAAGATGGAGGTGTAGGTAGACACACTGTGCCTCCTCACACAACTAAAACAAGGACAACAACAGATTACAAAAAAACAACCAGAACTGACAGAAAATCAAACTGTGTGGAAGTCTGACAACCAGGGAGTAAAAGAAGAAACATTCATCCAGACTGGTAGGAGGGGTGGAGATGGGCAGCTGGTAGAGAGGACTTGCGGGAAGGCAGCAGTTGGAGGACCAGGCGAGGCAGTGGCTTGCGGACTGGGCAGCCCCACATTCATGTGCAGACAAACCGGGAGGAACAACCAGGGAGTGAGATAGATTGCACAACCCAGGGATCCAGTGCAGGGAAATAAAGTCTCAAAAACCTTGACTGAAAACACCTGTGGGGGCTGAGGCAGCAGTGGGAGAGACTCCCAGCCTTACTGGATAGTTCATTGGAGAGACCCACAGGGTCCTAGAATGTACACAAATCCACCCACTGGGAATCAGCACCAGAAGGACCCAATTTGATTGTGGGTAGCTGGGGAAGTGACTGAAAACCAGCAGAGAATGAAGCAAGCAGCATTGTTCCCTCTCAGACCCCTCCCCTACATACAGCATCACAACACAGCAACATGGGTTGCCTCACCCTGGTGAACACCTAAGGCTCCACCCCTCCCTACATAGCAGGCACTCCAAGACAAAAAAAAAAAAAAGCCCAAATGAAAACAGTTCAAAGCTCCAGAAAAAATACAACTAAGTGACAAAGAACTAGCCAACCTATCAGATTCACAGTTCGAAACACTGGTTATCAGGATGCTCCAGGAACTCACTGGGTACCTCAACAGCACAAAAAAGACTGAGACAGCAATGAAGATCGCATTATGTAAAATAAAGAAAAATCTACAGGGAACCAACAGTGAGAGGAAGGAAACTGGGTCTCAAATCAATGGTGTAGACCAGAAGGAAGAAGGAAAACTTCAACCAGAACAGAATGAAGAAACAAGAATTCAAAAAAGTGAGGATAGGCAAAAAAGTGAGAAAACTCCAGGACATCTTTAAACGTTCCAACATCTGAATCATAGGGGTACCAGAAAGAGAAGAGGAAGACCAAGAAATTGAAAACTTATTTGAAAACATAATGAAGAAGAACTTCCCTAATCTGGCAAAGGAAATAGACTTCCAGGAAGTCCGGCAAGCTCAGAGAGTCCCAAAGAAGTTGGCCCCAAGGAGGAACACACCAAGGCACATCATAATTACATTAGCCAAGATTAAAAATAAGGAGAGGATCTTAGAAGCAGCAAGAGAAAAGAAGACAGTTACCTACAAAGGAGTTCCCATCAGACTGTCAGCTGATTTCTCAAAAGAGACCTTACAGGCAAGAAGGGGCTGGAAAGAAGTATTCCAAGTCATGAAAGTCAAGGACCTACATCGAAGATTGCTCTATCCAGCAAAGCTTTCATTTAGAATGGAAGGGCAGATAAAGTGCTTCCCAAATAAGGTCAAGTTCAAGGAGTTCATCATCACCAAGTCCTTATTATATGAAATGTTAAAGGAATGTATCTCAGAAAAAGAAGATAAAAAATATGAACAGTAAAATGACAGCAAACTCACAGTTATTAACAACCACACCTAAAACAAAAACAAAAGCAAACTAAGTAAACAACTAGAACAGGAACAGAACCACAGAAATGGAGATCACATGGAGGATTATCAACAGGGGAGTGGGAGGGGACAGGGGCAATGGGAGAAAAGGTACAGGGAATAAGAAGCATAAATGGTAGGTAGAAAGTAGACAGGGAGAGGTAAAGAATAGTATAGGAAATGTAGAAGCCAAAGAACTTGTATGCATGACCCATGGACATGAACTAAAGGCAGGGAATGTGGGTGCGAGGGGGTGTAAAGGCCAGAGGGGAATAAAGGAGGGAAAATGGGACAACTATAATAGTATAATCAATAAAATATATTTAAAAAAGATACTTTGAAGTCCTAACCCCCAGTACCTGTGAATGTGACCTTATTTAAAATTGGGTCTCTGCAGATATAATTAGTTAAGATTTAGCTAAGATGAGTTTGTACTGTGGTAGGATGGGCCCTAAATCCAAGATTGGTGTTCTTGTAAAAAGAAGGAAATTCAGACACAGACAAGCAGACAGGAAGGATTATATAGAAACTGAGAGGAAAAAGACTGCCATTTGACAATGGAGGTAGAGATTGAAGTGATGCATTTATAAGCCAAGGCAGTCACAGATTGGCAGGAAACACCATAAACTGAGGGAGTCAAGGAAGGGTTCCTTTCTATATCCTTATGAGAGAACATGGCCCTGCACATACCTTGATATCAACTTCGAGCCTCCAGAATTGTGAGGGAATAAATTTCTGCTGATCTAAGTCACTCCAGTTTGCGATACTTTGTTACAGTAGACCTAAGGAACAAATACAGTGAGTATGTAAAAATATAATTTTTTTTTGCACATTGATCTTGTATCCTGAAACCTTGATAAACTCAGTTTTTAGTTCTAGTAACTTTTTTGTAGATTCCATTGAATTTTCTATGTAGATATTTTGTCATCTCTGAATAAAGACAATTTTACTTCTTTTTTTTTTCTAATCTGGATGCCATTATTTCATTTTCTTGCTTTATTTTTTTAAAATTTTTTATTATTTTTAATCAGTATTTTTTAATTGTTGATATTGTACAGTTTTCTGTCTTTTACTCCTCCCCCAGCCCACCACCCCAGCCCTCCCAACCTCCCTCCCATTTCCACCCCCCATAGTTTTTGTCCATGTGTCCTTTATACTTGTTGCTCTAAACCCTTCCCCTTTTCCCCTGAAATTCCCTCCCCTCTGGTCACTGTCAGACTGTTCTCAAATTCAGTGTCTTCATTTATATTATGCTTGTTTGTTTGTTTTGTTGATTAGGTTCCTGTTAAAGGTGAGATCATATGGTATTTGTCTTTCACTGCCTGGCTTATTTCGCTTAGCATGATGCTCTACAATTCCATCCATGCTGTCGCAAAGGGTAGGAGCTCCTTCTTTCTTTCTGCTGCATAGAATTCCATTGTGTAAATGTACCACAGTTTTTTGATCCATTCATTAACTGATGAGCACCTAGGTTGCTTCCAGGACTTGGCTATTGTAAATTGTGCTGCTATGAACTTAGGGGTGCATAGGTTCTTTTGGACTGGTGTTTCAGGGTTCTTAGGATATAATCCAAGCAGTGGAATTGCTGAGTCAAAAGATATATCCATTTTTAGTTTTCTTAGAAAATTCCATTTTTTTGCTTTATATTGCACTGGGTAAAACCTCCATTATAATGTTGAATAAAGTTCTGAGAGCAGATATTCTTGCCTTGTTCCTGATCTTAAGAGGAAAGTATTCAACCTTTCACCATTACATATGATGTTTTCCATAGTTTTTTGTAGATGTGCTTTATCAGGTTGAGGAAGTTCCCTTCTATTTCAAATGTGTTGAGAGGTGTTGAGAGGTCTTTTTTTTTTAATCAGAAATCAATATTGGATTTTTGTTAAATGTTTTCAATAGACAGTGGGATAATCATATTTTATTTATTTTTATTTTAAAAAATCTTTTAAAATGCTTTCAGTGTTTTAAATATTAAGTCCACCTTGCATTTTTGGTCATGATGTATTATACTTTTATATAATGTTAATATTTGATTTAGTAAGGTATTTGTTAAGGATTTTTGCATCTATGTTCATTTTGGGATATTGGTCTGTAGTTTTCTTGTAATGTCTTTGTTTCATTCTGGTGTCAAAGTAATGTAGCCTTCATACAATGAATTGGGAAGTATTCCCAATGCTTCAGTTTTCTGGAAGGCTTTGTGTAAAATTGGTATTAGTTCTTTTGTAAATGTTTGGTAAAATTCACCAGTAAAACCATTTAGGCCTGGTATTTTCTTTGTGGGAGGGTTTTTAACTACAATTCAATTTCTTTAATAGCTGTAGAGGGATTCAAGAGATCTATTTATTCTTGAATGAGTTTGATACTTTGTCACTTTCAAGGGATTTTTACATTCATCTAAAGTGTCAAATTTGCCCTGGCTGGTGTAGCTCAGTGGATTGAGCATGGGCCTGCGAACCGAAGGATCGAGGTTCAATTCCCAGTCAGGGCACATGCCTGGGTTGCCAGGCCAGTTCCCGGCAGGGGACATACAAGAGGCAACCGCACATTGATGTTTCTCTCCCTCTCTCCTTCCCTTCCCCTCCAAAGATAAATAAATAAAATCTTTAAAAACAAATAAATAAAGTGTCAAATTTATGGGCATAAAGCCATTCATAATATTCTTTTATTATCTTTTTAATATCTGTAGAATTTGTAGTGATGTTGCCTCTCCCATTCCTGATATTAGTCATCGGTGTTTGTGTGTGTGTGTGTTTCTGATCAGTCTGGCTAGATATACCTATTGTTTCAGAGAACCAGCTTTTGGTTTAATAGATTTTTTCTGTTGATTTTCCATTTTCTATTTTATTGATTTCTGCTTGATCTTTATTATTTTCTTTCATCTCACTTTGAATTTCATTTATGCTTTTCTCTAATTTTGAAAGGTAGAAGATAATGTCATCAACTTGAGACTTTCTCCTTTTTCTAATGTAGGCTGTTAGAGCCACAAATCTCCCATTGGTACTGCTTTAGCTACATCCCACTGATTTTATCATGTTGTATTTCTATTTTCATTCAGTTCAAAAATTTTAATTTTCCTTTGATTTCTTTCTTTACCCATGAATAATTTAGAATTATGTTACTTAGTTTCCAATTATATGGGGATTTCCCAGATATCTTTCTATTACTGGCATATAATTTAGTAGCATTTTGGTCAGAGAATATATTGTGTATGATCTGACTCCTTTTAAATTTATCTAGATTTCTTTTATGGGCCATGATATGGCCTACCTTGGTAAATATTCCATGGGCACTTGAAAAAAATGTGCATTCTGCTGCCGAGTGGCATGTTCTACAAATGTCAGTTAAATCAAGCTAGTTCATAGCTTTGGTCTAGTGTTTTTTATTTTTACTAATTTTTTTGTCTACTTGTTCCACCAATTGCTGAGAGGAGGGGATTGACATTTCTGATTATAATTGTGGTTTGTCAATTTCTACTTGCAGCTCTGTCAGTTTTTGATTCATGTACATTAAAAAGAAAAAGATTTTATTTATTTATATTTAGAGAGAGGGGGAGGGGAAAATATGATTTGACTTGGACCTTGAAATATTTTCGATAAGGATGATGGTGAATGGAACATACATTGTTCAGAGGGAGTGGAATGAACAAAGGGGATGAAGGCAGGAAATATGTGTTTGGAGCAGGGACTAATAGACTGTCAAGATGATCTGAGGAAGAGTGGGAGGAGAAAATGTGGAAAGTGCTTGTGATATTGCCAGCTTTCTCTAAACATCTTCACCCCGATGGCCTGCAGACATCTAAGACACCTGTCAAATCAAACATATGATTTACCCTTCAAACTTACTCTCCTTCAGTGCCATAATTCTATATGTGGCATCACCACATTCCTTAAGATCTATGCCAAAGACTTTGAGTCATCTTATATACCTCCTTGTTTCTCACCTCTACCATCTGCAGGTCACCTTTTAAATTTGAACTTTCTTTCTTATCTCCCTCGTCTTAGGTCCTGTGCTTGCTCTCTCTCTCTCCCTCTCTCTCTCAACTTTTGCATCAGCTTTCTTACTAGTCTCTCCATTTCTACATTCTTCATCCCTCACTCAGTCACCAGCATCCTGTGTCCCCTGAAAATGGATGCATTTTTATGGAGGGAGCCTATAGTTTTCATCAGAGTCTCAAAGAAAGCAACAGTCCACAAAAAGCTAAGGGCAATTGTATATATTTTTAACTTAAGTGAAACAATAAGTGCTCCATTAACATGGTGCAGTTGATAAACTACTGAACATGAAGTCAGGAGACCTAGGTTCTAGTTTGGGTGCTGCCACTGGTTTTAAGCTGTATGGTTTTTGGGCAAAGAGCTATCTACCTGCTCTACACTTGTTTTCTCATCTGTAACATAGAGAAAGATCTCTTCCAGTCTCAAAATGTTATTATTTTATTATTTACAAGCAGATTCCTTTAACATCAGATATTCCACAGTGCATCTCCTCTCAGTCTCTTCTCCTCTATTCTGTTACACTAGACAAAGATTTACTTTGCATGCCATTCACTGAGCTAAGTTCTGGCTGTAGAAAGATAAATAAACTACTGTTCCTTCCATTTCAGAAGCTCACAGACCAGCTGGGCAGACAGAGATGTAAATAAGAAATTACCATACAATATTATTAAAAATGCAGAGCTCTGAGAGCACAAAAAAGGCTTTCTATAGGAGAGGGCATCTAACTTGGCTTGAAAAATTTAGGGGGTCAAAGAGGAGACCACAGCTGAATCTTAAAGGATGAACAGAACTTTCTAGGCAGAGAAGGAGGAGGATGACATTTCAGGCAAAGGAAATACCAGGTGAAAGCAGAGGCAGTAACAGAACCCCAAGTTGGCATAATAAGCAGTAGATGAGCATAGTTTGAATGAGCATAATTCGAATGGATGAGCATTGAATGTTTGGATTTTGAATGCACAGATAGAAACAGGAGATGAGGCTAGAGGGGGAAAGTAAGTCAGCTACTGACTGTCCTTTCGCCCAGTGTCAAGAAGTTTTGGCTTCATCTTGCAGACAGAGGGGAGCATTGAATTGTTTCAGGCATGGGAGCGATAGTGATTTTTCCTTCAGAAAAGGAAGATAGATTGGAAGGGAATGATGCAAGTTTGGAAGTGAAAAGGTCTGAATAAGCTAAGGGGATGGGGTGGTGGTGAAGGAAAGATAATATATTCCCTTTGAACCTATTACATTTGGAGTGCCCAGAGAATAGCCAAGTTAAAATGTCCAGTAAGAAGTTGGAAATATGAGTCTGATGCTCAGAAGAGAGCTCTAAATTTAGGAGCACTAATAAGTAAGCACTGAATAAAGACATGGGAAAGAATGACATTACTTTGGGAGACCATGTAGGATGAGGAGCAAAGGGATCAAAGGCTGAATTCTGAGAAATATCAATATTTGAAGTTGGGAGGAGAAATGATATTGAGAGGATAGCTAGGTTGGAAGGAGTTGAGAAGTGAAGGATGGTGGTGAGGAATATACTCTTTTAAGAAGGTTGAATGAGAAGAAAAGGAAAGAGAGGGTTGAAGCAAGAGGAAGCTGCATACTGGATAGAGGTATTTTATTACACCTACTGGGTGAAGAGGTCAAAGTTAGATATAGGAGAGATTAGGGACAATAATGGAAGTGGGAAAAGATAGGAGCAAATGCAAACCTGGAGGCAAGGGAGTTGGGGGGACACTTATTCTGCCAAGAAAGAAGGGAAGAAATCAAAAATAGTTTGACTTAATGGTTCTGACACTAGAATCACTAAGGTAACTTAAAAAAAAAAGCCGATAGCTGGGCTGGACCTTGGAAGTTTCTGTTTTAATTAGTTTGGGATGTGTCCTGGGCATGGGTATATTTTCAGAAATTCCAAGATGATTAAGATGTGCAGTCAGGATTGGGAACCACTGGTTTACTTTACTTGTAGGTACCTTTTTAGATTGATGATAATGGGATGTCATTTGAGGAAGCTCATACTTGATAAAGTTTGGATGAATAGGGAGTGGTAATGTTTTGGGATAGGTGAGGAATGGAGAAGGACAAGGAAGTTAAAAGGGAAATAAACAAATATTTAGTGACTTTCATGGGCCAGTGATGTAGAAATGAATGAGATTTGGTCCTGTTCTCACAATATTAGGAGCTTATGTGAGAAACACCTCACAACAACCTGATGACATCACAGAGTTCTTAACCAGTTAAGGTTTTTGTTTGTTTGTTTGTTTTGCTATTTTATTTCTTTTCATTAAAAGGGAAACCAAAGTACAGACTGGATTTATAAGTATTGAAAGTAGTTTTTCTAAGAAAGTGGATGCTAGGGAAAGAACTCTAATTATCATGAGAGATGGAACTGTCCCTGGTTTTATTTTCACGCTGCCAGAAAATGGTGGTTCTGGCCTGGGATGTGGGTACATTACTGGGGTCACTTGTACCTGGGAGTGGTTGAAATTGCTTACAATGAAAAACTTTGATGGCCATTCTGCTAGGGTACAAACTGTCTATGCTTGAGCAAGGCACTAAGGATTCCCCTTTCTCAGCAGTAGTTTTCACCAGAGTAGAAGACCTAACCTTTGCTGCCATGGTTTGGGCCTGACTTCTGGGAACAGCTTAATCTACACAGGAAGCAGGCATTTCTCTGTAGCTAAGACCTTCCTCTGGAGAGTGTCCATTACCACTCCTTGAGCCCTTTGCATCTTTCCCAGGAGACTCAAACTTCCAGGACAGCCTCTGGTCTGCCTGTTCCATCCCTGAGGAGTCAGGCCCATGAGTTGGTAGGGAGTTGGAAAACCTTTTACTGCAGGTCCTTATTATTGGCTAGGAGCCTCCTTCCTTGAGTAAGATTTTTGAAAGCACTAGGAATCCCCTAGACATGGAACAGAGAGGGAAAGTTTCATTGGGAATTGATTGAGGCACCATGGCTACGTGGAGGGATTTCCTTTTGTTACCTTATTAGTTCCATTTTATATACAGGAATTAAGGTTTGAAGGAATTAAGAAACTTGCACATGTCCTCAAAGCTAGGAGCTATACATTCAAAGTTCAATCTGTTCTACTCTGTTGTCCTTCAAGCTCCTAACTTCCCTGTCAACTGTAGGTGGGCCCCCTTGAGAAAATCCTGGTTACATGTCGTCTCAGTGCCTACCTCCTTTCTAAAGAATTAGGCTAGGTCCCTTGGGCCCTAGGGCACAAGAGCCTCTTCTTTGAGTCTCTATTTTCCCACTCTGTGAATTAAGAATGTATAAGATACTGGTGGGTTTGCACCCTGGTATTGAGGGTAGAAGGCAATCCAGAGAACTGCTGTATGGAATATACCATACCAATTGGATTTCATTTTAGACCTCTCCTCTGTAATCCAGTGTTTTTGTTTACAGAAATATAGTTGAATGTTTCCAACCTCAACTTCAGAGAAGAAAAAGGAGAGACCAGGTTATTCCAACTTGATGCCTGATATCTTTTGACATCTTGACTTAGGTTTTGAGCTTTATGTGGGGCCAATCTACAGAATTATGCAATTCTGATGTCAGAAGCTCCGTTTACAATTCTTTGGGTCTTGTTGAGGTCTGTGACACAGGCTAGCATTGTGTGAACATTGTGCACACTAACCTCCTGGATCGTCAGTCAGTCAGGGCCATGACAGCCTGACATTGCATCAAATTACATACTTGCTGTCCAGCACTGGGACAGGGCTGGGAACATCCAAAGGCCTCCTTATCATCTTCCTTTACTCTTCCTCAGCTCTCCTAATCATTGTCTCTCATACTCCTGGTTGTGGTCACTGCCAGGACCCCCAGTACAGCCCAGTTCCTGGTGCAGTAATAGACAACAAGCAAATGAGCCTGGATGAAGGCAGGAACCTGGGTACCTGAAATGATTTGGCACACTCCATGCAGACTTTGGTTGCTGACCCAGGATGTGGGAAGGAAGGATGAGGAGAGGCAAGGGTTCAGACAACGGAAAAGGGAAGTGTTTCTAAAGGTTCTCCATCTTTGAAAGGTCACTATGCAGATGAAGATGGCTCTGTCTTCATCTATAGTCAGGTTAGAATGGAAGCAGGAAAGGGATTAGATTGGGTCTCAGGAAAAAAACCAAAATCATCAGGGAGGAGCCAAAAAGAAATTCCTCAAAGGAGTGAGGAACACAGGCTAGTCTTCCTTCCCTGGGACTTCTTAATCACAGGGGTGGGAGAAAAGATATCCGGATTGGGAATTGGAGGATGCTGAGGTGTTGAGAGGGCCTTGCCCTGCCCAGGAAGAAGTGTGTGGAGGTCCTTTTAAAGTATTACTATTCTAGGTAAGTGCCAGGTTACACAGCAATAATACTATGATAACAATAATCATATTTTGCTTTCATTTCCTCCAAGGGAAACACGGACTTCCCATAGCCTAAACTTTTATGGTGGGGGTCACTTTTGGTGGGTTCAGTCTATTTGCAGCACTTCACAAACCCCGGCGGGTTTCTTGGAGGCAGAAATGCCCCAATTGTGGCGGATATTTTTAGATACTCTGTAATCTCTGTCGTACATTCACCTAACTCGAAGGTATCTGAAACCCCTGGGGCCGAGAGGTTTAGGGGTTAGAGACCCAACAGGCCAAAACATTTTTACTCCTGGAAGTTTCCGGGGAGAAGAGCCCCTCACCTCCGCCAACCAAACTCCCCGCGCATTCGTCTTCTCCCCAACCCCCACCGCCCAAGGCAGGGTTCCCTTTGTAATTAATCCCAGCTCAAACCAGAGGGGAGGAAATAGCGTTAATGAGGGAGCGGATTGACTGGGCGGTCGCCGCTCGCAGCTAGAAAACAGTGTAATTAAATTATTTTTGGAAGCTGGGGGAATATGGTGGAGTTGGTGTCAGGGAAATCCCCGTATGCTTGGGAAGGGGGGACCATCTCTCGCCACTAATTAACATCAGGGATGACTCTCCCTTCTCCAGGCCCGGGGTGGCTTTCCACGTCCCAGATTCCATTGAATTTAGTGTAGCCGGATCTGTGGCCCTGAAAAATTGAACACGGCCATCCCCAGGGATCTCGGAGCTCGCTCTCCGACAATGGGTCGAGGAAAGCAGCTGCAGGAGGGCCTCTGGGCTGAGCCAAGGCCCAGAGTCGAGGAATCCCCAGGGTTTCGTTAGGGGTCGGGGTCGTAGTCCCGCCGCGGAGTCCCGGGATCGTTGAGGGCCGCAGGCCTCTGGAGGCGGAGGTTGGAGGAGCGGTGACTCTGGGAAGAGCTGGGCAGCAGACAATGGACACGACGGTGGGAGGGCGGCGACTGCAGGAATAGCCGGGAGGCGGCACCGGGAGCGCGCTCTCCGCCCCCTGCATGCCACGCCTCGTCCCCTCCCCCTCCACCGCTGGCTCTCGATCTGATTCCTGATCCCTGATTCCTAGATACATGGTTCCGCCATGGGTGCTTGAGCGTCCCCCATTGCCCCCGGCCCCCCTGCCCCCGGGCCTTGAGGGGGCAGAGGTAGCGGCCTGGGACGAAGAGGGGGTGACCAGGCTCCAGAGCCCCCTCCACACCCGTCTGTCCGCACTGCCGGGCTGGGAGCGCGGAGTTCGGAGCGACCCGGGGCGCTGCGGATACAAAGGCGCGGAGCCGACCAGGGCGCCCACCGACTCTACTGGGCAGGTCACAGCGGCGGGTGAGTGCTGGATCGCGGGGTGGAAGGGGGGCAAAGTTTGAAAAAAAAGAAAGAAAGAAAGAAAAAAGCAGAAAAGGAGGACAATCATGCAAGGAACCAGGGGGTGCCCGGTTCCCGAGTGGGGCGGCTTAGGGGGGAAGGGGAGCACGGGGCAACCCCCTTCCGGTCCGCTTCCCCCCCTGCAACTTTGGGAGGGGAAGGGGCTCGTGGGGAGGGGCGGAGCGGGGCGTGGAAAGCCCGGGACTTTCCCGGTCCCGGGGTCGGGCGGGGGCCTTAATGATCCGCGGGTTAAAGCCAGAGAATGGGAGTGTGTGTTGGAGGTGGGGGAGAGGCAGTGTTAAGGATGGGGTCTGCAGGTATTGGAAGTGAAGGTACTCAGGGTGCATTCACATCTCTAGAGTGTGGGGAGGGCTGGGGCAGGGATGGTATAGGGTGTAAGGTGGAGTCTGGGGAGCCTGCGGAGGAGAGTAGAGGGTGTGTTTGTGTGCAGCTCGAGGATGGGGCTAGCGGGCTGGCGATCAGGGCACTGGGTATGCAGGCCCAAGGGACAGGCCCCATCATCCTTCACCCCATTCCTGTTTACTTATTTGGGGAGCTGTGGGCTGTGCAATAGAGAGTTTTAAAGGGTTGGTGGAGGACCAATGTGCACTATTCTTTGTTTTCTGTGTCCTGCAGGTGGGTTTGAAGGTGTGTTTTTCTGTGCCCGAGTGTGTGTGCACCCAGGGAATGGCTGACCATGGATCTGCTGTGTGTTTGTACATGGATTTACATGTACACTCTAGGGAAAGCATGTGTGTTTGTCTGTGAAGGAGGGAAAGAAGTGTACAGGACTGAGGGGTGTGGGTGTGTAAGAGCAGAATGGGGGTATACCCAAATAGGTGTGTGTGTGTGTGTGCACCTGTGTACTGGGAAGCAATATGAGTGAATCTGCTCTCTTGTGTGTAACCTTTGTGGATGGATAAGTATGAGTGTGTGTTTGCCTGCTTTAGGTGGTGTGTGTGTTGGAGGTACTTATCTCTTGCTTCTGCAAGCAGATTTTTCTGGCAGAAAGCCTAAAGGGAGGGCTGTCTGGAGGATTCTGAGTCTTCTTGGATGTCCCTGCTTGGGTTCAAAGGTACAGCCTTAAGTATCTCAGACCTATATAGGTAAGAATAAGTGGGCCGTCTTATGAGGGGCCTGTTTTGGGAAGTGGGTTTTTCTAGAAAAAGGTGTGTTGTGTTGGGAGGGAAAAGGGATTTTGGTTGTAGCCCTAGAGAAATCAGGGATTGGAGGAGTCCAGGAGAAGAATTAGAAGTACCACTCCCCTTCCCCCAATCATAGGTTGGGTTCTTGTGCTTGCAGAGGCTACATTCTTGGCTTTCCAGCCCAAATATGCACACCTGCCACCAGACCCAGACCGTAGTTCTCTTGGAAAGCCATCTTGGAGTTTCTGCTTCAGAACCCACTAACCCTGCTTGCCTCCAGGATATGACAGTTCCTGAGGAGTCTTGGAGTTTGGAATGGATGGAGGCAAGAGGAAGGAGCATGCATGCTGGAGGGATGAGACCTGGTGCTGAACAACTTGGGTTTCCCTCCGTGGGGTTGAGAAGGTATCTTGGGAGCTCTGGGGAAGCCACGGATGGGTGGTCTTCAGGAGTTTATGAAAGTGTGTGTGTGATTTGTCACAGTTTCCTGTTTCGCCGGCAAGAAGCATGATTGGATGGGGCTCTGTGGTCTGGGGCTAGGTCTGAGGGTGAGGAATAAGGGTTGAGCTGCAAGAGGGCAGATACCCGAGTTGGGGAAGGAGCAGGTACCCATGTCCCATCACCATGATAGCATGATGGGAAGTCATATTGCCTGGGAAGTGAATGTATCTCTTCCGAAAGAAGCAGCAGCCACCTGCTTTCCCTCCTCTCTCATGTCTTTTCTATTTTGGAGTGAAGGGAAGGAGATGGCCTTCTCCTTTCAAATGCTCTCCTTGTTTGCCCATCTCACTCTCTCAGCCATTTTCCTCTTGCTGCCATAAGTCAGGTCGACATACCCAGTTTTAGGAGCTGAGACTGTGATTGGCCATCAGGGTCTCTGGGGAATTGGATTGGAATGTTAGAGTCCCTAATGGACATAGGTAATTGGAATGTTCCCTCTTTAGTCCTCAGGCTCCCCACCATTTCCTAAGACCCCAGGATAAGAGCAGTGGCAATTAGAAAATGTTGGGTTTGGGGTCAGGGACAGAATAGGAAAAGACTGTATTAAAAAAACGCATTATTCCGTCAAATCCGGCACCTGTCAGGTGGGTAGGACTCCGGAGGCCAGTGTGTGGTTGCATCTAGGACAGTATGCTCTGGACTTTTGGCACCTTGCTTGCTCTGTGCATTCTCACTGCATGTGTGTATACTGGTGGGGCGCTCTTCCAAGGAGGAGGAATTGTGGCCAGACAATAGGAAGTGCCATCTCTACAAGTACTTCCAGACTGAACCCAGTGGCCACATGGGCCCCTTCTCTGCCATTGTCTTTCTCCTGCTTCTGTTTCCTCGAATTCTTCAGGGGCAGGCCTCTATTGTGCCGCCTGTCTATATGCCTTCTGTTCCTTGGAGGTCTGAGGAAGTGCCCCCTTCCCTGGATGGAGGAGAGCAAGGCAGACTTATCTGCTCATCTGGTTTCTAAGAGGTCCTTCCAGTTAGAAGGGGTGTGAACTTGGTTAACAGAAGCTTTGGAGGGAAGAGCTTTAGAACTCTCATTTCCTCTGAGTTTTAGGGACTCCAGTTATCTCTCTAGCTCATTCCTCCTTCATCAGCTCCCCACACTATGAGGTCAAAGGGAAGAGTCTAACATAGTTGGTTGGACTTAGGACTTAATAGTGGTGTAATGTTCAGGTTTAAGAACCTCATTCCTCAGCTTCTTAGGTGTCTTAAGATGCCATCCTCCAACAGCAGGTAGGGTCTTTCTCAAGGAATTTCGGGTCCCCCCAGTGGCCTCCTTCCCTGGGTTTCAGCTGCTCTTATATTCTGTTTTTGTCACTTCCTAGTTCTGTGACCTCAGAGAAAAATAGATAACTTTTGAAGCCTCCCCTGTATAATGGAGTTAAAAATAGGCCCTGCCTCTTAGGTTTATGAGTAGTCAATGAAGTCATAAGTAGAGAGTGCATCACACAGTGCCTGGCACATGGGAAGCACTCAGTAGTAAATGGTAGCAGCTGTGGTTTGGGTTCCGCTTGAGGATTGCTATGGAGAGAGTTCTGGGCGGGGGAGGAGAGCTAGGCTTTGGTTTGTTGGGCACTATCTGCCAGGTGTTGTGTGAAGCACGAGGAATGTGTAAACATGTCACTTCACTTAGCCTAGTGAGTGCTGTGTAGAGGTGGGTTCCGGAAGCCACCAGAGCATAGAGCAAGAATGCTGGCCCTGGGGTGGGTGTCCGGGAAAGTACATAGAGGAGATGTTTCCTGAGCTGGCTGTGTTTTTAAGTTGAGATAAAATTTACATAACATAAAACTATTTAAAGGTGAACAATAGTGTTTACTACATTCAGTGTTGTGCAGCTATGGCCTCTGTCTAAAATCATTTTCACCACCTCTAAAGGAAACCAGTGCTCATTGATCAGTACCTCCCTGTTTCCTACCATCAGTCTTCATTCTGTCTCTATGGATTTACCTATTCTGGATATTTCATGTAAATGGAATTATCCAGTGTGTGATCTTTCGTGTCTGGCTTTCCTTAGTAACTGTAGTCGTTTCAAGGTTCATTTAGCAGGTATCAGATTTCATTCCTTTTAATGGCAGAATCGTATTCCACAGTATGGATTGCCCTCAGCTGCATTTAAAGGACAAGTTAGGCAGACAGTGAGGGGACCAAGGAGAGCACTGCAAGGAGAGGCTGAGCCAGGTCAGGGGTGTTGGTGAACTATACACAGCTTGGCATTATCGGATCCTGAAGTATGCCTGTAACTAAGTCCTATGTCGTTGGTGGGAATGGAGGCAATAGGAAGAGGAGAGGCTGGGATGTTACTGCCTCTTCTCAGGGTCTGGATGGGATGGGACTTTTTTCTTTCTTTTTTTTTTAATCAGTATTTTTTAATTGTTGATATTGTACAGTTTTCTGTCTTTTACCCCGCCCCCAGCCCACCACCCCAGCCCTCCCCACCTTCCTCCCATTTCCACCCCCCATAGTTTTTGTCCATGAGTCCTTTATACTTGTTGCTCTAAGGATGGGACTTTTAAACTCACTCTTTCCTTCTCTTTCCTGGGCAGCTCCCTCCTGTATGTATCGGCCCTCATCCTTTTGGTTTCCCATCTTCCCGTTTTACTAGGTGTCAAATTCCCTTTTCTCTGAATTGACCTGAAATTTCTCTTCTTACCCTCTCCACATGCGAACCTTGTACAGCTGGGGGGTAGATATGAGAGGCCTGAGAATAAATGCTACCCATGCCTGCTCCCCAGTAGCACACACCCTTTCTGAAATTCTGACTTGGTGACCTGACTTGGGTAGTGTTCTGTCATCTTATTTTTGTGATCTAGAGAGAAATGAAGTGCATCAGGGAGAATCTTTCAGTCCTTTCCCTCTACCCTGCATAGTATAGAGTAGGATGCAGAGGCCTGGCTTGGGGACAGGTGGTCTTTGGAGGTTAGGTGCTGCTGTGTTCGTCCATTGGCCCTGGCAAGGTTGTTAATTACAGATGTGACAGTCGGGAATGGGTTTGGGAGAAGCAGGCTTGAAATCAGCATAGCTGAGGATATCCTGGTAATCATGGAGGGGCAGTGAGAGAGGGGAGTGGGAAGAAGCTGGAGGCTGGGGTGGGGCAGGAAGCTTGGGGTCCCCTTTCCCTGCAATTCCACACAGAGTTGGGCTTAGTGCCTGTAGGAAAGTGGGAGGTGTTTGAAGCATAGGCCCTGCCTCACTGTAAGTGCTAGGAGGGAGGGTGAGAGAGAGGCTGGGGACCCAGTACCCCATGGGGAAAGAGGCAGAGAGAGGAAGAGAGATTTTGGCTGCTCTCTTAGGCAGCGCCTGGGTGTAGTCTCAGAGAGAGGCTGTCATTTGGAGGCTGGGCCAAACACTGTAGCCAAAGGTGATTCCTCAAATTTTGGGTCGGTTTTTTCTTCTCACAATGAGGCTATGGGAACAGGAAGGCGAGGAGATTAGCTGTTTATCCTCTAAAGGATGGAACTAACATTTTATTGAGCATCTATTTTGTGCTTGATTCTCTGATATTCTGTATACATAATTTTGTTGAAAACTCTTAACCTTCTGAAGTAAACACTATTATCCCCATTTTACAAATATGAAAACTGAAGTTTAGAGAAGGTGAGCAACTCATTTAAGATTATATAACTCCTAAGAAGCTGTATGATTTCTATCTAACTACATTGTTCTTCTATTTCCCAAAGTGCTTTTTCCATTTTTCATTACTCTCATTCCATTTAGGTCTGATTTTGCTCATTATTGACTTGACTCTTGAACTTGAATAATTCTGTCTCCTGTAAAGCACACTTGAGTCCAGTCACCAGCCTGAGGAGTAGAGAACTCTACCCCTGACTTGGAGTCTCCTGGAGGAACAAGGTCGTCACAAGGCTGGGCATGGCTGCCACCTGGGCAGAAGGTCTCCTGGGGCTGGCCTCCTCCTGCTCTCTGCTGGGCCACTGCACACATGGAGCCTCCAGCCACCATAGCCCATGGGCCTTGTTTGTGATCAGGAGGGTCCTGGCCCTCATTGCCTATAGAGTTTCTCAGCAACCTCTTAACAATGTCCTTCAGACCCTTGCTTTCATCAGAGAGCTCCTGGTTCCTCCACCCTGGTCAGAAGACATATGATGAATTTGTGCATGAGTCTGGGGAGGGGGACTCTGGCATTTTAGGGTAAGTGAGAGTTCAACAGGAATAGGTGCTGAGCCTGAGGTATGGATCCATTAACCCAAAAAGCAACCAGTGTGAACAGAGACACTGGTTTTGTCTTTTTTTTTTTAATCGCCTGCTTTATCCAAGAATGAAGGTAGCACATGTAAGGGGTAGGAGACATTTGACTCTTTAGAAAGAGTGAAAAACCTCCGGTGATGGCTTTGTCAAGATGATGGAGGTTGCTTGGTTTTTGGACCTTTCACCTGGCTTGGTTTTCCTAGATAGGAACTGGCTAAGGTGGGAGGAGAAGGTTTTCAGAATGGGGAAACTCAGGTGTGCCACCTGTATCCCCAGTCACACTGTGTCTCACACCTGTGGGCCCACCTTCCTGCTCTTCCTATACAAACCAGCCTTCATTGCCAGTGGCCCCACATCACTGCTGTCTCCATCTATATGCAAGCCTTAAGGATGGCTGACTGCCCCTCACAAGTAGCATCTTTTACCTCCTTCTGCTGTGAGGCAGGGCCTCTTGAGGTTAGTGACAACTGGGACCTACCAAGTGTCTTATAAAAAGAGAGAGGCATTTTTGTTTTCTCTGAGGATGAGAGTAGTCTGCACAGGAGGTTGGCCCGATCTCCCTCTGTCTAAGGCAGGGGTAAGGATGGGTATCCTCCAAATCCAGACACTTAAACCTTCCATTGTCTACCTTCTGTTCCTGTAGACAATTTGGAGGTACCTGTTTTCCTTCTTGGCTCTTCCATAGCTTACCTAGTGGGCAGGTACAGGCCAGTTCTTTGTAACCCAGCTGAGGGAGGAAACAGTTTGGAGCCTGGTGTGTGGGAATTGTGAGACCTGCCCATTGGTGAAAATTAAACAGGACATCCAGGTATCTAGAAGCCGTGGTTACCTTCTCACTAGCTTAGCCTCCACCTGGGACATATGCCAGAGGGATTACTCACCCTTCCTACTTCACACTCCTCTCCCTGCCCGTTTCCTTCCAGACTGACTGGGAAGGCTAGGGAGTGGAGGGCTCAGGTGTGTGAGTGTGCACATACTTGTGTGTGCTTGTGCGTGGTGTTCTAGTGGGCAGAAACTTTTGAGAGTTGGGATGGGGGTGGAGGTGCCAGAGAAAGCAGAGCAGGTCTCTACAGAACCTGTCTGGCCAGGGTAGGTGGGGCTGGGTGGGGCAGGCAGGAGCCCTTCGAGGTTTCAGAGGGGGAGTATTCCTGTGGGCATACATGTGTGTCTGCGTTAAAGTGCGTCTGTGGAATTGGAGGGGACCCTTCCTTATCCTTGCCTTAGACAGAGGGAGAATAAGGAACTTCCTTAAGATGGAGAGGGCTTGGGTTTGGATTCCCCAACTCCTTTTCAGTTAGAATGCAAGCTCAGGTATCCTGGCCAGGAGCCCAGTCTGTGGGCCCTCTCTTGCTCCTTACACTGGGGTCTGGTGGTGAGCAGCTGCTGTGGAAGCAGAAACACCTGGATGACACAAGCATAGCTTCTGCCTTGCTACTCAGCCCTGTGAGAAGGTTTCTTCCCTCTGCCCTGGGGCTGTAAGGATGGTGAGCTCATGTCTGGGGCTATCCTGTGAGAGTGCCTGGTGAGCAGGGCCAGGGCAGAGCACTTGGTGCCAGCTCCTGACCTCCCTGGTCCAGCTATTTCCTCCCCTGCAGCCCACTGAGATCCAGCTATTCTCTCTGGTCTCCTGGACAGCACCGTCACCCAGGGATACTGGGGCCTTTTTCAGGGTACAGAATTGAGGATCCAGAGCCTGGGGCTGGTTCTGGCCCACTCTGTGCCTGAGTTCTTGTTGTGGTATAGAAAACCCAGCAGGGCCTCGTGGGATGGATGGCTTGTCCATGGCCTGAGGCTGGATGGGAATGAATGAAGGGACATCAGGACCCTTAATCAGGAGTAATGGATGGTAGGGGCAGAGACCCTCTGAGGAGGAGAAGGAGTTCTTTGGTCTCAGTTGTCTTGGCTTTGCCCTGTCTAGTCTCTCTGTCCCTTTGTTACTGGTGAGGAGAGGGGGTGGGGTAGGAATTAGCGAATTCTCCTCTAGCCTTCCTTGCCTTACAGTCTTGGCTAGTCCAGAACCAGAAGGAGTCTCGTGAAGGAAATGGGTCTCACTCTGGCACAACTCAAAGTCACAGTGTTCGTGAGGTCTTTCTAACAATGGAAGCCAAAGGAGGACTTCTCAGATGTCCTGACCATGGGCTAGCCACCTTCTTTCTCTGGGCCCCAGCTTTTGCTCTGTAAAACCCAGGGTTGTATTAGCTTAGTGCTGGAACCTGCTGAGAACTGGGTGGGTCAGTCCACTATCTTCTCCTGAAGGAGGGGATCGAAGGGGTGGCTGTGGAACGACATGGGAATAGTCAGGTTTTGGAGCCTCTTTGTCTTCAATGGGAGCTATTTTAGGGGCTGCTTCCCCCCCTGCCCTGCACCCACCCCCCTCACATTGTACGTTTCCACCCCTGCTGGTGTCTGACAGGATGGCCTGGATTGAGCACACCGATGAGACTCAGGGAGAAACGTGGGAAAGAGGAAAAACCAGGAGTCTGAAGAGGGATAGGTACGGCTTGGAGTCTCTGCTATGCCTCACTCTGGCCTGATGACTAGGCAAGGTGCTTTCTCTCTGAACAGACATCTATCTCCTAGGATGCTGGCTGGGAGGTGGGGCCCCTAGTGCCACGTAGGAGGGTGGTCATCTGTCGCTCATGTTGATGTCCTTGGACATTGGGCTATGATGGGGGAAGCTTAGGGTGCCCACATGTCCACACCACCCACGGGTTGCGGTGAGGAAGGGGGTGCAGGGCACAGGCAAAGACCCAGGCTCTTGTGTGGAAATCAGAGACCTTTACTGGGTAAGATCTCATTACTCCAGGAGGGGTCTGAAGAGGTGGTTACAGCCATCCTTCTGCATCCAAGCAGGATCACCCTCCTGTTGTACCCACCCCAGGAGAGGAAGGCCGCTTATTGAAAGTGGTCCTCTTGCCCTGGCTGGTGTGGCTCAGTGGATTGAGTGCTGGCCTTGGGAACCAAAAGGCTGCTGGATGGATTCCCAGTCAGGGCACAGGCCTGCGTTGTGGACCAGGTCCCCAGTAGGGGGTGTGTGAGAGGCAACCACACACTGATGTTTCTCTCCCTCTCTTCCTTCTTCCCTTCCCCTCTCTCTAAAAATAAATAAATAAAATATTAAAAAAAAATAAAGTGATCCCGTCAGAGACTGGCTCTGTCAGAGGAATACTTCTGGCTTCTTATCCTCTTTCTCATCCTCTTCCCCCCCTCGAGCTGGAAGTCCACTCTCAAACCAACCCACCCACCTCTGCTGCACTGTAGCCCTGTGCTCAGTGTAGATGAGAAACAGTCAACACCCTTTTTAGGTACATGTTTGTGTCCTGTCCCCTCCTCTCCCCACCTCTTATTGTCTGGCTCCCACAGTGCCTTCCCCAGCCCCATCCTCACCTCTGTCCTGCCTCCTTTTCCCACTCCAGACCTGAAGTAGCTGGGTCTAGGTGGTGGGGTAGCCCTGCACTAGAGCAGCCGAAGAACGAGGTGGTAAACATGGCTGCCTGCTTCCTGGTCATCAGCCCTCAGCACGTGCCCCACATTGGGATGCCTGCATCTGTGTCCAAGCCCTTGTTCATCTGAACTACTCCTCTAAGTGGGGCAATGGGGAAGGGTCTAGCCTTGGTCTGCATTTTGGCTAACACCAACCTCCCCCTCTCCCCGCCTGCTAGGGCCTTGATTCTTCTGCCTGTTGCCAGGTTCTGAGTATATTTTTTCCAGAGGCCTCCAATTGTTTCCTGAAGAAACCTGATCCCAGAGCTTAGACAAAAGCTGGGGCTGCCAAAGGAGAAACCCCATTCTCTCCTGAGTTGTCCCTAACACCGCCCCCCCCAACACACACACACCATCTCCATAACCTTCCTTGCTTTGGATACTGGGTCTGGGTTCTTGGACCTGGCTGCCATCACCTAGGCAACGGGGGGCTTTGGTTTCCATGGTGATCAATGTGGGAGAAGCTGGGTAACCAGGACAAAAGCCCCCACACCACCCCCATCCCTCCCCGCAAGCCCCTTGGGATGATACTGAGACACATGCCTTTAATTTTATTTCTGAAAGGCCTTTGGAGGGGAGAAGGGTCTCCTTTTTGTGACAGACTCCCTCCCTCCCTCCCTCTTTCCCTTTCTCCTTCCCTCCTCTATGATCTCCTTTTAACCCCAGATAATCCATGGTTGGTTTGAGCAGAGGACTGAGTGAGGGTGTTTGTGTGCCTTGGGGCTAGGAGCAAGGTGAAAAGTAATGGGACACATTCCCTTTCACAGCCTGCCAACCCCTGCTTCCCTGCCCCAGCCAAGGCTCTCCCTGCCCCACACCAAGTCCAGCTTCCCTTCATTTCCACCTGTTGATCTCATCCAGTGATCCCTGCCCCCATTGTCTTTCCTGGGAATGCTGCCCACCCTTGGAGACCCTCCAAACTTCTCATTCCTGAGACTGATTATACCAGGGGAACTTCTGCCCTTCTGTTTGTTCACCCACCATCCCTCCTCCCAGCCTCTTTAGTGCTGGGATTAGTTTCCGGGGATACTTGAGGGGACAGAAATTGGTCTCTGATGTTGGGTTATTATTTGGCCCCCTGTTTGGCAGGGGAGGGAGGAGCATGCTTTGGTGCTTTTTCGGTATCATGAGTTGGGTTAGTAGGGGTGGGAGAAGCAGGCCAGGGGAGCTGAGTTTTGGTTGAGTCTTTAATTAAAGTAGCAGGGAGAAAGGTAGGGCCCTAGGCTGAGCAGCTCAGAACAAAGGGCTGGCAGGGGGTAGGGTGGGGGTGGTACTGGCACCCTTGTCTGGTTTGAAATTTATCTGTAGGGGAAACATAATGGCATAAGCTTCCCTCTGGGTGTGTTTGAAGTGGTGGTTTTGGTAAGATGTGTGTGTGTGTGTGTGTGTGTGTGTGCGCGCGCGCGCACGCGCGTGTGTGTAACTTCTTTATTTAGTCACACTAACACCAGGATTTATTTATACTACCTCTTTTCTAAGTCTCAGAGGAAGTGTCTGGGGATTGGAGTATGAGGGATCCTGGAGCCAGAGCATATTAATTGCATACCTAATTACTAGCTGAGCAGTTTATGAAAGCACTTCTTTCACCCCCAGGATCCTCACAGCAACTCCATCAAGTGTGTATCATTATTTTCCCAGTTTTGCTGATGAGACTACCGGACTACAAAGCACAGAGAAGTAACTTGCCCGTGGTCACAGAACCAGTCAGTGGGAGAGCTAGGTTTTGAATACAGATCATTGGGTGCAAATCCCAGGTTCTTATTGCTGATGGCTCTGTCAGATGTGGCTGAGATGGAGAGTCTGGTTTCTGGCGTCTCTCCCAGTCCAATGGCAGTCCTTTCCTCCTTAATATCGCCATTGCTGTTGGTCTGTCATCCACTTGCTCTCTTTGAACCTCCTGGTGAAAATCAATTTTGGAGAGGAGCACTAGAAAGAACGGTCTGAGCCATTGGAAGAGAGATGTAAGGGAGATGTCTAAACTATGCGGTGGGGCAAAAGTAGGTTTACAGTTGTTCGTATGGAAAATAATACAATAATTATTAAATAATAATATGAGAATAAACTCTGTTTCACGTACTCACAACTGTAATCCTATTTTGGCCCCACCCTGTATATTGGAGACTAAACCAGTAGAATGAGTTCTTAGGAGGCAGTTCCCAAGATGGAAATGGCACACAGAGTGACCAGCAAGGGCCCTACTTGTGGCAATGGTTTTCAGAGAGGGCTGTGGTTGGGTCGAGGTGTTATGTCTCTGTCACACACTTGCTGTGACATGGGGATATGACAAACATCACTAGACCATGGAGTGCCTCCAGATACTTTGGTTAGGAGGATAAATGAATGGACTTAGCATTGATTTCATCTCCCTGTGTTCATTGCCATTTCCCTGAGAGTCAGAGGCATATTTATTTGTTTACTATGTGGGTGTCAGTTCCTTGCTCTGTGCCCATGGGCAGGTGAGTGGTGGATACTGTTATATTCCTTATTCACCAGTTGCTGACGGTTTAGTTTCTTTGGGGAAAAGTTAACAACTAAGCAAAGCAAACTCATTTTAGTTTTTAAGGTAATCGACCTCTCAGCAGCACTTGACCTGGCTGATTTCATTCCCACTTTGAAAAGCTCTGAGTCCTTGGCTGCACGAGAGCCCACTCCTCTGGCCTCACCTTCTCAGCCCTTTGCCTGTTCCTTTTACTCTGTACACGTTTATATATCGGGGTTCTCAGGGACCTCTTATTTAATTTCCTATGTGATTCCATTCATTCTCATGACCTTGCATCTCCAGCTACTGAGTCCAGCTCCTCTGACACCAGTTGCCTACTTGAATGCCTCTAAGGTCATGAACTCAGCATGCTGGAAATGGAAATCATCATCTTTCCTGCCAAACTTGCTTCCTCCACAGTCTTCCCTACTTTATAATGGCACTTCCATCAACTCATTCGCTCAGGCCAGAGGTCTGAGCCCTCCGCTTCCCCCCAACCAGTCCTCATTAGGTCCTGGGGATCCTACCACCAATGTTTGTCTCAAATATGACTTTCTTATCTCCTTTGCTGCTCTGCCCCATTCAGGACTGCATGACTGCAGTAGTTTCCTTACTGATACCCCTATTTCTACTTTTCCTTTTTTTCAATCCATGTCTGCATAGCTAAAGCCCTTTGTAGCCTTTCCATTGCTTAAAATAAAACCCGAGCTTTCCCCTGGGTCCATGGATCCTGTGATAACCTGGCTTCTTCAGCTCCCACTTCCACTGTCCTCTCCCTTCCTCAGCTCCACTGGTCCTTTAAGGTTATTAAAATACACTGAGCTCATCCCTGCCTTTGGCCTTCTCATGTGTGAGTCTCTGCTCCTTGGGCTTTTTTCCACTTTGCGTAGTTAACTCCTGATCTCCTTTAAGCTGTAGGTGTCATTTTTCTCAGAAGGACTTTTTCTAGAGCCACCCAGTTTAAAGTAGCCCCTACTCCCTGGAGTTGTCTCTGATAGTTTCCTGGTCTTCCCCTTTCATCAATCGTATGGTTAGTCATGTACGCTCACCTGTTTACTTGCTGAGTCCAGCTGCCCTACTAGACTGTGAACTCAGAGCCTGTTTCACTATGGGATACCCAGGACACACAGTTCATAGTAGGTGCCCAAGAAACAGTTGATGACTCGGTGAGTGAAGATCAAACATAAATACTCGGTGCATGATGATGACTGGTGGGGTCAGGGTCAGATGGGAAGATAGACTATTGGGTGCTAGAGTAGGTGTAGGGGGTGGACTTCTGAGAAGGGCTGAGGGCCAGCTTTGAAGAATGAGCAGAATTTGGGTGAGAGTTGGGGAGGCGGGGGAGGGAGAGGTCATTTCCTCTGCAGAATTAGAATGTAAAAATGTAGATGAAAGATGCCCCTCAGCACACAAATAGCCAGATAAACTCACCATCTTGCTCATTTCAGGATGTTAGGCATTTGGACAATGGTTTCTACTTTCCTTCTCACCCAATCCCCGCTACTTGCCATCCCTCACCCTGCCCCCTAATACATACATGCACAAACACACACACTCAGCCTCCAGGGGAGCAGCTGACCTACCTGGCTAGTAACTATGGATGTGTTTGATGTAGATGCTGGGGAGATGGTGCCAAGAGAACAGTTATAGGCAGCCCCCTGTAGGTAGGCACACTCAGAAGCTGTGAGGCGGGTGGGACATGACTGCAGGGTGAAGGTGAGGTCTGGGATAGCTTCCTGCTGTTTGGGGTCTCCATTTGTCCAGACTGTTGATCTGGCTAGCACTGCACTCTCTGAGCCTCAGTTTCTCTGACTGAGAATAGGAAAGAAAGCATTGCCTTGGTTCTCTCCTCTAGGATCGGGTCACCCTGGGAGGCCTTTGCTGTCATCCTTCCACACTGAGTTCTTGGCACAGTCTCAGGGGGTTCCTTTCCAGGATGCAGGGCAGGAGGAACTGGGCCCCTTGGATAGAGAAGGAACCTGGGTGTTATAGTCTCAGGCAGTGGCTAGGCTCTCCTCAGCTTGCTGAAGCTTCCATTTGGGGATGGTTTTCCTTTGTAGTGACTCTCCCCTCTCCTCCCCAGGAGCTCAGCTACCCCTAACCAGCTGCTTTCTCTCCCTAGGGGCGTCGCTTGATTTTCTCTGAGAGAAGCCCACTTGCCCAGCAAAATAGAGTCCCTCAGGGTGACGGTTGATTTCCTGAAGGTGCCCCTTGGCCTGAAGAAGCCGGTGCTGAAGGAGGTGGCTGTGGGGCCCCTACAAAGGCCCCAGCCTGTGGCCCTGGAGCGCTACAAGGCGCGGCGTTCAGACGCCATGGACACTGAATCCCAGTACTCGGGCTATTCCTACAAATCGGGCCATTCCCGCAGCTCCCGAAAGCACAGGTGACACAGGTGGCAGAGGGAGGTTGGGAGTGCTCCAGAGGTGGGTACATGTGGGGGAAGTGGGGTGGGTGTGGCTTCTGAGAAGACCCAGGTTCTCCCGTTGACCTTTCTGTGCTTGTTCCCCTGGATTTCTGCTGCAGGGACCGACGGGACCGACACCGCTCTAAGAGCCGAGATGGGAATCGTGGTGATAAATCAGTGACAATCCAGGCTCCAGGGGAGCCCCTGCTGGACAATGAGTCCACTCGAGGGGATGAGCGGGTGAGCATCAGGGCGATGAGGTGCAGAGAGGGGAATGGTCTAGGAGGCTGGTCCAGAGCTAAAAGGGCCTGTTGTATCTGTCCCAGGGTCAGACCCTACTTCAAGAGAATTCAGGGAATTTCAGTTGAAATCTCTTCGGGAGCAACAGCCTCTTTCATCCTCGTCTTCAGAGAGGTGGGGGTGATCTAAGCTGTGTAGTGGGAATTTCCTGGTTCCTCTGACCAATGCTGGTCAGCCAGGCTCCTGGAAAACTAGATTAGGAGGGCGGGTGCTATGTGAGGCCTGGGGATGTGCGCAGCCGATTTTTCTTGAAGCTTTAAGGCAAGGGCACTGTGGCACCCTCTGGTGTCAGCCTGTAGAATAGCATTGCTTGGGTGTTGGGTAAATGGGTAAATGATGTGTGGGAGGAATCAATGGAGAAAGGGGAGGGAGGAGAAGTGAGGCTGGGAGATGGAGAGGGGGCTGGAAGAGAGTTCTCCAGGGCAGGAATGCACCTGCTTTAACCTCTGTTGCCCACTGTGCTTGCCTGGTAGGGAGGCTGGTAGGCAGAACACAATGCTAAAAATAGGGCAGAGCCAAGATGTGAGATGACCCTACGTTGCCCATGTCTCGTCCCTCCTCTTTCTTCTCAGGAGCATCTTAGGGGGCTGGAGACTCCCAGCTCTTTTTTCCTCACAAGAACCCTTTGTGATTAATGTTGGGAATTCCTGGTCTTCGGGACAGATCAGTACCCGAGGGAAGTGTTTGTTTTCCCTCTTTCGCAATCCTGTCTTCTCCCTGCGACTTGGCCTCCTGAGTTCTTAAAGTGACCCCGAGGTGTGATAGGCTCACTTACTGTTGGGAGGCATGACCAAGCCTTGATCATTGGAAAGGGTAGGTGATGTGTCTGGGGTCACATTAGACTGAGGAGTAGACCCTGTTCTTTGAGCTGAAACTAGTCAGTGCCTCCACTTTCTGTCTTCAGATCAGACTCTTGTGTTTGGGGGAGGAGCTTCCTCAACCTCCTACTCATGGACTTTGCCATACAGTCTCCAGCATGCCTCATCCCATGTCTCAGTCCTGTTACCTGAATCCCCTGGGTGTAGGATGTGACTCCATATCCCCAGGTTGTCCAGGAGTGAAGAGCATGGATGCAGATGGCCATTGGTGGTCTTGTGGCTCCTCTGTGGGATGGTATCTAGCCTCTTTAGAGAAATAGCTTGAGAGGACCACACTCAGAAGGGCATCTGGGGACCTCAGTCTGTCTACCCTTTGCCTCCAGGAATAGGCAGCCCCTGTGCTGCGGGCATGTAGATGGCCTAGCAGAGCTGGCTGGGCAGACCACACTCTGCAGTAATCACTCACCTTCCCTCCTCTGTTCCCCTTGGTGTCCCCTTCCCTTCACTGTGCTGCTTTTGTCACATTACTCCCTTCATCAGAAACCTCCAGTGGCTCTCAGTGCCTGGAGAATAGGTGTTTCTTGCTTACTGTGGTATTGCAGGTCACCTACCTGCTTTGCCTGATGAGTGTTACCTTAAGTCCCAGTCACTGCTTGAGCATCTCCCTCAGCATCTCTCTTGTACCCTCCGCTCTGAGGGTCATCTGTGCATGTGCAGTGTTTTTTGGTTATTCTCACTGGTATAAAGCTCCTTGATGTCCAGACCTCAGATGTCCTGTTCCTGCAGAGGGCAGGCTTGGACACATTGGAGCTCAGGCTGTACATTGATGGCTTCATACTGGCTGATTACCCTCGTGTCTTTCTTGTTCTCCTTTCTCATGCTTTCCTCTGTCTTCTTCCCCTTGTCCTTTCTCTTGTTCTCTTCACCCTCATTGCTGTAGGATGACAACTGGGGGGAAACGACCACGGTAGTAACAGGTACTTCAGAACACAGCATCTCCCACGATGACCTCACACGAATCGCCAAGGACATGGAGGACAGTGTCCCACTGGACTGCTCCCGTCACCTGGGGGTGGCTGCTGGTGCCACGCTGGCACTGCTCTCCTTCCTCACACCGCTGGCTTTCTTGCTGCTGCCCCCTCTGCTGTGGCGGGAGGAGTTGGAGCCCTGCGGGACAGCCTGTGAGGGCCTCTTCATCTCTGTGGCCTTCAAGCTTCTTATCTTGCTGCTGGGCAGCTGGGCCCTGTTCTTCCGCCGTCCCAAGGCCTCACTGCCCCGCGTCTTTGTGCTGCGTGCCCTGCTCATGGTGCTCGTCTTCCTGCTCGTTGTTTCCTACTGGCTCTTCTACGGTGTGCGCATCCTGGATGCCCGGGAACGCAGCTACCAGGGTGTGGTGCAGTTTGCCGTGTCGCTGGTGGATGCCCTGCTCTTTGTACACTACCTGGCAGTGGTCCTGCTGGAGTTGCGCCAACTGCAGCCTCAGTTCACACTCAAGGTTGTGCGCTCCACTGATGGGGCCAGCCGCTTCTACAACGTGGGCCATCTCAGGTATGACCACCTGGGACAGACAGGCATGGGAAGGAGGCTGGGCTACCACAGGGCAGGGGGTGCAATGGTGGGGCTGGAAATGATGGGCAAGGAGGGCCATGTGGGAAGGAGTTCCCAGCAGTGTTTGCTGCTTGATGCCTAGGTTCTGGATTGGCACAATGTAGTGGTAGTGAGGAAATGAACAGTTAGAGATCTTAGAGGGGGATTGGCTAAAGAGACACAAGTTGTGGCACAAACAGGCTTTTGGGAATCACTTTTCTATTTCTTTCTTGGAGGCACAGCCTCTTGTGAGCACAGGGTGAGTGGTCACTTAGATGAGCTGGCCAGATGGGGGACCCCCAGAGCAAAAAATGATGAGGAGAGCTCTTCAGCCCTGCCCCTATACCCAACTTGTGGGCAGGATGCTACCATATCATACATTCCATACAAAGTATCAGTAGCACTTTCTATTCCTATAGGGAATCTTGGGGGTAATCTTGAAAGGAATTAGTGACCCTTGACTGGGGACCCAGGTCCAATGCCCTTTTTCCACCGGGCTATAGCATGGCAGGGAAGGACTAGGAGGCCCAGCCCTGGGAAAGGCTTGGGAGCCTGGTAAGTAGACCTCAGACTTTGAGCCAGGCTTCTTGGAAGCAGCTTGTCCCTGTCCTGTGTCCTTCCCTGCCCTGCCACCCTGCCCTGATGTATCCCTTTCCCTGTGCTCCTTGTCTGTCCCTCCTCCCTCCCCCTTCTGTGTCTCCCCCACAGCATCCAGCGAGTGGCAGTGTGGATCCTGGAGAAGTATTACCATGACTTCCCTGTCTACAACCCCGCCCTTCTCAACCTGCCCAAGTCCGTCCTGGCCAAGAAAGTGTCTGGCTTCAAGGTGTATTCCCTCGGAGAGGGTGAGCGGCCCTGCCTCTCAGCCCTCCTGGTCTCTTCCCAAGCAGGATTCCAAATTACCTCCTCCCTGTTTCTCTTGCACCCTCCTACCCTTGCTTTCTCCTTTCCTCAGCCCTTGTTCCAGCATCTTCTGTCCTGTCCTTTCCCTTGACTCCAGGTGGTTGGTCTTAGGTGCTGATCCTACCTGCTGTCCTGTTATTCCATGGTGTAACCTCCCAGTCTGGCTCCTCTCCATCTGCTCATCAGCCCTGGTCCTAAGCCCTTGGCTCTCTGAGCTCCAGAACTTCCTGCACTGGCGAGAAACATGTGCAGAGCTTCTGCCCTCCAGTGCCACCTTATTGTTTTTTGTGGGTCTCTCCCATCTGTGGTCGTGAGGGTTGGGAACAGGAGGTATTGCTGGGGGTGGGTGCAGCTTCCTCAGAACGTGTCAGATTGCTGTCTCCAGACTTCCTGGAGTGAGAACCAAGGCCATGCTCTAAAGTACCTATCCCCTCTCTCTCCTGCTCCTGTGCAGAAAACAGCACCAGCAACTCCACAGGCCAGTCCAGGGCTGTGATTGCTGCAGCGGCCCGGAGGCGGGACAACAGCCACAATGAGTACTACTACGAGGAGGCAGAGCATGAGCGGAGGGTGCGCAAGCGGAGGGCCAGGTGGGTTCCTGGAGGGTGGTGGGTATGGATAGGCTCAGGAGAGGAAGACCATCTTGTTTTTGAAACTGTTTGAAATAGATGGATGAGCAAGCAATGTTAAGGGTGGGCGTATATATTCATATTCTGTTGCTGCCAAAACAAGTCACAGTCCCTGTGTCAGGTGGGGTTTACTAGACCTCCATTCAGGTCATAGGGGCTGAAATTTGAGCCTGGGTTGTTTTCCAGGCTCACTGGTTGCTGGCAGAACCTTGTCACCTGGCCTTGTAGCCAATTCACAACATGCAGTTCGCTTTTTTTCTTGAGGCCAGCAGGAACAGGTCTGACTTCTGCCATCATCCAGGGAAAACTGCTTTGAAAGGGCTCACATGGTAAGATCAGGCCCACCATGACAATCCCGTATTTTAAAGTCAACTGATTTGGTACATTAATTATATCCTGAAAGTGTACCATGGTTATTGAATCATCAGGGAGTGGGAACCTGGCAGAGGTGGATGGGGGCATCTTTGAATTTTGCCTACCACAGTGGGCCAGGGACCCAATGAAAGGATGTGAGTCTCCCCTGCAGCAGCAGGGACTGAAGCTGATGAGACCTACCAGCAGGTCTTGAAGTCTTGCTCAGCTAATGGTACATTTTTACCTGCAAAAAATGAAGGTCCAGTGCCATATCTTGGTAAACTCTTAAAGGCTGTCCTCACTGCTCCCTTTTTCCTATTCACATTATTATGCAAGTTTAAGTAGAGCCTGAAGAACCTTCCTTGGTGCCTACTGCTGCTGGTCCCACATGGGTCTGTCCAGATTTCCAAGGGGAGGAGCAGAAGGTCTCAGGTCCCTCCTCTCATGTGGATATCCAGGTCTCAAAGAAGGAAGATAGCTCTTAGCCTGTCCTTCCACAAGCCTGGTGTCTTCAGCAGTAGATCAAAGATCACCAACCTCCTCTTCAACATTCCAGCATGTTTCCAATTGTCTTAGAAGTAGTTCTTCTGGGAAGGAAACCAAAGATGTTCCCTGCTCTCTTACTTTCTGCCCTGCCTAAGGTCTTCAGATCTTCTGCATGACCATCACCATTCTTGGCCTATAGGAACCCTTTCCTTCCTATTACCTGGGTTATAAGCAGAAGAAAGCTTTTTCCCTTGGTTCACCTGAGACAACAGGATCATTTGAAAATGGAACTTTACTGAGAAGCTTAGGTGAAGCAAAAGAATAAACAAGGAAACTGTTGATGTACACAGATGCACACATTCACGTAGCCCAGAATCCCTTTCTAAGCTACTTGAAGGGCTTCTGAATACTGGTGTTGCTTTGTGTGTCTTTATGTTTTTGATGTAAATCGGCTTATTTTTCCTCTTTCCCCCTTAACACTGTGTTTCTAAGATTCACTGATGTTGCCTGCACATCCAGCTTATTGTATCCTATCTCTGCAGAGTAGTTCATGAAATATTTACAAATCTTAATCAATGTTTGGATTATAGTCATCTTCCTGATTTTTCCCATTTTATTAGATAAGTAATATCTTACTAACATTTTAAATATCTTTCAAATTACTAATAAGTGACTTATTCATATATTTTTTAGCCTTTTAGGTCCCTTGTGAATTGTTTGTTCATCTCTTTTGCCCATTTTTCTTCTTGATTTTTGTTTTTGCCTTTTTTCTTCTTGATTTCTAGCAAATTCCTTGCATTCTGCCCCAGCCCCAAAAGATGTTCATTAATGCTGCACATGCTGTTGTGGTTGAATAGAAATCGGTCATTTTGATATGGTTGTATCTATTCATTTCCCCCCCCGATGAAATGTGTTTTGAGTGACTTATTTAAGAAGGCTTTTCTTAGGGTTTGCTGGTCTTTTCCATAGTACAGTTCCTAGTTGTCTCTCTGGGTTTGACACTGGGGTGTCCTCTTTGTGTCCCTGGGCTGGGCTGGTTCACTGAGCTCTACAGCTGTTTCCTGTCCCCACTAGGGGAAATGCTCCTACCCTCTCCCAATACTTCTTCAAGAGCACAAAGGTCTGACCTTGTTCTTGCTACTGGAGGGCTGGAGCTTGTGGGGAGGGGAAGATGAGAGGTATGTGTCTGGTCCAGACCCCTCCTGTCCTCCAGGCTTGTGGTGGCAGTGGAGGAGGCCTTCACTCACATTAAGCGGCTTCAGGAAGAGGAGCAGAAGAACCCCAGGGAGGTGATGGACCCCCGGGAGGCAGCCCAGGCCATCTTTGCATCCATGGCCCGTGCCATGCAGAAGTACCTCCGGACCACCAAGCAGCAGCCTTACCACACCATGGAGAGCATCCTGCAGCACCTGGAGTTTTGCATTACCCACGACATGACGCCTAAGGTAGGGCTGCTCCACCTTCAGCATCCTTCCTCCTTCTCTAATTCTGGCCCTGTTTTTTTCCACTTCTCTTTTCCCACATTCTCTCACTTATTTCCTTACTCTCCATCTCTCTCTCTCTCTTTCAGTCTCTCTCATCTCTACCTCCTTATAGTCTCTTCTCATTTCTATTCCACCACCCCATCTCTGCGTGAGGTGAAGTTCTTAGCAGTGAGGAGAAGGGGGAGCTTTGGGACCATTTTGAGAATGGCTGAGAACTATTTCTCATCTATAGAAGAGCTTTAGAATTTCCAGATCCAAAATCCCATTCACTCCTTTACTTCCACTAGGTCTTTTTTGTTCTCTTTGAGCCATTACCCATCTCTCAACTCTACTGTCCACTTCCTGGACTTGTTTCCCCTGAGCCATCCTTGGTGAATGAATGACTAAAGATGTTGTATTTTAATCATGACACTTCTAACTTTCTGCTGGTGCAGACCTGCTTGTCGCTAACCGTGCCACCTGGATAGAGAGGAAGGAGGGATGTGGGAGGGCTTGCTCAGGTCATCGAATGGTACAGGGGAAAGAGCAGAGGATGAGGATGTCAGGAGAGCTGAGTTCCAGTTCCGACCCTGTTGAGCCATATTGCCTCTATGGGTTCCCACTTCCTCATTTATAAAGCAAGGGTCTGAAGCAGATGATCTCAGGCTTCTTCCTGCTCTGACATTCTAAGATCATATGCAGAGTGAGCTGGGAGCATGTTGGTTGTCTTTGGAAGCTGTGCCTCCAGGGGATGCAGGATGGAGGGTGGGTGGAAGAGCTTCTAACACAGCTCCTTCTCCCCTTGGCAGGCCTTCCTAGAGCGGTACCTGGAGGCTGGACCCACCATCCAGTACCACAAGGAACGCTGGCTGGCAAAACAGTGGACACTGGTGAGCGAGGAGCCGGTGACCAATGGGCTTAAGGATGGCATTATTTTCCTTTTAAAGCGCCAGGACTTCAGCCTGGTGGTCAGCACCAGGAAGGTTCCCTTCTTTAAACTCTCCGAGGAGTTTGTGGACCCCAAGTCGCACAAGTTTGTTATGAGGCTGCAGTCTGAGACCTCAGTGTGACTTTGTAACAGCAGTGAGAGGCTGGGTGGTAGGGGAGCTCATAGGGCGATGGGGAGGGCTTGCTGCTCAGGCTCAGCCCCCTTCCTGCAGCTCTTATCCTTTTTTTTTTTTTTTTACTTGAATTAACTTACCCGTATCCTGTCTCTTCCTCATTCACCTCATGGGAACCTGGAGAGACCATCCTGCTGCCAGCAGTACCTGGGAAATTCTGTCTCCTCTGCCCTCCTCACTTTTGTATCTTTCCAGGCCCTGTAGGAACCATTGCCCCTCTCCCTCTCCTCTCCCTGGATGATGGTCTTTTTTTGAAAGTGCACAGGGCTTTCCTGCGCCCCCACTCTCAAACCCAGGTTCTTGTGGCTGTTCTCTTTAGTGGCTCCTGATAGGGTGTCTCTGGAGGACACAGACATGACTTCAGAGAACCACAGTGCCAAATTCCTCCAGGGCAGCAGTTTCCCAAAACCTTCAGACAGCAGGTAATTCACTGCTTCTGCTATTCACTCCACCTGCAGCAGACTCTGAATTCTTGAGTCAAGGATATGCCTATGTCTTCCCACATAGCCCCAGAGTTAGGGGTCCCTTGTCAGGGTTATTTGCTTCCGGTTGTTAGAGCCTCCCACACTTAGCCACACATATTCAGAGCGAGGGAATATCCCTTCTTTACTCTGAAATCTTCACCTTCTGTTTTTGACTTGTATGGTCATGTGTGACCATGGGTAAACTGAGGCAGAAACCATCTGTGACCTCCTTTCCTGAGTCCTTTCTTTCCTAGGTGGCCCTTGAGGGAAGGCCAGGAGATACCCCACCCCTGGGAACATCACTGATCCTTGCCCTCTGAACCTGCCCTCACCTTCATTCCCACCTTAGTCAGGCAGGTTCCTCTTTCCAGGGAAGGATGGCATGTAGACTCCTGTACAGGATTAGCGGCTTGTGGACCCCAACCCAATACCAACAGTCTTAGGCAAACATTTTTCTTTCTCTCACAGCTACCCCCAGTCTTGCTGTCTCTTCGTTCAGCTCTAGAGACCTGATGCCTCATCTCTTTTTTTAGGGGGAGGCAGCAGCTCGTCTTCATTCCCTGCCTTAAGTCCACCTCTTTGTCTCAGGGGTCTCTTTTCCTTGGCTGCCAGGGTCCCCTCCTCTTCTCTGTCTGCCTGGTTCTCTGGGCTCTGGTCTTCCTCTGTGTTGAGATGAAGGACCAGGATTGCTGCCTTTTGTGGGTACTTAGCTCTTTACTCCATTTACCTTTAATAGTCTTTTCATTCAATCTGAATTCTCGAGATTTTCCATCTCATTTTGAGTAAAATTAACTGGCCCTCTTAATACATGTATTTAGTGTAAATCTGAGCCTTTAAATCATGTAATTTTAGCCAAGGGGAATAGAACTAGGAAGAATACAGATACCTCCATCCAGGATCCATGTGGTGGACCGTTCTAATGACTGGGCTGGTGTGTACCCAGGGTCTGTCCTCTAAATAACTCATGATGCTCCCTGTAGGCCCATCTTTTCCCTGGAAAGCTCATTGGTTGTTGCCTTGTAGAGTGTACCCTAGATTAAGATCCCCATTGATGTCTCAGCAGGGAGGCTTCCTCTCTGTGTTGTGGCAGTCCTGGGCTTGGTGGAGCCTAGTGATTGGCATTTCTCCTGTTGTTCTTTCTGAAAAAGCAAATTTGTCTACCCGCCACTTATTAGAGAAGGGCTTTTCAGCCAGTGCTTACCTTATTCCCAGAGGGTTGGTTTTGGGGGCTGACTCCAGGGCCTGGAGGTCTGCCTCAGCCTGGGGCTGTGGGTTTTGGATAGACCTGAGGGAAATACATCCTCTCCTGGAGGTACTGGGAAGGTATCTTTTCTTTAGAGATCTGGTTTTGGAGGAGCCCCTCCGGGTCACATTTCTGAATACCTCACTATCCTGGAAAATGGGGCCTGGATGGTGATGGGGTCATTGCCTTTGTGGGGCAGGAATGGGATATGGCGTGGTTTGAGGACTGAGTTGGAAAGGGAAACTATTTGGGATCTTTGTTGCTGCCCTAGGTTAGGGGCACAGGAGTATTTATTTTGAGAACCTGCCATTCTTTTAATCACTGTGATGTTTTCATTCCTTTTTCCTAAAGCAAAAAGAATCCCCCTCCCCACCCCATCCTGCTCCTGCCAACTCTAAGCACTAAGGGCCGTGACTAAGAATGGGGTCTTTTGGTCCTTTGCATCAGAACTGTGGTATCTTTGTCTTCTTTGATTATTATTATTATTTTTAAAAATGTTGGGATGAATTGTCAAGTGTATGGCTGTGTTTGTCCTTTGCTTCTCCTGTATGGAAGGTTGTCTTCATGCTGTGAACTGCTGTGGGACATGCAGCTTACTTAGTCCCTCTGAGCAGTGTCCTTCACTTTGCCTGTTCCATCATTCTCCAGATTCTCTCATTCTTCCCTGTGGGGGTGCTCACCTGTTGCCACAGTCCCCCACCCCTACCCTTTCCTCCTGTCACTGTAGGGGATACTGTGGCTATGTGGCCAGGTTTTTCCAGCGTTCTCTCTATGTGGCACCCTGGTGCAGCCCCATTAGGCTTTTCTTTTCATCACTTTGGAACACTCGCCCTCTGTTCCTTTTTACCAGGACACTGTGCCTCAGTCCTACACCTACCTCGCCACTCTGTGGCTGTCCCTATTGGTTGGTCCCTTTCTGTAATCTACTCTTCGTGCTGTGTTTATTCTTGCTTATTTCCCTTTTGTTTCTCATATTTCTTCCCATCCCCCTGCACTTGAACCCTTAATTTCTCACTTCCCCACCCCCACCTCGTTATTCCTGTTGTAAACCCTGCGAAGAGAAATCATTGGGATCCCTGACCTTTTCATATCAAACATCCATTTCCCATAGTTTGTGCTTCTTCTCTGTTGGGCCCAGATAAGTTCTCCAACCCTCTGTAGAGTCTGTCAGTCTGTCTTCTCATTTTTCTGTCCTCTCCATGGGCAGCATCTGCTGATGGACTTGGTCCTGGTGTGTGTTTGTTGTGATTTGTTCTCTGTGTGCAAAAGGAAGGGGGCTTTTTGTGTCCCTTCCAAGTGAGATTGTAAATGTAGAATTTTCTACTGTTGGATTTAGATATTTTTCTTTTCTTCTTTTTTTTGGGGGGGGGGTTGGTTTACAGAACTGAGACCTTGTGCATGCGTGTAGAAAAATTGTAAAATGTAAATTTTTTTTAATATATAAAAAGCTTGTTTTTATAGTTTGCAGTGACTCTAAACATTATGGCAATTTTAGGGATTTTTTCTTAAACATAGGAACTAAAACTGTACAAACTTTTTTTTTATATAAAATAAAGACATTTGACTTTTGTGGGGGCATTTTCTTGTTTTTCTTTTTTTTGCAGGAGTGGGAGCAGAGGGTCTTGCAAGAGTGGACATATGTGCTCCTTGATAGTGAGTAGGTGGGCCAGGAGGGGGCAGTGTGAGTACATCATTGCTCCATTGTCCCTCAGATGCAGGAACAGGAAATTCTGAGAGGAGACAGATGTGGGAACTGAGGATTCACTTAGCCTTGGGGCATTGGGGTAGGGGATTTTCAGGATAAGGAGGAAAGAAAGATCCATAAGAATTTCAGAAACTTAATTGATTTTAGTCAATAGTGACAGCTCATCACATTTCATTAAGAAAATTACCTGTAGTAGCTCTGGCTGGTGTAGCTCTGGGTTGCAGGCCAGGTCCCTGGTAGGGAGCACATGAGAGGCAACCACACTTTGATGTTTCTCTCCCTCTCTCCCTCTCTTCCTCTCTAAAAGTAAGTAAATAAAATCTTAAAAAAAATTACCCAAAGTATATGTCTAATTTCATAACATCCTATTTCTACTATTATCTCTCCAATCTTTCAGGCACTGCACAAAAGAAGGTCTCACAATAGTCACTTATTTAAAATGAAAATACTAAGTTGGCATTGTACTTGTAATAAAGCATTAGAATGATTAAGAATGGAGGGCCCTTCTTTCAGCTCTACCCAGATCCAAGCTTCTCTGTGACTTTGAGCAAAATCCTTAGCACATAAACAGCCTTCTAAGGTTAAAACAAACAAGCAAATGTAAACTTTCCTGTGTGGAGTTGACCTATTTACTAGATTCAGTCTTCCTCTTCCCACCCCATGCTTTGCCAGGCTTTGAGGATATAAGGATAAGAGACAAGGTCCTTGTCCTGGAGTCAGAGTCAGCCTATAGGAGGTGACAGACCAAATAACCCAATGTAAACCTGCGTGGCCTGTTCACAGGCAGAGCACAGAGGAGCTCTAGCTGGATTATAAGGACCTCAGGGTGCCTTTCTTCAAGAAGTTTAAGGAAGTTAAGAATCAAGAGGGAATAACACGATTTCCTTGAAAAGAGAGGATTTATTTGCTTTGTTTACCTAAGTATTCCTAGCATCTATACCAATTCCTCACATACAGTTGGTACTCAGTAAACATTTTTTTGAATGAATAATGAATTTAAAAAAAACTAAGAATATAAATAGGGACATGTGAAAGGGATCATATACTTCTTCCTTTAAAATTGCATTAAAATCTTTTTCATATGAAAACAAAAAACTTCCCTTGAAACTATAGCCCCCATTTTCATGGCTTTTTTTTGTAACTAGGCTTATAGTGAAACTCAACCTTTGAGTTATTGTGACCAAATTTCTAGCATGACTCTCAAATGATCTTTGTCTTAATGGGCAAATATAATAACTCTTTTTAGTGTGGTGAGTCTTTATTCAGTGTCTAGGACATTCCTGGCATTAAAGTGCTTTGGTTGGTATATGTTCTTGCCCTCACTGAGGAAACCTTTGTGGACTTTTGAGGGGTCTCTTTTAACCTCACAGACCTCTTCCTCATGCTGGGCCCAGGAATGAACAGATTTAAGGCCAGATTTCAATACTTGATTTATGGGATCATATTTCCTCTCAGGGTTTGCTGAAAGCAAAAGATAATCCCAGCCATTTGCCCTGTAACAAAAGGTATTTGTAACTTTTAGCTGAAGGAAGGATTTTCCACAGGAATACTACACATAGCATTGAAGATAGGCATTCAGCTTGGTGGATTGTCTAGGACTGACTTACATTGCTGCCCCTGTGTAATATCTAGTCTTTGCCTTTGAAATGCCTCCAAGAAGGAGCTCAAATCTGAGGGTATGAGTGAGGAGATAGAATCTTTAGACCCAGTTCTTAGAGAATCCTTACTGAATTTTTTTTTAAAGTCAGTTTCATGGCTTCTAAAGAACTGAAAACCAGCTGCTTAAAGTAGCCCTTGGCTTTTTATTTGTTAGTTTAAGCAAGTGATGGAAATACTTTCCCAATTGCTGGGAAGGCTGGGGTAGAAGGAAGTCAGCTTTTGGAAAACCATTACAGCATTAGTGCACAAATGGTCATGGAAGATGCTACAGGACTAGCTATAGAGTGGAAAGATCTTGAGGAGCCACCATCCCTGTTCAACTTTCTGGTTTCTCTGTAGGCTGAGAATAGGGTCCATTTTCCTGTTAGAAAGGGCAAGGCAGACATAGTCTAGCAGCTCATAACAAAGGCTAAACTTCAGTATGTATGCAAAAGTGGAATAAGGTACTGATTTAGAGTTGTGAAACCTGGGCAAGGCATTGGCTTCTCTCATTTAATCTAGCAAATTTGGGGGGAAATTGTGTGCTATGCATTTGTATAAAAAGATATGTAAAATATTGTCCCCTAGAAGTCTTCTAGGACTTCTTGGGATTTTGATTAGTAAAACTCAAAAATGTTACTATTTTGTTACCTGTTGTAAGCAACCCAAGTAAGTAAACTATTTTCTAGAGGTGGTAAGCACCATTGGCAAGAGTCAGGCTTAAGCCAATGCTTGGTGACTGCATTGAGCTTGATAGGCAAACTATTCGATGTCTCCACTCAAAAAGAGCCATCTGTATTCTCTGATATCACATAAGGGACACTGGACCACTTTGGTTGAAAAAAGTTAAGAGTATGAGATCTTCATTTGCATCCTGTCCCCTCTGCTTGCTTTGGGTGCAGTTAGCCCACGCTGCTGCTTTACCCAGGGTAAATAGGCAGTTAAAAGTGAAAGTACCAATTTTGGGGGGATTTTTAGGTAGCGAAACTATTCCCTATGAAACTATTATTGCAGACACATGTTATTATAAATTTGTCCAGACACAAATAATATACCTAATGTACAACCTAATGTGAAGTATGGCCTTTGGGTGATAATGACATGTCAATGTAGGTTCATCAGTTGTATGAAATATACCATTCTGGTGGGGGATGTTGATAATAGGGGTGGGTGTGTGTGTGTGAGGGCAGCAAAATACATGTGAAACTATCTTCTGCTCAATCTTACTGTGAACCTAAAGCTGCTCTTAAAAATGAAGTCTAGTCAAAAGGTACAAACTTTTAGTTAAGTAATGAGGATGTAATGTACAAACTGATTATTATAGTTAACACTGCTGTATAGGATATTTGAAAGTTGCTGAGAATAGAACCAAAAAATTCTTATCACAGAAAAAATATATTTTTCTCTTTTTTTCTTGTATCGATATGAGATGATGTATATTAAGTGAACTTATTGTGGCAACATTTCACAATATATTTAGATCAGTTCATTATGCCATATACCTTAAAGTTATACAGTGCTCTATGGCAAAGGTTTCTCAATAAAACTGAAAGAAAAGCCAACTAAAAAGCAAAACTAAACTAAAACCAAGCATAACTTTACTTAGTTCTAGACATAGTTCTAGTAATAAAAGTGATAACATAGGCACTTGTGATTCAGAAAACAAAACTGAAATTGTGTGCTATTTTTCCTGGGTCCTTTAAAAGTATGTCACTGATGAGTGTGGAAATATGGTAAAGCCCACTGAAGAGGAAGAGGAGGGTCTGGCGGCCCATCAGCACTGACAGCTCAAAATTTGCATGAGTGGACTTCACTGTGTCAAGAGATACATGGTTTAACTTAGTTGTGATTTTCACCCCTTTTAGGTTCCTCTTAAAGCTTCTTTCTGATATGTGGATGTATGATTTTAGAGTGAGGTTGATGGGGATAGTTTTTACAATAAAGAACTGTTATTGAAGGGTATAAGCTTTCCATTATGAGATGAATAAGCATGGTGACTGGTTAAAATACTGTTGTCTACTTGAAATTTGCTAAGATTGCAGCCCTTGAGTGTGTTCACCAAATGCACACAAAGGTGACTATGTGAGGTGATGAATCTGTAAATCTGATTGCGCTAATTATATCACAAAGTATACGTATGTCAAGTCTTTATGCTGTATACTTTAAATATATAACATTTTGTTGGTCAATTATACCTCAATAAAGCTGGAAAAAGCACTTACCTTTTGTCAAAAGATTGCTTGTCTTCAGCCTGTTTACTTATTACATCTTAACATGGTACCACTAGCCTCAAGGATGAAATCTTATTAACAAGGAAACAGGGAAAGCTGACCCTGAAGGTTTCATTTTTAAGGACTGGTCAGCAGTGCAATACTTCTGGTTGTGAGTGTGCTGAGGAATTTGACACCAGGGAACCTGTGTCCTGGGATTGAGTGTCTAGGTGGTTTTTATTCTGTTTTGACATAGGTCCCCAAAATAGGGCTTCTTGAACCTTAATTGTGCCATATAGCAAGTATGAAAATCACTTGAAGATCTTATAAAAGTGCAGATTTTGATTCAACAGGTCTGCAGTAGGATCTGAGATTCAGCATTTCTAACAAATTCCCAAGTGTATTAGCTTTGGTTGCCTAAAAAAAAAAATACTAAAGACTCGTGGCTTAAATAACAGAAATTTACTTTCTCACAGTTCTTAAGGCTCAAAGTCTTGAGATCAGGGTGCTAGTAGGTTGGGTTCCTGTGAGAACCCTCTTCCTGTCTTGCAGACAACAACCTTCTTCCTGTATTATCACATAGCAGAGGGAGCAAGAGTTCTGGTCTCTTCTTCTTATAAGAGGTCTCCACCCTCATGACCTCATCTAAACCTAATTACCTCTCAAGACCCCACTCCAAAACCATCACACTTGGAGTTAGGACTTCAACATAAGAGTTTTGGGGGGACACATTCAGTGTATAGCACCAGGTGCTGCTGCTGCTTCTGTTCTCTGAGTAGTAAGGCCCTAAAAGAAGTTTTGCTTTCCTAAGACAGTTTGAGGGGCCCAAACATGCCTTACTTAACACTAAGATACTTGATCTAAGAGATAAAATTGTTAAAAAGATCTAAATTTCGTGAATGTCATAAATAGCTTGGTAAATTCATAGTTGCTCATGTTACAGGATTGCACCATCTGTATCAATTTGTCATTTATGAAACTCAAATGTGTTGTAAGATGGCCTTATGTGAGAGTTTTTGCAAAAGCACATCAGTGGGCCTCTCAAGTGATCCAGTAAGACATAATGGTACTAAATAAGGGCCAAGTTAGTGAGACTTTATTACTAAAGGCTATAGAAATTAAAGGAGTCCCAATAAAAATTATTATTGTCCATAAATTGCCTACATGATCAATAGAACAGAGGAAATTCAGAGGTTTTACTAAGTTTATAGAGTTTCAGAGAATGTGGCTTGCTCTACTTCAATACTTACATTAATTGCTATGGGTATAGAACAAAAGTAAATTATTATATATCAATAATTTAGAAATACCACCTCAAGTCCATTGCCAAAGTTGTCATACATTATCATATAATATGTTGTTCAGCATCATAATCATGTTCAGTATCATGTAGTTGATGTTTCTGGAAGTTGCCTTATCTGTGTCTAGTGTTTTCCATTCATTTAATCATTCAACAAATATTTGTTGAGCACCTTCTGTGTGCCAGAAACTATGATAGGTGTTGGTAATAAGGCGATGAATAATACAGATGCAGTTTTTGTTCACAAACATACTGACCACGTAATTTCAAATGTGATGAATGTGATGAAGGAATATGAGGGCTATGGGAATCTTATAATATGAACCTAACTGGGAGGGGCCATCAGGGAAGGTTTCCTTAAGAAAATGTCATTTTAGCTCCATGGAAAAACTGCTTGAAAGGGTGAGGCACAAAACCTCAAGGTTTTAATTTTGATCAGAAAGATCCTCATAATTGCTAGAAGTGTGCCAAGGTGGTGGATGGTGCATTGCCTGCAGGGCTCCATCCTTGGGTCCCCCCTGCCAAGGCTGCTCCTCTGCAAGGGAGGGCCCCCAAGGGCCCCATGGGTGCGACCATGGAGTTGCTATTCCTGGGCCAGACTGGGGCAGTTGCCCAGAACAACACAATGAAATTTCTTTTCTCTAGGGATGGTGAAGTTGGAGAAATGCTAGTTCAACTCCCCTCCAAAATGAACTCACTGCCACAAGACGTGGAGAACGCTTTCACAGAGAGCCAGAGCTCTCAGGCTTCTTTGCATGATGTCCATCCATCAACCCTACACAATTCATGGCCAGAATTGAGTTCCATGAAGGAAGGGGTAAAAAGGTATATCTGATGTCAGGAGGACTTTCTGTTTGTCACAGTTGACTTCTTATTTGTAACATTCTGTGGATAACAGAGTTAAATGTGAATGGAGGCATTGAGAATACATTAGAAAAGGAGGTGGTGCAGTATGATGTCTTCATACAGACACATATGTATACATATACATATGCCTGTGTAGGCAGTTTTTTTATTCAAAGTGTTAATACTTGTTAATGCTATAGACAGACTGCACCATTGGTGGGCAATAGGGTAGACGGCAGCAGTAACAGTACCTTTCTACTGGCAAAAGTGATCCTGTCAAGGAGCTTTTGCTATTCATTTCATCCTTGTCTGGATCCAGACGTTGTTCCTGGATTTCTGAGTGTTACCTCAAGAGGCAGAAGAAAAAGAAAGACTCCTGATAGTTCAGGATGCTTCAGAGAGGGTGGCACTCATACCTGGTGGTCTTTCTGATGGTCAGTTTTATTCTCCTCCTGAATCAGAAGCAGGATCTGAAGAAGCTGAAGAAAAGCAGGACAGTGAAAAACCACTTTTAGAACTATGAGTACTACTTTTGTCAAAGTAAGTCTTTGAAAATGAAACTGTAATAACAAAGGACTGAAATAGGGAGCATTCCTCTGAGTGGATTCGAGTAAAATTCAAACACTGCATGTGTGAATATGTTGCCAGGTTTGTCCTATTTACATAAATTTATTAGTCACATTTTATTTCTGAAAAATTTCATAGCTTTTCTATATGGGCATATACTTGTAAAGTATGAAAAATACCTCACAGCCCCAAATTTCTAAATAAGAATGAATTCATCTTTGCTTACTTAGCCAGTGTGTTGTGAGGGTAGTAGTCCTATGAGATGTGGTATTGTTGTTGTCTCCATTTACATCTGAGGCAGGTGAGACTTAGGGTGGGTGAGTAATTTGTTCAAGGTTGCACAGCTAGTGAATGGAGAGCCAGGACTCAGCCCTGCCCATCTGCTACAGTGTTCTCTCTGACCCTGCACCAGAATGTCTCATAAGTTTTTGGAGCTTCTGAGATGAAAGATGTAATCCAGTCAAAGCAGCAGCTCTTGATGTGCCTCAAGATGAGGCACGTTGTCAAATCCCTTCAAAAGCATCAAAGGAAAACAGTTCAACCTCAGAAATACAAGAAAGTAAACAAATTTTTAGCTGTAACTCTGCTTAATTATTTAAACATAAGAGGGAAAAGAGTAGATCTTAAAACCTCTCATCAGAAGAAAAGGAATTTTGTGATAACTGAATGGTAATGGATGTTAACTAGACTTATGGTTGTGATTATTTTGTAATATATACAAATTTTGAATCGTTATGTTGTAAACTTAAAACTAATATAATAAATGTCAATTATACCTCAATAAAAATAATACAATTTAAAAAAAGGGGAAAGTATTAAATTTGGCATTGTTGGAAAGCCAGCATAGAGGCAGACATGCGGTCAGAGGCCGCCAGAGGCCGCCAGACTCCTGCTGAATGGGGGCCCTGTACCTGCATCAACAACACCCAACACTCTTTGGTCCCTTCTTTTCGGAATGGTGTTTGAAACAAAGTAAAAATGTGGGCATGTGAAGATTTGATCCTTTTCAAAAACTCTCTAAAATAAATTCCTGTGTGACCACACCCATTGTCCTTTAAGTGTCTGTAACACAGCCCACCCTTGGTACACAGACTTTTCTAATAAAAACATAAAGTGAAATGTAGCATTTAGTGTTTTAACACAACATTTCAAATATTTTTGTGTTCGCTCTTTTTCTAAATGTGAAAAACCTTCATTGAAAATCACTGGAGGGCAAAAAGGAATGGAGATGGGGGTTCTCTATGGAAAGTTGAAATGTTAACATCCACTGCTAACTTGATTAAGTGACTAATAAAGAATTTATTTATTGTAATACCTCACAGACACTGCATCATATTCACATACATTTAATAACCTGCCTGTAGCTGGTAAGATAATGTAATGATCCAGCCTGTATTCAGTGACTGAGTCTGATCTGTTGTTAATGAATAGTTTCAGAAAAGTCTTGTGCTGTATTCCTAATCAAAAGACTTCTTAATGTACTTGAATAACACTTTTTTAGTAAGCAAAATATCTTTTTATTTGGATTCATAGAATGCAATTGTTTTGTTTTATGCTTCACATTTCTTTTGTGTTTCTTTTTAAATATCCTACATTTTCTTTGTGTTTTTTAACTCAGGCACATGTGCGTGCCATTTGTACAATTTTTAAAAAGTAATAAAATCCAACACATCAAAAAAAGCAGTGAGTGTCACAATCATTGGACCTTAGGAATTTGTCATTAGGTTTCCTGGAGAACTGAGAGAGTGTTATTTGATTAAGATGTAATGATGGCAACTAAAATAAAAGTTATAAATAAATACTTTGTTTTAAAAATAAAAAGAGTCCTGGCTGGTGTGGCTCAGTGGATTGAGTGCTGGCCTGCAAACCAAAGTGTCACCACTTTGATTCCCAGTCAGGGCACATGCTTGGGCCAGGTCCCCAGTAAGGGGGTGTGTGAGGGCAACCACACATTAATGTTTCTCTCCCTCTCTTTCTCCCTTCCTTCCCCTCTCTCTAGAAATACATAAATAAATGATCTTAAAAAAATAAAATAGGTTTGTCAAAAAATTTTAAAAAATAGATCAGAGGATTGAAGATGGTGGCGAGATAGGTGGGAGCAGAGTCCACTTCCCTCTGCACATGGGTGAAACACTAGCCGATCTTCTGAGGAACAGAGCAAACAGCCGACAGTATCCCAGCATATATGAAGATTGGAGACAAAAAATTGTAGAGGACACTGAAAAATCAGATGGTAAGTAGAGTGCTTCAGGACAATAAGGTCCCCGGGTCCAGTGTGGGGACTGGGTCCAGCGGGGAGACCAGGGTGGCCACAGTCCCAGGTCCAGTACCCTCCAGATCTGCCACAGGGTTCTTGGGAGAGAGCTGGGTCAACGGCTCCCTTCCCTGCCAAACAAGGTTTGAGAAGCATCAGGAGAGACCTGGATGCTTGAAGTCGCAGAGAGGGGAATAAGGACGAAGAGATAAACACACAGGGGCTGTATGCACCCACCGAGACTATGGATGCTGGCTGGGGAGAGTTGAGCTGTGATGGACCCTGACCTGGATAGTCCCCAGTCTGGTTGGAGGGCTGGACTGTGTGAGAAGCCAGGCCCTTATATGGAGCAGCAGGCTTGAGCAGGAGGAATTTTTCAAAAAGAAAAAGTGAAAAAAGAGGCACTCAGCAGCTGTTTGGGGAATTCTCCTGCAGCAGCTGCCCCGGCCTCCTGTGCCCCTACCCCTGCCCAGTGTGCAGTGTTCCCATGGTGGCACTGAAGGCCCTGCACTCACACCTGAGGCCCTGGGGAGAGTGTGCACCCAAATTTGCAGGACTGGCAGCTGCCCATCCTGCCCTGGTTGTGGAGGCCAAGTTGCTCACGCCTGCAGCACCTGGAGGGAGCGCGCCTGATACTGCCACTCAGAGGCACCACACACCCAACCCTTGTGCCCCAGGGGAAGTAGCAGAGGAGGTACAGTGGCACCGCTGCCCTGCAGGGCCCACTGGCTCTCTAAAAGGAAGGTGGACTGCCCCTGCAGAAGAGAACGGCAAGGCTCAGGAAGTCAGCAATCCCCAGAAAGACTTAACTCAATTGGGGTGCTGAACTAGCCTGAAGGGGCTCTGAGAGTCCCTAGCATCTAGGACAGCAAAGAGCAAGAAGGTGGTGTGTGAATTGCCCCTAACTGGTACACCTAAGGACAGCACAACTGGTGGACTGAAGGTCTAGGCTGGGTGCAGAAGGCCACTGGGGGCCTGGCAGTAATCTGAGGAACTGGACTGGAGGCTGGGGGAGTGCAGCTCAGGAAGGAAGAAAAGCAAAACCAATTCCCCCACAGTCTGCTGCAGCCAGGAAGACCAGCAGAAGGTCTTCTGGCTTGGCCAGTTTGAAGCCAGCAGGAGGCTTTTTTTTTTTTAAAGTAATTTTTTTCTTTTAACTCCTTTCTTTCTCTGTTCCTTCTGCTTCCTTTTTTTTTTTTTTTAAGGCATTGGGAACAATAATTAAATCTACACCATTCCTCATCAGCCATTGGATATGTAGCTGTGTTTGCTATATGAAAAGTTGTTTTAACCAACTTTTTTTAAAATTTTTATTTTAATTATTGATCTTGTACAGTTTTCTGTCTTTTATTCTCACTCGAAGCCCTCCCCCTAGCCCTCCCCTCCTCCCTCCCATTTCCACCCCCCATATTTTTTGTCCATGTGTCCTTTATACTTGTTCCTTCCCCTTTTCCCTTGAAATTCCCTCCCCTCTCCCCTCTGGTGACTTTCAGCCTGTTCTCAATTTCTGTGTCTTTGGTTATATTATGCTTGTTTGTTTGTTTTGTTGATTAGCTTCCTGTTAAAGGTGAGATCATATGGTATTTGTCTTTCACTGCCTGGCTTACTTCGCTTAACATGATGCTCTCAAGTTCCATCCATGCAGTTGCAAAGGGTATGAACTCCTTCTTTCTTTCTGCTGCATAGAATTCCATTGTGTAAATGTACCACAGTTTTTTGATCCATTCGTTTACTGATGCTTCCTTTCTTTACCTTTTTATCTCTTCTTCCTTCCTTCCTTCTCCTTCTTTCTTTTTTTAACTCCCACAAGTGAGACAATAAAACCTGGAGCTGCGAAAAGATGACAGTTGGACCCAAAGAGGGGGCATCCCAATAGCTGAGACTGTGAGAAAAATTTCACTTTGCTACTCCAGAGAACTTGCAAGTTATTGTATATTTGTATTATTATTTTTCCATTATTCTTATATCTTTTATTTTATTAGTATTTTTGTATTTCTTTTCTCTATGTTTAGTCTTCTTCACTTGGCTTGTTAAATTACATGGTTTTACTGGTTTCCCTTGTTCTTTCTTTCATGGTGTATTTTTAATTTACTGTCTTTCACTTCACTTGTGTTCCATTAGCACACTACTCTAGGTCTTATACTTCCTATTCTTTTTACCCAGATCACATAGATTCTGTCATATGATTGTTGCTCCATTATCATTGTAAAGAATTGCTGTTCCATAAAATTGTAAACACTACACAGTAACCCTCCCATGTCTTAGCCCACTTCACAGTTTCCTGAACTTTATTACTGTTGTGGTTCACTCTGTTCTCTCACACACTACACCTATTTTCTATCTTTTGCTCTCACTTTACCTCATAATCTGACCTCCCATAAGCTCACCACTTTCTAGATCCAACTCACAATCCTTCCCTCCCACCAACAAGAGTCATATCTTCTTTCTACCATTTCTAAAAAGTGGCTAGTTGGGTGAAATATCATGGTTAACACTATGCATATCCAAAGGATCTATCTCTTCTCTATGGTTTGGTACTTTAAATATCATAGAATACACCCCCACTGTCTTAAAATATTTTGCCTTCCCCCTCCAACTGATCACAGAAAAGAGTAGGTAGAAGCTGTGAACACCAGGATACCTGCTGGAAGAGGAAACCTACCAACAAAGGAACCATGAACAGATAACAACGGAAGAAGGTGGGAGTGGAAGCCACGCTAACTCAACCCAGGACCTATGTGGAAATACAACTAAATGGTGGAGAAATTATTCAGAACAAACAACTGAACAAGAGCAAGAGAGAATCCTCAAAACCTTGTACACACGGAAGAACCAGCTTCAACACAACCTGCCAACACCTGCACAACAGAATACAAGATGTGGTGGACAGAGTGACCCTCAGTTAACCAGCTGGAGAGAAGGACCCACCAAGGAAAGACCCAACGACAAACAAAACCCAAAGACATACAGAGAGCCAACATAAATGACAACCCAAGACCAGTGAGCTCAGGAGATCAAGGAGACTGTACCACTGAATCTCACAGGTCTACCATGGAAGTTCACACCATAAACCCAGGGAATCAGAACAGATCAATTGAAGAAGCAGAGACTAACAGGAAGAGTCTCACAAACAATGAGAAGACAAAGAAACAAACCCCAAATGAAAGGAAGGGAGGAAGCCTCAGAAAGAATGCTAAATGAAATAGAAGCAAGCCAACTATTAGATATTGAGTTCAAAGCAATAAGGAAGCTCAATGAGCTCACAGAGAATTACCAAAAACTACAGGAAAACTACAATGAACTCACTGCAAACTATATCAGCACAAAAAAGGAAATAGAAACTGTCAACAAGGGTGAAGAAGAAATGAATACAATTTATGAACTGAGGTACACAGTAGAAAGAATCAGAAGCAGGCTCAATGAAGCAGAGGATCAGAACAGTGAGCTGGAGGACAAGGTAGAAAAAACACCAAGAATGGGCAAGAAAAGGAAAAGAGACTCAGAAAGAATGAAGAAGGGTTAAGGGAAATGCAGGGCAACATGAAATGTAATAATATCCATATAATAGGGATAACAGAAGGAGAAGAAGAAAAGCAAGGGATAGAAACCCTGTTCGAGAAAGTAATTATGGAAAACTTCCCTAATATGATGAGAGAAAAAGTCACACAAATCCAGGAAACACAGAGAGTCCTAATCAAGAGGAACCCAAACAGGCCCACTGCAAGACACATCATGATTAAAATGGCAAAACTCCAAGACAAAGAGAGAACCTTAAAGGCAGCAAGGGAAAAACAGGAAGTAACATGCAAAGGAGCCCCAATAAGACTATCAGCTGACTTCTCAATGGATACGGTTCGAGTCAGATGGAAATGGCAAGAACTATTCTAAGTAATGAAAAGCAAAGTCCTGCAATCAAGACTACTCTATCCAGCAAGGCGCTCAATTAAAGTAGAAGACCAAACAAGGAGCTTCCCAGACAAAAGAAGCCTCAAAGAATATACCACTCCAAACCAGCTCTGCAAGAGATGCTAAAGGGCTTGCTTTAAGAACAGGAAGAAAAACAGTGAAAGAGAGAGGAACACAGGTATGAAAAAATGGCAATGAATAAGCACCTATCAATAATAACCTTAAACATACATGGATTAAATGCCCCAAGCCAAAGACAAAGAATAGCTGAATGGATAGGAAAACATGACCCACACATATGCTGCCTACAAGAGACCCACCTCAGAACAAAGACCTACCCAGACTGAAAATGAAGGGCTGAAAACAAATATTCCAAGCAAATGGACAGGAAAAAAAAAAAAAATCCAGGGTAGCAATACTCATATTGGACAAAACAGACTTCAAAAAAGGGGCCCTAAAAAGAGACCCAGAAGGTCACTTCATAATACTCAAGGGAAGAATCCATCAAGAAGACAAAAACATGGTAAATGTATATGCACCCAACAGAGGAGTACCCAAAGACATAAAGAAAATCTTGGAGGACTTCAAGAAAGATATTGACAACAGCACAATTAGAGTAGGGGATTTTAACACCCAACTGTCAAAAATGGACAGATCTTCCAAACAAAACATCAACAAAGATAATGTGGCATTGAGCAATGCCCTAGATGAAATGAACTTAACTGATTATATATATATATATATATATATATCGATATATAGATATATAGATATATATATATATATATAGAGAGAGAGAGAGAGAGCGCCTTATATCCCAAAGAAGCAAAATACACTTTATTTTCAAATGCACATGGAACATTTCAAAGATAGACCACATGATAGGACACAAAACAAGCCTCAACAAATTCAAGAAAATTGAAATCGTATAAAGCATTTTCTCTGACCACAAGGGACTGAAACTGGAAACCAAACTCAAGGAAAAAACTCAAAAACTCTCAAACTCATGGGAATTGAATGGCATAATATTAAACAATGAATGGGTGAAGAATAAGATCAAGGAAGAAATCAAAAAGTTTATGAAAACAGGACTTCCGGCCAAGATGGAGGCATAGGTGGACACACTATGCCTCCTCTCACAACCAAAATTAAGGACAACAAATATTTAGAAACAAGAAAACAAGCAGAACTGATAGAAAATTGAACTGTATGGAAGTCCAACAACCATTCATCCAGACCAGTAAGAGGGGCGGGGTCGAGGCAGGAAAAAGTGGAAGTGTGGCCTGGGAATGCAGGCAGCAGTGGCTGGCAGTTCCCAGGTACACAGGCAGAAGCTGGCAGACCCCGGGCATGGGGTAGCAACTGTGCAGACCCAGTGAGGCTGCACAAGGCGGCCGGCTGACCAGGTGGTCCCACATTCCCGCACGCAGACAATCCAGATGAAGGGGAAGCGGCAGAAGGGACTGGAATCCAGAAGATTATTCCCTTTCAGACCCTGCCCCCACAAACAGCGTCACAACTCAGCGACTGGGCTGTCCCGCACGGGTGAACACCTAAGGCTCCACCCACCACTATGTAACAGCCGCGACCAGACCAAAACCAAAACAAAACAAAAAAATTCACCCAAAATGGCTCAAACCAGAGAAGAAATGAAAGCCCCAGAGCCAATTCCTCTAAGCCATGAAGAGATAGCTAACCTATCAGATGCACAGTTCAAAGCCCTGGTGATCAGGATGCTCACAGAATTCGTTGATTTTGGTCACAAATTAGATGAACAAATGAAAGGTGCACTAAGTGAAATGAAGGAAGATGCATGGGGAACCAATAGAGATGGGAGGAAAACTGGAACTCTAATCAATGGAGTGGACCAGAAGGAAGAAAGAAACAACCAAACAGTAAACAAGGAAGAAACAAGAATTCAAAAAAATGAGGAGAGGCTTAGGAACCTCCGGGACATCATTAAGTGTCCCAATATCCGAATTATAGAGGTACCAGAAGGGGAAGAAGAAAAGCAACAAGTGGAAAACTTATTGGAACAAATAATAAAGAACTCCTCCAATCTGGCAAAGGAAATAGACTACCGGAAAGTCCAGGAAGCTCAGAGAGTCCCAAAGAAGTTGGACCCAAGGAGGAACACACCAAGGCACATCATAATTACATTAACCAAGATTAAAATGAAGGAGAGAATTCTAGAAGCAGCAAGGGATAAGGGGACAGTCACCTACAAAGGACTTCCCATCAGACTGTCAGCTGATTTCTCAAAAGAGACCTTCCAGGCAAAAAGGGGCTGGAAAGAAGTATTTGAAGTCTTGAAAGGCAAGGACCTACATCCAAAATTGCTCTATCCAGCAAAGCTTTCATTTAGAATGGAAGGGAAGATAAAGTGCTTTTCAGATAAGAACAAGTTAAAGGAGTTCATCATCACCAAGCCCTTATCATATGAAATGTTAAAGGGACTTATCTAAGAAAAAGAAGATAAAAATATGACAGTGAAAGAACAGCAAACTCACAGCTATTAAGAACCACACCTAGACTTCCAGCCAAGATGGAGGCATAGGCAGACACACTGTGCCTCCTCTCACAACAAAAATTAAGGACAACAAATATTTAGAAACAAGAAAACAACCAGAACTTATAGAAAATTGAACTGTACGGAAGTCCAACAACCATTCATCCAGACCGGTAGGAGGGGCGGAGTCTCGGCGGGAGAAGGTGGAGGTGCGGGAGCGCAAGCAGCAGCGGCCGGCAGTTCCCAGGTGCACAGGCGGCGGCTGGCGGTCCCTGGGCCCACAGGAAGCAGCTGGCGGACCCCAAGCACAGGGGGGCAACTGTGCAGAACCAGTGAGGCTGCACAGGGCTGCTGGCTGACCAGGTGGTCCCACATTCGCGCATGCAGACGGTCCAGGCAGAGGGGAAGTGGCGGAAGGGACTGAATCCAGGAGAGAGCGGAGCAGGCGCCATTGTTCCCTCTCAGACCCCGCCCCCACATACAGCGTCACAACCCAGCGACTGGGCTGCCCCGCCCTGAGGAACACCTAAGGCTCCACCCCTCATACGTAATAGCTGTGACCAGACTAAAACCAAAACAAAACAAAACAAAAAACCCACCAAAAATGGCCCAAACCGGAGAACCAATGAAAACCCCAGAGCCAATTCCTCTAAGCAGTGAAGAGATAGCCAACCTATCAGATGCACAGTTCAAAGCACTGGTCATCAAAATGCTCACAGAATTAGTTGATTTTGCTCATAAATTAGATGAAAAAATGCAGGCTACAATACGTGAAATGAAGGAAGATGCATGGGGAACTGATAGAGATGGAAGGAAAACTGGGACTCAAATCAATGGAGTGGACCAGAAGGAAGAAACTAACAACCAAACAGAAAACGAGGAAGAAACAAGAATTCAACAAAATGAGGAGAGGCTTAGGAACCTCCGGGACATCGTTAAACGTCCCAACATCCGAATTATAGGGGTCCCAGAAGGGGAAGAAGAGCAACAAGTAGAAAACTTATTTGAACAAATAATAAAGGAGAACTTCCCCAATCTGGCAAAGGAAATAGACTACCAGGAAGTCCAGGAAGCTCAGAGAGTCCCAAAGAAGTTGGACCCAAGGAGGAACACCCCAAGGCACATCGTTATTACATTAGCCAAGATTAAAATGAAGCAGAGAATTCTAGAAGCAGCAAGGGATAAAGGGACAGTCACCTACAAGGGAGTTCCCATCAGACTGTCAGCTGATTTCTCAAAAGAGACCTTCCAGGTAAGAAGGGGCTGGAAAGAAATATTTGAAATCTTGAAAAGCAGGGACCTACATCCAAAATTGCTCTATCCACCAAAGCTGTCATTTAGAATGGATGGACAGATAAAGCGCTTCTCAGATAAGGTCAAGTTCAAGGAGTTCATCATCACCAAGCCCTTATTATATGAAATGTTAAAGGGACTTATCTAAGAAAAAGAAGATAAAAATATGACAGTGAAAAGACAGCAAACTCACAGCTATTAAGAACCATACCTAAAACAAAAGCAAACTCAGCAAACAGCTAGAACAGGAACAGAACCACAGAAATGGAGATCATGTGGAGGGTTAGCAACAGGGGCGTGGGAGGAGGAGAGAGGGGGAAAAGGTACAGAGAATAAGCATAGATGGTGGGTGGAAAATAGACAGGGGGAGGGCAAGAATAGTGTGGGAAATGTAGAAGCTAAAGAACTTATGACACATGGACATGAACTAAAGGGGGGGGAATGTGGGTGGGAGAGGGTGTGCAGGGTGGAGGGGAATAAAAGGGGAAAAATGGGACAACTGTAATAACATAATCAATAAAATATATTAAAAATAGTTTATGGAAACAAATGAAAATGAACTCACAACAACACAAAACTTATGGGACACAGCTAAGGCAGTCTTCAGAGGGAAGTTCATATCGATACAGGCCTACCTAAAAAGGATAGAAACATTTCAAACAAACACCCTAACCCTATGCCTATAAGAACTCAAGGAACAACAACAAAGACAGCCCAGAGCAAGTAGAAGGAAGGAAATAACCAAGATCAGAGCAGAATTAAATGACATAAAGACTAAAAGCACAGTTCTAAGGATCAATGAATCCAGGAGCTGGCTCTTTGAAAAGATCAACAAAATCGACAAGCCTTTAAGCAGGTTGATCAAGAAAAAAAGAGGGAGGACACAAATAAACACAATCAGAAATGAAAGAGGGGAGATGACAACTGACACCACAGAATTACAAAGGATTGTAAGAAATTACTATGAAGAACTGTATGCCAAGCAATTTTAAAACCTAGGTGAAATGGACACATTTCTAGAAAAGTATAATCTTCCAAAATTGAATGAAGAAGAAGCAGAAAGCTTGAACAGACCAATAACACCTGATGAAATTGAAACAGTAATAAAAAAGCTTCTGACACACAAAAGCCCTGGGCCAGATGGTTTCACAGGAGAATTTAAAAAAAAATTTCAGGGAGAGCTAATGCCCATCCGCCACAGATTATTCCAAAAAATTCAAGAAGATGGAAGACTCTCAAACTCTTTTTATGAAGCCAGCATCATCCTAATCCCAAAACCAGATAAAGACACAACAAAGAAAGAGAACTTCAGGCCAATATTGCTGATGAACACAGATGCTAAAATCCCCAACAAAATATTGGCACACCACATCCAGCAATACATTAAAAAGATCATACACCATGATCAAGTGGGATTCACCCAGGGATGCAAGGATGGTACAATATTTGCAAATCAATAAACATAATACTCAACATAAACAAAACAAAAGACAAAAACCACACGATCATATCAGTAGGTGCGGAAAAAGCATTTGATAAAGTACAGCACCCGTTTATGATAAAAACACTTAGCAAAGTGGGAATAGAAGGAACATTCCTCAACATAATAAAGGCCCTATATGAGAAACCTACAGCCAACATCATACTCAATGAACAAAAATTTAGAGCTTTCCCACTAAGATCAGGAAAAATACAAGGATGCCCACTTTCACCACTCCTATTCAACATAGTACTGGACGTCCTATCACAGCAATCAGACAAGAAAAAGAAATAAAAGGCATCCAAATTGTAAAGGAGGAAGTAAAACTGTCATTGTTTGCAGGTAACATGATAGTGTACACAGAAAATTCTATAGACTCCACCAAAAAACTACTCCACTTAATACATGAATTGGCCAAAGAGTGGGATACAAAGTCAATACTCAGAAATCAAAGGCATTTTTGTACACCAATAATGAAATACCAGAAACAGAAATCAGGAAAAAATCTTATTTGATATGGCAACAAGAAAAATAAAGTACTTAGGAATAAAGCTAACCAAGGAGGTAAAAGACCTGTACTCAAAAAACTGTACAACACTGGAGTCGGTTTCTAGTTTCAATCCCTTGTGGTTGGAGAAATGCTTGGAATGATTTCAATTTTCTTGAATTTGTTGAGGCTTGTTTTGTGTCCCATCATGTGGTCTATCTTTGAAAATGTTCCACGTGCATTTGAAAAGAAAGTGTATTTAGTTTCTTTGGGATGAAGGGCTCTCTATATATATCTGTTAAGTCCCTTTCATTTAGCATGTTATTCAATGCCACAAATATCTTTGTTGATATTTTGTTTGGAAGAACTGTCCATTTTTGACAGTGGGGTGTTAAAATCCCCTACTATAATTGTGTTGCTGTCAATATCTTTCTTGAAGTCCTCTAAGATTTTCTTGATGTATTTAGGTTCTCCTCCATTGGGTGCATATATATTTACAATGTTTATGTCTTCTTGGTGGGTTCTTCCCTTGGGTATTATGAAGTGACCTTCTGGGTCTCTCTTTATGACTCTTCTTTTGAAGTCTATTTTGTCTGATATGAGTATTGCTACCCCAGCTTTTTTTTTTTTTTCCTGTCCATTTGCTTGGAAAATTTGTTTCCAGCCCTTCACTTTGAGTCTGTGTAGGGCTGGAAACAAATTTTGTCCTGAGGTGGGTCTCTTGTAGGCAGCATATATGTGGGTCATGCTTTCTTATCCATTCAGCTATTCTATGTCTTTTGATTGGAGCATTTAATCCACTTACATTTAAGGTTATTATTGATAGGTATTTATTCATTGCCATTTTCTTACCTGTGCTTCTCTCTCTTTCTCTCTCTCTCTCTCTCTCTCTGTCTCTCTGTCTCTCTGTCTCTCTTCATTCCTTTCCTTAAAGCAGTCCCTTAAGTACCTCTTGCAGAATTGGTTTGGTAGAGGTGTATTCTTTTAGACTTCTTTTGTCTGGAAAATTCCTTATTTGGCCTTCTATCTTGATTGAAAGCCTTGCTGGATAGAGTAGTCTTGGTTGCAGGCCTTTGGTTTTCATTGCTTGAAATATTTCTTGCCATTCTCTTCTGGCTTGGAGCATTTCCATTGAGAAGTTAGATGCTAACCAACACTGAAGAGAGAAATTAAGGAAAGCACAAACAAATGGAAGCATACATTATGCTCACGGACTGGAAGAATTAACATAATTGAAATGCTCATACTACCCAAAATGATTTATAGATTCAGTGCAATCCCTATTAAAGTACCAATGACATATTTCACAGATACAGAACAAACAGCAATGTTGAGAAAGAAGAACAAAGCAGGAGAGATTACAATACCTAATATAAAACTGTATTACAAGGGCACTGTAATCAAAAGAGCCTGGTACTGGCATAAGAACAGACACCTTGACCAATGGAACAGAAAGGAGAGCCCAGAAGTAAACCCAAGTCTTTATGGTCAATGAATATTTGACAAAGGGGGAAGATGGATAAGATGGAGTAAAAATAGCCTCTTCAACAAATGGTGTTGGGAGAGCTGGATAGCTACATGCAAAAAAAATAAAACTCACACCAACTTATACCATGCGCAAAAATAAACTCGAGATGGATAAAAGATTTAAATATAAGTCATGACACCATAAAAGTCCTGGAGGAAAACATTGGGAGGAAAATCTCAGACATTCCATGCAGCAAAAACTTCACTGATATGTCCTCTAAAGCAAGGGACATAAAGGAAAGAATAAACAAATGGGACTTCATCAAATTAATAAGCTTCTGCCCGGCTAAAGAAAACAGCATTAAAATGAAAAGAGAACCAACTATATGGGAAAACATATTTGTCAATGATACCTCAGATAAGGGTTTGATCTCCAAAATATATAAGGAACTCAAATGACTCCACTCCAGGAAGACAAAAAACCCAATTAAGAAATGGGCAAAAGACTTGAACAGAAACTTCTCCAAGGAGGACATACAGAGGGCCCAGAGATATGAAAAGATGCTCAGCATCACTAACCATCAGAGAGATGCAAATTAAAACCACAATGAGATATCACTTCACACCAGTCAGAATGGCCATCATAAACAAATCAACAAAGAAGTGTTGGAGAGGATGTGGAGAAAAGGGAACCCTAGTGCACTGTTGGTGGGAATGCAGACTGGTGCAGCCACTGTGGAAAACAGCATGGAATTTCCTCATAAAACTAAAAATGGAACTGCCTTTTGACCCAGCAATTCTGCTGCTGGGATTCTACCCTAAGAGCCCTGAAACACCAATCCAAAAGAACCTATACACCCCAATGTTCATAGCACAATTTACAATAGCCAAGTGCTGGAAGCAACCTAAGTGCCCACCAGTAAATGAGTGGATCAAAAAACTAAGGTACATTTACACAATGGAATTCTATGCAGCATAGAGAAAGAAGGAGCTCCTACCTTTTGTGACAGCATGGATTGAACTGGAGAGCTCTATGCTAAGTGAAGTAAGCCGGGTGGTGAGGGACAAATACTATGTGATCTCATCTTTAACTGGAACATAATCAACAAAAGAAAAAAAGCAAACAAAATATAACCAGAGACATTGAAATTAAGAACAATCTAACAATAGCCAGAGGTGGGGGTAGGGTGGTTAGGGGACAGTAGGATGAAGGGTTTTCAGGAGCTACTATAAAGGACACAGGAACAAAACCAAGGGGGAGGGTGGAAGCTAGGGAGGGAGGTGGGTTTGGCTGGGGTGGGGGGAGTTTTGGGGGGGAATGCAGACAACTGTAACTGAACAACAATAAAGTGATTAAAATTTAAAAAAAAATAAAAATAAAAAGAGAAGGAGAAGAAGCGGAGCATCTAATGTGCTGATATATGCACCTACTATTCAAAACTGAAAAAGGAGGGGCTTTGTGGAACTCCCTCATGTTTAGACCACAGAGCCCATACCTGGTACACGCAACTCCTCAGCTGCCATGGTTTGTCCTGAGAGCAGAGTCTTTGCCTTGCCAAAGCTTATAGCAATAGTTGCTGAAGCAGTATGTACTGTTTGAGGAAAATTCTGATTTAAGCATTTTCAGTTTGGAATATTATTTATCCTTGATTTTTCAACAAACCACATGGAAAACCTTCATTCCAGAATTCCTGTTATGACACATACTAGGTCTAAAAAGATGCCCAGGAAAGCCAGCTGGGTACTTCAGGTAGGATCTACAGAGTTAGCTACTTGGAAGGTCACTACTGGTCCAGACATTCTATTTTCTTGATTAATCAAAGGGAAATAATGTTTGGGGATGGACTCAAACCAGCCATACAGACAAGAGAGCAATAATAAATAAGAATGCTTCTTTATTAATGTATAACAACTGGTAATCTAGTTTGGGAACTGGGTTTGGGCATTTGTACTGGCACATTCCTGATGAGGCAGATCAAATTAATAAATTAATCACTGGCTGGTATGACTTAGTGAATTGAGCACTGGGCTATGAATCAAAAAGTCGTTGGTTTGATTCCCTGCCAGAGCACATGCCTGGGTTGCTGGACAGATCTCCAGTTAGGGGGAATGCAAGAGGAAACTGATTGATGTTCTCTCACATATCAATGTTTCTCTCCTTTTCTTCCTCCCTCCCCCTCTCTCTGAAAAGAAATAAATAAAATCTTAAAAAAAAGACTAAAAACAAACGAATTAATAAATTAGTATTTTGTCTTGTTAGTACAGAGCCAGACAGAATTGCAAATTCTGAAAGGACATTAGTAAATGCTGCAATACTTCAGTGCCCATTTCTCTTTATGCACTGTCCCTGGATGACCTCATCTTGCCCCATGGCCTTCTTTAAATAACATCATATACCAGCTAGCATAGCATAGTGGTAATGAGCTTGGGCTTTGAAGTCAGAATGCCAGGGTTTTTCTTCTGGCTTTACCTCCAGTAGTTGACCCTTGGAGAAATTTTCTCTGTTTCTTTATCTTTAAAATGAAGATAACACAGTGCTAACCCTATATGGATGTTCAGAGTATAAGAAAATATTCATAATCTGTTTAGATGGTGACTGGCACATAATAAACACCCAATAAATGCCAAGTACTCTCAAATCTCTATTGCTTGTCTTGACTTCTTCCCAAAACTCTAGATTCATAAATCTAGGTGCCTGGTTGCTATCTTCACAAAGACATCTAAGAGACATTTCAAATGTAATTTGGTCAAACAGAACTGATTCCCTGCCCAGATCTGCTTCTTTTCTGGTGATCATGTTTCATTAAATAGTATCACCATCCACCTACTTGCTAAAAAAAGTGTTTTTGGGAACCTCTCTGCCTGGTTTCAGAAGCTGTAACCCCCGCCCCCCCCTCCCCCTGCAATGGCTAAGGCTGAGTGAGTGACCTTGAGACCGTAAGCCACTAAGGAGACAAAGCTTATCTCCATGGCAGGGGTGCCAACCTCTGCTCCTTTTACTTCACCCTGCCTGGCCCCCAGTGCTTGATCGGTTAGCCAATGATGAGTAAGATTCCTCAAGGGAGGAATGACCTAAGACAGCCACGATCGTGGGGAGCCCCCAGGGAAGGACTTGGGGGGCTATAGCAAAAGTGGGTGATGGACCCTCGCCTAATCTCTTGGCTGCCTTACTTCCCCTGCTCGACTTGACCCTGAAACAATGACAGAGGGCTGTGCAGCCCTGTGCTGGAAAGAGAGGGTTCCCTGAGTGATCAGGCCTAAGAAAGAATGCATAAAATCCTGTGAAACCTGCTTCGCTAAGAATGGTCTCAGTTAAATGACAAGAGTCCGAGCAGGAAATGAGTTTGTTTCCCAAAGTTTTGTAGCCCTTTAGCTAACAGACCCTGACTCAGAATAAGCCCTCGTAGTTCTTTGTATGGTATCTATTGTTTGATCCTTACCGCCTGACAATGATTAATGAACTTTACCTGTATTCCTGTGCAAATTGAAAGCCAATAAAAGCCTTTCAAGGCAAGGGTTGGTGAGCTTTCCTCTTGAGAGAGTAGCCAGGCTGCTCTGAGAAGCTCTCCCCTTGAGAGAGTAGCCGTGCTGTCTCTTTTCCTCCACAGGACTCGGTAAGTCTGTGTGAGTCTGTCTCCTATCTCATCCATAATGCCTCAGACACTGTGGATGGGTGTCCGTGTCAAGTGTTATCTTGATTCCTTTCCTTTTTTAACCCCTACATTCAGTCCTTTTATCTGTTTCTGGAATATACCATGCTCCTTTTCAATGAAGGGTCTTCACATTAGGTGTTTGTTCTCTGCCTGGAATACTTACCACTTGATCTTCAGTTATCAGGCTGTTGTCATTCAAATATTAGCTTAATGTTACCTGACAGACATTTTCTAGAAACAACCAATATAAAGTAGTTCAGCCTAGAATCGCCTTGGAAGATAAAGACAGTGTTTCTCTCTGGAGCAGAGGGCAATGACTTAACCAATCTCTTGAGTGTGTCTATGTGCCAGTAAACAAGGCTTTGCACTTGCTTTCAGTTTCATGTGACTGGTGGTGGCCCAATCTAAAGTAAACAAACTTCTGGTTTAATCTACCCAAAGCTCTATTTCCTCAATACTGACATCATTACTTTTAGATTTGGGAATATGTTGACTAAGCGACCACTACTTTATGTTTTATGGCTGGTCCTGTGACTCGAACCCTGGCTCATGGGGTCCGAGGCATTATGGATGAGACTAGACAAATTCACATGGACTACTAAGTCCTGTGGAGGAAAAGGGATGGCACGGCCACTCTCTCAAGGGGAGAGTGCCCCAACCCTTGCCTTGACAATCTTTTATTGCTTTTCTGGGCATATTACATGATGGTCCTCATTTACTATGCTCAGGTTCACTTTAGGTGGTTACCTTTTACAGAAAACAAAGGAGAGGATGCCGATAATCACATCGCAGAAGAAGGATATTTGCAAATGTAAGGGGGAAAGTGGTTGAACTGGTTACACTCGTCCTTGGAAGCCTTAGCATGAATTTTAGGAAGCTACTTTAAAGATATGCAACAAACATTTGCTGCCTCAATTTAGCAAACAGCAAGTTTAAAAGCAGCCTAGGTACAATGCAGACCTGATTCCCCACGGGAGAACCTATCCATGGGCATGGGTCCTGTCTGGGCCCATGCCACGTGGAACGATCTTCTATAGTGCTGTGGGGATGTTTTTGCATTGGCACAGTAACATCCTTTCCTCCTTCCACTTGGGAAAATGAATAACAAACAACACTATTTGGACAGCTTGCTTCAATTTACAGGTAGAATAGTGGGGACCTTCATTCTGCAGCTTTTGCCTATCACTTGGATGAGAGCATTTACTACTGGATCCCAAGGAGTCTCTATATCTCTCAATCTGGCCCACAAAAGGCCCTTGTCCTTTCCTCTTCCAGAGTCCATATCTCTGTCAGCATTTATCCTTATTGCCAAAACTGTCAATATCTGTGAAGAATCTGTGATTTTGTCCCACTTACAAGCTGGGAAGTTTGCCTGTCACTGTTTCATGGATACTGACAGAAGACACAGACTCCTGGTTCAGAGACAAAGAACTTTGTTACTCAGGGCCCAGCAAGACCTTCATGTTTGCCTTGGTTCCCTTTGCCTCCAAGTCCTATTACATGATGCAAAGAAGCCAGGTGGATGCTCTGCATACAGTAGGTTTCTGTCACAGCTGAGGAACCCTGAGCTTAGGGAACTTTAGTATTTTAAAGGACATTTACATGGAACACAAATACCTCCACACTCTGACAATTTCACAATATGCTTTCCTAGACTTCCTTCTTACTCATTTTTAAATTGTTTTTCTTTTAAGTGTCTGATCAGGTGGCTGAACTGTGAGATGCTGCTTCATTGATGTAGGCACATACTTCAATCTACCTCCTTGCAAACGAAATGTATACCTAGATATGCAGCTTGAAGTTTTGCCCACTGGAGAGATTTTCTGACTTTGAAGCTACCACTGAGTGGGGCTGTAGCAGAGAAGGGATTCTCTTCTGTTTGGAGCTTGCATAGTGTGCAGATAGAGGCCAAAACCTTCTCTTCTTCTAGTGATTGTTCATAGGGAGCTCACTATGAGGCTGTAGATGTGGAGTAAGGAAAGAGATGGAAAAGCATTTGGAGCAGGTACCATGCTACCTGCTTGGTGGCCACTTACTTGTACATTCCACACCTGCTCATGCTCAGGCTTGTATGTTTCACTTCTGATTTATAATGAATTGAAGTAAAACACATTTAATTTTATACTTTGTGGTTCAGATAAACACCCAGTTTTTGATGTGCAGTTTGAGTTCCATGATATTTTGGCATCCCATGGCAGACATTCAGTGTGTACTAGCTCCCAGAAGCAAGCCAGGAACTGCTTTTTCAAATGGAGAAAGGTCAGTACAAGATGGCCACTGGCTTATAGTAAATCTCTAGGGATCTCAAAGACTCCCAAGGTGGGGTAGGGGAAATCTACCTAAATTTGATTACAAATAAATGCAAGAGACTCTCGCCTAATTCTTTTTGTTTTGTAAAAAGGTAAAAATGACGAAAAAAATTAGTTATAATTTTAAAAGCCTGGAAGAAATTCTTTTGTACTAAGCCTTTGAAAATTTTATATTACTTGTTAAAATAAAAACAAGAAAACTAAATTTAAATTCAATTTTACTTACATGTCCAACAAAATGAACTTTGTAATAAATAAAATTATTTTGTGAATTTGGTGTTAAATTATGGCTACTTCTTTCTCCTACATTTGTCATGACCTGTAAAATGCAAAAATGGTACATTAATTAACTCAAAACATTGTATTTATCTTTTAACAAAAACCTAGATTATATGGAACTTTCTAAATGCCTTATACTTGTCTTGTAGGTCAAATACCTACTCTATTATTTAAAAGTATATAAATCTAAACATAGATATATGCAACCACATTTAATCCTAATTTTAATGAGTTGTAGCTATATAAATTGTTTCTTTTATATAAACCTTAGGCAACATTGCACATTATGTGGACATGTGGAGTTAATCCATTTATACTATCTGTGTAAAGTTTTACTGTTTTTTTCAGATAATTTCTTAATATTAAGTTATTGCATTGCCTCTGAATATTAATTAAATATATTTTCTAAGTTTCTTAATTGCCTTTGGAGTAATATAATATTGAATTCATTAGTGAATATATCTCTGGCAACTTTTAAATAAATTAAAATGTGTGCTTTTAACCTCTATATTCTTGTCTACATATTAGCATATTTCTTCTGCATAGCATTCATATTAAGATGATAAAATCAACCAATGTATTTTCTCTTTCTTTTTTCCTTTTTAAAAAATATATTTTATCAATTATGCTATTATAGTTGTCTCATTGTCCCCTATTTATTTCCCTCTGCCCTGCACAACCCCTCCCACCTACATTCCTCCCCTTTAGTGCATGTCCATGAGTCATACATATAAGTTCTTTGGCTTCTACCTTTCCTATACTATTCTTAACCTCCACCTGTCTATTTTCTACCTACCATTTATGCTATGTATTCTCTGTAGACTTTCCCTCTCTCTCCCTCTCCCACTCCCCTGCTGATAACCCTCCATGTGACCTTAATTGTTGTGACCTGGGTGGGGAGGAGGTCCCTGGGGGAGGGCGTGAAGGGAGATTAAGAAAGACACAGACACAGACAGTTTAAGGAAAATCGGGGACCAGGTGGGACGTCGTCCTCTGATGGAGAGACACTGACCCTGAACATGGTCTCCACGTCTATTTTATAAGGGTTAGTTAGATAAAGCTCAAGGACGTTTTGCAGACTCAGGGAAAAACTGCAGGCATAATTGCTCTGTTCCCAAGCTATCTAAATGATAAATATTTCTTCTGCAAAAGTTATCATTCAGCTGGAGCTTGTGGTTAACTATTTAACTATCTCGTTCTTTTCTCTCTCTCTTTTTTATTATTTTATTTTTAATATATTTTATTCATTATGCTATTACAGTTGTCCTATTTCCCCCTTCATTCCCCTCCACCCTGCACACCCCCTCCCACCCACATTCCCCCCCTTTAGTTCATGTCCATGTGTCATAAGTTCTTTAGCTTCTACATTTCCCACACTATTGTTGCCCTTCCCCTGTCTATTTTCTACCCACCATCTATGCTACTTATTCTCTGTACCTTTTCCCCCTCTCTCCTCCTCCCACTCCCCTGTTGCTAATCCTCCATGTGATCTCCATTTCTGTGGTTCTGTTCCTGTTCTAGTTGTTTGCTTATTTGCTTTTGTTTTAGGTGTGGTTGTTAATAGCTGTGAGTTTGCTGTTTTTTTACTGTCATATTTTTTCTTCTTTTTCTTAGATAAGTCCCTATAACATTTCATATAATAAGGGCTTGGTGATGATGGACTCCTTTAACTTGACCTTATCTGAGAAGTGTTTTATTTGCCCTTCCATTCTAAACAAAAGCTTCACTGCATAGAGCAATTTTGGATGTAGGTCCTTGCCTTTCAAGACTTCAAATACTTCTTTCCAGCCCCTTCTTGCCTGGAAGGTCTCTTTTGAGAAATCAGCTGACAGTCTGATGGGAACTCCTTTGTAGGTGACTGTCCCCTATCCCTTGCTGCTTCTAGAATTCTCTCCTTCATTTTAATCTTGGTTAATGTAATTATGATGTGCCTTGGTGTGTACCTCCTTGGGTCCAACTTCTTTGGGACTCTAAGCTTCCTGGCCTTCCTGGTAGTCTATTTTCTTTGGCAGATTGGGGAAGTTCTCCTTTATTATTTGTTCAAATAAGTTTTCCACTTATTGCTCTTCTTCTTCCCCTTCTGGTACCCCTATAATTTGGATGTTGTGACATTTAAAGATGTCCCGGAGGTTCCTAAGGCTCTCCTCATTTTTTTGAATTCTTGTGTCTTCCTTGTTTACTGTTTGGTTGTTTCTTTCTTCCTTCTGGTCCACTCCATTGATTAGAGTTCAGTTTTCCTCCCATTTCTATTGGTTTCCCATGCATCCTCCTTCATTTCACTTAGTGTAGCTTTCATTTGTTCATCTAATTTGTGAGCAAAATTAACCAATTCTGTGAGCATCCTGATCACCAGGGCTTTGAACTGTGCATCTGATAGGTTGGCTATCTCTTCATGGCTTAGAGGAATTGGCTCTGAGGCTTTCATTTCTTCTCTGGTTTGAGCCATTCTTGGTGTTTTGTTTGTTTGTTTGTTTGTTTGTATGGTCGCGGCTATTACGTAGTGAGGGGTGGAGCCTTAGGTGTTCCCCTATGTGGGGCAGCCCAGTCGCTGAGTTGTGACGCTGTATGTGGGGGCGGGGTCCGAGAGGGAACAATGGCGCTTGCTCCACTCTCTCTTGGATTCCAGTCCCTTCAGTCGCTTCCACTTTGCCTGGATTATCTGTGCACAAATGTGGGACCACCTGGTCAGGCAGCCGCCTTGCGTGGCCTCACTGGGTCTGCACAGTTGCCACCCTGTGTCCGGAGTCCACCAGCTGCCTTCTGTGCACCTGGGGTCTGCTAGCCTCAGCCTGTGCACCTGGGAAATGCCAGCCACTGCTGCCTGCATGCCCGGGTCTGCACGTCCACTTTTTCCTGCCGTGACTCCACCCCTCTTACCGGTCTGGATGAATGGCTGTTGGACTTCTGTACAGTTCAATTTTCTATCAGTTCTGTTGTTTTCTTGTTTCTAAATATTTGTTGTCCTTAATTTTGGTTGTGAGAGGAGGCACAGTGTGTCCACCTACACCTCCATCTTGGCTGGAAGACTATTCTCATTTTTTGATTCTTTTTTCTTTTTGCTGTTTTGATATGGTGTTTTCTGCTTTCTTATCTTCCAAATTGCTGATTTGATTCTCTATTTCATCTAATCTACAGTTGATCCCATGTAATGTATTCTTCATTTTGGTGATCATATTTTTCATTTCTAACTGTTCTTTTTTATATTTTCTATCTCCATTTTTATGTGTCTTATCTCTTTATCTAAGTTCTCATTGAGATCACTGATCATTGTTATAACTAATGTTTTGAACTCTGTATCTGGTAGATTGCTTGTCTCCATTTTGTTTAGCTCTTTTTTTGGGGGTGGTGGTGGTTTATTCTGTTCTTTCATTTGGGACATGTTTCATTGTCTCCACACATTGGCAGCCTCCTGTGTTTGTTTCTATATACTAGGTATATCTGCTATTTCTCCCAATCTTGGTAGAGTGGACTTATGTAGTAGGTATCTGCGGGGGGCCCCTGTCCTGGGTGCCAAATGTGGGGGGGCTCTGCCCGCAGAGCCCCATCCCTCCATCACAGATGAAAATAAAACTACCAAGACATGATATGCTTGGGAAGGAAAGGTGGTCAAACTCTCAGAGGAGAATGACCCAGAGCCCCTTCCTCACTAGGCTTTTATTGGGTTCAAATACACAGGAATACAGGTTTAACATTTCAAAGAAATCTGAGGGCTTAATCTGAGTCAGTGTCTGTCAGGAAAGGGGGTTGCCAAACTTTGGGAGACATACTCATTTCTTCCTTGGACCCTTATCATTTAAATGAGTGCACTCTTAGCAAAGCAGGTTTCACAGGACTTGAGGAATTCTTTTTTATGCCCAATCAACCGGGGATCCATTCTGGCCAGCACAGGGCTGCACAGCTCACTGTCTTAGCTTCAGGCTTTAAGCTGATGAGGATCAGGAAGCAGAAGACATCTCCCAGATGGAAATGGGGACTCAGGCTATGTCAGAATAGCTGGGGGGTGAGGGTCCATCACCCCCTCTTTGCTGCAGCCCCCCCCCCCGAGTCCTTCCATGAGGGCCTCCCAAGTGGTTGTGTCTGGCTTAGGTTGCCCCTCCCATGAGGAGTCTTACCCATCATTGACTCACCGACCAAGCATTGGGGCCAGAGATGGATGAGGCAGAAGCGGTGCTCCTGCTGGGGAGATAAGCTTTGTCTCCTTAGTAGGTCACATCCTCTTGACAGAACAGACCCAGATGAAGTGGGTCCCTAGGCTCTTACTTAGCCCACCATGGGGTGAGGGTTACAGCTCCTGAGACCAGGCTGAACGGTCCGCAACACGTGGGGCCCAGTGGCATTGTCTCTTTGGTTACCTGAACCAGCAGCTCCAAGTGTGTCTCTTGTGTGAGTTGTGTTTGCTCTCCTATTGCAGTTGAGCCTTGGCTGTTCTTGGCATGTCACTTGGAGGGATTGACCATTAGGCTGATTGGTTGTGACTACAATGTTGTACAGGAGCCAACCCTAGGGATCAGTGTCCTCTTTAGTTGGGCTCTGGTGCCTGCTGAGTCTGCCCTTTGGGTATGTCATTTGTGGAGGTGGTAGGGTGGTTCTCTGGTGTGGTCTGGGTATAGAACCCATTTGCACAGTTTCTTTGCCCCTCCTACCATTCATCACATGGTTTCTTCTGTGTATCCTTAGTTGTAGGACTTTAGTTCAACTAGATTACAGGTGGTTCTGAATGATGGCTGTTTTGTAGTTTGGTTGTAATTTTGATGTTGTTGTGGGAGGTTCTAAGTACAGCATTTACCTATGCCACCATCTTGACCAGAAGCTTCTAAGTGCCTTTTTCATGAGGTCTTGGATTGAGAAAAATATATACAGTACTTTCTTTATTTTTAAAAAAACTTATTTAATTTGTTTTTAATTTGTCAATTATAGTTTACATCCTTTCATATTGATCACCTTTATGGGTGACCCTCATAAAGTCACTCAACAGTAGCAAAACCATTGACAAATTTTTTACTCTGAGCCACAGTTCGTGGGGGTTTACCAGCATTGCTGAATGAGATAAGTAACCATAGATGAGCAGTCAAGCTACTGCAAGTTGAGTCACACATACCTATGAGATCATCACCTTGAAAAGGGTGAAATGGGGGATGGTAATGTGTATGCTCAGTCTTAGTACTTATTTTCATTTTTATTTTTTAAATTAGTGATTAGTTCCCTTTGAGCTTCTGGAATAGTGCTGGGCCATAATTTATAGTAGTGGTACCAAGGGGAGTTTTTGTACTAACAACTGATACTCAAAAAAAACAGTGGCCCAGAGATTAGATTCAGCTATCTATGCCATTATGGGCTGAGCATATCATAGTTATTTTTTTAAAAAAGAAGCAAGTGGGCACTTGGCTTTCAATTTTGGGAAGCCAGTTGCTTTCTTTTAATTCACACAACAGTACCAGCAAAGGTATAATACAAAACTTTGTGTTTTCACTTAAAATTTGAAAGAGAGCCATACTATGCTTACCTTTTTACATAACTTGCCTTCTTCCACATGCCTATCTTTTAAACTAAACTGGTTGAGTCTGAAAATAAAATCAGCCAGAGATTTTAACCTTCTTTTTGGTCCCAGATTTAAATTGAGCCTACAGCCTTTGGTGCCTCTTGCTAATGAAAGTGAGGTGGTGTGACTTAAGAAGGTGGAGTGAGGACTGTTGGCATAGTCCATCCTGTTTCTGCAACAGGTGCCTCCCACTTCCTCTGTTTTTAATGTTTTATATAAAAATAGCACAACTTCAAATTTAAAATATAGTTTTAGAGCTAAGCTTAGCCTTTTTCTGGCCCTAGTGAGGCAGAAATTCACCCTGATCTGAGCAACCTGCAGCTCTGTCTGAAAATGGACCTGATACCTTGCTACCCTGGTATCCTGGAAGTCTCAGCTGACTGAGCCTCACTGGTATAACTAGATCCCCTGAAAGGTGGCTTTGTTTTTGTTTTAGTCTTTCTTTTTTAAAAAATTTAATTTTAATTGTTGTTCATGTACAGTTTTCTGTCTTTTACTCCCATCCCAGCCCACTTCCCTCCCATTTCCACACCCCTCTAGTTTTTGTCCATGTGTCCTTTATACTTGTTGTTTTAGTCTTTCTGAGCTTTGATTTTTTTAAAATCTGTGAATTGAGAGGGTTTGATTAGATGACCTATAGGTGGCTTTTTGAAAGGTCTTGTTCTCTCTTGATTTCTATAATCTCAATTTTGTACTAGGAGGCTGGAGTTGGGAAAATATGGTTTAATTCTCAGTTAAGAAACTCAGATATTGTGTTCATATCTGACACTGTGTGTAAGGCAGTGGTGGTTCTATCTTAATTCCTGCTGGCTACTTCATCTCCAATGTTGTCTTGCCTTTGTGATAAATGGTAATGGACTAACATGTACACAAGAAGATAAAAATAGATATAGGGCTTGCATAGAGTGATTTTTCAACCCAGTAACATGACTAAAGTCAATTAATTATTTATTTTTATTTTTATTTATTTATCTTTAGAGGGGAAGGGTAGGAGAGAGGGAGAGGGAGAGAAATATCAATGTATGGTTGCCTCTCTTGTGTCCCCCGCTGGGAACTGGCCTGCAACCCAGGCATGTGCCCTGACTGGGAATCGAACTACGATTCTTTGGTTCGCAGGCCCGTGCTCAATCCACTGAGCTACACCAGCCAGGACTAAAGTCAATTAATTATTTACAAAATGCCAGAAATTGTGCTATATATATATGCTGTTATAGTTGTTTCATTTAAATTTATGTATACACATACACTTCACAAAAACTCTATAAGATGGGTACTATTCCATCATATAGAGTTTGTAAACTCTATAAGCTGTTTTACAAATAAAGACAAATATGCCTGAACAAATTAATCAGGTCACAGGAATGCAGCTTACAAGTGGCAGGTCCAGGATTCAAATGTAGGTCATCCTGTCTTCAGAGTCCTAGCATTTAACCACCAGCCTACACTGCTTTTCTATAGAAACACGGGTAAAGTGCTCCTGTGTGATCTTAGAATCCAAATAGGAGTCTAACTAGTTAACTTAGATGCTAGGTTTCCAGACTTGTATCCAGGGTTTCTTTCTTTTTTCATTTTTTACAGGGAAATAAATCATACAAGGATGATATTGCATAAACACACACATACATATATTTTATATTGAACCACGTGAATTTGTCGATATTTGCTTAAATTTGTGAACCCTGAGAAAGTAGTTACCTACTAAGCAGGGCTTCTGCACTGTTTCTGCCACCTAAGCCAGCCCTTTCAAAGGAGTTTCTGGAATCCTATTTCAACCAATAGAACTGAGGTTTTCTCCATCCAGCTGGAACTGCACAACCATATTCCCCATCAACTTTTTCATTGATTATTAGTGCAGCTTATTCTGGCCAATCAGGACAGTGCCTTTTGGACCAATCAAACCACAAGGATTTTGAGTCCTCATTTACATGAAGGTGGACCAGTCAGGGACTAGGGGTGTGGACTTCTGTCTATATAATTAAGTTCCTCTCTGGCTTTGGGAGTGCATTTCCCTTGCCCCCAAAGACAGAAAACTGTTTCCCTAGCTCTTGCCAAACACCAAATCTATCTTACTAGAGCAGAGCAGACCAGCACAGGCCAGAGCAGACTGCCACAGGATGGAGCAGACCAGTAAGGGGTAGAACAGACCAGTGAGGAGCACAGCAGAGCTGTGTAGGCAGAGAGAGGCCTGGCCTGACGACTGCCTCACAGCTGTGCTGTTTTCACAACCATGGTGTGTCACATTTGAGCCGTTTTTGCATTGAATAAAGTTTTCTTCACTGAACCCCAAGTCGGGGATTCCTGTTGACCTACCTTGAATTGGTACCAACAACCATTGGTTGACAGATTTGATGCTTGAAAATGGCAATTTCATGATTTAATATACTATATGCTATTTAATGAACTAGTTTGAAGTTAAAGCAAACCCTATTATAACCATCATTCAGTTTAAAGAATAGAACATTGCTCTCTATATTCTTCATATCACATGTCCCTTCTCTTCATTCTTCATAACACTGTCCTGCTCTGGCTGGTGTGGTTCAGTGGGTTGAATGCTGGCCTGCAAACCAAAAGGTCACAGGTTCGATTTCCAGTCAGGGCACATTACGAGGTTGCTGGCCAGGTTCCCAGTTGGGGGCCTGTGAGAAGCAACCAATCGATGTGTCTCTCACACATTCCTGTTTATCTTCCTCTCTTTCTCCCTCTCTTCTCCCACCTCTAAAAGTAAATAAATAAAATCTTAAAAAAAAACCCAAAATATTGTCCTGACTTTGCTAATAATCATTTCTTTTTTGTTATAGTTTAACAAGTGTTAAACTTTAGGGATGTTGGCATCCCTAAAGAATATAGTTTATTTTTGCTCATGTCTTCATATAACTGGATCATACAACACATATTCATTGTGACTTATTTTTTTCATTTATCACTATGTTTGTGAGATCTTTTTGGTGCGATGAAATGTTTTAAAATTGGGCTGTGGTGATGGTTGTACAACTCTAAATTTGCTAAAAATCATTGAACTGTACATGTAAAATGAATGAATTTATGGTATATAATTATACCTTAATAAACTTGTTTTTAAAAAATCTCTTAAGGATACACTATCATCTATTAAAAACAATTTACTTATTTTACATTATATATTCTGTATGTTTAAAGTATATACGAAGAATTGGGGTATTTTAAGAGAGTAAATATTCAAATAAGAAGTTAAATTTAGTGTTTGGAAAATTATCTAGAATATATTAAAATTATGTAAACTTAAAAAAAGAGGGGGAGCTGGCTACATGGACGGGTGGAGCCACCAACTTGCCAACGATGTTTGGCTACCTGGTTCTTCACCAGGTGCCCAGCCCTGGGATCCCAGAATGTGTGTTTTCTCTGGCTGCCAGTCCTGGAGAATGTGAGCCAGTTGACCTCTGCTTCATTGACAGGAAGCCTGTGGTCGTTGCCCCCATACTGGGACCTCTTGGAGTCCAGGTGATCATGAAGAAATGGATACTGAAGCCAAACAACAGTTTCTCCATCATGCCAGAAATGGCAATGCTGAAGAAGTAAGATGGCTATTAGAAACCATCAAAAAGAATGAAGTAATTTCTGACATTAATTGCAAAGGAAGAAACAAGAATGTCTGAATATTCAGAATAGGTATTCCTGATTTGAAAATTCTAAAAAATTAAACTGAAAAACTATTTCATTTGCTTATTTTAGTGTTCTGAATTTACTTTTTCAATTCTGTAATCAGTCAGTAGAATTAAGAGGTGTTTAATTGTTCATATTTGAACTGAAAATATGTATAAAATCTACTAACTTATAAAAATCCCCTAGAAATATATTTTAATCACCATTATCATTACATAATGACAAACCTTTTTAAATGCTTCACCTTCCAGTGGCCAGTGCTGCAAGCGAAATTAAGTTGCACTCATATATAACTATCAAATTGTATAACAGGAGGTCTTGTGCACATCAAGTTTGCAAAGCCCCTGGATACCTAAACTATGTATGGAGACCTACAGTACAGTAGCTTTGCCCCTTTAATTGAGGTACATTATTAATCTTATGGTATTTATCCACCCAACCCTAGACAGAGATATTTGCTCCAAGGTAGTTGCCAGTAGGTAGTTTGCCTTAGGTAGTTGCCAGTAAATTATTTTTATTGCTGTCTTGAAGTTAAGTGTTATAATGAAATAATCTATTAAACAAAGACTTTAGAATGTTAAAAAATGTGAATTACTACTGCAACTTTTCATTTATTCTTTCAAAATTATTTAATTTTAAATTTACATACTGTAAAATTTATTTTTTGTGGTATATCATTCTATGAGCTTTTACAAATGTGTGCAGTCATAACCACCCCTACAACTGAGATATAAAACAATGTCCTTGTGCTGCCCATTTGCAGTCAACCACTTCCTCACATGCAAACCCTGGGAACAACTTATCTGTTCTCTGTCCCTATAGTTTTGCCTTTGCAAGGACACTATATATTATATAAATCTTGAGAAAATTTTCAAACTTACTTATCAAATTTTTAACTTTTAAAAATTGAGATATAATTAATACATTATATTAGTTTCAGGTGTATGATGTAATGATTTGATATTTGCACATACTAGAAAATAATCACCACAGTAAGTCCAGTTAACATCCATCACCATACATAAAGATTTTTTTCTTGTGATGAGAACTTTTAATATCTACTCTCTTAACAACTTTCATATATATATATTACAGTAGTATTAACTATAGTCACCATGCTGTGCATTATAGTCCCCTGACTTATTTATCTTACAACTGGAAGTTTGTACCTTTTGACCACTTTCACCCATTTCACTTTTCAACCCACACCCATGTCTGGCATATACCAATCCATTCTCTGTATCTATGATTAAAAAAAAAAATTCCATGTATAAGTGAGATCATGCAGTATTTGTTTTTCTTTGACTTATTTTAATTAGCATAATACTCTCAAGGTCCACCAGGTTGTCAAATTTTAATTTTTCCATTATAAAAATAATGGCTACTTGAGAGTTGTGGGAATTTCCCTGGTGATAACTAGTCAGATTGAGAGGATGTGTTAGTCACTGACAGGAAGAGATTAGTCTGAATTTAGTTACACTCACGGCATACCAGGCAGTTAGGATTGGAAACACTTTCAGAGTCATTTAACCAATATCCTAATTATAAATGTGCAGAAATTAGGGTCCAGAAAAAGGGAGTAAATCCCAAGCAAATTGTACAGTAAATCTACTAAGTAGTTGTAGAGCTGGTCTAGCACTTTTTCTTAGGAGTTAGCTTCAGTATGCTTTCAACTACTATAAACCATAAATTTGTATAATTGTTTTTTTCTGAATTTCAGTCTCCCACAAATATTGCCTGTTTGTACTTCCTGTGCCACATACTTGATTGCTGATGATCAAAATAATATTTGGTATATTATCACTAATACTGGCAAACGATGGTTTTGAATAGTGATCTCATTAAGTTGGTTACTATCCCTGACTCCTTGAATTATGAAACTGTAACTCACTAATATTTATTTGATTTATTTTTATTCTATTAGGCAAAGAGCCCAAGAGATAACACACAATCCAGAATCAAGCCATTTTATCTTTTTTTCTACTGACTATACTATTACAGTTGTCCCATTCCCCTGCCTTTATTCCCCTCTGCCCTGCATACCCCCTCCCATCTGCATTCCCCCACTTCAGTTCATGTCCATGGGTCATATATATAAGTTATTTGGCTTCTACATTTCCTATACTATTCTTAACCTTCCCCTGTCTATTTCCTACCTACCATTTATGGTACTTATTCTCTGTACCTTTTCCCCCTCTCCCCACCCACTCCACCAATAACCCTCCATGTGATCTCCATTTCTGTGACTCTGTTCCTGTTCTAGTTGCTTGCTTACTATTTTGTTTTTATTTTTGTTTTTTAGGTTCAGCTATTGATAGTTGTGAGTTTGTTGTCACTTTACTGTTCCTAGTTTTGATCTTCTTCCTTTTTTTAGATAAGCCCCTTTAACATTTCATATAATAATGACTTGGTGATGATGAACTTCTTTAACTTGACCTTATCTGGGAAGCACTTTATCTGCCCTTCCATTCTAAATGATAGCTTTGCTGAATAGAGCAATCTTGGATGTAGGTCCTTGACTTTCATGACTTGGAATACTTCTTTCCAGCTCCTTCTTGCCTGCAAGGTTTCTTTTGCAAAATCAGCTGATAGTCTGACAGCAACTCCTTTGTAGGTAACTGTCTCCTTTTCTCTTGCTGCTTTTAAGATTCTTTCCTTATCTTTAATCTTGGCTAATGTAATTATGATGTGCCTTGGTGTGTGCTTCCTTGGGTCCAACTTCTTTGGGACTCTCTGAGCTTCCTTCACTTCCTGGAAATCTATTTCCTTTGCCAGACTAGGGAAGCTCTCCTGCATTATTTGTTCAAATAAGTTCTCAGTTTCTTGCTCTTCCTCTTCTCCTTCTGGCACCCCTATGATTCAGATGTTGGAACATTTAAAGATGTCCTGGAGGCTCCTAAGCCTCTCCTCATTTTTTTGAATTCTTCTTTCTTCATTCTTTTCTGTTTGGTTGTTTCTTTCTTCCTTCTGGTCCACTCCATTGATGCGAGTCCCAGTTTTCCTCCCATCTCTATTGGTTCCCTGTCTGTTTTCCTTCATTTCACTTATTGTAGCCTTTATTTTTTCATCAAATTTGTGACCCAAATCAACCAATTCTCTGAGCATCCTGATCACCAGGGCTTTGAACTGTGCATCTGATAGGTTGGCTATCTCTTGGTTTCTTAGATGAATTGGCTCTGGGGCTTTGATGCGTCCTCCCATTTGAGACTTTTTTTTTGGTCTAGTCAGAGCTGTCATGTAGTGAGGTGCGGAGTCTTAGGTGTTGACCAGGGTGGGGCAACCCATGTTGCTGTGTTGTGATGCTGTATGTAGAGGAGGGGTCCAAGAGGGAACAATGGCACTCGCTCCTCTCTCTCTTGGATTCCAGTCCCTTCCACCACTTCCCCTTCACCTGGATTATCTGTGCACAAATTTGGGACTGCCTGGTCAGCCAGCCACCTTGCACAGCCTCACTGGGTCTGCACCATTGCCACCCCGTGACCCAGGGTCAGCTAGCCGCCACCTGTACACCTGTGATCTGCCAGCCCCTGCTGCTGTCTGCATGCCTGGGTCCGCCAACCTCCACTTTTTCCTGCCACGACACTGCCCCTCTTACTAGTCTGGATGAATGGTTGTTGGATTTTGTACAGTTCAATTTTCTATCAGCTCTGCTTGTTTCCTTGGTTCTAAATCTTTGTTGTTGTCCTTAATTTTGGTTGTGCGAGGAGGCACAGTGTGTCCACCTATGCCTCCATCTTGGCCAGAAGTCCTGGAAACTTTTTTAAAAATATTTTATTTATTTATTTTTAGAGTGAGGTGAGAAAGAAAGAGAGGGAGAGAAACATCCGTGTTTGAGAGAATCCACCAGTTGCCTCTCTCATGCCTCCAACTGGAGACCTTGCCTACAACCCAGGCATACGGCCTGACTGGGAATAGAACCAGCAACATTTCAGTGTGTAGACCAGTACTCAATCAACTGAGCCATACCAACCAGGGCTGGAATCTTTTTATTTTGTCCTTAAGAACTTCTTTTTTTATCCTCACCCAAATAAATTTTTTTCATTGCTCTTAGAGACAGAGGAAGGGAGACAGGAAGGGAGAAAGAGAATCACTGATGTGAGAGAGAAACATAGATTGGTTGCCTCAAGTATGTGCCCAGACTGGGGATCATACTCACCCAGACCAGGGATTCAACCTGCAACCTAGGTATGTGTCCTGACTGGGAATCAAATCAGCAACCTTTCGGTTATGGAGAATGCTCCAATCAACGGAGCCACACTGGGCAGGGACAGAACTTCTTTTAACATATATATTTTTTGGTAGTGCAGCTCTTCTAGCCATGAATTCTTTTATCCTTTCATTCTTGTAAAAAAGTCTTACCTTTCTTTCTGAAAGACATTTTCTCTGGGTAGAATTCTAGAACTTGTGTTTTTTTTTTTTTCATCCTTTAAAGATGTTGTTTGTCTACTGCCTTGCAAAATTTTTAAACTAGAAGTCTGTGATGATATTAATGTTTCTCTCCCTTATGCAATGTTTCTTTTTTTTCTGGCTAGTTTTAATATTTTTAAAAATCAGAGAACTTCTGACCAAGATGGAGGCATAGGTAGACACACTGTGCCTCCTTTCACAACCAAACGAAGGACAACAACAAATTTAAAAACAAAAACCAACCAGAACGGACATAAAATCGAACTGTACGGAACTCCAACAACCAAGGAGTTAAAGAAGAAATATTCGTCCAGGGGCGGAAATGGCAGTTGGCTGGAATGGACTCACAACAAGGCAGAGGCTGGTGGACTGGGGCAAGGCGGCAGCTGGTGGATCAGGCTGTCCCACATTTGCATGCAGATAAACCAGGAGGAACAAGTGGGAACAAGACAGACCACACAACCAGTGTTCCAGCTCAGGGGAATAAAGCCTCAGAACTCTGACTGAAAACACCTGTGGGGATTGAGGCAGCAGTAGGAGAAACTCGTAGCCTCACAGGAGAGTCCATTGGAGAGACCCACGTGGTCCTAGAATGTACACAAGCCCACCCACCCAGGAATCAGCACCAGAAGGGCCCAATTTTTTAATTTTTATTTTAATTGTTGATATTGTACAGTTTCTGTCTTTTACTCCCACCCCAGCCCACCACCCCAGCCCTCCCCACCTCCCTCCCATTTCCACCCCCCATAGTTTTTGTCCATGTGTCCTTTATACTTGTTGCTCTAAACCCTTCCCCTTTTCCCCTGAAATTCCCTCCCCTCTGGTCACTGTCAGACTGTTCTCAAATTCAGTGTCTTCATTTATATTATGCTTGTTTGTTTGTTTTGTTGATTAGGTTCCTGTTAAAGGTGAGATCATATGGTATTTGTCTTTCACCACCTGGCTTATTTCTCTTAGCATGATGCTCTCAGTTCTATCCATGCTGTTGCAAAGGGTATGAGCTCCTTCTTTCTTTCTGCTGCATAGAATTCCATTGTGTAAACGTGCCACAGCTTTTTGATCCATTCATTTACTGATGGGCACCTAGGTTGCTTCCAAAACTTGGCTATTGTAAATTGTGCTGCTACGAACATAGGGGTGCATAGGTTCTTTTGGATTGGTGTTTCAGGGTTCTTAGGATATAGTCCTAGCAGTGGAATTGCTGGGTCAAAAGGTAGATCCAGTTTTAGTTTTCTTAGAAAATTCCATGCTGTTTTCCATAGTGGTTGTACCAGTCAGCAATCCCACCAACAGTGCACTAGGGTCTCCTTTTCTCCATAACCTCTCCAACACCTGCTGTTTGTTGCTTTGTTTCTGATGGCCATTCTGACTGGTGTCAAGTGGTATCTCATTGTGGTTTTAATTTCCATCTCTCTGATAGCTAGCGATATCAAGCATCTTTTCATGTGTCTCTGCATCCTCTGTATGTCCTCGTTGAAGAAGTGTCTGCCCAAGTCCTTTGCTCATTTTTAATTGGGTTGCTTGTCTTCTTAGAGTGGAGTCATGTAAGTTCCTTGTATATTTTGGAGATTAAACCCTTGTCTGAGGTATCTTTGGTAAATATGTTTTCCCACAGTCAGTTCTCTTTTTATTTTAATACTGTTTTCTTTAGCCATGCAGAAGCTTTTAATTTTGATGAGATTCCATTTGTTTATTCTTTCCTTTCTGACCCTTGCTTTAGGGGATATATCAGTAAAAATGTTGCTGCGTGGAATATCTGAGATTTTCCTGCCCGTGTTCTCCTCTAGGACTTTAATGGTGTCATGGCTTATATTTAAATCTTTCATTTATCTTGAATTTATTTTTGTGTATGGTGTAAGTTGGTCCTAAATTTCACTTTTTTTGCATGTAGCTGTCCTGTTCTCCCAACACCACTTGTTGAAGAGGCTATTTTTACTCCATTTTATGTTGCTGCCCCCTTTGTCGAATATTAATTGACTGTAAAGATTTGGGTTTATTTCTGGGCTCTCTGTTCTATTCCACTGGTCCATGTACCTGTTTTTATGCCAGTACCAGGCTGTTTTGATTACAGTGGCCTTGTAATACAGTTTGGTATCAGGTATTGTGATCCCTCCTACTTCGCTCTTCTTTCTCAAGATCGTTGCAGCTATTCTAGGTCGTTTATTGTTCCATAAATATTTTTTTATTTTTAAATATATTTTATTGATTATGCTATTACAGTTGTCTCGTTTCTCCCCCATCATTCCCCCCAACCTGCACACCCTCTCCCACCGACATTCCCCTCTTTCGTTCATGTCCTTGTGTCACAAGTTCATTAGCTTCTACATTTCCCATACTATTCTTACCCTGCCCCTGTCTATTTTCTACCCACTATCTATGCTACTTATTCTCTGTACCTTCTCCCCCCTCCTCCCACGCCCCTGTTGCTAACCCTCCATGTGATCTCCATTTCTGTGGTTCTGTTCCTGTTCTAGCTGTTTGCTTAGTTTGCTTTTGTTTTAGGTGTGGTTCTTAATAGCTGTGAGTTTGCTGTCTTTTCATTGTCATATTTTTTATCTTTTTCTTAGATAAGTCCCTTTAACATTTCATATAATAAGAGCTTGGTGATGATGAACTCCTTGAACTTGACCTTATCTGAGAAGCGCTTTATTTGTCCTTCCATTCTAAGTGAGAGCTTTGCTGGATAGAGCAATTTTGGATGTAGGTCCCTGCTTTTCAAGATTTCAAATATTTCTTTCCAGCCCCTTCTTACCTGGAAGGTCTCTTTTGAGAAATCAGCTGACAGTCTGATGGGAACTCCTTTGTAGGTGACTGTCCCCTTATCCCTTGCTGCTTCTAGAATTCTCTGCTTCATTTTAATCTTGGCTAATGTAATTACAATGTGCTTTGATGTGTTCCTCCTTGGGCCCAACTTCTTTGGGACTCTCTGAGCTTCCTGGACATCCTGGTAGTCTATTTCCTTTGGCAGATTGGGGAAGTTCTCCTTGATTATTTGTTCAAATAAGTTTTCTACTTGTTGCTCTTCTTCCCCTTCTGGGACCCCTATAATTCGGATGTTGGGACGTTTAACGATGTCCCGGAGGTTCCTAAGCCTCTCCTCATTTTTTTGAATTCTTGTTTCTTCCTCATTTTCTGTTTGGTTGTTAGTTTCTTCCTTCTGGTCCACTCCATTGATTTGAGTCCCAGTTTTCCTCCCATCTCTGTTGGTTCCCCATGCGTCTTCCTTCATTCACGTATTGTAGCCTGCATTTTCTCATCTCATTTATGAGCAAAATCAACCAATTCTGTGAGCATTTTGATGACCAGTGCTTTGAACTGTGCATCTGATAGGTTGGCTATCTCTTCACTGCTTAGAGGAATTGACTCTGGGGTTTTAATTTTTTCTCCGGTTTGAGCCATTTTTGGTGGGTTTTTTTGTTTTGTTTTGTTTTGGTTTTAGTCTGGTCGCAGCTATTACGTATGAGGGGTGTAGCCTTAGGTGTTCCTCAGGGCGGGGCAGCCCAGTCGCTGGGTTGTGACGCTGTAGGTGGGGGCGGGGTCCGAGAGGGAACAATGGCGCCTGTTCTGCTCTCTTCTGGACTCCGGTCCCTTCCGCTGCTTCCCCTTCGCCTGGATTATCTGCGCATGCACGAGTGCTGTTACGTATGAATGGTGGAGCCTCAGGCGCTCCCCAGTGTGGGGCAGCCCAGTCGCTGGGTTGTGACGCTGTATGTGGGGGCGGGGTCTGAGAGCGAACAATGGCACCTGCTCCACTCTCTCCTGGATTCAGTCCCTTCTGCCACTTCCCCTCTTCCTGGACCGTCCGCGTGCGCGAATGTGGGACCCCCTGGTCAGCCAGCCACCTTGTGTGTCCTCACTAGGTCTGCACAGTTGCCCCCCTGTGCCCGGGGTCTGCCAGCTGTCGCCTGGGCGCCCGAGGACTGCCAGCCACCGCCCGTGCACCTGGGAACTGCGAGCCGCTGCTACTTGCGTTCCTGGGTCCGCACCTCCACTTCTTCCTACCGCGACTCTGCCCCTCTTACCGGTCTGGATGAATGGTTGTTGGACTTCCGTACAGTTCAATTTTCTATAAGTTCTGGTTGTTTTCTTGTTTCTAAATATTTGTTGTCCTTAATTTTGGTTGTGAGAGGAGGCACAGTGTGTCCACCTACGCCTCCATCTTGGCCGGAAGTCCCCATATAAATTTTTGCAGTCTTTGTTCTATGTCTGTGAAATATGTCATTGGTACCTTAATAGGTATTGCATTGAATCTGTAAATTGCTTTGGGTAGTATGGACATTTTGATGATATTAATTCTTCCGATCCATGAACACAGTATGTGTTTCTATTTGTTTGTGTCTTCCTTGATTTCTTTCTTCAGTGTTGTGTAGTTTCCTGCAAACAGGTCTTTAACCTCCTTGGTTAGGTTTATTCCTAGGTATTTTATTTTTCTTTTTGCTATATCAAATGGGATTTTTTTCTTGATTTCTGCTTATGTTGTTTCATTGTTGGTATACAAAAATGCCTTTGATTTCTGGATATTGACTTTGTATCCAGCTGTTTGGCCAAATTTGTTTATTAGGTTGAGCAGTGTTTTGGCCGAGTCTATAGGATTTTCTATGTACACTATCATGTCATCTGCAAACAATGGTAGTTTTGTTTCTTACTTTCCAATTTGGATGCCTTTTATTTCCTTTTCTTGTCTATTCACTGTGGCTAAGACTTCCAATACTATATTGAATAGACGTGGTGAAAGTGGACAACCTTGTCTTATTCCTGATTTTAGTGGAAAAGATTTTAGTTTTTGCCCATTGAGTGTGAGGTTGGCTGTAGGTTTCTCGTATGTGGCCTTTATTATGTTGAGGAATGTTCCCTCTATTCCCACTTTGCTGAGTGTTTTTATCATAAATGGGTGCTGTACCTTATCAAATGCTTTTTCTGCATCTATTGATATGATCATGTGATTTTTGTCTTTGCTTTTGTTTATGTGATGAATTACATTTACTGATTTGTGAATGTTGAACCATCCTTGCGTCCCTGGGATGAATCCCACTTGGTCATGGTGTATGATCTTTTTAATGTATTGTTGGATGCGGTTTGCCAATATTTAGTTGAGGATTTTCGCATCTATGTTCATCAGCGATATTGGCCTGAAGTTCTCCTTCTTTGTTGTTTCTTTATCTGGTTTTGGGATTAGGATGATGCTGGCTTCATAAAAAGAGTTTGGGAGTCTTCCATAATATTTGGTGTTTTGGAATAGTCTGTGAAGGATAGGGGTTAGCTCTTTCTTAAATGTTTTGTAGAATTCTCCTGTGAAACCATCTGGTCCAGGGCTTTTGTGTGTTGGGAGTGTTTTAATTACTGATTCAATTTCATCAGCTGTTATTGGTTTGTTCAGGCTTTCTGTTTCTTCTTTATTGAGTTTTGAGATATTATATATTTTTAGAAACTTGTCCATTTCACCTAGGTTTTCAAATTTCTTGGCATACAGTTCTTCATAGTAATTTCTTACAGTCCTTTGTATTTCTGTGGTGTCAGCTGTAATCTCTCCTCTTTCATTTCTGATTGTGTTGATTTGAGTCCTCTCTCTTTTTTTCTTGATGAGCCTGCTTAAAGGCTTGTCGATTTTGTTGATCTTTTCAAAGAACCAGCTCCTGGATTCATTGATTTTTAGAATTGTGCTTTTAGTCTCTATGTCATTTAATTCTGCTCTGATCTTGCTTATTTCCTTTCTTCTACTTGCTCTGGGCTGTCTTTGCTGTTGATCCTCGAGTTCTTGTAGGCATAGGGTTAGGTTGTTTGTTTGAGATGTTTCTATCTTTTTTAGGTAGGCCTGTATTGCTATAAACTTCCCTCTAAGGACTGGCTTTGCTGTGTCCCATAAGTTTTGGGTCGATGTAAGTTTATTATCATTTGTTTCCAGAAAGTTTTTTATTTCCTCTCTAATTTCATTCTTGACCCATTCATTCTTTAATAGCATGCTATTCAATCTCCATGATTTTGAGGGTTTTGGGGTTTTCCCCTTGGAGTTGTTTTCTAGTTTCAGTCCCTTGTGGTCAGAGAAAATGCTTGGAATGATTTCAATTTTCTTGAATTTGTTGAGGCTTGTTTTACATCCCATCATGTGGTCTATCTTTGAAAATGTTCTATGTGCATTTGAAAAGAATGTGTATTTAGCTTCTTTCGGATGAAGGGCTCTATATATATCAGTTAAGTCCATTTCATCTAGAGTGTTGTTCAATGCCACAATATCTTTGTTAATATTTTGTTTGGAAGATCTGTCCACTTTTGACAGTGGGGTGTTAAAATCCCCTACCATAATTGTGTTGCTGTCAATATCTTTCTTGAAGTCCTCTAAGATTTTCTTGATGTATTTAGGCTCTCCTCCGTTGGGTGCATGTATATTTACAATGTTTATGTCTTCTTGTTGTATTCTTCCCTTGAATATTATGAAGTGATCTTCTGGGTCTCTCTTTATGGCCCTTCTTTTGAAGTCTGGTTTGTCTGATATGAGTATTGCTACCCCAGCTTTTTTTTCTCTGTCCGTTTGCTTGGAAAATTCATTTCCAGCCAGAAGGGCCCAATTTGATTATGGGTAGCAGGGGAAGTGACTGAAAACCAGCAGAGAGTGAAGCAAGCAGCATTGTTCCCTCTAGTACCCCTCCTCTACATACAGCATCACAACACAGCAACATGGGTTGCCCTACCCTGGTCAACACCTAAGGCTCCGCACCTCACTACATGACAGCTCTGACTAGACCAAAAAAAAAAAAAAAAAAGTCTCAAATGGGAGAACACACCAAAGTTCCAGAGCCAATTCATCTAAGAAACCAAGAGATAGCCAACCTATCAGATGCACAGTTCAAAGCCCTGGTGATCAGGATGCTCAGAGAATTGGTTGATTTGGGTCACAAATTTGATGAAAAAATAAAGGCTACAATAAGTGAAATGAAGGAAAACAGACAGGGAACCAATAGAGATGGGAGGAAAACTGGGACTCGCATCAATGGAGTGGACCAGAAGGAAGAAAGAAACAACCAAACAGAAAAGAATGAAGAAAGAAGAATTCAAAAAAATGAGGAGAGGCTTAGGAGCCTCCAGGACATCTTTAAATGTTCCAACATCTGAATCATAGGGGTGCCAGAAGGAGAAGAGGAAGAGCAAGAAACTGAGAACTTATTTGAACAAATAATGCAGGAGAGCTTCCCTAGTCTGGCAAAGGAAATAGATTTCCAGGAAGTGAAGGAAGCTCAGAGAGTCCCAAAGAAGTTGGACCCAAGGAAGCACACACCAAGGCACATCATAATTACATTAGCCAAGATTAAAGATAAGGAAAGAATCTTAAAAGCAGCAAGAGAAAAGGAGACAGTTACCTACAAAGGAGTTGCTGTCAGACTATCAGCTGATTTTGCAAAAGAAACCTTGCAGGCAAGAAGGAGCTGGAAAGAAGTATTCCAAGTCATGAAAGTCAAGGACCTACATCCAAGATTGCTCTATTCAGCAAAGCTATCATTTAGAATGGAAGGGCAGATAAAGTGCTTCCCAGATAAGGTCAAGTTAAAGAAGTTCATCATCACCAAGTCATTATTATATGAAATGTTAAAGGGGCTTATCTAAAAAAAGGAAGAAGATCAAAACTAGGAACAGTAAAGTGACAACAAACTCACAACTATCAATAGCTGACCCTAAAAAAGAAAAATAAAAACAGACTTCCGGCCAAGGCGGAGGCGTAGGTGGACACACTGTACCTCCTCTCACAAGCAAAATTAAGGACAATAAATATTTAGAGACAAGAAAACAACCAAAACTAATGGAAAATTGAACTGTAAGGAAGTCCAGCAACCATTCATCCAGACAAGAGGGGCGAAGTCGTAGCAGGAAAAAGTGGAGGTGCGGACCCGGGAACACAGGTGGCAGTGGCTGGCAGTTCCCAAGTGTGCAGGAGGCTGGCAGGCCCACAGTCGGTGGCTGTTGCAAGGGGTGGCAACTGTGCAGACCCAGTGAGGCCACACAAGGCGGCTGGCTGACCAGGTGGTCCCACATTCTCACACGCAGATAATCCAGGTGAAGGGGAAGGGGCGGAAGGCACAGCAACTCAAGAGAGAACATAGCAGGTGCCATTGTTCCCTCTCAGACCCCGCCCCCACAAACAGCGTCACAACTCAGCGATGGGCTGCCCCACACTGGGGAACACCTAAGGCTCCACCCCTGACTATGTAACAGCCGTGACCAGACCAAAACCAAAAGAAAACAAACAAAAAAACACCCCAAATGGCTCAAAACGGAGAACAAATCAGAGCCTCAGAGACAATTTCTCTAAATGATGAAGAGATAGCCAATCTATCAGATGCACAGTTCAAAGCACTGGTGATCAGGATGCTCACAGAATTGGTTGATTTTGCTCACAAATTAGATGAAAAAATGCAGGCTACAATACGTGAAATGAAGGAAGACGCATGGGGAACCAACAGAGATGGGAGGAAAACTGGGACTCAAATCAATGGAGTGGACCAGAAAGAAGAAACTAACAACCAAAGAAAAACAAGGAAGAAATAATTCAAAAAAATGAGGAGAGGCTTAGGAACCTCTGGGACATCGTTAAACGTCCCAACATCCAAATTATAGGGGTACCAGAAAGGGAAGAAGAAGAGCAAGTGGAAAGCTTATTTGAACAAATAATAAAGGAGAACTCCCCCAATCTGCCAAAGGAAATAGACTACCAGGAAGTCCACGAAGTTCAGAGTCCCAAAGAAGTTGAACCCAAGGAGGAACACCCCAAGGCACATTGTAATTGCATTAGTGAAGATTAAAATGAAGGAGAGAATTCTAGAAGCAGCAAAGGATAAGGGGACAATCACCTACAAAGGAGTTCCCATCAGACTGTCAGCTGATTTCTCAAAAGAGACCTTCCAGGCAAGAAGGGGCTGGAAAGAAATATTTGAAGTCTTGAAAGGCAGGGACCTACATCCAAAATGCTCTATCCAGCAAAGCTGTCATTTAGAATGGAAGGGAAGATAAAGCGCTTCTCAGATAAGGTCAAGTTCAAGGAGTTCATCATCATCAAGCCCTTATTACATGAAATGTTAACGGGACTTATCTAAGAAAAAGAAGATTAAAAAAAATCAGTAAAAAGTCAGCAAACTCACAGATAGTAATAACCGCACCTAAAACAAAAGCAAACAACTAGAACAGGAACAAAGCCACAGAAATGGAGATCACTTGTAGGGTTATCAACAGGGGAGTGGGAGGAGGAGAGAGGGGGAAAAGGTACAGAGAATGAGTAGCATAGACGGTGGATAGAAAATAGACAGGGGCAGGGCAAGATTAGTGCGGGTAATGTAGAAGCTAAAGAACTTATGACACATGGACATGATCTAAAGGGGGAGAATGTGGGTGGGAGGGGTTGTGCAGGGTGGAGGGGAATGATGGGGGAGAAATGGGACAACTGTAATAGCATAATCAATAAAATATATTAAAAAAAGAAAAAAACAAAAATAAAAATAAAATAGTAAGCAAGCAACTAGAACAGGAACAGAGTCATAGAAATGGAGATCACATGGAAGGTTATTGGTGGTGTGGGTGGGGAGAGGGGAAAAAGGTACAGAGAATAAGTAGTATAAATGGTAGGTAGATAATAGACAGGGGAAGGTTAAGAATAGTATAGGAAATGTAGAAGCCAAATAACTTATATATATGACCCATGGATAAGAACTGAAATGGGGGAATGCAGGTGGGAGGGTGTGTGCGGGGCAGAGGGAAATAAAGGAAGGGAAATGGGACAACTGTAAAAGCATAATCAATAAAATATATTAAAATATTTTAAAAATCACTAGTTTTCAACAATGTGGTTATGATATTATTTCATGTGTTTTCTATATATATATCTTGCTTGATATTCATTGTACTTGTAGTATCTGCGAGTTTATATTTTTATCAAATTTTGAATGTCTTTATCTACTGTTCCTTGAAATAGTTTTCTCCTTCCCACTTCTATGTCTCTGATTACATTTATGTTATACTGCTTAACAGTGCCATATATAATGGAGGCAATCTTATTGTCTTTTTAAAGTTCTTTTTCCTCTCCAAAGTTCAGTTTACATATGTTTTCTTACTATGTCATCAAGTTCCCTGATCATTTCTTTTGCAGCTGTTAATCTTAGCCAGTGAACTGTCATATCTGAAATTATTTTTTTCAACTTTGTAACTTTCATTCGGTTATTTTCTGTATCTTTCATTTCTTTAAAATTAAAAATATCCTATTTCACTCTCTAGGTTAGAAAAGTTTTTAGTCATTATTTCTTCTGAAAGGTTTTCGATCCCCTGTTTTCTTTTTTCTCTTTTTGTTAATGGTATGATGAGAATGTTGTTACACTTGATGTTCCAGAGATCCCTTAAACTATTCTCATTTATTTTTATTTTTTATTTTAAAATTTTAATATTTTTTGATTATGCTATTACGTTAAAATTTTTTGATTATTTATTTTTTTCCCTTCGCTCCCTTCTACACAGCATCTCCTTCTCCCTCAGGCAATTCCTTCACCATTGTCCATGTCCACGAATCAGACATATAAGTTGTTTGGCTACTCCTTTTCCTATACCGTACTTTACATTCCCGTGGCTGTAACTACCTGTTTGTGCTTCTTAATTCCCTCACCTCTTCACTCATTTGTTGTTCCACTTGGGTGTTTTCCACTACCTTATTTTCCATATTTCTGATTGAGTCTTCTGCTTCATGTAATATCTTATCAATTTCATCTAATGTATTGTTCATTTTTGACTGATCTTTTTTGTTTTCTCTTTTTTTATGCTTTCTACCTCTTTGTTGAAGTTTTCACTTAGATTTTTATTGTTCTCCTCAGTTTATTGAGCATCCTTATAACCCATCTTTTAGACTCTGCATCTGGTAGACTGCTTGCTTCCATTTTGTTCAGTTCTTTTTTTGATGTTTTGTCCTGTTCTTTCATTTGAGACATGTTCATTTGTCTTCTCAATTTGGCTGCCTCCCTGTGTTTGTTTCTGTGTATTAGGTTGCCTGCTACATCTTTCAGCTTTGGCAGAGTGACCTTATATAGCAGGTGTCCTGTGGGTCCCAGTGACACAGTCTCCCTGTTAATCTGATTCAGGTGTTACAGGGGTGTCTTTTGTGTGGGTTGTCTATGCACTCCTTTTGGAATTGAGCGTTGATTGCTGTTGGCACACCATTGAGTGGGACTGACCCTCAGGATGATTGGCTGTGAGGGCTGGCTTTAACTACCAACTGTTGTGTGAGGCTGACCCCATGAAGCAGGATTCATTTTAACTGGGCTCTGTGCCTGCTGAGTTCATCCTTTGGGTATGTCATTTGTGATGCTAATTGGGTGGTATTCTGGTGTGGTCTAAAGCTGCCACCAGGTATGTTGGTTCTGGGACCTTTTGGAAAGGGTATTGTCCAGGCCAATGCCAGCCACTGTCTACGTCCAGCCAAGGGTCACTTGGTAGGAGCTACAAAGTGATCTGTTGTTGCAGCTCTTTGTACTGGGCTTGAAGGTGACTTGGAGTGGTTTTACTATGAACCACAGGCAGTTGCCACTACTGCCATGAGTGGGGCCACTTAGTAAGTTGATAGAGGGCACAACAAAGCCAATCACTGCTTTTTTGGGATTTATGAACCTTTGGGAGACTTTAGGAAAGTTTCTAGCATGGGGTTAGTCCCGCTGCTTGTGTGGATTAGCTGGATATGTAAATTTGGTGCGTTGGAATCTAAGAGAATTACCAAGGTGGGTTGAGAGTGGTGTTAGCCAGGTTGATGCAGACTCAGAATTGGTCTATAGCCTGTGTCTATAGGCTGGTGCGTGGAGGGCTCAACAAAGGAACTACAGGGCCTGCTGGCACTTTAGTTCCAGAAAGAGCTACCCCTCCAACCCTCACCCTTAAGTCAGGTAATTCAATTTTTCTCTGTATGTCCTTGGTGATTTTTTAGCTTCTGTCACTTCTCTGGAGCTTAGGGTGAGAGTTTGTGAGTGATCAAGTTTGTGTGTGGGCACTTTAAGATAATGCTTGGGTTTGCAGCAGTCCTCAGTCTCACTCGGAGTGAGTTGTTGCTTATTTTTACAGCCATCTGTTGTGTGGAATTTTCTTCCTGACATTGGTGCTTCAAGATGGTTAGCCTTAATTTGAGGCTGGGATTCCTTGCTCTCAGTGGGCACCTCTGAAGTCAAAATACCCCTCCTGATTCTAAGCTGTCATATATGGATATGAGCCTACCTTGTTTTGTGTCTCTGCGCCCTGCCCCACCAGTCTCAATATAGCTTCTTCTTTATATTCTTACTTACAGAAGTTCTGTTAGGCTAATTGTCAGGTGGTTCTCAGGGGTGGTCTTTTTATAATTTAGTTGTAATTTTGATGTGGTTTTGAGAGGAGGGAAACACAGTGTTTACCTGCCTCTACCATGTTTTGACCAGAAGTCTCTGTATCTTCCATTTCATTCACATGAATGCAATAAGGAGAGAAGTGGGAGATATCGAAAAGAACCAAATGCAACTTCTAATTAAACTTTTTTTATTGCAGTAGCTTCCAAAGCATGTCACTCAGACTTTTTTGTTGCAGAAAGCCTACTTGTTTGATGACTCCAGCAGCATGCTCTGAAGCTATCATAATGTTTTTACTGAAGCCAGCCTTTTTATGAGCTGCTTCTAGTGAACATTTGATATAGTATGAATACTAATGCAGACCTTTTCTGAAAGGTGCAGACTCCTCTGATTGGTGACTTTGGCTTGAAGACTCATTAGCCTAGCAGGATTTGTTTTTTAGAATCGCACAGAAGCCTGAGACTCTGCTAATTCAATCTTTCTTTTTTTCTTTTTGTAAAATATATTTTATTGATTATGCTATTACAGTTGTCCCATTTCTCCCCCATCATTCCCCTCCACCCTGCACACCCCCTCCCACCCACATTTACCCCCTTTAGTTCCTGTCCAAGTGTCATAAGTTCTTTAGCTTCTACATTTCCCACACCATTCTTGTCCTCCCCCTATCTATTTTCTACCCACTGTCTATGCTACTTATTCTCTGTACCTTTTCCCCCTCTCTCCTCCTCCCACTCCCCTGTTGCTAACCCTCCATGTGATCTCCATTTGTGTGGTTCTGCTCCTGTTCTAGTTGTTTGCTTAGTTTGCTTTGTTTTAGGTGTGTTTGTTAATAGCTGTGAGTTTGCTATCTTTTTACTGTTCATATTTTTTATCTTCTTTTTCTTAGATAAGTCCTGTTAACATTTCATATAATAAGGGCTTGGCAATGATGAACTCCTTGAACTTGACCTTATCTGAGAAGTGCTTTATTTGCCCTTCCATTCTAAATGAAAGCTTCGCTGCATAGAGCAATTTTGGATGTAGGTCCTTGCCTTTCAAGACTTCGAATATTTCTTTCCAGCCCCTTCTTGCCTGTAAGGTCTCTTTTGAGAAATCAGCTGACAGTCTGATGGGAACTCCTTTGTATGTGATTGTCCCCTTATCCCTTGCTGCTTCTAGAATTCTCTCCTTCATTTGAATCTTGGCTAATGTAATTACGATGTGCCTTGACATGACCTCCTTGGGTCCAACTTCTTTGGGACTCTCTGAGCTTCCTGGACTTTCTGGAAGTCTATTTCCTTTGGAAGATTGGGAAAGTTCTTCTTTATTATTTGTTCAAATAAGTTTTCCACTTGTTGCTCTTCTTCTTCCCTATAATTCGGATGTTGGGACGTTTAAAGATGTCCCGGAGGTTCCTAAGGCTCTCCTCATTTTTTTGAATTCTTGTGTCTTCCTTGTTTACTGTTTGGTTGTTTCTTTCTTCCTTCTGGTCCACTCCATTGATTAGAGTCCCAGTTTTCCTCCCATTTCTATTGGTTTCCCATGCGTCCTCCTTCATTTCACTTAGTGTAGCTTTCATTTGTTCATCTAATTTGTGAGCAAAATCAACCAATTCTGTGAGCATCCTGATCACCAGGGCTTTGAACTGTGCATCTGATAGGTTGGCTATCTCTTTGTGGCTTAGAAGAATTGGCTCTGGGGCTTTCATTTCTTCTCCAGTTTGAGCCATTTTTGGTGTTTTTTGTTGTTGCTTTTGTTTTTGGTCTGGTTGCAGCTGTTATGTATTGAGGGGTGGAGCCTTAGATGTTCCCCAGTGCAGGGCAGCCTAGTCGCTGAGTTGTGACGCTGTATGTGGGGGTGGGGTCTGAGAGGGAACAATGGTGCCTGCTCTGCTCTCTCCTGGATTTCAGTCCCCTCTGCCGCTTCCTCTTCGCCTGGATTTATCTGCGCGCATGAATGTGGGACCACCTGGTCAGCCAGCTGCCTTGCGCAGCGTCACTGGGTCTGCACAGTTGCCACCCCGTGCCCGAGGTCCGCCAGCCACCACCTGTGGGCCTGGTCTGCCAACCGCCTGCACACTTGGGAACTGCCAGCCACTGCTGCCTGTGTTCCTGGGTCTGTGCCTCCACTTTTTCCTGCCGCAACTCCGCCCCTCTTACTGGTCTGTATGAATGATTGTTGGACTTCTGTACAGTTCAATTTTCTATTAGCTCTGGTTATTTTCTTGTTTTTAAATATTTGTTGTCCTTAATTTTGGTTGTGAGAGGAGGTACAGTGTGTCCACCTCCACTTCCATCTTGGCCAGAAGTCCCTAATTCAATCTTTTTCTCTGTTGTTTCTAAGGGTCATACCTACATCAAGATCTGAAGAGTTTCCCCACTTCTTCACTTCCTTCTCCTTTTTTCCTCACAGGCCTTTTCCCTAACAGATCTTTGGCATCTTGTTTCTTGTAGGTTCTAAACTGATATACTTATTATCATTATTTTATTTTTATTTGCAGTATAAGATTTTATTTAAATAAGGGGTTCCAGATCTAAAAGTGTTTGAGAACTGGTGATCTATTTTACTTCATTTATGGTTGAGGGACTGAAGTTCAGAAGTTCCTTCTGAACATTGATATTGCAAACCTAAACCAGCCTATATAGTGGCAATAGTATGGTTATAAAGGCTTATTCTTTTGTCTGGTGACCTGAGGCTCTGAATAAAAAATCAGGAGCATTGACGCTAACATCTTTTTGGTACTAGACAATCCACTTAACTTTTCTTAACTTATGAAAGGGCTTGGGCTAGCTTATTTAAAAATACTCTTTAAAATGTAATTTTATAGATAAGAAAATGTAAGTAATTTACCTGAGCACTTATCCAAAAATATGTTAAAGAATGTCTGGACTGGATTTTTTCCTAAAGGCCAACAAATGGCTCAACACTTTTTTTTTTTTTTGTATTGAACTGTCTTTAGGAAAATACCTCAATAAATCATGCATCATAAATGATGTGATCTGAAGACATGAATTTCAGAACTGATATATTAAAAAGAGTGGCTGAACAGTTTGGCACACAAAAGGGAAGAAATTTAGTTTTGATTCTAGGAGAGAACAGAAAAGATAAGGAAGAAAGGGAAAAGCCAATAATAGAGTAAAGTGTAGACAAAAGAAAAAAAAGAAAGAGGGTCACATACTAAACCTGACAAGCTCAGAGGAAGCCTGTGTGGTGGGCTTACAAACTCAGACCACCACATAGGATGGTCTGAAATCAAAACTTTCTAACTAAAAGCAGTTCACGGCAGGTAGTCATTTTCTAGGGTAGTGTTTTTCCCTAACAAAGGTCACCCTTCACCTAAACTGAGCCTGTCTATTGTCTTTTTGCATCTAAGATAACATACCTGATAACATACCTTTGGAATATCAAAGTAATTTTCTTTTTTCTGGACCCCTCAAAGCACAATCAAGGCATCAGAACAGAGACCACAAATCTCTTCATAGGTATTATTATCATGTTAATTGTTAACTGTTAACTATCTTATACCTACGGATGGAAAATAAGTATGTGTCTATTTTACATTTTACTTTTTATCCAATCCCAGAGATTTTCCTGCTTTGCTTTCATCCACCTCCCTAATCTATCGCCAGTGAATCATATAACTCTCTTATGACTTCCCCTTTGATTCTGATGTATAAAATAATAAATGGACATTTTCCAGAGCATTTTCTCAATCTGTTGAGATTTTGCTTCCTGGCAACTGTCTTTAGTTTGGCCCAAATAATTCATAAAGATTCTTGCAGGTTTGAATGTTTCTTACATTGATAGAAGCCATCAAAAGGGCATAGAACTAGAGAGCCACATGGGGTGAACATTCCTGGGAGTAGAATAGGGAAGGGCTTTTACTAGTAGTGATACCCAACATTGAAAATTTTTTTTCTTTTTTCTATTTATTAGGCTTCTAACTTGACACAAATCTAATCCAAAGAAACTTAAATAAAAAAAGGATCTTAATGGTTCACAAAGTTTGGAAAGATACTAGGAGAGTTTGTAGCATCTAAGGAAGAATTACAGAAACCAGAGCTACAGGAGCAGAAACCAGAAACTTGATTTAATTTGTCAGATCTCGATCTTCTTTCTTCCCTTCCTTCTTTTCCTTTCTTGCTCATTTCTGTGGGACTCCTGTTTCTCTTTCCATGTTGACTTCACTCTTTCTTACTGTAGAAAAGTCTTGCCATGTGGCAGGAAACATGGGGGCTGCCAGACCCAGATAGCAACTATAGAGAGAGAGAGTTTTCTCCTTGGTCCCAGTATGCATATGACAATTCCAGGGACCTACATTTTTGCCTGGAGGGAAGAGTCTGTTACCAGAAGAATGGAGATGCAAATGCTTGCTGGGAAGATAAAGACAGTAGTTGTCTCTTTGAGTTACTTAAGTATAAACTAACTCCTCTTAAGAAACTTTCCATATAATTAGAATATCTTTTACCTATGCAACAACTTTGTGTAAATGGGACTTTTTAGGTAGAAATTTGGAAAGGATTCTGGGCCTTGCCTGGATTTTAATTAGTAAGGAATAAGGAAACACGCACACACACAGGTGGTCAAATGATCCATAAACAACTAATTTAGCAGAAGCAGAAATTTGGAGCCAGAGGTAACCATGAGAACAATGTTATAAAAGAGGGTACTAGATTTCGAAAAGATGTAGAATGGTGAATTGAATCCATTTTATGGACCCTTATGACCTGGAATGGGGCAGATTAATAATTGTTGGCTGTTTTTCCCATTGGGTATTATAATCTTCAAGGATTCTCCTGGTAGAAATCTTTGGCTATATTTCCTGTGATGTGCGTAATGCTTCCTAGCTGACTGGGTGGTTTTAACTTTATCTCTCGGGACTGAGTTTCTCATAGTCAGTTATGGGGGACCTCTGTAGAGTTATAAGTTTTCAAATTGGCTCCAAGTCAACACCATCTTGGAAGGCCTATGTCTGGTGTTAGATAACTCAATTCAACCAAGTAAATTTGGAGATTAATTGGCTTTATTAAGTGATTAATTAATTGGACAGCATCCTATCTAGCAACTAGAAGTACTTTCTTAGGTGTTGTACAAAATGAAAGTCTTAAAGGAAAAAGGGTGGGGAAAGGGAGCTACTAACAAAAGAAAAGGTTATTTTGGGGCCTAGACATCTTTTCTTTGGGGGAGGAAATGGGAAGGATTTATTTTTAATTTTTATTTTTTTTATTGTTGCAATTGCAGTTGTTCCTGCTTTTTTCTCTTTCCCCACCTTCACCCAGTCCCACCTACTCCCCTCCTTAAGTCAATCTCAATATAATTGTCTGTGTTTGTGGGTTATGCATAAATGTTCTTTGGTTAACCCCTTCATTATCTTTCATCCATTCCCTCTGCCTCTGGACACTGTCAGTGTGTTCTATGTATTTATGCTTCTGTTTCTATTTTGTTTATTAGTTTATTATGTTCATTAGATTCCACATATAAGTAAGATCATGTAGTATTTGTCTTTTACTGACTGGCTTATTTCACTTAGCATAATATTCTCCAGGTCCATCCATGCTGACACAAAAGGTAACGGCTTCTCCTTCTCCTTCTCCACTGCTGCATAGTACTCCATTGTGTAAATGTACCACTGCTTTTTTATTCACTCATCTACTGACAGGCACTTGGGCTGTTTCCAAATCTTGGCTATTGTAAATAATGCTGCAATGAACACAGGGATGCATATATTCTTTCAAATTAGTATTTTGGGTTTCTTCAGATAAATCCTGAGAAGTGGAATCGCTGGGTCATGATGTTATAAAACAGACATGGGGTGGGGGCAGTGAATGATATACTATTACCAAATGGACCCATCTTTGTGCTCCGGGAGTCCCCCCCATCCATTCTAGGTTCGTCTTGTCTACCACCAAGGAAAGATGTCTCTCAGTGCCAGAGATTGGTGGAAAGGAAAGGGATTATTTATTTAAAAGGTTATACAGACTTAGAGTAGTGACTTAATGCCTTCACTAAAAATACTAAAATCCTTTAGAATACCCACAAATGCACAGTCCTTCCTTCTCCCCTCTGCTCAGTCCAGGGTACTATATCTCAGAAAAAGAAGTAGAAGTCCATGGTTCAGGAAGCCCCTTGGTTCCAGTACCATCAGCCGTGTTGCTGCCGCAATCTCCAGTTAATCCAAAACCATGTGGCATCTTCTCCTGGCGCACCAGCGAGAGTCCTTTCACCCCTTTTCTTCCAGGCAAAGTCTCTCCTGCTTCCTAAGCCACGTGGCAAAAGGGAGCACCCTAAAGCTGCACAGTTCCAACTTTCACCAAGGCCACATGGTTTCCAAAAAGCCCCAGCATGGTTGCCACACCTGGGTTTTAATCCCAGCACCAATCTTCCTCTGCAGCCCTATTTCTGACTCCTCCCACACTCCAGTTACACCTGCTAGCATTCCCATATTCTTCCAGCTTTCCTGGGCTGCCATAGTAAGTCTGGGCAGGTGTGGCCCCATGGTGTGAAGCCAATCATCTGCAAGCTTTTACGGAGGTGCTGTACCCAGAGGGAGTTGCCTATCAGTTACATCATGGGTTAAAGTCACTCCCATCCCCCTGGCTCAAAGCATGGCTATAGATATTTAACATATCTATGAAACCAGTTAAAGATTGTAGATATGTTAAATCAATGTTCTAGAGGTTATCTGCAAAACTGTTGCTATTCAAAACAACTCTCAATGGCCCTGCTACACATGTTCCGTCCCCCGCTCAGACTTGTGGGAGTGAGGACATCCTATATATATATATATTTTTTTTTTTTCTAATATTTGCTGGACCCCATTACAAATTCCCCTCCTTGGCTGCACCCTGTTACAATAAGTCAGTTCCATTTTTAATTTTTTGAGGTATCTCCATACTGCTTTCCACAGTGGATGAACCAATCTGCATTCCTATCCACTGTGCATGAGGATTCCCCATTCTCCACATCCTCACCAGTACTTCTTGTTTGTTGACTTAGTGATGGTAGCCATCCAGGCAGGTGTGAGGTGATACCTCATTGTGGTTTCAATTTGCATCTCTCAGATGATTAGTGACATTAAATATTGTACCAGCCTTGTATCCCTAAAATAAATCCAACTTGATCATGGTGTATAATCCTTTTTTTAATTTTGTTTTGTTTGAGATTTTGTTTATTTATTTTTAGAGAGAAAGTAAGGGAGGGAGAAAGAGAGGAATATTGATGTGTGAGAGATATATCTATCGATTGCCTCTGACCCTCAACCCAGGCATGTGCCCTGACTGGGAATTGAACCAGCAACCTTTCAGTTCACAGGCGAGCACTCAGTCCACTGAGCCACACCACCCAGGGCCCTAATTTTTTTTTTTAATGTTCTGTATTTTATTTATTTATTTATTTATTTATTTTATTTATTTATTTATTTTTAAATGTATTTTCTTGATTATGCTATTACAGTTGTCCCATTTCTCCCCCATCATTCCCCTCCACCCTGCACGCCCCCTCCAACCCACATTCCCCCCCTTTAGTTCATGTTCATGTGTCATAAGTTCTTTAGCTTCTACATTTCCCACACTTTTCTTGCCCTTCCCCTTGTCTATTTTCTACCCACCCTCTATGCTACTTGTTCTCTGTACCTTTTCCCCTCTCTCCTCCTCCCACACCCCTGTTGCTAACCCTCCATATGATCTCCATTCCTGTGTTTCTGCTCCTATTCTAGTTTGCTACATTTGCTTTTGTTTTAGGTGGTTGTTAATAGCTGTGAGTTTGCTGTCTTTTTACTGTTCATATTTTTTATCTTCTTTTTCTTAGATAAGTCCATTTAACATTTCATATAATAAGGGCTTGGTGATAATGAACTCCTTTAACTTGACCTTATGTGAGAAGCACTTTATCTTCCCTTTCATTCTAAATGACAGCTTCACTGGATAGAGCAATCTTGGAATATAGGTCCTTGACTTTCATGACTTAGAATACTTCTTTCCAGCCCCTTCTTGCCTGTTAAGGCTCTTTTGAGAAATCAGCTGACAGTCTGATGAGAACCCTTTGTAGGTGACTGTCCCCTTATCCCTTGCTGCTTCTAGAATTCTCTCCTTCATTTTAATCGTAGCTAAGGTAATTACGATGTGCCTTGGGGTGTTCCTCCTTGGGTCCAACTTCTTTGGGGCACTCTGAGCTTCCTGGACATCCTGGAAGTCTGTTTTCTTTGGCAGATTGGGGAAGTTCTCCTTTATTATTTGTTCAAATAAGTTTTCCACTTGTTGCTCTTCCTCTTCCCCTTCTGGTACCTATAGGTACCCCTATAATTCAGATGTTGGGATGTTTAAAGATATCCTGGAGGTTCCTAAGCCTCTCTTCATATTTTTTTATTCTTATTTCTTCCTTGTTTTCTGTTTTTGTTTCTTTCTTCCTTCTGTTCCACTCCACTGATTTGAGTTCCAGTTTTCCTCCCATCTCTATTGGTTCCCTGTGCATTTTCCTTCATTTCACTTATTGTAGCCTTCATTTGTTCATTTAATTTGTGAGCAAAATCAACCAATTCTGTGAGCATCCTGATCACCAGGGCTTTGAACTGTGCATCTGATAGGTTGGCTATTTCTTTGTGGCTTAGAAGAATTGGCTCTGGGGCTTTCATTTCTTCTCCAGTTTGAGCCATTTTTTTGGGGGGGGGTGGTCTGGTTGAGCCTGTTATGTGGTGAGGGGTGGAGCCTTAGGTGTTCCCCAGGGCGGGGCAACCCAGTTGTTGGGTAGTGACACTGTATGTGGGGGCGGGGTCCAAGAGGGAACAATGGCACTTGCTTGGTGCTCTCTTGGATTCCAGTCCCTTCTGCCACTTTCCCTCAAGCAAATTGGGCCCTTGTGGTGCTGATTTCCTCATGTGTGGGCTTGTATACATCCCAGGACTATGTGGGCCTCTGTAACAAACTCTCCTGTGAGATTGGGAGTCTTTCCGGACACCTCAACCCCCACAAGTGTTTTTAATCAGTGCTTTTAGGTCTCACTTCCCAGCGCTGGGGCCCTGGGTTGCTCAGTCTGTCTCGCTGCCCATTTTTGCCTGGTTTATCTGCTCGCAAATGTGTGACTGTGGTTAGCTGCCTTGTGCACCTCGCTGAGTCTGCTCATTGCCTCCCCATGCCAGGTAACTGCCACCTGTGTGCCTGAGGTGTGCCAACTGCCGCCTGCATATCTCGGACCACTAGCCACTGCTTTTCCCCACTGCGATCCCTCTCCAATGGCCACTGACTCCGCCACTCTTACTGATCTGGGTGAATCGTTGTCCAACTTTCATGCAATTCAATTTTCTGTCTGTTCTGATTGTTTTTTTGAGTTGTAAATTTTTGTTGTCCTTAATTTTGGTTGTGAGAGGAGGCACAGTGTGTCCACCTATGCCTCCATCTTGGCTGGAAGTCTATAATCTTTTTAATGTACTGCTGGATGTGATTTGCTAATGTTTTGTTGAGGATTTTAGCACCTATGTTAATCAGGGACATTGGCTTCTAATTTTCTTTTTTATTAGGGGCTTTATCTGGTTTTGGAATTAGGATATACTAGCCTTTAAAAAGAGCCTAGAAGTCTTCCCTCCTCTTGCATTTTTTAGAATAGTTTGAGAAGATAGGTGGTTTTCTTTGAATGTTTGGTAAAATTTGCCTGTAAAGCCATTCAGTTCAGAACTTTTGTTGCCGGGGGCTTTTGTTTACTGCTTAAATTTCACCAGTTATTATCTGTCTATTCAGGTTTTCTGCTTCTTCTTGATTGAGTTTTAGAACACTGTATGTCTCTAGGAATCTGTCCATTTTGCCCAAGTTGTTGGCATAGTATATTTTTATAATCCTTTGTATTTTTGTGATGTCAGTTGTTACTTCTCTTTCATTTCTGATTTTATTTATTTGGGTTCTCTTTCTTTTTTTCTTGAGTCTGAGTAAAGGTTCATCAATCTTGTTTATCTTGTTTGGTTTCACTGGTCTTTTTAATTTTTTTTTATTTTGTCTATATGTCATTTTTTTCTGCTCTAATCTTTATTATTTCTTTCCTTTTACTTACTCTGGGCTTTGTTTGTTGTTCTTTTTATAGTTCTTTTAGGTGTAGGGTTAGATTGTTTATTTGAGATTTTTCTTGCTTCTTAAAGTAGGCCTGTCAAGCTATGAACTTTCCTCTCAGGCCTGCTTTCATGGTGACCCATAGATTTTGGGTTGCTATGTATTCATTTTCATTTGTTTACAGGTAATTTTTCATTTCTTCCTTGATTTCATTGTTTAATAACATGCTATTTAGCCTCCATGTGTTTAAAAGTTTTTGAATTTTTATTGTAGTTTGTTTCTAGTTTCATGCAATTGTGATCCAAGAAAATCCTTGATATTGTTAGGTTGGAACCATTCAAGAGTCAAACTGACCCAGAAAGCTAAGGAGCATGGTTTATTAACAAGGAAAAAGAAAGTGGAAGCAACCAACGGACGTTAAGACTTGCTCAGTTGTTCTTAGGGCAGGGTTTTTAAGTGTGAAAACCTGCATAAGGTAAATGGAGTGTCCAAGTCTGATTGGCTGGAACTGGTTGATGCTTCTTCTGACCATTGCTCTTGGCAAGAGCTGGTTGCCACTTCTACTGACCACTGTTTCTGGTGGGCATCCTGTTATCTGTTGCCAAGCATCTGTTGGTCCTGGGTGAGGTTGACAGGCAGTTTTTCCCTAGTGCAGTTTCCTGCCTGGTGATTTTCCATTCATCCCAGGCCTGCCTGGGTCTATCATTCCTGCTTTTTTTGTATATAAAAGGCTGGGAGTGGTCATATAGGGTTGAGGGGCATTGTGTCATCTCTAAACTACTTCCTGCTGAGTGGGGACATTGGGTTTATGGAGCAGTTGAAAGATCCTCTCTTGGTAATAGCTGATACCTAGGGGTACTTAATAGGAGAATGTTATTGACTATGGAGATAGTTGCAGCTTGAACCATTTTGTGGATGAAGGAGATGAGAAGTCTGATGACACAAGGACCATTTAGCAGCAGAAGAAGGAGGATAACCAGGGGTGTGATAAGGGGCAGCAGAATGGCTTTAAGGGGTGAGACAAATTGGGAGAGCAGCCAAGTGAAGCAGGAATTTTCATAAGCAGCTTTGGCATTTTTTCCTACTCAGGAAATAATGTCAATGTGCTCTTTGAGGGTTTGTAGGTTTTCTTCTACAATGCCTGATGTGTTGATGTAAAAGCAGCAAGTCTCATTAAGAAGAGCACAGGTGCCACCCATTTCTGCTGTAAGAAGATCTAATTTCTTCCTGTTTTGGAGGATGACATGTGCTAGGCTATTGAGGGATTGTTGTTGTTTTTGTAGTATATTGAGAGTGGCATTCCAGGTTTCTTGGAGGGATAAGGAGATGTTAAGCATGGCCCTTTCTAGCTCAGTGTTTCCTACAAACCAAAAGAGGCCAGAATAGAGGGAATGTCCTTTGTTGGGATGTTCAAGGATGGGGTTGTTGTGATGGTAGCCATCCCAGTCAGACAAATCCCTGGGTCTTCGGGGGCTGAGGCCAGTAGCTAACAAGGAACCTAGGTGGGAGAAATCCCCCAAAGTCACCAGGCTAGAGGATGTGTGGGTGGTGGCCTGTGGGATTAGGTATACTATGGTGCAATGGCCTGCCCAAGGTGGGGATCCACTGATATGCCCAGGCTCCACAGAGAAAGAAATATCCTGTGTGTGCTAGGGATATTCCCCCTGACCAACCAACCATTTTGAGAGAGGCTGAATCATGTTGTTATACCCTCCAGCTGTCCAGAAGTAAGGTTGATATATATTAAACATTTAAGAGTGGTGTTGGTTGGTGAGAGTGAAGTATTAAGGCAGGAGGTCCAGAAGGACAAAGTGTTATTGAAGGATGTGAGATTATTATGAGAGGAGATATTGACTCCCTGGCTATTGCCTCCCCAGCTGGTGAAGACTAATATAGTATGATTACAAAGGGAGGTGTTAAGTTCTCTGATTTCCTGATGAGGCTGAAGGGATGGGTTGGAGGAGTTTGTCTGGAAGGAGACAGCTGGGTTGTCAGTCAGGATAGTGGCAAGAGCCAAAGGGACTATGGGTTGGGTAGGCGGGCTAATATACCCAGAGATAGCGCCATCCATTTCATCACATCTAGAAAGTATCCTTTGAGTTGGGGATGCATGGGGGAAGACTGCCCAGGTGGCATTGTGAGGTGGTAAAGGAATAGGTGATGCGTTAAGGAACAGAAAGGTGGAAACATTAACTGATATAGAGAGGACTTGGTACCTCTTGGTATGAGGTGTGTATGCAGGACAAATTCAGCAGCCAGATTTGTTGGTAAGAGTTGCTACTTGTTGTACGATGGGGGCTAGGGGATGTTTAAAGTAGAGAGTGGGAAGGGCTAAAAGGAGGGGAACGAAGTGCCTCATGGCTAGAGATTGCTAGGTTAGGAGGTCAGCTACGAGTAGCATTAGAAAGAAGGCAAAGAAGGAGATTTGGTCAGGGGTAAAGTCCTGCAGGTCACCCTGGAACCAGAGGTCCAAGATGAATTGAAGAAGGCCCTCAAATGTATTGATGGGGTACAGGTGGACACTTACAATTTGTCGAAAGGAAAGGGCCTGGCAGGGCTCCAGCTCCATTCAAAGGGACAGGACTTAGGTGGTCCTTGATATTTTTAAGGTGAGGTCTCTGGTGGGAGTATACTGGTATTGTGGTGCCTGACTTTCCTTGGACCTCTCAGGAACTGGAGGCAGTGTAGGGAGTTTGTCTAGAGAATCATCCAGTTGATGGGTAGGCTTTAGCCTGGAAAGGTGAATTCAGGGGGTCACACCTAGGAGTTTGGTAGCCGTGGGTGTGGTGAGGAGGACAAGGTATGGTCCCATCCAGACAAGGGTGAGAGATCTCGACTGTAGGGATTTCAGGTAGACATAGTCGCCTGGTGTGATGGTGGTGATGGGAGCCTTTCGGGTGGCTGCTGGGAGGGCAGTATTAGCAAAGTCCCTAAGGAGAGCTTGAGTCTGGGTTAAAATAGGCAGACAATCTCCATATTGAGAGGCAGGGGGTGGAAGATTCCCCATTATGAGTCACCCATCATACATTAGCTCAAAGGGACTAAGCATGTGGGGTTTTCTTGGTGCTGTTTGAATCTTAAGGGGGGGCGAAGGAAGGAGTTTTAGCCATGGAAGTTGGGTTTGTGTGCTAAGTTTGGTGAGGTGTGATTTTAAGTTGCTGTTCATGCACTCAACTTTTCCTGATGATTGAGGATGATAAGGAATATGTAGCCTCCATTTTATTCCTAAGACCTTGGAAACCTGTTGAGTGACCTGTGAGATGAAGGTGGGTCCATTGTCTGATTATATGGAAGTTGGGGGACTGAATCTTGGGATGATGCTTTGCAGTAAGGCCTCAGTAACCTGGGTGGCTCCCTCAGAGACAGTTGGGAATGCTTCTACCCAGCCAGTGAAGATATCAATGAATACAAGAAGATAGCTGAATTTCCTGATGGGGGGCAGGTGTGTAAAATCTATCTACCAGCCCTGTCCTCGGATTTGGCCCCTTGCCTGGTGGAATGGGTATGGGGAGGGTCTTACCACTCCCTGGGTGAAGGTGTGTTGGCATGTGGAGCAAAGCTTAGTGATGTTAGAGAGAACAGTACAAAGGGCTGGGTGATGGATGGTCTGTGACAGGAGTGCTGTGAGGTGAAATTGATTGTGCAGGTCTGTGAGGATTTGTGAGCATGATGTTGGGAAAAATGACCTTATTGTGTAGGTAATACCACATTTCATTGTATGTGGCCTCTCACTGGGCTAGTGTTCTTGTGGGTGTATTTTGGGACCTGGGAGGGCATGACCAATAATTGGGAATGTGGTTTTGTGGTATGGGCCTGTTTTTTGGCTTGTTATCTGCCCTATTGTTGCCCTTGGAAATGGGGTCCTTATTGTTCTGGGGTACTTTGCAACATATAACAGACACTTGTTTTGGCAACTGTGCTGCTTGGAACAGCTGTAAGATGAGGGCCTTATTAATGATTGGGGAGTTTTTTGAAGTGAGATAACCCCTTTCTTTCCATATAGGAATGTGCAAGTGAATGATATGGAAGGCTTACTTGGAATCAATGTATATGTTGATGGGTTGGTCCTGGACTAAGATAAGGGCTCTGGTTAGGGCTATTAGCTTATCCTGTTGGGAGGTGGTGCCCGGTGGTAGGGATCCAGATTCAATGACCTGTTGAGAGGTTACTATGGCATATAGTGGCTTTTTAAGCAGGTCTTTGAAGGTACTGCCATCTATGAACCACTTGGCAGCAGGAGGAGGTGAAGGGGAATCTCTGATATTGGGAAAAGGATGTAGGAACTGGTCTGTGAGGTCAAGGTAATTGTGAGGTGAGGGGTGATTGATAGGGATGGCAAGGAAAGTAGCAAGATTAGAAGTGTTTGGGGTGTGTTGAATTTGGACCTGCAGATTGAGTAGTAGTTGAGCATGGATAGACTGAATTCTGGGTGGGGAGGCATTGGTAATGGCCTGGTGGGTGAGAAGGAAGGTGAGGTTGTGTGGGGAGAGCACTATAAGGTATGCATAGGGAATGAGCTTGAGGTCCTCTTGTTCATGCAATGCCACAGAGGCTGAGGCACAGAGACAAGCTGGCCATGTAAGAAAAGAGGGATCTAGTCACTTAGAGAAATATGCCACCCCTCTGTGATCTGGCCCACAGGTCTGGGTAGGGGCTCCAAGGGCAAAGCCATCTCTGGTATCAGTATATAATGTGAAAGGCTTGTCCAAGTTTGGTAGGGTTAGAGCAGAGACCTGAACTAATGTGGCCTTGAGCCTCTGGAACAGGTGTTTCAAGGTGGCCAGATTCTCAACTGGCTCATGGAGATCTTCAGTGATGGCTTGGTATAGATCTTTGGTGATAATGCCAAAGTTGGGGATCTAAGTGCGGAAAAAGTTGCCTAACCCTAGAAAGGAGAGGAGTTCTTGGTTGGTTTGGGGAAATGGGGTATTCTGGATAAGGTTCCTGCACTGTGAGGTGAGAGCCTTATGAATGGAGGAGGGGACAGGCCTAAATAGGTGACTTAGCTTTGGGAGAATTGTCACTTGTCTTTGGAGACTTTATACCCCTTTGTCTGGAGGAAATTTAAAAGGAGGACTCTGTGCTGTTGTGAGTATTCCTCTGAGGGGCTGCAGAGAAGGAGGTCATCCACATATTGTAGAAGAGTACTGGGAGTAAGGTCTAGCTGTTGTAGATTGGTGGCAAGGGCCTGTCCAAATAGATGAGGGCTGTCTCTAAAGCCTTGCAGAAGGACCATCCATGTAAGCTGTCTGGTTGTTTTAGTAGTGGGGTTGTCCCAGGTGAAGGCAAAGGGGTAGTGAGATTTATGACTTAGTGGAATGGTGAAAAAGGCATCCTTAAGGTCTAGAACCATGTAGTGGGTCATGGTAGGAGGTATTTGGGACAGACTAGAGTAGGGATTATGGACAACTGACATAATAGGCAGGGTAGCCTCGTTCACTGCTCATAGGTCTTGGACTAAGTGATATGAGCCATTGGTCTTTACTGCCAGGATAGGGGTATTGGTGGGAGAGGCCCCTTCCCTGAGCAGTCCTGCTGAGAGGAGTCTATCTATGATTGGTTTTAGACTGAGTTGGTCCTGAGGCATGAGGGGATATTAGGCCCTGTTAGGGAAAGTTCCTGAGGTCTTGAGAGTGACCTGAACTGAGGTGTGATGTGAGGCAGTAGACAGACTGGAGGTGTCCAATACCCAGCGGGGTCCGCCCATGACAGCCACAAGGGGATTGAGAGTTGTGGGTCTGTAGGGAGTGTATTCCTGATGGTGAGCAGCAGGATGGTTTGGGGGTGTAGGAGACAGCACTGCTATGGACCTGGGGAATGAAGAGGGATGCTCTGAGTTTAGCTAGAATGTCTGTGTCTAAAGGACTAAGAAAGCATGAGTGAAAACTTGGGCACCTATGGAGCAGAGGAGAGGTGACATGATGAGGGGTCAGGTTTATTTACCATCTATTCCTACTACTGAGTTAGCAGAAGGTTGCCCCAAGTATTCAGGCTAACCTGAGTATGTTGCGTCCATATCAAGGATAAAAGTAATAGGCTTACCTGACACTGATAAGATTACCCTGGGTTCTGTGGTAGTGATGGGCAGAGTCAGGCGTTGGAACCTAGGCCCTGTCAGTCTTCCATGGCCAAGCCAAGACGTTCAGGGATTGAGAATCCTGGTACCAGATTCACTTGTGCTTGTGTGGGAAGTGATCCCCTGTTGCAGACCGTTCAGCTTGGTCTCAGGAGTTGAAACCCTCACCCCATGGTGGGCTGAGTAAGAGCCTAGGGACCCATTTCATCTGGGTCTGTTCTGTCAAGAGGACATGAGCCACTAAGAAGACAAAGCTTATCTCCCTAGCAGGAGCACCGCTTCTGCCTCATCCATCTCTGGCCCCAGTGCTTGGTCGGTAGTCGATGATGGGTAAGACTCCTTATGGGAGGGGCAACCTAAGCCAGATACGACCACTTGGGAGGCCCTCATGGAAGGACTCAGGGGATTGCAGCAAAAAGGATGTGATGGACCCTCGCCCTCCGGCTATTCTGACATAGCCCGAGTCCTCATTTCCGTCTGGGAGATGTCTTCTGCTTCCTGAGCCTAATCGGCTTAAAGTCTGAAACTATGAGGGCAAGCGGTGTAGCCCTGTGCCGGCCAGGATGGTTCCCCAGGTGATCGGGTGCTGGGGGCCCTGTCCTGGGCGCCAGATGTGGGGGAGCTCTGCCCGCAGAGCCCCATCCCTCCGTCACGGATGAAAGTAAAAACTACCAAGACATCTTGTGCTTGGGGAGGAAAGGGGTCAAACTCTCAGAGGAGAATGACCCAGAGCCCCATCCTCACTAGGCTTTTATTGGGCTCCAATACACTGGAATACAAGTTTAACATGTCAAAGAAATCTGAGGGCTTAATCCCAGCCAGTGTTTGTCAGGAAGGGGGGTTGCCAGACTTTGGGAGACATGCTCATTTCCTCCTGGGACACTTGTCACCTCAGGAAGAGCACTCTTAGCAAAGCAGGTTTCACAGGACTTTAGGAATTCTTTCTTATGCCAATCACCCAAGGAGCCGTCCTGGCCAGGACAGGGCTGCACTGCTCACCCCCACAGTTTCAGGCTTTAAGCCGATTAGGAAGCAGGAGACATCTCCCAGATGGAAATGAGGACTCGGGCTATGTCAGAATAGCCGGGGGGAGAGGGTCTATCACATTCTCTTTGCTGCAACCCCCCGAGTCCTTCCATGAGGCCTTCCAAGTGGTCGAGTCTGGCTTAGGTTGCCCCTCCCATGAGGAGTCTTACCCGTCATTGACTGCCAACCAAGCTATGGGGCCAGAGATGGGTAAGGCAGAAGCAGTGCTCCTGCCAGGGAGATAAGCTTTGTCTCCTTAATAGGTCACATCCTTGTGACAGAACAGACCCAGATGAAGTGGGTCCCTTGGGCTCTTACACAGCCCACCATGGGGTGAGGGTTACAACTCCTGAAACCAGGCTGAACGGTCCGCAACAATCGGGCATAAAAAAGATTTCCTCAAGTCCTGTGAAAACTGCTTTGCTAAGAGTGCTCTCACTTAAATGATAAGGGTCTGAGGAGGAAATGAGTATGTCTCCCAAAGTTTGGCACCCCCCTTTCCTGACAGAGACTGACTCAGATTAAGCCCTCAGATTTCTTCGAAATGTTAAACCTGTATTCCTGTGTATTTGAACCTAATAAAAGCCTAGTGAGGAAGGGGCTCTGGGTCATTCTTCTCTGAGAGTTTGACCACCTTTCCTCCCCAAGCAGATCATGTCTTGGTAGTTTTATTTTCATCCGTGACAGAGAAATGGGGCTCTGCGGGCAGAGCCCCCCCACATCTGGTGCCCAGGACAGGGGCCCCCCCCTCAATCCCCTCCCTTGGTTAGAGACCGCTGGACAGTTGACCTTCCAGTGCCCTGTCTTGTGACAGTGGGGGCAAGGACCTGGGGGTGGCTGAGGACGGGGACAGTCTTTGGCCCAATGTGCCTCTTTTCCACATTGGAAGCAGAGGCCTGGGGGAAGTCTGATCCCAGTAGGACCTTTGCGCTTTTCCCCTCCATGACCTCCATGACCCTTTGTGGGCTGTCCTGATGCAGTGGCTAGGAGCATGCAGGGGCATCATGATGGTCCTATCTTGCCTTTTCTCGGGCGGCCTTCCTTTCTTTGCCTTTCTGTCCTCCCACCTATTCTTTTTCTTCTTGTCTATTGTTGAAAACTTTAAAAGCTACTTGTATAATTTCTTGCTGGGGCGCTTGGGGGTCCTGTTCTAGTTTTTGTAGTTTTTTGCATATGTCGGGTGCTGACTGACTAATGAAGTGGGCGTGGAGGAAAAGAGTGCCCTTGTGGGAGGTGGGATCTATGTTAGTATATTTTCGAATGGCCTCTGTGGGGCAACTTAGAAAAGTTGCAGGTTTTTCCTCAGAATTTTGGGTAAGCTCTGAGCTTTTTGTCATAATTTACTGCCTTGAAGATGGCTTTTTACATGCTCTCTAGGAGGCACATAAGGAAGTGGGCCATTCTCTTACAGTCATGAGAGTGCTCCTGGTGATCCCATCCTGGATCATCTGGGGGAACTGCATTGGCTCCCTGCATTCCCCCACTTGTCTGGGTTTTCTGTAAAGAGTTTATCAGCATGGGCTGTTGTGGTTGCCCAGATGTGGTCCTTTTCTTCCTCTGTTGTTGTGGAGGATAGGATAATGTAGACATCCTGATAGGTGAGGTCTTAGATTTGAGCTAGGTACCTGAACTCTTTAGTATGATGGGTGGGGTCATGGGAGAAGGACCCAAGCCTCCTTTCTATCTGTCCTAAGTCTGAGAGGGAAAATGGGATGTGGACCCTCATGGTACCTGCCATCTTGCAACCTCACAGAGGGGATACAAACCTGACAGGGGAGGGTGAGAATGGTCAGGGTACATTGGGCCCTTGGACAGAGTGTGGGGAGGAGAGTGCCTCGCAGCCTGCAAGGAGGAGACCTCCCCAGGTGCTGGGAGGTCTGAGGAGGAAGAGGGGTTGAGGGGTGCATAGAGGAGTGGTTGCCTGGAGGAGTCAGAGAAAGGCTTGATTAAGATGGGAAAAGTGAAGGGGTCGGGAGATGGGGAGGTGACTCAAGCTGGAGAAGGGGATGAGGAGGCAGAGTTAGCATAGCATGGGATCTGCAGGGTCAAAAGCAGAAGAGTCCTCTGAGGGAGGAGGGGCAGTCATGGGGGCAGACTGCCCTCTAGGAGGTTTTTCCCTGGAGGAGGATGATTTGGAAGCAAGAGACAGATTGGCAAAGCGACGGTCTGGATCAGAGGGTCCAGAAAGCTTGGACATAAGGGACTTTGGACCACTTGCTATTGCGGCAGAGGAAATTGTCTAAGTCAGTGAGAGTTTAGAAGTTGAAAGTGCCATGTTCGGGCCAGCAACTCTGGTTATCTAAACGGTACTGTGGCCGGGCAACAGTGGAGAAAGAGATGAGTTTTTTGGGTTTAATTTCTCCCTCTAATTCGAGATTCTTAAGGCTGTGAACCAGGCAGCTGAGAGGAGTGTCCAGGGGAGAACAGATTGAGATGCCCCCATAATTATGCCAAGAATGAGAGTGGCAAGGAGGGAGATTACTAAGAGGGTGAGTTCGAGTCCGACTTGAGGAGTGAGCCCAAGTGCCGAGGCAAGCGTCCCTGCATCTGCCACGTGGACTTGAGAGGAGCGGATGGGCCTCACCAGGGGTGTCCCGGAGGAAAGACAGAACCACCCAATTGGTGGAGGGTTCCAGCTGAGCACTCAGATTTGTGGTGCTCATTCCCAGAGTCAGGAGTATGACCAGTGCTGCTGGAGGAACCCCCAGAGCACTTGGAGTCAAAGGTCAAGGATTCACCACAGAGAATAGTGACTGGTGTTGACTGGAAAGGCCTGGTGCTGTGGCAAGTGTCCCTGAAGGGAGGGTTCTCTAGAGTGAGAAGTGAAATGGGATGGAAAAGCCAGAGGGGAAGCTCCAGCTGCTGTCCCATAGGATTTCTGAAGGATTCCTCTGTCTGGGACTTGGGCCAATGGGAGGGTGGTCCCAGTGGCCCTGAAGGGCCAGAGCATGAGCCCCCTACCCAGTGCCAATCCCAGGTTTTGGCACCAAAATGTTAGGTTGGAGTCGTTCAAGAAACCAAATGGAGGCAGTGAGCTAAGGAGCAGGGTTTATTAGCAAGGGAAAAGGGAGAATGGAGCTAACCAAGGGAGGTTAAGACTTGCTGGGTTGTTCTTAGGGCAGGGTTTTTAAGTGCAAAAACCTGAGTAAGGTAAATGGGGTGTCCAAGTCTGATTGGCTGGAACTGGCTGGTGCTTCTTCTGACCATTGCTCTTGGCCTGAGCTGGTTGCCGCTTCTGCTGACCACTGTTTCTGGTGGGCATCCTGTTATCTTGGCCAAGCATCTGTGGGTCCTGGGTGGGGTCAGCAGGCAGTTTCCTGCTTGGTGGTTTTCCATTCCTCCTAGGCCTGTCTGGGTCTATCAGATATGAATTCAATGTTCTTGAAATATTTAAGATTTATTTTGTGACTTAATATGTGGTCTATCTTTGAGAATGTTTCTTTCTTTTATTTTTAAATATATTTTATTGATTATGCTATTACAGTTGTCCCATTTCCTCCCATCATTCCCCCCACCCTGCACACCTTCTCCCACCCACATTCCCCCCTTTAGTTCATGTCCATGTGTCATAAGTTCTTTAGCTTCTACATTTCCCATACTATTCTTACCCTGCCCCTGTCTATTTTCTACCCACTATCTATGCTACTCTGTACCTACCCCCCCTCTTCCTCCCACACCCCTGTTGCTAACCCTCCATATGATCTCCATTTCTGTGGTTCTGTTCCTGTTCTAGCTGTTTGCTTAGTTTGCTTTTGTTTTAGGTGTGGTTCTTAATACCTGCAGTTTGCTGTCTTTTCATTGTCATATTTTTATCTTCTTTTTCTTAGATAAGTCCCTTTAACATTTCATATAATAAGAGCCTGGTGATGATGAACTCCTTGAACTTGACCTTATCTGAGAAGCACTTTATCTGTCCTTCCATTCTAAATAACAGCTTTGCTGGAAAGAGCAATTTTGGATGTAGGTCCCTGCTTTTCAAGATTTCAAATATTTCTTTCCAGCCCCTTCTTGCCTGGAAGGTCTCTTTTGAGAAATCAGCTGACAGTCTGATGGGAACTCCTTTGTAGGTGACTGTCCCCTTATCCCTTGCTGCTTCTAGAATTCTCTGCTTCATTTTAATCTTGGCTAATGTAATTAAGATGTGCCTTGATGTGTTCCTCCTTGGGCCCAACTTCTTTGGGACTCTCTGAGCTTCCTGGACGTCCTGGTAGTCTATTTCCTTTGCCATATTGGGGAAGTTCTCCTTTATTATTTGTTCAAATAAGTTTTCTACTTGTTGCTCTTCTTCCCCTTCTGGGACCCCTATAATTTGGATATTGGGACGTTTAACGATGTCCCGGAGGTTCCTAAGCCTCTCCTCATTTTTTTGAATTCTTGTTTCTTCCTCGTTTTCTGTTTAGTTGTTAATTTCTTCCTTCTGGTCCACTCCATTGATCTGAGTCCCAGTTTTCCTTCCATCTCTATCGGTTCCCCATGCGTCTTCCTACATTTCACGTATTGTAGCTTGCATTTTCTCATCTAATTTATGAGCAAAATCAACCAATTCTGTGAGCATTTTGATGACCAGTGCTTTGAACTGTGCATCTGATAGGTTGGCTATCTCTTCACTGCTTAGAGGAATTGGCTCTGGGGTTTTCATTTTTTCTCTGGTTTGAGCCATTTTTGGGGTTTTTTTTTTGTTTTTTTATCTTTGAGAATGTTTCATATGCACTTAAGAAGAATGTGTATTCTGCTGCTTTTAGAATGTTCTGTAATATCAATTAAATCTATTCAATCTAGTGTGTCCTTTAAGGTCACTGTTTCTTTTTTTGCTTTTTTGTTTGGATGATCTATCCATTGATGAGAGTGATGTATTAAAACCCCTTACTATGATTGTATTGCTGTCACTTTCTCTCTTAAAGTTCACCAAGGTTTCCTTTATATGTTTAGGTTGTCCTATATTGGGTACATATATGTTTATAAGGGTTATATCCTCTTGTTGGAGTGATCCCTTTAATATTATGTAGTGACCTCTTTGTCTCTTATTACGGTTTTTGTTTTGAAGTCTATTTTGTTACATGTTAGTATTGCTACCCTAGCTTTTTGTTTGTTTGTTTCTGTCAGCATGGAATATTTTTTTCTATATCTTCACTTTTGGCCCGAGTGAATCTTTTGTTCTGAGGTGGATCTCTTGTATATAGCATGCACATACATTATGGTTTTGTATCCTTTTACTATCCTGTTTTTTTGATTGAAGCATTTAATCAATTTACATTTAAGGTTGTATTGATAAGTAATATCGAGGCCTGTCCAGAAAAGGTTCAGCCATTGTTAATATAATGAGAATGGTTTGGGTGACATTGATATTACCTGGCAGCCAAGAAGAGTGGACTGGAATGCCACATGCATGAACAATGATGACTTCACTGTCAGTGGGGGTAGTAGACGCCCTTGAGTGAGCATGTGTTTGGCCCTCACATTCAAAGTGACTGAGTGGTTAAAGTGGAGATTCAAGGTGGCAGAGGGGGAAGTGGCAGCTATACTAACCTCCTCCCAAGACCAATCTGGAATTTCACCTAAATTGTAGAGAAATTATCCTGAATAACCAACTGAATGCTAGCTGGAGGGAAGCCTTATCACTGAGGACAGAGAAGAAACCACTTCACCAGAACAAGATTGGTTGGGAGTGCAGAAGAGGCATGAGAGGACTGTGGGCAGCCACTGATGTTCCAGAGGGATATTTCAGTGGCTTGGGGCTTTGCCTTGGAAATGTTGGGTCTAAACCCCAAGCTGGGCTCCCTGGCCTACAACACCAGAGCTGGAAAGGAACCCAAATAACATTCTGTTGTGAAAAACAGCAGGTTTTTCTGTTTGCCAGGGAGAGATGACTGGAAGTGTAGAGAGCCTCTTAAAGGGTCAATGCACAAAATTTTGTTGGCAGTCACTTATCCTGGGCTTCAGAAGAGGGAGGACAGAGTGGACTAGAGACACTTGAAGAGAGTCTGGGGTTGGTAGCTCTGGGTAGAGAACTGAAGGAACAGCTGCCAGAATCCCTGAACTGGGTCATTCCTCATATTGTAGAAGCCATCTTTCTCAGGCAGAGCACTCCTCTTCAAGTGTCATTAGCCTGAGGCGAAACAATAGCCCTGCCCATAGGAATTACTCTGCCCCACCATGTGGACCTTACACTGGGCTGCTGATTACATCTGATTAGCTTAACAAGTGATTAGTTTAATGACTGGAGGAAAATATGAAGAAGCAGCCAAAATGGGAAGACAAAGAAACAGACCCCAAATGAAAGAACAAGAAAATTCTCCAGAGGAAAAACTAGATGAAATGGAGAGAAACAATTTATCAGATGGAGAGTTTAGAGTAATAATTATAAGGATACTCAACAGCATTTAAAAAAAGACATAGAAACCATAAAAAAGAACCAGTCAGGAATAAAAAATTCAGTATCTAAAATAAATAATACACTGGAAGGAATAAACAGTAGGTTAGATGAAGTAGAAGATCAAATCATTGATTTGGAAGACAAGGCAGGAAAAAAAACACCCAGGCAGAGCAGCAAAAAGGAAAAAAATTTATAAAATGAGGAGAATTTAAGAAACATTTTGGACAACACAAAGCATAACAGCATCCACATCATGGGAATATCAGAATGAGAACAAGCAAGGGATCAAAAGCCTATTTGAACAAATAATTACTGAAAACTTCCCTAATCTGGTGAAGGAAAGAGACTGACAAGCCCAGGAAGCTCAGAGAATCCCAAACAAGTTGGACCCAAAGAAGCCTACACTGAAACGCATCATAATTATAATAACAAGGCTTAAAGACAAGAAGAGAATCCTCAAAGCTGCAAGAGAAAAGCAGGTAGTTACCTGCAATGGAGAGTCAATTAGGCTGTCATCTGATTACTCAACAGAAACATTTCAGGCCACAAGGGAGTGGCATAAAATATTCAAGGTGATGAAAAGCAGGAACCTACAACCAAGGCTACTTTACCCAGCAAAGCTATCATTTAAAGTTGAAGGAGAAATAAGGATTTTCCCAGACAAGAAAAAGCTAAAGGAGTTTGTTAACACGGAACTGGTACTACCACAAATGTTAAAAGGCATGCTTTAAGAAGAAGGAAAAGAGTGAAAAACAAAACAAAACAGAGGAAAACATCTAACAATAAAATAGCACTACATCTGTATCTATCAATAATCACCTTAAATGTAAATGGTTTAAATGTTCCAACTAAAAGGGTAGCTGAAGAGGTAAGAAAACAAAACCCATATATATGCCACTTCCAAGAGACTCATCCCAGCTCAAAAGATACACACAGACTAAAAGTAAAGGGATGGAAAAAGATATTTCATGCAAATGGAAAGAAAAAAAAAGCTAGGGTAGCAGTACTTATAGCTGACTAAATAGACTTTAATACCAAAGCTATAGTAAAAGACAAAGAAGAACATTGCATAATGATAAAGGGAACAATCCAACAAGAGGATATAAATCTAGTAAACATTTACACACCCAACTTAGAAGCACTTAAATATGTGAAGCGAATGAAATGGGCATAAAGGGAGAGATCTACAGAAATACAGTCATAGTTGGGGAATTTAATACCCCATTGACTTCAATGGATAGATCTTCCAGGCAGAAAGTCAACAAAGACACAGTGACCATAAATGACACACTAGAGCAAATGCATTTAATTGATATCTTCAGAGTATTTCACACCAAAGCAGTAGAATGTATTTACTTTTCAAATACACATGGAACGTTTTCTAGGATAGACCACATGTTAGGACACAAAAGTTTCAGTGAATTTAAGAAGATTGAAATCATATCAAGCATCTTCTCTGACCAAAAATGTCATGAAAATAGAACTCAATCATAAGAACACTGAAAAGCATTCAAAGACATGGAAGCTAAATAACACGTTATTATACAAAGAATAGGTCAAAAATTAGATCAAGGAAGAAATCAAAAGATACCTAGAAACAAATAAAAATGAGGACACAACAATCCAAAACCTGTGGAACACTGACAAAGCAATCGTAAGAGGAAATTCATAGCATTACCGGCCTATCTCAAAAAACAAGAAAAAACTCAAATAATCTAACTTTACACTTAAAGGAAATTGAAAAAGAAAAACAAAGCCCAACATGAGTAGTAGGAAAGAAATAATAAAGATCAGGGCAGAAATAAACAAAAAGAGTCTAAAAAATGACACAAAAGATCAGTGAATACAAGAGCTGGTTTTTGTTTTTTTAATTATTTTTATTTTTTATGTATATTTTATTGATTATGCTATTACAGTTTTCCCAATTTTCCCCCTTTATCCTTCCTCTGCCCTGCACCCCCAACCCTCCAGCATTCCCCCTCCTTAGCTCATGTCCATGGGTTGTACATATAAGTTCTTTGAGTTCTCTGTTTCCTATACCATTCTTGGTCTTGCCCCATCTATTTTATGCCTACTAAGTACACCTCTTCTTCCCTGTACCTTTTCCCCAATTCCTCCCTTCCCCCTCCCCACCAAAAGCTCTCCATGTGATGTCCATTTCTCTGATTCTGTTCCTGTTCTAGCAGTTTTCTTAGTTTTGTTTTCATTATTTTTCTTTTCTTTTAGGTTCATTTGTTGATAGTTGTGAGTTGTTGTCATTGTACTGTTTGTATTTTTATCTTCTTTTTCTTACATAAGTCCCTTTAACATTTCATATAATAATGGCTTGGTGATGATGAACTCCTTTAACTTGATCTTATCTGGGAAGCACTTTATCCACCCTTCCATTCTAAACGAAAGCTTTGCTGGTTAGAGTAATCTTGGATGTAAATCCTTGCCTTTCATGATTTCAAATACTTCTTTCCAGCCCCTTCTTTTTTTAAAAAAATATATTTTATTGATTATGCTATTACAGTTGTCCCATTTCTCCCCCATCATTCCCTCCACCCTCCACACCCTCTCCCACCCACATTCCCCCCTTTAGTTCATGTCCATGTGTCATAAGTTCTTTAGCTTCTACATTTCCCACACTTTTCTTGCCCTCCCCCTATCTATTTTCTACCCACCATCTATGCTACTTATTCTCTGTACCTCCCCCCCCTCCTCCCACTCCCCTGTTGTTAACCCTCCATATGATCTCCATTTCTGTGGTTCTGTTCCTGTTCTAGTTGTTTGCTTACTTTGCTTTTGTTTTAGGTGTGGTTGTTAATAGCTGTGAGTTTGCTGTCTTTTTACTGTCATATTTTTTCTTCTTTTTCTTAGATAAGTCTCTATAACATTTCATATAATAAGGGCTTGGTGATGATGAACTCCTTGAACTTGACCTTATCTGAGAAGTGCTTTATTTGCCGTTCCATTCTAAACAAAAGCTTCACTGCATAGAGCAATTTTGGATGTAGGTCTTTGCCTTTCAAGACTTCAAATATTTCTTTCCAGCCTCTTCTTGCCTGTAAGATCTCTTGAGAAATCAGCTGACAGTCTGATGGGAACTCCTTTGTAGGTGACTGTCCCCTTATCCCTTGCTGCTTCTAGAATTCTCTCCTTCATCTTAATCTTGGCTAATGTAATTACGATGTGCCTTGGTGTGTTCCTCCTTGGGTCCAACTTCTTTGGGACTCTCTGAGCTTCCTGGCCTTCCTGGTAGTCTATTTCCTTTGGCAGATTGGGGAAGTTCTCCTTTATTATTTGTTCAAAGAAGTTTTCCACTTGTTGCTCTTCTTCTTCCCCTTCTGGGACCCCTATCATTCAGATGTTGGGATGTTTCAAGATGTCCTGGAGGTTCCTAAGCCTCTCCTCATTTTTTTGAATTCTTGTTTCTTCATTCTTTTCTGTTTGGTTGTTTGTTTCTTCCTTCTGGTCCACTCCATTGATTTGAGTCTCACTTTTCCTCCCATCTCTATTGGCTCCCCATGCATCTTCCTTCATTTCACGTATTGTAGCCTTCATTTGTTCATCTAATTTGTGAGCAAAATCAACCAATTCTGTGAGCATCCTGATCACCAGGGCTTTGAACTGTGCATCTGATAGGTTGGCTATCTCTTCATGGCTTAGAGGAATTGGCTCTGGAGATTTCATTTCTTCTCTGGTTTGAGCCATTTTTGGTAGTTTTTTTTTGGTTTGGTTTGGTTTTGGTCTGGTCGTGGCTGTTACGTAGTAAGGGGTGGAGCCTTAGGTGTTCCCCTGTGCGGGGCAGCCAAGTGGCTGAGTTGTGATGCTGTTTGTGGTGGCGGGGTCTGAGAGGGAACAATGGCACCTGCTCCACTCTCTCCTGTATTCTAGTCCCTTCTGTTGCTTCCCCTTTGCCTGGATTGTCTGTGCGTGGGAATGTGGGACCACCTGGTCAGCCAGCCACCTTGTGCAGCCTCACTGGGTCTGCACAGTTGCCACCCCATGCCCGGGGTCTGCCAGCTGCCGCCTGTGCACCTGGGAACTGCCAGCCGCTGCTGCCTTCGTTCCTGGGCCCGAGCTTCCACTTTTTCCTGCTGCGACTCCACCCCTCTTACTGGTCTGGATGAATGGTTGTTGGACTTCTGTACATTTCAACTTTCTGTTAGCTTTGGTTGTTTTCTTGTTTCTAAATATTTGTTGTCCTTAATTTTGGTTGTGAGAGGAGGCACAGTGTGTCCACCTATGCCTCCATCTTGGTTGCCAAGATCTGGTTTTTGAATAGATAAACAAGGTTGACAAATCTTTATCCAGGCTCATCAAGAAAAAAAGAGAGAACCAATTAAGTCAAATCAGAAATGAGGGAAGAAATAACAACTAACACCAAACACAAAGGATTTCAAGAAAATATTATGAACAACTATATGCCAACAAACTGGACAACCTGGGCAAAATGGGTAAATTCCTAGAAACACACAATCTTACAAAACTAAATCAGGAAGAATGAGAAAATATGAATAGACAGATTTCACCCAGTGAAATTGAAACAGTAATCAAGAAAACCCTCAACAAACAAGGCCAGATGACTTCACAGGTGAATTTTACCAGACATTGCAAGAAGAACTAACACCTCTCCTTAAACTATTTCATAAAATTCAAGAGGAGGGAAGACTCCCAAACATGTTTTACAAGACCTGTATTATCCTAATTCCAAAACCAGACAAGGAAACTACAAAGAAAATTATAGGCCAATATCCCTGGTGAGTGCAGATGCTAAAATCCTCAACAAAATATTAGCAAACTGAGTACAGCAATGCATCAAAAAGATAATACACTATGAACAAGTGGGATTTATTCCAAGGATGCAAGGTTGCTTCAATATTTGCAAATCAATAAATGTGATTCACCACATAAACAAAATAAAGGTAAAAGCATGATTATATCACTAAGATGCAGAAAAAGCATTTGATAAAATCCAGCACCTATTTGTGATAAAAACTCTCAGCAAAATAAAAATTAAAGGAAAAATATATAAACATAGTAAAGGCCATGTATGACAAACCCACTGCCAGCATGATACTTGGATGGGCAACAACTACAAGCATTCCCCTTAGTTTTGGGAATAAGCCAGGGATGTCTGCTTTCACCTTTCTTATTCAATATAGTACTGGAAAGTCCTAGCCACAGCAATCAGACAAGAAGAAGAAATAAGAGGCATCCAATTTGGAAAGAAAGAAGTAAAACTGTCATTATTGGCAAATGACATGGTACTGTACATAGAGAACCCCATAGATTCCTCCAAGAAACTACTAGAACTGATAAATGAATTCAGCAAAGTAGCACAATACAAAATTAATATCCAGAAATTAGTTGCATGTTTATATGCCAATAATGAACTAAGAGAAAGGAAAATTAAGAAAACAACCCTGTTCACAATTGTTGCAAAAAGAACAAAATATCTAGAAATAAACCTAACCAAAGATGTAAAAGACCTGAACTTGGAAAATTATAAGACACTAAAGAAAGAAATTGAAGAGATGCAAATAAATGGAAGCCCATAGCATGTTTATGGATAGGAAGAATTAACATCATTCCCATAAGACTATCAGCTGATTTCTCAAAAGAACCCTTAGAGGCAAGAAGGGGCTGGAAAGAAGTATTCCAAGTAATGAAAGGCAAGGATCTACACCCAAGATTACTCTATCCAGCAAAACTATTATTTAGAATGGAAAGGTAGATAAATTGCTTCCCAGATAATGTAAAGTTTAAGGAGTTCATTGTCACCAAGTCCTTATTATAGGAAATGTTAAAGGGACTTATCTAAGAAATAGAAGTTGATCAAAACCAGGAACAGTAAAATGATAACAAACTCACAACTATCAACAACTGAACCTAAAAAACAAAAATAAAAACAAACAAACTAAGCAAACATCTAGAACATGTACAAAATTATAGAAATGGAGATCACATGAAGGGTTATCAATGGGGAGGAGGAGGGAGAGAAGGAGGAAAAAGGTACATGGGATAAGAAGCAAAGTTGGTAGGTAGAAAATAGACACAGAGAGGTTAAGAATAGTGTAGGAAATGAAGAAGCCGAAAGACTTATATGTATGACCCACGGGCATGAACTAAGAGGGGGAAATGCTGGTGGAAGTGAATGTGGAGGGTGGACGGGGATAAGGGAGAAAGAAATGGGACAAGTGTAATAACATAACCAATAAAATACATTTAAAAAATAAAAATAAAGTGTTGATACTACCCAAAGCAATTGTATAGATTCAACACAATTTATATCAAGATTCCAGTGACATATTTCACAGAACTAGAACAATCATTTCATAAAATTTATATGGAACCACCAATGGCCTTGTATGGCCTGGCACAACAGCAATCCTGAGGAAGAATAAAGTTGTAAGAATCACACTACCTAATATTAAACTATACTGTAAGACCATAGTAATCAAAACAGCATGGTACCAGCGTAAAAACAGACATATAGATCAATGGAACAGAACAGAGAGCCCAGAAATAAACTCACACCTTTATAGTCAAATAATATTCAACAGAGGAAGAAAACACATACAATGGGCTAAAGATAGTTTATTCAATAAATGGTGTTGGGAAAATTGGACAGATACATGCAGAAAAAGGAAACTAGGCTACCTTTTTATACCATACACAAGAATAAATTCAAAATGGATCAAAGGCTTAAATTTAAACCTGAAACCATAAAAATCCCAGAAGAAAATATCGGCAGCAAAATCTTAGACATTGCTTGTGGCAATTTTTAAATTAGATATATCTCCCCAACCAAGGGAAACAAAAGAAAAAATAATCAAGTGGGACTACATCAAACTGAAAAGTTTTTGCACAGAAAAGGAAAACATAAACAAAATAAAAAGACAACTCATAGAATGGGAGAACATTCCCCAATACATTTGATAAGGGGTTAATATCCAAAATTTATAAAGTACTTACAAAACTGTATGCCAAAAAACACAAACAACCCAATTAAAAAATGGGCAAAAGATCTGAATAGACGCTGATCCAAAGCAGACATACAGATGGCCAGTAGACATTTGAAAAGATGTTAAGTGTTACTAATCATCAGCGAAATGCAAATTAAAACCACAATGAGATATTATCTCACACCTGTCACAATGGCTATCATGTGGCATCATGTCTCACCCCAGAGGCACAAGCCCCAGACTCTCCTCAGGTGACTCCAGTCCTCATTGTCCTCCCTCTGCTGGAGTAAAGATGAGTGACTATGAACATATATTTGCACGTTGTCCTTTTATGAGGGTGCCTGTGCCTCCAGCGGACCCTGCCTCTCCTTCGTGGACAAACTCCCAGCTTTTTACCACCCGATGTTATATGGATATCTTTCCCTGGCTCTGGTGTTCTGGGCTGGGTAGCCTGGCCTGGGATTTAGGACCCATGCCTCTCAGGGGGAAACTCCTGCAGCTTACCTATTCCTCTGGTGTCTCAGCTGCTAACCATAGGAACAGGGCCTGCCCCTTTTGCTTCTCTGCTCTTCCTACCAGTCAATGTGGCTTCTTTTGCAACTTCTTGGTTATAAATCTTCTCTTCAGCCAGTCTTCAGTTGGTCATTAAGGGTGCTTTTTCCCCAATTTAGTTGAATTTTCAGTTTGGTTCTGGGAGAAGGGAAATGCCAGATACACCTACTCTGCTGCATGTTGAAAACCTTCTATGTACTTGTTTAAGATTGTGTGTATACCAAGTCATAAGGATAGTATTTGAACCTAGATCTTTCTGACTCCAAAGTTTACATTCTTTCCACATTAAAACTGTTAACTGATCACCAGGAAGGTCCAGAGTCTTGTAGTTAAAGCTGTAAATCAGGCGTGAGGAGCCTTGATCAAGTGATGGTGTCTCTGACTAACTATTATGTTTTTAGTTCATTTACCTCTTGCCTAAGTTTTCCCTTATCTAAGCTGTGGAACATAAGAATAGTATTTTTTTTTTTTTTTTTTTTTTACTGCTTCTCAAAAGATCTGTGTTGGTAATGATGTTTAGGGGTTGGTGGTTAGGAAAAGAATTGATAGAACTAAAATTTATTGAACATCTACTATTATGTTCACAGGCAGATTCTGTGAAAGGATCCTTACACACACCATTTAATCTAATTAGAATTGATTTAAAATATTTAGCAACTTGTACAACATAGTCAGTGACTGATTAGGATCACACTGGTCATTAATAGTTGGTAGGCCATGCCCTCATGGCCTGCCTGTGTGTGGGTCTTGAGGAAACAGGTTTACAGAGGTTGAGCACCTTACACAAGGTTAAACAGCCAGTGAATAGGAGGCCAGGACTACTCTCAGGGTTGTCTCACCACAAAGCCCATTTTTCAGCTACTTGAATGAACACTCCAGAAGAAAGTAGCCACACAAAGCTGAGCTATGATTTTTCTCAGATGTAGGTACTTTCTCAGATGTAGATATTTGGAAAAATGTAAAAAAAAAAAAAAAAGGCTAAGAAGTTTCATTTTTATGGTTCCTCTTAGGGACACTGTTTTGCCTTTTTCTCTTATCTCTTTCTCATGCTTCTGGCTTACTAGAAATAATTCAGTTATGAGCCTTAAAATTTTATGCTTAGACTCTTACTTCCTCTCCTTGTGACAGCACTTCCGATTGAGACATTTAAAACACTGAAAGCAACACTCAAAAAAAAAAGAAAGAAAGAAAGAAAGAAAGGAGGGCAGAGGGGGAACTGATCAAAAAGAAAGAATAAGAACAGATAGCGGGGAGAGAGTGAGAGCAAGCATCCATGAGAGAGAGAAGAAACATTCAGAGCAGGACTAGGTCTGAAGCTTGTATTTATGTGTTTAATCAGATAGGCTCACAGTGACTGGAAAATTTTCAAATTAAAAGTCCTTTCCAGTTTTCTAACAGCTTTCAATACCGAAGTGCTTCAAAGTCCCCACCACATTTACCCAACACCAGGGCTGTGGTAATCATGACCTGGGAGGGGACATAAGCTTGAAAAGGAGAGGCTCAATAATTAATTTGTAGAAAAACCAAGGACAAACAGGAAGAATTAAAATAGAAATGACTCAAACCACAGAAGGGCACACTTCCCTCACTTTTATTATCCCCCTTGCAGAAAGGAGCCTTTCAGTTAGCTTTATTTTTAGCATTTTCCCCTCAACAACTCATTCTCTCCTAACACCCTCCTTTGAGGGAGATTAAGTTTTTCCAAAATCACGACAAACTTCCCTGCCCTCTTCATTCACTCCGACTTTTCCTGAGCGATTTTAATATTGAATACTTGTGTTCAATAGTCACTAATGAAAATAGGATTGGTCAAAAAATTTGTAAATGAATATTTTTAGAAAGCCACAGCAACAGTTGAAAATTTTATGCTTGTGGTAAAATTCATCTGAGCAGTAAAAAGCTCTAGGGTTTAGAAAAACTCCTCAGTAGGCCTCCCAGTTCAGATCTAGGTCTCAGAGCTGTTCTGAAAAGGGAACTACTGTGACAAAGAGTTTAAATTGGTCTGGATAATGGAGTAACAGGTGTGTTTCATTTTTCTTCTGGGGAGGAAGGTAGCAGGAAACTGGTGTGCTGGTAATGTTTAACAACCACCTTTCCAATAAAAATAACAAAGAAAACCACAACACCCTGATTTGTAGCACTTGTCCATTTCTGTGCATGGATTTGCATATAGACATGCACCATTATGTTGTATTTCCACTATCCACATACAATAGATGTAAAAAATCTCAAGAGCATAAAATAGTAAAGTGTAGTGAATTAGTTAGGAAATAATGCATTTTGAGTACTGACCATTTTTTTCTGTATCTTTGTATAAATACTTCACTCTGTTCTCAGGTAGAATATTTAAATATACATGCTATTTCAAAGATAACTAATATGCAACTAACTGAAATAAAATATACATGAAGTTTAGGAGATATAAGATACACAAGAAAACCTGAAGTGTTAACTTAATTTGCCCTAGTAGGAATATCAGGACTTGTGGAATTGACACTGACCTTGTATATCAATTACTTGCTTCTGTAAGTATACTTGTTGGCCCTTCTAGAGAGGATATTGTGCTAATGTGTCTAAGAAATCAGTGAATAACTAGGTTTTCCATTTTTATCAAAGTACAAGGCATTACTTCAGGCCTTCTGACAGAACACAGTATATGTTTTTGGAAAAGAGTATTTTCTTTTCTTTCTACTAAGTTTGTTAATGAAATCTTATTAAGAAAGTATTGAATCAGAAAGCAAATGCAAGGCATCTTTAATTATAAAAGGAATCAATGAAGATTTAAGAAGATAAATAGCTGGTACTAAAAACAAAAAAAAGAAAAACAACCCAAATTCTGACTAAATGTCTAAATTCTCTAAATCAGCAATAATTCCCACATGATCTTTTCCTAAAAAAGACCTTTCTGGCTTGTTTCTAGAATTCTTTTACATTTCCAGTATTCTTGTACACTTAGTTGTCGTGGTACCTATAAATCCCAATGCATCCTATTTTTTAACATTCCAAGGAACTCTCCATGGCTAAGACATTTGTTACCATCAAAATTAAAGATCTTGAAAGTTGTGTCCAAAATAGTGTTTGAGAGATCCTGTCCTGTTGCCAATTCCACAGCTCTCTTAAACTCCACTAGTGTGACAGGGCGATGAGCTAAAGTAAATATCTGCATGGCAATAGCAAAGTCTTCCACGTGAGTTGTAAAATGACAAATGTCTTGAATTTGTTCAAACTAATGTTATTTACTAATGACAACTTCTCTCTCACACATTTTCTAAAAATTGTTTTTATTTTCAGTGTTAGTTTTTTAAAAAGCCACTCTGCAAAATACTCTTTTCTCATGAAACTTAAGTGTTTAGAGAATTGAAATGACTTCCATTCACAAGTTTTCCATAAACCTGAAAGAATTTCTGTAAAGTTTTCTTTTCTCTATTTTTCCAAAGAAATGCATCTGAAGAGTTGTGTTAATTTCAGTTTCTTTCACTGTTGATTCCTAGAATTGTTTTTCTTTTTTAATCTACCCAAGGACATTTTTTTCATTGCTTTTAGAGAGAGAGGAAGGGAGAGAGAGAAACATCCATGCAAGAGAGAAGCATCAATTGGTTACCTCCCATACGTACCCAGACTGGGAGTTGCATGCTCCCACTCCTGGACTGTGGATTGAATCCACAGCATATGTGTGTGTCCTGACTAGGAATTGAACCTGGAACCTTTTGGCTACCAGACAATGCTGAACCAGCTGGGTCATACTCTGTTGTATTGGTTATCCTCTTCAAATTATCCTGTTTACTTACGATCATCTGCAGTTTAAAACATTTATTTTTCTCAACCATCTGATCACCATCTGCATCCAGCATTTTAAAAGCAGTTACCTAGTATGGGGTGTAGTGAGAATTGTGAGCAAGAAAAGATACTCAGTATAGGAAATTAACCCTTTATCCTCAAGGTAACTACAAAAAGTTGATCAACAAACTGTTTGGTTACTGCCAGTACATCCTTGATATCCATTTTTGTCTGCCTCATGGCTGAAGTTTTATGGTCCATGTGTTCAACATTACTGGAAAGAGGAAGACTCATAGTGTCATGTAATATTCTTCTTTGTGTTCCAGTGAAGAAAACGGCATGAAGCATTATTTATGAAGGGACAATTTCTCCATCATGTCTCTACAATCACCATTTTTCTGTGCTAGGACCATGAGGTTGCCTTTGAGTGGTGCAACATTCACACAGCTGTGGTACTATACAACTCCCAGTCCTGCCAGCCACACACTGGCCACTGCTGCAGTGCCACTGTGCCAATGGTGCCAAGGCCAATGCTGCATAGACCACTAGCAGGCAGCTACCTGTGCAGCAGCCTTCTGCCCAAGGCCACCAGTTGAGAACCAAGTACTTATTACTTTTTAAAATTATATTATATATATATAATTATATATATATATATAATTGATTATGCTATTACAGTTTTCCACCCATTATTCTCCTCCCACCCACATTCCTCCTCACCCCTTAGTTCATGTCCATGGGTTGTACATATAAGTTCTTTGCACTCTACATTTCCTATACTATTCTTAACCGTTTCCTATCTATTTTGTACCTACTATTTACGCTTCTTATTCCCTGTACCTTTTACCCCTTTCCCTTTCTTCCCCTCCCCGCTGCTGATAACCCTCCATGTGATCTCTATTTCTGTGATTCTGTTCCTGTTCTAGTTGTTTGCTTAGTTTGTTTTTTTTAGGTTCAGTTATTGATAGTTGTGAGTTTGTAGTCATTTTACTGTTCATAGGTTTTTTAAAAAACTTTTTGAAGTATATTTTATTGATTATGCTGTAACAGTTTTCCCAATTTTTCCCCTTTATTCCCTCTCCACCCTGCACCCCCAAACCTCCAGCATTCCCCCGCCACCCTTAGTTCACATCCATGGGTTGTACGTATAAGTTCTTTGGCTTGTCTGTTTCCTATACTATTCTTAACCTCTCCCCATCTATTTTATGCCTACCAATTATGTTTCTTATTCCCTGTATCTTTCCCCTGCCCATATTTGCCCTCCCCTTCCCCACTGAAAACCCTCATGTGATCACCAATTCTCTGGTTCTGTTCCTATTCTAGTTGTTTGCTGAGCTTTTGTTTTTTAGGTTCAGTTGTTGATAGTTGTGAATTTGTAGTCATTTTATTATTCATAGTTTTGATATTTTTCAATTTCTTAGATAAGTCCCTTTAACATTTCATTCAATAAGGGTTTGGTGACGATGAACTCCTTTAACTTGACCTTATCTGGGAAGAACTTTTTCTGCCCTTCCATTCTAAATGTAACTTTGCTGGATGGAACAATCTTGGATGTAAGTCCTTGCCTTTCCTAACTTTGAATAATTCTTTCCAGCCCTTTCTGGCCTGCAAAGTTTCTTTAGATAAATCAGCTGATGGTCTTATGGAAACTCCCTTGTAGGTAACTGTCTCCTTTTCTCTTGCTCCTTTTAAGATTCTTTCCTTATCTTTAATCTCAGCTAATGTAATTATGATGTGCCTTTGTGTGGACTTGTTTGGGTCCAATTTCTTTGGGGGTTCTCTGAGCTTCCTGGACTTCCTGAAAGTCTATTTCCTTTGCCAGATTGGGGAAGGTCTCCATTATTTGTTCAAATAAGTTTTCAATTTCTTGCTCTTCCTTTTCTCCTTCTGGGACCCCTATGATTCAGATGTTGGAACATTTAAACTTGTCCCAGAGGTTCCTAAGCCTCTTCTCATATTTTCTAATTCATGTTTCTTTATTTTTGTTCTGGTTGAATGTTTATTTCTTCCTTTTGCTCCAAACCATTGATTTGAGTTCCAGTTTCCTTCCCATTACTGTTGGTTCCCTGTACATTTTCCTTTATTTCACTTAGCATAGCCTTCATTTTTTTCTTCTATTTTGTGACCATACTCAACCAATTCTGTGAACATCCTGATTACCAATGTTTTGAACTGTGCATCTGATAGGTTGGCTATCTCTTTGTTGCTTAGTTGTATTTTTTTCTGGAGCTTTGATCTGTTCCTTCATTTGGGTCATTTTTTTTTTTTTTTTGTCTTGGCATGCCTGTTATATAGTAAGGGATAGAGCCTTAGGTGTTTGCCAGGGTGAGGTATCCCACATGGCTGCATTGTGGTGCTGTATGTGGGAGAGGGGTCCAAAAGAAAACAATACCCCTTACTGGGCTCTTGGCTGTCTTTCAGTCACTCCTGCTGCTACCCAGGATCAAAGTGGACCCTTCTGGTGCTGATTCCTGGGTGGATGGGTTTGTGTATATTCTAGGACTCTGTGGGTCTCTCCAATGACCTTTCCTGTGAGGCTTGGAGTTTCTATCACTGCTGCAATCCCCACAGATTTTTTCAGTCAGAGGTTTTGAGGCTTTATTTCCCTGCACTGCAACCCTGGGCTGCACAGTTTGTATCACTCCCCAGTTGTTCCTTCTGGTTTATTTGCATGCAAATGTGGGACTGCCTGCTCCGCCAGCCACCACCTGGCCCAATCCATGAGCCACCGCCTTGCCTCAAGTCCTCTCTGCCCCAGCTGACCATCTGTGCCCCTCTTACTGGTCTGGATGAATGTTTCTTCTTTAACTCTTTGGTTGTCAGACTTCCATACAGTTTGATTTTTCTGGAAGTTCTGGTTATTTTTTATTTTTAAATTTGTTGTTATCCTACTTTTGGTTGAAGAAGGAGGCACAGTGTATCTACCTACACCTCCATCTTGGCCAGAAGTCTTTCATCCCAAGTACTTATTACTTTATAAAATAGAATTTATTTAATCTAAGCTGATATAATTTAGCTTTTAATAATGACTGTGTTTAACAACAAGCTTGCAAAATTCCTAAAATTTTAACCATTGGCTTATGTGAACCTGTATGGGCAGCTGCTGGCATAGCTTTGGACACCCTGGAACTTTGAGAGGATGAGAAAGAGAATCAAAATGGGCTCACTGGAAGGGTACATTCCAGAATGTAATGAAAATGATACCCAAGGAAGAAGTTTTGGGGTAGGGATTTTTACCAAATAGACCTGTGGGGCACCAACATACTGTTACTGAAACAAGCCCACTCCCCTGGGATCCCTCTGTCTTAGGTTCATCTTTGCCCACTGCCAACTGTTAGGAATTATGGCTCTCAATGCTAGAGTTTGATTAAAAGGAAAGGAACTATTTGTTCAAGTTATACACACTTAGAGTAATGGCAAAATGTTCCTGTTAAATCTAAAAGTCCCTTTAAAACACCCACCAACACACACACAGCCCCCTCTCCACTCCCTCAACTGTGTGGTTAGCTTCCAGCATGGCTGCCATGTGTCTTCCTCTGTAACCCCATTTCTGACTCCTCACATAACTGGCTATACCTGCTAGCACTCTTGTATTTTTCTGGCTTTCTTGGCTCCCATAGTAAGTCCTGGCAGGTGTGGCCCCATGGTGTGGAGCAAACCATCTCCCAGCTCTCATGTAGGCAGGTGCTGTAATCAGGGGAAGCTACCTCCCAGCTACATCACAGATCAAAGTCACACTCATCTCCCTACCTAGATTTGTTGATATGCAAAATAACCATTTTGTATATCAAGTATGAAGCTATCCTGCTGTTATTAATATGCAAAATAACTCTCAATAGCCCTGCTCCATGAGTCCCATCCCCCAGCCAGACTTGGGGGGATGACCTTGAGACTTTGGGGACAGTAATTTAAATAACTTGATTTTAATTGTTTTCCTCTTCTCTGCTTTGCTGTAGACTCTGGCTCTTTTCCTCAAATCTTTAACTCTCTTAAAAATGGTTAAAGAAGACAATTTAGGTGTACTATTAATGGCAAACAATGTTAGACCTTGGTCCTTGAGTTTTGGCTAAGAAAGAATTCAGAATTAAGACTCAAATACAAGCAAACGTTTATTTATTTATTTTTATTTTTTATTTTAATTTATATTTTAATTGTTGATCTTATACAGTTTTCTGCCTTTTATTCTCACCTGAACCCACCACCCCAGCCCTCCCCTCCTCCCTCCCATTTCCACCCCCCCCATAGTTTTTGTCCATGTGTCCTTTATACTTGTTCCTGTAATTCCTTCCCCTTTTCCCCTGAAATTCCCTCCCCTCTGGTGACTTTCAGCCTGTTCTCAATTTCTGTGTCTTTGGTTATATTATGCTTGTTTGTTAGTTTTGTTGATTAGCTTCCTGTTAAAGGTGAGATCATATGGTATTTGTCTTTCACTGCCTGGCTTACTTAGCTTAACATGATGCTCTCAAGTTCCATCCATGCAGTTGCAAAGGGTATGAGCTCCTTCTTTCTTTCTGCTGTATAGAATTCCATTGTGTAAATGTACCACAGTTTTTTGATCCATTCATTTACTGATGGGCATCTAGGTTGCTTCCAACACTTGGCTATTGTAAGTTGTGCTGCTATAAACATAGGGGTGCATAGGTTCTTTTGGATTGGTGTTTCAGGGTTCTTAGGATATAGTCCTAGCAGTGGAATTGCTGGGTCAAAAGGTAGATCCAGTTTTAGTTTTTTTAGAAAATTCCATACTGTTTTCCATAGTGGTTGTACCAGCCTGCACTCCCACCAGCAGTGCACTAGTGTCCCCTTTTCTCCACAACCTCTCCAACACTTGCTGTTTGTTGCTTTGTTTATGTGGGCCATTCTGACTGGTGTCAAGTTGTATCTCATTGTGGTTTTAATTTGCATCTCTCTGATAGCTAGCGATATCGAGCATGTTTTCATGTGTCTCTGGATCCTCTGTATGTCCTCCTTGGAGAAGTGTCTGCCCAAGTCCTCTGCCCATTTTTTAATTGGGTTGCTTGTCTTCTTAGAGTGGAGTTGTGTAAGTTCTTTATATATTTTGGAGATTAAACCCTTATCTGAGGTATCATTGGCAAATATGTTTTCCCACACAGTCGGTTCTCTTTTTATTTTAATATTGTTTTCCTTGGCCATGCAGAAGCTTTTTATTTTGATGAGATCCCATTTGTTTATTCTTTCCTTTCTGTCCCTTGCTTTAGGGGACATATCAGTAAAAATGTTGCTGCGTGTAATATCTGAGATTTTCCTGCCTATGTTCTCCTCTAGGACTTTAATGGTGCTACGGCTTATGTTTAAATCTTTTATCCACCTTGAGTTTATTTTTGTGTATGGTGTAAGTTGGTGCTCGAGTATCATTTTCTTGCACGAAGCTGTCCAGTTCTCCCAACACCACTTGTTGAAGAGGCTATTTTTACTCCATTTTATGTTGCTGCCCCCTTTGTCGAATATTACTTGACTGTAGATACTAGGGTTTATTTCTGGGCTCTCTGTTCTATTCCCCTGGTCCACGTGCCTGTTTTTATGCCAGTACCAGGCTGTTTTGATTACAGTGGCCTTGTAATACATTTTGGTATCAGGTATTGTGATCCCTCCTGCTTTGCTCTTCTTTCTCAAGATTGCTACCGCGATTCTGGGTCGTTTATTGTTCCATATAAATTTTTGAAGAGTTTGTTCTATATCTGTGAAATATGCCATTGGTACTTTAATAGGTATTGCATTGAATCTGTAGATTGCTTTGGGAAGTATGGACATTTTGATGATGTTAATTCTTCTGATCCATGAATACGGTATGTGTTTCCATTTATTTGTGTCTTCCTTAATTTCTTTCTTCATTGTTGTGTAGTTTTCTGCATATAGGTCTTTTACCTCTTTGGTTAGGTTTATTCCTAGGTACTTTATTTTTCTTTTTGCTATATCAAATGGGATTTTGTTCTTGATTTCTTCTTCTGCTGTTTCATTGTTGGTATACAAAAATGCCTTTGATTTCTGGATATTGACTTTGTATCCCGCTGTTTGGCCAAATTCATTTATTAGGTTGAGCAGTTTTTTGGCTGAGACTATAGGATTTTCTATGTATACCAACATGTCATCTGCAAACAATGATAGTTTTGTTTCCTCCTTTCCAAGTCGGATGCCTTTTATTTCCTTTTCTTGTCTAATAGCTGTGGCTAATACTTCCAATACTATATTGAATAGAAGTGGTGAAAGTGGACAGCCTTGTCTTGTTCCTGATTTTAGTGGAAAAGATTTTAGTTTTTGCCCGTTGAGTATGATGCTGGCTGTAGGTTTCCCATATATAGCCTTTATTATGTTGAGGAATGCTCCCTCTATTGCCACTTTGCTGAGTGTTTTTATCATAAGTGGGTGCTGTACCTTATCAAATGCTTTTTCTGCATCTATTGATATGATCATGTGATTTTTGTCTTTGCTTTTGTTTATGTGATGAATTACATTTACTGATTTGCGAATGCTGAACCATCCTTGCATCCCTGGGATGAATCCCACTTGGTCATGGTGTATGATCTTTTTAATGTATTGTTGGATGCGGTTTGCCAATATTTTGTTGAGGATTTTAGCGTCTACATTCATCAGTGATATTGGCCTGAAGTTTTCTTTCTTTGTTGTGTCTTTATCTGGTTTTGGGATTAGGATGATGCTGGCTTCATAAAAAGAGTTTGGGAGTCTTCCATCATTTTGGATTTTTTCGAATAGTCTGTGAAGGATAGGGGTTAGCTCTTCCTTAAATGTTTTGTAGAATTCTCCTGTGAAACCATCTGGTCCAGGGCTTTTGTGTGCCGGGAGTGTTTTGATTACTGATTCAATTTCACCAGCTGTTATTGGTCTGTTCAGGCTTTCTGTTTCTTTTTCATTGAGTTGTGGAAGGTTATATTTTTCTAGAAACTTGTCCATTTCACCTAGGTTTTCAAATTTCTTGGCATACAGTTCTTCATAGTAATTTCTTACAATCCTTTGTATTTCTGTGGTGTCAGTCGTAATCTCTTCTCTTTCATTTCTGATTGTGTTTATTTGAGTCCTCTCTCTTTTTTTCTTGATGAGCCTGCTTAAAGGCTTGTCGATTTTGTTTATCTTTTCAAAGAGACAGCTCCTGGATTCATTGATCCTTAGGATTGTGCTTTTAGTCTCTATGTCATTTAATTCTGCTCTGATCTTGGTTATTACCTTCCTTCTACTTGCCCTGGGCTGTCTTTGCTGTTGTTCCTCGAGTTCTTGTAGGCGTAGGGTTAAGTCGTTTGTTAGAAATGTTTCTGTCTTCTTTAGATAGGCCTGTATTGCTATGAACTTCCCTCTGAGGACTGCCTTCATTGTGTCCCATAAGTTTTGGGTTGTTGTGAGTTCATTTTCATTTGTTTCCAGAAACTTTTTGATTTCCTCCCTAATATCATTCTTGACCCATTCATTATTTAATAGCATGCTATTCAATCTCCATGATTTTGAGAGTTTTGGGTTTTTCTCCTTGGGGTTGGTTTCTAGTTTCAGTCCCTTGTGTTCAGAGAAAATGATTGGTATGATTTCAATTTTCTTGAATTCGTTGAGGCTTGATTTGTGTCCTATCATGTGGTCTATCTTTGAAAATGTTCTATGTGCATTTGAAAAGAAAGTGTATTTAGCTTCTTTCGGATGAAGGGCTCTATATATATCAGTTAAGACCATTTCCTCTAGAGTGTTGTTTAGTGCCACAATATCTTTGTTGATATTTTGTTTGGAAGATCTGTCCATTTTTGACAGTGGGGTGTTAAAATCACCTACTATAATTGTGTTGCTGTCAATATCTTTCTTGAAGTCCTCTAAGATTTTCTTGGTGTATTTAGGTGCACCTCCATTGGGTGCATATATATTTACAACATTTATGTCTTCTTGGTGGATTCTTCCCTTGAGTATTATGAAGTGACCTTCTGGGTCTCTCTTTATGGCCCTTTTTTTGAAGTCTATTTTGTCTGATATGAGTATTGCTACCCCAGCTTTTTTTTTCCTGACCATTTGCTTGGAAAATTTGTTTCCAGCCCTTCATTTTGATCCTGTGTATGTCTTTTGTCCTGAGGTGGGTTTCTTGTAGGCAGCATATGTGTGGGTCGTGCTTTCTTATCCATTCAGCTAATCTATGTCTTTTGATTGGAGCATTTAATCTATTTACATTTAAGGTTATTATTGATAGGTATTTATTCATTGCCATTTTCGTGCCTGTGTTCCTCTCTCTCTTTCTCTCTCTGTCTTTTCCTTTCTTCCCTTAAAGCAGTCCCTTTAGTATCCCTTGAAGAATTGGTTTGGTAGAGGTGTATTCTTTTAGACTTCTTTTGTCTGGGAAGCTCCGTATTTGGCCTTCTATCTTGATTGAAAGACTTGCTGGGTAAAGTAGTCTTGGTTGCAGGCCTTTGGTTCTCATTGCTTGGAATATTTCCTGCCATTCTCTTCTGGCTTGGAGCGTTTCCATTGAGAAGTCAGATGCTAACCTGATTGGGACCCCCTTGTATGTTACTTCCTTTTTCTCCCTTGCTGCCTTTAAGATTCTCTCTTTGTCTTGGAATTTTGCCATTTTAATTATGATGTGTCTTGAAGTGGGCCTGTTTGGGCTCCTTTTGATTGGGACTCTCTGTGTTTCCTGGATTTGTGTGGCTTTTTCTCTCACCAAATTAGGGAAGTTTTCCATCATTACTTTTTCAAACAGGTTTTCTATCCCTTGTTCTTGTTCTTCTCCTTCTGGTATCCCTGTTATACGGATATTATTCCGTTTCATGTTGTCTTGCATTTCTCTTAAACCCTCTTCATTCTTTCTAAGCCTCTTTTTCTTATCTTGCTCTTTCTGAGTGTTTTTTTTTTCTATTTTGTCCTCCAACTCGCTGATCCAATGTTCTGCTTCATCGATTCTGCTTTTCATTCCTTCTACTGTGTTCTTCAGTTCAGAGATTGTGTTCTGCATTTCTTCTTGGCCCTTGTTGATAGTTTCTATTTCCTTTTTCATGTTGATATAGTTTGCGGTGAGTTCATCATAACTTCCCTGTAGTTTGTGGTAGCTCATTGAGAGCTCATTGAGCTTCCTGACAACAATTGCTTTGAACTCTGTATCTGATAGTTGAGTTGCCTCCATTTCATTTAGCATTCTTTCTGGAGCTTCCTCCTTTCCTTTCATTTCGGGGTTATTTCTTTGTCTTCCCATTGTTTGTAAGACTCTTGTTGTTAGCCTCAACTTCTTAAATTGATCTGTTCTTGTTCCCCAGGTTTGTGGTGTGACCTTCTGTGGTAGAATATCTGTGAGTTTCAGTGGTGGATTCTCCTTCAGATATCCTGTTGTTCACAGCTTTCACCATCTCATCAGCTGGAATACCCTCTTTTGGGGGCCAACTCTGATTTTTTTTCACAGTTCCAGGCTTGTTTGTTTGTTTGTTTTGTCTCACTTATGGGTATTTAAAAAAGAAGGGGGGGAATGAAAAAAAGAAGAAAGAAGAAAAAAGAGGAAGGTATAAGAGATAAAATTGGAAAGAAAGGAAGACGCGGAATAAGACAAGAAGGAATTCAAGGGAGGCAAAAGGAGTTGGGGAGTAAAGAAGAAGATAAAAATAAAGAAGAAGGAATAGTTAAAAACTCATATAAATAGACAGGCATACAAACAAAAAGACACAAACTGGCAAAACAAAAAACAGACACTCCCACACAAATATAAACAGCCAAAAAAAAAAAAAAAAAGAACAAGCAAAACAAAATATTAAAAGTAAAAAAAATAAAATAAAAAAATAAAAATATATATTTAAAAACAAAAACAAACAAACAAAAAAAACCTCTTGTTGTTTTCAAACTTGCCGAGCCGGCTTTTCTGGTCTTGCTGGCTGCAATGGCCGAGGGGTGATCTTATTGCTTTTCTCTGTGTTCAGAACTCAGTCCTCATTGTGCTATGTATCCCAGCGTTAGTGGGCGCCTCTCCCCACAGGGTTTCCAGCGTGTGTTCTGAGCCTCTTGGTGTGCTCGCACTTCTCGGAGTTTATGGGTGTGTGCTAGGTTCTCCAGTCGTGCGCAGTTGCCTGCCTTTGCCTCTGGGAGGCTTTCTGAGCGGGGTCTACACTCCAGCGGCTTTCTCGCACCTGCGCCTTGGACCTGAGCTTTCCGCGTTCGGCTGGCACGGGCGCTCCATAGCTGTCTCCAGTGGCCAGCGCCTATGTTTTCATGAGTGTCCACTATCCCGCGGCTGTGTGGGGTCCCCTGAGGGTGCCTATTTTCATGCAGCTGTCTCACTTCACACGCGCCTCTGTCAGCGGTTGGAGCGACTGTGCTTTTGTAGTCGCCTGGCGACCATGAAAACTAGGTTCAAAGTTGCGCAGTGACCTGGCTCGGGGGCACCCACTTTCGCTCTGCCGCCCCTGAGATCTCCCAGCTGGTTCAGCGGCTCACCCAGCTCCCTCCCCAGAGCCCTGGGGTGGGTTGGCAGAGTGCTGGGGCCAGGGCGGGCCGGGGCCTCAGCCGCCCGGCTGTCCGCGCGCTGGAACCCTGGGCTCCTATTGTTCCGAAAAGCTCTCCTTACCGCTGGTTTTTCAGTGTCCGCTACAATTCCCAACCTCTTGTTTTCAGATATGCTGTGTTACTCTTCCTTGTCTGCTCTGATCTTCCATAGATTGGCCCGGATTTTCTCCAGTGTGTAGAGGGGAAATGGGGTCTGCTCCCTCCTACCGCGCCGCCATCTTCTCCCCTCACAAGCAAACGTTTATTTAGAAAGTTGTAGAGATAGAAGTGACCTGTGGATGAAGTGAGCCAGCTGGGCTGCTTGGGATCAGGAAACAAGTTACAGAGGCAAAAGAAGGGTCCTTGGATCTTAGGAGACAAAAAGGGAAAGACAATGAGTCTGTGGGAAGGAGAGGGGCAAAGGTGTAGGCACCTGGGGAACAAAAGGAGTGGGGAAATGTGCAGGTATGCTCAAGAGAGAAAGCCACTCTGAGTCCTTTGTCTTTAGGGTTTTTATCTGGAAGTCTCAGGGAAGGATCTCAATAGAATATACATCAGCTTTCTAGCTATGTCCTTTTAGGGTCATGGTCTCTATTGGTTGGTCAATGCCAGGGCAGGTAGGGGGTCATTAGTCATTGCAGGTGGTCCTGATGTCAGCCATGATGTCGCCCCACCTGGCCTTGCTGCTTTTCTTGGTCTGGAGCTGAAACACAACTGAGGCATAGATGTTAACCATAGGGCTTAATGCTTCAGGGAATGATTGTGCAAGAGCTTGTATGGGAGTAGTATGAGGTTATTCTCCAGCTCCCTTGTTCTTCCTCGAAGGGGATCTACTACATGACTAGGGACATGTCTAGGAAAGATCAAGGGAGGATCCGAATAGCATGATTAGTAATATGAAAGGTCAGAATGTCTAAACCACATGACCAATGACCAGTGATATGCTAGGGAGGAAAGGACACCCTGCGGGTGGGGGGGGGGTCCTACATTACAATTGTCCATTGCTAGGCACCCTGGGCTTTGTGCCCTGGTGACCTTCTGTACCTGGCCCATCATTCCTACTCTGCTCATGTTGGTTTAACTGCCTACTATATCAATACAAACTTTATTTAACACTTCATGAAGTGAACAGTCTCCATTTGGAGAACCACAAAATAGGGTGGAAAGCAAGAAGGTTTTATGGGATAAAGAATAAGAAAAAGGAAGTTAATTATTGAGCCCAGAGTTGGTTTGGCATTTGGGGATTGCCTTACTGGGTATATGTGTTTCAGGTGAAGCAGAACATTTAAAAGGACACAAAAGCTGTCTAAGTTTTGGTTTGCTGATGTAGCCTCCAGGGCAAGAGCAGCTCCATCTTGGCACTACAAATTTATTTCAACAAATGAAAGTATAATAGCCACACAGACTTGTGTTTGGTGGTATGTAAAGTGTCAGTGACCATGCTAATTATAAAACAGCATGGAGAGAACACAGGTACAGCTGATGAAATGTTTGTGGGAATTGGAAACTCTGTAAGACTAGCAATTTGGAGTGAGAGGTTACCAGGTGAATATAAACACCACTCCCTTTCCACCCACCCAACAATCCTCATAAATAGGATTTCCAACTGAGTGTGGCATGGAGCTTGAAATGTTTTATTTGGATATTTGGTGCTTGCTTTGGTAACACTTATACTAAAATTGAATGTTTGAACAAAAGCATGGGCCTGGAAGGCTAGAAGACTTAGAAAACTTTGGTTTAAATAAATAAGAATGACACAAAGAGACAAAGCTTTATTATTGTCTTTGGGTATTGGATAAATGAAGAATAGTTTTAAGTTAGAGGGGTCACTTTTCCATCCCCATTTTTTTTCTCATGGCAATAGGATGAACGGCAATGTGTACTAATAAAGTTAATTCATATATTGGGGCCCACAAAGTGGAGGCTGCCCCAGTGGTCTGGCTCATGTGTTAAATCTAAACCTGTCAACCTGCACTTACGGGGAAATGCCTGTCAAGGAAACCTCACATATACCAATCACAATTCTCCAACTCAGCTTCAGCTAGCTTACCTTACCCTAGAAGTGAGGACCTGCTGACCTTATAAGAAAGCCCTTGACTTCCTAGCCAATCATACATTACCTCTTCTAATGCTCTATAAAACTCACTCTTGCCCCCAAAATTCCTCAGGAAGAGTGTTCTGCTGCTTGTGAGGCACTGTACTTCTCCAATCCATATATTGTTTTCCCTTGAATAAAGGACATCAAACTCATTATTAAATTATTTTAGTTTTGTCATTTGACAGTACTAAAAGTGAGTTCCAAAAGTTTTGCCAGAAAAATTGTTACAGAAATTGCCCCAGTCTCCTGAAGTATTAGAAACTTGGATTACCCAACCAGGAGAAACAGTATATAAAGAAGAGCTAATCTGCTGAAATGGCTGTCACTATGCCTTTGGCCTAAAACCCTGGAGGGTAATCTTTTAGAGTCCGCCAATTCTTAATTTATGTAGAATCAAGGGTAACTGTATTTCTCAGACTACAGCAAAAATGAAACAGCAGGTTAAAAGGTAGGGGTTATAAGAGACAAACTCATAATTCCTTCCCCTTCCCCTACCCCCCACAGTTTCTTGAAACCCTTGTAATATTCTAACAGGTAAAATCTCTGGGAGCATCTTTTGTTCTAATATTGGTCTTTGATCCCAAAACAACAGAGCAACTAAATCCCTTGGAATTTCCTGGGTGATAGGAGTGTCTTTTGTTCTAATGATTGTTAATGGGGTGGACACCAGAAAGGCCAAGCCATGATTAGTTTAAAACTTCCAGCTTCACTCCCTTTTCTTCAGGGAGAGGTGAGGGGCAGGAGACTGAGTTAATGATCTATCATTCCTATACAATGAAGTCTCCATAAAAATCCCCAAAGTATGAGGTTTGGAGAGTTTCTGGGTTGCTGAACCTACAGAGGTACTGGGAAGGCATGCCTGAAGGCATGAAGGCTCCACATTCCTTCCCTCATACCTTGCTCTATGCATCTCTTCCAACTGGATGTTCATCTGTATCCTTTATCATATCCTTTCGTAATAAACTAGTAAATGTAAGTATTTCTCTCAGTTCTGTGAGGCATTTTAGCAAATTATTGAACCCAAAGAGGGAGTAGTAGGAGCCTTGGTGTATAGCCAATTGGTGAGAAGAGTGACAACCTGGGACTTCTCTGATTGGCATCTGAAGTCAGAGGGTGAGTACATTTTTGGGGACTAATCTCTCTCTCTCTTTCTTAAAGTACAATGTATTAGAAAGTTAATTATAAAATGAAAATATAAGTATAGTAATAAAAATACACCTGTTGGTCATTCTTGCTCATCTATTCTTTCTGATAGTCATTTATATTTACATGGTCAGCTCTTTAAAGTCCAGCGAATCTGGTTATTACTTTAAGTCTTAGAATATGGGACCTATTTCCATAAACTCTTTTACTACAGACTTCACAGATGTTTGTAATGTCTTCATGATTCCACACATTTTTGATACATGTATTTTAATTGCAGAAGACTAATCTCTTAATCTGTATTATCTAATGCTAACTCCAGGTAGATAGTGTCAGAACTGAATTGAATTGTAGGAGTCCCAGCTGGTGCTGGAGTAGTGCTAGATGTGTGGAAAATGCACACATCTGGTGTCAGAAGTGTTGTGAGTGTGGCATAGTGTGAGAGTACAGGAGAAACACAGGAGTGTTTTCTAGTTCACCTCCCAAGCTGACTTCTCCATACTATCAAGTTTCTATTTTTCTTTTTTATCACAGTCATCAAGCATGAGGCTTTGGATTCATCTTTGAGTAATTGTTGTTTATTACCATGTGTACTCAGTTTTAAAGTTTCATCAATGTTTCCTTGCTAATGTCGCTCTTCCCTCTGTTAAATTCTTCTGGTGAACACCTTATCATTTTACACCTAAAACCCACAGCTCTCTAATTTTAATGCAGTCTGGTTTCCTCAGCTTTTTTGCTCTTTCTCTAGACTCTGTTTAAATGGACTGTCATCACATTAGGCTTTGAAACCTGCCTGTTTCTGTGGTATACTAATTGAAAACACAACATTAGCACTTAGTCTTGAATTTCAATCTTGCTCTACCTCTTTCTCTTGTGGAAACTTGAGCAAGTAATGTAGCTCCTAAGCCTCAATTTCTTCATCCATAAAATAGATATAATAGGGCCTAAACCATAGAGTTGTTAACAGGAGTAAATGAGATACTTTGTATACAATATTAGTATGCTGTCTGGCACATAGATGGCTTCTCTCCCATCTCTCTCACCACTTCTTGTCAGCCTCCTTTGTTATATCTTCCTCTTCCAGGGTCAGCAGTCTGCCTTTGCCTCTCTTCTTTTCAATTTATACTCCCTTTCTAGGTGACCTCATTTAGCCTTATGTGTTTAAATATTACTTACGTGTTGGTGATTCCCAGGTACAAATGATTTCTGCTCACTGGCCTTGGGGCTTTGATTGCTCTCTTTCTCTCTCTCTCGTGGATCATTCATTCTGTGGGGAGCCAGCTGCCATGTCTTGAAGACACTCAGGTAGCTCATGGAGAGGCTCAAGTGACCAAGAATTGCTGTCTCCATCCATAGCCACTGAAGATCTCAGATCTACCAATGACCATGTGAATAAACTTGGAAATAGATCCCTTTATCCTTCAGATTGCTGCACGCCTGGCTGGAATTTTGACTGTGATCTCCCGTGAAACCCTGTGCCAGAACAACTCAACTAAGCCTTTCTGAATTCTTAAATCTCTGAAACCATGTGAGGTAATGAATGTCTGTTGTTTCAAGGTGCTAAATTTTGGCATAATTTGTTAAATTGCAACTAATACAGGTACAATAATTGTTTTAGCCATTTAATGCCTTAAAAATATAAATTTATACTTAACAATCTTGATCTAGTACCTTAATCTTCTTGATTTAGATCTTTATTTTTACCACCCTCTTCTATGTCCACAAACTAGACCTTGACAATTATCATCTAGGACTGCTCTACCTGTCTGAAATATTGAACTTCTATTTTTGCCTCTTGACCACAATTTTTTATCCTTCCATCTCTTGTGTGATTTTGCCACACAAATTATAAGCCTCATAAATATCTCTGTTCCAATGACCCACTTGTTTTTCTCCAGTTCATTTGTCTCTTTTCTGGACTCACTTTTTTTTCTCTACCAGACTCTACCTATTACTTTTCTGTTATAAACACCTATATCTTTTAGGAACTGCTCTTCTTTCATTCCACATGGTATTGATGGGGCTGTTGGTCATGTGGCTTAACCACACCCATCATAGGTGTGGGCCCCTGATTCAGGGTGTTCAAGCAATTTTTGTTGGAAATTGGTATGTACTATATTGTGAGAGAAAGGTCAGCATCAGCCTATGGGATTATATGTTCTAAGGAATATGTAAAAATGGAGCTGCTGGAGGTTGTCGTGCCATTCTTGGAAAGATTTGGAAGAGAATGAAGTCAAGCAGAAGCAAGCAGAGCAGAGAGAGAAATAATGTTCTTTTTTAAAAAATATAGTTTATTGATTATGTAATTACAGTGTCCCATTTTCCCTCTTCACTCCCCTCTACCCTGCACAACCTCTCCCACCCACATTCCCCCCTTTAGTTCATGTCCATGTGTCATACTTGTAAGTTCTTTAGCTTCTACATTTCCCATACTATTCTTGCCCTCCCCCTATATATTTTCTACCCACTGTCTATGGTACTTGTTCTCTGTGCCTTCCCCCCCCCTCCTCCTCCCACTCCCGTGTTGCTAACCCTCCATATGATCTCCATTTCTGTGGTTCTGTTCCTGTTCTAGTTGTTTGCTTAGTTTTGTTTTGTTTTTGTTTTAGGCGTGGTTGTTAATAATTGTGATTTACTGTTATTTTACTGTACATGTTTTTTATCTTCTTTTTCTTAGATAAGTCCCTTTAACATTTCATATAATAAGGGCTTGGTGATGATGAACTCCTTTAACTTGACCTTATCTGAGAAGCACTTTGGGAGTAAAAGACAGAAAACTGTACAAGAACAACAATTAAAATAAAAATTAAAAAAAAAGAAGTACTTTATCTGCCCTTCCATTCTAAATGATAGCTTTGCTGGATAGAGCAATCTTGGATGTAGGTCCTTGCCTTTTATGACTTGGAATACTTCTTTCCAGCTCCTTCTTGCCTGCAAGGTGTCTTTTGAGAAATCAGCTGACAGTCTGATGAGAACTCCTTTGTAGGTGACTGTCCCCTTATCTCTTGCTGCTTCTAGCATTTTCTCCTTCATTTAAATCTTGGCTAATGTAATTACCATGTGCCTTGGTGTGTTCCTCCTTGGGTCCAACTTCTTTGGGACTCTCTGAGCTTCCTGGACTTCCTGAAAGTCTATTTCCTTTGCCAGATTGGGGAAGTTCTCCTTTATTATTTGTTCAAATAACCTTTCCACTTGTTGCTCTTCCTCTTCCCCTTCTGGTACACCTATAATTTAGATGTTGGAACATATAAAGATGTCATGGAGGTTCCTAAGCCTCTCCTCATTTTTTTGAATTCCTGTTTCTTCATTCTTTTCTGTTTGGTTGTTTCTTTCTTCCTTCTGGTCCACTCCATTGATTTGAGTCCCAGTTTGCTTCCCATCACTATTGGTTCCCTGTACATTTTCCTTTACTTCACTTAGCATAGCCTTCATTTGTTCATCTAATTTGCGACCAAATTCAACCAATTCTGTGAGCATCCTGATCACCAGTGCTTTAAACTGTGCATGTGATAGGTTGGCTATTTCTTTACTATTTAGTTGTGTTTTTTCTGGACCTTTGATCTGTTCTTTCATTTCGGCCTTTTTTTTTTTTTTTTGTCTTGAGGCATCTGTTATGTACAAGGGGCATGAGCCTTAGGTATTCATAAGGGTGGGGCAACCCAGTCACTGGGTTGTGATGCTGTATGTGGGGAAAGGGTCCAAGGGAACAATGGTGCTTGCTCTGCTCTCTGTCATATTTCAGTCCCTTCCACCACTTCCCCCAAGCAAAGTGGGCCCTTCTGGTGCTGATTCCCATGTGGATGGGTTTGTGTATATTCTAGAACCCTGTGGGTCTCTCCAACAAACTCTCCTGTGAGGCTGGGAGTCTCTCCCGGTGCCTCAACCCCACAGGTGTTTTCCGTCAGTGTTTTGAGGTTTTATTTCCCTGCACTGGAGCCCTGGGTGGTGCCATCTGTCTTGCTCCCCAGTTTCACCTGGTTTATCTGTGCATGAATATGGGAACCCCTGGTCAGCCAGCTGCCTTGAGCACTGCGCACTTCCACAATCCACTGCCTCGCTGGGTCTGCTTGCTGCCACCTTGTGAGTCTGGGTCTGCCAGCCACCTCTTTGCTGAGACCCTTCTCCGCATGGCTGCCCAACTCCACCCCTCCTACTGGTCTGGATGAATGTTTCTTCTTTAACTCCTTGGTTGTTGGACTTCTATACAGTTCAATTTTCTGTCAGTACTGTTTTTTTTGTTGTTGTTGTTTTGTTTCTAAATTTTTGTTGTCCTTATTTTGATTGTGTGAGGAGGCACAGTATGTCTACCTATGCCTCCATCTTGGCTGGAAGTCAAGAGAAGTAATGTTCTAATGGCACTATTTGAACCATGGATTGTTCTGGGCCTGAAGCCAGTTTTATCTATTGGACATTTTAGCTATATGAGCCAATAAATTCTCCCCCACATTTCCCCCTCCCTTACTTTACTTTAAAATATTTTTGTATTTTATAACCAAAAGCATTGTGACTAACATAGTTAGATATCCTGGACCTCTGTCTTAGTTTGAATACACTAGGTTGTAAATCAGCAGAAAACACAAAATTCATGTTTTACATAAATAAGTATTTATTTGCCCTGCCTAATATATTTTTAAAATTTTTGCTTCTTTTTTAAAGTATTTTTTATTGATTATGCTATTGTAATTTTCCCACCTTAATCCTCTTCCCACCCTGCCGCCCCAACCCTCCAGCATTCTCCCCACCCCTTAGTTCATGTCCATGGGTTGTACATATAAGTTCTTTGAGTTCTCTGTTTCCTACACCATTTTTTTATCTTTCCCCATCTATTTTATGCCTACTAATTATGCTTCTTCTTTCCTGTACCTTCCCCCCCCATTCCTTCCTTCCCCCTCTCCACTGAACTTCCTCTGTGTGATGTCCATTTCTGTTTCTGTTCCTGTTCTGGTTGTTTGTTTAGTTTTCTTTTTTTCATTGTTTTTCTTTTCTTTTAGGTTCATTTGTTAATAGTTATAAGTTTGTCATCATTTTATTATTCATATTTTTGATCTTCTTTTTCTTAGATAAGTCTCATTAACATTTTATGTAATAAGGGCTTGGTGATGATGAATTCCTTTCACTTGACCTTATCTGAGAAGCACTTTATCTTCCCTTCCATTCTAAATGAATGCTTTGCTGGAGAGAGTAATCTTGGATGTAGGTCCTTGCCTTTCACAACTTCAACTACTTTCCAGCCCCTTCTAGCCTGTAAGGTTTCTTTTGAGAAATCAGCTTATAGTGTTATGGGAACTCCTTCGTAGATAACTGTCTCCTTTTCTTTTGCTACTTTTAGGATTCTCTCTTTGTCTTTAATCTTGGGTAATTTAAGGATGATGTGCCTTGGTGTGTTCCTCTTTGGGTCCAACTTCTTTGGGACTCTCTGAGCTTCCTGGACTTCCTGGAAGTCTATTTCCTTTGCCAGATTGGGGAAGTTTTCCTTCATTATTTGTTCAAATAAGTTTTCAATTTCTTGCTGTTGTTCTCCTCCTTCTGGAACCCCTATAATTTGGATATTGGAATGTTTCAGGTTGTCCCAGAGAATCCTCAGCCTCTCTTCAGTTTTTGGATTCTTGATCCTTTGTTCTGATCCAGTCGGATGTTTATTTCTTCCTTTTGTTCCAAATCAATGCTTTGAATCCTGGTTTCCTTCTTGTCACTGTTGATTCCCTGAATATTTTGCTTCATTTCATTTTAAGTATCTTTCATTTGTTCTTTCATTTTTCGACCAAGCTCAATCAGATCTGTGAGCATTTTGATTACCAGGGCTTTAAATTCTCCATCAGTTAGGTTGGGTATCTCCCCATTGCTTAGCTCTTTTTTTTTTTTTAGTTTTGCTCTGTTCTTTCATTTGGGCCATATTTCTTTGTCTCAGGGCACCTGTTAAGTTGTAATGGGGTGGGGTGTTAGCTGTTCCCAAAGGCGGGGCAACCCTCTTGCTGCATTTTGTCACTGTCTGTGGGGGAGGGGTCAGAGAGAGAACAAAGCAGCTCACTTGCTGGGCTCTAGCCCCACTTTTCAACAAACTCTCATGTGAGACTGGGAGTTTCTCCTACCATGGCAGCCTCCGCCACAGTCCACAGTCAACTCTGAGTCTCAGTTTCCTGTTCAGCCAGCCCCACCTGTGAGGTTGCTGCCTTGCTGTGGGTTCTCTCTGTCTGCCCGTCTGCCCTGTCTCCCTCCTACCAGTCTAGTTGATCTGGTTGACTGTTTCTTTAATTCTTTGGTTGTCAGAGTTCCATGAAGTTTTATTTTCTGGAACTTCTAATTGTTCGTTGTTTTTAGATTTGTTGTTATCCTTCTTTGGTTGTATGAGGGCATGAAGGGTTTCTACCTATGCCTCCATCTTGGCTGGAACTCTGGCACCTAATTTTTCTTTCTGTACTGAACCAAGTTTCTCAAAATAGTAATCTATAATTGCAGTCTCTACTTCCATATCTTCCAATCATTTCTCAGTTTATTGCTAAGCAGCTTCAACCCCATCATGCCAATAAAAACTGTCCTTGCAAAATAAGGCCCCCTTGACTGCCTACTCAGCAAATTTATATTACTTAAGTTTTCTGTAGAATTTATTTATACATTTTCTATTTCTTGCAACTTTCCCTTTCCTTGAATCTTGTGACACTAGAATTTTCTGGGTGTTTTTTGTTTGTTTGTTTGTTTGTTTTAAACTCTGTTGATTTCTTTTTCTTCTTTTGCTGGGATCTTCTTATCTTTGTCAGTGGTGTTACTCAGGGCTCTGTAGGCATCTTATCTTATCTTTTCATTATGCACATACTTCTTGAGTGACCTTACCAATACTATGACTTCATCTTGCAGTCAGATACAAATAGTTTCAGATCTGTATTCTTTTGTTCAGACCTGGGGAAGTAACATTTGATCAAAGACCAGAAGGAGGTAAGGGATAAGCCATGTAAATATCTGGTATAATTTCATTCCAGGGAGTGGAAATAGCAAGTGTAATGGCTCCAAGGTGGGAGTGTATTTGGCATGTTCAAAGGATAGCTGAGAGAATGAGGAGAAAATTAGTAGGAAATGAGGTCAGAGAAGTAATTGATGGGGGGGAGGTTCAAGTCTCATAGGCCATTTTAATGACCCTAACTTCGACTGGGAATGAGATGAACTGCCATTAAAAGGGTTTGAGAAGAGGAATGATACATTCTGACTTGAGTTTTAAAAGGATCACTCTGTATTGAAAATAGATTGAAAAGAGCAAGATGGGAAGCAGGACTATTTGATTCAGAGGCTCTTGCAGTAATTTAGATGACAGATGATGGTGATCTGGAGCAGGGCAGTAGTAGTGAAGTACTTTATTATGAATCTATTTTTAAGGGAGAACCAATAGCATATGATAACATATTGGATATGGGGTTTGAGAAACAAGGAGAATTCAAAGTTTTTTGTCCTCAGTAACTAGAAGAATAAAGTTGCAATTTACTGAGAAGGGAGCATGATGGGAAAAGTAGTTTGGAGGGAAGATTACTAGATCAGATTTGTAAGATTATACCAATTAAATATGAGATAACTATTAGACATTTAAATATAGAGGTTTTGAGGCAACTGGTTAATGATTGAATTTAGTAGTTAAGTGGGACTAAAGATATAAATTTGGGAGTCATCATCTTGAAGATTATGTTTAAATTTATGAGGGTATATGAGATTATCATTGGAATAAGAATAAATAGAAAAGGTAAATATTCTAAGAACTGATACTTGGAGTAATCTAATGTTAAAAGACAGAGGAGATAAGAATGAAGCAGAAAAGTATACCAAGGAGTGGCTAGAATGTGGAAAGAAAATCAGGAGAATCTAGTGTCCTGGAAGATGATCGAAGAAATGGTTCGAAAAGGAAGAATGGGGTAACCATCAGGTGTTGCTGATAGATCAACAAAGTTGACAACTGAGTGTTTCATTGGGTCAAGAGAGTGGGAAGAGAAAAATAGGAATTTTTCTATAAAAAGGAGAAAATAGAGCAATAGAGAAAGAAGTAGGATCAAAGAAAGTTTGTTTTAGAAAAATTAATAACATGTTCATAGTCTGATGGGAAAGACCCAGGAGAGAGGGAATTTGTTAAAGTAGAGAGAGAGGGGAGAATTGTTGGACCAATGTCTTTGAATAGGTGAGATGAGATGGGTTTTAGTATGTAAGTAGTGAAACCATCCCTTGACTGACACAGTTAAATTTATTCATAGTAACAGGAGAGAAGAAAGAGTGGTTACAGATGCAGGTAGGTGGATGGATGTTGTAGTGGAAGTACATGGAAATGTTCCTCAGGTAGCTTTTATTATTTTTTTTTCCATGAAGAAGCTGAGAATGAGGATGGGTAAAGAAGTATTGAAACATAGGTGTCCTTTATTACTTCACCAACCTCATCTCCTCATTGTTTAGGAGGCTGGAAAATAAAATACATTTGCCTGACATTTTAAAAGTTAGGGATTATACATTTAAATAACACTAATCATAGCATGGTTATATGCTTTACTCCAGCTACCTTTAGAGAGTTAGATTTGAGCAGTATTGACTTTTTTTTTTCCTCAGGCAAATACAACCCAAAATGAAACAGGAGAGTTGAGAAAGCATGGGAGGGAATGATGGTAATGACTGACCATAGAATTTAAATTGAGTAAGGAAAAAAGTGATGACATGAGAGACATGAAGGATAGTGAAAAGTGGTTGGATCAGTGGACTATAGGTTGAGGAGTGGAGGTTAAAGGATTGTTGGAGCTGCGGTAAAAGAAGGAGTGAAATAGAAAGATAGAAGGTGGTAGTGAGAAAGAGGCATGCTTGATATTAAGATTATAGAAGGATTGTAGCTTTTGGTACCAGGGTATGACTATAGGAGATGCCCAGTCAGCAGAATCTAGGTAAATAAGTCAATTTATGGGGCAGAAATCATAAGAGAAGCCAAACCAAAGAGATTTAAGGAGGATCCAGAAAGACAAAGGAGAAGACTAGGATAGTGCAACTGAGAAGCTAAAGGGGTGAAAGGGTGGAGGACAAGATCTGTAAAGCTAGGCTAGTGGAAGAACCATCAGTATGGGTAGAATTATGAAAGGAATAGTGTTGAAAATGTAAGAGTCAGCCAGGAGTTAAACTTCTAGGAGTAGGGGGCAGTGACCTGAGGATAGCAGATGAGTCTTGTAACAGGAGGAGTAGAGGTATTACAGTTTTATAACACAAGATTCAAATCTAAAATTTCTCATCTTATGGTCACATATCTTAAGTTTTCTGCAGAACTGATCATCATTTCCACTTTCTTGAACTTCTTTTTTCTTGAAATATTGTGATGCTTACATCTGTTGGTTCTCCTACCTCTCTTCATTTCTTTTGTCATTTCTTGGATTTTTGTTTGCAATGGTGTTATGCAGGGCTCCCTACCTGTTCTCTTCACTTCTCACTGTACACATACTCCCTAAGTGATCTCCCAATCTCATCATTTCAGCTGTCACCCAAATGAATGTGGCTTCCAAATCTGTAGCTCCAGCCCTAACTGTAATCCCTGCTCTAGTCCTGTATTTCTAATTGCCCAATGGTAGCATTTGGATGTCCTTCAGACAATTTAATTCATTGAAGACTGAATTAGTTATTTTCTTCAAACTTCCTTCTCTTCATTTTTGGATTTCAGGCAATCACTAAGATATATTTGACTCATATAGCCATGTTCCTCTTCCTTATATTCCATGTGGTCAAGTCACCAGTTCCTGTGAATTCTGTTTATGAACCGTGAATTCTATTTCTGAATTATCAACATTGATCAAATCCAACTCTTTGACTCCTTCAAACCTGTATCTATGCAACAAAAAGTTGAAGAAAAATGCTAATTCATCACTGTAGCTTCATGGATGTCTAAGAAATATAATTTATTTGATGTTCTGTTTTTGTAGCCTAGAAAGGCACATAGAAAGAAGATGGAATGTCAACCCAGTACCCTGACATATCATCCTGAGATTCAATTACAAAGCTCCCCATGAAGGGGCATTTCTAGGTTGAGAATTATTCTATTTTTTTGTGTATCTACAACAGATAAGAAGTTTTCGTTGCAGTTTATTATTTTTAAAATTAAAAAACCCCCAAAGTCACTACCTCAGAGAAGCCTTCCTTGATTGCCCCACTTAGGCTTCTCCTTATTATTTTCTAATTATTCCTTCATTGGTTTACTAAGTATTTAGAGTATTTATTTTGAATCAGGTACTATTCTGAGTACTAGGAATACAGTGAGGAAAGAGACAAAATACATACCTTCACTGAACTTTGATTAGAGTCTATTGGGAGATCCAGGCAATAAACCTGCATGGTGAGCCATGCTGTGAGAAAATAAGAGTAACAGAACAGAATAAATGGGGACAGGCAGGATCAGAGAAATATTAGGTAGGAAAATTGGGGAAAGCCTCTTTGAGGAGTTGAGATTTCAGTATAGATGTAAATGATGAGAAGCTAGTCAGACAAGTACCTGGGAGAAGAGATCTCCACAAAGACAGAGCAGTTAATGTAAAGACCCTGACGTAGTAAAGCTTGGCATGTTCAAAGATGCTGTTAATGTATCTAAAGGCTTCCTTCATAGCACTTACCACAGGCTGTAATCACATATTCATTTATTTACCTATGTAGATTTAGTATATATTTGTTTTGTGTTTATTATCACCATGATTTCTGAGAACTGAAACTCTTTCTATCTTTTAAAATATTTTATTTATTTTAGAGAGAGGGAGAGAAACAGCAATCAGTTTTGCCTCTTGTACACCCCCAAACTAGGGCCTGGCCCACAACCCAGGCATATGCCCTGATCAAGAATTGAACCTGTGACCTTTCAGTTTTTGGAAAAACACCCAACATGCTGAGCCACACTAGTCAGGGCAAAACCTTGTTAAAGGTTTATACCTAGTACCTGACACACAGTGAGCAGTTAAGTGTTTACTGAATGAATTAATAACTAACTAACTTCTTAAAAATAAAATTGTAAGATTAGTTACTGAAGAGGTACTATTTGCTTTTCTTAAACAATGTTTTTTTTTTAATATTTTATTTTTATTTATTTTTATTATTTATTTATTTATTTATCTTTAGAGGGGAAGGGAAGGAGAGAGGGAGAGAAACATCAATGTGCGGTTGCCTCTTGTATGTCCCCTGCCGGGAACTGGCCTGGCAACCCAGGCATGTGCCCTGACTGGGAATCGAACCGCGATCCTTTGGTTCGCAGGCCCGCGCTCAATCCACTGAGCTACACCAGCCAGGGCACTATTTGCTTTTCTTAAAAAATTATTTATTTTATTGTTTTTCAAGTACAGTTGTCTCCATTTTCCCCTCACTGCTCGCCCCTGCCCCACCTATCTCCACCTCCCACCCTCAATCTTACCCGCTTTGGCTTTGTCCGTGTGTCTTTTGTACATGTTCCTTGACAACCTTTTCCATATTTTCCCCATTATCCCTCTTCCCTCTGGTTACCACCAGTATGTTCTTTATTTCAATGTCTCAGTTTTTATTTTGCTTGATTGTTTTGGTGATTGGATTCCACTTATAGGTGAGATCATATGGTATTTTTTTTTTCACCGCCTAGCTTACTACACTTACCATAATGGTCTCCAGACCCATCCATTCTATCCCAAAGGGTAGGAGCTCCTCCTTCCTTTCTGCTGTGTAGTATTCCACTGTGAGTATGTACCATAATTTTTTATCCATTCATTTACAGATGGGCATTTAGGTTGCTTCCAGCACTTGGCTATTATAACTTGTGCTGCTGTGAACATTGGGATGAATAGGTTCCTTTGAATTGATGTTTCAGAATTCTTAGGGTATATTCCCAGCAGTGAAATTGCTGGATCAAAAGGCAGTTCCATTTTTAGTTTTCTTAGAAAATTCCATACTGCTTTCCACAGTGGTTGTACCAGTCTGCAGTCCCAACAACAGTGCCCTAGAGTCCCCTTTTCTCCACAGCCTCTCCAACACCTGTTGTTTGTTGCTTTGTTTATGATGGCCATTATGACTGGTGTCAAGTGGTATCTCATTGTGGTTTTAATTTCCATCTCTCTGATAGCTAGCAATAATGAGCATCTTTTCATGTGTCTCTGGATCCTCTGTATGTCCTCCTTGGAGAAGTGTCTGCTCAAGTCCTTTTCCCATTTTCAATTGGGTTGCCTGTCTTCTTAGAGTGTAGTCATGTAAGTTCTTTACATATTTTGGAGATTAAACCCTTGTCTGAAGTATCATGGACAAATGTTTTCCCATACAGTTGGTTCTCTTTTTATTTTTTATTTTTTAAATATATTTTATAGATCATGCTGTTACAGTTGTCCCATTTCTCCCCCATCATTCCCCTCCACCTTACAAACCCCCAGCCACCCACATTCACCCTTTTAGTTAATGTCCATGTGTCATAAATTCTTTAGCTTCTACATTTCCCACACTATTCTTGCCCTCCCACTGGCTATTTTCTACCCACCGTGTATGCTACTTATTCTCTGTACCTTTCCCTGCTCTCTCCTCCTCCCACTCCCCTGTTGCAAACCCTCAACATGATCTCCATTCCTGTGGTTCTGTTCCTGTTCTAATTGTTTGCTTATGTTTTAGGTGTGGTTGTTAATAGCTGTGAGTTTGCTGTCTTTTGACTATCATATTTTTCTTTTCATTTTCTTAGATAAGTCCCTTTAACATTTCATATAATAAGGGCTTGGTGATGATGAACTCCTTGAACTTGACCTTATCTGAGAAGCACTTTATCTGCCCTTCCATTCTAAATGACAGCTTTGCTGGATAGAGCAATTTTGGATGTAGGTCCCTGCTTTTCAAGACTTCAAATACTTCTTTCCAACCCCTTCTTGCCTGGAAGGTCTCTTTGGAGAAATCAGCTGACAGTCTGATGGGAACTCCTGTGTAGGTGACTGTCCCTTTATCCCTTGCTGCTTCTAGAATTCTCTGCTTCATTTTAATCTTGGTTAATGTAATTATGATGTGCCTTGGTGTGTACCTCCTTGGGTCCAACTTCTTTGGGACTCTAAGCTTCCTGGCCTTTCTGGTAGTCTATTTTCTTTGCCAGATTGGGGAAGTTCTCCTTTATTATTTGTTTAAATAAGTTTTCCACTTGTTGTGCTTCTTCTTCCCCTTCTGGTACCCCTATAATTTGGATGTTGGGATGTTTAAAGATGTCCCGATTTTCCTAAGCCTCTCCTCATTTTTTTGAATTTTTATTTCTTCTTTGTTTTCTATTTGGTTGTTTGTTTCTTCCTTCTGGTCCACTCCATTGATTTCAGTCCCAGTTTTCCTCTCATCTCTATTAGTTCCCCATGTGTCTTTCTTCATTTCACGTATTGTAGCCTGCATTTTTCATCTAATTTGTGAGGAAAATCAACCAATTCTTTGAGTATCCTGATCACCAGTGCTTTGAACTGTGCATCTGATAGGTTGGCTATCTCTTCATGGCTTAGAGGAATTGGCTCTGGGGCTTTCATTTCTTCTCTGGTTTGAGCCATTGTTGGTGGATTTTTTTTGTTTGTTTGTTTGTTTGGTTGGTATTTTTTTTGGTCTGGTCGCGGCTGTTACGTTGTGAGGGGTGGAGCCTTAGGTGTTCCCCAGGGTGGGGCATCCCAGTCGCTGAGCTGTGATGCTGTATGTGGGGGCAGGGTCTGAGAGGGAACAATGGTGCTTGCTCTGCTCTCTCTGGGATTCCAGTCCCTTCTGCCACTTTCCCGTCACCTGGATTATCTGTGTGTGAATGTGGGACCACCTGGTCAGCCAGCTGCCTTGTGCGGCCTCTCTGGATCTGCACAGTTACCACCCTTTGCCTGGGGTATGCTAGCTGCTGCCTGTACACTTGGGAACTGCCAGTCACTGCTGCTTTCATGCCCAGGTCCTCACTTTCAATTTTTCCTGCCGCAACTCCACCCCTCTTACCGGTCTGGATGAATGGTTGTTGGAATTCCATACAGTTCAATTTTCTATCAGTTTTGGTTGTTTTCTTGTTTCTAAATATTTGTTGTCCTTAATTTTGGTTGTGAGAGGAGGCACAGTGTGTCCGCTTACACCTCCATCTTGGCCAGAAATCTTTTTATTTTAATACTGTTTTCTTTAGCTCTGTAGAAGTTTTTTATTTTGATGAGGTACCATTTGTTTATTCTTTCCTTTCTGTCTCTTGCTTTAAGGGACATATCAGTAAAAATGTTGCTGAATGAAATATCTGAGATTTTCCTGCCTATGTTTTCCTCTAGGACTTTAATGGTGTCACAACTTATATTTAAATCTTTTATCCACCTTGAATTTATTTTTGTGTATGGTGTAAGTTGGTGCTTGAGTTTTCATTTTTTTGCATGTAGCTGTCCATTTGTCCCAAAACCAGTTCTCCCAAAACCAGTTTCCCCAAAACTTGTTGAAGAGGCTATTTTTGCTCCATTCTATGTTGCTGCCCACTTTGTCAAATATTAATTAACTGTAGAGCCTTGGGTTTATTTCTGGGCTCTCTGTTCTATTCCACTCATCCATGTGCCTGTTTTTATGCCAGTACCATGCTGCATTGGTTATAGTGAACTTCTAATACAGTTTGGTATACGTATTGTGATCCCTCCTACTTTGCTCTTCTTTCTCAAAATTGCTCCAGCTATTTGGGGTTGTTTATGGTTCCATATAAATTTTTGATGTGTTTGTTCTATTTCTGTGAAATATGCCATTGGTAGTTTAATAAATATTGCATTGAATCTGTAAATTGCTTTGGGTAGTATGGACATTTTGATTATATTAATTCTTCCAATCCATGAACACGGTATATGTTTCTATTTGTTTGTGTCTTTCTTGATTTCTTTCTTCAGTGTTGTGTAGTTTCCTGCATACAGGTCTTTTACCTCCTTGATTAGGTTTATTCCTAGGTATTTTATTTTCCTTTTTGCTGTATTGAATGGGATGTTTTTTCTTGATTTCTGCTTTTGTTGTTTCATTGTTGGTATACAAAAATGCCTTTGATTTCTGGATATTGACTTTGTATCTCACTGTTTGGCCAAATTAATTTATTAGGTTGAGTAGCTTTTTGGCCAAGTCTATAGGATTTTCTATGTACACTATCATGTCATCTGCAAACAATGATAGTTTTGTTTCCTCCTTTCCGACTTGGATCCCTTTTATTTCCTTTTCTTGTCTAATCGCTGTGGCTAAGACTTCCAATACTATATTGAATAGAAGTGGTGAAAGGGGACAACCTTGTCTTGTTCCTGATCTTAGTGGAAAAGATTTTAGGTTTTGCCCATTGAGTATGATGTTGGCTGTAGGTCTCTCGTATATGGCCTTTATTATGTTGAGGAATGATCCCTCCCATTCCCACTTTGCTGAGTGTTTTTTATCATAAATGGGTGCTGTACCTTATCCAATGCTTTTTCCGCATCTATTGATATGATCATGTGATTTTTGTCTTTGCTTTTGTTTATGTGATGAATTACATTTACTGATTTGTGAATGTAGAACCATCCTTGCATCCCTGGGATGAATCCCAATTGGTCATGGTGTATGATCTTTTTAATGTATTGTTGGATGAGGTTTGCCAATAGTTTATTGAGGACTTTAGCGTCTATGTTCATGAGTGATATTGGTCTGAAGTTTTCTTTCTTTGTTGTGTCTTTATCTGGTTTTGGGATTAGAATGATGCTGGCTTCATAAAAAGAGTTTGGGAGTCTTCTATCATTTTGGATTTTTTGGAATAGTCTGTGAAGGATAGGGGTTAGCTCTTCCTTAAATGTTTTGTAGAATTCTCCTGGTAAACCATCTGGTCCAGGGCTTTTGTGTGTTGGGAGCTTTTTGATTACTGCTTCAATTTCATCTGCTGTTATTGGTCTGTTCAAGCTTTCTGCTTCTTCTTCGTTGAGTTTTGGAAGATTTTATTTCTCTAGAAACTTGTCCATTTCACCTAGATTTTAAAGTTTCTTGGCATACAGTTCTTCATAGTAATTTCTTACAATCCTTTGTATTTCTGCTGTGTCAGTTGTAATCTCTCCTCTTTTATTTCTGATTGTGTTTATTTGAGTCCTCTCTCTTTTTTTCTTGATGAGCCTGCTTAAAGGCTTGTCGATTTTGTTGATCTTTTCAAAGAACCAGCTCCTGGATTCATCGATCCTTAGAATTGTGCTTTTAGTCTCTATGTCATTTAATTCTGCTCTGATCTTGGTTATTTCCTTCCTTCTACTTGCTTTGGGCTGTCTTTGTTATTGTTCCTCAATTTCTTGTGGTCGTAGGGTTAAGTTGTTTATTTGAAATGTTTCTATCTTGTTTATTTTTTTAAAGATTGTATTTATTTATTTTTAAAGCTAGAGCAAGGGAGGGAGGAGAGAAACATTGTATGGGTGCCTCTCACATGGCCCCCACTGGGGAACTGGCGCACAACCCAGGCATATGCCCTGACTGGGAATTGAACAGGCAACTCTTTGATTCACAGCCTGCACTCAATCCACTGAGCTACAGCAGTCATGGCTCTATATTCTTTAGGTAGGCCTGTATCACTATGAACATCCCTGTGAGGACTGCCTTTACTGTGTCCCATAAGTTTTGGGTCATTGGGAGTTCATTTTCATTCATTTCCAGAAACCTTTTGATTTCTTCCCTAATTTCATTCTTGACCCATTCATTGTTTAATAGCATGCTGGTTAGTCTCCATGATTTTGAGGATTTTGGGTTTTTCCTCTTGTGGTTGGTTTCTAGTTTCAGTCCCTTGCGGTCACAGAAAATGCTTCGTATGATTTCAATTTTCTTGAATTTGTTGAAGAATGTTTTCTGCCCTATCATGTGGTCTGTCTTTGAAAATGTTCCATGTGCATTTGAAAAAAATGTGTACTTAGTTCCTTTAGGATATAGGGCTCTATATATATCAGTTGAGTCCATTTCATCTAGAGTATTATTCAATGCCACAATATCTTTGCTGATATTTTTTTGGAATATCTGTCCATTTTTGCCAGCAGAATGTTAAAATCCCCTACTATAATTGTGTTGCTGTTAATATGTTTCTTGAAGTCCTCTGAGATTTTCTTTATGTAGTTAGGTGCTCCTATGTTGGGTGCATATGTATTTACAATGTTTATGTCTTCCTGGTGGATTCTTCCCTTGAGTATTATGAAATGACCCTCTGGGTCTCTCTTTATGGCTCTTCTTTTGAAGTCTGGTTTGTCTGATATGAGTATTGCTACCCTGGCTTTTTTTTCCCTGACCATTTGCTTGGAAAATTTGTTTCCAGCCCTTCCCTTTGAGTCTGTGTAGGTCTTTTGTCCTGAGGTGGGTTTCTTGTAGGCAGCATATGTGTGGGTCGTGCTTTCTTATCCATTAAGCTAATCTATGTCTTTTGACTTTAATCTATGTCCTTTCATTTGGGGATTGTTTCTTTGTCTTCCCATTGTTTGTGAGATTCTTCTCGTTAGCTTCAGCTTCTTAAATTGATCTGTTCTGTCTCCCTGGGTTTATAGTGTGAACTTCTGTGGTAGAATAACTGAGATTCAGTGGTGCAGTCTCCTTCAGGTTTCCTGTTGTTCACAGCTTCCACTGTCTCAGCTGTTGGGACGTCCCCTCTTTGGGTCCAACTCTGGCTCTTTCACAGTTCCAGGTGTGTTTTTTTTTTGTCTGACTTGTGGGTATTCAAAAAAAGAAAAAAAATGAAAAAAGAAGAGGAAGAAAAGAGGAAGGAAGAAGAGATAAAATTGGAAAGAAAGGAAGAAGGAATAAAACAAGAACGAAGTAAAGAGAAGCTAAATGAATTGAGGGATAAAAAATACATAATTAAAAGAAAATGGGGCCAAGATGGAGGCGTAGGCGGACACACTGTGCCTCCTCTCACAACCAAAATTAAGGACAACAAATATTTAGAAACAAGAAAACAACCAGAACTTATAGAAAATGGAACTGTATGGAAGTCCAACAACCATTCATCCAGACCGGTAAGAGGGGCGGAGTCGCGGCAGGAGAAAGTGAAGGTGCAGACCCAGGAATGCAAGCAGCAGTGGCTGGCAGTTCCCAGGTGCACAGGCGGCGGCTGGCGGTCCCTGGGCCCACAGGCAGCAGCTGGCAGACCCCGGGCACAGGGGGGCAACTGTGTAGACCCAGTGAGGCCGCACAAGGTGGCTGGCTGACCAGGTGGTCCCACATTCACGCACACAGACGGTCCAGGCAGAGGGGAAGTGGCGGAAGGGACTGAATCCAGGAGAGAGCAGAGCAGGCGCCATTGTTCCCTCTCAGACCCCACCCCCACATACAGCGTCACAACCCAGCGACTGAGCTGCCCTGCACTGGGGAGCGCCAGAGGCTCCACTCCTCACTCCGTAACAGCACGTGAGCATGCGCAGATAATCCAGGTGAAGGGGAAGCAGTGGAAGGGACTGGAGTCCAGGAGAGAGCGGAGCAGGCGCCATTCTTCCCTCTTGGACCCCGCCCCCACCTATAGAGTCACAACCCAGCGACTGGGCTGCCCCGCCCTGAGGAACACCTAAGGCTCCACCCCTCATACGTAATAGCCGTGACCAGACTAAAACCAAACCAAAACAAAACAAAACAAAAATCCCACCAAAAATGGCTCAAACCGGAGAAGAAATGAAAGCCCCAGAGCCAATTTCTCTAAGCTGTGAAGAGATAGCCAACCTATCAGATGCACAGTTCAAAGCACTGGTCATCAAAATGCTCACAGAATTGGTTGATTTTGCTCACAAACTAGATGAAAAAATGCAGGCTACAATACGTGAAATGAAGGAAGATGCATGGGGAACCAACAGAGATGGGAGGAAAACTGGGACTGAAATCAATGGAGTGGACCAGAAGGAAGAAACTAACAACCAAACAGAAAACGAGGAAGAAACAAGAATTCAAAAAAATGAGGAGAAGCTTAGGAACCTCCGGGACATCGTTAAACGTCCCAACATCCAAATTATAGGGGTACCAGAAGGGGAAGAAGAGCAACAAGTAGAAAACTTATTTGAACAAATAATAAAGGAGAACTTCCCCAATCTGGCAAAGGAAATAGACTACCAGGAAGTCCAGGAAGCTCAGAGAGTCCCAAAGAAGTTGGACCCAAGGAGGAACACACCAAGGCACATCATAATTACATTAGCCAAGATTCAAATGAAGGAGAGGATTCTAGAAGCAGCAAGGGATAAGGGGACAGTCACCTACAAAGGAGTTCCCATCAGACTGTCAGCTGATTTCTCAAAAGAGACCTTCCAGGCAAGAAGGGGCTGGAAAGAAGTATTTGAAGTCTTGAAAAGCAGGGACCTACATCCAAGATTGCTCTATCCAGCAAAGCTGTCATTTAGAATGGAAGGACAGATAAAGTGCTTCTCAGATAAGGTCAAGTTCAAGGAGTTCATCATCACCAAGCCCTTATTATATGAAATGTTAAACGGACTTATCTAAAAAAAAAAGAAGATCAAAAATACGACAGTGAAAAGACAGCAAACTCACAGCTCTTAAGAACCACACCTAAAACAAAAGCACACTAAGCAAACAGCTAGAACAGGAACAGAACCACAGAAATGGAGATCATATGGAGGGTTAGCAACAGGGGAGTGGGAGGAGGAGAGGGGGGAAAAGTACAGAGAATGAGTAACATAGATAGTGGGTAGAAAATAGCCAGTGGGAGGGCAAGAATAGTGTGGGAAATGTAGAAGCTAAAGAACTTATGACACATGGACATGAACTAAAGGGGGGAATGTGGGTGGGAGAAGGTGTGCAGGGTGGGGGGAATGATGGGGGAGAAATGAGACAACTGTAATAGCATAAGCAATAAAATATATTAAAAAAAAGAAATAAGACTCTTATTGGAAGGGAAAAAATGTGAGCTGACTTTAGAAAGCAGAGTGCTTATGTGAGGTTAGATGGTGAGATACAGTGAGAGTAAGGGATAGAAACTTGGTGTAGTGTGTGAGAATATAATGTTAATATCAATAGAAATAAAGCTTGGGAAGACAGCAAAATGGATTAAGACCAGGGTAGGGTGCCCTGTGGGATTTGGAATAACAATAATATGATTAGAAATATATAATCTGAATAAAAAGAATAAAAAGTAAAAGATCAACAGTAGTGTGTTATTGGAATATGAGTGAAGTGAAAGAAGAAAAATTAAAATGTAATTATGAAAGGGAGAATAAAGAAAACCAATCAAACAATGAATTTAACCAAAGAAACAAAACAAGAAATCTAAACAGAAAGAAGAGAAATAAAATATTAACAAAATAAAAAAGCCCTGGCTGGTGTAGCTCAATGGATTGAGTGCAGGCTGGGAACCAAAGGGTTGCTGGTATGATTCCCAGTCAGGGCACATGCCTGGGTTGTGGACCAGGTCCCCAGTAGGGGGTGCACAAGGGGCAAGCTTGCATTCATATTTCTCTCTCTCTCTTTCTTTTTCCCTTCCTCTCTCTAAATAAATAAATAAATAAATAAATAAATAAATAAGTAAAATATAAAAATGATAAAATGCAAGTTCTGAAGGACAGTAAAGTGAGATTTGTCTCAGCCGTTGGTGTTACCCTTCTGGCTTCTTTCTGGCTCTGTCTTTGGTCTTCTCACAGCTTCAGGTCTTTTTGTCTGCACTTGGGGAGTGTTGGAGTGGTGGGGGGCAAGCAGGGGAAGAGTTTCCTGCTTACTTTAAGCCTGCCAAGCATGTTTTGCAGCATTCTTCCTGGATGCTGCAGGAGGTGGATGGGTGGGGCTCCATTTTTTCTCTTTTTTTCCCTTTCTTTTCCCTTTGCTGTGTTTCCTCGAGGATGGAGCCTTGGTCTAGGCTTCAATATTCATGGGTGCCCAGTTTCAGGCCCATGCCTTCAGAGCGCTGTGCAGCCCACACTGTCCGGTACGTATGTAGGCCAGGCTGGTGCCTCTAATCTACCTCTTTGTTCAACCCTTTGATTAGTTTGTGAGGTACACTGACTGGGAGCAAACCACACCCCTTCTTCTCCCTCTTTGTTGATCTGGGCCTGTGCCTGCACCTGTGCAAAGTCTCTTTAGGGCAGTTAAGTTCCCTTATTGAATTAAGTCTCTGGGTGCTGTTACCTCTCTGAGCCCCTGGTACCCACCTTTGATCAATCTGTAAGGTGCTCTGCATGGGAGCAAATCATGCCCCTCCTCTTTGCTGGCCCAGTGGCTTTGAGTGAGAAGTCCTTACACAGCAGCTGAGAGAGTTTTTGTGAGCAATTCTCCCTTGTTTGCAGGAGGCTGTTCCTAACAAGAGCCTGGCTTTCCACACAGACCAACTCTCTGACCAGTCCAGAGACTATCTGGGTCATGGCCAGTCATGGCCCACCTCTTATCTCAGCTCCAGGTGTCACCTGGCTCTCCAATTTCTCTAGTACTATCCCAGCTGGCAACCGCTATCCCAACTGGGATACACCTCCAGCTTTGTGTCTTTATTGCCAGCAACTTTAAGTGTCCAGATCTCTCCTGTGGTAGGTCTACAATCACTGCTTTGAGAGGGGAGGGAGCTGCAAAGTCACAATCACCGACCTGGCTCTCCTCCAAAGCTGCCTTGGCAGCTGTGGTCTCTTGGGCAGGGCCCAGGGACCCTCCTGTTGGCCTACAAAATCTCCATACCATCGTTTGCAAATGTCCTCTGCAACCTTTGACTTCCATACTTCATATCAGCTGTAATTCTGTTGGCTATTCAGTTTGTTTCTTGGAAGATTGGCTAGGTGTCCCAGTTGGGTTCATGAGCAAGTGGGTTTAGCTCCTATCTACCTCACCACCATCTTCCTCCCTCTGCTTTCTAAATATAAAATTATAATATTGACTATGCCTTTTCAAATTATATTTTCTATTGTCTCTTGTAAGCAGGCTCTTTTCCTGTACCCTTCCACCTTTTCTTTTCTAAGAAGTTAGGTGTTCAAGTTACTTTCCTTTTTGTCTTACATTGCCCTATGAATTTACCCTATAACTTGGATTGTTATCAGATCCTGAGAGGGACTTTGATAGGGATATTCTCCTTTCCTTGGGTCACTAGGAGTATTAATCATATTCAGTCTATGGAAATGAATAGAGAGAGAAAAGTAGAATTTAAGGTGATTGTGGGGCATCTAGGAGGTGTTCAGTCAGTAGAATCTAGGGAAACAAATCTATTTATGGGACAGGAATCTTAGGAGAAGTCAAGCCAAGGACAGTTAAGGAGGAGCCAGAAAGAGAAGACTAGGATGGTGTGGCTTACTGAAAGCTAAAAAAAGGGAAAGCACCAGAACAGGGAGAAAAGACCCCTGCATCTGGACATTGGTGCCTTTTTAAGAATGCAATTCAGAAAAGTGATGGAGCTGGGTGTAAGGAAGTAAAAGTTTTGGACATAAACCATTCATTCTAGAGGTCTAATAGTCTCCTTCCTTTCTTCCCATAGGAAGTATATTTAGCTAACCACTGGGAAGAGGAAACTCAGGGAGTCAGACTTCCTATCTCTCTAGTTGAGAAGGCACTTCTCAGCCCATTCTCATCACTTTGAAATATAGAATGAAATGTCTGTTTAGTGACTCTGGAGCAAGGTTACCTTCTCTCTGTTTTGCACCCATCTTTGGCAATCTTCTTCATATCTACATATACCTGGGACCCTAAGGGAGGTTAAAAGCTTCAGGTAAATGACCTAAAGTCACACATGGTCCAAGTGTTGATGTGGACTCTGTACAGCAGGGTCCGTATATTGTGGATGCAATGAACAAAGTCACATGAACTGCAGAAGTCCTGTGGAAAAAAAGGGATGACATGGCCACTCTGAGTGAGAGAGTACCCCGACCCTTGCCTGGACAATCTTATATTGCTTTTCTGAGAGCATTACCTCAAAGAAGGTCTTCATTCATCATTGCTAGGCAGTAATGATCAAACAATAGATAACATTCAAAGAACTATGAGGGCTTATTCTGAGTCTGGGTCAGTTAGCTAAAGGGCTATAAAACTTTGGGAAACAAATTCATTTCATGCTTGGACCTTTATCAGAAAATTGAGGACATTCTTAGAAGAGCAGGTTTCACAGGGTTTTATGAATTCTTTATTAGGCCTGATCACCCCAGGGAACCCACCCTTTCCAGCACAGGGCTGCACCACCCTCCAGCATTGTTTCAGGCTTAAGTCAGTCAGGGGAAGTAAGGCAGCCAAGAGATTAGGAGACTTCTTGTAGACAAAATGAGGACTCAGGCTATGTCAAAGCTGAGGGGTGAAGGTCCATCACCCTTTTTTTCTATAGCTCTCCAAGTCCTTCCCTGAGGGCCCCTTCATGACCATGCCTGTCTTAGGTCATCCCTCCCTTGAGGAATCTTACCCATCATTGGCTAACCAGTCATCTGCCTAGGGCCAAGCAGGGTGAAGTAAAAGGGGGCAGAGACGGTGCCCCTACCAGGAAGATAAGCTTTGTCTCCTTAGTGGCTTATGGTCCTAAGGTCTCTTTACTCAGTCTTAGCCATGGGTTTTATAGCTTCCAAAACCAGGCAGGTTGGTTCCCAACAGGCAAGGGAGATCAGGCTTTGTTATTTTTGGACTAGCTTATTTGCGCCTTTTACTAACATGAGATAGAGTAAACATCATGCTTAGGCCAGAGATTAGAAACTTAAATGTTTATAGGTATCAGGCAGATATAATAAATGAATAAAGTAAGTAGGGCAGGCTGGGAATGAAGTGTAGAGTGCCAGCCCCATTTAGAATAGGACAAATGCTACTTAGCACCAGATAATTGTTGCCCTGTAGGAATGTGGTTACAATGTGGTCAGATAGCTGGAAAACATTTTTAAAGAAAAGTATAAAATCAGAATTTCCAGATGCATTTTCTCAATTTTTTATGCTACATTTTTTTAAAGCACTATTGGGGCCAAATATCTGTAGATAGGATCCAGGTCTCCAGCTGCCAGTTTGTGATTTCAGGTTTAGGATTTAGGGAAGTATGTCAAGGGAATACTCTCCTCAGTCCTTAAGTCATTACTGGCCACTATCTACCCCACAACACTTTTGTATCATTATCCCTCACTTCCTTTCCTCAGACACTAATTGGACTTGCACTGTTTTCTCCACCATCCTTAGTAGCTGGCTCTGAGGGAAGAAGAATGGGCAATTTACTATAGATAGGAATGAGGGAAAGATTGTGGGTGTTTCAACTCTAGTTTAGTGTCTCAAGTCCATAAGGATGTCACCAGTTTTCTCCTAAAGTACTTGGAAGATGAACACATAACCTCACTGAGATTAATTTCCTCTTGAAGACTACCCCCATGTAATCTACATGCAAAAATGCATGTGTCTCCTATTAAGTGGACTGGAATGACCTGTATAGTTTAAAAATGTAGGCATATACTGCAGATATTATAGATTTGATTCCAGACAACCATAATAAAGCGGGTATCACAATAAAGCTAGTCACACTGTTTGTGCTCATGGAGGGTTTTGCCTTTAATTTGTTAAAAATGCAATACCTGTGAAACACAATAAAGCAAAGTTTAATAAAATGAGGCATGTCTGTAGTGCTGCCTGAATCCCAGGCTAGACCAATTAAATCACTATTTCTGGGCTATAAAGGAGATTTGAGGTGGAAGTTGGCAGACCTGGGCATGCAGGCAGTGGCTGGCAGATCTTAGGAATACAGGTGGTGGCTAGTGGACCCCAGGCACTGGGTGGCAATGGGCAGACCCAGTGAGGCTGTGCAAGGTTGTTGGCTGACCAGGTGGTTCCACATTCGTGCTCATATAATCCAGGCAAAAATGGGGAGCAAGACAGACCTCGCAACCCAGGGCCCCAGCACCAGGTAATAAAACCTAAAAACACCAATTTAAAACACTTGTGGGGGGTGAGGTGCTGGGAGAGACTCCAAGCCTCACAGGAAAGTTCATTGGAGAGACCCACAGGGTCCTAGAATGTACACAAGCCAACCCACGTGGAAATCAGCACCAGAAGTGCCCAATTTGCTTGTGGAAAGTGGTGGAAGGGACTGGAATCCGAGAGAGCAGAGCAAGCACCATTGCTCCCTCTCGGACCCTGCCCCCACATACAGCATCACAACCTAATGACTGGGCTGCCCCGCCCTAGTGAACACCTAAGGCTCTGCCCCTCACTACGTAACAGCTGTGGCCAGACAAAAAACAAACAAACAAACAAACAAACAAAAAAACCCCAAAACAAAAAACCCCACAACAAACCAAAGCCAAAAAATGCCTCAAACAGAAGAACAAATCTACGCCCCAGAGCCAATTCATTCAAGCAACCAAGAGATAGCCAACCTATCAAATACACAGTTCAAAGCACTGGTGATCAGGACGCTCACAGAATTGGTTGATTTTGGTCACAAATTAGATGAACAAATGAAGGTTACACTAAGTGAAATGAAGGAAAATGCACAGGGAACCAGTAGTGATGGGAGGAAAACTGGGACTCAAATCAATGGAGTGGACCAGAAAGAAGAAAGAAAGAAACAAACAGAAAAGAATGAAGAAACAAGAATTCAAAAATATGTGGAGAGGCTTAGGAACCTTCAGAACATCTTTAAACATCCCAACATCTGAATTAGGGGTACCAGAAGGGGAAGAAGAAGAGCAACAAATGGAAAACTTATTTGAACAAATAATAAAGGAGAACTTCCCCAATCTGGCAAAGGAAATAGACTTCCAGGAAGTCCAGGAAATTCAGAGAGTCCCACAAAAGTTGGACCCAAGGAGGAACACACCAAGGCACATCATAATTACATTAGCCAAGATTAAAATGAAGCAGAGAATTCTAGAAGCAGCAAGGGATAAGGGGACAGTCATCTACAAAGGAGTTCCCATCAGACTGTCAGCTGATTTCTTCAAAGAGACCTTCCAGGCAAGAAGGGGCTGGAAAGAAGTATTCCAAGTTATGAAAGTCAAAGACCTACATCCAAGATTGCTCTATCCAGCAAAGCTGTCATTTAGAATGGAAAGGCAGATAAAGAGCTTCTCAGATAAGGTCAAGTTAAAGGAGTTCATCATCACCAAGCCCTTATTATATGAAATGTTAACGGGACTTATCTAAGAAAAAGAAGGTAAAAAAATATGCCAGTAAAAAGACAGCGAACAGCAAACTCACAGATATTAACAACCACACTTAAAAGCAAACTAAGCAAACAAGTAGAACAGGAACAGAAACACAGAAATGGAGATCATATGGAGGATTAGCAACAGGGGAGTGGGAGGAGGAGAGGAGGGGGAAGGTACAGAGAATAAGTAGCATAGATGGTGGGTAGAAAATAGACGGGGGAGGGCAAGAATAGTGTGGGAAATGTAGAAGCTAAAGAACTTATGACACATGGACATGAACTAAAGCAGGGGAATGTGGGTGGGAGGGGGTGTGCAGAGTGGAGGGGAATTATTGGGGAGAAATGGGACAACTGTAATAGCATAATCAATAAAAATTAAATAAAATAAAAAAGGAGATTTGGTAGTTTACCATAACAATGGTGTCATTTACTCATATGAGAAGTAGAAGAAAAGACTTGGAAAAAGAAATTCAGAGTTTTTCTTTTCTTTCTGACATCTGAAATTTGATATGTATATTAGATGTGTAAATGGAGATGTCAAGTAGGCAATTGGTGATGTGAGCCAGGACATCAGGGTCAAAGATATAAATTTGGGAACTATTAGCATGTAAAGGGTATTAAGGCAATAGGAATGGTTGACATTGCATAAAAGGAATATGTACATGGAGAGGTGAAAGGGTCCCAGGTCTGAGCCTTAGTCCCAGTCTTTACTGGTCCTGCAGAGGAGAAAGAAGTTCAGAATGAGGCTAAAAGTTGTTGGTAAGGAAGGAGGAAAACTAGGAGAATGTTGAAAAGGTTCAAGGAAATATAAGAATCAAAAAGCCTATGTTATATTAACTGGTCTACAGTGAAATCTAAGTTTAGTTTTTCTTATAAACACTGTTCTTATTCATCTCTTAGATATTAATGGCTATGTTCCTAGTTCTTGTTTTAGTACTGATCCTCCCCAGTGCTGTCTAGAACCTGGGTGAAATATGGTAGATTTCCTGTTCTAGAAGGATTAGCAATCTCTTCCATGATAAGGTTCCTAATTTTTCAGCAGGTTCTGAGCATCTTAGATGTTGAAACATTTCTTGTACTTGAACAACAATAAACAAATAAGATAAAATCCCATCTAAAAGTAAATAAATAAATAAAGTTGATTTTGGTGTGGAAAAAAAAAAGGAAACATTTCTTTACCTGCCCTGATTTCACAGATTATTACTTTTCCCCTCTGAAGAACCTTGGAAATTTTACCCCCCCCACTCTTGATTTGCTCAATAAGGAAGACATTATTTACCTACCCAAAGAGATTTCTTTTGAGCTTTAGGCCATCTTGTATGGACATAGCAGTAACCCTCTTTTCTTTTCTTCGATGACATCATTACTCTATCCCTGGAAGACTTTCCTTCTTCCTTCTTCCTCTTCCACTGACTGATAATGTAGTTAATAACCAGTATTTGACATTGATTTAACTTTGTAAATGTTGTTTTGCTCTATTGTTTCCCACAATTATTTCAGTTCTTTCCTACTCCTATCGCCTCATCTTTTCTTGAAGTCTTGAGAACTGGTCTTCATTACATAGTTTCTAGCATGTGAATTCTTTTCAACAGTCCTGAACTGTTTAAAATTTTGTACTTAACTTTAAAAATTGATTTAAAATTATAGAATAATTTGGTTTAAAGTCACAATACACTATTACTGTAAGTATTTAAATAATTCATATATATGCATATGTGTACATGTGTGTATATTTCTCTCTATATATCTATGTCTAATCTATATTTATCTATATCTATATCTATATATCTATATATAGAGAGAGAGAGGGAGAGGGAAAATCATGGGCTATAAAATTTGGGGTATCTCACAAAGGAGGTAGGTAAAAGGGTTGCCTAAGGTGATAGTAAAAGGAAATCTCAGTTGCTGTGTATTAGGCATAGAAGATAACCAGTTCATAATGAAATATGAGCTCAGATGCTCCACATTATGTAACAGTTTACTGTATAGAAAATTATATTAAGAATCACTTTTTACAGAGCTAATGGATGGTATGGGAAGATAGTCAAATGATTATTGAGAACAAGGCAAGGAAAAAATGAGGCAATTAACTCCAAGATAAATGAAAAGCTGTACAAGAAGAGGAATGTAATCATAATCACTTCTTGGCTCAGAACCAACAGTACTTTACATGGTCATAATAATGAAAGCATTTGAGTATGTATTTAACAGAAATTGAGATGTCTTTAATATTAGAAGGATAGAGCAAGCAAAGAATAAATCTACAAATAAGTCAATAGATAATGTGTTGTTTGTGTATGTGTGGAAAATGGAAAGTATGGGAGTAGGGAATATAAGAGACTGTTGTTAGTCATTATATACATTTTGAAGCACTATTTGACATTTACCTATTTGTAGGTAAAACTGAAAAAAATCAAAAGCAAAAAGAATGTAGCAGAACAACATATTCTGACACTGGAAAGTTGTTTAAGAAATATTCTGAAGCAAAAAAAAAAGCATACTCTAAAAAATATTTTATTCTGGTAGAAAGTTATTTTTTAATATAAAACCATTAATAGTAGTTATCTTGGAGATTGCAGTGGATTTTTGTTTGTAGTATGTTTGAATTACTTACAATGATCATGTATTTATTATTTAGGGGATCATATAAAGAAACTAAAAAGAGATATATTAGAGTGACATAAGCTAGATGGTGGAATAAGAGGTCTTCTCTCAAAGAAACAGTAGTTTTACTACCATTCATACACAAAAATACCTTTTTAAGAACTCCAGAGTCTAGTTGAGAGGTTCAGTATTCAAGTGGAGCACAAGATGAGAATAGCCACATCGGAAAGATAAAAAGGACATTTTTTTCTTTACTCATATCACCTTGTCTCAAAGCTGGGCCAGCTCGGTGCTGAGAGAGATCCCTTAAGTCTCTGAGTTCTCCCACAGCAGAAATAGAGAATGAAATGAGTGCCCTGCTTCCCTAGCCTTTTCAATGCTGCCTGAGAAATCTCCTTCTTCCTTGTCTCACCCAGAATACTGGGGGAATTCACATATCTGGCTAATCAAGGGACATCTGAGAACAAAGAAAAAGGGTTAGGGAATCACAGGAACTGATGTGTGGACCTCAGCAAGCCTTCGGGCTACCCAGTGGACCCCAGTAGCTAGCCTGAATATAACCCTGCAACAGTATCCCATTGTTCTTTGAAAAGGCCATAGGGAAAAAGTGGACCCCAAATACAAAAAGAGCTGATAAGCCAAAGAATGAGGCAGACAACTCCAACTTGTCAGTGTAGATAATTTAATAGGAAACTTATGTACACAAATTGTCCTGGGTGGCAGCAGGGCAGTCAGATCTCCCATATTTCACCTCTTAGATGATTCCCTTTTATCTCCCTCAGAGATAGACTTATGTGCTAGGAAAAGAGTCTGTGGGTGATTGGGGAGACCAAGAGGCCATATACCACCAGGGCCTGGTACCAGGGAGATAGATAACATCCAGGGCTCCTTGCACCATAGAAAGGACTAATGGGAACTCTGTGACTAGCCCAAAACCTCTGTACCTATGCCAGAGTTCACCCAGGGGAAGGAGAGGGGATCCAAGATCTGGACTCATTCACTCAGAATTGGTGACTTAGTTTCAGATGAAGCCGGTTTTTCAGATGGAGTCAGATCTGTATGCATACCTGTATATGTCCCCTCAGATGGCACCTCATGTCTGCCCCTGAAAATAACACAGGGATCTCAGCAGCTAGCTGGACTCTGCAGGTTTGGAAGAAGGCACACAATCCTAGATAAAAGTGGAGCTTGTACCCAGTGACTTGGCATTTCAGAGCACTGCCTGGGGAAAAGGAGTAGGTGGTGCTTAGCACCCAGCACAGCTGTGCAGAAATAAGAGAAGGCATACAATAACCAAGACTTCACCCCCTGTGCCCCAGCAGGGTGTGTGAGGAGTAGGGTGGGTATACCCATAAAAATTTGCAAGATTCCCTCCCCCTAGAATGTCTAGCCCCCTGACTGTGAAGGTCTTTACCTTCTGATACCAGTCTGTAAAGAGTGGAAAAAGTGGCTGCTTTTTCAAATGCACAGACACCAAGGCAAGGCTACAAAAAAATATCAAGATATCAAGAATCAAGGAAACATGACACAACCAAAGGAACAAAATAAAGTAACTAACCTCAAGGAAAAAGTGGTCTACAAATTGCCTGAAAAAAAGAATGAAAAAATAATCATCTTAAAGAAGCTCAGTGAACTACATGAGAATACAGACAACTAAACATAATCAGGAAAGCAACACAAAATGAACAAAATGAGAAGTTCAACAGAGAGATAGAAACCACAATAAAGAACCAAACAGAAATTCTGGAGCTAACTGAACTGAAAAATTCAAAAAAAGCTTCAGTGTGATTTCAGTTAAGCCAAAGAAAGAATCAGTAAAGTTGAAAACAGATCATTTGAAATTATTTAGTTGGAACACCAAAAATAAAAAAAGAATGAAAAGGAGTGAAGAAAGTCTATGACACTTATGAGACACCACTAAGAAAACAAATACACGTTATAGGAGTCTAAGAAGAAGCAGAGAAAGAAAAAGTGGAAAGAAAGCTTATTTAAAGAAATAATAGCTTAAAACTCCCCATATTTGGGGACAAAAATAAATATCTAGATTCATAAAGTATAAAAAATCCTAAATAGTTTGACTCTAAAATGGTCTACACCAAGGTACATTGTAAATAAATTGTCAAAAGTCAAATACAAAGAGAAATTTTTGAAAGCATCAAGAGAAAAGTAACTTGTCACATACAAGGGAATTTCCATAAAACTATCAGCAGGTTTTAAACAGAAACCTTGCAGCCCAGGAAAGAGTGAAATGATACAATCAAAGAGCCGAAAGAAGAAAACTGCCAACAAAATTAACGTAAAATCTCAGTGGGTCCAAAACAGCGAAAAGAACCTTTAAAAAGAACAAAGTTGTAGGATGCAAACTGGCAAACTGTACTTTAAAAATAAAGAAGCAACAAAGACCTTTCCAGACAAACAAAAACTAAGGAAGTTCATCCCTAAAGAAGAGATGCTAAAACAAATTTTTCATGTTGAAAGAATGATAAACAATAACACAAAGCATATAACAGTATAAATTTCATCAGTAAAGGTAGATATTAGACAAATACAGAGAAATGTAATATGGTAATGGTAGTGTACAAATCACTTTTAACCCTGGTATAAAATTTAAAAGATAAAAGTATTAAAATAACTATAAACAAAAACTCTGGATTGGCTACACAATTTTAAAAATCTAAGTTATGACATCAATAACATAGTGCATGTGTGTGTGGGGAGCAAAGTAAAAATGCAGAGTTTTTGTATATGGTTGAAGTTAAATTGTTATAGACTGAATGTGAAGGAGTGAAAAAAAGATATTCCATGCAAATGGAAACCAAAATAGAGCAGAGGTTGTTATAGTTACACCAGAAAAAATAGACTTTAAGTCAAAGATAGTTATAGGAGATAAGAAAGTTTTATAAATGATGAAAGGGTCAATTTAGTGGGAAAATGTGACAATTAAAAATATATTGCACCCAACACTAGAGCACCTAAGTATATAAAGCGAACACTGACAGATCTAATGGGAGAAATAAATAACAATAAATAACAAAGGTGACTTCAATACCCCATGTTAAGTGATGGATAGAACATCCAGACTGAAAATCAATAAGGAAAGAGCAGACTTGAACAACACTATAACCTCATGGACCTAACAGACATATTCAGAAAATTCTGCTCGACAGCAGCAGAATGCACATTCTTCTCAGTGCACATAAATCTCTAGGATGGATCACACTAAGTCACAAAACAACTCGTAACAAAATTGAGAAGATTTAAATTATTCTAAGTATCTTTTCTGACCACAATGGAATAAAACCAGAAATCGACAACATAAGTAAAATGGAAAAGTTAACAAATAAAAACAAACTTTAAGGAAAAGAAGAACAAATTGAGCCCTCAAAGTAGAAGAAAGTAAATAATAAAGATTAGAGCAGAAATAAATGAAATAGAAAATAGAAGAAACAAGTTAGTTTTATGAAAAGATGAACAAAATTAATAAACCCTTAGCTAGACTAAGAAAGGAAAAAGAGGACTCAAGTAAATAGGCTCAGATATTAAAGAGGTGACATCATAATGATGCCACATAATTAAAAACAATCATAAGGGACTATTATGAAAAATTATATACCAATGAATTGGACAACCTAGAAAAATTAGATAAGTTTCTGGAAACATACAACCTACTAAGAACAAATCAAGATGAAAGAGAAATTCGACAGATCAATAACAAATAAAGATACTGAATTAGTAATAAAAGAAAAGCCCAGGACCAGATGGCTTTACAGGTGCATTCTACCAAATATTTAAGGAAAAAATAATACCAATCTTTCTTAAAGTCTTCCAAAAAATATGAGGAGGGAGCATTTATGAACTCATCTTATGAGGCCATAATCACTCTGATACCAAAACCAGACAAAGACATAAGAAAACTATAATGCAAAAATCTTCAGTAAAATATTAGCAAACCAAACTCAACAGCATATTAAAAGGTTCATACACCATAATTAAGTGGGATTTATTCCTTGAATGCAAGGATGATTCAGCATACACAAATCAATCAATGTGATATACTGTATTAACTAACGATAAAAATTACATGACTGTCAATAGATGCAGAAAAAGCATTTGACAAAAGTTAACACCCTTTCATGAAAAAAGCCCTTAACAATCTCAGCATAAACAAACTTATCTCAACACAATAAAGGCTGCATATAAAAAACTTACAGGGAATGTCATATTCAATAGTGAAAAACTGAAAGCTTTTATTCTAGTCTGGAAAATAACAAAGATGGCTGCTTTTGCTACTTCTATTTAACATAGTACTGGAAGTCCTAGCCAGGCAAAGCAAAGCAAAACAAAACAAAACAAAAGCAGAAAGAAAGAAGTAAAATTATCTGCAGAAGAAAATTTTATCTGCAATACTAAGAATGCTCTTTTAAATAAAACTTATTCTAAAATTTATGCAGAATCTCAAGGGACCCTAATGGTCAAAACAACCTTCAGAAAGAACAAAGTTGGAGGAATCACATGCCTGATTTCAAAACTTAATACAAAGCTACAGTAATTAAAATGGTATGGTATTGACATAAAATAGACAGAGACCAACTGGAATGGATTGGAGAGCTCAGAAATAAACTTTTGACTATATGGTAAAAAAGATCTTTGACAATGGTGCCAAGAATATAAGGTGGGGAAAGGATAGGGTCTTTAATATGTGGTACTAAGAAAACTTTATAGCCACATGGAGAAGAATGAAATTTGGCCCTTGTTTGATACTATACACAAAAATCAACTCAAAATGGATTAAAGAGAAACATAACCCTTAAAAATGTAAAAATTCTAGAGGAAAACAGGAGAAAAGCTTCTTGACATTGGTTTTGGCCATGATTTATTGGATTTGACACTAAAAGCAAAGGAAACAAAAGCAGAAAAGGGACAGATGGGATTACATCAAACTAGAAAGCTTCAACATAGCATAGAAAACAGTAAAATGAAAAGATGGTCTATGGAATGGGAGAAAACATTTGCAAACCATATATTAAATAAAGGATTAATATCCAAAATATATAAGAAATTCCCAAAACTCAATCGCAAAAAACCAAATAACACAACTTTAATGTGGGCGAATAATCTGAATAGACATTTATTCAAAGAAAGTATGTAAATGGCCAACAAGAATATGAAAAGGTGCTCAACATCACTTATCATTAGGGTAATGCAAATCAAAACCACATGAGATATTACCTTACATCAGTTAGAATAGTTATTACAAAAAAATAAAATAAAAAATAACAAGTGTTTCCCTGCTGGTTGAAGCATCATACAGTACACCAAAAAGGTTTGAGTTTGATCCCCAGTTAGGGCACAAACCTGATTAGGTTTCAGGTTCCATTCCCAGTTGGGGCATGTGTGGGAGGCAACTGATAGATGTTTCTCTTTCACATTGATGTTTCTCTCTCTGACCCTTCCCTTTCTCTAAAATCAATAGACATATGCTTGAGTGAGATTTAAAAAAATTTTTTTAAATCCCTGACTGGTATGGCTCAGTTGGTTGGGTGCTGTCCTGCAAAGCAAAAGGTTGCTGGTTTGATTCCTGTTCAGGGCACATGCCTCAGTTACAGTTTTGTTCCCCATTGGGTCACATACAAGAAGCAACTGATTGATGTTTCTCTCCTTCTCTTTCTTTCTACTTTCTGCTCTCTCTAAAAACAAATAGAATCTTTAAAAAAATAACAAGTGTTGATGAGGATTTGGAGAAAAGGGAGTTCCTGTACACTGTTGGTGGGAATGTAAATTGGTACAGCTGCTGTGGAAAACAATATGAAGTTTCCTCAAAAAAATTAAAAATAGAATTTTTTAAAAATTATTTTGTTGTTGTTCAATTAGAGTTGTCTGCATTTACCCCCCCACCACTCCCCACCCAGCCAAACCCACCTCCCTCCCTCTCTTGGTTTTGTACATGTGTCCTTTATAGTTGTTCCTGAAAACTCTTCCCCCCATTATCCCCTCCCACCTCCCCTGTGGTTACTGTTGGATTGTTCTTACTTTCAATGTCTCTGGTTATATTTTGTTTGCTTTTTTCTTTTGTTGGTTGGGTTCCTGTTAAAGGTGAGATCATATGGTATTTTTCCATATGATTCAGCAATTCCATTTCTGACTATATATCCAAAAGAAATAAAATTCATGGATGAACGTTGAGGACATTGTGCTAAGTGAAATAAGCCAGCCAGCCAGACACATACACACAAACACCATACAATCCTACTTATTTAAAGAATTTAAAATAGTTAAACTTATAGAAGCAGAGAGTGAATGGTAGTTACCCAATGACAAGTGGAGGGGGAATAAAAAAGATGTTGGTCAAAGTGTATAAAACTTCAGCTATGCAAGAGGAATAAGTCTCAGAGATCTATTGTACAGCATGGTGCCTATAGTCAACAATACTGTATTATATACTTAAAAATTTACAAGAGGGTAAATATTATGGTAAGTATTCTTATCACACACAAAAAGTTACAAATTAATAAAATAAAGAATAGAGGAAATTTTTGGAGGTGATGGATTTGTTTACAGTATTAATTATAATCATGGTTTCATGAATGTACACTTATTTACAAACTCGTCAAGTTGTATGCATTAACTATATATAGTTTTTGGTATGTCAGTCATGCCTTGATAAAGTGTTTTTCTGAACATCAAAAAATACTCGAACCCACAAAAAAAAAATCAGAGAACTCTTCCCAGGAGAAGGGGAGCATTATTTTTCATATGGGGTAAAATAATGGAATTTGAGAAAAGGTAGGAAATGATAGGAAAGCAGGGCTAAGACGATGTATCCTTTCTCCTTTATTTTTTTGAAGGTTCATGAGAAAAGTCTGTCAGTTCAGAAGAATGTAAATTCATAATAATAACAATAATAACAAAAGCTGACATTTATTGAGCTCTTTTATGGGCTAAGCATCATGCTAAAGGCTTCAGGTACATTGTCTTATTCAATTCTCACAAAGCTTTATTACGTATTCATTTATTTATTAGAAAGATTTATTGAACATTTGTTATGTGCTAGATACTATGCTAGGGAAACAGTGATAAATAAAATCATTATGATCCCCATTCCTGGAGGGTTTATGGTACAGGAGGAGGAACATACATTAAACAAATAAAAATAAATATTAACATGTGATAAATGACATGGAAGGTATGACAGTATAATGGGGAGGACACTTCAGATAGAGTGTTTGAGAAGGTCTTATTTATTTATTTTTTGTTGTATTTTCATCCTCATCTGAGGACATTTTGTCACTGCTTTTTAGAGAGGAAAGGAGAGAAACATCAATATGAAAGAGAAGCATGTATGGCTGCTTCCCCTACACAATTGCCAGGATGGGGGAATGAATGAACCTGCAAACCAGGCATGTGCCCTGGCCCGGAATAGAACCTGCAATCCTTTAATTATGGGGCAATGCTCCAACCAACTGAGCCACACTGGCCAGAGCTGAGAAGGTTTCTTTTAGAAGTTGATGTATGTATGCTACGCCTGAAAGAATAAGAAGCCAGGCAGGCAGAGGAAGGGCCTTAAGGCAGATGTGAATAACTTCAACATAAATAAATCTTTCCTCCAATAGAGGAACCGAAGGAAGATCAGGGAGGATAAATAGAGAGAGAGGTGGGAGAGTGATGATAGCTGAGGCTGGAGAGGGGCCAGACCAGCCAGAGCCAAGGAGGTGCAGTTTCATTCCAGTGCATGGAAAAATCTTGCAGAGCTTTAAGCAGATAAGTAAAAGATCCAATTCATATTAAGAATATGATTCTGGCTGTCTTGTGGAAAATAGAGTAAAGGGAGATAAGAGCAAAAATTGGGGAGAGTTGTTCAGAGTTTATTGTAGCATTCCAGAGTGGAGACAATGATAGATATAGAATGGTGGTTGAAGATTTCCAAAGAAATGGATAGGTTTAAGATGTATATTTGGAGGTAGACTCCAAAGGGCCTAGTGAAGGAAAAGCTAAAGTCAAAGATAACTCAAGTTCCTGGTTTGGGTAACAGTTGATGTATTGCCATCCTTCTTTTTCACTCTGGGAGACCAAAGGCCCAAGATCTTCAGTAGTATGTACCAGGAGATAGGTCTAGGGTAAATGATTTGAACATGGGTCCATCCAACTCCAGAGACAACACATGTAAACAACATGCTGTACTCTCTCCCAATGAGTCACAATTCTGCTGCTTTCTAAAAGGAAAGAAATGGTTATCTTCTGAATTATAATTTCTTTGTCAACCGTAATTCCATTTGCTTAGTTCCCAGATGTATTATCTGAAGCATATTTTGTTCTGGAGCAGACTAGAAAATGTTATTTGGATCACAGACTGAAAATGATGTTGTTCCTTAAATTTTTGAGTTAGGTAAGCAGGTTCAAGTCTGGAGGGCTGGAAGTGATAATCCTAGATATTAAAATTCTGTTTCCAGGCAGAAATGAAGCTCTCTTCTCTCCCATGGGATCAGGAGAAGATGTGTCACTCCTGAAATCCTTTGATACCTTTCAGCAACTTAGATGATGACAGTTGCCCTGGAAGAAATAGATTTACTTTAGTAGGAAAAAGAGGAAAGTGAAGTAGGTTAATAGGGACCAGAGTTCTAGGTCACCACCCTAGGACTACAGAGGAGGTAAGGAAAGGACTAGAAGGCAGTAGGGATATTGATAGCATAAGGCATAATTTCATTAAAAAACAAATAGGCGGAAATCTCAGATATGTGTGGTGATTCTAAAACAAGGTAACTTTTTGTATGTGTTTTGCTGATGTCCTGAAACTTTCTGTATCCTACTGGTATTTGTGCATCTGTAAAATGGCTCCTTAACTTTTACTTCATTTGCAAAGTTGTAGGTCTGATAAGAGAGGTAAGAATGTAGGAACATGGAACAATCATGGACTTACCTGTTTGGATTGAGAAATTGTGGAGTAAATTGTGGAGGAATCATTGTTTTTCATAGGTATTGGGATTTCTGTTTTCTGTAATAAATAATCATACTGATTTGGCTCACACAGACAAAGAGATATTCATGCATAGATATATTCCCAGGGAAAGGTTGTATGATAAAGTTCTGGTGGAATGCTAGGGAGTGTTTAGCGAGAGGAGCTGGAGACCAAACACTACTGAAACATGTGAAAATTTAGTGGTATTTTCTGAGCCCCAAACAGAAGCACATCCCAGCAAACCATCGGGCTCAAGAACCAGAGAGAGAGAGGCAGAAGGGTGACCTTCTTGACATATGTTGTAAAGAAAATAAAACATTTTTATCTTGAACCCAACTCTACTGTCTTTAGCCTCAGATCTTTACTGGCTATAACTGGAGGTATTACCTGCTCCATTTTTTTCCCTGTGATTCTAACTACTTGGTCATCAAGTCATTGGGTTCCCTTCAAACAGAAGGAGCTGGTAGAATAGTAGAAACATGTGGTATTGAGTGGCTCTGCTTGGAGTACAAAGTATAGCAATAACAGCAGAAGTCCCTTATGCTCAGAGATTTTGACATTTAAAAGTAATTAAGGAATATTAGGGTATTATCAAGACCTCTGAAACTCTCCAAAGTACAATTTTGTACTAAAGAAAAAGTAAAATTTGCAGATTAGTTTCTTGGTTTGTTGAGAGTGATTCATGTTGTCTCCAAGAAGAAATTGAAAAGACAAAGAAATATCTGAACAAGAGTATCCCTCTGTGTTTCCTTCTTCAAGGAGCCTGATTTGCAAATACCTGTGAGGGGCTGTTTGAGGTGATCCAAGATTTCTAGCTAGACCATTGCTCCCATCAGTTGGAAAATGATGAGTTCTTTGGGCTGCTTTTCAGCTGACATGGAAACTGGCCTCTCAAGATGTATAGTGTTCTTCAGAAATATGCTTCTTGCAGCTGGTAGGGAATTGTTGATGCCTGACCAAGGCCATCTGGCTATGTTGCTAGAGGGGTGGGGAGAATTGAGGGCTGGTCATGCCTATAGTGTCCTCTACTGTGGAGGAGTTGCAAATTCTTGCTCCTGTCCTCCTCTCAAGAGACTGCTGTTGAGAACCTCTGTTTTTTTGCACATCCAGGTGAGAAGCCCTTACTAAGAATTGTCTCCTTTGCAAACTCTCATCATGCTAAGATATAGGGGAAGATAAAGGAAGACCTAATTTTCACTCGAGGCCAGTTTGTAATTAAACTGAAGGGACCACTTACTGAGACATTAAACAGTTAAAGAACAGTGTCAATAAGGACATGAGTGAACATTCCACTGGGGCAAGAGCAGTGGGGTCTGGAAAGGTCCCTCATAGAACTTTGCAATGCTTGCAGCTGCCTTCTCCTCTCCTCAATGGTGTACATAATTTGGATTAATTGTATAATTATGGTGGCAAATTTGTAAATAATGACTAAAAATAATGATAATGATGGAGTATAAAGCTGAAAGGACTCACCATGTTTGGATGAGTGACCTGAGCATACACAGTGTTTCCTGGAGAGATTGGGCCATACTCTGAGTTCCTTAGGATCTCTGCTGTGAACAGAGAAGTAGTGTCAGTGGCAAGTGTACTCTGTATCTGCTCTCCCAGGACCTTGCTTACCTCAAGGGACTTTCTGGCCCAACGATGCAGTTGTTTGAGGCATTACCCTTCCTTATGGTTCATTCATTTTTGACAGTCTTTGGAATTCTGGGTGGAACCAGGAATTTCTCAGTCATGTGGTCTATTTCTGACCTCAACTCTTGGGGGTGCATTGTCTTGTGGTAGCCTAAAGTTTTAGAGTCTCCTACTGTATTCACACATAAGCAAGGAAGCTCCTAGGACCAAGTGGTACCACATACATAAGACCTAGAGAACCTCACTGGCCAGCATAGTGAAGCTGGATTACTTCATGTACATGTTATTAAACTTTTCAGATGTCCTTAAGGTGGGTTTGATTATATCAGAGATGAGGAATTGTAAACTCTGAAAATTCAGTTAACTTGGTACAAAATTACAGAGGAAGTGGTGGAATAAGGAACTTAAATGCATGCCTTCTGACTCCAAACCTTATGCCCTGCTCTCTACACATGACATCATATATCTCTTCATTCATGAAATGAGACTCAGTGCTAATCTGAGTCCAGAGTCTGCATTCCAGTCTCTCTATTACATTTTCTCTTTTGATTTTTTTTATTCAATACCCAAACCCTGGATGAATAAAGTGAAATGGTCAGGCAGTTTGTCTTTGGGGCTTTGATGCTCTAATCCTATCCTTGCCCTGGACTTGTTGGGTGATAATGGCCAGGCTATGAGCATTTTCTTTGACACTTAGTTTTTCCATCAGCAGGATGGGAAATGACGCTAATTCTACTCTAAGAAATTGTGTCAGTGACTGGTTCACATGTGTGCAAGGGACCCTGTAGGTCCCACAGAGGACAAACTTGCAGTTACAGGTTCTCCCCTGGCACCATCTTGTCCATCTGGGTAATGACATTCTGACTCCATCCTCTCTATTATCCAGGCCTCTGACTGGCCCCTTTCTTCTTTCATTTGGCTCTTCCCATCTGTTTTATGATTGGGATTTAAGAGTCTGAAAGCTCACCAGGATTCTGGGTTTGATGAGTAGAAAACTGTAAGAAACCTGGAAAATAAAATCAAGTAAATTGAAACTTGTGACTAGTGAGAGAGATCTTCCATGCCTCCACCCCCATAGGTGTTTCTCCAGAATATATGATGGAAGGGGACCAGAAAGGTAAGGGCAGGCAGGCGCTGAGGCTGGGTCCTACATTTCCCAATAGGACACCTTTGTCAGGAAATTAGCAGGTGTGTGGTCATACTCCAGATGTTGTCCCAGTGGACTAGCTGAACCAGTATTTACATCCTCCCTCTCTTTACCTGTCTTCCAAAAGAGATAGGTAAAGGGAACCCCAGATTCTAATTGTCTGAAACCTCGGAGAAGAAATAAGTAGGAAGAAAGAAAACCTGTTATTCTTTTTCTCCAAACAAACATTGGACACACAGTGATACAGATAAAAGAAAGCACTATTGTAATCCATATGATACTTGGGTATTGATTTCTCTTGTGAAAAGCACCTGAAAAGAAAGAAAAAAGGAAGTTACATTTAAGACACATTAAAGGGGTTGGGCATCATCCTGCAAAGCAAAATGTGGCTGGTTTGATTCCTGGTCAGGGCACATGCCTGGGTTGTGGACCAAGTCCCTGGTTGGGAGTGTTCAAGAGGCTACTGATCAATGTTTCACAGTGTTTATCTCTCTCTTTTTCTCCCCTGCTTCCATTCTCTCTGGGAAAAAAAAAAGATTGAGGCCCAACATTCTTCTCATAGCCTACATTTAACCTTTGCTAGGCCACCTTTACGGGTGGGTTTATCTATACCCAGAAGCTCTGGGGCTCTGGGCAGAATTTCTGGGAGTGGGAGACAGGGCATGGTAGAGCTTGTTAGTGCCCACAGAAGGAAACAATTCTGCCTTCCCAAAGACTTTGCTCTTGGGCTCTGAGTGTGTTGGAGAAGGGTTGGGAGTGTGGTGGGGGAGGAAGGTAAGATCTATGGGGTTAGTGAGAAGCACAGAGCACCATAGGGTGTCTGTCTTCTCCCAGCATCTTTGGCTGCTTCCTACCAGGCTGCTCTTTTGGAAATCATGTAGGTCATGTAGTCATGCCATACCCCACAGCCACTCAAGGCTCTTAGAAAGACCTGAGATAGACTGTTACCTTTGCAGAGACTTTGGGCAGAGAGAGAAAAGGATAAGTTGCTGACAGGATTCACAGCTGTGCACGTGTAGGTTTGTTTACTGGAATTCTCGGGGTTCCAAGAGATAGTGAGGTTTGCTTCCTCTAGAGGTGTATTTCCTGTGACCTGCCACCTGAATGAGACATGGTCGTTTAGATTCTCCACAGAGCAGATTAGGTGGATCTCACAGGTCCCATTGTCAGAGAGTTCAATGTGACTAGTAACTTGTAAGTTCCTCAGTCGTCCTGTGTGTAGAGAAAAGACTTGGATTAAGGACAAATTGTTTGGCTCATCCCTCTGTGAAAAGTATCTTTCTCTTCAATGTTTCTGTATTTCACCTGACGCTTTGCTGTATGTTGTGATCTGTATATTCTGTAAATAACTCTGTTTATGTTGCCTAATTGATGTGATCAACATTTGGGGTGAGCAAATGATAAGGGACATATTATGAGACAGAGTAGTCAGTGTGAGAAATGAGAAGTAAAAGACTGAGGTTGCTGCTAAATAGTTGGGTCATTTGGGCTGGTCACCTTACTTTTCTGTACTTCAGTTTATTCCTGGGATCCTTTCTAGCCTTTATTTTCTGTACCTTTGTAAAAACAATTTGGAGACTAAGGTGAGGGCCAGCCTTACCTTAGCCAGATCAGAAACCAGAATCAGGTACAAGAGCCCTGTTGCCTTCATAATCAGAATTCCCTAGCTGGGGTAGAAGATGGAAGCTTAACTGCCTTGGGAAATTATATTTCCCATAAGTCTATAGGGATCCTGGTTCTCATTGTATCTAATGTCAGCTGCAGTGGTGACAAAGAGACCCTGATGTGGAATGTCAGAAAGAAGAAAGGGACATGTTGAGAACCAAAAAACTGGGTAAGACAGAAGTGAAGAAACTGAGAGAGCAAGCAAGGTATTCTGGCCAGCAAGGAAGTACAGTATATTTAGATATTTGATAAAACATTTACTACAGAAATTTTTGATAGCAGAGACCTGAAAATATTGGCTAGTAAGATGTTAGTAGCTATGGGTGAAAGGGGACATGGGATCAGTACAGAAAAGGTCAGTGACCTAGACTTGTCCTGAGGTTTGAAGTAAAGGTGGCCCAGTAAAGAATAAAATGACTGTAACTGTCTGATTAGAAGAGACAGAATAATACTTTAAGTTTAGTTAACTGAGGTAGAACTAGTGTAACCTATTTTGCCAGAATACAGCTTTTATGTAACAGTAACAGTGTTGAATTTGGAGTTAGGATGACCTAGGTTAGAATTGTTACTTTGTTATTTATTGGCTACATGACCATGAATACATTGTCTATTGCTTCAAGCTTCTGTAAAACTGGCAATAATAGCTACTTCTTAGGTAATTATGATTAAGTGAGACAGTGCCTAGCACAGCAATGGCAAAAATTTGGCATGAATGTTGCATCTCCCTTAGCCTATGTTCATGGCTGACCTCAAAAAGCTATCTTATTACCTTTTTCTGCTTGATAAATATGTAACTGCCTACTTGACATTTCCACTTGGATACAATGTGTATTTCAAACTCAACATGTTCAAACAAACTCCTTCCCATTTTTCTCTCCAAAACCTGCTCCATCTGCATTCTTCCCCACTTCAGTCAATAACAAGTTCATCCTTCTAGTCACACAGGCCAATAGCCAAGAATATCCAGAATCCAACCACTTCTCACCATCTCCCCTGCTCCCATCCTGGTCCAAGCCAGCATCATCTCTTGTTTGGATTGTTGCAATAGCCTCCTGACTGATTCAGTGGCTCCCACCTTTGTCCTTTACAAACTATTCACAAGGGAGTAGCAAAGGGATCTTTTAAGCAAGTAAGTCAAGCCATATTACTTCTCTGTAAAACCCTCCTATGGTTCTCAATTTCACTGAGATTCAAGCCTTACATGATGTGGCCCCTTATTTATTTACTGGACCTCATTTCCTGTTACTGTTTCCCCACTCTGCTCCTTAATGTTCCTTGAGAGTGCCAGCACAGGAGAGTGTGTGTACTTGATGATCTTCATCCATATATCTTTATAGCATACCCCCTTACCTCCAAAAGGTCTTGTCTTAAATGTCATCCTCCCAATGAGGCTTATTATGACCATGCTAATTAAAATTGGTCCCTGCCCCCTGTTGGCACTCCTGATGGCTTCTTATGTTGTTCTAATCTCTTTACTCCACAGCACTCATGGCTCCCTTACATACTATGACATTTAAGGGTGTCCAACCCACAGCCCATGGGCTGCACATGGCCCTAGATGACTGTGAATGTGGCCCAACACAAAATTGTAAATTTACTTAAAACTTTTTTTTTTGCTCATCAGTTTTTGTTATGTTTGTGTATTTAATGTGTGGTCCAAGACAACTCTTCTTCCAGTGTGGCCCAGAGACACCAAAGACACCCTTACTATATGCTTGTTTATTACTACCTTCTATTCTCCACCCAGGATGTCAACTCCATGAGGGCAATAATCTTTGTCTGCTTTTCTCACTGATATATTTCAAGTGCCTAAGACATTTACTTGTACATTGTCGATGGTCAACAAATGAATACATGTAGCATGGCTTCAACCTTCCTTAACAATGAACTGTAGTAATTGGTAGTTACTGCCAACTAGTTGGTCTTGGCCTATAAAGATAAAATCTTTGCCATTCTTAGCCTGGCACATGAAGTAACTGGTCAATATTTTAAAAAAACCTATATAGTTTATACGTTGAATTTTTTTCACTATTGTAAAACATATTGGTGTAGCCTTACACATCTCTTTATTTAAAGTACCTTTGAAGGAGAGGGACTTTAAATGATTCTAAGGAGGGATGGACATTGAGCCCCAAGAGTGTGGTTGTTGCAGAAGTGATGCCTAGTCTTCTGAATGGTAGCAGAACATTGTCTCAACAACTGTAATGAAACCTGATACAGAGTATGTTCTCAGACTTTTCACTGGCTGTGTTTCTTCTCTCCAGGGTCCTAGCACTGCCTTGACGATCACTGATTACTCAGAGTGATTCTGTCTATAGTGGGTTGAATAAGGACATCCCCTAAGATAGTCTTTCTTAGAATCTTGTTTGGAAAAAAGGCCTTTGCAGATGTAATTAAATTAGATAAGATGATTCTGGATTATCTGGGTGGGCCCTAAATCCAGTAAGTGTCCTAATAAGAGAAAAGCAGAGAGATATTTGCAATAGACAGAAGAGGAGAAAACAGGAAGAGGTAATATGACCCTGGAGGTAGAGATTGGAATTATATAACCATAGGCCAAGGAAAACCAAGAAATGCCATCAGCAACCAGAAGCTGGAAGAGGCAAGGAACAGATCTCCTGTCCTCTCTGGTCTCCAGAGGAACTGTAGCCATTCCCATACCTTAATTTTGGAACTTTGGCTTTCAGATCTGTGAGAAAATAAAATTTTTGTCGTTTTAAGCTATCAACTTTGTGGTATTTTGTTTTGGCAGTCTCAGGAAATGAATATATTGCCCCAGGGTAATTTTGCCCTTTAAATTGGAATCCCTGTTCTGAACTTTCCCAGACATCCTCTCTTTGCCATGACATTTATTTGTCATGTGTCCTATTCTTTCAGGAACATGACTAACTAATATAGCATGGTTATCCTGACAAATATTCAGGGGATACTAAAGGTTAACATATTACATTTTACTTGAACAGTATTTTTTCAGATAGCGTGTCTTAACCTAAAGGACCCAGTGATTTTAGACACTGTGGGTTCTCCAGTAGATAAGAATTACATAATCTCAGTGGCCTTTAAAGTTGCCAATTTAATGATTGAATCTGCTGTACAACATTTCTGCCATTCATGGCATCATTGATTGCTAGAAGGTTTTTCTGACCTTGACTCATAAATTGTGTCATTATAGTTTCCATAATTTTATATTGAGGATGCAAGCTGTCTGGGGAAAATATTGTTTTGTTAATTAAACAACCTTGATAGAAAAGACATTCTCTATTCCAGATCATCCTTATAGAACATTTTCTATGTAGACCACTGTTCTGTACATTGACCACTGGGTCAGAAGAGCCTTTGTGTTAAGAGAGGCATCACACCAGCTAGTTACATGGGAAGCTCTCCCACTTACTATCTCTGTGACTGTAGGGGGTTGCTGTAGTTGATGCTGTGTTTCAGGGGTAAGGGTAGTACTTACCTCATGGGGCTTTTGTGAGGATTATGTGGCAGATACATATAATACACATGGTATAAAATTATAGCTATTTCATTACTTCCTCTACATTTCTAGTTGAAAGGGACCATTTTATGAGGAGAAGTGAGGTAATTTTGGACTGAAAGTCATAAGACTTAGGTTCTATTCTCAGCTCTATCACTAACTGGTTGTGCGATGCCATTGAGTAGCATTACCACCGGATCTCAGTCTCACGCCAAATGCCATATTCTTTACCAGTAGGCTACATTGCATGTTTGTGTCACATAGAATTGAAATATGTAATATTTTTTAGTCTATGCACAATTAAACCCAAAGTTTTGACTCACTGAATATCCCCAGATTGTATTTGGAAATCTCTATGGAGTTTGTTGTGCTTATCTGGGCGTAATAATATCCGCTGTCTGCCATAGTCAGGTTGTTGATCTGCAAGGAGTAGAACTGGACAACATGCAGTCGATCTTTCCGTTTTGGATCAATCACCTGGATTTGTGCTTCCTTTGGCTGTATGAAGATGATAGCTGTTTTATCATGAAGCCAGATGACACTGGTCTCCTGTCCTCCAGGAAACTTCAGGGGAAGAGTTACTGACTCTCCCAGCACCCCATTTATCATCACCAATGGGGTTGCTGTGGTTTGTGTAACTGCATTTCCTGTAAACACAGAAGAGAAACTGCTATAACGTCCCCATTCCCACCATCCTCCTACACTCTTTCTCCGTAACTCTGCCCGTCTGTTAGAGCTCTCTACTGAAGCCCAGAGATAGGAAGAAGAGGTAAAACATTAGGAAAACTGTTGAAATGGACTATCAGAAAGACACCACCCCAACAAAGTGTCTTGGTAACGGGCAGTTGGCCCAGATGATACTGACCCAGTTCACCCTCTCACACTGGCTGGTTACCCTGGGTCATACACACTATCTGACCCCGACCTCTCAGTTCTTTCTCTGGGCATGAAGTGGAGGGGGACTGGGAACTATATCAACTTCCTGCCACAGACTCCAAGTCCACAGGTGTTTGCTGATAATGTATAATAATTAAAGCTCAACATTTACTGATTATATACTGTATGTCCAACATAGTAGAGTTGTGAGATTTAGAGTTGTCAGATTAGAGGACTAATGATCAGAATTTACAGTTATTTTTATATGTTACTTCATTTAATGCTTATACCAATTTCATTAAAGATGAATGGGTAAGGATGGATGTTGTTATCTCCATTTATAGATAAAGGACCTGAGGCAGAGTAGTTAACTAGTAATTTTCCCAAGGCTACATGGCTAAAGAATGAGTCAGGATTTAAACTCAACTACTTTGACTCCAACTACTTTTTGGTCTTTTTGTGATACCCGAGGATATTTATTCTTTTCTCAAAAAGATTATTGTCTAGCAGCGATGTTTTCACTGACACATCCCCTAAGTCATGGGACATAAAAAAATAAACAAATGGGACTACATCAAACTAAAAAGCTTCTGCATGGCTAAAGAAAACATCAACAAAATGGAAAGGGAACCAACCATATGGGAAAACATATTTAGCAATGATACCTCAAACAAGGGTTTGATCTCCAAAATATATAAAGAACTCACAAGACTCCACACAGAAGACAAATAATCCAATTGAAAAATGGGCAAAGGCCCTGCCTGAACAGACACTTCTCCAAGGAGGATGTACAGAGGACCCATAGACATATGAAAAAATGCCTAACATCACTAACCATTAAAGATGCAAATTAAAACCACAATGAGATACCAGGTCACATGGCCATCATAAACAAATCAACAAACGAGTGCTGGCAAGGTTGTGGAGAAAAGGGATCTCTAGTGCACTATTGGTGGGAATGCAGATTGGAGCAGCTGCTTTGGAAAACAGTGTGGAATTCCCTCAAAAAACTAAAGATGGAACTACCTCTTGATCCAGTGATCCTACTGCTGGGATTATATCCTAAGACTACTGAAACACCAATTCAGAAGAACCTATGCACCCCAATGTTCATAGCAGCATTATTTGCAGTAGCCTAGTGCTAAAAACAGCCTAAGTGCCCATCAGTAAATTAGTGGATTAAAAAACTATGGTACATTTACACAATGGAATACTACACAGCAGAAAGAAAGAAGGAACTCCTACCCTTTGCAACAGCATGAATGGAACTGGGAGCATTATGATAAGTGAAATAAACCAGGCTGTGAAAGACAAATACCATATGATCTCACCTATAAGTGGAACTTAATCAACAAAACAAACAAATGAGAAGCAAAATAGAACCAGAGTCTTGGAAATAAAGAACAAACTGACAGTGATCAGAGTGGGGGATGGAGTAATGGGGCAAAGATGGGGAAGGGAAAAGCAAAGGAACATGAATAGAAGACTCATGGGCATGGACAATGGTGGGGGGATTGACTGTGGAGTGGGGGGATGGGTAAGGGAAAGCAATGGGGAAAAAGGTGGGACAACTGTGACTGAACAACAATAAAAAAACTCAAAAAATATTATAATCTAGAAGAAGAGATAAACATAAAAGTAATAAATATCTCAAAAGGATATATAATGGCCATATTCTCATGAGACTATATCAGAGCCAAATAACGTTTGAAGAAAAAAGGTGAAATAGTCACAATAATTCTTAAAGAAGATGCTTCCTTAACACCTGTGTTAAATACTTAGCACTTATCACACCCTTTTGTGCATCTCTGTATACTTGTGTGTTTAGGTGATCATGTTTTAATTATCCTTGTATTTCAGCACTATGCCTGATTCAAAGTAGTATTTATTTGAGTAAATCAACTAGTAAATAATTATAACCATGACCCCAGCCTTCTTGAAATCTAATTCTCAGGAGAAGAGCTGATTAGGGGAGGAAATGTTCTTGGAATCCTGACACTCAGCTCCTGGGTGAACTCATACTTCCTTTTTCCTAAATTGTCATGTGAATGCTAGGCACATGAACATGGCTATCATCATTCTCACCTATCTACTACATCTTTCCCATCAGCACTTTAACACATTCTTATTTATCTTGAAACCACTTGGGTAAACATCACAGGCAAAATCTTGAGCAAAAAAAATCCAGATACAAATAGAATATAATGGTATGATTCCATTTATTTAGATAATAAATAGGAAAAACAAATCCATGTTGTTAGAAGTCAAGGTAGTGGTTACCTTTGAGGAGGAGGGAGGGAAGGCAAGTTAAGGGAGGGAGCATAAAGGGGGAATTCTAGGGTGCTGGTAATGTTATATTTCTTGACTGGTGTCTGTATGCACACATATTCATTTTATGGTAACTCATTGAGCTGACACTTAGGATTTTCTCTCTGTATATTATATTTTAGTAAAAGATGTTAACACAACAATGAAAACCAAACCAAAGCAAAACATTGACCATGACATGTATGGACCAAAATGTTCTGGTCACTTTTCTCTCTTCTTTCTCATTTCCTATAACTGTTCCCTGTATTCACTTTGCTCAAACTATGCTGACTTGGCTGTTCTTTGATATGGCCAGTGATTATACACTTGCAATTCACTCTGCCTGGAAAGTGCTTCTCCCAGGTGTCCATGTGTTTTACTTTTTTGTCTCCATAGGTCTTTGACACAAACATTCCCCTCAGATAGACCTTCTGTGGCCACTCTATCCTCATCACCCACCCTTACTTCTATACATTCAATTGCCTTTGAATTTGTTTTTCCCCATAATACTCTCTAGCATACTTTATAATTTGTATATTTGCTTTTTAAAAATTCTTTTTTCCTTCCACTAGAGAATAAGCTTCATTAAAGCCAGAATTTTTTGTTTGTCTTTTGTTTGTTTTTATAGTGAACATCTACACACAGTGCTTGGCACACAGTAGGTACTCAGTGGGTATTTGTTGAGTGCATGGACACATTTTTCATCCCTTCTTTTGAAGGTTTTCTATCCAGGATATTAAGGACCTTCTTGTAAGGAGCCTGGGCATACCCTGTGGTGGAAGGACTATCCAGGAACCATTTATATGGCACCAACACATTCCTTTAAGTCTCCTTTGTTTTTATAGATTGCAAATATTTGTTTATTTAACAAGTCATTCATTCTAGTATTTTCTCAGTTCTATGACAATTTAGTGAGTAAAGCCTTAAGAAACATGGAATTCAGACCATATATATTAGGTTCCTTTTCTGTACCAGTTCCTGGGCTGAAGACTAGGAATACAAATATGAATAACACACATCAGTCCTCTGGGCTCAGCACGTGGTAGAGGAGTCTGACTGGTAGACAATAGCTATGATGTGGTGAGTTAGGCCTTGACCTAGGTAGGATAGAGCTTGCCTCCACATTGCCCTCAAACCACTAATTGCACCCTGTGTGCTCAATATCAAGAACTTTCTCTTTGTTACGAGATTGTTTTCCTCTCTTTTCCATAATCTTGAGGGTAGGAATTATGTTTATTATCTCTATATTCTTAGTACTTAGCACAATTTCTAGTTCAATAAATATTGAACTGATAGAGGTATGTGCTTTGCGAGAGCACAAATTGTGAGAATGATAGTTGAGGAGAGTTGGGGGTTGTCAGGAAACACTTCACAGAGGAGATAAAATTGTAGCAGGGTTTTTAATAACAACAGAGGTTCTCCATTGCTTGATTATTTGTGATTCTTCCAAGAATGCCCTGCTATTTCTTTGCTCTGTTGTTTTCTTTGCCTGAAATACTCTTCTCCACCTTTTCTAAGAAGTGAGCTCCTATTGATCCCTCAGGGAGACAAAGAAAAATGGCCCAAATGAAAGAACAGATGAAAAATTCAGAAAAACAACTAAGCAATGAGCACATAGCCAGCCTATCAGATGCAGAGTTGGAAACACTGGTAATCAAGATGCTCACAGAAATGACTGAGCATGGACACAAAATAAAGGAAGAATTGAAGGCTTTCCAAAGTGAAATAAAGAAAAATATACAGGGAACCAACAGTGAAGGGAAGGAAACCAGGATTCAAATCAACAATTTGGAACAAAAGGAAGAAATAAACATTCAACTGGGACCAAATGAAGAAACAAGAATTACAAAACAAATAAACAAACAACTAAACAAACAAACCAAAAACCAAAAAACAAAACAAAACACACACAAACAACAAGGAGAAGCTTAGGAAACTCCAGAACAACTTTAAACATTCCAACATCTGAATCATAGGGGTGCCAGAATGAGAAGAGGAAGAGCAAGATATTGAAAATTTATTTGAAAAAATTAATGAAGAAAAACTTCCCCAGTCTGGCAAAGGAACCAGACATATAAGTCCAAGAAACTCAGAGAGTACCAAAGAAGTTGGACCCAAAGAGGAACACACCAAGGCACATCATCATTAAGTTACCCAAGATTAAAGACAAAGACAGAAATGTAAAAGCAGGATTTAGGCCAAGATGGAGGCGTAGACGGACACACTGTGCCTCCTCTCACAACCAAAATTAAGGACAACAAATATTTAGAAACAAGAAAACAACCAGAACTTATAGAAAATTGAACTGTATGGAAGTCCAACAACCATTCATCCAGACCAGTAAGAGGGGCGGAGTCGTGGTAGAAAAAAGTGGAGGTGCGGAACGCAAGTAGCAGCGGCTGGCAGTTCCCAGGTGCACGGGCGGTGGCTGGCGGTCCTGGGGCGCACAGGCGGCAGCTGGCGGCCCCCGGGCACAGGGGGGCAACTGTGCAGACCCAGTGAGGACGCACAAGGCAGCTGGCTGATCGGGGGTCCCACATTCGAGCACGCAGACGGTCCAGGCAGAGGGGAAGTGGCGGAAGGGACTGAATCCAGGAGAGAGCGGAGCAGGCGCCATTGTTCCCTCTCAGACCCCGCCCCCACATACAGCGTCACAACCCAGCGACTGGGCTGCCCCGCCCTGAGGAACACCTAAGGCTCCACCCCTCATATGTAATAGCTGCGACCAGACTAAAACCAAAACAAAACAAAACAAAAAAACCCACCAAAAATGGCTCAAACCGGAGAACCAATGAAAACCCCGGAGTCAATTCCTCTAAGCAACGAAGAGATAGCCAACCTATCAGATGCACAGTTCAAAGCACTGGTCATCAAAATGCTCACAGAATTGGTTGATTTTGCTCATAAATTAGATGAGAAAATGCAGGCTACAATATGTGAAATGAAGGAAGATGCATGGGGAACCGATAGAGATGGAAGGAAAACTGGGACTCAAATCAATGGAGTGGACCAGAAGGAAGAAACTAACAACCAAACAGAAAACAAGGAAGAAACAAGAATTCAAAAAAATGAGGAGAGGCTTAGGAACCTCCGGGACATCGTTAAACGTCCCAACATCCGAATTATAGGGGTCCCAGAAGGGGAAGAAGAGCAACAAGTAGAAAACTTATTTGAACAAATAATAAAGGAGAACTTCCCCAATATGGCAAAGGAAATAGACTACCAGGATGTCCAGGAAGCTCAGAGAGTCCCAAAGAAGTTGGACCCAAGGAGGAACACATCAAGGCACATCGTAATTACATTAGCCAAGATTAAAATGAAGCAGAGAATTCTAGAAGCAGCAAGGGATAAGGGGACAGTAACCTACAAAGGAGTTCCCATCAGACTGTCAGCTGATTTCTCAAAAGAGACCTTCCAGGCAAGAAGGGGCTGGAAAGAAATATTTGAAATCTTGAAAAGCAGGGACCTACATCCAAAATTGCTCTATCCAGCAAAGCTGTCATTTAGAATGGAAGGACAGATAAAGCGCTTCTCAGATAAGGTCAAGTTCAAGGAGTTCATCATCACCCAGCTCTTATTATATGAAATGTTAAAGGGACTTATCTAAGAAAAAGAAGATAAAAAATAGCACAGTAAAAAGACAACAAACTCACCAATATTAACAACCACACGTAAAACAAAAGCAAACTAAGCAAACAGCTAGAACAGGAACAGAACCACAGAAATGGAGATCACATGGAGGGTTAGCAACAGGGGAGTGGGAGGAGGAGAGGGGGGGAAAGGTACAGAGAATAAGTAGCATAGACGGTGGGTAGAAAATAGACAGGGGGAGGGCAAGAATAGTGTGGGAAATGTAGAAGCTAAAGAACTTATGACACAAGGACATGAACTAAAGGGGGGAATGTGGGTGGGAGAGGGTGTGCAGGGTGGGGGGAATGATGAGGGAGAAATGGGACAACTGTAATAGCATGATCAATAAAATATATTTAAAAAAATAAAATAAAAAAGAAATGTAAAAGCAACAAGAAAAAAGGATACAGGTACTTGCAAATGAGTTCCTATAAAACTATCAGCTGATTTCTCAAAAGAAACCTTACAGGTAAATAGGAGCTGGAGAGAAGTATTCAGTCATGAAAGGCAATGACCTACCTCCAAGATCACTCTACTGAGCAAAGCTTTCATTTAGAATGGAAGGGTAGAGAAAGTGCTTCCTGGATATGGTAAAGTTAAAGGAATTCATCATCACCAAGACCGTATTATATGAAACGTTAAAGGGACTTATCTAAGAAAAGAAGATGATCAAAACTATGAACATTAAAATGACAACAAACTCACAACTATCAACAACTGAACCTAAAAAACAAAATTAAAAACAAAAACAGACGAGATCGGGCATGTTCAGGGTGGTATGGCCGTAGACTGGACAGCTACATGCAAAAAAATGAAAGTGGAGCACCAACTTACACCATACACAAAAATAAATTCAAGGTGGATAAAAGATTTAAATATAAGCCATGACACCATTAAAATCCTAGAGGAGAACATAGGCAGGAAAATCTCAGATATTTCACGCAGCAATATTTTTACTGATATGTCCCCTAGAGCAAGGGACATAAAGGAAAGAATAAACAAATGGGATCTCATCAAAATAAAAAGCTTCTGCACAGCTAAATAAAACAGTATTAAAATAAAAAGAGAACCTCAGACAAGGGATTAATCTCCAAAATATATAAAGAACTTACAAAACTCTACTCTAAGAAGACAAGCATCCCAATTAAAAAATGGGCAAAGGATTTGAACAGACACTTCTCCAAGGAGGACATACAGAGGATCCAGAGACACATGAAAAGATGCTCGGTATCTCTAGCTATCAGAGAGATGCAAATGAAAACTATAATGAGATATCCCTTGACACCAGTCAGAATGGCCTTCATAAACAAAGCAACAAACAGCAAGTGTTGGAGAGGTTGTGGAGAACAGGGGACCCTAGTGCACTGTTGGTGGGATTGCAGATTGGTACAACCACTATGGAAAACAGTATGGAATTTTCTCAGAAAACTAAAAATGGACATACCTTTTGACTCAGCAATTCCACTGCTTGGATTATATCCTAAGAACCCTGAAACACCAATCCAAAAGAACCTATGCACCCCTATGTTCATAGCAGCCCAATTTACAATAGCCAAGTGCTGGAAGCAACCTAGGTGCCCATGAGTTAATGAATGGATCAAAAAATTGTGGTACATTTACACAATGGAATTCTATGCAGCAGAAAGAAAGAAGGAGCTCCTACCCTTTGCAACAGTATGGATGGAATTGGAGAGCATTATGCTAAGCGAAATAAGCCAGGCAGTGAAAGACAAATACCATATGATCTCACCTTTAACAGGAACCTAATCAACAAAACAAACAAACAAGCATAATATAAACAAATTCACTGAATTTGAGAACAGTCTGACGGTGACTAGAGGGGGAGGGGAGGGAATTTCAGGGGAAAAGGGGAACGGTTTAGAGCAACAAGTATAAAGGACTCATGGACAAAAACTATGAGGGGTGGAAATGGGAGGAAGGTGGGGAGGGCTGGGGTGGTGGGCTGGGGGCGGGGTAAAAGACAGAAAACTGTACAATATCAACAATTAAAAAATACTGATTAAAAAAAAAGACTAAGCAAACAACTAGAACAGGAACAGAATCACAGAAATGGATGTCACATGAGGGGTTGCCAGTAAGGACTGGCACGGGGGAGAATGGGGAAAAAGGCACAGGGAATAAGAAGCATAATTGGTAGGTACTAAATAGACAGGGGGAGGTCAAGAATAGTATAGGAAATGGCAAAAACTATGAACAGTAAAATGACAACAAACTCACAACTATCAACGACTGAACCTAAAAAAAAAAATGAAAACGAAAACAGCAAGTAACTAGAATGGGAACAGAATCAGAGAAATGAACATCACATAGAAGATTTTCAGTGTGGGGGAGGGGGAGAATGGGAGAAATGGTACAGGGAATAAGAAGCGTAATTAGTAGGCATAAAATAGACAGGGAGAGGTTAAGAATGATATAGGAAACAGAGAAGTTAAAGAAATTGTATGTACAGCCCATGAACATGAACTAAGGGGGGATGCTGGAGGGTTGAGGGGTGCAGAGTGGAGTGGGGATAAAGGGGGAAAATTGGGAAAACTGTAATAACATAGTCAATAAAATATACTTTTAAAAAAGAATAGTACAGGAAATGGAGAAGCCGAAGAACTTATACATATGATCCATGGACATGAATTAAGTGGGGAGAATGCTGGTGGGGGTGGGGCAGGGCAGAGAAGGATAAAGGAGAGAAAAAATGGTATAACTGTAATAGCCTAATCAATAAAATATACTTAAAAGGTGAGATCATATGGTATTTGTCTTTCACCACCTCACTTATTTTGCTTAGCATAATGCTTTCTAGTTCCATCCATGCTGTTGCAAAGGGTAGGAGCTCCTTCTTTCTTTCTGCTGCATAGAATTCCATTGTGTAAATGTAACATAGTTTTTTGATCCATTCATTTACTGATGAGCACCTAGGTTGCTTTCAGCACTTAGCTATTGTAAATTGTGTGTGTATTCAAAAATTACTAAAATTAGAAAGGAAAGAGTGGACATTACTACAGAGTTTATAGACATAAAAAAAGGGATTATGAAATGATATTATAAAATAGACAAATTCCTAAAACAAATTATCAAGACTGACCTAAGAATCAAAAGAAAATTTGGGAAGGAACATGGCGGTGTGGTAGAAGGGAGCACATTCCACTTCCCACTACACACGGGAGAAAAACCTGGCTGATCTACAGAAGAACAGAGCAGACAAGGAACAGTAACACAGCATATTTGAGAATAGGATATTGAAAATTGTAGCGGACATTGAAAAACCAGTCAGTAAGGAGAGTACTTCAGAACAATAGGAGCCCAGGGATCAGCGCAGAGACCAGGGTGGCTGACGCCCACGAATGCAGACAGCTTGGGACCATGGGCGTGCAGGTGCAAGATGGTGGCGGGATGGTAGGTAGGCCCCGAGTTACCACAGAAAGCTGCGCCGGGGCCAGTGGAGACGGCTGCGTGTGACCGGAGACCCCAGCTCACACCCATAAACTCGGGAAAGTGAGCACACTCCAGGAGGCTCCGAACACATGCTGGAACCCCTGTGCGGAGAGGCACCAGACTAACTCTGGGGACAGTAGCACGATGATGACTGAGTGCTGAACACAGAGAAAAGCATTACCATCACCCCTCGATCATTGCAGCCAGCAAGACCAGAAAAACCAGCTCGGCAAGTTTGAAAACAGCAAGAGTTTTTTGTTTGGTGTTTTTTTTTCTTTTGGTTTGTGTGTGTGTGTGTGTGTGTGTGTGTGTGTGTGTTTTGTTTTTTGTTTGTTTTGTTTTTTGTGTGTCTGTTTATATAATTGTTTTTAATTATTATTTCTTTATTTTATCTTCATTTTTACTCAACTCCTTTTGCCTCTCTTTACTTCGTTCTTGTCTTATTCCCACTTCCTTTCTTTCCAATTTTCTCTCTTCTACCTTCCTCTTTTTTTCTTTCTTCTTTTTTCGTTTTCCCCCATTTTCTCTTTTTAAATACCCATGAGTGAGACAAAAACAAACAAACAAACAAACCTGGAATTGTGAAAAAACCAGAGTTGGACCCAAAAAGAGGGTATCCCAGCAGCTGAGACAGTGGAAGCTGTGAACAGCAGGATATCTGAAGGAGATTCCACCACTGAATCTCACAGGTATTCTACCACAGAAGGTCACACCATAAACCCAGGGAGCCAGAACAGATCAATTTAAGAAGTTGAGGCTAAAAAGAAAAGTCTTACAAACAATGGGAAGACAAAGAAACAATCCCCAAATGAATGGAAAGGAGGAAGCCCCAGAAAGAATGCTAAATGAAACAGAGGCAACTCAACTATCAGATATTGAGTTCAAAGCAATGGTTGTCAGGAAGCTCCATGAGCTCTCAATGAGCTACCAGAAACTACAGGGAAGTTATGATGAACTCACTGCAAACTATATGAACATGAAAAAGGAAATAGAAACTATCAACAAGGGCCAAGAGGAAATGAAGAATACAATTTCTGAACTGAAGAACACGGTAGAAGGAATGAAAAGCAGGATCAATGAAGCAGAGGATCAGATAAGCGAGTTGGAGGACAAAATAGAAACAAACACCCAGAAAGAGCAAGAAAAGGAAAAGAGGCTCAGAAAGAATGAAGAGGGATTAAGAGAAATGCAAGACAACATGAAACGTAATAATATCCCTAAAATAGGGATACCAGAAGGAGAAGAAGAAGAGCAAGGGATAGAAAACCTATTTCAAAAAGTAATGATGGAAAACTTTCCTAATTTGGTGAGAGAAAAAGTCACACAAATCCAGGAAACACAGACAGTCCCAATGAAGAGGACCCAAAGAGGCCCACTTCAAGACACATCATAATTAAAAGGGCAAAATACCAAGACAAAGAGAGAATCTTAAAGGCAGCAAGGGAGAAAAAGGAAGTAACATACAAGGGAACCCCAATCAGGTTAGCAGCAGACTTCTCAATGGAAATGCTCCAAGCCAGAAGAGAATGGCAAGAAATATTCCAAGTAATGAGAACCAAAGGCCTGTAACCCAGACTACTTTACCCAGAAAGTCTTTCAATCAAGATAGAAGGCCAAATAAGGAGCTTCCCAGACAAAAGAAGTCTAAAAGAATACACCTCTACCAAACCACTTCTGAAAGAGCTGCTAAAGGGACTGCTTTAAGGAAAGGAAGAGAGAGAGAGAGAGAGAGAGAGAGTGAGAGAGAGAGAGAGAGAGAGAGAGAAGAACACATGTACAAAAATGGCAATGAATCAGTACCTATCAATAATAACCTTAAATGTAAATGGATTAAATGCTCCAATCAAAAGACATAGAATAGCTGAATAGATAAGAAAGCATGACCCACACATATGCTGCCTACAAGAGACCCACCTCAGGACAAAAGACCTACACAGACTCAAAGCGAAGGGCTGGAAACCAAATTTTCCAAGCAAATGGACAGGAAAAAAAAAAGCCAGGGTAGCAATATTCATATCAGACAAACCAGACTTCAAAAGCAGAGCCATAAAGAGAGACCCAGAAGGTCACTTCATAATACTCAAGGGAAGAATCCACCAGGAAGACATAAACATTGTAAATATATATGCACCTAATGGAGGAGCACCTAAATATATCAAGAAAATCATAGAGGACATCAAGGAAGATATTGACAGCAACACAATCATAGTAGGCAATTTTAACACCCCACTGTCAAAAATGGACAGTTCTTCCAAACAAAATATCAACAAAGATATTGTGACATTGAACAACAATGTAGATGAAATGGACTTAACTGATATATATGTATAGAGCCCTTCATCCCAAAGAAACTAAATATACATTCTTCTCAAATGCACATGTAACATTTTCAAAGATAGACCACATGATAGGACACAAAACAAGCCTCAACAAATTCAAGAAAATTGAAATCATACCAAGCATTTTCTCTGACCACAAGGAACTGAAACTAGAAACCAACCCCAAGGGGAAAAACCCAAAACCCTCAAAATCTTGGAGATTGAATAGCATGCTATTAAACAATGAATGGGTCAAGAATGAAATTAGGGAGGAAATCAAAAAGTTTTAGGAAAGAAATGATAATTAACTCACATCGACCCAAAACTTATGGGACACAGCAAAGGCAGTCCTGAGAGGGAAGTTCATAGTGATATAGGCCTACCTGAAAAAGACAGAAACATCTCAAACAAACAACCTAACCCTACGTCTACAAGAACTCGAGGATCAACGACAAAGACAGCCCACAGCAAGTACAAGGAAGGAAATAACCAAGATCAGAGCAGAATTAAATGACATAGAGACTAAAAGCACAATTCTAAAAATCAATGAATCCAGGAGCTGGTTCTTTGAAAAGATCAACAAAATTGACAAGCCTTTAAGTAGGCTCATCAAGAAAAAAAGAGAGAGGACTCGAATAAACACAACCAGAAATGAAAGAGGAGAGATTACGACTGACACCACAGAAATACAAAGGATTGTAAGAAATTACTATGAAGAACTGTATGCCAAGAAATTTTAAAATCTAGGTGAAATGGACAAGTTTCTAGAAAAATATAATCTTTCAAAACGCAATGAAGAAGATGCAGAAAGCCTGAACAGACCAATAACAGCTGATGAAATTGAAGCAGTAATCCAAAAACTCCCGACACACAAAATCCCTGGACTGCATGGTTTCACAGGAGAATTCTACAAAGCATTTAAGGAAGAGCTAACCCCTATTCTTCACAGACTATTCGAGAAAATCCAAAATGATGGAAGACTCCCAAACTCTTTTTATGAAGCCAGCATCATCCTAATCCCCAAAACAGGTAAAGACACAACAAAGGAGAACTTCAGGCCAATATCGCTGATGAATATAGATGCGAAAATCCTCAACAAAATATTGGCAAACCGCATCCAACAATACATTAAAAAGATCATACACCATGACCTAGGGGGATTCATCCCAGGGATGCAAGGATGGTTCAACACTCGCAAATCAGTAAAATGTAATATATCACATAAACAAAAGCAAAGACAAAGATTATATCAATAGATGCGGAAAAATCATTTGACAGGGTACAACAGCCATTTATGATAAAAACACTCAGCAAAGTGGGAATGGAGGGAGCATTCATCAACATAATAAAGGCCATATACGGGAGACCTACAGCCAACATCATACATAATCAATGGGAAAAAACTAAAATCTTTTCCACTAAGATCAGGAACAAGACAAGCTTGTCCACTTTCACCACTTCTATTCAATATAGTATTGGAAGTCTTAGCCACAGCAATTAGACAAGAAAAGGAAATAAAAGGCATCCAACTCGGAAAGGAGGAAACAAAATTATCATTGTTTGCATATGACAGGATAGTGTACATAGAAAATTCTATAGAATTGGGCAAAAAATTGCTCAACCTAATAAATGAATTTGGCCAAACAGCTGGATACAAAGTCAATATCAAGAAATCATACAGAGGATCCAGAGACACATGAAAAGATGCTCGATATCGCTAGCTATCAGAGAGATGCAAATTAAAACCACAATGAGATACCACTTGACACCAGTCAGAATGGCCCTCATAAACAAAGCAACAAACAGCAAGTGTTGGAGAGGTTGTGGAGAAAAGGGAACACTAGTGCACTGCTGGTGGGAGTGCAGACTGGTACAACCACTATGGAAAACAGTATGGAATTTTCTAAAAAAACTAAAAATGGATATACCTTTTGACCCAGCAATTCCATTGTTAGGACTATATCCTAAGAACCCTGAAACACCAATCCAAAAGAAACTATGCATCCCTATGTTTATAGCAGCACAACTTACAATAGCCAAGTGTTGGAAGCAACCTAGATGCCCATCAGTAAATGAATGGATCAAAAAACTGTGGTACATTTATACAATGGAATTCTATGCAGCAGAAAGAAAGAAGAAGCTCATACCCTATGCAACAGCATGGATGGAACTTGAGAGCATCATGTTAAGGGAAGTAAGCCAGGCAGTGAAAGATAAATACCATATGATCTCACCTTTAACAGGAACCTAATCAACAAAACAAACAAACAAGCATAATATAACCAAAGACATGGAAATTGGGAACATGCTGAAAGTCACCAGAGGGGAGAGGGGAGGGAATTTCAGGGGAAAAGGGGAAGGATTTACAGGAACAAGTATAAAGGACACATGGACAAAAACTATGGGGGGGGGTGGAAATGGGAGGGAGATGGGGAGGGCTGGGGTGGCGGGTTCGGGTGAGAATAAAAGACAGAAAACTGTACAAGATCAACAATAAAAATAAAAATTAAAAAAAAAAGAAATCAAAGGCATTTTTATATACCAAGAATGAAACAACAGAAGGAGAAATGAAGAAAAAAATCCCATTTGATATAGCAAAAAGGAAAATAAAATACTTAGGAATAAACCTAACCAAGGAGGTAAAAGACCTGTATGTAGAAAACTACACAACACTGAGGAAAGAAATCAAGGAAGACACAAACAAATAGAAACACATACCGTGTTCATGGATCAGAAGAATTAACATCATCAAAATGTCCATACTTTCCATAGCAATTTACAGATTCAATGCAATACCTATTAAAATACCAATGGCATATTTCACAAACATAGAACAAACATTTCAAAAATTTATAGGGAATCATAAACTACCTTGAATAGCTGCAGCAATCTTGAGAAAGAAGAGCAAAGTAGGAGGGATCACAATAGCTGATACTAAAATTTATTACAAGGCCACTGTAATCAAAACAGCCTGGCACTGGCACAAAAACAGGCATGTGGACCAGTGGAATAGAACAGAGAGCCCAGAAATAAACCCAAGTCTCTACAGTCAATTAATATTCGACAAAGTGGGCAGCAACATAAAATGGAGCAAAAATAGCCTCTTCAACAAGTGGTGCTGGGAGTACTGGACAGCTACGTGCAAAAAAAATGAAAGTGGAGCACCAACTTACACCATACACAAAAATAAATTCAAGGTGGATAAAAGATTTAAATATAAGTTGTGACACCATTAAAGTCCTAGAGGAGAACATAGGCAGGAAAATCTCAGATATTTCACGCAGCAACATTTTTACTGATATGTCTCCTAAAGCAAGGGACAGAAAGGAAAGAATAAACAAATGGGATCTCATCAAAATAAAAAGCTTCTGCGCAGCCAAACAGTATTAAAATAAAAAGAGAACCAACCATATGGGAAAACGTATTTGCCAATGATACCTCAGACAAGGGTTTAATCTCCAAAATATACAAAGAATCCACTCGACTCCACTCTAAGAAGACAAGCAACCCGATTAAAAAAATGGGCAAAGGACTTGAACAGACACTGCTCCAAGGAGGACATACACAGGATCCAGAGACACATGAAAAGATGCTTGATATCGCTAGCTATCAGAGAGATGCAAATGAAAACCACAATGAAATACCACTTGACACCAGTCAGAATGGTCTTCATAAACAAAGCAACAAACAGCAGGTGTTGGAAAGGTTGTGGAGAAAAGGAGACCCTAGCGCACTGTTGGTGGGATTGCAGACTGGTATAACCACTATGGAAAATAGTATGGAATTTTCTAAGAAAATTAAAAATGGATCTACCTTTTAACTCAGCAATTCCACTGCTTGGACTATATCCTAAGAACCCTGAAACACCAATCCAAAAGAACTACGCACCCCAATATTCATAGCAGCACAATTTACAGTAGCCAAGTTCCCTAGGTGCCCATCTGTAAATGAATGGATCAATAAACTATGGTACATTTACACAATGGAATTCTATGTAGCAGAAAGAAAGAAGGAGCTCCTACTCTTCACAACAGGATGGATGGAACTGGAGAGCATTATGCTAAGTGAAATAAGCCAGTCAATGAAGGATAAATACCATATGATCTCAACTTTAAGAGGAACCTAATCAACAAAGCAAACAAATAAGCAAAATATAACCAAAGACATTGAAATTGACAACAGGATGACAGTGACCAGAGTGGAGAGGGTGGGGAATTTCAGGGGAAAAGGGGGAAGAGATTAGACAACAAGTATAAAAGACACAGGGATAAAGACTAGGGAGGGTGGAAATGGGAGGAAGGTGGGGAATGCTGGGACGGTGGGCCGGATGGGAGTAAAAGACAGAGAACTTTACAAGAACAACAATTAAAATAAAGAAAAAACAAAAAAAGAAAATTTGCCTTGGCTGGTGTGGCTCAGTGAATTGAGTGCTGACCTGTGAACCAAAGGGTTGTTGGTTCAATTCCCAGTCAGGGCATATGCCTGGGTTATGGGCTAGGTCCTCGGTAGGGGGCATGTGAGAGGCAACCACACCTTGATATTTCCTTTCCTCTTTCTCCCCCTTTCCCCGCTGTTAAAAAAATTAAAAATCTAAAAAAAAAAAAAAAAGAAAAGAAAATGTTAGAGAACCTATAACAAATAAAGGGATTGCATCAGTAATCAAATATATATTGACAAATGAAAGCTCAAGACCTGATGGCTTTGCTGGTGAATTTACCAATTATTTAGGGAATAATTAACACCAATCCTTCTCAAAAAGTTCCCTAAAATAGAAGATAAAATACTTTCTAATTCATCCTATGAGGTCAGCATTACCCTGATATCTTTATCAAATTCAAAGTCAACCCCCCAAAAAAAGAAAAGATAACTACCAACCAATATCTTTTATGAATATCAATATAAAAATCCTCAACAAAACACTAACAAACTTTATTCAGGAGCATTTTCAAAGGATTGAAAATCTTACATCATGATTGAATGGATTTTATCCCAGGATGCAAGTGTGGTTCAATGTATCAAAATCAATCAATGTGATACAATATGAGAATAAAAGAAAAGAAAATAATCATCTCAATCGACACAGATAAAGTATTTAACAAAATCTTACACCATTCCACACTTAAGAATATAGGATTAGAAGGGAACTTTTTTACCTTGGTAAAAGTCATTTTGAAAACCCATTCTATTTAAGGATGAAAGACTGAAAGACTTTCACAAAAACCAGGAACAAGACAATAGTGCCTGCTTTCACCACTTTTATTCAACACTGTACTGGAAGTTCTAGCTAGAGCAATTAGGGAAGAAAAAAATAAAAGATATCTTAATTGGAAAGGAATAAATAAAAGTATTCTTATCTTATAGATAGAAAATAATAAAGAACCCACACACACAAAATCATTACAGCTAACAAATAAATTTAGCAAAGTTGAAAGATAAAAGGTCAATAAAGAAATTAAGGCAATTCCATTTACAATATCATCCAAAATAATAAAATATCTAGGAATAATTTAACCAAGGAGATTAAACACTTTATACTGAGAACTATAAAACATTTCTAAAATAAGTTAAAGAAAAAATTAAATGTAAAGACATCCTATCTTCATGGATTAGAAGACCTAATATTAAGATGGCAGTACTACCCAAAGCAATTTACACTTACAATGCAATCTCTAGCAAGATTTCAATGACTTTTATTACTTTTTTTCAGAAATGGAGAATCCAAATTCTCAAGTCTCAAATTCATAAGGAATCTGAAGGGGCCCCAAATAGCCAAAACAATACTAAAATAGAAAAACAAAACTGCAGAACTCACACTTCCCAACATCAAAATTTACACAGCTACAGTAATCAAAATGGTTTGGTGCTGACATAAGGATAGATATATAGATATCTATATGGAATTGAATTGAATAAATAAATAAACTGTATGTTTATGGAGAATTAACTTTTGACAACAGTGAAAAGACTATTCAATGGTGAAAGAAGTTGCTTCAACAAATGGTGTTGGCCTATAGCGTCACAACTCCGCGACTGGGCTGCCCCGCCCCGAGGAACACCTAAGGCTCCATCCCTCACTATGTAATAGCCGCGACCAAACTAAAACCAAAACAAACAACAACAACAACAAAAAAAACCACCAAAAATGGCTCAAACCAGAGAAGAAATCAAAGTTCCAGAGCCAATTCCTCTAAGCCATGAAGAGATAGCCAATCTATCAGATGCACAGTTCAAAGCACTGGTCATCAAAATGCTCACAGAATTGGTTGATTTTGCTCACAAACTAGATGAAAAAATGCAGGCTACAATCCGTGAAATGAAGGAAGATGCATGGGGAACTGATAGAGATGGAAGGAAAACTGGGACTCAAATCAATGGAGTGGACCAGAAGGAAGAAATTAACAACCAAACAGAAGATGAGGAAGAAACAAGAATTCAAAAAAATGAGGAGAGGCTTAGGAACCTCCGGGACATCGTTAAACGTCCCAACGTCCGAATTATAGGGGTCCCAGAAGGGGAAGAAGAAGAGCAACAAGTGGAAAACTTATTTGAACAAATAATAAAGGAGAACTTCCCTATCTGGCAAAGGAAATAGACTACCAGGATGTCCAGGAAGCTCAGAGAGTCCCAAAGAAGTTGGACCCAAGGAGGAACACACCAAGGCACATCGTAATTACATTAGCCAAGATTAAAATGAAGGAGAGAATTCTAGAAGCAGCAAGGGATAAGGGGACAGTCATCTACAAGAGAGTTCCCATCAGACTGTCAGCTGATTTCTCAAAAGAGACCTTACAGGCAAGAAGGGGCTGGAAAGAAATATTTGAAATCTTGAAAAGCAGGGACCTACATCCAAAATTGCTCCATCCAGCAAAGCTGTCATTTAGAATGGATGGACAGATAAAGCGCTTCTCAGATAAGGTCAAGTTCAAGGAGTTCATCATCACCAAGCCCTTACTATAAGAAATGTTAAAGGGACTTATCTAAGAAAAAGAAGATAAATAATAGGACAGCGAAAAGACAGCAAACTCACAGCTATTAAGAACCACACCTAAAACAAAAGCAAACTAAGCAAACAGCTAGAACAGGAACAGAACCACAGAAATGGAGATCATATGGAGGGTTAGCAACAGGGGCGTGGGAGGAGGAGAGAGGGGGAAAAGGTACAGAGAATGAGTAGCACAGATGGTGGGTAGAAAATAGACAGGGGGAGGGCAAGAATAGTGTGGGAAATGTAGAAGCTAAAGAACTTATGACACATGGACATGAGCTAAAGGGGGGAATGTGGGTGGGAGAGGGTGTGTAGGGTGGAGGGGAATGATGGGGGAGAAATGGGACAACTGTAATAGCATAATCAATAAAATATATTAAAAAAAAACAAGTGGTGTTGGGACAATTATGTGTCTACATGAAAAAAAAAATGAAGTTGGATCCCTAACTCACACCTATACAACAATTGCCTCAAAATGTTTCAATGACTTAAGTATGAGAGCTAAAATTACAAAACTCTTAGAAGAAAACAGATTTAAATTTTTCTGTCCTTCGGCTTGTCAACAGATTTTTAGAAAAGACATCAAAAGCATGAATAACAAAGAAAAAATAGAAAACTTGGACTTAATATAAATAAAAAACTTTTGTTTTCAAAGGATATTATCAAGAAAATGGAGTCCCATCTCTACCCAACAGCAAAGAGAGCTTCTTAAAATGCAGTTCTGAGGACTTCTGATCAAGATGGAGGCGTGGGTAAACATGCTTTGCCTCCTCATACAACCACAGAAAGAATTACAACTAGACCTTAAAACAACACAGAGAACCATCAGAAAATCAAGTTGTATGGAAGTCCAACAACCAAGGATTTAAAGAAGTCACGTTTATCCAGATGGGTAGGAGGGGCAGAGATGCAGAGACAGGCCGAGAGGTGTGGAAATGTGCTGTGGGCCAGAGAGGCAGCAGCAGAAGCAGAATGGGTGGTCCTGCATGCATGTGTGGTGGATAAAAATTGGGAGTGATACCTTGGGAGAAAGTGATCCCAGCCCAAGGCCAGACCACACAGTCCAGGGTTGTAGTGCCAGGAAGATAAATCCCCTAACTTCTGGCTGTAAAATCCAGTGGGGGTTGGGGTGGTGGTAAAAATTGTCAGAATGTCAGGAGACTCTGCTTAAAGGACCCACAGGGACTTAAAATCTACACAAACACCTCTTGGATTTATTACCAGGGCAAAAGCTGGAAGGGTGTGAGTTGCACAGGGTGAGTGCTGGGTAAATGTCCAGAATCCAGGCAGCAGTATTGTTTCCTCTCTGAGCCATCTCCCCACCCACACAGAGCCACAAAGTGGTGAAGCAGGTTGCCCCACCCTGATGATTATGTACAGCTCCTCCTCACACAATTTACACGTGCCTTTTCTATAATAGGCCATGCTACTAAGACAGGGAGTTACAGTGGCTCTGCCTAATATACAGAAACAAACACAGAGAGGCTGCCAAATTGAGGAGACAAAGAAATATGGTCCAAATGAAAGAACAGAACAAAACCTCAGAAAAAGAACTAAATGAAATGGAGATAACCAACCTATCAGATGCAGAGTTTAAAACACTAGTGATAAGGATCCTCAAAGAACTCACTGAGTATGGCAACAAAATAAAAAACCCAGGAAGAAATGAAGGTTACACCGAGTGAAATAAAGAAAAATCTACAGGGAACCAACAATGGAGGAGGTGAAGCTGGAATTCAAATCCATAATTTGGAACATAAGAAAGAAATAAGCATTCAACCAGAACACTAAGAAGACAAAATAATTCAAAAAATGAGGATAGTATAAAGTGTCTCTGGGACATTACCAAACATACCAACATCTGAATCATAGCAATGCCAGAAGGAGAAGAGGAACAGCAAGAAAATGAAAACTAATTTGAAAAAAATAATGAAACCTAGCTTCCCTAATTTCATGAAGGAAATAGACATATAAGCCTAGGAAGCACAGAGAGTCCCAAACAAGTTGGACCCACAGAGGACACACCAATACACATCATAATTAAAACACCAAAGTTTAAAGATAAAGAGAGAATCTTTTTCTTTCAGTTTTATTTTATTTTTTTAATCACTATTTTTTTAAATTATTGATCTTATACAGTTTTCTCTCTTTTACTCCCCCCCGCAGCCCCCCGCCCTAGCCCTTTCCACCTCCCTACCATTTCCACCCCCCATAGTTTTTGTTCCTGTGTCCTTTATACTTGTTGCTCTAAACCGTTTCCCTTTTCCCCTGAAATTCCCTCCCCTCTCCCCTCTGGTCACTGTCAGACTGTTCTCAATTTCAGTGTCTTTGGTTATATTATGCTTGTTTGTTTTGTTGATTAGGTTCCTGTTAAAGGTGAGATCATATGGTATTTGTCTTTCACTGCCTGGCTTATTTCGCTTAGCATGATGCTCTCCAGCTCCATCCACGCTGTAGCAAAGGGTAGGAGCTCCTTCTTTCTTTCTGCTGCATAGAATTCCATTGTATAAATGTACCACAGTTTTTTGATCCATTCATTAACTGATGGGCACCTAGGTTGCTTCCAACACTTGGCTATTGTAAATTGGGCTGCTATGAACATAGGGGTGCATAGGTTTTTTTGGATTGGTGTTTCAAGGTTCTTAGGATATAATCTAAGCAGTGGAATTGCTGAGTCAAAAGGTATGTCCATTTTTAGTTTTCTGAGAAAGTTCCATACTGTTTTCCATAGTGATTATACCAGTCTGCAATCCCACCAACAATGCACCAGGATCCCCTGTTCTCCACAAACTCTCCAACACTTGCTATTTGTTGCTTTGTTTATGAAGACCATTCTGACTGGTGTCAAGTGGTATTTCATTGTGGTTTTCATTTGCATCTCTCTGATAGCTAGCGATATCAAGCATCTTTTCATGTGTCTCTGGATCCTGTGTATGTCCTCCTTGGAGCAGTGTCTGTTCAAGTCCTTTGCCCATTTTTTTAATCGGGTTGCTTGTCTTCTTAGAGTGGAGTCGAGTGGATTCTTTGTATATTTTGGAGATTAAACCCTTGTCTGAGGTATCATTGGCAAATACGTTTTCCCATATGGTTGGTTCTCTTTTTATTTTAATACTGTTTGGCTGCGCAGAAGCTTTTTATTTTGATGAGATCCCATTTGTTTATTCTTTCCTTTCTGTCCCTTGCTTTAGGAGACATATCAGTAAAAATGTTGCTGCGTGAAATATCTGAGATTTTCCTGCCTATGTTCTCCTCTAGGACTTTAATGGTGTCACAACTTATATTTAAATCTTTTATCCACCTTGAATTTATTTTTGTGTATGGTGTAAGTTGGTGCTCCACTTTCATTTTTTTTGCACGTAGCTGTCCAGTACTCCCAGCACCACTTGTTGAAGAGGCTATTTTTGCTCCATTTTATGTTGCTGCCCACTTTGTCGAATATTAATTGACTGTAGAGACTTGAGTTTATTTCTGGGCTCTCTGTTCTATTCCACTGGTCCACATGCCTGTTTTTGTGCCAGTGCCAGGCTGTTTTGATTACAGTGGCCTTGTAATAAATTTTGGTATCAGGTATTGTTTTTTTTTAAAATATATTTTATTGATTATGCTATTACAGTTGTCCCGTTTCTCCCCCATCATTCCCCCCACCCTGCACACCCTCTCCCACCCACATTCCCCCCGTTAGTTCATGTCCATCTGTCATAAGTTCTTTAGCTTCTACATTTCCCATACTATTCTTACCCTGCCCCTGTCTATTTTCTACCCACTATCTATGCTACTCATTCTCTGTACCTTCCCCCCCCCCACACCCCTGTTGCTAACCCTCCATATGATCTCCATTTCTGTGGTTCTGTTCCTGTTCTAGCTGTTTGCTTAGTTTGCTTTTGTTTTAGGTGTGATTCTTAATAGCTGTGATTTTGCTGTCTTTTCATTGTCATATTTTTGATCTTCTTTTTCTTAGATAAGTCCCTTTAATATTTCATATAATAAGAGCTTGGTGATGATGAACTCCTTGAACTTGACCTTATCTGAGAAGCGCTTTATCTGCCCTTCCATTCTAAAGGACAGCTTTACTGGAAAGAGCAATTTTGGATGTAGGTCCCTGCTTTTCAAGATTTCAAATATTTCTTTCCAGCCCCTTCTTGCCTGTAAGGTCTCTTTTGAGAAATCAGCCGACAGTCTGATGGGAACTCCTTTGTAGATGACTGTCCCCTTTTCCCTTGCTGCTTCTAGAATTCTCTCCTTCATTTTAATCTTGGCTAATGTAATTACGATGTGCCTTGGTGTGTTCCTCCTTGGGCCCAACTTCTTTGGGACTCTCTGAGCTTCCTGGACGTCCTGGTGGTCTATTTCCTTTGCCAGATAGGGAAGTTCTCCTTGATTATTTGTTCAAATAAGTTTTCCACTTGTTGCTCTTCCTCTTCCCCTTCTGGGACCCCTATAATTCAGACGTTGGGACGTTTAACGATGTCCCGGAGGTTCCTAAGCCTCTCCTCATTTTTTTCAATTCTTGTTTCTTTCTCGTTTTCTGTTTGGTTTTTAATTTCTTCCTTCTGATCCACTCCATTGATTTGAGATCCAGTTTTCCTTCCATCTCTATCGGTTCCCCATGCGTCTTCCTTCATTTCACGTATTGTAGCCTGCATTTTCTCATCTAATTTATGAGCAAAATCAACCAATTCTGTGAGCATTTTGATGACCAGTGCTTTGAACTGTGCATCTGATAGGTTGGCTATCTCTTGGTCGCTTAGAGGAATTGATTCCAGGGTTTTCATTTTTCCTCCGGTTTGAGCCATTTTTGGTGGGGTTTTTTGTTTTGTTTTGGTTTTAGTCTGGTCACAGCTATTACGTATGAGGGGTGGAGCCTTAGGTGTTCCTCAGGGCGGGGCAGTCCAGTCACTGGGTTGTGACGCTGTATGTGGGGGCGGGGCCTGAGAGGGAATAATGGCGCCTGCTCCGCTCTCTCCTGGATTCAGTCCCTTCCGCCACTTCCCCTCTGCCTGGACGGTCTGCGTGTGCGAATGTGGGATCACCTGGTCAGCCAGCTGCCTTGTGCGTCCTCACTGGGTCTGCACAGTTGCCCCCCTGTGCCCGGGGTCCGCCAGCTACCGCCTGTGGGCCTGAGGACCGCCAGCCACCGCCCGTGCACCTGGGAACTGCGAGCTGCTGCTACTTGCGTTCCTGGGTCCGTACCTCCACTTTTTCCTGCTGCGACTCCGCCCCTCTTACCGGACTGGATGAATGGTTGTTGGACTTCCGTACAGTTCAATTTTCTATAAGTTCTGGTTGTTTTCTTGTTTCTAAATATTTGTTGTCCTTAATTTTGGTTGTGAGAAGAGGCACAGTGTGTCCGCCTACGCCTCCATCTTGGCCGGAAGTCTGGTATCAGGTATTGTGATCCCTCCTACTTTCGTCTTCTTTCTCAAAATTGCTGCAACTGGACTTCCGGCCAAGATGGAGGCGTAGGCAGACACACTGTGCCTCCTCTCACAACCAAAATTAAGGACAACAGACATTTAGAAACAAGAAAACAACCAGAACTGATAGAAAATTGAACTGTACGGAAGTCCAACAACCATTCATCCAGACCGGTAAGAGGGGTGGAGTCGAGGCACGGAAAAGTGGAGGTGCGGACCTGGGAACACAAGCAGCAGAGCGGCTGGCAGTTTCCAGGTGCACAGGTGGCGGCTGGCGGTCCCCGGGCCCCCAGGCAGCAGGTGGCGGATCCCGGGCACAGGGGGGCAACTGTGCAGACCCAGGAGAACGCACAAGGCGGCTGGCTGACCAGGTGGTCCCACATTCACGCACGCAGATGGTCCAGGAAGAGGGGAAGTGTCGGAAGGGACTGAATCCAGGAGAGAGCAGAGCGGGCGCCATTGCTCCCTCTCAAACCCCGCCCCCACATACAGCATCACAACCCAGCAACTGGGCTGTCCCACACTGGGGATCCCCTGAGGCTCCACCCCTCACTACGTAATAGCCGCCACCAGACTAAAACCAAAACAAACAACAACAACAAAAAAACCCCACCAAAAATGGCTCAAACCCGAGAAAAAATGAAAACCCCAGAGTCAATTCCTCTAAGCCGTGAAGAGATAGCCAACCTATCAGATGCACAGTTCAAAGCACTGGTCATCAAAATGCTCACAGAATTGGTTGATTTTGCTCACAAATTAGATGAAAAAATGCAGGCTACAATACGTGAAATGAAGGAAGACGCAGGGAACTGATAGAGATGGAAGAAAAACTGGGACTCAAATCAATGGAGTGGACCAGAAGGAAGAAACTAACAACCAAACGGAAAACATGGAAGAAACAAGAATTCAAAAAAATGAGGAGAGGCTTAGGAACCTCCGGGACATCGTTAAACGTCCCAACATCCGAATTATAGGGGTCCCAGAAGGGGAAGAGGAAGAGCAACAAGTGGAAAACTTATTGGAACAAATAATCAAGGAGAACTTCCCCAATCTGGCAAAGGAAATAGACTACCAGGAAGTCCAGGAAGCTCAGAGAGTCCCAAAGAAGTTGGATCCAAGGAGGAACACACCAAGGCACATCGTAATTACATTAGCCAAGATTAAAATGAAGCAGAGAATTCTAGAAGCAGCAAGGGAGAAGGGGACAGTTACCTACAAAGGAGTTCCCATCAGACTGTCAGCTGATTTCTCAAAAGAGACCTTCCAGGCAAGAAGGGGCTGGAAAGAAATATTTGAGTTCTTGAAAGGCAGGGACCTACATCCAAAATTGCTCTATCCAGCAAAGCTGTCATCGAGAATGGAAGGGAAGATAAAGTGCTTCTCAGATAAAATCAAGTTCAAGGAGTTCATCATCGCCAAGCCCTTATTATATGAAATGTTAAAGAGACTTATCTAAGAAAAAGAAGATAAAAAATAGGACAGTGAAAAGACAGCAAACTCACAGCTATTGAATGGATCAAAAAACTGTGGTACATTTATACAATGGAATTCTATGTAGCAGAAAGAAAGAAGGAGCTCATACCCTATGCAACAGCATGAATGGAACTTGAGAGCATCATGCTAAGGGAAGTAAGCCAGGCAGTGAAAGATAAATACCATATGATCTCACCTTTAACAGGAACCTAATCAACAAAACAAACAAACAGGCATAATATAACCAAAGACATGGAAATTGGGAACATGCTGAAAGTCACCAGAGGGGAGAGGGGAGGGAATTTCAGGGGAAAAGGGGAAGGATTTACAGGAACAAGTATAAAGGACACATGGACAAAAACTATGTGGGAAAAACTATGTAGGGTGGAAAATGGGAGGGAGGTGGGGAGGGCTGGGGTGGCGGGTTCGGGTGAGAATAAAAGACAGAAAACTGTACAAGATCAACAATGAAAATAAAAATTAAAAAAAAATAAAATAAAATTTAGTTATTCTCAAATTAAAAAAAAAAAAAAAACCACACCTAAAACAAAAGCAAACTAAGCAAACAGCTAGAACAGGAACAGAACCATAGAAATGGAGATCCTATGGAGGGTTAGCAACAGGGGAGTGGGAGGAGGAGAGGGGGGGAAAAGGTACAGAGAATAAGTAGCATAGATGGTGGGTAGAAAATAGACAGGGGGAGGGCAAGAGTAGTATGTGAAATGTAGAAGCTAAAGAACTTATGACAGATGGACATGAACTAAAGGGGGGAATGTGGGTGAAAGAGGGTGTGCAGGGTGGAGGGGAATGATGGGGGAGAAATGGGACAACTGTAATAGCATAATTAATAAAACATATTTAAAAAAAGAAAAAAAATTTGCTGCAGCTATTTGGGGTCATTTATGGTTTCATATAAATTTTTGAAGTGTTTGTTCTATTTCTGTGAAATATTCCATTGGTGCTTTAATAGGTATTGCATTGAATATGTAATTTGCTTTGGGTAGTATGGCATTTTGATGATATTAATTCTTCCAATCCATGAACATGGTATATGCTTCCATTTGTTTGTGTCTTCCTTGATTTCTTTCTTCAGTGTTGTGTAGTTTTCTGCATACAGGTCTTTTACCTCCTTGGTTAGGGTTATTCCTAGGTATTTTATTTTTCTTTTTGCTATATCAAATGGGATTTTTTTTCTTGATTTCTGCTTTTGTTGTTTCATTGTTGGTATACAAAAGTGCCTTTGATTTCTGGATATTGACTTTGTATCCAGCTGTTTGGCCAAATTCATTTATTATGTCAAGCAGCTTTTTGGCCTCGTCTATAGAATTTTCTATGTACACTATCATGTCATCTGCAAACAATGATAGTTTTGTTTCCTCCTTTCCAATTTAGATGCCTTTTTGTTTCTATTTTTTTGTTTAATCGCTGTGGCTAAGACTTCCACTACTATATTGAATAGAAGTGGTGAGAGTGGACAAGCTTGTCTTGTCCCTGATCTTAGTGGGAAAGATTTTAGTTTTTGCCCATTGAGTATGATGTTGGCTGTAGGTCTCTCGTATATGGCCTTTATTATGTTGAGGAATGCTCCCTCCATTCCCACTTTGCTGAGTGTTTTTATCATAAATGGGTGTTGTACCTTATCAAAAGCTTTTCCCGCATCTATTGATACAATCATGTGATTTTTGTGTTTGCTTTTGTTTATGTGATGTATTACATTTACTGATTTGCGAATGTTGAACCATCCTTGCATCCCTGGGATGAATCCCCCTAGGTCATGGTGTATGATCTTTTTAATGTATTGTTGGATGAGGTTTGCTAATATTTTGTTAAGGATTTTAGTGTCTATGTTCATCAATGATATTGGCCTGAAGTTTTCTTTTTTTGTTGTGTCTTTATCTGGTTTTGGGGATTAGGACGACGCTGGCTTCATAAAAAGAGTTTGGGAGTCTTCCATCATTTTGGATTTTTTGGAATAGTCTGTGAAGGATAGGGGTTAGCTCGTCCTTAAATGTTTTGTAGAATTCTCCTGTGAAATCGTCTGGTCCAGGGCTTTTGTGTGTCGGGAGTTTTTTTATTTCTGCTTCAATTTCATCAGCTGTTATTGGTCTGTTTAGGCTTTCTGTTTCTTCTTCATTGAGTTTTGGATAAAGAGAGAATCTTAAGGGCAGCACGAGAAGAGAGAGTAAGCTACGAAGGAGTTCCCATAAAACTATCAGCTGCTTTCTCAAAAGAAACTTTGCAGGCAAGAAGGGACTGGCAACAAGTATTCAAAATGATCAAAAGCAAGAACCTACAACCTAGATTACATTATCCAGCAAAACTGTCATTTAGAATCGAAGGGCAGATAGAGTACTTCCCAGACAAGGTAATGTTAAAGGAGTGCCTCATCACCAAGCCATTATTACATTTAAGAAAAAGAAGGCCCTGGCTAGTGTGGCTCAGTGGATTGAACACTGGCCTGCAAACCAAATGGTTGCCAGTGTGATTCTCAATCAGGGCACAGGACTGGGATGCCAGCCAGGTCCCCAGTAAGGGGCACGTGAGTAGCAACCACATATTGATGCTTCTCTCCCTTTCTCTCTTCATTCCCCTCTCTCTAAAAATAAATAAATAAAATCTTAAAAAAAAGAAAAAGAAGATTAAAACTATGAACAGTAAAATGGCAACAAATTCACAACTATCAACAACTTAATCTAAAATAAAAAAAAACAAAAAGAAAGAAAGAGGGGGCCCCTACCCTTTTCAACAACATGGATGGAACTGGAGAACCTTATGCTAAGTGAAATAAGCCAGGCCATGAAAGACAAATACCATATGATTTCACCTATAAGTGGAAGCTAATCAACAAAACAAACAAGGAAGCAAAATATAACCAGAAATATTGAAATTAAGAACAAACTGACAGTAACTAGAGGGCAGCGATAATGGGGGAAATAGGGTCAGGTCTATCAAGGAACTTGTATAAAGGACACATAGACAAAGCCAAAGCAGGTAGGTTCAAGGGTGGGAGACTGGGATGGGTGGGTGAGGGACTGAGGTGTGGTGAAAATGGAGACAACTGTAGTTGAACAACAATAAAAAAATAGAAAATAAATTAAGCAAACAACTACAACAGGAAGAAAAATCAGATATGGAGATCATTTGGAATGTTATTAGCTCGGAGAAGGAAGGGAGAATGAGAAAAAAGGTGCAGGGATTAGAAGCAAAATTGGTAGGAATAAAATAGACACAGTGATGTTAAGAACAGTATAAGAAAAGGAGAAGGCAAAGAACTTATATGCATGACGTATGGACATGAACTAAGGGAGGGAATGCTGGAGGGAATGGGGTTACTGGGTGGAGGGGGGAAAGAGGAAAAATTGGGAAAATTGTAATAGCATAATCAATAAAATATATTAAAAAATAAAAAAATTGAGAAGACATCCTGCAGAATTGGAGAAAATATTTGTAAATTATATATATAAAAGACAGAAAACTGTACAAGATCAACAATTAAAATAAAAATTAAAAAAAGAAATGAAAAAAGCAAAAAAATATATATCTAAAAAGGGGTTAGTATTCAAATTAAAGAACTCTTATAACTCAAGAACAAAAAGACAAACAATCCAACTAAAAATGAACAAAGGCCTTTAATAGACATTTTCCCAAAGAAGGTATACATTCAAATGGCCAATAAATTCATGCAAAAATGGTAAACATTATTAGTCATTAAAGAAATGCAAGTAAAAAATAATGAGATACTTTTACATCTACTAAAATGGTAGTAATAATAATAATCAGAAAATAATTGTTGGTAAGTATATGGAGAAATTGAAACCCTTGTACATTGCTGGTGGAAATGTAAACTGATATAGCTACTGTGGAAAACTATTTAGTATTTCCTCAAAAAATTAAACACAGAATTATCATATGATCTAGTAATTCCATTCCTAGTTATATAGCCAGAAGAATTGAACAGGTACTCAGACAAATACTTGTACACAAATCTTCATAGCAGCACTATTCCTAAAAGGGAAAAGGTGGAAACAATACAAATGTACATCAATAGATGAATGGATAAATGAATGTAGTACATACATACAAATGGAATATTATTTACAGATAAAAAGAAATCAATTACTGATAGATGATACAACATGAACCCCCCAAAATTGTACAAAGTGAAAGAAGTCAGATACAAAATGTCACATGTTGTATGATTTCATCATGTAAAATATGCACAATAGGTAAACCCATAGAAGCAGACTGTTATTTTGGGGGGGGTTGGGGAGAGGGAAAAATGAGTGATTGCTTAATGAGTACAAGGTTTTCTTTTGGGGTGATGGAAATGTTTTGGAATGATAGAAGTGGTGATGGCACAATACTGTGAACTTGCTATATTGCACATTTTAAAATTATTATTTTGTTCAATAGAATAATTTTTAAAAAGTAAAGGGCAATTATTGACATTGAATATATTTAGATGTATAAAATATTTACTACATTAAAAAATAAAATAGGCCCTGGCTGGTATGGCTCAGTGGATTGAGTGCCAGCCTGTAAAGCAAAGAATTGCTGGTTCAGTTCCCAGCCAGGCACATGCCTGGGTTGCGGGCCAGGTCCCTAGTGGGGTGTGCACAAGAAGAAACCACTCACTGATGTTTCTCTCTGTCTTTCTCCCTTCCTTCCCCTCTCTGAAAATAAACAAACAGCCCTGGCTGGTGTAGCTCAGTGGATTGAGCGTGGGCCTGCGAACCAGAGGATCGGGGTTCGATTCCCAGTCAGGGCACATGCCTGGGTTGCAGGCCAGTTCCCGGCAGGGGACACACGAGAGGCAACCGTACATTGATATTTCTCTCCCTCTCCTTCTCTCCTACCCTTCCCCTCTAAAAGATAAATAAATAATAAATTTAAAAAAATAAATAAAAATAAACAAACAAACAAATAAAATCTTAACAAAATTATTATTTTGTTTTTTGAATATCACCTTAATGAAAAACAAAGAAAGAAACAAGTCTGTTTGTGGATGGAGACACAACTGAGGCTAGATGTAGATTGAAGTGTGAAAGACTTAGAAGGTCACAGTGAGGACTGATGGCAAATTATGAGAGGTAGAAAGACACAGCTGTCCTTGAAGATAATGACAAAATGTAAAACAACCCTCTGCTTGTGGTGAACAAGAATAAACATTAGACAGCCTGGATGATTGGTAAGAAGTAGATAACACTGCACAGGGGAAGGAAATAATTGGATTACAAGAACCTGCAAGTTTTTTACTCAAATCCCCAGAATTATTTGGCTAACCCACATGTTGGCTGTGCCTCCATTTACAACCACTATTTTCTCCTAAAGAGTAAAATACCTGTATCTGCTTCTTGCAAATGCATTCAGAGAATTAATTCCATTTTTTTTCTCCATATATTCCCAATATGACTTAAGTCCCATGAAATCTAGAACTTTGCTATTCAAAGTGTGATCCATGAAGTAGCTTTGGGGTTACCCAGAAGCTTGTTATAAATGCAGAATCTTAACCTCCACTCCTGAATCAACATTATAATAAGATTCCCTAGTAATTTATATGCGTATTAACTAACATTCAACAAGCTCCCATCTAGAAAGAATAATGGAGAGATAAATGAGAGTCACTTTCCCCAGGGCACAATGGTGCCTGATTCCAATTATACCTATTAGGGTTATGCTCAACATGGTTTATCTTCCAGCTAATTTTCTAAAAAGATCAAGTTATGGTGTCCAACCCACTTGAGAGAATGTGGGCTGGCATGAGTCATCATCCTTCATACTTGTTTTCAAATTTGATTTTATTAAACTCACCTTCCTCTCTGTGTCTATTTCCTCTCCTCCCAACTTTGTCACCTTCTTTGGCTACCCTGTCTGAAATTTCATTGTCTCCACCCTGCCCCATCTCCTCTCCTCCTCAACATTTATCACCATACAATATATTATTTCACTTATTTATCTTGTTGATAGTTTGTCTCCCCTGTTAAAATGTTAACTCCATGAGGGCATTACAAAATGGACGGGGGTGGGGATGAACAATATACCATTACTGAATGGACCCCCCTTTCTGTCGGGGCCCCCTTACTAGGTTTGCCTTGCCGACTGCCAGGAAATTGTGTCTCTCAATGCCAGAGATTGGTGAAAAGGAAAGGAATTATTTATTCAAAGGTTATAAGGACTTAGAGTAATGACTTAATGTCTTCATTAAGATACCCACAAACATACACACAGTCCTTCCTTCCCCTCTTTGCCCAGTCAGGGATACTGTATCTCAGGAAAAGAAACAAAAGTCCATGGCTCTGGTAGCCCCTGGTTCTTCCCCTTAATCCATGCTCAGCTGGCAGGCCGCCCGTGGTTCCCAGCACCATCAGCTGTGCCGCCACTGCGATCTCCAGTTAATCCAAACCTGCGTGGCACCTTCTCATGGCCCACCAGCAAGATCCTTTAACCCCTTTCTTTCCTGCAGCATCTCTCCTGCATTCTTCCAAACTGCTTAGAGAGAGCTCTGCATTGCTGCTGCATCTTGCCTTCCAGCTTCCTCAGCTGCATGGCAAAGGGAGCCCCAAAGCCTTGTGGTTCTCCCTCTCTTGTCAAAGCTGCTTGGGTCCCCTCTTACTCCAAAGTTGCGTGGGCACTGTAACCAGGGGGAGAAGCTGCCTCCCAGATACATCCAGTGTGGAAGTCACTCCCACTCCCTGGCTCAAAGCACATCCACTGCTCTTTAACATATCCATGAAACCAGTCAAAAGTTATTAGATATGTTAAATGACCATGCCTGAGGTTAGCTGCAAAGCTGTTGCTATGCAAAACAGCTCTCTATGGTCCTGCTCCATGTGTCCCATCCCCCAGTTCAGACTTGTGGGGGTGAGGGCATCCTATATTTTTTAATATTTCCTGGACACCCTGAGTTTTGGACTCCATTACAAATCCCTATTTGAGTGACCCCCTGTCTGCACCCTGTTATGAGGGCAGAAATTTTTGCCTGCTTTGTTCTTGGTGTGCCTCTGGTAACTGGAACAGTGCCAGGCGACAGACCTAGGCAGGCCTAGGAGGAATGAAAAATCACCGGGCAAAAAATGGCACCATTGGAAAACTGTACCATGGGAAGCTGCCTGCAGATCCTACCCAGGAAAAACAGATGTCCAGCTAAGATTAGGGTCTGGGGTTGGCCTATTTCGCATAACAGAATGCAGCTTTAACTTGGGCCTGACAAGATGTATCAAGAACAACGGTCAGCAGAAATGGCACCCAGCAACCAGCTCTAGCCAATCAGACTCGGACATCACAACCAGTTACCCTTCCCGGGATTTTGTGCTTAAAAACCCTGACCTAAGAACAACGGAGCAGAGTGAGTCTTAACCTGCCTTGGTTGGCTCCACTTTCCTTCTTTTTCCTTGCTAATAAACCCTGCTCTTTAGCTTTCTGAGTCTGTCTGGTTTCTTGAATGACTCCAGCCTAACACCAGGCATCCAGTAGGTGTTCAATGAATATTTACTAGATGACTTAATGAATTCACCTTTCCCCTCATTCCCATTACCAGTAATTCTACATGTACAGTCACTCTTATTTCTGTCCGTTTTTTCTCCTGTGCTCCTGCCATGTTTGTTCAACATGTCATTGTTTCTCAGAACTATCACAAGGGCTTGCCATCTGCAGGCTAATGAAATTTGGTAAGTTATTTATATTATTGTACTTCCTCATGTAAAAATGGGGATAATAATAGTACAGACTGTCACGAGGCTTATGTACATAATACATGTATAGCACTTGGTCAAATGACTGGAAAACAGAATAGACATTCAGCAAATATTAGTTATTTGTATCTCCCACCCTGGTGCTTGTTCTGACCTAGCTTTCCTGTCTTGTCTCCTGCCCCATATGTTCCTGAATCCTATGCTTTGGCCCCAGTAGACCACTGTTGTGGACCGTCCAGCCTGGTTTTAGGAGTTGTAACCCTCACCCCATGGTGGGCTGTGTAAGAGCCCAAGGAACCCACTTCATCTGGGTCTGTTCTGTCACAAGGATGTGACCTACTAAGGAGACAAAGCTTATCTCCCTTGCAGGAGTACTGCTTCTGCCTCGTCCATCTCTGGCCTCAATGCTTGGTTGGCAGTCAATGACGGGTAAGACTCCTCATGGGAGGGGCAACCTAAGCCAGACGCAACCACTTCGGAGGCCTCATGGAAGGACTCGGGGGGCTGCAGCAAAGAGGATGTGATGGACCCTCACCCCCCGGTTATTCTGACATAGCCCGAGTCCTCATTTCCATCTGGGAGATGTCTCCTGCTTCCTAATCGGTTTAAAGCCTGAAACTGTGAGGGCCAGCGGTGCAGCCCTGTACCGGCCAGGACGGCTCCCTGGGTGATCAGGCATAAGAAAGAATTCCTAAAGTCCTGTGAAACCTGCTTTGCTAAGAGTGCTAAGTGTCCCAGGAGGAAATGAGTATGTTTCCCAAAGTTTGGCAACCCTCTTTCCTGACAAACATTGACTCAGATTAAGCCCTCAGATTTCTTTGACATGTTAAACCTGTATTTTGGTGTATTTGAGCCAAATAAAAGCCTAGTGAGGATGGGGCTCTGGGTCATTCTCCTCTGAGAGTTTGACCCCTTTCCTCCCCAAGCAGTCATGTCTTGGTAGTTTTTATTTTCATCCATGACGGAGGGATGGGGCTCTGCGGGCAGAGCCCCCCCCACATCTGTCACCCAGGACAGGGTCCCCTGCAGACCACTTGTGGTTACCCAAACATGACATACCCCTTCATGTTTTACATAATGAACAGCAGGGAACAAGAAGCAGGCAGGGCCAGATAATTCCTTTTTCTGTGCCATATAAAGTACTACTGGACTACCACTTAAGTCCTGATTTGTACCAAAGAAAGAGCTGGAGGCTCTTTTCAAAAAATAGTAAACAGAAACTAACAAGATTATTTCTAGTGTTTTTTGTTGGGTCTAGAGATTTTGGCTAAATTGATTCATGGATTTTCAGTATTTTAGATGAGAATAGTGAGGCCCAGGAGGAATAAATAATGTAACTGATGTTGCACTGCAAGACAGTAGCTAATTGGGCAAAATGATTTATTTTCCCAATCTTAGTGCTTCTTATTCTACAATAATTTGGTGATAAACCTGGAAGAGTCTTATATTAGAAAAACTCATTTCCCATGTCCCAGGAGACAATTCCCTTAAATGCAGACACAACTAATTTGGTAACTGAACCATTTAACATTCTAAATTGAGAGGAGGTAACAGGTTATCAGGCACCACTGCGAGCCCAACCCACACCCTTGGCAGAGGGACATTCAGACACCTATACATAGGTGATTTAGCGTGAGCAAGCTGCACAAAACCAGGGAGTCACTCAGTTACTACCATTTAGGTTAACCAGTCCATTTAGGCATTTACCTGGGCCAAGGCAGGAGACAAGCGTGAGAAACTGGAACAGCCAGATCATGCTCTTAGCACAGGAGACTGCTGCTGGAGACTTCGAGGCAGCCAAGTTCATTCTGTAGTAATCTGAAAGTGCTTCTTACTGAAACTTCCCCTTCCTCTTAGAGGTGCGGCAATGTAACAGATGTGGAACGAGGTTCAGAGCTGAGTAAAGGCTAAGAAGCCCCAAAATCCCCAGCAAGCCTAGCTGGGGGTGGGGCTGGGAAGAGCAGCAGCACTGCAATTGAGAGTTACTTTGCATATCGATAACAACGGGCTAGCTTCTTAGGAATACTGAATAGTTTGCGTGAGCCTGGGAGAGGGGCTTGACTTTAACCTGTGATGTTGCAGGGAGGCACCTTCCCAGTTACAGTGATGGTTTGCTCCATGCCACGTGGCCACGTCTGCCTGGACTAACTGTAGCAGCCAAGAAATGTGGAAAATATGGAAGTGCTAGCAGATGTAGCCGATGTGGGAGGAGTTGGAAATGGAGTTACAGAGGAGAATCCAGGCCAAGATTTAAACAAATGGCCAAGTGTGATGGGACAATGAGGGGCTGTGTGGGACCATGTGGGTCAAAATGGGGTGAAAGGACTCTTGCTGACGGGCCATGAGGAGGTACCATGTGGTTTTGGATTAAGATCTTGGTGACACTGGTGTTGGTTCTGGGAACCACAGGAAGCCTGCCCAGATGAGCACTGATTACACTGGGAGAAGTGAGCTGAAGACTTCTGATTTTTTTCTTTCTGAAAGGTGGTACTTCTAAATGGCATGCTCTGAGACTGGCCTGACTGGGCAAAGGGGGAAGGCAGGACTGTGTGTTTGTGCATGTTTCTTTGTTTCAAGTGAAATTTAAAGGCAGAATTCTGCCATTATTCTAAACTTATATAACTTTTGAATAAATAGTTCCTTTCTTTTTTACCAAACTCTGACATTGAGAGCCACAGTTCTAATTGGCAGTGAGCAAAAGAACCATAGAACAAAAGACCTACAGGGGATTTCTGTTTCAGTAAGATGTTCTTTATATAAACAAGCAGTCCTAATTTTATTATTATTTGACTTACATTTATTTTTCTGAGCAAAGTACAAAAATCTTAAGCATGCAACATGAATTAGAATTTTCACTTTCCATTTACATTCTTTTCATAGTTTTGTATTGTGGTAAAATAACCTAAATTACATATCATGATCACATAATCTAAATTTTAGTGTTTTACCTACACAATTCAGTGGCATTAACTTTATTCACACTGTTGTACAACCACCAACATTATCAGTTTCCAAGGTGTTTTCATTATGTGTGATATTATAATTTATAATAAACATATTTGGTCATTCAGATGATGAAAATATATTTCTTAAATATATTTGGTCTTTGTCTATGGTTCCTGGCTCACAGCTCTTAAAACCCTTGGAATTTTCTAAGCCATTAGACCAATGAGAGCACCTTTTGTTTCACTCTTTGGTCTCTTGACCTCACTGTAACCATGCAGAAACTTCATTTCTTTAATGTGACCTTTTCTTCTTTCTTTCCTTTTGATTTAAATTGTCCTTGTCCAGTCTGATAGCACCATGACTCAACTCATCTGCCTCCCTCTTTCCATGCACATTTACTCCCTGAATCATTAAGCCCTTAGGACACCAGATTCTGGTCAGCATCAAACAGTCTTAAGAATAAAGCCTCAAGTGTGTTGACCACAGAAACAGAAGTTCCATTAAACTAAAGATAACATGTAGGCCTCAGCTGTGTTTCAGCTCTAGACCGGAAAAAACAGAATACCTTCACCAACCACATCCTTGCAAAGCCAGACAGAATGACACAATGGCTGATATCAGGACCAGATGCAATGATCAACTACCCTCTTTCTTAGTTCTGACCAGTCAGTAGATCCAATGACCCCAAATCCCTTAGTCACCATGATTAATAATCTCCCTCCTCCCCATATAACACACCCCCTAAAAGCCATTGGGAGCCAGGTCTTAGAGCATTATCTCACCTATGTCTCTGGGTTTGGTGTCATTTCCTTAAATAAAACTTTGCTTTCTTTGCTGCATACTTCTGTTTGGATTGTTTGGGCTTTGATACGTGCAGGCAAACAAACCCCTGTAGTTTGGTAACAGTTTGGGTGGCTAACATGGGGCCTTTTTGCTGGTGGATACGGTTACCCCTGGCCTGGGGCTTGTCACAACCAGCAGCTGCCCAGACCAGTTGTCTTGAAGGTGTAACCTGGACAGTTGTCCACAACTGGGAGCCCCTGATCAATGCACAGCACTTTGTTTGCAGCATAAAAAACAAGGGATTTTGGAAAAGGTCTGGATTGGCAATCTGTTCTGGTTTTGATAATCCAAGACATCTTCTGGTTAGGTTTTGCAAGTGACGACCCCAGGGAACCTAGGAAGGCCATTGGACATCCAAAATTCTGTAAGACAGGCCAATAGAAATATCTAGCTGCAAACATGCATTATCCTTCAAGAAAAGGGAAAAATGCCCCCCTCTAGTTGTCCAGAAGTTGGCAGGGCTGATATTGCCACTATGAGTCCTCCAGCACAGGCTCAAGGGTTGGGAATGTTTTCTCTCCAGTTCCAGAGGGGTGGGGCCATTTCCTAGAACTGAAAGGATAAAACGGATGGGCCCATAAGTCAGGGCTACCCAGATAGACCCAGATGACAGAGCATTGAGCCAAAGATGGTTGTTCTCAAGTCTTAAAATCTAATAGAAACTGCCCTCCTGGGTTTGTGACTTGCTTGGGACCTGTGATCTTTTTTTCTTTTCTATTCCTCCCTTTTAGAATAGAAATTTCTATCCTTTATTTAGTCCACCATTATATTTTTTAATGTAATTATCTTTTTTAATATTGTTGTTCAAGTGCAGTTGTCTGCATTTTCCCCCCACCATTCCCCACCAACCCCAGCCATCCCTCCCTCCCTCCCCTGATCCCACCCCACCTTGGTTTTGTCCATGTGTCCTTTACAGTTGTTTCTGAAAACCCTTCCCCCTTTTCCTCCCATTATCCTTCCCACCTCCCCTCTGGTTACTGTCAGTTTGTTCTTAATTTCAATGTTTCTGGTTATATTTTGCTTGCTTGTTTTGTTGATTAGGTTCAACTTAAAGGTGAGATCATATGGTATTTGTCTTTCACCACCTGGCTTATTTCACCTAGCATTTGAAAGCATATAACTTTTCTGGTTTCACAGGTTCACAGCTAGAAAAAAACCTCTCAGGATAGCTATACTTTGAGTTTCCCACAAACATTTTTTAGATGATATTTAGATGAAATGTTGGAATGGGTTAAGATTTTTGGGGGCTTTTGGAATGGGGGATGAATGTACTTTGTTGTGAGAAGAATATGGATTTGGGTGTGCAAAATTATAGGCTGAAATGTGTCCCCCCCAATTTACATATTGAAGTCCTAACCTTCAATATCTAAGAATGTGACTGTGTTTACAGATAAGGTCTTTAAAAAGCTAAATAAGTTAAAATGAGGTCATATGTGGCTGGGGTGGGAGGGCAGCTAATTCAATATGACTGGTATCCTTATAAGAAGAGATTAGAACACAGACACACACTCAGAAAAGACCATGTGAAGACTCTGGGAGAAGATGGCCATCTACAAATCAAAGAGAAAGGCCTCTGAATGAAATCAACCTTGTTGACATCTTGATCCCAGACTTTTAGATTCCAGAATTGTGAGAAAATAAATTTCTCTTTGTGTAAGCCATCCAGTCTCTGGTACTTTGTTATGGCAGCCTTAGCAAATAAATACATGAGTTTTATTATGTTGAGGTAATGTCCTTGTATTTTTAATTTTTAACTGTTTTTAATGAAAAAAGTACTAAATTTTGTCAAGTGGTTTATGCATTAATTGAAATGATCATGTGGTCCATCCCCCTTAATTCTGTTAATGTATTCTATTACATTGATTAGTTTTACATGTTGAACCATCCTTGTATTTCAGAAAAGTTTTGCAATTGGTTATGCTGTATAATCATTTTAATATGCTGCTAAATTTGGTTTGCTAGTGCAATATGTTTTTGGAGAATTTTGCATCATTATTCATAGGAGATAGCTCTATAGTTTTATAAATGAGTGGTACTGGTGAAATACTGGAAGGCGGAGGAAGGGAGAAATGACATTTTTCCCTCTTGGTTTCTGATAATATGTCCAGTAGTGGCAGCAGTAGTGGAATATGAGCGCAGCTCCAGGCTTCCTGGTCTAGCAATGCAGTTCCAGCAGTCATTGCAGAAGCCTTGTCAGTGTGACTTTAATGGTGACATCTGCAGTGGTGGGTGATCTTAGGCTCCCAGATTCTTATGATTTTGGTGGTAATATGGATTCTTGGCATCCTACAATGTGGCAGCATTAGTTCCAAAGGCAAATTCCCCTAGGAGTGCTAACAACTTCCTGGAATTAGTTGTTGCTCAGTAACTGTATCTTCTCTATTTATTCTTCATATTCTTCCATCACTTTTGTATTTAAGTTCCCATATTCAATTTGCTGAATTTGAAATATTTAACATGATTTCAGTTTTTCTTTTTTTAAAAAAGAATTTATTTATTTATTTTCAGAGAGAGGGGAAGGGAAGAAGAGAGGGAGAGAAACATAGATGTGAGAGAGAAACATAAATTTGTTGTCTCTTGTACGTGCTCCAACTGGGAACCAGACCCACAACCCAGGCATGTGCCCTTATCGAGAATAAAATCAGTGGTCTTTTGCTTTGTGGAATGATTCCCAACCAACTGAGCCACATTGGTTAGGGTAATTTCAGTTTTTCTGATCAGACATTGACTGAAACACTGACTGACCTTTTTTAGCTTGCTATTTTTTTTTTTCTGATTAGTCATGGGTGTTGAATTTTATCAAAAATATTTTTTTGGCCTGTTCTCAATTACACATGGACAAAAACTATGGGGGGGTGGAAATGGGAGGGAGGTGGGGAGTGCTGGGGTGGTGGGTTGGGGTGAGAATAAAAGACAGAAAACTGTACAAGATCAACAATTAAAATAAAAATAAAATATTTTTTTGAATCTGTTGAGATAATTTGGGTTTTTTTTCCTTTTAATGTGCGTAAACAAGAAACTACAATAGAAGATTTCTTAAAGGTAAATAATTCTTACATTCTGGGAATATACCATACTTGATTGATTTTTTTGCTTTTAATGTATTGCTTGGTTCAATTTGCTAAAACTCAAACTAGAAAGTTCAACATTTCTATTTATAAGTGAGATTGGTCTATCAGGAGTTGACATGTTTTTTTTCCTGAAAAGTTCAAGATAGTGAATATTTTAGAATTTGTGGGTCATACAGTATCCATTGCAAGTACTCAAGTTTTCTGCTTGCTGTGTGAAGGCAACCATAGTCAATACATAAATGAATGGGTGTTGGGTGTATTTCAATTAAATTTTATTTATGAACATTGAAATTTGAATTTCATATAATTTTCACATGTCACCAAATATTATTCTTCTTTTGAGTGTTTTCTAATAGTTTAAAATGGCAATAACTATTGTTAGCCCATGGGGCATATAGAAATACTTGGCAGGCAGGATTTTTGTTCACAAGCTGTAGCCTGCTGATCCTTGATCATTATTTTTACTTTAGTAGAATTATCCTTATCTAGTTTGGAATCAGTGCTATGTTAATAGTTCTCAGTGAATTTTGACGTTTCCCACTGTTTTCTATGCTTTTGAAAATTTAAAATTACATAGGAATTATTCTTTCACTAAATGTAGTAGAACTACTTCATAATACCAGTGAGGCTTGGTACATTTTTGGAGATTAGATCACTGAATATCTTTTCCATTTTTTTCTCAGATTAAGGAAGTGTTTCTAGTTACAAACTTTCAATTTATGGACTATTATAGATATAAAGATATACATCAGAGTAACCAATTGGCTCTTTCTGCCACCAGATGGCATTATCATATTTGTCTTTTGGAAAGATCACTTTGGCTGTGGTGTAGAGCAGCAGTCCCCAAAATTTTTGGCACCAAAAAATGGTTTTGTGAAATTTTTCCACAGACCAGCAGGTGAGTGTTGGTTGCGGGATGATTCAAGAACATTACATTTATTGTGCACTTTATTTCTATTATTATTACTTTGTAATATATAATGAAATAATTATATAATTCACCATTATGCAGAATCAGTGGGAGCCTTGAACTTGTTTTCCCACAACTAGACAGTCCCATCTGGGAGTGATTGGAATCAGTGACACCAGAAGTATGTTGCTTATGTCTGGTCTACTCCATAAAGTCTTGGTTGCTGTTACTGCAGAAAACCCTGCTTCACGAAGATAGGATGTTGGAAACGGAAGCAGACTTTTCAGTGTTTTTGTGGCAATCTCAGGATATCCACCTTGACTTTATTTTTTATTTTATGTTTTGCCTGCAACAATTTTTAATTTCATTTTTTCCTTTAAGGCTTCTGAAAATCTGCACATAGATAGGCAATTAATTCTCAAAATAAAAATACCCCTGTCCACATAGCCATGGTCTCCATCAAATTCCATGGTGAGCATGTTGTATGTCACATTCTATTGCATAGGTACATTTTCTTTTGAGTCTGAGGTTGTGATCAATTCTTTCTGGAAATATCAGCTTCTTACAAACTGCCCCCATGATTGGTAAATATGGTGCTATTTCACTGGGCTCCGTGAAGAAGGAATGCAGAACATGTGTTAAATTAGCCATTTTGCTTGCTTGTGATACGTATTCTCATAATATGTAGGTCTTATCAGCCTCATGGTAAAGTCTTGTGTCATTCATTCTGATAAGCACTCCATCAGTTCTCAAAAGAACCAAAAAACAAAACAAAACTGTACAAGAACAACAATTAAAATAAAATAAAAAAAACCCACCAAAACCCAAAAACCAAACCACCCCCCCCAACAACAAACTTTAACAGTAGAAAAAACCTGGGAGGCATTACTGTAATTTTCACACTTAGTACTTGAAACTCCACTATCATGAAGTTCATCCTCAAACAGGAGAACTTTTTCAAAACAATCTGTTCTCTGGCTTTCAATTTCTCTGTATCTATATGATCTGTTGTGGGTACAACCTTTAACTTGAGTGATTCTCCAAATAATTTTCCTTTATAATCTGTTGTATAGGTCCAATCATACGGTTTAATAACCTCCTTCACCCTCCATCCTGCTTTCCTGCCACTCTTCTGCATAGGCTACTTTGAGCTTTCCTTGGTAGTTGTTTACACATCTTAAAGCATCTGTAGCCTTGAACTTGATCCTAAAGCCAGAACAGTGCTAGATTCTTAAAACATCATTTCTGAAATGAGGTCTCCAAGCATAATTTCAGGAAGGATGGTATATGCCAGGGGTGTCAAGCTCATTTTCAACGGGGGCCACATCAGCCTCGAAGTTGCCTTCAAAGGGCTGAATGTAATTTTAGGACTGTATAAATGTAACTACTTCCTAACTAGGGGCAAGGAGCTCAGCGCTGCTGCCAGATAGAAACAAGGTGCCCGGTGGATAAAACAAGGTGGAGGGCTGGATTTGGCCTGCCGGCCTTGTGTTTGCCACCTGTGGTATAATGCTCTTCATCAGCTAATTTCTCCCCATCTGCTGACTTCATGACATAGGTCTTGGTAGCTGTCAGCTTCCAGGGCCCAAAAGGAGGAGTCCCAGTGGCTGATCTGGAAGCCATGGCCAGGCAGGCCTGCATGGGCTGGAGCTGCAGTGATAGTGGACACAGGTTTCCCCACCTCAGTGCAGCCCAGCCCCACCCCCTCGACTTTAATCCACTCACTTCCTGCTGTGCAGCCTGATTCTTAATAGGCTAAGGACAGGTGGACAGTGGTGGGGGACGGGGGATTTGTAAAAAATGAACTGGACTGGGGTAGTGTGCTTGAAAGAGGTGAAGTGCTGTAATCTAGGTAAGAGATGATGATGGCTTAGATTACTGCAGCTATTGGCAGGTGAAAGAAGAAAAGCTGGGTAGATTATAAAACCATTCAGAAGGTGTGTTAGGGGTTTCCAAGATCATGTTAAGGTTCAATGGTTTGCTGGAAGTACTTAAAGGACTCAGCATGTAATCATTCATATTCATGACTGTGATTTATTACAGTGAATAGATCCAAAGTAAATTCAGTAAAAGGGACTGGTATATGGAATGGTGTCCAGAAGAAATTAGATATAAGCTTCCCAGAATCTTCTCCCAACAGAGTCACACAGGATGTGCTTAATTCCTCTAGCAACATGTCATGACAAAATAAGTGAGATATTGTCTACTGGGAAGCTTGCCTAAGCCTAGGACTCCAAGGTTCTTATTAACAGTTAATAATTTAGGTACTTTCTCTTTCTCATATACCAAAATTTCAGAATCTCAGAAGGAAAGCAAGTGTGCAGTATATACCAAATTGTTTGTAAAAATATTTTAAGTTCAGTGAACTACTCTTATCAAGGAATGGTATAACTCTCCCAAAATCCAATTTCCAGACACCAACCAAGGCCAACCTTGTAGGCACACCTTTCAAAGGATAGCAGTCTTAGACCTATACAGTGTCAACTGTTTTCTCTGTTTTCTAACTCTTAATTATGTTTTCTCACAGGAAGTTAATTTTTTCTTTTTTAAAGTATATTTTATTGATTATGCTATTACAGTTGTCCCATTATTTTCTCCCCTTTATTCACCTCTGTCCTGCATCCCCCCTCCCACCAGCATTCCCCCCACTTAGTTCATGTCCATGGGTTATACATATAAATTCTTTGGCTTCTCCATTTCCTATAGTATTTTTTTTTAATATATTTTATTGATTATACTATTACAGTTGTCCCATTTCTCCCCCATCATTCCCCTCCACCCTGCACACCCTCTCCCACCCACATTCCCCCCCTTTAGTTCATGTCCATGTTTCATAAGTTCTTTAGCTTCTACATTTCCCACACTATTCTTGCCCTCCCCCTGTCTATTTTCTACCCACCATCTATGCTACTTATTCTCTGTACCTTTTCCCCCTCTCTCCTCCTCCCACACCCCTGTTGCTAACCCTCCATGTGATCTCCATTTCTGTGGTTCTGTTCCTGTTCTAGCTGTTTCCTTAGTTTGCTTTTGTTTTAGGTGTGGTTCTTAATAGCTGTGAGTTTGCTGTCTTTTCACTGTCCTATTTTTTATCTTCTTTTTCTTAGATAACTCCCTTTAACACTTCATATAATAAAGACTTGGTGATAATGAACTCCTTGAACTTGACCTTATCTGAGAAGCACCTTATCTGCCCTTCCATTCTAAAGGACAGCTTTGGTGGATAGAGCAATTTTGGATGTAGGTCCCTGCTTTTCAAGATTTCAAATATTTCTTTCCAGCCCCTTCTTGCCTGCAAGGTCTCTTTTGAGAAATCAGCTGACAGTCTGATGGGAACTCCTTTGTAGGTGACTGTCCCCTTATCCCTTGCTGCTTCTAGAATTCTCTGTTTCATTTAAATCTTGGCTAATGTAATTACCATGTGCCTTGGTGTATTCCTCCTTGGGTCCAACTTCTTTGGGACTCTCTGAGCTTCCTGGAGTTCCTGGCAGTCTATTTCCTTTGCAGATTGGGGAAGTTCTCCTTTATTATTTGTTCAAATAAGTTTTCCACTTGTTGCTCTTCTTCCCCTTCTGGGACCCCTATAATTTGAATGTTGGGACATTTAACGATGTCCTGGAGGTTCCTAAGCCTCTCCACATTTTTTTGAATTCTTGTTTCTTCCATGTTTTCTGTTTGGTTGTTAGTTTCTTCCTTCTGGTCCACTCCATTGATTTGAGTCCCAGTTTTCCTCCCATCTCTATCAGTTCCCCATGCGTCTTCCTTCATTTCACGTATTGTAGCCTGAATTTTTTAATCTAATTTGTGAGCAAAATCAACCAATTCTGTGAGCATTTTGATGACTAGTGCTTTGAACTGTGCATCTGATAGATTGGCTATCTCTTCATGGCTTAGAGGAATTGGCTCTGGGACTTTGATTTCTTCTCTGGTTTGAGCCATTTTTGGTGTTTTGTTTTGTTTTGGTTTGGTTTGGTTTTAGTCTGGTCGAGGCTATTACGTAGTGAGGGGTGGAGCCTTAGGTGTTCCTCAGGGTGGGGCAGCCCAGTCGCTGGGTTGTGACTCTATAGGTGGGGGCGGAGTCTGAGAGGGAAGAATGGCACCTGTTCCACTCTCTCCTGGATTCAGTCCCTTCCGCCACTTCCCCTTTGCCTGTACTGTCTGCATGCGTGAATGTGGGACCACCTGGTCAGCCAGCCACCTTGTGCAGCCTCACTGGGTCTGCACAGTTGCCCCCTTGTGCAGCCTCACTGGGTCTGCACAGTTGCCCCCCTGTGCCCGGGGTCCGCCAGCCGCCGCCTGTGCACCTGGGAACTGTCAGCCGCTGCTGCTTGCATTCCTGGGTCCGCACCTCCACTTTTTTCTGCCTTGACTCTGCCCCTCTTACCGGTCTGGATGAATGGTTGTTGGACTTCCATACAGTTCAATTTTCTATAAGTTCTGGTTATTTTCTTGTTTCTAAATATTTGTTGTCCTTAATTTTGGTTGTGAGAGGAGGCACAGTGTGTCCGCCTATGCCTCCATCTTGGCCGGAAGTCCCCTATACCGTTCTTAACTTCTCCCTGTCTATTTTGTAACTACCCCTTCTCCACCCTGCCCCAACCCCCGGTAACCCTTCATGTCATCTCCATTTCTGTGGTTCTGTTCCTGTTCTAGTTGTTTGCTTAGTTTGTTTTTGTTTTTAGGTTCAGTTGTTGGTAGTTGTGAGTTTCCTGTCATTTTACTGTTCAGAGTTTTGATCTTCTTCCTTTTCTTAGATAAGTCCCTTTAACGTTTCCTATAATAAGGGCTTGGTGATGATGAACTTCTTTAACTTGACCTTATCAGGGAAACAACTTATCTGCCCTTACATTCTAAATAATGGCTTTGCTGGGTTGAGTAATCTTGGATGTAGGTCCTTGCCTTTCATGACTTGGAATATTTCTTTCCAGCCCCTTCTTGCCTGCAAGGTTTTTTTTTGAGAAATCAGCTGATAGCCTTATGGGAACTCCTTTGTAGGTAACTATCTCCTTTTCTCTTGCTGCTTTTAAGATTCTCTCCTTATATTAATCTTGGGTAATGGAATTATGCTCTGCCTTGGTGTGTGCCTTTTTTGGTCCAACCTCTTTGGGACTCTCAGCTTCCTGGACTTCCTGGAAGTCTATTCCCTTCAACAGATTGGGGAGTTTCTCCATTATTTTTTCAAATAAGTTTTCAGTTTCTTGCTTTTCCTCTTCCTTTTTTTTAAAAATTATATTTTATTGTCCTGGCTGTGTGGCTCAGTGGATTGAGTGCTGGCCTGTGAACCAAAAAGTCACCAGTTCAATTACCAGTCAGGGCATGTGCCTGGGTTGCAGGCCAGTTCCCTACTATGGCACATGTGATAAGCAACCACACATTGATGTTTCTCTCTCTCTTCATTCTTCCTTTCCCCTTTCTCTAAAATAAATAAATAAAATCTTTAAAAAATAAAAATAAATAAAAATTATATTTTATTGATTATGCTATTACAGTTTTCCCAATTTTTCCCCTTTTATCCCCTCTCCACCCTGCAACTTCTAACCCTCCAGCATTGCATCACCCTAGTTCATGTCCATGGGTTGTACATATAAGTTCTTAGAGTTCTCTGTTTCCTATACCATTTTTGACCTCTCCCCATCTATTTAATGCCCACTAATTACACTTCTTCTTCCCTGTAACTTTTCCCCCCATTCCTCCTCTCCCTCTCCGCACTGAAAATCCTCCATGTGATGTCCATTTCTCTGATTCTTTTCCTGTCCTGGTTGTTCACTTAGTTTTTGTTTTCATTTCTTTTATTTTTTTAGGTTCATTTGTTGATAGTTGTGAGTTTGTTGTCATTTTACTGTTTATATTTTTGATATTCTTTTTCTTAGATGAGTCCCTTTAACATTGCATATAATAATGGCTTGGTGATGATGAACTTCTTTAACTTGACCTTATCTGGGAAGCACTTTATCTGCCCTTCCATTCTAAATGACAGCTTTGCTGGATAGAGTAATCTTGGATGTAGGCTGTTGCCTTTCATGACTTTGAATACTTCTTTCCAGCCCCTTCTTGCCTGCAAGGTTTCTTTTGAGAAATCGGATAGCCTTATGGGCACTCCTTTGTAGGTAACTGTCTTCTCTTCTCTTGTTGCTTTTAAGATTCTCTTTGTCTTTAATCTTGGGTAACTTAATGTTGATGTGCCTTGGTGTGTTCCTCTTTGAGTCCAACTTCTTTGGGACTCTCTGAGCTTCCTAGACTTCCTGAAAGTCTAGTTTCATTGCCAGATTGGGAAAGTTTTCTTTCATTATTTGTTCTAATAAATTTTCAATTTCTTGCTGCTGTTCTTGTCCTTCTGGAACCCCTATAATTTGGATATTGGAACATTTCATGTTGTCCCAGAGGTTTGTAAGACTCTCCTCACTTTTTTGAATTCTTGTTTCTTCATTCTGTTGAGGTTCAATGTCTATTTATTCTATTTGTTCCAAACCGTTGATTTGAGTCCTGATTTCCTTTCTGTCACTGTTGGTTCCCTGAATATTTTGCTTTATTTCATTTGGGGTTTCTTTCATTTTTCAACCAAGCTCAATCAGTTCTGTGAGCATTTTGATTACCAGGACTTTAAATTCTCCATTAAATAGGTTGCCTATATTCTCATCGCTTAGCTCTTTTTCTGAGGTTTTGCTTGGTTGTTTCATTTTGGCCCTAACTTTGTTTGGGGCTCCTGTTAAGTTGTAAGGGTGTGGGGCCTTAGGTATTCACTGGGTCAGGGCAACCCTTCTTGCTGTGCTGTGGTGCTGCCTGTGAGAACACCCCACAGGGATCTTTCCACAGACAGCAGAGAGGGAACTATCAAGCTCACCTGCTCATCTCTAGCACACTTTTCAGTGAACTCTCGAGTGACACTGGGAGTTTCTTCCACTGAGGCAACCACTGTAGTCCACAGCCACCTCTCAGTCTCAGTTTTCCCTTAAGTCAGCTCCTCCTGTGCAGCCTGCCACCTCGCTGCATCCAGCCTTGCCCCCATGGTCTGCCACCTCACCGTGGTTTCTCTCCACCCACCGTCTTACCAGTCTGGTTGTTCTGTTTAACTGTTTCTTTAATTCTGCAGTTGTTGGAGTTCCATGCAGTTTGATTTTCTGGAACTTCTGGTTGTTATTGATTTTAGATTGGTTGTTATCGTCCTTTTGCTTGTGCGAGGAAGTGAAGAGTTTCTACCTATGCCTCCATCTTGGCCAGAGCTCTCCTCTTCTTTTTCTGGCACCCCTATGATTTGGATGTTGGAATGTTTAAAGTTGTCCTGGAGGTTCCTAAACCTCTCCTCATCTTTTTCAATTCTTGTTTATTCATTCTGTTCTGATCGAATGTTTATTTCTTCCTTCTGTTCCAAATGTCTGATTTCGGTCCCAGTTTTCTTCCCATTACTGTTGGTTCCTTGTATATTTTCTTTTATTTCACTTTTCATAGCCTTCACTCTTTCCTTTATTTTGCAGCCCTACTGAACCATTTCTATGAACATCCAGGTTACCAGTGTTTTGAACTCTGCATCTGATAGGTTGGCTATCTCTTTGTCACTTAGTTGTTTTTCTGGAGTTTTAATCTGTTCTTTCGTTTGGGCCATTTTTCTTTGTCTTGGCTGACCTGTTATGTTGTAAGGGAATGAGCCTTAGGTATTCACCAGTGTGGGGCAACCCATGTTGCTGCATTGTGGCTCTGTATGTGGTGGAGGGGTCAGAGAGGGAACAATGCTGCTTGCTCAGTTCTCACATCACTTTCAGTCACTTCTCCGGCTACCCACAAGCAAATTGGGCCCTTCTGGTGCTGATTCCCAGGAAGGTGGTGTTGTGTATGTTCTAAGACCTTGTGGGTCTCCCACAAACTCTCCTGTGAGGTTGGGAGTTTCTTCCCCCACAGGTTTTTACCACCAGAGGTTTTGAGGCTTTAGTTTTCCTGCACTGGAACCCTGGGTTGCCTGGTCTGTCTCACTCCCCAGCTGTTCCTCCCAGTTTACCTGCACACTAATGTGGGATGCCAGTTGCCACCTTACCCACCCAGTCCTTAGCTGCTGCCTTGCTGCATGTCATCTCTGCTCCAGCTGCCTGTTTCCACCCCTCTTACCAGTTTAGATGAATGTTTCTTCTTTAATTTCTTGGTTGTTGGACTTCCATACAGTTCTATTTTCTAGAAGTTCTGGTTATTTTTTGTTTTTAAATTGGTTATTGCCCTTCTTTTGGTTTTTTTTGGAAGCAATGTATCAACCTGTACCTCCATCTTGGCCAGAAGTTGAAGTTAATATGTTTCTTCTGCATTTTTATCCATTTGGAAACTTATTAAGTTAATATACTTAGGAGTAAATAGCTTTGTTACTGAGACATGTGCCACAGATTTTTACATTTCAGGTAAGCCAGTTAAAGTCTTCACAAACTATTGCATCTTCATTAAATAATCAAAATACTAAACATTGAGGACTTCCTTTGTAACTTGCACAGAATAAGGCACTCTGGATATAAAAAGTGAGCCAAACCAGACATGATCTGTGTCTTGATGGAGCTCATGTCTAGAGGGTAAAGGCACTAATCAAATAATCACAGAAAAAAATATTTAAAGGCAAAAATTTGAAAACTGCTATGAAAGAAAGAGGTAGTACAATAAAGAACAAACTATAGAAAGGACATTTGAGCTTCACCCTGAGGGGTGAATGGGCATTAATGGATGAAGTTGTGTATTGGAGATAGTGAGAGAAAGTAGAAGGAGGTAAAGCATTTCAGGCAGAGGGAACCTAGGAGGGCACTAGTAAAACACAACCACAAATTGTTTTTATTTTCTCAAGTAGTTCCTGTATTTCCTTACAGATGGGCTCTGAAATTCTTCAGGGTAGTGGTTCAACTTCAGTTCAACAAGAAAATGTTGAAGAGATGTAGCTGGGGAACTGGGAGCCCAAGCACATCTGCAAAGAGTTGCTCAGAGCAGATCTGGGGCTTCTTTGATAGGCAACAAGTAAAGGAAGTGGTTTCAGATCTAGATGCTTTCATTTGCCATCTTATGTACCACCTCTCAGCAAGTCAATTCTCCCTCAGGGTTTCACAAAACACCCTGAGGCCCTGTACCCTCAGAGATGAGTGAACCACAGCCTCATTCTCCTCTTCAGAAAGCCAGGTCCTTTTATCCCTTTCCTCCAGGTGGCCCTGTGGATGACCCAGACTCTCTAGTTCCCTAGACCTGGACTCTTGAAAGTGATTTCCAAGACTCTTTTTCTTTTCCCTATGTCTGAGTGCCAATCCAAGTTTAGTTCAACAAATATTTATTGAGTTCCCCAGACATTTGCTTCTGTGATGTGGTGCTGAGAGTGAATAAGACAAGCTTTGGTCTGGAGAGAGATGGACCCCAAAGCATGTGATTTAAAGGGCCCAATTTTCCTATCTCTAGGATGATCAAGGCAGAACTCCCTGCCCTACTTTTTGTCATATTCTTGTACTGTCTCTGTTTTCTATATTGTTTCTGGTTGGTCCCTCTGTTTCTAGCTTTTCCATCCTTTCTCAGGGTTCTAATAATCTCTCCCATGTCAGACTTCCTTTTCTTCATTCTCTGCCTTCTTGCCATCAATCCCTTGGTCTCTTGGTATCTACTCAGGGCTTGAGTTTTCAGACTACACAGAGCCCTTATTACATTGTTAATAGAACCTTTGCTGTTTTAGCTACTTACTTTATCTCTCTTTTTTAAAAGACATGAAAATAATATTATATTATAAAAAATTTTTTGTTTACTTGCTGAAATGGAGCCTGTAGTCTCAATCAGTCACAAGGTAAAATTTATAGACAATTCTTTGTTAATGGAAATTTATAGATGCATGAAATAAATGATGACCTCTAGAGAAGATAAGATACCTGTTATAAACATGGCATCTAAACTCTGAGACTGATTTAGTGGCATTTTCTACTAGTGAGCATAATCTTCATGTTAATAATAATTAACTAATCCAATAAACTTTTTTTGAGGATCTCAGGTTCATTTAGACACTGTGGACACAAAGAAGAGGAAGAAAGTTTTCTGACCCCCTAAAATTGATTGGCCAGTTGGGGAGACAGTTAAAAAATATCACAGCTATATAATTAATAGACTAGCAATTTTCAATGGTTGTGCCATGGCACTCCGGTATGCCACAAGAATTTTTAAAACATGTGATACTATTTAGTCAAGGGCAGTGGCCTCTTTTCCCTTAGATTGTCAAATTAAAAAATGACAACAGACAACAGTACAACAGTAGCCATTCCATGTGAATGAATCAAAATTATACCTATTTTTTTATCAGAACAGCAGAAACTATATTTTTTGGTGTGCCACAGAATTTTAATAATTATTTTACATGTGCCATGAGATGAAAAAGGTTGAAAATCACTGCCATAGGCTATGATAAATACTACTATTATGTACTCATGTACTAAATGCTACAGGAGTGTAAATAGAGAGCTATATATTCACCTTTGTGTGGGAAGTTTTAAAAGGCTACGCAAAGAAGAGTTACTTGGTCTGATCCTTGATGCATGAAAGAGCCAGAAATGGACGGGAGATAAAGGCATTCCAGGCAGAGGACATGACATATTCAAAGCAAGGGAATGGGAAAGGATTTGGTGGGTTCATAGGCCCATGGTATTTTCATGTGGCTGGGGCCTAGGAAGCAGGCAACACAGGAGCCTTGAAGATATGACAGATCAGATTGCTAAGGAGTCTGGTCCCACAGGGGGAAAAAAAAAAATCAGTAGGAAAATGAACTGATAAAATCTGTGTTTTAAAAAGATTTCTCTTTATGTGAAAGCAGTCTAGGTAACATACGATAAAGGAAAGACCTGAGAGAGTGGGCATTGAGAATTAAACAGATTGAAGAGAAATAGTTAAGAGGAGCCGTACAGAAGAATTAGAATTGACAGGACCTAATAACTGATTAGATGCAGTGGGGAGCTGGGGCAACATGAAGAAAGGAGTCAAGAGTAAGAGTTTTCTGTATTGGGTAGCTGCTGGTTGGTGAAGCAGTGAAAAAGAGCAGTTTAGCACAGAGCCCCTAGAGCTGGAAGGCTAGCAGTCGAATTTGGTTTTACTATTTACTTGAAGGAGTTACTTAGCTTTTCTGTGACTCAGTTTCGTAACTTGTAAAATCAAAGATGATTGCATTTATGTCATGGGGTAGATGAGTTTTAATATTTTCATGAGCTTTAAATGAATTAGTATATGTAAAACATGTACTGGTAATGGTATAGAAGGAACACCCAATAAATGTTAGCTATTATGATTACTATGGTCATTAACTAGTGCAGGGGAAGCAGGTGGAAACAATTTGGGGGGTCAAGAAAAGACCTGAGTTAAATTTTGGTCACTTTGAATTTAAGGTGACTTCTGACATTCATGCAGAAATGACCCATAAACACTTGAAAACATAGGTGGTAAATAAAATGGTCGAGATTATGTGTGTTTGAAAATTATCTGACAGAAAATGTATGTAATTATTTCACTACAATAAGACCTCATAAGTCTCTATTGACCCTGAGCACTGCACATGGCAGAGGGAGGTGACTTGGCTTCCACAGGAGCCTGCTGAGGCCAGATGCTTCCCTTTTGGCACCCGCCACTGCTGCCAAGCAGCATTTCTTATTCAGGAAATGCTTAGAGGAGCCAGGCTAGCCCAGTGCATCGTGGGAGTGGCAGTGACCCTTTTTTTTTTGAGAGGCAGTGCAGGGCACAAAGCGAACAGGTGGATCTCTAAAGAAATCAGCTATCTAAGAGAGGGAGAGGAGGAGCTCAGCAGTGAAGTGTGTGGCCCCAAGAACCATGTCTAGGTGAGAGTCCTTTAACCCGGAAAGTTATGAATTGGACAGGAGCTTTTGGATAACCAGATTTATGTCACTGAAATGAATGGCACTGGCTACAAAGTGCCCCAAGATATCCTGCAGAAATTGTTGGTATCCTTAAAAGAGAACCACTTCCAAGAAGGTAAGCAGTTTCTGGGGGCAGTTATGCCAAGACTTGGCATTGGGATGGATACTGGTCACTCATTTGAGACATGGTGGTCATTTCTTGGTGCAAACCACGGATTACATTTATCCTATCATTGATGACCTTACATGATGGGCAGAATAGCATGTATCAATATCCTCAGTTCCCTCCAAGCAATGTGGGGCGGGGGGCAGGGGCAGAGTCACAGAATGTGACAATATACTGATACTCTTTAGAATCAGTAATAAAATGACCAACAGAGAAAGGAATTGTGATGTCCTTAATAATACAGGATTTTAAAGATGCAGCAGAGGAGGCAGGAGTGACTATAATCGGATATTTGGCAGGAATGTCTGCCAAACAGTGTAAACCCCCTGGGTTGTTCTTGGAGGAGTGGCTACAACTATCTGCCAGCCCATTGAATTCATCATGCCAGTTAAGACAGTGCCCTGGGATGTGCTCGTGCTAAGCAAGCCCCTGGGGATGCAAGTAGCTGTGGCTGGATATTCTGGAAAAAATGAATAAAGTTAAATTAGTGGTCTATGAAAAAGATGTATAGTCAGCATACCAGGAGGTGATGATAAATATGGTAAGGCTCAACAGAACAGCTGCAGGACTTATGCACATTTTCAAAGCCAACAGTGCCATGGGTGTGATGGACTTTGGAATTCTGCTCCATGAGACAGAGGAACAAAATGACCTTTGTGACTCATAGCATCTCTATCTTGACCAAAATGTCTTGTGTGAGCAACACCTGTGGAAACATGTTTGGATTCATGCATGGGACCGGCCCTGAGAAATCAGGAAGCCTTCTAATCTTTTTACTGCATGAGCAAATGGTTTGGTTCTGTGCACAGATGAAGTCCCCCAAATGTGGTGAAGTTCACCAAGCATGAATTACTGGGATCATAGAGAAGGGCAACCATATAGCTGGATTCATAGACAAACACCGAATAATGGATGTCGCACTACAGGTAGCCACTCAAAATCACCAAGTGAATCCCACACCTGGTGCCACCCCTTAATCTAGGCAGAAATAGCAATTTGGTTTTGCTTTCAAATAGATCTTCCTCTATCATCATTCCAGTTAAAGACTACAAACAACAAAAATTTCATTGTGCCTATATATCTGGTGACCTGAGGTCAATTTGTGAATGGATGTAATTGATAAAATAAAATCAATTGCCTTTTTTTCTGTTACATCAACTGAAGATGCACCTAATCTGGAATCAGCTTCCAGGTTGAGAATTATATTATCTAATACTGCTGATGCATTTTGAATCTGTAGACACAATCCCTTGCTGCACACACTCTTTTCAAAGGTGCTTTCATGTAACTGTGAAATCACAGCTTGTGTCTTTTATTTCATGTAAGAGGTCTGTCCAGAAGGTATCCGGCCATGTAATGTGAATAGAGACATTTATTGAAGAAGATGCAAGATACAAGAAACATTGTACATAGGACAATGACACCTCGGTCCCCTTCAAAGCAGGCATCTTGGGACCTAACACAATTCTCCCAATGGTCATCAGCTTCCCCATCATATTTTCCTGAATCTCATTGACTGTCTGAAATCTCTTCCCTTCAAAGGTGATTTTAGTTTAGGGAAAAGCCAGAAGTCACAGGATGCCAAATCTGGGCTGTAGGGGGAGGAATCACCTGGGTGATTTGATGTTTCACCAAAAAACTCTGCATAAGATGTGATGCATAAATGGGCACTTTGTCGTGATGAAGCTGCCAATCACCAGTTTCCATAGCTGCAGCCTTCTGAATCATTAGAATAGTTTCTGCAGAGTAATGCCAAGCTTAACGCAAAATTCGATGCATACTCATTGCTCTACTCACTCAGTCATCTTGAATGTGATGGCCACACAGTACACATGCTCACTCAACGGTGTATATCACCCCTACTGACTAGTCCAGTGAAGTTGTCATTGTTTATGCATGTGCATTCCAGTCCATTCTCCTTGGCTGCCAGGTTGAATCAATGTTGCACAACCATTTTCATTATAGTAACAATGGCTGAACTTTTCCTGATAAATATACAGACCTTGTGTATTTATCATCAGCCTGATTTTTAAAAGTATCTTGAATGGTATTCTGGAAAGAGAATTGGTAAACGATTCAATGGTATTCCAATAAGGAGAGGGTTACATGATTTCTTAGAGTATTTAATTCGTAAAGCCTAGTCTTCCAATTCAAGAGCATCTCTTTGACCCAGGATGTTTCCCAATAGTGCATTCAGTTAAACAAGGCAAGTGCTTAATTCTGCATGGAAAGCACTTGGGAGACAAAAAAAAGAAATTTTATTTCTTTTTTTTGTAGCCTTTCCAATATTTACAGTAATATCATCAATTATTTATCGATAGAAAAAAGGATACTTTTTGCAATATAGTTAGACATTCTATAGTACAACATGAAATTGCCTTCTGAAAGGGGTTTCATGTATAATATTCATTTATAATTTAATATATAATTAATTACACAAATAATTTTTAAGTAAAATTAATAATAAAGACTGTCCTGTGGATGGTAGTGCTTAATACACATTGTATTTTGTATGGTGATTTCAAGCCATTTGTTTTCTTAAAATCAGCAGCTATTTAGCCTAAATCTGAACACTATTTTGTCCTTTGCACCAGCACTTTTTTGTGCATACTTTTTGTGATGTGTTAAGAATCTGCACTGCCAACATGAAAGCTTGAACTTAAACTTGTTGTTAAAATAAATATTAATTTTTATTCTTGTTTAAATAAATATTTTAATTTTTTAGACAAATATTTTAAAAAATCCTGCCCCAAGGATGTATCTATTGATTTTAGAGAGAGGAGGGAGAGAGAGAAAAAAACATCAGTGTGAGAGAGAAACATCGATTAGTTGCCTCTTATACATGCCACGACCAGTTTGGTGTGTGTGTCGATGCTCCAATTACTTGAACCACCCAGACAGGGCTGTTCTTGTATAACTAGATGCCCCCTTTAGTATTATTTTAGAAGCATTGGGAGGATTTTGGATAAAGTACAATTTATTGGGGAAAACTAGGTTTTAGTTTTATGAAACTTTTTAAGTCTTTCATGGGATCTATATTTCCTTGAATTAGCTTTTGAAGTTTTAGAACAAATAGATTATCTAAAAAAGTGTTTTCTGTATTACTTAGAAACAGAGACATCCTTATATTTTAACCTACTAAGTGATTGAGAGATTAAGCACAAGTGCACTGACCCCTCAAGTGTCTGCATAACAGAAAAAGCACTGCATCACTGGAGGTTTCCAAATGTTTTCTGCTAACAGGCACCAAAGCCTTATGAACCAATCAACTTCTTGCCAAAGGAAACTGCCACTAGGGAGAGAAAGTCCCGGGAAGAGGTTTAACTGTAGATACTCCCCCTCTTTAGAGCCCAAGGGCAGCCTGTCTGGCATTTGTCACTGGAACTGAAGCCATAAAGACAGTGTGTGGTACCGGAGAGGCTGCTACAGAACTGAAATTAATTGGACGTTTTATAGATATTTATACAGATATTGGTCCTCAAAAGCTACAAACCAGGGGTCTGCAAAATAAAATGTGTTGGAAACCTCTGAGTAAAATGGAAAAAAAAAAAAAGACTAAGAAAGCCTTCATTTCTCACCTGCAAAGATATAGCCATTTTGGGGTTCCAGAGTTGATGCTGCCCAAACCCAGAGTCTTGCATGGGGCTGTTCAGAATTGTCAGGACAATCAGCCAGCAAGAGTGAATAACTGTCATCCAAAGAGTGACTATTGATTCTCAAAATAAATTTCTCAGAGTCTGCAAGTCTCTAAAGCATATATTAATCATTACTTTGCTTCCTCAAGTCAGAACTTAATGACTTTTTACTAATAGTCCTTTTTCAAAGTGTATTACTGCTTTAACATGATTTGGATAACCATCAAATGCTCTTCACACTTGGATGGGGGCTCATTCAAATCCACATACATGGAGCTATTATGTAACCACCAAATTATGTAGCACAACTCCCCATTCTTATTTATTCTCTTCCTGTTATTCTTGTGATATTAACTGTGGAAATTTACACTGTGCTTCCCTCATTTTGTAACAGCTCATCAGAAATTCTATGTGAAACCAGCTCTGTCTAAAATGCAGACAGAGAGCTCTACCTAAGCTTCTTTAATGGATGTTTTCAACAGGAAAATTGGGTGGTTGTCCAGACAACACAGAATTAATATATGAATATATTTACTTTTGAGCTGCTTTTAGTGTCTTTAGAGTATTATATATATATATTAATTCAACAAATATTTGTGGTCCACCTAATATGTGTCAAACAAAGTGCCAGGTATGCGCTATACCTGAAACAAAGTGCCAGGTGTGGGGAATCTACACAGGTAAAGGGAAGCAGCATGGTCATGTGCAAGTGCATGGTTCTTGATGATAAGAATCTTGAGTTCAAGTCCTACCTTCCCAAGCTTCCTGAATTTGCTAAGGTATTTGTTTCCTCAGCCTTAATGTACACTTGAAGAATTAATATCTACTTTACAGAGTTGTTGTGAATATTGGCAATACTATATAAGGCATCTCATGTAGGAGTTAGTATACAAAGTAAACCCTTAATTAATTATTTGCAGGCTCCCTGTCCTTGAGAGCTCTCCATTTCCATTATTATTATTCAGATATAGCCACTGTTCTTTCAGTCTAGTTGGGGAGACAGGTATAGCAGACAATTAGACTGTACTGTGGTAAGTGAAATAATTGAAGAAACAGACATTGACTTAGGGGGACTGTGAGAAGTTTGATATGTAACATTAATTTAGCATACTATCCAATACATTTCTGTTGCAAGAACCTTACTTCACAAGTTTTAGTATCTTATGAAGGTTTCAGGCCTATAAGAACAGCTATGTACAATACAATGATCCAGGGCTTTACTACATGCAGGCATGTAACACCTCATTTAATCCTTATAAAGTAGAAGCTATCATTATCCCTACTTTACAGGTGGGCAACCTGAGGCACAGAGAGGTTAAAATAATTTGCCTAAGGTCACATAGCTAAGAAACCAGGCCCTTTAGCATTAGAGCCCACATTTGTGACCCTCATTATATTTCCTTCTATCGTTTCCTTCTTCAAACTTCATTTTACAGCTAGTAGAGACTGAAACTAATTATTCTTAAGAAAGTCATAAAAATCAAGGGAAATTCATGGAAAAGTTAAACAGAACAAAAGCATTGGATCTGGCAATAAATATAGCCCAGCCATTTCTTTTCTCCAGGCAGAACCTAAGGAGTGTTCTCTTTTGACAAAGCCTGGAACAGTCAGACTCATTCTTTCCCTTGTCCACTTTCCAAGGGTGGCCCAAACAAGCTCTTCTTTTGTGGGCTGGATAGTTTAGAGTGTTCTATAGTTGTTTTTTTAATCACATTTTAAATCATTTTCACTTCCTTTTTCTGAGAAGTATGAACTTCAGTGTATCTCATTTCCTAAGTCCCCTGGTAAAGTTTATGCTTTTACTCTCCTGGCTTACTGATGCTTTCCACTAGAGGACCCTGCCTCTGACATTTCAAGTACATTTTACAAAACTGACACATCTTTGTTCTGATACAAGATCTTGTTCCATTGAAAGAATAGTTTGATTTTATAGACCTGTTGGTCACAGTTTGTCTAGTTTGTCTGGAAAGCTGTAAAGGGGGAAATAAGATCAAACTCATTTTACTTATTTTAATTTTATTAAATTTATTGGGGTGACATTGGTTAATAAAATTATATGGGCTTCAAGTGTACAGCTCTATAATATATCATTTGTCTATTGCATTGTGTGTTTACCACCAAGGTCAAGTGTCTGTCACCATATATTTGCACACTCATTTTACAGAAGGAGAATCTAAGAACTGAGCCCTGGGGAATGGGGTGAGTAGCTTATGTCTTCATAAATCAGAAGATTCATAGCAAAGAAAGAGTAAGAGACAAGACCATGGTAATCCTGAGTCCCCAAGGCCACTTTCAGAATTCCTGTGCACTGATTCCACCTTAGGTTGTTTTCCTGGAAGACCTACAGAAGTCTTTCCTTTGATTCCTTCCTCCCTTCCTTCCTCCCTTCCTTCCTCCCTTCCTTCCTTCCTTCCCCTCTCTCTCTTCCTTTCGTCCTCCCTCCCTCTCTCTTTTCCTTCCTTCCTTCCTTCCTTCCTTCCTTCCTTCCTTCCTTCCTTCCTTCCCTCCTTCCTTCCTTCTCTCCTTCCTTCCTCTCTTCCTCTCTTTTTCTGTCCCCCCACTTTTCACTAAGGCATGAGGACAGTAGGAATTTGAATGAGTGAGCACAGCGAGAAGAGTCAGGGGCAGTTTAGAGAATGAAAAGATTCAAGAGAAAATCTCAATTCATATGAAGATGAGAAGTTCTTTTATTTTAGGAGAAACAGCCTATTCAATTCAAAGGGGAATTTTTCCCATTCATCACCAAATCTCTTTATTTCATCCTTCATGTCGCTACTTAGTGTGACTGCCTTTCATCTCATCACACCTGGTTCATTGCTTCAGTTGACCTTTTTTTGGTCTAACTCTGAAAGTCTTCTCCCTCCAAAATGCCCTTACACTGGGAATAGTCTCTGCCATCTGTATCCTGAAATTTAATGTTTGAGATAATTTGATTCTACTGTATTTATTGGCTTTTCTCTATCAATACTTTCAATATGTACCTTCTCTTCAACAGTGCTTATTGCTCACAAGCAGCATACAAAGCACTATGTTGCTTGGCAGCAGATGTGGAGGTAAATAAAATTATCATGTTTTATTTTCACCTCTTGATGATCATGAAGTCATGGATCTTGTCCTTAAGTAATGCAAATTGTAGAGGGAAACAAGTAATTGAATATAGTGTAAGGAAGAATGGAATGAGTTATAGTGACCAAAGGACCAAAGGAGAGGTGAAGGAGTGCAAAAAGAGCCATAATTAATTTGACTAATGATACCAGGAAAAACTTCATAGAGGAGATGGCATTTGAGCTGGGCATTAAAATATGTGTATATAGATAAGGAGTGGGGCACACATTCTAGCCAAGGCTATGCCACACATAGGCAAAGGAATGTGAACATGCATGGTGTATCTGGGGAGGTGCCCAAAAATTCACCATGCAGATGCAGGGCTCCATTTTTCTTTTTAGTTGTTTATGCTTTCTTCATGTGGATGCCCTCTCTCTTCTTCATCCTCTGCTGAGTCCCATCCATCCTGCAAAGACCAGTTTTAGCCCACCTCCCCATATGGTCTTTTCTGACTGTACTAGTTTGTTCCACTCTTGGTAGTATGTGATTCAGGATTTAACTGCAGTGTCTGTGCTGGATTGGTTTCTCAGCAAGCCCAGGGCAGACATTATGCTCATCTCATATTTTGGGAGCCTTGTAATCCCAACACAGTGTTAAAGGTAGTCAGGGCTAGATGGTTCTACTGGCCCATTCACTAGGGCTAAAACCTTCATTCTGCTTAAATGTAGTTTCTTTCTGCTACCTAGCCTGGGGTTGCTTGTAGGAATTTAGGTTTTAGCTGGTTATGTCTGTTAACACATAAGGGAAGGCATTTTTTAGCTACTCTCTTGAATGTTCCTCTCAGTCATGGCAGGGAACGGGGAGGAACACTTCACCTCATCTTGAACTCCATGACTCCGGGCAGAGCCTTGGTAACTGGGGTGAACCCAGTTTTGTAATCTGCAACATTATCTCTCAAGTTCCCTCTGGAGAATGACTTTGCTTCTTTCAAGGTCTCTTGAGTTACACTTAGTTCCCCTAAATTGCCAGAAATATAGTTTGTCAGTTCTTTTTGAGGAATGAAATACTGGGTATGACTTCTTGTTGCTATGGCTGCTTGGATTGTGTATTAGTTTGGTTTTGCAGAGAAACAGAACTAATGGGAAATAGATATAGTAGGGAATTGCTTCATGTAGTTACAGAGATTGAAAAGTCCCAAAATCTGTAGTCAGCAAGCTGGAGAGGTGATGGTATGCAGTTCTAGTTAGAGTCAATGGCCTGAGAAACAAGGGAGATGATGGTGTAAGTTCCAATCCAAGTCCAAGTCTGAAGGCAGGAGAAGACTGATGTCCTAGCTCAAAGACAGTCAGAGGGAGGGAGGGAGGGAGAGAGAGATGGAGACAGAGATAGAGACAGAGATAGAGACAGAGATGATAGATAGATAGATAGATAGATAGATAGATAGATAGATAGATAGATGATAGATAGAATAAATTCTCCCTTACTCCATCTTTTTGTTCTGTTCAAACTTTTGGTGGGTTTCGGTGATGCCCACCCAGGAGGAAGAGGATTAATCTACTTCACTTATTTTGCAAATTCAAATGTTAACCTCATCCAGAAACACCCTCACAGACACACTTTAAATAATGTTTAACCAAATATCTGTGCACTCCATGACCCCATCAAATTGACTCATAAAATTAACCATCGCAGAGTGATATAGAAGGAAAGCTTGGCCAGAAAGAAAATCTTATGAGGCTTTTGAAGTAGAGCCTGAAGAAAAATGCCCCAGCAGTCTAGTCTCTACAAAAAGAGAATTTTCTAACACACTATTTAGAGAGTGTGAACTGCTGAGAGTCACAACTCTGATGACTTCCCATGCCATATAGTCACATATGGTTACACTAGTCCAGCCAGTTGTACGATGAACAAAGATTCCTGGGCAAAGGGTCTAGTGGAGGCTGAATTGCAGCCCACATTATATTCACCAAGCCATACACTTGGGTGAGGGGCTGTGTCCACCTCAGGGAAGGAGGCCTGTTTCTAATGTTCCCAGGGTGCTGTATGGACTGGTAGAAGCCATGCTCCAGAGTATATTGAGTGTAAGCAGGGCATCCTCGGTGGTGTGCCATGGCATATTACAAGTGTGCAAAATACTCTGTGTATGGAGTTGCTGGAAAAGGTCATCAACCATAGCCACCAGAAGCCTCTAGCCATAGGCAGCATCTGGACATGAGCATTCTTGATTGTGTACTCCACTGTGCCATAAAAATATTTTCTATATGTGCTGTGATATAAAGAAGATTGGGAATCACTGTACCAGGGGATTTATCTTATCATTCATCTAGAAGGCAGCCATTTAAGAAAGGGCACATGTCCATCCGTCTATCTAGGCACAAGCTATTCCCAGAAGCAGAGAGTTTTCTGTTTTGCTTACATGTTGGGATGTGGTGACTTGCAATCATCATGTGAAATCTGGGTAGAGAAAGTCTGAATTCAGTGCATCGGCCATCATCTATGGTTGTAGTTTAGTTTCCAGGGAGAGAATGTTGTCTGGTGGCCTAGTTTACAAATTCATAGCTTGAAGTCCCAGGAAGTTTGCTGTCCTGAGCTCTGGTTTTTCCCATCTGTGCTCAAGAGGGAGAGAGAGGACATGTTAACTGAAAGTTGCTGCTGGGGATTTCCAGGTTTCCAGTGCTGGGGAAATCTGGGGTAGCAGGTCCTTGCCCTTTCCTGTCTTTCACCTCTGTTTCAGTCATCCCATTTGGAAGCCCTTGAGCCATCAACTTCTTCTCCCAGAAAAAAGCAGGAGGAAATGGGGGTACTGCATTGATTTTGATTATTGGCTTGAGGTAACATCCAGGCTCAAGCTGCATACCTTCTTTGTTCTTAGTTGAGCCCTAGTTCCTTCTATACCCCAATAACTGGACCTTTATCTATACACAGTGGCGAGTCACCTCTCCTAGTATCTCATGTGCTCTAGTTTAGAACACTGTGGACAACCTTCCCACTAGCTTGAGGAGTCTTTGGTTTTAAATTACATACTGACCATAATTGTCATTCAACTTGTCTAGAAGATTTACTCTGAGATGTCTCAATTCAAGACTCCTTCTCTGTTTCCTCCCACTGTCCTTCAGATCTGGCTTAGACATTTGAGCACCCTACCCTTCACTTCTTGATTCTCCACCCTCCTTCCTCTTTCCTTTCCCTTCTCTTCGTTCCTCTCTCTTCCCCTTCTTTTCCTTCTCCCTCTTTCCCTTTTGTGATCACAGAGGGGAAAAAAGTTCCTCCTGTCTCTTTCTCAAGAACATTTGGCTTACCTTTACAATGAAACTGTCCTATGCATTAAGTTCCTTTACAACCTTCCTACTTGTCTAGCTCATAGATGCCTTACAGAAGCAGCTCTTAATTTTTATTTAGGATTTATTTATATTCCAAGTTCCCGATATATTTTTTCCACTATTCATCTATTATCATTATTTCCCTATTTCTCTAGACTCCTAGGTTCAAATTTATCTTTCTTTTTTTAAACATATTTTATTGATTATGCTATTACAGTTGCCCCATTTCTCCCCCATCATTCCCCTCCACCCTGCACACCCTCTTCCACCCACATTCCCCACTTTAGTTCATATCCATGTGTCATAAGTTCTTTAGCTTCTACATTTCCCATACTATTCTTGCCCTCCCCTGTCTATTTTCTACCCACCATCTATGCTACTTATTCTCTGTACCTTTCCCCCTCTCTCCTCCTCCCACACCCCTGTTGCTAACCCCCCATGTGATCTCCATTTCTGTGGTTCTGTTCCTGTTCTAGCTGTTTGCTTAGTTTGCTTTTGTTTTAGGTGTGGTTCTTAATAGCTGTGAGTTTGCTGTCTTTTCACTGTCCTATTTTTTATCTTCTTTTTCTTAGATAAGTCCCTTTAACATTTCATATAATAAGGGCTTGGTAATGATGAACTCCTTGAACTTGACCTTATCTGAGAAGCGCTTTATCTGCCCTTCCATTCTAAAGGACAGCTTTGGTGGATAGAGCAATTTTGGATGTAGGTCCCTGCTTTTCAAGATTTCAAATATTTCTTTCCAGCCCCTTCTTGCCTGGAAGGTCTCTTTTGAGAAATCAGCTGACAGTCTGATGGGAACTCCTTTGTAGGTGACTGTCCCCTTATCCCTTGCTGCTTCTAGAATTCTCTGCTTCATTTAAATCTTGGCTAATGTAATTACGATGTGCCTTGGTGTGTTCCTCCTTGGGACCAACTTCTTTGGGACTCTCTGAGCCTCCTGGAGTTCCTGGTAGTCTATTTCCTTTGCCAGATTAGGGAAGTTCTCCTTTATTATTTGTTCCAATAAGTTTCCAACTTGTTGCTCTGCTTCTTCCCCTTCTGATACCCCTATAATTTGGATGTTGGGATGTTTAAAGATGTCCCAGAGGTTTCGAAGCCTCTCCTCATTTTTTTGAATTCTTGTTTCTTCCTCGTTTTCTGTTTGGTTGTTAGTTTCTTCCTTCTGGTCCACTCCATTGATTTGAGTCCCAGTTTTCCTCCCATCTCTATCGGTTCCCCATGCATCTTCCTTCATTTCACGTATTGTAGCCTGCATTTTTAAATCTAATTTGTGAGCAAAATCAACCAATTCTGTGAGCATTTTGATGACCAGTGCTTTGAACTGTGCATCTGATAGATTGGCTATCTCTTCACGGCTTAGAGGAATTGGCTCTGAGGCTTTCATTTCTTCTCTGGTTTGAGCCATGTTTGGTGTTTTTTGTTTGTTTGTTTGTTTGTTTTCTTTTGGTTTTAGTCTGGTCGAGGCTATTACGTAGTGAGGGGTGGAGCCTTAGGTGTTCCTCAGGGCAGGGCAGCACAGTCCCTGGGTTGTGACGCTGTATGTGGGGGTGGGGTCTGAGAGGGAACAATGGCACCTGTTCCACTCTCTCCTGGATTCAGTCCCTTCCGCCACTTCCCTTCTGCCTGGACCGTCTGCGCGCACGAATGTGGGACCACCTGGACAGCCAGCCACCTTGTGCGGCCTCATTGAGTCTGCATCTTGCCCCCCTGTGCCCCGGGGACTACCAGCCGCCGCCTGGGCACCTGGGAACTGCCAGCCACTGCTGCTTGCGTTCCCGGATCTGCACCTCCACTTTTTCCTGCCTCGACTCTACCCCTCTTACTGGTCTGGATGAATGGTTGTTGGACTTCCGTACAGTTCAATTTTCTATAAGTTCTGGTTGTTTTCTTGTTTCTAAATATTTGTTGTCCTTGTGGTTGTAAGAGGAGGCACAGTGTGTCTGCCTACACCTCCATCTTGGCCGGAAGTTCAAATTTATCTTTCATGATTAGCTTCCTGCATATTAGCTCAGCTATTAAACAGGAATATTTACAAACACTTCATACACCAAGAGACCTCAAAACTTTCTTTCTGACTGTAATGAAAATGAGGACCTTCAGGCAGTGACAACCCCTCAACAGATCCCCCAAACTGAAAGTCATGGTTTATTGCTCCTCAGGGACTGTGAGTATCACTAGACTATTACAAATGGTTGTGCAGGTTACATCCTGTGAAGGTCAGCTGGAGGGAGCAAATGGGAACTGAAATTCGGCCTATTCTACTTACTAGTCTGTGTACCTGTGTGGTCCCATAGAGAGGCACCTTTTTTCTTATTTTCACACTGTGAGTGAACAGTGACCCCAGGTATTATACAGGCTGGAGTTTCTACACTATGTTCAGGGCCTTTGGGGATCTTGCACTTAAAGTGTGAGATCAGCACCCCAAGCAGGCCAGCCTGTGGATAGCCATTGATTTTGGGATTAGCACTCTGTGTATGTATGGGAGTACTTAGACGAAAGCCCTCAGCCATTAGTCCTGAGAAGTCTAGAGACAAGTCCCAAGGAAACCAGCTGGCCCCTAGTTGGATGAACAGTGTATAGCAGGATGGTTGGAATAGACAGGACAACAGTGATAAAAAGTCAGAAAGGATTTACCTTATCAGAGTACTGCACTATGGAATAAATTGTGTTTACTGGCATCTCCTTGGTGGGGAGCACCTGTAAAACACCCATCATCCCCTTAGTAAGTAAACCCAAGCACAATGTTATACGTCCCCCTTCCTACTTCTACTCCTGCCCATTAGCCCTCCCTCATCACATTTTCACTAGGTCAACTTCATTCAAGTTCTCAGATCTGCTTCCATCCAGCTTTGGAGAGAATTATGGTCAGGTGGGCATGCAGCAGGAGAGTAGAATTTGGGCAAAAACCTCAAGAGGAGGGGTCCACGTGGTTGAGAATGAGTTTTGTTCAGTCAGGGTTTTAGCTTTATGGGCTCAGCTGCCCTATCAGTCCAAGCACAGTGCTAGATTCACCAGAGAGACCTCAGTTTCCACCTTCAATCTTTGTAGAATTCAGGGGAGCAGGGTGGTGGAGGCACAGAAGGTGATACCATGTAGAATCCTGATTCAGAGTGGAGGTGAGGAAGGGGCAGGCAGGTAAAAGGCAGGTGGGAGGAGAGAGTGTGGGACAGGGTTACTCTGAGCCTGAGGAAAGTAAGTTTATGCCGCAGCCATCCCAGGTAGTCCAGTTCAAGGTCACCTCTCTCAGTTCTATGCCCTTGGAGCTCCATTAGCAATCTGTTCACATATCATTGGCTATATAACAGCCCTCACTTCACACCAGGGGCTCTCTTGTGGTTTGTCTCCTGTAGAGGACACTTAACTCTTAATCATGACTCTCATTTAACTTTGCACCATGCTCCTTTATGGAAGCTTAACCCAGGAGGCTGCCATGGGGTGACAATTGACCACCTTTCTGTCTGCATAGAGAGAATCATGGCATCATTTCCTTGATATGGTATTTACTGGTTGGACCTCCAGATTCTTGGTTATGGCTTCTGTCTGGGAAAAAGTCAGCAGAGGCCTGCTGCCTATGACTCCTTGTCCTGGGGGTACTGGTGAAGATCCCTGAGTTGTATCACCTCACCTTGGATGGGGGGATTTCATCGTATATTCTGGATTCTGCTGGCTGGGCATCTCTTGAAACCATGACATACGTGTATATTGTGTTCTTTGAGACAGCATCTGTACCACAAATAAAGATAGAAACACAGTATGCAAAAAGTGGATGATTTTTTAGAGATGGTTTATTCTAATGTTTTCTTTTTAAGATGGAGAAATGAAGCCCTAAGAGGTTAAATAGCTCCCATCCTCTTGAGATGGATGTTTGGCTGCTTGGACTGTCTCTCCCTCTACTAGGGATTGCGTGTGGTATGGGAAGCACCCAGCTCAAGCCTCACCTAAAGCTCAACAGGAATTCTTTCATATTCTAGAGTCCACATTAGGCTTAAGATATTTTTCTTAATCTCTGTGTGGGTAATCAAAGTAGCTCTTCTACCCAGGATCTTCTTAGTGTTTCTGGCACTTGGCATTGACTGCCTTGCATGGCTAGTTGTTTTTTAATGAGAGGGTCTTATTTTTTAACTGGATTGAATATCTTTATTTATACACTGTGTTGGATTCTTCTGGTGCATACATTACTCTTACCACCTAAATGTTAAGCATATAGCAGGTGCTCCACAAACATTTGTGGCTTGTTTGGTTGATTCACACAGTCAAACATTTATTAGGCTCCCTTTATGTGACAGGCTTTGTGTAAGGATAAGAGAAGTAGAGACAAGAGAAATATGTTCTTACTTTTCATAATTTATGGACTGGTAGAAGCATTCTTCCTAGTGTACTGCTTTTCTTTGCTCCTAACATGGAATATTTTAGGGTCAAGTTGAAAAGACACAGTAAGAATTTAGGGTCTTCATGTTCCAAGGCACTACATATCCACACACAATAGGTTTGAACTGAATAATATCAGATGGATCCAGCATTTCAGAGCTTAGTTCTGTCTAGCCCCTGCCTCAGACTTGGTGAGTGAGCTAGATCAAGTGCTCTCTCTCGTCACACTTGTAGATGAAAAAAGTGGCCCTTCTCCCTCCCAAGAGGTCATAAGGAGTTGAAGACAGATGTCTCTTTGAGGAAACCTAAAGATCACCTGTGACCTGAGCAGGCTATGTGACTTATCATCATGAGGTCAACCCTGGGGCTATCAATTATAAGTATGGTAACTTACATTTACTGAGTATTTACTATGTACCAGGCACCAGGCCAAGTATTTTGTATGTGTAATTCCATTTAACCCATTTAATTAATATACACAGCAACTCTTTATTATGCATATTTTATAATTGAGAAAACTAGGTGTTACAATGATAAAATAACTGATAACTGGTACCTGGTCAAGCTGGGACCTTTACCTCAGACTGTCTGCAAAGCATAAACTCAGTCTTAACCCCTCTGCTGTGAATTCATTTTTCCCAGTAGTCATCCAAGGAAACTTGTGACTGAGAACTTACCAGGTTTCTTATTGAAGATTTTCAAGTAGGGACCTGAGGAGAACAAAGGAGAATCAAGAACATGGAAGCAGAGGGAGAGCCTCTCTACATACAGACTTGTTATTATAATTTGTGGAAAGGGAATATTTTGGGTGGACATGGGGTTAGGAGGAATAGGAGCATTGTAATGATTTCTTAGGATGCTAAGATCAGGTTTTCTGAATTGAGAATGGCACAAATACAGAAGGACCCAAGGGATCTAGAAGAATCTAATGACAGCCATTAAAAAATTAGTACCCGTTCCTCAATGTCCCTTAAGGTAATAGTCAAAATATTATGGAATTGAAAGTGACCCTGGAGACCCTCTAATCCAAACCTTATTTCACATGTGAGAACACTAAGCCAGAGAGGTAAAGACCCATGTTTAATTAAGCACAGGTTGCTAATGGCAATGCAAAACTTGAACCCAAGCTTTGGTGTTCCTATGAGCAGATTCTAAAGATTATTCAGAGTGATATCATATAGTCAGGGCTATCAGTTTGGGAGATAGTGAGGTGTGGGGGGGGTAAGGTAGGGATTGTAGAAATGTTGATTCCATGGAGCAAAGGACCTCTCCACATCACCCTGGATGAGAAGGAAGGTGCATTTCCACATTGGGAAACTCTTACCTTGTCTCCTCTTGCACAAAAGGAACAAAAGCACTGAAGGTAGAATGAGTATAAACAGGAAGAGGACAGCCAACCCACTCAGCAACCCAGCATGGTGAGTATGGAGGCCCATTGTGATATCTGGAAATGGAAGATGCAATGAGACAACTGTTAGGAAATAGGCTGAAGATGCTTATTTAGCAGGCTTGTCCACATTCAAAGAGCACTATCAAAATTGGGTGCCCACCAAGGGAGTACCAAACCTTTGAGGGAAGTTGTGCCTTCTGCTAAATCAGGGTTGGAAACTGAATCAGGGGACATCTTTTGGAAGGCTTTAGAGTTGTTTCTAAGGCTTCCTGGGTGGATATTCCCCTGGGGACCAGGCCCAGCATGAGGAAGGCATATTACTCCAGAGAATGAGGTCCATCTTCAGAGTGATTTCTGAGACCCCAAGAGAGATGAACAGAGCTGGTTACCTGCACAGAGCTGCTGGGCAGAGATAGAGTCAGAATTGTTGCTGACAGGGTTCCATGCTGTACATGTGTAAGTCAGCTCTTGGTTGTTAGGAGTCTGGAAGATTTGAAGGATACTGCCCTCTTCCCCCAGGGGACTCCAACTGTATATCACATTTTTTTCTTCTTTCTCCACAGAGCACGTCAGTGTGACATTACAGGTACTATTTACAGATGTCATTAAACTCTGAGTAATTTTTGGCTTCCCAAGCCTGCCTGTGGGGAGAAAACACATTAGCCAGTGGTAAACTGGAGCTGGCCTATACCAGTTTATGAGAGCCAACTGATAATTTTTTTTTTTTAAATCTTAAAGGCTTATTAAACACACTCATCAGCTGCCCCAGGGCTCTAAGGAAGGAGGTGGGTCAGCTGCTGCACCAGCTGGGAGATCTCAGGGGCCACCACGCAACTGCGGCGGAGCGAAAGTGGGTGCCCCGCGCAGGTCACTGTGCGACTTTGAACCGAGTTTTTGTGGTCGCTGGGTGACTGCGAAAGCATAGTGGCCCCAACCGCAGACAGAGGTGCGTGTGAAGTGAAGTGAGACAGCTGCATGAAAGTAGGCACCCACACGGGAACGCACACGATTGTGGGATCATGAGCACTCGTGAAAACATAGGTGCTGGCCACTGGAGACAGCTGTGGAGCCGTAGCTGCCAGTGCACGGGTGGGCGTTTGAATGCAGACAGCTCAGGACCATAGGCGCAGGCGCGAGATAGCTGCTGGAGCACAGGCCCAGCACAGGGGCAAAGGCAGTCGGCTGCGCCCAACCACAGAAAGCCAAGCAAGGGCAAAGGCAGGCAGCTGCACAGGACTGGAGAACCAAGCACACATCCATAAACTTGGGGAAATGCGCACACACCAGGAGGCTCAGAACACACGCAAGGAAGCCCTGTGGGGAGAGGCGCCTACTAACGCTGGGATACGTAGCACAGTGAGGACTGAGTTCTGAACACAGAGAAAAGCAATAAGATCACCCCTCGGCCATTGCAGCCAGCAAGACCAGAAAAAATGGCTCGGCAAGTTTGAAAACAACAAGAGGGTTTTTTTGTTGTTGTTGTTTTGTTTTTGGTTTTTGCGGAGTTTTTTTGGATTATTTTGTTTTGTTTGTTCTTTTTTTAGTTGTTTGTATTTTTGTGTGTGTGTGTTTTTTTGTTTTGCTAGTTTGTTTGTGTTTTTTTGTTTGTGTACCTGTCTATTTATATGAGTGTTTTTAATTATTCTTTCTTTATTATTTTTATCTTCTTCTTTACTCCCCAACTGCTTTTGCCTCTCTTTAACTCTTTCTTATTTATTCCCTCTTCTTTTCTTTCCAGTTTTATCTCTTCTACCTTCCACTTTTTTCTTCTTTCTTCTTTTTTCATTTTCCCCCCTTCTCTTTTTAAATACCCATGAGTGAGACAAAACAAACAAACAAACAAACAAGCCTGGAACTGTGAAAAAAAAACAGAGTTGGCCCCAAAAAGAGGGAATCCCAGCTGATGAGACAGTGGAAGCTGTGAACAACAGAATATCCGAAGGAGACTCCACCACTGAATCTCACAGGTATTCTACCACAGAAGGCCATACCACAAGCCCAGGGAGCCAGAACAGATCAATTTAGAAGTTGAGGCTAACAACAAGAGTCTTACAAACAATGGGAAGACAAAGAAACAATCCCCAAATGAAAGGAAAGGAGGAAGTTCCAGAAAGAATGCTAAATGAAACGGAGGCAACTCAACTATCAGATATTGAGTTCAAAGCAATGGTTGTCAGGAAGCTCAATGAGCTCTCAATGAGCTACCACAAACTACAGGGAAGTTATGATGAACTCACTGCAAACTATATCAACATGAAAAAGGAAATAGAAACTATCAACAAGGGCCAAGAGGAAATGAAGAATACAGTTTCTGAACTGAAGAACACAGTAGAAGGAACGAAAAGCAGAATTGATGAAGCAGAAGATAGTATCAGCGAGTTGGAGGACAAAATAGAAAAAAAACACCCAGAATGAGCAAGATAAAAAAAAGAGGCTCAGAAAGAATGAAGAGGGTTTAAGAGAAATGCAAGACAACATGAAACAGAATAATATCCCTATAATAAGAAAACCAGAAGGAGAAGAAGAAGAGCAAGGGATAGAAAACCTATTTGAAAAAGTAATGATGGAAAACTTCCCTAATTTGGTGAGAGAAAAAGCAACACAAAACCAGGAAACACAGAGAGTCCCAATCAAGAGGAACCCAAAGAGGCCCACTTCAATACACATCATCATTAAAACGGCAAAATTCCAAGACAAAGAGAGAATCTTAAAGGCAGCAAGGGAGAAAAAGGAAGTAACATACAAGGGAGCCCCAATAAGGTTAGCAGCTGACTTCTCAATGGAAACACTCCAAGCCAGAAGAGAATGGAAACACTCCAAGCAAGAAATATTCCAAGCAACAAGAACCAAAGGCCTGCAACCCAGACTACTTTACCCAGCAAGGCTTTCAATCAAGATAGAAGGCCAAATAAGGAACTTCCCAGACAAAAGAAGTCCAAAAGAATATACCTCTACCAAACCAATTCTGCAAGAGATACTAAAGGGATTGCTTTAAGGGAAGAAAGGAAAAGACAGAGAGAGAAAGAGAAAGAGGAACACAGGTACAAAAATGGCAATGAATAAATACCTATCAATAATAACCTTAAATGTAAGTGGATTAAATGTTCCAATCAAAAGACATAGAATAGCTGAATGGATAAGAAAGCATGACCCACACATATGCTGCCTACAAGAAACCCATCTCAGGACAAAAGACATACACAGACTCAAAGTGAAGGGCTGGAAACAAATTTTCCAAGCCAATGGTCAGGAAAAAAAAAAAAGCTGGGGTAGCAATAATCATATCAGACAAAATAGACTTCAAAAAAAGGGCCATAAAGAGAGACCCAGAAGGTCACTTCATAATACTCAAGGAAAGTATCCACCAAGAAGACATAAATATTGTAAATATATATGCATCCAATGGAGGGGCACCTAAATTCATTAAAAAAATTTTAGAGGACTTCAAGAAAGATGTTGACAGCAACACAATTATAGTAGGCAATTTTAACACCCCACTGTCAAAAATGGACAGATCTTCCAAACAAAATATCAACAAAGATATTGTGGCATTGAACAACACTCTAGATGAAATGGACTTAACTGATATATATGTATAGAGCCCTTCATCCCAAAGAAGCTAAATACACATTCTTTTCAAATGCACGTGTAACATTTTCAAAGATAGACCAAATGATAGGACACAAAACAAGCCTCAACAAATTCAAGAAAATTGAAATCATACCAAGCATTTTCTCTGACCACAAGGAACTGAAACTAGAAACCAACTCCAAGGGGAAAAACCCAAAACCCTCAAAATCTTGGAGATTGAATAGCATGCTATTAAACAATGAAGGGGTCAAGAATGAAATTAGGAAGGAAATAAAAAAGTTTCTGGAAACAAATGATAATGAACTCACATAGATCCAAAAGTTATGGGACACAGCAAAGGCAGTCCTGAGAGGGAAGCGTATAGCGATACAGGCCTACCTAAAAAAGATAGAAACATCTCAAACAAACAACCTAACCCTACGTCTACAAGAACTCGAGGAACAACAACAAAGACAGCCCAGAGAAAGTAGAAGGAAAGAAATAACCAAGATCAGAGCAGAATTAAATGACATAGAGTCTAAAAGCACAATCCTAAAGATCAATGAATCCAGGAGTTGGTTCTTTGAAAAGATCAACAAAATCAACAAGCCTTTAAATAGGCTCATCAAGAAAAAAAGAGAGAGGACTCAAATAAACACAATCAGAAATGAAAGAGGAGAGATTACAACTGACACCGCAGAAATACAAAGGATTGTAAGAAATTACAAAGAAGAACTGTATGCCAAGAAATTTGAAAACCTAGGTGCAATGGACAGGTTTCTAGAAAAATATAACCTTCCAAAACTCAATGAAGAAGAAACAGAAAGCCTGAACAGACCAATAACAGCTGATGAAATTGAAGCAGTAATCAAAAAACTCCTGACACACAAAAGCCCTGGACCAGATGGTTTCACAGGAGAATTCTACAAAACATTTAAGGAAGAGCTAACCCCTATTCTTCACAGATTATTCGAAAAAATCCAAAATGATGAAAGACTCCCAAACTCATGTTATGAAGCCAGCATCATCCTGATCCCAAAACCAGATAAAGAAACAACAAAGAAGGAGAACTTCAGGCCAATATCGCTGATGAACATAGATGCTACAATCCTCAACAAAATATTGGCAAACCGCATCCAACAATACATTAAAAAGATCATACACCATGACCAAGTGGGATTCATTCCAGGGATGCAAGGATGGTTCAACATTCACAAATCAGTAAATGTAATTCATCACATAAACAAAAGCAAAAACAAAAATCACATGATTATATCAATAGATGCGGAAAAAACATTTGATAAGGTACAGCACCCATTTATGATAAAAACACTCAGCAAAGTGGGAATAGAGGGAGCATTCCTCAACAAAATAAAGGCCATATATGAGAAACCTACAGGACTTTTGGCCAAGATGGAAGCGTAGGCGGACACACTGTGCCTCCTCTCACAACCAAAATTAAGGACAACAAATATTTAGAAACAAGAAAACAACCTGAACTAATAGAAAATTGAACTGTACGGAAGTCCAACAACCATTCATCCAGACCGGTAAGAGAGGCAGAGTCGCAGCAGGAAAACGTGGAGGTGAGGACCCGGGAACAAAAGCAGCAGTGGCTGGCAGTTCCCAGGTGCACAGGCAGCAGCTGGCGGACCCCGGGCACAGGGGGGCAACTGTGCAGACCCAGTGAGGCTGCACAAGGTGGCTGGCTGACCAGGTGGTCCCACATTCGAGAGCGCAGACAGTCCAGGCAGAGGGGAAGTGGCGGAAGGGACTGAATCCAGGAGAGAGTGGAGCAGGCGCCATTGTTCCCTCTCAGACCCCACCCCCACATACAGCGTCACAACCCAGGGACTGTGCTGCCCTGCCCTGAGGAACACCTAAGGCTCCACCCCTCACTACGTAATAGCCATGACCAGACCAAAACCAAAAGAAAAACAAACAAACAAACAAACAAACAAAAAACACCAAACATGGCTCAAACCAGAGAAGAAATGAAAGCCTCAGAGCCAATTCCTCTAAGCCGTGAAGAGATAGCCAATCTATCAGATGCACAGTTCAAAGCACTGGTCATCAAAATGCTCACAGAATTGGTTGATTTTGCTCACAAATTAGATAAAAAAATGCAGGCTACAATACGTGAAATGAAGGAAGACGCATTGGGAACCGATAGAGATGGGAGGAAAACTGGGACTGAAATTAATGGAGTGGACCAGAAGGAAGAAACTAACAACCAAACAGAAAACATGGAAGAAACAAGAATTCAAAAAAATGTGGAGAGGCTTAGGAACCTCTGGGACATCTTTAAACGTCCCAACATCCAAATTATAGGGGTATCAGAAGGGGAAGAAGCAGAGCAAAAAGTGGAAAACTGATTTGAACAAATAATAAAGGAGAACTTCCCCAATCTGGCAAAGGAAATAGACTACCAGGACGTCCCAAAGAAGTTGGACCCAAGGAGGAACACACCAAAGCACATCGTAATTACATTAGCCAAGATTCAAATGAAGCAGAGAATTCTAGAAGCAGCAAGGGATAAGGGGACAGTCACCTACAAGAGAGTTCCCATCAGACTGTCAGCTGATTTCTCAAAAGAGACCTTCCAGGCAAGAAGGGGCTGGAAAGAAATATTTGAAATCTTGAAAAGCAGGGACCTACATCCAAAATTGCTCTATCCACCAAAGCTGTCCTTTAGAATGGAAGGGCAGATAAAGCGCTTCTCAGATAAGGTCAAGTTCAAGGAGTTCATTATCACCAAGTCTTTATTATATGAAGTGTTAAAGGGAGTTATCTAAGAAAAAGAAGATAAAAAATAGGACAGTGAAAAGACAGCAAACTCATAGGTATTAAGAACCACACCTAAAACAAAAGCAAACTAAGCAAACAGCTAGAACAGGAACAGAACCACAGAAATGGAGATCACATGGAGGGTTAGCAACAGGGGTGTGGGAGGAGGAGAGAGGGGGAAAAGGTACAGAGAATAAGTAGCATAGATGGTGGGTAGAAAATAGACAGGGGGAGGGCAAGAATAGTGTGGGAAATGTAGAAGCTAAAGAACTTATGAAACATGGACATGAACTAAAGAGGGGGAATGTGGGTGGGAGAGGGTGTGCAGGGTGGAGGGGAATGATGGGGGAGAAATGGGACAACTGTAATAGCATAATCAATAAAATATATTAAAAAAAAGAAACCTACAGCCAGCATCATACTCAACGGGCAAAAAGTAAATTCTTTTCCAGTAAAATCAGGAAGAAGACAAGGCTCTCCACTTTTACCACTTCTATTTAATATAGTATTGGAAGTCTTCACCACAGCGATTAGTCAAGAAAAGGAAATAAAAGGCATCCAACTCTGAAAGGAGGAAAGAAAACTATCATTTTTTGCAGATGACAGGATAGTATACATAGAAAATTCTATAGACTCGGCCAAAAAAGTGCTCGGCCTAATAAATGAATTTGGCCAAAGACCTGGATACAAAGTCCATATCCAGAAATCAAAGGCATTTTTGTATACCAACAATAAAACAAGAGAAGCAGAAATCAAGAAAAAAAATCCCATTCAATATAGCAAAAAGAAAAATAAAGTACCTAGGAATAACCCTAACCAAGGATGTAAAAGACCTGTATGCAGGAAACTACACAACACTGAAGAAGGAAATCAAGGAAGACACAAACAAATGGAAACACATACCGTGTTCATGGATCAGAATAATTAACATCATCAAAATGTCCATACTTCCCAAAGCAATCTACAGATTCAATGCAATCCCTATTAAAGTACCAATGGCATATTTTAGAGACATAGAACAAACACTTCAAAAATGTATATGGAACAATAAACGACCCAAAATAGCGGCAGCAATCTTGAGAAAGAAGAGCAAAGCAGGAGGGATCACAATACCTGATACCAAAATGTATTACAAGGCCACTGTAATCAAAACAGCCTGGTACTGGCATAAAAACAGGCACATGGACCAATGGAATATAACAGAGAGCCCAGAAATAAACCCAAGTCTCTATGGTCAATTAATATTTGATAAAGGGGACAGCAACATAAAATGGAGTAAAAATAGCCTCTTCAACAAGTGGTGTTGGGAGAACTGGACAGCTACGTGCAAAAAAATGAAACTTGAGCACCAACTTACACCATACACAAAAATAAATTCAAGGTGGATAAAAGATTTAAACATAAGCCGTAACACCATTAAAGTCCTAGAGGAGAACATAGGAAGGAAAATCTCAGATATTCCATGCAGCAACATTTTTACTGATATGTCCCCTAAAGCAAGGGACAGAAAGGAAAGAATAAACAAATGGGATCTCATCAAAATAAGAAGCTTCTGCATGGCCAAGGAAAACAGTATTAAAATAAAAAGAGAACCAACTGTATGGAAAACATATTTGACAATGATACCTCAGACAAAGGTTTAATCTCCAAAATATATAAAGAACTTACACGACTCCACTCTAAGAAGACAAGCTACCCAATTAAAAAATGGGCAAAGGACTTGGGCAGACACTTCTCCAAGGAGGACATACAGAGGATCGAGAGACACAGGAAAAGATGTTCGATATCGCTAACTATCAGAGATATGCAAATTAAAACCACAATGAGATACCACTTGACACCAGTCAGAATGGCCATCATAAACAAAGCAGCAAACAACAAGTGTTGGAGAGGTTGTGGAGAAAAGGGACCCTAGTACACTGGTGGTGGGATTGTAGACTGGTACAGCCACTACGGAAAACATTATGGAATTTTCTAAAAAAACTAAAAATAGATCTGCCTTTTGACCCATCAATTCCACTACTAGAACTATACCCTAAGAACCCTGAAACACCAATCCAAAAGAACCTATGCACCCCTATGTTCATAGCAGCACAATTTTCAATAGCGAAGTGTTGGAAGCAACCTAGGTGCCCATTAGTTAATGAATGGATCAAAAAACTGTGGTACATTTACACAATGGAATTCTATGCAGCATAAAGATAGAAGGAGCTCCTACCCTTTGCAACAGCATGGATGGAACTTGAGAGCATCATGCTAAGCGAAGTAAGCCAGGCACTGAAAGACAAATACTATATGATCTCACCTTTAACAGGAATCTAATCAACAAAACAAGCAAAGAAACATAATATAACCAAAGACATTGAAATTGAGAACAGGCTGAAAGTCACCAGATGGGAGAGGGGTGGGAATTTCAGGGGAAAAGGGGACGGATTTACAGGAACAAGTATAAAGTGCACATGGACAAAAACTATGGGGGGTGAAAATGGGAGGCAGGTGGGGAGGCCTGGGGTGGTGGGTTGGGGTGAGAATAAAAGACAGAAAACTGTACAAGATCAACAATTAAAATAAAAATTGAAAGAAAACCCAATATATTTGACCAGAACACATACAAACAGAGGTTATACATTTTAAAATTAACTTGATTCTTCCCTGACTTGTGTAACTCAGTGGATTGATCACTGGCGGGTGAACCAAGGTCACTCGTTCAAAGAAAAAAAAAGGTTTATTAAACACACTCATCAAGAAAAAGCAATATATAAACATTTTTACAATAAAATAAATCATATTTAAAACAAGCCTAATAAATACTCAAAATCCATCTCTTTCTAATTTTTTTCACAATTTACCATTATCTATGCTCTAGAAGTTATTTACATCTATGTATGTGTATTTTGTAATGATGTACAAAGTCTTTCCAACTCTACATGTCTTAAAATCATCTATGACAACATGGATGTATCTTGATGGTATAATGCTAAGAAGTCAGATGGAAAAGGGCAAAAGCCATATGACTTTACTCATATGTGGAGTATAAAATGAAAAGTAAGAAACAAGGTATCAAAGCAAAACAAAAATAAATTCAAGACACAAGAATCTGAATGGTTACCAAAGGGGAAGGGCAGTATGGGGAGAGTAACGAAGGGTCAAATATATTATAGATATATTGTGAACACACAATACTGTATACAGATGTTGTAAAGATGTATGCCTGGAATTTATATAATGTTATTAACCAATGTCACCTCAATAAATTTAATTTGAAAAACCAGCCATGGTAGGAATATTTATACCACAGGAATTGGCAAATGCTATAAACTGGGGCTTGATTTACTGCCTTGTTGATTGTTGCTCTAGATTTAAGAAAGGAATGGAAGAAAGGTTACCAAAGCAGATTAAACTTAAAATTGTGTACTGTCTGTAGTCATCACACTGTGAATAGCAATAAAACAAAACAAAAATAAATAAATAGATAAAAACAGACTAAGAAATAATCTTCCAGTATTTGAAAACCACTATTCAATTCAGCAAAGAAGTTGCTTATGTCATGGACAAACAAGTGAAGTTCCAGTATATATGTCTTTATTGAATCACTTTTTGTTATTAGTTAACTTAAATGAAAATATCAACCAATATTCATGTTGGTTCATTCATTGACTGCAACCATAGGTTGAACAGGGATATAAATGTTTAACAAAAATCAGTGAAAGCATTCTATGAGAACAAATGGCTATATGGAATTTGCAATAAAGAGTACTGTATATATTATTATCATTTATGAAATTGTATGTCACATATCTCTTATGTGAATCAAATTTATTCCATATATTATGTATACAAATATACACATACCACCATGAAGTAGTTGAGACTGCCGGCCAAGATAGAGGCATAGGTAGATACACTGTGCCTCCTTCCTCAATTAAAAGTAGGATAACAACAAATTTAAAAACAAAAAATAACAGGACTGCTAGAAAAATTGAACTGTATGGAAGTCTATCAACCAAGGTGTTAAAGAAGAAACATTCATCCAGACTAGTAGCAGGGGCAGAGATGGGAAGCTGGGGCAGAGAGGATTCACAGCAAGGCAGTGGCTTGAGGACTGGGACAGGCAAGGTGGTAGCTGGCAGACCGAATGAGGGGGTGGCTGGTGGAGCAGGTGGTCCCACATTTGTGTGTGGATAAACTGGTGGAACAACTGGGAGCTAGACAGATCATGCAGGGAAACAAAGCCTCAAACCCTCTGATTGAAAAATCCTGTGGGGTTGCAGTGGCAGGAGAGACTCCCAGCCTCACAGGAGAGTTCGTTGGAGAGATCCACAGGGTCATAGAACATACACAACCCACCCCCTGGGAATCAGCACTAGAGGAGCCCAATTTGTTTGTGGGTAGTGGAGGAGGTGACTGAAAGCTGCCAAGAGCTGAGCAAGCAGCATTGTTCCCTCCCAGACCCCTCTTCCACAAACAGTGCCACAAGGCAGCAACAGGAGTTGTCCCACCCTGGCAAATACCTAAGGCTCCACCCCTTACTATGTAACAGGTGCATCAAGACAAAAAAAAAAAAAAAATGGCCCAAATGAAAGAACAGATCAAAGCACCGGAAAAAAATACAACAAAGTGACACAGAGAGCCAACCTATCAGCTGTATAGTTCAAAACACTGGTAATCAGAGCGCTCACAGAAATGGTTGAGTATGGTTGCAAAATAGACGAAAAAGTGAAGGCTATGAAAACTGAAATAAAGCAAAATGTACAGGGAACCAACAGTGATGAGAAGGAAGCCAGGACTCATTTCAACAGTTTGGAGCAGAAGGAAGAAATACACAGTCAACCAGAACAGAATGAAAAAATAAGAATTCAAAAAAACAAGGAGAGAAGAAACCTATGGGACAACTTTAAATGTTCCAACATCTGAATCATAATGGTGCCAGAAGGAGAAGAGGAAGAGCAAGACATTGAAAACTTATTTGAAAAAATAATGACAGATAACTTCCCCAATCTGGCAAAGGAAATGGACTCCCAGGAAGTCCAGGAAGCTCAGAGAGTCCCAAAGTTGAACCCAAGGAAGCACACACCAAGAGAGAGTGTGTGCTTACACAAGAGTCCCTGTAAGACTATCAGCTGATTTCTTAAAAGGAACCTTGCAGGCAAGAAGGGGCTGGAAAGAAGTATTCAGATCAGGTGTGCCAAGAAAAAAATGTGGTCCAAATGAAAGAACAGAGCAAAATCTTAGAAAGAGCACTAAGTGAGGAGGAGATTGCCACCCTATCTGATGAAGAATTTAAAGACCTGGTAATCAAAATGCTCACAGATCTGATTGAGCTTGGTTGAAAATGAAAAAACAAATGAAGGATACCCAAAGTGAAAAAAAAGCAAAATATTCAGGGAACCAACATTGACAAGAAGGAAATCAGGATTCAAAGCACTGATTTGGAACAAAAGGAAGAAATAAACATCCAACTGGATCAGAGCAAAGAAACAAGAATCCAAAAAAATGAAGAGAGGCTGAGGCTTCTCTGGGACAACCTGAAACATTCCAATATCCAAATTATAGGAGTGCCAGAAGGAGGAGAACAATAACAAGAAATTGAAAGCTTATTTGAACAATAATGAAGAAAACCTTCCCCAATCTGGTGAAGGAAACAGACTTCCAGGAAGCCCAGGAAGCCCAGAGAGTCCCAAAGAAGTTGGACTCAAAGAAGAGCACACCAAGGCATATCACCTTTAAGTTACCCAAGATTAAAGACAAAGAGAGAATACTAAAAGTAGCAAAAGAAATGGAGACAATTATCTACAAAGGAGTTCACATAAGGCTATCAGCTGATTTTTCAAAAGAAACATTACAGGCAAGAAGGGGCTAGAAAGAAGCATTTGAAGTCATGAAAGGCAAGGACCTACATCCAAGATTACACTCTCCAGCAAAACTTTCATTTAGAATGGAAAATTCTAAATGAATTTTAGAAGTATTTGAAGTCATGAAAGGCAAGGACCTACATCAAAGATTACACTATCCAGCAAAGCTTTCATTTAGAATGGAAAATTTATCTAAATTTTCATTTAGATAAAGTGCTTCCCAGATAAGATCAAGTTAAAGGAGTTCTTCATCACTAAGCCCTTATCATATAAAATGTTAAAGAGCTTTATCTAAGAAAAAGATAAAAATATGAACAATAAAATGATAACAAACTCACAACTATTAACAAATGAACCTAAAAGAAAAGAAAAACAATGAAAACAAAAACTAAGCAAACAACCAGAACAGGAACTGAAACAGAGAAATGGACATCACACAGAGGGAGTTCAGTGGGGAGGGGGATGGGAGGAATAGGGGAGAAATGGTACAAGGAAGAAGAAGCATAATTAGTAGCATAAAATTGACAGAGAGAGATAAAAAACGGTATAGCAAACACAGGACTCGAAGAATTGATATGTACAACCCATGGACATGAACTAAGAGGGGGAATGCTGGAGGGTTGGGAGAGCAGGGCAGAGGGGAGATAAAGGGGGAAAAGTGGGAAAACTGTAGCAGTTTAATGAGTTAAAAATACTTAAAAAATTGAGATATAATTTACATACCCTAAAGACACCCAAAATGTATACAGTTAAATGGTTTTTAGTATATTGATACAATTGTGCAAAAATCGCCACTATCCCCACCCATTAGCAGTCACTGTCCCCCCTCAGCCCTCAACAGCAATTAGTCTTTCTGTCTCCATGGATTTGCCTGTTCTGGACATTTCCTATAAGCAGAATCTTAAAAAAAAACACACACACAAAGAAATATTCAAAGTTATGAAAGGCAAGGACCTAGCTCCAAGATTACTCTATCCAACAAAGCTATCATTTAGAATGGTAGGGCAGATAAAGTACTTCCCAGATAAGGTTAAAGGAATTCATCATCACCAAGCCCTTATTATAGAAAATGTTAAAGGGACTTATCTAAGAAAAAGAAGATCAATAATATGAACAGTAAAATGACAACAAACTCACAACCATCAAGTGAATCTACAAACAAAAACAAACTAAGCAAACAACTAGAATAGGAATAGAATCACAGAAATGGAGATCATATGGAGGGTGATGGGGGGAGTTGGGGGTAAGGGTATAGGGAATAAATAGCATAAATGGTAGCCACAAAATAGACAGGGGTAGGTTAAGAATAGTATAGGAAATGTAGAAGCCAAAGAACTTGTATGTACTACCCATGAACATGAACTAAGGGGGAGGGAAGAGGGGTAGGAGGGGGTGTGCAAGGAAGAGGGGCTAAAGGAGGGAAAATGGGGCAACTGTTAGCATAATGAATAAAATACTTAAAAAAAAAGAGAGAACCAGTTGAACATTTTCAGCATACCACTGCATGAAACAATCTTGAAATTTTTTTTGGCTTTGTTTTCTTTTGTATGTGTGTTTTCCTTAAGTTTGTTCTTTTGCTGTGTTTTAAAGTGCTTAGGGTGAAAAGTAAAAACCTGTTCAAAAGTTTATTTACAAGATTTTTTTCACTAAAGTAATCAAAAGGTAAACTGTAAAAGTTGTAAACTAGTAAAGGGTTCCCAAAGAACAAAGATATTTAGGTTGAGGTAATAGCTAGACATGAAGCTGGCAGAAGGAAAGGAAAGTTGTTTTACCAGGAGATAAGAAATGACCTCATTCAGAGTTAATAAGTTTAGTTCATTCTTTTCAAAGCTCCTTTGTTGGGATTTCTTCCTTCCATTATAGCTGTTTGAGAAAGGAAATAGAAAAGTCAGAAGGAACCAGCATGTAACTTTCTAATTAATGTGAAGTTTATAAGAGCAATACATTGAACAGGGTAAATATGTGTAGGAACCATTTGTCTGTACTTCTGAAGAAGGAGAACATGAGAAATAAGAATCCATAAATATTTTTTTATTTCATCTTAACCAAAATTTCTGGTCCTAAGAGTTTCTCAGAGGGATCTATTCCAAATGAGAATTAGTGATGACTTGGCAAGAAAAAATTCTAATCAATTTAGAGTAAAGACATTGATTAGCTGTAACGGCTATAGATACAGATATGCATAGTTCAAAAATAAACCAAATTGTGTGTATATGTCTGTGTGTTTCTTTAGGAACTTGATTTACAAAAATGTTTAAGTCTCTTCTTGGTATTTGCTTATTTATTTTATTTTATGTTTATTTTTTAATTGTTGTTCAAGTACAGTTGTCTTCATTTTCTCCCCACCACTCCCCTCCACCCCAGCCATCCCCACCTCCCACCCCTGATCCTACTCAACACCCTTGGTTTTGTCCATGTGTCCTTTATAGATGTTCCTGAAAATCCTTCCCCCTTTTTATACAAAGACTTTTTTTTTTTGTTGGTGTCAAAGTGAGGAATAGAAGTAAAGAATGGGATCCCACCTCAGTTATTTCTTAGCAGCAATAGAGCTCTTACATGCACAGAGGTGTTGGGCAGAAGTGGTCAGCATTGTGGCAGTCAGGCCTTCATTCTCTGAAGCCAAAGAGTATCAAAGTCAATGGTGACCTGGTTCAGAATCCAGGCTCCACTACACTGATTGTAGAATGGTGGAGAAGGTATGCAGTTTCACTGAGATTTAGTTCCCTCAATTATAACATGAGGATAACAAATTTCTCCTGCTAGGCTTGTGAAGATTAAATGAGCTATTATATATAAAGACCACTCTAATATCTATCTATCTACTATCTATCTATCTATAATCTACCTATCTATCATCTATCACCTATCATCCATGGAAGAGACAAAATCAACTGGCAAAAGTGACTACCTCTGAGAAGGGAGAACTGCATTTCACTGCAATTGCATCTTTTGCTCTGTTTGTGCATATATTGCCTAAATATGTATAATATTTATGTATTTAAAAAGTTAGGTGGTAGAATGCTAGACACATAGTGTTCAATAAATGTCAGTTTTCTTCTATCTTCTCAGCTAACTAATCACAAAGTACACATTTTGTTGTATGGGCAATACAGCTTTCTCTAAGACTTTATGGTGGTCTTCCCTAATTACAAATCATTACAACACCTCCTAAAGATTTAGTGGGTAAAACTAAATGTATAAAGTTATGAAAGCAAACATCTTAAAATTGAATGCCCTCTTTATCTTCTCCACAAATGTTCTTGAATGAGTCAAATATTTTCTAAGGTGTACACATTTGGGTATGGTTCTTTGACTATGTCACTCATGCCCAATTCAGAGCCTTCTTCATCTAGGGAGTCCTTTACAAATACAATTTAAGAGGAAGCTAAGAATTAAAAAATTGTTTGGAACCACCCTGCCCGGTTTCAGAAGCTGTAACTCCCCCATGGCTAAGGCTTAGTGAGTGACCTTCGGACCATAAACCACTAAGGAGACAAAGCTTATCTCCCTGGCAGGAGTGCCACTTCTGCTCCTTTTACCTCATCCATAACTGGTCCCCAATGCTTGATTGGTTAGCCAGTGATGGGTAAGATTCCCCAAGGGGGGAATGACCTAAACTAGGCACAATCATGTGGGGGCCCCAAGGAAGGACCTGGGGTTCCATAGCAAAAGCGGGTGATGGACCCTCAGCTATGACTTAGCCTGATTCCTCATTCTATCTCCTAATCTCTTGGCTGCCTTGCTTTCCCTGCCTGACTTAAGCCTGAGACAATGCCTTAAGCCTGAAACAACGCTGGTGGTGGGTGCTGCCCTGTGCTGGAAAGGGTGGGTTCCCTAGGGTGATCAGGCCTAAGAAAGAATATGTAAAATTCTGTGAAACCTGCTTTGTTTAGAATGTTCTCAATTAAATAAGGGTCCAAGCAAGAAGTGAGTTTGTTCCTCAAAATTTTATTGCTCTTTAGCTATCTAACCCTGACTCAAAATAGGCCCTCAGAGTTCTTTGTACATTATCTATTATTTGATCCTTACTGCCTGATAATGATTAATGAGCCTGTATTCCTATGCAAAACGGCCCAGTAAAAGCCCATTGAGGAAGAGGCTCTTGGCCCTTCTACTTTGAGAGATCAGCCACCTTTCCTCCCCAAGCAGATCACGTCTTGGTAGACTTATTCTCATCCATGGAGGCTGGGGGAGAAGGGCCCTGCAGGTGGAGCTCCCCCACAAAAAATTAGTAGTGACTGCTAGTTATTGAGCATCTACTTTAAAAGCATGCACTGTACTGGGACTTTAACTAACACTATCTCCTTTAACCCTACCTATTATAACCTACATTAAATGCAGAAATTTAGGCCCATAGAGGGTAAACAACTTGCTCAAGGTCACACAGCTAGCAAAAGGTCTAATTTCAACATTAATGTTCTTTCTACTATGGGCCTTCCATTCAGGTATAACCTGCTATATTAATAAAGCACTTAAATAATTGTCAGGTACTGTTTAGGACTTGGGACTATTATGATTCATTTATTCTTTCATTCAACAAATACTCCTGGAATGCCTACTATGTGCTTAACAGTGTTTGTGTTGGGGATATAGTGATGAACTTCATATAAAGGGCCTGGCCTTTATGAAACTTGAATTTTAGTGGATTAACTACGTACCTGAATTGTATTTATTGCCATATAGGTTTCTGAAGTTCTTCCACTGAGGCAGATGACTGGTAAAATCCTTGAGACATGGCTCAAATATATCTCTATGCTAAAAATTGGTGCTGCCCAATAGAAATAAAATGTGAGTCACTTATATAATTTAAAATTTTCTCTTTTTATCATTTATTTTTTTCCTTATAGCCACATTAAAATAGTAAAAGTTGAGGTGATATTAATTTTAATAACGTATTTTATTTAGCTGAATGTATCCAAAATGTTATTACTTTAACCCGTAGCCAATATAAAATTATTAATGAGGTATTTTATGGATTTTTTGGTGCTAAGGCTTTAAAATCCGGTGTGTATTTTACACTTAAAGTATAACTCAATTTAAACATACCGCATTTCAAATACTCAAGAGCCATTTGTGGCTATGGCCCACCATATTAGACTATGAAGTTTTAGATTGCCGCTTCTCAAACTTTAGCACACATAGGAATAGTTCAGAAAGTGTTAATACACAGATTCCTGGGCTTTACCATCAAAGGTAAGTGGTGGTGCCTAAGAATTTGCATTTCCAACAAGTTCCCAGGTGATGCTGATGCAGCCAGTGCACAGACCACACTTTGAATAGCATTGCATAACACACCATGCACATCTCCCAGGGAAGTGTAGAAGTTTTAATGAGGATGATGGTTTTAATATTTTACCTTTTACAAGCACTTTGTTGTAGCCATTAGTGAATTTCAAATTAAAACCAAAATGAGATATTGCCATACTCCCATCAGAGGAACAAAAGTGAAAAATAGTGATAACATTGAATGATGCTGAGGATGTGAAGAAACTGGATTACTCATACATTGCTGGTGGTAATGTAAAACAGTTTGGCATTTCTTTAAAAACAACAAAAAAAAATGATTCTTGTAAGTTCTGAGATCTGGAGAGAGCTATAAAGCCATGAAAGGACATGGAGGTAACTTAAATGCATATTACTAAGTGGAAGAAGCCAAGTTGAAAGGGCTATACCCTGTATGATTCCAACAACATGACATTCTAGAAAGGACAAAAAAAGTGGAGACAGTGAAAGATCAGTGGTTGCCAGGGGCTAGGGGGAGGGAGGGATACATAATCAGAGCACAGAGGATTTTTAGGGCAGTGAAAGTCTACTGTATGATACTATAATGCTGAATACATGTCATTATATATTTGCCAAAACTGATAGAATATACAACAACATCAAGTGAACCTAATGTAAATTATGGACTTTGGATGATAATGACGCATCAGTGTACATTATCCATTGTAACATATGTATGATACTGGGGGGATGTTGACAATGAAGGAGGCTGTGAGTAAATTGAGGCAGGGTACATATGGGAACTCCTCGTACTTTCTACTCTCAATTTCTCTAAGAACCCTAAACTTCTCTATAAGATAGAATCTACTTAAAAGGGGGGAAAATTCTAAGATGAATAGCAGTGATCATTACACAACAAAGTGAATGTACTTAATACCACTAAATTGTACACTTCAAAGTGGTTAAAATATTAAATGTTATACCATGTATATTTTATCATAATAAATGTTCAAAAGGAAAAAAGAAAAAAATGGTTTTTACCATATGATTTCATTCTTGGACATTTATCTTAGAGAAATAAAAATTTATTTCAGGGAGAAACTTGTATAGAAATATTAATGGCAGCTTTTGACCAGGCTATTCCACTGCTGGAATAATACCCTAAGAATCCTGAAACACCAGTTCAAAAGAACCTATGCACCCCAATGTTCAGAGTGGCACAATTAACAATAGCCAAGTACTGGCAGCAACCTAAGTGCCCATTAGCAAATGAGTGGATCAAAAAACTGTGCTACATTTACACAATGGAATACTACACAGCAGAAAGAAAGAAGGAGCTCCTACCCTCCCCAATGGCATGGATGGATCTGGAGAGCATTATGCTAAGTGAAATAAGCCAGACAGTGAAAGACAAATACCATATGATCTCACTTATAGGTGGTATCTAATCAACAAAACAAACAGGTGAGCAAAATATAACCAGAGACATTGAAATAAAGGATAAAGTGACATGAACCAGAGGGGAGTGGAGAGGTGATAACAAGAGAGGGGAAAAAGGGAAGTGTTGTCAAGGAGCATGTATAAAGGACACATGGACAAAGCCAAGGAGGGTAAGATGGAGATGGGGGGGGCATGGAGAGAAGTGGTGGGGGGAAAATGGAGACAATCGTACTTGAACAACAATAAAAAAACCCCCAGATATTCATGGCAGCTTATTTGTAATAGCCCCAAACTGGAAACAATTGAAATATTTCTCAATAGGTGAATGGTTAAAGAAACTAGTATGTCTATACCATGAAATGTTATCCTGCAATAAAAGATATAAACTATTGATACTTGAAATAATTTGGACTGGCACAGAAATTTCACTGAATGAGAAAAGCTATTGTCAAAAGCATGCAAACCATGTGATTCCATCTATGTAAACACTTGGGAAACAACATAATTATAGAAGTGCACAATGGATTAAGGAGTTTGGGAAGGGAAAGAGGGCAGTAATTGAGCACTATAAAGGGATGAGGAATGCCTGGCCATGGTACAGTTAAGTATCTTGATTGTGGTAGTAGTTAAATGAAGCAACATATGTGAATAAATTGCACAAAATGACAGACACATATACTGACACATAAATGAGTGCCTGTAAAACTGGTGAAATATAAGTAAGCTCTATTTTTTTTTATTGATGTCAATTTCCTGGTTTTGAAATTGTACTATAGTTGTGTAATAAGATGTTATTGTTGGGAGAGACTGACAGCAGTGGGCACAGAAACTCCCTGTACATGTCTTTATACCTTTTTATGCACTTGTAATTATTTCAAAATAAAAAGTTTTTAAAAAAATACCTTGCATACTCTATCTCATTTGATCCTTACAATAACTACAGGAAGTGAATAGTATGATAATTGATATTTTATAGAAAAAAATAAGGCCGAGGGACAAACTGCTAGTGGAAAATTACATAGCTAAAAGCAAGCAAAGCCACACCCTCTTGAAAAATATTAATATAGTTATGTGAGTATTTATAAGTACAAGTAATTTAGTGAACCCATTAGAAATACAGCTGTTCTTTAATAGCAAGTTTGCAAAGTAAAAATAAAAATTAAGCCCTCTATCTTCCCACAACTTACGATAGACTTTAAGGCTGTAGCTCCTGGTGATGGTGCTCTTCATTTTAGAGGTCTTTACATTTATGTCAGCCTTGTAGATCCCTGCATCTTCCATCCTCAGATTGCTGATCTCCAGGTTATAGTTCTGATGTGAAACATTTATTCGTTCATAGTAATTTTCATGGGTCACAGTAACTTGGGGTGCTGCTCCTGAGTCTGGTACAATTATGAGAGCAACAGAAGTTTTGGAATTCACCCAAGCAATGCTAGTAACTTGCTGTAATTCTTGGATACATAAAGGGAAAGTAACTGGTTCCCCCAGAGTCCCATTCACTGTGATGATGTCTCTGTTGCTTTCAACTGCTTCCAGACCTGAGGACATAAATAGAATTGTAGCCATTTAGCTGTTGCACCTTTTAGAGTTCCCCATCTCCCTAGGCTTGAGTCTCCTTTAGGAGCTCTCATGAATGCAGATCATTCAGTTTCTTGAGGATGCCTTTTTTTTTTTTTTTGTATTCTACTCTAGATATATTTAATATGTTATGATGGCTAAATTTTCTAAAGGATTCTCATTCAAAACAAAATTTCCTAGTGAATTTCTGTGGACCCATTTCATTTAAAACATGTTTAATCTAGACTTACAAACTCTGAGATCTAGTAGGGATCTGAGAGATGAGGACCATAAGCTTCCACAAGTTCTCAGATATTAAATGTCTTTCTTTCCCAAAATCATATTGCCAAGTGGTAGAACAGCTAGGGCAAAAGACTGGGATGGGTATTGTGGTCTTTGCATACAGTAAGTTACATTTGTACCTCTATTTCTGGGAGATACAGTGCTTTAGAAACTCTGGAGTCAATACTCCTAAGTTGATGATTTGGGGTGTTTTTTTTTTTAGGTTTTATTTATTTAGTTTTTAGAGAGGGGAAGGGAAGGAGAAAGAGCAACAGAAGTTTTGGAATTCACCCAAGCAATGCTAGTAACTTGCTGTAATTCCACAATAATGTGGAGAGAAACATTATGGTGTGGTTGCCTCCTGTGTGCCCCTACTGGAGACTTGGCCCGCAACCCAGGTAGGTGCCCTACACTGGGAATTGAACCAGTGACCCTTTGATTTGCAGTCTGATGCTCAACCACTGAGCCACACCAGCCAGGGCATATATATATATATATAAAATATATATATATAATATATATATTCTTTAAAATATATATATATAATATATATATTCTTTTTTATTCACTACTATACCTTCAGTCTCTGGAAGAGTACCTGACACATAGTGGGTGGTTAGTAAATATTTCCGGGGTAAATTAATAAGTAGATTTCACTTATGCTTTGCCTAGAATCTCTTGGAACAACCTCTGAAGTAAAGTTCATTTATTCATTCATATATTTATGAATAAATGCATATATTTATTCAAGGTCAGATTTGTTCTAGATATTATGACAGGTATTAATGAACATAATCTATAATACAAATGTTTGTTGAGCAGACTACCCTTTTAAGCATTAGAAAAGAAAAACAAGGCCAAGAGACAGACTGCTAATGGAAGATTACATAGCTAATGTAATGTTTTAAGCATTATGGAAGAGATTAGGGATACAATGGTAAATAAAAACAGATATAGTTTCTGCTGCACAGAACATAATAGCTAAAGAAAGAGACCAATGTGGATCAGATACCACAAATGATTAGATACAAAATATGTTAGTATTATGGTGATTGAGAGAGAATAATGAGGGAGACTTGATCTATTCTGGCAATCCAGGAACACCTTATACTAAAAGCTGGAAGAAGAATGTATTTAAAAATCTAAAATGAGAAAAAGAAATGAAAGTTTTATTTTCTTTCCTGTCATCATCTAATGAAGATAAATTGATATAATACAAAATTTGTAAAATGAAAGGCAATATAAGATGTTATCTTCTAATCTTCTTTCATTACTTTGTTATTCTCATTGAGCCCTATTTAGTGAGAAATAGTGTTTTCAGCCACCAGACAATATTAAAAATATTTAATAACCAACAGACATAGGTACTGACCCATTAGTAAATGTATTGTACGTAAACTAACAGGGTTATTCTGATGAGTACCAGCTGCATGTAAGCCCTGAAGAGCAGGACATAAGTTTTTCATGTAAGTGGATTCAGGCTGACCCTAACATTTATCCACGGCTTGGAATAAAGAGGACAAGAATAGGGTCAGTCATTGAAAATACATGTCATTTTGAAGTGTCAGAAAAGCAAAGGGATATTTTTAACCTGATGGTGCTAACTAAGGCTACTTTTGGCCTCCTGCCCATTAGTTCTTGAATGAGCCTAGGGACTGTAAACATAAACCTCTTTCTTTTCTGATCTACCAAGATTTTCCCTGAGGAGGACTATCCCAGGTAAGGCCTGATGACTTAGTTGGGGCCAGATGTGTAACAAGGCCCTGGGGGGAGGAAGAGACTAAGGATCCTCATCTACAAAGATTTACTAAGTGCTAACTTAATAAATGTGCCAGATGCTGTATTAGGGACTCAAGGTTGAATAGGGCATGGCTGCAGTCCTGGGGAAGACAGACATGTGCAAAAGTGAAAAATAATTCAATGTGATGTGTGGTAAGAGCACAAGGAACCCACCATTGGAGGACAGAGGAGAAACTAAGGTTGTCTTCAGTGGCAGGAGTCATAGTTTACCAAAATCTGTTCTTTTGAACATTAATTCTCTCCAGGTACATTGTTCCACTGGGCTGATGAGATCTGGTTGAGGAGTATGTGAAGTGTCTCAGCCTGAATCTCTGAATGTCCCAGATATGGGTATGTGACTTGTGTAGTCGCATAGAGCCTTGAGCTTTGGAAGACCCTGAACCTGACGTGATGATGCTGTGCCACCTTGAAATTTTTCATAATATTTGAACAAAGAGCCCTACATTTTCACGTGGTACTGGATCCTGCAAATTATACAGCTGGTCCTGGTGCCAGATCTTCCAGATCTTCCATGTATGTTTAAGGATCTTTTTTTGGAAGTCAGGCCTCTAGTACTTGATTGCCATTCTGCTCTTTGTATTAACGTCAGGTGTGAGGAGATGGATGCGATGCATGCCATACTCACAATTTTAGTGGGTTGTCTCATCAAACCCCAGGAAGTGTGTAGGCAGTTTGCTAAGGCGGAAACCTTCTTACTATTAGTGCAGTTGTGCAGCCACAAAAATAGTTGAAGATGTGTGGTGTTGTTTTTAAAATTATGTCTTATCTTCCATAGCAAGTCTTTCAGGAAGTGATGCTGGGTGTCAAAGAATAATGAGGCAGAGTAGGTGGCAGGCAGAAGAAGCTGGGGGAAGAAGCCTGCTGCTATTTGTGCTGCTAGTGTTGATGGGAATTCTGGGCTTGCTGAGAAATGGTACAGGGTTTGTACAGACATAAGATAAAGATTTTGCCACCTTCAGATATTCCACCTGTGATGTGAGAGAGTCAGCTGCAATATTATAGCATGTAGTGGAAAGATAGGGAGGCTAAAGACATGGGTACTAGTACTTCTACTTATGAGCTGGGCAACCTTAATGAAACCACAAAACCTTTCTGAGTCTCAATTACTTCATTTACAGAATGAAAATAGTAGCTATAAAATTTGCTCTGCCTAATTAGTGGTCAGCAAATCATATAATATGAGTGGAAATGCTTCATTAACCATCAAGGCAAAATACATGTTAGTTATTTTTGAGATGGTAATTTCAGTTGGAACTCAAAGCAGGAAAAGATCACTTTAAACTATAGAAGTTAGAGAAAACTTATTGAAGAAAATAGAATTTGAGGGGGACCTTGAAAAGCAAGTACAATTTTACTGTATAGAAAGGGGAAAAACTGGGTGTTTCATGTCCTTGGGTTCTGAATAAAAGTTTAGAAGCAGGAGATTGTGTAATGTAGTTTAAATGAATATAGATTAGAATAACAGCAGAGAGAAATAAGACTGTAGATATAAAGAGATATGGTTTAGATTTGGGAGAGCTTTGATGTCTATACCACAAACATAGGGAAGCCATTAAAGTTTTTGAGGATGAAGATAAAAATGATGTTTTAGGATCATAGTAATATAGTAACATTGTACAGAAAAAATAAGAAGAAAAAGAAGTGGGCTCAAGTGACCATTTCAGAGAGTAATGTAACCATCTGAGCATTAACCAGGGGGTGGTAATGAGAATGGAAAGGAAGGGTTATATTTGCAAGATAGCACAAAGAAAGGCAAGGAATAATGACACCTAATGGCATTCAATTGTTCAACAATATATTTTGAGTGTCTACTTTATGTCAATAGAAAATCAATTCAGTTTATTTTGGAAGGAAGTCAAAAGTAGAAGACAAGTTTATTGTTAGAAATATTGAATTTGAGGTGGACCATCTAAGTAAGAAGTTGGAAGAATGAAAAATAAGGAGAGAGAATTGTCTTAAAGTATTGTTTGGGAGGTGGCTGTGGTAGCCTCTTCTAGTTGTTTTCCAATATTTTTTCTCTTAGAGCTTCTTTTGTAGTAACAGAATTCCTAATTTGTAGCAGAGCATAGAGTCACTCAGTGACTATATTGCCCAGCTTTCTGCTAGTTAAGTTTGGTCATATGACTAAGTTCAGATCAATACAATGAAAGTGGTGGTGTTGTACATGACTTCTATGTCCTAAAGAAGGGGAACTTTGCTTTCTTTACCTCTCTCTTGCTTCCTGCAGGCTATATGCCAGGGCAAGTGGTTCTTAGACATTTTGGATCAAGAAGAGGAAGGCAAGTACAGGGAATGGTGGAGCAAGAAGATTTAAAAAGTATGGATTCCTCATTAATTTGTGTATTCTTCTACCAATGGAACTGCCTAATCTGGATTTTTTTTTAACATGAACATGAAATAAACTTCCTTCATCTTTGTGCTATTTTTATTTTTGAGTCTCTGTCACTTGCTATCAAACTAAAATCCAAGTGGTTTAGGAATCATCCACAGAGAGGAGGTGATTGAAGAAGAGGCAGGTCGTTTAGGAAGAGTATGGCTGAAGTTCTAGGCTGAGCCTTGTGAACAGTATTCATATACACACATGCATATGATAAACTATATAAAATATATATATTGTTACACACACACAGTCCAAGAGGCAAGAGAGGCAATACTAGAGAGTAGCTGTAGCATGGAACCCAACAGCATAAAGAATCTCAAAATGGGGTTGTTACTGATTTCTAAAGATTCAGAGTGTTTAATTGAAATAAAGACTGAAAGTTGCCCCTAGATTTGTTCCTTAGGAGATTATTGATGGGCTTTGAGGATACAGTGCAAGTAAGACGATTCAAATGAAGGCCAATGTATAAGGGAATGAGGAAACAATGGTGGTAAAGTAGTGAAGAAGCTTGACAATGAAGAAAGGTTATAAAATAGAACAGTAGCAACAAAGTAAAGTAAAATGAATTTAATGTGATTTTGTTTTAAAATAGAAGAGATTGGTGGGGAAGTGTTGGTAGGAAGGGAGAGCAGATAGAGACTTCCCTGGAGGGAGAGACTTGCTGTAGGTAAGTTGTTTTGACTCATGGGCTTTCTAAAGCTCTCTGTTTCTCTCATAGTACTTGCCAAATTGTGTGGTAGTCATAAATCTATGTGTCTGTTCACAGGCACTGTGAGTGACTCAAGTGCAGGCACCTTGTCTTCAAATCCCCCACCCCAGCACAGCAGATGATACAAAGCCATTAATGCTTGTCGTGGACCTAAAGATGGAAGGGATGTGGTTTTCAATCAAAGGATGGTCATGCCTTCATCTGAAGTGGAAATAAAAAATGAAAGGATAGGGGTATTTTGAGTTGTTATTGGGGGTGGAGATGGAAAAACTGTCTCTTGGTAGAGTGAAGGGAGCACAATTTTGAGCAAGGTTCAGTCTCTGACATTTACTGAGTCTCTCATCTTACTTTACTAAAAGATAGGATGTAATTATGCCTGCCTCATGGATTGCTGTGAGTGCATATAGAAGACACTTAATATGTAGTAAACATTTTGGAGTAGAGTGGGTAAAATAGAAGACAGTCATGTTTGATGACCATCTCTCCAGTAATGTAGGAGGTGAGACTATTGGGTAAGAGTGAAGAGGCAAGGATAGAACTAGCTAGGAAGTTAAAATATTAAGGGTACAGGCTTTGAATCTTGGTATATTTGAATCAATCTGTGTATCCTGAGGAAAAAATATTGAAATTATCTGATCCTCAGGCTTTTTACCTCTAAAATGTGGATAATTATCAAATTTAATTATGAAGATAAGCCACTTAACATAATACTTGTCACATATAAATGTTAGTTGCTATTATTATTTTGATGGATGTAAAATTTTTGAAAAAAAAAAAGCTACTTTAAGGAACATCCTGGTGAGTCTATCCAAAATTTATTAAGGGGATGAAAAGATTGCTGAGCAGCCTTGGGAATCCAGTGAAAAGGTCATCCACATTTATAACATCTCCCAGTGAGTGTGGCTTTCTGACTGTCATATGCCAGACCACAGAAGGGAAGCATAGGAGATAGGCAGTACATCTCAAGGAGAAGCAAAGGCAAGAAAAGGCTGGAACCCTGGAGCATGGGCTTAAATGGAAAAATACATTTATTTTGCCCCTTAGGTAGTTATTGTGAGAGGTAACCAGAAGGAAGAATGACACCAGCTTGGACAGAGAACACTATAGACAGGCTATTTATTGAAGGTGGTCTTCCCTTCCTGGAAGGAAAGCTGGGTACCTTTACCAGCCCCATAAACCTTTTTGTGTTTTTAGTGATAAGTCCTGTTTCCCTGGATGAACCCATGTGTATGGGTAGTATACTTTACAAATATCCAGCTCATGATAAAGTAACTGTCAAAAACCACTGACTGGCAGAAGACCACAGAGATTATGAGAAGAAGAAAGGTATTTGGAAGCAATCAAACTTATTCTGTGTTAGAAATATTGATGGATTAAGGGGACTTTAACTGGCTAGAGGGAAATTCTTTAGAGTTGATCAAGAGAAACTTACTAAAGAAGTGCGGGATGGAATCCAAAGAGATTTTGAAACACAAAATATTTATGAAAATGAAGAGGGCATTTAGACCTAAAACTTCATAGTTCGCCTTAGATTCTATTAAAAACAAAGATGATGTATACTTGTGGGTATAGAGGACTCCCCAGCACATCATACTCTACCATTATCTCCTAAGTCCTATTTGTTCTGGCCACTCCCTCTTCCACCTCAGCTCCTACTTTTCTTTCCTACCCTCACTCCAACCATACTGGCTTCCTCTTTCTTCAAAAAGGCAAGGCACACTTGCTGTTGACTGAGAGATTTTGTATTTGCTGACATCCTTTTCTACAACAACACTCTTTGGAGCACTCCATTACTGTGAAACTGCTCCAATGTCATCTCATCAGAAAGCTTTCCTGATCACCATATTTAAAGCAGCAATTTCCTCCAATCACTCTTTACTACTTTGCCTTACTTTATTTTTCTTCATAGCAGTTATCATTACAAAAATATTATATGTGCATATCCATTGTCTTCCTGATCCCCCACCTCCACTAGAATGTAGTTACCATGAATGTAGAGTCTTTATCTGTTTTGGTCACTATTATTTCCCTGGCACTTAGTGGGTGATTATTAAATGCTTGTTAAGAGAATGAATAATTTTTGGCTACTGACTCAATTCCCCCTTTTGCAGCAAAAAAAAAAAAAAAAAGCAAGGTAAAAAGACTCAGAACAAGAGAAAAAGTGAGGGCAAGAGAGAACTCTTAACTGATCTTTGTGTTCTGGTGTGGAAGGTTCAGGGTATAAACTGATAAATAAGAAGGAGTAGTTGGCTAACTGTAAGTTCTTTCCACCACAGTACTCTCATGCTATTTGCAAAAAATATTTTTTTTGCATAGATCCACAGGATGTGGCTTCACAGAGTGGTTAGTAAAAGTGTCCTGAATGAGGCAACAAGATATATGTTCTAGTTAAGGCTCTGTTGCTGACTAGCTAAATGACACAAATAAGTCACTTACATACTAAGTTTCAAAATTCTAGTTGGTAAATGAAATAAAAAAATACATGCTCTACCACTTGAAGAGTTAGGGTTAAATGAAATAAACATGCTCTCAAGTATATATACTAAGGGAGAAGAATCTAGAGACACTCAAAAGGGTCTTGCCATGAGAAGCACCCGCTGTCTACTCCCATGTGAAGCACTATGACTTAGTAAGAAAGAGCCAGGCTGCCCAGAGTTTGAATCTTGGCTCTTTCAGGTGCTAGCAATAAGGCCTTGTGAAAGTGAGCCACTTCTCTGTGCCTCAGTTTTATCAGCTTTAATATGAAGCTAATAGAAACACTTACCTCATAGAAATGTTGTGAAAGTTAAATGAGTTAATATTTGTAAACCTGTTAGAAAACTGCCTGGCATATACTAGGCACTTTATATATTTGTTATAGGAAATAAAAAGCACATCATTACAGAGATTAAAATAATACTCCCAGGCAACTCTTAAGGGTCAAAGAAGAGTTATGTTGGGAAGATGTTAGAAAAGGTAAACATGTAGCTGTTAATGAGAGTAGAAATGAGGAAGAGCATAATGTTGCTTAATAGTTATTTAACCTCACTTCCTTTTTTAAAAAGGATCCTTCAAGTAAGCATTTCTTGTTTTCTCTCTTTCTTTTTTTCTTTTCTTTTTTGGCAGTAGCTAACCTTCCCTTGCTCTTCTCTCATTTGCTACCTCATAGATTAATGAATGATGATGGAACCACCGTAAACATTGCAGGCCTGGAAGGGCAATTTAGAGATAGTTGTATCCTGTGGCACTCAAAAGAGAGTTGGTTATAACTGGCCATACTGAGCAAAGGGAAGTAGAGGAAGGAGAAAGCAAAGGATTGAGTGTTGCGGACCATTCAGCCTGGTTTCAGGAGTTATAACCCTCCCCCCATGGTGGGCTGTGTAAGAGCCAAGGGACCCACTTCATCTGGGTCTCTTCTGTCAAGAGGATGTGACCTACTAAGAAGACGAAGCTTATCTCCCTGGCAGGAGTGCTGCTTCTGCCTCATCCATCTCTGGCCCCAATGTTTAGTCAGTTAGTCAATGACGGGTAAGACTCCTCATGGGAGGGGCAACCTAAGCCAGACATGACCACTTGGGAAGCCCTCATGGAAGGACTCGGGGGCTGAAGCAAAGAGGGGGTGATGGACCCTTTCCCCCTGGCTATTCTGACATAGCCTAAGCCCCCATTTCAGTCTGGGAGATGTCTTCTGCTTCCTAAGCCTAATCTGCTTTAAGCCTGAAACTATGAGGGCAAGCGGTGCAGCCCTGTGCCAGCCAGGACGGTTCCCAGGGTGATCAGGCATAAGAAAGAATTCCTCAAATCCTGTGAAACCTGCTTTGCTAAGAGTGCACTCATTTAAATGATAAGGGTCCAAGGAGGAAATGAGTATGTCTCCCAAAGTTTTGCACCCCCCTTTCCTGGCAGACACTGACTCAGATTAAGCCCTCAGATTTCTTTGAAATGTAAAACCTGTATTCCTGTGTATCTGAACCCAATAAAAGCCTAGTGAGGAAGGGGTTCTGGGTCATTCTCCTCTGAGAGTTTGTCCACCTCTCCTCCCCAAGCAGATCATGTCTTGGTAGTTTTATTTTCATCCGTGATGGACAGGGGTTTCTGCAGGTGGTACACCCCACAGTTGAGCAGCTAATTTTGTGTCATTCTCCATGAGGATGGAAAGTCCTTGGTTATGAGGTTTTAAAAGAATTAAACTACCACTCCCATACAATAGTGTATTCTGTATTTTAAAATTGATATCATTTTAATTAAGATTTAATTAATTAAATCCCGATCGACTTAAATCCACTTCTTCAAAACAAACATACAAACACACAACTTCTTAAAACAGAGATAAGTTTCTGGCCAACCATTGTTTTATCCATTCCCCTCTCTTACTGTATAATAAAAAATTGAGTATAACAAAGAAAATGTGGATACAAGCTCTACCAACATCAGTCACCCAACTGATTGCTTATACCTCTTTCTTTTCCAGATTCCACATAGATGAATGTAGTTACCCTCCAACTTGCAGATTCACACTTCTCTGAGGTTCAGGACAAGAAAGGTTTGACCCAGGAAATACTTGAGTAGCCTGAGTGGCCAGGGATGACTTTTGTGCTTCTATTGTGAACTCCACTCCACTTGCTTTGTCGGTCACCACATTGATCTCCAGGGCTGTTTCAGCCCATCAGGCTGATGCAATGGGTCTCTACCCCCTCCTACTGGAGTCCTACGTTATCACAAGGATGCAGCTTCTGAGTCTCTATTTGGAAACAGGAATTTTGATATTTAGCTGATATTTAGTTTTCCCCATGTAGGATATATTTTTCCATTTCTATAACTGGGCTTCTGCCTCTGAGCCTTCCTGAGTGTTTGTGGTAGCGGTCTGCTCGAATCTCTTTTGAGAACAGAGTCTTTATTGTCATCTTGAAGGACTTTGGACTGATGACAAATGGCTCTTATCAGGACTCTTCTAGGCGCAAAAATCTATCTTTAACATCCCTGGATGATGGTTGGTGCCAAGTTATCCAAGGACAGATATCCAGATGGGCCCACTCACCTCTGCTGGAATGTTCCATGACTGTGCTTTCCATTTAACAGGACATAAAGACTTTGTTGATATTGAACCTTTGTTTGCTGTTAAGAAGCAAAGTCAGGCCAACCCAAATCATACTGACGTGAATGATACATGAACCATGTCTAGATATGGTCATTTCCTTGGATATTCTGCCTTCTTGGCCTACCAAAACTTTTGTTAGTGGCAAAGGCCTGTCTTATAACCCCCATCCTCTCTATAGATGGGTGTAGAAACAGGTTCAGTCTCTCACTGAATAATCTTGTCTTGCTGGGAATAAATCACCACTCTTTATTGACAAATCCCAAAATGTGAAAACAATCAATAGTAGGGACAATATTTTATTACACTTTAGCATCAAAGTGGATGAAGTCAGTATTGCTAAGTGGTTAAGGCTGAAGACATTGGAGGTCAAATCCTACTTCCTCCACTTTTTGGCCTAAACACTGCCAGAACACTGTGTCTCAATGTTTTCACCTAAGAACCCTGAAACACAAATCCAAAAGAACCTATGCACCCCTATGTTTATAGCAGCACAATTTACAATAGCCAAGTGTTGGAAGCAACCTAGATGCCCATCAGTCAATGAATGGATCAAAAAACTGTGGTACATTTACACAATGGAATTCTATGCAGCAGAAAGAAGGAGCTCATACCCTTTGCAACAGCATGGATGGAACTTGAGAGCATCATGCTAAGCGAAGTAAGCCAGGCAGTGAAAGACAAATACCATATGATCTCACCTTTAACAGGAAGCTAACCAACAAAACAAACAAACAAGCATAATATAACCAAAGACATGGAAATTGAGAACAGGCTGAAAGTCACCAGAGTGGAGAGGGGAGGGAATTTCAGGGGAAAAGGGGAAGGATTTACAGGAACAAGTATAAAGGACACATGGACAAAAACTATGGGGGGGTGGAAATGGGAGGGAGGTGGGGAGGGCTGGGGTGGTGGGTTCAGGTGAGAATAAAAGACAGAAAACTGTACAAGATCAACAATTAAAATAAAAATTAAAAAAATGTTTTCACCTATAAACTTGAGTATTAATAGTACTCATTTAATAGGGTATTGTGAGATTTAAATAAAATAATAAATGTAGACTACTTAGAGTAATGCCAGACATGTAGCATTATTGATGTGGGAGGGGTTTAAAAAACTTAAACAAAAAAGGTGTGGAGAAAAAGAAGAATTAAAATTTCATGAAAGAAGCCCTGGCTGATGTAGCTCAGTGCATTGAGCATGGGCTGAACAAACCAAAGGGCTGCCAGTTCGATTCCCAGTCAGGGCACATGCCTGGGTTGCGGGCCAGGACCCCAGTGGGGGCCACATGAGAGGCAACCACACACTGATGTTTCTGTCTCTCTCTCACTCCTTTCCCCTCTTTCTAAAAATAAATAAATAAAATATTTTTAAAAAAATTTCATGAAAGAAAACATATAGGGAAAATGGACATAAAACAAAAGTGGTGGACTCGCCTGTTTTCTCCCTTAGAGGGTGGGTGGCTAACAGGATACTTGAAGAGACAGTCAGAGTCACAGGGTTCACAAGTCATTTTGAATGAGTTGAGATTAGAACACAAGCCTGTGAGTCTTGGGTCTTAGTGAAAAAATTTCCAACATCGAAGAGTCATGAGTTTATACACTTAAACTTCTCTTATTTCAGTAATTTCAAGAGAAAATGGAAACTTCTAACTTCCTTTTCCATTGCTTCTCAGCTGCTTCAACTGCCCTGAGTTCCAGGAAAGTGCATGAAATCAGTTGATTCACAGCCCAATGCTACACATTTGCCAGAAACAGCAGCAGGAGGGATTCAGGTATAATTTTGTACTCAGGAAATGTTTGTGCAATAACTTTTTAAAAAGCTTTTACAATAATTTATTTTTATTTTTTATTTTAATGTATATTTTATATTAAATTTAAAAAAATAAATCATTGTGTGGACTCTGAGTTCTAGTTATTTGCTAAATTAAGCCAGCCAATATCTATTTCCATAGCATTTACTTAATAACAGTCTTGGCACATAGTCAGATATTACCTCTGTTATACGTAACTAAGAGTACTTTTTTGGATGTGTTCTTCTTTATTAGTTCAATCAATCATTCAATAATAATTTTGTAACTTTTAAACAGCAAACAGATCCATTTAGCAAAGGCTAATGGTATGTGAAAGTAATTCCGGTTCTACTTCTGTAAAAACAAGTTTCAGCCCTTGATTTCATGGGTTCCTGATAAAAATAATATCTCATCCTTGTTTTCTCCAGAACTGCAAACACTACACCCGAGCTCACAACTCCCACCATCTTTTCTTCTGTTTATGCTTGGGTCATCTCAAACAGAGAAGTCTTGCCAAGGATCTCTGTACAATAAAGCCCTTGCTCTTCCTAATACTATGTGAAAGCAAGTGTGAAAAACAACAGCATTAGCTAATATTTGTTAAGCTCTTACTATATTCAGATCCTGTGGCAAATGTTATACACAAATTACCATTTTGATTCTCAGAACAATTCTCTTCTATTAAGTATCAACTGCTGGAATAAAAACGTTTCCCTATTTTGAAGCCAAAATAAGAGGTTGAGCTTATATAACTTCCCCAAAGTCACGACACTAATGGGTGAATAATTCACTACTAGCTGATTTGACAATTTGATTTCAGGTTCATGAGATGAGGCATATCATACAACTGCCTCTTATCTTACCATGTGTTAACCCTTTGAAGAACATCAAGGATTTAAAAACTTAATGAATGAGGAGATCAGAAAGAATGTGGAACAGAAAGAGCTAGAGCCTTGAGATTAGTAGAAATGAAGTCTATTTTCACCACTACCAGTTCTAGGTTGTGAAACTTCAGGTGAATTGTTTAAGCTGAATCTTAATTTATACTTTTTTTGCATAATAATATCTATCTTTCTTATTTCAATGGTTTTAGTAGAATTACATGAGAATTGTAGAACGCTTTACAAATTAAGTGGTATACCAAATGCCACCTTTCTCTATGAGATCAGGGACATAGCTAGATTTCTGCTTAGTTTCTCTCTTTCCTGCATCTACTTCCATTTTATACCTGCCACACAAGGGTGACTAGCATAGGCTCCAAATATTTGACTTGCTTAGTGGTTGCAATCTCCATGAAGCTCAAATTGAAAAAGCCACAATTTTACATGGTCAAAGACACTAAAGAGACCATAGTGCATTTATTCTACCTTTCTAAGGAAATCCTAGGCCACTAAATTCTCTATAGTCTAACTCATGTCAGGAATTTGATAGTGCAGCTTTAGAGCTGGTAACAGATAATATAAGTAGACTTAAAATGATAAAAAGAGTCAGTTTTGATATAAACAAGGCAATTGTTTGGATTTAATTAAATAATATATGCAATACCAAAACCCACCTAGAGCTGTGTTAATGTTACATCATTTTTGGGGGGGTACAAAAGCAATATTCATCTGTGCTTTATAGTTTACTGTTAAGCATAAGTAAGAAGAATAGCGTTTTACTTCAACTTCTTCATTTTTTTAATGTAACATGTTTGTAAAATAAAAATAACCTCTTACCATTTAATTTAGAAAGTTTTTGGAAGATAGAAGCAGAATAATAGCTCTGAATGTGCTTTGAAAACAAAGGTAGTATCTAGAGATAAAGTTTTTATAATGATAATTACAGTTGTGCACCACTCCAATTTAATAGAGAAATGAAATAAAATTGGAAAAGGCATATCTGTGTCAAAAACTATATAACACATTATAATTTCAAAAAGTTGCTTTTAAGTTATTCAAGATTTTGGATTATTTATTCTTTTTCTGGACAGGTCTACCAATTACTGACTCTCCTGAGCAGAAGGGTTTTTCTCAGCTCTTTGGAGAAAAGACACAGACAAAAGAAATTCAATTTTCTAAAGATGAAAAACATTTAGGTTTGGATCTTAAGTCTCTCCTCAGCCAGTTGGATACCTTTTGAGTCCCAGGGTGTTTGTGTTAAAAGAGATCAAAAGGGCATTTCAATGTCTTCCTTAAGGGCAACTTCAAAATTTAATAGAAAACTGGGAGGGGATGAACAAAGGTCAAAACTCACAGGTTTGCAGACAAAGGAGACAGATCCATAAGTAGTGCTGAGCCATCTTCTTCCAGGGCATGAACGACTGTGCCAAGAATGGCACTCTCCTAGCAGACAGTCCATTGCACTTGAAAATTCTTGCCTTTTATAGCTGTGTTTAAAAAAGGAAGTGTGAGATAACTGATTTAGGAAACAATGGTATATGTAGTCTAGGTATTATGATGCTATTTTTCCTTATTATGGAATGTAAAATGATTACCACTAATTAATTAGTTAATTAATTAATATTTATTGAATGCCTACTATGTGTCAGGAACAATTCTGGTCACTGGCAATATAAAGGGCAACAAAACAAATGATCTCTCCCCCTTTTGGGAAGAACAACAATTAAATAGGCAATTCCAATATAGTTTAATAAATGTTTCAATAGAGAAAATATGGAGAATGGGGAGGGCATCTAAACTGGGCTAGGAGAGTGTAGGGAAGGCTTTCTGAAGGAACTGACAACCAAGCTGAGAGAGATATGAAGAGTAAATTAACATTATTAGGAAAAAGGTGGTGGGGATAGAGAATACAAAGAATGTGTTGACGTAATAGGAACTTAATAAATAGTGGCAACTAACATTCTATAATTATATTATGCTATATAATAAATAAAATGAAATTAATAAAATATATCATAGAATTATATAATAATAATATCCTATTTATGTTTAAAATTATGTAACAAAAATATGTATATATAAATTATGTATACATTGTTATAATATATATTATATATATAATTATGTTATATAAATTATATATATGATATAATTTATATAATTATATTATGATTGAGATCAGTGAAACACAGGACTGTTCTGTAGTAGAGGCCCTCTACTTGCCTGTTAGAAGATAACAGGGGCTTTGTATGCATGTAGGGTGTCAGAGGTGGTAATAAGTATAAATATTTGAGTCCAAAAGCCAAGCAACATTTTCTATTGTTGACATTATCACAGATGCCCCCTATTGTTCCCTGCTTTGCTCTTCTCTGCCCAGCCCAAACCCCTGCTTCCACAGTCAATCACCACACTGTTGTTCATGCCATGGGTCATTCACACATGTTCTTTCTTTAATCCTTCCCCTTCCTTCCACCATTCCCCCTCTCCCTCCTAAGCTCTGGTAGCTGTCAGTCTGTTTCATGTTCCCATGTCTCTGGTTCTATTTTCCTCATTAGTTTATTTTGTTCATTAGGTTCCGTTATAGGTGAGATCATATGGTATTTGTCTCTAGTTCAACCATGCTGTAGCAAAAGGTAGGAATTCCTTCTTTATTTCTGTTCTGTAGTATCCCATTGTGTAAATGTACCATGGTTTTTTAATCCACTCATTTACTGATGGGCACTTAGGCTGTTTTTAGCACTGGACTATTGTAAATAAAGCTGCTATGAACATAAGGCTGCATAAGTTCTTTTACATTTGTGTTTTGGGATTCTTAGGGTATATTACCAGCAGTGGAATTGCTGGGGAAAAGGCAGTTCCATTTTTAATTTTTTGAGGAAATTCCATACTGTTTTCCACAGTGGCTGCACCAGTCTGCATTCCTACCAACAATTGCTCTAGGGTTCCCTTTTCTCCACATCCTCACCATCACTTGTTGTTAGTTGATTTATTCATGGTAGCCATTCTGACAGGTGTGAGGTGATATCTCATGGTGGTTTTACTTTACATCTCTCTGATGGCTAGTGATGTTGGGCATTTTTTCATAAGTCTATGGACCATCTGTATGTCCTCCTTGGAGAAGTGTCTATTCAGGTCCTTTGCCTGTTTTATAATTGGATTCTTTGTCTTCCTGGTATGGAGTCTTGTGAGTTCTTTATGTATTTTGGAGGTCAAGCCCTTGTCTGAGGTATTATTGGCAAATATATTTTCCTATATGGCTGGTTCCCATTTCATTTTGTTGATGTTTTCTTTAGCTGTGCAGGAGCTTTTTAATTTGAGGAAGTCCCATTTGTTTATGTTTTTCCTTTATTTTCCTTGCCATAGGAGATTTATCAGCAAAAATATTGCTAAGTGGAATATCTGAAATTTTATACCCTATATTTTCCACTAGGACTTTTACGGTATCATGACTTACATTTAAGTCTTTTATCCATTTTGAGTTTATTCTGATGTATGGTGTATGTTGGTGGTCTAGTTTCATTTTTCTTTGCACATATACCAGTCCAGTTCTCCCAACACCATTTATTGAAGAGACTATCTTTATTCCATGGTATGCTCATGCAGCTTTTGTTAAATATTAATTGACTGTAGAGCCATGGGTTTATTTCTGGGATCTCTATTCTGTTCCATTGATCTATGTCTGTTCTTATGCCTGTAACAGACTCTTTTGATTATAATGGCATTGTAGTAGTGTTCAGGTGTTGTGATCCTTCCAACTTTGTTCTTTTTTCTCAAGATTGCTGAGGCTATTCAGGATCTTCTTTGATTCCATATAAATTTTTGAAGTATCTTTTCTAGATCTGTGAAATACACCATAGGTATTTTAATAGGAATTGCATTGACTCTATAGATTGCTTTGAGTAGTATGAACATTTTAGTGATGTTAATTCATCCAATCCATGAACACAGTGCATGCTTCCATTTATTTATATTTTCTTCAATTTCTTTCTTCAGTGTTCTATAATTTTCTTTCTTTTTTAAAAAATTGTTGTTCAAGTACAGTTGTCTCCATTTTCACCCCATCTCTCCTTCCCACACCCACACCATGTTCTATAATTTTCTGAGTATAGGTCTTTTATCTTGGTTAAATTTATCCCTAGGTGCTTTGTTTATTTATTTTTGTTGCTATAATAAACAGGAGTTTTTTTTTCTTAGTTTCTCTTTCTGACAGCTCATTTTTGGTGTACAAAAATGCCATCAAGTTTTTATCTTTATTGTATTTCTTTTTGCTACCATTTATTCCCCTTATAGCCACTGATTTCTGAATATTGACTTTGTATCATGCTATTTTGTCAAATTCACTTATTAGGTCAAATAGTTTTTTGGTGGAGACTATAGGGTTTTCTATGTACATTATCATGCCATCTGCAAAAAATGACAGTTTTACTTCTTTTTTTGAATTTGGATTCCTTTTATTTCTTTTTCTTGTCTGATTGTTGTGGCTGAAACTTCCAGTACTAAATTGAATAAGAGTGATGAAAGCAGACACACTTGTTTTGTTTCCAATCTTATGGGAAAGCTTTTAGTTTTTGCTTATTGATTATGATGTTGGCAGTAGGTTTCTCATATATGGTCTTTATTAAGTAAGGGTATGCTCCCTCTATTCCCACTTTACTGAGTGTTTTTATCATAAATGGGTGCTGGATTTTATCAAATGCTTTCTCTACATCTATTGATACGATCGCGTGATTTTTCTTTCCTTTTGTTTATGTGGTGTATTGTGTTTATTGATTTGTGAATTTTGTACCACCCTAGCATCCTTGGGATATTTTCCATTTGACCATGTTATATGATCTTTTAAATATATTGCTGGATCCAGATTGCCAATACTTTGTTGAAGATTTTAGCATCTGTGTTCATCAGAGATACTGGACTGTAATTTTCTTTCTTTGTTGTGTCTTTACCTGATTTTGGAATTAGGATAATAATGGCCTAATAAAAAGGATAATTAGGATAATAAAAAGAGTTTGGGAGTCTTCCTTCTTGTTGAATTTTTGGAATAGTTTGACAATGATAGGAGTTAGCTCTTCTTTCAATGTTTGGTAAAATTCACCTGGGAAGCCACCCGGTCCAGGGCATTTGTGTGCTGAGAGTTTTTTTGATTACTGCTTTAATTTCACTAGTTGTTATCAGCCTATTCAGACTCTCTGCTTCTTCTTTATTTGGTTTTGGAAATTTTTGTTTCTAGAAATTTATCTATTTCACCCAGGTTGTCCATTTCCTTGGCATATAGTTTCCTTGGCAAATAAAGAAAGAAAGGAATAAAGTAATAAAATTAAAAAAAGAAGAAATAAAAATACTTTTTATTTCTGTGGTATTGGTTTTAACTTCTCTTTCATTTCTAATTTTATTTATTTGGGTTCTCTCTTTTTTTATTTTCTTGATGAGTCTGGCTAAAGGTATGTCACTTTTCTATATCTTTTCAAAGAACCAGCTCCTGGATTCATTGATCCTTTTAATTGTTTTTTTAGTCTCTGTGTCGTTTAATTCTGCTCTGATCTTAATTCCTTCCTTCCTTCTACTTGCTCTGAGCTTTGTTTTAGTTCCTCTAGTTCTTTTACATGTAGGGTTGGGTCGTTTATTTGAGATTTTTATTTCTTCTTTAGGTAGGCATGTGTTGCTATGAACTTCCGTCTCAGGAAGGCCTTCACTGTGTCCTATAGGTTTGGGGTTGTTGTGTTTTCATTTTCATTTGTTTCTAGATGCTCTTGGATTTCTTCCTTGATCTCATTGTTATTATTTAATAATATGTTTTTAAGTCTCCGTGTATTTGAATTCCTTTTTAGTTTTTTTCTAGCTTCCAGCCAACGTGATCTGAGAAGATGCCTGATATGATTTCAATTTTCTTGACTTTGTTGAGTCTTGTTTTGCATCCTACCATGTCATTTATCTTTGAAAATGATCTATGGGATTTGAAAAAAATGTATATTTTGCTTCTTTGTGGTAAAATGCTCCATAAATATTAATTAAGTCCACTTGGTCTAGAGTGTCATTCAATGCCACAATATTCTTGTTAATATTCATTCATTCATTCACTCATTCATTCATTTAAATTGTTGTTCAAGTATAGTTTTCTGCCTTTTACCCCCATCCCAGCCCACCCCCAGCCTTCCCCACCTCCCTTCCAATTCCACCCCCACCTTGTTATTGTCCATGTGTCCTTTATACCTGTTCCTGCAAACCCTTCCCCTTTTCCACTGAAATTCACTCCCCTCTCCCCTCTGGTCACTGTCAGCCTGTTCTCAATTTCAGTGTCTTTGGTTATATTTTGCTTGTTTGTTTTGTTGATTAGGTTCCTGTTAAAGGTGAGATCATATGGTACTTGTCTTTCACTGCGTGGCTTATTTCACTTAGTATAATGCTTTCCAGTTCCATCCATGCTGCTGCAAAGGGTATGAGCTCCTTCTTTCTTTCTGCTGCATAGAATTCCATTGTGTAAATATACCATAGTTTTCTGATCTGTTCGTTTACTGATGGGCACTAGGTTGCTTCCAGCACTTGACTGTTGTAAATCCTTGTTGATTTTTTGTTTGGATGATCTATTCATTGTTGACCGTGGGGTATTAAATCTTCTATGATGGCTATTGCCTTTGATCTCTTTCTTTAAGTCCTCCAATGTTTTTGTTATATATTTAGGTGTCAGTATGTTGGGTGAATATATGTTTACAAGGGTTATAGCCTCATGTTGCACTGCTCCCTTAATTATTATTTTCTTCCTTTTTTTAAATTGATGTTTGAATACAGTTGTCTCCATTTTCCCACCACCACTTTCCCATGCCCTACCCACACCCACCTCCCACCCTCCATCCCACCCCACCTTGGCTCTGTCCATGGGTCCCTCATTCATATGCATTTATGTCCCTTTCTCATCTTTCCTATGTTATTTCCCTCTCCCCTACCTTCTGGTTAATGTCAATTTGTGGTCAATTTCAATGTCTCTGGCTAAATATTGCTTGCTAGTTTGTTTTGTTGATTAGGTTCCACTTATATGTGAGATCATATGGTATTTGTCTTTCACCACTTGCCTTACTTGACTTAGCATAATACCTTCCAGTTCCAACCATGTTGTTGTGAAAGGTAGGAGGTCCTTCTTTCTTTCTGCTGTGTAGTATTCCATTGTGTAAATGTACCATAGTTTATTGATCTACTTATTTACTGATCAGCACCTATGCTGCTTCCAGTTCTTGGCTATTATAAATTATGCTGCTGTGAACATTGGGGTGCATAGGTTCTTTTGAATTAGTGTTTCAGGATTCTTAGGGTATAAACCCAGTAGAGGAAATGCTGGGTCAAAAGGCAATAACATTTTTAGTTTCTTGAGGAAATTCCATACTGTTTTCCACAGAGTCTGCGACAGTTTGCATTCCCACCAACAGCACACTAGAGTTCCCTTTTCTCCACAACCGTGTCAGCACTTATTGTTTGTCGATTTGTTTATGATGGTCATTCTGACCTGTGTGAAGTGGTATCTCATTGTGGTTTTAATTTGCATCTGTCTGATGGCTACTGATGCTGAGCATCCTTTCATATGTCTTTGGGCCCTGTGCATGTCCTCCTTGGAGGTGTGTCTGTTCAGGTCCTTTGCCCATTTTTAAATTGGATTGTTAGTCTTCCTGGTGTGGAGTTGTGTGAGTTCTTTATATATTTTGGAGATTAAATCCTTGTCCAAGACATCATTGGCAAAAATATTTTCCCATACAGTTGGTTCCCTTTGCCTTTTAAAGCTGTTTTCTTTAGCTGTGCAGAAGCTTTTCAATTTGATGAGGTCCCATTTGTTTATTCTTTCTTTTATGTGCCTTGCTCTAGGGGATATATCAGTGAAATATTGCTGCAAGGAATATCTGAGCTTTTCCTGCCGATCTTCTCCTCTAGGACTTAATGGTATCACGACTTACATTTAAGTCATTTATCCACCTTAAATTTATTTTTGTGTATGGTGTAAGTTGGTGCTCAAGTTTTATTTTTTTTGCATGTAGCTGTCCAGACCTCCCAACACCATTTGTTGAAGAGGATATTTTGATTCCATTTTATGCTGCTGCCCCCTTTGTCGAATATTAGTTTACCAGAGACTTGGGTTTATTTCTGAGCTCTTTATTCTGTTCTATTGATCTATGTTTCTGTTCTTATGCCAGTACCAGACTGTTTTGATTACTGTGCCCTTGTAACATAGTTTGATGTCAGGTATAGTGATCCCACCTACTTTATTCTTCTTTCTCAAAATCGCTGAAGCTATTCAGGGTTGTTTATGGTTCCATATAAGTTTTTGAAGTGTTTGCTCTATATCTATGAAATATGTCATTGGTATTTCAATAGGGATTGCAATGAATCTCTAAATTGCTTTGGGTAGTATAAGCATTTTGACGATGTTAATTCTTCCAATCCATGAATATGGTATATGCTTCTATTTATTTGTTTCTTCCTTAGTTTCTTTTTAAAAAATATGTTTTATTTATTATGCTATTATAGTTTTCCTATTTTCTCCCCTTTATTTCCCTTCACCCTGCACATTGCCTCCCACCTGCATTACCCCCCTTTAGTGCATGTCCATGGGTCATACATACAAGTTCTTTGACTTCTACATTTCCTATACTGTTCTTAACCTCCCCCTGTCTATTTTCTACCTACCATTTGCTACTTATTCCCTGTACCTTTTCCCCCTCTCTGCCCCTCTCACTCCCCCACTGAAAATCCTCCATGTTGATGCAGACACCAGCCCACAGTGTCTGCGTCATTATGGATGAAGTGAGACGTTCACACGGGCTACCGAGTCTGGTGGAAGAAAAAGGAAAGCATGGCTTTTTTTCTCAAGGGGAGCAAAAACACGCAGCCTCCACCATTACCGCCTTTATTGGGTTTCCTCTCACATTACATGATGGTCCTTATTTACTATGCACAGGTTCGCTTTAGGGGGTTACCTTTTACAGACAACAAAGGAGATGATGCCGCTAATCACATCACAGAAGATATTTGCAAAGGGAAAAGTGGTTGAGCCAGTTACACTCATCCCAGGAAGGTTTAGTACGTATTTTAGGAAGTTACAGTAAGCACTTGCTGTCTCAAATCAGGGTGAAGGAGTTTTAGCAAAAGCAAGACTCAAAGCGGCCTAGATACAAATGCAGGTCTGATTCCCCACAGGGGAACCTATCCATGGGCATGGGTCCTGTGCATCTCCGAATAGGAACTGGGCTTATGCTATGCAGAATGGTCCCTCACACCATGTCATCTCCATTTCTGTGATTTTGTTCCTGTTCTACTTGTTTTCTCAGTTTGTTTTCATTTTTGTTTAGGTTCAGTTGTTGATAGCTATGTTTGTTGTCATTTTACAGTTCATAGTTTTGATCTTCTTTTTCTTAGATAAATCCCTTTTAATGTTTCATATAATACAGTCTTGGTGATGATGAACTCCTTTAATTTGACCTTATCTAAGGAGCACTTTATCTTCCTTTCCATTCTAAATGATAGCTTTGTTGGTTAGAGTAATCTTGGACGTAGGTCCTTGCCTTTCATGACTTGGAATACTTCTTTCCAGCCCCTTCTTGCCTATAAGGTTTCTTTTGAGAATCAGCTGATAGTCTAATGGGAACTCTTTCATAGGTAACTGTCTCCTTTTCTCTTGATGCTTTTAAGATTCTCTCTTTATTTTTGATCTTGGGTAATATAATTATGATGTTACTGGTGTGTGCTTCCTTGGGTCCAACTTCTTTGGGACTCTCTCAGCTTGCTGGAGTTCCTGGAAGTCTATTTCCTTTGCCAGTTTGGGGAAGTGCTCCATTATTTTTTCAAATAAGTTTTCATTGTCTTGCTATTTCTCTACTTCTTCTGGCACCCCTATGATTTGGATGTTGGAATGTTTAAAGTTGTCCTCGAGGTTCCTAAGCTTCTCCTCATTTTTTAAAAATCCCTTTTTCTTCATTTTGTTCTGGTCAACTGTTTATTTATTCCCTCTGTTCCAAACTGTTGATTTGAGTCCCAGTTTCCTTCCTGTCACTGTTGGTGCCCTGTACATTTTGCTTTATTTCACGTTGCAAAGTCTTCATTTTCTGATCTATTTTGTGAGCATAATCAACCAATTTTGTGAACATGCTGATTACAAGTGTTTTGAACGGTGCATCAGATAGGTTAGCAATCTCTTTGTCACTTTGTTGTATTTTTTCTGGTGCTTTGATTTGTTCTATCATTTGGGCCTTTTTTTTTTTTTTTTTTTTTTTGGGTCTGGTGTGCCTGTTATATGGTAAGGGGTGGAGCTTTAGGTGTTCACCAGGGCACAGCAACCCACGTCTCTGTGTTGTGGCACTGTACATGGGGGACGGGCCCAAGAGGGAACAATGCCACTTGCTCAGCTCTCCACCAGCTTTCAGTCACTTCCCCCACTACCCACAAACAAATTGGGCCTTTCTGTTGCAGATTACCAGGTGAATGGGTTTGTGTACATTCTAGTACACTGTGGTCTCTCCAATATACTCTCCTGTGAGGCTGGGAGTTTCTCCCACCACCTTAACCCTCACAGGTTTTTTCAGTCACAGGTTTTTGAGGCTTTATTTCCTCGTGCTGGAACCATGGGTTGCGCAGTCTCTCTCAATCCACAGCTATTCCCCCTGGTTTATCTGCACGCAAATAGGGAACCGCTGGGTCCTCCAGCCACCTCCTTGCCAGGAGTCCTCTCCACCCCAGCTGCACATCTTCATCCTTTCTACCAGTCTGGATGAATGTTTCTTCTTTAACTCCTGGGTTGTCAGGCTTCCATACAGTTGGATTTTCTGTCAGTTCTGTTTTTTTTTTTTTTTTTTTTTTTGTTTTTAAATTTGTTGTTGCCCTTTTTGGTAGTGCAAGGAGGCACAGTGTACCTACCTACACCACCATCTTGGCCGGAAGTCTAGTCTGTGTCTTCCTTAATTTCTTTCTTTAGTGTTGTGTAGTATTCTGAATACAGCTTTTTTCCCTCCTTAGATTTATTCTGAGGTACTTTATTTTTCTTGTTGCTATAGCCAATGGAATTTTTTCCTGACTTCTGTTTCTGATATTTCATTGTTGGTGTACAAAAATGCCTTCAATTTCTGAATATTGACTTTGTGTCCCATGGAGTGCAAATTCACTTATTAGATCGAGTAGGTTTTTGGTGGAGTCTATAGGGTTTTCTATGTACACTATCATGTCATCTGCAAACAATGACAGTTTTACTTTCTCCTTTCCAATTTGGATACCTTTTATTTCTTTTTCTTGTCTGACTGCTGTGGCTAGGACTTGCAATACTATGTTGAATAAGAGTGATGAAAGCAGACATCCTTGTCTTGTTCCTGATCTTAGTGGGAAAGATTTTAGTTTATGCTCATTGATTATGATGTTGCCTATAGGTCTCTCATATATGGTCTATATTATACTAAGGAATGCTCCCTCTATTCCCACTTTGCTGAGTGTTTTTACCATAAGGGGGTGCTGTATCTTATCAAATGCTTTTTCTGCATCTCTTGATAGCATCACATAATTTTTATCTTTCCTTTTGTTTATGTGATGTATTACCTTTATTGATTTGTGAATATTGTATCACCCTTGCATGCCTGGCATGAAGCCCATTTGATCATGGTGTATGATCTTTTTAATGGGTTGCTGGATGCAGTTTGCCAATATTCTGTTGAGGATTTTAGCGTCTATGTTCATCAGGAATATTGGCCTGTAGTTTTCTTTCTTTGTTTTGTCTTTATCTGGTTTTGGGATTAGGATGATGCTGGCTTCATAAAAAGAGTTTGGGAGTCTTCCATCATTTTGGAATTTTTTGAATATTCTGTGAGGTCTAGGGTTTAGCTCTTCCTTAAATGTTTTGTAAAATTCTCTTGTGAAACCATTTGGTCCAGGGCTTTTGTGTGTCAGGAGTTTTTTTATTACTGCTTCAATTTCATGTGCTGTTATTGGTCTGTTCAGGCTTTCTGCTTCTTCTTCATTGAGTTTTGGGAGATTATATTTTTCTAGAAATTTGTCTGTTTCACCTAGGTTTTCAAATTTCTTGGCATACAGTTCTTCATAGTAATTTCTTACAATCCTTTGTATTTCTGTGGTGTCAGGTGTAATCTCTCCTCTTTTATTTCTGATTGTGTTTATTTGGGTCCTCTCTCTTTTTTTCCCGATGAGCCTGCTTAAAGGCTTGCTGATTTTGTTTATCTTTTCAAAGAAACAGCTCCTGGATTCATTGATCCTTAGAATCGTGTTTTTAGTCTTTATGTCATTTAATTCTGCTCTGATCTTGGTTATTTCCTTTCTTCCACTTGCTCTGGGCTGTCTTTTTGTTGATCCTTGGGTTCTTGTAAGGCATAGGGTTAGGTTGTTTGTTTGAAATGTTTCTATGTTTTTTAGGCAGGCCCGTATTGCTGTGAATTTTCCTCTGAGGACTGCCTTTGCTGTGTCCTGTAAGTTTTGGGTCATTTTGAGTTCATTTTCATTTTTTTTCCTGAAAATTTTTGATTTCTTCCCTAATTTCATTCTTGACCCATTCACTGTTTAATAACATGGTATTCAATCTCCATGATTTTGAAGGTTTGGTGTTTTTCCCCTTGAGTTTGGTTTCTAGTTTCAGTCCCTTGTGGTTGGAGAAAATGCTTGGTATGATTTCAATTTTCTTGAATTTGTTGAGGCTTGTTTTGCATCCCATCATGTGGTCTATCTTTGAAAATATGCCATGTGCATTTGAAAAGAATGTGTAGTTAGTTTCCTTGGGATGAAGGACTCTATATATATCAGTTACGTCCATTTCATCTAGAGTGCTGTTGAATGCCACAATATCTTTGTTGATATTTTGTTTGTAAGATCTGTCCATTTTTGACAGTGGGGTGTTAAAATTCCCTACTATAATTGTGTTGCTGTCAATACCTTTCTTGAAGTCCTGTAAGATTTTCTTGATGTATTTAGGTGTTCCTATGTTGGGTGCATATATATTTATAATGTTTATGCCTTCTTGGTGGATTCTTTTCTTGAGTATTATGTAGTGACCTTCTGGATCTCTCTTTATGGCTCTTGTTTTGTAGTCTATTTTGTCTGATATGACTATTGCCACCCCAACTTTTTTTTTCCTGTCCGTTTGCTTAGAAAATTTGTTTCCACCCCTTTCCTCTTTTATTTCTGATTGTGTTTGTTTGCATCCTCTCTCTTTTTCCTCATGAGTCTGCTTAAAAGCTTGTCAATTTTGTTTAAGTTTTTAAAGAACCAGCTCCTGGGTTTATTGATCTTTAGAATTGTTCTTTTAGTCTCTATTTCATTTAATTGTGCTCTGAACTTGGTTATTTCTCTTCTTCTACTTGCTCTGGACTGTGTTTGTTGTTCTTCCTCCAGTTCTTATAAGTGTAGGGTTAGGTTGTTTATTTTAAATATTTCTATGTTTTTCAGATAGGGTTTTATTGCTGTACACTTCCCGCTCAGGACTGCTTTTGCTGTTCCATAAGTTTGAGACTGTTGTGAGTTTATTTTCATTTGTTTCCAGAAACCTTTTGATTTTTTTCTTGATCTTGTTCTTAACCCATTCGTTGTTTAATAGCATGTTATTCAATTTCCATGAATTTGAATGTTTTTGAGCTTTTTCTTTGAGGTTGGTTTCTAGTTTCATTCCCTTTTAGTTAGAGAAAATCCTTGATATGATTTCAATTTTCTTGGGTTTGTTAAGGCTGTTTTGTGTCCTGTCATGTTGTCTCTCTTTGAAAATATTCCATGTGCATTTGAAAATAATGTGTATTTTGCTTCTTTGAGATGAAAGTTTCTGTATATATCAGTTAAGTCCACATGTCTAGACATTGTCGAAGTGCTGCAGTATCTTTGTTGATATTTTATTTTGGAAGATCTTAACACCCCATTTTGACAGTGGAGTGTTAACATCCCCTACTATAATTGTATTGCTGTCACTATCATTCTTGAAGCCCTCCAAGGACTTATATATTGAGTGCTCCTATAGTGGGTTCATATATATATTTATGTTATATCTTCTTGATGAATTCTTCCCTTCAGTATTATGAAGTGACCTTCTGGGTCTCTTTTAATGGCTCTCGTTTGAAGTTTATTTTGTCTGATATGAGTATAGCTACCATGGCTTTTTTTTTTCTCTGTCCATTTGCTTGGAATACTTTTTTTTCCAGCCCTTCTCTTTCATTCTGTGTAAGTCTTTTGTTCTGAGGTAGGTCTCTTGTGGGCAGCATATGTGTGGGTTATGGCTTCTTATATATTAAGCTATTCTATGTCTTTTGATTGGAGCATTTAATCCAGCCATTTTTAAGGTTATTATTGATAGGTACTTATTCATTGCTATTTTACTTCCTTCATACCTGTGTTCCTCTCCCTCTCTCTCTCTCACTCTTTTTCTTCCTTTTGTAAAGCAGTCCCTTTAGCATCTCTTGCAGTGTTGGTTTGGTGAAGGTGTATTCTTTGAACCTTATTTGTCTGGGAAGCTCCTTATTTTGCCTTCCATTTTAATTGAGAGCCTTGCTGTATAAAGTAGTCTTCATTGCAGGCCTTTGGTTTTCATTACTTGGAACATTTCTTGCCATTCTCTTCTGTCTTGGAGCATGTCCATTGAGAAGTCAGCTGCTAGTCTTATCAGGACTCCCTTGTTACTTCCTATTTCTCCCTTGCTGTCTTTAAGGTTCTCTCTTTGTCTTGGGATTTTGCCAATTTAATTATGACGTGTCTTGGAGTGGGCCTCTTTGGATTCCTCTTAATTGGGACTCTCAGTGTTTCCTGAATTTGTATGACTTTTTCTGACATCAAATTAGGGAAGTTTTCCATTATTTGTTTTTCAGACAGATTTTCTTTCTCTTACTCCTCTTCTCCTTCTGGTGTCCCTATTATACAGATGTTATTCCATTTGATGTTGTCCTGCATTTCCCTTAGTCCTTCTTCATTTTTTTTTTCTTTTTAGTCTTTCTTCCTTTTCTTGCTCTTTCTGGGAGTTTTTTCTACTTTGTCCTCCAGCTAGCTGATTAGATCCTCTGCTTTACCCAGTTTTGATTCCTTCTACTGTGTTCTTCATTTCAGAATTTGTATTCTTTATTTCATCTTGGCTCTGGTTGATAGTTTTTATTTCTTTTTTTTTTTTTTTATGTTGATACAGTTTGCAGTGAGTTCATCGTAGTTTCCCTGTAGTTTTTGGTAATTCTTGGTGAGCTCATTGAGCTTCCTGATAACCATTGCTTTGAACTCAATATCTGATAGTTGACTTTCCTCTATTTCATGTAGCATTCTTTCTGAGTCTGCCTCCTTTCTTTTCATTTGGGGTTTGTTTCTTTGTCTTCCCATTGTTCACGAGACTCTTCTTGTTAGCCTCTGCTTCTTAAATTGACCCACTCTGACTCCCTGGGTTTGTGGTGTGAACTTCTATAGTAGGGGACCTGTGAGATTCAGTGGTGCTGTGTCCTTGATTTCCTGAATTTGCTGCTCCTGGGATGTCATTTATGTTGCCTTTCTGGATGTATTTGGGTTTTGATTGTTGTTGGGTCTTTTTGTTGGGTTTTTCCCTATAGCTGGTTGACTGAGGGTTACTCCACCCCTCCACATTTTGTATGCTGTTGTGTAGGTGCAGATAGGTTGTGTCAAAACAGGTTCTTCTGTCTGTCTGAGGTTATGGGGCTTCTCTATTGCTATTGCTCAGTTGTTCATTGTGGATAATTTCTTCACTGTTTGGTTATAATTCCAGATTGGCCCTGAGTGGAGGTTAGTGTGGCTTCCTTTCACTCCTCTGCTATCTTCTCTTATTATCTGTTTTGTTTCCTTTGTTGGTGAGTTCTCTCTTCCAGCAGGTATATTGGTGTTCACAGCTCCCATCTAATCTTTTATATGATCCATTGGAGGGGGAAGGTAAAATGGATTAAGACATTGGGAGTGTATTCTATGGGATTTAGAGTACCAACCTGTAGAGAAGAGATAGGAAATTTTTCGGGTAAGTACAGTGTTAACCATGATATTTAACCCAACTAGCCACTTTTTAGAAAGGGTGGACAAAAGGTAAGACTCTTGTTAGAGGGGGTAGGATTGTGAGTTGAATCCAAAAAAACAGTGAGCTTTTGGGAGGTCAGATTATGATATATAGTGATAGTAAAGGATATAAAATAGGTGTAGTATGTGAGAGAACAGAGTTAATCACAACAGTATAAAGTTCTGGAAGACAATGAAATGAGCTAAGATCTGGGAGGGGTGCTGTGTAGTATGTATGGAACAACAATTATTTACAATAATACTGGAACAACAATCATATGACAGGAACTACCTGATCTGAATAACATGAATAAGAAGTACATGACCTAGAGTAGTGTGCTATTGGAACACAAGTGAAATGAAAGAAGGGAAATTAAAATACAGTATGAAAGAGAGAGCAAGGAAAACCAGCCAAATAATACAATTAAACAAAGAAAACTACATAGAAATAAGAGAAAAAAGAAAATAAAAATATCTAATAAAATAAAAGAAATAAAAATAATGAAAAAATAATACAAATAATAACTTGGAAGTTCCCTGGAAAAATAAAGTAAAATTTGTCTCAGTTTCTCAGTTGTTGGGATTAGCTTTGTGTCCCCTCTTTGGGCCTGTCTCTGGACCTTCTACAGCTCCAGATCTTATTGTCCCTTTGAGGGGAAAAAAAAAGAGAGAAAAGCCTCCTGCTGATTTTATTTTTTATTTTTATTTATTTTTTTATTTATAATAATTGTTGTTCTTGTACAGTTTTCTGTCTTTTACTCCAATCTCAGCCCACCACCCCAGTCCTCCCCACCTCCCTCCCATTTCTACCAACCCCTAGTTTTTGTTTTTGTCCATGTGTCTTTTATACTTGTTGCTCTAAACCCTTCCCCTTTTCCCCTGAAATTCCCTCCCCTCTCCCCTCTGGTGACTGTCAGCCTGTTCTCAATTTCAGTGTCTTTCCTTATATTTTGCTTGTTTGTTTGCTTTGTTGATTAGCTTCCTGTTAAAGGTGAGATCATACGATATTTGTCTTTCACAGCCTGGCTTATTTCGCTTAGCATAATGCTCTCCAGTTCCATGCATGCTGTAGCGAAGGGTAGGAGCTCCTTCTTTCTTTCTGCTGCATAGAATTCCATTGTGTAAATGTACCATGGTTTCTTGATCCATTCATTTACTGATGGGCACCTAGGTTGCTTCCAACACTTGGCTATTGTAAATTGTGCTGCGGTCAGAATGGCCTCCTGCTGATTTTAAATCTGCCAAGAGAGTCCAGGATGCCACAGGCTGAGGGGGGTTGGTCTCCACTTTTCTCCGGTCCTATGTTTTTACAAGGATGGGGGCCAGGTCTGGGCCATAAACTTCACAGCTGCCCAGTGTCCAGCCCAGGTTCTCTGTTCACTGCCAGGCCCCCACTGACTGCGCCAGGCCAACACCTTCGATCCACCAGTTGTGCCATCCTTGATGTACACTAATTAGGGGCAACTCACACACCACCTTCTCCCTCTTTGCTGTCCTTGGTGCTAGGCACTCTCAAAGTCTCTTCAGAGTAGTTCAGCTCCCCCACTGAGTTAAGTCTTTGTGGGTATCGCTGACTCCTTGAGCCTTGCTTCTCTCCTCTGCAGGGTTTGGTGCTTCCTCTTTCTGCTTAGCAAGCCAGCCTGGAAGCATGGAGGTGGGTGTGTGGGGAGGTAGGTGGTGCTGGGTGAGGCTGAGGCTGTGGCCGCAGTGGGGGTGGGGGCTTGGCCTTGGTTGTGGCCAAGGTGGTGCAGCCAGGGCGGCAGGGCAGCTGCTTCAGGAGAGTTCCCTAAACAGTGACCAAGAGACTTTTTTTGAATAAAATCCTCCAGTTCAAGCCTGCCACTCCTAAGAAGCTCCAGGCCTCTCACACAGTCCAATTTTCCAACTAGACCAGAGACTTTCTGGGTCAGGGTCTGTCACAGATCAACTCCCTCCCTTCTCCAGGCATCACCCAGCTCCCCAATTTCTCTGGTAATGACCCAGCCAGTCATTAACCTACTAATCATATATACACCCAATGAAGGAGCACCTAAATATACAAAGAAATCTTGGTAAACAACAAGGGAGAGATCAACAGCAACACAATCATACTAGGGAATTTTAACACCCCACTGTCATTAATGGATAAGATCATTGAGACAAAAGACTCAACAAGGATTGAGCATTGTCCCCAAAAGTTAAAGGTCACAGGTTCAAACCTGGTCAGGGCATATGCCTGGGGTGTGGGTTGGTCCTAGGTTGGGGTGCATGCAAGAAGCTATCAACTGATGTTTCTCTCTCACATTGATGTTTCTCTTCCTCATTTCTCTCTCCCTTCTCTAAAAATAAATAAATTATGATTTTAAAAAATCAACAAGGAACAGCAATTATAAATAGCACACTACATTGGATGAATTTAGTTGCTATTTAGAGAACATTCATCTTAAAAAGGCAGATTATACATACTTCTCAAGTGCTCATAGAACATTCTCAAAGATAGATCATATGATAGGACATAAAATAAGTCAACAAAGTTAAGAAGATTAAAATCACATCAAGCACCTTCTTGGATCACAATGGCATGAGATTAGAAATCAACTACAATAAAAAAACCTTAAAAACATTCAAATGCATGGAGTCTAAATAGCGTATTATTAAACAAATAGCGAGTTACCAATGAGATCAAGAAAGAAAGAAAAAATTACCTGAAAAAGAATGAAAATTAACACACAAAGATCCAAAATCTGTGGGACACAGCAGAAGCAGTCCTGAGAGAGAAGTTCATAGCATGATAAGCATACCTCAAAAAGCAAGAAAAGTCTCAGATAAACAATCTAACACTACACTTAAAAGAAGTAGATAAAGAACAATAAATGTGGCCCGGAGTAAGGAGGAGGAAGGATATAAAAAAGATCAGAGTGTAAATAAATGGCAGAAAGAATACACACACATGCACACACACACACATATAAAAGGTCAATGACACAAAGAATTGGTTTTTTGAAAAGATAAACAAGATTGATAAACCTTTAACCAGAGTTATCAAAAAAAAGAGATGACCCAATGAATAAAATAAGAAATGAAAAAGGAGAAGTAACATCTGACATTACAGAAATACAAAGAATTGTAAGAAAATACTATGAACAACTATACACAATCAAATTTGACAAGCTAGGTGAAATGGACAAATTCCTAGGAACATACAATCTTGAAAACTCAATGAAGAATCATAAAACCTGAATAAACCAATAACAGCTACTTAAGTTGAAGAAGTAATAAAAAGAACTCTCAGAAAATAAAAGTTTTAGACTAGATGGCTTCACAGGTGAATTTTACCAAACATTCAAAGAAGAACTAACACTTATCTAACTCAAACTCTTCCAAAAAATTCAAGAGGTGCAAAGACTCTCAAGCTCTTTTTATGAGGCCAGTGTTATCCTAATTCCAAAACCTGATAGGTACTACAAAAGAGAGAGGGAGAGGGAAAGAGAGAGAGGAGAGAGGAGAGAGGAGAGAGAGAGAGAGAGAATTATAAGCCAATATCCCTGATGAACATAGATGCTAAAATCCTTAACAAAATGTTGGCAAATTAAATTCAGCAACACATTAAAATGGTCACACTCCATGATCAAGTGGGTTTTTTGGGGGGGGTGCAAGTTTTGGGAGGAGAGCAGTTAGGACCATGATAGGGGCATGTAAGGGGCAAATGTCTTATAATAGATAACTGAAGAAAAGGAGATTTAGAAACAATAGAATTTTAAGAAAAGGAGACCTTAGGAATTATTTTGTTCACTTTCCCACCATTTCACTTAAACTAGTGAAGACATGAAATCTGGGAAGTCAAGTGACTTGTCCACAACCAGAAGTCAGAAATGACAGTCATTTTATATATATTTGAAAACTTGTCATGTGGAAGAGGAATCAGACCATCGAGAAGGACGAACCGGGATTAAAATAGACAAGTTTCAGGAAGGAGGATTTTAATGTGTAATAACTTTCCATCTGGGGCTGTTAACAAAGGAATGTATAAAACTACTGTGGGAGAAAATTTCAGGGAAGACTTGGAGAATCCTTAACCAGGGAGTTAGAGAAAGTGTTGGGATTTCAGAGGGGGAACAATAAATGATACCTGCTCTTTTCCTTTTGAGTTTGGAAACAATTTTGACACAAACAAAAGTCATAAAGATGGGGAAAAATGGGTTAGCTCTCTTACTTCTAAAACTGATGGGTGAATATAGCTTTCGTTGAGTTGCTGTGTGTTAGCAATCAGGACCATGCTTAGCACTTAACAAACCATAAATAAATGTTGGCTATTACTGTTATTATTATAATGATGATGAAAAGGAGCAGGGAAGAAGATGAGAAGGGGAAGAAGGAAGAGGTCATAATGAACTGGCAATCCCAAGCCTCCCAGTAAATGGACATCCTGCCCTTGGCAGCAGGTGTGAGTGGATAAAAATGTATGCATCCTACAGACAGGCTGGTTCCAAGAAAGAGAACTCAGAAGGGTCTGAGTTGAGCTTGTTCAGTTCATCTTCCCCAATTCACAAAACAGCTCATGTACTCTTCCTCATGAGGCAGAGTGAGTGAGGGATGGGGTGTGGGGACCTGCCAGGAATGTTACTTCAGCAGAAGTGCCTCCTCTTGGAAGGGATGACTACATTGGGTCAGGGGGTTAGATTAAAAGAATTCAAGATTCCTACCACTTATTTAAATGTCTGAAGTTGTATTCCTTAAAATATATTCTCAGTTTTAGGCTACCACTGTTTTCATTAGTTTCTCCATCTCCCTTTAGCACTTTATTCTGATCTTCTTGATTGCTCATTGTCCCAGTTGACTTAAATTCTATGTAGGCTAAGAGTATCTCTTTCTAAAATGAAATGATTTGTGATTCCTCCTTCCCTAAGGTTGGCAGTGAGATATTGCTATGATAATATACCAATCCATCTTAGTGATCCCAGTGAGCTCTCAAGGAGACATAAAACAGCATTCTCAGATAGGCTTTTAGTAGATACTGTGCAGAGATAGAAGAGCACACCAAACAGAACACTAGGCCTTAAAAAATGCCACTAGATCCCTTCTGGTTCTTATTGTGGAGCAGTTACCATATCCTTCTCACTCTGGCTCACACACAAATACCTGGCTGAAAAGAAAAAGGTAAAGAAGAAGGGGTAATTTATTTAGTATAAAACATAGGATAAATAGAGAAAGGTTGAAAGTAGAAGAAAATTAGAAGAATCAATGTCTTTAAATGTTTGATGGGTTTCAGAAAGATGAATTAGATTTTATTTCACCTAACTGCAAATACAAGAATGGAGCTAGGGGAGGTGAGGGGTGAATAGAGGGGTGCCATGACAGGAAGGTGGATACTTGTTTCATTTCAATAACTTTCTAACAAACAGGGATACTTTAGACCTTATTGAGAGAGTGAGGGTCCCCTCACTACAAGAGGTGGTGAAACATGGATTAAAATATCAGGATGTAATAGAGGAGAGTGGGGACTTTGGCCAAGCAATGGACTGGATTGATTGGCTTTAGGTCTCTTCCAACACTGACTGTCCATAATCCTATGAATAAAAATGTTTGATTTATACCCCTAAAGCAGGGGCCACATCAGCCTCGCAATTGCCTTCAAAGGGCCAAATGTAATTTTAGGGCTGTATAAATGTAACTACTCCTTCACTAGGGGCAAGGAGCTTGGTGCTGCCACTGGGTAGCAACAAGGTGCCAGGCTAGATAAAACGAGGTGGAAGGTGGAGGGCCAGATTCAGCCCACAGGCTTTTTGTTTGTCACCTGTGCCCTAAAGCATTTTGGGGGACAAGGAACTGCAAGAAGTTTATAAAAGCACCACTCTTCAGTTAACCTAAAAATCTTTATTTAATTTTCTCTCATTTCATAAAATATCTTGGATTTATTTATTTATTTATTTATTTATCCCCAGGAAAGTCAATCTTTTATTTTTATTTTTTTATTTTTTAAAATATATTTTATTGATTCTGCTATTACAGTTGTCCCATTTCTCCCCCATCATCCCCCCACCCTGCACACCCTCTCCCACCAACATTCCCCCCTTTAGTTCATGTCCATGTGTCATAAGTTTTCTAGCTTCTACATTTCCCACACTATTCTTGCCCTCCTCCTGTCTATTTTCTACCCACTATCTATGCTACTCATTCTCTGTACCTTTCCCTCCTCTCCTCCTCCCACGCCCCTGTTGCTAACCCTCCATGTGATCTCCATTTCTGTGGTTCTGTTCCTGTTCTAGCTGTTTGCTTAGTTTGCTTTTGTTTTAGGTGTGGTTCTTAATAGCTGTGAGTTTGCTGTCTTTTCACTGTCCTATTTTTTATCTTCTTTTTCTTAGATAAGTCCCTTTAACATTTCATATAATAAGGGCTTGGTGATGATGAACTCCTTGAACTTGACCTTATCTGAGAAGCGCTTTATCTGCCCTTCCATTCTAAATGACAGCTTTGGTGGATAGAGCAATTTTGGATGTAGGTCCCTGCTTTTCAAGATTTCAGAAATTTCTTTCCAGCCTCTTCTTGCCTGGAAGGTCTCTTTTGAGAAATCAGCTGACAGTCTGATGGGAACTCCTTTGTAGGTGACTGTCCCCTTATCCCTTGCTGCTTCTAGAATTCTCTGCTTTATTTTAATCTTGGCTAATGTAATTACGATGTGCCTTGGTGTGTTCCTCCTTGGGTCCAACTTCTTTGGGACTCTCTGAGCTTCCTGGACATCCTGGTAGTCTATTTCCTTTGCCAGATTGGGGAAGTTCTCCTTTATTATTTGTTCCAATAAGTTTTCCACTTGTTGCTCTTCTTCTTCCCCTTCTGGGACCCCTATAATTCGGATGTTGGGATGTTTAACGATGTCCCGGAGGTTCCTAACCCTCTCCTCATTTTTTTGAATTCTTGTTTCTTCCTCATTTTCTGTTTGGTTGTTAGTTTCTTCCTTCTGGTCCACTCCATTGATTTGAGTCCCAGTTTTCCTTCCATCTCTATCAGTTTCCCATGCGTCTTCCTTCATTTCACGTATTGTAGCCTTCATTTTTTCATCTAATTTGTGAGCAAAATCAACCAATTCTGTGAGCATTTTGATGACCAGCGCTTTGAACTGTGCATCTGATAGGTTGGCTATCTCTTCATGGCTTAGAGGAATTGACTCTGGGGTTTTCATTTTTTCTCCGGTTTGAGCCATTTTTGGTGTTTTGTTTTGTTTTGGTTTTAGTCTGGTTGCGGCTATTACGTAGTGAGGGGTGGAGCCCTAGGTGTTCCTCCGGGCAGGGCAGCCCAGTCGCTGGGTTGTGACCCTCTATGTGGGGGCGGGGTCTGAGAGGGAACAATGGCACCTGCTCTGCTCTCTCCTGGATTCAGTCCCTTCTGCCACTTCCCCTCTGCCGGGACCGTCTGTGTGCGCAAATGTGGAACCACCTGGTCAGCTAGCCACCTTGTGTGGCCTCACTGGGTCTGCACAGTTGCCCCCCTGTGCCCGGGGTCCACCAGCTGCCGCCTGTGGGCCCGAGGACCGCCAGCCACCGCCCGTGCACCTGGGAACTGCCAGCCACTGCTGCTTGCATTCCCAGGTCCGCACCTCCACTTTTTCCTACTGCAACTCCACCCCTCTTACTGGTCTGGATGAATGGTTGTTGGACTTCCGTACAGTTCAATTTTCTGTAAGTTCTGATTGTTTTTTTGTTTCTAAATATTTGTTGTCCTTAATTTTGGTTGTGAGAGGAGGCACAGTGTGTCCACCTACGCCTCATCTTGGCTGAAAGTCCTATTTATTTATTTATTTATTTTAATTTTGTATTGCAGTGTTTCATCTTTAGCTATCTCCTAGAAATTTTCTGTTTTATTTCTATTGTTACTTTCAAATTTTACCTAAAATAAGCTTGCTGTCTTCATTCCTCAGGTCTCAGGTTGATGCACCTCCTATGTGCTTACTGAAGAGCCTTTATTTTCTGTTATTAGGGTGATGACATATCTGTTTTTTTCAGCCATTGCCCATTGTAATTACTGATAGCAACTCCTTTTATTATCAATTAGATCAAGCTCCAATAGATCATGTGGTTGTCTACCTATTATATAATATTTTAATTGCTTATGTTCCTTGTATCTCCCATTGGATGACAAGTTCTAACACTTAGTAGGAATGTTGTATTTGTTAAATGAGTGAAACATTGAGTCTTATGTGAAATAAACTTATTTCAGTTAATTTTGATTACTGTCTGTCATCAATCCACACTGGATTTCCTTATGTCTAAGGGGAAGGTTCAATTATCCCTCCAGACTGTAAGTGTTGTGAACTAATAAGAATACAGCCACTTCCAGCAAGTCTGTGACTTAAGTCTACAGCTTTTAGATGCAAGAGAAGTGGTACTGTGAATGCTTGGGGTAGGGTGGACTGTAGCATTACCACATCTCCCTCTTGTGGTTGTTATGTGGAACTCATCACAAAAATCCTTTCTGCTTATAACTACAGCCTGTGGTGGTTCTGTGGATCTCAATGCAAACTTTATTTGGGTTTCAGGTAGGGTTTGGACATCAGCACTTTTTCCTATATTTATTTTTTTAATCTCTACCAAGAAATCCTTAGTAACCCTTTTTAAAAACATTTTTAATTGTTGTTCAAGTACGGTTTTCTGCCTTTCCCCCCCACCAATCCATCCATTCCTACCTCCCTCTCTTGTTTCCACCCCTCCCTGCTGCTTATTGTCCATATGTCCTTTATAATTGTTCCTGTAAACCCTTCACCCCTTCCCCCCCTTATCCCCTCTGCTCTGGTTACTGTGACTTCTTAATTTCAATGTCTTTGGTTATATTTTGCTTGCTTGTTTGTTTTGTTGATTAGGTTCCTGTTAAAGGTGAGATCATATGGTATTTGTCCCTCACCACCTGGCTTATTTCGCTTAGCATAATGCTATCCAGTTCCATCCATGCTGTTGGAAAGGGTAGGAGCCCCTTCTTTATTTCTGCTACATAGAATTCCACTGTGTAAGTGTACCATAGTTTTTTGATCCATTCATTTACTGATGGACACCTAGGTTGCTTCCAACACTTAGCTATTGTAAATTGTGCTGCTATGAACATAGGGGTGCATAGGTTCTTTTGGATTGGTGTTTCAGGGTTCTTAGGATACAATCCAAGCAGTGGAATTGCTGGGTCAAAAGGTAGATCCATTTTTACTTTTCTTAGAAAATTCCATACTTGTTTCCATAGTGGTTGTACCAGTCCGCACTCCCACCAACAGTGAACTAGGGTTCCCTTTTCTCCACAATGTTTCCAGCACTTGTTGTTTGTTGCTTTGTTTATGATGGCCATTCTGACCTGTGTGATGTGGTATCTCACTGTGGTTTTAATTTGCATCTCTCTGATGGCTAACGATACTGAGCACCTTTTCATGTGTCTTTGGATGCTCTGTATGTCCTCCTTGGAGAAGTGTCTGTTCAAGTCCTTTGCCCATTTCTTAATTGGGTTACTTGTCTTCTTACAATGGAGTCATGTGAGTTCTTTATGTATTTTTGAGATTAAACCCTTATTTGAGGTATCATTGGTAAATATGTTTTCCCATATAGTTGGTTCTCTTTATTTCAATACTGTTTTCCTTAGCCATGCAGAAGCTTTTTATTTTTATGAGATCCCATTTGTTTATTCTTTCCTTCATGTCCCTTGCTTTAGGGGACATATCAGTGAAAATATTGCTGCATGAAATATCTGAGATTTTCCTGCCTGTGTTCTCCTCTAGGACTTTAATGGTGTCATGACTTATATTTAAATCATTTATCCACTTTGAATTTATTTTTGTGTATGGTGTAAGTTTGTGATGGAGTTTCATTTTTTTGCATGTAGCTGTCCAGTTCTCCCAACACCACTTGTTGAAGAGGCTATTTTTACTCCATTTTATGTTGCTGCCCCTTTATCAAATATTAATTGACTGTAGAGACTTGGGTTTATTTCTGGGCTCTCTGTTCCATTCCATTGGTCTATCTGTCTGTTTTTATGCCAGCACCAGGTTGTTTTGATTACCGTGGACTTGTAATACAGTTTGGTATCAGTTATTGTGATCCCGCCTACTTTGCTCTTCTTTCTCAAAATTGCTGTAGTTATTTGGTGTCATTTATGGTTTCATATACATTTTCGAAGTGTTTGTTCTATATCTGTGAAATATACCATTGCTACTTTAATAGCTATTGCATTCAATCTATAAATTGCTTTGGGTAGTATGGAAATTTTTTTTTAATCAGTATTTTTTTAATTGTTGATATTGTACAGTTTTCTGTCTTTTACCCCACCCCCAGCCCACCACCCCAGCCCTCCCCACCTTCCTTCCATTTCCACCCCCCATAGTTTTTGTCCATGAGTCCTTTATACTTGTTGCTCTAAACCGTTCCCCTTGTCCCCTGAAATTCTCTCCGCTCCCCCTCTGGTCACTGTCAGACTGTTCTCAATTTCAGTGTCTTTGGTTATATTATGCTTGTTTGTTTATTTTGTTGATTAGGTTCCTGTTAAAGGTGAGATCATATGGTATTTGTCTTTCACTGCCTGCCTTATTTCGCTTAGCATGATGCTCTCCAATTCCATCCATGCTGTAGCAAAGGGTAGGAGCTCCTTCTTTCTTTCTGCTGCATAGAATTCCATTGTGTAAATGTACCACAGTTTTTTGATCCATTCATTAACTGATGGGCACAGTATGGACATTTTGATGATGTTAATTCTTCTGATCCATGAACATGGTATATGTTTCCATTTGGGGCATCAGCATTTTTAGAAATCTAGCCTCATAACTCTAATATTTAGATAACCTTGGGAATTTTTGCAGGTTTGGGTCAGGCTTCAGTGACCATATGGCCACTTTCAGAATGTGATTTTTGATAGCTCTGCTTCTTGGTATATAAAAGTTTGTTTAGCCTACAGAAGTTCACTAGATAGCCAGTATGTTTCTCAATTTGTAGTTCTATGTAAGTTAGAAGATTTTTTTTATAGGGGAACATTTGGTCATGTTTGGAGACATTTTTTTTATTGTAATGATCAGGGACAGGGGTGTGCTATTGGCATCTGCTAAACATTGTACAATGCATGGGGCAGCCATGAAAAACAATTATCTGAACCAAAATATTAGCAGTGCTACAGTTGAGAAACTCTGCTCTAGGTTTGTTCCACAGGAGAATTTGGAGACATTTGGGAAAGGCAATTATTCTTACAGTGACAAAAATTTAACAATCCTTTAAACATAGTTCTTTTCTCTGTGTGGAGGCTGGTTCCCAACTTTGGTGAAGAGGGCATAGAGCTAACCCTTGCTCATGCCACAGGAAAGGGACAACCTCAGAGCTCACCAAAACAAATCAGCCACCTTTAATATTTCATAGCTATAACTATAGAGACACAAGACCATGAAGCACGTCTTGCCATACTGCTATATCATGAACCCTCTAGGTAATGCAAGACAGGAGTGCAATTTCCATGGGAACCATCTGTATTTTATTTATTTCCCAGGAGGTAGGAAACAAAAAATTCAGGAAGAGAAGTAACTTATTGTAATCAGTGTTTTTTTTTTTTTCAGTCAGCATACGCACCCTTTATCAATCACATTCTGGTGTCTGACCAGAATTAAGTGTCCTGAAGAAGCTGAAGGCTATGGCAGAACAGCAGTCTCTTAAGACCAAAAATGGGCCTGTTCCTCTTGAGTTCTCCAGAATTCAGATATGCTTATTCAGAAGAAAACATTAGAGAAGAAATATGGGGAAATAAGACTCTTAAGTATCAGTTTTATTTTTTTAAGCCTGAGGAAAAGTGATGCTTCAGCTGACTCACAGTGATTTTGGGGAAAACTGAAGGGTTCTCTGAGTTTCCAGTTATTTGAAGGGTGGCACAAAACACTCCATGACACAGCCATCCTCCCCAGGGAGGTCTTGAGCCTGGGACAGAAAATTTTGAGGGGATAGCCTATTCTTCCCTCCCTTGTTTCTGCCCTTCCATTAAGTTGAATTTAGCCACAGGAAAAACCCAAGTGTTGGGACTGAGGTGCTGGCACAATCGGAGTTGTAGTAAAGGAGAGAGTGCTTATAACAGACAGCTAATGAAACTAAGGTTAGACAAGGGTGATGTAGTGATGTAGTGGACATTTGTTTTTTGCCTTCCCAGCACTGAATTCTACTGCTTATGTTTGGGGGGTTTTCTAACTTATAAGAGGCAGATCTTACCACCATGAAAGTAGAAAATGACAGATATTCAAGTCCCAGCCTCCTCTTTGGAGTAGAACATGGAAGTGTGACCTGTGATTGACCACTCAGTCCTAGACTCTGAATTAGAAACTAGATATGGAGAAATGAAGAAGGGACCCTGGAGAAGTCACTTTGGTGCAGGCAGTGCCAACAGCAATATGATTTTCCATTCCAACTGAGGGAGTGGCAGAGTCCAGATTTAGTGCTGGGAGGACAATGGCAGTGCAACTGGTGCTCGGCATTGTCATCCCTGGGCTGGGTTTGCTATTTGGGCTGTGGTCCTAGCCACAGCCTATGTCTCCCCACTCCTTTTTTTTTGGCTTATTTTCAAAGCATGGTTTTACTGAACCTCCTAACAGTTATTTGACCCAACCAATATCTTTTCAGGAGATTCTTTTTTGACATTAAAATTAAAAATCCAGACTAGTTTTTGTTAATTGCAGTTAAGGACACTATCACCAAAATTGGTACCAGGAAATGGGCTCCCCCAAGCAACAGAACTAAAATATGAATTGACCAGACAGAGGAAGTACAAAGTAATAAGGACCTCAGAATTTTGAGAGGGAAAGTTAGTGATCCTTGTTTTATGGTTGTTAGATAGTTAATGATTTCTTAAAGTGTTCACTAAGGTCATACAAGTACCTATCAGAAAGAAGAGCTTAAATTGAAGAGGGCCTATCTGAAAATAAGAGAGTAAGAAGATTAAGACCTTGTGAAAAAAGGCGCTTTCTGTCTGCAGCTTGAAATTTATTAAGCATTCAATTATTTGAAACTGTTGGGCTAAAATATGTTAATTTTCTACTTCAAGATAGATTTAGTGTAAGGGATTAGGAAGTGCCTCTTAAAGACCCTGGCAATGTGAGGCTACAGACATAAAATGGATTCAGAATCAGGTTGAAGAGTCTTAGCTGAAGCTCCAGGTTTGTTCTTCAATGGAATAGACAGAGAACTAGAATTTGAAAACAATTTTGGGAGGTGAAAAATCATTTCAGAACAAGTTGTGATTAGTGTAAGTTCCTTTGTAGCAACATCACCAAATATTTGCCACTTTTCTTTAAATGTGAACACCATGTGCACATTCTTAAAACTATAATTTTAAGATCTGGCTCTGCATCTGGGGACACTCACAACTCTCAGCACCCAGCCCAACTTCTTTCAAAATGTCTACTGCTCATGAAATTCTGTGCGAGCTCAGCTTGGAGGGTGATCAGTCTATACCACCGAATGTGTATGGGTCAGTCAAAGCCTACACCAACTTTGATGCCCACCAGAACACTTTGAACATTGAGATGGCCATCAAGACCAAAGGTGTGGATGAGGTCACCATCGTCAACATTCTGACCAATCACAGCAATGAACAGAAGCAGGATATTGCCTTAGTCTACCAGAGAAGGACCAAAGAGGAAGTTGCATCAGCACTAAAGTCAGCCTTGTCCAGCCACCTGGAGATGGTGATTTGGGGTCTATTGAAAACACTTGCTCAGTATAATGCTTCCGAGCTGAAGGACTCCATGAAGGGGCTGGGGACTGATGAGGACTCTGTCATTGAGATCATCTGCTCAAGGACCAACTCGGAGCTGCAGGACATTAATAGAGTTTACAAGGAAATGTACCAGACTGACCTGGAGGACATTAGTTCTGACACATCTGGTGACTTCTGCAACCTGATGGTTGCCCTTGTAGAGGGTAGAATAGCAGAAGATGGCTCTGCCATTGATTATGAACTGATTGACCAAGATGCCTGCGATCTCTATGATGCTGGAGTGAAGAGGAAAGGAACTGATATTCTCAAGTGGATCAGCATCATGACCAAGTAGAGCATGTGTCATTTCCAGAAAGTATTTCAAAGGTACAAGAGCTACAACCCTTATGCTATGTTAGAAAGGATCAAGCGGAAAGTCAACGGAGACCTGGAAAATGTTTTCCTGAACCTGGTCCAGTGCATTCAGAGCAAGCCCCTGTATTTTCTGACTGATTGTATGACTCTGTGAAGGGGAAGGGAACATGCAAGGTCTTGATCAGAATCATGATCTCCCGCTGTGAAGTGGACATGTTGAAAATCAGGTCTGAATTCAAGGAAAATGTATGGCAAGTCCCTGTACTACATCCAGCAAGACTCCAAGGGTGACTACCAGAAATTGCTGCTATATCTGTGTGGTGGGGATGACTGAGGTCTGAGATGGCTCAAGCGTCCAGGAGTGGTGCTCCAGTTCTTCCAGATAATGATTCTAGAAAATCAGCTTGTGACTAATGGTCCCTTGTGCCCATTCCTGTGAGGATGATGCTAGCATTGCTCCTGCCCCAATCTTATTTCAGTTATCCAAGCATTTTATGGCTTTCCCATCTAGTCTCTCCATTTAGCCAAAGAAATGAATGTTCCAAGGAGTTGAAAGTGAAATCTATAATGTGAAACACTTTACCTCTTGTGCACTGTGTCATAAACAGATGAATAAACTGAATTTTTACTTTAGAATCAAAAAAGAAAAAAGAATTTTAGTGATTTTCATTCCATTATTTAAAGCCCAGAGACCTCAAAGTCGTGTTTGAAAATTATTGACTCTTCAGCTTCTTTTATGACAGTGTTTTATATATAATAAAGAATTCACTCTCCATTGCCCATCCAGAGAGAGAAACTGAGGCACAGAGCCTTGATCAGATCTGTGTGGTGATTGGGATCAGCTCCCAGAACCATGTCCACACAGGCAGAATGTAAACTGTCCCAGACTCTGGCTGGTGGTCAGCAGTTTGAGATAGGTGCTGGATGTTCTGGCTTTCTGCCTTTGGCTTTCATTATGCAATCTCCACAAAAAGCAAGATACTTGAAGGTCTGGATTCATTGGATTTGCATTGCCCATTTGTCTGCCACACCACAGAGATGGAAAACTCTGTTCTAGGCCTTTGCCCTGCAGAACAGACTAAGTCCTTGAGAAACTTCACCTCCTGGTCCATTTCACTGGTGGATGGTGGAAGCAACATCACCAAGTAGTTAATTTGAGAAAAGTACAGATGTGTAGAGTGTCATGGGAACTTGAGACCTGGGCCAAGGTCAGTGTTTATTTTGGCTCCTCCATGGTCCATCAGATAGTCCCTGCATTGGGTCTGTGGAGTCAGCTCTCTGGAAGTGTCACACTGGCATAAACTGTGATGGAGCTTGGTTCCTGGGGGCAAAACAAAAGATGTCTGTGAGTGGAGGGACTGGCACTAGCTTCACAGGAACAAATAGAAACAGTGCTGCTTAGGAAAAGGAAAAGGTCTCAGAAATCATGTAGCATAGAGACTTACTTGGTCAAGGTGTGTCATAGTCAAGCACTGATGGAGGCAGTACTCAGGTCCCAAACTATCTGTCTTGCCCACAAGATGGGCTACAGCTCCTTTCCAAGTATATACCTGCCATCAAGGACACTTGGAAACTTGTTCCAGTGATCTAAGGACAGAACTCAGTGCCCCTCAACCTCCTTGCTTTCTTCCCTTCCCTTGACTTAAAAGGAAAACCAGTGGTTTTACTCTTAGGCAAGGGGCATGGTTTGGAGAAGCTAAGAGAATTCCAAATCACTGAGCTTTAAAAAGGATTAGTGAGACCTAAAGTGAGAAAGAAGAAGTGGTTCAGGCAGGAGAGAGGGAGAGGAGATGGGGATTTTGGGGAAACACTTCTTACAGGGAGAGGATTCAAGAGTTTGAGAAAGAGACAGAACTGGGAAAATTTAGGAGGTTTTCCTATAAAATATGAAATGTACTATTTTTCTTTCTCAAGAAAACTTTATTAAAAATCTATATCATTTTTAAAAGATTTTGAAGTCAGAGCTTTGAAAAAGAGGGGTAAATGTTGGCATTTCTGTGGTGTTTCAATCCTCAATCATCTCCTAATGCTTTATTTAATAGAGCAAAACTGGAGCCAAGATTTCAGCTCAGAATTTATCTATGTTCATTTGGTAAAGGGAAAGATTTCTGTCAAGTAAAATTAATACAATGCTGATTTAGCAATGGAATAGAATAGGTGAGGCTCATTCTAGGCTGCCCGTCACATTCTCTTCCAGGCTTCATATGTATGCAGAGCTCAACTCCTAAATATTTTGATTAAATAGGTCTGGATGTAACCTAGACACAAGCATTTTTACAAAGCTCCTGGTGATTCTGTTATGCAGCTGGACTTGAAAACTCCTGCACTCAAAATGCAATCCCCAAACTTAAACATGCATCAGGATCACCCAGGCGATGCCATTATTTAATGTGTAGATGCCTAGGTACTTGCCATAGACACTCTGATTGAACAGAATCCTAGGTGGAAGGCCCCAAGAATTTTTATTTTTAACAAATATACCAGGCTGACTCTGATGTGGCCCTTGGATGACTCTCACAGAAACACTGGTGAGCAGAGCACACTGTGACCCCCTGTGAGCAGTCATGAGGGCTTTTCCAAAAGCCCTGCAACAAAGGCCACAGAAGCTCTATGTTACCTTCTTGCAATGGCCTGCCATTTCCATTTCAGGACTTGTTTTATTTCAGCTCTGCAAAGGTGCCACCTTTGCCTCTTATATCTACAGAGATGCCTCACCTGAATAAGCTGTGGGACAGGCTCTGTGGCAGCAACGTAAATGGTGGTGCAGGGGTCCTGAGCTGGCAGGGGATCAGGGTCCTTCTGAACAAGCTACAAGAGCAGCAAATAAAGCAGGAAATTAGCTGAGCAGAGAATTATTTCCCATCCAACTCTCCCCGTGGGGAAGCACAAAATCAAAAAGCTTTCAGTTAGAAAACTCCTTAGAATAGTTCGGTCCAGTTTTCTTCCCAGGATTTCCCCCCCAAATTCCCTGGAATTCAATGTTCTGGGCTTTGCTTGGACTCCTCAAGGGACATCTTGGAGCTCACAACCTCATGTGTTAGCCTAATTCATCATTTGCACTTCCCATATGTTTGAAAAGTCTTCCTCACGATGAAAAGAAATTGATGTGGCTCTTACTGGGACACCTACAGAGAAGTCCATTTTCACAGTATTTGTGTCAGGCTCATATCACCCACTAGATGCAGAGATCATTCCATTCCCACACTCTAACATGGCTTTTTGTTACTTCTCTTTCCTGTCCAAATATTGAACTTAATAATAACCATATACATGTGTATTAAAGTTTACAAAGTCCTTCAAATATCTTTTCATTTGTCTCACAAACACTCTATAAGTTAAATGATGTTGTCACTAACATTTTACAGATGAACAATGAAAGCCCAGAAATATTTAGTACTTTCCTGATGTATACAATGCAAGAACTATTAAAGCCAGGAGCCCCACCTAGGTCTTTTAAAGTGTATGCTCTTTCTATCACACCATTCTTCTTTGGTTGCTTCAACTTATAATGACCTCTCTTTTACCTAAATTCCTTGATATTTAAAGTCTAATCCACACACTATAACACTTAACTGTATGCTGAATTTAACACACTCATATTTAAATTGTTTCCCCAGATTATCAGTTTCTTGGGAAATAGCCTGTATTTCTTTGCATTCCCCACAAAAAATGGGCACATAAAAAAAAACTTTCAGTTGATGTTAGTTGATGTTACTGTAAATGAATTAAAACCCATGATAATTGTGCAGGAGTAAATTGAGACCACACCCCTGTAAGATGGAGATGACATGATTTATGCCAGGGAAATTATCCTTGCAACACACTTTGGGTACACTGGTGCAGGGTGATGCTACTCTTCACTTTCCTAATATAGCGCAAGACTTGAAACTGAAGCACTTGGTTTTTAATGGAGAGAACTTAGAATCTTGTCACCTGATGAAAGAGGTAAAGAATTAGAAAAGTTTACTGAAGGAAAAAAAATTCCGGGTGAAATGTGATCTTTCTCTTCATGTATTTTGATGAATTGCTATGAAGAAGAGAAATTAGATTTGTTCTGTAGAGTCCTTCAGGTTTAAACCAAGGTTAGAATTTTAGGGATATCTTTTGTTCAATACATTAAAGTTTTTTTTTTTTAGATATAAAAGGTGTTCAAATGGAATGGGTTGCCTCAGGAGGCAGTGAATCTTCCATTACTGAAAGTGCTTGGGGTAGATTAAGGCTTCTCATACTTTAATGTGCCTATGAATTACCTGGGGATTTCATTGGGAGGCTGGTTCTATTTCAGAAGATCTGGGTAGGGCTAGTATTCTTCATTTCTAATAAGGTCCTAGGTAATGCTGCTAATTCTCAGTCACAGACTACATTTCAGTAAACAAGAGCTAGCCAACACTTTGAAAATAATGTTGTAGAAGGTAATTCAAGCATAATTGCCAGATTCAAATAAATGACTTTCAATATCTTATACAACTCACAGATATTATGTTTGGAGAAATTTTGAATTTAAGGGAGAATTATTTTCAATAATGAGATGAATGGGAAGAATGTGAAACTATTTGAGACCTTTATCAACAGAAGCTGCCGCCACCTTCTTCTTGTCTGGAAGGAATTTACTACGGGGGAGAAGGCAAATAACTTATGCTTTTCCCATTTTACTAAAAAGTTTAGAAAGGAGAAAAAAGTATAAAGGAAATCACTCATAGTTTTATCACTTCAGCACAACATGGTTAGCATGTTGTTAGATTTCTCTTTAGTATTTTTATTTAGGAATAGAAAATTATTTTAAACATAGTTGTAATAACTTAGTAACTTTTTGTATCTTGGTGTCTTCAGTTAGGGCACAATGCCAGGAGCATTACACTCCCATATTCTTTATGAATGCTATCCCCCAGAATTGGGCAAGGTGCTACCTCTGATAAAACCTATGAGTCCCTAACAGACAGCAAATATTTGGTAAATAATTTTCAGTGTTGTTATAGTCTTTATGAGGGTATTAAATAGCCATTAAAAATAAAAACAAATGAAATATTAATAAAATGAATAATTGTCCATTTATCACAGTCTATATAGAAAATTATATAGGCATTGTAAATATGACCAAAAATATTGTAAGAATGTGGGAAAGTCTAAATGCATATTGAAAATAATAATAATTATGTCTTGTATATTTAAAATATATATGAAATTAAAATAATGACCAAAAAGGCACATAAGTCAAGAGATGAAGTTAAAGGTATAGTTTAAAAAATTTAGAGACTTCCGGCCAAGATGGAGGCGTAGGCGGACACACTGTGCCTCCTCTCACAACCAAAATTAAGGACAACAAATATCTAGAAACAAGAAAACAACCAGAACTGATAGAAAATTGAACTGTACGGAAGTCCGACAACCATTCATCCAGACCGGTAAGAGGGCAGAGTCGCGGCAGGAGAAAGTGGAGGTGCGGACCCAGGAACGCAGGCAGCAGCGGCTGGCAGTTCCCAGGTGCACAGGTGGCGACTGGCAGTCCCCGGGCCCACAGGCAGCAGCTGGCGGACGCCAGGCACAGAGGGGCAACTGTGCAGACCCAGTGAGGCCGCACAAGGCAGCTGGCTGACCAGGTGGTCCCACATTTGCGCGCGCAGACAGTCCAGGCAGAGGGGAAGTGGTGGAGGGGACTGAATCCGGGAGAGAGCGGAGCGGGCACCATTGTTCCCTCTCAGACCCCGCCCCCACATACAGCGTCACAACCCAGCGACTGGGCTGCCCCGCCCGGAGGAACACCTAAGGATCCATGCCTCGTACATAACAGCCACAACCAGACTAAAACCAAAATAAGACAAACAAACAAAAAAAACCCCACCAAAAATGGCTCAAGCAGTAGAACACATAAAATCCCTAGAGCCAATTCCTCTAAGCAGTGAAGAGATAGCCAACCTATCAGATGCACAGTTCAAAGCGCTGGTCATCAAAATGCTCACAGAATTGGTTGATTTTGCTCACAAATTAGATGAAAAAATGAAGGCTACAATACGTGAAATGAAGGAAGATGCATGGGGAACTGATAGAGATGGAAGGAAAACTGGGACTCAAATCAATGGAGTGGACCAGAAGGAAGAAACTAACAACCAAACAGAAAACGAGGAAGAAACAAGAATTCAAAAAAATGAGGAGAGGCTAAAGAACCTCCGGGGCATCGTTAAACATCCCAACATCCGAATTATAGGGGTCCCAGAAGGGGAAGAAGAAGAGCAACAAGTGGAAAACTTATTGGAACAAATAATAAAGGAGAACTTCCCCAATCTGGCAAAGGAAATAGACTACCAGGATGTCCAGGAAGCTCAGAGAGTCCCAAAGAAGTTGGACCCAAGGAGGAACACACCAAGGCACATCGTAATTACATTAGCCAAGATTAAAATGAAGCAGAGAATTCTAGAAGCAGCAAGGGATAAGGGGACAGTCACCTACAAAGGAGTTCCCATCAGACTGTCAGCTGATTTCTCAAAAGAGACCTTCCAGGCAAGAAGGGGCTGGAAAGAAATATTTGAAATCTTGAAAAGCAGGGACCTACATCCAAAATTGCTCTATCCACCAAAGCTGTCATTTAGAATGGAAGGGAAGATAAAGTGCTTCTCAGATAAGATCACGTTGAAGGAGCTCATCATCACCAAGCCCTTATTATATGAAATGCTAAAGGGACTTATCTAAGAAAAAGAAGATAAAAAATAGGACAGTGAAAAGACAGCAAACTCACAGCTATTAAGAACCACACCGAAAACAAAAGCACACTAAGAAACAGCTAGAACAGGAACAGAACCACAGAAATGGAGATCATATGGAGGGTTAGCAACAGGGGTGTGGGAGGAGGAGAGAGGGGGAAAAGGTACAGAGAATGAGTAGCATAGATAGTGGGTAGAAAATGGATGGGGGAGGGCAAGAATAGTTTGGGAAAAGTAGAAGCTAAAGAACTTATGACACATGGACATGAACTAAAGGGGGGAATGTGGGTGGGAGAGGGTGTGTAGGGTGGAGGGGAATAATGGGGGAGAAATGGGACAACTGTAATAGCATAATCAATAAAATATATTTAAAAAATTAAAAACTAAAAATTAAAAAAAGATGGAATTAAACTATTCCAGTAAGGAAGTAAATATTAGACTTTGATAAGTCAAGGATGCATTTCTTTATTTCTAAGGTAGCCAATAAAAGAATAGAAAAAATTAATTACTAATCTAATGGGCAAATGAAACAAAAAAAATATAATTTAAATCTTCCCTCAAAGAAACCCCTGGTTCAGAGAACTTTACCCATTAATTCTGGCAAATATTTATGGGAAAAGTAACATAAATTCCACCCAAACATAAATTCCACCCAAAATAATATAAATTTCACCCAAACAATTCCTTTGTAAGGTGGAAGTACAACAACAAAAAGGAAGTACTTCCTGTAGTGATTTGAATTGTGGCCCCCTAAAATAAATTCACCTAGAATCTCAAAATGCTACCTTATTCAGAATAGAATAGATACAATTGTGGTAATAATTTCAAAATGAGGTCATGCTGAATATGAATGGGTCTTAAATCTGGAGACAAGTATCTTTATAAGACACAGAAAAGGAGAAGACAGAAAAGGAGAAGACAAAAAGTCACAGAGAGAGGAAAGTTGTGTGAAGATGAAGGCAGAAATTGGGAGTATGGAGCTACAAGCTAATAAGTGCACAGAGTGCCCGCAGCCACCAAAAACCAGAAGACGCTAAGGTTGATTCTCCCCTATGGTCTCAGCAGGAACATGGCTCTAGTGACACCTTCATTTTGGACTTTGGGCCTTCAAAACTGTTAGAGAATGCATTTTTGTTGTTTCAAGTCACCAGGTTTGTAATAATTTGCTACAGTAGCACTAGGAAACTAACACATCCCAATTTATTTTGTGAAGTTAGCATGTTCTTGTTGTAAAACCGAGCAAGGACATTACGAGAAAGAAAAATTACCGGTCAATTTCATTGAGAAACATAAACAGAAAAGATTCTTAAAATTTTGCAAATAAAATCTGGCAAAAAGGATCAGACAAAATTGCTTATATCCCAGGAATACAAAGTTGGTTTAATCTTTGCATATCAGTGTATTTCAGTAGATAAGTAAAAAAGATAAATGTTTAAAAATCATAAGATTATATCAATAGATGCAGTGTTGATAAATTCAACACCAATTCATTCTTGAGAAAATTTCTTAGCATATCAGAATTGGCAGAGAATATTTTTCTTTTGAATTTTAATAATTCAAAATTAATAATTATAAACTATTAATAAAATCAATAACTATTAATTTTAAAATGTATTTAAGTTAAATCCCAATCCCTCATTAAGAAATAAAGTTCAGGCTTATAAATTTTATTCTATACAAGCACATTCTGACAATTATTTTAGGGGAAATGATACTCTTCAGAGGTTTTAAACTGAATTCAGAAATTTTCATTGCTCCATTCTCTTTAGAGTACTCTAATTGTCTACAACTTAACTCTTAGAATTGTATTTTTTATTTTTAAGAATACTTTATTTATTTATTTTTAGAGAGAGAGGAAGGGAAGGAGAAAGAGGGGGGAAAACTGATGGGTTGCCTCTTACATGCCCTCAAGCAGGGACCTGTCCCTCAACCCAGGCAGGCATGCGCCCTGACTTGGGAATCAAACTGGCAATACTTCAGTTTGCCAGAGGATGCCCACCCACTGAGCCACACTGGTCAGGGCTTAACTCTTATAATTTTAATCTGAAATGTCAATGTGATTAGTTCTTCATGTCTCTCATGTTCCTATACTTGTAAACATAAGCCTAAACTTCTTATTCAATTACCTATTTTAAGTTTAAGCACAAGAATAATAGTTTCCTCATGGGCAACATTTTTATAAATTTTAATTATCACTAATATTTAAAAAAGGAAATGTACACAAATTGGTTTTAAAAATAAGTAATTGATTTACTTCACCATTTTTACATAGTTTGGAGAGAATATTCTTTTTTTTTTTTTTTTTACAATTAAATGGTTTTTTAATTCACAGGCATGGCAGCTATCACCCCAGTCAATTTTAGAACGTTTTCATCATCTCAAAAAAGAAACTCATGCCCTTTAATACAACTCCTTAACCCTCCCATGGAGAAAATATTCTTAATCAGATAAAAAGGTGGCTACAAAAAAGCCGTTAGCAAAAATCATACTTAATGGTAAGATATTGAAAGTTTTTCTTTTGAGTTTGGAACTCTACAAGAATACCATAAGTGCCACTTCCATTGAACATTGTGTGAGACATCTCAGCCAATAAAAAAGAAAAAAAGAAAAAGAAAAAGAATAAGGAAAGAGATATTACATGAATTGATAATGAAAAAATAAAAGTGTAATTTTTTTAGGGATGATTATGATTGTGTACAGAGAGAATCCAAAATCATCTATAGATAAATGCCTGTAGTTTATAAATGAGTTTAGCAATGTTGCAAATTTAATGTTAATATATAAAAATTCATTGTATTTCTATACATCAATAATAAACAGACACTAAAGAAAGATAACCTTAATGATAGTATCCCCAAATGTCAAATGCTAAGTAATAAATTATGAAGAATGTACAAGTCCTCGTATGAAAAAAAGTATGACATCACTTAGAAAAATTAAAGATCTAAATTAAGAAAGTCTATATCATTTTTTTGAATTGAAAGACTTAGCAGTATAACTACCAATGCAATTCTAATTAAAATTCCAGCAGGATTCTTAGGTGAAAGTTGACAAACTCTATTGAAAAAATATATGAAAATACAAAGACCAAAATGGCCAAGAATTATTGAAGAAAAACAATAACAAGTAAGAAAACTCATTTTACCAGATAGCAAACATAATAAATCTGTAATCACAGATTTCTAAAAACACTATACTACTTTGTGCAAATATAAACAAACAGACCAATTAAGCAGAATAAAGAACCTCAAAATAGATCCATACATATATGGACCTTGATTTACGATAACGGTGGCATTGCAGTGGGCAAGGACAATCTTTTCGACAAATGGTAAGTAAGCTATCCATATAAAAAAATTAAAGTTGACCCATTTCACACCATACTCCAAAAATTATTTTTAGTTACAGAACAAATATAAATGAGAAAGATAAACCATATGCCTTTAAGAAGATGACAGAATATAATAACTTCATCACCTGGAAGCAGAGAAAGATTTCTCAAAAAGGACATAAAAAGTGCTGTCAATAAAGGAAAAGACTAGTAAACTCTTCTACATGAAGAAGAAGAAAGAAGGAGAAGGAGAAGAAGAAAAGAAGGAGAAGAAGAAGAAGAAGAAGAAGAAGAAGAAGAAGAAGAAGAAGAAGAAGAAGAAGAAGAAGAAGAAGAAGAAGGAGGAGGAGGAGGAGGAGGAGGGGGAGGGGGAGGGGGAGGGGGAGGAGGAGGAGGAGGAAGAAGGAAGAAGAAGAAGAAGGAAGAAGAAGAAGGAAGAAGAAGAAGAAGAAGAAGAAGGAGGAGGAGGAGGAGGAGGAGGAGGAAGAAGAAGAAGAAGAAGAAGAAGAAGAAGAAGAAGAAGAAGAAGAAGAAGAAGAAGAAGGAAGAAGAAGAAGAAGGAAGAAGAAGAAGAAGGAAGAAGAAGAAGAAGGAAGAAGAAGAAGAAGGAAGAAGAAGAAGGAAGAAGAAGAAGGAAGAAGAAGAAGAAGAAGAAGAAGAAGAAGAAGAAGAAGAAGAAGAAGAAGAAGAAGAAGAAGAAGAAGAAGAAGAAAGAAATTGTCCTTATCAAAAAGTATCTCTGAGAAACTACAAAGGCAAGCCAAAGACTGGGTGAAGGTATTTGCTAACATAAAACTGCCAAAAAGGTAAAAATACTTAAGAGCTTATACTAATCCATAAAAAGCCTGAAACTCAAAGGAAAATGGGCTAGAGATTTAATAAGTGCTTTAAGAAGGAGGATATTATTAATATGGGCAATAAACACATGGAAAGTAGTTCAACTTTCTTAATAATTAGGGGAATGCAAAATAAAACTGTAAAAAGCCACATCCAACAGAATGACTAAAATTTAAAAGAAATAATATCAAAAACTTAATAATATCAAGTTTTGATCAGAATGTGTAGCCACGGAATCCCTGATATGTAGTTGGTAGAAAAGTAAATTGCTACACCCACTTTGAAAAAGTTTGGTCTTATCTAGTCAATTTGAGGATATGCATACCTAATGATTCAGAAATTCTACTTCTAGGTATATGTCCAACAAAAATATGTGCATGTGTCTACCAAGGGAGAGACATATGTATCAATGTTCATAGTGCAAATTTATAATAGCCTCAAACCAAAATAACCCAAATGTCCATTAGGTCAACTGGATAAATAAACTCTACTATAGTCACATATTAACATGTATAAAATAAGAAAAATGAATGTAGTATATCTAAGCTCAAAGACATGAATGAATATCATAAAGATAACATTGAGCAAAAAAAAATCAGACACAAGAGAAAAAATACTGTAGGATCTCATTTTTATAAAATCAGGGGAAAAAAGAGAAAACTAAACTATAGAAGTCAAGATAGTGATATCTTAGGGGAGGAGTGAGAGTATAATGATTGAAAGGGGCAGAAAAAGATCTGGGGGCTGCTGGCAATGTTCTGTTCCCTTATCTGATAATAGTTTTATGGTATTAGGAGACTCAGTACTGCAACACGTAATTTCTCCTCAAATAGATCCGTAGATACAATGTGATCCTAATAGGAATTTTTTTCCTATTTGTGATAACTGAGAAATTGATTCTAAAGTACATACGAAAGTACAAAGGGTCAATAAACATCAAAAATCGTAAAGAAATATAAGTTAGGAAGATTTGCTTTACTAGATAATAACGTAGGTAAGTCATTGAACTGACTTACATTGTGAACTTTCAGCATATATGTCATACTTTGCAGTAAAAAGAGGGATGCTTACTGCATGGCATAGGGTAGATAGTGATGGCACCATGATAACGTTGAACGTGGTTACTTAAAATATGTAAATGCAGGGGTGGAGGTTGCTCTTAGGACTCTATATACTTAAATGGAGTTTTGTTCTCAGTTGTGATCATGGGCCTGTATAATAAGCCCTCCAGGCCACTAGAGGTCAGCAGAAATAAGAGCTTTGCCCAAAAGTTCCTCTCTGGTTATCAGAAACCCATTTATTGTCATCTGATGCAATTTCCCACGGAGGCAATCAAAGCTGTCTTTACCTTTACATTTTTTACTCCAGAATTTGCTTCCCCAAGCGCCCTGAATGACCAAATTTTGACCTATCACCTAGAACTGTCTTCATGTCTAAAAACTATATCGTCATAGCTAATCATAATTTCTTTAGTCTCCCTCTTGTAACATCCGCTCAACTTCATCATGACTCTAGATTTCCTTATCCCCCTCTGATGTCTCAGTCCAACCATTACAGTTTTGCTTTCTTTCATTTCCAGTCTATGTATCATCTTCCATCTCTTCAATCACTGGCCAGAATCCTCAAATCCTCTTCATTGTCTCTTTGGCACTTTACAAACTTCTACACTTGGATCAAACCAACATGTCACACAATGGCTTTTCTAAATCTTTCCCTCTTTCCTCAAGCCTATACCCTTTTCCCTAGAGAAGGGGAAAGTTTCATAACATGGAAATGTAGACTCCTCAAATGCCAAAGCTGGAAGGAGTCATATGTCACATCTTTCTAACATCCTCATTTTTTTTTCCTATGAAGAAACAGACAACCAGAAGATTACCCATCTGTTATTTCATTAACGAATAGTCCCATCTGAAACTGAAGCTTAATACCCTTTCAGAGAATACTTGTTCTTGATTTCTGCGCCCCTAATTTCCCCTGCTTCAGAATCCATATAGAACTGTGAATCTCAGAAATACATGATGAATTGTCAGGAATCTATGGAAAACACCCTCCAAAAAGAAAGTATAGAACTTACACCTGATTTCTGGACTTCCGCATAGATAGTAAGGCTTTTCGCTTCCACTGTTGGCTGGTGATAGTCTGCTTTACCTGGGGAAAAGAAACCATAGTAGTTATCTCCCTGTTTTCCAGCTTGAACTCTGCTCAGACCTGTCTGGTTCACCCCACTGCTACCCCTTTGCATATGGACCTTCCCAGAGAGTACCACAGGCACAAAGCGCTGAGGCCCAACCCCCCTACATCTGTCGTATGACACTAGGTTAGTTACTTGAACTTCCTGGGCCTATTTTCCTATCTGTGAAATGGGTTGAAATAACATGCCTCACAAGGCTTTAGTGATGATTAAGTGAGACATTAATTGTGAAGTGTTTAGAATAGTGCCTGGCACATAGTAAATTTGCAATACATGTTAGGTGTAATCAATTACTTTAATCTTAATTTTTTGTTGTGTGTATCTGGTCTTTTAATAGGATTTTAAGTTCTTTAGGAGCAGGGCAAGTTATACCTTTTTTGTATTTTTCAGCTCATAACCTGTTGCCTCACTCACATGTCTCACCTCCCTGTTTCGGTGGGACTTGGTGTATGTATGCAGCAGGGAGGGAGTGTAAGAGGGATTATCTAGCTATGGCCAGGTAGCTCATTTGGTTAGAGTGTTGTCCTGATTTGCCAGATTGCGAGTTCAATCTCTGGTCAGGGCACACACAAGAAGCAACCAACAAATTTGTAAATAAGTGGAACAACAAATTGATGTTTTCTCTTTCTCTCTCCCTTTCTGTCTCTAAAATCAATAAATAAAAAAGAAATTTACAAGAAGGATGATCTACCTGAAACTACTTGGAAAACAAAGTTCTAATGTCATTCTATTGCTTATAAACTGGAAATTTTGCTCAGAGCTCAGGGTTTCTGGAAAGTAAAAATTAAAGTATTTTTACCCAATTTAAAAAAATTTTAAATTATACAAATAATTTATTCTTGTTACAAAATTAAAATTGTATAGAGAAAAAGTATGTCTGTCTCCCCCATTAATGTATGCAAATACATTCTCAGAAGTAATAGCTTTTAACAGTTAAATGTATATCCTTCCAGACCGCTCATTTTTCACAGTAGAACTTTCTGCAATGATGGAAACGTTCCATCTGCAGTCAAAAATGTAGCCACAGGTGGCTATTGAGCACTTGAACTATGGATAATGCAATCGAGGAACTGAATTTTAACATTCGATTAGATCTAATTAAATTAAATTTAAAAAGTCACATGTGGCTAGCAACTACCATATGAAACAATGCAGTCCTGTACACTTGCTGTATTGATACAGATTTTTTTTTTTTGCAAATGGGTCATTCCATACACATTTCTCTGTAACTTGACCTTTTCACTTACAATGTGTTGAGGACATTTTTTACGTATCTCATTCCTTCTAATGTTTCATGTTATTGATTGCATGCATCATGTAGTGATGAGAAGTATGGAGGGGAAAGTAACACACTAAAACATGGAGGCCTATTTGGGGACTATTACAAAGTCAAGGCAGAGGCAATGGAGACCTGACACAGAGGAAATTACAAAAAATCTTTAGGGTGCATTTATTTTAATACCAATGACTTTATCCTCTTAAAAGACTAGGAGCATGCTTCTGAGGGAACAGCAATTAGGAGAGGTATATTTTTCTTTAGAAAGGAAAGAGTGTGTGATCCTTGGGGAGAAAATGATGGACTGCCATTGGGGAAACTCAAAGAATTAAAAGAATGTCAATGTGTGATTTTCTTGTGTGAGTGTGGGCATGGAGTGTCTGATGGTTCCCGCTTCACTTTTTTGGTCAGGGCTGATACTGGCTGAGGGATGTGTGTGTGTGTGTGTGTGTGTGTGCGCGCGCGCGCGCGCGTTCACGAGCATCTATGTAGAATGGGGGATGGGGGTGAGGTGATCAGAGGAGGTAATAGAAAAAGTTCAAGTTAGTTCTCTGAAACACATCTTTTCAATTCAAATCCACAAGTGTTTGCAAATTTAAAACTGTCTGTTCAACACTGCCCCAGGTGCTACAGGAGAACAAATAGAAGACAGACTCTAGTGTTTAAGGACTTTCAGTTTTATATGTTAGCTCAGGCTGAAATTTAGAATTGTGGGGCCAGTCCTAAATTATCAGGTGGAAAAAGTAAGGTTGACTATTGCTTCCAAAAATACTACTGGATCAAGATAATTTAGTTTCATATTAGGTTCCCAGTGAAAGAACAGGTTTTCAGGAGCCAGCTCAACTCAGCTCAAAGTCAGTAAGGCTTTCAGGTCTAATGAGAAAGGCCTTAGAATTAGGGTATCTACATTCTAGCCCTTATTAGCTGTGTGGCATTGGACAAAACAAGTCATCCGAATGGGTGTCTTCTGTTACTATAACTGTAAAATTAAGATGTAGACTGTCTAATGTCTTTTTCAGCTCTCACCTGAAGCATAAAGCTACCATGACTTCAAGTACTTTAAATCTTTAAAACTAGGTACCATTTCCAGATGCTCCCTGTGCTGACCTCTGCTTGCCATAAAGTTTAAACATTGATGTTTTAACTCACCAACATTAAGAAGTTTGTCTATGTATGTATGTATGCATGTATGCATCTACCTATCTACCATCTATCCACAGAAACCACTGTATCCTGTGATTTCTGTGTTTAAACTCATGGATCCCCACAACAATACCACGAAATACATAACATTATTCTTATTTTGCAGAGAAGAGGTTAAGTCATTTGTTTGGTTTCACAGCTTGTCAGTGGCAAAGTCTGCATTGAGTATAAATTTGTCTAATGTCAAAAAGTCTTTGTTCTTAATTAGTGTATTCTGGATATGAAATTGCCAGAGTCCATTTCAAAACCTTCAGAGTCTGACTGCATTCTGGAGGTGGCACATTACAAACTGCCAACAGAATCTCTTGAGCAGAGTCTTTTGGAAGGTACAGCAATTAAGAATAGGTTTTTCAGAGACAGACTCATGAATGGAGAACAGGTGAAAACTAGTAGGGGAGGGGAGGTGAGGGGGTAGAGGGATTGAGCAAAAACTCATGGACATGGACATGAACATGAACAACAGTGTGGTGATTGCTGGGGGTAGGGGATATAAGGGGACTAAATGGCAATGGGAAAAACATATATAATAATGATTATATATTTAAAAAAATGTTAAAACAGAATAGGTTTTTCCACAGTTTTGAGGCAGGGTTTTTTTGTGTTCCTAGCTGACAAGGAATACAGGGTAACTGGAGTTAGGGATGGATATATGTGTTGGAATGGTGGCAGGGGAATGTAATGGGATGGAGAGTACTAGTCCCTTCAGAGCACAACCACATGATGAGCAGAATGTAGTTAAGGAAAGAATGTGGGTGAGGATCCCAGCACCTTCCACTAACTAGGTTAACGTAGGTGTGTTAATCTGTTTTCTCAACTGTGGATTCCTTATTATCTTTATTCCTCACTGTTTCCTGATTATCCAAGCCCTATGTGGTTGCCTTGCCCCATTCCCTTAGGCTGTCCTCATGATTTCTATCGAAATAGCCCCACTTCGCCTCTCCTCTCCAGCTAACTCTTAGATAAAGGAAATGAGACAAAAGTGGGTGGCTGTGCTGTGATCTAGATTTTCTTATAGAGGCAAAACCAACATCAGAGTGCTGATGTAAGGGCTTTTCTGAGAAGGTTACATGTGAGCAATATGGATCTTCCTGAGAATGAGATCGGCCATCAGTTTGATGGTATGAAGATCAAGTTTTCTCCTCACCAAGAGAAGGCCACCCAGGGATCTGTTCTGGTCTTGGTGTAGGTTCTTCTTACTCTAGTGTGGGTGATTGAGAAAAGAGTGGTGGAGGGGAGCACACTGCTCTGAGATACTGAATCATAGGACAACTTGGAGGAGAATCCAGGAGAAACTACTTTTAGGTACTTAAACTGCAAGAAAATAATTGGGCCTTAAATGGTTTCAGTGTACCATGAGTGGCTTTCTATACTATTTAGTTTGGCTTTAAGCAACCTCAGAACACTTTACCAGGGTAAGTAAGAATTTGTGCTAAAATCCTAGTGAAGAGTGTTCCCTCTGCTGTCTTTTGATGACCAGTGGGCCTTCTGAGTGGAACACACCCTGGTGGTTGGGAAACATAGTCACAGTTCTCATTCCCTCACCAACCAGCTGGGTGACCTTGCACGAGTCACTTAGTCTTTCTGCGCCCCTGTTAGCCCACTGCTAAGTCATGTAAAAACAACTACCCTACTTCTCTTAGAGCAGTATGGTAAGGATAAAAAGAAATTATAGAAAGGTTTCAACCCCTTGGCAAAAACATCTTATTATAATGTCCTTTCATTAGTCAGTAATTATAACTTTTCATGAATGAGATCCAAGAGTTCTTGGAATTCTGCTCCTAGTGAATACTGTCAAGCCTCTTGTTTGGACCCCTCCACCAGTATTTGTCATGTTGAATTTAAATTATCTGTGTATAATGTCTCTCATGTTAGATACCTATGGCTCATTTCTCTTTTCCCCCCCATAAACTAGTATAGGGGATCAAGACATTTTTAATTAGACTGAATTGAACAAGGTCACAAGATATGTTTGTTTAGTGTTTTTGCAAAGATGTTCCCTGAAGAAAGCTATATTGAAGACAGCAAGTTCGTGCTTGTGGTGAGAGGTTCCCTGCTTACCACAGAGAGTCTGATAAGCATCTCTTTATTGGCAGACACCTACCTCTTTTTGTCAACAGCAGTATTACCACTTGAAGAATCATGGTGACACCAATGATGCCCCCTAAGAACAGCCCAGCATACAGTCCCCATTGTCTTGATACTGAAAAAAAGTCAAAGGGCAATCTCAAATATACTGTGAGTGTCAAAACATCCTACACAAAGGTGGGGAGGATGAACATTAGCCTCATGTTCTCTTTCTACTTCCTCTCTCAAGGGAGACATTTGTTTTCTGAGTTTTAAAGATCAGCTTAAGACTACTGAAGGTTTTTATATCTGTTTTCTTATCCTCATTTTTCTATGTTTGACTTTCATATTCCTGATTTCTGTCAAGATTTTTCTATTCAAATGCTTTATTTTTACTTCAACTCTCACATTACATGTCTAAAATCAAACTTACCTTCATTTTTCCTCAGTCATCCTCTCTGTCCAGTTTCTCTATTTTAAAATCTCTAATGTGTTCTGAATCCATTTTGAGATAGAGAACATGATGGCTTCATGTGCTTTTCCCATACTCCCACATCATTCTCATGGTACACTGGGAGGAAGAAAGTTCTACTTTTTTTTTAATCAACATAATAGTGCTATTATTGTCCTTCCATGCAAATAATTGTGTTGAACCCACTAGACCTGAACTGAAAAAAAAAGCAAGTACTTTCTTTCTCAGTCACTCCCATGTTTAATATTTGCTCTAGAGTACCAATCACTCAGGTTCAAAATCAGAGAGCCAATTTTTATTGCTTTCTCTCCTTCACCCATGTTACCAAATCCTTATGAACCAAGGAGCACTTTTTGATTGATACCTATTGCTCCAGTAAACAAGAAATTTAGCTCAATAAGATATCAGACAATTCTGAAGTATTTACAATGGACTAGACGTTGTTTTTTATTGCATCATCTGCGTTGATGTATTTAATCCTCACAAAATCCCATGAGGTAGATGCTCTCATTACTTCTATTTTGGGGATAAAAAAGCAGGTGTTTTTAAAAGTGAGAGCTTTATCCAGGATTAGAAATACACTGTAGACTTCTTGGAGAGTCAAAGAGAGTTATGGGCTTGGGTAAGTTACATCAAAGTAATGAACAGTGGGAGCCAACTTGAGGCACTGGGGTTCTACATAAAGTAGTAGCATTAAGGTTCTAAATAGTATATTGCCAGGTGTTAACATTAATGCATAAGGGTAAATTTTCAGGATGGTTTTGGAATAAGCCTTTTGTTGAAGCTATGATGAATTTGTTGGGAAGAAGTTGAAAGGAAGGAATAGGTAGATTACAACAGAGCAGAGTGCTTGCAGATACAACTTAGATGTCTACAGATTAAAGTCTCAATGAATTGAGATAAAGCATTCTTCTGAGTCCAAGTGGGCCGCCAGCTGAAAGCTAACCAGAGTTGCCTCCTCGTTTTAAAAATAGTCTCTCTTTTTCTTCCTAGGCCTTTCAGACATCAAGTCATCCCAAGGAATCTCATTAAACTGGCTTTGCAAACATCTTGATTATAGATTCTCTTCCCCAAATTAAATATGAACATGGAATCAATGCTGAAGTTAGAGTTGCTCTGTGAGCAGCTTCACTTTGAATGACCACTCTGAATGGCTTATGGTTGCTGAGAATCCTTTGTGTAGGTGTATGTGTTTCCAACATAATGAGTGAAAGATTGATTATTTAGGGCTTATGTTGCCAGCACCATGGACCTGTGGAGAAACTTCCTAAATTATATGATAAGAAGCAGAGGCAGCAGCTTGGGCACCACCATGTCTCCTCAGTCCATGGAACTGACCAGCACATTATTATAGTAGCCCTTCCTATTTTGAGACCATTTCCTGTTTCCTTTCCCCACATGTATTCAGGGACCTTCTAAAACAACAGTTAATTTAAGAACAAACACTCCAACCATTTAAATCATTTTAAAAGGTAATATTTATCTCACATTTTATTTGAGATAAAAATAAAGTAAAACAAATGAGGTGGTACCTCTCAAACCAGAAAATAGCAGACGGTAAAACTGCATCAGTAACCCCTGTCAACTGAACCTTTCTTCTGTCCCCTGGGGCCTGTTGCTGACAGCTACTCATGCCAACCCCCTACTCATGTAAACGAACAGTGTCTAAAACATGTTACTGAGGCCCAGAGGACACAATAACTCCAGCCCTGCCTTTCTTTTTCTTCTTCATTTCTTTTTTTGCTTTTTAAGTTAAAAAAATTTCAATTACAGTTTACTTTCAACATTATTTTCCATTAGTTTCAGGTGTACAGCATAGTGGTTAGACAATCATACACTTTACAAAGTGTTATCCCCAATGTTTCCAGTACCCAACTGCACCACACATAGTTATTAGAATATTATTGACTATATTTCCTATCCCATACTTTATATCCTCTGACTATTGTTAAACTGACAATTTGTACTTCTTAATCCTTTCACCTCTTTTACCCAGTCCCCCAAATCCCTCTCATCTGGCAACCACTAGTTTGCTCCTATCATTCTTTTCCAGGATCCAGGAGTATGAAAATTATCTGCTACCCTTATCCTGTGATATAAACGACCAGCTTCTTCCAGTTCAGCCAGATATGAGAGGCAACAGGCCATATTCCTGAAAGAGTTTTCATAGCCTTTAATTTTTCTCCTAGTCTTTAGATACAAAGTAATATGAATCTGTTGGAGGACTTAAGTTATAGGGCCATAGACTTTCTTAACATTAAAGGAACAATAGTGCTCATCTCACCCAACCTACTAATTTTGTGCTGAGAAAACTGAAACTCAGACAAGTATACCTAGAGTCACAGAAGTTGATGGCAGAGCTGGGTGAGATGAAAACTGCACACTTCGTGGTTTGTGTTTTAGCAACAGCAAGCTGGGAAGCCTGGGAGACCCCATGAATCAAAAGCTCTCAGAAGGTGGCAGCTCTTCCCTTCACCATCCTCCAACCATCACCTGCCCATTCCTGCCCCTCTGTGCTCTGCTCCCTCCTCTTCCCCTGCTGTACATTCAGCTATCTACCAGGTCTGCTCAGCCTTGACTTTCAGGCCAATCTTACTTTCTCTATGTCATTTTACCCAAGCATTCTAGCTCCTCTTTTCCCCTTTACCTTGGACTCTGCAACACCTTAGTTTATGTCATACATCTTAGAACTTGAGTTGTGACATTATCTTTGCTATGGAGACCATTTTCAGTGAAGGCATTTGGAGCCAGACAGATGAATTCAAATTCTAGGTCTACCACTTTATAGCTCTGTGGCCTTAGATAGGCTGCCCACATCCTCTGGGACAACAGTCTCCTCATCTGCAAAATGCACATAACATAATGTGTAACATAAATGCACAATATTCAGTTCACAGACTTGTTCTGATAAACCAATGAAATAATGTATGGAAAGCACCCAAAGCAATGACTGGCATTCAGCATGTGGTGAAGGAGCATGTTAACTCCTTCCACTAACCTCAAATCCCCAACTAGGTGCTAGATTCTTGGAGGCCAGAGACCATTTCTTCACTTCTTTTACAACTCTCTTAGTACTTGGCACACATAGGTCCTCAGGAAATTCTTGCTGGTTGATTGGAAGAACAAGGAAATAAGTTTGATTTCAAGTTCAGAGGAGTCCCTTTACTGATGTCCAGAGATGCTTAAGCCCCATCTCGTTTTTTGTTTTTGTTTTTGCTTATCACTTAGTTTCCTGATCTGTCTAGCAGGTCTAAGTATATTTTTCACTTGGTGCTCATCTATTTGATACTATCTAATTATAATATTTATATGGAAATTAAATGTCAGGAACTCTATGCCCTCAGGAATTTGGGTAAAGATAGGCAAAATGCTATTTTTATGGCTTGTTGTGATGAGTCTGCTCAAAATTTCTGTTGGTTCTGGCAATAATTTCCTCGTGGTCCTCTTAGTCTTTATTTCTGCAGCTCCACATGCTCTAGTCTAAGCTATCCTGGATGCAAGGTTTAGTGCCTTCATCAGTTTTCTCACACACACACACACACACACACACACACACACACACACACACTCCAAAACCAAAACCAAAAATCTACACTAAGAATTTTATGGGTTTGAATCTTCTACTGTAGATCTGAAAGGTCACAGGGAGCAGACTCCATTGTGAATCAGGCAGCTTAGGCTCAGACCATTTCTTTCTCTTCCTATATCTTCATCAACATCTTCATCAATATCTTCCCCCTTTCTCATACGGAACCATCTAACCTACTTCCATATTCTTTGGAAGTGAGGAGGGGTCTGACTTTCTTTCCTCTAGCATTTATTAAGGTACTATCCTAATCAAACACTGTTTTCCTCCAAAGAGGAATTCTAGTAGCAGTTTCTTTAATATAATGATAATACTTTTCTACCTTGTAATGTATAGAAGTCCCACCTCCATGGTAAATTACTAGAAAATAAACCCTGTAACTTATGCTTTACATCACCAATTCCACCTGATATAATGTAGGGCAGGGGAGCACTAAATATACATGTGATGAACTAAATTAAATTAGAGGCCACAGAAAGAAGCCAGGAAGAGACTGTCTTGCACCTTTTTATTAATAATTATCAGAGTGCTAAATATGAGAAGGTTTCAGGAAGAATTTAGTGTCACCTTCTGAGTGGCCCAGGGCAGGAGTAGAAGGGAATGAGCAATGACCTACTTGGGATATGCTTTATAATAACACATGAAACCTGGAGGAAAGTTTGTCTGTGCTTTCAGCACCACCTGTGTTCCCATTTTCAAACCACCATTTCCTGTGGTAGAAACTCCAGCTCTCCCTCTTTTTGCTCAGAAATGGAGTGGGGCCTCTCAGAAGGCTGATGCTCAGAAATCAGAACAAGGTTGTTCTGCCACTCTAGGGTTCACAGACTTCATTCATTCACAAAGAAACCCTATTTGAAAATTTTAAACAGCAAGTTTGGTACATTCCCTGTACACACCCTTCCCTGCCAGCCTTTTAGAGAGAGCTAAGCAGGCGGATTGAGAACTCCACAAAGTACTTATAAAGAGTACTTTGCACTAGTCTCCACCTTTTGGTCCTCTAGTCTGTTGGCTGTGGTTTAAACATGATAACTTGGCCTTTAGTGATGCCTCCAAGGAAATGCTGGAAGGCCTTTTTTCGATCTCTGAAGTTCTGCTGCCACAGAAACACAAAAGCTCACCTCTCTCCTCAAATCTCCAAACCTTCATCTTTAAGGGAGATAAAGAAAACAAAAATGAATCTGAGAAACAAATGCAGCTTGTAGTGTGCCCCAGGAGATACTGAGATGCTAATGTAACGGTCTGAGAATACCAAATCTCTTTCCTGCCTTTGATGTGGTTCTGTCAGCAAGGCTGCCTGCATGATGTACATTTACTCAAAGAAGTCAATCATCTTCAAGAGATGCCTTCTTGTTGGTGGCAATTTCCACTCAGAATTGGGGCTGGGAGAAGGATGATTACAAATCTTATACTAATTTAAGATTTAAGACCATCTTAATAAAAAATTTTACAGTTCACAGCTTTCAGGAAAACCCCTTATACATGCCCCACATTGTGTTGCAGAGGCTACTAGTTGTGCTCCCACTGCCATTTCCCCCATCCTTCCATGGACAAGTCTTGTCTAGGCACATGTCTGCCCAGCTTCACTTCTAGCAGGTGTAGACAATGTGACAAGGTGCCTTTCCACTGTTGTTGTCATGGTTGCTGGATTGGGAATAACATGAAGGACCTGCCCCTCTTCAGGAAACATCTAGGTGACTCTGTAACAACAGGAGTTTTCTGTTGAACAAATGGCCTTGGTAGAAAGGGAGGGCCTGGGAGCTCACTGTCAGGTGTCAACTTTTTCTTCCACTGAGCTAACCTAGACTTGCTGAGCCAGATTTTTGCCAATCTACAGAAAAGATGTCTTCTTTTCAAGATGAGGTTCCAAGGTTTTCTTTCAGTTGAATTATTTAAGGTTTTGTTATTCATGTTGTCATAGACATAACTATTTCAGAACACAGTCATGAAGGACTGTGGCAAATCACACTGTCTAATGTTAATCCACATCAGCATGCTTTGTGTGACCTAGTGAGAGTACTTTGTAGCACTCCAGGATTTCGACTTTGCAATAAAGATGGTTCATAATGATAGACATTAGGGAGTTTCTTGCTGTAGAACACTGAGGTGGCAATTGGAATAAGGATGAATATATTACTGAGAGCCTAGACAAATGTCATTAGAAAAAAAGATTATGAGGCACAAATATGTTCTGTGCAGTTTAGTTTGAATCCTGACAAGACATAGTGCTGACATATCATATTTGGTATCATCACATTATTAACCACTTTGAATTTTTCATTAATAAAAGTAAAAAATGTCTTAAAATTACTGTACTCATTATAGATGGTGAAGTGACTTCTAATGAACCCTCAGACCACAGCATTTCATTCCAAGTCTGAAGTCTTTGGTAAACTGGCACTGCATTTGCTCATTGCCTTTTGATGAATTGCTGTAATAATAGTCCCTTTCCATGACTAAATCCTCTTTCTTCTTCCCTGACCTAGTCTATGCTTCACATCACTGAATTTTCTTTCTGAAATGCAAGCTGATCATGTTAGTCCTCCCTATCTAAAACTCTTTATTAGTTCCCATCACTTGCAAGACAATTCAGAGCAAGGCTCAACTGTATCTGCTTTTCCCTCTCCCTGAAATATCTTTCTTTTATCTGCTTTGGTAATTTCTATTTATTTTTCAAAGCCCAATTTTTCATATCCACTGTGATGCTCATTCTGATTCCCTGAGACAACACTAATCATTCCTTCATCTTTGTTACCTTGCAGGTACCTGTTTTACACCTATCACACTATGAAATCTAGGATAGTTACTTACTTACAGAACTATATCCTTCCTTAAGGGCAAAGAAATGCCTGTTTCTGTGTACTCACAACCTAATACAACATTGGAACATTTGTAGAATCTCAATAAATTTTTGTTGAACTCAGCACAGTAGCTTAAGAATTAGTAGTATTCATTTGTAAATACAAGTCAATGAATTACTAAAACTTTTTTCAGTATTTTGTCAGCATGGGGTATTGGGAACAGCATGCCACAAACCAGCTGTGGGAGCTGGTTTTGACATGCTGTGGTTCTCTATCCCTAAAAGCAGGGGAAGGAATCTTTCCTTGTGTTATGGACTGAATTGTGTTTCCCCAGAAGTTCATAGGTTAAAGTCCTTAGAATGTGACCTTATTTGGAAGCAAAGCCTTTACATAATTAATGAGGTTAAAATGAAGTTATTAGAGTGGTGTTATGAGCTAAATTTTGTCCATTAATATTCACATGTTGAAGTCTTAGCACCCAGTACCTCAGAATATGAGTGTTTTTTGAGATATGGTCTTAAAACAGGTTATTAAGTTCAAATGAGGCCATTAGGGTGGGCCTGAATCCAATTTTACTAGTGTTCTTAAAAGAAGAGGAAATCTGGACTTCCAGCCAAGATGGAGGCATAGGTGGACAAACTGTGCCTCCTCACACAACCAAAATTAAGGACAACAAAGATTTAGAAAAAAGAAAAGAGCCAGAACTGATAAAAAATTGAACTGTACAGAAGTCCAACAACCATTCATCCAGACCAGTAAGAGGGGCGGAGTCGCGGCAGGAAAAAGTAGAGGTTGGTGACCCAGGCCCGCAGGCAGCAGCAGCTGGCAGATCCTAGACATGCAGGTGGTGGCTAGCAGACTCCAGGTGCACAGGCAGCAGCTAGAGGAACCTGGGCACAGGGTGGCAATGGTGCAGACCCAGTAAGGCCATGCAAGGCAGCTGGCTGACCAGGCAGTCCCACATTTGCACACAGATAATCCAGGTGAAGGGGGAGCAGCAAAAGGGATTGGAATCTGAGAGAGAGTAAAGCAAGCACCATTATTCCCTCTCGGACCCTGCCCCCACATATAGCATCACAACCCAGTAACTGGGCTGCCTGGCCCTGGGGAACACCTAAGGCTCCACTCCTCACTACACAACAGCCAAGACCAGACCCCCCCCCAAAAAAAATGGCTCAATGGGAGAACAAATCAAAGCCCCAGAGCCAATTCATCTAAGCAACTAAGAGATAGCCAACCTATCAAATGCACAGTTCAAAGCCCTGGTGATCAGGATGCTCACAGAATTGGTTGATTTTGCTCACAAATTAGATGAACAAGTTAGATGAAGGCTACAATAAGTGAAATGAAAGAAAGTGCTCAGGGAACCAATGGAGATGGGAGGAAAACTGAGACTCAAATCAATGGAGTGGGCCAGAAGGAAGAAACAAACAACAAAACAGAAAAGAATGAAGAAACAAGAATTAAAAAAAAAATGTGGAGAGGCTTAGGAACCTTCAGGACATCTTTAAACATCCCAACATTTGAATTTTAGGGGTACCAGAAGGGGAAGAAGAAGAGCAAGTGGAAAACTTCTTTGAACAAATAATAAAGGAGAACTTTCCCAATCTGGCAAAGGAAATAGACTTCCAGAAAGTCCAGGAAGCTCAGAGAGTCCCAAAGAAGTTGGATCCAAGGAGGAACACACCAAGGCACATCAGAATTACATTACCCCAGATTAAAATGAAGGAGAATTCTAGAAGAAGCAAGGGATAAGGGGACAGTCACCTACAAAGGAGTTCCCATCAGACTGTCAGCTGATTTCTCAGAAGAGACCTTACAGGCAAGAACCGGCTGGAAGGAAGAATTCCAAGTCATGAAAACCAAGGACTTGCATCTAAGATTGCTCTATCCAGCAAAGCTTTCATTTAGAATGGAAGGGCAAATAAAGTGCTTCTCAGATAAGGTCAAGTTCAAGGAGTTCATCATCACTAAGCCCTTATTATAGGAAATGTTAGAAGAACTTATCTAAGAAAAAGAAGATAAAAAACATGTACAGTAAAATGACAGCAAACTCACAGATATTAACCACCACACATAAAACAAAAGCAAACTAAGCAAACAACTAGAACAGGAACAGAAACACAGAAATGGAGATCACATGGAGGGTTAGCAACAGGGGAGTGGGAGGAGGAGAGAGGGGGAAAAGGTACAGGGAATAAGTAGCATAGATAGTAGAAAGAAAATAGACAGGGGGAGGGCAAGAACAGTGTGGGAAATGTAGAAGCTAAATAACTTATTGCACATGAACATGAACTAAGCGGGGGGAATTTTGGTGGGGGGTGTGCAGGGTGGAGGGAGATGATGGGGCAGAAATGGGACAACTGTAATAGCATAATCAAAAATATATATTAAAAAAAAGAAGAGGGAATCTGGACACACAAAGAGAGACCGGGGATCTACACACACAGAAGAAAGACTGTGTGAAGACACAGGGAGAAAATGGCTACCTAGAAGCCAAAGAGAGCGACCTTAGGAAAAAACAACCTTGCTGACACCTTGATCTTGGACTTCTAGCCTCCAAAATTGTGAGAAAATAAATTTCTGTTATTCAAGCCCCCCAGTCTATGATATTTTGTTACAGCAATCCCAGAAAACTAATTATAGGTGGATCTTAATTCAATGTGACTAATGTCTTTTTAACAAGGGGAAATTAAGAAAGGGATACGTATGGAGGGAAGACAATGTGAAGAGACATAAAAAAGACAGCCATCTATAAGCTAAGGAGAGAGCTCTGCAACAGATCCTTCTTTAAGAGCCCTAAGGAACCAACTTTGCCAATATCTTGATATTGAACTAGTACCTATGAGGATTCCAGGGTTATGCAACACAGTTCTGTCACTTGCTCTGTGTGATCTTTTTATATTTTTATTTCCTCATCTGTAAAGTGAGGATACTAATACTATAATATTTTGTTGCTGTTAGAATTGAAATGCTACATAACTGGCATATAGTAAACAATGAAGACTTGTCAGCTATTATTTAGACACAGAAATAGACAACCTAAATCTTATGTTATGTCATCTGTCTTTGTAAGTCAAAAGGGCAGGATTGGATCTAGAACCTCTGGGGCCAGGTTCTGTAAACTCTAAACTATGCCACACTGCTTTCTTGGTCCCACCAGCACATTATGAATGACCATGGCAGGGAGAGAGGTCTGAACTGGGGGATAGTCTCCTCAACATAGTCTGTGTGCAAGGTGGACAAGTAGCCAGACACATTTGGTAGGTAGACAGATGATTGATTTTGCCATGAATGGCTGGAGAGGCAATATGAATGGCAGGTTCAGTCTGTTAAGGTACTTGGATGCAGACTGGAGGCCAGATGGGATTTCCCCCCAAGTTCATCTAGGAATACCTCAGGGGAGTCTCTGACTGGAGATGCTTTGCTGAAGGGCATAAACTGGCTGGCCTTCCTTGCACCCCCATCCCCAGTCATCTGGAAATCCCTCCATATAAAAACCAAGCCTACTGCGGGCGGGAGTCTCCTTGGAGACTCCCAGTGGATGCAGAGAGGGAATTTCAGGGCATAAGTAATGCCTTGTAAGACCAGTACCCTGGTCCTCTGTCCCTGAGAGAGGGACACAAAATATGTTGGTAAAAAGAGTCAGTGGTTGTCTTTTTTCCAACTTTAAGTGGTTATACAGCCCTCCCTTTTTTTCATAACAGAATAATGGTGCTTTTCTTCCTAGAGAAAGAGCAATTAGAAGATCTAGGTTTAGGTGCTGACTCTACCATTTATAAGTTGAAAAATCTTGGGAAAGGTAGTTAAGTTCTGTGAGCTTCAAGTGCCTCCTCTGTAAAATGAGGATGATGCTGGTAAGGTTATTATGAGGATCAAAGGAGATGGTAAAAGTGAGCACTTTGCCAGTAATAAAGTGCTCTACCATTTATCTTTATTTCCATTCTTCCTTATCCACATCTTAAAAGAACAAACTCCCTGAGTCATCTCACTTGCTATGGGATTCACTGTCAATTCCATGAAAGTGGCCTTTCATCATATCCTGCTTTTCATTATTGAGCAAATGTTTTAGGTCTTATCTTTACAATATGTTGCTGATAGATCATGTCAAATCTATTTCCAAATTCCTACAACTTAGATGATCAATAAATACTTACTGATGGTATAGAACTATACCACCATTAGTGGAACAGGGATGGGGGAGTCAGTACCTGCCACCCACACTCCTTCACTCAGCCACCCCTGCTGACTGGCACAAGGCAGAAGAAGAGAAGCAGGATCACAACTCGGACACCTGGGCTCTGGGTCTATCTCCATCATTTCTTGTTTCCTCAACTGTGAACTGATGGTAAACTGTTGTTATCAAGGTAAAGACCATGGTTATGGAAGCAGAGCAACTGGTCCAGGTAGGGACTGAGCACAGATCATTAATATACCACACTAGCCACCACTCACCTGGGGGATATGACCTGCATCTGGGCCATGGGATGACGATCTGGGAACGGTTGCTGATGGGGTTGCTTGCAGTGCAGATGTAGGTACTGTTAGCATGCTGAGGGCCGAGGGTGAGATACAGGAGGTGGGAGCCATTGGCTATAATCAGCGGGTGGGTGCCTGCCTCCTTGCTCCAGCTGTATGCCACTTGGTCTCCCTTCTTCACCTCACAGGCCAGCATCAAGCTGCAGTTTCCATTCTCCTGGGTCAGGTTCAACACCTTAATTTCCGGAGTGGAGACCTGCTCTGTCAGGAGGGGGAGGAAGTGAGCCATCACTGAAATGAACCCCCTGGAATTCTGACCTGACCTTTTAGTTAGAAGAAAATGCAGCCTAGTGGCATATTTTCTCACAGTGGGCCAGCAAGTGTGATTTATTTTTAGTATGGACCTATTGCTCTGCATCATCCTTTTCTTTCCACATACTCCCTTCCAGGACCACCTTGGGATTAAACAGAGAAGAGAATATTGTCTTTTAGTCCCCTCCTACCAACATTGTTAGGGATCCCCTTGCCTTTCCTGATGTCCTTGATCTAGGTAGTTCTTCTGTATTCTATCTGTGGAGTTTGCTGTCAACACATCCCCCATGGATTTTGTTGTCATTGGCTAAAGTATCACCTCTGTGACCTAAGAGAATGACTTTTTAGTGGTTGCACTTTATCATATGCATGTGTGTCCAGTGCTTTAGAATGCCTGAAGTAGGGATAGCTACAGGCAGCATTGACCTATCTCACTCTAATGCCATGAAATAAGCAGGGAAAATGTTTTATTTATTTAGTAACTACTACATATTCTTTAATCTTTTTAAAAATATTTTTAATCTTATAAAAAACTTTCTCAACAATTGCAACCCTAGTTATAATTATTCACATTTTATAGATGAGGAAACTGAGTCCTTCATCAGAGTACCTTACTTAATGTCACTCAGTTTATAAGCAATCAAGCTGAGATCTGAACTTAACGTCTGTCAGCCTCAAAAATCCAGCCTCTTCCTTTGACTTGAGAATACCATGGTTGCAGAGACCATATTTTCCAAGATAATAATTTGATCCCAAAATGTGACAAGAGGTCACAAAGGCAGTGAATTATTCTGGAAAATGCATGCTCATGGTAGCTTGTGCCAGGACCACTGTGGGAGTGATCAGGACTCCCTGGTACCTGCTGGAAGGCTGTAGAAATTCTATATATGGAGGAAAAGAGATGCTGGGGGTCAGGGAAAAGGTGGGATGGGCATTGCTGTCTCTCCTGTTGGTACTTTAAGATTTCAAAGACATGCTGGAAAGTAAGTGGGGCTCCCTGTCCCAACCTCAAAGATAAGGAAGCCACTGTGAAGAAGCAAGACAGCCCACATAGTGACCAGAATCCCTGAGAATTCAAGGGAACCTCTGGACCTAAGAGACAGAAACTGGGTGCATTCAAGAGGGGCTGGCATTAAAAAGGCTCAAAAAAGCACAGGCATGGGATTCAGATGAACTGAAATTTTAGTTTAATTCTGTAACTAAGTGACCTTATAACCAGCCTTTGTTTAAATGAGAAAAGGATGCCTCTCTCATCAAGAAGATGCAATGCTATGCCAGGGCACAGGGCTTGGATAGTGGAACATGGGCTGAGTTTCAGCTCTCCTTCTCCCAGGATCCCTAATGCAGTGAACCACCCACACAAATATATGAAATCATGTGCAAACCACTTCTCTGGATTCCAGTGTTGTCTTCTATGAAACAGAGGTGGGGCTTGATTAGTGGCATTAAAACTTTTTTAAACCAGGGAAAAGAAAGCCACCTTTTTTCAAACAAAATCTTATTTGCAAATTGAGACATTTGGGGCTCTGGGCCCTCTAGCCCACAGGCAGCTGGACTCCTTTCCTTTGGGAAATTGGGGTAAGGGTGACTATGCTAATCAGCTATCACCAATGTGCAGTTGGGACAAAAAAGATATGTGATCTTCTAACACTTCCTCCTAAAGCACAGTTTAAATGCCCCCAGACTAGGTCACCAAATTGTTCTCAATTCTGAATACCCTTTGCTTCTTAGAAGCCTAAGTTCTTAGGCCAGGGACCATCTTGGCCCACCAGTGTGGAGAAGCCATCGTTGTTACCATAGAGCTCCAGCTGCAGGCAAAAGTGCTGAACTGAAACGTTTCCCTCCAGGGTTAGAAAATACCAGCCCTCATTCTCCTTCTTGCTTTCCAGGATCCCCAGGTTCAAGTTTTCCAGATGAAACTTATAGCCATCTTCTAGATAGGGTGGAGAGCCCCCTTTTGGCAAGTCGAGAGACACAATTTTCTTTTTGACACTGTTTCCTGGTGATTCTGCCTTTGTGACGATGATGTGGATCCTCTTGTTCACACTCTCACTCATCCCTTTAGGTGTCAGGGGCAGCAGCACACTGCTTCCCAACTTCTCACGGATTGTTGGGCATTTCGTCAAGTCCTCAACTGTTGGAAAAAGGAGAAAACAGTCCCTTATTACTGGGACCTTTCAGAATCATAGCCTGAATGTGGGTCAGGAATGGCAGACTAGAGTCTCCTTCTTCCTCTTGGGTCATCCCTGGGCTTTCTAGGCCTTAGTGATCTATAAGGACTATCATGAGGGTCCTATTGTGTTTGCAATATTCCAATGGAAATTTTGAAGTTACTTCTTATAGAGCTGTATAGGTGAAGACACTGGGTTTCTTTGATCTGGGAAGGAATTCTGTCAACTGAGATTTATAGTTAAGGTACCTAAGACATAGAGATGTTAAATGACTTCCCTAAAGTCACATAACTAGTAACTGAACTAGAATCCAAGTCTGTTAATTCCTCAACCAGACTTCTTAACACTACATACTATGAAGGATGGGGAGCAACTGAAAGCGATTCTGAGCTCATGAGCCCAGGAGACCAAGGTTACAGGAGCATCATTGCAGACAATGAGGAAAGAAAAAAGGTGGAGGAAAGTGGAGTCAGGGAGGTTTTGAGCCAAGCGTTCAAACTGTGGTATCCTAGCCCTCTAAAAACCTGTAAAAATTAGTGAATCATGTTAAGGATCAGAAATTATTTCATTTTTCTTTTTCAAAAAAGTCGAGTCAACAACAACTGAAAGAAAAAAAAAAACATTCAAACCATTGCTGATTCTTTAACACTTCCTCTCCTATTAAACCATAACCCTGCTTCTCATTTAACTGAAGTAAAAAAAAACAAAAAGAGAACTTCCATTAATTATCACCACCAAATCAACCTACCTACTTTGATACATTGTCTATGCTCCTGTTTAAGGCTAGCTTCCTCTTTCATGGACCACTCACCTACTTCAAAGCTTTGCTCCTACAGTTGCCCCATCCCTTGCATCATTAGCTTTATTATGGTATGATACATGGTGGGTTATTTCCATCAACACACAACATGCCAATATATAATTTTATTCATCTTAAAAAACCCTCTCCTGATCCTAGGTCTATCCCAGCCACCTCTTCATTTCTCTGTTTTTCATTATCACAAAGTCCCTTTATGTGTCCTTACATTTTCTGTCTCCATTTCCTGACCCATTTTTCCTTATACTCACTCTGAACAGGCATCCTTTCTTACTGCTCACTGAAATCACTATTGTAAAGGCCACAGCATATTCCATAATAACAAGTTGATTCTCCATCTTCATCTTGCTTTCTCAGAAGTACTTGATGTAGTACATCAATCCCTCTTTGAAACACCGTCTTCATTTGGCCCCCTGGAACACCACACTCTCTTGATTTTCTTTCTATTATATTGGCTGCTCCTCCTGAATGTCCTTGACTGGAACCTTCTGCTCTTGAAGAACTCTAAGTATAAGAGCATCACAGGACTCATACTCAGACCTCTTCTCTTTATCAGCCACACCGATCAAGTTGCAGAGTTCAACATATTTCTGAAATGCTTACAGGGATATTATGTCTTTTGCCCAAGCTTTTCATTGTACTCCTCAGTATTTGGAGGTCTAAAGGGCATCTCTAACTTAGCAAGTGAACTTTTGATTCCAGAGCCCCTTCTGAAAACAACATCACAATTCCCCCAAATTCTCAGGCAAAACACAGGAACCATCCTTGGCTCCTTTCTTTCTCATACTCCACATTCAGTTTGTCAGCAATTCCTGTTGACTCTGCCTTCAAAAGATGTCTAGTGTCCCAGCACTTCAGACCTCATTTGTTTCTACCACTATCATCATGGGCCTAGGGCACTGCCATTGCCTTCTAACTAATCTCCTGCATCCATACAATGGGTGGGGTAATCTTTTAAAACTATGTCAGATTTTGTTTCTACTGCTTTTAAACTTCCACGGATTTCTAGCACCCATAGAATAAAAATCCATAGTCCTTGCTCTGGCTTCAAAGAATCTGGACAACCCAGCTCCTGATACTGCCCCCACTCCATCTCCTTCCATCTCTCTCTGCTCTCTGCTTTCTGCACTATGGACATAATGACTGGCTGCTTCTTCATTCATCAAGAACATGTCTAGTTTGGAGCTTTTACTTCTCTCTCTCTCTCTCTGTCTCGCTCTCTCTCTCTCTCCCTCTCTTCCCCGCCCCCTTTTCTCCCCTTTTCCATATCCAGATAGCTCTTTCCCTTACTTTAAGTTTTGGTAAAAAAAAAAAAAAAAAAAAGATCTCTGTGAGACCTGCTCGCACCTTCCTGTCTAAAATGGCATCTCCTTTTTTGCTGTGCTTTTCGCTGTATGTTCTATTCTATATTTGTTTATTTTTTTTTTATTTTTTTTTTTTCAAAGTAGACATTTTTATTCCACTCTATATCCACTCCAAAGGTTTATATCAATCACCATTTTCAACATTTCTTGCATTATAATAACATTTTAAAAAATATATTTTATTGATTATGCTATTACAGTTGCCCCATTCCCCCCTTTATTCCCCTCCACCCTGTACCCACCCTCCCAACATCATTCCCCCACCTTAGTTCATGCCCAAGGGTCATACATATATGTTCTTTGGCTTTTCCATTTCCCTTACTATCCTTAGCCTGCCCCTGTCTATTTTGTACCTATCATTTATGCTTCTTATTCTCTGTACCTTTCCCCCATCCCCCCCCCCGCACTGATAACTCTCCATGTGATCTCTATTTCTGTGAATCTGTTACTGTTCCAGTTGTTTGCTTTTGTTTTTGTTTTTTTAGGTTTGGTTGTTGATGGTTGTGAGTTTGTTGTCATTTTACTATTTGTATTTTTGATCACCTTCTTTTTCTTAGATAAGTCCCTTTAACATTTTTTATAATAAGGGCTTGGTGATGATGAACTCCTTTAACTTGACCTTATCTGGGAAGTACTCTATCTGTCCTCCATTCTAAATGAGAGCTTTGCTGGATAGAGTAATCTTGGATGTAGGTCCTTGACTTTCATGACTTGCAATACTTCTTTCTAGCCCTACTTCTTGACTGCAAGGTTTCTTTTGAGAAATCAGCTGACAATCTGATGGGAACTTCTTGTCTTCCCCACTAGAATGCAGACTCATCAAGTGGGAGAATTTCATTTTGTTCACTGTTTTGTCCCTACGACCTACAGCAGTGGTTGGCACATAGTAAGTTTTTAATAAATATCTGTTCAATATGCAAATGCCAAATGCCATATCACCTGACTAAAATCTCTCATTTACCTTGGCCCAATATATAACTGATCTTATAACTGAACTTAACCATAAGTTAATGTTCATAAAATAAGAAGTCTATGACTCAGAGAGAGCATAGATTGCTCTAGTTGATAAGAAGGTCAGAAGAGAAAAATAAAACTGTTTTCTTAAGTAATGCAACCACCTAGAACAGGCACAGTGAACTTGTGATTAAGATGGGTTGTTGGAAAATTAGAAAAACTGCCCAAAATGTTCTCAATACCAAAATACTCTGAAATCTTAACGCTGTCTTGTAAAGAGCCCAGCTAATATTAGACTAAAGATTCAAAGCTTGGGAAAAAAGAGAGAGCAGTCTACCTGGGCTAATGTCAGGATTAGAGTGATTGAGACTCATAATTATTAAGGAAAGGTGAGAAAGGCAGTTAGGCATTTTTAAACAAAGTATCATTAATATAGCCACTCTGAAAACAGAGTGCTCTCCTTGTTACTTAATTGATTATATGAGGAATTGTGGTGTTAATGCTGGTGTATTCACAAAGATAATTGGGGAAGCGTATTGGGATTTTGTTCAACCACATTAATGAACACATGGCCATCCAGATAATGTGGTAGGTATAGTACCCAAAAGAGTAACCTCTTGTATCCTGAACTTAAATTTCTACATATAAAGAGATGACAGAAAATTAGGGCCATACATGCAAGAAGAAATGTCCTGTGCTACACAAGGCCCCTGACATTTTGTACAAAAGTTCTACAGATAAGTATATGGACATTTTTTTCTGAGAACACAATAATAAATGTTATTTCTCAAATGTGTCTGAGGTTCAAAACAAGATTAAGAAGCACTATCATACTGTCTATATTTTATATCAAAATTTTAGACCAATTTTGATATGGAGAGAAAGAATGGAAAGATTGCTACTTTCACACCATAACCCTCCCCCTTCCCATATCTCCTTTATGCCCTACCCCCACATGACCTAACACCCCTGCCCCATGGTTGCATTCAGAACTCAGAATTGATGGAGAGTGGGGAGAAGGGATATAAGATGAGAGAAGGAGTAACAAAATAATATAAAAGAAAAATAAAAGAAAGAAAGTAAGAAGGGAAAGAGGAAAAGTAAAGAGGGGACAGAGGAGAAAAACAGGTTCAGTGGTTTGTGCACACTTAGTCATTGGAAGTAGAATCAAAACCTGGTTAGGAAGAGACCCTCACACCCCACAACCACATAAAAATGATGAGGTAAAAACTCTGTGTATGTGAGTGGCTGGGGGAATTGAAATCATCACCACTTAAGCAGGAGCGGAAAAATGAGTGGTAACTTTAAAGAGGTTCATAAAACCCTTCAAGTGGAGTCCCCTGCTCCTGAAACATGCTGCTGCCTGATGAGTGTTTTCCAGTGGGTCTGTGATTCAGTCACACTTGTTTATTGAAAGGGTCTGGAGAGAATATTTATAGCTTTTAGTACCAACTCACCTCCCTTTGAGGGTAATTCTACTTAGAAAGTAGAATGATTCACATGGGCCATGGATATTTTCCTGAAATCAGTAGAATTTAGCCAAACGTTTCACAAGATGGGATTCTACCTAATAATAGAATTACTCCACCACTCCTACTCCATACATTCATGTGTGCTTGTAGTATCTTGCTATACTACTTCTTTCAGGTAGAGGAGAGCCAGGACTTAAAAAGCCTCACAGTTCTTATGGCAAATCTAGGGCCAGAAAGAAAAGATAACTTGTCTAAAGTTGCTTTAAACTCTACTCTCACCAGCTGCCCTCTTGTTCCCATTCCTTGATACTGTTGGGTCTTTCCATATTAGAATATTTGCACTTAGCATGTCCCAACTTGAAAGCCTGTTGCCAACCTTTATTTGCTTGGCTAGCACCTTCCATCTTGCAGGTCTCTGCCTCTGACCCCAGCTGAGACAAGGTTTCTTGGTTGGGTAAATCTGTCATGGCTGACCTGTCCCACTGGCAAAGTATTCCTGTCTGGATTTTATTGGGGTTTCACAATAGGGTGTGTGTTTAAAAATAAAAAACACTGTAAAATTTTTGTGCATATTTCAGAGAAGACAAAATGCAAGGAAAGCAGTGGCTGACCATTGGGTAGACATGCCCTGTGGGCCTGGGCTGTTACTCACTAACCCATGAACTCTACAGCCTTCAGTGGAACAGCTGTCAGTCAGCAGCACCTGAGTCTCCATGGGCCAGGAGGCAAGCAAGCACAGAGATGAAAATGTCCAGTGTACTGTTCAACCCCATTGCTCCTGATAGTCACTAAGAGGTCTTCCAAAAATGGTGAAGTCACAAAAAGGGTACAACCAGGAAGTCCTGGTTCTTCTTGTAATGGCTTAAAATGGTCCAGTTTGACTTTCTGAGCCTTGAGCTCAATTATTCTTCTCCTAGACATTGGGCAGCAAGAGCCATGGGTCTACCTGATTCTGAGGAATAGTGTGGTCAGGAAGGGCCTTTTCATTGGGGAGTCTGGCAAAAGGTAGGGCTTACATGCAGTCGTTCAGATATCCCTAGCGTATCTCTGGGATTTTTCTGGAAAAGTCCATAATGGATTTGCAATCTTGAAGCCCCCAAGTACAAAACACCTGGAATCTCAGGATCTTGCCCCCTGCAACCCCTGCCTCAAATTCTGCTTCTGTTCCAGGTTGCTTCATATACTCTAACCAAAGTTCCAAGGTGTTTGAGCTGAAAAGGGATTCTTGCTCTAATACCCGGTGAACCTGAAGTTCACCTCTTGCTTGGCTTTTTTTTCTTAAATACCTTTTTCACAGCCCTCATACTACTAAAGAGAGGCCAACAGATTGCCTTTAGAGAAAGACAAAAAAGACAGGAGCAGAGCCCAGCTCCAAATGCTCTGTTGTGTCACTGGCCCTAGCTGAAGTTGCCCTGACCCTTAGGGTTCCTCATTTGCATTTCCCACTTACCATAAGCCCTGGGCTCCAGGAATACTGGCCTCTCCCCTCTTGCTGCCTTGGAACCTTCTCTTCCAGGAAAATAGCCACCAGTACAACCACACTGTGGCCATTGTCTATTCTTAACGGAATGTCTGGGATTTTCACTTCTGCCCTCTCTTCCCACTTCTACCATCTCTTCCCCACTCTCTTCTCAGACCATGTTTCTGATCCCCTTCCAGGGAAAGAGTGTGGGAGTCATATTCTCCCAGAGCTCCGTCTCCCCATCTCAATCTCCTAGTCTGGGTATTTGCCAGAAGGTACCCATGCCCCATGGAAAACCAACCGCTTAACCAGGACTGACTGGAGCCTGTCACTCTGAGAGGCTGATCTAGAATGTGACCTGTGCCTTTGTCTCAGAGCTCCTGGTTTCCTTGAAATGAGGATTGGTGGGGCTGTGCCTTAGAACCCAGGGGCCCAGGAACTCATAATGTTCCTTCCTCTTTGAAAGAGGCAGGTGAAACTCAGAATGAGTGCCTAAGGAAGAAGCAGATGAACCATAGCCACCAGCTCCCGTGTCTTCTCTCAGTCCATGGGGCTAGCTGATTCCGTGGCAAGTAATCATAGAAGTTAAAACCTCAAGTACATGAACACTCACCTGTTACGCAGCTCAGTTCAAAAGCCAAGGAGAAAAGCAGCAGAAAGTTCAAGGAGAGAAGCCCCTTGGGATCCATCAGCTGGTAAGGAGAAGAAACGGTGCCTGGCGAGAGGAGCCCAGCAGCTTCTCGCAGAAGAAATAACAGAGGCAAACTGTATCAGGGTGCTCTGCCTCTGCTGTCTAGTTTATGCATCAGAAACCAGCAGGCTTCCTGTCTTACGGGACTTTTTGTCTTAAAAATTGCTCATCTCCTTTCAGGCCTTAAATCACTTTGTTTTCCCAAGAAGTTCGAGTCAGGCGCTTAGACCATTAGAAGTGGGAAGGAAGTGCAGTCACCTTGACCAACTACGGCTATGAGCAGAAATGTGCTCCTCTTGTTAGCTGTCTTCAGGAAAGGGAGACCAAGTTCTCTGGGCATTTTCATCTGGTAAATCATCTTAAGAGTGCAAGGAAAAGAGGAAGTTTTGTCAGGCCACTCCCAATTTTGGGTTAGTTAGTCCAAAGTGGAACTTGGATGACTGAAGTTTAATGAGTTAATGGACCTCTTATTTCTGATTTGTTCCATAATTTCAGACAACACCTCTACATGTAGTCAGATTCTGATGCCAAGGTCACAGAGGGATGGGTGGGCAAGTGCAGATAAGTTGTCAGAAATCCAACTTCCCTACTGTCTACAATGTGGTAAGATTTAAGAGTCCTGTGGTATGTTTGGAGGGGCCACTTTTATTTTTGATCTTGTGTCTAAATTTTTGTTGAGAAGGGACTAGAATTAACAGAACAAATACCATGTACTTATCTGTAAGTTATGCTATAACAATGAAACACTGGAAAGATCTTATTACCAGTCCTCACAAGGAGATTTTGAAAGACCAGGCTAGTGTTTTTGAAGTCTATTTTAACAGTTCAAAGTCACTCTCCAATGGGCCTCCCTAAGGAGACCAGGGTAATAAGAGAAATGAAGACTTTCTTAGACAAATAAAAATTGAGGGAATTTGTTGCCAGTAGTTCTGCCTTGCAAGAAATGTTAAAAGAAGTTCTTTAGGGAGAAAAAAAACTTAAGTCAGAAACTCAGATCCATATAAACAAAGGAAGAGCATTAGAGAAGGAATAAGTGAAAGTATAATACAAACTTCTATTTTTCTTCCCCTTAATTGATCTAACAGATAACAACAAATTGTTTAAAATAATAGCAATAATGTATTCAATTATGTGTGCTTATGTATATATCTTATGTATATTACATGCTTATATGTGTTTGTGTATAAGTAAAATGAATGACAGCAATGATACAAGGGACAGGAGGGAGAAATAAGGATTTTTTTTATTATAAAATACTCACACTACCCATGAAACAGTAGGCTGTTATTTGAAAATGTGTTTGGACTAGTTGTAAATTTATGTTGCGAAATCTAGGTCAACCACTTTTAAAAAACGTGCATAACTGATACACTAAGAAAGGAGAAAAAATGAAATCATACAAAATTATCAATTAAAACCACTTAAGACAGAAAAAGGGGGGAAGGCAATGGCAGCAATAAAGAGCAAGGGCAACAAATAGAAAATAGTAACAAATATGATAAATAGTAACTCAACTATATCAATAATCACTTTGGATGTCAATGGTCTAAATTAAAAGACAGAGATGGTTTGAGTGGATTAAAAACAAGACTCAACTGTATGTTGCCTGAAGGAAACCTACTTTAAGTGTAAAGATACATATAAATTAAAAAGTAAATGGATGGAGAAAGAAAAATATGGAAACACTAATCAGAAGAAAGCAAAGTAGCTACCTTAATTTCAGACAGAGGAGAGAGAAAAGCAAGGGAAATTATCTGGGCAAAAAGAGGACATTACACAATAACAAAGTGGTTAATTCTCTAAGAAGACATAGCAATCCTTAATATGTATGTGCCTAACAACAGAGCTTCAAATATGTGAGGCAAAATCTGATAGAACTATAAAGGGAAATAGATAAATCTGTTATTATAATTTGAGATTTTAACACTCCTCTATCAGAAATGGACAGATCCAACAGGCAGAAAATCAATAAGGACACAGTGGAGCTCAGCAACACCATGAATCAACTGGGTATAATGGACACCCACAGACTACTTCATCCAACAATAGCAGAATACAAATTCTTTCTTTTTCTTTTTTTAATATATTTTATTGATTATGCTATTACAGTTGTCCCATTTCTCCCCCTTCATTTCCCTCCACCCTGCACACATCCTCCCACCCACATTCCCCCCCTTTAGTTCATGTCCATGTGTCATAAGTTCTTTAGCTTCTACATTTCCCACACTATTCTTGCCCTCTCCCGTCTATTTTCTACCTACCGTCTATTTTCTACCTACCGTCTATGCTACTTATTCTCTGTACCTTTTCCCCCTCTCTCCTCCTCCCACTCCCCTGTTGCTAACCCTTCATGTGATCTCCATTTTTGTGTTTCTGTTCCTGTTCTAGCTGTTTGCTTAGTTTGCTTTTGTTTTAGGTGTGGTTGTTAATAGCTGTGAGTTTGCTGTCTTCTTACTGTCATATTTTTGATCTTCTTTTTCTTAGATAAGTTCTTCTAACATTTCCTATAATAAGGGCTTAGTGATGATGAACTCCTTGAACTTGACCTTATCTGAGAAGTACTTTATCTGCCCTTCCATTCTAAATGAAAGCTTTGCTGGATAGAGCAATCTTGGATGTGGGTCCTTGCCTTTCATGACTTGGAATTCTTCCTTCCAGCCCCTTCTTGCCTGGAAGGTCTCTTTTGAGAAATCAGCTGACAGTCTGATGGGAACTCCTTTGTAGGTGACTGTCCCCTTATCCCTTGCTGCTTCTAGAATTCTCTCCTTCATTTGAATCTTGGCTAATGTAATTATGATGTGCCTTGGTGTGTTCCTCCTTGGGTCCAACTCTTTTGGGACTCTCTGAGCTTCCTGGACTTCCTGGTAGTCTATTTCCCTTGCCAGATTGGGGAAGGTCTCCTTTATTATTTGTTCAAAGAAGTTTTCCACTTGTTGCTCTTCTTCTTCCCCTTGTAGTACCTCTATAATTTGGATGTTTGGATGTTTAAAGATGTCCTGTAGGTTGCTAAGCCTCTCATTTTTTTGAATTCTTGTTTCTTCATTCTTTTCTGTTTGGTTGTTAGTTTCTTCCTTCTGGTCCACTCCATTGATTTGAGTCCCAGTTTTCCTCCCATCTCTACTGATTCCCTATGCATTTTCCTTCATTTCACTTACTGTAGCCTTCATTTGTTCATTGTTGCGGACCGTTCAGCCTGGTTTCAGGAGTTTTAACCCTCACCCCATGGTGGGCTGTGTAAGAGCCCAAGGGACCCACTTCATCTGGGTCTGTTCTGTCACAAGGATGTGACCTATTAAGGAGACAAAGCTTATCTCCCTGGCAGGAGCACTGCTTCTGCCTTACCCATCTCTGGCCCTATAGCTTGGTTGGCAGTCAATGACGGGTAAGACTCCTCATGGGAGGGGCAACCTAAGCCAGATGCGACCACTTGGAAGGCCTCATGGAAGGACTCGGGGGGTTGCAGCAAAGAGGATGTGATGGACCCTCGCCCCCCGGCTATTCTGACATAGCCCGAGTCCTCATTTCCATCTGGGAGATGTCTCCTGCTTCCTAATTGCCTTAAAACCTGAAACTGTGGGGGTGAGCGGTGCAACCCTGTCCTGGCCAGGACGGCTCCTTGGGTGATTGGCATAAGAAAGAATTTCTAAAGTCCTGTGAAACCTGCTTTGCTAAGAGTGCTCTTCCTGAGGTGACAAGTGTCCCAGGAGGAAATGAGCATGTCTCCCAAAGTCTGGCAACCCCCCTTCCTGACAAACACTGGCTGGGATTAAGCCCTCAGATTTCTTTGACATGTTAAACTTGTATTCCGGTGTATTGGAACCCAATAAAAACCTAGTGAGGAAGGGGCTCTGGGTCATTCTCCTCTGAGAGTTTGACCCCTTTCCTCCCCAAGCAGAAGATGTCTTGTAGTTTTTACTTTCATCCGTGACGGAGGGATGGGGCTCTGCGGGCGGAGCCCCCCCACATCTGGCGCCCAGGCCAGGGTCCCCAGCAGTTCATCTAATTTGTGAGCAAAATCAACCAATTCTGTGAGCATCCTGATCACCAGGGCTTTGAACTGTGTATCTGATAGGTTGGTTATCTCTTCATCACTTAGAGGAATTGGCTCTTGGGCTTCGATTTGTTTTCCCATTTGAGCTTTTTTTTTTTTTTTTTGTGGGGGGGGTCTGGTCTTGGCTGCTGTGTAGTGAGGAGTGGAGCCTTAGGTGTTCCCCAGGGCCAGGCAGCCCAGTGGCTGGGTTGTGACGCTGTATGTGGGGGCGGGTTCTGAGAGGGAACAATGGTGCTTGCTCCACTCTCTCTCGGATTTCAGTCCCTTCTGCTGTTCCCCCTTCACCTGGATTATCTGTGTGCAAATGTGGGACCTCCTGGTCAGCCAGCTGCCTTGTGTGGCCTTACTGGGTCTGCACCATTGCCACCCCATGCCTGGGGTCCACTAGATGCTGCACCTGGGGTCTGCTACCTACCACCTGAACGTCTGGGGTCTGCCAGCCACTGCTGCCTGCGTGCCCCTGCCTGTGTGCCAGGGTACGCCAACCTCCACTTTTTCCTGCCGTGACTCCACGCCTCTTACCAGTCTGGATGAATGGTTGTTGGACTTCCGTACAGTTAATTTTTTTTATCAGTTCTGGATGTTTTCTTGTTTCTAAATCTTTGTTGTCCTTAATTTTGGTTGTGCGAGGAGGCACAGTGTGTCCACCTATGCCTCCATCTTGGCCAGAAGTCTAGAATACACATTCTTTTCTTAAGCTCACAAGGAACATTCACCAATACAAACCACTTTCCAGACCATAAAATACACTTCAACATATTCTAAAAAATAGAAGTCATCAGTGTCTGGCCTCAGACCACAATGGAATTAATATAGAAATCAACATTAGAAAAATAACTAGAAATGCCATAATATACAGAGCTTAAATAACACATGGGTCAAAGAAAGAAATCTCAACAGAAATTTTAAAGTATTTTGAACAAAATTAAAATTGTCAAAATTTGTGTGATATAGCAAAAGTAATGCTTAGAGGGAAATTTATAGCATTGAATGCATATATTAGAAGAGAAAGGTCTAAAAACCAATATTATAAGCTTCTCCTTTAAGAAACTAGAAAAAGAAAAACAAATTAAATCCAAAGTAAATAAAAAAAGAAATAATAAAAAATTGAGCAGAAAGCAACGAAATTGAAAACATGAAATCAAAATAGAAAATCATTTTGGTTTTACTATAAATGATTAAGTTGAAATCCTATTTTCTTTTTTTTTTTTTTTTAGTGGCATAAATTTTTTTTCTTTTTTTGACTTTATTTATTTTATTTTTAATCAGTATTTTTTAATTGTTGATATTGTACAGTTTTCTGTCTTTTACCCCGCCCCCAGCCCACCACCCCAGCCCTCCCCACCTTCCTCCCACTTCCACCCCCCATAGTTTTTGTCCATGAGTCCCTTATACTTGTTGCTCTAAACCGTTCCCCTTTTCCCCTGAAATTCCCTCCCCTCCCCCTCTGTACACTGTCAGACTGTTCTCAAATTCAGTGTCTTTGTTTATATTATGCTTGTTTGTTTGTTTTGTTGATTAGCTTCCTGTTAAAGGTGAGATCATATGGTATTTGTCTTTCACTGCCTGGCTTATTTCGCTCAGCATGATACTCTCCAATTCCTTCCATGCTGTCGCAAAGGGTAAGAGCTCCTTCTTTCTTTCTGCTGCATAGAATTACATTGTGTAAATGTACCACAGTTTTTTGATCCATTCATTAACTGATGGGCACCTAGATTGCTTCCAGCACTTGGCTATTGTAAATTGTGCTGCTATGAACATAAGGGTGCATAGGTTCTTTTGGATTGGTGTTTCAGGATTCTTAGGATATAAGGAGAGTGTTAACTACTGAAAAATGTATCACTGAAAGAACAATGAAAGGATGTACTTCAAAAAGGAGATGGACCTAGAAATGAAAAAAAAATAGAGACAAGAACAAAATAGAAAACAAAAGAACTGGAAGACATCTTGGCAAATCTGAATAAATATTTATCGACTGTATAAAATAATGATGATGATGACAAGTACTGGGAGAGCTGCTTCCCAGAGACGGGACCTGCAGCCCCCATGTGCTGCAGTCCCCACCACTCCCTCTTGCTTCTGACTCTGAGATCTCCACCTTAGTTGCTATTTATGAGCATGATGTGCAAAGTCCACTTTGCTGTTTGTTACCAGGAGTCTTCATGTTGTTTGTAGGAAGGATAAAGATATTGATCAATGTTAGGGTTGTTTAGACTGGATGTTAACTATGCATGTTAAATGTTTACGGAAATCCATGAGAGGGTGGGAGAATGAATAAATAGCAGTGAGTGATGGTAACTATTCAAGAATAAATAAATAAATAAATCAGAAAAAAATAGAAAATCAGTGATCTTTGAGAGATCAACAAAATTGATAAACCTCTAGCCAGGATAAATTATAAAAAAAGAAAAAGGAAAGGAATTACTATTATCATAAATGAATGAGGAGACATCATTACAAAGCCCATGGACATTCAAATGATAAGAAATACCATGAACAACTTTATGCCTACAAATTTGATAACCTAGATGAAATGGACCAATTCTTTGAAAGACACAATCTACAAACACTCACAGAAGATGAAATACACAATCTGAATGGCATATAATTTATTAAAGGAATCGAATCAATACTTAGTGATCTTCCAAGTCAGAAAGCACCAGTTTCAGATGGGCTTACTGGTGAATTCTACCAATAATTTAAGGAATAAATTACACCAATTCTCTATAATTTCTTTCAGAAGATACAAGTAGACGGAATTCCTCCTAACCCATTCTATTCCATATTCCAACTTTCTCTAATATCAGAACCAGACAAAGATAGTCCAAGAAAAGAAAAACACAGACCAAATGTCTCTCATGAATGTAGATTAAAAAATTCTCAACAAAATATTAGCAAATTGAATCCAACAACATATAAAAAGAATTATACATTATGGCCAAGTGGAATATATCTCATTGGCAAGTCTGGTTCAACTTTTGAAAATTAATTAATCTATCCTGTCAACAGGCTTAAGAAGAATCACATGATCATATTAATAGATGCATAAAAAGAATTTGACAAAATGGAACATCCATTCATGGTAAAAACTCTTGGGCAACTATCCTTACCATGATAAAAAATATCTACAAGAATCTATGGTTAAGCCAACAAAGATTTATTCCATTAATCTTTGTAACAGTAAAAAGCAGGCATTATTATCACTCTCTCACAGACCGAGGTACAGAGCTGCCAAGTCACTTTTCTAATGACTCAGAGCCAAAAAATAAAAACATTGGAGTCGAATCCTTTGTTACCTGACTTCAGAGTCTATGCTCTATTCACTCATCATGCTACCTCCATTACACGGGGCAAGAACTTTAGCCAAACTTCAGGTTCATGTTGGCTAATATCTCATTTCCCATGAAACATTGCCTTAGATACAGACAAAAGTAATGGCAACAAAAGAATCCTGGGTGAGCACAATTTCCTGCCCCCGACCTTCATCATCTGTGACAAATAGCACTTCCTCCCTTTGGCTATGTGGATCCCCACCCTGAGATTGAGGAAGACCACATGCTTTTGGGAAACAACCCTCCCCAAACACTCTCAGGTTAGCTGGACAATGAGAACATCTCTTACTCTTAAATAAAAGGCTGTCACATCCCCTTAAGACTTGCTTGTCCTGACACTTTATGGTAAGATGTGCCAAAGTAACCTTCCTAAAAATGACTGGCACTGGGCTGCCTCTGGATTCCCAGACAATTATCATCATGATCACGGCCTCTGACCAAAGGTCCTTAAAACATGAGACAGTCCTGCAGGGTAGGGTCACTGCAGGGCAAGCTACACCACTTCGCCACTTGAAGCCCATGATGAGCACATTTATCTATATAAAAAAGAAAAAAAACCCACAAAAACAAAATGAAAATATAAAATTTCCCCAAACTCTGAAACATCTCCTAGGAGATCTAATCACAGAGCCTTACATTGGTCTGGGGAAAGCACTGGGAAAAACACCTTGGGTTCAGCCCTGTTGGGTGAGATGAGGAAGCCCACAGGAATAGATATCTGATATGGTGGCTGAGCAAACCAGTCGACCAGACAGCTCTGTTGTGGGCTGGGATGGTAAGGGTTGAGGGGAGATTAAGGGAAACTAGGCTATGTATGAGGTGGCTCTAGCTCAGACCTAGGCCCAGGTGTTACCCAATATTTTTATCCTGAGTGTTCATGCCAGCCACTCACCTTCCTGAGCACATGAATGTGCTGAGTAACCCAGGCCCAGGTTGGGGAGCTGGGGACATGGCTATAGGTGGCCTATGAAGACAGATGCCCTCTGGCAGTATTTTCTGGCCCTACTTATTCTGTGGTGCTGAGATTGCCTACTGAAAGCTTTCTACCAATTTTTCCCCCTCAGTGTCACCTCCAGGATTCAGATCCAGTTTAGAGCACTGGAGTCTGGAGGTTGAGAAGAGATATCCATGGTATCTGTAATCTGAGGATTTTTCCCCAAACTCTTGTTACTTCCAATGATGCTCCTGCCATCCTTCCAGACCCCAGAGCCAATGTGTACACATCTCTCCCTTCCTGGGTTCTTCCCTAGACTGGCCCTGAACTTCTCATGTTCCTGCAGACTCCACAGCTCTTTGAGAAGCATTCTTGGTAGGGTTAGGGGTGCTTCCTGATATTCCTTAAATTTCCCTACATGGCAGCCATGTAGTTTGCCAGCTGGCTTCCTACTAACACAAGCTGATAGAGAAAGGGAAATGCCTGCATCATTCTACTCCTTCTAGGAAGAAATGGGGTTAAAAAACAAGTCACAGTGTCTGTTGAGTCAGCCACCTCTGACCTTTCATGTGCACCAAACATTGCCTCCCATAGCACTTCTTAGACAGAGTGATAAATATGACAATAATTTGCAAAGTACCCTAGAAATCTTGGGTAACCACTGTCAGCCTGTTCTTCTCTCCAAACAAAACTCAAAGGTCTACTCTTCAGCAGTACTAGAATGCTCTTTGGCAAGTACTAGATCCTTTGGCAAGGATCAAGATTTATTCCTTTCTCTCTGAACAGTTGTAGTCCCCAACCAACAATTGCTTTCTTCAGATGCAGAGACAGCTGGGAAAGTGGGAGCTGCATGCTCCATGAGGTCACTCAATGATCCTCTAAGATGCTTATGAATCATGTATGGAACCAAGAACAAGATTACTGTGCAGTCACATCAATGAGGTGGGCTGACCTGAAGTGAGTTCAGGGGAAATAGAAAGCTAACATATTTGAGCAGTTTGGAAAACCAAGAAATAGACTAGAAAGTTTCAGTTAAAAATTCTAGCTGGGATCACTGGAGACAGCAATGAATTGTGGGAGTGGTCCCAAATGAAGCACATGGGGGAAGGCCAAAAGCTTCCTTTCCTCCATCCACTTGCCTGCCCTAGCACTAACCATAAGAAAACCATTTCATCTGGTTAAAATATGACTCTAAACATACTTTGGTGATATAATCATACAATCATACTAACACACTTAATTATCAACTACTTAAATGACTATTCAGAATCATTTCTAGTTAAAAGCAGGATACTTAGGAAATGCAATTTTTAAATATCAAAGTTTTGTCCTCTGTTTTCAAAATTGCAACTGAATTTTTAAAATGTCCATAGTTTTCTACCCTTGTCATAACTACCTTCAAGTTTGCAAATCTCCTCAAAATCTGTTTTTAAGGCACTTGAGTAGACTAATTCAGAACTCTGGCTCTGCAATCAGAGAGACCTGGGTTCAAGTCCCTGGTCTGCTATTTATAAATCATGCAATCTTGGGAGAGTTATTTAATCTCTCTAAGCCTTTTCACAGTAGTGACACAGTTAAGATGAGGAACCATCTCATAGGGCTCTTGGGAGAACTAAATGACATTAATTCAAGCAAGGTATTTAGCACAGTGCCTGGCATGTGGTAATTTTTATTTGGTGTCTATCATTTTCATGATTGCCTGAAGGTGGGCATGACTGATCAAATAATGAACTTCATTGTTCTGATAGGGTGGATCAGTTGGTTGGAGCATTGCCCCATACACCAAAAAGTTGTGGGTTTGATTTCCCATCAGAGCACATATCTAGGTTGCAGGTTTGATCTCCAGTCAGGCACATACAGGAGGCAACTGAACAATGTTTCTCTCTCTCCCTCTCTCTCTCAAATCAGTTTATAAATAAATAAATAAATAAATAAATAAATAAATAAATAATAAAGCCTCTGGTGATGCACAGGAAGTACTATCTTGTGGTCAAGATTAAAGACAATCCTAGGAGACCAGAATGCTTCAGGTACCCCAGGCATGAACACTATACTTTGCAGTGTAAATTAAAGACAAAGCACATTATGGGCCATTAAGAACTTTGAGCAATTGAAGATAGACAGATGGATTTTCTGCAATAAGTCTTTTAAAGACCTGTTATGAAGGAATTGAAAATTCTCAGCAAAGACTACCACATTTCATAAAGAAAAAGATCTATGTATAAAACATAAAAAAGGATCTATGTATAAAACAGAATAGGAACAATAAAATAAAATATAAATCATAACAGAAAATGTGAAACAGAATGAAAATATAAACTAAACCCTTAGCCACATCTAATTCACAAACTCCACACATGAAAGGATTTGAAGTCAATATAAAAATCACACAATATAGCAATTGCAGTTATTGTATATTTTAACTGTGACTACAATAAAATACTTATAAGGTTCTCATTCTGTATGGTGGATTTGGTCACCTTATTCTTTTGCTATACTATAAAATTTTAAGTCAAAAAATTCCTCTGGGTATCATAATAAGCACACACCTGATAGTGGGGCAAATTCCAATAATAACTGCAGTCACTATACTGGTGCCCAGTGGGAGGCTGTGGAAACAAGGTTTCTCACTAAGCAGTAGCCTAAAAGAAGTGTGTTCTTGCCTTAGCAGGCTACTCATTCTATAAGCACATTTGTAAATAAAATGACTGGTGTTCACACACTTTTGTGCTCTTTTTAAATTTAACATAATGCATAAAATGTATTATTATATGTCATTGCCTAGTTTTATGAGCAGAGATTTCTTAAAGAATATTGTGTTAATTATCTTGCTTAGAAAACAGAGCAAATACAGATCTAGAGGTAGTTTAAAATGTTAAGTTTTAGAAAGTATTCTGTGAGGTAAAAGAAGTATTTCGAAGTTTACTTTGTTAATCAATATAACAGAGCAGGTTCCATCCTAAGAAATTTTTCTAGAAATGAGTAAGTTAGTTAAGGGGAGGCCTCTGTTTCTGTTGTAGCGTCCTTAAAAAGGATGGCTCCCAGCTCCCAGTTCTAATAACAGAACTATGATAAAGGCCGCTAAAATGCTGAAATTTAGTCTCATCTGGACCCCAAGTGGATGGGATATTAAATTCTGCATACTTAGATGGCACCGTCAGACCCACAGGTCCTCAGTTTTCCCTCCAGCGGGAGCTTCAGCAGTTGGTCCCCTGCAACCCAGAGTGTCCACTCTTCCACCTGGGAGAACCTTTGACACTGGGATGGAGGGCTAGGAGAAAGATGGGCAATTAAGCTACTTCTTATGTTGCTTACTAAACTCTTTGAAATCTATTGTAAAAATTGACTTTAGGAGCCTGAGTTCTAAATTTGATTTGTCCATACAGGTGTGCTGGTTATGAGTGTGGAAGAATATGACTGTTCTACAATGGAAACAGCTATCTTTCCCATGAGCTCTGAACCAGGCCTAGACCTTAATTAATATCATTGTCCTCAATTCACAGACAAGGAAACTGAGGCTTAGAGAGTTAAATAAGTTGCTTGAGGTCACACAGTGAATAAGTCGCAGGGACAGCCCTTGAACATAAGCTCTACCACCTCCTGCCACACTGGCCTGGGATATATAGGCCTAGTAAAGCCATTATCAGAGTGCTTCATATCCAGGGGCAAGACAGAGAGACCAGAGGAAGAGAATAGCTCTGGCCCAATGCCATTATTCTATCACATTCTTCCTGGGCTCTGTGTCTCCTGTCCTAGTCCATTTAGCATTAAGTATGTATGATTTTTTTACTTCTTTGGTCTTTCCTGTCCACTTCTTAGGAACTGACCTTGGGCTCTCTCTCTCCTCCTTCCTCAGTCCTGTTCTTATCAGCCCTTTGAGCTCTCTAGCTCCCATTTCTGGCCACTGGCCCAGCCAGGTTTGTGATTGCTGCCTTGTTGGCTTCTTCAGTTGCTGGTCTTCCACAAGACCCATCCTGGGCCTGCCATAAACATGGTCTTACTCTCCTTGTCCTGAATTTTATAGTGAAGTTCCTGATACTTGTACTGTCTGTTCTCAGAAATATCTTCTAGGACCTTAAATATTTGGCCCTGCTATTGTTCAACTCTAATTCTTCTTCTAAGCTTATACTGCCACCGAAAGTACCTAAGGGTTCAAGTTTGACCTTAATCTAATGAAAATTTTTTTCTAATTGCAGAAGTATATGTAGTTGAGGGTACATAGAGTCAGAAAAATATGAATTAGGACCGCAGAAGTTTCACTCACTACTTGTATGACCTAGGATATGTTAGTGTTGGTAAAACTTAGTTTTCTTATTTATATAATAGTGCATTACAAGCTACCTCATGTAGAGGATGCTGTGATGTTAGGCTCAGATCCCAGAGCAGCAAATAAATCTCTCCCCAGTTGCTGGAAGAATTGGTGGCTGACAATTCCCAGCTGAATCCTTCTTTAGGATCTGCACTCAGCCAGTTCCTTCCCTGAGAACCACCCACATCTAACAACTGGTCAACTGGTAGTAAAAGGATATAAAAGTCCAGTTATCTTGGCTGAATTTGAAGCAGCCCTTAAGGGCTATCCCAGTTCCAAGGCTCCTTGTGGGATGAGCTGAAGCTTTTGTTGCAACTGTATTGAATTCACTTTCTCTCTCTGCTCAGCCTATGCCCTTCACTTCCCATGGGCATTAATTCACAAGTACTTCCCAGTAAACTTCCTGCATATACATACTCATTTCAGAGTCTATTCTGGGGGGGAACCTGACCTAAGAGATCTCATGTATTACTGAGTATTAAAGCAATATAGTGTATAAAAAGTATAGTATTTAATAATAGCATGGGCCCTCAGTATTTGCTAGTTCCCTTCTCTTCCTCATTTTTTTGTTTTTCATTCATTCATTCCTAAGAATACTTCAGCTACTGAACTGAGGCTTCTGACAGCAGGCAATGTTCCTCTTCCCACATGGTCAAAACTTTTCACACACAAATAGGTAAACAATCCTTGGAAATTTATTCACCCTCTTAATGGGAGCTACCAAAAGTTTTAAGCAGGTAAATGACATGATCATATTTCTGCTTTAGAAAGATTACTTTGGCCACAGCGTGGGAGAGATTTAGGTAAAAAAAAAACTAGAGGCTGTGAGATGATTAGAAGAAATAATGGTCTCCACCAAAGAAGTGGCAATGAGTTGGGAGAGAAAGAAGTCCATTGGAGGCTTATTCTGTAGGTGGATTCGGTAAGGTTTGGTGGCTGATTGGATGGATGCACAATGTGAAGGAGAGGGACCTATATACAATGGCCTTTAGACTTATAGTATAGTCTCCAGGCATACAGCAATGTCCTCTGAGATAGGAAATACAAGAGGTGGAGATAACTTTGAGACAAAATTGGGAGCAAAGGTATAAGATTAGTTTGTTGGCTTGGGATATGTTCAGCTGAATATTTGTGGTACATCTAGATGGAGATTTCCAAGGAATGTTTGAATATATAGAGCTGAACTTCAGATGAAAAGTATAATCTGAAGAAAAGAACAACAATGAAAAACATTAAAAGTCACCTTCCTAATTCCCTCATTTCACCCTCAGAAGCTGAGACTTAGAGGTTAACACCTCAGAGGGACTTGCCAGAGGCCATATGACCAGTTTTTGTGAAACAATGACCAAAAATCAGTCTCTTGGGCTAGATTAGATCACTGTACCTGCCCCCAACTGACTTTCATTTTGCTCTATTTATATTTATGTTTCCCCTATCTAACAATGCTTGACATATAGTAGGTGTTAAAATGTTTTTGGAATGGACATACTAATTACAACCATTCTTTGAAGTAGGACTGGCCTCTCCTCTCTACATCATTGCTGAAATTATATCTTAGCAGCATCTTTTAAAAAAATTTTTTTAAATATATTTTATGGCTTAGCAGCATCTTGGAAATCATCAGACCCAGGCAAGTCCTATTTAGCCACCAAATTTGCATTCCCCCAAGTCTCTTTCAACTCCGCTTCCCTTCCCCTAAGAACAAAACCTCTGTTGTACAGATTACACCCAAGGGCAGTCTTTGTGCTGAGTCCATAGACTTGAATAGGAAGATTAATAAAAGCAAGAAGAATAAAAAGAAAGTATTGTTTTTAGTGCACAGAACATTCAATTAATTCCTTCTTATTTTACACTTGGAGAAGCTTAGACTAAGAGATATTGTCTTGATTCAGTTGAATTAAATTCCTGAGACTGAAAGAGGAGGGAGCAGTATTAGATAGAGGAAGGCAACCAAGACTTATTGAGCATTTAATGTATGCCAGACATTATGCTGCATGATTTACTGATGCTATCTCACTTAATCTTGATAAAAAATAATCCACTTAGGAAACTGAGGAAAACTGAGGAAACTGAGTCTAGAAAGTTCACTTTTCCTGAGGTCCTAAAACTGGTAATTGGTGGGCTTGAAACTCAAACCCAAACCTGGCTCCAAAGGTTAATGTTCTTTCTCATACACCATGAAATCTTCCAAAGGCTTTTATTGTGGCTCCAGCTGTTAGTTATAAGGCTTTAGATGGATATTTTCCATCCCAGTGCTTTCTGTAGGTGCCAACAAGATTTTTAACATTGCCATCTTAGCAGGCCCTGTAATATTCAGTGATCTGTAGTTTGAGAGAATCCAAGAGACCCATGTGAACATAAGAGGGTAATGGGTCAAGTCCAGTGATTATCAGCGGATCCCAAAGGAAGGAGATGGCATCTTTGACTCCAGCCTCAACTCTGCTGGTAATTTGTTATGTGGTCTTGAGCATGTCACTTCCCTCTCTTGGCCTTCAACACTGAAAAAAATATCAAGAAATGCAATCTTTGTGGGTTACTCTGCTGATGATTTCCCAATATTTTCTGTAATAATCATCTCTATCACATAGGGAATGGAAAGAGGTGATGTATGAGGGAGGGAGAGAGTCTTATCCCTAAGATTTTGAGGCTTTGGGGAAGTAACAATTGGTTTGAATCTTGACAAATGAGTAGGAGTTTGTTGGGTAAAGTAGGAAGAGTGGGGAAATTCCAGGAGGTACAAAAGCTTCAGCAGAGGCCCAGGGTGAGTTTGGGGAACTGTGAGTAGTTTATGAAGGTTGCAGCATTTGCTGAAAAGGAGGAGCCAGACTAGAAATTAGGCAGGAGAAATCCACAGAAGCCAAGTCATATAGGGATCAGTAGTAGCCTTTAGGCCTTCTAAAGAGCCTATCAGTGGAAGATTCTATGCATGTAAATATTACAAATTTGTCTTTGTAAAGGAGCCTCCTGTTCTGTATTTCTGCCCTCTGCCAGAGAATGTCACAACATAGAAAGGATTTGTTCCTGTTGCCTAGGAACTGGAATAGAAAGACACTTGTAAGGCAGAAGCCTGCAGAGCCACAGACAACCTGTAGCCCCTACTCATCCATTGTTCATGGAAGCTTTCTTCTCTTCTTGATTGATTCAACAGAAAAATAATAAGAGAACTGTAATCCACCACCTCAGAAAGGTGCAAAGTTAATCAATTGCATCTAATTATTTTCAGCAAACACCCCCAGGGAAAAGGCTTTCGCATTGTGTGAATTCCAGTCATATCAAATAAAAACAGCCTTGCAAGAAGGACCCTTCACATAATAACCATAAAAATCGAATGACTATTCTCTGGGAATGTGGTTTTGAAGGAACTCCAAATCCTCTGTTTCTCCAGTGGCTTCACAGCTGTTGGTTTTCACCATGATTGTGGGTTATTTGTTTTAAAGGCAAGAGAGAGGATATAGAGTGGGATGGGACTAGGGTGAGATAAAATGCAACAAAGCTAAATGTTCTTACTGGAATATAGGTATTTTTCTTGAATAAACACTCCCTGAATTACTGTAAACCTTTTATTAATTTAGTTAATTCCTAGAACTCTGGAAAAGTTGATTATGATTATTTGTTTTTAAAGTTTTCTCATTGCTTTTATGAATGAGAGAATTTTTGGAGGTCCTTACTCTGCCATTTTTGACAACATCTACTGTGTGTGTGTGCACATGCATGTGAAATTCTCTTCATCAGGTTAAGTGAATTCTCATCTATTACGTTGATTAAAATCATTGTCATACATCTTTTACATTTTTATTCATTTTTTGAAGTGATTGTTTGATTCCCCCATTTTAACGGCCAATGTAACTAATTACATAAATAAATTTTAAAAGTTAAACCACCTTTGCATTCCTGGGGTAAACTCTATGGTATATCTTATTACATTAATGAATTCAATTTGGTAATATTTTATTTAGAATTTATATTTGCAAGTGAGGTTGGCCTAAATATAGGGAACTAAAAGAAGATAGCCATCATTTGGACAACTGAACTAAGAGGACTGTGTCCATGTCATAATGGTTTCTATGTGCAAGAGTCAACTATAATTTGTAGATGGTTTCTGTTGGGGAGTAGGTAAGTCCATTTGAAGTTACATAGGATAAATCATTTAGGATTAGAAATAGAACCAGTTTAAGAAACCTGGAAAAGAGTTCCTTAAACAAGATACATTTTCATTATTGTCTCAACTAGTTTGGTATGGTGATTTCTCAGATGTCTTTAGGATATGGTGACTCTATCATCCTTAGTTTGTGGTCTTTGTACTCATGGCCCAAATGGCTACTGATGCTCCACACATCCATTTTTTTTTGGTCCCAGGAAGCAAGATAAAGGAAAAAAATGGAAAATATCTTCCTATCCATTGCCAGAAATCTTACACAATTTCTGCTTATTAGCAATGGCTAAAACTTAATTGTAAAGCAGTTGGGAAATGCAGCCTTTAAATGAATTGCAACTGTCCAACTAGATATCAGGGTTTGTGAATCTGTGAAAAATGAAAGATAAATATTTATTGAATAAATGTTTAGGAGTCTTTGCCACCTAGAGAGGGGTTTAGTCATATAAGAGAGACATCTTTGCAATCAGATGCATGGGATGAAGGTGAATGTGTGTGTGCTTGTGTGCACATGTGCTTGGCAGTCAAGGAGGATGAGGAGGACATCTACCATTGTATGTGCTTATCTTCTTATCTCTGAGAACAGTGTCACAATAGACTTTATCCTTTATATTTACCAAAAGTTAAAATAAGTTTCTTAATCTGAGGGCTAATTATAGAGTATGTTTACTTTTAGAAATTTACCATGCACTTTTCAGTACATATGTAATATTCCAATAAAGAAAGATAATGATAAAAGGTGACCTTGAGAAAAATACTAGATTTTAAGGTTTTGTCTCAAAAATTTCCCTAGTTTTTTCCATTTAGCCACAACACTTCGAACCTATTTTCTCTCCTTTATATAGAAATATGTAATTACTTAATATATAAGTATGTTTATACTTATCTTACTATCACATATAAACACATAGTAAAAATTGTATAAGGTCTCTTTTGAGAAATCAGCTGACAGTCTGATGGGAACTCCTTTGTAGGTGACTGTCCCCTTATCCCTTGCTGTTTCTAGAATTCTCTGCTTCATTTGAATCTTGGCTAATGTAATTACAATGTTCCTTGATGTGTTCCTCCTTGGGCCCAACTTCTTTGGGACTCTCTGAGCTTCCTGAATGTCCTGGTAGTCTATTTCCTTTGCCATATTGGGGAAGTTCTCCTTTATTATTTGTTCAAATAAGTTTTCTACTTGTTGCTCTTCTTCTTCCCCTTCTGGCACCCCTATAATTCGGATGTTGGGACGTTTAAAGATGTCCTGGAGGTTCCTAAGCCTCTCCTCATTTTTTTGAATTCTTGTTTCTTCCTCGTTTTCTGTTTGGTTGTTAATTTCTTCCTTCTGGTCCACTCCATTGATTTGAGTCCCAGTTTTCCTTCCATCTCTATCAGTTCCCCATGCGTCTTCCTTCATTTCACATATTGTAGCCTGCATTTTTTTCATCTAATTTATGAGCAAAATCAACCAATTGAAAAGCAGGGACCTACATCCAAAATTGCTCTTTCCAGCAAAGCTGTCATTTAGAATGGAAGGGAAGATAAAGTGCTTCTCAGATAAGGTCAAGTTCAAGGAGTTCATCATCACCAAGCCCTTATTATATGAAATGTTAAAGGGACTTATCTAAGAAAAAGAAGATAAAAATATGACAGTGAAAAGACAGCAAACTCATAGCTATTAAGAACCACACCTAAAACAAAAGCAAACTAAGCAAACAGCTAGAACAGGAACAGAACCACAGAAATGGAGATCATATGGAGGGTTAGCAACAGGGGCGTGGGAGGGGGGAGAAGGTACAGAGAATGAGTAGCATAGATAGTGGGTAGAAAATAGACAGGGGCAGGGTAAGAATAGTATGGGAAATGTAGAAGCTAAAGAACTTATGACACAAGGACATGAACTAAAGGGAATGTGGGTGGGAGAGGGTGTGCAGGGTGGGGGGAATGATGGGGGAGAAACGGGACAACTGTAATAGCATAATCAATAAAATATATTTTAAAAAAAAGAAAAAAATTGTATAAGTATATACATTTACCAGAATTATTTCTGAGGTCCATGGGTCTGTATCTACAGCCATGATATCACATTACATTAATTATCCCATATCTAGAAAAAATAATTAAATAAAGGCAACTTAATACCTGGATTTATTCAAAGAGATATTTCAAATTGTACAATTTGCTAACTCACCTCCTCATCCTGCAGAAAGTTCACATAGAACCACTTGAAACTTCCTTGGGAATTTTCAAATGTCAATGAGAACAATCTTTCGCAACACAAATCTAGCCATACCCCTTCCCTGCTAAAAGTCCGTCAATGGCTTACTAGTGTCCTTAGGATAAAATTCCCAGGATCCTGCATTCCATGGTTCCTATGACCAGTGGTCTTGCCTTTTGCTACATTTTCTCTAGCTTTCCCAGACCACTGGTCTCAGTATTAATCTCAAGAGTGGTAAACTTTTTCTTCTTTTCCTAAATTAGGATATTCTGAATTCAGTTTTATGTCATTGGTGCTGTGCAAGGCAGGAGGAGGTGGGAATGTACAGTGTCTCTGTAGGTGCTAACCTAAGGATCTGTCCAATGATATCAATAACTATCTTTGACTTTACTTCAAATTTTATAAAAGACTGGGCTGATGCTCCTCCTGCCTCACTGGAGTCTCCAGAGCCCACACAAAGGACTAGAGAGGGGTTGCTGGTCTGTTTTAGAATAACTCTTACCTTTCAGTTTTTCTCAAAAAAAGAACCCCCAACTCTGCCATGAATGTATATAAAGCTCTTTACTGCATTGTCTAGTAGACCTCAAGAGTCCAGAGAACTTTAGGAGGAAGAGGGGTTCCAGGAATTTGCATATGAAACAGTGTCACAAGTCTGAAGAATAACTAAACATGATTTATCTTGATGGGATGGACCCTAACAATTTGCATATGAAATCTTGCTACCTTGATGCCAATGTTCAGTTTTTCTCTTGATTCTTCAAGTTACTCCCAAATCCTTCAGTGAAACTGTCCCCCATATTTTTAGTTTGGGTATCTTTCATGCAATCAGATGACACAGGAGACAGTTTCTGCCTTTCAATCCTTTCTCATGTTTTGCAAATACAAATGTCTTGGCTTTGCCCTGATGCTTATTGAAATTCTCCTCTGCTCAAAGTTGATTTTAGAGTCAATAAAGCTAAACTCTAGCCTAAAGGGTGAGAGAGGAAATGGGTCCACTTTATTCTAATTGAATCACCTTACTAGTGAATTTTGCAGCTGAATTTCTCACTAGCTTTTCTAAGACATAAGCAGGCCTCAGTTATATTAGAACAAAACATATTTTTCTCATTAATCTGATCCTGACTCTTATGAAATTAAAACCCCAGAATTATTATGCTAAGGATTATTATTATTTGATTCTTTGAGAGGTTGTTTTATTTTTCAAGCACCATCCCTCAAGATGCCTCTCTATTTACTGTCTAGAAATGTGACAATAGCTTTCTTTAGGTATTTTTTTTATTCACACTTCTCCAGCAACCAGGGGTGCTTCCCTCATCCTCCTTTCCTTATTCTTGAAGGCTTCTCCCCACACTCTCCCTTCACATTTCATTTTTCAGTCTCTGATTCCAAAGGGAAGATCCTCAAAACTAGATCTGATGTTTCTAGTTTACATTTGTGTAGTTCTCACTAGCTCTTTTATCTAGCATTTGTTATATTTTACGACACCTATAGCATTGTCATGATTGAAATTAAATTATTAATTTTCCTTAGGGCAGTCTTCCAAAACAAGATTATCATCTGCATGAAGGTAAGAACTATGTCTGTCTTTCTCAGTGATAAATCTAGAATGATGTTTAACTTATAGCAGTTGTTTACTAAGTACATAAAAACAGTTTTTTTAATAGTCTGAACTTGGTTGGGAACTAATATTTTTCCCACATTCACATCAGGATTATGTCAATTCTGTCTTTCATCACTTGAGGGATATTTTGGAAAATCCCTCAAGCTTCATTTTTATCACTTCTAGTAATTGGACAGTACAGTTTAAAGTAAACCTTCCCTTTAATCTCTTCCTGTCACTCCAGCTCAGGCTTGTCTCATGGTCCAAAAATCTATACCAAGGAGGAAGGTATGGTCTAATCTTTTTCTCCTCCTGTTTACCTCATCTAGGTCCAGCTTTTCCAGTGATGTGGTGCATGACAGAGAGGCCAAACTATTAGTCAGTTACCTGGTTGTTTCTGGTTTTCTGTTCCTCTAATATCAATCCATTGTGGTTACATTCTATGACAGATATCTGAATATTGACTCATTCATGGAGCACAGGTATTAGTGTTTGGGGGGCTACAGTAAGGTTGGTGGGAGTGGGAAGCTCTCCACTGAAGAGTGCTGATGTGGGAGATGTTCTCTGGCTTGGCATTTTCTGACCCTCCTCTCACTCAGCTCTCACTAATGATGTATCATTCATACTGGTTCCTTGAATCTGCCTACCTGGTGGCTGAGTGGCAAGACAACTGAAGATTAGCTACCATCTGCAGTGTCCTCTGTGGCAACCCCTACATCCTCACCATGCCGAACAGTTAGTGTGCAGACTGCTCCTCATCTCATCCCAAAGCAATGTTTCTATCTTCTGGAAGATCAGCAATTCTACTACCCAACCAGGGAGAGAGATTTCACTTCTTTTCTCTTTCTTGAATCTTTCAAGTGGTGCTTTTGGAGCCCCTTTCATTTGGCATTATGGAAAGGGGACTTCATTGGTGCAGAAGAGAGAAAAACCACAGGTCTCTCCCAGCTCCAACAATTTTGATCACGATGATATTCTTCTTCTCTCTCGAATCTTCTATTTATACAGAATGGAGGTGAAGACTGCTAAAATGATTGCTGGAGGAGCAAAATCAATTTGATCACCTCTTACTTAGCCTAGGGGTGGTGCTATTCCTGATTCATTTATAGCTGTTTTTGGAATGTGAAGTCTCTGTCTTAGCTCTATAAGTTTGAGGCACTGGGAAAAGTCTCACCAGGAATTCCATTACAGATATGTGTTGAGAGAATGAATCAATGATTTTGCTATGCTGTCTGTTCCACAGGGAACCTCTGCTCAAGCTAGGCTCCCAGGCACATGGGTCAGTGGGCTGGGAAGCAGTTACTGAGGGGACTATAGCTCCTGTTATTTCCAATAAGGAAGTAAAGTAACCAACCAAGGCACTAACTATCAGGCTGTGAGACCCTTGTTGGCAGATGTAACATCAGAGGCAGAACAGAACACAGCGAGGGCTCTGTAAAAAGCAGGAGTGATGGAAGAAATGCTGAATCAACAGGATGAAGTGGAAGAGAGGGAAGGAAAAATAAGAGACAGGAAGATGATAGAAAATGAGGGTGACAAAAATTCGGGAAGAGAAAAGATGGTGGAAGAGAGAACGGGGAAGACTGAGAGGCTTAGATCAAGGGGAAGAAACTGTGCAAAGGGACCATGCTGCAGCTTGCCCAGCTGGAGCACAGGGGCATGAGCACAGCTGGTGAAAGAAAACAAGGGTTTGTGGTTACCACTTTGTAACTGGTGTAGGTGGCTGTGGGCTAAATCTATCCCATCTTCCACATGCAGCCTTCTGAGAGGTGATGCAGAAAAGAGAGAAGGAGGTGAGGGGAGAGAACAGCACACCTCTCTAGGTGCAGGGGCTGCCACTTTAACAAATGCACTAGCCCAAAGTTACTGCAAGTGGTGGATCCTGTTATTCCTGGACAAGAAGTGAGAACAAAAGATGGAAACTTTCAAAGAATGTTCTGGTCTCAGCAAGAGTTGTGTAGAATAAACACAATCAAGGAAGCCACTTTAAACTGAAACCACAATAAAGAATTTTGGAAACACTTCCTCTCCCAATACACAGCCCCATTCATTAGAGGGGTGCTGTTGGGTAAAGAACATGGCACAGAGCTGGACACATAGATGGGCACCATGGATGTTGGCTATCATTAAGCAGATCCCAGTACTGGGCCTCAGTTCCTAGCATGTCCAGCACTTGGTAAATATGGGTGGAGAATGAATGAACTCACTGATTTGGGATCCGGGTCTAATTTCTGTGTTTCTCTACTTGGCCCCACACCGGGGTCCAATCCAAGCTTTTTCTTTGTGCAGAGTTGCCAATAAAGGCTGAATTATCTCAGTTTCTGGCTTTGTAAACCTTCTCTGCATCACCTGGTGCTACCTGTTAGAACAAGTTGGTCCCTGGTAGCACAGCCAATGTACTTATGGAACACAGAAACCTTTAAAGGACCACCGGAAAATTTAACTTGAGAAGGGAATGAGTGTGATATCCAGGAGCTGAACAGGGTAGGAAGTGGAGGAGAGAACCAAGTCCCATGGACAGGCCTAGAACCACAAAGCTTAATGGTCAGAACAGCATTACGCCTGGAGACATCTTGCACCTTGCTGCTCAAACAATGATATGTGAACAGCAGCAGTTACATCTCCTGGTAACTCATTAGAACTGCAGAATCTCAGTTCTCATCCCAGACCTACTGTCTTAGATTCTGCATTTTAACAAGACCACTGGGTGATTTCCTTCACTTAAAGAGAAAGTTTGAGAGATACCAATCTAATCCAAGGCTTTAAGTTTTACCAAAACCCTCTACAGTAGAGCCAGCAGAGGGCAGTGAGTGCTATAGGGCATCCAGAGCATGCTGAACAACTACATTGAAAAACTTGTCCTCAGACTTCCAGCTAAGATGGAGGCATAGGCGGACACACTGTGCTGCCTCTCACAACCAAAATTAAGGACAACAAATATTTAGAAACAAGAAAACAACCAGAACTGATACAAAATTGAACTGTACGGAAGTCCAACAACCATTCATCCAGGTCGGTAAGAGGGGTGGAGTCACAGCAGGAAAAAGTGGAGGTGCGGACCCAGGCATGCAGGCAGCAGTGGCTGGAAGTTCCCAGGCACACAGGCAGCAGCAGCGAGCACACTCCAGGCCCACAGGTGCAGACCTAGTGAGGCCACACAAGGTGGCTGGCTGACCAGGTGGTCCCACATTTGCACGCAGATAATCCAGGCGAAGGGGGAGCAGCAGAAGGGACTGGAATCTGAGAAAGAGAGTGGAGCAAGCACCATTGTTCTCTCTCAGACCCTGCCCCCACATACAGCATCACTACCCAGCAACTGGGCTACCCCACACTGGGGAACACCTAAGGCTCCACCTCTTACATAACAGCTGCGACAAGACCAAAAACAAACAAACAGACCAAAAAAAAAAAAAAATGGCTCAAAACGGAGAACAAATGAAAGCCCCAGAGCCAATTCCTCCAAGTGGTGAAGAGATAGCCAACCTATCAGATGCACAGTTCAAAGCCCTGGTGATCAGGATGCTCACAGAATTGGTTGATTTTGCTCACAAATTAGATGAACAAATGAAGGCTACAGTAAGTGAAATGAAGGAAAATGCACAGGGAATCAGTAGAGATGGGAGGAAAACTGGGACTCAAATCAAAGGAGTGGACCAGAAGGAAGAAACTAACAACCAAACAGAAAAGAATGAAGAAACAAGAATTCAAAAAAATGAGAGGCTTAGCAACCTACAGGACATCTTTAAACATCCAAACATCCAAATTATAGAGGTACTACAAGGGGAAGAAGAATAGCAACAAGTGGAAAACTTCTTTGAACAAATAATAAAGGAGAACTTCCCCAATCTGGCAAGGGAAATAGACTACCAGGAAGTCCAGGAAGCTCAGAGAGTCCCAAAAGAGTTGGACCCAAGGAGGAACACACCAAGGCACATCATAATTACATTAGCCAAGATTCAAATGAAGGAGAGAATTCTAGAAGCAGCGAGGGATAAGGGGACTGTCACCTACAAAGGAGTTCCCATCAGACTGTCAGCTGATTTCTCAAAAGAGACCTTCCAGGCAAGAAGGGGCTGGAAAGAAGTATTCCAAGTCATGAAAGGCAAGGACCTACATCCAAGATTGCTCTATCCAGCAAAGCTTTCAGTTAGAATGGAAAGGCAGATAAAGTTCTTCTCAGATAAGGTCAAGTTCAAGGAGTTCATCATTGCCAAGCCTTTATTATAGGAAATGTTAAAGGGACTTATCTAAGAAAAAGAAGATAAAAAAATACGACAGTAAAATGACAGCAAACTCACAGCTATTAACAACCACACCTAAAACAAAAGCAAACTAAGCAAACAGCTAGAACAGGAACAGAACCACAGAAATCACATGGAGATCACATGGAGGGTTAGCAACAGGGGAATGGAAGGAGGAGAGGTGGGGGAAGGTACAGAGAATAAGTAGCATAGACGGTGGGTAGAAAATAGACAAGGGGAGGGCAAGAATAGTGTGGGAAATGCAGAAACTAAAGAACTTATGACACATGGACATGAACTAAAGGGGGGAATGTGGGTGGGAGGGTGTGCAGGGTGGAGGGAAATGAAGGGGGAGAAATGGGACAACTGTAATAGCATAGTCAATAAAATATATTTTTTAAAAAAGAAAAGAAAAACTTGTCCTCAGACTTCATTCAGTTGATGATGAGAACTTTGGGCAAATATTGGTATATCTTCCTTGCACAAAGACAAGTGGCTTGAATTCATGGAATCATCCCCTTAAGTTTTATGTATAAGAGAACAAATGAGGGGCTTATCGTGGATGTTCAAGATTTTAGTGGGCAAGTGGGAGACCCAGGAGAGCGGATGCTGTAGTTCCAGGTAGAGTCTGAAGGTAGGAGAAACCAAATGTCCCAGCTTGAAGGCAGTCAGGCAGGAGGAATTGCTCCACACTTTCAGGAGGGGAGCCTTTTTTGTTCTGCTCAAGCCTACAACAGATTGGATGAGGGTCATCTGCTTTATTCAGCCTACTGATTTAAATGTTAACCTCGCAGAGAAATGCCCTCACAAACATACCCAGAATAATGTTTGACCAAATGTTTGGGAATCTTCATGGCCTACTAAAGTTGACACTTAAAGTTAACCATCACAGCTCAGGAGGAAAATGAAAAGCTTACACAGCATTTGCCTCTGCCACAGAGGATTGGATATGGGGAAGGATAGTTTGGTGTCAAAAGAGCCTACCCTTTAGTGACCCTCTTTAGTTAAAGGCCTATGGGGAGCCTCAGAGGAGAAAAACCTACGGCAAAAATTCCAACTATTATGTCAATGCTGGGCCGGACATAATACAGTGGGAGACCCTGGTGAGAATATTTAGTCAATTTAATGGTTTTATTGGATCCCCTGACACAGCTAGAACTTGAAGAGTTACTCACACAGCAACAATGATGAAAGAGGGGGGAGCTCTGCTTCCATGAAAGGCTTGGGAGGGACCCTTTTATGTGGTAAAGGTGTATACTCAGTTCTAGAGGAGTAAGCCTGACCCCATATTCCCAGGAAACCCAATTATGTTCCTCATAGGAGCTGGAAGAAAGCAAACCACAAGGAAGGAGGATAGAACTTGGTGAAGGGAAAGTGTGGGAGTTTTGGATCACAAGGAGGTCTATCATAGGTATGGGAGCAAGACTCAGAGACAGCACAAATTAACTCTTCAGCCACAGGGGAGTTGAAGGCTTATGGTTCCAGGCTCTTCCCCTACTTACCTTGATGTTCCAGTTTCTCCAGGCTGATGGAGCTGGTATTGTCTGACAGAGTTGAGGTAACTTCAGGAATCCACTTTGACAATAATACTAAATATTTATTTAAACATTGCATAGTATGATTGCATTTTTTTAGATTTTATTTATTTATTTTTAGAGAGAGGGGAAGGGAGAGAGCAAGAGAGGGAGAGAAACATCAATGTGTGGTTGCCTCTCACATGTCCCCTACTGGGGATCTGGCCTGCAACCAGGCATGTGCCCTGACTGGGAATCGAACTGGCATCCCTTTAGTTCTCAGACCAGCACTCAATCCACTAAGCCACACCAGCCAGTGTTGATCACATTTTTTGGTGGAAAAAAATGCATGTGTATCTATCTATGCATGTTGGAAAACAACTAGGGCATATAAAATAAAATGTTAGCCATGGTTTTTATTTTTATTTTCATTTTCATGCTTAGGAATTTTATTTTTGCAAAGTGATTTATAATATATTTTAATAGTTATTCTAAGTTGAGATTTAGAATGGCATGTCATAAAGAAAATCTTTCATATTTGAGAGAAGAGACTATCCCCACCCAGCATTTGTCTAAATAGCATATTATGGCTACATTATTTATGAATTGTTAATAATTTATTCCTTAATCTACAGATGTAAATATACCATTTCAACCTACAGTTATGGAAGGTCTGCAAACCTGAATTGTGACATTCAACTTATTTTTTCTTTTACTTATTATTTATTTTTAATTGAATTTATTGGGGTGATATCAGTTAATAAAATTATATAGGTTTCAAGTGTACAATTATATATTACATCACCTGTATACTGTATTGTATGTTCACCACCCCCAGTCAAGTCTCTCATTTATCTTTTACACTCTTCTCTCTCCCCTCCCCCATTTTCCTCTGATGATCGCCATACTGTAGCCGTAATTTTTAAAAGTTAACTTGAAAATCTTTATACATGCCTCAGCACACTTTCTCTATCCCATAGAGCCAGAGCTTCTTCCAGCTTAAGAGCATGGTTGCTGATAGAAGCAAGACCTTTCAGTCTTCAAGTTTCAGGATTAGGAAAGCTTGTTTCAGGTCAATAGGAGGCCAAGAATGGTGGGTATCATGACCACTAGCCATGCTGCAATCCAAGCTACTCCAGAAGATCGTGCTGAAAGACAAGAGAACCCCAAACACTTAGGTGTCTTCATTACTACATCAATAAAGGGTGGGGGTATGGGCATTGTTTTTGGAGTAGGAGAGTGTGTTTCCTCCCTGAATCCAGTCCTAGTGTGCCTGGGACATCCTCTTCCTAGACTGACTCAATCTCCCCAGATGTAAAGTGTAAAAAATGAAGAACCCCCTTAACTATCACTGGCTCAGGTGAGTCCTCAGCTTGCAGGTCACTTTGTATGTCTGTGGGCCTGGGAAAGAATCACTCTCCACTGGACATCACTTAGTTAGGAGAAAGCTCCAAGTCTAAACAGATGACCATAAATGCTATGCACAGTTGACCTTGGGGAGGCAAGGACTTCTTCTCCTTCTTGTTTCTCCACCCTGTTAACTATCTGTACCAACTAGAAGGGGAGATAGAGATGGAAGGGAATAAAAACAGAGGAGGAGAGGAGAGGAGACAGATGGAAGAGAGGGGAGGAAGTACAAATAATGAGAAAAAGAATGAGTGATAAAATGGGGAAGGGAGGTTAGGGATACTTTTGTAGGATAATTTGGACAGCTAAAAAGTGACAAGATAGGTAAAAAAATTTATGTATTATTGTTTTCATCCTTTCTACAAATGAGTAGTCCCCTTCATTTTATGAAGGACAGGGCCCACATGTCTTTATTTTTCTGGATCTTGGGATATGGTTTTGATATGAAGGTGGTGCTAGAACTGTCCAGTCAACTTGTGGTCTCAAAGTCAGACACCAAACTTCATATTGAGTCTGAGGTGACAGAAAAGCAGAAAACATGAGGTGACTAGAAGAGACATGACCTGTTAATTGGGAAGAATAAAGAAGAGAATACAAGTTCCATAGTCTACCTGTGTCCACAGAGGTATAGAAATCAGCACAGGTAGGAGAGTAGACTGGATCCAAGAGGACCATGAAAGAGCAGTGTCCGTAGGGGCCATGGTCCTTGACAAGGCTTGACAGGGATCTCAGGTAAATGTCACATCACTAGTATGAGTTATTCGAGAAGGATATGTATACCAGGGCTCAGAGATATGACTTCAGGGGTGTGAAGAGTAAGAGACCTGAATGCTGGTTATAGTGACCCATATTTACTAATGGGGTCCCTAAACCTTTAGTGTCTCCCAAAGTGAAGGGAATGAGCATAATTTATCTACCACTCGCTGAAAACCTGTCAAACACTGTACTGACTTATTTGTATTGTCTCATTCAATCCTTACAACAGCATGAGATAAAAACTATTATTTTGTCTGCTATTTAATAGGACATGACTTAGAGAAGCTAAGTAACTTGCTTAGCTAATAAATGTCATTCCTAGAGTTAATCCCAGGTATCTGACTCCAAAACCTATGAACTTACTACTTGATCTAAGCTACCTCACTATAGGATCTGTGTAGGCTTGGTAGAGAGATAGGAGTGATGTTCAAGTGAGTGAGTAGATCCTCCCAGGAGACAGAGAAATGTGAAACATAAAAAAATTCACATAAATGTGAATTTGCTTGCCTAAATTCATTAAGAAGCACACAGTTGCGGGGAGCAGAGTGTCTCTATCTTAGGATAAGGCTCTCACTCCTGTTCACTACTTGTTTTTACTCATGTTCATCTCCTTGGCCTTTCTTTTTCTGATTTAGGCTGTCTACCAGAAACCCCTTGGTACACCTACTCAACAATATGTGGCCTGCTCTCCCACTTGTCCTTTTTCTGTCTGCTCATCATGATATTTCAAATTGCCCTACAATTACCCTGGCTGCAGACTCAAGTACTATGCATTGTTAGAGCAGGTGAGGAAAGGGGACATCCTATGCAACCATCCTTTGCAGATGAGGACACTGAGCTCCACAAAGATAAAGTGAGTTTACTGAGAGGTTTTAGCAGAGCTACAGGTAGAACCCAAGTCTCCCAGATGCCTCTGCAGTTCTCCACCAAATTCTGTACCAGGAGGCTGAATAGGAACCTCACACCTTTCTTCATTCAAGAGAAAACTAATAACTCTGAAGCCACAACAGCTCCCTTAGGAATATTTCTTACCCGGTTTACAGGCTGAAGTAAAGTGGACTGTGCCATTGTTACTGCTCACAGGGTTGCTGACTTGGCATGTGTAAAACTTGGAGTAGTCTTGTGGCTTAATGGAGATGTTAAGCACATCACTCTGAAGCTCTTTTGGGAAGGGCCCTGAGTCCCTATACCAGAAGTATTGGATAGATGTATTATCCGGGATCACACATGACAGGATCAGAAAACAGCTGTTGTTCACTTCCTGCATTTTCTCAATTTTTATGACAGGTTTAGGTACAGGATCTGAAGAAGAGAAAGAGGTTATTAGATGAAACAATGGATTTATGCATTTATGAAGCATTTATGCTGTCAGGCAAGTTTAGCCAACAACATACAAAGAAAGCTAGGAGGGGACAAATGCTGTGGAAATTGGAGTCATAGAGAAGAAGCCCCTATAGAAGAAACAGAAGAGCCTCTCCTTGAGTTGAAGCGAAGCTGGATTCAGGAGGGGAAGCCATGCACCCAGAAACAAAATGGGTCTATGACCATCTGTGGTCCAGAAAGAACAGCAGAGTGCTGGCAGAGAGATCTTTGAACTGCTCAGGGCCCCTTCTCTAGCAATGGCCTGTTGCAGACCGTTCAGCCTGGTTTCAGGAGCTGTAACCCTCACCCCATGGTGGGCTGTGTAAGAGACAAGGGACCCACTTCATCTGGGTCTGTTCTGTCAAGAGGACATGACTTACTAAGGAGACAAAGCTTATCTCCCTAGCAGGAGCACTGCTTCTGCTTCATCCATCTCTGGCCCCAGAGCTTGGTCGGTAGTCAATGATGGGTAAGACTCCTCATGGGAGGGGCAACCTAAGCCAGACACGACCACTTGGGAGGCCTCATGGAAGGACTCGGTGTGGGGGGGTGCTGCAGCAAAGAGGATGTGATGGACCCTTGCCCCCCAGCTATTCTAACATAGCCCGAGTCCTCATTTCCATCTGGGAGATGTCTTCTGCTTCCTAATTGGCTTAAAGCCTGAAGCTATGAGGGCAAGCAGTGCAGCCCTGTGCTGGCCAGGACGGTTCCCTGGGTGATCGGGCATAAGAAAGAATTCCTAAAGTCCTGTGAAACCTGCTTTGCTAAGAGTGCACTCATTTAAATGATAAGGGTCGGAGGAGGAAATGAGTATGTCTCACGGTTTTGCAACCGCTTTTCTGGACAGACACTGACCCAGATTAAGCCCTCAGATTTCTTTGAAATGTTATCCATTGTTTGATCCTTGCTGCCTGACATACCTGTATTTCTGTGTATTGGAACCCAATAAAAGCCTAGTGAGGAAGGGGTTCTGGATCATTCTCCTCTGAGAGTTTGTCCACCTCTCCTCCCCAAGCAGATCATATCTTGGTAGTTTTATTTTCATCTGTGACGGACAGAGCCCCCCCCACATCTGGCACCCAGGACAAGGGCTCCCCACAATAGCCCTCAGTTGGCACCTTGGCCTGTCTATCTTTCAAAGACTTTTGGACTCAGCTTCAGCAAGAGTCCAGGTTAAGACATATTGCTCTGCACATGGTGAAGCCCTTTTCTGTGCTCTGGCAGAGCTACAGAAAAGAACCTCATGTAACCCCAGCACCTGTCAGCAGTGACCAACAGCATTGCGCTTATTAACTTTTATATCTCAGTGCCTAGTACAGTACCTGCCACAGAGCAGGTATTCTATAAATATCTGATGAACGGATAGATGGATGGATGGGTAGATGGCTGGCTGGCTGGCTGGATGGAGTAGTTATGAGATAGAAAGGACAAAACACTAACTTTGGATTGAGACCAGCCTGGATCTTGGACTTGGCTCTGGTGAAGTGACATTAGGCAAGATAAGTGACACCTTAAATTTCTTTCTTATTTATAAAATGATATTGTCCATGAGAAGATGCTTTCTGTAGACTGTAAGTGTTATATGTACACTGAAGGTCACATCATCATCACTGCTGTTGTTATGCTGCCAGACAGGAGGAAAGGTAATCCCCAGTGTCTGCTTTATCCTTTGCTAGGGTCACTTTACTTGAAATCCTCTAGGGTCCTTTCATTCTGGTCAAGGGTAAACCATCTGCCATATCAGTGCAGTTCAAATGTCACAGGATTAAAATGTGGCATAGAATTAACCAGATCAGATCTTGCCTCTGTGTTGTATGTGGGTGAAGGGGCAAAGGGAACTCTGCCAAGCCAGTGTCCTGAACTCTAGACTCATCTTCTCTGTGCAACCCTCTTAGATGCTCAGCTTACCCTGCATGCTTTAACTAAGCAATTTTTATACCTCTTTTTGTCATTTCACATGGACTAGCTTCATGTCTTATATACCTTCCATATTTCTCATGGTGAGCAGCAGAACACTGAGCACTTGTGGATGGGATTTACTGAATCAGTTGTGGTAGTCTGATTCCAAAATGCCCCCTATGAGCTGTCTAAAATTCCTGGGTTGGACTAAAGGATGTTTGTTTTTCTAAACATATCCTGAGGGTATTATCTTCAGGTAGATGTGCTGAAGCCAACTAGCTTGTGGGTTTTAACATATTCAGAAATTTTGCAAGCTGGTTGTGAAACAATTAGTAACTTACAAAATGATAGATAGCAAATGGAAGTACCTGACATAGCAATATAAAATCCCCAGCAATGGTGGTCACTAAAGCCCAAGGAGGTTCATCTGCTGCAGTTCAGAAATAAGGGGAAGGCATCAGAGAAAGAACAGGCAGATGCATACTTTCTTACAGTCCTTCTCCACAAATTCAAGATTTCACACAAAGCTTTGGTTTCTATCAACAAAGATGGAGTTACATTCATTCGTTTCTGATTAGACAATCTTGTGGCTATTTTGACATAAGGTTCTTGCATGAGAGTTCCTGAGTGACTTGGAAATACATTCATCTTCCCTTTCTTGGTCTTCTGACCCTATCTTCAAAGTGGAAGGCCTCCTCATTGCTTCTAAGATTAAAGATTAAAATATGCTTGATCCATTTACATACAGCAATCTAAGTGTTTGGCATTAATCACATATCAAGGAATGGTGTTGACTCAGGAGATTGGGAACAAGGAATAGAGTAGTCTTAGTTTCTCCAGGCATTTTGCATACATCATTTAAGAACTGGGGGAGACAGCCCACAAATTAAATGTGGAGGTAAGCTTTTTGTAGGCAGTGTATAGAAGAAGAGATAGGTTAGGAGAGAAGTCTTTAGGATAGAAGATCTGGTCCAAAAAATGAAATAAGAGAAGGAGAAACAAACAAGAAAAAAAAAAGGATTGTTTAAGACTCCATGTCAAGAAGAGGGGTCTCCAAGATTATGTTTTGGATCATTTTGCCTGGTAAAAAATCTTTCGTCAAAGATGCCTTAGCTACTTTTTTCAATATAAAAAGAAGGTTTTAAACAATAAAACCCCCAAAGAACATGAAGACAAACCAACATATTATATTTACACAAACTAGACCACCTAACAATCACTAAGTTATGCAAATACAATAACTAGAGAGTGGCATCGTTTAAACACATCACCCAATGTGTGCTATTGCATTTGCCCCCTTTCAGTACAGTTTGTGGTGATCTTACAGCACACAAACAATGCCCCCCCTTTTTCCTTTAGCTACCACAATGCTCTACTGTAGAAAGGAAGAACACTGGCTTAGGGCATCAAAAAGAAGCTATTGCTTATGATCTCTCTGGAAGCCAAGGAAGAAAAGCTCAGAATTTTTAAAGGTTAAACAATTTACTCCTTGATTTATATATCCATACTGGGGCAGTTCAAGATAGGTACAGAAGTATTTTTATTTTTATTTTGATGAGATCCCAATTGTTTATTCTTTCCTTTATGTCCCTTGCTTTAGGGGACATATCAGTAAAAATGTTGCTGCGTGAAATATCTGAGATTTTCCTGCCTATGTTCTCCTCTAGGATTTTTTTTTAAATTTTTATTTTAATTGTTGATCTTGTACAGTTTTCTGTCTTTTATTCTCACCCGAACCCGCCACCCCAGCCCTCCCCACCTCCCTCCCATTTCCACCCCCCCTTAGTTTTTGTCCATGTGTCCTTTATACTTGTTCCTGTAAATCCTTCCCCTTTTCCCCTGAAATTCCCTCCCCTCTCCCCTCTGGTGACTTTCAGCCTGTTCCCAATTTCCATGTCTTTGGTTATATTATGCTTGTTTCTTTGTTTTGTTGATTAGGTTCCTGTTAAAGGTGAGATCATATGGTATTTGTCTTTCACTGCCTGGCTTACTTCCCTTAGCATGATGCTCTCAAGTTCCATCCATGCTGTTGCATAGGGTATGAGCTCCTTCTTTCTTTCTGCTGTATAGAATTCCATTGTATAAATGTACCACAGTTTTTTGATCCATTCATTTACTGACAGGCATCTAGGTTGCTTCCAACACTTGGCTATTGTAAATTGTGCTGCTATAAACATAGGGATGCATAGTTTCTTTTGGATTGGTGTTTCAGGGTTCTTAGGATATAGTCCTAACAATGGAATTGCTGGGTCAAAAGGTATATCCATTTTTAGTTTTTTTAGAAAATTCCATACTGTTTTCCATAGTGGTTGTACCAGTCTGCACTCCCACCAGCAGTGCACTAGTGTCCCCTTTTCTCCACAACCTCTCCAACACTTGCTGTTTGTTGCTTTGTTTATGAGGGCCATTCTGACTGGTGTCAAGTGGTATCTCACTGTGGTTTTAATTTGCATCTCTCTGATAGCTAGCGATATCGAGCATCTTTTCATGTGTCTCTGGATCCTCTGTATGTCCTCCTTGGAGGGGTGTCTGCCCAAGTCCTTTGCCCATTTTTTAATTGGGTTGCTTTTCTTCTTAGAGTGGAGTCGTGTAAGTTCTTTGTATATTTTGGAGATTAAACCCTTATCTGAGGTATCATTGGCAAATATGTTTTCCCACACAGTCGGTTCTCTTTTTATTTTAATACTGTTTTCCTTGGCCATGCAGAAGCTTTTTATTTTGATGAGATCCCATTTGTTTATTCTTTCCTTTCTGTCCCTTGCTTTAGGGGACATATCAGTAAAAATGTTGCTGCGTGAAATATCTGAGATTTTCCTGCCTAAGTTCTTCTCTAGGATTTTAATGGTGTCATGACTTATATTTAAGTCTTTTATCCACCTTGAATTTATTTTTGTGTATAGTGTAAGTTGATGCTCGAGTTTCATTTTTTTGCATGTAGCTGTCCAGTTCTCCCAGCACCACTTGTTGAAGAGGCTATTTTTGCTCCATTTTATGTTGCTGCCCCCTTTGTTGAATATCAATTGACCCTAGGGACTTGGGTTTATTTCTGGGCTCTCTGTTCTGTTCCACTTGTCCATGTGCCTGTTTTTATGCCAGTACCAGGTTGTTTTGATCACAGTGGCCTTGTAATACAGTTTGGTATCAGGTATTGTGATCCCTCCTACTTGGCTCTTCTTTCCCAGAATTGCTGCAGCTATTCTGGGTTGTTTATGGTTCCATATAAATTTTTGAAGTGTTTGTTCTGTGTCTGTGAAATATGCCATTGGTACTTTAATAGGTATTGCATTGGATTTGTAAATTGCTTTGGGTAGTATGGGCATTTTGATGATATTAATTCTTTCAATCTATGAACATGGTATATGCTTCCATTTGTGTCTTTCTTGATTTCTTTCTTCAGTGTTGTGTAGTTTTTTGCATATAGGTCTTTTACCTCCTTGGTTAGGTTTATTCCTAGGTATTTTATTTTTCTTTTTGCTATATCGAATGGGATGTTTTTTCTTGATTTCTGCTTCTGCTGTTTCATTGTTGGTATACAAAAATGTCTTTGCTTTCTGGATATTGACTTTGTATCTGGCTGTTTGGCCAAATTCATTTATTAGGTTGAGCAGCTTTTTGGCTGAGTCTATAGGATTTTCTGCACGTCTAAAGAAAACAGTATTAAAATAAAAAGAGAACCAACTGTATGGGAAAACATATTTGCCAATGATACCTCAGACAAGGGTTTAATCTCCAAAATATATAAAGAACTAACATGACTCCACTCTAAGAAGACAAGCAACCCAATTAAAAATTGGCAAAGGACTTGGGCAGACACTTCTCCAAGGAGGACATACACAGGATCCAGACACATGAAAAGATGCTCGATATCGCTAGCTATCAGAGAAATGCAAATTAAAACCGTAATGAAATACCACTTGACACCAATCAGAATAGCCATCATAAACAAAGCAACAAACAACAAGTGTTAGAGAGGTTGTGGAGAAAAGGGGATCCTAGTGCACTGTTGGTGGGAGTGCAGACTGCTACAACCACTATGGAAAACAGTATGGAATTTTCTAAGAAAACTTAAAATGGATCTACCTTTTGACTCAGCAATTCCATTGTTAGGACTATATCCTAAGAACCCTGAAACACCAATCCAAAAGAATCTATGCACCCCTACGTTCATAGCAGCACAATTTACAATAGCCAAGTGTTGGAAGCAACCTAGGTGCCCATCAGTTAATGAATGGATCAAAAAACTGTGGTACATTTATACAATGGAATTCTATGCAGCAGAAAGAAAGAAGGAGCTCCTACCCTTTGTGACAGCGTGGATGGAACTGGAGAGCATTGTGCTAAGAGAAATAAGCCAGGCAGTGAAAGACAAATACCATATGATCTCACCTTTAACAGGAACTTAATCAACAAAACAAACAAACAAGCATAATATAACCAAAGACACTGAAATTGGGAACAGGCTGACAGTGACCAGAGGGGAGAGGGGAGGAAATTTCAGGGAAAAAGGGGAAGGGTTTAGAGCAACAAGTATAAAAGACACATGGACAAAAACTAAGGGGGGGTGGAAATGGGAGGGAGGTGGGGAGGGCTGAGGTGGTGGGCTGGGGTGGGAGTAAAAGACAGAAAACTACGAGATCAACAATTAAAATAAAAAATTTAAAAAAAAGTATTTTTCTTAAAACCTATCTTTACCAACTCATATTTTTTTTACAAATACACACATACACCTTGTTGTGCATGGTAGGCCTAATCCACCAGTGAGGGATGGATCTGGTGTGTAAAGCAGGTCCTAAACCCTGGATTTAGAGGCCTGGAACAGGAATCCTTTATTACACATATATAGACAACCTTCACTTAATATTGGATTCCCCTCTGTGTCTTTTACCTGGCCCAGCCTCCCCAAACCTCTGCACCACCTATTCCTATTCAGACCAATTTCCAACGTTTCAGTAGGACTTCAAGTAACAGGGCCATCCAGTTAAAATTTAGTCTTCCATTAAACTTTGAAGGCAAAGGTGTTTCAAGAGGACACTATGGCAAATAAGAAAGCTCTAATTAGCAGAAATTAGATAATTCAATAGGCTCTGCACTCCAAATAGTTGTTCTCTATGGTGATAAAACAACAAAAAATATTATTGCTGTGTAGACAAGAACTGTTGTCTACTTATCCTTGAGGTTGCTCATGTACTTGAGAACACACTACAAGAACGAGAACCTTAGATTAAAATAAACAAATGGAAGTTTCCAGTCAAGATATAGGCATAGGTAAACATGGCTTGACTTCTCACACAACCACAGAAAAAAATTACAACTAAACAAAAAACAACTATCACCCAGAATCATCAGAAAACTGAGCTGTATAGAAATCTGACAACCAAGGAATTAAAGAAGTCACATGCTTTTAGACAAGGAGGAGGGTCAGAGACATGAAATGGGTGGTCACATACACATATGTTGTGGATAAAAATTGAGAAGAATATTTCAGAAGTAAGTGATCCCATCCCTACACCAGGCCCCCCAGCATAGGGTTCCAGTGCCAGGAAGATAAGTCCTCCTGGACTATGGCTGTAAAAACCAGTGGGGTGGGGTGGTGGAAGAAATAGAGGAATTATCTGGCATCTCTTACTTAAAGGGTACACAATGGACTTAGGCAGACTCACTCCCTTTGGGGTCCAGCACTGAGGCAGCAGCTCAAGGGGCACCAGTGGCATACTGGGAGAGACTGAGGTGTCTGGTGTCAGGGCTAGTGCCAGGGGACAGCTTCCTTCCAGATAAATCTCCAGAGGCCAGAGAGCAGCCATTGTCCCTTTTATGAGCCATCCTCCACACAGATCCATGGAGCAGCAACACCATATCTGAGATTCCATCAACCTAGCTCACATGTGTGGCTCTGTCCAAGCGATTACCCAAGGCTCCACCCCATCCAACTTAAGGGTGCACTTTTCTACATTAGGCCATGCTACTAAGACAGAGAGTCTCCCATCCAAGTACTAACCAGGCCCGACCCTGCTTAGCTTCCGAGATCAGACGAGATCGGGCACATTCAGGGTGGTATGGCCGTAGAAAAAGAAGATAAAAAATAAGACAGTAAAAAGACAGCAAATTCACAGATATTAACAACCACACCTAAAATAAAAGCAAACTAAGCAAACAGCTAGAACAGGAACAGAACCACAAAATGGAGATCATATGGAGGATTAGCAACAGGGGTGTTGGAGGAGGAGAGAGGGGGAAAAGGTACAGAGAATAAGTAGCATAGACGGTGGGTAGAAAATAGACGGGGGGAGGGCAAGAATAGTGTGGGAAATGTAGAAACTAAAGAACTTATGACACATGGACATAAACTAAAGGGGGGGGAATGTGGGTGGGAGAGGGTGTGCAGGGTGGAGGGGAATGATGTGGGAGAAATAGGACAACTGTAATAGCATAATCAATAAAATATATTTAAAAATAAAATAAATAAATTTCCTAAAAAAGACAGAGAGTCAAAGCAGCTCTCCCTAATACACAGAAACAAACTGGGAGGCTGCCAAAATGAGAACACAAAGAAACATGGCCCAAATGAAAGAACAGAACAAAACTCTAGAAAAAGAACTAAATGAAATGGACATAAGCAACCTATTAGGTGAAATTAAAAAGAGTGGTTATTAGGATGTTCAAGAAACTCACTGGGTACTTCAACAGCATGAAAAAGACCCAGGCAGAAGTAAAGGTTACACTAAGTTAAATAAAGAAAAGTTTACATGAAATCAACAGTAGAGGGGATGAAACCGAGAATCAAATCAATGATTTGAACACAAGGAAGAAAAAAAAAAACAATTCAATCAGAACAGCAAGAAGAAAAAATAATTTAAAAAAAAAAGTGAGGATAGGGTAAGGAGCCTCTGAGACGACTTCAAACATACCAACAATTGAATCATAGGAGCACTGGAAGGGGAAGAGAAAGAGCAAGAATTTGGAAACTTATGTGCATTTCTGGACAAGATAGAGGCATAGGTTGATACACTGTGTGCCTCCTTGCACAACCAAGAGAAGGACACAACAAATTAAAAAAAAAAACAACCAGAGCTAACAGAAAATTGAACTGTATGAAAGTCGGACAAACAAGGAGTTAAAGAAGAAACATTCATCCAGACCTGTAGGGGGGGTGGAGACAGGCAACCAGGTGGAGTGGACTCATGGCAAGGTGGTGGCTGGAGGACCACATGGTCCTACATTTGCATGCAGATAAACCAGGAGGAACAACTGGGGAGCAAGAGAAACTGCACAACCCAGGGTTCCAGCACAGGGAGATAAAGCCTCAAAACCTCTGACTGAAAAAACCTGTGGGGGTTGAGGCAGTGGGAGAAACTACCAGCCTCACAGGAGAGTTCGTTGGAGAGACCCATAGGTCTAAGCTATCATTTAGAATGGAAGGGCAGATTCCCAGAGTGCTTCCCAGATAAGGTCAAGTTAAAGAAGTTCATTATCACCAAGACCTTATTATAGGAAATGTTAAAGAGACTTATCTAAGAAAAAGAAGACTTATCTAAGAAAAAGAAGATCAAAACTATGAACGGTAAAATGACAACAAACTCACAACTATCAACAACTGAACCTAAAACAAAAACAAACTAAGCAAACAACTAGAACAGGAACAGAATCACAGAAATGGAGATCATATGGAGGGTTATCAACAAGAAGGGGGAGGGAAGAAAAGGTACAGGGAATAAGTAGCATAAATGCTTGGTTCAAAATGGACAGGGAGAGGTTAAGAATAGTACAGGAAAAGTAGAAGCCAAAGAATTTATATGTATGACCCATGGACATTAACTAAGGTGGTGAGTGGGGTAATGCAAGTGGGAGGGGGTGTGCAGGATGGAGAGGAATAAAGGGGGGGAATGGGACAGCTGCAATAGCTTAATCAATAAAATATATTTAAAAATTAAAAAATGCATACAAGAAAAAACTTATGTGAAAAAATAATGAAAGCAAACTTCCATAATTTGGTGAAGGAAATGGACATACAAGTCCAGGAAGCACAGTCTCAAACAAGTTGGACCCAAAGAGAACCACACCAAGACACATCATAATTAAAATATCAAAGGTTAAAGATAAAGAAGGAATCTTAAAAGCAGCAAGAGAAAATCAGATAGTTATCTACAAAGGACCAATAAAGGAGTTTCCATAAAACTACCAGATGATTTCTTAAAAGAAACTTTGCAGGCTTCAAGGGACTGGCAAGAAGTATTCAAAGTGATAAAAAGCGAGGACCTATAACATACATTACTCTATCCAGCAAAGCTACTATTTAGAATCGAAGGGCAGATAAAGTGCCTCCCAGACAGGTAAAGCTAAAGGAGTTCATCATCGCCAAGCCATTATTATATAAAATGCTAGACATTTACTTAAGAAAAAAAGATCATAACTATGAACATTAAAATGGCAATAAATTCACAGCTATCAAAAATTAAATCTAAAAAAACAACAACTGAGCAAACAACCAGAAGAGGAACAGAATCATAGCTAGGTAGATCATTTGGATGGTTACCAGTTAGGAGGGAAAAGGGGGAGAGTAGGAGGAAAGGTGCAAGGAATAAAATGTACAAATTGGTAGGTAGAGAATATGTAGGGGGATGTTAAGAACAATGTAGGAAATGGAGAAGTCAAACAACTTGTATGCATGATCCATGGACATGAGTTAAGGTGGAGGATTGCTGGAGGAAATGGGAGTTACTGTGTGGAGGGGGGCATGGGGGAAAATTGGAAAAAGTGTAATAAATCAATAAATTATATTAAAAATTAAATACACAAAAGTACAAAATGAGAATATTTATATTAAGAAAAAAATTAACCAGATGGAGATTGGCAAGATGGTGGCACAGTAAGTGGAATTTGCACTCACCTCCTCTCACCATATCAGAGTAGTGGCCAAAGTACAGAACAATCAGCCTGAATATCTAATGACTAGCTGAACAAAAGTCTTATAAGGAAAGATTTACAGAAAAGCCTACATCAAGATGAGTAGGAAAGTTAGAGACATGAAAGGAGCTGGCCCTGCCCCACGTATCGCATGAGAGAATCCAGAGGTATATCTTGGATGAAGAGGTTCCCCCCAAAGGAGTGAGGCCTGGGCCCAATTCCAGGCTCTCTATCTTGGAGCACTTAAGCTGGAAAGAGGGACCCACACAATATCTAGCTGTGAAAATCAGCTGGGATTCCACTCCCCCTGGTGAGAAGGGGGACAGCTCTCTTGAGCCAGTCCAGAGAATCTCAGTGACAACACTCATCCTGGTCTGTAGCAGAGAGATGACAGTGGAGTCATAAAGGGAGATATTGAGTGGCATTGCTGCAGGGAGCAGGCTGGAGTGACAGCATCAAGCGTCCTGCGCTGGGTCCCTCTCCCACATCTTTTTTTCCTTTTAAATTATATTTTACTGAATATGCCAATAATCAGTTGTCCCAATTTTCCACCTTTCCACCCCCACTCAGCACCTCACAGCCCCTCAGGCAATCCCCACCCCTTTGTTCATGTCTATGGGTCATGAGTATAAGTTCTTTGGCTACTCCATTGCCTGTGCTGTACTTTACATCCCCATGGCTATTGCTGTGACTACCTATTTGTATTTCTTAATCCCATCACTTTTTCACCCATTCCCCCAAATTCCTCCTCCCATTTGGCTACCATCAAAACATTCTCCATATCCATGATTCTGTCTCTGCTCTTCTTGTTTGCTTAGTTTGTTTTTTAGATTCAGTTGTTGATAGGTGTGTATTTATTGCCATTTTATTATTAATTTTGATTTTCTAATTTTTCTTAAATAAGTCCCTTTAACATTTCGTATAATAATGGTTTGGTGATGATGAACTCCTTTAGGTTTTTCTTGTCTGAGAAGCTCTTTATCTGCTCTTTGATTCTAAATGATAGCTTTGTTGGTAGAGCAATTTTGGCTGTAGGTTTCTGCTTTTCATGACTTTGGATGTTTCTTGTGAATCCCTTCTAGCCTGCAAAATTTCCTTTGAGAAATTAGCTGACAGTCTTATGGGAACTCCCCTGTTTTTTCTTGCTGCTTTCAAGATTCTCTCTTTATCTTTAACTTTTGCATTATAATTATGATATGTCTTGGTGTGGAACCCACCCTCCACATGGCCAACTCTTGCTTTGTTTTAGCCTGGTGAATACTGCTACCCTCAACCTGATGACTCCCTGTGACCTCACCCAACCACAAAGTCTGTGAGTCCCAGGTGGGTGGTATCTGGCCTTGATGTACTCCCGAGACTTGTTGAGTGGCCTCAGACCCAGCACTGCCACTGAGTTTGCATCTCTATCAACCTCGTGATCACCACTCACCCCTCCCTACCTAGTGGCTCCCTGAGAACCTCTCTCATAGAACTCACACCACCAGAGTCTTTTCCAGTGACTAAGACTAACAGACAGCCAGAAGTTGGAGGTGGATCTCTGGGTGCCTTGGGATTTTTCTGACCTGCCCCCGGGCTTGAATCTCGTAGAAGCAGGACCTGGTATGCATCTTGGATCCTCTCACATACACCCAGGCCCAGCAGAGGCAAGCACAAACTGCAGATCACTTTGGTAGCTGCAGAAAGGTAGCCCTACCTGTTACAAGCGTTATCTGACATCGTCCTGTACCAGAGTCCCTCCTAAGGGGCTCCAGAACCAACAAACCCAGGGATAGGCTTCAGACCACACAAGAACATGACCCAATTAGATCCACAAGCAGCATACTTAAAGAGAGTTTCCAGCAGGTACCAGACCCTATTGGGGCAAATTCCAATTCTATACAATAGCTCATACACTGGTCTGCGTAAATCCTCATCCTCAGCCAGCCTGAGTATCAGCCCAACCCACAGACTAACCAACAGTAATCAAGACTGAACTACAATAGGTGGGCTCACATAATCCAAAGAAAGGACACTTCTGGAGCACCTAGCTCAGGTATACTGAATCACTGAGCCCCAAGACACCATTATATCAAGACTGAGAGACTTGGCAGATCTACCTAATACACAGAAACAAATAGAGGGATGCTGCCAAAATAGGGAGACAAAGAAACATGCCTCGAAAGAAATAAGAGGAAAAGTCCCCAGGAAAATAAATAAAAAGGAGGCAAGCAAGCTACCAGATACAAGATTCAAAGCAGTGGAAGAATGAATGAACTTAGTTACAATTTAAAGCAAGAGATAGTAAGCATTCAAAAATGATGTAGAAACCAAAAGTAACCAGTCACAAAAAATAAGATATATGAAATGAAGAATACACTAGAAGGAATCAACAGTAGGTTAGATGAAGCACAAAACTGAATCAGCAATTTGGAGGATGTGGTAGCAGCACTTAAGCAGAGCAGCAAAAAGAAAAAAGAATTTAAAAATAAAGATAGTTTAAGGGACTTCTGGGACAACATCAAGCCTAACAGCATCCACATAATAGGGGTAGCAAAATAAGAGAGTGAGCAAGGCATTGAGAACCTATTTAAAGATATAATGACTGAAAACATCCCTATCCTGGGGAAGGAAAAAGACACACAAGTCAAGCAAGTGCAAAGATGCCTGAATACAATGCACCCAAAGAGGACTACAGCAAGGCACATAATAATTAAAATGGCAAAGATTAAAGACAAAGAATCTTAAAAACCAGTAAGAGAAAAAGAGTTGACTACAAGGGAGCTCCCATAAGTTTGTCAGCTGATTTCTCAGCAGAAATACTTCAGGCCAGAGGGATTGGCAAGAAACAAGAAAAATCTTAAATTAATAATCTAACCTTATACCTAATGTAACCAGAAAAAGAACCATAAACAAAGCCCACAGTGAGTATAAGGAAAGAAACAATTAACGTTAGAGCAAAAATAAATGAAATAAAATCATTTATTTTTATTTTTTACATTTATTTAATTATTTTCCAGTACAGTAGTCTATCTCCATTTTCACCCCACTATGCCACCCCACCCATCCCCACCTCCCACTCTCAAGCCTATCCCTTTTGCCTTTGTCCATATGTCCTTTATACATGTTCCTTGATGGACCTTCTCCTATTTTCCCCAATTATTCCTCTCCCCGCACCCTTCTGGTTACCGTCAGTTCTTTATTTCAATGTTTCTGGTTATATTTTGATTGCTTGCTTGTTTTGTTAATTAGGTTCCACTTATAGGTGAAATCATGTGGTATTTGTCTTTCACCATCTGGCTTATTTCACTTAACATAATGCTCTCCAGTGCCATCCATGCTGTCACAAAGGATATAGGCTCCTTCTTTCTTTCTGCTGCATAGTAGTATTCTGTTGTGTAAATGTATCACAGTTTTATGATCCACTCATTTACTGGTGGGCATTTAGATTGCTTCCAAAACTTGGCTATTGTGAATTATGCTGCTATGAACGTTGGGGTGCATAGGTTCTTTTGTATTGGTGTTTCAGGGTTCTTAGGGTATAATCCCAGCTGTGGAACTGCTGGGTCAAAGGGGAGTTCTATTTTTAGTTTTCTGAAGAAATTCCATAGTTCTCCACAGTGGCTGCACCAGTCTGCATTCCCACCAACAGTGCACTAGGATTTCCTTTTCTCCACAACCTCTCCAACATTTGTTGTTTGTTGATTTGTTTATGATGGCCATTATCACTGGTGTGAAGTGGTATCTCATGTGTTTTTAATTTGCATCTCTCTGATGACTAGTGATGCTGAGCATCCTTTCATATGTCTCTGGGCCCTCTGTATGTCCTCCTTGGAGAAGTGTCTGTTCAGGTTCTATGCCCAGTTTTTGATTGGATTGTTTGTCTTCCTGGTGTGGAGTCATGTGAGTTCTTTATATATTTTGGAAATCAAACCCTTGTCCAAGATATCATTGGCAAATATATTTTCCCATACAGTTGATTCCTTTTTCATTTTACTGCTGTTTTCCTTAGCTGTGCAGGTTTTTATTTTGATGAGGTCCCATTTGTTTATTCTTTCCTTTATGTTGCTTGCTCTAGGGGACATATCAGTGAAAATATTGGTTCATGGACTATCTGAGATTTTCCTGCCTATGTTCTCCTCTAGAACTTTTATGGTGTCACAGCTTATATTTAAGTCTTTTATCAACCTTGAATTTATTTTTGTGTATGATGGAAGTTGGTGATCAAGCAAAACAAATGGAAGCATATATCATGTTCATGGATTGGAAGAATTAACATCATCAAAATGTCCATACTACTCAAAGCAATTTATACAGTGAAAGACAAATACGATATAATCTCACCTTTAACAGGAACCTAATCAGCAAAACAAACAAACAAGCAAATATAATCAAAGACACTGAAATTGGGAACAGGCTGATAGTCACCAGAGGGGAGAGGGGAGGGAATTTCAGGGGAAAAGGGGAAGGGTTTAGAGCAACAAGTATAAAGGACACATGGACAAAAACTAGGGAGGGGGGTTGGAAATGGGAGGGAGGTGGGGAAGGCTGGGGTGATGGGCTGGGGTGGGAGTAAAAGACAGAAAACTGTACAAGAACAACAATTAAAATAAAAATTAAAAAATCAAAGCAATTTATAGATTTAATGCAATCTCTGTTAAAATTCCAATGACACATTTCACAGATATAGAAAAAACATTTCAAACATTTATATGGAACCATTAATGACCCTAAATAGCTGCAGCAATTTTGAGAAAGAAGAATAAAGTTGGAGGGATCATAATACCTGATATTAAACTATATTAGAAGTCCACAGTAATCAAAACAGTCTGATACTGTCATAAGAACAGACACATTGATGAATGGAACAGAATAGAAAGCCCAAAAATAAACCCAAGTCTCTATGGTCAATTACTATTCAACAAAGGGGACAGAGGCATAAAATGAGTAAAAAATCCTCTTCAACAAATGGTGCAGGAGAGTTGGACAGCTACATGAAAAAAAAAAACATTTTTAAAAATACAAAAGATTAATGAAACCACAAATTGGTTCTTTGAAAAGATAAGCAGGGTTGAAAAACATTTAATGAAATTCATCAAGAAAAAGAGAGAGAGAACCCAAATAAATGAAATCAGAAATGAAAGAAAAGAAGAAACAGCTGACACTAGAGAAATACAAAGCATTATAAGAAAATACTGCAAACAACTACATGCCAACAGATCGGACAACCTGGAAGAAATGAATAAATTCCTAAAAACATACAATCTCCCAACACTGAATCAAGAGGAAACGGAAAATCTGAACAGACAAATCACCACCAACAAAATCAAAGCAATAATCAAAATACTTCCAACAAACAAAAGTCTTGGACTGAATGGTTTTGAGGTGGATTTTACTAAACATTCAAAGAACTAAAACCTATCCTACTTAAGCTACTCCAAAAAAAATTCAAGAGGAGGGAAGACTCTCAAGCTCATTCTACTAGGCCAGCATTATTCTAATTCCAAAACCAGAAAAATGTAATAGAAACAAAAAAAGAAAATCATAGGCCAATATCCCTAATTAACAAAGAAGCAAAAATCCTCATCAAAATATTAGCAAACTGGTTCAAGCAATACATCAAGAAGGTCATACATTATGATCAAGTAAAATTTACTCCTGTGTTGCAAGGTTGGTGCAATATCTGCAAATCAATTAACATGATACACCACATAAACAAAATAAAGGATGATAATCACATGATTATATCAATCGGTGTAGAAAAGCATTTCATAAAATTCTGCACTCACTTATGATAAAACTCTCAACAAAGTGACAATAAAGGAAGCATTTCTAATAAATAAAGTTCATATAAGACACACCATAGCTAACATTTCACTTAGTGGGGAAAAACTAAAAGTGTTTCTCTTAAGATAGGAAGAAGAGAAGTATTTCTGCTTTCACCATTCTTATTCAACATAGTACTACAAGTCATAGCCACAGCATTTAGACAAGAAGAAATAAAAGCTATCCATCCAAAATTAAAAGCTTTCAATCCAAGTTGAAAAGAACTACAGCTCTCATTATTTGCCAATGACATGAATCTGTATACAGAGAAGCCTAAGTACTCCAACAAATAACTACTAGAACTAAAGAATGAATTCAGTAAAGTAGCAGGACACAATATTAACATTCAAAAATTGGTTTCATTTTCACATACCAATAATGGACGATCAGAAAGGGAAACTAAGAAAACAATCCCATTTACAATTGCATCAAAATAACACCTAGGAATAAATTTATTTTTATTTCTTTAAATATATTTTATTGATTATACTATTACAGTTGTCACAGTTTTTTTCTCCTTTTTATTCCCCTCTGCCCTGCACACTCCCTCCTTCCATCATTCTCTTACCTCAGTGCATGTCCTTGGGTCATACATATCAATAGTTTGGCTTCTCCATTTCCCATACTATTCTTAACCTCCTCCTCTCTATTTTGTACAGAGCATTTATGCTTCTTCCCTGTACCTTTTCCTCCATTCTCTCCCTCCCTCTCCCCACTGATAATCCTCCATGTGATTTCCATTCCTGTGATTCTGTTCCTGTTCTAATTGTTTGCTCAGTTTTTTTTGTTTTGTTTTAGGTTTTGTTGTAGATAGTTGTGAGTTTGTTGTCATTTTACTCTTCATATTTTTTTCACATCCTCATTTTCTTAGACAAGCCCCTTTAACATTTCATACAGTAAGGGCTTGGTGATGATAAACTCCTTTAACTTGACCTTATCTCAAAAGCACTTTATCTGCCCTCCAATTCTAAATGATAGCTTTGCTGGATAATCTTGGATATAGGTCCTTGCCTTTCATGACTTTGATACTTCTTCCCAGCCCCTTCTTGCCTGCAAGGTTTCTTTTGAGAAATCAGCTGACGGTCTCATGGGCACTCCTTTGTAGGTAACTGTCTCCTTTTCTCTTGCTGCTTTTAAGATTCTTTCCTTCTCTTTAATCTTGGGTAATATAATTATGACATGCCTTGGTGTGTGCTTCCTTGGGTCCAACTTCTTTGGGACTCTCTGAACTTCCTAGACTTCCTGGAAGTCTATTTCCTTTGCCAGATTAGGGAAGTTCTCCATTATGTTTTCAAATAAGTTTTCCATTTCTTACTCTTCCTTTTCTCCTTCTGCCACCCCTGTGATTTGGATGTTGGGACATTTAAAGTTGTCCTGGAGGTTCCTAAGCCTCTCCTCATTTTTTTGAGTTTTTGTTTCTTCAATCTGTTCTGGTTGAATGTTTATTTCTTCCTTCTGCTCCAAACTGTTGATTCGAGTCCCAGTTTCCTTCCTGTCACTGTTGGTTCCCTGTACATTTTCCTTTATTTCACTTTGCATACCCTTCACTTCTTCCTCTATTTTGCGAACATACTCTACCATTTCTGTGAGCATCCTGTTTACAAATGTTTTGAATTCTGCATCTGATAGCGTGGCTATCTCTTCATTGCTTGATTCTATTTTTGGAGCTTTGATCTGTTCTTTCATTTGGGCCATATTTTTTGTCTCATTGTGCCTGTTACTAGTAAGGGGCAGAGCCTTAGGTATTCACCAGAGTGGAGCAACCGAAGTTGCTGCATTGTAGCACATATGTAGGGGAGGGGTCAGAGAGGGAGCAATGCCACTTGCTCAACTCTCGGGTGGCTTTCAGTCTCTTCCCCCGCTACCCACAAGCAAATTGGGCCTTTCTGGTGCTGATTCCTGGGTGGGTGGGTTTATGTATGTTCTAGGACCCTGTGGGTCTCTCCAACAAACTCTCCTATGATACTGGGAGTTTCTCCCACTGCTGCAACCCCTACAAGTTTTTATCACCAGAGGTTTTGAGCCTTCTTTTCCTGTGATGGAACCCTGGGTTGTGTGGTCTCTCTTGCTCCCTAGTTATTCCTCCCAGTTTATCCACACACAAATGTGGGACCACCCAATCTGCTAGCTGTGGCCTCACTCACCCTGGTCCCACAGCCTCTGCCTTACTAGGAGTTCTCTCCACCCCAACTCCCTGTCTCCGCCCCTCCTAGCAGTCTGAAAGAATGTTTCTTCTTTAATTCCTTGGTTGTTGGACCTCCGTACACTTCAATACTCTGGAAGTTCTGGTTATTTTTTATTATTAAATTTGTTGTTATCTTTCTTTTGGTTGTTCGAGGAAGCAAAGTGTATCTACTTATGCCTCCATCTTTGCCAGAAGTCCTACTTAGGAATAAATTTAATAAAGAAAGCAAAGGCCTATAGTTGAAAAGCTCTAAGGAATTGAAGAAAAAAATAAAAAAGATAGAAGTAACTGGAAGCTTATACCATTTTCATTGATAGGAAGGATTAACATCATTAAAATGTCCATACCTCAAAACAATCTATACATTCAACACAATCGCTTCAAAACACTGATGGCATACTAAACAGAACTAGAACAATAATCCAATTATATGGAACCACACCCACATTAAAATGCTCAAATAGCCTCAGCAACATAGAGAAAGAAGAATAAAGTTGGGGGTGTCATACTACCAGATGTCAAACTATACTACAAGGTCATAATACTCAAAATGGCATTATATTGGCATAAAAACAGACATATAGGTCAATGAAAGAGACTAGAGAGCCCAGAAATAAACCCACATCTATATGGTCAATTAATATTTGACAAAGGAGGCAAGAACATACAGTGGGTTAAAGACAGTCTAGTCAATAAATGATGCAAGAAATCTTGGACAGATATGTGCGAAAAATAAAACTAGTTCACTTTTTTACCCTTTATACAAGAATAAACTCAGAATGTATTAAAGACTTAAATGTAAAACTTGAAATTATAAAAGTCTTAGAAGAAAACATAGTAAAATTTCAAACATTTCTCATAGTGACATTTTTTTCTGATATGTCTCCTCAGACAAAAGGAAGAAAAGAAAAAGAAATGTAGGATTACATTAACTAAATTTTTTTTTCACAAAATGGAAACCACCAAAAAATCCCAAAATAGCAAAATCAATGGGAAAACATATCCAATGATATATCCAATATGGGATTAATATCTAAAATTTATAAAAACTTTTACTACTCAATACCAAATAAATTAAACAGAGGATTTGAATAGATATTTCTTTAAAGAGGACATACAGATGGCCAATAGACATGTGAAAAGATGCTCAACATCACTAATCATGAGAGAGATGCAAATTAAAACTTCAGTGAGATATCACCTCACATCTGTTTGAATGTCTCTCTTAAATAAATCAACAAACAAGTGTAAGCAAGGATATAGAAAAAAGGAAACCCTCATGCATTGTTGGTGGGAATGCAGATTAGTGCAGCCACTATGAAAAACAATATGGAATTTCCTTAAAAAACAGAAAAATATATCTGCCTTTTGACCCAGTTATTTCACTTTTAGTGATTTACCCAAAGAAACCCACTTTTACTAATTTGAAAGAATATGTGCACCTGTATGTTCATTGTAGTGTTACTTATAATACCCAAAGTATAGAAGCAACCGAATAGATGAGTGAATTAAAAAAGCCATCATACTTATATACAGAATGGGGCAAAAGTAGGTTTACAGTTGTTTGTATAGAAAATAATATAATAATTAGTAAAAATAATACAAGAATAAACTCTGTTTCGTGTACTCACTTCCCCCAACCTGCACAATGGAATATTACTAAGCCATAAAAAGCATAAAATCATACCATTTGTGATGGTATGGATGGACCTAGAGGGTATTATGCTCAGTGAAATAAGTCACTCACAGAAAGACAAATACCATATGATTTCACTTACACGTGGAATCTAAAGAGCAAAATAAGTGAACAAACAAAAATGAAACAGACTCACAGATACAGAGAGAAAACTGGTGGCTGCCAGAAGGAACAGGAGTGTTGGGACACTGAGTAAAAGAGGTGAAGAGATTAAGAAGCACAAATTGGTAGTTACAAAATAGTCATGGGGAAGTAAGTAAAGCATAGAAAATATAATCAATACTATTGTGATAATTATGTATGGTGCCATTTGGGATACTGAAAATATCAAGAGGAACTCTACATAAAGTATATGATTGTCTGGTTGTTAAGCTGTACACACAAAAAAAACAATAAATAATAATGACAACAACAACAACAACAATTTCTTGACAATTGCCAGAACCCATTTCTCTGGTATGAGTGAGAAAGACACAAAGGATAAAGAAGAGGAAAATATTGATGAAGGAAAATCTTTAAAAGTTTTATTTTTATTATTTTTTATTTTTTTAATTTAATATATTTTATTGATTATGCTATTACAATTGTCCTGTTTCTCCCCCATCATTCCCCTCCACCCCGCACACCCTCTCCCACCCACATTCCCCCCCTCAGTCCATGTGCATGTGTCAGAAGTTCTTTAGCCTCTACATTTCCCACACTATTCCTGCCCTCCCCCTGTCTATTTTCTACCCACCATCTATGCTACTTATTCTCTGTACCTTTTCCCCCTCTCTCCTCCTCCCACTCTCCTGTTGCTAACCCTCCATATGATCTCCATTTCTGTGGTTCTGTTCCTGTTCTAGTTCTTTGCTTAGTTTGCTTTTGTTTTAGGTGTGGTTGTTAATAGCTGTGAGTTTGCTGTCTTTTCACTGTCATATTTTTGATCTTCTTTTCCTTAGATAAGTCCCTTTAGCATTTCATATAATAAGGGCTTGGTGATGATGAACTCCCTGAACTTGACCCTATCTGAGAAGCACTTTATCTGCCCCTCCAATCTAAATGAAAGCTTTGGTGGATAGAGCAATCCTGGATGTAGGTCCCTGCCTTTCAAGACTTCAAACACCTCCCTCCAGCCCCTCCCTGCCTGGAAGGTCTCTTCTGAGAAATCAGCTGACAGTCTGATGGGAACTCCTTTGTAGGTGACTGTTCCCTTATCCCTCGCTGCTTCTAGAATTCTCTCCTTCATTTGAATCCTGGCTAATGTAATTACGATGTGCCTTGGTGTGTCCCTCCCCGGGTCCAACCCCTCCGGGACTCTCCGAGCCTCCTGGACCTCCTGGAAGTCCATTTCCTTTGCCAGATTGGGGAAGTTCTCCTTTATCATTTGTTCAAATAAGTTTTCCACTTGTTGCTCTTCCTCTTCCCCTTCTGGTACCCCTATAATTCGGATGTTGGGACATTTAAAGCTGTCCTGGAGGTTCCTAAGCCTCTCCTCATTTTTTTGAATTGTTGTTTCTTCCTTTTTTTCTGTTTAAAAAGTTTTATTTTTAAACATTGAACAGAAGCAACAGTGAAATATGACAAGCTGCTTGTATATGAAAATGGGGTGGGGAGAGGGGAAGCGGGAAAGGGTTTTCAGGAACAACTATAAAGGACACATGGACAAAACCAAGGCAAAATGGAAGCAGGGGAAGGAGGACGGGATGGCTGGGGTGGGACAGAGAAGTGGTGGTGGGGGGGTAAACGCAGACAACTGTACTTGAAGGACAGTAAAATAATTTTTTTAAAAAGATCCTCAATAAAGAAAATCCCAAGGAATCACAAAAACAGAACCAAAAAAGAAAAAAAAAAACTCCTGGAACAGATAAGCAGTTATAGCAAGGTTGAAGAATACATGGTTAATATGCAAAAGTTCATTTCTTTTGGCTCTGTCTTTGAAATTTCCTGTGAATATATAATTATTTTGAAATAAAACATTCTTAAATGGATAAAAAGGCTGGGATGTCTACTTTCACCGCTCTTATTCAACACAGTACTGGAAGTCCTAGTCACAATAATCAGACAAGAAGAAGAATAAAAGATATCCAAATTGGGAAGGAAGAAGTAAATTGTCTTTGTTTGCAGATGTCATGATACTTGTATATAGAGAACCCTAAAGATTCCACAAAAACTACTAGAACTGATAAATGAATTCAGTAAAGTAACAGGATACAAAATAAATATCCAGAAATCAGTTGCATTTTTATATGCCAATGATGAACTATCATGAAAAGGAAACTAAGAAAACAATCCCATTTACAATTGCATAAAATATTAAATACCTAGGATTAAATTTAACAAATGAGTTGAAAGACTTGCATTTGAAAAATTATGAGATATTGAAGAAGGAAATAGAAAAAAACAACTAATACATGGGAGCATATATCATGCTCATGGACAGGAGGAATTAAAATCATTAAAATGTCTATTACCACCCAAAGCTGTCTATAGATTCAATGCAATTCCTACCAAAATATCAATTATTTACAGAACTAAAACAAATAATGCAAAAATTTGCAGCAAAACATAAAATACCTCAAATAGCTACAGCAACCTTAAAAAAGAGGAGCAAAGTGGGTGGTATCATACCTCTCAATATCAAATTATACTACAAGGACATAGTGATAAAAAACAGTATAGTGCAGTGGAATTGCTGGATCAAAAGGTAGGTCCATTTTTAGTTTTCTTAGAAAATTCCATACTGTTTTCCGTAGTGGTTGTGCCAGTCTGCACTCCCACCAACAGTGCACTAGGGCCCCTATTTCTCTACAACCTCTCCAGCTGCTTGGATTATATCCTAAGAACCCTGAAACACCAATCCAAAAGAACCTATGCACCCCTATGTTCATAGCAGCACAATTTACATTAGCCAAGTGTTGGAAGCAACTTAGGTGCCCATCAGTTAATGAATGGATCAAAAAAACTGTGGTACATTTATACAATGGAATTCTTTTTTTTAATTTTTTAATTATTTTTAATCAGTATTTTTTTAATTGTTGATATTGTACAGTTTTCTGTCTTTTACTCCCACCCCAGCCCACCACCCCATCCCTTCCTACCTCCCTCCCATTTCCACCCCCCATAGTTTTTGTCCATGTGTCCTTTATACTTGTTGCTCTAAACCCTTCCCCTTTTCCCCTGAAATTTCCTCCCTTCTCCCCTCTGGTCACTGTCAGACTGTTCTCAAATTCAGTGTCTTTGTTTATATTATGCTTGTTTGTTTGTTTTGTTGATTAGGTTCTTGTTAAAGGTGAGATCGTATGGTATTCTATGCAGCAGAAAGAAAGAAGGAGCTCCTACCCTTTGTGACAGCATGGATGGAACTGGAGAGCATCATGCTAAGCAAAATAAGCCCGGCAGTGAAAGACAAATACCATATGATCTCACCTTTAACAGGAACCTAATCAACAAAACAAACAAACAAGCATAATATAACCAATGACACTGAAATTGAGAACAGGCTGACAGTCACCAGAGGGGAAAGGGGAGGAAATTTCAGGGGGAAAGGGGAAGGGTTTAGAGCAACAAGTATAAAGGACACATGGACAAAAACTATGGGGGGTGGAAATGGGAGGGAGGTAGGGAGGGTTGGGGTGGGAGTAAAAGACAGAAAACTGTACAAGATCAACAATTAAAAAAATACTGATAAAAATTAAAAAATAAAAACTAATCTTATTTGCCTTATCAAAAAAAGTTATATTTGAATTGCCTCTTTTCTTTCCAAGACAAATTGTTTGATTTTAAATGTACATCAAAATTTAAATATAGAGACTTCCGGCCAAGATGGAGGCGTAGGCGGACACACTGTGCCTCCTCTCGCAACCAAAATTAAGGACAACAAATATTTAGAAACAAGAAAACAACCAGAACTTATAGAAAATTGAACTGTACGGAAGTCCAACAACCATTCATCCAGACCGGTAAGAGGGGCGGAGTCGCGGTAGGAAAAAGTGGAGGTGCGGACCCAGAAACGCAAGTAGCAGCGGCTCGCAGTTCCCAGGTGCACGGGCGGTGGCTGGCGGTCCTCAGGCCCACAGGCAGCAGCTGGCAGACCCCGGGCACAGGGGGGCAACTGTGCAGACCCAGTGAGGACGCACAAGGCAGCTGGCTGGCCAGGTGGTCCCACATTCGCGCATGCAGACGGTCCAGGTAGAGGGGAAGTGGCGGAAGGGACTGAATCCAGGAGAGAGCGGAGCAGGCGCCATTCTTCCCTCTCAGACCCCGCCCCCACATACAGCGTCGCAACCCAGCGACTGGGCTGCCCCACACTGGGGAGCGCCTGAGGCTCCACCCCTCACTACGTAACAGCATGCGTGCGTGCGCAGATAATCCAGGTGAAGGGGAAGCAGCGGAAGGGACCGGAGTCCGGAAGAGAGCGGAACAGGAGCCATTGTTCCCTCTCGGACCCCGCCCCCACCTATAGCATCATAACCCAGCGACTGGGCTGCCCCGCCCTGAGGAACACCTAAGGCTCCACCCCGCATACGTAATAGCTGCGACCAGACTAAAACCAAACCAAACCAAAACAAAACAAAAAATCCCACCAAAAATGGCTCAAACTGGAGAAAAAATGAAAACCCCAGAGTCAATTCCTCTAAGCAACGAAGAGATAGCCAACCTATCAGATGCACAGTTCAAAGCACTGGTCATCAAAATGCTGACAGAATTGGTTGATTTTGCTCATAAATTAGATGAGAAAATGCAGGCTACAATACGTGAAATGAAGGAAGACGCATGGGGAACCGATAGAGATGGCAGGAAAAGTGGGACTCAAATCAATGGAGTGGACCAGAAGGAAGAAATTAACAACCAAACAGAAAACAAGAAAGAAACAAGAATTCAAAAAAATGAGGAGAGGCTTAGGAACCTCCGGGACATCGTTAAACGTCCCAACATCCGAATTATAGGGGTCCCAGAAGGGGAAGAAGAGCAACAAGTAGAAAACTTATTTGAACAAATAATAAAGGAGAACTTCCCCAATATGGCAAAGGAAATAGATTTCCAGGAAGTCGAGGAAGCTCAGAGAGTCCCAAAGAAGTTGGGCTCAAGGAGGAACACATCAAGGAACATTGTAATTACATTAGCCAAGATTAAGATGAAGGAGAGAATTCTAGAAGCAGCAAGGGATAAGGGGACAGTCACCTACAAAGGAGTTCCCATCAGACTGTCAGCTGATTTCTCAAAAGAGACCTTCCAGGCAAGAAGGGGCTGGAAAGAAATATTTGAAATATTGAAAAGCAGGGATCTACATCCAAAGTTGCTCTACCCAGCAAAGCTGTCATTTAGAATGGAAGGACAGATAAAGCGCTTCTCAGATAAGGTCAAGTTCAAGGAGTTCATCATCACCAAGCTCTTATTATATGAAATGTTAAAGGGACTTATCTAAGAAAAAGAAGATCAAAAATATGACAATGAAAAGACCGCAAACTCACAGCTATTAAGAACCACACCTAAAACAAAAGCAAACTAAGCAAACAGCTAGAACAGGAACAGAACCACAGAAACGGAGATCATATGGAGGGTTAGCAACAGGGGCGTGGGAGGAGGGCGGGGGAAGGTACAGAGAATGAGTAGCATAGATAGTGGGTAGAAAATAGACAGGGGCAGGGTAAGAATAGTATGGGAAATGTAGAAGCTAAAGAACTTATGACACAAGGACATGAACTAAAGGGGGGAATGTGGGTGGGAGAGGGTGTGCAGGGTTGGGGGAATGATGGGGGAGAAACGGGACAACTGTAATAGCATAATCAATAAAATATATTTTAAAAAAGGAAAAAAATTTAAATATACATATATAATGGAATTTTATTTCATATATAATGAACTTTTATTATATACTTATACTGCAAAAATCCCATGATTCCAATAAAAAATTTCATTAGAATTTTTCATCCAACAAGGAGCAGACTTTGAAAAAAGTGACACGCAAATAAAGCCTGTTAACAACAACAACAACAACAACAACAACAAAAACCCCCAAAAAACTGTATAGTGCTGTTTTCTAGTGGACAAATAAGTAAATTTCTATTGGCTCAGAATGGGATGGGAGTGAGGTTAGGAGTAGTAACTGATCCCCCAATCACCACCTTTGCCCATCATCACAACCCACTGCTTTGAGTGGTTCTCAGTACCGTACCCCAAGAGTGGGTAATAAGGAGAAAGAATGTGGAAAAACGTGTGTTGCCTGAGATTTCCTCCCACAGAATGTAGTGGTTTGTGAGTTGGGTCCATCAATCTGGTCTCATGATTAATCTTTTTTTAGTCTGGCATAGGAAATATTATTATATATCCTTCTTTAAAAGAAAAACTACTTCCCTATCTAGGTCACTTTAAAAATCTGGAGATTCTGGGGACAGAGACTTAGATACAGCATACCGAGAGCGATTTCTTCTAAAGTCCGTAAGTGCATTTGGATAGAGTGTGGTTGGATTTCTTTTGCCTCATCCTTCCCTGCTTCCCCACCAAGAGGGAATAGCAGGTAATGCTGTGGACCCCAGCCAGAGATGCAAGGCATTGCCAGCTGTCCCCTACCCACCCTGTTCCCATTTTCTCCATTCTGCTGATTGATGCCTGCTCCTTAAAAATTCCTGTTGACAAAAGGATACACGCCCCCCACCCACCCACACACACAGATATACACTGTGGCTCAAATCTGGGCCTCCAAGAGCAAATCAGAGCTATGGTTCTCTTCTTCCTTCTGAAAATAGGCTGGCTTTTCCAGTAAGCTGGGGATCTGCTGGGCCTTCAGTAAACATGAGGCCACCATAGGGCTGATGCTCTGGAAGAAGTGGCACATCTTGGGCTGGAGAAGCAGCTTGTATTCCTTGGCATGATGGTCTAGACCTCCACAGGTGTCATTGTCACACCTCTCCCCTTTGATCTGCCCTTCTGCATGTTCTTCCCTTTTGGCTGCCTCTCTTTCCCAATACAGGACATCCCATCAGGGCTGTTGACTCATAGATTCCAGGCCCATTGCGTACTTCTTAAGGGTGACTGCCTCACCCTCCTTCAGGCTCCAGAAGCCCTCTGAGTGCAGCTTGCTCTGCAAACTTCTGGTTTGACACAGAGCCCATGATAGTCAGCTAGGCCCACAGCCCTGGACCTCATGTCAGGCAGCTGCTGGCCCCAGAGACATATGAAGACAAAAGGATTGTTTGGAGAAGAAGCTGCTACATCTCTTACACAACCAGTTTTTCTTTCTTGAGGATTTAAACTGAGAGATACAACAGTCTAGACTTTGATAGATAAGTCATGAAAAAGGTGGGAATCCATAGGATTAGTCCACAGATTCCTGAGGCTAGGGATTCTGGACTGGCTGTGGTTCTTGATATTCCTCCCCTTTACCCTTCTTGAATTTTCTTAACTCCTTCAATTCTTTTAAATAGTCCCAGTTTCTTAGATAAATTATCTCTTTTTGCTAAAGGTACACCAACTTGGTTTTTGTTATTGCCATCAAAAGAAACGTACCTAATACGTGGGCATAGAAATGTTAAAATCTTTCTCCAAGGTCACATAGCTTGTAAGTGACCAGAGTTTTTAACCCAGGACTCTCAGATTCCAAGTATAATGTCCTAGTCCTTATTCCATATACACTGGTTAGGCTGGAGCTATGATTAAAAGTTTTTATCTCACACATTTTGAAGGATTAAAAACCCTCCTTAGTATTCTGCCTATTCCTTTATCTCTTCTATCTTTTTTCTTAAGTCTGATAAAATATGTTCAGATATATTATTAAGACGATCTCAGAACAGATCTGGACTGATCACAGGACAACCTAGAGATAATAGAGAGGAAACCATCCCTACTGTTTTTCTTCTCTTCAAATCTCAGACTCACTAACATCAGAAGAAACATTAAATATCCCAAGGAGAAATGAATTAAGCCTGTCCTGAGGTTTTTCCTCCTGCCAGGAGAGCCCCCTTGATCACCAGGAAATCTCCCACTGCTCCATCCAGGATCCCAAAGTGGGAACTTGCCCTTGGGTTCCTCAAACTCACCAAACACTTCCAGTGGGATTTTTCTTTCCTCTTCAGTCCCATTCTCCATCACCACCTTCAGGAGGTAGGTGCTTGTATCACTTTTCTGGACCTTATAGATGTAGAGTATGCCATTTTTACGATCAAGTGTGACCCTGTCCTTAAATGTAGTTTTGAAGAAGTTGGGATTAGGCTTGTCGGACTCCCATTCTAAAATCTTCTTGTTGGAATTGTAAAACAAGGTGAGACTCAGGTGGTTGTTAAGCAAATTTGAGATTGGAAGAGTCACATTGCTGCCGGAGACTGCAGATACCAGATATTCTGAATAACCTGCCAATGAGATTCAGAGAGAGACCTGTTTTAGAGAAGGCAGAGATGCCCTGTGGCTCAGACTTTGGCTTGGGATGGTGATCAGGGAAGAAGGAAGGGATTTCTGCTTGCAGCCATGAATATGGTCTGTATCAGAGGGCCTGGACCTCTGGTCAGGAATTTAATGAAAGTGGGAGATTGAGAAGTGGGCTTGGGGGCAGGGGATGTTGCTTATAATACATCTAGTTCTGCCTAAGATAACCAAGAAAAAGAACCCTGAGGCTGACCCAGTAGATTTTGAGATAAAGTAATGACAAGTCATCTCCTCTCTAGGCTTTTTCCCCCTATGGTTCAATTTAGTTTTCCAGCAGTAAGTGGAGAATAGAGGAGAAACAAGGTTTGAAGTGAATGGGAGACAGAGCAATTCGGTGGCAAAGTATTATAAAAGCATGAAGACATTTCATTAACAAAAATATTATGCTATTTTTCTGGCTTTAGTGATATTGGTAGTATTCGTCAGCTTTTTAAAGTTTGTGATACATAGGAATCTCTTATGCTGACTAAATTAATTTTTGTTCTTATTTGTATATACAGTTTTGTTCTTTCTTTCATGAGAGTACCCCAAATTGTGTAAGCCTCAGCTCTAAAAAACCAAGTTTGATTAGGTTAAAGAAAGAAAAGATGATAGCTACAAGATGCAAGATGAAAGGAGGCCTGTTGACTCTTTTTGTTGATGGGGATAAATTATATACATATAATGTACCTCATAACAATGCTTCATTTAATGATGGACTGCATACAACAGTGGTCCCATAAAATAATAATGGGAAAAATTCCTATCAAGTAGTACATCACAACCATTTTAATGTTGTAGTTCAACCCACTAGCCATGTGTTTCAGTGCTGCTGGTGTAAACAAACCTACTGAACTTCTAGTCATATAAAAGTATAGCACATAACAATCAATTTAAAGTACAGACTTCCGGCCAAGATGGAAGCATAGGTAGACACACTTTGCCTCTTCACACAACCAAAAGAAGGAAATAACCAATTTAAAAATAAAGAAACAACCAGAACTTCCAGAAAATCAAACTGTGTGGAACTCAGACAACCAAGGAGTTAAAGAAGAAACATTCATCCAGACCAGTAGGAGGGACGGAGATTGGCAGCCAGGGTAGACAGGACTCCCAGCAAGGCAGCGGTTGGAAGACCAGGCAAGGCAGTGGCTGGCAGAGTGGATGGTCCTACTTTTGCATGTGAATAAACCAGGGGGGACAACTGGGGAGCCCTGGTTTATTCAGAGAGACTGTGTGACCCAGGGTTCCAGCATGGGAATTGAAGGCCTCAAAACCTCTGACTGAAAAAACATGTGGGGGTTACAGTGGTGGAAGGAAATCCCAGACTCACAGGAGAGTTCATTGGAGAGACCCACAAGGTCCTAGAATGTACACAAACCCATCCACACAGGAATCAACACCAGAAGAGCCCAATTTTCTTGTGGGTAGCAGAGGAAGCGACTGAAAGCAGGCAGAGAGCCAGGTAAGTGGAATTGTTCTCTCCTGGACACCTTCTCCACATACAGCACCTCAACACAGTGATGTGGGTTGCCTTGCTCTTGCAAATACCTAAAGCTCTATCCCTTACTACAAAACAGATATGTGGATACAAAAATAGATGCCCCAAATGAAAGAACAGATCAAAGCTACAGAAAAAAATACAACTAAGTGATGAAGAGATAGCCAGACTATCAGATGCAGAGTTCAAAAACACTGGTAAACAGGATGCTCACAGAAATGGTAGAGTATGTTTGCAAAATAGAGGAAAAAGTGAAGGCTATGAAAAGTGAGATAAAGGAAAATGTACAGGGAATCAACAGTGACAAGAAAAAAACCGGGACTCTAATCAACAGTTTGGAGCAGAAGCATTCGCCCAGAATAGAATGAAGAAACAAGAATTCAAAAAATGAGGAGAGGCTTAGGAATCTCTGAGACAACTTTAAACATTCCAACATCCAAATCACAGGGGTGGCAGAAGGAGAAAAGGAAGAGTAAGAAATGGAAAACTTATTTGAAAACATAATGGAGAACTTCCCTAATCTGGCAAAGGAAATAGACTTCCAGGAAGTCTAGGAAGTTCAGAGAGTCCCAAAGAAGTTGGACCCAAGGAAGCACACACCAAGGCATGTCATAATTATATTACCCAAGATTAAAGAGAAGGAAAGAATCTTAAAAGCAGCAAGAGAAAAGGAGACAGTTACCTACAAAGGAGTGCCCATGAGACTGTCAGCTGATTTCTCAAAAGAAACCTTGCAGGCAAGAAGGGGCTGGGAAGAAGTATCAAAGTCATGAAAAGCAAGGACCTATATCCAAGATTATCCAGCAAAGCTATCATTTAGAATTGGAGGGCAGATAAAGTGCTTTTGAGATAAGGTCAAGTTAAAGGAGTTTATCATCACCAAGCCCTTACTGTATGAAATGTTAAAGGGGCTTATTAAGAAAATGAAGGAGGAGGAGAGAGGGGGAAAAGGTACAGAGAATGAGTAGCATAGATAATGGGAAAAAAATAGACAGGGGGAGGGCAAGAATAGTATGGGAAATGTAGAAGCTAGAAAACTTATGACGCATGGACATGAACTAAAGGGGAGAATGTGGGTGGGAGAGGGTGGGTAGGGTGGAGGGGAATGATGGGGGAGAAATGGGACAACTGTAATAGCATAATCAATAAAATATATTAAAAAAAAGAAAATGAAGATGATAAAAAATATGAAGAGTAAAAAGACAATCAACTTACAACTATCAATAACCAAACCTAAAAATACAAAAACAAAAATGCAATAAGCACACAACTAGAACAGGAACAGATTCACAGAAATGGAGATCACATGGAGGATTATCAGCAGGGAGGCAGAAAATGGGGGAAAAGGTACAGAGAATAAGAAGCATAGATGCTCTGTACAAAATAGACAGCAGGAGGTAAATTATACTATGAGAAATGGAGAAGCTGAAGAACTTATACGTATGACCCATGGATATGAACTAAGGTGGGGAAATGCTAGTGGGAGGGGGAGTACAGGATGGAGGGGAAGAAAGGGGAGAAAAAGTGGGACAACTGTAATAGCATAATCAATAAAATACATTTAAAAATTTAAAGTATATAATTCTTGATTAAACTAAGATATGACTGTTACTGATTTATGTATTTATTATACTATATTTTATCATTATTTTTGCATGTTCTCTCTACTTATAAAAAAGTTTCCTATAAAACAGTATGTTGTGTTACACTTGCAGCAGCCTCATATCCTGTCTCTTGATGCATCACATCCTCTTATGTTTGATTCAATCTCTTGTGTTTACAAATTTAGTGTAGCCTAAGTGTACAGTGTTATAAGTGTACAATAGTGTACAGCAATGTCTTATTCTTTCACATTTACTCACTACTAACCAACTCACCCAGAACAGCTTACAGTCCTGCAAGCTTCATTTATAGTAAGCACCTTATATAGATGAAACATTGCCTATCTTTTACATCATATTTTTACTTTACTTTTTCTACATTTAGATATGTTTCAGTAGAGTAACATGCTGTACAGGTTTGTAGCCTAGAAGCAATAGGCTATACCACCCAGGTTTGCCTAAGTGCACTCTATGATGTTCACACAATGATGAAATTGCTTAATGACACATTTCTCAATATGTATCACTGCTCTTAAGTGGCACATGATTGTTTAGGGTGAGAAAGAGAAGTAGAAAGAAGCTAATGGTAGAGGAAAGGAGGAATATAACTTATGTCACACTGTCACATAAAAACTGAATCATATTGTTGAACATCATACATACACACACCTTTACTTATCTATAATTTCCAAAATCATTCTCCTCAATGGCTAAAAGACAATAATGCCTGTGTTCCAGGGCTTTAAATTCAATTCATCTTTCCAACCATCCACCTATCCCTTCAACATTTATTAAACACACTGTGCCTGGGCCATACACAGACACCTCAGCATTTGTCCTACAGTACTTCTGATTGGTCCATTTCATACTTTATAATCTCTGCGACACAATAAACTCAGTCCAAGGAACAGTATTTGAACAACCATTATGTTCCTGGCACTGTGCTAGGCTCTGACACAGCAGTGCAGATAGTCTGTGGTTTCTTGGAGCAGGACGTTCTCTTCAAGATTTTAAAATTATTAGACATATGAGGTCTGTCCAGAAGGTATCCAGACATGTAATATAAAAATAGAGATCTTTATTGAAGAAGATACAAGAAACATTGTCCTGTACATAGGACAATGATGCCTCAGTCCCCTTCAAAGTAGGCACCTTGAGACCTCACACAGTTCTCCTAGTTGTCATCAGCTGCTGGTCATATTTTCCTGAATCTCATAGACAGTTTGAAATATCTTCCATTTCAAAGGTGATTTTAGCTTTGGGAAAAAGCCAGAAATTGCAGGGCACCAAATCTGGGCTGAAGGAGGTCTGAGGCACCTGGGTGGGTGGTTTGATGTTTCACAAAAAATTCTGCACGTAACATGATGCGTGAGCAGGTACATTGTCATGATGAAACTGCCAATCATTAGTTGCACAAAGCTGCAGCTTTCTGAATCATCCAAATAGTTTCCAAGGAAGAATGTTGAAGATTAACACAAAATTTGATGCAGATTTGTTGCTCTGCTTGCTCTGCCATTTTGTATGTGACAGCCACAGAGTACACATGCTTATTCAACAGCATCTACCACCCCCACTGACTAGTACAGTGAAGTCTTCATTGTTCACACATTCACATTCCAGTCCACTCTCCTTGGTTGCCAGGTTATATGCAAATTGTTCTCATTGTATTAACAATAGCTGGACTTTTCCTAGACAGACCTCTGATATTCTAGACTCATTCTCATTCTATTCATTGTTTCCATGTGGATTAATAGACGTGGTGACAATAAACAGCCTACATCAATGTTTTTTCAAACTTGGCACTATTGACATTTTGGTCCAGACAATTCTTTGATGTAGGGGGCTGTTCATATGTATTGCAGGATGTTTAGCAGCATCCCTGACTTCTGCCCATTAGATGCCACCTCTCCAGTTGTAACAATGAAAAGTGTTTTCAGACACTGCCAAATGTCTCCTGGAGGTGGGCGGGGGGTGGGCAACATCATCTATCCACCACCATTCTGGATAAGAACTACTGTCCAACAAGTGTTAGACATATGCTCAGAAAGAGCACAACCTACAATTAACTACTTCTTTACTTCTCAGTAAAAGGTTACAGCCAACTGCCAAGATGTCCTTTTTGGAATCATTACATGTAAGTGATGAAGGAAAGAAGAAGGGAAGATACAATATCCTGTGTATGTCTATATCTTAGCATTCATTATATTGGAATAATCTGTTTACTATATACTACCTGCCTCTGTGACCAGACTGTAAGCATCCTGAGAACAAAAAATGAGTCCTATGAGTCTAGTTCATTTCTCATTATAATATGATGGTTAAGAGCATGGGTCCTGGAATCAGAATATCTTGGTTCAATTCCTGGCTTTACCACTCACTACTGTATAACCTTGAACATGTTACCTATTCTTTCTGCTTTTGTTTCAGTATTTATGGTTCTCAGTTCTGTGGATTTGGACTGAAACTACACCACCAGTTTTCCTGGGCCTCCATCTTGCACATGGCAGATCATTAGACTTCTCTATATAAAGAAGTACATAATGAGTTATGCTTGTACATACCATAATTGCATGAGCCAATCCCTCACAATAAATCTCTTTCTGTATATTTATACATATCCTATTGGTTCTGTTTCTCTGAAGAAGCCTAATTAATACAGACTTACAAAAATAAAATGCTTAGAATCTAATTTAATTAATGCAAATAAAGTACTTAGACTAATACTTGAAAGATTAGTAAGAATTCCAATTAGCATAACTGCCTATATTATTTTTAGATCCATAACACTAAGTACTATGCCTGTTATTAAGATGTTTAACAATTGCTTGTTAAACTTATTGTACCAAAACAGCAGTAAAATAAGGACTGGACTTATGACATAATTTTTGGAAATGAAATCCTATTTGTAAATATGAAAGAGTAAAGAATATAGAAGGAGCCTAAAATCCTATCCTTCCCCCCCAAAAAAGGCAGTTCCAGAAGAAGATTTTACTTGTAGCCTAATAGTCTAAAAGTAGAAGATACCAGTGTGCACAAGAGAAAACACAAAACTACATCACTGGCCTAGTTTTTAAGAAATGTGATTTTAAGAAAAATAGGTGCCTACTCCACTATAAGACAAGAGAACTTCCCTGAAGATTTCTTGAGGAAGGAGAAACAAATATGAGAAATGAAGATTACAGAGATATAGACTCAAGCCATAACCCATGCCCAGTTATAATTTACATCCTTTCTCCTTGTGAAAATGGGGCCTACTTTATAAACACAATGAGATATTGTTTGGCAAGAGTGTGCTGAACATGCTCAAAAGGAGAGGGACATCTATAACAGACACACAGTCACTAAGATGGCGAGTTTCTCAAAAGTAAATACCATGTCTTACTCAACTTTAAATTCCCACAATACATTGCTCATATTTGGCATTTAGTATAAGATGAGTGAATGAATGAGACAAAAATGTATACGTAAATGTTCCTAGTCTTCTCCTCTTCATGACTTCCTACTAGTCAAAAATATTTTTATACTTGTACTTCCCACTTAGTTCTCCTTTTGCTTACTTCTTAAGATTAGTTTGGACTGAATTGGCAGGAAGGAAAGGAGGAGTTAAAACAACAAGAGCCAGTCTGGTTGGTTTAGGAAATAAGAGTGTTACAGCATGAAGGCTTAAAGGAGTAAGAATCTCTGAGCAGCAGATGGATGGGATGGTTTAAGAAGACTGAAAAAAGCAGGAAAGGGGATTGCAGGAAATGTTGCTACAGCTTATAAATTATATACCCTTTAACATCTTTTGAGATGCTGTGAGTAGAAATTTGAGTTACTGTTTAATTACTTATGACCAATGAGCTATGTTTTTTCTATATGATAATGTGTCCAAACTGGACCAGTAGAGCCCTGTCTTATAGCTGGATCCTGAATAAATAAGCAAAAGGTCACTATTACATCATAGAAGGCAGAAGAGCATTGAAGGAGATGCCCAAGAATTCTAAAAAAAAAGAAAGAAAGAAAGAAAAGAAAGAAAGAAAGAAAGAAAGAAAGAAAGAAAGAAAGAAAGAAAGAAAGAAAGAAAAAGAAAGAAAAGCAGAAAAAAACCCATAAAAGAGTGTTGGTCCCATAGTCACTCAAGTTTTCAGATATCTATAAATCAATGTAAATCAGCTAAGGGAAACAACCCAGCATGGGCCAATACACATGTTTAAAAATAGCAAAAGAGGAGTGAATTTTGTTATAAAATACCTAACAAATAAATGGCCTGGAGAGCAACATAAACCTGAAGATAGAAACACTAGAAAGAATGGTTGATTGACCATACAAGAAGAAAAGAAAGGTATTCTAGTCTTCTGAAAGAATTCTATAATCCATTCACAAATTGAAGAAGAAAGATAGATTAATTTTACTAATAGAGATTGCAAAGTTAATGCAGAAATATAATACAATTTGGGGTATCAAGATGGTAAGTTAGTCAGCTAACAGAATTGTTTAATAAGTTCAGACTGATTGATATTTTACTTATGTAAAGTATACTTATATATTTTTTTATTTTAAAATAAATTGATAAAATCTTCATTTGCCTTCCTGCCAATTTCTTATTTTAAAAGGTAGGAGAAGCAGCCTTAAGGAAAGCTACTATTTTGATTTAATTCTAACAGGAAGAAGTAGCTGGGTATATGTCTGGGTGCTTAAGATACAGTAACTGTGTTTACCTGTAGTTTGTATTAGAAAATAAAACACATATTTTCTGTGCTTACCCATTTTTCTTGTCTGTAAAAAAAAACAAAATTAAAATAGGGAAAATCAGATTAAAGGAAGTCATAATTTTATACCAAAGAGTCTATAGGTTCTAAAGAGGAAGTTCTGATTATTCTAAAAACAAGTCACACGGTTTCTAGTAAAACTCTTAAGGATGGAAAAAGGTACATTTTAAAAATATTGATATGGACTTACCTGGAGCTCTCTGATGAGATCAACTATATTCAAACCTCTACAAAAATTTTAAGAACTTATTTGGCAATCAATACTGAAGATTTGTGTCATGACTGACAAGATAAACATCTCATTTCCTGGGATGGAAAGTAGTGAATTCAATAAATCAGATTACAATGTGTCAAGGCCTAAACTGAAAGTGAGGAAGAAGAGAATTAATTTAAACTACTCTTTTAATACATGTTAGTGTAAATGGGAAGGAGAATGGTAAAGGGGCATGAAAGGTAAGGACAGTTTTTGGTTATTAGTTTTTAGTTTTATTTAAAGAGGAAAAAAGAAAGTATGGTAGATCAAGGGAAAGAGCCAGTGGCCAGAGATACACGAATTAGAAAGAAGGTGCCTGATGGGCCTGGACTATAGAGGGTTCAAAGCAGAGTTAAATGCACAGGTCTTGGCTGGGAGAGAAGATACATCATCCTCTGAGGGAAAAGAGAAGGAGGATAAGAGTAGATTGTAGTTTGGAGGTGGTAGACAAGAAGTTGAGGGCGTTCTTGCTTAATTATTTCTAGTCCCCATCTCTCAGTGAAGTAGGAAGAAAGTGCTTTGCTGAGAGAACAGAGGACTGAGGTAAGGGTCCTGAAAGATAAGAGTGAAAGTTTCAAATCACTACTGTGAAAAATGAGAGATCTTATCAGGGTCAGTAAGACTACTCCAAGATCCTAACTTGACTAAAACAATGATTTATAATTTCTTCCCTCTCTTTCTTCCTTCCCTCTATTCAAACATTTATACATACAAATGTACATCAATTTATTCACTCATTTAATAAAGGTAAACACCATGTGCTTGGCTCAATACTAGGCACTGTGCATATGAGATATAGCTCCTTCCCTCAAAATACTTCCATTCCAGTGGACAAAAATAATCAATAAGATGATTTTACTATTGGTGATAAGTGTTAAGAAAAGGGAAATATGGAAACCTAAGGGGGCACATAAAAGTGAGCACATACTTGAATTTGGGTGTCAGGAATGGATTCCATGGAAAATGTGAGTAGAAATCATTATAAGAAGAAATTAACCAGGGAAAGATGGAAACTGGGAATAATGGAGGAAAAAATAGCACCATGTCCACAAAAAACACAACATTTACTTCTGGCCAAGATGGAGGCATAGATAGACACACTGTGCCTCCTCACACAACCAAAATAAGGACAACAAAAATTTAGAAACAAAAAAGCAACCAGTACTGACAGAAAATTGAACTACACGGAAGTCCAACAACCAAGGAGTTAAAGTAGACACATTCATCCAGATCAGTAGGAGGGGCAGAGTAGGGCTGGCAGATCCCGGGGCGTGCAAGGCAGCAGCTGGCAAACCCAGCAGTGTGGCAGATTGTGGAGGGTCTTGGCGCACAAAGTGGCTGGTGGTCCCACATTTGTGTGCAGATAAATCAGGTGAGACTGAGGAGCAAGACAGACAGCATAAACCAGGGCTCCAGCTCAGGGAAATAAAGCCTCAAAACACCAGTTGAAAACACCTGTGGGAGCTGAGGTGCCCGGAGAGACTTCCAGCCTTACAGGAGAGTTTGTTGGAGAGACCCACAGGGTACTAGAATGTTCACAAGCCCACCCACCTGGGAATCAGCACCAGAAGGGCCCAGTTTGCTTGTGGGAAGTGGGGGAAGTGACTGAAATCCAGCAGAGAGTGTAGCAAGCACCATTGTTCTCTCTCAGACTCCTGCCACACATACAGCTTCACAACCCAGAGACTGGGTGGCCCTGCCCTGGTGAACACCTCAGGCTCTGCCCCTCACTGTGTAACAGCCATGACCAGACCCCCCCCCAAAAAAAATGGCTCAAATGGGAGAACAAATCAAAGCCTCAGAGCCATTTCATCTAAGTGACTAAGAGATAGCCAACCTATCAGATACACAGTTCAAAGCCCTGGTGATCAGGATGCTCACAGAATTGGTTGATTTTGGTCGCAAATCAGATGAACAAATGAAGGCTACAATAAGTAAAATGAAGGAAAATGCACAGGAAACCAATAGAGATGGGAGGAAAACTGGGACTCAAATCAATGGAGTGGACCAGAAGGAAGAAACAAACAACCAAGCAGAAAAGAAGGAAGAAACAAGAATTCAAAAAAAATGAGGAGAGGCTTAGGAACCTCCAGGACACCTTTAACATTCCCATATGCAAATTATAGGGGTACCAGGAGGGGAAGAGGAAGAGCAACAAGTGGAAAACTTATTTGAACAAATAATAAAGGAGAACTTCCCTAATCCGGCAAAGGAAATAGACCTCCAGGAAGTCTAGGAAGCTCAGAGAGTCTCAAAGAAGTTGGACCCAAGGAGGAACACACCAAGGCACATTATAATTCCATTAGCCAAGATAAAAATGAAGGAGAGAATCCTAGAAGCAGCAAAGATAAGGAGACAGTTACCTACAAAGGAATTCTCATCATACTGTCATCTGATTTCTCAAAAGAGACCTTACAGGCAAGAAAGGGCTGGAAAGAAGTATTCCAAGTCATGAAAGGCAAGGACCTACATCCAAGATTGCTCTATGCAGCAAAGCTTTCATTTAGAATAGAAAGGCAGATAAAATGCTTCTCAGATAAGGTCAAGTTCAAGGAGTTCATCATCGCCAAGCCTTTATTATAGGAAATGTTAAAGGGACTTATCTAAGAAAAAGAAGATCAAAAACATGTACAGTAAAATAACAGCAAACTCACAATTATTAACAACCACACCTAAAACAAAAACAAAAGCAAACTAAGCAAACAACTAGAACAGGAACAGAACCACAGAAATGGAGATCACGTGGAGGGTTAGCAACAGGGGCGTGGGAGGAGGAGAGGGGGGAAAGGTATGGAGAATAAGTAGCATAGATGGTAGGTAGAAAATAGACAGGGGGAGGGTAAGAATAGTATGGGAAATGTAAAAGGTAAAGAACTTATAAGTCTGACCCATGGACATGAAATAAAGGGGGGGATGTGGGTGGGAGAAGGTGTGCAGGGTGAAGGTGATTGAAGGGGGAAAATGGGACAACTGTAATAGCATAATCAATAAAATATATTTAAAAATAAACAAATAAACAAAAAAAACCCCACAACATTCATTTGAGAAAGTGAAATTAGCTCAGTTGATTAGAGCAAGACTAGGGGAGGGTAGCATTAAAGAGAAAACAATAGGTGCCAAATTGTGTAAGTGTGCTAAAGCCCATAATACCAAGCCCAGATTTAATATGTCATCTAATTGCTGCTTCAACCTCTCCCAGATACATAACCTTTTTTATCATTCTCTCTTGAGGACATGCTTATTGATTTTACAGAGAGGGAAAAGGAGAGAGAGGGAAAGAAACATTGATGTGAGAGAGAAACATTGATCAGTTGCCTCCCACATGCACCCAGACAGGAATTGAACCAGCAACTTAGACAAGTGCCCTGACAGGGCATCAAACCCATGACCTTTTGGTTTATGAGATGATGCTCCAATCAAGTGAGCCACACCAGCTAGGGATCCCAGAAACATAACCTTAATCACCAGTCTGGAATTTTCTGGTCAATACCAATGAGGTAATCTGAATGGAAACCTGAGAGGGAACTTTCTCCATAAAAGACGCCCCTTCTTTTTCTTGGTGGACTACAGTTTGGGTTGCTCCCTGAATCTGTGGCTCTCAAGTTGTAATCTTTTGTTCAAATAAATGCTGTTTATTCTTTATCACAACCTAAAATTGTTTTTGGTTGACAGAGACTTAAGCTCAGAGTTTCTGCTGTACTCTCTCATTTGCCATTGAAGACTATTGAAGACTTTTTAAAAGAAGAGTAATATAAGCAGATAACTATTTTAGAAACTTTACACTAGTAGCAATGTGGAGAATAGATAGAAGAAAAGAATAAAAAGAGCAGTTAGGATAGGAGGCCATTGTAATAACTGGAAAAGAAAAATGGTGTGCCCTGGCTGGTGTGGCTCACTTGGCTGGAGCATTGTTCAGTAACCAAAAGATTGCAGGTTAGATCTGGGTCAGGGCACATGCCTTGGTTGCAGGTCTGGGCATGACAGTCCTGAGTCTGGGTGCATATGATCCCTGGTCCAGGAACATATAGGAGGCAACCAATTGATGCTTCTCTCTTGTACCAATGTTTGTCTTTCTCCCTCACTCTCTCCCTTCCTCTTTCTCCAAAAAGCAATGAAAAAAAAAATGTCCTTGGGTGAGGATAAAAAACAGAGAGAGAAAGAGAGAAAATGGCATATAGATCTAGCATAGGTGGCTTACTAATTTTTCTCTGTAGTGAAGATGGATAAAATGAGATATATTTGAGAGATATTTTTGAATAGAGAATTAATAGGACTTATTTATTGGATGTGTCAAGAGAGAGAAAGAAAGAAGTTGAGGGTGACTCCTAGAATTCTAGCTTGAGTAACTGAATATAGAGATGCCATTTTTTTTTGAAATAGGAAATAGTGGAGGAACAGCAGATTATAATATTTTTTAAAAGTCTGCAAATTTTTGACACTACTCCAATCAAGAGGTAGAGTCTAAGTCCCCTCCCTTTCATGACAGCCTCAATAAAACAGAATGCCTCAGAACAAGTACTTTCAAAGCTAGATTAAAAAATATCAGGCACCATTCGCCTATTTTTCTTGGGTTTAGTCTTACTTAGCCTAGGCACCAGCCATGTGAATGATGAAGGCTTAGAGATGATCTCAGGCCCCACCATGATCTGGTGACTAGCACATGAGACACCTTGAGGTGCTGAGCACATCCTATGTCCACAATTGTAGGCAGAATAAATGATTGTTACTAATTTAAGTCAAAGTATTGTGGTGGCTCATAAAACAATAATAGATATCTGGAACAAGATGCTGAGTTAGATTTTGGATATGTATTTAGAGAGTCTGGGGAGTTGTCTAAGAAGCAGCCAGAAATTCAGGTCTGGTACTCAGGAAAGAACTTTCGGCTTTGAAATTTAAAATATTCTTCTCAGGCTTGTCTTAGATTGTGCATGTCACAATTACAAAGCAATTTCACATTCTTTATTTTGATTTGATGTTAATAATAACCCTTTAAAAAATGCAAGGCATATTATTATAGCATTATAGAGTTGAGAAAGCTGAGGCTCAGGAAACTTTTGTGACTTATAGAAAGTCCCATGTCATCAAACTTAGAGACAACACAGATCTTCTCATTCCTATTACATGCTGTTTGCACTGAATTCTGCTAAGTGTTGTAGGGAGATAGGGAAGATGCCTAATAGTGGAGGGTATCCTGAAATCAGAGAACTGAAAAACTCAAGTCTGAGGAGGGATAAAACAGGAAATTTAAAAGTGCTTCTTAAATTTTTCCACAAAAGCATTTCTTACCAGGGAGAAGAGAGCTACTGTATTCCCAGGAAATCTGGATGTACAGCCAAAAGTAAGTTCCTTGATGTCACTGATTCATATAATTAACAATTATATATTGATGCCAGCTATGTTCTAGGCACTGTGCTAAGGTCAGCACTGGACATGGTCCTTGTCCTCATTGAGCTCAAGGAAACAATGAAACAAACAAACAAACAAAAATCACCAATAATCTGGGGGCTGAGATTTCTGGGAGGCAGTGACATGGAAATGGGAGGCTAAGAAAGAGTCAGGGAGAGAGGATGGTGCAGAAAATCCTAGGCAGAAGGTAAAACATGTACTACATAGACTTAGAATCAAGAGAAAGCACCTCCTTCAAGGCAAAAAAAGTTTAATTTGGATTGAATGGGGTTAATGGAAAGGAACACATACATTGGGGATAAGATGACCATCTGTATGCATAATCTATGCAGAAAGAAATTCAGATACCTTGAATTTGTCTCTAGAGAAAGTCCTGAAATATTCCAGTTCTCTTGGCAACTGAATTAATACTTCTAAAAGTTGAATTAATACTTCATTCGCATAAGCCCCACTACCAAGGCCATGTCAGTGTCCTATGAATTGAATCAACCCTAAGGAACCCATAAAGACACATCATGTCTCTAGCCTTAAGTAGTCATGAACCAAACTTAAAGTATTGCCACCCCAAGAAGCCTTTCCTGTCAGTAGTTCTTCCTCATCTCCCTAAAAGTTACATACTGTCATTAAATTTATGATGCTGTGCTTCTCCCCATGTTGGTTCACTTTTACTCATTTTTTTTCTTAACAGTGATAAGCATTAAAACTTTTACATGAAAAAAAAAAAAACTGAGCATTTATTAAGGGGGGAATGGTGACAAAGGCAATAGCTGAACTCTTGCTTCTCAGCTGGCCTGGGAAGAAAGGTACTGAAGGGTTGGGCAGCCGGAACAGGAAAAGTAAAGTTAGCTCATACAGAGGCCAGAACCAGCCCATGGCTGGAGAATGCACCTTAACTCTTAGTAATCAGATGCTTGGGAGTTCAGAGTGCCCTTTATACTGAAGCACCTGAGGCCTCTACTCAGACCCTCATTTAGAGACCCTTCACACAGCAATCCTTTCCAATTTATCTTTCCTACAATTCGATCTCTCTTTGGGACAATGACATCATTTACCTAGGCTTAGGACAGAACACCTTGCACAAACAGAAGTCTTACGGAGCAACAAAGTGTATCTGAGCAAAATGTGGCATCTATCAGTATGGAGCTTCCTGTTATTCAAAATGCAAAAAATACTTCACAGACCACAGGCCATGGGACTAAATATGAGGGCCTACTTCCTCATCTCCCCGTGGTTCAGTTTCTGCCATGTCCCATTAAGAAAAGACATAGAACCCGATAATCCAAGGCTAAGAAAAGCTCCCCAACTCATCACTGCCCTGCTTCCAAGATGGAAGTGCCTGTGGCCTGGAGGCCATACTTTACTTCCACAATTGTGTCTTTGGTGCACAATCACAGACAAACAGTTTATGGAAAATACCTTGAACGCTGGTCTCCAAGAAACAAAGAGGGAGCAGTAGAAGTTCCAGAGTCAGACACAACTTCAGCCCTTTGGAGCACATTCCAGAGCTTCCCAGGAACTCTGAAGCCAAGCAAGAACCAGACTGAAAATAGACTGAGGATTTCAGTGCTCTTGATTTCATGGCCGCGGGTGAGCCACAGATCTTTCTGTCTGCCCAGCAGCTTGTGGGTGGGGCCTGGAGACCAGAAACAGGAAGCCCTATAGATTTTTTAAAATTAGACTTTATTTCTTAGAGCAGTTTTTGGGTTCACAGAAAAACTGAGAGGAGAGTACAGAGATTTCCCTTACATTTCCCGACCCCAACGTGCATAGCCTCCCCCATTATCTACATCTCTAACCAGAGTGGTACATTTGTTACAATTGATGAACCTACATTGACACATCATTATTACTAAAAGTCCATAGTTTACTTTAGGTTTCACATTTGGCTTTGTACATTCTATAGATCTGATCAAATGTATAATGACTTGTATCCACTATTATAGTACCACAGCAGAATAGTTCCACTGCGCTAAAAATCCCCTATGCTCCTGTTATTCATCCCTCTTTGCCTAAATCTCTAGCAACCACTGATCTTTTTATTGTCTCCATAGTTCTGATTTTTCCAGAATATTATATAATTGGAATCACATACTATGTAGCCTTTCAGATATTTTTCTTTCATCCTTTCCCTCCTCCCCTCACCCTGTCCTCCTCCTCTCAAAAATCTTTTTTTTTTTTTTTTGGCAATTTTTCCCTTTATTTTAATTGTTGTTCTTGTACAGTTTTCTGTCTTTTACTCCCACCCCAGCCCACCACCGCAGCCCTCCCACCTCCCTCCCATTTCCACCCCCCATAGTTTTTGTCCATGTGTCCTCTATACTTGTTACTGTAAACCCTTCCCCCTTTCCCCAGAAATTCCCTCCCCTCTCCTGTCTGGTGTCTGTCAGCCTGTTCTCAATTTCAGTGTCTTTGGTTATATTTGCTTCTTTGTTTGTTTTGTTGATTAGCTTCCTGTTAAAGGTGAGATCATACAGTATTTGTCCTTCATTGCCCGGCTTATTTCACTTAGCATAATGCTCTCCAGTTCCATCCATGCTGTTGCAAAGGGTAGGAGCTCCTTCTTTCTTTCTGCTGCATAGAATTCCATTGTGTAAATGTACCACAGTTTTTTGATCCATTCATTTACTGATGGGCATCTAGGTTGCTTCCAACACTTGGCTATTATAAATTGTGCTGCTATGAGCATAGGGGTGCATAGCTTCTTTTGGATTGGTGTTTCAAGGTTCTTAGGATATAATACAAGCAGTAGAATTGCTGGGTCAAAAGGTAGATTCATTTTTAGTTTTCTTAGAAAATTCCATACTGCTTTCCACAGTGGTTGTATCACTCTGCAATCCCACCAACAGTGCACTAGGGTCCCCTTTTCTCCACAACCTCTCCAACACTTGCTGTTTGTTGCTTTGTTTATGAAGACCATTCTGACTGGTGTCAAGTGGTATCTCATTGTGGTTTTAATTTGCATCTCTCTGATGGCTAGCGATATCGAGCATCTTTTCATGTGTCTCTGGATCCTCTGTATGTCCTCCTTGGAGAAGTGTCTGCCCAAGTCCTTTGCCCATTTTTTAATTGGGTTGCTTGACTTATATATTTTGGAGATTAAACCCTTGTCTGAGGTATCATTGGCAAATATGTTTTCCCATACAGTCGATTCTCTTTTTTATTTTAATACTGTTTCCTTTAGCTGTGCAGAAGCTTTTTATTTTGATGAGATCCCATTTGTTTATTCTTTCCTTTCTGTCCCTTGCTTTAGGGGACATATCAGTAAAAATGTTACTGTGTGAAATATCTGAGATTTTCCTGCCTATGTTATCCTCTAGGATTTTAATGGTGTCACAGCTTATATTTAAATCTTTTATCCACCTTGAATTTATTTTTGTGTATAGTGTAAGTTGGTGCTCAAGTTTCATTTTTTTGCACATGGCTGTTCAGTACTCCCAACACCACTTGTTGAATAGGCTATTTTTGCTCCATTTTATGTTGCTGCCCCCTTTGTCAAATATTAATTGACCATAGAGACTTGGGTTTATTTCTGGGCTCTCTGTTCTGTTCCACTGGTCCATGTACCTGTCCTTATGCCAGTACCAGGCTATTTTGATTACAGTGGCCTTGTAATACAGTTTGGTATCAGGTATTGTGATCCCTCCTACTTTGCTCTTCTTTCTCAAAATTGCTGCAGCTATTCAAGGTCATTTATGGTTCCATACAAATTTTTGGAGTGTTTGTTCTGTGTCTGTGAAATATGCCATTGGTACATCAATAGGTATTGCATTGAATCTGTAAATTGCTTTGGGAAGTATGGACATTTTGATGATGTTAATTCTTCCAATCCATGAACATGGTATATGCTTCCATTTGTTTGTGTCTTCCTTGATTTCTTTCCTCAGTGTTGTGTAGTTTTCTGCATACAGGTCTTTATCCTCCTTGGTTAGGTTTATTCCTAGGTATTTTATTTTTCTTTTTGCTATATCAAATGGGATTTTTCTTCTTGATTTCTGCTTCTGTTGTTTCATTGTTGGTATATAAAAATGCCTTTGATTTTTGGATATTGACTTTGTATCCAGCTGTTTGGCCAAATTCATTTATTATGTTGAGCAGCTTTTTGGACGAGTCTATAGGATTTTCTATGTACACTATCATGTCATCTGCAAACAATGATAGTTTTGTTTCTTCCTTTCCAAGTCGGATGCCTTTTATTTCCTTTTCTTGTCTAATTGCTTTGGCTAAGACTTCCAATTCTATATTGAATAGAAGTGGTGAAAGTGGGCAAGCTTGTCCTGTTCCTGATCTTAGTGGGAAAGATTTTAGTTTTTGCCCGTTGAGTATGATGTTGGCTGTAGGTGTCTCATATATGGCCTTTATTATGTTGAGGAATGCTGCCTCTATTCCCACTTTGCTGAGTGTTTTTATCATAAATGGGTGTTGTACCTTATCAAAAGCTTTTTCCCCATTTATTGATATGATCATGTGATTTTTGTCTTTGCTTTTGTTTATGTGATGTATTACATTTACTGATTTGCGAATGTCGAACGATCCTTGCATCCCTAGGATGAATCCCACTTTGTAATGGTGTGTGATCTTTTTAATGTATTGTTGGATGCGGTTTGCCAAAATTCTGTTGAGGATTTTAGCATTTATGTTCATCAGTGATATTGGCCTGAAGTTTTCTTTCTTTGTTGTGTCTTTATCTGGTTTTGGGATTAGGATGATGCTGGCTTCATAAATAGAGTTTGGGAGTCTTCCAACATTTTGGATTTTTTCAAATAGTCTGTGAAGGATAGGGGTTAGTTCTTCCTTAAATGTTTTGTAGAATTCTCCTGTGAAACCATCTGGTCCAGGGCTTTTGTGTGTTGGGAGTTTTTTGATTACTGCTTCAATTTCATCAGCTGTTATTGGTCTGTTCAGGCTTTCTGCTTCTTCTTTGTTGAGTTTTGGAAGATTATATTTCTCTAGAAACTTGTCCATTTCACCTAGGTTTTCAAATTTCTTGGCATACAGTTCTTCATAGTAATTTTTTACAATCCTTTGTATTTCTGTGGTGTCAGGTGTAATCTCTCCTCTTTAATTTCTGATTGTGTTTATTTGGGTCCTCTCTCTTTTTTTCTTGATGAGCCTGCTTAAAGGCTTGTCGATTTTGTTTATCTTTTCAAAGAACCAGCTCCTGGATTCATTGATCCTTAGAATTGTGCTTTTAGTCTCTATGTCATTTAATTCTGCTCTGATCTTGGTTATTTCTTTCCTTCTACTTTCTCTGGGCTGTCTTTGTTGTTGTTCCTCAAGTTCTTGTAGGCGTAGGGTTAAGTTGTTTGTTTGAAATATTTCTATGTTTTTGGGTAGGCCCATATCACTACAAACTTCCCTCCAAGGAATGTCTTTGCTGTGTCCCATAAGTTTTGAGTTGTTGTGAGTTCATTTTTGTATGTTTCCAGAAACTTTGATTTCCTCCCTAATTTCATTCTTCACCCATTCATTGTTTAATAACATTGTATTCAATCTCCATGATTTTGAGGGTTTTGGGTTTTTCCCCTTGGGGCTGGTTTCTAGTTTCAGTCCCTTGTGGTTGGAGAAAATGCTTGGTATGATTTCAATTTTCTTGAATTTCTTGAGGCTTGTTTTGTGTCCTATTGTATGGTCTATCTTTGAAAATGTTCCATGTGCATTTGAAAAGAATGTGCATTTAGTTTCTTTGGGATGAAGGACTCTATATATATCAGTCAAGTCCATTTCATTTAGAGTGTTGTTCAATGCCACAATATCTTTGTTAATATTTTGTTTGGAAGATCTGTCCATTTTTGACAGCGGAGTGTTAAAATCCCCTACTATAATTGTGCTGCTGTCAATATCTTTCTTGAAGTCTTCTAAGATTTTCTTGATGTATTTAGGTGCTCCTATGTTGGGTGCATATATATTTACAATGTTTATGTCTTCTTGGTGGATTTTCCCTTGAGTATTATGAAGTGACTTTCTGGGTCTCTCTTTATGGCCCTTCTTTTGAAGTCTATTTTGTCTGATATGAGTATTGCTACCCAGGCTTTTTTTTCTGTTCGTTTGCTTGGAAAATTTGTTTCCAGCCCCTCACTTTGAGTCTCTGTAGGTCTTTTGTCCTGAGGTGGATCTCTTGTAGGCAGCATATGTGTGGGTCATGTTTTCTTATCCATTCAGCTATTCTATGTCTTTTGATTGGAGCATTTAATCCATTTGCGTTTAAGGTTATTATTGATAGGTACTGACTCATTGCCATTTTCATATCTGTGTTCCTCTCTCTCTCTGTCTTTTTCTTCCTTTCCTTAAAGCAGTCCCTTTAGCATGTCTTGCAGAACTGTTTTGGTAGAGGTGTATTCTTTTAGACTTCTTTTGTCTGGGAAGCTCCTTATTTGGCCTTCTATCTTGATTGAAAGCCTTGCTGGGTAAAGTAGTTTTGGTTGCAGGCCTTTGGTTCTTATTACTTGGAACATTTCTGGCCATTCTCTTCTGGCTTGGAGTGTTTCCATTGAGAAGTCAGCTGCTAACCTTATTGGGGCTCCTTTGTATGTTTCTTCCTGTTTCTCCTTTGCTGCCTTTAAGATTCTCTCTTTGTCTTGGAATTTTGCCATTTTAATGATGATGTGTCTTGAAGTGGGCTTCTTTGAGTTCCTCTTGATTGGGACTCTGTGTTTCCTGGATTTGTGTGACTTTTTCTCTCACCAAATTAGGGAAGTTTTCCATCATTACTTTTTCAGATAGGTTTTCTATCCCTTGCTCTTCTTCTTCTCCTTCTGGTATCTCTATTATAGGAATATTATTACATTTCATGTTGTCTTGCATTTCCCTTAATCCCTCTTCATTCTTTCTGAGCCTCTTTTCCTTTTCTTGCTCTTTTTGGGGCTTTTTTTTCTACTTTGTCCTCCAACTTGCTGATCCAATCTTCTGCTTCATCGATTCTGCTTTAATTCCTTCTACTCTGTTCTTCAGTTCAGAAACTGTATTCTTCATTTCCTCTTGGCCCTTGCTGATAGTTTCTATTTCCTTTTTCATGTTGATATAGTTCGCAGTGAGTTCATTGTAGCTTCCCTGTAGTTTCTGGCAGCTCATTGTGAGCTCATGGAGCTTCCTGATAACCATTGTTTTGAACTCAATATCTGATAGTTGAGTTGCCTCTGTTTCATTTAGCATTCTTTCTGGGCTTCCTCTTTTCTTTTCATTTGGGGATTGTTTCTTTGTCTTCCCATTGTTTGTGAGACTCTTTTTGTTAGCCTCAGCTTCTTAAATTGATCTGTTCTGTCCCCCTGGGTTCATGGTATGACCTTCTGTGGTAGAATACCTGTGAGATTCATTGGTGCAGTCTCCTTCAGGTTTCCTGGTGTTCACAGCTTCCACTGTCTAAGCTGTTGGGATGCCCCCTCTTTAGGTCCATCTCTGGTTTGTTCACAGTTCTGGGTTTTTTGTCTCATTTGTGAGTATTTAAAAAGAGAAAAGAAAAAAATGAAAAAAGAAGAGGAAGGAAAAAGAGATAAAATTGTAAAGAAAGAAGGAATAAAACAATAAATAAGGAAAGAGAAGCAAATGGAATTAAGGGATAAAAAATAAAAATAATAATAAATATAATTTTAAAAAGAAAAACAAAAAAACCTGTTGCTGGTTTCAAACTGGTCAAATAGGGTTTTCTGGTCTTGCTGGCTGCAACGGGCTGAGGGGTGACTGGTATGCTATTCTCCCTGTTCAGCGTTCAGTCAGCTTGGGGTACCCTCCTCAGTGTTAGCTGGGCACTCTTTCCAGGGCTAGCCTGGTGCCTCTCAGCACAGGGCCTTGGGTGTGGTTTCTGAGCCTTGTGCAGAGCTCACACTTTCACAGGTTTATGGGTATGAGCTGGGATCTCCTATGGATCGAGTACTCCCCAGGTTTATGGGTATGAGCTCCGGTTCTCCTATGTAGTGCCCACACTGCCCGAGTTTATGGGTGTGGGTTCTAGGTTTCCTGTGGTGTGTGCGCTCACCCTAAGTTCATGGGCATGATTCCAGGTTTCCCAGGGATCATGCACACTCCCTGGGTTCACATGTGTGGACTCTGGTTCTCCCAAGGATTGCTCATACTCGCTGGGTTCCCTGCATGGGCTACTGGTCTTCCACAAAGCCCCCTCCTACAGTTGTGGGCGCCTCTCGTTGCATGGGCTACAGTGTGCACTCCACCCAGGGCTCTGTGTGGGTGCTCACAGCCCCAGTGTGTTTGCCACTCAGACCTTAACTTCTCTCTCTGCAACTTTAAGCAACCCAGTCTCTCCTGTTGCTGCTCAACCCTTGTTTGGCTGGGGAGTGAGCAGTTGACCTGGCTCCCTCCCCAGAGCCCTGTGGCAGACCCAGCAAGCACCGAGCCCAGGGCTTCAGCCACCCTGGTCTCCACGCTGATCCCTGGGCTCTTATTATCCTGAAGAATTCTCCTTACTGTCTGGTTTTTCAATGTCTACTACAGTTTTTGATCCCCTATTTTCATATATGCTGTGGTACTGTTGGCTGTTTGCTCTGTTCCTCTGTAGATCAGCTAGGTTTTTCTCCCGTGTGGAGAGGGAATTGGAATCTGCTCCCTCCTACCATGCCACCATCTTCCCTCCCTCCTCTTGCTACTTTTAAGATTCTCTCCTTATCTTTAATTTTGGGTAATGTAATTATGATGTGCCTTGGTGTGTCCCTTCTTGGGTCCAATTTCCTAGGGACTCTCTGGGCTTCCTGGACTTCCTGGAAGTTCATTTCCATCACCAGATTGGGGAAGTTCTCTTTCATTATTTGTTCAAATAAGTTTTCAGTTTCTTGCTCTTCCTCTTCTCCTTCTGGTACCCCTATGATTTGCATGTTGGAGTGCTTACAGTTGTCCCAGAGGTTCCTAATCCTCTTATTTTTTTTTTTTTTTTGAATTCTTGTTCCTTAATTCTGTTCTGGTTGGATGTTTATTTCTTCCTTTTGTTCCATATTGTTTATTTGAGTCCCAGTTTCTTTCCCTTCACTATTGGTTCCCTGTATATTTTCCTTTATTTCACTTTGTATAGCCTTCATTTCTTCCTTCATTTTGTAACCAAACTCAGTCATTTCTGGGAATATCCTGATTACCAGTGTTTTGAACTCTGCATCAGATAAGTTGTCTGTCTTCTAATAACTTAGTTGTTTTTCTGGAGTTCTGATCTGTTCTTTCATTTGGGCCATATTTCTTTGTCTCAGCACACATGGTATATTGTAAAGGGTGGAGCCTTGGGTTTTTTGTTGGGGTGGGGAAATCCTCTTTGCCACCTTGTGTTCCTGTCTGTGGGAGAAGGGTCAGAGAGGGAGTAATGCCACTCGCTTGCTCTGTTCTAGCCCCACTTTCCATCACTTCCCACAAACAATTTTGCCCTTTCAGGTGCTGATTCGCAGGTAGGTGAGTTTGTGTACATTCTAGGATCCTGTGGGGCCATCCAACCAACTTTTTTGTGAGTCTGGGAGTTTCTCCTGCCTTCACACCCCCCACAGGATTTTACAGCTAGAGATTTTGAATCTTTGGTTCCTCTGTCAGCCAGCCCTCACCTCAATTGAGCAGTCTGCTGCCTTACTTCAGGTCTTGTCTGCTTGGCTGCCCATCTCTACCCCTCCTTCCAGTCTGGATGAATGTTTCTTTATCTCCTTGTTTGTCAGAGTTCCATGCAGTTTGATATTCTAGAAGTTCTGGTTGGTTATTGTTTTTACATTTGCTAGTTTCCTTCTTTTGGTTGTGTGAGGAGGCAAAGCATTTATACCTATGCCTCCATCCTGGCTGGAACCTTCTATATATATTTTCATCTCACCTTTTGTTTGTTCTTGTCCCAGTTATCTTTAGTAGTATGTTGTGTAACCTCTACCTATTTTGGGGTTTCTTTATACAATTATAATTTCAAGGTATTATGGTCAGAGATATGTTTCACATAATTTCAAGCTTGTTGAATTTGTTGAGGCTAATTTTGTGACCCAACATCAGGTCTTTCCTTGAGAGGTTTCATATGTATTGGAGAAGAGTGTATAATCTGATATTCTGGGATGAAAGGCTCTGTATGTGTCAATTACATCCATTTGGTCTAATGTGTCATTTAAGGCTGATATTTCTTTATTGATTTTCTCTTTGGATGAGGTATCTAGAGCTGCCAATGGAGTACTAGGGTCTCTAACTATGACTGTGTTTTAGTCTGTTTTTCCCTTTAGATCTGTGAGTATTAGCTTTATATATTTTGGTGTGCACTCCTTTCCATGTGGCATCAGCTTGGGAGGAAGCAATAGCCCCAGCCTCAGTAATCCCTCTCACTCCCTGATTTGGTATATATATTTTACAGTTAAAAGAGGAAAAAGTATTTTAATAGCCTTTTTGGATAATTGCAAGGATTCTTCTTTGATATTAACTCAATAGGTGGTAGTTTCTTCATTGTAGGTTGCAGATCAATGACTTGTTAGATTAAAACCCATGGGTCTATCTTGCACCTTGAATGGGTCTTGTGCTTATTGGTACATATATTTTTTAAAGTATTATGTCTTCTTGGAGAGAAGATCCAATATGGTGCCAGTTAGGTGGAAGCTATACTAACCGATTCCCAAGACCAAACTGGAATTATAACTAAATAATAGAAAAATTATCCTGAATAACCAATGGAACACTAGCTGGAGAGAAGCCTTATAAAAAAAGAACTTACAAAGGAAACCACAGGACCACATTGAAACTGAAGGAAGTTCAGAATTGCAACAGGGCTGGCTGTGCTCCCACGGGTAGCAGTTGAAGTTCCGGAGAGATATTTCATCAGCCAGAGAGGTTCCCTCTAAGTATGGGGTCTAAACCCCAAGTTGGGTTCCCCAGCCTAGATCACCAGAACCAGGAAAGGTACTCACATAACATCTAGTTGTGAAAAGCAACGGGGTTTCTGTCTGCCAAGGAGAGACAACTAGAGATGTAGACACCCTCTCAAAGGAAAAAACACAGAATTTCTTTTTTTAAAAATATATTTTATTGATTGTGCTATTACAGTTGTCCCGTTTCTCCCCCATCATTCCCCCCACCCTGCACACCCCCTCCCACCCACATTCCCCCCTTTAGTTCATGTCCATGTGTCATAAGTTCTTTAGCTTCTACATTTCCCATACTATTCTTCCCCTGCCCCTGTCTATTTTCTACCCACTATCTATGCTACTCATTCTCTGTACCTTCCCCCCCTCCTCCTCCCACGCCCCTGTTGCTAACCCTCCATATGATCTCCATTTCTGTGGTTCTGTTCCTGTTCTAGCTGTTTCCTTAGTTTGCTTTTGTTTTAGGTGTGGTTGTTAATAGCTGTGATTTTGCTGTCTTTTCATTGTCATATTTTTTATCTTCTTTTTCTTAGATAAGTTTAAGTGATTTTGTGATTTCTTTTTCTTTAACATTTCAAATAATAAGGGCTTGGTGATGATGAACTCCTTGAACTTGACCTTATCTGAGAAACGCTTCATCTGTCCTTCCATTCTAAATGACAGCTTTGCTGGATAGAACAATTTTGGATGTAGGTCCCTGGTTTTCAAGATTTCAAATATTTCTTTCCAGCCCCTTCTTGCCTGGAAGGTCTCTTTTGAGAAATCAGCTGACAGTCTGATGGGAACTCCTTTGTAGGTGACTGTCCCCTTATCCCTTGCTGTTTCTAGAATTCTCTGCTTCATTTGAATCTTGGCTAATGTAATTACAATGTTCCTTGATGTGTTCCTCCTTGGGCCCAACTTCTTTGGGACTCTCTGAGCTTCCTGAATGTCCTGGTAGTCTATTTCCTTTGCCAGATTGAGGAAGTTCTCCTTTATTATTTGTTCAAATAAGTTTTCTACTTGTTGCTCTTCTTCTTCCCCTTCTAGGACCCCTATAATTCAGATGTTGAGACGTTTCACGACAGGGCGGCTGGCTGACCAGGGGGTCCCACATTCACGCACGCAGACGGTCCAGGCAGAGGGGAAGTGGCGGAAGGGACTGAATCCAGGAGAGAGCGGAGCAGGCGCCATTGTTCCCCCTCAGGCCCTGCCCCCACATACAGTGTCACAACCCAGCGGCTGGACTGCCCCACACTGGGGAGCGCCTGAGGCTCCACCCCTCACTACGTAACAGCACGCGCACGCATGCGCAGATAATCCAGGTGAAGGGGAAGCAGCGGAAGGGACCGGAGTCCAGAAGAGAGCGGAACAGGTGCCATTCTTCCCTCTCGGACCCCGCCCCCACCGATAGCGTCACAACCCAGCGACTGGGCTGCCCCGCCCTGAGGAACACCTAAGACTCCACCCCTCAAACGTAATATCCACAGAATTTCATTTGAAGGTACTTACCCTGGGTTCCAGTGAAGGGAGGCCAGAGTGGACTAGAGCCACATGAGAAAAGTCTGGGGTTGATGGTTCTGGAAAGGGAACCTAAGGGTCAGCCATCAGGATGCCTGTGCTCCATCACCCCCTATACTGTAGAAGCTATATTTCTTGGCCAGAGCACTCCTCTCCTTGTGGCTTCAGCCTAGGAGGAAACAATAACCTAAACCTCAGTAATCCTTACCCACCCTATGGAGCTTTAGCTTCATTCAGTGATTAAGTCTAAAAGCCTGCAGATGGAAGCAAGCTTCTGGGAGCTTTGAGACTGTAGCTGATCTTCCCTGGGACCAGTGCTGGTAAAAGCTGGCCTTGGTGTGCATTCTGGTTCTTTCTGCACACACCCAGGTCCTGCAGAGAGTGCCAAAAGCTGTGGATTACTGATAGTTCCAAACAGGATGTCCAGGATCAGTTACAGACAGCACCTGGCATAGGCCTGCATGAGAGCCTATGTAGATATACCTAATACATAGAAACAAACACAAAGAGGAAGCTAAGGTTAGGAGAAAAAGAAAGAGACCCTAAATGATGGAGCAAGAGAATTCTCCAGAAAAAGAGCTGACACGGAGGCGAGCAATTTATCAGATATAGAGTTCAAAGTAATGATTATAAACCTGCTGAACAGCATGAATATAAAGATATAGAAACAATAAAAATAGAAATGAAGAATGCATTCAGAAATAAATAATTACTTATCTAAAATAAATAATATACTGAAAGGAATAAACAGTAGGTTAGATCAAACAGAAATCAAATCAGTGATTTGAGACACAAGGTGGGAAGAAACACCCAATCACAGAAGCAAAAAGAAAAAAGAATTAAAAAAAAAAAAAGAATGGGGGCCTCCAGTCAAGATGATAGCCTAGGTAAACACAGCTTGCCTCCTCACACAACCACATCAAAATTATGACTAAAGAATAGAACAATGATCATTCAGAATTTTCATAAATCAAGCTGAATGGAAGCCCTACAACTGCAAAATTAAAGATGAAACCAGGACTTCCAGCAAAGATGGAGGCGTAGGCGGACACACTGTGCCTACTCTCACAACCAAAATTAAGGACAACAAATATTTAGAAACAAGAAAACAACCAGAGCTAATAGAAAACTGAACTGTCAAGAAGTCCAACAACCATTCATCCAGACTGGTAAGAGGGGCGGAGTCACGACAGGAAAAAGTGGAGGTGCGGGCCGGGAATGCAAGCAGCAGTGGCTGGCAGTTCCCAGGTGCACAGGCGGCGACTGGCGGTCCCCGGGCACGGGGTGGCAACTGTGCAGACCCAGTGAGGCTGCACAAGGTGGCTGGCTGACAAGGTGGTCCCACATTTGCACGCGCAGACGGTCCAGGCAAAGGGGAAGTGGCGGAAGGGACTGAATCCAGGAGAGAGCGGAGCAGGCGCCGTTGTTCCCTCTCAGACCCTGCCCCCACATACAGTGTCACAACCTAGCGAAGGGGCTGCCCCGCACTGGGGAGTGCCTGAGGCTCCACTCCTCACTACCTAACAGCAGGCTCACAGATAATCCAGGTGAAGGGGAAACTGCGGAAGGGACCGGAGTCCAGGAGAGAGCGGAGCAGGTGCCATTCTTCCCTCTCAGATCCCGCCCCCACAAATAGCATCACAACCCAACGCCTGGGCTCTCCCACCCCGAGGAACACCTAAGGCTCCACCCCTCACTACATAATAGCCACGACCAGACTAAAACCAAAACAAAACAAAAAACCCCACTGAAAATGGCTCAAACCAGAGAACAAATGAAAGCCCCAGAGCCAATTTCTCTAAGCCCTGAAGAGACAGCCAACCTATCAGATGCACAGTTCAAAGCACTGGTCATCAAAATGCTCACAGACTTGGTTGATTTTGCTCACACATTAGATGAAAAAATGCAGGCTACAATACGTGAAATGAAGGAAGACGCATGGGGAACCAATAGAAATGGAAGGAAAACTGGGACTCAAGTCAATGGAGTGCACCAGAAGGAGGAAACTAACAACCAAACAGAAAACAAGGAAGAAACAAGAATTCAAAAAAATGAGGAGAGGATTAGGAACCTCTGGGACATGGTTAAACATCCCAACATCCGAATGATAGGGGTCCCAGAAGGGGAAGAAGAAGAGCAACAAGTGGAAAACTTCTTTGAACAAATAATAAAGGAGAACTTCCTCAATCTGGCAAAGGAAATAGACTACCAGGACGTCCAGGAAGCTCAGAGAGTCCCAAAGAAGTTGGACCCAAGGAGGAACACACCAAGGCACACAAGATTAAAATGAAGGAGAGAATTCTAGAAGCTGCAAGGGATAAAGGGACAGTCACCTGCAAAGGAGTTCCCATCAGGCTGTCAGCTGATTTCTCAAAAGAGACCTTCCAGGCAAGAAGGGGCTGGAAAGAAATATTTGAAATCTTGAAAACCAGGGACCTACATCCAAAATTGCTCTATCCAGTGAAGCTGTCATTTAGAATGGAAGGGAAGATAAAGTGCTTCTCAGATAAGGTCAAGTTCAAGGAGTTCGTCATCACCAAGCCCTTATTATATGAAATGTTAAAGGGACTTATCTAAGAAAAAGAAGATCAAAAATATAACAGTGAAAAGACAGCAAACTCATAGCTATTAAGAACCACACCTGACTTCTGGCCAAGATGGAGGCGTAGGCGGACACACTGTGCCTCCTCTCACAACCAAAATTAAGGACAACAAATATTTAGAAACAAGAAAACAACGAGAACTCATAGAAAATTGAACTGTACGGAAGTCCAACAACCATTCATCCAGACCGGTAAGAGGGGCGGAGTCTTGGCAGGAAAAAGTGGAGGTGCGGACCTGGAATGCAAGCAGCAGTGGCTGGCAGTTCCCAGTTGCACAGGCGGCGGCTGGTGGTCCCCAGGCCCACAGGCAGCAGCTGGCGGACCCCGGGCACAGGGGGGCAACTGTGAAGACCCAGTGAAGCCACACAAGGTGGCTGGCTGACCAGGTGGTCCCACATTCTCGTGCGCAGACAATCCAGGCAGAGGGGAAGTGGCGGAGGGGACGGAATCCAGGAGAGAGTGGGACAGGCGCCATTCTTCCCCCTTGGACGCCGCCTCCACCTATAGCATCACAACCCAGCGACTGGGCTGCCCCGCCCTGAGGAATACCTAAGGTGCCACCCCTCACTACGTAATAGCCATGACCAGAATAAAACCAAAACAAAACAAAACAAAAAATACCCACCAAAAATGGCTCAAACTGGAGAACAAATGAAAGCCCCAGAGCCAATTCCTCTAAGCCCTGAAGAAATAGCCAACCTATCAGATGCACAGTTCAAAGCACTGGTCATCAAAATGCTGACAGAATTAGTTGATTTTGCTCACAAATTAGATGAAAAAATGCAGGCTACAATACGTGAAATGAAGGAAGACGCATGGGGAACCGATAGAGATGGAAGGAAAACAAAGAAATCAAGAGGAGGAGGTTGAAAAGTTCTCTACATGCAGACCAGCACAGTATATTCTGATAAAGACCTTGAAACTGGTCAAGTAATGGTCTGGTGTGCATCATCCTGGTACCTGTTATGGTTGAAGCTCAACAAATCTCTCAGAGCTGGAATGCCTAAAGGTTAGAGTTTGTATCTTTTGACATTAGTTCCTAAGATTCTTATACAGATATGCTGTTTATCTATAATTTACATATTAGTCAGAGTCAGCACTTACAGTAACAATGTCAAAAGAATGGTAGGGTGGGTTATAATTCCCCACTGTTACACCATGAATGTATATATTTTGAGTCAGTGTAGATGTTAACACTTTTACCTCTACCTAGATGTAGTGCTAAGGTTAGAGCCATAAGTTCAGTGTCCTGGAGCATTTGAAATTTACTGAAATTCTTTTGTTTAGGTAATCTCTTCCTTAATCTGGCAAGGACACATTCTCTATGATGTTCAAGTTTAGGTTAATCCCTGTTATTAATGTTCCAGTGGGAGTTGATTGTGGGGTGGCCATAGAAGCTTCAACTCTAATCCAGTTTTGAGGATTCTCATTGTGTAGCTTCTTTGCTAGCTTTTTTCAAAACGGTCTGCCACTTTTTAGCAGTAGGTATAGTATTCAGTATTTGCTGAAAGTCTACCCATGCCAGGTTAGTGAGGTGAAGATAGAGGCAAACAGATTTTTCCATCCTTAAAGAGCCCTGTCTATATGCTGGTACAGTACCTCTCCTGTTAGGGAAGTCTGAGGTGGAAAAGGGAGTACATATTCATACCATTCCTGCTGGCTGGCCATTGCATCCTGACTTCCTATTGGCATATGTCTTAAATGGTATCGCCCTGCCTGGATAGGAACATTTTTCTGACCAGATTGAGTACCCCATTAAGTATGAGAAGAGGACACCATTCCTTGAAATCCCCTTTTAGAGGGGCTGTGGCCTACACTGTAGCTTCAGTATTCATATATGGGGGTGGAGCATCAGGCACCACAGAAGCAGGAGTGATTGCTAAATTTAGTTGCGTTATTTATGCATATTCTCCTCATCTAAGGGGGTTTCCAACTGAATAGGCTTAGTGGGTTTCCTTGTCTTTGGTATCAGAATTTTACATTTTCTTTGAAGAGGACTATTTCAACATAGTATTATGAACACCTGGACATAAAGAACCTTATTCTACTTCTCTTTCTTACAAAATAGTTCTAGCTGCAAGATGTTAGTGTAATGTAGTGATCCACCCTGTGGCCAGTGTTCCCCTGAACTAAAACATGATATGGTTAGACTATTCTGCCTGGAGAAATCATTTTACATATGGTTTTATAGTTAAATATTCCCCAGTTCTATAAAATACAGCCCAGAAGTTTACACTGGAGTACAAAGCTAGCATTACCCATGTCACTAATGTTGTCAATCAAAGTAATTACCTATTTCAGCCCAATCAATGTTAACTAAGTCCTAGGATTAGATAATTTTTATAAAGGAAACAAACAGAACAAACAATTACAAGATCTAACAATTCAGGAACCCTTATATCCTTCTAAAGTTGGCCTGCAACAAGTCAGACACAACAGACAAGACAGTAAGAGGTGTTAGGTGGCCCAAACTTCCCACTATGCCTGGGACTTTTGGTTTTTGTCCCAACAGAGGGCAGAGGCAAACACAAGGTCTGCTCAATGTAGGCGAGATGAGGTGAACAGCTTCCTTGAGTTAGACCAGGTCTAGCTTCCACTGCCCACTCCTTCAGGGTTTGCTGAAATGCAGTCAGAATTGGCACCCTTCCCACACGAAGAGACACAGACTCAACAAATCACAAATACAATTTTAAACAGTCTAGCAAACAAATTTCTCACTAAATTTCCCTTAGATCAAGATCTAACAAACTAGCAAGGTTATTAAGAAATTGTCTCTCTCTCTTATTTCCTGCTGAGTTTCCCCAAGTCCAGGTGAGAGACAAGCAAAACAAACTTCAAACTTAAGATTCTCAGGAGTTGATACCTTTTCTATTCCTGCTCAGTTTTTCCAAGTCCGAGAAAGTGTTGTTTGACCTGTGAAACCTTACCAGAAGATGCCTTTGATTTTCAAAAGCAGAACACATTTTAAACCAGATCTATTCCAAAATCCCTTGTTTCTTATGCTGCAAACACAAGTGCTGTAGGGAAGGGACTCCTGGTCATAGACCACCATCTAACCTCTGCCTCCCAGATAACTGATCTGGACAGCTGCTAGGTGGGGCCTGCTGGCAAGCTCTGGGTGGAGGGGGTCCCTAAATCCATAGGATTAAGGGAGTTAAGGTTGTGGATTCTACTGATTAGACAGAGCCAAGGTAGGGGTTAATTGATCATTGCATCTTGTCCTGACATCAGCCATAATATTGGTCTGTCTGGTTTTGGAGAGACTTGGTCACAGGAGTCATTCTGCTCTTCTGGGTCTGTTACCTTTAGTTTGACTAAAACTCTGCTTCTGTGGCCAGTAGACCTGAGGCTTTGTCTCTGAGACTATTTGATGCTGATCAAAACCTGATATCCATTACCTAAGGGCTTAATGATTACCTAAGTGCAAGGAAAGAGGGAGGCAGGTGAATCACAGTGCTCTTAGGCTGGTCAAGGCCAGTTTGAATCAAAAGGAAAGAAGAAAAGTTAATATTAAAGAGATAAAGTTTCTGTGCCATTACACTAAGACTGAATATTTCTATACACTCACTAATCCCTCATACCTGTGTATCCTTTTTATGAGTTTTCACTAAAAGTAACTCTACATGTATTTGCCCAGCTTCGCTGTGGAGTCAATACTGACTAGTTATATGAAGTCAGAGCTGCTTACAATTTATCAGGGTCACATGGTGGCAGTTTCCTCCAGTATACTTTCCATTCCTAACGTCAACTTGCTATGAATCTTCTTAATGTACTAACATAGCCTGACCTCTTTACATCAAAAAAGAGTATCACTCTTAATTTCCACAAAATGGCTCTCAAAATGCTTTGTAAATATGTTTATGTTAATTTGCATAGCTGCTAAACAACTAACAAACGCTGAGCTTGTACCAAGTTCCCTTTTTTTAAGTTTACAGTTGGTCACATGATCCTTCAGAAAACCTAAGCATAGTAGACATCTATGTGTCTGTCATCCCATGTACATCAGCTGGTCCCCCACCAACCACCTCATCCCTCATTGCCCAAGCCTGGTATATGGCACACATACCTGTGTCATCAGAGGGCAACAAAGAGTCAGGGAATATGAGCTGAGGTATTAGTTATGGTGCTGTGGCCTGCTTGAGTGGGCATGTGTCTTTTCTGCAGTGAGGAGAAAGCTGGAACATCAACACTGAGGGAAGATGGCAAGTGGAGGGTCAGTCCAGGCATTTGGCTCACCAACTTCCTCATGTGAATGTGAAGACCACCACTAGGAATCCATCTAATTATGTCTAAGGCTCATGCCTGGCTCTTTATAAGTGATTAGTAGCTATTTTAAATGGCTTAATTAAAATATTAGCTCATATTTACTGAGGACTTACTAGAAGGTAGTCCCTATGCTATTTTAATATGGATTATTTCACTTAATACTTACACTCACGTGGACTAAGAACAATGGTTTTCTCCATTACTAAGATGAGGAAACCCAGGCATCAAACATTAAAGTCATCTTGCCCAAGGTCAAATTTTCCATTCTATTGGGATTGGCAGTGGTGGTTCCATAGCTATGGGTAAAACTGGGGTACCCAAGGTTTCTCTGTTCTCTCTTTCTTTGCCCTGATTTTTACATTTCAGAAGTTGTAAGAACCCCACACAGGACAGCTATCACAGGACTATTCCTTTCACTGCTACCCCATATGCCTTGTAGTCACTCTAGTATAGCCCTTTAGAATTTATAACCTGTGTTCACACCCGTTGGTAGTTTTGCCCCCAGAACAACCTATGACACAGACGCAAAAAGGCAATTTTATTCTAATTTTATAGGTGAATCAAGTATAAATCATAGAAGTGAGATGACCTGCAGTTGGCAGACCCTACATTAGAACTACTTTGTGCTCCAATAGCCCCTTAGACTTTGCTCATTGCAGTCCTTGCCCTCTGTTTTGTAACTATTGCCTTATGTGCATATTTCCCTCAAGACAGCATGGTTAATCTGAAGGCAGACAAATGTTTTTAGCTGTATTTTCAACAAATCATACAGTGGGTGGTACAAGTTACAGTGGGTGATACAGTGTTGATGTTCCATTTGTCATTGTTTATGACAAATGAAGAGTACCAGGGTGCTCCACCACTGTATTTGAGGTAGATCTTTGGGTGTTTGAGTCAGTCTGTGAGGGTGTAGTCACACAAGACACTGTTCTGGATACAGGAAAAGGGTAACCTTCCTTCCCAGAGTCCCCTTCCTCAAAAGACATGCAGCATGATTGGTGAGACCTAGAGAAAGAATGTGAGTGAATGAGCCTAGAAACTGGAAGGCACAATAGAGATGTGAGGACTAGTAATGACTGTCATCTGTGCCCACTTAGAAATGACTTGTATAAACTGGGGGCAGTTTGAGAAAAGCCCAGCCAATGACTCATAGCCAGATAATGTAACAGGAAATGATGATCATCAGAGTTCAAGGATGTGAATAGGCAAAAGGGGAACCAGTTATGTGCACTCCCAGGGACTTTTTTTAACACTAATATAAATATTTAAGAGTAGGTTGAAAGAAGATGTCCAACAATCTACTGAAGATGTCCAAAAATTTATAATTATAATTGTTATAATTATGGTCAAATTATAATTAAAATATATTAGTGAGAAAGGCATCAAAATGTTCTTGGATTTTTTAGCTTCATATTTAAAGTTCTCTGTTTCATACTTTGATGTCATGCTTTATTATTTTACAAAGAAAGATTTAGATGATGATTGAGAGAAAAAAATCACATCATAAGAAAAGTGACAGCTATGCTTGCTTATGCTCACTTTTACACAATATACATTAATAATATATGTTTTGAAAAAGAAATAACTATTGAAAAGGCTATATTTTAAGTTAAATGAGTTGTAACAACACTGTCATCCTTTAAAACAACAACTATTTCTTACTTTGAGATGACACATTTTCTCCTGGAAATAGACAGGCATTCTATTCTTTGTAAATTTTCTCTCACCCCTGTAGAATTGCGGAATCTTTCCTCACATTCTGCTTTGCCACTTAACCCATGTCACAGAAGATGGAGTCCTCAGCTAAGAAATCCCATGTCTTTTCTGCTGCCAATTTCCTGTCCAAATAAAAAGAAGGAAATACTGGGTATCATTCACAATTACTCAACTTCTATTGCTCAGGACACTTGTTCATTATGTCAACACATATATTTAGGATCTGCTATGTACCAGGCACTTAGTTGCTGAGAATAGAGTAGCGAGCAAACAAAGTCTCTCTTCTTCTTATCTTTAGATTTTAGATTGGTAGAGTTTATGGGAAAAATAACACATCAGGTTAAAGGGATAGAGAGTAAAATTTCAGGCAGTAATGTTTTATTGAGAGGACAAGGAAGTCATCTCTAATAGGAGTAAATACTAAGGCAGAGATAGCTGTGTGGATATCTGGGGGAAGAGCTTTTTTTCTAGTGCAAAAGCCTTCAGGTGGGAATGTGCTTGACATATTCAAGGGAAATGATGTGGTTAATGAGACAGATGTGGAACAAGCTAGGAGTAAATAACTAGGAGATGACATCAATAAGATATCCAAGGTCCATCATGTAGGGTCTTGGAGGCCATGGAAAGGACTTTGCATTTTATCCCAAGTGATATGGAAAACACCTGGCAAGCAAAGAAATAACATGATCTGATTTATATGTTAAAAGTATCACTCTAGTGGCCTGTGAAGAATAGATTATAGGGGACCAAGGTGGAAGCAAGGAGACTAGGTAGGTAGCCATTGTAACAGTGCAGACAAGCAGCAGTAGTGGTGAAGGTTGGTAAAGGTGATAGACAGTGATTGAGTTCTGGGAATTTTCCAAGGAAGAGTCAATGGAATTTTCTTTTCTTTTTCTTTTTTTTTTTTTTAAATATTTATTTATTTATTTATTTATCTTTAGAGGGGAAGGGAAGGAGAGAGGGAGAGAAACATCAATGTGCGGTTGCCTCTTGTATGTCCCCTGCCGGGAACTGGCCTGGCAACCCAGGCATGTGCCCTGACTGGGAATCGAACTGCGATCCTTTGGTTCACAGGCCCGCGCTCAATCCACTGAGCTACACCAGCCAGGGCCAATGGAATTTTCTGATGAATGGATATGGTATATAAGCAAGTGGGGTCAAAGATAATTATAATATTCTGGCATGAAAAACTTAATGACTAAAGATATAATTTACTGCAGTGAGGAAGACAGGTAGAGGAGAAAGTAGAAGGTAGGAAAGCAAGAGCTTGATTTGGCACATGTGAAGTTTTAGATGTTTGTTAATTTTTTAAATGGAGATACTGAGAAGATGGTTAGGTATACAAGACTGAAATTTTAAAAAGAGGTCAGAGTTGGAAATAAAATGGAGTATCTCAAACCAAGAGACTGAATAAGATTGGCTAAAAAATGATATAAAAATGAGTATAAAAGTTTAAGGACAGAACCCAAAGACTTTTCAATGTTTATAGATGAGAGAAATTTTCAACATTGAGCAAAGGACAATAAGAAGACTTGGGTAGGAGAGAACCAAGAGACAATGAAGTCCTGTGGGCCAAAATGTCTCAAGAAAGAAGGAATAATCAACTAACAAATGAAGCCGATAAGTTTTATTTTTCAAAGGCAATTCTGTTTCAGTATAGACTTTTTTCTTTCAGTTCCTTTTAAGTTTTTGTTTTTCAAAGGTAATTCTGTTTCAGCACAGGCTGTTTCTTTTTTTTCAGTTCCTTTCTCTAGATGTCTTGGTGGGGTGCCCTCAGAATTTTTTACTGATCTCATTTCACCCCATCCAGGCCCCTTAGTGTCTCAAGACAGCTTCTCTCCATATATTCCCAGAAACCTTGTCATAATCTTTTCCAAGACAAGGAAAGCCATACATGAAGCACAAAAGTGAAATTGTTTGAATATAAATAACACATGTGCTCCAAAACCATCAATGGGTTAGTTTTTACAAAATACCTCCTCTCCAATTTAAATCTATTGCCAAAAATGTTAGGAATCAGTCACAACATTTCAAAACTGCTGTTTCTACCATTGCCACATTTGTACTAGTATGATTTACAAACATTTGTGCTTGTATAATTTATAAATGGACAATACCTCATAATAGGAAAATCACTGGATTTGAAGTCACAATATTTGGGTTCCTGTCTTGGCTCTGCTATTAAAATGCTATGTAACCTTGGAGAAAATACTTCTCTGGCTCTTAATTGAACTAGGTCAAGATTAATAACAAGTGTCAACATGTGAGACAAGTTAGAAAAATATCTGTGTATAATTATGGTTGTTTGCTGGAGTTCTTGTTGCCTTTTTAATTGCTTCTTGTAATTTGCAGATTTTTAAAAGTCCCCTATGTAAACACTGATATGATCTGAAAATAACAATAATTTGTCTCTCCTTTTCTAATTTACATGCATTTTATTTATTTATTTATTTAGTGTCATTTCTTTGGCCAGGACACCAGTTAATTAACAAATAGTAGCAGTGGCTGGAGAAACTCTTGTCTTATTCCTGACTTTGATAGCATTGTTTCCAAATATTCAGCATTTAAGTATGAAGTTTACTGTAGCTTCCTACAAATTTTTAAAATTATAAATATTAAATTTTATTTAAAATTTTATCCTATTTCCTGACATGATCATGTGTTATTTTACCTTTAGTCAGTGTCATGCATTCCACTGATAAATTTTTATAATGTAGGCCCATGCTCACAAACTTGAGATAATTGATATTTGGTTATGATGTACTTTTAATACATGGATGGATTTGATTTGTTAATGTTTCATTTAGGATCTTTGCAACTATATTCATAAGTAATACTGATTTATAATTTTATTTTCCAGTTTTTGCATGATTTGGATATCAAGGTTCCTTTTAGATGTATATACACTCTCTTCTCTTTATTGTATTGTGGATTTCTGCACCATTTCTCATTTATAGGTACCGTTATTTTCATTTTGAGAAAATCTATTCAAAGGGATACATTTAAGATATGCTATAGATAAATCAAAATGGAATTATATAAAATATTCAAGTAACCTACAGAATGGCCAGGGAAATAAAACAGAGAAACAAAAAGAACCAACACCAGAGTTAAGCCTTAATATATCAATAATTCTATTATATAAATAAAAGACATTAGATAACCTCAGAACATATCCACACAAGTGTGACCAACTGATTTTTGACAAAGGTGCAAAAGCAACTCAATATATGGAGAATAGTATTTTTCAATAAATGGTGCTAGAACAGTTGGACATCCATAGTTAAAAAATAAACCTTGGAGTTTCACATTGATGGAGAATGGGAAAAGGTGACCAGCCTGGTCAGGGTTGTCCAATCATTCTTTAGAGAGAAAAAGTTCCCCTCTCTTAACTTAAAATTTGTAGATATGCTAATATTAAAATACTATAAAAATAAAAAAATAAACCTTAACCTAAAGTTCACACTTTATATTAAAATTAACTCAAAATGAATCAGAGACTTAAATATAAAACATAAAACCATAAAATTTTTAGAAAGAAAACATAAGAAAACTTTTGGGACACAGGACTAGGTGAAAAGTGTTTAGACATGACACTAAAATCATGATTCATAAAAGAAAAATATTAATAAATTGGACTTCATCAAATTTAAATGTTTTACTCTGCAAAAGACCCTATTAATAAGATAAAAGACAAGCTAGAGAGTATATAAAGAACTTTAAAAACTCAGCAGTAACAAATCAAAGAATCTGATTGGACAAAAAAAGACAAATAGACATTTCATGAGGTTAGATGGATGGCAAATAAGTAGATGAAAAGATATTCAACATCCTTTGCTTTTAGAGAAATGCAAATTAAAACCATAATAAGATATCACTACACATCTATTAGAACAGCTAAAATAAAAATAATGAAGCTTTTGAATGCTGATGAAGGTAGAGATACATTGGATCTCTCATAAATTGCTAATAAGAATGTAAAATGCTACAGCCAGTCCAGAAAAACAGTTTGTAGGTTTCTTAAAGAGTTAAACATATATTTCCCATATGACCCAGCAATCACACTCTGGTATTTATTTCAAAGATAATTTTTGCTTTTTGTATTTTGAAGATCTGTTATTACTAGTCATATACATTTACTATTGTTATGCCTTCCTAATAAATTAATCCTTTTATCATTATGAAATGCCCTTCATTATCACTTTGTCGTAAAGTCTACTTTTTCTCATAATAGAGCTAATCCAGCCTTCTTACAACTAGTGGCTGAATGACATACCTTTGCCCATCTATTTACTTTCAGCCAAATTATATCTTTTAAGTGCACCTCTTGTAGAGAGCATATAGTTTTTTTTTAAATCTATTCAAATAACCAGAAACATTCTAATTAAGAACATTCTGACAGTAACCAGAGGGGAGGTGGGAGGGGATAATGGGGAAAAGGGTTTTCAGGAACTACTATAAAGGATATATGGACAAAACCAAGGGGAGGGATGAAAGCAAGGGAGGGAAGTGGGTTTGGCTGGGGTGAGGGGGAGTAGTGGGGGGAAATGCAGACAACTGTAATTGAACAACAACAACAACAATAAATAAATAAATAAATAAATAAATAAATAAATAAGCTTTGCTTTTAAATTAGAGTGTTTAGTCTAGTTATACTTAGTGTGATTATTGATATAGAGTCATGCACCTGTTAGAGATGTTTCGGTCAACAATGGACTGCATATTCTACAGCTGAAAAATTCTCCTAGTGGCATCATAGCCATTGTAAAGTCGTAGTGCAACGTATTACTTATGGGTTTGTGGTAATGCTGGTGTAAACAAACATACTGAAATTTTACTTCTATAAAAGTATAACATGTACAATTATATACAGTATGTAATACTGTATAATAAACAAGTGTTATTGGTTTATGAATACATTAAATTTAATTGTTTTTCTAGTCCTTATTATACTTTGTTATTTTAGTGTACCCTTTATACTTTTGCAAAAAAAAAATTTGCTGTAAAACAGTGTGTCATGTTAATCCAGCATCAGCCTCATACATCATTTTTACCACATGTCTTGATTTCATCATTTTCTCTTGTTCTTGATTTAATCTCATGTTTATTTTATAAATTTAATGTAGCCTAAGTGTAAAGTATTTGTAAGGTCTAAAGTGTACAGTAATGTTCCAGTCCTTTGCATTCGCTCACCACTCACTCACTGACTCACCCACAGCAAGTTCCAGTCCCGCAAACTCCATTCATGGTAAGCGCCCTATACAGATGTACCATTTTTTGTCTTTCACACCACATTTTTACTCTAGCTTTTCTATATTTAGGTATACTTAGATATACAAATACTTGCCATTGTGTTACAATTGCCTGTAATATTCAGTACAGTAACATAATACATAGGCTTGTAGCCTAAGGACAACAGGCTATAACATATAGCCTTGATGTGTGGTAACCTGTACTATCTAGGTTTGTGTACATGTACTACATCATGTTTGAATAATGACAAAATTACCTAATGACATATTTCTTAGAATGTAGCCCTATTGTTAAGCAGTGCATGACTGTAGTTGGACTTAGGCTTAATATTTATCATGTTTTCCACTTGCTCACTCTTTTTGGTCTCACCATTTCTCCTTTCCTTTATTTTTAAAAATTAGTATTATTAGAAATTTTAAATTTACTTTAATGTGTCTATTGGCCTTTAAGCTATTTGTATTTGTTTAATTTTCTAAGTGGTTTCTCTTGATTTTCCACTTGAATATTTTTTATGAGGTACCTATTTGAGTCTCTTGTCCATTGGGTTGTCTGCTTAATTCTTACTGATATGTATCACTTATTTACATATTAGGGACATAATGTTACCACACAGTGAGTCTGCCTAGGGTTCTTAATTTTGTATAGGAAAGATTTTACAGCATGAGTCTAGGTGACTAGAGCTTACATTTATTAAAGCTGGAGACAGTAAAACAGGAAAGGGCTAAAATAGAAGAAGCAACAGGACAGCTTAGGCTGGGCTGCCTTGGCTCACTGGGAAGTTAGAGAAAAGGAGGCCTTGGGGGCAGGTCCAGGGAATCAGCCTGGGAAAAGCTGCCAGCTGCCCATTGCCTTAGAGTTTAGGAGATGTGTGCCTGTGGGGAAAGAAGCCAGGAAAGAAAAAGGGAATGTAAATGGCACAGGCAGCTCCCCAGAGGGATAGTGGACACGTACTGTGTCCTTTGTCTTGAAGATTTTATCTTCTTCTTGTGGGCATAAATCCTAGGGGAGCCCTTGGGGAGGATTTCAGTATAACATTCATTAGTTTTCCAGGTATGCCCTTTCAAGATTATGGTCTCCACTGGTTGGGCAATGACAGGCCAGAGTGGCTTTAGTCACTGTAGTTAGTTCTGGCATTGTCCACTTCGTTTTGCTGCTTTTTTGGGTCTGAGCTAAAATACAAGTGAGGCCTAGATGTTATTTCTAGGGAGGTGACATTTTGTATCTGGCTATAAATTGCTCAACCAGTTTGTTCAGCTATCTGTTTAAGTTTCCTTATTCCACTTGCCAAGGAATTCTCTTAGCTTCTTATTATCCTGTCTCATTAAGACTCCTGTAGAATATATTATAAATATCTTCATCCACAGTGTGGCTTTCTTTTTTACTATCATAATGGTTTCTTTTGACTAAAAAAAGTTTTAGCCATGGCTGGTGTGACTCAGTGGATTGAGCACCAGCCTGCAAACCAAAGGGTCGCTGGTTTGATTCCCAGTCTAAGGAACATGCCTGGGTTGCAGGCCAGGTCCCCAGTGGGAGGGCATGTGAGAGGCAACCACACATTGGTGCTTCTCTCCCTCTCTTTCTCCCACCCTTCCCCTCTGTCTAAAAATAAACAAATAAAATCTTTTAAAAAAAGAATATAAGTTTCAGAAGACAGGGATCCTGTCTGTTTAGCTTATCTATCTCTCTCTTTAAAAAAGGTTTTAATTTTGTTGCACTGTATTTTAAGTATTTTTTCATATGTAAAATAGAGATTATGTCAGTATCTCACTCACACTATTGTTATGAGAATTAAATAAAAGAATGCACATACTGCTGGCACTTAGTTACACTCAATAAATGTTATTATTCCTACTGCATCCCTTTTGTCCCACCATCTAACCTTTTTTTTTTTTCAATTTGTTTTTACTCTCTGACAGGTCATATGGAATAGCAGAAAAGACTGGCCACATGGCCCTGCTCAGTTCCTAGACTCTTGAACCTGGAATTCTTATCTGTAAAATGGAGGTTCTATCGCCTTTGGGATTCAACTTATTTTCCCTCCCTTATTGAACACTACTATGTTCTAACCACTGATAAGGAAAAAGAAAATTGGGGAAGGTGATTTGGAACTTGACTTGGCAAGGACAAATATAAGTAGTAAATTCCTCTATAACAGATTTTGGATCCAACTGTTCTCTGCTCGTGTCTGTCTGTGTATGTCTATATATTTATTTTGTAAATGTGAGATAATTTTCTACTTCTGCTTGGTATTCTTAAACTTAATTTAAAGGCAAGTACTTGTGGAGATCTATGATGGTGGTAGATGAGGTAGAAGCTACACTAACCTCCTCCCAGGACCAAACTGTAATTACAACTAAGTTATAGAAAAATCATCTCTGGCTGGTGTGGCTCAGTGGATTGAGTGCCAGCCTATGAACCAAAGGGTCAGCAGTTCAATTCCCAGTCAGGGCACATGCCTGTGTTTCAGGCTGGGTCCCCAGTTGGGGATATGTAAGAATCAATGTCTCTCTCACACACAGATATTCCCTCTCTCCCTGTCTCTCTTCCTCCCTTCCCCTCTCTCTAAAAAATAAATACATAAAACCTTTAAAAAAGAAAAATCATCCTGAATAATGAAAATAAGATTAGCTGGAGAGAAGGCTCATGCCAAGGACTTTAAGAAGTCACATCAAGACTAGAAGAAAGTGTGGAGATGTAAGAGAGCTGGTTGGACTCCAATGGGTGGCAGCTAAAGTTCTAGAGGCATATCTCAGTTGTAGGGAAATTTCCCCTGGGAAGCATGGGATCTAAGCTGGGCTCCATAAGATAAAGCACCAAAACCAGGAAAACCACCCACATAACACCTATCTACGAAAAGCTGCAGGGTTTCTGTCCACCAGGAAGAGGTAGTTAGAAAGGCAGTTAACCTCTTAAAGGGCCAACACAAAAAAATTTCTTTGAAGCCACTTACCCTGGGCTCAGGTGGAGGGAGAGCACTGTGGACTAGAGCCTTAAAGGAGATTCTGGGGTTTGTGGCTCTGGAGAAAAAGCTGAAGGGTGAGACACCAGGATCCCTGGGCTCAGTCATCCCCCATACTACAGAAGCCATATTTCACAGGCAGAGGACTCTTCTCCATGCAACATCAGCCTGGGAGGAAGCAATAATCCTACCCTCAGAAATCCTCTTCCCACCCTGTGGAGCTTAAGCTCTGCTGAGGAGTATAGCCAGAAGATCTTTCAGTGACTAAGCCTAACAGACATCCTGCAGACAGAGGCAAATCTCTGGGTGCTTTGAGTTTTTTGCAGACCCACCCATAGGACCAGTACTGGTAAAAGCCAATTTGGTGCTCAGCTTGGTCCTTTCCACCCACGCCTATGCTGAGCAGAGGGATCTATAAGCTATGGATTTCCGACAGCACCAAACAGGTTTCCAAGGGCCAGTCACAGGCAGCATCTGACATAGACCTTCACCAGAGTCTCATAAATCTATCTAATGCCTAGAAGCAAACACAAAGAGGCAACCAAAATGGGGAGACCAAATAAGGGCTCCAAATAAAAGAACAAGAGAATTCTCCAGAAGCACTAAATGAAGTGGAGGCAAGCTATATCTATAACAGATATAGAGTTCAAAGTAATGATTATAAAGATGCTCAACAGCATGAATAAAGACATAAAAACCATTTAAAAAGACCAGCCAGACATAGAGAATACAATATCTAAAATAATACATTTGAGGGAATAAACAGTAGGCAAGATAAAGCAAAAGATTAAATCAGCAATGTGGAAGACAAAATAAAAAAAAATCAATCAGAGCAGCACAAAGAAAAAAAGACATAAAAATGAGGATAATTTAAGGGAACTTAGGGACAACATGAAGCATAACAACATCTACATCATAAGGGTACTAGAAGAAGAAGAAGAAAAAAAAGCAAGGGATCAAGAACATGTTTGAAGAAATAATGACAAAAAAACTTCCCTAACCTGGTGAAGGAGAAAGGCACACAAGTCCAGGAACCACTGAAAGTCTCAAACAAAATAAACCCAAAGGGGCTCACACTGAAGCACATCATAATTAAAATGACAAAGCTTAACAACATGTAGAGAATCTTAAAGCCGCAAAAGAAAAAGAGTTATTTACCTACAAGGGAGCTCCAATAAGACTGTCATCTGATTTCTCAACAGAAACATTTCAGGCCCAAAGCGATTGGCATGAAATATTCTAAATGATGAAAAGCAAAGACCTACAACCAAGGCTACTTTACTCAGTAAGGCTGTCATTTAAAATTGAAAAAGAAATAAAGGGCTTTCAAGATAAGAAAAAGCTAAAGGAGTACTGTACTTGTGAACTAGTAAAATGATAAATGTTAAAGGGTTTACAAGAAGAAGAAGGAGAAGATGAAGGAGGAAGAGAAGAAGAAGGAGAATAAAAACAGAGGAACATTATTAAAAATATAGTAGCAATAAATATGTATGTATCAATTATCACTTCAAATATAAATGTCTTCAGTGCTCCAATCCAAAGACATAGGGTAGTGGAATGAATAAGAAAATAAGGCCAATATATATGCTCTCTTCAAGAGATCCATCTCAGAACAAAAGATACACACAGACTAAAAGTAAAGGGATAAAAAAGATATTTTATGCAAATGAGAAGGGAAAAAAACTGGGTAGCAATACTTGTATCTGACAAAATAGACTTTAAAACCAAAGCTATAAAAAGAGACAAAGAAAGGCACTATGTAACAAAAAAGGGAACAATCCAACAAGAGGATATAACCCTAGTAAACACTTATACACCCAATATAGGAGCACCTAAATATGTAAAACAAATCTTAATGAACATAAAGGGAGAGATTGACAGAAATACAGCCATAGTAGGGGATTTTAACACCCTATTGACATCAATGGATAAATCTTTTTTTTTAATTTTCAATTTTTATTTTAATTGTTGATCTTGTACAGTTTTCTGTCTTTTATTCCCACCCCAGCCCACCACCCCAGCCTTCCCCACCTCCCTCCCATTTCCACCCCCCATAGTTTTTGTCCATGTGTCCTTTATACTTGTTCCTGTAAACCCTTCCCCTTTCCCCCTGAAATTCCCTCCCTTCTCCCCTCTGGTGACTGTCAGCCTGTTCTCAATTTCAATGTCTTTGGTTATGTTATGCTTGTTTGTTTGTTTTGTTGATTAGGTTCCTGTTAAAGGTGAGATCATATGGTATTTGTCTTTCACTGCCTGGCTTATTTCGCTTAATTATATCCTAAGAACCCTGAAACATCAATCCAAAAGAACCTATGCACCCCTATGTTTATAGCAGCACAATTTACAATAGCCAAGTGTTGGAAGCAACCTAGATGCCCATCAGTAAATGAATGGATCAAAAAACTGTCGTACATTTACACAATGGAATTCAATGGATAAATCTTTCAGACAAAAAATGAACAAGATGATGATGGCCTTAAATGACACACTAGATCAAATGGATTTAATTGAAATCTTCACAGCATTTTACCCCAAAGCAACAGAATATACATTCTTTTCAAGTGCACACAGAATGTTTTCTAGAGTAGACATGTTCAACAAATTTAAGAAGACTGAAATATATCAAGCACCTTCTCTGACCATTCGAATACTGTGAAGCTAGAAATTAATCACAAGAAGCAAACAAAAAAACATGCAAAGACATGGAAGCTAAATAACATGTTACTAAACAATGAATGGGTTAACAATGAGATCGATGGAGAAATCAAAAGATTACTTGAAACCAATAAAAATGAGAACATAACAACCCCAAATCTGTGGGACACAGAGAAAACAGTTCTAAGAGGGAAATTCGTAGCATAACAGGCCTATCCCAAGAAACAAGAGAAAGCTCAAATATACAATCTAACTTTACACTAAACAGCACTTGAAAAAGAACACAAAGCCCCAAGTGAATAGAAAGAAGGAAATAATAAAGATCAGTGCAGAAATAAACAAAACAGAATCTAAAAAAAACACAAAAGATCAATGAATCCAAGAGCTGTTTCTTTGAAGAAATAAATGAGATTGACAAAACTTTAGCTAAACTAATCAAGAAAAGAAAGGCCCCAAATAAACTCAATCAGAAATGAAAGCGGAGAAGTACTATATTTTGCCATGTATAATGCAGCTTTTTGCCCAAATTTTTGAGGGAAAATTAAGGATGCACATTATAGATAGGTAGTACTAATTCCATATCTATACAAGTGTTTTTAATTCTTTTATTCATGCTTATGGGTTAAAAGTGTAACTCTAGAAAGTAATTATGATATCTGTATGCAAAATAATACCCCGATATATGATAATTGGTTTTGTTTCTAAATATAAATAAATAAATAATTGAATTAAAAAATTAAAACAAGATGGGCACATCATGGCAGAGGAGTGAATGGAAGTCACACTAACCTCCTCCCAGGATCAATCTGGAATTACAACTAAATTGTGGAGAAATGACCTGGAACAAATAACTGAGCAATAGCAAGAGAGAAGCCTTATAACCTCAGACAGACCAAAGAATCAGCTTCAGGACAACCTGACTGGTAAGGAGTGCAGTGGAGACTCAAGAAGCCTGGCTGTGTTGAAGGGAGAGACCTAATTCTTCTTACTGATGCATGTAAAGAATTACAGATCAGTAAATCTATTAGTGTGCAATCAGAGTTTATTGATGATCTATTCCCATGGAAGAGGCCTAGCTACAGTGGTAGAGGTGGGGAGGGGTGAAAGACAGAGGGACAGGGCAAAGCAGGGCAGCAAAAGTAAGGGCAGCTGAAGCCTGGAGTGGCAAACTCCAGGTGGACAGAGGCAGGGTGCCTAAGGCCAGGCAGCCAGAGAGCCAAGAACCAAGAGAGCGAGTTCTTTGTTCTAAGGACTTACATAGTTGGGGGGATGGGGGTGAAGAAGTTACATATTTATTGATGGGTAAAGGTGATGCTGGCTTTCCAGGGGGAATGTGACTACCCAAACATAAGTATGTGTGGGGGTTCTATTAGCCCTAATCCTTATTTTACTCCAGACTCTGTTCATCTTGTTGCAAAACAGACACATGACAGGACACAGTTAATTAAAGTTGGGGCAGTTACCCAAAGTTATTTATGAGCTGCTTCTTTGGGCACTGTGGACCATCTCCCGCATTTCAGGCCTTGGGATGAAAGCAGTTTCAAGGCTTTCTTTCCCAGATAGTGGAAACGCTACATAGAATTTCAAGGACTTCCCTCCTTCCTTGCTAACATAGTGTTTCTCGTGATGTTGGAACACTTGGCAGTATTATCAGACCAGGCTCAGGATTGCTGGTTTAGTGGGTGAGATATGTCTCCCTCCTCCTTCCTGCCTTGGTTTACTATTCAATTCACCTAAATGATAAAAGGCTTTTCCTGGCAACCCAGATGCCAGATGCGGGCCAGTAACAGCAGTCCAGTCTCAGAGTTCTTCCTATACTATCTCCTGCCTCAGCTGCGAGCCCACAGGTGACAGTGCTGGAGGGATAATAAGCAGCCGGTTGGATCCCCTTAAGAAGTGTGGGGTGTAAATCCTAAGCTGGTACCCCCAGCCTAGAATACCAGAATCCAAAAAGTACACAGAAAACAACCAGCAATGAAAAGTGTCAGGGTTGCTCTCTGCCAGAGATGGATGGCTGGAGATGCAAAGATCCATTTAAAGGGCCAATGCACAAATTTTCATTTGTAGCCACTTACCCTGGGCTCTGGCAAAGGCGGGGGCAGAGTAGGATAGAGAAGCCTGAGGAGAGCCTGGGGACCGAAGCTTTGGGACGAGAACTGAAAGAGTAGATGCTGGAATCCCAGTGCTGAGTCATTCCCCGTATGGCAGCAGCCATCATGCTCAGGCAGACCACTCCCCTCCAAGTGGCAGCAACCTGAGGGAAACAATAGCTCTGACCCCAAGACGGGTTCTGACATGCCCTATGGTGCTTAAGCCTTACTGCTGAGTGCAGAGTAACTAGATTAACAACAGAAGGAGATAACCACAAACAGTAGATCCCTGGAACAGGCTGACTAAGGTCAGATGTGTTCAACATCTGACATCACCAGAGGCAGATCCAGAAAGAAAAAACAGTGGTAAATACTAGAGGCTACTGAGATGAAATCCACTGTGGTCTTCTCAGTGATTTGCTATGATTTCTTTCTTGCATAGCTTTTTAACATTCATTTCTTGCCCTTCAAATTTGTGCATATTAAGTCAATAGATTTTATACTATAGTTTATTTCACTTTGTGTATTTTGCCCCTCCCTTCTCTTACCCCATTTTACCTTCTTCTTTCCTCTCACGATTTTCATTTTAAATTATATCTTCTCTCCTGCTACAACTTGTGTCCTTTTCACACTTTTACTATTTCTCCCCCATCCAGGCTCACAAAACCAATTTTCCTGTCAATAGACATCTCACATCCTTTTTTCCTGACCTTAAAATAGCAGCATTCTCTCTCTACCTTTAGCGATCTTTGCTCGTTGGTTATGGATAGGATAGTTGTTGATTTTTTTGAATTTTATGTCTAGGTCTTTATTAATTTTTATTTCAAATCTGAAATTTTATCAGTCTCATTACCTACTCTTTTTTTATCACAAATTTTTAATTTTGCCCTGAGTTAGCCTACTTTATTCATTTTTTGTTTCTTCTTTTTCACTTTCATCCTGCCCCTTCACTTTACCTTACTCTTCTTTTCTCTTTTTCTTTTCATCTCACATTTTATTTTTATTTTTTAAAATATATTTTATTGATTATGCTATTACAGTTGTCCCATTTCTCCCCCATCATTACCCTCCACCCTGCACACCCTCTCCCACCCACATTTCCCCCTTGAGTTCATGTCTATGGGTCATAAGTTCTTTAGCTTCTACATTTCCCACACTATTCTTGCCCTACCCCTGTCTATTTTCTACCCGCCATCTATGCTACTTATTCTCTGTACCTTTTCCCCCTCTCTCCTCCTCCCACTCCCCTGTTGCTAACCCTCCATGTGATCTCCATTTCTGTGGTTCTGTTCCTGTTCTAGTTATTTGCTTGTGTTTTAGGTGTGATTGTTAATATCTGTGAGTTTGCTGTCTTTTTACTGTCATATTTTTATCTTGTTTTTCTTAGATAAGTCCCTTTAACATTTCATATAATAAGGGCTTGGTGATGATGAACTCCTTGAACTTGACCTTATCTGAGAAGCACTTTATCTTCCCTTCCATTCTAAATGACAGCTTTGCTGGATAGAGCAATTTTGGATGTAGGTCCCTGCTTTTCAAGACTTCAAATATTTCTTTCCAGCCCCTTCTTGCCTGCAAGGTCTCTTTTGAGAAATCAGCTGACAGTCTGATGGGAACTCCTTTGTAGGTGACTGTCCCCTTATCCTTGCTGCTTCTAGAATTCTCTCCTTCATTTTAATCTTGGCTAATATAATTACAATGTGTCTTGGTGTGTTCCTCCTTGGGTCCAACTTCTTTGGGACTTTTTGAGCTTCCTGGACGTCCTGGTAGTCTATTTCCTTTGCCAGATTGGGGAAGTTCTCTTTTATTATTTGTTCAAAGAATTTTTCCACTTGTTGCTCTTCTTCTTCCCCTTCTGGTACCCCTATCATTCAGATGTTGGGACATTTAACGATGTCCTGGAGGTTCCTGAGCCTCTCCTCATTTTTTTTGAATTCTTGTTTCTTCCTTGTTTTCTGTTTGGTTGTTAGTTTCTTCCTTCTGGTCCACTCCATTGATTTGAGTCCCAGTTTTCCTCCCATCCCTATCGGTTCCCCATGCATCTTCCTTCATTTCACGTATTGTAGCCTGCATTTGTTCATTTAATTTGTGAGCAAAATCAACCAATCCTGTGATCATCCTGATCACCAGAGCTTTGAACTGTGCATTTGATAGGTTGGCTATCTCTTCATCACTTAGAGGAATTGGCCCTGGGGCTTTCATTTGTTCTCTGGTTTGAGCCATTTTTGGTGGGGTTTTTTGTTTTGTTTTGGTTTTGGTCTGGTTGCATCTGTTACGTAGTGAGGGGTGGAGCCTTAGGTGTTCCCCAGTGCAGGGCAGCTCAGTCGCTGAGTTGTGACGCTGTATGTGGGGGAGGGATCCAAGAGGGAACAATGGCGCTTGCTCTGCTCTCTCTTGGATTCCAGTCTCTTCTGCTGCTTCCCCTTCACCTGGATTATCTGCGCACGAACGTGGGACCACCTGGTCGGCTAGCTGCCTTGCATGGCCTCACTGGGTCTGCACAGTCGCCACCCTGTGCCCAGGGCTCACTAGCCACTTCCTGTGTGCCTGGGGTCTGCTAGCTGCCACCTGCACACCTGGGAACTGCCAGCGACTGCTGCCTGTGGGCCCAGGTCTGCACCTCCACTTTTTCCTGCTGTGACTCAGCCCCTCTTACTGGTCTGGATGAATGGTTGTTGGACTTCCACACAGTTCAATTTTCTATCAGTTCTGATTGTTTTCTTGTTTCTAAATATTTGTTGTCCTTAATTTTGGTTGTGAGAGGAGGCACAGTGTGTCCACCTACACCTCCATCTTGGCCGGAAGTTGTCATCTCACATTTTAAATTTTCCCTGTCTTAGCCTGGTTTTCATTCCTTACTCTTAGTATTCCCTCTCCCTCTATCATTTCAAAATCACTTCCCCTTACTCTAGACATCTCTTAAGCTTTGTTTTCTTCCTTCCCCCCTCTTATTCCCATCCCCCCTATATTAATTTTACTTCATTTGTATTTGATAGTGATGTGGTGGATTTTTCTCTCCAATTTGGCTCCTTTAATTAATTAATTAATTAATTAATTTATTTATTTATTTATTTATTTTTCCTTCCTTTTTCTTTCTCTCTCTCACTTTATTTTATGTTTAAACACAATGTTTATTTTATGTTTTATATTTTATTTCTGTTTAAACCTAAAATTATATGCTTCCCACTCATACTCCATTCTGCCTATTTCATTCCCTTTTTTATTTGTGATATAAATTTTAATTTCTCTCTTTGAATTGTTCTGACTCCAAACTCTTTTTAGTGCTCCTCCCTCTGCCTTCTCAAATCATTTTTCTTTCAATAGGTAATCTCATATTCACTCTCCTTTCTTACAATAGTCTTAATATCCTTATTAATACTGGTTCATTTGCTGTTGATAGTGGGATTGTGGGGGTTAGTTATTTTTGCAAGTGTGAGTTTGTTTCCTGGGCTTTGTGATTTTGTTCTGGCAGTACATGCACAACAGTATACAAGATGTGGTAGGTGGTATGACCCTCAGTCAACCAGCTGGAGGGAAGGATGCACCAAAGAAGGACCCCCAAAAATCAAAACTCAACTATATCCAGAAAGCCAAAATAAATGGCATAAAGGGCATCCCAAGAGCATCAAGTTCAGGAAATCAAGGAGGCTGCACCACTGAAGCTCCCAGGTCTCCTACCATAGAAGTACACATTACAAAGTCAAGGAGTCAAAACAGATTAATTTAAAAAACAGCAGCAAATAAGAAGAATTTCACAAATAATGGGAAGACAAAGAAACAAATCTCATTGAAAGGAAAGAAGAAATCCTAAGAACGGGAACTAAATGAAATAGAGGCAAGTAAACTATCAGATATTGAGTTAAAAAAAATCATTATAAGGAAGCTCAATGAACTCAGTGAGAATTACCAAAAACTACAGGGAAGCTATAATGAACTTACTACAAATTATATCAGCATCAAAAAGGGCATAAAAACTATCAACAAAAACCAAGAGGAAATGAAGAATACAATTTTGGAATTGAAGAACACAGTAGAAGGAATGAAAAGCAGACTACATGAAGCAGAGGATTGAATTAGTGAGCTAGAGGACAAGGTAGAAAAAAACTCCCAGAAAGAACAAGCACAGAAAAAATACTGAAAAAGAAAGAGGAGCACCTAAGGGAACTGCAGGACAACATGAAATGCTATGATATTCATATGTTGGGGATACCAGAAGGAGAAGAATATAAGCAAGGGATAGAAAACCTGTTTGAAAAAGTAATAATGGAAAACTTCCCTAATTTCATGAGAGAAAAAGTCATGCAAGTCACAGAAGCACAGATGGTCCCAATCAAGAAGAACCCAAAGAGGACCATTCCAAGACACATCATATTAAATGGACAAAATTCAAAGACAAAGAGAGAATCTTAAAGGCAGCAAGAGAGAAACAGGAAGTAACACACAAGGGAATTCTGATAAGGCCAGCAGCTGAAATCTCAGTGGAAACACTACAGTCCAGAAAGGAGTGGCAAGAAATATCCCAAGTAATCAAAAGTGAAGGCCTGCAACCAAGACTACTCTGCCCAGCAATGCTCTCGGTTACAATGAAAGGTAAAATAAGGAGTTTCCCAGATAAAAGAAGGCTAAAAGAATACAACTCCACCAAACCAGCACTGCAAGGTATGCTAAAGGGACTGCTTTAAGAAGAGGAAGAAAAAGAGTGAGAGAGAGTAACAAAGGTACAAAGGGGGTTAATGGCAATGAATAAGTACCTATCAATAATAACCTTAAATGTAAATGGTTAAATGCTTCAATCAAAAGACATTCACAGGTAGCTGAATGGATCATAAAAAAATGACCCATACAAATGATGCCTACAAGAGACCCATCTCAGAACAAAGACCTACACAGACTGAAAGTAAAGGGTTGGAAAAAATATTCCAAGCAAATGGACAAGGAAAAAAAAGTCAAGGTAGCAATACTTACATCCAACCAAATAGACTTCAAAACAAGGCCATAAAAAAGAGACCCAGAAAGACACTTTATAATACTCAAGGGAAGAATCCATCAAGAAGACATAAACATTGTAAACATATATGCAACCAATGTAGGGGCACCCAAATATATAAGGAAAATCATGGAAGACAAGAGAGATATACACAACAACACACTTACAGTGAAGGATTTTAATGCCCCACTGTCAACAATGGATATATCCTTCAAACAAAATATCAACAAGGATATTTTGGCATTGAACAATACACTAGACCAAGTGGACTTGATTAATATACATAGAACTTTTCATCTCAAAGAAGCAAAATACACATTCTTTTCTAAAGCACATGGAACATTTTCATGATAGGACACAAAACAAGCCTCAACAAATTCAAGAAAATTGAAATTATATCAAGCATTTTCTTGGACCATAAGGGGCTTGAAACTAGAAACCAACCTCAAGAAAAAGAAACTCAAAAATGCTCAAATTTATGGAAACTGAATAGCATGTCATTAAACTGGATGGGTTAATAATGAGATCAAGGAAGAAATAAAAAAGTTTGTGGAAACAAATGAAAATGAAAATGAAACACAGCAGTACAAAATCTATGGGACACAGTGAAGGTAGTCCTGAGAGGGAAGTTCATAGCAATACAGGCCTACTGAAAAAAGATAGGCACATTTCATATAAACAACATAACCCTGCATCTATAAGAACTGGAGGAACACAACCAAACCAAGCTGAGAGCTAGTAGAACAAAAGAAATAACTAATATCACAGCAGAATATATGACATAGAGACTAAAAGAATAATTCAAAGGATCAACAAATTCAGGAGCTGCTTCTTTGAAAAGACAAACAAAACCAACAAGCCTTTAAGCAGACTCCTCAAGAAAAAAACAGAGGCCCTGACTGGTATGACTCAGTGAATTGAACACTGGCCTACAAACCAAAAGAAAAAATGGTAGAGAACACAAATAAATAAAATCAGAAATAAAGAAGAAATTACAACTGGTACCACAGAAATACAAAGGATTGTAAAAAATTACTACGAACAACTATATGCCAAGAAATTTTAAAACCTGGGTGAAATGGACAAATTTCTAGAAACATATAGCCTTCAAAAACTCAATCAAGAAGTAGCAGAAAGTCTGAACAGACCAATAACACCTAGTTAAATTGAGGCTGTAATTAAAAATCTCCACACACAAAGCCCTGTCCTGGATGTTTTCACAGGAGAATTTTACAAAACACTTTAGGAGGAGCCAACCTCTCTCCTTCACAGACTATTCCAAAAAAATCCAAGAAGAGGGAAGACTCCTAAATTCTTTTTATGAGGCCAGCATCATCCTAATTCTAAAACCAGGTAAAGATACAACAAAGAAAGAAAACTTCAGGCCAATATTGCTGATGAACATAGATGTTAAAATCCTCAGCAAATATTGGCGAACCACATCCAGCAACACATTATAAACATCATACACATGGTCAAGTGGGATTCATTTGAGGCAGGCAAGGATGGTACAACATTCAGAAGTCAATAAATGTTATAAATGACATAATCAAAAGAAAAGACAAAGATCACATGATCATATCAATAGATGTGGAAAAAGCATTTGATAAGGTACAGGACCCATTTATGATAAAAACACTCAGCAAAGTTGGAGTAGATGGAGCATTCTTCCCTCTACAATGAGGTACCACTTCACACTGGTCAGACTGGCCATCATAACCCATTCAACAAACAAGTGCTGGTGAGGTTGTGGAGAAAAGGGAACCCTAGTACACTGTCAGTGTGAATGCAGCCTGGTATAGCCACTGTGGAAAATAGTATGGAATTTCTTTTTTTTTTCCTTTTTTTTAAATATATTTTATTGATTATGCTATTACAGTTGTCCCATTTCTCCCCCATCGTTCCCCTCCACCCTACCCACCCTCTCCCACCCACATTCCCCCCTTTAGTTCATGTCCCTGGGTCATAAGTTTTCTAGCTTCTACATTTCCCATACTATTCTTGCCCTCCCCCTGTCTATTTTTTTCCCATTACCTATACTACTCATTCTCTGTACCTTTTCCCCCTCTCTCCTCCTCCCACACCCCTGTTGCTAACCCTCCATATGATCTCCATTTCTGTGGTTCTGTTCCTGTTCTAGCTGTTTCCTTAGTTTGCTTTTCTTTTTGTTTTAGGTGTGGTTGTTAATAGCTGTGAGTTTACTGTCTTTTCACTGTCATGTTTTTATCTTCTTTTTCTTAGATAAGTCCCTTTAACATTTCATATAATAAGGGCTTGGTAATGATGAACTCCTTGAACTTGACCTTATCTGAGGAGCACTTTATCTGCCCTTCCATTCTAAATGACAGCTTTGCTGGATAGAGCAATTTTGGATGTAGGTCCCTGCTTTTCAAGATTTCAAATATTTCTTTCCAGCCCCTTCTTGCCTGTAAGGTCTCTTTTGAGAAATCAGCTGACAGTCTGATGGGAGCTCCCTTGTAGGTAACTGTCCCCTTATCCCTTGCTGCTTCTAGAATTCTCTGCTTCATTTTAATCTTGGCTAATGTAATTACAATGTGCCTTGGTGTGTTCCTCCTTGGGTCCAACTTCTTTGGGACTCTCTGAGCTTCCTGGACGTCCTGGTAGTCTATTTCCTTTGCCAGATTGGGGAAGTTCTCCTTTATTATTTGTTCAAATAAGTTTTCCACTTGTTGCTGTTCTTCTTCCCCTTCTGGGACCCCTATAATTCGGATGTTGGGGCGTTTAAAGATGTCCCGGAGGTTCCTAAGCCTCTCCTCATTTTTTTGAATTCTTGTTTCTTCCTCGTCTTCTGTTTGGTTGTTAGTTTCTTCCTTCTGGTCCACTCCATTGATTTGAGTCCCAGTTTTTCTTCCATCTCTATCAGTTCCCCATGCATCTTCCTTCATTTCACGGATTGTAGCCTGCATTTTTTCATCTAGTTTGTGAGCAAAATCAACCAATTCTGTGAGCATTTTGATGACCAGTGCTTTGAACTGTGCATCTGACAGGTTGGCTATCTCTTCACTGCTTAGAGGAATTGGCTCTGGGCTTTTATTTGTTTTCCCGTTTGAGCCATTTTTGGTGGGTTCGTTTTGTTGTTGTTTTGGTTTTAGTCTGGTCGCGGCTATTATGTAGTGAGGGGGTGGAGCCTTAGGTGTTCCTCAGGGCGAGGCAGCCCAGTCGCTGGGTTGTGACGCTATAGGTGGGGGCGGGGTCTGAAAAGGAGCAATGGCGCCTGCTCCTCTCTCTCCCGGACTCCGGCCCTTTCCGCTGCTTCCCCTTCACCTGGATTATCTGTGCACACGCGCATGCTGTTATGTAGTGAAGAGTGGAGCCTCTGGCGCTCCCCAGTGGGAGCCCAGTCGCTGGGTTGTGACGCTGTATGTGGGGGTGGGGCCTGAGAGGGAGCAATGGCACCTGCTCCGCTCTCTCCTGGATTCAGTCCCGTCCGCCACTTCCCCTCCGCCTGGACGGTCTGCGCGCTCGAATGTGAGACCACCTGGTCAGTCAGCCAGCCGCCTTGTGCGGCCTCACTGGGTCTGCACACTTGCCCCCCTGTGCCCGGGGTCCGCCAGCTGCTGCCTGTGGGCCCGGGGACCGCCAGCCGCCGCCTGTGCACCTGGGAACTGCCAGCTGCTGCTGCTTGCGTTCCTGGGTCCGCACCTCCACTTTCTCCTGCCGCGACTCCGCCCCTCTTACCGGTCTGGATGAATGGTTGTTGGACTTTCGTACAGTTCAGTTTTCTATAAGTTCTGGTTGTTTTCTTGTTTCTAAATATTTGTTGTCCTTAATTTTGGTTGTGAGAGGAGGCACAGTATGTCTGGCTACGCCTTCATCTTGGCCGGAAGTCCAGTATGGAATTTCTTAAAACAAAAAACAAACAAACAAAAAAAAAACTAAAAATGGAACTGCCTTTTGACTGGCAATTCCACTCCTGGGATTATACCCTAAGAATCCTGAAACGCCAATTCAAACTATCCTATGCACCCCAATGTTCATAGCAGTACAATTTATAATAACCAAGTGCTGGAAACAGCCTAAGTGCCCATCAGTAAATGAATGGATCAAAAAACTGTGGTACATTTACACAATGGAATTCTATACAGCAGAAAGAAAGAAGGAGCTCATACCCTTTGCAACAGCATGGATGGAACTTGAGAGCATCATGCTAAGCGAAATTAGCCAGGCAATGAAAGACAAATACCATATGATCTCACCTTTAACAGGAAGCTAATCAACAAAATAAACAAACAAACAAACATAATATAACCAAAGACATGGAAATTGAGAACAGGCTGACAGTCACCAGAGGGGAGAGGGGAGGGTATTTCAGGGGGAAAGGGGAAGGGTTTACAGGAACAAGTATACAGGACACATGGACAAAAACTATGGGGGGGTGGAAATGGGAGGGAGGTGGGGAGGGATGGGGTGGTGGGTTGGGGTAAGAATAAAAGACAGAAAACTGTACAAGATCAACAATTAAAATAAAAATTAAAAAAAAAACCCTGAGTTACATTTACACAATGGAATACTACACAGCACAAAAGAAGGAACTCCTATCCTTGGTGACAGCATGGATAGAACTGGAGAGCATTATGCTAAGTGAAATAAGCCAGGTGGTGAGGGACAAATACCATATGATCTCTCCTATAAGTGGAACCTAATCAACAAAACAAACAAGCAAGCAAAACAGAACTAGAGAAATGGAAATAAAGAAAAAACTGACAGTGCCCAGAAGGGAAGGAGGAGGTGAATAATGGGGGAAAGAAGGGTAAATGTCTTCAAAGAACATATATAAAGGACCCATGGCCAAAGATAACAAGGGAGTGAGGATTGAATGTGAAAAGTGGGTGTGGGTAAGGTGGAAGAGCTTAATGGGGACATATGGGGACAACTGTAATTGAACAATTAAAAAAAAACATTAAAACAAAAGACTTTTTTCATTGGAGTTTGGGCCCAATAAGTGGTTATGCTTTATACATGGCAAAAGATGATTAACTGATACCAAAGAATATACAAAGGATTGTAAGAAAATATTATGAACAACCATATGCCAACAAAATGAACAAATGAATGAAATAGATAAATTCCTAAACACATACAATCTTTCAACACTAAATAAGAAAGAATAGAGAATGTGAATAGAAATATTACAACTAAAAAGTTAAAGCAGTAATCAAAAAACTTCAAAGAAAAAAAAAAGCCCTGGACCAGATATGGCTTCACAGATGAATTTTACCAAATGTTCAGAGAATATCTAACACCTCTACTTCTCAAACTATTCCAAAGAATTCAAGAGATGACTATCAAGTTCATTTTCTGAGGGCAGCAATATCCTAATTCCCAAACCAGATAAAGACACTAGAATAAAAGAAAATTATAGGCCAATATCCCTAATGAACATAGATGCTGAAATTCTCATGAAAATGTTAGCAAAACAAATGCATCAATACATCTAAATCAAACACAGCAATAGAGCAAAGAGATCATTCATCATGATCAAGTGGAATTTTTTTTCTAGGAATGCAAGTTTGGTACAATATCCATAAATTAATTAATTTGATAAACCACATTATAAAATGAAGGTTAAAAATCACGTGATCATATAAATAGATGCATAGAATTATTTGACAAAATCCAGCACCCATTTATGATAAAAATTCTCAGTAAAGTGAGAATAGAGGGAACATTCCTCAATGTAATAAAGTCCATAATGACAAACCCAGAGCCAACATCATACTCAATGGCCAAAAACTATAAACATTCTTCTTAAGATCAAAAACAAGACAGGAATGTTCACTTTTGCCACTCATTCAGCACAGGACTGGAAGTCTTAGCCACAGCAATCAGACAAGAAGAAATAAAAGGTATCCAAATTGGAAAGGAAGAAGTAAAACTGTCATTATTTGCAGATGACATGATATTGTATATAAGGAGCCCTAAAGATTGCAGAAAAAAACTACTAGAACTGATAAATAAATTCAATAAAGTAGCAGGATACCAAATTAATATCCAGAAATCAGTTGCATTTTATATGCCAATAATAAACTATTAGGAAAATTAAGAAAACAATCCCAGGAACTTCTGGCCAAGATGAAGGCATAGGTAGACACACTGTGCCTTCTTGTGCATGAAAATAAGGACAACAAAAATTTAGAAACAAAAAAAAACAACCAGTACTTCCAGAAAATTGAACTGTATGGAAGTCTGACAACTAAGGAGTTAAAATAGACACATTCATCCAGACCAGTAGGAAGGGGAGAGTCAGGTGGCTGGGCAGAGAGGGGTCACAGCAAAAAAAGTTGTGGCTGGCAGACACCGGTTGCAGGGTGACAATGGGAAGACCCAGTGAGGTGGTAGATTGTGGAGGGCCGCAGGGTGCAAGGTGGCTGGCGGGCCAGGCAGTCCCACATTTGCACACAGATAAACCAGGAGAAACTGGGGAGTAAGAGAGACCGCACAACCCAGGGCTCCAGCACAGGCAAATAAAGCCTCAAAACACCGATTGAAAATACTTGTGGGGGTTGAGGTGCTGGGAGAGACTCCCAGCCTCATGGGTAAGTTTGTTGGAAAGATCCACAGGGTTCTAGAACATACACAAGCCCACCCACATGGAAATCAGCACCAGAAGGTCCCAGTTGGCTTGCGGGAAGGAGCGGAAGGGATTGAAATCCAGCAGAGAGCTGAGCAAGCACCATTGTTCCCTGACTGGGCTGACCCGCCCCACAGAACACCTACGGCTCCGCCCCTCATATGTAACAGGTGCGTCAAAACAAACAAACAAACAAAAAAAATGGCCCAAACTAAAGAACAGATCAGAGCTCCAGAACAAATACAACTAAGCGGCGAAGAGATAGCCAACCTATCAGATGCACAGTTCAAAGCCCTGGTGATCAGGATACTAACAGAATTGGATGAATTTGGTCACAAATTAGATGAAAAAATGAAGGCTACACTAAGGGAAATAAAGGAAAATGTACAGGGAAACAATAGTGATGGGAAGGAAACTGGAACTCAAATCAATGGAGTGGACCAAAAGGAAGAAAGAAACAACCCAAACAGAAAAGAAGGAAGAAACAAGAATTCCAAAAAATGAGGAGAGGCTCAGGAACATCCAGGACATCTTTAAACGTTCCAACATCCGAATTATAGGGATACCAGAAGGGGAAGAAGAAGAGCAACAAGTGGAAAACTTCTTTGAACAAATAATAAAGAAGAACTTCCTCAATCTGGCAAAGGAAATAGATTTCCAGGAAGTCCATGAAGTTCAGAGAGTCCCAAAGAAGTTGGACTCAAGGAGGAACACACCAAGGCACATCAGAATTACATTAGCCAAGATTAAAATGAAGGAGAGAATTCTAGAAGCAGCAAGGATAAGGGGACAGTCACCTACAACGGAATTCCCATCAGACTGTCAGCTGATTTCTCAAAAGAGACCTTATAGACAAAAAGGGGCTGGAAAGAAGTATTTGAAGTCTTGAAAGGCAAGGGCCTACATCCAAGATTGCCCTATCCAGCAAAGCTTTCATTTAGAATGGAAGGGCAGATAAAGTGCTCCTCAGATAAGGTCAAGTTCAAGGAGTTCATCATCACCAAGCCCTTATTATATGAAATGTTAAAGGGATTTATCTAAGAAAAATTATTCACAATTATTAATAACCATACCTAAAACAAAAACAAACTAAGCAAACAGCTAGAACAGAAACAGAACCACAGAAATGGAGATCATATGGAGGGTTAGCAACAGGGGACTGGGAAGAGGAGAGATGGAGAAAAGGTACAGAGAATAAGTAACATAGATGGTAAGTGGAAAATAGACAGGGGGAGGGTAAGAATAATATGGGAAATGTGGAAGCTAAAGAACTTTTCAGTACGACACATGGACATAAACTAAAAGAGGGGAATGTGGGTGGAAGAGGGTGTGCAGGGTGGAGGGGAGTGAAGGGTGGAAATGGGACAACCATATAGCATAATCAATAAAATATATTTTAAAAAAGAGAAGAAAAACAATCCCATTCACAATTGATCGAAAAGAAAAAAATACCTAGCAATAAATTTAACCAAGAAAGTAAAATACCTATACTCGAAAAAATTATGACAATGAAGAAAGAAATTGAAGAAGATACAAATAAGAGGAAGCGTATACTGTATTCATGGATAGGAAGAATTAACATCATTAAAATGTTCTACTACCCTAAGCAATTTACAGATTAAATGCAATTCCTATCAAGATACCAATGGTATATTTCACAGAACTAGAACAAATATTCCAAAAATGTATACAGATTCACAGAAGACCCTGAGTAGCAATAGCAATCTTGAGAAAGAAGAACAAAGTTGGAGGAATCATACTACCTAATATCAAGCTGTACTACAAAGCCATCGTAATCAAAACAGCATGGTACTAGTATAAAAACAGGCATATAGATCAATGAAACAGAATAGAGAGCCCCAAAATAAACCCACACTTTTACAATTCATTAATATTTGTCAAAGGAGGCAAAATACACAAAGGCTAAAGATAGTTTATTCAATAAATGGTGTTGTGAAAATGGACAGATATGCGCAAAAAAATGAAACTAGACCACCTTATTATGTCACACAAGAATAAACTCATAATGTATCAGAGATTTAAATGCTGGCCTCAAAACTAGAAAAATTCTAGAAGAAAACATGGGCAGTAAAATCTCAGACAATTCTCATAACAACATTTTTTCCGATATATCTCCTCAGGCAAAAGAAACAAAAGAAAAATAAACAAATGAGATTACATCAAAATAAAAAGTTTTTGTATAGCAAAGGAAACCATCAACAAAATTAAAAGACAATCCACTGAATAGAAGAACATATTTTTTTATATGAAGGGTTTTTTTAATTCTTTTTATTTATTTATTTTTTTATTTTAATAGTTGATCTTCTACAGTTTTCTGTCTTTTACTCCCACCCCACCCCACCACCCCAGCCCTCCCCACCTCCCTTCCATTTCCACCCCCCATAGTTTTTGTCCATGTGTCCTTTATGCTTGTTCCTGTAAACCCTTCCCCTTTCCCCCTGAAATTCCCTCCCCTCTCCCCTCTGGTGACTGTCAGCCTGTTCTCAATTTCAGTGTCTTTGGTTATATTATGTTTGTTTGTTTGTTTATTTTGTTGATTAGCTTCCTGTTAAAGGTGAGATCGTATGGTATTTGCCTTTCACTGCCTGGCTTATTTTGCTTAGCATGAGGTTCTCCAGTTCCATCCATGCTGTTGCAAAGGGTAAGAGCTCCTTCTTTCTTTCTGCTGCATAGAATTCCACTGTGTAAATGTACCACAGTTTTTTGATCCATTCATTTACTGATGAATAGGAGAACATATTTGCCGATACATGTGGTAAGGGGTAACATCCAATATTTATAAAGAACGCTAAAAACTCAAAAAAAAAATCCAATTAAATTTTGGCAAAAGACCTGAATAGACACTTTTCAAGGGGAACATATGGATGGCCAATAGACATATGTAATGATGCTCAACATCACTAATCATCAAGGAAATGCAAATAAAACCAGAAAGTGATATCACCTCACACCTGTCAAAATGGCTACCATCAATAAATCAAAAAAACATTAAGTGTTGGCAAGGGTGTGGAGAAAGGGGAACCTTTGTGCGCTATCGGTGGGAATGCAGACTGGTGCAGCCACTGTTACAATTAGGTGCAACATGGAGTTCCCATTAGGAAAGCAGTATAATGAGTTACCTAAAAAAATCATAAATGGAACTGCCTTACTGAAACTGGATGTGTTGGTGTCTGTGCTGCCTGTCACTACCAGAACCATAAGTAAAGAACAAGTAGGAATCTTTACAGGTGCTTTATTCAGGTGGTGGAGATCTGAGAATACTGTGGATTCTGTACCATAAAAGGCCATCTCACATCTCTTCTCAAGCTGACCTTTATTGTAAGAAGAAAAGTGAAGGTAAGGGGTTTTTAATGCAGGGGAAAGGTTAATCAGATAAACACTGCACTCCAGCAATTTCCCTAACATTCCTTCATCTGCTGACCAGTGATTCTTTATCTGCATCTGGGTGGTGGACATTCTCTTCCTGGAGCACAATGGCTCAGACACCATCTTGATGGCTTACAGTTTTCCTGGGGCACAAAGGTCTAATTGTCTGTGGGTCTCCTGAAGTCAGGGTAGGTCTGGTCATAAATTCCAGTTCCTGGACAATAGTTTGTACATGCATTAATTACTAAACTTATTAACTATTACTTAAAGCTAAAACATTTTCAACTCTTGAGTTCCCCCATCATAGTCCACTGTTAGTCTAAACTATCATATCTAAGATTAGTTTCATAGGGAAATAATCATTTTGCTGTTGAACATATATCTTAGTATTAGAAAGTCTTGTTTAGGGTTTAGAAAAACACTTAATTGCAGATACACAGAAGAGGGCACATTTTATGCAATAACAAGCTATGATACCAAAAGAAGATAAAAAAATAAAAGCAACAAATGCCTCTGCAAGACCAATAACACTAGGCAGCCAGAAGGTTAGTTTAGACAAATCAATACCAAAGAATCCCTCTATTTGTTTTATCTTGGACACTACTTCATTTACTTGCTTTGCTTTATGCTCTGTGAGCTGTGAATTATCAGTCAGATTGAAATAGATTTTAAATTCTTCACATCCATGATTGACTTAAAAGAAGGTAGTCTACAGCTTACTGATTTTCTAATACCACTTCTCTAACTTGTCCTAGTTCTTGGCTGATGACACCAATGGCTTGAGAAGTGGCATTCAAAGCTTTTACCATAGTATAGGTATCTACTAATTATTAGTATCTACTAATTTCTATATTCAAAGAGGTTATCATAACTTGCATTGCAAATATAGTCAAAGATATGTCTGTTAAGCAGGGCTCTAAAAATGTGCAAATCACTGTTATAATCAGGTTCAAGGGAGAGTTCCCCTTGAACCTGGATAATGTGGAGTTTCTGAACATAGAAATAAATAGTTCTTTCACTAGAACATAGGAATAAACTGTCCTGCCACATATTAGAAACCATCCTGCAGGCAATTTCATATGACCAAAGGCATAAGATACATTAGTGGTGATGTGCAGTTCATCTCCACACATCTGTTGACAGCATAAAACTGTTTTTAGTACAGTTGACAAAAGTTATAGACTCTCCAGCTTAGCCTACATTAGTGGGTTTTGAGGAAAATATTCCCTTGTCCTTTAGATTTACCACAGGCACCCAGTTATACATATCAGAATAGGTTATGGTCTTATTGATATGCTGAAACAAAATATAATTTCCAAGGTTTTCCAGGGGAGTACAAACACCTACAAGATATGAAGTGGAAGTTTGTTTAACATAGGTTTCTCCTGCAAGACAAAAGTCAGAGATATTTAGAACATTTTTTGCTAAATATACACAAATATTTTCATCTTGTTTGAAAGGAATAAGTTCTCCATAACATAGGTTAAACAAAAAGTAATGAAAAGAATATATCATTGTTTTTAAAGATGACTTTTAGGCCTTCTTGTGGAGCTGTGGTCCATTGTTCTTTCAGTGTTTTGTTTACTCTGGTGTGATGAGTCAAAGGTTTTATCCTCACCAATTTTACCACAATTGGGGTGATGAGGAGTACATTCCAAGGTCCAGTCTTTTCTTTTACTTGGCTTTCTAGGGATTCTGTCTTCTAAGTCTTGAGTAGCACATTATCTGTAGGCTCAAAGGAATGTAACAAACTGTGGGGGAGAGATCTGTAATACAGCCAAGGTCATTAATCACAACTAAAGTCTGACTTAAACATTGTACATAGTTCTTTACCTTCACTTCTTTTTAAAATATTTTTAAGTATATTTTATTGATTATGCTATTACAGTTGTCTCATTTTTTCTCCCCTTTGTCCCTCTCCCTCTAGTATTCCCCTCCACCTTAGTTCATGTCCATGGGTCATACATATAAGTTCTTTGGCTTCTACATTTCCTATACTATTCTTAACCTCCCCCTGTCTATTTTGTATCTACCAATTATGCTTCATATTCCCCGTACTTTTTCCCCTATTCTCCCTCTCCACCTCCCCACTGATAACCCTCCATATGATCTCCATTTCTGTGATCCTGTTCCTGTTTTAGTTGTTTGCTTAGTTTGTTTTTGTATTTGTTTTTTAGGTTCAGTTGTTGATAGTTATGAGTTTGTTGTCACTTTACTGTTCACAGTTTTGATCTTCTTCCTTTTCTTGGATAAGTTCCTTTAACATTTTATATAATAAGGGCTTGGTGATGATGAACTCTTTTAATTTTACCTTATCAGGGAAGAACTTTATTTGCCCTTCCATTCTAAACGATAGCTTTGCTGGATAGAGTCATCTTGGATGTAGGTCCTTGCCTTTCAGGACTTCAAATACTTCTTTCCAGCCCTCTCTGGCCTACAAAGTTGCTTGTGAGAAATTAACTGATAGTCTTATGGGAACTCCTTTGTAGATAACTCTCCTTTTCTCTTGCTGCTTTTAAGCTTCTGTCCTTATCTTTAATCTTGGGCAATGTAATTATGTTGTTTCTTCATGTGTTCCTCCTTGGATCCAACTTCTTTGAGACTCTATGAGCTTCTTGGACTTGTACATCTATTTCCTTTGCCAGATTGTGAAAGTTTTCCTTCATTATTTTTTCAAATAAGTTTTCAATTTCTTGCTCTTCCTCTTCTCCTTCTGGCACCCTATGATTCATGTGTTGGAATGTGTAAATTTGTCCCAGAGGTTCCTAAGCTTCACCTCATTTTTTTGAATTCTTATTTCTTCAGTCTGTTCTGGTTGAGCATTTATTTCTTCCTTCTGTTCCAAATCATTGATATGAGTCCTGGTTTCCTTCCCTTCACTGTTGGTTCCCTGTATATTTCTTTTATTTCACTTTGCATAGCCTTCACTTCTTTCTTTATTTTGCATCTGTTATCAATCATTTCTATGGGCATCCTAATTACTAGTGTTTTGAACACTGCATCTAATAGGTGGACTATCTCCTCATCACTTAGCTCATTTTCTGGAGTTTTGATCTGTTCTTTCATTTGGGCCATATTTCTTTATCTCAATGCACCTGTTACATTGTAAGGGTCTGAGCCTTAAGTATTCACCAGGATGGGGAAAGTCACTTCACTGTGTTGTGGAACTGTTTGGGACGGAGGGGTCATAGAGGGAGCAATGCCACTTGCTCAGCTTTTACCCTACCTCTAGTCACTTGCCCCACTACCCACAATTGGGCCTTTCTGGTGTTGATTCTTCAGTGGGTGGATTTGCATATTTCTAGGACTCCTTAGATCCCTCCAACAGACTCTCCTCTGAGACTGGAAATTTCTCCCACTACCACAATCACCACAGGTTTTTACCACCAGAAGTTTTGAGGCTTTGTTTCCCCATGTTGGAACCCTGGGTGGCATGGTTTGTCTCCCTCCCCAGTTGTTCCTTCTGGTTTATCCACACACAAATGTGGGACTTCCCAGTCTTCTAGTTGCCACCTCACCTGCCTGTTCCACCAACTTCCACCTTGCTGAGTGTCCCCTCCACCATGGCTCCCCGGCTCTGCCCCTCCTACCAGTCTGGATGAGTTTTTTCTTTAACTCCTTGGTTGTCTGACATCCATGTAGTTTGATTTTCTGACAGTTCTGATGTTTTTTAATTGGTTGCCCTCTTGGTTGTGCAAGGAAGCAAAGTGTATCTACCTATGCCTCCATCTTGGCTGGAAGTCCCCACCTTCACTTCTTGATTTACATATTTATCCCCCACCCCAATCATAGCCTGAAATGGTCACTTGTACACAACTTCTTAAGGAATCAATTGAATCCCATTTCAAGGAGCCATCCTTATCCTGAACAGGGCAAGAAGTAAAACTCAATCCCAATGGAGATGAGTTTCTTGACACAATTTGGGTATATTTTTCTTGAAGGTGTAATTCATCTTCTCTACCTTCCCAGAAGCCTGAGGTCTCCATGCCATGTGGAGTCTCCACTTGATTCCTAAAAATTTACTAAACTTCTGTGTAATTTCTGAAACAAAAGCAGGTCCATTATTGCTCTGGATGCTGTTGAGTAGGATGAAGCAAGAAATTACTTCCCTCAGTAAGGCTTTTACTACCTCTGAGGATTTCCCAGTTCTGGTAGGATAGGCTTCTATCCAACCTGAAAAGGTATCAACAAGACTAGCAACTATTTACACCCTCGGACCCTTGGCATTTGAACAGTCTATTTGCCAGCCCTCAAATGGGCACTGCCCTTGGTATCGTTTCCCTTCTTTCTTTTGATGGGGATCTATCTTGGGGTTGTTTTTCTGGCACACAACACATCAAGCAATAACTTTTGTATGGCTTTAGAAATTCCAGGACCTATGAACCATAGTTTAATAAATATGGTTAATGAGTACCTTCCATAGTGAGGGGCCTCATGCAAATGCTTCATGACTGGTTCTACTAAATGTTCAGGAAGCAGTATAACTCCTTTTTTATTCTTTCTCCACCTACTATTAGGACCTACTTCATCAAAACATCAGTTCAAATTGTGACAAGTCTAAAACAGGTCCCAAAGGTGTTACAAATGTTCCTTTAGCAGCCTCTTTCACTGCTCCATCAGCCAGGTTGTTTCCTTTTTTTTTCCCCCCATTTTTTATTTTATTTTTTTTTAAATCAGTATTTTTTAATTGTTGATATTGTACAGTTTTCTGTCTTTTACCCCGCCCCAGCCCACCACCCCAGCCCTCCCCACCTTCCTCCCATTTCCACCCCCCCCATAGTTTTTGTCCATGAGTCCTTTATACTTGTTGCTCTAAACCGTTCCCCTTTCCCCCTGAAATTCCCTCCCCTCCCACTCTGGACACTGTCAGACTGTTCTCAAATTCAGTGTCTTTGTTTATATTATGCTTGTTTGTTTTGTTGATTAGCTTCATCAGTTAATGAATGGATCAAAAAACTGTGGTACATTTACACAATGGAATTCTATGCAGCAGAAAGAAAGAAGGAGCTCCTACCCTTTGCGACAGCATGGAAGGAATTGGAGAGTATCATGCTAAGCGAAATAAGCCAGGCAGTGAAAGGCAAATACCATATGTTTCCTTTAGCCATTTCAGTGTCCTCTTTCTGATGCCCCAGGGTAGTGCATAACTGCCACCTGTAAAGGTACCTGGGCAGCTTGTAATAATTTTAAAATTTCTGCTGCACACTTAATTTCCTTTTTATTGTAGGCTAATAGTCCTCTTTCCTTCCAGATTGAACCATATACCTGCAAAATTAGGCAAGTATATGTCAAGTTGGTATACACATTCACCCATTTTTGTGTAACAATCCAGTGCCCTTGTCAATACAATCAGTTCAGTTTTCTGAGCAGAGGTTCCCAGCAGTAAGGCCTTGGCCTCTACTATTCCTTCAAGATTTACAAATGCATATTCAGCCTTTTGTTTCCTTGTCCATATAACTACTTCCATATGCATATAGAGTCCAGTCTGCCTCTTCTAGAGGATACTCCTGTAAATCAATTCTCCTGGAATAAACTTCATCAATTAGGACTTCCGGCCAAGATGGAGGTGTAGGCGGACACCCTGTGCCTCCTCTCACAACCAAAATTAAGGACAACAAATATTTAGAAACAAGAAAACAACCAGAACTTATAGAAAATTGAACTGTACGGAAGTCCAACCACCATTCATCCAGACCGGTAAGGGGGCGGAGTCACGGCAGGAGAAAGTGGAGGTGCGGACCCAGGAACGCAAGCAGCAGCAGCTGGCAGTTCCCAGGTGCACAGGCGGCGGCTGGCGGACCCCGGGCACAGGGGGGCAAGTGTGCAGACCCAGTGAGGCTGCACAAGGCGGCTGGCTGACTGACCAGGTGGTCTCACATTCGCGTACACGGGCGGTCCAGGCAGAGGGGAAGTGGCAGAAGGGACTGAATCCAAGAGAGAGCGGAGCAGGCGCCATTGTTCCCTCTCAGGCCCTACCCCCACATACAGCGTCACAACCCAGCGACTGGGCTGCCCCGCACTGGCGAGCACCAGAGGCTCCACTCTTCACTACGTAACAGCACGCGCGCGTGTGCTTGCGCAGATAATCCAGGTGAAGGGGAAGCAGCGGAAAGGGCCGGAGTCCAGGAGAGAGCGGAGCAGGCGCCATTGCTCCTTCTCAGACCCCGCCCCCACCTATAGCGTCACAACCCAGCGACTGGGCTGCCCCGCCCTGAGGAACACCTAAGGCTCCACCCCTTCACTACGTAATAGCTGCAACCAGACTAAAACCAAAACAACAACAACAAAAAACCACCAAAAATGGCTCAAACCGGAAAACAAATAAAAGCCCCAGAGCCAATTCCTCTAAGCAGTGAAGAGATAGCCAACTTGTCAGATGCACAGTTCAAAGCACTGGTTATCAAAATGCTCACAGAATTGGTTGATTTTGCTCACAAACTAGATGAAAAAATGCAGGCTACAATCCGTGATATGAAGGAAGATGCATGGGGAACTGATAGAGATGGAAGGAAAACTGGGACTCAAATCAATGGAGTGGACCAGAAGGAAGAAACTAACAACCAAACAGAAGACAAGGAAGAAACAAGAATTCAAAAAAATGAGGAGAGGCTTAGGAACCTCCGGGACATCTTTAAACGCCCCAACATCCGAATTATAGGGGTCCCAGAAGGGGAAGAAGAACAGCAACGAATGGAAAACTTATTTGAACAAATAATAAAGGAGAACTTCCCCAATCTGGCAAAGGAAATAGACTACCAGGACGTCCAGGAAGCTCAGAGAGTCCCAAAGAAGTTGGACCCAAGGAGGAACACACCAAGGCACATTGTAATTACATTAGCCAAGATTAAAATGAAGCAGAGAATTCTAGAAGCAGCAAGGGATAAGGGGACAGTTACCTACAAGGGAGCTCCCATCAGACTGTCAGCTGATTTCTCAAAAGAGACCTTACAGGCAAGAAGGGGCTGGAAAGAAATATTTGAAATCTTGAAAAGCAGGGACCTACATCCAAAATTGCTCTATCCAGCAAAGCTGTCATTTAGAATGGAAGGGCAGATAAAGTGCTCCTCAGATAAGGTCAAGTTCAAGGAGTTCATCATTACCAAGCCCTTATTATATGAAATGTTAAAGGGACTTATCTAAGAAAAAGAAGATAAAACTATGACAGTGAAAAGACAACAAACTCATAGCTATCAAGAACCACACCTAAAACAAAAGCAAACTAAGCAAACAGCTAGAACAGGAACAGAACCACAGAAATGGAGATCATATGGAGGGTTAGCAACAGGGGCATGGGAGGAGGAGAGAGGGGGAAAAGGTACAGAGAATGAGTAGCATAGATAATGGGAAAAAAATAGACAGGGGGAGGGCAAGAATAGTATGGGAAATGTAGAAGCTAGAAAACTTATGACACATGGACATGAACTAAAGCGGGGAATGTGGGTGGGAGAGGGTGTGTAGGGTGGAGGGGAATGATGGGGGAGAAATGGGACAACTGTAATAGCATAATCAATAAAATATATTAAAAAAAATAAAATGAAAAAATAAAAGAATAAAAAAATAAACTTCATCAATTATTTCAGTAGTTATGCAGTGTCACAGCTGAGTCCACCTCCAGAAGAATAGAGGCAGAATTTAACTTACTTACAATTTTGAGAGAGGTGTTGGGATTGTCCAGAAGAATTGCTAGGTACCTGACCCTTCTTCCAACAGTGAGCTATAAATTTTTTTTTGTTGTTCCTTCAGGTTCAACACTTGGTGAGGTGCATAAATAGTGATAGGCTGTGCCAAGGAAGTTTACAGCTTCCTGCAAAAGCTCACCCCTAGACAGTGTGATTTAGTTTCCTCGACAAGTATGCGATGGGTTGCAGAATGTCACTAAGCACTTGGGTGAGGACTCCTAGGGCAATGACCTGCCTATCATGAACCTGTGATTGAAAGGACTTTAGTCGGTTTGGAAGCCACACGGCCAAGTGCAGAAGCCAGGTATACTGTCAGGGACCCAAAGGCCTGAGTGCACACCTTCATCCACTCTAAAGGGCTATATTCTGGTCCCTTCAGAGCTTTATACAGTGGTTTAGCAATGAGCCCAAAGTTTGGAATCCAAAAGTGGCAATAACTTGCCATACCTAGGAATCTTCTTAACTGTTTCCTGGTATTGGAAACTCATCCGAATTATGGTTTCTTTTCTATTTCCGAATAAGACTCCTTTTGTCATGTTCATGCAGGAACCGAAGACACCTTACTGCTTGTTGTCTGGGACTTCTGTGCTGATACTTTATGGCCACAAGTTGCCAGGTGACTCAAGGTAGCTATAGTATTAGCTAAACATTGCTATAATGATGTCCCAGTAATTAAGAGGTCATCTACATATTATAACAGTGTGTCTCCTTCTAGTTTTAGATCCTTTAAATCCTGGATCAGTGCCTCCCCCAAAATTGTGGGAGAATTCTTGATCCCTTGTGGTAAGACTTTCCAGCAGTACTGAATTTTGACCTGAGATTCAGGTCCTGCCATTCAAAATCAAACAATGGTTAAAAATCTTGTACAACTGGAATGCAAAAAATATATATTTTAAGTCCAATAATGAATACCAGAAGCTGTCCCCAGACATACTGTTCACCAAAATATAAAGATTCAAGACAGTGGGGTGAATGTCCTATGCAATGTTATTTATGGATCTTAAATCTTGTACAAATTGATACTCATTTGACTGGGGTTTCTTAACAGGCAATATGGGTGTATTTAATGGGGAGTATCAGGGCTGAATAAGTCCATATTCCTGAAACTTCTGAATTGTCGGGCATATTCCTTCTGGGGCCTCTTTCCACAGAGATACTGCCACTTATTGGGAGTCTCAGACCCTGGTTTGAGATCTACTTTAACAGGGGAGGCTCATTAGCCCTCCCTGACTTTCCAGTAGTCCACACAATAGGGTTTTACCCCATTCACAAGTTCTTCTGGCCAGGGTCATTTTTCTTCTTCCTCCCATGTTTTCATAAGGAGCTGCCAAACATATTTTGACAGGACCTGTAGGTGGAGCTATTGTTCTTCTGGAGAGAAAATGATCTGAGCATGAAGTTTGACAGCAAGTCCCTTCCCAAAAAAAGAATTGGACACTCAGGGACTTACAAAAGTTTATGAGTAAAAACCATATCTCCCATAGCACATTCCAATGGTTTTAAGTAACACTGGCTTTCAGGGCTTCCAGAAATTTCAGTTAGAGTTACAGCCCACCACAAGGACTCAGAGGTCTATTGACCATGTAATGTGTCACTTTGGTATCAATTGAAAAGTCTACAATTTGTCCCCCCCACTGTTAGTTTTATCTGAGATTCCTGGGGAGGGGGGTGACTTTAATGGGTTGTTGTAATAATTGAACCTTTGGACCCCATCACTCATCTTCAGAACTAATGCTTTTCCCAGCATAACTCTCAAATTCTCAGACTGACCTCCTTTTCTCTCACATAGGACACTCATTTTTCCAGTGCCCCTTTCCCTTGCAACACATGCATTGATCAGTGGCAAGTGTTTTAGATGGGGGTTGGTGCCCTTTGCCCACTGATGGAATTACCTTGAAACCTGTTCCAAGAAAATAATGGCTTCTTGGGCCTTTTTCTCTTCCCTGTCATTATAAACTTTGAAGGCAATGTCTACCAGTTGGGAAAGATTCATGCCTATTCGTCCCTTTAACTTCTGAAGTTTCTTTCTGATGTCAGGTGCACTTTGAGAGGTAAAGGTCATATTCACTACTCATACTATCAGGGGCTGCTGGATCCAATTCAGTATATTTTTTTATAGGCATGGTAGATTTTTTCAAGAAACTCAGAGGGATCCTCTGTGAGCTTTTTTTATACTGCCTGTACCATATTCAGACTTTTCTGCTTAGGGACTCCTTTCTTCAGTCCCTCAAACATGCACCTCTTATAATGCTCTAAGAGAGGAAGGCCATTCTCCTTAGGGTCCCATTTGGGCTCAGTTAAAAGCATTGCCTTAGTAGGGTCAGGAGCCCCATCTGGATTTCTATCTGAAGAAATCAGAAACACTAATTTGAAAGAATATATGCACCTTTATGTTCATTGTAGCATTATCACCAAGATTTGGAAGCAGTCCAAATGCCCATCAGTAAAGGAGTAGACTAAACAGTTATGGTATGTTTACACAATGGAATCTACTCAGCCATAAAAAAAGAAGAAAATGTTATTCTTTGCAACAGTATGGATAGACCTGGAGAACATTATGCTAAGTGAAATAAGCTAGTCAGAGAAAGACAAATATCAAGTGATTTCACTCCTATATGGAATCTAATGGACAAACTGAACTGACAAGCAAAATAGAAAGAGACTCATAGAGAGCAGGCTGACTGCTCTGGGAGGTGGCTGGGAAGTGGAGGGATTGAGCAAAAAGCAAAGAAAGAACTCATGGACACAGACAACAGTGATTGCAGGGGTGAGGTGTGGGGGATGAGGGTAGAAAAGGATATAGGGTAGATAAATGGTAATGGAAAAATTACAGTAATAAATAAATAAATATTTATAAAAAGAAAGAAGATTAGATATGATTCATTTTTACTTGCTAATCTCATGACCCCTCCTACCTAAAACCTCAGTTTGGAAAGAAACCCGAGTGCTATGTGAGAGAAGTGGTTTCATTTTAACGACTGACCTCCAGAGAACGATATGCCTGTTTCCCCAGTTCATTTTATCTTCATTTTTCTACTCTACCCACTCACAGGTAAGTCCAGCCAGATCCTCCTGCTCTCTTGACTGCATTCCTTATTATGAGGATCCTGGGTCCACTCTGGGGCTCTGGCTCAACTCAGCAGGCTCTGCTTCTTTATCTAATGCTTCTTTTTACACCCTATTGTTACTGTACAGGGAACAGACTGGAGCATGTCTGCCTCAGGCCAGCCTATACCTGTAGTATGTAGGTTCTTGACTGTGCAAAAAAGACTTCACAGCATAAATACAGGTGACTTTGGTAGTAAACAGTGAGACAAAGGAAAAACTTACGGTAGAAAAAGTAACAGGAGAGAGCTTAGGTAATACTCTGCTTTGGCTCCCTAGAAATACTATACAAAAGGAGCCAAGTGGGGCTTCTTTTAGGTCACTAAGAAGTGAAGGTCCCAGTGACAGAAGTGAGCCAAGGCAGAGCTCCTTTTAGCTCACTAGGAAGTCCGAAAAAAGGGGGCCTTGGAGACAGGACCAGAGGGTAAGTCCAGGGCAAGCTATCTTCGCACTGCTCCCTCCCCTTAGAATTTCAGAGGAAGTAAAAAGTTCATGCCTGGGCAAAGAGGGATAGGCATGCTCTAGAGTGAGCCCACACCCAATCTTTTTTAAATATATTTTATTGATTATGCTATTACAGTTGTTCCATTTCTCTCCCATCATTCCCCTCCACCCTGCACACCCTCTCCCACCCACATTCCCCCCCTTTAGTTCATGTCCATGGGTCATAACTTCTTTAGCTTCTACATTTCCCACACTATTCTTGCCCTCCCCCTGTCTATTTTCTACCCACCATCTATGCTACTTATTCTCTGTACATTTTCCCTCTCTCTCCTCCTCCCACTCCCCTCTTGCTAACCCTCCATGTGATCTCCATTTCTGTGGTTCTGTTCCTGTTCTAGTTGTTTGCTTTTGTTTTAGGTGTGATTGTTAATAATTGTGAGTTTTCTGTCTTTTCACTGTCATATTTTTATCTTCTTTTTCTTAGATAAGTCCCTTTAACATTTCATATAATAAGGGCTTGGTGATGATGAACTCCTTTAACTTGACCTTATCTGAGAAGCACTTTATCTTCCCTTCCATTCTAAATGACAGCTTTGCTGGATAGAGCAATTTTGGATGTAGGCCCTTGCCTTTCAAGACTTCAAATACTTCTTTCCAGCCCCTTCTTGTCTATAAGGTCTCTTTTGAGAAGTCAGCTGACAGTCTGATGGGGACTCCTTTGTAGGTGACTGTCACTTTATCCCTTGCTGGTTCTAGAATTCTCTCCTTCATTTTTATCTTGGCTAATGTAATTATGATGTGCCTTGGTGTGTTCCTCCTTGGGTCCAACTTCTTTGGGACTCTCTAAGCTTCCTGGACTTCCTGAAAGTCTCTTTCCTTTGCCAGATTGGGGAAGTTCTCCTTTATTATTTGTTCAAATAAGTTTTCCACTTGTTGCTGTTCTTCTTCCCCTTCTGGGACCCCTATAATTCAGATGTTGGGACATTTAAAGATGTCCTGGAGGTTCCTAAGCCTCTCCTCATTTTTTGGAATTCTTGTTTCTTCCTTCTTTTCTGTTTGGTTGTTTCGATCTTTCTTCTGGTCCACTCCATTGATTTGAGTCCAGTTTTCCTCCCATCTCTATTGGTTCCCTGAGCATTTTCCTTCATTTCACTTACCGTAGCCTTCATTTGTTCATTTAATTTGTGAGCAAAATCAACCAATTCTGTGAGCATCCTGATCACCAGGGCTTTGAACTGTGCATCTGATAGGTTGGATATCTCTTCACAGCCTAGAGGATTGGCTCTGGGGCTTTCATTTGTTCTCTGGTTTGAGCCATTTTTGTGTTTGGGTTTTTTTGTTGTTTGTTTTTTGTTTGTTTTTTCTTTTTTGGTATGGTTGTGGCTGTTATGTAGTTAGGGGTGGAACCTTAGGTGTCCCCCAGTGTGGGGCAGCCCAGTTGTTGAGTTGTGATGCTGTATATGGGGGAGGGGTCTGAGAGGAAACAATGGCGCTTGCTCTGCTCTCTCTTGGATTCCAGTCCCTTCTGCTGCTTCCCCTTCACCTGGATTATCTGCGCGCGAATGTGGGACTACCTGGTCAGCCAGCTGCCTTGCGAGGCCTCACTGGGTCTGCACAGTTGCCCCCCTGTTCACAGGGCCCACTAGCCGCCGCCTGTGCACCTGGGGTCTGCTAGCTGCCACCCGCACACCTGAGAACTGCCAGCCGCTGCTGCCTGTGGGCCCAGGTCCACACCTCCACTTTTTCCTGCTGCGACTCTGCCCCTCTTACCGGTCTGGATGAATGGTTGTTGGACTTCCATACAGTTCAATTTTCTATCATCTCTGGTTGTTTTCTTGTTTCTAAATATTTGTTGTCCTTAATTTTGGTTATGAGAGGAGGCACAGTGTGTCCACCTACGCCTCCATCTTGGCTGGAAGTCTGAAAAAGTTCCCATGCCCAATCTTTGTCTTGAGGGTTTTTATCCCTCTTCTGCAGGTGAGAATCTTAAGGAAGGGTTACAGCAGTATATTTATCAGCTTTTCAGGTGTGTTTTTAATATGCTGATGCATAAAAAATGAACATATGGGGGGTTATTCTTTGGTCTGCCTTACTGTTTTACTTTCTTGGGTCTGTCTGAGTTTTAATGGGGTTTTTGTTATTTGTTCCCTTTACTTCATCTGTCCTTGTGGTTGGCTGACACAAATGGCATTAATTGGGTTTCTGTTCTCTAGGTTCTAGACCAGGGAGATTTAAGCTGTGTATTCTCTGCTTAGGGAGGAGAAGTTATAAACCATTGCTCTCAAGTGTCCTTGGTTAGAGGAGATAAGATCTTGCAATTCAGAAGCTGACTGTAAATTGGGCAAAGTGTTTGGCCTTATTTTATTTCCTTGTCTCAGTTATCCTATTATAGTTACTCAGGAATTTTCCTAGCTCTTTACTATCCTGTCACACTATGATCTCTGAATCACTGAGAGCAGAAAGAGACTGAAGAAAAAAAGAAGGAATGACTCTGGGGACCAATTGCCCTTCTGACTGTCCTAGGGAAGAAAGGGCAGGAAAAAGTGGTGTATCAGAAAGACCTAAGTCCTAATTACAATTTCTGCCACAAATTAGATAAAGAATGTAATCTTCCCAGACCTTAGCCCTCCCTCTCTTTGAGCACACCTTTAAAAGTAAAATGATATCATACAGGTATATGTTTATTTTTTCACAAATATATATTTAAAATATTGTCTTTAAATAATTTATAAGATATCTAAGTATTTTATATTTAGAAATATATTTTAAATGATTGTGCAAAACAATTATATTGGTGAAAGGAAACATTTGCATTTTATCTTTTAACCCAAGCAATTTAATCAGCCTCTATGTAGAAAGCCAACTCATATTGTAGGTACTTTACAATTAGTATCCTAAAGGACTGGAGACTTCTTCCACCTGTCACAGGAACTCTATCTAGTCTTTGGACATTTTACTAAACTGAGGGATCTCAGAACAGACCAGGAACTCCGTAAATTAGGAATATTTTTTCAGTGATCAAACTTGTGGGGTACTTCCATGAGGTCTCTGTTTGAGGGCCCGACATAGCTAATTTGTTTATGTGTGCTCCAGGCCTGCCTATAGTGGTCTGCTCAAGACCACACAGTCAGCACTCCCAGTTTTTAATTACCACATCACCTGGCCTGACCAAATGTTCAGCATCAACAGATTCTCACTCTCCTTGAGTTCATTAGAAGTTCGTATTTTTAGGAAGCACCTGATTCTAAGCAGTTTTTGGTCCTAAAATAGGTTCTCATTTTGTAAGCCATTTCCCTGAACGGAAGTGGTGATTAAAGTGCAACTTGGGGAAGCTGAGGTGGGGGAGGACATTGCAGGTACACACCCAAAACCTGAACTGTGGGAACTAGGGCACAAGTGTGTGTTGTGCTCCAGGAAGCTATTGGCAGCCTGTGTGGTACACTTCCCATGGCGGAAAGGCATACAGGATTGTCATAGAGCCTCCATTGGGCAGGACAGTGGGAACAGTGCTGGCCCTAGACAAGGACTCCTGGATTTGACTTAGTAGCTATATTCTGTTCCCATTATGAACTCAGCCTCTGAACCTTGGTCTTCACAAGTTATATAATGGAAAATAAAGCTGAAATTGAAGTATTATGGTGTTTTAAATAAAATATCAAAGACAATGATAATAATCATTATTTATTAAGTTCCTCCTATTTCTAAGGCATTTTCTATACAATCTTCTCACAAGTCTATAAGATAGATATTATTATCCCTGATTTATAGGTGAGAAAACTTAGGCTTAAAGAGGTCAAAGTATCTTGGGCAAAGTTACACAGCTAATGAGAAGGAGATCAGAGACTGAGTTTCCAAAGCTGGTGCTCTTTTTATCACACAAAGATGCCTAACACTGTAGCTAACACCAGGGAAGTGCTCCATAAATGCATATTCAACCTGACTCTTCCCAGGAGAGCTTGTTATGATTCCTTCTCCACCCTCCTCCCAGGTATGTGAGTCCAAAGTAGAGACTAGAAATGCCCAAGAAAAGCAAGTAACTCTGTTTCCAGAATGTGAATGCACCAACAGGAACCCATGCTGGCCAAGTTAAGAAGAGCTAAGGAGCAGCTCTGTGGCCTCAGTATTCTCTTCTGGAAAATGGGCACAATTACTTGCCCCTGCCAAAGATATCGTGATGATTAAATGATACAGGAGTGCTGATAAGACAGTAAAAAAAGGAAACAAAAAAAGCTGGTAAGGGGGAATCAGAAAAGTGTTGGAAAGGACCAGAAGAGACAAGAAAGGAGACAAGAGTTGAGCAAGGGTCAAAGCAGTAGTAGAGAGCTTGAATGTGAACACTGTGTGCTAGGATGGGAGGAGTGGTAAACTTATAGGGCAAACTGGGAGATTTGTAAGCCTCTTTTTCACGTACAGATAATTCCTGATTTTTGATGGCTCAACATGCTATTTTTCAACTTTATGATGGTGTATATCAGTAGAAATTGAACTTCAAATTTTTAATTTTGATTCTTTCCCAGGGTAGCAATATGCAATAAAATGCTCTCTCATGATGCTAGGCAGTGACAGCCACCCACAGCTCCCAGTCAGTCATGTGACCATGAAGCCTATATTCTACAGTGTACTGTGTTGCCAGTGTTTATTGGACTTTGAATTTTACATTTTTGCATCCCATCATCTCTACAAAATGCCTATTGGTGTCTCTTGCTTCTGGTGAGAAAACGGGGTAGGCAATTACTCTTGAGATGAAATATGTGGAAATGGAACTCAAGATGATTGTCCAACTGTAGGCTAATGTTAGGGTTCTGAGCACACTTAATGTATGCAAGGCTAAGATCTGCTGTTCAGTACATTAGTGTATTAAGTGCATTTTTGACTTTATGATTTTCAACTTAAGATAGTTTTATCAGGCTAACCCCATCATAAGTCAAGGGTCATCTGTACACGACACTGATTTAAAATGCTCTTTAAGGGTTCATTTGTTAAGGAGAAGTTGGGCAAAGAGAAGTATGTTCCAAAATCTTTTTCTTTTTTTAAGCAGTGATTTCCTTTTTCTGAAATGAAATCTTACACAGAAACAAACAAGTAAATGACTCTAGTGAAGGGATCTGAAGTCTCTCTGATGGATGGGAAGTTCCATGGACTCTGGCCAATCATCCCTGTCTCCATTCCCCAACTCCTACACCTTCATCTAAGTTCCTCAGCAGAACACTGAGGGACTGCCACAGACCTCAAGGGTGGCAGGAGGCACTGCTTGGGAAACCCTGCCTTAGGAGCCCTGATTCTTAATCTTGGTCTTCCATTGGCTTGAAATATATTACTATAAAGCCCTCAGAGCATCCGTCTCCTCATTTATAAACTGAGACTGAACTGAGTAGTCCCTAAGAGTCCTCCCAGCTCCAGGATACTCTAATCTTTGGTTTCCATGAGGAGGGTGCCATGACATAGTGGTGCATTCTGATGGAGGCACAGAGAACTGGGAGAGGTGCTCAGGGACTGGGTTGGTAAGTGGGAGGTGTGCTTTACACCCTCCCCTAGCCTGAAGTCTTTTTCCTAAGTCACCATCCCTTGATTCTAGCTGTACTGATGATATCTCCTCCTCCTAATTTGGCTCCCTCCCTCCACTCAGCTTTTGAGCCTTGGAAAAAACAGGTTAAAGGTCAGAGGTAATAACTCAAAGTAAAGGGAGGCAGCAAAGAGGGGGAGCTGTTGTCCCTTTCTGTTATGGAGGACATCTTAAATCTGACTTCCCTGACACCAAAAATATCTGCATCTTGGCTAGAGAAGAAAGCAAATTATCTCCTTCCCAAGCTCCCTTAATCTCCAAAGGCAGGTTGGCAGGGAGTATTTGCTGAATATTCCCTGCGTGGTGTGAGTGACTGGTCTACAGGCATTAGGTTCCAAACCACTTTCTGAGAAGCTCACCTTGCCGAGAAGCCACCCAAAGAAGTTTTGAGAAATCCCTGCTTCTCATTTTTAGCCATCCTTGTGAAAATGAAACAAATAATGGGAAGCTCTCTCAAGGTTTGCTCCTCATAACACTACTCTCTGCCCTCCCTCCTGCCTCCTACCATGCCACAGACTGCTCTGTACTTGTCAAAATGCTTTCAGATCCATATTCACCCTTCATCTTCCCCTAAGCCCTGGAAAACAAAGGTTATTCTCTCTCCTATGAAAGCTGAGAACACTGAAACTTGAAGTGTTTAGAGGTGAGGCAATAGTGGAAGAAATGTAGGCCTCTGAGACAGAGGAACTAATCAGCTTCTCATCCCACTTCTGCTATTTTCCAGTTTGGGAACTTGGGAAAATCACTTAGTATCTTGGAACCCCAGTGTCCTCATCTATAAAGTGGAGCTTAACATCTATCTCACAGAATTGCTTTGAGAATCAAGAAGGATAATGCCCATTAAACTAGTTTATAAACCACAAGGAGACATCAAGTGTTTGTTGTTATAGTTATTATTATGAATGAGCCAGAATGAAACCCAGCTTTCCTGAATACCAGTTAGGCCAGAGCTCTGAATCTTTTACACCATTCCATGCATCCTGGGAGGAGAAGCCATCTCCACCCCTCCTTGGGTGGGACCCCAGACCCCATCACCAGGTGATCTGGAACAAAATGCCTATAGACATTGGTTAATTCACAGCAAAATTGTATGTCCAATCACTACTCGGGGGAATATCTCCTTCTGAAGAATTTAAAGTAAAAAATAAATTACTGGTGAATTGTCACAAGGTGCATGTGAGAAATGGTTGGAGACTTCCTCAGGGAAGGGCTTTGAACTAGGCTTTACGAGTCTTGAATTAAAGTTAGATAAGCAGAGAGAATGATAAAGCACAAAACAAAAGTTTGTGAGGTAGATAGTAAATGAGACCAGGTGAGGAGGATGAGGAGAGAGGAGTGGCTGTTTGCCTGACAGTAGGAAGTGGGTAGCTGTCCTGGGCTTCATGTCTTCCCACAGCCTCATATGATCATCCTGGCCTTAGAGCAAAGTCCTGGGATTCTCTCATATACAATCAACCCAGGTCATATGATATACCTGAATTAATTACCATTCCAGAGGAAGGAGACCACTACCTGTGCTGGGTGCCCATCATTTGTACCCAAACCAACTGGATACAACAAAATGAGAAAGGGGTTAAATGGATGCCAAGGAGGCAAGTTACACCACTCACTGCATTGATCTAGGTGGGAGGGTAGATGAGTCTCATGGGGCCAAATCCTCCCTGGTTTTGTAGGTAGGCATTAGTAGTCACTCATTCTCCAAAGTCAGCTCATCCCACAGGTCATGTTAAGTACATCCATTGTGATTTCCCCACGTACCTGTTACTCCCCCTTTTAAAACACATGTAGCTACTTATTTGATGACAATCTTCCAACCCCATGAATGCAAGGATCATGACTAGCTTGGCCCCAGTTATATCCTCAGCTCCTAAACGGTGCCTGGAACAAATATGGAAGCAAATAAATTCTTATGAAAGGAAGGAAGGACCGAATGAGAAAAACACAACCTACTCAGACATGGTAGAATTCTAGAAAGTCACAGTTTTAGGCAGAGAAACCAGCACAGAAAGGGGAAATGCAGATCAGCTTTGGGCAGCTGAGAAGAGAAGTCTCTTGTTTCTGCATCCCTTTTCACAGTCAACTGGAAAGAAAAAACAAAACTTGTTGGAACTCACCAACCCTGCCCCAATCCTCTGAACTCGCACTTAGGAGCTGGCATGGAGCTAATTTCTTCTTTCATGACCCCTCTTCCCACCCTGTCAATTTGCACTATCATTCTCCAGTTTGACTCTAACAAAAAACTAAATTTGAAGATGTGTCTTTATGTCACCACACAGTTCACATTTTTTTACTTTTACTCTGAGGATGTAGCACCACATGTGTGAAGTGAAAAAGAATAACTGTTCAGAGCTTAAATGTGTGCCCACATGCTAAAGCACTAAAGCCACATCCTTGAAGTTTTGTCACCTCCCAAACTAGAATATCTCCCTCAAACCTTATGTGTAGACAAAACTATTTCAGTTGCCCTAAATCCAAGGGTTACACTCACTTGAAGGCAAGTGATATCCAATCTTTGTTTGACTGCAAACTACAAGATCCAGCAAAAGTAATGCCTGCTTGAGTGTGGTTGGTAGGGTATGTGAGTATCTCCCATGAGATGGATGGCAATTTGAACGTTTTACCTAAAATGTCATATGGTATGCTTGAGTGGGATGTTTTTATGTTACAGAATCACATGCATATGATTTTGTAATAAAAAAGGGGGCGTTATTTGTGCCAGACCCTGTATTAACTCCTTCCATCTCTGTTGTTAAAGTGAAAAAATACATGCATTAACTGATCCATCAAAAATTTTTAAAACAATTGATTTCATTTGTAACATTTACTGGGACTACTTTGATACCCCTTGAGATGATCAAAGAGCAACTGAAAAACCATCCTGCCTTAGTATTAAGGAAGCAGGGAGAACAGTTTTTTGAAAAATCATATTCTGTAACAGAATGACTTGATAAGGGCCTGAGGGACTCAAAAATGTATTCACTCACTGATAAATTATGAGCACAATATTTGATCACAAGAATCAGCTTCAAAAACAGTACTTTTGAAAATAAATTTAAAAATGAAGTTGGCCAAGATGAAGAACCCACAATCAAGGGCCTAGGTGAACATTTGGCAGCATCAGATTCTTACTCTGAAGTACTGGGAGAGCAGCTTATGCTTGAAGAAGGTCACCAAAGGACATAAAAGGGAAATTGGGATTCTCAAGTCCTCTCTGTCACAAAATAGAAAAATAAATTATCCTCAAATTTCTAAGCTATCGCTATCATTAGGAACTTATAACTTACTTCCCAATGTTCTGCGCTGTGCTTGGAAACCACTACCCCATATCAGGTAGGCTGCTCCTTCATTACCTGCATCTAAACTAGCTCTCCCAGGAACAATGGGGATAGGAGGATGGTGCCTTAAGTGGGGCTTGGACAGTAAACTTACAGTTGTCCTGCAGGAATTTGTCAAAGATGGAGCTGGTTCTTGTGGTCTACCTCAGAGCTTCATCTTTTCAGCCAGAGATCTCTCAGAGTAGGGTAGATTCATGAGGGTGTCACCCCTTTCAGGAAAGAGTTCTGACCTCAATGCTTTCAAGGGAGTGGGGTTCCAAAGGGATTACCAGGGACTGTTTGGGTTGGACTGTGAGGGTTTCTTGGAACCTTCCTAGAACCCAAAGTGGGTGAATAATTGGTGGAAAGGGTAGGAACTCACATTTATTTTATGATTCTGTGTCTGCAGGGTCAGCAGCCTCTAGACCCCTGAAGGAGCTGGTTGGTGCCCTTGGTGGATCTGTGACTTTCCCTCTGACACACTCAGTAAATTCAATTGACAGCATTGTCTGGACCTTTAACACAACTACTCTTATCACCATACAGCCGAAAACAGCAAACAATCAAGACACTGTCATAGTGACTCAAAATCATAACAAGAAAAGGGTGGAGTTCTCACATGGAAACTACTCCCTGAAGCTCAGCAAACTGAATAAGAATGACTCAGGTGCCTATCATGTGCAGATATACAGTTCATCCCTCCAGCATCCCTTCACCCAGGAGTATGAGCTGCGTGTCTATGGTGAGTAGAACCAGTTCCAAAAGTGAATGACTGCCTTGGTAAAGTAATAAACTCCCTGATATTGGAGATGTTTAAGCAAAAACAGGATAAACACCTGGCAAGAATATGAAAGAAAGAACTCCTACATGAATGAAGTAGATATTGCTGACCCCTGAGATCCCTTCCTACTCCAAGATTCTGTAAGAGATAGTATGGTAAAACACATGTGTGGAATGAGAAGTGGACATCACATAGGTCTAATGTTGGCTTCTCTATTTACTAGTTGCATGGTCTTAGCCAAGTTACTTAGTATCTTTGCAACTTGGTTCCCATGTCCATAAAAGGGAAAAAAGTGATATCTATCTTAGAAAAATTATCAGGTATAAATAGCAATCACACTTCTTCCCCTACAGTTTCCAATCAATTGAGAAATAGACACAAGATTGAAAGGAAGATAAAAATAGCTTTGTTTTTTCTCTTAAAGCAAGCTAGGAGAAATATTTCACCTAAGTCTAGAGCTTGGAGCCCATTCATGGAAGATGAATTTATAAAACAATTATTCAACCAGCTACAAGAATAGCTGCCTCACTCACTGAGATGTAATATCACAGATACCAGGAGATGGGCCTCCAAGTTTGCTTGTAAGAGGTAGGCCATTCACATTGATCCAGGTGTGTCGTGTGTGTGTGCGTGTGTGTGTGTGTGTGTGTGTGTATTTGAAGGGAACAGAAGACATGCATTCTACAGAAAAACTAACTAGCTGGGAGCTGAGGGGGAGGCAAACCACATTTAGTAGCCACATTATCAATTCAAACCCACAAATAGAGAAATGTAGATGATAGATGTCAACCTCTTACCATCTCAGCAATGAACCAATTGCTCATCTTTGGAGAGAGAGGAATGAACACCAAGTAGGGAGGGGGACCAAAAGTGTTATTCCACCAGAGGAATAAAGTGAGTCTCTTCAAGGTAGTCTGAGAACAGGGAAATAGGGAGCCAGTAAGAAAGATAACATTAGCTAACATCTAAAATACATTTAACATAGTACTTGCCATATGGCTGCACTTAGTAAATGGCAGCTGCATTCTTGTTAGGTTGCTATTATTTCTATTACTATTGTTGTTGTTGTTTCTATACAGCTGTAGGAAAGCAGATCTAGGTAGTTCTCTTTCCCAGACAAGAATGAGAATTCTCTTAGCATGATACTCTCCAGTTCCATCCATGCTGTTGCAAAGGGTAGGAGCTCCTTCTTTCTTTCTGCTGCATAGAATTCCAGTGTGTAAATGTACCACAGTTTTTTGATCCATTCATTTACTGATACTCACCTAGGTTGCTTCCAACACCTGGCTATTGTAAATTGTGCTGCTATGAACATTGGGGTGCATAGGTTCTTTTGAATTGGTGTTTCAGGGTTCTTAGGATATAATCCAAGCAGTGGAATTACTGGGTCAAAAGGTAGATTCATTTTTAGTTTTCTTAGAAAATTCCATACTGTTTTCCATAGTGGTTGTGCCAGTCTGCACTCCCACCAACAGTGCACTAGGGTCCCCTTTTCTCCACAACCTCTCCAACACTTGCTGTTTGTTGCTTTGTTTATGATGGCCATTCTGACTGGTGTCAAGTGGTATCTCATTGTGGTTTTAATTTGCATCTCTCCGATAGCTAGCAATATCGAGCATCTTTTCATGTGTCTCTGGATCCTCTGTATGTCCTCCTTGGAGAAGATCTCACCTTTAGCAGGAACCTAATCAACAAAACAAACAAACAAGCATAATATAACCTAAGACACTGAAATTGAGAACAGGCTGACAGTCATCAGAGGGGAGAGGGGAGGGAATTTCAGGGGGAAAGGGGAAGGATTTACAGGAAAAAGTATAAAGGACACATGGACAAAAACTATGGGGGGTGGAAATGGGAGGGAGGTGGGGAGGGCTGGGGTGGTGGGCTGGGGTGGGAGTAAAAGACAGAAAACTCTACAAGATCAACAATTAAAATAAAATTTTTTTAAAGAAAAAAACAGAATGAGAATTCTGCTCTGAATTGCTGCTTTCTCTCTACTCTGTAGCACCTCAAAGAGATTCAGGTCCAGGGTTACAAGAATAATTCAGTAAAAGGAGAGCTATAGGTGTAGTTTCCACCCTTGGTTATCCATTCTCCTTTACAGAGCACCTATCAAAGCCCAAAATCACCATGGGTCTGCAGAACAGTAAGAACGGCACCTGCATGACCAATCTGACATGTTCCATGGAACAAGGAGGAGAGGATGTAACTTATAGCTGGAAGTCCTTGGGGCAGACAACCAATGAGTTCCATCATGGTTCCATCCTCCACATATCCTGGAGGCTGGGGGAAAAGGATGTGACCTTCATCTGCATGGCCAGGAATCCTATTAGCAGCAACTCTTCAAACCCCATCTTCGCCCGGAAGCTCTGTGAAGGTGACCGTCTCTCCTCTTTCTCCAAAAGCCTGTAGTCTCAGGATCTGTAACTTCTTTAGCTACTGGTTCCCATGGGAATGGGTCCCGTGTAAAAACAGGAGACCCCTGGGAAGTCACCAGACTGGGAGAAAAGTGGAAGTTGCTCCAAAAGTTGGGTCATTTTCCCTAGCTGATTGTTTTTCCTTCCCTGTGCCTCCACCCATTTTCTCTTTAAAGGTGTCACTGGCGACCTATATTCCACCATGGCCCTGAATTTCCTGTGGATTTTCTTACTTCTCAGTGTCCTTGTACTGGTGACAATTATTCTCATTACATGGAGACAAAACAGAAAAGGTAGAGCATGTACCATTTTTATCTCACCCTCATTCATGCCTTTTCTACCTCATTTATTCAACAAACATATGCTAACTGTGTGCCAGACTTGGTACTAGGCACAAAGATTCTGAAATGAAGGGGCCATAGTCTCTGCCTCAAGGAGAACATCAGCCTGCACCCTCAGTTCTGCAATAGAGTGTTTGAGTCCTTAACTAAGGCCAAGATCCTTCCAGTTCCCTCTCTAGTCCCCACCCCTTTCAGAGATTAGAAAGTAAAGTAATGAGGGTAACTAGTTCATCCTGGGATTTTCCTGTGGTTAGCACTAAAAGTCTCATGCCCTGGAAAAATCCTTTAGTTACAGGGACACCAGGATAATTGGTCGCCCTAAGTAGATTGTCAGATGGGGTAGGGGACCAACGGGGATAATGAGTGGAATGAAGGGCCAGCTCTGATTCTTTACCAACTTAGTTACAGAGCCCATTGAAGAGAAGAAAATGGACACTCATCAGGAAATTCTTAACTACTATCCCCCGTCTGGAGAGACCTCAGAGTACGATACAATCTCTAACCTTAATGTGAGTCCATTCCCATCTTTCCTGGAGTCTTACCCTTCTATCTGAGGCCCTTCTTGTTTTACTTGAGGTTTTTCCATGTATTTGAACAACATGAGAGATGAGGCTGTATAGCCTTTGAAACCCAATGCACTTGTGTCTCCCCTGGGTCTTTATGGATTCTCTCTCATGCAGGAGCTGGTGACCTGTGAGTCACCTGGTTCTGACCCAACCAATAATGCTCACACTATGGCCTATGGAATCACCTTTTTCCTCCACAGTTCATAACAGCCACTCAGCAGGCCTGATCCCTTTAGCATATGGGGTCAGCAGATTGGATTTAGGGATACTTTTTTCTATGAAGCAACTCAAAAAGCCCTCAGGAAAGGACTCAAATGGCCCACAATGGCTCTGGGCCCACATTCAGAGTTTCCCAAGTGTGTGTTATCAAGCCGAAGTAAATAAACACAACGTTAATGCAAAGGAAACTCTGAAGAGAACAAAAATAAAGTTTAAAAATAGCCAAATAAACAAAGACAATCTGGAGGCATGAACTAGTAGACAACTTCAAAAGTCTCCACAGGAACAATCATTGTATTCCAGGCTGGAATAGCTCCTTAGAGGTCATAATGAGAGCACTTTCTTCCTAGGCCTATTTAATTTTAAAGGAAAGGAAAGGAAAGGAAAGGAAAGGAAAGGAAAGGAAAGGAAAGGAAAGGAAAGGAAAGGAAAGGAAAGGAAAGGAAAGGAAAGGAAAGGACATTTTGGAGCCTTGAAATCCCAGTTTTACTCTTGCCCTTGGTGTCTCTCAATCAGGTTACACCTTCCTACTCTTACCTACGACTTTTCCAAGAGAAGACACTACATTTCTTCTTCAAAGTTAGTGTGCCACAGTGCTTTTTTTCCTGTAGGGAGAATGATCTGTGGTCCACTCAGCCTGGCCTCTGTCCAAGCTGATCACTTTATGTTCATGCCTCACCCCCACCTCATTCAAGACACATTCCCAGGAGACCACACAACTGGATATTCTGGATGTTCAGGAATATACTTCATTTTCCCAGGATTTTTTTCTCTGGCCTGGAAGGAGCTTCTGTTATTGCTATTATTGTTATATTGTTTTGTTCTGTACCATCAGTCTTCCTTAGTGATTTGTTCCAAAGGCTCTTTTGACTGATGGAAAAGTTTATTTGCAACATTAGCAATACTAATTCAAATTATTCTTTAGTTACCTTAGAGGCTCGTAGCTCGTGTGACTTATATATTTTTAAATTAATTTAAAAACAACATGATTTAAAATAATGTAATTATTTCTTTAAACAAGTTATTAATAATTATAACAATCATCTACAAGAGCACTTCCCACTACCCATTTCTGTTCCAGAATCCTCTATCCCTCTTGCCTTCTTTTCTTATCTCTGCTTTCCTTCCTCTGGATTCTAGGCATCTATTTGGCCTTGTCTATGTGATACGGGGGTAGATGATGATTTCTTTTTTTGTTTTCGTTTGTTTGTTTGTTTGTTTGTTTTTAATAGAAAACAATTCCAGAAGAAAATTCTGTAAATACGCTTTATTCTGTGGTACAATTACCGCAAAAGGTAAGAAACATTAGAGCTCAGTTTTATATTAGTTGTTCCATCACTTTTTGTAGTTCAAGCTTAGCTTAAAATGCCTTGGGCCCCAGGGACCTCATATTCCCTGGCTTGGAAATAAAAGGTCCCCAGGGTGTCCCCAGTCATTTTGCTTAGAGAGGTAGAAGAGAATTGTGTTTTAGGGGTAAAATGGGGGTAATGTGGAACAAATAGTGTAGTAGACAGTTTCTAGGTAGGAATAAAAGGAAAATCAGCAGTATCCTGACTATGAGCATGAATGGGGTAAAGGGCCATGGTTAGGCTGCACCTGTGAGGGAGGGACAGTTGTAAAGGAGACTCCAGCTTGCTTCTGAGCCACACCAGTAAACTGGAAGTAGAAGAGATTTCCTTTTCTTTTCCACATTCTACCTATGTTACACATGGTTTGCACACTCCCTGGAGTCTAACTACTAAGGTAGTAAGCCTTTAAAGCTTATTTCTTCATAGATCACACTTGGCAGAAGTAGTGATAACTCCTGTTTCCCCTCCCAACCAGATCAGAAAAGATGAGAATGGGTAAAGCAGTTTGCTAATAGGAAAGGTTGGTTCTGATGGATTGTTAGAAGCAAAGTTCAGTTCATTAAACACTCAACAAGATAAATATGGGTTAACCTTATGGAATAGTTTCTCTACAGTCAAAGTGTTTAAACAGTGGGAGCAAGCACAATGGGAGGCTTGGGTTGAGTAATCATGGCAGTGAAGAGTATCTGGAATGGAGGAGTCACTTGTGGGGATACAGAGCCCTGCCCTTTTTCACCACTCTGCATTCTTGTGTCTTCTTAACAGATGGAGAAAACCCACTCACTGCCTGCATCGCCGGAAACACCAAGGCAATTTATCTATAAGAATGTTATCTAAAAAGTAGCGTACTCCCTCTTATCTCACCCCAAAGAAAATAGTAAAAAGAATTCACCGACATGACAAAAAAATATTGAGTAAGATTGAAGAACATTGACTTCCTTCCAGGATAACTGTTGTTTCTGCACCACTGCTGAGAAATCTTAAACTCAAAATATGTAACTATGTCTTCCTAGATATGTGATTGTTAATTTATCAGCCAATCTCAGGCAAGGAGCTTAGAAGTGTCTCTTTTGAAATGTCAGTGCAGTATCACACAAATGAATGATGGCTTCATCCCAGGACTTGGAAGTCAAGAATATTCCAAGAGTCTGATTGTCAAGAGGGCAAAAATGTCAAAACAAGCAGATGTCCTCAGCAGACGTAACAGTCAGAGATAGATTTATTAATCAATTCACTAAATATGTGCCTGACACTGTGCTGACTTACACAGATTTTGGTCAGTCATGCTCTTTGCTCTCATGAAATCTTTCTCTCGTGGACTATTGCTGTAGGCAGTCACAGCAGGCCTGACCACAGATTCCCAGCACCTAGGGAGTCAGGTGTGGATCCACAGGACTTGGGGTTCAAAGGACAGAGAAGCCAGGTTGCAGACTAGATTTGGAAACTCAGAAGTGTGCCTGACCCATGGACAAGGACCACTGTTGCAGTTTCATTTATACTCTATGCTGCAAGTGAGAAGCTCAGGCCTTAGGCCTGTATAGAAACCCATCTCAGTGGAGAAAATGAGCCTGGAGACACATTACGAATCCACTGTGGCAGACTTAGAGTCAGGGTGTGGTCACTTGGAAACCTTTAAAGTTGATAAACTAATTCAACCAATATATATTTAGAACATCTGAGTCAGTCTGGCAAATAAAAGTAGACATCAAAAGAAGGGTTTACCTTCTTTTGAATGAAATGAAAAGCCTGGGGTGGAGGAGTGTTGGTTTTGATGTGTTCCTGAATACATATCTTAAATGAAAATGTTGGGAAAAGATGTGATGTACCAGGTCTAGGGGTGTGAAATGTCAAATAACAACCAAAAAAAATTTGATGTCTTTCATACAAGGGAAAATTATCCATGGATTGGGGCAGTACTGTGCCTCACAAGCAGTGGAACACTCTTCTCAAAGAATTTTGGGCAAGAATGACTTTTATAGAGCATTAGAAGAAGGGATGAGAAAACAAGGCAGGCTGGCTGGGCACTTGACTTCAGGCTAGCGGGTCGAGTCTTCTGGGGTAAAGTGAGGTGACTAGAGCTTATTTAAAGGATTGTGATTGGTGTACATTCAATTTCCTTGACAGGCATTTTCTGGTATATCCAGGCTGACTTAGGTTTAGATTAAGTTTAGATTGGGGTTGGGTCACTGGGGCAACCTCCATTTTGTGGGTCTAGATATACCAGTTAACTTATCTGAACTAAGATGCAGAAATGTGTTAAAACTTGTGCAAAGAGGGACTTCCAGCCAAGATGGAGGCATAGGTAGACACACTGTGCATCCTCACCCAACCAAAATAAGAACAACAATTTAGAAACAAAATAACAACCAAAACTGACAGAAAATTGAACTGTATGGAAGTCCAATAATGAAGGAATTAAAATAGACACATTCATCCACACGGGTAGGAGGGGCAGAGTTGGATGGCTGGGTGCAGAGGGGTCGCAGCAAAAAAAGTATGGCACCGGGCATGCAAGGGAGCAGCTGACAAACCCTGGGTGGCGGACCCTGGGCATGCAGGTGGCAGCTGGCAGACCCTGGGTGTGGAGTGGCAATGGGCAGAACCAGTAAGGTGGCAATTGTGAAGCGGGGCATGGTGCAAGGTGGCTGCCTGACTGCATGGTCCCACATTCACGTGCAGATAAACCAGGTGAAACTGGGGAGCAAGACAGACCCTGCAACCCAGGGTCCAAGCATGGGGAAATAAAACCTAAAAACACCGATTGAAAACACCTGTAGGGGTTGAGGTGCTGAGAGAGACTCCCAGCCTCACAGGAGAGTTCACTGAAGAGACCTACAGGGTCCTAGAACATACACAAGCCCACCCACCTGGGAATCAGCACCAGAAGGGCCCAGTTTGCTTGGGGGAAGCAGCAGAAGGGACTGAAATCCAACAGAGAGTGGAGCAATCACCACTGTTCCCTCTTAGACCCCACCCCCATGTACAGTGTCAGAACCCAGCAATGTCGGTTGCCCTACCCTGGTGAATACCTAAGGCTCCACCCCTCATACAGAACAGGTGCATCAAGACAAAAAAAAAAAAATGGCCCAGATGGAAGAACAGATCAAAGGCCCAGAGCAAATAGAACTAAGCCACAAAGAGATAGCCAACCTATAAGATACACAGGTCAAATCTCTGGTGATCAGGATACTCACAAAATTGGTTGATTCTGTCACAAATCAGATGAAAAAATGAAGGGTATACTAAGTGAAATGAAGGAAAATGCACAGGGAACCAGTAGTGATGGGAAGAAAATTGGGACTCAAATCAATGGAGTGGACCAGAAGGAAGAAACAAACAACCAAACAGAAAAGAATGAAGAAACAAGAATTCAGAAAAATGAGGAGAGGCTTAGGAACCTCCAGTACATTTTTAAACATTCCAACATCTGAATTATAGGGGTACCAGAAGGGGAAGAAGAAGAGAAACAGGTGGAAAAGTTATTTGAACAAATAATAAAGGAGAACTTCCCCAATCTTGCAAAGGAAATAAACTACCAGGAAGTCCAGGAAGCTCAGAGAGTCCCAAAGAAATTGGACCCCAGGAGGAACACACCAAGGCACATCATAATTACATTAGCCAAGATAAAAATGAAGGAGAGAATCCTAGAAGCAGCAAGAGAAAAGGAGAGAGTTACCTACAAAGGAGTTCCCATCAGACTGTCAGCTGATTTCTCAAAAGAGACCTTGCAGACAAGAAGGGGCTGGAAAGAAGTATTCCAAGTCTGAAAGCCAAGGACCTACATCCAAGATTACTACATCCAGCAAAGCTGTCATTTAGAATGGAAGGGCAGATAAAGTGCTTCTCACATAAGGTCAATTTAAAGGAGTTCATCATCACCAAGCCCTTATTATATGAAATGTTAAAGGGATTTATCTAAGAAAAACAAGATTAAAAAACATGTATAGTAAAATGACAGCAAACTCACAATTATTAATAACCATGCCTAAAACAAAAACAAAAACAAACTAAGCAAACAACTAGAACAGGAACAGAACCACAGAAATGGAGATCACGTGGAGGGTTAGCAAGAGGGGAGTGGGAGGAGGAGAGAGAGGGAAAAGGTACAGAGAATAAGTAGCATAGATGGCGGGTAGAAAATAGACAGGGGGAGGGCAAGAATAGTGTGGGAAATGTAGAAGCTAAAGAACTTATGACCCATGGACATGAACTAAAGGGGGGGAATGTGGGTGGGAAAGGTTGTGCAGGGTGGAGGGGAATGATGGGAGAGAAATGGGACAACTGTAATAGCATAATCAATGAAATATATTTTTTAAAAAACTTGAAAAGAGAAAATATCTAATTTTAAAAAGTTCATATATAATACAGTCAAGGCAATGAATAATAGACCTTCAAGACAAAACTAAGAAGAAAGGGACCAAAAAAACAGTCTGAGGCTGCTGATTTGAGAGGAAATGAATGTAAGAAGAGGCATCTCTTGCAGAACAGGTTTGGTAGAGGTGTATTCTTTTAGACTTCTTTTGTCTGGGAAGCTCCTTATTTGGCCTTCTATCGTTATTGAAAGTCTTGCTGGATAAAGTAGTCTTGGTTGCAGGCCTTTGGTTCTCATTACTTGGAACATTTCTGGCCATTCTCTTCTGGCTTGGAGTGTTTCCATTGAGAAGTCAGCTGCTAACCTTATCAGGGATCCTTTGTATGTTACTTCCTTTTTCTCCCTTGCTGCCTTTAAGATTCTCTCTTTGTCTTGGAATTTTGCCATTTTAATGATGATGTGTCTTGAAGTGGGCTTCTTTGAGTTCCTCTTGATTGGGACTCTGTGTTTCCTGGATTTGTGTGACTTTTTCTCTCACCAAATTAGGAAAGTTTTCCATCATTACTTTTTTAAATAGGTTTTCTATCCCTTGCTCTTCTTCTTCTCCTTCTGGTATCCCTATTATAGGGATATTATTACATTTCATATTGTCTTGCATTTCCCTTAATCCCTCTTCATTCTTTCTGAGCCTCTTTTCCTTTTCTTGCTCTTTCTGGGGCTTTTTTTTCTACTTTGTCCTCCAACTCGCTGATCTGATCTTCTGCTTCATCGATTCTGCCTTTCATTTCTTCTACTGTGTTCTTCAGTTCAGAAACTGTATTCTTCATTTCCTCTTGGCCCTTGCTGATAGTTTCTATTTCCCTTTTCATGTTGATATAGTTCACAGTGAGTTAATTGTAGCTTCCCTGTAGTTTCTGGTAGCTCTTTGTGAGCTCATGGAGCTTCCTGATAACCATTGCTTTGAACTCAATATCTGATAGTTGAGTTGTCTCCATTTCATTTAGCATTCTTTCTGGGGCTTCCTCCTTTCCTTTCATCTGGGGATTGTTTCTTTGTCTTCCCATTGTTTGTGAGACTCTTCTTGTTCGCCTCAGCTTCTTAAATTGATCTGTTCTGGCTCCCTGGGTTTATGGTGTGAACTTCTGTGGTAGAATACATGTGAGATTCATTGGTGAAGTCTCCTTCAGGTTTCCTGGTGTTCACAGCTTCCACTGTCTCAGCTGTTGGGATGCTCTGTCTTTGGGACCAACTCTATTTTTTTCACAGTTCCAGGTTTTTTTGTCTCACTCATGGGTATTTAAAAAGAGAAAACAAAAAAAATGAAAAAAAGAAGAGGAAGGAAGAAGAGATAAAATTGGAATGAAAGGAAGAGAAATAAAACGAAAAAGAAGTAAAGAGAAGCAAAAGGAATAGAGGGATAAAAAAGATAAAAGTAATAAAACAATAAAAAATATATAATTAAAACAAAACAAAAAAAAAAAACCCACAAAAACAAAAACAAACCAAAACAAACAAAAAACCCTCTTACTGGTTTCAAACTGGCCAAATAGGTTTTTCTGGTCTTGCTAGCTTCAACAGGCTGAGGGGAGGCTGGTATCACGTTTCTCCCTGTTCCCCACTCAGTCAGCTTTGGGCTACTCTCCTCAGTGTCAGTCATGCACTTTCCCCAGGGCTAGTGGTGCATTCTCCATGCAGTGCCTTGAGTGTGGTTTCTGAGCCTCCTGCAGAATGCATACTTTCCAAGTTTATGGGTTTGAGCTAGGATCTCCTACAAGCACTCCCTATGTTTATTGTTGTGAGCTCCAGGTCTGCTACAGGGCGCACGTGCCTACCGGAGTTTACCGGTGTGGGCTCCTCAAGTTTCCTGAGTTGCGTGCACTTGCCCTAGGATCACAGGTGTGAGCTCCGGGTCTTCCACAAAGCCCCCTCCTCTGGTCGTAGGACTGCCTCCGGTTCTAGGGCTGCCTCTGGGTACTCGGCTGCCTCCGGTCACTCAGCCACCCTTTGTCACTCGGCTGCCCTGTCTGGTTTTCCAATGTCTGCTATGGATTTTGATCTCCTATTTTCATATATGCTGTGGTACTGTTGGCTGTCTGCTCTGTTCCTCTGTAGATCAGCTAGGTTTTTCTCCCATGTGTAGGGGGAAGTGGAATCTGCCTCTTTCTACTGTGCCACCATTTTCCTTCCAACATTTTTTTAGAGTCTATATTTCTTATCATACTATTGGTATTAAAAATTTCATGCAGCACCCTTCCCTGGTCTTAATCCATGTCACCATCTTCCTGAGCTTTATTTACTGTTATGATTAACTTTATTTTCTCTCATACTATGCCAAGTTTCTATCCCTTACTCTCACTATTTCTCCTCCATCTAACCTCACATAAGCACTGTTTCTTATGTCAGCTCACATTCTTTTTCCTTTTTAGGAGCAGTCTTAATTCTTTTTCACCTTTTATAAGTAGTGACTAGTTGGGTGACATTTCATGGTTATTGCTGTACTTCTCCATGGTCATTGCTGTTCTCTGAAGGAACTCCTATTTATTCACTACTTGTTTGAACTTTAAAACTCATAGAATACTATCCTGCTGTCTTACTCTGTTTTACCTTAACCTGCCCTTGATCCACTAAGAAATTTTATTTCATTGTTTTCTCCCCCACCCACCCTGCCAGTTTTCCCCCTCTCTCCACCTAGGCTTTACTCCTTACTTTTATTATTTTGCTTCCCCCATCCTCTCAAAATCATCTTTCTTTACTGTAGACATCTCATCTTCACTTTTCTACAATATTCTTATTTCTGTTCCAACTTTATTAAACTTCATTCAGCAGTTACTATGGATCCTGCTATGGTTTTCCTGCAAGTTTGCTCCCATTGGTCCAACTACCTTTTCAGTTTTACAACCAACCTCATAGTATACTCTTCCCTCTTCTTACCCCATTGTTCCCATCTCCCTTTCATGTTTTACCTACATTGTAAATTTTCTCTCTCCTTTTCTTTGCCTCAGTTCTTTCCCAACTCTTATCAATTATCCTCCTGCTTACTGCACAACATTTTCCCTCTCTTAGCCATCTAATATTCCCTTTGTCATATCTTATAATATCTGCAATCTCTCTTCAGCTTTATTAACTTTCATTCAATTGTGATTCAAACTGCTGATGTGGTAGGGGGGTTCTTTTTGCTGGCATAGGTTTGGTTGTCCGGTGATACTGCTTTGTTATCCAACACCTGTACTACAGCATACATACAAGACAAGGTGGGTGTTGTGAATACCAGTAAACCCACTGGAGGGGATAACTCATCAACAAAGGAGTCACCAACAGGTAAAGCTCAAGTACAACAGGAGAGCCCACACAAACAGAAAAAAAGGACAGTTCTAGAGCATCCAGACAAGGAGATAAAAGAGACCACAACACTGAGTCCCACAGAACCCCCACCACAGAAGTTCACCCTATGAAGACAACTGGAAAAGCAGAGCATCCAGAATTGCAGAAACAAAAAAAGAGAGTAACCTAAAATGGGGAGAAAAAGAAAAAAACATATCAAAAGGAATGGAAGACTCCCCAGTTAAAGAGCTAAATGAAATGGAAGCAAGCAAACTATCAGATATAGAATTCAAAAGAATGGTTAGAAGGATACTCAAGGAACTCACTGACAACTACAAGTAACTAAGTGGAAACTACAACAGTATGGCAAAGGAAATAGAAACTATAAACAAGAAGCTGGAAGAAATGAAGAACATAATTTCTGAAATTAAAACAAAAATACCCTAGAAGGAATTAGAATCAGGCTAGATGAAGCAGAGGACCAAATTAGTGAGCTGGAAGACAAGGTAGAAAGAAATACCCAGGTAGAGCACCTGCACTGATGCAGACACTGCCCACAGTGTTCGCATCATTATGGATAAAATAAAATATTCACACAGACTACCGAGTCTGGTGGAGGAAAAAAGACAGCATGGCTTTTCTCTGAAGGGAAGCAAAAGCTGTGGCCTCCGCCATGACAGGCTTTTATTTTTTTCTTCTGGTCACATTACATGATGGTCCTCATTTACTATGCACAGGTTCACTCTAGGTGGTTACCTTTTACAGACAACAAAGGAGCCAATGACACTAATGACATGAAACTCAACAACATTTGAATCATAGGAATACCAAAAGGAGAATAAAAGGAGCAAGGGATAGAAAACCGGTTTGAAAAACCAATGACAGAAAATTCCCCTAACCAGGAGAGAGGAAAAGCCATACAAGTTCAGGAAGCATAGATGGTCTCAATTGAGATGAACCCAAAGAGGCCTACTCCAAGACACATAATAATTAAAATGCCAAATTCTGAAGACAAAGAAAATCATGAAGGCAGTAAGGGCAGTAAGGGAGAAACAGGAAGTAACATACAAAGGATCTCCAATAAGGTTACAGATGATTTCTCAACAGAAACACTACACACCAGAAGGGAATGGCAAAAGACATTACAAGTAATGAAAAACAAAGACATGCAACCAGGACTACTCTACTCAGCTAGGCTCTCAATTACAATGGAAGGTGAAATAAGGAATTTCCCAGAAAAGAGAAGACAAAAATAACACACCTCCACCAAACCAGCACTACAAGAGATGGTAAAAGGACTGCTTTAAGAAGAAGGAGAAAATTAGTGAGAAAGAAAGGAACAGAGGTACAAAAGGGGGAAAATAATACCTAACAATAATAACCTCAAATGTAAATGCCTTAAATGTTCCAATCAAAAGATATAGAATAGCTGAATGGGTAAGAAAACATGACCCATATGTATACTGCCTACAAGAGACCCACTCAGAACAAAAGATCTACACAGTCTGAAAGTGAAGTGTTGGAAAAAACGATTCCAAGAAAATGGACAGGAAAAAAAAAGCTGGGATAGCAATACTCATATCACAAAAAATAACATTGAAAACAAAGGACATAAAAGGAGACATGGAAGGCCAATTCATAATACTCAAGAGAAGGATCCATGAAGAAGACATAAACATTATAAACATACATGCACCCAACATAGGAGCACCCAAATATATAAGGAAAATCTTGGAGGACTTCAAGAAAGATATTGACATCAACACAATTATAGTAGGGTATTTCAACACCCCACTGTCAAAAATGCATAAATCTTCCAAACAAACTATCAACAAAGATAATGCAGCATCGAACAATATCACAGATCAAAGGGACTTAACTGATATATAGAGAGCCTTTCATACCAAAGAAGAAAAATACATAGTCTTTTCAAATGCCCAAGGAACATTTTCAAAGATAGACCACATTATGGGACACAACATAAACCTCAGAAAATTCAAGAAAATTGAAATCATATCAAGCATTTTCTCTGACCACAAGGAACTGAAACTGGAAACCAACTTCAAGGAAAAAACTCAAAAACGCTCACACTCATGAAGATTGAATAGCATGCAATTAAACAATGAATGGGTTAAGAATAAGACAAGGAAGAAATAAAAAAGCTTCTAGAAACAAATGAAAATGAATTTACAACAGTCCAAAACTTATGGGACACAGAAAAGGCAGTCCTCAGAGGGTAGTTCGTAGCCATACAGGCCTACCTAAAGAAGATAGAAACATTTCAAATAAATAACCTAACCCTACACCTACAAAAACTGGAGGAACAACAACAAAGACAGCCCAGAGAAAGTAGAAGGAAGGAAATAACCAAGATCAGAGCAGAATTAAATGACACAGAAACTAAAAGGACAGGGATCAATGAATCCAGGAGCTGGTTCTTTGAAAAGTTAAACAAAATTGACAAGCTTTTCCGCAGACTCATCAAGAAAAAAAGAGAGAGGACCCAAATAAACACATTCAGAAAGGAAAGAGGAGAGGTTACAACTGACACCACAGAAATACAAAGGATTGTAAGAAAATACTACAAGGAACTATATACCAAGAAATTTGAAAACCTAGGTGAAATGGACAAAAATCTAGAAAAATGCAATCTTCCAAAACTGAATGAAAAAGAAGCAGAAAGCCTGAACAGACCAATAACAGCTGACGAAATTGAAGCAGTAATCAAAAAACTTCCAACACACAAAAGCCCTGGACCTGATGGTTTCACAGGAGAATTCTACAAAGTATTTAAGGAAGAGCTAAGCCCTATCCTTCTTGGACTATTTTTAAAAAATCCAAGAAGACAGAAGACACCCAAATTATTTTTATGAAGCCAGCATCATACTAATCTCCCAAACAGATAAAGATATAACAAAGAAAGAAAATTTCAGGCCAATATCACTGATGAACATAGTTGCTAAAATCCTCAACAAAATATTGGCAAACCCCATCCAGCAATACATTAAAAAGAGCATGCACCATGATCAAGTGGGATTCATCCCAGGGATGAAAGGATGGTACAATATTCACAAATCAATACATATAATACATCACATAAACAAAATGAATGACAAAAATCACATGATCATATCAATAGATGCAGAAAGAGCATTTGATAAGATACAGCACACATTGATGATAAAAACTCTCAGGTCAGTGGGAATAGAGGGAGCATTCCTCATTTAATAAAGGCCATGTACAAGAGACCTACAGCCAACATCATACTCAATGGGCAAAAACCAAAAACATTCCCACTAATATCAGGAACAAGACAAGGATGTCCACTTTCACGACTTCTAGTCAATGTAGTATTGGAGGTCCTAGCCACAGTGATCAGACAAGAAAAATAAATAAAAGGCATCCAAATTGGAAAGGAGAAAGTAAAACTGTCATTGTTTGCAGCTGACATCATAGTGTACATAGAAAACCCTATAGACTCCACCAATAAACAACTCTACCTAGTAAGTGGACTTGGCAAATCAGCAGGATACAAAGTCAATGTTCAGAAATCAAAGACATTTTTGTACACCAACAATGAAATATCAGAAATGGAAATCAGGGGGAAAAAATCTGATTTATTATAGCAACAAGAAAATAAAGTACCTAGAAATAGACCTAAGCAAGGAGGTAAAAATATTTGTACTCAGAAAACATGAGAACACTGAAAAAAAATTAAGCAACACACAAATAAATGGAAGCATACACTGTGTCATGGATGAGAAGAATTAACATCATCAAAATGTCCATACTACCCAAAGCAATTTATACATTCAATGCAATCCCTATTAAAATACCAATGGTATATTTCACAGATGTAGAACAAACATTTTAAACATTTATATGGAACTGTAAATGACCCTGAATAGCCTCAGCAATTTTGAGGAAGAAGAACAACGTAGGAGGGATCAAAATACCTGATATCAAGTTGTATTACAAGGGCACTGTAATCAAAACAGCCTGGTACTGGCATAAGAACAGACGCATAGACCAATGGAACATAACAGAGAGCCCAGAAATAAACCAAGTCTCTATGGTCAATTAATATTTGACAAAGGGGGAAGAAGCATAAAATGGAGTAAAAATAGCCTCTTCAACAAATGGTGTTGGGAGAGCTGGACAGCTACATGCAAAAATAAAAAATGAAATTGAACCAGCCATTGACCATACACAAAAATAAATTCAAGGTGGATAAAAGACTTAAATATAAGTCATGACACCATAAAAGTCCTAGAGAAGAACATCAGCAAGAAAATCTCAGACATTCCACACAGCAACATCTTCACTGATATGTCCTCTAGAGCAAGGGACATAAAGGAAAGAATAAACAAATGGGATCTCATCAAATTAAAAAAATTCTGCATGGATAAAGAAAATAGCATTAAAATGAAGAGAACCAACCCAATGGGAAAACATAAATGTCAATGATCATAAATGTCAATGATATCTCAGACAATGGTCTGATCTCCACAATTTATAAAGAACTCACATGACTCCACTCCAGGAAGACAAAAATCCTAATTGAAAAAAATGGGCAAAGAACTTGAACAGACATGTCACCAAGGAGGCCGTACAGAGTCCAGAGACAGATGAAAAGATGGTCAATATGGGTAGCCATCAGAAAAATGCAAACTAAAACCACAATGAGATACCATTTCAAACTAGAGAGAATGGACATCATAAGCAAATCAACAAGCAACAAGTGTTGGAGAGTTTGTGGAGAAAAGTGAACCCTAGTGTACTGTTGGTGGGAATGCAGACTGGTGCAGCCATGGTGGACAACAGTATGGAATTTCCTCAGAAAACTAAAAATGGAACTGCCTTTTGAGCCAGCAATTCCACTGCTAGGATTATATCCTAAGAACCCTGAGACACCAATCCAAAAGAACCTATGCACCCCAATGTTCATAGCAGCAAAATTTACAATAGCCCAGTGCTCAAAGCAACCTAGGTGCCCATCAGTAAATGAATGGATCAAAAAACTATGATAAAAGATTTAAATATAAGCGGTGACACCATTAAAGTCCTAGAGGAGAACATAGGCAGGTAAATCTCAGATATTTCACGCAGCAACATTTTTACTGATCTGTCCCCTAAAGCAAGGGACATAAAGGAAAGAATAAACAAATGGGATTTCATCCACATAAAAAGCTTCTGCACAGCTAAAGAAAACAGCATTAAAATAAAAAGAAAACCAACCATATGGGAAAACATATTTGCCAATGATACCTCAGACAGAGGTTTAATCTATAAAATATATAAAGAACTTACACAACTCCACTCTAAGAAGACAAACAACCCAATTAAAAAATGGACAAAGGACTTGAACAGACACTTCTCCAAGGAGGACATACAGAGGATCCAGAGACACATGAAAAGATGCTCAGTATTGCTAGGTATCAGAGAGATGCAAATGAAAACCACAATGATGTACCACTTGACACCAGTCAGAATGGCCATCATAAACAAAGCAACAAACAAGTGTTGGAGAGGATGTGGAGAAAAGGGAACCCTAGTGCACTGTTGGTGGGATTGCAGACTGGTACAACCACTATGGAAAACAGTATGGAATTTTCTAAGAAAACTAAAAATGGATTTGCCTTTTGACCCAGTAATTTCACTGCTAGGATTATACCCTAAGGAACCTGAAACACCAATCCAAAAGAACCTATGCACCCCAATGTTCATAGCAGCACAATTTAAAATAGCCAAGTGTTGGAAGCAACCTAGGTGCCCATCAGTAAATGAATGGATCAAGAAACTATGGTACATTTACACAATGGAATTCTATACAGCAGAAAGAAAGAAGGAGCTCGTACCTTTTGTGACAACATGGATGGAACTGGAGAGCATCTTGCTAAGTGAAATAAGCCAGGCGGTGAAAGACAAATACCATATGATCTCACCTTTAACAGGAAACTAAACAACAAAACAAACAAACAAGCAAAATATGACCAAAGACACTGAAATAGAGAACAGGCTGAGAGTCACCAGAGGAAAGAGGGGAGGGAATTTCAGGGGAAAATGTGTAGGGTTTACAGGAACAAATATAAAGGACACATGGACAAAAACTAGTGGGGGAGTGGAAATGGGAGGGAGGTGGGGAGGGCTGGGGCGGTGGGCTGGGATGGGAGTAAACGACAGAAAACTGTACTTGAACAACAATTAAAATAAAATTATATATATATATACACACACACACACACACACACACACATATATATTTATATATATATAAAACTATGGTACATTTCCACAATGGAATTCTATGCAGCAGAAAGAACGAAGGACCTCCTACTATTTGCAACAGCATGGATGGAACTGGAGAGCATTATGCTAAGTGAAATAAGCCAGGCAGTGAAAGACAAATACCATATGATCCCACCTTTAAATAGAACCTAATGAACGAAGCAAACAAACAAGCAAAATATAATCATATTGAAATAAAAACCACTGATAGTAATCAAAGAGGAGAGCAGAGGGGATAATTGGGTGGGAATGGTGAAGGGTTTACAGGAACAAGTATAAAAGACACATGGATAAAAACAAGAGGGGGTGGAAACAAGGCAGGGAGGTGGGGATGTCTGGGGTAGTGGGGAGGGGTAGGGGAAAAAGGCAGAAAACTGTACTTGAACAACAATAAAATTCAAAAGTATGTAATAAAAATAACCCAGAACTGACAGAAAATTGAATTGGATGGTACAGTCCAACAACCAATGAGTTAAAGAAGAAACATTCACCCGGACTGGTAGGAGGGACAGAGATGAGCATCCGGGTGGAGAGGACTGGTGACAAGACAGCAGCTGGAGGACTGGATGAGGCAGTGGCTTACAGACTGGGTGGTTCAACATTCACATGCAGATAAACCTGGAGGAACAACTGGGGAGCGAGATATACCATGTAACCCAGGGTAACAGTACAAGGAAATAAAGCCTCAAAGCCTCTGACTGAAAACACCTGTGGGGGTTGAGGCAGCAGCAGGAGAAACTCCCAGCCTCACAGGAGAGTTCATTGGAGAGACCGACAGGGTCCTAGAACATACACAAACCCAGTTACCCAGGAATAAACACCTGAATGACAAAATTTGATTGTGGGTAGCAGAGGAAGTGACTGAAAACCAATATAGAGAGAAGTAAGCAGTACTATTCCCTCTCAGACCCCTCCCCCACATGCAGTGTCACAAGTGACCTGGGTTGCTCCGCTTTGGTGAACACCTAAGGCTGTGCCCCTTACTACATAAGAGGCGTGCCGAGACCAATAAATAAATAAATAAATAAATAAATAAATAAATAAATAAATAAATAAATAAATAAAAGTAAAAAAATGGCCCAAATGAAAGAACAGGTCAAAGCTCCAGGAAAAATGCAATTAAGCAATGAAGAGATAGCCAACCAATCAGATGCACAGTTCAAAACAATGGTAATCAGGATGCTCACAGAATTGGTTGAATATGGTTGCAAATGGAGGAAAAAATGAAGGTTATGAAAAGTGAAATAAAGGAAAATATACAGGGAACCAACAGTGATGAGAAGGAAATCAAGACTCAAATGAACCATTTGGACAAGAAGGAAGAAAGAAATATTCAACCAGAACAGAATGAAGAAACAAGAATTCAAAAAAAATTAGGAGAGTCTTAGGAACCTTCAGGACACCTTTAAATGTTCCAACATCTGAATCATAGGGGTGCCAAAGGAGAAGAAGAAGAACAAAAAATTGAAAATTTATTTAAAAACATAATGAAGGAGAACTGCCCCAATCTGGCAAAGGAAATAGACTACCACGACGTCCAGGAAGCTCAAAGAGTCCAAAGAGGTTGGACCCAAGGAAGCAGCCACTAAGGAATATCATAATTACATTACCCAAGATTAAAGATAAGGAGAGAATCTTAAAAGCAGCAAAAGAAAAGGAGACAGTTACCTAGAAAGAAATTCACATCAGACTATCAGCTGATTTCTCAAAAGAAACTTGTAGGCTGGAAAGAAGTATTCAAAGTCATGAAAGGCAAGGGACCTACAGCCAAGATTACTCTATCCAGCAAAGTTATCATTTAGAATGGAAGGTCAGATAAAGCGCTTCTCAGATAAGGTCAAATTCAATTCAAGGAGTTCATCATCACCCACCCCTTATTATATGAAATGTTAAGGGGACTTATCTAAGAAAATGAAGATCAAAACTATGGGCAGTAAAATGACAACAAACTCACAGCTATTAACAACTGAACCTAAAAAAAAAAAAAAATGAAAGCAAACTACTAGAACGGGAACAGAATCACAGAAATGGAGATCATATGGAGGGTTATCAGCAGGGGAGTGGTGGGGAAAAACATACAGAGAATAAATAGCATAAATGGTAGGTAGGAAATAGACAGTGGGAGGTTAAGAATAGTTTAGGAAATGTAGAAGCCAAAGAACTTATATGCATGACCCATGGACATAAACTAAAGGGTGGGAAAGTGGGTGGGAGGAGGTGTGCAGGGTGGAGGGGAGTGAAGTGAGGGAAATGGAAAAACTGTAATAGCATAATCAATCAAATATGTTTTTTTAAAAATTTTAAAAAGAATCAAGTATCCACCAAGAGGCTATAATTCTTATAAATATCTATGTATCTAACATAGAAGCACCTAAATATATAAATCAAATGTTTACAGAAATAAGAGATTGACAGTAATACAGTCATAGTAGGGGACATCACCATTGACATCATAGATAAATCATCCAGACAGAAAGTCAACAAGGAAACAGTGGTCTTAAATGAGACAAGAGAGCACATGGACTTAATTGATACTTTTAGGACGTTTCACCAAAAAGCACCAGATTATATATTCTTTTCAAGGGCATATGAAACATTCTCCAGGACTGACCATCTGCTAGCCCACAAAACAAGTATCAGTAAGGGTAAAAAAATTGAAATCATGAATCAAGCATTGTCTCTGATTACAGTGATATAAAACTTGAAATCAATTAGAAGAAAATTGAAAAACACATAAACATTTTCAGACTAAACAATAAATGGATTAACAATGAGATATAGAAAGAAATCAAAAGATACCTCAAAACAGATGAAAATAAAACCTCAGTGATCCAAAATATATGGGACAACCAAAGTAGTTCTAAGAGAAAAATTATAGCAATATGGTCCTATTTTTCAATATATTTTATTGATTATGCTATTACAGTTGTCCCATTTCTCCCCCATCATTCCCCTCCACCCTGCACACCCCTCCCACTCACATTCCCCCCTTCCCCCCTTTAGTTCATGTCCATGTGCCCTAAGTTCTTTAGCTTCTACATTTCCCACACTATTCTTGCCCTCCCCCTGTCTATTTTCTAACTACCATCTATGCTACTTATTCTCTGTACCTCTTCCCCTTCTCTCTTCCTCCCACTCCCCTGTTGTTAAACCTTCATGTGATCTCCATTTCTGTGGTTCTGTTCCTGTTCTAGTTGTTTGCTATTATTTTAGGTGTGGTTGTTAATATCTATGAGTTTGCTGTATTTTTACTGTCATATTTTTTATCTTCTTTTTCTTAGGTAAGTCCCTTTAACATTTCATATAATAGGGGCTTGGTGCTGATGAACTCCTTGAACTTGACCTTATGTGAGAAGCACTTTATCTGCCCTTCCATTCTAAATGACAGCTCTGCTGGGTAGAGCAATTTTGGATGTAGGTCCCTGTCTTTCAAGACTTCAAATACTTCTTTCCAGCCCCTTCTTGTCTGTAAGGTCTCTTTTGAGAAATCAGCTGACAGTCTGATGGGGACTCCTTTGCAGGTGACTGTCCCCTTATCCCTTGCTGCTTCTAGAATTCTCTCCTTCATTTTTATCTTGGCTAATGTAATTATGATGTGCCTTGGTGTGTTCCTCCTGGGGTCCAACTTCTTTTGGACTCTCTGAGCTTCCTGGACTTCCTGATAGTTTATTTCCTTTGCCAGATTGGGGAGGTTCTCCTTTATTATTTGTTCAAAGAAGTTTTCCATTTGTTGCTCTTCTTCTTCCCCTTCTGGTACCCCTATAATCTGGATGTTGGGATGTTTAACGATGTCCTGGAGGTTCCTGAGCCTCTCCTCATTTTTTTAAATTATTGTTTCTTCCTTCTTTTCTGTTTGGTTGTTTGTTTCTTCCTTCTGGTCCACTCCATTGATTTGAGGCCCAGTTTTCCTCCCATCTCTATTCATTCCCTGTGTTTTCCTTCATTTCACTTAGTGTAGCTTTCATTTGTTCATCTAATTTGCGACCAAAATCAACGAATTCTGTGATCATCCTGATCACCAGGGCTTTGAACTATGCATCTGATAGGTTAGCTATCTCTTCGTGGCTTAGAGGAATTGGCTCGGGTTTCAATCTGTTCTCCCATTTGAGCCATTTTTGGGTTTTTTATTTGTCTGGTTGTGGCTGTTAAGTAGTGAGGGGTGGAGCCTTAGGCGTTCCCCAGGGCGGGGTAGCCCAGTAGCTGGGTAGTGATGCTGTATGTGGGGGTGGGGTCTGAGAGGGAACAATGGTGCTTGCTCAGCTCTCTCTCGGATTCCAGTCCCTTCTGCCACGTCCCCTTCACCTGGATTATCTGCACGCAAATGTGGAATCACCTGGTCAGCCAGCCGCCTTGTCCAGAATCATTGGGTCTATACCGTTGCCACCCCATGCCTAGGGTCCACTAGCCACTGCCTGTGTGCCTGGGGTCTTCCAGCTGCTGCTGCCTGCACACCCAGGTCTGCCAACCTCCACTTTTTCCTGCCACTACTCTGCCCCTCTTATCAGGCTGGATGAATGGTTGTTGGACTTCCGTACAGTTCAATTTTCTATCAGTTCTGGTTGTTTTCTTGTTTCTAAATCTTTGTTGTCCTTAATTTTGGTCGTGCAAGGAGGCGCAGTGTGTCCACCTACACCTCCATCTTGGCCGGAAGTTTCCTTCAATTTTAAATGATAGTTTTTCTGGGTAAATCAGCCTTGGTTGTAGGTCCTTGGTTTTCATTCTTTTTAATATTTTACACACTCCCTTCTGACTTAAAATGTTTCTTTTGTGTAATCAGATGACAGTCTAATTGGTGCTCCCCTATAGATAACTACCTGCTTTTCTCTTGTTGCTTTTAGGATTCTCTCTTTTCCTTCAAGCCTTGTCATTTTAATTATGATGTGTCTGGGTATAGGCCTCTTTAAATCCAACTTGTTTAGGATTCTCGGTGCTTCCTGGGCTTGTGTGTCTTTTTCCTTCACCAGATTAGGGAAGTATTTGGTCATTATTTCTTCAAATAGGTTCTTGATCTCCTGCCTTGCTCTCTTCTCCTTCTGGTATTCCCATGATGTGGATATTATTACACTTCATATTGCCCAAAATGTTTCTTAAGATCCCCTCATTTTTAAAAAATCTTTTTTTCTTTTTGCTGCTCTGCCTTGGTGTTTTCTTCTACCTTGTCTTCCAAATCATTGATTCAGTCCTCTGCTTCATCTAACCTATTGTTTATTCCTTCCAGTGTATTATTTATTTCAGATAGTGCACTCTTTATTTCTGACTGGTTGTTTTATGGTTTCTGTGTCTTTTTTCATGCTGTTGATTACCGTTATAATCATTACTCTAAATTCTCTGATAAATTGTGTCCCTCCATTTCATCTAGTTCTCCTTCTGGAGAATTCTCTTATTCTTTCATTTGGGATCTGATTATTTGTCTTCCAATTTTAGCTACTTCTTTGTATTTTCCACCTTAGCTGTTAAACTGATCAGTTGCTAAACTAATGAAACTGTAATCAGCAGCTGTGCTAAAGTCCACAGGGTGGGACAGAGTAATTCCTGTGGGCAGGGCTATTGCTTCCTCTCAGGCTGATGCCATTTGGAGAGGAAGATGTCTTTGCTTCAGAAAGATGGTTTCTGTGGTATGGGGAGTGACTCGGATCAGGGATCTAGAGGCTGTTCCTTCAGTTCTCTCCTCAGAGCCACCAACCCCAGACTGTCCTCAAGTGTTTCTTGTCCACTCTGCCCTCCCTATGCCAGAGCCCAGGGTAAGTGGCTGCAAATGAAAGTTTGTGTGTTGGCTCTTTAAGAGGCTCTCTGTGCCCCCAGCCACCTCTCCCTGGCAGACAAAAACCCTGCTGCGCCCTGGCTGGTGTGGCTCAGGGGATTGAGCACGGGCTGAGAACCAAAGGTTTCAGTTCAATTCCCAGTCAGGGCACATGCCTGGGTTGCGGGCCAGGTCGCCAGTGAGGGGCGAGCAAAAGGCAACCACGCATTGTAGTTTCTTTCCCTCTCTTCCTTCTTCCCTTCTTATCTCTCTAAAAATAAATAAATAAAATCTTTAAAAAAACCTGCTGCTTTTCACAAATGCATGTTATTTGGGTTCCTTTCCAGCTCTGGTACTGTAGGCAGGGGAGCCTAACTTGTGGTTTAGACCAACAGATCTCAGGGAAACCCCTTGGCCACTGAAATATTCTTCTGGAGCTTCATCTGCCACACATGGGAGTCCAGCCTGCCCTCTCATGCCTCTTCTGCACTCCCCACCATTTTTATTGTGGTGAAGTAGTTTCTTCTGTCTGTCCTTGGTTATAAGGCTTCTCTCCACCTAGTGTTCAGTTGGTTTTTCAGGATAATTTCTCTACGATGTAGTTGTCATTCCAGATTGGTCCTGGGAGAAGGTTAGTGAAGCTTCCACTTACTCTTCTGCCATCCTGGATCTCACCATTTTTTCTCTATACCTATGTTTCTATTTCTCTATTTCTTCTTAAAGCAGTCCCTTTAACATTTCTTACAATGCTGGTTTGATGGCAATGAAATACTTTAGCCTTTGTGTGTGTGTGTGTGTGTGTGTGTGTGTGTGTGTGTGTGTGTGTGTTGTAGGGGTTGTGGGGCAGGACGGGGGTTCTGGGAAGCTCTTTATTTCACCTTCAGTTTTTATAATAGCCCTGCTGGATAGAGTAGTCTTGGTTTCAATTCTTGTTTTTTATTACTTTGAATACTTCATGTCAATCCTTTCTGGCCTGATATGTTTCTCTTGACAACTATATAACTGCTTCTCTCTTACTGCCTTTAAAATTCTGTCTTCATCTTAACCTTTGTCATTTTAATTGTGTTATCTTGGTGTAAGTCTCTGAATTCCTCTTGATTGGAACTCTCTGTGCTTCCTGAACCTTTGTGACTTTTTCTTTCATCAGATTAGGGAAGTTTCAGTTATTATTTATTCAAACAGTTTTTCTAACCCTTGCTCACTTTGTTCTTCTTATGTTACCCCTATGATGTAAATATTGTTACGTTTCATATTGTCCCAAATTTCCCTTAAAGTATGCTTGCTCTTTTAAATTCTTTTTTGTTGTTGTTGCTCTCACTGGGTGTTTTTCTTTTCTACCTTGTTTTTCAAATTGCTGATTTAATCCTCTTCTTCATCCCTACTTTTATTCCCTTCTTGTTTATTTTTCATTTTGGATATTGTATTCTTCATTTCCAAGTGGCTCTTATTCATGGTTTCTGTGTCTTTTTTTATGCTGATGCAGTTCCCACTAAATTCCTTATAGTTCTCATTTAGTTTCTTGTAGTTCTTCCTAAGTTCCTTGAGCAACCTTATAATCATTGCTTTAAACTTTATGTCTGATAAATTGTATTCTTCCATTTCATTTAGCTTTTTTATGAAGATTTCTCCTTCTTTGGGTTTTTTTTTCTTTGTCTTCCCATTTTAGCTATTTCTCTGTGTTTGTTTCTATGTATTACATAGAACTGCTATAACTCCCAGTCTTCATGGGGGTGACCTTATATAGTGGTTGTCCATGGTACGGTCTCCTTGATCTCCTGAGCTGGATGTTCTAGGAATGTTTTCTGTGTGGGTTATGTGTGTTCTGTATTTGGTCCACTTATGGATGAGATCTTTCTTTACACTAGCTAAGAGTCTCAGCCTTGACCATGTTCTACAAGCTGTTATATAGGTGCTGATAGAACAAAGCAAAGCAAAATAAAACAAAAAAAGAACTCAACAACAACAAGTGAAAAAATAAGAAGGGAGAAAAGTAAAAGAAAAACACAAAAAGAAAAAAGAATATGAAAGGAAAGGAAAAATAAGAAAAATAGGAAAAGAAAATGGAAAAAAGAAATAAAAAATAAGAAAAGGAAAAAGGAAGAAAAATGGGGTAAGAAAAGGAAAGAGAAAAATAAGATATATTAAAGAAAAAAGAGACAAGAAATCATTTTAGTTTTCTTAGAAAATTCCATACTGTTTTCCATAGTGGTTGTACCAATCTGCAATCCCACCAACAGTGCACTAGGGTCCCCTTTTCTCCACAACCTCTCCAACACTTGCTGTTTGTTGCTTTGTTTATGAAGGCCATTCTGACTGGTATCAAGTGGTATCTCATTGTAGTTTTAATTTGCATCTCTCTGATAGCTAGAGATATCGAGCATCTTTTCATGTGTCTCTGGATCCTCTGTATGTCCTCCTTGGAGAAGTGTCTGTTCAAATCCTTTGCCCATTTTTTAATTGGGTTGCTTGTCTTCTTAGAATAGAGTCTTGTAAGTTCTTTATATACATGGAAGGAATTGGAGAGTATCATGCTAAGCGAAATAAGCCAGGCAGTGAAAGACAAATACCATATGATCTCACCTTTAACAGGAAGCTAATCAACAAAACAAACAAACAAGCATAATATAAACAAAGACACTGAATTTGAGAACAGTCTGACAGTGACCAGAGGGGGAGGGGAGGGAATTTCAGGGGAAAAGGGGAACGGTTTAGAGCAACAAGTATAAAGGACTCATGGACAAAAACTATGGGGGGTGGAAATGGGAGGAAGGTGGGGAGAGCTGGGGTGGTGGGCTGGGGTGGGGTAAAAGACAGAAAACTGTACAATATCAACAATTAAAAAATACTGATTAAAAAAAGAAATCATTTTAAAGAGCAATAATAAAAATAAAGAAAATAACAAGAAAGAACAAAGGAGTTTGTCTCAGCAGAGTTTAGTGCCTGCCTGCTGAGATTTCCCTTTGATCTTGTTCCAATGCTGTCTGAACCTGGCCATTTTGTGTGCCAGTTCCAGGCCTCTTGGGATGTTCTCTGGTGCAAGTCAATGTCAGATGCTGTACATGCCTGGCCCTCAGCAACCTGTTTGAAGCAGTCTTGAAGTGATTCTGCCATCCTTGGTTAAAAGTATCATCTTCAGATAGTCTTCAATTGTTAATTCAGGATGAACGTTCCCTGATTTAGTTTTATTTCCAGTTTGGGGCTGGGAGGAGTTTGAGAAAGATCCACTTATTCTGACACCATCTTGAAAATAACATACCTTTTTATTCCAACTGTGTAGTTAATCCCCTGAAAATAGTTAATTCTATGTCAGACCTTCTATGTTTAAATTGCTGAGCAATTTTTCTCTCCTAGATCAGAGGCAAGAGAAAGTTGTGGGGTATTTTTTTCCTTCTCTGCTCAGAATGGAAAGAACCAATGGAATCTTGATGCTCTTAACATTTCTCACTATTGTACTAGTTTCTGGAATCTGCATGGAGCAAGAATCCTGTAGAATTATGGCTTATAGATGAAACCATAATATGGCAGTCAAACCAGTTAAAGTGCTATCAGTATTCCTCTTGACTTCTGCCCCTGTGTCAGTGGGCCCATTGTTCTCCTAAGACCCCTTGGCTGGAATCACAGCCCTGTTTCCCTTTTTGGTATTCTTCATACCCTCCTTTTGCCACCTTCACTGCCACTTCCCTGCCCAGGCCTTGATCACCTAGTCTAGTGTGGTAGCCTCTCCTGGGAATGCTATTTCTCTTCATTTTGTAGTGCCCAGCTCAAGCCTCACCTTTATGGAAGTTTCCCCACCAGCCTGACTCAGTGTTTCTCTCCATTCTGCCCTCTCTTATAATCTGTGCCAGTCTTAAGGCACTTCCCTAGGCCCACTCTACCATGTAACCAATCTTCTAGCAGAGGAAAAGAACTTATCTGTATTAAAATGGCACCCTCTATTGGTAAATGTATATAATGACTGAATTTTTTTTTCATTAGCTGCATAATCCAAAGCAAAAAGAACGGATAATAACCAAGAAAACTCAGCTGTTTCTCTGTTCACATGTGCCACAGGGGGCAGCTACATGGCAAGTCCTGCAGCAGAAGGCTGGAGTTCCTGAATTTGGAGGGGAGATGGAGTTATCTCCACCACCATCTCAGGATCCTGGGCTTTGGTCCCCAAAATGCCTCTTGATCCATCAAAGCCATTGAGCTGTGCATGGAATGAATGAGTATAAAGAGTTGTATTAGACAAGCTCCCCTTCCTTCAACTCCTACCCCATCATCATAGTTCCAAGTAATGCCTCACATCCAAGAGTGGATGGAAGTGCAGCAGGAGCACATATAGGGGTCTCAGAAACATCCACATTGTGGTGGGAATGCATGGGTTTAAAAATCTCACTGAGGCAACTTCAAACTCCCTACTCCACTGCTTACTAGGTATCTCAGGATGAGGCACAAAAGAGGATTACCTAAGACCCACAACGACGAGATAGAAGTTTATGTTCTTTTTTTTTTTTTTTTCTCTCTCTCTCTCATATAAAAGCCCACAAGTAGGAGTCCAGGGCTGGTATGATGGTCCTGTCTCCTTCCAGCTCACTGTTTTGCTGTTCCTAGTGGGTGGCCCTTGTCCTCACAGTTCAAGGGTGATGCCTGCCTACCAAACAGCAAAGTAGAGGAAGGAACAAAAAACGATGCAGACAGCACAAATATAAGCTGTGAATTAAAGAAAAGTAACACTGTTTATTTTTCATTGGCCAGAATTCAGACGCATGATTACACAGGAAGCTGGGAAATGTAGTTTTTGTTCAAGTAGCCATGATTTCCAGCTAAAATTTGTACATGATAAAGTAGCAAGAAGGTATTGGGGAACAATGAGTAGCTTCTACCTCAGTAAGTGTATGATCTTGGGAAAGTCTCAGAACTTCTCCAGGTATGGAGATAATGCTATCATACCATGTAGGGGATTCAGTGAGATGCAATATGGCTCCAGCAGCCCGTTCTCTGGGAAATGTTGGACTCTTAACTCTCTGTAGCCTTGGGCTTGGCTAGCTACCCAGAAAACCAAAATTCTGCCCAAAAATAAAAGTCATGACCCCAGAAAGATGGTTAATTAATGTATAGGGTGTGATAATTTGCCTGATGTTATCTGTTAATAACCCCTTATAAAAAAGAAACACTATCCTGAAAGGAGTATGGATTCTTCCCAGCCAGCCATCACTGGCAGTAGCTGCCTTGCCAATGTATGTAAATTTCTCTTATTAAAGCTCTAATGAATTTGAATAAGACTACATGTCAGTTCTTTGGGATTAATCCTGAATTTAGACTTTTGGGGCTTTCCCCCAACATACCATATGCAAACTGTTGTATTAACTGGAACCTCATATGCAATTCATCCAACCCAGATCCTGAACATACTAGGCACAACCTCCCTTTTTCCTCCTCCCAGTTTCTGGGATTGTGGAATGTGCTTTCATCTTCTCAAACATGGCTTCAGCCCCTGCAGCCAGTGTCTGAGTGCTGTCCCCAACCAAACTCCCAGATTCAGCCTGAAACATGCTTGGACATCTGAGCTGGACCTCAGAGAACTAAAATAAGCCATAGTGACTTACCTTACCCCATGCCCCCCACCCTGAAGTCTGAAAAGAGACTATGCCAACCCACCATTCTGATACACCTAGTAATTTTGCAGGAGAGAACCCATGTCCTAGCCTCTACTGGAGCCCCAGGCCTAATTCTTGCCCTGGTACTAGTGCTGGTGTCTGAAGCCCAGGAAAGACAGGGCTTTTCAGGGAAATAGTATAGCAGTGGGAACACCTATGAAAAAGCTGCACTCCATTGAAAAGGGCTTGCTGTGAACCAGGCAGGAGATGACTCCTCACACGCATAAACTTCAGACTCTTCTATGGAATTACTCTCAAAGGCAGAATGACTGACTTTTAACCAGGTAACCCCTGACCCTCTGTTTAGAGTACAAATATTTCTTTGTTTCTTCTTTTCTCCTTTTAAAATTAAAAGTTCACATTTTGATAGTTTATTTCAAAATGCATTTCTCTAAATTTTTCTTTTTTAGGAGTAAAAATAATTTTTTAATTTTATTTTAATTGTTGATCTTGTACAGTTTTCTGTCTTTTACTCCCACCCCAGCCCACCACCCCAGCCCTCCCCACCTCCCTCCCATTTCCACCCCCCATAGTTTTTGTCCATGTGTCCTTTATACTTGCTCCTGTAAACCCTTCCCCTTTTCCCCTGAAATTTCCTCTCCTCTCCCCTCTGTTGACTGTCAGCCTGCTCTCAATTTCAATGCCTTTAGTTATATTATGCTTGTTTGTTTGTTTTGTTGATTAGGTTCCTGTTAAAGGTAACATCATATGGTATTTGTCTTTCACTGCCTGGCTTATTTCGCTTAGCATGATGCTCTCCAGTTTCATCCATGCTGTTGCAAAGGGTAGGAGCTCCTTCTTTCTTTCTGCTGCATAGAATTCCATTGTGTAAATGTACCACAGTTTTTTGATCCATTCATTTACTGATGGACATCTAGGTTGCTTCCAACACTTGGGTATTGTAAATTGTGCTGCTAGAAACATAGGGGTGCATAGGTTCTTTTGGGTTGGTGTATCATTGTTTGCAGATGACATGATAGTGTACATAGAAAATCCTATAGACTTGGCCAAAAAAACTGCTCGACCTAAAAGATGAATTTGGCCAAACAGCCGGATACAAAGTCAATATCCAGAAATCAAAGCATTTTTGTATACCAACAATGAAACAACAGAAGCAGAAATCAAGAAAAAAATCCCATTCGAAATAGAAAAAAGAAAAATAAAATACCTAGGAATAAACCTAACCAAGGAGGTAAGAGACCTGTATGCAGAAAACTACACAACACTGAAGAAGGAAATCAAGGAAGACACAAACAAATGGAAACACATACCGTGTTCATGGATCGGAAGAATTAACATCATCAAAATGTCCATACTTCCCAAAGCAATTTACAGATTCAATGAAATACCTATTAAAGTACCAATGGCATATTTCACAGACATAGAACGAACACTTCAAAAATTTATATGGAACAATAAATGACCTAGAATAGCTGCAGCAATCTTGAGAAAGAAGAGCAAAGTAGAAGGGATCACAATACCTGATACCAAACTGTATTACAAGTCCACTGTAATCAAAACAGCCTAGTACTGGCATAAAAACAGGCACGTGGACCAGTGGAATAGAACAGAGAGCCCAGAAATAAACCCAAGTCTCTACAGTCAATTAAAAATAATATTTATTTTTAATTATACTTTATTGATTATGCTATTACAATTATCCCAATTTTCTCCCCTTTACCCCCCTCCAGCCAATCCTCCCACTCCTTCAGGCAATCTTCACATGATTGTCCATATCCAAGTATCACTCATATTTGTTCTTTTGTTACTCTATTTTTTATGCTGTACTTTACATCCTCATGACTATTCTATAACTACCCATTTGTAGTTCTTAATCTTTTCACCTTTCTCTCCCATATCCCCCAACACCTTCCCATCGGCAACTGTCAAAATGTTCTCTCTATCTATGATTCTGTTTCTGTTTGCTTGTTTATTTATTTTGTTTTCTAGATTCAGTTGTTGATAGATATGTATTTTTTTGCCATTCTATTGTTCATATTTTTCATCTTCTTAAAGAAGACCTTTTAAAATTTCATATAATGCTGGTTTGGTGGTGATGTACTACTCCTTTAGCTTTTCCTTGTCTGGGAAGCTCTTTGTCTGTCCTTCAATTCTGAGTATTAGCTTTGCTGGATAGAGTAATCTTGGTTGTATGTCCTTGCCTCCACTTTGAATATTTCTTGCCAATCCCTTCTAGCCTGAGAAATTTCTTTGAGAAATCAGCTGACAGATTTATGGGAGCTTCCTTGTAGTTAACTACCTGCTTTTCTCTTGCTGCTTTTAAGATTTTCTCTTTGTCTTTAACCTTTGATATTTTAATTATTATGTGTGTTGGGTTGGGCTTCTTTGGGTTCATCTTGTTTAGGACTCTCTACATTTCTTGGACTTGCATGTCTATTTTCTTTGCCAAGTTAGGGAACTTTCTGTCATTATTTTTTCAAATAGGTTTCCAATTTCTTGCTCTCTCTTTTCTCCTTCCAGCACCCCTACAATGTGAATGTTTGTACATTTGAAGTTGTCTGAGAGGATCTTTACACTATCCTCATTTTTTGTATTCTTTTTTCTTCTTGCTGTTCTGATTGGATGTTTTTTGCTTTCTTATATTCTAAATCACTGATTTGATTCTCAGCTTCATCCACTTTACTGTTGATTTCCTGTAAATTGTTCTTTAGTTTAATTAGTGTTTCCTTCATTTCTGACTGGTTCTTTTTTATGGTTTCCATGCCCCTTTTTATGCCTTTGAAGTTCTCACTAAGTTCACTGAGCATCCTTATACCCAGTGTTTTGAAGTCTGCATCTAGTAGCTTGCTTGTCTCCATTTTGTTTAGTGTTTTGATTTTTTTTTTTTGAGTTTTGTTCTGTTCTCTCATATGGGCCATTTTTCGTTGTCTTCTAATTTTGGCAGCTTCCTTGTGTTTGTTTCTATGTATTAGATAGAACTGCTACGACTCCTGTCTTGGTAACATGGCCTAAAGTAGTAGGTGTCCTGTAAGGTCCAGTGGCACAGCTTCCCCTATTGTTCAAACTGGGTATGCAAGTTGCACTCACTGTGTGAGCTATGTACACTCTCCTTTTGTAGTTGAGCCTTGATTGCTGTTGGCACATCCAAGGTCAGCCATCACTTGTGTTCTGTCTGAGATCACACAGCATAAGCTACAAAGTGATATGCAGATGGCAACTACTTTTTATGGGCTTGAAGATGCCCAGGCAAGGTCAAGCTGTGAACCAAGACTGGCTGCTACTAGTGTTGGGCCTGGGGCAACTTAGTGAGAGGTACAGAGCTCAATGATGCCAGATACTGCTTGTTTGAGGTAATTTAGAAAAATGTGAAACATGGGCCAATACAGGCCATTTGTATGGAAAAGCCACTGGAAACAGCTTGGGTGGACCCAAAACTTGAGTAGGGGAAGCCTCAGGGAATCACCAGGGTGGGGCAAACAGTGTGGAGTCTCAGATATGGTTCCTGCCTGCCAGCTCTGTGGCTCTGTGGGTGGAGTGCTCAGAAAAGGAAGACTGGCCTCTGCCAGAATTTCTCCCTTGGAGAAAGCTGCCCCCCAACTCTTGCCCTAATGCTGGACAATTCAGTTCCTCCCTGTATATCTCTGATGCCTTTCAGTCTGCTGTCCCCACACTGGAGCTTCGAGGGAATGAGTGTGAGTAGGTCTGTGCACAGTTCCTTTAAGAGGAACTGCTGACTGCCAGCCAAGATGGAGGCGTAGGTGGACACACTGTGCCTCTTCTCACAACCAAAATTAAGGACAACAAATATTTAGAAACAAGAAAACAAACAGAACTGAGAGAAAAATTGAACTGTACGAAAGTCCAACAACCATTCATCCAGACCGGTAAGAGGGGCAGAGTCGCAGCAGGAAAAAGTGGAGGTGCAGACCCGGGAACGCAGGCAGCAGCAGCTGGCAATTCCCAGGTGCACAGGAGGCAGCTGGCAGACTCTGGGCCCACAGGTGGCAGCTGGCAGACCCCGGGCATGGGTGGCAACTGTGCAGACCCAGTGAGGCCGCACAAGGTGGCTGGCTGACCAGTTGGTCCCACATTCCCACGCGCAGACAATCCGGATGAAGGGGAAGCGGCAGAAGGGACTGGAATCCAGAAGAAAGCTGAGCAGGCGCCATTGTTCCCTCTCAGACCCCGCCCCCACAAACAGCATCACAACTCAGCGACTGGGCTGCCCCGCACAGGGGAACACCTAAGGCTCCACCCCTCACTACGTAACAGCCGCAACCATACCAAAACCAAACCAAACCAAAACAAAACAAAACAAAACAAAACAAAACAAAAAAACACCAAAAATGGCTGAAACTGGATAACAAATGAAATCCCCGGAGCCAATTCCTCTGAGCAAGGAAGAGATAGCCAACCTATCAGATGCATAGTTCAAAGCCCTGGTGATCAGGATGCTCACAGAATTCGTTGATTTTGGTTGCAAATTAGATGAACAAATGAAGGCTACAATAAGTGAAATGAAGGAAAACACAGGGAATGAATAGAGATGGGAGGAAAACTGGGCCTCAAATCAATGGAGTGGACCAGAAGGAAGAAACAAACAACCAAACAGAAAACAAGCAAGAAACAATAATTCAAAAAGACGAGGTGAGGCTTAGGAACCTCCGGGACATCGTTAAACATCCCAACATCCAGATTATAGGGGTACCAGAAGGGGAAGAAGAAGAGCAACAAATGGAAAACTTCTTTGAACAAATAATAAAGGAGAATTTCCCCAATCTGGCTAAGGAAATAGACTACCAGGAAGTCCAGGAAGCTCAGAGAGTCCAAAAGAAGTTGGACCCAAGGAGGAACACACCAAGGCACACAAGATTAAAATGAAGGAGAGAATTCTAGAAGCAGCAAGGGATAAGGGGACAGTCACCTACAAAGGAGTCCCCATCAGACTGTCAGCTGATTCCTCAAAAGAGACCTTCCAGGCAAGAAGGGGCTGGAAAAAAGTATTTGAAGTCTTGAAAGGCAGGGACCTACATCCAAAATTGCTCTATCCAGCAAAGCTGTCATTTAGAATGGAAGGACAGATGAAGCATTTCTCAGATAAGGTCAAGTTCAAGGAGTTCATCATCACCAAGCCCTTATTATATGAAATGTTAAAGGGACTTATCTAAGAAAAAGAAGATAAAAACATGACAGTGAAAAGACAGCAAACTCACAGCTATTAACAACCACACCTAAAACAAAAAGAAAAGCAAACTAAGGAAACAGCTAGAACAGGAACAGAACCACAGAAATGGAGATCATGTGGAGGGTTAGCAACAGGGGAGTGGGAGGAGGAGAGAGGGGGAAAAGGTACAGAGAATGAGTAGCATAGACAATGGGTAGAAAATAGGGGGAGGGCAATAATAGTGTGGGAAATGTAGAAGCTTAAAGAACTTAGGACACATGGACATGAACTAAAGGGGGGAATGTGAGTGGGAGGGGGTGTTCAGGGTGGAGGGGAATGATGGGGGAGAAATGGGACAACTGTAATAGCATAGTCAATAAAGTATATTTTTAAAAACAGAGGAACTGCTAAGGAGTCCAGCAGTTTCTGTCTTCCTTGGTCTCAACCCCCACTGGTTTTTACAGCCACAGATTATGAAGACTTCTCTTCCTGGTACTTGAATCCTGGGCTGAGGGGTCTGGTGTGAGGCTAGGACCTTTTGCTCCTTAGATTTCCCTCCTGATTTTTGTCCACCACATGTGGGTGTGACACCAGACCATTCTGCATCTCCACCCCTCCTACCAGTCATGGTATAGTTTCTTCTGTAACTCCATAGTTGTAAGACTTCCATTCAGCTCGATTTCTGACAATTCTGAATGATGGTTCTATAGTTTGTTTGTAGTTTTGATGTGGTTGTGTGAGGTTATGTGTTTACCTATGCCACCATCTTGACCCCTCTCTCCCAAAATTTTTATATTACTATTAATACTCCAGTAAAATATACTGTGATACATTTAGTTTCACTTGTCCTTGGCCCAATGTTTAAACCACTTGGAGTCACTGTATTGTCACCTTTTATTCTTTCAAAACCCCATGCCATACAAATTATGTATCCTACTGACACTTTGGGAGACAGGTTCAGAGAGGTTATGCAAATTAGCCAAGGTAACACAGAGAGTAACTAGTTAAACTGGGATTCAGATCCTAGTCCATCTGACTCCAGATTTTTTCCTATAAGCATCACTTTTCAGTAAGTATAGGTTTCCTGTTTATGAGGTATTTACCCACTGTCTAGTGAAGGAACTTGTTGCTAAGGAATCTTGGCTACACAGGGGAATTGTCCAGGAGGGGGCACCATGAAGGAAACCCTCTCCTAGGTGAGGAGACTAAGCTTTGGGGACTGAGGGCCATTGACTCCAGTAGTTATCACCAAATCAACCTAGCAAGATGCCCAGAGGCTGCAGAGGTGGTATGACTAACAACACAGGACATGGTTTGGGACTTACGCACACATTCTTTCTCATATTGCCCTCAAGGGCAGAAAGCACATACCAAGTAGGAGTGGAGAGACCTCCCTGGCCCCAGCCCAGCAACTCTGTAAAGAAGAAGGTCCTAGACTGGAGATCCAAGATTGCAGAGGGATGAGTGGAATTTACACTAACCTCCTCCTAGGACCAAACTGGAATTACAACTAAATTGTGAAGAAATCACTGGAACAAACAACTGAACAATAGCAAGAGAGAAGACTTATAACATAGACAGACATAAGAATCAGCTTCAGCATAATGTAACTGGTAGGAAGTATGGTGGAGATTCAAGAGGGCTGACTGGACACCCACAGGCAGCAGCTGAAATACTGGAGGGATATTTAAGCAGCCGGGTGGGTTCCCCTCTGAGAAGTGTGGGGTCTAAATCCTGAGCTTGGATCCCCAGCATAGAGTACCAGAGCCCGAAATGTACACAGATAAACATCCAGCTGTGAAAAGTGTCAGGGCTGCTCTCTGCAAGAGACAGACAGCTAGAGATGCAAAGAGCTGTTTTTAGGGCCAATATACAAATTCTCACTTGCAGCCACTTACCTGGGCTCTGGCAAAGATGGGACTAAGTGTACTAAAGACATTTGAGGAGAGACTGGGGAGAGAACTTAGTAACCGCTGGGATCCCCAAGCTGAGTCATTTCCCATACTGCAGCAGCCATCTTGCTTAGGCACTCCCCTCCAAGTGACAGCAGCCTGAGGGGAAACAATAGCTCTGACCCCAAGAGGGATTCTGCCCTACTCTGTGGTGCTTAAGCCTGACTGCTGAGTGCAGAGTGTCTAGATTAACAACTGAAAGAGTCAGCCATAGACAATAGATTCCTAGTAGTCTTGAACAGGGTGCCTAAGGTCAGACAGGGTCACCATCTGACATCACCAGAGGCAGATCCAGAAAGAAAAAATGGTGGTGAATACTAGATGCTACCAAGAAAATATCCACCATGGTCTTCATGATTCACAATATTTTCTTTCCTGCATAACTTTTTAACATTCATTTCTTATCCTTCAAGTTTGTGAATATTAAATCAATACATTTTATACTATAGTTTATTTCAATACACGTATTTTGCCCCTCCCTTCTTACTCCATTTTTACCTTCTTCCCTGTTATTATTTTCATTCTAAATTTTGTTTTCTCTCGATACAACTTGTTTCCATTCCACATTCTTACTATTTCTTCCTTAACCAGTCTCTCAAAACCAATTTTGTCAATGGTCATCTCACATTCTTTTTCCTGCTCTTAAAATACCCATGTTCTATCTCCACCTTTAGCAATCTTTGATCATTGTTATGGATAGGGTAGTTGTCATTGCATTTTTTCAATTTTATCTCTAGATCTTCACTAATTTCATATTTCAAATCTCAGATTTTGCTGGTCCCCTCTCCTACTCTTTTTTTTTTTGTCTCAAACTTTAATTTTGCCCTGTCTTGGCCTGTTGTTTCTTTTCTCTTTCATCCTGCCCTTTTCTTCCTTTTTTCTTTTTCTTTTCATCTCAAATTTTAATTTATCTCTGTATTTACCTGATTTTTGTTCCTCACTCTTAGTATTCCCTCTCCTCTGTCATGTCAAAATCACTTCCATTTCCTCCAGACATCTTTTAAGCTTTTCTTTCTTTCTTTTTTCCTCTTATTCCCATCCCTCCTATATTAATTTTATCTCATTTGTTGTTGATAGTGCTGTGGTGGATCCTTCTCTTCAATTTGGTTCCTTTTTTATTTATTTACTTTTTTCCTTTTTGGCTCTCTCTTACTTGATTTTATTTTATTTTATTTTTATTTTCTGTTTAAACTAACACAATATGCTTCCATTCTTTTATTCTGTTCTCCCTTCTTAATTCCCTTTTCTATTAATGTTGTAAATTTACTCTCTCTCTTCACATTGCTCCATTAGCAACTCTTAGTGCTGCTCCCTCTACCCTCTCAACATTATTTTTCTTTCAGTAGGTCATCTCATATTTACTTTCCTTTCTTATAATAGTCTTAATTTCCTTACACTTATAAATACTGATTCATTTGCTATTGATAGTGGAATTGCAGGTGGGAGTTATTTTTGCAAGTATGGGTTTATTTCCTGGGCTTTGTGGATTTTGCTCTGGCAGCACCTTCACAACAGCATACAAGACGTGGTGGGCACAGTGACCCTCAGTCAACCAGCTGGAGGGAATGAGCCACTAAAGAATGACCCAATGACAATCAAAACCCAATTATATCCAGAGATCCAACATAAATGACATAAAGGATATCCCAACAGAATCAAATTCTGGAGATTAAGGAGACTGCACCACTGAATTACACAGGTCTCCTGCCATAGAAGTTCATACAATGAAGACAGGGAGTCAAATCAGATCAATTTAAGAAGCAGAAGCAAACAAGAAGAATCTCACAAATAATGAGAAGACAACGAAACAACCCCCAGTTGAAAAGAAAGGGGGAATTCCCAGAAACAGTGCTAAGTGAAATAGAGGCAAGTAAACTATCAGATATTAAGTTCAAAACAATGGTTACAAGGAAGCTCAATAAGCCCAGTAAAAATCACAAAAAAAAAATAGAGGGAAGCTACAAGGAACTTACTGCAAACTACAATAGCATGAAAAATAACATAGAAACTACGAACAAGAGGCAGGGGGAAGTAAAGAATACAATTTCTGAATTGAAGAACACAGTACAAGGAATCAAAAGCAGACTACATGAAATAGAGGATCAAACCAGTAAGCTGGAGTATAAGGTACAAAACATTTCCCAGAAAGATCAAGAAAAGGAATAAAGGACTCAAAAAGAATGAAGAGGGGCTAAGGGAACTGTAGAACAAAATGAAATGTAATAATAGTAGGGATAACAGAGGACAAAAAGAGCAAAGGATAGAAAAACTGTTTGAAAAAGTAATGATAGAAAACTTCCCTAATTTGATGACAGAAAATGTCACACAAGTCTAGGAAACACAGAGAGTCCCAATTAAGATGAACTGAAAGAGGCCTACTCCAACACGCATCATACTTAAATTGACAAAATTCAAAAACAAAGAGAGAATCTCAAAGGCAGCAAGGGACAAACAGAAAGTAACATACAAGGGGACCCCAATAAGGCTAGCAGCTGACTTCTCAGTGGAAACAATACAAACCAGAAGGGAATGGCAAGAAATATTCCAAATAATGAAAGCAAAGGCCTGCAACCAAGACAATTCTACCCAGCAAGGCTCTCATTTAAAATAGAAGGCAAAATAAGGAGTTTCACAGACAAAACAAAGCTAGAAGAATACAACTCCACCAAAGCAAGATTGCAAGATATGCTAAATAGTCTAATTTAAAAAGAAAAAGAAAAAGAGTGAGAGAGAAGAACCCAGGTAGAAAGGGGGGAAATGGCAATAAGTACCTATCAATAATAACCTTAAGTGTAATTGGATTAAATGCTCCAGTCAAAAGATGCTGGCTAGCTGAATGGGCAGGAAAACATGACCCTCACGTATGGTACCTACAAGAGACCCACCTCAGAACAAAAGACCTACACAAACTGAAAGTGAAGGGCTGGAAAAAAGATATTCCAAGAAAATGGACATGAAAAAAAGGCTGGGGGTAGCAATACATGTATCAGACAAAATAGCATTCAAAACAAAGTCCATAAAAAGAGACACACATGGAAACTTCATAATACTCAAAGAAAGAATCCATCAAGAAGACATAAACATTGTAAACATATATGTACCAAACATGGGAGCAGTCAAATATATAAGGAAAATCTTGGAGGAGTTCAAGAAAGTTATAGACAGCAACACACTTATAGTACAGTAACACCCCAATGTCAACAATGGATAGATCCTCCAAACAATATATCAACAAGGGTATTGTAGCATTGAACACTGTCCTAAATTAAATGAACTTAGCAGATATATATATATAGAACCTTTCATCCCAAAGAAACAAAATACATATTCTTTTCAAATGCACATGGAATATTTTCAAAGATAGACCACATGATAGGACACAAAACAAGCCTCAACAAACTCAAAAAATTGAAATTATATCAAGCATTTTCTTGGACAACAAGGGCTTGAAACTGGAAAGCAACATCAAAAAAAAAACCTAAAAAACATTCAAATTCATGGAGATTGAATAGCATGCTATTAAACAATGAATAGGTTAAGAATGAGATCAAGGAAGAAATAAAAAAGTTTCTGCAAACAAATGAAAATTAACACACAACAGTCCAAAATCAGTGGGACACAATGAAGGTAGTACTGAGAGGGAATTTCATAGCAATGCAGACCTATCTAAAAAAGAGAATCATTTCAAATAAATACCCTGTTCCTAAATCTACAAGAATTGGAGGAACAACCACAAACAAAGCCCAGAGTGAGTAGAAGGAGGGAAATAACCAAGACCAGAGCAGAAGTAAATGACATAGAGACTAAAAGAACAATTCAAAGGATAAACAAATCCAGGAGCTACTTATTTGAAAAGATAAAATCAACAAGCCTTTAACCAGACTCTTCAAGAAAAAAAAAGAGAGAGGACCCAAATAAATAAAATCAGAAATGAAAAAGGATAAATTACAACAAATACCACAGAAATAAAAAGGATTGTAAGAAATTACTATGAACAACTATATGTCAAAAAATTGAAAACCTGGCAAAATGGAAAAATTTCGAGAAACATATAATCTTCCAGAACTGAATCAAGAAGGAGAAAAAAGTTTGAACAGACCAATAAAAGCTAGTGAAATTGAAGGAGTAATCAAAAACTCCCAGCACTGTTGCGGACCGTTCAGCCTGGTTTCAGGAGTTGTAACCCTCACCCCATGGTGGGCTGTGTAAGAGCCCTAGGGACCCACTTCATCTGGGTCTGTTCTGTCACAAGGATGTGACCTACTAAGGAGACAAAGCTTATCTCCCTGGCAGGAGTGCTGCTTCTGCCTCTCTGGCCCAATTGTTTGGTTGGCAGTCAATGACGGGTAAGACTCCTCATGGGAGGGGCAACCTAAGCCAGATGCGACCACTTGGGAGGCCTCATGGAAGGACTCAGGGGGGTTGCAGCAAAGAGGATGTGATGGACCCTCACCCCACACGCCCCCCCCCCCCCCCGCCCCGGCTATTCTGACATAGCCCGAGTCCTCATTTCCATCTGGGAGATGTCTCCTGCTTCCTAATTGCCTTAAAGCCTGAAACTGTGGGGGTGAGCGGTGCAGCCCTGTCCTGGCCAGGACAGCTCCCTGGGTGATCCGGACATAAGAAAGAATTCCTAAAGTCCTGTGAAACCTGCTTTGCTAAGGGTGCTCTTCCTGAGGTGACAAGTGTCCCAGGAGGAAATAAGCATGTCTCCCAAAGTTTGGCAACCCCCCTTCCTGGCTCGGATTAAGCCTTCAGATTTCTTTGACATGTTAAACTTGTATTCCAGTGTATTGGAACCCAATAAAAGCCTAGTGAGGAAGGGACTCTGGGTCATTCTCCTCTGAGAGTTTGGCCCCTTTCCTCCCCAAGCAGAAGATGTCTTGGTAGTTTTTACTTTCATCCATGATGGAGGGATGGGGCTCTGCAGGTGGAGCCCCCCCACATCTGGTGCCCAGGACAGGGCCCCCCACACAGCGCACATAAGCCCTGTACTGGATGGTTTCACAGGAGAATTTTACAAAACACTTAAAGAAGAGCTAACCCCGATCCTTCTCAGATTATTCCAAAAATCCAAGAAGAGAGAAGATTTCCAAACTCCTTTTATGAGGCCACCATCATCCTAATTCCAAAACCAGATGAAGACATAACAAAGAAAAAAAAAAAAAAACTACAAGCCAAACCACTATGGCCAATGAACATAGACACTAAATTCCTCAACAAAATATTGGCAAGCCACATCCAGCAATATATTAAAAAGATTATGCATCATGATCAAGTAGGATTCATCCAGGAATGCAAAGATGGTGCAATATTCCTAAATTAATAAAAATAATACATCACATACACAAAAGGAAAGACAAATATCACAGGATCATATCAATAGATGAGGAAAAAACACTTGGTAAGGTACAGCACCCATTAATAATAAAAACACTCACCATAGTGGGAGTAGAGGAAGCATACCTCAACATGATAAAGGCCATATACAAGAAACCTACAGCCAATGTCATACTCAATGAGCAATAACTAAGAGCTTTCCCACTGTGATCAGAAACAACACAAGGGTGTCTGCTTTCTCCACTTCAATTCAACATAGTATTGGAAGTCCTAGCCACGGTGGTCAGACAAGAAAAAGAAATAAAAGGCATCCAAATTGGAAAGGAGGAAGTAAAACTGTCATTGTTTGCAGTCAACATCGTAGTGTACATAGAAAACCCTATACACTCCACCAAAAACTACTTGACCTCATAAGTGAATTTGGCAAAATGGCAGGACACAAACACAATGTTCAGAAATCAAAGACATTTTTGTACATCAACAATGAAATATCAGAAATAGAAATCAGGAAAAATCCCATTTGATATAGCAACAAGGAAAATAAAGTACCGAGGAATGAATCTAACCAAGGATGTAAAAGACCTGTACTCAGAAAACTACACAACACTGAAGAAAGAAATAAAGGAAGACACAAACAAATAGAAACATATACCATGTTCATGGACTGGAAGAATTAACATCAGCAAAATGTCCATACTACTCAAAGCAATTTAAAGATTCAATGCAATCCCTATGAAAATACCAATGACATATTTCACAGATATAGAACAAACATTTCAGAAATTTATATGGAACCATAAATGACCCTGCACAGCCTCAGCAATTTTGAGAAAGAAGAACAAAGTAGAAGGGATCACAATACCTGATGTCAAACTATATTACAAGTCCACTGCAATCAAAATAGCCTGCTACTGGCATAAGAAGAGACACACAGGGGGGTTCAAGATGGCGGCATGGTAGGAGGACGCAGATTGTCCTTCCTCCTGCACATGGGAGAAAAACCTAGCTGATCTACAAAGGAACAGAGCAGATAGCCAACAATACCACAGTATATATGAAAATAGGAGATCAAAATCCGTAGCAGACATTGGAAAACTAGACGTGGCAGCCGAGCGACCGGAGGTGGTCCGGAGACGGGACAGAGGCGACCCGGCGACCGGAGGCAGCTCCGCAACCGACCGGAGGCGGCCCGGCGACCGGAGGGGCCTCTGCAACCGACCGGAGGCGGCCCGGCGACCGGAGGCGGCTCTGCAACGCGACCGGAGGGGCCTCCGCAACCGACCGGAGGTGGCCCGGCGACCGGAGGCGGCTCTGCGACCGGGTTGGAGGCAGCCCTGCGGCCGGAGGCGACCCTGCAACTAGAGAAGGGGACTCTGGAAGACCCGGAGCTCACATCTGTGATCCTGGGGTATTCCACCACAGAAGTTCACACCATAAACGCAGGTAGCCAGAACAGATCAACTTAAGAAGCAGAGGTTTACAAGAAGAGTCTCACCAACAATGAGAAGACAAAGAAACAATCCCCAAATGAAAGAAAAGGTGGAAGCCCCAGAAAGAATGCTAAATGAAACAGAGGCAACTCAACTATCAGATAAGGAGTTCAAAGAAATGGTTGTCAGGAAGCTCCATGAGCTCTCAATGAGCTACCAGAAACTACAGGGAAGCTACGATGAACTCAGTGCAAACTATATCAACATGAAAAAGGAAATAGAAACTATCAAAAAGGACCAAGAGGAAATGAAGAATACAATTTCTGAGCTGAAGAACACAGTAGAAGGAATGAAAAGCAGAATCGATGAAGCAGAAGATCGGATCAGTGAGTTGGAGGACAAAGTAGAAAAAAACAGCCAGATAGAGCAAGAAAAGGAAAAGAGGCTCAGAAAGAATGAAGAGGGTCTAAGAGAAATGCAAGACAACATGAAACGTAATAATATCCGTATAATAGGAATACCAGAAGGAGAAGAAGAAGAGCAAGGGATAGAAAACCAATTTGAAAAAGTAATGATGGAAAACTTCCCTAATTTGGTGAGAGAAAAAGTCACACAAATCCAGGAAACACAGAGAGTCCCTATCAAGAGGAACCCAAACAGGCCCACTTCAAGACACATCCTCATTAAAATGGCAAACTTCCAAGACAAAGAGAGAATCTTAAAGGCAGCAAGGGAGAAAAAGGAAGTAACATACAAGGGAGCCCCGATAAGGTTAGCAACTGACTTCTCAATGGAAACGCTCCAAGCCAGAAGACAATGGCAAGAAATATTCCAAGTAATGAGAACCAAAAGCCTACAACCAAGACTACTTTATCCAGCAAGGCTTTCAATCAAGATAGAAGGCCAAATAAGGAGCTTCCCAGACAAAAGAAGTCTAAAAGAATACACCTCTACCAAACCAGTACTACAAGAGATACTAAAGGGACTGCTTTAAGGAAAGAAAGGAAAAGAGAGAGTGAGGAACACAGATACGAAAATGGCAATGAATCAGTACCTATCAATAGTAACCTTAAATGTAAATGGATTAAATGCTCCAATCAAAAGACATAGAGTAGCTGACTGGATAAGAAAGCATGACCCACACATATGCTGCCTACAAGAGACCCACCTCAGGACAAAAGACCTACACAGACTTAAAGTGAAGGGCTGGAAACAAATTTTCCAAGCAAATGGACAGGAAAAAAAGGCCGGGGTAGCAATACTCATATCAGACAAAATAGACTTCAAAAGAAGAGCTATAAAGAGAGACCCAGAAGGTCACTTCTTAATACTCAAGGGAAGAATCCACCAAGAAGACATAAACATTGTAAATATATATGCACCCAACATAGGAGCACCTAAATACATCAAGAAAATATTAGAGGACTTCAAGAAAGATATTGACAGCAACACAATTATAGTAGGAGATTTTAACACACCACAATCAAAAATGGACAGATCTTCCAAACAAATTATCAACAAAGATATTGTGGCATTGAACAGTACTCTAGACGAATTGGACTTAGCTGATATATATAGGGCCCTCCATCCCAAAGAAACTAAATACACATTTTTTTCAAACGCACATGGAACATTTTCAAAGATAGACCACATGATAGGACACAAAACAAGCCTCAACAAATTCAGGAAAATTGATATCATACCAAGCATTTTCTCCGACCACAAGGGACTAAAACTAGAAACCGACTTGATGGGGAAAATCCCCAAATCATCAAAATCATGGAGATTGAATAGCATGCTATTAAACAATGAATGGGTAAAGAATGAAATTAAGGAGGAAATCAAAAAGTTTCTGGAAACAAATGAAAATGAACTCACAACAACCCAAAACTTATGGGACACAATGAAGGCAGTCCTCAGAGGGAAGTTCATAGCAATACAGGCCTACCTAAAGAAGACAGAAACATTTCTAACAAACGACTTAACCCTACGCCTACAAGAACTCGAGGAACAACAACAAACACAGCCCAGGGCAAGTAGAAGGAAGGAAATAACCAAGATCAGAGCAGAATTAAATGACATAGAGACTAAAAGCACAATCCTAAGGATCAATGAATCCAGGAGCTGGTTCTTTGAAAAGATAAACAAAATCAACAAGCCTTTAAGCAGGCTCATCAAGAAAAAAAGAGAGAGGACTCAAATAAACACAATCAGAAATGAAAGAGGAGAGATTACGACTGACACCACAGAAATACAAAGGATTGTAAGAAATTACTATGAAGAACTGTATGCCAAAAATTTGAAAACCTAGGTGAAATGGACAAGTTTCTAGAAAAATATAACCTTCCAAAACTCAATGAAAAAGAAACAGAAAACCTGAACAGACCAATAACAGCTGGTGAAATTGAATCAGTAATCAAAACACTCCCGGCACACAAAAGCCCTGGACCAGATGGTTTCACAGGAGAATTCTACAAAACATTTAAGGAAGAGCTAACCCCTATCCTTCACAGACTATTCCAAAAAATCCAAAATGATGGAAGACTCCCAAACTCTTTTTATGAAGCCAGCATCATCCTAATCCCAAAACCAGATAAAGACATAACAAAGAAAGAAAACTTCAGGCCAATATCACTGATGAATGTAGACGCTAAAATCCTCAACAAAATATTGGCAAACCGCATCCAACAATACATTAAAAAGATCATACACCATGACCAAGTGGGATTCATCCCAGGGATGCAAGGATGGTTCAACATTCGCAAATCAATAAATGTAATACATCACATAAACAAAAGCAAAGACAAAAATCACAAGATCATATCAATAGATGCAGAAAAAGCTTTTGATAAAGTACAACACCCATTTATGATAAAAACACTCAGCAAAGTGGGAATAGAGGGAGCATTCCTCAACATAATAAAAGCCATATATGAGAGACCTACAGCCAACATCATACTCAATGGGCAAAAACTGAAATCTTTCCCACTAAGATCAGGAACAAGACAAGGCTGTCCACTTTCACCACTTCTATTCAATATAGTATTGGAAGTCTTAGCCACAGCAATTAGACAAGAAAAGGAAATAAAAGGCATCCAAATTGGAAAGGAGGAAACAAAACTATCCTTGTTTGCAGATGACATGATAGTGTACATAGAAAATCCTATAGACTCGGCCAAAAAGCTGCTCGACGTAATAAATGAATTTGGCCAAATAGCTGGATACAAAGTCAATATCCAAAAATCAAAGGCATTTTTGTATACCAACAGTGAAACAGCAGAAGCAGAAATCAAGAAAAAAATCCCATTCGATATAGCAAAAAGAAAAATAAAATACCTAGGAATAAACCTAACCAAGGAGGTAAAAGACCTGTATGCAGAAAACTACACAACACTGAAGAAAGAAATCAAGGAAGACACAAACAAATGGAAGCATATACCATGTTCATGGATCGGAAGAATTAATATTATCAAAATGTCCATATTACCCAAAGCAATTTACAGATTCAATGCAATACCTATTAAAGTTCCAATGGCATATTTCACAGACATAGAACAAACACTTCAAAAATTTATATGGAATCATAAACGACCCCGGATAGCGGCAGCAATTTTGAGAAAGAAGAGCAAAGTAGGAGGGATCACAATACCTGATACCAAACTGTATTACAAAGCCACTGTAATCAAAACAGCCTGGTACTGGCACAAGAACAGACACGTGGACCAGTGGAATAGAACAGAGAGCCCAGAAATAAACCCAAGTCTCTACAGTCAATTAATATTCGACAAAGGGGGCAGCAACATAAAATGGAGCAAAAATAGCCTTTTCAATAAGTGGTGCTGGGAGAACTGGACAGCTACATGCAAAAAAATGAAACTCGAGCACCAACTTACACCATACACAAAAATAAATTCAAGGTGGATAAAAGATTTAAATATAAGCCATGACATCATTAAAATTCTAGAGGATAATATAGGCAGGAAAATCTCAGATATTTCACGCAGCAATATTTTCACTGATACATCCCCTAGAGCAAGGGACATAAAGGAAAGAATAAACAAATGGGATCTCATCAAAATAAAAAGCTTCTGCACAGCTAAAGAAAACAGTATTAAAATAAAAAGAGATCCAACTGTATGGGAAAACATATTTGGAAATGATAACTCAGACAAGGGATTAATCTCCAAAATATATAAAGAACTTACAAGACTCTACTCTAAGAAGACAAGCAACCCAATTAAAAAATGGGCAAAGGATTTGAACAGACACTTCTCCAAGGAGGACATACAGAGGATCCAGAGACACATGAAAAGATGCTCGATATCTCTAGCTATCAGAGAGATGCAAATTAAAACTACAATGAGATACCACTTGACACCAGTCAGAATGGCCATCATAAACAAAGAAACAAACAGCAAGTGTTGGAGAGGTTGTGGAGAAAAGGGGACCCTAGTGCACTGTTGGTGGGATTGCAGATTGGTACAACCACTATGGAAAACAGTATGGAATTTTCTAAGAAAACCAAAAATGGACATACCTTTTGACCCAGCAATTCCACTGCTTGGATTATATCCTAAGAATCCTGAAACACCAATCCAAAAGAATCTATGCACCCCTATGTTCATAGCAGCACAATTTACAATAGCCAAGTGCTGGAAGCAACCTAGGTGCCCATCAGTTAATGAATGGATCAAAAAACTGTGGTACATTTACACAATGGAATTCTATGCAGCAGAAAGAAAGAAGGAGCTCCTACCCTTTGCGACAGCATGGAAGGAATTGGAGAGTATCATGCTAAGCGAAATAAGCCAGGCAGTGAAAGACAAATACCATATGATCTCACCTTTAACAGGAAGCTAATCAACAAAACAAACAAACAAGCATAATATAAACAAAGACACTGAATTTGAGAACAGTCTGACAGTGTCCAAAGTGGGAGGGGAGGGAATTTCGGGGGAAAAGGGGAAGGGTTTAGAGCAACAAGTATAAAGGACTCATGGACAAAAACTATGGGGGGTGGAAATGGGAGGAAGGTGGGGAGGGCTGGGGTGGTGGGCTGGGGCGGGGTAAAAGACAGAAAACTGTACAATATCAACAATTAAAAAATACTGAAAAAAAAAAAAAAGAAGAGACACACAGACCAATGGAACAGAATAGGGAGCCCAGAAATACACCCATGTCTCTATGATCAATTACTATTTGCAAAGGAGGCAGAAGCATAAAATGTAGTAAAAATAGCCTCTTCAACAAATGGTGTTGGGAGAGGTGTACAGCTACATGCAAAAACATGAAACTCAACCAGCAACTTACATTATGTATAAAAATAAATTCAAGGTGGATAAAGGATTTAAATATAAGTCATGACACCATAAAAGTCCTAGAGGAGAACATAGGCAGGAAAATCTCAGATATAACATGTGACAATATTTTCATTGATATGTCCCCAAGAGCAAGGGACATAAAGGAAAGAATAAACAAATGGGACTCCATCAAAATAAGAAGCTTCTGTATAGCTAAAGGAAACATCAGAATAATGAAAAGGGATCCAACCATTTGGGAAAATATATTTGCCAACGATCCCTCAGACAAGCGTCCACCTCCAAAATATATAAAGAACTCGCAAGATTCCACACCAGGAAGACAAACAATCCAATTAAAATTTGCATTTCATTGAATTGAAAACTATCAAATTAAAAATGAGCAAAGGATGTGAACAGACACTTCTCCAAGGAGAACATACAGAAGGCCCAGAGACATATGAAAAGATGATGAGCATCACAAGCCATCAGAGAGATGCAAACTAAAACCACAATGAGATACCACTTCACACTGGTCAGAATGGCCATTATAAACAACACACAACAAGCATTGTAGAAGTTGTGGAGAAAAGGGAACCCTACTAAACTATTGGTGGGGATGCAGATTAGTGCAGCCACTGTGGAAAACTATATGGAATTTCTTCAAAAAAAACTGAAAATGGAACTCCCTTTTGACCCAGCAATTCCACTGCTGGGATTATACCCTAAGAATAATAAATAATAAATAAAACAGACACTTGCTTGTCTGTTTTATTTATTAGGTTCCTGTTAAAGGTGAGATCATATGGTATTAGTCTTTCACTGCCTGGCTTATTTCTCTTAGCATGATGCTCTCCAGTTCCATCCATGCTGTTGCAAAGGGTAGGAGCTCCTTCTTTCTTTCTGCTGCATAGAATTCCATGGTGTAAATGTACCATGGTTTTTTGATCCATTCATTTACTGATGAGCACCTAGGTTGCTTCCAACACTTGGCTATTGTAAATTGTGCTGCTATGAACATTGGGGTGCATAGGTTCTTTGGGATTGGTGTTTCAGGGTTCTTAGGATATAATCTTAGCAGTAGAATTGCTGGGTCAAAAGGTAGATCCATTTTTAGTTTTATGAGGAAATTCCATACGGTTTTCCATAGTGGTTGTATCAGTCTGCACTCCCACCAACAGTGCACTAGGGTCCCCTTTCCTCCACTACCTCTCCAACACTTGTTTGTTGCTTTGTTTATGAAGGCCATTCTGACTCGTGTGAAGTGGTATATAATTGTGGTTTTAATTTGCATCTCTCTGATAGCTAGCCATACTGAGCATCTTTTCATGTGTCTCTGGATCCTGTGTATGTCTTCCTTGGAGAAGTGTCTGTTCAAGTCCTTTGCCCATTTTTTAATTGGGTTACCTGTCCTCTTAGAGTGGAGTTGTGTAAGTTCTGTATATATTTTGGAGATTAAACCCTTGTCTGAGGTATCATTGGCAAATATGTATTCCCATATGGTTGGTTCTCTTTTTATTTTAACACTATTTTCTTTAGCTGTGCAAAAGGTTTTTATTTTGATGAGATCCCATTTGTTTATTCTTTCCTTTATGTTCCTTGCTCTAGAGGACATATCAGTGAAAATATTGCTGCATGAAATATCTGAGATTTTCCTGCCTATGTTCTCCTCTAGGACTTTAGTGGTGTCACGAGTTATATTTAAATCTTTTGTTTGCCTTGAATTTATTTTTGCGTATGGTGTAAGTTGGTGCTCAAGTTTCATTTTTTTACACATAGATGTCCAGCTCTCTCAACACCATTTGTTGAAGAGGCTATTTTTACTCCATTTTATGTTGCTGTCCCCCTTGTCAAATATTAATTGACTGTAGAGACTTGGGTTTATTTCTGGGCTCTCTGTCTTATTCTATTGGTCTATGTGCCTGTTTTTATGCCACACCAGGCTGTGTTGATTACAGTGGCCTTGTAATACATTTTGGTATCAGGTATTGTGATCCCTCCTACTTTGTTCTTCTTTCTCAAAATTGCTGCAGCTATTCGGGGTCATTTATGGTTCCATATAAATTTTTGAAGTGTTTGTTCTGTGTCTGTGAAATATGCCATTGGTACTTTAATAGGTATTGCATTGAATCTGTAAATTGCTTTGGGAAGTATGGACATTTTGCTGATGTTAATTCTTCCAATCCATGAACATGGTATGTTTCCATTTGTTTGTGTTTCCTTAATTCTTTCTTCAGTGTTGTATAGTTTTCTGAGTACAGGTCTTTTACTTCCTTGGTTAGATTTCCTAATGGGAGAGATATTGCAAGCTCCTTCATGGACTCCCAGTTCCAACACCAGGGACCCTAACCACTAGACACTTAGCCCACCTTGCTCCACTGCATCTCTCTGGCTGCATATCTGTTGAACATCAGCAATTCTTTTAGCCCAGATGCTCACTGAGTAGGCCTGGAGAACAGAAATGGGAGAACGTGCGGAGGAGTAAGCCTTGGCCAGTGGAGATGAGAATACACAGTGAGGTCCCCCTGTGGGAGTACAGCAGTCCTAGTGACGGTCAGTGGACACATCTGCCTCTTTATTGGATCTGCAGTGAAGGAGGCTCTAACTTCCTGTGTGATCCATGGAGAGTCATAAAGTTTCTGAGCCTTATCATTCCTTCCACACTGCACTGAAGTAAATCTCTCTGGCTTCCTGGAAGAAAATGAGAGAGAGGGAGACATGAAGAGTTGTTGCTCCTCTGTGTACCTGCAGAGAATGCAGTACAGAGGAGTTTCCCAGGCACATTCCTGATTGCCAAATCTGGTGTAGGTGCTCAGGCTCACCAGTAGCGGGGAGGCAGGCCTCTGACTTGGTTTTCCAGCTGCCCTTGTTCAGAGCAAGGTGGGGAGTTGAGAAAGTCCCTCCTCAACAACAGGTGTAGTTCCAGGAAAGGTGTGTCTCTTGAAGCTCAGAAAAGACACCGAGTCCCCAGTGGTCTAAAATAGATTATGGTGATTATTTAAAGCCAGTCAACACGTCTTGCAATCTGACTTCCTCTGTGTGTATGTGTGGGTGGAAGTACTTGAGGCCAAAGGAGCTTGTGAGCCCTCTATGCATAGGGGAATGCCTATGTTTGTCTCTGGGCTTTGTCCTCAACAGTGGAAGGGGCTTCTCCTGCAGTAGGTGAGTAGGACATGTCCTGTGCTTAGAAGAGGGTGCTGCTGGTGCTGTGAAAGGGTCTGGATCCACTCACCTCTGTGTTTGGCCCAGAAAGGAGTTTCTCTGTAGGTCCTGCAATGGGGAGGACCCACTTGGATGGCCTCCTGAGATTTCTCCTGGAGGCGGCCCTGTCTTGTTCCCTGCAGCAACCCCACCCTGTGTACTGTTCTCCAGGACACTGGGGGTCCAGGACAGAGGAAGTTTTGCTCACTTCTCTGGCCACAGGAAAGAGGCCAAAAGGTTGCAAAACAATCTTTAGATTCTTGGACAAGAAGGCAAAACACAACACAAAACAGAAGGTCAGCAAGATCACTGTCTTACCCAGAAGCAAGTAATTGTTCAAGTCAGATCAGCCAGACTGGGCTAGGTCACCTGCTGAGACCCAAGAATAGATCCTGCCTAGGTGGGGTCTGTCTGAAAGAGGCAGGTAGTGAAGCCTGGCCTCAGCCCCAGCTTCTGGCCTGAGGGGGAAGAAATGTTGTCCTGCCTGCAGGGAACCAAAACAGAGAGGGCTATTCACTACTGTAACAAGGATGATTCAGGCTTGTTTAGAGGGGCCTGCAGCCATACTGGCAGAGAGGATGAACTCAAACTGTGAAGTAGACCAAGTGCAAGGCCCTTCTTCCTGCCCAGTTAGTGGCTCTCTTCTTGCTTCCTGATAGCCCATAGCCCCTCTTTTAAACACATACTGAAGGGCCACTGTGTGACCATCCTTCCCAAATTGGAGTACAGTCACCCCTAGGGTTGCTGGGACAATTAGACTTGAAATGTTTAAGATGTCTGATACCTTGCTCAGCATGTGGGAGGACTTGATGAACTGTAACTGTTTTGTTATCATGATAGTGATATGGGTTTCACGAACTTCAAGTTTAAAGATCTTGTCTGTGTATCTAGTAGTAACAGTAACTAGGGTGTACTGATGACGAGACCATATACATGGATTACTGTTAGAGCCCATGGATGGTGAAGAGCAACTTCATAAACAGGGTGATAGGGGAGGTTTCCTACAGGCATTTGAAGTAGGTCTTCTTGTGTCCCTCCTGTCCTGTACCCTCCCTCAAGTCAGTATCTGAAATCTCACTGGTCCCCCTTTTCAAGTGTCCACTCCAGGCTAAGAAAAGGGGAAAGAGGGGAGGACACCCTACAGAGTGATTTGCTCCCTGAAACCCTCGAGAATGTTTCTCGCCTGGAGGCCTGAGATCCCCCACTGAGTAGGGAGATTTGGGAGTGGGTGAATGGAGAAAAGGCTATGGGTAACCTGGTTGGGCAGGGACCTGAGCCTTTCTGAAGAGATTTTACTCTCCCCAATAGCTCCCTCCCAGTCTCTCCACACTCTGTATATAAACCCCTGAGAGACACAACATGTTTTCTCGGGAATACCCAATTCAGGCACAGCTCCAAAAAAGCACGTTCAAGCCTGCTCCCCATCCCAGCTGCAATCTGAGCCTGTTGGGGGCGATGGAAGCAGGCACCAGCCTGAAAGAGGCAGAACAGTGGCCCCTTGTGCTCATGGTGCCCAAGACAGCTTACAAAGTCCTTTCAGGACTGTACCCTAATCTCTGCTCATAAAAGTCCTGGGAGGAAAACACAACACATGTTTTGTTATTATTTGTTTTATTTTGATGAAGGTTTTTTGTTTTGTATTTTAGAAACTTTTATTAATAATTCTTAAACCACAGAGTCAAAGGGGTTTTTTGAATGTTTAATTAAAAGTCTACAAATTCTAGATTAAATTCAACCATATCAATTGCCTAATGTTGTGAATTTTGCTGCCTTCTTCATTCTCACAGGTGCACTGCTCTGGCTTTGGGGAATGGGAGTCTATACTGTGGTAGACTCTACACTTGAATATTTGGGCAACATAAAGATTTGTACTAAGCTCAACATAGAGGCACTGTCTTTGCAAATGAAAGCATTGGAATTTAAGCTTAGAGTCAAAGTGAATGATTCTACTCAGTATGTATTGGAGTCCTGAGCAAAAGCTTTCACCACCACACTGCAGCAGTCCTTCACTGATGCTGGTGATACAGAGGTAGTGAAGAAATGTGGTTAAAGCACAGGCTCCAGAGCCAGGCTGCTGGGTCCAAATCCTGGGTAGGACAGTGACTTGGGTTAGTTACCTCATTTTTCTGTGTCTCAGCTTCATCAGCTGTAAGATGAGAGAGCAAGTTTATTTAATTTTAATATTTTTATTGAGGTGTATAACATAATGACTTGATACTTGTATATGTGGTGAAATGATCAGCACAATAAGTCTAGTTAACATCCATACATACATATGACAAAAGTATTTTTTCTTGTGATACATTTAAGATCTACTCTCTTAGCAACTTTCAAATATGTAATACAGTACTATATACTATAGACACTATGCTCTTCATTATTATATCCCTAGGACTTACTTATTTTTTAACTGAAAATGTGTACCTTTCGACTACCTTCACCCATTTTGCCCACCCACACCTCTGGCAATTGCCAATCCATTCTCTATGAGCTTGATTTTTTTTGTTTTTCATTTTTTTCTTTTAGATTCTACATATAAGTGAAATCACACAGTAGCAGATGTTTTTATTCCATTGTACAGATGAGGAAACTGGGGCCCAAGAGGGTAGGAATTGTTTCCCTTACTCTAAAGTCATGTGGAGAACAGGAGTCAGCTGTCTCCCAAGTAGTGAGGCCCCTGCCCTACCCTGCTGAGCTGGGAGGCAAAGGAGAGCAGCTTGGCTGATATGCTGGTTCAGCTTAGCTGCTCTGTGAGATATGCCAAGTCCTTGTACTGCAGAGGGCAGGTGGGTGCCCAGTGTCCTCCCCTACCCAGGCCCTTAGTGCCGGAATGGGGCTCAGCCTCAAGAACAGCTGCCAAAAACCTGGGCTCCCCCTCTGTGGGGCACACAAGGAGCTAGTAAGCCCTCAGGGATGGGCTTTCCCTTTGTGTAAATTCCTGTAAGTCTAGGTTTTACCTGTTTCACTGTCCCTCTGTTTTTATGTTTTTCTCCATGGCTGACAAGGGAAAAACTGGTACAAATTTCTGAGCTGGGGATTTGGAAGGAGAGCTGGGCTGGACTTCACTGTATCTGTACTATTAATTATATGTACTATTTTTAGTAGGTCTGCCCAAGCTGGGGCCTTGAAGATTATCATGGTTAAAACCCACATTTCGTTGCCCTGTCTCTCTGTCCCTGTCTGTCTGTCTTTGTCTCTCTCCATACATACACAAACATGTGTGTGTACCTACATGGGTTTATATTCATGTATATATATATGGAGAGAGAATATATGATGTATACGTAGATATACAAGGTCTATCTGGAAAAAGTGCAGTCATTGTTAATATAACAAGAACAGTTTGCATGACATCGATGTAACCTGGCAGCCAAGGAGAGTGGACTAGAATGCACCAGCATGAATGATGATGACTTCACTGCACTAGGCAGTGGGGGTGGTAGACATCACTGAGTGAGCATGTGTATGGTATAGCTGTCACATTCAAAATGATTGAGTAGAGTAACAAATCTGCGTCAAATTTTGCATTAAGCTTGAATATTCCTCCACTGAAACTATTCACATGATTCAGAGAGCCACAGTTAGGGACAACTGGTGAATGGCAACTTCATCATCACATCTTGTGCAGAGTTTTTTTGCAAAACATCAAATCGGCCAGGTGACTCAGCCTCCCTGTGACTCAGTACAGATTTGGTGGCCTGTGACTTCTGGCTTTTTCCAAAACTCAAATCACCTTTTAAGGGGAAGAGACTTCAGACCCTTGATGAGATTCAGGAAAATAGGATGGGGCAGCTGATTGCAATTGGGAGAACTGTGTGAGGTCCAAGGTGCCTACTTTGAAGGGGACTGAGGCATCATTGTCCTGTGTACAATGTTTCCTGTATATAAATATGTAGATATAATGGATTTATAGATGTAATGGATACAATGTTTCTTGTACATAGATACAATGTATCTTCTTCAATAAATATCTCTATTTTTCATGTGACATGGCTGGATACCCTCTGGACAGACCACATATATTTCTGTCTTTATCTCCATTTCTCTCCACTAATTCGCCTTGAAGGATTATGAAGCTGTATGGGCACAAGGGATGGCCTTTGAACCATTGGATGTGGGTCAGGTTTTCACTTAAAATCTCACTTCTCACTCCACTGGGTAGTCAGTTCATGCTCAGCTTGGATTTAGCAGTCTCCATATATCGTCCTTTGGCCAAACTCACATCTTTTGTGTTTCAGTATAAGCACTCTCTTCGGTGTACTTGGGAAATTATGATAAGACAGGAGTCAGATACTGGCCCTGCCTGTTAGGTGGTAAAATTTAGTGCCTCACAGGACTAAGTCCTGCCAGGAGGAGGAGAGGAGGCAGCAGAGTCAGCTCAGAGAGTGTGGCAAGATGCTGTCTGTCACTGACCTGAGTGAGACTCCAGCCAAGTACACTAAGTATATTTATAGACATGCACACCCAGGAAAGTACTGTTCCCTGGAAACGTATGCATGTTCTCATGTCTTACCAAACTTCCCAGGTAGCATCCTGAAACAGTGAAAACTATGTCCTCTTCTCCCTGGCATCTCCCCACCAAGAAGATCTTAGGAAAAAAATAGATCTGATGACTTCTCTCTGCCTTAGAAAGCTTCAGTGATGTTCCCTTGCCCCCAGGGTAAGCTCTTTCCCAGGTGTGCCTGACTACTCCAGCCCACCTCTGACTCCCAGGCCTCCTTACACACCACCCAAACCAAAGTACTACAGGTATAGTCCTCTGAATGTACCAGATCGCTTTCTACCTCCTGGCCCTGGCACACAGTTTCCTTGGCCAGAAATGTTTTTCCATTCCCTATTCTTCAGGCAGAGCCCTACTTAGTCTCTTTATACATAATCTCCTCTTTGTGACTTTTCTCACCTCTTCCTCTTGGGCTACTAACTGTTGAGTTACCCAGTCGTCCAAGGGCTTAGAGTTTTGCACACCTATCTCGCTGTTGTTATTTCTACTCATATCTGCCTCCTTCAAGGTCAAGAACTATGTCTCACTCATCTTTGCATCCCTAACATCTAGTCCAGTGTCTGATGCAGAGTATCTGTGCAATGGAGAATTGTTAACTAAATACATGTGAGTTTTACCGTGTAGTTGCTAAGAGCTCAGGTCAGGGTCTGCTTTAGGTAAAAGATTGGGTTTAAATACTAGCTCTACAGCTTCTATCCACAACATTTTCCAAGCTACTTAATCTCTCTAAGTGTCAGTTTCCTAATCTGTAAAGTAGCAAATAACAATAGAAACTCATTTATATGATTATTCTGAAATTTTAGTGATATTGCATAGAAAGGATTTCACACAGCACCTGGCACATGCCATATAATTTTTTCTCTCGGCTCACATTTTTGCCTATCAGTAAATCCTGTAGGCTTTTCCTTTACAATATCCAACCATTTATTATTATATTCTGACTGCTAACAGTCCGATTCAAACACCGTTATTTTCCAGAGACATACATACTTCGATAACCTTCTACCTGGTCTCCCTGCCTCCACTCTCACCCTACTTCATCTATTTTCAACACTGTTGCCTGAAGCTATCCCTTAAAAGTGTGTGTTAGATCAGGTCACTCTTCTGCTAAAACTTCTCCTTTGGCTTCCCCAGCTCACTGAGAGTGAAAGTCCAAGTCCTCACTATGGCCTTTGAGACCCTTTCCAATTGGTCCCTGCTACCTCTGATTCCTCACTTTTCCTGTACCCTCCCACCGGCACCACACTGGATCACATGCTATAACTCAAACCTGACATATACCTCCTGGCCCCAGGACCTTTCCACTTGCTATTTCCTGTGCCTAGCATTCTATTTCCCCAGAAAACCTCACACCACCCTCACTTGCTTACTAAAGACTTCACTCAAAAGTCACCTTCTCCATGAGTCCCTCACTGGTCATTCCACCTAAACTTTCAATAATATGCTCAACAGAGACCCTTTATCCCACTTCCCTCTTTATTAGACTTTATCATTAATAGAAATATATGTTAATAGTCTTTATCATTAATAAAAATACATATTTTATTTATTATCTTATTCACTCTCTGTGTCCCCCATAGAATGTAAGCTCTAAGAGAGGAGGGGTTTTTCTCACTGCCATACCCCAACATCTAGAATAATGGCTGGCACAAAGTAAGTGCCCAGTTAGTACATTGTTGAACAAACATATCATTCTAAGAAGTTTTGCTAGAGTCCATTTTCCCTCCGTTGTAAGAGCTTGGTGTCATGACTGCAAAGGTGAGGGTAAAGGGAAGGGTTCAGATTGCTGTAAAATACTGGGACAGCAGCATCTGGGCTGGGCTTGGGCCGCTCCTTGATGCCCTGGGCTGTCAGTACTATCACTCAGGAGGCAGAATCTCAAACCATGCTCTGTCCTCAGACTGGATTTTCCTCTTCTTCCAATTCAACCCAGCTGTATCTGGTGGAGGATGGGGTGGGGACTCCAAGCTCCTCCATTTATCTGGATGAAATGGGCACAAGGCTGAGGCCTGGGGGTAGAGGGAGTAGCATGTGAACACACCATGCAGCTAGAAGGGGAAGTGACACTGCCTATAGCTGCCCTTTGTCCAGTTTTCTTGAGACTTCCCACAGGGTCTTCCTAGCAGAAAAATCAGTGCCATTCTTCTTGGACTTGGTTTCCATTTCAGAAAGCAGTGAGTTCATGGTGTTATGTTTCTAAGCCAGACCCCAGGCCTGCTAAATTGGACTCTCTGAGGTGGAGCCTGGACATCTGCATTCTATAGGTCCACCAGGAGATTCTTCACTATATTCACATGAGAGCCACCTATCAGATGGTGATCTCCTTGGGACCGGGATTGTGGCCTTCTCACATTATAGCTACCCTGTCTCAAATCCCACTCCTTTCCTTGCTTTGCTTTCCTGCTTAACACTTACCGCAAGGCAATCTAACATAGTCCACTTACTTATCACATCTATCCACCACACCCCACCCCATCCAACATACCAGGAATGGATATTCTGTCTGTTTTATTCACTATTGTATCTCTAGTGCCTAAAACTGACAATAAGCCACATAGGCATCTTCTGCCTTTTGACCTGATGTTGAATCATTTTTCACACAGTAGGAGCACGTTGCAATGGAGCCTAAGACAAGCTGCATACTTCCCCTCTCCCAAGACTTCCTCCCTGTTGCCTTTACAACTCCTACCAATCCTCTGGCCCCCTTCCACCCAGCAGGGCTTCCTAGACTGCTCTAGGCCTGAATCCTTCTCTGGGGTCTCAGGAACACCAGGGGCCCATCCTATCATCTGAGCACTCAATGACCAGGTGGGCTGCTGTGTGGTCAGTGGACTCTTCACAGAGATTCTTGCCTCCCTACATGGACTGCAAGTTTGCTGACCATACATACTCCATCTTATTCATCTTTATTTGCCAATACCTAGAACATGGCAGGTGCTCAGTAAGTCACAAATCTGTGGCTTTGTGAAAGAAAAACACACAGAATACAGTTATAGTCAGGGCTTGGTACATGCTACCAAGCTTATGTACTTGGTACGTGAGCTAGAGGGGCTCAACAGGCAGGTTTACTTTAATATGAAGCTTAAATGTGGACTGAGGGACTACACAAAAATGTTGGAGCTGAATTGCCCACATTTTTCCTCTTATTAGTACTTCTGGTAACAATAGGTGACAGTTTTTGAGTATTTACTGGGTGCTAAGTACTGTTCTCAGCATTTCACATGGATTATCTCATTTAATTCTCACAACATTTTGAGATAAGGACTCTTTTTATACATAGTGCATACATATCAGGGCCTGTGCTATTTGGGGGTTAAAGGCTATAAAGTGGTTGTTGGAGGCCAAGCATTTATGCTAAAGAGTAAAAAGATCAGAAAGAGGGATTTCATCAGCATAGAAACCCCAGGGACACCTGAGGTAGCCTCAGTTTTTTGGAGCAGAGAGACCCAGTTCCACATTTATCATTCCTTCAATCTTGATAGCATGAGGTCTCAGGAATGTCCTTCAGATTTCACTATCTAAAAGTTGAGCCTTCAGAAAACCAACCTAGGGGTCAACCCTCCAGGCTTTGCAAACATTTGTCTCATATACTGACCATTTTTTATCTGTTCAACCAGCTTTCTTCCCATTTGAATTAGGAGCAAAATAATTATGAAATCACCATTATGTTTCCTGTTGCCCACAGACGTCCCCACACAGAAATCTTCCTACAAAAGGATCCTTCCCTCTTTTACTTTAACTCTCACCAGAGTGGGAGCCCCTATAGGACAGGGCCATGTCTATCCAACTCATGGGAGCTGTATGTCCAGACCTTCCTGCTGCCCCCAACCCCATGACTAGGAACCCCTCTTGATCCTTTGGTGAGCCCTCTACCGCACTCCCAAGCCCCTCCCTCTGTCCTAAGAATGCTCTCTCCAGGCTCCCAGCTGTGAGTGATACCTCAGGTACAGGAGAACCAGGTGCTCCTGAATAGAAAGAAGGTGGAAAGTTGAGTAATTGTAACAGGGTATAAGAAAGTCAGAAAGCAGGAGAAGTTGGACAAGGCAGCATGTCCATTCCCTACTTCCCAGGTCAGAGGCTATCTGTAAATAACATCTGAGTGGCCTCTGGAGCTTTGTTTGAACTATAACATTCTACTCCCCAAATAGATATTGACTATCTGCTCCAAGCATTTAATGGCCTGTAGGGAAGGGACTAGAACCTGTGCATCCCATTCAAGGTGCTACAGAGCCAGGATCCAGGGCATGAGGACCCCCAGCTCACAGGCATATGGTGGGGTTCTACTGAAGGTGTGGTAACTGTAACCTTTTCAACTTGCCTACGTTCCTTGAGCACTCAAAGTTCCTGTTTTCAGTAGTTCGTAAGAATGACAAATATTGCCCTGGTTGGTATGGTTCAGTGGATTGAGTGCCAGCCTGCAAAATGAAAGGTCACCAGTTCAATTCCCAGTCAGGGCACATGCCTGGATTGCGGGCCAGGTCCCCAGTTGGGAGTGTGCAAGCGATTGATGTATCTCTTGTACATTGATGTTCCTCTTCCTCTCTTTCTCCTTCTCTTCCCCTCTCTCTAAAAAGAAATAAAATATTTTTTAAAATGAATAACAAATATTGCTGTGTTTTCTCCCTGAAAATAAGCAGAAATTCAGATGCTCAGGGGACACCAGAGTGGGCTCAAAGGAAATCTGCATTTAAGCCCTACAGAAGTTTATCCACTCATTACTGCTTCCCCCCACCCCACGTTTTGGGTCTCCCAGGAAGGCTGAGAGTGGGCAGTGAGCAGACCCTGAGTTCTTGCTGCTGGAAATCATTGACAAGATGCAGAGTGGAGGAGACCATGGCCAGAGCCACACAGATGTGCTTCTGGGTGCTCTGTCTCCATTATGGTGTCTCCTCCACCACCCCTACCACCCCTACCCTCATAGCACCCTCCCTCTCACCCTTTTTGCTCCAATAATCTCTCCTCCTTCTACAAGCACAAGGATGACTGATGAATCTGCCATCTGCTAACTTCCCAAGTCCAGGTCTCTGTGCCAGGCTAATCTAAACAACCTGAGTAACAGATAAGATTCTTGGTGCCATTAAACATGGACAGGCCAGAGTGTGATGCTCAGTTGCAGAGAAATCCTTGGCTAGTATGAAGGAGGCAGGGGAAACCACAGCCGTGGGGCCATTAAAAATGAATGAAAACCAACCCTTCTAAGAAGGGGCTGTGTCTCTTAAAGCAGCAGTTCTCCTGCTGGCCACAGGGAAGGAAAAGAAGGACTCAGAGAAAGCTGGCAGTGCCCAAACCCTGAGCAGTTTTCAGAGTGTCAACTACTTGTGCCCTTCACAGCCTGCCATTTGGGTGGAAAAGAGCATAGGCTCTGGAGTCAGGCAGACTTGAATTTGAGTCTCAGCTGGAACACAGAGTCTGACTTTAAACACCTGAACCTTAGTTTTTTTCCTTGTAAAATGGGCTTAATATCTACTCTAATGCTTCCTATAAGGATGAAATGAGTAAAATAGCATATATAAGTTATCTAGCACAATGTTTGGATGAGAGAGGTGATTTTTGAAGGTTAGTCCCCTCTCCCCTTCCTTCTAAAAAGCGCTGTCTTCCCAGATTTAAGGGAGATCCTGTCTGTACCCAGGGGCTTCCAGAGACCCTGGTGTCATTACTGGTTTGCTTGTCCCCCCACTAGATGGGAAGCACCTTGAAAACAGTGATCTGGAGCAATACTGACTTTCCAGCACCAAGCTCAAGGTCTGGCATATAATAGTTGCTTGGAGAATGTTGAATTGAACTAAATTGGGGAAAAAAAAACTTTAAAAGGATGTAAATGAGACCAATAAACTGAAGGCAAATGACCAAAGATGGAAGGAATTGAGGTAATTTTGCACAGAGAAGTTAATCATAGCCTGTCCAAACTCACAGGGACCTCAGGTACAGTTGGCCCAACACCCTCACTCTATAATCAAGGGGGACTGAGACCCCCAAGTTGGTGGCAGAGCTCCTGCCCCCACCAGCTCCATGCTGTAGAGCTAGGGCTGTTACCAACAGGTTCTGCCCCCTTTTCTGTGAGCAGGGCAGGACCATGCTCCCTACTGAAGTATATCTAGCAAGCTTTTGTGCTTGACCTCCACACAGACACACAGACTCAGTTCAGGGTAAATCTGGACCTAGGTGGTTCTCTGGATGTCTGGGCCAGCAGTGCCACCCTGAGGCACTTGGAATTTCTTGTTTGCAGGCTAGAAGGGTGCTCAGCTCTATCATTAATAGTATCATGTACTTCCTAGACTCTGTGTAAGAATGTTTGAAGAGAGGAAAGGATGAGCCCTTTTTTCTGTATAGTATCTGCCCCCAAATAACCCACTAAACCAACCTGTTATTGAGTCATCTTATCACTGTGAGACCCTGAACTCTGTCCCCATGGAACCACCTCTCGGCTTCCTCAGGCAACCCCACCCCAAGCTGGATGGGACCCTCATCATTCCTGAGTAGACTGCTGGAACAGGGAGTCAGGAGATGGGAGATCCAGCTGGCCTCTGATAAGATCTTTAAAGCCTGTCCTGTGGGATCCATGTAAGGATTAAATAACAGTAAATGTGAAAGTTCTGGGAGATAAACACTATCACTAAAAAAATATTTTGCAGGTAAGGAAATTGAATAAGTCAAGTTAGGAACACTTGGCCAGGCAGGTTTCTTATACTTAAAAGCTTCTCAGACCTTCCACTCCTCATTCCCAGACTAGCTATTATCATCTCAATATTGGTGGAAAATAACTGGTATGATCTGATGGGGTTTTCATCCACAAAGAATGAACTGAGTATTCTCCTGTTGCCAAACCTGGAGTTCAGAGGTCAGAAGAAATATATATATATACACATAAAAATAATACAAGGTCTGCCCAGAAAAAGTCTAGCCATTGTTACTATAACAAGAACAGTTTGCACAACATTGATATAGCCCAGCAGCCAAGGAGAGTGGACTGGAATGTGCATGTGTGAACAGTGATGACTTCACTGCACTGGTCACTGTGGGGGTAGTAGACACCGTTGAGTTAGCATGTGTACTGTGTGGCCATTGCATTCAGAATGTGCGAGTAGAGCAATGAATCTGCATCAAATTTTGTGTTAAGTTTGAACATTCCTCCACAGAAAATATTCAGATGATTCAGAAGGCTGCAGCTATGGGCAACTGGTGATTGGCAGCTTCATCACAACAATGTGCCTGCTTATGCATCATTGTCTTGTGCAGAGTTTTTGGCAAAACATCAAATCGGCCAGGTGACTCACCCTCCCTAGAGCACAGATTTGGCATCCTATGACTTCTGGCTTTTCCCAAAACTAAAATTACCTCTGAAAGGGAAGAGATTTCAGACCCATAAGATTCAGAAAAATATGACAGAGCAGCTGAAGGCAATTGGGGGAATTGTGTGAAGTCCCAAGGTGCTTACTTTGAAGGGGACTGAGGCATCATTGTCCTATGTACAATGATTTTTTAATCTTATACCTTCTTTGATAAATGTTTCTATTTTTCATATGACATGGCTGGGTACCTTCTGGACAGACCTCATCTATTGTGTATATATGCTGGCCTGATTCAAAGGTGTAAGAACCAGAGAGAAAATCTCTGACTCTACACAGTAGTAAAGAAATTGACTAGGCAGCTTTTTAAAAATATATATATTTTATTGGTTACGCTATTACAGTTTTCCCATTTCCCCCCCTTCATTCCCCTTCACCCTCCACACCCTCTCCCACCCACATTCCCTCCCTTTAGTTCATGTCCATGTATCATAAGTTCTTTAGCTTCTACATTTCCCACACTATTCTAGCCCTTCCCCTATCTTCTACCCATTGTCTATGCTACTTATTCTCTGTACCCTTTCCCCCTCTCTCCTCCTCTCACTTCCCTGTTGCTAACCCTCCATATAATCTCCATTTCTGTGGTTCTGTTCCTGTTCTAGTTGTTTGCTTAGTTTGCTTTTATTTTAGGTGTAGTTGTTAATATCTGTGAATTTGCTGTCTTTTCACTGTCATATTTTTTATCTTCTTTTTCTTAGATAAGTCCCTTTAACATTTCATATAATAAGGGCTTGGTGATGATGAACTCCTTGAACCTAACCTTATCTGAGAAGCACTTTATCTGCCCCTCCATTCTAAATGAAAGCTTTGCTGGATAGAGCAATCTTGGATGTAGATCCTTGCCTTTCATGGCTTGGAATACTTCTTTCCAACCCCTTCTTGCCTGTAAGGTCTCTTTTGAGAAATCAGCTGACAGTCTGATGGGAACTCCTTTGTAGATGACTGTCCCCTTATCTCTTGCTACTTCTAGAATTCTCTCCTTCATTTTAATCTTGGCTAATGTAATTATGATGTGCCTTGGTGTGTTCCTCCTTGGGTCCAACTTCTTTTGGACTCTCCGAGCTTTCTGGACTTCCTGGAAGTCTATTTCCTTTGCCAGATTGGGGAAGTTCTCCTTTATTATTTGCTCAAATAACTTTTCCACCTGTTGCTCTTCCTCTTCCCCTTCTGGTACCCCTAGAATTTGGATGTTGGAATGTTTAAAGATGTCCTGGAGGTTCCTAAGCCTCTCCTCATTTTTTTTTTTTTTAATTCTTGTTTCTTCCTCTTTTCTGTTTGGTTTGTTTCTTCCTTCTGGTTCACTCCATTTATTTGAGTTCCAGTTTCCTTCCCATCACTATTGGTTCTCTGTGCATTTTCCTTCATTTCACTTAGTGTAGCCTTCATTTTTTCATCTAATTTGCAACCAAAATCAACCAATTCTGTGAGCACCAGTGCTTTGAACTGTGCATCTAATAGGTTGGATATCTCTTCATTGCTTAGATGTATTTGCTCTGAAGCTTTGATCTGTTCTTCTGTTTGGACCATTTTGGGGGGGGTCGTGGTTCTGGTCATGCCTGTTACGTTGAGGACCGGAGCCTTAGATGTTCGCCAGGGTGAGGCAACCCAGTAGCTGGGTTCTGACACTGTATGTGGGGGAGGGGTCAGAGAGGGAACAATGGCGCTTGCTCCGCTCTCAGATTTCAGTGTCTTCCGCAGCTTCCCACAAGCAAACTGGGCCCCTCTTGTGCTGATTCCCAGGTGGGTGGGCTTGTGTACATTCTAGGACCCTGTGGGTCTCTCCAACGAACTCTCTTGTGAGGCTGGGAGTCTCTTCCAGCACCTCAACCCCCACAGGTGTTTTCAATTGTTGTTTTGAGGCTTTATTCCCCACACTAGGGCCCTGGGTTGCACATTCTATCTCGCTCCCCAGCTTCGCCTGGTCTATCTGTGCCCAAATGTGTGACCGTCTGGTCAGCCAGCCGCCTTGCACGCCTCACTGGGTCTGCCTGCTCCCACCCCACACCCAGAGTCTGCCGGCCGCCTCCTGTGCACCCAGGTCCTGGTCTGCCAGCCACCACTTTTTCCTGCCTTGACCCCTCTCTACCAGCTGCTGACTCCACTCCTCTTACCGGTCTGGATGAATGATTGTTGGACTTCCATACAGTTCAATTTTCTGTCAGTTCTGATTGATTTTTGTTTCTAAATTTTTGTTGTCCTTAATTTTGGTTGTGTGAGGAGGCAGTGTGTCGACCTACACCTCCATCTTGGCCAGAAGTCTGTGCGTTATACTAGGCAGCTTCTTAAGTAAGGTCTTTCTCATGTTAACTCACTAGGCACAAATAATCCTATGTGATACATACTATTTAATTCCCACTTGACAGATGAGGAAACAGAGGCACAGAGAGTATTAAGTAGCTTGTTCAGGCTCAGGTTTGAACCTAAGCAGTTTGACTCATCAGCCTGAATCCCTGGCCCCTCATTACACTAGAAAAGACCACCTGGGGAGCTTTCCAGGTGAGTAACTCTTGTTACAATGATCAACACCAAGAACATTTTTCTGGACCTTTAGAGGGTGATTCAAAGCTTCTCTTCATCCTAGTTCTAAGTCTGCTTGATAAGCCAGACCTAGAACTCTCTGGTGTCTTCCAGGAGGTTCTGTTCCCTGAAGTAGTGGGGCATTTAGCCAGGGCTTCCCACCTCAAGTTTTCATTTACCCACTGACATTGGTGGCCAAGGCCAGGCAGCTTTTAGATGGAAAGCTGCCTGGCATGCCTGCCCTCTGCCACACCTCTGAGAGGCCAGCTGGCCTGGGAAGGGCAGCCTACTGAGAGCTGAAAACCTGTGTCCTTTGTCCTCCTCTGAAAGGAGCACAAAGCCTCCTCCTCAGGGCTTGGCTCTGCTCAGTTCCCTGGATCCTTCTGCAGGCATTTTGAATGCCCAGTGAATCCAAAATTAGCTTGTTTCGTAAGAGTAAAATATACAAAACCCATCTATTGCCAGTGACTCATTTGTCTACGAAGTCCTATGTGGTAAAAATAGTTTCACCCCAAGAGGCCATGTATCTGTGCACTCTCCCAAGTACACATTGCAATTCAGTACACTTACTGTTTCCTTGTGTTGTAGGGAACAAAGAGGTACCAGCCGTGGATCAACAGGGAACAAGCTTGTACTCTCCTGATGGCAGAAAGGGGGCAGGAGCAGATAAGTACACAAAACTTAGAAAAAACTGGATGTGATGTTCCACATCCCCAAACACAGGTGCACCTCGCTGAGGCACAATTTGAATAAGTAAGCTCTGAGGAGGTAGAGTGGGATGCATTTAGCTGACCAAAGAGGGGAGACTTTACTTGGGTTTTAAAAAGGCAGGGCCCTTTGGGGAGATGGCAGCTGGTGGTCTGTAGGGGTGGCAGGCACTATTTACAATGCACCTTCACAACTACATCTCATTTTGTCCTGATGCCACTCTGTAACCAGGCTTCACCACCCTCATTTCTCAGATGAGAAAACTGATGCTCAGTGAGGTCTATGAATGGCCCTAAACTCAGGGCTTTATTTTTTTTTTAAGATTTTATTTATTTATTTTTAGAGAGAGGGGAAAGGAGGGAGAAGGAGAGGGAGAGAAACATCAATGTGTGGTTGCCTCACGTGTGCCCCCTATTGGGGAACCTGGCCTGCAACCCAGATATATGCCCTGACTGGGAGTCAAACCAGCGACCCTTTGGTTCACAGGCTGGCACTCAGTCCATTGAGCCACACCAGCCAGGGCCTCAACTCAGGGCTTCTGACTCACGTTCTTTCCCTTAGGTGGCAGTTTGCCTGAGGAAGTCTCAGCAATTCTCTCCTCGGAGGGTCAGCCTCACAAAGGGAAAACTTTGACTTCTCCTACAGAGGCACCTTCCTCCCAGCTTTGTGCAACGTCCACTGCAGACTCAAAGTCATGGTGGTAAAAAGTGAGTAGGCAGAGGCCACATTGATGAGAACTGGTGGCTGGACAGCAGCAGGAACATCAGGAGCACTCAGGGACTGAGCTGAGCAGACCTCCCACAGAGGACAGGAGTGGCTCAGTGGCACTCAAAGAATACCAGGGAAAAGAGTCTGCCACTGTGTCCAGGAGCAGGGTCAAGTCTCAGGAAAGTCTGTGTGCAGAGGTTTCTAGTCACCAGATGTAAGGGTGAGATAAAGCTTGTCTCTCATTTTTTAAATTATTTTTCCATTTCCATTTATCCCCCTTATACTCCCCTCCCTCCCCCAACAATCACCACACTGTTGTCCATGTCCCCTTTTTTGTTCAATCCCTCCACCCCAAAACCCCCTCTAAGAGCTGTCAGCCTACTTTCTATATATGCATCTGTCTCTATTTTGCTTTAGTTCAGTTTGTCATTAGAGCCTACATATGAGTAAAACCATATGGTATTTGTCTTTCTCTGACTGGCTTATTTCACTAAGCATAATGTTTTCCAGATCCATCCATGCTGCCACAAAAGGTAACATTTTCTTCTTTTTTAAGGCTGAGTAGTATTTCGCTGTGTAAGTATCCCATAGTTGTTGTATCCACTCATCTACTGGTGGACACTGGGGCTGCTTCCAAAAGTTGGCAATTGTAAATAACACTGCAATGAACATAGGGGTGCTTATGTTCTTTCAGTTTAGTGCTTTGGGTTTCTTTGGATAAATTCCAAAAGACGAATCACTGGGTAATAAGGCAGTTCTGTTGTTAATATTTTGAGGTATCTCCATACTGCTTTCCACAGTGGCTGCACTAATCTGCATTCCCACCAACAAAACAGAAGGGTTCCCCTTTCTTTACAGCTTCACAAGCACTTGTTTGTTGACTTCTTGATGATAGCCATGCTGACAGGTGTGAGGTGATATCTCATTGCTTTTTTCTGATGAATAGTGATGTTGGACATTTTTTCATATATTTTATTGGACATCTGTATGTCCTCTTTGGAGAAATGTTTATTCAGGTCTTTTGCCCATTTTTAATTGGATTATATGGTTTTTTGGTGTTGAGTTTTATATATTCTTTATACATTTGGATATTAACCACTTATTAGATGTATTGGTGAATATCTTCCCCCATTCAGTGGGTTGTCTTATTTTTTTTTTATTTTATCCATTTATAGTTCTAGAGAGAGCAGAAGGGAAGGAAAAAGAGAGGGAAAGAAACATCAATGTGTGGTTGTCTCTCATGTGCCCCCAACTTGGGACCTGGCCCACAACCCAGGCATGTGCCCTGACTGGGAATCAAACCAGCAAGAAGGCCTGTGCTCAATCCATTGAGCTACAACAGCCAGGGCTGTCTTTTTATTTTGTTAATGGTTTCCTTTGTTGTGCAAAAACTTTTTAATTTGATGTACTCCTAGTTGTTTTTTTCCTGTTGTTTCCCTTGACTAAGGAGATATATCAGAAAAAAAAACTGCTCCGAGCAACGTCTGAGATTTTCCTCCCTACGTTGTCTTATTCATGGATAGGAAGAATTATCATTAAAATGTCCATACTACCAAGGGGTTGCCAGTATAATTCCTAGTCAGGGCTCATGCCTGGGCTGTTGACCAGGTCCCCAGTGGGGGCCATGTGAGAGTCAACCACACATTGATGTTTCTCTCCTTCTCTTTCTCCCTCCCTTCCCCTCTCTCTAAAAATAAATAAATAAAATCTTTAAAAAGAAATGTCCATACTACCCAAAGCAATCTATAGATTCAATGCAACTCCTATCAATACACCAATGATGTATTTCATAGAACTACACCAAATATTTCAAAAATTTATATGGAATCATAAAAGACTCTGAATACCAACAGCAATCTTAAGAATGAAGTTGGAGGAATCATGCTACCTAATATCGAACTGTACTTTAAGGCCATAGTAATCAAAACAGCATGGCACTGGCATAATAACAAACACAGATCAATGGAATGGAATAGAGCACTCAGAAAAAAAATCCATGCCTTTATAGCCAATTAATATTTGACAGAGGAGGCAAGCACATACAATGAGCTAAAGACAGTTATTCAGTAAGTGGTGTTGGAAAATTGGACAGATATGTTCAGAAAAATGAAACTAGACTACCTTCTTATACCACACACAAGAATAAATTCGAAGTGGATTAAAGACTTAAATGTTAGACCCAAAACCCTCATTTTTAAACCAACCAAAGGCAGGATAGCTGTTCTTTGTTTCCATGAGCGAGCAGAAGAGGAAACGGGGTTGCCTGTGATGCAGTGGGGGAGAATACAAGGGGTGGGGTTGGTTTAGTGCTCTGGCTGTGAGGAAGTGGAACTTGTTACAGAAAGACTTCCTTGGAGTATAGTGGCAGGGGCTGTCCAACCTTTTGGCATCTCTTGGCCACAGTGGAAGACAAGTTGTCTTGGGCTACACGCTAAATACATTGCAACACATAATCACAAAAAAATTCTCATGATGTTTTAAGTAAATTTACAATTTTGTGTTGGGCTGCATTCATAGCCATCCTGGGCTTCATGTGGCCCATAGGCCTCAGGTTGGACAACCCTGTCTAGAGGCTTTCAGAGGTTTCTCTCAGCCCTGAAACCATTCAGCACAATGTCTCCCTGTCCAGATGTGGGTGAACTTGGTTTTATGTGATGAGAGCAGAAGGAATCCTTGAGTCTGAACAATACCAGGGCAGACTCCTCTGCTTCCCTCCTTCTGCCTCTCTTCCCTATGCCCTCCCTCCCAGAAGCCGAAGTCTGCTTCCCCGAATTCTGTTGCACCCACCTCCTTCTGGCCTATCAATCGGATTTGCTGATAGACAAATGGAAACTAGGTTTCACTGAGCCCTGCTGTGTGTCCTTCCCTGGGCTTGGCACTGTGGTCACGCAATGAAATGAATAAGACATTTCCTGCCCTGAGGAGTTGTCCATCAGGAAATTCAGAGTTAAACAACTATGAGAATTATGACGGAAGGCAGCAGCCATCAACAGAGCTGTGAACAAAATGCTGGAAGCTGTGAAAACCCACAGGAGGGAGAAATGGGTGAGGAGGAAAAGAAACAAGAGGTGAGGCTGAGAAGGAAGAGTTAGCCAATTGAAGAACTGGTACAGGGGGCAGTTTTCAAAGTGTTATCACAAGCTTTTATTCCTTCCACTCACACAATAAGGGAAGCCAGCCAGAAATTATTCTCCCCACTTCTGTGATGAGAAAATTGAGGCACAGGTGAGGGTACAGCTGGGATGTAAACACCCATCTTTTACACCCAGGCTCACTGCTCTTTCTTCAAGGCCAGGTTGGGATCAGGATGGAGAAGGTAGCAAAGGTGATGAGGTACCTTAGAGGGAGAAGCTGAAGGCTAGGGAACCCCCAAAGGCAAACCAGGAACACCTGGTGATTCTGGCTAACTTTACAAGGGGTGTCCTGGAAAGCACTTCTCTGATCACTGTTACTACTACAAATAACTTTTATTTCTATTTTTCAGACAAGAAAATTGAGATTCAGAGAGGTTAGGAATTAGCTTGAGACCTTACAGGACTGGCAGGATTAAGACTGCAAACCCCAAACTCATAGCCACAGGGAAACACCTCCCAGGTGGAACAGGAATGCTGTCCCATTGTTTAATTCAATGCCTTTGGCATCATCCAGCCCCAGGGAGCGGGCCCCCCAGGAAGAAGGCCTCTATTCTGCAGCTTCTTAAATTCCCAGGCTTAAAACCAGTTTGACCAGCTTTCCTGACCCTAGGACTGAGGAAGGTATCCACAGCCAAGGCAAACTGGCAACATCCTGGACAGACCCCCTGCTAAGGACAGCCACCATCTCTTTCCAGGTCTCTAACTCCCACTCTCTCACTGTGCCCAGAGCTTGGGGTGGGGGAGGTTTTCACCCACGCAATTCTCCGCCAGGGGAAGTAGAGAGAGGAAGTGGGTCAGATAGGGGAGGGAGAGGGGGTGGGTAAACACCGTGGGTGTGAAGGGACAGTTTGGGCGGCCAGGGGGACTTTCCCTACGTCTGAGCTCCTCCCCCAGGCAGGGCGTCCAAGTTCCCCAACATACCACGGGCGTGAGCCTCTGTTTGGGTTTCCCACTCTTCACATCCAAGTCCTAGTTTATTTATTTCCCGCCCTCTATGATGCACCTCTCTCCCTTAATCTTGGAATCATTTTACTACTCATTGCTCCCTCCCTCCCCCGCGACCCCCCCCCCCCGCGCGCGCGCGCGCGCGCACACACACATACACAATCTCAGGTGAGACAAAGCAGGCCTACCAGGTTTCACCAGAGCACAGCTGGACTCCGAAATGAGGGCACCGCCCCCCCCCACCCCACCCCAGGAAGGCTCCATGAAGAAACCTGGTTGAAATATGAGCCCGAGCTTCTCTCTTTGTGACTTCTCTTCCTTTCTGTTGCCAGGTCTGCCTGGCACTAGGCGTCCTGCCACGGTTTTTTCGGGCAACTCCCCGGCCAGCCCCCACAGATTACTTTCTATTTCACTTGGTGGGAGCGACTGTGGGAGGCGGTTTGGTAGAAGGGCAGCCAGTCCTCCAGTGAGACTTCCTAAGGGTCTGTGGAAACAAAACCAAGTGGATCTTTTTGTTCGTTTATTTAACGAGAAAAAGACGGAGAGATGTGTATGTCTTTAAACACACACCGCTAAGTTTCTTGTCAGTTTCCGGAGTACAACTACAGATCACCCGGGAGGTGAAAAGCACATTCTTGACACTTCAGGTAAAACACTGCAAAAACGGATGGATGTCCAAAGATTAGATAGACCGCCCCAACACACATATCCGCATCCAGGCAGGGACAGAAGTGCTAGGACAGGCTACCCCATGACGTCGGGAAAACAGGCTCCAGGTTGGCCAGGCGCCGCGGGTGGGGCGGCGGGGGGCGGGGGGGGGACCCACCTCCCTTTCCTCCCGCCCTCCCCTGCTCCGTGCCTTCCCTTTCCCCTCCTCCACTCCGCCTCTCCCTCACCGCCGGCCCTCCCTTCCGTTCACCCTCCGACTTCCCCTCCCCTCACCCTTCGCCTCCCCCAGCTTCCCTTCTCCCTCCCTCCTCGGTCCCGAGGTCGCTGTTTACGCCCTCCGGCACCCGCCCCGCCCTGCCCGCTTACGTAACCCTCGGGACGTCACGGCCCCGCCCACCGGAAGCGCTGCCCTCGTAAGGGCAAAGACTCCGGCGGGGCGGGGGCAGAGGTATCAGGCTGCCTTTGGCCAGGCTCAGGGTAGCGAACCGGCTTCCAGGTCATGGCAAAGGATGTGGCTTTCCGCTCTACTCCTGAGAGCTGGAGGCACATGTGGGCAGCCTTCTCAGATGTCAGCTCCCTGCATCCTCCCTCTTTGAATTTCTCATTAAATAGAGCTAGATTGAAATACAGATGACGAATTGGCCTTTAATAGATGCACTCAGATAGTCCCTTGATGTCCTGGGTCCTTAAAGTCCAAGGCCACAGGCCAGTGTCGGGTAGTGTAAAGGGCAGCGCGATGCCTCCTCTGGGTGACCTTAAGCCTCATAATGGCTTTGGGCCTGAGTTTCCTTGTCTATAAAATATAGAGGCTACTTGCCTGTGAGTGATGATGAGGATCAGATGAGCCTTCCACTTGTTGATGTAAAACAGCTTTGTAAGCGTGAAATGCTGTGCACACTTAAGAGTAGTCATTTTGTTCCCCTGAGGAACCTGTTCAGGTGCTCCTTCTGAGGAAAGGAACAGAGTCTCAAAGATGGACTGGGCTTACAGAACCTACCTCTCTGTGGCTTCACTCAGCTGCTCTGGCAAAGCGCTTTGACCCTGATGAAAAGCTTAAGCTTTGTAAGCAGTCATCTGGTGTTTGCCTCCTTCTGTTCTCCTGACTGTGGACAGCTGGGGGCCTCTGTTAGTAAGTGGTGAACCTGCTTGAGATGACCCAGTTAAACCAAGTTGGAAACCAAAATTGCTAAAAGCCAGTGATGAGCAGTCTGTGAATGTCTCATACAGTGTTCAGTACTGTACAGGACCTGTCTTCTGTGCCTCCTAATCAGACCTCCTTCCTTCCAAATCCAGCCCAGGCTCAGAACTCCCAACACCAACAAACAGTTGCCTACTGGACATCAGCTCACTATTGGTATCTCCATTCCAGCCCCCTCCATTCATTTTGGACTATGTTTTCCCAAGGCTCAACTGCCCACATTTCTCTGAGTGCTGGTTACTTTGCATGTATGTCCTCTGTGTGCCTGCTTCCTCCTCCTTCAGCACTTGGAGTTTCCTAAAGGAACAGACCATTTCTCTCCAAATCAGACAGAAGAGCCCTCACTCTCCACCCATGAGGCTAGGCACCAAGTGTCCTTCTTTCAATCTCTCAAAAACAAGGAGGACGAACGGTGTTCACATCGTAGAATCAACTGATTGAATTATGACCCATATATAAATGGCAGTGAGTCATAGAACAGATAAGGAGAGTCTTTGCAGTGCTCACTCGCTCAAGCTTCCTCCTCACCCAAGGTTTCAGTGATCCCCACGAGACCCTTCCCTAGCCAGGGAGGAGTTGCTGGATTGTTGAGAATGAGACTACACAATGGACAGGCAGGTACCCTGTTTTGGGAGGTGACTGTCTTCATTACAGGTAAGGTCCTCTTAACAGATGAGGTCAACTGCTCCTGAGGTGCTGGCTAAAATTGGTTCAAAGATTCAGTCTAAGATGGGAGATCAAATGCTCTTGCTCAAAATTTCACGATTCCTCTGGGAGTGGGGATGGAGGGTGGGGAGGACTTTCCTTCTCATCATTGCCTCTGGCTTAGAGTTTCTGTTTTTCTTAAGTCAGATCAGTTTAGGAATCTTCTTGCTGATCCATGAGGGCTCTCGCTGTTGTGAGCTGTGGAGTTCAGCCCTTTTCCTCACAAGTGAACTCTTTATGAGGTCTGCACATGCATCAGAGGCTTACTGATGGCTGGGGTCTGCGGATGGGTTAATGCAGCAAAATTGAAAATAGCTTCAAAAAGACTGTCGGACATTTCTATTCTTAAAAATTCCCTCTGTTTCCTCTATAACACTGGCTCCAGCCCCAACCCTACACCACTTTAATGTTACTCAAGTTCTTAGCTCTCTTTTCTACCACTTCCCCCATTTTTTGCTTTTCTCCTCAATAGCAAAAATTCAGATTCCTCCTATTTTCTTTTACAGGGTAATTCAGCTCTTTCTAACCCTTACCCACACTTCTGACGTGGCTCCAATTCTCCTCTCTGTAAGTTCCCCTCTTCCTGAACTATGCCAAGGCTGGAGGGGGTGTTAATCTTCCTGGATTTATACAATGTGGTTTTTACATAAGAATATTTATTTACACCAGATCCTTCTTTAAATTCAGAGGGAGCAGGGAGCATCTTTCTGGGAGCTTCCACATTACCACTAAGATCATCATTCTGCTCACATTTGGTGGCTCAACCTCCCCAAAGTCCTCAAACCTATCTCATAACATTCCTGTCTCGACTCATCTCAGGAATTTTTGATATGGGACCCACCTGGCTTCCACACACTCTGATGCCTGCAAAAACAGGTGTTGCTGGTGGAAGTGGGGTGCTTGTGGTGTCACAAGAAAAGCATTTTCAGGGACCCACAAGGAAGGATGACGTCTGGTGGTAATAGTTATTTGTGTGGAAATAAAAGACTGTCCTCAGGTTTCCAATATCTCATCTTTATGAGTGGAAAAAGTCCAACTTGCCTTCATCAGGCCTAGAAATAGGGCCAGTGTCCAGACATTTTGTGCCTTATTAAAGCTTAGTCCTTCAGAGTCTGCACAGTCTGCCTCAGGCCCCTGTCACCAGGAGGGAGAGGGAGGGGATTCATTGTTAAACTTGGTTATATTATCACAGGCTTGTTTCTGTTCAAACTAACCAATCAACTTTCCAAGCTTCCACAGGCTGCCACTGGATGCTCCCCCTAGCCAATCCCTTTCCTAGATCTTCTGGGGTCTTGTATACCTTATCCAGTGGGATCCTTTTCCCAGACTAGACTGACAGGTCTTTATGGTCACCATTTTTGCTACTACTGCACATGTACTTACCTCCCCCTTTAGTGTTCTGCCCTTTCCCCCAGTAATCTATATTGAATGGACTGGTGGTTTCCTGGGCAGTGCGTGAAGCTGTAACTTCGTGCTTAAGCAGATTTATGCTTCCTGTTGATTATGCTTATATGTCTGATTTCCTTTGCTCCCTTCCTTTATTAATATCTAGCTGCCTATGCTAACAGAGAGAGGCAGCTGAAAACACCTGGGACCACCTGACTCTTTGCCTGACTGAACACGACTTAGCCTCTGACCTCAAGGGAGTTTTCTTAGCCAAGAGGGAGGAAAGAAAGCCCTGAGCTGAGCATAGAAAGAAACAGGGAAAGGATGTTGATTGTTCTTTTCCCAGCTATTATCCTGACCCTGATTACTCTCATTGTCATTATGGCCTCTCATTAAACCCACCGAGGATGATAGTAAATGCCAACTGTGAATAACTTTAGATTACTGGCTTCAATATTCCAACATAGGGATTCACACCATAAATTCCTCCTTGAGTTCAGTGTGTGTGTGTGTGTGTGTGTGTGTGTGTTGTGAGGATATTATTTTAACAGACTAATTTGAATACTTTCTTATATTTCAGAATGAAAATTATATAGTGCATGTATTCCATTTTTCCCTTGGCTTCCTGGAAACTCAGAGATAAGTTTAAGGGTCAGTGAAGTAACTAATCCAAGCACATTAGCAAATACCTATCTTTAGCTCTCTCCCTCATATTACTAATTGGTTTCTAATCCTTAATAAAATATAAATACATACATATAATTCTCCTCCTTTATATGTGGTTTAATATTTTAATATGACTCAAATTCTTCTTGGAAGGAAGCAAAGTATGTATAAATTATAAGTAATAACATATACTGATCACTATTATGTGCTGGGTGCTAATCTAAGTACTATAAACTCATTTACCAACAACTCTAAGAGATAAAAACTACTATTAGCCTCATATTATAGATAAACAAACTAAGCCCAGAGAGTTTAATAAGTTTTTTAAGATAACACAACTAGGATTTGAACCTGGGCAGTATGGCTTTAACACATATGCTCTAACCATCACACTAGAATAAATAAATTACGATCTAGTTCGAAAGCTTTTAAGTCATCTGGGTCAGTCATCCTCAGAATAAGGCTGATATATAAGCAGCTCAGACCACCCATTCTTAATCTGTAGAGAGACTCCTCCTACCAACCTTATTCTTGATGTGGAGGTTGGAGGCAGTAAGATTTAGAATCTTTGCCCATCCTTCCTCAGTCCCTCCCCCGACCCTAGCCCCTTTCAGTGTCTTGTCTAATATGTCCATCATTCGATCTGTGTTACTTTTTCCTTCAGTTATATGGAAAGAATAAGGTTTGTTTGGTTTTTTTTTTTTCTGTCCCTGTATCACTTGCATGGAGATAATTGATTCAACCAAATTCAATAAAGGTACATGAAGACCTAATGTGTTCAGGGTCAAGTATGTGCTAGGCAGTGAAATGCAAATGTATAATCTAGTCTCTGCCTTCAAGGAATCCCAATTTCACAGTTCTATACAGTGTGTGATAATGCCAGGATATGTACTTATCAAGTTATAAACAAAGGAGAAAGTGATTAATTGTAATGGAGATTTGGGGAGGAGGGTGGATCCAGGAAGCCTTCACAAGGAGATAACATAGAAGCTAGATCTTGAAGGATAAGTAGGATTTTGGATGGGCAAAGAAATGGACCAACAGAATTCTATGCACAGCATATAATATGAGCAAAGTCACAGTGGTATCGAAGAATAAAGTGTGTGTTTGAGAAACTCTGAGAATGAGTTTAATTGTTAGAGGTTGAGCTAGATTATAAGGCCTTGTAGGCTCAACTATTAATTTGAACTTCCTCCTGTAGGAAGTCTTCAAAGATTTTTCAGCAGGAGAGACAAGATAAATCTGTGGTTAGAAGGAGCTCTGACAGCAGTGTATGGACTCAGGGAAGAGCATGAAGGGGAGCAGTCCAGGCAGAGAGATCACTTAGGAAACTATTGTAATGGTCCAAGAAACATTTGAGGCCAAGTGGCTTTAGGGATACTGAGTAGAAAATATTTCAAAAGAATGATTGACAGGACTGGGTCCCTAATTGAATATGCTCTATCGGTTCAGGCAGTAGGCCTCCTGGATATATCTCCAAATCAAGAGATTGTAATATGTCAGGTAGTCACATATTCTTCTGGGGCCCAAGGAGCCATCAGTGTGGACCATAGATCACAGATTAAGGAAGATATGGGGTAGATAACTCTCTTGTTACAGATAAGCAAACTGAAACTCATAGAGGTAAATGACTCCCAATCTGGCCACCAGTCTCCTTCCTCTCAACCATATGGGTCAGATGTTTGGCCTTCCCTGGCTCTGAGTCATGCTGCAGTTGAACAATACCTTGAGCCCAGAGCCAGGAAGGCCAGAGGTGGGAAACTACAGTACTTCTTCAGATTCTTCCTTCTTTCTTGAGTTTGTCTTTCTCCACATTTTGGCCCCCACCCCAGGGTCATCTCTGGTTGTCACAGCTGTGATACCAGCTTCCTGGCAGCCCCAGACACTCAGCCCAGGAGGCCCAGCCCCACTATGGCTCTGCCAAAACATCTGGGGAAACTCCAACAGTTTCAGGGCCTCTTCTTGTATTCCTGCCTGGAGATGAAGAGGTTTTATCTGTGCCTCTGAGAGTGAGGATGAGGAGGGTTTACAATACATCTGTCCTCTAAATTTGGGAAAGAGTCAATAAATTCAGCTTCAGATCTGCTACTGCCCCAAGGCCTGTGTCCCCTGGTTGAGTTTCTGGCACTTTCAGTCATACCTCCTCGTACCACTGGAGAAGGCCGGGAGAGTGCAGGTACTGAAGATCACATTCTTGGAGGCTTTCAGGATAACAGACCTTAACAGATAGTTTCCACCCTATGATACAACTAGGGAGTCAGCAAAGCAAAACACATCACGGGACCTTTGTAGCCAAATACTGGTCTGGCCTTCTATCCACATCTCTCCCCTCTCCCAGTTCCTACCTCATCTCTTATTCACTCTCACAAACAGCCTCAGCCCTCCTGCCTTCCTTTGCCCTGCCTTACCACAAGGCCAGGCTGCCAAAGGAGGGAAGAAAAACCAGGATGTTCCTCTGCCTGTGGATGCTAGTGGGTCAGTGGATGCTAGTGGATGCTAGTAGGGCACAGAGCGGAAAGCAGCCCTCAGGGAATAGCTATCTTTGTGAGGGTGCAGATTTCCTCCCTAAATGGGGCCTGGCATACAGTTAGCCTCAGTTACAAGTCTAATGAATTAGTGACACTCCCAATTCTCCCTCCTGGTGGAAGGAGGGTGACTCTGTATGAGTCCAGGAACCTGGAGGCCTCAACCTTTCAAGTCATGGAGGTCATCCTGTGGTCTCCTAGCTGGCCCTTGAGAGCAAAAGTGGCAGCACCCTACCCACCTCACACACATCCCCAATACCCTAAATGTCATGTCTCTGTGGCTGAGCCTCTATCCTGGAACCCTGGGTTCAGCTGTCTCCAAGACCCAGCCAAAACTGAATCCTGGCTCCTCTCTTCACTGGTCATTGTCTGAAGGGCAAATGCTCTCATCCCCACACTGCTGTGTACATGTTCTACTAATCTGACTCCTGCTACCTTATTGCCAAACCTTTTCCTTGGGTTTTCTTTGGACCCAGCAAAGCTTCCTGTGTCCTCCCCTCGACTCCAGCATTTCTCCACCTCCTCACTTCACTGAAACAGGCTATCCCCCAAAGGTCTCTCAAGGAGAGCTTGCACCCACCTCCCTCAGGTTCATGTGGTAGGACAGAGTCTTCCTTGCTCTGCATGACCTATTCCCCACCATCACTCTGCATTGCCTTCTCTGAAGTTCATTTTGTCCACTGTACCATCATCTTTGACTCTCCTGGTCACTCCTTCTCATTGACCCAAGATCTTGCCTCTGCAAGGCTCACAGCCTGTATCTCTACCCCTAACTCCTGCTATCACTTGAGGAAACATCCACATCCATTTGAGTGACTGAGCTTGTTCTTCCCCCTGGGGGAAGCTTAGTCTCCTGACTCCATGTCACCAAGCAACCTTTCTGCTTTCAGCCTCCAAACCCACCCCAAGCAGGTGGTCAAAACCCACCACTGTATCTCCAGAGCCTGGCACCTAGGGGAACCTAATAAATATTACCTAAGCAAGTGAATGAATGAAGTGTCATGAGAGAGGAGTCTGGTGTAATGGAAAGAGCACTAGACTGTAGAGCAAGATAGAGCTTCTAGTTCTCACCCTGCCACTAACTAGCTGTGTAGCTTTGGGCATCTATTCCCATCTCATGGCCTTCTTTTCTTTATCTGGAAAATTAGAAATTCTGTGTAGATGATTTCTGAAAACTCTACCCCTGACAGTTGACAATAATAAGAGCTATGGTTTATTGAGCATCTATGATATTTAGATATTGTGCTAGGCATTCTCTATATATTATTACTCGTCTACCTCATCTATTCATTAACTGTGAAGAATGTATTGTCTCCATTTTAAAGATAAGAATAAGAGAGGTTAAAGATTTGCCTTGCCATAAAATAATAGGTGGAAGATTTAGGATTAGAATCAAGGTTGGTTAAAAAAGCAAATATGTCTAAATGACTCATGTCTTGAGATCAAAGAGATCTTTTGTTTAGAGGGACTAATGCATGCTCTTCTGGTTACTGAAGGTCTCTCTGAGAAGGCAGGAAGCTGCCTTCAGCAATATGTCTAGGGTAAATGCCTTGCTTGTCCCACCCTTTGCGTGGGTCTACTCCCTACCTGTTTAGTTCGCTAGCAATTGTGAATCAGGTGCTGCTGCTGGTGGGGGAAGCTAGATGAGGGGAGCATTGTAGAGGATACAATGGGGTCAGGACAGCTCCTGGAGTCTGGGCAGATACGTATGACAACTATGGGCCTGGAGGTCTAAGAGTGCCTCTAAGACACGGTGTGCTGATTGGGATCCACAGGACCCTGCTTCAGAATGGCTTGGGTTCTCATTAAAAAATACAGGTGTCCAGACCCGACCTCAGGGAGAGATATTTAATCTGAATGTTTACCCAGTTTCTCAGGTGATTTGAATTACTGTCCTGAGCAGTCTCGTGGTTAGAGACTTAAATGCCGGGTGAGAGATTTTTAATAAATGCTGTAGGCAATGGGAAGCCATTGGAGGTTTTTAATATACCAAAAGTAACATAATGAGAATATTATTCAAAGAAAATTACTCTGGCAAGCAGTGTTAAGCATGGATTAAAGTGAAGAGAGGAAGAGAGACTGGATGGCAGAATACCAACAAGTGTCTATAGCAATAGCCTAGAGGGGACAGAAGGACTGAGATGGGGAAGGCAATGCCCATGGCAAGAGGCAAAAACAGGAGAGCTACTGCAAATGTAGGCTCTCTAGGCCTTGACAACTGATTATCAGGGGTAGGGTGAAAAGTGTCTGCCAGGGTGTGAGCCTTATGACTAGAAAAAGAATAGTAATGCTCTGAGAGAGAAAGAAATCAGAAGTGGAGAAGAAGGGAGGAAAGTATCTTGATTTCTTATATGTCGAGATTAAAATACCAGAAAAAATATTTCAAAGATGTCCAGTTCTCAATTGGAAAAAAATAGCTGGGAGCTCAGTAGTAAAGTTGGGGTTAGAAACAACTGATGGTTTGAGATTTATTGTATATCAAGAGTTCCAAATTCAAATACCTCCACAGTCAAGATAGGTAATGCAAGTGAGGATTAAGTATAATTTAAAAAACCCACATAAGTCCATGATAAATGGTAACCACCACTTGGTCTTATTAGGGATTGATAAAAAGTTGTAGGGACTGTGGCAAACTGGATGACACACTCTTGTCTTAGGTGCCAGTCATTGCTAAGCAGACATGTGGGATAATTGTTAATAGATACTCTGTTTTTTAAAGAGAAATTGTAGCCCTGGCTAGTGTGGCTCAGGGGATTGAGTGCTGGCCTGTGAACCAAAGAGTCACTGGTTCAGTTCCCATTCAGGGTACATGCCTAGGTTGCGGGTCAGGTTCCCAGTATGGAGCATGTGAAAGACAACCACACATTGATGTTTCTCTCCCTCTTTTTCTCCCTCCCTTTCTCTCTCTCTAAAAATAAATAAATAAATAAATCTTTAAAAAAGAGAAATCATAAATCTATGTTTTTAAAATATGGTACTTCATAAACATTGACAAGTCATTTTTAAATCGTTTAAACATTATTCAGGAAAACAATATATGTATCTGTGATTGAGTCAGTTCTGCTTCACAGGCTTCCAATTTGTGACATCAGAGCCACACAGATGGGATTCAAGAGGGAGTTGAACAAATTGAAAAGAAATTCAGGGACTGTGCCAAGGAGAACTAGGATCCTCCAAGGTTACCAAGCTTGCCTGTGGGTGAAACTAGGGCTTAAAGAGGCCCTGATGTTTTTTAGCCCCTGGATATCTGATGGCCTTCCATGTTGGTGGCAGCAAACAAAGCCTGCATTTGCCTATTTCTGCTCATCACCTGGAAATTGTGTAAGTAGCCACCGAGGTTCTACTATTTTCCAGGTTAAACGCATCTTGAGGTTGAGCCTGCAGCCTTTGCCCCAACCCCTTTGTGTCCATTTTCACCCCTTTCATCCCTGTACAAAGATGCCCTGTCCCTCAGAGTGTTTTAGTCCTAGCTGGAGCAGGCATTGTGTTCAGCACATTCTAGATGGTCACTTTACCATCAAAAAGTTGTGTTGCTTAGGTACTTTTTGTATAACTGAATCTACTTTTTGTTTCCATCTTCAGACAACTGAAGGAATCCATTACTTTTTAATTTTCACATTCTTCTCCAGTCCCTGACTTTATCTCAGAACTGGTTCTTAGGGCCTTAAAATTATTTTGACCTGAAGATTAGAAAGCCCTTTGCATATTTAGTTTACCAAATGTTCCTTTAGTCCAGATGTATGTTTTTCTACTTCCTTCAACCCAAAGCATCTTTACATTATCTATTTCTGTCCCTGTCTCAGTTCACTTTGGAGTGGAGGAAGGGCTTAAAGGCAGAAGTTTGTAATATAGCTAACATCCCTACTTTCTTACACTCTTCATTAACAGATTTTAGGGACAATGTCATTATCTTCTGCCCTTGATTCCTATTCCTCATTCTAAAGAATAACTCATAGACTGGCTTGCTTAGAGCCAATCTTGAAAAATACAATTTTGTGCAAAGATGATAGGGAGTTCTAAAAGATGTTTCGGACATTACCCAATGATGCTTGTAAAGAGTTATACAGTTAGCAGTCTTTCCACCTGGTTAGGAAAGGAGAAAGAGGTATCTGGTCCTCCCTGGGTCTGGGCAGCCCAGCAAGGTTGTCACCAATGAGGTCTGAAAAGAGAAAAGATCAAATCAGCATCTACACCAGCCACACTCAGACATACTCTGCAGAAATGTACTCTCCCTGCCAAAATACACACCCACCAAAGTATCCACATTTAACAATGATGTCCTTCAATATACACCAATATAGTGTGTGTTAGCATCTGCAAACACATATCCAGCCCTTCCTATCCACAAACACACACATACACATTTAAATAAGTACACTCACTCAAATTACACACACACACACACACACTTCCCTTCCTCTTTCTCACACACACAAACACATACACAAAGACATAGACCTACAAAAACTACACACTGTGCAGTGTAAGAGTTGATATCATCCTCCTAGAATATCTCAGCCCAGACTCTGCCTGCACATCAGCTTTATACAACCTCAGGTCTCTACACATGGTCAGAACACTGGGAGGTAACCTTGGCAAACAAGCCAAGGCCCTGCAGGCCCAACAGGATGCTGGTAAAGACAAGGGACACATACAATGTTCTTGTTGCTCCTGCTGGGAAGTAGAGGGCAGGGCATGTGATATGACTCTACAAACAGGGTCAGATCTGAGTACTGAGAAGAGGGACCCCATTCTCAGTGGGGATTTGGTCTCACAAGGGCAGTTTGAGATACTTTGGGTCACTCTAGAGTGGCCATACAGGTGGGCATCCAGGACCAGGGGGGCTATAGGGGAGCCACTGGGTCTGAGATCAAGCCGCTGAGAATCAGATCAATGATTTGGAACATAAAGAAGCAAAAAAACAAGCTATCAGAACAAGAAGAAAAAAGAATCCAGAAAAAATGAGGACAGTGTAAGCAGCCTCTGGGACAATTTCAAGAAGTCCAACATTCGCATCATAGGGCGCCAGAAGGAGAAGGGAAAGAGCAAGAAACTGGAAATCTATTTGAAAAAATAGTGAAAGAAAACTTCTCTAATTTGGTGAAGGAAATAGACATGTCAGTCCAAGGAGCACAGAGAGTCCCACACAAGATGGATGCAAAGTGGCCCACTCCAAGACACATCATAATTAAAATCCCAAAGGTTAAATATAAAGAGAGAATCTTAAAAGCATCGAGGGAAAAGCAGTTAATTACCTACAGGGGAGTTCCCATACGATTGTCAGCTGATTTCTCAAAAGAAACTTTGCAGGCTTGAGGGATTGGCAAGAAATATTCAAAGTCATGAAAAGCAGGGACCTACAGTCAAGATTGCTCTATCCAGCAAAGCTATCATTTATAATCAAAGGGCAGATAAAGAGTTTTCAAGACAAGAAAAAACTAAAGGAGTTCACCATCACCAACCCATTATTACATGAAATGTTAAAGGGTCTTATTTAAGAAGAAGATCAAAACTATGAAGAATAAAATGGCAAAAAAACAAACAAACCCAAATCTATCAACAATTGAGTCTAAAAAACAAACTAAGCAAACAAGAAGAACAGAGACAGAATCATGGATATGGATAGTGTTTTGATGATTGCCAGATGGGGGGAGTGGTGTAGAGGAATGGGTAAGCAGGTGAGGGAATTAAGAAGTACAAATAGGTAGTTACAAAATAACTATGAGTATATGAAGTACAGTGTAGGAAATGGAGTAGCCAAAGAACTTAAATGCATGACCCATGGACATGAACAATGGTGTAGGGATTACCTGAGAAGGTGGGGGAGGCTGGGTGCAGGAGGAAAAGAGGGGAAAAAATGGGACAACTGTAATAATATAATAAATAAAATATAATTAAAAAAAGAAACTGATTTGAGAAACCAAAATCTGAGTTGGGTCAATTACACTGTGTATTGACTCATGAGCTTTGAATGTGAGATAAATTAAGCTTCCTCTCTCTAGGTTTTTGTGAAGAAAGAAAATAGTATGAGAAAGCAGGAGTAGAGCCTTCTTGTTCTCATTGATTATCTATGTTCTTTACAAAGTTCAGGAAGTAGTAACAAATGATTAAGCTATAACACACCCTGGGTAACAGGAAAAGGTGGTGATAAGGTCTCCTTGCTCCTATCCCAAAAATGCACACTATCTCAACACAGGAGCTCTATGGTCCAATTTAAAGTCAGCAGATCTGGTCCTAGGCCTGGCTTTTTGAGAAGCAGCTATGTGACCTATTGAGTGATACAAAAATCTACATAAGGACAGAGTTCTATTTCCTAAAGGTGGGGATGGGTGATATCCTGTCAAAAATACTTTTTTTCATCAATTCTAGACTAAAGGAAGTCCTAGTCACAAGATCCCTGTCAACTGCACACCCAGACAAATGTTAAGTGTTTTCAGATTTAGATGCTGAATGACAGTGTACACCTGTCTAAATCTTTACCTGTTTTCCCGACTTCTTTTGTGTTTGACCTTGGTAAGTTCTGGTCTTGCTGATACCTGGTCTCTTTGGTTTGAGGCTTTCTAGGTCATCTTGTTCTTCCAGGCCTGTTTCCTGTAACAAGTTGTTTCTCCTTCAATGAGCAGGGGGAAGAGTCTCATCTCGACTGACCCAAATTTGAGAAGGAGCCAAATGAAGAACCAGCAAGGATATGTGTTTAATGCCAAGTATGATAATTCCAGGGCATTTTGGTGACTTCATGAAGCTATGGAACAGGGTATTTAAAACCTGAACTGTCCTAGAATTGTAGGACATATGCACATAGTAACCTGTTTTCAAGCAGCTTGCAAACTGTGGAGACAAGATGTGAACTTCTAAAAAGATTACTGCCAATACCAAACTATAGATTATAAATGCCAAATGGGTGGTATGGCTTACATTAATTGGGCAGGGCAGGTTTTCAAGGTAGAAAACAAATCTTAAACTGTGTCTTCAGGAGTGTGGGGGATTGGGAGAAGTGAAAACAAGGCAGTGAGGAATCTAAGACATTATGACATATGTAGGAGAGCCAGGCACATTCAGGCATGCATGCATTGGGGACCATGTTATTGGGCAGGGATGGGGATCATGGACAAAATGTTGAGGGCTCTGGGCTGCAAAGCTGGTGTGATGCTCAGAGAACATTAGGGAGAATGGCCCTGGAGTACAAAGTGACAGAAACCTAAAAAAGCAGCTGGGGCCAAATTAGGAAAGGTCTTAACTATTAGGCAAAGGGGTCCAGACTTAATGCAGTAGACAAATGGGGAAGGTAGGTACCTCAGATGATCTGAGCAAAAGAAGAGGAAGTAAATGCAGAACTGTACTAACAGTGGGACATGATTTGACAGAGTCCACTGCAGTTATCTGGGTATGAAGAAGCAATAGGATTTCTGGTCAAGATGGAGGCATAGGTAGACACACTTATCCTCCTCACACAATCATAGAATCACAATCAGATCTCAAAACTAATAACACCCAGAACTGTGAGAAAATTGAGATGTGTAGTAGTCAAACAACAAATGATTTAAATAAGACACATTTATTCAGATAAGTAGGAGGGGTTGAGTCACAGAGACAGGCAGAGAGGTGGTATGGCACTGAAAGGTGGTGGAGGCAGCGGCAGTGGCAGAGGCAGTGAAATGGCCAGGAAGGATACCTTAGTAAAAGGCAAAAGATTTATACGATCTGAAGAGAAACCAGTGTATAAGGGAGGGATACCTTAGGAGCAATAAATCCCAGCCCAAGGCCAGACCACAGTCCAGGGTTCCAGCACCAGGAAGATAGAGCCCTATTACTTCTGGCTGTAAAAACCAGTGGGGGTTGAGGCAGCAGAAGAAACTGCCAGATTTTGCTGCTTAAAGGGCCAGCACAGTATTAGAACATTAATAAACCCACCCACTCCAGGATTCAGAACTAGGAAGCAGATGGAAGGGCGTCAGTAACACTTGGGAAGGGAGTGAAGTGACTGGAAATGGAGCAAGCACAGAACCTCCAGAAGCCAGGTGTCAGCATTGTCCCCCCTCCAGGACCTCCGCCCCATACAGTCACTTATTGGTGAAGTAAGGAATCAACCCTGACAATTACCTAGGGTTCCGCTCCATACTATTTACAAGTGCCTTTTCTATATAGGCCACACTACTAAGACAAGGAGTAAAAGTGCTCTACCTAATACACAGAAACAAATACAGGGAGGCTGCCAAATTGTAGAGACAAAGAAATATGGCCCAAATGAAAGAACAAAATGAAACCCCAGAAAAACAACTAAGCGGAATGGAGATAGCCAACCCATCAGATGCAGAGTTCACAACACTGGTTATCAGGATGCTCAGAGAACTCCTTGAGTATGACAAAAAAATAAAGGAAGAAATGAAGGTTACATTAAGTGAAATAAAGAATAATCCACAGGAAACCAACAGAGAAGAGAAGGAAGCTGGGATTCAAACCAACAATTTAGAACATAAGGAAGAGATAAACATTCAACCAGAACAAAAAGAAGAAACAAGAATTCAAAAAGGAAAATGAGGATAGGCTGAAGAACCTCTGGGACATCTCCAAACATGCCAACATCCAAATCATAGGGATGCCAGAAGGAGAAAAGGAAGAGCAAAAAATTGAAAACTTATTTGAAAATATAATGAAAGAAAACTTCCCTAATTTGGTGCAGGAAGTAGAAACACAAGTCCAGTAGTACAGAGAATCTCAAACAAGTTGGAACCATAGAGGACCACAAGACACAGCATAATAAAATGTCAAAAGTTAAAGATAAACAGAGAACCTTTAAAGCAGCAAGAGCAAAGCAGATAGTTACCTACAAAAGAGTTCCCATAAGACTGTCAGCTGATTTCTCAAAAGAAACTTTGCAGGCTAGAAGGGACTGGCAAGAAGTATTCCAAGTGATGAAAAGCAAGGACCTACAACCTAGATTACTCTATCCACCAAAGCTATCATTTAGAATGAAAGGGCAAATAAAGTGCTGCCCAGATAAAGCAAAGCTAAAAGAGTTCATCACCACCAAGCCATTATTATAGAAAATGTTAAAGAGACTTATTTTTTTAAATGAAGATCAAAACCATGAACATGAAAAAGGCAACAAATTCACAACTATCAACAATTGAATCTAAAAACAAACAAACAAACTAAGCAAACAACCAGAACAGGAACAGAATCATAGATATGGAAACCATTTAGAGGATTATTAGCTGGGAGGGGGAAGAGGGGAATGGGGAAATGGTGCAGGGATTAAGAAGCATATTTGATAAGAACAAAATAGGCAGGGGGAAGTTAATAACAGCATAGGAAATGGAAAACCCAAAGAACTTATATGTATGACCCATGGACATGATCTAAGGGGGGATTGTTGGCAGGAAGGGGGTTACTGGGTAGAGAGGGGCAAAGGGGGAAAATTAGGACAACTGTAATAGCATAATCAATAGCCTGGCTGGTGTGGCTCAGTGAATTGAGTGCCAGCCTGGGAACTGAAAGGGCACTGGTTCAATTCCCAGTCCGGGCACATTCAGTTCCCCAGTTGGGCGGGATGGGGCGGGGGGGGCGCGGGGGGAGGAGGACTCGCGGGGAGGGTGCGAGAAGCAACAGACCAATGTTTCTCTTGTACACTGATATTTCTCTCCGTCTTTCTTCCTCCCTTCCCCCTCTGTAAAAAATAAATAAATAAATAAAATCTTTAAGAAAGAAGAAGCAACAGATCTTGGGACTATATTGAGGAGTAAAGTATAAGAAAAAGCCAAAAAAGGCTATGAGTTTTGTGGGTGGAATGAGTGATGAAATGATAATATCTCTGACAGAATGGAGATCAGGAAGGATCTGGTTTGGGGGAAGAGAACTGGCCTAGACTGACATTGAGCTGGTGCTTGGCCATCCAACAGGAGAAACAGCATGGGTAATAGGAGGAGCAGGATGAAAAAGCATAAGGATAGACTGTGCAGCTGTGAAAGTCAATTGTAAAAAAGTAAGCATCAAAATGGACAACATGAATAGGATCTCCCTGAGGAAAGAAAGTGGAGAGGAAAGGGAAGAGGGGTGGACATAGTAAGGGAATGGTGCTGGAGCAGGGGTGGGGGCGGGGGCAGGAAGACATCCAGCAGAGGAGGCAGGGAAGACTGTGTACCTGTCAAAGAAAAGGAGGGGAGACTTCCACCCAGAATAAGGTGGTCAGCAGGGCCAAGAGTGCATGACAAAGAATTTACAGAAGCCATTGAGTTTGATTTATTTAACATATATGTATATCAGCCCCTGGGATGTTGGTTAGAAGTTACCCCAGACTTCTAAGAGTGCCAGGCCCAGAGCACACACCTGCATGTGGAAGAGGGAGATTCTGATGCTGAAAGCTTGAGTCCACAATGAGAAAGGAGAAAGGGGTGGGGAAGGAGAGGAGGATGAGAAAGAGGGAGTGGATGGAAAAATGTATATAGTTGAGAACAGACCACTTATCAAATAAATAAATAAATAAATAAATAAAGGCATTTAAAGGAAAGCGAGAACTAGAAAAATAACTTGAGACAGAAAAGCCTTGCAAACTTCCCCCACACCATCCACTGATGCACCAAATAGGTAAGACTTGGATATTTCTAGGTTAGAGAAAAAGCATGGCTGTAGAAGAGCAGGACTTGTTGAGAGAAGGGAGATTATTGTGAAAGTAAATAGAAGGCAGTCCAATTTCCAAAGAGCCAAGAGGAACCAGTTCCCACTAGTTAAGAAACACAGCAAAGAGGTAAAAATGATGAGAGTCCCCGTGAATGGTTCTGACAGTGTGTAGCTGGAAAATGTGGGACTCAGAAAAGGAGACCGCGTGGGAGAGGTGGTATCAGTGAAGGCCTCTGGGAGGAGGTGGCTTTAACCTAATTCTTGAAGGATGGGCAGAGAAGAAAGATCAGGGAATTCCCAGCTAGGAGCAAACCGAGCTCCGCTCTCCTCCGTCACTCTCCTCTCGCCCCTCCCAGGCTCCCCTTTCTCATCCCGCTTCTTTTGGCGTGCTCGCTGGGGCTCAGATTCCCAGCACTGACGTCAGCCGGCAATGACCTCAGCGCGGAGGAGGCGGCGGGGGTAGGTTCCTAGTGTGCACTGAGAGAAGCAGCCCGGACTTCGGCCCCACCCCCATCCGCTAGCGGTGACCAATGAGCAAGGCCACCGGCTACCCCACCTCTCCGCAGGGTATGAAAAGCGCATCCAGACTGCACTTGGGCTAGAGTAGGCTAACAAGGCACGGCAGAGCGGAGTTGTCCTGCGGAGGGATACGACCCTCAGAGATCTCTCACATCTCTGGGCTGCCGTACGCCGAACCGGGCACAATATGAGCCAGGCCACCTGGACCGGGAAGAGGACAAACATGCTCCCAGAGATCGCCGCCGCCGTCGGCTTCCTCTCAAGCCTCCTAAGGACCCAAGGCTGCGTGAGCGAGCAGAGACTGAAGGTGTTCAGCGCGGCTCTCCAAGAGGCACTAACAGGTGAGCCCACGCCAAGGAGTCCAGGCCCCTCACACCCCGCCATCCGGGCTCAGTCCTCCTCCCTACCTGTCCTCCTTCCCGCAGGCTCCTCAGCAAGCAGGTCCGGGTCTCAGTTTCCCTCCGGCCTGGGGGGCGGCCTGCAGGTCCCCAGCTCCCGGGTTACCTCTCCCTTCCCAGCCCTGTGCTCAGGTCTTGATCCCTGGTGATTCTTGTGGGACGCAGCGGGCAGACTCTTGTCCTGCAGTGCGATTCCGATTCCCTCGGCTTATGTCCGAGAAGAGGGGGTATCTGCGAGTCTGGGTGCGAGCTCATCTTCCTCACTAGACTGTGAGACTCTCGAGGACGCTGCGGGTGACAAATCCTGGCCAGCGAGAGCAGCTCTTTTGGGAGAGGAAGGTGCACTGTAGCGTTTTCAACAACTGGAGTCCCCAGCCTGGTTCTTCCGGCTGTGCGCGCGGCGCTTATCCTGTATGGGTTGTTGACTTGCTCTAAATTGTTGTCCGGCTCCTTTTGTATTCTGAGTCTAGACCCCTAAGCCATCTGCCACCTATTACGATGCCACGAGAGCCTCGTAGGTAGTAACTGTGCTCTGTAGGAGTGTGTGTTGTGGGGTGGGGGCTGCACGAGACAGGGAGGTGGAGAAGAAATAGGCAGCGGCTGGCTGGGGAAAGAGACCTGTCTCCCAACTGTTTCTAGCCCCTTGGTCGACCTTGTTGTGCAGCAATAGCCATCTCTGAATGTGCCCACACAGGTTCTGTCTTCTGAGGAGCAACATATGTTTCATTGAAGCAACCCTTTCTGTCCCTTTAGCCAGCCAGTTGCTAAGGGGCTCTTACTTCAAAGGAGGTAGGAGACTCTGAGGCCCAGGGTGGGAGGTGCAGTAATTTGCTGTGGATCCTACCATGATGATTGCCTTCCTGGCTGTGAAACTGGAAGTCATGACAAACCACCTTGTTGAGTTAAAGTCACTGAGTCCCTTCCTCTCCTTTATTCCTTCACCACTACCCCTCCTCCTTTGCAGTAGTAGCACCCCTGAACCAGCTGCTCTAACCAAGGCATCTCCCCCTTGACCTGTCTCCACAGAGCACTACAAACACCACTGGTTTCCCGAGAAACCATCCAAGGGCTCTGGTTACCGCTGTATCCGCATCAACCACAAGATGGACCCCATCATCAGTAAGGTGGCCAGCCAGATTGGACTCAGCCAGCCCCAACTTCACCAGCTGCTGCCCAGAGAGCTCACCCTGTGGGTGGACCCCTATGAGGTATCCTACCGAATAGGGGAGGATGGCTCAATCTGCATTCTGTATGAGGAGGCCCCATTGGTCACTTCCTATGGGCTCCTCACCTGCAAGAACCAAATGATGCTGGACAGGAACACTCCTTCCAAGAACTATGTGATGGCTGTCTCCAGTTAGCTTCCCTGCCAACCTCGCCTGGCACCCTACTGTACTCATCCTGCAGTGACAACAGGCAACATCATACCTCAATCTGGAGAACTGTATTTTAAATGAAGAGCTATTTATATATATTATTTTTTTAAGAAAAGGGGAGGAAAAAGACCTAAAGATTTTTTTAAAGAAAAAAAATCCTTAAAGGGTGCTGCTTGGAAGAAGCCACCCCAGGTGCCTTTGGAGACAACTGTTGGGCACCTCAGTCTGGGAGCCAGTGTCTGCCTATGGGAGTGGGGAGTGTTTAGAGGTGGGCCTGTCCAAGGTGAGGTGAAGCTTGGCCAGCACCTCAAGAAGATGTGAGAGGGAGCAAGCAAGGTTAACAGCTGTAAATGAAATAGATCAAGATCTGCCCTGGGAGCTAGTGGGGAGGCTGCTTTAAATCTGTCACTCTCCCAACCTGCATCCCTGACCTCAGGGACATTCAGGAACTTAACTCATGCTGCCTAATCTTCACTTTTGTTTTTCTGATGAGATCCTGAGCGGAGAATGATTCCTTCTATCCTAAGCAGCTTTTGTTAAAATCATCACTAAATTCTATCCCCAGGGTTTTGTAGATGTTGCTTCTCAGCCAGGAATCTAAAGCTTATTGTTTTGTGGGGGTCAGGAAAATGAGTAAGGCAGGGGTTGCTTTGCAATGTGCTGCTTTCTGTGTAACTGCGGTGAATAATTTGGGGGTGATTTGCAAAGGAATTTTAAGATCCAAAAAGTATCCACTGGGTTTTTTTCAGGCCAACCAAAATCCTTCCTTTTGGAACCACATGAAAGCCCTAATGCTGCTGCCATTATCCCTTTGAGAGGTGGCTCAAAAGCTATAGGGAACACCAGGTCTTTTATTACTGCCTTCTTTTAAAAAGCACAAAACTCCTCTCTAACTCTCCCCACTTCTTCCCTCTGGTTGGGTCATGGAGCTACCCTATTTTCCAGGACAAGAGTTCTCAGTCACTGTGCAATATGGCTTCCCAGTCCCAGAAGGGGGTGGAAATCTAGCCCTCAGAACCTCCTGGTGCTCTGGTGGGCTGAGGGAGCCATCTTTCTCTCTGTCCTCAGAACGGTAGCTGGCTGCTCAGGTATCCCTTGGTTGATGGAAAGCCCCAAATTCTATAGGATTACTTGGTATTCTTGTAGGGCTGACACTGAAACCAAACATTGTGCATTGTTTTTTCTCCCTGGTGCTCAGAGCACCTCTGGAAGAGGTTTCTGACTCTCTCAGTTCAATCCAAATTTGTCTGTAGACTCGTGCAATATTTACTGTTCTGGGTTGGAGAAAAAATGGAAAACTACCCTTGGTTTCTCAGTGACATTAGTGAGGGGTCCTCAGAAGGCCTTGAGTTTCCTAAACCTGAACCACCTTAAAAAGGACATAGCTAGAACATCTGGTCAACTTGGCTACCCTCCTGCCATTGCCCTTTAGTGAGGAACCTCCCCCCAACCCACCCACCACCACTTTTAAAGTGCCCTCCCCATTGCATCCCCCTTTCCTGAGTTTCTTAACTACTCATTCTGACTCAGAGGTGCTATTTAACAAACACTCTCTCAATCCATTCCTACCTGTTTTGCCTCCTTTTCAACTCTCCAGATCCAAGCTGTTTTCCCAAACTCTGCTTACAATGTTTATTGCTTTAAAGGTAACTTCAGGCCCACGGACACAGGAGCTTATTTTCTGGCTGGTGGGTTGAAGCAAAGCTGTGAATCAGTGAAGATTATGTTGTTTCATTTTGTCTGCAAACAGGTCCCTGCTTTCTTAGAAACAGCTTCATGGTCTCATGCTTAATTTTTTCTCTCTTCTCTTCTTTTTGATGTTCACTTTAAAAAAATTAAAATGCCCAGAGCTGGACTATTGAGCAGGCCTGTCTCTCCTATTAGGTAAAAAATAATAGTGCTTTTGTAAGCTATTCTGAAAGAAAAGACAAAGGTTACTAGTTGTCTAATAGTGTTTTTATATGGAAGAATGTACAGCTTTGTTGACAAATGTACACTTTTTTGTTACTTTAATAAAACTGTAGCAGATGAAGTGTGTGGTGCAGAGAAGGTAAAATTACCACATTGCCAATTTGGGTGTCTTTCCAATCCACATCCTCTCTTTGTATCTTCAGTTGCACTCTGAAGACCTAAATCATGTGGCTAGATAAAAGAAAAATCTAAGTTGTGTGGTAAGGGCATTTCTAAGCATGCCTTCTACCCCACCCAGGAAGTATCTCCTTATTTACTTCCTTTAATACATAGTCTAACAGTTTACAGTGTTCTGATAGCAAAGCACTTAATTCAGCCAGGGCCCATCTTATGCATCCTGTTCTTGCAAGGCCTTAGTTGTGTTCACTCCTTTCATTTAGCAAGAATGTATTGTCAGTAAGTTCTGGGCACTAGAAATATTAAAGGCGATTATGAAACACAGCTTGTCTTCTCACAGAGTGAGGTGGTGAGCAGGAGACACGGAGCCCTTTCCCAGGTTGGGCAGAAATTGTTAGAAATTACTGGTACAGGCTCTCCTGTCCTCTCTGAAACTACCCTTTGCTGCCCACCAGTCTTGTCTTATTAGACAAGAAAAGTCAGACCTCAGTAGTTTCCAGTGACATTACAACTACATTTTTGACCTGAGCTAGTTGTTGTTTTTTTTATTTATTTTCTTGGCCATGGGTGCTGTCTTTACATTTTAAACATGTTGACTTATGAACAATGAGACCCGCCCCCCACACAAACACATTCCATTTCACCTCCTCAACAAGCTTGTAGTTTAACCTAGGTGTCCTAGGTGGCAGGTGGGCCTTGGAGGCTCTGTGTGATACACTTAGAGAGTAGGTGAGTTAGGATATGTGGATGGGGGAAGCCAGCTTATCTGTATCATAAATAGAATTGGTTATGGAGATCCACTTGTGTTGAGGGGTTATTTAAATAAATGTTCCCATTTTCATTTGTAGCTCCTAATACAAATGTCCTAGGCACAATAAGGATCCACTTTTTGGGGTGTAAGGACCCAGGGTTAAGGTTGAATTTTTGCCCATCCAAGAGTGCTATTTTCTTTTTTGGTCCAAAGTCACCATCTACCTTGTTTCTTAACAGGCCTCACTTAAGAATATTTCACTTAGTAGAAAGCCTGAAATTCACCGAAGCTTGTTTAGAGGGTAATGGGACATCATCACACATCCCTGTCTCCAAGCCAGGGAAACTGCAGAGTGGCAGGTTCATCTTGGGGTTGCTCTTGGCACTTGGCAGACTAAATAGTCCCTCAATTTACATGAAAGAGGTGTGTGATCAAGGAATACGTTACTTGAGTTAGATCTGACCAGATTCGCCATGGGTGGAGAGTGCCACCTAGCCAGCTGAGGTACAGGGGCAGTCCCCAGAGTGGTAGCTTCACGTGTCAGGTACCCAGCTTTAGTTGGTCATTTTGCTCCTAACTTCCCCAGTTGGTAAACAGTGCCAGCCTGACTGAGCACTGGGAGACCTGTGCTCAGTCAGCTGTTTGTGGATGATAATGCACCTCCCAAAGAGTGTAGACAAGGCCCTGGGAGCTGCAGATTAAGAACCCGTCCTGGCTCCTGATAAGAAGCTTTGGGTGGAGGAGTCCATACTTCTTCAACAACGAGCCCCAGGAGGAAGAAACCCACTTCTGTGAGTCTGAAATCTAATCCTTTAGCAAACTTTGGTAAGAGAAGATAGGCCTCCTGGGTTCAACCCAACAAAGCATGGAACACTAGAGAGAGTTCTGGACTGGCAGGGAGAGTATATGGGTGGTAGTCTAGATTCTTCTTCCTAACCAGCTGTGTTTGGACAAGCCCCACAATTTTCCTGTCTCAGAAATTAGGGGTTTGGTTTAAATGACTTCTGTTCCTTTCTTCAGCTTTTGATTCTAAATCATCTTCATTATCCTAGCAATCACTGTAGGGTAAATTAGCACAATGATTATCATCATTTTTAATTAGGTGAATTGAATTGAAAGGGGTTTTTTGGGCTGGGAAGTACAAGAATAATCTTCTCTGGTTTGTATCACACTCCTGCCTGATAAGTTTTCAGTGTTCAAGGTAGTGAGGCAGCCGCAAACAGATGAGGCACTCAGGCTCTGGTGTGAGGCTGTCTGAGGGAATCTCCTCAGCTCTACCACCAGCCTACTGTGCAACCCAGGCCAAGACACTTCACCAACCAGGCCTCCATTTTCCCATTTGTAAAAGTGGATTAAGAATAGAATCCATCTCACAATCTTGTTATGAGGTTTAAATGAGATCAATGAACTACTTAGAATTAGTGCTTTTTACATTTAAGTACCCAATAAATGAGAATTGTAGTTTTAAGTAGAAGTTAACCTCATCTCTCCTAGGTGCTCCCAAATTGGTCCTGAGATGACTAAGGACACTCTGGCATTCTGATAACTAACTGGAAGGAAACCATTATTAAAGTAATAGTTCCTACTAGTGCCTTCCAAAATGGCTACAGTTAACACCATCCAAGCAAGTCTGTGTCTTCTCCCATAGATGACTTTCAATCCTTTGTTTAAAAACTTCACGGGCCCAAAACCCATTCTAGTGTTATGTGTAGCCCATAAGAACCTGCTGAATGAATGAACTCATGTCTGACCTCTGCCATCCTTGCTGAAATGTATGGTATCCTTGCCAGACAATTGATCTTGTTGGCCACAGAGCTATTTGGACCTGCTGGTTCCACAGTCTGCTTGTGGATTAATACCAAACTGGGATACATGCTCATTCACACACAAAGTAGGCAGGAAAAGGATTTTCTAATAATAACTTTGCTTACCTCCATTCTGCCCAACTGGAATCATACCCACCTGCTCTCCCTCCCCAGAAGAGAGAGAAATGACAAAGCTGAGAAGGTTAAGCTTGATGAGTTCTGGCTTTCTTTCCATATCATTTCTTCACAGAACTGGCAAGAAAAACGTATGAGCTCATTCTAAGATGCTACTAGGGCCCTGGATAACCATCTTGTGCAAACAAGTGTACCCCAAATGTGTAGCCATTCCTATCCTCTGCTTTAATAGTAACTTGGTTCTCTGGCCCCAGCAACTCCAAGTCATTTTATTCCCAGCTGACACCTGGCTGTACCACTCCCCACCATCAGTCCCATACACAAGAGCAGGCCTTTATTCAACCCTTGTCCAGTAAACCTGACAGGCCACCCAGAGCACGTCAGATAAGCGGGGTGTAGCTGGGCAGGTTGAAGCATTGGTGACTTTATTTACCAGCATGAGCAGGGAGGAGCTGTTTAAAGTTCAGTGAGCACCAGGTGATAGAAGGTGGGGCCAGGAAATCAGTGAGTGAGGATGGCTGGACAGAGGCTGTGCTAAACTTGGGAAACAAACTCAAACCTTGTCTGACCGCCCCCCATCCAATCCCACTTCACTCCTTAGCTCTAGTCCGCTGTCATACTGGGAGACCAGTGATACCAGATATTGTGATTTTTCAAGAGAAACCTGAAATATACTTTTTTATTTGATATCTCCCTAAATTCTAATGATGGTAACTATTTTTAAGTGTTAAACTTTTTTTTTAAGTACATATCTTCATAGGCCCCCATTCTGTGACCTATGATGCAGCTGGAACCTCTTGAATGTGGGGATGTGGGGGTTTCCAAGCTGCCCCCTCTCCCACACACGTATTAGGAAGAAGGCTCTCACCATGGCCACGGTCTCAGGAAGAAGCATCTAGCATGTTCCTGATAGAACGAAACGGACACCCAGGGCCTATGCTTCTCTGCAAAGATTCAACTGAAAGCAGCTCTCCCCATTCTCTCTCAGCTGGTGTTCATTAATCTGTGCCTGGGACTGCAGACTCTGGGCCTTTGCTCAAGGAATACCCTGCCTGATTTCAACCCACTCACTTTTGTCTGGTTAACTTATCTCTCAAGATTCAGACCATCTCTTCCAGACACCTTTCCACTGGCATCTCTCCCTTCCCCCATGTGTGTTCCCATGATATTCAGTTCTTTCCTCTGTCCTTGTCCTTATAACTTTGAATCTTAGCTAAAATGTGGACCCCAGACCCTGCCAAGCAGTGTCCGGTGCTTAGTAGGTGTTAGTGCATATAGTGAATATTCAGGTTGAATAAATGCCAAGAATAAGGGCCTAATAGATGAAAGGGATTTAAATAAGATGGAAGAAAAACCACTCAGGTCAATTCAGGATCTGCCAGTGAGGAATCCCAGCTCAAAATAGCCAACCTGTGGACTGTACCTTGTTAAGAAAATGATCTTTAAAATCTTGCAGGCTATTCTGCCTTTAAGCACCTGCTATTAAATGTAAATGTAACTTAGGGAGGAGTGGACACACTTTAAATTATAATGTAGGAGAACTTTAGTTATCAATTAACTTCCTAAGTAGGTTTACCCAGAAGGTAATTGCATGGAGAAAAAAAAGGCTGGACTATTAGGAAGGCACTCTGACTGAAATGGCAGGAAAAAGACTCCACAGCTACTGAACACTGATCCTGTCCACAGAAATCATCCTTCCTACTGACTACTTGGGAGGCTGCTGTGGGGGTGGTGGAGCGCAAGTAGCTCTGGGCTTAGAAATTGAGGAGTAGGGAGCCTAGCTTCAGGCCTAACAATAACTGGTAATAGATGTCTTTGACATCCTGGACTAGGCCCTTCTGCTTGTGAGCTTCTACTGTTTTGTCATCCATAAAACAAGTTACTTGTGGCCCTGGCCAGTGTGGCTCAGTTGGTTGGAATGTCATCCTGTAATAGAAAGTTTACAAGTTCAATTCTTGGTCAGAGCACATACCTGGGTTGCAGTTTTGATCCCTGATCGGGGCACATGTGGGAGGTGACCAATCGATGCTTCTCTCTGACACTGATGTTTCTCTCCCTTCTTCTCTTGAGTGAGGATAAAAAAATATATATCTCCTCAGTTGAGTATAACAAAATAAAAATAATATAAAATAAAATGAGTTACTTGTGCTAAACCATCTCTCACCATTCCATTTCCATTTCCAATTGGAACAAGACAGTCTCTGCTTTTTCTGTTCCATTTCTGGCCAGCACATAGTCCTGGGCCTGCCTCTGTCACTCTCAAAATACCACAACAGTCTTCTACCTGCTCCACTGGCCCGGAGACCCTGGAACAACCCAAAACTACATTTTCATTATGCTTTCCCTCCCTGCTGCCTTTCTTTGCCATTTGGAATCCCTAATATGAGACTAGAAGGCTCTCCCAATCTTTCCAAGCCAAACTAACCATGCCAAGACCCCTCACCTTGTCAATTCTCTCCTCCTCACCTCTCCTTACAGCTGTGCCCACATTTGCAAATTTCTCTACTTTGTCAATTTTCATGGCCCAAAACTATTTGTAAAACTAGTTTGACATACTTTTCTTCTAGGATATGAGCACACTCACTATTGCCAGGCACTCTGCCTGGTGACTTACACACAGGCTCTCTCATGCACATGAGCACACTGTGAAGTATTGCTACCTCAAGCTCACAAAAGAGAAAAGCAAAGCACCAGTAACTAGATGGTGAGGTGGACAGAGGTTTGGAACCTAGTTGTGACTGTCTCCAGAGTTCATGCTTTTCCCTTTACCTGCTGCCTCTTCGGGATGCCTTCCCTGAGTAATTTCATTGTTCTCTTCATAAACGTTTTTACTTCTGGGCTTTTCAACATTTATACATGTGCTTTAAAACTGCTCACACTTTTATCACTTATTTCTTACTCCAGTGTCGTTTTTTTAATTTAATGTATTTTATTGATTATGCTATTGCGGTTGTCCCATTTCTCCCCTATCATTCCCCTCCACCCTGCACAACCCCTCCCACTCCCTCCCACCCACATTCCCCCCCTTTACTTCATGTCCATGTGTCATAAGTTCTTTAGCTTCTACATTTCCCACACTATTCTTGCCCTCCCCCTGTCTATTTTCTACCCACCATCTATGCTACTTATTCTCTGTACCTTTTCCCCCTCTCTCCTCCTCCCACTCCCCTGTTGCTAACCCTCCATGTGATCTCTATTTCTGTGGTTCTGTTCCTGTTCTAGTTGTTTGCTTTTGTTTTAGGTGTGGTTGTTAATAGCTGTGAGTTTGCTGTCTTTTCACTGTCATCTTCTTTTTCTTAGATAAGTCCCTTTAACATTTCATATAATAAGGGCTTGGTGATGATGAACTCCTTGAACTTGACCTTATGTGAGAAGCACTTTATCTTCCCTTCCATTCTAAATGACAGCTCTGCTGGGTAGAGCAATTTTGGATGTAGGTCCCTGTCTTTCAAGACTTCAAATACTTATTTCCAGCCCTCCTTGCCTGGAAGGTCTCTTTTGAGAAGTCAGCTGACAGTCTGATGGGAACTCCTTTGTAGGTGACTGTCCCCTTATCCCTTGCTGCTTCTAGAATTCTCTCCTTCATTTTAATCTTGGCTAATGTAATTATGATGTGCCTTGGTGTGTTCCTCCTTGGATCCAACTTCTCTGGGACTCTCTGAACTTCGTGGACTTCCTGGAAATCTATTTCCTTTGCCAGATTGGGGAAGTTCTTCTTTATTATTTGTTCAAATAAGTTTTCCACTTGTTGCTCTTCTTCTTCCCCTTGTGGTACCCCTATAATTTGGATGTTGGGACATTTAAAGATGTCCCAGAGGTTCCTAAGCCTCTCCTCAGTTTTTTGAATTCTTGTTTCTTCCTTGTTTTCTGTTTGGTTGTTTCTTCCTTCTGGTCCACTCCATTGATTTGAGTCCCAGTTTTCCTCCCATCTCTATTGGTTCCCCATGTGTTTTCCTTCATTTCACATATTGTAGCCTGCATTTTTTCATCTAATTTGTGAGCAAAATCAACGAATTCTGTGAGCATCGTGATCACCAGGGCTTTGAACTGTGCATCTGATAGGTTGGCTATCTCTTTCTTGCATAGAGGAATTGTCTCTGGACCTTTCATTTGTTCTCTGGTCTGAACCATTTTTGTGGGTTTTTTTTTGTTGTTGTTGTTGCTGTTGCTGTTTTGGTCTGGTTGAGGCTGTTACATAGTTAAGAGTGGAGCCTTAGGTGTTCCCCAGTGCAGGGCAGCCCAGTCGCTGGGTTGTGGGGGCGGGGTCCGAGAGGGAACAATGGCGCCTGTTCCACTCTCTCCTGGACTCCAGTCCCCTCCGCCGCTTCCCCTTCGCCTTGATTATCTGCGCACGTGAATGTGGGACCACCTGGTCAGCCAGCCGCCTTGCGTGGCCTCACTGGGTCTGCACAGTTGCCACCCCGTGCCCGGGGCCTGCCAGCCGCCTGCACGCCTGGGAACCACCAGTCACTGCCTCCTGTGTTCCTGGGTTGCACCTCCATTTTTTCCTGCCTTGACTCCGCCCCTCTTACCGGTCTAGAAGAATGGTTGTTGGACTTCCGTACAGTTCAATTTTCTATTATCTATGGTTGTTTTCTTGTTTCTAAATATTTGTTGTCCTTAATTTTGGTTGTGAGAGGAGGCACAGTGTGTCCACCTACGCCTCCATCTTGGCCAGAAGTTCCTCCAGTGTCTCTTAATGATGTGCACACATGGTTTATTACTGACCACACTTTTTAAAATCACACTTTTTTACAACAAATACAGCCAGCACATTTTCATTTATTAATTTTGGTTGATGTTTCATAGCTTTGCAAGCTCACGTCCCCTTTCCAGTAGTTACCATATGAGCCTCCATAGCAGGAACCTATGGAATTATTTCTTTTTATACTCCCATGTGTTGTCTGCAACTTGGTCTAGGGCAGTCTAAGTCCACTAGCTGTTAAATGAAAAGGGTTGTGAAAACTGTGGTGTTCCCACAGGTGTCCATAGGGCAAGTCCCCTCTCCTCACTGTCCCCTTCTCTCCTCCCATTCCACACCTAAAATGGTAAGTGCCCTCTTTGGAGTTTTCTAAGGGGTGAGAGAACCCTATGAGCTGAGTCTCCCTGCATACATACACACTAGCAAACATGTTCCTGGGTGGATGCTGATAACAGTGCTTCATTTGGTCTACTTGGTTGTCTCTTTCACCCCAAACCACAGCAACCTAAAATAAAAAGCAGAGTAGGCAGATGTGGACACAGATTTAGAGAAATACACTGAGAAACAAATGGAGGCTTGTTTTTGGAATAAACTTTTGTGTGACATAGGCTAATGCATAGGGTAAGGATTCTGTCTTCATACCTGAACTGTGGGTTTAAATTTTCATGGTTTAAAGAGGATCAGATTCTCTGGTGAGAGTGAGGAGGCCATGGAAGGAACAAAGCAGGACGGAGGCAAAGCCCTCCAGGAGCCTTTCTTTTATCACTGTTCTTGTCCTGGCTCTAGAAAAGCTGAGGCTACAGAGGAATGATCCCTTTACTATGTGGGTTGGGGGTGGGGATGGGAGAAACAGTACATTTGAGCGACTCAGCTGCTAGTTCCCAGCAGCTGGTAGGTGCCAAGAGAAGTGGGATTAACTGCCCAAGCCCCTCCCCACTCCTCGCCAGCCTAACTATCCCCGGGCCTCCCCCCCCCCCCCCCCCCCCCGCAAACCCTTTGTTCCCTTGGGCAGAGCTTCCCCCCTCACCAGCTGCCTGCTCCTCCAGGTGTTTCCTGTACTCTCTCTGTTTTCTGGCTGGGTGGCAGAGAGCAGGCAGAGGGAGTCTGTTTTGGCTTCCTGTGAACCAATGGCAGCCTGTGAGGGGGAGGCAGGGCACTCCTGTATCTGGAGAGAACAGACCACAAGCAGCAGCTGCCTCCTGACACCTGCCTTTCTGAGAGTGTGTCCATAGTAACGGAGCACAAGAAGGAAGAGGCTTCCTCAGCAGAGCAAGACAGAGGCTTCTGTTGGGTCAGACCAGAGGGGGTTGGTCATTTTACAAGTGAGATGTCCAGAAGCTTCCCACCCCAATTCCCTTTCCCCAAGGGAGAGGGGTGGGGTCAGGGCCTAAAGTGTGGGTCATTCCAGGGACCTCAGGGCAAAAGCCTGGTTACCCTAGACTCTAAGCCCTATGTAAAATGGCAGTTGCCTCTCAATGAAAAAGCCAAGAGTGGACAGTGGCTGGCTTGGTAAAGCCTCCATGTTCTTACCTCAGACCTGAAACTGCTCCACTCCTCATCCTCTCCAAGATGCCCCAATCCCAGCCAGTTGATACAAAGACAAACACTGTCTTGGGTTTCTCTCTGGCCACTCTTCCCAGGAAGGCAGGGCAGTCTTTTCAGTTTGTTTCTCCGTTTCAATGGAAACAATCCACTTGTCTGTGTGATTATTTCTACATCTTCCTGTTGGCTCTGGTGAGCTAGACTCTGTTTTGATGCTACATAGTATCTCCCATGCTTGCATAGGACATGGCAAAAAGTAGGTTCTCAACAATATTATAAATGAATGAATGAGAGTGTTACCTCTTTAATCCTTTTCTATCTTTATGTTTGTGATGAGCTAAAAGAATAACACAATAAAACATAGCATTAGTGAGCATTCACCATGTACATGATCTCATTAAATCCTCAGAATAACCCTATAGGCTTGATATTATTACCCTTAGAGTATCGATGAAGAGATTAAAGCTCAGAGAAGGTGAAACAAATTACCTATGGCACACTGCTAGTATGTGGCAGAGTCAGACTCCAATTCAGGACTGACTGAAAAAAAAAAAAACAAAGAAAAAATTAAGGCAAAACTGGAACCGGGGTTTCTTTTATTTCTCCCTGTCACCCTTAGCCCTCAGGTCTTCTGGATTCCAGGAACTTTTACACCAAGCCACAGTTCACACTGCATAGACTGCAAAAGATAAGAACTCTGGAATTCTCAGTCTTACATATCTTTTATATCCAAGCTCTCCTCTGTGAAATCCTTGACATTTATCCTAGTCTTAAGTGATTTTATAAAAACCTTCAGAACTCTTCTAAAAGAAATCACTGCTCCTATCCTCATTCATACATATGGTGTTTTGTGTGCATATGTCTTTCATGGATTTTACTTTGTTTATATGCCATACTTCAACTTCAACATAAGGTCCTAGATATCACTCTGATATTGCTCAATAAGAGCCATAGCATCTGGGTCTAAGATAACACCTGGGTATAAATCTGACAGCAAGAAGGGCTGAGGGACCAGGTAGTTCAGTCCAGACACATGAGTGCACCCCCACCCCCTGCCCTTTGCCTCTTCCCAGTTGGAGCATCCTGATCCAATAGACATGGACCAGCCAGATGGATTGCTTTACCCTCAGCTGCTGATTTCCCAGCCCTGCAAAACACAGGGACTCCTTGTGTTCTTTATGACCCACTTCCTTTCTTCCTCTTCAGGGTGGAAGCTTAGGTCTCAGTGGTGTCTTTTGTTTTCAGAAAAGGAAAATAATCTCTCTTTTTATAGTCACTGCTTGACCAATAGGCTTTTCCCATGGCACCTCCCAGGAGGGGGACGGGGGAAGAATGGGACACTAATTGTGTCCTGGGATGAGACTCAAAGATACCCTGGTGGGTGGAACAGGATATAAAAGCATTTGTTAAGATTATAATTTTATTTGAATGTGAGGAATTGAAGTGGATCAATGCTTGTCTTGGAGTCCAGGGTCTGTATCTGGCTTCTAGCACAGGGCCAGCTGCCTGTAGTAGCTTGAAAGATATTTTTATGGTTTTGAGTTTTCAGCTTCTGTCTAGCCAGCAGGCAGTGGGTATCCTGGAATGAGAGCCCTCTTATGTCTAGAGACAGATCCTTGTGAGACACACAAGGTGGGCAGAGACAGGAGAACTGAGTTTTTGTTCTTAGGGCATTGTCAGCCCAAAGGAGGTAAAGGGATAATTATATATGAGAGTACATAAATCAATGACAACAGAGGATTAAGTGCAAACTAATGGAATTATGCAGAACAATACATTATACGCAAAAGCTCAGGTGGTAGCTAGACAAATAAAAATGATCTGAGATGGGTGAAGTTAGCTTGAGTAAAAACTGGGAAAAAAAGCTGTTTTGAGAAATGCCCTTACTATCTGATGCCAGAGAAAAGAAACTCAACCCAGCTCTGAGCATGGACACCTTGGCCAACACACACTGGAATCCAGTGGGTGGAAGGAAGAGCAGGGCATGAAGCCAGGTAGGAGGGAGCTGTGAACTTTCTTACTTCCGTTCCCTGCCCAGCCACTCCGTGCCTCCCTTCCCCACACCCACTCCATTTCTGTACCCCAGCACCACCAGCTCAACCCTTCTGCAGCAAAAGCAAGTGGGGGAGGGAGTTTAGTCCAGAAGAACACCTGCCTTGGACTCAGAATCATAACTAGCATATGGTATACCTTTTCACTGTTTTAAGACATAGGAAATGATTCTTTTTTATTCTAAATTTATTAAGATCTAGACCTTAACCTACAGGTCCCACTAGTCCTACCAAATCAAGCTGGGCTGATGTTACAAGGCAACAGGATGAGGGAGACAAAAAATGGGAGATTCAGGAACTGGCAGGACAAGAAGAAGGAAACCTCCACCCTTACTCTGTTTTAAAAAAGAGACAGAGATCTTTGCATTGCCTTGGATCTTTCTGGTCTCAGTTGCCTCACAAAATATTGGGTTGGCCAAAAAGTTCATTCAGTTTTTTCCATAAGATGGCTCTAGTAGCACTTAGTTGTCTTTAATTTCATTTGAAACAATTTTGTTAGATTGTATTGTGGCAGCTTCGTATCAGTGTGCATTTTTAAAAAAAACTGATCAAAATTGGTGAGTTTTTGTGTAGCCATTTTAACATTGAAGATGGAAGAAAATATGCAACATTTTATGTTTTATTATTTCAAGGAAGGTAAAAACACAGCTGAAACACACACACACACACACACACACAAATTTGTGCAGTGTTTAGAGAAGGTGCTGTGACTGATCAAACGTGTCAAAAGTGGTTTGTGAAGTTTCGTGCTGGAGCTTTCTCTGTGGACAATGCTTCATAGCTGGGTAGACCAGTTGAAGCTGATAGCAATCAAATTAAGACATTAATTGAGAACAATCAGTGTTATACCATGTGGGCAATAGCTGACATACTTAAAATATCCAAATCAATAAAGTAATTGGTAAAAATGAAAAATGTGTCTTTTATTTTACAGAAAAAAACTAAAGGGACTTTTTGGGCAACCCAATAATAGAGTGAAGTACTTTGAAAAACTTTTAAAGTGTTATGCCCATCCTACCTCCTGGGAGGTATGAATGTAGGGAAATTGAAAATGAAGCTATATATTTGCACAGCCTCTTCATTTACAGAGCACCATATCACAGCTTACTCTCCATATAATGGGAGTACAGGTGGTGGGTGATTTTACCCCCAAATTACACAGAGTAAACTGGGACTCAGACAGCCTAGCTAGCCAACTTGCCCAAAATTACACGGTAATCAGATGGTGAGCTGAAAGTGGAAGGTGGTTTTCTGACTCCTGGTCCACTCTTTTCACTTAGCTCCTTAATGTTTGAGGACACAGATAAATTATTTTGAAGGAATCCCATTCTACAATAACTCAAACTGTATAATTTAATGGCAAAAGGCCCAGATCCCACTCTTCTCCACCTGTCCCCAGGGTTTGGGATTTTTCCACTTAGCCTTATTTCCAAAGAGGTAAAACAATACCCAGTCAAGGGATTTTTGCCTAAGGAGAACATGAAAGCATAATGCCCCATACTACTGCAACATAGCATTGCTGCTCCAGATTGAGGTCTCTGGACCCAGGGGTCCTGGCTCTGCACAGAGCTGGCCATAAGCCCATGAGAAGCACAGGGTAGAGCCTGCCTCCCCACACAAGGGCAGATGGGCATGCTGGCCAAAGAGCCAGTGCTTTTTGTTTTCCAGCCAAACATCCAGGTCAGTTCCCTTCTCATCTCCTGCTCTTTGGCAGTCTCCCCCCACCCCTTCTGTCTTTGGGAGGGCTCTGGAGGGATGGGGGCCACTGTCCTTTGACTGGGAGATGGATGAAAGAAGGCTTGCAACTGTGGTGGGGCAACTGTTGCCATCTGTCTGGAGGGTCTGGCCCATTCACTTGGTGCACCGCTGGGCCTGGGCCTGGGCCTGGGCCTTTTGTTTAGTTGGCTGGGGAGGAGGGGGTGTTGCTGTAGGCAGTGAAGGCAGTTAGAGGGTGACAGAAGCAGTTTCTTTGTGTCTGTACCAAACTTTCAGTGACTCACTGGGATAATTTGCATTAGGAAGCTGCTCAAGCCCCAAACCCTTCAAGTGATTGACAACCTCCAGCACTCTCATTTCACATCCACTCCACACTGCCCTTCAGCCAAACAGCTCCCAGGTTAGTGAAGGTGGCCCCAGCCCCTCCACAGAGATGGGGACCAGGACAAGATGCTCTGGGCCTCTCTGTCCCCATCTTTTTCCCAGTGTAGGTGCATCTGGGGTCCTCCACCCTCTCCACCCCCATCAGTCCTCTACAGCTGTTCTCTTTTTGTTTGGTTGCTGTGGCCTGGCAGGCAGAGGGGCCAAAGCAGGAGAAAAAGCCCATTAGCTGCCAGGGAGCTGAACAGGACAAAAAAGGAGCTAAATGGGGGGTGGGGGGGCACTGGCAGCCCTCCAGCCCAGCTCCTGGTCTTTGAATAGCACCCCAGGCCAGTGGCTGGGGTCAGAGTTGGGGAGGCTTTGGGGTATTTAATTATTTAAAGGTCTCAATAAAAGGAGCTAAGTCCCTGGGGAAGGGGGGGCAGCATAGGCAGATGGTGTGTCCAAGGAGCTGGGATATGGTTGCAGGGTAAGTGAGCATGAGGGTGGTGGAAGGAGGCAGAGATAAGCAAGAGAATGGAGGATGGAAGAAAAACAGAGACCGCCCAGACCCAAGCAGGTCCTGCAGATGGCCTTTCCCTCCACCAGCTGGTGGCAGGGTGTCAGCCCACCACTCTCCAACTTCAACATTCCTGCCTGCCCTAAGCAGGATCCATTTTGAAAATAATAAAGCCATGACATGGGAACGGGGTGGGAGGGGGGTCATCTTCCTTCGCTTGTCTTCTGACACTAAGGAATGCTCCAAATTGGTTTACTGGTGACCAGGACTGGGCAGACAGGTGGGAGAACTTTCTCTGGTCATTTTTTTTTAATTGCGGTAAAATTCATATAGCATGAAATTCACCATTTTATCTGGTTTCATTCAATTTATTTGGTGAGACTGTACAACAAGTCTATTGGAAAAATTGATAAGGCAGATAATTGGAGGTCCTGCTCTTGGAGACACATGCTGCTTCAAAAGGTAAACCATTCGAAGCCCTTTTCTCATACAATATTGCAGGTAGGGTTACCTCTTGAAGAACAAGGACAGATGGGGTAGAAACCTACAACCTAGGTTCAAATCCAGCTCTGCTACCACAGGTACCTTACTAAACTTCTCAATACCTCGGTTTCTCATCTATCAAATGAAGATGAAAAATAGTTCACATTCAGTACCCTGAAGAAGACTAGCATATGTGAAGCACTTAAAAGAGTGCTTGGCTCCTCGTAAACACACATACTGTGTTACTAAATATTACCATTATCATCATCATCACCAGATTGGGAAGCAGACCACACAATGGAAACAGAGAAACAGGGATTTGGGAATTGGGTATGAGGCCAGGAGAATTTGCCTGGGTAGTGATGATAGGATGGAGTGAAGGGTATAAATGTGCTTCCAACCCTTCTCCCGTTTGTAATGAGCTATGATTGGAAATGTAGTCTTTGCTCTTCCTACAAGATTAGTCCAGTTCAGGTAACCCACTCTGCCATCTGCACCCTGCTGCACTTTCATCATGCTGACCCAACAGCCTCAGGGCCTTGGGCTCTGAAACCTTGCTCTGTGGCCATTTTGGCACTGTTGTTAGCCAGCCCAATTTTACTGACGGAATGACCTATTCAAATTGCTGGGGCCTTGAGATTTCATTCTTCTGCTACCTGGGGCTTTTCCCATTCTTTTAGCCCCTCCCAAGATGCAAGGTCACCCAGCATGAGGTGATCACTAGGTCACTGTGGGTCACCCACTGCAAGACACCATCTTCTTTTGACCATCTTCATTTCTTAGTCTGGTCTGCCCTGAACGTGGGAGCGGGTTGGGTTTGTTTTCTACCCCTTCCAACGGAAGCAGATCTCCAGGGCTCAACACGCCTAGGGACTGACAGCTACACCTTTCAGCCCAGGACAGCTGAGGTTAAAGCGACCCCACGCGGGCCACCTTGAACTTGTCTGAGCAGCAAGGGTGGTCCTCCGGGCTGGGGCCACCAGGCGCGCAGTGCCACCCCTCTGGATGCGGGTCGAGTGGGGAGCCCTGGGCCACCCGCTCTCTACATCAGTCCCAGCCAGAGCAGCTGGCCAGGACCCCAAGGTGGCTTACCTCGCTCAGTCTCCGCCCAGCACCCCCTCCTCAGCAACAGGCTGCTGATTGGCTGGTCGCAGACCGTGAACAGCCTCTCTGACGCTCCGAGCCCGAGCCTGTCGGAAGGATAGAAACCCGGTGCAGGCAGGGGCGTACGCTTTGACTGAGCCTGTTGGCTCTGGGTAGCAGCGGGCCTTTCCGGAAAGGTAGAGGCAGGAAGAGGTCCTTGGCCCAGTGGTGCTTGGCTGTACCCGGAGCCCCTCCCGCCCGCCACCTGTTGCCAGAGCGTCTTGGTCCCTAAAACTTGGTTGTCCATCCCTACCCCGTATTTCATTCTGTCCCTGTCCCCAGGCTGACTGACTGCAGGGCCCACCCCAGCTATTCTGGAGCAATTCTAGAGGTCCAGGTTTCTGTACCTCTTACCTTTACCAGCCCTCTCTGGTGAATCCCTCTGAACTGGGGGCATTTGTGTACACAGGTTTATGATTTGGACCCTCTTCGTTTTCTTCTTGTCTGTGTGTTCTCATGTCCCCTTACGGTTGCATTAACCCTCACCCTCCATCTAAAAAACAAAGTAACCAACCCCTTTGTTATACTGATCCCATTGGCACCAGCCTCACTTTGTTTAATAGTACACATGTTCCGAGGACGTAGATTCTAAGCTTTGTAAAAGAAAGTATCTTGATTAATTTTGTTCCCCTACCTCGATGCACACAAACATACATACACCTTGATGCATATATACATACATACACATACATATAGACTCAAAGAACCTAGCACATTAGCACTGAGATTAGAGCTCTGTCAATGGTGACCAGGGTTTCACTCCAGCCTCTGCTACTCACTGGCTGTGTAACCTTGGGCAGTTACTTACATCTACAAAACTCAGTTTCTTCCTATGAAAAACGTTAACAATAAGAGCACCTACCTCCCATAGCATTACTGTGACAAAATGCTTGGCATTCAATGCTGGTTGATAAATGGTGATATTATTTTAGGTATTAATAACAAAGGAAGGAGTATTTCTTTTCCACATTTACTCACAGCCCTCCATTCTTGATTTTATTGCTGGGGCAATACTTGATTCTAGGGACATTTAAAATTCCTGTCAGTAAAGCAATATAAAAGTCAGAATAAAAGGTGATAATCTTGAAACAGGGTACGGCCCAGAAGGTGGCCCCAAATAGGGATTTGGAATGGAGTCCAGAACTCAAGGTGTCCAGGAAATATTAGAAAGATATATAGGATGTCCTCACTCCTTCCCCCCACAGGTGTGAGTTGGGGAAGGGAAACATGGAGCAGGAACATGCAGAGCTGTTTTGAACAGCAACAGCTTTGCAGCTAATCCATGGCATGGTCATTTAACATATCTATAGCCTTTAACTGGTTGCATAGATATGTTAAATAGCTGTGGCCATGCCTTGAGCCAGGGGGATGGAAGGGACTTCCACCCAAGATGTAACTGGGGGGCAGGTCCTCCTGGTTACAGAGCCTACATGAGAGCTTGGAGGAGATTGGCTCCATGACATGGGGCCACACCTGCCCAGACTCACAATGGCAGCCCAATAAACTTGGAATAATCTAGGAATGCTGGCAGGTGTAACTGATTGTAGGAGGAGTCAGAAATGGGGGTACAGAGGAAGGTTGGCTCAGGGATTTAAACCCAGACTCAGCAGCCATTGACAGAGGGAACCACGCGGCTGTGGCAATATAGGAGAGAATCATGTGGTTTGGGCAGAGTGGGGACCCTGCGGCTTTGGAGTGCTTTGGCCATGTGGCGTCGGAAGCAGGAGAGACTTTGCCTGGAAGAAAAGGGGTGAAAGGACTCTTGCTGGTGGGCCATGAGAAGGTGCCACATGACTTTGGACTAACTGGAGATACTGGCAGCGACACAGCTGATGGTGGCGGGAGCCTGAATCACAGACTTCTACTTCTTTACCTGAGATACAGTACCCCAGATTAGGGCAGAGGGAGAAGGAAGGACTGTGTGCATCTGTGGGTGTCCTAAAGGACTTTGATATTTTAATGAAGGCATTAGGTCACTGCTTTAAGTCTGTATAGCTTTAAATAAATATTTCCTTTCCTTTTCACAAATCTCTGGCATTGAGAGACATCTTTCCTCTAGTGGTGGACAATGCGAACCTAGTGGGGGGTCCTTTCAGTAATAGTATATTGTACCCCCCTTGGCCTGTGTTCTGTAACAGTCTCACAGCCCCCGCCTTAACATGTGTCCTGCTTTTAGCTCTTGAGTTTTATCATGGGAGAAATCTCTTGGTAAGATAGGCTTCCTCTTTTTCTGAAGAGCTTTTCTTCAAATTTCTTCCTCTTGAAAATTTTAGAACAGCAGCACCTGAGGATTTATAATAAATTCCATGTTAACAGGATTTCACATTCTCCCTTTTTCATGGACTTTTGGAGTGTTCTACCTACATTAACACTGTGATGAAATGATAAGTTCTTCCCAAACTCCTGAAGTCTGTCTTATCAGCCAGAGAAAGACTCATCTCTCTTGTTGTCTACTGCGGGGGGGGGGGCCCTGTCCTAGGTGCCAGATATGGGGGGGGGGCTCTCCCTGAAGAGCCCCATCCCTCCGTCACAGATGAAAATAAAACTACCAAGACATGATCTGCTTGGGGAGGAAAGGTGGTCAAACTCTCAGAGGAGAATGACCCAGAGCCCCTTCCTCACTAGGCTTTTATTGGGTTCAAATACACAGGAATACAGGTTTAACATGTCAAAGAAATCTGAGGGCTTAATCTGAGTCAGTGTCTGTCAGGAAAGGGGGTTGCAAAACTTTGGGAGACATACTCATTTCCTCCTTGGACCCTTATTATTTAAATGAGAGCACTCTTAGCAAAGCAGGTTTCACAGGACTTGAGGAATTCTTTCTTATGCCCTATCACCCGGGGAACCACTCTGGCTGGCACAGGGCTGCACCGCTCACCCCCACAGTTTCAGGCTTTAAGGCAATTAGTCTCAGGAGGCAGAAGACATCTCCCAGATGGAAATGGGGACTCAGGCTATGTCAGAATAGCCAGGGGGTGAGGTTCCATCACCCCCTCTTTGCTGCAGCCCCCCGAGTCCTTCCATGAGGGCCTCCCAAGTGGTCGTGTCTGGCTTAGGTTGCCCCTCCCATGAGGAGTCTTACCCGTCATTGACTAACCAACTAAACGTTGAGGCCAGCCGAAGATGGATGAGGCGGAAGCAGCACTCCTGCCAGGAAGATAAGCTTTGTCTCCTTAGTAGCTCACTTCCTCTTGACAGAACAGACCCAGAAGAAGCGGGTCCCTAGGCTCTTACACAGCCCGCCATGGGGTGAGGGTTACAACTCCTGAAACCAGGCTGAACGGTCCACAACACCTCCCCCTTTTTTAGATTGTTTAAATCAATTGTAATTGTTAGGCCTGTGAGGCCTGTGAAACTTACTATCTGCTATTTTCAAATGCAATCACTGGAAAACAATTTCCATATACATCGTAAAGCACAAATAAGGATTAAAACAAGGAGGCACCCAAGGGTTGCCATAACCCACACTTGTAAATTCAGTCCAATGAAAAATGTTGCAAATGCAAGGGAACAATAAGAGTAACAGGTCTGGTTACACTTCAATTCTTGGGAGAATTAGCACAGACTACAGGAAGTTACTTTAAAGATATGCAGCAAGGGCTTGCTGCCTGAACTCGGGGTGAGAGAATTTTAGCAAGAGCAAGTCACAAAGCATTATTAGAATCAGTAAACAATCAGTGGTATTCAAAGTCTCGCAGCTGTTGATGTAATTAGCTGCAAATTATCAATTTGTCCCTTTAAGAAAAAGTCCATCTTAGGTGATGTTGAATATAACTCCAGGAATGCTGGCTGGAATTCCACTGGAGTGTGATGACACATAGCTTGGAGAAGTCTAGATCAGGAGGGTCCAATGGGTAGAAGTGGGTCGTGGTCAGGGAAGCCTTTTCTGTGATATGGCTTCACCCTCTTCACTTGCAGTTCCAGAGATCTTTCTGCAGAGTAAATACAGACATACCCTCTTCCCCGAATTAATAGTTCAACTGGGCCTTTCCATTTTCCTTCCCCTAAAGGGTTTTTATATAAGACCCAAAGGGTGTGGGAAGACAGGCCTGTATTGCACAAGGTGCTTTCTATGGGTGACTACAGACTATCATTAAAATTCAAAAAATTTTTATGTATACATTGCTAGCATGTTTAAATTCCTGGGGGATGTTTCCTGACTCCACCCTTTTTAATAATGTTTTAAAGGTCTGGTGAGCTCTTTCAACGATGGCTTGGCCTGTAGAGTTATAGGAGATACCCGTTTTATGTTGAATTCCCAATTTTTCTAAGAAAGCCTGGGTAGCTTTCACAATATATCCTGGGCCGTTATCAGTTTTAATTTCCTGAGGCCATCCTTGATTAAAGGCCTCAAGTCAATGAGCTCTAATATTCTTCGCTGACTCCCCAGAGAGGGGAGTGGCATAAGTGCCTGCTTGGAAAGACAGGCCTTCTGCTGTTCCTGCAAGCTGCAATGAGTTAATTATCCTACGTCTAGAATTTGGAGTGTTTCAAAGACTTAGATGCTTATTATTCCTTTTATTTCCTTTCCACTTACATTTCTTCTCTTCAACTATTCACTTTAATGTCCTTTCTTTCCAAACCACACATGAATGGTATCTATATTTTTCCTTTATTCCTTCTTACTTTTCTCCTACACAATCCTATACTTTCCTTTCCTTCACTTTCTTAATTCCTTCCTTATTGACCATTTAGAAAGCCTGTTGCCCATGGCTCTTAGAAAAATTCCTTAACAAACAGAGCAGTTCCCTTTTTTAAAAAAATCTTTCCCGCGGCCAAACGCGGCACTTAGAAAGCCAGATTCGGCGCTCTTGTGCATGCGAGGGGAGAGGGCCGGAGGCGCTCCAAGGAGAGTGGACCCCAGCCCGCAGTCCCTGCGGCCGCTGCTGCGGAGGTGCCACCCCGCCTCACTGGAGAGGCAGCTTGTGCTGCGCACCCGTGGGCCCAAGCTGCTAGCTACACCCGATGCCCGGCACTCTCCACAGTGCGCGCTGCCGCTCAGCCCGGCAAAGAGACCCACGCGACGGTGGACATTGCGGGGTCCCGCAGGTCGCCGCCAGAGGCACGCGTCCCCGTGGCACCGCACAAGCCGGCCCCAATGTGGGGGGGGGGGGCGCGAAACCCCACGCTGCCCCAGGCTGCGCACGTGGTGAGAGGCTAACTGCAGCTAGAGCAAACCTCGAGGGAAGGGCCTAGCTAGTGTGCATCATTCCCTTCCCTTCCACACCTTCCACATGTAAAGATCCCTTACGTGGGAGACAGCAGCCCCATAACTGCTGTACCTAAAACATCACTCTCCGTCTAAAAATAGCTCATTCCTTAATGAACAAAAGAATTTTTTCTAAAATTCCTCCTGCCACGATGCGGGGCTTACAAAAACAGTTTCAGTGCCCCTCCCCCGGCCCGCCATTGAGCTCTCTCAGCCTGCAGGTGCCAAGGGGGATGGTGCAATGAGTGTGGCTCGGCCCTGCTTCAAGAATTTTTTCTAAACTTCCTTAGTGCAGGGGAGAGAAATGAGAAAACCACTCAGGAGGTGGCAAAAGAACCTTTCCTCTTATCTGTAACATGCCTGGGAGCCTTACCGAAAGGTGCCCCTGATCCCTATGGGGATGAAGCGCTGATTTCCATTCCACTTAGACATGCTGTCTGGTGACAACAGCTCATAGCCTCTGGTCAAGCAGGTTTCAGTCCCCTGTCCTGGGCGCCAGATGTTGGGGGGGGGGGGTGCTCTGCCTGCAGAGCCCCATCCCTCCATCACAGATGAAAATAAAACTACCAAGACATGATCTGCTTGGGGAGGAAAGGTGGTCAAACTCTCAGAGGAGAATGACCCAGAGCCCCTTCCTCACTAGGCTCTTATTGGGTTCAAATACACAGGAATACAGGTTTAACATGTCAAAGAAATCTGAGGGCTTAATCTGAGTCAGTGTCTGTCAGGAAAGGGGGTTGCAAAACTTTGGGAGACATACTCATTTCCTCCTTGGACCCTTATTATTTAAATGAGAGCACTCTTAGCAAAGCAGGTTTCACAGGACTTGAGGAATTCTTTCTTATGCCCTATCACCCGGGGAACCACTCTGGCTGGCACAGGGCTGCACCGCTCACCCCCACAGTTTCAGGCTTTAAGGCAATTAGTCTCAGGAGGCAGAAGACATCTCCCAGATGGAAATGGGGACTCAGGCTATGTCAGAATAGCCAGGGGGTGAGGTTCCATCACCCCCTCTTTGCTGCAGCCCCCCGAGTCCTTCCATGAGGGCCTCCCAAGTGTTCATGTCTGGCTTAGGTTGCCCCTCCCATGAAGAGTCTTACCTGTCTTGACTAACCAACTAAGCGTTGAGGCCAGCCAAAGATGGATGAGGCAGAAGCAGCACTCCTGCCAGGGAGATAAGCTTTGTCTCCTTAGTAGCTCACCTCCTCTTGATAGAACAGAACCAGAAGAAGCAGGTCCCTAGGCTCTTACACAGCCCGCCATGGGGTGAGGGTTACAACTCCTGAAACCAGGCTGAACGGTCCGCAACAGTCTATGTCTTCCCCGCTAATACTACACACTAGCACACAGATTTTCTTCAGTGAACAGAGACTGGGAATCCAGTGCTCACAGACCGCTGGTGGTTGCCCAGTTCTGCCACCTGCTGGGCACTATTGATGTCAGATGTGGGCCTAAGTTGATGTTTTGCATTGTTAAGAACAAAAGCAATGATGTACCTGAGGCCCTCCACAATGCCAGATGATGGGGATAGGAAGGAGGGCAGGGAGCACAAAGCATTGGGGCATGTTTCAATGAGAAGCCAGTAGACCTAGATTTCAGTGTTGAGTCTATGCCTTTACAGTCAAGTCAATCAAAAGTGGTAGGTTTCAATAACCCTACCTGTAAATGGGTGAATCTTACCTGTCTCCTTACTATATGTATCTTTTAGGAAGAGAAATGAGGTCATACAATTGAGAGTATTTTATGTTTTTTGCTCCCCCCCCTCAAAAAAAAGGTATGTTTGGGGTAGGGAAGGTAATGAACTGTTAAAATTTATTTCATCCTAGTATTTTCATTGGGCCCAAAAGAATATGATCCAATAAGTGTTATTAAAAACTTACGAACCCAGCTCTGTGCTACCTGTTGTGGGGTATATGGAAGAATCATATGACATGATCTCTACCTTTAAAGAATTTACAATCTAACCAGGTTGCTCAACTAACACATGAAACATTGATGCATGGCACTTACTGACTGTGGGTTTATTTCCCCACCCCATCCTACTGCATTCTGCAAGGAAAGGGTAATCTGGTGATGTGACAATGGGCCAACAGGTGATGGGTCCCACTCTGACCACTACAACTGCTGGCCTCTGACCTCTCCCTTTCTAACCTTGGAGGAACACAGGGTCTTATAAGCTACTCACCGCTGCCTTCCTGGGCTCAGGGAAATACCCATGCATTCACTGGGGCTTTCTCTCCTGCTCACCTTTGATGCTGCCTTTCACCTACAGTCATATAGGTACCTACTCCTGATGCTTTCTCACCTGTACCCACCCACTGCCCTTGCTTACAAATGCCATCACAGCTATTGTAGCTGCAGCAGCTTCTCTGGGGTGGGCCCCAGGTGGAACACTGTGTTTGCTGTTGTCCCCACCCATCCTGTTCTGGGCAAGAGAGGCCGCTTCTCTTCTTCCTTCCACAAGAGAAGGAAGGGTGCTAGTGAGCCCCTTATAATTTTTGCATTTGCCTCCCTCCCACCAGGTAGACTAGAAAAGATGCAAGGTGTTCGCTCAACTTTTCCCACAGCACAGAGAGTGATGGCCCCATTTAGAGACTACCCCAGGCTTCTCCATGGAGGGTCAGTTTGGTTGTTGCATGCCTGGTAGCTAGAATCCAATTGCAGATCCCCATTGTTGGGTTGGCAGATTTAGGTCCTCTCCTTTTTTGTGAGATTGCCAACGAAGGCTCAGCATAAATTCCGAGAATGAATATATCAGTACTATCTGTTTGAAAAGAAAAGGTGGGGCATGCCAATTAAAATAAAAATCAAACCAAGCAGACTGTCAAAATTCAGTTTGAAGCAGTATTTGGCATTGTGGGGACGTGGGGACATGGGGTCTCTGATGTATTGTGGGTATGAGTACTTGTGTACAACTCCTTGGAGAGCAGTTTAACAGCAGCAGATAAAGGAAAATTGATCATACTTCATAACTCAGCTACTCTCTCCTGGACAAATACATGGGTGGCTTTTAACTGGTGGGTTCCCCAGTCCCCGCCCCATCACCCTACCAGGGACCATTTCACAACACTGGAGACATTTTTAATTTTGACTAGAGAAGACACAGGTGCTACTGGCATCTAGTGGGTAACAGCCAGGGATGCCACTAAATGCAAACCATTCCATCCTCCCCACCCCTGCCCAACAAAGAATTATCCAGACCCAAATGCCAATAGCACCACCATTGAGAAACCTTGCCCTATGCACTAGAAAGACCCTTAAATGCAAGCCCAAAGAGACAGGTGAAAGAGTGTTCACTGCATTATTTATTTCTAACAGTAAAATGTTGAAAATAATCTAAATTATTTTGGATTTTAGTCCCTCCAAAGGAGAATAGAAAAATAAACTTAGGTGTATGCATACAGTAGTAAGAATGAGTGAACTGGAACTACCAGAATCGATATGAATAAATCTTGAACACGAACTAGTCAGTGAAAGAAGCAGAGTGATACATAAAGTACTAGTATATATAGTTTACAGGCACAAACAACTCTCTACTTAGTTTATGGATATAAAAATAGACAATAAAATGATACAACACACAAACGTCGGCAAGAGTTTACCTCTGGAAATGAAGAAACAGGAATGGGTAGGGGTAAAAGGAGACTTAAAATGCATTGCAATGTTTTATTTTCTGAAAAATTCCTCTAAAGTAAGCATGACAATGATAACATTTGGTAAATCTGGATGGTAAACACATGGGTCTTTCTTATATTGCTTTCTTTGTTTTTGTAAGTTTGAAATATTTCATAATGAAAGTAAAAAGGAACAGTACTGACTTCCGGCCAAGATGGAGGCGTAGGTGGATACACTGTGCCTCCTCTCACAACCAAAATTAAGGACAACAAATATTTAGAAACAAGAAAACAACCAGAACTTATAGAAAATTGAACTGTACGGAAGTCCAACAACCATTCATCCAGACCGGTAAGGGGGCGGAGTCGAGGCAGGAGAAAGTGGAGGTGCAGACCCAGGAACACAAGCAGTAGCAGCTTGCAGTTCCCAGGTGCACAGGTGGCGGCTGGCAGTCCCCGGGCACAGGGGGGCAACTGTGCAGAACCAGTGAGGCCACACAAGGTGGCTGGCTGACCAGGTGGTCCCATGCAGACAGTCCAAGCAGAGGGGAAGTGGCGGAAGGGACTGAATCCAGCAGAGAGCGGAGCAGGCGCCATTGTTCCCTCTCAGACCCCGCCCCCACATACAGCGTCACAACCCGGTGACTGGGCTGCCCCGCCCTGAGGAACACCTAAGGCTCCACTCATAAATACGTAATAGCCGCAACCAGACTAAAACCAAAACAAAACAAAACAAAAAAACCCCCACCAAAAATGGCTCAAACCGGAAAATGAATAAAAGCCCCAAAGCCAATTCCTCTAAGCAGTGAAGAGATAGCCAACCTATCAGATGCACAGTTCAAAGCACTGGTCATCAAGATGCTCACAGAATTGGTTGATTTTGCTCACAAATTAGATGAAAAAATGCAGGCTACAATACATGAAATGAAGGAAGATGCATGGGGAACTGATAGAGATGGAAGGAAAACTGGGACTCAAATCAATGGAGTGGACCAGAAGAAAGAAACTAACCACCAAACAGAAAACGAGGAAGAAACAAGAATTCAAAAAAATGAGGAGAGGCTTAGGAACCTCCGGGACATTGTTAAACGTCCCAACATCCGAATTATAGGGGTCCCAGAAGGGGAAGAAGAAGAGCAACAAGTGAAAAACTTATTTGAACAAATAATAAAGGAGAACTTCCCCAATCTGGCAAAGGAAATAGACTACCAGGACGTCCAGGAAGCTCAGAGAGTCCCAAAGAAGTTGGACCCAAGGAGGAACACACCAAGGCACATCGTAATTACATTAGCCAAGATTAAAATGAAGCAGAGAATTCTAGAAGCAGCAAGGGATAAGGGGACAGTCACCTACAAGGGAGTTCCCATCAGACTGTCAGCTGATTTCTCAAAAGAGACCTTACAGGCAAGAAGGGGCTGGAAAGAAATATTTGAAATCTTGAAAGGCAGGGACCTACATCCAAAATTGCTCTATCCAGCAAAGCTGTCATTTAGAATGAATGGACAGATAAAGTGCTTCTCAGATAAGGTCAAGTTGAAGGAGTTCATCATCACCAAGCCCTTATTATATGAAATGTTAAAGGGACTTATCTAAGAAAAAGAAAATAAAAATATGACAGTGAAAAGACAGCAAACTCACAGCTATTAAGAACCACACCTAAAACAAAAGCAAACTAAGCAAACAGCTAGAACAGGAACAGAACCACAGAAATGGAGATCATATGGAGGGTTAGCAACAGGGGTGTGGGAAGAGGAGAGAGGGGGAAAAGGTACAGAGAATGAGTAGCATAGATAGTGGGTAGAAAATAGACGGGGGAGGGCAAGAATAGTATGGGAAATGTAGAAGCTAAAGAACTTATGACACATGGACATGAACTAAAGGGGGCAATGTGGGTGGGAGAGGGTGTGTAGGGTGGAGGGGAATGATGGGGGAGAAATGGGACAACTGTAATAGCATAATCAATAAAATATATTAAAAAAAGGAACAGTAAAGATTCAGGGATATACACACATGTATATATGTGTATATATACATATATGTGTATATACACATGTATGTATATGTATATACATGTGCATGTGTGTGTAAGTTTTCTGTTTACACCTACCCAGAAGGATGTCCTCCCTTCTTTCTCTCTCTTGTTTGCTTTGGTGCTTATGTGATGCCTACCTTGGACTGTTTTTGCCATTGTCAGTATGTCATCCACCAGAAAGCGAGACCTGAGTCTGTAATGCTTGGCTGGTATTCCACATCCAAGTCCCTGGAAAAATCTGCCTGACATCCTAGATGAAGCTTTTTCAGTCTGCCTTAGGGAAGTCTCCTTTAGATGGTATAATGGACTAAGCAGTGTCCCCCCAAATTTGTGCCCACTCAGTGAAAATGTTACCTTATTTTGAAATAGGATCTTTGTTCATGAAATTAGTTAAGGATAAATATGAGATAATAATGAATTAGGTGGTCCCTAAATCTAAGGACTAGAGTCGTTATAAGAGGAGAGGACACAAAGAGAGAGAGACACAGAGGGAAGACAGCCATGGGAAGATGGAGGTAGGCAGAGATTGGAGTGATGTGCCCACAAGCCAAGGAACATCAGGAGTCACCAGAAACTGAAAGAGACCAAGAAGGATATTTTCCTAAAGTCTTCAGAGGAATTGTGGCTCTACTGGTACCTGGATTTGAGACATCTGGCCTCCAGAACTTCTACAGAAGAAGTAAAGTTTAAAATTTGTTTTATGTCACCCAGTTTGTAGTACTTCGTTATAGTAGCCCTAGAAAACTAATACAGATGGGTTTTGTGGACTTGAAACCAGACTCAAAGCACTATTAGCCAGCATAAAGTATTTCTAGATTAAGAGGAAGGAGGCATCTGTGTGCAGTAGCCCTAATTTATATAAGGACACCCTATACCCATGGCAGGTATCTGTTACTCAGCTCCGCAGAGTTGCCATGGAAGCAGGTGTGGAGACCAATCTTCAGATTTCCCAAAAGGAGACTGTGCCATTAGCTTTACCACTCAGGATCTAAGCTCATATTTAATTCAGGGTCATTCCCTACCATGTGACAAAGCCTGACTCCTACTATTGAAAATGAGTATGCCGTTGCTCACTTTTCCAGCCTCACTTACCTCTAGACCACTAATAGTTGACTTGGTTCTGCCAATTTAACCTTGAATTAAAAGTTAGTGGCATGTCAAAGGAGAGGACTGTAGAACCCACTCTGGTGAAGACAGGGTATCAATGACTAATACAGCCAGATTCCATAGGCAGGAGCACCGGTGCTTCTCATGAAGAATCCATTATCCACTACTGGTGGTGCTGATGGAGCTAGCCCCCATGTCTCTGTCCTGGGAGCATGGCTGTGGGTCTTTATGAGCATGGTCTTAGGCATTGTTTCTGGCTGCATGTCCTTCAAGCCTGGTTCTAGAGCCCTCCTAGAGAGTCTATGAGCTACCTGATATGATATCCCCTTTAATGGGGCAACAAACAAATGAACAAATAAATAGATTCCTTTTCTACTTAGATCAGCTAAATTCAATTTCTACTGCTAGAGAATTGAAATTTACATAACCCCACTCTCTATCTGATGATCTATCTTCCAAATAGACCTTATTGATTGCATGGCCTAGACTTCCAAGGACACAAATGGTTTTGAGTGCTCTGTTTTAAAGTCCCACGAACAAATGTATATTTAGTGAAATCTGTTCTAATTCTTGTTCAGAAAATGTGATTATTGAGCCCCATGAGAGATGCTTTTCATACTTTTAAGGCGCCACATGTGAGGATGGGCTGAAGTCATCAGGGATGCACTGAGCCCTCTCCCATGTTGCCATAATGATATCCCCATCTGATCCTGACTCACCTTTCCTCCTGGGCTTAGAGATGATTGTGCCCGTGACACTTGACCGCATATATCTTGTTCTATTTTAGGATTTGGGTTTTGTGACTCCTTTCTTGGAATAGCTTTTCCCACATCTTCTTGTGCAAACTGCAATTGTTGACTCAGGTTTACCTCAAGAATTGCCAGCTAAGCCTGGCACCAATGGCATGCACCTGTTATTGTCCCAACCTGTCTCCAGAGTCTTATTTTGCCAAGACCTATGGCTCCCTATGACACTGGTAGAGGAGATGTGGGGATTATTGAGGTTGAATGTTCTCTGCTGGTGAGTTTTAGGAGTGCTCAAGATTAACCTTACGGTTTTCCAATGCTTTTGATTATTTAAGTAGGTTTCCTTATCTCTTCTTGGGACTCTGACCCATTTCCTGTTATTATTTCTTAAACTGGGTCAAGTATAATTCTTTTTCTTCTAAGTGTAGATGGCAACCTGGACATGTAGGTGGAACCAGCATATTTATGTTTACCATTTGCAATTTTTGTTGGTGCCCTGAATAACTGGGCAGGATTTGCTTTGTTCTTTTGTCTATTTCAGCCTTTCTATGCTAGTTTTGCCCCTTTTTCTGCTCCCTGGTCCACCTGGGGAAGCCCAGGACTTGGTAAGTCTCTGTGTCTGTCCTACTCAAATCACTTGTGGGCTCTGTCCCCAGGACAGGGTTGCTGCTGGGGAGCACCAACAAGGATTGCTGCTCTAGGAACTTAGGCCACCATAGAATTGAGCATTTGCTTCTACTGGGCACAACATGGCAACCTGGGTCACCTGGATACTCAGCTGGTAGTAAGCGATTCCATCAGTCTGTTTGAGTCAGAAGTCTCAGAGAGTTTGAGGAAGTCTACACAGGATTCTGATTGTCCTGACAACACACCTCAGCTGTGGACCCTGTACCTGTGTGCCTGTGGTAATGCCTTGAGCTAGCAAATGAGGTAGTGCTTCTCAGACCCCCAGGAAAAGGGTGCCTGGGTCTATTCTCAAAGCTTTGCTGACCACCCCAGCCCTCATCATTCCTTCCTCTTCAAAAAGAATGAAAAGACATTTCCTCCATGTATTTCTTTTAGCACTTATGTATACATCAAACTGCCTCAGGGTTCTATTTAAATCAACTGTATCTTTTAAATGGCTAAGGCCACTTAATTAAGGTCTATTAAAAGTATTTAATAGACTTTAAAGTTTATTTAAAGTCTATTTAATTCAATGTATCTTTTAAGTGGCTAAGGGAAAATGCATGTTAGTTATTATTCTCCCCATCAAACTTCATGGCAAGTAATTTGAGAGGTCTACATTCATTCTTTCATATCCTAAATGTACCAGTTAGTGATGCATTATCTGGCTTAAGGTTTTGCATACAGTTAAAGTGTGTAGAATGGTTGAGCTGTACTCAGAGAGAGAAAGGATCACGACTTACCTTCTTTTATTTATGATCCAGGATTCTGCCTGTCTTTTCATGACTTAACTTAGAGAAGTCTGTGAATTGTGATGAGGACAATGTATTTTTTATTTTTCACACAGTCAGCTGAAATCTAGCATTCCTGTCAATTATGATGAAGGTAACAAACCATAACAGTATTAGCAGTACCTGAGGCTTTGTCACCAACTGAAATCATAGGTATTTTTGTATCACATTAGTCATTGAAAATACTTAGAAATGCCATTTATATTCATCAGCACTTCAAAATGACTGTAGCTAATTAGACCTGTTGCTAGATCTTGTTATTTAATTCAGTGCATTAATAAAAATACATATACTGTGTAAATATTTATGTATTTTAGAACTACTTAAATGTAATTGGTTTCTGTTGTAAACTTATTCATTTTATCTTACGCCTTTAAAAACACTTTGATGGCCAAGCAACTGTAGGCACCTGAACAGAGGCGCCTGAGCATCCGGAGGCGCCGTGCACCAGAGGAGGGGGCTTTGTGGAAGACCTGGAGCTCATACCCGTGAACCTAGTGTGAGTGCGCACAATGCAGGAAACACATGGGTCAGCACGCATGCCCCGTAGGAGACCCGGAGCTCACATCCATAAACTCGGGAAAGCGCGAGCTCTGCAGGAGGCTCAGAAACTACATGCAAGGCCCTGCACTGAGAGGCACCAGGCTGCCTCTAGGGAGAGAGCACGTCTAGCCCTGGGGAAAGTAGCCCAAAGCTGGTTGAGTGCTGAACAGGGAGAAAAGCGATACCAGTAGCCCCTCAGCCCATTGCCACCAGGAAGACAAGAAAAACCAATTTGGCCAGTTTGAAACCAGCAAGAGGTTTTTTTTGTTTTTATTTTATTAATTATATTTATTATTATTACTTTAGTTATTTTTATTTTTATCCCTCATTTCCTTTTGCTTCTCTTTACTTCTTTCTTGTTTTATTACTTCTTTCTTTCTTTCCAATTTTATCTCTTCTTCCTTCCTCTTCCTTTTTTTTTCTTTTTTCATTTTTTTTCTTTTGTCTTTTTTAAATACCCATGAGTGAGACAAAAAAAAACCTGGACTGTGAAAAAACCAGAGTTGGACCCAAAGAGGGGGCATCCCAACGGCTGAGACAGTGGAAGCCTAAGGAGACTGCACCACTGAATCTCACAGGTATTCTACCACAGAAGTTCACACCATAAACCCAGGGAGCCAGAACAGATCAATTTAAGAAGCTGAGGCGAACAAGAAGAGTCTCACAAACAATGGGAAGACAAAGAAACAATCCCCAGATGAAAGGAAAGGAGGAAGCCCCAGAAAGAAAGCTAAATGAAACAGAAGCAACTCAGCTATCAGATATTGAGTTCAAAGAAATGCAAGACAATATAAAACGTAATAATATCCCTATAATAAGGATACCAGAAGGAGAAGAAGAAGAGCAAGGGATAGAAAACCTATTTGAAAAAGTAATGATGGAAAATTTCCCTAATTTGATGAAAGAAGAAGTCACACAAATCCAGGAAACACAGAGAGTCCCAATCAAGAGGAACTCAAAAAGGCCCACTTCAAGACACATCATCATTAAAATGGCAAAATTCCAAGACACAGAGAATATTAAAGGCAGCAAAGGAGAAAAAGGAAGTAACATACAAGGGAGCCCCAATAAGGTTAACAGCTGACTTCTCAATGGAAATGCTCCAAGCCAGAAGAGAATGGCAAGAAATATTTCATGCAATGAGAACCAAAAGCCTGCAACCAAGACTACTTTACTCAGCAAGTCATTCTATCAAGATAGAAGGCCAAATAAGGAGCTTCCCAGACAAAAGAAGTTTAAAAGAATACACCTCTACCAAACCAGTTCTGCAAGACATGCTAAAGGAACTGCTTTAAGGAAAGCAAGGGAGAGAGAGAGAGAAAGAGAGAAACACAGGTACAAAAATGGCAATGAATCAGTACCTATCAATAATAACCTTAAACGCACATGGATTAAATGCTCCAATCAAAAGACATAGAATAGCTGAATAGATAAGAAAGCATGACCCACACATATGCTGCCTACAAGAGACCCACCTCAGGACAAAAGACCTACACAGACTCAAAGCAAAGAGCCAGAAATAAATTTTCCAAGCAAACGGACAGGGAAAAAGAGCCTGGGTAGCAATACTCATATCAGACAAAATAGATTTCAAAGGAAGGGCCATAAGGAGAGACCATAAAGAGTGACCAGAAGGTCACTTCATAATACTCAAGGGAAGAATCCACCAAGAAGACATAAACATTATAAATATATATGCACCCAACATAGGAGCACCTAAACATATTAAGAAAATCTTAGAGACTTCAAGAAAGATATTGAGAGCAACACAATTATAGTAGGAGATTTCAACACCCCACTATCAAAAATGGACAGATCTTCCAAACAAAATATTAACAAAGATACTGTGGCACTGAACAATATTCTAGATGAAATGGACTTAACTGATATATATATATAGAGAGGCCTTCATCCCAAAGAAGATGAATACACATTTTTTTCAAATGCACATGGAACATTTTCAAAGATAGACCGACCACATGATAAGACACAAAACAAGCCTCAACAAATTCAAGAAAATTGAAATCATACTAAGCATTTTCTCCAATCACAAGGGCTGAAACTAGAAACTGACCCCAAGGGGAAAATCCTAAAACCCTCAAAATCATGGAGATTGAATAGCATGCTATTAAACAATGAATGGGCCCTGGCTGGTGTAGCTCAGTGGATTGAGCACGGGCCTGCGAACCGAAGGATCGCGGTTCGATTCCCAGTCAGGGCACATGCCTGGGTTGCCAGGCCAGTTCCCGGCAGGGGACATACAAGAGGCAACTGCACATTGATGTTTCTCTCCCTCTCTCCTTCCCTTCCCCTCTGAAGATAAATAAATAAAATCTAAAAGAAAAAAATAAAAAAAAAACAATGAATGGGTCAAGAATGAAATTAGGGAAGAAGTTAAAAAGTTTCTGGAAACAAATGAAAATGAACTCACAATAACCCAAAACTTATGGGACAGAGTACAGGCAGTCCTGAGAGGGAAGTTCATAGCCATACAGACCTACCCCCAAAAAACAGAAACATTTCAAACAAACAACCTAACGCTATGCCTACAAGAACTTGAGGAACAACAACAAACACAGCCCAGAGCAAGTAGAAGGAAGGAAATAACCAAGATCAGAGCACAATTAAATGGCATAGAGACTAAAAACACAATTCTAAGGATCAATGAATCCAGGAGCTGGTTCTTTGAAAAGATAAACAAAATCAACAAGCCTTTAAGCAGGCTCATCAAGAAAAAAAAGAGAGGACCCAAATAAACACAATCAGAAATGAAAGAGGAGAGATTACATCTGACACTGCAGAAATACAAAGAATTATAAGAATTACTATGAAGAACTGTATGCCAAGAAATTTGAAAATGTAGGTGAAATGGACAAGTTTGTAGAAAAATATAATCTTCCAAAACTCAATGAAGAAGAAGCAGAAAGCCTGAACAGGCCAATAACAGCAAATGAAATTGAAGCAGTAATCAAAAAACTCCCAAGCACACAAAAGCCCTTGACCATATGGTTCCACAGGAGAATTCTACAAAGCATTTAAGGAAGAGCTAAGCCCTATTCTTCACAGACTATTTGAAAAAATCCAAAATGATGGAAGACTCCCAAACTCTTTCTATGAAGTCAGCATCACCCTAATCCCCAAACCAGATAAAGACACAGCAAAGAAAGAAAACTTCAGGCCAATATCACTGATGAACATAGACACTAAAATCCTCAACAAAATATTGGCAAATCACATCCAAGAATACATTAAAAAACCATACACCATGACCAAGTGGGATTCATCCCAGGCATGCAAGCATGGTTCAATATTCACAAATCAGTAAATGTAATACACCGCATAAACAAAAGCAAAGACAAAAATCACAAGATCATATCAATAGATGCTGAAAAAGCATTTGATAAGGTACAACACCCATTTATGATAAAAACACTCAGTAAAGTGGGAATAGAGGGAGCATTCCTCAACATAATAAAGGCCATGTATGAGACACCTACAGCCAACATCATACTCAACGGGCAAAAACTAAAATCTTTTCCACAAGATCAGGAACAAGACAAGGTTGTCCACTTTCACCACTTCTATCCAATATAGTATTGGAAGTCTTAGCCACAGTGACTAGACAAGAAAAGGAAATAAAAGGCATCCAACTTGGAAAGGAGGAAACAAAACTATCATTGTTTGCAGATGACATGACAATGTACCTAGAAAATCCTATAGACTCAGCCAAAAAGCTGCTCGACTTAATAAATGAATTTGGCCAAAGAGCCAGATACAAAGTAAATATCCAGAAATCAAAGGCATTTTTGCATACCAACAATAAAACAGCAGAAGCAGAAATCAAGAAAAAAAATCCATTCGATATAGCAAAAAGAAAAATAAAATACCTAGGAGTAAACCTAACCAAGGAGGTAAAAGACTTGTATGCAGAAAACTACACAACACTGAAGAAAGAAATCAAGGAAGACACACACAAATGGAAACATATACTGTGTTCATGGATCAGAAGAATTAACATCATCAAAATGTCCATACTACCCAAAAAAATTTCCAGATTCAATGCAATACCTATTAAAGTACCGGTGGCATATTTCACAGACATAGAACAAACACTTCAAAAATTTATATGGAACCATAAATGACCCTGAATAGCTGCAGCAATTTTGAGAAAGAAGAGCAAAGTAGGAGGGATCACAATACCTGATACCAAACTGTATTACAAGTCCACTGTAATCAAAACAACCTGGTACTGGCATAAAAACAGGCACATGGACCAGTGGAATAGAACAGAGAGCCCAGAAATAAACCCAGGTCTCTACAGTCAATTAATATTCGACAAAGAGGGAAGCAACATAAAATGGAGTAAAAATAGCCTCTTTAACAAGTGGTGTTGAGAGAACTGGACAGCTACATGCAAAAAAATGAAACTGGAGCAGCAACTTACACCATACACAAAAATAGATTCAAGGTGGATAAAAGATTTAAATATAAGCTGTGACACCATTAAAGTCCTAGAGGAGAACATAAGCAGGAAAATCTCAGATATTTCACAGAGCAACTTTACTGATATGTCCTCTAAAGCAAGGGACATAAAGCAAAAAATAAACAAAAGGGATCTCATCAAAATAAAAAGCTTCTGCATGGCCAAGGAAAACAGTATTAAAATAAAAAGAGAACCGGCTGTGTGGGAAAACATATTTGCTAATGACACCTCAGACAAGTGTTTAATCTCCAAAATATATACAGAACTTACACGACTCCACTCTAAGAAGATAAACAACCCAATTAAAAAATGGGCAAAGGACTTGAACAGACACTTCTCCAAGGAAGACATACACAGGATCCAGAGACACATGAAAAGATGCTCAGTATGGCTAGCTATCAGAGAGATGCAAATTAAAACCACAATGATATACCACTTCACACCAGTCAGAATGCCCATCATAAACAAAGCAATAAACAAGTGCTGGAGAGGTTGTGGAGAAAAGGGGACCCTAGTGCACTGTTGGTGGGATTGCAGACTGGTACCACCACTATGGAATTTTCTAAGAAAACTAAAAATGGATCTACCTTTTGACCCAGCAATTCCACTGCTTGGATTATATCCTAAGAACCCCGAAACACCAATCCAAAAGAACCTATGCACCACTATGTTCATAGCAGCACAATTTACAATAGCCAAGTGTTGGAAGCAACCTAGATGCCCATCAGTAAATGAATGGATCAAAAAACCGTGGTACATTTACACAATGGAATTCTATGCAGCAGAAAGAAAGAAGGAGCTCCTACCCTTTGTGACAGCATGGATGGAACTGGAGAGCATAATGCTAAGAGAAATAAGCCAGGCAGTGAAAGACAAATACCATATGATCTCACCTTTAACAGGAACCTAATCAACAAAACAAAAAAACAAGCAAAATACAACCAAAGACACTGAAACTGAGAACAAGCTGACAGTGACCAGAGGGGAGGGGAGGGAATTTCAGGGGAAAAGTGGAAGTACTTACAGGAACAAATATAAAGGACACTTGGACAAAAACTAGAGGGAGGTGGAAATAGGAGGGATGTGGGGAGGGCTGGGGCGGTGGACTGGGATGGGAGTAAGAGACAGAAAACTGTACAAGAACAGCAACTAAAATAAAATTAAAAAAAAAAAAACCCAACACTTTGAGAAGAGGTCCATAGGCTTCACCAGACTGCCAAAGGGGTTCACTGCACACATTGTCAAGACCCCTGGTTGCACTGTGCCTTCTGGAGTCTTGGTTTTTGGTCGGTTTTTGTTGGGGCTGGGTTAGCAGGTTTGGGAGTACGTGGAGCAAACTGAAGCCTTTTTAAAGTTTCAGAAAGCCTCTGATTAAGACTATACTTTCAGGGATCATTTCTATAGTTCGCTACTGGAGAAGTTTCGCTGAACGTGTAACCTGATACCCAGAGGAGGAACCACCTCTGGGGGGTAGGGGGGGTGGGGGACACGGGACTTTGCTGATGCGAAGTGAAGTGCTGCCTACTAGTGGTTGAAAAGTAGAACTGTGAGATTGGTACTTAGGCCTGAAATGAGAGAATAAAGGCAATAGTTGGTTTTACCCCTGCCTGCAGACCCGGCCTTATCGCTTGAAAATCGCTTCCTTTTTTTCTGTGCTCCAGCCATTTTCTCTTTCAGTGTCCTGAAGCTTCCTCCTTCTAGGGTGTTAATACATGCTATTATCTCTACTGGACTGCCTCTCCCATCTCCTCATTGGGATAACTACACTCTCTCCATATCTGAGTTTCTGCCCCTGAACCTCCAGTCTGGGTCAAGCCTCTCTATAATCCCCTTCTAGTTCTGTGCTCACAACTCATTCTCCTAGGGGTGATATTTTTTGTTCTTAATGTTTATTGTTTATCACTGCACTAGACTATAAAACCCTCAAGGGCAGGGGCTATTTGCTTTTGTTCTCTGAAGTATCCCCTGTGCACTCAGTATACACTTATTAATGAAGAATGAATTTGAATCAGAAAATTTATAAAGAGACTGTGAATATGAGCAGAATGAATTTAGGTCCAGGAAAAATAAAGGCAGATGGCCTCCCTCCACTATGACACCCCCAATTACTGCCAAGTCTCTCCATACTCCTATAGGTCCTACTTCCACCAGTAACACAGGGCTCTTCAGGATCACACAGTAGAAACAGTATAGCAAGACTGACAGGCCTGGGAGACAGATGGTCTGGGGTCAGTGGCATTAATGCTTCCTTACCGGATGACCTCAGCTTCTTTGTGCCTCAGTTTCCTCATCTGTAAAATAATGAAAAATAATAGGACCTCTGGCATAGAATGATTAGGAATACTAATGAAGTAGCATAAGGAAAGCACCTAGCACATAGTAAGTACTGATCAAATGGTACCTAAAGAAAAAGACCCAATCGAACCTAAGGGGTTGTGAGTCCACTCTTGCTACCCACTTGAGAAGCACTGGATGCAGAAAGGAGGGCAGCCTTGCAGCAGGGCTGGGCCTGGCTCCCATTCTTCTCCCTGCTCTGTCATGGTTGGGATGTTCATGGGAGCCACTAAGAAGCACAGATTAGAGGCAGAGGATTCTTCCTTATAGCTTGGCTGGATCCCTGTCTATGTGTTCATGTCTTCACCTCCTTCAGGATGTGCTGAATGTGCTGTCCTTGCAGAGAGGCCTGTGCTTAAAGTCATGATTCCCTTCTGATCCCTACCTAATTCTTGCTCCAGAGATTTATAACCAAATTAGTTTACTCTGGCTTCAGATGGAGTTATAACATATGTAACATACTTGGCACAGAGTTTCACAGAATATTTTAGTGCTTAATAAATAAGTTATTTTCCTATTAGAAAACAGTGGATTGTCCTGAAAATGCAACCCTAGTCTGCCCTCTTAACTTTATAACATTTGCTAAGCACCTAGCACAACATCTGACACTTAAAGGCTTTTAAGAAATGTACATGGAGAGGATGAATGGGCACATTAATGCTTATTTTCCTCTTCCAGGCACATTGGACTTTGCAGTACTTGACTGTCTCCAGTACTGCACAGTTGTCACTAGAGGGCAGGAGAGATTAAGACAACAATACTCAGGACCAGTGAGACCCAGAATTACTGGGTTGACAAAGGAGGATGGTGGAAAAAGAAAAAAATGTTAGAATGATTGAAAAAAGTCAGTTGTTCTTTACCTCTTGGGAACCAAATGGAAGGAAATATGTAACTTGAGAGATTGGAGTTAGACTTCTAGAAGAACTTCCAGTGCATAAAGTATGCTAACTAGAGATTTTATGCAGATGATTTTTTTTTTATGGAAAGATAATTTGTTAACTCCTTAGCTGCATCTTCCCAAGAATAGATGAGGTGAGTTCTTCCTGTCTAAGACCTATGTGACCCGACAAGTTCCCCTTAAAGTGTCTGCCTTCAATGACTTCATTTTTACAGATGCAATTGTAAAATACCTTTATTGGTCAGGTTAGCCACCACTCATGCTTTTCCTGTAACAAGGATCCTTTATAGAGTCATGATGGTGTTCATATGCAAATGCTTTCTGAAGAGCTCTGGGGCAGGAGGCAGCCTTGCCCTTCAAATCAGAGCTACTTTGTTGAAATGAGCTGGTTTGGCTTTTGTGGATTTCAGGGTCTGGAGCCAAGAACATAGTCCAAGGATTCCCCCTTTCACTTCTCAAGGAAGCTGCTTTAAAATACACACAGTATCAGGGACATAACGGTATCTGGGCAGGGGCCAGGGTAGCGCTATCTCTCTTCCAGCAGTTCCTGCCCTGGGCTGCCCAGATGGCTTCATCTCTATGGCGCCCCCGAGAGAAGGGGGTTTGGCCCCAGGCAACATTACTTTTCAGGAATGGGAAGAATGCAATGCTCTCCAACCAAGCTGTAAAGCAACAGCCACCTTCAGTAATAAGGATGTAGCTCAGAGATGCAAAAGCAGAGGCAAGAGTTGGCTGCCTGACCTGGGCTTCACTGACCCAGTAAGCATCTTCAGCCAGAGCTGGTACTACAGAACAATGGCCTTAAGGACAAATCAATCAACACAGGTGAGCCACAGCCTCCTCCTTGGGCTAGCAGGTAAGTGCAGGGCTGGTTGGAGCCTGTCTCTCCCATCAGGATGTAGGCCTTCCTGCTTGGATAAGAGGAGAGGACAAACTATCTCATGCTTTGAGAGCTACATGGTTTTCCCTTTGAGGATAAAGACCCAAGTTGGGAGCTGCTGGCAATGCAGACAGTGTGGGGCAAGAGTAGAACTACTGGGGAGACTCCTCAGCCCAGCCAATTCAGTCTGAGTTTTCCTCTTTTGAAGTCTGACCTACCTTCTAAGAACTGCCTGACTGCTATATAGCCCAATACACTTATCTAAGCCCAGGGTTAGTTGTCTTCTCCCACATCAGTCCATGAATATTGTCATCATACTGGTGACCTCCAGTTTGGTGGCTTTCAAGGAGTGAGGTTAGAGAGGCTCACAGGTGACTCTTTGTGTCCTTCCAATTTCAGACACAGGTGTGGGTTCTCTGGCAGGCAGATGCCCAAGTGCCTTGGAGTCTTTCCTGCCTCTTTCTAAGGTGTAGAAGAACTGTCTGTGGAGCAACTTGCAAGTTTAGCAAGTTGAGTTAGGAGGAGGCAGCTGGATGAGAGGTATATTCTGAGGAGCAGCAAGGGCCAGCCCAGAGGGACAGCATGACCAGCCCTGCAGGTGGGAGAGCTGTCAAGCACTGCTCACAGAATTAGGAATTGTTGGAGAAGTAGGTTATGTATTAAGCCCAAGGATCACGAGATCAGATTATGGGAAGAACTTAAGGGTAGTGAGATTTCTGACGTTGGCATTGTCAGGGGTTACTCCTCTGATGCCATTTCCGTCCTGGAAAAGAGTTTGGGCCGTGTACCTCAGCAAAAAAGCTTCCTGGCCTCCCATCCCACCTGACCCTACCTCCAGGGGAGAAGACTACAGGGGGAGCCCGTGGAATTCTGTCACGTGATCTGTCCTAGACCTTCCAACAAAAGCCAAACCAAACCATCAAGCCAAATGCAGTGGGGCGTGGGGGTTCTGGGCCCTGCGCCCAAGGCGAAGGCCACTCAGATCTCGATGAGGCTGGCCAGGCGCAGGCAGAGGGGCGCGTCCTCCGGCATTGCGTTGCGCTGGATCTCGTTACCATCCAGGCGCAGCACCTGCAGCTTTGAGAAGTTCATGACGTCCACCACGGTGCAGAAGCTGCTAATGGAGAACTCTGTGGGTACAAGAGGGGTGGAAGTGGGTGGGAGAAGGCAAGATCAGCAACCCGGATCCACAGCGAAGCCACACAGCCTCTAAAGCTGGAGCTTGGCTGGGTGGCCCAAGCTTTTTACAGGATTAGAGTCATACCGACTCTCACCACTGGGAGGCAAAACTAGGGACTGAGTGGGACCTCTGCTGCATCTGCTGCTCTGCCTCCTACGCACCCGGAGCCTGGACATTACCCTGAACACCCTGGAACACCCTTGAGTGTTTTTCCAGCCAGGATCTTATCTCTTCCCATCTGTGTACAGTAGGAGGGAGCAGAAGGAAATCAAAGATCAGCCCTAGAAGCTTTGAAGTATAGATAGCTTTTCAGACGGCTTTGCTAAATTGCTTTGGGATGGAAGACTAGGGAAATGGAATAAACCCTGCCACTTTGCAGATAAAGAAAGTGGCAGAAAATTAAAGTAAGAAATCCTGGGCAGAGAAGCAAATGTCTATGCGTGCCAGAGCTTTGAGGCAGAGCTCCATTCTGATCACTGCCAGAGTAGTGAGCAAGTCTCTGTAGTTCATGGAGACAAAAATCCACAATAAGGCTGCTATGAACCTTAAAAGTAAAGTACACAATTCCTCTGACTCCTGCATCTTATATGATATGGTTTATCTGTTATTTAAAAATGTCAAAAGAATTTCCCCCTTTTGAAGCTTTCCCCACAAACCACATCATCCTAATAGGTACAATAGTTCTGTTTGGTTTTAACAAATTCTGCTGCTACCTTTCACCCCCTTATCCCTCTGGTTGTCTTCTTAGACAAATCAACCACCTCTCTCTAGAGTCTACTAGGTCAAGAACTTGAAAGAAGAAATCCCAAGAACTCAGTTAAAAATCCAGCAGGGACAACAAAAGTCACCACTGAAAGCTCTGAGGCCTCTTTGGTTCCTTCACTGTGGTGTGTGAGAGCTTCAGGAATATCACTGTGTGAGTGGTAGTCCCAATAGATCTGGTCTTAAGGGCGGAATCCACATGGTACCCCTCAAGGGCTGCAACACGCAGGCTGCCCAGAGCAGGGCTTGCTTTTGCATCCACCAGAGGCGCTCCTCAGCTTGATGTAGTGGTCAGGAACTATGCCGGCCTAAAGCTGGGCAGCAGGAGTGGGAGGAAGGCTATCTGACTCCCTTCCCAGGGGGGACAGTGGAGGACATTGCAGAGGGAGAGTTTATGAGGATGAAGATGAAGGTTGCAAGGAAGACAGTATAGAGAATGTATAGATTGATGAAGAACATGTTTTTAAATTAGCACATTCAACTATTTTCAGTCTCTGTTAAAAGGAGACAGGGTGAGGCTGCAGCCAATTAACTTGTACTGCAAAGGTCCAGCCCACAAGAATAATGAGATGCTGGGCATAGTGGGACAATGAGAAATACTCCTCCCTGGAGAGTACTGAGAGAAAATCTCAAATGCTTTTGTTCATTTCCTTTCTGATGCTGGGGAATGGTTCAAGTGAACCCCAAGTGGGCAGTTTGAGGGCGGAGCAAGGGCCAGGGGCTGGGTCTATGGTGTCTGCACAGAAGGAGTGGAGTGGGGTGGACTGGGGAGAAGTAAAGTGGCCCAGCTTAAGTATTATTTCCAGCCCCATTTGGGACTGTGCTGGAAGTACTAGGATAGGTTCTCTACCCTTGCTTGGAGCCCTCACACCATCTTTTCAAATTCTGGATCCCAACTCTGCGTATATAAATATGGGGGTCTTTGGGGCTGTTGGACACATAGTGCATATAGATTCTACTCACGTGTTGGGCACTGTGAGCCCCCCGTGTGTCTTCCCCAAACTCATGAATAGGACAGGGCTCTTCTGCTTGGAGACTCTGAAGACACTTTCCAGCCCAGATTAAAACTGACATAAGTCTTTCCAGATTCCTTCTGCTGTACCCGCCCTGCTTCCTGGATTCCCAAAGCTACTGAATAACAGTCCAAGCTGTGTTTGCTTGCTTTTGCCAGGCTGGAAAAACTGAGGAAGATGCTAGTGGAAGAAGGAAGAGGAAAGAGAGGACAGGGCTTTTCGCCTGTACACCATTTAGTTCCTGACCGTTTGGATCCTCCCTCAGAGCTCCCCGATCCCCAGTCCCTGACTTCCTGTGCAAGGCAACAGTCTTTTCGGCTGGTGGTCTGAATCAGAGAGATACTCCTCACATTCTCATCCAGAGACACCTGGCTCCAGGTCCTTGGACAATAAAAGCAGGGGTTCAGAATGCTATTCTACATAGTCTGGGTGACCTGGAGAGACTGTGTTTCTTTCTCTGTGTCTCAGTTTTTCCATCTTTGCAATCAGAAAATAAAACAAAACAAAATTATGCCTGTTAACTTCAAAGTGGTAATAAGAAGCAAAGCTGACAATAATAGTAATTCTGCATTGCTTTTTCAATTATGTGTCAGACAATTGACCAAGCACTTTCCATTTATTAATTCACTAAGGAAGAAAAATAAGAAATTGGTGTTATTTTGCCTATAGAGAAGACTAGGAGAGAGACTAATAACTAGACAAAGAGGATTTGGCTTTTTAGGTTGTTTGACTTAAGGGAGAACTTTCTTGCAAGACCTTGGGACACTTTAGTAAAGTAATTTTATGTTCATCAGAGCTTTTGGAAAGAGTGGGAGACCTAATATTTGAGCAGCAGATGTGGTCCTGCATGAGGGCAGAGTGGTGCCTGACATGGTGATGGAGCCATTTCCACACCAAGCTTCTCTGATTACACAGTTAGGGAATAATGTACAGGTTCTCTCCCGTGACAGCTGTTTTTTGCTGTCACATTTTCAGGACTAAACTCTGATGAAGCACCACATACAATATGACATTTCTGATGTGACAATCCTCCTGGATTCAGAATGAGTGGCAGGTAAGTAGTGGTGACTTCTGGGTGGGATTATGTAGAATTTGCAGAATGATGGACAGCCACCGGTAAATATCAAACACTTGGTGGCATGAAACATCTTAGGGACATCTTAGAGAACCACCTCCCTTGGAATGAGGAAATCCCCATAAGAAAGAGAAACTTTAAAGACAAAACAGTTTGAAGTGGACATGATGGTGTCTTGCGCTTCAAACTACAGGACCAGATACCTCATCACCTTTCCAGCCCCACTGTCATCCTCTAGGACTGATGGCTCTCTCACTCAGAGGGCTATCCTGTTCATTAACATCTTGCCAAATGACTAATCTGTTGTTCCCTGAGCGCAGGGAGATAAAAGATCAAAAGAAACAGAGTGATACAATCCCTATCTGTGCTGTTCTCTCTCAGCAGGCTCTACTTCAAAACCCTTTGCTAGTGATCATCAGCGAGTCTTTCTTTCCCCTGGGAGAGAGGAAATTTTCTGACAGAGTAAGGAAGGTTAAATGCTGGTTCAGGACCTTCCAGCTAGCATTAATACATCAGAAGCCCTGGAGTAATGTAAGCACATTCTAAACATAAGATTCTTAGTAAGAGCTGAAAAGCAACTGGATAATCCAATCTGAAATAACTATTTCAGTTCTTAGAGGCAGAGAGGCAGCTTTTTTGGTTCCTTTAGGCACCTGCAAGGAAGTACGTTGAAAACAAGAAGCTCAGTTTCCTTGCCTACTCCAGGGCTTTGTGATATTCAGTCAGGCTCATGTTACATTAGGGAGACCTCTGCCCTACTTCCAGGGCCTCCCTGAACTCCAGAGAGAACTGACCAGAACAAGTACTGCATTTAGCTCTGAGAGGCTGCATATTCTTGTCCACCAGCTGTTATGTTTGAAAAACAAGCACCTAAACGCAAGACCAGGCTGGAGAGGCAGGAGTAGATTGGGTGGAAACAGAGAGCTCATCCCCTTCTGGGTCAGAGAGTAGTTACAGATATGCTGTGGTTTCTTAGCCCACTTCTTTCTAGGGTGGATTCTTGAAGTTCAACTTAAATCCCTTCTCTCTATGAACTGCCACTCCCAAACATTTTCAGAATCATATCTCATTGCTCCTCAATACATGACTCCTTCCTTTCAGACACACGAATTTCCTGGCTGTCTCCTACAGGCAACTTGTTCAATGACTGGGTTCCTTTGTTAGTGGCTATTTGTTCTCCCAGAATGGCTTTGTCCTGAGTTCCTTTAGCCCATGCCCACTTATCTCTCAAGACCTAGACTGAAACTTACCTGTTCTGGGAAGTCTTCCTACCAATCCACTCTCCACTGAATTTTATTAATATTGCCATTTAGCTTAAGTGTAAGGCTTGCTTTTCAGGTTCCCTCATTTTGTTCTCTAGTTACCCTACTGCTATTTCTTTTGTGTTGCTACCAGCACTCAGAATACGGTCTTTGCAATGAAACAGACAGCCACTCCCCATGCCCTTTTGCCAAGGTCTCACCATTGATCCTATTGCCTTGGAGGTAGAGGTTCTCCAGATTGGTGTTGACTGGGGGGATCTTCTGCAGCTGGTTGTAGGAGAGGTCGAGTTCAAGGATGCTGCTGGAATTGAAGGTGTTGGATGCCAGGCCATTGTTGGTGAGACTATTGTGGGACAACCGCACATACAGCAGTTTGGGTGACCCCCGGAAGTAGCTGTCAGGGACAGAATAAACATTATTGTGCTCCAGATACAGCTGCTCAAGGGCTGAGGGCAGTCCATCAGGCACCCTCCGAAGGTGGTTGTAACTCAGGTCCAGCAAGATCAATGATCGAAGGCCCCTCATCGCACTTCCCACTTCTTGAATCTCGTTGTGTTGAAGATACAAGGCTGTGAGGTTCTCAAGCCCCTCCAGAGCATTGTTGGGAACCCGTGAGATCTGGTTGTGGTCGAGATGGAGTTCCCTCAGGGATCGAGGCAGCGGGCCAGGCATTCGGGTCAGGTTGTTGTGGTCCAGGTACAGCCTCTCCAGGTGCCTCAGCTTAGAAAAGACCTTCTTGCCCACTTTATCACTGGTGATCTGATTGCCATGAAGAGCAATCCAGAGCAGCCCAGTGGAATTGTCAAAGACACTTTCCTGGATGGAGGAGATCTGATTGTTCTGGAAGTAGACATACTTCATGCGGGAGGGGACAAAGGGCAGATACTTGAGGTTGCGATTGTCACAGTACATGGCCGTGGGGAAGTTGGGTGGGCAGTCACACTCCTGGGGGCAGTCTCGAGGATCTGCTGGGGATGGAGAGCCATAGGTATAGGCTGGACCTTCCTCCACCCCATAAGGGTAAGGCTCATAAGGCTCATAGGGGTAAGGGTCATAGGGATCATAGTAGGTGGACTGCTGGCTTCGGAGGTAGTGGAACCACCAGTGGGGATCTTCATCGTACTGAGCCCAGGAGAGGGAGCAGAGCCCTGCCAACAGCAGGACAGAGGCCCACTGCATTTTGTCTCTCTGCAAGAAGGGAAAGAGAACAGAGCAAGCAGGCATGAGTGAGACTTTAGGAAGGCAGAATGGGTGAGCCTTAGGCTTTGAGCAGATCTGATATAGTGCCAAACATCTGAGAACAGGAGCTTGCACTCACTTTCTTCATGCCTTTTCCCAGGGCTGGCTCTGCACACTGGGTCCAGCTGGAGCTTGCTACCTGAGGAGACCTAGGTGCATGTTCCCCTGGTCATAGAGTCACAGAAGCAGAGTCTTTGAGATTAGAAGAAAGTTGAATAGGGGGTGCTGCATTTTTTTTGGAGGGACAGATCCATTGCAACCTGAAGTTGCTATTGGGGCAGCTGGAGAGCCCATAGCAATCCCTGTGTGGTGGGGTGGGGATGCTTTTTAAGCCTGCATTCATGTCCAACTTGGACTCCCCAGGGAAATGATATTTTTCAAGAGTCCGAGGAAAAAGCCCTGTGGCTTTTTCCATGTCTCAGGAAACCTCCGCCAGTAGCTTGAGACCTCAAAGGGGAAGATTTGAATTACTTCAGAAAGATCTTCTGGTCTCTTGGGAAGTCTGAGAGTCTGGTTTTGAGTCTTTGCAAAGGGGTGTCCTTCTGCAGCCACCATGAGACTTGGGCTACCCTCCAAAGTGCCAACATCTAGGACATTCTGCTGGGTGAGAAAACTCTTGGATAAGAAGTTTGTGGCTACATATGCAACTTGGCAGGCACAGGGTTTTCATATAACAGTTACAGCTTCCCTCAGACTGGGGACACTGGCACCCAGGAATGGCATTTGTCTTCTAGAGTGGGTGAGTACATGGAGTCTGAGTCAGTCCACTTGGCTGTCTTTTGTGGTATCTAGTAAAGTGTCAGCACTGTTCATGCTGCACCATGGACATTATGCAAGAGCTACATGGGGCCATGAATTGAGGAAAACTAAAAAAAAGGACTAGGAATTGAAGAATCTCATGTATGCCCAAGGGAACGTGGCTTCAGAATGGGATTCTGGCATTCTCCCTCCCATCCCAAGCTCCCTGTGGTGACATCTGAATTACAAGGTTCCATATCAAGACCCCTACATTGGCATCAGCCTTTGAGCTTATATGCAGGCTAGTGAGATGAGAACAGGCTGTCCTAGAGAGAAATGTAGGCTTAGTGTCATCTGAGAGGGAAGCTGAAGGTATAGAAGATGAAGAACCAGGGGGTGACATATCAGGCCTGAGCACCCTGCTCTGAATACCTACAGCCAAAGCACTGCATAGCCCTTTAAGCAATGGGCACCTCCTAGAGGTGTGAGTGTCACCCTTGGATGGGGAAACCTCAGAACCTTTCTTGGTCCTGGAAAAGTCACATATATCTCTCATATTGCTGTTTGGGCCTTGCTGGGATTGGCAACTGTGAACAGGGGGAAGAAAGGTATCTAAAAGCCACCATCAAGTCCAAAGAACTAATGGGAAGGACCCTGACTATGACAATATAGTCACTTTGTGGCCAGCACCATTCCCAGACCTCTCTATCCCCTGAAAGCAGTTCCTTTAAGCCTGCTTCATCCCATCAGCCTCTGGGATGCAGAGGAGAGGAACTCTGGCTCATTCTCAAGCAGCCTGAGGCCTCAGACAAAGAACCCACAGTGTTTCAGAAAGTCGACCTAAGTGCCCACTGCCTGGGCTTGCTGACTGGACCCAGGTTCTGGCCAAGAGAGTAGACTGATGAAGGGGCCCACTGCCAGCAGCGCATTTTTCCATGCACAGCTCTGGGCTGCTGCAAGACCAAGGTGGCTGTCTGGAGGCTGGCACAGTGAGCCTCTGTCTCCATTTCTCCTTCCAGACTGAGTACCTTGGCAGACAAGAGCTACCTTCCTCTTCAAGACTCAGCTTTCCAGGGGTGTGCATCCTTCCCATTTTGGCCTTTCCTTAGGAGCCCTGACTTCTGACACAGTTTGGTGGAGACCTTGTGCCTCTTTTTGCCCCGCCCCCATCTCTTAGCAATGTTGCACCAGGATTGTCTACTTTTAAATTGCCCCCTAATGCTAGAGACCCTCCTGTGCTCAGAGTTTTGTGAGGTGGAAAGTTCCTAGGACAGGCACTCTGTGAGGTGGGGGAGCTCACTCAGGGGTTACTGCTGTTCTTTCATTTCTCTACTCTAGCAAACCATCTCTCCCTCCTGTCAGAAGGGAGGGAGTCAAATCAGAAGCCACCCCCTTCCTGGACTGGACCCACACTTCACAGCTCCTTAGACACGATCAATTCTCAAAACTTCTCTTTTTCTTTTACCCCAGCAACACACACACACACACACACACACACACACACGTACTCAGACATGACATGCAAAACTCCCCTCCTCCATAGCAGTGTTTAGTTCACACAGCCCTCTCTATAAGAGACAGCAGGGACATGGGGCTAAGCTGGTAGTGTTTATGAGTAGTACTAGGGCAGAGCTGGCTTCCCTTTGCTGTAGTGGCTGAGAACTGGAGCCTCCCCACCTTCCCTTCCCCAAAATCAGAAAGGAGCTGCAGGAAAAGGGTAATATTTGAAACTCCCTTCTTTTTACTTCCTCTTTGCTCTCTCCAGCATCCTGGGGTCATGGCCCACAGAAAATGAGAAATGAGTCCTCCCTCTTCCACTCCCCAGCAGCCCTGTTTCTTTATTTTCTTTATTGAATTACAAGACATGAAAACAAATAAAATGACTACACTTACCTGGAGCTGAACCTTTCAAAGAGTGACCACGTCTCTCTGTCTGTGAACTCCTTGGGTTGGAGAAAGTGTGTATGAGAGAGAGGAGGAGTGAGAGTGTCTACTGAGAGTGTCCGTGTCTGTGCCAGGCCAGGGTCCCGCCCCCAAATTCCTAATCAAATATTATGAAGAGAGGGGCTGAGGATCTTGGCTTTTTCAGCTCTGCCTCAGGGGTGGAGCCCACACTCAACTACGCAAATTCTGCCCGCCTGGCGCTATAAAAACCACCTTCTTTCCACTCACTATCTTCCCTGAAGCATTGGCAGCTCTGGGTTTCTTTCTGCTCAATGAGTTAGTGGCAACCTAGAAGTTATTTGTACAGGCTCTTATGAAGTGCCTGGATTTCTCATTAAACCCACAAGGGCAGATGCCGAGAGATGCGGAGGGCCAGGACTTGGGAAGAGGCACCTTAATTAACTCTTTCTGCAACCTGTGACTCCCCCTCCCTGCCCCAGAGCTAGTACTCACTCTTCTGGCTCCAGCTTGCTGTATACTAGCATCACACACTTTCATTTAATCTTAGGGTTCTTAATACTTACCTTGTTAGGTTGAAGCGGGACAATATGAGATGCTGTGTGTAAGGTGCCTGGCTTAGCACACAGCTGGCATTCACAATGTGGAGAGATGATTGCTATACCCATTTTACAGGTGTGGACACCCTGCAAGAGGAAGATGAGGTCAGAGAAGCAAGCAGGAGCTGGGTCAGGAAGGGAGTTTTAGGTCATGGAATGGATTTAGTTTTTATTCTAAAAGAGACATGTCATCTTTTAAACTACTCAGGAAAAGCAACAGGATCTGATTCACGTTTTTAAAGGCACACAGAAGAGACGGTGTGTGGGGAAACAGAGTCAGGGGGAACGCAGGAGGCACCAGTGCTGCCTCATGGAGAGGTGATGGCAGATTGGCCCAGTGGAATGGAAGAAAGCTCACGAATGTATTTTTAGACAGGGAACTGACAAGTCCTGAAAATGAAACTGATATGGAGAGTTAGGGAAGTGAAGAATGCATCCTAGATTTTTAGTTTGAGCAACTGGATGAGTGGTAGCTCCACTTCCTGGTATTGGAAAGATGGGGAGGAGCAGACTTGGGTGGAAAACCAAAGTATGCTTGGGATACGCTAAGTTAGATATGCCTGTTAGGCATTCCAGTGGAGATGTACACAGGCAGGTATATGAGTATGAGTTTGGAGTTTGGGGGTTGGAAGAAAACATTTGGGAGTCTCAGAATTTAGATCATGTCCTAAATGCTCTCTTCAACTAAAAGCTTCCCTCAATATCCAGGAAACAACACTCCCTTTTTTAAAATTTTTGTAAACTGCTTATAAACATAAAATTTACCCTCTTAACTATTTTTAAGTGTACACGTAAGAAGTGTTAAGTATATTTACATTGTGCTACCAGTCTCTAGAACTCTTTCATTTTTCAAAACCAAAACTGTATATTCACTAAACAAAAATTCCCCATTTCCCCACTCCCCTTTCACTCCCCACCCCTTGGCAACCAGCGTTCTACTTTCTGTTTCTATAAATTTGACTACTCTAAATATCTCATATAGGTTCAATCATACAGTATTTATCTTTTTGTGTCTTTTTAATTTCACTTAGCATAATGCTCTCAAGTTCATCCATGCTGTAGCTTGTGTCAAAATTTTCTTTCTACTCTACCCTATTGTATAAATAGACCTCATTTATTAAATTTATTTATCCATTGATGGACATTAGTGTTGTTCTACCTCTTTGCTATTGTGAATAATGCTGCAATGAACATGGGTATATAAATATCTCTTTGAGACTTTGCTTTTAATTATTTTTGATATATGCTCAGAAGTAGAATTCAGCAACTCTATTTAGAATTGAAAAATTCTAGAACTGAAATATTCCATCATTCTATTTTTCATTTTTTAAACCACCATACTGTTTTCCATAGGAGATGCACCATTTTACATTCTACTAACAGTGCACATGGTTCAAATTTGAAGCAGTCCTTATTAAAACAACAACTGAGAAGGGCTTGGGTTTGAATTTGAAGAATTTAGAGGAGTCAGGCAGATGGCACTTTTGCTTGCTCCAACAGGTTTGAGCTGTGTGGGCTATTGGAAAAGTTTTTGTCAGGGACCCAATCTTCTCAGGATTTAGAAAGAGTTTTTAAGAGATTAAACATAATGAACGAGACTTTGCTGACCACTTACTATATACTAGGTGGTTTACTTATGTTATCTCATTTAATGATCACAGTAGGTACTGTGCATTGTAAATAGGGGCTCAAAGATGTGAAGTGATTAGCTAGAAAGTAGTAAAACAAGAATTTAAATTTTGAGCTACACGACTCCAAAACCCCTGCACTTTCCTACAACAAAAGGTCAGAGGGCTGGTGAAGAGGAGGGGATGGTAACCACTTTGCTGTCAGGACCAGACTAACTAATATGGAGGCAGTATGCTTGTGGCTGGGGACAGGGAAGTATAAAGATAAGAGGAGGGTGGGATATAGGGTTTCTCTTCCAGACCCCACACATATTTCATTTCAGTTTAATAAATATGAGTATCTACACTGTACCTAGCATGGCCCTTAGTGTTGGGGACACAAAGAAGGCTTCAATCCAATGGCTGCTCAAAATAAAGCAGATGAGGCAGAGTGACTTTAACATGAAGATGATTGTAAATAATACATAGATAACTTTCTCTTCATTTTTGAGTCAAGAAAACAGTCACTTTTCAACAGAAAACAACAGTTCTGGCAACTGGGTCTGAGAGACACTTCTTAGATGGGTCTAGATAGCCTGGCAAATCCACCCATTTGTTACAGATGTTTTGTTGTTGTTGTTGTTGTTGTTTAAATTCCAGCATACTGTATAATACTGCATTCACTAACAATGAAATCCAGTAGAGTCTGTTCAGAACACTAAACATTGACTGTGATTCTTTCCAACTGAGCTCCACCAAAAAAGACAGTATCTTTATGTGGTTTGTTGACCATTTCGAAAGCAATGAGACTTGCACCATCTCTTCACTCATCTGTCCTATTTCAAGGTAAGCTTTTGAGTTAGAAGAGAAAGAAGAGATGACTGGGATCAGGTCAGAAGGCAGAGTTCCAGGGAACCATCAACTGTTCAAACATTCTTCCATTTTGCATACTGTTGCTCCCTTTTCCTGCTTCCTGAATCTAGGCCCTGAGAGCTTGGTTTCCATATGGGAAACCAAGTAGGGGATACTGATGTTCCCCAGGTTTCCAAAGGAGTCCACATATGAAGGAGGTTCATCCAGGTTATTGGTGCTTTCTGAGAGATGTAAGCCAGCTCTACCAAGTCAATAAGACTGCAAGCAAATTAAAAAGAGAGGCTATATTATTCATATCTGGAGCCTCTATCCCTCGCTTGGCATAATTCCTGGTGCTTAGTAGGTAAGCAGTAAAGAGTTATGAAGTGTTTGAAAGTCTACTGCTTTGTGGCAAAAGTGTTTTTCATTTGTTCACCATTTGCATTATTTGTGATCATGCTCCCTTTCAGTGAAGGCATAAACTTTCCACTCTTGAACAAAGCAGCTGCTTTTTAAAAGCAGTAATTGCTTCTTTATCTTTTATTTATTTTGTAAATGAAGCTTTTCTTTAAGAATGTGCCTTTAAAGTGTTGTCTTATTTGCATAGAACAGTTGACACTCACTTATTGGAAAGTAAACATTGTTTTACTGCATGTGAAGTGGACCAGGCAGATTTCCATATGTTCTCAGTATGCATAACTAGATAATAAAGTCCTTTGTGAACAAGGAAAAAAAAGAATGATGAAGTAAATTATATTTTTGGCTCCCTACAGAGTATGTTTGTATTTAATACCCAGTGTTGGGTAGAACCACCATCAACCAGGCCAGGAAAGCCCTCCAGCCTTCCGGCCAATTAGATTTTTCAGGGGTTCAGGGCACTGCTATTTTCTCTTCACCCAGAAAAGTACTTGTCAAAGTTGTTGCCTCTGACATTGGACCCATCCTGCGTGGAAGCAACTAAGTGCCTTCTGACTCCAATTTCTACCAGCAAAGACATAGGGATGCTCTTGTAGCACCAACCCTTTCCTCTTCATCCCCACAAATTACCAACAACTAGCCTCTACTCCCAAAAAAACAGGGGATGGAGAGTAAGAGGAAAAATCCATCCAAACAGATTTCTTTTTTTAAAACATATTTTACTGATTATGCTATTACAGTTGTCCCATCCCTCCCCCCTTTATTCCCCTCTACCATCGTAGCACTAGCACTCCCCCACTTAGTTCATGTCTATGGGTCATACATATAAGTTCTTTGGCTGCTACATTTCCTATATTATTCTTAACCTCCTTCTGTCTATTTTCTACCTACCATTTATGCTTGTTATTCCCTGTACTTCCCCCCATTCTCCCCTCCCTCCCTTCCCACTGATAACCCTCCAGGTGATCTCCATTTCTGTGATTCTGTTCCTCTTCTAGTTGTTTGCTTAGTTTGTTTTGGGTTTGCTTTTTTTTTTTTTTTTTTTTTTTAGGTTCAGTCATCGATAGTTGTGAGTTTGTTGTCATTTTACTCTATCATCTTTTTCTTAGGTAAGTCCCTTTAACATTTCCTATAATAAGGGTTTGGTGATGATGAATTGCTTTAACTTTACCTTATCTGGGAAGCACTTCATGTGCCCTTCCATTCTAAATGATAGCTTTGCTGGATAGAGTCACCTTGGATGTAGGTCCTTGACTCTCTTGACTTTGAATATTTTTTTCCAGCCCCTTCTGGCCTATAAGTTTTATTTTCAGAACTCATCTGATAGCCTTATGGGAACTCCTTTGTAGGTAACTCTCCTTTCCTCTACCTGCTTTTAAGATTCTCCACTTACTGAGATTTTATTGTAGAGACCCACGGGGTCTGAGAACATACACAAATCCACCCACTCGGGAATCAGCACCAGAAGGGCCCAATTTGATTGTGGATAGCAGGAGAAGTGACTGAAAACTTGAGGAGCAAGTAGCATTGTTCCCTCTCAGACCCCACCACCACATACAGCATCACAACACTACCCTGGTGAATACCTAAGGCTCCACTCCTTACCACAGAAAAGGTGCACCAAGACAACAAAATGGCCCAAATGAAAGAACAGATCAAAGCTCCAGAAAAAATGTAACTGAGCGATGAAGAGATAGCCAACCTGTCAGATGCATAGTTCAAAACACTGGTTATAAGGATACTAACAGAATTGGTTGAATATGGTCACAAATTAGATTTAAAAAATAAAGGCTAAGCTAAGTGAAATAAAGGAAAATGTAAAGGAACCAACAGTGATGGGAAGGAAACTGGGACTCAAATCAACGGTGTGGACCAGAAGGAAGAAATTAACATTCAACCAGAACAGAATGAAGAAACAAGAATTCAAAAAAGTGAGGTGAGGCTTAGGAAACTCCAAGACATCTTTAAACATTCCAACATCTGAATTAATGGGGCACCAGAAAGGGAAGAGGAAGAGCAAGAAATTAAAAACTTATTTGAACAAATAATGAAGGAAAACTTTGCTAATCTGGTAGAGGAAATAGACTTCCAGGAAGTCCAGGAAGCTCAGAGAGTCCCAAAGAATTTGGACCCAAGGAGGAACACACCAAGGCACATCGTAATTACATTAGCCAAGATTAAGATGAAGGAGAGAATTCTAGAAGCAGCAAGGGATAAGGGGACAGTCACCTACAAAGGAGTTCCCATCAGACTGTCAGCTGACTTCTCAAAAGAGACCTTCCAGGCAAGGAGGGCTGGAAAGAAGTATTTGAAGTCTTGAAAGACAGGGACCTACATCCAAAATTGCTCTACCCAGCAGAGCTGTCATTTAGAATGGAAGGGAAGATAAAGTGCTTCTCAGATAAGGTCAAGTTAAAGGAGTTCATCAGCACCAAGCCCTTATTACATGAAATGTTAAAGGGACTCATCTAAGAAAAAGAATATCAAAAATATAAACAGTAAAATGACAATAAAATCACAGTTATTTACAACCACACTTAACAAAACAAAACAAAACAACCTAAGCAAACAACTAGTACAGGAACAGAACCACAGAAATGGAGATCACATGGAAGGTTTTTGGTGGGGGAGTGGGAGAGGGAGAGGGGGGAAAAGGTACAGGGAATAAGTAGCATTAATGGTAGGTAGAGAACAGACGGGGAGAGGTTAAGAATAGTATAGGAAATGTAGAAGCCAAAGAACTTATATGTATGACCCATGGACATGAACTAAACGGGGGGAATGTGGGTGGGACAGGGTGTGTAGGGTGGAGCAAAATAAAGGGGAGGAAATGGGACAATTGTAACAGCAGAGTCAATGAAATATGTTTTTTAAAAAAGATTCTCTCCTTATCTTCAATCCTGGCTAATGTAATTATGCTCTGCCTTGGTGTGTGCTTCCTTGTGTCCAACTTCTTTGGGACTCACTGAGCTTCCTGGACTTTCTGGAAGTCTATTTCTTTTGCCAAATTAAGGAAGTTTTTCTTCATTATTTGTTCAAATAAGTTTTCAATTTCTTGCTCTTCCTCTTCTCCTTCTGGCACCTCTATGAGTTGGATGTTAGAATGTTTAAAGTTGTACTGAAGGTTCCTAAGACTTTCCTCATTTTTTTAATTCTTGTTTCTTCATTCTGTTCTGGTTGAATGTTTAATTCTTCCTTCTGCTCCAAACCATTGACTTGAGTTCCAGTTTCCTTTCCATCACTCTTGGTTCCCTATATATTTTCCTTTATTTCACCTTTCACCTTTCATAGCCTTCTCTTTTTCCTCTATTTTGTGACCATACCCAACCATTTCTGTGAGCATCCTGATTACCAGTGTTTTGAACTATGCATCTGATAGGTTGGCTATCTCTTCATCGCTCAGTTGCATTTTTTTCCTGGAGCTTTGATCTGTTCTTTCATTTGGGCCATTTTGTTGCCTTGGTGCACCTTTTATGTAGTAAGGGACAGAACCTTAGGTGGTTGCCAGGGTGGGGCAACCCACATCGCTGCCTTTGGTGCTGTATGTGGGATAGGGGTATGAGAGGGAACAATGCCATTTGCTCATCTCTCCACCAGCTCTCAGGCCCTTCCTCTGCTACCCACAAGCAAATTAGGGCCTTCTGATGCTGATTTTCTGGCTGGTGGTTTTGTGTGCATTCTAGGAGCCTGTGAGTCTCTTCAATGATCTCTCCTATGAGGTTGGGAGTTTCTCCTGCCACCTTAACCCCCACAGGTTTTTTCAGTCAGAGGTTTAGAGACTTTATTTCCCCATGCTGGAATCCTGGGTTGTGTGGTTGTCTCTCTCCCTAGTTGTTTCTCCTGGTTTATCCACACACAAATGTAGGAGTGCCTGCTCTGCCAGCCACCTTGCCTGTCCTGGTCCTCCAGCCACTGCCTTGCTTTGAGTCCTCTCCAACCCAGCTGCCCATCTCTGTCCCTCCTACTGGTCTGGGTGAATGTTTCTTCTTTAACTCCTTGGTTGTTGGGCTTCCATACAGTTCAATTTTCTGGTAGTTCTGGTTGTTTTTTGTTTTTAAATTTGTTGTTGTTCTCCTTTTGGTTGTGCAAGGAGGTACAGTGTTATCTACCTATGCCTCCATCTTGGCTGGAAGTCCTCAGAAGAGTCCAAAACAGATTTCTTGATTGAATATTAAGAGGTCAGTAGAAAGATGATTGTGCTGATACAACTCAGGTCCCACTGCTGGCCTATCCTGAAAATTCTTGATGCCAGAGAGGGATTTTTCTACTAATATGATTTTTTTATTTATATTTATTAATTTTAGAAAGAGAGAGGGAAGGAGAGAGAAATGAGGGAGTAAGGGAGGGAGAAGGAGAGAGAGAAGGAGGGAAAGAAGGAGAAGGAGGGAGAGAGAGAGAGAGATTTGTTTTTCCACGTATTTATGCATTCATTCGTTGATTCTTATATGTGTCCTGATCAGAGATGGAACCTGCAACCATGGTGTATGGAGACAATGCTCTAACCAACTCAGCTACCCAACCAGGGCCTAGCAAGATGTTTTAATGGAAAGTTTTGGCTGCATGGCACCCAACAAAGGTGTTCCAGATTTTCCAAGGGAGATGCTTTCCTTATTCCCTTGGCATGAAAGGGTCATTAGAAATCCTCACCATAGTTTCCTCTTTCCAGAAGGATGAGACAAAGATGTTGGAGCTAGGGTGAAGGCTTCTTTTCTTTCAAATGCAACAGGAAGAAGTTCCAAGCTCTGGGAGATGCATTAAGGGCTTCAGAATTTTCTTCAAATAAGAATAAGACAGAGAAGAAACCCTCTCTTTCAGTGAATAGTTTCTCTCTCTCTCTCTCTCTCTCTCTCTCTCTCTCTGTCTGTCTGTCTCTGTCTATACTGTGTATTTACTGCATGCTTGGTATCATTAACATGACACTGTCAAGATGGATTTCAGAAGATCACCATGTAGAAAGTAAAGCATGACTATATTTGAGTTGGTTCAGGAAAAGATACCTAAATGAGAAATAAGGCAATAGAGATAACCTGAAATCTGAAACACAAAAGGTTTCATCATCCAGGAACTCAGCAGATGACATCCACCTTTGTTCTGAAAATAAGCTAAAGACTAAGGTGTCCATCAGACTATGCTGGAGGCTGTTGCCAAAAAACCATGTAAGACAGAATAGTTCCCAGGATGCTGGCACCTGACACAAAGGTTACCTGGCTGTCAGTGAAACCAGGCCTAAATATTAGCTCTAAAATACCAGATACCATTTCTGCAATTCTTACCAGCATCTATGAGATAGGTATTTTCATATCTTTTTTAAACCTTCACTTGAGGATATATTTTATTGATTTTTAAAGAGAGGAAGAGAGAGAGAGAGAGAGAGAGAGAGAGAGAGATGCAAAAGAAACATTGATTCATCATCTTCCATACTTGCCCTGACCAAGGATTGAATCTGCAGCCTTTTGGTGTATGGGATAATGCCTCAGCCAACTGAGTCACTTGGCCAGGGCCATATTTTATTTTTAAAGATGAGAAATCAAAGTTCAGAAAAGCTAATTAACTTGTTCGTGATTGCATAGCAATTCAGTGTCAGAGCTGGGTTTCTAAACTTAAGTCTGTCTGCTTCTAGCATCTGTTTTTAACCACTATGCTATATATAATCTCCAGCATAAAGGAGAAAGCATGGCTATGGAACATAGATGTATGCTCATACTCCAGCTCTACCACTGTTGTCTCCATGACTTTGGGCTAATAATAAGCATCAGTAAGACTCAGCATCCTTGTTTGTAAAAGTGGGGCAAGACCTCACAAGATGCTGGGAGGACTAAATGAGTTATAGAATATAGCCTTCTAGTAGGGAGCCAGCTGTTGTGGACCGTTCAGCCTGGTTTCAAGAGCTGTAACCCTCACCCCATGGCGGGCTGTATAAGAGCCTAGGGACCCGCTTCTTCTGGGTCTGTTCTGTCAAGAGGAGGTGAGCTACTAAGGAGACAAAGCTTATCTCCCTGCAAAGCAGTGCTCCTGCCTCTTCCATCTCTGGCCCTAAAGCTTAGTCAGTTAGTCAATGACCGGTAAGACTCCTCATGGGAGGGGCAACCTAAGCCAGACAGAGGCCCTCATGGAAGGACTTGGGGACTGCAGCAAAGAGGGGATGATGGACCCTCACCCCCCGGCTATTCTGACATAGCCCGAGTCCCCATTTCCGTCTGGGAGGTGTCTTCTGCTTCCTGAGCCTAATTGGCTTAAAGCCTGAAACTATGACGGTGAGCGGTGCAGCCCTGTGCCTGCCAGAATGGTTCCCCGGGTGATCGGGCGTAAGAAAGAATTCCTCAAGTCCTGTGAAACCTGCTTTGCTAAGAGTGCTCTCATTTAAATGATAAGGGTCCAAGGAGGAAATGAGTATGTCCCCCAAAGTTTTGCAACCCCCTTTCCTGACAGACACTGACTCAGATTAAGCCCTCAGATTTCTTTGAAATGTTAAACCTGCATTCCTGTGTATTTGAACCCAATAAAAGCCTAGTGAGGAAGGGGCTCTGAGTCACTCCCCTCTGAGTTTGACCACCTTTTCTCCCCAAGCAGATCATGTCTTGGTAGTTTTATTTTCATCCGTGACGGAGGGATGGGCTCTGCGGGCGGAGCCCCCGCACATCTGGCACCCAGGACAGGGCCCCCTCTGCGTCCAGCCACATGGTGGGTGGCTCTTCAGTAAATGGCATCCCCCTTTGGTCATTTAGGAGAGTGTAATATCATTGAGGAAAGGCAATATCATTATGTCTCTATTAGTTAGCACAATGCTGGCCAAGTGCTTGGCATGCATTAAGCTTTTCCTAAACATCAGCCGAATAAATGAAAGTGAAGAAGCTGACATGACTAAAGGGTAGTAATTTACTTTGGTAACTTAAACCAATCAGAGATAAGCTAGTCAAGGTAGAGGTGGGACTTCCATTCCCCACAAGAGAGTGCAAAAGATGTGACTTCAAGGTCAATGTTGAATCCTCTACAGGCATGGAAAATATTTGGGGGTGGGGTATAAATAGAGAAATATCTTATTTACCCAGAGGGTCATGGAAAGGGTCAGGATCTAAGAGCATTGTACAAAGCAACCCACAAGAGAAGGTGCTCTTGCTGCCTGTCAGATAGGATTTAAGAACAAGACTACCACCCAACCAGTAGCACCCTGGACTGAGGAGAGAGGTTAGCTCCTATCTGGGAATGGTCAAGGCTGATTCCTCAAAGTGAGAACTGGTGGCAGGCTCCATGGGCCATCCAAAGATCTAAGCACTAGGCTCTATTTCTAGTAGAGTTCAGAGATGATAGATCCCAGTAATGTGTGAGATGTTTTGCATTCAAGTTCATTCTGTTGTCTACTCATAGCTCTCTACCCATAGAGAGCTATAATCCCTGTAGTAAAGCAATAGTTTAACAATTAAATTAAAAATAAATAAGAAAAAGCTCTTTAAAAGGTGGTGAGGTTAGAAAAGGCAATGTATTGTAATGGGTGGCCTGGAAAGGGCCTGGACAGGGCCTGGACTTTGAATAAGACAGAATGGCTTTGAATCCCAGAAATCTAGAGTGTGTTCCTTGATTTCCTTGGTCCTCAGATTTCTCATCTGTAGAATGAGATGGTTAACACCAAATTGGGTGGCTTTAAGGCATTTGTAAGTATCTAGCATAACACCTGGCACATGGGAGACACTTTAAAATATCACTTTCTTTCCTCACCTTTGGGTGTTTATTCAAGAACTGGTTGGTGGGGTAAAAAGAAGACTGTATATCCCAATCTATGGGAAGGTCATAGGGAAGATGATTTTAGTGGGAATATGGGTGCTGGCAGCTTAGAAAGAAAACAGACTAATTATCTAACACTCATAGCAAAAAGGCAGATCTGGGGAGTTAGCAGGCCCAAAGGGTCTAGAACTCTGACAGTATAGCCCCACATTTAAGAAGAGTGGTTCTCAGCCTTGACTGCACATGAGAGCCACTGGGAAAGCACCCAGGCCCAGGCCCCACACCAGAAACGTGAAATCAAATCTCTGCTGAGGGGGCCTGGCATCTTTTTACTATTGACTGGTGATTTTAGTGTGTAGCCTGGTTTGAGAGTGCTATCTTGAGGCAGGGGAATGGATTCGGTGACCTTTAAAATAGAGATCATCACTTAAACATCTAACTTCAAAAAGAGGGGCTTTTCAAACTTTTCTTTCTTTTTTTTCTTTTCCCTTTTTTTTCTTTTCTTTTTTTTTCTTTTTGGTCAGGACACACTGCTTTCTGCACCAGCAGAAACTTGGTCTGCAAGGTTTTTTAAAAATATATATTTTATTTATTTATTTTTAGAAAGAGGGGAATCGAGGAGAAAGAGAGGGAGAGAAACATCAATGTGAGAGAAACAGATCAGTTGCCTCTCAAACACATTCCAGTGAGGGACCAAACCCCCAATCCAGGCATGTTCCCTGAGTAGAATTGAACTGGCAGCCTTTCACTTAGTGGGACACTGCCCAACCAACTGAGCCACATCAGCCAGGGCTCAAACTTTTCTTTATGAAGTACCCAGAAAAGGAAGGAACAACGAAAGTGTACCCTTCAGGGATCAAGGAGCAGAATCCAAAGCAGCCCATCAAGCTTAAATTTCACATTTGATGTTAAAATATTATGTGAATTTTGCATTTTATTCTATAAAACATTCATAGTTACTTCAACAAAAATCCACTCACCTACACTCCCCTTCCCCCAAAAGCTCCTTGCCTGACAATGGTGCTCCAGATACACCACGCTTCTCTAGGGGGCTTTGTGAACCCCTGACATACTAACTTGAACAACACAGTTGTAGCCATTCGCCTTGGCTGGCAAGCCTCTCTGTCAGTGGAGGAACATCTGGGGGAGTCACCTCTGTGCATCTCAGGGTGCACCCTCATACCCTTGGTGTGAGGTCATCCAGGGCAGGAACCCACAGACCCAGCCCCCTATGTCTGTTACTGTAGCATTGGTTGGGTGGCACTTTCCACAACTTTCCTGATGGAGAAAACTACCAAATGGCTCCCAGCAAGCTGCTTAGTAAGCTTCATGAAGAAATCAATTCCTTTTCCAATCCCCATGTATTTCTAATGGAATTTGCAAGAATAGAAATTATATTGACCTTCCATTAAGTTGCAGAAAGATTCATTCCCTCCCCCCACCTTCCACTTCTTAGATCCCCAACACTTTAAGAAACAAACTCTTTTGGGAGGATTTGCTTCTTCTCCCACCCACCTGTCAGCAGCCAGCTTCACAGGAAGTTCTTGAACTTTACTCCTGAGGCATTTCTGTCTGGCTACATTCAAACCTGCCCCCCTCTCATAATCCATTGCCCCATCTTTCTCCAGCTTCCCATTTCACCAGCTTCAATAAAACAGCATCTTCCAGAAGCACATGTATTCTGGTTTGAAGAGATTGCTGGACTGTAGGGCACAGGATTATAAGAGGAGGAGGGGTTTCTTTATGAAGAATTGGGAAAAAACAAAAGGGAATAACATTGTTTTAAAGCTCTGGGCTAGATCCTCCACAAACATCATTTTATTTAATCTTCATAAAATCTAAAGCACATGTTAAATTATCTTGATTTAACACATAAGATAAACTGAGGCTTAAAGAGGTAAGCTAAGTTTTAAACACATCTGACATAGAGTATAAATGAATGGATGGATGGATGGATGAATAGATGAACAGAGGAACAAATGAACTAAAAATTGAATGAAGTAGCCCTGGCTGGTGTAGCTCAGTGGATTGAGCACGGGCCTGCAAACCAGAGGATCGAGGTTCAATTCCCGGTCAGGGCACATGACTGGGTTGCAGGCCAGTTCCCGGCAAGGTACACACAAGAGGCAACCATACATTGATGTTTCTCTCCCTCTGCCTCTCTCCTACCCTTCCCCTCTAAAGATAAATAAATAAAAATCTTTAAAAAAATTGAATGAAGTAAACTGGGAACCAAAGTCAGGGCTCTTTCAGCTGCACCACCTGCCCAAGAGTCACCTGGAGTCATGGTTATTAGTGATCCCCTTTAGGGGAGTACACTGAAGGTGGTTTCCCAGGCTTCTCACAGGTAGCACTAACCCCTCATCATTCACATTTCTCTTGTTGCTGAGGATCTCCCCTCGCCAACTGATGGCAGAGGAGGGCAGCACCAGAACACTCAACATTGCTCTGAGACCTATATTATGACCTAAAGTTGTCCAAAGGAGTCACCTGGGAGTGTTAGCTGGAAGAAAGCTCTCCCCAAAAGCTTCAATTCATACAATCTGCTTCTGAGTCTCCACCTGGAGTCTGGGACTGTGGGATGTCATCTGACCTGCTGCCCAGGCCTGACATCCCTTGTCTCTTCTTCCTCAGAACCAGCTTCCATGAGTACCGGACTTGAAAAAGGCAGAGGTGAATGTGTCCTTTCATTCTTTCTCTTTTTCTGTATTCTTGCCTAGTTCTCTTTGACTTTGGCCTTGGTTTATGCTGACATTGCTGAAGGAACAATTTCCACAGCTCAGCACCTATGCCTTGGGCATTGTGGGTATTCAATTAAAGGTGTCATCAATTGCATCAAGTTGACAGCTTCCAGACACACCTCCTCCATCTTGTCTCAACAGAAAGGAAGAGAGCCCCAGACACAATGAGGAAGAGAGGAGTGGAGAAACCATTGTGGTGGTGGCAGGGGGAGGGGGGGAGTAGGAAGGAGCCCCTGAGTAAGGGAGTCTTGGTCCTTGGTTGACTACTCTGGGTTTGCTGGAGGAAAAAAGCCAGTGTCACTGTTCCCAAAACATCACCAGTTAGTGGAATTTGACGTGAACAAGTGCCATTAGCTGAAAGAAAATGAAGAATTCCTAGGTTAGTAGCTGGGAGATGGTTTTGCCTAGCTGGGCTGCTATTCTTAGAGACCTCTGTCAGCAGACAGGACAGGGACTGCCTGGAGGCTCTGAGCCATGTGTGTATGTCATCAAGAAAAAGTGACTGAGGTTCATGCACAATATTGATGCTCTAATTATCCTCCCTCTGTTGTGTGAGGCCGCCTTCTAATTTAATGTAGCAGTGGGGGTGGAAAGGAAGCGCTGGCTGGTTGGGGGTAAAGGAAGGTCAGATTTGTTTCTCTTTTCCCTTTTAAGCTGGATGCTTCTCCAGCTACAGAGGTCCTACTTCTGACAAACCCCCTCCCCCCTTCTCAGTATTCACCCCCTTTGGTTGAGCATTGATATTTTGCCTCTTATGGATGTGAGTGTGTGTGTATGTGTGCACATTACACATTGGGGAGGGTCATGGGTGCAGTCGGTTTGCCTGGCTTATGCTGGGCCCCTCCCCCTTCCCAAAAACCCTCATTCAGACTGTTGTCTGTGCCCCAATGAAGGGCCAAGCATATGGCAGCCATGGGTTAGGAATAGTCCTTAGGGCTGTCAGCAGCTTCTCCTGAAGTCCCAGGACTGGGGGGAATACAAAGAAACTCTAAGGATCCATTACCTAAGGCCTCTGGCATTGGGAGTTGAGTGGGCTTAGCCACCAGGTAGTGGGAACCTTGGATACACCTGCAGCTGGCAGGGACCCTGACAGCATGTATGGTTACTGCTGTGCCAACCCATCCAGGGCAGGGAAGCCCAGAGGCATGAGCTCACTTCTTTAAGATTTGCCATATAGAGAGTTCATCTGGCTGCACTTACCTGGGGTCATTATGTATGTGGCCTCAGGGGCAGCAAGGTTGCTCATCTGAGGTTGGTAACCAGAGGCCTGCTAGACTCCTGTGTGTTCTGGAAGTTAGACCAGGGGATAGATGGAGAAGAGCTGGTGGCCCCTCCCGCTATTGGCAGTCTAAGAGAGTAACCTTTTCTGGGTGAGCTCACAGCATCCAAGACTGTTCTCTCCCCATCCTACACACACTTCTCTGTCCATCAGCCTACTGGGATCTTTATGCAAAGTAATACACCCAAGCCAAGCAGTGATAAAGGCCTGAGTAGCAACCTGGAGTGCCAGAGAAGAAACAATTCAACCACCCCTTCCCCTCCCCTATGGTACACATCCAGCCCCAAAGGCTTTCACTCCCCTCCTGACCCCTGCCTGTCTAAGGGCCCTCTCCAAGGAAGGTAATATCCTAAATTTAACTGCTTGGAAATCAGTGTGGGAGGAGGCACTGGATGAGTATGGAGCGTCATTCATTAGCTAAAAGGAAATCCTGACTTCACATTGCATTACAGCAACTGGCCTTCTGCTTGCTCTCATCTCCAGAGCCCATCTCACCTTTGTGTGAGCCTTGATGGGCATTGCTATGCATGAAGAGGCTCAATGCTAACAGGAATGTGTGTTATTTCATGATTATTCTCAGAGATGGGTAAATTAGGAGCTCTCTATACTCACTGCAGAGGGGTGGTGCTCCATGTGGGAATGATGTCCTGCAGCCTGTGGGCACATCAGTGTATACAAGGAGAACATATGTAGCAGCACTGGCCAAGAGGCTGAATCCAACTGTATGTGTGGAGCATAGCTGTGATAAACTTTAGAGGAAAGTTAAGGTAAGCTGCCCTTGTCCCTACTCATATTAGTGTAGTAAGCTATATACTAGTCATGTACACAAATGATTTTACACATCACAAAGACATATATATATAATTATGTATATATATAATTTATTAAGATGAAATTCACATAATATACAATTACCATTTAAAGAGTACAATGAACTTCTGGCCAGTATAGAGAGGTAGGTAGATACACTTTGCTTCTTAGCACAACCAAGAGAAAGACAACAACAAATTTAAAAACAAAAAAGCAATCAGAACTACCAGAAAATTGAACTGTATGGAAGTATGACAACCAAGGAGTTAAAGAAGAAACATTTGTCCAGACAGGTAGGAGGGGCAGAGACAGGCAGCTGGGGTGGAGAGGATATGCAGCAAGGGGATGGACCAGGTGGGCATGGACCTAGTGGTCTCACATTCGCATGTAGATAAACCAGGAGGAACAACTGGGAAGCAAGACAGACTGTGCAACCCAGGGTTCCAGCATGGGGAAATAAAGCCTCAGACTCTCTGGCTGTAAAACCTGTGGCAATTGTGGCAGTGGGAGAAACTCCCAGTCTCACAGGAGACTCCATTGGAGGGAACCATGGGGTCTGAGACTGTACAGAAACCCACCCACCTGTGAATCAGCATCAGAAGCACCCAATTTGCTTGTGGTTAGTGGGGGAAATTATTTAAAGCAGGGCGAGATATAAGCAAGCAGCATTGTATTCTCTCTGACCCCTCTCTCACATACCTCACCACGATGCAGCAAAGTGGATTGTCCCACCCTGGCAAATACCTAAGGTTCCACCCCTTACAGTGTAACAGGTGAGCTGAGACAATGAAATATGGCCCAAATGAAAGAATAGATTAGAACTCCAGAAAAAGAACTGAGCAACAAGGAGATAGCCAGCCTGTCAGATGCAGACTTCAAAACACTGATAATCAGGATACTCACCAAAATGATTTAGTACAGATGCAAAATAAAGGAAAAAGTGAGGGCTATACAAAGTGAAATAAAGAAAAATATACTGGAAACCAACAGTGAAGGGAAAGAAACCAGTACTTGAATCAATGACTTGAAACAGGAGGAGAAAATAAACATTCAACTGGAACTGAATGAAGAAACAAAAATTCGACTTCCAGCCAAGATGGAGGCGTAGGCGGACACACTGTGCCTCCTCTCACAACCAAAATTAAGGACAACAAATATTTAGAAACAAGAAAACAACCAGAACTTATAGAAAATTGAACTGTACGGAAGTCCAACAACCATTCATCCAGACCGGTAAGAGGGGCGGAGTTGCAGTAGGAAAAAGTGGAGGTGCGGACCCAGGAGCGCAAGCAGCAACGGCTGGCAGTTCCCAGGTGCACAGGCGGCAGCTGGCGGTCCCCAGGCTCACAGACAGCAGCTGGCGGACCCCAGGCACAGGCGGGCAACTGTGCAGACCCAGTGAGGCCGCACAAGGCGGCTGGCTGACCAGGTGGTCCCACATTTGCGCACACAGAGAGTCCAGGCAGAGGGCAAGTGGCGGAAGGGACTGAATCCAGGAGAGAGCGGAGCAGGCACCATTGTTACCTCTCGGACCCCGCCCCCACATATAGCATCACAACCCAGCGACTGGGCTGCCCCACACTGGGGAGCACCTGAGGCTCGACCCCTCACCACGTAACAGCACACGCATGTGCGCAGATAATCCAGGCGAAGGGGAAGCAGCGGAAGGGACCTGAGTCCAGGAGAGAGCGGAACAGGCACCATTCTTCCCTCTCAGACCCTGCCCCCACATACAGCGTCACAACCCAGTGGCTGGGTTGCCCCGCCCTGAGGAACGCCTAAGGCTCCACCCCTCACTATGTAAAAGCCGCGACCAGACTAAAACCGGACCAAAACAAAACAAAACAAAACAAACCACCAAAAATGGCTCAAATCGGAGAAAAAATGAAAACCCCAGAGTCAATTCCTCTAAGCAACGAAGAGATAGCCAACCTATCAGATCCACAGTTCAAAGCACTGGTCATCAAGATGCTCACAGAATTGGTTGATTTGGCTCACAAATTAGATGAAAAAATGCAGGCTACAATACGTGAAATGAAGGAAGACGCATGGGGAACCAATAGAGATGGAAGGAAAACTGGGACTCAAATCAATGGAGTGGACCAGAAGGAAGAAATTAAAAACCAAACAGAAAACGAGGAAGAAGCAAGAATTCAAAAAAATGAGGAGAGGCTTAGGAACCTCCGGGACATCGTTAAAAGTCCCAACATCCATATTATAGGGGTACCAGAAGGGGAAGAAGAAGAGCAACAAGTAGAAAACTCACTTGAACAAATAATAAAGGAGAACTTCCCCAATCTGGCAAAGGAAATAGACTACCAGGACGTCCTGGAAGCTCAGAGAGTCCCAAAGAAGTTGGATCCAAGGAGGAACACACCAAGACACATCGTAATTACATTAGCCAAGATTAAAATGAAGCAGAGAATTCTAGAAGCAGCAAGGGATAAGGGGACAGTCACCTACAAAGGAGTTCCCATCAGACTGTCAGCTGATTTCTCAAAAGAGACCTTGCAGGCAAGAAGGGGCTGGAAAGAAATATTTGAAATCTTGAAAAGCAGGGACCTACATCCAAAATTGCGCTATCCAGCAAAGCTGTCATTTAGAATGGAAGGACAGATAAAGCGCTTCTCGGATAAGGTCAAGTTCAAGGAGTTCATCATCACCAAGCTCTTATTATATGAAATGTTAAAGGGACTTATCTAAGAAAAAGATAAAAAATATGACAGTGAAAAGACAGCAAACTCACAGCTATTAAGAACCACACCTAAAACAAAAGCAAACTAAGGAAACAGCTAGAACAGGAACAGAACCACAGAAATGGAGATCATATGGAGGGTTATCAACAGGGGCATGGGAGGAGGAGAGAGGGGGAAAAGGTACAGAGAATGAGTAGCATAGATAGTGGGTAGAAAATAGACGGGGGGAGGGCAAGAATAGTATGGGAAATGTAGAAGCTAAAGAACTTATGACACATGGACATGAACTAAAGGGGGGGAATGTGGGTGGGAGGGGGTGTGCAGGGTGGGGGGAATGATGGGGGAGAAATGGGACAACTGTAATAGCATAATCAATAAAATATATTTAAAAAAGAAAAAAAAATTCAAAAAAAGAAGGAGAGGCTTAGGAGCTTCTAGGACACCTTTCCACATTCCAACATCCAAATTATAGGGGTGCCAGAAGGAGAAGAGGAAGAGCAAGACATTGAAAACGCTTGAAAAAATAATGAAGGAAAACTTCCCCAACATGATGAAAGACATAGACATGCAAGTCCAGGAAGCTCAGAGAGTCCCAAAGAAGATGTACCCAAGGAGGAACACACCAAGGCACATCATAATTACATTACCCAAGATTAAAGATAGGGAAACAATCTTAAAATCAGCAAGAGAAAAGGAGGCAGTTACCTACAAAGGAGTTCCCATAAGACTATCAGCTGCTTTCTCAAAGGAAACCTTGCAGGCAAGAAGGGCATGGAAAGAATTCAGTCATGAAAGGCAGGGACCTACATCGAAGATTACTCTATCCAGCAGAACTATCATTTAGAATGGAAGGGCAGATAAAGCACTTCTCAGATAAGGTCAAGTTCAAGGAGTTCATCATTACCAAGCCCTTATCATATGAAATGTTAAAGGGACTTATCTAAGAAAAAGAACTATGATCAAAACTATGGATAGTAAAATGACAACAAACTCACAACTATCAACCAACAATTGAACCTAAAAAGCGAAATAAAAAAGTAACTAAGCAAACAACTAGAACAGGAACAGAACCACAGAAATGGAGATCACATGGAGGGTTATCAGTGGGGAGAGGGGAGGGGGAGAATAGGGGGAAAGATACAGAGAATGAGAAGCATAATTAGTAGGTACAAAACAGGTAGGGTGGTTAAGAATGGTATGGGAAAATGGAGAAGCAAAAAAACTTATATGTACAACCCATGGATATGAACTAACGGTGGGGGGGGAATGCTGGAGAGATGGGGGTATGGGGCAAAAGGGTATAAATGGGACAACTGTAATAGCATAATCAATAAAATATACTTAAAAAAGAAGAACAGAGACAAAATAATGGATACAGAAAGCATTTTGATGGCTGACAGATGGGAGGGGTAAGGGGGAGAATAGATGAAGATGTGAGAGGCTTAAGAAGTACAAATAGATTCAAGATGGTGGCATGGTAGGAGGAGGCAGACTCCACTTCCCACTGCACATGGGAGAAAAACCTAGTTGATCTACAGAGGAACAGAGCAGACAGCCAACAGTACCAAGGCAAATATGAAAATAGGAGATTGAAATCTGTAGCGGACATTGGAAAAACAGACATGGTGGCCGAGCAACCGGAGGTGGCCCTGGGACCAGGACGGAGGTGGCTCTGCGACCAACCGGAGGCAGCCCTCCCACTGGAGGTGGCTCTGTGACTGACGGGAGATGGTCCTGCGACTGACCAGAGGTGGCCGAGCTCCCAGAGGCGGCCCTGGAACCAGAGGCAGCCCTGCGCGACTAGAGGAGGGGGCTTTGTGGAAGACCCAGAGCTCACACCCATGATCCTAGGGTGAGTGTGCGCAACTTGGGAAATTCATGGAGCCCACGCCCGTAGACTCGGGTAGGCACATGTGCCCTGTAGGAGACTCAGAGCTCACAGCAAAAAAAGTGGGGAGTGCTGGATCCATAAGAGATCCCATCTCAAACCCATAAACTCCGGAAAGTGTGCCCTCTACAGGAGGCTCAGAAATCACACCCAAGGCCCTGCCTGGAGAGTGCGCCGCTAGCCCTGGGGAGAGTGCACAGCTGGCACTGAGGAGAGTAGCCCAAAGCTGACTGAGTGCGGAACAGGGAGAAAATCGGTACCAGTCGCCTCTCAGCCTGTTGCAGCCAGCAAGGCCAGAAAAACAAGTTTAGCTGGTTTGGAAACACCAAGAAGCTTTTTTTGTTTGTTTGTTTCTTTTTGGTGCTATTTTTTTGGGGGGCGGGTGTTTGTTTTTTGTTTTTGTGTGGTTTTTTGTTTTGTTTTAATTATATATTTTTATTTTTTTATTATTTTTATCTTTTTTATCCCTCAATTTCTTTTGCTTCTCTTTACTTCTTTCTTGTTTTATTCCTTCTTCCATTCATTCCAATTTTATCACTTCTTTCTTCCTCTTCTTTTCTCTTCTTTTTTCATTGTTTTCTTTTCTCTTTTTAAATACCCACAAGTAAGACAAAAAAAACCCTGGAACTATGAAAAAAACAGAGTTGGACCCAAAGAAGGGGCACCCCAACAGCTGAGACAGTGGAAGCCAAAGGAGACTGCACCACTGAATCTCACATGTATTCTACCACAGAAGTTCACACCATAAACCCAGGGAGCCAGAACAGATCAATTTAAGAAGCTGAGGTGAACAAGAAGAGTCTCACAAACAATGAAAAAACAAAGAAACAATCCCCAAATGAAAGGAAAGGAGGAAGCCCCAGAAAGAATGCTAAATGAAACAGAGAAAACTCCACTATCAGATATTGAGTTCAAAGCAATGGTTGTCAGGAAGCTCCATGAGCTCCCAGTGAGCTACCAGAAACTACAGGGAAGCTGCGATGAACTCACTGCAAACTATATCAACATGAAAAAGGAAATAGAAATTATCAACAAGGGCCAAGAGGAAATGAAGAATACAATTTCTGAACTGAATAACACAGTAGAAGGAATCAAAAGCAGAATCAATGAAACAGAAGATCAGATCAATGAGTTGGAGGACAAAGTAGAAAAAAACACCCAGAAAGAGCAAGAAAAGGAAAAGAGGCTCAGAAAGAATGAAGAGGGATTAAGAGAAATGCAAGAAAATATGAAACGTAATAATATCCCTATAATAGGGATACCAGAAGGAGAAGAAGAGAAAGGGATAGAAAACCTATTTGAAAAAGTAATGATGGAAAACTTCCCTAATTTGATGAAAGAAAAAGTCACACAAACCTAGAAAACACAGAGAGTCCCAATCAACAAGAACCCAAAGAGGCCCACTTCAAGACACACCCTCATTAAAATTGCAAAATCCCAAGACAAAGACAGAATCTTAAAGGCAGAAAGGGAGAAAAAGGAAGTAACATACAAGGGAGCCCCAATAAGGTTAGCAGCTGACTTCTCAATGGAAACACTCCAAGCCAGAAGAGAATGGCAAGAAATATTCCAAGTAATGGGAACTAAAGGCCTGCAACCAAGACTACTTTACCCAGCAAGGCTTTCAATCAACATAGAAGGCCAAATAAGGAGCTTCCCAGACAAAAGAAGTCTAAAAGAATACACTTCTACCAAATCAGTTCTGCATGACATGCTAAAAAGACTGCTTTAAGAAAGGAAAGAAAAGAGAGAGAAAGAGGAACACAGGTACAAAAGTGGCAATGGATAAGTACCTATAGATAATAACCTTAAATGTAAATGGATTAAATGCTCCAATCAAAAGACATAGAATAGCTGAATGGATAAGAAAGCATGACCCACACATATGCTGCCTACAAGAGACCCACCTCAGGATAAAAGACCTACAAGAACTTGAGGAACAACAATAAAGACAGCCCAGAGCAAGTACAAGGAAGGAAATAACCAAGATCAGAGAAGAATTAAATGACAAAGACGCTAAAAGCACAATTCTAAGGATCAATGAACCCAGGAGCTGGTTCTTGGAAAAGATAAACAAAATAGAAAAACCTTTAAGCAGGCTCATCAAGGAAAAAAAGAGAAATTACTATGAAGAACTGTATGCCAAGAAATTTGAAAACCTCGGCAAAATGGACAAGTTTCTAGAAAAATACAATCTCCCAAAACTCAATGAAGAAGAAGCAGAAAGCCTGAACAGGCCAATAACAGCAGATGAAATTGAAGCAGTAATCAAAAAACTCCCAAACACACAAAAGCCCAGAACCAGATGGTTTCACAGGAGAATTCTACAAAGCATTTAAGGAAGAGCTAACCCCTATCCTTCACAGACTATTCCAAAAAAAATACAAAATGATTGAAGACTCCCAAACTCTTTTTATGAAGGCAGCATCATCCTAATCCCAAAACCAGATAAAGACACAACAAAGAGAACTTCAGGCCAATATTACTTATGAACATAGGTGCTGAAATCCTCAACAAAATATTGGTAAACCGCATCCACCAATACATTAAAAAGATCATACACCATGACCAAGTGGGATTCATCCCAGGGATGCAAGGATGGTTCAACATTCGCAAATCAGTAAATGTAATACATCACATAAACAAAAGCAAAGACAAAAATCACATGATCATATCAATAGATGTGGAAAAAGCTTTTGATAAGGTACAACACCCATTTATGATAAAAACACTCAGCAAAGTGGGAATAGAGGGAGCATTCCTCAACATAATAAAGACCACATATGAGAGACCTACAGCCAACATCATACTCAATGGGCAAAAACTAAAATCTTTTCCACTAAGATAAGGAACAGGACAAGGTTATCCACTTTCACCACTTCTATTCGATATAGTATCGGAAGTCTTAGCCACAGCAATTAGACAAGAAAAAGAAACAAAATGCATGCAACTTGGAAAGGAACAAACAAAACTATCATTGTTTGCAGATGCCATGACAGTGTACCTAGAAAATCCTATAGACTCGGCCAAAAAACTGCTGGACCTAATAAATGAATTTGGCCAAACAGCCAGATACAATGTTAATATCCAGAAATCAAAGGCATTTTTGTATACCAACAATGAAACGGCAGAAGCAGAAATCAAGAAAAAAATCCCATTCGATATAGCAAAGAAAAATGAAACACCTAGGAATAAACCTAACCAAGGAGGTAAAAGACCTGTATGCACAAAACTACACAACACTGAAGAAAGAAATCAAGGAAGAAACAAATAGAAACACACACTGTGTTCATGGATCAGAAGAATTAACATCATCAAAATGTCCATACTACGCAAAGCAATTTATAGATTCAATGCAATACCTATTAAAGTACCAATGGCATATTTCTCGGACATAGAACAAACACTTCAAAAATTTATATGGAACCATAGATGACCCCAAATAGCTGCAGCAATTTTGAGAAAGAAGAGCAAAGTAGGAGGGATCACAATACCTGATACCAAACTTTATTACAAGGCCACTGTAATCAAAACAGCCTGGTGCTGGCATATAAACAGTCACATGGACCAATGGAATAGAACAGAGAGCCCAGAAATAAACCCAAGTCTCTACAGTCAATTAATATTCGACAAAGGGAGCAGCAACATAAAATGGAGCAAAAACAGCCTCTTTAACAAGTGGTGTTGAGAGAACTGGACAGCTATGTGCAAAAAAATGAAACTCGAGTATCAACTTACACCATACACAAAAATAAATTCAAGGTGCATAAAAGATTTAAATATAAGCTATGACACCATTGAAGTCCTAGAGGAGAACATAGGCAGGAAATTTTCAGATATTTCACGCAGCAACATTTTTACTGATATGTACCCTAAAGCAAGGGACATAAAGGAAAGAATAAACAAAAGGGATCTCATCAAAATAAAAAGCTTCTGCATGGCTAAAGACAACAGTATTAAAATAAGAAGAGAACCAACTGTATGGGAAAACATATTTGCCAATGATACCTCAGACAAGGGTTTAATCTCCAACATATATAAAGAACTTATACGACTCCACTCTAAAAAGACAAGCAACCCAATTAAAAAATGGTCAAAGGACTTGGGCAGACACTTCTCTGAGGAGAACATACAGAGTATCCAGAGACACATGAAAAGATGCTCGATATCACTAGCTATCAGAGAAATGCAAATTAAAACCACAATGAGATAACACTTTACACCAGTCAGAAGGGCAATCGTAAAAAAAGCAACAAACAGCAAGTGTTGGAGAGGTTGTGGAGGAAAGGGAACCCTAGTGCACTGTTGGTGGGATTGCAGACTGGTATAACCACTATGGAAAAGTGTAGAATTTTCTAAGAAAACTAAAAATGGATCTGCCTTTTGACCCAGCAATTCCACTGCTTGGATTATATCCTAAGAACCCTGAAACACCAGTCCAAACGAACCTATGCACCCCTATGTTCATAGCAGCACAATTTACAATAGCCAAGTGTTGGGAGCAACCTAGGTGCCCATCAGTAAATGAATGGATCGAAAAACCATGGTACATTTACACGATGGAATTCTATGCAGCAGAAAGAAAGAAGGAGCTCCTGTCCTTCGCAACAGCATGGATGGAACTGGAGAGCAGTATGCTAAGCAAAACAAGCCAGGTGGTGAAAGACAAATACCATATGATCTCACCTTTAACAGGAACCTAATCAACAAAACAAACAAACATGCATAATATAATCAAAGACACTGAAATTGAGAATAGGCTGACAGTCACCAGAAGGGAGAGGGGAGGGAATTTCAGGGGAAAAGGGGAAGGGTTTAGAGCAACAAGTATAAAGGACACATGGACAAAAACTATGGGAGGTGAAAATGGCAGGGAAGTTGGGAGGGGTGGGATGGTGGGCTGGGGTGCAAGTAAAAGACAGAAAACTGTACAAGAACAACAATTAAAATAAAAATTAAGAAAAAGATAAAAGGACTCATGGGGGGAAAAAAGAAGTACAAATAAATAGATACAGAATAGCCATGGGGATGTAAAGTACAGTATAGAAAATGGGGTAGCCAAAGAACTTATATGCACAACCCATGGACATGAACAATGGTGTAGGGATTGCCTGAGGAGAAGGGGTTGTTGGGTGGAAGGGATTCTAAAGGGGGAAAAATAAGGAAATTGTAATAGCATAATCAAAAATATATAATGAAGAAGAAAATGAAGAGTACAATTAGTGTCTCTTAGTGCATTCACAATGTTGTGCAGCCATCATTCACTGGTTTCTGAAGATCTTTGTCACCCCAGAGAATACCCCTCCTGCATTAATCATTCGCTATTCTTCAATCTTCCCAATTCCTGGCAACCATTAATCTGCTTTCTATCTCTATGGATTTGCCTATTCTGAATATTTCATATAAAAGCAATCATACAATATGAGGCTGTTCTGCCTAGCTTCTTTTGCTTAGCATTCTGTTTTCATACTTTATCCAAATTTTACCCTGTATCAAGACTTCATTTATGGCTTTTTATGGCTAAAGACTTTTTATGGCTAAATAATATTCTATTGGATGTATAAACCAATGGATGTTTGTTCATTCATCCACTGATAGACATCTGGGTTGTTTCTACCTTTTGACTATTGTGAATCGTGTTGCTGTGAACATTCGTGAACAAGTATTTGTTTGCCTATTTTTAATTCTTTTGGGTTTATACCTAGGAGTGGAATTGCTGGGTCATATGGTAATTCTATATTTAACTTTTTGAGGAGATACGTTTTTATTTGATCCTCACAGCACCCCTGTGAGGTAGACAGGAAAGATACTAGATAGAACACATATTTTTAAAATTATTTTATTGTTGTTCAATTACAGTTGTCTGCATTTTCCCCCCACCACTCCCCACCACCCAAGCAAAACCCACCTCCCTCCCTTGCTTCCACCCTCCCCCTTGGTTTTGTCCATGTGTCCTTTATAGTACTTCCTGAAAACCCTTCTCCCCATTATCCCCTCCCACCTCCCCTCTGGTCACTGTCAGATTGTTCTTAATTTCAGTGTTTATGGTTATATTTTGCTTGCTTGTTTGTTTTGTTGATTAGGTTCCACTTAAAGGTGAGGTCATATGGTATTTGTCTTTCACTGCCTGGCTTATTTTGCTTAGCATGATGCTCTCCAGTTCCATCCATGCTGAAGAGAAGGGTAGGAGCTTCTTCTTTCCCTCTGCTGCATAGTATTCCATTGTGTAAATGTACCATAGTTTGTATTTTTTTTATCGATTCATTTACTGATGGGCACCTAGGTTGCTCCCAGAACTTGGCTATTGTAAATTGTGCTGTTATGAACATTGGGGTCCATAGGATCTTTTGGACTGGTGTTTCAGGGATCTTAGGATATAATCTCAGCAGTGGAATTGCTAGGTCAAAGGCAGTTCCATTTTTAGTTTTCTGAGGAAATTCCATACTGTTTTCCACAGTGGCTGCACCAGTCTGCAATCCCACCAACAGTGTACTAGGGTTCTCTTTTCTGCACATCCTCTCCAAGACTTGTTGTTCATTTGTTTATTATGGCCATTCTGACTGGTGTGAAGTGGTATCTCATTGTGGTTTTAACTTGCATCTCTCTGATGGCTAGTGATACTGAGCATCTTCTCATAGGTCTCTGGACCCTCTGTATGCCCTCCTTGGAGAAGTGTCTGTTCAAGTCCTTTGCCCATTTTTTAATTGGGTTGTTTGTCTTCCTGGAGTGCAGTCATATGAGTTTTTTATGTATTTTGGAGATCAAACCCTTGTCCAAGGTATCATTGGCAAATATGTTTTCCCATACGGTTGGCCCTCTTTTCATTTTAATGCTGTTTTCCTTATCCATGCAGAAGCATTTTATTTTGATGAGATCCCCTTTGTTTATTCTTTCCTTTATGTCCCTTGCTTTAGGGGACATATCAGTGAAAATGTTGCTGCATGGAATGTCTGAGATTTTCCTATCAATTTTTCCTCTAGGACTTTTATGGTGTCATGACTTATATTTAAGTCTTTTATCCACCTTGAATTTATTTTTATGTATGGTATGAGTTGATGACCGAATTTCATGTTTTTGCACGTAGCTGCCCAGATCTCCCAACACCATTTTTTGAACAGGCTATTTTCACTTCTTTTTGGGTTTCTTCCCTCTTTGTCAAATATTAGTTGACCATAAAGACTTGGGTTTATTTCTGGGCTCTCTGTCCTGTTCTTAGTCTATGTGTTTTTTCTAATGCCAGTACCAGGCTGTTTTCTTTATAAAGGCCTTGTAATACAGTTTGATATCAGGTGTTTTGATCCCCCCTACTTTGTTCTTCTCCCTTGAAATTGCTGAGGCTATGCGGGGTCATTTATGGTTCCATGTAAATTTCTAAAACGTTTGTTCTATATCTGTGAAATATGTCATTGGTACTTGAATAAAGATTGCACTGAATCTATAAATTGCTTTGGGTCATATGGACATTTTAATGATGCTAATTCTTGCACTAGATGAGCATGGTACATGCTTCCATTTGTTTGTGTCTTCCTTAATTTCTTCAGTATTATGTAGTGTTCTGAGTACAGGTCTTTTACATTCTTGGTTAGATTCATTACTCGGTACTTTATTTTCCTTGTTGCTATATCAAATGGGATTTTTCCCCCTGATTCCTGTTTCTGGTATTTCATTGTTGGTGTATAAAAATGTCTTTGATTTCTGAATATTGACTTTGTATCCCACCAATTTGCCAAATTCACTTATTAGGTCTAGTAGTTTTTTGGTGGTGTCTATTGGATTTTCTATGTACACTATCAAGTCATCTGCAACAAAATGACAGTTTGGTTTCCTCCTTTCCAATTTGGATGCTTTTTATATCTTTTTCTTGTCTGATTGCTGTGGCTAGGACTTCCAATACCATGTTGAATAGGAGTGGTGAAAGTGAGCATTCTTGTCTTGTTCTTGATCTTAGTGGGAAAGCTCCAAGTTTTTGCCCATTGAGTACGATGTTGGCTCTAGTTATCTCGTATATGGCCTTTATTATGTTGAGTAATGCTTCCTCTAGTCCCACTTTGCTAAGTGTTTTTATCATAAATGGGTGCTGTACTTTATCAAATGTTTTTTCTGCTTCTGTTGCTATGATCCTGTGATTTTTGTCTTTCCTTTTGTTTATGTGATGTATTACAATTATTGATTTGCAAATATTGTACCATCCTTGCGTCCCTGGGATGAATCCCACTTGATCATGGTGTATGATCTTTTTAACACATTGCTACATGTGGTTTGCCAATATTTTGTTGAGGATTTTAGTGTTGATGTTCATCAGGGATATTGGCCTGAAGTTTTCTTTCTTTTTTATGCCTTTATCTGGTTTTGGGATTAGGATGATGCTGGCTTCATAAAAAGAGTTTGGGAGTCTTCCATCTTCTTGAATTTTTTGGAATAATCTGTGAAGGATAGGGGTTAGCTCTTCCTTAAATGATTTCTCCTGTGAAACCATCTGGTCCAGGGCTTTTGTGTGTTGGGAGTTTTTTGATTACTGCTTCAATTTCATCTGCTGTTATTGGTCTGTTCAGGCTTTCTGCTTCTTCATTGAATTTTGGAAGATTATGTTTTTCTAGAAATTTGTCCATTTCACCTAGGTTTTCAAATTTCTTGGCATATAGTTCTTCATCGTAATTTCTTACAATCCTTTGTATTTTTGTGGTCTCAGTTGTAATCTCTCCTCTTTCATTTCTGATTGTGTTTATTTGAGTCTTCTCTCTTTTTTCCTTGATGAGCCTGCTTAAAGACTTGTCAATTTTGTTTATCTTTCAAAGATCCAGCTCCTGGATTCTTTAATCCTTAGAATTTTGCTTTTAGTCTCCATACCATTTAATTCTTCTCTGATCTTGATTATTTTCTTCCTTCTTAATTCTCTGGGCTGTCTTTGTTGTTGTTCCTCAAGTTCTTATAGATGTAGGGTTACATTGTTTGTTTGAAATGTTTCTGTCTTTTTTAGATAGGCCTGTATCACTATGAAATTCCCTCTCAGGACTGCCTTTCCTGTGTCCAATAAGTTTTGGGTTGTTCTGAGTTCATTTTCATTTGTTTCCAAAAAACTTTTTAATTTCTTCCTTGATCTCATTCCCGACCCATTCATAATAGCATGCTATTTAATATGATGCTATTCAATTTCCATGAGTTTGAGAGTTTTTGAGTTTTTTCCTTGAGGTTGGTTTCTAATTTCAGTCCCTCGTGGTCAGAGAAAATGCTTGATATGATTTCAATTTTCTTGAATTAGTTGAGGTTTGTTTTGTGTCCTATCATGTGGTCCATTTTTGAAAATGTTCCATGTGCATTTGAAAAGAATGTGTATTTAGTTTCTTTGGGATGAAGGGCTCTCTCTCTCTCTCTCTCTATATATATATATATATAGAGAGAGAGAGAGAGAGATTAGATATAGATATAGATATAGATATAGACATAGATATAGATATAGATGATATAGATATATCAGTTAAGTCCATTTGATCTAGGACATTGTTCAATGCCACAATATCTTTATTGATATTTTGTTTGGAAGATCTATCCATTTTTTACAGTGGGGTGTTGAAATCCCCTACTATAATTGTGTTGCTGTCAATATCTTCCTCCCTCCCTTCCTTCCTTCCTTCCTTCCTTCCTTCCTTCCTTCCTTCCTTCCTTCTTTCTTTCTCTTCCTTCCTTCCTTCCTTCCTTTCTTCCTTCCTTCCTTCCTTTCTTTCTTTTAACATATTTTATTGATTATGCTATTACAGTTGTCCCATTTCTCCCCCATCATTCCCCTCCACCCTGCACACCCTCTCCCACCCACATTCCCCCCCTTTAGTTCATGTCCATGTGTCATAAGTTCTTTAGCTTCTACATTTCCCACACTATTCTTGTCCTCCCCACCTATTTTCTACCCACTGTCTATGCTACTCATTCTCTGTACCTTTTCCCCCTCTCTCCTCCTCCCACCCCCGTTTCTAACCCTCCATATGATCTCCATTTCTGTGGTTCTGTTCCTGTTCTAGTTGTTTGCTTAGTTTGCTTTTGTTTTAGGTGTGGTTCTTAAGAGCTATGAGTTTGCTGTCTTTTTACTGTCATATTTTTATCTTCTTTTTCTTAGATAAGTCCATTTAACATTTCATGTAATAAGGGCTTGGTGATGATGAACTCCTTGAACTTGACCTTATCTGAGAAGCGCTTTATCTGCCTTTCCATTCTAAATGAAAGTTTCACTGGATAGAGCAATCTTGGATGTAGGTCCTTGCCTTTCATGACTTAGAATACTTCTTTCCTGCCCCTTCGTGCCTCTAAGGGTTCTTTTGAGAAATCAGCTGACAGTCTGATGGGATCTCCTTTGTGAGTGACTGTCCCCTTATCTCTAGCTGCTTCTAGAATTCTCTCCTTCATTTTAATCTTGGCTAATGTAATTATGATGTGCCTTGGTGTGTTCCTTCTTGGGTACATCTTTGGGACTCTCTGAGCTTCCTGGACTTGCTGGAAGTCTATTTCCTTTGCCAGGTTGGGGAAGTTCTCCTTTATCCTTTGTTCAAATAAGTTTTTCAGTTGTTGCTCTTCCTCTTCCCCTTTTGGTTCCTGCATAATTAGGACGTTGGAACATTTAAAGATGTCCTGGAGGTTCTTAAGCCTCTCCTCGGTTTTTTTAATTCTTGTTTCTTCATTCTTTTCTAGTTGAATGTTTCTTTCTTCCTTCTGTTCCACACCATTGATATGAGTCCAAGTTTTCTTCCCATCACTATTGGTTCCCTGTGCATTTTCCTTCATTTCACTTAGCATAGCCTTCATTTGTTCATCTAATTTGCAACCAAAATCAACAAATTCTGTGAGCATCCTGATCACCAGTGCTTTGAACTGTGCATCTGATAGTTTGGCTATCTCTGTTTTCTTTTTAAATGTATTTTATTGATCATGCTATTACACTAGTCCCATTTCTCCCCCTTCATTCCCCTCCACCCTGCACACCCCCTCCCACCCACATGCCCCCCTTTAGTTCATGTCCATGGGTCATAAGTTCTTTAGCTTCTACATTTCCCACACTATTCTTGCCCTCCCCTGTCTATTTTCTACCCACCGTCTATGCTACTTATTCTCTGTACCTTTTTCCCCTCTCTCCTCTTCCCACTCCTCTGTTACTAACCCTACATGTGATCTCCATTTCTGTGGTTCTGTTCCTGTACTAGTTGTTTGCTTTTGTTTTAGGTGTGGTTATTAATAGCTGTGAGTTTGCTGTCTTTTACTGTTCATATTTTTTATCTTCTTTCTCTTAGATAAGTCCCTATAGCATTTCATATACGAAGGGCTTGGTGCTGATGAACTTTAACTTGACCTTATCTCAGAAGCACTTTATCTTCCTTTTCATTCTAAATGCCAGCTTTGCTGGGTAGAGCAATCTTGGATGTAGGTCCTTGACTTTCATGGCTTGGAACACTTCTTTCCAGCCCCTTCTTGCCTGGAAGGTCTCTTTTGAGAAATCAGCTGACAGTCTGATGAGAACTCCTTTATAGGTGACTGTCCCCTTATCTCTAGCTGCTTCTAGAATTCTCTCCTTCATTTTAATCTTGGCTAATGTAATTGTCATGTGCCTTGGTGTGTTCCTCCTTGGGTCCAACTTCTTTGGGACTCTCTGAGCTTCCTGGACTTCCTGGAAGTCTATTTCCTTTGCCAGATTGGGAAAGTTCTATTTTATTATTTGTTCAAAGAAGTTTTCCACTTGTTGCTCTTCTTCTTCCCCTTCTGGGACCCCTATAATTTGGATGTTGGGACACTTAAAGATGTCCTGGAGGTTCCTAAGCCTCTCCTTATTTTTTTTGAATTCGTGTTTCTTCATTCTTTTCTGTTTGGTTGTCTCTTTCTTCCTTCTGGTCCACTCCATTGATCTGAGTTCCAGTTTTCCTCCCATCACTACTGGTTCCCTTTGCGTTTTCCTTCATTTCACTTATTGTAGCCTTCATTTGTTCATCTAATTTGCAACCAAAATCAACCAATTCTGTGAGCATCTTGATCACTAGTGCTTTGAACTGTAAATATGATAGGTTGGCTATCTCTTGGTTGCTTAGATGAATTGGCTCTGGGGCTTTGATCTGTTCTCCCATTTGAGACATTTTTGGTCTTTTTTGGGGGGGGGGGGATCTGGTCATGGCTGATGTGTAGTGAGGGGTGGAGCCTTAGGTGTTCCCCAGGGTAGGGCAGCCCAGTTGCTGGGTTGTGATGCTGTATGTGGGGGCTGGTTCCAAGAGGGAACAATGGCGCTTGCTCCGCTCTCTCTCGGATCCCAGTCCCTTCCTTCACTTCCCTCAAGCAAATTGGGCCCTTCTGGTGCTGCCTCCTGGGCGGGTGAGCCTGTGTATGCTCTAGGACCCTGTGGATCCCTCCAACAAACTCTCCTGTGAGGCTGGGAGTCTCTCCTAGCACCTCAACACCCAGAATTTTTTTTCAATCTGTGTTGTTAGGTTTTATTTCCTGATGCTAGGGCCCTGGATTGTGAGGTCTGTCTCGCTCCCTGGTTTCGCCTGGATTATCCGGGCACAAATGTGGGACCACCTGGTCAGCCAGCTGCCTTGAGCGGCCTCAGTGGTTCTGCCCATTGCCACCTAGTGCCCGGAGTCCTCTAGCCATTATCTGTACACCTGGGATCTGCCAGCTGCTGCCTATTTGCCAAGGTCCATCAACCTCCACTTTTTCCTGCCATGACTCTGCCCCTCTTCCTGGTCTGGATGAATGATTGTTGGACTTCAGTAGAGCTCAATTTTCTATCAGTTCTGGTTGTTTTCTTGTTTCTAAATCTTTTGTCCTTAATTTTGGTGGTGCAAGGAGGCGCAGTGTGTCCACCTACACCTCCATCTTGGCCGGAAGTCTTAACTTTGGTTGGTTATCTCTTGCTCACTTAAAAGTATTGGCTGTGCTTTGATTTGTTCTTTCATTTGAGCCATTTTGGGGGGGGGGGGTCTGGTCATGCCTGTTATGTATGAGGAGTGGAGCCTTAGGTGTTCACCAGGGCAGGCCAACCCAGGCACAGAATTGTGACACGGTATGTGGTGGTGGCGTCAGAGAGGGAACAATGATGCTTGCTCCACTCTCTCTCAGATTTTAGTCCCCTCTGTGAGGCTAGGAGTCTCTCCCATCACTTCAACTCCCACAAGTGTTTTCAATCGGTGCTTTTAGGCTTTATTTCCCAGAGCTGGGGCCCTGGATTGTGCAGTCTGTCTCGCTACCCGTTCTCACCTGGTTTATCTCTCTGGGAATGTGTGACAGCAGTCAGCTGCCTTGTGTGCCTCGCTGGATCTGCTCGTTGCCTCCCCATGCCTGATAACCTCTGCCTGTGCGCCTGGGGTGTGCCAACTGTCACCTGTACATCCAGGACCACTAGCCACTGCTTTTTCCTGACGCAATCCCTCTCTGCCAGCCGCCAACTTCACTCCTCTTACCAGTCTTGGTGAATCATTGTCAGACTTCCATACAATTCAATTTTCTATATGTTCTTGTTGATTTTTTGGTTCTAAATTTTTGTTGTCCTTAATTTTGGTTGTGAGAGGAGGCACAGTGTGTCCACTTATGCCTCCATCTTGGCCATCTGGGTCTCTTTTTATGGCTCTTTTATTGAAGTCTATTTTGGCGGATATGAATATTGCTACCTCGGTGTGTTTTCCCTGTCCATTTGCTTGGAATATTTATTTCCATCCCTTCACTTTAAATCTGTGTAGGTCTTTTGTTTTGAGATGGGTCTCTTGTAGGCAGCATATGTATGGGTCATGATTTCTTATCCATTGAGCTGTTCCATGTCTTTTGATTGGGGTATTTAATACATTTACTTTTAAGGTTATTATTGATAGGTACTTATTCATTGCCATTTTTGTACCTGTGTTCCTCTCTCTCTGTCTTTTCCTTGTTTTCCTTAAAACAGTCCCTTTAGCATGTCTTGCAGAGCTGGTTAGAAGGAGGGATATTCTTTGAGGCTTCTTTTGTCCAGGAAGCCCTTTATTTGGACTTCCTTTTTAATTGAGCACCTTGCTGGATAGACTAGTCTTGGTCGAAGGCCTCTGGTTCTCATTACTTGGAATATTTCTTGCCATTCCCTTCTGGCTTGGAGTGTTTCCATTGAGAAGTGAGCTGCTAACCTTATCAGGACTCCCTTGTATGTTACTTCCTGTTTCTCCCTTACTGCCTTTAAGATTCTCTCTTTGTCTTGGAATTTTGCCATTTTATTTATGATGTGTCTTGAAGCAGGCCTCTTTTGGTCTCCTCTGAATTGAGACTCTCTGTGTTTCCTGGATTCGTGTGGTTTTTCTCTCACCAAATTAGGGAAGTTTTCCATCATTACTTTTTCAAATAGGTTTTCCATCCCTTGCTCTTCTTCTTCTCCTTCTGGTATCCCTATTATACGGATATTATTACGTTTCATATTGTCTTCCATTTCTCTTAATCCCTCTTCATTATTTCTGAGCCCTTTTCCTTATCTTGCTCATCCTGGGCGTTTTTTTCTATTTTGTCTTCCAACTCGCTGATCCGATCTTCTGCTTCATCAATTCTGCTTTTCCTTCCTTCTACTGTGTTCTTCAGTTCAGAAATTGTATTCTTCATTTCCTCTTGGCCCTTGTTGATAGTTTCCATTTCCTTTTTCATGTTGATAGAGTTTGCAGTGAGTTCATTGTAGTTTCCCTGTAGTTTCTGGTAATTCATTGTGAGCTCATTGAGCTTCCTGACAACCATTGCTTTGAACTCAATGTCTGATAGTTGGCTTGCTTTTATTTCATTTACCATTCTTTCTGAGACTTCCTCCTTTCCTTTCATTGGATGATTTTTTTCTTTGTCTTCCCATTGTTTGTGAGACTCTTCTTATTAACCTCTGCTTTTTAAATTGATCTATTCTGACTCCCTGGGTTTATGGTGTGAACTTCCATGGTAGAATGAATACCTGTGAGATTCAGTAGTACAGTGTCCTTGATCTCCTGAGCTTGCTGGTCTTGGGCTGTCATTTAAGTTGGCTCTGTATATGTCTTTGTGTTTTGATTGTCGTTGGGTCTTTCTTTGGTGGGTCCTTCCCTTCAGCTGATTAACTGAGGGTCACTGCATCCACCATGTCTTTTATTCTGTTGTGCAGGTGTTGGCAGGTTGTATTGAAGCTGGTTCTTCTGTGTGTACAAGGTTTTGAGATTCTCTCTTGCTCTTGTTCAGTTGTTTATTCTGAGTAATTTCTCCACCATTTAGTTGTATTTCAAGATAGGTCCTGGGTTGAGTTTGTGTGTCTTCCATTCCCTCCTTCATCTTCTTCTGTTGTTATCTGTTGGTGGTTCCTTGTTGGTGGGTTTCCTTTTCCAGCAGGTATACTGGTGTTCACAGCTCCCACCTACTCTTTTTTTGTGATCAGTTGGAGGGGGAAGGCAAAATTATTTAAGACAGTGGGAGTGTATTCTATGGTATTTAAAGTACCAAACCAAAGAGAACAGATAGGAGATCCTTTGGATATGTATAGTGTTAACCGTGATATTTCACCCAAATAGTCACTTTTTAGAAAGGGTGGGAAAAAAATAAGATTCTTGTTTCAAGGAGGAGAAGAAGGAAGCAAAGGAAGAAGGAATTTTAAAAAAGCCTCTTGCTGGCTTTAAACAAGGCAACACAGTTTTGCTGGTCTTACTGCCTGTAGCAGGCTGAGGGGGAATTGGTTTCACTTTTCTCTCTTCCTGCGGTTTTGTGGGGATGAGGGCCAGATCTGAGCATCACTCTTCACAGTTGTCCAGCCTCCAGCCCAGTTCCTCAGTTCGCTGCTGGGCCCCCAGTGCACTTCTGTGCCTAGCCTATGCCTTCAGTCCACCAGTTGTGCTGTCCTTAAGGTAACTCACACACCACCTTCCAGCTCTTTGCTGTCCTAGATGCTAGGGACTCTCAGAGTCTCTTCACAATAGTTCAGCTCCCTCCCCACCCCACACTGAGTTAAGTCTTTCTGGGGATTGCTGACTCCCTGAGCCCTGCTGCTTTCCTCTGCGGGGTCATATCTGCCTTCCTCTTAGAGAGCCAGTAGGCTCTGGAGGGCAGGGGTGCTGCTGTGGCTGCTGCAGTGGATGTTGGCATGTGCCTCTTCTGCTCCTGCATCCAGTGCAGTGGGGTTGGGCACAGGGTACCTCTGGGCGGTGGGGTCAGGCACACTCAGTCCCTAAGGCTGCAGATTTGAGCTCCCGAGCTCTGCTCCTGGGGAGGGATGGGAAGCTGCTGGGCTGTGGGTGTCAGGTGTGCACCTAGATAGAACACATATTAAGCAGCTAGCTCATTACCTAGCACATATTATGTGCTCAATAAATTAAAAATGTTATTATTATCAGATTCAGAAACAGGCTCAAAGAGTGAAGTGACTTGCTCAAGCACACTGTAAGTAGTATAATCAGAACTAAATTGAGGGCTTCCTATTTCTAGTACTAAAGCCAGTCTCCTTGGAACAGATTTCAGGATCTCTGGCTATAGATTATCCCCAGAAAAAACTCCAATAGTGTGAATTTCCCCTTGGGCTCAGGGACCTGCACTGCCTTGATCCAAGATAAAGGGACAGGACATCTGAGCAGAGAGCCCTTCCCAACCCTCTGCTCTCCCAACCCTCTGCACTGTCCTGGCTTCTCCCAAGGCCTTGGCCATGGAGCAGCAGCCCTGACAAAAGGTAGAGTGGTGCTGATTGTAACTGACAGCTGGCTGAGCTGTCACTCCCCCTGACTTCCTCTTGTCTGTACAGAACCTTGCAGCCCACTTACAGAAGTAGCAGCACTGACCCTCGGGGGCATGTGTGTAATACAAGGGCACCCCACTAGGGAAAGATATAGCTGTGGTCTCTGTGGTTAATACTGATGCAGGTGTGAGATGAGCATCTCACACCTGCATCAGTATTAACTCACCATTACCTCACAGGATCTTTACTAGTACCCTTGCTTCAGCAGGCTGGAACCGTAACCCAGAGAAGGTAAGTGACTTTCCAGACATCGGGCAGGAAGGGACAGCTGAAATTCCTGGCTAGAGCTTTCTGAGTAGCCCCTATTCTCTTATTCTTTCCTATAATGCCAAGATCAGGAACACAGACTCCTGGAGAAGAGAGGGGCAACAAACCGGCTGGAAGGATCGGAGAAGTCGTGTGGTTTCTTGAGCATGACTTTGGCCAGTTTAGCAGAGGTATCTCTGATTGGAGGAGGGAAGAGAAGTAACAAACAGGTTATCCTGGGGGAACCTGGTGATTGTTAGTTTGTTTCTTTAACTCATCCATGATTCCAGCCCTTAAGTCTATCCTTCTGCCCTCCCCAGCTCCCTCCCTTCCTATTAAAAGTCTGTGGTTTTCCTGATTCAAAAAAATAGTTGCCACTCCTAGTTTTTATGGTTCTGAAAATGTCAAGACCAGTGGGAGATGTATTTTTTTCTAAAGGGAAGAATAGAGAAGAGCCCTAGAGAGGCCTAGCTTTAGAGAACTCCTAAGCCTTAGGGCAAAAAAAGTCCAGAAGACTTCTTAGTACACAGGTTTCTGTATTTTTACTGAAACCTACATTGATTCTTTTTTTTAAATTATGTTATCAATTATTATATTACAGTTGTTTCAATTTTTCCCTTTTAACCTCCCTCTACTCAGCACCCCCCATTCCCTTAGGCAATACCCCCATCATTGTTCATGTCTGTGTGTCATGTGTAGGTTCCTTGGCTACTCCATTTCCTATACTATATTTTATATCCTCATGGCTATTCTGTAACTACCTATTTGTACTTCTTAGTCCCCTTTGTACTTCTTCACCCAGTCCCCCGAACCTCCCCCCAACCTGGCAACCATCAAAATGCTCTCTGTATTCATGATTCTCTCTCTGTTCTTGTTTGCTTAGTTTGCTTTTTAAATTTGCTTGTTGAAAGATATGTATTTATTGCCATTTTATTGTTCATAGTTTTGATCAACTTTTTCTTAACTAAGTCCCTTTAACATTTCATATAATAATGGTTTGGTGATGATGAAATCCTTTAGTTTTCTCTTGTCTGGGAAGCTCTTTATCTGCCCTTTGATTCTAAATAATAGCTTTGCTAAGTAGAGCAATCTTGGCTTTTCATGACTTTGAATATTTCTTGTCAATCTTTCAAGCCTGCAAGGTTTCTTTTGAGAAATCAGCTGACAGTCTTATGGGAACTCCCCTGTAAGTAACTAACTACTTTTCCCTTGCTGCTTTGAAGATTCTCTCTTTATATTTAACCTTTGGGATTTTAACTATGATGTGTCATGGAGTGGGCCACTTTGCATCCATCTTGTGTGGGACTCTCTGTGCTTCTTGGACTGACATGTCTATTTCCTTCACCAAATTAGGGAAGTTTTCTTTCACTATTTTTTCAAATAGATTTCCAATTTCTTGCTCTTTCCCTTCTCCTTCTGGCACCCCATGATGTGGATGTTGGACTTCTTGAAGTTGTTCCAGAGGCTGCTTAAACAATCCTTATTATTTTTGGATTCTTTTTCTTCTTGTTGTTCTGATTGGTTATTTTTTGCCTTCTTATGCTCCAAATCAATTATTTGATTCTCAGCTTCATCAGTTCCACTGTTGTTTCTCTGTAAATTGTTCTTTATTTGAATTAGAGTATCCTTCCTTTCTGACTAGATCTTTTTTATGCTATTGAGGTCCTCACTGAGTTCCTTGAGCATCTTTATAACCAGTGTTTTGAGTTCTGAATCTCATAGATTGCTTACCTCCATTTTGTTTAGTTATTTTTCTGGAGTTTTGATCTATTCTTTCCATTGGGCCACATTTCTTTGTCTCCTCAATTTGGAAGCCTCCCTGTGTTTGTTTCAATGTATTAGGTAGAGCTGCTATGACTCCCTGTCTTGGTAGCATGGCTTAATGTTGTATGTTTCCTGTTGGGTCGAGTGGCACAGTCTCCCCTATCACCCAACCTGGGTACTCAAGGTGTACGCTTTGTGTGGGCTGAGTACACCCTCCTTTTGTAGTTGCTTTTGGCAGGTCAATTAGGGATTTATGCAGGCCACTCAGCTGCAAGGACTGGCTGTGACCACTGACCACCAACTTCTGCCCTCTGTGGAAGGTCAGCTGTGCGGGAGCAGGATGGTGGTTCTTTGATGTGGTCTGTAACTGTCCACTGGGTCTGTTGGCCCTGGGATATCCAGGGTGATGCGGGCCATGGTCATCCCCCACCTGTGTTTCATCCAGGGCACCCTGCCTGAATTATAAAGTAATCTAAGATGGCTGCTACTTGTGCTGGGCTTGGAGATTCCCAGGAAAAGCTAAACTGTGAATCTAGGCTGGTTGCTGCTAGTGCTGGGCCTGGGGCTCCTTAGCCAGAGGTACAGAGGGCTGGGGCTGGCTGTTGCTTGCTTGAGAGGATTTAGAAAGTTGTGACGCATGAACCAAGACCAGTCATTCATATGGAAACGCAGCTTGGGTAGGCCCATAATTTGGGTGGAACTGAATCTCTGGGGATATCCAGGACAGAGCAAACAGTGTTAGGTAGGCTGATGAAGTCTCAGATATGGCACCAGCCTGTTGGCTCTGTGGATCTCTGTGGCTCTTTGTGGGGAGGACTCATAAAAGGGACAATAGCCTCTACCCACCTTTGTGTGTGGAAAAAAGCTATTCCCCAGCTCCTGTCTTGGTTCCAGACACTTTGGTTTCTCCCTGTATGCCATTGGTGCCTTTCAAACTGCTACTCTGGTGATGGAGCTCAGAGGCAGTGAGTGTAAGTCCACGTATAGGTTCTTTTTTTTTTTTTTTTTTAAGATTTTATTTATTTATTTTTAAAGAGAGGAGAAGGAAGGGAGAAATAGAGGGAAAGAAACATAAGTGTGTGGTTGCCTATCATGTGCCCCCTACTAGGGACCTGGCCTGCAACCCAAGCATGTGCCATGACTGGGAATTGAACCAGTCACCGTTTGGTTTGCAGGCCAGTACTCAATCCACTGAGCCACACCAGGCAGGGTTGTGTGTGGGTTACTGGGTTACTACTAAGTGGGTTACTACTAGGAGTAGTCCCTCTTTAAGAGGAACTACTTGAGACTTCAGAAGTGTTTTCCACCAACTCAATCCTCACTGGTTTTTGCAGCCAAAAGTTATGGGGACTTATCTTCCTGGTCCTGGAACCCTGTACTGGGGGCCTGGTGCAGGGCTGGGAGTCTTCAGACCTGAGATAGCCCTCCCAAATTTTTATCCACCATACATGGATGTGGGACCAGCCCGTTCTGCATCTCTACCCCTCCTATCAGTCTGGATAGATGTCGTTTCTTTAATTCTGTAGTTGTCTGACTCCATTTAAATCAATTTCTGACAGTTCCGAGTGATGGTTGTTCTATGTTTTAGTTATAATTTTGATGTGGTTGTGTAAACAGGAAAGCCATGTTTACCTATGCTGCCACCTTGACTAGAAGTCCAATCCATTGATTCTTAATGACACAAAGATCAGAATGGAATTAGTGATCTGGTGAAACAGCACAGGTCTGGAAAAGGACAGTGTCACTTTGGGGTAAAGGGAAAGGATGGGTGATTGGGAGGGGGTTACCTGAGCAGTAGGCATTATACATCATGGTGGTTATATGGGCATTGCTTTCCTTGAGGTATATATTTCTATTTGTGTATTTTAATGTATATGTGTTATTATATTTCATAATAAAAATATAAATAAAAGGAATCCTGGCTTAAGAGTCAAAATATTTGAATCCAGTTTTGGCTCTTCCACTATTTGTCATGAGATATAGAATAATCAGTTTAAGCTCTCTAGTCCTTAGTTTCCACATCTATAAATTGGGGTGAACTAAACTTTAAACTCTCAGGGTGGTTGTGGGGACTGCGTGAAAACTTGGATGTTGTTGATGCCCTATAAACTACAAAGCATGATCCACATGTAAAATGTTACTTTATGTTAGGGAGAGCTGGAGAAAGGTGGAGATCAGCAAGAGTGCAGTGGCTGCTGATGGGAACCAGCCCAGCCAAATGAAGGTCAACAGCCATACTCTGGGTTTGGGGGAGGATAGGAACATGAATTGCTTAAAGGTTTTTGGAACAAATTACCACCAACTAGGTGGTTTAAAACAACAGAAATGTGTTCTCCCACAGTTGTAGAGGATAGAAGTCCATAATTAAGGTATTGGCAGGGCCACACTTCTTGTGAAGACTCCAGAGAAGAATGCTTCCTACTTCTCCCTATATCCTTTGGCTCCCAGCAGTCCCCAGGATTTTTTGGCTTGTATTCGTATCATGGCCATGTCTGCCTCTGTCTTTACATGACCTTCTCCCTGTGTGCCTCTGTATCTCAACCTCCTTCTCCTTTCTTTATAAAGATATCAGTTATTGGATTTATGGTCCACTCTATCTAATATGATTTTATTTTAACTTCATTACATTTGAAAATAAGGTCACATTCATAGGTACTGGAGATTTGGACTTAAACATCTTTTGGGGGCACACAATTCAACTCACTACAGTGTAATTTTGGGTGGAGAGACAGAAACTTCCAACTCAGGTCCTACTTCTATCATTTTTTGGTCCTAGGCATTGGCTTCTCCAGCCTAAAGTAGGAAGCAAGTAAAAAAAATTAGACTTTGTCATCATATAAAGGAAGGGCATTATGAGGTTGACAGTGTCATCCTTATTTTGCAAATATGGAGATTAAGGCTTGGAAAGAGCACGAAGGTGACCCAATCACACTACTGATAAGAATTCCTTCCTGGAACAAGTGGTGATGGAGTGTATGTTGACCCTTTTGGAGTTCAAATTAAGCACAGTCAAAGCCTTATGATTTCATAAAATACCAAAGGGTTGATTCCTGGTGCCAGAATTAATCAAAGGCTATGGGAATAAGAAAATAAACTATAGTTGAAACTAGAAAGCAGGACTTGCACTGCCTTGTGGAAATGACTAAAAGAGCTAGGCCTCTGATACAGGATACACAGCTATGTAATTCTCTCTGTGCAGTGGCCAGAGCACTGCTTTGGTCATGTGATATGAGCCATGAAGGACAGCACAGAATCAAACCTCCACTCTGTATGGTTTCTCCACAGCTCCAGCCCCCAAAGTGTCCTGACTGAACTATGATACAAGTTCCCACCTTAGTTTTAATGTTGCTGTTTGATTGTCTGTGGGTGGTCAGCCTGGTCAATATGTCTTCCTCACAGAGAGAAACCTCCAGAGACCATCTAGTGAATATTCAGCACAGCCCACCATTCAGACACCTTCTAAATGTAAACACTGTGCTAGGAATGCAGATGAGGGATTGGTTTTCCCACTTCAATAAATTGGCCTATTTCCAGGAGACATTCCCTATTTTGAACCCAATGACCATTTCCTTCCCAAAGGTCCAGCACCCCAGCAGGTGGGGATTAATCTTCTCTAGCCCCATAGACTTCCTGGGGCCACAGCCACAACTACCAACAGTTGTGGTCAAAACTCCAGGTGCAAGAGAAAAAAAAAAGCAGTGGTGTTTGCTCATCTAACGACTTTGAATAGAACCTTTCAGAAGCACTTTTGGCTGGCTCAGCAGAAACTGCTGCCACATATAGCAACAGTTTGGGAAGTTGTCTATTCCAGCCCCTCCCTTTCAACAGACTAGTCCCCTAGAGAAGACTAAAGATGTCCAGTGTTAGCTCCCTACCACTTGGGCTGCACTGGATGTGCCCAAAGTAGCCACAGTGAGATTTAATATTGTGGAAGTACCCTTGGAACAATGCCTCCCAAACCTGAATCTATCTCACAATCACCTGGTTCTCAAACTTTCATCTGCATCAGAATCAGCTGAAGGGTTGTCAAAACATAAATTGCTGGGCCCTATCTCCAGAATGTCTAATTCAGTTAGTGTGGAGCAAAGAAAGAGGATTTGCATTAATAAGTTCCCAGGAGTCCAGTCCAAGATGGCGGTGCAGGAAGACCTTGAACTCACCTCCTCCCATGAACACATCGAATGTACACCTATAGTCAGAAAAAAGTCCCCCCGAAGAAGAACTACAGGCTGACTGAACAGCTTCTATACAAGAAACAAGAGAGTGAGAGTGAGAGAGACCACACAGAAATGAATAGGACAGATGGAGATATGGTACCATGAGATATCCCTGAAGAGCCTGTAAGCAGGCTTACCTGCCCTGCAGCACAGAAAAAAAAAGTAGTGGTTTAAAGGGCATCTAGACTATATGGGAAGGAAATCCATTCACTAACCCTGCAGCATCCACCCCATGGGAAGGGAATAATGGAACTCTCTCTGGTGTCAGAGGCACTAGAGAGCATCATGTGTTGTGCTCCACTTCCACCTTGGACTCATAGGTAGGAGCACAATCTAGGTGCTCTAGCCAGCTGGTCAGGGTCATCCCAGTGCACCCCAGGCCCCAGACCCACACCAGTTCTGCAGCTTGCTCCTAGGATTCACTGTGGCCCACATACTCCCCACCCACAGCTTCTAGCATCAGTATAGCTTGCCCCTGGTACTCCCCTTGGCCTGAGCCCCTTCCAGCTACATCTCCAACTAGCCTTCCAAGGGGACCCTGGCATAGTTTTTCCCCAGGACTCCCCACAGACTAAGCCATTCCAACTACAGTCCCAGCCAGCTTTCCAAGGTGGCCCCTGCAAGGCTTATCCCTAGATCTCTCCTTGGTCTGCACCCACTCCACCTCCAACTAGCCTGCCAAGATGGCCTCAGTGCAGCTTGCCCTGGGTCTCCCTGTGGCCCACACCCACTCCAGTTTCAGCTCCAGGTGACCTGCCAAAGACACCCAGCACATGCAATCTGCAAAGGGGAAGCTCCTACACAGGCCACTCCTTTGATACTGGGAGAGGTTGCTGTTTTGCCTAATTCATAAAAACAGACACAGAGAGGCAGCCAAAATGAGGAGACAGAGAAATATGTTCCAAATGAAACAACAGGACAAAACCCAGAAAAGAACTAAGTGAAATGGAAATAACCAATCTATCTACTAAATAAAGAGTTCAAAACAATGACTATAAAGATGTTTAACAAACTCAGGTGAATAGATGAACTCAGTGAGAAGTTTAACAAAGAGAAAATATTTAAAAAGTAAAATTTCTGGGTCATAAAGTGGTTCTGTTTTTATTTTTTTGAGGAACCTCCACACTGGTTTCCATAATGGCCACACCAGTCTGCATTCCCATCAGCAGTGCACAAGGATTCCCTTTTCTCCACAACCTTTCCAACATTTGTTGTGTGTTGATTTATTAATGTTAGCCATTCTTACAGGTATATGGTAATATCTCATTGTGGTTTTAATTTGTATTTCTCATATGTTTATTGGCCATCTGTATGTCCTCTTTGAAGAATTATACCCAAAGAAACCCAAAACACTAATTTAAAAGAATACATGCACAATATGCTCATTAAGGTGTTATTTACAATAGCTGAGATATGGAAGCAACCTAAGTGCCCATCAACAGACAAGTGGGTAAAATAATCATGGTACCTATTTACAATGGATTATTACTCAGCCATAAAAAGGTATGAAATCTCACCATTTGTGACAGCATGGATGTACCTAGAAGGTATTATGCTAGATGAAATAGTCAGTTAGAGAAAGACAAATGCCAGATGATTTCACTTATATGTGGAATCTAAAGAACAAAACAAACAAACAAAATAAAAACAGATTCATGGTTGCCAGAGGGGAGGGGATTGGGGAATTGGGTGAAAAAGGTAAAGGGATTAAGAAGTACATTTTGATAGTTACAAAACAGTCATGGGGATATAAAGTACAGCATAGAGAATATGGCCAATAATATTGTAATAATTATGCATGGTGCCAGATGGTACTTGAAATATGGAGGGGAATACTTTGTAAAGCATATGATTGTCTAACCACTATGCTATACACCTGAAATAAATATAAAATAATATTGAATATAAACTAATTAAAAGTAAGATTATCTCTAGCCGGTGTGGTTCAGTTGGTTGGAGAATCATCTCTTAAGCCAAAAGGTCATCGGTTCAATTCCCAGTCAGAGCACATACCTAGGTTGTGGTTTTGATCCCCAGTTGGGGTGTATAAGGAAGGCAACCAATTGATGTTTCACTCATATCAATGTTTCTCTCTTTCCCTCTTCTTCCTCTCTTTGGAATCAATGGTTATTTCCTTGGGTGAGGACTAAAAAAAGAAAGAAAGAAAGAAGCTGGAAACCGCTACTCTAGAAAGCATTTTTCTCAGGTGTATCCTCTGTTTGGCACAAATATATTCTTATAAAATTTCATATATATAAAAATATAAAATTATATATATTTGAATATATAAAGAGCTAATCAGAACTGGAGGATACAGTAACTGAAATGAAAAATATAGAGAGAATCAACATCAGAATAGGTGATACAGAAGAATGAGTTAGCTGGAAGACAAGGTAATAGAAATCATCCAGTCAAAACAGCAAGAAGAAAAAAAATTTTTTTAATTAAGATAGTTTAAGGAGCCTCTGGGACAACATCAAACATACCAATGTTCACATCATAGGGGCCCCAGAAGGAGAAGAGAGAGGGAAGGGAACAGAAAATCTGTTTGAAGAAATAATGGCTAAAAATTTTCCTAACCTGGTGAAGGAAACAGATGTCCAATTTTAGAAATTACAGAGTCCCAAACAAGATGAACCCAAAGAAGTGTACACCAATACACATCATAATTAAAATGTCAAAAGTGAAAGAAAAAGGGAAAAAATCATAAAAGCAGCAAAAGAAAAACAGATAGCTGTGTACAAGAAATTTCATCACAAGACTGGCAGCTGATTTTTCAGCAGCAACTTTGCAGTCTAGAAGGCAATGGCTCAGTATATTCAAAGTATTGAAAGAGAAAACATACAACCAAGAACACTCTACACAGGTTATTATTCAGAATTGAAGGAGAGACAAAGAGTTTCCCAGAGAAGCAAAAGCTAAAGATTCATCACCACTAAACTGGCATTACAAGAAATATTAAAGGCACTTCTTTAAGTGGAAAAAAGGTCAAAATTAAAAATAAGAAAATATACAAAAGAAAAAATTCTCACTGATAAAAGCAAACATTTAGTAGTGGACCAATTATAAAGCTAGTAAGAAGGTTAAAGGCAAAAGTAGTAAGAACATGTGTAACTCCAGTAATAAATTAAGGGACACACACAAAAGATGTAAAATATGATATCAAAGACATAAATGTGGGATAGGTGAGTAAAAAAATGTAGTGACTTTAGAATATGTTCAAACTTAAGTAACCACCAACTCAGATCAAATACAGCTTCTTATATATGAATCTCATCATAACCACAAGTAAAAACAAATCACTAAAAAAATACAGTGGAATCTTGGTTCCCAAACTTAATTTGTTCCAGAAGTCTGTTTGATGATGTGATTTGTTTGAAAACTGAATTTTTCCCATTAGAAGTAATGTAAATTGAATCAATCCATTCCAGACTCCCAAATGATTCCATTTAACCTTTTTTCTTTTTTTAATACACTTTATTAATCATGCTATTACAGTTGTCCCATTTCCCCCCTTCACTCCCCTCCACCCTGCACACCCCCTCCCACCCACATTCCCCCCCTTTAATTCATGTCCATGGATCATACATATAAGTTCTTTGGCTTCTACATTTCCTATACTATTCTTAACCTCCCCCTGTCCATTTTGTATCTACCATTTATGCTTCTTATTCCCTGTACTTTTCTTCTCATTCTCTCCCCTCCCAGTCCCTGCTGATAACCCTCCATTTGTTCTTTATTTCTGTGATTCTGTTCCTGTTCTAGTTGTTTGCTTAGATTTTTTTGTTTTGTTTTGTTTTAGGTGTGGTTGTGGATAACTGTGAGTTTGTTGTCATTTTACTGTTCATATTTTTTATCTTCTTTTTCTTAGATAAGTCCCTTTAACATTTCATATAATAAGGGCTTGGTGATGGTGAACTCATTTAACTTTACCTTATCTGAGAAGCACTTTATCTGCCCTTCCATTCTAAATGAAAGCTTTGCTGGATAGAGTAGTCTTGGATGTAGGTCTTTGCCTTTCATGACTTGGAATACCTCTTCCCAGCCCCTTCTTGCCTGCAAGGTTTCTTTTGATAAATCAGCTGACAGTCTGATGGGAACTCCTTTGTAGGTGACTGTCTCCTTTTCTCTTGCTGCTTTTAAGATTCTCCCCTTCTCTTTAATCTAGGTTAATGTAATTATGATGTACCTTGGTGTGTTCCTCCTTGGGTTCAACTTCTTTGGGACTCTCTGAACTTCCAGGACTTCCTGGAAGTCTATTTCCTTTGCCAGATTGGGGAAGTTTTCCTTCATTATTTGTTCAAATAAGTTTTCAATTTCTTGCTCTTCCTCTTATCCTTCTGATACCCCTATGAGTTGGATGTTGGAATGTTTAAAGATGTCCTGGAGGTTCCTAAGCCTCACCTCACTTTTTTTGAATTCTTGTTTCTTCACTCCATTCTGGTTGAATGTTTATTTTTTCCTTCTGGTCCACTCCATTGATTTGAGTCCAAGTTCCCTTCCCATCACTGTTGGTTCCCTGTACATTTTCCTTTATTTCACTTCTCATAGATTTGAATTTTTCCTCTATTTTGCAACCATAGTCAACCAATTCTGTGAGCATCCTGATTATCAGTGTTTTGAACTGTGCATCTGATAGGTTGGCTATCTCTTTGTCACTTAGTTGTATTTTTTTCTGGAGCTTTGATCTGTTCTTTCGTTTGGGCCTTTTTTTTTTTTTTATCTTGGTGCACCTGTGACATAGTAAGGGGTGGAGCCTTAGGTATTCACCAAGGCAGGGCAACCCATGTTGCTGTGTTGTGATGGTGTATGTGGGGGAGGGGTCTGAGAGGGAACAATGCCACTTGCTGTGCTTTCTTCTGGCTTTCAGTCACTTCCCCTGATACCCACAATCAGATTGGGCCCTTCTGATGCTGATTCCTGGTGGATGGGCTTTTGTACATTCTAGGACCCCGTGGGTCTCTCCAATGAACTCTCCTGTGAGTCTGGGAATTTTTCTCGCTGCCACCTCAACAGCCACAGGTGTTTACAATGAACAGTTTGAGGCTTTATTCCCCTGCACTGAACCTCTGGGTTGTGTGGTCTGTCTCACTCCCCAGTCATTCCTCCTGGTTTATCTGCATATGAATGTGGAACCGCCCAGTCTGCAATCTGCTGCCACCTTGCCACAAGTCCTCTCTGCCCAGCTGCCTGTCTCTGCACCTTCTACCGGTCTGGATGAATGTTTCCTCTTTAACTCCTTGGTTGTTGGACTTCCATACAGTTAGATTTTCTGTCAGTTCTGGTTGTTTTTCTTTTCAAATTTGTTGTCCTTCTTTTGGTTGTACAAGGAGGCCCAGTGTGTCTACCTACGCCTCCATCTTGAATGGAAGTATCTTTTTTTCTTTTTAAAATAAATTTTACAGAGGTGGAAAGGAGGGAGAGAGAAGGGGATAGAAACATTGATCAGCTGCCTCCTGCATGTGCCCTGACCTGGGATGGAACCTGCAATTCAGGCATGTCCCCTGACCAGGAATCGAACCCTCAACCTTTTGATTTATGGGATGCCTCTTCAACCAACTAAGCCACACTGGCCAGGGCTTGACCTTTCTTATATACAGTCTAATGTTTAATCTATAAATAAAAATTTATGTGCACACTAGTACTTACCTTTAATGTTGAAAACTATTGATGACTGAATATGGAGAGGAGGGATGGAAGGATGTTATTGTTTAGAAGGGAAGTCCCCTTTCATAAAAAGTTCAGGTAGCTGTTCTTCTGGGGTTCTTTCTCTCTTGACTCTTTGCTCTACTAGAACTTGCTTTAGGCTCGCTGGGCCTCTATCTCACAGATATTTGTTTTTTGTTTTTGCCTGCATTTGTTTTTGATATTTGCTTTTGCCTGCATTTTAACATTTCCAATGATATTTGTTTTTGCCTGCATTTTAACACTTCACTGAAGTGAAACACTGCATTGTCATTTAACAAGTTTATCACACAGTTTGATACTTCTTTGTCAAGGTGATATTTCTCAGTGAAACTTTGTATCTCTACCGATTTTCCAAGCCTTTCCTTGATTCACTAATATCCTCCCTTCTCTCCTCTTCCTCTAAAGAGAACTCCTCAGCTGCCATCTATTGCTCTTCCTCTGAAAGTCTAGGAGTTCCTTGATGGTTAGCCCCATGTTGTGGTCCTCTACCCCCTCTTCCATGTCATCATCATCCACCTCCAAGCCCATGGACTTGCCCAGAGTCACAATATTCTCCACAACAGACTCAGGCTCATCCTCAAAGTCTTTTTCAGCAACAGACTCAGGTCACAATTTCTTCCAGGCTAACTGAATGGTCCTGGAAGGTACTTGCCTCATGCTTTGTCTATGAGCCTTAAGCAAGTGAGGATATTAAAATGTTTCTTCCAGAACTCCCTGAGGGTTAAATTAGTTTCAGAGGTCACCTCAAAATACCTCTGAAATAGTGCTTTTGTATAAAGTTTCTTAAAATTATAAATGATGTGCTGGTCCATTGACTGGATGAGAAGAGTTGTGTTATGTGGCAAGAACCTAACAGTGATGAAGCTGTACTCCACCAACACAGCCTCCAAGCCTGGAAGGTAGGCAGGAGCATTGTCCATTACAAGAAGTTCCCTGGGTGGCAATTGTTTTTCCTAGAGGTATTTCTTCCCAGAGCTATTTCTTCACACTTGGGGCAAACACTTCATGAATCCATTCAATAAAATAATTCCTAGTTATTCAAGCTTTTCTATTAGTCCTACACATCATATTCAACTTGTTTTTCATGACATTGTTTTTCTTGAAAATTCATGGGTTTTCAGAATGGTAGACAAGTAGAGGCTTCAATTTAAAGTCCCCACTTGCATTCCCATATGACAATAACATTAGCCTGTTTTTCACTGGCTTCTGTCCTGGTAATGACTTCTCCTCCTGTGTGATGTAGGTCCTCTTTGGCATTTTCTTCCAGAAGAGTCCTGTCTCATCACAACTGAATACTTGTTAGGAAACATAGCATTTGGCTTCTACATATTTCTACATATTCTTGATATTCTGCCATGAAATTATCAGCAGCTACTTTGTTAGAACTGGCAGCCTCCCCATGCTTCGCTACACTATGAATGCCACTTTTCTTAAATTTATCAAACCACCCCCAATAGCCTTAAATGAATCACTTTCAGCACTCATTCCAGGGGTGTCTTTCAGGAGGGCAGCATGCAGCATCTTTGTTTTTTTATGTATCATTACCTCTGAACTGTTATCACCAGCTAACTGTTTTTGGTTCATCCAAATCAACAATTTTCTGCCTCTTCAATTGCCTGTGATTGTTGTTTCATGAGCACTTACACACCCTTAGCAACTCTTGATGGCCTCTTTATGTTTTAAAATTAGACTAATCATCAAGTTTCCCATGCTACTTTCAGTAGCTAGATAAGACGTGTGAACACTTCTATCATACTTTGCAATTACTTATTTTTAAAGCTCTGTTGTTGTTCTCACAACTTTCCTTTTAATTTGCTGCAATCACTAAGCTTGTTAGGATCCATGGTGACTTACTGTATGTAAGTAATAATAATAAGTAGCAACAAAAGCAAAAAAAAAAAACACAAAAAATATTCATAGCACAATTTCCTGAGAAGTTAAAAACACAAGGTTTAGTGGTAAACTGATGCATATTCATGCATTCTTTCCTTTGTTGCCTGAGAGACACGTGACTGATTATACAAGTATCAGCATAAAAGGATTCTTGGATTGAGAACCAAAGTTTTGTTTGACAACCACTACATTTTTTCCAGGAACAAATTGGTTGAGAACTGAATTGTTTGAACTAGGAGACATTCAAAACCCAAGTTTTGACTGTTTTCACCAATGTATAAGAAATGAGAGCAAAAGGAGAAGAAAGGAGCAGAGAACTATCAAAAGCCCCAGAAAACAATTAATAAAATGGCAATAAGTACATGCCTATCCGTAATTACTTCAAATGTAAGTGGACTGAATGCACCAAAGGACATAGGGTAGCTGAATAGGGAAAAACAAAAAACAAAAACCCAAGACCCATGTATATGTGGCCTACAAGAAACTCACTTCAGATAGAAAAACACACACACTGAAAGTGAAGGGATGGAAAAATATATTTCATGAAAGTGGAAAAGAAAAGAAAACTTGGGTAGCATTACTTATATCAGACAAAATAGACTTTAAAACAAAGACTGTAACAAGAGGCACAAAAGGGGATTACATAGTAATAAATGAATCTAGCCAACAAGAGGACATAACACTTGTAAACATCTATGAATGTATTTAGGAATGTCTGAATATGTAGACCAAAAATTAACATATTGGAAAGAGAAGATGGTAGTGAGGTAGCGGGAAGCAAAGTCCACTTCCCACAGTGCAAGGATGAAACACCTAGCTGACCTTCTGAGGAACAGAGCAAACAGCCAATGATACTCCAGAATGTATGAAGATTGGAGACCAAAAATTAGAGAGTACATTGAAAAATCAGACAGTGAGACAATAATACCTGGAGTGCAGAAAAGACCAGAGTTACACCCAAATAGGGGTCATCCCAACAACAGAGACAGTGAGACAAATTTCACTTTGCTACTCTAGAAAACCTGCAAGGTGGGAGCAGTGAACACCAATACACATGCTAGAAGAGAAAAGCGACCAACAAAGGAACCACCAAAAGATAACAACAGAAGAAGGCGAAGGAGGGAATCAAAGCCACAGTACCTATCTGGAAATACAACTAAAAGGTGGAGAAATTACCCACAACAAACAGCTGAACAAGAGTGAGAGAGAAGCCTCAAAACCTTGTACACACAAAAGAACCAGCTTCGACACAACCTGTCCACACCAGCACAACAAAATACAAGACATGGTGGATGGAGTAATCCACAATTAACCAGATGTAGGGAAGGACCCACCAAAGAAAGACCCAACGACAATCAAAACACAAAGACATATGCAGACCCAACAGGAACAACAGCCCAAGACCAATGAAATGAGCTCAAGAGGTCAAGGACACTGCACCACTGAATCTCACAGGTATTCTACCATAGAAGTTCACGCCACAAACCCAGGGAGTCAGAATAGATCAATTTAAGAACCAGAGATTAACAAGAAGAATCTCACAAACAATGGGAAGACAAAGAAACTATCATCCAGTGAAAGGAAAGGAGGAAGTCTCAAAAAGAATGGTTAATGAAATAGAGGCAAGTCAACTATCAGACATTGAGTTCAAAGCAAAGGTTACCAGGAAGCTCAATGAGCTCACAATGAATTACCAGAAACTACAGGGAAACTACAATGAACTCACTGCAAACTCTATCAACATGAAAAGGAAATGGAAACTATCAACAAGGGCCCAGAGGAAATGAAGAATACAAGTTCTGAACTGAAGAACACAGTAGAAGGAATGAAAAGCAGACTTGATGAAGCAGAGGATCGAATCAGTGAGCTGGAGGACAAGGTAGAAAAAAACACCCAGAAAGAGCAAAAAACAGGAAAAGAGGCTCAGAACGAATGAAGAGAGATTAAGAGAAATGCAAGACAATGTGAAAAGTAATAATATCCATATAATAAGGATACCAGATGGAGAAGAAGAAAAGGGATAGAAAATCTGTTTGAAAAAGTAATGATGGAAAACATCCTTAATTTGATGAGAGAAAAAGTCACATAAATCCAGAAAACACACAGAGTCTCAATTCAGAGGAGCCCAAAGAGGCCTGCTTCAAGAAACATCATAAATAAAATGGCAAAATTCCAAGGCAAAGAGAGAATCTTAAAGGCAGTAAGGGAGAAACAGAAAGGAACATACAAGGGAGCCCTGATAAGGTTAGCAGCTGACTTCTCAATGGAAACACTCCAAGCCAGAAGGGAATGGCAAGAAATATTCCAAGTAATGAGAACCAGAGACCTGCAACCAAGACTACTTTATCCAGCAAGGCTTTCAATCAAGATAGAAGGCCAAATAAGGAGCTTCCCAGACAAAAGAAATCTAAAAGATTACACCTCCACCAAACCAGCTCTGAAAGAGATGCTAAGGGGACTGCTTTAAGGAAAGGAAGAAAAAGAGAGAGAGAACACAGGTACAAAAAATGGCAACAAATAAGTACCTATCGATAATAACCTTAAACATAAATGAATTAAATGCTCCAATCAAAAGACATAGAATACTTTGGGAAGATGGCGGCGTGGTAGGAGGGAGCAGACCCCATTTCCCCTCTACATACGGGAGAAAAACCGGGCCAATCTATGGAAGAACAGAGCAGACAAGGAACAGTAACACAGCATATTTGAGAATAAGAGGTTGGAAATTGTAGCGGACATTGAAAAACCAGTGGTAAGGAGAGCTCTTCAGAACAATAGGAGCCCAGGGATCAGCATGGAGAACAGGGCGGCTGAGGCCCCGGTCTGGCGCTCTGCCAAGCCTGCCCCAGGGCTCTGGGGAGGGAGCTGGGTCAGCCTCTGAACCGGCTGGGAGCTCTCAGGGGCCACCATGCGACTGCGGCAGAGTGAAAGTGGGTGCCCCCACACCAGGTCACTGTGAGACTTTGAACTGAGTTTTCATGGTTGCCAGGTGACTGCGAAAGCACACTCGCCCCAACCACAGACAGAGGCGCGTGTGAAGTGAGACAGCTGCGTGAAAATAGGCACCCACATGGGACCGCACACGGTCACGGGATAGTGGACACTCATGAAAACATAGGCGCTGACCACTGGAGACAGCTGTGGAGCCAAAGTTGCCAGTGCACGGGTGGGTGCTCGAACACGGACAGCTCAGGGACATAGGTGCAGGAGCGAGATGGCTGCTGGAGCATAGGCCCCGACCCGCCACAGAAGCCAAGCAGAGGCCAAAGAAGGTGGCTTGGGGTGACTAGAGAACCTAGCACACACCCATAATCTCAGGGAAGTGCGTACACACCAGGAGGCTCAGAACACATGCTGGAAACCCTGTGAGGAGAGGCGCCCACTAAAGCTGGGATACATAGCACAATGAGGACTGAGTTCTGAACACAGAGAAAAGCAATAAGATCACCCCTTGGCCACTGCAGCCAGCAAGACCAGAAAAACCGGCTCGGCAAGTTTGAAAACAACAAGAGGGTTTTTTTTGTTTGTTTGTTTGTTTGTTTGGGTTTTTTTATTTTTTTAAATATTTTGTTTTGCTTTGCTTGTTCCTTTTTTTTTTTGGCTGTTTGTGTGTGTGTGTGTGTGTGTGTGTTTGGTGTGTGTTTGTTTTTTGTTTTGCTAGTTTGTTTGTGTTTTTTTGTTTGTGTGCCTGTCTATTTATATGAGTTTTTAATTACTCCTTCTTCATTATTTTCATCTTTTTCTTTACTCCCCAACTCCTTTTGCCTCCCTTTAATTCCTTCTTGTCTTACTCCCTCTTCCTTTCTTTCCAATTTTATCTCTTCTACCTTCCTCTTTTTTCCTCTTTCTTCTTTTTTCATTCCCCCCCCCTTCTCTTTTTAAATACCCACGAGTGAGACAAAACAAACAAACGAACAAGCCTGGAACTGTGAAAAAAAACCACAGTTGGCCCCCAAAAGAGGGTAATCCAGTTGATAAGACAGTGGAAGCTGTGAACAACAGGATATTCGAAGGAGAATCCACCACTGAATCTCACAGATATTCTGCCACAGAAGGTCATAGCACAAACCCAGGGAGCCAGAACAGATCAATTGAAGAAGTTGAGGCTAACAACAAGAGTCTTACAAACAATGGGAAGACAAAAGAACAATCCCCAAATGAAAGGAAAGGAGGAAGCTCCAGAAAGAATGCTAAATGAAGCAGAGGCAACTCAACTATCAGATATCGAGTTCAAAGCAATGGTTGTCAGGAAGCTCAATGAGCTCTCAATTAGCTACCAGAAACTACAGGGAAGTTATGATGAACTCACTGCAAACTATATCAACATGAAAGAGGAAATAGAAACTATAAACAAGGGCCAAGAGGAAATGAAGAACACAATCTCTGAGCTGAAGAACACAGTAGAAGGAATGAAAAGCAGAATCAATGAAGCAGAAGATCGGATCAGCGAGTTGGAGGACAAAATGGAAAAAAACAGCCAGATAGAGCAAGAAAAGGAAAAGAGGCTCAGAAAGAATGAAGAGGGTTTAAGAGAAATGCAAGACAACATGAAACAGAATAATATCCGTATAATAGGAATACCAGAAGGAGAAGAACAAGAACAAGGGATAGAAAACCTGTTTGAAAAAGTAATAATGGAAAACTTCCCTAATTTGGTGAGAGAAAAAGCCACATGAATCCAGGAAACACAGAGAGTCCCAATCAAAAGGAATCCAAACAGGCCCACTTCAAGACACATCATAATTAAAGTGGCAAATTTCCAAGACAAAGAGAGAATCTTAAAGGCAGCAAGGGAGAAAAAGGAAGTAACATACAAGGGAACCCCGAAAAAGGTTAGCAGCTGACTTCTCAATGGAAACGCTCCAAGCCAAAAAAGAATGGCAAGAAATATTCCAAGCAATGAGAACCAAAGGCCTGCAACCCAGACGACTTTACCCAGCAAGGCTTTCAATCAAGATAGAAGGCCAAATAAGGAGCTTCCCAGACAAAAGAAGTCTAAAAGAATACACCTCTACCAAACCAATTCTGCAAGAGATACTAAAGGGACTGCTTTAAGGGAAGAAAGGAAAAGACAGAGAGAGAAAGAAAGAGAGGGACACAGGTATGAAATGGCAATGAATAAATATCTATCAATAATAACCTTAAATGTAAATGGATTAAATGCTCCAATCAAAAGACATAGAATAGCTGAATGGATAAGAAAGCATGACCCACACATATGCTGCCTGCAAGAAACTCACCTCAGGACAAAAGACATACACAGGCTCAAAGCGAAGGGCTGGAAACAAATTTTCCAAGCAAATGGTCAGGGAAAAAAAGCTGGGGTAGCAATCCTCGTATCAGACAAAATAGACTTCAAAAAAAGGGCCATAAAGAGAGACCCAGAAGGTCACTTCATAATACTCAAGAGAAGAATCCACCAAGAAGACATAAATATTGTAAATATATATGCACCCAATGGAGGGGCACCTAAATACATCAAGAAAATTTTAGAGGACTTCAAGAAAGATACTGACAGCAACACAATTATAGTAGGTGATTTTAACACCCCACTGTCAAAAATGAACAGATCTTCCAAACAAAATATCAACAAAGATATTGTGGCATTGAACAACACTCTAGAGGAAATGGACTTAACTGATATATATATAGAGCCCTTCATCCCAAAGAAGCTAATTACACTTTCTTTTCAAATGCACATGGAATATTTTCAAAGATAGACCACATGATAGGACACAAATCAAGCCTCAACAAATTCAAGAAAATTGATATCATACCAAGCATTTTCTCTGACCACAAGGGACTGAAACTAGAAACCAACCCCAAGGGGAAAAACCCAATACCACCAAAATCATGGAGATTGAATAGCATGCTATTAAACAATGAATGGGTCAAGAATGAAATTAGGGAGGAAATCAAAAAGTTTCTGGAAACAAACGATAATGAACTCACATCGACCCAAAACTTATGGGACACAGCAAAGGCAGTCCTCAGAGGGAAGCTTATAGCGATACAGGCCTATCTAAAAAAGATAGAAACATTTCAAACAAATGACTTAACCCTATGCCTACAAGAACTTGAGGAATGACAACAAAGACAGCCCAGAGCAAGCAGAAGGAAGGAAATAGTCAAGATCAGAGCAGAATTAAATGACATAGAGACTAAAAGCACAATCCTAAAGATCAATGAATCCAGAAGCTGGTTCTTTGAAAATATCAACAAAACCGACAAGCCTCTAAGCACGCTCGTCAAGAAAAAAAGATTGAGGACTCAAATAAACACAATCAGAAATGTAAGAGGAGAGATTACAACTGACACCGCAGAAATACAAAGGATTGTAAGAAATTACTATGAAGAACTGTATGCCAAGAAATTTGAAAACCTAGGTGAAACGGACAGGTTTCTAGAAAAATATAACCTTCCAAAACTCAATGAAGAAGAAACAGAAAGCCTGAACAGACCAATAACAACAGATGAAATTGAAGCAGTGATTAAAGAACTCCTGACACACAAAAGTCCTGGACCAGATGGCTTCACAGGAGAATTCTACAAAACATTTAAGGAAGAGCTAACCCCTATTCTCCACAGACCATTCGACAAAATCCAAAATGATGGAAGACTCCCAAACTCTTTTTATGAAGGCGGCATCATCCTAATCCCAAAACCAGACAAAGACACAACAAAGAAGGAGAACTTCAGGCCAATATCGCTGGTGAACATAGATGCTGAAATCCTCAACAAAATATTGGCAAACCGCATCCAACAACACATTGAAAAGATCATACACCATGACCAAGTGGGATCCATCCCAGCGATGCAAGGATGGTTCAACATTCGCAAATCAGTAAATGTAATTCATCACATAAACAAAAGCAAAGACAAAAATCACATGATCATATCAATAGATGCAGAAAAAGCCTTTGATAAGGTACAGCACCCATTTATGATAAAAACACTCAGCAAAGTGGGAATAGAGGGAGCATTCATTCCTCAACATAATAAAGGCTATATATGAGAAACCTACAGCCAGCATCATACTCAATGGGCAAAAACTAAATTCTTTTCCACTAAAATCAGGAACAAGACAAGGTCGTTTACTTTCACCACTTCTATTTAATATAGTACTGGAAGTCTCAGCCACAGTGATTAGACAAGAAAAGGAAATAAAAATCATCCAACTCAGAAAGGAGGAAACAAAACTATCATTGTTTGCAGATGACATGATAGTATACATAGAAAATCCTATAGTCTCGGCCAAAAAACTGCTCGACCTAATAAATGAATTTGGCCAAACAGCCGGATACAAAGTCAATATCCAGAAATCAAAGGCATTTTTGTATACCAACAATGAAACGGCAGAAGCAGAAATCAAGAAAAAAATCCCATTCGATATAGCAAAGAAAAATGAAACACCTAGGAATAAACCTAACCAAGGAGGTAAAAGACCTGTATGCACAAAACTACACAACACTGAAGAAAGAAATCAAGGAAGACACAAATAAATGGAAACACATACCGTGTTCATGGATCGGAAGAATTAACATCATCAAAATGTCCATACTTCCCAAAGCAATCTACAGATTCGATGCAATCCCTATTAAAGTACCAATGGCATATTTCACAGATATAGAACAAACACTTCAAAAATTTATATGGAACAATAAACGACCCAGAATAGTGGCAGCAATCTTGAGAAAGAAGAACAAAGCAGGAGGGATCACAATACCTGATACCAAAATGTATTACAAGGCTACTGTAATCAAAACAGCCTGGTACTGGCATAAAAACAGGCACATGGACCAATAAAATAGAACAGAGAGCCCAGAAATAAACCCAAATCTCTATGGTCAACTAATATTCGACAAAGGAGGCAGCAACATAAAATGGAGTAAAAGTATCCTCTTCAAAAAATGGTGTTAGGAGAACTAGACAGCTATGTGCCAAAAAATGACACTCAAGCACCAAGTTACAGCATATGCAAAAATAAATTCAGGGTGATAAAAGATTTAAATATAAGCCGTGACACCATTAAAATCCTAGAGGAGAACATAGGCAGGAAAATCTCAGATATTTCACGCAGCAACATCTTTACTGATATGTCCCCTAGAGCAAGGGACATAAAGGAAAGAATAAACAAATGGGATTTCATCAAAATAAAAAGCTCCTGCATGGCTAAAGAAAACAGTACTAAAATGAAAAAAGAACCAACCATATGGAAAAACATATTTGCCAATGATACCTCAGACAAGGGTTTAATCTCCAACGTATATAAAGAACTCACATGACTCCACTCTAAGAAGACAAGCAACCCAATTAAAAAATGGGCAAAGGACTTGAACAGACACTTCTCCAAGGAGGACATACAGAGGATCCAGAGACATATGAAAAGATGCTTGATATCACTAGCTATCAGAGAAATGCAAATTAAAACCACAATGAGATAACACTTTATACCAGTCAGAATGGCCATCATAAACAAAGCAATAAACAGCAAGTGTTGGAGAGGTTGTGGAGAAAAGGGGACCCTAGTGCACTGTTGGTGAGAGTGCAGACTGGTACAACCACTGTGGAAAGCTGTATGGAATTTTCTAAGAAAACCAAAAATGGATCTGCCCACTGAAACACCAATCCAAAAGAACTTATGCACCCCAATGTTCATAGCAACACAATTTACAATACCCTAGTGTTGGGTGCAACCTAGGTGCCCATCAGTAAATGAATGGATCAAAAAACTGTGGTACATTTCCACAATGGAATTCTATTCAGCAGAAAGAAACAAGGAGCTCCTACACTTTGCAATAGCATGGATGGAACTGGAGAGCATCATGCTAAGAGAAATAACCCAGGCAATGACCATATACCATATGATCTCACCTTTAACAGGAACCTAATGAACAAAACAAACAAACAAGCAAAATATAACCAAAGACATTGAAATTGAGAACAGGCTGACAGTCACCAGAGGGGAGAGGGGAGGGAATTTCAGGAGGAAAGGGGAAGGATTTAGAGCAACAAGTATAAAAGACATGTGGACAAAAACTAGGGGGGTGTGAAAATGGGAGGGAGGTAGGGAGGGCTGGGGCGGTGGGCCAGGATAGGAGTAAAAGACAGAAAACTGTACAAGAACAGCAATTAAAGTAAAGAAAAAAAAGTCTGGTGTATCTCAGTGGATTGAGCTCAGGCTGCAAACCAAAGGTTCGCCAGTTCAATTCCCAGTCAGAGCACATGCCTGGGTTGCAGGCCAGGTCCCCAGTGGGGGGCCATGTGAGAGGCAACCACACATTGATGTTCGCCCTCTCTTTCTCCCTCCCTTCCACTCTCTCTAAATGAATAAATAAAATCTTTTAAAAAAAAAGATTCCACCCAAAACTATTAGAACTAATAAATGAATTCGGCAAAGTTGCAGGATACAAAATGAATATTAAAGAATTTGTTGTGTTTCTATATACTAATAACAAACTATCAGAAAGATAAAGTAAGAAAATAATCCCATTTACAATTGCACCCAAAAGAATAAAATACCTAGGGATAAATTTAACCAAGAAAGTAAAAGACATATACTCTGAAAATTTTAAGACATTGATGAAAGAAATTGAAGATTGGAAGAATTAATATTATTAAAATGTTCATAGATTTCATTTAGTGCTGAGTGAAAGCTGGAACTTCCACTGAGGTCATTGGCAATTAGGTACTTTGTTTTTTATATGGGATAAAGCTGGTGGTCCTGGTCACTTTCTGCGGTTTTTCTCAGCCTAATTAGATGATTTCTCTCCTCTTTGGATTAAGAACCAGATAGATTCTTGTTTCTTCTTTCTCCCCCAAATTCCCCTCTTCCTAAAGTGTGTAATGTCAATTATCATCTGAGATGAGGAGGGGAAAGGAGTTAACCTCATAACTGTAATTAGTAGCTTTGAGCTTCTCATCTCTTTTTGAGCATGGTCTGGTGAAAAGCAGCAGGAAAGGGGAGACAGAAAAGAGTTGGAATCTGCCCCTGGGGTGGGTCAAACACTTACCAGAGGACCCAGCTGCAGGGATTGGGAGGGGTCTAGACTGGCAAACAAAACATAGTGTAGGGAAGGGGATACAGCAGGTGATGGTCCAGGAACCCTTAGAGTTGATGTCCCAAAGCAAATGTCCAGGTTGTCCCTGCAGGTGAGGCACAGTGCAGAAATGTGGGGCACACAAGTGGATGGTTTGGAAATTGTAGTAGTCCAGTTGAGCATCCTTAGCCACTGTCAGGATCCTAGATCCTGAGAAAGAAATGGAAAACCAGAGAGGACCAATAGTTTTCAGCTCCCCTGCTGGGTCTACTGGATTGGTAGTGGTTGCCTAGAGCTCTGGGTAAAGCGGAATTTTAAATCTGGTTTCAGCATAAAAAGTAGGAAAGAGTGATATAATTCATTAACAATGGCTACCATGGGTGCCTAGTGGGCAAAAGCTGGAGGGCCAGATATCAGACAGCTCCCAGAGGCAGGGAGTCACCAGATCAAGCCTTCACTGTAAGACTGATGGAGAGGACTTGGTCCTGAAGATATAAGAAACTGGGAAGCAAGGCAGAAAGATGGTTGTCAGAACTAATCTCTGAAGTTGGAAGGAATGAACAGACATGGGGGTTTGATAGTGCAGACCCAGAGCACTGGGCTCCAGCACCTTTAAACCCTCCTGCCCAAATGCAGGGCTGGGACATAGGACTGTGCTGTGGCCCCTGCTGGAGTAAGGGCCAGGCAAGGCCACCTACTGAAGCAGCCTGAACTGACTTGTACTGGAAGGAAGACAAATGGGTTCTTTTGGGGCTCTCAAATCCATTTGGAAGTGCTGACCTCTTAGTCCTAATCTCATCCACCCAGGCTCTGCTGAGGGACTGGCCAGGCCTGGGCAAGTCATTTGGGAAGTGTCTGAGAGCAGAAGAAAAAGAAATGTCCATGATCTGGGAGATACATTAACTTTTCCACACTATGTCCCAACTCCTGGTTTTTCCACTGTGGAAATTCATGGGCCTTCTCTGAGGCCCTGGCTGAGCCTCCTGAACCTTATTGCTTCATCTCATCTTTCAGTAGACAGCATTCATTCAGGCAAACCTTAATACCCAAGAACTTCCACCTACCCCACTTTCTAGCCTCCTGTCTCTGTGCAGCCCTGGTTTCTGTTACAAGCCAGTGCACATTCCTATCTGAGGACAGAAGGGGTCGTGATGGGCTCACGATTAAGTCCCTGGACCTGCAGAGTGGAGCCCATTAGTATACAAGGCCCAAACAAATGTGTGTTGGCAGGGAGATATCCAGTTTTAGGGCTCCTGGGCTCTGAGCAGAGCTGGTGAAGAACAGACAGCAATGGGAAGGCGGCCCTTTCCACCTTCCCACCTTCCTTCTCAAGTAGCAAAACTGGCACCTAGACATAAAAATCACCCCTAGAAACAATACCTCTTTCCAGCCTTCCCTGAGAATCCCCGATTTCTTCACCAGGGTCTCAGGGTCTCTGTTAATTTCCCTCTCCTCCTCACTATGCCACCACTTGCCCTACCAGAGTGCAGTTGGGAAGTAGCCTTTCTAGTTCTTTCTTCCTGGCTAACCCCAACCCCCAAACTGCAAGTGCATTGGTCTTTCTATTTGAAGATGTCTCTATGTGGAGACAGACAGGAAATAACAGAATTACAGAGAGTATCACCCCAGAGGTTTTGTAACCCCTTTCTACTAAGAAGAAAAGAGAAAGCTGGGTAGTGGCTGACCCACAGTGATAACAGCAGGCTGGTGCCACCTCCAGTTCTAGCTTTTTGGGGGGCCACACATCTGCTCCTCTTAACAGGGTTGTACATTCTTTGCAATCAAGGACAGTGTCCCACATCATAAGGGTCTAGTGGTATGATACATAGTAGGTGCTCAATATATGTTTCACTCCCCCATTCATCTTTTTCAACATTTATTGAGTGTCCTTATGCACTAAGCATGGAGACTGCAGTGACAAACAGGAGTATGGAGTCCCTGCTTCCAAGAAACACAGGGAGCAAATCTTGCCATTCCTTAGAAGAATGAATGAGCCAGCAGAAAGTTACACCTGAGTGCCCAGACTGAAATATAAATGGGGGAGGCCTTTCTTTCTCATCACCCTCTCTCTGACTCCTTCCTTATTCTCCTCTTATTAGTATGGTGACAGGTGGGAAAGATGGAGCTCAATGGTCTATCCATCTTCTCCTTCTTTTCACTGAGGGGGTCTTCTAGACCCCTTCTCACCTTTCAACTCCCACATCTAGTTTAAAAAAAAAAAAAGGAGAAAGGGCCAGTGGAATGGGGCAATCATATGGCATAATGGTAAGGGCAGAGATTTTGGAATAAGACTTTCTGAGATTAAATTTAGGCTTTGCTACTTACTAACTGTGATCTTAGAAAAACCCTCCCTACACCTCAGTCTCATAGTCTGTAAAATGGAGAAAATATGGTTACTGTGAGAAGGATATAAAACATATAAAGCACTTAGGAATAGCAGCTGGCACATTGGGAATGGCTCTAAGTGCTATTATTACTACTCACTCTGCTAGTCCTACTATTACAAAGTTATAAACTATAATATCTCAGAGTCTCTAGAGAGCACCGCTTATCTCAGATTGCATAGAAATGACTCCTAAGCCAGTAGTTTCCAAACTTTGGTGTGCATCTGGATTACCTGTGGAGCTATTGATGCAACCATGAGGACTGAACTTCAGGAGATTCTAATTCAGTGGGTCTGCCTGCGAATTTATAAGCTTAACTACCTCTACATATATTTCAGATGGACACCAAGGACTGACAACTTTGAAGAGTACAATTGTTTTCCTTTTCAGGCTTAGGGACCCTACCATTATCACTCCTGAGTCTCAGGGCTAGATTACCTAGGACATTGTCACCATAGAGAAGATACCTGGGGGAGTGATTTACATGCATTTGCATCTTGTTAGCCAGCAGAAAGGGATGTGGACAATTGGGGTGATGGAGAAGGGGTTCATCAAATGTGACCTGAGCACCATAACCTCAGCTTCCAGTGCTCTAGCTGTAATGTACTTGGTGGGGGGGGGGGCGTGTGAGTGTTAGAAGGGGGCAGAGAAGCAGGGAATCATGAACCAATTAATTTGCCACTTTGATGAGAACTGTAGCACCTTCTGGCTCAGGACTTCTGGCTGTCCTTGCCTTCTAGAGTTCCCACCCAGTTCCAGAGTTCCCTCTACTCATCGCAGTAGGCTGCACCCTAAAACACAGCTGTGTCATGCTGTCCGCCCCACTACTCATTGTTGCTTAGGCTACAGGGCTGCCTTTTACAAAAGGTCTTTTGTAATCTGAAGTTTTCCCCTGATTAACCTTGTATGGGAGGGTTTTTTGCTCTGAGAGTCAGCTGAGATTAACTAGAAACATAAAGGCTGAGCCCAGAGGGGTTCAAGTTGTGAAATAGGAAGGGGGAGCAACATTTAGGGATGGTGGGAAGGGTGTATATAAAGGTAAAGGAGCTCTGGGGTAATGGCACTGGCAAATGAGACACTCACAGCCTCTAGGGAAAAAACACAAAATGATATGGAGCAGGATGGCTAACACCTGTTCCATCACACCTGCTCTGTACCAGTCAATTCTGGCCCTCAAGACCCAGTGAGGCCTCAGAATGCTTCTCAAGAGACAGCTGAGAATGTCACTCCCAGGTACTTGGAATTAATGTGAAGATGACATCTAGTTACCAACCCATCAAGAAAAATCAATGAAGCAATACAGCATCTTCAAACAGTACACCCAGCCTTAACAGGTATCAGGTGAAATGCTTCAGACAAAATAGGAAAGTCAGAGGTGTAGGGCTGGGCACATAGCTACCTTATAGGTCCCAGCTGCCCTTGTGATGCCCTTTGGGCCATGTGACTGGGTTCCAGCCAATGGAACATGGAGAAACTAAGCACCATTTCCAGGCTTGAATCATAAAAGTCTCCATCTGAATATAGTGCTCCATGTCTTCCCTTCCATGTGGGGAGCTGGGGAAGGGGGTAGATAAAGATGGAAGGAACCTAGATACCAAATACTGCTCTGAGCAGGGCTGCTTGCCAATCATGGAGAACCATTTTGGACTTTACATGAGAAGAAAAGATATTCTATCATATTGGAGCCATATATATTTTACGTTTATTTGTTCTAACCACTGGTGTTATCTTAACTCATACAAGGAGTGAGGGTAGGACTTCCAGGGGCCCAAGTCTGAGAGATCTTGATTAAGGGTAAAGGAGAGACAAGGAAGAAAGTTCTTTTTGTCAAAGACTCCAGAAAGTAAAAAAGAACTCAGAAATGCCAGGATGGAGCAGAGTAGAGGTATAGACCAGCCCAGAATAGAGCAAGGGAGGGAAAAGGATAGAAGGGAGAGATAGATATATGATAGATAGATAGATAGATAGATAGATAGATAGATAGACAGACAGATAGATAGAAAGATAAAAGAAAAATGGGGGAAGGAAGGAAGGAAGGAAGGAAGGAAGGAAGGAAGGAAGGAAGGAAAAGAAAACAGGACTTCTGGCCAAGATGGTGGCATAGGTAGACACACTGCACCTCCTTGTACAACCAAAAGAATGACAACAACAATTTAAAAATGAAAAACAGGACTTCTGGCCAAGATGGCGGCATAGGTGGACACACTGTACCTCCTCTTGCAACCAAAATTAAGGACAACAAATATTTAGAAACAAGAAAACAACCAGAGATAATAGAAAATTGAACTGTACGGAAGTCCAACAACCATTCATCCAGACGGGTAAGAGGGGCAAAGTCATGGCAGAAAAACGTGGAGGTGTGGACCCGGGAACACAGGCAGCAGTGGCTGGCAGTTCCCAAGTGTGCAGATGGCCGGCAGACCCTAGGCACAGGGTGGGAACTGTGCAGACCCAGTGAGGCCGCACAAGGCAGCTGGCTGACCAGGTAGTCCCACATCCATGCACACAGATAATCCAGACGAAGGGGAAGTGGCGGAGGGGACTGGAATCCAGGAGAGAGCAGAGTAGGCGCCATTGTTCCCTCTCAGACCCCACCCCCACATGCAGTGTCACAACACAGCAACTGGGATGCCCCTCACTGGGGACCACCTAAGGTTCCACCCCTCACTACGTAACAGCCGCAACCAGACCAAAAACAAAACAAAACAAAGCAAAAAACCACCAAAAATGGCTCAAACCGGAGGACAAATGAAAGCCCCAGACCCAATTCCTCTAAGCAAGGAAGAGATAGCCAACCTATCAGATGCACAGTTCAAAGCACTGGTGATCAGGATACTCACATAATTGGTTGATTTTGCTCACAAATTAGATAAAAAAATGAAGGCTACAATACGTGAAATGAAGGAAGATGCATGGGGAACTGATAGAGATGAGAGGAAAACTGGGACTCAAATCAATGGAGTGGACCAGAAGGAAGAGACTAACAACCAAACAGAAAGGAAGGAAGAAACAAGGATTCAAAAAAACGAGGAGAGGCTTAGGAATCTCCAGGAGATCTTTAAATGTCCCAACATCCGAATTATAGGGGTACCAGAGGGGAAAGAAGAAGAGCAACAAGTGGAAAACTGATTTGAACAAATAATAAAGGAGAACTTCCCCAAGCTGGCAAAGGAAATAGACTTCCAGGAAGTCCAGGAAGCTCAGAGAGTCCCAAAGAAGTTGGACCCAAGGAGGAACACACCAAGGCACATCAGAATTACATTAGCCAAGATTAAAATGAAGGAGAGAATTCTAGAAGCAGCAAGGGATAAGGGGACAGTCACCTACAAAGGAGTTCCCATCAGACTGTCAGCTGATTTCTCAAAAAAGACCTTCCAGGCAAGAAGGGGCTGGAAAGAAGTATTTGAAGTCTTGAAAGGCAGGGACCTACATCCAAAATTGCTCTATCCAGCAGAGCTGTCATTTAGAATGGAAGGGCAGATAAAGTGCTTCTCAGATAAGGTCAAGTTGAAGGAGTTCATCATCACCAAGCCCTTATTATATGAAATGCTAAAGGGACTTATCTAAGAAAAAGAAGATAAAAAACATGACAGTGAAAAGACAGCAAACTCACAGCTATTAACAACCACACCTAAAACAAAAGCAAACAACTAGAACAGGAACAGAAACACAGAAATGGAGATCACATGGAGGGTTATCAATAGGGGAGTGGAATGGGGAGAGAGGGGGAAAAGGTACAGAGAATAAGTAGCATAGATAGTGGGTAGAAAACAGACAGGGAAGGGCCAGAATAGTGTGGGAAATGTAGAAGCTAAAGAACTTATGACACATGGACATGAACTAAAGGGGGGGAATGTGGGTGGGAGCGGGTGTGCAGGGTGGAGGGGAACGATGGGGGAGAAATGGGACAACTGTAATAGCATAATCAATAAAATATATTTTAAAAAAAATAGAAAAAAATAAAAATGAAAAACAACCTGAACTGACAGAAAATGAAACTGTGTGGAAGTCTGACAATCAGGAGTTAAAGAAGAAACATTCATCCAGACCAGTAGGAGGCGCGGAGACAGCAGCAAAGCCATGATTGGCGGACCCATTGGGGACATGGATTTCAGACTGGGCAGCCCCACATTCGCTCATAGAGATACCAGGCAAAACAGAGGAGTGGGATGGACCGCACAACCTAGGGTCCCAGCGTGGGGAAATAAAGCTTCAAACCACAAATCAAAAACACCAGAGGGAGTTCAAGTGCCAGGAGAAACTTCCAGCCTCACAGGAGAGTTCACTGGGGAGACCCACAGGGTCCTAGAATATACACAAACCCACCCAACTGGGAATCAGCACCAGAAGGGCCCAATTTGCTTCTGGGAAGTGTGGGAAGTGACTGAAATCTGTCAGAGAGTGAAGCAAGCACCACTGTTCCCTCTTGGACCCCTTCTCAACATACAGTGTCACAACCCAGTGAGGTGGGTTGCCCTTCCCTGGTGAACACCTAAGGCTCCACCCCTTGCTAGATAACAGACTGGTCAAGATTTTAAAAAAATGGCCCAAACGAAAGAACAGATCAAAGCTCCAGAAAAAAAAATACAACTGAGTGACAAAGAGATAGTCAACCTATCAGATGCACAGTTCAAAACACTGGTAATGAGGGTGCTGAAGGAATTGGTTGAATTTGGTCACAAATTAGATGAAAAAATGAAGGCTATGCTAAGTGAAATAAAGGAAAATCTACAGGGAACCAATAATGGTGGGAAGGAAACTGGGACTCTAATCAACAGTTTGGACCACAAGGAAGAAAGAAACATCCAACCAGAACAGAATGAAGAAACAAGAATTCAAAGAAATGAGGAGAGGCTTAGGAACCTCCAGGACATCTTTAAACGTTCCAATATCTGAATTATAGGGGTATCAGAAGGAGAAGAGGAAGAGCAACAAATGGAAAGGTTATTTGAACAAATAATAAAGGAGAACTTCCTTAATCTGGCAAAGGAAATAGACTTCCTACAGTAGGAAGGATCACAATACCTGATACCAAACTGTATTACAAGGCCACTGTAATCAAAACAGCCTGGTACTGGCATAATAACAGACACATGGACCAATGGAACAGAATGGAGAGCCCAGAAATAAGCCCAAGTCTCTACAGCCAATTAATGTTTGACAAAGCGGGCAGCAGCATAAAATGGAGTAAAAATAGACTCTTCAAAAAATGGTGTTGGGAAAAAAATGGTGTTTTTGCTACATGCCAAAAAAATGACACTGGACCACCAACTTATACCATACGCAAAAATAAATTCAAGGTGGATAAAACATTTAAATATAAGTTGTGACACCATAAAAGTCCTAGAGGAGAACATACGCAGGAAAATCTCAGATATTTCACGCAGCAATATTTTCACTGATATGTCCCTCAGAGCAAGGGACATAAAGGAAAGAATAATCAAATGGGATCTCATCAAAATAAAAAGCTTCTGCACGGCTAAAGAAAACAGCATTAAAATGAAAAGAGAACTAACCGTATGGGAAAACATATTTGTCAATGATACCTCAGACAAGGGTTTGATCTCCAAAATACATAAAGAACTCACATGACTCCACTCTAGGAAGACAAGCAATTCAATTAAAAATGGGCAAAGGACTTAAACAGACACGTCTCCAAGGAAGACACGCAGAGGGTCCACAGACACATGAAAAGATGCTCAGTATTGGTAGCCATCAGAGAGATGCAAATTAAAACCACAATGAGATACCACCTCACACTGGTCAGAAGGGCCATCATAAACAAATCAACAAACAAGTGTTGGAGAGTTTGTAGAGAAAATGAAACCCTAGCTCACTGTTGGTGGGAATGCAGACTGGTGTGTGGGGGACCCTGTCCTGGGCGCCAGACGTGCGTGGGGGGGTCCACCCGCAGAGCCCCATCCCTCCGTCACGGATGAAAATAAAACTACCAAAACATGATCTGCTTGGGGAGGAAAGGTGGACAAACTCTCAGAGGAGAATGACCCAGAGCCCCTTCCTCATTAGGCTTTTATTGGGTTCAAATACACAGGAATACAGGTTTTACATTTCTAAGAAATCTGAGGGCTTAATCTGAGTCAATGTCTGTCCAGAAAGGGGGTTGCCAAACTTTGGGAGACATACTCGTTTCCTGCTTGGACCCTTATCATTTAAATGAATGCATTCTTAGCAAAGCAGGTTTCACAGGACTTTAGGAATTCTTTCTTATGTCCAATCACCCAGGGAACCATCCTGGCCGGCACAGGGCTGCACCGCTTGTTCTCATAGTTTCAGGCTTTTAAGCCAATTAGGAAGCAGAAGACATTGTCCCAGACGGAAATGAGGACTGGGGCTATGTCAGAATAGCCGGGGGACGAGGGTCCATCACATCCTCTTTGCTGCAGCCCCCCCAAGTCCTTCCATGAGGGCCTCCCAAGTGGTCATGTCTGGCTTAGGTTGCCCCTCTAGTGAGGAGTCTTACCCGTCATTGACTACTGACCAAGCATTGGGGCCAGAGATGGATGAGGCAGAAGCAGCACTCCTGCCAGGGAGATAAGCTTTGTCTCCTCAGTAGCTCACGTCCTCTTGACAGAACAGACCCAGATGAAGTGGGTCCCTTGGCTCTTACACAGCCCACCATGGGGTGAGGGTTATAGTTCCTGAGACCAGGCTGAACGGTCCACAACACTGGTGCAACCACTGTGGAAAACAGTATGGAACTTCCTCAGAAGACTAAAACTGGAACTACCTTTTGACTCAGCAATTCCACTGCTGAGATTATATCCTAAGATCCCTGAAACACCAATCAAAAAGAACCTATGCTCCCCAATGTTCATAGCAACACAATTTACAATAGCTAAGTTCTTGAAGCAACCTAAGTGCCCATCAGTAAATGAATGGACCAAAAAAACATGGCACATTTACACAATGGAATTCTATGCAGCAGAAAGGAAGAAGGAGCTCCTACGCTTTGCAATAGCATGGAGAGGGTTATACTAAGTAAAACAAGTTAGGCAGTGAAAGACAAATACCATATGTTCTCACCTTTAAGTGGAACCTAATCAACAAAACAAACAAGCAAGCAAAATATAACCAAAGGCTGACACTAACCAGAAGGGAGAGGGGAGGGAATAATGGGCAAAAAGGGTGAAGGATTTACAGGAACAAATATATAGGACACATGGACAATAACAAGAGGGGGTGAAACAGGAGGGAGGTAGGGAAGGCTGGGTCAGTGGGGAGGGATGCGGGGAAAAGGCAGAAAACTGTACTTGAACAACAATAAAAATCAAAAGTATTTAAAATAAATTTTAAAAAGAACACAAAATATGGAAGAGATACAAACATTATAGAAATATATTAAAATCACGTGTCTGTATGTGGTTACATGGATATCAATATGCACACACATTTATCATTATGCTTCTCAGTTTTTCCTCATCACACAGTGGCTGTAGAGTAGTAATTTAGCTTGTGGACCCTTCCAGAAAAACCTGAGTTCAAACACAGGTACTACCACTCATGTTCTGAAGAACTTCAGATAACTTAAATTCTCTTATCCTTGATTTTATCATCTATTAAGTGAAGTGATAATAATAGTACACACTTTCCAGAGTAGTTATAAAGATCAAATGAGTTAATATGTAAAAGGCACTTATGACAGAGGAAACACCCAGTAAACGATGGTTGTAATTTTTAATATATTTTATTGATTATGCTATTACATTTTTCCCGTTTCTCCCCCATCATTCCCCTCCACCCTACACACCCCCTCCCACCTACATTCCCCCCTTTAGTTCATGTCCATGTGTCATAAGTTCTTTAGCTTCTACATTTCCCACACTATTCTGGCCCTCCCCTGCCTGTTTTCTACCCACTATCTAGGCTACTTATTCTCTGTACCTTTTCCCCCTCTCTCCCCATCCCATTCCCCTATTGATAACCCTCCATGTGATCTCCATTTCTGTGTTTCTGTTCCTGTTCTAGTTGTTTGCTTATGTGCTTTTGTTTTAGGTGTGGTTGTCAATCTCTGTGAGTTTGCTGTCATTTTACTGTACATGTTTTTTATTTTCTTTTTCTTAGATAAGTCCCTTTAACATTTCATATAATAAGGGCTTGGTGCTGATGAACTCCTTTAACTTGACCTTATCTAAGAAGCACTTTATCTTCCCTTCCATTCTAAATGAAAGCTTCGCTGGAGCCTGGCTGGTGTAGCTCAGTGGATTGAGCACGGGCTGCAAAACAAAGGGTTGCTGATTCGATTCCCAGTCAGGGCACATGCCTGGGTTGCAGGCCAGGTCCCCAGTGGGGGCCACGTGAAAGGCAACCACACATTGATACTTCTCTCTCTCTTTCTCCCTCCCTTCCCCTCTCTCTAAAAATAAATAAAATCTTTAAAAAAAAATTTTTTTAAAGCTTTTCTGGATAGAGCAATCTTGGATGTAGGTCCTTGACTTTCATGACTTGGAATACTTCTTTCCTGCCCCTTCTTTCCTGGAAGATCTCTTTTGCGAAGTCAGCTGACAGTCTGATGGGAACTCCTTTGTAGGTGACTGTCCCTTTATCCCTTGCTGCTTCTAGAATTCTCTCCTTCATCTTAATCTTGGCTAATGTAATTCTGATGTGCCTTGGTGTGTTCCTCCTTGGGTCCAATTTTTTTGGGACTCTCTGAGCTTCCTGGACTTCCTGGTAGTCTATTTCCTTTGCCAGATTGGGGAAGTTCTCCTTTATTATTTGTTCAAATCAGTTTTCCACTTGTTGCTCTTCTTCTTCCCCTTCTGGTACCCCTATAATTCGGATGTTGGGATACTTAAAGATCTCCTGGAGGTTCCTAAGCCTCTCCTCATTTTTTTGAATTCTTGTTTCTTCATTCTTTTCTGCTTGGTTGTTTCTTTCTTCCCTCTGGTCCACTCCACTGATTTGAGTCCCAGTTTTCCTCCCATCTCTATTGGTTCCCTGTGTGTTTTCCTTCATTTCACTTATTATAGCCTTCATTTTTTCATCTAATTTGTGAGCAAAATCAACCAATTCTGTGATTATCCTGATCACCAGTGCTTTGAACTGCGCATCTGATAGGTTGGCTATCTCTTTGTCGCTTAAATGAATTGACTCTGGGGCTTTGATTTGTTCTCCCGTTTGAGCCATTTTGGGTTTGTTTGTTTGTTTGTTTTGGTCTAGTCATGGCTGTTACATAGTGAGGGGCAGAGCCTTATGTGTTCCCCAGGGTGGGGTGGCCTAGTCGTTGGGCTGTGACACTGTATGTGGGGGTGGGGTCCAAGAGGGAACAATGGCACTTGGTCCACTCTCTCTTGGATTCCAGTCCCTTCCGCCCCTTCCCCTTCACCTGGATTATCTGCACCTGTATGTGGGACCACCTGCTCAACCAGCTGCCTTGCACAGACTCACTGGGTCTGCACCGTTGCCACCCCATGCCTGGGGTCTGCTAGCCACCGCCTGCACACATGGGATCTGCCAGCCGCTGCTGCCTGTGTGCCTGGGTCTGCCAACCTCCACTTTTTCCTGCCTCGACTCCACCCCTCTTGCCAGTCTGGATGAATGGTTGTTGGACTTCCATACAGTTCAATTTTCTATAAGTTCTGGTTGTTTTCTTGCGTCTAAATTTTTGTTGTCCTCAATTTTGGTTGTGCGAGGAGGCACAGTGTGTCCACCTATGCCTCCATTTTGGCCAGGAGTCTCTGGTGGTCATTATTATTATATTGCCACAGTCCAATGAAGTCTTTATAAAATGGCCTGTGGGAACCACTGACAGAGCAACCTGTTCCTCTTACAGGTAAGGAAAACCTGAAGTCTAGAGCAGGTGTGACTTGTCCAACTAAGATCCATGGCCAGTTCCTGAACACAAGAGTAGAACTTAAGTCTCTCAGCCAAGTCTGGTGTATCACTGAAGTCTCCTAGAAACAAGTAAATTTGGCAAATGGCTACGGTGGAGCAGAAATCAGGGAGTAACTGTCCAGTGCCTGGAGGTGGGGGGTAGGGAACTGGCACTTTAGCAGGGCACAATGACCAGCTTAGGAGCCATGATGACCAGGAAGTCTAGTGACTGATGACCTCCTTTCTCTTCTCCAACCCCAAAGAAAATAAAAACAAGAGGAGGTGAGGAATTGGAGGATGCAGGAGTCCCCACATGGGATGGTAGTAGGGACGCACTTTGCAGCTCTCCTCCTGCCTTCAGTCCCCACAGAACACCTGCTGACCCCCGACCCCCACGCCCAAGTCCTGCCTCTGGACAGAGTCTGTTGATGGTCCTGCCCTGCCACACCAGTCACCACAGAGGCTGGGCTAAAATAATGACCCAACCTACTGATTTTCTTTTGCTGCTGTGGCTTGGGGGCTATTCTCCATTTTTTAAGCAGATACTACTGCCTTGGTGGGGGCCCCCAGATCAGGTAGGATTGCACTCAGTGGCTAGTAACAGACTCTGTCACTGTGGCTGCTTTTCAATTTCATGCAGCAAGAAATCAGGCTGCCCAAGGCAGGCTCACTCAGTCCCTCTCTGCCCCATTAACCTTTGCTCATGACTTTCACCCTTACAAATGCCTCCAGATCACATGTTCTGGACAGGAAGAATTAAAAAGAAAATGACACAAAGGAAGGGCTGAGCCTATACAGGAAACCCAGACTTTCCATAAGCCCTCCAACAGCTTCTGCAGATACCTCACTGGTTGGTCACATGTCTGCTTCTAGTGGCAAGTGAGACCAGGAAATGTTGTGCTGTGTCTGGGTAACAAACTGTTTTTATTAGGAAGCAAAGAGGTGATGGATATTGGGTAAGACAATTTGTCTTCCAGGAAGTTGTAACCAAAATAAAATTAAGCCTTTTTGTTTCCCCTCCCCTCCAAAATTTCTTCCAGCAGGGTCACATTTGAAGGTCACATTAGTCCAGCTTCAGAAACCTTACACTCTATACCAACCTTTATAGAAACCCCTGTGCATGAGCATCACACAGCACACAGAACCCGCACAGCCTTTCTTGTAAGCCTCTGTACTTTTCTCTCAATAGCTACTCAATCTTCCTCTCTCACAAAACAAAATAAGATAGATAAAGCAAAAACAAAGACCAATCAATAGCCTGAGTTCCTCTCTTCACCTTTCCCACCTCCTCTTCCATGTTTCTGTGATTTCCCTCTCTCTTGCAGAAATTGATTTGGTCTCTGGGCTTTTGCAAGTCTAGGCCTCTACCTGTCACCCCTATAAGCACAGCCAAGGCTGAAAACAAAGAATCTGAGAGATTATGTAAAGCCTTAAGTTATCCTTTGCTCTCTCCCCTGTACCCAGTTTATGAGTAAGTCAGTCAGTGTTAAACCCGAGCCCAGCTTACACTTACACACACACACACACACACACACAAAATACCTATAACACCTGTCAGGATACCTGTCCTATCCCTCCCTCAGCCTCCTGCTGATCTCAGTTTAGTCTGAATTATCCTCTCCACTTTGAAACCCATCCTACTAGTTCCAGCCAAATGATTTCCATCTGCTCCTTCAAAGCTTGCTTGAGATAGACTCTGAGGAGGTTCCCTCGTTAACCTCACCTGGCTCCAATCCAGCCTGTCCACTGTGCTTGTCTGAGGGGTAAGAACCTGGTTTATATGATTTTTATTTTACTTGGTATCCAACTTTTAGATCACATGTCTGTTTTCTTTATATCTGTTCTATCTCCACAACTAGACTAGAAGCAACCTGGGGGTAGGTGATGGGTCTCCCGTCAACCCCTCAGGATGAGTTTTGAGGTTCTTTTTTTCTGATGTGTTTTGGACAGCTTCATGTATCAGGCACTGATGTAAGTGCTGAGACTATAAGGCAGACCTCATCCTTGGCCTCCCTTAGGACTTGCCTCTCCTGGTCCTTTTCTGGTCCCCAGGACAGATCCATCAGGATGACTAACCACTGTCTTCAGGAAGATGTGGAAGGGGGTTGGGATTCAGCCCCAAAAACAAGCCCCAGTACTGTCTTGCTGGACTCCAAGTTCATACCACTTTAGTGGCTCCTCTGAAAAAGCCCAGGCCTCCTCCCAGTACTGGGCAGCCAGTGTTACTCTTGGCTCCACTTGCCTGCCACATAGCCAGGGACTAAAGGAGCTTTTATTGAAAAGGAAAGCAGTCAGCTGAATTTCCAACTCAAAGATTTTTCCACTTTAATTTTTCTCCTTTGCCCAAATAACGTGTTCATTTTGTGGAAAGGGGACAGAGCAGTTCTTCTAAGGGTTAAAGACTTTATGAGGAATACCTGGGGAAACGGGCAGGGCTCAGGCCTCAGCCTTTCTCCTGCTGGGAGGGAAGAGAGGAGAAAGCCACTGAGAGGGCTCTCTAGCCCCCTGCAAGACAGAGGAGTGCCATCTAACCAGAGAGACCAAGGTTTTTCTCCTCCCTACCCCATACTCCTCTTCACTTCTTCCATCTCTTTTCCTTCTTTTTTCTCTTCCTCTCTGCCTTCCATCTTTTTATTCTCTTCTCTTCCTCTCCTTGCTATGCATGCATGCATGCATTCTCTCAGCAGACATTGCTTTTAGCTCCTGCTACATGTCAGAGACAATGCTGCAAGCTAGGAACGCAGAGAGAAAAGTCAAGTCTTACAGTCTAGGACTTGTAAAGGGTGGGACAGAAAGATGACAGGCTGGGGTGAGGAGTGATATTTGGCGAAGAGAGTTAACTGGTAAGTCTCCAAGTACATTCAGAGGCTCAGAAAGTCCATCTAAAATGTGGGAAACTGTGAGTTTGGGGAGAGAAGACTCAGAGAACCTCTAGAGGGCAGCTAGTGAAACCTTGCTCACTAATATCTCCTGTCCCATTTTAGGGAAACACACCTCAGTGGGAGAGAACATGGCCTGTGTGAGCACACTACCCCCTATTCAAATCCCAGGCATACCACTTTCTGAGCAATCATAACAAGTAATTTAATCTTTCTGGTAGTAGTCGTATTTATTATTTATTTATAAAATAGACTATTTTTAGAGCACTTTTAGGTTCACAGCAAAATTGAGCAGAAAGTATAAAGAATTCCCCATTCATTCCTGCCCCACATGCACAGCCTCTCTCCACTATCAACATCCCCCACCAGAGTGGTATATTTGTTACAGTCAATGAACCTATGTTGACACACCATTACTATCCAAAGTCCATACTTTACCTCAGGTTTTCTCTTGGTGCTACATGTTCTGTGATTTCTGATGAATATATAATGACCTGTATATACCCACCATCATGTCATGCAGAATAGTTTTATTGCCCTAAAAACCCTACGTGTTCTGCCTTTACTGAATCTTTTTATCCTCAATTTCTTCTTTGAAATGCGAGAAATGACTGTCTCATGGGTAATTGTGATGATAAAACCAGATAATATACATGAGTATTTTTCTTTAGTTTGCATTATGTATATACTATTTCCAGGTAAAGCCAAGAGCCCTCTCACGGTGGTCCCTGGCTGTAGTACATGCTATTGGAGGAAGAAGAGAATGAGGTTGGAAAGGGTAAACTTTCTCAAGAGCAGCAAGACACCCACTGCCTCATCCAGTTTGAGGTTAGGCTACTTGGGAGGAAGATATGGAGACCCATGGGATTCCAGGGAACTCTGGACTTTTCCATGCTTCTAAAGTAACCCATCCAACTTTATTTGGGCTGTCCTCTGGCTGCTCTTATAAGGGGCTCAGAGAACCTGCTTGATTCACATCCACGTGGCTGATGTGGGGTGGGAGGGAGGAGGGAGAGAGGGAGAGAGCTCATGCCCAGGCTGGGCCACGCTGGCTTGGGGAAATTGTTCCTGAAAGTTCCTGGCAGGAAGTGGACTGCTGTGGGCTGTTAACATGCCATGCAAATCGACAAGTAAACAGTCCCCAATGAGAATCCCAGATGCCTGGTTCATTCCATAAATCCAGACACTTACTTGGGGCTTTAGGTAGAGGCTAGCTCAAGGAAGCCCCATGCACAAACTGAGGCAGGGCTGCCAGTGTATCACCCCACCTTAGAGACCTCCATCTCCTGCACCCAGAGAAGCAACGTCTACACAGAGAGAAGGAGACCTGTCAGTACAGATGTATCACCCTTTGTTCAGATGGAAAAAATCACACTGGGGTCTGCTTGGGCTGTCTAGACAGAGAAAATGAATTGGACCACAGTGTTAGACATGGGTAGGGGTGGGCTGCGTGGTAGGCTTGGGTGGGCACTCCCAGTTTCCACCACATGGATCTGTCACTGTGCAGGGGACAACTGGGTTTGGGGGGATGCCAGGTGCTTGCTGTATATATACTCAGAATTTATTGGCATATGGTGAGGAGGGGTGGGGAGGGTGAAGATGGAATGGAACACATTTGGCAACTGATTTTTGTTTTTGTTTTCTTGGTTAAGGGCCTTGGCTGTGCTTGGGGCTGGAGGAGAAAGTCAGGGAAATGGGGTAGGGGCAAGAGAAGGAAAAATGGGGACAGAGAGTGCATGATACTTAGCTGGGTTCAGAGGGATAGTGTTGCAGACCGTTCAGCCTGGTCTCAGGAGTTGTAACCTGCACCCCATGGCTGGGCTGAGTAAGAGCCTAGGGACCCATTTCATTTGGGTCTGTTCTGTCAAGAGGATGTGAGCTACTAAGGAGACAAAGCTTATCTCCCTGGCAGGAGCGCTGCTTCTGCCTCATCCATCTCTGGCCCCAATGCTTAGTTGGTTAGTCAATGACGGGTAAGACTCCTCACGGGATAAGTAACCTACGCCAGACACGACCACTTGGGAGGCCCTCATGGAAGGACTCGGGGGGCTGCAGCAAAGAGGATGTGATGGACCCTCATCCCCCCACTATTCTGACATAGCCCAAGTCCCCATTTCCACCTGGGAGATGTCTTCCTTATCTCTTGCTTCCTGGGCCTAATCAAATTAAAGCCTGAAACTATGACTGTGAGTGGTGCAGCCCTGTGCCAGCCAGAACAGTTCCCCAGGTGATTGGGCATAAGAAAGAATTCCTAAAGTCCTGTGAAACCTGCTTTGCTAAGAGTGCTCTCATTTAAATGATAAGGGTCCGAGGAGGAAATGAGTATGTCTCCCAAAGTTTTGCAACCCCCTTTCCTGACAGACACTGACTCAGATTTCTTTGAAATGTTAACCATTGTTTGATCCTTGCTGCCTGACACACCTGTATTCCTGTGTATTTGAACCCAATAAAAGCCTAATGAGGAAGGGGCTCTCGGTCATTCTCCCTTGAGAGTATGACCACCTCTCCTCCCCAAGAAGATCATGTCTTGGTAGTTTTATTTTCATCCATGATGAACGGGGTTGGGGGGGGCAGTGCCCCCCTCAGGAGAGAGCTGGTTTGACCCTGGGAAGGCCTCTACTCCTCACAGAGTGGGAGGGGCTCAGGGTCCCTATGTGAAGATTGAGTGTGGAAGTATGATCACATGAACATTTAGGAGCATCTCCATCCAAGATACAACATGCAAGCATACCCATACATAAATCCAAGTGTAGTTGCAAATACAACCATCAACTATACAAAGAAAGCTCACACTTCTCACTTTTTACTCTATGCTTTGCTTGGTTTTTAGTATGTATGAAATGTTATCATAGGACATAGTAGAATGATGGTCGAACAAATGGAAATGGTGGGAAGACAAAAATATACATGTGAAATAAAATCGGCATTTTAATAAAGCAATTAAAAAACACATACCGCCACTGAAACACACCCAGAAGTGTTCATCAAGACCAGGACAAGTCGTGCTCACCCTGAAGATCAAGACCAATGTACCTGAAATATCATAACCCCTTGGGCACAAAGTCTAGTGTCCATCTCAAGTTTGCTGCACACTTCCAGAGGGCACACCTGCCTTTGATGAATCATTCAGTACAGGGTTCTTGAGTGGCTCCTTGTGGCCATCCTGCCCCACACCACCATCATGCAGGTGGAAAATGTGGCAAAATTACTCACAAAACTTTGTGATGTGGCAAAATTGGGAAGGTTTAAAGAAATGAAGAGAGTTATAGCAATGCAAACAATTTAAACAGACATTCCTGTTCTTATTTTTTAAAATCCACTGGTCACTTTCAACTCCAAATCCAGAATCTGTGTTATTCAGCAAATCTCCTTCCCCCTTTTCTATGTTGTCTTCTTCCCAGAAAAAAATCCAAATTCATTTCATTTTTTAAAGTATATTTTATTGATTATGCTACTAGAGTTGTCCCATTTTTTTCCTCCCATTTATTCCACTTCATCCTGCACCCCCCAAACCTCCAGCATCCCCGCTCTTAGTTCATTTCTATGGGTTGTACATATATGTTCTTTGTGTTCTCTGTTTCTATACCATTTTTTACTTCTCCCTGTTTATTTAATGCCTACCAATTATGCTTCTTCTTCCCTGTACTTCCCCCTCATTTCCACCCCTCCCCCTCCCCACTGAAAACCCTCCATGTGATGTCCATTTCTCCCATTCTGTTCCTGTTCTAGTTGTTTGCTGAGTTTTTGTTTACACTGTTTTTCTTTTTTATGTTGGGGGGCTCATTTGTTGATAGTTGTGAGTTTGTTGTCATTTTACTGTTCATGTTTTTGATCTTCCTTTCTTAGATAAGTCCCTTTAACTTTGCGTATAATAATGGTTTGGTGATGATGAACTCCTTTAACTTGACTTATCTGGCAAGCACTTTATCTGCCCTTCCAATCTAAAATGATAGCTTTGCTGGATAGAGTACTCTTGGATGTAGGTCCTTGCCTTTCATGACCTCAAATACTTCTTTCCAGCCCCTTCTTGCCTGCAAGGTTTCTTTTGAGAAATCAGCTGATAGCCTTATGGGCACTCCTTTGTAGGTAACGCTCTCCTTTCCTCTTGCTTCTTTTAGGATTCTCTCTTTGTCTTTAATCTTGGGTAACTTGATGATGTGGCTTGGTGTGTTCCTCTTTGGGTCCAACTTCTTTGGGACTCTCTGAGTTTCCTGGGCTTCTTGAAAGTCTATTTCTTTGGCCAGATTGGGGAAGTTTTCCTTCATTATTTGTCCTAATAAGTTTTCAATTTCTTGCTGTTGTTCTTCTCCTTCTGGCACCCCTATAATTTGGATATTGGAATGTTTCAGGTTGTCCCAGAGGTTTGTAAGACTCTCTTTACTTTTTTGAATTCTTGTTTCTTCATTCTGTTCTGACTGGATGTTTTTTTCTTCCTTTGTTCCAAATCATTGATTTGAGTCCTGGCTTCCTTCCTGTCACTGTTGGTTCCCTGAGTACTTTGCTTTATTTCATTTTGTTTATCTTTCATTCATTCCTTCATTTTTTGACCAAGCTCAATCAGTTCTGTCAACGTTTTGATTACCGGGGCTGTAAATTCTCCATCAGATAGGTTGGCTATATCCTCATCGCTTAGCTCTCTCTCTGAGGTTTTGCTTTGTTCTTTCATTTTGGCCCTATTTCTTTGTTTGGGGCCCCTGTTAAGTTGTAAGGGGGCGGGGCCTAGGTATTCACCCAGGCAGGGCAAACCTCCTTGCTGTGCTGCAGCACTTCCTGTGGGGTAGGGGCCAGAGAGGGGACAATGCAGCTTGCCTGCTCGTCTCTAGGGCACTTTCCAAAGAACTCTCATGTGAGACTGGAAGTTTCTTCCACTGCAGCAACTGCTGTAGTCCACGGCCATCTCTGATTCTCAGTTTCCCCTTAAGTCAGCCCCCCTTGCTCAGCCTACTACCATGCCACAGCCAGCCCCTCCCCCACAGTCTGCCACCTCACTGAGGTTTCTCTCTGTCTGCAGCCTTACTGGTCTGGCTGTTCTATTTGACTGTATCTTTAATTTCATGGTTGTCGGAGTTCCATGCAGTTTGATTGTCTGGCACTTCTGGTTGTCTGTTGATTTTAGATTGGTTGTTATCTTCCTTTTGGTTGTGCAAGGAAGCAAAGGGCTTCTACCTATGCCTCCATCTTGGCTGCAACTCCCAACATGCCCAAATCTTAAAGCACTGGTTCTACAAAGAGCCTCCTTTACTGTATTACAGGCATTTCCAAATTTTTTGGAATATTATTTTTCAATATGATCCAATACAACTTTGCAAATTGGTTTTGCAAGCTTCCTCTCTGATTTTGCTTTCATCCGGACCAACACAATTCTGCCATGAGATCCCAAACAAGAGGTCTACACCATCCAACATCTAAAGCTGTAAGGACCATAAAAGTTCTTTGGCTTCTCCATTTCCCATACCACTCTTAAACACCCCCTACCTGTTTGTACCTACCATTTATGCTTCTTATTCCCTGTACCTTTTCCCCCATTCTCAGCATCTCTATCCCAACTGATAACCCTCCATATGATCTCCATTTCTGTGATTCTGTTCCTGTTCTGTTTCCTTAATTTGGTTTTGGTTTTGTTTTATTTTCAGTTCTTGATAGTTGTGTGTTCCAGCTGTTTCCTTAGTTTGGTTTTGGTGTTGTTTTTACTTTCAGTTCTTTATAGTTGTCAGTGTTGTCATTTTACTATTTATATTTTTATATTTTTATTTTTTCAATTTTATTTTAATTGTTGTTCTTGTACAGTTTTCTGTCTTTTACTCCCATCCCGGCCCTCCCCACCTTCCTCCCATTTACCACCTCCCTAGTTTTTGTCCAGGTGTCCTTTATACTTGTTCCTGTAAACCCTTCCCCTTTTCCTCTGAAATTCCCTCCCCTCTCCCTTCTGCTCACTGTCAGCCTGCTTTCAATTTGTGTCTTTGGATATGTTTTACTTGTTTCTTTGTTATGTTGTTTAGATTCCTGTTAAAGGTAAGATAATATGGTATTTGTCTTTCATCCCCTGGCTTATTTTGCTTAGCATAATGCTTTCCAGTTCCATCCATGCTGTTGCAAAGTATAGGAACTCCTTCTTTACTTCTGCTGAATAGAATTCTATTGTGGAAATGTACCATAGTTTTTTGATCCATTCATTTACTGATGGGCACCTAGGTTACTTCCAGCACTTGAATATTATAAATTGTTCTGCTATGATCATTGGGGTGCATAGGTTCTTTTGGATTGGTGTTTCAGGGTTCTTAGGATATAATCCCAGCAGTGGAATTGCTGGGTCAAAAGACAGATCCATTTTTAGTTTTCTTACATAATCCCATGCTGTTTTCCATAATTGTTGTACCAGTCTGCATTCCCACCAACAGAGCACAAGGGTCCCCTTTTCTTCACAACCACTCCAACACTTGTTTATTGCTTTGTTTATGATGGTCATTCTGACCAGAGCGAAGTGATATCTCATTGTGCTTTAATTCACATCTCTCTGATAGCTAGCAATAGTGAGCATCTTTTTAGGTGTCTCTGGATCCTCTGTATGTCATCCTTGGAGAAGTGTCTGGTAAAGTCCTTTGCCCATTTTTTAAATGGGTTGCTTGTCTTCTTAGAGGAAGTCATGGGAGTTCTTTATATATGTTGGAGATTAAACTGTTGTCTGAGGTATCACTGGCAAATATATATTCCCACATGGTTGGTTCTCTTTTTATTTTAATGCAGTTTTCTTTAGCCGTGAAGAAGCTTTTTATTTTGATGAGATCCCATTTGTTTATTCTTTCCTTTCTGTCCTTTGCTTTAGAGGACATATCAGTAAAAATGTCGCTGCATGAAATATCTGAGATTTTCCTGCCTATGTTCTCCTCTAGGACTTTAATGATGTCATGGCTTATATTTAAATGTTTTATCCACCTTTAATTTATTTTTGTATATGGTGTGAGATGGGGCTCGAGTTTCATTTTTTTTTGCATGTAACTGTCCAGTGGTCCCAACACCACTTGTTGAAGAGGCTATTTTTACTCCATTTTATGTTGCTGCCCCCTTTGTCAAATATTAATTGACTGTAGAGACTTGGGTTTATTTCTGGGCTCTCCGTTCTATTCCACTGGTCCACGTGCCTGTTTTTATGCCAGTACCAGGCTGTTTTGATTACAGTGGCATTGTAATACAGTTTGATATCAGGTATTGTGATCCCTCCTACTTTGCTCTTCTTTCTTAAAATTGCAGCAACTATTCGGGCTTGTTTATGGTTCCATATAAATTTTTGAAGTGTTTGTTCTATGTCTGTAAAATATGCCATTGGTACTTTAATAGGTATTGCATTGACTGTGTAAATAGCTTTGGGTGGTATGGACATTTTGATGATATTAATTCTTCCAATCCATGAAGATGGTATACGTTTCTATTTGTGCCTTCCTTGATTTCTTTCTTCAGTGTTGTGTAGTTTTCTGCATACAGGTCTTTTACCTCCTTGGTTAGGTTTATTCCTAGGTATCTTATTTTTCTTTTTGCTATATCGAGTGGGACTTTTTTTCTTGATTTCTGCTTCTGCTGTTTCATGGTTGGTGTACAAAAATGCCTTTCTTTTCTGAATACTGACTTTGTATCTGGCTGTTTGGCCAAATTTATTTATTCAGTCAAGCAGTTTTTGGTGGAGTCTATAGGATGTTCTATGTACACTATCATGTCATCTGCAAACAGTAACAGTTTGGTTTCCTCCTTTCTGATTTGGATGCCTTTCATTTCCTTTTCTTCTCTGATCCCTGTGGCTAAAACTTCCAATACGGTATTGAATAAAAGTGGTGAAAGGGGACAACCTTGTCTTGTTCCTGAACTTAGTGGAAAAGATTTTAGATTTTGCCCATTTAGTATGTTGGCTGTAGGTCTCTCAAATATGGCCTTTATTATGTTGAGGAATGCTCCCTCTATTCCCACTTTGCTGAGTGTTTTTACCATAAATGGGTACTGTAACTTATCAAAAGCTTTTTCCGAATTTATTGATATGATCATGTGATTTTTGTCTTTGCTTTTGTTTATGTGATGAATTGCATTTACTGATTTGTGAATATTGAACCATCCTTGCATCCCTGGGATGAATCCCACTTGGTCATGGTGTATGAACTTTTTACTGTGTTTCTGGATGAGGTTTGCCAATACTTTGTTGATTTTAGCATCAATATTCATCAGCAATATTGGCCTGAAGTTTCCTTTCTTTGTTCTGTCTTTATCTGGTTTTGGGATTAGGATGATGCTGCCTTCATAAAAAGCTTTGGGAGTCTTACATCATTTTGGATTTTTTGGACTACTTGTGGAGGCTAGGGGTTAGCTCTTCCTTAAATGTTTTGTAGAATTCTCCTGTGAAACCATCTGGGGCTTTTGTGTGTCAGGAGTTCTTTAATCACTGCTTCAATTTCATCTGCTGTTATTGGTCTGTTCAGGCTTTCTGCTTCTCCTTCATTGAGTTTTGTAAAATTATGTTTTTCTAGAAATTTGTCCATTTCACCTAGGTTTTCAAATTTCCTGGCATATAGTTCTTCATAGTAATTTCTTACAATCCTTTGTATTTCTGTGGTGTCAGTTGTCATCTCTCCTCTTTCATTTCTGGTTATGTTTTTTTGGGTCCTCTCTCTTTTTTTCTTGATGAGTATGCATAAAGGCTTGTCAATTTTGTTTATCTTTTTAACTAACCAGCTCCTAAGGATTCATTGATCCTTACAATTGTGCCTTTAGTCTCTATGTCATTTAATTCTGCTCTGATCTTGGTTATTTCCTTTCTTCTACTTGCTCTGGGCTGTCTTTGTTGTTGTTCCTTGAATTCTTGTAGGCATAGGGTTAGGTTGTTTATTGAAATATTTCTCTCTCTCTCTTTTTAACGATTTCTTTGTTTTTTATCATTATTTTTTTAAATTGTTGATCTTGTACAGTTTGCTGTCTTTTATTCCCACCCCAGCCCACCGCCCCAGCCCTGCCCACCTCCCTCCCATTTCCACCTCCCATAGTTTTGTCCATGCGTCCTTTACACTTGTTGCTCTAAACCCTTCCGCCTTTTCCCTTGAAATTCCCTTCTCTCTCCCCTCTGGTGACTGTCAGCCTATTCTCAATTTCAATGTCTTTGGTTATATTATGCTTGTTTCTTTGTTTTGTTGATTAGGTTCCTGTTAAAGGTGAGATCATATGAATTTGTCTTTCACTTCCTGGCTTATTTCACTTAGCATGATGCTCTCAAGTTCCATTCATGCTGTTGCAAAGGGTAGGAGCTCCTTCTTTCTTTCTGCTGCATAGAATTCCATTGTGTAAATGTACCACAGTTTTTTGATCCATTCATTTACTGATGGGCACCTAGGTTGCTTCCAAAACTTGGCTATTGTAAATTGTGCTGCTATGAACATAGGAGTACATAGGTTCTTTTGGACTGGTGTTTCAGGGTTCTTAGGATATAATCCAAGCAGTGGAATTGCTGGGTCAAAAGGTAGATCCATTTCAAGTTTTTTTAGAAAATTCCATACTGTTTTCCATAGTGGTTGTACCAGTCTGCAACCCCACCAACAGTGCACTAGGGTCCCCTTTTCTCCACAACCTCTCCAACACTTGCTCTTTGTTTCTTTGTTTATGATGGCCATTCTGACTGGTGTCAAGTGGTATCTCATTGTGGTTTTAATTTGCATCTCTCTGATAGCTAGCAATATCGAGCATCTTTTCATGTGTCTCTGGATCCTCTGTATGTCCTCCTTGGAGAAGTGTCTGCCCAAGTCCTTTGTCCATTTTTTAATTGGGTTGCTTGTCTTCTTAGAGTGGAGTCATGTAAGTTCTTTGTATATTTTGGAGATTAAACCCTTGTCTGAGGTATCATTGAGAAATATCTTTTCCCACAAAGTCGGTTCTCTTTTTATTTTAATACTGTTTTCCTTGGCCATGCAGAAGCTTTTTATTTTGATGAGATCCCATTTGTTTATTCTTTCCTTTATGTCCTTTGCTTTAGGGGACATATCAGTAAAAATGTTGCTGCGTGGAATATCTGAGATTTCCGTGCCTATGTTCTCCTCTAGGACTTTAATGGTGTCACAGCTTATATTTAAATCTTTTATCCACCTTGAATTTATTTTTGTGTATGGTGTAAGTTGCTGCTCAAGTTTCATTTTCTTGCATGTAGCTGTCCAGTTCTCCCAGCACCACTTGTTGAAGAGGCTATTTTTACTCGATTTTATGTTGTTGCCCCCTTTGTCGAATATTAATTGACTGTAGAGACTTGGGTTTATTTCTGGGCTCTCTGTTCTATTCCACTGGTCCATGTGCCTGTTTTTATGCCAGTACCAAGCTGTTTTGATTACAGTGGCCTTGTAGTTCATTTTGGTATCAGGTATTGTGATCCCTCCTACTTTGCCCTTCTTTCTCAAGATTGCTGCAGCTATTCTATGTCATTTATTGTTCCATATAAATTTTTGAAGTGTTTGTTCTATATCTGTGAAATATGCCATTGGTACTTTAATAGGGATTGCATTGAATCTGTAGATTGCTTTGGGAAGTATGGACATTTTGATGATGTTAATTCTTCCGATCCATGAACACGGTACATGTTTCCATTTGTTTGTGTCTTCCTTGATTTGTTTCTTCAGTGTTGTGTAGTTTTCTGCATACAGTTCTTTTACCTCCTTGGTTAGGTTTATTACTAGGTATTTTATTTTTCTTTTTGCTATATTGAATGGGATTTTTTTCTTGATTTCTGCTTCTGTTGTTTCACTGTTGGTATACAAAAATGCCTTTCAACTTCCGGCCAAGATGGAGGCGTAGGCGGACACACTGTGCCTCCTCTCACAACCGAAATTAAGGACAACAAATATTTAGAAACAAGAAAACAACCAGAACTTATAGAAAATTGAACTGTACGGAAGTCCAACAACCATTCATCCAGACTGGTAAGAGGGGCGGAGTCGCAGTAGGAAAAAGTGGATGTGCAGACCCAGGAACGCAAGTAGCAGCGGCTCGCAGTTCCCAGGAACACGGGCGGTGGCTGGCGGTCCTGGGGCGCACAGGCGGCAGCTGGCGGACCCCGGGCACAGGGGGGCAACTGTGCAGAACCAGTGAGGACGCACAAGGTGGCTGGCTCACCGGGGGGTCCCACATTCGAGCACGCAGACGGTCCAGGCAGAGTGGAAGTGGCGGAAGGGACTGAATCCAGGAGAGAGTGGAACAGGCGCCATTGTTCCCTCTCAGACCCCGCCCCCACATTCAGCGTCACAACCCAGCGACTGGGCTGCCCCACACTGGGGAGCGCCTGAGGCTCCACCCCTCACTACGTAACAGCACACGCGCATGCGCAGATAATCCAGGTGAAGGGGAAGCAGCGGAAGGGACTGGAGTCCAGAAGAGAGCGGAACAGGCGCCATTCTTCTCTCTCGGACCCTGCCCCCACCTATAGCGTCACAACCCAGCAACTGGGCTGCCCCGCCCTGAGGAACACCTAAGGCTCCACCCCTCATATGTAATAGCTGCGACCAGACTCAAAACAAAACAAAACAAAACCAAAAACACCACCAAAAATGGCTCAAACCGGAGGAAAAATGAAAACCCCAGAGTCAATTCCTCTAAGCAACGAAGAGATAGCCAACCTATCAGATGCACAGTTCAAAGCACTGGTCATCAAGATGCTCACAGAATTGGTTGATTTTGCTCATAAATTAGATGAGAAAATGCAGGCTACAATACGTGAAATGAAGGAAGACACATGGGGAACCGATAGAGATGGAAGGAAAACTGGGACTCAAATCAATGGAGTGGACCAGAAGGAAGAAATTAAAAACCAAACAGAAAACGAGGAAGAAACAAGAATTCAAAAAAATGAGGAGAGGCTAAGGAACCTCCGGGACATCGTTAAACGTCCCAACATCCGAATTATAGGGGTCCCAGAAGGGGAAGAAGAGCAACAAGTAGAAAACTTCTTTGAACAAATAATAAAGGAGAACTTCCCCAATCTGGCAAAGGAAATAGACTACCAGGACGTCCAGGAAGCTCAGAGAGTCCCACAGAAGTTGGGCCCAAGGAGGAACATATCAAAGCACATGTAATTACATTAGCCAAGATTAAAATGAAGCAGAGAATTCTAGAAACAGCAAGGGATAAGGGGACAGTCACCTACAAAGGAGTTCCCATCAGACTCTCAGCTGATTTCTCAAAAGAGACCTTACAGGCAAGAAGGGTCTGGAAAGAAATATTTGAAATCTTGAAAAGCAGGGACCTACATCCAAAATTGCTCTTTCCAGCAAAGTTGTCATTTAGAATGGAAGGACAGATAAAGCGCTTCTCAGATAAGGTCAAGTTCAAGGAGTTCATCATCACCAAGCTCTTATTATATGAAGTGTTAAAGGGACTTATCTAAGAAAAAGAAGATCAAAAATATGACAGTGAAAAGACAGCAAACTCACAGCTATTAAGAACCACACCTAAAACAAAAGCAAACTAAGCAAACAGCTAGAACAGGAACAGAACCACAGAAATGGAGATCACATGGAGGGTTAGCAACAGGGGTATGGGAGGAGGAGAGAGGGGGAAAAGGTAAGAGAATGAGTAGCATAGATAGTGGGTAGAAAATAGACAGGGGCAGGGTAAGAATAGTATGGGAAATGTAGAAGCTAAAGAACTTATGACACAAGGACATGAACTAAAGGGGGGAATGTGGGTGGGAGAGGGTGTTCAGGGTGGGGGGAATGATGGGGGAGAAACGGGACAACTGTAATAGCATAATCAATAAAATATATTAAAAAAAAGAAAAAATAAATAAATAATGTAAAACATTTAAAACAAAACAAAACAAAAAAAAAACCAAAAATGCCTTTCATTTCTGGATATTGACTTTGTATCTGACTGTTTGGCCAAATTCATTTATTAGGTCGAGCAGTTTTTTGGCTGAGTCTATAGGATTTTCTATGTATACTATCATGTCATCTGCAAACAATGACAGTTTTGTTTCCTCCGTTCTGAATTGGATGATTTTTATTTCCTTTTCTTGTCTAATGACTGTGGCTAAGACTTCCAATACTATATTAAATAGAAGTGGTGAAAGTGGACAACTTTGTGTTGTTCCTGATTTTAGTGGAAAAGATTTTAGTTTTTGCCCATTGAGTAGGATGCTGGGTGTAGGTTTCTCATATATGGCCTTTATTATGTTGAGGAATGCTCCCTCTATTCCCACTTTGCTGAGTGTTTTTATCATAAATGGGTGTTGTACCTTACCAAATGCTTTTTCTGCATCTATTGATATGATCATGTGATTTTTGTCTTTGCTTTTGTTTATGCGGTGTATTACATATACTGATTTGCGAATGTTGAACCATCCTTGCATCCCTGGGATGAATCCCACTTGGTCATGGTGTATGATTTTTTTAATGTATTGGTGGATGCGGTTTGCCAATATTTTGTTGAGGATTTTAGTATCTATGTTCATCAGCGATATTGGCCTGAAGTTCCCCTTCTTTGTTGTGTCTTTGTCTGGTTTTGGGATTAGGATGATGCTGCCTTCATAAAAAGAGTTTGGGAGTCTTCCATTATTTTGGATTTTTTTGAATAGTCTGTGAAGAATAGGGCTTAGCTCTTCCTTAAATGTTTTGTAGAATTCTCCTGTGAAACCATCTGGTCCAGGACTTTTGTGTGTCAGGAGTTCTTTGATCACTGCTTCAATTTCATCTGCTGTTATTGGTCTGTTCAGGCTTTCTGTTTCTTTTTCATTGAGTTTTGGAAGGTTATATTTTTCTAGAAACCTGTCCGTTTCACCTAGGTTTTCAAATTTCTTGGCATACAGTTCTTCATAGTAATTTCTTACAATCCTTTGTATTTCTGCGTTGTCAGTTGTAATCTCTCCTCTTTCATTTCTGATTGTGTTTATTTGAGTCCTCAATCTTTTTTTCTTGATGAGCGTGCTTAGAGGCTTGTCGGTTTTGTTGATATTTTCAAATAACCAGCTCCTGGATTCATTGATCTTTAGGATTGTGCTTTTAGTCTCTATGTCATTTAACTCTGCTCTGATCTTGGTTATTTCCTTTCTTCTACTTGCTCTGGGCTGTCTTTGTTGTTGATCCTCAAATTCTTGTAGGCGTAGGGTTAGGTTGTTTGTTTGAGATGTTTCTATCTTTTTTAGGTAGGCCTATATCACTATAAACTTCTCTCTGAGGACTGCCTTTGCTGTGTCCCATTAGTTTTGGGTCAATGTGAGTTCATTATCATTTGTTTCCAGAAACTTTTTGATTTCCTCCCTAATTTCATTCTTGACCCATTCATTGTTTAATAGCATGCTATTCAATCTCCATGATTTTGGTGGTATTGGGTTTTTCCCCTTGGGGTTGGTTTCTAGTTTCAGTCCCTTGTGGTCAGAGAACATGTTTGGTATGATTTCAATTTCTTGAATTTATTGAGCCTTGTTTTGTGTCCTATCATGTGGTCTATCTTTGAAAATATTCCATGTGCATTTGAAAGAAAGTGTATTTAGTTTCTTTGGGATGAAGGGCTCTATATATATATCAGTTAAGTCCATATTCTCTAGAGTGTTGCTCAATGCCACAATATCTTTGTTGATATTTTGTTTGGAAGATCTGTCCATTTTTGACAGTGTGGTGTTAAAATCGCCTACTATAATTGTGTTGCTGTCTATATCTTTCTTGAAGTCCTCTAAAATTTTCTTGATGTATTTAGGTGCTCCTCCGTTGGGTGCATATATATTTACAATGTTTATATCTTCTTGGTGGATTCTTCCCTTGAATATTATGAAGTGACCTTCTGGGTGTCTCTTATGGCTCCTCTTTTGAAGTCTATTTTGTCTGATATGAGTATTGCTACCCCAGCTTTTGTTTCCTTTCTGTTTTCTTGGAAAATTTGTTTCCAGCCTTTCACTTTGAGTCTGTGTATGTATTTTGTCCTGAAGTGGGTCTCTTGTAGGCAGCCTATGTATGGGTCATGCTTTCTTATCCATTCAGCTATTCTATGTCTTTTGATTGGAGCATTTAATCCATTTACATTTAAGGTTATTATTGATAGGTACTGATTCATTGCCATTTTCATACCTGTGTTCCTCTCTCTCTTTCTCTCTCTGTCTTTTCCTTTCTTCCTTTAAAGCAGTCCCTTTGGTATCCTTTGCAGAATTGGTTTGGTGGAGGTGTATTCTTTTAGACTTCTTTTGTCTGGAAAATTCCTCATTTAGCCTTCTATCTTGATTGAAAGCCTTGCTGGATAAAGTAGTCTTGTTTGCAGGCCTTTGGTTCTCATTACTTGGAATATTTCTTGCCATTCTCTTCTGGCTTGGAGAGTTTCCATTGAGAAGTCAGCCGCTAACCTTATCAGCGTTCCCTTGTATGTTACTTTCTTTTTCTCCCTTGCTGCCTTTAAGATTTTCTCTTTGTCTTGGAATTTTGCCATTTTAGTTATGATGTGTCTTGAAATGGGCCTCTTTGGGTTCCTCTTGATTGGGACTCTCTGTGTTTCCTGGATTTGTGTGGCTTTTTCTCTCACCAAATTAGGGAAGTTTTCCATAATTACTTTTTCAAACAGGTTTTCTATCCCTTGCTCTTCTTCTTCTCCTTCTTTTATCCCTATTATAGGGATATTATTCTGTTTCATGTTGTCTTGCATTTCTCTTAATCCCTCTTCATTCTTTCTGAGCCTCTTTTCCTTTTCTTGCTCTTTCTGGGTGTTTTTTCCTATTTTGTCCTCCAACTCACTGATCTGATTTTCTGCTTCATCAGTTCTGCTTTTCCTTCCTTCTACTGTGTTCTTCAATTCAGAAATTGTATTCTTCATTTCCTCTTGGCCCTTGTTGATAGTTTATATTTCCTTTTTCATGTTGATATAGTTTGCGGTGAGTTCATCATAACTTCCCTGTAGTTTCTGGTAGCTCATTGAGAGCTCATGGAGCTTCCTGTCAAGCATTGCTTTAACTCAATATCTGATAGTTGAGTTGCCTCTGTTTCATTTAGCATTCTTTCTGGAACTTCCTCCTTTCCTTTCATTTGGGGATTGTTTCTTTGTCTTCCCATTGTTTGTAAGACTCTTGTTGTTAGCCTCAACTTCTTAAATTGATCTGTTCTGACTCCCTGGGTTTGTGGTATGACCTTCTGTGGTATAATACCTGTGAGGTTCAGTGGTGGATTCTCCTTTGGATATCCTGTTGTTCGCAGCTTCCACTGTCTCATCAGCTAGGATACCCTTTTTTGGGGACCAACGGTGTTTTTTTCCACAGTTCCAGGTTTGTTTGTTTTGTGTTTTTGTCTCACTCATGGGTGTTTAAACATAGAAGAGAGGGAAAAAATGAAAAAAGAAGAAAAAAGTAGAAGGTAGAAGAGATAAAATTGGGAAGAAAGGAAGAGGGAATAAAACAAGAAAGAATTAAAGAGAAGCAAAAGGAGTTGGGAACTAAAAAAGAAGATAAAATAATAAAGAAAGAGTAATTAAAAACACTTATATAAATAGGCACACAAACAAAAAAAAAAACAAGTGAAATAAAAAACAAACACACACACACACAAAGAAACAACCAAAAAAAGAAAAAAATAATAATAATCCAAAAAAACAAAAACCAACAAAAAAAGAAAACCCTCTTGTTTTCAAACTTGCCAAGCAAGTTTTTCTGGTGTTGCTTGCTGCAATGGCCGAGGGGTGATCGTATTGCTTTTCTCTATGTTCAGAACTCAGTCATCACTGTGCTACAGTTCCCAGAGTTAGTAGGCGCCTCTCCCCACAGGGCTTCCAGTGTGTGTTCTGAGCCTCCTGGTGTGCGTGCACTTCCCCGAGTGTATGGGTGTGTGCTCGGTTCTCCAGTCACCCCAAGCCACCTTCGTTGGCCTCTGCTTGGCTTCTGTGGTGGGTCGGGGCCTATGCTCCAGCAGCCATCTCGCTCTTGCACCTATGTCCCTGAGCTGTCTGCATTCACGTGCCTGCCCGTGCACTGGTGACTATGGTCCCACAACTGTCTCCAGTGGCCAGCACCTATGCCTTCATGTGTGCCCACGATCCCGCGACTGTGTGCGTTCCTGTGTGGGTGCCTATTTTCATACAGCCATCTCACTTCACACGCGTCTCCATCTGCAGTCAGGGTGACCATGATCTTGCAGTTGCCCTGCGACCATGAAAACTTGGTTCAAAGTCACGCAGTGACCTGGTACGGGGCATCCACTATCGCTCGGTTCCTTAGGATCTATCAGCCCTTTTCAGCTGCTCACCCAGCTCCCTCCCTAGAGTCCTGAGGCAGGCTTGGCAGAGCACTGGGCTGGGACCTCAGCTGCCCTGCTCTCTGTGCTGATCCCTGGGCTCCTATTGTTCTGAAGTACTCTCCTTACCGCTGGTTTTTCAGTGTCCGCTACAATTTTCGATCTCTTATTCTCAAATATGCTGTGTTACTGTTCCTTGTCTGCTCTGTTCTTCTGTAGATTGGCCAGGTTTTTCTCCTGTGTGTAGGGGAAAATGGAATCTGCTCCCTCCTACTACGTGGCCATCTTCCCTCCCCTCTTGAAAGTTGTTTTGAATAGCTAGTTTTACAGATAACCTTTAGAATAGTCATTTAACATATCTATAACCTTTAACTGGTTTCACAGATACGTTAAACAGCTGTGGCCATGCTTTGAGCCAGGGGGATGGGAGTGACTTCAACCCATGGTGTAACTGGGAGGCAACTCTCCCTGGTTACAGTGCCTGTGTAAGAGCTTGGAGATGATTGGCTCCACACCACAGGGCCACACCTGCCTGGATTTACTATGGAAGTCCAGTAAAGCTGAAAAAAATATGGCAATGCTGGCAGCTGTGGCCAATCGTGAGCAGAGTCAGAAATGCTGTTGCAGGGGACGATTGGCGCTGGCATTTAAACCCACACACCGCAACCATGAGGGTTCTTTTGGGGACCACACGGCTTAAGCAGAGAAGAACCACAGACTTCTATTTCTTTTTCTGAGATACAGAACCCCGGACTATGCAGAGGGGGAAGGAAGGACTGTGTGTTTGTGGGTATTCTAAAGGACTTTGGGATCTCAGTGAAGACAAGTCATTACTCCTATGCTTGTATAACCCTTTAAATAAATAATCCCTTTCCTTTTCATTAATCTCTGGCACTGAGAGACATCTTTCCCTGGCAGCAGGCAAGGCAAACCTAGTACACAGAGGGGGACCCCCAGAGCACGAGGGTGGGTCCACTCGGTAATAGTATATCATTCACTCCCCCTGGGTCTGTTTTGTAACACTACCTTATATCAAACTATACTTTAAGGCCATAGTAATCAAAACAGCATGGTACTGGCATTAAAAACAAACATATAGATCAATATGACAGAACAGAGAGCCCAGAAATAAACCCACACCTTTACAGTCAAGCAGTATGCAACAGAGGAAGCAAGCACATACAATGGGCTAAAAATAGTTTATTCAACAAATGGTGCTGGGAAAATTTGACAGGTAATGTGCAGAAAAATTAGACGAGACCAACTTCTCATGCCACACATGAGAATAAATTTAAAATGCATCAAAGACTTAAATGTTAGACATGAAACCATAAAAATCATAGAGGAAAACATAGGCAGCAAAATCTCAGGCATTGCTCATGGCAATAATATATTGGATATATCTCCCCAGGCAAGGGAAACAAAAGAAAAAATAAACAACTGGAACTACATCAAACTAAAAAGTTTTTGCAAGATGGCAATGCAGGCAGACATGGCTTACCTCTTCTCACAACCACATCAAAATTACAACTAAAATATAGAACAACCACCACTCAGGAAATGTCAGAAATCGAAATGAATGGAAGTCTGACAACTATGGAATTGAAGAAACCACATCTATCCAGACTGGTAGGAGGGGCACAGACATGGAAGGAGCTGGCCACACACCCAACTGGATTCAGGAGGGATATCTAGGGAGGAAAAAGTCCCAGACTCACACCAGGGACCCGAGCCCAGGGTTCCAGTGCCAGGAAAAGAAGTCCCCACAATTTCTGGCTGCGAAAACCAGCAGGGATGGAGTAAGTGGAGGAGGCTGCTGGAGCCCTAAGCAGTTCCTCTTGGGGAACCCACATATGAACTCATCTATTCAGACTCACTCCCTCTGAGCTCCAGCACCAGGGTGACAGCTTGAAGGGCACCAGTGGTAGACAGGGAGAGACTGAAGTGTCTGGCATTGGGGTAAGCAGAGGCCATTGTCCCTTTGCTGAGCCCTCCACCCAGAATCAGTAGGCTGGTGCCATATCTGAGACTCCATCAACCTGGCTAACACTATGTGACCCACCTCAGAGATCCACAGAGGCTCTACTCCACCCAACTTACAGGCCTACCAAAGCTGCTTTTCTAAAAGAATGGCTTGTCTTGGCTCTTAAATCCTATCAAACAAGCAACAGCTGGCTTCAGTGAACCCTAGCAGCAGCCAGATTAGAGTCACAACTTGGATTCACCTGGGAAACTCCAAGCCCAGAACAAGTAGCAGCCATCTCAGATTGCTTTACAGCTTAGGCAGGGTTCCCTGAATGAAACATATATGGGGGCTCACCATGGCCTTCACCACCCCAGAAACCCCAGGGCCAACAGAGCCAGTGGATAGTTACAGACCACATAAGGGAACCACCCCGCTGCCTGGGCACAGCTGATCCTCTGGCCTGGGTAAATCCCTCCTATTGATCTGCCAACAGCAACCAAACCTCAACTACAAAAACAGGGTGTACTAAGCCCACACAAAGGGTGCACCTTGAGTACCCAGCTTGAGTGATAGAGGAGGCTGTGCCACTTGGTCCTACAGGACACCACTACATTAGGCCACACAACCAAGACACAGAGTCAAAACAGCTCTACCTAATACATAGAAACAAGCACAAGGAGGCTGCCAAAATGAGGAGACAAAGAAACATGGCGCAAATGAAAGAACAGATCGAAACTCCAGAAAAAACTAAAAATGGAGGTAAGCAATCTATCAATGCAAAGCCCAAAACATTGGTTATAAGGATGCTCAAGGAACTTAGTGAGGACCTCAGTAGCATAATAAATACCCAGTCAGAAACAAAGGATACACTAATTGAAATAAAGAACAATTTACAGGGAAACAACAATAAAATGGATGAAGCCAAGAATCAAATCAATGATTTGGAACATAGGGAAGCAAAAAACAACCAATCAGAACAAGAAGAAAAAAAGAATCCAAAAAAAATGAAGGTAGTAAGCACCCTATGGGACAACTTTAAGAGGTTCAGCATTTGCCTCATAGGGGTGCCAGAAGAAGAGAAAAAGCAAGAAATTGGAAATCAGTCTGAAAAAATAATGCAAGAAAACTTCCCTGATTTAGTGAAGGAAATAGACATACAAGTCCAGAAAGTGCAGAGAGTCCAAATTATGAAAGATGCAAAGAGGCCCACTCCCTGAGACACAACATTATAAAAAAGCCAAAGGTAAAAGATAAAGACATACTCTTAAAAGCAAGAGAAAAGAAGTTACCAGAAAGTTGCCAAATGACAGGATGGGGAGAGTGGGTGAAGAGGTAAGGGGATTAAGAATTACAAATAGGTAGTTAGAGACTAGCCCTGGGGATGTAAAATATAGTATAGGGAATGGAATAGCCAAAGAACTCATGTGCATGACTCATGGGTATGAACAATGGTGGTGGGATTGCCTAAGGGAGTGGGGAGTGTTGGATGGAAGGGGTCAAAGGGGGAAAAATCAGGACAGTTATAATAGCATAAGCAATAAAATATAATTAAAAAATAAACATAAAGAAAGTTTGCACAGAAAAGGAAAACATCAACAAAATAAAAAGGCAACCCACAGAATGGGAGAACATATTCACTGATACATCTGATAAGGAGTTAATATCCAAAATTCATAAAGAACTTCTAAAACTCAATACCAAAAAAGAAAACAACCCAATTAAAAAATGGGCAAAGAACCTGAATAGACACTTCTCCAAAGAGGATGTACAGATGGCCAATAGATATATGAAAAGATGCTCAATGTCTCTAATTATCATAGGAATGCAAATTAAAACCACAATAAGATATCATCTCACACTTATCAGAATGGCTATCATCAATAAATCACCAAAAAGTGCTAATGAGGATATGGAGAAAGGGAAACCCTTTTGCCATGTTGGTGGGATGCAAACTGGTACAACCACCATGGAAAGCAACATGGAGATACCTCAAAAAATTAAAAATGGATCTGCCTTTTGACCCAGTGAGGCCACTTTTGGAAATATATCCTAAGGGACCCAATCATTAATTCAAAAGAACATAAGCACCCCTATGTTCACTGCAGCATTATTTACAATCTCCAAAATATAGAAGCAGCCAAAGTGCCCAATGGTAGATTGTTGCGGACCGTTCAGCCTGGTCTCAGGAGTTGTAACCCTCACCCCATGGTGGGCTGTGTAAGAGCCAAGGGACCCACTTCATCTGGATCTGTTCTGTCAAGAGGACATGAGCTACTAAGGAGACAAAGCTTATCTCCCTGGCTGGAGTGCTGCTTCTGCCTCATCCATCTCTGGCCCCAATCCTTGGCTGGCAGTCAATGACAGGTAAGACTCCTCACTAGAGGGGCAACCTAAGCCAGACATGACCACTTGGGAGGCCCTCATGGAAGGACTTGGGGGGCTGCAGCAAAGAGGATGTGATGGACCCTCGCCCCCCGGCTATTCTGACATAGCCCAAGTCCTCATTTCCGTCTGGGAGATGTCTTCTGCTTCCTAATTGGCTTAAAAGCCTGAAACTATGAGGGCAAGCGGTGCAGCCCTGTGCCGGACAGGATGGTTCTCTGGGTGATTGGGCATAAGAAAGAATTCCTAAAGTCCTGTGAAACCTGCTTTGCTAAGAGTGCACTCATTTAAACGATAAGGGTCCGAGGAGGAAATGAGTATGTCTCCCAAAGTTTGGCAACCCCCTTTCCGGACAGACACTGACTCAGATTAAGCCCTCAGATTTCTTTGAAATGTTAACCATTGTTTGATCCTTGCTGCCTGACACACCTGTATGCCTGTGTATTTGAACCCAATAACAGCCTAGTGAGGAAGGGGCCCTGGGTCATTCTCCTCTGAGAGTTTGTCCACCTCTCCTCCCCAAGTAGATCATGTCTTGGTAGTTTTATTTTCATCCGTGATGGAGGGATGGGACTCTGCAGGCAGAGCTCCCCCACATCTGGCTCCCAGGACAGGGGCCCCCACAGTAGATGAATAGATAAAACAACTATAGGATATTACACAATAGGATATTAGTTGGCCATAAAAAAGAAAATTTTGCCCTTTACAACAGTATACATGGACCTGGAGAACATTATGCAAAGTGAAGTAACCCAGTCAGACAAAGACAAACAGCATATGATTTCACTCATACGTGGAATCTAACGAACAAATGGAACTAATAAGGAAAATGGGGACAAACTCGTAGATGGAGAGAGAGCAGGATATCAGCTCGTGGAGGGGGAGGTTAGGGGATTGGAGGGACTGAGCAAAAAGGAAAAAAGATTCATGGACATGGACAACAGGGTGGTGATTGCTGGGAGGAGAGGGTATAAGGGGACTAAATAGTAATGGAAAAAATACAATAAAGATTAAATTTTTAGAAAAGGAAGCCAGATCAATGAAGCTCCGGCCAAGATGGAGGCATAGGTAGAAGCCCTTTGCTTCCTTGCACAACCAAAAGGAAGATAACAACCAATCTAAAATCAACAGACAACCAGAAGTGCCAGACAATCAAACTGCATGGAACTCCGACAACCATGAAATTAAAGATACAGTCAAATAGAACAGCCAGACCAGTAAGGCTGCAGACAGAGAGAAACCTCAGTGAGGTGGCAGACTGTGGGGGAGGGGCTGGCTGTGGCATGGTAGTAGGCTGAGCAAGGGGGGCTGACTTAAGGGGAAACTGAGAATCAGAGATGGCCGTGGACTACAGCAGTTGCTGCAGTGGAAGAAACTTCCAGTCTCACATGAGAGTTCTTTGGAAAGTGCCCTAGAGACGAGCAGGCAAGCTGCATTGTCCCCTCTCTGGCCCCTACCCCACAGGAAGTGCTGCAGCACAGCAAGGAGGTTTGCCCTGCCTGGGTGAATACCTAGGCCCCGCCCCCTTACAACTTAACAGGGGCCCCAAACAAAGAAATAGGGCCAAAATGAAAGAACAAAGCAAAACCTCAGAGAGAGAGCTAAGCGATGAGGATATAGCCAACCTATCTGATGGAGAATTTACAGCCCCGGTAATCAAAACGTTGACAGAACTGATTGAGCTTGGTCAAAAAATGAAGGAATGAATGAAAGATAAACAAAATGAAATAAAGCAAAGTACTCAGGGAACCAACAGTGACAGGAAGGAAGCCAGGACTCAAATCAATGATTTGGAACAAAGGAAGAAAAAAACATCCAGTCAGAACAGAATGAAGAAACAAGAATTCAAAAAAGTAAAGAGAGTCTTACAAACCTCTGGGACAACCTGAAACATTCCAATATCCAAATTATAGGGGTGCCAGAAGGAGAAGAACAACAGCAAGAAATTGAAAACTTATTAGGACAAATAATGAAGGAAAACTTCCCCAATCTGGCCAAAGAAATAGACTTTCAAGAAGCCCAGGAAACTCAGAGAGTCCCAAGGAAGTTGGACCCAAAGAGGAACACACCAAGCCACATCATCAAGTTACCCAAGATTAAAGACAAAGAGAGAATCCTAAAAGAAGCAAGAGGAAAGGAGAGCGTTACCTACAAAGGAGTGCCCATAAGGCTATCAGCTGATTTCTCAAAAGAAACCTTGCAGGCAAGAAGGGGCTGGAAAGAAGTATTTGAGGTCATGAAAGGCAAGGACCTACATCCAAGAGTACTCTATCCAGCAAAGCTATCATTTTAGATTGGAAGGGCAGATAAAGTGCTTGCCAGATAAGTCAAGTTAAAGGAGTTCATCATCACCAAACCATTATTATACGCAAAGTTAAAGGGACTTATCTAAGAAAGGAAGATCAAAAACATGAACAGGAAAATGACAACAAACTCACAACTATCAACAAATGAGCCCCCCAACATAAAAAAGAAAAACAGTGTAAACAAAAACTCAGCAAACAACTAGAACAGGAACAGAATGGGAGAAATGGACATCACATGGAGGGTTTTCAGTGGGGAGGGGAAGGGGTGGAAATGAGGGGGAAGTACAGGGAAGAAGAAGCATAATTGGTAGGCATTAAATAGATGGAGAGAGGTCAAAAATGTTATAGAAGTCAAAGAACAGAGAGAAGTCAAAAACAGAGAAGTCAAAGAACTTACATGTACAACCAAGAACTTATATGTTCATGGACATGAACTAAGGGGTTGGGGGGTACAGGATGAAAGGGGGATAAAGGAGGGGGACATTGGGAAAACTGTAATAGCATAATCAATAAAATATACTTAAAAAAAAAAAAAAGAAAACCAAAGCGGGAAGTTCTCCCAGCTAACACCCACCCCTTTCCTTTTTCTCCCCAATTCCAGCACAGCTCCTCTGAAGATCAGAGTGCTGGCAGCTTCAGCTGAACCTTTGGCCCCAGGATGCAGAAAGAACACAGAGAGGAAGGCATGAGAGGGGAGGAAATGCCTGGGGACAATGCCAGCCTGATTCCTTGGGCCAAGCCAGGGTTCTTGGTCCTCTGCATTCTGGAATGTGACAGGGAATTGCCAGGGCATCTGGGAGTGGCTCTTCCCAAGCCACTAGCTCCTCACCCTGGACACAGCCACGCTGGCAGCTCCTTCTGGGCCTTCTTGCAGTGCACTGGTGCCCCATGGTGGACAGAGGGTTTGTGTCCCACCAATGGAGCAGTCTCTGAAGCCTCCACGCCCACTACATGTGGTTTCTTCCCTTGCGTGGGGGTGAGACTTGGGCATTCCTGTACTAGAGCCCTATCTCTACCCTGACCTCAGGCTACTCGCCTGAGCTGTCTGGGGGTTTTGCCTGACAGTGCTGCGCACTGCTCGTCATAATAGGTGGACTTCACCCATGCCCCGCCTTCCCGCAGTACTCTAAATTAGGCACAGACCAACCCCCTTCTGGTGGGTGCAGTCCTGCAAAATCTTTAGGAAAGAAACTGGCTACACTGACATTAGTCTAAATGGCCACATAGGGGCTGGGACACACTGTATAATCCTCCTACCTTCAGGGATGGGTAGATGGGAGTGTCAGTGCAGACAGAAACCAAAGCTTCTGTCTGCCTGCAATTCACTGTCTCCAGAGATGGTCCTTTGCTCTGGGAGAAGTTTGGAGGCAGAGTAGAGGAGATGGTTGCTGAGAAGCCATTGGGACCAAGGATGTGGACATAAGGTAGCAGACTGGGGGAGGATGAGGTTCTTGGGGTTGAGACAGAGCCCTGAAATGCCATGGACTGTAGAAGCATGTTTTCTAATGTTTTTTTCTAATAGCAGGCTGTGTGTGGCTGCTGGAAGGAGACGGTTGTTAATTCTCTAGAAGCCACTGAGTGGAGAGTCTTACCCCTGTGGCTCATCTATGGGCTCTATGCTGGCCCACACCTCCCAGGGAGATTGTCACAGTCCTACCAAGAAGACTGAGGAAAGCTAGTGAAGAGAGATGCTGCAGGAAAAGAGGCAGGCCAAAGAGCAGTAGCTAAGCATGGTAGATGTCAGGAGGAAAGAGGGCCAGAGATAAGGGGAAAGGAGCTTAGAGAGATCAAAATGCGAGCAATGTTCAGGTGCAGGGGGAGGGGTCCACAGAGGGCAGAGGGAGAGGAGAGCTGAGCAGCCCCAGAACTGTCAGGGGCTTTTACACCCTTTTTTCATTTAACCCTTAATGCAGCAAGGAAACAAACTTTGATAAGGAATTTAAGTAACTTGCTTGTGGTCCCATGACTAAAGCAATAGAGTAGGGGTATGAAACTAGGCCTACTACTCCACAGGAGTTTCCTATCACTCCTTCAGCAGTTCACCTGAGAGAGGAGGTATGGTTGGATGAAGAGAAACAGGATGTGAATCTGGAATTCTAGACTCTTGGCACTGAAATCAGGATCCTCTAGACCAACTCTGCCTCCAGAAGAAATTAGATTTCAATCACAATCATGTTTTAATTAGGTAGCCAATTATTTTCAAAAGGTGGTAATAGAACCAACCAACCTCCCACACACCTTCCTTCTCCTTTCCTTCCCTCTCTAACATTGTTTATGGAGCAAGTACGAACTGTGAGGCTTTGTGTTAATTCTGAGGAACAAAATGCAGCTCTTTATTCACACACCCTCACTTTCATGACAGTATTTTTCTCTGTCCTTATTTCTGAGTTCCTCTTCAGGGCCTAGCAAACCTGCCTGCAACCCAACTCCCTCTGTTTTGAGAGACAAGCTCCCCTTAAGACCTGCCCATTCCAGAGCTGCTTCAGGGGCCACAACTACAGTGGTCAGTGATGTCACAAACAGGCATCTAAAAGCCTTTGACTCCTCTCACACATCTAGACACAGCTGGGCCTATGGCAGCCTAAATTCTGCAATGCCTAGAACAAATGAACAAACGAAGAGGCTTCCAGCCTCTTCCCCTCACCAGGCATCTCCAATGAATAGAACCACGAACCACAGCCCATTCCTCTCTGCTGTGAAATCACAGTGCAGCACTTAGAGAGCCATCACCCACCAGCCGGTCCACTCTCAGAGCAACACCATCAAATAAACTCAGTCTGACAACCGAAAAACAAAACTCAAGTTACTTGTATGCATTCTCAAATACTAGGAAGAGAATGCAGTATATCAGACAGTAATTCTCAAGATCCTGTTTTTCCTCTCCCATTTATTTATCTGCATACCAACTCTAATCCTGTATCTCTCCTTTCCAAAATTCCTGCCTTGTAAATTCTTCTTCCAGTTCTAGCCACACACACCTCCTTCTTTGAACTCTCTCCCCTTTCCTCCTGATTCTATAACACAAAAGCCCAAAATACACTATCTAGCAAGGCAAGACCTCCTGGAGAGAAAGGAGAGAAAGGTGACTGGGTAAAACCTCTCTTTCTTAGTCAGGGGAGAGACCATGGGCTGGAGACACTCCCACAGTAAGCATTTTTCCCCATCACAGTAGCTGTCACTGCAGATAGCCCTTTCAGATCGTGCCAAGCCCACTGGGCAGGACAATTTCCAGACAAAGTAACCATACCAACCTGACTGTTCTGGTCAAACCTCATCTAAATATTTTGTTCCAAATCCAAGTTACAATGGGCTACCATTAGTCAATTGCTTCAATTTGGAGTTTGGAAAATATGACTCACTCTGACCCACCCTTCCTCTTAGCAACCCTAGCATATCCTGACTTCATTAAATACTTTCTATACTGCTGTCGATGAATGTTTGTATCCCCCCCCCCGCCTTAATTCATATGTTAAAATCTGAACCTCCAATGTGATGGTATTAGGAGGTGGGGCTTTAGGAGGTGATTAGGATATGAGGGTGGAGTTCTCGTAAATGGGATTCATGCTCTTATAAAAAAAGACCCCAGAGAACTCCCTTGCCCCTTCTGCATCTGAGAACATAGCAAGAAGACAATCTTGCTGTGTTCTCCTATGAGTCAGGAAGTGGTCTCCTACAAGACAAAGGTCCCAGACTATGTTTATTCTCATTCCGTCCGAAGTCTCATGAATAGGTTTATAGTAGCTTGCTAATGCTACATAACTCATGTCAAATATTAGTAACTTAAAACACAATATTCATCCATTATTTTTTACTGTTTCTATGGGTCAGAAACCTGGGATTGGCTTGCCTGGGGAGGTCTGACTTGTCTCTTATGAGGCTGTGCTAAAATGTCAATCAAGGCTGAGTGCCTGAAGGCTTGATTGGAACTGGAGGTTCTGTTTCCAAGGTTGCATGTTCACAGGTCTTGCAAGTTGCTGCTGGCTGTTGTGGGTAGGCCCTGGTTCCTCTTCAAGTGGACCTCTCCATGTGGCCTGGGCTTCCTCACAACATGGCTGTCGGGTTCCAAAGGAGAATATCTTGGAGAATATGAGAGCCAGGTTGCATCCTCTTTTATGACCTGAGCTTTGGAAGTCACATGGTATCACTTCTGCTGTGCAATCTTGGTCAAGGCCATTCCAAGCCCCCCCTCCACCCCTGCCCCAGCCGAGTCAAGGTGGGGGGAATGTAAACCTAGCCTCTAAGCAGGAGGAGTTCTGATCACATTATAAGAAGAGCTCAGGGATGAGATAAATATATAGATGTGGCCACCTTTGGAGAATACAGTGACCTATCTCTGGCCCTTGTGAACTCATAGCATATGCTCATGGTGAACTTAATATTTACTGGTGTCTGGAATTGAAACAGCCACATCACGGGGAGCCTGAGATAAATAGGAAAATAAATTCAGTCTTAATTCTTCACACCCCCTGTATCCACACCCTTTGCCATGAACTCTTAGAGTGTCTTCCCTACACTGACTCTGGTCCAAGTCATTTGACTGGCCTTGACCAACAGGTTGTTAGCAGCTGTGAGTCTAGCAGAGGCTTTAAAAACAATTTACATATTTCTTCTGAGGCTCCTGGACTAGCCCATTGGAGGGTATGAGACATGCAGAAAGTAGTCAATTTGCCTCAGTTGCTCCAGCTGAAGAAAGCTGACCCACGGAGATGTGACCAAGGCCAGGGAAGATGAGGAGAACCACCCAGCATACTGCAGGTTTGTGAGCTAAATGAATACGTATGGTTTGAAGGCCCAGAGCTTGGGAGTTGGTCACTTTGCTACATTTCTGAGGCAATAAATAACTGATATAGCCCTATTCTCATACTATTACAGAAAACACCTTCTGACCTGGGAGCCTCTGTTCTAGATCAGACTTAGTATCTGCAGTAGACAGACTAATGGTCCCCCAAGGTCCATATCTTAATTTCCGCAACCTGTGACTATATTACTTTATATAGCAAAAGGGACCGTGCAGATGAGATCAAGTTAAGGATCTTGAGATGGAGTGATCATTCTGGATTATCCAGGTGAGAACAATTTAATCACAAGGGTCTTTATGAGAGGGAAGCAAGAGGGTCTGAGTCAGAGAGGAGGTGTGATGACAAAGTGGAGTTGAATTGTGTGTTCCCATGCTGAGCAACGGGCCACAGCCCAGGTGTGGAGGCAGCTTCTACAAACTGCAAAGAGTGAGGAAACAGATTCTTCTCAGAGCCTCTGGACGGAACACAGTTCTGTTGAAACCTTTATTTTCACCTGTAAGATACATTTCTGACTTCGAACCTCCAGTACTATAAGAGAATGAATTTGTTGTTGAAAGCCACCAAACTTGTGGTCATTTGTTATAGCAGCAACAGAAATTTAACATAGTATCTAACGACTACATCACCTAAAGCAGTCAGGTGCCATAGAGGGCCTCATATATCACTTCTGGCAAATGAGGATGTGTGGTAGATTAAAGATGGCCAAATCTTTGCTACTCCTCCTTTTGAGATCTGGGTTGGCCACTGGAGTGTGGCAGAATGTTCTGGAACTTTCAAGGTTTGTAATAAGAAAGCTTGCTGCTTCCTCATAGGCCTCTCAAAATATTATTTGGGAGTCTAGCTGCCAGCCTCTGTTTTAATCCGGTCTCCTAGGCAGCTAGTTACCCTTGCTCAATCTTTCACCAAAATGCCCCCCCCCATAGAGTTAGTGAACCCCCCTCAGTTCCTTCAGACTCTTCAGGAAGATTCCAGGAATAAAGCTTTAGACAAGTGTCTACTGATGTACTGAACAGAGAGCCCAGCATTCCACCCAGGCAATAGGTTGGCTCTCCTCCTCTCTGCATCATTCCTTCCATTGGCTTCTCAAGACAGGGCAGCCTTAGCGGCTTCCCATGGAAGTGTCACCTCAGGCTCCGTTCCACCCTGTCATTCTCCTGGAAACCAGTGAGAGTCTCGTGGGGTTGGAAGGGCAGGGGGTATAGTTCAATAGAAGGTCTGGGATTAGAGAGCCTAGAATCTAGGAGTTAGGCTGGGACTAGGGAGGATGGATCAAGCTCCCACCTTTGTTTAGAGGAAGTTGGTGCATTCTTTACCTTCTAACTCATTTACTCCAACTTCCTTTTACCACAGGTTTATAGGCCATGACCTCCATGTCTGTATTTGGCAAACATAGGAACAGCATAACCATTTTCAACAATGGAATTTTCGACCTTTCCCCAAAGATACCATTCTAGTTTCAGAATAGATTTTTTACCTCCCAGCTTTCCATGTATCATGCATGCTTCTCTGCATCCTGTCTAGGTGATGGTAGAGTCCAGCAGCTGAGATTGTGGGATCTGGAGTCAGATGTACCTCTTAACCACTATACAGCCTCACGTGAGTCACTTTACCTCTGTAAGCTTTGTCATCCTTTTCTGAAAAAGTGGAGCCAATGATTGTCCCTGTCTCATAGGGCTATTTGAGGAATTAAATAAAACAGACCACATCAAAGGCCCGGCATATAGTAAGCGATGAAAAAATGTTAGCCATTGTTATTTAGATTCTCATTGCTTACTTAGCTGTGAATAAATCACAGTTGACTTCCTCCCCATTTATTTATATAGAAGAAAAGAAGCTGGGGAGATTGGGAGAGGTGGTGAACAGCCTTGACCCACTACAGGCAAGGTCAGAGGGAGTGGGTTAATGAGTTCAGTAATATTCCTAAAATTGACAAAGAGACCCTGGGACTGGGGGTAAGTTGTTATCCCTCTGTTTTGTCCATTTCTCCGCTCTAGTGACAGACCTTCCAGCCTCAGTCTCCTATTTCACAGGGTAGGAAAAAATTCTTCAAGGAAGGGTGAGAAAGCAAAGCTGGCTTTGGAGGACTGAGGCAACATTGAAAGTGGGAGAGCAAAAATATATGTGCATGTGTGTCCGTGTCTGTGGGCATATTTGAAAGTGGAAGGCACCTGAAAAAATGCAAAACTGAATGATGGCATTAACTGAGCCAGTCACTCCCTGCTTCCAGCAATCCCCAATTTCCCTTGGAGATATGAGCCAGTGTTTTTCCATTCATATGATCTGGGAATGCTCACTGTTATATAACATTAATCCCTCCCCTGCAGCCAGCCAAAGAGCCCGTTCCTTCCTTGAAATGTCAGACAGTTGAGCGGGCAGTTAGGGGTCTCCCTCCTCCCCAGCAGAATATTTTCAAGTCCTTGTTTGCAGCCCATCCCAGTGGGAAGCCACTTAGGGTGGAAGGCTCCATGGCTTCACCTCACAAACTGGCGGAAGTAGGGGGGCAGGTACAGAGAACTTGCCAGGACGTGGTTGGGAGGAGTGAGTAAGGCGGCTGTTTCAGACGCCAAGGCAGCTGGGACGGAGGGGGGGTGGGTTGGTGGGGGAAGCAGGGGTTCTTACCAGCAGGCACCAAAACACACCAAGTTCATGATCCATTACACCAGCAGAGGTGGCGACAGTTATAAAATTGCAAAACATTTTCCATACCCAACCCCTGTTCACTCTTCATTGCTAATTCTTCCAGTTTTTCCATATTTGCTTGAGATGAATGAATGACTAGATTCAGAGATTTTTTTTCTGTGAAGTATTTGGAAAATGACTGCTAGTACCACAATGACCCTCTTTCTCCTGTTTTAGTCTGTGCATGTGTGGATTTTTTTTTAGGGGAGTGGGGTTGGAATAATTTTTTTCTTCTTTTAAAAGGAACTTAAAGACTCAGATTGGTAGTACAGTGACCACCTGTCCTATACTTTCTCAGAAAACCCCACTTTTTAAAAAGTCAACTTGTTAAATCTCTACATAAATATGGTTTTAATTTTATGAATCTTTATGCACAAACTCATGGTACATGAAGTGTCTCTTATTTTCTTTAATTTTTATTTTGATTTTTCATTTAATGGGGTCTAATGGTTGGGGTAAACCCAGATCTGATTTTCAATGTCACCTGTTTGCAGAAGCCTCCTCTGAAATCTCCATCACTCGATCTGGTCTTGGTTGGTGGGGCTCTCAAACTGTGGGTCCCTTTGTTCCCACCCCATGCTCCCTTCGGGGTGATGGCTCTCTGTCACTCCTCTGCCACTCAGCAATGATTCTGGAGTTCCACCCCACACTGGATCAAACAGGGGACTCTAGCTGGCCTCTGCCTGCTTAGACCTTCTGTGCAGCATTTCTTCACTGGATTGTTGCTGCCCCAAGCTATCCCAGTATATATGCCCCAGACCATCTGCTCTTGGATCCCTCTTATCTCCCTGGTATTTTCCCCCTCTCTGGGCCAGAGTGAAGAAAGGGGTGCAAGACTGCTTTCTCCCAAACTCACCCATGTCTATGCTCTCTTGTATCCTCCTCCAATGCTGTACATCTGAATTTTAGAAAGCTTCATTCTGGACAGGGGAGGGGATCCTTGTATCTCTCTCCAAATCTCTTATCTAATCTATCTTATCTAGTCAATGAGTCAAGACTGGGCAGAGTGATTTTTGCTCCGATGATGTAATCACACCTGGAGGCTCTGAAGAGAGAAAGGCCTGTATTTGGAGAGGAAGAGCAAAGAGAAGACAACAGGGGGACAGGAATTAATAGTTCTGAAGTTCTCCTGCCCAGCCTGAAGACTCACAGCCTTTTCATGTGGTGACCACATGTTGTGTATTTTCTATGATAGTCCCCAATTCAAATAATTTTGGGTTTTTTTAAGATTTTATTTATCTGTTTGTTTGTTTGTTTTTAGAGAGAGAGGAAGGGAGGGAGAAAGAGAGGGAGAAAAACATCAATGTGTGAGAGAAACATCAATTGGTTGCCTCTTGCGCACCCCCAACCGGAGACCTGGCCCACAACCCAGGCATGTGCCCTGACTGAGAATAGAATCAGCTACTTTTGGTTCACAGGCCAGTGCTCAATCCACTGAGCCATACCAGCCAGGGCTAAATAATTTTATTCTTTAAAAGGAGAACCTTTATTAAATCTATAGCTAAATTTCTTTTAAACTGCATGCTTGAGCAGGGTTTTTCATATAGCTACCTTAAAGAGTGCAAGGGGGGAGAGAGTAAGAGAACCCTGAGGTAAGTCTCAGTTCATCAGAAGGTAGAATGCTAGTGGGAGCCCCAGCAAGTCCCTCTGTGCCGACTGGACTGGAACAGGGCATTTCTCAGAAACCCTTCCAGGGAAAGGGGAGTGTCCCTGAGTACTTCAGCTCTTCAGGGACAGTGATGTGTGTTCCCTGGCTCCTCAAGCCCACCAGGGCAGCAGACCCCTCATCCAGACAGCTGTGGTCCTCCTAGTACCCCCATGGTACTAATGGTATTCCCATGCCTTCACCTATCACCAGTCCAAAGGCAACCCAAATCCCTGTCTCCAGCCTCACTTCTTACCTAAACCCCCCACCTATGCAGCCAGCTGCCTGTTAGACATTTCCACTTGTTTGAAAGTGAGCTCATTAATTTCCCTCATAACCCTGAGCTTCCTTTGTGTTCCATATGTTAATGTGTCATATTTCAGTCAGTGGATGGGTATGGGGTGGTAGAGAATGTCTATGCACCTCCTGAAATTTCATGCAAGATTTTGTGTGTATACATGTTTTCTTCCTACACAAGGGATGATAGCTCCTTCAGATCCTGACTGAAGAGTAAAATGAAACAATCCAAAAGAACCTATGCACCCCTATGTTCATAGCAGCACAATTTACAATAGCCAAGTGCTGGAAGCAACCTAGGTGCCCATCAGTTAATGAATGGATCAAAAAACTGTGGTACATTTACACAATGGAATTCTATGCAGCAGAAAGAAAGAAGGAGCTCATACCCTTTGCAACAGCATGGATGGAATTGGAGAGCATCATGCTAAGCGAAATAAGCCAGGCAGTGAAAGACAAATACCATATGATGTTACCTTTAACAGGAACCTAATCAACAAAACAAACAAACAAGCATAATATAAACAAAGACACTGAATTTGAGAACAGTCTGACAGTGACCAAAGGGGGAGGGGAGGGAATTTCAGGGGAAAAGGGGAACGGTTTAGAGCAACAAGTATAAAGGACACATGGACAAAAACTATGGGGGGTGGAAATGGGAGGAAGGTGGGGAGGGCTGGGGTGGTGGGCTGGGGGCGGGGTAAAAGACAGAAAACTGTACAAGATCAACAATTTTAAAAATATTGATTAAAAAAAAAAGAGTAAGATGAGTGCTGATTTACAGAACAAGCCCCCTCTACTTCTCTGCCTTCATCTCCTGGTACTCCCTCCCTGATGCCTGACCGCAACACCTCCCAAAGCTATGCTCCATGGGCAGTGACTGACTCATTCAGTTCCTGGAAAACACCATCAATGTAAGGCACAGTTAGCAAACACAAGGCTCACGGGCCTAATTCAGCCCTCCATCTTGTTTTATCTGGCCCGGCACCTTGTTTCTCCCCAGTGGCAGTACCAAGCTCTTGCTTAACTGTTAAGGAGTAGTTACGTATATACGATCCTCAAATTACATTTAGACCTTTGAAGGCAAGAGGCTGGTGTGGCCCCCGGTGAAAATTAGTTTGACGCCCCTGGTGTAAGGGATGCTGGTCCTTCTACCTGAAGGGTATTTCCTACCTGCTTTGTCTGCATCCTTCAGGCAGCACCTTCTCCAGAAAGTCTCCCCTGCCTGACCCAGGCATAGCTGATGAGCCTCTTTCTAGTGCTCCACCTCCATTTGGCGCCCCTCATCTGATAGGCAGCCTCTTGCACCCGTGTGTGTGCCTGAGAATCCCCTGTGTACCTTTAATAAGATGAGGATGTTCTAGGCCTGCCTTCTCCCCAGTGAATCAAAAGTGTGAGGGAGGAAGTCCCCCGAGAAATTCTGAGGCACAGCCTACATGGAGAACTAAAATCATAGGGCCTTTCTTTGTGTGCATAACACTTGATGCACCAGACTACGAACACTTCAGGGGCAGGGATCTCATCTCAGTCAACTCTAATTCCCATGGCATTCAGGGCAGCACCATTGCCTAGAGGCCAAGCAAAGCCTGATGCAGTGCTCACTGAGTGCCAGGCACAGACCTCAGGGCTTTGCAGGCACTGTTCTCAGCACCTCACACTGGCCCCTGAGACACATCAGTAATCCCATTTACAGATGAGGAAATATTTGATGAATCAATGAATGAGTCCATCATACTTTCTAGAGAACTGAATGGTTTTGATAATTCTGAATATGATTCATTTCATAAACATGACTTTTTACAGGGGTGAGAAGTGTCTCCCTCTGCTCTGATCATGTCAAGGAAGAGGAGAAAGAAAAAATCCAGGAACAGATTGAATTATTTTCTGGAAAAAAGACCTTTTTGGTGATGGCAGAACCAGACCTGGCTGCCAGAAACCCACTCAAGAAGCCCCAGGACAGTCCAGCCTGAGCAAACCTCTTCTCAAATATGGGGGGCGGGGGCGGGGGCGGGGGGGGGGGCCGGTACACAGGACAGAACCATAGATTGCCACTGTGGGAAGGAGATGATATTCTTGTTGTCCGCCTCCTTCTCATGGTCACTAGCCCCAAGTTCTATCCTCTAGCTACCATTTATTCTCTTAGGAGGAAGGCGATCAGGAAAAGAGTTTAAACGATAACGTTATTTATAGGAGGCAGGCCACAGTGCCCATTCACTTACCCCTAATCTAAACAAGGCCTTCAAGGATACAGAATCCTATCTCTTACCCAGAATGAGTGGCAGGACCACTCCCAGCCAGAGGTTTGTTAAAGGGGTAATTACGAATCAGAAAACAATACAGAAAGGTCTGTGGGTAGGACCCCAAAATGCACCAAAACCATAGCACTTGGTGACTGCTACCTTCATTCTCTTCCCATTTTCAAGGCCTGATGTCTCAGGGGCAACCTCCTCCAGAAGCCTTCACAAAACATGCACATCTGTCTCTTCTGAGGTTCCTGTAACTCTCAGGCATCCACACCCAGTTCAACCCCAGGGCCTTCTTCATTCACATCTGTTAGACCTACTTCCCCAAGGAGCTGTGAGCCTCAGACAACCGAACCTCCATGCAGGGATTTTAGAGTTGTCCCAACACTGATTTCTAGAGAAGTGATATAGCAAGACCTTAAAGGGTCCTGAACACTAGATCTTGATTTCCCAGGTTCAAATCCCAGCTCTGCTGCTGACTAACTATAAATTCATGGGTAAGTTCCTTAACCTTTCTTTGCCTCAGTTTTCTCATCCATAAAATGATAATAAGCTTACTCTGCAGTGCTAGAGTGGATGGGTTAGTGTATGCAAAGTGCTGAGAAGGGTGTCTGCCACACAGGAGGAGCTCATAATATGATCCTCTCATTAATTAAATTGATGTGATTCTCTCATGATCCTCACAACACTGGGAGATATGTAAATCTATCTCTACTTCACAGAAGAGATTGGGCTCAGAGAGGTTAAGTGACTTACCTCAGACAACACAGCTAATAAATGAGCCCAGGGTTTCTCAAGCCAGGACTCTGAGCCCCACAGACATGGATATGGAATCCACAAACTCTGGCACCCTTCCTAGAACTCCATACGCCCTTCTCTGGTATTCCTGTGGCTTCCCTACACATTCTTGAAGCCTCTAAGAACAGTCAGTGTCCCCACACCAAAACCACAATGGGCTACAGTCCTACCTTTCTGGTTTTGGGCAGGGTGCCCTGCAGGAACCACACTGGACTCTGGTGGCAGTGCTGGTGGGCACTGTGGGCGGGTGAAAGCTATGTCCCTTATCTGGCTCCCCCAAGGCCCAGCCTGCACAAGATCTGACAGATTTTTCCCTGGCAACAACCACCCAGGCTTGGCTGACCAAGAAACCAGACCAGGGCCCAGTACAGGGGAGCCTTGTCAGAGAGGGATACCACAGACCTCCAGACTTTGCCACTGAGACAGCCTGGTAGGCCAGGCTATGCCAGGAAGGGAGCTGGGCAGGGGTCCTTAGATGGGCCGAGGAGCTAGCTCTGCGTGGGAGCCAGATGTCATCTGAGAGGCAGAATGAGGCTGTGCAGAATATTTGGTGGGACCCTTCAACAGTGCTGGCCTGAAAGAGCACTGCAGCCTCATATGAGGTGTTTATATGAATGGCTGTGATGTGATTGCCCATCCCTTCAGGGTGTTCTGAGCTTTGCCAGTCACACAGTCCCTTCACAGATGTTGTCTCCTTAGGTCTTATAACCTCCCACCAAGGTAGTTTTATCTCCACTTACAGACAAGGAACTGAAACTCAAGCTTCTGCCTGTAGTTCAAATGTCTTGCTGCTAACCTCACCACTGGGCAGACAGAGAGCTGAGCCAGGAGACCAGCAGGTCTGGGATATGAGAGTGAGTGAGTGAGTGAGTGAGGCTGCGGGAGCTGGGTGGAGACGGCGGTGCAGGCGTGGCTTAGTGCTGTGGATTGGTGCCAGGTGGGAATACAGCCTCAGGATTGCGAAATCTTTGGATTTTTCCAGAGAAGCTGGAAATCTGGATTTTTAAGATGTGAAATTTCTCATTTTTTAATGTTGACAATTTTAGTCAAAAATGTCTAGCAGGCTAAACAAAACACATTCTTGGGCTGGTCTCTACTCCAGCCTGCGCAGACTGGGGCCAGCACATTGCCTCCAAGATGCCATGTGGGATAAGCCCTCGCCCTCCTCAATTGAATAAAAATATTCCAATGCCCTTGGGGTGGGTCGTACAGGAATAAGTCAGCTCAAAGGAGTGAGCAAAGAATTGTTTTATTGAGTGCCTATATGTCAGACTTAGTTTTGGGGGTATGGGATATAATTTTTTTTAATTTTTGAAGATTTTATTTATTTATTTCTTCTATTTCTTCTATTTATTTATTTCTTTTATTTATTTATTTATTTAAAAAGAGAGAGGAGAAGAGAGGGAGAAAAAGAGGGAGAGAAACATCAATGTGTGGTTCCCTCTCGTGCACTCTCTACTGGGGACCTGGCCCACAGCACAGGCAGGTGCCCTGACTGGGAATCGAACCAGAGTCTCTTTGGTTTGCAGGCTGGTACTCAATCCACTGAGCCACACCAGCCAGGGCATATGAGATATAATTTGACAAAAACAGATAAAACCGTACTCTCAAGAAGCTTATATTCTAATTGGTGAGACATGCCATAAAGATAAATTTGTAAAAGTTTTAGTATGTTAATAATGAGTACTAAGGAGAAAACAAAAGCAAACATTTCAGTTTTAGACGGTGATTAGAGAACTTCACTATGCAGGTTACACGTAACAAAAACCCAGAGCGGAGGAAGGAGGGAGGGAGTGCTGCTGATATATGCAGGATGAATGTCCAGAAAGAAGGGATAGCAAGTACACAGGCCCTGAGGCTGCGAGAGAGGCATGCAGTAGTATTAGTGGTCACAGAAGTAAGAAGGGTCGGAAGGGGGAAGCCAAGGCACCTAGAGCCTCTGGTTTTACTCTGAGATTAGAAGCCATCAGAGTAACAGGATCATTCTTGCTGCTGTGCTGCAAATAGACTGAAGAGAAGTAAGGAAGGAAGCAAAAGGGCCCTTTAAGAGGTGACTGAAATAATCTGGGTTAGGAAACCATAGTGGCTGGGGCCAGGGCGTTGGCCAGGAAGGTGGTGATAAGTGATCAGATTTTGGACCTATGTTCCAAGTAAACCCAGTGATATACTACTAAAGGTTTTTAACAACCAGTTCTTGGGGTGGGGTGGCTGATTTTCAAGGTGTAAATATTCCTAACATGGTCATTTTCAGTTACAACAGGATACAAATTGGCCTTCAAAATTTCTAAAAATTTTACAGCTGACTCTTGCAAGCCAATACAGGCTAGCTTCAGCACAGCATTGGGTAGAGCTAGCAGGACTTGCTAATTGATCAGATGTGAGAAGTCAGAAAAAGAGAGCAAAGAGAACTCTGAGATTTGGGCAACTGATAAAATAGAGTTGCCATTGATATAGATGGGGAAGAATATGATAGGGTTAGGTTTGGGGGAAATATCAGAGATTTTAAGAAACCTATTATCTTTTTACACCTCACAAGATATTGTTATTACTGTTTCATATGGTCAAAATTTTTAAAAAGATTTTATTAATTTATTTTTAGAGGGGAAGGGAGGGAGAAAGAGAGGGGAAGAAACATTAATGTGGGATTGCTTCTTGTATGCCCCCTACTGGGTACCTGGCCCACAAATCAGGCATGTGCCCTGCCTGGAAATTGAACCAGTGACCTTTTGCTTCTCAGGCTGGCACTCAATCCACTGAGCCACACTAGCCAGGGCCAATGTTTGTTTTTATTTACCCATATATTTGACACTTTATTTGCTCTTTGTTCTTTCTCACCTTTCAGACCTTTCATCTGGGGTCATTTTATTTCTGCCTAAAGAGCAGATTGTCCTTCAGAGAAAACCAACTGGTAGCAACTCCTGTTTTGTTTGTTTTTTGCTTTATCTTTTGTCATCTTAAAGCATCTGTTTTACTCTCATTTTTGAAGTGAATTTTCACTGAGAAATAAATTTTAGGTGAGCATGGGCAGTTATTTTCTTTCAGTATATTGAAAAAAAATTAATTTGTCCTTAATATTTTTCTTTGTGTTTTAGATTTACTAAAGTTTCACAATGATGTATCTAGCTGTGGATATTTGTTTATCCTGCTTGAGATCATTTTGTTTTCTTGTATTTGAGATTTATTGTTTTTTTATCAAGTCAGGGACATTATCAGCTGTTATCCATTTACTGCCTCAGACACAATTTGTACCTCCTCTGTTTCTGGGGCACCAATTAAACATATGTTGGTTCTTCTCACTCTGTCATCTGTGGATATTAACCTTCCTTTAATATTTTTCATCCTTTTGTTCCTCTGTGCTATGTATGGGATAATTTCTTCCATTTTCTAGTTTACTAATTCTTTCCAGGCATATCTTTTGAGCTTTTATTTTTATTAATTAAATTTATTATATCTGGAAGTTTGATTTGGTCTTTTTTCAATCAATTGTTTTACTTTCTTATTCACTTAACTTTCTTATTGAATAGTATTTCCAAGCATATCTTTTATTTCTCTAAACATAGCAATAGCAATTGTTCTATAGTCTGTGTTTGAACACAAAATTTGAAGTTTTCACAATTTAGTTTCTCTTGTCTGTTGTAGCTGTAGTTTCTTACTTACGTTGCCTGTCCCCTGGTACACAGTAAGTCCTCAAAGTGACCAATAGGTTCTTGGAAACTGCAACTTTGAGTGAAGTAATGTATAACAGAACCAATTTCACCACAGGCTAACTGATATATAAAAGAGTTAAGTTCCTAGGGCATATTTCTAGTCATAGAAACATCACCAAATTTTGACACAAACACCCCAAAACACTTCTAATATTAAACATTGAAATAATATGAGATATCCATACATTTAAGAAAGGTGAATAAAAACAAATGAGATAATTATTTTCCAAATTGATTATTCCAATTTAGGGTCGTGGGTGATTGGAGCCTCTACCAGCAGCTCGGGGCTTAAGGTGGGACCTCACCCTGGACAAGACACCTTTCCATCGCAGAGCCACTCATACCCATTCCCAAATTCACTCAGACTGGAACAATGTAGGCATGCCAATTCACCTCACATGCACATCTTTGAAATACGGGAAGATACCAAAGTTCCCAGAGAAAATCCACACAGACACAGGGAGAATGTGTAAACTCCACACAGATAGTGACCCTGCCTGGGAACTAATTTTTGTTTTCTCAACAACGTTATAATGAAATAATGTTGAACAAAATGATGTTACTCAAGGACCTGCTGTATTGAGTTATTTTGGGTTGCTTCTCATCATACTTGAAAAATAATTTGGTGAAATAAATGTAAGCATAGGAGATGAGAGTGCCTTCTTCCATATAAGTGTTTTTATTTTGTATTTTGTTTTTGCCACGCACTTGTAGGGAGTAATGATCTGGAACCACTTTAAATCAAGTTCAAGTTATTTAGGTTTCCTGAACCAGACAGTGATAAGAACTCTGTCGAAATCTTCACCAAGCTGGTTCAGCTGCAGTTCACCTTTATCCTCAGGGTATGGCATGGAATTTTTCAGGGTGATGAAAATATTTTACATCTAATTGGGGTAGTGGTTACATGAGTATATACATTTCTCAAAGTTTATCAAACTGTACATTAAAAATGGGTACATTCTACTCTATGCAAATTATGACTCAAAAAAAGGTAAGTTAAAAAGTAAGAAAAAAAATCTCTTGTTCCTAGTGAAGAATCCTTGATAAAGAAGGTAAAGACTACATGAGCACTGTTTATTCATCCCAGCTGTTGTGAGTCTCAAGTCTGATTATAGATGGGAGAGTAAAAGCCCCTGTTTATAAATTCAGTGTGAGCTTGTATAATTGTTAAGCATCTTAACAGTTTGCTTCTTTATCAAAATAAATCAGAGCTAAATGGAAATGGGTCTGGAGGGACTGAGGAGCTAGAGACTATGGGATAACTCTAAAGATGCATCTTAAAGATGGCAGCCTTGTATTACAAGAAGGGAAGGACCCAGAATGCTCGTCCCTCGTGCTCTTATGGGCAGACATTAATGAAAGAGAATACAGGTAGAGGGACATAGACTGAAGAGAGAGGCAGGGTTCTGGAGAACAGAGTGATCTCCTGTGCTTCTGGCAGTGCTTCTGGCAGTGCTTCAGGAACAGAAAGTGTGTATGGCGGTACCAGCAAGAGCCCTCCTCCATGGGCAGAAGGGGGCCAGCCCTACTCTTGCTGGTTCCAGCAGGGGCCTAGGGGCAGACCTAAGCTTCCAGGTCTCCCCTTCCTCACTAACTGGTCCCCCAGCTTTTAGTGTGGGATGTTGGGGTCCCCTGCCCATGGGATGATAAAGAAATGTAAGACATAGATCTTCTGTCCATGCTAGCTATGTGGCTTTTGATAAGTTACTTAGTCTGAGTCTCAGTTTCCTTATATTTAAAGTGTGGATAGCCCTGGCCAGCATGGCTTGGTTGGTCATCTTCCTTCAAACTGAAAGGTCATGGGTTTGATTCCTGGTCAGGGCACATGCCTAGGTTACAGGTTCAGTCCTCAGGTCAGGGCATGTATGGAAGGCAACTGATCAATGTTTTTCACACACATTGATGTTTCTCATTCACATTGATGTTTCTCTATATATTTCTCCCTCTCTTCCCCTCTCTCTAAAATAAAAAATAACTTAAAAAATAATAAAGTGGGGATAAAAATTTAAGTGAAGCAATATATTAAGGCTTTTAACATATTGCCTGGCACATCATAGCAATTTAATGTATAGAAATTATTGTTATTATTACTGCTATTATTATTGGGACAAGACTAATGCATGCAGAACAAATGAAGGATGGTATATAATGAAGAATATTTTTAGTTGGTGTAGACCAGAGCAGCCTTTTAGGCTGGGAACCATAGAAGTTAATTCATCACTCATAGACATGTAAATATATATTAGGATCATACTATGTATCCTCACCTCCCCTTCACAGCACTGTCCTCATTTGTGATATACTTAAATTTTTTTATTGTATTTTTTCCATTATCATTTAATTCCCTTATACCCATGCCCCCTGCCCAGCAATCACCACACTGTTGTCCATGTCCATGAGTCCTTTTTCCTTTTTGCTCAGTCTCTCCACCCCTCCCGTCCCTACCCCTTAGCTGTCATCTGCTCTCCATCTACGAGTCTGTCTCTATTTTGCTTATTAGTTCAGTTTGTTTGTTAGATTCTACATATCAGTGAAATCATATGGTATTTATCTTTCTCTGACTGGCTTATTTCACTTAGCATAATGTTCTCCAGGTCCATCCATGCTGTCTCAAAGGGTAAAATTTTCTTCTTTTTTAAGGCCAAGTAACATCCCATTGTATAAGTGTACCATAGTTGTTTTATCCACTCATCTACTGATGGATACTTGGGCTGCTTCCATGTCTTGGCAATTGCAAATAATGCTGCTATGAACATAGACATGCTTATGTTCTTTTGGATTGGTGTTTTGGGTTCCTTCAGTTATACTCTCAGAAGTGAAATCACTTCTGAGAGTATAAGGCAGATCTATTTTTAATTTTTTTAGTTTCTCCATATTGCTTTCCACAGTGGCTACACCAATATCATTCTCACCAACATGGCAAAAGAGTTCCCCTTTCTTCACATCCTTGCCAGCACTTGTTATTTGTTGATTTATTGATGACTGCCATTCTGACAGGTGTGAGATAACTCATTGTGATTTCAATTTGCATTTCGCTGATTACTAGTGACATTGAGCATCTTCTCATGTCTATTGGCCATCCATATGTCTTCTTTGAAGAAATGTCTATTTAGGTCCTTTGCCCATTTTTTTATTTGGCTTGTTTGGTTTTTTGGTGTTGAGTTTTGGAAGTTCTTTATAAAGTTTGGATATTAACCCCTTATCAGGTGTATTGGCAAACATCTTCTCCCATTCTGTGGGTTGCCTTTTTATTTTGTTGATGTTTTCCTTTGCTGTGCAAAAACTTTTTAGTTTAATATAGTACCATTTATTTATTTTTATTTTGTTTCCCTTGGCTGAGGAGATATAGCTGGAAAAAAATATTACTATAAGCAATGTCTGAGATTTTGCTGCCTATGTTTTCTTCTATGATTTTTATGGTTTCAGGTCTAACATTTAAGTCCTTAGCCCATTTTGAATTTATTCTTGTACATGGTGTAATAAGTTGGTTGTTCATTTTTCTGTATGTATCTGTCCAATTTCCCAACACCATTTAATGAATACACTATCTTTAGCCCATTGTATGAGTTTGCTTCCTCTGTCAAATACCGATTGACTATGAAAGTATGAGTTTATTTCTGGGCTCTCTATTTTGCTCCACTGATCTATGTGTCTGTTTTTATGCCAGTGCCATGCTGTTTTGATTACTATGGCCTTAGAGTATAGTTTGATGTTAGGTAGCATGATTCTTCCACCTTTGTTCTTCTTTCTCAGGATCTTGGTTGCTCTGTGGGGCCTTTTGTGGTTCCATGTAAATTTTTGAAATATTTGTTCTAGTTCTGTAAAATATGTCATTGAAATCTTAATAGGAATTGCATTGAATCTGTAGATTGCTTTGGGTAGTATGGGCATTTTAATGATGTTAATTCTTCTTGTTTATGAACACAGTATGTGCTTCCACTTATGTACCATTTCTGGGGGCCTTTAGAGAAAGCAGAACCACCACTGTCCCAGCTGCCTTTCCCTACTCCCCATACCACCTTACCAACTGCACAGACTCTCACTGAGCCCTGGCCCAGGGAGCAGACAGTCAGGGCTGCCAGCCACCTTCCAAAACATGTTTTGCCTTTTTGCCTTCATTCTGTGGCTTGGCTCAATGGGTCCTAAAAATTCCCCACACCTGGGACAGGCCAAGATGGGCTGCTCCATTGCTACTGTTTTCCAGCTGGAAAGCCCTGCTGTGTCCTCAGACTGGCCTTATAAGATGGGACAGCAGGCCCTGAGGCCACAAGATTAACAGGGGTCAGCTTCCAGGGCTACATGAGGGATGGGCATCAGGAGGCCTTGGTGTGAAGCCCGGGGGTCTTGCTGCACAGCCCCACAGTGTCTCCCAAGAAAGGGCATCCAGGATGGTCTTCTAGGCTGCCAAGAGGGGACTGGATCGAAGGGGCAGCATTTGTGCCTAGTACATTAGTTTCCAGCTCACAACCCTCAGCCTGGAGCACCCTTGGCTACATCCACTGGCAATGGATGCCAAGGCCAGCATAAACACTACAAAGGTAACGGAGTGTCTCTTGGTGAGAACATTTCATAGCAATACTCTGGCTCCTTCCACGATGCTATTTCATGAGCCACAACCATTGAAAGTATTTATCCTTTGCTGTGTATCTTTGGGGTCAGTCATGGGTCTTGGTACCCAGTTGTCCTGTATGTGTATTGCCCATTTTAGACTTTTGTCAGCTCTTAGAGCAGAAGAAAACAAGTCTGCTTGCTTGCTCCATGGAGTACTTCGAATAGGCCCCAAGGCCCACACCACCCTGGGACCTGACTGAGGGTGGAAAACAAGGATGCACTAAGCATGGCTCCTCTTTCCCACCATTAATTGGGAGGATCCTGTCTCACATGCCCCTGGCAAATGCCAGTCTGGTGGGGAGACAGACTTGTCCAGAAGAACATTCAACCTTGTTGTCTGTAAGCAGAGCCAGGCCAGATGAAGACTGCATGTAAGAGACCCAAGAACAAGCTGTAGACAAATGAGCGTGAGCAGAAGGCAGGGTGCATGGAGGAGCAGAGGAGCTGCTAGAATCTGTTCAGGTGGGCCGCAGGCCCTGGAGGAGGAGTGCTTTGATACAATTTCCAGGCCTTATGGATGGTAGCCCTACGGATGGTAGCCCTACTCTCCATAGAACAAAGCCTGGGGCTGAGGCAGGCATGACAGTTACAAAAGGCTATGCTGTCTCACCCTGTCCTGGCCTCAGGGCTTCAGCTCACTGCCCTGTGTCCCAGTCCCAGGAGGGTGGGATTTCATGCACACATTGCTGTGATATCCCACAGTAGCTCCTCTGAGCCCACCAGACTGAGAAAAGAGAAAACTGGGGACTGAGAACATTCTGTGCTTCACTCTGCCTCTGGTTGTGTCCTTTCCTTTGATAGGGAGTATTCAGGAGGCTCACAGACTGGGGAGGAGGCAGGGACAGCCACGTGGCACAGCCCCGAGCAGGGTGCTCTGGCTCTGCGTAAGTGGGGGTTGTGCATCAGAGGAAGGAGGGGACCTCATTCATAAGCTGCAGGCCAACCAGCCATTTTCCCAGACTGGGCAAGAGAAGCAGAATAAAAGAGAAATGGAAAGAAAAGACACAGAGGCTTGTGGGAGTAATGAGAGGAGTGAGTGAGTATCTGTGTCACCTGCTAGAAAAGAGATGACAGCTCTGTTATTTCATTAAAGGCCACAGACCAGGTCTCAGGAGACCAGGGCTCCAATCCAGTTTGACACCAAGATTGGTATGGGCAGGAACCGAGTTATATCATGTTTTATTCATTACTCCCCCACTGCATACACACACACACTGTGGATTACCATTCATTCTGCAAGCATCATCAGTATAGCATAGACAGCATAGACCCTGGAGGCAGGTTGCCTGTGTTTGAATCCTGGCTATGACACTTAGTAACTGTATAATACTCTGTAAAATACGGGTGATAATATTGTGCCTGCTCCTGAGTTGTTATGAGGATGAAATGAGCTAATGCACTATAATATCCATTCATGGCAGGGAGCTCTACTAGGTATTAGCTACTCTGACTGCTGTTACTTATCTGCCAGGTCCTTTGTTAGGAGCTGGGTCTGTGCCTTGGACATGCTGCGATCATGTGGAGGCAGTAGACACAGAAACAAGCCGTAAGTGCACAGTGCTGTGAGAACAGTAACAACTGTGAATAGGGAAGCTCACTCTGCCTGTGGGAATCAAGGAGAGCTTCACATAGGAGGTAACATTTGATTTGGACCTTGGAGGATGGATAGGAATTCCCCAAATGGAGAATAAATTTAAAAAAATAAAAAAGTTTATCTGAACCCAGATTGGCCAACACTTAAAGATGTGAAAACCCAGGAAAACATGATCTCATAAATCTGGTTCTTGGTTCTGTGGGACATATGGAAGGAAATGAAAATGGCAGGAAAGACGGGTCAGGCTGCAGATCTTCAAGTGTCATACTAAGGCATTTGAACTTTGTTCTGTAAATAACAAGACACTGCAGTGCTTTAAGCAAGGGGGGGGGTGCATGATTGGGCCTGTGTTTTGGGAGATAATGCACTTGGCGGGTCATGGAAAGTAGATTAGAAAATGAGAGGGCTACAGGAAAATACACACACATGGATTTTGCGATGACTCAGGCCAACACAAAATAGAAGAAACTATTCTAGTGCTCGAGGCACACTGCCAGATTACACTGGGGCCAGGGTGCAGGATACTGAATACCAGAACTGTGCTGGTCTCCAGACTCCAAGTAGGAATCAGATTCGGAATGGGCCCTTGGGGAGCTGGTAGACCAGGCAGGTGGGAGAACAGAGGAAAACAGGGAAGTGGCACCAGTCCTAGGTTAGCTATATAGTAGGGGCCAGGGGGCACTGGCATACATGGACAGATGGTCATCACTACCCAGGGGCTGAAGAAAAATGTTCTGTTAGGAGAGCATCCTAGAAGATTTGACACGTGGGGGAAGGATACCCATCTAGACAGAAGGAGCAGAAAGCAAAGATGTAGAGATGTGAAATAGCTTGGAGTGTTCTTGTTGGTGTGAGACAGTCACATGTTTGGGGTTTAGAGCCTGAGAGACAGGGCTAGAGACAGAAGCAGGGTCAGAGCTTGGGCCACATTCTATGATCTCAGCCAAGGGTGTGGATCCTAATCACTCACTGGGACAACCTTTAAAAATACAGAACTCCTTCGATCAGCATCTGTCAGGGTGGGGCCACAGGCATTTCTAAGAGCTCTCAAGTGAATCTGAGGAACATTCTGAATTAAGAACTATGGTCATGGGGACAGAAGCCACTGAAAGGTGACTTGGTCAGATCCATGCCTTAACAAGAGTCAGATGGAGGGTAGAGGGCACAGGAAGTGCAAGGCAGGGAGACCTGGTGAGGAACTCCAGCAGCAGTTCAGTGCCATTGAGGAGAAAAAGGAGGTGCACCACTAACCCATCACGGAAATAGAACTTACAGAACTAGAGGAATCCACATAGCAGGTAAGTCAGGGAGGCAATGAGAGTAACTCTGTTTTAGGAATGAGAATCTGAGGCCTACATTAGCAGTTCTCAATAGTTTTAAGTTTGAGGATTTTCTTTTCAGTGTCAAAAAATGAATATGTGATAATAGTTAAACTTGCAAGAATAGAAAATACTTCACAACACCAAGCTACATGGATTTAGAGCAGATTATAAAGAATTTGCATTTTATTCATCATAGTAGCACAGATATATACAAACAACATCAGTGGAGGTGAGGAACCTGGGTTCAAATCTTATCCCCACCATCACTAGATAAGTGACCTTGAGTGCTTTAACTGTCTGCCTTAGTCTCTCACCTATGAAAAAGGTGTTTGAGCAGTCCCTGCTTCATGGAGTTGCATGAGGACTAAAGAATTGTATGTGTAGAGGGCTTAGAGGAATAACTGGCATGTAGTCAGCTTCAACAAGCTTTCGCCATTAATGTTTCTGTTATTCAGTTAAAAGATGACGCTTGGTGCACATGTGGATATAAGGACCTCCAAGGTCATGGGTGGTAGTCCCTGGTAGGGCTGCCCTGCCCCTTCCCTCCTAGACCTTGCAACCTAGGGCATAACTGACCCCCCCAAGGCCACATGTTATCATCACATGGCTGCAGCATGACTACCTCTGTGAGGCAGGGTAATTTCCCAATAGTCTACAGCAAGGAGCAGGATGGCATTAGTAACTTATTAGAACTATACCTTCGACCTTGATCTTAGATCCAGGTGCTGTGACTTCCAAAAGGTGATTTTTACAACATAAGAAATTAAGTGGAGTTTCAGGATAATGTGACTGGAGGGCACAAGGCACCCAGAACCTGGGAGGGCCTCACCTGGGAAGGTGGATACCGTCACTATTCAACTGAGCCTGGCTTCTCCAGAACCTGAGGAACTCCAGAAAAGTGCTGACCCTGAAGCCCCAGGGTGGTGTGGTCTGGTCATACCAACTGATGTTGTAGCAAGACTGCTCAGACAGGCCACCAGTTGATGACCCCCAGACAGAATCGTAGACAATGAGCAGAGGGGATTTCAGGGTCCTCTCATTCCATGGTGCTCACTGTGTGGCTGGCAGGCCTGTTCTGTTCCTTCTTTCCCTGTCTTTGCACCTGTCTTCCTCAGGTTGACAGGGGCAGACCAGTGTCATGTTCCCAGCCACAAGCAAGGCAGACAGTAAATGGAAGAAGCCTGTAAATTCTATGGCTTTGTTTTCCACAAGACTGAGTCCTTGAGGGTTTCTGGGTATGAGTACAGTATTTTGGCCAGAAGTAAGGAGACAAGGAAGAAATGGCCCCTGGTTGAGGCCAGGCCAGGGGAGAATGTGAGGTTCTGAGGGGTCTGAGCCCCTAGCAGAGTGCCAGGCCACCAGCATGTCTCCAGAGAGGAAATGACAGCTCTGCAGGTTTCTGTCCTCTGCACATAGCCTTAGAAACTCAGAGCTGCTCAGAGAGAGGGGTCTTTCAGGGTGAAGAGCGTGGCCTGAGCATCCTGGGGGCAACCCTGACAGGGAACCACACACACCTCTGTACAAGCACTTGCTGTGACCCAGACCCTGGCACCACACAAACCCATCACCACTGCCGTTCAGCGGTAGGCAGGGGCACCGAGAAGGACTGGGATGTAGTTTTCCACTGTGCCAGTAACATGAGTGCTCAGATTCAGAAATTCAATTGTTATAGAAGTTAAATTACAGGATAATTTAACTACTGAGTTGATAGGCTGCAACGGACACCTGCCACATGCAGATGAGAGAACTGAGGCTCTGAGAGGGAAGATGGGTAGCCAAGGCCACCAGCAAGCATACACAGGAGGCAGAGCAGAACCGGACCCAAGTCTGTGAGACTCCATGTTCAGGAGTGGGGGTGGGGGGCAACATGCCCAAACGTCCACAATGGGGCCTAGTCAAATAAATAAAGGGCAGAGAAAGAGCTTGGGCACAAAAATGGAGTAACTGTCAAGATACACTACCAAGTAAAAATAAAAGTACACAGTTACTTGTAATCATCACTTGTAAATCTGGCAGACACAGAAGCTGGTGTGCTGATCATCTCCTGGAGGACACTGGGGGATGGGGACATGAGTAAGGTAGGAGACTTTTCCCAGGTGCAACCTTTTGTACTTTTTGGATTTTGAATCAAGATAATGTATTACCTATTCATATTTTTTAAATAATAGGATTTTTTAAAAAAAGAGTGAAAGAGAGCCTCCTTGTTCAACCCTCTTGAATGTGATAAAACAGACTCCTACTGAGGACTTAGGGTGTGTCAACCGCCTGGTGGGTGCTGTGGGTTATACCATGATGACAGGGTGCTGCCTCTACCTACCAGGAGCCCACTCACCCCAGGCAACTCAGAACTTCCAGGCTGGGTGGTAGGATAAGAGACCACAGGACTCCCACAGCTTGTCTCTGTTATGTATTTGCCTAGCTGCCCAGCCACGCTAGGCTGTGAGCCTCAATTAGAGAGGGACGAGGGTCCATTCCAGGACCAGCCCCTGTAGATCTGATGACCACAGGGCAGTCTGAGCCAAAACTCCTCAGTGCCACCCTGCTCCTTCCCCACAGTCTCAGAGACAGGGCAGTGGGGACGTGGGGAGCCTGTATTTCTAGAAGCCTGTCTGTATTTCTATGGAAAGGATCATACTCAATCGCAACCTTTCCTCTCTTGCTTCAGGCACTAACATGTAACAAGCAGCAGTTACTGTGAGGGTCAAATAAGCAGTGTCCCGGTAGGGGACTGCAGCCTGTGTGGGAAGTGTGAGCAGGTCCAGGCTCTCTGGAAATCAGGCTGCAATCCACCACACTGCATAGTCCTTGTCCCCCTCTCCCTGCTCTTTTCTTCCCCCACGTTTCACACCAGCTCCCTTGTAGGAGTAGGCCACAGCAGCAGCCTGGAGAGCTTGACTTTCTACCACTTTCCCCAGAATTCGCCTCATGTTGTCCTTAACATACCAGGATGAGAGAAGTACCTCCTTGGGGTGAAGCTACATGACTGGTATCCTTGAGGAGGGGAAGCTCTTTCTGGAGGAATTGCAGGGTCTGTGTGAATGAAGCCAGGGAGTCAATGCTCTCCCAGACAATGTTCCCAATGAGGCTCATGTTGTCCTGGGTACAGAACATGGGGTAAGGTTATTACATTAGACCCAGGTGTGATCAAGACCTGTTCACCAGGTAGCTAGAGAGTAGAAGAGTGAACATTTCAACCCTAGGTGTCCCAAGCCCAAATCTCAGGCTCTCTTCAAACTATTGCTAGAAAAGAACTCAGAGTTCATTTAGTATAACCTCACATTTTCAAATGATGAACCAGGCCAGAGAGGGAGAGGGACATTTCCAAGGTCACATAGCATATAACAGGAAAAGCCAAGTCTCAAAAACTCAGCCCCTATCTTCCACTGTTGAAACAATTTTGTCCCCTGTCACAGCAATAAGAAAGGCAGATTAGTTAAGAATACCTGATACCTCACTTAGAGTGACCTGATTTGTCCCAACTCACTCCATTTCTCAGTTGTTGACCTTAGACCAGCGGTTGTGACCTCAAATGTCTTCAAGGATAGGCTGAGCAGTAACTGAGTAAGTAATCAACTCTATGACAAGAGAGCTGGGAGGAATGGTGACTGTGTTGAACCAGGCAGTGCTTTTCCTTCCTAAAAAGCTTCAAATCCAATTTTTAAAAGTATCAATGCTGCATATGCTTTGTGGGAGGGGAGTATGCGGCACAGATGGAACAAAATGGACCATGAGTTGGTAATAGTTGAAGAAGGGCATTGGGTACATGGGGTTATTAACACTATTCTGAGTAAATGTGTGTATGTTTTAAATTTTCCATATAAAAGGTTTTTTTTATTAATGTGCTATCAAAAAAGCACATAGTGGGTCCTCAAGGCACATTAGATCTACAGGCCACCAATTAGCATGTTCTAGACACTCCCTAATAGCCCTCTGTCTCTCTTTGTCCTTCATGGCAATTCTTTCCGAATGACCTGGGACAGGGAAAGATGAGGGAGAGAGGGAGGGAGACATAGTGGCTTGAGAAGGGCTTGGAGTTCAGCCATTATCAACGCTCATGATCATGGACTCTGGGGATTTGGGTGAACTCCATAAAAATGGATTCAAGTCATACACCCTGCATCCTGTCGAACCCCTTCTACCCCCATCCTTTGCCCATCCTCCCTGCATATCACTCTTTCTTGCTCACTTTTCTTACCACCCACCCAACCAAGAGCAAGAAGCAAATCTAGGGTTGATATCCTCAGTCTGCAGAAGGGCACATATCCCATCAGGATGAAAAATAAAGTGCATGAGTGGCTTGGCACATGCAAGGCACCTGTGGCTCTAGAGAGGATTGCACTGACTTCTAGGAAGACCTCACAAGCAGGTAAGGAAGGTTCACAGTTTTTGGTAGAAGCACACTGGGAAAAGAAGGTACGAGTTGTTTTTGTTGTTGTTGTTGTTGTTGTTTACTCTGTTTCTTAGGCTGACTACTATTCACCATACTTATCTCCTAACCCTAATATCTTCTCAGTTTATAAACTGCTCTCACACATATGATTTTATCTTCCAGCCCTGTGATATAGGTACAATATTATCCCCACTTCATAGATAAGGAAACCAAGGTTCCATGTGATTAGTGACTTGCCCAAGATCAGATAGCTTGTAAATGGCAGAATTCAGGACTGCTGACACTGATTTTAATGTTCTTTCCTCCACCCCAGATTGGGAGGTGTGGCAGGGCTCTTCCTCACTGGGCTCTTCAGCTCTCCATTGACCTGGGGAGAGAAAAAAATATATCATTGAAGTTTCTAAGTAGTCATTTGGGGTGGCAGGAAATTTTTGATGGGCTCAGTTCACTGCAAGTGTGTTGCCAATTTTAATTGAGAAGAATTATTTGAAGTAATAGTCTGACTTGAATGGGTCTTCTGGGATGACATGGACAGGTGCGCTTGGATTTCTCCACGTCATTGGGTGATGACCATACAGCCCCTAAATCTATCCTGAACGTGATATGTGTTGTGGACCGTTCAGCCTGGTTTCAGGAGTTGTAACCCTCACCCCATGGTGGGCTGTGTAAGAGCCCAAGGGACCCACTTCATCTGGGTCTGTTCTGTCACAAGGATGTGACCTACTAAGGAGACAAAGCTTATCTCCCTGGCAGGAGCACTGCTTCTGCCTCATCCATCTCTGGCCCCATAGCTTGGTTGGCAGTCAATGACAGGTAAGACTCCTCATGGGAGGGGCAACCTAAGCCAGACGCGACCACTTGGAAGGCCTCACGGAAGGACTCGGGAGTTGCAGCAAAGAGGATGTGATGGACCCTCGCCCCCCCTGCCCCCCCCCCGGCTATTCTGACATAGCCCGAGTCCTCATTTCCATCTGGGAGATGTCTCCTGCTTCCTAATTGCCTTAAAGCCTGAAACTGTGGGGGTGAGCGGTGCAGCCCTGCCCTGGCCAGGATGGCTCCTTGGGTGATTGGCATAAGAAAGAATTCCTAAAGTCCTGTGAAACCTGCTTTGCTAAGAGTGCTCTTCCTGAGGTGACAAGTGGCCCAGGAGGAAATGAGCATGTCTCCCAAAGTTTGGCAACCCCCCTTCCTGACAAACACTGGCTCGGATTAAGCCCTCAGATTTCTTTGACATGTTAAACTTGTATTCCGGTGTATTGGAACCCAATAAAAGCCTAGTGAGGAAGGGGCTCTGGGTCATTCTCCTCTGAGAGTTTGACCCCTTTCCTCCCCAAGCAGAAGATGTCTTGGTAGTTTTTACTTTCATCCATGATGGAGGGATGGGGCTCTGCGGGCGGAGCCCCCCCACATCTGGCGCCCAGGACAGGGTCCCCCGCAGATACGGATAGAGAAGCTGAAAGAAGACACTAACATTGTCCATTTGCTGTGTGACTCCAGGCTAGATTTTTCCCTCTCTGGTCCTCAGAGTACCCTTCTGACAGCCAAACCAAAGCTATCTCCCGTGCTAGCTCACTGTACAGGAGGCTGTACTTCTTTAGCAACCTCCTAGAGAAAATGACATGGGAAATGATTGTCAGAGGAAGTGTCCCACACCCCTCATTAGTTTGGGACTTTAACACCAAGAAAGCAATAGGAAGCAAGGCAATTGTTAGGAGGAAGGATGAAACAGGCTAGTGTGGACCCAGCCCTTCAGCTCTGGCCCACACAGAGTTTGCTTTTCATGCTGTTCTTGTTATTTTGATTTGTTTCCAAACATGGGTCAAACAATCTGTACCCAGAAGCAGCAGCAGCAGCAGCAGCAGCAGCAGCAGCAGCAGCAGCAAAAAATGTTATTAAAAATGAGTTTGTTAGTGGGCTTGATGTGTGGATGAAGTCTTTGGGAGCTTTGGCTGCCAAATAAAGACTTTATTGTTGTCATTCCTCCTTTCCCAAGCTCCCTCCCTCTCTTCTCCCCTCCCTCTCTTCTCCCCTCCCTTCCTCCTCCTGTCCCTCCCTACAATCTGCCTGCACCTCCCCCTAACATAACCTCCCCACCCCAATAGGATCTGGTAGATGAAAAGTCAAGCAAACACAAGCACACTAGCAGCACTGGGAGATCAGAACTTCTAGCTGGCTCTTTGCTGCCACAGCTCCACCGAAGGTTGGGGGAGGAAGAGGAGGGAGCCTTGCCGGGGACTAACCCAGAGCTGAGAGCAGAGGCAGGTGTATGCAGGTAAGCCCAGTGGGGAGATGCACAGGAAACCTCCTCCCTCCAGCAAGTGTTGTCCTGCTCTGTCCAGCCTAGGTGGTTGACCTAGTCTCTGTCTCTTCCTTCCTACCTTCCACTTTTGTATCCTTTCAAATGAGTTCAAATTAGTCGTCCTCATTGCTTCTCCACCATTTCTCTTTCTTCTCTTCATCATGCTCTACCTGCATATTTGCTGGCTGCAAAAGTTTAACTTTCTTGGTACAGATGTTTGTTGTAGTACAGAGTTTTACAGAGTGTAAAAGTGTAGTACAATACTTTTATAGATTGGGTATTTTCATAGAAACTGGAATCAAGAACCCATTTCTCTGCACTTTTTACATATTGTCACTCACCATCACAGGCACACACACATTACACAGAGACTTTCATTCTACAAAACACACATAAATATACACACACACAAAAAGCTTCTGCCCACTCACCTGAACTTTCTGACTGCATGTGACATGCAGAGCTAGACACCTACACACGCTTCATATTTTCTCTCGCCCTCTCACACGCCTCGCCAACGGTAAGAGCAAAGAGAAAGTGTGCCTTCCCACTGAGATGGCAGAGCCAAAGAAAATCACGTGTGCTTAGTCTAGGCAGAGCAGAGAGAACATGAACAAGAGCGGAACTTGGAAGGACTTCTTCATTCTTTAGAACTTAATTGGGTAGGAGGGAGAAACAGTCGCTTTCCAGCCTGCGCAGTATCTTCCCAGTAGCTCTGAATTTCTGTCTCACTGGTCCAAACCACTGTCTTTGGAAAGAAAGAGAAGGAAGAATCCAGCTTCCAAGCATTGAAGGTCCTAATCTCCAGCTCAAGCAGTGTTCATTTGCTTTTTGGCAGGCAGTCAGAAAAGATTCCCCTTTAAAGCCATTTCAAAATTATCCCAGGTTGCCAAGGAGTCCTTGTGGCAGAGAAAAAATTAAGGAGTCTCTTAATGAGTCAGAGAGGGGAAAACTGGAGGAGTAACTGAGTGGGGCTTGCTTCCAAATAGGGTAACCCTTGTCCATGTCAAAAAGATAGAGTGCTGTCCCAAGGCAGGCAGGGGTGGGCTAGACCAGGGCTCCCAGGTATGGGTGGTCTTCACAATCACTTGGGGGCAAGGGAAAAGGGAATGAGGGTACTTACTAAAAATATAGAAGTCTGGAACCCTTGCTCCAGACCTACTGAATAGAGACCCCAGGATCTGTCATGGTTTTAACACAGAAGGTCAGCCAGGACTTGAGAACCTGAATCAGCGGCCTGCAAGAGACTCTTCAGTGCTAGGACTGAAGAGCCCAGAGCTCCTGGCAGTGCTAGCTGGGCAGAACGGTTATGTTTCCTGAACAAGGACTGTGTGATGGAATAGCTCCGGAGTGCCCCAAATGGGAGTTGGTGCTCTGGGAACAGGAAAGATCTCCTGAGTGCTCTCCCTCTATCCTCCTTGAGAGCACCTGCAACCATATCGCAGGGGAACATCCTAAAAAGAAAGGTCTTCCAAGATACCTCCAAAAGGCTTTTGTTTCCTCTCGCCTGCTAATCTGCCTGCCTTGAGCCTCCTGAAGCACTGTGCTGGGCCTTTCCCCATCTCTTCCACATCCTTCTTCTCCTGCCCAATAGCTGTCTGTTCTGACGGCCTCACACAGAAGATGGGCTGGACACTGAGCTCTGCCCAGTGGGCAGCCCCATTTATTGGGCATGTGAGGGAAGCATTTTAAGGCTGGAAGGGGCAAAAAAGCCAGTTAGGGAAGGTTGGGAGGGAAAGTCATGGGTCACAATGGGACTTGTGGCCAGCTCTGAGCTTTGTCCCTCACCAGCACCTCCTTACCTGCTGCAGAAAGGCTTCAAGGCGGGGTGGAGGTGGCAGGGAATGAACTGGAGGACAGAATAAGCATTTGCAGGTGGCTGGGGGTCTATGGTCTCCAGTTAGTTGGTTCTGGGATCCCAGTGTGGTTTCACAAGCCACAAGTGAGAAGTTGCTCTGTGTGAAAGGAGAGGGGCAACCCATGAGCAAGGATCCCCACCGTCTGGTGGAAGGCTGAACTGCCCTCTGGCCAAGCTGGAGGGAAAGAGATCCTATTACTCTGAAATAATGTCAACAATAGCTTAAGATTCACTGAACACCCATTTTACACACACTTACTCATTTAATCCTCAAATCAATATAAGAAAGTATTAATGTATTCGTTTTACAGATGAGGGAGCTGAAGCTTACTTGAGGTAAAAGATTTGCCCAAGAGCATCCAGTGAAGAAGCTAGAATAGCGAGTTTAGGACCCAGATGTATAAGCACTTAGGGCATCAGACGGATTCTTTTAGAGATGGAGGCAGGAAGAAGGAGATGGTGAGGCAAGGAGAGAGGAGAGCCATCTTACCCTTGTCCTTCCCCAGCCCCCCAATGGAAAACTTGCTCTTCTACACTAGTGGCCTGAGGACAGAAAAACTTCACTCTGTTTACACTTTTCCTTGTGGTAGACACCGGGGAGAGATGGTCTCTCCATCATAGTGTTATATTTAGTTTTAGCACTTTTTGATCTGCAGCCCATTTTAAAGTTACTTATCACACTTGCTTCTGACAACAGCTGGGTAAAGAATACAGGAATAGGAGCATTTCTTATCCCCCTTTTACAGGTAAGGAAACTGAGGCTGAAAGCAGGTTTGTGTCACTAGGTAATGGTGGATGGGCTGAGAAGCCTACTCCCCTGTCTAGTATACACCATGAAGCTCTCCTTGTCCTCCCCAGTCAGGTCCACCTTTATACTGATTTCACCCCCAAGCAGCTGCATCAGTGGTGTGTTGAATTCATCATGACCCCATATCAGCCCTCTTGTTATCCCAGGACCACACGAGTCCCACTTACAGACCTTAAAAGGGTCTCAGGCAGCCTAGGTGGGTCTGCCTTCCTCTTCTACTAACAGTTGGGCAGAGACTGTCTGATTCTCCTGCCTTCCAGCTCCCTTCTGGGCTTCAGGAAGAGATGTAGGGGACAGGATGGTTTTCAGAAGTCTGAGTTTAGAACAGAAAGTTGAAAATGGAGAAAGAGGGTCATGCCAATGTCCATGGGTGTGGCTCCAGGGCAAGGGGCAGCCCCATTTTCCACAACAGGGTCACTGGCTGCATTAAGCCATGGGGGTTTAGGGGTAACAATGAGACAGGGAATCTGATGAGAAAGAGAATGCCAATAAGTTGTGTGGAGTAATCCCTTAACCTGAGGAAACATACCCAACTCACTCCTAGGCAACCCCAATTCCCAACTCTCCATACAAAGCCAACTACCCTTAAGTTTTCTCACAAGTGACTTGACAAACCCATGCGGACCTCAACCCAGCCCTGCCCTGAACCTAAACATTGCACCAGCCCTGGGTATTCCAATTTTAAATGAATGAATTTATGATCTAGATAGAGATGAGGGCTAGCTCACTCTAAAATAAGAGTCTCTCTAGAAAATCTGTTCTTTTATAATCAAAGCAACAAATAAGCTAACCCCTGCTATTTGTAGAGAGTTTGCATGCTATGATATGCCTTTATGTGCATGATCTCATTTGATACTCACACAGAGAAGAAGCCTGAGGCCTGGGGTGGAGAGGCACAGCCAGGATTCAAGCCCAGATCTCCAATACTGGAACTGAAATTTGAATTTCAAACTCTCTTAGGAAATGTTCTTAAACGGAGAGATTGAAATTTGAGTTGGGTGAAGCAATTGCCCACAGACTCTCCCCATGAAGCAGCAGCCTTTAGAGAGACAATGTTAGCAAACAGGGCTGCAGGAGTTCAGTGACTGTCGGTGGTAAACCGGTGTTCAGTGACTGAGCAGTGAGCACAGTTAGCAAAAAGTTTGGAGGTGGGGAGGTATGCTTGCAAAAGCATAAGAAATTTAAAAATCACAAACATTTGTGACTCACCCCAGAGAGCTTATGATTGAATAGAAGGTTCTGGAAGGCAGAAGCATAAGAAAGTGTGACATGGGGTTTTTTAGGAGGAGAGCTATGATTCCCGATGGAGTTTGGGGAATTCCAGTCTGTCACACAGATTCTAGTTTCAGGGATTAGGACACTATAGTGCATTGCCAGAGCTGGGCTGTCAGGACCTCCCCCTGGACAGCCACACTCCAGCCAGAAGAGGCGTTGCCCAAGGAGAAAAGGCTTAGAAATGAACTCTATTTTCTCAAGGAAGAAGCGTGGGCGTGGGTGCACGCACGCACGCGCGCACACGCACACACACAGAATGGTCCAGACACAAACTGAGGGAAAGGGAATTAGCAGATCCAGCTTCTCCATGGAACAGGCCCATGGAGCTTTTCTAGGGAGCCTCACATCTGCTCTGGGGAAGCTTGGCCAGCCCCCAGATGTTTGGTATGCAAAAGGATCAGGACTGGCCAGCAGGTCAGAGAAGTCCCTGAAGGGTCTGGGAGGGCAATGGGGATGAGGAAGCCCTCTGTTCATTTCTGAAGTAAGGAGAGGGAAGCGGGCTGGCCAGGTAGACCTGTGACTGACCTGTGACCCTATCACTCCTCACAATGAAGACCAGGGCTGCAGAAACACTCTCACACAAAGGCCTGAGTCACTGTGCCTCACAGAGTGGGCTTTTGCTGGAAGCTCTGGACAAGTTTTCCCTGCTTCAAGGCCCAGCACCTGGCAGATGCTTTTGGTGACAGAGGGAATGCCAGGAAATAGAGAGCTCTAGCCAGTACTGGGGTGCCTCTTTGGGGCAGGGCTTGCTTGTTTCAGACTTCTGAGTGATAAGAAAATAAATAAATCCCAAAACAAAAAATTCAGGGTCACAAAAAGTGTGGCTTTTAAAAATGTTTGTTTTGCCCTGGCTGGTGTGGCTCAGTGAATTGAGTGCCAGACCGTGAACCAAAGGGTCACAGGTTCAATTCCCAGTCAGGGTACATGCCTGGGTTGCAGGCCAGGTCCCCAGTAGGGGGTGCACAAGAGGCAACCACACATTGATGTTTCTTTCCCTCTCTTTCTGCTTCCTGTACCCTCTCTCTAAAGACAAATAAATAAAATTGTTGGGGGAAAAAAAAGACCAGTTTCTGTTTAAGGAAAGAGGAGATTTGCTGGGACAAAACAACTGTTTTAAAAAAATGTTTGTTTTTAGCATACTAAACTACTTCCTTAAAATGTATATGCAAAATGATGGTGTTAATTTCAAGAAAATTACAAGGCTCATAAAATATTAATTCATAGTTCATCAAGTTGTACTGGTCTGGCCACAAGACTCCAAGTGTAGTTTTACAATGAATAACTTAACTTTTCCATTGTTACAGTGTATCCCTGAGAGTATTATAGCCTCAACTATAGATAAAGCCAAGAATCTAAATGCAAGCTCCTTTGTGACAAGAAGCCTGAGGAAAATGGCCTTCCTGGACCCCTTTGGGGAGGCCATCCTTGGAAAAGACCAATTTAGAAGGAAGTAGAAAGGAAACAAAGGCTACAAGCAATCTCTTCCCTCTTTCCTCCTAGTATGTCTGTCTACCTGCCTTCCCTCTCTCCCTTCCTCTCTCCTTCACTCTTTCCTTCGCATACTTAGTGTACTATATACAAGGGCTTACACATGCACACAGAACCCATGCAAACATGAGTTTGCTTATGTGTATGGTACAGGAGGTGTGTGTGTATATATACAGGCTGGGAGTCAAGGATGTTTTTGTGAAAAGTGTGGGATACTCCTTCCTACCCTCCACAGTTGAGCTCTGCCTTCTCTCCTGTTTCTTTTCATATTCAGCTCTCCTGAGAACCTGGCCCAGGACTAAACAGCTGGTGAGGGGCTTCTGTTGTCTTCCTTTGAGCAAAGCTAGCAAGAAGCTGGCACTGAGTCAGTCACTCACACAGGGAGGAGTCTAAGTTGATGTGGGCTCAAAGGAAAGAGAGTGAGCAGCCTGCAACAGAGGCCGTGATCACAGGGTCTAGATATAGCTGGGGATACATTCCAGCCCCGTCTATCTCAGAAAACCCCAAGAGGTCTGTATCCCCAGTGTGTCCTAGATCCAAAAGGGGGACATGCAGACACCACAGTCCTGAAGAAGCAACAAGAAGGGCCAGTGGAAACAATGTGAGAATGATGACCCTACCTGGAGATCAGAGGGGGTGTCAGAAGGATGGGGACCCTGAGGAGAGGATGGTACATGAAACCCGTTCCTCAGACCCTTCCCAGCCAGGCAAGGGGGAAAGCCTGTGAGAGCTGCCAATTTGTGTCTGCAAATCTGGGTCTACTGATATTTTACCATCTTAATTCCATGCAAACCACATGGCTCTATCTGAGGGGTCGCTGCAGCCAACAGGAAGGGCAACTTCAAAACACCCTTCAGCAACCTATTCCACTATGTCCTTGAGGCTAGCAGGAAGTTCTTTTTCTTCTTTCTTTGTTTAAAATATATTTTATTGATTATGCTATTACAGTTCTCCCATTTCCTCCCTTCATTCCCCTCCACCCTGCACACCACCTCCCACCCACATACTCCCACTTAGTTCATGTCCGTGTGTCATAAGTTCTTTAGCTTCTACATTTCCCACACTATTCTCACCCTCCCCCTGTCTATTTTCTACCCACCATCTATGCTACTTATTCTCTGTACCTTTTCCCCCTGTCTCCTCCTCCCACTCCCCTGTTGCTAACCATCCATATGATCTCCATTTCTGTGTTTCTGGTCCTGTCCTAGTTGTTTGCTTAATTTGCTTTTGTTTTAGGTGTGGTTGTTAATATCTGTGAGTTTGCTTTTTACTATTCATATTTTTTATCTTCTTTTTCTTAGATAAGTCCCTTTAACATTTCATATAATGAAGGCTTGGTGATGATGAACTCCTTGAACTTGACCTTATCTAAGAAGCACTTTATCTTCCTTTCCATTCTAAATGACAGCTTTGCTGGATAGAGCAATTTTGGATGTAGGTCCTTGCCTTTCATGACTTGGAATACTTCTTTCCAGCCCCTTCTTGCCTGTAAGGTCTCTTTTGAGAAGTCAGCTGACAGTCTGATGGGCTCTCCTTTGTAGGTGACTGTCCCCTTATCTCTAGCTGCTTCTAGAATTCTCTCCTTCATTTTAATCTTGGCTAATGTAATTCTGATGTGCCTTGGTGTGTTCCTCCTTGGGTCCAACTTCTTTGGGACTCTCTGAGCTTCCTGGACTTCCTGGAAGTCTATTTCCTTTGCCAGATTGGGGGAGTTCTCCTTTATTATTTGTTCAAATAATGTTTCCACTTGCTCTTCCTCTTCTCCTTCTGGTACCCGTATAATCTGGATTTTGGAACATTTAAAGATGTCCTGGAGGTTCCTAAGCCTCCCCTCATTTTTTTGAATTCTCGTTTCTTCATTCTTTTCTGTTTGGTTCTTCCTTTCTTCCTTCTGGTCCACTCCATTGATGTGAGTCCCAGTTTTCTTCCCATCACTATTGGTTCCCCATGCGTTTTCCTTCATTTCACCTAGCGTAGCCTTCATTTGTTCATCTAATTTGTGACCAAAATCAACCAATTCTGTGAGCATCCTGATCACCAGTGCTTTGAACTGTGCATCTGATAGGTTGGCTATCACTTCGTTGCTTAGATGTATTTGCTCTGGGACTTTGATCTGTTCTTTCATTTGGGCCTTTTTTTTCTTTTTTTGGTCTGATCTTGCCTGTTACATATAAGGGGCAGAGCCTTAGGTGTTCACCAAGGCAGGGCAACCCAGTGGCTGAGTTGTGATGCTGTATATGGGGGAAAGGTCCAAGAGGGAACAATGGTGCTTGCTCTGCTCTCTGTAGGATTTCAGTCCCTTCTGCAGCTTCCCACAAGCAGACTGGGCCCTTCTGGTGCTGATTCCCAGATGGGTGGACTTCTGTATGTTCTAGGACCCTGTGGGTCTTCTTTGAGGCTGGGAGTCTCTCCCGCTGCCTCAACCCCCACAGGTGTTTTCAATCAGTGTTTTGAGGCTTTATTTCCCTGTGCTGGGGCCCTGGGTTGCATAGTCTGTCTTGCTCCCCAGTTTCACCTGGTTTATCTGTGAATGAATATGTAAGCACCCGGTTAGCCAGCCACCTTGTGCGCCTCACTGGGTCTGCCCGCTGCCACCCTGCACCTGGGGGCTGCCAGCCGCAGCTTTTTCCTGCCTCAACTCCTCTCCATCAACCACCAACTCCATCCCTCTTACCAGTGGGGATAAATGTGTCTATTTTAACTCCTTGGTTGTTGGACTTCCTACAGCTCAATTTTCTGTCAGTTCTGATAGTTTTTTTTGTTTGTTTGTTTCTAAATTTTTGTTGTCCTTATTTTGGTGCGAGGAGGCACAGTGTGTCTAACTATGCCTTCATCTTGGTCAGAAGTCCAGGAAGAACTTCCTGGACTATTTTCTTTTTTCGTTTTATTTTCTATTTGCTTTTTTCTTTTTTATTTCTATTTTCTATTTGCTTTAAGGTAGAATCCAACTTCATATTTTTATTCTATCTATCTATCTATGTATCTATCTATGTATCTATCTATGTATCTATCTATCTATACATCTATCTGTCATCTGTTTTGTTTAATCCCTTCACTTTTTTCACCTATCCCTGTAACCCTATTCTCCAGCACTATTTGTTGAAAAGACTGTCCTTTCTTTTTTTTATTTTGTTTTAATTGTTGTTCTTGTACAGTTTTCTGTCTTTTACTCCCATCCCAGCCCACTGCACCAGCCCTCCCAACCTCCCTCCCATTTCAATCCCGGCTCTAGTTTTTGTCCATGTGTCCTTTATACTTGTTGCTCTAACCTTTTCCCCTGAAATTCCCTCCCCTCTCCCCTCTGGTGACTGTCAGCCTGTTCTCAATTTCAGTGTCTTTGGTTATATTTTGCTTGTTTGTTTGTTTTGTTGAATAGGTTCCTGTTAAAGGTGAGATCATATGGTATTTATCTTTCACCGCCTGGCTTGTTTCACTTAGCACACTACTCTCCAGTTCCATCCATGCTATTGCAAAAGGTAGGAGCTCCTTCTTTCTTTCTGCTGCATAGAATTCCATTGTGGAAATGTACCACAATTTTTTGATCCATTCATTTACTGATGGGCACCTAGGTTGCTTCCAACACTTGGCTATTGTAAATTGTGCTGCTATGAACATTGGGGTGCATAGATTCTTTTAGGTTGGTGTTTCATGGTTCTTTGGATATAACCCTAGCAGTGGAATTGCTGGATCAAAAGGTGGACCCATTTTCAGTTTTCTTAAAAAATTCCATACTGCTTTCTATAGTGGTTGTACCAGTCTGCAATCCCACCAACAGTGCACTAGGGTCCCCTTTTCTCCACAACCTCTCCAACACTTGCTCTTTGTTGCTTTGTTTATGATGGCCATTCTGACTGGTGTCAAGTGGTATCTCATTGTGGTTTTAATTTGCATCTCTCTGATAGATAGTGATATTGAGCATCTTTTCATGTGTTTCTGGATCCTCTGTATGTCCTCTTTGAAGAAGTGTCTGTTCAAGTCCTTTGCCCATTTTTTTAATTGGGTTGCTTGTCTTCTTAGAGTGGAGTCATGTGAGTTCTTTATATATGTTGGAGATTAAACCCTTATTTGAGGTGTCATTGGCAAATACCTTTTCCCATACAGTTGGTTCTCTTTTTATTTTAATACTGTTTTCTTTGGCCATGCAGGAGCTTTTTATGTTGATGAGATCCCATTTGCTTATTCTTTTCTTTAGGTCTCTTGCTTTAGGGGACATATCAGTAAAAATGTTGCTGCGTGGAATATCTGAGATTTTCCTGCCCATGTTCTCCTCTAGGACTTTAATGGTGTCAGAGCTTATATTTAAATCTTTCATCCACCTTGAATTTGTTTTTATGTATAGTGTAACTTGGTGCTTGAGTTTCATTTTTTACACCTAGCTGTCCAGTTCTCCCAATACCACTTGTTGAAGAAGCTATTTTTACTCGATTTTATGTTGCCCCCTTTGTCAAATATTAATTGACTGTAGAGACTTGGGTTTATTTCTGGGCTCTCTGTTCTATTCCACTGGTCCATGTACCTATTTTTATGCCAGTACCAAGGTGTTTTGGTTACAGTGGCCTTGTAATACAGTTTGGTATCAGGTATTATGATCCCTCCTACTTTGCTCTTCTTTCTCAAAATTGCTGCAGCTATTCAGGGTCATTTATGGTTCCATATAAATTTTTGAAGTGTTTGTTCTATGTCTGTGAAATATGCCATTGGTACTTTAATAGGTATTGCATTGAATCTGTAAATTGCTTTGGGAAGTATGGACATTTTGATGATGTTAATTCTTCCGATCCATGAACACGGTATGTGTTTCCATTTGCTTGTGTCTTCCTTGATTTCCTTCTTCAGTGTTGTGTAGTTTTCTGCATACAGGTCTTTTACCTCCTTGGTTAGGTTTACTCCTAGGTATTTTATTTTTCTTTTTGCTATATCGAATGGGATTTTTTCCCCTAATTTCTGCTTCTGCTGCTTCATTGTTGGTATACAAAATTGCCTTTGATTTCTGGATATTGACTTTGTATCCAGCTGTTTGGCCAAATTCATTTATTAGGTAAAGCAGCTAGCTTTTTGGATGAGTCTATTGGATTTTCTATGTACACTATCATGTCATCTACAAACAATGATAGTTTTGTTTCTTCCTTTCTGAGTTGGATGACTTTTATTTCCTTTTCTTGTCTAATCACTATGGCTAAGACCTCCGATACTATATTGAATAGAAGTGATGAAAGTGGACAACCTTGTCTTGTTCCTGATCTTAGTAGGAAAGATTTTAGTTTTTGCCCATTGAGTATGATGTTGGCTGTAGGTATCTCATATATGGCCTTTATTATGTTGAGGAATGTTCCCTCTATTCCTACTTTGTTGAGTGTTTTTATCATAAATGGGTGTTATACCTTATCAAAAGGTTTTCCCGCATCTATTGATCTGATCATGTGATTTTTGTCTTTGCTTTTGTTTATGTGATGTATTACATTTACTGATTTGTGAATATCGAACCATCCTTGCATGTCTGGGATGAATCCCACTTGGTCATGGTGTATGATCTTTTTAATGTATTGTTGGATGTGGTTTGCCAATATTTTGTTAAGGATTTTAGCCTCTATGTTCATCAGTGATTGGCCTGAAGTTTTCTCTTTTTGTATCTTTATCTGGTTGGGGATTAGGATGATGCTGGCTTCATAAAAAGAGTTTGGGAGTCTTCCATCATTTTGGATTTTTTGGAATAGTCTTTGAAGGCTAGAGGTTAGCTCTTCCTTAAATGCTTTGTAGAATTCTCCCGTGGAACCATCCAGTCCAGGGTATTGTATGTTTGGGAATTTTTGGATTACTGCTTCAATTTCATCTGCTGTTATTGGTCTGTTCAGGCCTTCTCCTTCTTCATTGAGTTTTGGAAGATTATATGTTTCTAGAAACTTGTAACCTAGATTTTCAAATTTGTTGGCATACAGTTCTTCATATTAATTTCTTTCAATCCTTTGTATTTCTTTGGTGTGTATTGTAATCTCTCCTCTTTCATTTCTGATTGTGTTTATTTGAGTCCTCTCTCTTTTTTTCTTGATGAGCCTGCTTAAAGGCTTGTTGATTTTGTTTATCTTTTCAAAGAACCCGCTCCTAGATTCATTGATTCTTAAAATTGTGCTTTTAGTCTCTATGTCATTTAATTCTGCTCTGATCTTGACTATTTCCTTCCTTCTACTTGCTCTGGGCTGTCTTTGTTGTCATTCCTCAAGTTCTTGTAGGCATAGGGTTAAGTTGTTTGTTTGAAATGTTTCTATCTTTTTTAGGTAGGCCTGTATGGCTATGAACTTCCCTCTGAAGACTGCTTTCATTGTGTCCCACAAGTTTTGGGTTGTTGTGAGTTCATTTTCATTTGTTTACAGAAACTTTTTGATTTCATCCCTAATTTCATCTTGACCCATTCATTGTTTAACAGCATGCTATTTGATCTCCATGATTTTGAGGGTTTTGGGTTTTTCCCCTTGGGCTTGGTTTCTAGTTTCAATCCCTTGTTGTCAGAGAAAATGCTTGGTATGATTTCAATTTTCTTGAATTTGTTGAGCCTTGTTTTGCATCCCATCATGTGGTCTATCTTTGAAAATATTCCATGTGCATTTGAAAAGAATTTGTATTTAGTTTCTTTGGGATGAAGGGCTCTATATATATCAGTTAAGTCCATTTCATCTAGAGTGTTGTTCAATGCCACAATATCTTTGTTGATATTTTGTTTGGAAGATCTGTCCATTTTTGACAGTGGGGTGTTAAAATCGCCTACTATAATTGTGTTGCTGTCAATATATTTCTTGAAGTCCTCTAAGATTTTCTTTACATATTTAGGTGCTCCTATGTTGGATGCATATATATTTACAATGTGTATGTCTTCTTGGTGGATTCTTCCCTTGAGTATTATGAAGTGACTTTCTGGGTCTCTCTTTATGGCTCTTCTTTTGAAGTCTATTTTGTCTGATATGAGTATTGCTACCCTGGCTTTATTTTTTTTCCTATCCATTTGCTTGAAAAATTTGTTTCCAGCCCTTCACTTTGAGTCTGTGTATGTCTTTTGTCCTGAAGTGGATCTGTTGTAGGCAGCCTATGTGTGGGTCATGCTTTCTTATCCATTCAACTATTCTATGTCTTTTGATTGGAGCATTAACCCATTTTCATTTAAGGTTATTATTGATAGATACTGATTCATTGCCATTCTCCTACCTATGTTTCTCTCTCTCTCTCTCTCTCTCTCTCTCTCTCTCTCTCTCTCTTCCTTCCTTTCCTTAAAGCAGTTCCTTTAGCAGCTCTTGCAGAACTGGTTTGGTAGAGGTGTATTCTTTTAGACTTCTTTTGTCTGGGAAGCTCCTTATTTGGCCTTCTATCTTGATTGAAAGCCTTGCTGAGTAAAGTAGTCTTGGTTGCAGGCCTTTGGTTCTCATTGCTTGGAATATTTCTTGCCATTCTCTTCTGGCTTGGAGCATTTCCATTGAGAAGTCAGCTGCTAACCTTATTGGGGATCCCTTGTATGTTACTACCTTTTTCTCCCTTGCTGCCTTTAAGATTCTCTCTTTGTCTTGGGATTTTGCCATTTTAATTATGATGTGTCCTGAAGTGGGCCTTTTTTGGTTCCTCTTGATTGGGACTCCCTGTGTTTCCTGGATTTGTGTGACTTTTTCTCTCACCAAATTAGGGAAGTTTTCCATCATTACTTTTTGAAATAGGTGTTCTATCCCTTGCTCTTCTTCTTCTCCTTCTGGTATCCCTATTATATGGATATTATTACATTTCATGTTGTCTTGCATTTCTCTTAATCCCTCCTCATTCTTTCTGAGCCTCTTTTCCTTTTCTTGCTCTTTCTGGGTGTTTTTTTCTACTTTGTCCTCCAACTCGCTGATCCGATCTTCTGCTTCATCAGTTCTGCTTTTCCTTCCTTCTACTGTGTTCTTCAGTTCAGAAATTGTATTCTTCATTTCCTCTTGGCCCTTGTTGATAGTTCCTGTTTCCTTTTTCATGTTGATATAGTTTGCAGTGAGTTCATTGTAGCTTCCCTGTAGTTTCTGGTATCTCATTGAGAGCTCATGGAGCTTCCTGACAACCATTGCTTTGAACTCAATAGCTGATAGTTGAGTTGCTTCTGTTTAGCATTCTTTTGGGGCTTCCTCCTTTCCTTTCATCTGGGGATTGTTTCTTTGTCTTCCCATTGTTTGTGTGACTCTTCTTGTTAGCCTCAGCTTCTTAAATTAATCTGTTCTGGCTCCCTGGGTTTATGGTGTGAACTTCTGTGGTAGAATATCTGTGAGATTCAGTGGTGCAGTCTCCTTCGGGTATCCTGTTGTTCACAGCTTCCACTGTCTCAGCTGTTGGGATGCCTTCCTTTTGGGACCAACTCTGGTTTTTTCACAGTTCTAGGTTTGTTTGGTTTGAGGGTTGTGGTTTTTTGTTTTTTGTTTTTGTCTCACTGATGGGTATTTGAAAAGAAAAAATGAAAAAATAAAAAATAAAGAGGAAGGAAGAAGAGATAAAATTGGAAAGAAAAGAAGAAGGAATAAAACAAGAAAGAAGGAAAGAGAAGCAAAAGGAACTGAGGAATAAAAAAGATAAAAATAATTTAAAAATATAAAAATATATAATTAAAAAAAACTCTTGCTGTTTTCAAACTTGCCACGCCAGTTTTTCTGGTCTGGCTGGCTGCAGTGGGCCAAGGGGTGACGGGTATCACTTTTCTCCCTGTTCAGTACTCAGTCAGCTTTGGGCTACCCTCCCCAGAGCTAGCCTGGGGCCTCTCCAGCTAGGCAGGGCCTCAGGGTGTGGGCTCTGGGCCTGCTGCAGAGCTCGTGCTTTCCCTAAGTTTAGGGATGTGAGCTCTGGGTCTCCTACAGGGCGTGCACACCGTCCCTGGTTTACAGTTGGGGGTTGCAGGTTTCCTACGGAGCGCGCCTGATGCCAGAGTTTACAAGTGTGGGCTCCGCCGGTTTCCTGTGTTGCACACACTCACCCTAAGTTCACAGGCGTGAGCTCTGGGTTTCCCACGGATTGTGTGCACTCCCTGGATTCACATGCGTGGGGTCTGGTTCTCCCATGGATCACTCACACTCCCTGGGTTCCCGGCATGGGCTACAGGTCCTCCACAAAGCCCCCTCTTCCGGTTGCAGGCACCTCTGGTCTCATGGGCTCCGGAGTGCACTCCACCCAGGGCTATGTGTGGGTGCTCACAGCCCCAGCGTGTTTGCCGCTCAGACCTTAACTCCCCTGTCTGCGACTTCATGCAACCAGGTCTCTCCCGTTGCTACTCAACCCTTGTTTGGCAGGGGAACGAGTGGTTGACCCAGCTTCGTCCCTAGAGCCCTGTGGCAGATCCGGCAAGTGCTGTGCCGGGGCTTCAACCACCCTGGTCTCTGCACTGATCCCTGGGCTCTTATTGTCCTGAAGAACTCTCCTTGCCATCTGGTTTTTCAATGTCCACTACAGTTTTTGATCTCCTATTTTCATATATGCTGTGGTATTGTTGGCTGTTTGTTCTGTTCCTCTATAGATCGGCTAGGTTTTTCTCCCATGTGTAGGGGGAAGTTGAATCTGCCCCCTCCTACTGTGCTGCCATATTCCTTCCAGGAAGTTGTTCTTGATATCTCAACGTCACCAACTCCAGTGGATATGTGAGCAGCAATACTGGGTCACAAGAAGTGAAAGTGGTTTCCCTCCAGCTTTTGATCCTCCCTGTTTACTTTCCCAGAAGCCTCCATACCAGAGGAAAATTCTTGGTGTGTTTCCTGCTGGCAGAGATCAGTGTTTGCTAAGCTGAGTGCAGTGGATAAGAGGCAAGCAGGGAGACACACACTGGTCTGCAGCACTTCCTTCCTTTCCAAGATCTTTATGAACCCTGCCCTGGAAGGTAGGAGACCTGGGCTTTTGTCCTGGGTCTATTGTAAATGGCTTCCTAGCCTTGGCAAACCATTTCTTACCTCCAGGGCTCAAACTTTACAAACAGTACTGTCTTGGCTTCATTGGTGGATTTCAAACCAGTTTTTAGCAATGCAATTTTATTTTTCAAACAAATGCTTTGATTAAACCCCTGTGTGTGCGTGTGTGTATATATATCAGACTAAAAAAACACAGAGCTGCTCAGGTTGTCAAGGATTGAGTTGGGGGTGCCCCCGGGCCATCCCCTTGGTCTCCTTCCTTCAGGGAAGCTCCATAGAAATGGGGGCATAGTTTCAGAACCACCGAGCTGTGGGATCTCTAAGGACACTTCCAGATTTTAACCCCAGGACTGTATGGTTCATATACCATAGATGTTAGCATCCTTCCTATAAGGAAAGGAATGATTTTCTCATACTGAAAATGGGGAGACTGAGGGCTTGGGAGCAAGCTATAGGACTCCCAATTTACAGCCCACCGTACTTTCTGCCAGGATGTCTCAGGCTCTCTGGAGCAAGTGAAACACACCAAGTGGCTAGGCCTCTGGGCAGGGAATCCAGGCTCTCAAGCCCTCATTACTTTCTCACCTGCTAGATGCAGGCAAACAAGGAAATGCTTCCACAGTTCCTCCCACAGCTCACCTGGAGCCCATCCTGGCCAACTTTAACTACAAAGACATGGCCTTCTAAATACTGAAGCCCAATAGGCTAATTACCTCTATTCTCTCCCTGCAGGCACATCACCCGGATCATGAGGCCATCCCTCTTCTTGATCCTCCCACTTCTCCTCATCTTGGCCTCAGTGACCCAAGGCCAGCCAACAAGACGACCAAGGCCCAGGCCCAGGCCCAGGCCCAGGCCCAGGCCCAGGCCCACTCCCAGCTTTCCTCAGCCCCGTGAGCCATCAGAGCCTACAGACCTGCCTCCACCCCTCCCACCAGGTCCTCCATCTATCTTTCCTGACTGTCCCCGAGAATGCTACTGCCCCCATGATTTCCCATCTGCCCTCTACTGTGATAGCCGCAATCTTAGAAAAGTCCCCATCATCCCATCCCGCATCCATTACCTCTATCTCCAGAACAACTTCATAACTGAGCTCCCAGTGGAGTCCTTCAAGAATGCCTCAGGCCTGAGATGGGTTAACCTGGACAACAACCGAATTCAAAAGGTAGACCAGAAGGTGCTGGACCAACTGCCCAGCCTGGCATTCCTCTACATGGAAAAGAACCAGCTGGAAGAGGTGCCCTCCGCCCTGCCCCCAAACTTGGAGCAGCTGAGGCTGAGCCAGAACAAGATCTCCAAGATCCCTCCCGGTGTCTTCAGCAAGCTGGAGCACCTACTGCTCCTGGATCTCCAACACAACAAGCTGAATGATGAAGTCCTCAAGCCGGACACCTTCAAGGGCCTCAAGAGCCTCATGCAGCTCAACCTGGCCCACAACACCCTGAGAAAGATGCCACCCAAGGTCCCCACAGCTATTCACCAGCTCTACCTGGACAGCAACAAGATAGAGTCAATCCCTAATGGATACTTCAAATCCTTTCCCAACCTGGCCTTCATTCGCCTTAACTATAACAAGCTGTCTGACAGGGGGCTCCCCAAAAACTCCTTTAACCTCTCCAACCTGCTCGTGCTCCACCTGTCACACAACAAGATCAGCAATGTGCCTGCCATTAGCAACAAGCTGGAGCACCTATACCTCAACAACAACAGCATTGAGAGTGAGTGGGGTAGGCGGGGCCAGGTCCCAGGGAGGGAGGCTGGGGATTTACCAGCTCAGCCCTTTCTCAGGAGCCTCAGGGTAGAGGTGTGCAAAAAGCACCCTGTTTGGCCCTGGACTTCAAACCTTGACCTTACCACTTGCTTATTTGTATGACCTTCAACAGATATCTGACCTCTCTGAGGAGTTCCCTCATCTGTGAGGTGAGAATGGTGAAATACCTCTTATAAAGTCAATATGACGATTTAATCATTTAATATGATATAGTGCCCAGAATACCATGCTTGGAGGGTACTCACTTCTCTTTCTCCCTCTCTTCTCATCAGCCCCCCAATTCTTTGCCCTCTAGATCTATAGGTAGGGTATACATGGAATATAGTCCTGGACATTCTCCTAGAAGCAGAACAGTGACATTTAAATGCCCACTCTGAAATGTCCTGGGTCTGTCTGCTGCAGAATCTGGCAGCTGTGAAATGCAGCATCCCCCCATCTCTGCCCCTCAGTTTTGAAGCATCTGTAAAAGGTATACACAGAGAGGCAGCTATACAGTGGCAAGCAAAAGTAGGTTAATAATAATAATACAATAATTAATAAATAAATAATAATCAAGAATAAACTGTTTCACATATTCACAACTGTCAACTCACTTTTGCTCACCCCTGTGTATTCCAGGTCTACAACTGTCAGTATGACAACATTGATATGTGGGTGCTTTCTGAATCTATCTGGAAAGCTGGAATATTTAGTCACAGAAGGCAGTATACTTAAGGCAGAATTTGCCTAAACTACATTTACAGGGTCCTGGGCTATGAGGTATCAATTGCAGCCCAAAAGAAGAGGCTAGATGTAGCAATTTTGCTTCCATCAAAAATGTAAGCTCTGAACAGAGCATCAGCAGAAAGATTTAAAAACAAAAGAGAGAATATTACCTGGTCCTTGAACAAAATCAGGCTATCCCCACCTAAGGAATGCAGCAGCTTCAGGGATGAAGAGGACGAAGGGAAAGAGAAGCTCCCGTACAACAATAATAGAAATCCTTAGTTTCCCAGCCAAAGGATGAGCGGGAGATTGTTGAGTTTCTACCATCTTGAAACAAGTGTCAGGAGAACAGGCTTGTTCACTCATCTGGGGTAATTACACAAAGTCAGAGAAGACTTTTAAAGAGCTGGGGAGAAACAAATTCAGGAAAAGGGAAAACTGTCTAATTTTACCCTGCAGGGAGTGAAGTGAGGCAACGCACTACCCCCTAGGATGTTTTATAGGCCAAAAATATAGGCAGAAAGGCTGCCTAATATATGCCTAATATATGGTAGGTTTCTCCCTGGTTGTGGAAGAACAGGCTGCTAGAGGACAGCCAGACTCCTGAGGGTAAAGTCAGAAAAATCATACCCACTCTCACCATGTCACAGATCTGGGAGCTGAGCATCAGGGTGGTCAGATGACAGTCCAAAGTGACAAAAGCTGCAAGAAAATCCATCCATGTCAGGGCTCTTTCTGCAACTCCAATGGTGAAGAGAGAAGAACAATGGTTCTAAGGATGATAAATGAGGCAAGGCTTAGGGAGAGAAGATGATATATCGATGTCATCTAACAAGAGGTGAAGGAGAAAATGAAACCTCATTTTCCATTAAAAGCCTAGAATCAGTAATCACATCAGAATCAATAGGCTCAGCATGTCCTGATGGCCTTGTGCCCTCCCTAGACCACCTTTCCTCTTCCTGTCATCCTTCTTTCAGTTAATGTGACCATCTTCTGTCCATCCACATGCCTCATATCCAGGTGACAAGAAATTCTCACATCCATCTACCAGCTTCAATTCTCCCCTCACCCCACTCTTTCTCCACACTGTGGCTAGATTCACCATTCTGCGGTATAAAACTCATCATAGACCCCTTCCAAATTTTACACTCCAGGATGCTATAGTTCATATATTCTGTCATCCTTCTCAAAATGACAGTCTTGCTCAGTACCATTCCTCAGACTGGAGATCAAATCCCCACTCCTTAGTGATATATTTGAAAGCTAACCATAAGTTTTGGCCACAACTTAATGTTACAGCTCACTCTCCCTAGTCCATCACACTGGGCTGTTTACTACTCCCAGATTCTTCCATGACTTTTCTGTCCTCCACAACTCTATTCAGATAAGTTCTTTTATCAGAACCCCTCCCTCTTATGTCTCCGCCTCCTATAATTCTACCTAATTTTGAAGGTTTAGCTCAAAGCTTACTTCCTCCATGACTCCTCAGAGTAAATTTCCAAAAACAACTGTAAATCAAGTCCAGCTTAATTGTACTATGAATAAACTGGGTAGGTGGAGGTAAGGGTAAATTCATCCGAACACATCCACGGTCACACATTCCTAAAGTCAGCCAGTTCCAGACAGAACTCTAGAGTCTTCACTCTCTGTTGTCCACCTTCTCCTTCCTCACCTGTGCCTGCACACACCCCCTTTGTCCTGACTCCACCCTCCTCTCTGGCTCACCTCTCCCCTTCTTTCTCCCTAGAGATCAATGGAACCCAGATTTGCCCCAACAACCTGGTCACCTTCCATGACTTCTCCTCGGATCTGGAGAATGTGCCACACCTCCGCTACCTGAGGCTGGATGGGAACTACCTGAAGCCGCCCATCCCACTGGACCTCATGATGTGCTTCCGCCTGCTGCAGTCTGTGGTCATCTAGGTCTTGCTCTGCCCTGGGTCTCCTCTGATCACACTTGAATGTTAGTGGCCCAGGCACCTGAGCTCCCCATTTGTTTTCTCTATCTTCCTTTCTCCCAGCTTTGCCTTTCTTATCCCACCTTGCTGAAGTAGGACAAGCCACACATTGCTGCACCTGCAGCTTCTAGGGCAAGACTTCCCAGGCCTTGGTTGGGTCCATCCAGACCAAAGACACCCACTGTATACCCAAACTTCTGGCCCCAGAAGCACAGATGTCTGTCTAAAGATTTCATAGTCCTCTCTCCCCACCTTCTCCTGTCACTCCTGGGTGAGTCTGGACCTGGCCTGATATCTGGACCTCAGTCCTGGTGAACCAAGAAAATGGCCAGGGGTGGCCCAGAGGTGAGGCTCACAAAGTCCTGTGCAAGACTGCTCCTTCATGGGCGGCTCTGACCTCACAGGGCCAAAAAACTCAGGCTTTGTTAGCCAAGGATGATCCATCTTGCCAAACTGCTGCTCCACCACCTGTTTGCTGACACCAGACACCACACTGGCTCTCACCAGCCTGTGTTCTCAAAAAGAAAGTGCAAGGACATGGATGGGGAGGGCAGAGGGTCAGCATTTCCACAAGGACCTGCATCTGGCCTACTCTTCACAGGGAGAAGCTAAGGCCCTCTTTCTCCAGGGTGAACACAGCTCACACTCTCCTAAATGGGCCCCTCCAGTCCAAGAAGGAAAGCAGGGAGGAATAATCCAGGAGAAGAATAGCTCAGGATCTAAGAATTGGCCAGCAGGGGAAGGGTGGGAGTCAGAGCCCTGGAATGGGCCAGTGAGGTTGCAAATGTGTCCTGCAACCCCCTTGGCCACTCTGAACAAGAGGCCTGGTGCCTGGGGAGCACAATGTCCATGGTGGAGGGTGCAGAGCCACCAGCCCCACCCTGACATCTGTTCTCTATCAGCATGGATGGCCTAACCCTTTCCACCCACAGAGAGGTTTCTGAGAAACCTGCAAGAAGGGGTGGGGCACCTGGAAATTTCCCAGAAGCCTCTTCCACATGTTCAAATTGGCCTCCTCTCTAAGACAGACATATCAGTGACACCTAGTGGCTGATGCAGGTCACAGATGGCTCCTTCTCTTCATCTCTCTGGGGGTGATTTTCCAAGTTCAAGAGTTCCAACTTGAAGAGCCAGGAGCTATGTGCATGGTCTCTCTCTCCTCTGGGGTCTAAAGGGCACAGAGCTACAGCAGCCCTAAGGTGGGAATTGGGGGATGGCTCGTTCCATCGTGGGTGAGCACCAGTGGGAACCTTAGGGACCAGCAGAGGATGTGGTCTCTTCCCTTCGCTGTCTGAACTTGTGGTGCCTTCTGCTCTCAGCTCTCATACTCTGTAAACCCCTCTAAGGCCCCTCTAGCATTCATGTTCCATTCTGTGGCTCCACTTTTTAGTCCTTGTTCTAATGTAAGACAAATCCTAAATATTACCCACTTCCCTTGCAGTTATTTATTCCCTGTATGGATGTCCCTCTCTGCCTGGCCCAGGTGAAGCTTGGCTGGCCTCCAAGGGAGCCTGGGCCCCAAACGCTGACTCACCTTCATCTTCCCCTGACCTGCCTCTAAGGGATGCTGCCCCTCTACAGTCCCTGAGTGTATATGTTGGTGGGGTGGGGGTGGATGTTCTAGAAATGAATAGTACATAGTTGCCCAACCTCAAGATGGGTTGAGCAAAGGTCCAGAGATTTTTAAGAAACTGTACTAAGCTAGACCCCTAACTTCAAAAAGTTCCCATTATACTCATTCTCAGTTTCTCTTTTTCTAATTTACAGAAAACAGACCCCATTCAATCCTAGCCTCCTTCACTATGCTCCCATAAACTGCCTCATTCTTCCAAGCTACAGCTGGTTTCTCCCAGGCTCCTGCTTAAAGTCAATATAATATCATGGCTATAAATAACCTGGTGCTCTGGCCTGGATAAGCCCCCTTCTGCACCTTATTCACCCCTTTCAACCTCAGCTGCTCTGATGAGGCCCTGGGGGAACACAGCTCCATGGTTCAGTGGAGGGGCGTCATCCCCCTGCTTCTGCAAACCAAAACTTGTTTGTTTCAGCAGCAACACAATCACCATCATCCCATCCCACCATCAAGAATAAATGCTCTCTCCATCGCTCTCTGCAGCTATAAACCAGAGAGGATTGAGTTAAACGGATTACAGCAAACCCCATCCCCCATTCCCCCCACACACAGACAATGTGCTGATTTCCCTTGGATTTCAGGAAGCCTCTCCTCCACACACAACTGTATCTCCCAGTGCTGTTGGTATCTACATATACAGGTGTGGAACTAGGAGTATATGTGTACTCTGTTCGTATGGCTGTTCTGGAAGACTATGTTAACTTTGTGACACAACTTTCACATTCCAACATGCTTCACAGAAGAGGAAATAAAGTAATATGAAAAACATCCTGCTTGAACTTGACAATGTGAGCAGGTCAAGAATAATACCTTAAAGTCATTTTGCCTCCCCCTCCTCCTGCCTCCGCTTTCCCCTTGCTCTGAGAAGAGGGGTAGAGGAAGGGTCTTCTTCTTAAGAAACTCTAAGTAAACAATCCCAAAGCATTTTCTTGGTGAATTTCTCCAAAACACAACTCTCATGAAAAATTTTTCTTCAAGTCAGACCAGAAATCTGACAGCTACATTTGAAGCCCAAAGGCCCAGGACTTTCAGCTCACAGATTCCTAATTGCTGAGAGTCTCCCAAATGCACAGTACTGAGCCAGATACAGACAGACATAAAACAGACACCATTCCTGACCAAGTAAAGCCTGTAGACTAGTTAAGGAGATACAGTGTAAAAACACTGGCAGAGCTGTATCAAGGGCAAGAACAAAGGGTCACCTCATCTGGAAGGATTTACAGGCAGTGCATCTGTTCACAGAGGGGTAAGAAGGATGTACCCTGGAATCTGTCTTCAGATGGAAGGTTCTAGAAGTAGGCTGCAATCCTCCCAGCTGACATTCATCTTCTTTGCGGTGAAAACTGCCCGTTGTTGCCCCCACCACTCCCACCCTGCCTCCTAAATACCTGCTTCAGTTCAACTCAGCAAGTTTTCTGTAGATACCAACTATATGCAAGCTTCCCAGCTAGGAATCCAAGTATAGGAAATACATACCCCACGCCCATGAGGAATTCATAGCTTGGTAAAGGAAAAAATCCATTAATTAATAATTGCTTGTCTTCAGGGTTTGAATAATTCTGTGTACAAAGTGCATGGTGGAGAGGGCCTCTACCTGTGCCGGAGAGAAACCAGAAAGGCTCCCATCATTGGAGCTGGGTCTTAAGGGCTGGAGCAGAATTTTCCAGGTGGGAGAAGAGGGGAAAGCACATAGGCAGGAGGGGAAACAGCATGAGCAAAGAGGTAGGAAGGCTTGGCTTGTAGTCTGCAGGCTGTGTGTGTGTGTGTGTGTGTGTGTGTGTGAGAGAGAGATGGGGTTGTGTTGCTAGAAGCCATCAGCAGGGAACATACTCCTATTTTCCAAAAAACAGGGGCTTCCTGAAATTCCCACTCACCCCACTCCCTGCCCATGAAAGGGGTAACAACAGAGTCAACTGGCCAGACTTTTGTCCCCACCAACTGTCACATCCATTCCAATGAGCATGCCTTGTGCATCTCCTAATGAGGGGCTCAGATTAGAAGGGCTCCCACACCTCCCACCCCCTTCCTGGGCTCTAGGGTGCTGTGCATCCTGGCACAACAGCATGATGGTCAGAGAGTCCCCACACAGGTCACACATGCACATCCCATGGGCCCTCTCTGAAATCCATGGAACCAGAGATGGAGCAGGCAAGTTAATGAAAATAGAGCCAAAGCTGGGAGAAGGTTTAGGACCTGGGGCCAGTCTGGAAGTGATTGGTGGGGAGATAACTGTGGGAAAGCCATTGCATGTGAGGTGAGGATGGCTGTGCCCTGGGGAAGGACCAATTGCAGGCCAGAGGGCATGGCAACAGAGCACAGGTGGTGTGTCCAAGAAAGTGAGGAGGGAGAAGGAGAGCAGGAAGTGGGCAGAATGAAGGGACAGTTGCATCTGCATTCCTTGCAGGACAGAAATGGTACAGGTGGGAAGCAGAGAGGCCCTGGCTATAGAGAGAAAGAGGAGGAGGACAGCAGCCAAATATGCCATCTGCTTCTGGGGCACTGTCCTGGCTCCAGGCCCCCCCTCCCTCCACCCAGCAAAGCCCCTTTTGGTTGCCCTCCCATGGGGAGTAGCGGGGCTGCCAAGGGCACAGGTGATCAGGTTTTTAGGCTGCAGCAAGTCTTCTCCACAACAGCTGGTGTCCAAACGCTGCCCTTTGGCCAGGATATTAGATCTGCCCCTTCAAGTTGGAGTGCTCAGGCAGAGGTGAACTCTGCCAAAGCCATCTGTTATGAGGGTACCAAAATATGTGGTCTCAGGAATCCCTGGGATGAGGGAGAGAGCAGAGTGTCATGCAAACAAAGGGAAACCCTGAGGGTCAGGAAATCTAGGAGTTTGTCCTGGCTCTGTGTGACCTTGGACAAGTCACCTCACCTCACTGGCCTTGTTTCCCCATCTGTACAATAAGGGATTTAGATTAAATGTTCCTCAGGAGGCCTTGCAGCTGGGATTTAGTACTTGGTCGGGAAGAGAGCAGGAGAAGGAGCATCACTGAAGAACCCAGGCAGACATGTAGGCTGGCAGGACCATGGGGAGACACATCTTCCCTCGGCCACCTTCACCAAACACTGCCCAGCAGAACCTGTGGCACCAAGCAAAGGAGAGTCTCTCCCAATAAACGTATCTTGGGGAGAATCCTTAGTCCTTGAGGACCCTTGAGGACCCTCCTGGTGTTTGCAATCAGGAGTCCTCTCTAGGACCCCACCTCAGCAGAGTTAGAGAATGTCCTGTGTCATCCTTGCCATCACCCCACCAGAGAACTTGAAGTTGGCTTTCAAGCCCTACCCCATCCCAAGTCTCCTTGTCTTTGAATCACCCAGCCTTCAGACCCTCCATCTGGTGATTTCTGTTGCTATGGATTCCACACTGGAGCTATAGGTGGTAGGTGGTGTTCAGGATGCCTCAGCTCTCAGACCCTTTTAATCTTTGTATTTCACACGTAAAGTCAAAGCATCATCTCTCTCTGGATGGAGAAGAAAGCTAAGAGAGCAAATCCCCATGCTCCATACACCCACTGCTACCTTCTCTGAAAACAGTACAGAATCTGAGGGGTGGGGTCCCTCAGGAGGTGGGAAGTGCCTACCCTCTTGAAGAGGGTGGGCAAGAAAAAGAAATAGCAGACCAAGAAAGAGAGGAAGAGATGGGAGTGGGAGGTGGGGAGGACTGTGAGTAGGGGGTGAGGTTGGAGCGGATGGAGGGAGAGAATTCCCTGGCACCAAGCAAAGGAATGGGATGGGGACCTGCTGAGGGAAAATGAAGGGGAAATAGCTGGACATCAAGAAGAGAAGTCTAATTGACCATACGCCTGCCTTGGCCAGCTCCCTGCCCTTCCTAGGAAGCTGTTCACCTAAGCCCCACTGCACACAACCTTTCCATGAGAGTCCACACCTCTCTGGATGCTGTGAGCTCCTTTGGAAACCACAAAAGTCTACATAACAGTAAGATTCAGGGTTTGAGATGGTAGACCCCTTGGTATGCAAATAAGGAAAAGAGTGCCCAGCTGGAGTGGGGACTGGATGGGAGAATGAAGAGAGTTTAGGTTTCTAGGCCAGAGCCATTGGAGGAGGCCGTGGGGCAGCAAACTCTGTCTTAGGACTTTTCTTGAACCTTTCTTAAAGATTATATAATGTGGTTTGGAGTCAGGTATGTGAGGTAAAATGAAGAGACACACTGTTGCTACTGCTGGGAGCTTACCCTCTTGCCTGACTAAAATTAAGAAAGGGGGAGAATCTATTAGAAACTCTCTGGGGAGAGCCCCATTATCAGAAACACACCCAACACCACATGCATTCCTTGACCCATCTGTGCATATATGAGCGAGCTTCCACAAACACGTGTATGCAATGTGCATCATATATGTGCACATACAGAGACATGTATACATGTATCTAAGGAAATCTCCAGGTGTGTAGACACTCCCACAACCACACTGAAGAGGTCTTTTGTTTCTGTAATCATTTATTTCTAAAAAGCTTCATTTATAAAGTATACTTTATATGTATACTAACATTCTTTTTTGCATGATATGTCAATTTGTAAGCCTAGGTCCCCTAAATGGACTAGGTGTTCCTGGAAATCAGTTTGTCTTACTCATTTCTGCACTCCAGAGACAAGTCCATAATGTTTGCCGAGCAAATGCATGAAATGAGTGAACAATGATTTTAAAAACCACAAGATGCCTTGATGATGGAATTTCTCTAAATGTAGTTTAGTGACTAATTGTTGCACTCTGTGGTTGTATAAGAGACAACATCCATATAAATGCACGAGTGTGTCCCCCACACACTCATGTGGGACAAGCGTGTGTCCTTGTGGAGATGAGTAAATGAGCCTGTGTCTGCACATGCCCATTAGAGTCTCAGGGTGTGAGAAAGCACACAGAGCCAGTAGTGGAGTGTTGGTGAGGGGGGCCTGTGGGAGATACCCCTTAGATGAAGCCCCAGCCTGCAGGGTGCTTTCCCAGGTAATGAAGGCACTGAGTGTGAGATGAAGGCATAAGAGACTGCTGGTGTGGGGGTGGGAAGTTCCCACAAATTCAAGAGATCCCAGTTCCTCGATGGCTGCCCTCCCTCCTGCTCACTCCTCAGGACTGAATGCCAAGTGATTCTGCCCCATTCTCATGCCAACCCCACCCCCCAGGTCCCCAAGAAGTTTCTGGATTTCCTGAGCTTGCTTGCCCTGGTGCTGCAGGAAGCAGGTACTGCTTCTGTCCCAGAGACTGAGAGAAAGAGAGAAGCACAGCCACATGGAGAAGGCTATTCTAACACGGCTCTGCATCTGGGGAACTGTACCCTGAGCCTGGATAACTACGATGAGGTCACTGACCTGAGCAGCTATGAACATCTCATGGACTATGGGGACCACCTCCCCTAGGTGTGGACACAGCACACCAGCTGCACTCCCTGAGACTGGGAGCCAGGAGCCTGGTCACTCTCCTGCTCTGTGGTGCAGGTGTCTCTACCCCCCATCTCTTTCTCTAGGAAGTAGAAATTCTTGTCCCTTCAGAGAAACTTGTCACTAAGCTTATACTAAGAAAGAGGACAACAAAACTCCCATTTCTCTGTTCATTTATAGCAAACTTTGTGGGACTTTCCTTAGAAATAATACATCTTTCCCACTACTTTCAAGTAACACCATAAGCCAAATCCCACTGGGACATAAGCAATGTCTTCATATTCTCCGTAGAAAAATGCCACAAACCTGTTCAGTCTAAAGTTCTTTCTCAGCCCCTCCTGGCCTTTGCAGGGGCTGATGTGAAGTCTGCACTTGCTTGACATGTGAGCTTGGTCAGTGCAGGGCAAGAGAAGAGCTCCAGCCTGGGAAATCTGGGATGTGACCACCAGCTGGCTCCTTCATCCAGTCCCTCCCATGTCTGGGTCTCAGTTTCCTCATCCATGTCATAAAGCTGTTGGACCAGATGCTCTCTGAGAAGGTCATCCCTTGCTCATTCTTTCTGCTATTGTTCCTTCTTTCTACACAGTGACTCTTTGCAAGTTTTATATGGTCACTGATGTTCGCAGAGTCCAAAGTGAAGGCCCTCTCAGTCAAAAGCTGATTTAAACTGTGCTATGTGCTATGTCTCTGGTTCAAAGGAACCAGTCTGGCTCCTCCAAACAGGATCAGCTCTACTCAGAGCACTATGGCTCCAAGGACATCTTCTTCAAACACCACAATGACCAAGTCTGCTACATTGGGCCTGCTTGGTTCCCCAACCAGCTGCAGTAAGTTCACAGTGACAGGTTTCAACATGCAGGCACAATCCACCACCAGGGGCACCAAAGTGGACTCTGAAGGGCTAGGGAGTGGAAGGTCAGGGAGAAGAGAAAGAGCCACAGCAAGAACAGGAAAAAAAATCAAAGAGAGAGATGGCTGTTCCTAAGGCTTCTGCCTGAGCACACAAATCAAATAGGAAGCCAAGAAATACCAGAACTCCACTATGGCTAGCAAAGCCACCCTACCTTAATAAATAGGGTCACTGGGGGAAGAGGCTGAGTGGTAATTAGAGACTGTTAAAAACCTGTAGAGAAGAATAAATAACTGTGGCTATCACTTGTCATGGGGGCCTGTGAAGCAATCATACTGCCTTTCAGCTTTTAAGTCCCTCCTGAGCAGTTCCTTTCCCCTCCTTGATTCCCTCCTGGAGCCTGGGATATTGATGTATCTGGCAGTAAGGGGTTGACACCCTCCTGTGGGTCAGAACTGAGGTGGAGAAAAGATGCAGTTCATTCCCACTTGCTTATCTTGAGATGTTTGCCTTGGGCGGATCTAGGGTATTGCAGCCTCAGCAGAGAAAACCCTTCAGTTAAGAATCCATGACCTCTCACAGTTACAGAATGCCAGCCTCAAAGGCACCATAACGGTTTCCACTGGAGGTGCCATTTCAAGGCCTTGGAATAAGAAGGATGCTGGGGCCCTCTCTGCTCCATCTACATTCTTCCATCCCTGCTGGTGAGAAGAGCTGCCTGTTCATCTTGGGGCCATGTTACTACTGACAAAGGGCCCCTGGAGTTGGACTGGACTAGCAGTGATCTCTCGTAATCTCTGTCCCTTGTAATAGCAAGTGATGGAAACCACCTCCACTGTGCAATTGTAGAAGCCAGTAAAGTACCTGAAATTTTTAAAGCCAGTTGGAGTCTGACGACTTGGTCTAACTCTCATGACCACTGTCCATGGACTGAGAACAGCGGAGAGCTCTTTCCCAATGGAAAACTGGAATGCTGGCACCGTAACAAAGGGAAATAAATTCTGGGCAGACACCGTCCACTCCACCTTGGCTCTGCTATGCTTCTGGGAGCCACACAGAATGTATCTAACTTCTCACCCACAAGGCAGCTGGCACTTAACTATTTCATCTTCATTGTGCCTTGTGGGACCAGAGAGGAACCCCATGGAAAAGACACCAATAGATGTCCTAGTAGCACCCACATAGGCCCAGGAAAGTCTATATAGGACCCGGGTCTGATGTAGGCACTAATGGGCTTGGACTGAGTCATATCTGAGGGTGGATCTGGTTCTGCTAGGTCAAGGGCTGAGTGCCAGGCTGGGAGCATCCAACAACACTGTCTGGGTGCACTGTGACAGTTGGTGCTGGGCAGAAACCCAAGAGGACACAGATGGTCCTGGATCAGATACTCCCTGAGGCAAGGGCCACTGGTCCCAGAGGCTGAAGGGTTCTGACGATAGGACTTTCTCCCTTTAATCTGGGTTACTCCCTTTATTCTGTCTTTCTCCTGGGCCAGGTCTGCCCACCTGTCTAGTCTGCATGTGCCTTGGTTCCTCTGTGTCAGCAACAACACTGACCTAGAGCGCATCCTTCATCTTCCCCAGACAACCACCTACCTGTACACCTGCTTCAACCACATCCACCAAATCCAGGCCAGAGACTTCAAAGGGCTGAGTATGTAAGGCCCTGTCAAGAGGGGAGCATGGGCCTGGCAGAGGGAATCCCTGGGGTACTCTCTTGCCACCCAACCATGTGAGCAGTCACTAGACACAGGTCCCCACCTGTGTTAGCCTTTTCCTGTTAGCTTTCAGTCTTTCTAGCTATTGAGTGGATATAATCCCATGTCTTTCTAATTCCTTTCCTAGAAGATGTTAGATGACAGAAGTGGCCTGTTTTCATTTATTCTCCCAAAAGCTGGAAAGCTGGGAAGGGGAATATATGATGAAGCCTACATTTTTAGGGTGTCCTAGCAGCTGTAGCTCTGTGCACCCCCCGGCCTCTGGACAAAACCATGCTGAATCTATTCACCACGGCACTGATGCTATTTACATAGTTACTTGTTTGTTTGTTTGCTCTTTTATGCCTTACATCCTGCCCAAAATAGGAGATCTGGGCTCTAATCCAGATTCTGCTACTAACTGCCACAGCTTTATTTTTGTGTAAACTTAGTGGTGGAGGATAGAGGTGGAATGGATCCTTGAAAGATTTCTTTCAAGGTGGGCAGCCACCTTGCAGGACAGAGCTCCAGGGAAGGGTGTTGCAGAATGTGAGGGCTTTCCCAGGGGGCTCTGCTTTATGACATTTCTTCTGGTGTGGACATGGTGCAGGTAGAAAACTGGTTGCAGGCCCCAGCAAATATAAATAGATGTCACTTGTTGGTTGTCATTCCCTATCCTGAGAGGGCTGGAGCAGGGTATGGCAGCCCTTGCAAAAGCAGGAAAAAAATGGTGAGTCCTGTATCTTTCTGTTCTCCCTTGCACCCCTCAGCAAAACTGAAGAGGGCTGACCTCTCTAGCAACTTCATCTCCTCCATCAGTGACAATGCCCTCTACCTGCTGCCTGCTCTTCAGGATCTGATCCTCACAGATAACCAGCTAGCAGCCCTGCCCAGGCTCCCTGTAGGCATCGAGGTCCTGGACATCTGCCTGAATTGGCTCCAGAGCTGGGGGATAAAGCCTAGAGTCTTCAGTGTGAGCCGGGACCTCAGTCCACCATAGACCATCTGCCACCCACACTCACAACCACACTCACACCTTGCCCTCATGAGATATCCATGCTCCAACCCAGTTCTGGGGCCTGAAAATCAAACTCACTATTTCATCTCTTCCTTTTTGTTTTATTAAAGGATCTTTTTGTTGCAAGAACCTGATTCTGACGCAGGAAGAACAGTGTTTACAACGCACCATCCCAAGAACCTCCATGAGAGGAAACTTGGGCCTCCTGGGCCTGTTAATGGGGGGACAGTGTCAGAAACCAAGGTCCAAGACTCTCCCTCTCCATCTTTGGGACATGCAGACTCTTGGCTTCTTTCTGTGCAAGCATTCCATTGCCCTCCCTGCACATGCAGCTTTGCTCTCCTGAAACACAATAGTGCTGTCCCTTGCCCTAATTCTACAAATCCCCGTAGTTCCAGATCCCACCACTAACTAACTAATTGTTGCCTCTCTCTGATCAAACGCTCAAGCGAGACCATCTGCTTGATCACTGACTGACCAGTTTTGATGGGAAGGGCTAACATATGGTACCAATATGGCCCCTGCACCTGCCCACTCCACAGGGGTGAGAAGATGGGGTGGGGGCAGTTCCCACGAAGAAGGAAGAGGGGTATGGACAAGACTGACACCAGCTCTGCCACTCTACATGCTCAGTTTGCCTCATGTGTGTCTGTGTCTCTCATTCTGTTGATCTGGATATTTTTGGAATGCAGTCTCCACAGCTGCTGCAGGTTTAGCATGTGGAGACCGTTCCTTTGGGAAAATCTCTTCTGATAGCAGAGAAGTTGAGGCCAAGCTGAGATGTTCCCTGCCCTCCTTGCATCCCCATTGCTGTCCTCTCTGGCTCCTCCCCACTCTCACTAGCAGCAGGCAGCTCCTGCACCTGCCCCCAGGGTAGCGGCTTTCCTTCTGCATCCACTGGGAGTCAGCAAGCAAGCTCCTGAAAGTCTGGGCCCACCTGCCAAACACATTATGGAGCCTGGCACACGGCTGAGGTTTAGGAGGCCCCACATGAAGAATGAGGTCACATCAGGCACCCCACTCTGCCAGGGCCCACCAGCGTCCCACACCCTTTGCCTATTTTCCACCCCACCCCTCCCCAGGCTTTGGAGAAGCTGCATTTCCTCTACCTGGTGGGCAACTTGCTGGATTCCATCCCAGGGTGCCTCCCCCTGAGCCTGTGTTCACTACACCTTCAGGTGAGTGGCCTTCCCAAGAGTTTCGACCACAGACCACAAAGCACAGAGCGCAGGGGGAGGAGGGCCTATAGAGGGAACATCCTTAGGCAGTGGTGCAGTCTTCTCTGAGAGCTTATAGGAGACATGGGTGAGTCGGGCTTATCCAGATCATTTTCTACAGCCTTAGTTCTATTTCCTCCCCTTTCTTCTCTTTAAAACATTTCTTCTCCCTCCACATCCTTATCCCATCTCACTCAACTGCCCGTTCCTTCTTCTCTTTCCTTCACTGCCCCCAACCCCACCCCAGCCCTGGCTCCTCCTCTTCCCTTCATCCATCTGTCTTCATCCTCCCTCCATGTGTCTCCTTTTCCCACCCCTTGTTGGATGGTCTTGGCTTTAGGTACCTTGGTTTCTCCAGTTATAAAGAGGAGCAGAACTGGTGTGGATAGCTGATTGAGACTTCAGTACAACTGTCGATGTGTTCTTTCCAGAATAATATGATAAAGACCATGCAGAGTGACACCTTCTGTGATGAGAAGGAGCACAAGCAGACACAGAGGCGACTGGAAGACTACTGCCTGGATGGCAGCCCATCAACCTGGGCCTCTTCACTGGCGCCTACTTCTGCCTGCCACAGCTCCCTACAGGCTGCTTCTCCTAGCTCTCCCCTGCTTCTCTCCCCAGGTGTTGGCCCCTGGAGGACCACCAAAGGCACAGCCTCCAAAAAACTTTCTTCCAGGTGTTAATCAGCCTCACGCTCTAGTTTCAGAAATCATCCCCCCCACACACACACACACACACACTCGAACACACACACTCTGAAGTGTCCTTAAGAAGCCAAATTTGCATTTCTTCATTGTCTTTCCTTAACACCCTCTGGCTCCTGGTTCAGAGAAGAGCAGTGTCTGCAGCAAAGCTCTTTCCCATATTCCCACCCTTCCTGGCCACATGGAATGCCAGGGAAGTCCCTGCCATAGGAGAGGAAGAAAGGAAGAAAGAGAAGGAGGAAGGGGGAGAAGTAGTGATGTGCTGGAGCCAGCTCTTACGACTAGCCTTACGAGAACAAATTATTAAATTTTCCAGAATTTTGCAAGCCAGTGAGTTGTTAAATACAGCCATTGTTAGAAATTAAATTATATAAACTCAATTAAATATATCAGCTTAGAGACAAATGTAATACATACTCAGACTCATCATTTCCCTGTTATTTTGCTATTAACCATGTTTTTGAGCTGATTTGTGCCCATGGAGTGTGTACAATAGAAATAGTATGTAATGATATGTTACCTCCGCTTATGTCTTTCCAGATCTGCTTGCAGCCATGGATAATTTGAAATGGTCCATGGTGGAAATATATATAGAGAGAAATCAGTAAATGCTACATATTGGGATTTTTTTAAATATTTATTTATTTACTTACTTACTTACTTACTTGTAGCTGGTTGCTAAGCATTTGCCAGCACTCCACTGAGGAGAAAGAATAGCTATTTAAAGTAGCCTTACCCCCAGGCCACTCCTGGGGGAAGGGTAGGTTTCTGTGAGGCTTTCTTTAATTTCTTGCCCTTCCAAGGCCAGGGCTTCCTGTTGGATTTTGAGGAAGCTGTTCATAAGAACAGAGAACTGACGTGACTCTTCACCTGCATGCCCTCCTTGTAGTTCCTGACTCACTGGCCAGCCTCTGAATAGGGCTCAGCCAGCCATTGCTGACCACGTGGGTTTCCACCCTCTCCATGCTTTCTTCCATGGCTAACCACCAGAGGGCAGCCTTGCAAAAAAGATAAATGCATAGAGCAGTAACACCTGCAACCAACCTTCTTGGATCCTGGACAGGGCCTGCTGTGCTGTGCTGGCAGGATGGGAAGAAGGGCAACTGTGAGCTAGCAAACTTGCTCGTCCATTTATAATAGGAGGGGGGATGTCATCCTTCCCTGACTTCTTATAAGATGTTGGGCAAGGGGAATGTAACAGATGAGCACTTGTCATGGGTGTTAACTTGAGGCAGGCAGTCCATTTCCTCATTCAGCAAGGATTTTATGGAGCACTCTCTGCCATGTGCCAGGCACTGTGTTACATGTTGGTGACAAGAAGGTACGCAACAGACGTACTCCTTTTCCTTATGGAGCTTAGAGTCTGTTGTGGAAGACACGTGTTCAACAATCACATAAATAACCACACCGTTCTACTCACGATAAATGCTATAGAAGAAGTATGCAGAACACCCTGAGAGCTTACAGGAGCAGACCAAATCTAAGGGTACAGAACACCTCAAAGAACTGACATCTAAGCCAGTTGCCAAGGCAACCACTGAAGGTCCCAGGTAGTCCCTGAGTCTGGATGCACAGGTGTATCTTGCCCACATAGGAGGGAACCCACTCCTCTGCCTCCCCTGCCTCTGTCTAGCACCTCTCCTTGGGCTAGTCCATTAAGAAGACAAGTCAGGGATTAGTCACTTTCCTCAAGGGAAGAAAGAGAGAACTATAAAAGATAAAACACTTTCCCTAACTCATATGACTTGGACCAAGACTTGGCACACAGAGTACGAACTGGGAGTGGGGTGTCTTGAAGGTGGTGAGAGGTGCCCTCATGCCCTCCTGCAGGTACTGTGCTGTTCATCCTCTCTCCTAGAGATGTAAGGATTCCAGGACTCCTGGCCCAGGGGAGGATGGAGAGGGCGAGGACCTAATAGCTTCTTCTTGTCTTTTAGAACAGTAGAGAACAGTAGAATTTCAGAACAGTCAGGTTCAGCATCTCTCTTTCCCTCTCATCTGTCATATCCACTAGTCTTATCCTCTTTCACATAATCTTTTTCCATATACTGCTATATTACATCACAACAAGGCCTAGGCTGAAATTACATTCAGCCTTTTGAAGGCAACAACGAGGCTGATGTGAGCCCCGGTGAAAATGAGTTTGACACCCCTGTCCTAAGTCCTGTTCTCACACCACACTCCAATGTGGGCACTTCTTTCCAGGCCAGTCTAAGGAGGCAGGCCCTGGCTGCTCCTCTGTGCAGCTGTCTCCTGAATAATCCCCCATTCTGGTCTAGAGAAGTCTGAAGATAGAGAGAATGGCCTTGCTGGCCACCTCCCTGAAGAAATTCTGCAGAGAGCATCTGTCCCTTGGCACCTCCCATGATCCAGAAAGGGACATGAAGAGAGAAATCAAGCTTGGTTCCCAGCAATTGTCACACCTGGACATGAAGGACCTGGGGCTGTTATTTCTCAGGGACCTAAAGGAGTCAGGGTTGGGAACTGGTAGGGACAGTAGAAAGCACCTCTTTATCTGGAATAAGGTCCTCTGTCCTGCAGAATGGTAAAGATGTGAGCCAGCTCTGAAGTAAAACACAAGTGAGCAAAGAAGAGGGGACCATGAGTCTAATCAGTAATAGGGTGGTCAGTGACGCAGGCTATGAAAGAATTCACAAAGAGAAGAAAGTATAGAGAATAAAGTTTCTATTCACTCTCCAAGAAAGGCGAGAGGCATGGTACGGAGAAGATACACCAGGCTTGAGGGGTGGGAGCTTTGAGCTTTTATTGGATTATCATTGGATTAAAAAGGGATGATGCTGTTGTGTGGCCCTGGGCTGTCAGAGGGTTATAACAGAGGCTGCAGTTTGTTCCAATGTTATGTTCTGCCTGTGGCTGTGAAGAGTGGTTAGTTCTGTTCCTGCTTCCAGTAATTTCAGTCCCAGGGACATAAGCTCAGAAGAGTAAAACAGCTGCCACGTTTCACAGGTCTGCTCAGCAAATGGCGCCACAATAGCAAATGGGGCTGACTTTATCCTTTGTCAGGATGCCTCACTGATGACACTGAGACTCTCCCAGCCTCACTCATGCAGGTCCACCTGTGCTTAACCTTGGTGGCTTTGGAGACCTTGGCAGGGCCCTCCCACCAGGGCAGCTCCCTGGTAGTCATCATTCAACCCTGAGGGGAGAAGTCCCCCACCGGCAGCACCCCTCAGCCTTCAGGATGGTTTTGGCTCCAGGCTGCAGTCTGTGAGTGTCATGTCAGGCTGTGAAGAGGCCAGCATGAGTGCGCAGTGACTGCCCACACCACCCCCCATGCCCATCCTCAACTCCACAGCAAGGCCCAGCTGGGCCCAGGGCTGGAGGAGGCTGGTGGGATGGGAGGGTGAAAGGGCTGCTAGAAGGGCTGGAGCTAAATCCTTTCAGGAGCCAGGCAGTGTTTCCTCACTGTGACCTTGCCTAGACTTCCTTCCTGCTTCCTTTTCCCTTGAAGCTTCTTCCTGAGTAACAATCACTGAGGTTTATGCTATAAATGTGCACTTTACAGTTCTCATAAATATGGGATGAAAATTGTATTCCCAACAAGTCTGTGAAGAAGGTGTTATTATCCCTACTTTACAGACAGAACATTGGAGACCAAGTGATTCCTTCAAGAGAAAGACAAAAGATGACTTAACATTCAGAAAAAGACTAAGGGAGGTGAGGGACATTCCTGCAGAAGAAATAAGAAATCTCATCTTCTGCTAGGGAGCAATGGATTACCTTGCCCACCCCCACCCCCTACTCCCCACTCCCTAACCAAGAGATCTTTGCAAAGCAAGGAGTGGGGAGCATTTCCAGGCTGGAGGATTGGGCCCCTCAGGTCTGCATCCTGATGGAACACATGAGGCAATGCATTGGTGGTGGCTTCTATGGGTCTCAGCTCAAGAAACCCCAGGGCTTAAGGACATACTGGCCCCAACTTCTGCACCCCAGGAGGCATGCTGCTGAACACCCACACACCAGTGTCTGTGTTTCTGTGTCCTTGCTTTTCAGCTAGAAAGAGGGAAGCAGACAGACAGGAGGGGGACTCAGTTCTGCCTTCCCCCTCCACTGTCTGGATCCCTCGCTGCTCCCTCCCTCTCTGCTCTCTCTCTCTCCTCCTCGCCTGCCCCTCCCCTTGCCCCCACACTCGATGCTACCTACTAGCTCACTAGCTCAATTTTGCTTCTCCTTTCTCTCAAGGTCATCTTTCCATCTCTCAGGCTGGGCCAGCTTTAGGTCTCCAACAGCTGCCATCTCACAGCCTCTCTCCTGTGGTTCCACCAGCCTGATAGCGGGTCTCCATCTGGAAAGAGAATATGACTTTTCCCCACTGCTCCTGGGTCTCCCTTCTCCTGCAAGGGTGAAAAAGTGGCTGAGGGACCACCTCCTTTCTGTGTCACTGCAGTAAATTCCCCAAACTCAGTCTTCCTTCTTGTCTTCAGACCATCCCTCCCAGGCGTTGCCAGACCTGTGGCCCTGGACACATATGCACACACTCTCCTAAACGTGCACACACAGAACATGGTACATCTGCTCTCCTTTCTCCCTTCCCTCTGCAATCCCTCTGTCTCCTTTCCCCGTGTCTCTTCTGTGTCCCAGGCACCAGAGCAGACAGCTCTTAGCCTGTTCCTGGCACCACTGGTCCTAGCCTGTCCTCCAGAATTTTTGTCTCTGGTGTCTAACACATGGTTTATACAAAAGGATTTCATGCTGTGGCCACCTGCAAAGGCACTGTGGTGCAAGGGAGCAACTGAGTGAGAGTCTAGAGCCCTGAGTTTAACTACCCCAGACCCTGACTTGCTGTGTGACAGGTTGCAAGTCATGCCAGCACCTTGCTCTGTCTACTTTCCCCCTGAAGCTCCTTCAGGCCAATTCTGTTGCTGGAAATGTATCCAGACCTGAGGGGCATGGTGTCTGTGCCAATCCCCATTCCATTTCTAGTCTAAGAACAAACATCAGATCCTCCCTTCCTGCTGCCTGGAACACAGACCAATGTGGACAAGGAGACACCCAGTAGTGAAGGGGGACAAAGGGAAGCAAGGATAGAAAATACCGGCACACAGAACACATTTACTCTCCCAACTCAAGTTTCTGATCCCAAATCAGGGACACCTTGGCCTAAAGCTGGCCTAGCTGCACACCTTCCTGAGCACCCTCTGGTTCCTGCAAAAAAGGGACCAACCCAAAGTCTCCTGCCACTCAGGACCAGGAATCTGTGATGGGCCCATCCTGACCCATCTTGACAAGACAGGAAACAATGCTTGAATCTCACATCACCTGTAATCAATATCCTTCCATCAAAGGATTATGCACATACAATTTCAGGAGAGGCACTCCCTCCCCTGGCCCCTCAGCTCAGGATAGTCTCCTGGAGCCCAGCCTGAAAGAGCAGCAGGACCTTTCAAGAGGATCCAATAAATCTCCATGGACCCATGTCCTGGGAGACAGGCAGGATAGCAGGGGACCCTCTGGCCTTTGGGGGAGTGCTGGGGGAAGAAGCAGTGGTACAGAATGGAATAGGCAGAGGACAGGTGGGACAGATGGGACCACCTGCAGTGCCCCACATCCTGGGCTCTGGGTCTCTGGGAAATCCTGGAAGATAACAGGCCAGAGAAATGCAAACAGTCTTACGCTGGGAATGTTCTGCAAAGTAGGAAAGTGTTGAGCAGTTACATGCATGTTTTAAGCTAAAGCACGCTATAGTGGAGGGATTTAAAAATGTAGTCTTTGGAGATTCAAGTCTTCCAGATCATCTATATACTTGGCTTAAAATCAACTTGCCAATAGAGATGGTTTCCCTTTGAAAAAGTCAGTCTGAAAATAGGGTCCTTCTTAAAGTCAGCAGATCAGGACATCATCCCTGCAGAAATTATGGGAGGTAGAGAAAGATAGGAAGCTGGTAGAAATTCAATATCCCAAAGGCCCTGAGACTCCTCTGAGTCCTTTTGTCCAAGCTCCTGTAAACATATGGGACTTCGCCTAGTGCAGAAAGTGATCTCCTTAGCTTAAGTAAGAAGAACCAGAGGTCCAGGTTGCAGAGAGCTACCCAGCCACTATTTTGGGAACACTGTGTCAGGCCTTGTGCCAGCCCTTTGTATTGCATGCATTATCATGTTTAATGAAGTAGCTCAATAAGGTAGGAACTGCTCCAATTTTACAGAACTCAGAGAGGTTAGGTTCTTTGTCAAAGGTCATGAGGCAAGTAAAAGTCAAAATGGAAATTTGCCTGATTGCAAAGTCCTACACTCTTAAGTTGGTGCTGGATGTCTGACATACCTGCTGAATCACATGCACTTCCTATATGAGCCTTTCACATAGAACCACCCAATAAACACCACACGGAGGGGAGGCCAATCTCTATAGAAATCACACTAGTGTGGCCCTTTAGGAAAAGGGCCCCCCCGAAATTGTGGTTCTACACACCTGGGTTTCTCCTTCAAGCCTCTCTAGTCTAGATCTCCCTTCCCACACCCACTCCCTTCCTAGCTATTGTCTCTGAGCCCAACTTCTTGGCTCCTGAGCTCATATTCATCAATTTCTTTCTACTTCTTTCACCCTGAGTACAATAGGCTCTTTCCTGCTTGTTGGTAAACACAATCGCAACAAGAGGGCAGGCCAGGTTTGAGCTTCCCAGGGGGCTTTTGGTGCTGCAGTCACTTCCTAATGGAGACAAAACTGGAGAAGTGGCCAAGCCTATCTCCAGGCTGTCTGCCACTCCCCCACCCCTATTTTTGCACACTGCAGCTTGGGGACAAGGAGCCCAGTGCCAACGTGAGGGAAAGGGCATGTGTGTGTGTATGTGCATGTGGGTGCACATGTATGTGTGTGTTGCCATTACCCAGCAAGCTCCCACCACCCCATGCCCAGGGGGCAGTCTGGCAGTAGGTGCATGGTGTTCTCCAAGTCACCTCTAGAGCAGCCTGTATACAAGGAGCTGTGATGAACAAGGCAGAAACATCAGAGCAGGCAGCACAGCTCCTCTAACACAGCGGCAGAAAGGGCTCCCCTAATTCTTGAATGAGAAATCCCCAGTCTCATGTGGATCCTCAGCCCATTTTCTAACCAGGACAATACCTCATCTACATGTACCCTGGCCCTGCTTCAATATTAACCATCTCCCATGTTGTCCACTGATGCTCTGAACAATAACTACTTATTGAGTGTCAAGCATCAGGGACATCATCATAAATAAAGACAAAGAAGGTCTCCAATGGAATAAACAAAAAACAGTAACAGGTAAATAGTACAATTCAGACAGATGCTAGAAAACAACAAAACAAAGGCTATGTGGCAAAGGCAGGTGGTGGAGGCCCAGCAACTTTAGAAAAAGTAGTTGAAAATGGCCTCAGAAGTGATGGTTGTGCTGTGACCTTTGTGAGAAGAAGGCAGCAGCCATACACAATGTGAGGGCAGTGCTTTCTGGGCAGAGGGAAAAGGAGGAGCAAAGGCCCTAAGACCAACAAGCACAGCGAGTTTGAAGGGAGAGGAGGCCATGAGAACAGCCAAAGCTGGGCTGGAGGCAGTGGGCAATGGATCCTTCTCCAAAGAAATAAATACCCTTACCCTATCTTCCTGGTAGAGATGCTAAAAACACAAGGAAGGAGGGGAGGAAAGAGTGAGTCACAAACTAGCAGGGTAACAGTGACCAGAGCAGTAAGGAGGAAAGGTCTGCTACTTGGCGACCAGACGTGGGTGGGTCAGTAGGTAGAAATGGGGAACTAAAGTGGAGGAAGAGAGAGACCAGGAGCTAGGGGAGGAGTAAGGGGACTGAGAGCAGGAAATAATACTGCATGAAGACAGAGGGGCACATGAGCAGCTCCCAAGAGCTGTGGCACTTTGAGGAGAGGCAGACAGAGTATTTTAATTAAGTTTGGTTGGGTTCCATGTGGTATAATTTCACTTTGGTCATGCTCCAAAGAAGACCATGTGTTAAGAGCGTCAAAGTTTTTAGAGCCAGATGTTGGTTCCTTTTGGACATGTCTCAGCTGGAAGGGTCTCAGAAGAAGCAGAGGCCCCTGTGCTGAGTACACTGTTAAGATTGAAACAGAGGGGAAAAGGGTCCCTGCTCAGACACTCACCTGCTGTATGGCTTCAAGCAAGTCACTTGTGTTCTCTGTTTTCCTCCCTTGACCTTGAAAGGATTGGATTAAAGGATCTCTAAGGTGCAGTCTGGGACTCTGACATGCCACCTATCTTTTTGTTTTCTTAACAGAGATGTGAGAAGATAGGTCTTAGAGACCAGCTATTAATCCTCAGAGCAAGCCAGTGCCCACACCCCCTCATAACCTGAACCCCACCCCCCATACTCCCCTCCCCACCACACCCCCAGCAGCCCTGCTCCCCTTAGCACCAAGGGAGGATCATTATAGGGGCATGCTCACTCTCCTATACCTTAACACTGCTCAGGCCCAGCCACCTCGAAGGAACTGCTCTTTGCACAGGGATAGGACTCCTAGAAGCTTCCTGAAGCTTCCTGAAAAGCCATCTTTTCACACCAGGACTGGGCTGGGTGTAGCCCCTGCAAGGTGGAATAAAGGACCCAGTGACCATGTCAAGGAATGAGTCTCTGATCTTAGTGGGTGAAATACCGCTTGTGGGCAGAAGAGCCCCTCCCCTTCTGGAGAGGGCCTGGAGTAACTTGTGACTCTGGAGAGCCAAGATTTTAGGCCCTTTTCACCCTGCTGTTTCAGGGCCAAGAAGAGCCCTCTCCTGGGCCCCTTCACTCCAGCTGGGCTGCAGGAACTCAGGACAGCTGCTTTACTGCTTGCCTGCTTTCTCATGCACAGTAAATGCTTCCCCACAGAGCCTGCTGAGCCTTCCGCCACATTAGTAATCTGTGCACAGAACAGAAGCTTTTTCCTCCTTCCTCCCTCCTCCTGTCTCTTTCCTCCCTTCTCTCTGTTTCTCTCCACCTTATCTCCCTTCCTTTACCTTCTTCTCTTGCCTCCTCCCCATCCATCAGAGCCACTCACTGCCACCTCCTGGGAAGCTGAGAGGGTTTATCATCAAGTCAGGCTTTGGCAGAAGGGAAACAGGTTTATTTTCCTCACTTTGAGAAGGCACTGATAGGAGCAGCTAATGAAAGAGTGTTTTGTATATTTGAAGTGTTTCCTCTTCCCACTCCTATCCTTGATGACTGAATCTGCCTGGCACTGGTTTTCCCATTTTCCTCATTTTACTGACCTGCCTCACCAGTGCCCATCCTCTTAACCCTCACCTTGAGCCTTTGCCCACCAAACCCATCCACTCTGAATCACTTCTTCACTTAGTTCATTTTGCTCATTCAGGGACTCCAGGTGTATGGCTGGGGGTGGGTAGGGGTCAGGGAGGTGCACAGGTACATGAACGAACCATTAAAATACAAAGCAGTAATCACAACAACAGAGGATGACCAGAGCACCAAAGTGAGACAGCCATTCATGGGGACCAGGGTAAGTGTGGGAGTTGGGGGATTAGGCAGAGACGAAGGAAGGCAGCAGAAAGGGAGGAGGAGATCTGAGAGTAGGGACTGTGGGTGAGTGGAAGGCTGAGGTATAAAGGCAGAGGGAAAATGGGCTCCTGGCCCAGGCTGGGCACCATCAAGGGACCTCAGCGTGAAGGAGCACACGTAAGGACAGAGGCAAAGGCTGGAGAGGGTGTGAGCAGAGCCAGCACAGAGCAGAGGCAGGGAAAGGTCCTCTGTTGGGTTTCACCCGGGGATCAGAGTGTCAGGCTGGTACTTAGGAAGTTCTGCAAAAGGTGGTTTTGTAGGAGGGATCACAATACCTGATACCAAACTGTATTACAAGGCCACTGTAATCAAAACAGCCTGGTACTGGCATAAAAACAGGCACACGGACCAGCGGAATAGAACAGAGAGCGCAGAAATAAACCCAAGTCTCTACGGTCGATTAATATTTGACAAAGGGGGCAATAACATAAAATGGAGTAAAAATAGCCTCTTCAATAAGTGGTGTCAGGAGAACTGGACAGCTACATGCAAAAAAAAAAAAAAAAAAAAAAAAAAACGACGCCAACTTACACCATACACAAAAATAAATTCAAGGTGGATAAAAGACTTAAATATAAGCCATGACACCATTAAAGTCCTAGAGGAGAACATAGGCAGGAAAATCTCAGATTTTTCTGTGGGTAGCAACATTTTTACTGATATGTCCCCTAAAGCAAGGGACATAAAGGAAAGAATAAACAAATGGGATCTCATCAAAATAAAAAGCTTCTGCACGTCTAAAGAAAACAGTATTAAAGTAAAAAGAGAACCAACTGTATGGGAAAACATATTTGCCAATGATACCTCAGACAAGGGTTTAATCTCCAATATATATAAAGAACTCACATGACTCCACTCTAAGAAGACAAGCAACCCAATTAAAAAATGGGCAAAGGACTTGAACAGACACTTCTCCAAGGAGGACATACAGAGGATCCAGAAACACATGAAAAGATGCTCGATATCACTAGCTATCAGAGAGATGCAAATGAAAACCACAATGAGATACCACTTGACACCAGTCAGAATGGCCCTCATAAACAAAGCAACAAACAGCAAGTGTTGGAGAGGTTGTGGAGAAAAGGGGACCCTAGTGCACTGTTGGTGGGATTGCAGACTGGTACAACCACTATGGAAAACAGTATGGAATTTTCTAAGAAAACTAAAAATGGATCTACCTTTTGACCCAGCAATTCCACCGCTTGGATTATATCCTAAGAACCCTGAAACACCAATCCAATAGAACCTATGCACCCCTATGTTCATAGCAGCACAATTTACAATACCCTAGTGTTGGAAGCAACGTAGGTGCCCATCAGTAAATGAATGGATCAAAAAACTGTGGTACATTTACACAATGGAATTCTATGCAGCAGAAAGAAAGAAGAAGCTCCTACCCTTTGCAACAGCATGGATGGAACTGGAGAGCATCATGCTAAGCGAAATAAGCCAGGAAGTGAAAGACAAATACCATATGATCTCACCTTTAACAGGAACCTAATCAACAAAACAAACAAACAAGCATAATATAACCAAAGACACTGAAATTGAGAACAGGCTGACAGTCACCAGAGGGGAGAGGGGAAAGAATTTCAGGGGAAAAGGGGAAGGGTTTACAGGAACAAGTATAAAGGACACATGGACAAAAACTATGGGGGGTGGAAATGGGAGGGAGGTGGGGAGGACTGGGGTGATGGGCTGGGGTGGGAGTAAAAGACAGAAAACTGTACAAGATCAACAATTAAAATAAAAAAAAATTTTTTTAAAAGGTGGTTTTGAAGAAGACAAGCCTGAAGTCAAGAGTAGACAGACTGGTTATTTTGCTATGCCTGTGAATCAGAAGAAAGAGGTGAGTTCTGAGCGAGCAACAGCATTGGACAGAAGAAGTGGGGGGGTGTATCCAAGGGGCCAAGACAGATTAAAAGCATACAGGGTTTCCCTGGTGTGGGGCTCTCCAGCAGAGGGGAGCTGAATCCAGGAGAGGGCAAGAGTGGGTTTTCAAGCACACCTGCATGTATGCAGTGAGAAAGCAGAGATGGGGCAAGGAGAGCCCAGACCTGGGGGATGCCACATGGGTGGCAAGCAGAAGGGGAAACAAAGAGGTGAGAGTAGCACGAAGAGACACTAGCAACCCAGACAGCAGGAGGGGGTGGAGAGTAAAGAAGGAAGGAATTGCGTCCCAAGACTCACTCAGAGCAGAGTATTGCAAAGGGCCCCTGGTGAAGGCTTTGCCAGTTGTCCAGGCTTGCTGCTGCCTCTCCCTTCATCTCCGGGTCTTTGTGGAGGCAAACTGCTCTTCATTCTGCCACCCAACCATCAGTGACAGTCACCACTAGATGCTGAGCACCAGTTGTCAATCCAGCCATCTAGTGAGCTCCAGTGCATGGAAGAGGCACAGCCCTCATGCTCATAGCTCACAATCTAATGGGGAGGCTATGCACAAAATCCCCACTCATTAAAAAAGCAACCCACAAGTCATATTAGTAAGGAATGATGTGAAATACATACATACTGAAGGGATCCAGGAGAGAAGAGGCCGACTCAGGGGAGGAAGGCAGGAACACCCTCTCTGGCTCTGGAGCATCAGGACTGACTGGGATGCTACATCTGTAATTCATAGCCCATCAGTCCTGGAGGGCCAGAGACCAGGGCTCTGACCCCTGTGGAAGCGGCTCTCTTCTCTGACATCTGAGCCCTTCCCCTTGGAGACCCAGGGCCAGCAATTCTCTCTGTGAGATACACTCTGGTGCCTGCAGCCAGGATGATGGATGAGCAAGCATGAGCTGCTCAGGGCAGCTGAGGCCAGTGCGGCTGAGCAGGGAGGGAAAAATGATAGCAAAGCAGCTCAGAAACATGAGAGACAATCGGGGCTAGATGGGAGCAGTGGAGACTTGGATCCCTCTGTCAGCCATCTCCATTCACCTGTCTGCCTCTTCGACCAGGCCCCTAGCTCTATTGCACAAATGACACAGAGATGCGGGGATGGCTGAGAGTATCTGGTAGGGAGGTGAAATATCCAGAGTCCAAAAAATCATCTTTTTCCTCTCTTCAGGGCCAAGGGTATAGAAAACTCTTGGGGTGCACTGAGGAGTGGCTCACCCAGAAGCCAAGGACTGTTCCCTGCCCCAGTGTCCCAGTGCCCCAGTGCCCCAGTGTCCCAGTGCCCCACTGCCCCACTGCCCCAGAAATGAGCCCAGCCTTAGACTGCCCTGACACAGAGTCAGGCTCCCATTCAACCTCACTTCTTCAGGCATAGGAGACACTGGAGCCAGCAGCTAGCAGAGGGAAAGACACATTCCTGGGATCAATCCAATCAGGATTCCATCCCAGGGACCAAGTTAGACTAGAACTGCAGACAGCCTCTCTGGGAGCCCAGCCTGCCATCTGAGCTGCCCAGCAGCTGGGAAGTCCATGGATGTGACAGGTGGGACTTCAGCCTACTCTTCCCCAGCCTTTGCATTCCATTTGTCCTGGCCTCCAGGCTGCACTGTATCCCTTCCATGTGCACACAGGACAACAGGGATGTTGGCAGGTTACCACTGTCCTTCTGCTCCCCGTAAGCTGCTGGGTGAGGGGGGAAATCAAAGAAACAGAAAGTCATGGGAGCCCCCCACCCTTGCAAGCAGCTAATGTAATAAGATTCTGGGACTGAGGCAGGGGGTCCTGGGACTGAGCAGCTGGCATGATTGGTCTTCCTGCCCAACAGACAGAAAAAAACTGCATTATTGTTGAGTAATGAACTCTCTTTTCTGGAAATAAGCATTGACAGTAGGGATTACAGAAGCATCTTCGTGTTGAACAGTCTGTGCCCAGGCTCCCTTCTTCAAAATATGAGGAATCAAATAACCTACCTCAGGGAGCTCATCCTGGAGGCCATAGCTGTAGACAGTAATGCCAACTGTGGGAGACGCAGGAGCTCAGGAGGGCAGATGCCTTGGGCTGAGGTCGACTAGAAGACTGCATGGAATGGGGCAGCTCACAACCTGAACTGCCCTCTCCTCACTCAGACAGCAGCCCGTGGAAGGCAGTACCCACGCAGACAGCTGCTTAGGACAAGCTTCTGCATGTAAGGGACAGACTTTGCACACAATTCAAGCACAACACATATTGTATAAAGAAAACAGGCTGGTGACAGCAAGAGTGTACTCTGAAGGTAGGAAACCCACAGGTGCCTCTCCTGAGTGGGCTTGCCTCGACTGCCCTCTCTTCCACTTCTTCCATCTTCAGAGGTACGCTCTTCTCCCTTGCTCCTCCCCCTCTCTGCCTGGCACCCTTCCCAAACTCTAGGTAGGCCCCTGTTCAAGTCCAGAACATCCACTGGGTTCCTGAGGGAAAAAACAGACTGTCACGTGCAGCTCTCACACCTGGGACATCAGGTGGAAGCTGCTGCCCTGGATGTAGGCAAAACGGCATAGTCTGCTTTCCCCTTCTGTCCCTCTCTCAGGGTCCTGGAGCAGCAAAGCAGTGTGGCCTTCTCAGAAAGATCCAGAGGTACCAGCACTGACTAGCCTCCTCCCACCCCTCCACACCCCTCTTTCTCTTCACCCTGCTCCACACTTTTGTGTGCACTGTACCTGGAAGACCAACTCCTAAGGCTGCACCAAGCAGGCCCCCAAACCTCTGGCCTCTGGTGAGGTCGGCCAAGGGAGGCCTGGTGCAGAGAGAGCGGGCCCATGGTTACACTACTCTCCCCTGGCAAGGCCAGGGCTCTTGCCAGACAGCCCTCCCACAGCTCCAGCACCCCCAGTTTCCAGGGACCTCCCTTCCCATGTCTCTTCAGGTGTCTCACCTACTTTGCTGGTCCCTTTAACCCTTCCTGGTTGAGTATGCCACTTTTCCTGCTGGACCCTGACAGGTACACATTTCCCCCCTGCTCTCCTCCCCAGCAGAAAGAAAGAGGGAGAAAAGACACCTCTGACCCCAATCCCAAGACAAGGCACAATCTGATTAACTCATGGACGTGATTAACTCATGGACGTGATTCTTGTGATTCAACCAAGATTCAAACCTTGGTTTGAATCTTAGTTCTGCCACAGGTAAGTTATTTTTCTGTGTGTTACTTTTTTCATCTGTAAGATGGAGATATGACTTCTTCTCAGGGTTGTTATGAGAATTAAATTAAATAATGTATATACCAGGAACAAGTATAAAGGACACATGGACAAAAACTATGGGGGGTGGAAATGAGAGGGAGGTGGGGAGGGCTGGGGTAGTGGGTTGGGGTGAGAATAAAAGACAGAAAACTGTACAAGATCAACAATTAAAATAAAAATTGGGGAAAAAAACCAAAAACAAAAATACCCACTATAACAAAAAAATAATAATGTATATACACATAATGCCTACCATTATTTGGTACGTAGAGGTTGACGAACAGAATGTGACATGTCCTGAGCTCTCCTTCTCTGAGCCCCCTGCAGGGCCTAGCCAGCAGTCATGGTGACCAAGGTGTGGGGCTGCTCTGGGGCCTCTGAGAGATGGCGGGATAGTTCTGGGGGCCTGGGTCCCAGACCCTCCTTCCCTATAAGGTTACCTTCCCAGGAGACATCCACCATCCCCCTGGTGGCACAGGAACAGCCCAGGAACCGCAGGTGTGTGGGGGGTAGGGTCTGTTGGGGAGTGGAGATTAACAGAGACCCTTAGTGTTGGAATCCCAGCTGGGAAGAGCAGGACTGAGCAGCCTGCTGTTGCATTTCCAAGTTTCACAGGAGTAGCTCACGGTGCTCATTGTCACACCAAGATCACAGTGCTGGCTCCTTTCATTTCCGTGGTATCATCTTGCTAGGATTCATTCTCCATGTCTCAGGGTGCATCAGGAGCCATTGGGGCTATGTGGATCCATATACATCACTTCTTAGGCATGAGAAGTGGGAACGAGGCCTGAGGCCTCAGGTGACACTGGTGAGAAGCCCCAGCCAGCATCAGATGTCCTAGGCACTGCCTAACTCCCAAGCCTATCACATTCCTACCCCAACCAGATGCTAGAAGGACACAAATTAGCTATGAAAAAGCAAAGAAAATAGGGAACTAGGACCAAGAACACCCATTGTGCCCCAAATGTTGGTATAGGCACTATACACCCACTATCTCATTTGATCCATACCTTTACCCAGGTGCTACATCCATTCTACAGATAAGAAAAATCTAAGGATCAGAAGGTGATGAGCTTTGCTGCATGGCACATAGCTGACTGGTGGGAATCCAGCCTAAGCTGTGTCCTCCCTGAGAGGAATGTGTGCTCACCAAAAGCAAGGTTAAGTGTTGGGGCTGCTAGGCAGCCACTTCTGGGGATTTGAGCAGGGGAGTGAGACAGGTCAGTGGGCAAGAACAGGGTGAAGTTTTGTGGGCTGGCCAAGCTGCCAGTGGTTGAGCCTGAACTTCAGCAGCACAGAGGGTTGGGGCTAGGAGCTAGGGACAGTCCAAACACATGCCCCTGGGTGGGGAGCTGGGTCCAGGGTGTCTGCGAGGTTCCTGTGAAGTTCTCTAAAAGATCCGGGGGGTGGGAGGGGTGTAGGGCAAGTGGCAGAGAAAAAGGTGCAAACCAATTTTTAAAAAAATATGTTGGCTCCAATGTCAAAAGAGATAGGATCTTGGGGTCTGGGGCACCTCCACTGGAGCAGGAAGCTCAGGTATGACATCATCACCTGCCATTGCACCGGGCTCAGGGTGACTCCCAGCGACAGGGAAGAGAACCAGGGGGGCTCTCCTGACATGAGGAGGAAAGGGACCCCTCTCCCAGATCGCAGGGTCAGAGGGTGGTGGCTGAAGGCACTTACACCACATCCTCCTGCCTGTCTTCTCTCAGAAAGCAGAGGGGCAGTATGTCAGAAGATGGCTAGAGCATAGCTTTTTATCCAGGGTGAATCCTCACTCAGCCTGGGAATGGGTTGTCCTGGTTCCTCTGACACAAACAGGCCCCTGAGGGGCCCAGGAAGGACCAAGAATTCACCAATGTCAGCCACAAAGGCCTGCAATCATTTTTAACTGTTAACACCTAATCTATTTAATATTTACAATAAAATAAAAAATTGTTCACATTACACATCCATTTGTTTGTGGGTGTATGAAATCCAGTTTCATAATACTTAATATTTTTTATTTATTGAATTTTCACTCAACTGTTATTGGCCGTGCTTCCACTGCACTTGCTGCAAGGGCAGGCTACACATGGCCATGACTTGTACAAACTCATCCAGGAGACAGGACAACAGCCTGGGTGGCAGGAGCATGCCAGGCATCAGCCAGCAGCAGGACTCTGGGACCCCGAGAGCCCTCTGGATAGCAATGGACAAGGGCTTCAGCCACCAGCATGGCCTCACCCTCAGCACACCAAAGGAGGAAAGGACCTGGAGGGCACACCAGGAGCCAGAGCTCAAGCCCAGGGGAGGGGGCCACTGGGGCTCTTCTCAGCAGCCCAGGGCCATTGCCCAACCCCTGAGTTCAGGCATATCTCTCACAGCAGACAGGTTTCATCCCCCTGGGCTCAAGCACATGACGGCCCTAAAGCTCATCAAAGGCCCTCAGTACCTGCCAAGAATAGGGTTGGGCTGTGCAGGACTGACACCGATAAAGACTAGTAGATTCTGCCACCTCTGACCTGTGAAATGGGTTTTTTTCTCACCTATAGAGTCCATCAGAGCTGAATCTGATCCCAGCTCTGCCCCTTCTTAGCTGAGTGACCTTGGGCAAGCCACCTTAATTCTCTGAGCTTCGGTATAAAATGGGTTTCATACTGTGCCATTAGAAAGGTTGGTGTGAGGACTAAAGGAAATAACACGGGCAAAGCTCCCAATATAATACCTAACACATAATGAGGTTCAGCAAATGTTAATTCATACTTACCCTCACACCCAACCCCAGAGACACTCACAAACTATCCAGTTCACCCCTGAACACCAGCTGGGAAGGCTGTGTGCTACTGAGGCTGGTGACTAACGATGGGGGAGAGAATACAAGGTGCTCTGGTTAGGGCAGGGGTGGTGGTATACCCAGCTGGGAAAATCTGCTGGTCAGCCTCTGTAAGGGAAAGCCAGGGTACTTCCATGCCTCATTGCCTTCACCTGGCTGAGGCAGGTGTTTCTAGGTTAAGTGCTCTGTATGGCTCTGGAACTCTGGGGACCTCCCTGCCTAGGTGTAGAGATCCCAGTGCCCAGCTCTGCATCTATCCTGGAGTCTTCAGAGGCTGGTGTCACCAACAATAGCTGAGAATCTCTGACATGCTTCAGTGGGGAGAATCAATAACCATTGGCCGCTGAGCCTCTAATAAGAACAGTAACCACCATTAAAGGAAAACATGGGGCTGGTAACGGTGATTATATGAATCAGCTTACAGCAGGATGATGGGGGCTGCCAGCCAAAGCGAGCGACTGGCTTCACCCTGCTCCCAGCCTCTGTGGGCTCGGCAGCCCCCAACACCCACTCCTTTCACAAATCTGGATTAAAGTTCCTGCCTGGAAGGGAGGAGACAAAGGAAATCTTAGGGGAAGGAAAAGGAAAGAGAGAGGACTCGGGGAGCTCCGTGAAGAGAGAGAGCTCCAGGATTACTCACAGTTCTGAATCTGCCATTTGATGTTCAGACTTCAAGAATTTCTTGCTCCATGAGCTCCATGGTGTCCATAACTTACTGAATCTCATTTAATAGAACCTTGCATAGTGCTTACCATGTGCCAAGTATTGCTTTAAGAATTTTGCAAATATACTTGTAAATTCATGTAACAGCCTCATAACAACCTACAAAGTAGATGTTATTATTTTCCTAACTTTGCAGATGAGGAAACTGAGTCACAGAACTGGTTAATTAATTTGTCCAAGTGACTTAATCTCAAGTGGCAGATCCAAGGCTAGAAGTAGGTGGCCCAGCTTTACCTGATCCCTTTCAGCAGCTTCCAAAGCACCTGGCACATGATGGCCATTCCTTCAACAGTCATGGACTCTCTGAAGCACTCCACTGCCTGGGGTCCTATCCCCTCACACTCATTCCCAGCCCTCCCAATTATGCCACTTTTCACTACCTCCTCCCTTAATTGTATTTAGCCCCCTATCCCAGAGCCTGGAGATATTTTAAAGCATTTCCCTAGCGAGCATTGGCAAGTGTGAACAAGGGAGGCCCTGGCTTGTAGGAGAATGCCTCTTGGTCCCTTTTCCCCACTCGCTAAGTTGTGAGCTCCGTCCATGCCTTCCTCGTGGCTGTAGGGCCATGACACCAACCCAAAGCCCCTAGACTGCTTCCCTGGTGACTTAACATGCCTGGCTATTCCGCATGTCTTATCTGCTCTCAAAAGCCTAAATCTGTAGGTAGTCTTACCACAGCTGCCTTGCTAATTAGTTAGGCAAAGTCTATATGTTACTGTTAGACTAAAAATGTGTTGTGGCAATGGGAGTTTAGTGGAAAGGGGCTGATCGTGATCGAGATCTACAGTATTTTTGGAAGGTGAGTATAAAGCAAAAATGTTTCCTGAACTGAAAGGAAAACAAATAGCTGCTACCAGTTTCAAGTATTTAGGTCCTAAGTGGGGCTAGAAGAATGAAAATTAAGGGCAGGAAAAGAGACCAACTTTATATTTATGTATGCTAGGCCCTGCTTTCAGAGGGGGAATCAAAGTCAGTAAGACGCTCCCTCAATCCGCTCACAATTGAAGAGTCTTTGTTAACAACTCCTTCTTACCAACCAGAAAACTGAGGGTAAGAACTAGCTGTTAACTTTTACAAGGCCATACAATTCAGCAATAATATAAAATAAAATGCATAGACAGATAACTGCATGCTAGATACTGTGTTAGGTCTTTATATAGAGCATCTCATTTACTCATTACCTCCCCAAGTCCCCACGAAGCTGGTCCTGTTTATAGATTGGTCTCATTTTATAGATTTCTCAAGATCACAGAACCTGACTGTAAACTTGGCAGCCTGCTCCACAGCCTGACCCCAGGTTGGCTACTGCATGTCCCCATCAACTCTCACAGCAGAGGCACCTTGATCCAGATGACATATAGCTCCTCACAAGTCTTCCTTCTTTTGCTCCCTGGAACTTCCTTTTCTTAGTTTTGTTTTGACTAACATATCTAAATGAGTCAGTTCAGAATCCGTCCTGACCCCCAACACTCCCACCCCAGCCCATACTGGCTTTAGGTGTCTCTCTTACATGCTTTAGGGAATAAACCTATCATAACACTAGTCACACTATAGTATAAGTAATTATGTGTCTGTCTGTCTCCTCACGTTGGTGTCCTTAAGATCACAGGGTGTGTTTTTGCATCTCCATATTCCTTTTACCTAAGCATGCCTGTCACAGAAGGTCTCAATACCTGTTAAGTGAGTTAATGCATTCTCTACCACTCAGAACCACATTTGGCCCATCCCAGAGTCTGAGGCTGAGGGATTGCCAGAAGAGGTGAATGAAGCAGGGTTGGAGGAAGCTCACAAGGCTACGACCCTAGCTTCTGCTCCTGGGATGACTCTGAAATCTCCTGGTCCAGCCATGGTGTTCCTACTCTTCACACCTTTACCTGAGATTCACAGACCTCTTCATATAGAACTTAGGGGTGCTCAGGAGAAAGGCACTATGGAAACAAGACCTTCAGCCTGGTGGCAGGGCAGTAATTAACTTTCTCTGCTAACAAGCTCATCCTGGAATAGCCTCCCCAATAGGCTTGTCCTCTGGGAATAGAGACCTGGATATTTTCTTTTTCTTCAGCCAGAACCAGCGGCTTACTGAAATGCTGGAGGCTCAGGAAGCTGCAGGCACACAGGAGAAAAGAAAGCAAGGCCAGGGGCAGAGGAGCACTTCCAGGTTGCCTGGGACTGACAGGCTTTCTAGGGAGGCCCAGAAGCCCCCAGGACCATAGGCCACCAGGTAAAGGGGGCAAGGATTCCAGCCTCTCCTCGGAAATGGGCCTGCCTTCTAACCACAGCCAGCTCAGGGCCACTTACAGGAACCCCAGCAAAGCAGGCACACCAAAAATAATTAAAGTGACTTTCTGCTTCATATTCTAGTTATCATTATGGTAAAATCAGTACTTCTCGGAGCTTCTTGTTATTAATTTATGTTTAATTTTCTGTTACATGGGGATGCAGAGGCAGTTGAGAAAGCACCATAATCTTGTTGAGGCCCCAGACCTCCTAAATATCTTCCTCCAGCCCAGGCAGGCACATCTCCTAGGTTCGGGGCCCTTAGTTTAAGAGGAGCAGATCAAGGAAGACTTCCTGAAGGAGTGTGAAGAGAGCAGCCTAGCAAGGTCCAGTGGAGTGAAGCCCCTGTGAGTTTTCATTTGCATCTCTTATTTGGCCTGGGATGGTGCTGCATCCTCCCTTCAGGGGTGAGCTGTCCATGCCAGGAGCCACCGGGGGCAGGGGCAGGTACCCTTTGCCCAGCACCACAGCCCTGTGAGCCTGATGGCACCAGTCATCCTACTGTGAGCCACGTCTCCTACTTCCCAACACTCCATCTTTAGAAAGGAAATTTACCAGAAGGGGATGGAAGGGGAGGGGAAGGAGGTGGGTGGAGTGGGAGTGGGGAGGATCAGGGCTCTGACTGTAGGATATCTTTTAGCTCTAGAGTGTTTAAAGATCAGGAAAAAAAATTAAAAGGTGAAAAACAAACCCAGCAAGCCAATTACTCTAAAGAAGCTTCCCTGAAAGAAAAGGGGGCAAATCAATATTTAATTCAAACTTCATTGATTTACAATTTGGGTCCCACACTCAGCACTCAATTTTGTTCAGGTTTCTTGGTGAGACATTGTTATGGAGTCTCTGGCAGTGGACACTGAGTGCCTAAGAGGAAGGCCACAGTGGGAGACAGAGAAAAAGGGGCTTTGCCTTGAGTTTGCTTCCCCCATATGCTTTCTCTCCAGCATCTCTGCTCCCTGCTAGCTTGGGGAAATGCAGGCTGCACAGGAAATGGAAGCCTCACGGTGAGGAATATGAAGAGAGCATGCGTGGTCTGCTCCCCTGCCTCTCGGTAGAATGATATCCAGTTCCTTCTGAAAAGAATTGGCTGCACTTACACACATGTACACGCTCACAGATGAATACTTATACACATGGACGCACACACATCACCACCATCATCATCCTTATCGAAACTGCCCTAATAGTTTAGAGTTGCAGACTGAGGTAACTAGAAGTGAAGAATCATAATATTTGGAATGTATTCTAAAATACTTCAAGAAACTAAAACCAAAATATCTTAGAAGAGAATCCTCATAACTTCACACAGTCTTTCCCTTTTCATTCCTCAGGGCTTCTAGTGAGCTTAATCTAGCTAAAGTTCAGCCTCAATCCATGCTGCTGCAAATGAAGCATGTGCTGCTCTGTTGTCACATTGGCTGGCACAGAAACTGACTGCTTGCAGCCAGCTTACACACCACACCACTCCCACCCCAGGCCCCCAAACAGCTGCAAGCTGACAATCTCAGCCACTCAGTAGATGCAGAGCAGCCCTGCTAAACTACTAGGGGGAAAGGGAGGAACAGGAATGGGAGAGAAATGGAGAAGTATGATTTCTGGTCTTCTTTTTTGTTTGTTTTATTTTAATTGTTGTTCTTGTACAGTTTTCTGTCTTTTACTCCCATCCCAGCCCACCACCTCAGCCCTCCCTCCCTCCCTCCCTCCCATTTCAACGCCCCCTAGTTTATGTCCATGTGTCCTTTGTACTTGTTGCTCTAAACCCTTCCCCTTTTCCCCTAAAATTCCCTCCCTTCTCCCCTCTGATGACTGTCAGCCTGCTCTCAATTTCAGTGTCTTTGGTTATATTTTGCTTGTTTGTTTGTTTTGTTGATTAGGTTCCTGTTAAAGGTGAGATCATATGGTATTTGTCTTTCACCGCCTGGCTTGTTTTGCTTAGCATACTACTCTCCAGTTCCATCCATGCTATTGCAAAAGGTAGGAGCTCCTTCTTTCTTTCTGTTGCATAGAATTCCATTGTGGAAATGTAACATAGTTTCTTGATCCATTCGTTTACTGATGGGCACCTAAGTTGCTTCCAACACTTGGCTATTGTAAATTGTGCTGCTATGAACATTGGGATGCATAGGTTCTTTTGGATTGGTATTTCAGGGTTCTTAGGATATAATCCAAGCAGTGGAATTGCTGGGTCAATAGGTAGATCCATTTTTAGTTTTCTTAGAAAATTCCATACTGCTTTCCATAGTGGTTGTACCAGTCTGCAATCCCACCAACAGTGCACTAGGGTCCCCTTTTCTCCACAACCTCTCCAACACTTGCTGTTTGTTGCTTTGTTTATGAGGGCCATTCTGACTGGTGTCAAGTGGTATCTCACTGTGGTTTTCATTTGCATCTCTCTGATAGCTAGTGATATCGAGCATCTTTTCATGTGTTTCTGGATCCTCTGTATGTCCTCCTTGGAGAAGTGTCTGTTCAAGTCCTTTGCCCATTTTTTAATTGGGTTGTTTGTCTTCTTAGAGTGGAGTTGTGTAAGTTCTTTGTATATTTTGTAAACCCTTGTCTGAGGTATCATCAGCTGTTGCGGACCGTTCAGCCTGGTTTCAGGAGTTGTAACCCTCACCCCATGGTGGGCTGTGTAAGAGCCCAAGGGACCCACTTCATCTGGGTCTGTTCTGTCACAAGGACGTGACCTACTAAGGAGACAAAGCTTATCTCCCTGGCAGGAGCACTGCTTCTGCCTCATCCATCTCTGGCCCCAATGCTTGGTTGGTTAGTCAATGATGGGTAAGACTCCACACAGCGGGGGCAACCTAAGCCAGACATAATCACTTGGGAGGCCTCATGGAAGGACTTGGGGGGCTGCAGCAAAGAGGATGTGATGGACCCTCGCCTTCCGGCTATTATGACATAGCCCGAGTCCTCATTTCCGTCTGGGAGACGTCTCCTGCTTCCTAATTGGCTTAAAGCTTGAAACTATGGGGGCAAGTGGTGCAGCCCTGTGCCAGCCAGGATGGCTCCCTGGGTGATCGGGCATAAGAAAGAATTCCTAAAGTCCTGTGAAACCTGCTTTGCTAAGAGTGCTCTCACTTAAGTAATAAGTGTCCCAGGAGGAAATGAGTATGTCTCCCAAAGTTTGGCAACCCCCTTTCCTGACAAACTGACTCAGATTAAGCCCTCAGATTTCTTTGAAATGTTAACCATTGTTTGATCCTTGTCACCTGACATATCTGTATTCCCATGTATTTGAGCCCAATCCTAGAGGATGGGGCTCTGGGTCATTCTCCTCTGAGAGTCTGACCACCTTTCCTCCCCAAGCAGAAAATGTCTTGGTAATTTTTATTTTCATCCGTGACGTAGGGATGGGGCTCTGCGGGCGGAGCCCCCCCCACAGCTGGCACCCAGGACAGGGGCCCCCACAATTGGCAAATATGTTTTCCCATACAGTTGGTTCTCTTTTTATTTTAATACTGTTTTCTTTAGATGTGCAGAAGCTTTTTATTTTGATGAGATCCCATTTGTTTATTCTTTCCTTTATGTCCCTTGCTTTAGGGGACATATCAGTAAAAATGTTGCTGTGTGAAATATCTGAGATTTTCCTGCCTATGTTCTTCTCTAGGACTTTAATGGTGTCACGGCTTGTATTTAAATCTTTTATCCACCTTGAATTTAATTTTGGGTATGGTTTAGGTTGGTGCTCAAGTTTCATTTTCTTGCATGTAGCTGTCCAGTTCTCCCAGCACCACTTGTTGAAGAGGCTATTTTTACTCCATTTTATGTTATTGTCCCCTTTGTCAAATATTAATTGACTGTAAAGATTTGGGTTTATTTCTGGGCTCTCTGTTCTATTCCATTGGTCCATGTGACTGTTTTTATGCCAGTACCAGGCTGTTTTGATTACAGTGGCCTTGTAATACACTTTGGTATCAGGTATTGTGATCTCTCCTACTTTGCTCTTCTTTCTCAAGATTGCTGCAGCTATTTGAGGTCATTTATGGTTCCATATAAATTTTTGAAGTGTTTGTTCTATGTCTGTGAAATATGCCGTTGGTACTTTAATAGGTATTGCATTAAATTTATAAATTGCTTTGGGTAGTATGGACATTTTGATGATGTTAATTCTTCTGATCCATGAACACAGTATACGTTTCCATTTGTGTGTGTCTTCCTTGATTTCTTTCTTCAGTGTTGTGTAGTTTTCTGCATACAGGTCTGTTACCTCCTTGGTTAGGTTTACTCCTAGGTATTTTATTTTTCTTTTTGCTATATTGAATGGGATTTTTTTCTTGATTTCTACTTCTGCTGTTTCATTGTTGGTATACAAACAATGCCTTTGACTTCTGGATATTGACTTTGTATCCTGCTGTTTGGCCAAATTCATTTATTAGGTCAAGCAGTTTTTTGGCCAAATCTATAGGATTTTCTATGTACACTATCATGTCATCTGCAAACAATGATAGTTTTGTTTCCTCCTTTCCGAGTTGGATGCCTCTTATTTTCTTTTCTTGTTTAATCACTGTGGCTAAGACCTCCAATACTATATTGAATAGAAGTGATGAAAGTGGACAAGCTTGTCTTGTTCCTGATCTTAGTGGAAAAGATTTTAGTTTTTGCCCGTTGACTATGATGTTGTCTGTAGGTGTCTCATATATGGCCTTTATTACGTTGAGGAATGCTCCCTGTAGTTCCATTTTGCTGAGTGTTTTTATCATAAATGGGTGTTGTACCTTATCAAAAGCTTTTTCCAAATTTATTGATATGATCATGTGATTTTTGTCTTTGCTTTTGTTTATGTGATGAATTGCATTTACTGATTTGTGAATATTGAACCATCCTTGCATGCCTGGGATGAATCCCACTTGGTCATGGTGTATGATCTTTTTAATGTATTGTTGGATGCGGTTTGCCAATATTTTGTTCAGGAGTTTAGCATCTATGGTCATCAGAGATATTGGCCTGAAGTTCTCCTTCTTTGTTGTGTCTTTATCTGGTTTTGGGATTAGGATGATGCTGACTTTATAAAAAAGAGTTTGGTAGTCTTCCATCATTTTGGATTTTTTCGAATAGACTGTGAAGGATAGGGGTTAGCTCTTCCTTAAATGCTTTGTAGAATTCTCCTGGGAAACCATCTGGTCCAGGGCTTTTGTGTGTAGGGAGTTTTTTAATTACTGCTTGAACTTCATCAGCTGTTATTGGTCTGTTCAAGCTTTCTGCTTCTTCTTTATTGAGTTTTGGAAGATTATATTTTTCTACAAACTTGTCCCTTTCACCTACATTTTCAAATTTCTCGGCATACAGTTCTTCATAGTAATTTCTTACAATCCTTTGTATGTCTGTGGTGTCAGTTGTAATCTCTCCTCTTTCATTTCTGATTGTGTTTATTTGGGTCCTCTCTCTTTTTTTTCTTGATGAGCCTGCTTAAAGACTTGTCAATTTTGTCTATCTTTTCAAAGAACCAGCTCCTGGATTCATTGATCCTTAGAATTGTGCTTTTAGTCTCTATGTCATTTAACTCTGCTCTGATCTTGGTTATTTCCTTCCTTCTACTTGCTCTGGGCTGTCTTTCTTGTTGATCCTCGAGTTCTTGTAGGTGTAGGGTTAGGTTGTTTGTTTGAAATGTTTCTATCTTTTATAGGTAGGCCTCTATCGCTGTGAACTTCCCTCTGAGGACTGCCTTCACTGTGTCCCATAAGTTTTACGTCATTGTGAGTTCATTATCATTTGTTTCCAGAAACTTTTTGATTTCCTCCCTAATTTCATTCTTGACCCATTCATTGTTTAATAGCATGCTATTCAATCTCCATCATTTTGGGTGTTTTGGGTTTTTCCCCTTCGGTTTGGTTTCTAGTTTCAGTCCCTTGTGGTCAGAGAACATGCTTGGTATGATTTCAATTTTCTTGAATTTGTTGAGGCTTGTTTTGTGTCCTATCATGTGGTCGGTCTATCTTTGAAAATGTCCCATGTGCATTTGAAAAGAATGTGTATTTAATTTCTTTGGGATGAAGGGCTCTATATATATCAGTTAAGTCCATTTCATCTGGAGTGTTGTTCAATGCCACAATATCTTTGTTGATATTTTGTTTGGAAGATCTGTCCATTTTTGACAGTGGGGTGTCAAAATTCTCTACTATAATTTGTGTTGCTGTCAATATCTTTCTTGAAGTCCTCTAAGATTTCCTTGATGTATTTAGGTGCTCCTATGTTGGGTGCATATATATTTACAATGTTTATGTCTTCTTGGTGGATTCTTCCCTGAGTATTATGAAGTGACCTTCTGGGTCTCTCTTTATGGCTCTTCTTTTGAAGTCTATTTTGTATGATATGGTTATTGCTACCCCAGCTTTTTTTTCTCTGTCTGTTTGCTTGGAAAATTTGTTTCCAGCCCTTCACTTTGAGTCTGTGTAGGTGTTTTGTCCTGAAGTGGGTCTCTTGTAGGCGGCATATGTGTGGGTCATGCTTTCTTATCCATTCACCTATTCTATTTCTTTTGATTGGAGCATTATCCATTTACATTTAAGGTTATTTTTTTATAGATACTGATTCATTGCCATCTTCCTACCTATGTTCCTCTCTTTCTCTTTTCCTTCCTTTCCTTAAGGCAGTCCCTTTAGCAGCTCTTGCAGAATTGGTTTGGCAGAGGTGTATTCTTTTAGACTTCCTTTGTCTGGGAAGCTCCTTATTTGGCCTTCTGTCTTGATTGAAAGCCTTGCTGGGTAAAGTAGTCTTGGTTGCAGGCCTTTGGTTCTCATTGCTTGAAATATTTCTTGCTATTCTCTTCTGGCTTGGAGCGTTTCCATTGAGAAGTCAGCTGCTAACGTTATTGGGGATCCCTTGTATGTTACTTTCTTTTTCTCCCTTGCTGCCTTTAAGATTCTCTCTTTGTCTTGGGATTTTGCCATTTTAATTATGATGTATCTTGAAGTGGGCCTCTTTGGGTTCCTCTTGATTGGGACTCTCTGTGTTTCCTGCATTTGTGTGACTTTTTCTCTCATCAAATTAGGGAAGTTTTCCATCATTACTTTTTCAGATAGGTTTTCTATCCCTTGCTCTTCTTCTTCTCCTTCTGGTATCCCTGTTATATGGATATTATTACATTTCATGTTGTCTTGCATTTCTCTTAATCCCTCCTCATTCTTTCTGAGCCTCTTTTCCTTTTCTTGCTCTTTCTGGGTGTTTTTTTCTACTTTGTCCTCCAACTCGCTGATCCGATCTTCTGCTTCATCAATTCTGATTTTCCTTCCTTCTACTGTGTTCTTCAGTTCAGAAATTGTATTCTTCATTTCCTCTTGGCCCTGTTGATAGTTCCTGTTTTCTTTTTCATGTTAATATAGTTTGCAGTGAGTTCATTGTAGCTTCCCTGTAGTTTCTGGTAGCTCATTGAGAGCTCATGGAGCTTCCTGACAACCATTGCTTTGAACTCAATATCTGATAGTTGAGTTGCTTCTGTTTAGCATTCTTTTGGGGCTTCCTCCTTTCCTTTCATCTGGGGATTGTTTCTTTGTCTTCCCATTGTTTGTGTGACTCTTCATATTAGCCTCAGCTTCTTAAATTGATCTGTTCTGGCTCCCTGGGTTTATGGTGTGAACTTCTGTGGTAGAATACTTGTGAGATTCAGTGGTTCAGTCTCCTTCGGGTATCCTGTTGTTCACAGCTTCCACTGTCTCAGCTGTTGGGATGCCCTCTTTTTGGGACCAACTCTGGTTTTTTTCACAGTTCCAGTTTTGTTTGTTTTTTTGTCTCACTAGTGGGTATTTAAAAAGAGAAAAGAGGGGAAAATTGAGAAAAAAAGAAAGAAAAAAGAGGAAGGAACAAGAGATAAAATTGGAAAGAAAGGAAGAGGGAATAAAACAAGAAAGAAGTAAAGAGAGGCAAAAGGAATTGAGGGGTGAAAAAGAAGGTAAAAACAATAAAGAAATAATAATTTTTTAAAAATTATATAAACAAACAAACAAACACAAAACACCAAACAAAAAACTCTTGCTGTTTTAAACTTGCCAAGCTGGTTTTCCTGGTCTTGCTGGTTGCAATGGCTGAGGAGTGACAGTATCGCTTTTCTCTGTTCAGCAGTGAGTCACCTTTGGGCTACTCTCCCCAGAGCTAGCCCAGCGCCTCTCTGCACAGGGCCTTGGGCGTGTTTTTTTATCTTCCTGGGGTGCGGGCACTTTCCTGAGTTTATGGGCGTGAGCTTGGGTCTCCAGTCACGGGCAGCCATCTCCGTTGGCCTGTGTGCAGCTGTCCTCAGTGGCATGTGCGCCTACAGTCACACGGCCTGCCTGCAGTCACACGCAGGCACCTATTGTCATGCAGCCGTCTCCATTCACGAGTGCAGCCATCTCCATTCACATACGCAACCATCTACAGTCACGCGGGAGACTATGACTGCTCAGCTCGTTTTAGCGGTTGACCCAGCTCCCTCCCTAGAGCCCTGTAGCAGGTCTGGCAAGCTCCAGGCCAGGGCCTCAGCTGCCCTGGTCTCCACACTGATCCCTGGGCTCTTATTGTTCTGAAGTACTCTCCTTACCAACTGGTTTTTCAATGTCTGCTACAGATTTTGATCTCCTATTTTCGTATATGCTGTGGTACTGTTGGCTGTCTGCTCTGTTCCTCTGTAGACTGGCTAGGTTTTTCTCCCGAGTTTAGGGGGAAGGGGAATCTGCTCCCTCCTACCACACCACCATCTTGCTTCTCCTCTGGTCTTTTCTGTCAGCTTGCAGTTGAGGACATACACAACAGCATCTGGGATCAGAGACCTCCAAGTCAGCAATAAATGTCATACACCATTCTAGTAACTCAAACAGTGACAAAAGTAATTAACATCAGCAATGCACAAAATTCTCTCATAGCAGTTTAGAACATCACAATTTTTCAATGTTCTTTTATATCTATTGCCTCAGTTGGTTCTTCTTCAGAATACTATGACACAATTACACCTGGAATTACTTGTCCACATTTTACAGATGAAGACACTGAGGCCAAGAAGCTGTGTGAATGAACAGTATAGAGTACTTGGTGGCAGTGCTGGGATGAGGACTCAGGCCACTTCCCACACTGCTGCTCATTCCAAGGTCTTGCTGCCTGAGGGGGTTTCTGTACAGACCACAGAGAACCATATTCTTTGAGCTGGACAACCTCTAGGCCATCTTCTCCAGCTTTTCTCCTGTCTCAGCCCAGCGGTAGATCCAGCCAATGTCCTACTATTCTACCCTCTCAGAACTTCTCTGAAAGCTCCCAGGGGTCTTCTCCCTCAGAGCCCCTCCATCATGTAGGGATGTAGAGGTACAGCATCTGCAGGGAATGTGTGGTGTGGTGATAAGAGTCTGGATTCCGAAGACCTAGCTTCCTAGACTGGCTTTATATGGAAAGCCCTAAGATGGTTTCTTGTGTCACTGGTTCCTGTGTTCTTCTTACTTCTCTTTCTCAGCCTCTGGAATGTGCCAGAGGCTCAGCCTGCCTCCTTTTCCTGGGTAAAGCTGCCACTACCAACACCTCTCCTTTTCCCATGCATTAGAATGCTGTCGCTCCAGTTCCTGTTTTCTTGCTGCCCTTCTCCCACCAAAATGCAGATAGGTAATTTTCCTTACTAGCATTTTACTGCTGATCACTCAGTGGAATGAATGTGAGAAAATTATCAAGTAAGTAGAAGTGACAAAGATTCCAAAATCTGTGGGCATTTACAGTCTTGGCCTCTCCTGTCTAGAGCTCTTTTCTGAGATAGTAGGAAAAGATAGGGGCCCCACTTGCTTCCATCTCTGATTGTGTTACCAGGGGCCTACATGATCTTCAACATCTTCCAACCATTGGTACATGTTAGCAAAGGCCACACTGATTTCTACTTCCCCGGGGTCCTTCTCAGCACTTAGGCCTGAAAAAGCAGTTAAGGCAGAATAATTCCTGTCCCTCTGGGTAACACTGGCTCAGTAACTCTTTCCAATTAAAAAATGATTCTCTCTAAGTTTCCACTTGAGCCATTGAGGGCTTGGCCAAGACTGCTTACCCCTCTAAGCCCCAGGTTCCTCACTGGTGAAATGGGGCCAAAAGTACCTGCTTCCCAGTGTGAAGATAATGAATTTGAAGATGCCTTATACATTACCAAGGGCAATTCCATTTTGAGGTATTTATTGTAGCTACAAATAAAAAAATCAATGCCTCTCATTAATAGCTAAAATGTATTGAGTACCATCTACATGCTGTATACTATAGTTAGTACTTTAAATATATTATTTCTAATACTGAGAAAAGCAGTAAGGAAGGCTTTGACCCCATTTTATAAATAAGTTTTCTAAAACATTCAACTAGGTGATAGAGCTGAAATTCGAACCTATGTGTGACTGCTTGCACAATTTGTATTTTTTCTACTGCAAGCTGCATTATGAACAAATCCCTATGCTGCTCACATACTTCTATTGCAGTATTTATCACATTGCATTTGCAATTTGCTTGTCTATACGTTTCTCTCCTAGGAGACTATAAATTTGTGGAGCATTGAGTCTATAGATCTTGGTCCTATCTCTGTGACTGTCAAATAGCAGGCATTCACTGAATGTTTATTGATTGATTATGTAAGGTATGGGGATGGGAGAGGGGAGTGTTGAAGAATAAGTCATGCAAGCTCTCTGTCATTCTCTGCCTTGGGGGCTCTATATCCAGGAGCTATCCCCAGAAGCCTGCCTCTTCCCAAAGTTCTAAGAGCTCATACATATTCATAATGGAAGAAAACACTGAAAAGAGATATTTATTTTGTTGATTAAACTGATGTCTCAGCAAATTTATAACACAAAATGGATGTCTGTTTCCTCCTGTGCTTTCATAGTCTGAGAGTTGAATTGATGGTACCTCCTTGCCTGGCAGGGGGAGGGTGCAAGGAGATCTGGGCCATCACCCAACCAGATTTATCCTGGAGCAGCTCTCAGGGCAAAGACAGGGTCTGCCAAAGGGAGAGGATGCCCACTGGGGCATGGGAGGCTCAATAAATAACACCCCTCTTTTTCTCTACCCAAATAAAAACAAAGAAACAAACAAATGAGGGACAGACCCGGTAATTACAAAGTGGAAATAGTAAAATAACTATTTTAACAAATGTTCAGATGTGCTTGCTAACATCTCCTGCCCCAGTACTGAATTTATTCTTTAAGAATTACCCAGAATTACAAAAAACTTGGAAATACTGCAAAAAGATGACTTCTTGTTCACTGAGTGTTCTACTGGATGATTATCTAACAGACCCATCAAGATTTATTTAATTCTCTAGGAGAAATGAGACTTTGCTTGACTTCTACTGATTATGTATTAAGGCCTAGATAATTACCATTACGTGTTAATTTGTCGGATAAGGAGGCAAATGATATCTGTTTGATAGAGAAGACAACTACAAAGGCTACAGTTTTATTGCAGTCTAGGATATTAGCCAGTTTTGCACCTAATTTAATAAAATTATTTCAGCATTCTTCTCCTGGCTAACTATAAATCTCTTTACCAAATGCACTTAAAAACCAGCATTAGCCTTTCCTCATTAGTGAGTCAAAAAGATCCTTGAGAGATACACATTCCATATTGGTATGGAAGTAATGTTTTTAACTGTTTTGAAAATTAGATTTTTACTCATTTCCACCCCCAAACAACAAGCCTGCGCTGAGAGCCAGATCATGTTGTGTTAAGCTCTTTGCAGAGTAGACAGAGCAGTTCAGAGTGAGGATCACAAGGCAGAATCCAAGAGGAGTTCACCATTTACATTCAGTTTCTTCTTTAAAATCACTAGTCCAGTAAATCACTCCCTTTCTGCTCAGGTGGAGAGAGAAAGGGCTGAGGCAAGAGACCAGAAGTTTTGGCCTAAAAATGTCCTTTCTCATGGAAACAGGAAGGGTGGAGAATATGTCCCCACCTAACTGGGCCTCCTTGAGGAAAAGCCACAAGCACAATGGGAAACCAACCACTTTGCTGGTGGCCAGAAGAAGAAGATAGTCAGTGGACGTTTTCCATTGAAGTCGTTAGCACCACAATTCCAAGGTCTTGGCCAATAGCTATTAAAACTTCATTTGCCTGGAGCATTCTGTGAGCATTCTGTGACGTGGTGGTGGATGGGCCCAGGACACCAGCAGTACCTGGAGGTTTCAAAAGGAAAACAGATTCTTCAGGCATCATCACTGCCTGAACAACCCTGACTATAATCTTTCCATGGTGTTACCTGGGTTACCTCAGGTCCTAGAAATTCTCAACATGGTCCCATCTCCTGGGGAATCAGCCCAGGCACATCTCAGATATCAACATAAGAAATGTCTAAACATGTAAGAATTTTTATCAGTTTACTTGAGCCAAACTGACAACTATTGCCAGAAAGAAAATTCTCAACCGATTGAGAAAATGCTCTGAAAAATGGCAGTTTTACCACTTATTTTATATATCTGAATCAAAGGGGAAGGTGTAATGGGAATCCAAGAAATTCATTGCTAATAGATTAGGGAGGTGGGAAAAAGCAAACCAAGGAATTCTCTGGGATTGGCTAAAAAGTAAAATGAATAAACACATACTTCTTTTACATAGATGAATATAGAACAGTCAACAGTTAGCAATTAACACAATAACAATAACAATAAGGGGCTCTATACTCTCCTACTGTAGTGGGAGATTGTGCTCTCAGAAGTCTTGAAAAATGAAATTGGCAACTTCTGGCCAAGATGGAGGCGTAGGTGGACACACTGTGCCTCCTCTCACAATCAAAACTAAGGACAACAAATATTTAGAAACAAGAAAACAACCAGAACTTATAGAAAATTGAACTGTATGGAAGTCCAACAACCATTCATCCAGACCGGCAAGAGGGGTGGAGTCACAGCTCTTGTGGAGCTGTGGCGGAAAAAGTGGAGGTTGGTGGACTCAGGCACGTGAACAGCAGCGGCTGGCAGTTCCCAGGTGTGCAGGCAGCGGCTAGCGGACCCCGGGCATGGGGTGGCAACTGTGCAGACCCAGTGAGGCCACGCAAGGTGGCTGGCTGACCAGGTGGTCCCACATTCACATACATATAATCCAGGCAAAGGGGAAGCGGCGGAAGGGACTGGAATCCAAGAGAGAGCAGAGCAAGTGCCATTGTTCCCTCTTGGACCCCACCCCCACATACAGCGTCACAACTCAGTGACTGGGCTGCCCTGCACTGGGGTACACCTAAGGCTCCACCCCTCATTACTTGACTAGACCAAAAACAACAACAACAACAAAATGGCTCAAACCGGAGAATAAATAAAATCCCCAGAGCCAACTCCTCTAAGCAAGGAAGAGATAGCCAACCTATCAAATGCACAGTTCAAAGCCCTGGTGATCAGAATGCTCACAGAATTGGTTGATTTTGGTAACAAATCAGATGAAAAATGCAGGCTAAAATACATGAAATGAAGAAAAACATATGGGGAACCAATAGAGATGGGAGGAAAACTGGGACTCAAATCAATGGAGTGAACCAGAAGGAAGACATAAACAACCAAACAGAAAACAAGGAAGAAACAAGAATTCAAAACAATGAAGAGAGGCTTAGGAACCTCCAGGACATCTTTAAACATCCCAACATCTGAATTATGGGGGTACCAGAAGGGGAAGAAGAAGAGCAACAAGTGGAAAACTTATTGGAACAAATAATAAAGGAGAACTTCCCCAATCTGGCAAAGGAAATAGACTACCAGGAAGTCCAGGAAGCTCAGAGAGTCCCAAAGAAGTTGGACCCAAGGAGGAACATGCCAAGGCACATCGTAATTCCATTAGTCAAGATTAAAATGAAGGAGAGAATTCTAGAAGCAGCAAGTGATAAGGGGACAGTCACCTACAAAGGAGTTCCCATCAGACTATCAGCTGATTTCTCAAAAGAGACCTTACAGACAAGAAGGGGCTGGAAAGAAGCATTTGAAGTCTTGAAAGTCAAGGACCTACATCCAAAATTGCTCTATCCAGCAAAGCTTTCATTTAGAATGGAAGGGCCGATAAAGTGCTTCTCAGATAAGGTCAAGTTCAAGGAGTTCATCATCACCAAGCCCTTATTACATGAAATGTTAAAGGGACTTATCTAAGAAAAAGAAGATAAAAAACATGACAGTGAAAAGACAGCAAACTCACAGCTATTAACAACCACGCCTAAAACAAAAGCAAACAGCTAGAACAGGAACAGAACCACAGAAATGGAGATCACATGGAGGGTTAGCAACAGGGGAGTGGGAGGAGGAGAGAAGGGGGAAAGGGTACAGAGAATAAGTAGCATAGACGGTGGGTAGAAAATAGACAGGGGGAGGGCAAGAATAGTGTGGGAAATGTAGAAGCTAAAGAACTTATGACACATGGACATGAACTAAAGGGGGGGAATGTGGGTGGGAAGTGGTGTGCAGGGTGGAGGGGAATGATGGGGGAGAAATGGGACAACCTTAATAGCATAATCGATAAAATATATTTTTTAAAAAAAGGAAATTGCCCTTACATTCCAAACGTATGTTGTTATAGATGCGTAAAGACAATAGACAGGTTCAACTGAGGGGAAGATTGATTTTTGTCAGGGAAGATACCAGCCTAGGACATGACTGTGTACCATGAGTCACTTTTAGCTAGGAAGTTTTAATTTCAGACCATCTTGTGTGGTTAATTTAGGCCTCTGAGTTTGTAAAGCCTGCCTTGCAGGCCTCCCCTGAGCTTGTCAGGTTTACCATGCGGCTCTTTTTCAGATGACTATGTTCTTCCATTCAGACCCAAGAAAAGGCTGCTATTGGGGGGAGACCCCAAAAGTCTAAATACAGAACAGATTCTTTTTTTTAAGATTTTATTTATTTTTTAGGTATATTTTATTGATTGTTATTATAAATGTCTCATTCTTTTTTCTCCCTTTTATTCCCCTTCACTCGGCACCCCATTCCCACCATCATTTCTGCCCCCTCCCACCTTAGTTCAAGTCCATGGGTTGCATTTATATGTTCCTTGGCTTCCCCATTTCCTATACTATTCTTAACCTCCTTCCCCTGTCTATTTTCTATCTACCATTATGCTAGTTATTCCCTGTCCCTTTTCCCCCTCCATGCTGATAACCCTCCATGTGATCTCCATTTCAGTGATTCTGTTGCTGTTCTAGTTTTTTGCTTATTTGTTTCTGTTTTTGTTCTTTTGAGGTTCAGTTGTTGATAGTTATGAGTTCATTGTCATTTTACTGTTCATAGTTTTGATCTTCTTCTTTTTCTTAGATAAGTCCCTTCAACATTTCCTATAATAAGGGTTTGGAGATAATGAACTACTTTAACTTGACCTTATCTGGGAAGCACTTTATCTTATCTGCCCTTCCATTCTAAACGATAGCTTTGCTGGATAGAATAATCTTGAATGTAGGTCCTTGCCTTTCATGACTTAGAATACTTCTTTCCAGGCTCTTCTTGCCTATAAGATTTCATATGAGAAATCAGCTGACAGTCTTATGGGCACTCCTTTGTAGGTAACTCTCTCCTTTCCTCTTGCTGCTTTTAAGATTCTGTCCTTGTCTTTCATCTTGGCTAATGTAATTATGATGTGCCTTGGTCTGTGCTTCCTTGGTTCCAATTTCTTTGGGACTCTCTGAGCTTCCTGAATTTCCTGAAAGACTATTTCCTTTACTAGATTAGGGAAGTTCTCCTTCATTATGTTTTCAAATAAGTTTTCAATTTCTTGCTCTTCCTCTTCTCCTTCTGGCACTTCTATGATTCAGATGTTGGAATGTTTAAAGTTGTCCCAGAGGTTCCTAGCCTCTCTTCATTTTTTTTTTTTTTTTTTTTGAATTCTTGTTTCTTTGTTCTGTTCTGGTTGAATGTTTATTTCTTCCTTCTGGTCCAAGTTGTTGGTTTTAGTCCTGGTTTCCTTCCTATCATTGTTGGTTCCCTGTACATTTTGCTTTATTTCACTTTTCATAGCCTTCATTTTTTCCTTTATTTTGTGACCATACTGAGCCACTTCTGTGTTTTGAACTGTGCATCTGATAGGTTGGCTATCTCTTCATCGTTTAATTGTATTTTTTCTGGATCTTTGATCTGTTCTTTCATTTGGGCCATTTTTTTTTTTTTTTTTTTTTTTTTTTGTCTCTGCATGCCTATTATGTAGTAAGGGGCAGAGCCTTAGGTGTTCACCGGGGTGGGGCAACCCACGTGGCTGCATTGTGGTGCTGTATGTGGGGAAGGGAACAATGCTGCTTGCTAGGCTCTCAACTGGCTTTCAGTCACTTTCTCCATTACCCACAAGCAAATTGGGCCCTTCTGGTGCTGATTCCCAGGTGGGTGGGCTTGTGTACATTCCAGGACCCTGGGCATCTCTGCAACTAACCCTCATGTGAGGCTGAGAGTTTCTCCCACTGCCTCAACCCTCACAGGTTTTTTCAGTGAGAGGTTTTGAGACTTTATTTCCCTGAGCTGGAACCCGAGGTTACACAGTCTGTCTCACTCCCCAATTGTTCCTCCCAGTTTATCTGCATGCAAATGTGGGACCACCCACTACACCAGCTGCTGCCTTGCCAGAAGTCCTCTCTGTCTGGCTGCCCATCTCCACCCATCCTACCGGTCTGGATGAATGTATCTTCTTTAACGCCTTGGTTTTTGGACCTCGTACAGTTCTATTTTCTGTCAGTTCTGATTGTTTTTTGTTTTTAAATTTGTTGTTGTCCTTCTTTTGGTTGTGCGAGAAGGCACCATGTGTCTACCTACACCTCCATCTTGGCCAGAAGTCCAATTCTAAATGATAGCTTTGCTAGATAGTAATCTTAGTTGTTTACCCTTGCTTTTTGTCACTTTGAATATTTCTTGCCCTTCCCTTCTGACCTGCAAAATTTCTTGAGAAATCAACTGACAGTCTTATGGGAGCTCTCTTGTAGGTAACTACTATTTTTCTCTTGCTGCTTTTAGGAATCTCTCTTTGTTTTTAACCTTTGGCATTTTAATTACGATGTGTCTTGGTGTGGACCTTTTTGGACTCATCTTGTTTGGGATTTTTTGCACTTCCTGGACTTACATGTCAATTTCCTTCACCGAGTTATAGAAGTTTTCTGTCATTATTTTTTCAAATAGGTTTTTAATTTCTTGCTCTCTCTCTTCTCCTTCTGGCACCCTCATGATGTGAATGTTGGTACACTTGATATTGTTCTGGAGGCTCATTACACCGTCCTCACTTTTTCAGATTCTTTTTTCTTTTTGCTGTTCTGATAGGGTGTTTTTTGCTTCATTATATTCCCAATCACCGATTTGATTCTCGGTTTCATTCACTATATTGTTGAGTCCCTGTAAATTATTTTTTTATTTCAATTAGTGTATCCTTCATTCTGACTGGTTCTTGTTTATGTTTTTGGGGTTAAAACTAAGTTCATTGAGCATCCTTATAACCAATGTTCTGAACTCTGCTTTTAGTACATTGCTTGTCTCCATTTTGTTTAGTACTTTCTCTGGAGTTTTGTTCTGTTCTTTCATCTGGGCCATGTTCCTTTGTCTCCTCATTGTAACAGTCTCCCTGTGTTTGTTTCTATGTAATAAGTAAAGCTGTACATCTTTCAGGGTTGATAGAGTGGCCTAATGTAGTAGGTGTCCTATAGGGTCCAGTGGCACAGCCTCCCCTATCACCTAAGCTGGTTACTCAAGGTGTGCCCCACTGTGTGGACTGTGTACAGCCTTCTCTTGTAGTTGAGTCTTGATTGCTTTTGGCATGTCAATGGGAGAGATTTACCCAGGCTGATCAAGTACTTACCCAGTTGCAAGTACTGGCTGTGACCACTGACCACCAACCTCCAACCACCATGGAGTATAAGCTGTGCAGAGACCCACCATACAGAGCAGGACTTTCTTCAGCAGGGCACAGGTGCCTACTGAGTCCATCCCTTGAGTGTGTCACTTGTGGATGTGGTGAAGTGGTGGTGTTTCAATGTAGTCTAAAGATGTCCACTAGTTATGCTAGCTCTGGGGCTCCCAGGAGGTACAGGCCACAGTCAGCTGCCACCTGTGTTCTGCCTGTGGCCACCCAGCATAAGCTACAAAGTAATCTGCAGTTGGCTGCTACTGGTGCTCAGCTTGAAGGTCCTCAGGCAAGGCCAACCTGTGAACAAAGGCCAGCTGCTGCTACTGCTGGGCCTGGGGAAGCGTTCTGGTTTCCTGGGTAATTAGCCAAGCCTGAGACCACAGAGAGTTAAACACTCACAGAAAGTTAAATAGTCAGAGAGTTAAACAGAGAGTCCAACATTTTCCAGATGCCTTTGCTGCTAAAGCCATATTGCATCTTCGGTGAGTGCCCCTATAGCTGCATTTTAGTATTATTCAGTGAAGGAGAAGAAAATAACATTGATTTAGGACTTTTCATGTACTAGGTGCTGGGTAGATTGTTTGTATACTTTACATTTTGTAATCCTCATGGCAACTCTGTGAGTGAGAACTTATTATCAGCTGGATGAAATAAAACTGGAAAGTTGAATGACTTGTTCAACATCACAGAGCTAGTTAGCATAGAGCTGAGATAGAAAGTTAGGTCTGTAGCCCCAAAGCCTGTGTTCCAGGCACCATGCTGCCTCATTTGAGTAAGCAATGCAATATCTCTGGTCTGCAGATCCAGACCACAGTGCCTGTCCACTCTGAAACTTCAGATGAGGTTTCTCTTCCATGAGGTTTACCTTCTGACCACTACCACTTGCATGGAGAATGTAAAGTCAAATGTGGTCCCAGAAGTTCAATAAATTTCCACTGCAGCTTCGGTTGGAGTTGACTTTGCTTCTTGCCCTGACAGGTTCTCATAAGAGCTAGGTGCAAATAATTAATGATTAGAGCATGGTAAAGTTAAGATGGCCATTTGAGAAACCATAGACCAGGTTGTGTCACCTCTCCAGTAGCTTCAAGATCTTTGGTGATGACTGCCTACTCTCACTGGACTTTTCTGGTGAGTCCACACCTGGCAAAAAGTTCTTGTAAGCCCTTCTACACTCCATAGCCAAGAGCCTGTGAATCCTATTTTAGCCATGGAGATAATGTATGTACAGGAACAGCATAACTTTTTTCTCCCTCCCTCAACCCTAATCCAAAAGGAGCCAAGAGAAGAAGAATGAGTAGAGGGAAACAGTTGGCATCACCTAGGCCCCTGCCCCAGATAGCCCACCTATAGCAGACCCAGCCAGACATGGATTGTAACTTAAGTTGGAAGCTTTGATTTATTACATTAATTTCTAAATTGGGACAGTTTGTCAATTTAACATGACCCAAAAGACATACCTAAGAATAATCAAAAAATTATAAGACTGCATACGTTTTTATGCAGTGGTTGAGGAGGAAATTTCCCAGTTGAATAAATTTAAAAGGGGAGTGGGAGATATAACAGACAGTTTGTGATTATAGCCTTGAGTCCTTGTGTGTACAATGTCCAAGAACTACTTCAGAGAGGCCAAATGTAACATGCATTCTCTGCCAGCCTTTTTACCCTAATGGATCCCTGAAAAGACTGCCCACCCCAGCCCACTGCCCTGTCAGAGTTCTATCCTTCTGTCAGAGTCAACCTTTTCCTGCCCATAGGTATTTGGCAACTGATGCGGGCACCGGCTAGCAGTGTCTGCGTCATTATGGATGAACTAAAACATACACACAGACTACCGAGTCCAGTGGAGAAAAAAGGACGACAGCATGGCTTTTCTCTCAAGGGGAGCAAAAGCCATGGCCTCCACCATGACAGGCCTTTATTCTGTATCTCCTCACATTACAAGATGGTCCTCACTCACTATGCCCCAGGTAGAACAAAAGGAGCCAATGCCCCTAATCACATCACAGAAGAAAGATATTAGCAAATGAAAAGGCAAAAGTGGTTGAGCAGGTTACACTGGTCCCTGCAAGGCTTAGCATGGATTTTAGAAAGTTACAACAAGCATTTGCAGGGTGAGGGAGTTTTCAGCAAGAAGCAAAACTCAAAAGCAGCCCAGGTATATTGCAAATCTGATTACCCACGAGAGAACCTATCTGTGGGCATGGGTCCTGTGCATCTCCAAGTGGGAGCCGGGCCCACACCATGCAGAAGGGTCTGCCACAGGCAACCAGTGGCTGGCTGGGTCTTTTTTCATATCAGTTCCCCAAACACACAACATAGTCAGATACAGAATAAGCCTGTTATGGGCTGAGTCATGTCCAACCCCCCAAAATTCATATACTGAAGTCTTAATCCACCACACTTCAGAATGTGACTGTATTTGGAGATAGAAACTTTTTTTTAATGTTTTATTTACTTGTTTTTAGAGAGAAGGGGTGGGAGGGAGACAGGGAGAGAAACATGGATCGTTTGCCTCTCACATGCTCACCAACCAGGACTGAACCTGAAACTGGGCATGTGCCCTGACCAGGAATCAAACTGGTGACCTTTCACTTTGTGGGATGATACCGAACCAACTGAGCCACGTGGGTCAGGGCTGGAGCTAGGAACTTTAAAGGGGTAATTAAGTTAAAATGAAGTCATTACAGGGGGCCCTAATCCAACACGACTGGTGTCCTTCCAAGAAGAGAAAATTTGGACATAGTCACAGAGGAAAGACCATGTATATGTAGCCACAGAACCAGCTCAAAATGGTCCCATTCTGTTTAACTAAATACTGAGTTGTTTCTCAGAAACAGCAGGAAAAAAAAATTCAAGTTGTGGAGCCAAAGCATACGCAGAGGAAAAAACTTTAACCTCCAGCTGCACTGGGAACAAAAGTCTCTACCTCCTCTCCCTCCAAGGAACCAAAAGACCAGGATATAATCTGAACTTGAACACAGGAACCATTTCAGAAGCAGAGGGTTTGTTGTCCAGAAAGATCCTGTGTTGATGTCCAGGCTCTAGTTGAAACTTGCCCCACCAGTGCTTCCACATACCTGTTCCCCCTATACTCTTAAAAACCCACCTGATCCCTGGATAGGGGAGTTCGGTTTTGGAGCATTAGCTTCCCTTTCTCTTGGGTGGCACTATTCATAATAAAATAGTTGATTTTTCTCCACTGCAATTCTCAGTGTTTAGCATTTGGCTCTGCTAGCACCAGGTGGATGAACTCTTCCTCTTCTGTAACATGGGGACACAGGGAAAAGATGGTCATCAACAAGCCAAAGAGATAGGCCTCAGAAGAAACCAAACCTACCAACCCCTTGATCTCAGACTTCTACCCTCCAGAACTGTGGAAAATAAATATCTGTTATTGAAGCCCCCTAGCATGTGGCACTTTGTTATGGCAACCCTAGAGGACTAACACAATGCTCTCTATCAATGTTTGCTGAATTATTTTTGACTAATACAAATTTAAGTATAATTTTTAATATCTTTCTGATACGTCATTATGTGGATGTTTTATATTTCATTTAACTAGCTCCTACTGCTGAACTCTTGATTGCTTCCAAATGTTCTCTACTATAAAGAATGCCTTCATGAACACTATTGTTCAAAGAGCTTTTGGTGTTCTATTGAATTATTTCCTTAAGCATCAATTTTCATGAGTAGGATTACTTGTCAAAGACATGAACATGTTTATGGCTCTCAAGGACTATACCGGTTTGGAACAATATCAGCATTGAATGAGCATACCAATTTCCTAAAAGCCTTACCAGGCTGGAATTTTTCAACTTTATGTCATTGCACTTCTGAGTCAGAGATGCTTTTTTTCCATTTCTTAGCTGCGGGTGCTATACTTCCAGTCTGTTCCCAACACAACCATTTGCCAAAGTTCTCATACACTTCTAAATCCTGATGAAAATTCTTTCTCCAGGAAACCTGTCCTGATTTCTCTTGCATGGCTCTGGTCTTTTTCATACTTGCCTTTTCTCACAACCTCATTCCTTTGGACTGAGTAAGCCTCAGGTTGCTAGACAGTTGTGTGCAAAGGATTGTAAAGGATGAGAGGCCTTAAGAGGAAGATTTTAGAATTCCTGCTAATAAGGACACGTTAGACTGAAATATTTAGATCAGATTAATAAGAGAAATGTGATCAGATTGTACTGTCAACCGGTGGTTGTTGGTGCTAATTCAATGTCAACAGGAATTTCAATTTGTGGTGCAGTAAAGAAGGAAACTTTATTGGGTACAAACAGCTCAACTGTGATAAAGCACAGCTGTGGAACAGTTCAATAGTATTACTGCTCAATTACGGAGCAGCACAGCTGTGAAACAGCATTGCTGCAAGTTGGCCCTGAGACCAGGTCTCTCTGCAGCTAGGCTGTTGTGCTCTGCCTTTCTCTGCTTGTTCTTCTCCTGTGAGAGTCTTTGATGTTTCAGCCCCAGACAGGGAAATGAAGTCTTCAACCTTCCTGGGAAAAGGAAAGTACACTCTCCCAGCCAGAGAGGAGTTGACTTATATAAACTGCAGTCTCTGCCCCTCGTTTCTGATTGGTCTTTCTTCATGCACATGAGGATACCAAATCCTCACAGTTTGATTGGTCCAAAAGGCACTGTCCTGATTGGTCAGAATGGAGCCACTCTGGTCAGTGAAGATGGTTGTGGGAATACAGCTGTATAGCTCTGATTTTACAGGGAAAGCGTCAGTCCTATTGGTTGAAATACAATTCCAGAAACTCCTTTATAAGAGCTGGCACAGATGGCAGGAACACAGTGCAGGCAGGCTGTTCAGTGAAGAAGGCAGGCAGTTCGGTGCAGGCTTCTCCCTGAAGTCCAGTTTGTGTGAGAGACCCCTCTTAGAAATAGCCAGTAGGCTCTGCTTTTAAATTTGAGGCCAGTTAGCTGCCAAGAGCCCTTATTGTTGAATATCTTCTTAGGGTCCACAATACCTAAGTTGGTCAAGTGAGACATGGTGGTTGCAAGGCCTTTGAGCATGCTGGAGCAAAGGTTAGGGAAGGTTGTAGGACATCTGGTTTTGAGTGACCAGGGTTAAGGGTGCCAAAGATAAGTGATGATAATTGGAGCTCTGCCAGGCAGGAAGGGATCAGACAGCAAAGGATGTGGTACCATGCTAATGAGTTCAGTTTTTCACCAGAAACAAAGAGGAAGCATTCAAGGATTCAAAGCAGGTGAGTGAACTGGTCAGATTTGGCTTTGTGTCCATCTGGGCAGCCATTTGGGGATGTATTAGCAAGGGTAGATACCAGAAGCAAGGAGGTCTGTTTTTGGTTGTCTGTATTCCTCCAGGGGAAAGATGCCCACAGCCTAAACTAAGGATCCTCAGTGCTTTCATGAGTGCTTGTGCTATCTCCTCAATGAATTTGGAAGGTAGAACCCCTGAGGGTAGGATTGTTTCCTCTTCCTTATGTCTCTCCCAAGATGGTACCACCATGCTCAGCTTACCTAATCACTTATGAATGTACAGAGCCCTCTCCCAGGAACTGGGCTGGGGTAGGAAGAATCCAGGGGGGAAAGCAGCCCTACTTCCCCTATTTTCAAGAAGCTTCCAGTCTACATGAGAGATCTGGAAACACAGAATACCATTGTTCAAAAGGACCTTAGAGATCATCTAGTCATACCGCCCCTCCCCACCATGACCACCATTTTAAAAAGCAGAAAATTGAGGTTCAGAGGAAGAAATGACACAAAATTGAAATCCATATCTCCTGGCTCCTGGTCAAGGGTGGGAAGAACTTCATAGCATTTTCCATGGAAGACATGATCCCTGCTTTGGGGAAACTTCCAGCCAGGCATAGAATCACAATCAGCCAGTTGTGAGGGTGGGGTGCAAGGTGCAGGTGCAGAGCACAGACACCAACACTGAAGCACAGACAAATACAGTAAAGCTGCAGAGAACATAAGGATGGGGTATGGACAGTAGTTGAATGCCTACTGTGAGCCAGGGACTGTAATCATGGCTTTCACCAAATGCACACAGAATCACCACACTCATGTATGAGTTGTTGTACTTATTCATTCCCATGTAAAAGATGGAAAAACTGCAGCTCAGGCTGGTAAGAGTCAGAAACCTGATTCAACCTAAGGTTGGCTGCCTCCACAGGTGTGCTCTCACCAGGGCACCAAGTTGCCTCTATTAAAGAGGCACAGAGTTTTGCAGTGATAGGATTTGTTGTGGTGGCAGGATAAGTTCATATAGTTCAGCAGAAGAAGCACAGACCTAGGTTTATATCTCAGCTCTATCCCTGCCACGTAGTACACATGGGACTTTGGGAAATTATTTAACACTATTCAGGCTCAGTTTTCTGTAAAATGAGATTATATTTGCCCCACCTACCTTACAAGGTGGTTGAGAGGCTCAACCAAGATGACATGTCAGAAATCTGTTCATAAACTGAAAAAGAAGTTTCTGTGTCAATGACAGGGAGCCTGAGACTTGGAGCATCTCCCAGGACTGGTGGTCATTAAGCTTCAGGGATGGGGATACAAGATGGGGAGCTGTGGACTTTGAGCAGGACTGACATGGAACAAGGGCCTGTGTTCCTTGGTTCTATTTTTAATGCAGTTAAATACCCCTATAAACTAAAGCATTTGCCAAATGAGCAACTTCATGACAGCATTAGCTACTCATTTGTAATAAGCCCCTGAAAGCCAGAACTGACTTCTCCATCAGACACACAGATCATGGTCTGTGTCCAGCTCAGCAGTCTCAGAGCTAAGAAGAGGGGGAAAAAAGCCACCACATGGGTTAACAGTGGAGAGCTGGGGAGTCTGGAGGTAGATTCTGGCTCTGCTACTTGCAAGCCATGTGATTTAGAAGTCATCTCATCTTCTAGAATTCCAATTTCCTCATTTGTAAAATGCTAGAACACTAGAAACACTCTCACTCAGTGTGATTGGGAGTAGTGGTGAGTAAGTTATGTTAAAAATTCAGTTAAAGCAAGAAATCATGAAAAAAACTATACATATTTACTTTAAGCTTTTAGTTTCAAGTGCATGTATGTATAGGTCAATCTTTTGATGTGAGTCTAGGCCTTTTGGGTTTGCTGATTGGATCCCAGGATGATTTTCTTGCATAAACCATGCTAGCAATGCATAATCAATGATTTCTTCAAAACGGAGTAAGAGTTTAAAGACTCTTAAGTAGAAATACGACTATAAACATCTTTTAGGTGTTCATGACTTTATTCCCAATATGTTACCATTGTCTCCCCCACACCTAATTTAATGTCAAACTTTGAGGGACTCAATTTTACAAGTATTTTCCAAAGTCTTCAATTCAGTTGTATTAGTTCAGGAAATGCTATTGGCTCTGATGATCAAAACTGTCCATGTATAATGATTCAAGAACAATAGTTCCGGCCAAGATGGAGGCGTAGGCGGACACGCTGTGCCTCCTCTAACAACCAAAATTAAGGACAACAAATATTTAGAAACAAGAAAACAACCAGAACTGATAGAAAATTGAACTGTACGGAAGTCCAACAACCATTCATCCAGACCGGTAAGAGGGGCAGAGTCGCGGCAGGAGAAAGTGGAGGTACTGACCCGGGAACGCAAGCAGCATCTGCAGGCAGTTCCCAGGTACACAGGCGGCGGCTGGCAGTCCCCGGGCCCACAGGCAGCAGCTGGTGCACCCCGGGCACAGGGGGACAACTGTGCAGACCCAGTGAGGCCGCACAAGGCGGCTGGCTGACCAGGTGGTCCCACATTCGCGCTCGGAGACGGTCCAGGCAGCGGGGAAGTGGCGGAAGGGACTGAATCCAGGAGAGAGCAGAGCAGGCGCCATTGTTCCCTCTCAGACCCCGCCCCAACATACAGCGTCACAACCCAGCGACTGGGCTGCCCCGCACTGGGGAGCGTCAGAGGTTCCACTCTTCACTACGTAACAGCACGAGCGCGTGCGCAGATAATCCAGGTGAAGGGGAAGCAGCAGAAAGGGCCGGAGTCCAGGAGAGAGCGGGACAGGCACCATTGTTCCCTCTCAGACCCCGCCCCCACCTATAGCGTCACAACCCGGCGACTGGGCTGCCCCACCCTGAGGAACACCTAAGGCTCCACCCCTCACTGCGTAATAGCTGCGACCAGACTAAAACCAAAACAACAACAACAACAAAAATCCCACCAAAAATGGCTCAAACCGGAAAACAAATAAAAGCCTCAGAGCCAATTCCTCTAAGCAGTGAAGAGATAGCTAACCTATCAGATGCACAGTTCAAAGCACTGGTCATCAAAATGCTCACGGAATTGGTTGATTTTGCTCACAAACTAGATGAAAAAATGCAGGCTACAATACGTGAAATGAAGGAAGATGCATGGGGCACTGATAGAGATGGAAAGAAAACTGGGACTCAAATCAATGAAGTGGACCAGAAAGAAGAAACTAACAACCAAACAGAAAACGAGGAAGAAACAAGAATTCCAAAAAATGAGGAGAGGCTTAGGAACCTCCGGGACATCGTTAAACGTCCCAACATCCGAATTATAGGGGTCCCAGAAGGGGAAGAAGAAGAGCAACAAGTGAAAAACTTATTTGAACAAATAATAAAGGAGAACTTCCCCAATCTGGCAAAGGAAATAGACTACCAGGACATCCAGGAAGCTCAGAGAGTCCCAAAGAAGTTGGACCCAAGGAGGAACACACCAAGGCACATCGTAATTCCATTAGCCAAGATTCAAATGAAGGAGAAAATTCTAGAAACAGCAAGGAATAAGGGGACAGTCACCTACAAAGGAGTTCCCATCAGACTGTCAGCTGATTTCTCAAAAGAGACCTTACAGGCAAGAAGGGGCTGGAAAGAAATATTTGAAATCTTGAAAAGCAGGGACCTACATCCAAAATTGCTCTATCCAGCAAAGCTGTCATTTAGAATGGATGGACAGATAAAGTGCTTCTCAGATAAGGTCAAGTTCAAGGAGTTCATCATCACCCAGCTCTTATTATATGAAATGTTAAAGGGACTTATCTAAGAAAAAGAAGATAAAAATATGACAGTGAAAAGACAGCAAACTCACAGCTATTAACAACCACACCTAAAACAAAAGCAAATAAGCAAACAGCTAGAACAGGACCAGAACCACAGAAATGGAGATCATATGGAGAGTTAGCAACAGGGGAGTGGGAGGAGGAGAGGGGGGAAAAGTACAGAGAATGAGTAGCATAGATAGTGGGTAGAAAATAGACAGGGGGAGGGAGGGCAAGAATAGTATGGGAAATGTAAAAGCTAAAGAACTTATGACACATGGACATGAACTAAAGAGGGGGAATATGGGTGGGAGAGGGTGTGTAGGGTGGAGGGGAATGATGGGGGAGAAATGGGACAACTGTAATAGCATAATCAATAAAATATATCAAAAAAAAAAAGAACAATAGAAGTTCATTTTTTATTTACATAAAGGCCAAAACAGTTGCTCCTAATTGGTGCAAGGCTCTCCTCCAAGCATGATTCAGAGATGTAGGTACCTTCATTTTAGGCTTTGCCATCTTCAATATGTGGTTTCCAAAGCTACTGTTTTTTTGGGCTAAATCAAGTGAGAAGCAGGGGAAAGAGAAAGGTGCACCCACTCCTTAGCGACCTAGCCTGGACTTGATGCATATTGCATGTTACCTCTGCTCATGTTCCACTGGAGAAGTAGAAATATGCCCCAATCCAATGCAAAGGGGTCAGGGCAACAATCCAGCTGTGTACCAGCAATTAGAAGATACATGTCTGGAAGAGTTTGGTGATCTCTGCCACGTCAGCTATCACAGAAACAACGCCCTTTATCTTCACAGTCATATTTCATTGGTATTTTTCATTGCCAAGATTGAGAAATTCTTTTTTTTAATTTTCAATTTTTATTTTAATTGTTGATCTTGTACAGTTTTCTGTCTTTTACTCCCACCCCAGCCCTCCCCACTTCCCTCCCATTTCCACCCCCCCCCATAGTTTTTGCCCATGTGTCCTTTATACTTGTTGCTCTAAACCCTTCCCCTTTTCCCCTGAAATTCCCTCCCCTCTCCCCTCTGGTGACTGTCAGCTTGTTCTCAATTTCAGTGTCTTTGGTTATATTATGCTTGTTTGTTTGTTTTGTTGATTAGGTTCCTGTTAAAGGTGAGATCATATGGTATTTGTCTTTCACTTCCTGGCTTATTTTGCTTAGCATAATGCTCTCCAGTTCCATCCATGCTGTTGCAAAGGGTAGGAGCTTCTTCTTTCTTTCTGCTGCATAGAATTCCATTGTGTAAATGTACCACAGTTTTGTTTTTTTTTAAATAATGTAAGCTTTATTTTTTTTTAATTTTTTTTTAATTTATTTATCTTTAGAGGGGAAGGGTAGGAGAGAGGGAGAGAAACATCACTGTATGGTTGCCTCTTGTGTGTCCCATGCTGGGAACTGGCCTGCAACCCAGGCATGTGCCCTGACTGGGAATCGAACCGTGATCCTCTGGTTTGCAGGCCCGCGCTCAATCCACTGAGCTACACCAGCCAGGTCTGTACCACAGTTTTTTGATCCATTCATTTACTGATGGGCACCTACGTTGCTTCCAACACTAGGGTATTGTAAATTGTGCTGCTATGAACATAGGGGTACATAGGTTCTTTTGGATTGGTGTTTCAGGGTTCTTAGGATATAGTCCTAGCAGTGGAATTGCTGGGTCAAAAGGTGGATCCATTTTTAGTTTTCTTAGAAAATTCCATACTGTTTTCCATAGTGGTTATACCAGTCTGCACTCCCACCAACAGTGCACTAGGGTCCCCTTTTCTCCACAACCTCTCCAACACTTGCTCTTTGTTGCTTTGTTTATGAGGGCCATTCTGACTGGTGTCAAGTGGTATCTCATTGTGGTTTTCATTTGCATCTCTCTGATAGCTAGTGATATCGAGCATCTTTTCATGTGTCTCTGGATCCTCTGTATGTCCTCCTTGGAGAAGTGTCTGCCCAAGTCCTTTGCCCATTTTTTAATTGGGTTGCTTTTCTTCTTAGAGTGGAGTCGTGTAAGTTCTTTATATATTTTGGAGATTAAACCCTTATCTGAGGTATCATTGGTAAATATGTTTTCCTACACAGTCGGTTCTCTTTTTATTTTAATACTGTTTTCCTTGGCCATGAAGAAGCTTTTATTTTGATGAGATCCCATTTGTTTATTCTTTCCTTTATGTCCCTGCTTTAGGGGACATATCAGTAAGAATGTTATATGTGACTGAATTACATAACTGCAATAATAAGAAAATTACAAGATCCAGTAACAAAAACAACTTGGTAAGTGGGGTAGAAGTGTACAAGCATTCTAGATGGTGGCCTGCCTTGAGTAGGTGGTGCCCCAAGGGCATCATTTGTTGCTTTTTAATGGAGGAAACAGAGAACATCAGTTAACTGGGTTAGTGGGTTGATTTAGTACCAAGTCCACAAAAAGACTTTCTACTGTTCCTGCCTCATAGGGAATGAGGGAATGTTGGGAATATTGATGAGATAATCCATGTAAGATGCTTTATATCACTTTCTATCAATACTCAATCTTCTATAATTTGACAGTCTGGGTTGGATAATGCTTTGTTGAGGGTAGGGAGAACTGTTCCGTGCATTGTAGGATGTCATCTCTGGCCTCTACCCACAAGCCCCCTACTTGTGAAAAACAAATATGTCCCCCAACATGGCCAAATGTCTTTTGTGGAGTAAAATCACCATGGCCATGACCCTCTGTTTATTATGGTGCCAAGCATTTACTAGCATCTTGTATTTTGGTTCCCTTCTCCTCTGCAACCCCCACTTCCATTCATTCCAGCCAGTATTCCTCTGCCTCAGCACTATACCAATGAGTCCATAAGAGCAACAGTCTTCTTAACTCAAAAATGGGAAAGAGCCCTGGCTGGTGTGGCTCAATGGATTGAGTGCCAGCCTCAGAACCAAAGAGTTGCTGGTTTGATTCCTAGTCAGGGCACATGCTTGGGTTGCGGGCCAGGTCAGGCCCTCAGTAGGGGGCACATGAGAAGCAACCACATATTGATGTTTCTCTCCCTCTCTTTCTCCTTCCCTTTCCCTCTCCCTAAAAATAAATAAAATAAAAAGTGGGAAAGAGCCCTGGCTGGTGTAGCTCAGTGGATTGAGCGCGGGCCTGTGAACCAAAGGGTCACCGATTCGATTCCCAGTCAGGGCACATGCCTGGGTTGCAGGCCAGTTCCCAGCAAGGGACACACGAGAGGCAACCACACATTGATATTTCTCTCCCTCTCCCTCTCTCCTACCCTTCCTCTCTAAAGATAAATAAATAAAAAAAATCTTTAAAAAAAAAAGTGGGAAAGAAAAGTTAATAATACCCACATATTGAATTCATGCAGCATTTTACATTTTCTTGTTGTTCACATATAGATGCTAGAAAATAAGATTGCCCTCTGAGAGTTAAAATAGTAAAAGTTGTATGCAGTGAATGTGGGAATAAGCCAAGATGTTTTCTGGAAAGTGGGACTGAAGAGTTTGGAGACACCCTAGGCTCTAATCAAAATAAATGAGGTATAATTTCAGAAAGATAAAATTGTAATTTGCTGAGGGTAACTTTCACCAATTGTACCCCATTCAAAGAAAGACTGTGTAACAGAAATAGGGAATAACTTAGATTTGTTTTGGTTTTTATACTTAAAAACTGCTAAGAAAACATTCTTTTACCCATCTATCATTTATGATTGTACATGGATAAGTATTTCTATAGGATGAAGTCCTAGATATTGAATTATTATGTAATAAATACTACACATTACCTTCCAAAAACTTGTTATAAATTTAGATTTCTACTCCCACCAATGATATATGTGATTTCCCATTTCCCAAAAGCATTAATTGTATAATATTTTTGCCTTTTAACTTTAGTCAATGTGATAGGTAAAAAATAGCAGATCAGTTTTATTTTAGTTTGCTGCTGAAGTTAATTTCTAAGTTGTATTATTTTATAAATTACCTTTTTAAATAATTGAATTGTTTTTCTTATTAATTTACAGAAAATTTTATATAGAGAGTAGTGACTTATTCTCTGCCCTACAGGTTGTAAATATTTTCTTCCAGTCTGCTTCTTGTTTTTTGATTATGACGTCTTTCTTCCAAAAAAACTGTAATGTTTCTGTACTATCAAATCTGATCTTTTTTTTAATGGCGTCTGGTATTCATGGCTTACATTTTTAAAAAACTTTCCCTGATATAATGTTATTTACTCCTACTACTTGTATAATTTGGGAGTTTCCCCCGTATATTTAATTCACCTGGAATCTTCTTTTATTGTTAAAAAACATTTTATTTATTTATTTTTAGAGAGAGGGGAAGAGAAGGAGAAAGAGAGGGAGAGAAACATCAATGTGTGGTCACCTCTCACAGGCTGCCAACCAGGGAGCTAGCCTGCAACCCAGGCATGTGCCCTGACTGGGAATCGAACCAGCGACCCTTTGGTTCTCAGGCCAGCACTCAATCCATTGAGCCAGACCAGCCAGGGCTGGAATCTTATTTTTGTATATGATGTGAGACGAATTTTATTCCCAAATTAACATCTAATAATCCCAACACCTCATGCCCAATGACTTGAAGTGCCACCATGATCATCCACTAAATTCCCATTTATTCAGTCAGCCAAAAAGTCTGTATGGTTTTTTCCATAAAATAAAAAGACATTTTTAATTTTCACCAATAACTTCATTGATTTAGACATTTTTAGTATTTCGGCCATCTCTCATTATTGCCTTCTGATGGGTAGAGGCCAGAAGTGCTGCTGAACATCTTCCAACGCATAAGACAGCCCCAGAGCAAAGAATTATTTGACCAAAATCTTAACAGTACCAAGAAATTCGCAAACTTTTGACATGTTTGATCAGTCACAGCACCTTCTCCATACACTGCACAAATCTTTTTTTGCATTTCAGTTGCATTTTTACCTTTCTTGAAATAATAAATCATAATACACCAAATATGTTGCATATTTTATTCTATCTTCAATATTAAAATGCTACACAAAAATTCACCAATTTTGATAAGTTTTGTTTAAATGCATACTGTTATGACAGTTGTCACAGTACAATTTAACAAAATTGTTTCAAATGAAGTTAAAGACAACTGAGTACTACTAGAGCCATCTTACAGAAAAAAACTAAATGAATTTTTTAGCTAACCCAGTACATAATGGGAGGGTAATGGGAGTTGAAGGGGAAGAACCTGAAACCAGAAAAGCTGGCATTGGAGCTGCCTGTCACCTACCAGACCAATAAGCAGAGGAATTGAATCTTTACAGGTGCTTTATTCAGATGGCCGGCGATCTGAGAAGACAGCAGGTTTGTACCCTAACAGATCGTCTTAAATTATATTTTAAACTGACTCTTTTTATAAAGAGAAGGAAAGTGTACATTAGGGTTTTGGAATTCAGGGGAAAAGTTAATCAGATGAAAGCTGCAGCATTCTTTCATCTGTGTTCTGGGCGGTGGTCATCTCACCCTGGAGTACAATGGCTCAGATACCATCTTGATGGCTTGCCGTCCTCCTGAGGCCCAAAGGTGGAACTGCTTATGGTCTCCTGGAGTCAGGGTGGGTCATACCCTCAGCTCCTGCAACAATAGCTTTTTACATGCATTGATTACTAAGCTTATTAGCTGTTACCTGAAACTAAAAACTTTCCAACATTTGAGTCCCACATCAAACCCAGGCAGGACATGCTGGAATAGCGTGGGTATCTGAGCACTTTGGCTCTACACAGCTGTTCCTAATGGCACCACTGGCCAAACCCTTTTGTTTCCCTACTGTCTGGAGTTGTCTGGGGAGCCAGGGCCACCTTCCCAGGGCCTCTTTAGAGGGGCCCAACAGGACTTACTCCTATTATATTCTCATCTGTCTAAAAACAAGTAGAAACAACTGCAGAATGCAAGGAGGCTAGCTTTTGAAGCCATGTTGTTTCAGCAGCCACAATCCTTATCATAAATGCTCTTTACTCTCCTCCCTGGACGAAAGTACATAACCCAATGTAGCCTTGCCCCTCCACCATACAGGCCAGTCGTGCGTGGTGGATGCTTAAAGTTTCGGGGCTTTTCAGTGAGCTGCTGAGAAAAGTTGCTGGTGTCAGTATCTCTCTGTCAAGAAATAAGATCTGTTGAATATGCATTAAACTGCTGATCTCCAACCCCATGGAGTCATTTATTAATTTATTTAAAATATCTTTGAACTCCTACTCTACACCAGGTGCTGGGTTAGATGCTGGGGAAGCCAAGATGAGTAAGAGATGGCTCCTACTCACATCCTGAGAAGATAGAAATTTACTAGCTTACTCTAATACAGCAAAATAAGAGTTACAACTTGTATTAATTTGGTTTCAACTCTTTGGCATGAAAGAACTTAATATAGAATCTAAGAAAGATCAAAGATCAAAACATGGCAAAGGCAAAAGGCCTCAGGAATAACTGGAACCTGACATTTGAACCCTGTCAGAACAGTCTCCCTCTTTCCCCTCTGCTTGTGCCTATGCATCCAACTCATCTCTCCTTAGAGACCCGTCCCATCTGTGTGTATGAAATCAAGACTGCCATCAGTCCCTGAGTTGTTTTCCAAACTCCAGCACCTGAAAGCACTTAAATCTTTCTTCCTGTTTGAAAATCCTGGGCAGCCACTTTAATTGGTTCATTTTGTGCAGGTGCCTACCCTTCACCAATTATCTGGTAAATACTATGCCCACACCTAAAGAAGCTATTTACATGTCAGGGTAAAGGGCAGCAGAATAGGGCAAAGGTGACTTTAGGTCAACCCCAAAAGATGATATCATTTTCTTCCCTGGGTATGTTTATCAGACACAATACAGGGTGCCCAAATATTGCATGGGCTACACTTATACTAAAAAATAATTTGTTCAGTTTATCTGAATTTAAGCAGCTGTCCCACATTTTTATTTATTTATATTTGTATTTATAAATCTGACAACCCTATTCCTGGGGCACTTCAAGGAAAAGGAAAGCAGGTCGAGTTGTTGGGTGCTTTGAGAACAGTGCTACTTGGTGTGTGAAGAATAGCTAAATGTTCAAGTTTAGATTCTTTGGTTGTAACCCTCAGAAATGGGCTTGGACTAACTTAAGAAACAATAGGGATTTATTGGAGGGATACTGAACAAGGCCACCCCTTTGCACAACTCCAGATACAGCATGTGAATGGGGCCCCCTGAAGTTGTGTGGTACTGCTGCCTGACTGCAGGGCAGCTCCCAGAATGAAAGGGGATTTGGGCAACTCTCCTGGGAAGGACAGAACTAGGGGCCACAATCCTGCAGCTGACATAGAACTACCTACCTGTTAATTCTAGGGCAATTCTCTTACTTCAAAATGTGTATTGAAATACAAAAGAGGATAACAGTGCTTAAGGATACAGTTGAATTTGCTCTAATTAATTAATTATGTAAACCCTGCTGAATATTCTGAATGGTAGGAACTCTAAGGTCAAGACAATTACATCCTAACTGCCATCCATCCTGTTGCCTGAGACGCAGCACTGGGTTCCCAGGAGAGACATTATTTGGGTTTGAGTACAGGGCAGACATTGATCACATGAAATTGTAGTAGGCCCTTCTCTGAAGGGAAAGCAAGATGCTCTGAGCAGAAAACTGTTGAAGGGATGCTCAGGGAGACAACCCAGCAGATGTCTGTTCCGATGATGTCTGTGCGTGTGTGTGTGTGTTCTGTCCACACTGAAGAGCTGGTGCTGCATCATGCTCTGAGGTGCTGCAGACCAGGGGAGGCAAAGGTTCCTCAGGCTGGTGGCTCTCCACAATGGTGTCACGACAACCAGGCCCACCATAGTCAGGTGTGAGGGTAAAAGACTTGGGAATCCATCTTCTAAAAAATAAATTGGAGGAAATTCAAAACTACATCTCAGCAATGTCACTCTGACTTTCTCGCAATCACAATACGTATTCCTGAGTGGGAAGGAAGGGTGCAGGTGGAACTGGTGTATAGACCAGTGCAAATAACCTACTACCATGACCATCCAGAAATGACCGCCACTCCTACTCCTGCTTTCTTCCCTGTGAAGTTGGGGTGATGGGTGCAGTTATGCCACTCTCAGTGGGATCTTCATGTGCACATCATTCGTTGCCTGGTATGTGGCAGATACAATGAGGGTCTTGGGGACAGGTACTTGGACTTGTCCCCAGCAACCTGTCCTTGCCTGGATTGAAGATAGGGAGGAAAGAGGAGATGGATCTGAGAGTCAGGTTTAGAGAGTCAGGACAGCATGCTGTTCGCCAACTCATTGGCTTGTGGTAGAGATCAAATTAAATGCTACATACAAAACACTCAGAACAGTGACAGTCACATAGTAAGATCTCAGTAACTGCTCGTCGTGTTGTTTGTGTAGTTAATATAGGTTCAACTGCCATAACAAAGGTCATAGTAATATGTGATTTAACCAAGACAGCAGGGTATTTCTCTCTCAGTAATAGTCTTAGTATAAGCAGACCAGAGCTACATTTGGCAGTTTCATGGTACAGAAGACCCAGACTCATCCTATCTTATCACTCTGCGATCACCAACATGTGCCTTTCATGTCAAGGTCTAAGATGACTGCTCCAGCTCCTGCCATCACATCCATCTTCTGATTAGGGAGAAGTAGGGAAAGGGAAATGCTTTTTATGGTACTACCAATTAATGGCATACACCCCTTCCACTCACAACCCCTTGGCTAAACTTCATCCCAAGGCTATAGCACAGGAAGCCAGGAGATGTGGTCTTGAGTTGAGGAGCCAGCCACCTCACAGAATTCTGTTTTATTATTAAAGGAAGAAAGAACAGATATGTGTTTAGTGGTGATGATCACACTGTGCTGTCATTTCTGCTGTCTCCCTGCACATGGAACCAGAACTTCCCAGAGTTAGTCCTTAAGTTCACAGATCTTTAAACATAGCACGGAAACGTGGGGAAGCTTGGAGCAGTTGAACAGGACAGGACTCTGTGCAGGGGAGGGGGAGGTATAAACCCCCTCCTACCATGCTCTTCTCACCTAAGCCTTTGAACCTCAAGCTTCGAGCTTCAGCATATGCCTCCTTTCCCCCACATCCCACCCCACCCTCTGTGGTCCTCCAATTCAGCTGACTCCTATCGAGTCTCCTTCTTTATATTCCTACCCCATGTGTTCCCTTACAGGCCAAAACCCTAGCCGTAGTAATGGATTATCCAGGAATCCAAAATGACAGCCCAGTCTTCCTATGGTGGTATACAAATGCCCCTTGGAAAGAGACAGTCTCCTGCAGTCACTGAGACACTAAAAGTGAACTCCCAGCAGCTGGCTCCCCACAGATACAGGGACCTCCTCCTCACAGCTGCTCACACTTCCTTCCTCTCTTCCTTTCCTTTCCTGCCTCCACCCAGGGAGCAGGAGACAGGGAAGTCAGGAGCAATGGGCTTGGCCTAGCATCTTCTGAGAGACAACTGGATTGACAACTAAATAGAATAAGTCACTTCCCTTTGGCCTTCCCTTCTGGCCTGGACAACTAGGACAGTGACCATTTCACCAACATACATTTCCCTTCCATAGCCACCACCTCCTCCCCGCACTCTGCCAAGTCCTTTCCACCCTCTAACACAGTTTTCCCTCCTCCTAGCAGGCCTTCCTGCCTTCTGAAGCACACCCCTACCTTTCTGGCTGGGGCCAGCCTGGTTGGGTCACACCCTTTCGAAGCCATGCCTTCTAATAACCCTCAGAACAAAGAAAGCTAACAACCCCTGTTCTGCTTTGATGAGCTGACCCTGCTTTTTCCAGTCACAAGAGCAGTCTGAGGCCAAATTTTCCATCCAGGGAGGAAGGAGGGTGTGAGGGCAAGCTGGGGAGGTAGGAGTGAAGGGTGGCCCTACAGGCAGTCTGCCTCCGTCTTCTTTGGTTTGAATTAGTGGGTGCCTAAAGCAAGAGCAGATGCAGCTGGGTTCTGAGACCTGGGCCAGGCATGGCTCAGGGAGAAAGGAAGAGAGAACACATTTCTTTTTAATGAGAAACAGCTTTGAGAGGGGGGAAAAAATGAGAATTACAGGGGAATGAAACGCCAGAAATCCCAGCAGAGCAGCTGGAGGCCTGTCCGGCATGGCCCGCACCACAGGCCTGCCACAACCCCTCCTAGGTCCCCTCTGGTTGCCTCAGGCTGTGACTCTATGAGCACAGCCCTCTCACTGCTCCCACCCACTCCTGTCCTCCCACTAATCCTGTGAGGCAGGCTGACAAAATCACTAGCACATTTGATCAAGGAGAATCCTCTGATTTTGAGAGGTTGCATGAAGACTCAAGGCCAGCAGCAGCAGAAGGAGCCCTGGGAGTGACATGAAACTGCAGTGATGGCATCACCAGGTCCCCCAGTCTGCCAGGGATTTGCCTGTATTTACTTAAGTGAGGCATCAGTACACACTCTGTCCATTTTAGCTATAAATAACTTTATCCTTTTAAAACTGAGATGGGACTTCCGGCCAAGATGGAGGCATAGGTGGACACACTGTGCCTCCTCTCACAACCAAAATTAAGGACAACAAAGATTTAGAAACAAGAAAACACTCAGAACTGATAGAAAATTGAACTGTACGGAAGTCCAACAACCATTCACCCAGACCGGTAAGAGGGGCGGAGTTGCGGCACAAAAAAGTGAAGGCCCAGACCTGGGCATGCAGGCAGCAGCAGCTGGCAGTTCCCAGGCATGCAGGCAGTGGCTAGCAGACCCCAGTCAAACAGGCAGTGGCTAGAGGATCCCAGGCACGGGGTGACAACTGTGCAAACCCAGTGAGGCCATGCAAGGTGGCTGGCTGACCAGGTAGTCCCACATTCGCATGCAGATAACCCAGGGGAAAAGGAAGTGGCAGAAGTGACTGGAATCCAAGAGAGAGAGGAGCAAGTGCCATTGTTCCCTCTCTGACCCCGCCCCCACATACAGCGTCACTACCCAACAACTGGGCTGCCCCCGCACTGGGGAACACCTAAGGCTCCACTCCTTACTATGTAACAGCCTCGACCAGACCAAAACCAAAACAAAACAAAAAAAAAACAAACAAACAAAAAAAAAACCCGCCAAAAATGGCTGAAACGGGAGAACAGATCAAAGCCCTAGAGCCAATTTCTCTAAGCCATGAAGAGATAGTCAACCTATCAGATGCACAGTTCAAAGCTCTGGTGATCAGGATGCTCACAGAATTGGTTGATTTTGCTCACAAATTAGATGAAAAATGCAGGCTACAATACGTGAAGTGAAGGAAAACGCATGGGGAACCAGTAGAGATGGGAGGAAAACTGAGACTCAAATCAATGAAGTGGACCAGAAGGAAGAAATTAACAACCAAACAGAAAACAAGGAAGAAACCAGAATTCAAAAAAATGAGGAGAGGCTTAGGAACCCCCGGGACATTGTTAAATGTCCCAACATCTGAATTATGGGGGTACCAGAAGGGGAAGAAGAAGAGCAACAAGTGGAAAACTTATTGGAACAAATAATAAAGGAGAACTTCCCCAATCTGGCAAAGGAACTAGACTACCAGGAAGTCCAGGAAGCTCAGAGAGTCCCAAAGAAGTTGGACCCAAGGAGGAACACACCAAGGCACATCGTAATTCCATTAGCCAAGATTAAAATGAAGCAGAGAATTCTAGAAGCAGCAAGGGATAAGAGGACAGTCACCTACAAAGGAGTTCCCATCAGACTATCAGCTGATTTCTCCAAAAAGACCTTACAGGCAAGAAGAGGCTGGAAAGAAGTATTTCAAGTCATGAAAGTCAAGGACCTACATCCAAAATTGCTCTATCCAGCAAAGCTGTCATTTAGAATGGAAGGGAAGGTAAAGTGCTTCTCAGATAAGGTCAAGTTCAAGGAGTTCATCATCACCAAGCCCTTATTATATGAAATGCTAAAGGGACTTATCTAAGAAAAAGAAGATAAAAAATATGACAGTGAAAAGACAGCAAACTCATAGCTATTAACAACCACACCTAAAACAAAAGCAAACTAAGCAAACAGCTAGAACAGGAACAGAACCACAGAAATGGAAATCATATGGAGACTTAGCAACAGGTGAGTGGGAGGAGGAGAGAAGGGGGAAAGGGTACTGAGAATAAGTAGCATAGACAGTAGGTAGAAAATAGACAGGGGGAGGGCAAGAATCGTGTGGGAAATGTAGAAGCTAAAGAACTTATGACACATGGACATGAACTAAAGCGGGGAATGTGGGTGGGAGAGGATGTGCAGGGTGGAGAGGGATGATGGGGAAGAAATGGGACAACTGTAATAGCATAATCAATAAACTATATTTTAAAAGATAAAGTAAAAAAAGTAAAAAAATAAAACTGAGATGGGGCTATTTAAGCTAGCCAGAGGTTCTACTCATGCACATACATGCAAAGCCATGTGGAGAATTACAGTTATGCAAACAATCTTATAACCACAGAGGATCCTTTTCCACCAGTGGTTCAGCGAGTGTCCCCTTTCCCACTGCACAAGGTGAGAAATTGTCCCCTCCCCCGCTCCAGCAATTGAACCCAAGGGCTGTAATAGTTGCCATTAAGAGAAGCACTGGCCCCAATCAATGATGAAGGAAATCCAGCAGGGGACAAATGTGAATCAGGATCAGTCTGCAGGAAGTATAATGGCTCCTCTTTCTTTTCTACATCTGTGTTCATTGGTGTCTGCAAGTCAGGGCTCACTGGGTGCAAAGGTTGTGAACGTGAGTAAGATCTCAGCCTTGGCCTCAATATTCTCAAAACAGATACAGACAGTTATCATATCACTATAAGGTGTAGAAGAGAAGATAAAGTTATACACAGGGGCCGTGGGAACATTAAGGAGGGCACTTGGCCCAAGGAGTGGAGTGGGAGTTCAGGGAATGTTGCCAGGAGAAAAAAACAAAACACTGGGCAGAGTCTTAAAGAATGAGTAAGAGCAGGGGGATGTGGGTAGTACAGGGTGTTCTGGTAGAGAGGACCCTGTGAGGATGGCAGGAAATAGGCCTGGACATCCAGGACGGGCCAGGCTGAGGAGGGCCTAGTGTGTCTGCTAATGGTCTGCCCTCAGCCTATAGGCAATGGTGGTTTTAAGACAGTAGTCTGGTCACCTTGAACATGTGTGTTCCTGGCTACATCATGGGCTGATAGGTTGGAGGGAGGGAGACCAATGAGGAGATTAAGGCAAACATCAGAAAAGGCCTGAGCAAAGGCACACTCAGTGGGGATAAGGAGGAAAAAGCAGGGCTGAGAAAGTTCTAGAAGATTGATCAGTAGGACCTGGTGAGTGGGTAGATACAGAGAAAAACTGTAAGGAGGCAGAAAAGGAGACATGGGGGATGGGGGCTGAGGCACCTCTGAGCTTACTTTAGACACACATTATTGTCTGGGTTGGAGAGATCTGGAAGCCAGAGAGGATGATGCAGTCAGGGACATGGGAGAAGCAATGAATCTTTTTTTTTTTTAAATGGCCAGATAGAACTATTAGGCAACACCTCCAGCTGAAGAACTTCCCCTGATTGGGGACTCCATAATTCCAGCTGTTTTCAAGCTCAAGCAACATCCTGCAGCCTCTGGAGGATTTAATTCAATTCAATAAATGCTTATGAACAGCTACTCCTCATAAGGGAAGGGGGAGAGATGAGCTCCAATAATTACTGAGTACTTAAATTGTGTTAGTAGAATGTTAAATTCATTTACATGTAATCTCATCTCCAGTCACGGTCCCTGAAGCCTCAGAGGCCAGGTCATTTACCTCCAGGGCCCTAGAAGGGCAAATAATTTGCCCAAGTTTAGGTGGCAAGTGAAGGATGGTGCCAGGATGCAAACCCAGAAGTAGTGCTCTGTCTCCAAGACATGTTGTTCCTCAATGAAATCCAGGAGGGTGCATGTGACTGATACGCAAAGTATTTTAAGAAAATGAATGCACTTGTTTATTTAACTAAAAAGTACATGAGTCAGCTGGCTCCAGACATAGCTGAATCCAGGAGCTCAAATGATGCCATCAGCTCTTTTGCACTCCTTCATAAATGAATAAATCCATCTTTCACCCATCTATGTTCATCTTGACTCGTAGCATGATATATTTGGGGTCCCCACAAGTACGGTTCAAATCCTGGCTCTACCACCTAACTAGCTGGTGACTTAATTAAAGTTGCTTAACTTCTCAGTGCTCTTGTTGACTCATCTACAGAGTGGATATAAAAATAGTATCTGCCTCAAGGGTTCCTATGAGGAGTAAATGAGATCACCTACAGTGTGCCTGGGATACAGTCTGGCACGAAGTCAGCACCCAACCTCCCAGCTATGACGGTTTCTGTCTCTGCTGTTTTTGAGGCAGGCCTCATTCTCTCCTGTTGCAGATAACTTCCTCCATGTGGCCCAGAGAAGACTCCAGAACCCCAATTTACATCAGCCCCCTGGTTTCCAGCCTCAGAGAAGAAAAAAAACTTTCTCTGTGTATATACATAGGACTCTCAAGAAAGACCCCTTTTGATTCTGCTTCAGTCCTATGCAGAGGCTGGAATGGAGGCTTCTTATTGGCCAGTCTGCATCTTTAGCCCATCTTTGTGGGGCACCATGGTTACCAGCTCTGCTTGGATCATATAGAGGTAGAAGAATGAGAAATTCTTAAAAGATGAGGTGCTGTGAAAACAAAGTAGTATATGTCTGCTGTCCAGTGTTAGGTGCTGGTTTAAAGGAGTTTGACAGATGAGTGAGGCACAGCCCCTCTTGGTGAGCACTGACACACCTATCTCTACTAGAAGGCAAACATTAGGAACTGAATGTCTTTGACCCTCCTCTCACCCCCAAATTCATGTTGAAATCCTAACTCCCAATGTGATGGTACTAGAAGGTGGGGTCTTTGGGAGGTGACTAGGTCATAATGGTGAGGCCCTTGTAAATGGATCAGTGTCCTTATAAAAGAGGCTCAAGAATGCTCCCTCACCCTCTCTGCTTCCTTGTGAGGCTACAGCTAGAAAGCACCATCTATAAACCAGGAGCAGGCCATCACCAGATACCAAATCTGCTGGCACTTGGACTTCAGACTTCCCAGCCTCCAAACCTGTGAGAAATAAATGTTTCTTGTTTAAGCCACCCACTCTATGGGATTTTCTGTTATAGCAGCCTGAATAAACTAAGACAGCAGACTATGACAAATACTATAAAAGAAAGACAACTGAGATTCTCTGTGATGTTCAGAAAAGACAAGGTCACATCCAGTTGGATGAATCAGCACAAGTCTTATGAAGAGGGTAGCATTTGAGCTGAAATGTGAAGTGTGAGTGGAATGTTGGTTCCTAGGGATCGTGCCCATTCAACTTGAACAGTCATGCTGGGGAAGGCAGGGCACCTGGTTTGACAGTATAGGGTGAAAAAAAGTCATCTTGAGAGGTAAGGCTGGAAAGCTGTGCTAGCAATAGCACACACAAAAAAGTACGCTGAGATCAAGAATTGTTAGATTGGGGGACTAGAAAGGGAACAGCTATACACAGAAATTGAATTAGTGAGTGAGAGTAGGGTATAGAAGAGGACTTTGAATCAGTTGCTGAGGTCATTTAGAAAGTCCTGGACTTATGAGCATCCTCTGCCAGAATGGGGAGAAGCTAAGATAAGCAGATTACCAGATAGCAAAGATTTTAAAAGAAGAGACTTAATTCTTCATCCCCAGTGCCCTCCAGAGACTTCTTTGTGACTAATGTAAATTCCACTTAATCCAAGAGAAGTTGGCTTCTAGAAGCATTTATGTCCATGATAAGTGTGCAACCATGTGTTCATTAATTTATTCACTCATGCACTTAACATGGCTCCAGTGACACAAACAAATAAGACTTGGTCCCTGACCTCAAGGAGCTCCCTGTCTGGTGCAAGCTAGTACTTTGCTCATACCTGCTGGTCGAACACCCACACTGATTATCAGTTATATAGTGGCTCCTGACTCTCCACTGTACTGGCCATTCCAGCCAATAAATCTTCACCAACTGATTAATTGTATCTCTATCCTTAGTCTCCACTTGGATTGAGAGATTACAATAAAAAAAAATTTCATTTCAGATATGTCTGTTCAGGGTAGAGTCTGGGAGTCACAATAGGAAGCTGAGACCTCTTTGTGACAGAAATAGAAGCTGCCACTGGATGGTGCCAGTAAAGATCTGGTTCCATCAAAGGGAAAGTTTTATTCTATGTGGGGAGAGAAAGAAGAAGTATCAAGGTGAAGTTCACATAGAATGGGGTTTAAATGGCCCTGTGAAAGGGATTAATAGTGGGGCTGAGGTGAGGGAGGCAGGGAAAGGGGGTGGGCCCTGGAGGGTAGTAATGACTGTGCTGGGACAGAGCTCAGAGGTGGAGACCAGAGGTAGAGAGATGAGCTTAAGGCTGATGTAGGGAATGCAGGAGGCTCAGGTTAGGAGCAGGCAGACAGGGAGTAGAAAAGAAAGGGCTAAGTGGGAGAATTTTATTGTAGCACATGTGAAAGAATAAAAATGGCCAAAAGTTCTTTGACACTTTGCCCATGAAAAAATGGAATCTATTCTCCTGGCCACTGACTGCACTAGCCAATACAATTGCACAGCAGAAGTGATACTATGCCAATGCCAGGCCCAGCCTTTAAGGAGCCTAGGGGCTTCATCCTTGATCTTCTGAAGCCCTGAGAAGGTCTATCTTCAACCCTAATTGCCTGCATCACCCTGAATCTCTTGGTTGAGCATTGGTGTACTCTCCCCCCATCCCCTGCCATCCCCACCCTCATTTTCCCAGAGCTGCTGGCCTTTTCTGCAAGGGTAGATTGTACTTCCAAAATATTTCCCAGGAGCGATCTTTCTTGGAGCCCAATTGGGAACATATTCAGTCTGGCACTCGCCCCTGGTCTCCTATTTGAATTTTCTTTTTTTTTTTTTTCAGGTTTATATGACTTGACTTTATTTTAACCATATTTTGGTCCCCTGAATTTTTTTAATTTTATTTTAATTATTGATCTTGTACAGTTTTCTGTCTTTTGCTCCCACCCCAGCCCACCACCCCAGCCCACCACCCCAGCCCTCCCCACCTCCCTCCCATTTCCAACCCCCACAGTTTTTGTCCATGTATTTGAATTTTCTTAGTGTATCCTGACTCCACATGGTTTTCCTCCCCGACCACCTTAACCCTGCTTTGAACAGGTATCACCCAGGGGACTATGTGCTAGGTGCCAATATTTCAGAGGTAACAATGGGCTACTAGTTTGCCCTATTTCTTCTGTCCTCCAAATAGTCACTCATGAGTAAGGTAGCACTTGAATTCCAGCTGTAGCCCGTTACTACTGCAAGCTTTTCATCTTCCTTCACCATTATCTTCTCTTTCTCTGTCAATTTATATTCTGAATTTTCCCAAGACAACCCTAATCCCTCTGTGGGGCACTATGTCTTCAGTGATGAATATTGTAGACATAGGTAAAACTGGATTGCACAGGGTGGTGGAGGATAAGAGAGGGAACAGAAAGGGGAAGACAGGCCAGGTGCACCACTGGGGGTGGTGCACCTGGCCTGTCTTCCCCTGGCTTCACTGTCTCCTCCAGCAGGCTTCTCAGGTGAGAGATGGACAGGTAACACTCATCATCAACCAGCTCATCATTTTTCTGAAGGCAGTTTAGATATAAGAAGCCACTAAGCCCCCCTCATTGTGCATAGAGGGGAACTAAGGTTCAGAGGAAACATTTGCCTTATCCAAGGTCAGAAAACTAGTCATATTGCACTCATCTGGTAAATACCAATGCTATCTTCTCATGTCTGACAAGGTCACACATCATATTCAAGGAAGGCTTACAATGAATGATATTTAGGATAAGTAGTTCACAGAGGGTCAGATTCTGAACTCAGTTGAGATTAATGAAACACAGTTAATTGTGCTCTCAAGAAATTAATATCCCAGTGGAAAAGATGTTGATTCAGTCTATTAAAAATGTTTTATTAAGCACCAACTATGCATGAGACATACATTGAGACCTGTGAGAATAGGAATATGAACAAAACATGGTCTCTGACCTCAAGAACTTATGATCAGCAGGAGAGATAAGACATGTACAAGTGAAGGTATAACTAGGAATAAAAAACCATAATGTAATCATGAATGTAGGCTACAGAGAGTAAGTGCCAGGTTCTTCTTACTCTTAAGGAGACTGAGAATGTCTCTGTACACCTATGGCCTAGTGTCCCTATTCCAGAGAAACACACCCACAGACATGTAAGACATGTTTCACTGCAGCACGGTTTCCAGGACCTGGGAGCTGGAAGCAACCTCAAAGTAGATAGTAAAAGTGGTACATGCATATGATGGAATGCTGCAATAAGTACACGTGACAACATGTATAGGTCTTAAATAACTACCACTGTGCGAACAAAGAAACAGAATGAATTTAGAGTATAAAACCAAGTATATAAATTAAGGACACACACAGATCTTTTTTCAAGAATACACATAGATCTCAACTTCCGACCAAGATGGAGGCATAGGTGGACACACTGTGCCTCCTCTCACAACCAAAATTAAGGACAACAAATATTTAGAAACAAGAAAATAACTGGAACTGGTAGAAAATTGAACTGTACAGAAGTCCAACAACCATTCATCCAGACAGGTAAGAGAGGTGGAGTCGTGGCAGGAAAAAGCAGAGGTGCAGACCCGGGCACGCAGGCAGCAGCGGTTGGCAGTTTGCAGGCATGCAGGCGGTGGCTAGCAGACCCCAGGTGCACAGGAGGTAGATAGCGGACCCCAGGCATGGGGTAGCAACTGTGCAGACCCAGTGAGGCCACGCAAGGGGGCTGGCTGACTAGGTAGTCCCACATTTGCGCACAGATAATCCAGGCAAAGGGGAAACAGGGGAAGGGACTTGAATCCAAGAGAGAGCAGAGCAAGTGCCATTGTTCCCTCTCCGACCCCCCGCCCCCCCATACAGCACCACAACTTAGCGGCTGCCCCACACTGGGGAACACCTAAGGCTCCACCCCTTACTATGTAACAGACACAACCAGACCAAAAACAAAACAAAAACACTAAAAGTAGCCCAAAGTGGAGAACAAATAAAATCCCCAGAGCCAATTCCTCTAAGAGATGAAGAGATAGTCAACAACCTATCAGATGCACAGTTCAAAGCCCTGGTGATCAGGATGCTCACAGAATTGGTTGATTTTGCTCACAAATTAGATAAAAAAATGAAGGCTACAATACGTGAAGTGAAGGAAGACGCATGGGGAACCAACAGAGATGGGAGGAAAACTGGGACTCAAATCAATGGAGTGCACCAGGATGAAGGAAGAAACAACCAAACAGAAAACAAGGAAGAAACCAGAATTCAAAAAAATGAGGAGAGGCTTAGGAACCTCCGGGAGATCATTAAACATCCCAACATCCGAATTATAGGGGTATCAGAAGGGGAAGAAGAAGAGCAACAAGTGGAAAACTTATTGGAACAAATAATAAAGGAGAACTTCCCCAATCTGACAAGGGAAATAGACTACCAGGAAGTCCAGGAAGCTCAGAGAGTCCCAAAGAAGTTGGACCCAAGGAGGAACACACCAAGGCACATCGTAATTCCATTAGCCAAGATTAAAATGAAGGAGAGAATTCTAGAAGCAGCAAGGGATAAGGGGACAGTCACCTACAAAGGAGTTCCCATCAGACTGTCAGCTTGTTTCTCAAAAGGAATCTTACAGGCAAGAAGGGGCTGGAAAGAAGTATTTGAAGTCTTGAAAGGCAAGGACCTACATCCAAAATTGCTCTATCCAGCAAAGCTTTCATTTAGAATGGAAGGGAAGATAAAGTGCTTCCCAGATAAGGTCAAGTTCAAGGAGTTCATCATCACCAAGCCCTTATTATATGAAATGTTAAAGGGACTTACCTAAGAAAAAGAAGATAAAAAATAGGACAGTAAAAAGACAGCAAACTCACAGCTATTAACCACCACACCTAAAATAAGAGCAAACCACTGGAACAGGAACAGAACCACAGAAATGGAGATCACGTGGAGGGTTAGCAACAGGGGAGTGAGAGGAGGAGAGAGGGGGAAAAGGTACAGAGAATAAGTAGCATAGACAGTGGGTAGAAAATAGACAGGGGGAGGTCAAGAATAGTGTGGGAAATGTAGAAGCTGAAGAACTTATGACCCATGGACATGAACTAAAGGGGGGAATGTGAGTGGGAGGGGGTGTGCAGGGTGGAGGGGAATGATGGGGAGAAATGGGACAACTGTAATAGCATAATCAATAAAATATATTAAAAATAAATAAATAAATCCAACCACTGGGAAAAAAAGAAGTACAAATTGGTAGTTACAGAATAGTCATAATGATATTAAAGTACAGCATAGGGAAAAGAGTAGCCAAAGAACATATATGCTTGACCCATGAACATGGACAATGGTATGGGGATTGCCTGAGGTAGTGGAGTGCTGGGTGGAAGGGGGCAAATGGGAAAAATTGGACAACTGAAATATCATAAACAATAAAATATGACTTTAAAAAAGAATACACAGAGATCTCAATCAGCATATGAAAGGCAAACTAGAATTTTCTATGGTGAAGGGACTAAGAAAAGTGCAACATAGAATAAAAGTAACAACATAGAATAAAACACAAGCCTCACACAGGCCAATGAGTTAAGGAAAATGATTAGCTCTGTGCATCCAGGAGGCAAAAATAAAGTTATTTAAGAGAAGTAAAGGGTCCTTCTGGTGAGCTGGAAGGTTGGGCAGGAAGCTCTGTGAGTGAGATGGACCCTGACCCTGTCGATTGCCACCACGTATGTCCTTGCCAGCCCCGCATCTCCAATGTCTGCCAGGTTCTCATTCTGGTCACTAAGCCAAACTCCCTCCCCTGCCCACAGGCAGCCAGGACCAGTCACTGGAAGCTCCGTCTTCATCAACAAACCTGCCCACTGCCATGACTCAGTGGTCCCTCTCCTCACCTGAACTGTCTCCCCTCTTTTTACCCCACAACGTCAGATTTTCTCAGTGTGGCCCTTAAACAAGGAGGCTATACTGCAAGGTGCTTGTGAGCACTTACAATTTAGAGATGAAACAAACCTGAGTTCAAACCCAGACTCCAACAACTTACTATGTGACCTTGGACAAACTACTTAACCTCTCTGAGCTTTCTTTCCTGAAGTAATAAAGTATGCATAACAACACTTAGCTCACAGAGGTGTTGTAAGGATTAAATTAGGCAATGTATAAAGAACAATGACAGTTTGTAGGTGAAATTCATGGCTCTGGAAGGGACACTACACACAGCAACCACAGTGTGGACCCTCACTTCACCTCAGATACTGACCTATGATGAGACACTTGGCCCCTCACTCTCTACTTCCTCCTCCCTGGGCCCTGCTCCACTCTCCCCAGTTTTTTGTTTGTTTGTTTGTTTGTTTAAATTTTTTTCTGTGTCTATTTTTATTTATTTTTTTAATCAATATTTTTAATTGTTGATATTGTACAGTTTTCTGTCTTTTACCCCGCCCCAGCCCACCACCCCAGCCCTCCCCACCTTCCTCCCATTTCCACCCCCCATAGTTTTTGTCCATGAGTCCTTTATACTTGTTGCTCTAAACCGTTCCCCTTTTCCCCTGAAATTCCCTCCCCTCCTCCTCTCATTCTCCCCAGTTTTTACCCACTCCTGAGCTCTGCTTGAGCAGGATCTGTTCTTACCACTGGACTCTCAAGCTCTCTAACCTTGGCCATCCTATTGATTAAAACTGTGATGAGAGCTACTCACTTTTTTTAAATATATTTTATTGATTATGCTATTACAGTTGTCCCATTTCTCCCCCATCATTCCCCTCCACCCTGCACACCCCCTCCCACCCACATTCCCCTGCTTTAGTTCATGTCCATGTGTCATAAGTTCTTCAGCTTCTACATTTCCCATACTATTCTTACCCTCCCCCTGTCTATTTTCTACTCACCTTCTATGCTACTTATTCTCTGTACCTTTTCCCTCTCTCTCCTCCTCCCACTCCTCTGTTGCTAACCCTCCATGTGATCTCCCCTGTGGTTCTTTTCCTGTTCTAGTTGTTTGCTTTTGTTTTAGGTGTGGTTGTTAATAACTGTGAGTTTGCTGTCTTTTTACTGTCATATTTTTTATCTTCTTTTTCTTAGATAAGTCCCTTTAACATTTCATATAATAAGGGCTTGGTGATGATGAACTCCTTGAACTTGACCTTATCTGAGAAGCACTTTATCTTCCCTTCCATTCTAAATGAAAGCTTTGCTGGATAGAGCAATTTTGGATGTAGGTCCTTGACTTTCATGACTTGAAATACTACTTTCCAGCCTCTTCTTGCCTGTAAGGTCTTTTTGGAGAAATCAGCTGATAGTCTGATGGGAACTCCTTTGTAGGTGACTGTCCCCTTATCCCTTGCTGCTTCTAGAATTCTCTCCTTCATTTTAATCTTGGCTAATGGAATTACGATGTGCCTTGGTGTGTTCCTCCTTGGGTCCAACTTCTTTGGGACTCTCTGAGCTTCCTGGACTTCCTGGTAGTCTAGTTCCTTTGCCAGATTGGGGAAGTTCTCCTTTATTATTTGTTCCAATAAGTTTTCCACTTGTTGCTCTTCTTCTTCCCCTTCTGGTACCCCCATAATTCGGATGTTGGGACGTTTAACAATGTCCCGGAGGTTCCTAAGCCTCTCCTCATTTTTTTGAATTCTGGTTTCTTCCTTGTTTTCTGTTTGGTTGTTTCTTCCTTCGTCCTGGTGCACTCCATTGATTTGAGTCCCAGTTTTCCTCCCATCTCTGTTGGTTCCCCATGCGTCTTCCTTCACTTCATGTATTGTAGCCTTCATTTTTTTATCTAATTTGTGAGCAAAATCAACCAATTCTGTGAGCATCCTGATCACCAGGGCTTTGAACTGTGCATCTGATAGGTTGTTGACTATCTCTTCATCTCTTAGAGGAATTGGCTCTGAGGATTTGATTTTTTTCTCTGGTTTGAGCCATTTTGGTGTTTTTTGTTTTGTTTTGTTTTGTTTTGTTTTTGGTCTGGTTGTGTCTGTTACATAGTGAGGGGTGGAGCCTTAGGTGTTCCCCAGTGGGGGGCAGCCCAGTCGCTGGGTAGTGACGCTGTATGTGAGGGCAGGGTCCAAGAGGGAACAATGGCGCCTGCTCCACTCTCTCCTGGATTCCAGTCCCCTCTGTCACTTCCCCTTCGCCTGGATTATCTGTGCGCGTGAATGTGGGACCACCTGGTCAGCCAGCCGCAGTGCGCAGCCTAACTGGGTCTACACAGTTGCCACCCCGTGCCCAGGGTCTGCCAGCTGCCGCCTGTGGGCCTGGGGTCTGCCTGCCACCCACACACTTGGGAACTGCCAGTCACTGCTGCCTGCGTTCTGGGGTCTGCACCAACACTTTTTCCTGCCGCGACTCCGCCCCTCTTACCAATCTGGATGAATGGTTGTTGGACTTCCGTACAGTTCAATTTTCTATTAGCTCTGGTTGTTTTCTTGTTTCTAAATATTTGTTGTCCTTAATTTTGGTTGTGAGAGGCGGCACAGTGTGTCCACCTATGCCTCCATCTTGGCCGGAAGTGAGAGCTACTCACTTTTAAATTACAGTGTCCCCTTCCCCTGGACCACTGGCCACCCTCAGATGCTAAAGAAGAACATCTACCACTGCAATGCTGACACCTTTTCTCCCTATCATGCCACAGGGAGAAGAGTGCAGCAGGGACTCATGTGTAAATCTGATTTTGCCCTTCTGGGGTACTACTTGTATGGGGATACCAGGACAATTCATTACAGCAATGATTGCTGATTCTAGAGTGTCATGGTGATGGATGGCTGTGCTACCTGGAGCTTGACTTCCCAGAGGATTTTCCCTTTCACTACAAAGCAGGTGTGCAGAGTGTGGTAAGTAGGAGTGGCTAAGCTCTTTGAGGTAAGGAGAAAGTTGCAGTTCAGTTTGTTACCAACCCAGGGGCAGGAGGGGTACAAAAGAGTTAGTCAATTGAGAGGGCTTACAGAGAAAATTGCAAATCTGTGCATTTAGGCAGGTTGTTTCATCTGAATGTCTCTGACATACCCTCTCCAGGCAAAAATCTTTCCCACCGACACAGGGAAGACATGAAGATAACTGCTGCCTGAGCAGGGAGGGCACTACATCAGGAGGAGGCTCCTCCACATCCATCTCAAAGTCAGATGGAGAGTAAACATGACTGAGCTACCACAAAGTACAGTGAGGGAGGCTTAAGAAAAACACAAGTCTAGCTAACAAGAAACAGTTCAGGGTGAATGTCTTTTCCAAGGAAACATCCTGGACTTCTGCCTCTCTTTTGGATAAAGAAGGAACATCCCTGCCCAAGGTGGGGATAGGGTTCAATAGTTTTGCTTTACTACTTTGTAGGAAGCTTGGGGTAACAAGGAGGTAGGGGAATTGTGGGGTAGGTTTTGATGTGTCCTCTGATCACCCTGACCTGTGACATTCCCACAATCAGGGTGATGAACAAATTTGTGGAAGCACGCACACCCCCTCCCCAGCTCTGGTGCAAGGGTGGAATTAAGGGTATAGTGGGTTGAAGAGTGTTTCCCAAAAATTCCTGTCCACCCAGAACCTTGTACTGTGACTTTATTGGGAAATAAGGTCTTTGCATGTGTAATTAGTTAAGGATCGCCAGATGAAGTCATCCTAGATTTAGGGTGGGCTCACATCCAATGACTGGTATCCTTATAAGGAGAAGAGAGACTCACAGAGAAGAATATCCTATGAAGACATGGGCAGAGATTGGAGTGATGCATCTGCAAGCCAAGGAATGTCAAGGGTTGCTAGCAGCCCCCAGAAGCCAGGAGGGAGGCCTGGGACAGATTCTCCCTTGGAGCCTCCAGAAGGAACCAACACTGCCAACATCTTAACTTCTGGCCTCTACACTGTGAGACAACACAACTCTCTTGTTTTAAGCTCCGTATTTCTGGTAAATTGTGCTGTCAGCTCCTGGAAACTAACACAGGGAATTGAGGAGAAGGGTTCCAGCAGTGCCCCAAAGTTCCTGCAGCATCACCCAGTTTGATGGCCCAAACTTTGTGTCTGCAGGGCCTCTCAGGAGAGCATCTTCAGAGGTTAGAGATTCATTACACATTCACCCCAAGCATGTATAAACCCCAACCTGAACTTCCCTCTGCACCATGTAGTGTGGGCTTCAGGCCACACCCAGGGTTTGGCCACTTCCTCTCAGTATGGCTGCATGTGTTTACATCTTCCGGCCTCATTGCTCAGCCCTCCCTGCTGCCCTCCACCCCCCGCCTCCAGACTCCTCAGAGGCTCAATATAAGAGATGTGGTCTGACAATTATGTCCACTATGGATCCCTCACCTGTCTGACCTTCAGAAGCCTGCTTCTCATTCAGGTCTGCTAGTCATAGAAAACACACAGTGGTCTCCCCGGCCTGGGGAAAGCCAGCGAGCCGACAGGTATAAGGTTATAGGAAGTCAAAACCTATAAAAACCCCACACTCAAAACAGGGACTTCAGAGAAACCCCAAAACATGGCACACATGTGGAGAAGATGCTCATTTATCCATTGTCCCCAAATCCTCCCATAAAGAAACCTGGGAACAATCCTTTCCTTTAAATGGGGTGTGTACGTATGTGATACTTGAGAAGAATATTCCAGACAATGGGCCCAATTATGGGGCCTCTCTAATGGCAACCCACATGGTTACAACCACCACTTAGGAGCAAGCCTGGGCCTCCTTTGTCACTCTCCCTCCTCCCCCATACTCTATCCCTTCCTATTAGGCACTTCATGCTCCTCAGAAGCAGTTCTTAGCCACTGACTGGACTCCTATTTATCACATTCTCAAAGCTGCCTTGCCTCTTCTCAGAGTTGTGATGGGGAGGGGGTGGCAACTCTCAAGACTCAGTCTTGTCTGTTCTCCTGGGTAAGCTTCCAACTCTGTTGACTCCCTGGGGAGCCAGAAGGAGGTGGACAGCTGCCCTCTCTTCCTGGTTTGGGCTGGGTTGGGGAGATAAGGAACCTGACACTGCTGTTGAGGGAACTGAGAGTAGTGGGCAGCCAATGGGGAGGAGGCAGGGGGGCCATGCTCTGGGACCTTAGATTCTGAGGAGGCAGAAAGCCAAGCAGATCTTGAAAAACACATTCTGGGAAGGACAGGCCAGGCAGGCAGGGAGGGAGAAGAAAAATGTCAGACTTGGGAAGCAAAGGGATCATGGTCATGGCAACCATCTGTTACACTGCAAATCTTCTGCTTTATTGTCTCTGCCTACTGCCCAACTGTTTATCAGACTGTATGTCCCAATGTTGGGTTTGGGACTATGACCACCAGAAGTGTGGCTGCCCTTCTCCAATGCCTAGCTGGTCAGTTCCAGCTCCAGCTGGAACCCTGGCCTCATCACTGCCAGCCCAATACCCTTTCCTCCACTTAAGCCCCAAGCTGACTCATTAGGAGAGCAGACTGACTCCTCTGTGATCAGAGGGCCCAGGGGCTCTACAGTCCCTCAGCTCTCTTCTCCTGCCTTCCACCTGCTCCCTAAATATATTCGATATCTCGACAAAGAAGGGCTGCCCCAGGAGTTCAATAGGAGCCCTTCCCCGGGGTCTGGGCTATGCCAAGGGCAGGCTGGATGGCCACCACGGGAATTTAATTTCAGAGTTTGAATAGCATCAGCTTGTTTTTTGTTTGTTTGTTTGTTTGTTTGTTTAGATTTTATTTATTTATTTTCAGAGCGAGGAGAAGGGAGGAAGGGAGGGAGAGAAACATTGATGTGAGTGAGAAACATTGATGTGAGAGAGAAACATTGATGGGTTGCCTCTTGCAGACACCCCAACCATGGACCAGCCTGCAACCCAGGCATGTGCCCTGACCAAGAGCAAACCAGCAACCTTTCACTTTGCAGGACAATGCTCCACCAACAGAACCACACTGGTCAGGGATGGCTGCTTGGTTTTGAAAATGTTTGCAAAAATATCTATAGAACCTCCATGAATTCTAGTGTCTGAGACAAGGGACCAAGGGTCAAGGGCAGAGCTGATTAGATGCAGAGGCCTACAGTTTAGGAAAGGCCAGAGGGCTGTTGGGAATTGCAATTGTGGGTCTTACTGGAGCCCCAGGGAACTGGACCTAGGGTGGGAGCTGTGGGAGGGGACAGCTTCACTTGGGAGGGGACCTGTGGTAGAGGAGACAGTTTTGCTTATTACTAATAAACAACTTTTGTTCTTAATGAATGGTCTCAGTGTCCTGCCTCCAACTTGGTTCAGTCTCCTGCTTTCTAGGAATGGAATCATCCCAAGGTTCTCAAAGTCCCAAAATGGGCAGGGGGCACTCCCTGCCAGTTTTGTTCCTCTCAGGCAAAGAACCGTGGAGTCAGGGCCCTGGTTTTCCTTGGGTTAGTTTGGGAGGAGATGGGGGTCCTTAAAGCTTCCAGGTTAAGAAAGTGAGAAGAGTAGATGGTAGAGGAAGGTAAGTCACCTTTATAAGAAAGGAAAACCAGGGGGTACCAGACTCCTCTAGAAAATGTTCTGGAGCCAGGCTCTGAGGGGCACCTCTGTTCCTCACATTGGCCTGTGCTTCCTCCTCTGTCCCAGAACAATGCTAGGACCACTCAGCTATGTTGACACATGAGGTAGAAGAAAAAGCTAGGGGTGGAGCTGACCACTCCTTTTCCTCTGATTCCCACCATCCCCTCACCCCCACCTGCATTGTAGGGTTCCCAAGGAAACTGTACAGCCTGTCTGCAGCTTCTGTTTTGTTCCTGTCAAACACAGGAAACTTTCTGAGGCCAATTCAGTGGGAGCTCTGTCAGAGCTGAGCTGGTTGGCAAGGAGAAGCAGCTCCTGCTGGAAGCCTCCTGCACGGATGCCCTCCCACACAGCTGTGTGCGCACACATTCAGTGTGCGCGCACACATACACAGGCCTGCACCGCCCACACACTCCCTGCATCTCTGATCACCCAGGCAAACAATGAAAGGAGAGAAAAAGAAAAACAAATAGGGAAAAATATCTGTCCTGCTTGTACCACACACTCAAGCTGCCTCCGTCCTCCTCTCCTCTCAGGCCCCAACCAGCCCACCCACTCCAACAGCCCCTCTCACCATAGGTGTGGTCAGTCCAGGGATAGCTAATAAGTCAGGATGCCTGAGGGGGCAGGTACTAGAAAGGAGGGAGAGGCGCCAAGTAGAGAAAGGACGTGTAGGAATGATCCAGAAGCTCCACAGCAGGAGCCAGAGTGGTGTGTGACTTTGAGAAACTCACCTAAATCCATCACCCTCTGTGAAAGTGGACCCAGGTCTCTGCCTCTCCATGGGTTCCAAAAGTGAACTGAGATACTGCAAGGGTGGGTCAACCCAAGAATTCTGGGGAAAGGTAGCTAGTTGTAGAGTGACTGTAGTTCCCAAACCCCAGAACTAAGACCAAAGTCACCATAAGAGAAGAAACTTTTTGGTGATTTGAGCTATCCAGCCAAGGTACCAGCTGCTACATTGATTAGTGAGTTCTCCATCACTGGAGGTATTCAGGCAGAGACTGGGTGCTCACTGACAGGGCTGCTATAAGGCAACTCCTACTTTCAGTGGGAGCTTATGCCAAATGTCCTCTGAGATTCTGTTAGCATGAAGAGTCCAGAGCCCATGGCTCAGAGTCTGCATGCCTCAGGCCCTCTCAGAGCAAGAGAGCCCAGGGACTGAGGGCAGAAGGCCCAACCACAGTCATTTAACTGATGCAGCTGACCTTTCCACTGATCAGCCATGCAACATGGTCATTATTCTTTTCCTGGAGAGCTTGAGTAGATTGAAGAGCAGATGCCTAAGGAAAAACCCAATGGAAGATGTCTAGGTATAGGAATTAGAGAACCACAATGTGATTCTATGTGAGATGGATGGTCGTATCTTGAGAACCAGCTAAAAAAGTAGCTTTGTTTCCTCAAAGATCAGAGATAGAGAGAGGAAGTCTGTCTGGCAAGGAGAGAAGGAAACTGATTTCAGGAGAAGAAAGCAAAATATAGGCAGTAAGTTCCTTAGAGTCAGGGACAGGACAGGGCTGTGTGCTCAGAGGCAGGGCACTGAGAAGTGTTGTACAGGGTACTCCACGGAGCAGGAAGAAGATTGGGGAAGAAATCTAGTCACCCTCTGTGAGCCAAGCAGTATTTCCTGCTAGATAGAGTCTGCCAGGAGGGGGTGCCTTTTGCTAAGTTTCCCTCAGGGACAGCAGCAGCTCTGCTCTAATCTATCCCCATATTGATCTCCTGCAATCTTCCTGAAGTGCAAGTCCTACCATGACCCTCTTGACTTAAACTCTTCTCATGTAGACTCAATAGCTGCTCATCTCATGTGGGGAAAACTGCAAATTCCTCAGCCTGGTTGACAAGGCCCTGCCCTTCTTCACAGGCTTATTAACCCCTTTTCTTTACATCCTGCTGTACTCCAGCCCCATTATCCTACCCACCTTTCCCCCAAACCTACACTATGTACTTCCCAGCTTACTGAAGCTTCTTCCCGGCCTAGACCAGACAGAGAACTTGGTTGCTAACAACAGAAACCAACTCTTCCTACTTAAGAAGATAAGAAATATTCTGTAAAGCAAAATTCTGGTGACTCAAGAGTTGATGGTAGGCTGGAGCAGCAGTTCCCACCACAGGCAGAAACCAAGGAAGGCCAGATGTCAGAGAATATTCCAACGTCAGTGACAGGGGCAGCTGGTTAGGACACTGCTGCTGCTTCTGCCCTCCAGACCCACACATGCCTCCACCTCCACTAGATGCTTGCTGCTGAGACTCTAGTCCAGGCCCACTGCTGTGAATGATTTGCCAGCTGCCCTGATGGGGCCATCAGATTGACTGAACTCAGGTTTCAAGGCTCACCCTCACTCTGTCCATACCTTGCTGCAAGGTCAGGGGAAGGAGACAGGGCAAAGAGACAAATATCTAGCCCCTCAGCATGTGGAGCAGGAAGGGTACTCAGATACTGAGCAATCAAACACATGACAAATGCCCACTTCGCTGTCCCATTGTCTGATGCATCTGTTCCCATTCATTCCTCAAATGTCACCTCATCCTGACCTGTGTGGATCAGTTGGTTGGGCATCATGCTACAAAATGAAAGGTCACTGCTTTGATTTCCTGCTAGGGCACATGCCTGGGCTGCAGGTTCAGTACAAGTAGCAAACAACTGATTGATGCTTCTCTCTCACACTGATGTTTGTCTCCCTCTCTTTTTCCCCTCCCTCCCCCTCTCTTTAAAAATAAATAAATAAAATTCTTTAAAAATGTCACTTCTGGGACTTCCAGCCAAGATGGAGGCGTAGGCGGACACACTGTGCCTCCTCTCACAACCAAAATTAAGGACAACAAATATTTAGAAACAAGAAAACAACCAGAACTTATAGAAAACTGAACTGTACGGAAGTCCAACAACCATTCATCCAAACCGGTAAGAGGGGCGGAGTCGCAGCAGGAAAAAGTGGAGGTGCGGACCTGGGAACGCAAGCAGCAGTGGCTGGCAGTTCCCAGGTGCACAGGTGGCGGCTGACGGTCCCTGGACCCACAGGCAGCAGCTGGCAGACCCCGGGCACAGGGGGGCAACTGTGCAGACCCAATAAGGCTGCACAAGGCGGCTGGCTGACCAGGTGGTCCCACATTCGCACGTGCAGACGGTCCAGGCAAAGGGGAAGTGGCAGAAGGGACTGAATACAGGAGAGAGCGGAGTAGGCGCCATTGTTCCCTCTCAGACCCCGCCCCCACATACAGTGTCACAACCCAGCGACTGGGCTGCCCTGCCCTGAGGAACACCTAAGGCTCCACCCCTCGATACGTAATAGCTGAGACCAGACTAAAACCAAAACAAAACAAAAAAAATCCACCAAAAATGGCTCAAACCGGAGAACAAATGAAAGCCCCCGAGCCAATTCCTTTAAGCAGTGAAGAGATAGCCAACCTATCAGATGCACAGTTCAAAGCACTGGTCATCAAGATGCTCACAGAATTGGTTGATTTTGCTCACAAATTAGATGAAAAAATGCAGGTTACAATACGTGAAATGAAGGAAGACGCATGGGGAACCGACAGAGATGGAAGGAAAACTGGGACTCAAATCAATGGAGTGGACCAGAAGGAAGAAACTAACAACCAAACAGAAAACGAGGAAGAAACAAGAATTCAGAAAAATGAGGAGAGGCTTAGGAACCTCCGGGAGATCATTAAACATCCCAACATCCGAATTATAGGGGTACCAGAAGGGGAAGAAGAAGAGCAACAAGTGGAAAACTTATTGGAACAAATAATAAAGGAGAACTTCCCCAATCTGGCAAAGGAAATAAACTTCCAGGAAGTCCAGGAAGCTCAGAGAGTCCCAAAGAAGTTGGACCCAAGGAGGAACACACCAAGGCACATCATAATTACATTAGCTAAGATTCAAATGGAGAGAATTCTAGAAGCAGCAAGGGATAAGGGAACAGTCACCTACAAAGGAGTTCCCATCAGACTGTCAGCTGATTTCTCAAAAGAGACCTTCCAGGCAAGAAGGGGCTGGAAAGAAGTATTTGAAGTCTTGAAAGACAAGGACCTACATTCCAAAATTGCTCTATCCAGCAAAGCTGTCATTTAGAATGGAGGGGAAGGTAAAGTGCTTCTCAGATAAGGTCAAGTTCAAGGAGTTCATCGTCACCAAGCTCTTATTATATGAAATGCTAAAGGGACTTATCTAAGAAAAAGAAGATAAAAAATATGACAGTGAAAAGACAGCAAACTCACAGCTATTAAGAACCACACCTAAAACAAAAGCAAACTAAGCAAACAGCTAGAACAGGAACAGAACCACAGAAATGGAGATCATATGGAGGGTTAGCAACAGGGGCGTGGGAGGAGGAGAGAGGGGGAAAAGGTACAGAGAATAAGTAGCATAGACGGTGGGTAGAAAATAGACAGGGGGAAGGCAAGAATAGTGTGGGAAATATAGAAGCTAAAGAACTTATGACCCATGGACATGAACTAAAGGGGGGGAATGTGGGTGGGAGGGTGTGTGCAGGGTGGAGGGGAATGATGGGAGAGAAATGGGACAACTTTAATAGCATAATCAATAAAATATATTTAAAAAAGTTAAAAAAAATGTCACTTCTGTAAAACCTTCCTCCAACCTAGGCATGTTCAGGTGCTCCCTCTGTGTTCTCATCACACCTAGTACCTACCTCTAACAAGGCCTTCTTATTTTATTTATTGCAATTTTGTCTTTCTCTCCAGCCTGTGAGTTCCTTTGGATCTTAGAGCAGGGCATACTTATCCACACTCTCTTGTCTGTACCCACCCAAGTGAGTGGCATTCATGGGACCTCAGTATGTTTACAAGTGAATGACAATAAATATGTGTGTCCCGAGACTCCTCACACAGTAGGTCAGCTTATAACTCGCTAAATTCCTAGCTGATAAGTGGGATTCCTTACTATGGAGATGGAGTGCCAAGGAGAACTAGGGACCACAGGCAGGTTTTTATGCTTACAGGTATTAGAGAGAAAAGCCTGTTAGCAAATCACCCTCTTCCTTAAAGGGTCATAAAGATCCAAAATATACTACAGAGAGGGGCCTGGTGGGGTGTACATTCAACCATAACCATGAGGTCTTAGTAGCTGTAAATCTGGAATTGTATGGGTTAAGGTAGAAAGATTTAGAGTCATTAAGCCCCATTGTGAAGGTGATTACAGAATGTCGTGGGCCAGGAGTGGGCTGGAACTATCGTGAGTGGGCCCCACAGGAGAGAAGAGTGGGAGAAGCGCATGTGGAAAGATATGAGAGGGTAGCAAGAGCAGCTTAAATAGAAGGGAAGAAGCAAAAGAAAAGATGAGGGAAGAAAGCAGCAGAAGGAGACCATAGGAGTAAATCCCCGGGATAGGGACAGAGAGGGGAGAAGGTGGACCAGGGCTGCCGTCAAGGGCTGCAACATAAAGACTGATGGAGGAATAAGGCATGAGATCGTCTTGCTGCAGCCAGGAGAAGGGGATCGAGAAAGGTGGATAAGTCAACAGTGGATGCCTACCCCAGTTGAGCAAACACTTATTAGTACCTACGCTGTGCCAGGTACTGTGCAAAGGCACTAAAGATATAAAGGTATATAATTGTATATAAAGATGTGCAAACCCCTTACCTTCCAAACTTTACAGAGCAGTGAGGGAAACACACACAAAAACTGAGATTTTAAAAATCTGGTAGATGGGTAGGTACATAAGAAATAGAATGCAATGAGAACGCAATAAGGGGGCACTACTCCTAGTCTGGAGGAGATGCCTACTAAGCTCAGTGTTGAAGGATGACTTAGACAAAGACAGAAAAGTAAAAGGAGGTCCCTGCCAGGGAAACAACTTAAGCAGACACGTAGAGGTATGGGCCAATGTGGCAGGCAGGGACATGGACAAGCTGGAGAGGCAGGGAGTAGTGTGCGAGCCAGGCTAAGGAGCTTGGACCTGCAGGTGATCAGAGCCATTTATGGTTTTCTCTAGGCATGAGATGATAAGATTTACATTTTTAGAGTTGTCACTTTGACTATAATGTGAGAAGGAGATAATGTGAAGAGAGACCGTAGTCTCAGAGAACAAGTAGGGTTTGTTTGCAAAGACAAAAGTGAAAGATGGCAGTGCCATTCTCTGAGATAGAGGATGCAGAGGAGAGCAGTCAGCAGGAGGAAGGGGAGATGGTAGCCTATTTGAGACAGTGGGAGTTTAGAGTGTTTTTAGACCACTTAAGGGCATGTATGTCTAACAAGCATTTGAATATGAGCATCTGACACTAAAGAGAAAGATGGTGGATGGAGTCAATTTGGGCTTTATCAGCATATAGATCACAGTTGTAACAAATGAATGTGATGAGCTTTGCCAAAAAGAAAACATAAACAGCTAAGTGGTGGGCCCAGGCTGGAACTCTGAAAAACTCTGGTGTTGAAGAGATACTGAAAGGAGGACCCTAAGAAGGAGAATACAAAAGAGAGGTCAGGGAAATCAGAGGAGAACCAGAGGAGTCAGGACCACAGGCCAAGAGTCAGATGATTCCAAAAGGAAGGAGAGGATGGCAGGGTCAGAAGCGGGAGAAATGTCCAGAAATGTAAAGACTGAAAAGTGGCCATTGGGGTTTGCAAAGTGGAGGTAATGAATTATCATTTTGTAAAATGTGTTGTGTAGGGCAAGATGTAAACCATTGGTGAGTCTGAGTGAAGAGTATATGGAAGTTCCTTTACCATCCTTACAACTTGTCTACAGGTTTGAAATTGCATCAGAATAAAAAGTTAACCCAAAAAAGAGGGTTTTGGCCTTGGCTGAGTAGCTCAGCTGGTTAGAGCAAAGTCCCAATATGCAAAGGTTGTGGGTTTGATCTCTGGTCAGGGGACACAAAAGAAGCAACCACTGAGTGAGTAAATGGAACAACAAATCAATCTCTCTCTCTCTCTCTCTCATATCAATAAATTTTTAAAAATGACAGTTTTGTTTCAAAATAATATAGGTTTGTTGTAAAGACTCAAACAATTCTAAAAGGCAAAAAATAGAAAATGAAAATTCTGCCTTCTTTCTATCTGCATCTAAATCCCACTACTCAACGGTAACTTAACCATTGTTTATAGTTTGGTAGTTTCCTTCCAGATTTGTTTTATTTTATATTTATTGTTGTTACAAAAAAATAAAGCCATACTATACATCCTGTTCTACAACTTAAAAATATTTCATAGGCATTTGTCATGACAGACTATGTATTTTATCTCCATTCTTCAACACTGCACTGTGTTCTCTAATACGATTACAAGAAAACTCATTGTTTATTTAGAAATTTTAAAATTTAAAGGAAAGTCCTGTTAATAAATAGCATACACCCATGCACCCACCACCCTTTTAAATAAATGGTAACGATTCAAAATACATGTTTCAGATTCTTTCGTAGAATATAGTAGGCTTGTCTAGATGGGATATAATTGAAAAACCCAGAGAGGCTGGAAGTTGCCTAAAACTGCAAACCTGACATCATCACATTGCTGCTTTAACCCTTTCAGTGGCTTCCCATTGCCTGTAGGGTCAGTCCATGGGCGTGACATTCCCAGATCCCCTGCACTCTAGTCCCACGTCTGCCTGCATTGCCCTCCCCGATTCAGCCATGGAAAACTGTTTTCAGGCAGCCTTTTCACATGTCCTTTTCTTAGGTTCTTCTCTCTGGCTACATTAATTTCCCACTCCACCCTGCTGCCCCACCCTCAGTCCACCCAGAGAACACAGTCATCTTCAGGACACAGCTCAAGAGTTGCCTGGGTGGCTTTCCTGGTCACATTCACTCCCACCAAGTAGGACTGTCCCCTCCATGATGCCTCCTTTTTGTCTCTGTCAGAGTGCTTTTGTCCTTTGCTCTCCTCTAGTGACCTGCTGAATCCTGACCCCTAGACTATAACTCCCTTTAAGAAGACCTATGCCTTATTCATCTCTGACTCCAATACCTGGCACATCCAGCAAATGCTCTTTAAATAGCCATCTGATTGCTTTCATTCCTGCTGGCACAGCAAGGGCTCAGGGGCCCCCAGCCTGTTTCTGGAGGTCTCCAATAATAACGGGGTCCAGGACCACTCTGGATCTCCAGGGTCACCACCTGCAAGATCATTGTCCCACTTTCCCCCGTGTCCCAACTGAGCTGAGCAGCCTCAGGCCTCCCCTACCCATTACCTGGCTCACCCATCCCCACTGCCATCCAGATCCCCTCTCAGCAGAGTCAGCTTGGAGCACTCAGTGAAGCTTATTACTTACTGGTCAATGGGCCTGACTCCCATCTCCCCATGAGCCCACAGAGGCTGTTTGGAGCCCAGCCCCAATTCCTGTAATTGGAAAGCAATTTGTACTCATTCCCAAGATGAATCACTTTGTTTTAATTGCCTGTCCTTTTGCTGGCACTGGCACTGGCACTGCCACAGTGGCCTGCTCTGCCTTTTGGCCATCTCTTGGCAGGACACCCTTCCAGGCCCTGCTAATCACCAGGAAGAAAAGTACAAGAGGGAAGACCAAGAGGGAGTCCTCAGAAGGAGCAGGGTAATAGGCAGCAATGAGCCAAAGCTAATTAAAGGGACATGATTGACCTTCTGAAACCGAGCAAAGATCCCAGACAGGCAGACAGCAGCTCCCAACTTGTGGTCCCCTTGGGGCCTTGTCCTAAAGACCAGATGGCTAATGTGGTGAAAGCATCTAGCTTCCACCCCACCCCCCAGCCCCTGGCCTCTAGGGAGAACTTCCCAACCTAGAGTTCCTCCTCTGAGTTGGATTAGCCAGCTGAACTGGGAGACTGTTGGAGGCAGAGGCTAACAATGAACATGAAATTGTGGAACCCAGAATCGGTTTCCTGAATTTGAGTATAAAAGGGGTAGCATGCAGGGAGAAGCAAATCTACACCCATCTTCCTTCCTTCTCAGGCAGTGACGCCAGGAGACCATGTGGAATGGTAGCCATGTTTCCTTTCCGTCCACAAAAGGGCTGAGTCTAGCCTGCCATCCACAAATGGGAGAGCCCTGGCCCAGTCTCTGGCCTCTGCCATGGTGCTGGCACAGGGCCCCACATGCTGTTCCATGCCAAAGTATGGGGCCAGCCAGCAAACTCCCTCTGAATACAGAAGAGGGCATGGCCACCAGTAGCTTGGGAGTGTGCTCACCCCTCCAAGAAGGAATGGACTTGTAACCTTCTCGGGTCCTCACCTGGCTGGAAAGGGGAATGTGAAGTCAGGAGGCAAATTCTTTGCTAGGAAGCAGGGAGACTGAGTGACTCTGGGAGAGCCTGATCCCTCCCTGACCAGCCTGCCAATCAGGAGGCACCCAGGGTGCCTGCAGCAGCGGGTGGCCAGATGACTCTACAAGACTCTTCTTGCCTGAAGCTCCTTGGACTCCTACAGGTTCAATATGCTTCACAAACATGACCTGGGTGGGGAGGATGAGGGAATGATGCTCACTTCTCAACTGGTAACTAAGTGTCACAGACAAGAATTTCCTACACCCTAGCCCAGGCATCCCCAAAGAGTCTGTGGAGTTGAGGGCAAACTTCTGTTTGTAGTAACTTAAAACCTCCACTTGATATGGCAGGCCTTTCTTGGGCCCTTTCTGCCTTCTCTCATCTTCTTACCTGTTCACCTCATGCAGCATGAGGCCTGCCCTCCACACCCCTTCCTCCTGTGACCACATACTCTTCAAGGCCAAGAAGCCTCTGGCCATGTTTGGAGTTTGCCAAGAAGAGCCCTCTCCTTGACACTGCTCTGCCAAACTGGAGGAGGGGAGAGAGCCTGCTGGAAGCCAGGACCCTGAGGAAACTGTGTGAGAACCGCCAAGGCTCACATCATTGCAGCTGCCAGCAGCAAAAGCAAGTCCAAGGGCAGGGAGACCTGGGCTTCCTGGGGAATGATATCTCTCTGAAAGAAGAAAGGAAACTCAGTCAACAACTATTTTTTGAGAGCCTACTGTGTGTTGGGCACTGTTCCAGGCACAATGGTGTACAAAACAGGCAAAGTCCCTGCCTCCTGATGCTTACATTCCACTGCTCATCATATAAGGTCAGAATGGGCACAGGCCAGAGAGATAGCTCCTACGCTCCCTCCAGAAGGAACTCAATCCTCAAGAGGAAAAATGAGTGAGAACTAAGCCAAGACAAAGCCCCAGGGCCCCAGCAGGGAGAGGAAAGAATGGGCTCAGGCTGTGACTCCAGGCCACCAACAAGGATCACTGTGCTGAGTCCCTCCTCCCTCCCCTTCCCTCTTCATCTCCCCTTCCTCCAAGCCTGTCCACAAAGCTCCAGCTCACTGCTGCTCCATTCCTGACTTGAAGTCTTGAGTCAATGCCTGCCAGGAGGTCCTGATAAGTTAGACCTTTGATTCAGGAGATTCCAAGACAGCCCCTGGGGACAGGAACTCATAGGGAATGCTGACCTGAGTTTCAAAGGCCCAGATAGAAGACAAGTGAACAGGGAGAAGCTGTGGGAGGCAAGGAGTTAACTTTAGGCTGCAAGTGTCCAGGTTAAAATACGTCAGATAATGTGTGTGCAAGCTTCAAGCAGAAAGCCTGATATGTGCTAGTACTCAATAAATATTAATCTTACTTTCTTTTTTCTTTTCCTGGATCCATGTAACTTCCAATTTAAATGCCTTATTAATCATTTATAGCATCACTGACAGTAATTAGATTCACAAAAATCAGATTGTAGACACTTTGCTTCACTCTTCTGGCTTTAGATCAGAGAGCTACACATTTCACCCTATGCTGGGAAAGGGAGCAGCACTATCCCTTGGAATTCTCTCACCCCTACTTAGGCTTTTAATTCAGATTATCTCACCCCTTCATATGTCCTTGAGTGTTGACATGGGTGTCTCATGTGCTCCGAACATGGCTGAGATAAGGGATGAACAAGGCGACCATGCCTAGCCTCCCTAATTCTTGCTTTCCGCTGGCTATAGTTCCAAGGGCCCCACATGGCCTGCATCAGACAAGATGCCAAGGACCTCTCCCTGTGCCTGTCCTAGGTCTTGGAATGTGCTTTCAGGCCCTGGCCTCCTTTCTGCCCCTTTTCTAGTCTTCCCTTTCTGCTAATGGATTTCCTCCATGTGAGTTCTTCACACCTGCATACGTATGCACTGATTTAGATGAAGCCTTTATGTATGGCTATTGATTTTGAAGATAACAATAACAGCAAGCTGAAACTTCAATGTTATAAACAATAGCTTCAGATCACAAAATAGCCAGCCTTGAAGAGGAATTCTGAACACTTAACAAGTTCTCTTTTTGCACAGACCACTGCAGCACCTAATCCCAGGGAAAGTAAGACAGGATGAAATTAATGTTTGGGAAGAGTTAAGATTTTGAAGTAATCAGTAAATGCACCCTCTTATTTTTCTTGGAAGACACCCACCATCACCCTCATTTGGGCCAGGAGCGAAGAGCAGATTCCCCATGCCACTTTGAGTGCACACAGGGACTGGCCTTCTTGCTCCCTCTGTACCCTCCAGGCTTCCAGTGGCCTCCTGCCTGCTTCTATCACTTCCCGACCCCTGCTGGTCCTCCTTTTTTAAAGATTTACTTATTTCTTTTTAGAGAGAGGGGAATGGAGGAAGAAAGAGAGGGAAAGTAACATTGATGTGAGAGAGAAACATTGATGGGTTGCCTCTCAGTCAAACCGTCAACCTAGGGGTGTTCCCTGACCAGGAATCAAACCAGCAACCTTTTGCTTTGCAAGTCAACACCCAACAAATTAAGCCCCACTGGTCCTCTTAAGCATTTCGAGCCTGACTTCTAAAAGCCTGAGGGTGTCACTCTCAGAAACTGGAGATTGGGTGACCAAAGACACCTTGGTCCCCTTCCCTACCAGCCTTCCTTGCCCTGTTCAGCCAACTCATTTAGTTTCTGCCACCCCTCTTTCTGGGCCATTCTGTTTGTAATTATCTGACTGTCATGCTCTGACTGGCTTTATCATTTGGCTCCTGGTCTCAACAGTGAGGGCTCTGCTCATTGTTAGACTCCCCCTGATCCCCACTGTTAGTCATCAATCACCTTGCAAACCTTTCTGCATCATTCCACCCGGCCTCATTCCCCACGTCTCTTTTTATGTGATTCCTTCATCTCCCTGGCAGGGGTGTCCAACCTGTGGCCCATGGACCACATGTAGTCCAGGATGGCTATGAATGCAGTCCAACACAAAATTGTAAATTTACTTAAAACCTTTTTTTTTTTTTTTTTGCTCATCATTTTTCATCAGTGTTTGTGTATTTAATATGTGGCCCAAGACAACTCTTCTTCCAGTGTGGCCCAGAGATGCCAAAAGTTTGGCCACTCCTGCTTTACAGTGTTTGGAAGCCTGCTTTCAGTTAGGCCAGTGGCTGTCTTTTGCATGCATGTAGCCTTGTCTGCATGCCCTGTCTGACCTGTCTCACTACATAAGACTGAATTATTCATTAGCAGGCACAAGCAAACAAACTGACTGCATAAAACCACCAACTGGGAGCTGTTTCAATATCTCTTATGGTTGCCCTGAGTTATTTTTTTAATTTGCTAAAATCCCACCAAAGAGGTGTGGAGGGCCAAGCTGAGGATTGGAGAGAAAAGGGTTATACACTTGAACCTTGAGTTTGGACCATCCCCCAAACCCTACCCCTGAGGACTTAAGCCACTATTCTTTATTTGGGTGTCCTTCCAGCACTTCTTTTCAGTTCCTGCTGAATAGTTGCCTCCTCCCAAAAGTCCTCTCTGATTAAATTTGTTTTGTTCTGAATGGCATGGCTTCTCAGCACTCAGGAAGAAGATTTTCTTTCAAGTTATTGCTTGTTTTCTGTGATTACATCAGATCTGAATTGTGAGAGTGCTGCTCCCCCATTAGATGGGGGTTCCTAATTCTCCAGATGGTGTTTCTCCCTCCAGGGTCCTGTAATCCTGTCCTGGTACTGGATGCAGGACAGGGAGTCCACTTCCTAGACAACACAATTTTTGAGACCTTTGCTGTTGGTTTGCAGAGGACCCCGAAGGAGACCAGGACCCTTGGGAAAGAGGAGCAATGACATGAGGCTAGAGCCATTTGGGTTCTAAGAATTAAGAGCTTTTCCCAGAAGTGACTATCTAATTATAAGCATGGCCTCCATGGAGAGCAGCTACCCATCTAGTTTCTGAGGTAGGAAATGCTTCTTTCTCATTTCCTTGAACATCCTAAGGAGAGTCATTCTACACTATGGAACAGAGAAACATGCAACAGAGCAAGCAAGGTGAGGATAGTCAGACAGATGCTCTTGAAAGGGAGAGGGATATCAAAAAGGAGAAAGGAAGAGAGAAAGAGGGGAGGGGTGGATGGAAGATAACAGAAAGTATGTTTAAGGAAGGAATAACTAATCAGAAGAGAAGAAAAACAGAAAGAAGAGAGAAAGATAAATACTGGCCAGAACCAAACAAAACCAAAACAAAACAAATAGAACTACGACAGAATCAGAAAGTAAATGACTCAGAAACTCAGACTAAGACAAGAACAAAACTATAAGAACTTCTCCATCAGAAGATTCAAGAAATAGTATCAGGAATTAAAGTGTCCAAGGTGGGGGCTGGGAATTTTGGCATTTTAGCATCTCGTATGGACCAGTGTCACTCTGTACATCTGTAACACCCCTAGGAAGTAGTTACTATTATTAATGCCCTTTTACATATGAGGAAGCCCCAGCATAAAAAGGTAAAGTGAGAGATCACACAGGTGACACATGGTAGGGGTAAGGTTCAAATCCTGAGCTGACTCTAAAGATTGTGCTGTGTCATGGCTGGTGTGGCTGACTGGATTGAGCACTGGCCTGCAAACCAAAGGGTTGCTGGTTCGATTCCCAATCAGGGCACATGCCTGGGTTGCGGGCCATGTCCAGGTGGTGATGAGAGACAACCACACATTGATGTTTCTCTCCCTCTCTTTCTCTCTCCCTTCCCCCTGTATAAAAATAAATAAATAAATAAACAAATCTTTAAAGAAAATAAAGCATGTGCTCTTTCTATCAGCTTCCCCAGCTGTTCTCCAGCTCTGAGAGCACTCTCACTTTCCCAGCAAGCATGACTTCAGGGCCTGTTATGTGCCCAGCACCATCATAGAAGTCTCTGCCCCACAGAATTTATAGCTTGGCCAAGGTGAGTACAGTTCCTCTAATGTTTGTCAGTTTGGTCTTGACACTCCAAGCCAACAGGATGCCCCTAAAGTGGAAATAACTGTCTCTTTGCTCCAAGATCATGCTCAAGTGACTGACAGAAATGGAAGGGAGTTTCAACTTCTTTCTTGGTCACCTTTCTGGATCCATCAACTCCTAGACAGGAAAATTTTTCTTATGGAAATTCTTAGACTGCTCCAATTCCCTGGTCCTTCATAAAGCATTTGTCTTGGGAAAATGGAAATAAAGAAGGAAAAGAGACTGCTGCTTGAACCCAAGTCTCAGCTTCTTGCTTTCTTCTCTGAACGACATGAGCTTCAGCACCTGCTCCAGCTTCTCCACAAACTACTGGTCACTGGGCTCCTTGCAGTCAAGTCACCCAGACACTGGGTCTAGCTGGCCAGCACTGTAGCCAGTGCCTATGCAGGCACCAGGGGCTCAGGCTCCTGGATCTCCATGTCCCACTCCACCAGTGGGAATCTGGGTGGCTGGGAATCTGGTGGCTGTGGGGATGAGTGGGGGTCTGGCAGACATAGGGAGCATTCAGAGCAAGAAGGAGACTATGTGTCTGAATGACTACCTGCCCTTCTACCTGGAGAGGGTGAGAAGCCTGGAAGCTGATAATTGGAAACTGGAGAGCAAATTCCAAGAACACCTGGAGAAGAAGGGACCACAAATCAGAGACTGGGGGCACTATTTCAAGACCATCAAAGACCTGAGAGCTCAGACCTTTGCAAGTTCTGTGGACAATGTCCGCATCACTCTGCAGATTGACAATGCACATCTTGCTGCTGATGAGATGGAGCAGGCCATGCACCAGACTGTGGAGAGTGACATCAATGGGCTCTGAAAGGTCATTGATGACAACAATGACTTGGCTGCAGCTGGAGACAGAGACTCAGGCTCTCAAGTAGGAGCTTTTGTTAATAAAGAAGAACCATGAGAAGGAAGTAAATGGTCTACAAAACAAGACTGCCAACTCTGAGTTGACCGCAGAGTTGGGTGTCCCTAAAATCTCAGAACCTCAGCAAGATCATGGTAGACATCTGAGCCCAGTATGATGACTTGGCTTGGAAGAACTGAGAGGAGCTAGACAAGTACTGGTCCCAGCAGACTGAGGAGCATACCACAGCAGTCATCTCACAAACCACTGAGATAGGAGCTGCTGAGATGTACCAGTCCTTGGATATCAACCTGGGCCTGATGAGAAATCTGAAGTCCAGTTTGGAGAACTGCCTGAGGGATGTGGAGACATGCCATGCCATACATATGGAACAGCTCAAAGGAATCCTGCTACACCTGGAGTCAGAGCTGGCCCAGCCATGGGCAGAGGGGCAGCACCAGGCCCAGGAGTATGAGGCCCTGCTGAATATCAAGGTCAAGTTGGAAGCTGAGATCGCCACCTACCACAGTCTACTGGGAGAAAGGGAGGACCTCAATCTTGGAGAAGCCCTGAACAATAGCCACCCCATACAATCCGTTCAAAAGACCACCACCCACAGGATTGTGAATGGAAAAGTGGTATCTAAGGTCAATGACACCAAAGTTCTAAAGCATTAAAGGCAGTAAAAGTGGGGCACCCCTTGCAAGTATAGAAGGCCAGTGAAAAGTTCAAAGATCATTGAACAAGAAAAAAAAAAAGAAGAAGAAGAAGAAGAAGGAAAAGAGTGGTGGGGGTGGGGGAATGAGAGGGACAAGGGTGATCTGAGCAGAGAAGCAGCTGAGTGGGGACTGAATGATCACACAGGAGCCACTGCCCAGAGTCCAGAGCAAATGTTCTCCCTCAGGGGAGTCAGGACTTTATAGAGGAAGAACACCTTCTCCTGACCAAGTCGGAAAAAGGGCAGAGAGCAGGACAGGGCTTGGGTTGTGTTGGGATTTCCCTCTTTAGAGCTTTAAACTTGGACTAGAGCATCAGTTTCCATGGATTACTGATGTGCAACAAAGAGGCTGGGGGAAGGACTCAATGAGATATCAAGGTCACTAAACAGAAATGTATTATGAACTACTCAGACATACAGAAAGATACAAAGAACAAGATCATGAACACATGTGCACCCTTCTTAGTTTGAACAAGTAAACCACTAGAATACCACTAAAGACCCTGCTTACTCTCCCTGGCTCCTCTTCCTCCCCCAGGTGACCACTCTTCTGAACTATTCTCCACCCCAGGATTCCTAGTTCTCCTATGGAGAGTGGGCCATCATGACTCCATTCACACTGGGCTACTTGATAGGGCTCCCGACCTGCCCTGTTTCTCTCTCTCTCTTCCTTCCCAGATGGCTGAGCAGACAATATTTATATGGAACCACCAGGCCTGCTGGGCAGGAAGGCCCAGCAGACAGAGACAGGGTCACCATCTCCATTGTGAGTGGGTTTTAACTCAGATACAAAACAGATGACTCAGATGCTTGGGGTCTGGGGCTGGCTGAAGTCAACATGAGCCAGGAGACAACCAGGCATGCGACTCCAGTGATCAGGTCAGTGATGTGCACTCCTGGTCTCACCGTTGCATCTGCAGAGGTTACAGCTCCAGTTCACTCTGGTGGTTGGCAGGGTGAAACTTCGGGTGAGGCTGACGGTAGAATAATAAGCAGTTCATTTCCTGCCATGGTGCAGGCAGCAACACAGCTGCCTGGCCAGAGGGAGTTTAGGAGAGGGACCCACATGTGCCCCAGGGTCCCAGTTCACCTTCTAGCAGCCCTCTGTTCCCTACTCTCCTGAAGGAACATCAGCTCTCCAGCATTCCGCACAGGTCACTCCACTCCTCTCAAGGTGACCTCTTGGTTCTAGTCCTATTGGTCAGTCCCCATCCTCAAGAAGACTTTCTTGGTTAAGCCTTCCTGGTCCTGAGCATTCATCCCTGACATACCTTCGGCTCTCACACAATTGATTGACACAATGGTAATTCCTCTTGTGAAAATGCAGCTTTGTGTGCTAGGAATGAAGATCCCCACCATACTGTAAGCTTCTAGAGAGCCAGGACTGGGGCCATACCATTCTGGGCATCTTTCACGATTGGCTCCATAAGTGTTTGTTGAATGATCTCTGCCTCCACATCTGCCTGGGGATTTCTCAAGGAGGAAGCCACCCACGTCTTAGTTTTTCTTGGAATCTCCCACTAGAACCAATAAAAGGACATCCATTCCTGATTGTTGAGTGAGTGGAGAAAAGCCCCAGAAAAGCCTCTGCAGCTAGCCCTCTCAGCTGTTCCTCCCATGCACTGATCACTAGCCCACCCACACACACCCTTCAGCCCTCACCCCAAGGAGTAGGAGCACCAGCTACATAGCTTCATCATACACCTCTGAACCTCTAGCTGATCCTGCTGTGGTTTGACAGGCCTTATTTGAGAGTTTGTCTACCCACATACCAGTCTCCACAGTGTTTGTATCAAAACCATCCTCAGACAACAAAAGCATGCTACACATGGTTTCCTGCTTCCGTACTAACACTTCTGCCACATATTTGATCTTTATAGGTGTATCTCCATTGTACACATGCAGAAACTGAGGCTTAGAGAGATGGAGTAAACCTGAAGTTTGGACTCCAGTTTACCAGGTTGCACTGACACTCCTCTGCCTTGCTCTCCCTGTGATAAAGGCTCCCACAAAACACAACTTTCAGGAAAGGCAGCGCTGCCTCTGAGCACTGAGAAAGACCTCTGAGGACCATTGGAAGCTACTTGCATGAAAGAAGACTGAGATGACCTTAAAGTCTGTACAGGACTGGGGTTGCCTTCAGATTTCTGGACATCAGGAAATTTTTGCTGGGGCCTGCAGTTCCTGATGGAGGCCAACTCCACCCAGTCCAGGAGGTGCTGCTGCTGAGCCAGCACTCACAGTCTGATGAGCTCCACACAACCTCCACCCATCACCACCCAGATACAAGCAGCACCCTGTTCTCCTTGTCTTAATTTCTCTCGGGATCTACATGGTTACAGCTGTCATGTTTTGAGCACTTAGCTCAGACAGGCTTTCTGCTAAGCACATGTCTGCATCATCACATGTCCCCCCAACTGAAAGAATCCATGAGGAAGAAGAATCTCTATTTACATGAGTCAACTGAGACTCAACAAGGTTAAGTAACTTGTCCAAAGATTTGTAGCTAATGTGCCAGCATGCAGACTGAAATCCATGTCTTTCCAGTGCCAATACCAAAAACCTCTCCACTGCACTGCTTCCTGTAACTGTTACCTCCACATTCCACCTCACCTAAACCAGAACATTTATTCTTAATTTTATTGCTTTATTTTTCATAAGAAACATATTCAAAAAGTCCAGCACCCATATATTACCAAAGAGTATACCATGAAAAGTTTTCCACACTTGATCCCCAAACATGAAGCAATCAACATCATCTGTTTCCTGTATCTCCTTCCATATATACATTATGCAAAAGAAGTCATTATGTATAAATATTGTTTCTCCCACCCTTTTAAAACAAATGACATGATATTATACACATTGCTCTATACTTTCACTTTTCACTAAATAGTATGTTCTGAAAAATATTCCATATCCATACATACAGTGCTCTTTGTCTTTTTTTAATATATTTTATTGATTATGCTATTACAGTTGTCCCATTTCTCCCCCATCATTCCCCTCCACCCTGCACAACCCCTCCCATCCACATTTCCCCCCGTTAGTTCATGTCCATGTGTCATAAGTTCTTCAGCTTCTACATTTCCCACACTATTCTTGCCCTCCCCCTGTCTATTTTCTACCTACTGTCTATGCTACTTATTCTCTGTACCTTTTCCCCTTCTCTTGTCCTCCTATTCCCTTGTTGCTAACCCTCCATGTGATCTCCATTTCTATGGTTCTGTTCCTGTTCTAGCTGTTTGCTTAGTTTGCTTTTGTTTTAGGTGTGGTTGTTAATAATTGTGAGTTTGCTATCTTTTTATTGTCATAATTTTTTTATCTTCTTTTTCTTAGATAAGTCCCTTTAACATTTCATATAATAAGGGCTTGGTGATGATGAACTCCTTGAACTTGACCTTATCTGAGATGCACTTTATCTTCCCTTCCATTCTAAATGACAGCTTTGCTGGATAGAGCAATCTTGGATGTAGGTCCCTGCCTTTCAAGACTTGGAATACTTCTTCCCAGCCCCTTCTTGCCTGTAAGGTCTCTTTTGAGAAATCAGCTGACAGTCTGATGGGAACTCCTTTGTAGGTGACTGTCCCCTTATCCCTTGCTGCTTCTAGAATTCTCTCCTTCATCTTAATCTTGGCTAATGTAATTATGATGTGCCTTGGTGTGTTCCTCCTTGAGTCCAACTTCTTTGGGACTCTCTGAGCTTCCTGGACTTCCTGAAAGTCTATTTCCTTTGTTAGATTGGGGAAGTTATCCTTTATTATTTGTTCCAATAAGTTTTCCACTTGTTGCTCTTCTTCTTCCCCTTCTGGGACCCCTATAATTCGGATGTTGGGATGTTTAAAGATGTCCTGGAAGTTCCTAAGCTTCCCTTCATTTTTTTGAATTCTTGTTTCTTCATTCTTTTCTGTTTGGTTATTTGTTTCTTCCTTCTGGTTCACTCCATTGATTTGAGTCCCAGTTTTCCTCTCATCTCTATTGGTTCCCTGTGCATTTTCCTTCACTTCACTTATTGTAGCCTTCATTTTTTCATCTAATTTGTGAGCAAAATCAACCAATTCTGTGAGCATCCTGATCACCAGGGCTTTGAACTGGGCATCTGATAGGTTGGCTATCTCTTGGTCACTTAGAGGAGTTGGCTCTGGGGCTTTGATTTGTTCTCCAGTTTGAGCCATTTTTGGTTTTGGGTTGTTTTTTGTTGTTGTTGTTGTTTGTTTGTTTGTTTGTTTTTGGTCTGGTCGCAGCTGTTACATAGTGAGGGGTGGAGCCTTAGGTGTTCCCCAGGCGGGGGCAGCCCAGTTGCTGGGTAGTGATGCTGCATGTGGGGGCGGGGTCCGAGAGGGAACAATGGCGCTTGCTCCACTCTATCTCGTATTATAGTCCCTTCCATGGCTTCCCCTTCCCCTGGATTATCTGCTCGAAAATGTGGGACTACCTGGTCAGCCAGCCGCCTTGCACAGCCTCACTGGGTCTGTACAGTTGCCACCCTGTGCCTGGGGTCTGCCAGCCGCTGCTGCCTGCATGCCCGGGTTTGCACCTCCACTTTTTCCTGCCATGAATCTGCCATGACTCTGCCACCCTTACTGGTCTGGCTGAATGGTTGTTGGACTTCCATACAGTTCAATTTTCTATAAGTTCTGGTTGTTTTCTTGTTTCTAAATATTTGTTGTCCTTAATTTTGGTTGTGAGAGGAGGCGTAGTGTATCTACCTACACCTCCATCTTGGCCGGAAGTCCTCTTTATTTCTCTTGATGACTCCGTAGTATTCCATGGTCTACAAATCTATTTAACCAGTTCCCTAAGATGCACATTTACATTTCCAGTCTTTCGGTATGAAAAAGAATGTTACAGTGAGAAACTTGGTATATAATGTCACTGTGCCCATGTGCAAGGACATCAGTAGGATAAATTTCCAGAAATGGAATTGCTGAGTAAGTAGGCTCTGGAATGAAACATTCCCAGGGGGAAGCAGGAAGCCTGGTATCTTTCACCCTGGCTTTGTCACTTACCAGCTGTGTGACTTCCAACAAGATCACTAATCCTTGGTTTCCTAGTTTGTTAAAGGGTTTTGCCTCCTTATAGGGTAGCTGTGAGGGTTCAAGTAAAAGAGGTAATGTATATAAAATGTCCAGCAGAAAGCCTGGTTCATGGAGGTATTGATAAGATGGAGCCACAACCATTTCCCCTGTTACCCCTTCCCCACACCTCCTGGGAAAGCATTTCTCCCACTCACCTGTCCCTCTAGCCCCCTCCATCCCCCTCCTCTATTGATGTACTATGCTCCTAATGCCTCCTTGCACCACCTGCCTGGTATCCCAGTTCCTTTTTTTTTTTTTTTAAGATTTTATTTATTTATCTTTAGAGGGGAAGGGAAGGAGAGAGGGAGACAAATATCAATGTATGATTGCCTGTCATGCGTCCCCTGCTGGGAACTGGCCTGCAACCCAGGTATGTGCCCTGACTGGGAATCGAACTGCAATCCTTTAGTTCGCAGGCCCACACTCAATCCACTGAGCTACACCAGCCAGGGCTGGTATCCCAGTTCTTTGTGTAGTTCCATGTGTTCCTTCCCCACCAGATAATAAGCTCCTGGAAGACAGAGACCCTCTTACTCATTTCTGAAACACCCTCACTGCCATCAGTGGTCCTGGCACACAGCAGGTGCTTAGTCAAGATCTGCTGAATTGAAATCAGCTCTGGAAAGGAGCCCTCACAGCTCAACCTCCCAGATTCTTAGTACTTTAGCAAATAGAGATAGGGGTCACCTTCAGCCAGCAGGCTGAAGAGGCAGCCAGCCTCCCTCTCCTGCTTGCTGACAGTAGTAATCAGGAAAGGTTTTTGATTGTGCCATATTTGAAATCCCCAGCTTCTGCACTCCCATTTCCCATAGCCACCACACATAAGAGCTTGGTGTAAAGCATTCAGATATTCTACCACTGGGGAGGGGGTGGCAAAGCCTCTCTGGTCCCTGACCACCCCCTCTCCAAGTTCCCTGGTTTGCCTTGCATACCACCAGGGAGATCATTGCTAGAGACTGTCACCCAGAGAGTGTGGGGTGTTAAGAGGAAGTCCTTTTAATTTCTCTGGGAGCAAAAATTCTTCTCTAATTGCTGTCAAAGGCAGCTTCTCGGGGATGTATTATTGATAACAACTATGATGAAAGAGGGAAAAGGGCAGCAATCTCTCCTTTGCTGTGGCTGTCCTCCCTCCCGTGGTCATGGCACCAAACTCTTCCCTCCCCTGCCAGCTTCCCACTCCTCCCCACCTCCCCTTGCCAACTTCTTTCCTCATAGTTCTTCTGTGCCCCTGCCTTTATCCCTGCTCTTCAGTCTCTTCCTGCTTTGCAGTAGCTCTGTCACCTTCCCTCTCTGCCTCTCCCATCAGCCTGTCCCTTTGGCTCTCCAACCCCATGTCTTGTTTTTCTTGACCATATTTTTCCATCCAGCCTTTGGTCCCTCACCTTTACCCTAAGTTTCCACCATTTAGCCACTCTTTATTCTATCTTCTCCCTCATTTTCCCATTCCAGTTTCTCCAACTACCACACCCTAACTCTCTCTCATCTCATTCTCACCCTTTTCTGTTTGGTGTCTTGAAACTTCAGTTATTCTCTTTCTGACTAAGAGAGAGGCCAAGCTATTCGTGTGGTGTTTCCTGCCCGCCCCCCACATCTGGGATACAGAAAAGGTTATTTACACCCTCCTCTTCAAATGCCCACCTTTCTCCTTGCTTTGTGCCAGTTGGTCAGGTGGACTTCCATCTATCCTACTGGCTGTGTTGGGGGAAACACTAGCAGAGCCCAGAAAAGCTGTCTCTAAGAAGCGGGTGGGGGATGGTGGGTAGAAAATCTCAAGCTCCTTCCTTCCCTGAAGCCTGGGTCTCATTCTTGGCCACTAATGGCTTCTTCCTGCAGGAGGTCTGAGCTTCACTACTTCTGCTTTGCACTGGAAGCTGCCAAGGGCAGTGGTGTGGGCAGAACACCAGCCCTCCAGCACCTGTGCCTTTAAGAAAGCGTTAAGCTTCAGGCACCGCCAGCCCCTCCTCTAGCTCTCCCCAGCTTGGGAGAGGGGAACAAGATGGAGATCCCCTCAGAGCCCATCCAGACAAGCTCATAAATAATGGCTTATCATCCCACAGGGACAGGAATGGTTCCACTATCTGCTCTTCTGGAACCTGGGAGAAGGGAGACAAGGCTCATTTATCTATCTCCTCTTCCATTCTTGCCAGTGAGAAAATGCACCTGTTTTTCCTTCTTCCCTGACCCATTTCTCCCTCCCAAAATCTGGAGAAAAAAGGAAATAATGAGGAAGAGGAAAGAGTTTCAGTCTCCTGCTTCCTTTGAGGTTTTCAATCCACCCATCCCCAAATGTTTACTAAGCAGCTACTAAGTGTTGCAGGATTAGAACAGCATAGCACACCCATCCTTCCTCCAAATCACCCAAAGTGTCACCTTTCAGCCCACAGAGCAGGAGCCTTGATTGGAGAGAGCTCGTCCCATGTCCCAAGGGCCAGGGCTGTGGACACAAGCATAGTTGTTGTGAAAGCAAATCTAGTTGCATATGCTGTTTGCAGCAAATTTCCCAAACCTCTCTCACAGTCCTCCAGTTCCTAGTTTTCCTCCCTTGTGCTGGAGATTCCGTGGTCCCCTTCTGTCTTCCCAGGACTCCTCACCTCTGGGAATGCTACACCTCACAAGTCTAGCCAGCTCATGGTACCAGCTGAGTCTGGTTTGGCTCAGCTGGGTCTGACCCTCCTGACTTGGTTCTACATCAGTGCTTCAACCTTCAACCTGCTTTATTAACCTCCATGGCCTTGGCAGGTTGTGCCAGCAGCTTCAGGAACAGATTTCTCCCGTGTCTCTGAGGCTGCACCGCTACCGGACAGGGGTCTGGCCCTGAGAGAGTCTGGCTAGGGCCAGCTGTAGTGTGTAGGTTCTTGACTTTGTATAGGAAAGATTTTATAACATGAGTCCAGGTGATTGTGAGGATGCATTTATTAAAGTTGGGGACAGTGAGGCAAGGAAGGGTTTAGCATAGAGGAAGCAACAGGCTGTCTTAGCTCACTGGGAAGTCAGAGAAAAGGGGCCTTGGGGACAGGTTCAAGGGGTTAGCCTGGGAGGAGCCTGTTTCTCCCCCGACTGCAAATCTTGGGGTCCCTTACAGTTTAGAAGATGTGTGTCTGTGGGGGAAGAAGCAAGGGAAGAAGGGAAAAGGAATAGCATAGGGTGCTCCCTAAAGTCCTTTATCTTGAGGCTTTTATCTCTCTCTCAGGGGAGGGTTTCAGTAGACTATTCATCAGTTTTCCAGGTGTACCCTTTCAGATGGTCTCCACTGATTGGTCAGTGATAGGCGGAGGACATTAGTCCTTGCAGCTGGTCTTGACATGCCTACCTGGTTTTGCTGCTTTTCTGAGCCTGGAGCTAAAATACAAGTGAAGCCTAGATGTTATCTCTAGGGAGGTGACCTTCTTTATCTGGAATAAATTGCTCCACCAGTTTGTCCAGCTACCTGTCTCGGTTGATCTATTCCACTTGCCAGAGAATTTTCCTAACTTCTTACTTACTATCCTGCCTCAGCTCCATCTCACTACATTATGCTACAATCCCACCCTCACTCAGCCAGGCCATCGTCAAGTCCACAGCTACCTACATGAAGGACACACCACCACCACCACCATCAGCAGCATTATGGGGAAGCACTGCCCAATTCCCAAGGCCATGAGCAGACTGGCTGGGACCCTAGACTGCCTTAAATATTGCCATGAGGTTAAGCTAATGCCAGGCCTGACTCCTAGGGAAGATGTGGAAAGGCAGACAGCACAGCTGTCTGGAAAGGCAAAATGTCTCTGTTCTAATCATCGCCACAGCAGTTAAACAATTACCAAGAGCTTTCACCAGGTAGCCAGACCTAGCCAGGGCCTAGCTTGGGGCTACCTAGGTCAACACCCTATGCTTCCCCACCAAGCTATCACCCTTCACTGCAAACAGGACTGCTGAGAGTTATTGCCATTCCCAGCAACACTTGATTGCTGCATCTCTCCTGCTTGTTCTTTCATTTGTCTCTTTCCCTGAAACTCATTCCCATGCCTCTGTATTTTCTCATTTCTTCATTTCTCTCTCCCTCGGACAATCACTGCTTCCTTTCTTTCTTCTTTCTCTCCCCCTCCCATTTTCTCCCTGCTTCCTCCATCACTCTCCTTCATCCCTTCCCACCCCATCCCACCCCTCAAATCCACACCACATTCCCTTCCAGGACTATATTTAGCTCGGAGCTAGAGGTTTAGAAAGGTACTGCTGGAGCTGGCTTCTAGTCTTTAGGGTCCATCAGTGTTTCCATAAGAGGCTCAGCTGGGATGAGTTCATAAGTGAGCTGTTTCCTTTCCTTAGGCCCTAGGCCCTGGGCTGGGTGCATGTGGGGAAGCGACCTCCAAGTACACTGCACTGTTGTCCTCAGAGGTGGGCAAGCTCTTTAAGAGACAACTTGGCTGCAGGTTAATTCGGATGGTGGATCTGAAGCCCAGGAGACTGGGCAAGTCAGGATTCTGCCATGGGTGAGGACCTCTTGGACCTCAAGGGCAGAGTCCTTCCTAATGTGACTGTAATGGGACTTGAGGAGCTTTGAAAGAACCATTTCACCAAAGCATTGTGCCAGCCTGATGTGGTGTCTGTAATCCTACTACTATAGCCTTGTCTTTATATGACCAATCTATACCTCTAGAAGACCTCCTGTAGAATCATATTCAATATCAGAGAAACACTTTACAGTGAACTGCATGGTTTGAACATACTATTGCTTTTTGATCCTCACAATAATTAGATCAGGATAGAGAACTAGAAAGAACGTTGACATAACTTGCTTGAGGAATCCAGTTTAGCAAGTTGCACAGCTTGAACTTGAACTCAGGTCTTTAATCTCTAACTCTTACGCTCCTTCCTATGCGGTAAATGTCCCCTGCATCTAGCCCACCCCAGTAGGCCATCAACCACCAGGACCCACATCTGTCAGGTCAGGAGCCCCAGGTATGAGATCAGAGACCTGGCTGGAATCCTTGTTCTACTACTTAGTACAGCATAACTTTCAGCAGTGTGCTTCACTTCTCTGAATCCCATGGAGGACTGCTATGAGAATTAAAGGTCATGTTTTTTTTTTTTTTTTTTTTTAACTATTAAGAACACTTTATTTGAAAGTTGGAGATTTTGTTTTATGCCCTCTTACATTTTTCTTACCCATTATTTAATCTCCAAAGGGGTTAGCACCATCTTTGCTTGTCTTGGAAAATATATATATTTTTTAAATATATTTTATTGATTATGCTATTACAGTTGTCCCATTTCTCCCCCATCATTCCCCTCCACCCTACACACCCTCTCCCACCCACATTCCCCCCTTTAGTTCATGTCCATGGGTCATAAGTTCTTTAGCTTCTACATTTCCCATACTATTCTTGCCCTCCCCCTGTCTATTTTCTACCCACTATCTATGCTACTCATTCTCTGTACCTTTTCCCCCCTCTCCTCCTCACACGCCCCTGTTGCTAACCCTCCATATGATCTCCATTTCTGTGGTTCTGTTCCTGTTCTAGCTGTTTGCTTAGTTTGCTTTTGTTTTAGGTGTGGTTCTTAATAGCTGTGAGTTTGCTGTCTTTTCACTGTCATATTTTTTCTTCTTTTTCTTAGATAAGTCCCTTTAACATTTCGTATAATAAGGGCTTGGTGATGATGAACTCCTTGAACTTGACCTTATCTGAGAAGCGATTTATCTGTCCATCCATTCTAAATGACAGCTTTGCTGGATACAGCAATTTGGGATGTAGCTCCCTGCTTTTCAAGATTTTAAATATTTCTTTCCAGCCCCTTCTTGCCTGTAAAGTCTCTTTTGAGAAATCAGCTGACAGTCTGATGAGAACCCCTTTGTAGATGACTGTCCCCTTATCCCTTGCTGTTTCTAGAATTCTCTGCTTCATTTTAATCTTGGCTAATGGAATTACAATGTGCCTTGGTGTGTTCCTCCTTGGGTCCAACTTCTTTGGGACTCTCTGAGCTTCCTGGACGTCCTGGAGGTCTATTTCCTTTGCCAGATTGGGGAAGTTCTCCTTGATTATTTGTTGAAATAAGTTTTCCACTTGTTGCTCTTCCTCTTCCCCTCTGGGACCCCTATAATTCGGATGTTGGGACGTTTAACGATATCCCGGAGGTTCCTAAGCCTCTCCTCATTTTTTTGAATTCTTGTTTCTTCCTCGTTTTCTGTTTGGTTGTTAGTTTCTTCCTTCTGGTCCACTCCATTGATTTGAGTCCCAGTTTTCCCTCCATCTCTATCAGTTCCCCATGCATCTTCCTTCATTTCACGTATTGTAGCCTGCATTTTTTCATCTAGTTTGTGAGCAAAATCAACCAATTCTGTGAGCATTTTGATGACCAGTGCTTTGAACTGTGCATCTGATAGGTTGGCTATCTCTTCACTGCTTAGAGGAATTGGCTCTGGAGCTTTTATTTGTTTTCCGGTTTGAGCCATTTTTCGGTGGGGATTTTTTTGTTTTGTTTTGGTTTTAGTCTGGTCGCGGCTATTACGTACTGAGGGGTGGAGCCTCAGGGCGGGGCAGCCCAGTCGTTGGGTTGTGACGCTATAGGTGGGGGCGGGGTCCGAGAGGTAACAATGGCGCCTGTTCCGCTCTCTCCTGGACTCTGGCCCTTTCCGCTGCTTCCCCTTCACCCGGATTATCTGCGCACGCGCGAGTGCTGTTACGTAGTGAGGAGTGGAGCCTCAGGCGCTCTCCAGTGTTGGGCAGCCCAGTCGCTGGGTTGTGACGCTGTATGTGGGGGCTGGGTCTGAGAGGGAACAATGGCGCCTGCTCCGCTCTCTCCTGGATTCAGTCCCTTCCGCCACTTCCCCTCTGCCTGGACCGTCTGCGCACGCGAATGTGGGGCCACCTGGTCAGCCAGCCGCCTTGTGCGGCCTCACTGGGTCTGCACAGTTGCCCCCCTGTGCCCGGGGTCCGCCAGCTGCTGCCTGTGGGCCCGGGGACCACCAGCTGCCGCCTGTGCACCTGGGAACTGCACGCCGCTGCTGCTTGCGTTCCAGGTCCGCACCTCCACTTTCTCCTGTCGCGACTCTGCCCCTCTTACCGGTCTGGATGAATGGTTGTTGGACTTCCGTACAGTTCAATTTTCTATAAGTTCTGGTTGTTTTCTTGTTTCTAAATATTTGTTGTCCTTAATTTTGGTTGTGAGAGGAGGCACAGTGTGTCCGCCTACGCCTCCATCTTGGCCGGAAGTCCCAAAGGTCATGTTTTTGTGAACAAAAAAAGGGGTCCTGTAAGAAATCTGAAAAGTTCAGTGACTAAAAGTAACCTTACAGGGTGATCTGGTCATAAATTCCTAACTGAAAAGGTCATGGTGGGTAGTGTGTCCCACGTATATACCTGCTTTAGTAAGAGGTTTACCTTTGCCTCAAGCCAGCCCTATCCATTGTTTTTATGCACCTAGGGTAACACACCTTTGAAATATCAAAATAATCCTCTATTTCAGACCCCTGGAGGCACAACCACCCTCAAGGGAGCACATAATTTTGTTATCTGTATACCACCCCTATTTTTGTAAATGTTAAATGTTGACTATCTTAACATTTCTGCAATAAAATAATAGCACTAAAAAAGAAGAAACTCTTGCCTTTTGTGACAGCATGGATGGACCTGGAGAGTATTATGCTAAGTGAAATAAACCAGTCAATGAAAGATAAATATCATATGATCTCACTTAAATGTGGAATCTAATGAACAAAATAAACTAATGAGCAACATAGAAACAGAAGCACGCACAGATACATGGAACAGACTGACAGCTACCAGAGGCAAGCGGAGAAGGAGAGCTGGAAAAAAGGTGAAGGCATTAGCCAAAGAATATATATTCATGACCTATAGACACAGACAACAGTGTGGTGATGGCCTGAGGGAAGGGGGGTGAAGGCTGGATGGAGGTGGACAAAGGGAGGCAAATGGAAACAACTGTAATAGTGTAAACAATAAAAAATAAAGTTAAGTGCTGACTGGTGTGGCTCCGTGGGTTGAGTGTCATCCTGTCAACCAAAACGTCGCAGGTTCAATTCTAGTCAGTGCACATTCCTGAGTTGCAAGACAGGTCCCCAGCAGGGGGCGTGCGAGAGGCAACCAGTTGCTGTTTCTCTCACTCTTTCTCCCTCCTTTCCCCTCTCTCTAAGAATAAATAAAATCTTTAAAAAAATAAAGTTTAAAAATTTTGACTATCTTATACCCATCAATGTGAAATAAGTACATCTCTTCATTTTACTTTTTATACAATCATAGTGATTTCTCTGCTTTGCTTTCTTTGCCTCCTCCTTAATCTACCACCAATGAATTTCAGGCAATTTTTTTCCCCACATTCCCTCCTTTGATTCCAAATGCATAAAAAGAGCTACCAATCTGCCATTCTCCAGAGCATTTTGAGATCTTGATTCTGGACATGTCCTCAGGTCGGCTTAAATAAACTCTCAAAATTTTCTGTAGGTTTGGCTGTTCTTGTGTTGACATTCTAAATGCTTGACACATAGGTGTTCAAAAAGGGTAAATAGTATCACTGGTATGTTAACATAGAGCACAGATCCCCAAAAGCATGGAACAGTCATGTTTCAAGGAAGAGGACAGCAATGCTCTGGAGAGGTGAGTATTATGGCAAGGGTGGACTGAGCAGCAAGTCTTGTTAGTATACAGCAGGTACAAAGAGGGAACAGAAGGGAGGTGGCTCTAATGACAACTACTATGTAGTCCCTACTGTGGACCCAGAACCTTATGATATATAAACACCATTTGCATCTATCCATTTATCTACTCCTAAGGGTGGGGGATGGCTTGGAGAGTGAGAGGGCCAGTATTATAATCCCCTTGCACAGATATGAAAACCAAGATCCAGAAAGATCACAGCTAACTATTTCATTCATTTACTCATGCTTTCATCATATAGTTAGTGAGTGCCCCCTATATGCAGGTGCTGTGTTATACACCAGGCATACTCAGTGACAGAACCCAGGGTCAGGATGCCCATCCCCATGAGTTCGCTAGGATAAAACCACTGTTCAACTGGTGGTAAGTGGCAGTTGAGCCTGAGTCGGGAGCAAAGTCACAGCCCTATATGGACCATCTCCAACCCTTTGGCCTTTCCTCTCTCTGGTTTGAGAGGGGCCCCACTGCAATATTTCTTTGAAAAGTGGGCAAAGAACAGCAGAGGAAAAGGAAATACAGCCAAGAGACTTCTTGGCTCCTTGGACCTTTCTAAGTTCTTCACTTTTCTAAACTCAACTGCAAAACCATATGTACTGTCCCATGGGAAGATGGCTGTTCCCCTGGGCTTAGAATCCAGGACTCTTGACTCTTATCGCAGAGCAGGACTTCAGAAAATTTAAGCCAACCAGAGGACAGGTGGGGAGAGACCTTCCATTCTATACCTTCCTCTTCATTTCTGGAACAGAGGAAGTTATCAATACTTTCCAACTTCTCTCTCAGTGCTATCCCTGTTTCTTTCTCCAGGGCTGGGAATGTCATTTATAACATGAGATAATGTGGATAGGCTAGAAGGTAGGGAGAGTTGTTCAGGAGTTGTAAATGGGATCATGCGGCATGTTGCCTGAGTGGATGTGAAGTTTTCCTAAGTTTCATCCATTCACCTGCCCATCCATCCAATCAATCTAATTTACTGGGCACCTAAAAGACCAGTGCTAACACAGTTTTTCCTCATTGTCTTGCTTCTTTATTTTCACAAGATCCATAGGTAGGAAGTAGGGAGACTTTCTAGAGGTCATCTCTTCCATCATCTACCTCTGGGAAGAAGTATGCTTACTCCCCTGCGGATAAACTGATTTCCTCAGGGAACTCACAACTGTAGTGAACAATCTTGACTGCCCAGAAGTTTTGTTATGTTTAACCTGAAGACCTCCTGCACCATCTAAGCTGCATTCACCACCTTTTCCAAACTCTCTCTTTTTCCTCTTTGATGTTCGATTTTTTTAATTGCTTCCCTGTTCACATGGCTTCCTGGAAAGAGCTGTGGACCTGGGAGTCAGAAAGCCTAATTTTGAATTCCAGCTCTATCACTCACAGTGGAATGACCACAGCCTTAAATTCTTTGAGCCTCGGTGTCTTTGTCTGTAAAATGAGTGCAATAATACCCAGTGGGTGTGAGGAGCAAATGAGATATTGAATGAAGAGCAGTTTTGTAAACCGTAGACTGCTGTTCTCCTGTGAAGACTTATTGTCAATTCCCCTTGTTTGTCAGACACCAGAGAAGAGCTGGGGAAAGCAGCAGAATTCCAGGTCAGAGTCGGGGACTGTGAATCCTAAGTGCCCTCTGGCTCTCGAGACAACCGTGGGAAAGCCATATAAACTCTGAGCCTCAGTTTCCCTCAGTAAAGGAGACCCATTTGCCTGCTTCAGCCCAGAAGGGAGTTACTCGTAAACAGTGATTGCTCACTCTCTCTTTTAGAGATGCTCTGAGCTCACCACTGCCAATTACTGTTTATTGAGCTCACATGAGGCATTCTCCCAGGCTGGATAAACAGAACTTTCAAAGGTGTGGGCCTTGCCCATGAAGAGCAGCCAACCTAGCCCAGTCCTGCCAAGGAGCAGAGCAAGGCACCATCTCCACGCATGCACCTCTACTCCTGAGCAGAAAGGACAGCTGTTCTTGCCCCTGGCATAGGCCACCAACACCCAGTGGGATCCTAAGTGATCTGAAAGAAGGGCTTCCTCCTCATGCCTGGGTATACTCAGCTGCCAAGAACTGCTGATTTCTGCTTCTCAGAATCTCTTGCAACTGGCCCTTCTTTGAGGCCCTGTCATCCTCCTGGGAATGTCTCAAGGTGACACTGTTGCAGTAATCTATCTCCTAACTGGCCCCCAAAGCTCTGGCCTTGCTTCTCTCCCATACACCCCACTCACTGCTGTCAGATTTATCTTCCCAAAATACTTTAGCCTCTCAGTTCCCTGCTTGGTACTGGCAGTAATTCCCTATTGCCTAAAGGGTAAAGTTTAAATTGGATGCAGTAGGATCAGAATTAACTGAATCTTGCCTCTGCCCTTCATGGGCAGGTTACTTCAATCTCTCTATCAGTTTCCTCAACTGTAAAATGAGGCAAATGGAACTGATACTCTACTACTGTGATTAAACTTTGAAATATATATAATGCACTGTGCTAGGGTATAGAAGTTATTCAATATACGTTAGCCTGCTTCTGCTTTCCCTCCACAACTCCTCCACAAGGAGCAGTGGGTGCCTAATTGCACAGCCACCTGGAATTCTGGGACACCAACAGTGACAACAAACATGCCCCATTTCTAAAATCCAGGAGGGCACTTAGGAAAAGGCTTTGGAATTGATGATCCACCTCAAGACTTCAAACAAAAAGGGAAGGTAATGTTTGCCCCAGGTACTGTGAGCACAGAGAGCCCTGGGAAGGCAGAGGACTCAGACTGAGATAAGGACGCAGGTTATTGGTATACAAGAAATACTTTGTTCTAGAAAACTGAGTGTATCTCTTAAATGACCTTGGCTCAGCCCCTGGGGAACTCAGTTAATGTTCTTTCAAAAACAAGAGTATAAAACCAAAACAACAGGCAACATTAGCTGCAGAGCTCTTGCTCTAGCAGCCAGGAGCCATGAGGAGCAAGGACATGGGACAATGGGCATGGCAAAGCAGCAGCAGCAGCAGCAGCAGCAGCAGCAGCAGCAGCAGCAGCAGCATCCAGATGACTTCACTGACAATGTGATCAAAAACCACAATGTCTGCCAAGGAAGAGTGAGTCACCAGGACCCAGAGAAAAGAGGGATCAGGGCTGCATGGGATGGGGTAGGGAGCATGATGTGAGAAAAGAAAGTATTTTGAGGACACGCAGGTTCAAATCCTGACATACCTCTGGGGCTTCAGGTCCTTATCATTAAAAAATGGAGAATAATAATAGCTCTGGCTGGTGCAGCTCTGTGGGGCATGGTGGATCACTGATTAGATTCCTGGTCAGGGTGCATGCCTGAGTTATGAACCAGATCCCCGGTTGGGGGTGTGCAAGGGACAACATATCAGTGTTTCTCTCCCACATCAATGTTTCAATGTTTTGCTCCCTCTCTTTCTCCCTCCCTTCCCCTCTCTCTAAAATAAATAAATAATTTTTAATGGGGAATAATAATAATTCCAATTTCATAGCATTGTTTGGGGGATTAATAGGTTTATCTGTGAAAAGGGTTTTAGCAATAAATGTTACTTGAAAGTTGAGCTCTTGATTTTTCCCCAGAGTTGGAGAAAGAAGGGTCACCTTCTCTCCTCATCTTCTACTGCCCCTGACAAGAAACCTTGGCTTCAGTTAGACTGACCTCAACTCTGATATTCTGTGGGGAAATGATCTCCCTGTCTTGGTTCCAGCCCTCCCACCTACTCTAGGTTCTTGAAAACATCCAGACCTGCATCAGCTCCTGATGGGCCACCCCAATAGTCCCAGGGCCTAGTCATCTTGCCATCCTCTGAATCCCCACAGCACTTCCCTCCTGACCCACCCCCCAACAAATCACAAACCACCCCGGGACATTTCCATATTGTTTGCATCTTGATTTATTATGTTGTTGGTTAATTCTTCATAGGTGTAATATGTTACACCCAACAACCAATAGCTTTTTCATAACTCTTCCTGTCACTGTGACAAAGCTAGGTATTTGATGCTAAAGCTATTTTGAATGAGTGAATGAGCCGAGCTTAGTTAAAGAACTAGGCTAATAATATTAGGGCTTAGGGTCCAGGATATTGATGGCTTTCCAAGTCCAGACCACTGTGCTGCTGTTGGTCAATTGGGGATGGGATGAACAGTCATGGATGAGCCTCCTCATCCAGATGCCCTGCAGAGGGGACACAGCACATTTTCCTCTCTCACCTTACTGCTTCCCATGATACTGATCCAGTTCAAGGTGACTGGGTGTGTAGAAAAGGAAATAACCAGATGGTGTCGGACTCAGACAGTAGCAACACAGATGCTGCTACACAAGTGAGGCAGGGGAAAACCTCAGGCAGGTCCAAGGAAATTGTGTCTCTGTGCTAATGTGAAAGTAGATGGTGCTGGGTATCTAATCAGCCTAATAGGGCACAGCAGCAGGTAACCCAGGGGACATCCAATTCTCTGGAGTCCATGAGGGATGGCAGCCATTGGGGAGCAGTTCAAGTGCAAAATGACCCCAGCCAGGCACATGTGGACTGGGCCATGACCAAGCTAGAAATGCACTGGTGCCCTGTTGTATTGGAAAATGCTCTCAGAGGGGACACAGGAACCTAGAGGTCATGGCTGCCTCAGTAGTCCTGTGTTGGAACATCCCTCAGCTTCCCTCCTGCAGGGATTTTCTAGCTAGGATATCCTCCCTGTCATCTAAACACAGAATCTCCAGATGAAGAGGAAGCCAGAGGGGGAAAATGTTGTAAAGGTGATTAACACAAGTCCTGCGTCTCACAATGGCAATTCAAACACTGGGCTGGCCAGAAGCCAAGATGAGTGCAGATGCCAAGGGAGGCAGAGGGAGGGAACAAACAGGAGTGACTGATAAATCCGTCCCCAGTACAACAAAGGGTAGGGTCCTGTTATTCTAATGCATTACAACAATATCTTATAGGAAGAGAAATCCCTGTCTAAAGTGTGACCTTTAGCCCTGACCAGCTTGGTTCAGTTGGTTGGGCATCAATCTGCAAAGCGAAAGGTCACTGGTTCATCTCTTCCTGCCAAGATGGAGACGTAGGTAGACACACTGTGCCTCCTTGCACAACCAAAATAAGAACAACAATTTAGAAACAAAAAACAAGCAGTACTGACAGAAAATTGAACTGTATGGAAGTCTGACAACCAAGGAGTTAAAGAACAAACATCCATCCAGAACAGCAAGAGGGGTGAAGTTGGGTGGACTGGCCAAGAGGGGTTGCGAAAAAGTGGTAGCTGGTGGACCCCTGGGCATGCAAGGCAGCAGCTGGAGGACCCAGCGAGGCGGCAGACTGTGGAGGGGTGTGGGGCACAAGGCGGCCGGCAGACCGAGCAGTCCCACATTCACCTACAGATAAACCAGGCAAAACTGGGGAGCAAGATAGACTGCATAACCCAGGGACCCAGCACGGGGAAATAAAGCCTCAAAACACCAATTAAAGACACCTGTGGGGGTTGAGGTGCCAGGAGAAACTCCCAGCCTCACAGGAGAGTTTGTTGGAGAGACCCACAGGGTCCTAGAACATACACAAACCCACTCACATGGAAATTAGCACCAGAAGGGCCCAATTTGCTGTGGGTAGCAGGGGAAGTGACTGAAATCCATCAAAGAGCAAAGCAAGTGCCATTGTTCCCTCTTGGAACCCTCCCGCACACACAGTGTCACAACACAGCAACAAGGGTTACCCCGCCTGCTTGGGAGAACACCTATGGCTCCACCCCTCATACATAACAGGCGCATCAAGACCAAAAAAAAAAAAAAAAAAAAGGCCCAAATGAAAGAACAGATCAAAGCTCCAGAACAAATACAACTAAGTAATGAAGAGATAGCCAACCTATATGATGCACAGTTCAAAACACTGGTAATTAGGGTGCTCACAGAATTGGTTGAATTTGGTCACAAATTAGATGAAAAAATGAAGGCTACAGTAAGTGAAATGAAGGAAAACACACAGGGAACCAATAGAGATGGGAGGAAAACTGGGACTCAAGTCAATGGAGTGGACCAGAAGGAAGAAACAAACAACCAAACAGAAAACAAGGAAGAAACAAGAATTTGAAAAAATGAGGAGAGGCTTAGGAACCTCCAGGACATCTTTAAACGTTCCAACATCCGAATTATAGGGGTACCAGAAGGGGAAGAGGAAGAGCAGCAAGTGGAAAAGTTATTTGAACAAATAATAAAGGAGAACTTCCCCAATCTGGCAAAGGAAATAGACTTTCAGGAAGTCCAGGAAGCTCAGAGAGTCCCAAAGAAGTTGGACCCAAGGAGGAACACACCAAGGCACATCATAATTACATTACCCAAGATGAAAGATAAGGAGAGAATCTTAAAAGCAGCAAGAGAAAAGAAGACAGTTACCTACAAAGGAGTCCCCATCAGACTGTCAGCTGATTTCTCAAAAGAGACCTTCCAGGCAAGAAGGGGCTGGAAAGAAGTATTCCAAGTCATGAAAGGCAAGGACCTACATCCAAGATTGCTCTATCCAGCAAAGCTGTCATTTAGAATGGAAGGGAAGATAAAGTGCTTCTCAGATAAGGTCAAGTTAAAGGAGTACATCATCACCAAGCCCTTATTATATGAAATGTTAAAGGGACTTATCTAAGAAAAGAAGATAAAAAATGTGTACAGTAAAATGACAGCAAACTCACAATTATTAACAACCACACCTAAAACAAAACCAACCTAAGCAAACAACTAGAACAGGAACAGAACCACAGAAATGGAGATCATATGGAGGGTTAGCAACAGGGAAGTGGGAAGAGGAGAGGGGGAAAAAGGTACAGAGAATAAGTAGCACAGACAGTGGGTAGAAAACAGACAGGGGGAGGGCAAGAGTAGTGTGGGAAATGTAGAAGCTAAAGAACTTATAAGTATGACCCATGGCCATGAACTAAAGGGGGGGAATGTGGGTGGGAGGGGGGTGGCTGGAGGGGAGTGAAGGGGGGGAAAATGGGACAACTGTAATAACATAATCATTAAAATATATTTTTAAAAAAGAAAAACAAAGGTTACTGGTTCAATTCCCAGTCAGGACACATGCCTGGGTTGCAGATTTCAGCCCCTGTTGGCCAAGTACAATATTTCTCTCACATTGATGTTTCTCTCCCTCTCTTTCTCCTTCCTTTCCCCTCTCTTTAAAAATAAATAATATCTTTAAAAAAATAAAGTGTAACATTTAGATTTGATGCCAATATCTGCTAAATTCCAGGTCCTTTTGCTCTTATGGGCAAAAACCCCCAGCTGATTCATCGAATGGTGGGGCTGTGGATAGAGAAGGATAGGAGAAACACATTCACGTATTCCAGGGTTTTGAGGCAAAGAGGATAACTAGCTCAGTCTCAGGAACCAGAAGGTACAGGGTACACAACTGCTTAGAAGGATACAAAATTAACTAACTATTACTCCCTTACCCAGTCCTCATCATTTAATATCCTTAGGGCTGTTCCTGGGCTTCAATACAGCCTGCTTCCCACCCCACCCCACCCCCACCAAACTGATGGCTCCTAAGGCATGCTGCTTTGCTTCTGGACCCAAAATCCTCAAGGGCCTTGCCTGTCCTATCAGGAAAATACTGTCTGGAGGGTTGCCCTTCCACCATCATGGACACATGCTAACATGTTGATCCTGATAAAAGCTCCAGGGATGACTAAGAATGGGAAGTAAAGTAAAAGGAAAAAAAAGGTCAGTGTAGACTAGGAGGCTTAGGAGGAAGAGAAATTCACTTCTGTTCCCTGGGGCTAGTAGGAAAAGGCAACTTTTTTTTTCAATGAACATGAACTTCAGATCAAATATTGGTCAGAATTTTTCCCATAGCAACTTTTAAAAGCCCAGATATACCTGGCTTGACCTAAATCTGTGAGTATATCAGGCCTGGCTTCATACAGAGCTCTAACAAAGTGGTCAGAACAGATTTCTCCCCCTCGTGTAGCTGGACTTCTACATCAGCTCCACTCTCAGGAGGCATTGGCAAGATGGCCCCAACTCCAGGGGTTGACCCAACCAGCTTCAATTCCAAGGGGACGGTTTTCCATCCCAAAATTGAGTGAGTCCCAAAATTGAGTCACTTTGCCTATCTTGGGTAATGTGCCTATTCCTGGAGCCAGCAGTGGACTCAACTGCTCCCAAACTGCAAGATTTTAGCATGAGGGAGCAGAGATTTTTCACAGAAAAACCAAAGTGCTGTTACCAGAAGAAGGCAAAAAACACATGACCACTACAGATCCTATCTTGAATCAGTGGGTCAAGTGTGTTACTATGAAGACATCCAATCGACCACTGAAGTATGTGTCAGGGTCAGGTGAAGCATATGAACAGATGAATGACATGAGGAACCACAGACAAACCCCTGGACCCCAGGAGCCAGTCAGCCTTCTCTATCTTGGTCTCTTCATTCTTAAAACAGAGCCTGATACAGGTCAGTGAATTTGACTTGAACTACTTTCAAGGCATGTAGGAAAACTGTGAGTTCAAGAAAAATGAAGAATGGCTAGCAAAACTTTCATTTCTCCTAGGTGTCCAAAAGAGCCAGAAACTAGTTGGAAAATTATAGTTTTCATAAGTCAGAGGATACGAGGATTTCAGATTGAGAGACTTGCAGTGAAAGCTGAGTTAACTTTGCTGCCCAGACAGAGGAAGTTTTGCTCCCTGTGTGACAGGAGAAGATGACAGAAATATCCCTGGTCATAAACTGGGCTAGAAGGAATGGGAGACCAGAAGAGGGAACTGGAAAGGTGGCTGTGGAGGCTGGTGTATAACAAGACCTTGTCAACCTATCCTTGGTGCTGGAGACTGCAGACCTGTCAGTTGGCTCACTGGGGTGGAGTTTACCCACCAAGTTACCAGGCTCAGTAACTATTTTGGGAACTCTAAACTTCTGACTAAATGTTACAAGAGGACAAATGGAGGCAAGGAATAGTGATGGAGGAAAGCTAGAGGTCCAGGAGCTGTGGACTCCAGGCTTTGAAAGATAAAAAACATGGGCTTTAGAATTAGAAAACTAGGTTTGAAACCTATGAGTGCTATATACAAGCTGGGTGACCCTGGGTATGTTACTGAACCTCTCTGACATTCAGTTTCCTCTTCTGAAATAAGGATAATGATACTAACCCCTCAAGAAATCATAGGCTGTCCTCCTACAAAGTGAAAGGTCACTGGTTTGGTTCCCAGTCAGGGCACATGCCTGGGTTGTGGGTTTCATCCCCAATCAGGACATGTACAAGAGGCAACCAATCAACGTTTCTCTCTTGCATCAATGTTTCTCTCCCTCTCTTTCTCCCTCCCTTCTCCTCTCTCTAAAAATAAATAGGTAAATCTTTTAAAAAAATAAAGAAATTATAGGCTCAAATAAAATAGCTACAGCCTTTATCATAATCCCTGGGATAGCAGAAGTATACGTTCCACAATGGGTATTGACTCAACCCAAGATTCCCTGTTTCAAAGATTTTTAAACACTCCAACATTCTTCTGCCACAGGCAGCCTCAGAAACAGATGAGGGAAGAGAAGATGAGTTCCTAGGAGAGTCATTGACCCTACTCTTCACTTCTTTGCTTGGTACCTGTGGCTTCCAAGGGAGTCAGAGACCAGCAGCAGTGTCCATGGACCTGGCAAACCTAAGATTAGCCCAGACCAGGCAGATGCCATGTGCTCCTTCTTAAAGACCTCCAGGTAACACATTTATTGGCCTGCTTGCCTTTGTAATTCTATTGTGACTAACTCCAAACCCTCCAGCATTAACTACAGTTCACATTCATTCATGTATTCACTCAACAGTTAATTCATTCTTGTTATAATTATTGGGCACCTTTGATGCCAGGGACCATGCCAGCTGCTGGAAACACAGAAATGAATAAGACACCTTCACCCTCAAGAAGCCTGGAGTCTAGTGGAAAGGAGACACAATGATGAACAATCATCATAGTACACAGTGAGTGCCTTAACAAAGGTCAGCTCTAAGCACTTTGGAAACCCTGAGGGTCACCTAACCTGAGTTTGGGAGAGGCGACTCAGGGAAGGCTTTCAGAGGAGGTGACATTTGAGCTGAGTCTTCAGGCACTGTTGAGCAAGCAGATTTGACCAATAGCTACTTTATGACTACTGTGCCTCAGCCTTTATCATGCAAGAAGCCTAACAGGTTGGTTAGTGTCGGGCTGATTATTGCATGGAGATGATACCATGTTGACTGCACTGGGGTGACTACTGAGCAGAAGTTACAGTCCAGTGCCTGTGATTCCAAAGTAATGACAACTTGGGCACTAAGACCTCTTGCAGTGAATGATGTGCTATGGTCTTGGAAGCAGGTGGTTCAGTCAGGATGTACCATAGGGGCTGTTGCAGTATCCATGTTCAGTGGGAAGTGCAGTGGTCCTCAGAGAGGTTCAGAGTGGTAGTCCAGCAGACAAGAGTGTGGAATCTTCTTCTTCTCTTGATCCAGAATCAGCTACCATTTGGATAGTGGCAAGGACACTCTTGCCTGGAACGTGGAGGGAAAAGACCAGATGACCTCTGGAGTCCCCTCTTGTCAGAGGAGTCCATAGTTTCAGAATCTGGTCCCATCTAATTTAAACCAAGGATCTTGACTCAAGGTATTTCTCTTGGCCTTTTCCTCAAACTAATTAAGCATGTTTCACACTACCACAGGAGAAGCATCCCATGCATCCACTCCTTACTCCCAGGCTGCAGAGGTGAGAACCCACAGAATCTGAGCAAACAAAAAATAGAATGCTCTCTGTAGCCACTAGCATCAGTCAGATAAGTCACACCCTTCCAGGTCTCACAAAAGAAAATAGATTTTCCTGCCTACACACTTTCTCCTTACCCCAACCACAAAATCCTAGAAGAAACTAAGATAAATGAAGTCAGACTGGAGCAACCAGTTGAAGCAATCCCTCTTTGCCTCTTGGGAGGGCACCCTCTCCCAACAGCTGCACTCTCAACTCCAAGAGACAGAGGTGCCTCTAAGGCAGAAGTCCAGGTCACACACATCATTGTGGAGTGGGGTGCTCAGGGAGACAGCAAAACACCCATATCTCAGCTATTGTCCTCTTTCTGTTGCTAGCAAGTGTCCATCATAATTTGAGATAAGAAGGGCTCAGGTTAGACCCCCTGAAGAATTTGCTCAATTGTAATAGACAAAAGCAGGAATGTATAACCTGAGGAGATAACAGTCTCCTCAGGGAGAGTTGGAAGAAGAGGTCTGTACCTGTGGAGGCCTATGCAGGCCTGTTTTGAGACAGAGTGACTTCCCAAGAGGAGCACAGGGTGTCTTCTTCTCCAGAGGAGGGGTTGGGGCAGTCCAGTAGCAAGCAGTTTTTGTCAGACACTCACCCCTCCAGCTCTTCAGACCCTTCCTCCTTCACTTTTGGGTCTGCCATCCTTTTGCCTGCTCTCACTCTCTCCATCCAACCCACTTCCTAGGTGAAGTGGTTTATCTTCCTCCATCCTCCCTCTCCCTTGACTAAGATCCTTTGTGGTAGGCACAGAAATGTTTGCCATTCTCAGTTCCCACCCTCTTGGAAACTTTTAAGCTGAGATGGACACACAGAGTAGCCAGATATTTAAAACTTCTTTTTCCTCCCTGCCAGCCACTGTGCACTGGGTCTGGACACCACCCACTCTCATGTTTGTTCTTTCTTTCTGGCATATAGGGGCCAGGACACAGGTGCAGAGTCAGACTGAGGAGAGCTGGTCCAGCTCTACAACATACGGGTTGTCTACCATCTCTGAGCTTCATTTCCTGTGATATTAGTGAATTAACCCACCTCTTAGGGACTGCCAGAGTGAAAGGAGATAATGCAAGTAGTGGCTTGCCCATTGTTTGGCATATAGTGGGCCCAATAAATATTAGTTGGGTAGATGACTGAAAGATAAGTGTCCAACCTGAGCATTAGCCCAAGCCCCCATAGGAAGCCTTTGGTTCGCTATGTGTTTGAAAGAAATCATGAAGATGTGGCTAAGGAGCTGCTTAAATACTGAAAGAGATTGAAGGTGGCTAGATCCCAGAGAAAATAGACCGAGACTCTCCTGAAGATGAAATTGCTCCCTAGGTTTCTCTGAGGGCCCACTTCTTGTTACCCTCCCTAGGCAAGGAGAAGGCAGGGGAGTTTTTGCAATCCAGGAATCTAGTGTCAGCTTGAGAACCAGAAGGGCTAGAATTCAATTCTGGAATGGAGGCAGGTTTCATTGCTACCCTGCCACTCCTAGCCAGAGCGGTTCTCCCCAGTACTTACTCCCCAAGACTCCCATGTCTCTCAATACTCCCCACATTCCCCAGTACTCCCTAAATCCCACAGAACTCCCAAAGTCTCAGCTTAGTCCTCTAGTCCCATCACATTCCCAACGTCTCCCTGTGCTCCCACATCCCCCAGCACTCCCATACTCCCAAACTCTCACAGTACTCCCCACATGTCCCAGTACTCCCCATGTCTTTCAGTACTTCCCAACCCCCACAGTACTCCCCATATCTCCCCATACTCCCCACAAATCCCAGTACTTCCCATGTCTCCAGGTACTTCCCAACTCTCAGTGTTCTCCATGTCTCCTAGGACTCCCCATGTCTCCCAATAGTCCCCAAGTTTCCCAGTACTTACATGTCCCCCAGAACTCCCCATGTTTCCCAGTACTCCCCATACCTCCCCATACTCCTCACATCTCCCAGTACTCCCCACGTTCCCCACCATTCCACAGGTCTCACTGCACTCCCTACATCTCCCAGTACTCTCCATGTCTCCCTGTACTCCCCACATCCCCCACATCTCCCGGTACTCCCCAAGCTGCCTAGTACTCCCATGTCCCCTAGTACTCTCCATGTCTCTCCATATTCCCCATATCTCCTAGTACTCCCAATGTCTCTTATATTTACCACATCTTCCAGTACTCCCTTGTCCCTCAGTATTTTCCAAGTCTCCCTGTATTCCCCAACTCTCATCATAGGCGCCATGTTTCCCAGTATTCCCCATGTCTCCCAGTACACCCACGTTTCCCAATACTGCCCACATCTCCCAATACTCCCCATATTCCTCAGTACTCCACCTACCTGTACTACCCACATCTCCTAATACTCCCCATGTCTGCACATTTTGAAGCCTGAAGAATTGGCCTGAGTTGTGGAGGGCCAGAAAGCCTGTCTACTCAAGGGAGTGTATAAAGGGAATGTGAGGTCAAGATGGCAGAGGAGTGAATGGAAGTCACGCTAACCTCCTCTCAGGACCAATCTGGAATTACAACTAAATTGTGGAGAAATTACCCAGAACAAACAACTGAACAATAGCAAGAAAGGAAAGTATAAGGGTCATCAGCCAACTTTTACATGACCTCTGTTATGTTCCTGTCACAGACCTCAAACAATTTAGCCAACCTGTCTGAGCCACAGTTTCCCCAACTATAAAATGGAAATAACTCAGATTCTATTATTCCTTCCATATATAGGACTATTGCAAGAATGAATTTGAATAACCTATGTGAAAAAGCACTTTGTAAACTACAAACACAGAAGAATTATTAAAGGCTCTGTAACAGAGGACCTGTTGATGGGACAAGTTGTAAACTCTTCCTATTTAACTTGGGAGCCAGGAAGGATCCTTCCAATCACCTTTCTTTGATATTATTATTATTATTATTATTATTATTTTTTTTTTTTTAAGGAGCAGGGTTTATTAGTGGGGGAAAGTGGAGAAAGTGGAGCCAACCAAGGGAGGTTGGGACTTGCTCGGTTGTTCTTAAGGCAGGGTTTTTAAATGCAAAAACCTGCCAAAGTAATTGGTTGGGTGTCAGAGTCTGATTGGCTAGAGCTGGTGGCTGGGTATCCTTCCTGCTGACCATTGTTCTTGGTACATCTTTTTTTTTTTCTTTCTTTTTTTAATATATTTTATTGATTATGCTATTACAGTTGTCCCGTTTCTCCCCCATCATTCCCCCCACCCTGCACACCCTCTCCCACCCACATTCCCCACTTTAGTTCATGTCCTTGTGTCATAAGTTCTTTAGCTTCTACATTTCCCATACTATTCTTACCCTGCCCCTGTCTATTTTCTACCCACTATCTATGCTACTCATTCTCTGTACCTTCCCCCCCCTCCCACGCCCCTGTTGCTAACCCTCCATATGATCTCCATTTCTGTGGTTCTGTTCCTGTTCTAGCTGTTTGCTTAGTTTGCTTTTGTTTTAGGTGTGGTTCTTAATAGCTGTGAGTTTGCTGTCTTTTCATTGTCATATTTTTGATCTTCTTTTTCTTAGATAAGTCCCTTTAACATTTCATATAATAAGAGCTTGGTGATGATGAACTCCTTGAACTTGACCTTATCTGAGAAGTGCTTTATCTGTCCTTCCATTCTAAATGACAGCTTTGCTGGAAAGAGCAATTTTGGATGTAGGTCCCTGCTTTTCAAGATTTCAAATATTTCTTTCCAGCCCCTTCTTGCCTGTAAGGTCTCTTTTGAGAAATCAGCTGACAGTCTGATGGGAACTCCCTTGTAGGTGGCTGTCCCCTTATCCCTTGCTGCTTCTAGAATTCTCTGCTTCATTTTAACCTTGGCTAATGTAATTACAATGTGCCTTGATGTGTTCCTCCTTGAGTCCAACTTCTTTGGGACTCTCTGAGCTTCCTGGACTTCCTGGTAGTCTATTTCCTTTGCCACATTGGGGAAGTTCTCCTTTATTATTTGTTCAAATAAGTTTTCTACTTGTTGCTCTTCTTCCCCTTCTGGGACCCCTATAATTCAGATGTTGGGACATTTAACGATGTCCCGGAGGTTCCTAAGCCTCTCCTCATTTTTTTGAATTCTTGTTTCTTCCTCGTTTTCTGTTTGGTTGTTAATTTCTACCTTCTGGTCCACTCCATTGATTTGAGTCCCAGTTTTCCTTCCATCTCTATCGGTTCCCCATGCATCTTCCTTCATTTCACATATTGTAGCCTGCATTTTTGTTGCGGACCGTTCAGCCTGGTTTCAGGAGTTGTAACCCTCACCCCATGGTGGGCTGTGTAAGAGCCCAAGGGACCCACTTCATCTGGGTCTGTTCTGTCACAAGGATGTGACCTATTAAGGAGACAAAGCTTATCTCCCTGGCAGGAGCACTGCTTCTGCCTTGCCCATCTCTGGCCCCATAGCTTGGTTGGCAGTCAATGACGGGTAAGACTCCTCATGGGAGGGGCAACCTAAGCCAGACTCAACCACTTGGAAGGCCTCATGGAAGGACTTGGGGGGTTGCAGCAAAGAGGATGTGATGGACCCTCGCCCCCCGGCTATTCTGACATAGCCCGAGTCCTCATTTCCATCTGGGAGATGTCTCCTGCTTCCTAATTGCCTTAAAGCCTGAAACTGTGGGGGTGAGCGGTGCAGCCCTGTCCTGGCCAGGACGGCTCCTTGGGTGATTGGCATAAGAAAGAATTCCTAAAGTCCTGTGAAACCTGCTTTGCTAAGAGTGCTCTTCCTGAGGTGACAAGTGTCCCAGGAGGAAATGAGCATGTCTCCCAAAGTCTGGCAACCCCCCTTCCTGACAAACACTGGCTCGGATTAAGCCCTCAGATTTCTTTGACATGTTAAACTTGTATTCCGGTGTATTGGAACCCAATAAAAGCCTAGTGAGGAAGGGGCTCTGGGTCATTCTCCTCTGAGAGTTTGACCCCTTTCCTCCCCAAGCAGAAGATGTCTTGGTAGTTTTACTTTCATCTGTGACGGAGGGATGGGGCTCTGCGGGCGGAGCCCCCCCACATCTGGCACCCAGGACAGGGTCCCCAGCACATTTTCTCATCTAATTTATGAGCAAAATCAACCAATTCTGTGAGCATTTTGATGACCAGTGCTTTGAACTGTGCATCTGATAGGTTGGCTATCTCTTCACTGCTTAGAGGAATTGACTCTGGGGTTTTCATTTTTTTCTCCGGTTTGAGCCATTTTTGGTGGGTTTTTTGTTTTGTTTTGTTTTGGTTTTAGTCTGGTCGCAGCTATTACGTATGAGGGGTGGAGCCTTAGGTGTTCCTCGGGGCGGGGCAGCCCAGTCAAAGGGTTGTGACGCTGTAGGTGCGGGGGGAGTCTGAGAGGGAAGAATGGCGCCTGTTCCGCTCTCTTCCGGACTCTGATCCCTTCCGCTGCTTCCCCTTCACCTGGATTATCTGCGCATGTGAGTGTGCTGTTATGTAGTGAGGGGTGGAGCCTCAGGCGCTCCCCAGTGTGGGGCAGCCCAGTCGCTGGGTTGTGACGCTGTATGTGGGGGCGGGGTCTGAGAGGGAACAATGGCTCCTGCTCTGCTCTCTCCTGGATTCAGTCCCTTCCGCCACTTCCCCTCTGCCTGGACCGTCTGCGTGCGTGAATGTGGGACCCCCTGGTCAGCCAGCTGCCTTGTGCGTCCTCACTGGCTCTGCACAGTTGCCCCCCCGTGCCCGGGGTTCGCCAGCCACCGCCCGTGCACCTGGGAACTGCGAGCCGCTGCTACTTGTGTTCCTGGGTCCACACCTCCACTTTTTCCTGCCGCGACTCCACCCCTCTTGCCGATCTGGATGAATGGTTGTTGGACTTCCGTACAGTTCAATTTTCTATAAGTTCTGGTTGTTTTCTTGTTTCTAAATATTTGTTGTCCTTAATTTTGGTTGTGAGAGGAGGCACAGTATGTCCGCCTACGCCTCCATCTTGGCCTCTTTGATATTATTTTAAACACAATACATACTTAAGGCATTGTCAACACTCTAAGTACAATGGGTAGGATTGAAAATTAAATTTAAAAGTCCTCACATGTTTCCTTCCTTCTGATAGAGAAACTCAAGAGTTAAAGATTTTAGCCTTAGTTGATAAGCTTAAGTGATTAATGCATGCAGAAAGCTGTTATTCCAGGAACTGGAATGTATAACCACATGACTCCAAGGGGTCCAGAGCAATTCAACCTTTGTGCCCCAGCAGGTGGAGATGGTATTTGAGACACTGTGCCCCAGGGAGGGAATGTCCTGTGATGCAGATAAACAAGTTAATGAACACATAAAGAAGTACTAGGAAAATTGCCTACTGGACTGCAAATTTTATTCCAATTCACCTTTTTTTCCAAACCCCTTACTTACCCTTTCTTCTCCTCACAAAAAGTCGGCTTGAAATGAGATGTTAGGATGGTTTTTGAGGGTATATAACCTGCTGTCTTCTCAGATTGCCTGCCATCTGAATAAAGTGCCCATAAAGATTCAACCCTTGTCTCTACTTATTGGTTCTGGTAGTGACAGGCAGCATGAACACTGACTTTTCCAGTTTCATTTCCACATTCATTCCTAGCTCTACTGAGCACAGTCATTAACCAAAAACTATTTTTAAATGGCACAAATTTGCTGTACACTAAAACAAATGAGAAACAGATATTTTGTTAGAAAAACAAATCACAAACCAAACTTGAGTTTTAGGGGGCAGGAAACCTACTTAATGAGTTCAGGTATAAAACGAACAAGTGCAGCTTTGAAAACAATTGAACCAGAATGAAATTGAAACAGCAAGATACACTCCCCAGTAAATCAAACTGATCCTACATATCTTCAAAGGACCTGGGGCCAAAATGCTTCCAGCCTCACCTTGTCTGGGTCTTTATCACATCAGATTCTCCATTCCTTCATCTAACAATGCAGCCCTAGATGTCACTGATGTGCAAAGTCACCAGGAACACAAAGCTGCGGCACAGCACTCAGGGTTTTCCTACGAAAACAAGCTCTTGTTACCCAGCTCAGATGCCTTCTCTCCCTAACCTCCTCTAAAAAGATATCTGCTTAAGATCAAAGAGTAGAATGGTACTCTGCATTCCCACTAAACCTCGCTATTGCCAGAACCAGCATGAAATCAGGAACACAACAAGACACCAAAAGTACAACAGACCAAAGTTGAGCCAAAAAGACCTCTGGGGTGACAGACTAGTGATCCTCTGATACCAGCTCCTCCAAGCCAGCAAAGAAAGCATTCTTTGGTTTAATTCTGTATCATGCCCTTGCAGATTCTAACATGCTTTCTATAATGATCTTAGCAAAGTCTGCCCCATCCAGTCCTTTCCACAGAAATCACAGGAAGTGGGGAAATGAAATTGTTGCTTGTTGAGTGTAGATGGCCATCCACACTTGGCAAGGATGTAAACTGGAAGCCAGGCCTCCTCTGGAGGGCCCAGCAAAGTTCTTAGAGTGAAAAAAATAGCTGGGCTTGCTGCTGCTTTGCTGCTGATATATTAGCTTATCCCTCATACTAATACAGTCAGAACCATCTATCCTCATCTTTCTCGGACTCACCCAGCTGAAGTCACTATTGTATTCCAAGAGCAGAGTCCAGCCTGTTTGGTTCCTGAAACAATCCTCACTACAGACTTGAGAGTTAGTAGCCTGATTGTAGATAACCTTATCTTGGAGGGTGAATCTTGGCTCTGCGTGTTCTTATCTGGTTGTAGCCTTCTTTTATCTCCTATCATCTTGGGCACTTCCGCATTGATATCTCCACCTAGTACTTCAACCCCCAGTCCCTTAGCTGGCAGTCTTGTGGGCTAGCCTGTAGCTAAATTAGTTTTCCAAGCTCTGGCTTCCTGCATCCAGCTGCCACCCCATCAGTAACCTAGCCACAGACAAAGGTCATGAGGGCAAATGTTGCTTGAATAAATGTCTCTTTTCCACACTACTTTCAGCCATCACTAGACTTGCTTATCAGGAGAATGAAAAAAGAAATACTTGGAAGAATTTCAAATTCCAGCTGGAGTCTCACCAATTCTAAGCAGCCTTCCTCAAAAGTTCCAGCCCATCTTCAGCTTCCTCCTCACTAGATTTTCATTGGATTTTCCACCTGAATTCAAGTTTTAGTCTTAATCACATATTTTGTTTTATTGTTTATCTGTTTCATGTATCTCTACAATTAGATATAGGCTTCTAGAATATAGGGACTATATCACATGTTGAGGTAAGAACATCTAAATCAGTAGAAAAATTTTATAAGCATTTATTAGAATTTGTTTGAGCCAAATAGAGTGCACTCCTGGAAGCAAGATCTTAACAAACTGAAAAAAAAAAAAAAAGGACAGTTTGCAGATTTGTTTATACATTTGGAATTAAGAAGGGAAAGTAAGGAAGATTACTTTAGTGTGGGATAAAGCAGGGAAATCTCTATGATTGGATTATAAGATAGTTAAAAAGATTATGTTCTCTCTTCAGGGTCGTTACCCTTCTGAGGAGTCAGAAAAAGAGGCATTTCAAGGGTAAGTTAACCTAGGCGCATAAAAACAATGGCCAGAGCTTGCTTAAGATACCTTATACTAGGGGAGTTATAGGCCTGAGGCATGACTACCCACCATGACCTGCCCAGCTAGGAATTTATGACCAGATCACCCTGTGAGGTTACTTTCAGGTAGATTTATTACAGAGCTCTTTTCTTCTCCACCCCACAGTGCACTGGACACAGATTTCCCCCACCTGACACCTAGGTTTCAAATCTACCCTATACACTGCTGCCACAGCCAGGTTGATAACCATAGACCTGATGAAGCCACTCAGGGCCCTCAAGAGTTCAGTCCCAACCCATGTCCCCAGCCTTCACTCTATTTTTCTATCTCCATACCTTTGTTCATATCATTACCCTCACTGCTCCACAACTACCTACCATCTAAAACAGTTTAAAGCTTACTCTTCAAGATTTTCCAGGTACCTCCAAATACTAGAGCCTTCTAAAGTTCCTGTCAGAAGGAAGCACTCCTGGAATTTCCGTAGATGTATCTTCATACTTCATCTTTTAACATGTACTACCAAGCACATAGTAAATACTCAATAAACATGTTTAAAAGAATAACTATAACACTTTTTACTGCGGTTATTTATGATATGAATATATCTTATTCCTCTACTAAATTATAAGCTTTATTATCTCTGTATATCTCAACTGGGCCCAGTATGTGTTGAAACAGAAGACATTCAAGAAATGTATCCTGAGCCTGTCTGCTGTGGCTCAGTGGATTGAGTGTCGACCTGCAAACCAAAGGGTTGTCAGTTCGATTCCCAGTCAGGGCACATGCCTGTGTTGTAGGCCAGGTCCCCAGTGGAGGGTGTGTAAGAGGCAACCACACATTGATGTTTCTCTCCCTCTCTTTCTCCCTCCCTTCCCCATCTCAAAAAATAAATAAATAAGTAAAATCATGTAAAAAAGAGATATAAGGTGAATTGAATAGTAGATATTCAAGAAGGAATAAAATTCACTGAAATGAGTGCACCTAAATGGTAGTACCAACTCAAAGGATTCCTATATTCCTATCTATATCACATTGCTATCTTATTTAGTACAAATGACCAAAATAAACCCCACTTTAATCATGCATAATGAGTTATATAACTAACACATTGTAGGAACAGCAAGTGTACAGTAGGATATGAGATACAGTTGACTCAAATGCTGCCAGCACTCCTTCTTTATCTCTTTCTTCTCAGCCTCTCTTCACATGTAAGCTTTACTCTTTTTTATCGGCAGGCTTCTTCCATATGGCAGGAAACATGACCCTTGATATTTCCAGAGCCTCACTCCTCACAGTGTCCGCTGTCCACTGCTGGAAGGGCACTCTTTGGTCTTAAGTTTAAAAATCCAGGAAAGGATGTAATTGACTCAGTTTAGATAGGTAGGGGTAGGACCTCTAATAAAATGACAGTCCCATCTTAACAGTGAGGAGAAAAATCACCTTAAAGAAGCACTGGGTCTGGGTGAGGGGAGAAAGTTGCTGTTCTAGACAAACTATAGGTACACACAATGGGAAGAGATGCCGTTTGCATTCTCTTTAGGGGAAGTGGGGAAAAATGGCAAGGGTGGATTGGGCATCTCAAGCCAGCTCTCTTAAGAGGTTGGAGGAATGTATCCTGTTAAACATCTAAGGAAGAGACAAGGCTGACTACATTTTCTTCAAGTGAGAGACGGGGTAAGGACAGGGTCCACAGCAATGAAAGCTGTACCAAGATCACCTGCTCTGGAGAGGCCATGACACCCAGCTAAGAGCCAGGCTAGAACTAAAGAAGCAGGGAAGCTGAAGTCAAGGACAAGGCAAGGATAAGAAAGAAAGGAGGCTATTAAGGGGTGAGGGCAGCCAGCCACCCACGACAGCCCAACCAGGAATTTTGATGGTGGAGTCAGTCCCCTCTCTCTTGCCATGGTGCAGGGAAGGGACACAACTTCACTTTCCCATGTTTAGCAGTTATTTTTATAAATAGATTTATTTTTACTCATTGAGATCTCAAGCCTGCTGCTGGAAGAAGCAAGGCACCAAGGCTTCAGGGTTTTCAGAAAACACAGGCTTCAGCTATAGAGATGAGGCTGCAGCTGTCCCTGGAGTCACTTTGACCCACCTCTCACATCCTTCTCTCCTGTCTACATAGAGGCTAAAGGATGGAATGAGGTGGGGAGTGCCTTTTCTCTCATCCCCCAAAGGGGACAGGAGCCCTGGGCTCTTTGAGAAGGGAGGACCTACCTGCCAGCCACCACAGAATTCATTCTCCTGGCCTGCCCTGCATCCCAGCCAATCAGAGGTGGGGCAGACATCAGAGCTTCTTTTGGCAGCATCTCCTCTGCAGAGCCTGTCTCCCTGGAACCCAAGGAATTTGAGGAAAGAATCTTGCCTTTCAAATACTAACCAGACATCATTTTCAGCTCCACATGCCAGGCAGCCAAAGCAGATTTCTCCTTTAATGGGGCCACACAGCTGGCCTAACCTGTTACTCCCCCAAGACAAGTTTACTGGAGAGTTGGGCACTGCCTCCCCACACAACCACTGTACACAAGCTCAAAATATAATTTAATAGCACTGAAGCACCATGTCAGAGACTGGCTTTCTCATGATAAAGATGCAACTGATACTCATTGGATGCTAAAACGTCAAATCATTGCAATCCAGCAGGGAGCCTGACCTGCCATTAAATCTGAACTTTGTCCACTTGATTTCTTTCCACTCATTCCCCATCTTTTGCAACAATTGCTCTGAGCTCCTGACGCTGACATTTTGGTAGGAACTTCCAAACTCTAACGTGCCATCAGTTCTACCTCTGAAATACACTGGAGAGTGGAGTGGAAGGAATCAGAGAAATTTGGAGAGGGGCAGGGAGAAAATGAGAAGAAATACCACCCTTGGTGTCCTCCTAGTACAAAGAAGGTGAGACCTTCAATGCCTGGAAAATTATCCATAGGTGGCTTCCATAGAGGGTGGCTCCTGAACTGCCCTCTCCACCCCATCAGCTGGGCGGGGCTGGAAGAGAGGCATAAGGACAGGCAGGGGCTTATTTTGGACTTGGTTCCCAAGACAAATAGCAGCAGGAAATCATTAGCACCACAGGGGGGAACTCCAAGTTCTGAGCCCAGCAAATCAACCTTAAAAAGTTTCTTTAAGGGACTTCGGCCAAGGTGGAGTCAGAGGTGAACACACTGTGCCTCCTTGCACAACGAAAATTAAAGACAACAGAGATTTAAAAACAAGAACACAACCAAAACTGATAGAAAATTGAACTGTGCGGAAGTCCAACAACCATTCATCCAAACCGGTAAGGGGCGGAGTCGTGGCAGGAAAAAGTGGAGGTTGGCGACCTGGGTGCACAGGCAGCAGTGGCTGGCAGATCCCAGGTGTGCAGGCAGCAGCTAGCGGACCCCAGGCATGAGGTGGCAATGGTGCAGACCCAGTGAGGCTGCACAAGGCAACTAACTGGCTGATCAGGAGGTCCCACATTCCCACACAGATAATCCAGGCAAAGGGGAGGCGGCGGGAGGAACTGGAATCCAAGAGAGAGTGAAGGAAACACCATTGTTCCCTCTCTGACACCGCCCCCACATATACCATTAATACCAAGCGACTGGGCTGCCCTGCCCTGGGGAACACATAAGGCTCCGCCCCTCATACGTAACAGCCTCTACCAGACCAAAAAAAAAAAAAAAAAACAGGCTCAAACCAGAGAACAAATCAAAGCCCCACTGGAGCCAATTCCTCTAAGCAACCAAGAGATAGCCAACCTATCAGATGCACAGTTCAAAGCTCTGGTGATCAGGATGCTCACAGAATTGGTTGATTTTGCTCACAAATTAGATGAAAAAAATGCAGGCTACAATATGTGAAATGAAGGAAAACACATGGGGAACCAATAGAGATGGGAGGAAAACTGGGACTCAAATCAACAGAGTGGACCAGAAGGAAGAAACAAACAACCAAACAGAAAACAAGGAAGAAACAAGAATTCAAAAAACTGAAGAGAGACTTAGGAACCTCCGGGACATCTTTAAACATCCCAACATCCAAATTATAGGGGTCCCAGAAGGGGAAGAAGAAGAGCAACAATTGGAAAAGTTATTTGAACAAATAATAAAGGAGAACTTCCCCAATCTGACAAAGGAAATAGACTACCAGGAAGTCCAGGAAGCTCAGAGAGTCCCAAAGAAGTTGGACCCAAGGAGGAACATGCCAAGGCACATCATAATTCCATTAGCCAAGATTAAAATGAAGAAGAGAATTCTAGAAGCAGCAAAGGATAAGGGCACAGTCACCTGCAAAGGAGTTCCCATCAGACTGTCAGCTGATTTCTCAAAAGAGACCTTCCAGGCAAGAAGGGGCTGGAAAGAAGTATTTGAAGTCTTGAAAGACAAGGACCTACATTCCAAAATTGCTCTATCCAGCAAAGCTGTCATTTAGAATGGAAGGGAAGATAAAGTGCTTCTCAGATAACGTCAAGTTCAAGGAGTTCATCATCACCAAGCCCTTATATGAAATGTTAAAGGGACTTATCTAAGAAAAAGAAGATAAAAAATATGACAGTGAAAAGTCAGCAAACTCACAGCTATTAACAACCACACCTAAAACAAAAGCAAACAGCTAGAACAGGAACAGAACCACAGAAATGGAGATCACATGGAGGGTTAGCAACAGGGGCGTGGGAGGAGGGGAGAGGGGGGAAAAGTGCAGAGAATAAGTAGCATAGATGGTGGGTAGAAAATAGACAGGGGGAGGGCAAGAATAGTGTGGGAAATGTAGAAGCTAAAGAACTTATGACACATGGACATGAACTAAAGCAGGGGAATGTGGGTGGGAGGGGGTGTGCAGAGTGGAGGGGAATTATTGGGGAGAAATGGGACAACTGTAATAGCATAATCAATAAAATATATTTAAAAAGAAAAGATTATAAAATCTCTCAAAGGCTCATAAACCTCAAACAAGCAGCATCTGGTTTTGGCATGACCTGTACCTCTTGCTAAGTGGCCCCAGGCCCAGCACTAGTGGCAACTGGCCCTGGTTTGCAGCTTGGCCTCTCCAGGTCACCTCCTGAGCTTAGCACAATTAGCAGCCACTTGCAAATTGCTTTGTAGTTCATATCAGGTGGTACTGGGCAGGGCACAGGCAACAGCTGACCTTGGCCTGTACCTCCTAGGAGTCCTCAGAGCCAGCACACTCTGTCAATAGCTTCAGGTCATAAAATAAAGGGGAAGGGTTTACAGGAACAAGTATAAAGGACTCATGGACAAAAACTATGGGGGGTGGAAATGGAAGGGAGGTGGGGAGGGCTGGGGTGGTGGGTGGGGGTGGGAGTAAAAACAGAAAACTGTACAAGATCAACAATTAAAATAAAAAATAAAATAAAATAAAATAAAATAAAATAGCACCATTTAAGCACCAGCAGGAATGACACACTTAAGGGGTGGATTTATCAGGCACCAGAAGCCTCTGAAGCCAGTCTTGCTTCGTGGGATCTGCCCCTGCACAGCAGGACCTTCACTGTAGTCTTACCTCCAATCAGCCTGAAGGTAGATCCCTCTCAATGATGGGCCAGCAGCAATCCAGGATGAACTACAATAGGAGGGTAAACACAGCCCACATGAGAGGGTGCACCTGGAGTGCCCAGCTTACAGAGCACAAACTACAGAAGGCCATTCTACTAACACCAAGAGATGTAGCAACTCCACCTAATACATAGAAACACACACATGGAAGCAACCAAAATGAGATGACAAAACATGTCTCAAATGAAAGAACAATAAAAACTCCAGAAAAAGAACTAAACAAGATGGACACAAGAAATCTATTAGATACAGAATTCAAAATACTGGTTATAAGGATGCTCAATGTACTTAGGGAAACAGTGGATGAACTTAGTGAGAATGTCATCATAAAGACAGGAAACACAAAAATGAAGACAGAAAATGTAAAGAAGAACCAGTCAGAAATGAAGTATACAATAACTGAAGTAGAGTAGATGAAATAGAAGATCAAATCAGTGATATAGAAGATAAGGAAGTAGGAAACATCCCATAAAAACAGCAAAAAGAAAAAAAAGGAATCCCAAAAAATGAGACTAGTTTAAGGAGCCTCTGGGACAATTTCAAGCATACCAACATTCATATCATGGGGGTGCCAGAAGGAGAAGAGAGCAAGGAACTGAAAATCTATTTTAAAAAATAATAGTGGAAAACTTCCATAATGTGGTATAAGTCCAGGAAGTGCAAACGGTCCCACACAAGATGAACCCCAAAGAGCTCACACCAAGAAACATCATAATTAAAAGTGCCAAAGATTAAAGACAAAGAACTTTAAAAGCAACAAGAAAAAAGCAGTTAGTGCAGATTGGTGCAGCCACTGTAAAGAGCAACATGGAGTTACCTCAAAAAATTAAATATGTAACTGCTTTATAACCCAGCAGTGTTACTTCTGAGAATTTACCTGAAGAAACCTGAAACACTAATTCGAAAGAATATATGCACCTCTGTGTTCATTGCAGAGTATTTACAATAGCCAAGATTTGGAAGCAGCCCAGGTGTCCATCAGTAGAGGAGTGGATAGAAAAGCTGAGGTACTGCTGGTCAAGATGGCAGCATAGGTAAACATGGCTCACCTCCTCACACAATCACATCAAATTGCAACTAATATATAGAATAATCACCACCCAGAACTGTCAGAAATTGCACTGATGGAATTGCAACAACTACAGAATTAAAGAAACCACATCCATCCAGATTAGTAGGAGGGGCAGAAACACAGAACAGTTGGTCCCACATCCACATGTGGTAGATAAAAAATTCAGGAGAGAGATCTCGAGAGCAAAGACTCACAGCCCCACATCAGGCACCCAGCCCAGGGTTCCAGTGCCAGGAAGATAAGTTTCCATGACTCCTGGCTGCAAAAACCAGCAGGGGTTGAGTTGGTGGAAGACACTTCTGGAGTCCCAAGCAGTTCCTCTTCAAGAACCCACACATGGAGGACTTCCGGCCAAGATGGAGGTGTAGGTGGACACACTGTGCCTCCTCTCTCAACCAAAATTAAGGACAACAAAGATTTAGAAACAAGAAAACACCCGGAACTGATAGAAAATTGAAATGTATGGAAGTCCAACAACCATTCATCCAGATCGGCAAGAGGGGTGGAGTCGCGGCAGGAAAAAGTGGAGGTGCGGACCCAGGCATGCAGGCGGCAGCTAGTGGACCCCTGGGCATGGGTGGCAACTGTGCAGATCCAGTGAGGCCACGCAAGGCAGCTGACTGACCAGGTGGTCCGACATTCGCGCACAGATAATCCAGGTGAAGGGGAAACAGCAGAAGGGACCGGAATCCAAGAGAGAGCAGAGCAAGCGCCATTGTTCCCTCTTGGACCCCGCTCCCACATGCAGCGTCACTACCCAGCAACTGGGCTGCCCCCCACTGGGGAACACCTAAGGCTCCACCCCTAACTACCTAACCACTGCGACCGAACCCCCCCCCAAAAAAAAAACCCACCAAAAATGGCTCAAACCAGAGAACAAATCAAAGCCCCACTGGAGCCAATTCCTATAAGCGACCAAGAGATAGCCAATCTATCAGATGCACAGTTCAAAGCCCTGGTGATCAGGATGCTCACAGAATTGGTTGATTTTGCTCACAAATTAGATGAAAAAAAATACAGGCTACAATATGTGAAATGAGGAAAACGCATGGGGAACCAATAGAGATGGGAGAAAAACTGGGACTCAAATCAATGGAGTGGACCAGAAGGAAGAAACAAACAACCAAACAGAAAACAAGGAAGAAACAAGAATTCAAAAAAATGAGGAGAGACTTAGGAACCTCCGGAACATCATTAAACATCCCAACATCTGATTTATAGGGGTACCAGAAGAGGAAGAAGAAAAGCAACAAGTGGAAAAGTTATTTGAACAAATAATAAAGGATAACTTCCCCAATCTGACAAAGGAAATAGACTACCAGGAAGTCCAAGAAGCTCAGAGAGTCCCAAAGAAGTTGGACTCAAGGAGGAACACACCAAGGCACATCATAATTACATTAGCCAAGATTAAGATGAAGGAGAGAATTCTAGAAGCAGCAAGGGATAAGGGGACAGTCACCTACAAAGGAGTTCCCATCAGACTGTCAGCTGATTTCTCAAAAGAGACCTTACAGGCAAGAAGGGGCTGGGAAGAAGTATTCCAAGTCTTGAAAGGCAGGGACCTACATCCAAGATTGCTCTATCCAGCAAAGCTGTCATTTAGAATGGAAAGGAAGATAAAGTGTTTCTCAGATAAGGTCAAGTTCAAGGAGTTCATCATCACCAAGCCCTTATATGAAATGTTAAAGGGACTTATCTAAGAAAAAGAAGATAAAAAATATGACAGTGAAAAGACAGCAAACTCACAGCTATTAACAACCACACCTAAAACAAAAGCAAACAACTAGAACAGGAACAGAACCACAGAAATGGAGATCACATGGAGGATTAGCAACAGGGGAGTGGGAGGAGGAGAGAGGAGGAAAAGGTACAGAGAATAAGTAGCACAGATGGTGGGTAGAAAATAGGCAGGGGGAGGGCAAGAATAGTATGGGAACTGTAGAAGCTAAAGAACTTATGACACATGGACATGAACTAAAGCAGGGGAATGTGGGTGGGAGGGGGTGTGCAGGGTGGAGGGGAATGATGGGGGAGAAATGGGACAACTGTAATAGCATAATCAATAAAATATATTTAAAAAAAGAAAGGAAAAGAACTCACACATGAACTCACCTAAACAGACTCCCTCCCTCCGAGCTCCAGCACCAGGGTAGCAACTGGAAAGGCACCAGTGGCATACAGCAAGGAACTGAAATGTCTGGCATCAAGGTGAGCAGAGGTCATTGTTTCTTTTCTAAAACCTCTCATCACAGAGCTACAAAGCTGGCAAGGTAATGCCATACCTGAGACTCCATCAACCTAGCTGATACTGTTTGGCCCACCATGGAGATCCCCAGAGACTCTGCCTCACCCATCTTACTGGCCCACTCAAACTGCTTTTCCATATGAATGGCTGGTCTTGGCTCAAGCTGCACAACTTGCTGAATCCTCTCAAACAAGCAACAGCTGGCCTCACTGAGCCCCAGACCCAGCACTAGCAGCAGCCAGCCTAGATTCACAGCTTGGCTTTGCCTGGGAATCTGCAAGCCAAGGGAGATTAACAGCCATCTCAGATTGCTTTATAGCTCAGGCAGGGTGGCCCCAGACAAAACACAGGTGGAGGCTGACCTAGGCCTGCACCACCCAGGAAACTGCAGGGCCAGTGTACCCAGTAGACAGCAACAGACCATGTTGGAGCACCACCATCTTGTCCCTGCACAGCTGATCCTCCACGGAGGGCGGAGGTTGGTGGTCAGCAGTCACAGCCAACCCTTGAAGCTAACAAGCCTGGGTAAACCCCTTCCATTGATCTGCCAACAGCAACCAAGTCTCGACTACAAGATGAGGGTATTCTCAACCCACATGAAGGGCACACCTTGAGTGCCCAGCTTGGATGAAAGGGGAGTCTATGCCATTGGACTCTGTAGGCCACACTACCAAGCCACAGAGTCAAAGCAGCTCTACCTGATACATAGAAACAAATGCAGTGAGGCTGCCAAAACAAGGATACAAAGAAACATGGCCCTAATGAAATAGATTAAAACTCCAGAAAAAGAGCCAAACAAAATGGAGATAAACAATCTATCAGATGCAGAGTTCAAAACATTGGTTATAAGGATGCTCAGGGAACTTAATGAGGACCTCAATAGCATAAAAAGCATCCAGTCAGAAACAAAAGATACACTAATTGAAATAAAGAACAATTTACAGGGAAACAACTGTAGAATTGATGAAGCCGAGAATCAAATCAATGATTTGGAACATAAGGAAGCAAAAAACAACCAATCAGAACAAGAAGAAGAAAAAAAATCCAAAAAAATGAGGACAGTATTTCTCTCCACACCATGCCGCTCTCTGTTGGGAACTGCCCTTCCTGGTTTCAGGAGCTGTAACCCGCCCCCCCCCACCCCCATGGCTAAGGCTGAGTGAGCAACCTTCGGACCATAAGCCACTAAGGAGACAAAGCTTATCTCCCTGGCAGGGGCAAAGCTTCTTCTCCTTTTACTTCATCCATAACTGGCCCCCAATGCTTGATCGGTTAGCCAATGACGGGTAAGACTTCCCAAGGTGGGAATGACCTAAGCCAGGCACAATCATGTGAAGGCCCCAAGGAAGGACTTGGGGGCTACAGCAAATGGGGGTGATGGACCTTGGCCTCTCGGCTGTCCTGACCTAGCCTGAATCCTCATTCTGCCTGCAAGAAGTCTCGCAATCTCTTGGCTGCCTTGTTTACCCTGCCTGACTTAAGCCTGAGACAATGCCTAAAGCCTGAAAAAATGCTGGTTGTGGGTGCTGCTCTGTACTGGAAAGGGCGGGTTCCCTAGGGTAATCAGGCCTAAGAAAGAATATGTAAAATCCTGTGAAACCTACTTTGTTTAGAATGCTCTCAATTAAATAAGAGTCCAAGCAAGAAGTGAGTTCGTTCCTCAAAGTTTTATAGCTCTTTAGCCATCTGACCCTGACTCAAAATAGGCCCTCAGAGTTCTTCGTATGCATTATCTATTGTTTGATCCTTATTGCCTGATAATGATTAATGAGCCTGTATTCCTATGCAAAATGACCCAATAAAAGCCCATTGAGGAAGAGGCTCTTGGTCCTTCTCCTTTGAGAGATCAGCCACCTTTCCTCCCCAAGCAGATCATGTCTTGGTAGACTTATTCTCATCCATGGTGGCCTGAGGGGGCCCTGAGGGCCCCCCCGCCACACCTCTTCTTTCTGGAAGAGTGAATAAAAGCTTTATTCTCTTAAAAAAAAATAATGATAGCGTAAGCAGCCTCTGGGACAACTTCAAGTGCTACAACATTTGCATGATAGGGGTGCCAGAAGGAGAATGGAAAGAGCAAGAAATTGGAAATCTATTTGAAAAAATAGTGAAAGAAAATTTCCCTATTTCAGTGAAGGAAATAAACATGCAAGTCCAGGAAGCAGAGAGAGTCCCCAAACAAGATGGCTGCAAACAGGCCCACTCCAAGACACATCATAATTAAAATTCCAAAGGTTAAAGATAGAGAGAGAATCTTACACTGCTGATGTGGTTCAGTGGATTGAGTGCTGGTCTGCAAACCAGAGGGCAGAAGGTTTGATTCCCAGTCAGGGCACATGCCTAGGTTGAAGGCCAGTTCCCCAGTAGAGGCCTCATGAGTGCAACCACACACTGATGTTTCTCTCCCTCTCTTTCTCCCTCCCTTTCCCTTCCTTCTCCTCTGTCTAAAAATAAATAAATAAAATCTTTTTAAAAAGAATTACACTCAACAATTTATTTAAAAAAGAGAGAGAGAATCTTAAAAGTAGCAAGAGAAAAGCAGTTAGTTACCACAGGGAAGTTTCTTTCTTTCTTTTTTTTTTTTAACATTTTATTTATTTATTTTTAGAGCAATGGGAAGGGAGAAAGAGAGGGAGAGAAACATCAATGTGTGGTTGCCTCTTGTGCACCCCCTACTGGGGAACTGGCCTGCAACCCAGGCATGTGCCTTGACTTGGAATCAAGCCTGCCACCCTCTGGTTTGCAGGCCAGCGCTCAATCCACTGAGTCACACGAGCCAGGGCAGGGAAGTTTCCATAAGACTGTCAGCTGATTTCTCAAAAGAAACTTTGCAGGCCAGAAGGGAGTAGCAAGAAATATTCAAAGTGATGAAAGAAGATCAAAACTATGTACAATAAAATGGCAATAAATATATATCTATCGAAAATTGAATCTAAAAAACTAAGCAAATAAGAACACAGACAGAATCATGGATACGGAATGCATATTGATGGTTGCCAGATAGGATGGGTAGGGGGAGAATGGGTGAAGAGGTGAGGGGATTAAGAAGTACAAATAGGCAGTCACAGAATAGCCATGGGGATGTAAAGTACAGTATAGGAAATGGAGTAGCCAAAGAACTTATATGTATGACCCATGGACATGAACAATGGTGTGGGGACTGCCTGAGGGAGTTGCAGGGGAGCTGGGTGGAGGGGGGCAAAGAAAGAAAAATTGGGACAACTGTAATAGCATAATTAATAAAATATAATAGCCACAGCAATTTTGATAAAGAAGAACAAAGTAGGAGGGATCACCATACCTCACATCAAACTATATTACAAGGCCACAGTAATCAAAACAGTCTGGTACTGGCATAAGAACAAACACATAGATCAATGGTACAGAATAGAGAGCCCAAGTCTCTATCATCAATTAATATTTGACAAAGGGGGAAGAAGCATAAAATAAAGTAAAAATAGCCTCTTCAACAAATGGTGTTGGGACATCTAGACAGCTACATGCAAAAAAATGAAATTTGGTCACCAACTTACACCATACACAAAAATAAACTCAAGATGGATAAAAGACTTAAATATAAGTTGTGATACAATAAAAGTCCTAGAGGAGAACATACGCAGGAAAATCTCAGATATTTCACTCAACAATATTTTCACCAATATGTCCCCTAGAGCAAGGGACATAAAGGAAAGAATAAACAAATGAGAATGCATCAAAATAAAAAGCTTTTGCATGGCTAAAAAAAATTTTAACAACATGAAAAGGGAAGCAACTTTACAAGAAAATATATTTGTCAATGGTATCTCCAACAAGGGTTTGACCTCCAAAATATATAAAGAGCTCATGTGACTCCATACCAGGAAGACAAACTGTGGGGGGGCTCCACCCGCTGAGCCCCCCTCACCATCTCTCCTTTGCCACGGATGAGAATAAGTCTACCAAGACATGATCTGCTTGGAGAGGAAAGGTGGCCAATCTCTCAAAGGAGAAGGGCCTTGAGCCTGTCCCTCAATGGGCTTACACTGGGTTTAATTTACATAGGAATACAGGGCAAATACGTCAAGCTCATTAATCATTGTCAGACAGTAATGATCAAACAACAAATAACCTTCAAAGAACTATGAGGGCTTATTCTGAGTCAGAGTCAGATAGCCAAAAGGCCATGAAACTTTGGGAAACAAACTCATTTTACACTTGGACCCTTATCATTTAATTGAGGGCATTCTTAGCAAAGCAGGTTTCACAGGATTTTATGCATTCTGTTCTTAGGCCTGATCACCCCAGGAAAACGCCCATTCCAGCACAGGGCCACATCCACCTCCAGCATTGTTTTAGGCTTAAGTCAGTTGGGGGATTCAACGAGCCAAGAGATAGGAGACTCCTTACAGACAGAGTGAATACTCAGGCTCTGCCAAAACCAGGGGAGAGGGTCCATCACCCCTTTTTGTATTGCCCCCTACGTCCTTCCCTGATGGCCCCTTCATGACCATGCCTGTCTTAGGTCATCCCTCCTTTGAGGAATCTTACCCATCATTGGCTAACCAGTCATCTGCCCCAGGCCAAGGTGAAGTAAAGGGGGCAGAGGTGGCACCCCTGCCAGGAAGATAAACTTTGTCTCCTTAGTGGCTTATGGTCCCAAGGTCTTTTTACTCCGCCTTAGCCATGGCAGGTGGTGAGGGGGGTTACAGCTTATGAAACCAGGCAGGGTGGTCCCCAACAACAAACAATCCAATTAAAAAATGGGCAAAGGACCTGAACAGGCACTTCTCCAAGGAGGACGAGAAGGCCCAGAGACATATGAAAGGATGCTCAGCATCACTGGCCATCAGAAAAATACAAATTAAAATCACAATGAGATACCACTTCACAGAAGTCAGAATGGCCATCATAAACAAATCAACAAAAAAGTGCTGGTGAGGTTGTGGATAAAAGGGAACACTAGTACACTGTTGGTAGGAATGCAGACTCATGCAGCCACTGTGGAAAACAGTGTGGAATTTACTCAGAAAACTAAAAATGGAACTGCCTTTTGACCCAGCAATTCCACTGCTGGGATTATACCTTAAGAATCCTGAAACACTAATTTAAAGTACCTATGCACCCCTATGTTCATAGCAGCACAATTTACAATAGCCAAGTGTTGGAAGCAACCTAAATGCCCATCAGTTAATGAATGGATCAAAAAAACTGTGGTACATTTACACAATGGAATACTACTCAGCCAAGAGAAAGAAGGAGCTCCTACCCTTCGAGACAACTTGGATGGAACTTGAGAGCATTATGCTAAGTGAAGTAAGCCAGGCAGTGAAAGACAAATACCATATGATCTCACGTATAAGTTGAACCTAATTAACAAAACAAATAAGCAAGCAAAATACAACCAGAGACATTGAAATTAAGAACTGACAGTAACCAAAGTCGGGGAGGGAAATAATGGGAGAAAGAAGGGAAAGTATCATCAAAGGTCATGTATAAAGAACCCATGGACAAAGACAAAGGGGAGGTAAGATTGAGGGTGGAAGGTGGGGGTTGGTAGGGCAGGGGAAAGTGGTGGTAGGAAAATGGAGACAACTCTATTTGAATATTAATTTTAAAAATCATATAACCATTAAAAACATATCTTATACTTTCACCAGTCTTTCTGAAAGAAACATTGTATTTTGCTTTGCATTAATTCTTGGATGAGCTAAAAGCATTAGATCTTATTGAATGAAAGCTGCTATATTAAAGTCTTATGAGTTTTTTGTTTATAGTAGAAAAAAGATATTGTTATGTCCATCAGAAGAAAAAAGTATTTGCAAATTAACTATATAATAGTTCTTATGCCTAGAACATAAAACAAATAATTAATTAATTGAAGGCTGTAAAACATTTATTTATACAATGGAGAACTACTTGGCCATGAAAAAGGAGGAAATCTTACCCTTTGTGACAGTATGATGGACCTGGAGAGCATTATGCTAAGCGAAATAAGCCAGTCAGGGAAAGATAAGTACCATATTATTTCACTCATATGTAGAATCTAATGAACAAAATGAACTAACATGCAAAATAGAAACAGATTCAGATAGAGAGCAGGCTAACAGCTGTCTGGGGTGGGGGCAAGAGGGACTGGGTGGGGAAAGGAGTTTAGCAAAAAAGAGAAAAAAACTCATGGACACTGACAACAGTGTGGTGATTGTCATGGGGTGGACAGTGGAGAGGTGGAGGAAGTTGTAGAAGGGTAGAGGGGAGATAAATAGTGATGGATAGAGACTTGACTTGGGGTGGTGAATAAACTATACAGTGTACAGATAATGTGTTGTAGAATTTCGCACCTGAAACCTATATGATTTTGTTAAATAGTGTTACCCCAATAAATTTATTAAAAAGGAAAAATAAACAGTTACCTACAAGGAAGCTCCCACAAGACTGTCAGCTGATTTCTCAACTGAAGGAACCTCCACAAAATATTCAAAGTGATGAAAAGAATGGACCTACAACCAAGATTATTCTATTCAGCAAAACTATTATTTAGAATCCAAGGACATATAAAGAGCTTTCCAAACAAGAAAATGCCAAGGAGTTCATCACCACCAAACCACTATTACAAAAAATATTAAAGGACTTCTTTAAGATGAAGGAAAGATTTTAAAATATGAATAAAATGACAATAAGTATATATTTGTCAACAATTATTTTAAATGTAAATAGTTTAAATGATCCATTCAAAAGACATATGGTGGCTGAATGGAAAACAAAACATGACCCCACATATGCTGTCTACAAGAGACTTGCTTCAGATAAAAAGATACACACAGACTGAAATGTATAGAAAAGATATTTCATGAAAATGGGAACACACACACAAAAGCTGGGGTAGCAACTCTTATACCATACATAAAAGGATTCTAAAACAATGACTATAACAAGAGACAAAGAGGAACCTAGCAATTCCATTTCTGGGTCTTTATCTGAAGAAACCCAAAACACTAAATTGAAAAGACATATATTGTGTTGGCCAGAAAGTCTGTTTAGTTTTTTCCATAAAATAAGATACATTTTTCATTTTCACCAATATCTTTACTGATTTGGATATTTTGAGTAAGTCAGCTATCTCTCATGTGGTATAACATTGATTGTCCTCAATTAATGTCTCAATTTGATTGAGACTTCAGTATCAACTTCAACTGGACTACCAGACAATGGAGCATTGTCCAGCAAGAAATCTCCAGCATGAAACTTCATAAATTACTTCGACATGTTTGATCAATCATAGCACCTTCTCTATACACTGCATAAATCACTTTTTAAATTTCAGTCACACTTTTACCTTCTTTGAAATAATAAAGCATAAGATGCTGAAAATGTTCAGTATCTTCTTCCATCTTCAATATTAAAATGGCTGCACAAAAATTCACCAATTTTTAGTTTTTAAAAAATGCATGCTGATATGACAGCTGCTACAATACAATCTAACAAAATTGCTTCAAATGAAGTTAAAGACAACTAAGCACTACCAGAGCCACCTTACGGGAAAAAAAAACACCACTTTTTGGCCAATCCAATACATTCATATGTTCATTGCAGCATTATCTACAATAGCCAAGATATGGAAATTACCTAGGTGTCCATCAATAGACGAATGAGTAAAGAAGTGATAAATATATACAGTGAATAATGACAGCCTTAAAAAAAATGAAATCTTGCCATCTGCAACAACATGGATGGACTTAGAGGGTATTGTGCTGAATGAAATAAGTCAGAGAAAACCAAATGGCATATGAATTCACTTACAGGTGGAATCTAAAAAAACAGAATAAACAACCAAGTAGACCAGAAGCAGACTCCTAGGTATAGAGAACACTTTCTGGGTTCCCAGATGGGAGACGGTTTGGGGGGATGAATGAAAAGATAAAGGAATTATGAAGTACAAATTGGTAGTTATAGAATAGTCATGGTACAGCATGGAAATAAAGTACAGCTTAGGAAATATAGTCAATAATGTTGTAATAACTATGTATGGTATCGTATGGGTACTAGATTTATTGGGGTGATCACTTTGTAAATTATATAAATGTATAATCACTGGGTTGTACACCTGAAACTAAATCATATTGTATCTCACCTATAATTTAAAAATAAGAATTTTTTAAAAGTATTTAAGTCCAGTCAGAAAAATCTACCCTGCTTCAGGGAACAATATTTTTCAAACAGTTCATTCACTTTTTAAAAAAGATTTTATTTATTTATTTTTAAAGAGAGGGGAAAGGAGGGAGAGAGAGAAACATCAGTTGGTTGCCTCTTGCACCTCCTCACCCCCCCACCATCCCCCCAACCCCCCCATTCCCTCCCCCCCGCACCCCCCCCATGCAAGGGGGACTTGGCTCACAATCCATGCCATGTGCCTTAACATGAATCTAAATGGCAACCTTTTGGCTTGTGGGATGGCACCCAACCCACTGAGCCACACCAGTCAGGGCAAAAGTTCCTTTACTTTTCACTTTCCCTAGCTCAGAAATAGGATGTGGCTGCATTGTTGAGAAATAGCAGGATTAGAAAGTAAAGAGTGGAAAGAAAGGACCCAAATGTTAGGAAATTGGGAAGGATGCTAATGGGTAGAGGGAAACCAGTGCCCAGGGTCTAATTCACAACTCTGTTTCTCAATGTATATGTGGTTCTTTGACTTGGGATGGGATGACAAGCAGCAAAGGAAGGCCCTACTGGTGGGAAAAGTTGGGTTAGGGTGGGAGGATCAATGAGGAGTCTTCTCAAACCCCTGAAGTTGTGGTGAGTCACCTTCTTCACAGCAGTTTGCAGCTTTAACCTGCCTTCCATAAACATACATATATGAGTGAGTATGTATGCTGAGGTAGGTGTGGGAACAGCTCATTCAATGAAGACATGGTGTGTGAACCAGTTATGGTGCATGCTTATATTTGAAAGCCATAAGATTCTAGGCAAACTCTGTGGGTGGCATTGTTGTGCAAAGCTGGTAGGTGTGTGGTTCTGGGGGTGTGATTCACATTTTATAGGCTGTGTATAAGTGTGCATGATGTCTAACTCCACAAATTAAAATGGAAATGTGTGCTGGAGTATGATAAATACAGAAAAATACAGGAAGACTTGGTCTTGCGTCCTAGCTCATCCAGTGTGTAACCTTGAGCCAGTCACTGATTGTCAATTTTCTCAGCTCTGAAATAAGGATAATAAGCACCTTTGAAGATTGCCATCAGCATTAGAAAGGAAACCGTACATACAAAGATTTTGGTGCCATAGCCCACACATAGCAGTTCTGAAAAATAGGCAGCCCTTATCACATACTGTGGATGTGCCTCTTGGGGCTAGAGGCAAGAGGGAGCAAAATGTGACCCAGGATTGTGTGTGTGAAATCTGGATGAGGACCAGAAATCTGTACTAAGACCTGTGTACAAGCGACGCGTCTTCGCGTGTGTGCATCCCAAGCGATTCCTTCTCCTTCTCCATCGAGCCCTCTATTCAGAGGGTAAAAAGAATTGGTACAAGTTTCCACAGATACCTTCGTTTCTGGTTCCTGTGTCTAAGTGAGTAAGAGGTTGAGAGGCCCTTAAGAGCTGCAGGAAGCCAACCGCCTGCAGAAGCTTCCTTTTTTTTCCCTCCACCCATCAACGGTTGAAGACTGCTACCCACATCCACTCCCCACGTCCACCCCCCACCTTACTTTCCTTTCAACAAGTGAGAGAGCAAAGGCGAAGAGGAAACCCGAGAAGAAAGGATTCCTCCCCTACCTATTCCCCATTCCCCCTTAAGAGGACCAGGACGCAGCCGCAACTCACATTGGGCCACCTTAAAGGAGGAGTGCCGCTCTGGCCTCGCGCCAAGCCCCACCCCCTTTCAGCTCTCGCTCCACCCTGCACTGCTGGGGAGAGCTGGCGAGCTGGAGTCTGTCCGAGTTGGCTGGAGCTGTTGCCATGACAAGCATTTTCTTAAGAGAGCTCTGCTGTTGAGACCATCCAAAACTGGGGTTTGAGGGGGGAGGCACGAACTTCCTGGGAAACCATCCTTCCGAGGAAAGCGAGACCAGAGACACCCGCCCAGACCCCCTGCATTATTTTCTTCTCGGAACCTGAGAGGTCCTTCTCATTGGGAGGGCCGGGAAAGGAGACCCGGCCCACTCACTCCCCGGCCGTACCAGGGAAAAAAAAAAAAAAAAGCAAGAGAGCAAAGCCAGCATCTCTAGTGTGCTGCTACTTTGGGGAGACCAGTGGGTGGTCACCCCCACCCTACCCTGTCCATGGAAACCCCGAGGGAGATTCCTGCTTGGAGAAGCCTGGATCTTTGCTAGAAAGAGAGGTAGGCTTGCAGAGAGAATGAATTGATGCGCGATTTGCAAACTTTGTTTTTTCTTTCCTCTCAATGGGTTCTGAAAGTCCATGAATTTTCTCTTCCTAGCATATTTCTTGCTACTGGATTTGGCGAGGGGTTTGCACAGGTTTGTCAAATACTGTATTTCTTTCTTAGACTCAGTTCTGAGAAATAGTATAATCAAACAAGTGATTTGTTTTTCTTTTCCTAGTTTCTGTCATTCTTGGGCCGTGGGGGTAGGGAAATGGAGGGACTGTCTTTGGACACTCCAAATGTGCTTTTGGAACAAGCATTTCATTGCCCCCATCCGCTCCTGTCCTCCCTCTTGGCTTGGGAATGAGACGATGAATGGAAAACTTGCAAAAATATTTTCCGCGTCTGTTCCCTTTCTCGAAAGCCCCAAAGAGAGATGGGGCGGGGGGAGAACCGAATAAGAAACCTTAAGCAAGAAGGAGGGGCTGTTGTGGGGACTAGGAGACGGGCTTCAGTGGGGGTGGGAGGGTGGAAGTAGGAGAAGTTGAGAGTGAAGAAGGGGAGTGCACAACTTACATTTCTTTGGGTTTGTAGAGAAACCTCAGCAGTTTCTCTCTGCCACTTGCAAAACATCCTCAGATTTTCACGTCTATAATTAGCTGCGGAAAAAGCTGAGAGTTCCCTGTGCCACTGTTGTTTGAACGTGTGCGAAGTGTCAAGAACCAACTGTGTGAGTGTCTCTGGTAGCACCACCCCATGTAGCTCTGGTCCCAAAGGAAAGAAGGGGTGAAGTTGGAAAGTTTGCGATTTCAAGGCTGGTGACAGTGGAGCTTGTGAGTGGTTTAGCCCTTGGCGTTGGTCGCAGGCATCCGTGGGAGGAGTGTCCCTGAGCGTCTCGGGGCTGAAGAAGGAGAAATTAAGGCTGGATTGTTCCTCCTGCACCGCCCCCCCCCCCCCAACACACACACACACTGACTCCCATTCTTGGCTCGCTCTTGGGGTAGAGGAGGCCGGCTGGTATCCTCCCCTAGCGAGTCCGGGCTCACACACTCCTCCATCTCAGTGAGGGACTCGCAGCTCTTAGCTGGTGTGGAGGACGCCGCAGGGGCCAGCCGCATCCTGGGAGCTAGTGGGCACTCTGCTGGCCGGAGGCAACTATCCCGGGCATTCCTGCTAGATTTACAATAACCTGCAGACGCGCGGTCGGCGCCGACTGGCTTAGGGAGAAGCGAAGTCAGAAGAAATTCGCTGGCCCTCCTCTAATGCCGCAGGGGGGAAGGGAAGTGAAATCCCATTCTACAGCGCCACCTCCTCCTCTGGGTGGAGATCCTCCGCTCTTAAGATCCTTCCCTCCCTCGTTGAGCCCCTCCCAGAGGTGCCCCTTCCGCTCTTCTGGGTGGAGGTGCCCCTCCAACCCCTTCAGCTCCAGACCCTCTTTACATGGAAGAAGGGAAGAGAGCAGGGTCTTCATTGGCTGGGCCAGGCCGTGCAGAGGGACCCAGCGGTCAGGAGGGACTGGGTGGGGCGAGGTATATGTGTAGGCGGAGGTCTGGAAGACGTGGTGGCTCAGATGGCTAGTGAGCTGTAGGGTTCTACGTTCGCTCGGGGTGGTGGCATGGGGAGCTAGCTCTGGGAGGAGGTCCTGGACTTTGAAGCCGACATATTTGTAGGGGTCAGTCCAGGGGGAGAGGAAGCACCTGCCCCCTGCCCCAGCTAGTTTGGTTGGAGGAGTGGTAAAGCAAGGGCTTAGAAATTGGAAAGAAAGAAGCAAATGACTTGGAGGAGAGCTTCATTGGGGGCCTCAGTTTTCGTTTTGAGGTGTTGGATGCTTGACCTGATTGCACCCCTAAGCTCCTCCCTCCTTCCCTGTATTCTGATCTAGAAAGGAACGAGGACTCTTCTAGGTGGGCGGGGGACCCAAGGTAGGATCGAGTCCTTGTTCTCCGGGAGGGTGGGGGGAATCCATTTCTTTACTCCTGCACTGAAGCCCCATCTTCCCTGCCACCATCTTGCCGAAGTACTGCCGCTCCTCGCCCCCAACGCCACCCCTCCCCCACGCCCTTCCTTCTAGGCGCATTATCCCACCCTTCCTGCAGCCCACCTTCCTATCTTCAGTGCTCTGACTAGAAATAGATTCTGGTAGGTTTGGGGAGGGTTCTCTATTTACCGTGCAGTGAGGCGCCAGCTCCGTGGCCTCCAGCCCTGGGTCAGGGGGCTGCGAAGCTGGACTCGTTCGCTACGAACCCGCGGCCCCTCCCGCGCCCGTTCTGCGCCCGCTTGCGCCGCTGACGTGCCCCGCGCGCCTCTGCTGCTCTGAGCTGACCAAGGAGCCTCAGTTTCTCCCCTTTCAGTGTCCACCTCCCAGGCTAAATTCAAGGTCAAGTCGAAGGAGCACAGCTCGTAGTCTCCGGGACTTCCCCCACCTAGTATAGTGTCCAAGACGTAAAAAACTCTTGGTCAGTGTTTGTTGGAAGAAGGAAGTGGTATTTGCGGGGAGCCTGGGAATTCGCGTCATCCAGGCTGATGCTTCTACAGTAATAGTGGGAGGGAGTGGCTGAGTCAAACTTGTCAGGTCTCTGTGGTCTTTGATATCAAAAGAAAGTCAAAACGGGAGGGTCCAGTGAGCAGCAGAAGTAGAGCAGTTAAGAGTTTGCCCTAGTTGTGACTGCTGGAAGAAGATGGTGGGTGTGAAGTCCCTGAGCAAGCCTTTGTTTTCCGCACCCTCACAGCCTGAAGGGTCTTGAGAGGAAGAGAGGACTGGCCAACCCAGCACCGACCCAGCTGCCACCTGTCAGCAATTGAAACATTCCACAGGGAACTGCCTTGTATTCAAGAATTTAGCTTCTCTCAGTTACCCCCATGTGCCTTTTTCTCTTTTATTCTGTGCTCCTGGTCTTGGACGCAGCACCCAAAGACATGGATGGATAAGCTGCGTTCATCTAGGGCATTCTAGTTCACCAAGCTTTGGAGGAAGGAAAGGAAGGTGTTCATTCTTGGTCCCCAGGATATCAATTAAGAAGGATGTTTGGCCAAGGGTGACCCAGGTGTTTGATTTGACCTTGAAGAGGAGTGAATGCCATACCCTGGGCCTCACTTCAGTTCCCCGCTCCGCAGACATGTATTGATCCCTGTGGTTCCCAATTGGTATTTGGCGGGCAGGGGTGAGAAGAGAGGGTTGAGAAAGGCAAGGCCTCTGGGTCATGAGGAAGCAGAACACCTGGGCCTCCTTAAACTGGGACAGCATCCTTTCCCCACTCATTTCCCCTTTCTGTAGAACTGGTCATAGCAATAAAGGAGGCGCTGGGGCTGGAGTCCAAGAGGCTTGTGAGGAATGTTTTGTACCCCGCTTCCTCTCCCAGTATCTCTCTTTGTCTCCTTTTTCCTCTTTTCCTTGTATGAGCCATTCTTGTTCCACTGACTTAATTTCCTCTGCACATGTTAAAACAGAAATCACAGGGACTTTGGACTTCTGCCTCCACTCTACACCAGTCCTCTGTGTTCAGCCCACATGAAGGTGGGTTGAGAAGGGAAGCCTGGCAGGATCTAGTTAGAACCAGAGTCCTGGTCAAGGGAGGAACTGTTGGAGGCAACTTGTGTTGGGGGGATAGTGGAGAGGCCAAAGGAGAGAAAAGGGAGGTGAGAACATAGGTGCCATGGGGCAAGAGTCCCCTGCTCTCTTTTGCCTCTCCTCACTCTTGTTCCTGTCTAGCTAAAGTCTTCAGCCTCATCACTTCTCTGTGCTCTGGTTTTGCAAGTGAAGTAAAGAAATTCAGGGAGATGAATTGGAATGGAATCAAGAGACCTTCACTCTTGCCTTCTTGCCAGATCTCTAGGGCAGAGGGCTTGGGGTAATGTCTTATTGGTGAGGAGGCAAAGATTCTCAGGTTGGCTCAGAGAAGCCCTCAGAGCACCTCACAGCAAGATCCACCTAGATTGTGAAATCAATGCCAGGAGTGCAAACCAGTACAGTCCCTAAGGAGAGGAGATTCTAACAAAACAGCATATGCATTCACTCAGCAGTGGCATGGCTCGACTTCTAGGAAATTATCTAAGAAAAATGCACATTTGCAAACACAAAAAGATGTATGTACAAGGTGATTACCTGAGGCATATTTATAACAGGAAAGGAGATCATTGGACACCACCCAATGCCAATTCTTAATCAACTGGTTGAGTGAACAACAATACATCCCTATAATTGAGTGCTACCAGGCCAAAAATAATGAATAGGAGCCCTGTGAACTTATGACATCATTTCTAGGATATGTTATTAAATGGAAAAAGCAAGATGCAAAAGAGTACATGCAGCATACCACCTTTGGATTGAGAAAGCAGGAGAAATAATATTGTTTGCAGACATGTGCATGTGTGTGTGCACACAGGTGGGATAAACCAGAAATTAATTAAAATCATTACCTATAGGGGGTGGGTGGGAACAGGGCAGAGGAGGTAGGAATGAATGGGAGTAAAACTTTACTGATTATATCTTTTCAGGCAGTTTTGACTTTTGAAGCAGGTAAATATTTTACATAATCACTAGTGAAATTAGATGCAAAAGAAAGAGAAAAAAAAGCAAACCCTAAAGCCAACTGTAGCGGAGGCAATGAACCTAACTGTGTATCAACTTGATTATTCTACAAGAAAATAATTAATTCTAGTAATTTTTGAGTTTAATATCCTGACTCTGTATTCTTAGTAGAATATATTGGGTTGGCCAAAAAGTCTGTTTAGTTTTCTCTGTAAAAGACACATTTTTCATTTTCACCAATAACTTTATTGATTTGCGTATTTTGTATGTCAGCTCTCTGCCACTGTTGGCTTCTAGTGAGTAGAGACCAGGGGTGCTGCTAAATATCTTCCAATGCATAAGACAGCCTCACAGCAAAGAATTATTTGGCCAAAATGTTGATAGGATCAAGAAACTTCACAAACCACTTTTGACACATTTGATCAGTCACAGCACCTTCTCCATACATTGCACAAATCTGTTTTTGTGTTTCAGTCACATTTTTACCTTCCTAGAAATAATCATAATATACCAAAAATGTTGCATATCTTCTTCCATCTTCAATATTAAAATGGCTGCACGAAAATTCACCAATTTTGATAAGATTTTTTTAACGCACGTTGATATGACAGCTGTCACAATACAATTAACAAAATTATTTCGAATGAAGTTGAAGACAACTAAGCACTACTAGAGCCATTGTAAGGAAAAAACTAAATGCACTTTTTGGCCAACCCAGTACATTCGAAGAATTAAAAGAACTGAAAAAAATCTTGAACTTTCCTTGTAGGTCTGTTACTGGTCATGGTATTGGTGTCATAAATTGGAAACTTTTATTTCTTGTAGGGATAGATCAAATGAGTAACTATGTTTATATTACTGGAAATCTGGGTTTCACTGTGGAAGAAGACAAAAATATGAAATGGGGAAAGGTGAAGAACCCTGCGTTTCTTTATGTTTCTCCTAAAACACTGTTCACCGGAAGGGTCCGGAGTGCTGCATAGTAACATTGAACACACTAATGCCCATGTTTTCATTTCTAAGCACCATTTCCCACTACAAGAAAGTAGTGCTCCTTGGATAAATGGCTGATTCCTTGTCTGGGACTGGGAAACTACTAATGAGTCATGTTATGCCAGAAAGCTAGAGCGTCCTTGTGACAAAAGGACATAGGCATTGGCTTAAAGGGGCTGTCTCTTACTTCGTAAATTTGGAACACATTCAGCATCAAAAAGAATAACAGTAACAGCCTGGCTGGTGTAGCTCAGTGGATTGAGCATGCGCTGTGAACCAAAGGGTCGCGGTTCGATTCCCAGTCAGGGCACATGCCTGGGTTGCAGGCCAGGTCCCCAGTGGGGGCCACGTGAAAGGCAACCACTCCTTGATACTTCTCTCTCTTTCTCCCTCCCTTCCCCTCTCTCTAAAAATAAATAAATAAAATCTTTAAAAAAAAGAATAACAATAACAGATTGTAAGACATTGAATAAAAGATTTCATGAGTTCATTCTGACAGTTAAAATGGAACAGGGAGGAAAAACTCTTAAAAATAAATGTGAGCTAATGAAATGTAAAAGTAATGACAGAATTTTAAATTTACCAGTTTGCAGCCCTCAATATAATAGCTGATTCAGGTTACACTTACTAATGGTTGCTAAGACCATTGGGTGAAAGTTTGGTCTCAGTGTATTACCTCATGATTACTTACTCTTTACAAAAGGAAAAACCTGTCCTTCTAACATGAAAAGTCAGCACTGTCCACCTTCACCAAGTAACCAGCCAGCATTGTAACAGGGTGCAGCCAAGAGGGGGGCCCCAAATAGGGATTTGGAATGGGGTACAGAACTCAAGGTGTCCAGGAAATATTAGAAAGATATATAGGATGTCCTCACCCATCTCCCACCACAGGTATGAGTTGGGGGAAGGGACACATGGAGCAGGAACATGCAGAGCTATTACATACAGCAAAAGTTTTGCAGCTAACCTCTGGCATGGTCATTTAACATATCTATAACCTTTAACTGGTCTCATAGATTTGTTAAGTAGCTGTGGCCATGCCTTGAGCCAGGGGGATGGAAGTGATTTCCACCCCAGATGTAACTAGGGGGCAGCTCCCCCTGGTTACAGCACCTGCGTGAGAGCTTGGAGGAGACTGGCTCCATGATATGGGGCCACACCTGCCCAGACTTAAAATATCAACCCAGTAAACCTGGAATAATACAGGAATGCTGGCAGGTATAACTGATTGTAGGAGTTGGAAATGGGGTTGCAGAGGAAGGTTGGCTTGGGGATTTAAACCCAGACTCAGCAGCCATGTGAGGGGAGAATCACGAGGCTTTGGCAGAGTGGGGATTCCACCCCCAGCCCTGCGCAGCTTTGGCGAGAGTGAGGACCATGTGGCTTTGGGGTGCTCCCTTTTGCCACGTGGCTTAGGAAGCAGGAGAGACTTTGCCTGGAAGAAAAGGGGTGAAAGGACTTTTGCTGGTGGGCCAGGAGAAGGTGCCACATGGCTTTGGATTAACTGGAGATACTGGCAGCGACACAGCTGATGGTGGTGGGAGCCTGAATCACAGACTTCTACTTCTTTACCTGAGATACAGTACCCCAGATTAGGGCAGAGGGAGAAGGAAGGACTGTGTGTATCTGTGGGTGTCCTAAAAGACTTTAATATTTTAATGAAGACATTGGGTCACTGCTTTAAGTCCGTATAGCTTTAAATAAACATTTCCTTTCCTTTTCATAAATGTCTGGCATTGAGAGACATCATTCCTCCAGCAGTGAGCATAGCGAACCTAGTGGGGGGGTCCTTTCGGTAATAATATATTGTACCCCCCCTTGACCCCATTCTATAATAGCATTAGTGGGACCACCTGGCGTTAATTCCTCTTGATTTGCTCTAAGAATTTCAGCCACATCAGCCATGTTCTTGTCACAAAAAAAAATGTGTCCTGAATCTCATTATAAGGAGATAAAAAACAAATCTAGAATGTGAGCCATTCTACATGACAACTGACTGAGACTTCATAAAAGTGGATGTCATAAAAACATATTAAAATTATGTTCTGAGGAGAAGGGTGAGGAGGCAAAAACCAGTCTAGATTTATGAAACTTCCCCTGCCTGGTGTTGCTCAGTGGATTGAGTGCTGGCCTACAAACCAAAGGATCACTGGTTCTGTTCCCAGTCAGGGCACATGCCTGGGTTGCAGGCCAGGTCCCCAGTATGCAGTGCACGAGAGGCAACCACACATTTATGTGTCTCTTCCTCCCTTCCCCTCTGTCTAAAAATAAATAAATAAAATCTTTAAAATAAAACTAAAAAATAAACTAAAGAGACATTATAGTCAAATGCAATGCATAAACCTTAATTGAATCCTGGGTCACACACACACATAAAGACATCCTGGGACAACTGGGAAATTTTTCACATAGATAATAGGTGATATGTAATTATTGTTAATTTTTTAAGGTATGATAATGGTAACGATGATGGTTTTGTAGGAGAATGTCCTTATTCTTGGAGATTATGCAGAAGTATTGGGGCAAAGCGTCTGCAAGTGATTTTTCAATGGTTTAGCAAAAGAAGTGTGTGTGTGTGTGTGTGTGTGTGTGTGTACATCAAGAGAGGGCATACAAAATGTTAACAATTGTTGAATCTGAGTGAAGGATCCAAGTTCCTTATTGTACTATTTTTTCAATGTTTCAAGGTTGAAACTGTTCCTAATACTAGATTGGAAGAGAGGTCAATGCCAGGGGGGACTCCCAGTTTCCTGGACTCCTCCCACTCATCTTCCAATCTCCTGGCCAGCTAAGCTCCCTAGTCACCACCCAGCACAACAAGGGATCTGACAGTGTGATTTCCCTCAGGGAGTCTTCCTTCTCACCCTTAGATGGGAAGCTGTGGGACATATTGGATGGGCCAGCTGTGACCCTGGGCAGCAGGTAGGAGCAGGCATTCCCCTGATGAGGAAGCCTAGGGACAGAGGGCTTCCAGAATCACCTACCTTTTAAGGAGGTATCTCACAAGGAATCCACCAATAGCCTAGAGATATCTTTTCTGAATCCTATAATTGGGTGATTCTGAGAGAACCTGGCTGTGCTTGCCCTGAGCTTTCAAGCCTGGGCTAAACAAGGCCTAAAGCTGCCTAGAAAAGGCAGCCCCTCACCCCAACTTCACCCCGCTCCCAGCAGGGACAGCATACCAGCCATACTGTCAGTGACCCAGATCACCATGAATCACCCACCGCCACCCCCAGCCTAACTCTGGAGAGTGATCAGGTTTCTAGTACTGATCATCTCTCTCTTTCTCTCCTCTCCCTCCTCCCCTCACAACCCCTCCCCGGAAACCCCCCGTAGCCAGGCCTAGCATGACTCAGGCAGGCTCTTTTCATGTAGGAGAGGGCTATTGATCCTTTAGTCAATTCTCCTTCTGTCTTGCTAGGGAGCCTGAAAAGTGGGAGTCAGGAAGTTGGGAGGGGGCAGACAGGGAGGAGTTTGTTCTCCTGTTGCTTCCAGGCCTGCCAGAAGAGCATGGGGCAGTGAGTCAGAAAACTGGTGATCTGGGCTGCTATATATGACCTTGACCAAGCCAGTGATGTCTGTGGGCCTTAATCTCCCCCCTGTAAAATGAAGAGGAGATTGGACAAACAGGCATTTCTGATTCAAGACTCTCCTTTTCTACAAAGAGGCTAAACTCTCAATGCCCAAACCAAACCCTTTTTATTACAGACTCTAGCACAATCTAACAGCCTGTAGCGAAGTTCCATCTTTCTAGCTAGGATGACCAAGGAGACCTGAAAGTTTCTGCCTTATAGGTAGCCGCCTTTGAGTTTTGAAGGTAGGTCATATTATAAGATTCCCCATCTCACCTTCCTGGAATTTCAGTTAAGAATTACCTATTTGCTCCGGCCAATGTGGCTCAGTTGGTTGGAGCGTCCTCCCATATATCAAAAGGTTGAGGGTTTGATTCCTAGTCAGGGCACATAACTAGGCTGCAAGTTCGATTCCCAGTTGGGACACATATGGGAAGGTAACCAATAGATGTTTTCTCTCTCTCTCTCTGCCCCTCCTTTCTCTAAAATCAATAAACATATTTTTTTTAAGTGCCTACTCAACACCTTCCAAAACCACAGCTCTGCAATGTTCTAAGCCAGAAACTAAGAAAGATTGGCTAGAGATACAGAGATCCAAGCCTTCAGGGTGTTTACTATCTTCTATGGAACATGATCCCCAGATAGTTACTAGATCCAACCATATGAAATTGTCGATATGCAACTACTTTTGACCTACAAAAGATAATTTAATATGGTTCAACCTAATATTAATATGATTAGACATTACAAATCACAGACCACAATCAATACTATGGGATGGAGAGATGAGGTTTTCATCTGAAATGTGGCTTGGGTTTGGAGACATTTGGGAAAGCTGCCAGCTGCTAGGCCAGGCTGCCTTACCTCTCAATCTAGACTTTTGGCCCTGAAAGTAGACATTGGCTGAGCCTTTGTCCAGACTCTGGTTGAGATTCTAGCATTAGCCTTTCTGGTGACTGGCCAGGGCTGCTGCCCCTGGGTAGAGAGGAGAGTACTGTCCATTTGTAGTCCATTGTGCCTATGCCCTGAATGCCCTGCTTCATATCTTGGGAGCTGAGGATGGAGGAATGTAAGAGAGGAGGAAACAGAAAATATTCATCCTCTTCTTCCTGCTGTCTAGTGGCAGACAAGAACAGGGATTCATCCTTGACGTCTCATCTGGCACAGGGACACATGATGCTGGGAGCTGAAGGGGTGTTAGTGGGAATGTGGAGACCAGATTTGGCAGGGCTTACCTGGAAATTATCCTTGGAGGAGATGCTTGCCAAATAGGATATGAATGAGGAGAGAGGACAGATTTGATGGAGGATGGAGGAACAGATGAGGGAGGGGAGGTGGGTTGGGAGGAAGGGCTGTGCTACTGCATCTGGTTGAGGACACTGAGCATCATGGAGAGTCAGATACTCTGGCAGGTGAGGGAGGCTGTCACCCCCCAACCCCAACCCCAACCCCCCCCCCCCCCCGCCCCGCCTCCGCACTGGACCACCTCCAGTCTTTATCTGAGCAGGATGGCATCTGGCCTCAGCCAGTAGCCTGCTTCCTGCCTGCTCTCCTCAACTGTTAGGATGATTTCTCAATGTTTCTTCCCTGCTGTCTGTACTATACTTTTCTGTGTGGGAAATATTCATAGGACATTGTTAGGATGCTAGAATAGGTATAGCTGACATCCATTCCAGGGGATTTCTGATCTTGGTACCAAGGAGGTCAGTCCCCAGGCTTTGGGCTGGATAAGGGGCAGAGGCAACTCATTTTATTGAGCCAGAGCATTTGAGATGGATAGAGTTGGAGAATGGCCCAATTTCCCTCTTTTGCAAGTGAGGAAACTGAAACCTAGAAAGTTGCACAAGGATACCAGACTAGTTTAAGCCCCAGACACAGGGCTAGAGTCCTGATCTCCCCACTCCAGGTCTGTGAGTGGGTCCCTGACCCCAACAGTATCACTGTGACCCAGATCAACGACAGAGCTCCTCAGCCCCCAGTTTCTCAACCCATGTAACAAGGAAAACCATTCTAGCCCTTGCAAGGATGTGTGGCATGCTGAGGTCATGTGCTAGAAGCACTTCAGAAGAAAGATGCTAGAAACCATAAAAGCTCTGTGCCAGGATTGTTGCTGCTATTATTAACAATTAAGGTCATTAGCACTAGAGAAAATGCAAAGGAGAAACACTCTTGATGCCACCCTCCTTACTGTGAAGCTCCTAATGGAGCTGCATTTCTTCTCTTGATCCTTCTGCAGCCCCTCCCAGACTGGGGCCCTGAGCTGCGACAACCAGAGTAATTGAGAGGGAGCAGAAGTCCTGGAAAGGGCTGGCAGAGCCTTCCTCCTGCCTGGACATCCCTGCCCCTACCCTTTTCTCCCGGTATGGCCATTCTGAAAAGTCAGAGGAAGTGTGGAAGGGAAGCATTCTGACCAACTTCTTCCTCAGCAGCTGCCTGAACCTGAGTGGTTATGGAGCTCTGATTTGGGGGCTAAGAGTCATGGGAGTGGAGTCACTGTAATGCTACAACACAGGCTGATTTTATTGCCAAGCCAATCTGTCATTCATTCACTCATTCATTTGATCATTCAACAAACATTGAAGCAGGCACAAACTGTATGCCAGGCACCATGTTAGGATTTGGGGAGAAGCAGGGTCCAGGAGGCAGGGAGTGGCTAAGAACCACCTACTTAATAGCTCAAGGAGAAGTATCCTGAGCCTAGGCTCAGGGGTGCACAGCAAACCCTGATTGCATCAGTGTTCTTAAAGAGCTTGCATTTTTTGGAGAGCATCATGCTAAGTGAAATAAGCCAGGCAGTGAAAGACAAATACCGTATGATCTCACCTTTAACAGGAACCTAATCAACAAAACAAACAAACAAGCATAATATAAACAAAGATACTGAAATTGAGAACAGTCTGACAGTGACCAGAGGGGGAGGGGAGGGAATTTCAGGGGAAAAGGGGAATGGTTTAGAGCAACAAGTATAAAGGACTCATGGACAAAAACTATGGGGGGTGGAAATGGGAGGAAGGTGGGGAGGGCTGGGGTGGTAGGTTGGGGGCGGGGTAAAAGACAGGAAAAAAAAAAAAGAGCTTGCATTTGTGTCCCTTGAGGCCACTTTAACCCTGACTTCAGGAATATAAGGCCTTGACTCCGGGCATAATTGGGCTGGGAGGGACCTTGCAGACCATTATAGGGTACCAGTGGGTTACCAAAGAACTGCAGCTTGATGGTGAGGGACTTGCCCTTGTCCTTTGCCAGAGCAAATCTTCCCCTGGTCCAGAGCTTGGTGCTGGAGCTGAGTGTTCATTCAGCCTGCTATATCCTGTCGTTGGGGTGACATCCCAGTGTTACCTGACTTTGCCACCCCCCTGCTTATGTTCTAGGGCCCCTGAGTCTGTTGAATGCCCAGAAGGCGTCTGAATAGAAACCTTGGGATGAAAAGATAAATTTATGGAGAAACCTTCCAGTTTTTCTTTCAATCCTTACTTCTCATTTTAGCCCCTTCACCCTACTTTCCAGAGGCCATGTAGTATTACAGGATGAAAGGGTGGATTTAGTTTTGGTTGGTACATATTACACATACTTTTATTGAGCCTCAGTTTTCCCATCTATAAAATGTATATAATAAATAGCACCTATCATTATCTACTCTGTAGAGTGTCGTGATGGACAAATTAGACATGGGAGGTGACAGCATTGAATGAACGCTGAAGTGTTAGATCTATGTGCTATCCTTCTCATTTCAGTCCCTTCTCTTCACTGCCCAGCCTCAGGACCTCACTCTACTCCAGATCCTACTCTTACTATGTCTTCCCTCCTCACCTTGATCAAGACCTAAAATAATACTTGTTGCATCTTAAATAATAATAACTATAAGCAATAGTCTAAGCTAACTAACATTCATTAATTATGTTCTAGGTAGTGAACTTGGATTTCTCATTTAATATTCTCAGCAAGTAATAAAACCTATATTAGTATTGTCTTCATTTTACAAATCCCATAAACGTATTCATAAAACACAAGGCTGAGGTCCTACCCTCCTCCAGCTCATATGTGGATTTCCTCTTTCCATTGCTAAGTGACTGGTTAACAAGAATGGAGAAATTCAACAGCATTTATTGAAGGTCAACTAAATGCCTGCTGCTTTGAAATTATGTCACAACAACCACCTTCTGAAATAGGTACAGGATTTGTCTTGGAAATTATCTGGTTGTAAGAACAGAAATCCACTCAAAGAAGCAAAAGTAAAAGGGGCTTTACTGAAAGGCTACAGAGAAATATCACAGAACTTTGTGGTGGGAAGTGCAGCCCCTGTGTGGACTGTGCCTTCTCTCTGGAGCCACAGCACTGTTTTCGCTACTTCCTTGTCCACGTATGGACCTCCCACGATGGGTAACCAAGCAGCAGGTTCAGTGTCCAAGTCTACATGACCTTCCCATTTACCTGACCAGAGTAAATTAACTCAGTCTCTCAGCCCAAATGCCAGGAGATGCTGATTCCAGCTAGGTCCAGCGTGCACCCCTGCTAAGTGTCTATGGCCTGCTGGAGGGGGTGGGGACTAATCAAACACCATCACCTCAGCCTCTCCCTTCTAGAGTAGAAATTCCTTGACCTTAGATGGATTCCAATCCAAGTATGCTCCTCATCTCACCTGACTATCTCTAGGACAGCATGGAAATGATACACTGGTGGCAGCCCTGAAATAAGAGGCCATGTGAGTTGTCCCAGAATATGTGGGTTTGAGTTGGCCTGGAAAAACAGATTACCATTTAAGGCCTGCTGTATGCCAGGCATTTCATATACATTATCTTTAATCCTTACAATATCCTACAATATGTTATTGTCTCTGTTTTATAGATAAGAAAGCTCAGGGAGTTAAGTAGCTTACCCAGAGGTCATCTGGCTGGTTACACTTGGTTATTTGACCCAGGCCTTCTCTGACACTAAGATCAATGCCCTTTCTTTAAATAAAAATAAAAGGTATTTTGGTGCCTCCTCTCACAATCAAAATTAAGGACAACAAATATTTAGAAACAAGAAAACAACCAGAAATGATAGAAAATTGAACTGTACAGAAGTCCAACAACCATTCATCCAGACCTGTAAGAGGGGCGGAGTTGCAGCAGGAAAAAGTGGAGGTGCTGACCGGGGCATGCAGGCAGCAGCGGCTGGCAGTTCCCAGGTGTGCAGATAGCAGCTAGCAGATCCCAGGTACACAGGAGGCGGTTAGCAGACCCTGGGCACAGGGTGGCAACTATGCAGACCCAGTGAGGCCGTGTAAGGTGGCAGGCTGACCAGGTGGTCCCACAGTCGAGCACAGATAAGCCAGGCGAAGGGGAAGCCACGTAAGGGACTGGAATCCAAGACAGACTGGAGCAAGTGCCATTGTTCCCTCTCAGACCCCGCTCCCATATACAGTGTCACAATTTAGCGACTGGGCTGCCCTGCACTGGGGAACACCTAAGGCTCCACCCCTCACTATGTAACAGCCATGGTCAGACCAAGAAAAGGAAAAAGAAAAGAAAACACACCAAAAATGGCTCAAACAGGAGAACAAATCAAAGCCCCAGAGCCAATTCCTCTAAGTGACCAAGAGATAGCCAACCTATCAGATGCCCAGTTCAAAGCCCTGGTGATCAGGATGCTCACAGAATTGGTTGATTTTGCTCACAAATTAGATGAAAAAATGAAGGCTACAATAAGTGAAGTGAAGGAAAATGCACAGGGAACCAATAGAGATGAGAGGAAAACTGGGACTCAAATCAATGGAGTGAACCAGAAGGAAGAAACAAATAACCAAACAGAAAAGAAGGAAGAAACAAGAATTCAAAAAAATGAAGGGAGGCTTAGGAACTTCCAGGACATCTTTAAATGTCCCAACATCCGAATTATAGGGGTCCCAGAAGGGGAAGAAGAAGAGCAACAAGTGGAAAAGTTATTGGAACAAATAATAAAGGATAACTTCCCCAATCTGACAAAGGAAATAGACTTTCAGAAAGTCCAGGAAGCTCAGAGAGTCCCAAAGAAGTTGGACCCAAGGAGGAACACACCAAGGCACATCATAATTACATTAGCCAAGATTAAGATGAAGGAGAGAATTCTAGAAGCAGCAAGGGATAAGGGGACAGTCACCTACAAAGGAGTTCCCATCAGACTGTCAGCTGATTTCTCAAAAGAGACCTTCCAGGGAAGAAGGGGCTGGAAAGAAGTATTCCAAGTCATGAAAGTCAAGGACCTACATCCAAGATTGCTCTATCCAGCAAAGCTGTCATTTAGAATGGAAGGGAAGATAAAGTGCATCTCAGATAAGGTCAAGTTCAGGGAGTTCATCATCACCAAGCCCTTATTATATGAAATGTTAAAGGGACTTATCTAAGAAAAAGAAGATAAAAAAATTATGACAGTAAAAAGATAGCAAACTCACAATTATTAACAACCACACCTAAAACAAAAGCAAACTAAGCAAACAGCTAGAACAGGAACAGAACCACAGAAATGGAGATCACATGGAGGGTTAGCAACAGGGGAGTGGGAAGAGAAGAGAGGGGGAAAAGGCACAGAGAATAAGTAGCATAGATGGTGGTTAAAAATAGACAGGGGGAGGGCAAGAATAGTGTGGGAAATGTAGAAGCTAAAGAACTTACGACACATGGACATGAACTAAAGGAGGGGGGATACGGGTGGGAGGGGGTGTGCAGGGTGGAGGGGAATGATGGGGAGAAATGGGACAACTGTAATAGCATAGTCAATAAAATATATTTTTAAAAAAGTATTTTGCTTTGATTCTGCTGGGATGTATATTCCATGAAGGCAAGAGTCAGTCTTTTTGTTCACTGATCTAGTCCAGGCACTTGTAACAGTACCTGATACCTGACACATAGTAGGTACTGAATAAAACATTTCTGAGTAGTTTTGCTTTGCTATCTTCTGCACTCCTGTGCTTCCCACGGTCAAAGGAAAAAAGTAATACTCTAGGTCTTAGAAAAAGACCCATTGAAATATGCTAGGGTAACCGTCTGGGTGTGTCTCCTATCCTCCTCAACTCCCACAGTCAACATTGATGGGGGACATTAGTAACAGTCCATCAATATGGATGAGTCTAAAGGAAGTATGGCCCTAGATCCCTGTTTGTATATCAGACATTCAGCCCTGTGAGGGAAGCCAGTGAAAGGAGAGATCCCTAACACTGGATCATCCACCTGTTGAGGTGGAAATAGGATGCGTAGGTCCTCCCTTGCTGAAAAAAAGAACGGTAATTGCCCCTGAAATTTCAGCTCCAGGGGTTAGAGTTTATCCAGTCCTGAATTTCTTGCCCTTTCCCGTAACAATTCCCTGCATCCTCAGTCACCCAGGCAGCCTTCCCAATCCCAGCGGCATGGTACTGTGTAAGAGCACACACTTGGGAGAATCGGTGGAACTGGGTTCAAGTATGCCTGGCCAGCTCTGTGACCCTTGACAAATCATTTACCTTGTAGAGTCAATTTTCTCTGGAAAATGAGGATAATACATGAATATCAAGGGTGATATATGTACAAAGGCATGGCCCATAGTAGGTGTTCATTGAATTTTAATTTTTCTTCTTCCATCCCTCTATTTCTGTTTTCCTTCTCCATGGATCTTGGCACGAGCCTGACCACTTACTCTCTGCTAACCTTTGGCTCAGGGCATTTACAAAAGGGTTATAGTCCAGTATCCTCCAGTAACAGAAAGGCCCAGAAGCCCCAGGCTGTCGCAACTTTCCACCAAAGGGCCTGCAGAGGCCAGCTGGGGGCTTCATAATTTCCACATGATGGGTTATCTTCCCACTGCCAGTTCTGGGATTGTGCTTGATATTTGTGCGACAAGAGTTCTGGCAAAATAAGGTAGAATGGCAGGTGCAGAGCTACAGTCACCTCACCTTGTCTGCACTTGCCCTGCATTCCTTCCACAGGAATAGATGTAAGAGCCACTGCTGGGAAGTTTCTTGTTGATGGAGGAAACCAGAGTGGGTGACTGTGCTCTACTTGGTGACTTTACTCTATTTGCTTATAGAAGCTGTGGCCTGAGGATGTGATCATGATTTGGTCCCCCAGAGAAGCCACCAGCTGCAAGTGTAATTGAACAGGCTACTTAATGAATAGGAGAGTCCTAGCCTGGGACCTCCTCTCTCCCCAGCACACACTCACACAGAAATTTTAGGGACACTTTGGCTGATGGGGAATGCATGCACCGGAACTTGCCTTTCCTGAGCTGGAAGGGGCTTGGCATTGAGTGGCTGGGTTGGGTCCCTGTTCTTGCTCCTGCTTCTGATCCATCACCTAAGTGCTAAAGGCTCTCTTGGCATGGGGAAATTCTCCAGCCCCCCTCTCAGTTTCTCAGGGATGGCATCCAGTGATGAAAGGTGCTTTCAGAGGAAGTGAGGATATGACCATTAGTTGAGAGCTCACGTGAGTAGTATGATTGCCTAAGGCAGCGTGGTTGATAAGGATGTGTCAACTAGTGAATTCTGACTATAGCATTAGCTGAACCTATTTGCAGCATGTGAGCTACTGGAAAGAAGTGGTCAGTCTTTGTCATCTCTGCATACCCAGTGTTTAGCACAGTCTTTGGTTCTTAGAATGGTCATCCATAAATGTTGGATGGATAGATGAATAACTGAATAAACAGAGAGAAATTTTTCTTTAGAGTCAAGAGCACACAAAGTTTACCTTCTTTCCCAGGGTCACCGTCCCTGTTTGTCATTCCATCACCTCATACCTGAATAATTTCAAAGGTGTCCTAATGACAAGTAGAGAGGAATGAGCTCTGGATTAGAAGGTGGGGGACCTGGAATTTGAACCATTTATCACTTTTGGGAAATCACTGAACCATTCTGGGCTTCAATTTGTTCATGTTCAAAGTGAATACTTTGGCCTAACTGTAATTCAAAGACATCTCAACTCTCAAATTCTCTGCCTCCTTCTACCCAAGCAACCCTGCAGATTAATTATTGTTGGTTACCAAAATTTAAAAATAAGGTTTTGCATAGAAATCCAAATTTCTTGCTTCTTCTCTAAAACCAGAAGCCCTGACAATAGTGGCCTGCCCTGTTTTCCGTGGCAGTGGTGAGCAGGAACTGAGTAACTGCTGCTCCACTCAGACAAGTGTGTACTTTTAGTTTGCCAAGGTTTCCTCTTCTCCCTGTCACATAGTGCTCAGCCTGCTTTGCTTATTTTTGTGCCTTCTTGGTCTCAGGAGGCATTTGAATTTGCAAGCCAAGAATGGAAAAAATAAAACTTATAAGGATGAAGGCAAGGGCACTTTGGATGAGGTGACGGCCCTGGGAAGTGGCGCTCTTCTTTGCTGGGCTTAGGTGGCAGAAACTTGGGGATCTTCCTGGGAAGCTGGTAACTGGATTGTGAAAAGACACCGTGGCCAGTGCCCCAGGAGACTTTGCTTATGGATTTGGCCTCCCAGAACTGTTGAGCCCCTTGACTGAGGCAGCTGTGTCCCCTTCACCTATCTCCCCCTCCTTGGACCATTCTGGTAGCTTGGGAGGCTCCCTGGGGCCTCCTCTGTATAACTTTATGGCCACTACTTGGAGGTGGGGAGGAGGGCTGGGGCTCCATTGTAGAACTTTGGCAATGGTGGCAATTCTCCTTTCACTTCTTTCTTTTGTCCAACCTCCACTAGTGTCCTTGGCACAAAACAGGTCAGGCTGTTTGAAGGGCAAACTGCTTAAGTACAGTGTGAGCTGACCCAAGATCCCAGCTATATTCAGATGGGTGAGGTGCACATTTTCCTGCTAACTTACTCAGCTCATCTCATGGCACCTGTTGATGTAATCAGCTGCACTTTGAAACTTCCCAGGGCTGGCCATCCCAAAATCTCTTGTCTCACTGGGAGCTAACTGTGCCCAGTTTAAGTCAGGGCTGTTTTCCACTCAGCTCCTCAATCATCCTCTCTGAGCAACTCTGCCTCTCTATTACCCTAACTAGGTGAAACATCCCCTACTTACCCCTTCGCAGAATATTTTCTTGTACTTTCTGGTGTGTATACTTTTCTTAAGCTTGTTTGTTATCATTTTATCAATTATTCTGAGGTCTGATATAGTCCTGTGTTTTTTTTCTTTAAAAAGCTTCTATATTTTCTTTCATTAGCCTTTTCATTACTCACAGGTGTCTCTCCTCACTTGACACCCTTCCCTTGTAATAGTTCCCTTTTCATATAGACATCCACATCTGAACTCCTACATTGTGTTGATTCTGTTTTATACTCTTTTTTAATTTTTAAAAAAATTTGTTCAATTACAGTTTACATTCAATATTATTTTATATTAGTTTCAGGTGTACAGCATAGTAGTTTGACATCATGTACTTTACAAAGTGTTCCCCCTGATATTTTCATGACCTACCTGGAACCATACAGAGTTATTACACTATTATTGACAATATTTACTATGCTCTACTTTACATCCCATGACTATTTTGTAACTGCCCATCTCAAGTCCTTCACCTTTTTCACCCAGTCCTCCAATTCCCTTCCCCTCTGCCAGTCATCAGTCACTTCCCTATATCAATGAGTCTGTTTCTGTTTTATTTGTTCATTTATTTTGTTCTTTAGATTCCACATATAAGTGAAATCATATGGTATTTGTTGTTCTCTGACTGACTTATTTCACTTAGCATAATATCCTCTAGGTCCATCTATGTTGTCACAATACATTATGATGATTCTTGTCCTGGTCACTTTCAGAGACATGACATGGCTTTTGGTGTTTTCCCAGTGTTCTGTAATCCAAATGGTGGATTTTGAGCAAAGCAGATCTTCAGTTTTTTTAGGGATATTTAGTTTCTTTTTTTCCAGAATATAAAGCAATATGTAAAGATACCTAACATTTATTGAGCACTTATTATGTATCAGGCACCATGCCAAATGCTGAAATTCCATGACCTCATTTCCTCCTCAGGACAACTCTATAAAGAAAGTGTCATTCCTAGTCTTTTCCAGAGAAGAAACTGAGGTTCAGAGAAATAACATATTTTATCCAAGATTCCACAGCTACAAAGTGGGGGGTGTGGAATTCAACCCATGTCTCTCAAATTCCAAAGTCTGAACTCTGTATTGTTTCCATACAAGATCATTCTAAAAAGTTTGGAAAATTCAGAAAAGCATAAAGGGAAAAAAAAGATTTCCACAAGTCCAGGATAACTATCGACATTTTGGTGTACTCTCTTCTATTCTTTTATACGTGTGGGTGAGTGTGTGTATATATATATATATATATATATATATGATTTTAGCAAAATTGGGAACACAGTGAATGTTGAATTTTTTATTCAAACTTTTTCCTACCCAATACTATATCATGAGTATTTTCTTACAAGTCAGCCCAAACATGGTCATGGAATCTAATAATAGCAGGCACCCAGGGGTGAAAGGTCTCTGTGATTTTAGAAGGGAAATAATGATACTGATGCCTGCAGCCTTTGCCTTGAAAGGAGACAATCTGGAGCTAGCCTGGGTGGAGCACCAGCGTCTGCATGTGTAGTGAGGAGATCAGAGAAGGAAAAGTGCTTGGAGCTCTTGAAGTGCCTTTGAGAAGTTCCTTCCCTTCCTTTGTGTGCCTGGATCCCACATGAAGGTGCAGGCCAACCTGTGTTTGAAGTGAGAGTTAAAAATGCAAAGCAGCTTTTACACAAGCTCAGTTTTAAGGGCCAGTCTTTCTGGAAGAAGTGAACACTCCAAATCCATCCCCCTATAAATCTATGAGTAGAATTACTCATTAAGGTCAGAGAGGCTGGCTCCTCTTGCTGGATCTGTACTCTTACACTAGCCTCTGGTTGGAGAGAAACAGGAAGCTTTCCTGCCTTTATTCTCTGAAATGTGTATGTGCGAAAGAGGCTCAGTATATTTTATCTGTGTATATTTTATAAGAAAAGATACTTGCTAAAAAATCATCTAAGAATAAAACAGGGAGGGGCAGAGAGAAGGAATTAGGAAGACCAGCAGGCTGTCACCACTCATTAGATGATTAGCAAATGTAGGACTTGGCCCAAAGACAGGGTCTAGTGTATATGACAGGGACAGAGAGCCCCTGTGCTTGTGGTAGATGACTGAACACCCTTAGGATGTTTTGGAATGCTACCCTGAGGTGCCAGCCTCTTAGAGGTTGTACCAATCAGTTCTCATCAATTTGAGAGTGAGTCCTGCTGGCCTCTGTGGCAGATATAGGTTTGTCCAAAGAATGTTGGTACATCTTCTATGCAGGCTCAACAGCTGGGACATGAAGTCTTGGGTTTGTTCATCAGCTGGACCACCTCTCTGTGTGATCTGGGGAAACCTGCCACCACTCTGTGCCCGTAGTCTGTCCCCTGACCCTCAGAAAGGTTTCACCCCTGCACTTTCATCCTTCCTTAGGGAGGTTTCACCCTGTACCTTCCTCTTTCCTAAGCTATCTTTGGGAGATAGTTGAGGAAAATGCTTTCGGTTCTTTTATGAATATAGAGGATTCTTCATTATTACACTGGTTACTGTAGAAGCTCCTGAGACAACACAGGAAGAGAACAGTGTTGTTGCACATGTCATTTAACTCTTAAACTTCAGCATTTTCAGTCCTTTAAATACCAGATAATATAATCTTGACTACCGTTGTGGGTGTTTACAAGAATCACATGGGATAATGGATATGAGAGTGCTTTGTATACCCTAGGGTGCCTACAAATATATAGATTATGATATGTGAAGATTCTTGAATAGGGAAAGCCCCTGTTGACTCAGCTGACTCCTCTGAGGTTTGGAAAGCCATTTCTCCAGCTCATGTAAAATTTTAGCCTTCTTTGTTCTGTGGGATGGGTTCTTTCCCTACTGTAAATGGGAGGGTAAGTTCCAGGAAGTACGAATGGCTTTCTGAAACTGAGTGAGGGATTTGGGAGTCTCAAGGCATTAGAAGGAGCCCATTAATTGAGTTCTTAACCATGCCACTAGCTAACACCGTGTGTGACCTTATGCAAGCCCCTTAACCTCTGAGCCTCACATTCCTCATTTGTTTCTAACCACAAAGAATTGATTATTCTAGGGGGAGCATATGGAATCTAAATGGAAGTATTTTGAGAAATTAAAACATATATGAAAGGACATTGTCAGAACTCAGAGGTGTTCCTAAGGATGTTGAGATGAGCCAATGTTTGATGAAGACTGGAAGCCCTAGAATCTCATTTTTTCAGAATTGGAAGGAGCCATAGTCAACACTTTCAATTTTACAGACCAAAAGAAAAAATGAGGCCAAGGAAACTACATCGTTTCTTACACACTACCCTGACCAGGTCACATCCTCTACTCTAGGGGTCAAGGTCCCCAGCGTGCAAGTGGGGTGCCCTCCAGTTACCTCCTTGCTCATCCCAGTGCTGGTGAGTGAGGACTAATTCATTTTGTATACGTTGTAACATCCTGTATTAAATCATCTCAGATCCGCCAGATGTAAACAGTGTCTTTCATGCTAGCATCCCAGGATCACCCCAGCTTTCATCCCTGTCTCTGATCACCCACATTTATGAAGCATGCTTGCCCAGCAAAGTGCGAGGCGAGTCCTTCTTTCCAGTGGCAGCTTAGGGACTGAGCACTCTGAAAGAAACTGCAGAGACTTGGCGGAGTCTCTGAAGTCTCTGAAACCCCAGGATTTCTTGCACTTTGAGTGTTTAGGGAGGCCAGGTGGAGGACTGGGTGAGAACTGGGCAGGAACTACCCCCCCCCCCCCGCCCCGCCCTGGACCCCCTGAAGCTAAAATGTGGTGGTTTCTCCCCAGGGTGTGGCGTGGGGGGGGGGGAGGATTAGGGTCCTGGGGGGCGGGAGAGGCTGCTGGGCAGGCTGAGTCACTGACTCCTGGTGAGCCTACACTGAGTGGCGGGGTGGAGCCCCCGCCTTTTTTGGCTTCGGTGTGGAGCCAGCCTTTGGAAGGACTGGAGATTTGTTGCTCCAGCTGCTCCAGGGCTGTGGGCTAAGGGTTGGGTGTAGGGACTTCTTGAGGGGGAGAGGCTACCACTTCTGGTCCCCGCCTTGCGAGCCGGGAGCTCCCTGTGTCGTGGGCTCGTGTGGGCTTTAGGACCCAGGAAGTTTCTGCGGAAAGAGGTTTGGGTTCTCCACAAGGTGTTGTACTCGGTCTGGATCCTGGAGGAGAGGAGCACTCAGGCCTGTGCCCCCGGTTGCTAATGCCTAGAGTCTCCCTTAATAGTAAAATGCGATGCTAGTCTTCTGCCTCCTTCCACCCCCCAAGCTGGAGACCAAGCCTCCCCTTCTCTTCCCACCTTCTTTGCTTGCCCCTCCCCGCTTAAAGGTTCCTAGAGGAATTATGCACACTGGCCCACCCGTCCTGCTTCCTTTTACTCCCACTTCTCCTTCCACCTCGCCCTCCAAAATGAGAATTTCTAAATAGCCCTGGCTGGTAGCTGAGTTGGTCAGTCTCTGCTGTCTCCGTATATGCCAAGGTTGCCAAGTTGGATCCCGGGTCAGGACACATACAAGAATCAACAGATGAATGCACAAATGGAACAACAATATTTCTCTTCCTTCCTCTCTAAAAATTTAAAAAATTAATTCTAGCCCTGGCTGCCCATGTGGTTCAGTTAGTTGGAGCATGGTCCCTTAGAAGGGAAGGTCTCTGGTTCCGTTCCCAGACACAGCACATACCCAGGTTGCTGTTGGATTCCCGTGGGTGTGTGCAGAAGGCAACCAGTCGGTGTTTCTCTCTCTCTCTCTCTCTCTCTCTCTCTCTCTCTCTCTCTCTCTCTCTCTCTCTCTTTCAAAAGCAATGAAAAAAAAAAGGCCTCAAGTGAGGATAATAATAATTTCTAAATAGAAGACATATTCTTATTAGACTGATTAGACTGATGTGGTCAATGCAGTTTATTGACTATGTTGTTAAGTGACAATTTTGAACCCTGAAGTTGCTAACTTGGCAGATCCATGGCCCTCTTTGATCATGCAGGTTAAAAAGTGTTGCGACAGAAATAGTGGAAACCTTTCTTTCTGTTCCCGCCTTTCTCATCTCTAGCTTTATCTGTTTCTTCCCTTTTCTTTATTTCTCAGGTGCATAATTTATATATTTTAATAACCCTGTGAAGACAGCTGAAACCACTACCCAAGCCAAAAACAAGATCACTACTGTAACTTACATCCACCTATGTGCCCTCTCTGTCCTGTCTTCCACCCCATCACCTATCCCAACCATTATCCTGAATTTTGTGATTATCGTTCTTTTGATAAACATGTGTCTAAACAAATATTTTATTTAGTTTTGCTTTATATTCTGCATTAAATTATAGACTATGTACAGTTTTCTGGGATTTGCTTATTTTTACTCAATAGTTTAATACTAGGATTCATTCCTCTTCAGTGTAGCTGTAGTTCATTCATTTTCACTGCTATATAATATTTCACTGGTGAAGCTAGCACCATTTTTCACCATTTTGAAGAGCATTCCTGTTCATGTCTCCTGATGTACATGTGCAAATGTTTCCTGGGTATGGAGCTCTGAAGGGAATTGCTAGGTCTTAGTATGAATATTCAAATTTACAAAATAATGACAGGTTGTTTCCTAATACATTTACAAATGTAGCTTTCCCCTACCAGTGAAGTATAAGAAATACTGTTGATCTATGCCCTCTCAAGTACTAGGTATTGACAGACTTCTTCACTTTTACCAGCTAAATGGTATAGTATCTCTTAGTGATCTTGATTTGCATTTCCCTGGTTGCCAATGAAGTTGAGCAGCAAAAATAACATTCCATAGATCAGACACACAAAAATAGCATATATTAGAGTGGTTGTGCCCTGGTTGGTGTGGCTCAGTGGATTGAGTGCCTGCCTTTGAACCAAAGGGTTGACGATTCCATTCCCAGTCAGGGCACATGCCTAGGTTGCACACCAGGTCCCCAGTAGGGGGTGTGTGAGAAGCAACCACACATTGATGTTTCTCTCCCTCTCCCTCCTTTCACCTCTCTCTAAAAATAAATAAAATCTTTAAAAAAATTAAGTGGTTGTATATGGAAAAATCTTAAATATATTTAATATGTTAAAAGACATAAGGGTATTTAAAGAATTATGAAGGGAAACAAACCTCAATTGATGAGATTGCTTTGTCTTTGGATATCTCTCAGATGTCTCAGATATCCAAAGAGAATGTCTAGAAATGAAAATGAAAAAAAATACAGAAGGAAATTAAAATTTTGATAAAAAGGTTAAAATTATATAATTACAGATGAAAATATTTCTGGAGAAATTATATAGAACATGGAACAGATGAAGATAGAAAATATGGAAGAGGAATAGAAAATAGAGGAGTTGGCAAATTTATTTCCATAAAAGGCCAGATAGTAAATATTTTAAGTTTATGGCCCATATAGTCTTTGTCATTACCACTCAACTCTCCTATTGTAGTGTGAAAGCAGCCATAGCAACATGTAAATAAATGGGTGTGGCTGGGTGCTAACAAAACTATATTTACAAAACCAGACAGCATGCTGTCCAGACTTGGCTCATGTGTTACATAGTTTGCCCACTTTCGAAATACAGTGAAAAGATCCCAATATACATTTAATTAATGTTCCAGAAGAAGATAATACAGGGAATAGGAGTATGACAATATTGAAGAATCGATGGTCAAGAATTGATTAAATACAATTATTATATTTATAAGACCTAATGAATCCCACTCGGGAGAAATAAACTTCACCCCTAGACACATCATAATGAAACTACAGAACACCAAGGACAAATAATTTCACAGTAAACCCAACAGGTAAATTGCATTCAAGAGAATTACAATTATTTTGACAACTGATTTCTCAACCTCAACGATAAAAGCCAGAAGATTGTGGACTGAGACAATCTTCAAAGGGCTGAGACAATAAGCGCTAACACAGAATTCTACTATCAGTGAAAATCTTTCAGGAATGAGGGAAAAATTAAGGCCCTTTGCAAACTAACAAGGAGATTTCCACTAAGACAGCTTCCAAAAAAATAGTTCAAGAAGAAACATTACCTAAAGGAAAGGCAACCTATAAGTAAAATCCATAGTAACAATAGCATATAAATGAGAAAGTGAATAATTGGAGTTTAAGTGTTCTATAGTCCTAGTATTATTTGGGAAGAAGTTAAAGATATTGACTATCAGAAACTTTTATGTTAAATATACATGTTAAGTTTCTAGGCTAACACTAAAAAACTAGGAAGAAAATGGAAAGAAAGAAGCAAAGGAATATGAATGAAGACAATAGGAAATGTAGTTGTTAAAAAAAATGAAGGCTGTGATATAGAAGAAAATAATAAATATTACCATTTATTGAGTAGTTACCATGTTAGTTATTTTGAATCATTAATGTTCATAATTTCATGTAACATAGGTAAGAGTGTCAGGATGAAGTACCATAAAATTAGTTTCATTATTCCTGGACTGTTGCACATAAAAGAAAGTCTGGAACTGGAGTTCTTAGAAACAGCATGGTGAAAAGAAAAGCATCAGACAGCAAAAGTATGAAACTCACCTCTCTACTTAGAAACTTTGTGTGGTATTGAGTACAGTTTGTCCCTCAGTTTTCTCATCTGTAAAAGTAAGTCAGAGTGCTCAACATTTAATAATGTTCATTAAATGCCAGATGCTTGCTAAATGGTAGATGTTATTGGTAGAGAACTTTTTCACAGTCATAGAGCTTAGATTCCAATTCAGGTCATTGAAATTGAACCAAAGTTACTTTCTCTTCTACGACATGGTAGACTTGTCCTCTGTTCTCTAAGGCACAAGTATCATGTAATAGCTGAAAATGTAAGTTCTAGAATCAGGCAGACCTGCATTCATGGCTCAGCTTGACTACTAGCTAACCCTAAGACTTTGGGCCTCAGTTTCTTCAATTGTTGAAAGGGGACAAAAGTAGCTGTCACAAAAGGTAGTTGTAAGATTGCAAGAATGCATGCCAATCACTTTGGTGGTGGAAATCACAAATTAGGTCCCAGCTTAATACAGCCGTACTTCAGGGATATTGTGGGTTCAGTTCTAGACCACCATGAAAATAGTGAGTCAATCTTTTTGCTGGTGGAGGGTCTTACCTTCAACTTATAAAAAAATGTAGCATTAGTGAGGCACAGTAAAATGAGGTATGCCTGTATAAGAAAGAATAAGAGCTACTGAGTGGGCTCTTAGGCAACAATAAGAAGAAATGGTTTCTATCATTGGAAAAGGGATTAGTCTAGATGACCTTCATTCTCTTCCAACCTTGAGATGATCTTTTCTTCCTTAAATAAGAGCAAGGGAAATTCAGCTATAATTCCTCACCCACATTCTGACTGATGAGCAGGTCGCCAGTGGCTCCAGACTCTACAGGTAAAATGGGCTGGTTGATAGCATTGAATAATAAGCACAATAATAATATTCGAATGTTTTACAATGTGGCAGTATTATTTCAGAATCTTCTGAAATATTTTAAATGGTGATGCTATGGTTATCCCCTGTTATCATCGCCAAAACTAAAGAGCAGAGACATTGACTAACTTTCCCAAGGTCAAACAGGTAGTGATAGTGGATCGGGGACTTGGGTCCATCTACCCACAGGGCCTGTGCTCTGCACTTTAAAAGGTGACCTAGTCCCTGAGAAAAAGGGTTCTCGTTCTGGAAAGTACCTTCAAGGCAATCTTATGGAACAAGTGTGGCCTTTGTCAAACTCAGGTTTGGATTCTGGTTTTACTTTTTACTGTGTGACTCAAGAAGAGGTATTTAATCAGTTTTCTTTTTTACAAAATGGGGGCAGTATTATCCATTTCCCATTGTATGGACATACCGAATTTTTTGGACTATAAGACACACTTTCCCCCACCCCCAATTTGGGAGCAAAAGGGGGTACATCTTATCGTCTGAATGTAGCTTACCTGGCTCGCTTGGGGGGACGGCCTATATTATTTATATTATTAAATATTTTACCACATTTTTTGCTCCAAAAATTTTTTTCCTGTTTTCCTCCTCTAAAACCTAGGTGCATCTTATGGTCCAGTGCCTTTTATGGTCTGAAAAATTCAGTACCACATTTTGTTTATCAATTTCCCAAGTTTGTTGGGAGAATCAAATGAAATAATACAAGGTATTCAAAGAGACTGGAGACACTGTATTTCCATTGTGAATCAGGAGGACCTCAGCTGCACCAGCTCTAAGCAGATGCCTCTGTGCTCTGAGCTGATGATGGGGTTACTTTCAGAGAGTGAGTAACAGAAAACTGACTTTTCCCCTGCTCCTTGGAAAGAGGACTTGTCCATTGCCCTCAGTACTCTTCCAACTCCCGTCACAGAGCATGGTCTTCAGAAACCCCATCTGTTTCCCTCCCCTTGGTTTTGCTACTTAGTTTTGCCAGGTCACCTATTGCGTTATTTGATATTGTGCCAGTCCCTCTGTGAGCTCCCAGTCATCACACCTCCAATACCAACATGGTCCTGAGTTCCTGGTGACAGTCACTGTGCCTCCACCTCCAATACCAACATGGTCCTGAGTTCCTGGTGACAGTGGTGACTATGCCCACAGTTCTGGATTTAGTCTGCTCTTCCCTTCACCTTTTTATCTGTACCAGCACTATTCTGTTCACTTCCCTGTTTTCTTCTTTTCAAAAATATTTTTATGGTGGTAAATGGCATTAATTACATTCACATTATTGTGCTACCATCACTCCTGTCCATTTACAAAATTTTTTCATCATCCCAAATAGAAACTCTGTACCCATGAAACAATAACCCCACCCAAACCCTTTTCCCCCCAGTCCCTGACAATCTCCACTCTATTTCCAATCCTTATGAATGTGTGCTTAGAATAGGCACTCCATATAAGTAGAATCATACAATATTGATCCTTTTGTTTCTGACTTGTTTTATTTAGTATAATGTTTTCTTTTTAAAATTAAATTTTTCTTTTTTAATTTTTATTGAATTTATTGGGATGACAATGGTTAATAATTACATAATGTTTTCAAGTTTCACCTATTTTGTCTATCAATTCATCTGTTGATGGATGCTCTCTTTAATGAAACTTTGGGCTATCAAAATTTGCAGTGATATGGAGAGAACAGCCTACTTTTTAAAAAGATTTTATTTATTTATCTTTAGAGAGGGGAGAAGGAGGGAGAGAAACATCTATATGAGAGAAACATTGATCAGGTGCTTCTCGCATGCCCCCCACCAGGGACCTAGCCAGCCACCCAGGCATGTGCCCTGACAGGGAATTGAACCTGAGACCTTTTGGTTTTCGGGACAATGCCCACCCAACTGAGCCACACCTGTCAGGGACAGCCTACTCTTTCCTTGAAGCAGGAAATAGGAGAGTCACCTTCCCAGGTGGTGGGGCCTTGCTCTCGTTGTGTGGTTTACAAAGTCTGCTCTGAAGCCTGTTCTAGGATGTCACCATTCCAAAGGTCTCTCTTTCAGCAGGTAACACCACCTGGACCTGGAAGTGCTAGTTGGAAAGGAGAGAAGGGATTGTTTGGGGCTCCATTCTCACCTTTGCCTGCTTTCCTGAGGACAGAGCCTACCATTGATTGCCAGGAGTGCTCTGTTTTCAGTACTGTAGGCAAAAAGGTCTAGAGACTAGAGCAGCTTTTGTTTTACCTTTTTATAGTTCTGAGTTTTTTTCTTGTTTTATGTATTTCTTCTCCTTGTCAACTCTGTCATTTCTGGTCTGCTTGGCTTCAATACCCTTTAGGATTTCTGTATCTACTCCACTATAATCACAGGGCTTCCTAATTCAGGCGTGTCCCGTGTTCTTTATTTAGACTCTGTGTCTGGGAGTTCCCGGAGGGGAAGGGCCCCCTTCCTTCCTTTCTCTGAATCTTCCTACATCCTTTTTTGTTCTCCTTTCTCTGTTTGTTTTGCACCCCTCAATGCCAGGAATTGCATAGCCTCTATCTCAGCTATAGTCTGTACCCTCAAGGTGTCCAGGGCCTAAAAGGATGACACACACTGCATTCTACACACCCTCAGAGTGTGTCACCATTGCCTCCGGGAGGAAGTAGGAAAACCCATGTCAATAGTCTGAGCTCATCAGGACAGGAATCCTTCAGCTCCAAAGTCCTGGGTTGGGCCTAAAACTCTCTGACTATTTTATGCAGGCTGCTCTCTTGCTCACTTATTCCTGTTTCTCTTGACTTTCTTTGTAGGACCTTGGAGCATGTAGTGTATCTTAGCTTTTTTTAGGCTCTTTCTGCAGGTGCATGGCCTTAACTGAGTCATGTCACCTTAAGACCATGTGTTATAAAATCTGTGGGTGGAATAATGTCATCAGGTTCTGTCTGTCTTAAAATTCTGTCCCAAAGATAACACATCAGTGCTTTGAAACTGTGACGCATTGCCCGGATGTGAGTTCTTACCACAACCTTCTCTCCTCTCCTCTCCTCTCCTCTCCTCTCCTCTCCTCTCCTCTCCTCTCCTCTCCTCTCCTCTCCTCTCCTCTCCTCTCCTCTCCTCTCCTCTCCTCTCCTCTCCTCTCTTTCTTGAGAGGAGAGGGTAGGAAGGAAGAGTGGGAGAGAAAGAAACAGCAATCAGTTGTCTCTTGCATGTGACCCAACTGGGGGCCAGGCCCGCAGCCCAGGCATGTGCCTTGACTGGGAATCAAACCAGTGAACTTTTGCTTTGCCGGACGACACCCAACCATCTGAGCCACACCAGCCAGTGCCACACTTTCTTTGATGCTCATGAACTTTTCTACTTTGCTTTCTTACCAACTCCACTTAAGAGGGAACCTCAGGACGACAGGTTCCCCAGGTATAGATGCAAAAGATGGAGATGCTGGAGAAGTCCGTGAATGGTAGTACCAACATCTACCTGGTACATAGAGCCCAGGATGCAGACCCTGGCCCAGAAAGCATAGGAACAAGGGGGTCAGGGGCACTGGGAGCCCTGATAAGGGGTAGTCTCCCTTTGTTTCCATTGTTCAATAGCTTTTTAATGCAGTTAATCTTCATCTAAGGGCTCTGGGCCTTTATACCCAAAAGAAGCAATAATCCTTTCAACTCCTATGTGAGGTAGGTTACTCTCCTTATCTCTGTTTTTCAGATAATGAAATTAAGGCCCAGGAAAAATGGATTTAGAGGGTGTTGTGCTGAGGGGAAGGCAAGTGTAGTGCTATTTGGGAAGAGCTGTGATAGAAGAGCCTGTAAGCTGTGAAGAGCAAGAGCTTGGCCAACACTGGGCAATCTGACCCCCAGACAGAGCTCTAAGCCACCTGACCCACAAGTCTGGCTGCTTTGGCATCTTCAGCCTTTCTGGTGCATCCCCTAGTCAAACTGGATTCACTTTTGGTTTCCTTCTTAGAGATTTCTTGGGGTCTGTGACCCAAGGCAGTGCACCACATTGACAGTTAATTACACCTGCTAGCCCATAAGGCAGCGTATAAAGACAGTAGAAAGATGTCCCCTTCGGATGAATACAGCCCAATGGTTCACAGCCTATCCAGCAACACTTAGGGTGTTTCATCTCCCAACAACCTCCTCATTTAGTGCCCATGTTCAGGACACACTCTGCACATGTGTAGAACAGCTCTGGGAAGCCCTAAGAAAGCTCTCCTTGACTCAATACGGGCCTGAGCCTATTCGGGGGAGGCCCAGGCCATGAGTGAGCTCTTGCAGCAGCTCGATGGCTACAGCTGGCGTGGCAGCGTGTCAGATGCACCAGGTGATCCTGTTCTTCATTTGATACCTAATACAGATTACTTTGCATCATCTGCATCTGCCTATGTCCTGCTTTCCAATCTATATTCTACCACTTTTTGTCCCAGTGCCCAGCACAGTGTTTGACTCATAGATGCCTCACTGTAAAATATAATACAATGTAAATTTTTATTAGACCCCAAAGTTCCCTGAATGGCCGTGATTCTGGGATGCTATGAGATGTTTGATGCAGCTGGCAGGAAAAGTGGGGTATCTGATCCCTGAAAAAGCCAGGAACTTACTAGCTAGTGCAATTACTAGTGATGAACTGGTGATTAGGTCTGGCCTGCCTCCTAGCTTGTGGTCATTTGACCCCTGGTCCCATCTGCTTTGAAAAGATAGCAGGGCATACATGGTACTTACCCTACAATGGTGCCATAGTTGCTGCTTCTGGGATCCAGGCTGACACCAGCTCTGAAGGTGGTGGAGGAGGAGGAGGCATCATAAAATGCAGAAGGCTGCCCAGGAGTATGAAAGGGAACTCCTTGGCCAGGTGGCTGTGCTCAGCTAACAGCTCCTGCTGGGAGAACATGGTAGCATTTTGGCTCCTGACACTGTTCTGCCCATCTGGCTCCTTTAGAACTAGAATTGAAGATTCCTGACCAGAGGACCTGGGAAGGTGGTATGCCGATCGATGCCAGTTTAGGGAGTGGACAGTGGGATGGATCTCAGTTCTGGGCAACAGCACCTATACACATCACTTCTGGGGATAGTTATCTCACCAGTTTTCTTGCAGGCAGAACTCAGAACCTTTGGAGGACCTTGCCTTTCTCAAAGCAGCTCATTTAGCCTCTGGTTTCCCTGCCTCCTATGTTAGCTCAGTTGAGCATCTGATATAGGGAGGTGCTCATTTTCCTATTTACTTCCTAGGTTTATCTCATGCCCTAGTAGTGCCTTTTCCTTCTATAAATGGGATCTTCCACCCTGGCCTCTCCAGGAAGAATGGGAACTATCAGGACTGCCCATTTTCTTTCCTCTATAACCTTCTGTGACCCTCTCATTTTACCATATTCCCCTCCTGTCTTGGCTCTTGAAACTATTCCCATAGGAAGAAGAAGGTAGTTCACCCTCCCACCCCTTTTTAGGGCCAAACCTCTGTTTGTTATCTTGGAAACCATGGCAACATGGCCTAAGAGGCCACTTCTACCATCTTGGAAGTTATTGTTCCAAAGCCTTGTGCTCTTAGCTACGAGCTCTCTAGAACTTTTTTCCAAAGGGGAACAGGAGCCTCTGATTTTATAAGCAGGACGTTTTAAACTAACCAACCCTTAGATAATTAATTCTTTTATGAGTGGGTTAGGAATGGGAGCATTGTTCTCTGTAGGACCTGAAGTATGAATATAGTAACATTAGCTGGAAGTCTGAAAGAGTATTCTGGAATGTGGTCTACGTGTGTGTGTGTGTGTGTGTGTGTGTGTGTGTGTGTGTGTGTGTTCTTCTTTCCCCTTCTCACACTCAATTACTCAGAAGACTGGTGTTGGAGGTGATTATCCTGCAGCTTACACCAACTTTTTTCTCCTTTTTCTTCCCCTTGACATGTTTGTCCTTCTTGCTTGCGTGCTACCTTTTAAAGCCCCAAGCTGGGAATCCAGGCAGATGGGATGATTAACTGCAGGAGCCCAGTAGACAAATTCCACAGCCTTAGACGGCAAAGTTTCCATAGCTTCACTGCTGTGGGACTTCCCCCACGAAGGGGGAAGTTCTCTTTTTTGAGCTGGCTGTTGGAGGAGGGAGAGGGGAGAGCAGGCTGGTGTGTCCTTGGCTACTCTTTGGATTTGACTGCTTGCAGATGGGAGAGTTCGGTGTCTGAAACCCTGAAGGGAGTGCACTGCTCCTGTCCCCCCTCTCAGAAAGATGTGTTCTCTGGGTGATGGAGATCTCACTAATTTGCACCAGCTGGCCAGGATGTGTGAGACTGGAGAAGCTGGGAAAAGAGTGCTCCTGCAAACTTTTGTATATAGAAGCAAATTTGAGACAAATAGTTTAAGATGCCTACTAAGGTCTTGCTCTCCTGGGTTAGGGTGCCTTTTGCTATTATTCTTCCTCTTGTCCCTTCTCTGAGTCCTTGAATTTTTGCATAGCAGTGGGGAGAGCTGAAAGAAGGCAGCTATGTCACCAGGGTGTTCAAGTTAGCCTTCTTATGCCTTCTTCCTACCCAAGTGTTACAGGCTCAGAGTAGAATTGAGGTGTAACAGTAGTGTCATCTTGCAGCTTGTAGTTAGGAAGGGCTAGCTTGTCATGCTCAATTCTTGAATTTCCAATTTGTGTGGGAGCATTTAAAGGAGCCAGAGTCATACTATAGTCCTAAGTGCCTTTTATATTTAATATCCCAGCCCCTTCTTATAAATATAATTTGAATATTTATATTCAAATATTCCAGCCCCATCTTATTCATCAGACCACTTCCCTATTTATGATGGATTGGAAACTTCACTGAGCATACTAAATCCTGACTTTAGTTTTTAATTCATAGGAATATTGTCATATCCTTCCTCTTCCTCCATCTCTGTTTGGGCTCCTCATTTCTGAGTCCATTAGCAATTTGCCTCTGCTTCAAGCATAGTTAGATGCTACATATTTGGCTTAGCCAGGCAAGCTTCAGGTGGATTTGGAAAAATACAGATTGGCTCATAGAGTTTGTCTTGTGTGCCTTTGGCCCATTATCCATGACCCCTAGCCATGGCAGCCCCACAAGTGCCTGACTTGCTTCTCAGCATATCTATATTCCTTCCACTATTTGAGCCAGTGCGGACTAGACAGGGCTGACTGGTTTCAGAAATTACCCAGGTAAGGAGAATGGAATTCCATCCAAGTATACTGTCTCTGGAGATGTGTAAAGAGAGATTTGGCGATTGAGGTAGGTAGTTGGGGAGAGTTAGAGAGATAGATATTTAGATAGCTAGAGAATAGAAGGAAAGAGGAAGACAGGGAGAGATAGGGAAAAGGATATGCATAGATCTGAAAAACAAAGTGAGAAGTTTGGGAACGAAGTATACAGAGAAAAATGAGGAGGTGGAAAGAGTTCGGTACTAGATATTTTTCCCATGATTTCTGGCAGCTCAGTGCTTCAGAAATAATCTAGAAAACATCCTTTTTTGCCACTTCCTACAGAATTCCCCACCACCACCATCACCATCATTCTCCTCCCCTGTCTTTTCTCAGAGGCTCTGCAGTGGTGTTTAAAATGTTGTATGTGGGAGTTTAGAATCAAATAGGTTTTGAGAGAACTTAAAGTCTTTATGTTTCCTTTTGCATCTCCATAGAGATTGGACAATTTGCAGCAATGGCTGGTCTCCCTTCTGCCTACACCAGAAAAGCCCTGCACTATGTCCTGGAGAAAAAGTGAGATATGCCTTCAGTCCATTCAGTCTACCAACTCCAGGGCCCAAAGAGAGAGGGTGTGGAGAGAGGGCAAGTGCTGAAAGAGTGTTTCTGGGGACTTATAGATAACTGATTGTTGCTGGAGATGGCCAGAGAAAGATGGCTCATTCATTAACTCTGCATGTTAGGTCAGGCACTGGGGCAGAGATTGGGATAGAGAGGTGATACAACCTTTCTGTTCACTTAGAAGAATACACAATACCTTCCACTTTCTCTTCCCTGTGACTTCCATCAACAATGGCCAGCTGAGGCTGAGTCACCTTTTGCCTCCTGCCCTTAGTCTCTTTCAACAATGGGCCCTGTGCCCATCACCATGGATCCTGAACCCTTGAGTAAATAGATATTCTTTCTTGCCCATGATTTTTGGAAGCTTACTGTACCTCAGTGGCTCTGAGGCATGTCTTTGTCTTTTTATGTATTTCCAAATTGATGGCCACTCAGCTTGCGTTAATACCCTAAGACTCAGACACACCAGTATCTGGGGCACTAGCTCACCTGTGGTGCCTTTCTATCAGCCTCCTTCCAGCTGTCCAGGGTGGTGCCCATACTGAACCCTTTCCTCACCCTCTCCCATCTCCTTTCCTACCCTACAGGAACAGTGGGGTGCTGATGACAGTTGGTTTGACAGGCTTAGAAATCATGCCTGCTTTGCTCTTTTGACCTCCAGGTGCTGCCAAGACTGATTTCTGTCCCAAGTTCTGATTTTCCCAGCAAGACTTTGTCAGCTAACCATTGCTGTCAGCTAGAACTTTGATTGTTCCCCGGGCAGTAGAGGGTGCTTCCCCGATGGAAGCAGCAGCCACCACTTCCTGCCCCTGCCTTCTTTCCTCCCCGTGGGGTTTGTTCTCATTGATACCCTATCAGAGCTACGGTGGCATCTAAGAGGCATTTGGTTATAATCTCAGATGGAAGGAGTCAGAACAATCTGTGGGATTTTCTCTCCTCAACACTGCCCTAACCTTACTTTTATCTGATTAATGTTGGGATGAGGGGTGGAGTTCTCCTCCTAAGGGCATACCAGTTCAAAGGAACTGGAATAAAATGGAGAGAGAGGGATCATAGAATCCTGCATCATCTTTTGTATTCCAACTGGCTGTTTCTGGAAGGTGATTCTTTTTCTCTTACTTAGATGTCATTTAGTGATTTGATAGCCTACAGCATATTTATCAAAGTCAGTATACACTTTCAGCTTAATTGTGTGTGTGACTCCAATGGCAATTTCTGATCACTCTCTACCTCCTCTGCCAAAAACTTTTCCCGGGTGCCTGGGGCCCTGGAGACGTATGTGTCTCAGGAGGAATCAGCCTCAACTTAGATCATTCTTCAGATTCTGAATCTTAAATGCTGACTCCTTGGTGCTGGCTAAAATTGTAAATCTTGTTGTGCAGAACCTCACTAAGGAGTGACAACAGGATGAAGTTCTCTGTACAAGTGGAGGAAAAACATGGTCCCATCATAGGCACGACTGGAGGTCATTCCCTTCAGACCTCCAGCAGGGACTGGCCAGGCTCCACAGTGGGTGGCACTGCACGACGCAATAGGACTGGGGAACTCTGCTTTGAGGCTCTCTTCCCATGACCCTTGGTGGAATCCTCCGTATCTTCATCCTGATGACATTGGCAGCCAGTGGGGGATGGTGGAGAGGGGTAGGAGTGTAAAGAATGCTGCTGGCTGGAACCTGACTTTGACAGGAAGAATACCTAGTGGTTTTGTCTTCTGTCAATAATGTAAGTGGTGCAGAGATGAGAAGACCCTGAGTTTTGGCTTTTCTGCATGATGAGCTGAGACAGAGGTACATATGGACCAGAAGCTCTACCTTCCCTTCTCTAAAGGAACTCACCCTCTTAGCCGTGCTCCTCACTTCAGGCTTCTCCTTGCTGGCCCAAGTCCTGAGCTGTATTTTCTGGCTCTTGTTCTTTTTGTTCCTGAGAAAATTGTGATGGCTCTTTTTTATTTTTATTTTTTAAGCTCTTTTAGGGGGCTGGGAAAGGAAAACTTTAAAATAATAAAAAACAGACCACTCTGCCATTACAGGCACATAAATAGCTGCACCATGGCCAGGCTGCACACTCACTTTGCCATAGCAACCTAAACCAAGTGTTTACAGCAGCTTGTCACCAACTGCAAAACAGCAGCTGCTGCTGCCCGCCAGCTGCGTCCTTACACTGCCTTGTGCCCCCTCAGAGCAGTGGGCAGATGCCCCCCACATAGAGGTTTTACAGGGGGTCGTAAGCCAGCCCTTCTGGAGGGCCTTGGGGATGATAGGAAAAAGGCAGCCTGGGTCTAGATGTGCCGTGGAGCAGTAATACTTGGGGAGCCTGAAGTGAGTGGTGGGTGTCTTTTGTTCTCTCATTTTCCTCCTCCAGCTCTCATCTCCTGCAGATGGGGAAAACAGGAGTGCAGGGGGTGCTTAGCACCACCTGAGTCAGAAGGGGGTCTGGGTGTTTCTCTGACCCTGATGGGGGAACTCATTTTAATTTTCTGAATAAATCTTGGCTTTTGCTACAGCCTGCCCAGGGAACACTGTTTTCTCACAGGAGAGGGGCTTTCCTTGGGAAGGTCAGGGGTCTCTCTGAGAAAGGGAATTGCCCTGAGATAAAGGGAAACGGAGCATCCTGGAAGGGCCGGAGGAGGGAGAGGGGAAAGCGGGAGGAGATAGAAGACAAGATCCTCCTGTACCTCACCTGTTGGCCTAGCTGTGGGGCATTGTTTGGACTGGACTCCATTCAAGGCCTTAAAGTAAGTTAGCCTTATCTTGTTGGAAGTTGTCATGACATTGTTTGCAGAGATGCTTCATAACTTCTGCAGCATTAGAAAGTGTCATCCTCAGACCAGCAGAGTCAACATCTTCTTGTTAGGGAACTTGTTAGAATTTGTCAGGCCCCACCCTAGGACTCCTAATGCAGAAACTCTGGGAGTTTGCCCAGCAATAGACTTTAACCAGCCCTCCTGGGATGTAGTACACATTCAAGTTTGAAATCCACTGCTCTGAAGCACCATACAAGTGCAAGGGAGTGTGATCATTCTACTTTCTCAAGCCTCAGGCTGACTTGTGGCTCCTGTCTGTGCAGTGAGTGAACCAGAAACAGTGGAACTGGGGCAGTGAGGTGACCGGTTACCAGGGAGTGCTCCCAGCTCTGTTTCCTGGTAAACACCCTCTTCTCAGCATGGAGTTCTTGCCCAGTTGCCTGAAACTTCCTGAAAACAGCTGGGCTGAGAAAAGACTGGAATGGGCAAAGCATGTGGTTCTCTGTACTCTGTACAGGTGAACTATCACGGAGGGGAGGAAGGTAATGGTGGTGTCCAGTGTGTGGTACTCCAACTAGCGTCTGGGCCACACAGGAATGTTACTTTGCTTCCTCTCTTTCTGAGCCCTTGGAAAAAGAACAGCTGCCCACAGCGATCCCTTTTGGTAGATGAGATGTGGCCTCCTCAGTCTGTGGCCAGGCAGCTTTCTCCTTACCCCTGAGAGCTCCAACAGAACCTAAGCCCTGGGAGCAAAAAGATCCTGACCCAGTAGCCAAGGGAGACTGACCTCCCTCTCCCTCTCCATGAGCATGGCATGATTCTGCTGAAATTTGTTTCTAAAAACAACGCAGGATCCAATCCAGCTGCTAAAAAGCCCTTTGTTCCCTTGGAACCAAAATGTGGAACAACCACAGCAGCCCCAAGAAAGGCAATCTGTGTTGCCCAAGAGAGTGAACATACTAGATATTTGAATGTTACTGCTCAAGGCCTGCCTCCTGTCTGCTAGCCTAGTAGCTTCCTGTCCCAGATCCAAGGAGCTGCACCTTACTTAGCGTGAAAGACAGAACTTTGCTAACTCATATCCTGACCCATAGTCAGAGGAGAGGGATCAAGAGAAGCTGCCAGCACCACTTTCATCAAACAACAGGCCTTTTCCATGGCAGTGTCACTCCCACCTGAAATCAGCTCGGTCCTCTTTAACTGAAGGAAATGGTTGGTATTTCGGTTTCATCCTCTACAGGTTTTTGGTTTTTTTTTTTAAACTCTAGCTTGCTGTGAACACCCCCACACTCCTGAGTCACAGGAGGCCATAGAGGTGACCTGGGCCAGTATGACTCAGATTAGTATTTGGAAAAGGGTGCATTCCCCATGGCTCTGGAGCCGAGAGACTGCCCTTTCTCATCTTGATATATTGATGCTATTTTGGGGATGGAGGTGGGAGGGGGAGGGCAGGAGGCATTGCCCTCTCAGGCACATTCCTGGTTTGGTTTCCTGATCCATGCCATGAAGCTACTTGTCTTCATCTTTTTTTTTTTTTTTTTAAGATTTTATTTATTTATCTTTAGAGGGGAAGGGAAGGAGAGAGGGAGACAAATATCGATGTATGGTTGCTTCTCATGTGTTCCCTGCTGGGAACTGGCCTGCAACCCAGGTATGTGCCCTGACTGAGAATCAAACCGTGATCCTTTGGTTCGCAGGCCCACGCTCAATCCAATGAGCTACACCAGCCAGGGCTACTTGTCTTAATCTTGATCAACAGGCCAGATGATCAGGAATGGACTGGCAACCTTGGTTCAATTCTTGGTACCACTCTTTTGAGAATGTTTGTGCTATCTATGGGCCTTACCCTCTCCCTGCCCACTGAAACCATCTGGCCAGAACTGATAAGTTTTGTCATCATTGTTGTAACATACCTTAGACTGTACAACTCTTCCAGATCTGAAAGGTTTCAACCTCATGGTATGTTTTATTTTTATTTTTTTGGACCTCAGGTGCAGAGTGTGTTCTGGGTTGATCAGTAATGGACTCACAGCCCATTATTATTGGTTTATGCCCCTTCCTATAAGCTCAGTGTTTCCCCATACTCCATGTATGTTCTGTTTCTTGCTTATGAGCAGCATTCTAATGTATCTTTTTGTTTAAATTTGTCCCTTAAAATGTATAGAATTACTTTATCCCTGGCTGGTGTAGCTCAGCGGATTGAATGTGGGCCTGCGAACCAAAAGGCTGACAGTTCAATTCCCAGTCACAGCACATGCTTGGGTTGCAGGCCAGGTCCCCAGTTTGCGCAAGAGGCATGTTTCTCTCCCTCTCTTTCTCCTCCCCTTCCCCCTCTCTAAAAATAAATAAATTAAATATTTTTTAAAGTGTATAGAATTACTTTAGATGCCTGTGTTTTTAATTCGTATAAAAGCTGTTACAGCACCTTTCCTCTGCCCCCCACTAAGCACTGTTTTTAAGATCACCAATATTGCCTTGCATATCTCTAATCTGTTTCTAACTATTGCGTAATATCCCCTGTTATCTAGCTTATTCATCACTGAGAGAGGAGATCCCAGGTTGCCTTCAGTTCCCTGTCATCGCAATGTTCCACGGAACATCCTTGCACCCATCCCCTTCTGGACCTGCCTCAGAATTTCTCTAGGAGATGCACCCAGGAGTACATGACTGGGTCTAGGGTATGCATTGGCTTAGCTTGCCCAAGAAGTACCAGGTGGCTCTGGGGAGAAGGGATAAATTCTGGGTCCCTGAGACTCAGAGGGTGAAAGTGACACATTTTTTCCAGACAGATGCTTCAATTTTGGTACTACATTTCTGACGCAGAATTGAAAACGCTGTCAGGGTAAGCAGACTTAGGGAGGGGCAGGGTAAAGCACCACATGTGCCTGTGTTTGCTGTGCTCTCGCCCCACCTCCCAATCAGGAAGTGGTGTTCTCTCTTTAAGAAGGGCTGAGACTTAGCATAATGTTCCAGGCCCACAGGCCCCAGTGTAATGTCCTGTGGTCAGTGCAGAGGCCTGGTTTGGGTGCCCCACCCCTCACAGAGCTTCCTGGCATGGGCCTGGTAGCTGCTGATGTTAACAGGTGGTGCTGCCCACCACCTGAACTTTAGCCAATGGGCTCTGTCTCTGACCTTCTTCCCACATGCCTCCACAGAGCCTCAGTAGATTGAAGGGGAGGGTACATGCTCAGGTCTGCTTCTACAAGCCAGCAGGCATTAGAGGAACAACGAGGGCAGGCGTGGGGAAGCAAGGAAGACCTGGGACCACAGTGAGGATGGCTACCAGTCCTAAGTGGTGGGAATTAGCAAGGGTGGGCTAGAATCTGGGTCATGGAAGTAAGGGACTGTAATGAGGAGGGAGCAGAGCAGCCTCTGTGTGGAGTTTGGACCTTGTGAGAGAAGAACCAGGTAGGGCCAGGTGGGGATGGGGTTGTTTCAGGCTCTACAGCCTGCTCATTGAGAAACTTGCAGCTTTCTTGTCAGGGTGTGGCCCTGAGAAGCACAGGAGTGCCTGAGAGAAGGAGTAAAACTTAAGACCCTGGAGGTGCTGGCACAGGAAATGTCCTTGCTACAGAAAGGAGAGAATCTAGAGCAGGATCCCTCTGAGCGTCTTCCAAGTCACTATGGGTTGCAAGGCCCAGGATATGAGATGATAGAGTGGAAGAACCCCCGAACCCCACTCCCAGATCTCCAAGTGCAAATTGGATATGCTTGGAATCATGCCAGTCCAGAGCCAACTATATTTTGGCTGGGGAGATACTCTATGTGTCGGATTGAGGATGAGCAGGGGTGTTTGCCCCTGATAAGCCCTGGATTTATCCCTACACCTGCCCAGAAAGTACAAAGAAGTTAAGGAAGTACTTCCCTGACCTGTTACAAAGGCAAGGGGCAGATAGGTTTATGTGGATCTTCTCATCAAACTCTAGGAAGTAAATCCATAGCTTTCTTCCCATTTCCTTAGTGTCCTTGTGCTTGAGGCAGGGAGGCTTTGAGTCCAGACAAGGGCATACATCCTGGCTTTCTGAATCTGTATTCCCCTACTTCCCTGCTATGAAACTGGGTGCCCTCCTTAAAGGGTTGTTGGTGCGGATCCAGTGAAACAATGGATATCATAATAATATCTACTGTGTATGGACCAACCACTACATAGCCACTATGCTAAGCACTATATAATAATAGTGTGTGTGTGTTTGTGTGTTTATGTATACACACACACACACATCTGATTTTTCTCTAATTTTCACATAAAGTGCCTCGTATGCGTGGTACCTGGCTCATTGATGGTGCTCAATGGATATGATTTCCTTACCTTCCCAGCCCCACCTGGGAAAAGGAAGGGAGCATCTGGATCAAAGAAAAGAGAACAAGTTTTGCTTTGGAGGGCTGGGGGTGTGGCCCTGAAGCAGATTTCATATTTCAGTCTGGTGCATTCTAACCAGGGGTAGGGGAACAGCCTGCCTTCCCACCCTTCCCCACTGCACCCCAGATCTTCCCATCTTCATCCTCAGGACCCGCATGGCAGTGATGCTGGCACTCCAAGCATCTCGAGTGCCACCGCTGCCTTGCTCCTGAGTACAAGCTCTCAGCCCAGTGAAGAGGGCTGGGGAGGGCAAGGAACAACAGTCTGCTCTATTGAGCAGTCCTGCCTGCAACCCAGAGGCCAAAGTTGAGTGTAGGTGCTTATTATTATTCCAAACAGGTCTGGCTGCAGTGCTGCCCTAGCCAGAAGCCCTAGCCCCTGGCCCCTCCTGTTTCCTTTCTCCCACCTCCATTCATACTGCATTTCTCATGCACTCATACCACATTTAATAGGCGCCTTTGGCAGGGGAGACTCAGGGGGTGGGAACCTCGTAATACCCTACTCTATCCCCTACAGAGAATTTACCTTTCTTCCTCGAATCCTAGAGATCTATCTCTTCTTTAGCACCCTGGGAAATTTTCCAATAGTAAGGGAGGACGAAATTGGAGGAAACAGAGCGTCAGACTATTGCTTATGATTTCGTGGTTTAAGCCATGATGTTCTTGTCCCAAGCAGGTCCTTTTTTCTGGAACTTGCTAATGAGCCTAGCTGCAGACAGACTTATCAGGAAGTGTGGGGTGTTTACTTCTCAGGAATGTATGGGAACAGGAGGTAGGTTCTATTTTACCCTTACTGCCTGGGATATCATGGAGGTGATTCTGAAAGAGAAAGAGCAAGGGTAAGAGGGAGCGTTACCTTTAGATGGAAATGGGTATTTTCTATACCCAAGAATTTCTAAGTGTATTTGCTACTATGTTCCCTGTACCCTTTTTGCCACACAACTAATTGGCTGTAAAGTAAATTTTCTATAAAAGGTAAAATAATGAAAAATAAAAGAAGGACATTAAAAAAGACATAATGAAACATGAAAAATGAAGAACAAAATTTAAAAGACTTTATTGAGAAAAATGGAAATACGCATCCTTCATTCGTAGTATTATACTTTGTTGTTGTTTTTGTTGTTGATTCATCTCCTTGTTAGGCATGGCACTTTTTCTGCTAAAATTTCTTCTTCCTTTATTAAGACAGGTATCCATTTGCACAGCCTGGTAAACTTTTGATTTCAATGAGTGGAAGGGCTGACTGTGCTCACTGAAGGCTTTGCAAACTGATCTGTGATCATTTTTCTGGTAGAGTGTACAATCTGGTGTTACATGGAGCTTCATAATCTGCTTTATATGTAGTCACTATCATCTACTATTTTAAGATCGCCATGTCTACTCATCACTGTACATTATGAGGGCTGAAGTTTATATAATGTAACAATTGGCATAACTACAAGAATTTCATCCATGGAGAAATGAAACCAAACTGACAATTCACTTAAATGCATGAAGCCTGCCATATGTAAACCAAACTGTCTTCCAGTTATTTAATCTTTCGTGGCAAAATTGCCTTATGGCTATTTTTTTTAGTTGTATGGCAAAAATTCTTGCACCAAAGATGTTTACAGGGAAACTACCAGTACAACCCCAGAAATGCCTGCATTTTAAAGGACCTCTTATGTGCTTGTCAGAAAATGAGGAGGTTCAGACTCAGGGAAGGAGTAAGTTATAACAAACAAAAACACCAGGCAGTCAAGGTCACCGACTTGCCAAAGACCAAACCCTTTTTTATCTCCTTGGACCTGACCTCAGTGTCTTCATCTATAAGGGGAAGAGGGGGACACACAGCTATCCTACCTAGAATTGATATGACAGTGCCTTCACGTGTCATTATAAATTATAGAACACATTACAGGACTTTAAGAGGAAAAAATTTAAATGATTTTATGATCATGTGTGATTTCTTGGCCCTGCAGGAAGGGATGAGAGATTTCACTCCTCCATCCTGTCATCCTTTAAGCTGGCAAAATGCTAGAAACGGAGTGAGAACATACCTTACCCAGAATGCTCAGAGCCAAATGATTAATTCTGACCTGACAAGAGGTGTTACCTCCCAGGCGTCTGAGCGTGTTGTGTCTTGAGGCAGAGGTAGTGTGAGCACTTACAGATTATTCTTTGCCAGTTGCCTAATAAGGTTAGGGGCTAGACAAGCTCAGCAGTTGCAGTGAGCTCATATTCTAAGAGCTCAGAAAGAAATGTGGGCACCTGCTACACCTCTGAATCCTAGAAGAACTTTCATGGAGAAATAAACTGGGCTCCCAGCTAAGCACTGCCCCTTTGACTTTGTGCCAGCAACTTAGTGTTTGACTTCTTGAGTATGTGTTTCTAGAGCAACTTGAAGCACACAACAAACTTCATTTTTCCCCACATGCCCCCTGTGTTCTAATCTTAAGAGACTTTTTCTCATTGGTTGCCTATGTTAAGGCACAAAAAGGAAGAAGCTCTTCTCTTTGATACCTTGAGGAGAGATTCAAATAAGGAATTCTGACTTAGACTGTTCCTTCTTCTAGAGACATCCAAGGCTATATAGCCTAGTGGTTATAGCTACCTAATGGTTATTGCTAGTGAAGCATTGTTGGAATTTTCCATTCTCCCTCTGGAAAGGAAAGATGGAGAGACACATGGAACTTATTGCCCTTCTGCTTAAATGGCTAGATACAAAGTTCATTAAGATCAAATTCAGCTTTCTTCTATTACTTAAGTATCCTATACTAGATACTGGGCATCTTTCATTTAAGATTTCCAAGCACAGTTTCTATCTATAATCCCATTTCCTTCATCACTTTTTTAGGATGGTATGAAAAGGTATGGCTGATTCTTCCCCCAGGTTAAGGTGGGAGGAAGTGGGCCCTAAGAAAGCTGAGTTGCCCAAAGAGTGCCTGGGAAGATGGTAAGTCTGGTTCTGAAGCTGCTACTGATTATTCAATAAAAAATTTAGCTGAATGCCCATGCTGTGCAGGCTCTCTAGGCACTGGGGTAAACTAGTGAACAAGATGAGTAAAATCCTTGCCTTCATGGAACAAACATTGTAGTGGGTGAAGACAACGAAAATAAAATGGGATTTTCAGTTTAGCACTCTATCAGCGCTATGCTCAACGTCCTCTTGAAAGCTGAGTTCTTCGTAACAATCAACATGGGCTTCTTGCTACTGTAGCCCTTCCCACTACTTCAGGACAAGTTCCAAGGAAAGGCTGAACTGGAGAGAAAATTCTGTGGTACTATTACTACTACCCCAGTCTGAATGAAAGGAACTGGACACAATGCCTCAGGTTCTTTCCAGACCTCCTTGTTCCCCAGGATTCTCTGATGACATCTACAAAGAAAGGGGATGTGATATTTAAAAAATAATAACAACAAAAAACCCTGCTTGCTTAACCCTTTGTAGGTCAGAGTAACTCTAAAAATCTGACAGAAGGAGGCAGCAAAAGGCCCATTGGGAGAGGGGGGTCTGTTATCACCTCTATACCAAGGGATCCTGCTAAGAACAGGATTGATTGGAATCAGCAGGATCTTTGGCCCCCTGGGATTTTTGGAAAAGTAATTGATAAAAGAGTTAAGTCCCTATCTGATAGTTCTTGTGCTTCTTTCTTCACCTTCTAGAAGTGAAGATGTCCTCCGTTTATTAGAGAGAGGCTGACTAGAGCTCCTTCTTGCTACCCTACCGTAACTGAACTCAAATCAACAGGGACTGTTTAACCAAGGCAGGGCCTCCAGGGTTCTGGTTCAGGAAGAGTCCTTTCACATTTCAGCAGGTCCTACATGACACACAGAAGCCACTCTCTGAAGCTGAAGCTGAGAACAGGGCTCATGATAAGCCCTCTTTCCACCTTCAGCCTCCATATCCTCACCTACACATAGCTCTGCTCCTCCTCCCAGGCATCGTGTGTGAGAGCTAACACATGCCTTTCTGAGGGGCATGCTGATTGGAAACCCTCTGGGGCTCACTCATGCAGAGGCAAACTTTGCCTTCCTGCTAACCACCTATGTTCTGCTAGGGCTCTTTTGGCCCTAGGCTCTATCTGAATCGAAAGCTGCCCTATCCCTGCCACCCCAGAGAAACTTTAACTCTCGTGGGCTTCAAACTCACTATCTTTTCTCCTCAGAGGTCCTTCTGCCTCCCTATGTAAAAAGGTTCCACCCTGCTTCACCAACTGCCAGAATATTTTCTTCTCCTTTTCTCAAAAGCGTTTTGGAGGAGGGTGGGGCTTAGCTCCAACACCTGAACTTCCGTGCCTAACCTGTTGACAGCAGCAAGCTGCAGAATTTCCATACAGCTGGAGGCTGAGTAGTCAATGGGGCCTCAGAGGATTTGGGCATCTTGCATCAGGTTGTCCTCCGGCTTTATAAATGTATGTGTTGGGAGTAGGGAAGAGTATGGAGCATGGGGGAGAGTGGCAGACTGGCAGGCCACCCTCTGGAGCACTCGTGTCTGGACTCCTTTTCTGACCTCTTCTCACCTCTTAGAAGTGAGGTCAACATGAAAGGATTCTGTAGTGGGACCCTCATATAGACAGGGAGAATATCAAAGCCATGAAAGGTCATAACCTTATATTTCCAAGTTTCTGAAGTTGTGGGATTTGTGTTGCTTGGTCTGGGAGAGATAAGATATGAAGACCAGGGTGTATCTGAAATTACATCCTTATATTGGACTCTACGGGCTCCTGGGGCCTCTGAGAGAAGAAGGGGACTCTCTGGAATTAGTTTACTCAGCTCAGGATTCCGCCTGCTATCAGTTCAGGTCAGGCACCAACTGTCACCTCTACCCTTGTGCTGGAAGGAGTATCTCTTGCCTTTGCAGGTTCTGGTTCACCATGGCTACTCTAATTGTTTCTTTTTGTCTGTCTTTGAATCTTTATTTCAGAGATCCAGTTGTCATTGGTATCCAGGGAGTCCTCCTTATCCTCCTGCTGCTTCTCTACCACTGCAGTTGCTGTTTGTTGCTAAGGCTGCCTCCATGGTAACATGCACATCCTGTTTACATCTCCATCTGGGCAAGTTGGTCTAAGCTAGGAACTTACCTACCCTGGACAACCACTGCCATCACCACCTGGGGACACCAATCATCGTGACACGTGGTCCGGCTTCCACTCAGTTCCCCCATCCTCTTCCTTTTCTTGCTGCCAAGCTTCATAAGGAAACAGGATCTAGGCTAAGGCTCTGAAGCTTATTGCACAAGATATAGTCAATCAGTTTTCTAACTGGGCTCCCACAGAAGCAAGAAGTAGGAAGAAGGCAGAGAAGCAACAGACCCTGATCAGTTGAAGGGAAACTTCACATTTTCTATAACTGAGGGGCTTGGGAACAGCAGGCAAAATGACAAGCCCAACAGAACATGCCATGCCGGCCAACTCGATGGTTGAGAGCCATGAAGGGGACTTTGGCTGCTCAGTAATGGATCTAAGGAAGCTCATGGAGCTGCGTTCAACTGATGCAATGAACCAGATCAATGTCCACTATGGAGGTGTAATGAATCTCTGCCGAAGACTGAAAACCAGCCCTGTGGAAGGTAAAGGCCATATCAGTGGGGAATTGGAGGAAGGTGGCTAGTGTTAAAAAATACTGTTTTTCCAGCTTCTAAAACAGATTCGTATATCTGTGTCTAGTGGGGAAAGTATGGTATATGAAGCACTAAAAGGAGGTAAGGCCATAGGGAGCCATTTCCCCCCCTAGACATGATGTTTGGGGAATGTGGTATTCTCTGGAAATCATTCTTTCCTCCTTTTCCTGTATTCATGCACAGAAATGAGGGTATTTATCTCTATTTTGGAAGTAGTTATGTTAGAAATGCTTTCATCATTAAATAATTACCAAGTCCCTTATTCTGTGTCCATCTTTGATAGCAGTAGTTTAACATATAATTCTTCCCCACACTGATCTTACAGTGTGATTGGTGAGGTTAGGCACAACAAAAAAATGAGTAAGTCCTTCTACCTGATGTAGTATTTCTCTAACATGTACAGTTTGTACCCACCAACTTTTTAATTACTCTTGATTCCTGTCATGGAATTATTGAGGACTTTTTCAACCCTGTCTGATGCACTTTTAATATAGGTCTTCTTAATCTATACTTTTAAAAGATTGAAAAAATACAGCTTTATACTTGCATGGCTCAGCCCAGTTGCCCTGTGAGCCATGGTAATACGAAATTTTGCCCCATCAACATGGAGAGAGGATAAAAATGAACCATGCTTTCTTCACTTTTGCCTGGTTTCAGCATCTGCATAACAGATTCTTGTTGATCCTGATGGTCAGTCAGGCCATGGTTGTATAGAATGAGATGGAGCAAAGATCTTGTCTTTAGAAGCCTTCAGCCTCTCGAGGTATACTATTTCTGAGCCTTCCATGGAGGCTGCATCATATTTCTTAACAGTTCTAAGGATTCTTTGGGATTTCTATTTTATTTTTTATTTATTTATTTTTAGAGAGAGGGGAGAGAGGGAGAGAAATATCAATGTGTGAGAGAAACATCAATCCATTGTGTCCTGACTAGGGTGATTGAACCTACAACCCACTCATATGCCCTGACTGGGAATCAAACCTGTGACCTTGTGCTTTGCAGGATGATGTCCAACCAACTGAGCCACACTAATCAGGGCCTTTAAGGTTTTTTAAAAAGGGAGGGGGAGAGATTTTTATCTAGATAACTGTTCATTGCCCGAGCCTTGCTTTCTTTGCAGCCTGAGAGAACTGCCGTACATGTGTTTTCTTTACTTCTAGAATTCAGTTTCCTGTCTTACAGGCTTTGATTCAGATATTAGCTCTACCATTTACTAATTGCATATCATTAAACAGTTTACTTGGCCTCACTGAGTCTGTTTCTTCTTTGAGAGTTATTGGGATTAAATACTATAATGTATGTACTGTAATCAAGTGTAAATGGGGATTCAATAAATTAGCTGTCTCAGATTTAAACAGAACCCACGAGTCTGAAGATATTTGCAACTGCTGTCTACTTCCCCCATTCACCTCTTAAGGTCAAAAAGAGATCTGGTTGAGAGGGCAGAGCTTAGTTACTTTCACGTGACTTAGTCTTTGCTTTCTGGCTGGTACCTAATAACTGCTCTTTGGCACTGCCTATTTCTTGTCACCAAATTTCTTTATTTGGCCACTCTTGTGGTAATATTGACCTTAAAGAGAGACTGTTCCTATTAGGTTTTTACTGAGATAATGCACCCATTAGAATTTAGACAGGATTTTTCTTTTTCCCTTTCTATCCTGTTCTTGATCCCTTTGGTCAGTTGTTTCTCTCAGAAAGTGAAACTCAGGAGTTCAAATAAGCTCCTAATAGGAGGAGTCAGATTTCTTCCCAAATTTCCAAATCCTTTGTCATAACTACCGCTGTTTACATTCTGGTTCCTAGAGAATTTCCGTTCCCAAAGGACAACATATGTTCTACTTTAATCTGAACTTCAGATATCAGATGTTACAGATGTAGTTAATGCTCTTAGATTCTTCCCCAGTCCAGTTTCAGACTGAGAGTTGAAAGCCTACCCTTCGGATAGCAGTTGCCTCTGTTGCCACAGACCCTGGTCATGCCTAGATCACCACACCTCCACCATTGTCACAGCTGTCCACTGCCATTCTCCTGCTTCTTAGATCACAAATACCCATCTTGATTTGTTTCAGTGTAAGACTTATCATGGTACTGGTCCTTCAGCTGGGGAGTTAGGGTATCAGAAGACAACTTTTCCATGAGTAATTTTTAGCTCCCCAGTGCCAACAATGACCACCTCAGGTGTGAGGGGTAGGAAAAGACACCAGCTATGATACAGGAGTCTCTCCCCAGACAAGGGTGATGCTGAGCTGTTTAGTTGGGCAGGCCAAGAAAAGAGCATCAGCATCAGGTGCCCCACAGAGCTGATGCTAGAAAAAGCCAGTCTGTTCACAGAAGACCAACCACACTGAGGTGCCTGACAGCCTAGCATAGTTTTGTCACCTGTGGGAGGTTCCCGTAGGCTAATAATAAGAATAAAGAAATTTACTTGGTGCTTGAATTCTGTTGGTTGGAAACCAAGATGAAGTAAGATTGGAAAGATTAATTGCTAGAGTATGACCCTTCTCCTTTATTATTTGGTGGTTGACAGCACTTAAGTATAGATTGACAGTATTTTTAAAACCATGTCTACTCGGGGGCCTTACAGAACTTGGAGTTTATAACATGTCTGTCAAAAACATGGGCTTTTTAAATTTTTTTAAATTTTCTTTCAATTATAGTTTACATTCCGTATTATTCTGTGTTAGTTTCAGGTGTACAGCATAGTGGTTAGATAATACAATACTTCACAAACTGTTCCTCCTGATATTTTCAGTACCCATCTGGCACCATATATAGTATTGCAATATTATTGACTATATTCCCCATGCTGCACTTTACATCCCCAGGACTATTTTGTAACTACCCATTAGTACTTTTTAAGCCCTTCACCCAGTCCCCCAACCTATCCCCCACTCTGGCAACCATCAATCAGTTCTCTGTATCTATGAATCTGTTTCAGTTTTGTTCATTTATTTTATTCTTTGGATTCCACCTATAAGCGAAATCATGATATTTGTGTTTTTCTGACTGACTTATTTCACTTGGCATAATAACCTCCACATGACTGCAAACAATAACATTTTATTCTTTTTTCTGGCTGAGCAATATTCTATTGTATGTATGTACCACAGCTTTTTTGTTCACTCACCTGTTGATGGACACTTGGATTGCTTCTCTATCTTGACTAAGGTAAATAACACTGCAATGAACATAGGGGTCATATGTTCTTTCACATTACTGTTTTGGGTTTCTTGGGATATATGCCCAGAAGAGGAGTCCCTGGGTCATAAGGCAGTTCCGTTTTTCATTTTCTGAGGAACCTCCATACTTTTTTCCATAATGGCTGCATCAGTCTGCATTCCCACCAACAATGCACTAGGGTTCCCTTTTCTCCGCATCTTTGCCAACACTTGTTTTTTGTTGTTTTAGTAATGATAGCCACTTTGACACATGCAAGAGGATACAGCATTGTGGTTTTCATTTGTGTTTCTCTGATGATTAGTGACACTGAGTATCTTTTCTTCTATTAGCAATCTCTATGCCCTCTTTGGAGAAGTGTCTATTCAGGTCCTCTGCTCATTTTTTAATTGGATTATTTGTTTTTTTGGTGTTGAGTTTATGACTTCTTTACAAATTTTGGATAGTAACCCTTTATTGGATGTATCATTGGGAGAATGTCTTCTTCCATTCTGTAGGTTGTCTTTTCATTTTGTTGATGGTTTCCTTTGCTGTGCAAAAACTTTAGTTTGATGTAGTCCCATTTGTTTATTTGTTTTGTTTCCCTTGCTTGAGGTGACATATCAGAAAAATATCACTAAGAGAAATGTCAGAGATTCCACTGCCTATGTTTCCTTCTAGTAGTATGTTTTCTTCTTTTATGGTTTCAAGTCTTACATTTAAGTCTTCAATTCATTTTGAATTTATTGTATATGATGTGAGAAGGTGGTCTAGTTTCACTTTTTGCATTTATCTGTCCAGTTTTCCCAACACCATTTATTGAATAGGCTGTCTTTTCCCCACTGTATGTTCTTGCCTCCTCTGTCAAATATTAATTCACCATTATAAGAGTGAGTTTATTTCTGGGCTCTCTATGCTGTTTCATTGATCTATATGTCTGTTTTTATGCTAGTGCCATGATGTTTCTTCATCACTGTAGCCTTATAGTACAGTTTGATATCAGGTAGTGTAATACATCCAGCTTTATTCTTCTTTCTCAAGATTTCTGTGGCTATTAGAGGTCTTTTGTTGTTTAATATAAATTTTTGGATTATTTGTTCGAGTTCTGTGTAAACGCCATTGGTATTTTGATAGGAATTATATTTAATCTATAGGTTTCTTTGAGTAATATGGACATCTTGATGTTAATTCTTCCTATCCATGGGCATGGTATGTGCTTCCATTTATTTGTATCTTCTTCAGTTTCTTTCTTCAGTGTCTTATCATTTTCGGAGTATAGCTCTTTACCTCGTTGGTTAAATTTATTCATAAGGTTTTTGGGGGGTTTTTTTTGAGACAATTGTAAATGGGATTGTTTTCTTAGTTTCCATTTTTAATAGTTTATTATTGGTGTATAAAGAATGCAATTGATATCTGAATATTTATTTTGTATCCTTCTACTTTACTGAACTCATTTACCAGTCTGTTAGTTTTTTGATGGAATATTTAGGGTTCTCCACATATAGTATCATGTCATCTGCAAATAATGACAGTTTTACTTCTTTTCCAGTTTGGATTCCTTTTATTTCTTCTTCTTGCCTGATTGCTGTGGCTAGGACTTCCAGTACTGTGTTGAATAAGAGTGGTAAAAGTAGACATCCTTTGTCTTGTTCCTGATCTTAAGGGAAATCCATTTGTTTTTCCCCACTGAATGTGATGCTCACTGTAGATTTTTCATATGTGGCCTTTATGATGTTGAGGTATGTTCCTTCTATTCCCCATTTGGAGAGAGTTGTGTGGTTTTTTTTTTTTTTTTTTTTTTTAAATAATAAATGGGTACTAGATTTTCCCAGATGCTTTTCCTCCATCTGTTGATATGATATGTGATTTTTTATTCTTCATTTTGTTTATGTGGTATATCATGTTAATCGATTTTCAGATATTATACCAACCTTGTATCCCAGAAATAAATACCATTTGATCATGATGTGTAATCTTTCTAATGTATTGCTGAATTTAGTTTGCTAATACTTTGTTGAGGGTTTTTGCATCTATGTTCAGGGATATTGGCCTATAATTTTTTTCTTTGTAGTATCTTTATCTGGTTTTGAAATTAAGATAATGCTGGCCTTATACAATGAGCTTGGGAGTCTTCCTTCCTCTTGAATTTTTTAGAATAATTTCAAAAGGATAGATGTTAGTTCATCTTTGAATGTTTGGTAAAATTCACCTCTAAAGCCATCCAGTCCAGGACTTTTGCTTATTGGGAGTTTTTTGATTACTACTTCAATTGCATTGGTTATAATCAATCTGTTCAGATTTTGTGCTTCTTCTTTATTTGGTTTTGAAAGATTGTATATTTCTAGGAATTTATCCATTTCTTCCAGATTGTCCAAGTTGTTGGCATGTAATTGTTCATAATATTTTCTTATAATCTTTTGTATTTCTGTGATATTAGTTGTTACTTCTATTTCCTAACATGGCTTTATTATTGCAGACTTACACCATTCTAGAGGCAGATGAGACTTTAATTCTTTTTCTCCCTCTATCTCTCTCTCTTTGTGTTTTAACAGGCCAAAAGGTTTAAATTATTTGCCTAAACTCTAACCACAGTGTAGAACACAATGGACTATTTCATGTTTTCTGACTCATAGTCCTTTAATGCTCTGCTGCTCCATGCTAGACCAGCAACAAGGAATCTCAAAGCATGGATCATTTAAACTTGTTTTATATTTGTCAACATAAGAACATCCAAACCTGTAGAGAATTTTTATTAGAGTGTACTTGAGCCGAACTGATGATGTGCCTGGAAGCCAGACTTCAGATGCTCTAGACAGAGAATGGCAGCTTTGCAGCTTTTTTTATACATTTGGAATTAAGGAGGGAACATAAGGAAGATTGCATGAAGGTGAAAGAAAGATAGGCAGGGAAATTTCTGTGATTGGATTACAGAATGTATCAGTTCTTCTTTCCCCATAGAACTTTTGCATATTAGTCCTCAGCTGTGCTACCCATTTTAGGAGAAAGAAAGATGTTTTATAAGGAGCAGCCAACAATAAGGAGAAGGTCTATGCCCTGACCTGAAAGGGCAGAGAAGGGAAGCCTGAAGTAAAGAATAAATCATTATCTGTGGGCTTTGTTCAGAAATGTAAACGCTGTTCCTGTTAAATTTGGATCTAGGAGAATGTTGGTGGGAATTCTATTTCATGTTGCCTCTGTATCCTGCTCCTTCTTATCTCCTCTGCAGAGCTATGGGTATGATAGTTGAATACAGAGGGCTTTCAATGCCTTTACAACCACATTCAACAAAAATTTAATAATCTAGCAGGTGCTGGGGACACAATGGTGAACACAACAGGCACAGTTCTTCCTTCCATAGAGCTTGGGCTACAAGAAAATACACAGAAATTAATGCAATTTCTGAATGTTGTCATACTGCTATGGTGGATGTTGTGGGAGCACCAAGTATGGAGACCTAGGCTGAAGGGATTGCAATGGATGGGACGACGCTTGCGAGTTGGAGATAAGAATCCTGTACCATCTGCTTGCCTAGGGAATCTCTTTCCTAGCTATATTCTATGACAATTGTGGGGGGAGAACGAACTTTCCTCTGCCCTCATAGTTCTTCTGTCTGGTCTGATAATCAAATAGACGTGAGAAAGATTAGCAAGAGAAACAGCCAAATCTAATACACACATATGTATGGAAACCCCACATGCCTACTGTGTCTGGGTACCCCGCATACATGAGAGAGTCAGAGACCCCACATGCAGGAGAGGTTCAGAGATAGAAAGGAGGATTGAGGTATGTGAGAGCTGGGGATGAGGAAAGGTGCCTTGGGGGCTTCAAAGGGTCATTGCAGGACAATAAGAAGAACAAATGTTTAGTAAATAAAAGTTTGTTCTTCATATGAGTAGGTCAAAATGTTATCTCCCATAAACTCTTATTTATGAGGGAGGCTCCTAGTTCAAATTATTCTAGTAGTTAAAGGGAGGGGCAGAAGTTTCTCTTGAGCCTGAAGCTAAAATTGTCTTTATCTCAGAACAATCCACATACTACAGAAGCATATCTTTGGGTGGCTTGTTCTGAACTCCATATAATTGCTACCACTTACTGAATGTTCCTGGCAGGGGTGAGCATCTTTGCCTTGCATAGTCATCACTGAGCATCTACTAGGTTTAGGGAGCTGAGATTCTCTGGGGAATAAATGGCAGGAGGGGAAAGAATCTGCTTCAAGACAGTCAGCCCAAGTTACAATTTTGGTTCATTAACTGCAGGATTTAGGTTAATATCTCCTCCACCTTAAGATTTTTGAGGCTTAACTGTTAACCATGTTTTCTGAGGTCAGCAGCACATTCTACCAAGAATTGTTCATTTTTCCACAAACTAGGACATACCAGGGTTGGGCTGTTCCTCACTGTGGCAGATTGAAATTTCTAATAGAATTGCCTAGAAGATTGAACACATAGCCCCAATAAATGTTCACCTACAACACTACTGTATTAGTACTTCTAACACTAATATTACTTACCTAATAAGACTTGCAAGAAATAGAAATGTATGAAGTCACAGAAAAAGTCCTAGTTTTTTTTCCATGCATCAACAGATGGATGCACACCCACTACGTAGAGACCACTGCTTTAGAGAATGTTAGTGTTAATGGGGAATGTACAGGAACTGGACAAGTGAATATGGGATGGAATGGATATAAGAAGATGAGCAGCTGGCTTCTTTGAGATGTTCCTCCCTATCTCTGGTTTAGAATATCCATTTTGAGTTCATCAATTTTAGGACAGAAGCACAGCAGAGCTTCCTCCCTTTCCTCATGCCCACTGCCCCATAGCCATCACCTTGAACCCTTGTCCCAGTTATACTAAGATGCCAAATAAATTATCCTAAAAACAATTTATATGGGCATGACTACAGAGATTAACAATCTGCAGAGGTCACACTTTGGGCAGATATATTAGCCCTGGTTCAAGATGTCAGAGAGAGTCCTGACCTGTGTGGCTCACAGCTGGGCAGCAGGTTTGATCCTGATCAATGTTTCTCTCTCATATCAATGTTTCTCTCCCTCTTTTCCTCCCTCCCTTTCCTTCTCTCTAAAAAATAAATAAATAAAAATTTTAAAAAAGAAGATGTGAGAGAGACTCAAAAGACTATCTTGGAAAGAGGTGTCAGGGTGGAGGTAGACAGACCAGCTCAAACAGCCAGAAAGCAGCTATGCTATGATGTGAGTAGTTCAGGCAAGTCCAGTAGCCTCATAAAAGAAATACTTAGTACTTGGTAGAGGAGTAGGAAAGGTTTTCACAAAACCCAGGGGAAGCAGCATCCACAGCCATATGGTAGATGATTGAGAAAAACAGGAGAGTAAAAGTGTCCTCCCCTTTGTCCCTCCTCCCCCTGCTGGGAGTACTCTGCCTGGTTTGAGTTACTGCCTAGAGAGGAATTAGGCCAACAGTGCATGACAGCTGTGGGCCTTCTCTTGCTAGCCCAACCCCATGCTATGTGAATTCTTTTCTACCCAGCCCCTCCTTGCCCAGAGCTGGACTTCTGGGTTAGCTGGCATAATGCTACCAGGCAGGGGGCAGAGAAATCTTGATGGGGACAGTGGTTAAAATCATGCTGAACCTGAGCACCCTCCCTGCTCTCTCCTCTTCCACCAGGCCTGGAAGCCTCTGTGCTGCATTCCTTTGGCAGCCCTGCAGAAACTGTTGCAACCTTTGTTTTGATTTGAGCCTTCTTGTTGCTGTATTACATTGAACCATCAGCTGCGGGTGGGAAGAAAGATGGCATTCATTCCCTCTTTTACCCAGGCACCACTGTAGACCCTGGAAGTGGGACTTTCACTAGTTTTATTGAGCTTTGAGGTGTGAACACTGGGGAGTGTGACCTGGATGGAAGCAAGAGCACACAGAATGGGAGAAGGTAGCTGAGCAGAGGGCTGAGGAGGGCCCTTGGGGAGCTCGTTCTTCTCTGTCACAGAGTTGGAGTGCTCGAAACAGGCATAGAGCAGGGGACCAGATAAGCGGGGTATTTCCTAAGGAAGTGCCCAGGTCAGCAGGTGTTTTGGAAGAGAATGAGGGCACTCTTCTCTAAGCCTGCCACCCTTTTGCTATGACCTGGAGGAGATTGCTCTGTCTCTAGGGGCTGGAAGTCCAGAGGATAGAGAACACATCCCTACCCTGTGGGTGGGTGTATTGGAGAAGCTGAAAGTATGGAAACTTCTGGTTAGCTGCAAGATGGGCTAGCTAAAGTCGGTAGGATTCTATATAGATTTGAAACTATTCCTCGTAGTCCCCTAATCCAGAGCTTTTAAGGTAGGGCTTGAAAGATATTCTGATGTCTGTTCTTCTTATGTATCAGTGAGGACTGCTTTAAGATCAACCCAGAGGAACCTCTCCCTTGTACTTTCTGTGTGGGAGAGGATTCGGCTGTCTCCTTGGCAAGGTGTCATAACTCAGACAGCTGGGAAGTCCCTCATGAGGCCCAGCCTAGCCCCACCCTGTCTGAGGCTGAGCTGGTTCTGATAAGGGTGCCTCTGCGAACACTTCTGGGCCTCAGAGGGAGGCCCTGGCCCTTCCCTCCTGGAGCCGGGCCACTGAGGGCTGGGCTGCAGCTTCCCCTCCCTAGCCCCAGGTCCCAGCACAGGCTCACAGCAGACACAGATTTTCCACTGCTGCTCATTCCATCTCCCGCCAGCCTGGGCAGGGGCAGTGTCACTCCCCAGCGTGGGGGTGATGACTTCACAGCCTGACATTCTTGTCGCCTCTCCCAACTCATGTGTTCAGTTTGACTCTTAGGGCCAGAAGCACTCCTGTTTGGGTGGAGCTTTCTCATGTTCTTAGGAACAAGGTTTCTTTTTCTTGATGTTATTTGAAGGAGAAACCCTTTTCCTATGTTTCTAGGGTTCTCTTCCTGCCAAGTGTTCTCCCCTCTCCAAGAAGCTGTGTATTTGAGAAGCAACTGCCGAGATCAGGGACTAAAACACTTTCTGGGCTGGACAAGTACGAATGTGCAATTACAGCTGCTGAAATCGGGCCCTGAGAGCTTCTCAGGGACAGGAAGAATTGGAATGGAAAGCCCAGTATCAGGGATTGGCCGGGGTCCCAGTCCCGCATGGCTTTCTATGCCATGCCACATGCCTGAGAGAGGATTCCCAAGCCTACTGTGCTAACAGCCCAACCTGCCCCTCCCTGCCATGGGGCATGCTGGGAACTGGGCGGCCACGTGGCTTCTTAAGGTAGCTACTGAAGAGCTTAAAATGACTTAAGGTGGAACAGACAGATGAGAGAAAATGGCAAAAAGGAAGTAAGTGTGTGACTTTGAGGGCATCTAGATAAGAGCAAGGCCTGACCTTTTTTTCCCCATAATGTGTCTCGTTTCATTTGCTTGGGTTCAATAAAGGCCAGAATGAACCTTTTATTGAATACAAAATTTATAAGTTGGACTCTGACAAACCTGATGTCACCATCCCTGAGTATGAAACTAATTCACCCCAATTATAACAGTGGGAACAGGGCTGATTTGCTTAGAGGTGCACAGGAAAGCACCACATTGCCCTGTGGTGAAGAAAGTAGGGTGACCAACCCTCCCTGTTTGCCTGGGACTGAGGGGGCATTCTTGGGGGCATGCTTAGGAGGCAGGAGTTTCATTGCTAAAACCTGGAAAGTCCCAGGCAAACTGATCAGGTTAGTCACACTAGAATGAAGCCTCAGCTGTGTGCAGTTGCCTCTGTCTCCCAGCCCCACCACACAGAGGTTGGCATCCAGTTGCTTCCTGTGGAGTGGTATAGCCTCGGTCGCATACTAGGCTTGAATAGTTACATAACCTCTTCAGGACTTAGTTTGCTTATACCTAAAATGAGGTTAATCATAGCTACCATGTGGGGTTTATAATGTCTGCATGAGAAGACACAAATGTGCCTAGTGAAGTGTCTGGCACAAAATAATCAATTAAATGTTAGCAAACTTATTTACTACTCATTGATTCAGCTCATTTAACAAATTTGTATGTATACCATGTGCCAGGCACTGCTGTAGACCTAAAAAAACAAAGACAAAAATTCTGCCCTGGTGGAGGGGGATAGACAAACAATAAATGAATACATTCTATTATATATAAGGAGATAAGACCCTTGGAGGGAACAATTAAGCAGGGTGAGGGGGGGTGGGAAGTGCTAGGGCAGAGAAGGCATAATGTTAAATGCAATGGGCAGGGTAGGCTTCACTAAGAAGGTGACTTTTGTACAATGACGATTAAATAAAAAATAAATCAAACACACACACACACAAAAGAAGGTGACTTTTGTACAGAGACCTGAAGGAGGTGAGAGAATGAACCCTACCTAGTGAAGATGAATCTGAGCAAAGAGAACAGGTGCCCTGAAATAGAAACATGTCTAGTGCATTCAGAGACTGGTAGGAAGGCTAGTTTGGTTGGGATTTTGGTGACCAAGGGAAAAATTGTAGGAGTTAAGGATTGGCGGAACTGGGGATTCCTAACAGGCTTAGTAGTGATCATAGTCTTCAGTGTCCAGTTTCACTCCAAGTAAAAGACACCAGTGGATTCTGGGTAGATAAGTGTCATGACTTGGGTTTGAAGAATATCATTCTGGCTACCCTGTTGAAGACAGTGAGAACAGGAAAGCAAGGAGACCAGTTAGAAGACAGTTGTAACAATCCAGGCAAGAGATGATGGGCCAGGATGGCAGCAGCGGAAAAGGAGAAATGAGTCCTCACTAAATGGATATAGTGGATGAGAGAGAGAGAAAGGGAGTCATAAAGATGATTACAAGGGGTTAATATGAGAACCAAGAAGGGCAGGGCTACCTCTGATGGGGTGCTTTTAGCTACACTTTTGTTGTGGTGATAGTTGCTGTTGTGGTGGTTGTTGACGTTTATTAAGCTATTGTGATGTTACTTGTGATGATCTCTAATATCTGATGCCATGGTTTGCCCTCATAGTCATGTACTCTCACTCTTGATAAGGAGGAAACCGCCTCTTCTCCCCTTTAGACTGTGAATCCTGCTTCTTTGAGGAACATCCCAAGTACATTGGCAAGTTATCAGAACTCCTATTCTCTCCAGCAAACCTGGCCCTCCAGCACAGAAGTCCCCGCTTGGCACAGCCTTGCTATTTAGGGTCCCTGGGAAGAAAGAACCAGCAAGGTCCTGCCCCCTGGCAACTCTGCCTCTGCCTGCCTGGGGATCAAGATACCCTGCCCAGGAACCAGGAACACTCCTTTCCCAGGCCCTTGCTCTCCTTTCCTGCTGGGAAGCTGACTTCTTCTCAGACTGATGGAGGCAGAAGCCTGTAGGAAGCTGCCCAACTTGCTTTGTTTCTTTTCTTTCTTTTTTTAATTTATTTTTAAAAGATTTTATTTATTTATTTTTAGAGGGGAGGGGAGGGAAGGGAGACAGAGAGGGCGAGAAACATCAATGTGAAACATCAGTGTGTGATTGTCTATTGCACACACCCCCTACTGGGGACCTGGCCCGCAACCCAGGCATATGCCCTGACTAGGAATTGAATCAGCAACCCTTTGGGTCACAGGCCAGCACCCAATCCACTTAGCCACACCAGCCAGGGCATTTTTTTAAATAAAGAGACCATTATTTTTATTTTTAAGATTTTATTATTTTTTAGAGAGATAGGAAGGGAGGGACAGAGAGAGGGAAAGAAACACTGATGTATGAGAGACATTGATCATCGATCAGTTGCCTCTCACATGCCCCTGTCTGGAGACCTAGCCCACAACTCAGGCATGTGCCCTGACTGGGAGTCGAACTGGCAACCTTTCAGTTTGCAGGCACGCTCAGTTCACTGAGCCAGTCAGTCCACTTAGCCACACTAGCCAGGTCTCAACCTGCTTCTAATGCTTTGGCCAAACCCTGCCCCCCTTCAGAGCTCAGCTGTGCCACTCAGCTGGGGGCCAGTGTAGTGCAGATGGGCACTAGGGGGCAGGAGGCTGGGGATGTGAACATCAGGCACCACTTCCCCCACCAGCTCTGTTTTACTCTCCTACACACTAGCAAGTGGAGTGTTCACCAATCCCAGACACACCTCACTTTACCTCATTTTATGTTCAGGCAGAATCCCAGACACGTGAGTATCTTATGTACCTTTCCTGGTGGTTTTGTTTTTAGGATAGGGAAGTGGAGGCTTCCCAGACTCTGTAAACACCCCCTTGCATACTTATTTTCCCATTTTCAAAATCTTTTTTTTTTTTTTTTTTTTTTTGTCTGAAAGCCTTCCTTAAACTTAACCCACATCTTGCCTGTTGCTATTTAAGATAACACTTTGGGGTCCTGTTCAGTGGAGATGGAGAATAGATATCTGTCCTCATGCTTCACCTCCAGCCTCCTGCAGTGGAATACCCTGCATGTTGATGGAAGTCTAAAGGAGTTCTCTGGCATAAGTGTCTCCGTTTTCTCCTTGCAGCATCCTGACATCTTCTTTTCTTTGCACTCTTTGAAGCTTCAGTGTCTGATTCTAACCCTCCTCATCTGCTGACCTTTTTTCATGAAGAAGGTTGCCCCACCCTGCCTATGGGGAAACTATCAAACAGTGCAGTCAATAACTTCAAGTGCTAAGAAGGAGCTAATTTGCTGCTGTGTGTAAACAACTTGAAAAAAGCACACCCTGGCTGTTGTGGCTCAGTGGATTGAGTGCCTGTCTGTGAACCAAAGAATCGCCGGTTCGATTCCCAGTTAGGGCACATGCCTGGGGCCACCCATTGGTGTCTCTCACCCTCTCTTTCTCCCTCCCTTCCCCTCTCTCTAAAAATAAATAAATAAAATCTTGTTTTAAAAAAACAATTGACAGCAATTAAAATTTAGAATTTTCCTACTTCCCTTAAAGTGTAAACCCCTGGAACCCAGAACTGTTCTCAGAAAGGTACTGGGAATGTTTCTGTTTTGTCTCTGGGAACATGGCTAGAATATGTGTGCACACTCACACAGGTATGCAAGCATATGTGTGTTAGTGGAAGCATGCTGGCTCCACCTTATTTTGTTCTCTTTTTATTCACCCTGAATAGTAGTACTTCTCTTAATACCTAGCATTTCTCTAAATACATAGTACTTAATAGAATAGTATTACCTCTTAGTAGTGTGTGTTTGTTCCTGTGTGTGTGTGACAGAAAGTGAGGGCTATGTGTACTCAAAGTGGGTGCCCAGAGTTGGAGCCTCAGAGGCCCTTTTCTGTTGATCTCCTAAAACCACTGGAACTTGGAATCAAGACAACTGGTGGGGTTGTGTCTCCTCACCTTCTAGCATGACCTTGAGCAGATAGCTTGTTCTTTCTGGCCTTTGTGTGCAAGTCAGTGGGCAGATTCTCTTTTTAAATCATCACCACCATTTCTATGTTAATGTGAGAGAGAAGGACTAAGAGTCCCAGGAAACATCTTAACATTTGTGTTCTTAGAGCTGGAGCCTGGTGCATACCCAATGATCAGCAGATGAAGTTTTAGGTCTAGGTTAGCTTTCCCTGGAGACTAAGAAGAGTGGGTAGCCTCTGTGCCAACTTGTCTCAGTTTGCCCATTTTTAGACTAAAAGTTTCATACCCTCTGAGCCCTGGGCCAATTGGGGTAGTAGGTCACCCTACTGGATCTCATACTTGAGTAGATCAGGAAGCAAGGGGTCTTTTTTTTTAAAGGGGTCTTTTCACTGCCTTCCTCTATCATTCTTCTTTTCCCCATTTTTCTCACTCCTTCTTCCCACTCCTCTCTCCTTTTCAGGTCTATCTGGGAACCCAGCAGATCTGGAAAAACGTAAACAAGTGTTTGGAATGAACTTAATCCCCCCTAAAAAGCCCAAGACCTTCTTAGAATTAGTGTGGGAAGCCCTTCAAGATGTCACACTCATCATCCTGGAGATCGCAGCCATCATCTCCCTGGTTCTGTCCTTTTATCGGCCTCCTGGTGAAGAAAATGAACGTGAGTGTCTTGAACAGCCCAGCAGGACTCTGATCTGGTTCTTTCCACAAGCACCAAAAAGCACTTTGTGGTGGAGGTTGACTTTATAGCAGGAAAGTTTTCCCCCATTACTCAGGGTGGGTTCTCTAAAGGAAACCAACAAGTAGCTAAGAATGGATTCTTTTAATCCATTCTGATTCCAGGGACTTTTCCCTTTCTCCCATCAAATCCTTATTCAGAATGTCATGAATCCTTTACCCTCACCCAACCAACAAAACCCTGCTTCTCAAAGTGCCCAACACCAATATTAATGGTATTTGTGGATGTTGGGAATTATAAGCTCTTTACATGTGACTTGCCTACAGTTTGCATTTTCATTTTTTGTGCTGTGTAGTCATTTGCTTCTTTTGGGTTAACATAAATAATTACATGGTGATGAGATGATGCCCAATCCTGCTGTCCTCCAGTATCCTCAGAGGGTGGCTCTTTTACCCAAAAGTTTTATTTTTTTATTATTCTTTTTCCCTGACTTGCCATTTTGGGGGATTACAGAAGCACTACCTCCAATTTTATTGTCAGCAAAGCCCCTTTCTTTCTTTCCTTTCCCTGGGCTAGAGTGTGGTCTACCTGTAAGCAGCCCAGAAGATGAAGGGGAGTCAGAAGCCGGCTGGATTGAGGGGGCAGCCATTCTATTCTCGGTGATCATCGTGGTGCTAGTGACAGCCTTCAATGATTGGAGCAAAGAGAAGCAGTTCCGAGGGCTGCAGAACCGTATTGAAAAGGAACAGAAATTCTCCGTTATTCGAAATGGTCACATCATCCAGCTCCCTGTGGCTGAAATTGTGGTTGGTGATATCGCCCAAATCAAATACGGTGAGAGCTCTGGGCTTCTCTTACACTTGCCTCCCTCCCTATTTAAGGGCCACATCCTTTGGCTTAAGGGGGCTAAGAATTCCTAAGGACCCAAAAAGATATGACCCCTAATTGTGTTAGCTTCTAAGTTAGTGTTTAAAGAGGTTGTGTGGAGAAATTCAAAGAAAGAAATAACTGAAACTCTCCCAAAAGATTTTCAGACTTATGTGTCTTCAGGTTAAAAGTATATAATATTCAGGCTATAGAATGCTGTTTGGGGGATCAGTAATTGCTTGAAATTATAAAACCTAGAAAGTAGTCTTATTCCAAGTAGACAGAGCTGAACTTGTTTTTCAAAGGCTCTCTAGCTATTCTGTGAGCCATTGCCTCTAGTCGTGTGTGCAGAGGAGGGTCTGAGATGGGGTTGAATGGTTCCCCCCTCTTCCAGGATCTTACCTCCTCTCTTTCCCTATTGCCCCTTCCCCTCTGTGCACCAGGTGACTTGCTGCCTGCAGATGGGATCCTGATCCAGGGGAATGATCTCAAGATTGACGAGAGCTCTCTGACTGGGGAATCGGACCATGTCAAGAAGTCCCTGGAAAGAGACCCCATGTTGCTCTCAGGTATGGCTTTTGGCCACCTCAGTTTCCATTCTGCCTCCTCCCACACAGCCAGGTCACAGAGACCTGATCTAGACCCTGCTCTCTCTTCCAGCCCTGCTGCATCTCCTTCCCATGGGTTCAGCTGGGGCAATGGCATTAGTGGGTTAAATACAAAGATGTAAGATACCTAAAAGAAGTCTTCATGAAGCAAGTGCTGTAGGGGCCTTGGAAGGGCTCTGCTGGAAGGGGGTGGGTGATTGGAGAAGGAGCTGTACCCTAAAGTAGACACATTTATCTCCTTTTCCCCCAATTTACTTGTTCTATTTTAAATGGTCCTAGCTGTTGACCTTTTTCTTCTATATGCTGAGGGTATCGTTGTCCATAGGGGCGAAAGGAAGCCTCTGTTTTACATCAGAGCATGGCGAGGTGTGAATACAACACTCCTCCCTTCCTCTCCTTTCTCATATAGGGACCCATGTCATGGAAGGTTCTGGCCGAATGGTGGTGACTGCTGTGGGTGTCAACTCCCAGACTGGGATCATTTTTACCCTCTTGGGGGCCAGTGAGGGAGAAGAGGAGGAGAAGAAGAAGAAAGGTAAGGGGTATTTGGAGTGAGATTCTCTTCTGGCCTGTCCCCATGGACACACTGGGAAACCAGGGAGCAGATATGGATGGAAGACTCTGCTGGATGAAGTATGCACATGTCCACACCCTTTGCCAGGATAAAGATGTCACCCCGGTTCTCCAGCGTTCTCTGATGAAAACCAGATTCTGGCTCTAGACTCCTAAATCAGGTTGCATTTGACCCTCCATCTCTGTGCCTATTGGTGGGTTGTAAAGAGGTGAGTTATAAAGTGAGCTGGCTAGGCACTTGGGCCACAAATGCCCTCTGTGCAGTCCTCTGATCTCATCCCTTTTTTCCTCAAACATGGGGCCGGGGGGTGGGGGACTAGTCCAAATGAACCATGAAGGTCAAGAGAAAACTGGCCAAGGGGTGAAACTGGATTCCTGCTGAAACCACGGGCTGTCAGTGAAAGAGAGACCAGCTAGGAGATTGAGCAAACAAGTGAAGTCTACTGTGGAGGTAGTCCTGCTTGGCCATTCCCTTGTTCCTAAAGGAAGGAAAAAAACAGAAGGTAAATGAGAAAAAGACAGTAAAGCCAAATGTACAACTTTCGGTAAGCATTCCTTCTTTCTTTGAAGGAAAGAAGGACTCTACCACTCGGATGGAGGACCATCTTGGGCTGTTTAGTGCAGGGCAGTTTATGAAAAGGAAACAAAACACACTCCCTCAGGAACTAGACTGTTCATCTCTGCAGGTGAATGAGGAAGAGGCTGGCCTGGTGCTGGCAAATCGACATGGAGACATCCTGCAGGACCTTTTCCATTAGGCAGAAATGGTTCCAACCTCTTGCTTCCTAACCCCTACCCCATTCCTCCAGGTGAGGTAACTCAGGTCAGTAGCAGCCATGTTCTAGGAGAAGGCAGCTCAGGTGCAGTTGTGCACTTACCTGCACGAGCGTCTGCTCAATGAGCATGGCTTCATAAGACCCCCTAGTGAGTGAGAAGGGATATAAGCAGAGATGTGAGCTTGCTTCGTATTCCTTCCCTGCAGCTCAGCCCCTTTGTTGTTGCCTTTTTGGGCTTTGAGCAGGACCAACAAACTGGATATCTGATCTCTTAATAGTCACTTTGGGTCTCCACCCCACTTTTTTCTTTCTTGTTCAAACAGGTAAAAAACAAGGAGTCCCTGAAAATCGCAACAAAGGTAACCTGTCCACCCACTCATTTACCATCTCTACCTGACTACACTCTAACCAGACTTTTCCAGGCCATCTGCCTTCTCCCTTTTCCTCACCATAAATCTGTTACCTGCTGTTGTGGCCCAGATGTCTCGTCCTGAGGAAGGTGCAGAGATTTGGGGGTGGTCTCAAGGTTCCAGTCCAAATCTAAGATAGGACAACAGCACCCTCTGCTGTTGGCTCAAGGATCCTCTCAAGTCAGGGTTTTTCAGGAGCGTGTGGGATTGGTCTCTTCTTCCCAGGGTGCTGACCTCTTTCACTTCATTACCCTAGGCCAGATTTAAACACCAATGGTCATCAACTTCTGGGTTGGAAGACATCAGGGTCCCACGGTGGAGGTCATTGGGGTAGGCAGTCACTGCACCCTCCTCTTGCTAGCTTCCTCATTAGTGTTCTCTTCTGGTCTGGAATCCTTCTCTGCTAGTCTCGGGTGCTTAGAAAGAGCCTTTTATCTGTGCCTCTCTTCCCACCTCTTCCTTTGTTCTTGCCACAGTCTGTTCTTTTTCCCCTGATCTAATGTGTGTTTCTTTTTCGGTGGCTGTGCTGACATCCCATCCCTGTCTTGTTTGTGAGTCTTAACAGCAGACACAGCACCTCAGGAAGGGCATCCTAAGGAAAGGGGCCAAGCTCTGCAACAGTGAGGTTGGAGAGGGGAGGGAACCAGAGAGAACTGCTGTCCTCAGACAGCGCCTAGAGATTTGTTTCCTCTGTCACCCACATCATAGTAGTCTTGAAAAATAAAGTCGTCACATCAGAGAACCAGGGCTGCACAGAAATAATTCTTTAATTTTAGGTCTCTTTAACTTCTTTTAAAAAGAAAAATGGATTTATATGTCTGTCTTTGTCCATTTTTCTCATATTCCAGGGATCCTTCACAGCAGCTTCTTCCCTCTCCCCCAGAAGACTAACTCCAGGTCCCACTCTGTACCTCCCTACCTTTGTCGCTGATTTCCGTCCCCTGTTGTTCAACAGATATAAGAAGGAACTGGAAAACACCCTGTGTTTGGGATCTGTGTTTCTTCCCTAGCAGTCTATATATAGAGAGATGAACCTTTGAACAGAGCAGACTAGGACCATTTTGCTCCAGAAACATCTGCCAGCCTTCTCCTTCAGCCCTTTTCCATAATAATAAAGATTCACTATTGTAAGCACTAAATTCCCGGAAGGATGGTTGTTGGTAATAGTGATTATGGCATGACTAATCCTCTTTAGAATAAACCTGTCTTGGGGCTCTGAAATGGTGCCAGAAAACTGCACCATCTGAGGAAATCCACACCTAGAAGCACCCTCATTTTATCTCCAGTTGATAGAATATCATCCCATGGGCCCTAATAGAGGGTCGAAGGCAAGCACCCTATCTGGCATGGGATGAGAGTGGTCAGGACTGATGTCAGGGGTCCAAGGTGAATCCAGGAAGAGGAGGGAAGGGTGTTTTGGTTTCCTCCTGTCCACTACTCAGTGCTACTACCTGGCCTGCTCACTCATCCTGTTTGTGTATACACCCTAGCAAAGACTCAGGATGGAGTGGCCCTGGAAATCCAGCCACTCAACAGCCAAGAGGGGATCGACAATGAGGAAAAGGAGAAAAAGGTGGCCAAGCTACCCAAGAAGGAGAAGTCGGTGCTGCAGGGGAAGCTGACGCGCTTAGCTGTTCAGATTGGGAAAGCTGGTGAGTAGGGTGGAGCCTTCTGGTTGTCGTGGTTATCAAGGCTGTCCCAGATTCCTTTCTCCACACCACCCAGGTCTGGCAGAGGAAGCTCAAACTTCTTAGTGGCTAGTTCAGTCTAGGAAGCCAGTTCTTCTGCCTCTGCCACGCTTTGGCCACTCCCTAGACTTTCAGAGAGAAGTGTTTCCCCATGTATAAGAGTTAAAGGCCATGAGGTCTCTCATCTGAACAAACAGGAAGTTAAGAACTTATATCACAACATGGGAGATTTACATTACCAAAGAGGGAGACCTTACTTGTCACATGTATGGGCTTATAAATTCCTTAAGGGCAGAGAAGGCTGCTATTTTTTGGAGGTAGTTTCCTAGCAGAGTAGTACCATCAGTCCAGGCACAGAGCTGTAAATTCGAAATAAGGACTGGAGGGAAAAGGGAGACAGTGACCACAGATGCTATTTTCAGAAGAAAGGTCATTAAAGGCACTTGTGTATCACTGGAGGAAGTGGCTTCTTCATCACTTGCTGCCGCATCCTCTGTCCTCTACAGTCTTTGTAGAGTGGTGGTGTGGGGTGAGGGGTTAGGAGGAGGGAACAAAAGGAAGGTTGCTGAAAGCAGCAGACATATCTGTCTAGATAAGTTCTTGTGCCACTATTTAATTATTGGGTTGGCCAAAAAGTTCATTTGTTTTTTTCTAAAAGTGGCTCTAGTAGTGCTTACAGCAGGTAAGGACTTTAACTTCATTCGAAACAGTGTTGTGAGATTGTATTGTGAGAGCTGTCATCAGAGTGCATTTAAAAAAAAACTTATCAAAATTGTTGAATTTTTATGTAGCCATTTTAATATTAAAGATGAAAGAAAATACACAACATTTTTGGCATATTATGCTTTATTATTTCAAGAAAGGTAAAAAAACACAACTGAAACATGAAGATTTCTGCAGTGTATGGAGAAGGTGTGGTGTGACTGATCAAACGTGCCAAAAGCAATTTGTGAAGTTTCATGCCAGAGATTCATCTGTGGACAGTGCTCCATGCTCGGGTAGTCAAAATTGATAGCGATCAAATCAAGACATTAATTGAGAACAGGCAATGTTATACCACACAGGAGATAGCCAACACACTCAAAATATCCAAATCAATAAAATTATTGGTAAAATGAAAAATATGTTTTTTATTTTATGGTAAAAACCATACAGGCTTTTTGGCTAACCCAATACTTCCTGGCTCTGCCCTTCTGTTCACTACAATCCTAGTCTAGCCCAGTACATCTCTGTATAGAGTTCACCCAGAACCTTGTTAAAGCACAGGGTCTGATTCAGGAGTTTTGGGGCAGGGCCTGAAAGCCTGCATTTCTAACAAGCCCCAAGTGAGGCCAAAGTCGCTGACCCACTAAGCACCCATTGAGTAGCTAGAATTTGTGCTCTCCACTACCATAGCTACTATGTTTGGCCGTTTCTATTTAAATTAAAATTAAATACAATTAAACATTCAGTTCTTCAGTTCACACTAGCCGTATTTTGAGTGGTCAATAATGACATGTGGTTAGTGGCTACCATACTAGACAGTGTAAATAGAGAGCGTTTTAAGCATCATAGAGAGTTGTTAAGACAACGTTCGTCTAGCCTGTTCATTCGGTTCCTGTACCCAGCTAATTTTGATGACTGTGAAATCTCTTGAATATAAACTATGCATGGATGAGATGAATTGCAGGTGTGGGATCAAGTTATTGAGCCTGGCACACAGGTTTGAAACATTAAATAGATTCCACCTAGTCCCTCCTATTGTCCTCCTAATCCCTGCGTTGTTCTGTAGGAAGTACAAGCCTCCTGATGGCTTGTCTCCTCTGTTGTTTTATTTTACATTTTAAGCTAGGCCAGGACTAAGGTGAGGCAAATAAGGTGCCTGTGCCATCCTGAAAGTGATGCTTCTTTCAGTTATGTACCCCAGGGACCTTGTTTGCCTCACCTTAGGCCTGAACCTGATGAAGCAAAGTGTGAACAAATCCTCTCTTATTGATACTCACTGGTCACTGCTCACCTTGCTCCTCAGGCCCCTGAGAAAAGTGAAGACCCAAACCAGATTGTGGTTTAAGGCAGAGTGCTTCTCAGATATCGTGCCATAGATATAGGTACCTCTGCCCAGGTACTGATTCCAGGGCAATTGGAGCCCCTAGACCAGTTGTTCACAGACCTTGAGAAGATTCTTCCATTTACTTTAGTGTATAGGTTGACCAGCTAGCCCAGTTTGCTAGGGACTTTATTGATTTTAGAACTGAAAGTTTTAGGAGGGATTCTTTTCCTCCTGAGTTCTCCCACATGCCAGGAAACTACTCAGTCTTCAAACCAGGATGGTTGGTTCCCCTACCAGTGTGCCATACGAAAAACCTCTCTGTGCCTTCACTTCCTCAGAAAAGGGGCTAATAATAACTACTCTTACAGGGTTCTTATGAGGATTATTAATTAAATAAGTAGTTTTTGAAAAGTGCTTGCCTGGCCCAGGAAGCACTATATAAATATGTGCTATTATTGTCACCTTTTGTCTATGGAATGTCAGGAGAAAGGTTAGGAGGCACTATCCTATGCGTTTATCTTGTAGGTGCTATGCTAACACCGTAAGGCCATTGCTATGCACAAGTTGCAAGTTGCCTGGCATTCATTCACAGGCTTCTACAGGAAAAGTCCACATTGATAAATTACTAGGAAATAGGCAAATATGGTCACTGCATTGTGAATTATGGAAAGAGGATAGATCTGAAATAGAATCATAGAATGCTGTTGCAGAACACTAGACCAGCCAGCCCCCTTATTTATGCATGAGGAAACAGGCCTGAAGAGGGTCAAGGATTAGTAAGTAGTCCAAAAGCCACAAGTCAACTTAGTGCAGTGCTAAAACTAGAACTTGTGTCTTTTCCCCAACACTATCATATGCAAGCAACAAAGAATGGGTAGAGGATATTAGCATGACTTCCTGGAGGTAGTGGTTTTAAAAATTGGTGGCAAAGGTGGCAACTTATGCTGATCTGTCTGTGGCTGGGGACATAGGAGTGCCCTAGAGCCAGGGTTCACGTGACTTGTTTCCTGTTCAGGCCTGATCATGTCTGCTATCACCGTTCTCATCCTGATTCTGTACTTTGTGATTGACAACTTCGTGATAAAGCGCAAACCATGGTTAGCCGAGTGCACTCCCATCTACATCCAGTACTTTGTCAAGTTCTTCATCATCGGTATCACTGTACTGGTGGTGGCTGTGCCAGAGGGGCTGCCACTGGCTGTCACCATTTCATTGGCCTACTCTGTGAAGGTGAGACTAGAACGATATTTTTTCCTCCTTTAGGACAGAGATGGGAGCGGGGAGTGCCACATAGCTTTTCATGAAAGAACAGGCCATCTATCCGCTATGGACTCTGGATGGCACCTCATAAGAGTACAGATTTCTGGCCCTGTGGAAGGACCATTGTGATAGTTGCATCAGGGTTTAAATGACCCAGTAGAGGAATCTAAAGAGGATTCACAAGAATAGTATCCTGCACTTTTGTGTGGGACAGGAGATTGAAATGCGGAGAGAGGTTAGCTAGGAAATGGTCTTTGACCTGCATTGGGGGAGCTCAGTTGGTCCCCTCTCAAGTCTTTTGTCTTGTCCTCTATAGAAAATGATGAAAGACAATAACCTGGTACGGCATCTGGACGCTTGTGAGACAATGGGCAATGCCACAGCCATTTGCTCTGACAAGACAGGCACATTGACCATGAACCGCATGACTGTGGTACAAGCGTATATCGGAGATACCCATTACCATCAGCTCCCAAGTCCTGATGCCCTTGTGCCCACAGTCCTGGACCTTATTGTCAATGGCATTTCTATCAACAGTGCCTATACCTCCAAGATCCTGGTAAGCTCTTCCTTTGCCTGGACACTTAGAATGGGCGGTTAGAGGGAACATTAATGCTCTCTGAGACAGTGCATCCTTTCTTGTTCATTCTGCTTGAACCACCATCCCACATTGCATTTCCCACCCTTAAGTGAACATGTTTAGGCTAAAATTAGGTAATAATCCAAGGGAGTAGATTTGGGAGGGGCTTGGGGGGTTTCAGGTAGGGGCCTGGGGGGTGACAGGTAGGAACCTATGGCTGTGAAATGCCCTCCAATTACTACATAAAAGCAGTTATCTCCAGGGAGAGAACTCATGTTGATAGTACCATTGGGCTTATTAGGAGTAAAAAGAACTCACTTTCCAGAAACTGGAGAGGGTATTAGAATAAGATCCACTTAGGGTGAGACACCAGCACCAATCCCAGGGCAAACTAAAAACCCCAAAAGGCCTGGATGGCTCGGGGACCACCACTGTGACCACTATCTGCCTACCCTGAAAAAAAAAATAAATAAACGATTGCCATCCTCCCTGTACATCCCCACCCCAGGCTCTGTGTATGTATATGAAAGTTGTAAGGGGAATTCTTTCCTTCCCAAGTTCTCTCCCTAGGGGAAGCATCTTATTCAATACTGTCTTGTCTGTTTTTCTCTCAGCCTCCAGAGAAGGAGGGAGGCCTGCCACGGCAGGTGGGCAACAAGACAGAGTGTGCGCTGCTGGGTTTTGTCACAGACCTGAAGCAGGACTACCATGCAGTGCGCAGTGAGGTGCCTGAGGAGAAGCTCTACAAGGTGTACACCTTCAACTCGGTGCGCAAGTCCATGAGCACAGTCATCCAGAAGCCCAGTGGTGGCTACCGCATGTACAGCAAGGGTGCCTCCGAGATCATTTTGCGCAAGTGAGCACTCCTTCCACCCTTCTTCCCTTCAAGATCCTCCTTCTGGAAAGTCTAGGTCATACGCTTTATGCTGGACTCACTGATGCACGAACTTCCTGGTATCTGAGAGTTTAGTTAGGCCAAGTGTTGTTTTTAAGTACATTAGGTGGCTCATTTTATTTAATTCTCACAGTTCAGTGAGGTAGATGCTATTATCTCTTTCCTACAAATGATTAAAAAAAGAGTACAATGAGTTAAGTAACTTGCTCAAGGTGATACAGCTAATAGTGGCATAGCCAAAATTCAGATCTAGGCCATGCAAACTCCTACTTCCTAATCTGAAAACAGTAACACCTGCCCATCCCACAGGGTTACTATAAATTAAATGATTCAATGTATGCAAACACCTTGTACATAGCAAGTACTAGAAATGTGAGTTTTCTGTTCCCTTTTCCTTCTTATTCTCAATTCTAATCACAGAGAAGTTGCATAACCTAATCAAAGTGACTAGACTACCCATGGGTCATTAACAGTTCTATATGGATAGAACTGTAACAGATCTATATGTGTATAGGGCCAGTAACTGAATTAACCAGTACCCCACCTTGGCTCTAGCCATCTTCTATCAATAAACACATTCTTGTTGAGCACACCCTATCCACTAAGCACTATTCTAGATACTGGGGGCACAATCTACCTACCTTGGAAAATTGGATCCTGGATCTTGGAAAATTGGACCCAGCAGGGTGATGGCTAGAGATTTCTGGCCATGGAACAGTATCTTTAGAAGTAGTGCAGAGCTGCCAGAATGTCTACAAAATACTGTAGGGGGTGGAGGGGAATGTTGCTTTCTGACTGTGCACCTCCCCAGGTGTAATCGAATCCTGGACAAGGAAGGAGAAGCAGTGCCATTCAAGAATAAGGACCGAGATGAGATGGTGCGCACTGTCATTGAGCCCATGGCTTGTGAGGGACTCCGGACTATCTGCTTAGCGTATCGTGATTTCAATGATGTAGAACCCCCGTGGGACAATGAGAATGAAATCCTCACTGAATTGACCTGTATCACGGTGGTGGGCATTGAGGACCCTGTGCGCCCAGAGGTGAGGCTTTGGTTTGGAGAAAGGGTAAGATCACATCAATGGAGGTCTTCCAGCAGCCCCTGACCCACATGCAGGCCCAGTATGACCTACTGGGAAACCACCAGGAGTCATGGGAACCAGGGTATTGGTTCTGCTTCTAGTTGTGACCCACACAAGTTACCTAACTGCTTCTCACAAGGATAGCTGTTTCTGTGCTTCCAGCTTCACTTTACTGCTGCAGATTGCTGCACTGATAGAAGGTGCCATTCCCACGTTAATGCTGTGTGCAGTAAAATGCATACATTCCACTGGGTTTATCATCTGGTTCTTAAGAGTAGTCAGGAGGCTGACATAATCACCGCTATGCTTCTCGCTGCCTTCTTTCAATTAACACATTTTTGTGGATTCCCCCACTTCCACCCCCAGAATAGCCAAACACTCTTCTGGACACTAGAGCATTAAAAAAAGTCTCTGCTTCTAAGAAGTTCAGACAGATAGACTGTCAACTGTCAAGGCCCAAAAGCAAGAAAGGGTATCAAACATTTGGGAAACTACAAAGAACTGATATGGTTGGAACATAGGCCAGGGAGGGTGGAGAGTGGTAAAAACTGCTAGAAAAAAAGGCAGTGGCCAAATCTCAAAAGTTCACATGTGTCCTGCTAAGAAGTCTAGATTGTAAGTAACAAAGTAAGCTTTACACCTGGCTCCTGAAGCCCATTTCCCCTTCAACTCAGTTACAATGAAGCAAATTCCAATTTGAGTGTATGGGTAGGACAGAAGTGAGGTGGCACCAAGCAATGTAAAAATGACCTGTACCCCATGGCACTGCTGCTAGGGTGCCTCTCCCACAGCAAAGGCACTGCTGACCAGGTGCTGCTTACCAGTGTCACCACCCCAGCTCCTCCTCTCCTCTTGCCTCACCCTCCACAGGTACCAGAAGCTATCGCCAAATGCAAAAGAGCTGGCATTACTGTTAGAATGGTGACTGGAGACAACATCAACACAGCCCGGGCCATTGCCACCAAGTGTGGCATTGTGACACCTGGGGATGACTTCCTGTGCTTGGAAGGCAAAGAATTCAACCGACTCATCCGCAATGAGAAGGGCGAGGTGGGTCCTGGGTGAGAGGACCAGGGCCTCACTTGACAAAGGAAGGGCTAGGTCTAATGTAAGTCATCTGAGACAAATGGGGAAAAGGGGGTGATTTTTAAACTAAAATCTATTCACAGTGAAACGTCCCTTCTACCAACACTGCTCAGGTGGTAAAATTGAGAAATTTCTTAGCATGATCTTCATTCACAAATTAGCTTTTGAGACAGTGTCACTAACTTTTCACATCTTTCCGTTTTTTGTTTTTTTTTTTTTTTCCCCAGTCATGGGGTGGTTTTGTACTGACTTCCCTTGGCCTCCTTTCTACTGTGTCACTGCCCTGTGACTAAAGGTGGCACAGGTTTGTAAGAGGATGTGGTCTACCTGTAGAGCGGACCAAAGCTTCCTGCTCTATCTAGAAATCAAACCTAAGACCTCAGAAGCATCACTTTATCACCTGAGCCAACAGCTAACCCTGGCTTATCTCTTGGCAAGGGTCTAAGAAATAGAGGATCAGCTCCCAGGTAGGGAACTGGGAGGAAAGAGAACAGAAGCAGGGCCTGAATGGTCACCATCAGTGAATCTGCCCTTGGAGACTGAGTCAGCTACTTCTGCACCGGAGGCCAGGCTCACATTCCCCCTGGGCTGTGGAATATCAGGTCTTCCAGCAGCTTGGAGTGTATGGAAAAGGAAGGTTTTCCTGGATGGCTGTTCTGAGCTTAACTGACCCGGGTATGGTCTGTTATTGGCAGGTAGAGCAAGAAAAGCTGGACAAGATTTGGCCTAAGCTTCGAGTCCTGGCGCGATCTTCCCCTACTGACAAGCATACACTGGTGAAAGGTGAGGTCAGCTCCTGACTAGGTGACTGTGGTAGAGGAAGGCAGGCTGTGGCAGGGACAGATAAAAAACTTCAGCCAAAACGACTTTCCTATCCTGAATAGGGATGTCCTAGAACACTCTGGCTCATGGGGAGAATATACAGTTTAGCAGACAGCTGAGCCCCTGGGGAAGCTGTATAGTAAAGTTGTTTTTATCATACAGGTTGGGGCAAAAATAGGTTTACAGTTATTCATATAGAAAATAATACAATAATTAATAAATAATAATACAAAAATAAACTGTGTTTTGCCTACTCACAATTGTGAACCTACTTTTGCTCCACCCTATATGTTGTTTGCCAGTGATACTATGAACTATACAGGACAGGTTAAACTATTTTCATTTTGCAAATGAGGACATTTGAGGCTGAAAAGACATGTGACATGTCCAAACTGTCCACCTGGTAAGTGGAAGTGGTACAGTTTAACCCCAGATCTCTGCCTTCAAATCATTTGGTGCTTTTGTACCACATAATAGCTGTCTCAGGGCACCAGACAGACTTTCTTTGCTCAGAGTACTACTCATAAAACAAGGTACTGCCCTTGGAAGATAGTATAGAACTTCCAGCATAGGGGGAAAGAAAGCAATAGGAAGGCAGATGATGACAGGGATCAGGGAAGAAGACTGGGGTTTGCCAAATGGCCTCAAGTGGCACGTATGGACTGACTGAGGTGTGTCTCTTTGTCCCAGGCATCATTGACAGCACTGTTGGGGAGCAGCGCCAGGTGGTGGCTGTCACTGGTGATGGCACAAATGATGGGCCAGCCCTGAAGAAAGCAGATGTTGGTTTTGCCATGGTAAGCCTCTCGGTGCAGTGTCTCTGACGGGAAGCTGCCTTCTCCATCAGAAAGCCAGGTCTACTTCCTAAAGCTTCACATCCCATGTTGTGCTCTTTTTTCTGACTCCATCTCTCCTACCTACCTTAGTCAGTGCTAATACGTATAAATGGGGAACCCTCAAGTATGAAGAACAGACAGCACAGGCAGGGAAATAAGGAAGTATCATTACCCAGGAAAGCAAGACCAACTTAAATTTGCCTGTGAACATGGTAATGTTATCTGCCTAAGCACACTGTAGACAATTCATGTTCCATAGGGAATATGTACTCTGTGGCCAGCACTGTTCATCACTCTGCTTCTTACTTGCGAGGATTGGCACATCGGAATCACTTGGAAAGTTCACTTAAAGTCACATATTCCAAGCTTTCACAGTTGGCTACCTTGATTCAGTGACGTCTGGGGTGGGTCCCAGAAATATTTGAGCCTTCTTACCAGGCACACTTGTTGATTCTGATGTTCAGGGACATGTAGAAGCCCCTAGTTATTGCAAAGTACATCTTTACTCTCAAGTAGTTTATGACCATAAGCTTCCCCAATATATTGAACTGTTTGTGATTTTTAAGCAGTGGAGATTCAAGAAGTAATCTGTCTTTACGGTGCTCTGTTTAACAACCCAAAAAAAAAACAAAAAAAAACAGTATTTATTCTTGGAAATTTCAACAATATAGAAAAGTAGAGAGAATAAGTTTAATCAATCCCTATGTACCTGTCATGCAGCATCAGCTATCAACATTTGGCTAATCTCGTTTCACCGACCCTCCGCCCCCTCCGGCCCCTCCGCCCCCCACGGCTACTGCATTTCCTCCATCTCAGGCCGAATTATTCTGAAGCAAATCATGTCACTTCATCCAAAAAAAATGTCAGTATGTCTCTCGGAAAGTTAAGTATATATCAATAAAATATATTTAAAAGAATTTTCATACTTCATGTCATAAAAAATTGCTTCCTTAGTATCATCAAACATCAAGTCAGTTCACATTTCCCCAGTTGCTTCATAAGTGTTGTTTTTAATAATTTGTCCAAATAAGATCCATACAATACAATTGTTTGATATATTTCTTAAATATCTTTATTTACAGTGGTAATTTTTTTTTTAAAATATATTTTATTGATTATGCTATTACAGTTGTCCCATTTCTCCCCCATCATTCCCCTCCACCCTACACACCCTCTCCCACCCACATTCCCCCCTTTAGTTTATGTCCATGTGTCATAAGTTTTCTAGCTTCTACATTTCCCATACTATTCTTGCCCTCCCCCTGTCTATTTTTTCCTATTATCTATGCTACTCATTCTCTGTACCTTTTCCCCCTCTCTCCTCCTCCCATGCCCCTGTTGCTAACCCTCCATATGATCTCCATTTCTGTGGTTCTGTTCCTGTTCTAGCTGTTTGCTTAGTTTGCTTTTGTTTTAGGTGTGATTCTTGATAGCTATGAGTTTGCTGTCTTTTCACTATCATAGTTTTATCTTCTTTTTCTTAGATAAGTCCCTTCAACATTTTATATAATAAGGGCTTGGTGATGATGAACTCCTTGAACTTGACCTTATCTGAGAAGCACTTTATCTTTCCTTCCATTCTAAATGACAGCTTTGCTGGATAGAGCAATTTTGGATGTAGGTCCCTGCTTTTCAAGATTTCAAATATTTCTTTCCAGCCCCTTCTTGCCTGTAAGGTCTCTTGAGAAATCAGCTGACAGTCTGATGGGAACTCCCTTGTAGGTGACTGTCCCCTTATCCCTTGCTGCTTCTAGAATTCTCTGCTTCATTTTAATCTTGGCTAATGTAATTACAATGTGCCTTGGTGTGTTCCTCCTTGGGTCCAACTTCTTTGGGACTCTCTGAGCTTCCTGGACTTCCTGGTAGTCTATTTCCTTTGCCAGATTAGGGAAGTTCTCCTTTATTATTTGTTCAAATAAGTTTTCCACTCGTTGCTGTTCTTCTTCCCCTTCTGGGACCCCTATAATTCAGATGTTGGGACGTTTAAAGATGTCCCGGAGGTTCCTAAGTCTCTCCTCATTTTTTTGAATTCTTGTTTCTTGCTTGTTTTCTGTTTGGTTGTTTGTTTCTTCCTTCTGGTCCACTCCATTGATTTGAGTCCCAGTTTTCCTCTCATCTCTATTGGTTCCCCATGTGTTTTCCTTCATTTCACATATTGTAGCCTGCATTTTTTTCATCCAATTTGTGAGCAAAATCAACCAATTCTGTGAGCATCCTCATCACCAGGGCTTTGAACTGTGCATCTGATAGGTTGGCTGTCTCTTCACGGCTTAGAGGAATTGGCTCTGGGGCTTTGATTTTTTTTTCTCCAGTTTGAGCCATTTTTGGTGTTTTTTTTTTTTTTTTTTTTTAATTTTATTTTGTTTTGGTTTTGGTCTGGTCGAGGCTGTTACATAGTGAGGGGTGGAGCCTTAGGTGTTCCCCAGTGCAGGGCAGCCCAGTTGTGACGCTCTTTGTGGGGGTGGGGTCTGAGAGGGAACAATGGCGCCTGCTCCGCTCTCTCCTGAATTCTAGTCCCTTCCGCCGCTTCCCCTTCACCTGGATTGTCTGCTCGCGGGAATGTGGGACCACCTGGTCAGCCAGCCGTGCAGCCTCACTGGGTCTGCACAGTTGCCCCCCTGTGCCCAGGGTCTGCCAGCTGCTGCCTGTGCACCTGGGAACTGCCAGCCGCTGCTACCTGTGTTCCTGGGTCCGCACCTCCATTTTTTCCTGCCACGACTCCGCCCCTCTTACCGGTCTGGATGAATGGTGGTTGGACTTCCGTACAGTTCAGTTTTCTATAAGTTCTGGTGTTTTCCTGTTTCTAAATATTTGTTGTCCTTAATTTTGGTTGTGAGAGGAGGCACAGTGTGTCCACCTACGCCTCCATCTTGGCCGGAAGTTTCTGTGTGTGTAGCTATTTAGTTCCTAGCTATTTAGTTTTGAAGGAACCAGATTGTTTGTCTATATAGACTACCTCACAGCATGGGTTTTGCTGATTATAGCTCTGTAGTGTCCTTTAACATGTCCTTTTGTTCCTTGTATTTCCTATAAGCTAGTAATTAGTTGTACAAGCAATCAGCTTGTAGATCTGTAGGGGCTACAAAATGATGTTCTGATGGGTTCTTTTTACTTATTAACTTGAATATTTTCTGAAAGGAAATGTCCCCTCCCCTCATCAATTCTTTGGTTACTCTGAGGTTCAGTTTCTACATGAAAAGTCAGGTTAAATGCTTGATTCTTTTCCTTTATTCACCAATTTTCAAAATACTGAGTTGACATTTTAGATCCTCCAAAGGCGACTGATAAATTTTTTGTCTAAATATTATTATGAACTCCGAATTTAAGCATATGAGATGTGCTTCGATACACTGCCTATATTATTGTTTCGATGTTCACATTGGGCCATCATGAGCCTCCTCAACCCTGCCGAGTTATTTTTTTTTAACTATATTTTATTGATTGTGCTATTACAGTTGTCCCATTTTTTTCTCACCTTTATTCCCTCTACCCTGCACCTCCCCTCCCACCAACATTCTCCCCCACCACCCCACCTTAGTTCATGTCCATGGGTCATACATATAAGTTCTTTGGCTTCTCCATTTCTGATACTATTCTTAACCTCCCCCTGTCTATTTTCCGCCTACCATTTATGCTTCTTATTTCCTGTACCTTTTCCCTCATTCTCTCCCCTCCCCCTCCCTGCTGATAACCCTCCATGTGATCTCTATTTCTGTGATTCTGTTCCTGTTCTAATTGTTTGCTCAGTTCGTTTTTTGTTTTTGTTCTTTAGATTCAGTTGTTGATAGTTGTGCGCTGTCATTTTACGGTTCATAGTTTTGACCTTCTTTTTCTTAGATTAAATCCCTTTAACCTTTCATATAATAAGGGCTTAGTGATTATGAACTCCTTTAACTTGACCTTATCTGAGAAGCACTTTATCTGCCTTTCCATTCTAAATGATAGATTTTCTGGATAGAGTCATCTTGAATGTAGGTCCTTGCCTTTCATGACTCTGAATATTTCTTTCCAGCCCCTTCTTGCCTGTAAGGTTTCTTTGGAGAAATCAGCTGATAGTCTTATGGGAACTCCTTTGTGGGTAACTCTCTCCTTTCCTCTTGCTGCTTTTAAGTTTCTCTCCTTATGTTTCATCTTGGGTGATATAATTAAGATGTGCCTTAGTGGTGCTTCCTTGGGTCCAACTTCTTTGGGACTCTGAGCTACCTGGACTTCTTGGAAATCTATTTCCTTTGCCAGATTGGGGAATTTCTCCTTCATTATTTGTTCAAATAAGTTTTACATTTCTTGTTCTTCCTCTTCCTCTTCTTCTTCTGGCACACCTATGATTCACAAGTTGGAACATTTAACCCTAAGCCTCTCCTCATTTTTTTGAATTTTTGTTTCTATGTTCTGTTCTGATGGAATGTTTATTTCTTCTTTCTGCTCAAAATTGTTGATTTGAGTCCCAGTTTCTTTCCCTTCACTGTTGGTTATCTGTGTATTTTTCTTCATTTCACTTTGCATAGCCTTCACTTTTTCCTCTATTTTTTGACCATACTCAACCATTTCTGTGAGCATCCTGATTACCAGTGTTTTCGAACTCTGCATCTGATAGGTTGGCTATCTCTTCATCACTTAGTTCTTTTTCTGGAGTTTTTATCTGTTCTTTCATTTGGGCCATATTTCTTTGTCTCAGTGCACCTCTTACATAAGAAGGGGTGGAGGCTTAGGTATTCACCAGGGTGGGACAACCCAGGTCAATGCAGTGTGGTACTGTATGGGGAGAGGGGTCCAGCGGGCTTTCAGTCACTTCCCCCACTACCTACAAGCAAATTGAGCCCTTCTGGTGCTGATTTCCAGGTGGTTGGCTTTGTGTACATTCTGGGACCTTGTGGGTCTCTCCAATGAACTGTATTGTGAGGCTGGGAGTTTCTCCTGCCGCCGATACCCTCACAGGTTTTTACAATCAGAGGTTTTGAGGCTTTATTTCCCCACGCTGGAACCCTGAGTTGTGCAGTCTGTCTTGCTCTCCGGTTGTTCCTTTCAGTCTATCTGCATGCAAATATGGGACCACCAGCCACCAGCCTTGCCCTCTCCTATCTTCCACCTGTCCATGCATCCTCTCCACCTGGCTGCCTGTCTCCACCTTTCCTGTGGGTCTGAATGAATGTTTCTTCTTTAACTCCTTGGTTGTCAGACTTCCATACAGTTTGATTTTCTGGCGTTGCCAGTTATGTTCTGTTTTTAAATTTGTCATCGTCCTTTTTTTGGTTGTGTGAGGAGGCAAAGTGTATCTACTTACACCTCCATCTTGGCTGGACCAGAGCCCTGCTGAATTCATTTGATGCAAACTCAGCTGTCTCTAATAAGCTTCCTTGGTTTCTTATATGATAAGTTATTCCAGAATCATCATGTGTATTTCTTGATTCAGACCTGGAATCATCCATTTCTCAAAAGAATCTTGGTTCATTTTTTGTGAGAAATGGTATTTAGAGATCACAATCTGAATATCAGATCAGGATGATCCATTCTACTGAGTCAATCAATTGTTCCTAGACCTTATCAGTGGTCAAAGCTAGGAAATATGTCTCACATATTTCTTTTGTGTTTCTGTGTTTTAAAATAAAATACTTTGCCCTGACCAGTGTGGCTCAGTTGGTTGGACTGGGCATCGTCCCATAAAGTGACAGGTTGCCAGTTCAACTCCTGATCAAGGCACATGTCTTGGTTGCGGGTTTGGTCCCCAGTCAGGGTGCATGCAGGATACAGCTGATCAGTGTTTCTCTCTCACATTGATGTTTCTCTCCCTATCTTTCTTCCTCCCTTCCTCTCTCTCAAAAAAAATAATAAAATAAAATAAAATCTTTAAAAATAAAATAAGATTCTTCATGAATTCATATTGGTATTTGCAATTCAAATTTAGAGTTATAGAACTTTAACTTCCTAACTTTAACTTCCCTGATTAATAATTATATCTATTAAGCTGAAAACTTTGATTCCTAAGGACATTAACATAATTATTTGCTTCATTTGCTAAAACATATATAATAGTTTCAAAAGAGCAACAATAATATTATTCTACTAAAAACAGTTAAAAGTTTTTTTATAGCTCTTTTTACCCCACAGGTATATCCTACTAAGGATGTGCCATCAACTTACTGTGTTTTTAAAAAGTCATTTGGGACTTTTCCTTTGTGTGCTCGTGCTACAAACCGGTTACACCAGTTCACTTACATCATGTTGCTTTCTAATTTAGAGACTGCTTTTTAAACTAAATTTTTTATACTTGTACAAAGTAGTTATATAGCTCTAAAGTCAAATATAGAAAACAAGATTTATTCATAGAAATCTAGCTTCTATTCCTATCACCTCCACCCTGTTGCCTCCCTTTTAACTCCACAGGTAACTTATTTCTTTACTTTTTGGTTTATCCTTCTGTTTGCTCCTATAAAATAAATAAGTAATATATTTATATCTAACCTTCTTAGATAAGTGATACTTAATCTATAGTCTCTCTGTTCTTATCTATACACATACTACGCACTCTTTTTTCCATCTTGCTTTCTTCAATTTACATAACTTGGAGATTATTTCATGGTAATAGTCTACAGAGATATTCCTCCTTTCTTTTCCTCTTTTTACAGTGCAGGGTACAGCATGTGTGAATGTATTAGGGAACTTTTTGATGTGACAACTGAATTGTATAGTCTAACAGATATTTGGTGCTATGTGGATAAGAAAGTAGTACTACCAGGTAAAAAGAACCAGTAATATACTAATGCAAGCCAAATTAACGAATAAGCACCCCTGTGGGTTACAGAAGCCCAAGACATGGAATAGAAATATGGGCTGGGGATGTTAGGGACAGCTTTGCAAAGCAAGTAGAGCTTAATTGAATGGAACATTAAAGATAGGTAGGATTTAAGTAGATGGGTAAAGAGGATGTTCCAGACTTGGGGAAATGGTGTTAGTAGAAATCTAGGCTCTAAAAGTGAATGAGAGATTCGGGGAATTGTGAATAAACCAGTGGGTATTGAGCAGAAAGCTATATGAGAGCAGGTTGGAAAATGAATCAGACTTATTAAGGGCTCTGAACTGACCAGCAAGTTCACTGTTTCCAAAGCACAGATTTCAACCCCTGACATGTGTACTCAGAATCCTTCAGCATTTTCCTGGTGGCAAAATTTTGAACAAGGATCAGACTTCTGAGCTATAGGAGAAGTGCCACCAGGCTACTTCTACTTAAAGTTTGGGGAAACAAGGATTTAAATGAGATACTAGCAGTGGCAAACAAAGTTTTAAAATTTGGAGGTAGAATAGATAGGACTTATTCCCTATCTTTTAATTTGTTTCTAAGGTTGGGGTGTAGGAGGGAAGAGAGAAAGGAATATCAAAGGTAACTGTAATTTGCACTCTGGGTTCAAGGGTAAGGTGGTAGCATAAAGCCACAGCCCTCTTTTCTGTAAATGACAGGGACACATTTTCCCTTCATTTTCTTTGGCAAAGAAAAGAACTTCAAATACATGGTTTAGTCTTCAGTATTTGTGTGGCTAGTGAGCCGTCTAGTGTTCGACCTAGTTTGGAAGCTTCTTGGAGGTCAACAAATGATGTCTCAGTTCAGAATGCTGGGAAACTCTGCTTTATCCAGTTCCTTAGTTTCCTTCCCCTTCTTACCTCAGGGTATTGCAGGCACAGATGTGGCCAAGGAGGCATCAGACATCATCCTAACAGATGACAACTTTACCAGCATTGTGAGGGCAGTGATGTGGGGACGAAATGTCTATGACAGCATCTCCAAGTTCCTGCAGTTCCAGCTCACGGTCAATGTGGTGGCGGTGATCGTGGCCTTCACCGGAGCCTGCATCACTCAGGTGAAGGGATTGTGCGTGGAGAGGGGCTAAAATGAAAGAGATGAGGCAAGGGCTAAGAAATGTGGGGAATGGGCAACAGTATGTCTACTGAGGAGTAAGGACAGTTTCCCAGTGCTGTTGGGGCAGGAGTTAGCTCTATTAGATCCACTCTCTTTATATGCTCAATTTAGGATTCACATCTCTGCCCCTGTGATGAGCACTTACATGTATTACCTCTGTTCCTCAAAAACAACCTTGCAGCATACGTATTATCCTCACTTTACAGGCGAGGAACCCGAGATTCAAAGAAGTTAAGTATCTTTCACAAGGTCACTCAGCTAATAAGTGGCCAGTCCCAAAATCTAGATGGATAACAGAAGCTATGCCATCTTGAGGACAAGGGTGAGACTGTTGAGTGAGGTGAGGTAGTTTCCGAGGAAAGCTGAAAAGACTGGTTCTTCTTCCCACCAGGATTCCCCACTGAAAGCTGTGCAGATGCTGTGGGTTAATCTAATTATGGACACGTTTGCCTCATTGGCCTTGGCCACAGAGCCTCCCACAGAGTCTCTATTGAAGCGTCGCCCCTATGGCCGAAATAAGCCTCTGATCTCACGGACTATGATGAAGAACATCTTGGGCCATGCAGTCTATCAGCTCACAGTCATCTTCTTCCTTGTCTTTGCTGGTGAGCTGAGGGTGGGGACTGGGTGAGGTGGTGGTTGGGGTGCTGGATGGTGATGGGACAGAATGGCCCAAGGACAGAAGGCAGTAGGGGAGCAAGCTAAGCACAAGACTAGTAGGAACAGCAGCTTCACTCCCTGAGTGTGCCCTCTGTTCTTGCTGCAGGGCACGTTATGCTAGTTTATGTACTTCTGTTAAGAATTTCACAAGGATGGCTTCAGTTCTTATAGATTATAAAACGAAAGCTGGGATGACATAATAGTGACACTGAGTTTCATACCTATGTCTGCCTGACTCTGGTGCATATAGTTTTGCCACCATGCTGCACTACAGGAAGACACATAGCATTGGAGCAAACTGAGAGGGTCAGATATGTTGAGCTTGGGGTAATGTTTAAAATATTTAATAATTAGCATAGCTCAGGTACTGACCAGTTTGAATGGACACCAACTGTCAGCAGCCAGTGTGGCCATACCAATGTGTTCTGACTCAACCTGAGTGCTCCTTGAGATCACACTTACATTCCAGTACTTCCCCTTTCTCCACCAGGTGAGAAATTCTTTGACATTGATAGTGGGAGGAATGCACCTCTACATTCCCCACCCAGCCAGCACTACACCATTATTTTCAACACTTTTGTGCTGATGCAGCTCTTCAATGAAATCAACTCACGCAAGATCCACGGAGAGAGGAATGTCTTTGCAGGCATCTTCCGCAACCTCATCTTTTGTTCTGTGGTTTTGGGCACATTCATCAGCCAGGTGAGATTCTAGCTTGAGCTGGGGTAGGAAGTCTGGCATGATACAGGCCAGAAGCTGGCAGCCAGGGTTTCCTACATACCCAGGAAAAGGAGTGAGGGAGTCATGGGGAATCAGGCTGTGGAACTTCTGTGTCAAGTGCTCCAGTACAAGGCACATGTCGGTAACAAATAAAATGAGACTTGTGGGATCCTCTCATTATCTTTCTAAACACAGAAATCTCTCAAAGCGACCATGAGGAGGGTCACTGTCTTCTGCCCCCTTTCCACACCTCCTGTGAGCAGGCATTACGTGTGCACACACGTGCTATGTGGGCTGTCTTGGGAGAAAATGCTGTGCAGTTCGCAGAGAAAGAGAAGTGATGGGAGGGTCTGCATGTACTTGACAGATGAGCCTGGCTTGGTCTCTGTAGGAACTGGGGTCAAGAGAGTGGCTGCCCTGGTGGTAAGAGAATTGGGCCCTTCTTTCTTGCCCTGGTCAGAGATACACTTAAACCTCTGCAGATACAAGAGATTATGAGCTCACCCTATAACGAATGAGCTCCTGCCTCACCTATCAGCTGGTATGCCCCTTATTTGCCCCATCCTCAGTTCCTCTTCTCCATCATTGTACCTAATCTCTGTCCCTACTGGCTTTATTCACAAGAAGCTTCTAGCTCCCCCTGCTCCTCCAGCTCTTACATTAATACACTGATTTTCATAGTAACTGTCTGTCTCCCTGTCAGAGTGCTTAAAGACTGTTTGTGTCTGTCTCCCCTTTTCTCCTTCCGGATTTTTCTTTCTCCTTTCCCAACAAGCATATCAGGACTTAGACCACAAGGATCCTTGGGTAAGGGGTTATGTGGCTCTGATGGCCTTGGCTGGAGGGCTACCTACCTGATACTCACCTTCCTAATGGCAGGCTACCGCTTCTCTGTTCTAGATTTTCATCGTGGAATTTGGGGGTAAACCCTTCAGTTGTACGAGGCTCACTCTGTCCCAGTGGTTTTGGTGTCTCTTCATTGGTATTGGAGAACTGCTGTGGGGCCAGGTGAGTAACCACTTTGGGGGAGGGTGTGGCCTACCCTCTGCCTGCAGACCTCTTCTCCTTTCCTCCTCACCCCTCAGGTTTTTAAGAGTTTTCCATCGTGTAGGATCCCAGGGTATAATGATCAATGCCCACCATTTTAGAGGCTTCAGATTTCTTCTCTAAGCAGGCCTGAGGGCAAGCAAATCCCTTAGCTTCTCTGAGATGGGAGTGGAAATTTTCAATGCAATTTTGCTTAAAATAATAGTGATGATGATGATGATGATGATGATGATGTAAGGATCTTAGAGGTAGAAGAGTTTACAAAGCATACAGTATGCCTTTATTCTAATGAAGCTGCAGTCTGGCCCTGGCTACTCTGCTGACAAGGCTGAAGACTTCCCTCACCGCTTCTGTTTCTCACCATGCCCTTCCCTGGGTTGAATGCCTGACTCTCACCTAAATCCAGGGTCACAAGATCTCTAGAAAAGCAGTATAGCATGTGGCTTGGAGCATGGGTGCTGGATTGACTGCCTGAGTTTGAACTCCAGCTCTCCTTTTTACAAGGTGAACTTCAAACAAGTTTCCTAACCACTCTGTGCCTTAGTCTCCTCAACTTAGGATAACTGAGTCATTGTTAATTGTTGTCAATTAGCAAATCAGTTACTGTACAGAAATGATTTAGAAAAATATCTACTACCGGTAAGTACTCGATAAATGTTAGCTGTTAATATTATAGTAATATCCCCAGGTCCGGTAAGAGTTTCAGTCCTTTCCCAATACCACTTTGCAAGTCCCCTGCTTTGTTCTAAGTGACCCCAAAGGTTCCTCCCCAGGGCTACAGACTTTCCTCCAGAGACCTGCTAGTTGCTTCTTTTGTACCTCCAAGGTGCCTCCCTAATTAAGTACTGTCCCAGTTACTAACCCAAGTCCCTCCACCATGTTCTGCTTGCTGAAGTTTGTTTACCAGTGGGTCCCTAAAGCAGCTTACCATAGGGCGAAGCTTGGTTGTTTCATCTACTGTTTGAAACTCTCATCTGAGTCTAGTCTCACATGTGACTATATAGCCTTGATGAGAGTTTACAGCTTTCCTTCTATATCACAGTAGCTCCTTCCAACATCTGAAAGCAGAACTTTGACATTCTTCCTGTTTCAAAACACTTAGGTCCATGTTGGACCGCCCACATAGCCCCTCTTTCCCATCTGAACCCTGTCTGTTCCTCCTTGTATGTAAAACAGAACTAATTAACAGGTAATGAGCTCACCGAGTGATTTATTTTGAATTGCAAGCCTACCCTAGTGCTCCGTGGCTTCTGGTAATACTCATATGTCCTTTCTTCCATATCCTGTCCCACTTACTTCCTCGCCACAAGCCCAAAAAGACTTTAAGTATCCCTTCAGTACAGTTTTATAACACAGGAATTACCTTGCATGTGGTAACTAAGAAGAGGCTCAGTCTCTTCCAACACCATTTCTTCCCCTTACTCAACCACATGTAATGTGACCATCCTGTCCCCAGATGTGTTTTCCCCCTCAACCTTGTCTCTGCCCCTTCCTACTATGTACCATGCATCAGAGTTCTCTGAAAAGACATATGGCAAAATGGAAAGGAAGAGAATGAAGCATAACTAGGCAGATGACTCATCAGACACTAGAATACAAGTCCTTTTTGGATGTCCACACATACAGAAAACCTTCTCGGGGTCCTGGCTCTTGGCGAATGCTGCTTGAATGGACTGGTGCTCCTCCCGCTATTCCTCCAGTTGGATGGGTCACAGGGCAAAGATCCTGACCCGTGTAAGTTGAATGACAGCTCTTCTCACCCTCATTCTGGTGTTTCCCCTTTTGCTGTACCTATTCTCAGATAATCTCCACAATACCTACCCAATCCCTGAAGTTCCTGAAGGAGGCTGGGCATGGCATTTCCAAAGAGGAGATCACCAAGGATGCAGAAGGGCTGGACGAGATTGACCATGCAGAGATGGAGCTACGCCGAGGCCAGATCCTATGGTTCCGGGGCCTGAATCGTATCCAGACTCAGGTACTCAGATAGTAGCCCAGCCTCATTGTGGGGGAAGAAATCTACCCATCTTGGGAAGTTTGGGGAGGGCAGCAGCTCTTGGTGGCCAACATCTCTTCCCTCCAAGGCCCGCTACTAATGGGCAGCCCCAGCTCCCTAGCTTGAGGACACATGGGGCAGAGGCAGTTGCGTGAGCCCCTCTGAGAGGAGCACAGTTGTAGGGTCTAGAGCATAGTCCTTTAGCTTTGGGTTGGTTCTAAAGCACACTGCAAGCTGTCTGCATGAGGTCTCTTGTAAGCACTAGACCTAACCCAGAGTAGGAAAAGTTTAGAGTCTTTCTCTACCCTCCAGAAGGAAGGAGTTAGATAATATCACTATGCCAGCTGCCCCAGCAGACACTTAGTGTACAACCTCAAGCTGCTGTTAGTGTACTGTAGATGTTAGCTGGGAGTATCTTTGTAAAAGAAACTCAACCTCTTACATCTTCCCCACTTGAAATTTAAGGTCATGGTGGGGAATCCAATGGCTAAGTATGTATAAATGACAATAGTCTCTCAATGCCTGAGTGTCTTTTGCAGGATTCAGACTTGCCTCCCAAAAAGGAAGCTATAATTTCTTCAAACTTTTTTTCTTGCAATTTCTGAAATTCGAGAGAAGCTGGTCCTGATGTTCTTACATCCCCTCCTATAGCTTCCCCTCTTTCCATGAAACTGTATCTACCTTCTCCTGGGTGAATGGGCTGCGCTAGGCATTGAGAATCCTATCCCTCTCCTTGTTCTTGCCTCACATACCTCTGTTGTGTTAGTCCTGAAATTCCCCACCTCACAAAACTTTAATTCCCAAGATCTGAAGGGTGCTGTCCAGAGAACAGGCCTCAGTACTGACTGGCTGAAGATCCGGAAATAAGTTTCGCTGTCAAATTAGCCTTGCAGATATTTAGAAAGATCACTAGTCAAGCCCACCTCCTCTCCTTAGTGCAAAGAGAAGAGAGATGCATTGGATATTCTGAATTAAATGCCTGCTGAGCACTTGCCTCCCATAGTCCAGACAACAGATAGAAGTGGGAAAGAGGGGCCAGGTAGGAAAACACTGGGACTCCTTTCCCCTCTCTCATGTTCTTCCAGCCAGAGGGGAAGTTCCTAGGACCTGTAAATACTGCCTCAGGCATCCAGAGCCAACCCCCCAACCTGCCCCGCACAATTTCCCTCTAATACCTTCCCCCCCTCCCCCTACTCTGCAGGCTGCTGAGCCCGTCCAGTAGTGGCCTCATGTGCCCAGAGAACCTGGCACCTTTGGCTCCTGTCACTAAGGCCCCAGTGCTTTCCTTCAGGTGTGCTGTTTCCAAAATAACCTGTCTGCTTTTCTTCCCTTTAGGATCCTCTGTCCCCTCTTCTACTACATGATTTCTTTCCCAGCCAGGACTCACTCATGCCATTGTCACCTGGCTCCCAGCCAATCTTCTATCCTGGGGGCTTGAGATTCATGGATCTTCCTTATCCTCCACTACCAATTTTCACTCCCTCAACTATGTAGTTTCATTGCCAACACAGCTTTAAAAGTACTACCTTTTCTTCTTGGAAGATGAGGTATTTGGGCCAGAATGACCTTAAAGCCCTGAACTTAGACCACAAAGGCAACCTGTTAAAGATGCCATGGTAACTAAATCCATGCCATTGCAGAATGCACCTGACTCTGTAAGCAGACCAGGCTGACTGCCAGCCTGCACCCAGACACCTGGAGCTCTCTCCTGGCAAAACTCTTCAGCCTCAGCCATGTCCTAACAAAATCCCCTACCATCTGATTCCTGATTTTTATTGTCATTCTCATTGCAACACTTAGGGTGGGAGGTGTTGCCAAGCGATCGTCCAGTCCTGGTCTCTTTAGTTGGGAAGAGCTAAAAGCACTAGAAAGCAGAAATTTGGGAAACAAGGGCTAGAATCTTGGAAAGGCGAACCTGGGATCCAATTTCATTGTGGAAGTTGAGACCTCATAACCCTGATAAGAATGAGGAAGATGTCTCTACAGCCCTATCTTCCATGTGGCTGAACCCACCCTACATGCAAACCCTTTCCTCCTACAGGATCAGGTTCCTCTGTCCCCTGGACCTGAAAATTGTATAATGTGATAAGGGGTGGTGTTTTAGCTCAGAATCCAGAAACTGTCCCTAAACATTTTATGGCTTCTTGGGAAGCTTTATAAGTAAGAATAAGTGGCTCACAAGGTGCCTGCTTTCCCACCTTCTCTCCTGGGGAAATGAAGTCAGATGAGTGGAATTCCCTGCATTCCTGGGAGACTGGCCATTGCTATTAAGCATGTAGGCATTTTAAAGATGATTCAATCAGATTCTGAAGCATAAAGGAATTCCTTGACTTCCTCCTTGTTACTTAAGGTCAGGGATCAAGGTGGTATGTTTGACTGAGGAGGCTCCGCACCCAGACCATTATTGAAAGACAAATGGCATGAATGACCTCTGTCTCAGAGGAGGAGGACCCTGGAGACCAGAGACCACTGTGTAGGGCTAAACTTGACGCTGCTCACCACCCACCAACTATCAACAACTCTTTCTGCCCCTCCTCAGTCTGACTGCTGAGCTACTGTTAGCATTTATGCCAGACATTTCCAGATCTCCGATGCATTAGTGTAGATAGTGGCATTCTCTCTAAAAAGCCTGGCCATTGGATTCCTGAGCTCCATTCTAGGTCCCTGTCCACCTCAGCCTGAAGAGAGGGTGTCTCAGAGAAGAAACCCAGAAGAGGGTGAGCCCAGCAATTTGTGGTTAGGAACCTTTCCACTGTGGTCACCTATGTATGGGCTACTACGTGCCTCTGGTTTTTCTTTAAACATACGAGTTATTTTCCTGAAAAATCTGTAAAAATTAGGTAGTTGATTTAATTAGTGTTAGAGGTTCCTGGGCCTCAAAATTTAGTGATATATACTTTACCTTCTATCCTAGGTTGCATGCACTATCTATGAGGCATCATAGGTTGTGGAAGTCCTATTAAAGTTTAGATAGTTTGGGGGCACCAGCACACCTCAGATTACCTCCATCCACTGAAAGGGTAGAGCAGACCGGATTCCCGCTGGGTATTTGGACTCCGTAGCCAATTGTTTCTTACATGAAGTGTGATGTGCAATGGACACGTTTCTCTCTGCTCCTCACCAGTGCTTTGTGTGTGAGGGACTCTCTTTGGCTTTCCATCTCCTGTCCCTTTTCCCAGCTCCTTCCTTTCCCCTTTCCAACCCCCCTAGGACTCTCCCTTCCTCTTTCTTCACCTCTCTCTGACTGTGGAGCAAAGCTATTTCACTCTCTGATTCTTTGCAGATCGACGTAATTAACACATTCCAGACTGGAGCCTCTTTTCAGGGAGTCCTAAAGCGACAGACCATGGGTCAACACCTTGATGTAAAACATGTTCCTAGCTCATCCTATGTAACAGTTGCACCAGTCAAATCTCCCCCCACCACTTCTGTTGCTGCTGCTGTTCCATCTCCTACTCTGGGCAGTGAGTGATGGTCTATTACGATGCATGATTTGCTATAATGACCACAAGAGAGCATGTGGCATCCACTGTACTCAACCATGGTTATCTTTTCCTTTTGGTTTTCCCTTTAATCTTTGACTTCAGGAAAGAAAAATGGGACAAAAAGCCCACTCCAAAACCAGGCTACGTGCCATTTTATTTTATTTTACTTTATTTTATTTATGTATTTATAATGTTGAAAAGCTATTAAATCATACTATTTTAAAGACAACAGTCCTGTTTTCTAATTGTTCTGTTGCATTACTTGTTTCTTCCTTGAGTTTTTGTTTTGTTTTCCTTTTTTTGTTTGTTTTTTGCTTTGTTTGGGTGCGTTGTTGTTTCTCTCCTCTCCTGCTCCTTAAGCTAGATGTAAGGTTAGGCCAAACGGAAATACAGGAACTCTCTTCATTTGGGGGCAAGATTGAGATATCTCCTAAGAAAGGTATGAAGGAAGCTATTGTTCCCATGTTTTGTTTTGTTTTTTTACCCGTTTACCTTTCATAAATGAGCCAGTATCGAACTTGACCAATAATAATAGTCCTTTTGGTGACTACTCTTATTGTTAGTGGGCAGTATTGGCATAAAAGTTATAGCTGAATGTGAAGAAACAAAAGTATTCCATTCAAATACACAGGGCTGTGTAGCCCTGTTGTTTTATTTTTCAGGGACTTTAAACCAAGTTCTAGTGTAAGAGTTAATTAGTTCACATCTGGGTAGGAGAAATACATGAAAAGATCACAGTAACTTGTTTTTCACCCTGGCTGGTATGGCTCAGTGGGTTCAGGACCAGCCTGTGAACCAAAAGGTTGCTAGTTCAAATCCCTGGGTTGCAGGACAGGTCCCTAGTTGGTGACACGCAAGAGGCAACTGATTGATGTTTCTCTCCCTCTCTTTCTCCCTCCCTTCCCTTCTCTCTAAAAAATAAATTAATTCTTTTTTTTAAAAAAACCTTATTTTTCTTAACCTGTTAAACGTTTTTTTTTTTGTTTGTTTGTTTGTTTGTTTGTTTTAGAAATTCCTAAAGAGCAACCTTTTTTTCTTGCTTCTCTTTTCCTTTAGGAATAAAATAGAAAAATAGAAGCAGAAAGTTTGAAAACCATCGCCTCACCAATAGCAAACACTTCATATCTTATTCATAAAGTTTTAGGAACCCCTTTTTCAGCCAGCCTGTCCATTGGAACGCTGTCTATACTCAGCCTGAGATCTGGTGTTTCCATTAGTAGATTATTGGATTCTTGTTAATGCTTATGGCTTCCTATTCCTGGTCATTTTACCTTTCCCAAATAGGATATCTTCCCCTGGTTTCTGAAAAGCAAGCAGAAAACTACAGAATACTGGCTGAGGAAATGTAGTCTTCATCTGCCCACTTATTAAGCTGCAGAGAGTGGCCCTTTGCACTCATACCTAATGCAAGGTCTAGCCTGATGGGGATCCTGAGTCATGAGAAAGAGTTGCCCTTCAATCAGCCACTTCACCAGTAGACCTGGTGCCACGGAAGAGACATTTCCCAGGGTTATTATTCAGAGATGATGACCAGGGAAGGAAGGATGGATTAGCTGAGTGGAGAGAGACTAAAGCTTTCACAGCACCTGCCTCACTAGCTGTGTCTTGTTTCCCATACACTGCTCACGCACCACACAGCATGCATCAGGAAGGGAAGAGGACCTGGGCTGGACTGGTGATGGCGTATCTGTGCTTGTTTATCGGCATGTGTCATATATTCTCTGAGGCCAGTGTTGAATTTGAGGAGCATTCTGGCACAACCCCATGCCCTCTATCCCCTCACCTTTCTCTCCACCTGCCAAGCCACCAGATGGTACTCCCTAGCTTTCTGACTCCACTTCACTTGAGCTTCCCTTGCAGGTAACTGGTTTCCCTTCAGATTCCAGAAACCCTGCAGTCAAGGTAGATGGCTGTTGCTTGCTCCCCTAAAGAAGAAATTTCCCCTATTTTTCCATCAACCCACCACCAATTTACTGTTATCTCCATTATCGTTTACCCGTAACAGTGTTATGATTACACCAACAGGTTAGAGGAAAAGCCAGAGAACAGGGCTCCAGACCCTCACTACAACCCAAGTTTTTAAAAATCTGTTTTCTATATTGAACTTCATATAATTATTTTTATAAAGTATTCCATGCTTAAAACAGTAGAAGCAGGAACTTTTAAAATCATTGATATCAAAGATGATCAACTGGTGTTGTAAGTGTACCTGTTCACCTGCAGCACTTGTTAGAAATTTTGAGATCTCAAAAGCAGGTGAAAAGTATAAGCTATGTTATCACTCCTGCTGGGGGTGGTATGGCTTTGAACCCATCTCTTGACCAGGGCCAAGAGAGAAGGCATTGCATTTGGGTTTACTTAAACCAAGTTGCCTTGCTGTAAGTTTGGTGTAGATGAGTTAAAACTTAGGACTTCCCGAGACCCGATGAAGCCTCTATTCCACATAATCTTACCTAGATAGAGATCAAAGGAACATGATCGGTAAAATTCACCTAGGTGGTTAATAAGAATCAAAGAAGGAGGGAAAAGTAGGTCCTTACTTTCTGTTCGGCATGGTGAATATGTGCTGAGGTTCCTTGATTCTTCTTGGCTGAGGTGTTGAACTGATTCTTTTTTTTTTTTTTTTTCTTCTCTTCAACTATGTAGGAGGCTTTTCAGAGCTGATTCTATTAAGTGGCAAAGAGTCCTTGCCCTCTAGGCTCTGAGCACCCTTGGTCCTGTGGGTCTGCCAGGCTGTCACAGAGTAAGAAAAAATAAGGAAAGCCTAGTCAGCAGAGACACAACTTCAGTTAACCTTCTTCGCACATTACTTTTGAAGATTCTATACAATGATAGGAAGTACTGGGAGAGACAATCCAACCAAGTACTTTGCCTCTTCGTATGCTGTGCTGTCTCCACATTCTTCTCCAGGAACATATTCTTTGGTTAAACAGCAGAGGAATGTAAAAGGTGCCCTACCCCAACACTTATCATTCCTCTCTCCCACTCCCCACCTCAACAATTTTTCTGTGTTACTCCCATTTCTTTTCCAACGGAAGAATTTTTGACCAAGACTAGAATCAGCCACCTCCCAGCAACAAAAATCTCACAACTCTTTTATTTTCCCCTGTCCTCTCTCTCCAACCTCTTGGGATCCAACTTTCTCCATCAACCTCAATTCTACTCAACCATGTTCCAAATCATCCCTCAGAGAGACCTGCAGCTCAGAAAAGCAGGCTGCCAAAGCAGGTGCCTATGGGTAAGGCAAAGGCTGGTCACAGGGATTGTCGTCCATTTTTCCCCTTTCTCTAAATTGCCTGAACCCTCTATTTTTGTGCAGTAAAACAAAGACTAACATGGGACACTGCATGTCCCTTTCCTTGCCTGGTAAAACTACAAATTGTTTCCTATCCTTCATCTTCATATACCACATCAGAAAAGCCACTCGTTTGTAGAACTGCCCTCTGGATTGGGTGGTTTCTGTCCTGGTCCCATCCTTTTCCTTCTCCACATAAGACCGTGCTTCTCTTTATGATTTAGAAACAACTGGAGAAAGCTGTGAGACTGGGCAGAGTTGCCTTTTATCAGAGACATGGACATGCATTTGAGTGTGAAAGCCGGGTCTCTCAGTAGTCAGGAGGAAGGCATCTTTTGATATCTTCGATACTTGTATTTCACCCACATCTTCCAGGGGAGGGACAAAAGGAAGAGGACAGGGTGGAGGTTGTGGAATATAAATATATGCATGTCTCCTGATGAAAGAGCAATTATTCAATTGGAGAGTATGAGATTTAATTTCTTGCATGCTGCTGACACAAATGAAGATTGGTTTGTCTGCCTTGCTGCGTTATATTTATGGCCACTTATCACCCAGAGTGTATTCTGTCCAGATTGGTATGTGTTTGGCTATTTGAGGGTTTTAAGCAGATAACTAAACTTCAGTGTGTAATTTTTCCATCCCACATTCACAAAATGTTTGACCTCAACACAAAAATCCACGTGTCTAAATAATCTTTTAAATTTGGCTGTTAATTTGCACCTAGTTCCAACATCTGTGCCTTCTGTTCAAAAGAACTAATGAATCTTTTTGTTTTCTGTTTCATTTTGAGTGGATTGTTTGGGAATGCTAACTTTGCTTTGGGTTTTCTATTTTTTTTAACGCAGCTTTTGAAACATCTTAGTTGTTTGCCATTACTCACCTCACCCCACCCAATGCTTGAAATTTGAGCCACATAAATGTTGTTAGTGTTCCACGATCTCTTTCATGTATGGTTTTTGTTGTTGATCAGTAATGTTTTGTAGTTTGGGTTTTGTTTCTCTCCTCAAACCACCAGTTTCTTGTTCTGCTGGCCAATTCTCATCTCTGTATTTTGTCATCCTTCTTCTCCTTCCCCTGGTATAGATCAAAGTGGTCAAAGCATTCCATAGTTCCCTCCATGAAAGCATCCAGAAATCTAGCAACCAAAACTCCATCCACAACTTCATGACCCACCCTGAATTCACCATAGATGAGGAGGTGCCACGAACACCACTCCTGGATGAGGAAGAGGAGGAAAATCTTGAAAAGGTTTCCAATCCTGGGACTAGTGTGCTCCTGTTGGATGGGGAGGTCACTCCGCACGCCAACAAAAACAACAATGCGGTGGATTGCAGCCAGGTGCAAATCATTGCCTCCCACTCGGACAGCCCTCTGCACAGCCTGGAGACATCAGTTTGAACTTTATTCTCTGACTCCCATTCCTGCTTTTCCTATTTTCTGTTCATCTCTCCCATCTATAAGATGATCATGGGACTTTTCACTGTCATGTCAGCTGCTTTCAAGTATGTGTGAGCCCCACCTGTCCATGAAGAAGCAAGAGAACAGACCTACAAGGATTTCAACTTACACTTGAGCTGGGGTTTGTAGCAGGACCCTGTCAAACCTCAGGCAGTTAGTGAAGTAGAATCTACTCCTTGGCTATATCCGTTGTCATTTTTAAAGAAGCGATATGATCCTTTTGGCATCCACCACAACCTGAATTCTCCCCCAGTATTCATACATGTGTTGCCATCCCCTGACTTCTGGATTTTACCCTATGAGTCTGTGCCATTTATAACCTCATCTGAGGGTTCAGAGAGACAAATACTCTCAAATGAAATGGGTGGGAAGCAGGAATGGAATGTATGGAATTAGCCTATAGAGTGATTGTTTTTAAAATTATTTTCCTATTTTGAAAGCTTATACCTAAAGCCCTCTAGCTCTTTCTACGCTTCCAGTCAAATTTCCCCAAGGTCTTTTGACTATTGTCTTCTTTACCTTCACTTTTTTCTTTTTTTAAGTTGTGATGATTAAGAAAGTGGAAAGGACCTGGATGAATTGAGTCAGCTTTGACCATTCTCCCTTCTGGTCCCAACAGACCCCTTGATTTAGTTCTAGAGGCAGACAGGTTTTCTTTGCTAACAGGGTCTTTTGAAGCAATTGAGAACTGGTAAGAATGTGCTCCTGCTGTTACCAGGTTATTTACTTCGAAACTTGTCAAGTATGTGTGGTTCCTAAGTAGAAGAGAGATCAACCTTGACCATGAAGCTTGCATATGTATGGTATGTCATTTTTACCATAACCTTGAGATTTCTCCTGTTCCTAAAGTAGCAGCAAATGAAATCTATTGAGAATGACCCTATCTCCTAACTGAACTTAGATATCAAGGACCAGAAGCTGGCAGGTCTAAGACAAGACAGACCAGCAAAGCCAACTCCTATAGAGTCTTTGGAGTGACCACTACTGTTTTCAAAGCCATCTGGCAAGGCTCTTCCAGGGCAAGACCTGGTTGTTGGAAGAGTGAGTGTTGAGAAGCCTTGGGAGAGGCCAGAGGGCCATTCTGGCAGGATCTGAGAAACGAGAAACCTTGAGCTTAGATGGCTGGGTATCAGCTTTGACATTCCCTTCAGTTGTTTAATCCTACTCTTTGCTACATCTCCTAATTTGTCCAGTCTCTGAAAAGGTCTCAACCTTTCTCAAATATTCTGGTTTTGAAAATATGAATCCAAAGTGAGAGGCTCCAGTGACATTTTGCTGACTTAAAGGAACAAAAGATACCCTATAAATCTCTCGATCCTCTCTTCCTTTCTCTCACATGCCCCACACAAGCCCCCCTCCAGAATGTACTAACCTACTGCACAGTAAAGCCCTGTGCCTTCTTTCCCTGAACACTGCCCTAAGTATCCCTTTCACCTGCCTCTCAGGAGCTGGGGACTTCACTAGGAGATTTTTTAAGTGTTCCTTAATGGGACAAGGTGGAGCCACATTTGCAGCAGCTCCATTTTTATCACTGCTGATGTTGACTTACGCTCTTCTGTGCAGGGGTTCACTCATGTCTGCTAATTCCCTCCTCCCATTGAAGCCTGTCCCCTCTTTGCAGAGTGATGGGAGTAGGGAGAAGGGGCTTGAGGCTCTTATGAAATGCCAAATGTCCATTTGTGAACGTTAGAGCACCCAAAACTATCCTCTCCAGCCTCTCCTACAGGATGCTGCCTCCCTGACCCTTTCACCTGAGCTGTCCAAGGTAGGAAGAGTAAAGAAACAGTGCTCCCTACACACCCCCATTACTACAGAATCAACCGTGTTGGGCTTTGGTTTCGTGAAGGTGGCATGTGTCTGTCAGTGATCTTTGCCCCGTCTGAAACACTCACGGGAGAGGATAAACAGCTAACGCAAGGTGTTAGGTGTTCACATGTATATTTATTAAGTACATTGGAAGATTTAGTTCTGCCAAGTCTTTTATTACCTCAGATCAATTTTAATAACAAACTTAGGAGGCTATTTTACCATTCCTGCTCCCAAAAGACTCTGATGGTGCCTGACAGGCTCCTCCTGAGAGTTTATGTCTACTTTTAAAGTCAACGGTTTTTTATGTATTTAGTTTCCATAGTAGGAGAGAAAAATATAGAAATATTATGCAAAAATATATAGTTTTTCTTTAGATCCAAAACTGGTATTTTTCAAGTCAGCCATATGCATTTTGTTTAAAGGATTTAAAAATAAAGTGCTGTCATGTAACCCTGTGGAGGGAGCACATAACCAGCTATTTAACATGACAGTTGACTTAGTGTATTTGTAATTGGTTCAAAACCGATGCACCATAATTCCTTTCTCCAAACAGCCATCTTTATACTTAGGGTTCTAGACTTTTTTAATATAAATTTTGTTGATATGGAATTGAGTGAGTTTAAGTGTTTATGTGCCTATGTTTTTTTACATGTTTTTTTCTATTCAGTTTCAGTGATCCAACTGACAGTGAATAAATATGGCATAAGTTAATAAAGCTTTCCCCCAAATTGGTGCTTTGGATTTGAAAAGGAACTGATGGGGAGAAGGGGGAACTATTATCCTAGACTGCTCTCTTGATAAGTCTAGAAAAATGGACAGTAGGCTGGGAAGGAAAGCATCCAGCAAGAAGGCAGAGCCAGCAGAAGTGAGTGTATGCCCCCATGAAGGTGGGTGCCAGGCTCTCTAGTAACTGGTGACTAGGGTCAGGGGCCTTGGTTGGATTTTGTTTCTTGAAAAATAGCTGGCAGAGTGGTACCCAACACATGAACATCTCTTGGGCTACAAGGATACTCTGATTTGGGGTTGGTATTTTTTACCTCCAGCAAGAGGTTCTTTTACCTCCTACTGCCCCTGGGGTTTTCCATTAGTGAGTTTTTATGCAAGTATCTGAGCTAAGACATCTTCTCCTTCCCTAGAAAGGTGCCGTGCAACGTATAAGATGGAGAATAGAGTTCTAAGTGAAAAAAATAGGCTGATTCTAGCCCTGGCTGACTGTCTTAGGGCTAGGTCCTTTCCGTAGGTGCCCTCTGACCTCTGAAATGGCTCACATCCCTGAAAGTTGTAGAGAGACCAACTTAGAAATTCCTCTGGCACTTGGGTGTTCTTCAGGTTTAGATTTCTTTTGCCCCTTGAGCTTCAGAGGGGAGCATTTGCACTTAAATCTGAGTGATTACCTCACTGCCAAAACCCAGAGGGGTGTGGCAAGCTCACATGTGCCCTGAAACCCCAAAGGCAGAGCTTTCTTTCTTTCAATTGAAGCAGCCCATGATACCATCACAAAGTACACACTTCTCACTTTTCATAATAAGGGACCACCCCACTGCAACGGTGGGGGTGAGGCATTTAGAAATGCCTGCTATTCTTAAGCCATTCCAGCCCCTTCCTCAGAATAGACCAGAGAGCCTTCTATTGAGCTCAGTGCCAGTCTTTCTGCCTTCCCAGCCCTGCCGTTAGGCCTGCTGTCCCATTTCCTCTTGCTTAAGAGGTGGAGGGAAGTGAGCTCCCCATGGCTGAACTGGCCTTTGGTTCATGTTTTCTCCCCATATGTATATATATGCCATATGTGACTATGCCATATATATGTGCCAACAAATCTAACTGCATTGTTCTTTTCAAATCAGCATGCAGATAGGAGATTTGAGTTTCTTTTACTTTTTTTCCAGTAACTAGTATAGTAAACACTGTTTTTTTTTGTATAAAAATAAAAACAAAACAAAAGATAGGCCACTGTGGTCTGCATGACATCAGTAAGCAAACGGTGATATCAAATCAGTGTGCACCCCAGTGTGTATTGCCATAATTCGCTATTCAGCCTAACAGTGCACCCAATCTGTATTTGCATTTTGATATTATTTAAGCTCTCTGTACAATGTTTTGCATGTATTTATATGGTTCTTAGGAAAAAATGCTATAAACTGACAAATCTGAAATTGAAATATGTTGTTCCACTGAGACAGGAAGAAGAGGAGTTTTAAAAGATGGGAAAAAGGGATAATTTGTTTTTGGAACCAATAAAGTTTGTTGCTAACGAGCAGAAATCAGTACCACTGTGCACTGAGAATAAAAGCCACGCCCACTCGTGATTGTGCTGTTCTCCACACATCTCCACTTCTGGGTGATGTCACTGGTTGTTGAAGTTGGGAAAGGGTCTGTAATGGCCCTGTTGGGAAGCCCACCTGCGCAAGCCCAGAACTTGCCTTATTTGTGGACCCTGACACACTTCTCTGCCACCATTTCCCTCAGTGACTCATGGCCCTGGTTGTCAGCTCTGTCCCCTTGTACAAGCTTTCTTCTGCCCTCTTTGGTTAGAATCTACAACCAGGGAACTGTGAAGCTGGCACTTTTGAAAAACGAACAACTTGGAAGTATAAGAAACAGGTGGAGTATTTCTTTTTGTTTCCCATTGTAGGTTCCCTCCCAATTACCCTTGTCAAAAAGGGATGTGAAACACACACACACACACACACACACACACACACACACCCCTCTAGAGTCCTTTCTAAAGTGTGGCCCTATACGTCACCCTCATCTTTGTCAGGCCCTAGGTCTGTGCCTCTCTGTGCCAGACAAGATCTTAAGGACACATACCTAGCCCCAGTGTGCAGTAAGGCACAGAGAAGAATGAACTTCCAAGTTGCTCTCTAGCAGGGACCAATGTCTCCTAAGATAATTGGGTTAATGGAGTATAAAAGCCAGCTTGGCTCCCTGGGCCTGGGTTACTGTATGGAAAAGACCACACTCTTCTTTTTCCCTACCCCCAGTTCTAGAAATGAATAATTTTGCCCCTAGTCTTTAATGGTTTGTGAGTCTCCCCTTTCTCAGCCACTATATATATATACTCTCCCTATAGTCATTGGGTCTGTTTGTCACTATCAAGACCGATTGGTTCCCTCCCAAACACAACCAACTCTGAATTACTCTGGCAAATCCAAAAATGACTGGATGCCAGTGAGCTGGTTACCAACTTCTGACCTGGGTCTGTTACAGCATGATTTTCACATCACTGCAAGCAAGAAGGAGAATGAAAATGGATGTCCTTCACCAGGAAATAATGTTGAAACCTTGTAATTAAAACATGCAAACATGTCACTCTGTGTGAATCATGACCCCAACATGAACCTAAGCCATGAGAGGTAACCTCCTGCCAAGTTCACTGACTATAATACTTTTAGCTTTGAAAGGTAGTAGCTTCTGGGTTCTGGGCTTTCCCATACCCTGATGTGGAACTAATCACAAGTCTTTACGTCACTGAGCTTTGTTTCAGACACTTCCTTGTTCTCAGAAGACACACACAGAAGGGAGCAAGCAGTCTCTGAATGCCCCCCAACCCCCACACTACCTCCAGAGAAGCTGGTGTTAAAACAGAATGCCACATCATGCTTATTTACACAGAGAACTTATGTGATCTACATATTAGAAAAGCCAAATTACAGCCAAAAGTTTGACTTTAGTTTATGAAATCTGAGCAAGGAGAAACACCTGGACTGTCTGAGTGGCCAGCACCATCACACTCAAAGCCAGGTACACCCGCTTCTGCTGAGGTAGCCTGGTCCCCGAGTTCAGGCTCAGGCACCAGGGGGTTTCTCTGATGTCCCCTGTAGTGGAAGTCACATAGACAGACCACCCTTCAAACAGCATAGCTGATTTAGGTTAAGTTTCCTTGCTGCGCTAGACCCAGGAATGCTACGTTAAAGAACTGATTTGGGTTTTCTAGCTCCTGATCTTCCTGTACTGGCCTTATTTAAAGCAAATGTACATGAAAACTTACTTGAAAGTGGAAGTGAGGCTGGGGAGGGAAGGACTAGGAACTAGTGATTGCCCTCAGCCACCTATATGAGTGAGAACAAAACCCCAAGATAAGAATTCCCACATCTTCTCTACCAAACCTTTGAACTGCAACTGCTGCTGGTCAGGGAGGAGAAAGGGCTTTGAATGATTTTCTGCTCACCCTCTGGTGGAGGATCTAAAAACAGAAAAATTAGAGAACTGGAGTAAGACTGTGATACGTGGCAGCCTAGGAGGCAGGAGGCACATGTCCTGAGCCCCACCCTGTCTTGATTTTCCATCTCCACAAGGAGACAGTCACATAACATAGATGATTTTCAGACTGCATTTTGAAGATCTGAAAGCTTTCCTGAGAGTTGCCTCAGAGCCCACAGGTGTTCAACAAAAATGGCTTTTTTAAAAATTGTATTTGGCTCTCAGATTAGCTATAGCTTTATTTTTAAAATATTGCATCCACTGATAGACCTTGAACAATCTAATGTTGTTCTTTTGGTTTGCACTAGGAGGCGAAAAAAAAAATCCCTGCACTTTCTGTCTGTCTTTGTGGCAGCCCAGATTGAATAGGGGACTATATCTGCTAAATAAATAAATAAACAAACAAACAAACAAATAAATAAATATTAAGCGTCCTGGCTGGTGTGGCTCAGTTGGTTCGAGTGTCGTCCCATAAACTGAAAGGTTATGAGTTCAATTCTTAGGGCACATGCCTAGGTTGCTGGTTCGATCCCCTGTAGGGGCAGTTATTAGAGGCAATGGATTGGTGTTTCTCACATTAATGTTTCTCTCCCTCTCTCTTCCTCCTTCCTCCCCCCCTCCAAAATCAATAAGCAAGTCCTCGAGTGAGGATTAAAAATAATAATAAGTGCTGGCTGGTGTGTCTCAGTGGATTGAGCGCCAGCCTGCGAACCACATTCCCAGTCAGGGCACCTGCCTAGGTTGCAGGCCAGGTCAGGCCCCCACTAGGGGGTGCGTGAGAAGCAACGACACATTGATGTTTCTCTCCCTTTCTCCTTCCCTTCCCCTCTCTTGAAAAATAAATAAAGTATTTAAAATAATAACAATAGCACTGTGAACTAGTAATCTCTGAAATGTTATGATTCTAATTAAGAAATCGAATAATCAGTGCTGAAATGATACAAGCTGGGATGACAATATAACAAAGTTGTGTGATTAAATACACAAAGAAACCGAACTTGGATCCTATATCAATATGTCTCATCATATTTCTCAATGTATGTACAAATAATATAGAGTACAATTTAGTAATTATAGGTAAGCCTGCTGAGATTATCATTGAGCTAATTCTGCTTTGGAACTTATTGTAGAAAGAGCAGCAGTTTGGGAATGCAGAGATCTAAGCCACTGGAATGGCATAAAATTAGAGGAGAGAAGCAAGATACCTCACTTGAGCTATGGTAGAAAGGGCTGGCCTGGGAATTAGAAGTCCTGTACTGTAATCCTGACCCTGCTGCTTATTTGCTGTGTGACCTAAGGTTTCTCCAACTCCTAGCACTTTCCATTCTTGCTCTAGTGTCTTAAGTTGCTATAAAAAACTACAATATAGTTGTTCTGAAATATTTTTTATTGACTTTGTCAGACATGGTCTCTTGCCCTATGATCTGTACAATTGTACTCATTAAGACTTTCTTCAAAGAACTAAACTAACTTGATGTGGAAAGTACAGCTATATATAGTAGTGATGCTGTAACCAGAAAAGACACCGGCATTCGGGTTGCCTGTCACTACCAAATCCAATAAACAATGACAGCGATTTAATCTTTATGGGCGCTTTATTCAGATGGCCGGCGATCTGAGAAGATGGCAGGTTCATACCCTAACAGACCATCTTCCCCTCTCTTTCCTGGCCAGAATTCTTATAAGGGAGGTTGGGGAGGACAAATAAGGTGCAGTGAGGGCTTTGCAATTCAGGGAGGATTAGGTGAGCGAGGCTGGGCTGCCGCATTCCTGTTCTGGGTAGTGCTGTTCCCAAGGGGAGGGGTAGCATCTGTCTCCTCATTGATACAAAGGCCCCAAAGGCCCAGATACCTCCAGCTGGTCCCCAGGTGGTAATCTCTAGCCAGCGCCCCAGGAGGTCAGCTGTTTCCCAGGAGCCAGGATGGGCCTTAGCTGTAGTTTCTGAAACAAAAGCTTTAACAGACACATTACTTTCTAGGCTTAATAACTTTTTCCTTAAGCTAAAAATTTCCAGGTCTTGAGTCCCCTATCAATGCTGCAATAAAGCTATCTTATTTTATTTTTTTAAGTAAAACTGTTGTTGATCCTGGTTGAAAAAAAAGCATCTCTAGGTTGGGCTTTACTATGTTAGGCATACAGCATGACAAGAGATAAAGTGACTACCTATTGTAAAGTAAGGCTTCCTTCAGCTTAATATAATCATCCCTACAAAAAAAAATAACCATCAGAGAATGTCTAAATAGTGTTTCTCTTTCATTGGATACCCCACGGAATGTAGCATTACTGTGTGTGCATTAACACAGTAACACACAGCATACCAAGACATGTGCAGGCAGGCTTCACTTAAGCTCAGCCACTTAAACCTGAAACAGAGACAAATTGCTCCACGCCCTGGAAGTACAAGAAATCTGTTTTTGTTTCTTTTCTAAATCAAATCAAATGTAGCACCAAACTGGCTAGCACTCACGAAGATCTGTGATATATTGCTTGCCACTGTAGCTTGTTAGGAACACCTAGTTAATGAAATGATTGAAATAATATTCCATTCACTCCCACAAGAAGGGAACACAAAAAGCCATCTTGACCTGTGTCTTCTCTGATCCAGTCTCATGGCTTGTCTGGTCCCATCGGAGGTCCTTTGCCCTTGGCGCCTCTTCAAACACACACTGTGCCAGGACCACCCACCTTGCTCCCTCTGCTGGAGTTCACCTCCCTCCGCCAGAGCCCCAGGGTCAGAACCTCTCTGCATGTGCGGGCTGGTGAGGGACCCCTGCAGACGGAGAGAAGCCTTGAGTTGTAAGCAGGCATTTGGTTATCAGCCCTGCCTGGGGCTCTGCAGCTGCTGGGACTCTAGGGGAGGCTGCCAAATGCAGAACTCCAGAAGGCCGGAGCAGGCATGCTCTGCCCTGCTCCCAGACTTAAGGAAAGGGTTCTCTTACCTCCGCAGCAATGCCAGGCTAACAGAGGCTTAGCCCAAGTGGGTAACAGAAACCATCCCCTGACTCCTGTCTTGTTTCCAGATTCTCCTCCCTCTTCCCAAGGCCCTTGGGTGAAGTGGGGACAGGGAGCAGAGAAGTGAGGAATATTTCTGTAGTTTCTAAATCTCTGTCCTAACCTTGCTTTCTCACAACTTTAACTTCAAAGAAAGGTATTTGCTGGCTTTGTTTTCTCAGACTTGTCTGGACTGGAGAAGGCCTCCAGGATGCCCAAATGCATGGGGAGGGCAGGGGCGTCCCCACCAGCAAGGCTCCTGCTGTAATTTTGCCGGTTGTTCCGGCTTCCAACCCTTCTAAAACCAAGCCTGGCTGGAGTTCTTTCACCTGGGGCAATTTGGGCATTTTTTTTTTACTCAGTAATAAAAAAGCCATTGTTAACTCCTCCTTAGGGCAAAAGAACCCTAACACAGGAGCTCAGGGTGTGCTTCCTACAGAGGGTAAGGAGGATGGGCAAAGCTTGCCTTCTTCCTTTGGCTGAGTGCCCAGAGGAAGAAAGACTAGACACTGATTCCTTCCTCAATATCTCACCCTTTACACACTTGGATCATAAATTCACAGCAGCAACAATCACCTCCAAGGGAACTTCTCAGAGGGCCCAGTTAACTCATGGTCAGGCACTGTGCCAAACGCCAGAGCTACAGTAAACAAAACAGTTCCTGCCCAGAAGAGGTTCAAAGTCTACTAAAGTAGAAAGACATTTCAAAAATGGATCCTTGCAACTGAGAAGCACTGTGCTCGGGACACAGAAAGGCAAGAAGCCAGTTCTCAGGGGGAGGAGGCTTCCCAGGGGTGGTGACACTAAGGGCACTTTAAAAAAAAATAGCAATTTTGATTATTTTTAATAAAATGACACTTCATCTTTGTAATAATTCAAGCAATAAGTGTCCAAAAAAGTAACAAAATATCTCAAGCCCCAAACCCAGAAATAACCAGTATAAACTCTTAGAATGTGATTCTATTGGAATTCTACTAGAAAAAAAAGAAACTACTATTAAAATGAAGAAATTTGTCATTCAAAGGCCCCAAGTACAAAAGTAACAATTAGCTGGGTCTGCCTGGAATGCAGAGTCCTGCAAGAGGGTGGCTAGCCAAGGGTGACCCACTGCATGAACACAGGGACCACGATGTCTGTTTTATGTGCAAAGCCAGTGTGTAACGTCATGTGATGGGAGACATCCCATAAATGTGCACTTGAAGAATAAAGTAACAGCCTGGTGGATATGGTTCTGTTGATGGGAGCATCATCCTGTAGACCAAAAGCTTACTTGCAGGTTTGATTCCTGGTCAGGGAACATACCCAGGCTGTGAGTTCAATCCATGGTCAGGACACCTACAAGAAGGCAACCAATCAACGTTTATTTATCACACTGATGTTTCTCTCCCTCTCTCCCTCTTTTCCTCTCTCTCCCTCCCTCTCTCTCTAAAAAGCAATGAAAAAATGTCCTCAGGTGAGGATTAAAACAAAGAAAAAAGAATAAAGTAGTACACAGGAGATAGGTTAGCTAAGAAGCGAGAAGGCAAAGGGGCCAGTCCATTAAATATTGTATAAAGGAATGAGCCTAATGCATTTTGAGATAATAATATACTAGCAGCCCCCACTTAATGAGCTCTTGCATATGCCAAATGCAAGGCCAGGCATTTTTCATTATAAGCCCAATTAACTCACAACAGTTTTATCTAAGTACAATTATTATTGTCATTTTATGCCCTAAAAATATGAGAGGACCTGCCCAAGATCATCCAAGTAATAATTTAAGATCTTAATTCATGGTGATACACAACACAGTGCTTCTATCTTTCCAAAGAGGATTCTGAGAGGTTTTTGGTGCTAGCTACTCATTAAGTTAATGTGTAGCCCCTCCTGCTCAAGGGGCTTTGCTCACTTGGGTGCATAAGCTCTATTTAAAACAAATCTTAATACTGTTACAGAACAAAATTCAACTGAGGCAATGTGAAGATCTAATTGGCTTTATTAAGCGATTAATGCACTGGGCAGCATCCCATCGAGCAGATGGAAGGGCGCTCTAAGGGGCTGTACAAAATGAAAGGTGTTTTTTTAATAGGAAGAAGGGTGGGGCAGGGGAGTTATTAGCCAGGAAAAAAAAAAAAGGATTACTTTTAAGCCAGAGCATCCTCTTTTGGAAAGATAAGGGTCTTTTATCATGCACATTGTTTCTTTTTTCTTTGGGGGTGGGGTGGGGATGGAGATAGACCATGTGACAAGTTACCTTATAGGTGCTTGGCCAGAAAATTCCAGACTGGTTGATTAAGATATTTCTTGAAGAAGTTGAAACCGCAATTCAATTAAATTAAGTCTAACTTTGATATCATGGGCTTTAGCTCAGTGACAGCATTTTGGGCCTATCATTTTCTCTTTAACAATACTTTAGAATCATATGTCACATTCAATCCCTGAAATAATTAAACATAGTTAAAGGGAAACACCAGAGCAATTAGTTTAAAACATCTACCCTGTTTCCCAGGAATGAATAGTTTTCTTCCACTATTCCAGTAAATAACTTCAGACCCCTATTTTGTGTTTTAACTTGGTTTAAATGATTTGTGTATTGTGGGGAGGGAAAGAAGAGCAGGGCAAAAGGGTGCAGCCAGACCTTGGGAACCTGAGCTCTATGTCTTCCGCCTGGGAGCCTCCTTTGAGAGGGCTGTTTCCCTTCAGTGTGAGGCAGGAGAGAATCAGAAGATCAGAGGCAAGAGTAGTCTGACTCTAGCAGCCTGTGTAGACAAGAGATGATCACATGCAAGAGGAAGTTCCTCAAAAAATGTTTTTTAAAGTAGTAGTCAGGGTTCTGAGGTTTGGTTCTATCTGCCAGTCCTGTGTCCTGTGTATCATCTTTCAAGTTGCCGGTTTACAACGGTCCCCTCTGGGCGTCAGTAGCTCAGGACAGGCCTGGGGAGCCTCTCTTCCAATAGTCCCAGCCACAAACTGGAGCCATGGATCTTTTTCCCCGTGAGGAGTCCTCATTCTTACCAAGTCCTGATCCAAAGGAAAAGTGAATAGAGACCCAGATTCCAGCTCTAGAACCAGCTGCCTCTGAGCCATCTCTGCTTTTTGCCAGGTAAGGCTACTAGGCAGGACGGGTGACAGTGAGGAGCTGGAATGGTGGGAGTGGGGAGAGCCATAGGGGCCCCCTCCCCTGAGAGCACCCATAGGGCAAGGTCTAACAGCTCCCGAAGAGATGGGAGAGAGGCATGGTAATGGGGCCCCGGTTGCCTTCCTTGCCATTTACCTGGGAATCTAGTTCCTTGTGGAGATTGAAGTCAGAGGCTCTTCTTTACACCCGCATAATAGTCTCAGTGACCCCTTCTCTTTGGACTCTCCTAAGATGTAAATAGATTCTTGGGAAATTGGTAAGAGGAAGAGGGTAAGAGAGTTAGAAACAATTCTGGAACAATCCTCAAACTTTGGGACTCTTTAGGTAGACAAATGAGATAAACTATTTTGTTTCTGAGATTGGTGTGCAGAAAACAAGACTGGATCTATCTTCTCCAGAAGAACCCCAGAGAGAAAAAACACTGAGGGCAGGCCTTTAGAGGGCGGGAGAAGAGGGAGGGTAGAAACAGCCTCCAGAGTTCCTCCTAACCCCGCATCAGCTCATTCTGGGGTAATACCCAGAACAGAGGTTCTCAAAATATTGAAACACAGATTAGCTCCATCAAAATCACATGGGCAACATTTATAAAGATGACCTTTCTACCCTCTGCCCAGGATTCAGCATCAGGTATCAGAGATCTGCATTTGTATCTAAGAAGCACCCTCCAGTACTCCTTAGACTTGCTTAAAAAGAAATTATAAACCTGGAGGCTTATCCCTCAGAAACCCAGGGTGAACAATCCCAAATGTCCTGCCACCTTGCCCCTCGTTGATGCCATTCCCCACAGACCACAGCGCACCTGGCTAATCCAGGGAGCAGTGGTACAGTCATGTTTTCTTCTACATTATGAAGAGCCAAGCAGCATTTCCTGTGCCCTGGGCTTCATTAGCACATTGGTTGTGCTGCTTCCTGTCATTGACTCTGTTTCCATTCTCTCTGCTTTGAGGGTTGGGGAAGATGAGCTTCTCACAGAGCCTCTCTGGCCTCTTGCAGTTTCTACCTCTGAGCTCCTGAGACTTCCACCAAGAGGCAGAGATATGGCTTCCACCTGAATCACCGCTCAGGAGCCCCACACCCAGGTGAGCTCTGCCCTCCTGCAGTGGGCATTGTAGCCACATCCAGGTAGAACCAAATCTGTTGTTTTTGTATTTGGGGTCAACTGAGCCTGACATTTCAGGGGAAGATACAAAGTAAAGAGTTTGTTGGGGGAAAGAAAATTCTAGAATGAAAGATTGGAAGTTTAAAAACCAACAGACTTTTTTGTCTCTGTGTGAGAGACTTTGGTGAATAAAGATTTAAGAAGAAGAAATTTTGATAGTAAAACATTCTGCATTAGGGAGTGTTTAGAAGACTTGGAGACCAAGAGGATTTCTGTCATTCTTATCTACGAAAATAAAAGGCGGGGGGCGGGGGGTTCCAACCACAAAGGGTTATACATAAAATACAAACTAATTTTGCCTTTTCTCTTGGGAGTCAGCAGCTTAGGAAAATCCAGGAAAAGTGGCAGCCATGCTGGCTAGCTGACTGTGATTAGAGGCTTACAAGGAGAGGCCGAAGCCAGAGACATTCCTGTGACAATGGATCTCATCACCCCAACCCTTTCTCAAATCAGAGGGAGGACTTCGGAGTCCAGCACTCTGCAGGTAACTCTCGGCAGGCTGGACAGGTGAGTGGCTGTGGGTGGTGACCTGCACCCTTCCCCAAATTACAGAGGGCCCTGGTCTACCGTGGAAGGTTACCACCCCTCACAACCAGGCTCAGGTCCACTGAGACCACCAGATTCTAGGCTCAGAGACATCTGCTCAGAACTGCTCAGAGGAAAGGAATAGATGTTGAAGAGAACAAGGACAGGAAAAGCTGTGACAATACAGGGATTTCTCAGAGCCAGCTGCCTGGCCTGGTTGGATATCTCACCTCTCGCTGGCCCTGATCTCTGTCCTCCATCTTTCCTATCTCAAGTGCCTCCACTTGCTCCTCAGAAAAGTACTAGGTCCCATTACGATGAAAACAAAAGGCCCACTTTCCCCAAAGATATGTTTTTAGGTCCTAAAAACTTGCTATGAATGAAAAATGTAATCATGGATATGATAAAGGTATGTTTTTAGGACATAAAATCTCATAGAACTAATCGCCAATATCAATTGCATGCTCTACTTTACTTTCAATATCTTCCTAATGAAATTAAAAGTTCATCAGCAGTCAAAACTTTAGGAACACTGGTAGGTATACCTTTCAGTGCTATGATAACAGTACAACTCAACGATAATTATTTAAAATCAAAATCACTGTACTTTGGGAAATAAATATTATTATCATGACAAACACATGTCACTTGCAGGTAGACAGGGGCATTGATGGGGAATGAATTCATAAAGTCAGAACCCTGGATTTCCACTCCCTCCAAAGAAAACAGTTTTTGTATTTATTCATTTGTTTGCGAATTCACTCATTCATTTAACAAATATTCGTCAGGCCCTTACTATTCCAGGTACCAAACGAATGTAATAGACAAGTCCATGACTTCCTAGAGCTTATATTCAAATGGTAGAGTCAGATCTAAACAGATAAACAAATGTATAATATAATGTCAGTCATAAACCCTATGAAGAAAAACTAGAGCAGAGTAACGGAACTGAGAATAAGGTGTAGACCTATTTGAGGAGGTAATATTTCAGAAGAGTCCTGAGTTAAATGAGGAACCAAACCATGCAGACACCTGGGAGAGAGCAGAAGGTCTGAGATAGGACTGTGCTTTGCATGGGCAGGAACAGCAAGGAATCCTGGCAGTCAAAGTCAGAGGGAAAGTGGTAGGAAAGGAAGTAGGAGGTAAGAAGAGGTCAGAACATAAGGTGACATGAGGTCCTCACTGGGTTGGGACTATGGATATTATTCCAGATGTGATAAGTCATGGAGGGGCACAATCTGATTTACTGTTTAGAGGATCATACTGGCTCATGTGTGAAGATAATAGGTTGGGGCTCAGAATGAAAGCAAGAAGACCCATTAGTAAGGTTATTGCAAAGGCCAATGCGGAACACATGGTGGCTTAGGCCAGGTGGCGGCAGTGGAGGGCTGAGAGGTAACAGGGTTTGGGATAGATGGCCAGCATTGAACAGAATTTGCTGGTTGAATAGGAGTGGGACATGAAGGAAAGAGAGCAGTCAGGGATGATTTTAGATGGAACTACTAGATGATGGGAAACACCAGAGGAGGAGCAGGCTTATGGGAGGAGAACAGGAGTTATTTCAGACAGATTTGGTTTGAGATATCTGTTTGGCAGCCTTGTGGAAATGCCCAGTATAAAGTTGGATAAACAAGACTAGAACTCAGTAGAACAAAAACCTTCCCTGGTAGATGACCTGGTTTCTAATATTTGGGGGTGTGCCAGGTGTGCTAGTGATTCCTCCCAACCTCGAATGGCTGCTTGCTGTTAAAATAGGCAATAAAGAGCACTAACCCTGTCCCTGCCGGGAAACTGCAACTGGCATGGAACTTGCTCACTGCGTTCGAGTTGATTAAATCTCACAGAACAGAGTGTTGCTTGGAAACCAGCTTCGCAAGTTGGGGCTGTGAAGATCACTCAAGAGTACACAAGCTGGACTCTGTCACAGCTGCCACTCCCTAATTGTAGATTGGGTAATCCTTTCCTCCTTGAAAGACAAGGAGCCTGGGTCTGAAATAAGGGGGAGCAAGGGCAGATGAACTTGCTTTTGCAAGTTTGGAGGCCAATGTGATGCAATGAAAAGAACATGACCTTTGGGCCAAACATTCCATCTTTGATCCTTCCCACCTGAGTGATTTTTGATATGTTACTTTACCTGAGTCTAAATCTCAGGTTCTGGGGCCACAAAGAGAGAGACAAGAAATTAAATTAATTTTATTGTAAATTAAATAAGTTTCACATTTAAAATCCTGGCATCCAATAAGCATTCACACAGGAGAGTTCCTTCTCCTGTATCCAATTTCCCTCTCTCCACGAAGAGATGACCCTCTCTCACCACAGCCCACCCCAGCTCGGCCTTTCTTCACTAGGCTCCCATGAAAAATCCTCAGGCTCTAACTCCTGAGGGAAGCGTCTTCTCCAGCCTCTCCATCCTCCCTAGCTGGGGCATGACACTCAGTTTTCCTCGCAGAGATAAAGACCAGAGCAGCAGCATCATTTCTGGGTTTGCGGGGCTTTATGCCATCCTCCTAGTCATCGCAGTTCTCTGCATCCTGTGGTACTGGAATAAACAGAAGAAGCATGAGTCCCCTGTTTGTCCAAAGTTCAGACAGGCTATGACCAGTAATCTAGCCTGGCATTTTAAGCCCAGTTTCTTCTCCAGGGATAAACTACTGCACCAAGGAGTCCTCTGTTCTTCTCTGACATGCTGTTCCTTATCTCCCTCAAGATCTTAAGCTGTGCTCCAAAAGGCTGAGTGCTGATTGGAGTTCTGTTTTGAAAGTCTTTGTACATTGAGCCCTTGTTTTCTCTTTCTGCCATTGAGTTCCCTGTTCTTGGAGCTCAAATGGAATTTGTCAAGTCTGAAGTGAACTTTTTATGATGCAGGGTGAGGGTAGGGAACACTTTCAGGGACCATGTCATCCCCAAGAATCCCCCGTCCCTCATTGCCATAACCTGTGAGTTACCAACATGTTCTTGCTTCAATCCAGACAATGAGCCAAAAATATTTATGACCTCTTGCCCCGGACACAAGAAGAGCTAGGTAGGTTCCTCTTTCTAATCAATAGAGTCAAGACATATGGGACTTCCACCCCCAAAATGCAACTCTCACTACCTGGAAGCAACTTTCTCTAAACTTCCAGAACTTTCTGCCCTTCAGTCAGGAAGCATGGAGAACAATGGGACAGATAAACTTTAAGATGCTAGTCCAGTGGGGAGCCTAGAAAGCTCTAAAAAGGGAGCAGGGGGTTGTCTGTGTTTGGGATTTGTTTTTTTCCTGATGTTAAGGTAGCAGAGGACAGATGGGTGTGTACAGGGATGGAGAAGGCCTTCCCAAGGAGAACATGGCTGCCAACATTATAGGCAAGAGGGGTTCACACCAGGAGCTTCCCTCCCAACCCCCCAACCCTGTGCTAGTGTTCTCTGGTATCGCAGGAAAGCAGGGCTGAGGAGGCCTCCAGGTCTCAGACTGCATCATACTTGTAGCTTTGACCGTCTCAACAGAGAATACCAGCCCCCAAGCACCAGACACCCACATCACCCACTATGCAGGGAGAGTGCAGGCTGAAGCTAGGACTGGCTAACTAGCATCGGGATTTGTTCTGTCCTTTCAGGGAGACATCAAGGAATAGGAGTATCCATATTTTCAGTATCGAGAGGCTCTTCTCCAGAAACTCTGACAGCCCTCATTCTGGGCATGTGGTAAAAGTCACACAAAATGACCAGCCCTTTGGGGGAAAATTACTTGTCTGTGGCAGGACTCAGGTGAAAGAGTTGTAGGTCCCAGATCTTGTGTCACTGCAAACAAACAGCATGTCTGTTGGCACTTATCCTTACAGCCCTGTTAATAAATCAGAAGACCAGACTCAGGACCTCCCTACTAACCATGGAGAAAAATTAAATTAAAAAAGATATGAGCAAGTGCTTGGGATTTTAAGAAGGGCAACAGGGCCCTGGCTGGTGTGGCTCAGTTGGTTAGAACATTCGACTCCAGGTCAGGGCACATACCTAGGTTGTAGGTCCAGCACTCTGAGGATGCACAGGAGACAACCAATCAATGTTTCTCTCACATCGATGTTTCTCTCTCTCTTCTTCTCTCCCTCTTCTCTCTCTAAAAGCAATGAAGAAAAAAAATGTTCTTGGGTGGGGGTGAAAAAAAAAAGAAGGGCACCAAGGCAGGAGTCTTCCAGGACAGGATGATAGAATTGCAATGGGTTTTTTTTTAACAAAGACATGATGCTTATTCAAATCAGTATGGTCCTCTTCAAAGCATTGCCTCAGGAGAGTCACAGATATTCCAACATTGCTATTAGTGCTCAAAACAGACTTAAAAGCCTGCTTTAGGAATTACTTCTGGGGCTCCTGTCAAATTATTTTAATTATACTCGACAGCAGAAATAGTCATAGGTCATTGAGCACTATAGCTAAAGTAGGAAGTGTTTGATCAAAAGAGGACTCCTTTGAGGTTACAAAGACAGTATTAAAACTGGTAAGAATAGCCCCACATGTCTTCTGCTGTGGCTCTGACGGTAGTCCCCACGAAGTCCCACACAGCTGGGGCAGAGGCACAGGGGTAACCGAGGGACTACTTCACTTGTTAAAGAACCAGTCACTTTGGTTTTATGGTCATCTGGAGTAAATGCAGTCCTGCTGCTGATGGTGATTCCGTTGTTACCCAGCCTCTCTTTACCATGCGGCAACCTCCATGTCCCACCTTTGCTCCCTCCTCCTTCTGCATGTCCCATCTTTGGACTCCACTGACACATGGCAGGGAAAAGGAAAGTCCCCCACCAAGCCTAGTTCCAGGACTTGGTGGGTCCTGAGGGACTTCTGCATATAGAGTTTGGATCCCAAACTGACTTCAGTCCACAAATAAAATACTGTTAGCTTAGACTCTGTAGTGTTTTAAGAACATTTGAGCCAGTTTCCAACATTTAAAAATCTAAAAGCTCTCACATTAAAGTTCAGATGTTCCACTTTTCTTGAAAATTCAGAAGTTCTGGAAACATTAGACCAGCATCCCTAATGGCCATAATCAGCTGCCTCTTTAACAATAACAATAAACATTTTAGTGTTTTCTCTGTGCCAGGAGCAATTCTAAACACTTCACATGTAGTAACCCATTTACTCCTCATAGAAACTTTAAAATACAGGTATTATAATTATCCCCATTTTGTAAGTTAGGATACTAAACACAGAGAATTTAGGTAACTTGCCCAGACTCAGGACGGAGTGGTGAGGCCAAGGTTTGCACCCTCAGTCTGAGCCTGTCTTTACCTTTTTGCTCAATGCTCTACTACCCTTCAGTGTGCTCTGAGGTGGCAGGCTCTCTCCAGTTTACAACATTTCCCTCCACTCCCCGTTGAAACCCCACATTGTAGCCAAAAAACAGGTTCAATTTATCATCACATTTACATGGTTGCTTTCCTTAAATTCAGCCCATTTTGTTCATACTTTCCTACCATCTAAAGCCTTGCATTGGGAGACCCCTGACTGAGAGTTATTCTCCATAATGGAGAACTGAGTGAAGGAATAATCAGATAACAGTCCTGGGTGGGAAGAAGAAATGCTTTGCCTATGTTTCTGCTTCTATCCTGTCACTGGCTTTCTCTTCTTGCTCATAGCCCTCCCAAGCAGGCAATGTCCTCCAGGTGCACAGAGCCCAGACTCACACTGTGCAAATCTATGACAATGCCACCTGGCCCCAGATGTTTGGGAACCTCACTCCCTCAGCACACCACGTCAACGTCAGAGCACCTGGAGACCACCTGAGCATCTCGTCAGAGGACTCAAGAGATTATATGTCAGTGTCCCTGCAGCAGAAGACATTGCTGAGACTCTAGCTTCTCCCAACACCACCCGCCCCCCCACCCCCGCCAGGAACCTCTTTATCCTTCCAATTGCCTCAGAGCTGGAATTTGCTGAGGAAGGAGATAAGGGCTATACCAATGTCAGTCCCTGCACCAGTTTTTGGCCTTTGAAAACTGAGAATAATGATCCACTCAGTGATGAGGAAGGTTCTTCTCAGACCTCAAATGACTATGTCAACATGGCAGAGCTGGATCTTGGGGGCCATCCAGGGGAAGCAGCCCTGGGTGTCTTTTCAGTACTACAGAGATTATGAAAATGTCCCACCAGTAGATCCCAGTGGAAGCCAGTGTCACGCAGAAGTGACAACCTTAAACACAAACCACGAAGAGGGCAGAACAGATGGTCAAAGGACCCACATTCAATTTGTCATACAGTCAAGGAGGTTCCTGGATTTAGGGGATTATGTGATTTATCAGCCATCTGCACAGTGAGGATAGTCAGGTGAAACATGAAGAAGAGATGTCAGATGAGGACTCCAATGACTACAAACGACATTGTGCTTGCTGCCAAGTTGGGAGGTGGGGACTCTGGGCAGGAACCAGACACACAGATACATTGCTCCTTCCTGATTAATTAAGACCCACTCATCTACCCAGCTGGAAAGCCACACATAGTCTAACCCTTGGGATCCAGGGGAAGACCCTTGACCATCCTTGTTTCTGTGGATTCATTTGGTTAGGCTAAAAAGAGGCTGAGAAGGAGTAGGGAGCTAAGTGGTTCACAAAAGCAGAGGTTTGGGAAAGCCAGAAAAAAATTCTTTTCAAATAGGGCACCATTATCTCTCATACCAATCTAAGAATGTTTCCTAAAACTGCCTTTTACAACTGCTAAGAGATTTTATTTTTTTTTAAGATTATTTTTTTAAGTACTTTTTCTTTTCCTTTTGATTTTATTTATTTATCTTTAGAGGGGAAGGGAAGGAGAGAGGGAGAGAAACATCAATGTGCGGTTGCCTCTTGTATGTCCCCTGCCGGGAACTGGCCTGGCAACCCAGGCATGTGCCCTGACTGGGAATCGAACCGCGATCCTTCGGTTCGCAGGCCTGCGCTCAATCCACTGAGCTACACCAGCCAGGGCTGCTAAGAGATTTTAAAAGAAAGAAAGAAAGAAAGAAAGAAAGAAAGAAAGAAAGAAAGAAAGAAAGAAAGAAAGAAAGAAAGAAAGAGAGAAAGAGAGAAAGAGAGAAAGAGAGAAAGAGAGAAAGAGAGAAAGAGAGAAAGAGAGAAAGAGAGAAAGAGAGAAAGAGAGAAAGAGAGAAAGAGAGAAAGAGAGAAAGAGAGAAAGAGGAGAAAGAGAGAAAGAGAGAAAGAGAGAGAGAGAGAGAGAGAAAGAAAGAAAGAAAGAAAGAAAGACTTTAGTGCACAGTGGAAATATAAAGTTGTCTAAAATTATTATCCTCACTAATACCAGCAGGCTTCAAAGCAAAAATTCAGATTATTTTGTAATCTGGGCAGAGGCCAATAGGAAGGGAGAAGTTAGAGTAGGGGAGGGGGACAGTTTCCACGTTAAAATGAGGATGGGCAACCAAAGCTGGAGATGTGGAACAATAGAAACCCTCACTTACTGCTGATGGGATTGCAAAACATGAGATTCAGTTTGGAAAACTATTTGGCAATTTCTCTAAATATACACTTATATGACCCAGCCATTACACTATTAGGTATTTACCTAAGTGAATTGGAAACTTGTCTTCACACACACAAACGATACATGACTGTTTACAGCAGCGTTATTCACATTTGTCAAAAACTAGAAATAACCCAGATATCCTTCAACAAGTGAATGGGTAAACTGCGGTACATTTATACAATGATTATCTATACTCAACAGTAAAAAAGAAATGAACTGACAATTCATGCAACAACATGGACAAATCTTAAATGCATTTTTCTAAGTGAAAGAAGCTAGACCTAACCCTCTACCTATTGTATGACTCCATTTATATGACATCTGGAAAAGGCAAAACTACAGGGATGAAGAACATATTAGTGGTTGGCCAGTTTGAGGAAAGGGGACAGGGAGTTCACTGCCAAGAAATTTTTAGGGTATTGGAGCTGTTCTGTATGGTACTGTGATGGTGCACACATACTCTATGCATCTGTCAAGATGTAAAAAAAAAAAACAAAAAAAAACCAACTACCATACAGAGGGACTTTTATTACATGCAAATTAAAATATTAACCAGGCTGTCAGGGGAACACATGATGAAATGGAGGTTGTGATAAATGGATCTAACTGTCTTACAAATATATAATGTAACCTCAGTGAAGAAGGTGAGGAGAAAGGGCTAATTAACTTTGGAAAATAATGTTTTTATTTGAAACTAAGATGAAGAAACAAGGAACTCTAGGAAAACACTGCACTCTAGTTGGTAAATTTGTATTTCACAGGAGTGTAGGTTAGCTATTCTGAAACTACTTTAAGTATATACTAAAGTTAAACAAATAAGTAAATAAATATATTACAGATGAGGAGCCACAGGTTTCTTACTGTTAGAGAAAGAAGTAACAAATAAGCAAGTAGCAAAGGCTCCAATTAACTCTGTAGCACCAGATTAGAGTTGGCAGTACAGTTTGAACTCATGTTTATATATATGAATAGATACAGAAATCAATATAGATGTGTGGAAAAGGTGAATATTCATACATTTCTTAGCTTTGCCACTAGAGGGCATAGATGTTATGACTCCTCAATAGCAATGAACACACTTAGTACTCAGAACCTGGTTTCTAAATATCATCCTCCAGTAAACGGAACCAGAGCTCCTTGGAGAAAGGACTATTTCTAGGGCTGGGGCAAAGAAAACTAAAGGAGGGTGGGAAGAAAAGATGAGAGCATGTTCAAAGGAACCAACTGAAAGAGCTTCCTAAGGCAAAGCTAGAACTATATGAGAAATAAAAATAAGTAATTATAAAATAAATTTATAGCCCAAAGAATAAAAGAAATATCCATACTTGATATCCATACCAATAGTCAAACAGACAAAATGAGGAAAAAGGATCAGTCTCCCTTACAGATAAATTATAAACAATAAATGTAGAAGAAATGAAGGAAAAAGAAAACCACCATTAAGACCACAGAATAATTGCTGTGGGTAAGTCTGGATGAATATTAAAATTAGTGGGTGACACTTTAGAGAGAAATAAGACAGTTTCATAACCTCAAAGACTCTTCCCCAAAATACTGACTACTGCAATGATTTTAACACACACGTCCACAAGTTATTTGATACTCTCCCTGGAACTTAATTCCCCTCCCTTTCAGTGTGGGCTGGATCTATTGGCTATTTTCTAACAAGTAGAATATAGAATGGGGGAAAAAGTAAATTTAGAGTGGAGAAACTTGGCAGACACCATCTTGACACATGATCAAGGATAACTCACTGGTAGTAAGTCATTTTGCTATATGATTGAGGAAAAGGATACTTCACCTCTGTGGTATTCTTTTCTAAAATCTAAAACCCAGTCTTATCATGAAAAAAAATCAGAAAACCCAAATCGTATAGCATCCTACAAATACCAGAGCAGAGCTCTTAAAAGTGCCGTGAAACACAAAGAGAAACTGTCAGATGGAGGACACTGAGGATACCTGATGAGTAAATAGAACATGACACCTTGATTTACATCCTGGGACAAAAAAGAACATTAGCAGGGAAAAAATTATGAAATTCCAAAAAAGTTATAGCTTAGTTACCAGTAGTATATTAATGTTACTTTTTCAATTTTGAGGAATATACCATGGTATGAAAAATGTTAACATTAGGGGAAGGTGGGTGAAGGGTATACAGGAACTCTGTACTATCTTTGTAACTCTTCTATAAATGATTTTTTTTTTAAAGACTTTATTTAAGATTTTTTTTCCTTTTTTTTTTAGATTTTTATTTATTTATCTTTAGAGGGGAAGGGAAGGAGAGAGGGAGAGAAACATCAATGTGCGGTTGCCTCTTGTATGTCCCCTGACGGGAACTGGCCTGGCAACCCAGGCATGTGCCCCGACTGGGAATCGAACCGCGATCCTTCGGTTCGCAGGCCCGCACTCAATCCACTGAGCTACACCAGCCAGGGCTAAATGATTTCTAAATAATAATTTTAAAGCATGGATAAAACTGGAAGTAAAGGCAAAAGGATAATCCCACTTAAATAAGTGTGGCTTTGTTTCTTATTTGGCAAAATGGGTGTAATATAAAGCATATGCTGGTGTAATAGTTCTGGGTGTTTGTTTTCTGAATTGTTTGGCTAGCATATACACTCAGTCTCCACTATCAATCTACATCCTTTTGCTTGCTACATCATTAAATCAAACATATTTTGACTTAAATATAGTTAAGTCCTTTGCATTCACCTTGGTTCTCAGCACAGGGACCAAGATAAAGGTAGTTATTGATAATCGTTGATTGATGATGTGGGCTCAGGACACCTACTTATGCCATAAAATGTCAAGGAAGGTTTTACTGCTTTTCAGAAATCAAGGCTAAGGCCTAAAGCTGAGTAGTAAAGGTATGAAACAACCCACATTCTGAGGTCAGAGTGCCACCAGCTATTAGGAGTCAGCCAGTCCCCCTCAGGGCTTACTGAGGGTGGGAAAATTAGTTCTACAATATACTGCTTTCCCCTGTGCTTCATCCCTGCTCCATGGGAGAGGACCAAGAGTGACAGAGCTAGCTGTTGAGAAGTGTTCTGGTCTGGAAGAGCGGTTATTTCCTCCTTGTTGACACCACCTCAACAAGGTATCAGGTATGGGCCTCAAGGACAAATCTAAGGAAGCCTTACAAGCACTTGCATGGGTGCTATAAACTGAACATTTGTGCGCCCCCAAAATTCATTATACTGAAACCTAATCCCAATATGATGATATTTGGAGGTGGGGCTTTGGGAGGTGGTTAGGTCATGAGTGTGGGGCCTTCATGAATAGGGTTAGTGCCCTAATAAAGGTGGCCTCAGAGAGTCCCCTCACCTTCCACTATGTGTGGACACAGCCAGAAGACAGCTGTCCATGAGTCAGGAAGTGGGCTCTCGCCAGACACCAAACCTGCTGGCACCTTGAGCTTGGACTTCCCAGCCTCCAGAACTGTGAGAAATAAATTTTTGTTGTTTAAGTCACGCAGTCTATGTGGTTTTTTTGTTACAGTAGCATGAATGGACTAAAACAGTGGGGTAAGACAATTTATCCCAGGAGCTACTTCTCCCACATCTCATGGCTCTAGTGTGGATAGATTTCATCAGGCCTCTCCAATTCACCCCATAAGTGGCCAGCATTTAAATTCCTACCAAACAGGGCGCTGTGTTAATCCAGTGTTGATGGCCAAGGAAGCAACAACAAGCACATAGAGAAGATAACAATTTCACCAGGTCAAGTAAGGAGGGATTTGTATCAGATGCAAGAACAAAAATTTGAACAAAACTGAGTTTTTAAGCATTAGCATGAGAGAATTCTTATGACCAAAAGGAAATGAAAAATTATGGGATCAAAATAAGTTGTTAAGAAAGATATCACCCAATAGGAAAGAGAGGTTCAAACTACCACAGTTGGGGGACAAGTCATATTTATACCCCAATAAGCCAGTTACACTTATATACATTCTCCCATTGAGAAGGATTAATAATTATAATTGTCTCATATTAGGTAGCTAACTGTTCTGTTTATTCCTTGTTCTGAGAATTTTTACAAATAAGTGGATGAAAGACTTTCTATTAAATTATAATTCTTTCTTTCTCTTTATAGTTTTCATTTTCTCACATCAGTTGCCAGGAAATTTTGAGTTAAATTGAATGCCCAACTGCAGTAATGATCCAATCTCATATGCCTGATAATGCTAAATATGGGAAAAGTTTGTTCAAAATTATGATGTAAAAATAGATATAAAAATAACTAAGCAATTATGATTTCTTTTTTTTTCTTTTTTTTTTAAAGATTTTAATTTATCTTTAGAGGGGAAGGGTAGGAGAGAGGGAGAGGGAGAGAAATATCAATGTACGGTTGCCTCTCGTGTGTCCCCTGCTGGGAACTGGCCTGCAACCCAGGCATGTGCCCTGACTGGGAATCGAACCGCGATCCTCTGGTTCGCAGGCCCGCGCTCAATCCACTGAGCTACACCAGCCAGGGCGCAATTATGATTTCTTAATTAGTTAAATATAGTGAATTAAATATTCAAACTTATATAGATTGTGCCCTCATTCAGAATACTGTTCAGATTTTATTTATTTATTTTTAGAGGGGGAAGGGAGGGAGAAAGAGAGGGAAAGAAACATCAGTGTGTGGTTGCCTCTTGCACACCCCCTACTAAGGGGACCTGGCCTGCAACCCAGGCAGGTACCCTAGACTGGGAATTGAACTGGAGACCCTTTGGTTCTCAGGCCAGCACTAAATTCACTGAGCCACACCAGCCAGGGCCCCACAGTTTCTTCTCCTTTCAGTCTTCCCTTACTGTCGATAAGTGGAAGGTGGAGTGTGTTGGTAAAATGTACATGGATCAAGAAGTGGAGGTAAAAATTCTGATCACCAGGTGTAACATGGGACATTCCCACATCACCAAGCAATTCTCCAGCGCTGTTGGGTGTCCTACAACTCAATTCCGACATGTCTATCTGGAGAAAGCATCGAATTACACAGGTTACATGTTCAGTCCCACAAGGCTGCCCTCCATTTCAGATGCCAATTTCAAGTCCACATTGCTGCTTGTGCTTCCAGCCAACCAGCTATAAATCAGAGGTTCGCAGGACCCTCCGTGGGTTCAATTAATTTGAGAGCAGCTCATAAGACTCAGGAAACCAGTTTACTCACTAAATTACCAATTTATTACAAAGGGTATTAAAGGATATGAATCAACAGCCAAATAAAGCTCCAAGTGAAGAAGCTTCTAGCCTCATGGTAAAAGCACTCTGGTTCACCAAACCAGAAGTTCTTCGGATCTCGTTCTTTTGGGTATTGAGGGGACCTTATTACATAAGCATGATTGACTATTAAATCATTGGCTATTGGCAATAGATTGAACATCCAGCCCCTCTTCCCTCCCTGGAGGTCAGTGGGGTGGGACTGAAAGTTGCAGCCTTATAGTTATTGGTTCTCTGGCAGTTGTTCCCCTCTTTAAGAGTGATCCAAAAGTCACCATTAACATAACAAAAGGTACCTTTGTCAGCCTTCGGCACTCTCATCACTTAGAAAATTCAGAGGGTTCTAGGAACTCTGTACCAGAAATGGGGACAAGACCAAATATATATTCCTGGCTGGTGTGACTCAGTGGATTGAGTGCTGGCCTGTGAACCAAAGATTCACCTGTTCGATTCCCAGTCAGGGCATGCCTGGGTTTCAGGCCAGGTCCCCAGTAAGGGGGCACACAAGAGGCAACCACACATTGATGTTTCTCTCCCTCTCTTTCTCCCACCCTTCCCCTCTCTCTAAACATAAATAAGTAAAATCTTTTTAAAAATATCAAATACATAGTATTTCTTCTTATAAATCACAATATCACAGGAGTAAAAACAATTGAGATATTTTGTGCAGTCTTTCCACTGTCCTGGTAAGAATGAAATACAATTAATTCTTGTTATTCATTGTAGTTATAGTCTAGAAAGTCACCATAAATACTGAACTAGTGGATACTCCTGAACCACACTGTTCCTAAGGGAAAGAAACAATTAGGTTTCTTTGAACTTCTGGTCACAGTATTTTCATTAACTGATCAATACATAACCTTGTTTTGTGTGTGTTTCTGTTTAAAGACACCTTGTTTAACATGTATTGTTAATTCATTAACATTGGAACTCGTAGCCAACTGCACTGTAACTCACATGAGTGAGGCTTATCTAGCATACATATTTTCCCCATAAAACACATCTTACAGCCTTATTGCCCTTTGAACAATAGACAACACTTTGACACTACATTTAGGGATCATTTGAAACAATGAAATCACCAACAAAAATCACAAAAATAAAAGACAATGTGCCACTAAATAGACTGCAGGAAAGATACTTGGTTACAGTTTGGGAGCTGAAATGAGAAGGCAGGGTTTTGTCTTGTTCAGCCTTATGTAGGGGAACATGGGTGTTGGCTATTGAATTGTTTCCTACTCTGCACATGTGCACATCCATGAACGACCAAAAGTGCCAAGAGTGTTGATTTTGAGGTTACTAATAAATTTTAGCTATAGGTAGGTAAATTTACAAACACATAATCTACAAATAATGAAGATCAACTGTATGAATGTACCAGCTACGAAATAAAAATTGCAAATTTGGTGATTCCACATATGAGTTAAATGCTGATATATTTGCATTTAAACTGGCATTACACAATATAAATATAAATGGTAAAATTCATGTTAACAATTTAAAATTCTAACTTAGAATGGCATTAAATAGTAAGGAACACCATAAGAAGTCAAGAGAACAGAAGAAAGGGAAAAGTTTTATATTTCAGAACTTCTAACTACTTTTTACCTAATTTTTTTTTATTTTATTTATTTATTTATCTTTAGAGGGGAAGGGAAGGAGAGAGGGAGAGAAACATCAATGTGCGGTTGCCTCTTGTATGTCCCCTGCTGGGAACTGGCCTGGCAACCCAGGCATGTGCCCTGACTGGGAATCGAACCGCGATTCTCTGGTTCGCAGGCCCGCGCTCAATCCACTGAGCTACAACAGCCAGGGCTTTTTACCTAATTTTTAAACAAGGGGTCCCACCTTTTCACTTTCACTGGGTCCCACAAATTATGTAGCTGACACTGTTCCCACAGGCATTTCTTCCCTGTCTTCAGGGTCATGTGCTTAACAGAATCTCTTCACAGGAATATAGGACCTTTCATTTCCCCATTCCAACTACGGAAAACACATCTCTTCTCCCAAGAATTGTGGCTCCTTCAGTGTTCACTGTCCCCCAGCACATGATGCTCAAGTCTAAGTTTTGCAGTCCCAGTGTCAGCTGGTTAGACAGTAAATGGCCATATCCGCCTATTAGCATGGGTGGACTCCTGGAGGGAAAGACAGGCCCTAGTCCAAAGGTCAAAAGGACAAGGATTTTTCCATCAATATTCTCATTTTGCTGTTCTACCAGTGTGAGATATGTACCTCTAGTTGCTCCCTTCTGTTAGTCAATCTATTAAAATAATAAAATCTAAAACTATGGAAGCTTCAAAAAGAGACAAGGGAAAAAGTTTTATAATTTCAGATTGGTAAAGTTCTTTTTAAACATGAACCCAAACCTAGAAAGCTATAAAGAAAAAAAAAAGACTTATGAATTTAACTACTATATTAGTTTTCTATTGCCACAGAAAACTTCATGGCTTCAAACAATATAAATTTATGATCTTACAGTTCTACACAACAGAAGTTTGAAATGGGTCTCACAGGACTCAAACCGAGGTGTCAGCAGGGATGTAATTCCTTCAGGAGGTTCCAGGGGAGAATCTGTTTCTTTTCTTTTTCCAGCTTCCGGAAGCCAACTGCATCCCATGGGTCCTCCGATCTGTCTTCAGAGCACCCACTCCACCCTCTGCTGCTGTCATCTGCCTCCTTTTCTGATTCTAACTTTAATGTCTTCTTATAAAGATACTTGTAATTACATTGGGCCCACCTAGATAATCCAGAATAATCTCCCTTTCTCAAAATTCTTAATTTCATCACACTGCAGAGCCCTTTTTACCATGAAAGGTAACACACTCACAGGTCCCAGGGATTAACACTTGAACACATTGGGGTGCAGCATTATTTTGTCTACCACAACTATTACTGTTTCTGATGATAGATTAACCTGATAATATCTCAAGCCCGTTATAACATTCAGAGAAGTAAAAAGATATGTGCACACACAGGCACACACAAACATCTGGGTTTCAAAAGAAGAAATGACACATAGGAAGGATGCTGCTCGGCCCGATACATTTGCTGGCTTCCTAATAAAGTGATTTAGATTATGTACAAGATGTGGTATTAATTTAAGGGTGGTGCTTCCTTTCCTGAAAGTCACAGCAAACATCAAAGCAGAAAGCAGCCATAAAGAGCCACCAATGCCCTGGGCAATGCCAGGCAGACACAACAGGGAAGGTTTCCACTTGGCCAAATTTGCAAGATCCCTAGGTAACTTGTTCTCAGATGCTGAGGATCTCTGACAGAGCTCGGGTTTAGCTTAGGTGTCCTGGAGAACACTGACTCTAGAAGAAGAGAAAACCCATTCTTGATAATCCCAGATCAAGACATAATTCTCCAAGTGTGTTCTAATTTTGCAGAATCTCATGTGAAAAGAATATGTATTCATCCTTGGCTGGTGTGGCTCAGTGGATTGAGCACTGGCCTGCAAACCAAAGGGTCACTGGTTTGATTACCAGTCAGGACACATGCCTGGGTTGTGAGCCAGGTCCCTAGTTCGGGATGGGCACAAGGCAACTGATCAATGTATCTCTTGCACATTGATGTTTTTCTACCTCTTTCTCCTTCCCCTCCTCTGTCTCTAAAAAGTGAATAAATAAAATCTTTTTTTAAAAGATGCTATGACTCTAAGAATGCTTTGTCTTAAAAAAAAAAAAACAATATGTATTCAACTGCTGTTGAGTGGAATGCTCTGAAATGTCAAAATTAGTTGGTGGATGTGAAGTCAAGACTTGTTCAATGATATCACTGTTACTGGACCCTGGAGCTAGATCCAGACCTGAACAGAGATTGCTTCATGTAAACATCCTCAGAAACTGATTGACCCCTGCCCTATACCCCACAGCATGCTGGTTCCTGGGACAGGTCATTGCACTGCTCTCGCAAAGCCTGTAAGGCATTTTCCCCTTATCTGTGGCAGCTCATGCTGTAGTGCCCCTATCCATCCTGTCCTGTTCTGTATAATTCTTAGTACCTGCCATGCAGCACAAAGGGTATCCACATCATCTTGCAGCCACCCAAGACACACCGTGTATGTAAGTTCCCTAAATAGACTTTTGATGTAATACTTTGGTTGTCAGCCTCTTTCTTTGGTCTCTTGGCCCCGGAGATTTTCCCAATAGTTGAAGGCATTGTTCAGGTTATCTGTACTTACTAATTTTCCTTCTTACTCAGAGAGAAGTACAGTCAATCTTGGTTTTCGAACCTGTGCCCATCTTGAACAATTCGTTTCTCAAACAAATTGTTCACAGAAAAAATGTCTCAATTGCTGAATAAAACTTTGTTTCTCCCCCTGAGAACTCAATCATGCTGATAGCTGTTTGGTCATGCCTCCCTCAGGTGACAAACACAAGAGAGATGCACCAGTGCGAGTATGATTCGGTTTTTGAACAAATCGCTGCTTTTTCTTTTTTTAAAAATTGTTGATCTTGTACAGTTTTTTTGTCTTTTACTCCCACCTGAACAAATCGCTTCTTGAACAGCCTTCTGGATCGAATTAAGTTTGATAACCAAGATTCCACTGTACTGAAATCTTCAAATGGAATCGTGGATTTGCCTAGTTATCCTTTCAGTTCTACCCATTTTGTCTTCAAGAATTTGAAGCTCTATTGTTAGTAGCACGCACATTGAGAATTGTAATGCCTTCTTGGTGAATGACTCTTTTGTCATATAACATATTTTGCCATGTATAATGTGTACCCACGTTTTTGGCCCAAACTTTCAAAAAAAATTTTTTTCATTTTAATTTTTTAATTCAATTTTTATTTATTTATATTTAGAAACAAAATGGATTATTGTATTGCAAGGTATTATTTTGCATGTGCATATCATTATTATTTTCTAGAGTTACACTTTTAATGCATAAATAAAATAATAAAAAACATTTATATAGATATGGAATTAGTACGACCCATGTATAATGTGCATCCTTATTTTTCCCTCAAAAATTTGGGCAAAAAACTGCTCATTATACATGGCAAAATACAGTAGTTTCCTTCTTTATCACTAGTAATATTCTTTGTTTTGAAATCTGTTTTATCTGCTTTTTTATTTTTTAAGTATTTTTTACTGATTATGCTATTATAGTTTTCCCAGTTTTTCCCTTTTATCCCCCCTCCTCCTTCCCTTTATCCTCCCCCCTTAGTTCATGTCCATGGGCTGTACATATAAGTTGAGTCCTCTGTTTCCTATACCATTTTTATCTCTCCCCATGTATTTTATGCCTACTAATTATGCTTCTTCTTCCCTGTACCTTCCCCCGCATTCCTCCCTTCCCTCTCCTCACTGTACTCCCTCTGTGTGATATCCATTTCTCTGATTCTGTTCCTGTTCTGGTTGTTTGCTCAGTTTTTGTTTTCATTGTTTTTCTCTTCTTTTAGGTTCATTTGTTGATAGTTGTAAGGTTGTTGTCATTTTATTGTTCATATTTTGATCTTCTTTTTCTTAGATAAGTCCCTTTAACATTTCATATAATAAGGGCTTGGTGATGATGAACTCCTTTAACTTGACCTTATCTGAGAAGCACTTTATCTGCCCTTCCATTCTAAATGAAAGCTTGGCTGGATAGAGTCACCTTGGATGTAGTTCCTTGCCTTTCATGACCTCAAATACTTCTTTCTAGCTCCTTCTTGCCTGTAAGGTTTCTTTTGAGAAATCAGCTGATAGCCTTATGGGAACTCCTTTGTAGGTAACTGTCTCCTTACCTCTTGCTACTTTTAGGATATTCTCTTTGTCTTTAATCTTGGGGAACTTAATGATGAGGTTCCTTGGTGTGTTCCTTGTTGGATCCAACTTCTTTGGGACTCTCTGGGCTTCCTGGACTTCCTGGAAGTCTATTTCCTTTGCCAGATTGGGGAAGTTTTCCTTTATTATTTGTTCAAATAAGTTTTCAATTTCTTGCTGTTGTTCTTCTCCTTCTGGAACCCCTGTAATTTGGATATTGGAATGTTTCAGGTTGTCCCAGAGAATCCTCAGCCTCTCTTCTATTTTTTGGATTCTCGTTTCTTCGTTCTGAGCCAGTTGGATGGATGTTTATTTCTTCCTTTTGTTCCAAATCATTGTTTTGAATCCTGATTTCCTTCTTGTCATTGTTGGTTCCCTGAATATTTTGCTTTATTTCATTTTGGGTATCTTTCATTCGTTCTCTCATTTTTCGACCAAGCTCAATTAGCATTTTGATTACCAAAGCTTTAAATTCTCCATCAGGTAGGTTGGCAATCTCCTCATCGCTTAGTTCTGAGGTTTTGCTGTGTTCTGTCACTTGGGCCATATTTCTTTGTCTTGGTGCAGCTGATAGGTTGTAAGGGGACAGGGCCTTAGGTATTCACTCAGGCAGGGCAACTCTTTTTGCTGCACTGCCTGTGTGGGAGGGGCCAGAGAGGGAACAATGTTGCTTGCCTACTCATCTCTGGCGCACTTTCCAACAGACTCTCCTGTCAGACTGGAAGTATCTCCCACCGCAGCAACCCTAGCCTTAGCCTGCAGTCAGCTCTGAGTCTCAGTTTTCCCCTTAAGTCAGTTCCTCCCACACTGCTCCACCAAGCTCCACAGTCAGCCCCGCACCTCAGCCACCTCTCCTTGGTTTTTCTGAGTCGGCCCTGGAGGTCCACCTTACCAGTCTGGTTGTTCTGGTTGATTTTTTTCTTTAATTCCTTGGTTGTCAGAGTTCCATGCAGTTTGATTTTTCTGGCGATTTTGGTTGTTTATTGATTTTAGATTGGTTGTTATCCTCCTTTTGGTCATGTGAGGAAGCAAAGGGTTTCTACCTATGCCTCCATCTTGGCCAGAACTCTTTATCTGATTTTTTTAAAGATTATCTATTTATTTATTTGATCTTAGACAGATGGAAAAGGAGGAAGAGAGAGAGGGAGAGAAACACCAATGTGTGGTTGCCTCTCATGCGCCCCTCACCAGGGACTTGGGCCACAACCCAGGCATGCGCCCTGACTGGGAATCAAACCAGTGACCCTCTGATTTGCAGGCCAGTGCTCAATTCACTGAGCCACACCAGCCAAGGCATGCTTTATCTCATATCAATATAGCCAATATCCCTTCCTTCCTCCCTCCCTTCTTTCCTGTCTTTCACTTAAAAATTTTATTTTGAAATAATTTTAGACTTATAGAAAAGTTACAGCACTCATACAGAGATTTCCCACATATATTTCACCAGACATCCCTTAATGTTAACATCTTGTGTAACTATGATGTAATAATGAAAACTGAGAAATTAGCATTTGTACAATAGTATTAACATGCCCACAGACTTTATTTGGCATATATCAGCTTTTTACCACTGTTTTCTTTTCTGTTCCAGGATCCCACGTAACAATTAGTTGTATGTCTTCTTAGTCTCCTCCAGTGGCAGCTTCTCATTCATGCCTTGTCTTTCATGATCTTGACACTTTTGAATAGTACTAGTCAGTTACTTTATTTTACTTTTTTAAAATCCTCACCCAAGGTCATGCTTTATTGATTAGAGAGAGAGATGAAGGGAGAGAGAGAAGAATCGATGGGCGAGAGAAACATCAATCAGTTGCCTCTTTTATATGCCCCAACTGGGGATTGAACCTGAAACTTAGGTGTGTGTCCTGACCAGGATCATATCCACAACCTTTTGGAGTACAGGAGGATGCCCCAACCAACTGAGCCACCTGGCCAGGGAGTTAGTCAGTTATTTTGTAAACTATTCCTCAATTTGTCTTTTGTCTGATGTTTTCTCTTGATTAGACTGAAGTTATTCATTTTTGGAAAGAAAACTGCATAACGTGTCCTAAAAAATGCATTATATTAGCAGGCACATGACATCAGTATGTCTTATTACTGGTGATTTTTAACTTGGTCACTTAGTGTCTGCAAGGTTTTCTCTTCTGTAAAGTGACTATTTTCCCCTTTTGTAATAAATAAACATTTGAGGGAATATACCTTCAGACTGTTCAAATAACCAGTTTCCTCTCAAATTTTATGTTATTAATTCTAGCTGTGAATCTTGCCTGTACCAATTATTACAGTGGTGGTATAACAATGACTTTCTATTTCCTTCATTCCTCCTCCATTTATTAACTGTAATTTATCTGTAAAGAAGAGCTGTCCTTTCTCTCCCATCAGCTTTCTTTTTGATTAGTGTTTGTATGGTATATTCCTTTCCATTCTTTTACTTTTAATCTAACTATATCTTTGTATTTAAAGCAGTATATAGCCTATGTTGTGGTATTTTTAAAAATTACTTATTCAAGTGAAATTCAAATAATGTAAAATCATCTCTTTTAAAGTGAACAATTGGTATTTAACACAATTACAATATTGTACAGGTATGACATTGTGATCTATTAAAATTCAATCAGATGATCTCTGCCTTTCAACTGGTATATTTAAACTATCTATACAAGTATGTAATAAATATAATTATTAATATGATTGGATTTAGGGCTACTATATTATCAGTTGTTTCCTGCTTTTCCTTTCTGTTTTTGTTGTTATTGTTGTTGTTGTTCCATCTTTCCTGCTTTTCTTTATTATTTGATTTTTTAAATTATTCCATTTTAACTTATCTATTAGCTTTTTGCCGATATCTCTTTGGATCATCATTATAGGGGTTGCCTACAAAATCCAGTGTATATAACTAACTTTTCATAGTTTACTCAGAGTTAATATTTTACTACCTTTAGTAATATGTAGAAGCCTTTATCCATATAGGCCTCTTTACCCTTCCTCCTTTATAGTATAGCTATTATATATATTACATGTACATTTGAAAACTCCAGTGACATAATTTTTGCTTTCACTCAGTCATACATATTTGTTTTTAAAGATTTTATTTATTTGTTTTTAGAGAGAGGGAAAGGGAAGGAGAAAGAGAGGGAGAGAAACATCAAGCCACTGAGTCACACCAGCCAGGGCTCACATAGTCACACATATTTAAAGGAACCTTGAGAGAAGAAAAATAGACCTTTATATTTACCTAGCTATTTAACACTTTTATTACAATTCTTTTATTCCTAAAATTCTAAGTTTCCCTCTGGTATTATTTCCCTTCAGCCTTAAGAACTTCCTTTAGCAATTCTCTTAGAACAGATGTGTCAATGACATAGTCTCTTAGTTGTCTTTGATTTGAAAATGCCTTTATTAGCCTTCATTCTTAAAGAATATTTTTGCTGGATATAGAGTTCTGGGTTGATAGATGTTTTCCTTTAGCACTTTAAAGATTTCATTCCACTGTTTTCTGGCCTCCATGTTTTCCAATGAGAAATCTTTTGTCATTGAAATCATTGTTCACCTCTCTTTCCCCTAGATCTCATTTCTTCTACCTGCTTCAATAATTTATCTTTGTTTTCAGCAGTGATATAGCTTTATGTGGCACACCTAATTTCCCAACTTATCTTCATTGCCAAGTTCCTTGGCACATTTGTTCACCTCACATGTACTATTAAATATATTTCATTTGGATTTTTGTCCTCATAACTTCCTGAAATTACTGTTGTAGTGGCATTAGCTTTAAATTGGCTAGATCCTTTTCAGTGCTTATTTTTCCTCTTATTATCAACCAGCATTAATTGATACTTTATTATGTGTGAGGCTTTGTGTCAATAGTTTTATATACATCATCCAATTGAATCCTCACAGTAACTCTATTAGATAATATTATCAACCTCTTTTTACAAATGCTTGTAAAGTTCTATTGATGTGCCCAAGGTGTCATTGGTGAAAGTGGCAAAGTCAAGATTCACACCCAGGTCTGTGTAACCCCCAATCATGATGCAATCGTTAACCCTTATTCACCATTTTCTGTTTCTTTAAACTCCCCTTCCTGAGAGACGATAGTAAGAAGCTAGGAAAATTCCTGGGCAAGTGGAATGGGAAAACTGAGACAAGAAAATTACACAAGCCCAAACAGTTTGAGCAACTCATAGCCAGCTGGTGAATTACAAGAACTTATTACCCTTAACCAAGAACACTTGAAAGTGAATGGTTTATACCTCTCTTCCCTAACCAAAGAACACATGGCTGAAATCTCCCTGGTCTGGGAGAGAGAAAAAAGAGACCCAGTTAACACCATCTGTGCCACCCAAACGCAAGGACAGACAAGTCATGGAAACAAATAACAAAAACCTTGTTAAAAGCCAGACAGACTCAAGATAAAAGTTAAACAGTATAGCAAACCAAAGAATACTCCCAATCCCTCACGCCACCCATGCACTCATTTTGATGCATCACATATTAAAAATGCACCTGGAAAGCTGATATATATTCTGCTGAAATCTTCTCTTCATGTTCTCAGTCACAGAGAAAAGATAAAAAGCCCTCAGGACAGACCCTGTGCAGCTCACTCCAGAGCTTGCCTGGGCCCCTTCTCAGATATGAACTTTTTATTTCCTTCTAAACTCTAAGGGTCCCAAGGAGACTTGCAGCCAGGGGAGTAGTGGGCAGTGGCAGCTCAACCCAGGCTTACCCCCTGATCCTGTCTCCAGGGCCCCCTTTTCTCTGACTTCCTATGGAGCTATAAGCAGTTGCACCTTGGCTCCCTTCTGTCTCTGTGACCCTTACTTCCCAGTGAGCTGACAGCAGCCCCACCTTGGCTCGGTTCTTTCCTATAATGTTTCTAGGGAGCCAAAGCAGAGCACCGCCTAGGCTCTCTCCTGTTACTTCTTCTACCTTAAGTCTTGTCTTTGTTTCATTCTTTCCAGCCTTAATAAATGTACTATCAAAATTACCTGGACTGGTGTTGTGAAATCTTTCTTACACAAAGTCAAGAACCCACACACTCCAGGCTAGTGCTCATACAGTAACACTTCCCTGGTTCAAGGACAAAATTCTACCTTAGTTTCCTTTCAGATTCTCTGGCTGCCAGTTCTCTAGTTCCTTTGCATGTTCTGTTCCCCAGGATTCACCCCTCACCCCTCATTGTTCAAGTTTCTTCTAAACTCTTCTAGAGATGGTTCTACTATATAAAAATGGTAACCTTTCATAATGATCACACATATTAATACACAGAGGTACACAGTATAAAGCACACCATTCTTCTTCATGGCAGCATAAACTTTATTGTATGGCTATACTCTTTTGTATTTATTATTATAGTAGTTACAGGCATTTAGGTTACATCATATCCATGTATGTACACCATTTTTGCTCATGTATGAGTACAGATACAGGATGAGTTTCTAGATGTGTAATTTCTGGGTCAAAGTGTAGAGATGTCTTTTTAAAAACTAGCTTTTATGTAATAAAAGTAACACATATTTGGCTCAATACAAAAACTGTACAATAAAAAGTCTTCTTTCCACCTCAGACATCTAGCTCCTCTCTCCTCAGTTAACCACTGTTAATAAATTCTCTAGAAAACTTTTATGCATAAGCATGTGTATATGTGTATACGTGTGTGTGTGTGGTGTTTAGATTATTGTAGTAAAAGAAATTTTGTGTAGTTCATAAGGTAAACTAAAGAGAGGGAAAGATGGAGAGGCAGCAAAACCAAAGTGGCAGCAATCTGAAAGATGAGCAACAAGTGGTAAAGGACTCAAACTAAGCAGAAGCAATGGGAACAGGAAACAAAAGTGTAGATTCAAGAAATATCTAAGAGGTAAAGTCAGTAGGATTTTATAAGTATTTGAAGATGGGATGTGCAGGGGGAATGAGGACTCCTCATTACTTCCAGATTTCTAACCTCAGTAACTGGGTGGATGGTGGGTGGCACTGTCCACTGAGATGAAGACTTCAGGAGAAGAGCTGGTGGGGACAGAGTGATAATTTCAGTTTTTGGTATATGGAATTTAAAGTAGTTCTGGCCCTGGCTGGTATGGCTCAATGGATTAAGTGTCAGTTTGTGAACCAAAAGGTTGCCGGTTCGATTCCCGGTCAGGGCACATGTCTGAGTTGTGGGCCAGGTCCCCAGTTGGGCGTGTGTGAGAGGCAAACATTTGATGTTTCTTTCCCCCTCTTTCTTCCTCCCTTCCCCTTTCTCTAAAAGTAAAAAAATCTAAAAAAAAAATAAAGTAGTTCTGAAACATCCAACTGAAGATTCCTATACGCAGTTGGACAGAAATCTGGGAGACAAGCACATCTGAGAGTCAGTCACCACATATAATTAATTGACATATAATTAATTGATAGTCGAAACTAAGGAAATGGATGAAATAACCCAGGAAGAGAATGCAGAGTGTGACACAATGAAGGCCGAGGGGAGAATCCTGGGGAATATGAAAAAAGTGAATGATAGAGAAAGAAAATCTGCAAAGGAACTAGAGAACTGGCAGCCAGAGAATTTGAAAAAAAACTAAGATAGAATTTTGTGCCTGAACCATGAGAGGGGAAGTTTAAAGAAACAGAAAATGGTGAATAAGGGCCAACGATTGCATCATGATTGGGGGTTGCACAGATCTGGGTGTGAATCCTGACTTTGCCACTTTCACCAATGACACCTTGGGCACATCACTGAAACTTTACAAGCATTTGTAAAAAGAGGTTAATAATATTATCTAATAGAGTTACTGTGAGGATTCAATTGGAAAATGTACATAAAGCTATTGGCACAAAGCCTTGCACATAATTAAGTATTGATAAATGCTGGATAATAATAAGAGAGAAAATATGCACTGAATAGGGTCTAATTTATTTTTATTTTTGGTTGGGTACAGTGAACTTTATTGATGGTGCATGACAAGGTAGGGCTTCCTAAGCCCCTCCTTTTCTTCAGGAGATCTGCGTTGAACACTGTGGAGCTCAGGAGATTCTCATTGATTTGGGGCAAGGACTCCCAGCAGCCGAAGGTCTTTTTTCCTCTCACTGGGGCTATTGGTCCAGGAGGCTCTTACTCCTTGGAGGCCATGTGACCCATAAGGTCCACCACCCTGTTGCTGTAGCCAAATTCATTATCATACCAGAAAATGAGCTTGACAAAGTGGTCATTGAGGGTGATGCCACCTCCAGCATTGAAGGTAGAGTAGTGGTGTCACTGCTAAAGTCTGAGGAGACTACCTAGTCCTCAGTATAGCCCAGGATGCCCTTGAGGGGGCTCTCTGATGCCTGCTTCACCACCTTCTTGATGTCATTGTATTTGGCAGCTTTCTCCAGGTGGCAGTTCAGATCCACAACTAACACATTGAGGGTGGGGACACCGAAGGCCCTGCCAGTGAGCTTCACATTCAGCTCAGGGAAGGGCTGACTTCGCACACAGCCTTGGCAGCACCAGTAGAAGTAGGGATGGTGTTTGGGGCAGCCCCTCAGCTATCACACCACAGCTTCCCAGCAGGGCCATCCACAGTCTCTTGGTGGGCAGTGATGGCTGGACTATTGTTATGAGTCCTTCCTCAATGCCTACGATGTCATGGATGACCTTGGCAGCAGGAGGCATTGCTGACAATCTTGAGAGAGATGTCATACTTGTCATGGTTCACACCCATCTCAAACATGGGGGCATCTGTAGAAGGGGCAGAGATGATGACCCTCTTAGCTTCACATTTCAAGTGAGCCCCAGCCTCTCCATGGTGAAGACACCAGTGGACTCCACAACATATTTAGCCCCAGCATCCTCCCATGTGATGTTGGTGGGGTCTAACTCCTGGTAGATAGAGATGGACTTTCTATTACTGACAATCTTCCCATTCCCACCCTTGACTGTGCCTTTCAATTTGCCATGAATAGAATCATACTAGAACATGTACACCACCAAGGTGAAGTCAATGAAGTGGTCAGTGAGGGTGACAATATCCACTCTACCGGAATTAAAAGCAGCTCTGTTGATCAGGCACCCAATACAGCCAAATCCATTCACTTTGACCTCCACCATCATGTCTCAGGGTTGCAGATGGCACTATGCAGGAAGATGCGGCTATCTGTTGAATAGGAGGAGCAGAGAGCCAATCTATCCAATTTAAAACTAATGCCCCTACTACAATAATTTCAGAGAAGCCATGAGGACATAAATCCAAATGAAATATATTGAAGAGTACATGTGAGGTAACAAAGTAGTCAAGGAACTTGGCAATGAAGATAAGTTGGGAAATTGGGTGAGAAACAAGGAATTGAAAATAATGTTTTCCCCACCTTTTTTTTTAAATTGATGGCAGCAGGGGGTGGGGGTGGGGTTGGTGGGGTTATGTATGTTACTAGGCTTTGAAAAACAACCAGTGTCAGATAAGTTAAAAATACAAGAGCCATAGGGATAATAGGTAGGATCTAGAAGGGGTCACTCTTTGATGTTTCTATTAACTCTTCATTGTGATCACTCCTGCTCAACATTGCCTCTAGTTCAGTCTTTCTGAAACACAACTTTGCAAATGTCACATCCTCTACCTTTTTGTCCTATTTCAAAGCCTTCAAAGAATCCTTATTTTCCTTGAAATATTATTCAAATGCCTTCCTAACATTTAAGGCCCTTCATAATCTTGCTCCCATCCACTTTTACGATGTTTACTCTTTCCATAACCTGTGTAGCCTTCCCTGTTTGAATTTCTCTCCTCACTCCTTTAGGTGTCTCCCTAACATAGCTTTTTCCCTTGTCTTCACTTGGCCTCTCACCTCTGTTCTGCTTGAGGTCAATTTAAGTCTCCCTCCCTTCAAAAAGTACTGCATTTCCTGCAACTGCACTTTTCTATGTCTGCCTCTTCCTTTCTAACTCTCCTTGACCTAAAGTGGAGGTTGCAGGCCAGTCTACAAGGTGATTTTTTAAGGTTTGTTTTCAGTTAGCTTCCAAATTTACTAATCAGAAAATTTACTAATTTGGACATTTAAAAAAATCTGAATTTATAGCTTCTTTTGAAAAATTGGAAGATGTATTAACCCTCAGTCTACATTCCCTCCTAGCAAGAATGGGCTGGAGTTGATAATGGCTGGCCCTATAGTTAGGGCATGTACTCAAGTTCTATTCTTACACCTGGCTCACCATACTCATATACGCATGTGCCTGGCTCATGTAAGCATTTGAGTTTGTAACCCCAGGTCTAAACTATGGCTGGACACTTGGTGTACACTAGCTGGTGGCTATTTACCTTTATATCCATCCTGTCTTCCAGAAAAGTTCCACATATCATGCCTATTTGAGAATCCCCACAATGCCTAGCACAATGACCTAAACAGAATATTTAGTGTAAGGTAAATGATGATGTTGATAATGAAAACCTAGTCTGCCTTTCCTTAGCTAACCTATTACCCAACAAAACTATAGTTAGCTCACTCCAGAATGAAATACAAAGAAAAAATATATTCTATGTGAGGAAATCAAATAGCCTAAGAAAGCATTAGGAGTAGACAGGCAGCACCAGGAAGGTTGATTTCAGTGATACCAGCCCAGGTCCTGCAGCTAGAGCAAGAAGTTTAAAATTTATCCATTGTAGTTAGTAGGTGTTTGTCACTCCCGTACAAAGCTTCTTGCTGGAAAACTCTGTCGGACCCAATTTTCTCACTCATATTGGATAGCTGAGACCCAAAGGCAGAAAGAAAAAGAGGAAGGATGATGGATAGCAGTGATGGACAGTGGGTTGGAGAAGGGACTATCTACTCATGTAGCAGTTACTTTTTCACACTATTTTCTAATGTGAGAAAGTACAAACTGAGGCTACTCCCAACCTGTGGAACACACAGAGTTGGCTAGAGCTTCAGAGTGAGGGATAGGTTAGGATTTGAATCCAGATCATATGACTCCACAGTCACAACAGTACTGCTACACAAAGAGATAAGGATTTACCATGAAGCTAATTAAGCTCGACCTTTCGGGGCCCCTTACTTACAGAAGATTTCTTCAAGACTCTGGGCAGGGCTATAGTAATGTGTTCATGTGATCACCATAAAACTTGCAAAAGATATTTTACTAACAAATGCTTAAGAGTCATGTGTTTTTGTTTTTTCATGCAGACTCTCTCCAATATCTTCCATTTGTTGGGCATTTTGGGGGTCTAAGAGGAAATTGAGTTGGGATATAATTACTGAGTTAAATTTATGTAATTTACAATCAACTTTTTTTTTTATTGATGAGAGAGAGAAACAGTGGTTTGTTTTTCCACTTATTTGTGCATTAATTGGCTGATCATTGTATGTGCCCTCATTCGAGATCGAACCTACAACCTGGGGCATATCAGGATGATGTTCTAACCAGCTGAGCTAGCTGGTCAAGGCCTACAGTCATTTTCATTATAGTTGTTAATGCTAGACATGCAGGTATAGAAATGGCTTTCAAGAATATCCCTATCAGCCCTGGCCGTCTAGGTCGGTTGGTTAGAGTGTCATCCCCATACACCGAGGTTGCAGATTTGATCCCTAGTCAGGGCACATATAAGAAACAACCAATGAATGCACGAATAAGTGGAACAACGATGTGATGTATCCCTCTCTCCCTTCCTCTCCCTCTCTCTCTAAAATCAATTGTTTTAAATTTTAAAATAAAAAAAATATCCCTATTACCTATTGGGTGCACTCATCTGGCATTATGACCCAAAGTTGTAGGGCCAGAGGTCACATCTTGATATAAGTGGCATGTAGATCATGGAGAAGAAACCAGGTTTGAAATGTTTGGAGCCAGAAGCTAGTTCGTGAAAAATTCTTCTAATTATCACATATATAAAAATTTTTTTTTAAGATTTATTTATTTCTAGACAGAGGGGAAGGGAGAAAGAGAGGGACAGAAACATTGGTGCATGGTTGCCTCTAGGGTGCCACCTAGTGGGGACTTGGCCTGGAACCCAGGCATGTGACCTGACTGGGGATTGAACCAATGACCTTTTGGTTCCCAGGCTGGCACTCAATCCCCTGAGCCGCACCAGCCAGGGCACATATATAAAGTTCTAAGTGGAGGATTCAGTTATTACTAACACCTGGTATGGTAGCAAGACCTCAGTGATCTCTGCCTCCTTAGTCCCTCCCACATTATGTCAGGTTGATCTATGTAAGTAACAGAATTTGGAATAAGTGATGGTGTATGTCACTTCCAAAGCTAGATCATAAAACACATTGCACTTACAGCTTCCGTCTTGGTCTCTCTTTTTTGTTCCTTCTTTCTCTCTCCCTCATTCCCTCTATCTAGTTCTGAAAGAATTCAGCTAGCTGCTCATATCCTGAGCAGCTCCAGGGACAGGGCCACCTGGAGAAAAACTGACGTCCCTTGTTACTAGCTGCTGGAGTGAGCTTGGAAAGCGATCCTCTAGCTCCAGTCAAGCCTTCAGATGACTTGTAGACCTGGCCAACAACTTGATTATAACCTCATAAAAGACCATGAGCCAGAACCACCAGCTAAACTGCTCCTGATTTCCTGTTCCACAGAAACTGTGAGATAAAAATGGTTTGTTGTTTTATGCCACTAAATTTGGGGGTACTATATAGCAATAGATACTGTATTTTTTGGACCATAAGACTCTCCTAGGTTTTACAGCAAGAAAATAGGAAAGAAATTTTTGAAGCAAAAAATGTGGTAAAATATTTAATAACACAATATAATATTTCACCATGTTTGGACTATAAGATGCACCCCCCATTCCCCCCCAAATGTGAGGGAAAGGTGCATCTTATAGTCCAAAAATACATAACTAACACATCTAGTAAAAATGGCAGTTCTCTCCTGGCCAAGAATATATTCAATAATTCAATAATAATTCAACAATGTCCTAGTGCTTATATTTGTATGAATCTTGATAGATTTCCCTAAATTTGGCAATAATTCTATAATTTTAAAGACAGTACTATTAGATTGTGAAGTTGAAAGAAACTTTTCTAAAGTATCATTGATAAAGTTGTTTTTATTAAAGATGCCAGAGGAAAGAGTGATTTTATTCTCTTTATAGAAAGTATTACAAAATTGTTGTCATATGAATAAGCAATCAAAGCATACGCAGCTAACAATATAGAAAAATGTGTTATAAATGTATTAGTAAAAACATTACGACTTTTTTGAGTTTGTGGTGTATATGGTACAAAGTTGTGTTTTTTTAATGTGTAATTTATTGTGATTTTCTTTCCTAGTTCTTTTGAATCAATTTTATCTCAATAATTGTGCATTCTTTTTCTAGTGGGGTCTATAAAACCTTTGCTGTCATACTAGTCTAAAATCTTTTGTCAATTACTTACTGAAGAGGTCTAGAGATTGTTTGAAATTAATTTAGATTCAAAGTGCGGTTTGAGTAAGAGGAATCTGTGCCCTTGATCTGGAAAGATACTTTACCCCCTCATTACATACAAGGCCCTCATCCACCCCCTGAGAATTCTGCTTGTGTGTATTAGAGAGAGGGAAGAATCCTCATGTGGACTGTACCCTGGCCTTCAGAGGACCACCTGACTAGTTCTCCGTCTTTTAAATAGCCCCAGGCTTTTAACTTCTCTTCTCTTCAGTATCCACTTGACTCTATTATTTTTCTTTTCCCCCTTGGGAAAAACTAATGGAAACTATATTTCATTCATTCTAAGATGTACATCCTTTCCAAATCTACCGTCTCTGATCAATGGCCTGTCAGAGTTCAGTTGCAGGGTTTTGTTTTCTTTCAGAAGTCTGTGAAATAAGATACATTTTACAATGTCTTAGATTTGATGAAATATGATATAACTATATGTAGCATACGTCATACTGCAGCTTGGAAAGCCCTAGGCTGGAAACCCCTTCAACTGTTTGGGAAGCTTTTGTGTTAAACTGAAAAAATAAAGGTGGTGTGGCACGAAGAGAAATTGGTCACCAGGAGCCTGCCTGTCAAGGCTGGTTGACATGGCAACCACAGATCGTTGTCCTGTAAGGTACGAATTGAGTCTAGAATTCCAATGTGTGACTTCTTTCTTTGAAAGAAGATAAAAGCCCAAGTGTGAGGAGATTCAGGACCCCATTGTGGGCTAGCTGGACTCCTTCACAAGCTGGTAAGTGGCAGAAAATGCTCAGGAGCAAATAAAAGGTACCTGGAGTCCCATTTGCTTTACCATCAAGTGTATCCTTTCTTAGTAGCAGAACTGTGTCCTTTCGAGTTCAGTAAAATGTTGCCACCTAAGCAAGTTCCGTTGAGCCTCTAACTATGGGCATTTTAGGCTCCTAATTTATCAGTGTAATCTATTTAAGTATATTTGACCACAAAACAGTTAGAAAGAATATATGTTAATGAGAGATTATTTCTCGGAAATGAGATTAATAGAGATTTAAACTTTCTATTCTATATATCTGTATTATTTACATTTTAAAAAACCACTCATATGCATCACTTTCATGATCAGAGGAAAAAAGGTAAAAACATTCAAATGGGAAAATACAGGCTAACGTTAATAATTGAGGAGGCCAAAGCTCTTCAATTCAAATCAAATTTCAAACCTCGAATCAAAATTCTTCCCTTTTATCCCCCAACCCTCACGAACTTTTTGGTGAGCATGACTTGTTTTTCCAATACGAAAATTTGTTTTAAGAACTACAGCTCTCCCAAAGCCTAACTTCCCTTCTTCAAATAAAAATAAATGCACAAATCCATCAACACTGAATGGGAAAAGTAGTTTATTTCTAAATTAGATGTCCAGACAGTTGGGACGATTAAGCAAACACTTTTGGTGAGAAAAAAACTGAGCGCCTACTGTCTGACAGACGGTTCTCCTGGCTTTCTTGCTTACTACCTCATTTGATTTAAAAAAACTTTAAAAAATCAAAGATGGTTTCAATAAAACCGTTACCTTTATAAAACGCATTCTTTGGAAAGGAAGGTTGCCTAGCAACTCTCCTCTCACGTGACACTGTGACCAGGGCCGCCATCTTAGCATCTCCTCATAAAGGAACTACGTCTCCCAGAACCCTTGTGATTGCGTCGTGCTGGCACTTTTACCGCCCGGTCTTAGAGCTGAGCTTGTAGCCGGGCGCCATCTTTGACGCTGGCAGCCTCGGATTTCTGCTGGTGTTGCTGCTGTGAGGACGGCGGAGGCTAACGGCTAAGAAAGAAGAAAGACGTGGTGCAAGCGGGAGTCGGGGAGAGTGTCCTCGGTTCGGTAAAGTTTCTGTTCTCTGGTAACTAGACCCGTTTTTTGATTCCCTGGTGGCTTGGGGCCGGGAGGTTGAAGAGTGGGCGAGGGGAGTGGCTGCGGCCTCCCCTCGCCCCTGGGTCGCTGCCTGGCCCGGGAAGTCACAGCGGTCCTTCGACCCCCGCCGTAACGACAACCCTCCCCCCACTCTTTTACCCTCCCCCCACGCTGGCCGCTGCCCTCATCCGGGCGGGCGGGGAACCCCGGACGCCCGCTGTTCCTGTCCACCCCACCTCCACCACTGCCCACTCACCCCACCCCCACCGCGCCTGCTCCCTTCCCAGCCAACCTTCCTCCCCTCCCCCACATCCGGTGTTGGCGAAACTCGGAACCCAGAGCAGCCCCAGCAAGCCGACTTGCTCCTCGACCCGGGAGCCAGAACTGACACTAGATAGCTTTCTTCGGGGCCATAGTTTCCCTAGTTTACCGAACCCCCACTGCTTAAATTAACGTGAGTGCCAGGAGCTGAATTTACGTACTCTCATTCCTCTCCAGGGTCCCACTACTTTGGAGGTTTTCTCAAACTCCACATGCAGAAAGCTACCTACCTTATTCCGGTATCCTACACCCCTTTCCTACCTTAATTATACTCCCACCCCCAGCCCTCAGCATCGGAGTCAAGAGCAACAGGGACACTTCTGTTCTCCTTGTGGGATTGATGAAACCGTAATGAAGAACACCCCCTAAACACCCGTAATCGGTGCGGATTCCTATGGGGAAGGCCCATATCATTGACATCTTTCAGGCCTTGGTTCTGGACCTTGAGAGGCTGTGGAAGTAGTGAACTAGCGATGCTTTTTAGGGTAAATGTATGTAGGTATTGGGGGAAGGGGAGGGATCAACTGAGAAGGAATGGAAGTGGCTTAAGGCTCATTTCAGTTTTTGCTGTTCATATACAGTCCAACTTATGAGTTACTCATTTACAGGCCGTAAAGCTTCTCCAGTCTAAAATGTCTGAAAACTAAACTTGGATTAATTCTCGGTACAAACAGTAAATTAAGAGCGTCTTGTGACCTTGATTTTAATTTCATTCATAAAGCACTTCTTTAGCCACCCGCATTTTTAAAAACGTTACTTTTAGTTAGAGCTGAGAGGGGTCAGTTAGAATTTGTTGTTAGTGACCAGTATGTGGAGTCTGATTTAGCGGTCCAGAATTGACTTTTGGGGTTGTATTGACAATCACAGTCCTAAATGTTCAGTGTTGAAATGATGCACTATGTTTTTGTTCAAATGAAATGTCCTGAAAATTAGTTTCAGAATTAATGGAAATTGATGTTGCTATTGTGAGACATCATAAAAATACATATTTTAAAAGCTGAAGGCATTTCAAGCAGGTATAGTTCTTGATGAAGCAGAAAGAACATGAGCGAGGGATTTGGGAAACCTGGTGTCTAGCTGGTACTGAGCAACTTTATGACTCTGGGAAAATGGGCCTCAGTTCCTTTTTCTGTAACATGAGGAGATTGGACGATTTGAATTCAGAACTCAGAAAGTTGGAAGGGATCTTAAAGCCCTCTGAGAAAGATTTTGGGAATGTTCTCTATTGCCGTCACTTTTCCTCCAAAAATATCCGGGCCTGGAAGTCATTGGTCCAAAGGGAATTTGATTCCCTATAGAAATTGGAGAATAGGTAATGCAAGTAGAGAGGAACAGCTGTATTTCTGCTTGAGTAATAAACCTGCTAGCAGATTCTGGTACAAATTTGGGGGAAATAAAGAGAATGAGTATATGTACCCTAAGTGTACCAGTTTCCTCACTCTCTCCTGGCAGAAGATGCAACACTTTTAGTGGTGCTGGGATTCTGGGCTGTGTTCCTATTAATTCTCATACCGATAAAGAAGACATGGTAGAGAGAAAGATGGTGGCAGAAGGAGTGGATAAAGAGGCCAAATTGCCCGCTAAAAAGAAAAGAAAGAAGGGTTTGCGACTAAAGGGGAAAAGGCGACGAAAGAAACTGATCCTTGTGAAAAAGTTTAGTAAGGATTTGGGATCTGGGAGGCCTGTTGCAGATCCCCCTGCTTTGTTAGCTTCCAGTGCCCCTGAGCAGGATGAAGAACGTCTTTTTGAGAGCAATATAGAAAAACAGATCTACTTACCTAGTACTAGAGCCAAGACCTCCATTGTGTGGCATTTCTTTCACGTTGACCCCCAGTACACCTGGCGGGCTATTTGTAACCTCTGTGAAAAAAGTGTTAGCAGGGGTAAACCAGGCAGTCATCTTGGGACGTCTACTCTTCAGCGACATCTGCAGGCAAGGCATTCACCTCACTGGACAAGGGCCAACAAATTTGGAGTCACTAGTGGGGAGGAGGATTTCACTTTAGATGTACCTTTATCTCCCTCTTCTGCTGGAAGCAATGGAAGCTTTGAATATATTCCTACTGATCCATTAGATGATAATAGAGTGGGTAAGAAACGTGATAAATCAGTATCTGATGCCCTGAGGGCAGAAAGGGGGAGATTTCTCATCAAAAGTAACATTGTCAAGCATGCCTTAATTCCTGGAACAAGAGCCAAGACATCAGCCGTTTGGAATTTTTTTTATACTGATCCTCAGCACATCTCAAGAGCTGTGTGTAATATATGTAAAAGAAGTGTGAGCCGGGGCAGGCCAGGTTCTCACCTAGGAACTTCAACACTTCAACGACATCTACAGGCCACACATCCCATCCACTGGGCTGTTGCCAATAAAGACAGTGGTGCAGTTGGAAATGGATTAGATGAGGCTGAGACTGAGAGAAATCCGTTGAGCGATACTTTGCATGGAGAGAAGTCTTCAGGCAGCCAGGATTTAACAGCTGAAGACCTTAGTGACTCTGATTCAGATGAACCTCCTGTGTTGGAGATAGAAAATAGGAGATCTGAGAGTCCTGTTACTGTTGCAGAGCAAAATGTTCTGATGCATGCCCAGGAAGGAGAAACAACGTACTGTGAAAAGTCAGTCTCCAGTCAAATTAGTCAGGCGATTATTCAAATGATTGTGGAGGATATGCATCCTTACAACTATTTCTCAACCCCAGCCTTTCAGAGGTTCATGCAGATTGTGGCCCCTGACTATAGGTTACCATCTGAGAGTTACTTCTTCACTAAGGCTGTACCTCAATTATATGATTCAGTCAGAGAAAAAATTTTTTTAACTTTGGAGAATGTTCAAAGCCAAAAGATCCACTTAACTGTGGATATATGGACCCATGACCCATCCACTGACTATTTTATTGTGACTGTACACTGGGTCTCCTTGGACACTGTACCTTCTTCCAATAATGACTGGATCCCCAGTTTTAGAAAATGGGCAGTGCTTTGTGTAACAGGTTTGGCCAAAGACTGTTTGGTAACCAACATTTTACAAGAATTAAATGACCAGATTGGTCTGTGGCTTTCTCCTAATTTCCTCATTCCCAGCTTCATTGTTTCTGACAATTCCTCTAATGTGGTACATGCAATCAAAGAAGGCGGTTTTACCCATGTACCATGCTTCCTGCATTGTTTAAATATAGTCATTCAGGATTTTTTCTGTGAGCACAAAAGCATTGAAAATATGTTAGTGGCAGCTAGGAAAACTTGTCATCATTTTAGTCACTCAGTCAAGGCTCGTCAGATTCTGCAAGAGTTCCAAAATGATCGCCAACTTCCATGGAAGAATTTGAAGCAGGATGAAACTGGCCATTGGATTTCTACCTTTTATATGTTAAAATGGCTTTTGGAGCATTGCTACTCAGTTCACCATAGTCTTGGTAGAGCCAGTGGTGTTGTACTTACCTCTCTTCAGTGGACTCTAATGACTTATGTTTGTGATATTCTTAAACCATTTGAAGAGGCCACGCAGAAAGTGAGTGTAAAGGCCACAGGATTGAATCAGGTGCTACCCCTAATCCATCATCTTCTCCTTTCCTTGCAGAAACTCAGAGAAGATTTTCAAGTCAGAGGTATTACACAGGCCCTCAATCTGGTGGACAGTTTATCTCTGAAACTTGAAACTGACGCCCTACTAAGTGCTATGCTCAAATCTAAGCCCTGTATCTTGGCTGCTTTGTTAGATCCATGCTTTAAAAATAGCTTGGAAGACTTTTTCCCTCAAGGTGCTAATTTAGAAACTTATAAGCAGATCCTTGCAGAGGAAGTTTGTAATTATATGGAATCTTCACCAGAGGTCTGCCATATTCCAACTTCAGAAGCTTCTGGTCCCTCAGCTATAGTAGAAACTGATTCATTTACTTCATCTACAAGAGAAGGCACCTCCAGTTCAGGGTCCATTGATAGCTCAGCTGCAGATAATGTTAGTGTTGGAGGCAAAAGTTTCATGTTTCCTTCTGCTGTAGCAGTAGTGGATGAATACTTCAAAGAGAAGTATTCGGAGATCTCAGGAGGCGATGACCCTTTGATTTACTGGCAGAGGAAGGTGAACATATGGCCAGCTTTGACCCAAGTTGCCATTCAGTATCTAAGCTGCCCTATGTGTAGTTGGCAATCTGAATGTATTTTTACTGCAAATAGCAACTTTCATCCAAAACAGATCATGAGTCTGGACTTTGACAATGTAGAACAGCTGATGTTTCTGAAAATGAACTTGAAAAATGTTAAATATGATTATTCTACTTTGGTTCTGAGCTGGGATCCTGAGAATGAAGTTGTTCAAAGCAATGAAAAAGAAATATTATCTTAACTTCTTTTTCCTTTCTCCATTTAAAATGGGCAACTTCTTGCTGTTACTATGTTCTAATTGCTATAGTTGTTATATATAGTTAACTGATTAATATTCTTTATACATGAATCTGGGGAAACCTGAAAACTCGAAAAGGGCTGAAACTTTCTTAGAGGTAATGTCACCAAAGTGAAGATTAGCTTTAATGATTTCACAGTACTAACTCGATGTGGCTGTCACTTGACATTTTGTTGATATCACGCGAAAAAAAGATATTTTGTAATTAAAAAATATAGTGCAGCATTGAAAGTCCTTGGGCTATTTCTGACTGGTAAACTGAACTACCAATTAATTGTTTTTAAGTAAAAATCTCTCCCAACATGGAAACTTTGATTGCTCTGATACCAGTGATATTGGGGGGGGGGGGAGCATACTAAGCCGATATTCCTACCCCCGACCCCCATCTATTTCTTTAAAAATATTATTTGTCCTTACAGCTTGGCAAAAACAAACTCACAGAATTGTTTTACATTTGGAAATTTCTAATTGCCTCCTCATACTGGTCAGTTTAGTAATTTCAATTTATGGAGTTACCATTTATAGGATTGGATTTATGTAAATAAAAGAGAAACATTAGAAAACAGTTGGGAAAATTATTTTTAACCTCTGAATTACCTTTTTATTCTTTATAAAACAGTGTAAAAACAGATTGTATAGGTACTTTTACCTAATTATGGGATAAATAACATAGTAAAAAGTTCACAAAATTGAAAAAGATTGAATGGGAATGAAAAGTCCCATCTATGAGCATACTTTGATAAATCTAGTATCCCTTTTTCAAAGAATGTTTTTCTGATTATTAAGTGATCTTAAATGCTTTTAAAAATATACTGAATTATCCATAAAACTATTCTTAACTGTAAAATTGTTTTGACCTCTAAACTAAAAATAAGCAATCAATATTTTCATGTGTTAGGAATCATTTCCTCACTGGTAAAATGAGAGAATTGATCTCAGTGATTTTTAAGGTCCCTTTCCACTCCAAAAGTATGTTTCTGTGATTGAGTGGGAGGCCAGAAAATGACGACTTTTAATAAAAGTCTATTAAAAGTTTCAGACTGAATAACTAATGTAAGATCCCAATTTTTCCTTTTTTTCATTTTAGATTTGGGGATATTCCCTGCCCAAAAATTTCCTGGAAAATTGACTAGTATTAAGTGTGAGTAAAAGGTGTCCACTTTTTTTAAGTTTTGATTTTAGTTTTGTCTTGGATAGTATTTGGCAAGATTTAGCCTAGAAGTAATGTAGTATCTATTACATGAGCATCAAAATTGCTTTGTTACTGGGCTGGTTTCAAAATTTAGAATTCATTTCTATGTATCAAATCGTTTTTGTTTTTTTTTTTTTAATGGTAAATGTACCATTGTGGAATGAAATTTCAACTTCAAAAGTTTACCCTTTTACTAACTGGAGTAAATGGATAATTAATTACAATGTCTTTAGTTGTAGCCATCAGTAGTAAAGAATTTGAAACTAGGCTGCATAAGCAAGCCTTTGCAGGGCCAATATTGAATTTCATGCCAGTTGACACTGGTGTTACTGTAACAGAAAAAAAAATCTTCCCTTAATAGAAGCTTTCTGTGTTTTGACAGTGCCAGTTCAGTATGGCTGTAATGCTGCTCTGCCTTCTACAGCTTGCTGCACCACTCTGTAGTTACTCTGTAACTATACATTTCTATCTTTTTTGGTTAAACACTCCCTGAAGATGAAAAAGATGATAATGGTGTACATACATCCATATTTATACACATTGATATATATGTAAGGATTTCCCTTCATCTTTATTTTGTGGGCTGGGCAAAATTTTGTGTAACATTAATATGCTTTGTAATACTTTGTTAAAGGAGTAAGTTCACTACTTTTATAATGAACTCAAATCTAAAGTCTTTTGTAGTGTATTTTAAAAGGGAAAACTTAACCAAATGTTTTATTTCTACACATTTGTGTGTGTGTGTGTGTGTGTGTAAGCCAGTTAGTATATATGTATGTCATGTACATAAAACACTTTATATTTTTACATACAAGTATGCTTTTATTTATACAGATAATAAAGATGGGGGAAGATTTCTGTTTTTTTCTTAATAGGTGAAGAAATCTTGAAGACCAGAAATTGGATCTTATTGAATTTTGGTGTTTTGGTTTTTTTTTTGTTTGTTTGTTTTTTTAATTTTTTCTCTCTTTTTTTTTTCTTTTTAAATTATATTGTTCAGCTATGGAAGATGGATTTTTAAAAAAAAATAATCTTTTGACTCTAAAGTTCATACTTAAATGAACTTTTTTTGTTTGTTTTTGTGTTTTTGTTTTTGAGGAGATAACTAGCCCTAGCTGTCTCCAGTCTGTGACAAAGGTTATTCAAATGGACTTAATCTCCCAGTAGTTGGGAGATGTTTTAAAAAACACATCCTGTGTTTGAATTGTGGCTGAGAGGTTTCCTTGGCAATGTGAGGAGGAAAATTCTTTCTGCCTCATTATTATTAATTCATGGATTGAGTGTTGGTTCGACCTACAGGCGTGATAGATTGGAACTCAGTGAAGACACAGATGTTCCTGTTGAGAGCAACCAGCTAATGTAAGTGTGGAAATGGGTTTTTTCTCATTAAAGGAGTAAACATTTTTGTAATTTATGGCATAATTTTCCTGAATCAGTAAGAAATTAGCCACTGTCAAGACATTTTTTTTCTCGTAGTTGTTTATAAGCTTTTGGTTTGGGGTTAGAGGTACTCCCTTACCCTCTTTTAATATGTAGTACATGCAGATTATAAAAACAGTGTAGCCAAGTGAAACCTTGTAATTCCATCTCCTCAGAAATCTCAGAAAAGCACCTGTTAATAGTTTATCACAGCATAGTTCCATCTCCACACACACAACGCTGCCTCATCTTTTTGAAATGCCTAAGCAGTGTGCCTTTATATGAATGCACAATAATTTAACATATATCTATCTCATTGATAGACCTTTGGTTTTTCCCTTGTAAACAAAAACAGTTGCACATCCTGTAACAGCCCTATATATACATCTCTTTGAACTGTTTCTCAGAACCATTTCTCAGATATGAAATTGTAGAATTTTACAATTAATTGTGAAGAGGTTGTACTAATTTACTGGATTTAATGAAGTCTTTCTGATTTGTAAAAGTTCTTGACGTGTTCCTTATATTAGTAAAGATACTAATCCTTGGCCATGTTGCTGATAGATCTACCAATTTTATTGTTAAGGTTTTTAACTGGTATCATACTAGGAAAGGTTTTTTTCACCCTGAGCTTATAAAAAATTACCATGCATTTTTTTCCCCAGTGCCTGGATGATATATACGTAATACGTATACGTATACGTATACGTATACATATACATATTTAAGATTTTTTAAAACAGATTTTACTTATTTATTTTTAGAAAGAGGGGGAAGGGAGAGAGAAAAAGAGGAAGAGAAACATCAGTGTGGGGCTGCCTTTCATGTACCTAGCCTGCAATCCATGCATGTGCGCTGATTGGGAATCGAGCCAGCAACCCTTTTTGGTTTGTAGACTGGCAGTCAATCCACTGAACCACAGCAGCCAGGGCTTAAGATTTTTTTTTTAGTATATATTTTTATTTATTTTTAGAGAGGGGAAGGGAGAGAGAAAGAGAGGGAGAGACACATTGATATGAGAGAGAAACACAGATCCATTGCCTCATGTACATGCCCCAGCTGGAACCAAACTGCAACCCAGGCGTATGCCCTGACTGAGGATTGAACCAGCAACCTTTCACTTTGTGTGATGATGCCCAACCAGCTGAGCCACACCGGTCAGGGTTCAATGGTTGTATTTTTTTATATTAAAGATGTAATCTAGGGATTGTAGTTAAATGACATTGTCATTCTTCCTTCCATAAGCATAATAGACATGTCAAATATTGGCTTGCCTTTTTGCTGAATGCAGTTATGAATTTGTTAGTATAGTGTTTTAGATTAGTGAGCTATAGCCTCTGCCATCCTTGCTTTTATTCCCCTGGAATGTTTTTGTATGGAGTAGAATATTTTCAGATGGATAGCCAATTTTTTTTTAAATTTTAGATGCCACTCTTTCATACATTACATTTACTCATAGATTCACTTGAATTCTGTTGGTCTTGTACTCATTTATTTGCCAATATTGTATTTAAATGTTGCATTTCACATCTATTGTAAAGTCAGATAGATCAAGGCTCTCTTACTCTTTTTAAAATTTTCTTTATTTTTCTCAGTTATTCTAGATGATTTTGCAGTTTGTCAAGTTCCAATAATAAACTCTAATCAGGATATTGACTTGAGTTGCATTCAAGTTATACAGTTTTGAGGGAAAAATAAACTTAACTTTAAGTCATTATCTCTCCATAATCCAGATTTGCTGTGCATTAGTACATAGTTTTCATAGTTTTTTGGTTTTGTTTTTAATTTAATGTGGGTCTTGTATACTTCTTCATAGTCTTTGTATGTATCTTACAGTTTTATTGTAAATGAGATCGTTATCTGAATGAGCTTGCAAGCATAGAATCTGCAGTTACTAAGTTTTTTTTTGCCTCATCCTTTATAGCCTTTACACCTTTCCCCCCTTACTCGGAGTGTGTGTGTGTGTGTGTGTGCGCGCGCGCGCGCGCGCTAGACTCTCTGGAACAGTGTTGAGTGATAGTAGAGACAGTGACGGTTTGTTTTTCTTTGCCTTGAGTGAGCTTCTAGTATGCTGATGGTTTCTGATGATAAGTATGTTTATGCCATTTTAATTTTTTTAAAAATACCATTTTAAACCCTTTTTTCTTTTTGATAATTTGTTCTTTTTTGAAATCTTAAGATAACATGGTTTGGGTTGGGGTTTTTACTCTCTCCCCTTTATTAATGTAATGACTTTCCTAATGTTAAGCCATTCTTAGTTCCAGAATAAGCCTTTTTTGATCATATTATGTTACTCTTAATATACTGTGACTCAATTTGCTTTAATTAGGTTTTATCAGCTGTATCATAAATCAGATATCCAAAGCAGTTGTTTTAAAGCTGTTCTGGAAAGCAATGAGATAGTGCCAGCGACATGGTTCTCTTCTTTTTCTTCTGTTGAGTTTTTTTCTAAATTTTTTCTCAGGTTAAATTTTTTCTAAATTACTTCTTTAAGTAATTTTCTTCAAGAATATATGGAGTACATAAATCGTATACTATTTGAGACATTTCATGTCTTAAAAACTTCTACCAAGTCCTAAAATCTTCTTAAAATGTAGTTTGAAAGGCTAAATCTCTCCTTTAAATTCTGATGCTTAGCAATTTGTCTTTTGGTGTTTAAAGATCAAGATACAAAGTCAGACATTAAATCTGATTTTCTTTCTCTTGTCAACAGTCTACTTTTTTTCTAGGAGTCTGTATGAGTCTGTTGTTACTACTATTGGAATTCAAAAATTTCACATCTGTGGTATAGAGATTTCTTGAAAGAAAATTTCTGCATGGCATTTGATGAGTTCTCCCTTTTTTAAATACTTCATTATTGTATTTTTTCAATTACCATTTATCCCCCTTATATTGTCTTTCACCTCCACCTCTCCTCTTACCTCACAGTGATGAATTTTTGAAAAGTTTCAAGTTGATTCAGTTTAGGGAAATTTTCTTGTATTCTTATTTTATTACCTCTACCAATTCCATTTCTTACAGAATTTGATAAGAAACAGAGTCTTCTGGAATTATTTTCATGTTACATACCTTTTGTCTCATATTGATTGACATCTTTTTGCATTCTGGGAGGTGTCCTGCAATTGGTATTTTATAATTCATATACTGTATTTTTCTTCAATGTTTATCCTTCTAGATTTGAAATGAGACATTCTTTTAGATTTGAAGAGATTTCAAAATCTGTTTTTGAAAGAAGAGTCTAAATTTTAGTTTTCTTATTTTCAAGCTTTTTCTTGTTTTTACTTTGTCGTTTGTAGCCATATGTTCATTTTCATTTGTATTAAGCTGTGTTCTTTAAAACTTGCTGAGAGCACGAGGATTTTTAAAGAATTTCTTTTCTTTTTTCCTACATTATATATCAGTGGGGTGGGAGAGGGTCAATTAGTCATCTTGGCTTCCTGCTTTCAAACAGCTACCTTTTGTTTAATAATCAGGTTTTTCTTGGCATCCTGAATACTTTTTTTTTTCCTTTTAAAACTTAAGAAATATATCAGTATGCATCTTGGTTTTGGGTTTTTATTTGGGGTAGTGGTGACTACTGTCAATTTTTAATCTCTAGATTTTCTTTTTGCCATTTTCTTGAGTAGCAATTATATTTTTTCCTTCTACTGAAGTTACAGAAGCTCATTGTTTAAAACATATGCCATATTTTATTTTGCCATGTGTAACATGCACTTTTTTGCCTAAATTTTTGAGGGAAAAATAAGGATGTGTATTATACATTGTTGCAATGATTACGGACCATGGGCATAATAATGGGCATTGACAATCCTGTGTATAATGTGCAGGAAAATATGAGTGCACATTATACATGGCAAAATATAGTATATAAAGGAACTATTTGTTGAAACATTAGTAAGAGGGTGCCATATACTAAAGATTCAATCTCTCCATGCCCCTTGCCTACCTTTGAGGGAGTTTTGTAGAGCCCAAATTGAAAAACTTACTTTGTTGCCATTTCATAAGAACCATTTTGTTGTTTGATTAGTATCTGGAGGAGTGGTTCCTGAAACCACCATTTTATGTGTCTTTGAGATGCCAATTTTAGGGATGAAATTGACCTTTAAGCTTTTTCTTGCCTTTCTCAAAAATATTTCTATAGTAAATTTTTTCATTTGCATCTAATACTTTTCCTTTTTGTGTATGTGTCATTGTAATTATTTGAATATCCCTAGAGACTTGATGCTGCTTGAAGTAATTTTGCTTCAAGCAGTTTTTTAAAATTACCTTTTCTCTACCCGAGAATGTAGAATGCATTTCCTGGGACTTGGGCCAGGGGAATCCTGCTGATGCATCAGTGAGGCGCTATTAAAGGTCCAACCCTTGTGTCATTCTGTAGTGGATCATTGATTGTCAGACCAGTTAGAGCAGACTTAATTTTTTTATTGTGTTTGTTACATTATAGTAGAACATTTAATGTTATGAACATAAAACAACATAATAAATAGCCACCTATAATCCTACCACCCTAGGAATAACTGCTGTTTAGTTTATGTTTTTCCAGGTTTTTTCCTGTTGTTTCACATCCTCACCAGCATTCACTAGTGTCATTGTTTTGGAGATTAGCTATTCTAGAAGGAATTTTGGATTCCCTAATGACATAGATGTTGATTATTTCTCCATATGCTTATTTTCCATCTGGATGTCTTCTTTGGTGAGGTGTCTGTTTAGATCTTTTGCCCATGTGTAAATTGTTTTTTTCTTGTTGCGTTTTAAGTGTTCTTTGTATATCTTGGATGCCAGTTCTTTATCAATTATGTGTTTTTGCAAAGATTTTCTTCCAGTTTTGCCCTTTCATTCTCTTAACAGTGCTTTTGCAGAGCAGAAGTTTTTTATTTTTATGAAGTCAGCTTGTCAGTGTGTTTTCTTTCATGGGTTGTGCATATGATGTTGTAGCTAAAAAGTTATTGCCAAACCCAAGGTCACCTGGATTTTCTCCTATTTATCTTGTAAGAGTGTTGTAGTTTTTGCATTTTATAGTAGGTCTATGATCCATTTTAATTTTTGTGACAGGTGTAAGGTCTGTGTCTAGATATATTTTTTCCATGTAAATTCCAGTTGTCCCAGCACCATTTGTTGAAAGGACTATTCTTTCTCCATTGAAATTGCCTTTGTAGTCAAAAATTAGCATATAACTACCATCAGCCCTCTGCATAGACGGATTCCCAACCTTGGAGTTGATCCTTGAACAACGTGGGTTTGAACTCAGTGTGGATCAGTTGAAAATACCTACATATAAGTGGACCTGTGCAGTTTAAACCTGTGTTCAAGGATCAACTGTGTTTTCTGGGAAGAACCTCAAGGACTTCTTTTGCTCATTTGTAATTGGTGTGCAACTCTTTGGCCATCTTAAGCTAGTTCTGCAGGTATTCTATAGAGAAACTTTTTCCTAACCTACTTAAAATTACATACTTTTAAAATAAAAATGCTTGTGAAAAATACTGAAACTTTTGTTACTCAAAAACATTTTAGTATGTCAGAAATGTAGATTTACCTCAGGCCAGTGTATCTCAGTTGGTTGGAGTGTCATCCTGTAAACCTGATGGTTTCAGGTTCAATTCCTGGTTAGGGCACTTGCTTAGGTTGCGGCTTTGGACCCCTGTCAGGGTGTGTTCAGGAGGCAACCCATAGATGTTTCTCTGACATCAGTGTTTCAGTCTCTTTATTTCCCTTGATCTGTGGAATCAATGGATATGTCCTCAGGTGAGCATTAAGGAAAAAATGAAGAAAGAAATGTAGATTTAGCAAGTATCTTATGTAAAGTAATCTAAGTCCCACTAATATAAAATGTAGATCATTTGTTGAATTAGCAGTGCTTATGTTGAAACAGTGTGTAACAAGCACCATAGGGAATACAAAAGAGAAGGGCATGGCTATCCTTAACAGAAAGTGTACATTATAGGTGAGAATGTACACATCGCATAAGAATAAAATGTGAGTCAGTGTGTTTACAAGGGTCTGTATAGGCAAAAACATAGTAATACAAATAAAATTTGGTTTTAATAATGGGATTTCATTAGCTTGGTGATTAGGAGGAAGTTGGAAGAATTTACCTGAAATACTTTTAATTCACTGTTTTCCTCATTTTAGGATTACATTTTAAAGGCGATTTCTGTTCTTGAGTTGTCATTTGGAAGATTAAATCCATTTCAAGAGGACTTGAAGCTGGTCCTCACCTTGAGGAAGCAGTGGCTTGTTTTCAAGAAGCCACTTCTGATCTCAGGATCTATCCAGCATGCCTAATCAAGGAGAAGACTGCTATTTTTTTTTCTATTCTACATGTACCAAAGTAAGAATTGCAATCTCTAAAATCAGTTCTTTCTTTGATTTCCCTAATAAAATTGGATAAGATATTTTCAGTATACTAAGTTGTTTTTATGTTTTGTTTTTCTGAACTGTTATTTGCTGTCAGTTTTTTAGTAAAGGATATCATTCCTAGGTGAATTCGTTCATCATACTGTTTCTTCATTTTATGTTCTTCATGTTCTACAAAAGTGAAAAGGTCTCTTACACATACAATTAATCTGTTCAGGGTGCCTTTGGAATTAGGAGCATTTTGGCCTTTGCCTTATATTAAATGAATGGGTGTATTGTGTTGTACTTCTAGAAACTGCCGTGCGTTGAATTTCACTTCAAATTTCCTCTTGAATCCTAAAACCATCTTCTAAATAAGCTTTTGTAGATTTTTTTTTTTTTTTTTTTGGCCAAAACATCCTGGTTTTCTGCTTCATTGCAGTGTAGTCCATTTAGATTAATCTGTTTTCTGTTGTTCCTTTATGACTAGTTTATAAATATCCATGTTGTTACAAAAACTTTTCTTAAATCATCTTGGTGCTATATTTAAAATGAAGGGTTTTGAGTAAAGCCCTAATCTTACATACTAGTTTGCACAACAGTAGCATTTTGTTTCAGATACTATCATTGTATAAGTAAATAGTGAAACATAGAATTACACTTAAATATTTACCTGTTTACTTCCTTTTCGGATTTTTCATTAAAAGCTAATCACACAAGTTGGGGTGTCTAAAATGGTGTTGAGGGTGAACTATAAATGTATTTTTAAAGAGTGTCTAGTACTCCCACTTTTTCAACTTGTGTCATCTCTCAGCTTGTGCCATTCATGTTGTGAGATAAGATGAAGGGTAGCGACAGGAAATAGGTTGTAGAAATTTCTAACTTTGTTGACCTCTGATGATGATGATGATGATGATGATGATGATGATGATTGTTAGTCATGTCTCAGTTGTCTTATGTCTCACCTTTCTCTCCTTATTCCTTTGTCTGTCTGGTTGCCAGGAAACTATTACAATGAACATTTTCCTTGGGATCTATTTCAGTATCACAGTTCTTTTTTGTATTACTCTCTTTGTTTACAGGGTGACAGTTGTCCATTCCGTCACTGTGAAGCTGCACTAGGAAATGAAACTGTTTGCACATTATGGCAAGAAGGGCGCTGTTTTCGACAAGTGTGCAGGTTCAGGCACATGGAGATTGATGTAAGTTTTGAATTTGTATTATAACAGGTAGTCTGGCACATTGATGGGCCATTTAAAAACATAAGGGGAAAATGACATTTTATATAACTTGTGAGTTAAAGTTCTAGGAATGATCCAGTGAAATTTCTGTCATTACAATGCTCACTTAATATCTGCATGTTATAGAGTATGAATTGGTATCATTTTTCTAGAAGGCAGTTTGGTACTATATCTAATCCAGCCCTTCTCATCCTGCTTGGTCTTGGATGCTCATTCTGGGCAGACTGTCCATGAGTATACTCTCCTCAACCTACATTAGGATTCCTTCTGCACAGAAGTCTTTCTCGCCTTGCTCACCCTGCTCAGACTCCAGTGTAAAAACAGTATATTTGGGGAGTATTTTCATTTCTGTTTATTTTCAAACTATCTCAAACTTAAAAAGTTGCAAGTACACTATAAAACTTTTTTTCTAGATATTTAGGAGTAAATTACTGACATTCCCTGTCACCTCTAGATATTTCATGAGTATTTCCTACAAACAAGGACATTCTCCTATATAACCATAAAAAAACCTTCAAAATTAGAAATTTAACATTGATATATTACCTTCATTTAATTCTCAGATCTGACTCGAGTTTTGCCATTATACCAGTAATGTTCTTTATTGTAGAAGGAGTGTGTCTAGAATCAAGTGTTGCCTGCATTTGTCATGACTCGACAGTCACCTCCAGTCTGGATCATTCAGGCTTTGCTTGCCTTTCATTGGTGTTGACACTTTCGGTAGTTATAGGTCAGTTATTTGGTAGAGTGTTACTCGCTTTGAATAAGTCTAATACAGATTTCCTCATGACTAAATTCAGGTGTTGTATCTTTGGCAGGAATATCACACAGGTGATACTCTTCTGCATGATAATGGTATGCACACAATTGCATACAATTATTAAATTGCATACAATTTTAATTATCCCATTACTGCTGATGTTAACTTTGATTGCATCATTAAGGTGTATATACCAGATTGCTTCACTATGAAGGTTTTATTTTTGTAGTATTTTGGAGAGAGGTACTTTGAGACCCTGCGATTATCCCATTTCTCATCAAACTTTCAGTATTTTTCAGTGATTTATATCCCAGTATTATATCTCAGCCTCTTCCTTTCTCTAAGGTTCTGACATCATATATGAAACTTCTTTTCCACAGGGACATTTGTATTTGTGTGAACTCATGGTTTCCCATTCTATTCAGTGTGTTATACTCCATTACTGTCTTGTATTTTATCCTCAAATAGACCTAGATTTGGGCAGTAAGAGCCCTTCAGGCTGGTTTTTGTGTCCTTTAGATGTTTCCATCATTCTTTGAATACCTCTTTGCTTTCTGGTGTAACAAGATTTTCTAGGTTCACCCTGTACTTTTCCTTCCCTGGCCTTGGAATCAGCCATATCTACAAGGAGCTCTGGTTACTTTTAATGAAAAATAGAATATAGAAATAAAATTTGAGCTGCTCCTTGAGTGTTACTGTTTCCAGGCCTACAGTGGACAGAAGAAGGGAATTAGTAAATGTGTATGTGTACATTTACATCATTATTTATTACTGTATACTTATGTATTGAAAATCATGAGTTCATCCCTGGCCAGTGTGGCTCAGTTGGTTGGAGTGTCATTCTGTAACTGAAGGGTCACAGGTTCAGTCCCCAAATGGTGCACATACCTAGGTTGTGGTTTCAGTCCCTAGTCGGGGGGCATATAGGAGGCACCTTATCGATGTTTCTCACATTGATGTTTCTCTCTCTTCCTTCCCCTCTCTCTAAAAGCAATGAAAAAATGTCCTCAGGTGAGGATTAAAAAAAAAAGAGTTGTGAGTTCACAAAGATACCTCCAATTCACCAACACTACAGGTGCCATCTTTTTATACTTGTAACTCTCTTCTCAAAGTGAGAAACTTGGTTCCCATTGTCCTTAATATTATTTATTTGATCAGTTGCCTAGTTATGTAAATCAGTATTATATCCCATCCTCTTCCTTCCTTTCAGGTTCTAACATCACACATGAGGCTGCTTTTCCACAGGGACATCTTTCTCACCTTGTTTTGGTGCTATCACCCTGTACCAGGTCTCCTCCTATGTTACTGTGAGGACTCCTTCCTCATCCTGCTTGGACCTCAGCATCCTACTCAGGAGCCCTCTGCCCGCTATGGATGCTGTTTTCACACCTTTGGGTTCTGATACTCTGTGTTGGGCAGCCTTCCCATGTGAGATGCTCATTCTTCTCACCTTGTTCATTCTCTGACTCTGTACCAGGTTCCCACTCAGGAAGATCCAGCCCTTCTCATCCTGCTTGGTCTTAGATGCTCATTCTGGGCAGGCTGTCCATGAGTATACCCTCCTCAACCTACATTAGGATTCTTTCTGCACAGAAATCTTCCTCGCCTTGCTCACCCTGCTCAGACTCTAACACTCTGCCAGGCTGTCCTCCTATGCAAGAATGTCATACTAACTCCTCAGGGTCTGACACCCTGTGCCAGTCCCACCTTGTCAAGTAGATCCTTCCCTTTCCCAGCATGAATGCCTACCTCTCTCAGCCTCACCATTATGTGACTTTGGACTGAATTGTTGGAGAGGGTGGGGTAGGAAGGAAGAGACTAAATAAGCAGTTTGTATGCCTGGGCTCATACAGTTACTCTGGTTCCAGATTTATAGTCTCTTAACTGTCTTCTCTGCTTCTTCCAAATAGGGAATTCACAGAAAGGTATATATACTCTGTAACTTTTGAAAAGTCATGTTATAACATTGCTGGCAAAGTGTAAATTGGCACAGCTCCTTGGAAAAGTGTGTCGGGTCTCTAACCAACTGAGCTACCTGACCAGGGCTTGTGTCAGGGTCTCTAAGATCTATATTTAGAGATTCTCTAGAAGAACTCATGGGACTTGGTATGTAGTTGTATACCTGGCTAAGATTTACTACAGTGATAGAGTAAGGATACACTGTCTAATCATAAGAGAAAAGGACAGGCAGAGTCTGGAGGAATCCATATGTGGTTTCTTTACTGTCTCTCCCTCTCATGTGAGGTCACACAGAGCAGACACTTCCCCCAGCCATGAAAAGGCATCAGTGTGGTATGGTGTTTCTATGCAGGGAAGCCCTGAGAGGCCTAAAGTTTTTATTAGTGTGGGTTGCATGGGCACCTTCTTCCTAATACGTACCAAGCTCTAGACTCCCAGAAGGATAACAGGTTGAGTATAAGCCATATTTGCACAGATGGTCTAGGCACATTCTTAGTGCCAAGTTTCCACATGCCAGCCAAGGGCCAATCTTGCAAGCAAACTGTGTAATGATAGCAGTTTTAAGGCTGCTCTATCAGCTCTTTTCTGCACAGAGGCTTATTTGGTTGCATCTTACAAAGGTACTATCATACCTGTGCCTCATGTGTGCAAAGTGAGATAGATGCAGAATGACTCTTTGTAGCATAATTTGTGATAGGAAAATGCATGAAATAATGAAAACTTCATTTAAAATAAATTTTATCACATCCAGTGGTATGCTGGGCAGCTGTTTACAAAAAATTTTTAAAGGAAAATTACTTAAATTGATATGGAAGGATCAGGATATATAGTCAGTACAGTAGTAAGGGCCAGCAATTCCACCTCTGGGAATACAGCCTAAGAATCCTGAAACACCAATTCAAAAGAGTATATGCATTCCTGTGTTCATAGCAGCGCTATTTACAATAGCCAAGATTTGGAAACTGCCTAAGTGCGCATCAGTAGATGGGTGGATAAAAAAAACAACAACAAAAACTGTGGTACATCTGCACAGTGGGATGCTACACAGCAGTAAAAAAGAAGGAATTCTTTCTTTTGATAGCATGGATAGAACTGGAAACTACTATGCTAAGTGAAATACACCAATGGGTAAAAGACATACCATATGATCTCACTTATAAGTAGAATCTAATGAACAAAATAAACTAACAGGCAAAAACAGAATTAAAAATAAGGAACAGACTGACAGCTGTAAGAGAGAGGAGTGGGTGTAGGTGGGGACTGGTTGAAAGAAGATGAAGGGATTATCATATTCTTCTGTGTATAACGCACACATTTTTTACCCAAAATTTTGAGGGGAAAAATAAGGATGCTGATTATATAGTATGAAGGATATGCATTATACCTGAGCAGCACCAAGATGTGGCTGTGCATTATACATGGCAAAATACGGTAGTCAGAGAACATATATTCATGACCCAGGGACAAAATTGGGACCCCAGGAACAGTAAGGAGCCTTTTACTGTAAACTCCTTTGTATGAAGTCAATTTTTGTTATTTGTCGTCTCCATGTTTGTAAATTTATCTACTTGCTAAAATTTATTTGTAACCCCCAAATCAATACTTGCTTTCATGGTTATTCACAGACATGTGCAGATCACTAAAAAATTTGAGTCTCCTAAATCACCTAAGGTACACACTTCCAACTGAGATCAAACAAGGCAATTCTGCGCCTTTCGTTTCAGTTCTCATAGTGTAAACAGGTGTCCTTTTTGTGGCGTATTTCAGTGCCTTTGGGCAGGGGGGGCATTTTTGGTGTTTTTTTATTGGTGATTTTCCTGTTTGAAATGGCCCCCAAGGGTAGTGCTGTAGACCTGTGCAATGTTTCTATGCACAGGAAAGAAAATACATGTAATAAAGTGTGAGTTATAGTGCTGTTGGCCTTGAGTTCATTCAGTGTTAATGAATAAATGGTATAATTGTGTATTCAGTAAGGTGTCTTTAGATACAAACACGCATAAAACAAGATTGTATGTTGATCAGTTGGTAAAAAATATTATGACCAGAAGCTTAATTCTCTTATACCTTTGGTTTATGTGCTGTATTACCTGTTTAAAATTTAAAGCAATGTTGGAGATTATTACTATGGAGGATGTATTGCTGAATGAAAAATGTACAGAATTGTATGAAATATCTTTTTTTAAATGTACATGTACACATTTACATTTTTTAAGTAAAAAACCCTATACCAAAATAAGTGATTCTTTTGGGGTAATAGCATTACAGGCATTTATTTCTATTTTTTCAAGCCATCTTTCTTGTTTGTGCATTACTTTTCATTTGGAAGCAAAATCTAGTAAGTATATTAAACAGGTCAAATGTTATGTGACTCTCGTATGTGGAGGACACTGAAAAAGTCATCCAGTCCTGGCTGGTGTGGCTCAGAGAATTGAGTGCTGGCCTGCAAACCAAGGGTTCGCCAGTTCAATTACTGGTCGGGACACATGCTTGGGTTGCGGGCCACATCCCTGGTGGGAGGTGTGTAAGAGGCAACTACACGTTGATGTGTCTCTCCCTCTCTTTCTCCCTTCCCCTCTCTCTAAAAATAAGTAAATAAAATCTTTAAAAATAATAAAACAAAAAGAAGTCATCCAGTAATCTGAAAATTTTTTCCTGGAAAGGAATAAAAACTTAAGCACAGACTTAGGAACAAGGAAGATTGGCATTAGGCTCTACCTTGAGGAAGGAAGAATTGAGAAATTATTGTTACTCCTATCTTTTAAAAAATGATAGCTATTATACCTACCTTTTGGGTGTGTCAGGAAACTAATAAATTTTATTCAAAGGTAAAGATACTTACTTTTAAAATATAGGTTAAGCCCTAGCTGGTGTGGCTCAGTGGATTGAGCACCAGCCTGTGAACCAAAGGGCTGCTGTTTAGATTCCCACTCAGGGCACATGCCTGGGTTGGGGGCCAGGTTCCCAGTTAGGGGGTGCACGAGAGGCAACCACACATTGAAGAAATATCCCTTTCTTTCTCCCTCCCTTCCCCTCTCTCTAAAAATAAATATATCTTTTAAAATTCTTTTTCATTTGTTTTTTTCTGGAAAATCACTCTAGTAGCGCTTACTTGTTTTTAACTTCATTCGAAACAATTTTGTTAGATTGTATTATGACAGCTGTGAATATCAGTGTACATTTTTTTAAAAAAGTAAAATTGGTGAATTTTTGTGTAGCTATTTTAATACTGAAAACGAAAGAAAATAAGCAACATTTTTGGCATATTATGCTTTCAAGAAAGGTAAAAACGTAACCAAAATGGAAAAAAAATGTGCAGCGTAAGGAGAAGGTGCTATGATGGATTGAATGTGTGAAAGAGTGGTTTGAAAGTTTCATACTGGAGATTTCTCACAGGACGGTGCTCCATGGTCCAGTGGACCAGTTGAGGTTGACAATAATCAAATCGAGACATTAATTGAGAACGATCAATGTTATACCATGCAAGATAGCCTATACACTCAAAATATTTAAATAAAGTTATTGGTGAAGATGAGAAATGTGTCTTATTTTACAGAAAAAAAACCATACAGACTTTTTGGCTAACCCAATACTTTACATTTCAGTTACAAGTATATGGGACTGCATGATTCTTCTACATTCCTACCAACACAGTGTGTTACCAAATTATTAGTCTCTCAGAGTAGTAGGCTTTGATATTTACCCTTTTTTATACATTTAAGGCCTTTTTATAATGGCTGTTGTGTGTCTGTTTCTTTCCTCCATATTTTAAAATTTCTGAAGTAATGCTGCTATTCTTTTCTCGAATTTTAAACCTTAGGTTGCTTGTTATGATGAGAGGTCCATCATAATGCAGGGTTATTAATCAGGTTAGTTAATTTTTAGAAAAGCTTATCAGGTCTTTTTTTCTTTTATTGAACTATTTATTAGAGTAGATATAGAAATATGCTTGAAGAATTTTCACAAAATGATATAGGGGGAATGATATACTTAACTTGCACCTAGATCAAGAAATAGAACATTTCCAACACTGCTTTTCCACTTCATTGTTGTTAATCGTACCCCCCGAACTAATTGCCATCCTGATGACTATACTCTTTTTCCATAGAGAAATTTTGCCTGTTTTGATCTTTGCACAAATGGCATCATATAGTCTGTGCTCTCTTGTGCTGGCTTCTTTCACTCTGCACTTGTTATGTTCAGTGCAGCAAAGTCTGGGATAATATACTATTATATGAAGTTACTACAATGTATTTTCCCATTCTAGTGTTGAGGTACATTTAGGTTGGTTCCACTTTGGAGTAGTTACAAATAGTATTGCTTTGAACATTCTTTATATGCACCTAATTTATATACTAGAACTGATGTATATATTTCTGTTGGACATATATCACCATTATCTATCAGTTTATTCTAAATATGCAGGTATCCTTTTTTTTCCTCATTCCCCTTAAGAGGAGGTAGCTTGAGAAGGAAAAAGACCATCCTCAGTGTGTTGCCTTGTGCCTTGCTTTGAGAAGTCACAATGGGAATAATTTTCTCCAAGTCTTGAACTTTCAGCTTCAAATAACAACTGTACTTCAGTCTTATGTGCTAAGTTCTTTGTGTACATTTAATGTTTCATTTAATCCTTATAAGAAATCAAAAGATAGCCATGGTTGTTCTCATTTTATAGCTGAGGAAAGTGAGACTTAGAGGCAAAACATTGTCCAACATTACATGACCAATTAAGTAGCATAATAAAGGTTCAAACACTTTTGTCTTAGATTCCTTAATCTCAACTAATAGAGTATCCTGCATCTCAGAATTAAGTGTAGATTTCCAGGTGCAGATTAGGATTCCAGGATGAGGGCAAGGAGGAAAGAATAGTAAAAAAGCCACTCTTCTCTACTTCCTTTATCTCTTGATCATCCTCAGTGGAGTTTGTGGCTTTCAGCAACCCCTCTTCCTTCTGCTCAAAATCACTTCACATGGTTCAGATTTTTTAATACCATATGTGAACTTTGTCAAGAAAACAAATGACCAAATTAATACAGGTCACACTTCATTTTTTATTTGAAAACAATGTTTTTCCTTCTTACAGAAAAAACGCAGTGAGATTCCTTGTTACTGGGAAAATCAACCAATGGGATGTCAAAAACTAAACTGCGCTTTCCATCACAACAGAGGACGTTATGTTGATGGCCTTTTTCTACCTCCGAGCAAAAGTGAGATGTTTTTAATTTAAAATGAATAATTACTATATAATGGAACACCTATGCACACTGTACAAAGTACTGATGTACTTGCCGCCTCTTACTATTGTGAGAAATGGTACTATTTCCACTTTATACTTTACAGATGAAGGAACTGAACTTTATTAAGGTTAAGTGATTTGTACACACAAACCAGCAAGTAGCAGAGTCGTAATCAGAACTCTTGCCAAAAGCCATGTTGCCTCAAGTGTTTAGATTACTATAGCTTACTTCATTCCCATTTTCTTGTCAGACCCATAGAGGTTTTTGAAAGAAACTTGATTCTCTTGGCCAGGGTTCAGCAAATCATGTTCCTCTAGCTGTTTTATAAAATAAAGTTTTATTGGAAGGAAACCATGTCTATGCATTTTCATATTTTCTGTGGCCACATTTTGTGCTCTTGTTGCAGAATTGCATAGTTGAGAGAGATCTACAAAGCCTGTAATGTTTTCTGTCCAGCTTTTTACAAAGTTTGCTAACCCTGCTGTAGACTAATCTAAAATAAAACTTATGCTCTACCAAAAGCTAGTATTTACTTCCAAAGTCACTCACTTTTAAAGTATTTTCCTAGTGGAATGATTAGCCATTTAAAAGCCATGTCAGCTATGTGATTAAAATTTGATGGCTACATATTTTCACCTTTATGAGAGGGGGAAGAGTAGACTCACTTCCTTCTGGTTTGGCTCAAAAATGTTACCTACTATCTCTTAAAAGCATATTGCTGAGGAAAAAGCCTATAATTACAATATTAAATTATCATGTTTATAATTTACAGTCACTGTGCATCTAGCCTTCTATTTATTCTAGGTTTTGAGTGCCCACTTTGAGTGTGTTTACATACAGTGAAGCATTAACTAAAAACCACATTTTCTCTCCTTGGAAGTTTAGAACCTAAATTGGGAACATGGGGGAGTTAAGTAAAATGATGTAAGTGCTTGTAAGGAAAATATACGAGCTTATTATAGGTGGTCAGGGATTTTTGTTGAATTGGGAGTATACCTTTTGTTTTTAATTTATGACTAACTTTGTATGTCTAGCTGTGTTGCCTGCTGTGCCTGAGGCACTAGAGGAGGAAGTGAAGGCTTGCCAGCTCACAGTTCAACAGAACAAATTGTCTGTCCAGTCTAACCCCTCTCCTCAGATGCGAAGTGTAATGAAAGTAGAAAGCTCAGAAAATGTTCCTAGCCCCACACATCCACCAGTTGTAATCAATGCTGCAGATGATGATGAGGATGATGATGGTAAGTTTTAGTTCTTTAAGGCAAATAAACATTCGGGGGCACTTTGTGAATTAGACAGAATCAGGATTAAAACTCTAGGCCTGTTTTTAATTGTACATTTGCCTTAAATATTAATGTAGATCAATTCTCTGAGGAAGGTGATGAAACCAAAACACCTACCCTGCAACCAAGTGCCGAAGTTCATAATGGATTACGAGTGGCATCTGCCCGGAAACCTGGGGTCAATTTAAAACAAGGTAAGAAGTGGCTATATTGATGCTGGCTCCCACTCATTAATCTTAACAGCAGTATTGAATGTGTCCAAACTGTTTTAAATACCTTTGAAATTTAGTTGATGATCACTACTACTTCCCCTTTCTCTGCCCCTGTTATATATATAATACTTTTATTTATTTAGAAAACATGTAGATACCTGCTATATACAAATAAAATGCAAAGGTGAAAAAGGTGCTAGTTCCTCATGTGATTTCTCTTTGCATTTTTCAGGTGAATGTTTGAACTTTGGAATAAAAACTCTTGAGGAAATTAAGTCAAAGAAAATGAAGGAAAAATCCAAGAAGCAAGGTGGTAAGTCATCAGTTCTGACCAGATCATTGAATGTTGCTAGAGAAGAATAATTAGGACCCTTCCAATAATAAGGACCCTTGGGAACAGCCAAAATGAGTTTGCCTACTCTTGTTGGTTTGAAGTAAAACACAGACTTACATAAATCATGGTTTCATTGTAACTGTTTCAGTCTCTGACTGTTCACAGCTAAGCACTGCAATTAAGAAACCCAAAAGAGCCCTGTCCGGCTAGCTCGGTTTGTTAGAGCCTCGTCTAGGTATGGCAGGGTTGCAGGTTCATAGTCAGGGTATATACAAGAAACAACCAGTGAATGCATATAAATAAGTGGAACAACAAGCAATGTTTCTCTCTCTCCCTTCCTCTCTCTTTCTAAAATTAATAAATGGTAAAAAAGAACCCAGAAGAACTCATTTATCTTGAGAAATAAAGTATATTTAAAAGGGAAATACTTTATTTTGTAGTAGATGAATTCATCTCAAGAGCTGCTAGGACTTTCTTCTGGAGCTTGCCTCAGCCTGATTGATTCATATATTTCCAACCCTAAAAACTACGGTGTACTAACATTTAGAATGAACATTTAGAAAGTAATAACATTTAGAACGAATGGTTGGTTCTAAGTACCCTCTTGATAAAGCTTTTTCTATTAGAACCTTGGAATTGTGTTTTGCATGTAATTGAATATAGATGAAAAAGATTGAACTGGCACACCTGATAGCTGGTGTGCTTCTGAGATTAACTTTAAAACAGTGTTACCCTTGTTGGTAAATAAAAGCAGGTTGAGTGCCTAAGGCACTCAAAACAATTTCATGTTTTGTTTAATATATTGAGCCCAAGGAAGATAAGAAGTAGTGATTATCTCCCCTTCTCCCACTACCCCATATCACTGTAGGCAAATAGATAGAAAGAGACTGGTTGTAGTGGTCCAGTGGTTTATATAGAACTTACCTGGTCACAAATCAGATTGCTTGACTTATGATAGCTTTATTTTCCATAAATTATTTGCACTTTTTTGACCTGCTTTATTCAGAAGGTTCTTCAGGAGCTTCCAGTCTTTTACTCCAACCTCAGACCATTCCAGGTCCTGAAAAAGAGAATGTCCGGACCGTGGTGAGGACAGTAACTCTGTCCAACAAACAAGGTGAGGTATAGGCAGGCCGTAGAGTTGTCAGGCTACGACTTACAAATTAAAACTGGGAGAGCAAAATTCTGTGTGTATTTTACTTTGATGGAATTGCAGGAGGACTTCAGTATGTCCATTTGATAGAATGATGAAAAGGAAAGTTAGTACATTTGACTCTGCTATTAAAAAGGTTGAATTCTTATGCAGTTCTGACATTTATGTATATTTAATTTTTACGCTTACTTTTTATTTGTATCCAGTCAACAAATTTATTGACTTCCCATTGTGGGTAAACAATTATGTTGTTTAAGTTATAGAAATATTTTCCTTATTGTTTTAAATCTAGTAGGGAATATAACACAAGTAATTCTAATAATGCAGAGACATTTAAATGTTTGTGCCATTCAAACAACAAAGAATCAGAAGAGCTCACTTCTGGAGTGAACAAAGAAGGTTATAGGAGAGTTAACTAGCAGTGGGGTATGATTTTTCTTTTTTAACATCAAAAAAGGAAGTGAACAAGCAGAAGTATGGTTGAATTTATAGTCATGAGTTTATATGGTTAGAAGACAACTTGTCTTTATATACTTGGCTACTATTAATAATTGAGACTGTACTAATACTTCTCTTTGGGCTGTGCATTTGGCTATTTAAATTATTTAATATATTTTTTTAATGTGAGAGTCTTCATTAAGATAGATCTGATTTTCAGTAGACTAGGTAACTTATGTTAATATCAACACATGCTTTGTACCCATTAGTAGTTACTGAATACAGAAAAATTGTCTAATGGTAGAGAAATTCTGTTTTTGTCATTTCAGGAGAAGAACCCTTGGTAAGATTGAGTCTCACTGAGAGACTAGGGAAAAGAAAAATTTCAGTAGGTGAGATACGTTTTGTGCATATCTTTTGTTTTCTGCTTGTTTGGTCATTAATATGATACCTTCATGTTACTCTCTTTATATAAGTGCCTTGCCATATTGATTTGTGGTCTATCTATATATTCTTGGCTGAAAGCACATTTAAAAGTTTTCATGTTTTTCATGTGTGCATTATACCTTTTATTGAAGTCATAGAAATATATAGTGTTACAAATTAATTTGATTATAGCCAACTTTTTAGAAGGTACTAGGTTTTAAAAACAGTAAAGAATATCTCTTTCTATAGACAAAATGAAATTTGAGCTTTTGGAGGGAAAAAAGTATCCAGTTAATATAAATTCAGTCTCTGAATTTATTAATGCCAGTTGATATTTAGCGGAGTATTTACTGTATTACAGAATTGTTGTGTACCTACTCTAGTGTGTCAGTCTCAGAGAATTATTTTTGAACCCTGGCAGGTGTGGTTCAGTTGGTTGGCATCATCCCGCAAACCAAAAAGTCACGGGTTCAATTCCTAGGCAGGGCGCATGCCTGTATTACGGGTTCGAGGAGTATGCAAGAGGGAACTGATTGATGTTTCTCACATCAGTGTTTCTCTCTCCTCCTTCCCTTCTTTCTCTGGAATCAATAAAAGAGAAAAAATAAAAATAACCTAGCAAAAGATACCATTTACTTTAAGGGGGGGTAAAAAAACCCCTGGCTGGTATGGTTCAGTGGATTGAATGCTGGCCTGCAAACTGAAATGTTGCTAGTTTGGTTCCTAGTCAGGGCACATACATGCCTAGGTCGTGGGCCAGGTCCCCAGCTGGTGGAGTGTGAGAGGCATCTATGTTTCCCTCCTCTTCTCCCTCCCTTCCCCTCTTTCTAAAGTAAATAAATTTAAAAGAATTATTTTGAAAGTCTCCTTTGACTTCAGAGAATCCTTCATACTCTTTTAAAATGTACTTGCAAATATGAAATCATGTCTGTTTGGGATTTTCTTAGACACCATTCTCATTCCTCAGGAAATTTTAGGTAAAAAATACAAAAATAAGCTATTTTAATATCAGCATATATATGAACTTTGTGAATTTTGGTTTCATAATTATAAATTAAATTATTAATTAGTTAAGTTTTTAATGGGACCCTACAACGATTATACCTTTAGTCAAACAGTTCAATAAAACCAATTAACTCATGATGTATAAACAACTTGTATTGAACCATGTAATGTAATAAAGTAGGAGTTAGGAAACTTTGTTCAGGTCTTAGTTCTATCACTAATTGGTGCCTTGTTTAAGATACAGAAGCTTTTATAACCTTAGATTTCTTACCTGGAATTGAAGAGAGGCTCTTTGGCCTTCAGAGTCTTTGTGTCACAGAAAAATTTTAAATTTTGTGGGGGTTTTGCCATCTTCCTAATCATTTCTGATGCATTAAACCAAAAGTTTACATAGAATTCAGCAAATGGCCAGCTAAGAAATTTTTTGTATGTGAAGGATTTTTTTTTCATGTTCCTAATTCAGAATTTCAACCTTAACCAGGATTTACAATCTTCCATTTGTAATTTTAGTCAGTTATTTGGTAAGTTTTAATTTGTGCCTTCTAATTTTTTTGTCCCTTATTTTACTTCTTCTTTTTGGGACATTGAGTTCTAAAGAAGCTACTGAGTAAACACACCATATAAATGTAGAAAGTTTACAGAAGTATTCTACTAGGAGGAATCCAAAAAATGGAATTTATTTATAGAAAATTGTGTATTTATTCTTACATGTTTAAACTGCGGTAACCTTCAGAGTACTCTCCATTTGATGCCATACACCTATCGAGACATTTTTCCTACTGCTCAAAACAGTTTTTGAACTCATTGATTTTGATGCCTTGTAGTACTTCTGTTTGTTTCACCTCTTCATGTGGGTGAAACGTGTCCCTTTGACCACTTTTTTTATCTAGGAAGACAGGAAGTCTCAACATGAGACTGGGTGAATAGGGAGGGTGGGGGGCATGGTGGTCATGCCATTTTTGGTCAAAAACTGCCAAGCACTGTTGCGAGCAGGCATGCTCATAAATCACCCAGTATGAAATGAGCAAACATGTTGAAAGAGTCTTCCAAAAAATTCACTTAGGCCAAATGCAGCCTCTCACAACAACACCTGCTGATACACTGATACAGGTAGGTTCCTAGAACACTAACTAGCAGGGGAAGCCTGTACTACTAAAGGCCCACTCTCCAGAAGATAATTCCAGGGGCGTTTTTTGTGTTTCCTGCTGTTACATTGTCTGGTTTTGCTTGTATTTCTTAACCTTGCTGAAGGTTGACTTGAACTCTGAAACTAAGTTCCCCCTGTTTATAGGTGGTGACAGTGATCCTCCATTAAAGCGTAGCCTTGCACAGAGGCTAGGGAAAAAAGTGGATGCTTCAGAAACTGACAGAACACCAAAGAAAGGTACCTTTGTTGTAATATGCTTTGTGTGTGTGTGATCCTGACACTTGTCTCCTGTTATGTTAACAGGTATAGTTTGTTACTGTTTTTGTTCTGGTATACATTTTATCATTCATTCAATAAACAGTCCAGTGCTTCCTCTTGTAGATTCTACATAAATACCATTGCATAAAATAAACACTATCACAGTCCTAATGAGCTTACAGCATAATGGCAGATAGAAATACTTGTATGTATTGTGATAAACTGTGAGAGGAAAAGTATATGGTGTTGTGGAAACATAAAGTTTGCAGCCAAATTTTCTTACTCCTTTATTATCAATTATAATTAAAGACTTTCATAACTAAAGAACATATTTCAAATAGATTTAGGGAGCAAAAACCTTTCGATGCCAGTAAGATTTTAGAAGGTTGCTAAACAACCTTCTAAAAGGTTGCTAACAAAATTATTTTACTAAATTAAGTAGTTTTTGCTTTTCAAATCTAAAGACAATTTCTCAAAAGCTCTACAGAGTGCTCTAGGGAATTAATTCATGATTCACATAGAGAAGAAAGTTTTAAGACTTGAAGACATTTTTTAAAAAGCATTCACATTAGAAGATAAGTATAAGCCGATTTAATCTGTGACCTTTGAAAAAGATGTTTGACCTATAAAAAGTCTCTGTTCAACTTTTGGTTTTTGGGTTTTGTTTTGTTTGTTTTGTTTGTTTTTTACAGTTCAAGTTTCTAAGTCTCTAAAGGAACGATTAGGTATGTCAGCTGGTGTGAACAGTGAAGAGGCAGCAGGTAGGTAAACCCCAAGACCAGTTTCTGGTATCTTTTTTCATTCTATAAAATCTTTACCCTTTCTTCTGTTTACCTGTTGAATTAGCTTGTGTTTTCTGTTGTTTTCTTTGTTTAGATAATTGATTGCTCACTGGTATGAATTTTCTCTTTGTTCTTAAAGATGGCATAATGAGCCCTGGCTGGTGTGGCTCAGTGGATTGAGTGTGGGCCTGTGAACCAAAGGGTCGCCAGTTCAGTTCCCAGTCAGGGCACATGCCTCAGTTGTGGGCCAGGTCCCCAGTTGGGGGCGTGCAAGAAGCAACCACACATTAATGTTTCTCTCCCTCTCTTTCTCCTTCCCTTTCCCCTCTCTCTAAAAATAAATAAATCCTTTTTTAAAGAGAAGGTGGCATAATGACTTTTCATCATTGCATTGAAAATAGGAAATTAGAAACCACCTAAGAATCCAACAAAAAATTAGATTAAAGTAGTTATGTAGTAAAATAATTGCTGTCATGAACAATCATGTTCTGAACAACAGTGATGGAGAAAACTCTTGTATTGAATGAAGAAATGTTACAAAAGAACACATCACTTTTGCCTTTTTTCTTTTTTTTGCTTTAGGGTAAAATAAGAATTTCTTATAATAAAAACTTCTCAGGAAGTCCACATGTATGAGATGATTCCCATTTTAATTTTTTCTTCATATTGTTCCTATCTAATTTTTAATGTGTGTAAATTGCAAGATATAATTACATAAGTCTATATATGTGTACAATTTAAAGAATAAAATGGAATGTTCAGGTATTCGAACATTTAGCTTTTTTATATGTTGCTGGATTCAATTTGATGCTTTTTAATTTTTATATCTATATTTATGAATGGTATTAGCCAGTCCTCCTTTTTCATTTTATCCTTATCTGATTTGGATGTTAAGATTTTACCAGCATGCTAAAAAGGTAATCTGATGTCAAATATACTTACCGTTTTTATAAACAACCTTGTTTCCCTTCATGGAGTTCTTTCTTTTTTAAAAGTATATTTTATTAATTATGCTATTATAGTTGTCCCATTTTTTTCCTCCCCTTTATCCCCCTCCACCCAGCACCTTCCTTCCCACCAGCATCCCTCACCCTTAGTTCATGTCCATGGGTTGTACCCACAGGAGAAGCCACAGGTGTGGGCCTGTTCCCAGTCAGAGCACATGCCTTGGTTGTGGGCCAGGTCCCAGTTGGGTGCATGCAAGAGGCAACCACACATTGATGGTTCTCTCCCTCTATTTCTCCTTCCCTTTCCCTTCAGAGGCATGTGCTTTGATCTGTTCTTTCATTTGAGCCATATTTCTTTGTCTCAGTGCACCTGTTACACTGTAAGGGGTGGAGCCTTAGGTATTCACCAGTGCACGGCAACCCACATCACTGTGTGGTGATGCTGTGTGAGGGAGGGGTCAGAGACGGTACAATGCTCAGCTCTTGCCTGCTTTCATTCACTTCCTTCTCTACCCAGAAGTAAATTGGGCCCTTCTGGTGCTAATTCTTGGTGGGTGGTTTTGCATACATTTTGTGTACCTTGTGAGTCTCTCCAGTGAACTCTCCTGTGAGGCTGGGAGTTTCTCCTGCCACCGCAACCCCCACAGATTTTTACAGCCACAGGTTTTGAGGCTTTATTTCCCTACCTGGAACCCTGGGTTGTACAGTCTGTCTCACCCCTCAGTTGTTGCTCCCGGTTATCTGAATACAAATGTAGGACTGCCCCGTCTGTCAGCTGCTGTCTTACCAGTCCATTCTGCCACCTTGCCCTGCATCCTCTGCCCTCGCTGCCCGTTTCCACATCACCTACCAGTGTGGATGAATGTTTTTTCTTTAATTGCTTGGTTGTTGGACTTCCATACAGTTTGATTTTCTGGAAGTTCTGATTGTTTTTTTGTTTTTAAATTTGTTGTTCTTTTGGTTGTGCAAGGAAGCAAAATGTATCTACCTTCACCTCTAGGAGTCCTTTTTCTTTTTATGACAGCCATCTTTATTTTTATTTTTATATCTTTTTTTTTAATTAAGTTCTTTATTTTTTTTTTTAAGATTTTACTTATTTTTAGATAGAGAAGAAGGGAAGGAGAAAGAGGGAGAGAAATATCAATGTGTGGTTGTGTCTTGCACATCTCCAACTGGGGGGCCTGCAACCCAGGCAATGTGCCCTGAGTGGGAATTGAACCAGCAACCCTTTGGTTCGCAGCCAGCGCTCAATCCACTGAGCTACATCAGCCAGGTTGACAACCATCTTTATTGAGAGGACAATTTGTACAGAAATTTTTGGCTAGAATTAATATCAGCATATTATAATATAAATATCTGTTCTGAAATAATGTTGACATTATTTATAGCAATGATAATTTTTTTATAATTACTTTGGAATTTTGAAGGACCTTAAAACATAGATTCCTGATCTTGCCTAAAATTAAGAACGAATTATAACGTAATCCCGCCTATCCCTCCTGCAATCAATCATACCGTACCAATGAGAATAGCAGCAAGTTATCCAGTATTCCAGTGTTACTATAGTTCTGGAAAGGACCATCACACTGTAGCCTGGGTTTCAACGTAGACCATCTTATGTATTGTGAATTGAACCCCTGGAGTTGTGCACCATGGCAGGCATGGACATCTCTTTCTTCCAGGGAAGCAAGCCTCAGGCTGCTTACATTGTGATTGGGAACCAGACCCAAGTTCCTGTGGATGTCAAGCAGCTTCGTGTGTATTATCTCATGAAATGCTCACAACCACTCCTGGGCTCTGGTTGGAGGGACGGTAGCTTAGAAGAAACTGGAGTGGTACAGGGAGAGACTGGGTAGTGAGGCTTCCGGGTGAGCTCCATTTTTTCTCCCATGCACACCTAACTGATACCATTGTTTCTGTGTTCTGGAATTCTTATTAGATGTTGGAGCTTTTTAATGTAGGCTCCACCACCTGTTTTTTAATCTTGCCTTCATGTTTTCTCTCCATTTGGGTTTTTTGCCTCACCTTTTATGATTTTTGCTTGACTTTATTTTTCAGATTAAGAATTGATAAATCTTTTCTTTAAAGGGTCAAATAGTAAATATTTCAGGCTTTAAAGTCTACAGTCTCTGTCACAGCTATTGAACTCCACTGTTGTAGTGTGAAAACAGCCATATGCAATATGTAAATGAATAGTGGCTGTTCCAATAAAGCTCTATTTGTAAAATTTAGACTATATCCACATTTGGCCCATGGACTTTTAGTTTGCCAGCCCTGTTCTGGATGGCTGATTTTCAACCAACCTGGTCTTTATTTACTCATTTCTTCAGTTGGATTTATTTTGGCGTCTGTGGTTTTATTTTTCCAAGAACTTTTTTGGTTCACTGATTTCTCTTTTTTTACAGACTGATTGCAGGCTACTCTGGGTGTCGAATCTGAATCTTTTAAAAAAATATGTGTATATATTACTTTGTCCTCTTCTCTTTTTGTTTATTTTGGTGCATTTTTTAGTGTTTTCTTTTCATAATTGTGAGTACCTGGCTTAGATTTCCTCTGTGGTTCTAAAGGTCTTTTTTTCCCAGTAGTCCTCTCTTCTGGCTGGGAGAACTTAAAATGTCTGCCTAAAGGGAGAGGATATACCAAAAGGCAGTTTGTGTGGATTGCAGAGTGGAAAGCTCTCTAGCTTCCATACAATTACCACTATAAGAAAGACTTTCTTTCAGAGTGCAACTAATTTCTTTCCTTGTCTAGCTTTGCTTTTTAGCCCCTCCACCTCCTTTTTCTGCTTGGCGTTTATGAAAGCCTGGAATTTTTTCATGCTCTACTTCTCTCCAGCACCAGCATCCTTATCATGTTCTCCTTTCCCCAGCAGCAGATTCTCCTCTTCTTAAGGACCAGGTCATGACTGGACAAGCTGATCTGTAGGGGCCATCCTCAGATTTCTACCCACTGCTGTTTTTCATACTAGTTTGGCAGGCGTTTCATGGCTCAGCTGGGAAGAGCTTCTCCTACAGTGTGTTATTTTTCTGTGTTTGTGTAAATTTAGACATCTGCTTTCTGTCTCGGAAATTGCTCAAGATTTAGGCTCTACCAGTGGTATCCTTGGTTTCCATTGCTATTGTGGGTTTATTTTACTTTTAATGTCTTCATTATTTTGATGGAATTTTGGTAGGGTGGGGAAACAGGGGCGCCATGTCACTATTTGTAGTACTTTCTTGGAGTTGTTATTTTGATATTAGTCTACCATTTTGAAATGGAAGAATTTTCATTTTAAAAACCTAAGGAAATAAGTCAGTAAGTGTTTGCATCTAGGTAACAGGTACTGTACTAAAATATTGCAGAAGTAAATACAGTTACTGTTGTAATGAAGTATTTAGTGTGGTAGGAAATATGGTCAGTTATGGTACTGTGTGATCAGTGAAGCAAACTAGATTTATAAGTTGCCAAGTTCTTAGATGAATTCAGTTAAAACTAAGTAGGAAGCAAGAGAAATGAGACCAATAGGGACTACTTCGTGTAGGAGCAACAGTATATTCAAAGGTTCAGAACATGATGTGTTTATGGTTGTAAAAGTATATTTTTTGATTTTGATCTTTCATTAAAAGCTGTATTCAGTGACTTAATATGTGTTTGTAATATCCAAATCATTCTTATTTTTTTCCCACATCAATTTATTCTTTCTTTATTTAATCCTTTAGTAAGGAGGACATGCATATCTGTCAAGTGTGAAATTTGCTCTTCAGTTTAAACAGATGAAGAATGATTAATGTATCACTAAAAATAGCTCTTCAGTGGCATGTCTGTCTCTGGGCCTTTCCCATTTTTCTTTTGTCTTGTCATCTGTTTTACTTCTTTTAAGTATCACTTAAATATTACTTCCTCTGAAAAGCTTCCCTTAACCAAGTCCTAGACAGAAGTTGGTGTTCTTGCTTGCTACCTGCTCCTTTATAGCATTATTTTCCTTTATCAGTGCTATCATCATTACCATACTTTGTTGTTGCTTAATTTTTGCTCTGTTAGACTGTAAACTAAATGGAACAGAGATTGTATTTTGCTTACCATTACATTTCAAGCAGGGTCCAGCACATGTTTATACCTATGAGTGAATGGAAGAATGAATTTATTGCTATTTTTATTGGTAAGATTTATAATGACAAGGTTCTCCAAGTAGTAAATGGCTTCAGGTTCCTCAAGAATGGGCTTCTGAGTAGAAATCCAAATGAGTAATTTTTGCCTCTGAGAGTTTCCCTGAAGGCCATACCTAAGACATGCAGTATTCTAAATTCGAGATGGAAACTAATGTACTTCTGATCATTTTAAATGCCTACCTAAATGATACCACTTTGTTGGACTCTCTTCTGATCCAAGAATAGGGAGACTATATGTCATAGAGATGTTAAGAGATGAATATCAAGTATAGTGACTTGTTTTTCCTCCTTGAAAACAGAGAGAGTTACTAAAGTTGGTGAGATCCACGTGAAAACATTAGAAGAAATTCTTCTTGAAAGAGCCAATCAAAAACGTGGAGAATTGCAGACTAAACTCAAGACAGAAGGACCTTCAAAAGTTGATGATTCTACTTCAGGAGCAAGAAGCTCTTCCATTATCCGTATCAAAACCTTCTCTGAGGTCCTGGCTGAAAAGAAACATCGGCAGCAGGAAGCAGAGAGACAAAAAAGCAAAAAGGATCTAACCTGCATCAAACTAAAGACTGATAATGAAATTAAAAAAACAGTGGTTTTGCCACAGATAGTTGCCAACAGAGGACAATCAGAGGAGCCTGCAGGTAGAACAAAGTCTGTGCAGGAGGTACACATCAAGACGCTGGAGGAAATTAAACTAGAGAAGGCACTGAGGGTGCAGCAGAGCTCAGAGAGCAGCACCAGCTCCCAGTCTCAGCCTGAGGCCACCCCAGGGGCTAGGCGGCTTCTCCGAATCACGAAAAAATCAGGTAACAAGAAAGAGCATGGTCTATAGTGCCACTTCCCTAAATATCTTGAAGGGCCATGTTCCACAGGATATTCATAGGAGTTCTGTGAGAAGTTTTCTTTACTCAGGTAACCTGTGAAAATCACTGGATTAAATGAAGTTAAGCTGTATCTATACAGTGGCACTATATAGATCTTTGCTATTTTAATGTACGTTTTGAACCTTCAGGAGGACCAATGGGCTTTATCTACATTTTTATTTGTCCTACCTTAGCATTACTTTTATTAAGAAAAGTTTTACCTTCATCTGTCAGGAAGTTGTAGTCTAAATAACTAATAATCTGTTTCATGTGCATATAGTTACAAAAGAAGAAAAGAAACTTCAAGAAGAAAGTGACATTGCATTTCAGAGCAGTGTTACTAGAACAGAGGCTAAAGAGGTGAGTTTGTTTAAAATCATTTTGTAGTTTGTCCATGGCAAGTGAAGGCTAGATGAATGGTAAAATGTGCTTTTTTTACTTCTAGTTTATAATAAATTTCTATTTAACACCTCACTGATACATTACATCAACAGTCTTTCACTACATTTATAATTTTCTGTGGGGGGTGGTTTCTAATAGGAGTTTTCTGTACTTCTGTATATATCATTATTTTTCTCTGCCCTTTTAAAGTTGTTTTAATTGATCATTAATATTTTTTAAACTAAGCTCTTTTCCTGGCTTTGACAGTAATGCCAATTCATTGTACAAAACTTGGGGATTTTTATTTTTAAAAGATTGAGAAACCCTATAGTTCAATCTACATGTAACCACCATTAATTTTTTTAATGGATTTCCTTCAAGCCTTTTGTTTAAACATATATGTATATGAACTTTTTAATGTTTGACTCGTGTTCAGAATGTAATTGAGAACTTTACAGTGTACCGTCTTGCAGCCTGCTTTAACTTTACCATATTAATAGTTCCCTAAAATGTTTGTCTTGGCCACATAGCGTCGTTGTACAAATGCAGTCTGCTTCTGGACTTTTAGATTTTGTTTTACCTATTAATAATGATAGTGAAAATCTTTGTACAGTAAATCTTTGTGCAAGACTTAATAGACTTAGGGTCATGATTGTTCTAAGAAATTTGGGTTTATTGTCCCATACATCTTTAATCTTTCATCTTTAGATTGGTATTTTTGATTTAATATCAAATAAGGAGCAAAAGCGCTTGTGTTCTGGATAATGTGAGACACTGTTTGACTTATATGTTTGCTTTATAAATAGTAATTATCATATAGGTTGTTAGAGGTACTAGATTTTAATTCTGTCATTTAAATTTATCAATAGGCTTCAATTGAGACAACAGGAGTTGGCATCACTAAAATTCAAGTCAAGAAATGTGAGACCATGAGAGAAAAGCACATACAGAAACAGCCAGAGAGGGGAAACTCACAGAAGGAAAAATCAGTTTTGACATCCCTTTGGAGAGATGTAGACTCTCGTAACACCCAGATAGCAGAGAAGCCAGTGCTCACTACAGTACCAGGCATCACACGCTGCCTAACAAAGCGGCTTCCCACAAAATCATCCCAGAAGGCAGAGGTAGAAACCTCAGGGATTGGCGACTCAGTATTAAATGTGAAATGTGCAGCACAGACCTTGGAAAAAAGGGGTAAAGGTGAGTGTTTTTTTCTAGTGTGTCTTGCATGAGGATCACAAAATTATCAAGTTGCAGTAATTCCCTGGCAACAATTGAGTTGAATTGCATTTATCTTGTATCTTGGTCACACAAGTGGATGGTAGTAATAGTTCTTATAATTCTATTTAAAAAGCCAAAACTAGATGAGTTTCTTTCTCAGCTATTTAAAAATCTTTGTCAAAAACTTTGTCTTGCGTCTTTCCTCTGGTTTTGAAAGAAAAAGGAATAGAAGCAGCAGTGTATTTAAGAACCATTAAAGGAATCATTGAGTATATGTATATATTGTGGCCATGTGCAGTGCAGGTTGCTTGTGGATCATTTTCAATCTGGTTTTTCATTCATTTTGTTTTGTTTTTAATTACTTGTATATCTAGCACTATGAAGGAATTTTGATATTCCGAGTTATTCTCCATGTAAAAAAGGATTTTTTTAGCTAAAGAAAATAATCAAATATTTTCTTTCCCTTATAGCTAAACCCAAAGTGAATGTAAAGCCGTCTGTGGTTAAAGTTGTCTCTTCCGCCAAATTGGCCCCCAAACGCAAGGCAGTGGAGATACACTCTGCTGTCATTGCAGCTGTGAAGCCACTCAGCTCCAGCAGTGACCTGCAGGAGAGCCCAGCCAAGAAAACAGCTGTGGTAAGAAGTAGCCCTTAACTCTCAGTGATGCTTTGACCTCTGTGGCAGGAAAGCAGGAAGATCTAATGCTTTTAGCTCTCTGTATGTGATAACTTCCTGCAATTTCCTAAGCATTTTAGTAGTTAGGTTGTATTTTATGTTTACAGTTAGACATTTGTGGAGTGGTAGGATGGCATTTTTAGAAGCTAATTTTTAGTTGCTTAAAATATTTTGCTTATTTGCACACTCACCTTTGGGACTGTTTATTCATAGATTCCCAGGTTTAAGGAATGATAGCCATGATTCTAAGAAGATTGCAAAAGAAAATGAATATGCTCAAATTAAAAAGCCTGACTCTTCCACCAAATTACCCTACTCTCTTCTTTTGTAGGCTGTTGTCCCACTCCTCTCTGAGGACAAATCAGTCACTATTCCTGAGACAGAGAAACCTAGAGACAGGTAATGAATGCCTTGCAATTCTTTTAAATCAAACTTTAGGCCACTGTTACTGTTTATGCTCTCCAAGAATAACACTGCTAAATAATTCTAAGTATTTACACATCTAAATAAATCTGCTGAACTTCAAATTAATTGCAAGAAAACATGATGCTCAGGGTTGCTGCTCTCTTTAGAGCAGCATTGTTTATATTTTGCCTGTATTATAAAATGTTTTGAACACCTGTCTGAATTCTGCTTTAAAAGGAGGAAAATGCTGTGTCCCAAATTAGTAAGACCTTGCCTTTTGTGTGTCCTCAGAAACACCTCTACTAACTCTGCGTATCCCTGAGACTAAGTAGTCCAGCCAGCCATTGACAAAGATTTTAATATTTCTGGGTTTTTTTTCTTGACAGTCTTGTTCTGCCTCTAGTCCAGTCCTCTTCAGATCCCTCTCCACCAGAAGTATCTGGCCCTTCCTCATCCCAAATGGCCACGAAAACTCGCCGACTCAGCTCTGCCTCAACAGGAAAGCCCCCGCTCTCTATGGAGGATGATTTTGAGAAACTAATATGGGAGATTTCAGGAGGCAAATTAGAAGCTGAGATTGACCTGGATCCTGGGAAGGATGAAGATGATCTTTTGCTTGAGCTATCAGAAATGATTGATAGCTGAAGGTGGTATATAGAACATTTAAAACAAACAAAAAAGAAAAACTCACCAAAAAACTGGACTTAGTTTCATCTATTATACATTTACCTAAGATGATCATTTCTTTAGTGTAGAATTTGCCCCAAACCAGAAGTATACCTCTGAATTACCTGTATGTGTCCTAGATTCCTTGGAGTCGGAATTTTAAAGTCCCTTGATAATTATTTTGTCCATTTGATGCCATTGTTTAGCATCTTCAAGAAAAAATTTTGTCTTACCCCTCTCTCCACAAAAAACTGAGAGGGAGATCCAAGTGAAAAGGTACCAGAGAACTTTGTGACTCCTTGAGGTGTTTGTCAGTTTTGGCTTCTCCCCCTTTGTTGTATTACTTCATTTATGTATTGTCTTAATGTACTTAATGTTACCTGAGTTTGGAAAGGATGAAGACAGCTGCTACCATAAGGACCAAATTTCACACTACCACTAAACAACAACAAAAAATTCACTCAGTCTATTAAATTGTATGTCTTTTTAGAAGTATTTGGAGATTCATCTAAGCTTTAGAACTGAGCAGCTCAAGAAGCCTGTAATCTGGACATATCTTTTTGGACCTGATTTTTTTATGTTTCTTCTGCTGTGGAAGCCTCTGAAGATCAATAGCTAATTTATTATTACTGTAATTTTTTAAGGCTTTAAAGTGCCTCAGGGGTCCTCTGAAGCTAATTTTCTATTTCTGGGATTCCCTGGATTTTTAATAAGAGATGGTGACATAATGATTAAATGAATTCTTTTTTTAGTATGAAATTTGTTCCTTCTCTAGTAACTTGCCTCCTACTAGCATTGAATTATCACAGGAATAAAAATTGGTTAATTTTATATTTCTAACTCTTCCAGCAATTCCTCTTACCCAGTATTTATTTGGGGTCCTTTAATCATCTGAGGGGAAAAAAACTCATTCAATCTGCCAATATTTATGTATGGATTGTAGCAGTACAATGAATTGTACTATAGAATGGATTTTTTTGAGATGTTCTGGGGGTGTATTGTATACCATCCAGTTTTCTTCATTTCTGAATTGAATTTTCTTTTTTCTGATGTTGGTCTCCTGCATATCACCTCAAGGTTTAGACTATGAAGGAACAAGTATGATGGGGCTCATAGTCTTAAAAGGAGACATGATACATAATCGGAAGGAAGAGGAAAGAAAGATTTGTCCATTTTGATATTTTGCTCTAGGTGGCCAGTTTTGTTTCTCATAGGGAAATCTGACCCACCTGTCATGTTGGCTCCTAAGGAACTGCTGTTGTAAGCGGCTCATCAAGAGTTGAACTTCATGTAGTCTTGTTGGGAATATGGAAAAGGAAGAAAGCCACAGGACTGCCCATTCGGTCTTGGGAAGATTTGGATGATTCTGCACAAGCAAAAATGACTTGAAATTTATGTATAGACACACCTCTCTACCAGTCCATCTTCAGCTGACTGAGTGTTGTATAGTAACCCTTCCCAGAGCAGGGGTGGAATGTTTGGTTTCACCACAAATTTTGTACTTGTTTCATTTCTGGAATCAGCTCATAGATAGATTCCAGGTCCCTTTTGTATATAACCTCTTTATTCTTTTGCTTTTTAAAAAATAATTTTGTTTCATATTTAAAGCTCTTGTTTTAGCCAATGATTCATGTTCAGCATTATTTGAACCATTTGCTATTCGTTACACAAAGAGAAATACTTATTTGTGTTTTAAATAAAACTGGTATAGGAGAGTCTTGATGTGAGTTAAGTGGTGGTACATCACTTCAGCCTAGGATCTGCCTCAATAGAGGCCTCATTCAGAATATTGTTGGCCTTTTGTGTAAGTGCTTCAATTTTACAGGTATTACTTGGTTTACAAACCTTATACAAGGACATTTTGCCAAACTTATTCACAAGTATGCTCAGTTTTAACCACATATGCTTTAGGTAAGAGTGAAGATTAAATGTGAGGATTCTTTTCTGGCACTGATACTTAGCCATTATCATTGTAACTCAATGCCATTAAATTTTCTAAAGGAGAGGGTTTCATGTGATCATTCAACAATTTAGAATTTTCAAACATAAAGGCATATAAAAGTTTTAATTCAGGAAAGTCCAGAATTTTTCAGTAGCATGGCCCATATTTTGTTAGGGGATTACGTATAAGTTTGTTAGTCACCAAAGAACAGATTCCCCCGCCCCCCAAATAGTAGTCCCAATAAGTTGAATCAACTTTTCAGAAAAAGCAAAACAGATTGTTCAGTTTTCAGTGATGATGGTTTTCAATTTTAAAAGTAAGAAAAGGGCCCAAAAACTACAGAATTTGGCCATAGCCCAAAATTTCAAAGTAGTTTGCAATCCATATATTTGTCTCACGATAAATGATTTCTAAAATTGTGATCTTAACCTCAAATTCCAGTGGGTCTTCTCTCACATGGTCAGAAGAGTTTATTTTTGTCTTGACCAATCTTTGAAGTCAGAGAGATAAAACCAATGCTTAATAATTATAGTTGCAGAAATAAAACTTATTCTATGTTGGTCAAAGTTTTATGATCCTTTTCTAAAATCATGCCTTCATTTTGCTGGAATATTTCTGGAAGTCTTAATACTTGCTCTGAATTTATTGGTTTAGCAACAGGAACTATGGTTGCCAGTTGCTAATTGTTTAATAAGTAACACTTTAATTGTGTATTGAGTACTTAGTATGTTCTCTTATTTTGCATAATCATTTTGATACTAAATCTTACACTGCATTGAAAATCACTGCTTTTTATCATCACTGTAATATCAGAGTGTTCAGATGGAACAAAATATGGGTATATTCTTACGTTCAGTTGGGTTTTTGATTCGTTGAACCTTTCCAGAGCTCTTCACCTTTGGAAGCTGCTTGATAAATGTATACAAGTTCCCACAGGCTGCATTAGTAATTTATTCAAACTCCACTTTATTTGAATTTGGAAATGTTCAGTTAAGGGTGTGAGCACAAGGGAATGCTTGATCATTTTCTCAGCATTGTAAAATAAAAGGGGCAAAGAATGAGCAATGACCTTAAGTAAGGAGAGCTGACAGGTGTTTGTATTTCAAAAAAAACAGGAGTCAACAAGATTTACTGAGTGGGCCTATTTAAAATATTTAGATTTGGTTGAGTTTAACTGCTGTGGTGTTACTGAGTCTTAGTGTATGGTGATGGACAAAAAACTGCATTAAAATGGGGTTTTTGGTCTTTTTACTACTTGCACCTCCTGATATGTTATCAGGAGTAAAGCATAACTCTAGAGTTCAGAGTGAAGGTAAACAGCCAAGATTCAGACTGAAGAAGGCAGAGAAGTGACAATGCTCAAATAAAAAGCTCCTGTTTGCTGAATAAGTAAATGAGAGAAATTGGGAATTGGATGAAGAAAACTGGAAAGAAACAGGAAGAGAAATTTCAAGGGGAAGGAGAAGCAAAATGGAAGAAACCATTATTCAATAGATACGTATGATTAGTGAGGTCATATATTTGGTTAGCACAAGGAGAATGGTTAAGTTGAGAAAAGCTACTGTGAGGAAATGTGAAAGAAATAATCCCCACATAACTGCCACAGAGTACTTTGGACTGCCATTCCTTGCAGAGTCTCAAATTAGGACATTAAACACTATTGGCCACGGGGCAGGGTGGGGGTAGATGAGCATAGGGCAAATCTCTGCTCTTGAAATACTTAGGAAATACTTATAAAAGAGAAGTAACAGGAGTGCAGTAGGTGCAAGTAGTAAATGGATGATGCTATAGATTAGAAGGATGAGTGAGAAATTGAGCTGGAGTTTTGCATAGCTTAGTAAAGAAAATGATTCGAGCCACAAACAAGGCCAAACTGAACAGTTAAGATTTGTTCTTAGTGACCTGGCCATCCCATTGGTACTCTCAGAGTCTGCCTTGTGTCATTCTCACTCAGTTTGCTGTCCCCTATTCTTGGCCAAGGCATGAATTGATTTTTTAAAGTATTTTAAATGCACATCCGAGTCACTGGTTCATACAATCCTCTAATGACTTCCCTTTCCCTCCAAAATTAAGTTCAAATCCTTTAGCATAGCACGTGAGGTCCTGTCCTACCAGCCTCTTCTCCCACCACTCACTTCATGTTCTACACTTCAGCAAAACAAACTGGCTGTTGACTTCCCGTATACACTTAATCTCTGTCCAGCCCTTTGCCTTGTTTAATGTGGTCTGCCTTCTACCTGAAAGTCTCTTTTGTCTTTTGGCTAACTCGTACACATTACCTCCAAGCTACTTCTCCCAACACCCTGCTATCCCTCCCCCCAAATAAGGTGTGCTGCCTGTCCAACTAAGCACAAAATACTGTTTTACAAGTGTTTACCTGTACATCTTCCTCAGCAGAGTATAAACTCGTTGAGACAGATATTCTTACCTATATATTCTCAGCACCTAGCACAGACCTGGAACATAGAAGGTGTATTAGTTTTCTACTGCTGCCATAACAAAGTAACAGACTAGGTGGCTTGAAAAACATTTATTTTCTCAGTTCTAGAGGTTAGAAGTCCAAGATCAAGGTGTTGTCAAGTTTGGTTTCTCCTGAGGCCTCTCTGCAGCTTGCAGATGGCCACCTTACTATATCCTCACATGGTTTTTCCTCTGCATGCACATAGTTTATGTCATAAAGACACAAGTCACCTTGGATTAGGACCCACTCACATGACCTCATTTAACTTAATTTTTTAAAGGGCCTATCTCCAAATACAGTTACATTCTGCGTTACTGGGGGTTAGCGCTTTCAATGGAAGAGTTTCAGGGGACACACTTTACCCATAACAGGAGGCATTCAATAAATATTTGCTGAATGAGTGAAAAAAGTTCTGGACCCATTTCAAAGGCTGTTGATCTTTTGTTAGACTGCCTCTGTTTCTCCTCAACCGCATTCTTTGACATGTCTCTAATTAATCACAGCCACTCAGCAAGTTACAAGGTTTCTGGTATGATGGAAGCAACTCCAAGCTGGTATGAAGGATGTTCTTCGATATTTGGGAGGACTGGAGTTGACGTCTCAGGGTCTGTCTGTCTTGATCAGTGATTCTCAAGTTTATTTTGCAGAGACATTGGGAGTGACATGAAAATCCCGAAATTTACAAGAACATTATGATTAGTTGCAATAAAAAAAGGAAAAAATACTTCTTAGTACTTTCCACTAAATGAATTGACTGAGTGATATATTATTCATTCAGAAGTTTAGAGATTCAAAATATATATATAAGGGTACAAGGCAAAAATTCTCCCTCCTACTTCTGCCCCAGTTACAGTTTTCCAAAACCAGTTATCAGTTTCTCAGGTATTTTCCCAGAGATATTTCAAGCATACACAGTAAGTCCTTATTTAACATTGTCAATAGGTTCTGTGACTTTAAGTAAAATATTGTATAATGAAACCCATTTTACCGTAGGCTAATTGATACAAACAATGGTTCAGTTCCAATGGCATCTCATCAACTTTATAATGAAATTACATTGAATGCAATGATGTTACTTGAGGACCTGCTATACAAGCAAATATACTTTCATACATCATGTATAAAACATGATGTTCTGCACCTTAATTTGTTATGAATGTTTTATGAATATTTTTATTATAAAAAAGTTTTAAGTTATAAATCACAAATTCATTACAAATCCTGTATTCTATATACCCATACCAGCTGTCCACCCTTATTCTGGTCCTCAGAGCTGAGACGAGGGTGAGGTAACAAGGTGTCTGGACACAATTTGAAGGAGGCACTCACTCTCAATTTCAGAGTATTACACTATATGAATATGCAGTGGTCTAGTCCCTACTGATGGTCATTTAGGTTGTTTCCCGTCTTGGTATTTTAAACTATGATACAATGATCAATTACATTATACCTCACATGTAAGTTTATCTGTAGAATTAAATACCTACATGTGAAGTTTAGTAATTGGCATCATGACTGCTTTTTTTACCTTTGCTTATGTAATGAGAGAAAATGCTTCCTCAGTGTAGGGTAGTTTGCATTTGTCTTATAATGAATGAAACTGGGCAACTTTTCATATGTTTGAAGACCATTTGCTATAAACTGTTTTCCTCCATCGCCAATTTTTATTTTGGGCCTTTGTGTCAAATTAAAAATGGATACAAATTCTTTTACACACCCACTGTCAAGAGGTGGGCTTTATTTTTCCGGCCCTGATTCTGGCCTAGGGTGTGAATACTATATCAGATTCAAGCCCTTAAGAGTAACTTCAGCCTTGGCTTATTAGAGCCCTGGCCCCCTCATATGAAAAAGCATACTACTCTGCCAGAGAGACCATGTGGTGAGGCCCTGAGGCTACATAGACACAGAGATAGACCCAGCTGAGACCAGCCTTCCAAACACACATCCAAGGTCTTAGATATGCCTTCTGGAGAAGAAAAATCACCCAGCTGAGCCCTGCCCAAATTCCTGACTTACAGCAAAACAGTGGTTGTTCTCAACTACTAAGTTTTGGAATAGTTCTTACAAAGCAATAGAGAAACAGAACAGCATTCTTTTTTCTTACTTTTTTTTTTTTTTTTTTTTTTTTTGCATTTTGGAGTTATGTATTAGTAAAATTAGCCATTTGTTTGATGTAGTGCAAATAGATTTTTTCCTAGGTCTTTAGACTTTGCTTATTAAGGTTTTTTTGTCACACAAAACTTGATAATTTTTATATGATAGAATTGATCATATTCTAAATACCAGCTAGAATATACAATTGAGGAAAAGATAATTTTTAAAAGATGAAATATCTATGATTAAACTAGATAAATTAGGAAGAAGAAACAAACTAAAGAAAAAATCTCAAAGAATCAAGGAAAATTTAAACAAATGTACCTTATTTACTTAGATTAAAAAAAAATTCTAAGTTGTTCTAGAGTTTAATGTAATCACAGTAAAAAATAATAAAAGGGGTTTTTTAAGAAAAGCTAATTCTAAAGTTTGTAGGAAAAATAATCAAGAGTAGCTAGGAAAATTCAACCTACATTTAGTCCTACCAAATAACAAAATATTATAAAGCTACAGTATTTTTAACTGTGCTACTGGTTCATAAATAGAAATAATAATCAATTGAACAGAATACACACTATATACATACACACATACACTTGGTATATTTATAAATGCAGTATTTTAAGTCAAATGGGGGACAATGAGGTTTGGGAGTTTTTTTTGGAATGATGGAAAACTGGGCAGCCATCCAGAAATTATAAAGCCATATCAGTTCTAAATTCTAGATTAAATCTCATTCAAGGATTTAAATATAAAAGAGCAAAATAATTTTTTTAAAAAGCAAATTACTTCTGATGACTTGTATAATCAGTCAAATGATTGGTTATAGGGATCCATCCCCAAAATTTTAGGAATCATGATTTCAGAAACAGGAAAATGCAAAACAAGTAGCTAAGCATCTCTTCATGTGAAGATGGAATAGATATACCAGTGTGTTCTATCCATGCTGTCTTTGAATTCAGCAAATCTAACTGGAGTTTCCTCTATGCACAACATGACCCTCTATTGGATTTGAGACAGGAAGATGTCTTAATTATCCCATGCATTTTCTAGCTTTCTATAGTTTAAAAATCACTTTCATATCCTTTTATCTCAACACCTTTATGAGGTCAGTGTTAAATTATCCTACCCAAACAGAAGACTTCAGTTAAGCAAATTATGTTTCTGCCACTTGTTCCCTTAGATTAGTTCTTTCAGTTTCCTCGTCTATAAAATGGGTATCCCAGTTACATGAAACCTCTGCTAGGCCACAAACCCATGACATAACCCAACAAATTCCAGCTCCTCCTCTTCCAGCTGTGTTATTGAGGAAACAATATAGTACAACACTGAGACCTTAATGTGCATGCACACGCTACTTCACTGAAACCTCAGCCGAGTAAGGAAGGAACGTTTGTATCTCTATTTCGGTAACAGCTAAGCTGAGACATGGCAAAGGTAAGGAATTTATCGTTGGTCATACACCACAAGCAAGCTCGGTTGGAACTCAGCAATCAGATTTCAAGGACTTCATGCTAAATAGCTGTGTTCTGTCACCACCTTACAATGGCTATGTAGCAATGGCCAACAGATGTGTTCAGCTCAGCGTCACTAATAGATAAGTGAAAATTAAAACCACAATGAGATACCATCTCTAAATTAACAAATGCTGGTGATGATGTGGAGAAAGGGGAACCCCTTTTGCTCTGTTGATGGGAATGCAGACTGGTGCAGCCACTGTGGAAAGCAGCATGGAGATACCTAGAAAAATTAAAAATGGATCTGCCTTTTGACCCCGCGATTCCACTTCTGGGAGCATTTCCTAAGGAACTCAAAACACTAATTCGAAAGAACACAAGCACCCCTATGTTCATTGCAGCATTATTTACAATCACCAAGATATGGAAGCAGCCCAAGTGTCCATCAGGAGGTGAGTGTATAAAACAGCTATGGGCCATTTATACAACAGAATAATACTTGCCATAAAAAAGAAGGAAATTTTACCCTTTGTGACTATGGATGACCTGGAGAACATTTTGCTACGTGAAATAAGCCAGTCAGAGGAAGACAAATACCATATGATCTCACTCATACATGGAATCTAATGAACACACTGAACTAACAAGGAAAACAGACAGACTTATAGATGGAGAGCAGATGACAGTGATGGGGAGGAGGTTAGAGGATGGAGGGATTGAGCAAAAAGGAAAAAGGACCCATGGACCTGGACAATAGTGTGATGATTGCTGCAGGAGGGGCGTATAAAGGGACTAAATGGTGATGGGAAAAAATACAATAAAGATTAAATAAAAAACCAAAATGTAGCAAACCATAGCCGGCTGGCTTTCAAATTCAGGTGTTTGTGGCTGAGAGTGCCAGGTATGAGTCCTGGATGGATTTGGGCTTCTTGCTGCCCTACCTTCTTCACCGCAACGCTGCCATAAAGCCTAAATTATAGGGAAATAAGCCTTAGAAAAAGCACTAAAGCAACGCATTTTACGAAAAGAGAAAAGTAAGCAACGGAACGATTTGGCTCTTAAAGCTAACTCAAAAATGGAGACACAAACACGCCGGCGTCTCCGCCGCCTTCCTCCAGGTGGCGCTGTAGGACCAACCCCGTTTCAAAGTGCCGCCTCAATTTGGCCTCCCCCAGAGGCTATAGAGCACCAAGGCTAGAGAAGCACTTCCCAGGAGCCGCCCAGGCCGCGCGAGCAGCATCTACTTCCGCTTCCGGTGCTTTATTCTCGAAGTAGGCTTTTGAGGCAGCGTGTTAGTGTGGTCTTTCGTCAGCTTCCACCATGGCGTACCGTGGCCAGGGCCAAAAAGTGCAGAAGGTGATGGTGCAACCCATCGTATCCTATACAGGATGTCAGGACCGGGCCAGAAAACGGGCGGGGTAGGGGCGAACTAAAGAGTAGAGAGCCAGGAGGCTCGGAGGAGCGAGGTGCTCCTTCATCCACTTCCTGTGAGTCCCTGGGGCGCCCGAGCCCAAGAGGAAGCGGGGACGGGTGGGAGGCGGATTTGGCCAGACCCCTACCGGGGACGCGGGAAGGGCGGTGGGGAGCGGGGAGGGACCCTCTTGATTAGGTAGAGCGTGCAAAGGGGAGGTGCCGGTCTTGGGGAGGAGGAGGATGGCGCCACAGGGAACTCCAAGAAAGGAAGAGAGAGAGAGGGGATTCCTCAGAATATTTAGAGAACTAACGAGTGCCTAGTTGGACACTTCTCGTGGCGTAGGCACCTAAAACAAATTCGATGAGGGCATCAGTTTCAAGGAGCAGAGTGTATGCTGTGCGTGTATTTTTTTCTTTAACCGTTGGTGCAGAACCTTATCTTCAGATACTTGCAAAATGTACGTAAGTTGTTTCGTCTTCATGTTTTATCACTGTGTTCTAGTTAAAAAGAGATGAAGTTGGGGATCTCGGAGGGGTATTCTAGGGGAAGGGGTGCAGGGAAAGCTCTCATGTAATAAAATGGTGTGAAGCCATGCTAACTGCAAGCATGTAAAGAATTGTGTCATTTTGCAAGGTCAGAATTACACATTTCAAAAAGTAATTACTGGTTGTGCTAGGGATGTGTGTGGAGGGACTGAGCGAAAAAGAATTAACTAAAGGACATAGACAACAATGTGGTGATTGCGGAGGGGGGAGTGGAGGTGGAAGAAGGTGGTGAGGGGAGGCTAGGTTCAAAGGAGTTAGGGACAGCCTACTTTGAGGGGATTTTTAGCAACAGTCTGAGTTGGCAGGGTAGTGTTTAAATTGTCTCTGAAAGAAAATGTAGGTAAATTTTAGTGACAGCACAATTGAAAAGCATTAATTTCACGCTATTGTAATTTTTAATCACCAGAATCAGGGTTTCTCCCCTGGTTGTTAGATGTGAGATGTCGAAAACTGAGAAACTAGAGGAAGCTGTTTGGCAGTTGGATTTTGCTATAGTGGATAAAAGAAGTAGAAATTACTGCTTTGTGCTACACTGACCTCAGTCTTCACTCTGACTGTACTGAAACTAAAAGCAGTAAGAAACAAGAGTCCCAAGATCACAAGGAAATTAAGTTATCTAACTTTGGACAGTCTGGTCCTAATGTGGTGTTTATTAAATGAGGATGTTTCGTGGCAGGTAATTAGCCTTGGTTATGATGAGTCAAGTGGCTAAAACTGTTGGCTTTTTTTTTTCCTAAGTTTTTTTAGGAGCCATAGTTTTCTATTATTTGACCAAAGTGATTAGATTTTATGTACTTACTTTTTAACATTTCTATTTTTATGATTATTTCAGAGATCTCGGATTCAGGTGTGGCTTTATGAGCAAGTGAATATGCGGATAGAGGGCTGCATCATTGTGAGTACCCAGATATCCAAGATATTTTATCTCAGAGCAGGTTGTTAGAGAAAAAGATCTCACCAAAAAATAAAAAGAAAAAATGGCCAGCCAGACATAGTAGGTGTTTAATAATAATTGACTCCCTGATCTTAATAACATATCTCCCTCCTTACCTCCCAGCTCAGGTGTATTTTAGTGTAAAGGGTGATGTAGTTGGAAAGATTTGAAGAAAATTATGAAGTGATTTATAATTCACCTTAGAAGGGTACAGATATGGTGGGAGCTGATCAGAGGCTTTGTGGAAGTAGTGAAGGTGTGATTAGAGTCAGGACTTAAAGAAAGGGTAAGATTTACACAAGTCACTTAGCTTCTATACAGCTTTTAATAATTGGAATAGTAGGGGAAAAAGAAAAGAAATGGCCTGCCAGAGCAGTGTACAAAAAGTCAAAGACCTAACCCAGAGAAAGTTTTTCAGGGCCACTGTCCTTGCCTCATTGTTCTATTTGATAGGGATTGGTTAATTCATAAAATTGGGGGGAAATTAATTTTTTTAAATGATCTAAACAACATTAGTATTTGAAACAGGACCAAAAGTTAGAGGCAGGTGAGGATTAATAGAGCATTAGCTTTGGGTTAGGTGATACCTGAGAGCTGGGTGGGTTTTGTTAAATAAAACTTCCAGGATGGGCCCTGGCTGGTGTAGCTCAGTGGATTGAGTGTGGGCCTGCAAACCAAAGGATTGTGGTTCGATTCCCAGTCAGGGCACATGCCTGGGTTGCAGGCCAGTTCCCAGTAGGGAATGCTCGAGAGGCAACCATACATTGATATTTCTCTCCCATTCTCCTTCCCTTTCCTTCTAAAGATAAATAAATAAAATTAAAAAAAAAACAACTTCCAGGATGGCAGAATGCCCTTAGTGATGTCTTAAAGAAAGATGAGATGTTGCTGAAACTATGCCCTTTAGGCATCGTAGATTTCCTCAATAATCTCATCTTCCTGATTTACTAGGTGGAAAATAAGAGTGGTTAGTGGTGATAGTTTCTTGTGGGGAACATGGGAAAAGTGGTAGCAGAAGTTAATTCGTATACATACACATATACGCTACTGGGCAGGTTATAAAAGACAGGGAGAGTGGCTCTGGCATAGCTCATGAAATCTGAAGTCCAAAAGGTTCCAGAAATAATGGAGTGCATTCTGGTTTTCTTTGTTTAAAAAGAAGCTTAGAGTGGGAGGTGGTGTTTAATTTGAAGGGAGAGTGAGGGATGGATTTTTGAAGTTAGTTGGCATGTCTTTATTTAGAATGGTGTGGATGTGATCTTACTTGAAGATGACAGTTAATGGCTTGTTTTTCTAGGGTTTTGATGAATACATGAACCTTGTACTAGATGATGCAGAAGAGATTCATTCTAAAACAAAGTCAAGAAAACAACTAGGTAAGAGTATGGATAGTCTATGGAATTTTAGAAATTTTTATTTACTTGGAAAATTGAGTTGTAACTTAGTTCATGTTTAAATTTAGTTTGCACTTGAGAAGTTATTATTGGGGGAGGGGGAGGATATGCTCTTAAAATCATCCTTTTTCACTTATTCCTCACCCCACTCCATTTTGCCTTCCATCTGTCCACTTAGATAACCTTCATCAGTGTCACCAAAGACTAATGGTGTTTAATGGTCAGTACTAGTCCTTGTTTTACTGACCTCTCAACAGCATTTGGCACTGTTTGGCTACTCCGTCCTTAAAACACTTTGTGTTTTCTGTTTTAAGAGCCCTTGGCTCTGTGATACTATACTCAGGTTTTTACTTTTCATTTCTGGTTACTCCTTTCCAGACTTTGTATATTCATTCATTGAGATCCAACCATTAAATGTTTAAATTGCCCAAAGCTTGGTTGTAGGCCCTCCTGTCCCTTGGTGTTTTCTTAGGCACTCAAGACCACACCTTCCACTACCATCTGTGTACAGTCATACGCTTCGTGATGACATTTTGGTTAACGACGGACTGCATATGCCATGGTGGTGTGCCATACAGCCTAGATGTGTAGTAGGCTGTTCTGTCTAGGTTTGTGTGAGCGCACTCTGTGTTCGCACAACTATGAAATCACGTACTGACTGCATTGACTCCCAGACTTACCACTAGTCCTAGACCTCCCTGACCCTATTAAACATTTCTACTTGAATGTGTCAAAGAATGGTAACATATCAGAAAACAGACTTAATTCCCACCCCTCACCCTTTTAGGGCTGTTTTAGTGTTCCCTGCCTTACTGAATAGCACCAATTTCTACTTAGTTTATTGATTGATTTCTCTGCCACTACCCCATCCCCCTCCAGTTTGCTCTGCGGGCTGTACTAATTTTTGAGAAGCACCAATCTGACTTTGCCATCGCTTGCTTGACATCCTTCCTTCACTGGCTTCCTGCTGCTGACAGGATGAGAAAATTTTTAATGTATTCTTCAGGGTTCTTCATGATCTGGGCTTGCCTCCATCTCCTTTCTGCTTTATTTTCTGAGCTTCATCCACATTTGTTTTTTTCAGTTCTTTGACTCTGCGCATGTACTCTGCTATAAATCTTTGAATGTCTTGTTACCTGTGTCTTTAGGACTCAGATAAATGTCACCTCCTCCCAGGGTTTTGTTTTATTTCATTTTATTTTGTTTTGTTTTGTTTTGCTTGGGGTGGGGTTGGGGGCTGAGGAGCAGGGCTCTCTGAGTTTGTAGTAAAATGTGCATTAGTGGTATTATTTTATTAGTTGCTCTCCCGCTGGACCACATGCTCCATAAGCACACGAGTCTCATCTTTTTTGCTCCCTATGTGCTCAGTGCCTAACTCAGTGTCTGGCATGTAGTAGAAACTCAAAAATATTTGGTCAATGAACACAACTTTTTATGCCAGGTAATAGAGTCTTTAGGATTCATGGCGTCATCAAGAAAAACAATAATTTTCGTTACAATCCCATTAACTTAGGTTTATTTAGGCATTTTGTTTTTAATTGTTTTAATGCCTAGGACTTTTTATCAGTGGCGGGCTTCAGGTGTCTCTTTTATCCAGACCCTGAGGATTTTCTTGAGCCTATACTAGATACGTGGAAAGTAGATTCTGAAAATTGTGTGGCTCACTTCTTCCTGCTTAGGCTATTTTTGTGAAAGCCTGGATTTTTTAAATTTAAACATGTCATGCCAGGAAGTGCAAGCCAGCCTTATTGACATAGAATTTATAAATAATTTACAAAGTGTTGAATTCCCATAGTAGTATCTTGTGAATGTAGGAAAGATAAATATTACCTGGTATAGAAGCCTGGGAAAGTTTAATCACTGCTGGGCTTAATTCACGGTTCTCAAGCTGTTCTACTGAACTCCTGTGTTTCTGAACATATTTATGGGTATTTCTCAGGAAAAAAAGTATTCTCTGCTCATATAAGTTCATGAAATATTGGGTGAAATATTGGGGCTCTAGTATGCTTCATTTTAAACTTGACATACAACACATTTTCCAACTTCTACAAACTCAGAGCATCAGGAAATGTTGGGGTAGACCTATTCAGTTAACTTAGTCTACAGAAACTGTACTTTTCATAAAATAACATCTCTCTACCTTCATTAAGTTACTGGTTTTTTTTTTTTTTATTAGGTTATTGTTAAAAAAGTACATTTGCTCTAATATACACAGCCTTTCAGTATCTGGGTATTTGAAAATGCTCACATACAAGAAAACATTTTCAAAATTGCTTAAGAACCATTCAAAATTCTGAGGCTAAAACGTTGCCTGAGTAGCTATTAAGAGCTTTTCTTTTTAATTTTGTGTTTCAGGTCGGATCATGCTGAAAGGAGATAATATTACTCTCCTTCAAAGTGTCTCCAACTAGAAATGACTAATGAAATGAAAAATTGTTGAGGAGCAATACAGTTTGTGTTTTTTAGGTATTCTCTGTTGCGGGAAGTCCTTGAACATTTATTCATATTGTTTTGAGTACCCCTTTGTTGTTGCCAGACCACAATAAATGCTATGTGATTGTTTTTATTAAAAAATTTACATTGTTCTTTCTATCCTGTGGTAAAGACCTTTTACACAGTGACACCATTAGCTGTTGGTATTTTAGTTTTCTGAAGAGTGGCTGTTAGCGGGTATTTGCTTTTCACAGAGCCTGCTCTATAGATTCTTAAGGCAAAGAGTAGGAATTCTAACTGACAGATAAGCTTCTGATATTGGGTGGGAGAGAACAGGAAGGTTCACAAAAATAAAGGCTGTTACACTAACATATGTCTTCATCATCAATTCTGATTCTGGATGCTGGAACACTAGAGTTTCTAACCACAATAGGTTGGGGACATAACATCTATAGTATTTCATAGAGTTACTGTGTGTTTGTTAATTTTTTTTAAAGATTTTACTTATTTATTTTTAGAGAGAAAGGAAGAGAGGGAGAGAAACATCAACGTGTGGTTGCCTGTCTTGTGCCTCCTACTGGGGACCCGGCCGGCAACCCAGGCATGTACCCTGACTGGGAATCGAGCCAGCAAACTTTTGGTTTGCAGGCCCACACTCAGTCCACTCAGCTACACCAGCCCGGACTGTTTGTTAATTTTTTTTTATCACTAAGATTAGACTGTGAGAAATACTTGGGTATGGACAAAGAATGAAATGTCTTAAAAGTTTATTAAAAATAAACTCTGTTAAGAGTTAACAGGAGGGAGACTATGAGATTGGTAACATGAAAAAAGATGATAAGCATTATGTTGGTTGGGAAAACACCTGTCTCTTTTAAGAATTTTGTTCCTGCCCTGGTGATTACTTATTTCGTAATTGAATTGTGTGGACAGATTTCTTCTTCCCCCAATATCTCAAGATGGTTCTAGTTAGAATTCCGTAAATTGGTTATTAAGCATCTGCTGTTAGGCACAAAGTTGAATAAACACAGTGAAACAGGCTGGCAAACAAAACAAATAGCTACAATACCGTGTGCGAAGTGCTATTTAAATTGGATCTTGAAAGATGAGAAAGGCCTTCCTTAAAATTCTGGTAATGGAGCCCTGGCTGATGTGGCTCAGTGGACTGAGTGCTGGCCTGCAAACCAAAGGGTCGCCAATTCAATTCCTAGTCTAGGGGACATGCCTGGGTCGCAGGCCAAGTCCCCAGTAAGAGCAACACAAGCAGCAACCGCACATTGATGTTTCTCCCTCCAGTCCTCTCTAAAAATAAATAATAAAACTTAAAAAAAAATTTTTTTTTAATTCCGGTGATAGACAGTCTTACCAAGTACCAGCCAGGAAGGACCAAGGGTCCATTTCCTGCCTTTCTAAGTTCCTATGAGGGAGATATGGAACTATTCTTTAAACTGAGTAAAAGAAACTGAGACAGAGATTGGTAGGTGAGTATAGAGTATCTAGCTTACAACTTGGCATTCTAGGTGTTCTGGTATTTGAACTTGTGCTTTTTTAGTAATATTTTGAAACAAAGGGCTGCTTTAGTTCCTAACATTTGAATTTGAAATTCATTGAATTTGCAACAGCATGCAAAGAAAAACATTGGGCAGCAGAGGGAGTTGCAGCCCTAAAACTGCTTCAGCCTTTCTGGTGAAAAGCTGGTTTTTTGTTTGTTTGTTTTTAATATATTTTATTTGTTATGCTGTTACAGTTGTCCCATTTCTCCCCCATCATTCCCCTCCACCCTGCACACCCCCTCCCTCCCACATTTCCCCCCTTTACTTCATGTCCATGTGTCATAAGTTCTTTAGCTTCTACATTTCCCACACTATTCTTGCCCTCTCCCTGTCTATTTTCTACCCACTGTCTATGCTACCTACTCTCTGTACCTTTTCCCCCTCTCCTTCTCCCACACCCCTGTTGCTAACCCTCCATGTGATCTCAATTTCTGTGGTTCTGTTCCTGTTCTAGTTGTTTGCTTTTGTTTTAGGTGTGGTTGTTAATAGCTGTGAGTTTGCTGTCTTTTTACTGTCATTTTTTTATCTTCTTTTTCTTAGATTAAGTCCCTTTAACATTTCGTATAATAAGGGCTTGGTGATGATGAACTCCTTGAACTTGACCTTATATGAGAAGCGCTTTATCTTCCCTTCCATTCTAAACGAAAGCTTTGCTGGATAGAGCAATTTTGGTTGTACGTCCTTGCCTTTCAAGACTTCAAATACTTCTTTCCAGTAAGGTCTTCTTGCCTGCAAGGTCTCTTTTGAGAAATCAGCTGACAGTCTGATGGGAACTCCTTTGTAGGTGACTGTCCCCTTATCCCTTGCTGCTTCTAGAATTCTCTCCATTTTAATGTTGGGTACTGTAATTATGATGTGCCTTGGCGTGTTCCTCCTTGGGTCCAACTTCTTCGAGACTCTCTGAGCTTCCTGGACTTCCTGGTAGTCTATTTCTTTTGCCAGATTGGGGAAGTTCTCCTTCATTATTTGTTCAAATAAGTTTTCCACTTGTTGCTCTTCCTCTTCCCCTTCTGGTACCCCTATAATCAGGATGTTGGGATGTTTAAAGATGTCCCGGAGGTTCCTAAGCCTCTACTCATTTTTTTGAGTTTTTGTTTCTTCCTTGTTTTCTGTTTGGTTGTTTGTTTCTTCCTTCTGGTCCACTCCATTGATTTGAGTCCCAGTTTTCCTCCCATCTCTATTGGTTCCCCATGCATCTTCCTTCATTTCACGTATTGTAGCCTGCATTTTTTCATCTAATTTGTGAACAAAATCAACCAATTCTGTGAGCATCCTGATGACCAGTGCTTTGAACTGTACATCTGATAGGTTGGCTATCTCTTGGTCACTTAGAGGAATTGGCTCTGGGGCTTTCATTTGTTCTCCGGTTTGAGCCATTTTTGGTGGTGTGTGTGTCTGTGTGTCTGGTAGTGGCTGTTATGTACTTAGGGGTGGAGCCTTAGGTGTTCCCCAGGGTGGGGCAGCCTAGTCACTGAGTTGTGATGCTGTATGGGGGGCGGGGTCCAAGAGGGAACAATGACGCTTGCTCCGCTCTCTTGGATTCCAGTCCCTTCCAAGGCTTCCCCTTTGACTGGATTATCTGTGCACGAATGTGAGACCACCTGGTCAGCTAGCCGCCTTGCATGGCCTCACTGGGTCTGCGCAGTTGCCACCCCGTGCCCGGGGTCTGCTAGCCACCGCCTGTGTGCTTAGGGTCTGCCAGCCGCTGCTACATTCATGCCCGGGTCCACACCTCCCCTTTTCGCCTGCCGCGACTCCGCCCCTCTTACTGGTCTGGATGAATGGTTGTTGGACTTCTGTACAGTTCAATTTTCTATCAGTTCTGGTGGTTTTCTTGTTTCTAAATATTTGTTGTCCTTAATTTTGATTGTGAGAGGAGGCACAGTGTGTCCACCTACACCTCTTGGCTGGTGAAAAGCTTTTTAAGAGCAAAGACTGCAGCTTTCTTGGCACCAAAGTAGCTGGAAAGAAGGATAAAAGCTGGAGCAGTATAATCCCTAAGAAAACCTGCTGCTTCCATGTCCCTGTACAGCCTTTCTCACCTGGCTGCCCTGTGTAAGCAAAACTGTGCCTGCTGTGGCTTATTCTTAATGGATCAAGACATGGAAGGTTCTATTTTTGACAAAGCAAATGATAGAAATAAGGTACAGTTGAACGTACAATTGATTTCTGTATTTAGAAATCTCGGCTTGTTTTGTGCTCTATCAGAACATGTGGTTCCTTTTTAAGTTGTACTTTTCCACAAACTAGATTTTTTTCTTCCAACCAGAATTTGTATTATAAGAGGCATTACACTCTACTTCGTGAAGATTATTAAAGCATGCTGCTGAGAAGCTGCTCTTGTTGGCAGCCCTTGGTATGTGAGCAGTTATTTTTCTGGAATGGCTTTTGGTTTCCAAATGGATCTTGCTATGCACACACTAACTCTCTTGTAACATTCTTAAAGTGGGGAGGAGAGGAGAATTAGACTGAAAAAGGGCTGATGCTGGGCTTGGTGTTCTTTAGCAGCAGGTGAGGAGAAAGATTTTGTGTTTGAAGGTCCCAGCTATTGTATCACATTGGTCAGTTTCAGGATAGAGTGGATCTCCAATTTGGATGAAACATTACTGACCAGGAAGTGTCATGGGTGTTAGCTAGGGCAGCATCTCATGTTACCTGAGTGACACAGGGGCTTTTTCTTATTTCTTTTAGAACTAATAACCACCTACTCCTGGCATGCTTTTGGGAGATGAGACACTTGGTAAAACTTAAGGTGGCATAAGAATTTAAATCAGTACCTAGAGTTTAATTTTAATTTAAAACTTATACCCAATGGAATTTTAAAAGTTGAGTATAAAAATATTAACTTAGTACATATTAATGATCAAAATGCAAACAGTACAGAAAGATACAAAGTAGAACACAAAAGTCCGTTCTTTCTCCATCAGTATTTTCCATAGGTCACCACTATTAAGAAATAATTAGCTGGTTATTTCTTTAAAACTTTTTAAATTTTTATTTTGGTAAAATACACATACTATTTACTGTCTTAACCATAGTTAAGTGTACAGCTCAATAGTATTAAGTATATTCACATTTGTTGTGCAACCAGTCTTTAGAACCTTTCCATCTTACAAAACTGAACCTCTGTATCCCATTAAACAACTTTCTATCCCTCCCTTCTCCAGCCCCTGGCAACTAGCATTCTATTTCCTGTTTCTGAGTTTGACTACTCTAGATAAATTAAGTAGAATCATGAGGTATTTGTCTTTGTGACTGACATATTTAATTTAGTGTAATGTCCTCAAGGTTCATCCATGTTGTAGACTGTATCACAATTTTCTTTTTAAGGCTAAATAATCTATTGCATGTATGCATACCACATTTTTTCTACACATTCAGTTGTCAGTAGACAGGACTTCTATCTTTTGATGATTGTGAATAATACTGCTATGAACGTGGGTGTACAAATATCTTTTGGGAGACCCTGCTTTCAATTCCTGAGTATATGCTCAGAATTTATTTATTTATTTTTTTTCGTAAGGAACAGCAGCCTCAACATTTTACATTCTTACCAACAGTGCACAAAGGTTCCAGTTTTTCCACATGGTCAGAACTTTTCTCTATTTTTGATAGCAACCATCCTAACAGTTGTGAGGTTGTCTCGTTGTGGTTCTGATTTGCTTTCCCATAACAGTTAGTGATGTTGAACATCTTTTCATATGTTTATTGGTCATTTGTATATCTTTGGAGAATTGTCAGAGTTCCTTGTCCATTTTTAAACATTTTTTGTTGAGTTTTTTTTAAACATACTTTCTCCCATTTTGTGGGTTGCATGTTTATTCTGTTGTGCTTTTCGATGCACAGGAGTTTTCATTTTAATGTAATTAGTTTATTTTTGTTGCCCATGCTTTTGGTTTCAAAGGTATTTTTATTTACTTGTGAAGACGTACCTCTGCAGTTTGATGCTTATAAACAAAACTTGGACATGTTTTCATGTTAAACAGCTGAAATGTATTCTATTGTGTGAGTCTCTTAATTTTAATCACCCCATTGATGGATATTTTAGGGTTTTTCCAATTTTTTGCCGTTAGAAGTTTTGTAATTACATCTCTGTACCTGTTTTTCTCCACTTAAATTTTCTGTGAAATGAATTTTTAGAAGTGGAATTGCTAGATCAAACAGTGTGCACATTTAAAAATTCTATAGGTATTCTAAACTGCCTTCCAAAGTACATATGAGAAAATTGATTTTCTCATATAAGCCAACCATCAGGCATTAATTTTTATGAAACTCAGACTTATTGTGAGGATATTATGAAATAACTGCTACCATCCTAAGGATGCCAGGATAGAAAAAAGGACAAATTTTGTTTTTTGATGACTTTTGAACCACTGAATTAATCAGCTCTAGAACTCCTCCTACCACCAAACTTGTTACATGAGAGAATAAATTTTCTGGTTGGATTCTTTCTTACAACTAAAGTATTGTTTAGTTAAGAACAATTCTTAAGAAGAATGTCAGAACAGGGGTGCTTGTCTTCAGTACCTCTTAAACTTGGAAGTCGTTCTGTGAAGAATTCTTAAATGCCACGGTTGAAAAAGTTGGCAATTGAAGTAAAAAAAAATCTTGGATTATGTGGAGGAATACAAATGAAATGTTTTATAAATTGACCTTGTATCCTATGACCTAGCTATACTCAATTATTCTGGTAACTTTTTTGTGGATTGCTTGGGATTTTCTATATAAATAGTCCTTTTGTCTGCACATGAAAATGTAAGAAATAAAATTTCAAATAAAAAGTAGTATTTTTGGCCCTGGCTAATGTGGCTCAGTGGATTGAGCACCAGCCTGTGAATCAAGGGGTCACCGGTTTGATTGCCAGTCAGGGCACATGCCTGGGTTGCAGGCCAGGTCAACCACACATTGATGTTTCTCTCTTTCTCCCTCCCTCCCCCTCTCTAAAATAAATAAATACAATCTAAAAAAAAAAAAGGTATTTTTGGACTTCTAGGCAAGATGGAGGCATAGGTAGGTACACTATGCCTTCTCATACAACCAAAAGAAGGACCACAACAAATTTAAAAACAAAAAATAACCAGAACTCCCAGAAAATCGAACTGTACGGAAGTCCGATAACCAAGGAGTTAAAGAAGAAACATTCATCCAGACCAGTAAGAGAGGTGGAGACAGGCAGCCAGGATGGAGAGGACTCTTGGCAAGGTGGCGGCTGGAGGATGGGGGCAGGCAAAGCGGTGGCTGGCAGAGCGGGTGGTCTCACATTTGCGTGCAGATAAACCAGGAGGAATAACTGGGCAGCGAGACAGCGCAACCCAGAGTTCCAGTATGGGGAAATGAAGCCTCAAAACCTCCGACTGAAAAAACTTTGGGGATTGTGACAGTGGGAGAAAATCCCAGCCTCACAGGAGAGTTTGTTGGAGAGATCCATAGGGTCCTAGAACCCACCCACCCAGGAATCAGCACCAGAAGGGCCCAGTTTGCTTGTGGGTTGCAGAGGAAGTGGCTGAAAGCCGGCTGAAAGCCAGCTGAGAGCTAAGCAAGCAGCATTGTTCCATCTCAGACTCCCCCGCCCCCCACATGCAGTGCTACAACACAGCCACATGGGTTGTCTCATCCTGGCAAATAACTAAGGCTCGCTCCTTGCTATGTGACAGATGCACAGTAACAAAAAAAAAAAAAAAAAACTGTCCCAAATGAAAGAACAGATCAAAGCTCCAAAAATACATCTGAGCAACGAAGAGATAGCGAACCTATCAGATGGAGAATTCAAAACACTGGGAATCAGGATGCTCACAGAATTGGTTGAGTATGGTTGCAAAATAGAGGAGGAAGTAAAGGCTATGAAAAGTGAAATAAAAATATATAGGGAACCAAGAGTAAAGGGAAGGAAACCAGGACTCAATGATTTGGAGTAGAAGGAAGAAAACATTCAACCAGAACGGAATGAAGAAGCAAGAATTTAAAAAAGAGGATTAAGAACCTCCAGGACAACTTTAAGTGTTCCAACATGTGAATCATAGGGGTGCCAGAAGGAGAAGAGGAGGAGCAAGAAATTGAAACTACTCGAACAAATAAAGGAGAATTTCCCCAATCTAGTGAAGGAAATAGACTTTCAGGATGTCCAGGGAGCTCAGAGAGTCCCAGAGAAGTTGGACCCAAGGAAGCACACACCAAGGCACATCGTAATTACATGACCCAAGATTAAAGAGAAGAGAATCTTAAAAGCTGCAAGAGAAAAGGAGACAGTTACCTACAAAGGAGTTCCCATAAGGCTATCAGCTGATTTTTCAAAACAAACCTTGCAGGCAAGAAGGGGCTGGAAAGAAGTATTCCAAGTCATGAGAGGCAAGGACCTACATCCAAGATTACCCTACCCAGCAAAGCTATCATTTAGAATGGATGGGCAGGTAGTGCCTCCCAGATAAGGTCAAGTTAAAGGAGTTCACCAAGTCCATATTATATGAAATGTTAAAGGAAGGGCTTATCTAAGAAAAAGAAGGTGAACAAAAATATAAACAGCAAAATGACAACAAACTCACAACTATTAACATCTGAACCTAGGGGAAAAAAAAAACACTAAGCAAACAACTAGAACAGGAACAGAATCACAGAAATGGAGAACACATGGAGGCTTATCAGGAGGGAGAGGGAAGGGGGAATGGGAGAAAACTTACAGGGAATAAAAATTGTAAATGGCAGGTACAAAATAAGGGGAGGTTAAGAAAGGTATAGGAAATGGAGAAGCCAAAGAATTTATGTGTATGACCTATGAACATGAACTAAGGGTGGGGGGGATGCTGGTGGGAGGATGCAGGGCAGAGAGGAATAGGGGAGAAAAAATGGGACAACTGTAATAGTATAATCAATAAAATACACAAAGGGGAATATATATACCATTCTTTTTGTTGTGTAGTGTGTTTTTTGTATGTTAGATCTAATTATGTCATTGTATTAAGTACAGTGTTCCTTATCTTCTGTCTGGTTGCCTATTTTTATTGAGAATGCAATATTGACATTTCTAATTATTTTTTAAATTATTTTATTGTTGAAGTACGCTTGTCTGCATTTACCCCCACCCCCACCCCAGCCATCCCCAGACATCTCCATTTTAGAGTTGTCTGTTTCTCTCTTTAATTCTGTTTTTGCTTGATATATTTTGCTGGTATGTTATTAGGTGCCTAAATGGTTATAATTGCTGTAACTTCTTGCTGTATTGTACCTTTTATTATGTAATATCCTTCTACATCTTTTTAACCTTTTTCAATTCATCTATTTTTCTGATATTATTATAGCCATCCCTGCTGTGTTTTCATTACCGTTTTCATGGATATCTTTTTTGCATTCTTTTATTTTCAATCTATTTGTGTTTTTGGGTCTTAGGTGAGTCTCTTGTAGATAACATATTATTTAGGATCACATGTTTTCATCCATTCTGCCAGTCTTTGTCTTTTAATTGGAGAGTTTAATCTATTTACATTTAAAGTAATTCCTGATAAGAAGGGACATGCTCATATCATTTTGCTCTTTGTTTTCTGTATTAGGTATAGCTTTGTTTGTTTCTCATTTTCTGCAATTCCGTCTTTTGTATTTAGTTGATGTTTTGTGTAACTACATGTTTTAATCCCTTTTTCATTTTCTTTTGTTTATATTCCATATTTTCTTGTGGTTACCATGGGGATAACACTCAACATCCTATACTTACAAAACTCTAATTTTAATTTGTACCAGCTTAATTTAAGTTACATACAAAAATTCTTCTTCTTTACAGTTCCCTCCCCACCCTTCAGTTGTTATATCACAAAACTGAATCTTTATACACAGTGTGGCCCAAACAAATGAATTAATTCTTTTAAATGCTTTAATGTCTTAAGTATGTATAAAACGTGTGAAATTAGAAGTCCAAGTTACAATAATAGTAGTGTTTATTTAGACTAATAATTTTTTAAAGATTTTACTTATTTATTTTTAGAGTGAGGGGAAGGGAGGGAGAGATACATTGATGTGAGAAACATTGACTGGCTGCCTCTTGTATGTGCTCTGACCAGGGATGGAACTCACAGCCCATGCATGTGCCCTGATTGGGAATGAAACTGGTGATCTTTTGGTTTGTGGGATGACACCCAGCCAACTGAGCACACAGGTCAGGATGCAGACTAATATTTTTAAAAAATGTGTTAGTCTCTCAAATTATGTAGAAAACAAAAAATGAAGTTAAAAATGGTTAAAATAATACTACCTTTCATAATTTCCCATGTACAGTCAGTCATGTGTGACAACATCTTGGTCAATGATGGACCACATATATGAGGGTGGTATACCATGTAGCCTAGTTGTGTAGTAGTCTGTATCATCTTGGTTTGTGTGAGCACACTTTATGTTGTTCACAAAATAATGAAATGAGCTAATGCTGTGTTTCTCAGAATATATCCCCATTGTTAAGTGGAACATGGCTGTATTTAGCTTTGTTGAGATTTTTATTTCTTTTTTTAAAATATATTTTATTGATTATGCTATTACATTTGTCCCATTTCTCCCCCATCATTCCCCTCCACCCTGCACACCCTCTCCCACCCACATTCCCCCTTTAGTTCATGTCCATGTGTCATAAGTTCTTTAGCTTCTACATTTCCCACACTATTCTTGCCCTCCCCCTATCTATTTTCTACCCACCGTCTATGCTACTTATACTCTGTACCTTTTCCCCCTCTCTCCTCCTCCCACCCCCCTGTTGCTAACCCTCCATATGATCTCCATTTCTGTGTTTCCGTTCCTGTTCTAGTTGTTTGCTTAGTTTGCTTTTGTTTTAGGTGTGGTTGTTAATAGCTGTGAGTTTGCTGTCTTTTTATTGTTTGTATTTTTGATCTTTTTCTTAGATAAGTCCCTTTAACATTTCATATATTAAGGGCTTGGTGATGATGAACTCCTTTAACTTGACTTATCTGAGAAACACTTTATCTTCCCTTCCATTCTAAATGACAGCTTTGCTGGATAGAGCAATTTTGGATGTAGGTCCCTGCCTTTCAAGACTTCAAATATTTCTTTCCAGTCCCTTCTTGCCTGTAAGGTCTCTTTTGAGAAATCAGCTGACAGTCTAATGGGAACTCCTTTGTAGGTGACTGTCCCCTTATCCCTTGCTGCTTCTAGAATTCTCTGCTTCATTTTAATGTTGGGTACTGTAATTATGATGTGCCTTGGCATGTTCCTCCTTGGGTCGAACTTCTTTGGGACTCTCTGAGCTTCCTGGACTTCCTGGTCGTCTATTTCCTTTGCCAGATTGGGGAAGTTCTCCTTTATTATTTGTTCAAATAAGTTTTCCACTTGTTGCTCTTCCTCTTCCCCTTCTGGTACCCCTATAATTCGGATGTTGGGACGTTTAAAGATGTCCTTGATGTTCCTAAGTCTCTCCTCATTTTTTTGAATTCTTGTTTCTTCTGTTTGGTTGTTTCTTTCTTCCTTCTGGCCCACTCCATTGATTTGAGTCCCAGTTTTCTTCCCATCACTGTTGGTTCCCTGTGCATTTTCTTTCATTTCACTTAGTGTAGCCTTCAGTTTTTCATCTAATTTGAGACCCAAATCAACCAATTCTGTGAGCATCCTGATCACCAGGGCTTTGAACTGTGCATCTGACAGGTTGGCTATCTCTTGGTTGCTTAAAAGTATTGGCTCTGGTGGTTTCATTTGTTCTTTTGTTTGAGCCATTTTTTTTTTTAATCTGATTCCACCTGTTACATATGAGGGGCAGAGCCTTAGGTGTTCACCAGGGTGGGGCAATCCAGTTGCAGAGTTGTGATGCTTTATGTGGGGGTGGGATCAGAGAGGGAACAATGGTGCTTGCTCTGCTCTCTCACAGACTTTAGTCCCCTCTGTGAGGCTGGGAGTTTCTCTTGGCACCTCAGACCCCACAAGTGTTTTCAATGGGTGCTTTTAAGCTTTATTTCCCAGCGCTGGGGCCCGGGGTTATGCAGTCTGTCTCACTGCCCGTTTTCATCTGGTATATCTGTGTGAATGTGTGATGTGACCTCAGTCAGCCGCCTTGCGCGCCTCGCTGGGTGTGCTCGTTGCCTCCCCGTGCCTGGGGTGCGCTAACTACAGCCTGCACGTCCGGGACCACTTGCCACTGCTTTTTCCTGCATCAATCCCTCTCCACCAGCTGCCAACTCTGCCCCTATTACCAGTCTGGGTGAATCGTTGGACTTCCGTACAATTCAATTTTCTATCTGTTCTGGTTGGGGTTTTTTTGGTTCTAAATTTTTGTTGTCCTTAATTTTGGTTGTGAGAGGAGGCACAGTGTGTCCACCTATGCCTCCATCTTGGCCAGAAGTCCCAACTGGAAATTTTAAATTACATATATAGCTCACGTTGGACAGCACTGGCCTAGATTGTGTGTGACATGAGTTAAAAAACACTGTTCCCACAGTTCCACAATGTTGCAACAATTAAAAATGGTAGGTCTATGGAGTTATTAGAGTATTTGATATTGGGCATATAGGAAAGAGCCTGGAGAGCCAATGCAGAACCAACTGATTAGAGACCAAAAAAAAAAAAAAAAAAAGGTGGGCATTGTCAGGGTTTATTGCTTAAAGGCAATTATTGTCCCATTTAAAGTTATAGATCAACCACACAGAACTACATAGCCATGCTTTCTGTTTTTAATCTACAAGGTCCAGCACAAATAGTGTCCCTGTTTTATTACAAAATCTTTCATTACAAAATCATAAGCATGTAATTCGGTAACATAACAATATCACACTCAAGCACACCATATGACATTTTAGGTGAAATGTTCAAATTAAAACTATAAATTATTACACCCATATTATTACCTTACCAACCATATTCAAGCAGGCCTTTCTTCTGCCAGACTCTGTATAATCGAAGAAGTTAATTTTTTTTTAAAAAAAGAGTTAAACATAAAAGTTGAAAAAACAGTAACAAGGATAAAATTAGTGAAAGAGTGATTAAATATTAATAACAGAAGAAAAATAGAATTAACAAACTCCACTCCAGGAAGACACACAATCCAATTAAAAAATGGGCAAAGTGCCCTGGCTGGTGTAGCTCAGTGGATTGAGCGCGGGCCTGCGAACCAGAGGATCGCGGTTCGATTCCCAGTCAGGGCACATGCCTGGGTTGCAGGCCAGTTCCCAGCATGGGACACATAGGAGGCAACCATACATTGATATTTCTCTCCTTCTCCCTCTCTCCTACCCTTCCCCTCTAAAAATAAATAAATAAATATTAAAAAAAAAATAAAAAATGGGCAAAGTACCTGAATAGACACTTCTCCAAGGAGGACATACAGAGAGCCCAGAGGCATATGAAAGAATGCTCAGCATCACTAGCCATCTGAGAGATGCAAATTAAAAGCACAATGAGATATGACTTCATACCAGTGAGAATGGCCATTGTAAACAAATCAACAAACAAGTGCTGGAGAGGTTGTGGAGAAAAGGGAACCCTAGTGCACTGTTGGTGGGAATGCAGACTGGTGCAGTCACTGTGGAAAACAGTATGGAATTTCCTCAGAAAATGAAAAATGGAACTGCATTTTGACCTGGAAATTCCACTGCAGGGATTATATCCTAAGAATCCTGAAACACCAATCCAAAAGAGCCTATGCACCCCAGTGTTCATAGCAGCACAATTTACAACAGCCAAGTGCTGGAAGCAACATAAGTGTCCATCAATAAATGAATGGATCAAAAAACTGTGGTATATTTACACAGTGGAATACGCAACAGAAAGAAAGAAGGAGTTCCTATCCTTCACGACAACATAAATGGAGCTGGAGAGCATTATGCTAAATTAAATAAACCAGGTAGTGAAAGACATACCAATGATCTCACCTGTAAATGGAACCTAATCAACAAAAGAAACAAGCAAAATAGAAGCAGAAGGGAAATAAAGAACAAACTGACAGTAACCAGAGAGGAGGGGTAGGGGGATAATGGGAGAAAGATGGCAAAGGGTCATCAAGGAACATGTATAAAGGACCCATGGACAAAGCCAAAGGGGAGTAGGATTGAGGGTGGGAGGTGGGGATAGGTGGGGTGGAGGAAAGTGTTGGAGGGAAAACGGAGAGAACTGTATTTGAACAACAATAAAAAAAATAAAGAATTAACAGAAAGACAGCTCAGAATTCAAAAGGAAAACACATACTGCTCTAAATGAAGAGTTAAACATCTTCTCCACCAACGATTGCTCCCCATACTAGATACAGGAGCCAGTGAATTTACCTAAAATTATATTGAAAATTTAGAGGAAACACTCATTTTTTAGGGGAATGTAGTGAACAGCTTCCATCGGATTTATAGAGCAGTTAGCTTGTCCTCTACCTCCAACAGGTTTATAACCACAGCTGTAAAAATAATAAAACTCTGGGTTTCTGATCATGATGGAATAAGAGGGACTGCATTTGCCCTCTCACCAGAAACAACTAAACATTTGGGGAAAAAAAAAAAAAACGAAACAGCTATTTTCAGACATTGGTCATTGTAGGATAGTGATCTGTGACAGAAAGGAACCAAATGAGGTGAGCTATACATTTAGCCCAAGTTATTGTTAGAAAACATTTTTGTCAGGCCTCAGTGCAGTAGGCAGGTACCCAGGTGAAGCCAAGGAGTCTCTGAGTTGAGGAAATGGAGCCAATCTGGGTTAGCCAAGGTAGATTATAGGGCAGTCTACCAAAGAGAGAGCCGAAGATATGAAGACTTTGCTTAAATCTTCTGCTGAGTGTTAGCATATACCTCTAAGGTAACAACAACCCAAGGCAGGGGACATAAATGCCAAAAAGCAAAAGAGTGAACACTGCATATGTCACACAGGGCTGAAATGCTTTGTATTCCCACTAACTACAGAGAAAAGGCCTCATGCTTCACAGAGTATGAGGAGTACTTAAATGGACATTGCATTAGTAGTGGGACATAAATAGCCCTAAATTAAGATAGTTTTGGTTTCACCTAGCACAAGTTAAAAGAGCTTTGAAAAAACAAACTAGTTCCAACTAAACCTTGATCCCAGGACAAAGCTCAAGAATATTGTAATTGCAAAAATATCTGGCACTCAACAAGGTGAAATTCACAATGTCTTACATCCAATTGGAAATTATCAGGCATGCAGAGAAGCTGAAAAATGCATTCCACAGTGAGAAAATCAATAGAAACACACCTGGAAATAACACAAATGATAGAATTTAGTTTACAAAGACATTAAAACACTTACAGCTATGTGAGTTCTGTCCAGAAGGTATTCAGCATGTACTATGAAAAATAGAGACATTTATTGAAGAAGATACAAGATACAAGCAACACTGTACATAGGACAACGACTCCTCAGTCCCCTTCAAAGGAGGCACCTTGGGACCTCACACAGTTCTCCCAGTTGCCATGAGCCGCCCCATTGTATTTTCCTGAATCTCACTGATGGCCTGAAATCTCTTCCCCTTCAAAAGTGATTTTAGTTTTGGGAAAAGCCAGAAGTTATAGGATGCCAAATCTGTAGGGGAACCTGAGTCACCTGGGTGATTTGATGTTTTTCCAAAAAAACTCTGCAGGAGCCATAATGCATGAGCAGGTGCATTGGTTGTTGTGATGAGGCTGCCTGTTGGGAACCACCCTGCCTGGTTTTAGAAGCTGTAACACCCCCCCGCCCCCAACCATGGCTAAGGCTGAGTGAGAGACCTTGGGACCATGAGCCACTGAGGAGACAAAGCTTATCTTCCTGGCAGAGGCACCACCTCTGCCCCTTTTACTTCACCCTGCGTGGCCTCGAGTGGATGACCAGTTAGCCAATGACAGGTAAGATTCCCCAAGGGAGGGATGACCTAAGACAGGCATGGTCACAAAGGGGGCCCTCAGGGGAGGACTTCAGGGGCTATAGAAAAAGGGGGTGATGGACCCTTGCTCCTTGGCTTTGACATAGCCTGAGTTCTCACTCTGCAAGAATTCTAATCCCTTGGCTGCCTTACTTCCCCTGCCTGACTTAAGCCTAAAACAATGATGGAGGGTGGTGCAGCCCTGTAATGGAAAGGGTGGGTTCCTTGGGGTGATCAGGCCTAAGAAAGAATACATAAAATCCTGTGAAACCTGCTTTGCTAAGTATGCCCTCAATTTTCTGATAAGGGTCCAAGCATGAAATGAGTTTGTTTCCCAAAGTTTTATAGCTCTTTAGCTAACTGACCCTGACTCAGAATAAGCCCTCATAATACTTTGTATGTTATCAATTGTTTGATCCTTACTGCCTGACAGTGATTGATGAGCTTTACCTGTATTCCTGTGCAAACTGAACCCAATAAAAGCCCATTGAGGAAAAGGCTCCTGGCCCTTCTCCTTTGAGAGATCAGCCACCTTTCCTCCCCAAGCAGATCATATCTTGGTATACTTATTCTCATCCATGGCTTCCAGGGGGACCCTGCAGGTGAAGCACCGCCCCCCCCCACACACATCTGCCAATCACCAGTTGTCCATAGTTGCAGCCTTCTGAATCATCTGAATAGTTTCTGTGGAGGAATGTTCAAGCTTCATGCAAAATCTGATGCAGATACATTGCTTTACTCACTCAGTCATTTTGAATGTGATGGCCACACAGTCCACATGCTCACTCAATGGCATCTACCACCCCCACTGCCTAGTACAGTGAAGTCATCATTGTCCATGCATGTGCATTCCAGTCCACTCTCCTTTGCTGCCAGGTTTTATCGATGTCACTCAAATAATTTTCATTATATTAACAATGGTTGTACTTTTCTGGACAGACCTTATATTCTCTATGTTCAAGGAAGTAAAGAAGGTTTGAACATTGAAAGATTAAAAAGAATTGAACTTCTAGTGATGCAAACTCTAGTGTCCAAGATGGAAAGGAAACTGAATAGGATTAACAGCAGATTTGACATTGCATAATGAAAGATTATTAAATCTAAGGACATAGCATAGAGACTATATAAAATGAAACAAAAATACTGATAAAAATGAACAACTCTTCAGTAAATTGTATAATTGTTGGACAATCTCAGGTCATCTAATGTATTTGTAATTGGAGTCCTCAAAGGAGAGCAGAAAACAAAAAAAGTATTTAAATAAATAGTGGCTGAAAGTTTACAAATTTGATGACAACTATAAGCCCACAGATTCAAGAATTTCAGTAGTTGCCAAACACAAGAAACATGAAGGAAACTGCACCAAAGTGCATACTACTCAATTTTCTCAAAGAAGGGATTAAGAGAAAATATTAAAGGTAGACAAGGGCAAAGACATATTATACAGAGAACAACAAAGATAAGAAAGACATACTTCTCATGAGATACAATGCAAGCATGAAGACAGTAGAGTAATATCTGTAAAGTACTAAAAGAAAAGTAAATCTTGAATTCTATACCCAGCAAAAACATACCTTTCAAAAACCACGATGAAATAAGGACTATTTCAGACATAACAAAAATTTACAAAATTTATTGCCAGCAAATTTATACTACAAGGAAAAAGATCCTAGATGGAAGTCTGGATCTCCACAAAAGAATGAAGAATAAAAATTTTCTTTAACAGATAGTTATTGCTTAAAGGAAAAAGTATTAAAATTAATAATGGGATTTATAATACAAGTAGAAGTCAAAAGCTATGACAATAGAACAAAGGCCAGGAAGGGGTAGTAAGATAAATAAAATATAAAGTAAAAAATGTACAACAACAATAGAACAAAGCCCAGGAAATCTTACTGGTGTAAGAGTCTTACCCTGTATATAAAGTGGTATATTTCTTGAATGTTGAATGTCATAATTTAAAGTTTGGTGTATATGATAAATCCTAAAGCAATTGCAAAATTTTTTTAACTGATAAGCTAATGGAGGTTATAATGAAGTCCTAAAAATTCTCAACCTAAAAGAAGACAGGAGAAGGAGAACAAGGGAGAGCTGGGACAGACCGAAGACAAATAGTAAGATGGTGCATTTAAAACCAATTATATCAATAATTAAATGCCATGAAAATTGTCCAAATATCCCAATTAACATTAAGGTGGATGAAACACCAAGATCCAACTGTATGCTGCTTATAAGAAAACTACTTTAATAAAAGACACAAATAGGTTAAATGAAAAAAGATGTCCTCTTACATCTAATGTAAAGAGAGCTGGAGAGGCTATACAAACAGCAGACAAAGTAGATTTCAGAACAACGCATACTAACAGAAAGGATAATAACTGAGGGGGACTTCAGCCAGCGAGGTCCCCTGGGGGGCCACTGTAGATGGAAATAAAGAGTCTTCCTGGCCTGCAGTCTTGTTGCTCCAGCGGGAAAAGGAGTGGCGATTCCCTCTAGTGGAGAATGCCCCGAGCCCTTCTCTGACTGGGCTTTTATCATGGTTGGGAAGTGCAGGGGGATGCAGCACATGTGCATAGCTTACCAGTGTCCAACAGGCTATAGTCATAAAAAACTGACACTCTCTATAGATAACAATTGAAGAAACACAGAAATCTTTTCAGGTTGGGGTCTGCGAGACATGCAGGCACCAGATGGCATATTTCATGAAGTAGGGAATTTCAGTCAAGCAACTGGGTTATACTAACAGGGTTTATCGCCGAGCAGAGCTGGCCTCAGAGGACAAAAATGTACATTTCAGGCCTTGGTGTTAGAATTGAGTCATGCCTGCCACCTGCGTTATGATCTGGTTTTCCAGGGAGACTTACTAGTCCCTTTCAGAGCTTGCTGTTGCGGGGCTACAATTTCCGAAACCACACGGAGCAGTCCCCAACAAATAATTATCAGAAGGTCAATTCAACCAGAGGCCATTACAAACCTATGTGTGCGTAACAACGAAGCTTTAAAATACATGAAGCAAAACCTGACAAAATTGTAAGGAGAAACACAGCTTTCAAAATTATAGTTAAAGGTTTCAACACCTCTCAATAACTGATAAAATATGTAGATAATTAATACACCTGAAACTAATGTACTATAGGTCTATTATATCTCAATAAAAAAGAAAAGGGGAGAAAGACTGAAATTTCATTATCAAACAGTTTACTGTAATTGACTTTTATATAGTACTCAGAAGCAGCAGAGAACATTTTTTCAAGTGTATAAGGGACCTTTGTCAAGATAGGCTGTGCCCTGACAGGTTGTGGCTCAGTTGGTTGGGTGTTGCATTCTGAAAGGTTGCAGGTTTGATTTCTGGTCAGGGCACATGCCTGGGTTATGGGTTTGTTCCCCATTCTGGGTGCATGCAAGAGCTAACTGATCAATTTGTTTCTCTCCCTTTCTCCCTGCCTTACCCTCTGTCTAAAAGGAAATAAATAAAATTCTTTTTTTAAAAAAGGTCATATTCTTGGCAGCAAATACCAATACATTTAAAAGTATTAAAATCATACCAAATATATTCTTTAACAATTAAATTAAATTAAAAATTGTAGCAGAACAGTTTCTGGAAAACCTCCAAATATTTGGGAACTAAACAACACACTTCTACATAGCCCACTCATGAAACAATGAAGAAGCTAACATGAGGCATGAAAGTTAGGACAGGGGCATAAAGGCCCCAAGCTCTATCCCTCCCCTTTTCCATCCTGGGTGGAACATGACTGTCCTGACTTTTACTGACTTGTTTTCCCTCTCCCCGCTTCCCAATTTCCTGTAGTTGAGACAAACAAAAACCAGTCTCAACCAGATGTGGCAGCCATATTGACCTAAAAGTGATCAACAAGGCCATTATAAATTTTTTATAATAAATCCACATTGAGGTTTCAGGACCACTTCATCCTTGAATTGCCATGACAGTTCTGGGAGGACCAAAAAAGAAATCATTTGTTTTTTTAAAATATATTTTATTGATTATACTATTACGGTTGTCCCATTTTTTTCTCCCCATTATTCCCCTCCTCCCTGCACCCCTCCTACCACCAGCATTCCCCCTTTTAGTTCATGTCCATGGGTCATACATATAAGTTCTTTGGCTTCTTCATTTCCCATACAGTTCTTAACCTCCCCCTGTCTATTTTGTACCTACCATTTATGCTTCTTATCCCCTTTACCTTCTTCCCCAGTCTCCCCCCTCAGAAATCACTATTTGGAGAGGAGGGATCAGGATGAACCCCATCAGCAGTCATTCACCAGCATAAGAAGAGGAGGACCACCCTGTCCCCCTCCCTCCTTGCCTACATTTAATAAAAACCTTCCACTCAGACCCCACAGGAGTGTTCTTATTCTTGGATGCTGCCTGCTCTCACTTCTTGAATGCATACTTTAGCTTTAATAAATTTTCTGTGCTTTGTTAAATCTATCCATCTTGTTCTCTAATCCTTTCTTGTGCAGTGACAAGAACCTGGACCCCTGCATGGGGTTAAGCCCTATCTTAGCCTACCTTGGTGCTGCCTGGCATAAAAAAGAAATTAGGGCTTCCTTTGAACTGATTGGAAAGTAAAAACATAGTGTATCAGACGTTAAAGGATACGGCTAAAGCAGAACTTAGATAAAATTTTATCATGTAAATACCTACATTTGAAAAGGAAGATCTCAGATCAGTGAGATCCCACCTTAAATTAAAAAATAAAGAGTAAATAAAACTCAAAATAAGCAGAGGATAGGAAACAATAGAGTTGAGAGTAAAACTCAAAGAAATGGATAAGCCTCTAGCTAGACTGGTCAGGAAAAAAGAGAGATGACAAAAATTATCAATATCAGGGGTGAAAAGTGTGACATAATTACAGATATTACACATATAAAAAGACAGAATATTATGAACAATAAATTTAACAATTTAGATGAAATGGACAGCCCTGGCTGGTGTAGCTCAGTGGATTGAGCGCGGGCCTGCGAACCGAAGGATCGCGGTTCGATTCCCAGTCAGGGCACATGCCTGGGTTGCCAGGCCAGTTCCCGGCAGGGGACATACAAGAGGCAACCGCACATTGATGTTTCTCTCCCTCTCTCCTTCCCTTCCCCTCTAAAGATAAATAAATAAAATCTAAAAAAAAAAAAAAAAGGAAAAAAAGTACTTAAAAAAAAAATCTTTAGATGAAATGGACAAATACCTTGAAAGAAAAACCCAATAAAGCCCACTCAGGAGGAAACGGTGCACGTTAACCACATTTACAGCAGTGACGTTTTGCGGTGCATACGCATATTGAAGTGTGATGTTGTGTGCCTGAAACTAATGTGATGCTATATGTCAGTTGTACCTTGATTTTTTTAAAGTGGAAAAAATAGGTAATTTATTAGCTGTGTAACTATTAAAGAATTTAGATATGTAGTTGTAACCCCACAAAGAAAACACTAGGTTCAGATGGCTTTACTAGTGAATTCTACCATACTTTCTTAAAAAGATTTTATTTATTTATTTTTAGAGAGAGGGGAAAGGAGGGAGAAGAGAGGGAGAGAAACATCAATGTGTGATTGCCTCTCACATGCCCTCAACCAGGAACCTGGCCTACAACCCAGGCATATACCCTGACTGGGAATCGAACCAGTGACCCTTTGGTTCACAGGCTGGCACTCAATCCACTGAGCCACACTAGCCAGGGCTGAATTCTACCATACTTTTAAAGAAGGAACAAACAAACAAACAGACAAAAACAGCAGTTCCTCACAAAGTCTTCCGGAAACCTGAAGAGGACAGAGTTTTTTCTTGTTCTAGGAAGCCAATTGTGTATTTCTCCACACTAACAGACTATAAAAGAAAAGATCTCAACACTTGCATGCAAAAACATTGACAAAATACAGCATCCATTTCTGATAAACTCTCAGCAAATTAGGAATAGTCATTTATGAAAAGCCTACATTGAACATCATATTTTATACTGAAAGATTGACTGGTTTCCCTTTATAATCATGAAGAAGGCAATGATGTTCAACATTGTACTGAATGTTCTAACCAGTGCAATGAGGCAGGAAAAAAAATAGCAAACCAAAAAAGTAGTAGGAAATGGATTTACCCTCCTGCCTGTGACAACTGAAAAATTAGACTAAATATATGAAACAATGTTTTCAAGACATTGGACATTGGGCAACTAATTATAGCAATGATTGATTAATGAGAAACAAATATATCCTATCTGAAAATAATTGCTAGGATGAAGGGAGGTGGAACCAAATGTCAGGGAGTCCAGACATCTCACTGAGTTAAAGAGGGTACTGGATTACTGGGAGGCCAAGGCAGCAAGAATTCTCAGGACAAAGCATCAAAAAGGAGAGAGGTGCATAAAGAATACTGTGGGATTACAGTTTCCATTTTTCAGTTGAACACATGCAGCTAGAGAAAAAAAAAGAAATCAAAACTTGGAATTAAGTGAAAAAAGTGCAGCCAATCTTTTCAGCGTCTAATTGACTTAATTAGAAAGACAGTACCTGGCTGATTTTACTATTTACCATCTGTGGAGCCCAAACTCTGTCAAATTACATGTTAATTTTCAAAGTTCTGTCTAGTAGAAAAGATAATCCCAAAGGTTGTGGTTCGATTGTCCTGAAATTCATTTACCAGTTTGTTACATAACTTAGAAATCTTAATCTAGCATTACTTTTTAAAAATAATATATTTATTTATTCACAGTTCCTTCCATAGTTTTGGAACCATCTTTATCATCTTTCTGTTTCCACCACTAATGAATTAATAAATTGTTGGCATGGCTTTGTTCTATTATATGTGTAAAAACCATATTTTACACTTTTTGAATACTTTACTTTGATATGATTCCACTAAGGTGCCCAAGTGGGCACTTCTACCAGAGCTAATTAACAAGTGCTAGAAACGCTCCTTATGGAATATTTAAGCCCATGCGTACCTTTTTTCCCATGCATTACCCCCCTTTTTTCCTGCCCCTGGAGTGAATCCTAAGAGGAAGTCTAATTTCACTTTTGATCTCTTTGTTCCTGACCCTGATCTTTTTGTGTTTCTGGTGCTTGTCAAACTTGGTCCTAGTTCTGATTTGCACGTAGTTGATGAACTAGTCTCAACTGGCAATAGCAACAACTGGGGATCTGATTTTATGGCCTGAAAACTCATTTGGTTATCAGTATCAGTATAATGGGGGTTTATACTCCGTTAGCTAATAGATGACAATATGGTTTGCTACTCTTTCTTGTTTTTGAATGCTTCCCTATTAGGTCAAATTAATTAAGAAGACATTTTGTGTACACTGGAAAGGAAATGTCCTTTTAAGATCAGGACCACTCAGATTTTGTGTTCTGTGTTTACTTTGACAAATAGCTGCAGTTGTAGAACTAGAGCTGCAAGCTTTCTGTAGGTCTTTGTGTCTGTATGAGAAAATTCTTTGTCTCTTATTATATGAAGTTGTAACAATTACTTATCTCTGAGTATGTTAATAAATTACACTCTGTTGGCACAATGCAAAGCCACCACACTTACTAGGTCCTTTTTATCTTGTCACTTCTTGATGCCTTTAAGAATGTTATGGGTATGTAGCTCTATACAAGTATGATGTGGTTGTGCAAAGGGGTGAGCCATGTCTGCCTATGCCATCTTGACCGGAAGCTATGCCCGTAGCTGATTTTGATTTGTATCCTTTCTCTTCAGCAAACTGAAACTATGACTATGAAAGCTCCCTGTGAGTTCTATGAGTTCTTCTAGAGAATTATCAAAGCAAAGACAGGTTTTTGGAACCTCCCAAACTTGAAATTGGTGTGGATTAGTAAGGCTTATCTTGTGGGCACTAGTCCCTCAAACTGTACAGTTTGGTTTACTGTAGATGGGATATATCTATACTGTCAATGAGAATATTGTTGAATTTTATTATGCCTTCTTTTCCTTTTTAATAAGATTTTATTCACTTATTTTTAGAGAGAGGGGAAGGGAAGGAGAAAGAGAGGGAGAGAAACATCAGTGTATGGTTGCCTCTCACATGCCCGCTACTGGGGACCTGGCCTGCAACCCAAGCAGGTGCCCTGACTGGAAATCAAACCGGTGACCCTTAGATTTGCAAGCCTGCACTCAATCCACTGAGCCACACCAGCCAGGGCTCAAACTTCTACTGAAACGATCAGCAAGTTTACCTTATCTTATTAATGTTTTTTAAGAATATTAATCTGTCATGAGGGGTAGACATTCAGACTTTGTGAACCTGAAACATACAACTTGGATGACACATATATATGCATATATAAAATTACAAGTACAAAATTATATACAGAAGTGAATTTTCATTTAGAAAGAGAGAAAAAATCATAGAAAATTTTAAATTATTTTATGTCGACCATATAAAATTACAAAATGTATAAAAATAACATGATATTTTTACTATTTAAGAACCTGAATCACTTCTGTAATGCTTTCCTTCCTGTGACTCTTTGAGTGCTTCTTTATATAACAAGATTTTGTAATATTTTTTTCTTTGTAAAGATTTTATTTATTTACTTTTAGAGACAGTGGAAGGGAGGGAGAAAGAGAGCGAAACATCAATGCATGAGAGATAGATCAGTTGGTTACCTCACCTCCCACTGGGAACCTGGCCTGCAACCCAGGCATGTTTACTGACTGGGAACCGAACCTGGGACCTTTCTGTTCACAGGTTGGGGCTCAATCCATTGAGCCACTCTAGCCAGGGCGATTTTGTAATATTTTAAATTAAATGAATAGAAAGATAAATCAGTCTTTTTCTCTCTCATAGTTGTTTAAAACTGATTTTCATTTTGATTACTCAGAAAAGTTTCTTTCAGGTTTACAATTTTTTATTGATAATACCATGTAATTTCTTCAGTTCATCAAATTTGGTAAAATCTTTCTTTCACATATAATCCCTAAGTTTCAGAGTGTTTCAAATTTTCTTGTGCAATGACTAATCTTAAATATTCTTTGCATTGATGACATTAATTTTTCATAGATGTCTTCATTAGTGAGTATTTTGAGTTATATTAGCTTCATAGTCAATCCAGCAAGAAATTGAAATCTATTTCCAATATATTTATGTATGATTCTTTTCTCTTAATTGATTGGATTAATAAATAATCCAAGAACCTATACCTGTATTTGAAATTTAGCTCTCACTCTTAAAGAATTAATAATTTTTTTTCTTTTTTTAGATTTTATTTATTTATCTTTAGAGGGGAAAGGAAGGAGAGAGGGAGAGAAACATCAGTGTGCGGTTGCCTCTTGTATGTCCCCTGCCGGGAACTGGCCTGGCAACCCAGGCATGTGCCCTGACTGGGAATCGAACCACGATCCTTCGGTTCTCAGGCCCGCGCTCAATCCACTGAGCTACACCAGCCAGGGCAAGAATTAATAATTTTGATAAAATATAAAAATGTTTCTGTTATAATTCACTTCTTAAGGGCAATTTTACTGATATCATAACTGATCTGTATTACTTTGGTTTCCTATTTCATTAATTTTATCTGAATTTTTTTCAGTTCTTTTATAAATAAATTTAAAGATGATAAAATTCACCTTCATGTAAGTCCAAATTAGGAGTCTGACATTTCTTGCTTGCTTTATTAAAACATTTCAAAATATCCAAAATGCAGTGGAAATGGTGTATTAAGATTTATAGCATTAGCTTTTCCCATGAAAAGGGGAGGAGGGAACTATGATGCAATTAAAATTGTATATATTGCAATATCAATATTTTTCTGATATGAAGATCTTTGGTTTTTTTTTTATTAAACAATTTTTTTTATTTTTTAAAAGATTTTATTTATTTATTTTTAGAGAGAGGGGAAGGGGAGAAAGAGAGGGAGAGAAACATCAATGTGTGGTTGCCTCTCATGTGTCCCCCACTGGGGACCTGGTCTGCAACCCAGGCATGTGCCCTGACTGGGAATTGAACCAGTGACCCATTGCTTCACAGGCCCGTGCTCAATACACTGAGCCACAGCAGCCAGGGCAAGATCTTTGGTTTTAATTAGGTGTTTATAAGATGGGAATCCTCTATTTACAATTTTACCTGACCTTTCACCTGTACCTTTCTGTACCTGTGCAAGGTGCATTGGCACAGTGGGTGTTAGGAGTACTTCTGGAAGCTGTTCCTTTGCTGAGTGGGCTAGCAATACTTTAAGTATACATAGAAGTAACTGAATAACATAGGTTATCCCACCTAACCAAAACTAAATGTATCTCTAGCATAACTTCCTCTTAGCCAGAGTCCAAAAATGGCTGCGACTCCAGTGATACCACCTGATACAAATGGAAATGTGATAGAGGGAAAGTCTCAGTAGAAAGAGATAATAGTCTTAACGTATTATGGTTAAAATATCTTACTTTTGAAAATTAAAACATATATTTGATCATGTAAAAAATTTCTAGGGGGCCTCATAGAACCTTGGAAGGGCCTATATAAATGGATAGTCCTGAAGCTTAAGCTTTATCTTCATGGATGTTTTGCATTTACAGTCAGTGCTTAAACTTTCTCACCAAAGAATCCTTGAGTGAAGAGCTTTCACATTCATTCCCAAAGCCTAGAAGGCATAATTCAAAACTACATGCTTCAAATGAAGAGATTTCTTTAAAGCATTACGTCTTTATCTTAAAAATTCATGTGAATTTTGTTTATATTTTATTTCATGTATTTTTATCAATGTTTAGCATTCCAAGAATGTTTTTAAAAACTTAAATCATCTCCCACATTCCCTCTTTGAAGGGGAAGAAAGTAACAGAGTAAGGCCAAGACTTAACACTATGGCCTCACATACTTTATAACTTCTTGTCTTCTCATCTTTTCTCCTTGGGTTTATAATTTGGGAATATATCATCTGGAAATTTACACATAACACAAAACCCAAGTAGCAGTAGCTTAAACAAATATAAATTTATTCAGCTCACAATAGGAAATCTGAAATAGGTAGTCCAGCTATATGCTCTCCATTGGTATATAGCACAAACCAAGGCTACTGTGGTAATCCACTGATGCTGTCAGACACCCAGGCTACTTCCATCTTGCCCTGCTGCTTCCCTTGTCACATAGGGCATTATTCTGATGCCTGTCCTCTGGTGATCCCAAGAAAGCAATGCTATTCCACTAGAAGAATAGAGGGGTCCTGAAGAGACATGCAGTCTGGGTCTGTCCTTAAAAAAAAACAAACTTTCTGACTTCCAGTTAAGATGGAGGTGTAGGTAGCCACACCTTGCCTCTTCACACAACTACTGAGAGAATTACAGCTAAACCTCAAAATAAATAACACCCAGAACTGCCAGAAAATCAAACTGTATGGCTTTAACAACCAAGGATTTAAAGAAGCCACATTCATCCAGACTGATACGAGGGGCAAAGATGCAGAGAAGTAGGAGATGCAGAGATGCAGAGGTGAGGAGAAAAGGGCAGCGTGTCTCAGAAAGGCAGCATCTGTGGGGGAACAGGTGGTCCCACATTCAAGTGTGGTGGATAAATATTGAAAGGGATACCCAAACCCAGGTCAGGCCACACAGTCCAGGGTTCCAGCGCCAGGGAGATAAATCCCCTAACTTATGGCTGTAAAAACCAGTGGAGGTTGGGGTGGCAGAAACTGCCAGATTGTCAGGAGACTCCACTTAAAGGGCCCACATGGTGTTTAAGGGATAAAGTACATAAACCCACCCATTATGGGATTCAGCACCAGGCAACAGCTGGAAGGGCACCAGTTGCATATGGGGAGTGGATGAAGTGACTAGAAATGGGGCAAGTGCCAGGCAAAGCTCCAGAAGCCAGGCAATGGCACAGTCATCTCTCTGAGCCATCCCCCTACACAGAGCGACAAAGTAGTGAAGGAGGTTGCCGCTTCCTGGCAATTACCTAAGGCTCTGCCCCACACAATTTACAAGTGCCTTTTCTACAATAGGCCATGCTACTAATGGAGTCAAAGCAGCTCTCCTAATGCACAGAAACAAACACAGGGACATTGCCAAATTGAAGAGACAAAGAAATATGACCCAAATGAAACAACTGAACAAAACCCCAGAAAAAGAACTAAATGAAATGGAGATAACCAACCTATCAGGTGCAGAGTTCAAAACACTGGTGATCAGGATGCTCAAAGAATTCAATGAGTATGGCAACAATGTAAAAGAAGAAATGAAGGTTACACTAAGTGAAATGAAGAAAAATCTACAGGGAACCAACAGTGAAGGGGAGGAAGCCAGGATTCAAATCAATGATTTGAAACATAAGGAAGAAATAAGCATTCAACCAGAACAACAAGAAGAAACAAGAATTTGGATATAATGAGATTAAAATAGCACTTTACCTCTATGGTCTTTCTTTCTAAAATCCACAACCCCAGTCTAATCATGAGAAAAACTTAAGGATCATTCTACAAAACACCTGACTAGTACTTCTCAAACTGTAAAGATTATCAAGACAAGATAAACTTGAGAAACTGTTGCATCCAGGAGGGACCTACAAAGATATGACAACTAATCTAAATGGGATTTGGGAACAAAAAAAAAAGTATGATTTTAATGTCTCAAGTTCCAGAGCCCAACCTTGGCCATAACACAAGGTCTGTCCAGAAAAAGTCCAGCCATTGTCAATATAACAAGAATGGTTTGTGTGACATCGATGCAGCTTGGCAGCCAAGGAGAGTGGACTGGAAGGCACATGCATGAACAATGACAACTTCACTGTACTAGTTAGTAAATGCCACTGAGTGAGCACATATACTGTATGGCCATAGCATTCAAAATGACTGAGCAAGTGGAGCAATGAATCTGCATCAAATTTTGCATTAAGCTTGAACACGCCTCTGTGGAAACTATTCAGGTGATTCAGAAGACTGCATCATGGGGAACTGGTGATTGGCAGCTTCATCATGACAGTATGCATCCTGTCTTATGCAGAGTTTTATGGCAAAATATTAAATCACCCAGGTGACTCAGCCCTCCTACAGCCCAGATTTGGCACCCTGTGACATCTGGATTTTCCCAAAACTAAAATCACCTTTGAAAGGGAAGAGATTTCAGACCATTGATGAGATTCAGGAAAATATGAGGCACAGCTGATGATGACTGGGAGAACTGTGTGAGGTCCCAACGTGCCTACTTTGGGGGAGACTGAGCCACCATTTATAGGAGACTGTTCTGTGTGGCATGGGCCCAGACAAGACCCACGCCCACGGATAGGTTCTCCCGTGAGGAATCAGGCCTGCATTGTATCTAGGCTGCTTTGAGACTTGCTTTTTGCTAAAACTCCCTCAGTCTGAATTGAGGCAGCAAACATTTACTGCGTATCTTTAAAGTAACTTCTGAAAATCCACACTAAACCTTCCAAGGATGAGTGTAACCAGTTCAACCACTTTTCCCTTTGCATTTGCAAATATCCTTCTTCTGTGATGTGAATAGTGGCATCCTCTCCTTTGTTTTCTGTAAAAGATAACCACCTAAATCAAACCTGTGCATAGTAAATGAGGACCATCATGTAATGTGCCCAGAAAAGCAATAAAAGTTTGTCAAGGAAAGGGTCAGGGTGCTCTTCCCTTGAGAGAGTGGCCGTGCTGTCCCTTTTCCTCCACAGGACTCAGTAGTCCATGCGAATTTTTTTTATCTCATCCGCAATGTTGAGGATCCCACAAGCTGGGGTCTGCACCAATCATTGTACCATGTAGAATGTTTCTTGTATCTTCTTCAATAAATGTTACAATTTTTCATGTTAAAAAACAAACAAACAAGATGGAAAAAATGAGGATAGTGTAAGAAGCCTCTGGGACATATCCAAACATACTAGCACCCAAATCATAGGAATTCCAGAAGGAGAAGAGGAAGAGCAAGAAATTGAAGATTTATTTGAAATAATAATGAAGGAAAACTTCCCTAACTTGTCAAAGGAAATAGACATACAGTCCAGGAAGCATAGAAAGTTCCAAACAAGTTGGACCCAAAGAGGACCATACCAAGACACATCATAATTAAAATACCAGCGGTTAAAGATGAAGAGAGAGTCTTAAAAGCAGCAAGAGAAAAGGAGAGAGTTACCTACAAAGCAGTTCCCATAAATATAGAGCTTATTTTTGAAAATAAACTTTGCAAGCAAGAAGGGACTGGCAGGAGGTATTGAAAGTGATGAACAGCAAGACCTGCAACCTAGACTACTCTATCCAGCAAAGATATCATTAGGAATGGAAGGGCAGATAAAGTGCTTCCCAGACAAGTTAAGCTAAAGAAGTTCATTATCACCAAGCCATTCTTACATGAAATGTTAAAGGGACTTATTTAAGAAAAAGAAGAAAATCAAAACTAAGAACATTTAAATGGCAACATTCACAACTAACAACTGAATCTAAAAAAACAAACTAAGCAAACAACCAGAACAGGAACAGAATCATTGATACGGAGATCATTTGGAAGGTTATCAGATGGGAGGTGGAAGGGAGAGAATGGGGGAAAAGATGCAGGGATTAGGAAGCATAACTAGTAGGTACAAAGTAGACGGGGGAAGTTAAAAATAATATAGGAAATGGAGGAGCCAAAGAACTTACATGTACAACCCATGGACATGAACTAAGGGGGTGGATTGCTGGAAGGAAGAGGGGTACTAGGTGGAGGGGGGACAAAGGGGGAAATTGGGACAATTGTAATAGCATAATCAATAAAATATATTCTTAAAAAGTTTTCTCAGAGTTGCTACCCAAAGACTTCTTTATATATCCTTAACTATAACCAAGTTTTATTGTTCAGGCCTAGCTATAGGGATATCGGAGAAGGCAAGAGTATTAGTCTGCTTAGGCTGCCATAACAAAATATTACAGACTTGGTGGCCTAAACAATAGAAATTAATTTTCTTACAGTTCTAAAGGCTAGAAGTTCCAGACCAAGGTGTCACCAGATTCAGTTTCTGGTAAGGGCTCTAGCTTAGATTCTAGCCCGGCTTGCAGAAGGCTATCTTCTTCTTGTGTCTTCACATGGCCTTTCTTCCATGTGTGCAAGGAAAGAGAGAGCTACCTGGTGTCTTCCTCTTTTTATAAGGACTGAAGTTCTGTTGAATTAGGGTTCACATTTATGATCCCACCCTACCTCCTTAAAGGCCCTATCTCTAAATACAATCACAATGGGGGTTAGGGCTTCAACTCATGAATTTGGGGAAAAACAATTCAGTTCATAAACTAGCATTTTTAGCTCAACATATTACCACAGCAGACAAAACATTGTTCTGTTACTGTGACTGACTCTATCAGTATCCAGCCCCTACTTCCTTGGCCTACCCCGAGGGTACCTGCAGACCAGTTGCTGTACCCAACAATCACTTCTTGCCTCTCTGCCTGACGGCATTCTCTGGCCCCTGAAGCATGATCAGACTGCAAGGTGCCAGAGATTTAGTGCTCTCGGAGCAACTCTCAGTTGATAAGGGGCTGGAGATAAAGAAAAATACTTTTGGTACAATTCTAAGGCATATTCTATACAGTCTCTCCAAGAGTCCCCAGCAGATTTAACCCCAGTTACCCACAGTGGTTGACCAGCTCGTTAAAACAACTTTTATTAGCTTTCCTGTCATCTCTGTTTACTTCCCCACTCTCATACTTGCTCACTGGGATGACCTTCCAAATAAACTTCTTCTACCCACATAAACTATCTTGACCTCTGCATTGGCTTTGGGAGGAGCATATACTAAGACACCAAAGTTTCTAGAAAGGGAGGATGCATACTGGTGGACAACTAGAGGTGTCTGTTACATTGAGGAAAAGTGTGTTTTGTGATAATATGCTTATTGTAATGTTAAATTTTATTTCAGACTATCTTAGTCTAGTAGATGTGTACCAGATTTTGTAATCTACCACATCTTATTTCAGTAATCTTGGGCAATTTATTTAAGCTTATATCTCAATTTCCTTATCTATAAAGTGGTAATAATAAGATTCATTCCTTCAGAGGATTGTAAGAATGGAATGAGTTAATTTATATAGAATACTTAGAACCAAGCTTGGTGCATAGTGAATATTCAATACATTTTCATTGGCCATTACTATCTTCTTCCATTTGAATGAGTATGTTGTTGTTATGAGGACCACATATGTCTAATAAATTGAGTTTATAGCTTGCCACCTTTTTAAAAATTTTATTTATTTATTTTTAGAGAGAGAAGAGGGAAGGAGAAAGAGAAGGAGAGAAACACTGATGTGTGAAGGAAACATCTATTGGTTGCGTCTCGCACGCTCGCCACTGGGGACCTGGCCTGCAACCAAGCATGTGCCCTGACCGAGAATCAAACCAGCGACCTTTCAGTTGGTAGGCCTACTGTCACTCCACTGAGCCGCACCAGCCAGGGTACTTGCCACCTTTTTAAAATAAGGATATAACATGGAAATTTTAAAATTCTGATGATTTATTTTAATAAACTTTAAAATTTTGGAATAACTTCAGATTTGTACAGAGTTGCAAAGATAATGCAGAATTTCCATATGCAATTAGTCTCCTCTGATGTTAACATCTTTCATAATTAGGGTATATTTTTGAAAACTGAAAGATTAACATTGATATATTACTCTCAGCTAAACTCCAGACTTTATTCATGTTTCACCATTTTTCTCACAATGTTCTATTCTCCAGAATCCAATCCAGGATGCCACATTACATTTTGTCATTATGTCTACTATTCTTCTCTGTGACAAGAATTCTTCTTCCTTGTTTTTCATGATCTTGGCAGTTTTGAGAATACTATTCAAGTATTTTGTAGAATGATCCTAAATTTTGGTTTTCTCATGATTAGAGTTAGGCTGTGGATCTTGGGAAAGAAAACCACAGAAGTGAAGCACTCTTCTCATTGCGTCATATCAGAAGCACATGTTAAGACTTATTGCTGGTGTTAACCTTCACCACTTGGTTAGGGTAGTGTTTGCTAGGTATCTCAGCTGCTAAGTTACTATTTTTCTCTTTTCATACTCTGTTCTTTGTAAGTGACTAAGTGCAGCCTACACTCACGGTGGGTATTAGCCTCCACCTGTTGGAGGGAAAAATATCTACATATATTATTTGGACTTCTGTAAGGAAGTCCTTTATTTATTCAATCACTTATTTATATTCATATGGATTCATGAATATTTACATTATGCTTTGGATTATAATCCAATACTGTGCATTTTGTTGCTCAAATCGTTCTAGTTGTGGTCATCAGGAGCTCTTCAAGTTTGCACCTGTGTCCCTTTGATATGCCCTCATTTTGTCTTTCTAGCACTTTCTTACTTTGGGGACTAAAAGATGCTCCAGGCCCATCTTATATTTTCTTTGCCCCAACTGTGGAATCAACCATTTCTTTAAGGAATCTTGGTTCCTTTTATTGGACAATGGTATCAAGAAACCAAGATCTGGGCTCATGTGTGTTCATTGCCACTGGGATGACACTGCTCCTAGACTCTAAACAAATGGAGCTAGAGCTAGAAAATTTTTATTATATTTTGAAATAAAAATTTTAAATAATTTTGCAATAATTTTAGATTTAAAGAAAAGATACAAAGGCAGTAAAGAGAGTTCCTGTATTCCCTTCACCTAGCCTTCTTTAGTGTTAACATCTTATATACCAGGTACATTTGTCAAAACTAAGAAATTAATGTAAGTACTTTATAATTAACTAAACTTTTAATTTTTTAAAATTTCAACAGTTTTCCCACTAATGCTCTTTTTTAGTTCTGGGTACCATATTGCATTTAGTTGTTGTATCTCCTTAGTCTCCTCTGGTTTCATTTTTTTTAATTTGCAAATAATTGGTCCATTTTAGAGATGAGAAAACACAAGCTCAACAACATTACGACTTTCATGGTTCATATAGGTAGTAAGTTGCTCAACAGGGATTTACTTGGCTCTGTCTGATTGCAAAAACCATGCATACCCTAACCAGTCTACTATGTTGCCTCATGAGCTATATATGAGAACCCCACACAAGCACAAAATGAGAGAACTAAGGAGAATATTCTGAGTTTAGATTAGTCTAGACTATTTGCCACCTAGGAGCCAATGACTCCCGAGTCACATCTCTATCTCAGACCCTATATATAGAGATGGAGAAGGCAGAAAGCTTCACATTGGCTCAGTCAAATTGACTAATTTAGTCATCTCTTGGATGGCCTATTAGCACCTCAAACTTCACATGTCTGAAACAAGATTTATGATCTTCCTTCCTAAGCCTGGTCTTTTTGTTCCTTCTCTTCCAAACCTGGTTGGTTATGATGTAAATATGAAGTGGCGGCCACAAAAAGTCATGAGAACCCAAAGTCATGTATAGCATTCCTCACAACTAGGAGCAGTTCTAGGGCAGAGAGAGTACATGAAGGGTGAAAGAAAATAACTACGTATTTCTCAGCAAGAGGGGAATGTAATGAGTTGCTGAAGTATGCTTAATGGGTAGGGCAAGGTCCCAGAGGGGCAATTCCCAAATTCCTTGACTGCCCCAGGTTTTTTCTTGCCTTTGATTTCTGTTTCTGCACCACCACCTGATTCTACTAAATTCCTGCTATTTCTGAGCACAAGTGCTTGAATTTTCCATGGCTTACTTACCATAAATCCCCATTACTTAGGGATTAACTGAATAGACTGAGACTCAGTTCTTACCACCCAAATAGCCCAACCAGAAACTTCCCTCCCCCACACAGCTGCAAAGTGTGGTATATCATCAGTTTCTTGAGTCATACACAAAGGGTATTACTGTAGGATTTCATTGGATCTGTCCAATTTCTCCTACCTTCCCTGTTTTTTCTCCATATGGTAGTGTGGAAAGAGGTACACTGGAGTTTCAAACACAGTACTGACTCTACTGGTTTAAATCAGAGTATTCTCTCTCTGTTGGTTTTTTTTTTAACTTTTTTCTTTTATTGTTGTTCAAATACAGTTATCTCCATTTTCCCCCCACCACTCGCCCCCACCCCAGCCATTACCACTTCCCACCCTTGATCCTACCCCACTTTGGTTTTGTTCATGTGCCCTTTATAGATGTTCCTGAAAACTCTTCCCCCCTTTCTCCCCATTATTCCTTCCCACCTCCCCTTTGGTTGCTCTCAGATTGTTATTACTTTCAATGTCTCTGGTTATATTTTGCTTGCCTTGTTTGTTTTGTTGATCAGGTTCCACTTATAGGTGAGATCATATGGTATTTGTCTTTCACCACCTGGTTTATTTTACTTAGCATAATGCTCTTCAGTTCCATCCATGCTGTCACAAAGGGTATGAGCGCCTTCATTTTGCTGCATAGTATTCCATGATGTAAATGTACCATAGTTTTTCGATCTCTTCATTTACCGATGGGCACTTAGGTTGCTTTCAGCCCTTGGCCATTGTAAATTGTGCTACTATGAACATTGGGGTGCACAGGTTATTTTGAATTGGTGTTTCAGGATTCTTAGGGTAATCCCAGCAGTGGAATTTCCAGGTCAAAAGGAAGTTCCATTTTTCATTTTCTGAGGAAATTCCATACTGTTTTCCACAGTGGCTGTACCAGTCTGCAATCCTATCAACAGTGCACTAGGTTCCTTTTTCTCCACAACCTCTCCAGCACTTGTTGTTTGTTGATTTGTTAATGACAGCTATTCTGACCAGTGTGAACTGGTATCTCATTGTGGTTTTAATTTGCATCTCTCTGATAGCTAGTGATGCTGAGCATCTTTTCACCTGTCTCTTGGCCCTCTGTTTGTCCTCCTTGGAGTAGTGTCTGTTCAAGTCCTTTGCCTATTTTTTAATTGGGTTGTTTGTCTTCCTGGAGTGGAGTTATGTGAGTTCTTTATATATTTTGAAGTCTTTTTTTAAAAAAATATTTTATTGATTATGCTATTACAATTGTCCCAGTTTTTTCCTCCCCCTTATTCCCCTCCACCCTGTACCTGCTCTCCCACCATTATTCCCCTACCTTAGTTCATGTGCATGGGTCATACATATAAAGTTCTTTGCTTTCCCCATTTCCCATACTATTCTTAACCTCTCCCTGTCTATTTTGTACTTACCATTTATGCTTTTTATTCCCTGTACCTTTTCTCCATTTTACCTACCACTTCCTCCTTGATGATAATCCTCCATTTGATCTCCATTTCTATGAATCTGTTCCTATTCTACTTGTTTACTTATTTGTTGTTTTATTTTTGTTTTTTTAGGTTCAGTTGATAGTTGTGAGGTTATTGTTATTTTACTGTTCATTGTTTTAATAATCTTCTTTTTCTTAGATAAGTCCCTTTAACATTTCATATAATAAGAGCTTGGTGATGATGAATTCCTTTAACATGAACTTATCTGGGAAGTACTTTATCTGTCCTTCCATTCTAAATGAAAGCTTTGCTGGATAGAGTCATCTTGGATGTAGGTCCTTGCTTTTCAAGACTTTGAATATTTCTTTCCAGCCCCTTCTTGCCTGCAAGGTTTCTTTTGAAAAATCAGCTGATAGCCTTACGGGAACTCCTTTGTAGGTAACTGTCTCCTTTTCTCTTGCTGCTTTTAAGATTCTCCTCTTCTCTTTAATCTTGGGTCATGTAATTATGATGTGCCTTAGTGTGTGCTTCCTTGGGTCCAACTTCTTTGGGACTCTCTGAGCTTCCTGGACTTCCTGGAAGTCTATTTCCTTTGCCAGATTGGGGAAGTTCTCTTCATTATTTGTTCAAATAAATTTTCAATTTCTTGCTGCTCCTCCTCTTCTCCTTCTGGCACCCCTGTGATTCATATGTTGGAATATTTAAAGTTGTCCTGGAGGTTCCTAAGCCTCTCCTTGTTCCTTTGAATTCTAATTTCTTCATTCTGTTCCATTTGAATGTTTATTTCTTCCTTCTGCACCAAATTGTTGATGTGAGTCCTGGTTTCCTTGCCTTCATTGTTGGTTCCCTGCACATTTTCCTATATTTTACATTTCACAGCCTTCACTTCTTCCTCTATTTTGTGACCATATTTAACCATTTCTGTGAGCATCCTGATGACCAGTGTTTTGAATTCTACATCTTACAGGTTGGCTATCTCCTCATTGCTTAGTTGTATTTTTTCTGGAGTTTTAATCTCTTCTTTCATTTGGGCCGTAATTATTTTCTCAGTGCACCTGTTATGTAGTAAGGGGTGGGGCCTTAGGTATTCACCAGGGTGGAACAACCCGCGTGGCTATATAGTGGCACTGTATGTGGGGGAGGGGTCCAAGAGGGAATAATGGGGCTTGCTCAGCTCTCTGTAGGCTTCCAGTCCCTTGTTCCACTACCTACAAGCAAATTGGGCCTTTCTGGTGCTGATTCCCAAGTGGATGGTTTTGTGTACATTCTAGGACCCTGTGGGTCTCTCCAACAAACTCTCCTGTAAGGCTTGGAGTTTCTCCTCCTGCTCAACCCCCATAGGATTTTTCAATCTGAGGTTTTGAGGCTTTATTACCCCCCACTGCAACCCTGGGTTGCATGTTCTGGCTCACTCCCCAGTTGTTCCTCCCAGTTTATCACACACAAATCTGGGATCCCCTCTCCACCACTACAGCCTGCCCTGGCCCTCCAGCAGCCACCTTGCTGGGTGTCTTCTCTGAACTGGATGCCCATTTCCATCCCTCCTAGCAGTCTGGATGAATACTTCTTCTTTAATTCCTTGGTTGTCTGACTTCCATATGATTTCCATTTTGGACTTCCAGTTGTCGGACTTCCATGTCAATTTTTGTCAGTTTTGGTTATTTTTTTGTTTTTGAATTTGTTGTTGTCCATCTTTTGGTTGCACAAAGTGGCAAAGTATGTCTACCTAGGCCTCCATCTTGGGTGGCTAAATCAGAGTATTCTGGTGATGTAAGATAAAAATTAAATTATTTTTTTCTTTTAGAAAATAGAGAAAGCTTTTCAGAGAAAGTGGTATTTTCTATACATAGAACTGTAATTAAGAACACAGACTCTACAATCACTCTACTAGCTGTGTCACTTGAGCATGTTACTGAAGTACCTTGTGCTCAAGTTTTCTCATTAATATGAGTTAATAAAGGTAAAGCACTTATATAGTAAGTACTGAAAGTGGTAGCTATTATTATTGAAGGACAAGTACAGTTTCATCAGGCATAGTAGAAACCATGGAAAGGGATAATTGCCTTGTGGAAAAAGTATGGAATGAGAGAAAGACAAGGTTAAGAATGTAATAAGAGGCAGGCAGAAGAGTCAGCAAAAGAAACTATAAGAGAGATAGAGGAATAAGTTACGGTTTTATCCGTATTAAATGAGCAAAGAATAGTTGTGGTGGCATAAGTAATGTAATGTGTTAACATCCATCATTTGTACCGTTGACCTTTAAATACCACTGGGGTTAAGGGTAAATAACCCACATGGGGTTAAAGCTGACCCATGCTTTATGGTCAAAAATCCACCTATGTCTTAAGTTGGCCCTCCACATAAGCTTTTCCCAACTACAGATGGAAAATACTGTTTTTCATCCAGTTGGTTGAATCTACGGATGCAAAACCCAAATGTATAGAGGGCCAATTGTATATTTATTGAAAAATTTTGCATGTAAGTCAACCTGCGCAATTCAAACCACTGTTGTTCAAGGATCAACTCTATAATACTTTACAGTTTACTAGGAATTGTCAGTATAGTATACTATTTTATACCTTTATTGTATATCTATATTTTTCTTCTGTGGGTTGCCTTGTCATATTTTTATTGATTTTGTTTTTTTCTATTTATAGAAGTTTTTTATTGTAGATCATTACTCCTGATTGGATAGTTATATTTTCATTTTATTTATGATATTTTTTACTATACAGAATTTTTAAATTTTACATAGTTAAATCTAACATTCTTTTCCTATTAGATTATATACATTGTATGACATACTTGGGATAAAAATATTTTCAAGGTTTTTCTTCTAGCACTGTATGGTTTTATATTTTATAATTAGAATTTTTAGACTTCTGGCCAAGATGGAGGCGTGGGTGGACACACTGTGCCTCCTCTCACAACCAAAATTAAGGACAACAAAGATTTAGAAACAAGAAAACAACCCGAACTTATAGAAAATTGAACTGTACGGAAGTCCAACAACCATTCATCCAGACCAGTAAGAGGGTGGAATCACGGCAGGAAAAAGTGGAGGTGCGAACCCGGGAACGCAGGCAGCAGTGGCAGGCGGTTCCCAAGCCTGCAGGTGGCAGCTGGCAGACCCCGGTCACGGGGTAGCAACTGTGCAGACCCAATGAGGCCGCACAAGGTGGCTGGCTAACCAGGTGGTCCTACATTCACGTGCACAGATAATCCAGGTGAAGGGGAAGCAGCGGAGGGGACTGGAATCCAGGAGAGAGTGGAGCAGGTGCCATTGTTCCCTCTCAGATCCCGCCCCCACATACAGTGTCACAACCCAGCGACTGGGCTACCCTGCACTGGGGAACACCTAATGCTCCACCCCTCACTACATAACAGCCGTGACCAGACCAAAAACAAAACAAAACAAAACAAAACAAACACGAAAAATGGCTCAAACCAGAGAACAAATGAAATCCCCAGAGCCAATTCCTCTAAGCCGTGAAGAGATAGCCAACCTATCAGATGCACAGTTCAAAGCACTGGTGATCAGGATACTCACAAAATTGGTTGATTTTGCTCACAAATTAGATGAAAAGATGCAGGCTACAATATGTGAAATGAAGGAAGATGCATGGGGAACCAATAGAGATGGGAGGAAAACTGGGACTCAGATCAATGGAGTGGACCAGAAGGAAGAAACAAACAACCAAACAGAAAACGAGGAAGAAACAGGAATTCAAAAAAATGAGGAGAGGCTTAAGAACCTCCGGGACATCTTTAAATGTTCCAACAGCTGAATTATAGGGGTACCAGAAGGGGAAGAGGAAGAGCAACAAGTGGAAAACTTATCTCAACAAATAATAAAGGAGAACTTCCCCAATGTGGCAAAGGAAATAGACTACCAGGAAGTCCAGGAAGCTCAGAGAGTCCCAAAGAAGTTGGACTCAAGGAGGAACAGGCCAAGGCACATCGTAATTACATTGAAGGAGAGAATTCTAGAAGCAGCAAGGGATAAGGGCACAGTCACCTACAAAGGAGTTCCCATCAGACTGTCAGCTGATTTCTCCAAAGAGACCTTACAGGCAAGAAGGGGCTGGACAGAAGTATTTGAAGTCTTGAAAGTCAGAGACCTACATCCAAGATTGCTCTATCCAGCAAAGCTGTCATTTAGAATGGAAGGGCAGATAAAGTGCTTCTCAGATAAGGTCAAGTTCAAGGAGTTCATCATCACCAAGCCCTTATTATATGAAATGTTAAAGGGACTTATCTAAGAAAAAGAAGATCAAAAATATGACAGTGAAAAGACAGCAAACTCACAGCTATTAACAACCACACCTAAAACAAAAGCAAACAGCTAGAACAGGAACAGAACCACAGAAATGGAAATCACATGGAGGGTTAGTAACAGAGGAGTGGGAGGAGGAGAGGGGGGAAAAGGTACAGAGAATAAGTAGTATAGACGGTGGGTAGAAAATAGACAGAGGGGAGGGCAAGAGTAGTATAGGAAATGTAGAATCTAAAGAACTTATGACACATGGACATGAAGTAAAGGGGGGGAATGTGGGTGGGAGAGGTTGTGGAGGGTGGAGGTGAATGATGGGGGAGAAATGGGACAACTGTAATAGCATAATCAATAAAATATATTTAAAAAAAGAATCTTTAATTCACCTGAAATGTATTTTAGTGAGGTGAGCATGTATTGTTTTTATTTGGGATATTTCATCTATGTTTATAAGTGATATTAGTTCATGAATTTTCTTTGTTATATTTCTGCTGTCATGTTTTGATATCATAGTTATACTGGATGTACAAAATAAGTTAGAATTTTACTCGTTTTTTTATATGCTTCAAAATAGTTTAAGTTTGGCACTATTCCTTGAATGTTGTTAGAACTTCCTGCTAAAATCATCATAGTCTGAAGTTTCTTTGTTAGAAGATTTAAAACTACTGTACTATTTATTTAATGATGATAAGATAATGTAAGTATTTTGTTCATATTTTTGAGTCATTTTTGGTAAGTTATATTTTCTGGACTTTATCCATTTCATCTAACTTTTTAAACTTGTTGATCTTAAATTATTTGCTATATTTTAAAGTCTGCAGCATTTACAGTTACAGACCATTTCACTCACGATGTGACTGGTGTTGCTGCTCTTTTTCCTTGATCAGCTTCATCAGCAATTTGTCAATTTCATCAACCATGTTTATTCATTATGTGTTTACCTTACATTTTGTAGATTTCTGTTCTTTATTATTTTCTTCTTTACATTCTCTTTGAGTTTATTTTGCTCTACTTTTTCCAACTTCTTAGGATAAATGTTTAACTCACTAATTGTTAGGCTGTTTTCTAGCTTTTAATGAGCATTTAAAGCTGTAAAGTTTCTTCTAAGTAATTCTGTAGCTGTATACCATAAGTTTTGATATGTAATCTTTATGTGATTATTTTTAAAAATATTTTTAAATTATGATATTTTTACTCATGAGGTTTTTATAAGTGTATTTGTTAATTTCCATTCTTTTAATTGTGATGTAACATCTTGTTTTATGTGTTTTTCTAGTAATTAGCATATAGTTACGTTTTAAAAAAAAAACCTAGTCTAGCAATCTCTGATTTTTAGCTATATTTTTAGTCCACTTACATTTTTATAGTTGCCATAGTTATTATAGTTATAATTAGGATTTTGTTTTTTATCATTGTGTGGTTTCTTTTTGTCCTGTCTTATGTTTCTTTTTTGTTCCCTGCTTTTCTTGTTTTTTACTGAGTTTGGGCTTTTTTCTCATTCTAGTCTTTACTCCTAGTCTTTGAGATTTACATAAAGTTTGTTCTTGCTGTCCAACTATCTCTCTCTCCTCTCCAGAAACAAACAACAAAAACAACTCAGTGGCTTAAAATAACCATTTGTTTGGCTCACAATTTCTGAACCATCTGGACCATACTTCTGGTCCGCATCAGCTCAGTGGATCTCTGCATCAGTGACCATTTAGCAGACTGGTTGGCAGTTGACCATCTAGGATGACCCCACTAATATGTCTAGTGATTGGCAGGCTGTTGGCCAGAGTAATAGGAGTGACTGTTGACTGGGCCACTGTCTCTTGTCACTGATTTGTTTTGCTTAGACTTCTTTCTGTAGCAGCTTGAAGTTTTTTACATTACTTTGCTTGCTTTTCATTTGCTAATGTCTGAAGCAAATCACATAGCCAACCCAGATTTAAGGAGTAGAGAAATAGAGGTGAAGAGAAATAGAGAAATAGAGAAGAGAAATAGAGGTAAAGAGAAATAGAGGTGAAGAGACTTCACCTCTTTTTGAGACAGGAAGAATTTGTGGCTATTTCACAACCTATTGTAACTGAACAAACAGAGGTTTGGCTGCCTACCACAGAAAAAGCCAAACTCGTGAGACAGGTACTGATGCAAAAGGAAAGGTTTTATTTAGATGCCACCTGACATGGGAGAATGGTGGACTCCCATCTCAAAGACCATCTTCCCTTCCTGACCAAGTCGATTCTCATAGGGCTAAGGAGGGGAGGGTTTTTTTCCTATGCAATTATCTTGCTAGCTCTTGGTGTGCTCAGGCCCTATCCATTCATCTTTCTATCTTTCAGCATGCTCAGTGTAAGAACCTGCCCTTGATACCATCTTGGCTAATGAGAGAGACTTCTTGGCTCTCCGACTGCCTACAGTAACACTATGCCAAGTATATACCATCTATTTTTATGCTTTTAGAAATCAACCTAGAAGTTTTTACATGCATGTCTAATTTCTCATAGTGTAAATTGAATCATCATCTAACCATGATAGAAAATTAGTACTGGATTTGCCCCTTCCCTACATATACCACAAACCACTAGAAAACTGGAAAAAACATATGAAATAACTTTCCCAACTTTGATGAATAGGCAGCAAAGTATTTTGATCCCTGAAAGAATAGAAACAAACAAGCTGAGTCCTGTGATCATCCTGGCTTTCAGCTGAGGGGCACTTTCTGGACCATGACATAGGGAGAAAGAACCCCATCAAAGTACAATGAATCTGTTAAGTTGAGGAAAGAGAAATTAGGATTTGGAGAAGCTGAGGCAGTTGGAATTGTAGAGTACCAGAGAAGAGGTAGCTGCATAGAGAAAGACTTCTAGAAATCTGCACTGTTTTTTGTTTGTTTGTTGTGTTTTTTGTTTTTTTTTTTAACTAAATACCAATATGTTCATTTAAAAAGCTTGGCAAAGAACTACTGAGGGGCAATAAGGTAAAAATTACAGAGTATACACATAAAGTTGAGAGACATTTGAATTCCAACCAGAAAGAAAGGAGAGAACTTTTAAACAGCTGGGACATTCAGTAGAGACTGCAGAAAGGCCAAGTCTTATTAGTAGGACTAAACTAATCCCACAGTAATGGCCACTGCAGACCAATTCTAACAGTGCTTAAAAATAAATCTTGAAAGGATCAAGCAAATCCTCAAGTAATTTAACTGCCACTTAAAAGAAAATTCAGCACTATTTAAAAGAAGGCAACAAAATACATTACTAAACAGCAAAACATCACTGTTTCCAGCATTCAACTAAAAAATATTAGTATGCCAGGGAGCAGGAAAATGTGACTCATGACCAGGAGAAAAAGTTGTCAATAGAAACAGATCAACAAGGTTGTGGAGAAAAGGGAACCCTAATGAACTATTGGTGGGAATGCAGATTGGTGCAGCCACTGTGGAAAGCAGTATGGAGTTACCTCAAAAAATTAAAAATGGAACTGCTTTATGACCCAACAATTTCACTTCTGGGAATATATCAGAAGAAACCCAATACACCAATTCAAAAGAATATATGTGCCCCTATGTTCATTGCAGCGTTATTTACAATAGCTAAGATTTGGAAGGAGCCCAAATGCCCATCAGCAGATGAGCGGATAAAAAAGCTGTTGTACACTTCACAATGGAATACTACTCTGTCATTAAAAAGAAGAAATCTTACCTTTTGTGTCAGCATGGATGGCCTGGAGAAAATTATGCTAAATGAAATCAGCCCATCAGAAGAAGACAAGTACCATATGATTTCACTTATATGTGGAATCTAATTAGCAAAATAAACTACAAAAAAATAGAAACAGGCTTACAGATAGAGAACATACTGACAGCCATCGGGGGGGGGGGGAGTTATGGGACTGGGTGCAAAAGGTGAAGGGACTAAGAAAGAAAACTCATAGACACAGGCAATGATAACAATAATATGGTGATTACCAGAGGGAAAGGCAGATAGGGGAGGTAAAAGAAGATATACAGGGAGAAATGGTGATGGAAGGAGACTTGACTTGGGGTGATGAACACACAATACTGTACACAGATGATGTGTTATAGAATTATACACCTGAAACCTATATAATTTTATTAACCAATGTCACTTCAATACATTTAATTAAAAAGACAAAAAAATTCATTAGAGGGGATTTTTTGTTCAAGATGGTGAATAGAGCACACAGTTTATTTTTTTTAATTTATTGATTTTAGCCCTGGCTGGTGTGGCTCAGTGGATTGAGTGCCAGCCTGCAAACCAAAAGTTCACAGGTTCGGTTCCCAGTCAGAGCACATGCCTGGGTTGTGGGCCAGGTTCCCCAGTTAGGGGGGGAGGGGAGGGGCCATGTGAGGCAACCAATTGATGTATCTCTCACACATTGATCTTTCTCCCCCTCTCTTTCTCCCTCCCTTCCCCTTGCTCTAAGAATTAAATAAATAAAATATTTAAAAAAACAATTTATTGATTTTAGAGAGAGAGAGAGGATTGGAGAGAAGGAGAAAAACATTGGAACATGATTTGTTGGTCCACCTACTCAAACAGCCATTGGTTGATTCTTGTATATGCCTTGACCAGGAATCAAACCCTGAACCCTGGGATATTGGGACAACACTCTAACCAGTTGAGCTACCCAGCCAGAGCTATACTTCTTACTTATTCTCTCTTCTAGACCTCTGCTTTTTTTCTTTTATATTCTAATATATTTCTGAGTCTCTTACAGAGAACCAAAACCCTCAACCAAACAAAAAAGAAACAGACCAAGAAATGACAGAGATGATGAGATTTACTAATCTTAAATATACAAAAAATTCACAAATTTTTAAATATACTCCAGGATTTAAGGAAAATAATATAAAGATAGAAATGAAAAATTTATAGTGAATTAGAATCTCTAATCTCCTCTTCAATGATACAAAAGAACTTTAAACATTTCAAATCCAATTACTCCCTTCTAATTTTATATGCTAATGTTGTTATGTATTTTAATTTATCTTATCTTTCTTAATTTCGTAAGGCATCATTATTATTATTATTGTTATTATACTTTTATGTGGCTAGTGTTTGTTTGGATTTACCTATGTATTTATCATTTTGTTCTTCATTATTGTCTTTCATCTTAGGCTATTTATCTGCTGTGATCTCTTTCTTTCTGTCTAAAGTACACATTTTAGAATTTCCTTTCGTGAAGATCTCTGATGGCAAACTTTATGCATTTGTTTGAAAAATATCTTTATTTAGCCTTCATTTTTAAAAGATATTTTCATCAGTCACAGAATTTCAGGTTGACCGTTATTGCTTTCAGCACATTAAACACTTTCAAAATATTGCTTAATTAACATCTAGCTTTACTTGTTGCTGTTGATGAGTCTGCTGTCATTCTAATTATGACACGTGTGATGGTAATTTCTTGTTTTTAATGGTTGCTTCAAATGTCTTTTTTTTTCTTTCCTTTGTCTTGTAGTTTCACTGTAGTAGGTCTCTGGGTATAACTCTCTTTTTACTTATTCTGTTTGGGACTCATTTTATTTCTTACATCTGTGAATTGAATTCTTCTTTTTTTTTTCATTCCAATATATTATTAGCCATTATTTCTTCAGTTACTTGTCGCATTTTCTTTCTCTCCTCATTCTGGAACTTTAAATACTCATTTGGTAGATCTTTGCACTATATTATCTTTTCCATATTTATCATCTTTTTCTTTTTGTTCTATGCAATTGTTTCAAATCTATCTTCCAATCCACTATATTCGGCTATGTCTAAAGACGAACAGAAGATTTAAACCTATCCAGAAAATTTTCAATTTATATATTACTTTTTTAAGAAGTCCTTGTTTTTCAGATATGTTGGCTTTTAACCATATTTTCACTCCTCTTTTTTATATCTAGAAATATATTAAATATACTTTTCTTTTTTCTATTTGGTGTCTGGCAATTTCAACATCTGATGTGTCAGCAGTTCTGATTTTTCTGTATTTCTGCTGGCTCTTGCTAATGATTCTCTGTTTCCTGGTGGTTTTATGATTTGTTTTTTGTTGTGTTGCTTTGTTGTTTTACTATGAACTGGTATTTAAAACATTTTCTTTGGGAAGTCTTTAAGGCCTGGGATGAAGATGAGTTCCTCCAAAGGGATTTGCTTTAGCTTCTTTTGGGCACCTGAGGGCCTCATTGTACTAGGGCTACTTTATATTTAAATAATGGCTTTAAATTTTTTTAAGTATCCAAGTTGTATGTTTTTGGGTTGCAAACGTTCATTAAAACTAGCTGTGGTTACAGATTTTTAGGGAATATAAACTCCTCTTGTTCCTACCACAGCACTAAGGTTTGAGATGTGCAATTTTTGTTGTAGACCCCTGGTGATGATAGAAATAGTGGGGAAATGGATGATTTCTAATTTGCCTCACACTGAGAGTGTAATCCCTTGGGGACTCAGCTTTATGGGGGTTGAGGAGAATCTTTTTCTAGATTCTCTAGTTTAGATGCTCTTGGGCTTTGATTTCTAATTTGCATGCTGCACAATGCTATCAAAATTGAACCATAAGCTTTTCCAGTTTTGGTAGATATCTCCTATATTCCACTTCAAACTCACTTTGTCATATTTTTTAATTCAAAGTACATATTTTTTTTCACATTTTAACATCTGTGAAATCAGTATGCATCTTAAATTGATGGCAACCTACAATCACTGTCAGTCAGGGTCAGGCATAAAACTAATGTATCGTTTATGTGTGAGTACCTATCAAAGTAAAGCATCGAAATTTGCAGGATGAACATCAGTGGCTTGGAAGAAAATCTTGAGGCTGATAGTGGAGCATTCGTTTAACCTCTAGAAGTCAAAAGTCTGTGGAGTGGAGCTGTCCTGATAGTGAATCAAACATACTCAGCAATATTCCTGAAATATGAGTCAAAAGTATGGAGTAGGTTAGGACTCCATAATTGCAAAGTTGGGTCAGAGCCCAGAGTCAATGGTTTTTCATTTTTTAAGGATTGTTTTATGAAGAAATACATCACTAATATTCTTTTTAAAGTATATTTTATTGATTATGCTATTACGCTTTTCCCAATTTTCCCCCATTGCCCCCCTCCCTCCTGCACCCTCCAACCCTCCAACATTCCGCCCCCCCTTAGTTCATGTCCATGGGTTGTACATATAAGTTCTTTCAATTCTCTGTTTCCTATACCATTTTTACCTCTCCCCATCTATTTTAACAAAGATTTTTTTTTTAAGATTTTTTATTTATTTATCTTTAGAGAGGAAGGGTAGGAGAGAGGGAGAGGGAGAGAAATATCAATGTGTGGTTGCCTTTCGTGTGTCCCTTGCTGGGAACTGGCCTGCAACCCAGGCATGTGCCCTGACTGGGAATCGAACCGAGATTGTTTGGTTCACAGGCCCGCGCTCAATCCACTGAGCTACACCAGCCAGGGCCTCCCCATCTATTTTATGCCTACTAATTATGCTTCTTCCCTTCACCTTTCCCCCGAATTCCTCCTCTCCCCCTCCCCACTAAAAACCCTCCATGTGATGTCCATTTCTCTGATTCTGCTCCTGTTCCAATTGTTTGCTTAGTTTTTGTTTTCTTTGTTTATCTTTATTTTTCTTTATTTTTTAGGTTCATTAGTTGATAGTTGTGAGTTTGTCATTTTATTGTTCATATTTTTACCTTCTTTTTCTTAGATAAGTCCCTTTAACATTTCATATAATAATGGCTTGGTGATGATGAACTCCTTTAACCTGGCCTTATCTGGGAAGCACTTTATCTGCCCTTCCATTCTAAATGATAGTTTTGCTGGATAGAGTCATCTTGGATGTAGGTCCTTGACTCTCATGACTTTGAATACTTCTTTCCAGCCCCTTCTTGCATGCAAGGTTTGTTTTGAGAAATCAGCTGATGGTCTAACGAGAACTCCTTTGTAGGTAACTGTCTCCTTTTCCCTTGCTGCTTTTAGGATTCTCTCTTTATCTTTAATCTTGGGTAACTTAATGATGATGAGTCTTGTTATGTTCTTCTTTGGGTCCAACTTCTTTGGGACTCTGGGCTTCCTGGACTTCCTGGAAGTCTATTTCCTTTGCCAGATTGGGGAAGTTTTCCTTCATTATTTGTTAAAATAAGTTTTCAATTTCTTGCTACTGTTCTCCTCTGACACCCCTATAATTTGGATATTGGAACATTTAAAGTTGTCCCAGAGGTTCTTAAGTCTCTCTTCATTTTTTTTTTTTAATTCTAGTTTCTTCATTCTGTTCCTGTTAGATGTTGATTTGAGTCCTGGTTTCTTTCCTGTCACTGTTGGTTCCCTGAATATTTTGCTTTATTTCATTTTGGGTATCTTTCACTTGTTCTTTCATTTTTTCGGCCAACTTCAATCAGTTCTGTGAGCATATTGATTACCTGGGCTTTAAATTCTCCATCAGATAGGTTGTCTATCTCCTAATCGCTTAGCTCTCTTTCTGAAGTTTTGCTCTGTTCTTTCATTTGGGCCATATTTCTTTGTCTTGGGGCACCTGTTAAGTTGTAAGGGGGCAGGGCTTTAGGTATCCACTGGAGCAGGGCAAACCTCCTTGCTGTGCTGCAGCACTGCCTGTGGGGGAGGGGTCAGAAGGGGAACAATACAGCGCGCCTGCTCAGCTCTAGCCCCCATTTCCAATGAACTCTCGTGTGAGACTGGGAGTTTCTCCCACCGTGGTAACCCCCCTCCTCTCCATAGTCCTCCATAGTCATCTCTGAGTCTCAGTTTCCCATTCAGTCAGCACCTCACCATGGGTTCTTTCTGTCCACCACCTTACTGGTCTGGTTGTTTTGGCTGACTGTTTCTTTAATTTCTTGGTTGTTGGAGTTCCATGCAGTTTGATTTTCTGGAACTTCTGATTGTTTACTGATTTTAGATTGGTTGTTATCCTCCTTTTGGTTGTGCAATGAAGCAAAGGGTTTCTACCTATGCCTCCATCTTGGCCAGAACTATCACCAGTATTCTTGATGGCTCAGAGCATCATGTGGAAGAGTAAGATTAAATGAGGGGAAGTTTTTGGCATATCTCAAGTGAGTTTTTTCATTTATATTTTATTGTTTATGTATGCCCCCAAATAATATGCGATGAAAATAGATTACTAAGTATGAAAAATCACCTTCAGTAAGTATAAAATAAAAGTTTTAAGTTGCAAGAAAGCATTATGTCATAGCTTGATGACATTTTTTCCTTTCTTAGTAGTAAATAAAGTAATAGTATCTTTTTCAACCAACAATGCCTTAGAATACATGTAGTACATTAAATTATATTTTCTTTCTTGTCAGCTTCTGAGTACATTTGAGACTTAAAATGTCCAGTAATTTTAGTTGGTTTTAGCAGGTGTTTTAGTCTTCTAGTGCTTAGTCTTATATACTATCAGAAATGTAAGTTTTGCATTACTTTTATAATCAGAAAACATATATATTTTCCAAAAAATTGTTTAGGGAGATAAAGAGAACTATAATGAAAGAAAGGTTGTTTAGGATAAGAAAAAAATTAGAATGTTGTTTATTACTTTTCTCCTTGTTTCTCATATTCTGTGTATATTTTCTTTCTTATTGATTAGATTTGCATGAAGCTTATCTATTTCATAATGCATGCATAATCAAATTGTTTTTATTTTCTTTTTAAAAATTATTTATTTATTTATTTTAGAGAGATGGGGAAGGGAGGGAGAAAGAGAGAGAGTGAAACATCAATGTACAGTTGCCTCTAGCACACCCCACAATGGGAATATGGCCTGCAACCCAGGCATGTGCCCTGACTGGGAATCAAACCGGCGATGCTTTGGTTCTCTAGCCTGCGCTCAATCCACTGAGCTACACCAGCCAGGGTGTGTTTTTATTTTCTAATTAAGTTTGTTTGGGTCTTAATTATTTCCATTCTTCTATTTACTTTTGAGGGTTTTGTTGTTGCTTTTTATATAATCTTTTGTCTTTCTCAAGAAACATAATATTTTAAACTATACATTTTCCTCTAAATATGGCTTTGATTTTTACCACAAGATTTAGGTATGTTAGCATTTTCTTTATTGTTTTTAAAATATGTAACTAATAATTATTAGTCATATTTTCCACAAACTTTTATAGTTTACAAAGCTATTTCTTTTCACATTTTCTCTTTCTTTTTGTTCAAGTTCTAATTTGTGGATGCTTGTTTATTTTACAGATAATTGGGGACTATTTATAAGAATACATTTATGCCATTATTGTTTAATCGTAAACAGAAAATATATCCCATAAAATGTTTTCTTTTATGGTCTTTAGTGAGATTTTTCTCCATAACCTAGTATGGTCAGTTTCTATACACAAATATGTGTAGCCATTATTTGTAAAATATAAAACCTGGAGTAATGTTCTATGTCTATGAATTGTGAATTCACAACGTTATGAATTGTATTGTTTAGATCCTGTATGTCTTTATTATCTGCTTAATCTGTCATTGGTATTAGAGGCTTAAAATCTCCCACTATATCTGTATTCTTTTCATTTTGTCCTTACAATCCTATTAGTTTACATTATATATTTAGTTGTCATGTTGGTCTATAGCAGTTCCTTATTATATTTTCATTATTACCTTTTATTGCATACAACAACTCCACCTGCCATAAGTGCTCTTTTGCCCTAAGCTTCTACTTTATCTAACATTACTATTGTTATCACTGCTTTCCCTTTTTATCAGTTTAGTTTATCTTTGCTCATTCTGTGATATTTAGCCTTTCTAGGACTTTGGCTTTTAAGTATCTATATTAATAACTTATTATGTAATTGATTTTTAAATAACTTATGCCTTTTTGCCTTCTAATAGCAGGATTTAGATTTTTTAAAATAATTTTAATTGTTATCCTTTTTTTTACTTTCTATTTTATGCTTCTGTGAAACTGAATAAAGGAAACCTCATTTAAAATGGAGTGAGGAGGCTACAAGGAGGAGCTCTCCTGTGCTGCCCTCAATGTCAATTACACACCCCAATAGGAAGAGACTACCTTGCATTCCCCAAAAGAAATGTCTCTATTTTACTATCCCAGAAGGAGGAAGGAAGATTTTCTTCTAGCCCAGCAACACACCAAACCCATAAGAACCATTGTAACTCAACCAATGAGAAGCCATCACTACCCTGAATTCTCTAGTTTCTCCAGAGGAATTTCACTCAAACTACCCCCTCTCAACTTCCCCCTTTTTTCATGTGAAGTAAGATCTCTCTTTTTTGTTTGCTGAACTTGCCTATGGTTTTTTGCTATAGCATGCTTGTCCCTAACTGAAATTTGTTGCTATTTCTGAATAAATTTAATTTTCTGGTAAAAATACCTAGCTGTTTTATTTTTAAGGTTAACACTTTGTAACTTATTTTTCTTTAGTTCTACCTATTCTATGGATTTCACTTTGTTTCTTTTTGTCTTTTAAATCAATTTAGAAGGAAAAGTTAGCATTTTAACAAACATTTATTATCTTACTAAATTCCTGAAAGCCAGGAATCCAGGAATAGTTAGTTTAGTTGAACAGTTCTTTTAATTTTTATTTTAATTTTATTTATTTTATTTTTATTTTTGATATATTTTATTGAGTATCCTATTACAGTTGCCCCATTTTTTCCTGCTCTCTATTCCTCTCTGCCCTGCAACCCCCTCCCGTTAGCATTCCCTCACCTTAGTTCATGTCCATGGGTCCATATATAAGTTCTTTGGCATGTCCATTTCCTATACTGTTCTTAACCTCCCCCTGTCTATTCTGTACCTACCATTTATGCTTCTTATTCCCTGTACCTTTTCCCCCATTCTTTCCCCTCCCCCTCCCCACCGATAACCCTTCATTTGATCTCCATTTCTGTGATTCTGTTCTTGTTCTAGTTGTTTGATTAGTTTCTTTTTGTTTTTAGGTTCAGTTGTTAATAGTTGTGAATTTGTTGTCATTTTACTATTAATATTTTCATCATCTTCTTTGTCTTAGATAAGTCCCTTTAACATTTCCTATATTAAGGGCTTGGTGATGGTGAACTCCTTTAACTTTTACAAATGGAAAAGTTGGTTCCCTGTATATTTTCCTTTATTTCACTTCTCATAGCCTCCACTTTTCCCCCTATTATGTGACCATACTTAATCATCTCTGAGAGAACCTGATTACCAGCGGTTTGAACTCTACATCTCATAGGTTGGCTGTCTGTCACTTAGTTCTTTTTCTGGAGCTTTGATCTGTTCTTTCATTTAGGCCATATTTCTTTGTCTTGGTGAGCCTGTTACATACTGAGGGGTGGAGCCTTAAGTATTTGCCAGGACAGGGCAACCCACTTCAGTTCATTGCGGTACTGTATTCGGGGGTGGTTCCAAGAGGTAACAATGCTGTTTGCTCAACTTTCAGTTGGCTTTCAGTCACTTCTCTCACTACCCACAAGCAAATTGGGCCCTTCCGGTACTGATCCTTCAGTGAGTGGGCTTGTGTATGTTCTTAGATCCTGTGGGTCTCTCCAGTGAACTCTCCTGTGAGGCTGGGAGTTTCTCCCACTGCCACAACCCCCCACAGATTTTTACAGTCAGAGGTTTTGAGGTTTTATTTCCCACACTGGAACCCTGGGTTGTGCAGTCTGTCTCGCTCCCCAGTTGTTCCTCCCAGTTTATCCCTATGCAAATGTGGGACTGCCCAATATGCCAGCTGTTGCCTTGTAGCTAGGCTGTTCTTGCATAGGGTACATCACAGGGTTGCAGTTTAAAGGTTGCATAGTGTTTTAGTCTTCTGAAGACTTGGCCAGGGCTGCAAAGTTTGCATCCAAGCAGACTTCCAAGCTCACTCACATGGCTGTTGTCAAAAGGCCTTAGTTCCTTGGTTCCTGTTAGATGGAGGCTTCATTCTTTGCCACATGGACTTATCCACAGGACTGTTCATGACATAGCTGCTGGCTTCCCCTACAGCAAGTGATCCAAGAGAGAGAGAGAGGTCAACATAGAAGCCACATTGTATTTTAGAACCCTAATCCCCCAAGTGACATACTATTGCTTTTGTTGTATTCTGTTGATCATGAAGCCAACCCTAGCACAATATGAGAAAAGGGAGAACCCAAGAATGTAAATACCAGAAAGCAAGGATATTGGGAGCTATGTTGGAAGCTGACTGCCTTAAATACCCTGCTTTTAATACTATTCGTGAATATCTTAAGTCCAAAAACATCCTTAATTCTATATTTACCTATTTATAGACATTTAATAAAAACAACTCTGGCTATCAAAATATAAGGTAAATAGTTTAGTACATTAAGCCTTTATCTTATGATTTTCTCATACTTTCTCATTCTTTATTAATTTACTATTGGGGTTTTATAATTTCCCAAATCTCTTCTTTATCTTTTTCTAATATTATATCAATGAAGACGATTTACTAATAACTGTAGTTAGTATCACCATTAGTTAAGTTTACACCAGAGAAAGAGAACCATTAGGAGATATATAATAATAGATTTGTTGCAAGAAATTGTCTTTTGTAATTATGGGGCTGGCTGGAAAAGTTCAAACTCCATATGGTAGGCCATCAGGAAGGCCAGGCTGTAACTCTCTGACAAGGTGAAGCTTTAGTCTGAAGGTGGAATTTCTTCTCAGTTTTGCTCTTAAAAGCCATCAACTGATTGAATTTGGTCCACCAAGATGTTCTAGGATAATCTCTTTCACTTAAAATGAATTGATTATGAATCTTAGTCAGGTCTACAAAATACCTGCAAAGCAATACCTAATTTAGTGTTTGATTGAATAACTGTGGGTTATAGCCTAGCCAAGTTGACAAAACACATCAATTTTTCTCAAAATCACTTTTTTTCCAAAATAGCTTACAGAAACTTTGGTGCTATTGAAGACACCAAATATAAAAAAAAAGTTTTATTAACATTTTTCCAAACTCATATTGCTTTCCTGGTCTAGTTAATTACAAATAAAACTTACATTTGAGATAAATGTCTTTTTTCTCTGAATTTTGGTTTTGTTTCTTTTTTTAAATACATTTTATTGATTATGCTATTACATTTGTCCCATTTCTCCCCCATCATTCACCTCCACCCTCCACACCCCCTCCCACCCACATTCCCCCCTTTAGTTCATGCCCATGTGTCATAAGTTCTTTAGCTTCTACATTTCCCATACTACTCTTGCCCTCCCCCTGTCTATTTTCTACCCACCTTCTATGCTACTTATTCCCTGTACCTTTTCCCCCTCTCTCCTTCTCCCACCCCCCTGTTGCTAACCCTCCATATGATCTCCATTTCTGTGGTTCTGTTCCTGTTCTAGCTGTTTGCTTAGTTTCCTTGTGTTTTAGGTGTGGTTGTTAATATCTGTGAGTTTGCTGTCTTTTCACTGTCATATTTTTGATCTTCTTTTTCTTAGATAAGTCCCTTTAACATTTCATATAATAAAGGCTTGGGGATGATGAACTCCTTGAACTTGACCTTATCTGAGAAGCACTTTATCTGCCCTTCCATTCTAAATGAAAGCTTGGCTGGATAGAGTAATCCTTGGAATACTTCTTTCCAGCCCCTTCTTGCCTGCAAGGTCTCTTTTGAGAAATCAGCTGACAGTCTGATGGGAACTCCTTTGTAGGTGACTGTCCCCTTATCCCTTGCTGCTTCTAGGATTCTCTGCTTCATTTTAATCTTGGCTAATGTAATTATGATGTGCCTTGGTGTGTTCCTCCTTGAGCCCAAATTCTTTGGGACTCTCGGAGCTTCCTGGACTTCCTGGAAGTCTATTTCCTTTGCCAGATTGGGGAAGTTCTCCTTTATTATTTGTTCAAATAAGTTTTCCACTTGTTGCTCTTCCTCTTCCCCTTCTGGTACCCCTATAATTCGGATGTTGGGACGTTTAAAGATGTCCTTGATGTTCCTAAGCCTCTCCTCATTTTTTTAAATTCTTGTTTCTTCCTTGTTTTCTGTTTGGTTGTTTCTTTCTTCCTTCTGGTCCACTCCATTGATTCGAGTCTCAGTTTTCCTCCCATCTCTATTGGTTCCCTGTGCATTTTCCTTCATTTTACTTATTGTGGCCTGCAGTTTTTCATCTAATTTGTGAGCAAAATCAACCAATTCTGTGAGCATCCTGATCACCAGTGCTTTGAACTATGCATCTGATAGGTTGGCTATCTCTTGGTCGCTTAGAGGAATTGACTCTGGGGATTTGATTTGTTCTCCCGTTTGAGCCATTTTTGGGTTTAGTTTTTGTGTTTTGTTTTTGTTTTTGTTTTTGTTTTTTTTGTCTAGTCTCGGCTGTTATGTAATGAGGGGCAGAGCCTTACGTGTTCCCCAGGGTGGGGCAGCCCAGTGTCTGGGTAGTGATGCTATATGTGGGGGCAGGGTCCGAGAGGGAACAATGGTGCTTGCTCTGCTGTCTCTCGGACTTTAGTCCCTTCCTTCATTTCCCCTTCACCTGGATTATCTACACACGAATGTGGGACCACCTGGTCAGCCACCCACCTTGCCCGGCCTCACTGGGTCTGCACCATTGCCACCCGCCCTCTAGCCACCACCTGTGCACCTGGGATCTGCCAGCCACTGCTGCCTGCGTGCCCGGGTCCACCAACCTCCACATTTTCCTGCTGCGACTCTGCCCCTCTTACCAGTCTGGATGAATGGTTGTTGGACTTCCATACAGTTCAATTTTCTAACAGTTCTGGCTGTTTTCTTGTTTCTAAATCTTTGTTGTCCTTAATTTTGGTTGTGCGAGGAGGCACAATGTGTCTACCTACACCTTCATCTTGGCCGGAAGTCTGGTTTTGTTTCAATGGCAAAATATAAAGGTGCTCAATTTGTATATAACCCACTTTTTTTCATGTTGGAAGGTTTAGAGTTATTACATTTTCTTTAGTAATTTTAATTTATTTTTCTAAAGCTGTGGTCCTGGCCTCTGCTAGTTAATTTTTATTTCCTCTCTGAGCTCTGTCTGTATCCAATCTCTGTTCTTTCTCTTCAGGTGAAAAAAATATTCTTTTATACATTTATTGTTCCCATCTGTGCCCAATTTTCTGTATTCTTTAAAATTTCTATTATTCAAAGGTTTGTTCTATCTTTCTTTTTCATGCTCTTTTAAAATTTATTTATATTTTTCTTTCCTAGTATATTTCTCTAAATTATTTTTTATTTCAGAGTGTGCTCTTTCATGCTGGGTCCATTTGCTTTCTGTTTTATACAATTATCTTACCTGGTAATGTGATAATCTTGACCAGATGTTGCTTAGTAAATACATATAAGAATTCTCGAGACTTGATGTTCCCTTGAATTTTTGGTAATTAATTTTCAGCTCCTCTTTAACGTTTTTATGGTTATTAATGGTTCATCCATTTCAATGGTTGGGTTATCTATGAGTTAGTCTGGTATTGTCATTTTTCTAGGCCCTGTGTTATTACTTTTATGTGTATATCTAAATGCCTTGAGTTTAATTTCTTGAGTCTTACTGTTGCTGTTGAGAATTTTCTTTGTGTCAGTGATTTGTTTTTTAGAAACCTGGGGAATATGGGAAGTGTGGAATCTGAAGTTAGTTTTTACCATCTTGGAAGTCCTGAGGTGTGTACTTTTAATTTATTTTGTTTGTGTACTTTTGTTTTGTTTTTAAATATTATGGCAGAGTGTTTAGAATAGCAGGCCAAAATTCAAGAGAGTTCCAATTCAGTCTCAGCTACTCTCCTAAATGCCCTATGTAACGCTGGGTATTTCCTTCACTTTTTAAAAATATATATGTATATATATTTTATTTTTTTAATTTTTATTTTAATTGTTGATCTTATACAGTTTTCTGTCTTTTATTCTCACCCAAACCCACCACTCCAGCCCTCCCCAGAAAATATATATTTTATTGATTATGCTATTACACTTGTCCCATTTTCCCTCCTTCATTCCCCTCCGCCCTGCACACTTCCTCTCACCCACATTTCCCCCCTTTACTTCATATTCATGTGTCATAAGTTCTTTAGCTTCTACATTTCCCATACTATTCTTGCCCTCCCCTGTCTTTCTACCTACCATCTATGCTACTGATTCTCTGTACCTTTTCCCCCTCTCTCCTCCTCCCACTCCCCTGTTGCTAACTCTCCATATGATGTCCATTTCTGTGGTTCTGTTCCTGTTCTAGCTGTTTGCTTAGTTTGTTTTTGTTTTTGTTGTTTTTGTTTTAGGTGTGGTTGTTAATAATTGTGAGTTTGCTGTCATTTTACTATACTTGTTTTTTTTATCTTCTTTTTCTTAGATAAGTCCCTGTAACATTTCATATATTAAGGGCTTGGTGATGATGAACTCCTTGAACTTGACCTTATCTGAGAAGCACTTTATCTGCCCTTCCATTCTAAATGAAAGCTTGGCTGGATAGAGCAATCTTGGATGGAGGTCCTTGCGTTTTATGACTTGGAATACTTCTTTCCAGCCCCTTCTTGCCTGCAAGGTCTCTTTTGAGAAATCAGCTGACAGTCTGATGGGAACTCCTGCAGAGGTGACCGTGCCCTTATCCCTTGCTGCTTCTAGGATTCTCTGCTTCATTTTAATCTTGGGTAATGTAATTATGATGTGCCTTGGTGTGTTCCTCCTGGGGTCCAACTTCTTTGGGACTCTCTGAGCTTCCTGGACTTCCTGGAAGTCTATTTCCTTTGCCAGATTGGGGAAGTTCTCCTTCATTATTTGTTCAAATAAGTTTTCCACTTGTTGCTCTTCCCTTTCTGGTACCCCTATAATTAGGATGTTGGAATGTTTAAAGATGTCCTGGATGTTCCTAAGTCTCTCCTCATTTTTTTGAATTCTTGTTTCTTCCTTGTTTTCTGTTTGGTTATTTCTTTTTCTGGTCTACTCCATTGATTTGAGTCCCAGTTTCCTTTCATTCACTGTTGGTTCCTTGCATATTTTCCTTTATTTCACTTTTCATAGCCTTCACTTTTTCCCCTCTTTTGTTACCATACTCAGTCATCCCTGTGAGCAATCTGATTACCAGTGTTTTGAACTCTACATCTCATAGGTTGGCTGTCTGTTCATCACTTAGTTGTATTTTTTCTGGAGCTTTGATCTGTTCTTCCGTTTGGGCTGTATTTTTTTTTTTTTTTTTTGTCTTGACGCGCCTGTTATGTAGTGAGGGCTAGAGCCTTAGGTGTTTACGGGGTGGGTCAACCCAGTTGCTGGGTTGTGACGCTGTACATGGGGGAGGGGTCAGAGAGGGAACAATGGTGCTTGCCCTGCTCCTTGCCAGATTTCAGTCACTTCCCCGACTTCCCCTAAGCAAATTAGGCCCTTCTGGGGCTGATTCCCAGGTGGGTCGGTTTGTGTACATTCTAGGGCCCTGTGGATCTCTCCAACAAACTCTGCTGTGAGGCTGGGAGTTTATCCCTGCACCTCAACCCCCACAGGTGTTTCCAATCAGTGTTTTGAGGCTTTATTTCCCTGCGCTGGGGCCATGGGTTGTGCGGTCTGTCTCGTTCCCCAGTTTTGCCTGGTTTATTTGCACATGAATGTAGGACCACCTGGTCCACCAGCCACCTGGTGCACTGTGCCCCTCCACAATTCGCCACCTCGCTGGGTCCACCTGCTGTCACCTTGTGCTCCTGGGGTCCACCAGCCACCACTTTGCTGTGACCCCTCTCAGCCTGGCCACCTTACTCCACCCCTCCTACCGGTCTGGATGAATGTGTCTTCCTTAACTCCTTGGTTGTTGGACTTCCATACAGTTCAATTTTCTGTCAGTACTGATTGTTTTTTTGTTTCTAAATTGTTGTTGTCCTTATTTTGGTTGCGTGAGGAGGCACAGTGTGTCTACCTACACCTCCATCTTGGCTGGAAGCTTTTGAAGTTTTCTTATATAGGTTTTTTTCCTTGCTGATAGCAGAAATGAGTACAATAGCAGGGAATTTGGGAATGAGTACTCCAAAGGCTCTGAAGAGTAAAGGAGGAAAAATTTGTATGGGCTGTTCAGTCATATATTGATTCTTATGAGGGCTTTGTACTGTGTCAACAGTAGCTAAGTTGGAACTACATTTCCCAAAATTTCCATTTCTGTGTGCTTCTTGGTTAGAATTGCCCACAATTTACCTTTATATTTAGACGTAAAAGTGAAGTAGTAGTCAATTTTGTGCTCTGAAGTTCAGCATAGGGCAGATGTTTTCAGTTACCTACTAGATCATTTTGTTGGTTTGGGGCAGAAGCCATTTCCCACTGGATTTTCTCCTTCACCTTCTCCAAATCCTGAGTCTTGTGCATGTATAGCTCTATGCCTAGAGCACCAGCTTATTCTCCAGATTGTCTACAGCATTTCGAGTAGAACAAGTGATAAAGAGACACACACAGTCCCAGTTTGTCTTCAGAGCTTCCACTTTGTCCTTTGTCTTTCCCACATCATATCTGTCTTCCTTTTCTGAAAGGTGGCATCACTGACTTCAGGCCCAACACTATGAAGAAGCAACAGACTTACATAGACTGTTGAAACAGCTCTCGTGATTACAAAAGACTTAATCCCTATAATAAATTCTTATTCTATTCTATATCACTCATAGTGTCTGCTTCCCTGATCAAACCTTAACTGATATAATTCCCAATTTCTCTAAGGGTCCCACAGGGAACACCAGAAAAATAAAGGACATGGTTAATTACATATGGCCTCAGAAGGAATGAGAGAATATCTCAGAGAATTCAGGTACAAAATATAATTCTTTTAATAAAATGCATAAAGATTGATGCTGTTGAAACTGCAATGGAAAGGAGTCTGAGATATACTTTCACAATGCTGCACAAATCCAAAATCAATGAGCAGGAGGCAAATCTGGGAATGCAGAGTTTATTTGGTTATTAACTCTGTTTTTTTTATTGTTGGTGATTTATTTTAGAACCTCTTAGTATAATACTTGACACAGTAGGCACTCAACAAATAATTGTGCAATGAATAGAAATTAGACTGTTTATTCTTGAGAATATTGTGAGATTCACCTTTGCTGAAATACTGTTAATTAGACCAAAGAGAAATATTGCCCTGTTTTTAAGAGACTTAAAGAGATAGTACAATATTGTCTATTTTTATGGGGAAATAAGGATTGGATGACAGAATCCCTGAACTTTGGAACAGTAAATAACTTTAGTGTAGCCCTCTCATTTTCTAAATGAGCCCAACGGAAGCTTCTGACTTGACAAGGTCAGGGCCAATTTGAGTCAGAATCATGTTCATAGAAATCTCAGTAGTACATTGCTTTGTTTACTAAATCACACTCTCTTCCCTGCAGAACAGTTGAGTGAATTTATTTATTGGTGACTGAAAAGTTAAACAAAACCCAAGTACTGATAAGATCAATATCAACTTGGAGAGAGATCTCTAAAGGGTCAGGCCTTATAAGCCTCATTTAACATTTTCTTTAACAAATGGACAAAGATCTATGAGAAATACCTATGAAATTTTCAGATGATATCAACTGTAGTAGTTATTGCCTACTATATTGACCTAGAATGTTAGGATTCCAAATTCTAATGAATAAACTATAATTTTAGGCTAAAAGATAAAAATTTATGGTAGTAATTAGAAAGTCCAGCATTTACATTAAAATATGTAAGTATAGAAAGGGGAAAATTTGGTTTGGTAGCTGTTCATGAGAAAAAGGCTTGGATAAATATAGGAGCCACCAGCATTCCCCCCCTTTAGTTCATGTCCATAGGTCATATATATAAGTTCTTTGGCTTCTCCATTTTCTATACTATGCTTAACCTCCCCCTGTCTATCTTCTACCTATCATTTATGCTACTTATTCTCTGTACCTTTTTCCCCCCTCTCTCTCCATCGACTCCACCACTGATAAGCCTCCATGTGATCTCCATTTCTATGAATCTGATCCTGTTCTAGTTATCTGATTAGTTTGTTTTTATTTTTGTTTTTTTTAGGTTCAGTTATTGATAGTTGTGAGTTTGTTGTTATTTTACTGTTCTTATTTTTGATCTTCTTCATTTTCTTTTTTAATTTAATTTAATTTTATTGATTATGCTATTACAGTTGTCCCATTCCCCCCCTTCATTCCCTTCCAACATGCACACACCCTCTCACCCACATTCCCCCCCTTTAGTTCATGTCCATGTGTCATAAGTTCTTTAGCTTCTACATTTCACGTACTATTCTTAACCTCCCCCTGTCTATTTTCTACCTACCATCTATGCTACTGATTCTCTGTACCTTTTGTTTTAGGTGTGGTTATTAATAACTGTGAGTTTGCTGTCTTTTTACTGTTCGTATTTTTTATCTTCTTTTCTTAGATAAGTCCCTGTAACATTTCATATAATAAGGGCTTGGTGATGATGAACTCCTTTAACTTGACCTTATCTGAGAAGTACTTTATCTTCCCTTCCATTCTAAATGAAAGCTTTGCTGGATAGAGCAATCTTAGATGGAGGTCCTTGGCTTTCATGACTTGGAATACTTTTTTCCAGCTCCTTCTTGCCTGTAAGGTCTCTTTGGAAAAATCAGCTGACACTCTAATGGGACTCCTTTATAGGTAACTGTCTCCTTATCTCTTGCTGCTTCTAGAATTTTCTCCTTCATTTTAATCTTGGGTACCTTAATGATGATGTGCCTTGGTGTGTTCTTCCTGGGGTCCAACTTCTTTGGGACTCTCTGAGCTTCCTGCACTTCCTGGAAGTCTATTTTCTTTGCCAGACTGGGGAAGTTCTTCATTATTTGTTCAAATAAGTTTTCCACTTGTTGCTCTTCCTCTTCCCCTTCTGGTACCCCTATAATTCGGATGTTGAGATGTTTAAAGATGTCCAGGAGGTTCCTAAGCCTCTCCTCATTTTTTTGAATTCTAGTTTCTTCATTCATTCTGTTCAAATGTTTCTTTCTTCTGGTCCACGCTGTTGATTCCGTTTCCTTCTCTTCACTGTTGGTTCCTTTACATTTTCCTTTATTTCTCTTTTCATATCCTTCACTTTTTCCTCTATTTTGTGACCATACTCAACCATTTCTGTGAGCATCCTGATTAGCAGTGTTTTGAACTGTGCATCTGATAGGTTGGCTATCTCTTCATCACTTGGTTGTATTTTTTCTGGAGTTTTGACCTGTTCTTTCATTTGAGTCATATTTTTTTGTCTCAGGGCTCCTGTTACATAGTGAGGGGTGGAGCCTTAGGTATTCACTAGGACAGGGCAACCCACTGTGCTGTGTTGTGGCACTGCATGTGGGGGTGGGGTCCAAGAGGGAACAATGCTGTTTGCTCAGCTCCCAGCCGGCTTTCAGTCACTTCCTCCACTACCCTCAAGCAAATTGGGCCCTTCTGGTGCTGATTTCCAGGTGAGTGAGTTTGTGTACATTCTAGGACTCTGTGGGTATCACTAATTAACTCTCCTGTGAGGCTTGGAGTTTCTTCTCCCACCATTACCCCCACAGGTTTTTTTCAGTCAGAGGTTTGGAGGCTTTATTTCCACACACTGGAACCCTGAGTAGTGTGGTCTGTCTCACTGCCCAGTTGTTCCTCCCAGTTCATCACATGCAAATGTAGGACCACCCAGTCTGCCAGTTGTTGCCTCACCTGCCCCAGTTTTCCCACCACTGATTTGCCATGAGTCCTCTGAATCCTGGCTGCCCATCTCTGCCCCTCCTGCCTGTCTGGATGAATGTTTCTTCTTTAACTCCTTGGTTGTCAGACTTCAGTACTGTTTGATTTTGCTGGAAGTTCTGGTTATTTTTTGTTTTTAAATTTGTTGTCCTTCAGCCCTGGCTGGTGTTCCTCAGTGGATTGAGCACTGGACTGCGAAGCAAAGGGTTGCTAGTTTGATTCCCAGTCAGGGCTCATGCCTGGGTTGCAGGCCAGGTCCCCAGTGGAGGGCATGTGAGAGGCAACCACACATTGATGTTTCTCTCCCTCTCTTCCCCTCTCTCTAAAAATAAATAAATGATATCTTTTAAAAAAATTGTTGTCCTTCTTTTGGTTGTGTGAGGAGGCAAAGTACATCTACCTACACCTCCATCTTGGCTGGACGTCTCCAGGAGTGCTATTTTAGATAGGGTCATCAAGGAAGCCTATCTGATAAAGTTACATTTAAGTAGAGACCTGATTGGAGTAAGGAAGCAAGTCACATGGGAACCTTGGGGAAGAGCATTACAGGAAGAAGGAACAGCAATGCTAATGGTCCAGCAGCAGGAGTGTGCTCCACATTGTGAAGAAGAATAATGGGGAGGCCAGTGTGGCCAGAGCACGTGAGGAACTGACAGGAGACCAGATTAGAAAGATAACAAGCAGGGGCCAATCGTAGAGATGGGAGAGGCATTTGGGATTTTACTTTTAATAAGATGAGAAGCTGCTATATGGTTTTGAGCAGAGGAGTGACAGGATCTTGACTTACGATTTTAGAAGATCACTGACTACTGTGTGGAGACAGGACTGCATGGGAACAAAGGTGAAAGCAGGGAGACCATTAAGAAGCTAGTGCTGTGATCTTGTGTGAGATATGGCAGCTGGGAACAGGACTACCGGTGAGGAGATAGGCCACATCCAGAATTTCCTAATAGACTGGGAGTCGCATTACAAAGAAGACTCAGTGATGTAGCCAAAGTTTGGGCCTGAGCAATGAAAAGAAGCAGTTGGATAGATCGGGTCATAGTATTTCCTGGAGACTCAAGCTCTGGACACGGGCATACAGAAAGAGGAGGGAGGGAGCTGCAACCACTGCTAAAATCTTATCACAGAGCCAATCTGATGAAATCTCTCTTGCTACCAACTTGGACACCACATGCCACCACTGGTGCGGAAACTAGGCATTGCTGTTGCTAGAATAAATTCTTGTTTTTCAGCTTCTTTCTCTGTGTTGCTATTCCTGAGTCAGAATCCCAGGTGGACATACCCAGCTGGCTGAGGTCAGGTTGCACATCTATGCCCTCGCTGCCATAGGTGCTGGGGAAGCACATGCTCCTTTCACTTCCATAGCAGGACACTGGCCCTGCTTTTTACTAAAGTTCAAATGGTAAGGAATTCTTCAAATATAGGATGGAGGTTCAGATGGTGGACAGCCACCAAAACAAGGACTGTATACCCCATTCTGTCAGAGGAGTCATTGGAAATGTGTTAGACTGCGGGTGCAGGAAGCTACTGGAACTCATTTAAGAGCTAGATCTTTTAAAGGAACTTTAAAAACCAATCTGAGAGAATTTCATAACTGTGAGCACACCAAACTCTTTAACAGGAAAGTCAACGGTTGCATTATCACTTGACGGCACGGCATATCAGTAACAGACTTCCTTTTGCTTTGCCCACTTCTTTCACCACAGCCCTGTGAGACTGGGGTTGTTATAGAAATGAGGCTTGCTTTCAAGGCACTCAGGGCCCTACCTATGTATTATTTATCCTTCTTACTCATTGCATCTCAAGGGAAAGTGAGGCCTAACAATGCTCTGAGGATTGCTGAGGGAACCAAATGTACTTGAAATCAAAGGGCTGTACCAGAGTCAGGCATCACTGAGCAGTATTTTAATAAGTCTCAGACCCAGCCCTGGCTGAATAGCTCAGTTGATTAGAGTATCATCCCGATATGCCACGGTTGGGAGGTTCGATCCCCAGACAGGGTTTATAAAAGAACTAACCAATGGTGCTCTCTTCAGCAGCACATGTACTAAAATTGGAATGATACAGAGAAGATGGACATGGCCCCTTCTCAAGGAATTAACCAATGAGTGTATAAATAAGTGGAACACAAATTGATGTCCTTTTCTATTTAAAAATATCAGCAAAGAAAAATGTTTCTGGCCTGCTGTAAGAACCTTCACAGAACCTCACAAAAGCCTCCATGGAATTGTAGAAGGCCTTGAAAAACAAAGTCTGAAAAACACTGGGTAATGCAAAGCATACCAGACTGGGTATCAAAAGACCTGAGTTTCAAGTGTGAGTTTGGGTTTGTTACTATGTCTCTGTAAGCTTTAATATCTGTAAGTCTTCCCTTCCTCTTTTGTAAAATGGAAAGAATAGCCATTTCACATGGTTATCATAAGTATTAAATAAGAGAATACATATGAAACCTAGCTGAATGGTAAAGTGTCCTATGAAGTTAGAATAACTTCCCACTAGCACATGGGACCAAGAATTTCAAACCTAGAGTGCTTAGGTCCTACATATGTATTGCCTGGGTAGTTGCTTCTGTCTTGGAAGATAATGGAGCCCCAGAGGCTCACTGTGCCTTGCCTCAAGCATGTTGCAACAGTATGGATGATAAAACCAGGCTCATAGCCTTTCCTGTCCCATCACTTTAAACACATCATCTGAGCTCTGGCTTGCTTTCCTGCCTTGATTTGTTAGGTTTGTGTGAAGTGATCTCCAAAATTCAGGTGTTAATTCATGCATCCCATTGTTGTGCAGAGGGCCTTTCAGCTCCCACCAGGGATGGCTTGCTTGTTCTCTTTGCATCTAGCTAGCCCAGGTGCTGTTTTCCATTTTCCCCTATGTAGTGCCAGAGCCTCCCCCTCAGAGACTTTCCCCTACAGTCTTGAGGAAAAGCCTGGCTAGAAGATTCCCACTTCCTACCAATCTGGGTCTCCCCTGGCAGAGGAGCCATTCCATGGATTATGATTGAGCTCCCTGGGAACGGCTCTCTGGATGGTGCCTTTGTTTAGGATGCATGAAGTTAAAGCCCACAAGTTGCTCCATAGGCTCTTTAAACTTCTGTGGGTTGGGTAGGGAAATTTCCCCAAACTTCCACAGTATTTTCTACCTTTGGAAGATAATCTCTCAGATCTGGCCACAACTAGAACATGAAACTGACAAGCCACTTTTGGGGCAAAGTAAGAGTGAATGATAGCAGGGACCTTAGGCATTGCCTGTTTCTTATGAGTAAAGTAGGAGAGGAGGTAAAGGAGCGTATGGGGCCGTGGATAAGGTTGTAGGGTGCAGTGTCTGTATTTTGGCACTAAATTAAAATATGGAATAAATATAAGTGTATGTGAAGTGGTGTCTCATCTATGAATGGTTTGGAACCCTTGTAGTTCTGAGCATATGAAGTAGGGAAAGGAGATAAAGGTAGTTCTTTTGATTTATTGTATTAAAAATACATATATATACCAAAAAATATATATATTTTTTTGTGGAAGGGAACGGGTGACTTTCTGGTCCTAAACTTCTTGGTGATTCACAGAATCCCTTTCTATTTCCTTATATACAGTAAGGGACTTTGCTACAGGGGGAGCCTGGGTACTGTGGATATTTTCATTAGACTTTTGTTTTCCCATCTGTGTAATGTGTTTATTATTGAAAAAATCATGTGTTGCTAGGCCCACTATAAAGATCAGAGCCAGAGCCTACCTTCTACGGCATTAAAATTGGAGATAGGTGTACTTATGAAGGACCAACATGCAGTAACAGAAAACCAAAGCCAAAACAATAGCGAAATAAGAGTAAGACATTTTCATGAAAAATTAGTAGGCTTTAGAGTTGAGAATGAAGGCAAACTTGACCCAAAAAAAAAGTTGACAGTTTAGTGCCCAAGTGAATTGTTCAGCTAGGAAGTGTCATAAAGGAGAGGAATTACAGGGTTTATCTGAATAAAATTACTTTTTCATGCTCTCTTGCCTGTAGCTTGCGGGAAGGGACCCTTTTGATGGGGAGAAGTCCAGGGCTTTAAGGGCCCTGGCAGGGTGGGTAATGACAGTTAATGAAACAGTTTTCTTCCGCTGGCAAATCACAGCAGTACTGGATTTTTAAGTACCAGTGGGCTTGCAAGATGCTGACTTTCCGGAGGTGGTTGCTGCTCTGTGCCCCTTACCTGGTTCAGGCCACTTTGAAGGTTAATTGTCACATCACCAATCTGCAGCTGAGAGGGCCCTTGCAGATCTGGGAAACAAGATAACATCAAGGCTGGTTTCTGCAGAACATTGAGCTGAGCAGTCAAGCGGGAGAGGAAGACAAGTGGAGGGGGCTGCCCCATGAATTATGCCCACCTGTGCAGCTGGGAGCTTGTGTTTCTGTACTCACTGGAGCCTTCATCTTTGTATAGAGCAAGGAACACGAGATTGATACTAGTTACTTAAACTGAAAACCAGGCCATAGCTAAAACAGGACCTTGATTAACCTGGATCAAAGCATTAGAAAGTGGCCACCCCTAAACTTTGCTCATAGCAAGGGAACAGTCCTTGGGATCTGAGCCAGTCTGGAACTAATAGAAACTTCTTCTGGACAGCCCCCTTTGATTTGAATGCCTTTTCATTCCTTTGAACAATTTATTATATTTATGCTATGTAGTAACAAGAATAATAGAAAATTATTAACCAAACACCAGTAATATGCACAGTATTGTGCTAGGCCTTGCAGGGAATACCAAGAAAATTATGAAACCTGTACTTTTATAAATCTTTGTCTTCCAAAATGCCTTCAGATCCTAGCGAGATTTTATTTTTATAGCCTGTGCTCATCCTTTCCAGGAAGCTTTTCCTACTAACTTCACCTCGTTATATTTATTCCCCTACCAGTATGTATTAGTTTTTGAAGTTGCATGCATTTGTACTTGTCTCTCTATCCTTGCTATATGTTTAAGTGTGTGTACCTTATATTAGACTGTTTCTTACAGCAGTCGCCTTCATCTAACCACCTGCACTAAACGTTCCTTGAAGACTGAAACTGTTTCATCCAATAGCTTGAGAGTCATCGTAGATACAGAATTTTTTAAAAATTATTCACTTAAAAATTTTATACATAATAAAATTCACTCTTCGTGTATATACAGTTCTATGCATTTTGGCAAATATATATAATTATGTAAACACCACCACAATCAAGATACAAAACCATTTCAGCCACCCTCCCCCAAGATTCCTTCATGCTGCCCTTTTGTATTCCACCCCCTCAACCACCTAGCTCCTGGCAATGGATGATCTTCCTTTTGTCCCTGTAATTTTGTCCTTTTCAGAATGTCATATAAGCGGAATCATACATATGAAGCCTTTTGCATGTGACTTCTTTCACTTACTAAGATGCATTTGAGATTCATCCATTTGTTGCATGTTCCTTTTCATTGCTGAGTAGCATGTTTCATTCCATGATGTACTATAGTTTATTTAGCCTTTCATCAGCTGAAGGACATTTGGGTTGTTTGCAGTTTTTTTGTGGTTACACCACCATAACCATTTATGTACAAGTTTTTGCGGGAACAAAATTTTCATTTCTCTTAGATAAATGTGGAGGAATGGGATTGCTGGATCATCAGGTAAATATGCTTAACATTAAAAGAAACTGTCACCCTGGCTGGTGTGGATCAGTGGGTTGAGCACTGGCCTGAGAACAAAAAGGTCACTGGTTCAGGTTTAATTCCTGGTCAGGGCACATGCCTGGGTTGTGGGCCAGGTCCTCAGTTGAGGAGCATGGAAGGGCCAACTAATCGATGTTTCTCTCCTTCTCTTTCTGCCTCCATTGCCCTCTCTCTAAAAAGTAAATGAAATCTTTTTAAAATGAGAATAGTTTTTTAAAATAAATAAATAAGCAAACAAACAAATAAATAAAAGAAACTGTCTGTGAACCTAAAACTGCTAAAAAAATACAGACTTTGATAAGGAGGGGGAAAAAAAGAAACTGTTAAACTGTTTTCTAAATATTAGCTGTTCTTTTTGCATTCCCACCAGCACTGTGTGAATTTCAGTTGCTATGCTTATTTGTTAGCACTTGTTATTGTCAGATTTTTAGTTTTAGCCATTCTAATAGATGTGTAGTAGTTTTCATTCTGGTTTTAATTTTCTCCTAATAACTAATTATGTTGATCATCTTTTTTGTGTGTTTAATTGCCATTTGTATATCTTCTCTGGTGAAGTATATCTTCAAATCTTTTGCCCATTTTTTATTTTTTAAAAATATATTTTATTGATTATGCTATTACAGTTGCCCCATTTTTTTCCTCCCCTTTTTTCCCTTCCACCCTGCACCAGTGCTCCTACCAGCATCCCCCCACCTTTGTTCACGTCCATGGATAGTACATGTAAGTTGTTTGTCATCTCCATTTCCTATAGTGTTCTTAACCTCCCCCTGTCTATTTTGTACCTACCATTTATGCTTCTTATTCCCTGTACCTTTCCTCCATTCTTCCCCTTCCTTCTCCCCACTGATAACACCCATGTGATCTCCATTTCTGTGATTCTGTTCCTGTTCTAGTTGTTCGCTTAGTTTGTTTTTGTTTTCATTTTTTTTAGGTTCATTTGTTGATAGTTCTGAATTTGTTGTTATTTTACTGTTCATATTTTTTATCATGTTCTTTTTCTTAGATAAGTCCTTAACACTTCATATAGTAAAGACTTGGTGATGATGAACTCCTTTAACTTGACCTTATCTGAGAAGCACTTTATCTTCCCTTCCATTCTAAATGACAGCTTTGCTGGATAGAGTCATCTTGGATGTAGGTCCTTGACTCTCATGACTTGGAATACTTCTTTCCAGCCCATTCTTGCCTGCAAGGTTTCTTTTGACAAATCAGCTGACAGTCTGATGGGAACTCCTTTGTAGGTAACTGTCTCCTTATCTCTTGCTACTTCTAGAATTCTCTCCTTCATTTTAATCTTGGCTAATGTAATTATGATGTGCCTTGGCATGTTCCTTCTGGGGTCCAACTTCTTTGGGACTCTCTGAGCTTCCTGGACTTCCTGGAAGTCTATTTCCTTTGCCAGATTTGCGAAGTTCTCCTTCATTATTTGTTCAAATAAGTTTTCAATTTCTTGTTCTTCCTCTTCTCCTTCTGGTACCCCTATGATTTGGATGTTGGCACATTTAAAGATGTCTTGGAGTTTCCTAAGCCTCTCCTCACTTTTTTGAATTCTAGTTTCTTCATTCTGTTCCATTTGAATGTTTATTTCTTCCTTCTGGTCCAAGCTGTCGATTTGAGTCCCAGTTTCCTTCCCTTCACTGTTGGTTCCCTGTGTATTCTCCTTTATTTCACTTTTCATAGCCTTCACTTTTCCCTCCATTTTATAACCATACTAAACCATTTCTGTGAGCATCCTGATTACCAGTGTTTTGAACTGCACATCTGATAGGTTGGCCACCTCTTCATCGCTTAGTTCTATTTTTGGAGCTTTCATCTGTTCTTTCATTTGAGCCATATTTCTTTGTCTTGGTGTGCCTGTTTTAAGGGGCAGAGCCTTAGGTATTCTCCAGGCCCAGGCAACCCAGGTCACTATATGTGGGTGAGGGATCTGAGAGCGAACAACGCAGCTTGCTCAGTGGGTGGGCTCTGTGGGTCTCTCCAATGAACTCTCCCATGAAGTTAGGAGTTTCTCCTGCCACTGTGATCACCACAGGTTTTCTTATAGCCAGAGGTTTCGAGGCTTTATTTTCCCCTGCTAGAACCCTGAGTTGCTCTCACTCCCCAGTTGCTCCTCCCAGCTTATCCATATGTGAATGTGGGAACACCTAGTCTGCCAACTACCTCCTTGCTGTCCTCTCAGCCTCGGCTGCCTGTCTCTGTACCTCCTACCAATGTTTCTTTTTGTTTTTTTGTTTTTAAAGATTTTATTTGTGTTATTTCAGGGGAAGGGTGGGAGGAAGAGAGGGAGAGGAACATCAGTGTGTTGTTGCCTGTTGTGCACCCCCTACTGGGGACCTGGCCTTCAACCCAGGCATGTGCCTTAACGGGGAATCAAACTGGCTACCATTTGGTTAGTAGACCAGCACTCAATCCACTGAGCCATACCAGCCAGGGCTGAATGAATGTTTCTTATTTCACTCCTTAGTTGTCAGACTTCCATACAGTTTGATTTTCTGGAAGTTCTTGTTATTTTCTGTTTTTAAATTTGTTGCCCTTTTTTGGTGCAAGGAGGCAAAGTGTATCTACCTATGCCTCTATCCAGGCCGGAACTTTTTGCCTGTTTTTGAATTTTTTTGTTTGTTTTATTAATGAATTTAGGGAGTTGTTTATATATTATGGATACATTTCCTTCATCAGATATGTGTTTTTTAGGGAAACAAATGAAAAAACCCTCAAACCGGCTTAAATGATAAATTGACTCACATAATTAAAGATCTAGAGGTAAAATGCACAGACTTTAGGATTGCTCAAATTCAGTTTTTCACTCTCTTCCCATATCTCCACTTTGCATCTTGCTGTGCTAACTTCATCTAGAGCATAGCTTTGGTCATGATGGCCAAATTGCTGCAGTAATTTGAGGCCTCATATCCTTAAGTCAAATTGCCCGGAAAGAGGGAGGCTGGCTTCCAGTAAACCTTAAGAATGAGAACTCTTCCATCCCATTTCCTTTTACAACAACCCCAAGAAACCTAGCCAGCATTGCATTGGTCTGAAATGGGTGAGTTGCCTGCTAACTGCAAAGCAGTCTCCATGGCCAGAGGAATGCCATGAGCTGACTGGTTAAGCCATCAGCAGGGGACACTATGCTTTGAGGTTTCCCAGCGTCTTTTGATTACCCTTCATGGTACATCTGCTTTTGTGCTGAAGTAGAAATTCTATTTTCATGTAAGAAGAAAAGGGAATAGATATCCACTAATAGTCTCTCCCAGCAGCTCATTATGCATAAGCCCAATGGTATTAGGATTTAAGGGTATTAGGATTTATGGGTAAGGGTTTCGGAAGAACTATGTCAGCTTAATATTGAGAGAAACTTCTTAATGCAGCCAATAGAACAATGGACTGCATTGAAATATGTTGTATTCTTTGTCCCTAGACAGGGTTGGGCTGATAACCACTTATGGAGATGTTTGTTTGTGTGATTTTTTTAAACAAATGAATGTTTTAATGACTGTGAAAAAATAAATTATGAAAAACAAAAGCCACAGGATTTAGTAAATTTATCCTCTAAGTTTACAAAGTTGTAAAATATTTAGAGACAGCAATGTCACATCAGAAATGCCCTTCAAAAGCATTTGTGGTGATAGACTCTGCTAAGGTCCTGATGGAGATCTTGCTACTGAATAAGTTTCAAATAATCAGTGACTCTAAGACGTGCAAAACATATTCACTCAATGATGCTTCATTAACAACTGTTATGTACGTTAGCACAAATGTCTGAAGTGGCAATAGGTTTCATTTCTTTTGCCAGCTCTGATCAACAAATAGTAAGTTCAAGAATGCTGTGTAGACAAGGGTCTGAGGCTACATTTGGAATCTGAGTCCTGATTGATTGTTAATGTCTGCAGTGGAAAAGGGAGGCTGCAGTGGCTTCATATGTGCTGCACATCTTCACTCATCTCCAGAGCTGTCCATATCCTGAACTCTATGTGTGGCAATGGAAGCATAGTCTTCTCACAGTTTTCACCATGTCACCATCCCCTTCCAGAATTTAATGAAGCTCCAGATTTCACTTCAGATAAACAGAGCATGATGTGGATGGAACTTGAACCGGACCTCTTCTAATCATTGTGCAGCCTGGCCTACCTTGGTTTCTCTCCTCTCGACTGCATTTCTTTATGGTTTGTAGGTTAGAAGTACAATACAGGTGTCACTGAGCTAAAATTAAGGTGTCAACAAAGATACCTTTCTTTCTGGGGGCTTTAAAGAGTAATTCTTTGTCTTTTCCAGCTTCTAAAAACTGTCCACAATTCTCATCTCAACTTTATTTGAGCCTGCATCCTAGGTATGTGCCCTGACCAGGGATCAAACCCACAACATTTTGGTGCATGGGATGATGCTCCAAGCAACTGAGCACCCCACCCCCATGGGCTAGGGCTCATGGTGGTGTCTTAATGAGTATTTAAGCATCAGATTGAGCAGGGCTAGATTGGGTATACTTTAACATAACATCGTGAAATGCAAAGTGCATGGACTTCAAAATGAAAAAGATTTGGGTTTGAGTCTTCATTCTAACTCTAGCTAGTATGATGCAATGGCTAAGTTGTTTAACCTCTCTGAACTTCAGTTTCCCTGTCTATAAATGGTGATAACAAACCAGTTCTTCTGGTTTTCTGTAAGATTTAAATGTGAATGAATTTCAAACACCCAAACAGGTACATAATAATAGATGTCAATATAAATTATTTCCCCCTCTTCTGTTCCTTTCCGGTACTGAAATTCTATGATTCTATGTGGGATCCGAACTTCATCTTGAAATGTAAATAAGATTCTGATGAGCACATTCTAAACAGAGGGACTTGACAGGGTGGTGTGTTGATTCCTAGTTCTCGTCTATCCAAAATCCCTTCCCATCTTGAGGACTCCTCCTTTTCTAACTGTAGTACAGGGAATTTGGAGGCAATTTATAAATTATAAAACAATATTTAATCACTGAATTTCTCCATTCTTGTAGTCATTGTTAACCTAAAAATGAAAGGCCAAAGTGACAGGCAAGAAGCACTTATTTGAGGTCCAAAAGAATAGCTATTTGGGAAGCACTGATTCAGGCAGAAATCCCAATAGCTTTCCGGTCAGGAGTAAAGTCAAGAGCAATTTATGAGAAAGCGAAGAACAATTACATGAATAGAAGGAGGAATTTCTATAGGTGCAGATAAGTTAACATAGTAATTCTAATTCTAAAGAATGTTTTCGATGTGCAGTTTGGAAGTCATATGTCTGTTTTCTTGTTATCTTTGCAAACAGTTATTTGGCATATGATGCTGCTTTTAAACCCAGTTCAAAGGTTCTTTTTCTTAGTTTTTAATATTCCAAAGGTTTGAGGAATCAGATGGGCAAGGCAGTCCCTTGAGAATGGCAGCTCAAATTCCATCTTGAAGTGGCTCCATTTATATTACTTTTTACATTTCCCCTTTTGATCAAGATCTTTCCTTGAAAGTATCACTGATCAATCATTGGAAAGCAACACTAGTCAGTTACTAAAAGCATCAGTGGTTGTAGGAGACCCTTCTGCATGGCGTGGGACCAGCTCCCACTCAGAAATGCACAGGACCCACGCCCACAGATAGGTTCTCTCATGGGAAATCAGGTTTGCAATGTACCTAAGCTGCTTTGAGTCTTGCTTTTGCTAAAACTCCCTCACCCTGAATTGAGATAGCAAGTGCTTATTGTAACTTCCTAAAATCCATGCTAAAACTCCCCAGTATAGAGTACCGGCTCAACCACTTTCCCCTTTTCATTTGCAAATATCCTTCTTCTGTGATGTGATTAGCAGCATTGGCTCCTTTGTTGTCTGTAAAAGGTAACCACCTATAGTGAACCTGTGCATAGTAAATGAGGACCATCATGTAATGTGAGCAGAAACCAAATAAAGGTGGTCATGGCAGAGGCCATGGGCTTTGGCTTCCCTTGAGAGAAAAGCCATGCTGCCCTTTTTCCTCCACCGACTCGGTAGTCCATGTGCATGTCTCATTTCATCCATAATGACGCAGACACTGCAGGCGGTGTCTGCATCAGGTGGTCCCTAATCACTAGGAAGGCTCATTTCTTGTATGCCATGTTCCATGAAGGAAGGAAAGTGGCTTTTTGTTTTTGGTGTTTTTCCTTTGGAGACTTAGGGCACATTTGAGCCACAGGAGTGCCAGCACACAGGAAGGCTTTGCCATCATGTTCCTTTAAGGGCAGACATCTCCTGTAGTTTCTTGAGTTTTTTCATATTAAGTCTAATAGGCTTTAGTAATCATCTCAAAATGTTGAGCAATCATTGTCCAAATGGTGTCTTTAAAATATCAAGCTATGCAAGGAAATGTTTTATAGCAACAAAAATTTCTATAACAAAATGTTAAGTCCAAATTGGAGAATAAATCTGAAGAAGGAGGCAATACCTGAGGGCAGCCAGTTGAAGATATCAAAGAACCATGAGGTGTCAGTGGGCACTGCATTTACTCCTTGGCTTGTGCCGATTTCATCTAGTTTCGTCACCACTTTACTAGAGGTGTTTTATCGCAGTGCAACAAGAGGCATTAACAACAGAGTGAACCTACCTTTCAGCTAAGATACGGTCAACAGCAATTCTATTAGCTAACACAAGTTGTGCAAGGAAATGTAGAGATTTTTTCCTGGCTGTCTGTTGTTTTGGTAGTAGCTCCAGCAATTTCCCCTAAGGTTTTTTATGTTCCCAGTTTTGTATTCATTCATTACTATGACTGACCAAAGAAAAATATTCTTCCAAATCTGGTACCTTCACAGGGGTTGACACTGCCAGGCATTGAACACCTCACCTATCAACCAGTTGCATGTTTTGACTTCTGAAGCAGGTTTGAAAATGATGTCCAGTGCTGAGTTATCTTTCCAGAAATTTAAGGGGAAAAAGAAAACAATATTATAGTGAGTGCTTGGCCTATCATATTATTTGTGAGATAGGAAGGAACTAAAGTAAGGCAAAAGGAAAAATAAAGGTGTAGATTATTCAGTCTGGTTTGAAATCTTGGGTTAGCCATCTACAAGAGATGCCATCTGCTTCACTTCCTAGTGATTTTTCTTTTCGGATCCTCTGTTGCCACATACAGTTTAGTTGACAGTACTACCTGGTATGGTTCTTTCCACCTTTGTTATACAGAGTCCTTCTGAAGGTATCTTTTCCAGTATACACAATCGCTTTGTTGTAAATTGTGCTGTTTAATTACTTTGTCTCCACTAAGTAACTGGATATTAAAAGCAGAGAAAACTAAATGTATAGTTCGACATAAGGCTCCTGGGAACCCTGTAAGCGAAGTATGAGGTTGATATTCCCAGGGAGGCTTCCATAAGTTGATCTTTGTTCCTTAAAGCTGTCTGGTTATGTCTGAGAATATGCATGTCTTTCTCAAACATGAAATTCTGGTCAAAGCCTTGGTAATATAATCAAAGTTTCCAATTCTGTCTTCTTACGGGGAGAACAGGTTGTTAAGAAACTTATGTAAATAATTACACAGCCATGAAAATAAAAATATTAACTGAGAATTTTTGGAGGGATTGTGTAGGGATAAAAAGATAAATAATTCTACAAAGGTATACTTTACCAAATATATTTTATAATTTTTAGAAACATGCTTTCTCAATAAAATACAAATACTTTTAAAATTTATCTTTTAGTCTCTCTGTAATAAGAAACCAAAAGTAGGTAAACTTAGTCTTACTTAGTAATTAATGTTCTACTGTTTTATTTTATTTGGAAATTATCTATATATTCAGTAAACTTTCATCATTTGAATTAGCTAGAAAAACTTTAAGTTTCCAGTTACCAAAAATTTTAGGGTACTATTATAAGTACATATACCATAGCACATATAATTAGTGCTAAAAAGGTTCACCTAAAAATCTTTTTATCCCACATATATCTATTTCACTTGTTCTCAATAATTATATTTAGGTTACCCACAAAAACATCAAGAGATGTTAGACCAAGTCAGCCATCACTGTAAGTTATTACTTTTTTAAGTGAATCAAATTTTATTTCAAAATGTAAACATCACTACAGATGCATACACTTTAAAACAATCAAATTTAAAATTTAATTATTTTTTTCGTTTTATATAGAATGACATTACAATATAGGATCTACAAGGTCTGTCTGGAAAAAGTTCAGCCAGACATGATAAATTAAAATTAAAAATTACATGTTTAATATAATAAAAATGATTTGCCTGACATCGATGTAGCCTGGCAGCCAAAGAGAGTGGATTGGAAGGCACATACATGAACAATGACAACTTCACTGTACTAGTCAGTGGGGGCAGTAGACATGGTTGAATGAGCAAGTGTACTGTGTGGCTGTTGTATTCAAAATGACTGAGCGAGTAGAGGAACGAATCTGCATCAAATTTTGCATTTAGCTTGAACATTCCTTTGTGGAAACTATTTCAACAATTCAGAAGGCCACAGCTATGGGCAACTGGTGATTCCCAGCTTCATCAGGACAATGGGCCTGCTTATGCATCACATCTCATGCAGAGGTTTTTTTGGCAAAACATCAAATCACCCAGATGACTCAGACCCCCTACAGTCCAGATTTGGTACCCTGAAACTTCCAGTTTTCCCCAAGTAAATCACCTTACAGAGAAAATGGAGTGAGTGAACACATCAATGAATAGGCAAGTGAACAAATGAACATATGCTACTGAGATGGATCTTTGTTAAACTTTGATTATATTACGTCAGGTTTGGGAGAGAGAGGCTCTCTTTTTAAGCCTATCTCTTTTCTAACCCTTTGTGGGCTTGTTTTGGGTCCTCCCCCATTCAATCCCTTTCCTAGACCTTTCAGGTTTTCATGTCCCTTATATAACCTTATTCTTTTCCCAGATTAGACACTTCCCCTTTATGGTTACCATCTTGGCTCCAACTACACATGCCTCTAAGTAGAAGGACCTTCCCCTGTGCCATTTGGCTCTTACTGTGTGTGTGCCCAGCAGAGGAATTTCCCCCCTACTGGTTCTTCCTCCCCACCAGTAATCTGTGGGGAATGGACCAGTGGTTCTGGGGAGATTGGAAAGCCAGTCCTTCCTTCCTACACAGAGTGCAGGTAGAGGGATGTTAACCTTCTTGGTGGGGATGCAGCTATCCCCTGGGATGTCTGAAGGTGTAACTTGAAGACCTAAGCCTGATTAATTATAACTTCCAGACTCAATCAGGCCCAGGTAGTCTAGCTTCATTCTCTTTTGTTAACTCCTAGCTGCCTACACTAACATGATGAGAGCTCCCTAAAACAAACAAACAAACAAACAAACAAAAAATCCAATTTAGAAGTTTTTCCAATTCAAAGGATCTGTTGTATGGCCATTGACAGTAGACTCTATTAATATCAATAGCAGCTAAAACCAGTAAGTCTCTTATGGCTTAACCAAATACTAAGAACAAAATCCAGAAAACTCATTGCTGAAATAATAGTCTAAGACAGTAAAACTCTTCCTTGCTACAGTAAAACAATGATGGTTGAGACAACAAAGGCTCTTATGGACTGGGACCCCTTATGACAGATTCAGCTGAGAAGTGGCACAGTCAGATAGAAAGGCCAAAAGATGCCAGTTGACTAGCTATAGCTAACCAGCCATCAATTCCTGTGCTTCTGTCCTACTGGCTACAGCTGCCAAAATTCCAGTCTATTTGACTGCCCACCAGATACACCCCAGTGATGATGGAGACCAGAGAACAATATTTTGTTGGTCACAAAGCCAAGTTTTCAGGACATAGAACAAGACAGAAGGAAAACCTCACCTGGTTTTTATATAAGGAACCCCAGCAAAGTTTGTCTAAGCAGAAGCTGGTTTTAAGAGATCCTCAAGCTTGTCTGTTTAAGGGGCCCAGCATAGACAACAGGTTTATAGGATTTATGCCTGTGTCTTCCCCTACCAAATCTATATCTGATGACAACAGTACACAGAAGGAGGGGAAAAGCAAACAAAAAAAAAATGAGTACTCACCTACCAGGGAAAAATCACTGAGAGCTGCTCAACCCCAAGGACATTTCTAATGAGTCCAAAAAGCCCCTCCTGAGAAAAAAAATAGATTCTTTCTCATGCAGTAGCAAGCTCTGAGTTGCTCACCTCCCAGGAAACCTTCCATAAGTAAAGAATATCTCCTTCTGAGAGAAAAAGTTTCTCCTTCTTGCTTAGTTCCCAGGAAATCTTCCACAAATGAAGGAGGTTTACTCCTGAGGGAAAAATTTCTCGTGCTGTAGCAACTCCTGTGGCAGAAGCCATATGCTGGAACTGGGACAATCATCTCCACAGCAATTGCCTCCCTACCCCGCTCCCAGGGAAAATCCCTACTGGTCTCAAATAAAGGCACCAATTTCAAAAGGAATGTGGTCTAAACCCAAGAAGACATCATCAGGTCAGGGAGGTGGTGGTCCATGGAAATGGTGAGCACAGAAGAGTCTCTGTAGGTACCATACCAGTTTCACTAAACACCGGTACACAAAGATAAGGTCACTTTAGATCCCACTTCTGACACCAGAAAATAGAAAGCCAAACTGAGAGGCAACAAGCATTTATTTGATATCTAAAAGCATAGTTATTTAGGCAGAAATCCAAATAGTGTTCTGATTAGGAGGTGAAGTCAAGAAGTATTCATGAGAATGTGAAGGGGAATACGAAGGAAGACTTTTCTATAGGTGCTGATCATCTAACATAGTGATGCTAATTTTAAAGAATGTCTTTAATTTTCAGTTCAGTAGTCATCTGCTTTCTTGCTAACTTTTCAAACACTTGTTTTGAACACAATGCTACTTGAGACCCAGTCCAAAGATTTTCTTTCCCAATTTTAACATTCCAAAGGTTTGAAGAGTTAGGTGATCAAGGCAGTTCCTCTGGATGGCAGCTCTGACTCCATTTTGAAATTGCTCCACTTACATTATTTTTTACATCATAATTCATATCTTGAATGGCAGCAGTAAATCTTCAAATAATTTCTCTTAAAAGGGACAGGTAGGTTTTTGACTGATGGAGCCCTTACAAATCTGAGAATTCTTTCCTGTTTTCTTCGTCCAGGAACATTCTTTTGGTTGTATATAAAACACTGTTTTGCCAGTCAGGGCACATGCCTGGGTTGCAGGCCAGTTCCCAGCATGGGACACACAAGAGGCAACCATACATTGATATTCCTATTCCTCTCCCTCTCCTTCTCTGCTACCCTTCCCCTCCAAAGATAAATAAATAAAAATCTTTAAAAAATAATTAAAAAATAAAATACAAAAAATAAGTTTAAAACACTGTTTTGCTTCTCTGTTTAATGTTTATATTAATAGACAATAGCCTATACATTTTTTTGGCTGGGTACAGTGAACTTTATTAATGGTGCACGACAAGGTAGGGCTCCCTAAACCCATCCCTTTCTTCAGGGGGTGTGAAAATTATGGAGCTCAGGAGATTCTCAGTGCGTTGGGGGATCAATTTGGGGCAAGGACTCCCTAGCAGCTGAGGGCCTCTCTTCCTCTCACTGGAACTGGTGGTCAAGGGAGTTCTTACTCCTTGGTGACCATGTGGACCATAAGCTTTACCACCCACCACCCTGCTGCTGTAACCAAATTTGTAGTCATACCAGAAAATGAGCATGACAGAGTGGTTGTTGAAGGTGATGCCAGCCTCAGCATTGAAGGTAGAGGAGTGGGTGTCACTGTTAAAGTAACAGGAGACAACCTGGTCCTCAGTATAGCCCAGGGTGCCCATGAGGGGGCCGTCCAATGCTGCTTCACCACTTTCTTTTTTTTTAAATCCTCACCCAAGGGTATATTTTATTGATTTCAGAGAGAGAGAGAGAGAGAGAGAGAGAGAGAGAGAGAGAGAGAGAGAGAGAGAGAAACATCAATGTGAGACAGAAACATTGATTGGTTGCCTTCTGTATACACCCTGACTAGGGATCAAATCCACAACATTTTGATGCATGAGGCAATGCTCCAGCCAAGTGAGCAAACTTCCAGGGTATGCCCTTCTTGATGTCATTGTATTTGGCATCAAGCACAAGGCAGCAGGCCAGACCTGTAACTGACACATTGGGGTTGGGGACACCGAAGGCCATGCCAATTAGCTTCCCATTCAGCTCAGGGGTGACTTTGCCCATAGCCTTGGCAGCACCAGTAGAAGCAGAGACGGTGTTCTGGGCAGCCCCTTGGCCATCATGCCAGAGCTTCCCAGAGGGGCCATCCATGGTTTTCTGGGTGTAAGTGATGCCATGAACAGTGGTCATGAGTCCCCCTATGATGCTAAATTTGTCATGGATGACCTTGGTCAGGGGGTCAAGCAGTTGGTGGTGCAGGAGACATTGCTGACAATCTTGAGGGAGTTGTCATACTTCTCATGACTGACACTCATCACAGACATGAGGGCAGAAATGGTGACCCTCTTGGCTCCACCTTTCAAGTGAGCCCTAGTCTTTTCTAAGGTAGTTAAGACACCAGTGGACTCCACAACATGTTCAGCACCAGTGGACTCCAGTTTGATGTTGGCAAGATCTTGCTCCTGGAAGATGGAGATGGACTTTCCATTGATGACAAACATCCCATTATCAGCCTTGACTGTGCAGTGCCATTGAACTTGCCATGGGTAGAATCATACTGGAACATGTAGACCATGTAACTGAGGTCAATGAAGGGATCACTGAAGGCAACAATAACATTTTGCCAGAGTTAAAAACAACCCTGGTGACCAGGCACCCAATGCAGCCAAATCCATTCACTCTGACCTTCACCACTGTGTCTCAGGGTTGAGGCTGGCACTGCACAGGTAGATGCAGCACGTGAGAAGCAGAGAGCCTTCTGAAACAATCTGTTATAATATGTCATCTTGGTTGAAACATATGAAGAAAATCTGGCTTCTCAGATTGGAAAAGAGAGAAGTATTTTATAATAATCTTTTTACATGATTCTATATATTCTTCTTTGTCACGATACCAAAATTCAACAAATAGGAATTTCCTAAAGGTTAGTTGCAATGTAGAATCTGAAACCATATCAACAAACTGTTGTTAACTCTGTTCAATTAGATGCCATTGATCTTTCACTTTGATTGAAATTTTTGTCCGTTCATAATTTTGCATCAACATGCATTTGGTCATTTGAAATTACTGGTTCACTGAGACATACATTTCTTCCAAATATGAATATATTTCATTAAACAGTATGTAAAAAGTACTTTCATTTGCTTTACTGCTGGTCTCATCAGAAAACTTTAAGTATAGGGATCTGAGCTTAGGGTGGCAGATGCAGTTTATCTAATATTTTAATTTTCACTTGAAATCTCAAGTTTTTTTAATTGAGAACAAATACTATCAGTTATTTCCTTTGAAGTGATAGTCTCACCTTTTTTATTTTGAAGAAAAATTTTTCCAGTGCCCAAGTCTCAACAACAATGGTTTGTCTGTCAGTAGTTCTTTCAAGTAAAAATAATTTCCTGAAAAAAGAAACTAGTGCTCTGGCTGGTGTAGCTCAGTGGATTGAGCGCGGGCCTGCGAACCAGAGGGTCGCGGTTCGATTCCCAGTCAGGGCACATGCCTGGGTTGCAGGCCAGTTCCCAGCGGGGGACACACGAGAGGCAACCGTACATTGATATTTCTCTCCCTCTCCCTCTCTCCTACCCTTCCCCTCTAAAGATAAATAAATTAAAAAAAAATCTTTAAAAAAAAAAAAAAGAAACTAGTTCATCTTGTGACTCAATCGCACAAATGCTTTACTTGAGACAACCAGGATATACAGCAAACATATATTTTGGTTTTGCTCGTGTTGTTATTTTTTTTAATCACAAATAGGATATTTAAAAAATCTGTCACCATTAAAAGTCTGATTTTTAAACAATGATTCTTGGGCTGGGGATTCATATCCATCGGCTCATTAAACTTTAACACTTGTCTCATTCCCAGTAGCTTTTCTAGAACTGCTGCCTTTACCTTGAAGCCCCATGAGTTTTCCCAATTTAATATGGGTTTTTTAAGCATTTGTCTTTTCTAACAAAGACATCATTAAGCAAATAGATTGGCAAGCCTTCTCTATGTATTTTCCAATGCTATCTAGAATCAATTTATTGCCCACTTCTTTCAAGTCATGATTTTTATCATCTTCTTCTGGATTTGGCAGAAGTGTTGATGCTGAGCACCAGAGGTTTTCCAAATCTGATTGTTGCAGATTTTAGTAAAAACTAACACAGAATGGATGAAGCAAATAACCATCAGTAGTCTGAGATCAACATGAGCTTCAATCAGTGATGGTCTACCATTTTTTACTGTGGAGCACAATTTGTCACGGGTAAGATCCATGCCATGGAAATTAGTTATTTCCCTGAACATCCTCAATGATCAGCTTGAATTTTCTAAATGCAACTTCATCATTCTGCAGATCATCTAGGTTCACTTCAAAATCATGACTCGTGAGACCATCAGATGTGATTTTGGTTTCCTGAGTTCTCATGACCAGAGTTTCTTCAGTATTTTTTATATTGAAAATAGCCGGTGCTTTCACATCATACCAATCTTTCTTAGAAAATGGATCAACCACTTTTTTCTTGGCTCCCTTTTTGTTACCCTTTGTAAGGTAACCTATTTGCCACATATAATATTTTTAAATCTGCACTTTGGATTTAGTAAAATTTATATATACACATTTTCCCTCAAGGGGACTATTTTTTTTATCCCCCTGCAAGTGTGTCATGATGAAGAATATATCTCCTAGCACAGCTGGTACCTTGGCATTAATTCGTGCTAAGTTGCCAGCAGTTTTACCCACTATTTTTTTTTTTTTTGCATTTTATTTATTTTCAGAGAGAAGGGAAGGAAGAAAGAAAGAAAATGAGAGAAACATTAATGTGAGAGAGAAACATTTATTGGTTGCCTCCTGTACCTGCCCTAACTGGGGACTGAACCCACAACCCAGGCATTCGCCCTTACAGGGAGTCAAACTGGCAACCTTTGGCCCTGTGGGATGATGCCCAGGCAACTGGGCCACACTGATTGGGGCTTATCCACTATTGCTCTTTTATCAGCAGTGCAAATATCAACAGAGTGAAAAGGCAAATGATATCTTAGTATTGTTATAAAAACAGCTTTGACTTAGTAAACCCCCTGAAAAAAAGATTTCAAAGATCTCAAGAGGTCAATGGACTGCACTTTGAAAATGTTTATTTTAGTACCTGTCTTTTGCCAACTTATGGCTATGTCACATAATTTTTCCTTAAAAATGTTGTATCTGCTGTTCTATTGACTTCTTATATGTAGTGTTCCAGAAAAAATTAAAATCAAACAAACTTTTTTCCTTTAGAGCTCTTTATTTAGGTTATATTTTTCCATATTTTTGTAATTAAGTAAAGTTGCCAGGTAATGTCTATGTGGGTCTGTTGGTTAATTTTTATTCAATATGATGATTCCCTTTAGTCTTCATCCTTAGGGTTGTTTTTTTTCCAGCTCCAAAAACTTTAAATTTTGTTTTCATTTTTCCTCCCTTAGGAACAACAGTAATTATTGAGTTAAATCTGTTTTCTGTCCTCTATTACTGTCATCTTTTCTTTTATTATTTCATCTTTTCTCCTTTTCCTCCACATTTTAGGAGCTCTTTCATATTTGTTCTCTAGATATTTATTACATTGTCTATAATGTATATTCTATGCATCTTTTTGTTGTTTATTGCTGTTTTGCTTCCCTTAAAGTTCTTCCATATTTTACCTAACTTCCTTTACTTCCCTCTTGTGGTCTTTGTATTTTATCCTGCTGTGTTTCCATTTCCTTTCTTCTCTGTTTATGACTTTTTGCTCCTTTTTTGTAGAGGACATGACCTCTTATATCTTAGTTAAGAAATTATTTAAAGAATTATTTACGCCCTGACTGGTGTGGCTCAGTTTGTTGGGCATCATCCTGAAAAGTGAATGGTCACCAGTTAGATTCTGAGTCAAGGCACATGCCTGGCATTTGGGTCTGTCCCCAGTTGGGGCACACGTGCAAGGCAACTGATCAATGTTTCTGTCTCACATCAATGTCTCTCTCTCTTTCTCCCTCCCTTCTCTTCTCTCTAAGAATAAAGAAATATTTTTTAAAGAATTATTTAACATTTACAGGTTAAAATCTTCATTATACTAACAAAGACTTAATTTTTATCAGACTGAGTAGGAGGTGTGTATTTTCCTTGGTTCCATTTATGCTCATTTTTAGACTGACTGAGCACCTTGTCAAAGCTTTCACTGTTTGGTAGGTTGTGCGCATAAATCCTGACCCTCTGTCCTGGGTCTGGTATATCTTATTCTAGAAAAGTGTTGGCATACTTAGATGAAATCTTAACTTCCAATGCATTGTTTTCTGATACTTTGAACCAATGGGTTGGGAGAGAGTGCATTTGCCTGTCACTTAGTGTTTCCTTCATGTAAGGAGAGCTTCATTAGGATAGCTTTCCTGGGTTTTTTCCACTTCCTATCTCTTGGCTTCCCAGGAGATTACCTGAGTGATGAGTTGAGAAAATGAGCATGAGTAGTTTAATCTTTTCATGTAGAAAACTGACTTACCCACAAAGGGTAGAATCTTCTGATTGTTATCGTCCATGCTGTAAGATATACAGAGGCAGGTCTCACCTCTATAGTAAAGAGGCCTACCCATACAAATGGCCAACAGACATATGAAATGATGCTTAACATCACTAAATGAGCTATCACCTCACACCTGTCAGAATGACTATCATCGATAAATCAACAAACAGCAAATGTTGACAAAGATGTGGAGAAAAGGGAACCTTGTACACTGCTGGCAGGAATACAGATTGGTACAGCCACTCTGGAAAGCAGTGTGGGGTTACCTCAAAAAATTAAAAGTGGAACTTACTTATGACCCAGCAATTCCACTTCTGGGAATATATCAGAAGAAATCTGAAACACTAATTTGAAAGAATACATGCACCCCTATGTTTATTGCAGCATTATTTACAATAGCTAAGATTGGAAATAGCCCAAGTGCCCATCAGTAGATGAGTATATTAAAAAAGCTGTGGTACATTCACACAATGGAGTATTACTTGACAGTAAAAAAGAAGGAACACTTTTGGGACAGCATAGATGAACCTGGAGAGTATTATGCTAAGTGACATAAGCCAGTCAAAGAGAAGTACCATATGATATCACTTATATGTGGAACCTAATAAAATAACAAACAAAAGAGAAACAGACTCATAGATATTGAGAACAGACTGACAGCTGTCAGAGGGTAGGGGTGTTGGGGGACTGAGTGAAAAAGGTCAAAGTGTAACAGGGTGCAGCCAAGAGGGAGGCCCCAAATAAGGATTTGGAATGGGGTTCAGAACTCAAGGTGTCCAGGAAATATTAGAAAGATATGTAGGATGTCCTTCCCCCTACAGGTATGAGTTGGGGGAAGGGACACAAGGAGCAGGAACATGCAGAGCTATTTTGTACTGCAACAGCTTTGCAGCCTAACCTCTGGCATGGTCATTTAACATATCTATAACCTTTAACTGGTTGCATAGATACGTTAAACAGCTATGGCCATGCTTTGAGCCAGGGGGATGGAAGTGACTTCTACCCAAGATGTAACTGGGGGCCAACTCTCCCTGGTTACAGTGCCTGTGTGAGAACTTGACTCCACGCCATGGGGCCACACCTGCCCAGGCTCATTATGGCAACCCAGTAAAACTGGAAGGATACGGGAATGCTGGCAGATGTAGCCGATTGTGGGAGGAGTCGGAAATGGGGGTGCAGAGGAAGATTGGCACGGGGATTTAAACCCAGACTCAGCAGCCATGCAAAGAGAGAACCACGTGGCTTTGGCAGAGTGGGACCCCCTGCAGCTTTGGTGAGGGAGAGAACCATGCAGCTTTGGCAAGAGTGAGGACCACTTGGCTTTGGGGTGCTCCCTTTTGCCACATGGCTTAGGAAACAGGAGAGACTTTGCCTGGAAGAAAAGGGGTGAAAGGACTCTTGCTGGTGGGCCATGAGAAGGTGCCACATGGCTTTGGATTAACTGGAGATCCTGGCAGCAATACAGCTGATGGTGCCGGGAGCCCAAATCACAGATTTCTACTTCTTTTCCTGAGATACGGTACTCCAGACTAGGGCAGAGGGAGAAGGAAGGACTGTGTGCATCTGTGGGTATCCTGAAGGACTTTAATATTTTAGTGAAGACATTGGGACACTACTCTAAGTCTGTATAGCTTTAAATAAATATTTCTTTTCCTTTTCACAAACCTCTGGCATTGAGAGACATCTTTCCTCCGGGCATAGCGAACCTAGTGGGGGGTCCTTTTGGTAATAGTATATCATACACCCCCCTTGGGCCTGTTCTGTAACAAAAGGATTAAGCAAAAAAAAGTTTTAGACACAGACAACAGTGTGGTGATCACCAGAGGGAAGAGGGGCTGGAAAGAGGTAGAAGAAGGTGAAGTGGGGATAAATGGTGATGGAAAGAGATTTGACTTGGGGTTGTGAACACACAATATAATACAGAGATGATGTATTATAGAATTGTACTCCTGAAACCTATATAATTTTATTAAACAATGTCACCCCAATACATTCAGTTTTTAAAAAGAGGCCTACAATTTGTAGGTATAAACCTGAAAGTCCCCAACATTGCATTCTGAATACTGGTAAATAAATAAGGAATTAAATTCTGGAAGACAAAATATATGCACAAAGAGGTTTTTGGTGAGGTAGGGTATGTAGCTTTGAGTTTTACACTTTGGTGTGTATTTAGCATATTTTGATTTCATCAATTTAAGAGGTTGCATCAAGCCAGGTGGGTTTTTGCAGTTGTGTCATTAGCTTCTAACTTTTGTAAGAGGCTTTAAGTCTTAAGCCACTTCATATTTTGACCTTGGCAGATGACTACAGTTTATGTTAGGACATTTGCACTACTGCAAAGCAAAGCTGCACATGTTGGGCCTTAAGCAAAGATGTAGTCTTTAGCAATACAATACACCCCTCAACTGAGTCACCGAGGGGGCCTCAGGGTGTACACTACTGCTGCAGCCTGAACCTTGAACAATGGCACTGGTCTCAGACCACAGGTGTTGACCTCTTGAAAACCTTGGCAGAACTGGTAGAGCTAGTGGATTTAATGGGCAGGTTTGGCTGATGTAAGAATTTAAACTCTAAGAGAAAACATTTCAGTACGTAGTTCCTTAAGGAACTGGTGGGCAGAAAAATGCTTGTGCTGATAAAATATGAGTCAGCCCACTAGAGCTACAAGCATTAGTGAGGATTAAGCTTTAGATTATTACTGCCACAAATTCTGTTTTATGGAAATGTTCTGTATCTCTATCTGGGTGCTGCTTAACTTGGATGTGTTCACGTTGTGGAAGCACATTGAGCACAGCATTTAATTTATGTACTTTTGTGGGTGAATGTTTTACTTCAAAAGAAGTTTGTATAAAAAATGATTAGTGACAAGCTTATGGAGAAAGCATTTTTGTTTTCCCAAAGACCATTCTATGTTTTAATTAAATGCCTTATTGCTGAAACAGCTGTTAATCAAGTCTTCTGTCACATGAAGCCAAATATATCCTGAAGACTCGTAGTAAAATAAATTATGTCCCCTTTTCATTCTTGATATTATTCATGTAAAAATTTAATATTTATTAAATATTTATATATTGCTGATTTTGCTATAAGTTTGTCTATTTAATCACCTGCTTTGGTTTTTAAAAAATTTTTTTAAAGATTTTATTTATTTTTATACACAGTCGGGGAGGGAGGGAGAAAGAGAGGGAGAGAAACCTCGATATGTGGTTGCCTCTGGCACACTCTCTACTGGGGATCTGGCCTGCAACCCAGGCATGTGCCCTCACTGGGAATTGAACCAGTGACTCTTTGGTTTGCAGGCTTGTGCTCAGTACACTGAGCTACACCAGCCAGAGCCACCTGCTTTGTTTTTATGGATTGCTCTAGGGTGTCATTTCTTTTCTTTTTTAATTAACTTCTGTTTTACTTTTATCTTTATTGTACTTTATTTGAAATTCTCTGCTCTTTAAGATTGTAATTCTGGGACTTCCAGCCAAGATGGAGGCATAGGTCGACACACTGTGCCTCTTCTCACAACCAAAATTAAGGACAACAAATATTTAGAAACGAGAAAACAGCCAGAACTGATAGAAAATTAAACCATACGGAAGTCCAACAACCATTCATCCAGAACGGTAAGAGGGGCGGAGTCACGGCAGGAAAAAGTGGAGGTGCGGTCCCAGGCATGCAAGCAGCAGCAGCTGGCAGACCCCAGGCCCACAGGTGGTGGCTAGCGGACCCCGGGCATGGGGTGGCAACTGTGCAGACCCAGTGAGGCCCCACAAGGCAGCTGGCTGACCAGGTGGTCCCACATTCGCGCACGGATAATCCAAGCGAAGGGGAAGCGGCAGAAGGGACTGGAATCCGAGACAGCGGAGCAAGCACCATTGTTCCCTCTCGGACCCTGCCCCCACATATAGCATCACTACCCAGACACTGGGCTGCCCCACCCTGGGGAACACGTAAGGCTCTGCCCCTCATTACATAACAGCCGAGACTAGACAAAAAAACAAAAACAAAACACAAAAACTAAACCCAAAAATGGCTCAAACGGGAGAACAAATCAAATCCCCAGAGTCAATTCCTCTAAGCGACCAAGAGATAGCCAACCTATCAGATGCATAGTTCAAAGCACTGGTCATCAGGATGCTCACAGAACTGGTTGATTTTGCTCACAGATTAGATGAAAAACTGCAGGCTACAAAAAGTGAAATGAAGGAAAACACATGGGGAACCAATAGAGATGGGAGGAAAACTGGGACTCGAATCAATGGAGTGGACAGAAGAAAGAAAGAAACAACCAAACAGAAAAGAAGGAAGAAATAAGAATTCAAAAAAATGAGGAGAGGCTTAGGAACCTCCGGGACATCTTTAAATGTCCCAACATCCAAATTATAGGGGTCCCAGAAGGGGAAGAAGAAGAGCAACAAGTGGAAAACTTACTTGAACAAATAATAAAGGAGAACTTCCCCAATCTGGCAAAGGAAATAGACTACCAGAAGTCCAGGAAGCTCCGAGAGTCCCAGAGAAGCTGGACCCAAGGAGGAACACACCAAGGCACATCGTAATTCCATTAGTCAAGATTAAAATGAAGAAGAGAATTCTAGAAGCAGCAGGGGATAAGGGGACAGTCACCTACAAAGGAGTTCCCATCAGACTGTCAGCTGATTTCTCAAAAGAGACCTTATAGGCAAGAAGGGGCTGGAAAGAAGTATTCCAAGTCATGAAAGTCAAGGACCTACACCCAAGATTGCTCTATCCAGCAAAGCTGTCATTTAGAATGGAAGGGAAGATAAAGTGCTTCTCAGATAACGTCAAGTTCAAGGAGTTCATCATCACCAAGCCCTTATTATATGAAATGTTAAAGGGACTTATCTAAGAAAAAGAAGATAAAAAATATGACAGTGAAAAGACAGCAAACTCACAGATATTAAGAACCACACCTAAAACAAAAGCAAACTAAGCAAACAGCTAGAACAGGAACAGAACCACAGAAATGGAGATCCCATGGAGGGTTAGCAATAGGGGAGTGGAAGGAGGGGGGCGGAAGGTACAGAGAATAAGTAGCATAGACGGTGGGTAGAAAATAGACAGGGGGAGGGCAAGAATAGTGTGAGAAAAGTAGAAGCTAAAGAACTTATGACACATGGACATGAAGTAAAGGGGGGAAATGTGGGTGGGAGGGGGTGTGCAGGGTGGAGGGGAATGATGGGGGAGAAATGGGACAACTGTAATAGCATAGTCAATAAAATATATTTAAAAAATAAATATACCCTTTAAAAAAGTTTGTAATTCTTTTCTGATTTACAGTTAAGTTTTGATACATTTCTGTTGAATTTCTTTTTGTTTATTTTTCCAGAATTTTGTTGGGATTTCTAGAACTGAGGATTAATATCTCTCAGCAACCCTGGAAAATTCCCAGTCATTTTTAATCTCTAAATATTTCTCCATGCCATCTCTCCATTTTCTTCTTCTGGAACTCCACTGAAATATATGTTACAGTTTTTTCATCAGTCCTCCATGTCTCTTAGCCTTTCATATTTTTCCATCATGAATCCATGGACAGTGTTCCAGAAAAGATGGGTGCTTTTCATCTTTTTTTCAGTACATTGGTTCTCTTTTCAGTTATCTAACCTGCTATTTAATCTGTCCCTTGATATTATTTTTTAATTTATAGTTCTACTTTTTAAAAATCTGCTTGGTTGTTCAGTATAGTTTCTTATTTCCTACTCATATTTTCTTTTCCTGCTTTTATTTCTGGAAGCATACTAAACATAATCATTTTAGATTTTATGACTGATAAAAATTTGATATATGGAGTCTTTGCATTTCTGCTTCTGTTGTCTATTTTTTCTTGGCTCTCATGGTGTTTTGTGCATGTACGTGTTTTGTGATTTTTAATGAGAACTATTATATTTTTAAAACTTATCTTCATAACTCTTTGAAGCCTGGGTTGAAAATGAACACTACCTAAGAAAACATGTATTCATTTCTGCCTCTTGTCAAATTTTTACTTGAATTTTTCAGACAACACAGGCAACAGAAATTCAAACCAAAAACCTTTTTGAGGACTGGTATATTAGTTATCTACTGCATAACAAATTATATAATTTAGCTACTTAAAACAATAACAACTTATTATCTGTACTTGGTCTTTACAATCTGGGAGTAGCTTAGCTGGGTGGTTCTAGCTCAGGGTCTCACTTGAGGTTATACTTAAAAGCCTTTTAGCCTTCAGGGACAGCAGTTACCTAAAGGCTTGACTTCACTGGGACTGAAGGACACACTTGCCAGGTGGCTCACTCACAGGCCTCCCAAGCCAGTCGAGTTGCCAGGAAGTAGCCTTAGTTCTTCACTTGTCCATTTTGCAGTTTGCTTGATGACAATCAGCTTCAGGACATGGCAGCTGATTTCTCCCAGCAGGAGTGTTCTAAGAGAGAGAAATTCAGAAGCCTCAATATCTCATGTGACCTAACCTCAGAACTCACACATAGTCACTTCTACAATACCCTTTTAGCTATGTAAGTAAGCCCTATTCAATGTAGGTGGTGACTTTATACAAGAGTGTGACTGCCAGAAGGCGGAGATCACTGGAACCAATGTAGATGCTGGCTATCACACATGGCTTATTGTTGTAAATTAGCCAGGTATGTTTCCTTGTCACCTGTTTTGTTTTTTTTTTTTACAACAGGATTTATGTTTATTTTTACACTGGGGTGCCGTCCTTTGGGTTCTACTATCAATAGCCATCTCCCATACATTCTAGGACTATGATCCATGTAGCGATCAAAATGCCCAAGGCCTCAGGGTTGGTCAGAAAACATCAAAGTGAACGCTGGAGCATTGGACTTCCAGAATTCTGCTTGCAATTCAAAGTAGGAATTTAGAGATTTCTTTTATGCCAGCCCAGCAATACACTTAAATGAGGGCGGGGGGGGGGGGCCCTGTCCTGGGCGCCAGATGTGGGGGGGGGCTCTGCCCGCAGAGCCCCATCCCTCCAGCACAGATGAAAATAAAACTACCAAGACATGATCTGCTTGGGGAGGAAAGGTGGTCAAACTCTCAGAGGAGAATGACCCAGAGCACCTTCTTCACTAGGCTTTTATTGGGTTCATAATACACAGGAATACAGGTTTAACACTTCAAAGAAATCGGAGGGCTTAATCTGACTCAGTGTCTGTCAGGAAAGGGGGTTGCCAAACTTTGGGAGACATACTCATTTCCTCCTCGGACCCTTATCATTTAAATGAGAGCACTCTTAGCAAAGCAGGTTTCACAGGACTTTAAGAATTCTTTCTTATGCCCAATCACCCGGGGAACTGTTCTGGCCAACACAGGGCTGCACCACTTGCTGTCATAGTTTCAGGCTTTAAGCTGATTAGGCTCAGGAAGAAGAAGACATCTCCCAGACGGAAATGAGGACTTGGGCTATGTCAGAATAGCCGGGGGGCGAGGGTCCATCACATCCTCTTTGCTGCAGCCCCCCAAGTCCTTCCATGAGGGCCTCCCAAGTGGTCGTGTCTGGCTTAGGTTGCCCCTCCCATGAGGAGTCTTACCCGTCATTGACTGCCAACCAAGCATGGGGGCCAGAGATGGATGAGGCAGAAGCAGCGCCCCTGCCAGGGAGATAAGCTTTGTCTCCTTAGTAGCTCACGTCCTCTTGACAGAACAGATCCAGACGAAGTGGGTCCCTTGGGCTCTTACACAGCCCGCCATGGGGTGAGGGTTACAACTTCTGAAACCAGGCTGAATGGTCTGCAACACTTAAAAGCTTTTAAAAATAATATTTTATTCAGTATTTTAATTGAAACAGTAGATTTGTTCAAGTTAACTTCATTATATAGTCAGGAGTAAGTGTTAAGGAAACAATTAAAATGTTTCCTTAAATTTGCACTATTATTACATTTTTAATTTTTAGATGGGGATTCTTGCCAATTTAACCTCAATCTAATTTCTGCCACAAATGCATTTAAAATGAATAATGCTCCTCTTGACACTGTTTCAGGCACTTTTTACAAGTTTCAAAATGTATGGGTTTTACTGTCATTCAGTTCTAAATATATTGTAATTCCCCATTATATTTTATTCTTTGGCTCATGAATAGTTCTTTAAAAAATAGTTTAATGTATTTTACTAGCAACCTTACAGGAGCAGCACAGAAGACTGACGACATCAGAAACATGTGCTCGCATGTACATGGACAACGCAGAAAAGCACAGGGAGCGATGGAGCCTGCTGTGTGGTGCACGTGCTCCAGACACCATTTTTGTGTCAGCAGTAAGAAATTTACTTGTTTTTAATTTTTTAAAATATAATATCACCACTAAGATAGACTTAGTTTTTTTTTTTTAAGATTTTATTTATTTACTTTTTATTAGAGAGAGGGGAAGGGAGGGAGAGAAACATCAATGTGTGAGAAGTACCGTGCATGCACCCTACTGGGGACCTGGCCCACAATCCAGGCATGTGCCCTGACCAGGAATTGAACTGGTGACCCTTCGGTTCACAGGCTAACACTCAATCCACACCAGCCAAGGCCCCATCATAATGTATGCTTAAGCATGTTCTCCATGTATGTGGCATGCTAACTGCATGTCTTTTGGCATAATGGTTGCATGATTGGCATGGATAGCACACAGGTTGGTGTCTTCAAAAAGGCCAACCACATAGGCCTCACTCACCTCCTGCAAAGCACCAATAGCTGCACCCTGGAAGCATAGATCTGTTTGAAGTCCTGAGCAATTTCTCGCACTGGATCTTGGAAGGGAAGTTTGCTGGGATAACATGTAATTTCACAAAGTGCCATGGTACCAAGCCTGTAACGATGAGGTTTCTTCACTCTTCCAGTAAAGGATGCGGTTTTAAGCAACTTTGGTAGCCAGTTGATTCCTTGGTGCTTTACCACCCTCAGTTTTGTGGGCCCTCTACTTTGTAGGAGCCTTGGTATAGAGACCTCTTCACTTACCTCCCTTCTCCTTGGGCTACAGCGCCCGAGCTGGAGGCAGTGTTAGAGAGCAGCAGTGGCGCTACAGTGGCTGAGAACATAATAGGTTCATGAATTGTTCCAGTGGGCTTTATAAATAATTTTAAGCAATTAACATTAGATTAGTTAATGTATTCACAAACATAAAAACTAAAAATGTGAAAAGGTATTCGGTGAAAAGTTTTCATCCTACAACTGATTCATCCACATGGTATCATACACTTCCCCCAATACAAATATCCACTATTAAGTATTTGGGGTATATTTTGAAATAATTTCCATATGTATATTTGCATGTATATATAAAATTATTTCAAAAGATATGTGTATATATATATTTGGCCAAAAAATCTGTATGGGTTTTTCATAAGCTAAAAGAAACATTTTTCATTTCTACTAATAACTTTATTGATTTAGATATTTTGAGTATGTTGGCCATCTTCTGCATAGCATAATGTTGCTTGTTCTCAATTAATGTCTTTTTTAAAAATATATTTTATTGATTATGCTATTACAGTTGTCCCATTTCTCCCCCATCATTCCCCTTTACACTGCACACCCCCTCCCACCCACATTCCCCCGCTTTACTCCATGTCCATGTGTCATAAGTTCTTTAGCTTCTACATTTCCCACAGTATTCTTGCCCTCCCCCTGTCTATTTTCTACCCACCGTCTATGCTACTTATTCTCTGTACCTTTTCCCCCTCTCTCTTTCTCCCACTCCTCTGTTGCTACCCCTCCATGTGATCTCCATTTCTGTGGTTCTGTTCCTGTTCTAGTTGTTTGCTTTTGTTTTAGGTGTAGTTGTTAATAGCTGTGAGTTTGCTGTCTTTTCACTCTCATATTTTTATCTTCTTTTTCTTAGATAAGTCCCTTTAACATTTCATAGAATAAGGGCTTGGTGATGACAAACTCCTTGAACTTGACCTTATCTGAGAAGCACTTTATCTTCCCTTCCATTCTAAATGACAGCTTTGCTGGATAGAGCAAAAGCTGTAGGTCCTTGACTTTCATGACTTGGAATACTTCTTTCCAGCCCCTTCTTGCCTATAAGGTCTCTTTTGAGAAATCAGCTGACAGTCTGATGGGAACTCCTTTATAGGTGACTGTCCCCTTATCCCTTGCTGCTTCTAGAATTCTCTCCTTCATTTTCATCTTGGCTAATGTAATTACGATGTGCCTTGGTATGTTCCTCCTTGGGTCCAACTTCTTTGGGACTCTCTGAGCTTCCTGGACTTCCTGGTAGTCTATTTCTTTTGCCAGATTGGGGAAGTTCTCCTTTATTATTTGTTCAAGTAAGTTTTCCACTTGTTGCTCTTCTTCTTCCCCTTCTGGTACCCCTATAATTCGGATGTTGGGACGTTTAAAGATGTCCTGGAGGTTCCTAAGCCTCTCCTCATTTTTTTTGAATTCTTGTTTCTTCCTTGTTTTTGTTTGGTTGTTTCTTTCTTTCTTCTGGTCCACTCCATTGATTCGAGTCCCAGTTTTCCTCCCATCTCTATTGGTTCCCCATGTGTTTTCCTTCATTTCACTTTTTGTAGCCTGCAGTTTTTCATCTAATTTGTGAGCAAAATCAACCAGTTCTGTGAGCATCCTGATCACCAGGGCTTTGAATTGTGCATCTGATAGGTTGGCTATCTCTTGGTCACTTAGAGAAATCGGCTGTGGAGCTTTGATTTGTTCTCCCGTTTGAACCATTTTTGGTGTTTTGTTGTTGTTGTTGTTTTTGGTCTGGTTGAGGCTGTTACATAGTGAGGGGTGCAGCCTTAGGTGTTCCCCAGTGTGGGGCAGCTCAGTTGCTGAGTTGTGACGCTGTATGTGGGGGCGGGGTCTGAGGGGGAACAATGGCGCTTGCTCCACTATCTATCGGATTCCAGTTCCTTCTGCCGCTTCCCCTTCGAGTGGATTATCTGTGTGCGAATGTGGGACCACCTGATCAGCCAGCCACCTTGCATGGCCTCAATGGGTCCGCACAGTTGCCACCCCATGCCCAGGGTCCGTTAGCCACCTCCTGTGTGCCTGGTGTCTGCTAGCCGCCACCTGCATGCCTGGGAACTGCCAGCTTCTGCTGCCTGGGTGCCCGGGTCCACATCTCCACTTTTTTCTGCTGCGACTCCGCCCCTCTTACCAGTCTGGATGAATGGTTGTCCCTTCTTAAGATTAAAATTAAATCTTCTTAACATCCCATTAAAAAACAGAGATTGTTAAATTGGATTTAAAAAGTAATATTTAAGTACATAAGACCTTCAAGAGACTCTCTTTAAAATAAAGACACCAAAAGAAGTAAAAAGATGTAAAATTATATACCAGGCTAATACAAAAGAAAAGAAAGCTGGAGTGTTTTCCAATTTCCAGAATGGCATTAAGGACCTCGGAAAACTGACATCTGGTCAAGTTGGCAGCATAAGTAAACATGGTACTCTTCTCCTCTCACAACCACATCAAAATTACAACTAAACTACAGAACAACCATCACTCAGAACTGCCAGAAATCAAGCTGAATAGAAGTCTTACAATTATGGAATTAAAGAAAACAAATTGAGACTGGTAGGAAGGGCAAAGATGCTGAATGGGCTGATCCCACACCCACACGTAGTGAATAAAAATTTGGAGGCATATTTCTGCTTCAGAGGTCCCCTTTGAGGCATGAGGCATCCAAGCCCCACACCAGGGCCCCCCAGCCCAGGATTCCAGTGCCAGGAAGAGAGGTCCTTATAACTTCTGGCTGTAAAAACCAGCATAAAATGAGGCTGAGGAAGAAGGAACATCTGGAGCATCAGGTAGTTCCTCTGAAAGGACCCACACAGACTTACTTGGACTCCCTCTGAGCTCCAGGGTAGAAGCACAGCTTGAAAGGGACCAGAGACCTAGAGGAGAGGAACTGAATTATTTGGTGTTAGGGCAAGAGCTAGGCTAGAGTGGCAGCTTTCTCCCAGACAGGACTGGCAGAGGCAATTGTTCCTTTGCTGAGCCCTCTCCCCACAGAGCCAACAGGTGGGTGCCACATCTGAGACTCCATCAACCTGGCTCACACTTTTTGCCCTGCCCTGGTGATTCCCTCAGGCCCTACCCCACCCAACCATGCTGTTTCCAGTGACTTTTCCATATGAATGGCTTGTATTTTTTGTTTTTTAAGATTTTATTTATTTAATTTTAGACAAAGGGGAAGGAAGGGAGAGGGAGAGAAACACCAATGTGAGTGAGAAACATCAATCAGCTTCTTCTTGCACATACCCCAACCAGGAACTGAACCTGCAACCTAGGCATGTACCCTGACCAGGAATTGAACCAGCCACCTTTCACATTGTGGGATAATGCCCAACCAACTGAGCCACACCAGTCATGGCACCAGTGGTTTGTCTTGGCTCATGCTTCAGATTTTCCTAAATTCTTTCAAACAAGAAGCATCTGGCCTCAGCAAGCCCCATACTTCTCACCAAGTGGCCCCAGGCCTGGCACAGTAGAAGCCAGGCTTAGTTCACATCGTGGCCTCAACTGGGCACCTCCAAGCCCAACACAAGTAGCAGCCATCTGCAGATAACTTTGTAGCTTATGCCAAGCGGCCCTGGGTAGAACACAGATGGTAGCTGACCTTGGCCTGCACCTCCCACGAGGCCTCAGAGCCAGTGAACAGCTTCAGACCACACAGAAGCACCACCACCCAGCCGCCTCCCAAACAATTGACATACTAAAGTGACAGACTCAGTGGGCACCAGAGCCCTGCTGAAGTAAGTCCTAGTCTGTGAAGGGGGTCCCTGCACAACTCGTTCTCCATAGTGTTCAGAGGTTGGTGATCAGTGGTCACAGCCAGTCCTTGTTGCTACTCAGCCTGGGTAAATCCCTCCCATTGATCTGTCAACAGCAATCAAGGTTCAACTACGACAGGAAAGTGTACACAGTCCACATGTACCTCAAGTACCCAGCTTGGGTGATAGAGCAGTCTGTGCCACTGGACCCTATAGGGCACCTACTACATTAGAACACTCTACCAAGCCTGAAAGACATAGCAGCTCTATCTAATACATAGAAACAAACACAGGGAGGCTACCAAAATGAAGAGACAAAGAAACATGGCCCAAATGAAAGAACAGAACAAAACTCCAGGAAAAAAATAAACAAAATAGAAACAAGCAATCTACTAGATGAAGAGTCCAAAATACTGGTTATATAAATGCTCAATGCACTTAGTGAGAACCTCAACAGCATAAAAAGAAGCAATCAGAAATGAAGGATATACTAATTGAAATAAAGTCAACAGTAGAGTGGATGAAGCCAAGATTCAAATCAGTGCTTTTGAATATAAGGATGCAAAAAACACCCAGTCAGAACAGTAAGAAGAAAAAAAAGAGTCCATAAAAATGAGGATAGTATAGCCCTGGCTGGTTTGGCTCAGTGGCTTGAGTGCTGGCCTGGAAACCAAAAGATTGCTGGTTCAAGTCCCCCTTTGGGCACATTCCTGGGTTTCAAGCCAGGTTCCCAGTAGGGAGCAGGTGAAAGGCAACCACACATTGATGTTTATCTCCCTCTCTTTCTCCCTCCCTTCCCCTCTCTCTAAAAATAAATAAATAGGATTTGGGACTTCTAGCCAAGATGGAGGCATAGGTAGACACACTGTGCCTCCTTGCACAACCAAAGGAACAAAAACAACAACAAACTTAAGAGCAAAAAACAACTACAACTGACAGAAAATTGAACTGTATGGAAGTATGACAACCAAGGAGTTAAAGAAGAAATATTCATCCAGACTAGTAGAAGGGGTGGAGATGGGCAGCTGTGGGGAGAGGACTTGGGCAAAGCGCCAGCTAGCGGACCCAACAAAGCAGCGGATTGTGGACTGAGCATTCCCACATTCACATGCAGATAAACTGAGAGGAACAACTGGGGAGCAAGATAGACCATGCAACACAGAGTTTAAACACAGGGAAATAAAGCCTCAAAACCTCTGATTGAAAACACCTGTGAGGGTTGAGGCAGCAGTGGGAAAAACTCCCAGCTTCACAGAAGAGTTCACTGGAGAGATCCATGGAGTCCTAGAATGTACACAAGCCCACCCACCTGGGAATCAGCAGCAGAAGGGCCCAACTTCATTGTGAGTAGTGGAGTAAGTGACCAAAAACCGGCAGAGAATGGAGCAAGCAGCATTGTTCCCTCTCAGATCCCCCCCCTCTGTCCACATACAAAGCCACAACGCAGCCACGTGTGTTGCCCTGCCCTGGTGAACACCTAAGGCTCTGCCCCTTACTACGTAACAGGTACTCCGAGACCAAAAAAATGGCCCAAATGAAAGAACAGATCAAAGCTCCAGAAAAAATGCAACTAAGAGACAAAGAGATAGCCAACCTATCAGATGCACAGTTCAAAACACTGGTAATCAGGGTGCTCACAGAATTGGTTGAATATGGTCACAAATTAGATGAAAAAATGAAGGCTATGCTAAGTGAAGTAAAGGAAAATGTTCAGGACACCAACAGTGATGGGAAGGAAACTGGGACTCAAATCAACAATGTGGACCAGAAGGAAGAAAGAAACATTCAATCAGAACAGAATGAAGAAACAAGATTCAAAAAAATGAGGAGAGGCTTAGGAACCTCTAGGACATCTTTTAACATTCCAACATCCAACTCATAGGGGTACCAGAAGGAGAAGAGGAAGAGCAAGAAATTGAAAACTTATTTGAACAAATAATGAAGGAGAACTTCTCCAATCTGGCAAAGGAAATACACTTCTAGGATGTCCAGGAAATTCAGAGAGTCCCAAAAAAGTTGCACCCAAGAAGGAACACACCAAGGCATATCATAATTACATTAGCCAAGATTAAAGATAAGGAAAGACTCCTAGAAGCACCAAGAGATAAGGAGACAGTTACCTACAAAGGAGTGCCCATACAACTGTCAGCTGATTTCTCAAAAGAAACCTTACAGGCAAGAGGGGCTGGGAAGTATTCCAAGTCATGAGAGTCAAGGACCTACATCCAAGATGACTCTATCCAGCAAAGCTTTCATTTAGAATGGAAGGGCAGACAAAGTGCTTCCCAGATAAGGTCAAGTTCAAGGAGTTCATCATCACCAAGCCCTTATTATATGAAATGTTAAAGGGACTTATCTAAGAAAAAGAAGATAGAAAAATATGAACAGTAAAAAGACAGCAAACTCACAGTTATTAACAACCACACCTAAAACAAAAACAAAAACAAACTAAGCAAACAACTATAACAGGAACAGAATCACAGAAATGGAGATCACATGGTGGGTTATCGGTCAGTAAATGGGAGAGGGAGAGAGGGGAAGGTACAGAGAATAAGTAGCATAAATGGTAGGTAGAAAATAGACAGGAGGAGGTTAAGAATACTATAGGAAATGTAGAAGCCAAAGAACTTATATGTATGACCCATGGACATGAACTAAAGGTGGGGGAATGTGGGTGGGAGGGAGTGTGCAAGGTGGAGGGGAATAAAGGGGGGAATGGGACAACTGTAGTAGTATAATCAATAAAATATATTTTTAAATAAATAAATAAAATGAGGATAGTGTAAAAAGCCTCTAGGATAACTTTAACATTCGCATCATGAGGGTGCCAAAAGGAGAAGAGAACAACCAAGAAATTGAAAACCTATTTGAAAGAAATGACAGAAAACTTTCCTAACTTGGTAAAGGAAATAAGATATAAAAATCTAGGAAGTGCAGAGAGTCCCAAACAAGATGAACCCATAGAGACCCACACCAAGATACATCATAACTAAAGGTAAAGACAAAGAGAGAATCTTAAAAGCAACAAGAGAAAAGCAGTTACTTGCCTATAAGGGAGGACCAATAAGACTGTCAGCCCATTTCTCAAAAGAAACTTTGTAGGCCAGAAGGGATTGGCAAGAAATATTCAAAGTGATGAAAAGCATGGACCTAAAACCAAGATTACTCTATCCAGCAGAGCTATCATTTAGAATAGATGGACAGGTAAAGAACTACCCAGACAAGAAAAACTAAATGAGTTCATCACCTCCAAACCAGTATATATGAAATGTGAAAGCATCTTCTTTAAGAAGATTAAAAAAATGAACAATAAAATGGCAATAAATACATATGTATCAACAATTGAATCTAAAAAAATAAATGAACATGCAAAACAGAAACAGAATCATAGATACAGAGAACAGTTTGATGTTTGCCAGATATGAGGAGTGTTGGGGGGATGGTGAAAAAGGTGAAGGTATTAAGAAGCACAGATTTGTTGTTTCAGAATAGTCATGAGGATGTAAAGTAGAGCATAGAGTATACAGTCAATAATATTCTAATAACTGTGTATGGTGTCAGATGGGTGTGAGATTTATCAGGATGACCACATATTAAGTTATGTAATGTCTAACGACTGGGTGTGCACTTGAAACTAATAATAATGTATGTCGACTGTAATTAAAAATAAAAATATTTTTTAAATAATAAAAAAATAAAAAGAGGCAAAAAAAAAAAAGAACCTCTGAAAATCAGGTCCTCCATAAAGGCAATGAAAAATATAGAAAAACTCTCAAAAACATCAATTTTTAGATCCTTGAAATTAAAGAGGCTTTCAATAATCTGAGTAGTGTTTTATGAAGAAAAATGGTTGAATATCAGTAAGAACAATGAGCTTTGGGGGCTTTTTACTTTCCCTAATCTGATTTCCTTTTATCCAGATTCAAAGTATCATTAAAAACCAACAGCCTCACAACTACAGTAGCTATGAAAACCAACAAACTAGCAGCTACTAAAAGGGGAATAATGGGTTTGGAGCTCCCACAAAAGCCCCAATCTCAGAGAATTATCACTATTTGACTTGTCTTACAGTAACGTGCCATTCTCAGAGACTGTCTTTAGTTGACCTGAATCAGAACTCAATTTCTGGAACTAGCCCTATCTACAGGCATTTATTAAAAACAATCAGTGGTAGTTGCTTAACATTGAAGCTGCCAGAGGTGTTGTTAATAGTAGGGCTAACAAGAGGCTGATGAAAAAAAAATTAAGGAAAATCTCTAGAATAACATGTCCACAGAGAGATTTGAAAAGATCTGACGTAGTCCTGGCAATCTATAAGGCCACACATAAGCTGTTTGCATGCCCAGGAAAGACCTGAGAAGGCCCTAATGTCTCACTGCTAGCTGACCTTGAGGCTTTGCCCAAACATGAAGTGAAACCTAACAAGAAGTGTAAAGTGTCTGGCAAATCGTTGAAATTGTGTTCCAGGATGCACATTGAGTCATTCAGCAAAAGGAAGATTTATTCATTCAAAATATTTGAGGAAAACTCTGTCCAATCATTAGCTGGCTACTAAGCTACCTGAGCAAAGAGTTCATATGACAAATAATACAGACCTGACGGAATTAGTCCAGGAAAATCATTAAAGAAATCCCAAGGGAGTGAGAGTCTGATTGATAAAGTTGTCATATCATATCATTAAAATGTCCAGCATTCAACAGAAAATTATGAAATATGCAGAGAAACTGAAAAGTGTGTCCTATGTAGAGAAAAATACAGTCAACAGAAACATTATCTGAGAAAGCTGGAAAAGATTTCACATTACCTATTATAACCATGCTCAAAGAAGTAAAAGGAATTATATCTGAAGAATAAAAGTACAAAATGATTTCTTACCAAAGAGAGAAAATCAGTAAAGAGAAATTATGAAAAAGCATAAAATTCTGGACTTGCAAAGTAAAATTACTGAAAGGAAAAATTCACTAAGTGGATTCGATAACAGATTTCAACAGACAAATGAATTAGGTAATGTGAAGAAAGTTCAATTGAGATTATTCATCCTGAGGAATCAAAATTTAAAAGAATGAAGAAAATGAATTGAATCTCAGAGACCTGTAATAATCATCATGTGAACCAACACACGCATAACTCAAGCCTCAAAAAGAGAGGAGAGGTTAAATAGACAGAAAGAATATTTCAAGAAATAATTGCCAAAAATGATGAAAAACATTAGTCTGCACATCCAAGAAGCTCAATGAACTCTTAGGATAAACTCAGTGAGATCCACACTTTTACACATAATAGAAAAACTTCCAAAAGACAAAGAATTTTGAAAATAGCAGGAGAAAAATGACTCTGCAAACAAGAGATCCTCAATAACATTAACAGCTAGTTTCTCATCAGAAACAATGAAGTTCAGAAATCAGTGGGAATGACAGACATTCTAAGTGTTAAAAGAAAAAGACTGCCAACCAAGAATTCAATATCCAGCAAACTATCCTTCAAAATGAAGAAGTTAAAACATTCCCAGATAAACATATACTAAGATAATTCATCACTAGCATACCTACTCTCAATAGAGTCCTTTGTGCAAAATGGCAGATATAAATCCTGCCTCATTAGTTACGGCACTAAATGTAAATTAACTAAATACTACAATGAAAGAGCAGATATTGGCAGAAGGGATAAAAATGATATGACCCAACTATAAACTGTCTAAAAGATATATATTCTAGCTTCCAAGACACAGAGGTTGAAATTAAAAGGATAGAAAGAAATATACCATGCAGCCCTGGCTGGTGTGGCTCAGTGGATTGAGTACTGGCCTGCAAACTGCAAGGTTGCCAATTTGATTCCCAGTCAGGGCACACACCTGGATTGTGGGCCAGGTCCCCAGTTGGGGGCTTGGGAGAGGCAACTGATGGAGAGACAATTGATTGATTTATCTCTTGCACATCAGTATTTCTCTGCCTCTCTTTCTCCCTCCCCTCCTCTCTCTGTAAAAATAAATAAATAAATAAAATCTTTAAAGAAAAAAGAAATACACCATGCAAATCATAACTTAAAAATGGCTGGAGGACTTCCGGCCAAGATGGAGGCATAGGTGGACACACTGTGCCTCCTCTCACAACCAAAATTAAGGACAACAAATATTTAGAAACAAGAAAACAACCAGAGCTAATAGAAAATCGAACTGTACGGAAGTCCAACAACCATTCATCCAGACCGGTAAGAGGGGTGGAGTCGCGGCAGGAAAAAGTGGAGGTGCAGACCCGGGAACACAGTAGGCATGGCTGGTGGTTCTCAAGTGTGCAGGCGGCTGGCAGGCCCGCAGGCGGTGGCTGTCGGGCCCTGGGCACGGGGTGGCAACTGTGCTGACCCAGTGAGGCCGCACAAGGCGGCTGGCTGACCAGGTAGTCCCACATTTGTGCACAGATAATCCAGGCAAAGGGTAAGCGGCAGAAGGGACTGGAATTTCAGAAGAGAGCAGAGCAAGCGCCATTGTTCCCTCTCGAACCCTGCCCCCACATACAGTGTCACAACCCAGCAACTGAGCTGCCCCACCCTGGAGAACAACTAAGGCTCCACCCCTCACTACGTAACAGCCACGACCAGACCAAAACCAAAACAAACAAAAACAAAAAAATACCAAAAATGGCTCAAACAGGAGAACAAATCAGCCCCAGAGCCAATTTCTCTAAGCCATGAAGAGATAGCCAACCTATCAGATGCACAGTTCAAAGCCCTGGTGATCGGGATGCTCACAGAATTGGTTGATTTTGCTCACAAATTAAATGAAAAAATGCAGGCTACAATACGTGAAATGAAGGAAGACTCATGGGGAACCAATGGAGTTGGGAGGAAACCTGGGCCTCAAAACAATGGAGTGGACCAGAAGGAAGAAACAACCAACCAAACAGAAAACAAGGAAGAAATAAGAATTCGAAAAAATGAGGAGAGGCTTAGGAACCTCCAGGACATCTTTAAATGTCCCAACATCCAAATTATAGGGGTCCCAGAAGGGGAAGAAGAACAACAACAAGTGGAAAACTTATTGGAACAAATAATGAAGGAGAACTTCCCCAATCTGGCAAAGGAAATAGACTACCAGGATGTCCAGGAAGCTCAGAGAGTCCCAAAGAAGTTGGACTCAAGGAGGAACAGGCCAAGGCACATCGTAATTACATTAGCCAAGATGAAAATGAAGGAGAGAATTCTAGAAGCAGCAAGGGATAAGGGGACAGTCACCTACAAAGGAGGTCTCATCAGACTGTCAGTTGATTTCTACAAAGAGACCTTCCAGGCAAGAAGGGGCTGGAAAGAAGTATTTGAAATCTTGAAAGGCAGGGACCTACATCCAAAATTGATCTATCCAGCAAAGCTGTCATTTAGAATGGAAGGGAAGATAAAGTGCTTCTCAAATAAGGTCAAGTTCAAGTAGTTCATCATCACCAAGCCCTTACTATATGAAATGTTAAAGGGACTTATCTAAGAAAAAGAAGATCAAAAATATGACAGTGAAAAGACAGCAAACTCACAGCTATTAACAACCACAGCTAAAACAAAAGCAAACAGCTAGAACAGGAACAGAACCACAGAAATGGAAATCACATGGAGGGTTAGTAACAGAGGAGTGGGAGGAGGAGAGAGGGGGAAAAGGTACAGAGAATAAGTAGCATAGACGGTGGGTAGAAAATAGACAGTGGGGAGGGCAAGAATAGTATGGGAAATGTAGAAACTAAAGAACTTATGACACATGGACATGAAGTAAAGGAGGGGAATGTGGGTGGGAGGGGGTGTGCAGGGTGGAGGGGAATGATGGGGGGAATGGGACAACTGTAATAGCATAATCAATAAAATATATTACATTAAAAAAATAAATAAAGGTAAAAAAGAAAAGCATTATTTTAAAAAATGGCTGGAGTGGTTATACTAATATCACACAAAATAGATTTTAAGACAAAATTGTTACTAGAGATTAAGAAGGGCATTTTATAATGATAAGAAAGTTCATCAGGAATACATATTATAAACATATGTATGTAAAACCTCAAAGTATATAAAGCAAAAGTTGACAGAATTGGTAGAGATACTGACAATTCAACAATAATAGAGATTTCAATACTGTACTTTCAATAATGGATAGAACAACTAGGCAGAAGTTCAACAAGGAAATAGAAACTTGAATAACATTATAAAGCAACTAGATACAGATATCTATAGAACATTCTACCCAACAACAGCAATATACATATTCTTCTCAGAAGCACATGAAATATTCTCTATAATGTACCATATGTTAGAGTACAAATTCAGTTTCAATAAATTTTTAAAAATTGGAATCATACAAAGTATAGTTTCCAATCAATAAAATTATAAATCAGTAACAGGAGGAAATTTGGAAACATAAATATGTAAAAATTAAACAACATAGTCATAAATAACCAGTGAGTCAGGAACAAGACAGTGCCTTCTTGCACCACTAGTGTTTAGCATTATATTGGAGGATCCATCCAGGGATACTAGGCAAGAAAAAATAAATAAAACATCCATATTAGAAAGTAATATCATCACTAGTCAGAGATGATAAAATCTTTTAAACATATATATATTTTTAAGATTTTATTTATTTATTTTTAGAGAGAGGGGAAGGGAGGGAGAAAGAGAGGGAGAGAAACATCAATGTGTTGTTGCCTCTTATGTACTCCCTACTTGGGGACCTGGCCTGCAACCCAGGCATGTTCCCTGACTGGGAATCAAACCAGCAACCCTTTGGTTCGCAGGCCAGCACTCAATCCACAGTCACACCAGCCAGGGCTAAAATCTTTTATATATATATATATATATATATACACATATGTATATAAAATCTTTTATACATTATTATATATATATACATACACACATATATATGTGTGTGTATATATGGATGAAATTCACACAAACAAACCCATTTAAGCTAATAAAGAAGTTCAACAAGGTTGTGTATTGATGCAAAGTTAATATACAAAAATCAATTGTATTTATAGAATTACAATGAACAATCAAAAAATAAAATTAAGGAAACACTTCTACTTACAATAGCCTCAAAAAGAATAAAATACTTAGGAATGAATCTAACAAAAGACAGGCAATGTTTGTACACTAAAAACTATTGTAACCAGGAAAGACACTGGCGTTTGGGCTGCCTGTCACTACCAAATCCAATAAGCAATGACAGTGATTGACTCTTTTATGAGCACTTTATTCAGATGGCCAGCGATCTGAGAAGATGGCGGGTTCATACCCTAACAAACTATCTTCCCCTCTCTTTCTTGGCCAGAATTTTTATAAGGGAGGTGGGGGAAGACAAACAAGGTGTGGTGAGGGCTTTGAAATTCAGGGAGGATTAGGTGAGCGAAGTCGAGGCCTTCCTGTTCTGGGCATTTAGTTGTTCCCAAGGGAGGGGGAGCGTCTGTCTCCTCGTCGATACAAAGGCCCGGATGCCTCCAACTTGTCCCCAGGCGGTAATCTTTTGCAGTGCCCCAGGAGGTCTGCTGTCTCTCCCAGGAGTCAGGATGGGCCTTATCTGTAGTTTCTGAAACAAAAGCTTTAACATACACATTACTTGTTAGGCTTAATAACTTTTTTCTTAAGCTAAAATGTTCCAGGTCTTGAGTCCCCTATCACTATGAAATATCAATGAGAGAAATTAAAGAAGTTTTAAATAAATGGGAAGATATTCCATAGCAATAAATTAAAACACTTAATATTGTTGAAATGGCAATACTACCCAAATGGATCTGCAGATTGAATGCAGTTCCTATCAAAATGCCAGCTGCCTTTCATGCAGACAACGAGGTGATCTTAAAGTACATATGGAGATACCAAAGATCCAGAATAGCCAACACAATCTTGAAAAAGAATTACAAAGTTGGAAGACTCATACTTCATAATTTCAAAACTTCCTACAAAACTAATTAAGACAGTGTGGTACTGGAATAAACATAGATACATTGATCAATGGAATAAAATTGAGAATCCAGAAATAAACCCACATATCTATGACCAACTGGATTTTAATGAGGGTGCCAAGACCACTCAATGGGAAAAGAATAACGTCCTTAACAAACGGTTTTATTTCAGTCCCAGGCTATTGATAGTGATGCTATTGGCTTGGAATGCCTGAGGTACTTGACTGGTCTCCTACTACTCAGAGCAAGCCCCCACAGACATTTCCCCCTGGGCAAATGTTGTGGCTGGAATGGCCCTTGTGGTTCTTGTTAGGATCACAGGATGCACTTTAGCAAAACCATCAGGGAACTTTGTGGAACAACATTTATTGTCCACAAGTCCTGGAGGGTACACAGCATGCCAGAGGGACACATACCAAGGTCACAGGTAGAGAAAGAACACACAGATCTGGGGCTCTGTCTTTATTAGGGTCCAAGAGGAGAGTGTCTAGGTTTTGCAGGTTCACTCTTTTTTGGCTAATTTAAAGTATAAGAGCAGGAATTAGGTCATGGGAACAGAGAAGCAGGGTCACTGAAATTGTCATTTATTTAGGGCTGTCTTCCTTTTTTTTAATCCTTACCCTAGGATACGTTTCCATTGCTTTTAGAGAGAGAGTAAAGGAGCAAGAGATGCAAGAGAGAAACATCTATTGGTTGCCTCCCGTACATGCCCTGATCAGGGATCTAACCTGAAACCTAGGTATGTGTTCTGCCTAGGCATTGAACCAGCAACGTTTTGGTGCACAGGATGATGCTCCAACCAACTGAACCACCCAGCCAGGGCACCCAGGGCTTTCTGAAAGAGGAAACTTCATGGATTGAGGCAGCCTAAATCCGTAGCTGGTTTTGCTAGTTGCTGTGTCATCCTGCTGGCAATGTGTTTATTCAACATGGATGTCTTTTGAAATGGATGCGTCAGCAATCAAAAGTTGAATGTCAGGCACTTGCACTACAATGATGCTGGGACAACTGGAGAGTCACATGCAAAAAAAATGAAATTGGACCCTTATCTCACACCATATGCAAAAATTAAGTTAAAGGGATCATAAATAGAAATCCTAATAATCAAATGCTTCCATTAACTTTGTGGCTACTGCCACTACATACAAACAAGAATGGGTAGGCCTTTGCTAGGGTCAAGTAGAGGTCAAAATCAGCTTTTGATTTAGAACCCCAAAACTGGTACTGATTTTTTATGTGTACACAGGAAGGTTTATCATAATTGTGAAGTTCAAGAGGAAGATTTTGAAGGAAATCCTATGTGCTTGCTTTGGCAGCACATATACTAAAACTGAAGGGAATCCTTTAAGTTACTGAAAGCTGTCTCTAGAGAATACATCCATGGCAAGAGCTTGGGTATGTCTGTTGTTAGAAGAACATATAAAGGGGCAACCATTCAAAAAATTAGGAACCAATGTTTATAGTATCCTATGAGACTGAGAAATCTTTGATGTTATATATTGGTAATTGGGTGGGGGCAAATCCCAAATAGCATCCTATGAGACTGAGAAATCTTTGATGTTATATATTGGTAATTGGGTGGGGGCAAATCCCAAATAGCTTCCAATACATAAACAGAAAAAAACTCTCTACTTTGTGTGATGTCATGGCCTAGATAATGTACTTGGATCAGATAAAATTAAAGTTTATTCTTAGAGATATTGTGTCCTTGTATGTTAATACTGTGTTCAAATGGAGGAAATCAATTTTGCAAGGTTCTCCGTCTGAAGAGCATAACAGAAGGTCATCATCATATTGTGTAAGAATAGGATATCTCTAAAGTTATGGTTGAGCATTTAGGCAAAATAAGAGGGTGCTTTGTAAGCCCCTGGGGCATACAAAAATTGTCTATGCATATTGTTTGTTTTCCCAAATGATGCCTTCTCAAATGCAAAATATGTGTTTGGTTGCAAGTGTCCTAAAGAATATGAGGTCTAGATATGCCACTGTAAAGTAAGTAGCTGTTTCAGAGAGGTTGGATGAAATTGGGATTTGGGATTACAGGGAAGCCAGGAAGCATACTCACATTAATGGCTTTTACATCTTGTACAAAGTGGCTGCTAAGCCTATTGGCCTTTTTGATGGGCAGGATGGGGTTAACCCAAAGGGCTGGTGCAAGGAATAATGAGTCTTTTACGTGAGACACAGAATGCAATGGTCTAAAGACCTTCAATGTCTTCCTTTGTATAAGAAGGTTTTGTAGTTGGTTTTTGGGTCAGTTTTGGAAAGGTCCAGCAGCCAGAACAATAGAGACCTTTAAGTGTTTAACCTCCTTTACCTGTCCTGCAACTGAACTATTTTTGGCCTAGAGATTTTCAGGGCTCTTTTCAAGGTCTGAGACATTAGTAGGGAAGGCAATAGGCAGTGAATAATCAATCTGTTTTGTCATAAAATTATTGGCGAAATTATGGTGTTCCAGTTACAACAAATTCACTAAAGTGAAATTACCAAGCAGAAAAGTGTGTTGACTAGTGAAAAGGCTCAAAGACACAGGAAGTGGCTGAGACAAAGGCAGAATCTGAGATGTTTTTAAGATTCCTACCACTAAAAACTTTTTATTACTCCAGGAAAGGGAATTACAGAAAGGTTGTAGGGTTTATTGGTAGAACAGAAGCATTTTGTTTTTGCAACTCTGTGGAAATCTCTCCTCTTTGTGTTAAGGGCAATTGTGTGCAGGCCAGAGTAGCTACTTCCACAGAGGGTGTCATTTTGGCAGCCAAACCTTTTTCTTTGTCTTTTTAGAACCTATCTTCCGAGCTAAAGCAGAACAATTGTTCTTCCAGTGTCCCTTTTCCTTACAATATAGACAGGTGTTATTGTCTAGAGCGGATAGAGAGATGTCCTTGTTCTAGTTCTACCTGGTTTCTTAATCTAAAGAGTTGTTAATTTGGTCTATATATGTTTTTCTGAATCAAACTATCTTCACAGAGCTCCAAAAGATATTGTAATTTAGAGAACAGGACATACTATCTTCTATTTTTTTTTAACTCTATCTATCACCTTAGTTTAAGGTGACAAAGAAATTACATAAGACAACTGTGACATCTTTACTTTTACCAGGACTAGAGTGTCCCTGTAAGTGGTAGTTAAGTGGTCTCTGAAGTGGATTTAGAAAGATAGATTTATTTTTTCTGTTTACAAACTTGACATTTTGACTATTTTTTTTAACAGGGAAGAATTCATGGAAAAGTACTAAGAAATATTCTCTTACTTTTATACTTTTAAATATCCACGTGTGCTCAAATTTTTATGCATATATTTAATATAATTTGATAAGTCCAGTCTCTTTTCCATGCAGGTTTTGCATGTCTAGGTCCCCAAAAGAAATGAATTAATAATAAATTTTTAGAACAATCCTGATGTCTTTGATGAATTTTTACCTTTCCTTGAGACCTTTAGAAAAATCTTTAACTAGATTATGCAAATCTGATTTTGGTGAAGGTTTGAAGTTGTCAGTTGATTGATGTAGAGCATGAGCATCATTCACACCTACATTGTAAGCCATTTTGAAGGGATAGTGTCAGTGAAGGAAAAACAAGCCTGCTATGTTGCCAGTCAGATAAAAGTATAGCACATACAATTATGTCCAAGTATATAATACTTGACAATGATAATAAACAACTATGTTACTGGTTTATGTACTTACTCTACTATAATGCTGGCTCTACTTTTCCAAAGGGTGTTCTGCCTTGAGGAAGAAAGTAATAGTTCAGAAGGAAGATGAGGAAGACAGAGCAAGAAGGAGAAAGAGGTCAAGGTACAAGGAGGAGGTCAAAAGAGAAGCCCATCTGCAGTTGTTCAGAGATGGACAGGAGGCTTTATGTATGGATTTTTAGGTTCTCCAGATTTTTGTTAGCCTTTTCTAAAAGTCCTAAAGGGAAGCAATTGTGGGATTTTTCTGCCTTTCAGAGACCTCTTTATAACAATAAAAAATGTTAACCATCAAATTATTTGGAATTTTTTAATCCTTTGGTTCTAAGATACAAGAGGTGTGAGTAATTTCGTTTATATGTCAATCCCCCAGAGTGGTCACTGAAGTTTTCAATTGTCCTTGATAGAATCCTCTCAGAGCTTTACATGTTGGGTGCTATGAGCACCATAATGTGTGTATGTGTTAGTGGAAGAATGACCTGAAAGTTCACTGAATAACATTTAAATGATGAGGACAAACAAGAGACAATAACCAGCCCAGAGAATTTCAGCACTCTACCCCACCTTGTTTAAAAGAGCCCTGAAGGGTGCAAAACAATTCAAATCAAGAAGCTTACACCAAGGACAATAAGAGAAAGAATAATGACTTAGCTGATGCTCAAGAGAAGAGAGTGGCTCATTCATCAGGAGGAGGACTTACTCAGATGTGCAGTAACTGGGACTTCCAGGAGGAGAGGTGGCAAAAGGTTCTACTGTATTTGATCCAGGCTGAGCAGCAGAGAGTCCAGGCCATTGCCCCAGAAACTGTTGAAGAAAATGAACCAGAACACTGTTAAGCATACACCTCATTTAGAATGCTGGAGAAGAGAACCTTTCCAGAGGGGTGTTCTGCCTTGAGGAAGAAAGGTGGAGATTTTATAGAAATTTAGCCTAAGAAATCACCCTGAAGTTCAACTAGTTTTGAGAATAGTTTGTCAAAAATGACCCTTGGAAGAGGGAAATTTTTTTTTTTAAATTTATTATTTATTTATCTTTTAGAGGGGAAGGGTAGGAGAGAAGGAGAGGGAGAGAAATATCAATGTACGGTTGCCTCTCGTGTGTCCCCTGCCGGGAACTGGCCTGCAACCCAGGCATGTGCCCTGACTGGGAATCAAACCGCGATCGTCTGGTTCGCAGGCCCGCGCTCAATCCACTGAGCTACACCAGCCAGGGGAAAGAAGAGGGAAATTTTTAAAAAATTATTTATTGATTTGAGAGAGAGAAAGACATTGATTTGTTGTTCCATTTATTTAGGCATTCATTGGTTGGCCCTCGTGTGTGCCCTGAGCGGGGATCAAACCCCAGACCTTGAGGAACTGGGACAATACTTTCACCAACTGAGCTACCTGGCCAGGGCCCTGGGTGGTATTGTTTTTGCACAATTGCAGCCATCGATTGGGCTACCAAACAAAAGATACTACCATTTATACAAAGCAGGCTTCCAAGTATAGTAGTATAGTCTGAAGGGAATGGGACAAAGTAGAGCCTCTCAGAGGACGGAATTCTTGGCATTTGAATTCTATGACCAGGAAACACCAACCCAATCTCTGATCAAGGAAACAAATACTTGACCTAATACCAATAAAATCTGTAGGTGTTACCTTTCACCTCAGGATCCCTGTCCAGCAGGATCCGGCATGTGCTTGACTGGTAATCAATGTCTGGAGCTGTCCTGGAAGTTTCCTTCGATCCCCTTTTCTAAGAGGAAATCTTGGTTGTAACTGAGCTGTTTTTCTCCATTATTATAAAGCTAGGACTACTGCAAGTGGTTAACTTGACCACTTAATCCATTTGGAGCCAGATTGCTGGTGTTAAAGTCCTGGCTCTACCACTCTTCAGCTGTGGGACCTACTTCATGGTTCGGCTTGACTCATGGTTGGAATTTTAGAATTGAAGCGCTAAGGTTTCTCTTTTAGTTTGTCTGTATATTTACATATCAGGAAGACCTTTACTTCTCATCATGAAACTTGTAATATTTCCCTGCCTCCAGGTGTTATTACCAGATTAGATTATAAATGCGTTAGGAGTTGTTCTGACCAGTGTACCTCAGTTGGTCGGGCATCCTCCTGCAAAGCCAAAGGTTGCTGGTTCAATTCCAGGTCAGGGTACATGCCTGGGCTGTGGCCCAGGTCCCCTGTAGGGGTGTATGTGAGAGGCAGCTGATCGATGTTTCGCTCGCACATCTCCCTCACTTTCTCTTCCCTTCCCCTCTCTCTAAGAATAAATAATAAATGAAATCTTTTAAAAAATCTGTTAGGAAAATTCTATTTTGACTGATTTAGAGATAAATAAACATATAAATTAAATAGTCCTAAAATTCTAATAAATTAAGAAAATTGAACTTCTAATACTTTTAATGTGAAAAAGAGGCATTCTTATAGAAACATTTTAGTTTTTTATTAAGGTTTTGTTTATTTATCTTTAGAGAAAGGGGAAAGGAGGGAGAAAGAGAGGGACAGAAACATGGATCTGTGAGAGAAACATTAATCAGTTGCCTCTTGTACACCCTCAACTGCAGCCCAGGCCTGTGCCCTGACAGGGAACCAAGCTGGCGACCTTTTGGTTCACAGGATGATGGCCAACCCACTGAGGCACACCAGGCAGGACAACAGAAACATTTTTAAAAATCAGCATAATTTAGATAAATCTTTGGCAAACAAAACTAGGTTAGTAATTTTGGTTTAATAAAAATATGTTGTTTTCTCTGAGTTACAGGTATCAGGGAGGGGAAAATTCCCCTCTTTACTCCTCTCGAGTTCTTATAGCTGGACTAATACTAAAGTTGACATAAAACCAGATTAACAGGAGAAAAACCAATTTAGTATCTGCACACAGGAGATCATAAATGATGCTCACAGAAATTATCAAAGCTGGTAGCTATTTATACTTTCAGGTAAAGAAACAATAAATTTGTGAAGAATTGCCAGGACGAAGAAACTTAGTTTGGGTGCTCAATAGTGAGAAATCTAAGCAAACTTTACACTTGGGTAGTAAATTAGTAAAGGAGTAATGAGGTTTGTGTATACAGGTTTTTCAGCCCTGGGTTCCCTACCTCGAGCAAGACACCATTTACAGGAGACGTTCATTTCCTGCATTCAGGGAAACAAGGGAGGATCAATGTGTCCTTTTCTTACCAGCTGTTTGTCAAGTAAATTTAATTCAAAGTAACCAACTTCCCGTTGTGGGATATTTTAGGGTGGCCTGCCCTGGACCCCAACATAGGTATTAAGTACAATATATTCTACTTAGGTATGTTCTTAAACTTACATAGTTTAATCTAAATTAATTGAATAAGCTCGCATTACTTCTACAGTCATGCAGCACATCATGATGTTTGTTTAGTGACATACCACCAACACAATGGTGGTCCCAGAAAATTATAATAGGAGTGGAAAATTCCTACTGCCTAGTGATACCATAGCTATCATAACATAGTGCAATGCATCGCTCATGAGTTTGTGGTGACACAGTGTAAATAAGCCTACTGTGTCACCAGTCATATAAAAGTACCTCATGTACAATTATGTCCAGTATACAATACTTGATAATAAACAACTATGTTACTGGTTTATCATATATTATACTACATGTTTTTATGGTTATTTTAGATGTACTTTTCTACTTACAAAAAAATATTTGCCATGTATCAGTGTGCCATGTTATGCCAGCAGCAGCCTCATACACCTCATGTTTGCCATGTCTCTTGATGCATCGTTTCTCTTGTGCTTGATTTAATCTCGTGTTGTTTTTTTGTACAGTAACCTGCTGTGCAGGTTTGTAGCCTAGGAGCAATAGGCTGTACCATATAGCCTAGGTGTGTAGTAGGCTGTGCCACCTACGTTTGTGTAATAGTAATATCACTCAGTAATATTCACACAAAGACAAACTCACCTAATGACACATATCTCAGAAAGTATCCCCATCATTAAGTGGCTCGTGATTGTACTTAATGTTTAAAATTACAAAAAGTAGCCCGGACTGGTGTGGATCAGTGGGTTGGGTGTCCCGCACACTGAAAGGTCAACAGTTCGATTCCTGGTCAGGGCACATGCCTGGGTTGTGGGCCAGGCCCCTGGAGGGAGGCCTGCTAGAAGCAGCCAATCAGTGTTCCTCTCGCACATCCATGTTTCTTTCTCTCTTTCTCCCTCCCTTCCTCTCTCTCTAAAAATAAATAAAAATAAAATCTTTTTAAAAGAAATAATACAATAAAATTACATAAAGTGTAAATTTGTGTTTAATCACAGGATAATTATTCTGACAAACTTTATTTTATCAATTATTAACTTTAAGTTAATTTCAAATATCTTAGGGAACTTAAATCTTGAACTGATAACTATATTGAGTTAATTAATGAATATTTATTAAACACCTAGATCAGGGGCACCCAACCCCAGGCGGTGGACCTGTACCGGTAGTGACCTGTTAGGAACTGGGCCACACAGCAGGAGGTGAGCTGCGGGCCGAGCAAAGCCTTGCTTGCATTTACTGCCTGAGCTCTGCCTCCTGCCTGCCGCCTGCTGCCGGCCCCCTCCCGCCCATGGGAAAATTGTCTTCCACGAGACCGGTCCCTGGTGCCAGAAAGGCTGGAGGGACTGCTGATCTAGATTTTTTCTAAGATAGAATACTGAACTACTGATCACTAGTCATAATTTCAAGTTTATTTGCTTCTTATTTTTATATGCTACAGAAAGACTGTATCTTTGTGTTTTTAATGAACGTGTTTACATGTTCGCTTTGAGACGTGTATAAATGTTGGTGTGTGGCAGACAATACACAGTTATCCACCTCTTTCTTTTCTCTGTCAGCTAGAAGTTACTTTGGTTAATTGTCCAGTACATTTCGTTTTCCACACTCCAAAATATGTGACATCTTCTAAATTCATTCATGTCTTTTTATTTCCACCTTAACCACTGCCTCATTTGCCCAAGCTGTGATTATCTTTCACCTGAACTGTTGAACTAGTTCTTTAACTGTCCCTACAATTTAGAGTACTACTTATAAAATTAAAATCAGAATATGATATTTACTTTTTTATAACTCTCAGTGTCTTTCCATTGATGATCGAATCTCATCCACCTTTTCCACTTCATCTTCTGTTCCTTTTCTGCTCACTCACTACTCTTGAGCCACATAAGCTTCCTCTGGTTTCCATGAACATCCTTTCACCCAGAGCCTCGGAACTTGGGGTTCTTACCTGAATGTTCTTTGCATGACTGGATCCATTTCTTCATATAGGTCCTATATGAAAAGTTACCTTCTCAGAAAGGTCTTTCCTGACCACTGTATCTAAAGCAGCCCATCCCTGTCACATTTTCATTTTCATTTTCTTCTTAGTGCCTACTAGGTACCATGATCTGAAATTATCTTAGTCATTTTTCACTTGATTATTTCCTGTTTCCCCAACCAGAACATAAGCTACATGAAAGCAGGGACCTTATATTAATTACCAGTGTTTCCTCAAGGCCAAGAAAGTGTCTGACACAGAATAAGAGCTCAATAAATGAAAGAATGGCCCTGGCTGGTGTAGCTCAGTGGATTGAGCGTGGGCTGTGAACCAAAGGGTCACAGTTTGATTCCCAGTCAGGGCACATGCCTGGGTTGTGGGCCAGGTCCCCAGTGGGGGGCACGTGAGAGGCAACCACACATTGATATTTCTCTCCCTTTCTCCTTCCCTTCTCCTCTCTCTAAAAATAAAGAAATAAAATATATTTTTTTAAAAGTTTAAAAAAAATAAATAAATGAAAGAATGATAATAACATTGCTGAGCCAGTCACTACTGAACTGAAATATCAAACCTTATCCCGGACAGTCGGTCTTCCGTTTCTTAGCATCACCAATTGTTTTCCACTTAATGGTCTTTGCCTCCAGGCAGAGACCCAGAACAAAGGGGTAGACAGAAGGTTGCAATGAACCTATCTTCTTTAATCTCCCCAGGAATGTTGCCCTTGCTCCCTAACTGCATTCCATTTGTAGACTTGGAATGGGAGCCCTTTTTCAAGAAAGGCATGTATGAAAATAGACTGCTTAGGGGGCCAGCATCAGGGTTCCAACAACCCTTGATGCTTTCCCCATATTCCAGTGAGACTTTCAGGATTCCACTTTTTTCCAATCAAGTGTATCAACCAGTCTCAAACAAAAAACGAGCAAATCAGAGCTCTTGGTTTGGCTACATTTGGACCTGGTAATTAACTGATTTGTTAATCTGGATTTCAGAATCTAAATTGTGGTCCTGCATTTGTTTTTGCTTCCAGCTTGACCACCTCAATAACCAACCTACTGTGTTCATTCAGCAGATACCCACTGGGTGTCTCCTATGTGCCAGACACTTTTGTAAGCACTTGGAATGCATCAAGAAATAAAAGACACAAATCCCATTGGAGCTTCCGTTACAGAACAGACCCAAGGGGGCGTGTGCAATATACTATTACTGAAAGGACCCCCTTTTTCTCCAGGGGCCCCCCCATGCTAGGTTTGCTATGCCTGCTGCCAGAGGAAAAATGTCTCTCAATGCCAGAGATTGGTGAAAAGGAAAGAAATTATTATTCATTTAGAAGTTATACAGATTAAAGTTCTTTAGAAGATCCATGAATGCACACAGTCCTTCCTTCTCCCTCTGTCTAGTCTGGGGTACCGTATCTCAGGAAAGAAGTAAAAGTCCGTGATTCAGGCCCCCGGCACCATCCACATCACGAAAAGGGAGCACTTCCAAAGTCATGTGGTCCTGACTCTTGCCCAAGCCATGTGGTCCCTGAAAAGATGCCAAATGGCTGCTGCCTGGGTTTAAATCCCAACGCCAATCTTCCTCTGCAGCCTCATTTCGGCTCCTCCCACAGCTGGCCACAGCTGCCAGCATTCTGAGCAGGTGTGGCCCTGTGGTGTAGAGCCAACCATCTCCAAGCTCTTCTGGACCCCATTACAAATCCCTATCTGGGGCCCCCCTCTTGGCTGCACCCTGTTACACTTCCACTCTAGTGGGATAGACAATATTGGGATTGACAGGGTGGGATTAACAATAAACATAATAAATAAATAAATTGTATAGCATATTGGAAGGTGTTAAGTATTTCAGAGAAAAAAAAAACCTAAATGGGAATGAAGAAATTGGGAAGGGGGAGGTAGCTTGTGATTTGTTTTTAATCCTCACCTGAGCATATGTTTATTGGCTTTAGCAAGAGAGAAACATCAACATAAGGGAGGAACATCGACCAGTTGCCTCCCTTACCCTCCCAGAATGGGGATCAAACCCACAAGTCAGTGTGTGCCCTGACTGGAATTGAACCTGCAACCTTTCGGTGTATGGGATGATGCTCCAACCAGCTGAGCCACCCAGCCAGGGCTAGATTGCAATTTTAAACAGAGGAACCTCCTTTAGAAAATGACGGCTGAACAAAAAGTTGAAGGAGGTGAATATATAATTCATGTGAATACCTAAGATTTTCAGATATATGAATATTGAAGATTTTCAACCATGTAAATCTCTAAAAGCAGAGCATTCCTGGTAGAAGGAGCAACTAATACTAAGGCCATAAGGCAGGAGCATGCCTGCCATGATAAGGCACAGCTGAATGGATAGAGCATGGTGAATAGTAGCAGTAGGTGGTGAGGTCAGAGGAGTGATGGGGGTCAGATCATGCAGGGCCTTTAGCCAGTGTAAGGACTTTGGTTTTTACTCTGAATGACATGAGGAATCATAGCAGGATTTTTAACAGAGTGATAGCACTCATTTAGGTTTTACAAGAATCCCTCAGTGCTGTGTTGAGAACAGACTGTAGAGACACAAGGGTAGAAACTGGGAGACCTGTTAGCATAGAACAGGAGACCCGTTACTATTCTGATAATCCACGCAAAAAAATGATGGTGGTGGCAGGGAAAGTGGTTATAGGAGAGGATAACGTGTCCTTGACTTTTTTAGGGTCCCTTTCTCAGTTTTAAAATTACACTGACAGAGATTTTTTCTTATATATATATTTTCTTGATTATGCTATTACAGTGGTCCCATCTCCCCCCTTTTATTTCCTTCCTCCCTGCACCTCCCTTCCCACATGCATTCCCCACCACTTAGATTCTGTCCATGGGTCGTATATATGAGATCTTTGATTTCTACATTTCCTATAGTATTCTTAACCTCCCATCTACTTTGCACCTACCATTTATGTTTCTTATTCCCTGTACCTTTTCCCCCATCCTCCTTCCTCCAACTGCTGATAACCCTCCATATGATCTCTATTTCTATGATTCTGTTCCTGTTCTAGTGGTTTGCTTAGTTTGTTTTTTGTTTTTTTTTAGCTTTGGTTGTTGATAGGTGTGAGTTTGCTGTCATTTTACTGTTCATATTTTTGATCATCTTCTTTTTCTTACATAAGTCCCTTTAATGTTTCATATAATAAGGGCTTGGTGATGATGAACTCCTTTAACTTGACCTTATCTGGGAAGCGCTTTCTCTGCCCTTCCATTCTAAATGAAAGCTTCTCTGAATAGAGCAATCTCTGATGTAGGTCCTTGCCTCTCATGACTTGGAATACTTCTTTCCAACCCCTTCTTGCCTGCAAGGTTTCTTTTGAGAAATCAGCTGACAGTCTTATGAGAACTACTTTGTAAGTAACTATCTCCTTTTCTCTTGCTGCTTTTAAGATTCTCTCCTTATCTTTAATCTTGGGTCATGTAAGTATGATGTGCCTTAGTGTGTTCCTCCTTGGGTCCAACTTCTTTGATACTCTCTGAGCTTCCTGGACTTCCCAGAAGTCTATTTCCTTTGCCAGACTGGGGAAGTTCTCCTTCATTATTTGTTGAAATAAATTTTTGGTGTTTTGCTCTTCCTTTTCTCCTTCTAGCATGTCTATGACATTGAAACATTTAAAGTTGTCCTGGAGGTTCCTAGGCCTCTCCTTCTTTTTTTGAATTCTTGTTTCTTCATTCTGTTCTGGTTGAATGTTTATTTCTTCCTTCCGCTCCAAACCATTTTGAGTCCTGGTTCCCTTCCCATCACTGTTGGTTCCTTTACATTTTCCTTTATTTCACTTTTCATAGTCTTCACTTTTTCCTCTATTTTGTGACCATACTCAACCATTTCTACGAGCACCCTCATTACCAGTGTTTTGAATTGTGCATCTGATAAGTTGGCTATCTCTTCCTCACTTAGTTATATATTTTTTTTCTGGAGCTTTGATCTGTTCTTTCAATTGGGCTATATTTTTTGTCTTGGTGTGCCTGTTGTAAGGGGTGGCACCTTAGGTATTCTTCAGGCTGGAATAACCCAGGTCACTTGTTGTGGTGCTGTATGTGGAGGAAGGGGTCCAAGAGGGAACAATGCCGATTTCTGGGCTCTTGGCCTGCTTTCAGTCACTTCTTCCACTACCCACGAGCAAACTGGGCCCTTCTCATGCTGATTCCCAGGTAGGTGGGTTTGTGTATGTTCTAGGAACCTGTGGGTCTCTCCAACAAACTCTCCTGTGAGGCTGGGAGTTTCTCCCACCACTACAACTCCCAAAGGTTTTTTCAATTAAAGGTTTTGAGGCTTTATTTTCCCATGCTGGAACCCTGGGTTACTTGATCTGACTTGCTCTCCAGTTGTTCCTCCTGGTTTATCTGCATGCAAATGTGGGACCACCAGCTCCACCAGCCGTTGCCTTCCCTGGCCCTCCAGCCACCTCCTTACCGCTAATCCTCTGCCCAGCTGCACATCTCCACCCCTCCCACCAGTCTGGATGTTTCTTCTTCAACTCCTTGGCTGTCAGACTTCCATACAGTTCGATTTTATGTCAGTTCTGGTTGTTTTTTGTTTTTAAATTTGTTGTTGTCTTTCTTTTGGTTGTGCAAGGAGGTACAGTGTATCTACCTATGCTTCCATCTTGGCCAGAAGAAACTGATAGAGATTAATAGGAAGAAATTATATATATATTTATTTTATATTATACAAGAGCCTTAATAAGGAAATGAAGACCTAAAAATATGGTTAAATCTGAGTTTGTTTTTTCTAAAGATTTTATTTATTTATTTTTACAGAGAGGGGAAGGGAGGGAGAAAGAGAGGAAGAGAAATATTGATGTGAGAGAAAAACATTGATAGGTTACCTCTTGTACACACCCCAACCAGGGACCAAACCTGCAACCAAGGCATGCGCCATTACTGGGGATTGAACCTGTGAACTTTCTGCTTTGCAGGATGATGCCCAATGAACTGAGCCACACCATTCAAGGCAAATCAGAGTATTTTTAATGCTAGATCTGATGAAGAGCAGAAGATCATGGAAAGATATCATAGGTCAAAGAGTATGAGCTAAGTATAGTAAACTGGGGAAAACTTATCAAGGCCTATTTATTCAGATTTTTTCCATGTTTGTGTCCCTCCTCTGATAAGGATGTTCCCTTCCTCCAATGTTGAGGAAGACACCTCTAACATGAGGATCTTAGGACTTGGTTCGGGGGAAAGGAGGGAGCGGGAAGGTCAGAGTGACCTTCTCCATCTCCTGTTTCTCACACTCCTTCAGCTTAAAATCTTCTGTGTGCCGAGATACCATATTTTGGGATAGTGTATCCTGAACCTTATAATGAAAAATGGTTAGATTCTGGATATCATTTGGATATAAGCCCACCAGAAGAAATGAATATGGCAAATGAGAGAAAGAAAGGAGCCAAAGGTGACTCCAAGGCTTTCTCTTGAAAAACTGGACAGAGTTGTCATCCATTGGGATAGGGAAGGCCAAGGGAGATCCAGTGTGAGATGTACATTAGACGTCCAAGGGGAGAAGATCAGTAAGCCATTGGATATAAGCTCAGGAGAGAGGTCTGGGATATACATTGGTACTCTCAAGTACTCAAAGCGATAAAACTGAATGAGAGCATAAGAATAGAGAATGACTAGAGGATCAAAGTCTGAGCCCGGGACATGACAACATTTGAAAAAATGCTGACGATAGAAACACGATGTGAGCCATATTAATTTCAAATTGTCTATGAGCCATGTTAAAAGAAAACAGGTCAAATTAATTTTAAACTATACTTTATTTAACTTAACCAAAATATTATCATTTTAACTGTGATTACTCTAAAAATTATTAATGAAGTATGATATATTCCTTTTTCCCAGTAAGTCTTTGAAGTCTTTCATGTGTTGAATTCATCCAGCAACCTCATTCAGGCTAGCCACATTTCTAGTGCTTTATAGCCACATGAGACTAGTGGCTCACATGTTTGTTGGGCAACACAGATTTAGAGGTGTAGGAGAAGAAGGTAGCAAAGAAGACTGAGGAGGAATCTGAGGTAGAAAGGAAACCAAGACATTATGATATTGTGGAAGCTGTGTGAATGGAAGTGGTGAAAATCTGTAGAAGTTTTAATTTCAGTTTTTTCAATGAAGAAGCAAGCCAGGCACACTGCCCAGGGTGCTGATGTAAGGAGTTATTGGGGGTATGAGGAGAAAGGAGACAGGGAAGAGGGAATAGATTAGGAAGAAGCAGATTATTGGACAGCATGAAAATTTACTGACAGTGATAATCACGAATTTAAAGTGAGAATAAGTCGGTGAGGTTGGGTGTTTTTCTCCAGCCACAAGGGCACAGGCAGGATAGGCAGAGACTTTGATTTAACCAGGATAATGGTTGTATGCCCTTCTTGATGCCACTTTGCTTTGATTAAAGTTATTCTCATTGCAAATAACAAATCAGCTCATATTAGATAAATCAAAAAAGAAACTTTACTGGAAAAATTCTGGATAATATTCAGAAATCAAAGGCTACCAGGAGAGTCAGGCAGAAACCGAGATGTGGCCTACTCTGCCTCCCCCTCTTCCAGCATGATTCTCCTCTCCTGATCTTCCAGCCACAATCCCACAGAAGATGGCAGCCCCACCACTGCCATGTCATCACCCATTCCCAACCTGAGAACTCACAGTCATGTTTGACTTTATATTACTAAGAGAGAAAATCTGATGGAACAAGCTTGGGTCAAATGGTGTGTGACTCAAGGAAAAAATCATGGTGAAGAGACAACAGCTAATAATTCAAAATACTGTCTTATAACATATGTTTGCAAAAACATATTGCACCAGAGGTTGTCTCCTAGTAAGTGTTCATAATAAATGAAATTTTATGAAATATTAAGTGTTGAAGGGTAATTTTTTCTTTTTCTTTTTTAAATATATTTTATTGATTATGCTATTACAGTTGTCCCATTTTTCCCCATCATTCCCCTCCATCCTGCACACCCCCTCCCACCCACATGCCCCCCTTTAGTTCATGTCCATGTGTCTTTAGCTTCTACATTTCCCACACTATTCTTGCCCTCCCCTTGTCTATTTTCTACCTACCATCTATGCTACTTATTCTGTGTACCTTTTCACCCTCTCTCCTCCTCCCACTCCCCTGTTGCTAACCCTCCATGGGATCTCCATTTCTGTGGTTCTGTTCCTGTTCTTGTAGTTTGCTTTTGTTTTAGCTGTGGTTGTTAATAGCTGTGAGTTTGCTGTCTTTTTACTGTTGTATTTTTTATCTTCTTTTTCTTAGATAAGTCCCTTTAACATTTCATATAGTAAGGGCTTGGTGATGATGAACTCCTTGAACCTGACCTTATCTGAGAAGCACTTTTTCTTCCCTTCCATTCTAAATGAAAGCTTTACTGGATAGAGCAATCTTGGATGTAGGTCCTTGCCTTTCAAGACTTCAAATACTTCTTTCCAGCCCCTTCTTGCCTGGAAGGTCTCTTTGTAGAAATCAGCTGACAGTCTGATGGGAACTCCTTTGTAGGTGACTGTCCCCTTATCCCTTACTGCTTCTAGGATTCTCTCCTTCATTTTAATCTTGGCTAATGTAATTATGATGTGCCTTGATGTGTTCCTCCTTGGGTCCAACTTCTTTGGGACTCTCTGAGCTTCCTGGACTTCCTGGTAGTCTATTTCCTTTGCCAGATTGGGGAAGTTCTCCTTCATTATTTGTTCAAATGAGTTTTCTACTTGTTGCTCTTCCTCTTCCCCTTCTGGTACCCCTAGAATTCGGATGTTGGGATGTTTAAAGATGTCCCAGAGGTTCCTAAGCCTGTCCTCATTTTTTTGAATTCTTGTTTCTTTCTTGTTTTCTGTTTGGTTGTTTCTTTCTTCCTTCTGGTCCACTCCATTGATTTGAGGCCCAGTTTTCCTCCCATCTCTATTGGTTCCCTGTGCATTCCTTCATTTCACTTATTGTAGCCTGCAGTTTTTCATCTAATTTGCGAGCAAAATCAACCAATTCTGTGAGCATCCTGATCACCAGGGCTTTGAACTGTGCATCTGATAGGTTGGCTATCTCTTCGTCGCTTAGAGGAATTGGCTTTAGGGGTTTTATTTGTTCTCTCATTTGAGCCATTTTTTGTTTTTGTTTTTGTTTTTTGTTTTTTGGTCTGGTCATGGCTGTTATGTAGTGAGGGGTGGAGCCTTAGGTGTTCCCCAGTGCGGGGCAGCCCAGTCACTGAGTTGTGACACTGTATGTGGGGGCAGGGTCTGAGAGGGAACAATGGCCTTGCTCTGCTCTCTCTGGGATTCCAGTCCCTTCCACAGCTTCTCCTTCGCCTGGATTATATGTGCGCCAATGTGGGACTACCTGGTCAGCCAGCTGCCTTGCACAGCCTCACTGAGTCTGCACAGTTGCCACCTCGTGCCTGGGGTCTTCTAGCTGCTACCTGTGCACCTGGAGTCTGCCAGCCACTGCTGCCTGCGTGCCTGGGTCCGCACCTCCACTTTTTCCTGCTGCGACTCCACCCCTCTTACTGGTCTGGATGAATGGTTGTTGGACTTCCATACAGTTCAATTTTCTAACAGTTCTAGATGTTTTCTTGTTTCTAAATCTTTGTTGTCCTTAATTTTGGTTGTTAGAGGAGGCACAGTGTGTCCACCTACACTTCCATCTTGGCTGGAAGTCCATTGAAGGGTAATTTTTAGAAAATAAAATGAAATTATGACACCCTTACAAATATGAAATGAACATACCAAAGATTTTATTTAACTCATTAATTAATGAAGGAAGAGGTAAGATGTTTCAACTAGTTCAAAGAAGAATTCAAAGACCAAACATATATGCAGGCCATAAAGTGAATCTGCAAATAAATGCAAAACTAGCTTTTTGGGGGTGGGGAAGAGAAATGAATCATTCCTTCACTGGACAATTTTGTATGTGTATGAAACAGAAGTATTTGCATTGCTATGTTATCTATGATTTACAATGTTGTAAAATAGGTCAAAGACAATGAAAGGTATAAACCCCACAGAATCAGATAACCTAGAAGGGTGTGCTCTAAAAAATGTAGTTTTCCATTGAAGATGTCCAGCAATTCTTTGATCCATATCAAAATCTTTCACAATTTTTCTTGATGACTGAAAATACCTGGATTTTTTGTAAGCATATGTCATGAGTTCCTCATTGCCCAATACTTTTATGTGCTCAATATTATTTGGTGCTTTTTCAGTTTTAAAAATGAAGTTTATTTTTTCAAGTTATATGGCATTCAGAATTATAATTTCACACAATAAACATCAGAAAGACAGATTCTTTGGGAAATGTGCATAAGTTTTTACCCTTTGAGCCCCAAAATTCTATTATCTCATCTATTTTGGTTTTTCTAAACCATATTATTATACATCTCTACTTCTTTAAAAAAGTGAATGGAGAGGGATAGCTCTGGGACAAATGCAAGCCAGATTCTGTGCTTGCTGAGGACAAACATAGGCAAAGGAGATCCTAAGAAGCCGAGAGGCAAATGTTATTACATGCTTTCTTTGTGTAAACTTCCTGGGAGGAACACAAGAGCCACTCAGATAAGAAACTTCTCAAAGCTTTCTAAGATCCCTTTGGAGGTGAAAGACCATGTGTGCTAAACAAAAATGAAAATTTGAGGACAAGGCAAAGGTGGACAAGGCCTGTTATGAAGAGAAATGAAAACTTATATCCCTCCAAAAGGGGAAACAAGAAAGAAGTTTAAGGATCCCAGTATGCCCAAGAGGCCTCCTTCAGCTTTTTTCTTGTTTTGTTCTATTTCCCCCAAATCAAAGGAGAGCATCAGACTCTGGCTGGCATGGCTCAGTGGATTGAGTGCTGGCCTGCAAACCAGAAGGTCTCTGGTTCAATTCCCAGTGAGGGCACATGCCTTGGCTGCGGGCCAGGTCCTCAGTTGGGTCATGTGAGAGGCAGCTTATTGATGTATCTCTTGCACAGAAAAATGAAAATTTGAAGACAAGGCAAAGGTGGACAAGGCCTGTTATGAAGAGAAATGAAAACTTATATCCCTCCTAAAGGGGAAACAAGAAAGAAGTTCAAGGATCCCAGTATGCCCAAGAGGCCTCCTTTGGCCATCAAGAAATTGGTGTTTCTCTCCCTTTCTTTCTCCCTCCCTTCTCCTCTCTCTAAAAAAGTAATAAAATCTTTTTTGAAAAAAGGAGAGCATCTGGCCTGTCTGTTGGTGATGCTGCAAAGAAGCTGGGAGAGATGGGAAGTCACATGGCTGCAGGGAACAATCAGCCTTAGGAAAGGAAGGTGGTCAAGCTGAGGGAGAAATATGACAAAGATATAACTGTAAAATGAGCTGAAGGAAAGCCTGGTGGGGCCACGAAGGGAGTCATCAAAGCCGAAAAAAAAAGAAAGAGAAAGGAAGAAGAAGAGGAAGATAAGGAAGATGAAGAGGAGGATGAGGAGATGAAGAAGATGATGATGATGAAGTTGCTTCTAGTGCAGTTTTTGTTCTTGTCTATCAAGCATGTAACCCCCTGTACACAACTCATTCATTTTAAAGAAAAAGGAACTTCAATTACATTGAAATGTAAGGCTATGTATGATTTATTTTTAAACTGTACGGTGTCTTTTTTTGTATACTTAACACACTACCCGATCTTGGTGGTATTTTCAATAGTCACTAACCTTGCCTAGCACAGTATGGGGGTTGTGGATAGACATGGAGATGTAAAGCAGGTTCTTGTTGGTGCACAGCACAAATTAGTTATACATGGGGACGGGAGTTTTTTCATCTTCAGTTGTCTCTGATGCAGCTTATAGGAAATAGTTATTCTGTTAAGTGAATACCACTCTGCAACTGCAAAAATAAGTTGTACTTTTTTTGTTGACATTCTGAATGCTTCGGGGTAAATACAATTTTTAAAATTAGTGTTGTTCTTTCAAAAATAAAAATAAAAGAGTAAATGGGGCAGACTATTAGTGATATGAGCAAATTCTTCTGTAGATCAGGATATGCCACCCCAAAATATGCCACTTTGACATCAGGTTTATTTTGAACTAGAGGCAAATGAGAATCAACAGATGCAGAAACAAGCCTTGTTAGAGCTTCCCCTATATGACTAAAAGCAGAAAGTTCTGAGAAATGAGGACTGCCGTCAGTTCCCTCTCCAGGGAGAGATTTATGGCCAGGAAAAAGATAGTCAGCACTGAGAGGGGTCTGCAAACCAATCTTACTGAAAAAACCCTTATCTTCCATTACTTTCCCCATATATTTACCTTCCCTTGGTTGCCACCCCCTAACACCTAAACTGATTTTCCTTTGTCTGTTACATCTCTACAAATGTATTGCTCTTTATTTATTAAGATGCCTTATAAGCCCTGAGTTCTAACCACTCAAGTTACTCATCATGGAGTTTGTGCTGTTTCTCTATTGTTAATCTGTTTTTTTATCAGTTTAATTTCCAGGGCCCAATCCTGGTGAAGGTTTTTTTTTCCTTCTCCTACACTCACGAGATTAATATTAAGCTTAAAAAGTAGGATACAAATGTGTTTGTTCTAGTAGATGTAATCTTTTTCCTTTGTCTTCTTTTTTTACTTTGAGAACTTTGAAAATACAGAATATAATTACCTTCGTTTTCTTCCCTAGAATTCATAGCAGTAACAGTCATATTTTTCCAGTCCTTATGCCTGTTGTACCCCTCCCATTGCCATGTGATTTTTCTGGACACACCCCTCATGGGGCAACTTGACTTGTTTTATGGATTAAAAGCAATGTGCTCTTTCCTAAGCTGATGCTTTAGTAACTCCACTTTTCTTTCCCTCTGCCACGAAACCAGCTTCTCTCCCACAGACACTTTTGCTTTCATTTAAATCTCAGAATAAAGAAGATGTAGAGAGCTGAGCCCTGAAGCTGAGCTGACATGAGCAAGAAATACAGATTATAATTACCTATATTTCCATCATCTTTAGGATTGTAAGCTTTTGGGACTAAGGAATGTAGTTTATTACTGTAGCATCACCTACCTGTGTACCTCCTTTCTAAAGCATTATCTGTGATATATGTAAAATCTTCTGTTGAACTTTATATTCCACCTTTTCTGCTTCCGGATTCACTTTTCCTCTTGTTGAAATAGTTCTCTCAGTGAGAGTCTGTGATTACTGAACTTTCTGAGTCGTTGCATGCCTACCAATGTCTTTATCTGACCTTAGCATTGGAATAATAGTCTCAGGGGCATAGAATTTTACATTTAACATTATTTCATTTCACCCTTTTGAAGATTTTATTCCATTGTCTTTTGGCATCTGTTATTCCATATGAGGAAGTCTGGTATCAATCTGATTCTTGTTGTTTGGTAAATAATCTATTCTCCCTTTTTGGTAGCTTTTAATATTTCCCTTTCTTGTTTCAAGTGTGGCTATGAGTTTTAAAATCTATTTTGTGTGTTCAGAGAAGGAGGTTTTGGCATCTGTTCCACCTGCTGTCTTGACCCAGAACTTGGGTCCTGCTTTACTAAATGAGCAAACTTGTTTTGATGACATGTACTTATCATTTTGAATTACCCATTTTTGTATAATGTTGCAAAAACCTGATCCCCCTAAGACATCTGAGAAAATTTACAGATTTGGATTTACTCTAAGTGCCATCAATATTAATCAATGTCTGGAGTTTTTTGTTTGTTTGTTTTTTAGTGTTGTTGTTGTTGTTGTTGTTGTTATTCTTGTGTCTTCTTTTAGAGATTTTCCCTTCACCCTCCTCTTTCAGGCTATCAGTTGCCTTTTTATTCTAATGCCCATATACGAATCCACAGCAGTCTTTCACATGTTGCTTGGCCTCTTGCTACTCACCAGCCACCTTGGAATGGTTCCTCCTCCTTTGTTGTGCAGAGCAATTGTGATCTCTCTAGCCCCTGCTTCCAAACCCAGCTTGCAGCTTCACTTTGAAAACCTACAGGATTATTCACATGCTCTAGTACACAATGGGATATCTTTTCTGACTCCTTCATTTTCTTACACCAGTTCAGCAAGCATAAAGAAATCTTATAAAAATGTATTTCCTCATTGATATAAATTATGCTACTGTATTAATGAGACTTGTATTTGACTCCTAATAGTAATGCACCAAAAACATGGGCTTAATCTAATAAAAGCTTTTTTACCCCACATGAATAAACCTCACAGGTAAGCTATTTGGGGTTAGTATTGTGGCTCCTCAGTCATCAGGGACCCAGGTACTTTCTAGTTTTCTGTTTTGCTTTCCTTAACATAAGTCTTTCAAACTCAATGTCCCTTTATGATCACAAGAAAGCTGCTACATCTCCAGTCATCACAACCACATTCCAGCAGGACAAAGAGGAGGTAAGTAGGGCAAAAAGTGTGTTTTCCACCTGAGTCAACCCCCTTTAGGAGACATTCCCAAACACCTCACCTCTTCCACTTATATTTGTTTGGCTACCCCTACATACAAGGGAAATATTTTGTTGTCTGAAATAAATTGAATGTATTGTCTTTAGGCCATTACTTTTGGTTGCTCCACAGAGTACATTAGCTTACTTTCTAGTTCTTAATTACATTCTAGTGAAATAGGATAGATCTTAATTTTTTTAAAGATTTTATTTATTTATTTTTAGAAAGAGGGGAAGAGAGGGAGAAAGAAGAGAGGGAGAGAAACATCAGTGTTTGAGAGAAACATTAATAGCTTGCCTCTCACATGCACCCTAACTAGGGACTGTACCCACAACCGTGGCAAGTGTCCTGACCTGGAATCAAAATGGCAAACTTTTGCTTTGCAGACAATACCCAACCAACTGAGCCACACCTGTCAGGACTATGTCTTAATTTTTTAAATAAATATAATTTTTTTTTATTTTCATGACATTTGGCTCCTTTCAAAGATCAAATCAATAGCTATAAAAATGGATGAAAAATCACTAACTATACTAAACTTGCAATACCATCTAGGGAGCACTGTAGAACTGCCAAAATTAACTCACACAACTGTCAGTTAATTCAGTTCCAGGTTTACTGAGTGACTTCAGTGTTGGCTGGCCACCAGCTACCTGTGTGGACACAGAGACCAGTCAAGATGATCCTGTCCTTGAGCAGTTCCAGTTTCAAAGACTCACATGTGCCTGGAGGCAGGAGAAAGCCACCAAACAGTTTTACTCAAACGATAGATGTGATCTCACCTTTATCTCTAGAAGATGGCTCAGACAGTGTACGGAATAAACTGGAAAAGAGGCCTGAGGTAGGGGATTTCATTCTAGAGGCAAAATATTGTTCTGCATTGCTGTGCCTTTGCTGTCCAAAGCACATCCACCTCATATTCTGCACCATGTGCCTGACCTAACTTGAGGTTTTCTCATCTCAAACTTTCAATTCTGTATCTACCTCCCTGGAAATCCTAGAATAGTCCAAGGGACTTTCTGGGGTCAAGGGTCAATGTTGTCTTCATTTACTCGTTTTTCACACATTTCCTGAGCTTGTACTATGCTCTGGGCTCTGTGCTATGGGCTAGGATGGCAGGTGGATCAGACTCAATTTTTACCCTCAAAGCGGTGACAAATTATTTTTGCTTCTCTTTATGCTTAAGAGTATTAAGAATCTTGAGCTAATTTTGGCTGGAGAAGGGGGATAAGGCAGAAGGGCAGAGCAAGAATCAGAACAAAAATGAGCAGTCTTGGCTTCAGAGCCCCAAAATCAAGAGGCCAAGTACCAGTTTTCCCTAACCCCAGACTGCTCCCTCCCTTTCCTTTTCCCCTTCTTCCTCCTCCTGTCTCCTCTGAGTCAAGCCTGGCTTCCATTCAGACTTACCGGAAATCCCCTACCCAATTTCCAGCTTTTGAAACAATGCATCTCTGGAGACTATTCCCATTGTCCTTGGAACTGGAACAATGAGAGAGTAGAGCCTCCTCTCTGGTTTCAGGCGACATCCCTGCTCCCAGCCTTCCCCCCAAAGTAAAAGCTTCCTCAACTCTCCAATCACAGCCCCCTTCTGTACAGAGGCAGGAAGTTGTGGAAGATAGAAGAAAAAGCACTTTCTATTAACTGGTCCTGAAACCTGAAGACAGTCCTAGCCCCTTAAATGTTACCTGAGGCCTGTCCAGTCTTAGCTAGAACTAAGAAGCAATCTCTCCACCAGACTACAGTCGGGTACCTGAGTGTGCTGGGGGGTTGACAAGCAAGCTCAGGGCTTGATTCCCGTATTTTCTAAATCTCTTTGGTTGCCTTAGTTTCCCCTGCCATCGATGTGAGAGGACCAGAAGCCATTCTAAAGGGACTGGAGGTCTCGTTGTTGTTATTGTTGTTTTTTCTCACTGCCCAGCTCCTCTTCCACTCCCAACTCTGACCCCAGGAGACCCCTGTTGCCTTTCTTACCCAGTACTGCCAAAAGGGTTGTTAGATGGGGGAGGGGGTGTAGGCAGGGCTTTTCTTGCACCATCCTGGCGCCTGACTAGATCGGGTTACTGGAGGCAGTCTGGATTTGAATGTGCAAATAAACAGAAGTCGCTTTGATCCATGAGGCGAAAGGGAGGGGAGGAAAGCTGAGTGCCCCGGTCAGAGAAATGCGGGCAGGGTACTTGAAAGAGGGTTGGGGGATCTGGAGCATGAGTGTGTCCTTATTCCTTTGACTGGACCGAAACCCATTAAAAAAAAAAGGATCCAGAAAGAGGCAGGGACCCACTCCAAGGCATTTCAGACTCCCGCTGGAAACCAAATAATCCACTGCCTTTTATTCCTGTCACCAGGAGGGGAGTGGGTAGCTTGGAGCCTGCCCTCCCTTAACATGCTTCCACCTTTGGACTGTCTGAGGTGGGAGAGAGAGAAGGAATGGAACTATGCACTGTGTGTGGTTCACCAAGGTTCAGGGTGGGGCGGTAGGTTGGGAAGGGGTAGGGCCTATTGTCTCCCTGGGCACCAATCCACAGCCACAGGCAGGCTTAGAGAGGGAGAGACAAAGGAGGGAATGGGAGAGCACAAAGGGAGTGAGGAATGAAATGGTAAGTAAAGGCAAACAAAAGTGAACCAGGGGAGACAAAAGCTGGGAACAATATTCCCCAGGCAATAGGCTCGGGAACAATAGGGACACTGACAGCCCCACAAAGACACCAGTGTCTCCAAGTAGACGTTATCTCAGGCAGTGGTTGGCAGCCCCGCTCAGGCTGCAGCTATTTTCAGTGCTGCTTTTGTGCCATGCTGAACAATATTCCTTGCATGGCTGCTGATAGAAAGATGAGAAGGTTTCTGTTTGATTCTCCTCTTCCTTCCCTCCCCCCTCCCCCATTTCCAACCCCCACCAGCTCCAGGCATTCTGAGCTCAAGTCACTGGTCTGGTTAAGAATGTATGTGTCTGTGTGTGCATGTGTGTCTGTCTGTTGGGAGGGAACCAAAGGACCAAGCAGGGAGTGTCTCTATCAGGCCTTTTCGTTGTCCTCAACCTTATCAGGCCCTCAATGAAGGAAAGAGGGTGGAGATTAGGGCTGGAGAACAAGGGTGTATGGGAAGGATTGTTCAGGGAAGTTGATTCTGCCGATCGCCAACAATCATATGTCCAGCCTGAGCTTATTGTGGTCAGCTGTTCATTTAATAGCCAAGGCCATAAGGAGTCCTATCCCGCTCTTCTGCCTTCTTCCTCCTTTGTGCCAGCAAGTGCTGCCCACCTCACACAGAGAGCCACTGCTTTCTCCCATCTTTGTTTGTAGTTTTCCCAGTTTCCCTGACTAGCTCCCAGTTCCACTTCCTGACCCCCAACCTCTCCCACCCCAAGCTGAACTTAAGAGGTCAGGGTAACTAGTCCTAGCTTGGGGAAAGACTGGTAGCACTGGACTCTCTGTGAGCCCAGGGACCATTTTCGTTGGAGCACAAGTGACCCCAGTCCACAGAGTTAGCCACTCCTGGGTAAGTATCTCCCTGGTATTCCTTCCTGGAGGAACTCTGACTCTAGACTATTGGGTCAAAGGCGTCCTTTTCCAGGGCTACTTTGTTCATAAGGTTGCATGCTCTTTCCTCAGGGTTGTAGCCCACTACAGCTGGGACCTGGGGGATTAGGAAGAACCCTCTACTTTTTCATCTATCTGGTCTTCTTCTTGGCAGTATTCATATTCTTTTGTTATTTTTTTCTAGGTGGCTAAACTGCGTTTCAGATCTCTGCCTTCCTCAAAAAAATTTGGGAGGAAGCACCGATATAAAAATTTCAAGGAGAATGGCTTCCTAAGAGACTAGAAACTCAGAGGTTAACCCAGAAGGCTGAGCCATCACTTATTTTGTGGAACTTGTGGCTATTTCTTCAGCTTTTTCAATATAAGTAGCTCTTTGAAGTCAGGGAACACATTTTATATCTCTGTTGGTTACCTCATCGCATCATTGCACATAATAAGTTCTCAACAAACACTTGCTGAACTGGACAAATTTAGACAACCAGAAAGGACTTTCAAGCTCATCTCGTGCATGCTATTCAAAGTGTTGTCCCTGGATCAGCAGCATTAGCATCACGTGGGAGTTCGTTAGAAATACAGAGCCTCAGGCTTCACATCACAGCTTTGGAATAAGAATTTGCATTTTAACAAGCTCCCCAAGTAATTCATAGAGTCCTCGAGAAGCACTGATCCAGTACAATTTCTCTCTGCCTGCCTCCCTACAACTCTTGCCCATTTCATGACAGTATTGCCATATAGAGCCTAAAATCACAGAAACTGTGAACCAGACAGGCCATTGAGCTGCATCTGTGGTAACTATCTATTCCACAGCTGGAATCAAATCAGATTGAACAGAATTAAACTGGCATTCAAAGAGTCTTAGGAGTGGGACTTCGCACCTAGCATATGTTCAATCAAAGCTTGTTAAAGAAAAGGTTTATATCATCTATTATGACTTGCCTGGATAATCCCTGTGTTTTATGGATCAACTTGACTGGAACACAGGTACCAAGCAGATTGCCCTTCCCTCATGCAACCAACTGAAGACCTGAATAGAAGAAAAAGGCTGAGTAAGAGGGAACTTTGCCTGCATGACCACTGAGCTGCAACATTGGTTTTCTCCTGTCTTTGGACTCAAATCAAAATATCAGCTCTTCTTGTCTCAAGTCTGCCAGCCTTTGGACTAAATCTTACACCATCAGCTCTCCTGGCCCTCAGGCCTTTGAATTTGGTCTAGGACTACACCATCAGCTCTCCTGAGTCTTCAGCTTGCAGATTGCAGATGTTGGGACTTCGAATTATGTGAGCCAATTCCTTATGATAAATTGCTCTATACAGTTCTCTTTCTCTAGAGAACTTAACTAATATAGATTTTGGTAGCAAGAAGCATAGTGTTGCTGTAACAAATACCTAAACACATGGAACTGGGAACTGGGTAGAGGCTGGCAGATTTTTTTAAAATATATATTTCATTGATTATGCTATTGCAGTTGTCCCATTTCCCCCCTTCATTCCCCTCCACCCTGCACACCCCCTCCCAGCCACATATCCCCACTTCAGTTCATATCCATGAGTCATAAGTTCTTTAGCTTCTACATTTCCCACACTGTTCTTGCCCTCCCCCTGTCTATTTTCTACCCACCATCTATGCTACTTTTTCTCTGTACCTTTTCCCCCTCTCCTCCTCCCACTCCCCTGTTGCTAACCCTCCATGGGATCTCCATTTCTGTGGTTCTGTTCCTGTTCTAGCTGTTTGCTTAGTTTGCTTTTGTTTTAGGTATGGTTGTTAATATCTGTGAGTTTGCTGTCTTTTTACTGTTCATATTTTTTATCTTCTTTTTCTTAGATAAGTCTCTTTAACATTTCATATATTAAGGGCTTGGTGATGATGAACTCCTTCAACTTGACCTTATCTGAGAAGCACTTTATCTGCCCTTCCATTCTAAATGAAAGCTTTGCTGGATAGAGCAATGTTGGATGTAGGTCCTTGCCTTTCATGACTTGGAATATTTCTTTCCAGCCCCTTCTTGCCTGCAAGGTTTCTTTTGAAAAATCAGCTGACAGTCTAATGGGACTCCTTTGTAGGTAACTGTCTCCTTATCTCTTGCTGCTTCTAGAATTCTCTCCTTCATTTTAATCTTGGCTAATGTAATTATGATGTGCCTTGGCATGTTCCTTCTGGGGTCCAACTTCTTTGGGACCCTCTGAGCTTCCTGGACTTCCTAGAAGTCTATTTCCTTTGCCAGATTGGGGAAGTTCTCCTTCGTTATTTGTTCAAATAAGTTTTCCACTTGTTGCTCTTCCTCTTCCCCTTCTGGTACCCCTATAATTCGGATGTTGGGATGTTTAAAGATGTCCTGGATGTTCCTGAGCCTCTCCTCATTTTTTTGAATTCTTGTTTCTTCCTTGTTTTCTGTTTGGTTGTTTCTTTCTTCCTTCTGGCCTACTCCACTAATTTGAGTCCCAGTTTTCTTCCCATCACTGTTGGTTCCCTGTGCATTTTCTTTCATTTCACTTAGTGTAGCCTTCATTTTTTCATCTAATTCGAGACCCAAATCAACCAATTCTGTGAGCATCCTGATCACCAGGGCTTTGAACTGTGCATCTGACAGGTTGGCTATCTCTTGATTGCTTAGATGTATTTGCTCTGGGGCTTTGATCTGTTCTTCCATTTGGGCCATTTCTTTCTTTCTTTTGGTCTGGTCGTGCCTATTACATTGAGGGGCGGAGCCTTAGGTGTTCACCAGGGCAGGGCAACCCAGTTGCTGGGTTGTGACACTGTATGTGGGGGCAGGGTTAGAGAGGGAACAGTGGTGCTTGCTCCGCTCTCTCGGCCTTCAGTCCCTTCCGTAGCTTCCCACAAGCAAATTGGGCCCTTCTGGTGCTGGTTCCCAGGTAGGTGGGCTTGTGTACGTTCTAGGACCCCATGGGGCTCTCCAACGAACTCTCCCATAAGGCTGGGAGTCTCTCCTGGCACCCCAACCCCCACAAGTGTTTTTAATAGGTGCTTCTAGGCCCCATTTCCTGGCACTGGGGCCCTGGGCTTTGTGGTCTGTCTTGCTCCCTGTTTTCGCCTGGTTTATCTGCACTTGAATGTGTGACTGCAGTCAACCAGCCACCTTGTGCGCCTCACTGGGTCTGCCCTTTGCCACCCTACGCCTGGGGTCTGCCAGCTGCCACCTGTGCCCCTGGGTCCACTAGTCACCGCTTCTTCCTGCCGTGACCCCTCTCCGTAGGCCACTGACTCTGCCCCTCTTACTGGTCTGGATGAATGGTTGTTGGACTTCCATACAGTTCAATTTTCTGTCAGTTCTGGTTAGGTTTTTTTGTTTGTTTGTTTCTAAATTTTTGTTGTCCTTAATTTTGGTTGTGCAAGGAGGCACAGTGTGTCTACCTACGCCTCCATCCAGATTTTTGACATGCATGCTAGAAATATAGATGTTAAGGGCAATTCTGGTGCGATCTCAGGCAGAAATGAGCAACATGATAATGGAAACTGGAGGAAAGGTGACCCTTGTAATAAAGTAGCAAAGAACTTGACTAAACCACATTATAGTGTTTTGTGGAGGTAGAACTTGCAAGCAATACAGTTGGATGTTTAGCTGAAAAGATTTTCCAAGCAAAGTATTGGAATGGCTTGGTTTCTCCCAACTTTCATAATAAAATGTGAAAGGAGAAAGATGGATTGAGGAAGGAATTATTAAGCAAAAAGAAAACAGAACTTGAAGATTTAGGAAATTATCAGCCTAGTCATATTGTAAAAAATGAGAAAGCTTGTTCCATTGAGAACGCTAAATGAATGGCTAAAGAACCACTTGATAAAGAGATCATGGTACAACTCATGGACTTAATCAGCCATCTCAGTACAAGCCAGGAATATAGATGCAAATATGCCAGCAGAGACATGTGAAATAAGGGGAAGAGAAAATAAGGTGAAATGAAGGAAGGCTGTTGGACTTATTAGATTCTACAGAACAGGACCATAGAGCAATTTAGATATTAATATGTGATTTCTTCAAGAAAAGGGAAGAATAATCCCTTGAGTAATTCAGAGATCATCAGGGCTGTCTCCTTGGTTTTAACTGGCCCCTGACCTGACTGAAGTCTTGGGGGTGGCGTCGCCCAGAGCACTGGCGGTAGGATCCCCACCTGGCAGAGCTGTGGAGGCAGGACCACAGCCCCAGTGGGTCCTGAAAGCAGAGCATTGAGCCAAAGAGGATTATTTTCCAGCCTTAAGATCTAATGGACTTTGCCTTGCTAGGTTTTGAACTTGGGACCCATCACCCATTTCTTCCTTTGGATTTCTTCCATTTTGATTGGGGCTATAGCCTATGCCTATCCATGTTGTATTTTGGAAGCACGTAAAATTATCTGGTTTCACACATTCATACCTGGAGAGTAGTTTTGCTTCAGAGTGAATGTATCTCAAGTGTTATGTATACCCAGTTTAGATCATATTTAGGTGGGACTTCAGACTTCAGGGTTGATACTGGAATGTTAAGACTGTTGGGGCTGTTAGGGTGGAGTAAATATATTTTGTATGAAATAGGACATGAATTTGAGGGGCCAATGTCAGAATGGCATGGACCAAATTGTGCCTTCCCCCAAATTCAAATGTTCAAGCCCTAATTCTCAACATGACTATATTTGTAGTAAGGAAGTAATTAAGGTTAAATGAGGTCACAAGGGTGGGGGCCTGATAGGCTTAGTACCTATAAGAGGAGACGCCAGAGAGCTCACTCTCTGCATCCCCACCCCCTCCATGTGTGATCACCATGATATGGCAGCCATCTACAAGCCTGGAAGAGAACTCTCACCATACTGACCCTCTAGGACTTTGATCTGGTCCAGACTAAAGAACTGTGAAAAGAAAATTTCTGTCTAAGCTACCCATCTATAGTATTTTGTTATGCAAGCCCAAGATGATTAACGTAATCCCTAATGATGGGAGAGAAGGAAAGGCCTCTTGGTCCACAAGGTGAACTGAAGAGCTCTGGAAGAGCCTCATAGCAGAGGATACACAGAATCTCATTAGTTCTCCGAAGTAGAGATGATAACATTCCTTCTTTCCTCTGTTGTCCTTGGTGAAAGCAGGACAACAGTGGTGAGCCCTATGGGGCTGCTGCATGCTCTATAATTCAAAGCAATTCTCAGGTAGGGATGGACACTCAAGACCATTATGATTGTCCCAACTCAAAACTCTTTTCTTAGACTGAAAGATTGTGCTGTTGTCATTCAGACAATGGTGTTGTCTTCCCACTCGTAGGGGCAAAAGTTACCAATGAATGAAGTCAAATATTTATCATTAAATTTTAATTTTTTTCTCCCATAGCTTAGAAAAAACCCTCAAAACACTTTTGTTGGTGCCTACTTATAAAAAGCACTATTTACATAGTTGTTTTAATCCTAATATATTAAATTTCATCATCTTCTATAAAGATCATCATGACTCCCACATACTTAACTAATCTAAACACATTTACAAACCACTGCAGAGTGTTTATTTGACTGTCCTGCTCTATCAAACCAGTTAATTCTCTCCAATGAAATGAATAGCCATGTAATTTTTGATTTATGGACAGTCATGTTTTAGAAGCAGGGGAGAGTGGCTGGGACTTGCAATCTACCATCCAGTCTAACTGGAAAATCAGCTTTTCAGAAGTTACATTCTGACTCCTCCTAGGCCCTTTTATTTCAACTGTCCTACACCTCCACTCCCCAGATTAAGGAAGGGCAGAGAGGAGAAAAAAAATTAAGGTTTTGGGTGGACTGCCATTCAGCAAAGTTGTAATTCATTCTGAGTTCTTAGCAACAGAGGACAGGGATAAGAGGCATTATCATTATTTTTGTGACATCCAGCAAGCAACAGCAGCCACAGCAGCACCTGTGTTCTTAGCTCTCCTATCCCACACAGCACAGCTACTGGTCAGTTCTGAGATAACAAGAGCCTCATATGTTCCCTCGCCCCTTCAGCATGTTCATGTGTGTGTTCTGACACAACCTAATCATCTTAGATTGGCTACCTCTGATACATGGGAAGGTCCTCTGGTCAACACTCACAAGGTGTGGGCATGGAGGATGGTGCCATCTTCCAGAGTCTGAGAATGATCCTATAGGATCAAGGCAGCTAGTGCCAAGCAATGGCTCAGAGTTCCCAAGGAAGTTCAACAAAGTAGAAATTGCAGGGAATATCTGGGATAGGGAGCTGGGGAGCCTACTCACAGAATGTTAATGATGGTAGCAGAATATGCTACCCTGAAACATGCCACTTTGGCATGTGGCTTATATTGAGCTGACGGCAATTAAAAAGAACAACACACCAGAAAAACGCTCTGCCCTGCCCCTATTTACCTAAAAGCAGAACACAAATTTGTAAAGGTGTCCCCCTCCTACTCTATCAGGAAAAAGAGAGGCAAATCACTGGAGACAACTCTAGACCCTTAACAGATGAGACATGGCACTACAGGAATCCACATACCAAGCTTTAATAAAACAAGCCCTATTGTCCTTTAGTGCTCCCATATATTTACCTTCTCAAAAATTGCTGCCTTAAAAACTCCAAGTCCTTTTCCTTTCTCTTGTTGCTTCTCTAAAAATTTATTGTTAAGATGCTCTAAAAGCCTAAGTTCTAACCTCCCTTTTGAGTTACTCATCACTGAGAGCTCCCACGCATATGTGGCTGCACATGTTAATCAACTTCCATTTGTTTTTCTCCCGTTAATCTGTCTTTTATTGGTTTAGTTACAGAGCCCTGTCAATTAACCTAAGATGAGAAAAAGAAACAGTTTTCCTTCCTTATGTTAGGGAAATGTAAGGGCCTCTGGGATCCTTATGGAGATGAAGGGAGGATGACCAAGAGTCTTACAAGTTGTGAAAGGTAGAGAAGGAAATTCAGTTTCTGCTGAATATGTAAGGCACATATAAAATAACTGTAAAACTGTAAGCTTGAGCTCTTATTTTAGCGTTAATAATGCAGGGTTTAGTTAGTTAGTTTGTTTGTTTTGCCACAGACCCTAATTAGACCCCTAGAGTGAGTTCTAGCATTATGTGCTGTCTGCACCACTCCCTGTTCCCACGACCTGAGAGACACCTGGAAGCAGGTGGGTTGTCAGTTTCAAAGTTGCACTTCCAGTCGGCATACAGGAAGGAGGTTCATGGAGATTGTCACCTGAATGATGCCACCTGGCATGGTCAATGATGTAGCCAGACTCACTTTTGTTTCTCAGATTGATGCCCCATCAGTAAGACACCAAAGATACCCCATTCCCTTCCCCAACCCCTAATGTTTGGTGCCTAGATCGCTCTTATTGTCTATTTTGTGGCTCTGCCTGACATCTTTGGAGAGAAGAATAATCTCAGCTCACCCCTCACTTCTCAGTAGGTAATAATTAGAGCTGTGGTAGTAGACTAGGTGTTCAATACCAAGGACTTCTTTTCTCCTAGGTAAGATGATTTATTTTACTTTCTAAAAATTGTATTTATTGCCCTGGCTGGTGTAGCTCAGTGGATTGAGCGCAGGCCTGTGAACCAAAGGATCCAGGTTCGATTCCCAGTCAGGGCACATGCCTGGGTTGCAGGCCAGTTCCCAGCATGGGACACACAAGAGGCAACCATATACATTGATATTTCTCTCCCTCTCCCTCTCTCCTACCCTTCTCCTCTAAAGATAAATAAATAAAAATCTTAAAAAAAAATTGGATGTCTCATATAGCAACCTTAAAAAAATTGTATTTATTTATTTTTAGAGAGAAGGGAAAGGAGGGAGAAATAGAGGTAGAGAAACATCAATGTGAGAGAGAAATATCAATTGGCTGCCTGTCATATGTGTTCTGACCAGGGACTGAACCCACAACCCAGGCATGTGCTCTGACCAGGGATCAAACCAGCAACCTTTCGCTTTGTGGGATGATTCTCAACCAACGGAACCACACCAGTCAGGGCTTTTCTAGGGAAGGAGTTTTAAATTCTGAATCAAAATTATCTTATTTTTAAATAAGTGCAGATATATTTACAATGAGGTTCCTGGGTGATAAGGAAAAATTATCTTTCTTCAAAATTCTGTTAAAAACTCAGGCATTCTAGGATTATACCCCTGATTAAACTGACTAACCTGTGGTCATTGAACATCCATTGAACAATGGGTCCCTTTCTTTGGACCCATTGGCTACCTAGGCCCACATGCATCTTTGCTCTCAGGTTTTGACTTCTCCTCCTCATTCCTGGTCCGAGTTTTCTCCATGAGTTGCCCTGCAGCTTTCCTTAGACACAGAGCTGTGACATGAAAGAGGCCTCATCTAGTCCTGCCTCAGGATCAAAATCTAATCAACGAATAATTTTTCAATAGCCATTGTATGCAAGACACAGTCCTAGGATGAAGACGGGGAGATGAGCAAAGAGAAGCAATGAGTTGGAAGCTACCCCTGCATCAAGTAGTAGGTAATAAATAAGACAATGGAAAATAGACCTTGAAGCAAAGGTGGAATTAGCTAGACAAAAAGGAGAAAGAAGATGAACTATGGCCTTAGGAAACAATATAAACAAAGATACAGGCAGTTCTTCTCTAAGATTTGTTGTAAAACATGAACTTGTTCCAATCTGAGTCATATATTAGGGAGCAATTTGAGCATAATGTGAATTCTGCATCTGCTTATGCTTCAGTTTGCTCTGAGAAACACTAAAGGAATGAAGAAAAATGCACCCAGCTTAACCAAGGAAGGTAGAAATATGTGAAATGTACATAAACATACCCCTCAAAACCCTACCCCTAAGTTCACAATTGCTGTAACCATATGTGTAACCATTTCTACTGTTATAATGTTCTTTCCAATCTCATAACACTCCTTCCATCACTTCATTGTAACTCATAAACTGCACCCCTTCCAACATCACTTGCGTGTGCACGATTCAGGTCTGTTTCAAGGTATACTGCCTTATTTATTTATTTATTGACCATTTAATATGTGTAAACTATTCTACCATTTTATTAGGTTCTTATATTTCTTTTTTTGCTGTCACTAACAAAGTTTTTGAGTATTGTGACCTCTGACCCCATTTCTTCCATAAGCTCTGTTTTAGTGCATGACTTTTGCATAGTGTGGTGACTTTTAGGAGCATATATATCATGTTATTGCAGAACTGACTGTACAGGTTTTATTTATTTTTAAAAATATATTTTATTGATTATACTATGACAGTTGTCCCATATTTTTCTCCCCTTTATCCCCCTCCACCCTGTACCACCCCTCCTACCCTCATTCCCCCCTTAGTTCATGTCCATGGGTCACACGTATAAGTTCTTTGGCTGCTCCATTTCCTGTACTATTCTTAACCTCTCCCTGCCTATTTTGTACCTACCATTTATGCTACTTATTCTCTGTACCTTTTCCCGTATTCTGCCCCTCACCTCTTCCTGCTGATAATCCTCCATGTGTTATCCATTTCTGTGATTCTGTTCCTGTTCTAGTTGTTTGCTTTGTTTTTGTCTTTGTTTCTTAGGTTCAGTTGTTGATAGTTGTGAGTTTGTTGTCATTTCACTGTTCATATTTTTGATCTTCTTCATTTTCTTAGATAAGTCCCTTTAACATTTCATATAATAAGGGCTTGGTGATGATGAACTCCTTGAACTTGACCTTATCTGGGAAGCACTTTATCTGCCCTTCCATTCTAAATGAAAGCTTTGCTGGATAGAGTCATCTTGGATGTAGGTCCTTGCCTTTCAGGACTTGGAATACTTCTTTCCAGCCCTTTCTTGCCTGCAAGGTTTCTTTTGAAAAATCAACTGATAGCCTTATGGGAACCCCTTTGGAGGTGACTATGCTCTTATCTCTTGCTGCTTCTAGGACTCTCTGCTTCATTTTAATCTTGGCTAATGTAATTATGATGTGCCTTAGTGTGTGCTTCCTTGGGTCCAACTTCTTTGGGACTCTCTGAGCTTCCTGGACTTCCTGGAAGTCTATTTCCTTTGCTAGATTGGGGAAGTTCTCTTCATTATTTGTTCAAATAAGTTTTCCACTTGTTGCTCTTCTTCTTCTCCTATGGCCCCCCTATGATTCAGATGTTGGAAAGTTTAAAGTTGTCTCAGAGGTTCCTAGGCCTCTCCTCACTTTTCTGAATTCTTGTTTCTTCATTCTGTTCTGGTTGAATGTTTATTTCTTCCTCCTGGTCCAAACCATTGAGTTGAGTCCTGGTTTCCTTCCCATCACTGTTGGTTCCCTGTACATTTTCCTTTATTTCATTTTTCAAAGCCTTCACTTTTTTCTCTATTTTGTGACCATACTCAGCCATTTCTGTGAACTTCCTGATTATCAGTGTCTTGAATTCTGCATCTGTTAGCTTGGCTATCTCTTCATCACTTAGTTGTATTTTTTTTCTGGAGCTTTGATCTGTTCTTTCATTTGGGCCATATTTCTTTGTCTGGTGTACCTGTTACATAGGAAGGGGAAGAGCCTTAGGTGTTCGCCAGGCAGGGCAACCCAGGGTGCTTGCTGTGGTGCTGCATGTGGGGGAGGGGTCCGAGAGTGAACAATGCTGCTTGCTTGACTCAGCTGGCTTTCAGTCACTTCTTCCACCACCCACCAGCAAATTGATTCCTTCTCATGCTGATTCCCGGGTGGATGGGTTTGTGTACATTCTAGGACCCTGTGGGTCTCTCCAATGAACACTCCTGTGAGGCTGGGAGTTTCTTCTGCTGCTGCAACACCCACAGGGTTTCACAGTCAGAGGTTTTGAGGCTTATTTCTCCATGCTGGAACCCTGGATTACTTGCTCCCCAGTTGTTCTGCTGGTTTATCTACATGCAAATAATGGGACCAGCTGTTCCACCAGCTTTTGCCTCACCCACCAAGGTCCTCCAGCTGCTACATTGCCAGGTATCCTCTCTGTCCTAGCTGCCCATCTCTGCCCCTCCAACCTGTCTGGATGAATGTTTCTTTAACTCCTTGGTTGTCGGGCTTCCATACAGTTTAATTTTCTGGAAGTTCAGGTTATTTTTTTGTTTTTAAATTTGTTGTTGTCATTCTTTTGGTTGTACAAGGAGGCACAGTGTATCTACCTATGCCTCCATCTTGGCTGGAAGTCTAACTATAGAGGTTTTAGAATAAAAATAATACTTGGGGAGTACTGCGAGTAAATGTTTAGGATTATAACAATTTACATAGGAGAATTTCAGACAGAAGGCTGAAATCAGATTCAAGTATTTGTTTATACATTCATTTGGCAAATACCTAAGTCCTCACTATATGCCAGACTCTGTTGTATGTGCTGGGGACATGGCAGTGAAGAAAAGTGACAAAAATTCCTGCCCATCTGGAACTTACATCCTAACTGAGGAGAGAGACAAATATAAGATAAATAAATAAAACATATTATATGTTAGATAGTAATCAGTGCTAAGAAGAAAAAAATTAAAGCAGGGAAGCTCTGATCAGTGTAGCTAAGTTGGGCATCATTCCACAAACCAAAATGTTTCTGATTCAATTCCCGGTCAGGGCACATGCCTGGGTTACAGGACCAGTCTCTGGTCCAGGGTACGTATGAGAGGCAACCTATCAATGTTTCTCTCTCATGTTGATGTTTCTCTCCCTCTCTTTGTCCCTTCCTTCCCCTCTCTCTAAAAATAAAAAAATAAAATTAAAATAAAGCAGGGAGTCATTATGATATGTCAAGGGATGGGTTCAGATATAATGCCAGTATTATTTATTGCTGTATAACAAATTATTCAAAAACTTAACAGTTGAGGACTACTATATCACAGAGTTTCTAAGTAAAGAAGACAGAGTGGCTTAATTGGAATGGTTCTGGCTCAGGATCTTTCAGGAAAACACAGTTAAGGTCTTGGCTATGAGCTTCCATATTCAACTCAAATGGCAAGAAGCCTCAGTATCTTGCTTCTCCATAGGACTACTGATGACATGGCAACTTGCTTTCCTCAGAGAGAATGATTCAAGATGGAAGCCACAGGATTTTACGATCTGATCTCAGAAGTGGCATACCATCACTTCTGTCATCACACAGAAGGACCCTGGTACAATGTAGGAGGGAAGGCAGGAAAACCCAATATTATAAATATCAAGACATGGGGATCATTAGGGGCCGTTTTAGATGCTGGCTACCACACTGACCAAGAGAGCCCTCTTTAAGAAAATGACTTTTGGATTAACCCTTGAAGAAAGTGAGGTGGGTAGCCACTAGGGTATCTGGGAAAAGATCATTTGCTCATGGAACGTGAGCAAATACACATTCCTGGTGTATATGGAGGATAGCAGGGTGCAATGAGCTGGAGCAGAATGAATGAGAGGGAGAGGAAAAGAAGATGTCAAAGAGGTGATGAGAAGGGGGATGCTTTTATCTTTACCCTGAGTGAAATACAAGTTTTGAACAGATAAGTGACATGATGTGACTTAGGACTTAACAATGAATCTGATTGTTGTATTGAGAATAGACCAAAGTGAAGCAAGTGCAGGAGCAAGAAGATAAGTTAGGTGGTGAAAGACAGTGGTAAGAGGTGATGGTTAGGAGGCAAGAAGTGACAGTTGTCTTATTCTGAAAACATTTTGAAGGTAGAATGGACAGGATTTTCTGATGGATTGGCTATGGGATGTGAGAGAAAGAGGAGTCCAAGATAACACCAAGAACTGAAAGAACTGAGTTGCCATTTATCTGTGTTTGGTAAAACTGAAGGAGCAGTGCTGAGGTAAATAGCAGGCAGTCAATTATGGACATGTTAAATTTGAAATGTCCATTAGACATCCAGGCTGAGATGTTGATTAAGCAATTGGATAATCAGGGCTAGAATTCTGGAAAGAGGTTCAGGTTAGAGATACAAATTCAGGGATTATCAGATATAAGTGGAATTTGAAGTTCTGAGGTTGGATAAAATCCCCTAAGGAGTGAGAACAGCTAGAAAGCTGTAAGGCCCAAGAACTGAACCCTAGAGCATTCCAGTATTTGGGATTGAGGGGTTGGGCCCAACAAAGACTGTGAAAGAGTAGCCAGACAGGTAGGAATCAAGCCAGGTGAGTGCATTGCTCTATAAACCAAGTGAGGATATCTTCCAAGGAAGACTTAGAGAAACCCCCATTGTCAAATGCTGCTGAGAAGATGAGAAGTGTCCATTTGGTGTAGCATGTACAGTCCATTAACTACCACAACTAGAGCAGGTTTGGTTAAGTAATAAATGCAAAACTCTCAATGGCAAAAAAGAAGAGAAATTTGAGACTGAATATTCTTTCAAATAATTTTGTGTGAAGGGAATAAAGGTCACAACTGAAGGAGAAAATGGAGTCAAGAGAGGGTTTTTTAAAGATGGGAGCTATAACAGCATTGTTTGTGTGAATGATGAGAGGAAACATTAATGACACAGAGGAGTCAGAAGGGAGAGTTGTGAGTGAGAGCAAAGGATGTCATCTATAAGTGGAGGGGCTGCCCTCATCAAGGAGCATGGTTAGTGTCTCTCCAACAGCAGGAGAGGAGGCAGAGCACATGGGCACAGGAGCAGGGATGTAGGTGGATGAGGTAAGGACTTCAACTCAGTGTGAGCGTGAAGAAAGAAATGGCGTTTTGGAGGAAAGAGGAGGAGAATGTGAAAGTGTCCAGAAGAGTGGGAAATATAGCAAGATTGCTATGTCATATGCAGGGTTATATGAGATAAATAAATGGTCATGAATTTAAAGCAGAGCAGTCAGCATAGCTGTGTGTTGTTCCCGGCCATTCCACTGCATGGAAATAGGTGCAGAGTAGTAGGAGAGTTGGGTCCAAAGTTGTGGTTTGTTTGAGTATGACAATGAGTAAGAGGTGCTGTGGCTCTCCTTATATATTTTTCTACAGCTATGAAGATCACATGTATTGGTTTGCTGAAGACGATCCTAGTTTATGCCTGGTTTTCCAAGATGGTTAGCAATAGTGCCTTCTTTCATTTCCAAAACTGTTTTGATTTGAGTAATAAATGAAACAATCATTCTACCTAACGCCAACATGGAGTCACTGAAGTTTTCTGAACAGAGCATTCATCCTTGTTTAACTTAAAAAAAAAAAACAAAAAAACACACCATACACACACACACACACACACACCTTGAGGTCAGTGTCATGTTTCATGCTTTTGTCCCTTGTATCTAGCATAATTTTACATGTGGTCTTCTCATCCCTCAACCCAGCAAAACACTTGTAGCTCAAGACTGCAAGAGCCATCAAAGATAATCTCAGCTTTAGCCAAACTCTCCTAAATCTCAAAACAAAAGAAGATTGAGGCAATTTACACACTAAGAGGACCTTTCATAATCCTGGTCAGGAGGATTATGGTGGCAAAGTCTTGAGCAGGTAAGAGTAGAAGGGAAGCCAGTCAAGACTGAAAACCATATAGGGTACAGGATTTCAAACTCATGTTCTGGTTATCTGTTGCTACATAACAAAATCACCGTAACATTTATGACTTAAAACAGCAGCAACTGTTTTACTATCTCTCATTATTTCTAAGAGTCAAGAAGTTGATGAGGGTTGGCCAGGCAGTTGGGATCTCATAGGACTGCAGTCAACTGGCTAGAGCTGGAACAGTAGGGAATCTGAGTAGTGGGGGCTGGCAAGATGCCTCGCCCTCTCCATGTAGTCACAGGACCTCGCCATGGGGTCTCCTGCTTGGGCTGATTTCAGGTTGCTCTTGGCATGGAGGCCTCACAGTATTACTTACATGGTGGCTGAGAACTTCAAGAATGAATACACTAGAGACTCACCCTTAGAAGTTACAGTGTTACTTCTGTCACAAATTGACCCAATGTCAAAGAAAGAGAACATGGAAATCACTTCTCAGTTGGAGGAGTATCAAAGTCACTTTATAAGATCACAAAATGGGCAATATGTTTTGACCATTTAAAAAATTTTCTATTTCAGTGATTTAAGAGAGAGAGAGAAACATTGATTTGTTGTTCTACTTATTCATGCATTCATTGGTTGATTTTTTTATCTGCCCTGACCAGGATCGAACCCACAACCATGGTGTATCAGGATGATGCTCTAAAAGCTACCTGGCCAGGACTGTTTTGCCCATTTTTGAAAATATAACTGTGATGCTAAGTTTGGGTTCTTATACCTTACTTCCTTCCAAGATGTTTTGTCAGAGGCTCAAGAACACATGTTTTTGTTTGTTAACCTTAATTACTTTCATGTTAAGGATCCTTGTCCAAGTTGAACTTCTTACTTAGCCCTGTTCCTGATGTGTTTAGAGGCATTGCTCTGTGTCCAAAGGGTTTAGAGGATGGAGCTTGTAGGTTATACCTCCTCAGAGAGAAACTTGACAGTGGGATATGAACAAACAGCTCCATTTCAGCAGTTCAAAAAGTTACCAGTATAGTATCAACGATGGATTTGGGTTTTTATTGCTATGTAACAAATCACCACAGTTCAGTGGCTTAAAATAACACACAGTTGTTATCTCACAGTTTCTGTGGGTCAGGAATCTGGCATGTTTTAGCTGGCTCTCTACTCATGGTGTCACATGGCTGAAATCAAAGTGTCAGCTGGTTTGTCCTCACCTGGAAGCTCGGATACAGGAAGGTCCATTTCCAACTCCCTTGGGTCGTTGTAGAGTTTATGTCCTTCTGATTGTGTGACAGAAGTCCTCATTTTCTTGCTAGCTATTAGCTGGGGATTGTTCTCAACAATGAGAGGTTGCTCTCAGGTCCTGGCTATGTAGCCTTCTCCACAGGCCCTTTAAACATAGCAACCTATGTCTTTAAAATCTCTCCTTTAAATATTTTTTTTTAAATTTATTTACTTATTTATCTTTAGAGGGGAAGGGAAGGAGAGAGGGAGAGAAACATCAATGTGCGGTTGCCTCCTGTATGTCCCCTGCCGGGAACTGGCCTGGCAACCCAGGCATGTGCCCCGACTGGGAATCGAACCGCGATCCTCTGGTTCACAGGCCCGCGCTCAATCCACTGAGCTACACCAGCCAGGGCTAAAATCTCTCCTTTAAAAAAAAAAAGATTTTACTTATTTATTTTTAAAGAGAGGAAAAGGGGAGGAGAGAAACATCAGTGGGTTACCTCTCACAGGCCTCCCACTCAGGACCTGGCCCACAACTCAGGCATGTGCCCTGAACAGGAATCAAACCAGCAACCTTTTGGTTCATGGGACAACACCCAACCCACTGAGCCACACCAGTCAGGGCTGCAGAATCTGTTATGCTTCAAATCTCTGACTTTAGGATGGGCCCTGTCCCTTTTAAGGGCTTACCTAATTAGATTAGGTCCAGCTAGGATAATCTCACTTTTGAATTGTTCAAAGTCAACTGATCTGGAATCTTAATTACATCTGCAGAATCTCTCCAACTTTGTTAGATAACACAACCTAATGAGAGTGAACTCAGTCCTATTCACAGGTCCCACCACATTCAAGAAAAGGGGATTATAGAACATGGACTCTAGGGGATGGGAAATTTAGGGGCCTGCCTAGAATTCTGTCTACCACACTTGATCTTGGGGGACTTCTGGCCAGCAAGTCTCTTATAGCATTCAGATTAAAGTTTTTTTAGTAGACGGGAATGTGGTGCCCATTAAAGAAAGCTCGATGGGTCAACCAGAGGAGAAAAACCCTCCAACCTCCTTAGCTTAAGGTGTGGATCATGTACACCACAGCTCACCTTAAAATGGTGCTTATGCCCTGGCTGAGTAGCTCAGTTGGTTAGTGTCAACTCCATATGTCAAGGTTGTGGGTTCAATCCCTAGTCAGGGTACATGTGAGAATCAACCAAGGAATATATAAGTAAGCAGAACAATATAATCAATGTTTAAGCTGAAGCAACCATAAAATCCTATGGTACCTATGTGAGTGTCTTTCTCAACCTGCATTTCTCATTTGAACTGCAAAACATAGAAAATTATTTAAGTGACTATTTTCTCAATTCTCCCAAGGATGATACTTAACTAGTCCCAAATAAATGCAAAGGAGGCAAATTAATTCACTGCACACCGGAGGCCTAGGTAGAGCATTGTGCTTAAATCTTTCACAAAACTGGCTGATCTCTGTCAAAAAGTATGCAAGTGAGAAAGGATCAGTCTATTTGGCATAGAGTTCTTTTTAAAAAATTTTATTTATTTATTTATTTATTTATGGAGAGAGGGGAAGGGAGGAAGAAAAGTGGGAGAGAAACATTGATTGGATGTGTGAGGCTGCCACCTGGCCCACAACCCAAGCATGGATTTGATGCCCTGACTAGGAATTGAACTAGTGACCTTTTGGTTTGCAGGCTGGCACTTAATCTACTGAACCACACCAGCTAGGGCAAGACCTCCTCAACTCTGGAACAATCCAAAAGATCTCAGTGCTCACCAGAAGGTAACTATGGGAACAATCTGCTAAATTCTGCTTGAGTGCTTAGCTACATGAACATGGTTGACTGCTGTCCTCTGAAACACTTACCGTATTTTGCCATGTATAATGCACACTTTTTTGCCTAAATTTTTGAGGGAAAAATAAGGATGTGCATTATACATAGGTATAATGATTACATGCCATGAGTATAATAATATACCATGTATAATGTGCATAAAACATGGGTGCACATTATACACAATAAAAAAAGGTACTTCCTAATTTTATTAGTTACCTGTGTTGTGTAACAAGTTACTCCAAAACTTTAGTCACCTAAAACAACAAGTATTTATTTTCTCATGGATTCTGTAGGGCAGGAATTTCAGAGCATCTTACCTGGATGGTTTTGTACAAAGTCATCTACTTGCAGTTGGATGTTGACCAAGACTGCAGTCATCTGAAGGCTTCATGAAGGCTGGGGACCCACCAAGATGCTTCGTTCACATGGCTTTGGGCAGGAAGCCCCAGTTCCCCTCTGGTTCTTGTCAGGAAGCCTCAGCCATTCATCATGTGGATATCTCCACAGGCTGTTTGTGAGTCCTCACAACACAGCATAACTTCCTCTGGAAAGAAAAGAAGAAATTTGCAGTCTTTTTATGACTGAGTCTCCAAATTCACATACTGTCACGGCCACTTTATTCTGTTTCTTAGAAGTGAGTAAATAAGTTTAGCCCACACTCAAGGGAATGAGAATTAGACTTGCTTTTTAAAAGGAAGAATATTGTAGGGAAGTATCAAACTTCACCTCTATCCTGTTAGGTTTAATACCTGGGGACCTGCAAACTAGATTGACAAAAGAGATAAACATGAGAAAAACATTTAATTAACACATGTAGAGCTCATATATGCAGGAGACACAGTGATGACTAACTCAAAGGGGTAGTTAGAACTTAGGTTTATAGCGTCTTAACAAAAAAAACAATACAGGACTTCCGGCCAAGATGGAGGCATAGGTGGACACACTGTGCCTCCTCTCACAACCAAAATTAAGGACAACAAATATTTAGAAACAAGAAAACAACCAGAACTTATAGAAAATTGAACTGTATGGAAGTCCAACAACCATTCATCCAGACCGGTAAGAGGGGCGGAGTCTTGGCAGGAGAAAGTGGAGGTGCGAACCCAGGAACGCAAGCAGCAGCGGCTTGCAGTTCCCAGGTGCACAGGCAGCGGCTGGCAGTTCCCGAGCCCACAGGCAGCAGCTGGCGGACCCTGAGCACAGGGGGGCAACTGTGCAGAACCAGTGAGGCCACACAAGGCGGCTGGCTGACCAGGTGGTCCCACATTCACGCACGCAGACAGTCCAGGCAGAGGGGAAGTGGCGGAAGGGACTGAATCCAGGAGAGAGCGGGGCAGGCGCCATTGTTCCCTCTCAGACCCCGCCCCCACGTACAGCGTCACAACCCAGCGACTGAGCTGCCCTACACTGGGGAGCCCCAGAGGCTCCACTCCTCACTACGTAACAGCACGCGGGCGTGCCCATATAATCCAGGTGAAGGGGAAGTGGCGGAAAGGGCCAGAGTCCAGGAGAGAGCGGAGCAGGCGCCATTGTTCCCTCTCAGACCCCGCCCCCACATACAGTGTCACACCAGGCGACTGGGCTGCCCCACCCTGAGGAACACCTAAGGCTCCACCCCTCACTACGTAATAACCGCGACCAGACTAAAACCAAAACAAAACAAAACAAAAAAAACCCCACCAAAAATGGCTCAAACCGGAAAACAAATAAAATCCCCAGAGCCAATTCCTCTAAGCCATGAAGAGATAGCCAACCTATCAGATGCACAGTTCAAAGCACTGGTCATCAAGATGCTCACAGAATTGGTTGATTTTGCTCACAAACTAGATGAAAAAATGCAGGCTACAATACGTGAAATGAAGGAAGATGCATGGGGAACTGATAGAGATGGAAGGAAAACTGGGACTCAAATCAATGGAGTGGACCAGAAGGAAGAAACTAACAACCAAACAGAAAACGAGGAAGGAACAAGAATTCAAAAAAATGAGGAGAGGCTTAGGAACCTCCGGGACATCGTTAAACGTCTCAACATCCGAATCATAGGGATCCCAGAAGGGGAAGAAGAAAAGCAACAAGTGGAAAACTTATTTGAACAAATAATAAAGGAGAACTTCCCCGATCTGGCAAAGGAACTAGACTACCAGGATGTCCAGGAAGCTCAGAGAGTCCCAAAGAAGTTGGACCCAAGGAGGAACACACCAAGGCACATCATAATTACATTAGCCAAGATTAAAATGAAGCAGAAAATTCTAGAAGCAGCAAGGGATAAGGGGACAGTCACCTACAAGGGAGTTCCCATCAGACTGTCAGCTGATTTCTCAAAAGAGACCTTACAGGCAAGAAGGGGCTGGAAAGAAATATTTGAAATCTTGAAAAGCAGGGACCTACATCCAAAATTGCTCTATCCAGCAAAGCTGTTATTTAGAATGGATGGACAGATAAAGCGCTTCTCAGATAAGGTGAAGTTCAAGGAGTTCGTCATCACCAAGCCCTTATTATATGAAATGTTAAAGTGCCTTATCTAAGAAAAAGAAGATAAAAAATATGACAGTGAAAAGACAGCAAACTCACAGCTATTAAGAACCACACCTAAAACAAAAGCAAACTAAGCAAACAGCTAGAACAGGAACAGAACCACAGAAATGGAGATCATATGGAGGGTTAGCAACAGGGGTATGGGAGGAGGAGAGAGGGGGAAAAGGTACAGAGAATGAGTAGCATAGATAGTGGGTAGAAAATAGACGGGGGAGGGCAAGAATAGTGTGGGAAATGTAGAAGCTAAAGAACTTATGACACATGGACATGGAGTAAAGGGGGGGAATGTGGGTGGGAGAGGGTGTGTAGGGTGGAGGGGAATGATGGGGGAGAAATGCGACAACTGTAATAGCATAATCAATAAAATATATTTAAAAAAACAATACATTTGTAGAGAAGTGATAAGACAAAGAAAAAGGGTTCAGGCTTCTGAAAATGGCAAAATGATACATGGGGAAAACTAATGGAAGATGAGAGTTAGTAAGGTTGTTCTATAGATTCCTCTCAGTGCAATCTCTGGTGACTAAGAGACTAAGTGTGCTTTTAGGCAAATGGTGGGAGAGGGCAGGGAGCTATTTTTAGTATTTGCTGTTCCTCAGTTGTCTTCACCTCAAAATAATCCTTATGCTAATGTGACATATTTTGGGGTGGAATATTCTGAACCCCTACAGTATCGAAGAATTTGTGGACATATTTTAAAACTGCCACACTTCTCTTCTGCAGCAAGACGACCCTCCTGATTGTCTTCCTAAGTCTCTGGCATCTCACTCTCAATGTCCATCTTCGGTTTTCTGTGTTATTCCTGTTCTTTGAATGCTGGATTGCTCAGGCATTATGTTCTTCTCATTCCACGTGTTTGCTCTGGACCAGCCTACATCCCTGCATACCACTTTTGAGCTGATGATTCTCTAACCCAGGGGTTGGCATACATGTTAAGAAAGGGCCATCTCACTTTGTGGTCCAAACAAACTCTATTGCAAATATTCATCTCTGCTGCTGTAGTGTAAAAGCACTCATAGAAAATGCAAAAGTGAATGGGCTGATAACACTTTATTTGCAAAACAAGCTGCCAGCCTGCTGGCCATAATTTTCTGCTCCCTACTCTAACTTATATTGCTCTCTCAGACCCTTCTTTTGGACTCCAGATACATGTGCACCTGCCCCCTGGGTATTTCTTCTTGGATGTCTTAGAGGTAGCTCAAACTCAATTTTCCCTCTATTGGAGTCTCATACCTGGTTTGTTTCTTGTGTTTGCTGTCTTGTAAATGCCATCCCATCTGGTTGGTTGCTAGAGCCTACAAGCTAGAAGCGATCCCTGCTCATCCCTCTCATCTCTCGCATCCAATCAGTCAACTCCCTAAAATTATCTCAAATCTATCCCCTTGGCTCCATCTCCATTGCTATCACTCAGTTTAAGCTATCATCATGTCCTGCCTTAGGTAACACAATAGCCTTCCATAGTAGGCAGAACAATGGCCCCCAAAGATGTCCACATCCCAATCCCCAGAACCTATGAATGTGCCACCTTACATGGCAAAAGGGGCTTTGCATTTATGACTGAACTAAAAATCTTGAGATGAGAAGATTATCCTGGATTATCTGAGTGGGCCCAGTATAATCACAAGAGGGGACAAGAAGGTCAGACAGACAGGAGTGTGCTGATGGAAGCAAAGGCTGGTATGATGCCCTTTGAAGATGGAGGGGCCATGACCCAAAGAATGCAGGTTGCCTCTGGAAGCTGGAAAAGACAAGGAAACAGATTTTCCACTCAAACCTCCAGAAGGAACCAGCCAAGCCTCTTGCAAGACTCCATCACTATGCCTGTAGCAGTTTTTGCTCCGGAAATGCATACAATGAATTCCACTGCCCACTCTCTCCACTATTAGACTCAATGTTCCCCATTTAGGAACTGCTTCCCTCTCCTCTCTTACCTGACTACCTGCCCAGCTTAGACATACTTCCTTGGTTTTGGCCCTGCCCCCATTCTGAGTGGGGTCCCTCTGCTGAAGCATTACCATAGTTTCTTTCTCAAACCCCTGGGTCACTTTATTGCTATGACTTATGAACTCAGAGATGGCACAGCTCTCTTGTTCACTGTGCAGCACCCAGTACCGGGTATGGTGACTGGCACACACCTGTGCACAGTGAATACACTGGGGGGGCGGGGGGCGAAAGTAGGTTTACAGTTGTTAGAATGGAGAACAATACAATTAATAAATAATAATACAAGAATAAACTCTGTGTTTTACATACTTAGAACTGTATACCTACTTTTGCCCCACCCTGTATACATGGATGAGTGGTGAGGGGCCTCATGTAGGAGAGAGATCTAAGGTGGCTTGGAGCAGGCGGGAGTCTGAATTGCCCTTATTTCCCTTTCTGCTCGGCCTGCTGAGGAAGGTGCAAGGAAGGGCAACTGGGCTTCACTGCCCTCCTGCTACAATTAGCTGAGCCTTTCATTCTCCCTCTACAAAGAGGATAGAGCAAATCAAAGGGAGATAAAAGTACATGTCCCACAAAGGACAGGGAGAAGAGTGGGGAGAAAGGGTGGGCAGTGAGAGAAAGCCCTGCGGCCCAAACAAAAGCCTAAAACCAGCTGATCCCAAGGATCAGAGAGTGGAGACACAGGACAGGAAGAGAGCAGGCCACGTGGGGATGCGCAACCCATCAGCCAAGGAGGACAGGGAATGAAGGAAGATAAAATGTGTACGTGAACAGCCAGGGAGAGGGTGGAAGGGGACCCCAAATGGGGATGGGACAAAAGCATGATGAAACAAGATTTGCCACCACCCCTTGAGCCACTCCACTTGGGGAAAGCAGAAAGGAGCTGGGGACAAAAGCAGAGCAAGGAAGGCAGAAAGACAGGGAGGACAGCACACGGGTCCTGTGCCAGTGACAGGGCTGTAAGCCCGGAGGGAGAGGGGGACAGCGCCGTGTTCTCTGAGATGGCCTATATTCGAAGAAAGAAATCCTATCTGATTAGCTTTCTTGTGTTTGAATTTCATATATAGATTTTAAGAGATGAACAAAAAAAAGCAAGGTATTCTTTAGCCTTCCAACAGTTGTTTCTTTCTCTTGACATAATGCTGTGTTGTGGAGATAAGTCACTGTTATTGCTGTGTAATATTCCACTATATAAATATGCCACAGTTTTTATATTCATTCTTGTACCTGGTAGAATATTTTCATTCAGGTCCACAGTCTCGTATTTGAAACCTCAGGGCCAGAGGTGTTTCACAATTTTAGAAAGATAATTAAGGTACATGCAGCTCCCTGTGTAGGGTAATTGAACATATCAATGTTTCTGAAAGGAAGTGTACAAGTAATCATCCTAGAAATAGCTTCACCCCAGTTCAGGTCAGGTTTTTCACCAAATGAGTGCAACCAGATCAGGTTAGGCCTCCAAATAAGAAACAACAATATTTTTGGTTTGGGGAATCTCAGAATTAAGAACTAGACATTGAGGACCTGTACTTTACTAGTTCCCAAACAAATTTGCTTTTGGAGATCCTCAGAAACAAAGGTCCCACGGTGTTTAAGCAGTGAGATGTGGTCTGGGAGGGAAGTTGGGTTCAGCTAAACTGGCTCAAAGCCTGACTGTGTGAGATGGGACAGACTTGGTACTGCTGGCTGCTGAGACTCCCGACTCTCTTAGTCTATTTGAACACTGTAACCCTCTTTTTTTTTTATAACCTCAGCTTCCAATCTTATATATATAATCTTATAAATTGTTGATTTCATGTATGTATAATCTGAGAGCTCATTTCTCTCTTTTATCCTTTTAATCTGTTAGTCCACTAGTTCTGTTTTACTTATCTTGATCATTCTTTATCTCTATTTTGTCCTTTATAATTTTATATCACATTCTTTTATCTCATCTTTTTGTTTTTATTGTCATTGTGCTATGTTTTAGTGACTGGGAGAAGACTCCTGGGGCCTGAAGGAACCCCTCCCTCAGAGCTAGATCGCTTTATACTTGGGAAAGTTTCCAAGGAGATTTCTGGGTGGTGGGGAGCCCTCAAAATTTAATCTCAAGTCTTAACCACAAATTTGTTTTTGGATTTTCAAAGCCACAAAAACACCGAAGCTCAAAACAGGAAGTTGTTCTAAGTGTTGGGCATTTATTTCTGGGCAAATATTTCTTTTCTGGAAGATCAGATCCTGGGTGCATAAACCCTTCTGTATCTCCACATGTCACTTCTCATCATCCTTTCATGAGCTCAAGAATACTCCACAGTGAGGATGCAGCAATGTGTGTTTAATCTTTCCCCTTATGACAGATGTTTCTTTGCTGTATGGCTGTAGAAGATGTTGTTCTGTAAGTCACAGAGACAAATGAGGATGTGGTTCTGTTCTAGCTATTGCTACATGGGGCACAGAGAGGAAGCTGCCGGAAGGAGGGCCAAGCACTATATACTTCCCCACCTTACAGAGATGCCCCTAAACAGCCAGACTGAGGGAACCTTAGACCCACCTCGGGGGAATATTGGCATCTCCTCATGGGGTTACTACAGACTGAAGAACCCTGACTTTGGGAAGTGTATTAAATGGAGAGAGAGACTGGTTAAACCCTTGACTCAGAGCTGGGTCAAGTCCTAGACTATCCCTTTGGTCCAAAGGGGCTGCACACTATATCAATTGCCCTATGATGGGTCAGACCCCAAGAGGGAGGGAGATCTGGTAGAGGTGAGCCTGGCAGTGCTTTGGAGCTCTGATGATTCCCATCAGAAAGCCTGGATATCCCCACTCGCCAAATCTGCTCTTTGAGGATGGAGAAGGCAAGCCTGAAGAACAAGCCAAGGAGGCTGAGCATGGGGCTGGGGTGCTCAGAGAGTGCACCTGGTCCTTACTCATTTCTCTCCATCCTCCTGCCCACTCTGAGGGTCCCAAGTCTTCAGCCAGCTTATGTATGAACAGTCCCTGGGCAGGTTTCAGCTCAGCTGTGAGCAGTTAGGGAGCAGCTTGTGTCCTCACTTAGGACAGAGTAGTAGAGGGAAGACCTGCCTCCCCAGCCTGTCTGCCCAGGTCAGTGCAGTTGGGACAATGGGGACTTCACAGGGACTAGTGGTTGTGCTGAACAACCTCAGGGTGGGCTGCTGGAGAGCTGAGGGCTGAACTGGGGGTCATTTTTAGTTCATTTCATCATTTAGTTGCACACTGCTTTTTATATTGTTTTAATAATCTTTTTATTTCTTTTAACTTTATCTTTTTTATGGACTGCTATATATTTTTTATTTCCTAATTTCTACTTCTTCACCTTAATAAACTTGGTGCCATGAGGCCACACAAGCAAAGAAGGCTGGGTACTCTGCCCTCTCAGGTTGGACCCCTATATCTCTTTACCTGGGGTGTCTTGTCCCCAGTGACTCAAAACTTTAACCTGTGAACCGGTGTCACCCCACTGAATTTTTAAAAAGGATGTATATATGTGTGTGTACATGAATGCATGTGTGTGTACCCTTCAACCTGTGGAATTCAGGAGCCCCCAAGCCAGAATTCTCCCCCAAGGTGATAATACAAGTATATTGGCATATACTGATTGCATATTTGAACTAGGGAGATAATGTTCACACTTACTGTTTTTATAATTAGAAAGGTAACACATGCTCATTATCAAGAAGTGTAAATGTGGAAATGTATGAAGTAAAAAAATGCATGTCGCCCAACCCCCCCAAGTGCTGCTCCCAACTCAGTAACCTTGATGACAGATTACACGTGTGGAAACAATCTGCAGCAGAGGTATCCACCTGCCCATTTAAAATTTGGTCAGCAAGGGCAATCGTCTTCCAAACACGCTGGGCAAATTTTTATTTCTGCCAACAGCTTATAAGAGGGTCCCTTTTCCCCTTTGCCCACACCCTCGCCAGTGTAGCAGAAGGTCCAAACCAGACATTGGAAGATGCTTTCTGGATCAGCCTGCCCTTCCCCCATCACAGGCTGTTCGGATTCAGGAAAGGGGTTATTGTGAGTGACGCTTGTCCATTAACCTCTAGGAGATGCAGTGTCCTTGCTGGGCTAGGCTTCTGCTCTGGCTCTGCTCCCAGGCAGGCTGAGCACTATCACAGAGAAGGTCCAGCTCCTGAAGCATATCCCAAAGGGCTCCCTTCAGCCCAGTGGAAGCAGACACTTACCTGCTCATGAAGGAGACTCCAGGGTGTGACTGAGAGCGAGAGGGTGCTCGACTTCTTGTTCACATGGGCAGACACGCACTGAGCATCAAGTGGGAGTCATACCTGAAGGTTGATCTGGACTTTTCCCAAATCCTGATCCTTGCCCAGAGAGAGTAAGCCGAGACACAAGTAATAGAATCACATTGCTTTGGGGAATCTTCCCAATAGTGTGTGTGTGCCTGACACGGGGTTGCTGTTAGGGAGGTGGGTCTCCCTGCCAGCATGCTGCAGTGGGGTGGGCAGTATGTGAGTGGGCAGGAAGGAGATGGGTATCAACATAGCTTCAGAGATGCTCCTTCTGCAGGTCAGAGAATTTAACTGAAGGATGGCCCAAACTAAGAGTAAACAGGTGTGGCTGCCAGGTGGGACCAGGTGAAGAAGATCCAGAGATGAGGAGAGAAGGGGAGGTGCACAGCTGCCTAAAAGGAGGGCCTGTGTCCCCTGGCCATGGGTACCAGCTGTCTTGCGAAGGCCTACCAGCTGGTTGAAAGGGGAGAACTAGTCACCATCCCAGGCAAATGATTTGACTTATTTTTTAGTTAACTGAACAGCTATCTTGGGCCTCATAAAATAGCCCCAAGTTTTATTACTTGGAAGCTAAGACAGATGTCTTCCCCTTTGTCTTCAGTGGTGTGGCTCCATGAGACAGGAGCCCCAGAGAGGGAACGATAAGAGGGATATAGCCCATGGTGCCAGATGCCTGAATAGGTCATCTGGGGTCAGCCTGATTATGGTGAGCAAGGGGTCCCTGACTGGGGTTGGAGGTCTGTTAAACCCCAGGTGCCCTCAAATAGAACAAAACATCTCCTTTAAGGAGAGGCTACTTGACTCAACAAACTTGGCTTTAGTAAACATGGCTTACACATACCCATTCCAAACCTCCTTTCCTTTACCATTTCTCCACTCTTAAGGCTGGAAAAACTAAAGCCACTTTTTTCGTCTTCTGTAGCTGTAGGTGACTTTTGACAATGTCCTGGCCAATTACACACAAGCCAAGACATGTTTGGGTATCAAGAAACCCTTGTACCTGATACCATCCCTTCCCTCTGTTGCCCACCTCTAGTAGGAACATGACACCTGGAGCTATGGCATCCACACTATAACTCTGACAGAAAGGCCAAGAAAAATACAAGATGCGATCCCTACTATGGTAATGCCCTAAACCAACGCCAGCTACTAGCAACCTCCAGACTTCTTGTTATGTAATGAAAATAAATTCCAATTTATTTAGGGCTTTGTTAGTTGGTCTTCTTGTTTATTGTCATTGAAAAACATTCCTAAGTGATAAGCTTGCTTATGGATGTTTGTATAAGGAAGAACACATAAAGGATCCATGGCCCCCAGAGTTGAAGGGGAGGGGGGGAGGAGATGAGTCACCAAGGCCTCCATCAAGGAAAAGAAATATCTGGAAAGGACCTTTCTCTCTCCACAGCATGACCTGGCCCTCCTAGCTCTGCCCAGACACCCCACGTTTGTTTTATCTGGCCCCCAGATGAAGGGCTCTGTATTGTTCACTTGGTGCAGGGTAAATCTAGGCCATGGGCTAAATGCCGAAGAACTAAAAAAGACAACCTTGCCCTGGTGGTCCCTCTGCCCCTTTCTACCCTGAGGATCCAAAAGCATACTCCTGAGTCAGGAGCCAGCCTTGGGCCTTGCTCCCAGGATAATGGTTGTGCTGCTGCAGAGGCACATTTGTCTGTTGCTCTCCAACTCCTCCTCCCTCGGTTCCTGGGAGCAATGAAACCCCATCTCATGAGGCTTTCCAGACAAACTCTGGAGATTCGGGCAATCTGGAACATAAAGAGCAGACCCCAGGGAATAAGCACAATGAAACTAGAGCCTTAACTATGTCATCATGTTACCACCTTTGTTAGGGGATGTGAACCCCCTAATTAATCCTCACTAATTGTTCCTTCTCTCTCCTTCAAGGGCACTTCTGCTTCTCCTTGGCCTGCCCTTTAGTAATCCTCCATCCTTGACCTCTTCGCACTCTCATCCTTCACTCATTTTTATGGCTTCCATAGCTCCTAGAACCCAGGGTCTCTTTCCCCAGTCCAGGCTTCCCTCCTGAGCTCCAGCCTCAAATACCCAGCTATTTCTCACACATGTGCACCTGGACGCCATAAACTTAATATGTTCAAAATGTGAATCTTGTCCTCAAATCTGCTTCGACCTGTAAATATCTTGATGGCACCAATACCTCCTATATTAATTTCCTCTTGCTGCTATAACAAATCACTATGAATTTAGTGGTTTATAACATCACAGATTTATCGTTATCTTATAGTTCAGTAGATTACGAATCCAAAATGACTCTCACTGGGCTAAAATGAAGGAGTTGGCTGATCCGCATCCACTCTGGGGATGATCCATTTCCTTGCCTATTCCGGCTTCGAGAGGCTGCCTGCATTCCTTGGCTCAGGGCCGCCTTCCCACATCTTCAGTGCCAACAATTGCATCACTCTGCGCATCGCTCCACCTCTGTCATCACCTCTCCTCTTCCAAATGTCTTGCCTCCCTCTTTCACTTATAAGAATTCTTACGATTACTTTGGGCCGACCTGGATAATACAAGATTGTCCCCCCATCTCCAGATCCTTAATTCAATCGCATCTGCAAGGTCCCTTTTGTGACATAGGGAACATTTTTATAGTTTCCAGGGCTTAAGATGTGAATATATTTAGGGGGACCTTATTCTGCCCACCACACCCACCTAGACTCTTCCCTTTGCTAATAACTGTTATCATTTACTGAACTTTTTTTTTAGCTTAGTCTTTCAGCTGTCTTTTTTTCTAAGTATTTTCATATATTGTAGATATAATACAAAATGAAAAGAGGCTTTTGGACTCCCCAAATTCTACTGGCAGGAAGCAAGCTGAAAAAACTACTCAGCTACAAGTACATGCTAGCTTTCATGGAAAAAGGAAGGATGACACAGAGGTCAGAACCAAGAGTCACAGAGAACTATTCCATCTGCCTGGCTGGATTTCAGAATTGCTATGGATCCTTTTCCTTCTCTTTGAATAGGAATGTATATCACAGTTATCTTATGCCTCTCCCACAATATATACAGGGTGTGTAGAGAGTGCCATATTTGTTTAACCGATTGAGAGGAATCTTTCCCGGGAGCTGTACTTAAAGAACTATACCTGAGGGCCTTTTCTTCAACTCAACTTGATTTAGAGATACAGCTGATGTTATAATGGGACAAGACTTTTTGGCCTTTGGGGGCAGCAGGGCTTTGCTCTCTCCTAACCGAGGAAGGGGTGGGACTCATTCTGCAGCTCCATATACATTAGGGTCTCCACCTAAGTGAAGCTCACTGTGTGAAACAACCCTTGAGAGAGCCAAGTGAATTGCAAACACTGGAAATAGCCTTGGGGTGGGCAAAGGAGCAACCTCAATGGCCAGGCCTCTGTGCCCCAGAACAGCTCTCTATTCATCTCCGGTGGGATGCTACAGGTTCCTCTGCCACTCCTCTGGGTTCAGTGGGTTCTGTGGAGCTTTCAGTGGTACTGGGACCTCTGCTTTTCCTCAGGGGACTGAAAAAACTGCATAACTGTCTGCCCTGCTCTCGTACCACCTCATGGTGGGAAGGCCAAGTGTGGGGTAATGATATGGGGGAGAGAAGGGAACAGGTGCACTAGAGAAAGAAACAGAGTGGGGGAGAAGGAGAGAAAGAATGGGTGCCACTGCTGGATTGCACGATTGAAGACTCTTTCACTTTAAAACTCCCAACACAGCCCCCTGGCCACACAGCATCCCCCAACACCAACATAAAAAGCTCTTTCTCAGAACAAAAGGCCTGTCACCAAAAGCCCTTATTTAACAACAATAACAGCAAAACACACAAGGTACAAAAACATTTTTCTCAAAAAATTTTCCAATTCAATTTAACAAATATTTATTTTCCTGAAAAAGCAGAGATATATAAAGAAATAGACGTGGATTTTTCTCTTGTTTTTGATTGAAAAGCCTATTGGCACAACCAGGAGAAAAGCATTGCCCCAGTGAGCCAAAGCACAATAGGAAAGCATTTTTAACACAGAAAAGAACACTAACATATAAATACACCAAGGCAATTTTAAAGCACAGCAGAGCATCACTTCTCTGGTGGGGGATGGGTCTAATGCTCACAGGCAACTTGTGTTCTGTCTTCTTTGTGGACTGCTTGGGACTGCAGTGCACTCCGGGATGAGCTTCCACTGTCTGCTAACAAACCACGGCATATGGCTGTACATGCAAAACTATCATCAATAAAGTTATGTCTAATTAGCAAAAACTAATGGAAGAATAACTTAGAAAGCAAATGGGAGTCCAGAGACCCAGCTTTGGGTAAAATAAGAACAGTTTCCTCGTCTGGAAAATGGATTTGATAACCTCTGCTGTCCCTTCAGGCACTAACAGGTGTGATTTTAAAAGGTTTACTCATGAATCCAGGGCCAAACGTGGCAGAGGAGATATGAAAATACCATTAGGGGCCTACAATAGGTACCTCTGTTAGAAACGAAGGACCAGGCCAAATGAATTGCAACCTCCAAACTCCTTTAAGGGCAACCCATGGGTCTGACTCAGATCCTAGCAGGATGTGTAACCTATGTGCTAGGTATTCATCCTTCACAGGTTTGATCATGTGTAAAATTCATCTTTGCCTCCACTGTGCATAGCCATATATTTTAGTGATGTGTGTTATGCAGAACGTGGACCTGGGCAAGTTGTGTAAGATGGCACCAAGCAAGGTACAACCTGCTTCCAGATAGAGGTGAGAGGCATTGCTGAGCACACAAGAACTTTACCAGAATGTTGTCAGAGAGAAAGCTTTCCCCCAAGTCTAGAAGAACAGGAAACAACTTTCCTGGACTCTGCATCTATGTGTATTGTAACTATGAGAGAAATAATTATGCTTACTTGTTTAGGGTTGTTTTGAGTTCTTTGAGTCTCTCCAAGGATACTGCCCACAATTGTAGTATCTGCAAAAGTGCCATGAACACTCTAGAGAAGGCTGAGCAAGAGGCATCCTCAAAGGGCAGCCTCCCCGCTGAGCTGCCTTACTGGGCAGAGACAGAGGACTCTCAGGGCTCACTCCAGTTTTCTTTCTGTCCCTGGAGCTCTTGCCTGTCTCCCTGCCTCTCTTTCTCTGCTGCAGTTCTCTGTCCCCACCCATGCCCACACAGATGCTCAGAGGGGGGACCCGCCTTATCTTCTGCCCACGACCACAGACACTTCTTTCTTGAAGGCCATTCCCTGGCTTAATTATTTGCAGATCTTCTTTCTCTCTGAGTCTCCTGAAGTCCAAAGACTGTTCAGATAATTAAACCTGGAGGGACCTGGAGGAAGAGACCCACCCCCTGGGCCTTTTGAACCTGGGTTGTATGATTAGGTCATAATTGATCTTTATTGTTGCTGCTGAAGGTTATTTATCCCATTCTCAGGGGAGCCTTTGTCACCCATTTGCCCTGCCCCCAACTTTCTGAAGCTGACCTGCTCCTGCCAGGAGCCCAGCCCTTGGCCTGCTCCAGAGGGACAGTGTGGGGGAGGGGGAAGGTGCTGCTGGGCTGTTTACTCATTTGCTCTCCTTGGGGGCCACAGCAGTTGTGCCCCCCTCCCACCCCCTGCCTGCAGCCCCCCCCCCGCCAGACTTCGCTGCATTTCTCAGGTTCCTTGTCTCTGCCACACCTTTTGTTTTCCTGGCCACTTCAGTGCCTGGGCCTCCTACCCTGCTCTACCCTCCTGGGGACCAAAGCCCAGCGTCGGAGAGAAATCTACTACAGAACTGCTCTGCAGCAGCCTCTACTTTGAGTTCTAAGAGCTTTCCCAGGCATACCCTGGGAAGGAAACTGGGGCGGGAGGAATGAGGTTCCCTAAAAATACATTTAGATTTCCCAGTGGAGGGACGAGTGGGAGGGTAGAAGCCATGACTGTGAACTACACTGGACACTCAGCTCCACTCTGTCTCCAAGGTACGAGGCCTCCCTGGAAGAGAATGGGAAAGAAAAGATTCTTCTACCCACAAATAAATCTCTGAGGGCTGTCTTGGGCCATGGAGATATTATTGTTTGTGATAATAATACATTTTATAAAGTACTCTAAAACATTTTAACTGATTTCATTTTGTACATCAGCATGACCTCATCTGTCTGGGGCGGTGGGGCAGAGCAGAGATCCGTGTCACAAACAAGGCAACTGGGAAGTGGAGCAGCTGCTTGACCTGCCCAAGGCCAAACCAGACCGTGTCCTGCTTCTCCTGCTCGGATCAATTTTGCAGTTTCCTTATGACAACATGGGGGTCTCCTCCGGGAGGTTGTGATTTTTCTTGCTGGGCTGAAATTTCCTGGTAAGACTGCCTGGAGATGCATCGCTTCTCCTGGCAGAGGATTCAAGGTATCCTACTTGTTTTGAGAAGCAGGTTTTTCTGGGCCTACCTCTGTCATCTTGCTCTAGAGAGCAGAGCAGTATCCCTCAGAATGAAGGATCAACCACACTTCCCATGACTGCACACCCACGGAGTACCAGATCCATGCCAAGAGTTTCCTGCACACTTCTCCCACTAATCTTGGGGAGAGGGCTCTCTGATGACTCTTATTTCTTATACGAGGCGATAGGATCAGAGAAGTCAACCCACTCTAGGTCACACAGCTGGTGAAAGGCAAAAATCGAGATTGAAGCCCAGGACCTCCAGGGCTTTAGAGCCTGTGCCCTGAACAGTGAAAGATGTGCTGTGTCTCCAGTAGGTATCCCCTGGACGGGAAGGGGAGCACATCTAAGCTCATGTGCTGCTCCATGAGAGTAGGGACATCAATAAGAGACAGCCAAGTGCAGCAAACATGAATTCAGTGTCGGGAACATGAACTCAGGCAGGGTCCCTGGAGATCATCTATGTAACCCACAGAGTACAGGTGAGAAAATGGAGGCCCACAGGCGGGGAGTGATTTGCCCTGGATCAGATGGCAGAGCCAGAACTAGAACCCAGGTTCCCTGGCTTCCAGGCCCATAGCTGCCCCTACCCCATTCTAGCTCATTGGCAGCTTCCTCTGTCAGCTTTGCAAGTTTATCCCCCGCTGCCTGCCATGTTAGAGGCCTTCAGCAGAATCTGTGAGCATAGTCCCTTTTCAGTCTGTAGAGAAACTTCTTAGATTAGAAACAACCCCCCAAAACACAAGCAAACAAACAAACAAACAACTCCTCGAATAATTAATGAGGTCTCTGAGCTACGCTCCTGCCAGAGTATCCTCATAGATGCTTATGTTCAACTCTCATGGCCTCCCAACCCCATCCCTCCATCCCCATTCCTATCCCTCCATTCCCATCCCTGTTGTGTTTGAACCAGGGCAAAGAAACACCCAGGGCAGCAGCAATCCTCAGCATACAACGGGAGCTTTGGTTTGGTTCCCAGACCCTCAGGACTCAGTGTGGTACAGAAGAGACATCTCTTCTAGCTCTGGCCCTGGAGTCCAGTAACCTCCACCTCACTGGCGGCTGCTGCCCTACTACTTCCTGGATGGGGCCATTTTATTTTTTAAATATTTTATTTATTTATTTTTAGAGAGAGGGGAAGGGAGGGAGTAAGAGAGGGAGAGAAACATCGATGTGTGGTTGCCTCTCATGTGCCCCCAACTGAGGACCTGGCCCACAACCCAGGCATGTGCCCTGACTGGGAATCGAACCAGGGACCCGTTAGTTCACAGGCCAGCACTCCAACCACTGAGCCACACCAGCCAGTGCTGGGGCCATTTTCTTAACTGCTCGAGCATCCAGTCTCTAGGGGTCTGTCCAGAGGGCAAATATGCCACACCCAGGCTGGGACTGCTTGGTGAAACCTGACTGGGCTCAGGGCAACACTGAGTGATCCTCCACAGACCCTCCCTGGGAAACCAGCTCTAGGGAGAAAAAGAAAAAGATAAGAGCCTTGATTTGTAGAGATCGCTGATTTCTTTGGTGTAAAAACTCTTTCAATGGCCTATTTTGAGCTACCTAACATTCTTGAACATTTAACACACTCTTGGGAGCTGGCATAGGTTGGGTCCAGCACACCATCGGCCCCTCCTATGCTGCCCACCCTTGGCTCCCAGATGTTCTGATGTAGGGAAAGTTTTTAATTTTGTCTCAGTCGCTGGCAGGTGTCTGACAGTCTAGGAAAGCCGAATTCCAGACAGTACATCTCCCCAAGTTCTCAGGTCTCAGCCACAGGGTACAGAAGCAAACAGCGCAAAGCCTTGATGTCTAAAAGGATTTTTCTTCCAAGGAGTTCAAAGCAGTCGCTATGTCTGATCTTACCTTATCCTCCCAACATCCTGGGAAAGTGGGGAGATAGCAGGAAGAATTTGGGTGTCTCTTCCTGAAAGACGGGGACACCAAGGCCCAGAAAGCTTAGAAAGTTTGGTTAAGGTCACTGGCAGTTTGGCACAAAGGCTGGAGTGGGAAGCTCAATTATGCCTCCCATTCTCAACCTCAGGCCACTTCCTCCACTTTGCCTTCTCATGACCCCCCAGCAAGAGTCAGATTGGGGATGGAGAAGCATGAGAGCTTTCTGTGGTTTTCCCAGACAGAACCCAGGTCTCTATTTCCCAGCTCTCCCAGTCTCAGACCACACACTCTTAGTGCCTCCAGGGGAGCTGGCCCGACAGGCTTCCCTTGGGGGTGTGCCAGCTCTGTCTCCGCTCATTAGCAGGTCTGTTTCCAGGTGGATCCACCATGGGGTCATTAAAGCAATAAACAAGTTCCCAGATTGTCGGAGGGCCGGACCTGGCACCCATTGCTCCCTGTATTGTGCAGAGTTCCAGCAGGCCCACACAACCCCTGAAACAATGCCTCACTTCCTTCTAGGAAGCCGCAGACCCAAGCCAGTCTCCTGGGCTCGCCCACATGCTCTGGCCAAGCCATTGTCTCCAAGTCAGACGCATCTAGCCATTCCCATGACCAGGGTAATCGTAACCTCTTTGCCATCTAAAAGTAGGTGTACCAGAGGGTGGAGGCAAAGAGCCACAGCTCCCTGAAGGATGCTGTTGCCCAAATCCCCACAGTCCCTGACCAGGAAGTCTGTTGCCACCACCCTCTACCACCACCATCCCCCTCCATTCCCATTGGGATTTCATGCTTCAGCCTCTCCCTGGAGCAGGAGTGCACACAAGCCCTAACAAGCCTCTTGGCCCTCCTGGCACCCCTTTCTGTGTTTGGCTAGGACTGTTCCCTCTCTTCCCAAAGGGTTGCGTCTTTTCCCCAAGTAGGGGCTAAGTAGTGGTTGGAAATAGGGTCCATCAATAATGTGAGCAACAAGGTCATCCAGCCTTGCATAGTCACTCACCTGGAGAAGAGAAACACTGGCCAGCCCAGGGTGTTCTTTTGCAAGGGATTCTAACAGGTTCCCAGTGGGTCTATGTCACAGTCACTGCCCACCTGGGTTTCTTTCTTTTAAATGGCTCTATTTGGGATTTCTTCAATGGAACAATGTCTTAGGACCTGGGACAGAGTGTGCTAGAATCTAAAGAGAAGATGAGACTTGAGGTGGGAGAGAGACTGAGCAGCCTGTGAAACTCACTGTGCAGGCCAGAGAACCTGGCCCTGGTGGTCCGCAGGGTAGGAGGTGCTGCGGTTTGAAGGCAAAGGTCCCAGAGGCTCTGTGTGCAGTCTCTTGTTCTTGCCAAAACCCAGCAAGAACTGATGAGGCTGATATGTTTAACTGAACACAATTTGTTAAGGCTGCTCAGCTTTGGCCCCAAGCCCTTACCTGGGGAAGCACAGACAGCTCATCCTTAAGGGCTGCTCTGGGTGGTGGAGGATGGTGAAGAAAGGTCCTGGCTGGGCATGGCAGGTGGGAAGACACGCTGGGAAAGAGACTCACCACAGAGAAAGGAGCCCCTGCTGTGGCTTTGGGTAAAGATCTCTGAAATATTCTGAAGGGGGATGGGAAGAAGGAGACTGAGACCAGCTTCAAACCACATTCTTCAATATAGAATACAGCAATACTGCATTAAAAAAAATAACTCTCTTGAGACAATTCATTTAAAGTAAAACACACCATTTTAAGTATACAGTTCGGTGAGCTGTGACAAACCCATAAACCTATGTAACCACCACCACAGGACAGATACAGAACATTTCCATCACCCCCAAAGATTCCCTCTTGGCCCTGGCAGCAAGCCTTCCCTGACCACTTGCCCAGGCAACCACTGATCTGCTTTCCGTCACTATAGAATACTTTTGCAAAACAAGTTTTCCATATAAACAAAGGCATAGAATATGGGTCCTTAATGTATCTGGCTTTAGTCAGCTCTTGCGTGTATCAGTAGTTTGTTTCTCTTCATTGCTGAGTAGTATTCCAAGTGTGACTTTTCCACAGTTTGCTTACCCATACTTGTCAATGGACACTTGAATTATTTCTAGTTTGGAGATGTTAGGAATAAAACTTCATTGTTAGTGTAAAAGTCTTCTCTTGGGTATTTATCTAGTAGGAAAATTGTTGGGTGGTAGAGTTAGTGTATGTTAACTTTATAAGAAATTGACAAACTATTCTCTAAAGTGGTTGTAGCATTGTATGTGCCCACCAGCAATACGTGATCATTTCAGTTGTTCTGTACCCTTACTCACACTTGGTATTGTACCTCTTTTTTCTTCTAGCCATTCTGAGTTAGTAAAATCTCGTTACGTTTTTAATTTGCATTCTCTTGATAACTAATGATGCTGTAAAATTTTATTTTGCAATAGTTTGTTACAAACTGATTTTTGTGTATTGACTGGTAACCTTGCTCGATTGACTTATTAGTTCTAGCAGGGTTTTTTCCCATAAATTGCTTAGAGTTTCCTGCATACATATCATTTTAGCAGTGAATAAAAAGAGTTTTATTTACTGTCTGCGTGCGCTGCATTTCTGGACAATCACACTTGGTTCTGATGTAGTCCCCTTTTTATATATTGCTGGGTTTTATTTGCAAAAGTTTGTTAAAGCTTTGTGTCTGTATTCATGAAGGATATTAGACTATATAGTTTTCTTTCCTATCATATCTTTGGTTGTGGCATCAGGGTACTGCTGGACTCATAAAATGATTTGCAATGTGTTCATTTTTCCTCTGTTTTATGAAACAATTATTTATGATTAGTATTACTTCATTCTTAAATGACTGATAGAATTTTACCTTTTTTTTCAATTTCAAATTCAAATCTTTAATAGATAGAGGTCTATTCAAATTTTCTATTTCTTCTTGGGCCAGTTTTTCTACTATGTGTGTTTCAAGTAATTTGTCCATTTCATGTAAGTTGCCAGATATATTCTATGAAGTTGTGAATAATACTCCCTTCTTATCCTTTTAATATCTATAAAATCTGAAGTGATCTTTCCTCCCTTTCAGTACTGATATTGGCGATTTGTGTCTTTCCTGTTTTGTTGTTGATCAATGTAGCTACAGGTTTATCAATTTTGTCGATCTGTTCAAAGAACAAGCCTTTGCTTTCATTGATTTTCTTCATTGTTGGTCTGTTTCCTAGTTCACTGACTCTCACTCTTATCTTTATTTTCTTCCTCACATTGCTTTTTGAAGGTTGTAGAAGGGCATGGGTTCCCACTCCTGTCTTCAATTGTAAGTCACAGGAAGTCTTAATGAAAAGGGATCTTAGATATAATCTTGTCCAACCTCTCCCTCTTTCTTTATTTCTTTCTTTTCTTTCTTCTCCTTCCTTCCTTCCTTCCTTCCTTCCTTCCTTCCTTCCTTCCTTCCTTCCTTCTTTCTTTCTTTCTTTCTTTCTTCTTTCATCTTTCAAGAAAGGGGTACTGGGCAGGTGCTGGCAGAAGCTGCTGAATAACACGCTTCTCCCCATTGCCAGTAACAACAGGTCCCCAGACACCTTTCTCCATGTTAAAATAACTGCCAGGGAGGCCCCACAAACAGTGGGCTGGCTGAGTCAGCCTGCTCTGAGGAGCAGGCCCTGAGGAGAACACAGGACTTCCAATGACACACTAGCTCAGGCCTTGCCATGTGTTCCTAACCTGTCCCACAGAAAGGCTGGGAACACTGGCCTCATACCACGCTCAGGAAAGGGTTGTAGAGGAGCTCCTTCCCCAGACTGGACGGCGCTGTGGGCGTGTCATTCTAATCCCTCTTCTGGAATAACCACAGGTCATTGTCGCAGCCTTTTCTGAGAGCCCCAGGCAACTTGGCTCTGCTCAGCCCCAGCCTGGGGGCCCCAACAGAGAAGTTGCCTTGCCCAGTCTGACCCCAGCTTGGACCTTGAGGGCAGTCACTCATGAGCCAGCCCTACAGGCTGCCCCACTCCCTGTTCAAGGCCACCAACCCCTCCCCCACCACCAATGGGAACCTCAGATGGCCAGGGTACCCCAGGCTAAGCCAGGTCTGGTCACCTTGGGCCAGTCATAGCTGACTACCCCTGCAATGCTGACCCTGGGTCCCCACCACCCTCTCGCCATCACCATTGAGAGGGAAGAAGTGTCTGCACTGTGGCTCACAATAGCTTGGCCCTCACATGAACATTGCAGGGCTCCACAAATGTGAGGTTGCTCAGTGTATGCTCACAGCCACAGAGCACCTTCAGTTGGTTAGGCAATGTCCTGCAGACCGAAAGGTCACAGGTTCAATTCCTGGTCAGGGCACATGCCTGGGTTGTGGGTTTGGTCCCCAGTTTGGGTACAAGCAAGAGGCAGCTGATTGATGTTTCTCTCTCACATTAGTGTTTCTCTGCCTCTCTCTCTTCCTCCCTCCCTTCCCCTGTCTATAGACTCAGTCAAAAAAAAAAAAAGAAGTAACTTCTTTTTTCTTTTTAATAAATCCTCACCTAAGAATATGTTTTATTGGTTTTAAAGAGAGAAGAATGGCAAGAAAGAGAAACATCGATTGGTTGCTTCCTGTGTGGGCCCTGACCAGAAATCAAACCCACAACCTAGGTATATGCCCTGACTGGGAATTGAATTCACAATCTTCTGGTGCACAGGACGATGCTCCAACCAATTGAGCCACCCAACCAGGGCCAACCCCTTGTATTTCATAGGTGAACAGAAATCCTAGGGAGAAGAAACTTTTCTCGGGCAAATTGGTTTTCCAAGGCCCACTAATTTATTCATTTATTTATTCCTTCCTTTAGTAACATATCGTCATACCTCAGTACTCACAGGCTTCAAAACTTGTCAAACCTGTACTTGTCACATTTTGAGGAGAAAAATATGTTTCAGTACTTGGTGCTTGCTTGGGTCTCGTCGCACTTGCTAAAACCTGTATGAGTCACAATGCTACCTTGCAAGAGAAAATACTTCACCACTGGTCGCTTGCTCGCCAATTTGTTTGGTACTGTCTCAAGTTCTGAAACAAAGTAACAAAGACTGACAAGGTACCATTGTATTCTTATTCATTCATGTAAGGCATATTTATTGAATTTACACTATGGGCCAGAGACTGTGTTCTGTTTTTTTAAAATATATTTTATTGATTATGCTATTACAGTTGTCCCATTTCTACCCCATCATTCCCCTCCACCCTGCACACCCCCTCCCACCCACATGTCCCCCCTTTAGTTCATGTCCATGTGTCATAAGTTCTTTAGCTTCTACATTTCCCACACTATTCTTGCCCTCCCCCTGTCTATTTTCTACCTACCATCTATGCTACTTATTCCCTGTACCTTTTTCCCCCTCTCCTCCCCCCACTCCCCTATTGCTAACCCTCCATATGATCTCCATTTCTGTAGTTCTGTTCCTGTTCTAGCTGTTTGCTTAGTTTGTTTTTGTTTTAGGTATGGTTGTTAATATCTGTGAGTTTGCTGTCTTTTTACTGTTCATATTTTTTATCTTCTGTTCTTAGATAAGTCCCTTTAACACTTCATATAATAAGGGCTTGGTGATGATGAACTCCTTTAACTTGACCTTATCTGAGAAGCACTTTATCTTCCCTTCCATTCTAAATGAAAGCTTTGCTGGATAGAGCAATCTTGGATGGAGGTCCTTGTCTTTCATGACTTGGAATACTTCTTTCTAGGCCTTTCTTGCCTGTAAGGTCTCTTTTGAGAAATCAGCTGACAGTCTAATGGGAACTCCTTTGTAGGCAACTGTCCCCTTATCCCTTGCTGCTTCTAGAATTCTCTCCATTTAAATCTTGGCTAATGTAATGATGATGTGCCTTGGTGTGTTCCTCCTTGGGTCCAACTTCTTTGGGACTCTCTGAGCTTCCTGAACTTCCTGGAAGTCTATTTCCTTTACCAGATTGGGGAAGTTCTCCTTCATTATTTGTTCAAATAAGTTTTCCACTTGTTCTCTTCTTCTTCCCCTTCTGGGACCCCTATAATTTGGATGTTGGGATGTTTAAAGATGTCCTTGAGGTTCTTAAGCCTCTCCTCATTTTTTTGAATTCTTGTTTCTTCCTTGTTTTCTGTTTGGTTGTTTCTTTCTTCCTTCTGGCCCACTCCATTGATCTGAGTCCCAGTTTTCCTCCCATCACTATTGGTTTCCTGTGCTTTTTCCTTCATTTCACTTATTGCAGCCTGCATTTTTTCATCTAATTTGTGAGCAAAATCAGCCAATTCTGTGAGCATCCTGATCACCAGGGCTTTGAACTGTGCATCTGATAGGTTGGCTGTCTCTTGGTTGCTTAGATGAATTGGCTCTGGGGCTTTGATTTGTTCTCCCATTTGAACCATTTTGGGTTTTTTTTTTGTTGTTGTTGTTGTTGTTGTTTGTTTGTTTTGGTCAAGAATCCAAGATTGGCTTAGCTGAGAGTTTCTGGCTCAGTGTCTTGTCAGAGGTCTTTCATGAAATTAGTGGCCAGGGATGCAGTCTCTGAAGACTGGACCGGGATGAAGACTTGACCAGGAGCAGAGGGTCTGCTTCCACATGGCCACACGCAGGAGGCCTCACTTCCTCACAGTGTAGACCTTTTCACAGGGCTACTGGAGACGGCAGGTGGCTTCCCTCAGAGCAAATGATCCAAATGCCACTCTTTGTTTTTTTAGGACCTGGCCTCCAAATCACACATTGTCACTTGTGCTTTATTCTATCCATTAGAAGTGAGTCACTAAGTCCATTTTATCCTCAGTGGGAAGAGATTACACTAGGGACAATGTGTTCACCAAGGTGTGGGGATTATTGGGGCCACCTTGGATATTTACTTAACACCTTGGATATTTACTTGGTCTTACTTTATAGGCCAACCACAATTTTAAGAATCTGGAAGCGTGTGACATTGAGAATGAAATAGCCAACTCACCTTTGTGTCACTTTTACACATAGAAATGTAAAGAAAAGGGTGTAGTTCTTAGAAATAAAATTATTTTATAGAATACAGTACTCTAGGGGCGGTGGCCTGGGATGGGAGTAAAAGACAGAAAACTGTACAAGAACAACAATTAAAATAAAATTTAAAAAAATGAATACAGTCCTCTTTATAAATATTATACTGTTACATCCTAAGTACAAAGTTTTTACTGAGAACCAAATCCAGACCCATGCTGGGAGAAATACCTTAGATACTAGGAGGCAGCTTTAAGGAGTCCTTTGGAAGGATATAACAATGATCCTTTGACAGTTAAGAATTATGCAGGTTTATGATTCTATTTAATTTGGAGACTGAGGACACAGCAATAAACAAGACATCGGGAAGTGGGGGTGGACCGAAGGTTTACACCCTGCCCCAAAATCCCTACACTGAAGCCCTAACTCCCAATTTGATGGTATTTGGAAGTAGGACCTTTGGGAGATAATTATGTTTAGATGAAATTATAAAAGTGGGGCTCGATGATGGAATTAGCCCTTACACAGATGAAAGCTGTCTCTCTTCCCCATGTGAAGACACAGGGAGAAGGTGGCTAGCCTCCAGCTGGAAAGAGACCTCTCATGAGGAACCCAATTGGCTGGCACCTTGATCGTGGACTTCTGGCCCCCAGAACTATGAGAAATAAATTTTTGTTGTTTAAGCCACCCAGTCTATGGTATCTTGTTAAAACAGCTCAAGCAGACTACTGTCTCCTATTGAGTAGAAGCAAGGCAAAATTCACAGTGTTAGGATGTTACAGTGTTTTCAGCGGTGGAGGAGTCTTCAGGGTTTCACAACAGCTTCTGTCTGCACAGGGGCAGGGCTGATGGAAGGGAGCACCAACAACTGAAGAAGTTACTGAAATGTGACTGCAGGGCATGGAAGTAAGCATTTTAAGGGCCAACTTGGAGTTCTAAGTCAATAGTAGAAAATTTGGAGAAGAATCACATTTTTGGTGAAAGGGTGCGGTCAGTATGGTCATTGGTGTAGATTCCAATGATGAAAGATTTGTTTTTAACCGAATAGGCTCTTCAGCTTGAGTAAATAGTTTGTCATGGAAAAGATATCTAAAGTTGGAACAAGTGCTAAGACCTAGATTACTTTTCCAGGACTCAAGAGAGCAAGACGCAGTGAGGAGGCCTATATAGACTCAGAGGTCCACCCTCATGCATCCTGGTGACAAGGATGGACTCTCTTTCTTGCCTACAAGAGCAACCCAGTAAGCATATATCTAATTCTTTTCTAAAAGTTCTTGGGAAGATAAGATTCCAGGCTCACCTCAAAATAAGATAAAGTTTTAGGGGAGACCTACAACTTAGAGAGAACTGATTCAGCTGCTGTAACACAGGCCAATATCAGAGTGGCTTACAGAAGATAGCGGTTCTTAGTCTCTCCTATAATTGTCCAAGGATAAGGAGGGCAGAGCTTTACAGGGGCTCCATAGTATCAGAGACCAAGACTCCTTTTTCAGTGCTCTTCTTTCATCTCATGGCCTGAGATAGCTGCTACATCTCCAATCGCCATACTCACATTCTAGCCAGTGGAAGGGAGAAAGACAGAATGGGAAAAATACACCCTTTCTTGTTAAGGATGTGACCAGGAAGTCATATATATCACTCTGTGCAGGTCCTATATGATGGAATCAGGAGGCTGTATGTAACACTTCTGCTTAGGTCCTGTAAGGCAGAACATAGGCACATGGCCATACTTAGCTGCCAGGGAAGCAGGGAAAAGCTGTCATTTGATTAGCTGTCATTTTCTCAGCTAAACTCTGTGTTATTCTAGAAGGTAAAAACAGATACTGGGGGAAAACTAGCATATTCTGACATTAATAACCTCCTGTAATCTCGCCTAAAAGGAAGGCCAAGCAGATCAGTCATAGTCAGGTAAATATTCTTTCATTAGATTATAACTTTATGACAGCAAATTCCCTAGCTCTTTTTTCTCTTCCCTTTTACTGTCATTGCCTAGTACAATTCATGGCACAGAGTAGGTTCTCAATACATATTTATCAAGCTGGATTTAAGAGTTCCAGAAGACCCTCCTTGTGCTTCTTCCCAAGGACTTTTGTTGCAAGGATCAAGATCACTCAGTTTCCCGTCACATCAAACCTGAGAAGGTATGCTGAAAGTTCTTCCCAAAGTGACACTTTCTACCACCACTCCCACCCTGACAGGTAGTGTGGTTTCTTTATAGTCTTGGTCTCATGCCCAGCGATGGTGCATTTTAGATTAGTAGAGCACAAAGAACAGCTTGATGGCCCATGATGTGAAAAAGCCAGGCTCTTCTGGCCATTCTAATATGTTATCACTATAAGCAAACTTGGTATCTTCCTAAGAGAATTTTATCCCAAGGTCTTCCACATTGCACAGATTAATTCTTTTAGCTAGGAGAGGCCAGCTTTGGATGAATGGGGCATCTATTGGGAGGTGCTGAAGGGCCACATCAAGCACTCGGAGACTCTGGCCTTCTCAGTTCGGGCCTGGATTAGCCTTACAGCTCTCCCCTGAGGGCTGTGCTTCCAGCCTCTGCATCTAATAAGCTGAGAGAATCAAAAACAGTAAAATGTGGAAGATAATACAAGTCAATAAAAAAGATAAAGTAAATAAACTAAGAAGAAATTTAAAAAATGGTGAAAGAGTAAAAAAAAAAAAAAAAAAAAAGGCAACAGGCAAGTGATAATATGACCTAAAAATAAACCAAATAAACTTAAAAGAAATGAAAAGATAGAACAAAGACACAATAAGGCAAAGGTTAGAAATAAAAGATGGAGAATAAAAGCATAATACAATAACAATAAATCTAGAAGATAAGATGCTATAAAATAAAATAGTATAAAATAACTAGATGAAAGACAAAACAAAGATTAAAAATGACTAAGTAAAACCATTAAAACCAGAAAAATAAAAGAATAAAAGGGATTAAAACAATAAAATGTGTTACACCAAAATCAAAAGGAATAAAAAATTTAAAAGACTGGGCTATGGGAAAAGAAAGTAATAGATTAATTTTGTTTGAAATTAAAATAATGCTGCAGTGAAAGTACAGAAGCTTACCCCTCGTGCAGATGCATCCCTGAGTCCAGGCAGCCTCAAGGTTGTGCAGGCCTCCCAACCTCTAAGCATCCGTGTTGATTTGCTAGGGCTGCCCTAACAAAGTACCAAGGACTGGGGACTTCAGTAGATGTATTGTCTCACAGTCCTGGAGATTAGAAGTTCACGATCAAGGTGTGGACGGGGTTGGTTCTGCTGAGGGCCCTGAGGGAAGGACTGTCCCAGGGCTCTCTCCTAGACTAGGAGCAAGATGGCTGTGTCCTCACTGCATATTCCCTCTGTGTGCAAATTTCCTTTTTTCCTTCTTTTTTAAAAAGATTTTATTTATTTATTTGGAGGGAGAAAGAGAGGAAGAGAAATGTCAATGTGTTGTTGCCTCTTGTGCATCCCCTACTGGGGACCTGGCCTATAATCCAGGCATGTGCTCTGACTGAGAATTGAACCCACAATCCTTTGGTTCGCAAGCTGGCACTCAATCCACTGAGCCACACCAGCCAGGGCCAAATTTCCTCTTCTTTCCTTATAGGACACCAGTAACATGGGATTAGGACACACCCAAATGATACCATTTAAATTTCATTACCTCATAAAGACCCGATCTCCAGATATAGTCATGTTTTGAGGCCCTGGGGATTAGGACATATGAGTTTGGGGAGGATGGTGGATGCAGTTCAGCCTTAACAGCATCCCTGCCAGGATTCCCTGGGAAGAGACCCTCCAGACAGAGAGAGGAAGGCAGAGAGCAGGACCTTTGACCTCTTACCTGCTTTTGGGCCTCCACTGGAACCAACATTTTTTTCCTCTTGATTTTAGTTTCTGATGAATATTCTACATTTCACTTGGACCCACAGGGCAGGAATGCTTAGCCCTAGAAGGATAGGTCCTGGAATCCCTAACCCTTTCCTCTCCTGAGGTTACCATTGCTGGGAGCGAAAAATGTCCCTGCAGCCAGTGTTCTATGGCTAATGGAGAGGCCCACTCATGGGGCTGGGCTAGTCTACTTGGCTTTTCGGGCCAAAAAACTTCTGTTTTGGCTAAAAACATTTGTGAGATGAAAGGTACCCTCTAACTCCCCCCACACTGACAGCATGATCTTGGAGCTTAGTATACACTTCATTGTCTTCTGCCTTTTCTAATCAGGGAACCTGGGAGAGAGCTGGGCACCAGAATGCCTCATTCCTGGGAATGAATTTTCTGTGCTTGGTTTCTCTCTTGCTCCAAAGGTGGGGCTCAGAACTGTGTGCAGTGGAGCGAAGCCTAAGGGATCCTCCCGCTCTCATCCTGGAGAAGGAAGCACAGAACCATAGGAGAAGCAAGGCAGAGATCACTTCACTCAATCTCCTCGTTAATAGTTGAGGAAATGAAAATCCAGGAAGGAAAGACTTCCCAGAAGGAAATGTTCCTGTTCTCCACCTCACCCCCCTCTCTCACACACACACAGCAGGCAGAGTCCAGGCCCCAAGCTGCTTTCAGACAGGGCAGGCTTGGTGTCACTCAGCCTGTGCAGGTGCATAAGGACCTGTGCTCAGAAGAGCCCTGGGCTCGATTTAGTGTTCTGCTATTGCCATCTTGAATTCTTAAAACATTTTGGAACTTGGAGCGACATATGTCATTTTGCAGTGGGCCCTGCAACTTGTGGTGGCCATCTGACCCTCTGGCTCCACTTCCCACTGTGTTGTGACGAGGAAGGCAGCATAGCCACCCAAGCTCCTTTGACCATAAACTGTCCTGAGCAGAGATTCTGGGTACAGTTTTACCACAAGATAAGCCCTGCAGAACAGGAGGAGAAAGGGGAGGTTGTCTTTGACTCAGGCCTCAAGTCCTTCTCTCTAATCTTAATTCCCCAGTGGGATTTTGGCTAGGACGTGAACCTTAGAGTCATCCACCTAGAATTTCCAGCTTGCAGACTTGGCCAGTCCCAGCCCTGTTCCCTTCAAGATCTCCTCAGTCTGTCTCCCCCAGGAGCAAGAGAGGGAAGGGAAGAAAGGAAAGTGAAAGTATCAGCCTCTCTGGATGGCCTCTTCCCTCCTCCTCCTCCTCCTCTTTCTCCTCCTCCCTTCTTTCTCCCCCCTCGTTGCCATGGAGACCAGAACAAAGCCTCTCTTTCCCCTCTTTTCTGGATTGTTAATTGTCCTTTCTCCATGGTGCCTTTGTTAATTGTTGCCAGTGCCTCCCAGGATGAGGATCTAGGTCTCCTTAAGACCGGAAAGAGGGTTAAAAACAAGTTAGGTGGTGGGGGTGGGGCACCATGGCCAGGTGGTGGGGGTGGAGGTGAAGAGTTGTGAGGAGGCAACTTCAGGGTTTTTTAAATTGCCCAGGCTTCTGAGAAGGAAACCCCTCTTTACCTTTTTCTCTTTCAGGTAGGGCCCAATGCCCTCCCTGCACCCCCTCCCCCAATGGGAAGGGACAGCAAGAGGAAAAACAACCGTTGCGTATATGCACATCTGTGTGCATGAGTGTGTCTTTGACTGCACCCATTCAAAGTTGATCAGTAAGATATGCAACCTGATCTTTACCCCCAGCATTTGGGACTAATAATTACATTTACAGAGAGAATGAGGCTGCTATGGATGTGCAAGTGATTGCTCCACCCCTCCCCCTCCTCTATCCTCCATGGTAGCTAAACATGTAAAGAATGGAGTGGAGGTTTAGGATGTGTGTGTGTGTGTGTGTGTGTGTGTGTGTGTGTGTGTGTGTAAGAAGGACTCCAGTCACCAGCATTAGTTGAGCACATGCACTGAATGGGTCCGTGTATGTGGGCATCTGCGAGTGTGCGAGTGTGTTGGAGGGTGGTGGTATGGGTTGAATTCTCTGTCCTTGGTTGCAAAGTCCTCAGTTAGGGGACAGGAGGCTGACTGTCACATGAGGAGCAGAGACCTGTTTCTACTTCTAGGGTCTAGGCTAGAATCTAGACTGTTGAATAACACTCAAGTGCTAGTTTATATGGTTCAGAATTTAAGAACCACAAAACCCCATAGGAAGTGAAGATGGCACCGCAGAAGAAAAGCATTGGCCTGAGGGTCAGAAAACCTGGTTCAAACGTCAGGATCTTGCCCCTCCACCACGAAGTACTGAACAGTTTCCTTCTGCTTCTGAGCGTCATTTCCCTCATCTGTGAGATGGAACTGTCCCCATCTCCACAGAGCTGTTGGCAGACTAAAGGAGATTTTGCGTGTAAGTGCAGGTCTTGGGCAAGATGCCTCCTCTTTCTGTGCACAGGGTAGAGCCGGAGATGTTTCTGGAAGGCTGATTCCTTCCAGGTCTTATACTTTGATAGGTAAATGAAACATTCTGTGACTCAATCTGTGATCTTGATTATCTCCTACATTGGAGCGTGACTCTGAAAAACTCAAGTAGAACTAAGTAGAAGCCCCCAAGCACGGCCTGAACAGAGTGCCCGATCCTGATGAGCTGCTGTGGGAGTCACCATGGGTGAGACCCACATGAACTGAGAGCACTCTGACTCCCATGTCTGGCTACACATCTCTAGAAAAGCACTTCCTCAGTCAAGAGTGTGAAGAGCTGGTATGCAGACAAGCTCCATTAGGCTGGGCCTACCCTGACCTGACCCGAAGACCCCTCTCCATGGCACAGAGAAAATGGCCCTTGGTTAGGTGAGGGTGGTCAGGAATGGGGGAGCAGGCAGGGCTTTGGGCAAAGTGAGACCGGGATTTCAGTGTGGCTCTGTCCTTCTCCCAGCTCCTCAGCTCACTGTCTTGCAGCTTTCCTTCCCTCACCCTACTCCTGGAACACTGAGGAAAGCAATTCCGCCCAAGGGAACTTGCATTTTACACCTTGTCTCTAACTTGGGGCTTAAAGGGAACCCCAGCACCCTGGGTGCTGCAGCACCACCAGTGCTCAGGATCAGGCTTAACAGCCACAGGAAGGGAATTGGAGACTCACTGAAGCCAATCAAAGTCATTCCTTCAGCAAATACTTTTTTAAGCATCTACAGCAGGTCCTCAAATAACATAATTTTGTTATAAGGTTGGTGAGATGCTCTAGGAACTTAATTCTTGTGTATATTAATTAGTCTATAGCCTATAGTAAAATTGGTTTCTACACCCTTTTCTGAAAGTTCAAGAATATATTGACATCATTAAGTGAGGACTGACTTAAGTCTGGGCTGTGGAAACGGACCCTACAGCCTAAAGGGGAAATAGAAAAAGCGCAAGAAAACATAAAATTAAGCACCAACTGTGTGCTAAGTGCTATGAAGGAAGGAGGGGCTGAGGAGGAGGAAAGGGTAGAGGGTGATTTTAGATGGGGAGGAGGGCAGACCAAGGCACTGTTGTGTTGAGACCAGAGGACTAATAGGAGCCCATGCGGGGAAGAGCAGGGTTTGGGGAGTGCTTTCTCTGTAAAGAGGTATTTATAGGGTTTGAAGTGTAGTTTAAGGCGGATCTTTCAGTGTGGAAGATCTGATTGGAACTGGGCTAAATTTGTGAGATAACAGTTTAGGATTGGAGGACATAGTGAGGGAGGGTCTTGAAAAATAAACAATAAGCTAGTGGTTTGCCAGGTTAAGCAAACAATTCTCCCAAGGAGGGGTTTGTTTGAGCAGTCTATTGTTCAGATAAATTGATTTTCAGGAAGTTTCTGAAGCAAATAATGAAGTTATTTACTGGTTTACAGTGTTATCTTCCTGGACAAGAAATTTCTGGAACAAATATTACAGTCATGTTGATGTAAACAGTCTTGGTTAAATTGTGCGGCTGCCGGTGTCTCAGCTCTAAGCAGTGAGGCTGCGCTGGTCTGAGAGACGATGATAGCCTGGGCTACGGCGGAGATCGGTGTATATTTTTGGAGACAGATCAACAGCATTAATTTGATTAGATGGGAAAGGAGGAATCAAGGATGACTTTTAGGTTTTAGCCTCAGACACTGGGTAGGTGGGAGGACTACTTATGGAGGTGGGGCAGATGGGCCAGTGCACTAGCAGGCTTGGGAGCAGTGGCTAAAGAAAGGTTCAGTTTGGAACATGTGAAGTTAAGGGTGTCTGTGAGATAGATGTCAAGCGTGTGGTTGGGTACATGAGTCTGAAGTGCATTAAACAGATTTAATGCACTGGAGATTTAAATAAAAAATTGGGAGAATCATCAGCACATACTTGTTATTTAAAACTACGGAAATGGATAAAATTTCACCTAGGGAAAGAAAGGAAACGTGGTATAGGAGAGAACCCACATGAAACAGCCACTGGAGACAAAGGTGGAGAAAGGAATAAAAATAAGGGAGGCAAGGAAGAGCAACCAGTGAGGTCACAAGAAATTCAGGAGAGTGTGAAGTCACAGAGTGAGTGTTTCAAGGAGAAAGTGGTTGGCTGGGTTGAATGGTGTAACAGCGATCCTGGGAAATGGTATGATAGTATAGAAAGACCTAGAATCTTCAGAGTCAGAGAACTTTCTCCCATCGCTTACTAGTTATGACCTTGAACTTCATTTTCCTTATCTCTAAAATGGGGATAATGATACCAACCTCACAGAATTAGGCTAAGGTGCAAGTAGATTCTTTATGTGACAGTAGTACCATGCATAAGACATAGTAGGCAGATACTTAAAAACATCTCAATTTAGCCCTGGCCGGGTGGCCCAGTTGACTGGAGCATCGTATTGTCCCTTATACCAAAAAGGCTGCAAGTTCCATTCCCTGTCAGGGCACATATATAGGTTGCAGGTTCAATCCCAGTTGGGGGCTGCATACAGGAGGCAACAGATAGATGTTTCTCACATCAGCATCTTCCCACTGCCCCCACACCTGTCTAAAATCAATGAACATATCCTTGGGTGAGGTGTTAAAAAAATCTCAATTTAGTGGCAACGATTGGGAAGAGTAGATACCTATGAAGTGAAATATAGTGGATTGGGGGGCTGTTGAAGAGAGGACAGCCCACCTCCATCCCTCTATTCTTCCTCTCTCAGTCTGCTGTGGCTAAGGACAGCTACAGGTAGGGACTCATAATGAAGCTGTCCACTGAAGCTTGATCAGGAGCCAGAGGAAACATCCAGGTATATGGCAAACAGAGGCATGTTGGCTGGTGGCATCAGGGCAACTCTCATGGTTTCTTTTTCCTTTCCTACTTTTATTTTTTACTGAATCATTGGGGTGACACTGGCTAACAAAAACTATACAGGTTTCAGGTGCACAGTTCTACAACACATCATCTGTACACTGTACTGTATGTTCGCCACCCCAGGTCAAGTCCCTGTCCATCACCATTCATCCCCCCTGTACTCTCCTCCACCAACTCCCTGTCTCCCTGCACCCAGCCACCAGCCATATCACCATGCTGTTGTCTGTGTCCATGAGTTCTTTTTCCTTTTCTGTTCAATCCCTCCACCTGCCCCCCCATCATGGTTTCTGAAATGGCTTCATCCATAGTTATCCCAAAGCCACACTGTGATGTGTTAATATTGATTTCTCTTACCTTTTTGCCCTGACCTGTTTCCTCCTTTCCATCTTCCCCACCCCTAGCTTAGCGCAGGCCTGCATCCGTTTATTTCCATTGTCTGGTTACTAGCCTTCCTGCCTCCAGCTAGAATGCTCTCAGCAGAAGCCCTGCTTAGGATCTCTCACTGATTTCCCATTCCCTTCAATTAACCAACTGAACAAGCATTTTTCAAGGGCCTGCTCTTTGCCAACCTCTGCCGTCATGGAGGTTACAGTCCAGTGGAGGGAGACAGACAAATGAGCTGTTTTCATATCTATATCTAGGGGCTTTTGGAGCCCTTACTCAGATAGGGTACCTGAACCAGATTGGCCTGTCAAGAAAAGCTCCAGGAAGAGTTGCTATCTAGGCTGAGAACTAAAAGAGAATAGAAAGAGTTAGCCAAGGAAGTCTCTGGGGAATGATGAAATCCTATACCCTTAAAAGGTCTAGCCCTGAGCAGTGTGGACCAGTGGGTTGGGCCTCTTCCTGCAGTGTGAAGGGTGGCCAGTTCCATTCCCAGTCAGGGCACATGCTTGGGTTGCATGTTCCAGGTGCATACAAGAGGCAATCGATTGGTGTTTCTCTCTCACATAGATTTTCTTCTCTCTCTCTTCCTCCCTCCCTCCCCTCCCCTCTCTCTAAACATAAATAAGTAAAATATTTTCTTTAAAAAACTAGCGGGGGTGGAAATGGGAGGGAGGTGAGGAGGGCTGGGGCAGTGGGCTGGGATGGGAGTAAAAGACAGAAAACTGTACAAGAACAATAATTAAAATAAATAAAGAAAAAAGAACAATAATTAAAATAAAAAAATTTTTTAAAGGAAAAAAATATTTTCTTTACATTCTATTGTTTTTCTTCCATTACTATTTATCCCTCTTTACATTTTCTCCCACCTCCACCCACTCCTGATAAATAAAATCTTAAGAAAAATTTTAAGATTTGTAGTTGGTCTGTACCCAGCCAACCATCACCTGCTGAGAGCCTGGTCCCCACACTGCGGCCACATTATTTGCAGCTCCACCATTGCCACTCCTTTAACCTCCTCTACTCCTACAGTTCCTTCCAAGACCCACTTCACCTGACACCTTTCCCGAAAGACCACACTCTAGTGCCTTTGGTGGGCCCCATGCCCCTTGTACTTGCCTGATCTCAGCACTCTTTAAAAAAAATCCTGGCCAGAGGATACAGTTACTGATTTTAGAGAGAAGGGAAAGGAGAGAGAAAGAGAAACATTGATTGGTTGCCTCCCTAGGAGCTCCCACTGGGGACCGAACCGCAACCCAGGTATGTGCTCTGAACGAGAATCGAACCTGTGAACTTCTGGTGCACTGGAGAAGGATGCTCCAACTAAAGGACCTCAGCACTCTTGCACTTCACCGTAATTATATGTTCACTCATCCGTCTCCTTCACAAACCGGGAATCTGGAAAGGGCCGGACATCCCTCTATGTAAGGGGATGGGGGGGGGGGCGGGAAAAGAACTTGTTTGCCAGAGAAAAATGGCAAGATTAGGAACTGGTCTGAAACATCAAGAAGCTGTCTAGCTGCAGGTGGGATCAGGATCCTAAGAGAGATTTTGAAATGGGGGTTTTAAAAACCCTAAATCGAGCCTATCTGTCTGAAAGGGTTAGGAGGCTGGGAGTTGGATGGACAACTTCTTGTCTTGCCCTAAGGAGCCGAGTGTCTGAAGAGACCCTATTCCTGGGCAGTGGGAGTGGGCAGAATCCACGTCTTTATTCTCTCCACCCCGACCCACCCCCCAACCGCTAAGGAGCCTCAGCTCTCCCCTTTCCACCAGAGGTTTCCAGCTGTCGATGCCAGGATGGACCTGGCTGCAGCGAGGAGGAGGGAACTCTCTGTCCCTCCCTCCTCCATCTCCCCACCCTTCCTCCCTCCTCCTCCCCCTGCCCGCTCTGTCTCCCTCCCTCTTTTCTCCTCTGAGGCTGTGGAGTCGCCTCGCAGCCGCGAGCCGGGAGCGCCCCGCTCCCAGTCCCAGCTTGGAACTGAAGTGTGTGAGTGCCGGGTCCTGGCATCCGCCCCGGAGCGGCGGCCGGGTCTGAAGCCGGGCGCAGCGGTCAGTCGCAGAGGCCGGGATCCGGACAGAGCGGCGGCGCGGAGCCGGAGAGCCGGGGAACGGGAGACCCGGTCGGAGGGCCGGCGCCGCGTCCGTGCGAGTCCGGTGCAGGACCGCGGAAGGCAGGGAGACCGCCGCGGCAGAGGGCAGAGGGTAGAGGGCAGAGGGCAGAGGGCGGAGACCGGCCTGGCTCGCGGAGGGCTCCGCCCGGGACTGCTGCCGGTTGCTGGGCGCGCACCCGGTCGGCTAGGAGTCCGGAGTGAGTCCCTGGCCGACGGCGGGGGGGCGTGCCCCTCCTCGCCCAGCTCCCTATAGCTGCGTGGCGGGGCATGTGAGCGGGAAGCCGGGACCGCCAGCGCGAGGCCGGCTGGAGGAGCAGCAGGATCGTAGAGCAGCGAGCCCAGAGCCCAGCGCTCGGCTGAGTAGTAAGTGCTCCCCTTTCGTCCCCTCCCCGCCCTCGGAAGTTTGACACTCGCGCCCTCACGGTTCCGGGCACACGCCAGTTCTTATCTCTGCTAGTTTCCATCCTTTGCAAAGTTTTCCGAGGAAGGACGGACCCCCACCTGACCCCAGTAACGCTGGTCGGTTGGGGCTCCTCGGGGGTAGAGGCAGGGTCCTTGTGGAGAGGGGTAGCCCTCTGGTGGGGCCGTGGATGGCTGCGGGTGTCCGTGCCTGTGCGCCCGGTGCGGGCCGAGCTGACGGAGTCCCCACGCCTGCTCCTGGCCGGGCGGCACCAGGTCTTTCACATTCTCTCATTTCAAGGATTTCCCAGCGGGAAGCCAAAGCAACCTGCGCGCGCCCCAAGTGGTACTCGGGGGCCGGCCTCCAGACTGAGATCCCCCCCGCCCCGCCCTGGTGTGTGGGGTGCGGGGCTCCAGCCAAAGCCACCCTCACTACCCACTCCAGGTCGGTTCCCCTACCGACCAGCCCGGCGCTGCATCCTGTTTGTTTTCTGCTCCGGCTGCTCCCGTTTCACCCCCTCCCACCTCCCCCGTGGTCTTCTAACGACCCCCACCTCCCGCCTGGGATGTCGGAGGTGAACCTTTTCATCCAGATTTCGCCGAAAGAGCAAATCGTGCCTGGGGGTAGAGAGGTGGGGGGCGGGGGGCTAGTCGCTCTGTTCCCAGCGGTTCGCCATTGTTTTCCCACATCGCGCGTTCCGTACGTAAACACACACACACAGTGCTTCTCACAGACACACTCACACTCATTCACTCACTCTGCTTCACACACGCACGCACTCACACACTGCTTCGAGTCCGGAGACGCGCGGGGATTGCCCGCGGGGTCTCTAGCTACAAGACCAGCCTGGCAGCTGCTTCATTTCTTCACTGGATCTGGGAGTTGGGGGTTGGCAGGGATGTGGGGGTGGCCCGAGAGTCCCGGGCGGGGCCGCGGCGAGCTGTCCTTGGGCGGGAAGTGAATTTTGAACTTCAGCCCTGGACCCTTCCGGGAGGACCCCAGCGCAGGAGCGGCGACTCCCGCCCTGTAGAGCTGACGGCAGCTGCAAGGACTCCAGCGGCGCTTTTGGCAGCCGCCTCTGCCACCGGGGCTAGGAGGAAGCAGGGGAGTTTTCCTGGGAAGTTTGCTTTGACTCTGTGGGAATTTCCGGGCAGGGCGCCTCGGTGCTGGTCAAGGGGTTTGGCAAAAGACAGCCAGAGAAGATGCTGCCTCTCTGGGAGGGGTTTTCCAGGGACCCTGGCTTCCACTGGGCACCCTGAGGAAGCAGCGCTCCAGATGCTGGGATTCAGCACATCTTGGTCCTAATTCCCCACCAACGTGAGCTCTGGCGAGTGCTTTAAGTTTTCTACATTTTCCCTCACGCAAAATGGGCAGAGTTATGCACATGTTTTTGAAACTGGTACCCAATAATTAGTTAAGTGATAGTGGTTGGGAATGCAGGAACGCCAGGAGGATAGGGACCCCTTTACAGGACCACTGAAAGCCAAGTATAACTTGGTCGATAAGAGCCGCAGCCCATGGAGTTCGAGCCTAGGGATTGCCACTGGCAATATTATCTTGAGTAATTTAACCTTACTGTTCTGTGCCTCAATTTGCACATCTTTAAAATGGGTTTAATATGAACAGTACCTCATAGGGTTGTCTTGAGGATTAAAGTCTTGATAAAGTGAAGGTCACAGAACAGTGCCTGGCATATAGTAAGTGCTGGGGAAATGGTAGCTGTTCTTGTCGTTATTACTACCATGACCTTGTACAGAGTTCAGAAGAGCACTTTGGGATTGTGCACATTTAATCAATTAGAGTAATTGTCCACTTCTGGGAAGGAAGAAACCTCACATTTCCCATCCTTTCCTGTTTTTGGCTTGTTAAATCCTCCCTATGCCTTGTCTGCTTCCATCTTGTTAAGTCTTTTATCTTTCTTGCCCCCCTTCCTTTCTCCCTCTCTTCCTTCATATTTTTTGTGAAAGTCACTTCATTCCCTCTTTAAAAAAAAAAAAAAAAATCAGCCCTGGCTGGTGTGGCTCAGTGGATTGAGCACAGACCTGTGAAGCAAAGGGTCACAAGTTTGATTCAGGGCACATGCCTGGGTTGTGGGCCAGGTCCCTAGTGGAGGGCAGATGAGAGGCAACCACACATTGATGTTTCGCTCCCTCTCTTTCTCCCTCCATTCCCTTCTCTCCAAAAATAAAATAAATAAATAGATAGATAGATAGATAGATAGATACATACATACATACATGAATCTTGGTCCCACTGTAGTGTTCTCAGTGGAAATCAGGCTCCAGGAAGGAAGTGTCTCCACAGGGTGTCCCCTGAGTACAGGGCAGGGGCTGCTGGCTCATGGATTGGATGTGCATTTGTGTCTCCGGGGCTTTGTGAATTTCTGAAGAAAGCAGCACAGGTATCCAGGGCCCCAGGGAAGAGTCAGGTGGTAGGCCTGGCTGTTCTGGAGAAGGAAGCTCTGTGTTGCCTGTTGCTGGGGCTCACTTGGGAACCTGGAATATCCCAGCTGCTGGGGTAGAATGGATGTGGGATTTTGGGTATATGATGGGCCACAGTCTCACCTCCAACTTTCCACTTTCATGTAGAGTATTTTCTAGGAATTTGGGTTTATCACAGCTCCTTATCTGATTCTGGACTCTGAACTGGGTGACGGTGGTGGTGGGGAGAGCAGGCTGTTGCTGGCCACCCACACTGTCTCATACAATGGGCTCTTCTCCTTTCTCTGACTGAGCCTCTTAACTTCCACCCCAGGCATGAGGGAGGGTGGCCAGGGGGTTGGTTCTTGGTGCTCAGAGATCCTGCAAGTGTGCATTTAGTGACGACAACCAGCCAATTCAGTCACCTGCATTCATTCCTTTAACAGAAATTTTTGAACACCTATATGCACCAGCGGGGCTTCAGGGCTGAACAGACAGGTGGTGTGCCTGCCTTCAGGGATAGTTTCTAGTTGGAGGCAACAGGCAATGAGTAACTTGAAATAAGTAACCAGGACAATATTAGAACCTTTGTGATATGAAAGAAATACATGAAATATATGAAAGAAACATAACAGGGTGATGTGATAGAGAACATGTGTGTGGAGAGTGGGCAGGGGTGGCCCTAGATTGAGATTGAGAGGCCAGTGAAAGCCACCCTGGGGAGAGGAGCGCTCAGTGAGGCCTAAAGGATGAAAAGTAGGCAGTGGCACAAAACTTTGAAGAAAGTCCAGCAAGTGAAAGAAGTCGCCGAGGCGGTCCTGGCCGGGTTCTCTGTTGGCTAGAGTGTTGTCGCATTATGACAAACTTCCTAGTTCAATCCCTGGTCCGGGCGGAATGCATGAAGCAACCACCGAAAGCACAAATTAGCGGAAAACCAAATCGATGTTTTTCTCTTTCTCTCCTCTCCTTCCTCTCTTTTTCTGAAACCAATAAATTTAAAAAAGATTAAAAAGGACAACTGCTGGGGCCAGAACCGGGTCTGCAACAGCAGTGTGGCTGGAGGGGAGACTGGAGAAATCTGAGAAGGGCAGAGCCTGGTCACAGGGGCCTGGCAGGCCTGAGCGGTGAGGAGCCCGGGTTTGACGGCCACGGCAATGAGATGCCATTGGAGAGTTTCAAGTAGGGGAGTGACGTGATCTGATTTATGGTTTTAATAGATTATTTGGTGCACATGACGTGGTAATCAGAGTTGCCCCACGGGAAGGAGATGGTGCCCGAGGAGTGGGGTGGAGGCTAGATGGTGTTTTCCCTTCAGACCCCTGTGTCTTTTCTGACTGTGGTGCCGTGTGCATGCACCAGCTGTACCAAACCCCCCAAACCTCAAAGCGAACGTGCAGTTAAAAAAGAATAGCTTATAACCCTGAAACTGCATGATGAAAAATGTAAAAAGTGATATGAAACTACATAGTTACAGGTTCAGTTTTGCAGAGATAGTTCTATGTACACACACGCTTCATGCACATGTAGAAAGAAAACTAGAAGGCTGCCTTTCTAGTAAATTCGAGATACTGGACATAATAGTGATTTTTACTTTTGTGTCTTCTGTTGATTTTTCCAATCTTATACAGTGGTTCTGAACTGCTTTTATAAGTGGAGAAAAATGTAAAAAAATGATTGCTTCAACTGTAGTCATTTGAATCATCCTCCAAGTAGAGGATAACTCAAAGGTGCGCAAGGATAGAAACAGAGACTCCTGCTAGGAAGGAGCCTGACTCTGAATTGAGATGATGCCTTGGATTAGGGTGGGCCAGCAGGAGCTTGTTTTGGAGGCAGAGCCAACAGGTCTCACTAACACACCATTGCCTGACATTATGCTTTGCTCTTGCCTAGAGAGGGCATTCATCCCCGCTCAGACTTTGTAATCAGAAGTGTGGGAATAGTGATGGTGAAGGGCCATTTCCAATGCTGCCTTGGTTTTAGAAGTGTCTCAGGTGTCAGCTACATCCTTAGCCCCATTTTAACTCCTAGTAGAGTATGGGGGCTAGGGGTCCCTCCTGAATATTTTGCTACTTTGATAATTAGCAGATTTAGGGCAACTGATGTATTAAGTGAAGGATTTAGAGCCGAGTGCGGCGTATGCAGTACAGAACATCTCTGAGCTTCCATTTTCCCGTCGGTGAAATGGGACAGTACCAATGGGAAGCCCTGCCTCTTAGAACTTGAAGGCTCATGTCAGCTCATGGCTCGTGGCTGCAGTAGGCCTCCATGAGTGGTAAGGGTCTGGGATTTGCTGTTGCCAGATAAGTGTGTGTTTGGGCTGCACTTGACTGTATAAAGGTTTTGTCCTGGGCGGGCAGGAGAGGGGGGTGCTTTGAGATTGGCCCTTTTGGGCAGCTCCCTGAGGAGGGATAGGAAGCCGAAGGTGAGTTCACTCACGAAGCCGTGCCTGTGCGCCCCTCCCCCAGCCACGCTCAGGGGTGAAGCTGAGTGTTTGCAAAGGACTCTGCTGGAAAGGCCTGGCATGCCCACAGTAAATCGTGCTTTGAATGGGAATTAAAATCGTACTCAGTGTTTGCTTAAGTGTCTGCCGGAACTAGCTGTGATCCTTACCTTTTGCTGGTCCCCTTCCTGGAACTGGGATGTGTTACCCAGGTAGGCCAGGTAAACTGTCGCAGTGCCTATTACTAGGCAGGGAACCAGGGCCTGTGAAGACCACTTTCGTGAGTCCTGCAATCTCTCTGTTCCAAACAGGAAGACATGCCCTGGTGGAGTCTTTGCTGGGGCAACCCCATTTTGACTGGTCTTTCTTCTAGCCCTGTGGAAAGACCTGATTGGGAGATTCGTTACAGGCCGGCTCAGCAGGGCCATCCTCAGACTCGGCCAGTTTCTCTGGTCGGGGGCCACGCTGTTTCTTTGAAAAAATCAAATACTTTCTCTGAGCAACAGTGACACGGTAGTTCCCTTCTAAGGGTGGGGTCGGGTGTTCAGTTCAGCCTGAGCACCACAGATCGAGCCCAGATACCCATGTGTCCATCTTTGTTCAGGCCTCTTGGTGATGACAGCCAAGAGGCCTGAACAAAGGTTTCCGTCCACCCTGCGTGGTCCACAGCTTCCATCTGCTACTCCAGGGATGTTCTTGTCTCTCCTGCCCCTGAACACACCTCTGGTCCTGTGACCTGCCATGTTTGGGTGGGGCCGCAGGGCTTCCTTGCTCACTCCTAGCTGGTGCTGTAAGGGAGGGTTTGGATGGACCCGGAAATGGAACAGTGCCAGCGGTTGGCGAGGCTGTGCGGGGAGCAGGAAGTGCCCAGGTCACCTGTGGGCAAACCCAAGGCCTGGGCACAGCCAGGATGGGCTGTGCATGACCTGTCATCTCAACTCAAGTGTGCACATGGGGACAAACTAGGAGGGCAGCAGGGGATGAGATTCGTAGCCAAAGGTTGAGGGTTCCAGCCAGAAATGTTTTATGGGGTAGGGGTCAAGGGTGGGGCATGTATGGGGTGCCTTGTATCACTCCGGGAAGCCTGACACAGGCACTGAAATCTGAATTCCATTCCCTTGCCCTTGATACACAACACAGCATTCAGATTCCCCTCTCCAGAGAAGTGGCCTTAGCATTTATATGGCCTCAACACGAAGCCCTATAAACAGCTTAGGGGACTGTGGCTGGGTTGAGGGGAGGGACTTAGTGTTACCCGCCCCCTCCCCCCACTTTGTCCCCTCTGTGTCTTCTGGGGAGATGTCCAGAGTTGGCCGAATTTCAGTGTTTAGACTTGAGGAGAGGAAGGAGAATGGGAAGGGGCCACAGACTGGGCAGGAACCCTTGGCCCTCTTCCCCTGCTGGTTTAGGTCTGATCCCTGCCAGGCCTGGAGCTCCCTGGGGGATCCGCCCCAGAGGAGGCCAGACTGGTCTCCTCCCTTCTCCTTACCTCCCCCATCCCCGCCCCTGCTTGACTCAGAATGGAATGTGCAGCCTGTGGAACAGGATGGGGTGAGAACTGGTTCCCAGAGGCCTGATCCCAGCCCCCTCCTGCCCCTCCACAAAGGAACTCTGGGGACTCTGGGGCTGGTCCAGTTCCTTGGCACTACTAGCAGTCCCAGATCCAGTGCTGAGTTGGGGCAGAGGTGGATGCCATGTGGTCATGGGGGTCTAGGGCCAGCCATCTGGAAGGGCAGCCAGGGTTTTGGGGTTTCCTTGTAAGTCCCAGATGAGGGCAGGTGGCCGACAGATTAGGGTGAAGCAGGCAGACTCTCCAGAGCTTGCGTGACCTGCCGTGGACCAGTAGCCTTTGTTGACTTCTTTTTTAAAAAATTGTGGTTCCTATTTATTTTCTTATTTCTGTAGTTTCCAAAAGCAGTCCAACAATGTTGTACTTTTGTAATTGTAATTAAACTGGAAAGGATTTAGAATATATGTAGAATTGCCAGCCAGTGAAACAGAAAAAGTAGTTATCAGTTTACTCTCTGGAAGACCAAAAGGAGTCAAGGCTTGACCAACACTAGAATTCTGCAAAAAGAAAGGTCCCTGGCAGGAGTGGAAATGGCAGAAGTCTGCGGAGAAGCCTGTAAGACAGGACCAGTACCCTCAGAAGAAGACATTGGAGTGGGCCCCATGGGGCCTGGGCAGGGGTGGGTGGCCCAGGTACCCAGGCTCTTGAGGCCTCCTGCTTTGGTCCTGACACCCTCACCTGCCCTCATGCTGACTCCAGAGAATTAAATTTTGCCTGGCCACACAAGGCAGGTCCTGTGCCCTCAGAGTGGAGAGTGAGAAAAATTTTCTGTTTCAGTGTGTGGGGTGTGAAGCTCCCTTGAAATCTTGCCCCTCACCTCCCATTTGAAGGAGCCTGAAGTCATTTGCCCATCCCTGTGAGCTTTGGTTCCAGGCCTGTCCCTGGAGGGGTGAGGTGGGGTGGGGAAGGAAGGGCGAATAAAAGATTAGTGGGGAGGGGCTGGAAGGCAGCCTGTGAGCAGGTACAACCAGGCCTCAGAGGCAGGTGGGGTGAGGGGAGTGGGGAATGAATAGGGAGCTGTTGAAAGCAGAAGGGAGTGGCCCCTCCAGCCCCTGCCATTTCTCGGCTGGCCTGGCTCCCTTTTTCTTGCCTGGTGGAGAGGGTGTCTGTGCGTGCGTGCACACACATGTGTAGGTATGGGCAGCTAGCTGGGGGCTGGGTCAGCCCCGTCTGGCCCCTGGGAGGCCAGGCAATGCCTGAGAGCCCAGGGTAGGGGGACAGTGGAGACGTTAGACAGAGAAGGAAAGGGGAGAGTGAACTGGGAGGCGAGAAAGAGAGCCAGGCGGGGGTGGGGGGGCTTTGCTGAGGAGAAACAGAGGAGGCCCTCTTCTCATCCCCTTCCCAGAGCTCCAGTCCCCTGAACCTCTGGACCCCACACAATCTCGGTTCCAATCCCAGCCTATCTGGACAGCAGCAGGCAGCAGGCAGTCACCATCCTACCCTCCTTTCTCTTTCTAGCTCAGCTTCCTCCCACTGTCAGCGTGAGCCTGGAACCACAGTCACCCCTCACACCCGCAGTGGACAGTGTGGCAGTCGGGCCAGCGTGAGGGGCCAGAGAGAAAGAGAGGACTGGTGGGGAGTTGGTGGAGCGGTCTGTGGGGTCTCTTAGCTGGGGCTGGTGGGGCAGGGAGGGGGGCCTCTCTTCTTGGGGAGATGGGCACAGCCTTCATTTACAGGTACCCTAGCCAGGAAGCAGGGTCAGAGAAAAGAGGAAGGGGGTTTGTGTCACATCGGGCCCTGGGGTAAGTGGGTATGTAGCAGGAGAGCTTTCTCTTTGGTACCTGAGGAGGTAAAGGGATGAACTTGACCACTGTCTTCCAGAGAATTACTGTAATAAGTATACAAGTCTAGGTGAACAAGGCTCTTCGAGTTGTGCAGGGCCTAGTCTGCACAGCCGTCTACGATGGCCCTGCTGGAACTGGCTCAGAGCATCAGGGACTAATGATTGTATCTTGCTGTTGTCATTTTTGGTTTTTAATTTTAAAAAAATTTTATTTTTAATTTTATTTGACATACACTATATGTCAAATGTATTGTTTCCTGTGCACAACGTAGTGATTCAACACTTGCTTACCTTACAGAGTGGCCCCCCCCCCCCCCCGACTGAGTGCAGTAGCCCTTGTCTCAGGCCTCGTTATGTCATCGAATCTGCTTGCCATGGCTCACTGCAAATAACTGGAAGTTTGTGCTTCTTAATCCCCTCCCCCTGTTCTACCTACCCAACCCGCAGCCTCTCTCTCTGGCAACCATCAGTTTGTTCTCTGTGTCTGTTTCATCTGTTTCTTCATTTATTTTGTTTAGAATCTACATATGGAGTGGGGAAAGGTAGGTTTACAGTTGTGAGCACATGAAACAGTTTATTTTTGTATATTATTATTTATTAACTACTGTATTATTTTCCATATGAACAGCTGCAAACCTACTTTTGCCCACTCCCTACAAGTGAAATTATATGGTATTTGTCTTTATCTGTCTGACTTTCACTTAGCATGTCTTCTAGGTCCATCCATCTTGTCACAAATGCCAAGATTTCAGTCTTTTTATGACTAGTGCTACACTATACAGTGTATGTACCAGACCTTTATCCAATCATCTAGTGATGGATACCTAGGTAACATCCATATTTTGGCAATAGTAAATAAGCTACAATAATGAACATAGCAGTGCATAGGAATATGTCTTTTCGAATTAGTGTTTTCATTTTTGGAGGATAATACCCAGAAGTGAAATTGCCAGATCATACTGTAGTTCCATTTTTAATCTTTTGAGGAACTTCCATGTTGTTTTCCATAGTGGCTGCACTAATTTACATTCTCACCAGCAGTGTATGAGGGTTCTCTTCCCTATACCCTCCTTCACACTTGTTATTTGTTGTCTGTTCTGACAGAGGTGAGGTTGGGACTTACTGGTTTTGTTTTGTTTTAGATTTTATCTTTATTTTTAGAGAGAGATGAAAGGAGGGAGAAAGAGAGAGAGAAACATTGATGTGAGAAACATCTCACACGCCCCCCAACAGGGGACCTGGCCTGAAACCCAGGCATGTGCCCAGACTGGGAATCCATTGACCCTTAGGTTCACAGGCCGGAGCTCAGGCCACTGAGCCACACCAGCCAGAGCAGGACCTATGGTTTTCATAATGTAAGTTCCCTTCTCTTCCGCCACCTGGCCTGACAGCCATATTCCTCAACATGACACCCTCAGTCTGGAGGTGATTCTTGGCTATTGGTTACCCCTTTCCGGGCATTGATTGACACAGAGCTTGGAACCAGAATTGAGGGGAAGGCTTGTGTGCAAGTGTGGGTGTATTGGACAGTTTAGAGAGGGTCTGGAGTTGGCCCGTCACTATTTTCCTTGTGGAGGCAAAGTCCTGGTTGGATAGTTGGCCATAGGCATTGTATGAGGGACCTCATGATTCCTGAGTGAAGGCTGGTGGGTTTAGGATGGGGCAGGAAAGACTGACAGGACAAATGGGAAGGAGAACAGGCTACTGCCTCACCTCCTCCAGGAGTGTAGGCTACTGCCTCACCTCCTCCTGAAACATGCCTGGGTTTCAGGCCAGGTCCCCTGTTGGGGGGCGTGTGAGATGTTTCTCACATCAATGTTTCTCTCTCTCTTTTGCTTATCTTCAACCCAAGGGTCTTCTCTGTCTCCTTCCTATCTCCCCCACCACCCTGGTGAAAACTCACCCATCCCTACCCTTCAGGACCCCGCTCAGTATCTGAGGAGATAACTGGCTAATTGGATTTATCAATCTAAGCTGTTGTGCTGGTGACAAATTAACAGGTAACTCCTGAAGCACATTAGCCTTTTAACTAGCCATGGGGGCCTTATTAACCCAAGAGGTGATTGGCAGAGTGGGAAGGTGCAGAGGTGGAGTGGATGTTTGGGCATGTGGGGGCCTGCTCTGCTCGCCCATCGACTCAGAATATATTTAGGAAGCTCCTGCCTCGAGGCTGTGCCTGGCTACACTGGGGTTATGAGTCCAGCATGGCCCTTACACAGTTTTGAGGAGGATAAACAGCAGTAAATAATCGATTAGATACTGACCAAGAAACCGAAGGAAGGGAGGTGCAGGGTGGGGTGCTTCTGGAAGACCCAAGAGGAGCATCACGACCAGATTTGGGCAGTCAAGGAAGGCTCCCTGTAAGAGGAAACATAAAAGGAGGAGGAGCTAGCTTGGCAAGAACAAGTCAGAGGAGAAAGTTTTAAGGGCAGATCCCCGTCTCCCAGGGGCCCCACCTGGGTCTCCTGACTTTGGGGCGAGGGTGGGTGTGGGCCATTCAAGGCAGGGTGGCTAGGGACTTCTGGCACCCAGAGACCTTGTTCAGCTATGAGGTGTGTGTGCCAGCCCAGGGGAACATGGGTTTTGGGGTATGCTACCATGCACGGGGCGTTTGCTGGCTGCCCGTGGTGTGGTGCTGCAGGTTCAGGTGGCACTCGGCGCGGTGGGGTGTGAGGCCCAAGCAGCCCAGCTACTGGAAGCCCAAGCCTCTTTCAGGCAGCCGTGGAAGGGAGGGTCGCAGGGTTGGGGCTGGATTTCAGGATTGCCAGGGCCAACTGCAAATTAACCAGGCTGGTGATAAATGCCTTTGCTGCTTTTCTCCTCCCCTCTCACCCCTCCCTGCCCTCCCGAAAATCAACAACTGTGTCAACAGCAGGGTGATTGTGCTTGGCCTGCAGACTCCTGGGCTGCCAGGATTGGGCAGGTGCTGGCAGGGGCTGCCGGAGCCCCACGCTGGGAGCAGGCTGGGCCAGGCTGCCAGGGCTGCAGGATAAACAAGGCCGCACACAGGCTGGCCAGGAGGGAGGCTGCAGGCAGGAGGGAGAACAGGTGTCTCAGGAGCACTGCAGACACAAAGGACCTCTTGTCTGCTCCTCCTTGGCCCAGGGAGCAGCCCCCTGCCTCCCAGCCCAAGACCATTGGTCAGGTCAGCCAAGGGGCGCTGGGAGTGAGGGATGGGCGATGCTGACCTCCAGACTCCCCCTGCCTCTTGGCGCTTGTTTTTTCTTGCTTGGCGCGAGGTGAAACCAGTCCTGACCGGGTGCGGGAAGGGGGAGGGGAGAGTGGCTGCACCAGCGCCACCCTCATGAGGCCGCAGTGAGTCTGTTTCCTGCTGGAGAGCCTGCAGGACTCCTCACCCCTGCAGGGCACGGAGGAAGAAATGCCCGGGAGGTGGGAAGGGCACCTGGCGTTTTGGGGAGGGAAAAAAGCACGGACTGTCAGGAGTGATGGAAGGTCGGGTGACAAGTAGGGAGACTGGGGCCAAGGGGCTCCAGGTAGGGTTTGGGCCTGGAGGTGGCTGGGCTGTGGCAACACCACCCTGCCTCCATACCGCTTTATGAAGCAAACCTTTACTGAGCACCTACCAGATGCCAAGCACTGTATTCTGGTTGGGGGAGGCAAGGAAAAAATAATACAGTACCAGCACGGACTGGCAGGTTCTGGAGCTGACTGCCTCTTTCAGGTAACCTAACCTGAGTCTCCGGGTGCTCATGTGTAACACAGGGGTGCTAACAGTCGCTGCCTGGTGGGGCTGTTGCACTCGTTAAATGTGTGAAGAGATGCCTGGTGTGATGCCACTTGTATAGTAAGGACCATATAAGAGAAGACCACTATTACTAACCCTGTCTCAGAGTATCGGGGACTCCAATCTAGCCAGAGCCTCGGAGGGAGACAGGCAAAAAACAATCGCAGTCTAGTCAAGTACTAGAGACCAGGATGTGCAAAGGCTCTAGAATGTCCTGGAGGAGCAGTCACCTGTGCTGGGACCACTCTGCTAGAGAGTGATTTATGAAGGCAGAGGATGTCTGAGATGGGCCTTCTCGGCAGGGGCACTCTGTGAGCCAGAGCCCAGAGGGGTGAAGGTGCGTGTTGATACCTGTACTACAGGTTTGTGAGGACTGCAGCTCGGGGCAGGCTGGGGCCAGGCGAAAGCCTTCGGGCTCTTCCCAGCTTGCTTACTGCAGGGTGCGCTGCCAGCATCGGTCCTCGCACAGTGGACCGCACTCCCTCCTCCCCACACCAATACGTATGAAAAACTCAGTCTCACTCTGGAGTATTCGTCAATTTACAGAGAAGCAGGATTGTTTAGTGAAAACCCCATAGAGTTTTAGAGTCAGAAAGTTCTGGATTTGAAGCTTTTGGATTTTGAATCTCAATATTGGGCCATTTACCTGATTTCTTGGAGCTGCGTAACGGGGTCTCCCCAGGGGCCGGGAGACTGACCCTCAGAGAGAGGCGAGCAGAGCGCTGGCGCTCCGTTCGCACAGCGAGTGGAGCTGTGAGGGCCGGCCGCTCTTCGGTCCTGCCCAGGTCGGAGCCCTTGGGGCTCGGTCTCTGTATCTGTAAAGTGGAAACAACACCGCGTCTCTTCCTTCCGTTCAGACTGGTAATGGGTCACGGGTAGATCAGTTAGGCCGGGAAGCCTGGGACCAGAGGAGCTGGACGCTGGCCTTCCCGGGGAAGCACCGGGCCCGCTGCACTGAGGTGGCGGGAGCTGACTTCGCAGTGGCCGAGGCAGTGATTCCAGTCTAGGGCTGCTCCCTGTGCCTCAGGCAGTGGGGCCGCGTTTCCCACAGGGCGCAGCCCTTCAGGGGCCCTCTGATCTCTTCCTGTGAGTGCAGTGCCGGTGTTTGAGGGCCGGCAGGCACGGAGGGGGCCAAGGCTCTGGTCTAGCTTTGGCTCGTGTGTCCTCAGGCCCAACACTTGGCCTCTTGGAACCTCCTTTTCCCATCTGCACCCTGGGAAGGCCCATCATGACCCTAAGGAGATGAACCGAGAATGCTGTGCTGCTGTGCCGTGAGAGCCAGATGTGGATAATTAGAGCCACCCTGGTCACTTTTGTGGCAGTTTCAAACTCCAGATGTGTAGTCAGACACTGTGCCGCCGTCCTGCCTCTGCACTTGGCAGTGCCTTCCCTGGTGCGCCTCCCTCTGCGTGGCTTACCTCGGGTGCCTCACGAGACCAGTCAGGAAGCCTGAAAATATCTGACTGCCCATTTCATGGATGAGCAGACTGAGATCTGGAAATGGGGCCTCGTGAAAATGGGGCAAGTGGTGGGGCTTCCTCATCCCACACTGGCTGTGGGTCTGCAGGGATGAGCTTGTCCCACCGGGCGTGTGCAGTCCTCAGCTGAACAAGTGGAAACCCGCTCTGGGATTTGCTGCAGCGGTCCTGGCCTCCTGCCACTGGGTTTGCGGAATTGGTGATGGGAAAGGTTAGGGGCGTCGAAGAAGGTCTGAAGCCCATTGGGTCTCCAGACATTCATAGGGAGCCATCCCGAGACCCAATCAGAAGGGTGTTTGCCTGGGCCGAGGTCACCATTCTCCTCTCCCTCGTTTGCCACCTTGGTTGTGCCTGGCACGGGCACATCTCCATTTTCTCTTCCTCCTCTGCCCTCAGGTTTTTCGGGTGGCTGGGAGGTGAGGTTCGGTGAGGCCCTGGAGGGGCTTGGTTCGCAGGGGAGTGCTGGGAGATGTGGCTGGGGCAGTACTCCAGGATGCCCTGGCGGGTGGGCAGGTGCTTCTTCCTAAGTAGCCCTGAGTGAGAGAGAGGCAGAAAGAGCAGCAGTGACACTTGGATTTTTTTTTAAAGGTCCATGTACATATTTACCTATATTTTGCATATAACCAATACACTGACCATAGTTTTATAATCTATCTCTAGGCATGTTTAGATTTGCCTTGTATACTATTGTTCTTTGTGAAGATGGCTGCTTCTGGCTCTTGTTTCCTGTCCCACTTGAGGGGACCCAGGAGCCTTTGCATGCGGGTACACAGTGCTTGGCACTTAGCGGGTGCTTAATAAATGTGAGGATAAAGTGAAATTAGAGACAGAAGTTGCTCCTTGGGGCCTGGGTGTTGTGCTCGTGACTGGCAAGGCCGGTGGAAAAGGGAGCCCCTGGGGGTCCTGGGGCGGTAGGAATCCATTTCCTTCTCTTACTACGGCCAAAGGGAGGCATTTCTTTCTTTTCTTGATCTTGTAGGACATAGTGTTGGGAATCAGAGGAGCAGAAAGGAAGGGCCAGGCTTTCTATTATTTTGTTTTCCAGATTAAAAATCTGTTATTAACAACAATTTATGACGTCCAGGTCTCCAGCCAAGCACATTCTGTTCTCCAGTGTTGGGGAGACTCTTAGGGGCCATGGCGAGTGGCTGAACAGGAAAGAGGACAGGTCAACAATTTTACGATAGACTGTGTGGTGTCTGGCTCGTGCTAGGGGACAGTTTTAATTCTGGGCCGATTTGAGCCCAGCTCTGTGTGGGGAGACGCCCTTCTGGACAGTGTGGCATCCCCAAGTGAGCCCAAATAGCTCTTGTAAGCAGGGTGAGGGGGCTCATTCTCACACTTACACCCCCTGGACCTCGGGCTCCAGATTTTTCCCTGTGAAATGGAGTTAGGGCGTTGATATTTGGACCAGAGTCGCTGTCAATGCTGTTGAGATGTCAGGGCCCGGGAAGACTCCTACAAGAAAAGGAGAGCAGCTGTGCGTGAGAGGATCCCGGAAGAGGGGGGGCAGGCAAGATGACCACCAGCTGTGTAGAAAGAGCAGTGCGCCAGCGAAACAACCCCCTTTCTGCAGAAGTGCTGAGCTGGTGGAACTTAGCTCCGTGGCTTTGAGATTGGGGCAGGAGATAGAGCTCTGTGGGTGCCTGGGCTGTGTGGGTGCCAGGTTGTGTGTGGGGGTCCCGGACGACGATGGAGAGGGCAGGAGCGGCATCTGCGTTGCCCCCTCAATCAGGCTGGCCTTTGCACTTCCCTGGGCTTGTCACCAGTCCCCGTTCCTGGAAGCAAGTCCCCTTCCTCCATCCACCCCTCATGTAAGTTGGTCTCATTCTTCCCTTGTTTTCCCCTCATTCTCTTCCTGATTGTTTGGCTTGGGATAGATGTAGTTACATTAGCCTTTCTTTACGGAGTCGGGGGATTTCCCATCGTTAGGGTTGGTGATGCCTGATCCCCTGGACTCCGCTTCCAGGCTGGGAGAGTCCCAGGATGCCTTAGGGAGGGTGAACCTCTAAAGTGATCCAGTCCCGAAATCCAGCAGGTCTCCAGGCTTGGTATCATTGGGAAGGGCAGAGTCGCCGGAGGAGGAGCATCTATCTGTGGGGCTCTGGGAAGAGCCAGGGCAGAGAAAGTGTGCATATGTGGTGGGGGAGAGGGATGCTAGACAGTGAGGGATGGGACTGGTTTCCAGCTGTGAGGTTCGGACAGTTATCTTCTTATTATCCTCACACAGCTGATGGCCACTCCGTCCTGAGGTGGGTACTTGTCCTCTGTTCTCGGGTTGACATCCTCCTCCCTGGCTAGCTCAAGGCTCTGGCCAGGGATTCATAAAAGGATGAACTCAGATGTTTCAGAGGACTTTCAAAACATTCATTCTGGCTGAAATTTCTCTCTCATTATTCTATGACAAGTCATGCCAGTGCCCTGGCTGGTGTGGCTCAGTTGGTTGGAGCATCGGCCCATAACTGAAAGGTCAGGAGTTTGATTCCCAGTCAGGGCACATACCTAGCTAGGTTTGATCTCTGGCCTGGGCATGTACGGTGCCTGGTCTAGGTGTGTACAGGAGGCAACCAATTGATGCTTCTTTCTCCCGTTGATGTTTCTCTCTAAAAAGCAATGAAGAAAATGACCTCTGGTGAGGATTTAAAAAAAAAAAATCCAAACAGTCTGGTAAACAAGATATCTTTCCCTTCCCTTCCAGGGCTCCTGGGCCCCTAGGATGTGAGGCCATGCTGGCAGGCCTGGGTGGTGGGTTGTTCCTGTTCTCTCTCTGCCCTGACCCGTGCTGCTGTTGGCTTTGGTCCCGCTTGGGGCCCGAGTGACAGAGCGTGGCTAGCTTCCCTGGGAAATCCAGCATGTGCCATTTCTCAATGAATGGGCAAATTTACATTGTTCAGAATTGAGGAAGAGTCATCTCTAGATGTCTGTTACAAAGACAGCGGTTTGATAGGTTTGGGACAGATGAGATAGGGGATGGACAGGCTTTACCAAGCCCTCACTATGTGAATCTGCTGGGTGAGGCTGAGGAGAGACCAGACCTTATCCTTGGGGAAGCTGTGATCTGTCTGGGGAGGTGAGACAAAATCCTAGGAGACTGAGTTGCATTGTGGGAACAAGGCTTCCAGCCGAGTCGGCCTTGGTGCCAGGACTGATGGTGGCAGTTCTGCCTCTGCAGCATTGGGTTGGGAGGCTGGGGACAAGGTGGACTCAGAGCCACGTTTGAGTGCTGGTTTTGTTTCTTCTAAGTTGTGTGATTTCTGGCAAATACCAGGGCTTTCTTAGAGGCCAGTTTTCTCATTGGTGAAGTGAGACAAGAATAATTCCCCGCAAGGTGGAAAGGCTTCAGTGAAGTGGTGTACATATCACCACACGTAGCACAGGGCTTGGAGCACAGGAGGCTCCAGTAAGAGGGAGCTGATATTGAGTGTTGTGGCCATTGTGGTGGTTGCTGGGGTGTGTGCTGGGGTGCAGATGATGTGGCTCCCCTGGGGCCTGCCTGTGTGTGGGGGCAGCCCCCTCCCTCAAGTCGTAAGTATGGCCTCTGTAGACCTGGGGAAGGAGGACGAGCACCCCCTCAGAGTGTGTGTGTGTGTGTGTCGGGGGGGGGTGTGCAGCTGTCAGCCATGCTGTCTCCTCAACGTTGTATAGTATTCCTCCTTCAGACGCAACCTGTGGATGTGCTGTGTGGCCCTGGCCAAGTCACAGTTACTTAGCCTCTCTGTGCTTTAGCTTCCTCCACTGTAAAGTGCTGTCAACAGTCAGGCCTGCATGTTAGGATTAAATGAAAAACATTGCATGGAAAGTGTTCAGAACAGCATCGGCGCACGGGACTCTCCTCCAGGTATTTGGTGCCGCTACTCTTGCTGTGGTTATTCTGTTCCCGGAATGAAGCATTCCCTTGAAGAAACAAGGGTGGGACCTGCTCTCCAGGTGTCCCAGGAGCTGGAGCAAGCATGGGGTTGTGGTTTGGGGGGTGCTGGGGAGGGGACTCTTGCGTGCTGGTGCTGGGGAGGAGCCTGGAAAGGGGGGCACACTGTGTTCTTTGCTACGTGTACCAAAATGACTCTGGCTCTGAGCACACTGCCTTTTATTCTTTGCCTAGTGTGGCCCCTCACACTGGTCACTGAGGGGGGTAGTTCTACACAAGCAGGGTGGATTTTTGCAAAACTGGTGAAATTCACATGTAGTTGAGATCGCTTTGAAGCCAGAAACCAGCACATTCACAAAACCTGACTGCTGGTGAATTTTAATAATCCATAGTAATCAACAGCCTTTCAGTAATCTTTGGACTCTGGTTGCTCAGGAGCTGCCTGCAGGAGCCTGACAGGAGGTGAAGGCCGCCCTGTTGGCCCCAAGCCCACAGCGAGAGGGTTAATTGGGTTTGGCAGCCTCTTTTCCCAGATGCTTGTGCTGTGGTTTTGAACTTGGGGTCAGGCAGACCTTAAGTGGAACTCTGCCTTCACACCTTGACTTCAGTTGCCTCATCTATACAATGGGTTTTGTCATTGCTGAAGATCTCTGTGAAGTGCTCAGCGTGTGGCAATCATGGCAAATGGCAGGAGGTGTCAGTATCTTTCAGCCAGTTTGGATGCATCCTGAAGGTGGAGAGCAGGGGCTTAGCAGCACCTGCATTTATTTCGCAGCCTTTAGCATCAAAGGCCGTGGTGCCTCTCCCACTTATAAGCTTATCTCTGGGGGTAGAGGAAAGAATTTGTTCCACGTGCAAATGGAAAAATTGAGAGCTGGGAAGGTGGGGGTGTGTCCCAGATCCAAACCCCTCCCCCACGGATAGGGCTTTATAAACCAACAATCAAGTAAGTATACGAAGTGCTGCGACGTATGCTGGACTGTACGAAGGCTCCCCGCAGTCGGGTCCTGTGTATTTTCCCACTGTACCTATAGGAAAACCCGGGCTCAGAGAAATAAGACTGAGTTTGTGGCAGGTCTGGGGCTCAAACTCAGACATTCTGCCTCCAAATCCAGTGTTTATTTCCACCTTGCACTCAGAATCCTCGCCCTGGCCCATCCAGACCCTCTCTGTCATTCTCCCCTCTCCATACAGGTAGGTCTGTTAGGGCGGATAATTATGAGCTGGCAGAAAGAGGGTTAAATTCCTCCTTAAGCAGCAGAGCTGGTTTTGAGCTGGCGCCTCCAGTGACCCCATCACTGACCCCCATCCCCTGGGTCAGGGCAGCAGGCTGTGGGGGAAGGGCATAGAGCCTCTAACAACCCAAGGGGGCAGAGGGAGGACCTGGGGAGGCAGGGGCCAGGCCGGGACAGGACACTCATCTGTCTTCCTCTTTGGACAAAGATGCTGGTGGCTTCTTTGGTTTCCTTAGGAAATCCCTAAGGGTCCTGGTGGTGGCCTGCCATCCATGTGGCCTGCACTCTTTCTGCCCTAATTTTTCACTTTTATTTATTCATGTGACAGTGTTTATAGCACTGCATTATCATTGAGTAGTACCGCGGAGCACACGCAGCTCTTAGAGACACTGGAAACCCTGTGACATGTTCTGGGTAACTTTTACCAGTAAAAGAACATGGAAATGAACCTTAGGGCTGAATGAGACTTTGGTACCAGCTTGTCATTCCCTGAGGAGGAGAGGGATAAGTTGGTGGCCCACAGAAGCCAGTATCTGTGGAATAAGTGGGTGAGTCCCTGCGAACTGGCAAGGCTGCTTATTTCCTTCGTTTTTCTCCCCAGGGGGCCCCTACCCCTATCACCCCCTCTGTTAGCACCGACCTTCTGATTTAGAGCTTCCCTTTGGACCGTTGTCACTGTGTCCTCTCCAGATGGTGGGGGCACCAGGAGTAAACCTCAGGAGAGGCCCAGAGCAGGATGATAGCTCACCCAGAGTCGTCTGCAAGACAGTGGCGGGTCGGGGTGCACACCGGTTCTGGAACCAGTGCTTTCCTTGAAACCGGCACCCTAAGAAGAACATTTGAAGAGAGGATTTCCGGGAAAGCTGAGGAAGTGATTTTAAGAGAAGACTAAATCTCTTCTTCTATCCCCATCTTCCTGCCCCTAGATCCCTTTACCTCCCTGCTGAGGGATCCTAAATACACCTTGTCTCTGCGAGGCAGGTGGAAACCTTTAATCGTTCCTAGAGGCGAGGGAGGTTTGGAGGGAAGGCCTTCTAGCTAGTGGGGCAGGTCTAGCACTGTCTGGCTCTGGCCTTTTCTAGACGCTTCAATTAGTGATGTTAATTACAGCTTTGTGAGCATGGCCTGCTGCTTTCCTTCATGCCCAGTCTGACATTCGTCCCCAGTCTGTGATGCTATGTTTATGCTCTCATCTCTGCCCATCTGCAAGATTAAAGGTGCCATGAAAGTGCAAATTATTAGCGGTTTCATGTTCTCCAACCTTTTTTTCATTGTGGTAAGTGTGTGTAACATTACCGCTTTGACCGTTTTTAGTGCACGGTTCAGTGGCATTAAGTATATTCACATGTTGTGCAAACATCGTGACGTCCATCTCCAGAACACAGCCTCATCCTGAACCAGAGCTCTGTACCCATTCAACAGTAAGCGCCCCCTTTCCCCCTTCTCACAGCCCCTTAACCCCTGTTCTACGTTCTGTCTCTATGGATTTAACTACCTGTTAAAATGGAATCCTGAAACATTAGCCCTTTTGTGTTTGACTTATTTTACTTAGCATAGTACTTTCGAGGTTCATCCATGTTGTAGCATATGTCACAATTGCCTTCCTTTTTAAAGGCTAATACTCCATTTTACAAAGTCTGTCCACAAGGTGTCCAGCCATGTCATATGAAAAATAGAGGCATTACTGAAGAAGATGCAAGATACAAGGAACATTGTATGTAGGACAATGACACCTCAGTCCCCTTCAAAGTAGGCACCTTGGGACCTCACGCAGTTCTCCCAATTGCCATCAGCTGCCCTGTCGTATTTTCCTGAATCTCATCGACAAGTCTGAAATCCCCTCTCTTTCAAAGGTGATTTTAGTTTTGGGAAAAGCCAGAAGTTGTAGGGTACCAAATCTGAGCTGTAGGGGGCTGAGTCCCCCGGGTGACTCGATGTTTCACTGGAAAACTGCAGGAGACGTGACGAAGCTGCCAGTCACCAGGTGCCCACAGCTGCAGCCTTCCAAGTTACCCAGATAGTTTCCGTGGAGGCATGTTCAAGCTTAATGCAAAATTTCATGCAGATTCATTACTCTACTCGCTCACTTTGAATTCGATGGCCACACAGTCCACATGTTCAGAGTGGCAACTACCACCACCACTGACTGGTGCAGTGAAGTCCTCATTGCTCACTAGTGCACACTCCAGTCCACTCTCTCTGGCTCCAGGTTACGTTGATGCTGTGCAAACCATTCTCATTATATCAACAATGGCCGGACTTTTTCTGGACAGACCTTATATACGTATCTGCCACGTTGGTTTATCCATTTATCACTCCATGGATACTTTGGCTATTTCTACCTTTTGGCTCTTGTGAATAATACTGTAGGAGCATTGGTGAACAAATCTTTCTTCAAAACCCTGCTTTCTGTTCTTTTGGGTGTACACCCAGAAATGGAATTGCTGGATCAGCCCTGGCCAGGTAGCTTAGTTGGTTAAAGCATCAAACCGATTCTCCAAGGTTGTGAGTTTTATCCCTGGTCATGGCACATACAAGAGGCAACCGATGAAGGCATAAAGAAGTGGAACTGCAAATCCATGCTTCTCTCTCTCCCTTTATCTCTCTCTCAAATCAGTTTTTAAAAATTTTTAAAGAATCTCTGGATCATATGGTTATTCTATGTTTAATTTTTTGAGGAGCTGCCATATTGTCCACAGTGGCTGTACCATTTTACACTTCCACTAGCGATTGTCCGCATTCTTGTCAAGACATTTTTTTAATAACCATTGTAATGGGTGTCACGTCGTATCTCATTGTGGCTCTCCATCTTTTTAAGGGGAAGCCGAGGCCTGAGATGTGCTGACAGACCCCTCCCCATTGCAGAGGCTGTCAGAGCTTGGGCCCCAGCTCCCCAGCCCCCATTGAGCCTCCATCCTCCATTCTCTACTCCCCAGGCCCTTCTGCTGCCTTGCTCTATCTGCTGACTCTCAGAGCCCTTTCCTTTCCATCTGTCACAGGAGCAGAATGGCCGTGACCCACTGGAAGAGGCTGGAGGAGGAGGAGGTTTCAGTAACATTAGATTTAATGAGTTAACCAATTCGACCGTGGGCATTGGGGAAGTAAATTGTAATGTAGCCATGGAGTGGCAAATGCACAGCCATTACACATGGTTTTATAAAGAGTTTTAAGTAATTTCCAATTTTTAGTGACATGAAAACTCCCCTTCTATGGTCTATTAAGCAAGGGGAAAAGAATAAAAACTTGCTTATGAGCTCAGTGATGAAAAAGAAAAAAAGATTTGGAGATGTGCCAGATTATTATCACTGGCCTCCTCTGGATTGGTGGGAAATGGGTGGCTTGTTAATTTTTCTATTCTTTACGTTATAAGTTTTGCAGATTTTCTACAATGAGCACACATTCCTTGTATATTTAGAAAAAGTTTTCATAAGAGAACAGGAATGACTGCAGCCATTCATTTGGCATATGTGTTCCAGGGTCTGTGGAGTGCACAGCTCTGCTCAGCGTTGTTGAGAGTCAGACATGCACGAGAAACTAAGGGAGCAGGAGTGGAGGCGTGGGGACAGATGGCATGGAGGGACAGTGGAAATGAAGAAGTAGTAACTAAAGGAGGTCAAGGGTGGGCAGCCCCGTGACCACCAGAACCATGCCCCGAATTCACTGGGAAGGTACCGTGGTAGGGCCCTGGTTTGGAGTCCTTTTATCTCTGCATGTGGTGTGGGTGGGTGCACTGACACCCACCTACTTTGACCTGGTCTCCTCGTGTGGCTGGCAGGAGTAGGGCCTGCAACCTGTGAATCCAGGGCTTTTTTGGCCCCAAGTTTGCCTTTGACTTCTCTCACATCACCTAGGACCATGAACTAGTACCTGCCTGGGTCCCGTGACCCCATCATGCCAGCTGCAGTGGCCTAGCAGAGGTTGGGGGTTGGAGACAGGCAATTCAGGCTCCAGGGATGACTTTTCATGACTCTTGGGACCTCAGACAAGAGGAAGAGAAGCCAAACATAGTCTAGTGCTTAAAAGAAGGGACTCAAGCCAGTCTTTGGGTTTGGGGTGCTCGTTACCACTCACTGGCTGTGGCCTCGGGCAGTTGCTTAGCCTCCTTAAGCCTCCATGTCCTCATTGGTAAAACAAATGATGATGGTAACCATATCGCAGGGCTGTTGAAAGAATTAAAAGAGCTAATTCCTACAGATGGCTCTTAGCACATCGTGCGCTCCATTTCTGCTGTCTGGTTCACAGGCAGATTCTGATGCTTGACTGCCAGGGCTGCAGTCACCTCTGCCTGGACGTGTCCATCTGTAAAATGGAGATAATAGTACCATCAGCCTCAAGTGATTATTGTAAACATCAAATAAATTAATGTTTGTAAAAGTGATTCAAACAGTGCTTGGTACAAAGTTCAGTAAATGTTAGCTATGACCAGAGCGGGTCTTTAGCTAACACACAACAGAGTGACCACCAGTTGTTGGTGGCTGGCATCTGCCAACTCATCTGATTGCCCCAAGAGTCCCATCTAATTGATTAGTGCCCATAGCTCACTCATTAAATACTTTGAGTGTACAGTTATTTTATCATTAGCATTGTGGGCTCCAGATGTTAAAATCCCTCCCCAAATCATACCTCATTCCACCTCTTAGCCAGAGCTGGTTCTCTTCTTGCTTGGGGTGGTCCTGCATCAGTTTGCAAAGGGTGTAGGTCCTGAAAGGTTGGGTCCCAGGCAGACTGGGGTGCAGACTGGCTGCTCTGGGGGTTGTGTGATGAGAATTTTAGATGAAATCAGAGAATATGATACTGTTCTCCTCCCCTTGCTTCCCTGACCTTTTGAAAAGGAGTCAAAGCCAAGAAAAAACATAACCCATAAATAAAGGGACCATGAAAATAAAAAGAAGAAATCTTGCTTTTGTGGCAGGCTTGGCTGTCGATGGGGCAGATAATGGGAGAGGAAACGGGGCCTTTGCAGAGAAAAAGAACGGAACGCTTTGTTCACTGGAAGAAAGAATGCTGCCTGAGCCTAGGCGGCTGCACTGGGGTTTCCGATGAGCAAGCTTGTGGGGGGAGATGCTGGTGGTTAGGCCCACCCAGAGCTCCTGCTGTGGGAGATGAGGTGGAGGCGGAGGTGGAAGCAGCAGACCTGTGTGGGATGCCCAGAGGTGGGGTCGTTGTGCCGAGGTCCGGCCTGCGCCTCTGCCACCATGATCGCAGGGCTGCTGGTCACCTCGCTCCTGCATCGTCTGCTCAAGCTGTGGAGCTTGCTGCTCGATCCCCTCTGGGAGCTCCCAAGCCTTCTCTGGATGTGTGTCTTTTGCAGAGCCTTGGGGTGGTACACCCCAGGGAGGAGGAGATGAGGCTGCAGTGGATGTGCTGATTATTGGCATTTTGACCTTCTGGTTCCAGGCTGTGCTCCTGTCAACACTACCAGGTGGCATTCTTGGAGACCTGCATTCACCAACTCCTCTTTCTGTGTTGTACCACTCACCTGTCTCGGATGCTGACCCATTTCCCCTGCCCCTGCAGTGGGTGGCTGAGGCAGGAAGAAGGAGAGGAACTAGGGGAGGAATCAGATATTTTTGTGAGCCCCCAGGGAACCCAGGATGCAGCATGGAGGTGTGCCCACTTTGAGAGGAGGACGTCGGCTCATGGATGTGTGGAGACCAACACTTGAAATGCCTTTAAGAAAGGTCTCCAAAACATAACACTGGCTGGGGGCTGAGTGCTGTGGCTGGCAGACGTTCCTTGGAAGCACATTCATTCATTCATTCAATCAATCACAGGAATGCTAAGTGCCAGTGTGCTATGTGCCAGGCACTGTGCTAAGCATTTTCTATACCGTACTGATTCTAAGAATCAGTGGTGTAAAGAGGTTAAGTCTCGAGGATTCATTGGACTTCTACTTAGAGTGGTGTGGAATTGGGGGACTTCTCACTTCTCCAGCCTTTACCCTCCAATGGAGATTTATGATGAGAATGTCCATTGAGGTATTCCACACTGCTGTGTGCCAGGCTGTGGCCTTGGCTTGTATGGTATAGTTTCTTCCTTACAACCACATTATTGGGTTGTAACGAAGTTCCATCTGTAGATAAGGAAGGTAGGAGGCTTAGAAAGTGAGTTGACCTGCCTGGGCTGCTGGTGAGAGGGTGCTGGGGTTGGAGCCAGCTACGCATGTCTCCAGGGCCTATGTCACTGTACTATGAGACTTTACCCAGCCTGGTTCCCACATGTCCTTTCCCCCTCTGCAGTCACCCCCCTGGTCTCCACAGGGGGAACCACAGGAGTCAGCAGGGCCTTTTTACCCTCCTGGGCTCTGGAGGAAGGGTGGGGGCCGTGAGGGCTCATAACTTCTACAGAGCTTTTGTGTCGTCAGCCAGCATGTTGGCTCGGCCAGGTAAGCAGTGGCACTGAGTACGTGGGGTTTCCTTGGCAAATTCTGGTCCTGTCAGCCTATCCACTCCATGTGGGGCCTGGGCCCCTATCTCGGCATGGGCACCTGCTGGGGAGACTCCAGGATAACTGGGAAGAGCGACGGAGCATTCAGACAGCCTCCATGGGGTTGAGAGACAGTGCTAAAGAGAGGGAGACCTACAGGGTGCAGACGGAGAAGGAAGAGGGTAACATGCCCACGCAGGGGTGAGGGAGCCCTCCCCAAAGTGCGGTGGGGAGGGCTCAGGGAGCAAACTTTTGTTTCTGCTTTTGGAAAACATTACATTTAACCCTCCTAATACTTTTTCAAGATAGTTACTATTTGTTTGGCTTGAGAGTTGGAGAAATGGACACCTCCTCTTGTTCACACAGGCAGACTGTGATGGAGCCAGGATGGCTCCCAGCGATACCAGAGGGTCACACCTTCCTGCCTGCTCCCAGGGAGCTCTGGGTGCGAGGAAGAGACATCCTTTGCTATTTTAGGTTTCTACCTCTTTCTCTTTCTTCCCTGAACGTATATTCTGTACCAGATTCTTTAATCACAAAGTGAGTATGGGAATCTCCATTTATACATGAAGAAACTAAGGTTTTGATAGGGAAGACTTTCCTGTAAGTTCCCACAGTGGCCTTGGTGTTTTTGGATTGATTATTCCTTGGCCATGACTTCAGCCTAAAACAACTAGAATCCTGTGAACTGGTGAAGACAGTGGTGGGTCTCTCTTTGCTGGACTGGATCCTGTTATCTGGGGTAGAGAGAGAGTGAGGCCGAGCATTGGCGAGGCCTGGGTTCAGCTGCCCCCTCTGCTGGTCTGGGATATGATGGGGAAATGAGTGGCAAGCCCCTCACTTGGTAGTGAGCCCGAGTGCTCTACCATAGCGTGTTTTTGGCGGGGGTGGCAGGGGTGGTGGAGTCTGCCTTCCTGTGGTCAATGTTCAAGGCTATCCCAAAAGGGAGGCCTTCAACAAGGTCAGTCAGCTCTGGCCACACCATTTCTGCTGTGTGCCAGCCCCGGGCTGGGCATTATTGTTTGTGCAGAAGACCAGACACGCTCCGATGTCCAGGATGTAGGCTTGCACCTGGCCACAGGGAGACAAGGACAGGACCTGGAGCTGCCTCCTAGCACTGTAGGTGGGCTGCTGATAGGATGTGGGAGGGGCTGGAGATAGCATCAGGTCCTGAAGGCAGGAGGGCCCCCAGAGAAGGAATTCCTGGAGACCCTGTTTACCTCTTCTCAGTTTGACCCAGGCTGGTAGGGCAGACACACATTCCCCCTGGGAGCCTCAACGCTTCCAAGTCTGTTGGAGGTACCCTCTGCCCCATCTCTCTTTCTGGGCTGGGAGAAGACTCAGGTACCTCAGGGGCCCCACCAGATGGGGCTGTGGGTGGGAATTTCACAGCTACCATCAGTCCTACCTTCTTCAGTCCTTCCTGCCCGTGGGCTGGGCCTCAGCTGTATCCTGGCAGCTTGTGAAGAAGTTCTTTCTGAAACTGTACTTCTGTGATGGGGTGGAGGGGGCGGGGGTGAGGGGAATAACAGGTGAAAGGACAGGAGCTTGGGAATTCAAGGAACCTCCATTGGCTGGTATTGGCCGCTCTGCTATCCCGGCCAGCCCAGAACAGCTGAGGCACTGGGAGTGTTGGCTGTGGCCCCTCCTGAGCTGGGCTAGACCAGATGGACACACGCCCTGGGCCCGCAGAGGCTAGAGAAGGTAAGGGGGCCTCTCAGGAAAGCGTTGTCCCAAGTCTACAGCCAGCCCAGCCCCCAGCTCAGAGTAAACATCAGAGATAGGATCGGGCGTAGCCAGGAAGGGTGGCAGGGTGCGGCCTGGGAGAAGAATGGCAGGATGTGGCACCGGGGCACCATTCTGGGCACCTACGCCTTGGGCTATTGTTTATGGCTGCCTGAGGCTCTCAACTCTCTTGGGCTTTGAAAGGAAGTGCCATTCCCCTGGGACTCAGGCCCTGCCCCACCCCTGCATTGTGGCCCCCCTCCCTGGCACTGCCCTTGGCGACACCCACTCAGGGCCAGCTTGGGACTGGGAGCCTGCAGTAGAGGGGCTTGGAGTGTGCCCAGTGGGGAGGCACAGTCGTTGGCTTCCCCCAGAGGGCCGGCCTGTCTGTCCGAGCTGTCTTCCTGTAGCCTGAGTCTGAGTCACCCGTCATGCTCCGATGACTGGAATCTATCTCTTGTCTTTATCTTCATCTAGATATTGGGGAGGCGGGTGTGGCGTCAATGTGGAGGGAGGAAGGGCTGAGTGTAAACTCCTTTGATTCCAGTCCACCTGGGCTGCTCTTTGGCTGGTTGGGGGAGGAAGTGGCTGGTGATTTGTTTTGGGTAGAAAAGGGGGCCATGATAGGGGGGCTGTGAGGAGGAGAAAGGAGATCAGCACCTGTAGTGCCCCTGAGGCCGTCCGTGGAGGGAGGTGCCTCTGTGCCTAGATTGGGGGCCCCAGGGCCTCTCCGGCACCAGCTCAGAGACACCAAGGGTGAGGATGGCTGGAGCCTTCTCCCCTTAAGGGCTTTCACCTGGGACAGGTGCTCAGGTGAGATAAGGCTGAGGAGAAGGAAGGCATCAGAGGGCTTGTTGGGTGGGTTCCCAAGAAGGGAAGGGAGGGTAGAGCAAGAATGCTGTTCATGTCCAGCTGTACTTCCCTAAAATGCCATGTGGACTCACCTTTCTGGGCTGCAGTGGAGTGTCTTGTGGTCTTGCGGCCTCTGACCAGGACCTGGGAGGGGCTGCTGCATTTAAAACCTCCTGCGAAACCATGTGGATAGTTGAAGCATGGAGCATGCTTGGTGAGGAAGTGGTAAAGGAATTTGAGGGTTATTTTTAGTCTCTGGGGAAAAAGTAACTCCAGGGAGGGTTCCAACAGAGTTTTTAAATCTGAAAGGTATGGAAAATGTATTTACCTGTCCCAAGGTACAAACAAAAGGAGATGGACTTGCTTTGCTGTGGGAGGATTTAGGTCACTCATAGGAAGATCTTAGAGGCGAGGAAAAGGCAACCAAGGATAAAAGTGCAGTGGGTAAGGGGTGGGAAGTAAGCGTAGAGAGCAGTACCCGTCCAGTCATGGGGGTGACGACGGTGGCAGTCACTCATGGTGCATCCAGGTCTGCTGTGTGTTATGCTGCTGAGCTATATTATACTTCTTGATCATTGTATGAATATTTATTGAGTATTCACAGTGCCCTGACGGGGGTTGGGTGGGTTCTCAGGCTGCTGGATGAGTCCGAAGTAAGCATGTGAAGGCATCATTAACCAGCTACGACAAATACTTGGAAGGCCAACTCAGGGTGCCATGAGAATGTACAAACAGGCATATCTTACAGGGTCTGGAGTGTTAGTGGAAGGTTCATCTTTTCCTACTGGGTTTTTTAATTTTCATTTTACTGAGCAGGAAACTGGGGTTCAGAAAAGTTAAGACACTTGCTCAGAGTTGCACAGAAGGTAATTGGGCAGAATTGGGTTTCAAATGTACTCAGGTCTGACCGACCCTGGAGGCTTTACTCTCAGCCGTCTGACCCTAGGAGCGTCCTGGGCTTCGAGACTACTTGGTGGAGCTTGCCCTGTATTATTTCATCTTCGTGGACACCTGTACAATATGGGTTATTTCACCCAGTATGTGGTTGAGGAGACTGAGGTTCAGAGTGGTCTCTGAACCTCAAGTTAATTAACTTGCCCAAGGTCACACAAGCCAGCTGGTGTCAGGGCAGGAATTTGAATCCAGGTTGTTGAACCCAAAAGCCTGTGAGTGTTTCGCTCTATCCCCCTGACACCTCCTCACCCCCTGCCCCAGTACCCTGGCTTTACAGACAAAGGCTGCAGTGGCGAAGCCACCTGTGCACAGGGACACTTGGCTGCAGTGACAGAGCAGGGCAGTATGTCAGCTCCTCACCCTCCACCTCATTTTTCTTTCTCTATTTAGTTTATCACGCATGATGTTTGCTCTGCACTCAGAAAAGGCTGGAATGGTTGGGGTTCTGAGGCTGGCACCCACGCTTCTCTGAGAGACTTCCATCTCTGTGGGCCTCAGACTCAGCAAGGGCAGGAAGAAGGCTCTTCTTGAGCAGGCCTGTGCGGGGGTGGGGCATGGGGGCAGAGGCAGGAAGAGATGCCCAAGGACCTTCTTCCCAAAAGGTGAGACCAGGAGGAGCCCATTGGGCCTGCACTGTTGCTCCTCCATCAGCAAATGGGTGCCGAAAGGACCAGCCTAGAGCCACTGCCCATGCCGGATGCTGATCCAAGTCTGTGGGGATAAAGGACCCTTGACTGGGCAGCAGGCTGGCAGGATTATCTGGTGAGCACCACGCCCTGGTGAACAGACTGACACCTCCTACCCAGCTTGGCTGGTCACCAGTAGCCATTTTCTTTGTTACCAGGCGCTGGCCAGAGGCCAGGACAAGCCTTTGGGAGCGCCAGGATACTACTCCCCAATATAAGGATGATGCACAGTGCCCCACTGGAGGACTCTGGGGGGTGAGGTGTGGGTAGAAGAGGCTGTAGCGAAAGGAAGGACATGTCCTAGTGCAGCCCTGTCCCACAGAAGTAGAGTCCGAGCCACACACAGCACCGAGTTTCTAGTAGCTACACTGAGAAGGGTAAAGAGAAACAGGTGAATGAATTTAACCCGACCTTTACAAAATATTGTAAATTCAACATGTAACCAATAGCCAATTATTTACAAGCTATTTTACATTCTGTTCCTTGAAAACCCAGTGTATTTCATACTGAACCCATTTCCATTGGGTCTGGCCCTTTACAAGTTCTCAGTAGCCCCGTGCGCCGAGTGGCTGTACTGGGCATTGTGGTCCAGCAGTTAATTGGGACAGAGTATCACCTCCTCTGCCTGCACCTTCCGGTTAGGTGATGGCCAGAAGGTCAGCGTCTAGCACTGGGGAGGTAGCAGCTCAGGGGGACCGAGGCCTGGAGACCTCAGACCTGCTCATCTAATCCTGAGCACTGCCGCCGCTCGGCCTGAGCTGCCGTGGGAAGAAAGGCTTTGAGGTGGGGGCTGGAAGGTCACGAAGTTGGGCCAGAATGGAAGAGAAATGCCCTTAGGACCCAAGTCTGGAGCAAGGAGGGGGCCTGGTGGTCTGCCCGAGCCAAGGCCAGCGGAGTGGTGGGTGTGGGCCGAGGTGGCGCTGAGCCGGCGGATCAGAAGCCCACAGGCCTGCATTGTTCGCCTGTCACACTTCCTTTGGCTTTATTGCCTTTGTCCAACACCCTATTGTCTGGTTTCCTTTTGTCCCCCTTTCAGCGCCGCTGCCTTTTATTTCCCAGCCAGCCTGGTTGTTTTCATTTCTTTTGTCTGAAGTTCCTGAGAGGAAGGTTTTATTTTCAGCGGTTTGATTAATTCACAGCTTGAGCCGAGGTTTGTTTGTTATGTAATTGCTGCCCTCAGCTTCAGGATAATACCCCTCCTCAGCTCCCCCTCCCCCCACCCAGCCCGCCTGCCTAGGCCTGGCTCTTCGTCCCTCCCTGTGCCCGGATGGGCTGAGCCACCCACTTCCTGGATGCTCTCCAGGTCCCGGGGTGGTGGGAGGGCACCTGGAGCTGGACCCCAAAACCCTGGGCCAACTTTCCTGGGGCAGGTTTGCCCCTCCTCAGCCTGCAGGGCCTTGACCAGGATTCCATACCAGCCCCCAGGGAGCCCTGCCCTTTGAAAATTGCTGAAGAGTCTAGGCGATCTATATAGGATGGCATCGAATTGAACACATCATATTCAGGTGTAATGCATTTTTCACGTATTTAGTGTGTTGTATGTGGCCTATTATGAAATTCATTATACATTACAAGAAACATAGTTTTACAAAGTTGATGTGATATGTAAAATATAGTACGCCTGCAATTTAACTTAAGGGCTGTCTTACTACATCTGATTTTTTTGCCTTATACTTCCCTCCTAAAAGAATTAATGCCCACATAAAAAAATCTTTTTAAAAATTTTATTTACCTGGCTGGCGTAGCTCAGTGGATTGAGCTTGGGCTGTGAACCAAAGGGTTGCACATTCGATTCCCAGTCAGGGCACATGCCTGGGTTGTGGGCCAGGTCCCCAGTGGGGCCACGTGAGAGTCAACCACACATTGATGTTTCTCTCTCTCTTTCTCTCTCTCTCTCTCTCTCTCTCTCTCTCTCTTTCTCCCTCCCTTTCCCTCTCTAAAAAAATAAAATCTTAAAAAATAAAAATAAATAAAATTTATTTAACAATGCTTCTCAAATCAATATGTATTGGAATCACCTGTTATAACAGAGATTCTGGTTTGTGAAGGACCCATGACTTTGCCCATCAAGCCTCCAGCACTGCTAAGGATGTATACACACACATACATGTACAACCTTGGCTTTACTGGGCAGAGAAGTAGCCACTTAACAATTTCTGGCTTCCTTAGGTGGACCCATCAGCCCACTAGTGCCAACATTGCAACAGGCAGAGAGCATCAAGTTTGGCCCCAATCTTCTCTAAAGTTTCCTACTTAAAAAAAGGGTGGGGGGAAGAAGAATCTTTTCTAATTTGCTTTTCTCTTTAAATTTTCCAATTCACAAATTTAATCTTAGCTTCTGGTTTTTATTTCATTTTTTAAAAAAGATTTTATTGATTTATTATTAGAGAGAGGGGAAGGGAGGGAGAAAGAGGGAAATATCAATGTGCGGTTGCCTCTCGCACGCCCCCTACTGGGGACATGGCCCACAACTCAGGCATGTGTCCTGACTGGGAATCAAACCGGCAACCCCCTGGTTCACAGGCTGGAAGTCAATCAACTGAGCCACACCAGCCGGGGCTCTAATTTTCCACTGTATATCCCCAGCGGGAGCTCCCGTCTTGTGAATGTGCCTGTTCGGGGCTGGGGACGGAGGGCAGAGTTGCTGCCCTGGGTCCCAGGACTCACCTCACTCACTCTGCCCCTCCTCCTGCAGGATGTCCATGAGGAGCCCCGGCTCTGCCCAGCTGGCTCTGGATGGCGGTGGCACCATGGTGAACTGTGCTGTCAAGTCAGAGGGGAAGAAGGAGCCCTGCCACGAGGCCCCCCAGGGCTCAGCTACCACAGCTGAACCCCAGCCCGGAGACCCAGCCCGAACCACCCAGGATGGTTCTGACCCCCAAGCTCTAGCCCAGGTGCCCAGCACTTTCCCAGGGGCTCCTGGGTCAGTGTTCCCAGCTTGCCAGTGTCCCTACCACATCCATGTACCACCCCTGGCCTCTTCTTTAAGCCAGGCAGGCACCCACATCCTAGCTGGGCAGAGGGGCAGGCAGAAATGGTCATCTTTGGGGCAAGACTTAGATGAGTGGGGAGGGGCTGCGAAGTTCATTCGGGTCACCTGTCCAAGTGGACATGGACTCACTCCTACACTCAACTGACAGTAACATTCACCTGTGTGACCAAGCCTTATCCCAAGGACTAGTGGGAAAGATAGGATATATATGCTTAAAGTTTGGCATAGAGATAATCTAACAGCTTTTTCATCTGAGTTAAGAAAATCAGTCTGATTACTGAAGCCAGAGATAAATTGCTGTTTAGGACTATACAGTTCCTCATCCTTAAAACAAAGGAGCTGAAAACTACATGAGCACTAAGGATTCTTACAGCTTTTGAAAATTCTGTCATTCCATGTAAGACATGTAAAAAGGAAATATATAATTAAAAGCCAAATGAGAAAATAGAAGAGGATCAGGGTCCTGAGCAGGGGTCCAGCCTGGAGGAGAGTCTGGGAGGGAGTTAGGAGGCTGGGTGGTTATCAAGGAAGACTTCCTGGAGGAGTAGGGCCCCAAGCTGGACCTTAAAGAATGGAGAGGAATCAGTGAGAAGAGCAGAGGGATCAGTGTCTGAGGAAGAGGGGGCCCTTGGAGTAAGTGGCCCAGCTGGCGTGGTGGGTATATGCAAGGAACTAATAATTAACAGCTGGCTTTGGGCCCCTGACTGCAGTGGCAAACCTCATCGACATGCATTAACTCCCTGTGACAGGGATGGTGTGAGTCCATTTTCAGTGGAGGTGAGTCAGGTTCAGGGAAGTTCAGGGACTCATGTGGGATCAAGCACCTTGTGAGTCACTGAGCTAGGTCTCTTGTCTTTCAACCTTTTATTCTTTTTAGTATATTGGGCAAAGTCAGAGCAAAGGAAGGTAGGGAGGGAGGGCCCTACAGTGTAAATCTGAGGGGTGCTCAGCCCCTTCTGCAGCCTGCACCCTCCCCCAGAAGTGACAGTGACATGCAGTATGTCTTACAGAATTGCAGCTCACCGGAGAGCGATGGGTCCCTGGAGCCCAAAAAACCAGGAGGCTCTGAGGCTGCTTCTGGAAGCCAGGAGAAGCTGGACTTCAGCCGAAATTTAAAAGAAGGTAAGATGTCTGCCCTAGTTAGAGGAAGGGGTCTGGGGCAGCGGTGGCAGGGTAGGTGTTAGGACAGTGGGTCCTTATCCTTCGATGTCTTCTAGTCGTGCCGGCCATTGAGAAGCTGCTGTCCAGTGACTGGAAGGAGAGATTTCTGGGAAGGAACTCTGTGGAAACAAAAGATGTCAAAGGTGAAGGCCACGTGGGTGGGCAGGGGAGGGATGTCTGAACCCCTGTGCCTTCTCCCAGCCTGGCCTTGCAGTCTGGGCTGACGGGGCAATTCTTGGGGCTCTTTGTGTCATCTGTGCCACACTAACTCCTGCCGGGCCGTGGGGTCGGCATATTCCTCAGCCAGGGACCAAGCGTTAGGTCTGGCTCCTTTCCACGTAGGAGAGGTCTGGTGGGAATCAGATCCCATGGATATGGGTGTCGGCTCTTACCAGGGCCCCTTGTGACCTTGGGCATATCATTGCCACTTCCCAGAAGTAACTATAAAATGATCAGAATATTCTCTTAAATTTTTGAAAATAAATTCTAGGCCAGCAGGATCTCACTAAGTAAATTAAAGGGCTTCTTAGCGGGTCGATTAAAAGGGTCCTTTCCCAGTGTAGTTGATCACACTCACAGAGGACACTTTATTTATTTGCAAGAGAAAAGAACCAAATTTAATACATACAGGATGTATGGGAACTCCACATACATGAGAGTCAGAGACCCACATGCCTGAGAGTTCAGAGACAGAAAGGGAACCTGGGTACGTAAGACACTCTGACCTAGGGACGAGTCAGTGCACCTTGGAGACTTCAAAGTGTCATTGCAGGATGCTAAGAAGAGCAGATGTTTAGTGAATAAAATTCCACCCGGTATAGGCGGATCAAAAGGTTATTTCTGATAGTCTCTTATTATGGGCAAAGCCCCTAATTCAAGTTCTTCTAGGTAGTTAAAGGGAGGGAGAGAAGTTTCTTTTGAGCCTGAAACTAAAATTGACTTTAGTTCAAAATAATTTGCATACCACTAATCTGCACACCACTGAGGTGCATCTTGGGGCGGCTTGTTCTCAACCTCTACAGTTCCCTCAGAAAACTCCCTAGAACTTTCACATTCCAGAAGATGGGCTGATAGACCGTTCTGTATAACATTAAACCAGTCTGATCTTGAGAAGAGTTCAGTTAAATTTGTATCTCATTTTAGGAAGCAGAGGTGTCAGTGGGCTCCCAAAGTTAAGCCCGTGGTTCAAACAATCAGGTATTTAATAAGAGGCATCTGTGGAAACAGAACAAAGGTTAATGACTGAAGCAGGCTGTAATCTTGGTTTCTGAGTGCTAAAGGTGATCAAACTCTAGATGCCCAGCTCGAAGGGTCTTCAGACGAAATGAAGGCAGGTGGTTGCATGCAGTCCAACCGGTTCTCCAGGGCTGCAGTGTGAATGTCCTTGGCGACCCCTCCGCAGCAGGCACCACGCTTGTCCACAGACAAGCTGTCATGGTGATTTCTGTGAAGTCCACACCAGGTGGTCCCACTTGGGCCTCTGTGGCCTTGGGAAAAGGGCGGTTCCAGTTCTCCGTGGTTCCAAGTCAAAGGGTGGGAACGCGAAAATGTCACTTTGGGGAGTTACAGCCAAATATTTAAGAAAACTGGAAAAACTCAGGATCCAGTCCAGCTTATAGGTAGAAAATTTTAAAAACTCAAAAGGCAATAAATAGCACTAGAATCTAATTTATAGTTTCTACTGAAATAGATTTTCTCTCTAAAATCACCCCTATTTTTACCAAAGATAACCAAATTAAGATGTGCAAAATAAGTCTAGTTTCAATAAACTTGGCCTGATTATTTGTGTAAATCCAGCAAGAATAGTAATTAACTACATAGGCTCTTTTAAATTTGCTTTGCTAAAAATTTTTTTAAAAATTTCAAAGATTCCATTTATTTATTTTTAGAGAGAGGGGAAGAGAGAGGGAGAGAAACATCGACGTGCGAGAGTTATATCACTCGGTTGCCTCTCGCACACCCCCAGCTGGGGACCTGGCCCACAACCCAAGCATGTGCCTTGACTGCAGGAATCGAACTGGCGACCTTCTGGTTTGCAGGCCAGCACTCCATGCACTAAGCCACACCAGCCAGGGTGCTGCTGGAATTTTTCAAAAGGAATCTTCAAACTGAATTTTATAAGGCTTCCCAAGGCCTGAGAAACTAAGGCAAGGACTTGCCATCAGACACTGCCTGTGTAGCTAGTCCCTGTAGGTTTGGGTGAGTTCTTCTCTTCTGGGGTTTCTACACGTGCCAAGAAGTGACATTTTTTACTCACATGGTAATGCTGCTGGGAACATTATAAGCAAGGTGCCGGGCCAGTATTTCCAAAGGTTTTTATTGGCTTCCGTAGTTATGTCAATCTTAACTCCTTAAAGCTGTCTGTTCATATCTGAGCCTATACATCTCACTCAAATATATTTAACGTTTCCATGAAAGCCTTGTAATAAAACCAGTTTCCAGTTGCATCCTGTTGTAAAGGGAAGGGCTTCTTACTGAACTTATGCAAATACCATGTTGCCATAAAGTAATAATACTTATTAAGAGTTTCCAAATTCTAGAGGGGTCAGGTAGGGAGAAATATGTCAGTGTTTCAGTGTTGCTTACAAAGGTATAGTTTACCAATTGCTAAGTCATAGGTAGTTTAAGAGAAACAAATTGCCTCTTATCTGGAAAACAACAACTTTAAAAAAGTCAGTAATCTCAGACAAAAAACTCATAAAATCAGTTCATTCATTTCTGTGAAGTTAAACTTGTTCTGCTTTAATATGGTTTTGCCACTAGTTCTCTGGACCTTGCCTGATGGTGGAGGGTGATAGAGTTAGTGATAATTCCAAGTTTGCAAGGCCGTCTGTCAAGGTTCATGTGATTTGCTCAGGGAAGTGGGTGTCTCCATCACAGAGGTTACTTTAAAATAATGCAGATGCCAGGGACTTCCAGCCAAGATGGAGGCGTAGGCAGACACACTGTGCCTCCTCTCACAACCAAAATTAAGGACAACAAATATTTAGAAACAAGGAAACAACCAGAACTCATAGAAAATTGAACTGTACGGAAGTCCAACAACCATTCATCCAGATCGGTAAGAGGGGCAGAGTCGCAGTAGGAAAAAGTGGAGGTGCGGACCCAGGAACGCAAGCAGCAGCAGCTGCCAGTTCCCAGGTGCACAGGCGGCAGCTGGCGGTCCCCAGGCCCACAGGCAGCAGCTGGCGGACCCCAAGCACAGAGGGGCAACTGCGCAGATCCAGTGAGGCTGCACGAGGTGGCTGGCTGACCAGGTGGTCCCACATTTGCGCACGCATACGGTCCAGGCAGAGGGGAAGTGGCGGAGGGGACTGAATCCAGGAGAGAGCGGGGCAGGCGCCATTGTTCCCTCTCAGACCCCGCCCCCACATACAGCGTCACAACCCAGCGACTGGGCTGCCCCACTCTGGGGAGCGCCTGAGGCTCCACTCCGCGCTACGTACCAGCACGTGCGCATGCGCAGATAATCCAGACGAAGGGGAAGCAGCGGAAGGGACCGGAGTCCAGGAGAGAGTGAACAGGTGCCATTGTTCCCTCTCGGACCCCGCCCCCACCTAAATCGTCACAACCCAGCGACTGGGCTGCCCCGCCCTGAGGAACACCTAAGGCTCCACCCCTCACTACGTAATAGCCAAGACCAGACTAAAACCAAACCAAAACAAAACAAAACAACAACAACAAAAACCCACCAAAAATGGCTCAAACCGGAGAAAAAATGAAAACCCCAGAGTCAATTCCTCTAAGCCATGAAGAGATAGCCAACCTATCAGATGCACAGTTCAAAGCACTGGTCATCAAGATGCTCACAGAATTGGTTGATTTTGCTCACAAATTAGATGAAAAAATGCAGGCTACAATATGTGAAATGAAGGAAGACGCATGGGGAACTGATAGAGATGGAAGGAAAACTGGGACTCAAATCAATGGAGTGGACCAGAAGGAAGAAACTAACAACCAAACAGAAAACGAGGAAGAAACAAGAATTCAAAAAAATGAGGAGAGGGTTAGGAACCTCCGGGACATCGTTAAACATCCCAACATCCAAATTATAGGGGTACCAGAAGGGGAAGAAGAAGAGCAACAAGTGGAAAACTTATTTGAACAAATAATAAAGGAGAACTTCCCCGATCTGGCAAAGGAAATAGACTACCAGGAAGTCCAGGAAGCTCAGAGAGTCCCAAAGAAGTTGGACCCAAGGAGGAACACACCAAGGCACATTATAATTACATTAGCCAAGATTAAAATGAAGGAGAGAATTCTAGAAGCAGCAAGGGATAAGGGACAGTCACCTACAAAGGAGGTCCCATCAGACTGTCAGCTGATTTCTCAAAAGAGACCTTACAGCCCTGGCTGGCGTAGCTCAATGGATTGAGCGCGGGCTGCGAACCAAAGGGTTGCAGGTTCGATTCCCAGTCAGGGCACATGCCTGGGTTGCGGGCCAGGTCCTCAGTGGGGGCCATGCGAGAAGCAACCACACATTGATGTTTCTCTCTCTCTCTTTCTCCCTCCATTCCCCTCTGTCTAAAAATAAATAAATAAATAAATAAATAGATCTTTTAAAAAAAAAAAAAAGAGAGAGACCTTACAGGCAAGAAGGGGCTGGAAAGAAGTATTCCAAGTCATGAAAATCAAGGACCTACATCCAAGATTGCTCTATCCAGCAAAGCTTTCATTTAGAATGGAAGGACAGATAAAGCGCTTCTCAGATAAGGTCAACTTCAAGGAGTTCATCATCACCAAGCTCTTATTATATGAAATGTTAAAGGGACTTATCTAAGAAAAAGAAGATAAAAAATATGACAGTGAAAAGACAGCAAACTCACAGCTATTAAGAACCACACCTAAAACAAAAGCAAACTAAACAAACAGCTAGAACAGGAACAGAACCACAGAAATGGAGATTACATGGAGGGTTAGCAACATGGGAGTGGGAGGAGGAGAGGGGGGAAAAAGTACAGAGAATGAGTAGCATAGATAGTGGGTAGAAAATAGACAGGGGGAGGGCAAGAATAGTATGGGAAATGTAGAAGCTAAAGAACTTATGACACATGGACATGGAGTAAAGGGGGGGAATGTGGGTGGGAGAGGGTGTGCAGGGTGGAGGGGGATGATGGGGGAGAAATAGGACAACTGTAATAGCATAATCAATAAAATATATTTTAAAAAAAAGTAATGCAGATGCCGAGGCTCCACCCCATCTACTGAATGAGAACCCCAGAGGATGGGGGCCTGGGCATCTGTTTTCCAAAGGCTCCCTGAGTAATTCCAATACAAATCATCTGTGGCCTGGCATTTTCTACATCTGATATTAGCTAAATTGGAGGGAAGGGAAGCACTAACAGTGGTTGGTTGAGGACCATGTGCCAGATCCTGGACTAAAAGTTTCACATCCGTGGCTCCTTTAACCCTTACAGCAACCCCTTTAAAAGATGATTAGTGTGCTTATTTGTAGAGTAAAAAACCTCAGGTGCAGAGAAGCTGGTAACTTGCTCAAGAGCTCATAGGCGGGATGTGTTGAAAGGGGGATTTGACCCCAATCTCTCTTGCTCCAAAACCTGAGCGCGTCCTGCTGGGCCATTCCTGTGGGATGGTTATGCACCCTGACCTGGTGGCACTGAGCACTTGAGGAGGTCCAAGGGGCGGGCAGGCTGAGATAACCCCACTGCCAGCATTTTCAGCGGCTGGTGGTAGCATATCTAGGACAGCTAGTTGTCAGATAGCAAGATGAAAGGCCCTTCCTCTTGCAAGGCTCAGTCAATCTGTGGCTCAGCCCCTAACAGGCCTGGGTCAGAGCAGTGGATTAATAAATAGCAGATGATGGATGGCTAGATGGATGACCAAACAAAAATTCTTGGTGGTGGCAATTTCACTCTGGAGCAGGGACCCAAGAGAGCCTGGCAGAGAAGGAGCTCCAGCTTCTGGTCATGATCCATCAGCTGTCCACCTTGCGGGACCAGCTTCTGACGGCCCACTCAGAGCAGAAGAACATGGCGGCCATGCTTTTCGAGAAGCAGCAGCAGCAGATGGAGCTGGCCCGGCAGCAGCAGGAGCAGGTAGGCCCAGCTTGGCAGCTGCCTTTCTTTCAGGGGCGTGGTCTCTCAGGGTCTAGAGGAGGCACCTTTGAGGCAGCCCAGTCAGTACAGGCTGAAGCCTGGGGCAGGTGGAGGAGGGGGCTCTTAGGGGAGGGGCCATGGGCCTGCCTGAAGGATTTCCACTTCTGGCTATTCATAAGCCTTATGGGGGTCAGGGGCTGAAGGGATGCTGAAGGGGTCCTGCCCAAGTTCCATTCCTGGCCTCTGAGGGAAGGTTGAGCTCCCAGCAGGAGTAGGATAAATTCTGAAGGATGGCTGTTGTGCTTCTCGCCCTACTCAGTTCTCCTCCATGTTTGCACTCTCGGAAGGCAGGGTGTGTGGTTGGGGCCCAGAAGACTCTGGGAGGTGGGGCCTGGGGGCCTAAGCCCATGCCGCCTTTGCCTACTCTTCCCTCTGCCAGATTGCTAAGCAGCAGCAACAGCTAATTCAGCAGCAGCACAAAATCAACCTCCTTCAGCAGCAGATCCAGGTGATAAGTCGGGGAGGGCTGGGCGATGGGAGAGCTGGAGGCTCAGGGGTTAATGCCTGCCCATAGAGGTGCTGAGGAGAGGGAGGGACAGGCAGAAAGAATCACTCAGGCATGACCCCAAGAAGGGGTGTCTTTCCTGTTCTGTTCCCGTCTCCTGTCTTCTTCCCCTGTTTCAAGGGAATGGGGCCCAGAATGCTTTCCTCCCCAGCTGGGACCTGAGGGCAGGCAGACAGGGGCTCCTGGAGGTGGTATGGGGTCAGACAGATCCTTTGGAAGACTGTCCCTGCCCCAAGCTCTTTGCCTCATCCCTGGGCCCACCCTCTGTCCAGGGCTGGCCACAGCGGGGTAGCCATATGGGCACCTGGGGACTCACAGGGTTTCTTTGCTCTCAGCAGGTCAACATGCCTTATGTCATGATCCCGGCCTTCCCCCCAAGCCACCAACCTCTACCTGTCACCCCGGACTCCCAGCTGGCTTTGCCCATTCAGCCAATCCCTTGCAAACCAGGTGAGTATGCAGCGGGTGGTCCTGAGGTGATTATGGAAAGGAGGCCTGGAGCCACGCTCATCCATTGTTGTGCAGGGTAGCCTTCTGGGCCTCGTTCTGGGGTCTGTCCAGTGGAAGAGTGATCCCTCGTGTCTGGACGTCACTGGGAGAATGAGAAATAGTGCATTGGAAACCATAAAGCACTTTCCACATGTAGCCAGTCTGGGTCTAGCCTCCCCAGTTCTGGTACATTTACTGTACCGGAATATTAATATTTTGAACATTAACTGAGATCTCTGTGTCTCCCAAATTCATACTTCTGTTCATGCCCTGACCGTAACAACTCTTGCTGTCTGCCCTGTCACTGAAACTCAGTGATCACAAATGACCACGACCACACGTCAGATGCTGTGTCGTTGCTAGATGGCCGAGGCGGGGTGATAAAATGTGAACTTTGAGCTCAGGAATTTACAGTCTGGGGAGGGAGAAAGAAGGCTGCCAACAACTGGGGAATGTGGGAAGGTCCGCTGAGGAGGTGGCGCCTGACTGGGTCCTGGGAGAGTGCACTGGTGAGGGTGGAGCTGGGAGCTGAGGGCAGAGGGCACCGGAAAGGCAGTGCGGGTGGACGCCCTGGGACCTGAGAACAGTCGCTGTTGATGAGAGCGTGTGACAGGGTGATGGGGACCAGGCATGGACTTTGGGGTTTATTTTGTAGAATGTGGGCATGCTTGAGCCCTTGAGTAGAGAGTGTGCTGTGATGTGGCTGTGGGTGATGGGGAACGGAGAGCGGGCCAAGGGAAGGCAGAACTGGGTAGGTGGCTGTTGAGGTGATTCTAGCAATAGAAGGTGACAGCTTGAGTGAGGATAGTGACAGTGGTAAGGAGGCAGAGGTAGAATTATTAGGCCACGGTCATTGATTTTTTGTATGGTCATGGGGACAGGGTAGAAACTGTGATGGCCCCAGGAGGGGGGATAGCTTTTAAGTCAACTCCTCTGGTCCACGCTCCCTGTTCCATGGGAGAAAGAAGGCAGGGGAAATCCAGCAGGGTGGTAAGTTCCTACAGTTCCACCATCAAGCCTGTAGGCCATGGGCAAAGTCATTGGTTGGCCCCACTGACTCTGTTCACCTTGAGGGAAGATTCCAGTGGAAAGGGGGAGGACAGGATGAAACCATTGCAATGCCAGGTGAACATGGAGCCAGACACACAGGGGTGAGGAGAGCAGGGACCTGGTCAGGGAGGGGACACATACTTTCTGGACCTGGGAGGCAGGAAATAAGCTGTGGAAGACCTGGACTGGCCAGGCTGCCACTTGCTTCTTTGATCCAAGATTCTAGTAAGTAAGGGGGCCTGCAGGCTGCCAGATGCCCCTTCCTATAGCTGAGTGAGCAGTCCCAGCTCACAGACCTTGGATGGCACTCCATTGCCTATAGCATGGAGTCCAGACTCCAGAGCTCAGCCTTCACATGCCTCTGAGCCCACCTTGCCTGTCCTGTGCCAGTCTCCTTTCCCATATCTCGATTTCACCCCCCCCCCCCCACTGTGCATGCTCTGCCTGCGGGCATGAGCTCAAGTCTCAGTTCCCCACGAGAAGCCTGTGCCAGTCCCTCCATCCGGAACAAAGTTCTCTCACATGCACTCCATCTCCTGAGCCCATATCACACGGACTCCATGGTTAGTGATTTGTATACCTAGCTGTATCTCCATCTGAACTGTCAACTCCTTGTCTCTGGGCCTGGTTGAGGAAACTGAGATAGATGAGGAAGAAGAGAGAATGCCATGCAGAGGGGAGAGGACAAATTGAGGGAGTATGGAGGACACAGGTTCAAACATCAGCGCTCCCATTGATTAACTTGTGGGCAACTCTAACTCCTCTAGGTCTCAGTTTCTTTATCTGTAAGATAGAATCATGTATTGAGCACCTATTATATACCACAAAGTGAGGATTATTGCAAGAGAATGCACTGGAGACAGGGTACACAGAAGGTAGCTGCTTTCATACCCTGCACATAGTAGGTCCAAGTATTGGTAGTGAATAGATGGTATTTCTGTTCTCATTTCACCTGGCTTTGGAACTCCAGGCTCAGCGGGTTGCGAAGGGCAGGACAGGATGATGATGCCTGCTGGTGTGCAGGCCAGTGGCAGGGAGGGCTCAGAGGTCCTTGGCAGCACTCTAGGGCCAGGGTGAGCCATGGCTGGAAGCAAGCTGGGCCAGCTCCAGGCTTCTGTCCACTTTGTGCTGCTGGGGCTCATCCAGCAGGGTATCTGCTGTTCTGTGCTCATCCAGGCCTTTTTTCCTTGCTGTCTTTTCCACAGTGGAGTATCCGCTGCAGCTGCTGCACAGCCCCCCTGCCTCAGCCGTGAAGAGGCCTGGGGCCATGGCCGCCCACCATCCCCTGCAGGTACTGTGCCATCTACTCCCTAGCTGGGCTGGTTGCTTGCCGCTTTGTCTCTTCTGGGTATGCTTCTCCCTTCTCTCCCTGTCTGGGGATTTATGTTGGTGTCTCTCACCCTCTGCCTCTGGGTCTGCCCTAGGAGCCCTCCCAGCCCCTGAACCTCACAGCCAAGCCCAAGGCCCCTGAGCTGCCCAATACCTCCAGCTCCCCCAGCCTGAAGATGAGCAGCTGCGGACCCCACCCCCCGAGTCATGGGACTGCCACGCGGGACTTGCAGTCCAGCCCCCCCAGCCTGCCTTTGGGTAAGTTTTCTACCTGCTTCACCTTTCCCTTAGCTCTCTCTAGGGGAGTCAAGAGGGCATGATACGACCTTGGGGATGACCCTTCCCCTCGGTAGGTTAGACATCTTCTAGTCAGTCCCTTGTAGTTTCAGCATTCGATGTCTCAGAAGGCCCCCTTCTCTGCCCCACCATATCTGTCTGGGCACCCTAGCCTCTGGTGGTTCAGGCCGCTGGGTCGCACAGTCAGGACATGCTACCTAGTCTGCCGGCATGACAGGCAGTGTGAGTGGTGCTCCCTCAGGAACTCGCAGTGCGACGGCCCTGGGAAGGGACAGGAGGGAGCACCAGAGGGGCGTGGCATGAACTGGGGTGACTCCTCAGCTCCCTTCCGTGTCCCTTCTCCTCCCCTCATAGGCTTCCTTGGTGAAGGGGATGCTGTCACCAAGGCCATCCAGGATGCTCGACAACTGCTGCACAGCCACAGTGGGGCCTTGGAAAGCTCCCCCAACATGCCCTTCCGTAAGGTATGGGCCCCACTTCCCTGTATCTGGGAGCAGGGGATAGACAGCAGGGATGGAAGGCAGAGTTTGAGGCCACAAAGGGGGTGGGGGTGGGGAAGGAAGTGGGGTGACACGGAGAGGCTGATGTACAGGTTGCCCCGTCAGTCCCAGGACCTCGTCAGCCTGGACACATCGCCAGTCAAGGAGCAGCTGGAGGAGCGCTGTGTGCACCCACTGGAGGAAGCCATGCTGGGCTGTGATGTGGACGGTGAGGCACAGGACCCTGAGCTGATGGGCAGGAGGGCCACCTCTGCTTCCCACCAGGGTCAGGGTGGGCATGTCATGTCTGTTTCCTGTCCCTTCTCTTCTTTTGTCTGTGGAGTTCCTGTACATATCTGTCTGTGTCTGTCCGTCTCTGGGTCCCTGGCCTCTGTTGACATCTTGCTGCTGGCCATCTCTGGGTGCTGTGGGAGCCCCCCAGCACTCCCTAGTGGTCAGTGTGGGGTGTTTCTTTCTGCTGGCCCTGGAGGATTGTCCTTATCCTACACCAGCTGCCCAGCTGACTCCACCCTTGTCCCCCAGGCTCCCGCCACTTCCCTGAGTCCCGGAACAGCAGCCACATCAAGAGACCCATGAATGCCTTCATGGTGTGGGCCAAAGATGAGCGGAGGAAGATCCTCCAAGCCTTCCCGGACATGCACAACTCCAGCATCAGCAAGATCCTGGGTAAGGGCCCTTGGGTAAGGCCTGCGGGAGCTCTGGAGCTCCAGGAACTAGTGTCCAGCAGGCCATGGTTGAGGAGCCAGCTGAATCTATTTGGGGCTTGATTGATAGTCCCCACCATGTTGACCTTTGGTGGAATCTGATGGAGTGTGGGAGTCAGGTGGGATGAGGGTCCCCTGAGTCCCTGGGTCTTGTACCATTGTCTGGCTCTTTTACCAGCACCTGCACCTGAACTTAAGGAGTGTGTGTGTGTGTGTGTGTGTGTGTGTGTTCATACATGTACCTGTGAGAGAGAGCACCTCCTCCCATCTCTGCCTAACTAACCTGTTCTACTGACTAGAAGGAAATGGAGATACTCATGTTCTTGGGCTGCAGTAGAAAGGTTTTTCAATGAGGCGCCCTGATTGGAGGGTGGGATGTAGGGTGGGGCAGGTGGGGCTAGAAGAGGGCAGTTGTTTTTAAGACCGAGACTCCTCCAATGTCTGTGCATGCCTCTTATGGGCATAGACAGCAGATATTTTGTCCTGAGCAGGAAGCCTCTTTTATCAGTGGGCTTCAGTAGCTGCTCTTTTGTTTAAGCAAATAATGCAGAGCAGAGGCCTCCCAGAAGTTGCTGGGTGCCGTATGTTAGGCTGGCAGTTGGATGTCTGTGTACATGCCAACTTCATTATGTCATTTGCTCAACATCCAAGGAGCATCCACATTGGGCCAGGTTCTTGCTGAGTGCTTACACATATATCTGGGAACCAAAACCTTCTCGGCCCCTCCAGGGCCTGCAGGGGGTTGGGGTGGTTGGCAGAGCCAACCTAGCTAAGCTAGCACTGATTGCCTGCCCCTGGGGACTGGGCCAGGCTCCCGTTGGAAGTCCATGACCAACCAGGAGAAGCAGCCCTACTACGAGGAACAGGCAAGGCTGAGCCGGCAGCACCTGGAGAAGTACCCCGACTACAAGTACAAGCCACGGCCCAAGCGCACTTGCATCGTGGAGGGCAAGCGGCTACGGGTAGGCGAGTACAAGGCCCTGATGAGGACTCGTCGCCAGGACGCCCGCCAGAGCTACATGACCCCGTGAGCAGGCCCTCCCCAGGCTGCTGGGACCGTGCATGTGTGTGCAGCTGTTGTGAGGGGCTGAGTGTTAATGTGTGGCTCGCTTGTGTGTGTGACTGCAGGAGTGCTTTGGCCATGTGTGAGTGTAGGCGTGTGTGTGTGAGCATTACCTCTGTGTGGCTGGGCCTCCATGTGTAACTGCAGGGGCGACTATGTAGTGGGTACCTAGTGTCTCAGGATATGAGTTTGTGACTGAGTGTGGAGGGCCGCTGTGTACCTGGAGAAATGTGCCTGTGGATTCCTTTTCCGACAAACGGTAAAAATTCAGGGGTCCCCCGCAAAAACCAAGGTGTTCATCATACAGAAGATTCCCGACTTGACAAAAGCATTTAAATATACAGTTTGCAAAAGTGGGATTCACACACAGTCCTCCAGGAGTATCTTTGAAGACGTGTGTGCAGGGCTGTAGCTGACAAGGAATGTGAGTGTCGGAAAGCAGCCCAGGGGTGCAGAGTGTGTGTCTTGGAGCCAAAAGGGGGTGAGGTGAGAGGGCTCGGCCTGAGGAGGCCTGGATGGGAGTTGGGTGGGGGTGGAAGTGAAGTTGCTTCTGTAACCTGCCTTTTGTCTACCCCGAAGCCCGCAGGCGGGCCAGGTGCAGATGAGCTCCCCAGATGTCCTGTACCCTCGGGTGGCACAGACCGTGGTGGAGCACTGTGTGCCCCGAAGCCTGGACCCCAACATGCCTGTCATCGTGAACACCTGCAGCCTCAGGGAGGAGGCCGAGTCCGTGGAGGACAGGCACTCAGTGGCTGACGGTGAGATGTACCGGTACAGCGAGGACGAGGACTCGGAGGGCGAGGAGAAGAGCGACGGGGAGTTGGTGGTGCTCACGGACTGATCTCCTGGAGACCTGGCCCCGAGCCGAGGGGCACAGCCAGCCCACCAGGACTGTGTTGGTACTTGGACTTTGGTGTGCCAGGAGATGGCACAGCTGTGTACTTGTAGATACAGGCCCCCTCCCCACCACACCTGCAGGCACACCTGAAGAGCTGTTGGCGTAAGTGGGCAGGGCCTGCATGGTGGTGACAGCTGAGCTGGCTGAGCTCTTTGGTCCTTGGGGCTCATAGCCAGGGGATACTGAATGACCCTCCCCTACCGCAGGTCTACCCTCCCCGGGTGTATGGCAGCTCCACACCTGTCTCCCTGGAGCACATGCTTTGTTTCCATCCTTGTCCTGGCTGGACCAGCCACTATGGGACTAGCACCCCCATGCCCCCTCTACATCCACACATTGCTCCTCCATCACCAGGATCACTTTGTACTTTGTGCAAAAAGGTCTGGCTGTCCCTGTTTTTATCTTCTGCTAAGCCTGTTGTGCCTCTGGCTGCTGTGTATGTGCACGCACGTGCGTGTTTTCTTCATCGGTTGCATATTTATTGAGCACCCACTGTGTGCCAGGCGCTGTTGCTTAGTTCCTGTGGGTGTATCTCTTGATGCCACTCTTGCTTCTCTGGGGGCCTCATCTGTGTTCTCTGTCCCCATATTGCTACCTCTTTGTCAGTCTGGGTGTCTCAGGTTCCGTGTGTCCTTGTCTCTCTGCAGGGCCCTGTTTGTCTCTCCCTTTCTTGGCGTCTGACTCTGCCCGCTGGCTGCTCTGGGTCTCTGAAGGCCCCTGGGCCACCCTGACCTCCCCTGCCCACCTCTTTACCCCCACCCCCCGCCTGCCACTCTTGCTGGTGGGTACCCACAGAGCCATTTTTAGTTCTGAGCAGCATGGGAATGTGCTCAGCCTCCACAGAGCCCCACCCTGGTCCCAGTCTGGGTGCCTGGAGTGGGAGCAGGAGCACTGGCGCTGCCCCTTCCGGTTGGCACCGGAAGCCCTGGAGAGCAGGCTCCCACGGCAGCTGGTCTCCATTCCTCTGAGCAGGGAGGTGGTGGGGGAGTGGCGGGGAGCAGGGGAGGCTCACCGAGAATGGAGACAAGGCCCATTCTCCATCCCCACCCATCCACCTCTCACACAGCTTTGCCCTCACCTGCCTGTACCTCCCACTGCCCTGGGGGACATGCCTCTGTTCCCGACCACTTTCACAAGTTACTTCCTTAGGAAAATGAAACCCCACTAGCATGACTCCAAAGATCCAGGTGGGTCAGAGTGGGAAGGGAACCCCAAGTCCCACAGGGACGGATGTGGAGTCTGTGCCTACGCCCCATCTTCTCCCCAAAGCCCCACTTCTCTCCAGGCTGTTTCTTTTTTTATGACTGTAAACATAGATAGTGCTTTATTTTGTTAATAATAATGATGAGTAACTTAACCAGCACATTTCTCCTGTTTACACTTGGGAAGTTTGTTTTCTGTTGGTATAATAAAAACCAACCATTTCAGAGTTTGGCCCTTGCTTGGGAGAATGGGAGCAGGCTCAAGTCAAGCAGTCCTACATATGCCACCAGCCCAGGAATCACTGCCCCCTGCTGGAAGCCTGAGGAAGCTTCAGGCCTGTGACCCAGGAGGAACATCTGAAGCAAGCAAGGGAGGCTGAGACCCAACTCCTGCACTCCTCTCCCCACCTCTGGCCCCAGAGCCCAGAGGGCACACTGAATGAGTGAGATACCGCCCTTGCCTCGAGGAGGCGAGCCAGACAGAGCCCACCCTCAACACAAGCTGTCCACACAGGCCCTGAGAAAGAACGCAGTGGTGAAAGTGCTGTTGAGCCAGGAGGTTTGGCTTCTTCCCAGATCTAGCCACGTGGCCTTGTGCATGAGCGCTGGGAGTGGGGGGTGTCAGAACTCCCCTAGGACCTCACTGTCTTCGTCCCAAAACAAGGTTAAGTCTTATCCGTGGGTCTTACCTTCTTTTGGAGGAGCCCTTTGAGAATCTAATGAAAACCATGGACCCTTCCTCATCCCAGAAAACTACAGGGACACCCCAAACTCCTGTATAAGCTCCTGAGATACTGATTAATGAACAGGGTCTCTGGTGTGTTTCAGGGCTGTATCTGTGACGTTATGCTTTTAAATCAATATATTTATTGATTCTAGAGAGAGAGACAGTGATATGAGAGAAAAGCATCAGTCAGTTGCCTCCCATGCATGCCCCAACTGGGAATCGAACCCACAGCCGTTTGCTGCATGGGACAACACTCCAACTACTGAGCCACCTGGGTAGGGGTGTAACCTTAGGCTTTGAGTGAGGGTTTCAAAGAACTTTATATTGCACTAGGGGAAGTAACAGTATTAGACCTGAAATGGTTAGGTAAGAGATTTAAACTCTCAAGATACATAATAACAGGGATCAATAAAAAAGACAACTCCTGTGGTTAAAAGGTTTATCCTGTTAATATGGAACAGGGACAGCAAAGCTGAACAGCAATTCTTGGGAAAGAAATCTGGGTTGGAGTAATAGAGGCGTGTGTTCACAAAAAGGTGATGAGCCAGTGTACACCACACAGTCATAGCCCCTAAACAGAAAAGGCCATTGTCACACTGAAGGGAGCCAAAGACAGGCACCCTGCACAGAAGAGGACTGGAGGGGACATGTATTGGAGGCATGGTTGCTTTGTAAAGCAACAGCAGCAGGAGACCCTGGGCTGGGCTGCTTTAGCTCACTGGGAAGTCAAGAGAAAAGCAGGCCTTGGGGACAGGTTCAGGGGACCAGCCTGGGCCAAGCACCAGCTGCCTATTGCCTTAAGAGTTTAGGGAACAAGTGCCTGTGAAGAAAGAAGTGGAGGAAGAAGGGAAAGGAATGACTTGGGTTGCTTCCCAGAAGCAGCCCTTGCTGGGTCCTTTGTCTTCAGGCTTTTCTCTCTCTTGCAGGCAGAAATCTTGGGGAACCTCTCAGGAGAGGTTTTCAGCAGAATATTCATCTGTTCTCCAGATGCACCCTTTTAGGGTCATGGTCTCCACTGATTGGTCAGTGCCAGGCTAGGGTCTTTAGGCATCGCAGTTGGTTCTGGATCTGACCACCTGGTTTTACTGCTTCAGGGCCTGGAGCTGAATACAACTGAGGTGTAGATGTTATCTCCAGGGAAGGAAAGGTTACCCTGGGGGTGAGGTCCTCATTTTTCCCAGTTTTGCCCCCTGGCAGGTCTTCTGCCCTAGTAACCATCTGCACCTGGTTGTAAATTGCTTGGCCATGGTGTCCAGCTGTCTGTCTGTTTCCCTATTCCACTCGCCAAGGAATTTCCCTGGCTTTTCACTATCCTGTCTTAATTCTAGGTGCTGAGACAGAGCCATGCACCCTGCGTGCTCTTAGGGTGGTGAAAACCTTTTATGGGAACCTGTGGTTGGTGCCCTGGAGCCCCACTGGAGAGGCAGGATGGGAGACGAGGGGGCGTTGCAAGACCAGGAAGGCTGGGTCATGAACTCTTTCTCTGCTTTCTCTCTGCCTCTTCTGCGGATGCCGAGGGTCAGAGCCCAGCAGAGAGGACTCCCTGCCCAGGCAGTGCTTTGCTGGCAGCATTTCATCAGGTCTGAAAAAAAGCCCAGGTGCCAGAGTCTGGAGTGATGGTGGGACTCCAGGGCTTTGTTGGGGAGGGTCCTGCCCCCAGTTGCCCTCTACCCTGGAGAACTGAGGAAGAGGATGCTTTTTCAAAGAAGGCAGCAGGATGGTGCCTGCAGGTTAACTCCCTCATGCAAGTGGCCAGGGGCCTTAGGGTCCAGGATAACACCCGGGGGGGCCCTATGCCTGTACTGTTGTTACATTATGACATCAAGACCCTAGGAGATGAGCTGCCTTCAGCTTCGGAGGTGGATCTGAGGAACAGGGAGGGTGGGCACTGCCATTTAGCCCACAGGAAGGCTGCACCAGGATCACCTGACCCCACAGAGAACCCTCAGGGGCCTGGCCTGCCCAGCCCGGGCACCATCCCTGTGCCAGACACACCTTTCCCCATGTTCTCCATAGGTACCCCTGGGTTCAGTCCTGCCCACTAAGGCCCAGCCACACAGGGTCACTGTGACCTTGAAGGCAGCTGCAGGTACCAGCTCAATTCCAGCAGTTGCTATGGCAGCTAGGTACTTTTGCAGAATCCACTGGACAGGCAGCTGCTACTGCCCCTAAGGGTATCAGGCACCTTCTGGGGGCCCTGGGGCACTGCCACCCAGTCATGGTAGGGCAGCCCTAGCAACCTGGGCTGTGGAGTGGCATACCCCAGCTCTCCTTGGAGCACCTGCCCTCCCCTCCCTCTGGTCTTCTGAGAAAGTGAAAGACTGGTTCCAGGCAAAGTAGCACCCCCTCCAACACCCAAATACTAGGAGCCAGAGAGGACCAAGGAAGAAGTCTCAGTACTTCCCTTCAGGGTCTCACTGGCTTATCATCCAGGTAAGGCCAAGTTCTTGGAGTCCACAGTTCAGTTCCCACCAAGCAGCATCCTCCCAGTTTTGCCAGCTGACTTGTGCAAGATAAAAGCAGAAACCACAAGCCCTGCCCAGGTCTACCCTATACCAGGAGCCAGGGCCCAGTCAGCCAGGTGCATTGAGGGCATGGTGGAAAGTGCACAGCCCAGAGGGGCTGGAATCCCTGTCCCCACCACAGGTGGGCTGGTCACACCCTCCAGGTCAGAGCCTCATCAGCTGCACTGAGACAGAGTGGTCCGGTCCTGAAATGGTCCTTTTAATGCAGAAAATCAAGATAATTTACAAATGAATCGCTTCATAGGCCCAAGCTGAGGGGCCCCAGGGGCTGTGAGGGCAGAGAGGTGGAGGCCATTGAGAGTCAGGGACGATGACCTCAGTCAGCACCTTCACAACAGATCCTACCCAAGATCTCGCATGCCAGGCGAGTCCTGGTCCCTGGCCCCTCGAATCCCGCTAGTCTAGCCCAAGTGGGTGGACACGGGGAGACAGATCCTTGGAAGTGAGGACCTGGAAGGCCAGGGGAGGAACAAGGCTGCTTGCTGCCATCCCCTCTGCCCAAGCCAGAGCACGAAGCCACAGTCCTTGGACTGAGGTTTGGGAAGGGGCTATTTGACCGATCTGGCTTGGAGAAAAGGACCTCAGATGCGGCAGCTGCTAGGGAACTGTCAAGCCCCCACGCGAAGGTATTTACATCCATCTGTCAGAGTTGGCATGGTGCTGGTTTGGGCTCAACACCTCCCCTGTGGGGCTCGTGGGGAGGTGGGCTGGAGGCTCAGGGCACTGGAGGTAGAAAGGAGCCCTCCCACCTTTCCCTCTCCCCAAGCCAGGAAGGTCAAAGACACCTTCAGGCAGCCCAGATCCCAGACTGGCCTGGGGCCGGGAACCCTGAGCTTCCCGGGATGGTTGTGGTCCCAGCTCTAGCTGGCTACAGGCACTTCCCCCCAAGTTAGGTCAGGCAAAGGGGCCCCCAGAGGGAGGTCCGTCAGTCCTTCCAAATGAGAGAATGTGGTTACAACAGCGCCCACTGGGGGGCTGATGGGAGTCCTCTCCCAGGATACCCACTTGTCCCCTCTCCCACCTTGTCCAAGGGTACGGACCCCAGAGCAGAACCAAGCCCTAGAGAATCAGCCTTCCAGGCAGAGATGGCAAGGGGAGGGAAGGGGCAGCTGGTCACTTTGGCATCTCCAAGGCAGACACTTGAGGCTTCACCGTGAAGTACTGGTTGAATCGGATCACTGCGTACCTGCCAGGAGACAGGAAAGAGAGCTGGGGGCGAGAAGAAAGCTGTGCTGGGGGTCTCCCAGCAGGAGCAAAGCTGCTCACCAGCTCAGCCCATCTAGGTCTGTGCAAATCAACACCGGCCCTGGGTGAGTTTTTAAAAAAATTCAACTATAACTTTATTTTTCTTCTTAGAGCTAACTAGACCAACCCTTCCCCAAACAAGGTCATTTTTAAATTTTCACAGTTCAGTATTACTGAGTGCATTCACACTGCTGGGCAACAGATACCTAGGCCTCTTTCATTTGGCAAAACTGACCTCTAGACCCTTAAATAGCAGCTCCCCATACCCGTTCCCATGCCCCCACATTCTACTTTCTGTTTCCATGTACTTGATTTAGTTTCCTCAGGTAAGTGGAATCCCAATTTTGTCTTTTCGTAGCTGGCCTATTTCACTTAACACAATGTCCTGAGGTTCATCCACACTGTAGCATATGACATTGATTTCCTTCTTTTTTAAGAATGAATGATACTCTATTGCATGAGTTCACCATTCATCCCTCCACGGACACTTGGGTTACTTCCACCTCTCGGCTACTGTGAGAAATGCTGCCATGAACATGGGTGTACAGGTGTTTCTTTGAGACCCTGATTTCAGTTCTTTGCGATATATACCCAGCAGTGATATTGCTGGATCATATAGTAATTCTATTTTTAATTTTTTTGAGGAAGCACAGTATCCTTGCACCAACAATGCACAAGGGTTCATTTCCACATCCTTGCCAACACTTGTTACTTTCTGTTTATTTGATAGTAACCATCCTAATGGGTGTGAGGTGATAACTCAGTGTGCTTTTGACCTACATTTCTCTAATGGCTGAGAACACTTTGAAGCCAGGTGATCATTCCTTTTTGGCTGAGGGTGGATGGGGTGGAGACTGGACCAGACTGAAGAACAAAATAATTCCTGATCTTTAGAGACATATGAGGTGAGGAGCCCCCCCGCAAAACTGGAATTATCCTCTGGAGGGCGGGCCCCTTGTACCATAGGCTTCCCCCACTAGGTGAGTGTTACAGGAACCCATCTGTATCAGTGCACCAGCTGGTGGTGGTGTGAGGACTACGTCCAGCTTCAGTGAACGTTTCTTGAAGATTCTCAGTGTGTTTGCCCATGTCATGATGGGTGATTTACGAGTGTACCTGACCACGCCATGCTGAGTGTTCAGCAGGTTTTGACCAGAAATGGCACAATTCCCATGCCCCACCCTCCCTATTCACCTGATCTTGCCTCCAGCAGCTTTTTTGTTTGTTTCCCCGGATGAAAAAAGTCCTCAAGGGGAAAGGTTTTGCTGACGTGGAGGAAATGAAACAAAAACAGCAGAAGCACTAAAAGGCATCAAAATCGAGGAATTTAAACACTGTTTTGAGCAGCAGAAAAAAGTCTCGATAGGTGCATTGCATCAAATGGATGCAATACATCTTCAATACAGGACTTTGAAAATGACTGAAGTTTAAACAGGTAAGAATAAGTACACAATTATTTTATAAATAAATTCGTCTTTTGGGTCCCTCCTTGCAATGTACCTCACACAATGGGCAGCCCCCTTTCCTGCCAAGGAGTTAGTACTCAAGTACAGAGTCAGTGCAGCCAGTCTGTGTCAGCCAGCCAGTGCGACCCCGTGTCGCTAGGGGGCCCCTGGAGGAGGAGTTGGGTCTGACACTCCTCTCAGTAGCACTAAACCAGTGCGTGACCTCAGCAAGTCTCTCCCACTGTCTGGGACGCTGACTTCTCAGCTATATGGGTTTGTGATCTTCCACACTGATTTGTGACAATCCGTTCACCACTGAGCCCTGTGGATAAGGGCTCTGGAGTTTCCCGAGAAGACAGGGAAAGCACAGTCTTGCCACCGGGCAGGCAGGGTAGGCGTGAGAAAGTCAGGCTCCTTCAGAGCGCTGCTCTGGCTTTCGGAGCCTCCCCTGGAGTAGTGACCCTACTGGCCATGGGCAAGGGATGAGTGAGCAGAGGAATGGACTCTGGGCATTCTATTTGAGCTGTCCTTTGCCCCCACACCCTCAGCTGTTCTTTATCTCCCCCTGCCCCACTCTGCTCCCAGTTGTCCTGTGTGCTCACCTGAGGAAATCAAAGTTGATGGTGGAGAACTGGTTCTGGATGAGGGCCCAGAGTGCCCAGAAAAAGTGAGACACCTGGAAACAGAGCCAAGAGGGTCAGCTTGGTGATCCTCCCAAGCCTGTCATGGACCCCATGTAGCTAGAGGGATGCAGTCATGCTGGAAAACACAGAACTAGGTCTCCCCAGCACAGGTTGGGGAAATTCACTTCAAGTCACTGGATAGCATCTGGGGACACCATTCCCTCTAGAAAAAAGCAAGCAGAGTTGGTTCTACCCACGTGGAGAGGGGGTCAGCAGGCTGGCGCTTCTAGGAGTTTGGGCTTGTGCCCCAGGCCAAGAATTTTACCTCTGGCTTCTCTTATACCAGGGCATCTCCTCAAGTCTTCAAGGCCAACATACCCAGGGGGAGATGAACCTCCAAGCCAGAGCCCAGGCCCACTGGCCAGAGGCACCCAGGTCACCCCAGGTTCCAGAAGCCAGAGAGCCAGGCTTCTTGCTGCCCCCAAACAAATAGCAGTGACTCCAACACTTCCCCTGGCTGGTGTCCCCCACCCCACTCCAAGTCCTGCTTACTTTGAGGTGGACTCTACAGTACCTCCCTGCACTTTCTGCCTTTTCAGGACTTAAATGAGGCACGGATCAATGAGCAAGTATGAATGATTGCTAAAAAATTTAGCAAGAAAAAGGCATTGGGTGGAACAGTTAAGAGGAAGAACCTGAGAGCGAATCAGCTTTGTGCCAATGAGGAGAGGAGAATAGGTAATCCAAATCCCAGCTCCGTGATGGTGTGTGAAATTCAGGGCAGCTGACTGATCTCTTGCGTATGCATGGCTGACATTAGTAAGACGAAGTAGCAATCCCTGCGCACACACCAGAGGAGACCTGACATGAACCATGTACCTTGGACAAGTGGCATTCAAACTAAAGAGCTGACAGGACGGTCCTGGCTGATGCGGCTCAGTGGACTGAGTGCTGACCCGTGAACTGAAAGGTCGCTGGTTTGGTTCCCAGTCAGGGCACGTACCTGGGTTTTGGGCCGGGTCCCCAGTTCTGGGGCGTGAGAGAGGCAACTGATGGATATAGCTCTCGCACATCGATGTTTCTTTCCCTCGCTTTCTCCCTCCCCCTCTCTCTAAAAATAAATAAATAAAATCTTAAAAAAAAAAAAAAAGAAAGAAAAAGAAAAGAACTGACAGCACAGCAACTGGAGCAGGAAGAGCCTGGTGGGAAAAGCTGACAAGGAGCCTGAGTCAGCAGAGGAAGCTAACCAGGAGGATTAAGCTGACATTTTCTATCTCCTCCAAAGGCTTAAAAACAAGAAAAAGAAAAGAGAGAGAAAAAAGAAGGGATGTGGTTAACTGTAGCATGGAAGGCTAAGGTTAGACATTGGAAAGAACTACTTGTCCAAATGAGAGAACTGCTAGAACAGGCAGCTGAAATCTTTCGTGGAAGGAAAAAGTTTGATTTCCTCAAACTTTTCTAGGTTCTCCCTTTCCAAGACCTGCTGGGGTGGGGGAAGCAGGAAACAGGGCACCTTAGTATTAGGGGGATGCCCAACATGGTTCTTCCCAGATCTCATCTCTAGACTGGAGTTCAGGAGCACATGTCAGGGTTTCCCAGGAACTCACACCTGACCCTGAGCTCTGCTTCCTCCTCCACCACAAGGCTGTGGGAGGGCAGGAGCTGGGGGTGGGGCCGAATCCCACCTCCTGGCTCCTCCTTCCCCTGCCCCCTACCAGTCACAAGCACTCACCAGGGCAAACTTGTTGACTTGCACATAGAGCCTCTCCACCTCCCTAGAGGTCACGGCCATCCCCTTTTGTGCCTGCAGGTAGTAGCGCAGCCACTGCAGCTGGGTCTCCCGAGCTGGGTACCGGCAGTAATCGACTTCATTCACACCTGATGGGGAGGCAGCAGCACAGATGTTGCTAAGAGATGGCCCACCTGGGCGGGGGAGGGGGGGCCTCCAGCTCAGGTACCCCCTGCTTCACTGAAAACCTCTATCTGCTCTGCCCTGTGGGCTGTGCCTAGGAATGCAGCTTGTCTTGATCACCAATCATGTGTAAAGGGTTGAGCCCCACCCCAACTGAGGACACCAAGAAAGGCAGACTGGTTGAGGGGCAGGGACAGTCTTGGGAGTGATGGGGTCCCCCCAAGCACCTCTGTCTCCCCTGTGACCTGTATAAAACTGTCACATAGGAGGCATTTGGGCACAGCACTGAATCAGGGCCAAGTGGTCTTAGGTCCAATACTAACCTTGGACAAACCCTTTCCTCTCACTGGCCCAGATCTCTTAAACCCGTGGAGGCTGTGTGTGTCTCACACACTGCTTTTTGGGCCAGTGTTGAGCTGGCTACTTAAAAATCACTGGGAGAGCTTGGTAACATATATTCCAAGGCTTCTGGCCCTAACCCAATTTTCCAATGACTAGGAAATACAAACAGGTTTGGAAACCCTGGTCTGGACAGCCTGGACCCCTCTAGTCCCAAGCTTCTGAGTCCTCAAGCTGCCAACTCAACACACACTAGCCCCATCGTGGGCACAGTAACAGAGGCAGTGGCCTTAGAGCTGGTATAGAAAGCAGCAGTTTATTTAAGATAGAACTAGAGCTGGACCACCCTCCCCAGTCTCTTCCTCTCTCTCCTTTTCTTTCTGTCCTTACCAAACTTTCCTTATATTTCTAGAGAAACACACTCAGTCTCCTAGGGCCCCAAGAGTATGGCTGGGAAGAATCTCCTTGTGCAGATGTATAAACTAAGGCTGAAAGAAGAAATGTGCTCAAGATCACACAGCCAGTTAGGGGTGGGTTCAGGGCTGGAACTCAGCTCCCAGCTCCCAGCACCAGGTTTCCTTGCTCCGAGAACCCTGGAGGTCCCTCTCCCTAGCTCCCAGTCTCCTCCCTTGTCCTCCTTCCATGCTCAGTTCTTCATTCTCAACTTAAGAGCAGAATGCCATCTGCCCCTCTGGAGAAATTCCAGCTGGACTTCACTCTGTATGGTAGGTGGGGAGGACTTAAAATACTTAAGAATTATCCCTTCCGGAAAGGTCAGTGGGTCTGGCTGCTGAGCATGCACAGGCCTAGTGCCCTGCTGGTGCCGGCCTCATCTCTGTGCCACCTGCACAGTTCAGCTGCTCTGCCCAGTGGAGGCCCCATGGTCCCTCAGGGTCCTAAATGCAGCTGGTGTCCACCCCAGGGAGCCATACCCTCAGGTACACACAGGTCGGGGCTGACCTTGGCCTGCACCACTTGGGAAACACCAGGGCCAGTGCACCCAGTGGACCACTACAGACCATGTGGGAGCACCACCACCCTGCCCCTGCACAGTTCATTCTCAACAGACGGCGGGGGTTGGTGGTCAGTGGTCACAGCCAGTCCTTGCCCCTGAATGGCCTGGGTAAATCCCTCTCACTGATCTGCCAACAGCAACCCAGGCTCAACCAGAAGAGGAGGGTGAACTCAGCCCACATGAAGGGTGCACCTCGAGTACCCAACCTGGGTGATAGGCGAGGCTGTGCCACGGGACCCTACAGGTCACCTGCTACATTAGGCCATGCTACCAAGGCACAGAGTCAAAAGCAGCTCTGCCTACTACATAGAAACAAACACAGGGAGGCTGCCAAAATGAGGAGACAAAGAAACATGGCCCAAATGAAAGAACGGATCAAAACTCCTGAAAAAGAGCTAAACAAAATGGAGATAAGTAATCTATCAGATGCAGAGTTTAAAACACTGGTTATAAGGATGCTTAAGGAACTTAGTGAGGACCTCAACAGCATAAAAAAGGTCCAGTCAGAAATGAAGGATACACTATTTGAAATGAACAATTTACAGGGAAACAACAGTAGAATGGATGAAGCTGAGAATCAAATCAATGATATGAAACATAAAGAAGCAAAAATGAACCAATCAGAACAAAAAGAAGAAGAAAGAATCCAAAAAAAAAATGAGGATAGTATAAGCAGCCTTTGGGACAACTTCAAGAGTTGTCCCAAAACATTAGCATCACAGAGGTGCCGGGAAAAGAGACAGAGCAGGAAAATGGGAATATATTTGAAAAAATAAAGAAAACTTCCCTAATTTGGTGAAGGAAATAGACATGCAAGTCCAGGAAGCACAGAATCCCAAAAAAGATGGATGGAAAAGGCCTACTCCAAGACACATCAGAATTAAAATTCCAAAGGTTAAAAATAAAGAGAAAATCTTAGAAGCAGCAAGAGTAGTTAGTTAGCTACAGAGGAGTTCCTATAAGACTGTGAACTGATTTCTCAAAAGAAACTTTGCAGGCTAGAAGGAATTGGCAAGAAATATTCAAAGTCATGAAAAGCAGGAACCTACAGCCAAGATTGCTCTACCCAGCAAGAGTATCATTTATAATTGAAGAGCAGATAAAGAGCTTCCCAGACAAGAAAAAACTAAAATAGTTCATCACCCAACTGTTATTATATGAGATGTTAAAGAGACTTATTTAAGAAAAATATCAAAACTATGAACGATAAAATGGCAAAAAATACAAATCAATCAACAATTCAATCTAAAAAAACAAACTGAGCAAACAAGAACAGAGACAGAATCATAGATACAGAGAGCATTTTGATAGCTGCCAAATGGGAGTGGGGTGTGGAGGAAATGGGTGAAGTGAGGGGATTAAGAAGCACAAATAGGTAGTTACAGAATAGCCATGGGGGGTGTACAGTACAGCTTAGGAAACCAAGTAGCCTATAGAACTATACACATGACTCGTGGACGTGAACAATGATGTGGGGATTGCCTAGGGGAGTAGGGAGCGTTGGGTGATGGGGGCCAAAGGGGGAAAAATCAGGACAACTGTGACAGCATGATCAGTAAAATTAATTTTTTTTTAAATATAAAGTTGTGGAGTCAAGTTGCAGAGGGCATATTTTTAACTAGTTCCACCTAGATTATTTTCATGATGCCACTAGGCAAGTAGCTACTTACAGCTTGTTCTGCTCCTTACCTGCATGCCGGGCCCTTATTTACAATTGTGCAGGTTGTGCTGGTCATAAAGAAGTATGGACAAGGGGGGTAAGTGGAGGCTGAGGTTGTCCCGTGCTGGCCCAGCTGGCGTGCACTGCATGTACCCAGAGGAAGGGATCTTTTTCTAACTCACATGCCAAACTAAGTATCCTCAGGGATCCTATAGTGGGCACGTTCTCCTAATTTGTACCCAACTGCCATATTGGCCAGCAGGAGTGTGCTCTGTGTAGGTGGGTCCTGCCTCCCCAAGGAGACCTGAAGCTCTCTCAAGGCAGACTGTCTTCCCCCCTTGAACTGGGACATTGCGGAGGACAGGGGCTGTCTAGCCTCCATCCCCAAGGTACAGAACCTCCTCTCATACTCTCCTTGATCTGACCATCCATCATAAGGAGGGTATCTTGAGCACAGACCAAATAGTAATGCCCCCTCACCTGCAAACTCATTGAAATGATTGCCAATGTCAAAAGCTTGGTAGTTGTAGCCAGCATATTCATAGTCGATGAATCGTACGTGACCTATGAGGTAGAGAAGAAGCAAAGCAGGTTGGTCCCAGCAGACCTGGATAAGCCTGGTCAAACTTCCACAGGCCTCTGCAATTTACTCACTGCCTCTGGCTGGGCCCTGCAGCCACCCAGCCTTACTCAACCTCCTCAGCAGCAATCTTCTAAGCTTCTTCCATCTGTCTGTCCCTTTGTCCATCTGCCCAGCTCCAGCTGTTCCTCTCCCACAGCTAGATCCTTGGGCTCTTCCCATCTAAAGATGTTTGTCCTCAGAATGGCTGAGGACCAGAAATAAAGCAAAAGGTCCCCTGGGTGAAGCTCTCATCTGGGCCACAGGTTTCCCTCTAGGAAGGCTTGGAGCAGCAGAGGAGGACTTAGGAGCCCAAAACATTGTCAGGGGGAGCAGCTGGGAAGCCCTAGTGTCGAAAACCTCCACAAACCATGACTCTGAGTTCTTTCTCGACACGGACTTTTCTAAGTGGGAATGCTTCCTTTTACATTTCTCTCCTACATATTAACTTAAGACCTAAGCCTAAAGGTCTCCTCTTGCTTGTCCAAGTACCAGCCTCAGGAACAGAACCCTGCCGGGCAGCCAGGGCCAAAGAAACCGTACCTTTGGTGCTGTCATAGATGATGTTCTTGCAGAGCAGGTCATTGTGACAGAACACCACAGGAGAGTCCAACTGGGACAGGTGCTCCTTCAGCCAGGCCAGCTCGCGCTCCAACACCTCAATCTTAGGGACATCTGCGGAAAGGCTGCACAGTGGCAAGAGAGGTGGCCGGTGGAGGGAGGGTTGATAGTAGATAGGAAGGTGCTTGGCCTCAAAAGCCCTGAGCTCTGGCCTCCTCACTACCTCTTACTGCAGGGGGACCTTGGACAAATGGCCAACCTTTTGTCATCTTCAAAATGGCACTAAGGTCTCCCATCCTTCCGATGTGCTGTGTTTACTCTAAGATGATTGAAACACTGGCTTAAAAGCATTTTGCAAAGCACCAAAATCCCGGACTAAACAGTGTCCCTGCTACTTTGTGAAAGGGATAGGAAGGTAAGGGAGGAGGCACAGAAGAGGACTGGAAGGTGAGGGTGAGTGTCCAAACTCACTTATCTCTGGCGAAGAGGACAAGGGCAGCAGAGCGGCCCAGGGAGGGGCTGGAGCACTGGCGCTCTCTTGAGGAGGCAGAGGGCACGTCCTGGTCTGTCTCCCTCATGCTCTCGCAGCTGGTGTCACAGAGAGATCCCAGAGTTTAACTTTATATCCCACAGACAGACCACTCAGGCCTACGTACAAGAGCAAAGACGTCGTTTCTTGGGCTCACTCCTACACGGCCAAGGGGACATTAGGGCCGTTCAATGGAAAAGCACTTGCTGTGTAGCTCCCTGGGATCTTGTCCCTTCCACCCTGAACTAGGAGTGTGTGTTTCTTTGTCCCAGACCCCTGCCGGACTGGCTGTGGGCAACTCGAGGGCAGGAACAAAGATGCATGGAGGCCACTGGGCCCCACCCCATCCCACAGCACACAGAGGCACTGCTGCTGAAAGAAATTCGTGCTGGCAGATGAACAAATGGCTCCATCAGAGGCCGCAGGGAAGCTGAGGAGGAGACACTGTGGGCAGAGGCTCTGAACTGTGGTCCGCAGGAGGCACCGGTCTGTGCACGCCGAAAAGCCAAAAGTCGGGAGAGCCCTCGAAACCCAGAACCACCGATGGAAGGAGGGGATGGGCTTGGGGTTTTATCTCTGTTCATGTGCCTCCTGTTTGCTCTCCTGTCCAGGGCAGTGAGAGCATGTGCAGGTGATGAGAACGAGACAGGTCCTCCCGATATCCCCACGCACGCCCCACTGCCCTCTCCCCAGCCTGGAAACCAGAACATGCAGATGGGCATCAGCGATTAGGGTGTCCCCATGTCCCCCCACTGGAAAAGAACAAGTGGGAAGCTTCCTTACAGGCTTCAGAAGGTCAAAGCCAAGAGATCTTAGGTCTCTAGTCCAACAGGGAAACTAAGGCTCAAGAAGGGCAGAGTCTTCCTTGTGGCCTCCAGATGTCTCTTGCACAGCTGGACCTTCTATTTCCTAAGGAAAGTGGTCCTCAGCCCATCCAAGGGTCTGAAATCGAGACAGCCTTCCTAACCACAAGGGCCCAGCTGCCCTGCTCAAGGCTTTGCACAGGCCGCTCTGAGTCCAGGCATCTGCACCTCCTGCCCCCACGCCATGCTCACTGGAGTTTATCTGTATTGACAGGACTACATAAAATGCATTTTCCTCTTGGCTCTCCTTAAGAAACTACCTCTTCTTTTAAAATTCTTTTTTTCTTGGACTGAGACCATCCAAAGATAAGAATTAGGAAGCTTCATTTGGTCTGCCCAGGTCTCAGCCTGGAAAAAAAAACAAACACATGGCTTTGACATCCAGGATGCCTGCTGCCCAGGCCCTGACCTCTGTCTGACCCCACACTACCCACCCCAAGGCCACGCAGATGGTTACTGTGGGAACAATCCTGAGCTTCCCCATCCCTCCCCCAAGCACCTAGAACATTGCCAGCAGGGCTCCCCTCAGCCCTGACACCACCATACTCTCCCAAGGTTGCGGGGTGGGTGGAACAGTCATCTCAGAAGCTTTCACACGGCATGCAGAGTGCTCCTCTGTCCCTCCAAGGCAGCAGGAGGGGTGAAGGGGCCTGAGGAAGGGAATGCTGCCTGGCAAGTGGCCACTCAGCTCTCAGGGTCAGAGCAGGGAAAGGTGGACTTTTCTAAGTGTTCAGGCTCACGTGGCCTGGCCCTATCTGAGTCTTGAGGGCCCCGAAGCCATCATCAACCCCGCATCCTCCTGGCCACCCTGGATGCCATCATATTTACGCAAAGGCCTAGGCTACTACATCCATTCCCATAAGGTCTCTGAGTCAGCCCCCGTGAAGCCGCCTAGGGCAGTAACCCGCCAAAATGGTTCCTTGATCCCCTACCTCAGAATCACCAGGGGAGTCTGTGAGATGCAGACTCCTGGGGTCTAGTGCAAGACCTCCCACCACTCTCCACGGTCACACCAGGAACCTGCACTTAGCAAGCACCCGGGGGGAATCTCATGCTCAAATTTGGGGAACCCTAGTGCTGGATGTTGCCCATTCAATTTCAACACTCCCCCAGCTGGTCTCCCCACCTCCGCCCCCAACCACAGTGCCAGTCAGGTTACTGCGCTGCCTCGATTCCAAGGCTCAGACACCTTCACAATTACCTTCCACTGCTGTGAAACTGAATCTTCGTTCCTTAACCTGACATCAAAGACCCCTCACAACCAAGCTCCAGTTCACACGACCTCTGCAACTCTATCTCCCTAGAGCCCTCCCAAGCCCTCCTGAAGATCTGCTCCAGCCAACGCATCTACACGTCACCATGAGCAGGCTGTGCTCACGCCGCCTCCCCCAGCCACAGCACCCCCTTCCCATTTCCGCCAAGACGACACTCCCTGGTTCTCCGACCTGTGGCACGCTCTACACACCTGCCTTCTTCCAGGCTCTGCATGGGCAGGTCCTCTTTACCCACACAGTTTCTAAGCAACTTGCAGGCAGAGCCAACGTCACCTTTGTGTTCTTTTCTGTTTTAAATCCCAGTCAATTAGTGTTTGTGAAATGGAGGATGGACTAAATCAGGGTTATTAGGCAGGGTTACTATGGAACTCAGGTGCTTCGTATGGTCCCAGTGACTGCTCCCCACAGCCTGCTCTGGGGTGGGGGAGGCAGTTCAGGGCAGCCATCATCCCCTAAAGAGGCTCAAGAAAGTCAAGCAGTTTGGTTTGTCCCAAGTCAAAGGTATGACAAAAACAAAGGGAATTGGTCAGTTCTTCTCCAGAGACCACTCCCCTCCCACCAAGGCCACCTCCCCACCCCCAAAGGTTACACAGTGACTGTAGAATCAAAGAAAGCTGAAATAGCAGGGGTTACGCCTGAGCATCACGCCTGGATTCTAGTCCTTGAGCTGCCACTGATAGCAATGACCTTGGGGCAAGTCCCATCCCTACGATGGGTCTCAGTTTCTTAATCTGTCCAATGGAAGTGGCAGGCTGGGGGATGGGAGGATCCTGTTGGTTCAGGTACCAGAGGACTCTGCTCTCTGTGCTGTTCTGGTCCTAAGGCACAAGGCAGTTCTTGTCCCAGAGATAACACTTGATATAGAAGGTCTACACATGGGTCATGCTGGTCCAATAGCCCCAAAGCAACACTTGGTGATCCTTAAGTGGGAGGGTCCGGGCAGAGCCATCGTGTGTGGGAAAGTGGGAAAGAGACATACGATCGGCAGAGAGTTCCTTACTGTCTTGTCATCTCTGAGGAGGTAAGGAGATATCCTGCCCCAAACCTGTGTAACCCACTCCCAGGAACATGGGAACACTTGTGTTCAAGCCTTTGTGGAGGGGACAAGGTAACACCACCCTTTCTCCCTTGCCCCCACTGCTGTCTCAGCACTCTAGGGTATGCTGGCGAGTCAGGTTTCTGAAGGCTAGAAGGGCTCTTGGGTGGCTAGCCAGAGCGTGTAGGGAGGTTCTGGGAAGCCTGTCTTATCTGGGGAAAGGTGACATCAGGATGGATGAAAAGAGCAGAGAGGAAACAGCAAGCTGGCAGCCTGAACAAGGTGGAAAGCAGGGCCCCGAGGGGCATGTGGGAATGAGCAGCATCCAGGCTGGTAGCAGGAGTCTTGATGTCCCCAGGGCTTGTCAGTGGATGAGCTGACTTCTTCTGAATGACTGTGACTCAGCCTCACCCCATTCTCAGAGGGCAGGACCCTCCCTTCTCATGGCCCCAAAGGCAGCTCAGGTAGGTAGGGCCCTTGGCTGGGAACAGAAGCCCTGCCTCTGACTAGCCCGCGACACCGGGCAAACCTTAGTCTCTGAGCTTCAGTATCCTCTAAATAAAATGGGGAGCTGCTGTCCCTGACCCTAGGCCCTGCCATAATGTGAAGACTCAAGGAGAAACACGCACATGAGTCTAAAACTATGGGTCTAAGTTCCTCAGATTTTCCCAACTGGCCCAACTCTTCCTGGAGACAGAGGCTCCATAATCAGGACTGAAATCCCTAAACCTCCTGCGTGGTGGGGTGGAGCAAAGGAATGAAGAGTAGGATCACATTAAGGTGGTAGAGACAGTGGCAACCTTGAACCCTCCCAGATCTTTGTACCTGGGGTTGATCTCGTTCTTCACAAGGGTGAAATAATTGTGCATCTTGTGCCAGAGGATGGGCTTGGGCAGGCTGCCATTGGTGTGGATGGTGTGAATCTTTGCCATTTCCAAGGCGATTAGCCTACAGCACAAAACAGGAACAGTAGAGTATCAGTGCGGGTGGGGCAGGCCTTGCCTGCTCAGCCCCCCCTGACCAGAAAGTGGCAGCTACACGGTCCATGAGGGGCTGGCGGTGGGGGGGGGGGGGGGGCGGGGGGGCGGGGCAGAGTATGGGAATTATCCTTACAAATCTTTTAAGAGCTCTTCACCTCAGCAGAAGGCGTGAAGATGAGATATGGCCTTTAGCCTAGCAGCTCCCTTTCCAGAGCCAGAGCTGGGGCTGGTTCAGGTAGCAGAAGGGCAAAGCAGTGGGCTGTTGGCCACAGGCCAATGACCCTGCCCCACGCCAAGGTCATGGACCCACAGCAATCCCTGAGGAGAGATGGGTCACCGGAGGATGGGGGCGGTACCTCTCCTCCCACCTTGGACTTTGACCCATGCCCTCAGGGGGAGGTGAATGCAGGGCACCAAGGGATTGGGGGGTGGCAATGCCAGGCAGGAAGAAATGCACGCCTCTTATCGGCCTGGCCAAGGTGGGGAGGGAAGAAGGCAGGCCCAGGGCAGCCCCTTCCTCTGTGGCAGGGAGTTGATGATGCTGGCGGCTGGGTGCCAAGGACGCAAAACAAACCAGTGTTCTATTTTCAAGTTCTCCTGTGGACATTATCCAAGGTCCCAGGAGAGAGGGAGGGGCAGTGGGGAGAGGAGAAAGCAGCTCAGGGGAAGACTGCTGGGCAGGGGTGGGGGTGGATGGAGGGCTGACTGTTCAGAAAGGGAGGGCCTTGATAAGGACCCCATCATCTGAGGCCCTGGGTCCCAGCTGGGCTCCCCCAGGCTTCTATCAGCTTTCCCTCTGGAGCCCCACTGGCTGCCAAGCCTCCAACATTCAAGCTGCCTTCACCTCTGCCTGTTCGAAAAATAATCACCAAGAAAGACAACAAAGGCACTGGCTGTTTGAAACCTTGTTGCCAAGCTGTTCCAGGGACACCCCCTCCCCTTGCCAGGTACTGGGAAGAGGCAGGCTATCACCCAACAGGATAACAGGGCACTCTGGGGGCTCTTCCCCCAGATCGGTGCACGGGGCAGGGGGTGTGGCAGCAACTGAGTGGCTGGGAGACTAAGTCTGTGCTTTCAGAGGCCAGAGGCCCTGGAGTAGGAGGGAGCCCGCTAGGGTCTGGGCAAGGCGGGAAACCGACCTGAGACCCAGGCCTTCCCTTCCCGAAGGAAGATTCTGAATAGAGCACGGACAGAGTGTTTCCTTGAATATCAACAAGGTCGTTGTCTGGAATAGCAATGAAAGTTAACCTCGACACTCAGCATTTTTATGCTGCAAAGCCTCAACAGCAAAGGTTGGGAGGTGGGGTTCAGGGCAATACGGGGAAGTAGCCCCCAAAGTCCACCCCCACCTTTCCTCAGAGAACCACCTTTACCCCAGAAAGATAATAGACCCTCCGAGGAAAAGTATCAAGGAAAGGCTACCTCCTACACTCTGCCGAATTTCTGGCTTTCCCTCAAATGTAAAGTTTTTATTATTGAACCTAAATCCATCTTCAATCTTTCTGACAATGGTAATTGTTTTCACGAGAGGGTGAGTGACAGGATCAGATTCATAGGGGTGGTAGAGACTGGTAGTAGTGAGGATCTGACAATATTTGAGCTTATTTGCACAAGAGCTGGGAGGAGCTGGTAGGGAAAGCCTGGCCAGGGTTCCTCAGCCCCCAGCTCCTCTGACCTCGTCCCTCCAGGCTGAGAAGCCCCTTACATGAGTTTGTATATCCCCCACCCTCAGACACAAACACACAGCTACAATATATAACTCAATGGAATGTTTTGGGGCCTCACCAGCCCTAGAAGCAGTGGTCAGGAGCACTGGGGGGTGAGGCTCTCTTATTCCCTCCTTCAAAGTTCCCAGAGCACCTAACAGAGGTTCCCTGCAAATAGGACGAGGTGCACTAACCTGGGGTTAACTGTAGCAGGGAAGGAGACAAAGACTGTTAGTCTACTCTCTAGCTGGGTTTTGTTGTGGCCCCTTGGAATTTCGATGGCTCCTTCCCTGTGGCTGGGGCAGGACATAGCCCAAAGGTCTGGGGCAGACCCCTGTGCCATTGTCCCAAGTGTCAGGAGTAAATTTCAGCTGTGGGGACTCATTCTAGTCTGAGGACCCTGCACATGGCCATAGCATTGGAAGGATAAAGGTGGATCCTGCCTGACCTCCCTGCCCAGCACGATCAGAGGAAAGAGAGCACCATGGGCTCTTCTTTGGTCCTCCTCCTTCCAGGACCCACAGCCATAGTATCCAAAAGGCTTGAAGGTCCCACACATTAATCTAGGCAATTAACAGGAGTAGCTACCTGGGGACCATGGCTTTGTGAGCCTATGGCAGCCTCAGCAGCTCCCCAAACCTGGACTCCCACCTTATCAAGGAGCCTGGAAGGAGTTCACTCTGGGGTAGGGATGCCACCTCTTTGGGCTGCTAAAACCATGCTTGACCCTATAGGGCCATTCTCCTGGCATGTCTGGGCTTTTGGCAGGAGGGGAGGAGCAGGAAGCCCTGACAGCTCTGGGGATTTGGCTCATACTTCATTTCCAAGGCTCAGAGGTATTTCCAAGTCAGACTAGGGTAAGCAGAGGGCTGAGGCATGGACCAGGAAAGGGATCCCTGCTGCATTTAGGGAGCCAGATCCTTGGGTCCCATGTTAACTGAAGTTCTCATGTGCCTCGCTCAAGAACTCATGCTTTTAGCACATCCCCACTGGAATCTATACAAAGTCATAGTAGCTCCTCGCATAACAATGCACATAAACACACATACATTTTTCATGAGATTTCAGGGAGTTCACAGATCTATTGACTCACTCATGGACTCCACTCTACACCATGGAAGGCAGCCAAGGATTTCAAAGCCCAAGGCCTGAGAAATCATAGAGATGAGCAATACCCCCGGGCACCCTCCTCACCTGAAAAGCCGGGGCTCTCGGATGTGCTCAGGCCCCAGGGCCACGCCCGGCATGTACTCATAGCACAGCCCATTCTGGAAGGTACAGTAGAGTTTGGGGGCACAGCCGTGTGCTCGCAGCAGCTGGAAGTTTCTGACCTCGTTCTCCCGGTCCACCAGCAACTCCGTCCGCTCTCCATACACCCGAACCAGCACACAGTCCCGCATGTCCTCCTCCACATAGCAAGCCACCAGCTTGTTGGTGATACCATCAGTGAAGCGCTAGCATGGGGAGAGGGCAACGCAAGGGTGCGTGGGGCAGGACCTCTGCTCTTGTCCCATGGCTGCCCAGCTTCAGCACAGGTCTTGGAGCACGACCACACAGAATCTCAGTCCTTTACCCTCTCACTTAATAAAGAGTTCAACACCGTTCCCAACACTTGGGATAGACTAGAATTCACAAATAGTGGCAGCTTGGGCTCAGCCCAGGCACCCTCACTTCTCCTGAGTGTGCCTCCAGGGGATGGGGCTTGGTGGTGGAGGAGTCTGACCACCAGTGGTCAGAGGCTGTCTGCCTCTCCCTCTGCCTCCACCCTGGCTCTGTAAGAAACCTCCATGGATCAGAAGGTGGCAGAGGAGGACCAGGATCACCCAGGGTGAGTACATTCCCACCCAATTGCCTCTCACCACCTGTAGGCAGAGGGTTCTTTGCTGTCCCTCCTGCCCAGGCAGGGTAATGAGGGTGGCACCCACCCCAGGTCTTTGGTGGTCAGAGCTCCTTAGGGCCTCTGAGTTCCGTAACAGACCCCTGCTGGGAGACGAGGGTCCCCAGGGGGTGACAAAGAGGAATGAACCATGGAATTTATAGGGCACAGTGTGTCAGAGCTGAAAGAGGCCTTAGAGGACATCTGAACTAATTCTAGGTGGGGAAACTGAAGCCCTAAGAGGGAGAAACTGACATACGGCATGTTAGGCCAGTGTTGGAATTAACCTCAGGCCTTCTTGATGCCTTGACACTTTTACTCCAAAATATGCCTTTTATTTTGAAAATGCTACCCACCCATCCCTCTCCCCACACTTGGTCCTGAACCTTCCAGAAGGTTCATCATTAGCATGGAGCCCCTACCACTCCAGTGCAAGCTGCAGGTGCTCCCTGACTCGGACTGTTCCTCCACAAGCAGCTTCCAAAAGGGATGGGAGGGTGGGCAGGTGAAGACTCTTTACTGAGGATGCAGATCAGCTGGGGAGACAGCCTGAGGCTTCTCAGTGGGAGGATCTGCCCATCTGTGTGTGCCTGCTAATGTGCCCGTGTTGGGGGTGGGGAGGCGCCCTGTGGGGGAAGCGGGGGCGGGGGCTGAGCCAGAGCTGGGGCGATGGGGAGGACTCCCACACAGCGCAAGGCCTAGTCGGAACTCCGGGACAGGCAGGGGCCACTCAGAGCCTGGAGGCTTTGCTACCATCACAGGGTGCAGAAAGGGCAAAACCCTGTATGTGACTGGCGGGGGGCGTAAGCGCGGGGCTCTTCCTGAAAAGTTCCTGCCGTCGCAGGTTTCAGAGCCGACTGAGTACGCGCCCACGGGCAGCCGGTGGGCAGCCGGTGGGCAGCCAGGGTCAGCTGCGCGACGCGACAGGGGGTGTGGCCCGCACGCGCAGCACACAGACGGCAGGCAGGTGGACCTCCGGGGTGCCCGCCCGTGAGCCCGAGTGGAATGGTGTGTGTGTAGGGTGCGGGAGGTAAATGGGAAAGGAAACACACACACAAACCCCCATCTCAACCCTCCTGCGCAGCAGCCGCGCCCCCTGGGACCCACGCTCGTAAGGATGCGCTGTTCGACATCCCGTATTCCCGCTTGGGTACCTTGGTCCTAACTTGCTCGGGCTTCCAATGCGGTCGCAGCTCCTGAATGAGGCGCAGGGCTCCGGGCAGAATGTCGTCCTGGTGCACAGAGATTCCAAAGTACGGGACGGCGGCGGCCCGCAGGGGGCCCGGCGACTCCCGGCAGCGCGCGCCTGCCGCCGCTCTCTCCTCCATGCCCCATGAGCAATGCGGGCCAGGCGCGGGCCTCCTCAGGTAACAGGGCGAGCGCGGCACCGGAGCCGAAGGGGGCGCAGCCATTCCCAGCGGCCGCCCCCTCGGAGCCGCCGCGCTTACGCTAGCCCCGGTCGGGGGGGCCCCGGCTCGGGACTGGGGTCGCCGTAGTGGGGGAGGGGCCGGGGTCAGGCCATGACTCCGGAGCCTCTGCCTACCGCGCTCGCAGTCTTGCAGCCTGCAGCCCCAAGCCGACCCAGGAACGCCGGGGCTGGCTGCGATTGTGACATCACGGGCGCGGGCCGCGGGGCTCAGGCCGTGGGAACGCCCCCTTTCCGCCCCCGCACGGCCCAGGCGGGCGGGAAGCACTGCGGCCGCCGCTACCTGGGGCTCCCGACGGGTTGATGCCCACGAGAGGGCCGCGGCGCGGGGGCGGGGCTGGGGCTGTGACGCAAGGGTGGGGGCGGGGTGGGGCCGGGGCTGTGACTAGGGGGCGGGGCGCGTGGGAGGCCCAGGCCCGGGATAGCCCCAACGTGAGGGCACCACCTTCCTCTCTTCCTCATACTTGGCTTCCTCCCTCCTACCTGGGCTAGAGCCTCTCTCTCTGGGGCAGGGCCGGGGGAGGGCTCTTCCTGCGCCCCCACTCCATTCTGCTGTAGGGAGATCAGGCTGCGACCAAGAAGAGGTCAGCTTGGGTAGCCCACTTGTGCCCACCTTTCTGCATGCAGTCGCTGAGCTCCTGGAAAAGGCTCTGAAGCCCCTACCTTATCTCAGTGGCGGTTTCTTGTATGGAAGGCCCCGGGCAAATATCCCCCCTCCCCACTGCAAGCACAATCGCTATGGAGAAGGAACATTGGGTGATGCATGTTAGAGGAGAGTGTGCTAATGAGTATCTCACTAGTTACTAGCCTGGGAGAGCCTTCACTGACCCAGCCAGAAAAGTCCTTACTATTTCCCCAAGTTGTCCTTTGTCCTGTTGAGGAATCCCTCAATCACAAGACCCTATCATTATTGCTGTCCAGAATCCATCTCGGAGTTTGGCCCAGAGGAATTTTTGTGATGATGGAAATGTTATATATCGTGTTGTCCAGTCCAGTGGCCGCTAGCCACATGTGTGTATCCAGGACTTGAAATATGACTAGTATGACAATTGAATTTTAATGTAAATAGCCCTGTGTGGTTATCATATTGGACAGTGTAGGAGATGATGGGGGAGAGCTGCATACTTAAGGTTAGGGAGCCCCAGGATGTGGAGTTAGAAAGGGCACTGACTCCCACCCTTCTTTTTGCAGTAAGGAAGAAAAGTCAGGCCGGCAAACAAAGTCAAAGAATCCTGCACTTGGCTCTGCAGAACAACACTGCCCATGCAGGAATGCTGCTGTAGAGGAGCCCTGGGATTCCACTCAATCTCCAGAGGCTGCCGTTCTGCAGGTGTGAGGTTTGCTGAGTGCTGGTTAGGCTACTCAGTGCCTTACTCTTTTTGGCCAAAAGATGGGGGAGCTGCCACCATGAAGAGGGACAGAATCAGTGGATTCAGGTGGCAGCTGCCTTTGTTAGCGGAGCTAGATAACCCTGTAGACAGCCCAAGGGGTAGGAGTGGGAGAAGACTGCAGCCTCAAGTCCATGAGATGCAGTGAACAGTGTGTCTCTGTGCCTAGGAACATGGCCCCATGCCAGGGTGTTGGGGGCTTTCCAGGTCAAGGTCATATGTATGTGGAAGGTAGAAAGCCCGTAGGGCACAGGTGGCAAACACAAGACCTGCGGGCCGAATCTGGCCTCCACCTTGTTTTATCCAGCCCGGCACCTTGTTTGTACCCAACGGCAGCGCTGAGCTCCTTGCCCCTGGTGAAGGAGTAGTTACATTTATACAGTCCTGAAATTACATTCGGCCCTTTGAAGGCCACCGAGAGGCTGATGTGGCCCCTGGTGAAGGAGTAGTTACATTTATACAGTCCTGAAATTACATTCGGCCCTTTGAAGGCCACCGAGAGGCTGATGTGGCCCCTGGTGAACATGAGTTTGACACCCCTGCCCTAGGGCCTGAGTCTGATGGGCTGGGTTTCAGTCTTGGTTTTTCACACTCCACTGAGCGATCTCAGCCAAATGCCTTCCATTTTCTGAGCATGTTTCCCCGCGTGTAAAAAGGGAGTATCAGTCAGACCTCTGGTGTGCCACGTTTTTAGGTGATGGTGCCTTGGACCGCACTGTAAATGGCTCTGTTGGAGTGTTGGGGCTGGTTGTTCAGGGTCTGCCTTATAGGAGAGGCAAGGCTGGCAAGCTGCAGCACTTGCCGCTTCAGGCTAGCCCAGCAGTGCAGAGCCTGAGCTTGGAGCTGGCTTCCATGAGCTGGGAGCGAGCATCTTTCTGACCCAGGGTGTAATGTCACAGCATTAGCCTTGGTCCTTCAGGGGCTGGAGGGGGCAAGGGGCTAGCTGTCCGCAAACTTCCCACCCAAGGTTGTGTAAACAACTCTGTTTGAGCCCTGCAGGCATCAGGTGAAAGTGTCTGTCATCCTGTGCCACATTCCTGTCTGCACATGATCACGTGGTTGCCCCTCCCTCTGTTTCAAACCCTAGTGGACCTGGGTGCAATAGGGCTATGAACATGAAATTTTTATTCTGTTTGTCCTCAGAGCAGGGAAGAGCTGTTGCTGGGGCAGGTCAATGATCCAAGAGGAGCTCCATGTTCTGTACTCCAACACAAGGACACAAGCACTGCAGGGGCAGTCCCAGAGTGGTCTCAGCCCTGGGCTAGGGCTGCGGCCCTTGCTGGGGCAGCAGAGGGCCTCAGTGGGCCAAAGCAAAGCCAATGCGATTGTTACGCCGATCAAACTCTGTGTAGAACTTGCGGATAAAGCTGGCGCCCAGGACCCAGACAGGCCCAGTGGGTGGTGGGACGTCCAGACCGTGGAGGGCCAGTGTGCACAGGTCATCATTACTGTAGGGGTCCTGGTGGGAAGTAAGATGGTTTCCCCACTGCCCATCGCAGGACCATTCTGCCCTCACTTTGTCTGACTCTAGGGAGTCTCCTTAACAATATCCCTCTTCCCCCACCCTCTCCACACTGCACCTCCATTATATTCTGGCTCTTTCAACTCATGGTGGAAGGTGCCCCTCCTAGAAGTAGGCACTGTTCTAGACACTGGCGCATACAGTGCAGCAGGCACAGCATTGCGAGCTTAGTGTCTGGCAGAGCTTCTGATCCTAGGCAAGTTATTTAACATCCCTAAGTCTATTGAGTGTAAAAGGGGGATTACAGTTCAGGAACATAGCATCGCTAGGAGCATTTGATGAGAAACAGAGATAAGGAGCCAAGCACAATGATTCCTAAACTGGGCTGCACATTGGAATCACCTGGGAAGCTTTAACAACACTGATGCCCAGGGGCCACCCCCAGAGGTTCTGATTTAATAGGTATGGGGTATGGTTTGCTATTGGGATTTTGAAATGCTCCCAGGCAATTCCGACAGCCAAGTTGGAGAATTGCTGGCCTAGAAAGTAATATGACTTGTCCCTTTTTGAAGGTTCCTGCCCACCCTTCCTGCTTGTTGCCAGGGGACAGACTGGAACCTCACCTGTAACACGTAGTCTGCGCTGGTGAGTGTGTAGGCTCTGCCTCCGAGGTGGAAGGAGATGTCGGGGAGTGTGGCCACCTGGTTACAGTTCACGACGTACTGGGGGAAGAGTAAAGGGAGGCCCTTTGAGTGTGAGAAGCCTTCCAGCTTGTGGCCTGCCCCCACCCAGGGCGAAACCAGCCACATTTGAAGAGTGTGAGAGGTGAGGAAGTGAGGCCTGGTATGGCCTCATTTGGGTCCTAATGCTGCCTGGGGGGATTTAGGGTTCTGGACAAATTAGCGCTCTTCTACCCCGGCACTGCCTGTCTAGGTTCTTACTTCATCTGTGCTCAGCTCCTTGGCCCCCAGGGTCTCCATGAGCAGCCTCAGGGAGCTGGTGGGACCTGAGATGTAGGAGGCGCCTGTATCCACCACTGCCATGCAGCCCTCCTCGCAGAGCAAGGTGGCTGACCTCACAGACACCCTAGGAGATGACATAGACAGACAGACAGACGGCTGATGAAGCACCACCAGGCTGCACAGCTTTTCTGAGTGAGGGCAGCAGATGCAAAGCCATGCTGGGGGACCAGTGATGCAGCAAAGGATAGGTAAGGCAGGACCTGGAGGAGGAAAGGCACTGCGCCCCCCCCTCAGCTTGTGCTTAGTGACCCTCCACCTTCCCTCAGTAGGCCCCTCCCTTCTGCCCCTCCTATGTCAGTGTCCCCCATCCCTGGACAGAGCAGGCAGAGAGCAAATGTGGGCTGTGACTTAAGAAGTCCCTGCATGCGGAGAGGGCAGTATAGCAGCCTTGCCCCTTCCCCCTCCCACCCTTAACAGCAGCAGTATTTTTGGAAAGTGGGAAGAGTTAGGGATATCTGACCCTTTCATTCTGATCTGCCAGGAGCCAGTCTTGCTGATGCTCACGTAGTGGAAATTCCCTTGGTAATACTGGGGGTCACTGCCTCCCAGCACAATCTCTCCCCCCAGCAAGTGGGAATTCCTAAAGGAAAGATCAGAAGCTCTTGGTGAAACAGCGACCCCAACAACAAGGGAAGTTGGGCCCAGGTGCAGGTGGGGCCCAGGAGGGCAAGGATGGCAAGGTTGACAAGCTGCAGCACTTGCCGCTTCTCCACCTTTCTTGCCCCTCACCCAGCCCAGCCAGTGGAGGTTCCCTGATGATAGCCCAGCTGCGCCTGATAAGCATCCCTGTGGAGGTCACAGGAAAGAACAGGCACCAGGACAGGCCAGAATGCAAACAAGACACAAACTGGCCCCACCTGCACTTGGTTTGTGTTGTGGTGAGTTGAACAGGTACATTGGAGGGGACTCAGGGGAGCTGTTGGGTAGGGATTGGGGGAGCATGGGCAGGAGGAGAGCAGGAAGGAGGGATGCAGTACGTCAGCATCCATCAGAGCCTGGGCCTGTGAGGTGAGTTTTGGGCAGGTGGCAGGTGTGATGCTGGGCCAGGTGCTCTGGAAGGTCAGGGCCATGTGGGGGCTTTCATCTCCTTACTTGGAATTTCTGCAGAAAAAGAGACAGCAGAAAGGAAGCTTTTGTTTCAGGAGAGCCTCACTAGCCTGTGGTTGGGCAGGGTGGGTATTCTGCACTCTTCTTACCCCTCGGGCAAGGGTGTACCGAGAGGTGAAGTCACTTGCCTGAAGTCATCCAGGCACTGAGTGGGGTTACTGGGGGACCGGAGCCAGGGCCCCTGGGGCCCAGTCTGAAGTGGATCCCCATTGCCTTCCTCTCTTCTATTCTGCACGGTGACTCCCATGGCTCAGGGCCTACCTCGGGGCTGGTTTCCAGTGTGTGTGTGTGTGTGTGTGTGTGTGTGTGTGTGTGTGTGTGTGAGATGGGGTTTCCAACATTCATAACAGGAGGCATGTGTATATGTTTTTGTGTACACAGGTGTGTAGCTATGCACACGCTATTTGTGTGAGTGCAATTAATTGCATTTTTACAAATCTAGCATGCATGCGTGTGTGCTAGCAGAAGTTCCCTCTGCCCCCTCCCAATACTTCAGTATCTCTCTGGATGTTGCCTCTGTCAACAAAGTTGCCTTCTTCTCATTGCTGGATCCTCCTCCTTTACATGGTCTCCCAGCTTCTGTGCCCTCCATCATCATCTGCGTTCCCACAGTTTCAGTTCCGTGCTTTCCATTGTCTTCTCCTCTGCCTGCAAGCATGCTCACGCATCCTCTAGCATTTAAAAGTGCCCACCCTTCTCTGCTTCTCTCTTCACCTCTGCCTGTCCCCTACCTGACATCCCCCCCACCATGAATTTTTCAGGGCAGCCTGCATCTGCCCTTCACCGTCTGACCCCCACAGTCACCTCTGAACTCCTTGCTCTCTAGCCTTGCTCCACCTCCAAACCAGCTCACCGGCTGCAGAGCCCGTTGGTGGCCCTTCCTCAGTGCTTCCCTTTCTCTCACCAAACCAGACACTCCTTTGTTTTACCTTTGAGTTTTCTCTGGAGTTTGACCTTCCCCCTGCATCCTCACTGCCACTGGCCTGGTGACCTTGCCCTTATGATTCTTGTCTCTAGCTCATACCGACTTTCTCAACGCAACCGTTCAGAGCAGACCACAGCTGGCAGTGGCTTCCCCAAGTCTGGCTGACCCGCACAGAAGCCCAGCCTGGAGTTGAAAAGCCCCTACAGCTTCAGGCCTGTGCTGCCTGCTGCTGTTCGTCAAGTTGTCATGTTTTGTGTCCTCCCTACCACACTGCAGGCTCTGCGAGGGCAGGACTCTGTCTTGAACATTGTGTTTGTGGCGATACCCTCAGCACTTCGCACAGTGCTTGGCACATCGGTGCCCAATATTTATTGAATCATTGAATAAGCAAAGAAATGAAGGAATCATGAATGAATGCTGTCAGTTGTCTGTGTGTGAGAGGAACCAGGGGCCCTCACAGGTCGCAGCAGTGCCTTACTTCCCATCACCCCACCCCACGTTTTCCTCTTGTTCTAGAGCAGTGCTAGCAGAACTTGCTACAATGATGGAAATATTCTGTTTATACTATCCAGTGTGGTAGCCAGTAGCTACTGGGCTGCTGGGTACTTGAAATGTGGCTAGTGCAACTAAGGAGCTGAATGCCTAATTTTATTTAATTTTAGTTTATTTAAATTTAAGAGGTGGCTTCCGTATTGGATAGTGCAGCTCCACATATGGATTGAATACCACCTAATTGTGAAAACATCAAAATCCTGGCCCAGCACTCCTCTTACTCTGCCAGCTCCCCTGCCCCCTTCCTCTCCCCTCCCCTGCCCCGGAGTCCAGGCCCACCTGCTGTAGTAGACAGAGAAGACATCCTCCTTTAGCACCCTCTGTGAGAGGATGTGGTCAAAGACGGGGGTGACCCCCCCAATGGCTTGTGCAGGAAAGCCCATGCCCAGGACACCATCAAACTTGGCCAGCATGAAGGGCATCAGGGGCAGCTCCGTCACCTCTCCGAACGTCTGAGTCACCATGATTCCGCCCACCTAGGGGAGGAAGGACCAGAGGAGACCAAGGCCTCTGCCCACCCCCTGCCAGGGTCTAGTCTAGGCTTCCAGACTGGGGCCCTTAGGGGTGCACACATTCCAGGGATAGCAATTTGGGGGTACGACCATTTCACCAACCCCCACACGTATCCTCTCTCCTGATATGCATCTAGGCTGTTGGGTCTACAGAGAATGAGGTTGCCCAGTGACTGGAAGGGGCAGAGACAAAGAAGGTGCTACTGTCAAGCAGTAATAGAAAAAGATGCCAGGAGCTCCCGCACCTCCTCCCCAGTGGCCCAGCTTTTGCTTCAGCAGGACTGGGTCTCAGTGCCCTGCCCCCACTGTGGGCTAAGGGGTTTCTTCAGCGGAGCCAGGCCTGCCTTTTGTGCTCCTTTCCCCCGGTTCTACAGAGGGGTAAGGGTTCACCCAAATTGCTCTCAGGTTCCATGAGTAGCCCTTCCCTAACTCTGACGAAGGAAGGGCTGGAGAAAACCTAGAATGGGGAAAGGGTCAGACACAGGCCAAATGGAAAAGAAAACCAGGCCCTGACCCTAATCCTAAACTCTAGCCTTAACTATGACCTTAGAACCTATCTATGCCTGACTCAAAAACTGCCCCTGACCACAATGTCAACAGTACTGCTGACCCTGACTCTGATTTCAGTCTAGAGTCTGGTGAAGACTCAGTGAGAGCAGGGGACCTCAGGTAAGCTACTTGACTGCAGGCTCAGACAAACCCTATGTGTGAGTTAGAGGCAGAAGCCTCTATAAATCACCCAGCGTGGAGCCAGGAGCTCAAGTTTGCTCTGTCCAATGGCAGAGCCTGTCCCCAGACTCCAATGTGAACTGGGTGACACCTTTCCCAAGTATGGACCCTAGAGTGTCAGGGAAGGTCTGGGGACAAGAAGAGCAGGGGGTCAGATGACCCGGGCTGGGCCCACTTACAGTCACTGTGTCCTGGCTCAGGAAGCCTTTGACTTTTCCAGATCCATAGTGAATGGTGAATTCAGTCCCATTCTCCATGTAGCTGGAGGATTCCGAGGAGTCATAGAGGCTGTGGATCTCTGGCAGAGGGAAAAAAGCTGAGGTCTGTCCCAGAGAGGTCCAGACAGCGGGGCTGGAAGGCAGGTGTATATGGATATGGCCTGAGTGGTTGAAGACTTAGGTGCAGGGATGAGGTGGTCCTGAGGTCAGTGGGAGGCTTGGAAAATGTGTTTTACCAGTCAAGCACTATGTTTCTTGGGCTCCTGTTATGTGCCTACATCTGAGAATTTTGTCTCAAATGAAGCATTTTAAAGTAATTTCTAACACTGGGGTAAGGAAAAGATTCTGTCATAGTAAGCACTCAATAAGTTGTTGACTGAGGATAGAGCTGGAAGAGCCCAAGTGCCTGGAGGCTCTCAGGAAGGGTAGAAATGGCCTCCTGGTGTGTCCTGAAGCTCATTGTTCTACCTGGATGGCCATATGGGGTCGAGGGGGAAGGATGCTCTCTTCTCTCCTGTTAGGGGCCGTGGGAACAGAGGCCGATAGGAAGAAGCTCCAGTGGTGGCAGGAGGGTTTTAGCTGCACGTGAGGCAGGGCAGGCAGGGGTCTGGGCTCACCACAGGCTGTGTAGAGAGGGCTGCACTTGGTGGATGGCACCCAGAGGTTGGCCGATCCTGTGTCAAAGATGACTTTGAAGGTCTGGGGTGGGGTGCCAATGCCAATCTCGCCATAGTACTGGGTCTGTAGGGATGGAAGAAAGAGGCAGCTGGAGGGACTTGGGGAGCCTGGGCCTTGGAGTCTGACTTGATATCCCTCTTGGCACTCAGGGTGAAATTAAGCAGATCACACAGCCTCTGATGGGAGGCTTGGTACTGTCTGTGACTTCCAGCAAGTGAGACAAGAAGGCAAAATGAAAATACTGGAAACGAAGTAGGAAGGTCCCCACCCCTTGAGGAAGCACTGACTCAGTGAGCAGTGGTTTGTGCTGAGCCTGGTCATGCAAACCTGCATACAAGGTCACACACACATACACACTCTCTCCTCCTACCCACCAGTGACTCCTGGGCCTGAATACCTGAGTTCCACACCTAACCCTGTCTCTGGGCTCTTTCTTGCCCTCTATGTTTCAGGTTTTCCAGCTGCAAAATGGGAATTTGGTAGTATGCTTAGTGCTCCGCAGCAACTCAGTCAAAGATAGCCCAGAAAGAGCAGAGAAAGCCCTAGGCCCAAGAGAGAAAGGAGAGCGGAGGAGCAAGGGCACTCACATCCAGGTAGTTGGTGAGGACCACGGGGGATGTGCTGTTGCTGAAGGAGAGTCTCTCCAAGAACTGGCTCCCCTCAGCCCTGAGCCTGGTCACATCCACACCACGCTCCTTCAGGCTTTCCCGGACTGACGGCATTTTCTTGAGGAAGATCCTGGCCCGGGGTGAATATTGAAAAAGAGAAGAGCTCTGTACTCCCCTATGATAATGGGAGTCCCTGGAGCATCTAGGACCATAACCTCTAACCTAGTCCCAAGCATCTAAGAATGACTCTTGAGCCCTTAGGCCTCTGAAGGAGAATTTACAAACCTCCATGAGTCACCTGCACTAGTATTAAATAACTCTCAACTACCTTCCTCCTGTTGTCTAATTTTGATCACGGCAAGGCCATTTGTTCATTCATTTATTCATTCATTTCATAATCACTTGTCGAACACCTCCTCTATGCCTGCACAGAGCTGGAGACTAGAGATATAAAGATAAAAGTCCTCGCTGCATTAAAGGAGCTCCCTCTGGGAGGATACAGGAGGAAACCCAATAATAGTCCCTCAAACTGGATTAGGATGGGTGGGCATGCTCCCTCCAGTTGACAGAAGGAGGCAGTGCCACTTGAGGCCTGTAGGTGGCAGCAGACACCCGCAGCAGCCTGAGGGGCTCCACAGCGATGCCTGGGGCAGGTGCCCAGCCAGGGTGGTGGGGTGCAGTGGACCAAGGAACTGGGTAGGGTAGAGGGAGAGAGGCCAGAATTTCCAGAGTGCCTGTGCACCCTGTCCTTGGAAAGATGTGCCTTTTTGAGGCTAACCCCAGTCCCTTGGCCTCTTTTCCTGAGACCTTCCTACCACCTTTGGGAGGCAGAATTAGAGACCTGAAAAACTCACAGCACACTGAGCTGCCATACTGCCACATAACCCTCGTGACAACTGCAGACTAGGGTTGTCCTCAGTGAGGAGGACATGGAGGTCCGCAGGATGAGGTGGCTCAGCTGGAATGGGGGCTCACAGCAGCGTGGCCTCTATTTCCCGTATAGGGCCCCTGTGCTCTGACATGAAGGCTGCTTCCCAGAGCCTGAAGGAAGATGCCTCCAGCTGTTAGTGGGCAAAGGGGTCCCAGGGTTGCAGTCGGTTGATGGAGGGTCCCCCAGCTGCCAGCCCTCCTGTGCTTACAGTCTTCCCTCATTCTACGTACCCCATTAAGCCTATGAATACGAATCCCACTTTTATGTCCCGTTGTTGGGAGGATGATTCAAGATAAGATATATGGAACAACCCTATGAAACCCTAAGTGTTTTACAGGCTTAGCACCTATTACTTTCAGTAAAACCTGACCTTTTACCTAAGATCTTCTGGTCCCTCTACACTCCCCAAACAGAAACGCCTCTCTCCACGGGGCCCTGTCCCACTCTGCTTCTCCCTGTTGTGCCCCTAATGGATGGCTTGTTCCCCCAGAGCTTGGCACCGCGTATGGATGTGAGCTAGTCTTTCTCCTCCCTCCTCTGGGCTGCTTAAGCCTGTCTTTTGACCTCTGTAACAACCCATGTTGTAGCACCATGACAGCTGGGTTTTGCCTGCACACTGGCATTATGCTGAGGGCTATGTCACTAAATCTTCAAAGCAGCTCCAGTGAAGTAGGTGCTGTTATCACCCCTATTGTAAAAATGGTAAACTGAGACCTGGAGAAGTTAAGTAACTGGCCCCTGGTTCCAGAACTAGTAACAGTAGTTCTATTGGTGCAGCAGAATTTAAACCAAGACAGTTCAGCTTTAGGAGCCTTGTATTTAAGCACTATCTTGTGCTTCCTCCCTAGCAGACTTCACCATAACACACCCTTCCTAAGAATCAGATGAGGAGCTTGCAGGCCTGTCTTAACCCTCCCTGAGTCCCCCACAGTGCCTAGTGTGGTGATCTGTGCAGGAAGCAAAAGGCACAGCTTCTAGGTCTGACTAGTGCTGCTACTGGCTGTGTGACATTGGAGAGTCATCTGACCTCTCTGAATGGGACCATACCTCCCTGCCCAGCTGGTCGTGAGGACTGGATGACATCATATATCTGAAAGCCAGGACTACTAGGAAGGTGAAAATGCTTATGCCCCTGCCACCCCACCTCACTCCAGTTACCGTGGGAAGGCGCCAGCGTCCATGCAGAGACTGAAGGTGCAGGAGCCCCAGAGCACCAGCAGGAGACCCCAGTGAGGCATTCTGCTCCCTTGGTCCATGCTTCCTCTGGATCTCTGGCTCTCTCTGGGATCTACTGAAGCCTTGTGGCTCCAAGAACCCTCCTTTTATATTCTCCACACTTGGGATGGTGGCAGTTCTGCTCTGCCCTGATTTATTGCCCTGGGGCAGATGGCAGGGCATCCAGTAATAAACCCCCCATGGGACTGAGCTAGGTGGGTGAAGGGTGAGCAGGTTTCCCATAGGGAGCAGAGGAGCTAGAGGAAGTAGGGCTGTGGGAATGCACTGCTGCACCCAGTGACGGCAGCAGCTCGGACTTGACCTGGCCCTGGATCCCCAGAGGGGACAGAGGCCAATGAGAAACAGCACTGCTCAAGAGCAAAGTCAGGGCTGGGATTGGCATACAACCTGAGTTTCCAATCCCCAGCAAGGCTCCCCCCCCCCTGCCCTAGAAGCTTCTGTGTTCACCTTGCTATCCCCAGCTGGCTTCTGCCAGACCACATCTCAGCGTTCCCATCTGGAACATGGGTGACTCCTCCTGGCTTGTTCCCTGACAGACCCGGACCTCCCTGCTGCCACCTTCCAGGCGTCTGTCAGCAGTAGCCATGGGGAAGTGCACCTAGCATGGCCCTCAGGAAGCAGGGAGCTGTAGGCAGGGACCCCGTCCTCTGTGGGCCTAGTAGTGATGGAAGGGAAGGGCAGCTTTCAGGGGCTAGGGGAGGCTTCAGCAGAAGAGTGAGGCGGGGCAGCTGCTTTTCCAACTTCTAGTTCCAACTCTACCACAAACTTGCTATGTGACACTGGACCCTTTTTTCCCCTCTCTGGGCCTCAGTTCCTAAATATGTGCAATAAGGCAGATGCTTGGTCACCCCCAGGGTGCCTTCCTGCTCAGACACTATAGTATTTGTTCTGTGTCTTCAGAGTACAGAGTGCTCTCTGCACCAACTGTGGGCAGTGAAGCCTTTTAAAAATTGTCCCCTCTATAGATTTTATTGTATTTATTATTTTAATCCTCACCCAAGGATATGTCCATTGGTATTTAGAGAGAGAGGAAGGGGTAGGGGGAGAGAGGGGAACATCTCTCAGTTGCCTCCTGTACGCGCCCTGAACAGGGATAGAACCCGCATCCTAGGTTAAGTACATGCCCTGCCTGGGAATCCAACCGCCGACCTTTGGGGCAATGGGGCAACACTCCAACCAACTGAGCCACACAGGCCAGGGCGGATGGTAAAGTCTTAATCAGAGGAGCTCATCTCTGTTGCTAACGTGTCTACTAATGAATGTTTGGGCCTCAAAAACTATAATGCCCTCACCAAATGGTAGGAGAATTGGGTATTTCTTGGTGTAAACTCTAACTGAAGAATTTACAGGCAGGGTGCTTGGCAGTGGGATCGGTCTTGTTAGATTGACTTTATTAAGCATTCCTATAGGTTTCTGTGCTCTTCCATTCATTAGAAAATATTCACAGAGCATTTATGATTTGTCAAAACTTTTCAAGATGTTGGAGTCACAAAGGCGGCAAAAATAAACACGGTTTCTGCTCTTGTGGAGACAGAGTGTTCTCATCACAACACAAATATAAAATACTGGATAGGCCAAAAGGTCCATTTAGTTTTTTCTGTAAAAAAAAAAAGGCACACTGTTCATTTTCACTAATAACTATTGATGTGGGTATTTTGAGGGTGTCGGCTATTCTCAATTAATGTCTCAATTTGATCACTATCAACTTCAACTGGTCTACTGACCATGGAGCATCATCCAGCAAGAAATATCCAGCACAAAACTTCGCAAACCACTTTGACACATTTGTTCAGTCACAGCACCTTCTCCATACACTGCGCATATCTTTTATTGTGTTTCAGTTGTTTTTACCTTTCTTGAAATAAGAAAGCATAATATGCTGAAAATGTTGTGCATTTTCTTCCATCTTCAATGTTAAAGTGGCTACACAAACAAATCACCAATTCTGATAGGTTTTTTTAAATGCCCACGGATGTACTTCCGGCCAAGATGGAGGCATAGGTGGACACACTGTGCCTCCTCTCACAACCAAAATTAAGGACAACAAATATTTAGAAACAAAAAAACAATCAGAACTGATAGAAAATTGAACTGTACGGAAGTCCAACAACCATTCATCCAGACCGGTAAGAGGGGCGGAGTCACAGCAGGAAAAAGTGGAGGTTGGTGGACCCGGGCATGCGGGCAGCAGTGGCTGGCAGTTCCCAGGTGTGCAGGTGGTGGGTAGCAGACCCCAGGAGCACAGGTGGCAGCTGGTGGACCCCGGGCACAGGGTGGCAACTGTGCAGACCCAGTGAGGCTGAGCAAGGTGGCTGGCTGACCAGGTGGTCCCACATTCGTGCACAGATAATCCAGGTGAAGGGGAAGCAGCAGAAGGGATTGGAATCCAAGAGTGGAGCAAGCACCATTGTTCCCTCTCAGACCCCGCCCCCACATACAGCGTCACAACTCAGCAACTGGGCTGCCCTGCACTGGGGAACACGTAAGGCTCCACCCTTAACTACGTAACAGCCACAACCAGACCCCCCCCCCAAAAAAAAACAAAAAACAAAAACACCAAAAATGGCTCAAACCAGAGAACAAATCAAAGCCCCAGAGTCGATTTCTCTAAGCGACTGAGAGATAGCTAACCTATCAGATGTGCAGTTCAAAGCCCTGGTGATCAGGATGCTCACAAAACTGGTTGATTTTACTCACAAATTAGATAAAAAAAATGCAGGCTACAATAAGTGAAATGAAGGAAAATGCACAGGGAACCAATGGAGATGGGAGGAAAACTGGGCCTCAAATCAATGGAGTGGACCAGAAGGAAGAAAGAAACAACCAAACAGAAAAGAAGGAAGAAACAAGAATTCAAAAAAATGAGGAGAGGCTTAGGAACCTCCGGGACATCGTTAAACGTCCCAACATCCGAATGATAGGGGTCCCAGAAGGGGAAGAAGAAGAGCAACAAGTGGAAAACTTATTTGAACAAATAATAAAGGAGAACTTCCCCAATCTGGCAAAGGAAATAGACTTCCAGGACGACCAGGAAGCTCAGAAAGTCCCAAAGAAATTGGATCCAAGGAGGAACACACCAAGGCACATCGTAATTACATTACCCAAGATGAAAATGAAGGAGAGAATCCTAGAAGTAGCAAGGGATAAGGGGACAGTCACCTACAAGGGAGTTCCCATCAGACTGTCAGCTGATTTCTCAAAAGAGACCTTCGAGGCAAGAAGGGGCTGGAAAGAAGTATTCCAAGTCATGAAAGTTAAGGACCTACATCCAAAATTGCTCTATCCAGCAAAGCTTTCATTTAGAATGGAAGGGAAGATAAAGTGCTTCTCAGATAAGGTCAAGTTCAAGGAGTTCATCATCACCAAGCCCTTATTATATGAAATGTTAAAGGGACTTATCTAAGAAAAAGAAGATCAAAAATATGACAGTAAAAAGACAGTAAACTCACAGATATTAACAACCACACCTAAAACAAAAGCAAACTAAGCAAACAGCTAGAACAGGAACAGAACCACAGAAATGGAGATCACATGGAGGGTTAGCAACAGGCAAGTGGGAGGAGGAGAGAGGGGGAAGGTACAGAGAATAAGTAGCATAGACGGTGGGTAGAAAATAGACAGGGGGAGGGAGGGCAAGAATAGTGTGGGAAATGTAGAAGCTAAAGAACTTATGACACATGGACATGAAGTAAAGGGGGGGAATGTGGGTGGGAGGGGGTGTGCAGGGTGGAGGGGAATGATGGGGGAGAAATGGGACAACTGTAATAGCATAATCAATAAACTATATTTAAAAATAAATGAATGAATGAATGCCCACTGATGTGACAGCTCTCACAATACAATCTAACAAAATTGTTTTGAATGAAGTTGAAGACAAGTAAGTGCTACTAGAGCTGCCTTATGAAAAAAACAAACTTTTTGGCCAACCCAGTGTACTAACAATGACCAGTACCAGTCAAGGAACTCCAGGAAGGTCCCCCCAAAGAAATTACTTGTGATCTGAAGATTGCACCAACAGGCACTGAATAGCTGAAGAGGGGAAGAAAAGAGTTCAATAGGAATAGCACGTGCAAAGGCCCTGAGGAGAGAGGGAACATGGTGAAAAGAAGGGCCTAAAGAAGAGGTAATTTGGCTAAACAGAGAGGAGAGGGAGTGAGGTTGGTGGTGGGGCTGGGAAGGCAGAGACTAAGGAGATCTAGCACTTACTGCATGCTGACATATGCTAGGCACCATTTTAAGTAAGTGCTTAATGCATTTAATTCTTATAACAATCTTATGAGGAAGTACCATTATTACTCCATTTTATAGGAGAGGAAATCAAGATATAGGAGACCTGAGAAAGTAATTTACTCAGGGTCACACTGACAATAAGTGATGAAGTCAGCCTATAAATTTAGGCAGTATGACCTAGCACTCATTACGTAGATGACTAGAGTGTCAAACCATAAAAGTTCTTGAACTCCATGCTATGTTTATTTTAAAAGCAGTGGGTGAAGAGGTGAAGGAGAGACTGATGATGTAATTAAACATGTTTGCAAAAATACTGGCGACAGTATGGTCCGGCAAGGACTTGGGAATGGTCCAGAGTCATGTGGCTATACCAGTTATAGGAAGCCATCGTGCTCGAACCAGCATGGTGGGCATGGTGGAGACTGAGAAGATTGGATGGAGTTGAGAGAAATTTAGGAAATAAAATCTGCAGGACTGGGTAGTGGGCTGGATACGAGGAGTAAGGGACATGTTGGATGCCTGGTGAAAGAGGGGGTACAATGGAAGAGAACCAGGATTCTGGGAGGAAAGCAGGTTGGGGAGACCATAAGTTTGAGGACCTGTTAAGAGCAGGTTCCTTTGAGATATCTCAGGAGTGATGTTAGATGGCAGGTGCATGTATAGACCTGGGTGAAAGATTTGTGTGTTATTTGTGACTGGTAGTTGATGCCATGGATATGAATGAAAGTAGCCAGGGAAGAGGGTGGAGAATGAGAAGGCCCAGATTCCACGTTCTAATGAACCAGCAGTGGAAGAAGAGTCTGCAGAGGACACCAAAAAGGGGAGGCCAGAAGGTGGGAGGAAGCAGAGGTGTCCCTGGGGAGCGGGAGGAGAATGGTACGGAGGGATGCTGAGCAGTGGTGGCACTGCCACCAGGGCGGAGGAGATAGATTGAAACCTAGACACATAGCCATGGTTGCTGTTCGTGGAGCTGTTTCAGTGGCACAGATGGCCAGAATCCAGCCAGGGACGGAAGCGGTGCACGTAGCACAGCACCTGTTTTGAGAAAGGAGCCTGTAAAGAAAGGAGGTGATAGCCGGAGGGGAATGAGGACAAAGCGAGGGGGTTTCCCTCTCTCTTCTCTCCCCTCCTCGTTTTCCTTCCTTCTTCTTCTCTTCTCCCACTGACCCCCCTTTTCTCCCCCTTTCTAATGATGGGAGGGGGCTGACTCTATTTAAAGGCATAGAAGGGTCTCCTTTGAGAGGAGGGGGTGACCAGTGCAATAGGGTTGCCTAGATGGCAGGCGCGCATGGGTGGGGCACACTGGGGCAGGAGGGGAGGTAGGCACATGCGGCGTCCGTAGTTTACCTGTTTGGTATTGGAGGCTGAGGGACTTTCTGTCTGGTGACCGTTTTCTGGAAGCAAGGACTTCCACTGGAATTGGGAATGCAAGGGGACTCGGAGGCATGAGGAAGATGGTGAAAGTTTGAAATAATTATGGAATGTGGAAGGTGGGAAGAAGCTGACCAGGAGCACTAAGAGGATTTGGGGGAGGAATTAAGATGGCTGGAGATCATGACTTTATAGGAAGCCAGTTTGCTCTGTTCCCTGCCACCCCTGCCACTGCCATAGTGCTTGGTTATTTGGGGAGAGACACAGGGAAATTACATGGCTTGTGTCACAGAGGGCTGGGCTGATGCCAGATGTGGTGATCAAAGATGAGGGACAAAGGGACCTAGGGTTCTAGCAAAAATGTTAATGAACGACAGGCTGTGGACCAGAAGGTGGGTGTGGGGGGAGTCAGGAGAGGACAGGATGGATGAGCTGGAAGGAAGCGGAGGACCGGACAGGGGAGGTGACAGAGCTGTGGTGGTGGGAACTGTGGCAGCATAAAGCTGGAAGGCGGAGAGCTGGTCAAGACCTGGGCATTTGAGATAGTCTCTTCAGAGCAGCAGTTACAATGGCAAATCCACAGGCAGGATGTGGGGGAGGATCGCTGCAGTGGACTGGGGTGAGGCCCCTGCAAGGAGGACACTCAGGAAACCAAGGAGTAGGGTGCTGGCTGTCACTGTGTGGGCAGTGTTGTCACCTGGGAGGATTGCAAAGAGTACCAGGTGGAGGAAGGCTGTAAGCCAGAAGCCATGGCCTTTGACAAGTGATGGGGTGAGCCCTGCAAGTCCAGTAATCACAGCAGCAAGTGAGAGAGGGGAAGGAGTCCAAGGCAAAAATCAAGGGCCTGGAAGGAGGAGTCTTTTTCCCATGTCTACGTCAGCCCTGGAAGCTGAGCGGACCAGTATCCTTGGAACACGGGAGGAAATCAAGACCTAGGGGGATAAGTAATGTGCCCTCATTCACAGCTGGTAAGTGGCAGAGTGAACACTTGCATCTCCCATGTCATATCCTGTGTTACACGTGGGTCCAGCTGCCCAGGTGATGGGTGCTCTGCCCCAGAAGCTCCCCTGTCTCCCCCTTGAGGCCCTCAGCTGATGGAGAGTCTGTCGGGGGTCTCAGGAGAGTGGCTCAGGAGTGCTGTTGTCTCCTTTCTCACCAACAGGCCCCCTCAAGATTAGGACCTGTTGTGGCCAGTGAAAGTGACTGACCTCCCACCCTTCCACTCCCCCCACTCTCTTCTGACCCTAGAGCAGAAGGAGCAAGGAGCAGGGATAGAGAGCAGGTGGGAGATGGGGTCAGCCCGGAAGCTGCATCAGAACTCCAGTAACACCAGCAGTTTATTGAGCACCTACTGAGCACCTACTGTGTGCTGGGAAGTACAGCAGCCCTACAAAGTGGGTACTGTCATCCTCACTGTTCAGACAGGAAGCTGAGGTTTCAGAGAGCTGAGAGAAGGGCAAACTGAGTGCCCCACCTTGCAACGGCTAGTCCCACTCTGTCGCCATGAGTATCAGAAGTGACCTGCAGAGCCACCGGGATTCACAAGAGTGGTGCTGGGCAGGGGCTGAGCTGCGGAGAGTGCAGCTAACCCCACAGAGCTCTCTGGAGGGGAGAAGAAATTTTTTAAGTCCTATACCCAGTTGTAGTTTCGACATCCAGCACAGTGCACAAGACCCTCACGTATATTTGAGGTCAATATCAGCTCTCTTCTATGGCAAAGGCAGGGCTCAGGGGTCCTGCCAGCAGGTCTAGGCCCCCCTGTGCACCCAGGCTTCCACCCCTCCCCACAGCCCTGCCTCCTGCCGGTGTGTGTAGTACATGCTGGCCCCGAGAGCAGCAGTGGGACAAGTGTGAATAAATGTGAATCGCCGCACCAGGACAGAGAGAAAACAATGTAAGATGCAGTCAAACTGTATATCAGTGTTGCAGGGGACCAGAAGAGAGGAAAGGGAATCACCCCCTCAGAGGGTAACAGGTCCAGAAATAATAATCTCTCCTGTTTTTCCTGACATTCCAGCTCAGAGCCTGGGCAGGAGGCAGCTGTTCCTTGCTGTTTTCAAGTGCTTCTCTTGGCCCCCTTCTCCATTTGGTTGCAGGGGGTCATGAAGCCCTGGAAGGGTTTTCCAAGGGAAGCAGAGCCAGGCAGGCCTATTTGTGCAGCCTGAGGCCCAGGGAGTCACCAGGAGAGTCTGGTTTCTGTTTTATTCTAAGGAAGATATACCTAGCAGCCAGCACTGCCCAGCGGAGTGAATGCCCGTGAAGTGGTAAGCTCCGACCTGGGACAGAGCTCTGGGATTTTAGGGCCCTGTGTGTTCTGACCTGTTACTTGGCTGTTTCCAGTGTCAGGGTGGGGAGAAGCCGGCAGAGGAGGTGGATGTGCTCAAGAGGCTCTCCTCTCCAAACTTAGGCTTTCCAGGCCCTGGGCTGTGGGGTAGGAGGGAAAGTGGGTAGGTACCCTTATCAGGTCATCTCCCAAGTCCCCTCAGCCCTGGGGTCCAGTTTTTCTCACAGAGGCTCCTCAGGATCCCACGTCCAGGCCCCTGGCTGCGTCACCAGGAGGTCAAAGGAAGTGGAGCAAGGAGACACAGAGGGAAGGGTTGTGTGGTACTTGCCCTTTCCCAGTGGAGCAGACCCATGACGTCTGGAGATGCATAAGTCCAGTTGGAGCCTGGCAGTTGCATCTTTCTTCAGGTCCCATGGCTGGGCGTGTGGAGTGGGGGCAGGGACTTGGTGTGGCAGGGGGTGCGGTGTCCCTAGACAAGTGGTGCTCAGGCTTTCTCTAAAAATTGCTCCAATCCCATTTTGCCGTATGATGACCCTGAGGAGATTCAGTGTTCAGACCAAGTCTGAGAGTGGCCAGCAGAGGACAAAGGCTGGGGGAGAGAATGCTGGTCGCAGGAAAAGCCTGATTTATGCTGCTTTGAAACAGGCATGGATTTATGCCTGGCCATCCTTCCTTTGGCGGGGGGGGGGGGGGGGGGGGCGGGGGAACAGTTGCCATGGTCACTGCCCTAGAGAAGGAGGTAAAAGGTGGGAATTGGACTTACTGAGGCTTGGAGTTGGGGAGCCAAACATCTCTGGCCCAGTCCTGCTTCTGTTCATAAAAAGGAAATGGGAAAGCAGGAGAAAAGATAAAAGAATGGAGGTGCCTTTGTTCCACCTGCGCCCCGCCCCACATCATGCTTAGGCTCCAGCTGGCTCCTCCGAGGAATTTTTCAATTAGACGAGGGCACTGAGCTCAGCAAAGAGAGCAGATGGGGCCTTGAGAAGAAAAGAAAGACCCAGAATGCAGTTTAATAAGCAGCCAGGGCTGCCTTGTGTGGGTGTACCCTCTGGAAGGAGTAATGACATGGAGAACTCTGGAAGGTACTGGGGCTGGGACAGGAGAACCTTGTGCACTAGCTCTCAGCCCACTCAGAGAGTCTAAGGAGGGGAATGGGAGTCCCTGGTGCCAGCAATGTTCATAGTCCCTCAGCCTCCAACCTGCCCTGCACCCTCCCTCCAATCTAGGGGGCAGGTTCAGAGCCAGGCTGGGAGCATCATGAAACCCAAGAACTGCAAAGCCCAGAGTCTCACAGGCAGTAGTCCTGGGACAAGGAGCATGGGACAGGCAGACCTAGCTCTCCTCCTGCTACCTGCTGAGTCAGCTAGAATGGACATCCTAGAGGGACTTGGGTTGCAGTGGGAGCTGATAAGGCCCAAAACGTAGTTAGAAGGGCCCAGCCCACACACGGGGTCACCCAGACACATGTCTGTGGACATGCTTACAGCTTCTCACGGTTACCCCTTTCACACACCCAGCATGCCTCTCATACCAGAGAACACGTTTCATTCTCCTGCCCCCGAAGTGATGCGTGCGTACACTCACACACTTCTACCTCCTATGCATCTAACCTAGACTCTGAGGAAGGGTGAGGGGGGTCACTGGGAATTTTGTAAAATGAGGCTGGCTAAGAGTGGATTTCACAGACCCATCAGCCTCTTCCTACCACACAGTCTTCACCAAGGAAAGAATGGTCCAGGGAGCAGGAAATAATTCACTTAACAAAATGGGTGTTGTGTTTACGATCCCTCTCCCTGAGGTGGAGACACCCCAGGGTGCTTGAGGGGATGCAATGCCCTTCCAAATAAAAACAGCCCCCTGTCATACCATGCTATGACATGAGCTCACAGCAGTATCGATAATTTGAGAGGTCCTGGGAACAGTTTCAGGGTAGAGATGGGCTGGGACAGGTTGTCATGTTCCCATGGCAGCCTATCTTATTGCCATAGCAACAAACTCTGGCTCCAATCTATGGAGTTCTGGTTTCTGTGATTGGTGGAATACTGTGATGCTTCACAGGATGATAAGTGTTCCCCATAACCCTTATGGGAAAGAATGTGTTCATCCTAGACCATGCAGAGGTAGCTTGATGCTGTCAAGTAACAGCTGAGTTTTCTTGTGGGGCAGAAGGAGGGATTTTCTGGGGTTTCCCTACTGACAAACTCTACTCTTCCCTCCAGAAATTCCAACTCCCCAACTATTGGGGCCCGCAGAAATGTCCCCACAAGGCAGACATGCCATTCCTGATGCACACCACGGCTGAGATGGAAACCCTGCCGTTTCAGAGAGGCATGACAGTGCAGTGGGGGGACCTAGCTCTGGCGTCAGAGCCCTGAGTGGGCTTGCCTCTCACTGGCTGTGAGTTATCTTTCTGAACCTCAGGGTTTTCACCCGTGAAATGGGTATACCATGCCCAGCTCCCTGGGTGGTTACAAGCATGCAGAAGAGTGAGTGGTATGTGTAAAGTACTTGACCCGTCCAGGGCTCCCGTGGGGAGGGGGTTGGATAGCCCAGGTCACTGTTGGCACCCCTTGCACACAGAATGTTACTTGAGTGTCTTGGGGCTGAGCACCTGGCACAGATCGGACTGTGAAGATGGGGCGACATTTAAGCCTTGGTGGCCAGGACGGCGGCTGGCATCATCTTCCAGATCAAGCTGTCCACCTAGCTGAAAACTTCCCCAGGAAGGGGAAGGCACCCAAGCCACCGCCTCTCGCTGGCCTCTCTCAGGGCTTTGCGCAGTGCGGGCTGCGGCTCACGCCCCTCTGCAAATCTAAGAACAAAGAGGATAGCATTTTGAAAATTTCATAGAAACCAATTTTGGGGGGTCACTGTTCAAAATAATTGTTATTTGGCTGTTTAGCCCTTCTTCCCTCCCCTCCCCATACCTCACACCCCTCCTCCAAGACTGTAAGCCTCCTGGCATCTTGCAGGTCCTGGCAAAGAGACATCGGCTCTGGGAATGGCAGCCCCTGGACACCTGAGCCTGGCCTGCCGCCCCCTCCTCCCATGGTCAGGCTCTTCCAGTTCCTCTGCCTGCCCACAGACCCAGGAGGAGAAGGCTTTTAGAAAGCCCATGACTGTTCCCCAAACCAAAGACCTCATAGGCACCGTCTTCAAGGGGCTCCCCTTGCTTCAGGAGTGTCCTGGGGGCAGAGTAGGCTGACTGGGGGATGAAGCTGGGCAAGGTGCCCATCACCCAGAGGGCCTCCTGGGTCAGATGGGTCTGGCTGTTTCCACAGAGCAAGATGTAGGTCTTCACTGGAGGGATGACAGGTCCTAGGTGGGAACTGGGGGCTTGGGGCAGCATGGGGGTGCTGCCAGGGAGAGCTGTTTCCCACAAGCACAGTTGACAATGAGCTGTGAGGACAGCCTTTTGATGGTGGGCCCACTTCTTGCCTGAACTACTGTCCAGATCTGTCTTAAGTCCCATGACTTTGGGGCTGGCTCTCTGGTCCCTGGGGTCTTCTGATGAGGCCATTGCTGCTGCCACCTTACCTGGTCTAGCCTGGCCGAGCGCTGGTGGGAAGAGCAACAGTTTTTGGCAGCCTCTTCTGGGATGTAGTTCCCCATCCAAGGACCACAGCTTTGATATTTATAGGATCTATCCCCTGAGTGGCTTCTACTGGGAGCTGCAGGAACTGGCCTGGGGCAATTACAGGATTCCTTTCCATCAGCAAGATTGCTGTTGGGTCTTCGGGAGGCAGGGCTTCCACCACACAGACGCCGCTTCCTCCGACTCCAGCTGCTTCCTGACCTGGCACAGGCCATGGAACCTTCTCATCCCGGCCTCAGTTTACCAAACCTCAGTCGTTATCTGGCTGCATCACCAGTTTTGTTTTGCTGTGTTCGTTTCCTATGGAATTTATGGAATACTACTTATATAACATGTCCCTTGTCTGGGGAACCTAAATAGCAGTTATTTCTCATAGTTCTGGGTTTGGGAAAGTCCAAGATCAAGATAATTGGGCTAGAAACGTGATGTTGCTGAAACACCCAAGCATCATCTAATTTGGGCTTTTCTTTAGTTATCTTTAAAGTTTTCACTTTTTTTTTTTTTTTTGAGAGAGAGAGAGAGGGAAGGAGGGAGGGAGGGAGGGAGGGAGAGAGATGGGGAGAGAGAGAGAAGTATTGATCTACCCTGGGAAAAAACAACCTGGTCCTTCACCACCTCTAGTTTGAAAACCACTGCCCTCAGTAATATTAAAAGCATCTCAGAACCAGCTAAAGAGCCATTTGAGGAGAGAAGGGTAACAGTCTCATCAGCACTGCTTGCAAAAATTAGCCAAAAATCACACAGGTGGGCGAGTTGGTGGCATTTCCTTTATTGATTGAGTACCGGAAACTCCAGGCCCCCTCCCATTGCCTGCCCCCTTCTCCCACTCTGCGTGCCTAGAGCCCCTGTCAGTCCAGGGCTGGAAGTCCCTTGTCCTTGGGCGCTGCCCTCCGCCTGCCATAGCGCAATCCGAAGGAGTTCCAGTTGTAGGCAGGCAGGTCCTTCTCCCGCTGCACCAGCGCTGCGCCCCGAGGGGCTGGGGTCAGGCGTCTGCGGGGCACGCAGGAGGCTGGCCTCTGGGGCCCCACCTCGCTCTCTCGGGCTGTGCATCGTGGGCTCTGCTCCCAGGCGGCCAAAAGCGGCAGGGGGCTGAGCTGCTGGCCTAGGACAGAGCCATAGGGTGAGACCAAGCCAGGAGATCCTCCTTGAACACCTGCTTAAAGCCCCATCCTATGCTTCCATTTGTTCCTTGGCCTCTAGGAGATGCAGAGCTCAGTGCCAGGGGGAACCACCAGCAACTGAGCTTGGTGGTTAGGCCATTTGTTCCTCCTGCTTTCCACACAGCTTCGATTGCAAATGTTTCCCAGAATTATCTTCACTATCTTTTATATGAAATTACTTCCTGCCCTGACCAGTGTGGCTCAGTCGTTTGGGCATCCACCCGCAAAGGAAAAGGCTGCCAGTTCGATTCCCAGTCAGGGCATGTGCCTGGGTGGCTGGTTCAGTGCGCGGTCAGGTGTGAGAGGCAACTGATTGGTGTTTCTCTGTCACAGCAATATTTCTCTCCCTCTCTTTCTTCCTCCCTCCCCTCTCTCTAAAAATAAATAAATGAAATCTTTTTTTTTTAAGTTACTTCCTTTTAGGAATCAAACAGGGTAGAGCCTGGAAATAAAGAAAACTAAGCTATTTGCTAGAAGTTCAGCTCGGCTCACTGCCTGGCCTTCTGCCCGGTTTCTGCATCAGACTCCTCAACCGGACTGTGCGTCCTTGGGCAGGCGGGGCCGTGTTCCTTCACCTCCTTGTCTCTCAGAGCGCTTGAAACAGGGCCTCACACATCAGAGGGCCTCAGTAAACGCTTGTTAACTGTACAAAACTAATGAAATCTTGTAGGTACAGAAACCAAGAAAGTGAAGCTAAGATCATTGTGCCCCCACAACCCCCAATAATTGTAGCCCCCTAAATAAGCTATATAAGGACTCAGTGAAAAACAGAAAATTATCAGGGTCACCCTAACCAGCTGACTTCCCACATTTGGGTATAATCTCTCCTCTTTATACTGAGGGCTAACAAGGCTAATTTGGAAGGCATTCCACATACAAGGCTCACTAAGTGCACTATAATTTTGGCAGTAAAATAGTGCAATGAGCTCTGAGTACACAATGATCCCAGCCAATTGTGGCAAGAGATTAGAGGAAATGAGGTCCTGTGTGTGAGTGAGTGCGTGTTGCAAGGGTGGTTGGCTTTGAGGCCCACTCCTCAATGCCCTGGCATACTTTGGAGAAGAGGGGTGTGGATGTGGCCTAGAATTCACGACAGTCTTCCTAGGAGGGCCCTCGCACACCAACTGGGGCCCAGCTGAGATGGGAAGGGGCGATGGTTTTGTTCCCAGTCACACTGCTCTCCCAGCAGTAGAGGCACTTCTGGGGCCACCTTTTGTGGCTTCATCTACAGCCTTTTGCCAAAACACAGTCAGCAAACTCAATGTCCCTGGGGGCAGTGGTGAGGTCATTTGCACCCAGAAAGGACATCTAATCCCAGGAGAGAAAATACTCTTGGGAAAGGACCCTGGGGGCCATGTTCTCTTTGTTCTGGAATATTTTATGGGCACAGTGACACCACTTGTGCAGATACGCTCCATGCTCCCAGTCCCGTAGCCAGAGGAGCTGCAGTCCCAGGAGGCTAAGCCATGCTTCTAGTTTGCCCAGAAAGCTGAACCCCCAGCAGTGTTACATACTACCCACAGCTCCTGACTTGGGGCAGCGCCGTTCTCTCTCGTGCCACTCAGAGACACCCTCCTGGGGAACTCCCGCACGTTCTGGCGTTTGACTGAGTGACTGGGGAGCATCTTTACATCTCGGGGCCTCAATTTCTCTAGCTCATCATTACCATCACAAGCCAATAAGGTTGACAGGCTCTGTCCTTTTGTTTAGGTTCTGTTTTTTCAAACGTTGCATAATGGGACTGAGGACACTGATGAAAGAAACTTGCGTAGTAAATTCCTCCCCAACAGATCTGCTCAGAGAGGCATGGAGCAGAGCATACAGTGCGAGAAAACCAGGAAGGAGCATGATGGTCAGCAAGCACCTGAATCTGGGGGAGCCTTCTGCGGCCCATAGCAGGTAAGCCAACCCTAACCTGCAAGGTTAATGGAGCCACCAAATGAGTTGCATGTTCCAGTTTTGGGTTTCCATTAAATACATTGTTTAACCCACAACAACCCCCTAGCCTGAATCTGAAAAATGTGGTAAATTTCATTTTGAAACAACTCACTTGCTTCCTTCTGCCCTTTTTCCCAGAAAACACATACCGGTGGATCTAGGATTCTCCACAGGCGTCACCTTTTCTAAGGTTTCCCTGAAGGAGATAGCACAGAGGAAAAGCATCAGCTGCCAAGAAGCCAGTAGACTCATCCTGGTGAGAAGGCACAGGTCCTAGAAGTGTCCTGAAGCCGAGACAGAGAGAGGGAAGGAGGACTAGGTCAGGCACAGGCCCGGGCTGGGGGCTGGGCACAGCCCAGTGTGAAGAGAGGAGAGATGCCCCTGCCCTTGGAGGCCCCAGTGGAGGGATGAGTCTGAACAGACATATAGTGGAGATAGGACTGAGACCACTTGTGCAGTACAGGCGAAGCTGACCTCATGCTAGGTGAGGGTCATCAGGGAGGGCTTCCTGGAGGCCAGTCAGGATAGGGAAGAAGGAGGGATCCTTATTGGTGAGAAGGGCAGGACCACTCAGGTTAGAAAGCTGCCAGAATTCTGAATCTCAGGGTTGCATGAGAGGAATGTAGGAGAAATGAGCGGTGAGATATGATGTGTAGGGGTGAGCAGGGAGGGGTGAAGTGAAGTGGGGCAAGGGGTCCACCATGCAGAGGACACTGAGGCACTTCCTCCCCCCTGCTGGGCTCTGCATAAGTCCCTGACTTTCTGGGCTCCACCCTCCCCAGGGGGCTGTGCCTTCACTAACCTGGCCCGGTTCCTTCCTGCTTTAATAGAAACTTAGTTCTTTTCCTTTTTCATGAAATAAAAGGAAGAAAGGCAATGATCTTGCTCTCTGTGTGGCCTTTGACAGCCTGAAGACCATCGTTACATTGTCTTATTGCCTATAATTCAGGGGAAAGAAAAGCCTTTTCCTGATATGTCAGGTCACTTGTTTCCATGTTTTGTTCTCTGTGGGCTCTGAGAGGGTATAAATTGAACTGACCTCATAATTTTGACTGTAGAGATGGGATCTGCACACCCTGACCCTCACTTCAACCCCTTTCCTGTCCCTCTCCCACCTCTTCCAGCTCCCAGGTCTAATTTCTCTTCGACAAAAGTCATTAGACACTTGGAGATTGTTCAACAAATGTGATTAAAAACAAATGATGGGGAGGCAGGAGAGCTGCAGGTGGAGCCAAAGGGTGTGGACGAGGGCTCTGAAGGCCGGAGCTGCTCTGGGCAAAGGGGGGGGGTAGGGGCAGTCAGGACCACCAGGGGCGCCCTTCAGCCCCTCCATCCCTCTGTTCTTGCCCCCACTCCCCATTTCCGTCCTGCTCCCTCCAGGACCCAGGCATGGGGTGAAGGGAAAGAATCCCGAAGTAGGGTCAGAAGTTCTTGGATCTGGCCCCAGCTCTGCCCACCCTCCCTGTGAGACAAGAGCGAGTCACCCCCCGCCCTCCCGTCATCTCTGGGGCTTGGTGCTCCACCTGTAAGATGAGACCATTGGGTCAGAGTGGCCACCTACTGTCCCTGCAGATGGCCACTTATCCTTGCAGATTTTGATTCTGTGACACCCTGAACACCAGACCACAGCTTTCTGTACCTGCAATAAGGTGGGACAGGGAGTAGAGGTGGGATTGATTCATTGGAGAGAAGAGCATAAAATCATTTTTTGTGGCTTCAAACTGTGCACACACAGTTTAATTTGGAAATTACTCCTTGAGTACTGCCTGGGTGCTGTGTTGGGTGCTAGGGTGCACAGGTGCTAAGACACAGGGTTGCTGTCAGTTGCTCAACCCTCGTCTCAAGTCTAGCACAAGAAATTGAGTCCTAAGCAGACCATATAAAAATAATACTGTAAATGACAGGCTGAAGGTGCGAGTACACAGGGGTCTCTGGAGACTATGGGAGCCTGTCCTGGAGGGTCCAGGTGGGTTTTCTGTAGGGGGTGGACCCTGAGCTGAGTTTCTGAGCAAGAGTCAGGCAGATGGATAAAGGCTTATATGGAAGGCGTGAAGCCCAGCCAGGGCAGGGTGTGGAGGGAACAGCAGGCCCTGTAGCCTGCCAGGAGGGTGGGCTTTGCTGGGGAGAGTGATGGGGCCACACAGGGGCTTCAGCCCCAAGGGTCTGAGACAGAGAGGAATGTGTGTAGACTTGCATTTCAGATGGAGCATTCTGGCTGCTCTGCAAAAGCAGGAGGCTGAGTGAGGAAGGGAGCAGTATGCAGGCTGTATGGTTGGAGGGCAGGGCCCCCTCTATGCTCCTCTCGCCTCCCCCCATCACCTCCTCCCCATCATAGATAGCACTTGCTGTGGCGCCATGCGAGAGGTGTGGTTTTCCCCACCACTTGTTCTCACCACACAGACACTCACACACACAGACACACACACATGCCTTCTCCCAACTCCTAACAGATGTGGTAGAAATGAATTGCTTAGAAAAGAATCATCAGCTTCCAAGGGGCCACAGTGGCTGTCCTGCTGTGGGTAATTTTTGTGGCTCCCCTATCTCAGGGGCTTTTGTGCCTAGTAACAGAGAAGTTTCAGGTATGGCCAGAAAGCTTTTGAAGTGGGGTGGCTTCTTTCCTGGGGTGGCTTTATTCTAGGGTGACCTTCTTAGTGCAGGGGTCTAGCAGGGTACGAGGGGATCTTTAGTTGGGTTTGTATTTGCCAGCCATAAGTTGAAAGGACTGCTCAGAGGAGACCCGTTGAGCTCATGAGCCCTGAGTGGTTCCCCAGCTCCCTCCAAAAGTTCCTGTGGCTTCTAATCCCAGCCACAAAGTTCATTCAATAATTGCAATGAATCGCATTGCAATTCTTCCTTGCACAATAAGAGGAGTCTTTGAGAGGGTCCTGATTTCACAAATACAATGCAAGTCGATGTATTTACCCAGATAGCCCAGAAAAATCTGGCCAATGGATCAGGCCCCCTTTGTCTGCCTGGGACACAACAATCTTGGAACTAAGTCCCTGCTCCCACCTGGGGAGCCTCGCTGGGCCTGGGCAGACCCCTCCCCAAGTGCGGATGCCACAGTGTACCTACCTGGCTCTGTCCTGGGTCCCGTCCGGGGTCCTGGCAGGGTGGCTGCTCCACAGGATCTCTGGTGACGACACTACTTAGGTGGGTGAACACCCGTAGGGAGGGAGCTGGCCACGCTCTCGCCAGCTCTCGATCACATCCCTGGCCCTTTTATAAAGCCCAGGGTGACGTCTCCAGGCATAGGCCTCCCTTTGTCTCCCTCTCCCTCCTCCTGGAGGGAGACCGCTGTCTCCCGCCTCCTGGCTCTCATGACTGGAATCAGCCTCTTCTTCCCCTCCAGAACCCTCCAAGGCTGGCTTTCTGAGTTCTTTCTGTTCTCCCCGCACCCCAGACCACACAGTAGGAGACCTGCTATGCTCCAATCAATGTGGAAAAGGACTATTTGAGGAAGAGGGTGGTGAGGGGTCAGTATGAACCGGTCCCCCTCCAGACAAGAGCCACCAATACACCCAGTGTGAAGCGAGCATCATGAAAGGGACGAGGGAGAGGAGAAGGCCACAGTGGGACCCAGGAGCTCTGGGTTCCCCACATGTGCCCAGCTCAGACCAGAAGGGGGCTCCTGGGCTATAATCTGTGATGAGGGGTGCTTTCCTTTTCCCTCCCTTCCTTCCCCAGGCAGTTACTGAGCACTTACTCCACGCAGGGCTCTGAGGTGAAGAGGACATGGTCAGACAGGTGAGACAGATCTGCAAGCAGCTAAGAAAGCAGGATTCATTGGTGTGTGTTGGCCTGCCCTGAGTCAGGAGATGGCTCTAGAAGATGGATGTACCTGAGCGGTGCTAAGGGAACGCAGGGAAGTGACTTCCAGGCAGCGGCATATCGGAAGGTGCTACTCCCTCCTTTGTGTCCTTGGCACCCGTGATCACAGTGTTTTGTAATTGCTGTGAACCCTGTGTTAAAGGCGGGGACAGATCTCCTTCCCTTTGTACCCTCAGCACCCACTTTATTGCTCAATGCAGACATAGAGGGCCCTCAGAGATATTTACTAAATGTATCCATTGCAGTGGGCTCTCATCTTTTTCTTAGGCCTGCAGTAATACTCTTTACCCTTGGATGAGGGGCTCCCTAGAACAGAGACAATTCCTTCTGTCACACTGGGGCTGTCTGAAGGCAGAGGCCATGTCTTTACCCTCAGATGGGAAACAGCGCAGACTGTACCTGGTAGGTGCACTGTGCAGATGTCCACCTAATGGCTGAGGAGTGCTTCCTGCGGTACACAGGATTTATACCCATCTCATGTTAAATGCCTCCTGCTGAAGGGGCTTGCAAACACAAGATGTCACTCATCAGGATAAAAACGAGCCAATGAGGGCAGGCCTGCCCCTTGCTATATGGAATGATGTGTGTGTTGGCCTGCCCTGAGTCAGGAGATGGCCTTAACAGGCTAGAGACACTGACTTTGAGTCTCAAATGCTCTCACAGCTTGGAGATTTAATCTTTGCTTTTCCTCCCATAAATACAGAGCAGGATGTGGTACCAGCCCCAGTCCGACACCTGTGAGGCCCTGGATCTCTGCTGCCAATGATCCTGATGGCCTCTTGATTCGACTCGGGAATTGGAGGTCAGTCACCCAGTGCCATCCTGCCTTCTGGACTTGGGTGTGCCAGGTAGATGAGTCAGTGCAGGGTGGAGGCCTGAGAGGGTGGCCCCATTTCCTTTCCAGCTCCCTCAACCAATAATCCAAGTTCAAGGAGCTCATCTCTGCTGTTCAGACCATTGAGTTGGTGCCTTGAAGTCTCCGGAACAGCTGTGGGAGCCAAGAATCATTACCGAAGACAAAGAGTGGAGAGCAGACTCAATATCTAAGTTATTACCAAGCTGGCCTTGAGAGGTTGGGGCTGTGCCAAGCGCAGGTGTGGAGAGGGGTGCAGGGGTGTGCCCAGCTGGCAGACTGGCTAGAGGGCCTCGCTGGGCTTCTCAGAGAGCCCGTATTCTGTCAGGTGTTTCAGAGAAGGGTGGGGGCAAGCACTGGGGACGACGGCCCCATGTCTGCCCCAAGGAGAGGACAGAATCTGCCACTGCTTTTCCTGCTGTCATCAGCTGTCACACATCACCTCCATGTCTGAGACCCGGACTCAGCCAGCTCCGCAATCTCTGCCACTTTCTGGCTGGTCACCTAGACTATCTGAGTCTCTGTTTCTATGGCTCTAATAAGGAGCTATTAATAGCCACTGTCCTCTATGCCCACCCCTTAGGCACAGCTGCTCACGGGTCCCCTCAGCCCCATCTGCTCTTGTCAAATGGAGGTGGGTCAGGGAGGGAAGAGGAGCTGAGGCAGGCCAAGCTGGGGAAGGGAGTGCAAGGGGAGGCGGGGAAGGTCTCCTGCACCTGGGCAGCAATTTTATCGACTCCATTTGCTCCCCCTACCCCAGGCCCCACCACCAAGCCACATACACGATGTACTTACCGCACTCAAAAAGGGGATGTCAAAGGCATTGCCCAGGAAGCCAAAGGCAACAGGAAAAAAGCCCCTAGGAACAGAGGGGTAGAGGAAGGGGTCAGTGATGACCTGGGAGGGGAGCAAGGCTGAGGTCCACAGAAAGGCTCCAGCTTTTGCTCCCAGGAGAGAGGCCCCCAGGCACAGGGCCAGGCTTGGTTCTGCATCCCTGGTGCTGTAGAGGCAGCCAAGTGGAGTGGCTAAGAATGGAGGTCCTTTCTTGGGGTGAGACTCCTTGGGTTCTAATCTTGGCTGTACCACTTACCACCACTGTGTAAACTTGGGCAAATGCCTTCATCTCTCTGGATCTGTTTCCAGCTGTAAAACGTGGTTAGTAATAGCATCTACATCATAGGGCCTTACATGAGGAAATGCTCAGGAAATGTTTGTTTTTGTTATTGTCACTGTCTTCTCTCCAGAATGGGTGTCACCACCTGCCGCAGGTCCCCTGGGCTGCAGGCAGGGCTAGCTGTTGGGGGGCTGTGCTCACTTCCGTTCTCCCTCCTGCCTCCGCCTCCCACTCTCATCAAACACAACCTAGAGGCTCTCCCCCCCCGCCCCCCCCCCCCCGCCATCCCAGGGACACAGGTGTGACCCCTCAGTGGGGCTCGAGGCTGCAGTGGGAAGGGAGCCCTGTGTGTAGCGAAGATGTCAGGGGTTGGAAGTTTGAATCCTGCCTTAGTCATGTCCTTTTCTTGGTCCCAGTTCACTGAGGTTTGTCTGCATCCTTGGGGTCTCTCGTTGCTCTGATTTATCCCCCACAATGCTGCTGTAGAATGTGTCTGTCCAGGTTGATTTTGGGTTTGAACTACCGAATCTGCCATGGCCCCACTTATAGCCCTAAGGTCTCAACGCCTGGTCAGAGTGTGTCTTCCCTTCTGAATTGCAAGTCCTTGGAAGTTTCTCCCTGTTTTGCACCATGTCCCCAAGCCTAGCCCTGCACCGGGCACATGGTGTGTGCTTTTTATATATTTAACTCTGAGCAAACGTCTGAATACTAAATAAATGGGTGGCAGAACCCGTGTGAGAAAAATTTATTTCTAGAGGCCACACTACGTGATGTTTATGGGGTCTCAGCACTCAGCTAATTAGGGCAACTTCAAGGCCACACTGAGCAGACTCAGGGCTCCCGTGAGAACAGAAGGGCTCCTGAGCCCAGCTGCTTCTCAGGATTCCATAGGCCACGCTTCTTCCAGCCCTCATTACCCGCATCCCATCCCTGTTCTCTCCACGGCACCACAGAGACACTGGGAGTCTTCCCTGCCACCCCCAACTCCCCTAGGACCCTTTCCTTCTCCCTCAGTGCCCTCCAGCCTTCTCTTAGACCCTGCCCATCCCTCAAGGCCTGTCTCAGGTCCTGCTTCCCATGTGACACACTCTGGCCCTGACAGTGGCTGCACATCTTCAGCAAGTCCCACTGTGCCTTTTGCCAGGCCCAGGCTGACATGGGACAGGCCGAGGGATAAGGAGCCAGGAGCCAAGGACAGCTGGATCAAGTTCACGTCCTCTGCACACTACCTGTGAGACCTCGGGCAGGGTCAGCCTCTCTGAGTGTTGGTTTCCTTGTCTGTAGAGGACAACCCACAGTGGGTTGTGGACATGGCAAAGTGAGATGCTGATGGTGCCGGTGCATGTTTGGGGCCTAACAGATGTTAGCTCGCTGCCCTTCCTCCCCACCTGGATCTTTCAACTTGAGCATGGGCCCTGTGTGTCCCCCCTGGTGACGGGCACAGTGCTGGGCGCACAGCAGGTGCTCAACGTGTGTGGGTGGATGGGCAGATCACTCCGATTTATCCTTCAGCCTGCTGCTGGAGAGGCCTTTCCAAGTGTCTACCTGATGCCCCTCCCCATTTTCAATCCTTCCGTGGTTCCCATCTCTTAGAGGATAAGTCCAGCTTCTGCACACCCTGCTGGTCATGCAACCCAAACCTGGTGGGCTGACCCTGGCTACTCAGAGGCCCCGGTGTCCCACCCAGGGCAAAGGGATACACACTCACTTGAAGAGGCTAAAGAATCCGTAGGTTTCTAGAAACATGCCCAGGAGAGGCCAGCGCAGGAGCACGATGACCACACCCCCCAGGAAGAAGCTGGTCCCCTTAAGCTTGTGCCTCTGGAAGAAGAAGGAGAATGTCCTCCTCAGGCCAATGATGAGGGAGAGGCCAGACAGGAACAGCAGCTGAGGGGAGGGAGAGGAGCATGAGCACAAACAGCCTCCTCCTACCCTGGGGCCAGGGCCAGGCCTGGAGCAGCCATCAGGTGTGGGGCAGGGCTTGCTCACTCTTAGAGGAGGGAACGATATCAGACCAGGTGACCCAGCCATGTGGCAAAATTATAGAGCCTTGGACAATTTGAGCTGGTTAGGAATGAAACTGCCTAGAGGCCGGGGGCTGGACCAAGAGAACTTTGAAGTTCTCACCCGATTCAACCCAATTTCCTGGATCCCAACCAGTTCTTCATATAGGACTTCATTTCTCATCACACTTCCCAAGGAAGATGGGATAGCTAGTGAGGTTCTTTCCACTTGAGGAAGGTGAAAACCGGGGCCTTCATGGGCTAGGCGGCCATGGAATTACACTCCAGGCCTTCTCATGGTCTGCCACTTGGCTCCTAATGATCCATCAAGAGTGAGTGTCCAGGATCTTGTCAAATGGGACTCTGGCTTTCTTCCAGCATGTTCCATCTACCTGGAAGTGCTTTATCTAACCCCAAACCCACTTTCCTTTTCCAAATTCCTTGTCATCTCTCTCCAACTGGGTACGCTCTCTTTCCTCCAAGCACCTTGTTTCATATTAAATGTGTTTGTCTTATGGCTACTTTGCTGCACTCCTGCCTTCCTCCCCAGTCATGTATGTTGGTGTGGCATCCCCATCCCTAGTCGGTGGGATTCCAATGGAGGGACAGTGTGCAATTCCTCTTGCCCCCACCCAGGGCCACACCCAGAGCTTGGTATGAGGATCCAGGTCCTCAGATTCTCTGTCCAACAGGACCTGCTGTCTATCCCCAGCCACCTTGCCAGCCCAGGCTTGATGGCACCTGACCCCTGGATGGCCATAATCACAAGGAACTTAGAGCTGGCCCCGGCAATAGAGATCCCAGGTAGGTTAGGTGTGGTCCACAGGTCAGGGGCACTCACGTTTCCGAAGGCCAGGAGCACGGAATCAAAGTACAGGAATACTCCAAAGAGGATGAAGAAGATGCCGAAGCCAGTGGTGCCCACACCAATCTCTGCAACAAGCAAGGAGGCTGTGATGGGATGGGCTCTAGGGAGAGGGTGAGGACAAGTGCCCTCTGGGGGTGGTCAGTGAGATTCCATTTTCATCAGCTTCTGTTCTGCCAGGGAGTGACGGAATGGGAAGGGAAGGAGGGGCACCAATGTACATTTAGCACCTGAAAACTGCTGGTCAGTTCTACATGTCACAGCATTCTGTCCTCAAAACAACCCTATGAGGTAGCTAGAGCCACCACTTTCCATTTTCAGCTTTCCCTTGGCTTCCAGCACTGCATTATCCAGGTCAGTAGCAGGGCTGGGCTCCTGGCTGAAGTAATCGTCTGCCTACACTAATCCTGTCTGCTTGCAGTTGGGAGCTGGTGATGCCCAACTCACACCAGGCAACTCACAACTCATGGCCACCAGCCCAGAGGGTCTTGAAACCACATGGCTGTCCTGCCTGTTTCTCAAGAGGCTAGCCCTCCTCTTCACACTGTCTTCATCATCCTAACTGTCCCTGTCCCCAATGCTCTGGTGATGACTTCTCACCCTTGTTTGTAGAAACAAATCATCAGCCAGAAGTGTGCTCATCTTTCCACCTGGAGTCTACACCCTAGCCATACCTGCTTGTGTCTCCTCCCTCCCTCCTGCAACGGCCGCCTTGGGCACCACCAGGCATCCTGAGCCTTCTAATTTCAGCCACAGTGGCCCTGCAGTTCTGCACAAGATTGGGCCCACACTGACAGCACCCTGGCCCTAGTTTGCAGTGTGCCGTTTCCTTTGGCTTTGTGTCCCAGGGCATTCTCGGAGGCTGTAAGAGGTTGCTTAGAGCCAGTGAGTACAGCAGGAAAAATGTAGGACGTTAAGGCTCCCTTGTTGGGTCAAGGGCTACATTTTTGACATTTTAATAAATATTTTGGATTGCTCCCCTCAGGAAGAGTTGTGACAGTAATAGGATATGAATTTCTTTTTTATCTTAAACCCTCTTCACAGCACAGAATTATTAATTTTACTTATCTTTGCCACTGAAAGTCAACAAATGACAATTTACTATATTCCTTCATTTTTAAAATGGATCTAAATTAAAATTTTTTTAAATATATTTTATCGATTATGCTATTACAGTTGTCCCATTTCTCCCCCATCATTCCCCTCCACCCTGCACACCCCCTCCCACCCACATTCCCCCCCCTTTACTTCATGTCCATGTGTCTTAAGTTCTTTAGCTTCTACATTTCCCACACTATTCTTGCCCTCCCCCTGTCTATTTTCTACCTACCATCTGTGCTACTTATTCTCTACCTTTCCCTCCTCTCCTCCTTCTACTCCCCTGTTGCTAACCCTCCATGTGATCTCCATTTCTGTGGTTCTGTTCCTGTTCTAGCTGTTTGCTTAGTTTGCTTTTGTTTTAGGTGTGGTTGTTAATATCTGAGTTTACTGTCTTTTTACTGTCATATTTTTTATCTTCTTTTTCTTAGAGAAGTCCCTTTAACATTTCATATAATAAGGGCTTGGTGATGATGAACTCCTTGAACTTGACCTTATCTGAGAAGCACTTTATCTTCCCTTCCATTCTAAATGACAGCTTCGCTGGATAGAGCAATCTTGGATGTAGGTCCTTGCCTTTCATGACTTGGAATACTTCCTTCCAGCCCCTTCTTGCCTGTAAGGTCTCTTTTGAGAAATCAGCTGACAGTCTGATGGGAACTCCTTTGTAGGTGACTGTCCCCTTATCCCTTGCTGCTTCTAGGATTCTCTCCTTCATTTTCATCTTGGGTAATGTAATTATGATGTGCCTTGGTGTGTTCCTCCTTGGATCCTAAGGAGGACCCAAGCCTCTCCTCATTTTCTTGAATTCTTGTTACTTCCTTGTTTTCTGTTTGGTTGTTTCTTTCTTCCTTCTGGTCCACTCCATTGATTTGAGACCCAGTTTTCCTCCCATCTCTATTGGTTCCTAATGTGTTTTCCTTCATTTCACGTATTGTAGCCTTCATTTGTTCATCTAATTTGTGAGTAAAATCAACCAATTCTGTGAGCATCCTGATCACCAGGGCTTTGAACTATGCATCTGATAGGTTGGCTATTTCTTCATCGCTTAGAGGAATCAGCTCTGGGGATTTCATTTGTTCTCTGGTTTGAGCCATTTTTGGTGGGTTTTTGTTTTTGTTTTTGTTTTTTTTTTGGTCTGGTCGAGGCTGTTACGTAGTGAGGGGTGGAGCCTTAGGTGTTCCCCAGTGCGGGGCAGCCCAGTTGCTGAGTTGTGATGCTATATGTGGGGGTAGGGTCTGAGAGGGAACAATGGCACCTGCTCTTCTCTCTCTTGGATTCCAGTCCCTTCCTTGGCTTCCTCTTCGCCTGGATTATCTGTGCATGAATATGGGACCACCTGGTCAGCCAGCTGCCTTGAGCGGCCTCACTGGGTCTGCATAGTTGTCACCTCATGCCCGGGGTCCACTAGCCACTGCCTGCACACCTGGCATCTGCCAACCACTGCTGCCTGCGTTCCCAGGACTGCACCTCCACTCTTTCCTGCCTCGACTCTGCCCCTCTTACCAGTCTGGATGAATGGTTGTTGGACTTCCGTATAGTTTGATTTTCTATCAGTTCTGATTGTTTTCTTATTTCTAAATATTAATTGACCTTAATTTTGGTTGTGAGAGGAGACACAGTGTGTCCACCTACACCTCCATCTTGGCCAGAAGTCAGAGGTCCTTAATTTTGATACAGTCCAATTTATATCATTTTCTTTAGTTGTCTGTATCATATCCCAGAAGTCAGTGTCATGAAGCTTTTCTCCTATTTTTTTAAGAGTTTTAAGTTTTAACTCTCACTTTGAGCTAAAATGAACTTAGAGTTAATTTTTATATGTGGTATAAGATAAGGGTTCAACTTCATTTTTTTTTTTTTTTTTTTTTTTTGCCTGTGGATATTCAGTTTTCCTGTATTATTTGTTGAAAATACTACCTTTTCCCACAGAATGGCCCTGGCACCCTTGTTGAAAATCATTTGGCCATGTATGCCAGGGTTTATTTCTGGGCTCTCTATTATATTCATTGACCTATATATCTGTCTTTATTCCAGTCCCACACTGTTTTGATTATTGCGGCTTTGCAATAAGTTTTGAAATCAGAAACTGAAACATCCATCTTCATTCTCCCTTTTTAAGATTACTTTGGCTATTTGACATCCCTTGAGATTCCAAATGAATTCCAGGATAGATTTTTCTATTCCTGCAAAAAAACACCATTGGAATTTTGATAAAGATTGAATTGAATTTGTAGATTGCTTCGGATGGTATTGACATCTTTTTTTTTTTAATTTTTTTTAAGATTTTTAATTTACTTATCTTTAGAGGAGAAGGGTAGGAGAGAGAGAGAGGGAGAGAAACGTCAATGTACGGTTGCCTCTTGTGTGTCCCCTGCTGGGAACTGGCCTGCAACCCAGGCATGTGCCTCGACCAGGAACCGAATCGTGACCCTTTGGTTCGCAGGCCCATGCTCAAGCCACTGAGCTACACCAGCCAGGGCATGACATCTTAACAATATTAAAACTTCCAATCCAAGAACACAGAATGTCTTCCTATTTATTTGTGTCTTTTACAATTCCTTTCAGTAACAATTTGTAGTTTTGAGTGTGCAGGCATACCTCATTTTATTGTGCTTTACAGATGTTTCATTTCTTTACAAATTGAAGGCAAGACCCTCTACCAGCAAAAAGATTACAACTTGCTTCATTGTGATTGTTTAAAACCAAACCCTCAATATCTCTGAGGTATGCCTATACACATCTTTTGCTTCCTTGATTAAGTTTATCCTATGTATCTTATACTTTTTGACACTATTATAAATGGAATTGTGTTGTGACCTTTTAAAAAAATTACTGATGAGGTTGTACAACTTTAAGTTTATATTGTACATACAGTTTTGAAACCTGCTTCATTGACTTAATACAGCTAGAATGCCTTATTTTATTTTTATTGTAAATTGTATGGTGCATAGGAGTGTTGCATGACGGTCTTTAGAAGATAAAGCAAAGAGAGCTTTTTAAAACTGTAGCATGTAATGTACAATTTTTTTAAGGATTTTATTTATTTACTTTTAAACAGAGGGGATGGGATGGAGAAAGAGAGGGAGAGAAACATCAATATGTGGTTGCCTCTCATATGCCCCCCACCAGGGCTGCAACTTAGGCATGGGCCCTGACTAGGAATCAAACTGGCCACCCTTTGGTTCACAGGCTGGTGCTCAATCAACTGAGCCACACCAGCCAAGGCTAATGTATACTTTTACTAAAATGGATTAATTTTTTAGACTTCTGGCCAAGATGGATGCATAGGTAGATACACTTTGCCTCCTCACACAAACAAAAGAAGGACAACAACAAATTTAAAAACAAAAAATAATCAGAACCTCTAGAAAATCGAACTGTATGGAAGTCCTACAACAAAGGAGTTAAAGAAGAAACATTCATCCAAACTGGTAGGAGGAACAGAGACAGGCATCCAGGGTGAAGAGGATTCACAGCAAGCCTGTGGCTGGAGGACCAGGTGGTCCCACATCTGTGTGCAGATACCCCAGGAGGAACAACTCGGGAGTGAAACAGGTCGAGCAACCCAGGGTTCCAGCTTGGGAAAAGAAAGCCTCAAAACTTCTGGGTGAGAAAACCTGTGGGGGTTATGGTGGCGGGAGAAACTGCTAGCCTCCCAGGAGAGTTCTCCCCTACATATAGCACCACAGCGCAGCAACCTGGGTTGCCCTGCCCTGGTAAATACCTAAGACTCTGCCCCGTACTATGTAACAGGCATGCTGAGACAAATATATATATATATGGCCCAAATGAAAGAACAGATCAAAGCTCCAAAGATAGAACTAAGCGATGAAGAGATAGTCAACCTATCAGATGCAGAGTTCGAAACACTGGTAATCAGGATGCTCACAGAAAGGGTTCAGTATGGTCACAAAATAGAGGAAGAAGTGAAGGCTGTGTGCAGTGAAATAAAGGAAAATGTACAGGGAACCAACAATGATGGGAAGGAAACCTGAACTAAGCAAACAACTAGAAGAGGAACAGAATCACAGAAATGGAGATCACATGGAGGTTTATCAGCAGGAAGGGGAGGAGGAGGATGGGGGAAAAGGTACAGGGAATAAGAAGCATAAATGGTAGGTGCAAAATAGACAGGGGGAGGTTAAGAATAGTACTGGAGGACTTCCGGCCAAGATGGAGGCGTAGGCGGACACACTGTGCCTCCTCTAACAACCAAAATTAAGGACAACAAATATTTAGAAACAAGAAAACAACCAGAACTGATAGAAAATTGAACTGTACGGAAGTCCAACAACCATTCATCCAGACCGGTAAGAGGGGCAGAGTCACAGCAGGAGAAAGTGGAGGTACAGACCCGGGAACGCAAGCAGCATCTGCAGGCAGTTCCCAGGTGCACAGGTGGCGGTTGGCGGTCCCCGGGCCCACAGGCAGCAGCTGGCAGACCCCGGGCACAGGGGGGCAACTGTGCACACCCAGTGAGGCCGCACAGGGCGGCTGGCTGACCAGGTGGTCTCACATTCGCGCACACAGACGGTCCAGGCAGAGGGGAAGTGGCGGAAGGGACTGAATCCGGGAGAGAGCGGAGCAGGCGCCATTGTTCCCTCTCAGACCTCGCCCCCACATACAGCGTCACAACCCAGCGACTGGGTTGCCCCACACTGGGGAGCGCCAGAGGCTCCACTCTTCACTACGTAACAGCACACGCGCGTGTGCAGATAATCCAGGTGAAGGGGAAGTGGTGGAAAGGGCTGGAGTCCAGGAGAGAGTGGAACAGGCGCCATTGTTCCCTCTCAGACCCTGCCCCCACCTATAGCGTCACAACTCTGCGACTGGGCTGCCCTGCCCTGAGGAACACCTAAGGCTCCACCCCTCATACGTAATAGCTGCGACCAGACTAAAACCAAAACAACAACAACAAAAAACCCACCAAAAATGGCTCAAACCGGAAAACAAATAAAAGCCCCAGAGCCAATTCCTCTAAGCAGTGAAGAGATAGCCAACCTATCAGATGCACAGTTCAAAGCACTGGTCATCAAAATGCTCACAGAATTGGTTGATTTTGCTCACAAACTAGATGAAAAAATGCAGGCTACAATCCATGAAATGAAGGAAGACGCATGGGGAACTGATAGAGATGGGAGGAAAACTGAGACTCAAATCAATGGAGTGGACCAGAAGGAAAAAACTAACAACCAAACAGAAAATGAGGAAGAAACAAGAATTCAAAAAAATGAGGAGAGGCTTAGGAACCTCTGGGACATCGTTAAACGTCCCAACATCCGAATGATAGGGGTCCCAGAAGGGGAAGAAGAAGAGCAACAAGTGGAAAACTTATTGGAACAAATAATAAAGGAGAACTTCCCCGATCTGGCAAAGGAACTAGACTACCAGGACGTCCAGGAAGCTCAGAGAGTCCCAAAGAAGTTGGACCCAAGGAGGAACACACCAAGGCACATCGTAATTACATTAGCCAAGATTAAAATGAAGGAGAGAATTCTAGAAGCAGCAAGGGATAAGGGGACAGTCACCTACAAAGGAGTTCCCATCAGACTGTCAGCTGATTTCTCAAAAGAGACCTTACAGGCAAGATGGGGCTGGAAAGGAATATTTGAAATCTTGAAAAGCAGGGACCTTCATCCAAAATTGCTCTATCCAGCAAAGCTGTCATTTAGAATGGAAGGGCAGATAAAGTGCTTCTCAGATAAGGTCAAGTTCAAGGAGTTCATCATCACCAAGCCCTTATTATATGAAATGTTAAAGGGACTTCTCTAAGAAAAAGAAGATAAAAATATGACAGTGAAAAGACAGCAAACTCAGCTATTAAGAACCACACCTAAAACAAAAGCAAACTAAGCAAACAGCTAGAACAGGAACAGAACCACAGAAATGGAGATCATATGAAGGGTTAGCAACAGGGGAGTGGGAGGAGGAGAGAGGGGGAAAAGGTACAGAGAATGAGTAGCATAGATAATGGGAAGAAAATAGACAGGGGGAGGGCAAGAATAGTATGGGAAATGTAGAAGCTAAAGAACTTATGACACATGGACATGAACTAAAGGGGGGAATGTGGGTGGGAGAGGGTGTGTAGGGTGGAGGGGAATGATGGGGGAGAAATGGGACAACTGTAATAGCATAATCAATAAAATATATTTTTTTAAAAAAGTCAAAAAAAAAAAAAAGAATAGTACTGGAAATGGAAAAGCCAAAGAACTTATATGTATGACCCATGGACATGAACTAAGGTGGGGGAATGCTGGTGGGAGGTGGGGTGCAGGGAAGAGGAGAATAAAGGGGAGAATAAAATGGGAGAACTGTAATAGCATAATCAATAAAGTATATTTTAAAAACTTGATGAGCCACGCCTGGCATAGCTCAGTGGATTTAGCGCAGGCCTGTGAACCAAAGGGCCACTGGTTTGATTCCCAGTCAGGGCACATGCCCGGGTTGCAGGCCAGGTCCCCAAGTAGGGGGTGCATGAGAGGCAACAACACATTGATGTTTCCCTCTCTTTCTTCCTTCCTTCCCCTCTCTCTAAAAATAAATAAATAAAATCTTTAAAAAAAAAGTTGATGATGTTGGTATAACTATACTTGATCCATTCCCTTTTACATATATATAAACAAAGTTTCTGAGCATTTATAAAAAATGGATTAATTTTTAAAATTTGAAGTTGACTAATTTTTTTAAAAGAATACATATAGTAATTTTAAAAGAGAAAAAATTTACTTGTTAACTGACATCTTAAAATTGCTTCTCACAATCTCTATGAAATTGGAATTATTGCTATGTTTTTACAGATAGTTGTAAAACATTAACTGTCTGGCTGTTAAGAGGCAGAACCGTGAAAACAAAACAAAGACAAAATAATTGAGACTAGACGTACTGGCTGAGCTGTGTTTACAAATGAAAGAACATGAAACAACACAGTCACATTCTGGGTAGTTAATCTTTTATAATCTGTTACTCTACAGATTTTGAGAGGATTAGGACCAGTTCCAGTAGAGAAATATGGTCGAAGAGCTTCCTCAAAAGAATTTTTAAAAATGCTGAAACGAGATTTATTGTTCAAATTATAAACCTCACTCAATTTCTAGGCCAGACAAGTGCCGTCTTACTGGGTCTCTCCTTCGGCAGAGCTGGATTCTGTGAGGTCCCAGTGCAACATCTTCTCGGTCAACATGTTTGCCCAGCTGCCCAGAACCCATCTCGTACTAATAACGGCTGATTCCTCCTGTTTCTGACAAACTCCATGATGTGTCTGGGCTTCTTTCCTACTTCCACCTCCCAGTGATGCCTGTCTGAATCCAACCTCTTACGGCCCAGGAAACTGGGCAGAATACAACCCCCTTGGGTCATTGCAAAGTGTGGGTTCTTTCCATATTGTGTGACTTTTTCTATCCTCAGAAACATTGAGTTGAGGATGTGGAAGTATGTCTGCTTTGTCATGATAATTTTATAGACTGGGATATTGTGGAGGAGGACCATGACCATATTCTTTCATCTGAATGACAACGTTATTTTACATTTCTATGCCTGTTACAAAAATATCTGGTCTTACAAGAGTTTAATCTCCAAAATATATAAAGAACTTACATGAAACCACTCTAAGAAGACAAGCAACCCAATTAAAAAATGGGCAAAGGACTTGAACAGACACTTCTCCAAGGAGGACATACAGAGGATCCAGAGACACATGAAAAGATGCTTGATATCGCTAGGTATCAGAGAAATGCAAATTGAAACTACAATGAGATACCACTTGACACCAGTCAGAATGGCCTTCATAAGCAAAGCAACAAACAGCGAATGTTGGAGAGGTTGTGGAGAAAAGGGGACCCTAGTGCACTGTTGATGGGAGTGCAGACTGGTACAACCACTATGGAAAACAGTACGGAATTTTCTAAGAAAACTAAAAAGGACCTACCTTTTGACCCAGCAATTCCATTGCTTGGATTATATCCTAAGAACTCTGAAACACCAATCCAAAAGAACCTATGCACCCCAATGTTCATAGCAGCACAATTTACAATAGCCAAGTGTTGGAAGCCACCTAGGTGCCCATCAGTTAATGAATGGATCAAAAAACTGTGGTACATTTACACAATGGAATTCTATGCAGCAGAAAGAAAGAAGGAGCTCCTACCCTTTGCTACAGCATGGATGGAACTGGAGAGCATCATGCTAAGGGAAATAAGCCAGGCAGTGAAAGACAAATACCATATGATCTCACCTTTAACAGGAACCTAATCAACAAAACAAACAAACAAGCATAATATAACCAAAGACACTGAAATTGAGAACAGGCTGACAGTGACCAGAGGGGAGAGGGGAAGGGATTTCAGGGGGAAAGGGGAATGGTTTAGGGCAACAAGTATAAAGGACACATGGACATAAACTATGGGGGGTGGAAACGGGAGGGAGGTGGGAAGGGCTAGGGTGGTGGGCTGGGGTGGGAGTAAAAGACAGAAATCTACAAGATCAATAATTAAAAAAATACTGATTAAAAAATAAAATAATATAGAAATTTTAAAAAATCTGGTCTTAGCTTACCCCTGCCACAGAAATACATCATTAGTTCCAGTTCTGAGGACCCATCTTTCCCCTCTGTCTCCCTTAGGTACATGTTTTTTGTGTGGAAACAAAATGTGAACATTTTATTGGGTTTTCATTTTGTTTTGTTAAAATATCCATATGTTCATCCTGTAAACACTTAAGAACAGACTCTTGCTTATTTTGTAGAAACAGCATAAGTTTTTCAAATTCACACTTTCTGTCTTTTCTCCTATATTATACTTTTTTCTGTAACAGGGGTTTGCTGGCTTACATAGTTACTGCTTTCCCAACTTGCCCCACGCTCGTCTTCAAGGGCTGGTGCAATTCCACAGATTGCCTGTGATACGTGCAGCCTGCTTTCATGGGCTACACTCAGTGCCTCCAGTGTTCAGTGGAGAAACTGCACCATGGACACAAACCCTCTGGAAAAGAGTCAGAAGTGGTTTCTCACACAAACCTCAGACCTTCTTCTCTGTCTCTTGCAACTGTCCCAGAGTAGCTTAGCAATTTCAGTTAAGTTACCAGTCTGGGGTTGCTGCTATTCTTCTTGGGGCACAAGCATGGCAGAGGGTGGAGGTGTGTGTTTGGGGGGAGGGCTGGTATGCATGTCATCAGGAGTGACAGAGGTATCTGCAACCCCATGGGATCTGGGCAGACGGGGCAATGCACCCCCTGCTGGAGAAAAGGACAAGAAGGGGCTCTGGTAACTTCAGGGAGGCCTGGCTCTCCAGGGCACCACCTAGTTAGAGGCCGGGGGCGGGGGGGGGGGGGGGGGGGGGGGACGGGTGTCTCCAGACCTCAGAGACAGACTTGCTTTATGTCTCCCTGTCATGGCAGGCTGATGGCTGCCCTATTTAGCAACAACCTCAACCTGAAGCTCCAGAGCAGCTGGAAAGAAGAGTCCACCGCCTGCAACTGTTGCAGATGAGCTGGGCTGCCCCAACCCCCACTCTGTCACTTGCATTAACTGAAGCCAGGTTCAATGTCTTTCTTGCTCCAGAAAGGAAAGCTGTATCTCTTGAAGCAGATGGATGGGCCCCTGAGCCAAGGCTGTGCAGGAACTGTCGGGACACCATTCGTCTCTCTCTCTCACACACACATCTATGCACACCTCTCTGTCTCTGTCTCTGTCTGTCTCTCAACAATCAACAAATGTACAGAAAAGTTGCGAATATAGTACGAAATTTCTTCCTGAACTATTTGAGAGTAGTTGCCATGGGTTATCACATCACCCCTGAATAATTTGGTGTGGTTTTCCTTTATTCTCCTATTTAGCCAGAGTACAACCATCCAAGTCAGGAAGTTAACACCGATACATCGCTACCATCTAAACTCAGACGGTATTTAAGTTTCATCGGTTGTTCCAGTTATATCATTTTTAACAAAAGGATCTAGTTCAGAATCACGTGTGGCATTTGGTTTCTATGTCTTTTTAGTCTCATGTCAGGAATGGTACCCCAGTCTTTCCTTAACATGACTCTGACACTTTTGAAGATTTGGGCCATCTGTCCCTCTGTTTGGACTTGTCTGATGTTTGCCCATGACTAGGTTCTGGTTATGCAGAAATATCTACAAGGTGGGAAGCTGTGTTCTCACTTCATGTGTTAGGTGATGCATGACTTCAGTTTGGCCCAAACTGATAATGTTTCTTTAACCACTTGATTAAGGTGGTGTCTGTCAGGTTCCTCCTCTATGAAGTTCTCTACTCCCTGCCCTGACACTGCTAGGACACCCTCCTTGCTCTACCTTGGCACCAAGCCTAACCCACTGTGAACCCCTTCCACCTAGCTAGGGTTCTGTTACCTGCTCGGGCACCCCACCCCTTTCAACCTAATTGCTTTAGGACTGAATTGTTTGGGGAGAGGAGGGAGGAAAATGGGGAGAGAAAGAGCCTTCCTTCACTTTTCAACACTAACAAGCACACAGTGCCAGGCACAGTCTAGGCACTTGAAGTCTTCTTAATTCACTGAATGTTCATAACTGCCTATGAGGGAGGAATGCTGTCAGCCCCATTTCACAAGCAGAACTGAGATTCAGTGATCAAGTCTGTTGCCCAGGGCACCAGCCAGCAGCTGGCAGACCAGGCTTCGGTCCCAGTAGTCTGGCTCTCCAGTCCACTTCCACCCCCATACTCCTCCACGGAGATCATTCTTGCTTTGGCTATCTGTGGTGTCCATGACCTCAAATCCAACGGACAGGTGTCAGTCCTCATCGCTTAGTTGTTGACCACTCACTCCCTTCTTGAAATAGCCTTTCTCTTGGATTCCATGATAGCATGTTGTTGGTTGCCTTCCTGCTGTCTGACCACTCTGCCCCGGTCCTTGGCCCTTTCCCACTTCTCTCTCTTTTTCTTGGGGTTCGAATTGCTCACAGCTTTGGCCCAAGTTCATGTCTCATTCTGTTTTCACACATATGCCCATGTCTTTACATATCACTTGTGTGCTGACAATGTTGATATTTATCTTTAATATATTATATTTATTTAGCCCAAATAAATGAATAAGAATGAGTTTGAGCTTCCAAACTCATAACCAACTGCCTACTTAGCATATTTGCTTGGTTTTCTCTCTTCAAGACATCTTGAACTCAACAGGTGCAAACTGAGGTATTGATCTTCTTTCCTTAAACTTGTACCTCCCTTGGTTTTCCTCAAATGAATGAAAATGTCACCACCACCCACCCAGCAGCTTGCAGCAGAAGCCTGAGAGCCATCACTGAATCTCCTTGCTACTCCCTCAGTCAACTAAGTTTTACTGCTTCTCTTTCCCAAATGTACCTTGGAATCTGTCTCTCTCCACTCTTACCATTTAATTCCAGGCCACCCTCATGTCTGTTCTGGACCATCTAACATTCTCCTACTAGCCTGTGCTTCACTCCTGCCACCCTCTTATCCCTTCTCCACACAGCAGTTACTGATTGCGGAGAATATAGCATCCAATCATATGTGTGCACAGCGCAGAACCCTTCACAGCTCCCCACCGGGCTGAGATGAAACATCCATTTCCTCTGCTCACAAGCCCTGCACAGTGGGGCCTAGGCCTGCTTGTCCAGCTTCATCTCCTGCCACTGTCCCCCTTACCTGCCACACACTAACCACATCATTGTTTCCATGATGAGCCTCCTGCTTCAGGGCCTTGGACTATGCAATTTCCTCCCACTCACCATCTGCCAAATGCACACTCATCCTTCAGGTCTCAATGCAAATGTCAGTCTCCAGGAAAACCCGTTCCATAATCCATTCCCTGAACTAAATCTGGTTCCCTCCTTTCTTTCCTTCATAGAATTTGGCACATTCTTCATCAGATTTAGCACATTTTGGTTTAATAAAATGTTGGCTTGCCACTGGGCTCAGACCTCAGCCCTCTTCCCTCTGTGTTTTTACAAATATTAACATCAGTTATTCTCAACTGGAGAGGGGTGATTTTGTTTCTCGGGACATTAGGGAATGTCTGGAGACATTTTTTATCACAACTAGGAATGGGAGTGTGCTACTGGCATCTCTGTGTAGAAGCCAGGGGTGCTGCTAAAATCCTATAATGCACAGGACAGACCCCACAATGAAGAATTACCCTGTCCCAGCCCTGGCTGGTGTGGCTCAGTGGATTGAGTGCCAGCCTGTGAACCAGAGTCACTGGTTTGACTCCCAGTCGGGGCATCTGGGTTGCGGGCCAGGTCCCCAGTAGGGGGCATGTGAGAGGCTACCACACATTGATGTTTCTCTCCCTCTCTTCCCCTCTGTCTAAAAATAAATAAATAAAATCTTTAAAATCTTTTTTTAATTACCCTGCCCCAAAATGTCAGTAGTGGGGAGGCTGGGAAACTGTGCCCCAAATGATCTCAAACAGCTTCATGGTTATAAATACCATCTATGTGCAGACAACTCCCAAATTCCTCTCTCCACCCCAGACTCATTTGCCTGACTAGGACCTGCTTGACATCTCACCTGGATGCCTCACAGCAGCACACCAAACTCAACCCTTCAAATCGCTCTGGTTAAAAATATTGGAGGCATTCTTGTCCTTCTTCTCCCCTACTCCACATCCATCAGCAACCCCTTTCAGCAATGTCCTCCACACAGACCCAGCAGGGTCACTCTTCGCTGGGGCACTGCTGCCACCAGGGTCTCCTGCACCCCTCCCCCCACCCCGCCAACCGCAGCCCTGATCTCCCTGTTGCTGACCCACCCCCTGCCGTCTATTCTCAACCCAATACCTAGAGTGATCTTTTTAAAAATAATAATATATTTATTGATTCCCGAGAGAGAGAGAGAGAGAAACATTGATGTGAAAGCAAAACATTGACTGGTTGCTTCTTGCAAACACCCCAACCAGAGACTGAACCTGCAACCCAGGTACTCGCCCTGACCAGGGAACAAACCCCAACCTTTTGGTGAATGGGGCGGCACTCCAGCCAACTGAGCCACACCAGCTGGTCCACAATGATCTTTTAAAAAGACAAATAGATCATATCACTCCTTTGCACAAAACCCTCCAGAGGCTTCCCATCTTATGGAGACAAAAGTAAAGTTTTTACACAGTCTGGCCTCTCAGTGGCCTCCCCGCTAACTAGACTCATACAGCTCTCCCCTTTACTAACTTTCCTCCGCAACACCAGCCTCCTTGTTTTTCAAATACACCAAGTATGCCAGTGCCTCAGGGCCTTTGCACTGGCTGTCCCCTCTTCCTAGAACATTTCCCCTCCAGACAGCTGCATGGCTTTTCTTCCTGACTTCCTGTGAGTCTCTGTACAAAGGGCCCCTTCTCAGTGAAGCCTTTCCTGACCACTGTATACAAAACAGTAACTCTTCCTGCCTCTCCCTACCTTACTTACCTGTTTTATTTCTGTCCAGAGGATGTATCACCACCTGTCATACTACATACTGACTTTGTTATCTATTAATCTCCTGTTCCCCCACTGTAAACTGTAAGCAGGTGATATATGTGTTCCTTCACTGTTGTATACTGTATGCCCAGAACAGTGTTTGGGATGAGAGGAGACAGATTTGTTCAGTGAATGAGTATCACTCCCAGTTCACAGATGAGATGCTGAGGCTCAGAGGCTGTAAGTAACTCACCAGTTCCCACCCCTGCCTGACCTGCAGACTACTACCCTGCCCTCTCCCAAAGGAAGGAAAAGGTTGTTTAGAAGTGAGGATACAGTGATTTGGAGAGTGGAGTGGAGTTTATTTTCTGACAAAAAGGGACCAGGGCCACAGGGGACCCTGAGAGTTGGAAAGGGGAAAGATGTCTGAATGGGCAGCAGCCTCCTGGGTCCACCTTTGCAGTATCCCGGGTCTAAGAACCCCAAGTGGGAAAGGCACCAGCTTGAGTGGTGAACCTGCCAGTTCCCCCAGGTAGCCTTTGGCTATTTGAGGACCCTGAGCAACCCCCACCGGCTGGAAGGTAGAGGAGCCACGCCCAGCCATAGCCCTGCTGCAGGGAGGATGCCAACACGGCAGCTCTGGGCCATGGCTCCAGAGGTCACCTCACAGGTTTCTTACAAAGGGATCCCAGCTGGGAGGGGCATCACTTTAGCCCCCACCTAGCCCAGACACCCCATTCCAGCCCAGCCCCTCTACGGCAGGGCCCCTCACACTCACTTTGCCATTCGGTAACGGAGATCATGCCGTAGGCTGCCAGGGGGACCTTCTGGAGTCGAAGCTGGCCAGGGGTGACAAGTGCAGAGAGCCAAGCTTGTGCATGCTAAACGGAAGCTGAACCTTGGTAAGTTGTGAAAGGAGCCTCTGGTCGATCATTAACTCTCCCTTGACTACACTCACACACAAGAGGCTGCTGAAAGTCGCAGGCTTCCTTCTCCTGGTTCTTCCCAGAGGGCAGTGCCACTCCATGGCTGGCCACCTGGAGCATCTTGTACCTTCTCCTGACTCTTCTATCGCACCCCTGTCCCCATGCCCTTGGGTTGAGGTCAGTTGCTTCCTACTCTTCCACAAAACTTGGACTGTGTATTAAAGACCTGAGACCTAAGGGTCCCCAGGCTCTTCGCTTGGGTTCGGTGGAGTGTGTGGGAAGAGTTAGAAGTTGTGTTTCTTTTTGGAAAAGTACGAAATTCATCTTGTAAGTAGTTTGTTTCACGCTAGTACCCATGCTATACCCTAGGGGGCGGCAAGCAACTGAGTAAAACTCGCTGCGGCTAGTCTCATGGGAGTGCCAGACTGAGTTAAATCTAGGACAAAAGCGCCCCAGAGGAGTTAGGCAAGGAAGGGCTCTGACCTTCTTTTCCCCAACTTTGGGCGGTGGGGTTGAGTTATGGGGGTTAAAAGGTGAATTTGGACTTGGGGCGGGGCTGGTCTGCTGAGGAATCCTGGTTCTAGTCTACCTGCAAGTTGTGTAGACGCGGGTGCATCCTCTTCTCCCTCTGTGGGCCTGAAAAAAAGAGGGCGGGTGGCTCCTAACATCCCTTCTCCCACTGTAGAGTGGTGCCTCTCACACCCATTAGACCCAGCCCCCTTTACACTGTGCCCTCTGTCCTGAAATGAAGTTTGTAGATGATATGACCAATCTACACACATCATTTAAAAAATGCAAATAAAGCTAATTATAATAAAAAAGAAAAAATAAGTTATAATAAAACATGACGTCCCCCAATATAGAAATGCTTAGACAAGACTTAGCAGAAGACACAAATGAAATAGGCAGATGACTTGCATTTGTGTATGATAAATACACTTGAATTTAAGAGAAATAGACCAGAGCGATTATGTAATTTTTTAAAAACCAGAAGAGTAATAGGGAGTAAATACTATTGTAAAATCAAAATTAATGTTAAGTAAGTAGTAACAGACAAGATGTACCTGCACATAAAAAGAGAAAAGGGGCAATAACCTAAACTGAAGTAGGAATAACAAAGCGAGGCAAATTAGAGATGGCCAACTGGAGAAAATGAGGAAGCGCAATGTGAGTGCAGAGGAACTGGCTCTTGCATGTGTCCTTAAGGCAGCTCCCTATGTTATGGCCTCGTGTGCAGCCACGGGGGCGTATCACAGACGTATGAATCTCCATCTTAAGATGCCATTATGTGTTGAAGTAAAATTCAGTTTGTAGGGTCTTAAAAGGCCTTGGAGCTCATATATTAATAGGCAATGGGAAATAAAGGATGGGTTGGAAAGAGAAATGGTGATATACGTGGTTTAAAGCAATTGCATGTGGGCCCCTGACACAGTGTCAAAGATTTAAAAAAAACAAAAAACAAAAACAGGCAACTCCCGAGAGCATTTTTAAAAAATATTTTATTTATTTTTAGAGAAGGAAAGGGAGGGAGAGAAACATCAATGTGTGGTTGCCTCTTGTGCACGCCCTACCACAGACCTGGCCCACAACCCAGGCATGTGCCCTGACTGGGAATCGAACCTCGATCCCTTGGTTCACAGGCCTGTGCTCAATCCACTGAGCCACACCAGCCAGGGCCAGGGCACATTTTTTTTTTTTAACTACATATAGTCCTTACAACATAGGTATTCATCCCAGGGCTGCAAAAACTTTAAAAAATACAAAGGATGGCAGTAATATGAAATAATTTTTAGAAATAGTCATTAAAGAGATCCACTGAAATCCCATTTCGAGTGTCATTGCTTTCATGCTGTTTGAGTTGCTCAGATCTCCTCTGTTAGATGTTTACATTCAGTCTCTTATTCAGTCAAAAACTATTGCGTCGGGACCATTTCCAACCAAATATACAGGGCTGAAATGTTATAATACATTCTGTAGACATAATGTATTGTGGAGTATATTACTCAGTGATTTCGAGACAATGTCTTTATTCCCTTTAAGTTACTTCTTTATAATAACCATCTTCTAACTTACTGAGTTACTTAGGAAATGTAAAAAAACTCGGAAGCTTATAAAAGTGTTTCAGTGCTACCATGAATTGCATGCTTACATGGTATCAGGTGAAGCCCACTTGCACACTATACAGTTGTGTAGGGTACAAGGCCAGTGATTATGGTGGAAATCTGTCCTGTGTGTTGCAGCCACTAAATACCAGTAAGAATTTTGCCCCCTTAGCCCTGAGACAACTTGAGCTCCCCCCAAACTTTCCGAAGTCCCCCCAGGGGTGGTATCACCTTTGTTGAAAGCACTGGTCAGTTAAGAGCTCTGACTCTAAAGTCAGAGTACTCTGGGCTTCATTCTTTGTCTGCGAGACCTTGGACCTCTTACTTATGCTTTCTGTGCCTCAGTTTCTTGGATGATGGTAGTACCTTTCACATAGAGATAAAATGAGGATCAGTGAGTAAATTCATGTAATGGGCCAAGGACCGGGTACCTGGCACACAGCAGACACTTTGTGAGCCATTGTTATTATTACTCTTCTCGCCACAGCGCCATCATGTGTTGAGGTAAAATTCAGTTTGTAGGATCTTAAAAGGCCTTGAGTGATTGAGATTACTCTTCTCGTATAGTTGTAATAATTACCAATGTTACTAATATTACTGTTATCAGTATCCTATTAAACGCTCTTACATGAAAGACTTCTGCTCTCATTTTGAGCTGTGGCTCTAAACTGCTTTCACAGGTGTACGAAGTAGCTTGGAATACCTCTCCCCCAGCCACGGAGCCTGTGTGGGAGCTCTGAACCGAGCTCTCCTGACACTGGGCCCTCTGGGCTGCTTCTCAGGTGGCAGCCCTGGGGACTGGAGCTGGGCCCAGAGGGGTTTCCACTGCCCGCCCTCCAGGGCAGGAGCCTCCTCATGGGGACAACCCCTAGGAGGAGGATTTGGGCTCAGGGCTGATCCTTAATCTGTGGCATCCCCTGCCCTGGGCACCATGGGAAAGGCCTGGGCAAGTGTCCTGTGCCCTGGGGCTGGAGGAGCAGAAGTGGAGAGGGGAAAGACACCTCAGAGGGCTAAACAGCAGGAGCCCTGGTGACATCTTTAAGTGCAGGGGGAGGTGTTGAGAAACACGCTTCCTCTTCCCTCATTATGCTCCTGAAGGAGGTCAAGGGACCGCACAGATCGCCACCCCCTCCTCACATTTGTAAGTGAATTCACACTTTCCAAGTCTTTTTTCTTCTATTTTCTCATTTGAATTTCTTGAGAGCCCTATAACGAGGGATAAATATCCCCATATCACAGATGAGGAAACTGGAACTCAAGGATTTTAATGATTTGTGCAAATCTTCATGGAGCTAGCAAGGAGCTGAGCCAGGAGTTGAGCACAATATAATCTCTGCAATCAGTCTCAGCAATGTGGGGGGCCAGCCCTTCACTAGAGGCTCAGGGGTGAGAGGTGCGGCCGGCCCAGTTCCCTGGCAACAGCAGGCCTGAAGCCAGGCTGCCTTCCTGACACTAATATGCCATCATTCAAGAATAAATAAATGGCCACAGAGTTGCAGAGCACCAGTCCTAAAAGGGCATTCTGCTAGTTGCTGTTTTATTGTTTCCCGAGTGCCACCCCTTTTACAGCCCAGCCTGTCTCCATCTGAGGGCTGAGCTGGGCCCCGATGTGGAGTGGGCAGGGACCTGTGGGCATCACCCCTGGAGAGGAACCAGCCTTATCTGTGGGTGCAGTGACACCCAGTGGTGTTCTGTGCTCTCACATGCCACCTCCTCTCTAAGCCATGGGCTCTGGCCTCCCTGGGGCTGCAGATATGGACACAGCCCAGGAAATGACAAGTTCCGCAATACACCTCCTCAACCCAAAAGGCCTCTGTCTTGACCCTGCATCTGGTCCCAACCTTTCCTGATTCACGAAGGACATGAGGGTTTATAGCACTCTCTGGGATCTTCAAAACCCCCCAAATAGACACTTCATTTGCACCTATTCCACTAGCCCTTCAGGGATGAGGACAGGTGTCTGGGGTTTGAAGCCAGCCGTTAGAACCAGACCAAGGCAAAGTCACAAATTGGAGGAAGCTTGCTTTCCCATCTTCTCTTTCTCAATTTTCTTTTCTTCCTTGAACTATTAACACCTCCCTCTCTCCCCAGACATCCAGCATGAGTTCAGCTGAGGCCCACCACTGTCCAGCCCGTAGAATTTATAGGGCTTCTTGACTCATTGTTCACAGAAAGAATTCAAATTGGGAAGCTTTAGTTCAGTCTTTCACACTGCCAATAACTCATAGCCACTGATGGATTACCTGCCAAGAGAAGTAAACCAAAGGCATTGAGGCTCGATGAAAACAATTTGGGTGGCCTTTATGACACCCCCTCCCCAAATCATAGACCTTCTTATACCCTAAAGTAGAAATGCAGGGCATTGTGTCGTAATCGAGAAAGGCTGAGAATTATTTTTTTTCTCCTACAGTCCTACCCTCAGCCTCAGAGACCAAATCAAGGAGAACGTTCAAGGGCATGAAGCATTTGATACTCCCAGTGTACAGGATGGTGGGACAGGCCTTGATCTGGGGCCACCCAAGCCAAAAAGATGACCACGGTGTTGGCCGCATGCCATCAAGCCCAGTGCACAGGGAGGTGCACTCCTGAGAACGCTGGGCTTGCTGCCTGGGCAGGGGGTGGAGCTGTGCAGCCTGACAGAGGGTTGGGCTGGGGATACATACGCTTTGAACCCAGCTCTGCTCTTAGGAAGGCTGGGCCCCAGAGCCCCTATAAATTGCCATGAACCCTGAGGCCAACCACAAGCAGACATGGATACAGAATGTGAGACACACACCACTTGTACAAATCATTTTATTTCCTGCACTGGGTTTATACAAACTTGCAATATACAAATGCAGAGCTCACGGGGTTCTTCAGTCCCTATTTCTAAAAAGAATGCTGCTGAGAGTGGACCCAACGGCTAGACTGTCAGTCAGGATGCCCCTCCCTAGGGGAGGGGACTCGATGGCTACAAGATGCTAAAGGGCTGCTACAGCTGTTCTGTCCCCTGACAGAGATGCCCTCTCTTTATTTAACCTTAACTCTTCTTCTAAGGTCACTTTTATACTAAATAAAGATAATGAGATCATACATTTCCTTGTATGGTTTATTGTCTAATACTAGCAAATCAGATTGGCCCCAATATGTGCATAAATAGATATATGTATATATGTATATTTCATATTTTTCCTTAGTTTTAAGAGCTTCCAGGTTGGGGGCAGTGCCCAAAGGGGAAAGGAATTGGTTTCCTCTTGCTGTATCAGCCCTGCCCCAAGAATACGCCTCTCACAAAGGCAGAAGGGCAAATGCGCACAGCTTGCAGCCTCAGAAAATCTTTAAAGTGATAGTAGCAATATTTGATTGCAGCCTCTTGGTTATAGATCAGGGAGGTAATGTGCTAATTGGGAAGGCTCTAAATTAGTAACTAGGACTATACCCAGGTGGGCCTCCACACTCAGTCCTGGGCCTCCATCTAGGCCCCATTCATTCATTGCAAGATGCTGTAGGCTGGGAACTGGGGCCAGTAAGTGTCAAAAGTTGGGAGCTCAGGCTTCCAGTGTTGGCAGGAGCTCTGTGCTAGGTTCCAAGCCCCCAGATTCCAGATCTGGACAAAAGATTTCCATCGTTTCCAAATCTGTAAAAGACAAGAGCTGCTTGCCCACTTTCACAGTTGATAAGCAGTTTGGAAGGCTGAGCTGGCTCAGTTCAGCATCCAGGGACAGCCGGCCGCCCGCAGAAAAGTCCTGGGGTTCGTGGCCAAGGTTGAGCTGCTACATTGTTGTGGGACCCTCCTCAGCCCAGAAGCTGACTTTGCAGTCTGGATGCCAGACCGAGGAACTAGGTAGGCCCTTAACAACAGGTGGCCCCAAAGGAAAACAGATGCCACAGATGTGACCCAGACTAGAAAGAGGACAAGTGAAATGGAATGTGAGAAGTCCAAGGAACTTGAACACATCTGTGCAGAAGAACCAGGAATCCCAAACCATTTCCTTTGGCCTTTGCTCCATACCCTGGGTCCATCGAGGAACAGACTGACATTCTTGGTGCTGTTTGGCACAAGCTGCCATGAAGCCATCCGCCCTTTCCAGCAGGGTAACGGGGGAGGAGGTTCCAGAGTGTATCTAGCAGTCCGGTGCCTGCATGGGTACACTTCTGAGCACACGTAAACACGTTCCTCTGGAGGGGGCACATCCAATAACCCTAGAGGGTCATCCTTAGACCAGGACTTCCCAGAGGGTCCTTCCCTGGCAAGCTGTTCTCTGGGTGAGCTCTGGGGCTGGCTCCGCGTAGACCGGGAGGAGGGATGGACAGAAGGGGGCTGCTGGGCAGAGGGGAGGGTGGAGGGCTGGACCTAGGGGCAGCTGCCCCAGTTTCCTCACATTTTTCACCAATTCCATTCAGACAATGCACACCTGAAAATAGATTTGCTTTATAATAAAAGCGTAAAATCAATCTGTCTTAAGTCTTTCTCTCCCCTTCTTTGGATCAAAAGGCATGGGGTACAATTGCAACATGCTGCGAATGGAATGGAAAGTAAAAAAAAGAGAAAATGAGCCTGGGCAGGAGTTCTAGGAAAGGATCAGACATCCAAACAAATATATATACATATATATATATTACATATATATCTATAATATGTATAATTTTCATAAAACATATATTAAGGCATGTAAAGCAACATAAAGGGCCAGCTTTATGAAATAAGAGCTGAGAGGTGATAGACATATAGACATTAATCCTTGGTATTTTACATGTATCTCTTAAAATATCATTTTTTTTAAAAAAAAGGAGACAGACAAATGAAGGGGAAGGCATGGAAGGCCCTGAAAAATCTGTGTCTTGTGGATGGAGAAAGGTGCGGGGAAAGAGGAAGAGGGTTACCTCAGAGCCAACCCCACCTGCCAGCCTGGGGGCAGAAAGGACAGTTTGGGGTGCTTGAGCTGTGCTAAAGATGAGAAGTGCAGCCCCAAACCTGCCAGAAGCGAAGACAAGCGGAATCCCCCCCGTCTGTAACCCCTTGGAAGCAGACCATCTTAGGCACCTAGAATGGTGCCTGGTACGTAAAAGGTGCTCGGTAAGTATCTGTTGAATGAACTGTCATCTTTACTTGCATGTGAACCAGTAACTGTCCCAGCCCTGAAGGAGTGGAGAAGAATTGGTGGAAGATAAAGTAGTTGTTCTCGGGGCCACTGGAGGTCAGGCTGGAGTCTCAGGACAGCGGCTCTGGCAAAAGAGAAGGCCTGGGGACCAAGGCAGTCCCGTTGCACTCTCTCCCCTTCCTCCTCTCTGGCTACACTCATCTCAACGTGGGTGAAGCAGAGGCTGTTTGCTTCTGTCTCTCCCCCACAGGTCTCCCTGGGCAGTTGGATCCCGAAAGAGCCAACCTAGAAGGGGATCTCTGGTACAGCCTCAGCTGGTCTTCACCTGGGACACCTGGGATATGGGGACTGGAACCTGGCCTCCCAGGTTCAGACTGCATTCCCTGTCGCTGAGCTGAGCATGCTCTCAGCTGGCCCACAGCACATTCCAGAAAGGTCACAAAAAACAGTTCGGAAAGATCCCAAAGCTGACCACACCCTGCATAAGACATGTCCTTCTCTCTGTTCCTGAGCCCAGGAGGGGAGGCACACACCGGGCCCAGACCTACAAAGAGGAAGGGCCGTCTACATCCCAGGCTGTCCTACCCAGCCCCCTGGCTCCCAACCCACATCCCCATGCCAAGTGCTTCAGCTGAAGGCAACCATGCACTCATTGGTGAGGCCTCCTGGGGCCCTGGCATCAGCAGGCCCGCGGACCCCGGGGCACGGGGTGGGAAGGGCTGAGCTGACAGTCTGGCGCTGTCCTTGGCACCACCCTAAGGCTCACCTCAGGAAACCGTTCCCATCCCCCCTTCCATCTCTGCCCTCTTACTTGCAAATGAGTCCTGCTGCTTCTTTCCCTCCCTTTCCTAGGACATCTGCCTTCTTCTCTCCTCCCCTCCTAACCTCCGCCAGACCCTGCACAGACCTGCTGCTCTCTTTCCCAGCTTGCACCACCCCCTCTCTGGGGGCCCGGGAGTCCCCCCATCTCTTGGCACCTTGTCTTTGGCTCAAGCAGGGTGGTCAGTCTCCACTGGACTGCAAAGGAGCACCCATAAGCAGAGCTGTGTCAAAGCCTTGAGTACAGCTGGGGCAGTGCGTGGGGCTGATGGGGGAAGAGGAAGATAACAGGTGCTGTCCTTGGTGTCAAGAAGGGCTGGAAGAGGCAGAGTGTTCATCTTCTCTTCACCTCTTGTCCTAACCCAAGGTAGCCAAGAGCGTCTTTCCCACCAGGGCATCTTCTCCATCAGGGAATGTTCTAGTAGGGCCATCACAACCCCAGCCAGAGTCAGGCGCAGGCTCCCTGTGACTTAGGCATCAGACAGGATGCCCCCCACCCCTCCATCTCCGGCTCTGGCTGAGGACCACCATCTGAGTAGTGAGGGCTTCAGGGCCAGGTGTGGCGGGTGTGTGGACACCAAAGCACCCGCGCTCCTCTCGGCAGTAGCCCTGACCCCCCAGCCTGGCAGGTGGCAGTTTTCCCACGGGTGCCTGGGGGCTGGGGCCAGGGTGGGGCCAGGACCGCAGGAGGGCAGAGGAGAGCTTCAGCAGGTGGCTCTGGGGAGCTTCACAGCGTTGGCGGCAGCCAGGGCTTGCACTGAGGAAAAGAGAAGTTGGGTGAGAAAGGTGCCGCACAGAGCAGACCGCAGACAACTCTTCCCAGGAGAGAGACGACTGTGGTTGTGAGGCCTTGTGGGAACCCACCCCACGCCCTCAGCCCTGAGAGAGGGGCAGCAATACCTAGAAGTGAGCATGCTTCTTCACTTGCCTGATACTGAGCAGCCATGTGCTAGAGGTAAGGATGGTGCACAGTCTTTGGCTATAGATTCTGATGTTATTTTAATTTACAATCAGATCTGGGAGAAACAGCTTCTGGGTGCCCGAGGCAGGGCTGCTGTGTATCTCAACAGATGGAAGGCTTGTGGGCCGACAGGAGGTACAGGACAGGGATGGTGGGGGTGTCTGAGGAGTCCCTTCCCAAGAGGGGACAAGGGAGACCTCAGCTCTGTTCCCTGTCTGCTTTCCCAGAAGCAAAGCTGGTTGGCATTGCAGCGTCCAAGCAGCAGCCCTGCCAGCCGGCCCTAGTCCAGCACTGCACAGGGACAAGGGGGCTCACGCGAAGGGATGGCGAGGAGAGAGCAGCGTGGGCGCTGGGGCCAAGGGAAAAGCAATGCTGGAATGAGATGGTGCAGAGGGCTCAATGGGGGCTCCCACTCCCTGGGGAGGATGAGACACAGTAGAAGAGTGCTTACGTCAGAGCTCAGACCCGCATGGTATGGCTGCTCTCGGTGCCCCGTGGGGATTCAGACGATAGGGGGTTGGCTGGTGAAGTCAGGGAAGCAGGGGAGGTGGGAGGGCTTGGGGTGGCACATTGCACTGGAAACAGAAATGAACAGGGAAGTGAATCGGAGTGGTGGGGTGAGCAGGCGAGGCCCTGCTCCGGGTGGGCGGGAGGCAGGGCAGGAGGCAGGGCGGGAGGCAAGCGGAGAGCTGAGCCTGGGGACCTGTTCAAGCTAAGGCAGAGCCGGTCTTGTTCCAGGTGCCGTGGGGGAGAGCATGGGACCCCAGAGGAGACCTGGCAGATCCGGGCTCTGCTGAGAACCAGTGTGACTGTGGCTGTGGGCAAGGCCTAGCCTCTCTGGGCCTAAGGCTTCCCTGCCATTGGGACCATGGGGAGGTTTGCACACCTCTCCACTATCGTGTGGATAGAATAGGGGATGGCACCTTATCTACGGTGATATCACTATGATAATGATTAATAGTACGGTAAAGTCACACCAATCTAAATCACCAGGCACCCATTTATGACTAGATCGAAGGGAAGTGATCACCATTTTAATCAATTCCAGTAAAATGGAGTCTTCTGAGAGGCTGAGAGTGAGTTTCGCTAACTAAGCTCAAGGTCTCAGCATGTGTGCCCAACTGCCACTCAAGACCCCTTGCTCAATCCAGGGAAGGCAGACTTCCCTCCACCCCTGGGCAAATTGTTACAAGCCTTAAAGTGGTGACTTCGAGTTAATGAGATTTTACTCTATTATCATTATTTTTTCCTGTTGAGAACAATGAGATGGGAGCTGGACTGTTAGGGACCAGCTCTACACAATCTTGGGCCCTTGGGCAGCCTCCGCCCTGAGGCAGGAGGGGGATGGAGAAAATGTCCTCACTTGGGGCCCAGGGAAGAACCAGACCTCAGCCAGGGTCAGCACACTTACTGCAGGAGAGGGGTCCTGGCATAAACTCCCTGCTCAACTCCCTCCCCACCTTGCCCTGGACCTCCTCGCCTTCCCTGCCCTCTGCAAAAGACAAAAGGCCAGAGTGCCGCCCGTCACCTACGCACACACCCACACATGTAGCGAAGACTCGGAGCTCTCCCATGAGCGGGAGGTTGCGTCTGCCCACGCACGACACAGACTTCGTGCATGGGACCCAGCAAAGCCGTGTCTACTTGTGGCACACAACTCAGATACATGTGTGTTGGTGCACTTGCACATGGCCCAGCACACCTATCACTTCACATACAAACCCATCGCAGATGCTTCTGAAACACACACTCCTGCGCATGTCTGTTGCCTCTGGCAACCTCAGCTTCTCAAACAGTCAAAATCCGAAATGCTAGGCCAGGGCTACCTCCAGGAGGCCAGAGAGAAGGTACAACGTACATGCAGTGAAGCTCTTACACTTCACTTGTAGGAGAGCTCCTTGGAGTCCAGTTACCCTTGTTTGCACACGGTTCTAGTAGGTGTTGACTGGTGGGGTTCCTAGCCCATCGGAGAATTAAAACAAGAACATTCTGAGAGAGAGGAATTGAGAGGCCCACTGACGTCCATAAGAAGGTACAACTGAAGAGAGAACGTCTCTTGTAAAGAGTAGACATAATAACTTTAAATGTGTAACAGTTGGGAGTATTTAATTATCCATGAGTGGATCTGAACCAATTATAGCCCCTAACGGCATCCCTTCGACAGAGGTATGCAAAATAAGGATATTTACGATGATACTAAAGGAGCAAGAGCAAGCAAGATTATGTTGAACGTAACCTATTTAAGAAGGCAGAGAAGCCCTAAGTATACATTATTAGAAATACATCCATTGAAATCATTAAAATTCACATATGTGTGAAGTATGTACTGGATAGATGTGAAGTTATAATTGTGTGTTCACAAGTATACCACATCTGCACGCACAAGTAACCAGTCACACGTACTCACATTCACAGGACTGCGCGCTCCCTTGGACCGCACCCGCAGATAGGGGCTCGCGAACGTCGCGATGCGTCCACACTGCGCACACACAGCTCCGTCGCCGTTCTCACAGTGCTGACAGGGCCGGTCACACATGCACATGTGTGTTCACAGACTCCCCCTCCACCACTGGACTGTGCCCCCATGCACACATGTGTCCAGGCTCCGATAGCTCACCAGCAACAGACCTCCACACAGCGCTTATAGACATTTTGCACACGTGCGCGGATACACACACTCCTGTATTTGTACTCAAACATTCCTTCCCCCATGCACTGCACACTTGAATACACACAAATACATGTGTATCTACAGACACTGCACATGACCTCAGGCCATAGATACAACTGAATGCTGCCATGTCTTCCCATACACCATGCAACTGAGTCTGCTCGCACCGTGTGTTCCTGCCGAATGCTGCAACACTTGTCACTGACCACACCGTCTGCGCCCCATGCGCACACTCAGGTGCTAACTCCGCATCCTGCGTCTGCTGCACTGTCCTCACAACCGCGCCCAGCACCCCATGCACGCAGGCCCCGGCACAGACCTACACCCACACTGTGCAGCCAGGAACGGCCCTCGCTGTGCCTGGCAGATCTGCAGCTCTGGGGACCTGGGCCACGGACCATGGGAGGTGGGGACAGTGGGCTAAGTCTGAGGGCTGGCCCTGCCATGGTCATTTTTTAAATAGTTGGGGTTTTGGCAAAAGTCAGGTAACCGTTTGCTTTCAGTGCACAGACCCTGAAATGGAAGCCAGTGTGTAGGGAAGGGGAATCTGATAAGCCAGGTGCATTTTGTTTTCGTGGAACGTTTGGCTGGGGAACTGCAGCAGAGAGATCCGGGGGGCTGGGGCGGGGCAGAGGGAAGTATTAAGACAGTGTTGTATGCTCTAGCCCTTGAAACAGGAAGTTTCCTTATGCTCAGAGCTTGTGGAATTTGATCTTTGGAGGGTTCAAGTTCGTTTCACAGCTAAACAAACTATAGTGATGTTTGACAAAGGCCTCCTTGCAGCTGAACTGGTTCTGCTGCCTTTGGCTGCAGGATGGGCTCCCTGAGGCCCATCCTTCTCTTGCCCCCTAGTCCAGCCCACTGATGGCCTCAGTCTTATATATCTCCACGGACTTCCCCTGGCCACCAGCTAATGTCCATTATAACCTAAGTGTCAGCAGGTTCTTCCCTAAGGCTTACCTAAAGCCCCTTCATTGTAGCCTAAAGCCCTCTGGTTTCTGAGAATATCCACATTAAAATAGCTAGAAAACACACAAAGAGTCCTGGTTTCCACGTCAGCTCCCGCTGCCGCACTGTGCCACCGCTGTCGCCCAGCCCCACCGCTCCCACTGCTGGCTGGCCTCTGTTGAGCACTTGCTGAGTGTCTGGCCCTGTGCTGGGTGCTTGGCTCACACTGTGTTCATTCCTCACATGACCAGAGAGGTATTTTGATTTGAATTTTACAGATGAGGAGCTAGAGCCCCAGAGAGCCAGAATTCGAACCCTCTTAATCACCAACATGAAATGCCATCGCCTCCACTGAGCTCCTGGAACCTTAACCCTAACCCTTACCTGCTTGTGGCCCAGCTTTCAGCCAGGCCGCTGTCACTGTCGCTAGCACCTCTGTCTCTGCTTCCTTGACCAAAGTCATCCAACCGAGCATCCTTCCAGGGCATCCCTCTTGACTGGCCTTCAAAGCCCTCCCTCTCCCTGTCTCTTGCCCTCTCCCTCACACTCTCCCACCCCCTCCTTACACCTTGTCTTGATGGGGAGAAAATATTTCATCTCCCAATCTTCATGACTTAACTGCTGTCTTTCCTCTACCTTTCATGCTCCCATTCACACAGAATCTCTTTAATTCTCCCCATTTTCATCCATGTCATCCTTGCCAATCATTACTCTAGGTGATGACTCAGGCTGAGTAGAAGCTAGTCCTGTTGACTTTAACCTCATGATGTCCATTTAGTTCCTACTGCCCTTTGTACCAGTGTGAAGTCAATTCCTCAGACGATCATTTCTTAGCAGAAAAGTGGGAAGGGGTCAGTAGCCAAAGGGGTGATCATATCACTCTCAGTTCCTGGTTACCTGCACCGTCTTCTCTAATTCTTCCTCTCTGCATATAGCAAGAACAGGAAGTGAAAGGATACCCTGGAACACCTGTGCCTCACACCAATCAAGTCAGTTATCACCTTTCTCTGTGCCTTTTCCAACCTGCCCAGGTAGAATGGCTCCCTTGCTCCCCACACGGCCTCAGCCATTCCCCCATACAGGGCCCAGGAGGGTCATCACGGCTCTGAGCTCCCGCACATCAGCAACGCTGGCTCCTGTGCACCCCGAGCCTAGCACAGTGCCTGGTGCTCAACGGGTGCTCGTCTTGACCTTGAGGAACTGCTCCCTTGCCCTGTTCCTCTCTATCTCTGACCCCTGGTAGCGCCATGCCTCCTCCCCTACACATGGTCAGCCGTTCTCCCTGGCAGAGTGAGGTCCAGCCCCTCTCACCAGACAGCATGCGGCCCCTGCGCGAGGCCTCGGTCGCCAGGGCACAGGAGATTTCAATCCGCTTCTCCTGCTCCTGCAGCTGGCTCTCTGGGTCCTGGGGTATGTCCACAAGGTCCCCCTCGCCGACAGGCACCACGTTCTGCATGCTGGAGAGGCACAGACACACAGACATGGTGTGGGGGGGGGACAGGACAGTCCAATTGGCTTATGGGGGGAACCTGTGGACTGAGGTTGGTGGGGATGGGGGGGGCAAGGGCATTGCAGACTCTGGTCCCCAGCAAGACTGTCCCCAGGGGAGTGGGACCTGGCAAAACACATGTTGGAACCCCTACCCACAATGTTTTAAAATGAACTGGAAGATTCGAGTGAACGTTTAGGGCTGCCTCAAGGGGGAGAAGAAGTCATCGGAGGACAACCGATCAGCTCGTCTTGATGAGAGTGTGTGCTCAAGCTCAGTGGTCCTTCGGGCACCCATGGGCACCTTCATTGCCCTGGCCACAGGGCTGGGGCCAGTTCGCTGCCCTGAGCCACTGCCTCCATTTGCTCCACTCTGGGGAGGCTCAGGGTCCCCAGTGACATGGGCTGGAGTCGGTGGCACCTGTGCCCCAGGTGCCGTAGGTGTCAGGTGGGCAGAAGTAGAGGTTTACCCAGGCCAGTTACCTGGACTTGGCAATGAGCGTCTTGATCCTCTCCACCTTCTTCTGCTTCTCCTTCAACTCCTCAGGACTCAGGGGAGTGTCAGGCTCCAGGTCAATGTACCGCTCAGGGATGAGGACTTTGTCTGGGGTGGAGAGCTGTGGAGGGACCAAGGTCACCACCTTCCTTCCTCCCAGGGCTTCTGCCCCCTCCTCCCCCTGGACTCTGCTTACCTCCTTATTGATGTCCACATCATAGTGTTGGGGCTCCAGCTCCATCTTGCGAAGTCGGGCAATTTCTTCCCTGGGCGTCTCGTAGGCCTGCCCACCGGACTCTTCAGCACGCAGGGCCGCCTCCAGGTTGGAGATGTCCACTTCATGTATGCTGCGATGACGGCGCACCTAGGGGACATGGGCACCTCCACTGCTACTGGGGCCTCCAGGGAGCCCTAACCATGCTGTGTCCTTGCTCTCCCCACCTGGCACCCCCGATCTGGCTGCCACCCCACTGCTCCCACTGCAGAGCTGTCCTTCCATACTGCCTGTCCAAAGCCTGCCCACCTGCAAGGGCCTGGGGGTAAAATTCCATCAATATCTCTCATCAATGCTTGCCACTTACCGTCCTGCTGTGCCCTTTGCTCACTTCCTGTGACATATTATTTTGGGCAGTTGATTCAGTGTGTCTTTCATTAATCTCTAATCATTTCATATTATAGAAGTTCCAATCCACTAACCAGAATGTAAACTGTTTGAGGTCAGGACTTATGAGTCATAATTTTTTAATATTTTAAAATATTTTATTTATTTATTTTTATTATTTATTTATTTATTTATCTTTAGAGGGGAAGGGAAGGAGAGAGGGAGAGAAACATCAATGTGCGGTTGCCTCTTGTATGTCCCCTGCCGGGAACTGGCCTGGCAACCCAGGCATGTGCCCTGACTGGGAATCGAACCGTGATCCTTTGGTTCGCAGGCCCGCGCTCAATCCACTGAGCTACACCAGCCAGGGCTAATTTTTTAATATTTTAGATATTTAATTAAAAAAATTAGGCAGATGCCTTGGGCTCTCCCCAGCTCTATACTTACTGGCTGTGTGGTCTAGGACCCCCCTAATTTCCTGTGACTTTGTTTCCCCACCTCTGAAACAGGGATGATAATCCCTAAACCAGCGCTGTTGGAAGGACTAAACAAGACAGCATGACGAGGATTTACGAATTGCACTGCACCAGGCACTACTGAGCCACCACGGTGGTCTTCAGGATACTCAGCCCAGTGCCAAGCACACAGAAAGTGCTCCAGAGACGTTTATAAGTGATGGCTACTTCTGGATGCTGGATTTTGTACTATCCTCTATTAACTGAACTTTATATAACTTGTTTTAACCAAAACAACCAAGGCATTCCTTTTCGTTAATTATTTTTCTTTAAACACAAAAAAGGAAATACTTGTTGCAGGATCTTTTCTTCCCAGGGGGCGGAAGCCTTCCCCCTTCCTCTAGATGCCCAGCTCAGCCCTCCCCTGTTCCCTCCTCTTCTAAACCCCAGGCCATGTCCGACGACTCTAGCCCAGGCTGGCCGCACCCTGGGAATGGGCAGTGTTGGCAGATCTCAGGCCTATGGGTGCCTGGGAGGACTTACTACTTTATAGGCCGGCCGGGGGCTGGGGTCAGGGGCTGGGCTGGCTGGGAGCTGCAGACTTCTCCGCTTCTCCTTCATGGAGCCGCTCTGGTGCCGCCGCATGCGGTCAATCTGCTCCTCCACGCTCATTTTGACCTTGCCCTCGCCGGGGAACACAGCACTCTTGGGGCGCTCCTGCTGCAATGGGAGACAGGGCTCTGACAGGTGCTGCACCCTCTACCTAGCTTTTCCATCTGCCCTAATGCCTTGACATCTTCCTTCTCTGGGAAGCTTGCTTGTAGTAAATTAAATAGTGGTTCCCCAAAGGTCTGCCCAAGTCCTGACCCCCAGTACCTGTGAACGTGACCTTATTAGGAAATAGGGTCTTTGCGGGTGTAATTAAGTAAAGGATCTCAAGATGAGGTCGTCCTGAATCAGAGTGGACCCTGAAACCAATAATGGACGTCCTTAGGGGAGACAAGAAGACGCACAGAATAGGTGCAGTGAAGGTGGAGGCAGAGACTGGAGTGATGTGTCTGCAAGTCAGAGGACACCAAGGACTGGCAGCAGTGACCGTGAGCTGGGAGAGGGGCACGCAGCGGACTCTCCCTCACAGCCTCCAAAGGAGCCAACCCTGCCAATGCCTTGTCTGCAGGCCTCTGCCTCCACGACCGTGAGAAAAGAAAAACTTCTGTTGTTCTAAGCCCCCAGGTTTGTGGTGTTCTGTTCACTTCCCAGCAGCACCAAGGCGCTGATGCGCTGCTCTGGGCAGCACACTGCACTCTGACCGCTGGTTTTTGCTCTATTTGTATTTCATCACTGGCACATCATCGTAATTTTGTTAAATATTTTTCATCACTGTTGTACACATATTCCTTGTCCTTTGACACGTCTCCTTGAAGAAGACCTCCTCTGGTGGGGCTGCTGCCCTCCTCCTGCTTGTTCTGCCTTCTGCCTCCAGCCCTGGGTTTCTTGAACACTGGTGACAGGTGGGTGGACCCACAGAGGCCCCTGGGCTGCCAGCCTGGCTCAGGCCCACCCAAGCTCCCAGAGCCTGCAGGTATGTACTCACCTGGGCAGAGAGACCATTGGTGAGCCTATTAGCATTCCTCCTCACCACCCTTGACGGGGTCACATCTGCGTCAGTGGGTGACTTTGTCCGTGGGGGCACAATGCCGACTGCAGGGAGACAGAGCAGCCAGTGGGCCTCATGGAGAGAGGAAGGCAGAGAGACAGGGGAGCCTGCTTCTCAGAGAGGCTCAGTCTCAGCCCCATGGAGAAGAAAGGCCTGGGCAGGTAAGCACTCTCTTTGGGGATGAGTGAGCACCTCCCTGGGCTCCTCTCTGACCCTCAGCCTTACTTCTAGGGGGAGATGGGTCAGGAAATACCTTTGTTGAGAGCTGCCTGCTTCTCTACCTCCACCTCTTGCCTGGTAGGCACAAGGCTGATGTCTCTAGAGGTGTCCAGGGGTGATGTCTGGTGGGGCTCTTTTTTGCTTGGCTCATAGCTTGCCTTGGGCTGGGAAGAAAGAATGAGAAGAGGTTGAATGCTAGAGTGACTGCCGGGAATTGGGCCCCTAGTGATCATTCTTTGTTTAGCAATGGCTGGTGTGCAAAACCTTGAAAACAAGGGGGACAGGGGTACTCTATGTTTGCCAGCTATGTAGGGGGCAGGGAGGCATTAGGCTGGCCGATGCAAGGCCCTCTTGGGGACCTCCAGATGGCCCCTCCACCTGATGGGTACCCTTAGCAAGCACCAAGAAGCACGGACTTTCTGTGAGCCAGAAAGGAGGGGGCAACAAGGCCAAGGGTCTCTGAGGATTCTGTCAGCATCCTACCCAAGACTTGAGCAAAAGGTGGCAGGTGAACTTCAGTGGCAGTGTTCTGGGGGCAGGAAAGGGGCACTTAGCTTGTGGCTCACAGAATCATGAGACTACAAAGGACCTTGCACCCCCACCCCTGCCCCTCCATTGTATAGTCAAGGAACCTAAGTCTCGGTGAGGAACACAGAGAAAGAAGCCTAGGCCAGAGGTCAGAAACCTCCACTCTAGCCCAGCTAGAGAGTACAGGTAAGTCCTACCACCTTCCTTCATCTGGAAAACAAAGGTGCTATTACCTGCTCTGCCTACCTTGCTGGGCAGACCCTCAGGGTTATATACATGCCAGCAGCTGAAGTGAGAACATGAGTTTACCCACTTTAGGCACAGGACTCTGTCTACTCACCGTGCAACCTCTTCTGAGCCTAACTGCATACCTCTCCTGGATCTTCGCTAGGGATCCAGGCGAGAGAAGGGGACAGAACAGAGGAGAGAGGGGCCTATATCATTACACTCCAGGGACTGGTAAGACTCAGAGAGGACACAGACAAAGCAGAGACAGAGAGAACAAGGGAGGACTGGAGCCTGGGGTGGACAAAAGCAGGAAATTGGAATGGCACCCGTATGTATGTGGGGGGGTTCCTCGATTCCCACAGGCTGGTCATGCTGGTAAGGTGAGTCATACCACCACCTGAAGCCAAGGCCCCCCGCCAGCCTGCGCATCGGGTAGGGCAGTGACTCATTTCCCCCTTGTCCACAGAAAGCAAACGGGGGAAAGGAGGCCTGTGAGGGTGTCTCAAATATCCTTTCCTTAGTCCAGAGTCCAACTAGACAGAGGGTCCAGCAGAGATTCAGGTGTAGGAAAATTAGTACTAGAATTCGGAAACGATTCAGCATCTTGCCTTACCCCTTCACCTGGCCTTTGGTCCCATTCCCTCCACCCTACCCTCCAGGACCCAAGGGTGCTGGGTACCTGACCCCTGGCTGTCTCGCCACTGCAGTGCCAGGAAGGGGAGTTGGGATATGGCCAGAAGTGGCTCTCGTTAGGGAGTGGAGGCACGGTGGGAGGAGACTCCAGGGGGACGTAGGCTTTGGGGAGGGGGGGCCGTGGTGGGCCGGGCTCCTGAGGCAGAGAGAAGCCAGAGCATTAGGAGGAGCAAGAGCAGCCACTGTGAGAGCAGAAAAGAGTGTTAGCAGAGGCAGACAATGTCACTGAGATCCTGGGGGCCCTGGACCACCAAACTCACACCTATGGCCTGAATGGAGCTCCAGCTGCAGAGCTGACTCTCTGCCTGGCCTTTCAGGCTCCCCTCCACTGAGTACCCACCTGGGTACCCTCCCCATTGCTCCCCAGTTTTTCTCCAAAGTTCTCTCCTCATTGCTTCACCATCACCCTGGACACCTTCCCACCCCTGTACCTGGGCTTCCACCATCTCCTGCAATGGCTTGTTCCTCTACCTGTCCCAACGTTCCAGGGCCCAGTTCAAGTTCCACGCTCTCTTTGGAAGATCAGCATTTGTGGTCTGAACCACATGGCTCAGCATTGAAACACACACTGACACATTCCTGAGGCTGTTCACTGTCTTTCAGTCTCAGTCCCCACTGGACACTGGGCTCCCACAGTGGACGCCTTGGGATGTATGGGTTTCTTTCTAGAGGGTCCTGCCTCCCTCGCCCACAGCCGGGCCTCAGTGAACACTTGCTGATTGACTGACTAGCAGACTGCTCCCTACACCAGCCCACAACCCTCTCACTCCTCGGAGCAATCTTGGATTTAAATTCCTATAAAGTGTCTGGTGTCTTCACTACCTATCCTTGTGCTCTTGGAGAGACTTCCCTGACAAGAAGCCAGAGATGGCAGATGAAGACGAGAGCAGGTAAAGGAGAAATCTGGAGAGAAGGTCACACGCTGGAGGTGAATGGCTAACTTAGACAGCGCCACAGCGTAAGGCCTGGAGGCCTCTGGGGAGGAGATGGGCACAGAATTTGCATAGTTTCAGGCAGACAAGGACCTGGTCCTCCCTCCCCCAACTATCTGCTACTCCATTTTCTCAGCTTACCTCATTGGACCCAGACTTGGTGGGGGACCCTTGAGAGCCAGACACCAGTGAAAAGGGGCTCAGGGGGCTGGTGAGGCTGGCGGAGCTGAGAGGGCTGGCAGGGCTGTTGGAGCTGTAGGTGGCCGAGGGGCCAAGTCCTCCTTGGGGAAAACAAGAGGAAAAAGATGAGGGATGGGGTAGGAGGGTGGCTTGGAGTATAGATGGGCTAGGGAGGTGAAGGAGGCAGGGAAGGACCCAAGGACCTGGGAGAGAGGACTTAGTGTCCTGGGGCCACCCAGACCTGCCAAAGGGACTTCCTGTAAGGGCTGGCTCACAGGCTGGGGAAGCGTACTGCACAGGGTAAGGTGATGGAAGAATACAGTCTACCCCAGGATGTCAAAGAAAACCAGCCTAAAGTCCCTAAGCTGAAGGAAGACCCCGAGGAAGAGGTCTCGGACCACCAAGGATCTATGGCTTAGCGGCTGGAGAGGCCGAGGTGCTCTTTGACCTTTTCTGGGGAGGAATCTAGTGTATCAGAGCCAACAGCATCTCTGAGTGGTATGTGTGGTCTATTCCAGGACGAGGGGTGAGGGAGTCTCACCCACCAACCCAGGGCCTGGGGGAAGGAAGATGCCAGAGCCCTGACAAGGCCCTGACTGCTTTTGGGCACCGCAGTGTTTCTGGTGAAGACAGAGGCCCAAGAGGTTGGTGGGGAGGTGCCCACCTCTGTGCTTGGCCGTGTCTGTGCCCCGAGACGGGTTATTCTTCCTAAGCCCCTCCATCACGTCCTGGATCCTCCAGATCTCCTTCTGGATCTTTCGGTTGAGCACCTCATTCTGAAACAGCCACAAAACACGTCAAAGGAAGTGGCTGCCAAGGAGTGTCCCAGCCCTTTCCCTGAATCCCTTAAGCCAGAGTTAACAGGAGCCCTGTGCATGTAAGCACATATAAATACATACACACACACACCACCAGCGAACAATTACACACACACATCCTCCAGCATGCACACCCCTCCAAACACACACCCCTCCAGCACACACACAGCCTCCAGAACACACACACCCCCTCCAGCATACACACACATCTTCCAGCACACACCCCCCTCCAGAACACATGCACCCCCTCCAGCACACACACCCCCCTCCAGCATACACACAACTCTCCAGCACACACACCCCCTCCAGCACACACACACCTCCTCCAGCACACACACACATCCTCTAGCACACACACCATTCCACACACACACACAGCCGCCAGGACACACACACCCATCCAGCACACACACAGCCTCCAGAACACACACACCCCCTCCAGCACACACACATACATCCTCCAGCACACACCCCCCTCCAGCATACACACAACTCTCCAGCACACACACACCCCCTCCAGCATACACACAACTCTCCAGCACACACACACCCCCTCCAGCATATACACACCCCCTCCAGCACACACACACATCTTCCAGCACACACACCATTCCACACACACACACAGCCTCCAGCATATACACAACCCTCCAGCACACACACCGCTCTAGTACACACACACAACCGCCAGCACACACACATACATCCTCCAGCACACACACACCTCCTCCAGCACACACACACAACCTCCAGCACACACACTCCTCCAGCACACACACACATCCTCCAGCACACACACACACACCTTCAGCACACATACCCCTCCAGAACACTCACACAGCCTCCAGCACACACACACATCCTCCACCACACACACTCCTCCAGAACACTCACACAGCCTCCAGCACACACACTCCTCCAGCACATACATACCCCTCCAGCACACACACCCCTCCAGCATGCGCACACAGCCTCCAGACACACACACATGCTCCAGCACACACACCCCTCCAGAACACACACCCCTCCAACACACACAGTCTGCAGCACACACATATGCCTCCAGAACACACAGCCTCCAGACCACACACACATCCTCCAGTACACACACACAGACCCCTCCAGATACATACACACACACATCCCTTCAGCACGCACGCATCCTTACAGAAAACACACCCTACCAGCACACGCACACCCCTTCAGCACACACACACATTCTCCAGCACACACACATGCTCCAGCTCACAAACCCCTCCAGCACATACACACCCCTCCAGCACACACACACATCCTCTGGCACACGCACCCTTCCAGCACACACATCCTCCAGCACAGGCACACAGCCTTCAGGACACGCACACACCCCTCAGCACACACATACATCCTCCAGCACACATACCCATCCAGCACACACATACATCCTCCAGCACATTTCTCTTTCTCACAGGCAGCCTCTGCCTCCCACAGCCTCCATCAAACAAAGCTGTGAATTAGGAGTCATCACAGGAAAGAGTCCCTTTAGGGAGACCTGAGGACTCAGGACCAAAAGAGAGTAAGGACTCGCCCCTCAGAGCCCCTCCAGGGGAGGCCAGAGCAGTCTTGGAGTGAAGACCCCTTTAGATGAATGTTTTATGGTAGCCTATTTTCCAGGGGTAAGAGATTCCAGTTTCCTGTTTTTCTTCATATCCAAACAGCTCTTCTGCAATATCCATACCCAACATATGCCTAAATACTCATGAATTATAAAGAGCACCCACTCTTTGAAAACTAATAGCTACCACTTATTTAGCTCCCCCATACCAGGCACTGTGTTCAGTGCTTTGACTAACCCCTTTTGGCTCACAAGTCTATGAGGCGAGGGCAGCAGCTGTCCCTACTTCAGAGATAAAGGACTCGGGTCCGACCATCTGTTGTAAGACCAGCATCTGAACCGGGGTCTTTTTGTTCCAAGAGCTGGTGCTCCTGATCACAACACTACCCTACCTCCTGAAATCTGCCCGTGGACCATGGTGACATTTGGGTCCTCTGGACCAGGAGGGTCTTCACCTCCCCCATACCTAACCAGCTGTAAGGCTGGTATGGAAAGTGTAACCAGGAGGAAAACCTGGGAAACCAGGGTTCCAACTGCACCACAGAAACAGGGCTTGCAACACTAGCCAGAGAGGAGGCATGGGTGTGTGTGCTGGGTAGAGACAAGACAGAGAGAGGCAAAGAACAAGATTCTCCAAGGTCAGTGTGCCCAGCCTACTGCCTCCAAACAGTGCTTCAAACCAGTCCCAGAAAGGAAAGCCTGTTCCTATCGTAAAATACCTGAGTGCATCGCTTCCATGCTGACTACTCTTCTGATGTCATGAGAGATTCATACTTATCTTGTATTTATATGTCTGTTAAGTTCTTCCAGTCAGGAAACTTCTAACGTCTGACTGAAGTTCTGATGCTTCTACTTGACTCCATCCCCTGTGATTTCTTGGAAATGAAGAACCCATAATATTTTCATCATGAAATCTAGCATCTGCTTTGAGTGGCCCTGAACCTTGTCTTTTGTCTTAGAACCAATGCCTCATCTTAAATCTGAAATCTCTAAAGCAAAAAGGAAGCCACCCTGGTCTCTTTTGGCCAGAGCACAGGGAAGAAAGACCCAAAGCACATGCCAACCCCCACCTGCCCGGGGCCCTCTTCACCTGGACATCCAAATTGAGCTGTTCCCAGAGGTCGTCATGCAGGGCAGAGACCTCTGACTCAAGGCTCTCATACTCCACGGTGCTGTTGGTCAGGGCCTACAAGGGGGAGGGTTTGCTGAGACAGCAGCCGTCACCTAGCATTTCTCCTCATCCTGCTTGTTGGGCCTGCGGCCACGCGCCTGCCATCTGGCAGGTCTGGGAGGAGGACACCGAGGGCCCGGAGGAAAGTGCGCAGGGCTGAGGCATTCTAATGACAGCCAAACACCGGCCTCACAGGAGGTGCCCCAGCCCACCCTGCTGCAAACTGAAATAGAGAGGACACGGCATTCCCTCCAGATATGTGGGTAGGCCGGCGTGGGAAACATTGCTCCCTCACACTCCTGTCCTCCGAGATCCAGCAGTTGAAAGTGCAGGACAAGAGGGAAGGAGATGGAGGGAGGGGCTCGCTCTCCTTTCTGGGCCATGCTTTCCTGGGGCTTTGGCTGCTGTCCCTACAGCTATCACCCAGGCCGTCAGTACTGGAGGGTCTCCCTGTGCCCAACAGGACATGACCAGAACATCAGCATTGCTGCCAGTGTCCTGGGTTTCCAGGAGAGAAGGCAGAGGTGGGCAGCAAAAGTACTAGAGCAGCCGAGGAAATAAGTGGCCCTGATTCCACACCATCCTGAACAAATCCTGGTGCAGTTATATTTGGTGGGAAGTTTGCCAATGTTCATGGAGGCCCTGGAACAAGCAGGCTGGTGTGCCAGCTATCTCTTTGCAAGGTACTGTTCAAGTCTTTGTTTTCTCTGTTCCTCCCGGAGGAGCACCCTGCTCTGGCCCTCCAAGGAGAGAATTGGGTTAGGGGAGCACCACCTGGGAGGGAGGCTCTCCTGATGGGTGCGGACCCAGCACTTGGTTACCGTTGTGGCCTGAGACAGCTCCACCCGTATGTGGATGAGCTGGTTCTGCAGTGACTCCTTCTTATGCAGCAGCTTCTCTGGGTAGGCGGGCTGGCTTCCAAACATCTCCAGCTCCTGGTGGGTCCCCATCAAGGCACTTTCCAGGCTCTCCTAAAGAAAGACAGGGCAATGGCTATGAGCAGTCCTGAGACCTCCTCTATGGGACTGTTAGCAACACAGGCCGGAGCCCTCAAGGTTCAATCAGGCAGAGTAGTGGAGGTCATCCTCGCACTGCCTGAGCTTCCCCAGGAGCGCTCCAACAGGTCTGACTAAGCACAGGACACAAGTTCAAAGAAAGCAAAGCTCCGTCAGTTTAGTCAGGGTGGAGACAGCAGCCCACACCTCCTCCATGCCAGTCCCCTATGGACCCCCACTCAAGGCTGCCCCTTAGCTCTCACCTTCTCAGCACGGAGCTGCTGCACCAGCCGATCCTGCTCCCTCACCACCTTGTTCTGCTCACACAATTTGCCCAGCAACTTCTGGGGTTCCAAGGGAGTAGGAGGCAGGAAGGGAAAGAGAAGGGGGTGAAGGACACAGTTGATGGGGACCTGAGACTTGGGTTGGCAGGACCCGGCCTCTGGATACCGCCTCCTTTCCCCTGCTGAGAAACCCTAGCCCTTCACCTTGACTTTGGAAATTCCTGGAAACAGGAAGATGCTCTTTACCTTGGGAGACTCCCAAGTACCCACTGGGAGGGGAGGTATGTTTATTTTCTGAGGAACTGAGTCAGCTTGAGAGAAGAGGGGGCTGAAAGCCAGATGCTAAGCTCCTGCATTCCTGTCCTCCTAGGGCTTCCGGTTCACGAGGGTTGGGGAGACAATGAGGCCTGGCCTCCCAGGCCTCCTAGGAGGGTATGGACTCAAAGGGTAGGTAGGGTGTGGTGTTTGGACCACAGTCTCAGAAAACCAGTGAACAACGTAAATTGGTCCCACAGTTCCACATGACATGCTCTCCCCTTCTCTACCCAGGGTCTCAGGATGGCTGACGCTGGGGTCCCTCAGAGGTCTGGTCCTTGCCTGGATAGAACAGGCCTGCTGGGCAGATCTGCTGCCCAGGCAAGCCCAGTGGTGATGGGGGGCAGGGGAGGACTGGTCAGGCCAAACTTCTCTTCAGGAAAGACTTGTGCTTCCCTACGTGCACACCTTTATCCATGCCGTCCTTCAAACACCCTGTGGCTGCTTTCCACTGAACCAGCTCTTGCCCTCTGGGCCTTTAGTTCCAGACCAGCTCCCATGCTACCTGTTTTGTCCCTGACCCTAAGCCCACAAGGTCTCACTGTCTCTCTCACTCTTGCAGAACCTAAGGTTGGCTGTTCAGTCTAGGAATCATGTGCTGCCACCTAGTGTCTGCCACTACTCTTAAGCACCCTGAGGGCAAAGGCATGGCCATGTTCTTTCCAGTTACCTAGGGACTACCACTGATCTCCTGACAAAATCTGTGTTCCTGCAATAAGCAGATCCCACAGCCGGAGACAAGGGTCCTAGAGCTCAGTGGGGAAACACACAGCCAGCGCAGGAGGTAGGGATGAGTGGGGAGAGTGAGACAAGGAGGTGAGGAGGGACAGGCAGAACATTGTCTTTGCAGTGAGAAAGGACAGGGATCGAATGTATGAAGAGCCATGGGGAGGAGAGGCCCCATGGAGAAGCCCAAGGATGGGGACAACAGTGGGAGGGGCTGGAGTGCACAGAGGGAGCAGGAGAGCTGCTCTTACATCTGTATCTTGCTCGTTTAACTTGTAGGTGTGGAGGCTGTCCCGGAACACTTCTGGGTACTGAGGGACCTGCAGGAACAAAAGGCCGGTTACTGCAGCAGAGGACAGAAGGGCATGTGGAGGTGGGAAAGTGATTTTTGCCAGAGACTGCAGCACATCACCTCTGGTAGCTTCCATCTGGGGCCCTGAGCTGAGCTCATTCTCTGCGCCCTGGCTGAGCAGCCTGGGACGGCCCAATCTCAGCTCCATCCCAATTGTCCTAGGCTGGCCACGGAGACAGAGATACTGCTCAGCTCCTGATGTGTATCTCCCCTTTCCTACACTCTAGGATCTCCAGCTGAGAGGGATTCCAAGGGTGTAGAGCTCCTGATAGCCTGTTGGCAATGACCATGAGAACAACGGTGAACCTTCAGCTGTTTTTGAGAACAAGTCATGGGAGAATGGAATAAGCATTGGAAATATTTGAGAATTATTGACCTAGTGGATCGAATACCAGTCACAGGCTTGCGCTTAAACCAGGATTGGTACAAATTCAGAAGTGTCTCTGGGTCCAGTACATGCTCCCTACCCTTGATGACACATCCAGTAGCCACAGAACACTCTTCACACCTTTGGCATTCGATGGTTCCATATCATACCCCCATGCCCTTAACCCCAGTAATGTCTGTGGAGAAGATACCAAATAAAAAGTGGAAGGCCTAGGCAATTAAAAAGCAGATTTGTGATCCTTGGCAGGCATGAGATGTTGATGCTGGCTATTGTGATGGTTTGGGAAATGGGCCTTGGGTTTATCCATGAACACAAAGAATGGAGGAAACACGGTGGAATTAAAGGAGGGAGACTGGGCTGAGCCTGGGAGATGAGGCCTGGCAGATGAGTGGGTTGGGTGGAGCAAGCCCCATCCCAATGGTTTGACTCGACCATGCACAAGCAGCTGAAATGGTGTTGACAGGGACCATGCTGCCAGGCAGAGGCCTTACTTGCATGAAGAGCTGGGCCCTGGGGGAGGAGCTCTCCACCATGCGGTTCACCATACTGATGAGAGTCTCACTCTCACTCATCTGCAGCAGAGGAAGGAATGGATGATTCAAACTCAGACTCACAGGCATCTTCCCCAAACCCCCCTGTGCTTGTTTTCCAGGATACGGAAAAGGGCAACTTCTCTTGGGGACTGCAGCAACCTCTCTTTGGCCTTACCCATTGTTCTCCCTTTGTGAACTCCATCTCAGGACCAGCACTGAAGCTGCCCTTGAGGAAAGGCCACAGAAGGAAGCTGCTGTGCCCTAGCTCACAGCTCTGAAGAGGCCCCAGCCCAAGGACACTTCCCCAGGGTGCCTGAGTATTGTGGGTCTCATCCACATTGGCCAAGGTCGTCATCTCCTTGCCCCAGCTCTCATTTCTCACACTGCTTTGGTCAAAGACCACACAGGCAGTCGCAAAGGCCAGTCTCCCAAAATTTGAACTAAATGAAACAACAGAAAAAGAACAGCTGGGACCTGCTCTTTGGATGGGCCTTCCCAAACATATAGGCACAGGTCTCTATCCCCAACCCCTGCCCACCTCTTGGCTCTAGAGTAGAAAGGATTGCTAAACACGGTTTCCAGAGCTGGGCTGGTAGCATCCATGCCGATCTTGGATGACGCTAGGGAGCAAATAAGGAGGCCAAAACAAGCAAGCCATGTTAAAGGGACACCAGATATTGGAACACTGCTCTCCCAACACATTATCTTATGTTTCAAGGATCATTAGGAACATGGGGGGAAAGACTATTTGCCAAATGAAAAAGACAGAGAAAGAAAGAAAGGTGAGGGAGGAAAAGAGGAAGAGAGAGAGGGAGGGAAATGGGGTGGGAGGGGGGCAAGTCAACCAAATCAACCAGAAATGCCATCATTTCCCCCCACTGGTTCCAATGTGGCAGCATCCAAAAGTGAACATATTAGGGAGTATCCTTGGCTATGTCCCTTTAACTCAATTCATCTGCAGGAACAGGCAGCAGAAGGGGTAGTGCAAGAAAAGCTTTTTGGGGAGAAGCGAGTAAAGGAAGGGACAGGGCCACCTTAGGGCAGACCTTCTGGGTTCACAGTTCAGGAGGCCCCACGTTTTTTTGCCCTTGTCTTTCTAATCTTAACTGGACCCACATGATTTCCCTGTCCCACGCAGATGGCCATCCAAATGCAGCCTTGCTTCCTTTCTGCATGCTGCGGATGGTGAGGGGTGCCTGTCCACTCCCATTTGCAGGGTCTACAGCACTTTAAAAGGCCTTCTGTCCTAGGATCTGATTTTTCTACCTCGTTCGCCTCTTTGAAAGTTCTTCTATGGCATATAATGTCATTTAAGAGGCTGTCAAAAGAGCAGTTATGAGGTTGAGCCTTTGTGAAATAGTTAGTAGTTCAGGACATCAACTGCCTTTTCTGTAAGGATCCAAACTCAAATTGATCACTATCTTCTTGGGACCTGTGTGTGTGAGATTGCGTTCACTGTGTATGGCGGTGTATGTGTGTATGCTTCCATCTGCTGCCTGTGGGTCAAACCTGTGTGTCAAACCTGTGTCCCATGTGTGATGTGTGTGTGTATGTATGGTGTATGTATGTGTGGTAAACAAAGCAGATCTACCAACACATCAGGCTTTGAGAGGGCAGGGGAGGCCCAAGCTCTTCCTGGACACCCCCTGATCTCCCCACCCAGTGGATCTAACGTGATAAAGGAGAGAAGTAGGCTCTCTTCTCCCCCTGTTCTCTCCCTGGCTTGCTCCCATCTCTGATGGGGCTTTGGGGATCTTCCAGCCCATGTGGGTCCTGTCTCTAGAAGAATTCCTGTGTACCATCTTCTGTCTCTCCAAAATGTTAGAGATCTTGTGAGAAAGCACCTGGCCTAGTGCCTTACATATAGTAAGGGTGCTCAGTTAATATTTTAAATTGAGTTCTAGAAGAAAAAGAACAATAGAATAACCATAGCAGTAGTTACCACTCGCTGCCGATGCCTGACAAAATGCTGTCATCTTATTTTAACCTCCCAACACCTCTGTGAAGTAGAGAGGGCAGGTTCCACAATGTCCATTTTATAATTGAGAAAACAAAGACCCAGAGAGGCCAAGTGATATTTTCAAGATTGAAACAAATTTCTTGTAAATGGCAGAGCTGGAACTAAAGTGCCATGTCTGACTTTATGTTCTGGACTCTTATCATATAAAACTGCCTTTTAAGAATATCTAGAATATCTGTTTATCTAGGAGGAGATCCTCTGAGAGGTTATGTCTGAAGCTCCCAGCCTAAGGGCCCCACCCCTCTGGGGGGACAAAAGCCCAAGAAAAGTCACTGCGGTCTGAATTGAATAACTGGCCTGTCTAGGGCCATACCACCCTGAACGTGCCCGATCTGAACAGCTGGCTAGCCAGGCACTGTGGGTAGGCCACAGGGAGGAAAGCCTGCCCAGGGGCCAGGAGCCCTGCTCCTCACCACTCCCCAGCACAGCAGAGCCTGCTCCCATTGGGGAAGGGGAGGGGTCAGTACATCCAGGCCTGCTTGGGACTGGCATCCTCAACCGGATGCCCCCATGGACTGGACAACACACGCTGCTTTCTGGAATTAAACAGCAGTACCCTAAGGGCTGGGCGCCTTCCCTGTTGATTAAAATACAGATGTCAGTGCTTCCAGTGCTCAAGGTCATCACGAGGATGAACACGCAAAGACAGGGAGCCCCAGTGAGAGGCTGGTCATGCAGCCTGCGACTAGTAACACCAACAGTCATAGCCTAACCCTCCAATTTCACATTCATGGTGCTTTCTACAACTTTGAGAGCACAAAATCATCCTGATGAGGCTTGACCCCAGCTTCTTCACATATTAGATGCTTCCTTGGCTATAAACTAAGTCAAAAGCTCAAAATCATATTCCAAGCTCTGCTACGCACTGGCTGTGTGCCCTTGGCATATTTCCTAACCTCTCTGTGCTTTCATTTTACCGGTTATAGAATGGGGATAATCAAAGTGCCCACCTTGCAGGGTTGTTATAAAGATTAAATGAGTTAGGTTAGGTTCTGCAAAGTGCTTAGAATAGTATGGAGCAGGGAGGAGGCACCCCATTACGGTAGCTGCTGCCATTGTTATCATCATTACTGTCATTATTTTCATCACTGCCCCAGGCCGCCCCCATAGGGCAGTGTGTGCGTGGCCAGGGCCCCCATGATCTGTAGCGCGGATCTGAACATAGGAGTATGCACTCAGGTAAATGCCCCGCATGTTGACCCCAGCCTGTCTAAAGTCACGGAGTGCTGCACAGGTGTGCAGTCCTCAATTCACAAACTGTGGAGTTTAACAAGAACCTATGGAGTATGACAGGATGATCTTCCAGATTTGCGCTTAACAAAACCCTAGCATTTCAGGCCCAAGCAAGGAGCTCCCTCTCATCTCTGCTACTCTCTCCAGCAAAGATGCAAATTCCTGCCTGCCTCCTGGGGGCATTTCCATTTAGGCCAAACACACAAAAGGTAGCATTAATTACTCATGTGATCATTTATATTCTCTTTTTTCCCAAGAAACTCCCAGCTGCCCTAAAGAGCTTTGAAGATAAGGGGTGTGAAGGCGCAAACCAAAATATAAGCCACTTTGTTGTGTCCCGGTTGTGCCAACAAAGGTTGTCAAATGGATGCACAGGGAGGAGGTGGGGAGGAGGTGGGAAGCGAGGAGACAGGGCAGGAGCAGGGGTGGCGAGGGAGCACCAGCTCTGCCTACCTGCTGATCCAAATACTCTAGGTTTCTTTGCAACTGAAGGTCTAAAAGTTCATCCTACCCGGAGAGCCCCCGAGGCCCAACGGCAACACAAACAAACAGGAACAGGACAAAAGAAAACAATAAAAAGGAAGCAAAGCAGTTAAGAGTTAGCTGGGCAAGGAAGAGGGCCTCTGTGCCCTGGAGTTGTTCTGGGGAAGGGTGGATGGGGGCGAGGGGCTGGACCACCCAGAGCAGCCTCCACAGAGACACACTTGGGCCCCACTCCAAGGCTCCCTGGTCGGCCTGGCCCTCCCCCAGCAAGCGAGGCACCACTGAAGCAACCTGGTCAGCACCTCCTGCAGGTGTTTCGAGTTTTCTGGGAAAATCTGTTGTTTCTGGATGGGTGCATTTACCGTGTGTCAAGGCTGGAGTTTGGGCACTGGCAGGGGAGAATGAGAGAGGGAACTGAGGGGCAGCCTGCCCCACCGGCCAAGGTCTCCTGTGCCTGGCCTCTGGGAGCTGTGCAGGGAGAGGGGCCAGCACCTCAGCACAAGGACTCTGCCTGTGGGTTCCAGTGGGTCTCCCCAGCTCCGCAAGTGGGGCATCTGCCTCTAGTTCTCCAGGTGGAGACAAAAATTCTCAAGAGAACAAATTCCGGGGAAGAAACACAGGAGAAAGGGAGAAGAAAAGAGGAAACACAAGACGGAAAATCTTTTCTTCCTCAGTCCTGCCACTGTCTCCTTCCCCAAAGTGGCACTGCAGGCAAGGACAAACTGGAAGCTTAGGGGGAAAGGCCAGATCGTGCCTGCTGTTGGGAGCTCTGGCCCGACGTTCTGCCCAGCCCGTAACCTGAGGCCCTGTCCAGGCCCCTCAGCATATTGCGGGGTTGTTCTGAGGTCCAGAGGGTCAGGACATTACATGCTTCCAGCTCTTGTCCTTGTTTCTCTGCCCTGTGTCACAGAGATGGGGTAACTGGCACCATACTCTGTTGGGGTTAGAGTCCTGGCCGGGAGGAAGGAGGTATCCAGAGGTGACTAAAAACCAGATGGGCCACGGCTTGGGCCCAGAGGCCCTCCCTGGGAGCAGAGGTCCTGAGGGGTTGTGGTGGGGAAGGAGAGGACGTACCATCTTATCGTGGACCGTGGGGGGTGGTGGGTAGTTGTAGGGGTACAGTCCTGCAGGGACTGGCCGCCTGTCTCCCAGGTAATCATACTGGAAGAGAAAGGGAATTGGAGAGGTGAGGCGGTCCGGCTGGGACATGGACTTCCCCACCAACAGAAGTTCAAGGTTAGGGATATTTGCATCCTGTCCCAGAGCAGACTCCAAACTGAAATGGACAGCATTTATCCAGTGCAATATCCTAGCAGTGATCTGTTCAGGTCCTCAAGATTCGAAGAGACAGAATCTTCTCTGCCCTCTTATATAGAATCAAGGTTCTTGGCATAATCTGGCCATGGGCACAGAAAGCAATGTTCCTGCATGGTAGGCAAAGCAAGGCCCCCAGGGCAGCTCTCCTGGGAATGGAACCACAGGACCAGTGGCTCCCTGGGCAGCGCTGCTGGCTCTGTGGACACACAGCCCAGCGTCCCCGTGTCCTAGATGCTGCCGCACCTCCACCTCTTCTCAACAGATGGTCTCGGGCTTCGGCTGGGCCTCAGGGGATGAGGAAGGAGGGGACTTCGGGGGATGAGGAAGGTGGAGGCTCACCTTGGGAGAGCTGATAGATCGCCTCATCATGTAGGCAGTGGGGTCAGCATAGATGTCCTCACTGCGAGGTGGCAGCCGCTCAAAACGGGCACTGGGTGAGCGGACTGGGGAGTATATGCGGGTGCGGCTGTAGGAGCCCTGGCTGGGCGAGCGGGGCACGGAGTGGGACCGCAAGGATAGGCGGCGCAGGGAGCCTGAGGCGGCATCCAACTCATCATAATAGACCGGCTGCCGGGAGGGGCTGGGGATCCAGATGGTGCCATCCTGCCGTCCATAGCCAGCGGGCTCCTTCCACCCACACCCGTTGCGGAAGGAGTGGCGCTTGTCCTCCAGGCCCCAGGGTGGGCTGATCCGATCGTAGGCAGGCATGGAGCAGATGCTGTCTGGCCGCACCCCTGGTGGGTAGTACTGGTAATCATCGGGGTACTGGGAGGAGTAGGAGCCATAATACTCAGGGGCCCTGCGCGATATGGGGTAGAACCTAGAGGGACTGAGGGAGAGAACAGTGTAAGGAACTGGGCAGAGTGGGCATGTCCCCACCCATCCTAGCGGCCCCAGCCCCACCTCGGAGTCCTCCAGCCTGGAGTGGCCCCATGAGCACACAGAGAACCAGGTTTGTTTCCAGAGGTTCATGGAAGAGCCATCCTCAGAGCTCCTCCCTCAGCCAGCTCCCTGAGCCCCAAAAGTCCACCAGTCAGAGGTTCCATCTTTACCTCTTTAAAATGAAATACCCCTAGGGAGAAACTTTAAGCTGTATTAGCCATCTCTATCTCAACCTGAACTGATTTGTCCGATCCCCCCAGAGAGGCAAACAGAAGAAAGCAAGCATACCAGACACCTGGAGGAAAGGGGCAGAGGAGGGACAAAAGGCGGCTTCCCTGATTTTATGGGACTCGTATGAAGGGAGGTGCTCCCCCGCACCCCATCCCTGGGCAGGCCAGAGGCCCTGGGCACTGATCCACTGGCAGTGAGCAGCCTTCCTGAGGCTGTTACCTGCAGTTCTGAGCTGCCCAGACCCCAGGGCCCGATGAGTACCTTCAGATGTCTGAAGGCCAGTCACCAGATAAAGGAGAAAATTGGTACAGAGGGCAGAACTAGGATCAGCGAGTGGCAACATTTTCTTTCTTTTCTCTTTTTAAAAACTGCCTATAAACATTGGCTTCCAAACAACTACAGCCATTCAAAAATGGAGTTGGCTTGGCAGTTGATCAGTGAGTCTCCTCTTAGCAGAAATACCAGCACAGAGGAGGATGTTCGTAAGAGGGTGGGAAGCTCAGACGGACAGATGTCTGACTGAAAGAACTTTAAGGCCCCTCCCTATGATCGCCTGCCTGTTTCCTGCGCCACACAACACCCCTGTGGGGTGCACAGACACTGGGCACTCTGTTCCTTCCTCCGGGGGAAGCAGACAGAAGGCAACGTCAGGAGCAGAGAGAGCCACAGGGCAGGACAGGGCTGGGGCAAGCTGGCAGTCCTGGGGTTTTCTTGGTTTCCCAACATAGCCTGGTTTCCAGAAGGTTTCCAAGCAGGGTGCCTCTCACGTTACACCCCCTGCCCAGCCTTAGTCATGACAACACCCCAGCTTTACCCCAGGCCTCACCTCCGAAGGTCTTCAGGTGGGAGCACCCCCCGACGCAGGTTCACCCACTGCTGAAGCTGGTTCATGGAGCTCTTGCGCTGGGCAATCTTGTCGGGGTTAGCATGTGGGGTGAAGCTTGGCCGGTGTCCCCCACTCTCTGAGTCCTGAGGTGGGAAAGCTGTGCTCCCTGGTCGGCTTGGGGAGCTATACTGCCAGCCGTTGGGCTGGGTGGGCCGTTCCCTGCCCCCTGGGACCCTTGGACCCTCAGGGTAAGGGCTGCCTGGTTCTGAGGCTGATTCCAGTCCAGCCTGGATGCCATTGACTTTCACCAGAGGCTCACCCTGGACTTCGGGCCTCTCAGGCCTCCTCTCTGCCTTCTCACAGCCTCGGCCATCCCCCTCCCCTCGAGTCTTGGCCTCTGGCTCAGGCTTGGGGAGGCTGTTGTGAGGTGGCTGGTGGAGGTGTTTGCTGGGTGGGATGTTTTCTGAATTTGGCTTCTCCTGGCTGCAGGGTGGCAGGGGAGATCCTGTAAGTGATTCCAGCCCAGCACGGAGTTGGGTAGGGGGTGGTACACTGGGAGGGAAAAAGGAGTGAAGAAGTTTGGGCAGCAAGGTAGCAATAGGAACAGAATTTAATATATTTCAGTTCTGTTTCCCAATTATTATAAAAAAGTAGTCCAATTCTACCTATGCATGACACGCTCATTCTGCCCTCCAGGTCTCCTCCCATGGGTCGCTCCACTCCCTTCGGCTGACCCGCTGTTAGCCCAGCCTTCAAGCTGTGGCCAAGACTAACCTCACCCAGCCTAGGTCCCCTCTGTAGTCTGTGCCTGATACAGCCCCCAAACTTGGCATACACTATACTATGGTTTCACAACACCAACCATCCTTGATGTCCCAGCTACAGAGGCTTGTCACAGGTCAGCCCTCTCTCCTACAGAAAGTTCCTCAACTTCCATGAGCCCAGGACTCCTTGACGGCAAGGATGGGGATAATGATGCCTCCCTTCCCAGGACTGCTCTGGGGTCAAACCCAGTAGGCACCAGGACAGAGGATGGTGCCTCAAACTCCATAGACACAGAAACATGCTAGTTCCCTTCTCAAAAACAAGCTTCTCCTGGGGCGGACTTTTTGTTAGAACATGAGCTCCGCGAGGCAGGAGCATGTCAGAATTTTGCTCCCTAGTTTTCCTAGCGCCTGATAGAGTACCTTACACTTTTCTATTTGGAGTAAATATTCATGAAGTGAATGAGCAGCCTTCTGGAAATATGCCCCTTGGGTGAAACCAAAGTGGAATCTCGTGAAGGTATTCTCCCTATAGTTTCTCAAAGTCAACATCTTCAAGCGTCCTTGCTGAGACCTTTCTTGGTAAACATTTCTAAGACATGTGACTAGACTTGGAGTCTATACTCTAACACCTTCTGGATCCCTGTTAGAATCCCCTCCAACATCTAACTCAATACTCAACTTGTAGTTTAAGCAGAGACAGACCCCCTGACTGTGGACGAGGGAGCGGTGGGCACCGCCACACACAGCGTTTATGATGTAGCAAGCATTTTACACACTGTTTAGTCCTCACAACGACCTATGAGTCAGGATTATAACTGCTATCTTTGAGGAAAGGAAACTCATGTTCATGGAGGTTAAGTCACTCATACTGAGGTGGCACCAGGGCAAGTGACCAAGTTGGGATTTGAACCTGAGTCCATCTGCCTCCAAAGACAGTGTGCTTAACATGCACAGCCAAGACAAACTGAGCAAATGACCCCAGCCCTGGGCTCCTGGCCAGGCCCCCATGGAACCTGGCTTCTCTCTGGGCCTCTGCCAGCTAAGAGAGAAGACGAAGAACGGTCAGGGGAAGAGAACACCAGCTCTGAAATCACTCAGCCAGACACGATCTCAGCAGTTCAAGACAGCACAGTGGGTTCAGTGACAGCACGGAGCACAGCACTGCCTGCTTCTTCCTTTTTCCCTAGCACTCCCCACCCCCAGGCCCAGACCCTGGCACTCACTTGTGACGCACAGCTTGGGGCACGGACTTCTGGGCTGGGGGGATCTGCACTCGGGCCGCCTCCCCCATGGCCTGGATCCAGGCCTCCTGCTCCTCAGGGCTCTCAGCACTGAAGAAGTAGGTGCGAACCCCAGCATGTTCAGCCTGTGGGGAGAGGCAGTGCGTGGAACTGGCCCCATCCTCATCCACCCAGCACACGGTCACCTGTAGGGAGAAGACACCCATGCCCACAGAACAGGAGGTCAGGAAGGCCACTCCCTTGACCTGCAGCTCTTTTTCCCACATGGAGCTCAGGAGTAACGTGAGGAGGGTGGCCCGCACGTACACCAAGTGCTCCAGCTGGCGCTCAGGTGCCTGCCTTGGCCAGCTCTCTCAACATCACTGGGCAGCCCAGGTAAGTTTACCTGCCCCACCTGAGGTGATTATAAGCAGGAAGGACAATTACCACACCCACTCCCCTATCAAATTCTGTCTTTGATTTGAGGGGCAATTACCGAATGTCTGGGAGAGATGCCCCCAGCACAGGCCAATCTCTCGGCCTCTGAGAAGCTAGTGCTGTCTGTTCCGCGCAGAGACAGCCAGGCCTCCCTCTCGTGGCATGCAAGGGGCATGCACAGGTGGTCAGAGCACGCTACCTAGTTGGCGGCCGCGAGCAGGTGCGGCAGGCGGGAACCCAGAAGAGAGCTCCTGTCCAGAGGAGGGGTCCTCATGCAGTCAGAAGGAGGAGAAGCAGAGAACAGGTCAATCAAACACCAGAGGGAGAGACAGAAGACGACATGGCAGGAATGTTGAGAAGCAGACGAAAGTGGGGAGCTAGTCAAACTATCCCCGTCTACCGGTGTCACCATCGGGATGACAGCGCCCAGCAATGCCCGATCTGCCCACAAGGAAGGGGAGTGGACAGCTTGCACCAAGGGAATTTGGGCTGGTGGTGGAGAGAAGGCAGGGAATCCCAGCACTAATGCTCGCTCTGTTCCTGTCCAGCTCTGGCCTTAATGCACGCGTCTATTAATGGGGAGGGGTCTACCTGGTGAAACCGAAGATTCTTAGGCCACAAGGACAAGATGCTCCAGAGCTAGATTTCTTTCTGGAACCTCATCACACCCCCTAAGTGAGACCTTCAATCTCCCAGAAAAAGCATGTTTACCCCACCCAGCATAACAGATCCAAAAATGGTCAAGAGTCTCAGATGAGAATCTCACTTTGGCCTCTGAGCCCTTGGGTGCTAAATCCTGGGCCCCTGGGGGTTGAAAGCAGAGAAGACAGGGCTTCTCAGATGAAGCCCCAGGGCTCTCCTGAGCAGCAACACTAAATCCACACCCTCCAAATGCTGTCCCTGCCAGACCTTCACTCCACTGCAGCCGCGTTCCCCTGCATGGGACTTCCCCTGCAGGAGCCCTTTCCCACTGAGGCTATGTCTTCCTTCTCTAGGGACAGAGGGGGGCCTCCTTCCTCTGGACCCTGCCAGTCCCCACCCTGCAGCAGGGGGCCCAGCATGGAGGTGCTGGGGGGAAGCTGAGAAGCTGTAAGAAGGTGTCTGGGGGCTGGAACTGCACAGGGGTGTGGAGACCAGGGGCTCAGGCCAGCACTCTGTGGTACAGGACAGAGTCAGGGTGGAGGGGAGACTTGTCGGGACTCTGGGTGTATCCTGGGGCCGGTCAGAGTGGGGAGCAAATGAGCTGATTTGCTAAGCATCTCATGAGCTTCTGTGAGTGCAGAGCACTGCTCTGGGCATCAGTCACAAGGAAAGCAAAGACAGGCTCTTTGCACTTGAAGAGTGCATGGCTAAGCTGGAGGACACAACATGCCTACAGGGAAACAGGAGGGAGCAAAGGCCTGGGAACAACTGCTGGCAACAGGGGAAGGCAGAGGGCCTGGGGAAGACAGGGCCACTGAAGGGGAGCCGGGAGGGAACACCAGCCTGGAACCAGGAAAGGGGACCAGAGAGTTGAGAGAGGTGCCCCAGTGGGGTGAAGACCACTGAGCCGCCACGGGGCTGGGGTAGGAAGAGGTTAAAGCATTCAGCAGTAGGCTGGGCAGGAACAGTCCAGGCTCATTACCAGTCATCCAAGAATCTCACTTGGTGGCCACAGCAGGACAAGTCTCCCATCTATCTCAGCAACCCTCCCTTCCCTGGGGAAGGGCCTCTGAATAGCCACAATTGGAACCCTTTGTGGCCACTGAGCACAGCTCTCTGAGTTGGCTTAAAGAGGCAATGAACGCCCTGGGGACGGGGAAGGAAGAGAGGGGCTGACAGGCATAGAAGTAAGGCCTGGGGTTTATGGTGGGTGGGTGTCAGTCATTGGTGTTGATCTGATGCCTGCTGAGCCACACGCTGGAGTGCGCTTGTGTCTGCACAGGTCTGGAAGGGAGGGTGAGACAGGCTGTCTGCTCGTGTGGGTGTGTGTGCGTCTGTGTATAGCAGGGTTTTGTTGTTGGTTAAACAGCCTGTTCCTATTTCCCCAGCTACAACCCAGCTCCCTGGAGCCAGAGTTTTATTAATTGTTCATTCTGTTCACACCTCTGGCAGACAGGACCCGGGAGGCTGGAAACTAATTATGTGCTAAAGAAGTCCCTCCTTGTTTCCAGAGCAGCACCTGTGCACGCTGCCCACCTCTTCTCTGTGGCCAGGTGACCAGAGTCTGAAGGACAGAAAGGGGCAGTCGGTCTCTGAGCACTGACGTGGGGTGGCCTGCAGGCCCTACCGTCCAATGCCACGGCCCTGGGTTTTCAGGCCCTTGGACAGCGACTCTCAACTGGCAGAGAGGGGCTTTGTGCTAAGAAAGTGCATGGGCAACATCAGAATTCCATATTTGGAAAATGAAAGGGAGCCTAAGGTCTTTACATCATAAATACAAAAAGAGCCTGGGATTTTTATCATTTTTAATAGTTCACAAATTTTTAAATGTAAAAATACACTGCCTAGGATGAGCCAGCTGCAGCCCTTGATGGGTGGATCCTGAGGGCTGCCCAGGGGCCACGCTGAGCAGGCAGGTGAGGCCCACCTTCCTGCATACCCGTTCTCTCGACATGTCTGCATGAGGTTTGCTTCTGTTGCTCATAATGAAACTCAATTCCTAATTTTCTCTAAAGTTTGAAATTTGAGTGAGTTTGATTGTGGATCTAGGTTTCCAGAAAGCACCTCAGCCCCTCCAGCCCATAGCTCCTGCCTCTGCTGTGAAGGTGCCAGGCCACAGGGCAGAGGGTCCACAGGCTCAGGAATTAACTGGGCTACATTTGCTGATATACATCCCAACAGGACTGATACACTCCTCCTCCCTCCCCTGGTACCACAGTTTTTTCTCCACAGAAAAAACTCTGGTACCACTGAAACACATCCCTACTGGCCTGCCCTGGGGAGAATCGCCCACCCAACCCTGCAGGAAACAGGAAGAGGTCCCAGCACGGCCTCACCTTAGCCTTAGGACAGCCTGCACTGAGTCCAGGGGCCGCTGCCCACTCCCTCCCTCTGCTACCACTTCAGACTCCTTTGGGAGGTGGCTCTTGACCCTTCTCTGTCTCCTTATGCTCTGGAAGAACAGCCTCCCTCCCCTGTCTGACCTGGGAGAGGAAGGCCAACTGACCTTAAAGGTGTGCTTTCGGCTGATGTTGTCTGAAGGCTGCACGGCGGCCACCCGGAAGCTCAGGAGGGGGATGCTGCCCAGGATGCTCTCCTCCTTCTCATCTGCCAGGAAACAGAGGCCCGGGTGAGATGTGTGTGCATGTGCAGGGGGAGAGGGGAGAGGAGCATGTCAGCCCTGTTGCGATAGGTTGCAATAAATCTTTGTTGCTCACTTACTATTAGGCACTCAGGGCCACCAAACACCACCACACAGGGTGTGCGCTGCACAACACCGAGAGGCACACACCCTGGAGTTGGGGCACTGGGGCACACGGTGGATCTGCAGACACACTCTAGACCTGTCTAGAGGTGAATGAGAAGCAAGTAGTCTCACCCTCAGGAAGCTGACATTCTGGTACACAAGTAAGTAAATCAGTTAGAGCTAATGTTTTGGAATGTTCACTCTACATCGGACATTGTTCTGAGTAAAATGCCTTCATGGATTTGATGCTCTCAACAATCCTTTGACCAAGTTCTGTTATTACCCCCATTTTATAGGTTAGGAGACTGAGACACAGGGAGGGTAAGTAATTTGTCCAAAGTTTCAAAGTGGTGGGCTGGTCTTTGAACCCAAGGAGTCTGACTCCCAAGCTATCACTCTTAACCACTCCACTACGCATAGTGCCCGTCCAACATAAGGCAATTCTGACGGCCTTACACATAGGATAACGGGATAGGGCAGGGGAGAGTGGGCAGCCTCCTCTTTGGTTCTGGCTCCTCTGGATAGCTGTTTCTAAGGCTCTCCCAGGCATCCTGCAGCTTGCTTTGTCCTCTCCTGGTGTAGACACCCCTGCTTCCAGGCCCCATGTCTCGGGGAAGACCTGCCCCTGCATGGCCTCCTGGCCCTCAGGTCCCTGGATCAGGCTAACAATTGGGCTGTTTCATAATTCATCCTGGATCTCCAAAGCAGCCTGATGGATTAGCTAGTCAGGCCCCCAGCTGTCAGTAGGAGACCCAAAAGGGCGGGGGTGTTCTGTGGAACAGGAAGCGGGCAGCCACGAGGCCGTGGCAATACCCTCCGCACTTGTCCAGGATCGCTCTTTATTCCCTGGGCAGGAGACCCTGTAAAACTCTTGAATAGGATTTATAAACGCACTAGTTCTCTTTTTCCTCTTACTCATCACTTGCACAAGATACTTGGCCCAACATCCAGCTTCCTGTGCCGGCCTCAGCATGGTACTCAAAGAGGGGCTAAGCCTAAGGAGCAGGAGAGACCAGGGCTGGAGACCCAGAGTTTCTTTAGGAAAACAGAGGCTGTTGGTCCCCGGAGGAGATGGGCCTCTGCCTGATAACCCCCAAGCCTGTGTTTAGGGGCTCTCCTGAGAGCATCTCTCAGAGATCGGCGGCCCCACAGCAGTGCCCCTTCAAGTGTAGGACTTTAAGGGTCTGCCCTCATGCCAGCCCGGAGTCTCTCCTCTGAGGACAGCCTGGCTCTCCCCCAACTTTGTTTACACTCTGGCTGCAGAGCAGCCTCCTATCCCAGAAGCCCAGGCTGGGCAGACGCTTCTCCCCCAATCTTGGGGTTTCCTCTGTGACTGAACCCTATATATGACACCCCTTCCTGATTTTTACCCTCACAGTTCAGGTGGCAGCAGCTCAGGGCACAGGAACAGCAGCATTGTGGGGATCTGGGTGTCACGGGGAACAACCTGTTTGTCAAAGTTAATGATTCACTGAGTTGCTCCAGGAAGGCCCAGAGAAGCCTGGGCTCTGCCGTTCCCGGGGCACGGCGGGCACGGAGGGAAAGGGAATAGCCTTCCCTGCTGCCAAGTCATTTCACCCTACTCTACTGAGTGCCCCACGTCCATGTGGCGGGACCGCCACCGTCATTGCCCTCACTCCTCCCCTGTGCCCCCTTGACACAATTTTGCTGTGTACATTTTAAAAACAACTTCCTAGAGATTGCCGCACCAATGTCATCAGATCTTTGCCCTCCTTTCTTGGAGAGGGTCAGGAGCGAGTGTTGGGTGTGCAACAAGGGCAGACGCCAGGGACATTAATTTATTCCACATTAATGGAGCACCTACTATGTGTCACGCATGGTTGTAGGTGCTGAGTATACAGCAGTGAACAAAATGGACAAAAATTGCTGCCTTCATGGATCGGATCGTGCGTCCCGTGGGACAGGAGGAAGATCAGCATACGAGCTTCAGTTAGTAGGTGATTTGCTAATATATAGTGACTAGGGACCTTCTCTTTCTCCTTTTTCTCCCCCTGCACGCCTCCCCCTGGGCTTCACCATCTGTCATAAGACTGTCAAGCTCACCCCCTCTATCTGCAATCGGGGCCTAGAACTCTGCTTGAAACGCAGTAGGCACTTGGTAAATATTGAATGTGAGTGAGTGAATGCATGGGCAAGTGAGCTTTGTTTTTATCCCACGGTGACACCCACTGGTACTGGAGACTGCAGGGGAGAGATCTGTCCTTCCCCAGAGTCCATCCAAAGCAGAGCCCAGCGACCTGGCAGAATGAGAGAGAGCAGTGGGCACTCTTGCCCACACCGGCCTAGGGGCAAACTCACCTTTATAGTAGAAGAGGCAGCGGTCCACCAGGACAAACCAGCGCTTGTTCCACTGCTTGACGCCAGAGCTGGCCTGCAGGGCATGTGGACAGAGACAGACAGGGGGCTGTGAGCTGGGCACGAGGGAGAGTGGGATTTGATAGGAAGAGTGCTGCACTAACTATAGGGATATCCTGCATCTGATTACAGCTCAGCCACTAACAAGTGGCAGCAACCCCCTTGAGTCCCCAGATGCAGGAATCTGACATTGGATTAGTGCCTGTGACCTTCAGTTCTGTCATCCTTGGCCTCAATGCCTTCCCCTATAGGGAAGATTAAAAGGGCAAGAGATGAGCCAAAATGGTAGAGCAGAGGGCAGGCAGGGACAGTGGCAAGGCTGATGGAGAGAATTGCTGGACCCTAGACTTCAAGGAGACACCACCACCACCACCCCCCTTTCCATAGCAAGAGGGTCCAGCTGAGGATGAGTCATTAGGTTGCTCCAGTTGGGTAGGTCACCCAGCATATTTCAAAATCACTGTATCCGTCCATCAGGAGATCTAGCAGGATTCCCAAATATGACACTAATTGTTCTGTGTGATTATGGGAAGATACTTGACCTCTCTGAGCTTTCATAAAATTAGAAGATTCATTCACAGAGGTATACCAAATGAGGAATGGAGGACCCACCACAATAGACGTGGACTATGGTAACCACAGAGGACTCACAGTGCTAAGAGGAGAAAGCGCTGGGCATGGGGGCAGAAAGGCAGAGGGGGCCTCACCTGTTTGAAGAGCCAGCCCGCTTTGGTGACAGGGGCATTGGGGTTTCGCTTCATGGAGTGTGAACGTTTGCCAAAGGCAATGGCCTTGCGGGATGTCCGGGTGGCCTAGGGAGGCACAGAGAGAAGCCAGCCTGACTTCGTCCCTCTGCTGTTTTCTGTTCCACTGGCCAGGGGAGCAGCTGCACCTACCTCTCTGGGGTCACCCCCAGGCGCCCTCATGCTGACAGACCCACGTGTGAATCTTGGATCTGTTACTAAGTCAAGAGCACATCCTCCTAAGTCTTTGGCTCTTTCTCTGATTTCTAAAATAGGGTTCAAAAATAATAATCCTGGCTGCCTGACAGCAGTGGGGGCTTGGGGGTTTTCTTGAAGAGAAAATAAGATTTTTTCATTTCACGCTTGGCCTACCCTTCTTTTGCTGTCCTTACTCCTGCATCACCATCCCCTCAGAATCCTGTTCGTCCCCACACATGCCCCCACCACTGGCCAGGAGGGAGCACCCACACGTGCTCCAGCTCCTCGTCATGCGGGGGCCCTGCCATTCCTCCACTTCTGGCAACGGCCCCTCTTTCCTGAATCACCAGAGGTAGATGGACCTTCCCCCATGGAGTCCTTCTCATCACTCTCAGCTTCTAAAGCCTTCTTTCAGATTCAGTCATCCGTCTCATTCAGTTTTGCCATCCCTAGGGCACTGTTCTTAAGAATGACCCATCTGATGCCTTAACTTTATACAACCTTGATGTCCTCAACGCAGAATCCTCCACTGCCACCCAGAACTGTCTCCCACGGCCGCCTTAGACCTGGTTAGCACCAGAGCCCCTTCATCGCTAACATCTTCAATCTAATATTCCCATTTTCTGACCCCAACATCCCATTCTTTGGGCTTTCTCACTCCACTGGGATCCCCAACTCCTCAATTCTTCCCTTTCTTTCCATCAGCCACCTCGTGGTTTTAGTTATTTCCCTACAAAGTGTAGGTCCCGTGGTAAAGTAGATCAACTGCACCCTCCTTCTGCCTAATTGTCTCTAAAACTCAAAATCCCAGATAGTCAAAGTCATCCAACCTCCCTCCGCTCAGCCAGATTACGGCTGCTGCTGAGAAATCACGTGTGATACAGATGAAGCCACTGCAGATCCACATTCCCCAGCCCCAGCTGGGCTTAGGCCCAGATGGCACCTCCATTCTGTACCCCCACTGTTCTCCCCAGCCCTGCAATTTCCCCCTCTGCCCTCCCTGCAATGGACCTGGATCCTCTTCAACAGAGAAAATTGATGTTATCAGACATGCACTCCCTCAATTTCACACCCTTTTACCCAGAAAATTACCACCCTTACCTGTCTTTGTCTCTTTCCCTCCAATGTAAAAAAAAAAAAAAAAAAAAAAAGTTGCCATCCTTTTTAAGGCTAACACACCTAATCCACCATCTCCTCTGAGACTTTGTTCCATTAATCATAATCTCCTCTCAATTTTGTCTTTAACTTTTCCTTCTCTGCTTGCAGCTTCTCCACAAACATGCTCAGGTAGCTCCATCTTAATGCATCACTCTGCCTCTCTCTCTGTCTTGTCTCTCTATCTCCCATGCATCCCTCATACCCCTAAATGCCCCCTTAACCCTGCATCTGCTGTCAGGTAACACCTTCCCTCCCTTCCCTCTTTCTCTTCAGAAATAGGCTCCTGGGAAGAGTCCTGACTTCTCTCCTCCCATTCACTCCTAACATTCCTCCACCTCTTGTCTGAAATGGCTCTTGTAATGACATTGAACCAAGAGTGTGTAGTCCTTGACTACTCTAAAGCACTGGACAATATCAGCCCTGCTGTCCTTCCTGAAACTCTTCTTTTGGTTTCTGTGGTGCTCTTCTTCCTTTTCAACACTTCCATCTGTGGCCACTCCTCCTCTACCTCCACTCTGTCTGAGTGTTGGTGGACCTTAACTAAACTTTTATCCTTCTATTCTTGTTTATATCATTACACATTGTGCTTGTATAACCTCACCTACCAGCAATATGCTGACAATTCCCTACCCTATATCTAAGACCTCTCTCCTAGCCCCAGTTCATTTGGCAACTGGTTATCCACACATGATTAAGAAAAGTACAAAACCAAACTCATCCTCTTTCTAACCAAACCTGTTCTTTGATGTTTCTCCTCTTAGTGAATAGCATAGTCCTCTCAGACACCCAGACCAGCGCTCCAAACTGCCTCACGCTGCCCCCTCTACTCCTTCATACAATCACTTATGCAGGACTAAGGAGTCTATCTTTCTAAACGTTCTCAAATTCCACTTGTTGCCTCACAGGTTGTCATCTCCTCTGTCCAGCCTCCACCATGAACTAAGGTTATCTTTCTAAAACATAATATAATCCCATCACTCTCACTACCACTTATCACTTAGAAATGAATTCAAATTCCTCAGCACAGCACACAAGCGCAGGTCTATAAGACCTGGAAGAGCCTGTAACCCACCTTCTGCCATGTTAGCAGACAGGCCCTGCCCCTGGTCATGCCTAACTCCTGTGCTTCTCTCCCGCACCCAATTCCTTGGTTCACTTGCTCTTCCATAGGGGGAGGGAGAGCCCCATGTCCCTTATCTACAAATCCCAACTCATTTTTTAAAGCCTAGTGCAGACCCACTACTCCACAAAACCTCCCAAGCCCCACCCCCAGAACAGTTAGCTGTTCCCTCCTCTCCATCCCTTCTTATAGTCTAAAAGTTATAGTCTAAAACTGTTAGCCTTCCATTTCCTTTACTAGACTGTGAGCTCTTTACAGGAAGGAATGTTTATCTCTTTATTGCCAGAACCTAGCAAGGGATCTGGCTATAGGGAGCATGCTAAATACTTGTAGAATGAAGAAAAGAATAAACTGGGCTTTATTATAAAGTACCCCCAAAACTAGGAAATAAAATTATTTTCCAAACTTTACTTGTAAAATCCCACATATATGGCTGAGATCAGCCATCTGAAGAAGTCTAACAATAAGCAAGTCCCCAGATCCTCGCCTTTCCTCTCAGTCCATCATGGTCATAACCTCCTCTGGGCAGCCTGGAGGCTGCTTCCCATAGTTCACCACTGCAGCTAATCTCCTGCCAACCCCTCCATACTCCAGCCTCCTTGGCTTTATGACACCGCTCCCTAGCAACCCTCAGCCTTAGGTCAATTCTACCACCTTCCTTCTCTGCTTCCATAGCTAGACTATGAGCATTGCTGGAGGAAATCTACACACCTGGGGACTGGAGCCACACAGATTGAGTCCATGACCTCAGGTGACCTTTTCAACCTATAGAGTAATAGTTCACATGTCCCTTGTTGACCACTGTCCCTGCTCTCCAAACTTTTGGCATATTCTCAAATCTCCAGTGCTGCCTCATCCACCCAGCTCCTCTCAGCACACAACCCTGCCTGCTGCTTCCCAGCAAAAGTTGAGGATGTCAGATGGGGATGCCTTTAATTTCCTAGAGCCACTCCCCACCCTCCTGCACTTCAAATGCCTGTTTTTAAATGCAGTCTCAGGAAGAGCATCTCTTCCCTATCCCGGCTTACAGCACCTTTGCATCTGACTCTGGTCTCCACAGAAACATGACTCACTGGCTATCCCCTCTCTCCTGAACCTATTCACTGGGTCATTCCACCCCTGCTTCTGATATCTTGAAACAACACAAAATGAACAAAGAAAGCCTACCTCCATCTTGCATATCTTTCTAGCTTCTGCCCTCTGCCCTTCATTTCCTTTAACAGCCAAGTTTCTTTAAAAGTATTTTTTGAAATATTTCAAACATTTAGAAAAGTATGGAATAAATCACCACTATGTATTAATTTTTTCCCCTAATAAAATATGGCAAATAGACCTGAAACTCCCTTTGAGCCCCTTCACAACCTCATTACCTTTCCTTCCTCCCCAGAGGCAACCACTGACCCAAAATTAGCTGGCCTGTCCATGGTTATGTGTTGTATTGCATAGTTACCTATAAATGTGTAGTATTGCTTTTCATGTTTGTACATTTTACATAAATAATATTTTTTCATGGTCTGCAACTTGCTTTTAATTCAACATTATGTTTTCAAGTTTATCCTTGTTAACACACAGAGTTCTAGTCCATTTGATTTTTGGAGAGTACTTCATTGCATGACTAGACCACCACTGATCGTCTGGTTTCTTAGAACAGTTTCTTCTCTTCAGTGTTTACATCTCCCCTCCCACCTCCTCTTTAGCCCTCTCTGGCTTGCCTTCTATGCTCATCAACCACTGGACTGCCCTAGTCAGGTGTCCAGTTACCACAATGCTGTTTAACCCCCTGGACGTTCTCATCTAAGTAAGACCTTATCATACTGACCCCTTGGCAACATCCTTCTCCAGATTACTTCTTCTTCCTGGGACCCTCTTCCCTCCTCCTCCCTTTCTGAGTTCTCAACTGCCACGTCCTTCATGAGTTATTCTTCTTTTGCTGCCCTCCAGATCAGTGGTTCTCAAAGAGGGTGGAACAATTTTATTTCATAGGGAACATCTGACAATACCTGGAGACACTTTTGATTGTCACCAGGTGGGTTTTACTGGCATCTAGTGGGTAGAGGCCAAGGATGCTGCTCAGCAGCCTATAATAAATGAATAACCCCACACTGCAAAGAATTATCCAACACAAAATGCTAATAGCGCCAAGGTTGAGAACCCTGGGTCTAGACGTTGATTTTCTATGAGGTTCTAGGCCAAGCACCTCGCCTGCTCTTTGGAGCCTGCAGACATAGCTGGACGGGCTAATACGTTTCCTAGGATTCCTAACCGACAGCCTGCCTTGGAGGCTGGACTCACCCGGACGCTGGGCCTCTCTGGAGGGACCTCAGACACCATGTTGTGGTTGGATATGTCACTGTTGGTGGTAGCCGGGCGTTTCCCACCCGCTTTATTGGACATGTCCAAAGCCGATCTGATTTCAGGTTGACCAGAAGAGAAGAAAGAGACTATTCAGAACCAAGAAACAATGGAAGCCACCATCCCTTTCCCACCCTGCCACCCACTGTTCCAACATCAGCACAAAATTAGACCAAGTGCCATCAGGAGGTCAGCTTACTACTCCCTCGGCTCTTCTGAGACTATATGCCAGTAATCCTGACTGTTTCCTCTTTCCTATAAATTTATTTTAAAAACCTCAACCCTAGGACTCTGGAACTCCTTTTCCTTTTAAAAGACACGCTAGCCCAGTGCACCGTGAGAGCCATTTAATTATCTTTTTTCTTTCTTTCACTGAGCCGAGATCCAGAGCGAGGGGAATGAGCACTTGGCTCTCGTGGTTATATCAGATTCCCTCACTACTCCCCTCAGCAGCCCACAGGTGATATGCCAAACTCAGGCCCGTCTCACTGCTTTAGCTCAACCTGTGATGTGCGCCCACCTGAGAGCTGCTAGATTTTGGGAAAAGTGGACGAGGCTGTTAAGCCAGAGGGCCTCAGAGGCTTCCAGCCCTCAGAACTGAAGGGAGTGACCCTAAATCCCTTTAATCTCCTTCCCCATCCCCTCCCCCTTCACAGCTGTGAAGTGGCAGTGGGGTGGTGCAGTTAAATATGGAGAGGTTAGGCAGTAAGTGGAGCAAACCTACGTTTTCAAGTCAAATTTTTTGTTTTCCTCTGGGACCTGGCCAGTCACTGGGTGTAGAAATGTATTCCGTCTTTCATTGTGGCTGTGGAGGCAAAATGGAGAGAGAAGTTGCGGTCAAGATGAAGAAAGCACAAACACAAGCGAAGTGTGGACAGGCGCTGGGCAGTGACAGGGCTGGTGACCATGTAGGAGCTCGCTCCTCTGATCTCCAGTGGGATCGTGAGGCTGAGAGACACAGCGGCAGTCAGGCGGGGGTGGAAAACACACCTCTCACAAGCCAGTGATAACCACTTACTAGAGATCCCTGAGGCTGGAAATAAGCCCCATTTAACCCTCTCAGTGGTCATCCGGGGCAGTTATGTGGGTAGAGCAGGGAAGGGATCCAACAGTCAAGATGTCACACGTGGCAGCTCTCTCTGGGGACAATGCCTGCCAGAGCTCCACATAAAAACTGCTCACTCATTTCTGCTGAGAGAATTCTCTCGTGACCTTGGACTCTTTCCTATCCTGCTCTGTGTTCCATGTCCTTAAATGAAGTAAGAGATCCAGATGAGCTTTGGCTGGAACCCACCCTCACCGTAAGTCCAGGGTCTCCCAGGCTACTGGATATTGCAGACACTTCAGGGGTTACCAGGCATGAGGTTAGGTGCTGGCTCAATAGTCAGATCTAATGAACGGATGGGTGGCCTAGGAGTGGGGTGTTGTGAGGACAGGCTGCAGGAAGCAGGGGGGCATGGGCCAGGGGCAGGGTCTGTGCAGAGGCAGATGGGGGGTAATATTGTGGAGGCTCCTTTGGGAAGTCCTGCTGTGGCTCTTCTGGCTGAGTGAATGTCAGGCTAGTTCCCTGGTGGCTCTTTGGGGAGATGGGGGGAGGGGCAGTAGATAGAGCATGGAGGGGGCGGGTACAGTGGGTCTAAGCCACAGATGGCTGCCATTTGAGATGGGTCCTGCACACAGAGGACCACCTGGCAAGGAGGCTGTAGGAGATTCAAGCATGCAGCCAATGAGGGGCCAGAAGAGTGTTAAGGTCCCCTTCACCCACCCCTCTTGAAAGAGACACTTCTGAGAGCCCAGAGCAGGCTCAGTCCACCCCTGGGCAGAGCCAGTGGAGGTTGTGCCGAGGCTGTGGGTCCCGACATCAGCCGGCCACATTAGCGCTCCCACAGCAGATGGCTAGCTGGTCAGCTCATGCCAGAGTAAAGAGGTTTTAGCCTGGTCCCTTCAGCTGCACAAGAAAAGTAAAATAACCTTGTGGAGACCCCCTTTGAATAGCCCTGGGCACATCCTAGCCCTTGAGCTCTCTGTTGAAGCTAAAGATAATGTCAAAAGGCATTTTTTTCAGCTTCCAAACCAGTCCTGTTCAGATGGAATTCAAAGGCGTGTAGTAGGTAGATGCACAGTGGGCGGTGGCTATAGCCTAAGGGAAATCTAGGTTTTGCAGCCTGGGCTTGCTGACCAGGACCCTAATTCTGGCCCTGTCCAACCAGCCCGGGTTCTAACACTACTACATTGATCACCTGCTCCCACTTCCCAAACTCTCTTCCTCCCTCCCTGCCAGGTCCAACCAGGATATTCTCTTTGACCTAACTGCAGGGGAGCTTTGCAGGGGAGGGTAGCTGTTTAGTCACCCTCATCCCTGGCTCTGCCCTAACTAGGGATTCAGGGGGCTGGCAGTCTGTGACAGCTCAGGTCCTCAAGGAGCCAAGGTCTCTGCTTTTTCCCAGTGGCACAAAGCACCTGTCCACCACCCCAGCTCCCTTCTGCTCTACATGTTCCTGAGCTAACTCTGCTGAGACCTTCCCTGCAGGCCCTAGTAAACACACACACACGCGCACAGAAGCACACAGTCTGCTGTCGGCTGGCGCACTTCTTCCAGAGCATGGCGAATCTCTCCCTGCCCCAGACTCTCCTACCCAGCAACCCCTACAAATGACGTCCTCTCTCCAACCCAGCAACACCAATTTCAAAATAGCTTCCCCCTGACAAGCACTGCAATGCAGCAGCCACTGACCTAACTGTTCTCCCTCCTCCAGGTCAGGTCAGGCAGACCCCACACTCTGAAGCCCAGGATCTAAGGAGCTGCCAACTCCACAAGCTCCCTCATCGTTTGGCTCATGTCCACTGAAGACATCCCTACCTGACCCGGCGATCAGCCCGAAATTTCAACATCTTTTTGGCAGCTCTGTCCCCGTTCGGCAGCCTCAGAGGACCCACCAGCCACCCTGCTCCTACCATCCCTCTGAGCAGTAAGTCCTTTGGTCCCGCGCAGGGCCCTGGCCGAGCTCCAAACACTGCTGGTCCCCCCTCCTCCTGGCTCTAGCATGAGGGAAGGGGGAGGAGGGCTCTCCCCAGGTGGTGGGAGGGATGCCCAGGTGCCCGAGGGGGCTTGTGGCTCCCCAGCATTCAGCCCCTCAGAGTGCTCCAGGCAGAGCGAGCGAGCAGGGGATGATCCTCCCAGTCCAAGTCCCAAGGAGAAAATGCTGAGATGGAGAGACAGGCGTACGTGGAGCAGGTGTACAACTTCCAGGTAGTCTGACCTCACTGAGCTAAGGACACAGAGCAGCCTGGCGGGCGGAGGAGTCTGGGGCTGCCTGCCCAGGTTCATGGCAGAAACTCAGCCAGCCGACCTGTGGGAAGACACTTCTCTCTGCATCCAACCCCCAGCCCAGGACACGGGCCCTTGGGCTGAAATCAGCTTGCTTCCCAGAGACGCTTCTGATCCTGTGGCACAAGGGTTAAATGAAGTTCCGATTCATGCTGTTGCCATGCTGCCTGGGAGCTGAGGTTGATTACGTCTCCTCTCTCCCCTCAGCCTGCCCAGCCTTCTTCCGTCTGCAGGAGCAGAATGGGCGAAGCTTCTCTGCCAAGTCCCCTACACACTCCCGTTCGACACAGCCCCAGCTCCCTTGCCCTCTGCTTAGGGTGGTCCAGCTGATGAGGAGCATGTGGAGCACAAGGCGCTGGTGTTGTAGAGCCAGATCTGGTGGCAAGAACCGGCTTCTTTGCTTGGGCAAAATTGAAGGAAAGCTTCTTTCTAAAGCTTGGGATGGAGAGGGCAGCAAATGGGGCTCAGGCGGGGCTGGGGGGTCACCATGTGTTTATTTCTGAAAATCTTCCCAGATGCAACATGATCAATTCCAGCTGGCAACTGTCGGATCTGCTCAAGGGCAAGGAGATCTGCATTTTCGTTCATTCCCCTGAACTCTTCAGACACCAAAAATTTCCCCTTCTCCTAATGCCCTCCGTGACTTAGGGTCTTGGGACTGCAAGGGCCTCAGAAGTTCATCTCTTCCATCTCCCTACCGCCAGGCAAGCCCACTGGCTCTGCAGTCCATTTCATTAAGTGTTTTGGTTGTTTGTAAGGGGTTCAAGCAAGGAAGGCTCCACACCCACTGTTCTTACACTGCTGAGATGCTCTTTTTGTTAGCAAATTTCAGTCCCTCTGGCTTTCAAGATTAATCCATTTTTATCTTTGGAAGACAAAATCCTTTCTGACTAATATGGTTCCTTTTAGCAGCACCAGGCATTCTGGTGACATCACAGTCTGTTGTTATGGCAATTCTGTGATGTCACAACAGACACTGAAAGGGAGAGGCTAATTTTTTTTTGAACTGAGGATAGAACTTGGTCAGAGGACAATGCAATCAATGAACAGAAGAGCAGACAGACAGCACTATTATTTAACCTGTGATGAAACAAGCCGATCAGATAGAGCTCGGATCAACAGCTGTTGATACTTAAGCAACTAATCCTAAAATCAAAAGGCTGATATACTCAGACATTTAGTGGTACGTTTGCAAATGTTTTCTTCTAATGACAAGAGGCTTCAGTTTCCAGATGCCACATCCTCCCTTCCCAGTTCCCCGAACCCTGCTGTGGTTATGGAGAGCTGCCCCCCCCCCACCGCATGCACACCTGAGGGCTCTGCCTATGCACAGCAGAACAGTATGTGTTGAATGAATGAGCCAACGAATGAACGAACAAAAGTAACTCTCCGTGCTGATTTAATTTTTATCCACCTGCATTTGGAGTCTGACATTCTATTACCAAGGACTTCCTATCTCTGCTCTCTCTTAAAATTAATTACTTCCTCTCCACGAGAGAAGCTTTTTCTGCCCCCTCACCCCTTCACTCAACTCCCCTTCCTGGCTTCCCCCTGAACATACTGTCTGGCTTTGATCCATCTTCATTAGGAGGGGATGACAATTAAGCTCCTCTGCACTGGAGGAGGGGGTGGAGGTGCATTGGGAAAATGAGTTTTCTTTCTCTAGAAGAAAAATAGCCCCTTTCCTTTCAAGTTGAGCTCAGGGGCCTCTCGCAGCCTTTGCTTAAGTTGCAAGTTGAATTACTTCTCCCACGCCCAGTGAAGGCAGCACAGGGAATAGGAATGGAGGCTCAAGAGTTTGCCCTGTCTGTTGAGAGCTCTGAAATCCTTGGTTACGTCAGCACACAGCACACAGCACACAGAATGCTTAGTTCGGGTTCTTTTCCTTCGCCACTAAATTACACAGAATGGCAGCTTTTCATTTCAGTTTTGACATCAGGAAGAATTTACCAGGTGCAGAACACTTTTTAAAAAGGAAACAAAGAGGGGTAATCAGTTTTCACTCTCCTTTGCCCTTCTGGGATGACAAAGGGCCCCCATTTCTCAAGGACGAATGGTTATGAACACATCTCCAAATAGACCTCTCAAAGTCCACCAAGGAAAGGCAGTAAAGGAGATTTGGGGATGGAGGCAGGAGCATCCGTAAACTCCTGGGTTGCCCACCAGGTGTTAACCTTGTCCCCTGTACCTGCAAAGGTGGCCCCAATAGCAGTGTCATCAGTGGAAAGAGAATTGGCAGGACCAGACTTTCGGTCCAAGATGCAACATGAATTAGCACTCTGATTTGACTCCTTTGCCCCTTAGGGGTTTTTTTGTTTGTTTTTTAGATTTTATTTACTTATTTTTAAAAGATGTTATTTATTTATTTTTAGAGAGAGGGAAAAGAAGGGAGAAAGAGAGGGAAAGACCAAGGTGTGGTTGCCTCTTGTGCACCCCCTACTGGGGACCTGGCCTGCAACCCAGGCATGTACCCTGACTGGGAATCGAATTGGCAACCTTTTGGTTCACAGGCTGGTGCTCAATCCACTAAGCCACACCAGCCAGGGTGGCCCTTCGTTTTTCTCCTATAAAATAATAGCTGCAAACTTTCAAAAATGTGCATAAGACATAATGGTTTTGATTATTTTGCTTAAAAACAAATAAAGAAATATTCCAGGTGCTGAAGCTAGAAAATGACATCACAGGGTCTCAGGGTTTAGAAGGCTCAGTACGAGGGGCTGGCATTCCATAAGCACCAAGACCAATAGATGACAAAGAAAAGGGGCAGATCCTCTCCGCTCTCCAGGCATTTGTCTCTCCATCTAGTTGGGGCGTTTCTCCAGTTGAGGAGTCTAAGCCTCTAAAGCCCTAGTGACAACCTCACTGCAGACATAACTGCATACTGATTTCTCTCTGAATGTCCTCCCCGAGATTCAACATCTATCTGAAGTGATATCTGGCATTAAACGTTGAAAGGCAGCAAATTCAACCTGGATCTTCACAACCCTTTGCAGGCATGCATGTTTGCACGCGCGCACACCCGGGCTAGACGCCCAGAGCTCCCACTGTGATAAATATTAAACAACTACAGGAAGGCACTCAACTCCTTCCATCCCTGGGCCTCTCTTGGTTATCTGCCGTACACCAAGCTGCTTCATTTCCATAGCTCCTGAGAATCTGCTGACAGAGAATTAGCCCTGGCCAGGCTTCCCCATCCAGAGAATGCTCTGGCTTCTGGCATTACAGCTCATTAGATGGAGAGAGGACAGTGAGGTGAGTGGGAAGGACGGCTGCCTATGGCCCACCCCTCCCACTTCATTCTTTTCCTCCGGCTAGCAAATTCCAAGCCAGCGCTGTCCACACCAGGGAGGGTTTCTACTGCCAACAGAGGGGAAGGTGGGAGAGGTTTGGTTCCCTCTCATCACCTCCCCCTTCTGAGAATCTCATCATTATTTTCAAGGCACTTTATCTGCTCCGGCATTCTGTCCCAATTAAAACCCAGCTAGGTTTACATCTCCAACAACCCTGACGTGCCTGCTTCCTGGAGCTCCCCTAGTCATCCCTAGGAAAACATACATGCCCCAGCCGACTCCTCCCTGCCAGAGTCCCTCTGTTCTCCTTACTGTTGTTGCACACAGAGAAGCCTAAGCGAGTCAGGCCCAGTGGCATCTCAGGGTATTTGCAAGCGAGGAGATCCTCTAAAGACATGGTCTCTTTTCCATTTGCTGCCTACGGATCAAAACACCACTTCTGCAGGCCTGGGGGCCCAGCTGCCAGCCTTATACTTGTACTTGCACCCGCTCCCTCTCCTCTCTGTCCTGGCCCCACCTCTCCTCCTATGCCTCAGTAATTTCCAAAATGACTTGAAGAGGGTGTCCTCCCATGAGCAAGGTCATGGACCTCTGAAAATGCCAGGCCAGTGGGCTGAGTGTCAAAGAGGGAAAACCTGCACTGTTCTTTCCCACTTACCTCTGCCTGCGCTCACACCCCATCCTTACCCTCGGGGGGAAAGCACACTTCCTTCCCCACAATGGCCAGTCAGGGGACACTGGGGAAGGTGGCCCTGAGCTGGGCCCTCACCTCAGGCAGAAAGCACAAGAGCTGGCTCAGGAGCCAAGGGATGGAAATCACAGATCAGGGGCCAGATCCAGGTTTCCTCCCTCCCATCCTATGTGAGAGTCCTTTCCCATCTGCGTCCCTTTTATTCCAATGACAGGAGAGAGGAAGCCGAAGGCAGCAGGGTAAGGGTGGGAGGGCCTGTGTACTCTTTAGTCAGGGTAACAGCTCACTGTGCGCATGTGTATTTGTCTATATGTATGTGTGTGCTGTGCCTACATGTGTATGCCTGTATGTGTGTGTGGTGTGTCTCTGTGGGTAGTGTGCATTGTGTAGTGTGTGTCTATTTGTGTATGTTGTGTGTCTATATGCATGACATGTGATAAGGCTATGTGTGTAGTGTGTATGTGTGTCTGTGTGTAAATGTGTGTGCATAAGTGCCTGGATGTCTGTGAGTGTGTATGTGTATACGTATGTTGTCAGGTGAGATGTGTCTATGTGTTATATGTGTCTCTGCGTACATGGCTGTGTGCATACATGTCTGTTGTGTGTGTGTGTACATTTGTGTCTATGTGATGATGTGTGTATCTATGTATGCATGTGTGTTGTGTGGTATTTGTTGTGTGTGTAGTATGTGTAACCGTAGACCTGTAAATGCATGTGCACGGTGCATACATGTGTGTCTGTGTAGGATGTGTGTGCGTGCATGTACATGTATGTGTAAATGTGGGAGGATCTGAATATCTCTCAGAAGAACTTTGCAGAGAATCTTTATGAAGATCTTCCATCATAGCTTGGATGATCTCATTTTTAAACCGATTCCTTTACTTTATGATTTCCTTTTGTCTTCTGGAAAGTGAAGACGACCAGGGTAGATATTCAGCATTGCTATGCCAGTTACTAAAGCATGACACTTCCTCCTTATCGGCTGCTAAGGAGCTGCTCTGCCAGTCTGTGAGTACCCTCCCCACCTCTCAGTGATCCAGAGACACCACAGGGGCCCTCCAGCACCCCATGCCAGTGTCCTTCAAGGTGGACACACTCTTAGCTGTCATTGCTTGGGTGGCCATTCCTGAACTGTCTTAACACGGATGTCCCTTCCAGTGTTGAAAACCATGGTTCTGGGGCCCAGAGGTGGCCACAGGCAGGACGAAGGCATTTTCCCCTTACATCCTGGCCCAGTGTGGAAAACTGGGCCAGCCCAGCTCCCCGGGGCACCTCATACTCCTGTCCTTGGGCTTTCATCTTGTTCCCTGCAAGGGGGAGAGGGAAATGAAAGGGGAGAAAAAGGAGTTTCCTGGGGCTCCAGCTCCATATTTTCCTTCTCTCAGCCTCCAGCTAAGCCAGATAGTAAGAGGGAAAAGGCTCCAGTCCCCTCCCCTCGGCCTCCAAATTGCCTTCTCCTGACAGTTGGCCACACAGAAAGAGTCCCAAGAGGTAAAACAGGGCACAGCAATAATTAATTACCCCTCCTCCCCCAGCTCTGAGCCTAACCCCAACCCCCTACCTTTCAGAGGCTGAGGCAGCCCAGCTGTCCTCTCCCAGACCCATGGAAGGTCATTCATTCCTGGCTCAGCAGATTTGGTTCTGGTGTCCCACAGAGAGCAGTGACCCCACCCCACAGGAAAGAATTTTACAAAGTAAGTGTTCATATGAAGCTGGGTTGATGTCCTTCCTTCCACATCCTCAAAAGCTACAACAAATGCCTTTTTGGTTCCCAATCCAGCAACTTTTGAGGGTCAAGCTGTTTTGTGCCTTAGTTTCCTCCTTTGGGAATGAAACAATGGTAGTAAGTGAAGTCTTGTTCGGTGGACAACACAAATTTTCCACCAGACTAGACAGCAAAGGAAGAAAGATGATGGTGCTGTGAGGGGTCAGAACTGAGGGGAAAATTGAAATTCATGGGTGTGGTCCCTGGTCCTTGCATTGGATGGAAGACAAGGCCCCTTTTGGAATCAGGGAAGCTCAGGTCCACTGCCCCAGCTATAGTGACAGGAGAGACAAGACAAAATTCCCGTCTCCTTGGTTGCCCTCGTCCCTTCTATCTGCCCAACCTGAGCTCCTGGTCTCCAAGAAATAAAAGGAAGAGAGCTTCATGGTTCAGGGAGATTCCAGCCCCATGGCCTGCTGGGAGGATGCAGGGATGAAAGACACAGACCCTCCCACTCTTAACCCCTATGGCATGTCTGGGGACTGTGTGTGATGTGGGGTGGGGGTCCTGTCTAAGCACAGAGATGTGGAGGAGCAGCCACATCCACACCCCTTACAGCCTGGCCTTCTTTGTCACAGTGCCCTGGCCAGCAGTCACACACAGCAGGAACTGAAGGGCTGTCTAAGGAGTGGCTGCAGAGGCAGGTCAGTGTTCTGACCATGGCTGGGGGCAGCAACATGTGCCATTCTACTCTGCAATGTTGAATTGTGAGTGAAAGAGGCAGGAGAGTTCAGCCTCAAATTCGTCTCAGCAGATCCCATGAGCAGGTTCTCCATCTGCTCTGTGGCCCCTCCTCTCCCTGCCCCCTCCCTAGTGGCCAGCTGGATTCTGATAAACGTCTACAAAGAAGAGGATTTGTCTGGGGAAGAGGAGAGCAATAAATCCACAGGAGTGGGAGAGCAGGAGCCTGGGTGACTACTTTTAGAAAAAGGAGCCTTCACCTGGGGGGTTCCATGGGGTGAGGGTACAGAGGCAAGTGGGATGGCAACAAATCTCTAGTGTAGAGCTGCACCTGGGGGCACAGGGTGGGTCTGCTCCTGTGCCCAGAGGGAGGTTCAGCTGCTTGTCCCTCCTGGACTGGGAGTAACAGGCCAGCAGGGACACACATGGATTGTGGGAAATTCTGAACATCTCCTTTGCCAGGACTGAGGAGTCTGGAACTTCCCATGTACTTGGGGAGCCTGCCAAGGGCTCAGAGGGCAGAGGAATGTCCTGGATTACGGTCTGCTAGAGGGAGGATCCAAAAGGAGCTTGGGGACAAGGGCCTCCAGTGGAACCAGGCACAAAACAGCTATGCCTGGGGAGAGGCATTGGTGTCGTGTCCCTCTGTGGACTGAGGACAATTGTCATGAGCTCCTCTGACATCTCAGAGCAGAAAAGTAAGATTTGGACGGGAAAGGACTTGGAGAACATTTGAAGAAAGCTGTTTGATGAAGACCAAGAACAGACCATGCGTGGATTATCCTTAAAGACAAGGGGGAGGGCGGGGCTGTCAGCACTGATCTGCTGCCTCCCTGGCCTCAGATTCTGCAGTTGTGACATGCAGTGACACGCAGTGACACTGGAGTTGCTGTGAGGATTAAACAAGGTCACACTTAAAGCATCCAGGACAGCAATTCTCAACATTTTTCATCTCCTGGTACACATAAACTAATTACTAAAATTTCGTAGCACACCAAAAAAATGTATTTTTTGCTAATCTGACAAAAATAGGTATAGTTTTGGTTGATTTGCAAAAACTATCACCTACACTTTTTGCTCCACAGTGACTTTAAAGAGAATCAGGTGCTTATACTTGTATGCACGAATTTCTGGTACCAAGAGTTACACAATAAGATGCAGCCTTATTATGCAACCTGACCTGTAAGATGCAACTCTATTATATGACCCGTATGTTTATGATTCAAGATGGGGCATTCATACCAGACAGCTATTGCTGTGCTGACCGCTGCCATTTTTTAATTTGACAGTCTAAGGGAAAAGAGGTCAGTGCCTCTGACTAAACAGCCAGGTGTTGCATATTTTAAAAACTCTTGCAGCACACTGGTTAAAATTTGCTGGTGTAGGAGAATGTTTGACATGTGATAGTTGCTAAGTGTCTGAAGTTATAACCATTAATAAAGTAAAAGAATAAAAAAATTAGTAGCACTATCCCAAATCTGTGCCATCTGATTTAGTAGCCATCAGTTATATGTAACTGTTTACAATTAATCATTAAAATTAAATAAAATGAAAAACCAGTCCCTCAGTCATACCAGCCAAATTTCAATAGCCACATGGCTACCACACGGGACAGAGCAGGTGTAGCACGTTCCACAGGCAGAACAGCCTATTGGACAACGCTGGGCTAGATATTCTCTAAGCCACTGTCCAGTTCTAACATTTTGGTAGTCTACGAAATACTTGACTTCCAACTAGTCTGTCCTTCCACCAGCTGTGTGCTCAGTGTCCGCTGGGAATATGTGTGCCCTTACAGTCTTCAGTTAAACCGAAAAGAAACAGAAATCTCCTGCCAGCAACAATAACAAAAATGTTATAAATGTAAATCAAAGGATACATTTCAAAGTCCATTAAAATTAATTTGGATAATCCATCATTTTTAAAAAATATATGTATTAAGACTCCCCTCCATAGTTTGAAAATACTGTACTGCCCTAGTCTAGTGGCTCAGCTGATTGGAGCATCCTCCCATTCACCAAAAAGGTTGTGGGTTTGATTCCCAGTCAAGGCACATACCTAGGGTGCAGGTGAGATCCCTGGTTGGGGTGTGTACGGGAGGCAACTGATTGTTCCCTCTCACATTGATACTTCTCTCCCTTCCTCCTTTCCTCTCTTTCTATGATATGTCTCCCCCTCTTGACTTCCCAAAGATTTCCCTGTGTTTTTATTTTAAAAAAAATAAAAATTTAGAAATTAAATAAAAATAGAAAGATTGTTACTGACAGCCCTACTAGGGGCAGGCGGTGTGGGATGGGGCCATTTGGGAAAGGTTATACTGCAGCTCAAGGAGGTGGGGAGAGAGGAGAGAAAAAGTGCAAAAGAGTTCAGGAAAAAAAGTCTGGAGACACAGAGGATGTCCTCCCTCCTGCCTTTCCTTTCTTCACAGATTGGCCAACTTCTGATCAAGGCGGCAAGGAGGAAGAGGAAAGAGAAAGAGGTGGTTTGCAGGGTCTTTTGGTCCAGAGCAAGACGAGCCAGCACGGGGGAAGAGAGGAAGGAGCTGCCACCAAGAACAGCAGGCTTAGGAGTCTTCCTTCCCCTGCACCCACCCAGACCCGATGGAACCCATGCTAACAAATGGCATATGAAGCAGGTGCCAGAGTGTGTTCATGGATAACCACGGCTTAGAGAAGGGAGGAAAGATCTCAGAAGAGTGGTAGAAGCACTCCCAGGCCCAGACCCCAGCCTGGAGCCCAGACAAGGGAAAGAAGGGGCCTAGGGAAGAGGGGAAAAGGAGGACGGGAATCAAGTAAGAGACATTTCTGTTCCCTCTCTTGTCCCCCTGCCATGCAGTGGCCTTAAAGGAAGATGAGCTGTGACAAGGAGGAACGGAATGCTTTGGGAGTCCAGTAGAGAAGAGAGAAAGGGAAAGGGATGCTGTGCTGGTCTGCATTAGGACAGAAGCCAGTCTTGGTAACTGACACCTGAGTAACAGGTGCATCTCTCTACACCTGTTGCAGCACACAAACAACTATCCTGCTGCTCCAACTTCTGGCTGGGCCTGGAATAGCAGGGGCTATGTAATTTACAAGGCCCAGTGCAAAATAAAAAAGGCAGAGCCCCTTTCTAATTAAAAATGTTGGAACTGGGGAATAGACCAACAGCTGTAAGGGGGGAGGAAGGAGGAGGGGCTGACTGAAAGAAGGTGCAGGGACCAGTCAAAGAACACACATGGAAGACCCACGGACAGTGAGGGATGGGCTATGGAGGTGGGGGCAGGCTGGGTGGAGAGGGGAAGCAGGGAAGGGACATCTGTATTAGCATAACCAATAAAACATCAAAAAGGAAAACAATAAAAATCTCAGGATGGCAACAGCAGAGCGGTACGCCAAGCCCTTCTGAGCATGCGGGGTGACTGCACCGCCCTCGCCCATGGAGCCCCCACTGGCTGGGAGCTGCAGTTCCTGTGTGTGCGGCTCCTGGAAGGCTGGTCACATTTGCGTCCAACTCTCAATACCAGGCAGATCGTGACAAGTGGCCCCACTCCACTCCCAGTCTCTACCTCCTCCTCTCGCTTGGCTCACATGCCCAGAAACTCAGCTGCTTTGCTCTTGCCCTGTGGCTCTCAGGGCTGGCACCTCCCCTAGCTGTGCCCAGTTTCTGTTTGCCCGAGGGCAGTCCAGCCACAGAAAGCACCAGGAAAAGCCAGCCACCAGGTGGGTTTGCCTTATCTCCCAGATCTGCCTTCAAGGCACAGGAGCACTCTGTTCCTAACCAAAGACCCCTCCAGAGCCACCTCACATCACCATTATTCCATCCGAAACTTTTTCCTCCCAAGAAGGAGGCGGAGGGCAAAAGGGCTCCTGGCTCCGAGGGAGTAAAGTCAACATTTCTGCTCCAGAGACTAATCAGACTCTCCTTTTCTGTCACATGCATGTATATACACACAGACATCATCTGAGAAAGTCGGCCTGATCCATCTCCTGCAACAGAGCCCAGGGGCTTTTGTCCACGTTCCCTCACTAGTCTGACTTGTCACGAGAAGGTGCCTGAGTCAAAGGGCACATGTGTTTTGGATGGTGAGGGAACAAGGGATCTCAATGGGAAGTTGGGGAGAGTGGGCAATAAATATCTGACGCCAAAGACAGGTGCCCTTCCTTCCTAGATTTCAACTGTGCTCCCAAACGACAACTTTTTCTTAATGAATTAAGAGTTCTCCCTACAACTCTCTGCACCACTGCCCAACTGGCGGTGTCTCCCTTCCACTTCTCCACACTTAGGTAAAAAGGGTAAAAGGCACGACACCGCTGTGTCGGTCTCCTCTGGCTGTGCCCTCTCCACCTTCCTTCTGTGGCAGTCCCAGGGAACTGGCCCTCCAGAGAGGCCACGGCGCTTCTGCCCAGAGCTCTGGAGACAATGGCTCGGCGAGAGAGGAAGGGCAGCGGCTGCAGCTTTGCCTGCAGGGTGACTGCACAAAACCATTGTCTGCGCACAGAACAGACAACAGTCTGTGTCTCCCACTTCTGTGCCAAGTAGTTTACCCCTCGGACTAAAACAACCCTGAAGGCTTCCTTCTAATAACCAGGAATGATATAGAAATCTGGCCCCAAGCTGAGAATTTGTATCTGGTTGGAACAAAAGCCAGCTCCAGCTGCAGGAATGGATATATCTAGTGTTCCCTCACCTGGTCCACAGCCACCCAGACAAACACACAGTGGACAGATAACCAACAACTCACTCACCGGAGCTCTTCTGCTGTCCCCTGTGCTCTCACCCTGACTCCTTTCACACTCAAAACAGGAGAAAGGTTTCCCTTTAATACTCACCAGGTCCCTGGTGAGTAACAATCATTAACAGCCACACATGCTGACTGGCCTTAACCCCTTCAGCACTGGGCTGCCTCCAGCTGGCTGGTGGACTGCCTGGTCCCTTGTCCCAGCCCTGAGGAAGTGGTGACTCTCACCTTGACGCCATGCACCTGAGTAGTGCACTGCCTCCCATGTGCAGAGGGAGCCCTCTAGTCCCACCCCAGCCGCCCCACCTGATTGGAGCACACTCACAACCTGAGGCGCTTGGCTCTGGCAAGATGCCCAATTGGATGAGCCCACATTATGAAATATTTGCTTCATGGACCAATAGAGGAGCTGGGATCTGGGGGAGGGGATGATATTTTTATTTATTCCCGGTGGAGGAAGAACAGACAATGGTAGTCATAGCATTTCCCAGGCCTGGACAGAAGTGGTGGGAAGGCGGGCTTCAGGTTGGAGGAAGAGCGTCTGCCTGGGACCAGTGCACAATCCTGGGAGGCGGCTAAGCGGTTTCAGTGCCTGGCTGTTTAGCTAGAGGACTGCTTTGCCTTAACCACTGCCTGCCTCACCCAGCAGGTTGGAGAGCGGAACTAGGAATTGTAATAGAAAGGAAGAAGGGAAACATCTTGACAGGCAAAGGATTGCTCATGTCTGCATGAACTATGTGCCCACAGGTGGTGGTCTTTACATTTCAAAGTAGCAGAAATCATTTTTTACATCTTCGCAGGATGCAGATGAAAGGTGGGCAGAATGGGTACACACGGATCCCCTCTTTAGCCCTTTAAAAATAGCCAGCTGATTTAGGGAAATCTAAATCCAGCATAAAAGTATCTACATATAGGATGTATGCAAATCTATGCAGATATATGCAAATGAGCAGCTCCTGGCTCTTTGGAATAAGTCCTTGCCAGGGTTTTCCTAGTTTGAGCAAGAAATCAGGTAGTCTCCAGATCCTATATCAGAGCATCTCACTAGAGCATAAAGATATTAGTAGAGAAAGCATTAAGAGCTCAATAAATATAACTATTAGACATTTACTACATATAAAGCTTTTAAGTGCAGTCTAGAAAGGATAAATATGATAGGATACACAGGAGAATGCAAATGCCCTCCGTCTAACACCCACAATTAATACTCTCTTCTCCTTACAGGCCCAATGGGTGACTGGGCTGCTCCACCTCTGGCCAGCCTGGGTCTAATTGCTGGCACCTTCTCCTTATCAACAACCCTGGTTCCTGTTTGTCTATCAGTAGTCCAGCCACTGCAGCTCAGGACCTGAGCTTAAACCAGCCAAGAACCTTATCTTATCTCCTGGGCTGCCTCCCCAGTGGTCTGATGGCTGGTTGGCCCTGGTCTCTTAAAGGGGCTGCACTGCATTGCCACCTGTTTCATTCACCCTCAAACATACCCCCCAAACCTGAGGAAGTACTGCCTGAGGAGGGTCAGGTTCACCATACCGCCCCTGCCTCTGGCAGACTTTCCAGGCCCAGCTGGCTGCAGGGTTGCTAACGGAATGTGTTATTGATGTAAAACAAAGAAAGATGTTGATGTTTTACATGTCATTTTAAATGCTTATCATATCATGCAAATACCCTGCACCTCAGTATTTCCAGGCTCCTGTTCTGTTAAATTAAGTTTTTAAAAGGGGATTAGGATATAGTCTGTATTTTAAAAAAACCAGTTGCATGTCTATATATTAGCAGCAAAGAATTAAAAATTAAAAATTTAAAAACATCACTTACAATAGCGTAAAAAAATGTGAAACACAGATAAATTTGACAAAAGATATGCAAGACCTATACACTGAAAATTACAAAATGTGGCTGAGAGAAGTTAAACAGAATCCAAATAAAGGGAGAGCTAAATAGTTTGCATGGATCAGAAGACTCAGTATTGTTAAGATAGCAATTGTCGCATATTTTTCTATGCAGTTATAATCCCAAACAAAATCCAGGCCTACTCTTTGTAAAAATTGACAAGCTGACTCTGAAATTTATATGGAAATTCAAAGGACCTAGAATAAGTGAAACTTGAAAAAGAAGAATAAAGTTGGAAGATACACTTGAGATCAAGACTTCCCGTAAAGCTGCAGTAATCGAGACACTGTGGTATTGGTATAATGATAAATGTACAGATAAACGGACAGAAGAGTCCAACAATAAACTCTGCATACAAACTCAACTGATTTTCAGCAAAGGCATAAAGGCAATTCAGGGGCAGAAATGACAGCCTCTTCAACACACAGTGCTGGGAAAAGTGGTGATCCACGTACCAAAACAAACCAGAAAACCTTAGGGCGCAGGTGGCACACACACGGCCCGCGGGCCGAATCGGCCCCTCTGCGTTGTTTTATCCGGCCCAGCACCTTGTTTCCACCCGGCAGCAGCACCGAGCTTTCTCTTAACTGTTAAGGGTAGTTACATTTACACAGTCCTCAAATTACATTCGGCCCTTTGAAGGCAACCACAAGGCTGATGTGGCCCCCGGCGAAAATGAGTTTGACACCCCTGCCCTAGACCCTTCTACTGTATCATTGAAAATGAACTCAAAATGGACTAAGCTCTAGCCCTGGCTGGTGTAGCTCAGTGGACTGAGCGCGGGCCTGCGAACCAAAGGATCGCGGTTCGATTCCCAGTCAGGGCACATGCCTGGGTTGCAGGCCAATTCCCAGCATAGGACACACAAGAGGCAACCGTACATTGATGTTTCTCTCCCTCTCCCTCTCTCCTATCCTTCCCCTCTAAAGATTAAATAAAAATAAAAAATAACTTCATGAGGGATATATATTTTAAAAAAAATGGACTAAGCTCTAAATGTAAGGGTTAAAAGTGGAAGATGATAGGAGAAAATCTTGGTGACTTTGGGTCTGACAAAGATTTCTTGAATATGACACAAAATGTACCAGTGATAAAGAAAAATCAATAAACTGAACATCAGTGAATTAAAAACCCTTGCTCTTCAAAAGACACTGCTACAAAAAAGACTAGGTAAGCATAAACTGAGAGAAAAGATTTGCAAAACATGTAACTGGTGCCGGACTTTTATGTAGCACCTATAGAGAACTCTTACACTTAATATTAAAGTGGCCAAAAAAAAAAAAACCCACTATAAAAGTGGGCAAAAGATTTAAACACACACTCTGCCAAAGAAGATATGTGATGTCAAAGCACACGAAAAGATGCTCAACGTCACTGGCCACTAGAGAAATGCAAGTACAAATGAGATGACTCCACACACCCATGACAGTAGCTCAAATGAAGACTAACCATACCAAGTGCTGACACGGACGTAGATGACCTGGAACTCAGACACTCCTGGGGACAATGTAAATGATACACCTACTTTGGAAAAGTTTGGTAGTTTCTTAAAAAGTTAAACATACAGTAACCAAAAGAGCCATTCATTCGCCCAGGTTTGTACCCGGAAGAAATGGAAATACACGTCCACACAGAGATTATTCACTAATGTTCACAGCAACCGCTTTGGAAGACCCCACACTGCAAGCACCTGAAGTCTATGAAAAGGCGAGCACATGTATATGTCACTTCCTTACAACAGAATCTGCCTCAGCAATAAAAAGAAATGAATTATTGACTTCCGGCCAAGAAGGAGGTATAGGTAGACACACTGTGCCTCCTCGCACAACCAAAATAAGGACAACAACAATTTAGAAACAAAAAAACAACCGGTACCAACAGAAAATCGAACTGTACAGAAATCTGACAACCAAGGAGTTAAAGTAGACACATTCATCCAGACTGGTAGGAGGGGCAGGGTTGGGCAACCGGGTGGTGAGGGGTCGTGGCAAAGCAGTGGCTGGCGGGACCCAGGAGCGCAAGGTGGCAGCAGGTAGACCCAGCAAGGCAGCGGACTGTGGAGGGGCATGGCCCACAAGGCAGCTGGTGGACTGGGTGGTCCCACATTCTCACACAGATAAACCAGGCGAAACTGGGGAACAAGAGAGACCGCACAACCCAGGGTCCCAGCTCAGGGAAATAAAGCCTCAAAACACCAATTGAAAACACCAGTGCGGGGTGAGGTGCCGGGAGAGAATCCCAGCCTCACAGGAGAGTTCGTTGGAGAGACCCACAGGGTCCTAGAATGTACACAAGCCCGCCCACATGGGAATCAGCATTAGAAGGGCTGAACTCATTGTGAGTAGTGGGGAAAGTGACTGAAAACCGGCAGAGAATGCAGCAAGCACCATTGTTCCCTCTTGGACCCCTCCCCCACATACAGCGTCATACCCCAGCAACTGGGTTGCCCCACCCTGGTGAATACCTAAGGTTCCTCTCCTCACTACGTAACAGGAGCATCAAGACAAAAATAAATGGTCCAAATGAAAGAAGAGATCAAAGCTCCAGAACAAACTGAGTGATGAAGAGATAGCCAACCTATCCAATGCACAGTTCAAAACACTAGTAATCAGGATGCTCACAGAATTGTTTGAATTTGGTCGCAAATTAGATGAAAAAATGAAGGCTACACTAAGTAAAATGAAGGAAAATGCACAGGAAACCAATAGCGATGGGAAGGAAACTGGAACTCAAATCAATGGAGTGGACTGGAAGGAAGAAAGAAACAACCAATAAGAAAAGAATGAAGAAACAAGAATTCAAAACAATGAGGAGAGGCTTAGGAACCTCCAAGACATCTTTAAATGTTCCAGCATCTGAATTATAGGGGTACCAGAAGGGGAAGAGGAAGAGCAACAAGTGGAAAACTTATTTGAACAAATAATAAAGGAGAACTTCCCCAATCTGGCAAAGGAAATAGACTACCAGGAAGTCCAGGAAGCTCAGAGGGTCCCAAAGAAGTTGGACCCAAGGAGGAACACACCAAGGCACATCATAATTACATTAGCCAAGATGAAAGATAAGGAGAGAAATTTAAAAGCAGCAAGAGAAAAGGAGACAGTCACCTACAAAGGAGTTCCCATCAGACTGTCAGCTGATTTCTCAAAAGAGACCCTACAAGCAAGAAGGGGCTGGAAAGAAGTATTTGAAGTCTTGAAAGTCAAGGACCTACATCCAAGATTGCTCTATCCAGCGAAGCTGTCATTTAGAATGGAAGGTAAGATAAAGTGCTTCTCAGATAAGGTCAAGTTCAAGGAGTTCATCATCACCAAGCCCTTATTATATGAAATGTTAAAGGGACTTATCTAAGAAAAAGAGGATAAAAAATATGACAGTGAAAAGACAGCAAACTCACAATTATTAACAACCACACCTAAAACAAAAACAAAAGCAAAATAAGCAAACAGCTAGAACAGGAACAGAACCACAGAAATGGAGATCACATGGAGGGTTAGCAACAGGGCAATCAGAGAAGAAGAGAGGGGGAAAAGGTACAAAGAATAAGTAGCATAGATGGTGGGTAGAAAATAGACAGGGGGAGGGCAAGAATAGTGTGGGAAATGTAGAAGCTAAAGACACATGGTCATGAACTAAAGGTGGGGAATGTGGGTGGGAGGGGGGTGCAGGGTGGAGCAGAGTGAAGGGGGAAAATGGGACAACTGTAATAACACAATCAATAAATATATTAAAAAAGAAAGAGATGAATTATTGACCTACACAACATGATGTATTTCAAAATAATGATGCTGAGTGAAAGAAGTCAGGCCCCACCCCCCAATAACAGTGCATAGTGTATGATTCCACTGTATAAAATTCTTTCAAAATGCAAACTAATCTGTAGTGACAGAAGGCAGTGTAGAAGTTGCATAGGGATGGGGTGGACAGAGGAATTTCAAAGAGGCAAGAAGAAACTTGGGGGCTTGATGCATACAGGTGCATTATCTTAATTGTGGTTATAGTTTCACAAAATGTATCGAACTCTTTAAATATCTGCAGTTTATCATAAATCAATTATACCTTGGTAAAGCTTTAAAAAAGAAAAGCCTTCAGCAGAGACACACACACCCCTCCACAAACTCTTGGGCCCCACCTGTTACGTGTTGCACTGTGACGGAATGTGGGGAAGTGGGTAGGGGGATGGGAGGGGATTCCAGCTTGTCCTAGTGACCTGCTTCAGTGTGACAGAAATGCTGGTTAAAGGCAAGGATGGACATGGCCCCTGAATCAGCCAGCACTCCTCTCATGGATTAGGTCAGATAATGTGACAGATCTGAATACGGTCTTTATAAAAAGAAAAGATTATTTGTTTCATGACAGAGGAATAGTATCGAGTTAAACCCTGTACAGTTCACAAAGCACACTCATTCATTATCTCATTTGGTTATTTTACGGTCGTATGAGGTAGGCAGAAAAATATTTAAAAACAACTGAAGCTTAAGAGGTAAATATAACCCGGCTTTTACATGAGAGGCAAGGCTGATCCTACAGTTGGCCCAGAGCTCTTTTCTGCTCCCTCACAGCCTGCTCCTCAGCCTGGCTAACACCCTTCCCTGTGCCCTTAGCCCTTGCCCTTTGTACCAGCGCTGTGAGGAACGTGCTGCTCACCCAGCACTGGGGAGATGCTGTCTCTGGGACAGTGGCCAGTAGCAGACCTGGAAGGGGCTGCAAGGATGAATGAAAACGAGTAGCTCTAGGGTGAGAATAGGTTTGACTAAGGGGAGCAATGCAGTGTTACGACAAGGAAGACTGGTAGACATGAGAGGATCCGAGGATCTAACTAGATCACATATTTGATGGGAAAAGAGGGGGAAAAATCCAACCAAACACCACTCCCAAGGCAGGAAGTCTGGTGGGTGTGGAAGCAGCTGGGAACTGTTAGAGGGCTCCAGGCCAGATCCACCCCTGGGCTCCGGGCCTCAGGGTCCCCCACTCTCCCTCCTCTTCTGCTCTGGCCAGGGTGCAAGAACAGTGCTGGCCGCCAGCCCTACCTCTCTCTCCTCCTTGTTCGGAGGACAGGGTGATGGGGGAGGGATAAAATCCACCCTGCAGAAACTCAGTAATCAAGATGAATAATATTTTATGCAAAGTTTTAAAAATAAAAATTATCATGGACATGGACAATAGTGTGGGGATGGTGGGAAAGAGGGGTGCAAGGAGTATAAATGGTGATGGAAAATAAAATTTAAAAAAGTAAAAAAATAATAAAAATAAAAATGCAAAACGTCTGTGATGAATGAAGTACCGTCAGTAAACGCTGGACCAGGGTTACTGAATGTCCCTTTAGCTTGAGGCTCCCACAGGGTTTATGGTGACCCTGGTACTCCTCCTGTCTTTGCTGAAAGTGTTGATATTTTGTGCATGAAATTTTTATACTGATTTTGATTTTTTTAAATATTTTATTTATTTTTAGAGGGAGGGGAAGGGAGGGAGAAAGAAGAGAGAGAAACATCAGTGTGTGGTTGCCTTTCCTGTGCCCCCCACATCTGCCCATTTTCATGCCCGCAACCCAGGCATGTGCTCTGACTGGGAATTGAACTGGCAACCCTTTGGTTTGCAGGCCAGCGCTCAATCCACTGAACCATACCAGCCGGGGCTGATTTTGATTTTTTTTAAATATTGCATTAAAATAATGTGGCAGACTGGAATATGCTCTTTATGGAAATAAAGGATTACTTGTTTTATAGCAGGAGGGAAAATATCAAGTAAAACTCTTTACAGTTCACAGAGAATTCTCATCATCTGATTCTTTTATGGCCCTATAAGGTAGACAGAAAAATTTTATTTATCTTGATTACTGAGTTTTTTGACACTTTCTTAAAGTTTGAGGCTAAGGAGAGTGCCTTGATCACCTTACCCTGGTGACCTGGGGGGAGGGGGAGGGAGCTGGGGCGCCTGGACAAGGCGCAGGAAGGACTAGGGAGCATTCTCACCCTTCAGAAACCCTCGGTGCATGGATAACAAAGAAAAGGCTGAGTCACTCTTCCAGTTTTAAGGGGGGTAGAAATATGGTCCCGGACTAAAAACTAATGACATAATTAGGGCAGCTGGTGAAATTTAAATATGGACTGTATAATAGACTAAAGTATTGCATCAAGGTTACATTTCCTGAATTTGTTAATTGCATTGTGGTTATGCAAGAGAATATCCTTGTTTTTGGAAGAAAAAAAAAAAAAAACCAAACCCATGAAGAAAACCCAGAGGCAACTGCTTCCTGAGAGCTATAGCTACCAAGAGCAGAAGAAAACAGTGACGGCAGGAAGTCTCGTCTAGAGACTGGGTATTGGGGGGCTGGCTGGACATTTTTCTCCTGAAATAAGACTCCTCCCTCTCCCTCAAAAGACTTGACAACTGGCACAGGAAGACAAGGAAATTAACACCTACCTAGGCCATCGCACCAGCAAATTCTCTGCATAACTTCTGGAAACAGGTACTGCTGCCCTGGGCTAATGGAGGAGAAACCTGAGAGGCCAAGTAGCCCAAGGCTACACAGTTTGGAAGTGGGTGAGCTGGGATCAGAGCCCAGGACACAGTCCGAAGGCAGCTCTCTTCCTACTTCATGTTCGTTGTGCAAAGCGAAATTCCCTTCTCATGCATCATCCTACACGCTAATCCTTTAGTTTATTTTTACTTACTTGAATCTACATTGGCCTTGAGATTTTTGGCTCTAGAGTCAGTCAGCCCCAGTTTTAAATCCTGGCCCCACCAGTTACTACCCAAAGGGCTTTGGGTTCGTGACTTAACCTCCTTGCACTTGCATTCCCCCATTTGTAAAAACGGTTCATAGCAGTACCTACTTCATGGGTTTTTCATAGGATTAAATGAGATTATACAAGTGAAGCTTAAGAGAGGTCCTGGCACCCAGTAAATGTTCAATAAATGCCAGTAATGATTATCACTTGTCTGCCTCTGCCTTGGACTGTTCATGCATGGGAAGCAATGGCCTGATATTGACAGTGAAACACTTCAGCACTTTGACATGTGAAGATGGATGCTTAATAATTGCTCTTAAAGAAGTTATCCACCAAGATGCATTTAGAGATTCCTAAATCAAGTTTGTCATGCCTTTGAGCTGCCCCCCACTTCCTTTTCTTGAGGAATCAGAATAATCAACACCTGAGAAGCTCAAGCGGGAGGGAGGCCTGCCCCTGGCACACGTAGAACTGGAGGTGGATTTTTTTCTGTCATATCACACTTGGAAGTTAAAAACCAAGTCAGTTCAGGGGTTACATCACTGGGCAGAAGGAGTTAACCAAAAAGACTCAAGTTCTAGTGCTTACCCTGTACCCATCCAGCTGTATATAACATGGGCAAGTGCGTATTGGGGCCCACTGGACATGGGACAGGGGCTCACCTTGCCCCCAGAGGCAGTGATAGGACAAAAGACGCCACTGAGTCCTGAGTAGTTCAGGTCCTTCGAGAAGGTTGCTCTCTAAGGCTAATTTCCCCCTGCAGCCCTCTGCCCATTTTAGAGGTTTGGGTCGATCTAGGGACGGCCCAAAGCATGAGAAAGTAAAACGCCCAGCAGGGTATGTGTGTAGGGTGCTCAAGAGGAGCAGGCCAGGGGAAGGGTGATCAAAGGTCAAGCAACTGTCAGGTTTAGCCAAGATGTCCTTCTGTAACAAAGGCAGAGCTGGAACAGGGCAATTTTCTGTCTATAAACAAAAACTCAAGAAGCCACACGCAGGCACGACACAGAAGACATCGCAGGTGAGGAAGGAAAGGGCTGGGTGAAGTGGCGGTGAGGGAAGGAGGGAGGGTGAGTGGACACTGTTGCATGTGCGTACGGGGGCAGAGCCAGGTGTGCTGGGGCCTGCAGCTTAGACAATTTGGGGCATCCTCATTAAAAAAAAGGCTGCAAATACAATTAGAGAGGACGCTGGAAGGGCCGGTGCAGGTGAAGGAGCCCTAAGCTAAGCTGTGTCGCTCACAGGATGCTGGCCCGTGCTCCTGTCAGCATCCTGCACGTGGGTGCACACTCTCACACCTGTGTCCATCTGAGCCCCCCACCTCAGCACTCCTTCTCCTCCCCTTCACACAGTGCTCTGCTGGACCTGATTTGTTTTCACAGTGGAGAGCACAGAATGGAGCCCCTGCCCTTTGTTATTGAAGTTCTTCCCACTCCATGCAAAGGGTATTTGTATTTTGCATCCCTTCCCCATCCCTCCCAATGCACTACACCATCACCATCAGAACCAGGGCCCAGTGTCCCCCCACCCCGTGCATTTTGCTGTGGGTAGCCCCACCTTCCCCAAAGGATATTGCAGGGACCCTCCGAGATTCCAGAAGGGGTGAAACCACAGCTCCCCACCACTGCCTGGCCCCTTGCATTCCAGCCCTGCGCCCAGAGTTTGACCTTCTCTGCGGGTTGGCTACAGATGTGTTCTGTGTTACAGAAATAGCCTGGCTCCTGGGCCCCTGCAGGCCCTCCCTCTCCTTCACTCAGAGACACCCCCACCTCCCAGGCTCCAGGGGAATCAGGCAAGATCACAGGGAAGTGCTCAGTTCTCCATTCCCCTCCCACACACCCCTGGCAGAGCAGAGCCAAGCAAGGCCTGCCTCCCAGCCCTCCTCCCAGTCCCAGCTCCTCCCAGTCCCAGCACTTCTGCTCCATGTCTGCCATTACACTGGATGGAGGTGAGAGGTTTGGCGGAACAAGGCATGAAGGAGGCATAAAGAGAAAGGGGTGGTACCATGAAGAGATTATACAATCGACCCCTCAGTTTGTCTCTTCTCTGCTCTGGGGTTTGTTTGGACGAAGGCAGCAGCCAGCCCAAACCTCTGTCTTCATGCAAGGGGTTGATTTCATAGTCACTAATTTGATACTAACCTAAACAAAATGGCAGGCATGGTTGTCCTCATGAGCCCAAGATAGAATGAGGGACAATGCGTTCAATTACATTATAAATGACAGAAATCACAGATGGTGGTGAATTTTGGATGTTGACTCCCTGATGTCTGATGGAACAGTTCATTAAATCTTGTATGGAGGACTTTACTGAAAGGATAGAGCTCTAGCAATGGGCAAGGTGGAGGCCTGAATGGCCTTCAAGATTCAGGTCCCATGCTTTTCTACCCACAGGGAGGGACCATGACACCTCAGCCACGCTCTGCTTGGGCTCCTTCAGTCACACTGGCGGCTACCCACCAGGTCTTGTCCATCCCCTTGGTCAGGCAAGAAAGGAACTGAATAAGAGAGGTTAGGGGTATATAAACTCTTCGCCAGGGATGTCCAACCTTTTGGTGTCTCTGGGACACACTGGAAGAAGAAGAGCTGTCTTGGGCCACATATTAAATACATTACAACAGGTAATCACCAAAAAAATCTCATGTTTTAAGTAAATTTGTGATTTTGCGTTGGGCCACATTCACAGTCATCCTGAGCCAAATGTAGCCCATGAGCCGCAGGTTGGACACCCCTGCTTTACACCAAACTCCTCTGGGCTTGGAGGTCCAAGAAGGGCTAATGTTATGATAGATAGAAAGTCCCCACCCCTTTCTAGAAACTGTCCCCACCCGGACACCAACACAATTACAGTGGTAATAGCCACGTTCTTAAAATCTGGCAACACTCTCTTGGTTATGGGGGTAGCCACCTAATCCCAGGTCATTGCCAGGGCTCAGACTTGGGACTGAGAGAGAAGAGAGAGCCATTCTGTCCAGGTGACAGGCACACAAGGTGGCTGCTAGAGACCTTTATACCCTGTTGACTGACCCCAGAAGTCGCAGCCTCTGCAGTGGGAGCAACGACTGAAGCCAGCACATGGATGGGGCAAATAAGAGCACACTTGAGGCATTTGGCTTCTTGTTTCTAGTTTGTTGCTGTGGTCCAGTTATTTCTCTGACCCTTACACTTAAACCCTCTTTGGGGCTTAAGCTGCTATGAGTAGTTTTAGTAACACGTACTCAGAAGTCCTAACCGTACCAGGGAGGGACAAGATGACCATGATGACTTCTGGAGGACCCAACATCTTGTCACCTCTGCATACTTGGCATGAGGAAGACAAGGAAGGTGAAAAGGAAAAGGAGTGGGAGGTTTGCCCAAAGGCAGCAGAAATCAGCACTGGCCTAGAGCTCAGGCTGCCTGAGAGGCAGGATGAAGGTAAAGGCCTGAGAAAGCAGGTGAGGTTACTGCTTTCTGGTTTAGAAAAGCCCCTAGGATGTTTAGGAGGGACCTGGCAACAAATGTGGGGCCATAGGTGAGCTAAGACCCCTAATGAAGGTGGAGGTGGGCACTGCTGGCTGATGTATAGGCTTGGGGAGCTCAGAACCAGCAAGCTGACAGAGCTTGACTCATGTCCCATAGGACAGTCATTACTCATGGGAGAAAAAAAATCCTTGTGTTCTTTCTCCTGCATTTTCTAAGGCAAATGTGCATCCTTTACTACCTCAGAGCCTCATAGTTCTCTCAGCCAAGGGGTCCAATCTGCCCCTCAGGTCTTCTTTAGAAAAACCTACTTTCCTGGCACCAATTTCATGAGCTAATGGTCCCTTTAAGAATATTTTTCCCCATCTGTTCTCTAGTTGGCTAGAGCAGATGTTCCTTGTTCCTATGGCAACTAACCTACCACCCTTCCTAATGGGTGTCTTTCTAGTGAAGGACTCAGCTCAGGCCGCTCCCCTGCGCTGCTTAGAGTTCCCGGTTGGCAGGCTCATCACCACACAGCAACGCTGTGGACACATGGACCTAGATTATTAACAGTTCAAACCTTACATGACCTAGCGATGACCCAGAAATGGCTGTTACCATCTGACAGCTCAGACAACAGACCAATGTCCATCTTTCCAATAAAGTATTAAAAGTACACAGTGTGTCTTTAGCAGATTGAATTAGTATTTTCCTTGACCTTTTCCACATCACTAGTGAAGACCAGTGAAACCCCCTAATTGAATTTTCCTTATTTCAAGCTGCACATCAATATCATCCTTAATAGGGGTTCATGATCCTTCCAGACAGTTCTCTCAAGACTGATCCCTACTCAAGACGAGACTTCTAGCAGAAAGCACTGTGCATTCCATGGGTTCTTCACAGGGGTGGGGGGTGTCCCCCTACAAGTGATGCTTCTCTCCCTAAACCCAACTTGACCCTATTGTTCTTGGCTCTCACAGTCCCCCCAAAGCCAGCTGAGTTCCTCTTGAAGCCACAAGCCCCCTGGGGTTCCAAAAGTCAACATATAAATATATAAAACTTATCAGATGTACAGAAAGTGCCTCCCTAATCAGAGCTCCTCACCCCCACCCTTGAGTCTCCTTCACTCACTCCTAGACAGGTAAAGGGTGCCACACCTCCCACAAAGAAACCTGGCTCTGGAGACCGACAGTCCTGCACTGGAATCACAGCTCTGCTGTGTGGCTAGAATCACACTCATGAGCTGAATGACATTAGGCAAGTTCTGACCCTCTCTGAGCCCAAGCTTCTTCATCTGTGAAATGGGAATGCTGATCGCACCTGATAGGATTTTGGGAGGCAGTACAGAACTGCAGTACCTTAACAGCAGTCCCAAATCCACAAACATCTGAGGATTGAAAGCTTTTTTGTAACTCACCCGGTGGCAGAACCCAACCTGACTTGACCCTAGTTGGCAGCAAAGCATGACCCGGACTGGCATGAGACTGTAGCCTTTGATTTATTCCACGTAAAATGACCCTTTAAATAGGTCTTGTTGCAGAAACATTAACACATTTGACTTTGGAATGGCTCTAGGCCCTGCTGGAGGTTTTAGGTAATACACAGTATGTGGACCATGTTACCATTCCGAAACCTGCAGGCCCCAAGGGTTTCAGATGAGGAGTTGTGGAGCTGTCTCTGCCACTCCTCCAGCCCCTGCAGACAGGGGTTTCAGGAGAGCCACCAGAGTTATGGAAACTAAAGCTGCTGACAGCCAACCAAAGCACTTGCCTCATCACAATCTGGGTCTCCCCTGGGTCCCTGCAGCCTGGAGCCAGCCCCCTGAAACTCAAGTTGGCATGGGGCAGGGGAGATGATCCAAAGATAAGCCCAGGAGCCCTTAAAGATCTGCTTTTCCACCTGAGCAAAGCCAGCAGAGGCAGTGCATGGCTGTTCCTGAGCTGGACTTCAGGTGGAGACACACCTAAGATTCTTAACACACATGCCTCCCAATTCCCCACCTCACTGGGCTTCCAGCCCTCTCTCCACCCCATCACCCCCCACAGCTTCCTCCATGCTACCTCCTCCCTAGAAGCATTCCCAGGGGAGTAAATGGTTGGGCTGAGCTAATGAGAAATGGAGGTGCTAATGGCTGGAAGGGGTCAAAGTTTGTGGGGAACTGGACTGAGTAAAGGAAAAGATGCTGAGAGTGAGGGAGATGATGAAGATGGGACACGTAGTGGAGCATGTTTGGTGTGTTCCTCCTGATGTGTTTCATGGCCCCCGGAGACTTTCAAACGGCAAGCCAGCCCTGGCCAGTAACTGTGAACAATGTTGGGCAATTGCTGTCCTCAGATCTCTTGGCTCCAAAAGTACATTTTAAGGACTTACTGGTGATTATTAGGGACTTGACCCAATCTGAGGCACAGCTATCCAAGTGGGCTTCTCGTTTCTGACTGTGGATCTGCTGTCTGGAGGATACCCTGCTTCATGCTGCCACCTCCAGCCACATTTCCGACACACATGCGGCTGTTGGACAGTAAGTGGACCTGCAATTCCGAAAGGGAGGGTGAACACTCCTTCTCTTGCAGTGGTAAGGTCAACCTGAAGTTCTGGGGAAGGCCCTACTGTCTGCCTCTAAGACAGGCATGTACAGTTAAAGAAATAGGATGCTGCCAATCAGATTTAACTCCCTCATTTTACAGATGAGGAATCTGAGGCCCAGAGAGAGAATGAGTTACCCAAGATCACACAGCCAGTTGAAGACAAGGTAGTCTTAGAGTCCATACAGTGCTTTCCACAGCCTCATCATGACAGAGATGGGGATGTCTTTAAGGGTCCAACCGTGTCTTTGCTGAGCTTCACCATCAGAAAAAGCCATGCTAAATGGTTATACCTTCTGCCCTCTTGGCTTGAACACCTCAGAAAAGATCCTATCTCCAAGAATTTGACCATACCCCACATCCCTGTGTCCTGAACCTACCCAAACTTAGGACAAATAAAGCCTCCTTGGGGATAGCCACCATCACTGGTGACCAGAGATGCCTTGTCACTATCATTCACCTGCTCCAAACCAAGGTGAAGCCAGCAGGTGAGCTGTGGCAGAGGTCTTTAACGAGCACCCCCTGGATCCTTCTTCACTGTCTTTCTCCAGCTAGTCTGAATAGGTCCGTGGTGCCTGTCATCAGTCATAGGCTTCTCCGTGGCGCCATTCTGATGGGCCGTGCTGCTGTACTGGCTCAGCACCGTCTGGAAGCCTTTGGGCAAGGAGAGTCTCATGCACCTGGGCTTGACCTTCCAGGTCAGAAAAAAGGGTCCTAGATAGATCTCAGAAAGAGCATCTAGTTCAATATCTAGGGTGATTTCAAACTAATTTTCCCCTAAATGATTTCTCTCCTGCAAGTCTGCACACATGTGCATGCCTAACCACATGTCTCAGGCCGGCAGCTGGGGCTGCCTGGGGATTCCCACATATTTGTTGCTCTTCCAGGCCTGACTCCTCAGAAGGTAGAAGATTCAGATACTCTAATGCCTCCAGGAGTCTCCTGGTTTAGAAAAGCTCCAGTTGATACTCTTGAGGGCTCAGGAAGAGTCACCATTTCAAAAACTGAAAGCAAGATGTTTAAATGCCCTGGACTCTTGACCATCTGGTTACAAAGGTGTTTCCAAATGATTATCACTGGACACCAAGACCCCAAACGTAAAATATACATCATGCTGCTCCCTCCCATAATCCACTGCACACATCCCTTCCACCTTTCCATAGATAGAAGGTGACTCCTGTCATTCCCAAAAGATGACTAATAGGAACAGGAGGTGGCAAGACCTGATCCCAAGAGCCTTAGAGATGAAAGAGTCTCAGGCTCTCTGACAAAGGGGAAGAGGAACTGAGAGCACATTCCTTTGCCAATGGCCTTGGTCCTAGAGGCAGGAACCTCCCACATCTTAAAAATGAGGAAACCAAGACAATGTGAGTTTATCATGGAGACAGATCAGAATCCAAGTTTTCTGGAACCTGTCCAAAAAAGCCTTCATCAGGGAGACTCTCATCCGTCTGGAGAAGATCCTGCCTGGAGGCAAGATTTTTTGGATTTCATGAACCAGTTAAACCAAAAGATGAAATTTAACAAACCATTAAAAGGTTGCCAGTTTTTGAAATAAGGACATATTAAAAGGCCAACTACCATCAACTCTCATCATCAGCTCATGAAAATAAGAAAGCCATAATCTCAGAATAAATATTTGTAGGAATATTTTCCTCTCTGTCTTCCTTATAGGACTGTACTTAGACTGTGAGGTCCTTGAGGGCAGAACCGGGTCTCATCCAGCTGTGCATCCTCAATACCTAACACAGGACCTTGGAGGGAATGGGGATTGGTAGACATCTGCTAAATTGAGCCTATGGGAGTGCACTCCAAGCTGGAAGGCTCTACGCGACTGAGGAAAGAAAAGGTTCTTATCTGTTGGCCAAAATTATGCACCACACCATTTATCAAATATACAAAGACACTGGAATTCTATTTGGAAGTAGCCAATGATGTAAATAAAAAATAACTTTAAATACCCATAGTTTCAAGAGTAATCAGACTGTACAACCTATTAAATACATCGCCTAACAAACAGCTGTGTGATCGCCTTGCAGATTCAACTGCGCTGTACAATTTCTTGTGCTGAAAGCGTGTTTTACACACTTTGCCCAGCCCCCATCACCTCTCAGCCATTTCTCTTGTTATATTCAGAACTTGGTAAGCAAACCCTGGTTCACTCACTATTTTGGGTTGCATCTATATCGAGAGCTGAGGCCCCCTGGTTGGCAGCAGCTTTGGAATGTGTGAGAGCTTAGGACTCCTCGGTCCCCTCTCCTTCGTCCCTTCTGTCCATTTCATTCTGCCTCTAGCTCACTCCGCCACACTCCTGTTTCGACGCTGTCTCACCACCCCAAATGGGCTTTTCAAAAGCCACCTCCAGCCTTGTACAGAATCCCATTGGCCCACCCGCCATGCCTGCCAGACTCTGCCTCACAGCATGGGCTGCCCACTGGGCATGACTGCACAAACAACAGGCCTGGGCATCTAGGCCAGGCTGCCAGCCCACCAGCCCCTATGGTACCTCTGCTCCTGGCCACTGAGAAACATCACGCAAACCCTAGGAAGGCAGAGCCACTTTCAGCCAGCCTTACCCACCACCCACCCATCGCCTCCTCACCCAAATGTCTGCTTTCAGAAGAGTGCCAAGCCCCACCCTCACCGGAGGTTGCCCTCATCCTGCCCCATTCTGAGGCACTGGGCAGAAAGTGCTCCTGACACTTGGTCTTTCACAGCTTTAATCCCTTTAGGATGGTTCAGGCTAATTTCACATGAAGACTATGCTGGTATCCATACTGATTACACCCTCCCAACATGCAAACAGCTACAGGACTCACAGCTCATTGGGAATATTTCCAAGTGCCTGCAAAAACCAGGACGGGCTCTAGGGGCATTAGTCCTCTGGACACAAGTCTGCGGCGCCAATCCGTGTCCCTAAGTTCCCTCTGCAGCCCCCTACTTCCAAGTGAGGAAATATTTACATTCTAGAAGTCAGAAATTTTCTCCTGTTTCTTGATGGGAGGTCCCGAAGGAAGATAGACATTCATGGGACATTTTTATTTGTTAGGAGAGACATTCTTATTCGTTAGGAGAGAAAGAGGGGATAAATGAAAGGAAAAGGAAGGAAAAGAAGATTTGCTTTCAATAAAATAGAAATGCCTCAATTCTTTCTCTTACCTCCCCCCCACCGCCCTGCCCCACACCCCTCATCACTCCTCTTTACCCAGCATGTGCCTCCTTCTCCCTAGTCCTCTCCACCGGATCATTTAGGTAGTCCCAATTCCTCCTAGCCCAGGTTCCGTGGACTCCAGACTTTACCTTGCATGCTGGAGGACAGGGCCCCACTGGAAGACTCAGACCGCTGATTGGGAAGAAATGAAACAATGTTCCAGATCTGAGAAAATTGCCAAAGGTGGTGACTGCAGCTGCTGTGAGAAGGAAGGAGCCCGGGAGTCCAGAAGTGCCCCAGCCTTCCAAAGTAGGCTCTGGTATCAGCTCTCTGTCCTCACTCCAGCACTGACTGAAAACCAGGGGAAAGTCTCTGGATAAAGCCTCTGGATAAAGCGGGGTCTGAAATCTGAAACTGCAGGTTGGCTGACTCCTATATAAACACACTCACGCCCAGGCTCCTTGGTCTGATGGCTTACCCGCCCCTGTTCCCCTCCCTCTTCTCCCCGCCTGCAACTTAGTAACATCAGACAGCCCTCTAGCTGCAGCTCCTCCAGAAACCCAGAGCAGAGCCGTGCAGACTAGGGAGAGACCTGTCAGGCAGGGTCCACGGTCTCTCCCAACCCTAACCCCCTCTATCAATTCAAGTCTAGGTGCTTAAGTGGTGCTCACCATCCTGGAAGTAAGGGTGATGGGCCAGTTCCCAGTTTAGAAGCAATTTCTAGACTCTTCCTCCACCTCAAGGAATAATAGTCTCCTGAGGATCAGATCCCAGATTACTAGTCTGGAGTATACTAATTGACAAACACACCACTTCCCTCCCCTCCCCTGTGCTCCCCTCCTCTTCCTCTCCTCTCCCAAGTCTCAGTGTCTGGCTGTTATAGAGCCCCCTCTTTCCCTAATGTTTCACCTGTAAGAGACTCAGGCCACCAGAGAGTGGGAAGGGAAGTCTAGGGTGACAGCTGCCTCATTTTGCAGGCAAGGGACTGAGGACAGGAAGAAAGGGCTTGTCAAAGCTGGGGAGGGACTCCCAGCCCAATTTGGCATCTTGGATGGTAGAATGGAAAGAGAAGGCTTTAAATGTCCGGTGGAATCACGCTTTGGTACAACCAGACACTCACTTGAATCACTGAATGTGAAAAAAGTCACTCAACCTTTCCTTTCTGGCCCTCAATTTCCTCATTTGTAAAATGAGGTAAATAATACTACCTAAGAAAATAACCATTAAATAAGGTAACAAGTATAAAGCAGTAGGCACACAGTAGGTGTTCAACGAAGATCCACCGCTCTCCTGCTCTGTTCACTACTGCACACTCCCTCCTACTTCTGTCTCAAGAGGTGACTGTAACTTGCCTTTTTAGTATTTACCATTCCTTCGGGTGCTGGCTTAACGTTTCTCATTCATTGTCTTTACGTCACCCTGACTAGTAACATTCACAGGTCACTTTGTACAGTGCTAACAGTGCAGCACTTCAAGTCGCTAAAGGGAAATCTTTAATTTACAGACCAAGGTCACAGATGCGCCCTGCAGACCTGCCTGCAAATGTCCCCACCTCCAGGTGCCAAATTTCAGTCCCCAGAGCCCAACCAGCTATTGAGCATTCCCCGCAAACCATAGGGACACCTCATTTTACTGTGCTTTACAAGTATTGAACATTTTTCACAAAGTGAAGGCAAGACCCCCACCCCCAACCAGCAAAAAGATTACAACTGGATTTATTTGTGCTACTCTCTTTATCGCAGTGGCCTAGAACCGAACCGCAACATCCCCGAGGTGTGCCTGCAGTCTTCGCCTTAAACTCAGCATATCTAAAATGAAATGAAGATTCACCACCCACTGACTAGCTGTATTGTAGTACAGTCTCCAAGAGAGAATAAATGAAGATAGCAAGTGGCAGAGCAATTAACTTAGTATGCTACCATCTGGGTTAAGAGATAATTTGTAACTAACTGGATGATTGTATTTACCTAGAGTAGGAGTCAGCAAACTTTTTGTGTAAAGGATTAGATAGTAAATATTTTTAGCTTCCTGTGCCATATAGCCTCTGTGGCAAATACTCAATTTTGCCTTTGTAACATACAAGTAGCCAAAGATATATACAAACGAGTGAGTGTAAATTAGTATGAACCAGTGAGTATAAATGAATGAACATAAAGAAATGAGCATAAACGAATGAGCAGGGCTCTGTTTTGGTAAAACTCTACTTGAATTTCATATAATTTTAATGTGCCACAAAACTATTCTTCTCTTTATCTTTTTTCCAACCATTTAAAATGTAAACATCATTTTTGGTTTGCAGGTCGTGTGAAATTAGGTGGTGAGCCAGACGGGGCCCACGGTTCACAGCTGAGACTGGCTTAGGGCATCGCAGGAAGGACACGGCAGACAGCGATGACAGTGGCCATCTCCAAGGAGGGAGTAGGTCCCCGATGGGGCAGGAAGGAAACTTTTCACTGGGCACTTTTCTGTACCATTTGAATATTGTGATCTACGCATGTTTAAAACACTTCGTAATGGATGGGCTCCTCACCCAAGTTCTCTGCCTTTTATCAAGGTCGACGTCTACTGTCTCAGTCAGACAGCCTTCCAACTGCCAGGCCAACTTCTAATCTCTCCCTCCTGCTCCAGTGTCTCACCCTGGCAGTACTCTGTGTCCAAAACCCACTGGCCCAGTTCACCAAGTGCCTCAGCCCACGACTAGCTGTCCACCCCTATCCCTACTGTTGCCACTACTCCCACTTAAGTGTCATTCCATACAGCCTTGTGCCCTTACCTAACTTTTTACTTGTGTTATTTCCAAAAGAGAGACTGAAGCTTTGTAAGGACTGGGACTATATATTACAATCCCATGCCTTCCCCCTCAGCTCCTGCACCAGGGCCTGGCACCCAGAGGAAATTCTGTAAACAGCTGCTTGATCGTTATCTCCCATCCTGCTTGAGAAGGTTTGGCATACAGGGCAAGATCCACGCACAGCCGAAGCCAGTGCTGAGACACGCAGCAGAGCGAGAGCGCGCAGGAGCACAAGGCCTTCGATGGCAGTGATGAATACTCAGGGAGAAGAGAGATGTTAGAGTCATCTAACATCTAACATGAGATGTTAGGAGATGTTAGACTTGGTCCTAATAAAAGGGTCTGTGCTTTGGAGGAGGAAATCAGGAATCCCCAGGGGAATTTCCTCCTAATTCCAATCTCTCAGGCATTAGCCTACTAGGGTAGGGAAATTTTGGTGGCCCCAGAATCAGAGCCTCCCACGCTGAGGAGGAATCTCAGCACTAAGCAGTCTGCCCTCCCACCCAATGCAGGGAAGCGCTCCCCCCGCTCCTAGAAAAAGTGGGCACCTGAGTTCCTGAAAAGACCAGATGCTCACGACTTCTACAGGTAGCCTGTTGAAAGGCTGTGGGCATGATTTTCTGCTTCCACCCGTGTTTCCTGTTCTGGGACTAAACAGAAAAAGACTTCCTGAACGGGTAACAAAAAACTAATGATAACTGCCAAATTCAAGAGAGTTTTCAAATATTTCTTCCTCCCAAGATGTTCAAAGGGTTTTTAAAGACACAAAATCACTAATTCTTTGGAACCGCAAACACCTTTTTATTCATTGAATATAGTCACTTTTCCTTCTTCCCAACATGAAAGAATTCAGGTTATGCTGTAAAATTGTGCTATTTCTTTACAGAAGGAAACTTCACAACCACCTATGGCAATGTGGGCCCTAAAATCCCATTTTATACCACAGGAAACTCTGAGTAGGAGTCAGCTAATTTGCACAAAGTCACACAGCCAGTAAGTGGTAAAGTCGAAATTCAAAACTAGTTTGCCCAGCTTCAAAATCGAGCATTTTCCTACAGTCTGCTGTTTCCATGGCAGTAGATCATCACCCTCCCCTGTCTCTGAAATGCATAGAAATGATTACTTCTAGCATTTCCATCAGAAGCAGGGAAGAAACCACAGCCTACAGCAGTCCTGTAGTCCGACAGCAGATTCCAGCCTCTTGACGTACTCAGGCCTTCCTGAGGTGGAGAAGATGAGAGCAAAGGAGACCCAAAGTGACGGTATCAGCGTCCCAGAGACACCCAAGGGGTGGAGTGGTCTCTCCCTGGGTCACACAAGGTGCCCAGTCCTGTGCTTCCTACAGCCCACCTTCACAGCCTGGCTCCAGTCTCCCAACAGGGCTTGGTGTTTGGGAGCCCACGGGACATGGCACTATTTGGGCAGCACAAGCACAATGTTTACCTGGGTCCTGGCACCTTTCTTTTGGTAAATATTGGGCTGCCTCACCCAGGAGAGGGCTAGGGACTCTGCCCCACATCCCAACAATCCCTGTTCTAGGAAGATGAGCTGGATGGGCTCAGAAGAATCACAAACACTCACATCCAGCCACTCCCCAGTCAGTCACCTGCATCAGTTGCCTCTAGCACACCCTCTGAACAGCTCTGAAACCTTGGCTGCTAGGCCCTTAGCACATTATGGAAACTCAGCTTCAAGTCCCAGAATGGTTCCTGATTGTCTATTCAGATGGAGTTCATAAGGCTCAGTGATGCACTCCTCCGCACAATCGGCAGAGCTCCCTGCCTGCTCCCTCTGCAACCTAATGCAGGTGCTTGGAAAAACACCTGGTTGCTCTCGACTTCAGAGCTCATACACCAGAAACATGCACATTCCTGAGCTCATCTGGCCTCAGGAGCTAGCTGGACACTGGGGATGATCCTCCCCATTTCTCAAGAGGGAAAACCACAGCCAGGAGTTTGAAGCTCGCACGCATAGCATATTAACACTGCAGATAGAAACTGGCCCCAAGCTCACTGCCTCGCTTCTCAGTCCCAGAGAGAAAACACCCACGCTCTTTGACAGTCTATAGTCTGTACTGGCCCAAGGAAATCCCATGATTCTCTGCCTCTGAAGCCCCCATCCTCCTGGGGCCATCCTTCAGACCTCATCTAGCTCTCACCAGATGAAGTTACTGACACTTTCATCTGCCATCTCCCTGGGAGATGTGGTCATTAGCAGAGAGCACTATGTAGGTATCTAATTAAGCAATCAGCAGCAAATGCAGAAACCTGTTCAAGCCACCTCACAGAGCATCCACCCCCGGATCCTCTTACAGGCAACTCCCTCCCCGGAGCTTCCTGGAAAGGTCCCTATTGTTTGCCCAGAACACAGAAAAGTGTCTGATTCTGCCCTCCTACTTATCTGGTGGCACTGACTTCCCGGCCTCCGCACAACCCCAAGGGGTGCCATTCACATGGAGCTCGGTGTGAATGGTGCCCCCAGAATCGTGGGACACAGCAGCCCCAGGCGGGTGGGAAACGGAAAGTCCCAGATGGCAGGGACAGCACATTCTGAGAGGACGTCTGCCTACCTGACCTCTTTAGGAGTCCCAGAGCCATGTCCTGCCCTGCTGGCATGTTGGGGGCAGGGCACAGGTAGCAAGGAGACCCTGAGCAGGTTGGTAAGAGGTGGCCGAGGTGGAAGTGGGCAGTGCGAGTGGCTCAGCACTCTTCGCACCTGTGTCTCTGAGTACTCTCTTTTCTGCACTGTAACTCACCTGTTCCTGTTTCAGCCTTTAAATGGAATGTTCCACTTGTCCTAGAAGCCCAGGGGGAGAAATCATCTGTTTAGGAAAAGCTTTCTTTTTTAGGGACTGCAGTCCCTAGGGTTCCATCAGATACTGCTGCAGATGACAGGTTGAGAAAATGGGACAAGAGCAACCGCAGAAGAGGACCCGTGGAGGACAAGACAGACTTGAACTCCTGCCCACTCCCCCTAGCCTGGGACAGTCTAAGCTGGAGGCTGGAAGGGAATGGACACCTGCTGCCTCTGTGGCTCCTGGCAGATCCCCCTCTCTGCACCCCAACAAGCTGGAGTGAGAAGCAGTGAGCCCCCTGCCCTTAACCTCTTCTCCTTTGCCCTTCTTTGAATATCTTATCTTTCTTCTCTTGGGCCCTTATCTCCTGGCTCTAGACCTTTATCAGCCCCACCTTTTTCACCTGCACAATGGAGCAGGAGGGTAGAGATGGCTGTGTTGATGCCACAAGCTTTTCAAAGACCCAGTGTGTAAGCCAGTACTGTGCAGGGGTGGGGTGGGGGGGTTGTGGAGAAACAGCACCTCAGGAACAAACCCAGGCCTTCTAGTTCCACAGGGGCTTAAATTACCCCAAACCCACAGGAGGTAGGCACCTAGATCAGTACCCTCACATGGCCCTAGGCTCTGCCAGCCTGACCCAGAACCCTAACACACACTCTCATTCCTCCCAGACATGTGGGTTCTTTCTGACAGAAATGGGGGAACAGCTTTTCTTTCCAGTTACTGGGCCCTGTCCAGCTGTTTTCCAACTCCTATGGGATAAATTGGACTTTGATTACAGCAGAAAAGATTTAGGTTAAACACCAAGAAGCACTCAAAATGAGCGATAAAAGGAAGTTTAGGCCCTGACTGGTGTAGTTCAATGGATTGAGCGTGAGCTGTGAACCAAAGGGTCATGGGTTCGATTCCCAGTCAGGGCACATGCCTGGGTTGTGGGCCAGGTCCCCAGTAGGGGGCACGCAAGTGCGACCACACATTGATGTTTCTCTCCCTCTTTCTCCCCCACTTCCCCTCTGTCTAAAAATAAATGAATAAAATCTAAAAAAAGGAGGAAGTTTAGGACTCTGCCATTTCACTTTTAAAAACACTACAGCCAATTTCCCCTGGGTAGGTGTGGTGCAGCGCATGTTTTCATCATGTTACCCTCCCAGTTAGAAGTTTCCTGTGGCTTCCCCTCCCCTGCCCACGACCTAAAGTCCTCACTTATTCCTTGTCTTGGTGCTGAAGGCCCACTACAGCGCATCCCCATCTACCTTCCAGTGTTGTATTCCACTGCTCAGGGTGTAAACTTTCCGACCCAGCCAGAGCCTCTCAGTATCTCCCCAAATTGCCTCAGGCATCTCTGCTTTGGCCTTGGCATCCCCACCCTCTTTCCCAGATGACCCTCTTCTCTCCAGCCGCCAGAGCAAGACAACCCTTAAGATAGCAGATCTCAGCCAAATCGATTATCTGATAACCCAAGAAACTTCTCCAAAACACAGATTCCCAGGTCCTGTCCTAGAAGCCTGTTGAATCCCAGCCTCCCCAGAAGCCAGGCAGCCACTGCTCTCAGGCTGAGCTCTGACGCCACCTCTTCCAGAAAACCTTGGTTGAATGCTCCACCTTCAGAAAGCCCCCTCCCCAGGAAGGCCACGGACGTGAACTGATCATCCATTCCATAGACATTCCCTGAGCATCCACAGTGCTAGATTCTGAGACTAGGTGAGGCCCCTACAACTCAAGGAGTCCCCAGACTTGGATGCAGACAGAACTGAAACCCACAGAGCCCTCCCTGCCTCCAGGGCAGCCCACCAAGGGGCAGAATGATGGAGCTAGGGGATGACCAGGGGAGGGAGCAGCATGGGGACAGCAACAGCTTCTGGGAGGGAAGGGTGCTCCTGAAAGGGTGCCGCAGGCAATGGGCGGGAGGATCTTGGCCCTTGATTAGGTCAGGGGGCATGCTGGAGGTGAGAATGGCCTCCGTTGTTTCCTGCGTGTTCACCTTGCCGCTGGGACTGCTCTCTAGTTAGGATCTTATTTCTCCAGCACAACTGGCTGAAGCAGGAGGAGTATTTGGGGCCAGGCTGTGGAGTCCCACAGGGCATGAAGTGGCTCCTGCTCAGGAAATATTTTCTTATTGATCAATAGATAAAATGATCTCTGAAGGCTTACTCCCAGCAGGAAGAAGCCAGGACACTTCAGGAACAACTAGAGCCCCGGAAAATGTTTCCCTGACTTGTTCAACTATTAAAAGCAACACCAGGCCTGATGAGAGAGGCGAGGTACTGGCGGGTGGGAGCCTGGCTTTCCTGACACAGGATGGAAAGTGGGTGTTAGAGTGCTCCCTGTCCCTGCAAGAAACCCACAGGAGGCTTGGGGACAGCTGCCGTGAAAGACGGCCATAGGTCACACTCAGGGTAGACCACAGGAGCAGCGCTCTCAATGGGCTGGCCTCGGAGTATCTACCTCCCCAGCGGTCCCTGATCCCAAATGCCAGCGTGGGACCTGCAGAGGTAGGGCTCCCTCAGCAACCCCAGAGCTGGCAAAGCCTCTTCCTTCCTCCTGCTCCTGAGGGGCACAACACCTGAGCTGGCCCAGCCCAGAAAGAAGACGGTCCCTTCCCATAGGCCACAGGTCCCCTTGGTTTCCACCTTTTGCAGCCATCCAGTCTTGAGTTAAACCTTTATCTGGCTGGCTGACATCTAAATGCATTCCCCGCTGGACAAGGCAATGTGGCAATCAAACTTACCCAGATAAGAACGACACTACCAGGCAGACGGAAGCCACAGCGCACCCCTCCGTCCTCTGGCCTACGCATTAGGCTCTCCCAGGTGGCAGTGACTCACTGTATCTCACCAGTGGGCAACTGGGGCTGAGGAACAGAGGAGCCAAATGAAGGGCCCCAGGTAGGTGAGGCGGCCTCTTTGTATCCACGTCCTTAAACACCTCCATGGCTAACATGGAATCCCACCATCAACCGTGACCTGCAGGTGAAATCACTGGGACTAGAAGCCAGGAGACCTGTGTCCTAGTCTGCTCTGAGCTGTGGCCACGTCACTGAACATCTCAGTGCCCCTCTCCCTTCACCTGTGAAATGGGATAGAACCTCCGCTACCCTAATTCAGTTCTTGTATGAGATAACTTGATAAATAAAGAAATGTTTCAAAAGTCAAGCCTAAAGCAAAACGTAGAGGACTGTTGACGACGCACTGATCAGCTCACAGGGGCCCAGGCACTGCGAGCCTGGCAGTCAGCCCCACGCCTCGGGTGCCCAGCAGGCTGCGGGCTCGCTGCCACTCTCTGACTCAAGTCCGGTAAGGGACAAGGTGGTCACCCGCAATATCCCCACAGCCAGATCTTCAGGAACAAACACCAGAGCCCAGCTGCAGCCATCTCTGCGCTCTGTCTTCAGGCCCCACGTCTGGGAGCCACAGGGACCTACCTTCCCATGTCTCGGAGCCCCGCGCCCCCAGCGGGAGCGCCATCTGCCTCTGAGGAAGGGCCACAATGGAGCTGCCGTGGCTCTTCCCTCTGTCCCCGCAGGTTTCCAGTCGCTGCCCAGCTCGCTTTCTGAGCAGATTCCATAGGACAGTGACTTTCACACTAATTTTCGATTCATAAGTGGGATGAGGAAATCAATAGTAAATCAAGATGGGCATTTAAAAAATTTAATGGAGCAGACTAGAAAACCGTGTGCACTGCACTTGGTAAGAGGTATTAATTTCTGATACTTTAATAACCCGGAACACACGCAGTGTTAGAGCCTTGACTGAAGCCACTCAGTCTTTCTGTCTCAGCGTCTCCATCTTTAAAATAGGGACGCTGGCAGCATCCACCTCGCATGGCCATTGTGAGGACTATACTTGTTAATATACATAAAGCATCTGGAAAAGTACTTGGCCCAAGTTTTACATAAAAGTGTAACTTCATGTATTAATATATGCATGTAAGAATGCCTGTGTTTGTGTGTGTGCACACATCTTTGCTTACTAGGTAAACATCTTCCTGGAGTGTGGAGAAAAAATGGAAGCTGATGCTGTGGGAGAAGCTAGGAAGTGTCTGTCTGAGGAGCGTTGAGCGTTGGCTTCAAGTCAAATTCCCTGGTCTCAGGTTTCTCAGGTGTTCCTCCCCCTCATGGAAGGGAAAGAGGGGCAGGTGGCTGGGCAGAGTGCGTCTGAGTATCTGAAAGCACTGTGTGAAGTGCTTTCCAAATTAACTTATACTTAACCCTCATTCAACTCTGTGGGGTAGGTGTTGTCGTGCTCCCACTTCGCAAGTGAGGAAACTGAAGCACAGGGAGGTCAGCTAATAAGTGGTGGAGCCAGGATTTGCGTTCTGCCTCCCACCCAAGTCTGGACCTTGAACCACTGTACTACCGTCTGTCTGTTTCACTTTGATGCCACCTTCTGGAAGCCAGACTGAGAAGGTTCTCAGACTGAGGAGGTGGCCCTATTTGTAAGAGAGGCAGCTTCAGTTGCCCTGGCCTCAAAACCAAGCAGTTTAATATTCTAATGGCTTGAATTCAGGAAGCAGCACCTGCAGGGTCCCATCATAGAGTCCAGAAAGTTCTGTGACAATAGTCGGAAGTAATAAACTTGGTTAACAGGGCTCATAACCTTATGATGTGTGAAGTCCTCAATTTAGCCAAGCAGTACAAACCTGACTAGAAGACATAAAATTCCCCACACCTTTTATCCTACTATATGAGACCCAAGTTCTGTCTGGTTGTGTTTCATTTTATCTTCTCCAAGGCCAAGGGAAGCCAGAAGGGGCAGAGTCTCTGGTCTCCAGCACTGAAAGGCGCATGACTTGCCAGAGGCCACTCTGTGAGTGAGTACAAGATGAACAGCAGGAAGGTTTCTGGTTGGCAGGAGAAAAGAAAGTGAGCTGGCCTCTGTGTCAGTGTTCCTAGTGCCACGTGACCCTCCCAGACAGCCCTTGTTTCCTTACCTCCTTGACACCCATATAAATGTCCCCAGTACTAGTAACAAGTGCTGGCGAGAACGCAGAGGACAGGGAACACGGCGCACTGCTGGCGGGACCACAAGCTGGTGTGGCCCTGTGGAAAGCAGTACGGAGAGTCCCCAAACACTGAAAATGTACCTGTCATACAACCCAGCAATGCTCTGGGCGTTTATCTGAAGAAAACAAAAGTACTAATCCAGAAAGATGTATGCACCCCTATGTTCTTTGTGGTATTATGTACAATATGGAAGCAACTAAGTGTCCATTAATAAATAAGTGAATAAAAAAAGATGTGGTACAAGCCCTGACCAGGTAGCTCAGTTGGTCAGAGCATCATCCCGATACACCAAGGTCGCAGGTTTGATCTCCTGTCAGGGCACATGCAAGAATCAATCAGTGAATGAATAAATAAGAGGAACAACAAATCAGTTTTCTCTCTCCCTCTCTCTCTAAAATCAACAAGCGAAAACAAATTTTTTAAAAATGTACATATACCGACTTCTGGCCAAGATGGAGGCGTAGGCAGACACACTGTGCCTCCTCTCACAACCAAAATTAAGGACAACAAATATTTAGAAACAAGAAAACAACCAGAACTGACAGAAAATTGAACTGTACGGAAGTCCAACAACCATTCATCCAGACCAGTAAGAGGGGCTGAGTCACAGCAGGAAAAAGTGGAGGTGCGGACCCGGGAACGCAAGCAGCAGCGGCTGGCAGTTCCCAGGTGCACAGGCGGCGTCTGGCAGTCCCCAGGCACAGGGGGGCAACTGTGCGGACCCAGTGAGGCCGCACAAGGCGGCTGGCTGACCAGGTGGTCCCACATTCGCGCATGCAGACAGTCCAGGCAAAGGGGAAGTGGCAAAAGGGACTGAATCCAGGAGAGAGCGGAGCAGGCGCCATTGTTCCCTCTCAGACCCCACCCCCACCTATAGCGTCACAACCCAGGGACTGGGCTGCTCTGCCCTGAGGAACACCTAAGGTTCCACCACTCATACATAATAGCTGTGACCAGACTAAAACCAAACCAAAACAAAACAAAACAAAAAAAAAAACCCACCCAAAATGGCTCAAACCGAAGAAAAAATGAAAGCTCCAGAGCCAATTCCTCTAAGCCGTGAAGAGATAGCCAACCTATCAGATGCATAGTTCAAAGCACTGGTCATCAAAATGCTCACAGAATTGGTTGATTTTGCTCACAAATTAGATGAGAAAATGCAGGCTACAATACGTGAAATGAAGGAAGATGCATGGGGAACCAATAAAGATGGGAGGAAAACTAGGACTCAAATCAATGGAGTGGACCAGAAGGAAGAAACTAACAACCAAACAGAAAGCGAGGAAGAAACAAGAATTCAAAAAAATGAGGAGAGGCTTAGGAACTTCTGAGACATCGTTAAACGTCCCAACATCCGAATTATAGGGGTCCCAGAAGGGGAAGAGGAAGAGCAACAAGTGGAAAACTTATTTGAACAAATAATAAAGGAGAACTTCTCCAATCTGGCAAAGGAAATAAACTGCCAGAAAGTCCAGGAAGCTCAGAGAGTCCCAAAGAAGTTGGACCCAAGGAGGAACACGCCAAGGCACATCGTAATTACATTAGCCAAGATTAAAATGAAGGAGAGAATTCTAGAAGCAGCAAGGGATAAGGGGACAGTCACCTACAAAGGAGTTCCCATCAGACTGTCAGCTGATTTCTCAAAAGAGACCTTACAGGTAAGAAGGGGCTGGAAAGAAGTATTCCAAGTCATGAAAGTCAAGGACCTACATCCAAGATTGCTCTATCCAGCAAAGCTTTCATATAGAATGGAAGGGAAGATAAAGCGCTTCTCAGATAAGGTCAAGCTCAAGGAGTTCATCATCACCAAGCCCTTATTATATGAAATGTTAAAGGGACTTCTCTAAGAAAAAGAAGATAAAAATACAACAGTGAAAAGACAGCAAACTCACAGCTATTAAGAACCACACCTAAAACAAAAGCAAACTAAGCAAACAGCTAGAACAGGAACAGAACCACAGAAATGGAGATCACATGGAGGGTTAGCAACAGGGGTGTGGGAGCAGGAGAGAAGGGGAAAGGTACAGAGAATAAGTAGCATAGATGGTGGGTAGAAAATAGACAGGGGGAGGGCAAGAATAGTGTGGGAAATGTAGAAGCTAAAAAACTTATGACACATGGACATGAACTAAAGAGGGGAATGTGGGTGGGAGAGGGTGTGCAGGGTGGAGGGGAATGATGGGGGAGAAATGGGACAACTGTAATAGCATAATCAATAAAATATATTTAAAAAAGAGAATAGATGATAATATGTTTTTACACATTTACAAAATTTTTAAAAAATGTACATATACCATAGAATATTACTCATCAATAAAAAAGAATGAAATCTTGTTATTAGCGACAACTTGGATAGACCTAGAGGGTAGTATGCTAAGTGAAATAAGTCAGATAAAGAAATATGACTTATATGGGGGATCTAAAAAAATAACAAAATAAATGAACAAAGCAAAACAAAAACAGATTCATGGAAACAGAGAACAAGTTGATGGTTGCCAGAGAGGGGAGAGGTGGAGGGATAGGTGAAACAGTGAAGGGGAATAAGAGGAACAAACTTCCAGTCATAAAATAAGTAAGTTCAGGAGGTGTCGTCCACAGCACAGGGCATAGAATCAACGCTATTGCAATGCCTTTGCATGATGACAGAGGGTTACTAGACTTAGGGTGTGGTTACACTGTAAGTTTGTAAGGTATATAAATGTTAAATCACTGTGTCATACACCTGCAACTAGTATAATATTGTGTACAAATTATACTTTAATAAAAATTAATTTAAAAAACTTTCCCCCAAGCACTCAGCCTATCTCTGGAACTGACAGGGTTTGTCTAACCCAGTGACACTTCTAATGAGGAGAAAGAGGGAACAACGTGACGGCAGGCACGGCTGTGGGCCGGGTCCCCCTCCACTGCCCTTCACCTCCGGCGGAAAGGCCCCGACAGGAGTGAGAGGAACACGCGTCCCCACGACACCAGCTCTACAGACCATTTCCTCCGAAGTGCCTGGCATCTGTGTTTCTTGCTCTCTCCAGTGAGAACTGGCTAACACTTCCTCACACTGGGCCCACGGCTTTGTCTGCACCTTTTCCTTCTGTTGTAAGCCTCAAATACAGGTTTTTAAAAACAAATAAGGAAACTGAGATCAGAGGCTTTAAGGGACTTGCTCCTGGTCGTAAGCTTTGTGACTATAGGTATGAGGGTCCCAGTAAGGCCCCTCCAGAACGCTCCCATTCCACGCCGGACAGAGTGACCCCCCCGCTTGCCCTCTGTCTGTAACCCTTACACAGGGATTTCTGAGCCGCATTACAATCCTGTACCGTGATGATGTTTCACCTGTCTGTCTCCCCACCAGACTCCGAGTTCCCTGAGGGCAGTGGCCAAACCTTATTTATCTTTTTTCCTGGTGCCTGGCATGTAGTGATTTCTCAATAAATGTTGTGGGGGGGGGGCAGAGGAAGGGAAGGTGGGAGTGATAAAAAAGGATGAAAGAGGGAAGGGAGAAACGGAAGGGGAGAGAGGGATGGGGAGGGATGACAGGCGGAGAAAGAGTGAGCAGGAAGCAGGAGAAGCGGGAAGAACGGTGACCAGGTATCCAGAGATAAGGGGCACCTTGAGTCAAGGGACTTGCACTATGGCCCTCCGCTGGCCTCAGACCAACTGGGACACGTGGAAGCAGGCTGTCCCCACCCCAGCCTGTCCTGGACAGAGATGAAGGGCGCCTTGCAGCCACCAAGGAGGCCAGGCAGTTTCCAGGACGCTAGGCGCTGCTGCGCCGTCATCCTCCCTTCTCCCCCGTCACACCTGCAGAAAGGGAAGGGGGCCAGTGCCTCTTCTCCTTGGCGGAGCTCTGTCCCACTGCCCACTCCTGCCTTGGTGTCATCGTCCCCCACCCCCCTGAGAAATGGAGGCTCATTCCTGCCCTGGATGATGGGAATGGATTTAGGAGAATGGGCGCCCACAACTGGTCATCCCTCCACTGGACTCCCAACCCCAGAGGTGAGGTGAGGGGCTGACACCAGCAGGAACCCGAGGAAAGAGCCAAGTTCCTCCATCTGGATTCACCACAAACACAAGCTCTGTGTCCCTGAAGGTGCAGTGAGACAGAGGGAGGGGTGACTTCTAGAGGGAGGGGCTTCTGAGCAGGCTTGGCCCCTGCCTGGCTCTGGGAAACAACTGGAAACCATGACTTTGCAAGCTGGCTTTTCCCTGGAGTTTTCCTGGGAAAAGCCAATTTTCCTGAGGAGATAGACTTTGTGATCAGCCCTATTCAGACTGAACCCTTGAGAGGCCCCCGCAGTTCCTCCTCCTCTCTGGGAAGGACTAGATCCCTTCCCACTCTCCATATGGGCCACGATCACACTCAGTCGTTGTTCTGCACACGTTTGTGAAGACCTACTATACACACATCTGCAAGGCATGTTCGCCTTGGGGCAAATTGGAACTGGATCCCTAGAATAGGTGGGGCAAGGATGGGAGGCAGAGAGGTTCTTGGCCTTCTTTTAAAAACCCAGAATAATGCCATCACAGTGCAAATTCTGTCCGATCTCTTGAAAAACAAATCCTCAAGCCAAACCTGGTCCATGCCAGGCACCTGGAAGTGAAGCAGGAAGATATTCCAGGAGATCTTGTGGCTTCTCCTTTGTGCCAAAGACCTGGGTGGTGGAGGGGTGGGGGCAGGGGGGCGGTCCAGGCTCAGTCACACTGGGCTCTCTGAATGGACAGGGCTGTTGTTGCAAGACAGAATGTGGAGAATGCTAGCCAGAGGCTGCTGCTGCTGAGATGACCCTTGAGAGCACCCAGAGGACTCAAGTGACATGGAGGGAGTCAGGCAACATGGACGGGACAGCCCACCACGTAAAGCATGACTTGGTGAAAGCCAAGGGCACTGAGCTCTCATTCTGACCCTACAGCTAATATGCCCTGTGACCTCAAGCCGGCCACAGTCTCTCTGACCCTCAGGCGGCCCTTCTGCACAGGGCTTGAAGGATGGGGGCAAAGAGAGGAGAGGAAGGAAACGGCGCCCTATGCCTGCTGAAACCCTTAAAGGGTTAAATCGTTCTCCTGGGTAAGGCTGTCAAGGCTTTTCACAAGACAGCCCCTCTCCAGCCTCCTCCCCTGACACCCCTGAAGGGTTCCCGAAGCTCCTGCCCCTGACCACACCTGCGCATCTCAACCATGCTGTTCCTGCTGTGGCAGCTGCACCCCTTCCACTGCACACCCACCTCACCCCTGCAGCCGCTCCTGACTTCCACCTAGGCAGGCTCTCTTTCTCGGAGTTTCCCAAGCACTTTGCACATCCAATCTTATTTTTCATAATTCTTTGTCCGTAAGTCTGTTCGCCCTGCTAGACTGCGAACTTGAAAAGACCACATCAAATTCCTCTTTCATTCAACAAACATTTAGTAGCAGTCTGCTCTGTGCCAGGCACTGGTGGGTGCCAGGGCAGAAAGGAGAGAAAGGCGGTCTCATGGCATGCTGCCCGTAGTGCTGAGGACAGTGCGGACACAGGGCGCAGCTGCTGCAGAGTCAGGACAGGCAGGCACCAGGCGCTGTCCCTGGGCTCTGCATCGCAGGCCTTGCCTCCTCTCCAAAGCAGGAGACTCAAGGATATTGGGAAGAAGGAACTAAATACTAAACCATGACCTCTTCCTAAGTACTTTACGATGTACTATGTAGGTGCTGCTGTCAGTACTGCAGACACAGTGTTTTTCTTAATCTTTAAATAAACTCTCTGACAAAAGCTTCATAGATGAGGGAAGTGTTGCCCAGAGAGGATGGGAAACTTGCTTGAGGTCACACAGCAGGTGGCAGAGCTCAGACAGGACCTCAATCTGCTTGACCACCCTCTGCCTGTAGTCTCTTTCTGCCAAACTTAAATATATGAGCACATGAGCACCTGTGTGCCTAGAGTTCTTCCTCTTCTTCTTCTCTCTCTCTCTCTCTCTTTTTTTTTTGAGAGAGAGAGCGAGAGCAAGAGCACTCGCGCGCGAGAGAGACATCGATGTGAGAGAGAAAACATCGATGTCGCCTCCTGTATGCACCCTGACCAGAGATCGAACCAGCAACCCAGGTATGTGCCCTGACTGGAAATCAAACCCCAAACTTTTGGTGCACAGGGTGATGCTCCCACCAATTGAGCCACCCGGCCAAGGCTAGACTTCTTTTATAAAAGAAGAAAATAATAATCTATTAACCTCAAGGCTCTGAACAGTAGAACTTTAATCCTAGCAGCCCAGGCAGCCTTCTGGAAATTCTCTATTGCCTTCCTTTCCCATTGCAACAGCAGTTCCCAGAAGCCTAATGAGCCGGGCCGGCTCCGCACCCCGCCTGGGGAAGCCAGAAGGACTGCACACTAAAGTGCTGCCTTCCAGCTTTTGCCACCATCAGAGTGTCATTAGTGACTGCTTGGCAGGTAGTCCCAGGCCCCTGCAGTCTCAACCAATGTCTCTATCACCCAGAGCTTTCTACTATTGGGATTCTGACCGTAATTCGGAGACAGCAGATAATGGGCAGCCTGTGACTACTCCCCCACCAACCATAGTCCCACTTCTCTCACGCGTCCTTGCATTCTTCTCTCAAGACCCAGCTGTGACTACTGCCTATGCAACCCTTCCTCCTGGGCCTCATGGGTTCTTTCCCAACATCCCTTACTCCTTTCATTCCTTTCTTCTGTGAACTGTTCCCTCATCCTCCCCACCCCACCCCCACCACACACACACTCAAACCAAGCTAACTGGCCCTGGGCATTTTGTGAACGGCCTTCCTGTGTCATGGAGTGTTGTTTCACCAATGCAACTTCAAGTACTTCTCCCCATCCCAAATCTCAATCATCTCTCCCTGGAAGCTGTCCTTGATGGACTCTGCCCAACCCTGATCTTGCCTTTGTTTTGCATTTCCTCAGAACTTAAAACGCTCCCTGCATTTACAGTGGTTGGAGCCGTTTTTTATATTTGTTCATTTGATAAACATTTATTAAGGATCTACAACCATATGCCAGGCAGGCATTACTGTGTGTCTGCTGTGTGCCAAGCACCGTGCTAGGCACTGGACATTCAGTGCCCTCGAGGCACTTATGCTCATGGTAATTGCCTTCAGGGCCTGTCCTGGGGAGGCCCACCTCTGCACTCAGACTGGGAGCTCTCTAGGGACTGTCTCCTCTTTGTTCCATCCCAGTACCTGACATTTACAAAGGATTTTTAGTTTTGCAAGGTGCTTTTACAACCATGATCTCATTTTATCTGCACAACACCCCTAATAAGGTAGAAGAGAAGGTCTTATTATTCTATTTGAAAGACAGAACCACTGAGGCCCAGAAAGATGAAGCGACCCCAGCTGGTTATCAGGCAGGTCACCTGTAGAAGTCAGGTGAGTGGCCTTTGAGCCACATCACGCCCCACACCATGCAGACTAGGATCTGAGAGAGCTCAATGGGACCGAGTGATGATCTGTTTCTCAACCTCCATCACTGCTGATCAACGTCAGGGAAGAAAGAAGACTAAAGCAAAAATAGAGGGTGTTATAAGATGCTAGAAAGTTGAAACAAGTAGTTTGTTCTTGTTTTCCTGGCACATGATGGGCACTCAGTACATATCTGTCACATGAATGAACAACTTACTAGAGAGGCACATGGCAGAGGGTATGAGCTAGCTAATAATGACAGCACACTTTGTGTCAGGAATAATTCTAAATGAAACTCATTTCATCTTGACGACATCCTCACAACTTTCACAGTAGCTATTATCCCTTTTACAGATGAGACAAAATGAGGTTAAACACCCAAAGTGGTACCTGGAAGACTGACCCCAGCACTGTGCTCTTGACCATGTTGGTCAAGGACAGGTCATATGTTTCTGCCATCCATGCTGTCACTCAGTTCTCATTACAAGCACACCGAATGAATGTTCTGGCGAGTGCTGAGTGAGGACTGAAGTCATACTTCTGCCCTGGGCCACGAAGTTCTGCATGAGCCTGCCTGAGTCACCCCCCGGCTGTAATATGAATCCAGTTTGGGGGTGGGGAGGGCTGTGTTTTGGCTGCATAAGAACTTCCTGAGTCCTTTGCACTGTCCACATCCCAGAGTCCTGCCACTCTCATGGGCCTGTCTCCCAAAGACCAGCTCTGCTCTCTGACTTGATTGCTAACAGGCCTGGTAAAAACCAGGTTTACAGCCCTGGCTGGTGTGGCTCAGTGGATGGAGTGTCAGCCTGTGAACCAAAGGGTTGTTGGTTCAATTCCCAATCAGGGCACATGCCTGGGTTGTGGGCCAGGTCCCCAGTAGGGGGCGTGCGAGAGGCAACCACACATTGATGTTTCTCTCCCTCTCTTTCTCCTTCCCTTCCCCTCTCTCTAAAAATAAATAAAACCTTTTTTTAAAAAAGCCAGGGCTATGTATTATAAAGGATTAGAGGAAATTTCTGGCACCTTAACCAAGTAGGAGAAGAGGACAGGGTAAGGAGGGCAGAGTCATGTGTCACTGGGATATTCATAAATAGGATGCAGAGGGTCCTTGGTGAATAACTCCAGGATGGGATAGGATGGGATCAGGATGGGGATGGGATGGAAAGAATGGGGTTGGGCAATTCCAGCTCTGGCAATTTTTTGGCCCCAGTTAAGAAAGGAAAATCTCAGCACCAACATGACAGGAATGGGGACCAAAGAAAAAGAACGTACAAATAATCTTCTCTGACATCAGGTTTCTCTAAAAAAAAAAATCCTAACCGGGAGGAATAAGATTCAGAAGAAGGGATTTGGAACAGGAGACCCTCACCCAGAAATCACCAAAGCTAGTTTTTGTGCCTAAAGGTGCTGAATTCAAAGTTGATTCTGATCTTAGTGCTTCTAGATGACTTTGCGCCAGTAGCTCACTGAAGCTTCCACAGACTTCAGCTTCCCCATTTATTGAAAGGGTATCATGTCGCCTGTATGCATTTTTATCCCTTGAGATAGGGACTGTATTAGGGTAAAGCAGACCAGAGACCAGACCACACTTGGAGTTACTTAGAGAAAAAGAGATGCAGAAATGTGAGATCTGATCAGAGCTCCTGGCTCTAGACAGGCAGGAGCCACCTCCAGGCAATGCTTCAGCTGCCCCAGCTGCAGGCTGTTTTGACTGTCTCAGAGTGCCTGAGACAGGGAAGACGTGCCTCGTGCACCCTGGGTAGGGGATATCTGAGTTCAAATCTCTGGGTCAGCTCACGGAAGCTGAATGGCAGGAAGAAAAGTTCCTGCGATTTGAGCAATACAGACAAATGCAAACCTGGAGTATTCCCAAGGGTGGGTCTGCCAACTGTCCCAGTTTGTCCAGCACTGAAGGGGTCCCAGAATGTAGGACTTCCCTGTGCTAAAATGGAGAAAGTCCCAGGCCGACCAGGACAAATTGGTCATTACATCAAAGGATTCACCCATGAAATAAGCCTCTAATTTGCCAAAGGACCCTTTGATACCACATGAAATCTTCAAGCACAGAAGGATTGAGAGCTCAGGTATCCAGGGTTGGGAGGCCGAGTGCCCCCATGCCTGTCCTGGGGAGCCCTTGGCACACGTTACTGTGCCCATGTCCCAGCCTCGTTGGGCCTTGGTTCCTCCAGAAGATTTGAGTAAGTTTATCTTCCCAGCTGGAAGACAAATTACCATTAGAAACTAACTGAGGTTTCTCGGAACCCTGGGCCTTGAGAAAGGTCTTTTGTGGTGATTTCTTAGAGTAGCCTAGGAGCAAACCCAGGAGCGGGCCACAAACAGGACTCTGCTTCCTGGTCATCCCAGAGATCACTTAGTTCTTCAAAGAACTCAGTGGCTGGGGCACATTAGGGGCGAAGGACGGACAGGGGGAGAAGCAAGAACAGCCATTTCCAGGCTTCCAACACCAAGGACAGCTGAGCTGCCGAACTTACAGACTGGACAGAGCAGAGAGGGGCAGCGCCCCCCTGCCTCACCCTGCCCCTGCCCCAGCCCCATCGGAACGAGTCCGGCTCAGGGAGCTGAGTTCCCTGGCTAGAATCCACTTCATTTTCTCCTAAGCTGCTTTGTGGGGCAGGCTGCTGGGCACTGGACGTGTCCAGTCCTGCCGTAGCCGACTTTCTCTACGGCCAAGGGCAGGCTCCAGTTCCATGCCCCTTCTGCCAGCTGAATCAAAGCCCAGGCTCAAACTGGGCCCCTGAGTTCATGGAGACCAGAGGGCATGAGTGGATACTCAGCTCCTCTGTCCCTTAAAGGCAGCCTGTCCTAGTCTGGGGCCAGGGACAAGAAACAGGGCCAAAGAAGTCAGGATAGAGAAAGCCTCTCCCTTCCGCCTTTGCCAACTTATAGTATTTCTTAATTCAGCAAATGGGTTATCAGTGCAGACTGTGTGCAACACAATAGGAAAAGAAACAGAGGCAACTAAGACCCAGGCAGAACCCTAGGAGGGACAGGAGGACATGAGAGTTGAAATCTACAGATCCTTCCCAATGCTCACCCTAAGGAGTCTGTGTATGGCTGCCCCACTCTGTGTCCCCACATCAGTGAGCGCATGCAGAGTCAGGAGATAAAAGGGAAAGAGAAGAAGCCAAAATCCTGGTTAATTCACAAAGCAGAGATCTGTCAGACAGATAACCAAGACTTACTTCAACTTGGAACACAGCTCTAACAAGCAACTTTTACTGCCGGAGCCCTAAGTCCAACCCCTAAGGTTCAAGCTACAGAATGAAAAGGGTCTAATGAGATCTGTACTCAAATTTCTTTTCCTTCTCCTTGACTGATTTGTTCATTCATTCATTCATTTCACATTTCTTTTCTTTTTTAATTCTCACCCAAGGACATGCTTATTAATTTTAGAGAGAGGGGAAATGGGGGAGAGAAATCCCCATTGATTGCCTTTTGTACTCACCTTGACAGGGGACTGAACCAATACCTAGGCATGTGCCCTGATCGGGAATCGAACCCATGACCTTTTGGTTTATGGAATGATGCTCCAACCAACTGAGCCACATCAGCCAGAACTCAGTTCACATTTTATAAGAGCCTTCTGTGTGCCAGCACAGATCTAGGCACAGGGGCTCAGGGAGGAGTTTAATCCAACCTCACCCAGCATCTACTGTCCCCATCATCCCCTTTCTGGCTACATGATTCCAATGGATTACTGCTGTGCACCTTCAAACTCTCCTTCTTGGTCAAATCCTGGGGCTGGCCCTGGGCTTAGGCTGGGAACAGTCTAGGCAGAAGCCCACTCTGCACGGATGCATCTGTAGTGCAAAATTATGGACAAAGAAGCTACTTGGGTGTTTGCCTCTCCCCCACTTCTACCCTCCCCCTTTCTCATCTGCCTGGGATGGAAAGTCCACCACTCTCAGCTCGCATGCTCAAATCACAAGCTGAACTGCCAGGAAAAGAAGAAGCTCAAGGATGTTAACAGGCAGGAGCCCAGTGAAACAGAAATATAACATTTCATTTTGTTCCTTATGCACCAGTATCTTTTTTTTTTTTTTTTTTTTTTTTTTGATGCCTAAGAAAGCAGTGCTGTTGCTTCTGTTTGCCTAGACTTCTGACCTCTCCTTCCCTCCTGGAACTGAGGCCTTGCTTCCTATTTATCCTCAGCTCCATGCCTTTCTGTATCTCTCTGGAGCCACAAATTGTGTCTTAACTGTATTGCCCAGCACATGGAGAGTTACAAGAAACAGCCAGTGATAAGGAGCTAATACAGAGCAAGTGAGCTTGGTGCCGACCAGTCTCTTTCTGTCCAAGCCCCTTCTCAGGAGCCCTTCCTGACCTGGAGTCTCTGGCCCACTCAGGCCAAAGAGCATGCTGAGAGCCCTGAGGTTGATTGGCACCCCTTCTGCCCAGGCAGGTTGCTCTGTTTAATTGTCTAACTGCAGATTTCTGTCTCTGATCTGCATGGGAAGATGGACAGGCAGCTGTGCCAGGCCCCAGGGGACCACAAACTCCTGCGGAGGAGGCTTGATCACCTGGTTCTCTACACTGGAGGCCTCAGGGGGCCTCCTCAAGGGCAAGAGCCAGCCTAGGCCTCCAAAAGGGAAAAATACAAGAGCAAGTCTAAGCCAAACTCCACATCCTCCCAGTCCCTCCCCATTGCTCTCATTCCTAAGGAATGGACAGAACAGGTATCAGACAGCCAGGGTGGCCAGGTCTCCTTTCCCATTATAGGTACATCTTCTGACTCTCCGTGTGTTTCGGAGAGCAAGTTCTCTGACTTCTCTGGACACAGCGTCAGCAAGCCTTAAAATTTGGTCTGGGGCCCTGGCTTCTTTGAGATGACCCTGTCTGGGTGAGAAGGAAAGAAACTGCTATTAAAAGCTGTTTGTACCTCCTCATTGATGGATTCTGGAACAAGCAGCACACACTTCTAATCTGCAACATATGGTCAAATTTCAATTGTCAGCCACTACTCTGTCCTTATGTAGTGTCTTCGGATTCCTGCTGTTAGATACTGGATTGAGCAGATGACTCAAAATAATAATAGCTCTCACTTACTGAGCACCTACTATGTGCCAGGCATTGTTTACATGATCTAAGTTAATGTTAGGTCAGTGGAGACACTGATGCAGAAGAAAACTAGCTAAGTTGCTCAGGGCCAAGCAACGACACAGAGGTGGATCAAAATCCACATTCAGGTAAGCTGACTTCAGGGCTTCCTCTTAATCTCTCATGTGTGTGGGCACGTGCTCTGCAAGCTATAAACTATCATACAAATATGAAGAGTAATTATTAGGTAGCTGATAGTAGCATGAGCCAGGGATGGATGCAATATAGTTAGGGAAGATTTGTGTCTGAGCGTTAATTTAATTAACTGTAGCTGAGCTGTGTTTCAGAGCTAACCAGAAAGGCTGTCCAGAGTGTCTCGGCCTCTGACTCTCTCCATGAACACAAATAACTGGAATTTGACTAAATGGGAGTCAAATGGGATGCGGAGGACTTTCCCCCAGGCTCTCAGACTGGTGTTTACGGGAGGCCTGCCTCGACAGTCCACAGTGTGGGCAGGACGGGTGGGAGGGGGCCGCCCCGCTGCCACGCGGTCTCGGCCTCCTCAGCAACACCTCTCAGAGAAGGAAGCCTTTTTCCAAAGAAAGAGATTATTTATTGTGGGGTGAAAGAAGTAACATCCAATTAGGGAGAGTTATTAATAGGCAATTAGGCTGTAATGACTGGATGAGTCCAAGCAATGATCATCAAGGCTGCTAGCATCACAAAAGGAGAGACAGCCAGACACCGTGTGTCCTGATAGCTGTGTGCGCCGTCACCCAGGGATTCATGCTTCCCTCCCCTGAATAAATACATTAATGAAACCTGAATTTGATTAGGGCTGCAATCTAACCACACACGCAGAGATGGTGGAACGAGTTCAATGATATAATGAGGGTGAATCAGGCAAATCCAGAATGTTAGAAACTCTACAGGACAAATGACCCAATTTCTTCAGCAAAACATTGCAAGACAGAAAAAAGGAGAAAAAAGTATCCATAGATTGAGCTACTTAAAAACTGTAACAAGTAGTAGCAATATGTAGAGTTTTAGCATCCAAATTAAAAAGAAAACTAGGGGAAAACAAACAATAATCAGAGAAGTATGAAAATTAACTGAATACTTGATTATATTATGTAATTGTTCATTTTGTTTAGGTATGACAATGATTTTTTTAAGTTCTTATATTTAGAGATGAAATGACAAATTGTCTAAGATTTGCTTCAAAATGATCAGAAGATAGTGAAGGCTGGGATTATACCTAAAATAGGATTGACCATGAGATGTGTTCAAAACCGTTGAAGAAGTGTGGGCCCTGGCTGGTGTGGCTCAGTGACTGAGTGCTGGCCTGTAAACCAAAAGGTTGCCAGTTCAATCTCCAGTCAGGGCACATGCCTGGGTTGTAGGCCAGGTCCCCAGTTGGGGGTGCACAAGAGACAACCACATATTGATGTTTCTCTCTCTTTCTTTCTCCTTCCCTTCCCTTCACTCTAAAAATAAGTATCATTTTTTAAAAAAGAGAAAAAACTACTGAAGCTTGGGTCACAGTGATTATTATACTATTCTCTCTACTTTCATGCATGTCCGTAATTTTCTACAATGAAAAGTTTTTTAAATAACACTTAGACCCCACGATCAGCATTTGGTGACACAGCACAGTGCGTGACGCTCCTCCGAGCTGACCAGGCCTCTGGCTCTGGCCTCTGGGGCTCCTGAGCCTTGAGAACATGATGGGGGAGGACCCCGGGCTGCTTCCCCCTTTCTAACAGCTCCCCTGCAACAAGTTAGACCTCACTTTCTACAGCTACGTCCCCTTGGGGACTTTGACAGAGGCAGAGCCAGCACAACAGCAGAAAAAGCAGCCCTCTCTCAATCCCAGCACAAGGTAGTAGTGGAGACACACTCAGTCTTCCGAGACAGAATCCCCACTGCCCTTCTTCCCCAGACCATCCTGGCTCAGAGCTGAAAACTAAGAGCTTTCCAGCCCCATGCTAAATTTCACCTCTCACTATGCTAGGACTTGAAAAGAACTCTATCACCACAAAGCAGCATCCGCAGTAGCTGGAGGGAGTGCCTGTTGCCTTTCTGTCTCCATTAGGCGCCAGAGTGGGAAAGGGGATGAGGGGAGAAGAACAAGTTGTGAGAAGGACAGGCCGTACAAGAACCAACCACCCAAGCCCACACTCCAGTCCAGCCCAGCCAGGGGCCTAGGCGTCGCGCACCCCACCTTGGGCAAACAGCTGGCACCTCCCAGGCCAGTCCCTCCCTTAGTACTTCCTGGTGTTACTGACCACAGAGCCCACGGGAGAGGAGAGCAGACTGAGGGAGAACGGGATGGAGAGTTCAGAAGGGAAAGGAGAGGACTACAGGGTATCTGAGAAGTCCCTGAGAAACGAGGAACAGACAGGAAGAGTGCCCGGCCTGACACATTCCAGAGCTAAGGCTATAAATGAGTAAAGGAAGGAGAGGAGAAGAGAGAGCAAGGGAGAAAGAAAGCAACAGTAAGGTGTGAGGAGAGATAGATGGAGCAGGAGGGTTAGAGGCCCCCAGGAACATGAGACCCGAGTGACTGCCCACCCGGCTCAGCAGACCATGCCTCCGGGATCCCCCAGCCCTTCCCAGCACAGTTGCTCAGGGGGAGTTCCCTGCCCTTGTGGGCCCAGGAGGGGTATCAGGCACCAGCTCGCAGACCTGCCTCCTGGCCCAGCTGGTCCCTTTCCTACCTCCTAGCAGCCTGCTCCTGGAAGAGAAACTAGCAGACAGATCCACCTGCCTCCTAAGAGGCTGAGTGCCAGAAAGGAGGCTCCACCTCAGACCAAGTGGCCAATCAAGGGAGCCAGCAGGAGCCGGCCCAGAACCTGCCCTTTTGGGGGCACAGTGCTGAAGGGGACACAAGGTTAACTTAGTATTCATACCAGGTGCCTGTTTCATATTCATGAACATGCTGGGTGGCCACAAGGTGACAGCCTCCCACCTCCTAATACTCACTGACCTTCAGGGACCACAGGGCCAGCCCAAGGTTACCTCAGAGCCGACCCACACCAAACCCAGGGCAGGCAGGCATCGCCCTCCCCTGTACACACGGAGCAAGTGGGCCAACAAGTGCCTCTCGGACAGTCGAGGAACCTCGTGACCGATCCCAGGGCCCTTCCAACTCTGAAACTCAAATCCTGGCTCTGCCACTTGCTGTGTGACCTAAGGCAAGCCACTGACCACCTCATAGCCTCTGTTATAAAGTTGCTGGGATCCTGTCCCCCTCAGCCTGCACCTCCAGAGCCATGGGAGCGAGCACAGAAGAAAAAATGCTCAGGGCTTGCAGGAGAAGCGACGCCCTATAAATGTGAGGTATCGTTACCATAAAGGAGAGTGCCACACCTAGGAAGGAGGAGACAGGTTTCTGTCAGGCTTTGCAAGGCCATCTGAATAAGGAGAAGGCAAAGGAAAACCGAGCCAGAGAACAAGGCCCCCAGGCCTTGCGCACCCTGCCCAGGAGCTCCATGGTTCATGATTTCGGGGTGGGGGTGGGGGATGAAAAATGCTTCAAGATTGCTCGCTTCGGCAGCGCGTGTACTAAAGTTGGAACGATACAGAGAAGATTTGCATGGCCCCTGCCCAAGGATGACAGGCAAATTTGTAAAAAAATGCTTCAAGAAAGCGCAAGGAAGAAGGGGACAGAGGGATGGGCAGGAAGGCATGCTCCGGCCCTAGGATTTGTCTGTGTGGGTTGATGGGGTCTCTCTAACCATCCAGAGCTTGGCCCAAAGGGTGTGGCTATGAAGGGCAGGCAAGTCACATCCAGTGGCTCCTTCTCCTCACCCGCTCCCCCCCCCCCCGCCCCCGCCCCCCCCCCCCCGCCCCCTGGGAGGAAGCTGTGGCTGCAGGAACTTCACAAGGAATTAGGCCTGAAACCTAGGACTATAAGGCCTCTCCTCAGAATAATAATATTCATAACAATCTCTCCATAACTTTTTATACACGCTGACCATTTTCACTGTAGCTTCACAAATCCACAGGAGGGAAACCTCGTGTCCGATCCCTGGTCCTCAGCTGGTTAACAGCTGGCGCTCTGAGGGGGACTCTCCACTGGAAGTTATGCATCTCAGGGAAGTGGCTCATACCCTGGTGCAGCCCGGGCCTTGGCGCTTAGGGGGGTGGTGAACATGAATGCCCAGGCCTGTCCCACTCTCTGGGGGGAACCTCCTTGGTGCTGCTCTCTAGCCCTCTGTGGAGTGCACCTTGACCAGGAGCCAGTGACCAGTTACAGACCAAGCGAATTCAGGGGCCTCAAGGGTTAAAGGCAGGCTGTTCTATAGCAGGCCCAGAGTTTTACTGGCAATACATTCCCTTAAAAAAACAAGAAACATCTTGCTCCTGCTAGACAAGGACATCTTGATCAGCCTATTTAAAATCATAAGGCCCTTCTGAGGAAGTCCAGCCTTGGGCCATTTATCCCCAGGCCTTGAACACAAAAGGCCAAGAGCAATATGATGCTGACTGTGGCAGGGATGGGGAAGGAAGAGAATCCCCATCTCCAGAACCTTCCCTGGGGACAGGCCTGGGCTGGGGTGAGGCCTGCAGTGTGGACTAGATGTGCCTTAGCCCAGGTGCCCTAAGGAGCTCCCCTGAGGCAAACCTCTGCACAGGGCAAGGAGACAAAGGCCACAGCTAAGACAACCCCCATCTCAGCGGGGAGGAGCCAGGTAGGGCAGGCAGCAACAAGGTGAAGTAGAAGCAAAGCCCTCTTTCAGCCTGTTCAGTGAAATCTTAAATTTTTGTGACTCAAAGTCCCTGACCATCCGAACAACTTCTCTTATAAGATCACCATAGGAGGAAGTCTCTGGGCCTGCCATTCCGGGCTTGACCAGACTGCTCATCTAGGAAATGGACAGATACTTTCCCACCAGACTTTCTCTTTCCCTTTGGCCTCCTAAGGGTTAACAGGCAGACAACCGCCCCCTCCAGCCCCCATCCCCAGCCAGGCCAGAAAAGCAGGACGGATGGGACAGTTGGTGGGGAGGTGTTTAGCTTGGCCCAAGCCCAACACTACAGACAGCTCTACTCAGGGTACAGACACCCCGCCTGGGGCTCTCGGACCAAGCCCCTGCCTCCCTCCCCCACCGGTGAAGGGTTGTAGAGAAGGCCTCCCTTGGGTGAGGGGTGGCAGAGGCTGTTTTCCAGGATTAAAGACCAGTCTGAAGGAGGACCTCTGTCTCACCTGCATCTTCGAAGCTGCAGCAGGCAGCTCCATCCTCCTCTGCCCTCTGCCGGAGCAGCAGAACGAAGGCAAGGAGACACCTAGGTAACAGCAGGCAGCCTGCAGCTGCAGGGACAGCCATGTAGAGACAAAAGTGACCTTGGGAGATGGCTGACAGACAAGGAGTCTGTCATTTCCTCCTCCCCCTTTGCTCTCTGGGCGGTCAGGGCTTCATCCCTAGGGGGCACAGGGAAGGGCCGGATGTTCTGAGCCATGCAATGGGGATGAAGGTGCCTATGTGACAGGGGCATACCTGTACCCTCCTTCCGACCCCTCCCCCCATAGCCGCTGTTCCACCACAGCCCTCTGTCACCTTGCCTCCACTACTTTGAGCCAGCAAATAATTCTGCCAGGTCACCTTTAAGAGGTGCCTCTAAGGCGTTCCAGAGCAAAAGCCCCTGCATGTGGGAGTGGCCCAATGTGAACCCTCTAGAGGCAAGAGAGGCTTTTTACGGGGTGTTGTACCCCTTAGATCTGATACTCTATGCTCTGACCCTAAATCTCCTGCCTCCAGTCACCCACTTAACTTTATCCTAAGACTTGGATTCCTAACCTCACCCCTGACTCCCCCCCCCACCACAATAGCTCTGTGTCACCAGAAGCCCCCCGTTACCAGAAAAATCTTCCCTGTCTGTGTTGTAGACTTTAGACCATAGATTAAACATGAAACAGCAACCGCAGTCCCACTTCCCTGGGGGTGAAAGAGCACCCGGAATGCGGTCTCCCTGTTCTCTGCAAAAGGCAGTTAGCTCCTGCCCTGGCTCACAAACCCTCAGGGCATCGCCGCTGCCTGCAGGACAGAGGCTAAATTTCTTAGCTCGAAATGTGAGACCTTATATAATCTAGCCCCAATTTGTGTATCCAGTATAATCTTCTACTACCACCCTACAACTAAAAGCATAAATATCCTGTAAATGCGACAAGGCACTGGACTTCAGTGAAAGGAGTGGTCACTTCTGGCTGAGGCTATCAGGCCAGGCTCCATGGAAGCTGCAGGGGCAGGGCAGGCGGGGAGGAGGTATTATTCCCAATCATCACTGGTCAGCTTGCATGCTATTCTGCCCTCCTCCTCCCTCGGTCACCCCACCACAAGCTTGTCAACATAAAGCACATATACAGGGGTGGGCAAAAGTAGGTTTACAGTTAGCTGTTCGCATGGAAAAAGACATGCAGGCTTTGACTATTACCATAGCCTGAATAGCTCTGTTTCACACACTCACAACTGTAAACCTACTTTAGCCCACTCCTGTATTTGCAGATACTGGAAATGCTTTTCTGCTCTTGAAGATCTGTCAAAATCCAGGCACCCAGGGACACGATCACAAAAGCCAGTAGCTGCCTGTGGGGAGCCCCCTGCACGCACTGAGATGGCTTTCGTCTGGCCTGGCCAGAGCCCTGCACTTTACCAACAACCCTCAGTGAAAGAAAAGAAGGGCCTGAAGGCATGGAGAAAGGAATTTTAAGAAACTCTGGTTTGTCTGGATTCCTAGAGTTTTCTGTTTGGACCTTTGGAGGGAAGGGTGGGAGAAGAGTTAAGAAAAAAAATGTCCAACCTCCTCTGCCTTCCGTGACTCTGGCAACTCGATGCTATTTATCAGTGGCCAGGCAGGGGAGTAGGAGATGGAACTGAGCTTGGAATGAAGGGACAGAGACCAGACCAGACTAGTGGACGCCTAGACTAGCTCGCTCCTCCCTTCCTGGGCAGTGTCTCAAGCCAGAAAATGATGCAGCCAGAGCCAGAGCAATAAGAGGGAAGGACATCAGGGAAGGAAAGACATAAATCATCACCATCCCCAGCTCCACCAAGGACCCTCCTTCACAAAACTGCAGTCTCCTTTCTGGTCCATACCATAACTCAGCCAGCAAGGCGTCGCCACTGCAGAGTCATCCCGAAAGGGGTCCTTGTATGTGATGAGACAGAGAGAGACCAAAATGAATTAGAGCCAAGGGGTAAAGAGGGCACATGAATGTGAAGATGAGGAAAAGAAAGGGAACGCATGAGCTCTTGATGGAATTAATTTTGAAAGAGCAAACAAAAGCAATGATGGTGGGAAGGCAGAGTCCTGAGGCTCAGTTGCAGGGGAAGCGCCTGGGTGACTGGAGACCTGGCTGTCTGCACTGTGATTACTACGAAGGTGGGAGGTCGCACCTGGGAAATGACTGCCCATGTGCCCCAGGGGGATGGGCAAGGGATTCGGAAGCACAGTGTGGGAGTAATTATGCGTGTGTCAGTGAACAATGCACACACTAAAAGACAGCAACAGGGCAGTTCTGTCAACTACATCAGCAGCCATAAAGCCATCCCAAGACATAGAGTGCTTGTCAAACCCCGGAGAACAAGAAGTCATGTCATCACAGGCAACACGACGCGAGTGCGTGCTCTGCACCGATGCTGGACATTTGGCATGTCTTATTTCCCTTCATCCAAACAACCCTGTGAGCTAAGTATTATCCTTCCCATTTTACAAAGGAAGAAACTGAGGTTCCAAGAGGTTAAGTGTACAGAAGGGAACATTAGCCCTAAGTTCCCAAAGACCTAAGTTTAAATCATGACTCTACAACTTTCTCTGTGACCTAACCATGTCACCCTGAACACAGTACTTAACGTCTCTGAACCTCAGCTTCAACATCTGTAAAAGAGAGATACAACTAAGTACTTCCCAGGTTATTGTGAAAAGTAAATAAGATAATTTATATAAAGCGCCTAGCTAGTGCTGGTAAGTGCACACAGTAAATGTCCAGTAAATGTCAGTCCTCTTCTCTGCCCCTCACTCATTGAGATGACTCATTCATTCATTCATTTAACAGACAGTGGTGTGTCCAATGTATGAAAGAGGGCAGGGAATAGGACTGATGGAAGCCCTTTTATATGCCAGGCACTTTATGAGGTCTTTCAGGTCAGGCACAGAGATTAACAAGAGGGACAGGACAGAATCCCTGCCTTCAAGCAGGAGTTGACAGCACAGTGAGCCAAACCCATTAAATAACTGTGTGCTGTGATGTGTGATAAGAGCTTGTGTAAGACAAGATACAGGGCCTTGGGAGTTTAGGAAGGTGAAGGAGGGAGGTTGCAAGAAGAAGATGACTCCTGTGGGCCCATTCAGGGAAGCTTCTGAGAAGAGATCACATGACTTCTGAGCTGTGGGAATGGGCAGGATTTGGAGTGGCAATGGAGGGGCAGGGTCTCTTATATGGTTTCTCCTAAGGAGAAGCTGCTGATAGGATTCATAGACTACAAATCAGTACAGACTTTCTGCCCTGGCTGGTGTGGCTCAGTGGATTGTGAACCAAAAGATTGCTAGTTCAAATCCCAGTCAGGGCACATGCTTGGGTTGTGGGCCAGGTCCCCAAAAGAGGTGCATGAGAGGCAACCGCACCTTGATCTCTCTTTCCCTCTCTTTCTCCCTCCCTTCCCCTCTCTTGAAAAATAAGTTAATTAAATTTTAAAAAATACAGACTTTCCGTCTTTAAGAGTGGGGGATCAAACATGACTGCAAGTTCTTTGCAGCTTCTACCATTGAGAGGTGGAGTCTATTTTCCATCTCCTTTGCATCTGGATGGGCCTATGATTCTGTTTGACCAATGGAATGTAAAAGAATGATGCCATATGACTTCTGTGGCTAGGATATAAGAAACCTTGAAGTTTCCACTTGGGTCTCTTGGCCTACTCTCTTGAGACACCCCCTGAGGAACAAACTGCCACACTGAGTGGAGGCCAGGTCAGATGGAGAGGCCACATGAAGGTGCTCAAGTTGACAGCCCAGCTGAGCTTCCAGATGACAGCCATGTGAGGACCCACCTTGGCCATCTGGCCAGTGCCGCCTGAAGATAACTGCAAGGGAAGGAGACAGCCAAGCCAGCACCCAGCTGAGCTCAGGTAACCCAGAGAAGAACCCTGAGAGATAGAAGCACATTTTTAAAAAGATTTTATTTGTTTAGTTTTACAGAGAGGAGAGGAGAGGGAGAAAGAGAAGGGGAGAAACACCAATGTGATACCTCCCACTAGGGACCCGGCCTGCAACACAGGCATGTGCCCTGACCGGGAATCGAACTGGCGACCTCTCAGTTGGCAGGCCAGCACTCAATCCACTGAGCCACACCAGCTGTGCAACAACACATTTTTTTTAAGTCTCTACATCTTGGGGTGATCTACATGCAGCAATAGGTAACCAAAATGCCAAGACTCCATGTCACTAACTTGGGGTGTTTCTAGGGAACTTGGAGCAAGGATCACACTATTATAGAAACAGATAGGAAAATAGGTGCAATGAGAAGAAATTGTATATTGAGAGAGACAGAGGGAATCAGTTAAATTGTCCCAGTAGCCTCCAGCCCCCCACTTCCCTCACCTCTTTCCAACATGATGCCAGATCAATACAACTTATCATTCAACTTACCCCCTGGGAAATAACTGAGAAAATCAGTAACATATAAAGATGTTTATAGCAGAGCTATTCATAATAGCAACAAACTGGAAACAACCCAAATTCCTAGTCATAATAGAAAAGCAATAGAGTAATGGAGTAACATGACGGAATTATTTACAGCTATTAAGATGACAAATTTATGGGCCATTGTCATACCTGGAAGTATTTATATAAAATAACATTAAACAAAAAATGCATAGCACAGAACAACAGCTACACACTAATTACAACTACATATAAATATTAACAAAGAAGGGTCCAGGGAATAAGGCACAGAATACAGTATTTACTTACCCTTTTTTAAGCAAAGTTGGTTAAGTACCACTTTTTAATAAGGCACAAATTCAAACTCACAAATATTAAAAAAAGGGGTCATGTCTGCCTGTGGAGTAGGAGATAATATTTTTGGGAGATGGGAACATACTCTCTGTGGCCCAGGGGATGTGGGCAAAATCCAGGTTGGGGGTGGGAATGGGTTCGGCTGGATGACAGGGACAATGAGCAGAAGGGGGCTAGGGCATCTCCTCAGGAGAGTAGCTGAATGTTAGGCAACAAATCCTTGGTGTTTGCTGACACAGTGCAAGGAAAAGGGCTCACACAAAAGCCACCCATTATCCTGTAATTATTGTCTCTCTCGTGCCTGCAATTAACGGCTGTCTGAGAGGCGGCTGCCGGGTAACTAAATGTTCGCCAGCATTAGAGTCAATCAGCCTGCTGAAGCGCCAATTAAGAAGCCCACTGCAGAGACACTCCCAGCACCCAGCAGCAAAGGGGACGGTGGGGGGTGAGGGGAGCAGGACGAGATAAGGCAGATCTTGGGGACACTCCTACTCCAGAAGCAGAAAGGGATGCTCAAAGCAACATCCATCCTAAGCCAGAAGCCGATCATGCCCCAAATGAGCCAGCAGGGCATACAGGTGCTTTGACCCCCAGTGCCAAGCCAGAGGGCCCCATAGTCACTCACAGGTTGGCCAACAAGGTTCCTGGAGCTGCCGCAGCCAGGCCTGAAGCAGCCCTCAGCCAATGAGAGTTGATGAAGAGAAAGATAAGGCCCAGAGGTGCTATCTCCTCCTGAGTTACGGGGGAAAGAAACAGAGGGCAGAGAGGAACCAGGCAGGGAGCCATCTCTGCTGACCTACACCAAAACCGACTTACACTGGCCTTGGGCGTTTTTCTTAGGCAGCAAGCTCAGAAACACAGAAAGGAGCCAGTGTCAGAGAATCCAAGATGATTATTCTGTCCTGAGGAAAAGGGTAAGGAGGCAAGCAACTGACAGGAGGTGTCCACAAGGGCTCCCTGTGGTCCCGCATGGCCCACCCAGTGCACACCACTGTGCTGCACCAGTCAGCCAGGTCCTCCCTCTGTCTGTGGACCATAGCCCACAGGGGTCAGGCCGTGGGACTTGCAGCCCCAGAAGATGTCTGCTGGGGTTCAGGGATCTGGGCAGCGGCTGAGATCAGAGAGGCAGGTCATCACCTTAGAGATCATTTAATCCAGTGGTTCTCAATCCTGGCTTCATACTAGAATTACCCAGACAGTTTCTTAAAAATACTAAGGCCTGGGACCACTACAGACCAACTGAATCAGGATCTCTACATGGCGGGGCAGGCGCCCAGACACATGCATTTCTTTAACGCCCCCCAGAGGACACCAATGACTACTCCAATGTCCTCAGTTACAGATGAGGACACAGGAGTCCAGCAGGGCAGTGACACCTTGCCAAAGGTGACAAAGGCAGCAGGCAGCAGAGCCAAGCTCCCACCAGCCCATCTGATCACAGGGCTGGCTGAACCAATGAATGAGCCTCCGGTGGTGCCCCACAGGGGGTCTGTTCTTGATCCTGCTATGTTCGTGTCTTCATCCATGATTTACATAAGGACTCAGAAGACAAGGCTACCAGATTTGCTGCTGACAGAGCCAGAGCTGGGAGGGATGGCTGGGACGTACACACAGAATCAGGACCGCATTCTGAAACGATAGCCTAACGTTGACAAGATGAAATACGTCATAAACGTAAAACCCTACATTTAACATTTTAGAGATTCCAGTTGTACTTCTATTCCAAAGGTTTGAGATATGCTTGAAAGCCTGTTACTAATAAAATAGGAAAAACACAATCTAGATTTTTTTTTAGATTTATGAATGTTTTATAAAAACCTTTCTATTGTCATTCCAAGAAGCACATGGGGAGTGTGGGGAGTTTGTGATCAGCTAACCTGGAAATAGTGTTATGTCTGTCCCAGGGGTCTGCTCGGTGGGACTGATTCCAAGATCTTGGAAGATGGGATTCTTCCCCTGCAAACTCATTCCTACCCGAAGGTGAATAATGTAGAGCAGCACTTCTCACATTGTAATGTGCATGTGAGTGTCCTGGGGGGACCTTGTTCTGATTTGGTGGTTGGGGTTAAGTCCTGAGATTCTGCATTTCTAACAAGCTCCTTGGTGGTGTAGATGCTGTTGGTCCATGAAGAGCAAAGATTTAGAGGGTCTCAAAGGTTTACCAGTGGAGTTGGAAGTTAGGAAGGTCGCAACAGTACTTGTCCAGCTTACTTGATAAACAAGTGCAGAGAAAAGTGAAAGAGACACACTGAAGAAGGAAAAAACCCAGGGAGCAGGGAATTTTATTTCAGGCCACTAGGTCAAGGGATTTTCCAAATAGAACACCAGTCACACAGCAGCATTATAAAAAGGGCCAGACTGCTTCCATGAGGGTGCAGGTATGTTTGGAACCAATGTGAAGGCATACTCTGGGCCCCCTTAACACTGACCTTCCCTCTGAAGCAGATCACACCTTCTGTGTAAGAGACAGGAAATCCAAACCTACCAGCTGTCCATGGGAAAGTGACCCGAGGACTTCAGTACAATGAGCTCAGTTCAAACACCAGTGATTTGCGCACACAGTCTGACATAATAGAAACAGACTGTCAAGCAGAGGGCCTCACAGTCCCCCTGAATAGACCACATCTGGAGTACCGAGTTCCAGTCTACACAACTTACTTTAAGAGGAGACGAGAAGTTAGCCTGCCCCGAGTGGGCTTACAGTTGCCAGGCACTGTCCTAAGCTTTTCACATGTGTTAATTCATTTCACCCTCTCAACAGTCCTATGAGGTAAGTACCATCATAACTCATGGTTTAGGATGGATGGGTAAGTTGAGGCTCGGAGAGGTTAAGGATTATAACCAGAAACTGAGAGAGTAACAAGGTAGTGAATGTGAAGCTAGATGCAAGCTCAGAGAGATGGACCCCAAAGCCTATATTTTTCCCACTGTGTCATATTGTCTCTTGACACTTGTCTGACTCTTGAAAGGATGACAAACAAGTGAGGCCAGGAAGGAACAGCCAGAATGTCAAACTGGAACCAAAGAGTGGATGGTAGAAGAAGAAACGTGTAAGATCAACATTGAGGAAAGACAGGAATCAGCATTGTCCACTGATGGAAAAGGCCACTGACAGAGCTCTGCTCCCAGCCATGGAGGGGTCAGTGGTGCCGTCGGGCAAGGGTCCGGGACACTGGAAAGGCATCTGCTATGGGAGGGGGTTGGAAGGAATGAAAGGTTGCTGTTGAGGCTGAGACTCTAGGTCCCTCTCCTGTCTTGGTCTGTCCATCTAGAAAAACAGACTCTGACACCAGAACGCAGAGTTTACGACAAGCCACATTCAGCCTGACGTGCCCACCAATTCTGGAGTGTGTGGTAGAACGTGGCAGCAGTGCCCAGACAACAGGTACCCAGGACAGCCAGAAACTGGGCCAAAGGAAGGACTGGGGAACTATGCAAACGAGTTTCTGCTGACGCCCCTTCCCTGACCTGTTATCTCATGAGGTTCTTGTGGGAGGGATAAACTCCTCTAAGCTGGCTGAAAATAGCTTGCTTCTTCTCACAGAATATGAATAAATACAGTCATCATGACAAATACATAGGAGATTGTGTTTCCTGTCCCAAACCACACAGTGGGCCAGCACCTCGTCAACATTCTCAGAGTGCCCCAGGAGTGAGTGACAAGGCCTCATCTCCAAGGAGAAAGGTATAGATGGATGGACAAGATGTGATCCAGCTCCGCCTTGCAAACCGCCAGCCAGTGCCTGGTAGATCGTAGTCCCGACTTGAGCTAGGTGGAGAAATACAGCTGACCCTTGAACAACATGGGTTTGAACTGCTCTGGCCACCTTATATGCAGATTCATATCAATTGACCCGTGTTGTTCAAGGGTCAGCTCCTTCATTGGGAATCCACATATGCAGAGGGTGGACTGTAGTTGTAAGTGGATTTTCGATCGTGCAGGTGTTCAGAGCCCCTAACCTCCACATTGTTAAGAGTCCACTGTCATCTAAAATCTCAGTCCATGAAAGGATTTGAGCTGAGAGCAGCTTCCTATCTTACCCTCTTGTGGGTTGCTCCACCCCCAAGCAGAGTGCCCAGGCAGGGTGGGAAGGTAGGTATCCATCACCAGTGATTTTAAGGCATTATGCTGTTTACTGTGGGGATACACAAACTAATCATAGAGAAGGACATATGTGCATAAAAATATTTTGCAACTATTTCCAGCTGGCTGTTTCAGTCAGTAAAAGGACATTGTAAAAATATAACTTAATAAGCCCTGACTGGTGTGCTTCAGTTGGCTGGGTGTTGTCCCACAAACCAAAATGTCACCAGTTCAATTCTAATCAGGGCACATGCCTGGTTTGCGGCCGGGTCCCTGGTCGGGGTGGGTGCGGGGGCAACCGATCAGTGTTTCTCTCTCACACTGATGTTTCTCTTCCTCTCTTTCTCCCCCACTTCCCTTCTCTCTAAAAAAAATAAATAAAACATTTTTAATGTATCTATGTAACTGAATCGGTGTAAGTGTTGATGACTTGGCCTTGCTTCTGGTAACGCCGGGTTTGGAAGACGCCGACCCAGGCCCTGCGCCCTCCCTTCAGGGTTTCCCTGCACCGGGAACCCTCTCGGTGCTCCCCACCCCTGCGTGGTCTGTTTCTCCCCCGTCCTCCTGCTTTTGTCACATCTGGGGCCTGCTGCCGTGAGGCGGGCCTGCTGCCGTGAGGAGGGCCTGCAGGATCTCCACCTTTATTCCCCAGCAGAACCCACAGGCGCTCTGCCTTGGGCACAGCCTCACCCGTTGCACAGCCCTGAACAGGACAGCAGGATCAACCGTGGCTCTTCCTGTCCTTCTCCCACCAATGTGCTGCTCCCTCCCTTCCGGCAGGTCCCCCCATAAAAGCCACTGGAGCAAACCCTCCCTTCTCTACTGAGTCCTTTGACCTTAATAGTAAGGGACCAGAGGCGTTGGGGAAAGGGCTCGCCCAACTTGCCTTGTCACTATGCACACTCACATCTACACACAAACACACTCAGAAAAGAACCACAGTGATTGGGATATCAGGGAAGAGCAGAACATAGGGAAAAGAAGAGACTCAGTTAAGCCCACTCTGCTGGTTGCCACCAGGGGTCATTTGGGTTCAACGAGGTCATTGGGTTTCTGGACTCACAGAAAACCTGAACTTCAAAAGGAAACTGGGGCTTCCAGAGGATCTACGCCTTGTTAGATAACCCCCTCCCCCCTTCTCCTGTAGTATGTGAGCAGAAGGGAGCTGAAAGGACTAGATAGGGTTTCTGATTCTGCCCCCAGCCCAGCTCTGCCTCCAAGCCTCTGCCTCAGTGTCTTTGTGGATTTCTGCATGGCCTGAAGGGGCCCCCTGAGGAGACCAAGAGCAGCTGCGGGCCCTCCCTACGTGCACATGGACATGCAAGTAACACGCACACACACTCTCGCTCCTGCAGAAGAGACCTCATCCACCCACCACCGCCTCTCCCAGGACTCAGGGTCTGGGCACCTGGGGAGAAGAGGCCAGCTGGGCAGTCATGAGCAGCTGCAAATAAGCTGTGACTATTGAGGGTATCAGAACAAAGTGGAGCCAAATAAATCACCATGTCTTCATCTTTTCCCTGGCCCTGTTTCCATGATCTGCATTCAAATGTGGGCCACGTAAGGGGTGAGGAGAGAGTTGGGCAGGAAGCATGAAAACATCTGTAAATTCTAATTCGGACTTCCCCACCTCTCAATGTGCTCTTGAGTCCATCATCTCGGAAATAGATTCTGCATAGGGAAAAAGGGGTCACCAAAGGTCACCCTGCACAAGCCGGGGACATGCAGAATATAGATACAGAGATAAAGGTCCCTACAAAAAAGATACTCATTCACCTTCCCTGTATGATTGGTTCTTATTCAAGCATCATGCACAACCTCCTTGTACAATCCTAGGGCACTGAATCTCCTTACCAGAAACCCATATTGCCCCAGCCTCTGTTCACCCTGCCTCAGATGGAAGCCTACACCCCACCGGAGTTCCAGCATATCTCCACATCACACACCCACCACCCTGGCCTGATGCACTACAAAGGCACCCAGAGCCTGAAGTCAGGAGCCTGGATGAGATACCTCTAATTGCTCTCATTTTTATGGTTGGAACTGATGCTCAATCGGTGGATGCTGAGTAAATTAACAAGAAGCCTAGACAAACAAGGAACAGCTGGGCTTGATGGACCCCTCACCCCACACCTCACCCCCTCCTAGGCCCACAGGCACACATGGCTGTTGGGCAGCGGGGCCCTGCGAACTCTGAGAGGGGAATACGCCCAAATGGAAAGGAGCTGCCAGACAGCTCTAAAGGCCCCCTTGCTTACCCATGTTTCTGTTTGCCAAGGGCAAAGTCCTTGGTGGGAAGGGAGGGAACTGGCACCAGCCACTGAGCACCCACACACATGGGAAAGCCAGGTCCTGGAACACAGAGGATCAGGCTAATTCTCACAGCACGGCTGAAAGTGAGACCAGGCAGTAGGAACTCCTCCTCATGCTCCAGATTCTGATTCTAGGCCTTGTCTTCAATTTATCCCAATAAATATTTATAGGGTAGGGATTCTGCGCCCTCCCAGTCCAGCCACTCCTCACCTCACTGCCACCACCACCATGGGTGCCAAGCTCTCCCCCAACTGAACCTTGGTAGGCCTCCTGCTGACTATAATGTCCAAACTGGAGATAGACAATTAGAAACTGGCCTCTCTGGGGACTGGCTTAAGGCTTTCCCTTCGGAAAATCTCCCAGAAGCCTGGGGCACAAGGCATGGCCCCAGGACCCTGACATAGGCTCTTTCGTTCCTCACAGCTGTACGCATTGCGGCTCAGCAACCAGAAAAGCCAGACCACGCTCCCCTTTCATTCCCAGACTTGCTCCTCACGAGGGAACCCCTGTACTGCCTCAGGCCCGGCCCCACCTCCCTCAGCTCTCCCTGGCACCCAGCCTCTCCCATCCCTGCAACAACAGGCAAGAGGCGCCAGCTTCGAGGCTCGGCTCCAGGCCCTTGATTTTAGATTCCTGTTCCTCTTTCTATAAGGAGAGTCCTTCCATCATTCCTCTTGCAGGAAGAGAAGACTGGGCAATGGCATCAGCAACAGAGACCCTGGGCAAAGCATGTGACCTCTGATCTGTGACTCTGGGCAACTTGAGCGACCTTGAGCCTCAGTAACCTTGAGGTTCAGTAACCTTGAGGTTCAGTAACCTTGAGGTTCAGTAACCTCAGTAACTCATAGGTTGGAGTTGTGAGGATCCAACCAAGTAACACTACACATGGAAGGTGAGAGAAACCTGCAGAGTTTAGGCTTGGATTTTCTCTTGAGTGTATCTCAGACTGAAGGCAGTGACCCCACTGGTAGGTGTGAAATCACGCTGAAGGGTCAACACTATTTTTTTTTAAACAAAAGAGACCAGACTAGTCTGAATGTAACTAGAAGCTAGCAGTAAAGGTAACACACATGTTTTCTAGGTTGTGATGAAAAATTTATTCCTACTGGTTGCTGTCAAAAATTTCAGTCAGGCCTTACTTTGAACACTTTCTTGCAGATGTTCCTGCCCAACAAACTTGCTTCCTGCCCTGGGTAGGCTGGGATGGCAAACTCCTCGAACGTGAGAGCCATGTTTTCTACCCCTCCCACCTCCATCCTGCCCCAGGGCTGCACTCAGACCAGGGTGGCTCTCTGACAGGAGCTGCGCACAGGCTGGGAGGCACCCACACAGGAGGAAGCCAGCATGGAGGTGAGAAGGGACCGCCACTGACGGTATCAGGCACTGTCCCAAACGACGTTCCTGGACGTCCATGTTAGCACCTCCACTTTACAGATGAGGAAACTAGAGCTCAAAGAGGGGGTGGAGGACCAGGCTTGAGAGCTAGGTTTGGAAGCCCATGGCTTCCCCTCTGGACCATGCTGCCATTGTCATTGCCCAGGAGAGTGCCTGCGCGTGGCCCCAGCTCATCTGCCAGCATCCCACATTGGCTGAGATGACTCACACCACAACACACACACACACACACACACACACACACACACACACACACACACAGAGGTGCATGCACGCGTGCGCAGTGGAAACCGCACAGCATCCTTTCCTACCTGCCTTTCTCAGGCTTTCCCAGTCCCGTCACAGTGAGCAGAGAGGGCTGTGCTGGGGGCATCTGGGATTTGTCTTCCTCTTGGTACCCCCCAATCTGTCCTCCTCTGCCTCTTTAGAGGATGATTTTCCCCCTAGCTTACCACCCCCTCCTCCAATGCCAGCTAACTAGTTACCCAGGCAACCCAGCTGGGAGGCTGCCAGTTACCATGGCAACCCAGCATGGCTGCCAGGCTGTCTTGCTTAGGAAGGTCAGGGGACCAGCCAGGCAACAGAGCTGCTGCGAAGTTGCCGGCAGGACTGGCCTGGGTGGGGGGAGGGGTGGCCTATGTACCTGAGGGAATGAAGTTACCGCTGTCATAGGGCCACCTCTCAGTTTCCCTGAGGCAGCCTGGGGCATGAGCCACAAGATGACTTCCCCAGTTTTCTTGGTCTGGAGGCCTGGTCCCTCCAACCTGTTCTAGAGTTCCAGTGACCTCACCTCAAGTAAATTTTCTCAGGCTGAGGAGCAACTGGCTGTCACTCAGCCTAACCCTAAGCCTCCCTCACCCTCCTTCCTCTCTGAGCATATCTGAGAGTTAACACACATGCAACATGTGTGTCTGTGTACAGTGTAGTCTCTCCATGAAATATGTTGGTAATAACAAAGAAGAGCTATTATTTCTAACTCATATTTCTTACTACCTGCCAAGCATAGTCTAGGTACCTTGTGCGAAGCTCCTCCACTGATCCACACAACAGACTTATTATCCCCACTTTGCAGATATAGCAACTGCGACTTTGGGAAGTTAAGGCACTTGTTAAGGTCATATGGGTATTAATTAGCAGAGCTAAGATGAAGAGTTGGATCAGCTTCTGAAATTCCTTGAGTGCTTGTCTCTTGTCCATCACCCACCAACCTGGCCTGACTTCAAGGAAACATTTTTAACCTTTATTAAAAGATTATTCAGTGCCAGATGTTTTACTCGTATTATTTCACTTAGTTCTTACCTCTGTCAAGGAGGCTTTAGACTCCTCACGCGGTAGCTTAGGAAACCAACACCCCCCAAAATTAAGCGACCTTTCCAAGCTGATGAGACCCACCTTAAGGTCCCTTCCTTTGGGAATCCTCTCCTGACTCCTCTGGGAGAACCTGTCACTCTCTTTCCTTGCCTACCAACATACGTGGCATACGTAGGTCTCTGACGTATGTCTCTGTCACAGACAGGACAACTGTTTGCTCGCATGTCTGCTCCCTTACTAGACTGAATTTAAAATTTCATTTTTGCAAACTAGTTCCTGCCTGGTATGAGCATACAGTAAATATCTGCCAAAGGAAAGTGGAGGGGCCAGGATTCCAAGTCCCAGTCATCTGATTCTCGATACCATGTGCTCTCTACCACATTACCCTGACTCATTCATTCATTCATTCATGTAGCAGTTATCATACAGTTGCTATGTGCCTGGCTCTGTGCAAAACATCACAAAGACAAAGACAAATGGGACTATCTCTTGCCTTGAAGCAGCTCAGGCTAGTGAAGGTAGAGGCAAGGCTGAGCAGGATGGGAAATAAATGCATCCCCACCACTGCCATCAAAAGCTTTCTCCTGACTGTTTCCCCATGCCTATTCCTTGGGCCAAACTCTTACTCATTCAAAGCTTCATATATCCAACCAACATTTATTGAGCACCTACTACTATGTGCTAATACCCTCAAATCACCCATGGTTTTGGGGAGAGGAGACAGCATGAGAAGGCAGTGGAAATGAGGAATTACTGGACAGTGTGGGAAGTGACGAATAAAGTACAGGGGTCTAGGAACTAATGGCCAGGGACACTGAGATCAGCTGCGTAACTTTAAAGAGCTTACAGGTTGGATGTGATAGAGCCATTTCATGTTGCACTGCTTTACATTCACTCCCTACATGACCTCATTTGAACCTCAGTGATGCAGGCAGGACAGGAATTATTGCCCTCACTTTAAAGCTGGGGAAACCGAGGCTCAAAATGGGAAGAACATTGGGTTAGAAGGAGGGAACCTGGCTTCTAGGCCTCGCTTGTGATTCTAACAAGTCTAATGACCCCTTCATCAGCATACTCCCACCCCACCATCCCACCTCACCGAAAGCCAGCTTTCCTTCCTAGCTATGACCTCTTCAGTTCCCCAGCTGGGCAGCCAAAGCTTCAGCTGAGGCAAGCACGCTTGCCTACAATTCTTTGGATAGCCCATTGATACTAACGAGAACCCAGGAACCAAGCAAAATCAGAAAAATAACCTTACCACCGGAGACTAGGTTGATTTTAATGCGCTCATTGCAATCATTAGGCTAATTGAAAAAGCAAATTGGCACCTACAATCATAGACCCAGGTTCTCACGTAATGATGAGTCAGACTGGGTGGACTAGGCGTCGTCACCACTAAGGAAGGACCTTATCTTCCCCTCGGAGGGGTTTCCTAGGCCCTGTAGGAGTACAGCCTCGGCATCCCCACGTGTTGATGAGATCAGCACTGACGCACTCAGCCCAGTTTCCCGAATTGACACAGCCCTCTACAGAGACTGAATAAGTGACCTGGGAGCGTTTAACAGTCACCCTGAATACCATCTGCCCCAAACACATTTCCCCCTAACCCATCGCAGCACCTGTCTGACCTTTGAGTGAAAGTCTTGCCTTCTGATATGCCCTGTTCAAATAATAATAATAACCAACAAACACTTGCTGCAAATCACACAGCTGCTAATTTGGATCAGGATTTGAATTCATGTCTTCAAATTCCAGATGAGCAGTCTTTCCACGACCCTGGCAGGCAGCGCGCCACTCTGTCTGTAACGCTCAGACGTTTGGCACACCGGAAGGTGCAAAGAGGGCTCACCCAGCCTATTCTCACCTCCTCTTCCGCTCTGCTCTGCATTTGTTCTAAATGCTCCCCAAACAAAGTATGGTCTCTCCTCTCTAAATTTTTTTTTTTGAAAGGTTGGAGACTGGCCTGCCAAAGTCACCACACTGATGTGCCGGCTTCCAGACCTCAGACCAGAGCTCAGAGCCTGTGCAAAGCCTCTAGAAGCCAGGACCCACTCCTGCAGTTGCAGCCCAGTCCAATTTCAACCTTCTTCCTCTGGACCATCCTCTGGGGGACCCCCATGCCCAGTGCCAGTGGCCTCAGGGAGCCTCCCAACAGGCCAGGAAGGAAGACAGAGAGGAAATGGCTCAGAGAGACCCATCAGAACTGTCCGTCACAGTGCTTCTTCACTCTGGGCTGGGCCCACTCTCAGCTTAGTTCCTCCCAGTCCAGGGCCCTGGGGCCTGCCAGCTCCCTCCTCTGAGCCCATGGACACAGGCGGGGCCTGGCTGGGTGGGGGTATCTCAGGTCCACCAGCCGTGATGTCGGCCTGGGAGCCAGAGCTGGCTGCCTGGCTCACTGACTTCCTCTGTAATTACTTCATTTACACGGAGCAGGAAGAATCCAACTCAATCCAGGCAGACGTGTTAAAAGTAATTATCTGTGTCACTCGTCCTGCACCATCACCTTCCTGTAAAGAAGGAAAAGAACCCAACCAAGCAAGAGAAAAAAAAAAAAGAAAGAAAAACCCATATTGTCTAGAGCCCGTGCAGTCGCCCAGGATTAATTACACTCTGAGCTAACACATTTATCACCTTGCGACTGATCGGAAAACCAAGGGCTTTTAATAATTCCTTTCGTAGCCCCACACTCCCCGAGGTGAGGAGACACAGAGCTGCTTGTTTCCTGTAGGGAAGCCCAGGGCAGTGCCAGGCAGCCACCTTGGCCCACCTGCCACCCCCACCTAGAGATGGCGGGAGCCTCAGGCCTGAGTCTCTGTGGGGCCTCCCTCCCACTTCCTCTCCAGCAACAAGACCTGTTCACGTACTGCCCGAGCAGAAAGGCAGGTCCGGTGAGGCGGAAGTAATGCTCCTCTGAGGGGACCTGGAAGCCAGGGTTTGGGGGATCTTAGGACATCTAGACCACAGGCTCAGGCAGAGACAGGCCCACCGGGGCTCCCACCCCACACGTACCGAAGCCGCGGTGGAGCGCGAGCGCCACCCACACCATCGGGTTGAGGGCAAGGGGTCCGTGGGGATGGGGAAGAACTGCCAAGCCCCGAAGGCTGCAACCCCCTCGGACTCGGACCCTGAGCCCATCCCCTCCTACCACCCTCCCCGTCGTCGCAGCTCAGCTTCCCGGTACCAGCGACCCAGGATTGGCTCCCTCCGTCCTGGCTCTCCCCTCTCTTACCTTTCCTGGCTTGCCCTTGGTCACAAAGAGCATCTCAAGTAGCCTCTTCTCCCTTTTTGTCCCCAGCCTTTCCTGTCCACCCCCTCCTCTTGTCTCCTATCCCTCTCTGGCAGCTCCCCAACCTCACTCCTTCCCCCAGAACTTCACATAGGAAGCCCTTATCCAGCTACAGCCTGGTCCCACCATTATAAACCTGCTCCCTCAGGCCCCCAGTGCCCACACCAGGCTCAAGCTCCCTCAGGTGCCCCCTGACCTGATCTTAGACTCCAGAGATCCAATGTCCCCTAGGAGTCCAAGAGCCTCAGGAGATCTGGGCCCCAACCTCTGACCCATAAAACACACACACCCTGAGCCCTGCCCACTTGAGTGTGATCCCAAGCCCCTCCCTCCATCTTTCCTTCCTTATTGCCATCAACATAGTCCTTCTGGCAAGAATAGAGGCAGGGTGGGGCTGGTCTCTTTGCTCTAGACAGGTTGGGGTCCTCAGCTGGAACCCTGTTAGCTGACAGCCCCAAACTGGCCTCACCTAGGAGGTGCAATTCAAATATAATAAATTCAAACCACATCAGCCCTTTCTGGGAATTCTGAGGGTGTTGGGGGGTTGCCGGGGAAGGGGACACAGAGAGGACTGTAATTAGCATTCTCAGAATCCATGATCCCCAAGTAACGCTGCCAAAAATAAGGAAAGGGGAAGGCAGTGGCACCGCAGTGCCAGCAGCCCAGGCTCACAGGGCAGGCGGCTGCCAGCCCCGACCAGAGCCCAACCTCCCTCCTCCCACCTCGTCTACATGATGCATCAAAACAGACTCACCGGATTCTGAGGTGTGAGCCCCACGCTGAAAAGCTATTAACTCTCTGGGCCCCAAAGCACCCCTCCTCCCAGCTCAGGCCAGCTGGGGTCCTCCTCCCCCGCCTCTCAGGGCCCCCTTCGGAAAAGCGGGGCTCTGGATCCTATCTGGTCTAATTAGCCATCTCTCCAGCTGGCGGGGCCCTGGTGCGGGGAGAGGATGCTGTTGTGGTGACTGCAGGATCCAGCATCTTTCCCAGGCAGAGGCAGCTGGGCATGCTCCGTGGGCTCCCGAGGGGATTTCAGGGCCACGTGACTCTCCCTCCCCAAGCTGTCACTTAGGATCAGGAGTAAATAGTCCCCCAGAAAGGTTTAACTCCATCCACACCAGCGACAAGCTGCTAACCACCCATGCTGCCACCCTGGAGAGGATGGGGTACTTCAGCACAGCCCACCCAGCCTTCCACCACTGGGATGAGGCTGCCCCCCAAAGGGGATCTGGGCCACCTTCTGTGTAAGCAGCATTTTTCAGTTCTCCCCAGCGTGCAGGGAGCCAGAAGGTGCCCAGAGGTCTGGCCTCACCAGGCCTGTCTGTAGTAGCCTTCACCTCTGTGGCTGTTCACCCAAGAGATGGGCACATCTCTCGACGTCAAGGAGACTTGGCCAGGGCCCTAGAGCCTTCACATCCCCACCCCCACTCCAGCACAATGAATTTAAAGAAATAACATTCAAAGCTGGTAGGAGTCCATTACAAGGTGCTAGGACCTTCTAGGTCCTTAACCCAAGTTAGTTTCCAATGACCTTGGGCAAGGATGCTGGTGGAGCTAGGGGGCGTCTGTATTTTGCATTATTGAGAGTCAGAGGCAGAAGAGAGTGCTTTGGACAATAGGATGGCAGCCGTGTTTCTGCTGTAGACAAGGCCACACCATTAAGAGGTTCCCTTTCTCTCTGTGTCTCTCCCACCCTCAGTTTTCTTCTCTTCTTCACATTTCTGTAGATGCTAGAAAAGTATCAGATTCTCTGTGACAATGGGTAAGACTGAGTTTCATAACCAAACCAGAAAGATGGAAAGAAAATGGAATTTTCCCCCTGAGCTCCCCCACCAGCTCGTTGGGTCTCAGTTCCTCCCCAAGACCCAGAAGCTGCAGCCTGAAACAGAGGAGCTCCTGGGGTCACTTCTGAACATAGAAACATTTCACAAAGCAGTGACTAGAGGAAGGGCATCTACAAGGACCCACCCACACTATTACTCTGTCTTTTTGGAATGTTTATTATTAGTACAACTTAATTTTTTAAATTAAGCCCCTCTTCACTCAAATACAAATACTTACCCTTCTCTGTGGGTCTTTTTTTTTTTTTAATTGATTTTGAGAGAGAGAGAGAGAGTGAAACATCGATGTGTTGTTCCACTTACTTCTGCCTTCGCTGGTTGCTCCTTGCACACGCCCTGACTGAGGATCAAACCTGTAACTCTGGGGTAGCAGGATGACGATCGGCCAGCTGAGCTACCTGGCCAGGGTTCTGCAGGTCTTTTTAAAGTATAAGCATCATTTTTACCAACTGAAGACTTTATCTTTCCAAGAAAACTCTATCATAATCAGGAATGCAGACTTCTCTTGAGATTCAGGAGCCCTGCTGGGGGGATGTTAAGGGGATCTGATCCAAACCCCATTCCCCACACCACAGAGAGCTATGAGAAGGGCTGTCCTTCCCACTGCAGAGAAGGCCAGGCTGGGGGCGGGACCCCTCAGATTAGAGCAGCACAGCACCTGCCTGAAGCTGTGGTGGGCAGTGCAATCCCTCGGTATCCCCCCAACTCTCCCCCAGCCCAGCTGAGATGCTGAGCTCATCCGCTGTGGGAAGGCCACTCAGCAGTAGTGGCAGAGAAGTCCTGGGTGCAGGCCCAGTGCCAGGCAGGGCGGGTTAAGCCCAACCCACCTGCCCTGGCTCTCCAGGATTTGGCAAGGCCACCCTGTACAGGCTGGGGAAGAGCTGGCTTCCAACAAAGATGAGAGAGGGGCTCTGGGGACAGCTCTGCCTTGAGAAGCCAATGGGGCAAAGCAAGGCAGCGGCCAGAGATTACAGCACCCGGGAGGGGAGAGAGAGGGTGGGGAAGGAGACAAGGACCCCAGCCCCCATCCCACAAAACCCTCAGGCAGCTGGAAAAGCCAGGAGACAGACAGATGGGCCTGCTGGGAGGGTTTCCCCTCTGGCAGACAGAGGGCACAGGCTGCAGACGAGCCCCATGGATCCTCTGGCAGGCTTGAGCCAGAACCATCAAGGCTTCTGGGAGATCTGGGTGGCTTTGGGGGCTTGAAAGGCCAAAGGGAGGAATGCAGTGGGGGACAGTGCCTTCATTCTGAGGAGTAAGGTGGGGGGATGCAGCAAGCGGTTTTCACACAAGGACAGGTGAAGTGGAGCAGAGAAAATAGACTCCCTTGGCCAAATCTGAATTCTCTTCATCCTGAGCCGCTGAGCTGGGAAGGGTGTGAGGACTCAGACGAAGGAACAAGGGTTCCTAAGACCATACCTCTGTGGTTCTATTTTCTGCCCCAGAATCCACAGCCCCGGTGCTCAGAGGGGGAAGTCCACAACTCCCTAAACACCCCAGTCCTCCCTGCCTTCCAGGTGTCACCGCCGCCCCCATCGTGCTGTCGCAGAGGCCGCCACCACGAAGGACCTGTTGCCTGTCACACACGCCCTGCCCACTCCTCACCCAGGCCGTGTGCACGTGGGTGTCTCTCCCTCCCAGAATGTGCCAACTGGGGAGCAGAAAAGCGAGCCCCGTGTGATGAATTATCTTTGAGGACCTACCCAAGTTTGAACCCCAGTCCCATCTCCCACCGGCCGAGGGACTTTGAACGCATTACTTGACTACGGAGCCTCACTCAGTTTTCCTCATCTGCCAATGAACCCTGTGTCACTCACAACCTTTTCTCCTCATCTGTCTTGTTCTTTGTTGGTCGTGGTTGTTATCTACCTTTCTGAGGGCAGAGCATGGGCACTAACTGCAGCTTTGCTGTCCTGTGACCTTTCTTCTTTGTTCCACCTGCTCTTCAGAGGCAACAGAACAGCTCTTGGCATCTCCACTGCACTTCCTGGGCACTGCTGCCTTGGGGTCCCACAGGTTAGGGTGTCCCACAAGCACCCGGGGAGAGAGCCCTGGTTTTTGCACCCCTGACTCCTGCAGCCCCCGTGTAGCCATGAGCAAGCAGCTCGGGTGAGTCAGAGGCACTGGTGGAGTGGCTGCCTGTGTTGGCACCTTCTTGGACGAAGCGCTCAGACCAGAACAGGGATGACGTGATAACAGCTGGGTGGGGGTCCCTGGGCTGGAGGATGTTCGGGGCCAGGTTGGCACGGCCCATGGAGGCACTGCACCCACACAGCAGGAGCAGCAGGGGCCCAAGTAAGAACAGGGGTCAGCAGAGGTGTGGTGCTGCAGAAAGCATCCCTGCCCCATCTCCCTCTCCACCAATTTAGGAAAGGCGCTACTGGAGATGGAATTGGCAAACGCCACCCTGGTTGCTTCCGCAGGAAGAATGGAAGGAGTTAGGAGCCACAGACCAGGAATGGGTGCTACACAGCCAGGTGCTTAAGTTTTGGAAGACCCATCGTAGCTGAGATGTGGCAGAGGTTGGTCAAGATGGTCTACCAGGTCCAGAAAGGCCCTCCCTATCAATCTGAGGAGAGATGCCCAGCCACCCCCTTCACCTTAGCAGGGCTAATCATGTGTGCTTTGGTGCCCTCTTCTGGATTTATTTGGTACACACATAAGGCTTGCAATGGGTTTTACCCACATTTTAACCCTTTGTTTTTTCTCTTCTCCCTGCACCACCACTTCCTGGTAAATGACAACTTCAAAACCTTAGGCAATGACATCAGTTGCGGGTACCATAAGAATCATCTCCCAAACAGCATGAAGGAAAGGACTTATTGAGACATGATTATATTTGTCTGATTCTGGGCAAATGTTAATATTTGTCAATGAAATCTGACTTACTCACACTAGAAGAAAAACATAGCTTCCTGCCCTGGCTGGTGTGGCTCAGTGGACTGAGTGCCAGCCAAAGGGTTGCAGGTTCAATCACCAGTCAGGGCACATGCCTGGATTGCAGGCCAGGTCCCCAGTGAGGGGTATGCAAGAGGCAACCGCACATTGATGTTTCTCTACCCTTTTTCCCTCCTTTCCCCTCTCTCTCCAAAAATAAATCAATACAATCTTTAAAGACAAAATTAGCTTCCCAAATTGCCTGTATTTCTCACTTTTATTATTATGTTTTAGGATGCATGTCTCAGGTCCTCAGAGTTTGTAACTCACCCACCAACCAAATGCCATAAACCTTTTTAGGGGTTGATTGTTCAGGGAACTATGAAAATAAGGAGTGGGCTGTTCACTCATTCAGTCCATCAGTCGGTTGGGGTTTATTGAGCACCACCCTGCCGGAGACCCGGAGCAGGGATGCTGGAGACAACCGTGGCTTTACGTGGGAGCACAGCCTGTAAAATCAGGCAGACATGGGGCTGGTCCCAGCTTTGCTTTCTACAAGTTTTGTGACACTAAACAAGTTATTTACCAACTCTCAGTTCACTTGCTTAAATAGTTAGGGATGATAGCATCTCCCTCATAACGCTGGAGTGAGGATGGAATGAAATGATGCAGGAAAGTGCTCAGCTCTTAGAGTGTCCACTGCTGTTCTCGGTGTGTGTAGTGACCACCACGTCTAGGAACAGACAAGAATGCATAATAGATTGCTTACTGACATTTTGTCACAACACATAACGAAATAACATCATCTCTGTTTCCAGGCTTTATGACCACCCTATGCTCTCCCCTGCCCTTGATGAGTGTTCAGTCTATAGCAGCGGGTCTCTACGTGTGGTCTGTGGATCAGCAGCATCAGCATAACCTGGGAACCTGCCATGCAATGCAAATTCTCTGACTCTCTGAATCAGAAACTCTAGGGGTGGGGCCAGGCCATCTGTCTAAACAAGCCCTCCAGGAGATTCTGATGCACACTCAAATTTGTGAGCCACTGATCTAGGGAAAATGACAACATGTAAACAAGCAATTACAATACCGGTGGGCTTCCCTGAAGAAGCGATGTAATGATCAGAGTCTTGAAGGAAAAGCAAGTGTTCACAGGTGGACACAAGTCAAGCTTGAGAAGGGATTAGCAATTAGCAAAGGCTGGGAAGCACAGAAGGGAGGCAAGTGTTAGGGGGACCATGGCAGTTTGGTCTGGCAAACTGGGGCATGGCGGGGGGCGAGGCTGGAGAAGGAAGGCAGGAGTGCCTCAGTTTACCCTATAGCTGAAAGCATGAAAAGTTTTCAATGGAGAATGATATGACCAAATTTGCATTGTAGAAAAAAGCGTTTTTGCAGCAGTGTGGCCTGGAGGCAGGAAGGTTAGTTGGGAAGCTGCTGGAATGATCTAGGGGAGGTCCCAGGGGGCATGAGCCCAGGGAGAGGCCATAGGATGATGAGAAGGGAGCAGGCTGAGGGATATCTAGGAGAACTGACAGATCCTGAGGGGGAGGGCCTGAGGCTGTCTCTTGGGGTTCTGCCTTGGTGGCCCCTCTGATGAAGAGGGGACAGGTGTCAGTGATGGGCAGGCCATGAGTTCAGAAGTAGACATGCTCTGGACTGGTCGCTGAAGCAGGAGTTAATTATGCCACGGTTGTTTATCTCCCAACAGTTTTCAATCATTTACTCCAGCAAGTACTGAGTCCCTCTCATATGCCAGGAAGGTTCTAGGACAGAGGGGAACACAAAATAGAATACGCTCTCAGGGCTGATGTGGCAGTGGTGGGGAACAGCAGCAATAAATACATAAACAGAAAACTTTCAAGTCGTGGCAGGTGCAATGAGGGAAAGTAAGAGGCGGTGAGGCGGAGTGGGGTGATCTTCAGATGAGGTGGTTGGGAAAGGACCCTCTGAGAAGGTAACACTGAGCTCAATAATAAGTAGGAGCCAGATGGGCTAAGATAGGAGGAAAGTGCTCCCGGGCAGAGGGGACAGCAAGTGCGAAGGTCCGGAGGTGGGAATGAACTTGGTGTGATGCAGAAGAAGAAAGGTAAAAATCACCATAACTGGACAGCTGGGGAGGAGGAAGACGGGTCCAGGCCATAGCAGGTGGAAGGTGTTTTGTGACCGATGAGAAGAGACAGGACATGTGAAAACACGCAGTCATTGACCCTGAGAACCAAATGCACGTAACTGGATGCTGAGACGGTGTCTTCAAGGAGCAAAGGAGAAACATCTCAACTGCAGCAGGAAGGATTTGGGCTCAGTTTCAGGGGAAGCTCAGGACATGAGAGCCATGTGATATCAGAACAATTTCCAAAACAGATAATTTGTCACATTTTGTTTCTGTTTTAACCTCGGGCTGATGTAAGTGCTCGCTGGTCTCGCAGTGGGAATGGAAAAGCAACCTCTCATGGTATACGGACGAAGATTTCAAAAAAGAGAGGGAGGGGAAGGAGGGAAGAGGGTCCTCCTTCCCCTGGCTGGGCAGTGGCTCCCTCTGGGTAGCCGTCTTCTCTACCAGCCCTGCAGGATCTGAGGCCAGACCACATGGGGAGGTCCGCAGGCCTGAGCACGCCGAGCCTCACCCACGGGAACAAAGCCAGGACCCAGCCCATCGGGAGATGGAGAGACCCAGGCCAAGGCAGGGGAAAATGAGTCCAATCGGGTAGGTGTGCACCACCCCAGCCCAAAGAGCTGCTTCCTTGGTGACATCGATGGTGGCACCTTGAGCTGCTGAGAGCATGTGCTATCCCAGCCCAAGAGGGGCTCGACCAAGCCCCTGAGAAAAACAGAGCACCGGACCTACACCTGTCCACATCAGGATGGCGGTGTCCCCACCCAGAAGAGCAGGAATAGAGGAGGCAGCCCTGTCACCACCCAACCTGCCTGCGGTGCAGCCCATTCACACCTTGCCTCCAACACTTCCTGTTTCTCCTGGCGCCCCGTGCTCCATCCCCTTCCTCTGAACGTCCCTCCCGTGCGTCTAGAACAGCCTCTCTCCTCTGTTAGACCTCTCCCTCCCACCCCTGCAGCCAAGCCCGATGCTCCACCCACCCCACCCTGCCTCAGAAAACTTCCCACGATCAACACTGGCTCTCCCGGGCCAACAGAAACACACGCAGAGACACATACCTCACACACACACCCAGCTTTATCTGCTGCTGGTTCGGAAGGCTTGACACCTCCTGGCCAGAGACCCCAGCAAGGCCTTCAGAGAAAAACTGGACACTTGAACCTTCTCCCCTCTCAAGAAGGCATCAGTGACAAGCACAAAAGCAGAAAACAGGGAGGCCAGAAGCAAACTGCATCATACTCACTTGATGAAATACACAGCTCCTTCCTGGGTGGAATCCATCTCCCAGCCCATGGGCAAATCTGTGAGAAAGCAAAGTTGCAAAGTCGCAAAGTCACCCTCTCTCCCTTCTCAGCCCCACAAGCCCAGTCTGAACTCAGGAGGGATGGGAGCTGGGAGAACTAGGAAAATTCAGAGAAGCCAACAGCATTCGAACCCAATGTTTCACCGTTTTTGTCCATTATTCTTATCAGACTGTTTCCAGCAAATAGTAAGAGAGATGGTAGTAAACGGAACATCCCCTGTCGATGAACAGTGACCAAATGAATCACCACCTCACGGGATTCACCCATTCATTCAACGAACTTTGATGAGCAGCTCCTCTGTGTGGGGCTCTGCGCCAGCCCCCGGGGATGCAGCAGTGAGTGCGCGGACGGTGACCCTGGAGGGTTCTCAGGGTTACCCCACAGCCTGCTGATATCACAGCCACAGGACCTGGAGCCGAGTGTGGGTCACCTGCCCCAGGCCTCACAGATATTAGCTCCAAATTCTGCTGCTGAAGACACCAGTCCCAGGAAATCAGACTTTTTAAACAATTTTTAATAACATTTCTGAAAAAAATTATCCGTAGAAAGGCTGAGGAGAGACTCACAGACCCGCTGAGTGAGCAGGGACTGAGCAGCTGAGGAACCCACAGGGAGGCTCAGCCCCCGAGGGACAGCTCAGGAGCAAGCACCTCCATCTCCTGAGAGCGCCCTGTGGTCGGTCTCATCCCGCCTGCCCTTCCAAAGCAGACCCTCACAGCATCCTGTCTCTCCAGCAAACAGGGCTCCTCCACCCTACAGAGGTGAAGGAGAGACCGGAGGGGGGCCACTGTCAGAGGTGGGCACGGGCAGGATTCTGGGGGAGATCATTCATTTTGGGGTGCAAGAGGTCCCTGGCTGACATATCAGAAAACAGGTGTGGGGTCTCTTGACAATCACTGGCACATTTCCGGTCAGCCCAAATGCCCACCTTGTGTACAAGGTTTTATAAAACATAGGTCTGGATCTCCCCAGCTATATTACCAGCGGTGTTCTACAGAGTGGAGAGCCCAGTTCTGATATATTAATTTTACTCATCCTTATTTGTCAAGGTTTATTTCCATAGTCGCTGCTGATGGTTATGCTGCTGCTTCAACACAGGAGAGCAGTCAGCAGGCCCCCTGCCCTCCTGGAACTTGGTCCATAGAAATAGCAGCACCAGCTACCACTTAGTGGGGGCTTCCTTCCTCTGAGCTGTACATCTCACCACTGCTAGCACATTTCATCGGCACAGCAACGTTACGTAATAGGCATCATCCCGAACATTTTTACAGATAAGAAAACTGAGGCCCAGAGAGGTCAATCAACTTGTTTAAGGTCACACAGGAAGTGTCTGAGCCGGAATGTGAGTCTGGTCTGCTGCCTCCAGCGCTCACATTCTTTCCTCTGTGCTGCTCCATGAATGCTACTTGTTCCCCTCTGTCCCTGTGGGAGGACATTCCCATTCAGAAGGGTGTGGGTTGGCAGCCTCCCCAAGTAGAGGGACCCCCATTGGGTCAGAATCATAAAAAATCCTGCTACTGTGATGTGCCTGGGAAAGAGGCCAGTATGGATTATGTGCCCTGCCGTTTCCAGCAACTTCCCTCCACACTGCCCTCTCTGCCTGGGCAACACCAAGGGTGCTTATATTCTTGCCCAGGCGTAGTGCCCACTGAGACAGCTGCCCTCCCAGCAAGCTTCAGGGGCATTTTAACCCCTTCCCAGCCTTGGACAACCAGTTGGCTGCAGCCAAAAATGAAGGGATTGGCTCGAGGGCTTTTATTCCTCTTCCAGTCCTACCTAGAGCCCTGATAAGGTGGAGGGACTCAGACTGCAAGCAGCTGAAACACGGAAGAAGGAGACAGCCCTGTCTGGGGTCAGGAGGCCCGTGTCCGTCAGAAAGACGCCTCTGGCTGTAACAGCAGCAGTCACCTCTGCTGACAGTGACTCACTCACATACTCTGTGCCACAGCTTTTTGAGGTCCGTAATCCTATCCCCATTCTACAGAGGAAGAGGCTGAGTGCTGGAAAAATTATTGCTCAAGGCCGCACTAACAGAAAGTTGAGTCAGGTCTCTCTGCCCCTACAACGTCTACACGTAGCCCTGATTCTGCTTCTCTTACTGAGTGGCCCCAAGCCAAGGACTGCCCTTCTGCTCTCCAATTCCCCTACTTTAAAATGAAGGCCTTGGACTCCAGGATCCCTTCCAGCTCTAAAAACACAATGATTCCAGCCTGTAATCCAAAAGAAAGTAGGCTGGGGGCAAGTCAACAGCTTACCCCGGTGTGCCCAGCAGAGCCACCATGCCCAGGGGTGACCCAGCCTCTCCAGACCACGTGCCTGCCCTGTGCTCAGGTGAAGGGCTGGAAGGCCTGTGGGGGTGGGTCTATGGTGGCCTGAAGAGGACAACTGGTTGTTCACTTGAAGTACCCCAGGCCTTCTGATACTCTGTGTCTCCACCCTTCCATTTGGACTGAAATCTTTGCCTGTACCTGCCCCCCGTTTGCCACTAGCCTGGGTACTCCCTGAGAGCTAGGAATGAGTCTTCTGCAGAGTAAGCAATCCTTGCGGGCCTTGTCCCCTTTTCTATGTGAAAGAGTTTCTACTTACTTTCAATTTAACTTAATTAAAATTTAAAACTCAGTTCCTCAGTCACGCCAACCACACTCCAACTGCTCAGCAGCTACTCGCAGCCAGTGGCGATGGCACTGGCAGCAGAGAGTGAGATCGTCCTGTGGCGGCAGCTCTTGGGCTGCTCCGGGGGCCACCGCTTGGCCGGTCTGGGCTCTCAAGATGGAGGCAATTTGCTGACTGAGCAGGAGGATGAGGCAGGAGTAAAATCTTTGTTCTCAAAGGTCTTTCCCAGATACTAATCATAAAGCTGGAGGCTTCGAAAGACCCGACGGTGAGCATTAGCCCTTTTGTAATATCCCCCAGATGGTGGATGTAATGTTCAGCTGAGTCCATCCACGGAGAAAGAAAAAGTCAGGAGCAAAGTCCTACTGCCACCTCAAGCCATTGCTTTCTTTTCGAGTGAAAGGCAGGGACAGATGAGCTTCTTACCTGGGTTGGAGCAGTGTCCACTCTGGATGGGTGATTTCGTACCAGGGTGCACCCAACTGGTTGACTTTTCCTCGTCGCTGTAGAAAACCAATGAGCAAGCGTCAGATTCCAAAGAGGCTTCCCTGAGTGGGACCCATCTCCAAATTCACATCAACACCAACTGTCTGATCCCAGACACATGAGGCAGGAGCACCCGCATTTCATTCATTCATTCACATTCACAAAGTGTGTACTGAGCAGGCTCTGAGGATTCAGAGCGGAATAATATCTGATCCCTGACCTCCAAGAAACAAACATAAAAAGATAGTTGCAAAATATAATGTTGCATGTCAATTGTACCTCAATTTTTTAAAATAAAATAAAAAGGTAGTTACCATATGATGTTGTAGGATGTATACTCCCTATCATAGCTGTGCACAGAGAGTGTACACATCACAGGAGTGAAGCTGAGGAAGAGGAACAGCGCGAGGGCTTCGCTAAAGAAGGGACATCTGAGGTGATGGTGAAGTCACGCGGGTAGGACAGGAAAGGTCCCTCCTTAAGTGGCAGCGGCTCAATGGATCAGAAAGGAGGAGGCCAGGGAAACCGGCAGTTCTTGGGTGTCTACAATACTATATATTTTCATCTGCAACATTCACTCACATTAGGAACTTACAGATGATGAACGTGAGGTTCAGAGAGGTGAAGCAATTGGCCCAAAGTCACACTGTCAATAAGCGATGACACCAGGACTCAGACGCAGAGGCGTACCTCCAAAACCCGAGTTTTTCCTGATATCTACTCCCAACAGTGTGCACTCCCCAGCCACGCAGATCCTCTGGGCTCCAGCCTCCAAGGGCGGGTGGCCCACTGGTATTTCTCAGCCCTCACCAGCCCAGTGACACAGACTTTTCCAGAGCTGTGAAGTACCGAACCTTCTTGGCCAGTCCAAGAAGGAAAGGACTGTTAGATCCCCTGTGTCATCCAGGCTTTGGGGGGGGGGGGGCAGTCCTTGGGACCCAGGACAGGACTACACTCCATGCTTTTTAGGTATGATTAACACTTTAATGGATATAACAAACTCCACTAAAAAGGACTCACAAAATTTTTAGCGAAGCAAGATATATAATTAACTGCACATATTTAAAATGCGCAATTTAAAGTTTTAACATAGCATTTACCCATGAAACTACCACACAAATCAAGAGGTGAATTCCCCTAAACTTTCTTTGTGCCCTTTGTAATTCCTCTGTACTCCCCATCCACCACAGCCTTTGCTACCCTCCCCACCAACAACAACTAATCTGCTTCCTGTTACTACAGAGCAGTTGGCATTTTCTAGAGTGTCTAGAGTGTCGTGTACATGAGTCACACAGACTAGACCTCTTCCCTTCCTTCCACGTGGTAGCACATGTTAGCAGTTCATCCCATCTCGCTACTGAGCAGTAGTCTATTGTAGGAGATACCACGGTGTGTCCATCCACTTGCCTGTTGATAAACATCGTGGTCGCTCTCAGTTTTGGGCCATTCCAAATGAAGCTGCTATGAACACTCGTGTCCGAGTCTTTGTGTGGACACGGGCTTTCTTTTCTCTTGACTGAACTAATTCCTCTCTAAGGCGGACACCCTCCACAGGAGGAGACTTCCCAGCTGAACTGCCCCTCTAATGAGGAGAGCAGAGAAGAAACAAAGCCCCTGCTCTGGTGTTCTTGGGGCCCTGGGAGATGACCTCTGGGCTAGGCTTTGGTCTGGGAGGCCATGGGAGAGGCACCTGAGGTGGGGGAAACCCAGCCAGCGCAGAACTGTAACTGTGAGTCTGAGGGGGACGTTAGTCCTGACACCTCCTCTCCTGCTGCCCTAAGACCTTCTGGCCCCTGATCCCTGTCCTGCTCTCACACCCACAGCTCCCTCAGACGATGGGCCTATCTCCAGTCTGCCTGGATATCACAAACAATCACGAGATCACCCGTGTGGGCACAGCCCCACCACGCCCTCTACTTCCTCTTCCCCTTGTCCCTCCCCATGTCAGCCCCTGGTCCAGAACACTGCAGTCACAGGCTGTCTCCACTCCAGCTTCGGGCTGATGGGGAAACTGTGGAACTGGGAAGACTGATGTCACTGCCAATCCACAGTCCCCCAAGCTTGGCTGGGCCCTAAGTACCACCTAGAATCTTCTTCAGGGGCCTCAGTCAGTTGCCATTTGCAGATTGTTCTAAGTTTTCCCACCAACCTCATGTCTCACACCTGCTTCTCCCCAACCCTGCCCCTTCTCAATGAACATCTTATCTCTTAATTCAAGAAAAAAAAGAATGCCCGGACGGGTGTGGCTCAGTGGGTTGAGCATCGCTCTGCGAACTGAAAGGTCGCTGGTTTGATTCCCAGTCAGAACACACGCCTGGGTTGCAGGCCAGGTCCCTGGGTTGCGGGTGTGCAAGAGGCAACTGTGCTCCCTCTCGTGCTGCCTCCCCTCCTAGCTCCTCCTGTCTCATGCTCCTCTTCTTATGACCAAACATCCTTCTTGGAAACCAGTTCCTTCTAGTTGTCCCCACTTCTTGGCCTCCCAGTCCGCAATCCTTGTAACCTGGTTTCTGTTTCTAGCCCTCTCTTAAAGCTACTTTCCTAGACGTCATTAAAGAACCTTGCCCGCCCCCCAACCCCAGTTCCTAAATCCAGTAGACACTTTTGACTTTTCCACTGTTGACCCTTGACCCTTCCTTCCTTCCTAACATCCTTCCTCCTTACAGCCTGGAAAGCTCCCTTTCCTGGCCCTGGTGCTGTCCACCTCTGTGACCCCTGGCCTTCTTTACCACCCTCTCTTCCTCTACCCTTTCCTTACAAGCTGGTGCTGCCTGGGTACCCTCCTGTCTTCTTTCTCCCATACTTCTGGGCAGTCCCACTTCTACATGATGACTCTCAGGACGCTCCTGTCCAGGCCTTTCTCTTCAAACTCTATCCTATTAGAATCATCTGCTGAATATCCTGCAGGGACCTCAAATTCGATTATCCTCCCCCTCTGAGCTTGTCTCTCCCTAAAATCTGTTCCTCCTCCCATACTCCTGATCGCTGTCAGACTGAAGTTAACAATTCTGACATGTACCCTCCATTCTTCCTCTTCCCTCTCTTCCCCAGCATTCAAGCAGCATGTGAATGCTCTCAATTCCACTCCTAAAGGTTTCTCTTATCTCTCCCTCCCTTCTCTTCTGTTCTCACCACTGAAATTCAGGTCCCCACACCTATCTCCTGGACTTTTGCAGTTGCTTCTTAACTGCTCTCCACCCCTCAAGTTCTCCCCCCACCTCCCTCTGCAACCCTCACATCATCTCCCCTCCTGCAGCTGCCAGAAGGAGTCTTCTAAAAGGGAGCTCTGCATCCGTTCTCTGTTTAAAATCTCCTTTGGTTTCCCTCCACCTGCAGAATCAGGTTCAGACCCTCAGCCTACCACACAAGGCCTCTCCGAAGCTGCCTCCTTCCTACTTCCATCTCATCTTCTCCAGCCTCCACTCCAACTGTAGAGACGCCCTCGGCATGTCCTGCATAACCTGTGCCCTGGCACCCCTCAGTGCCCTCCTTCCCACAAGCCTTTACTTCAAGGCCCCTTTTACTCCAGTCTCTATCTTACAAAAGCAGCTCAAATATTTCCTCCTGGGGAGGCCCTCCCTCAACTTCCCAGAAAACATTAGCTCTCCTTATATTCCTGGAGCATCATGCAAATACCTCTAGAATGTATCCTATCATTTCCTAAGTATTTATTTACATGTTCTTTCTACTCCCTTCAAGGAAAAACCTGTTTCTTTTTTTTTCTTTTTTTATCTCCAATGCCGAGCCCTACGGCAGACAAACTGGAGACTCAGTAAATGTTTGTGGAATGAATGAGGAAAAGAAGCTGGAAGGCAAAGAAGAGATGGGAAAGAAAGAAGAAAAGAGTCAAATTAATATTTCATTAGAATAACTGAGGAACTTGTGGAAATTCAGATTCTAAGGCTCCCCCCAGGTCTTCTGAACCAGAAACCCTGCAGGCAGGGTCAGGATTGGCCTTTTTCATAAATTCCTTGGTGATTCTTATGGTCAATAAAGTCTCAAACCATTGACAGAAGTAACTCCAGTTTCAATACTGGAGATGTTCTGTTATTTAAGGATCTAACCCAGGGTCAAGAACTTTGGTGGCGTTAATTTCTAAGATGATCTAATTACAGCCTCAATTATGATAATAGTGATAATTACAGAACAACAGCCTACAGCAAATAGGTGAGAAGCACCAAAGAGAAACCACTGGCTACCCGCAAAGGGAGTTTCGCACAGGGGAAGGCAATGCGTTGAAGTCCGCACCTACTGGGCTCGTCTGAGCTCCGATTAACAAGTGGCCTAATCTCAAATGAGGACTCTCCGGCTCTGAGGCCCTAGCTCTCCCATCTGAAAAGGAGGTGGCCATGGCCAAGACCCCTTCAGCGCCAAGGTTCTGTGAGTGGCTATCTTGAGGAAGGGACACGCATCCCATGTGGGTAGCAGTTCCAAATGCTGTGCTTGTAGACTTGCTATATTATCGGGAGATTTCTCTCCTGGCAAAAGATAACTACAGTAGGAGCGGGCCCAAATAGCGCCAGCGGGGCCACTCTGTTATAATGAGACTACGCCAAGGCCATTTTGGCTTATGAAATTAATATAACAGTGCTAATATATTACTGAGAGCAGCAAAGGCTCCATCTCTCTGAAGAATGCTGAATGTGCTGTGGGTGTCTTCTCCTTCCCCTTGACCACAGCCCCACAAGGAAGCAGGAAAGGAAAGGCTGTGGGCTTGGGGACAGTGGGAACTGGGTGGTAGAGGCAGGGTCTCCCAGAATTTTGTCACTTCGCCCAGGTCTTCCCTTTGGCAGCGGGGAGTGGGCAAGACAGAAAGAAAGAACTCACTCCTGGCCCTGTCGGTGGACTGCACAGAGCTCCAAGGAAAGAACTGCAGCCTGGGCCCTGCGTCCAGTCATCCTCCTCAGAGACCCCCTTCCCATCTGTGACTGGCAGGGAGGTGAAAGGCCACCACCTACCCTGCCTGGCCCTGCCCTTCCAGACTTCAGGAAGCTGAACCTGTGCTGGACTTTGATCCACTGAGGAAAAGGCGGGAGACCCATTCCAACAGGCATGGAGATAAACTTATTAGTCATGCTTGTGGTTCCAGCCACCACTTCCCACTTCCACCGCAGCCAGCCCCTAGCCCTGCCACCTTTCAAGTTGGACAACTTTAAAGAAATGCAAAATAAAAAAGAAACACCACAGACAACATACTTGATGAAGAAGACTCTCCCGCCGTGGTCAACTCCATAGGTCCACCGGCCCGGCAAGTCCAGCCAGTCAACATCATCGGCCATCTCGGTGTCCCGCTGCCCCTCTGGCGCTCCAGCCCCCCGGGTGCTGAGCTGGCAGGGGCTTCCCACCCGCAGCCCCCACTTTCTCCTCCTCCGAGAAGCAGTGATGGGGCAGGGAGGGGGGTCTGTTGTAGGTGCAGCCCCAGCTGGCGGCGTCCCTCTGGGTCCCTGGTAGTGGCTCCGGCCTCTCCCTGAAGGCAGCTGGCCGACAGCCGGGCAGCAGGGAGCCGGCAAGACTTAACCCTAGCGGGGCCGCGCGTGCTCAGCGCCGCCCAGCCGGAGCGCCCGTGCTATCTGCCTCCTGCTCGAGCCTGGACTCCTCTTCGGACGCCTGTGAACTTGGGGACTGGAGATCCGCGCGGTTCGAGTTCGGTCGCTGCCGACCTGGACCGCTCAGGGTAGTGCGCCAGGTCTCCGTCCCTCCAGCCCCCAGCGGCCGGCAGCCTGGCAGCGGAGCGGGGACAGGTTGCTGTGTGAGCGAGGAGTATTTCCTCACCGCCCCAGCTCCCAACCCACACTTGAACCTGCGGCGGGGGCGGGGGCGGGGGGGGCGGGGGGGGAGGCGGAGCCAGGGAACCGCCTGCGAAGGTAATTCACAGCCTGAATGACCGCAGCCCTCAAGTCCCCAAGTCCAGATGCAGGGCGCAGGGGAAACCAGTTTGGCTGAAAGCTTTGAACCACGAACTTGACGGACATGTCCAGCCACTGAACGGAAAAGGGGACATGGTCAAACCTGGTTATGCTCGGCGGGAGTTTAGTAGAGGAACAAAGGTCAAATTCAGGGAAGGGTGGTGGCATGGGTGTGAGTAGCAGGAGGCCCTAGGAGACTCCTCTTGCTAAGATGCCAGCCTCGTTAGTCAAGCTAGTCCTTACCTTTCTTTTTGAGCACTTCCTCCAAGAAGCCCGCCATGACTAAGTAGAATCAGAGGACACCTTAGAAACACTCAGAAACCAACAGTTTTTATGTGCCTTCCCCCAAACTTTCAGCAGAAGAGGAAAAGAAAAACAAACAAACAAGCAAACAAAACCGGGGGAGGGAGTGCGTTCTGTGCACAGGACACAGGGTGCAAGCTGCTGGTCTATCAGAGGTGGTGCTGCTGGAGCTCGCAGCTGTCCAGTCGCCGGGTCTGTGTCAGAGCTGGGCTCCAGTCAGCTTTCCCAGCTTACACAGGACCTTCCCCCGGGACGGCAGTTGGGTGCACGCTGTTCCAATCTGTGTGTCAGACCCCCCGGAATAGACGAGGGGAGAGACACCTGCATTTAGAGGAAGCAACGTGTCCCACCGTGAGTGGCAAGTCTCTGCTGAGTGAGCATCCTTACTGGGAGCACCATAAGAGATGGGATCCCTGTTCCACCTGGGTAATTCCTAGTCACCCCTTCAGGTGTCTGCCCATGTGTCACCTCCTCCAGGAAGCCATTCTTGACTCCACCAAAGACAGATTAATATGCCCATCCTCTATGTATCAGGCAGCCTTACTAATAACCCTGCAGTGGAACTTACCACTCTTTAAAGCAAACCTTGGTTTATTCATCTGTCTCCTTCGCTGAGCTGTGTGCTCCTCTGGGCAGGGCCTCCATCTCATTCACTCGTCTAACACCTACCTGGGGCACCCAATTCATGTCTGATGAATGACTGATACTGGCATAGCTGGGTTCAGCTCAGTTCTAACCACAGTCCTACACTTTGGGACCTCATTTAGGGTCCTGGTAAATTTATCATCAGCAACATCAGGGTGTGTAGGGAGAGCATTCTGGAAAAAGAAGCAGCCAGTGAGCCTTTCAGGTATCCCAAATGCTGGACATTGAGGGTATAATATGTGTGCCTCTGATAGTGAAGCTAGAAGTTGCCTCAGAGAACATCTGGTCCCATCCTCTTGTTTAAATATGGGGAATTAAGGAGCAAAGAAGAAAAGGTGCTGGTTTAGGTCACCGAGCAAGGGAGTGGCAGAGAAGAGTCAGCCCATCAGTGTCCCAGGCCGGAGTTCTTTCTGTTACATTGTTCTGTCTACAACACTGGAAATTTGCCCTCCCAATGTGTCAACAGGCTGATGCCTGTGTGGCAGGTATAAGCTGAGTATGCTCTCCAGATGCAGAAGAGGAACAGAAATCATAACACCCAACTCTTGTCACCCTTCCCAGGTCCTGCAGGTTTCTAGTAGAGAAAGCAGAGCCACGCCTGAGAATCACAGATGAGTATCTATTCCCCTTAGTTCCTGAACTGGCAAGGGTGAGAGAGCTAAGGGATGACTCCTCACCAGTCCCCTATCCTTAGTCCCCAGCCTTGTGAAACACCTGTAGTACTAACCCTACTGATAAAACACAGAGCCGCCTGCCCAGCCCCTGTGATATCGGAGGAGCTGAATCCAGAATTGCTGCCAAGATGCCTCCAGGGAAAATACCAGCAACCAGTGTGCTCCCAGTCCAACCTGAGCAACCAGTAAGGGCAGCTGCTTGGGCTGAATGTGGGTGGAAATAGGGGACAAAATGACATATATTTGAAAACATGTAATCGGCTGCTGTCTTCTTGGAGTAGGAGCTCCTGTTGATTTCTTCACAAGATTTGTGTCTTATTTATCTCTGATGTAGGCTCAGGTTCCTACAAACATTGACCTCGTCAAGAAAAAGCCAGTGGTTGAGATTTTGAATGTTTTTACTCATTTGATTATGAAAAGAAATCAGGTTTGAAAATAGCTTTCTGTGGTATATTCTTTCTGGTGGTTTTTTCCATTCGAGTTCTTGTTTATAAATTATTATCAATATTAATACAGTTGACCCTTGAACAACATGGGGGTTAGGGGCACCAACCCCCTGTGCAGTTGAAAATCCACATATAACTTTTTCAATTACAGTTCACATTCAATATTATTTTGTATTAGTTTCAGGTATACAGCATAGTGGTTGGACAATATATACTTTACTGCATATAACTTTTGACTCCCCAAAATTTAACTATTAATAGCCTACTGTTGACTAGAAGGCTTACTTACTCATAACATAAACAGTCCATTAACATTTATTTTGTATGTTATAGATGTTGTTTATTTTTTAACTGTGGCTAAGTTTATTTTACCTCTTTAAAAAGCAATAAATCATGTGGATAAAATACATCAGTAGCATTGAGAAATGATTCTCATTCTCTCATACATTTTGAGCCCTCCGTCTAGGCACTTAAATGTTACTATCCTTCCGATTTCATACCTGTGGTAGGTTGAACCATGGCCTCCCAGAAGCTGTCCACATCAACCTCTGAAACCTAAGTATGTGACCTTACTTGGAAAAATGTCTGCAGATGTAATGAAGATAAGGATCTTAATCAGATTATTCAGGGTTATTTGGCTGGGTCCTAAATTCAGTGACAACTATCCTCATAAGAGAAAGGTAGAGGAATAGTTGAAAGGACAGAAGAGGAGGAGGTAATGTGACCACAGAGGCAGAGATGAGATTGATGTGGCCACAAGTGAAGGAGTGTTGACAGCCACCAGAAGCTGGAAGAGGAAAAGAAGGAATTCTACCCCAGAACCTCCAGAGGAAATATGGCCCTGTCAGTGCCTTGATTTCAGACTTCTGGCCTCTAGAATTGTGAGAGTAAATGTGTATTGTTTTAGGCCACCCAGTTTGTTCTAAGCTGTTACAGCAGCCATGGGAAATTAATAGAGTACTTGTAAGAAAATCAAAACTTGCCCTGGCTGGTGTAGCTCAGTAGATTGAGTGCGGGTTGTGAACCAAAGGGTCACCAGTTCGACTCCCAGTCAGGGCACATGCCGTGGTTGCAGGTCAGGTCCCCAGTGGGGCCAGGTAAGAGGCAACCACAGATTGATGTTTCTCTCCCTCTATTTCTCCCTCCTTTCCCCTCTCTCTAAAAATAAATAAATAAAACCTTAAAAAAAAAGAAAATCAAAACTTAATGAGGACTGAAATTAGTATCTATTATTTTCATTTGTTCGATATCCAGTCTCCCTTCTTCTGCTATAGCCCCCTGGGTTTCCTTTGGACATCTATCCTGCCACTGTCAGCCTGTGTGGATTGGACGGGCTGGCTCCACTCCCACCCCAGCTCCACTGGAGAACGGGACACAGGTGAGGCTCATCTGACACTAGACATAGTGATTGGTTCAGGAAAGGCCACTTGACTCACATCAAATCAATGAGATTCAGTTTTAGGAAGATCCCAGAATTCTTGGGAAGCCTTTTTTCTCTTGGATGTGAAGCAGGCATGTGTCATTGTGGTTCTGCTGGAGGCTTCGTGTGAGGCGAGCCTCCTGAAAGTGAAGCCAGTGCAGGAAAAAGGGGCCAGACGACATGAGACTGGGCCCGCTTTTTATCCTGTGAGCCCTAGGACCCAGCTTGCCAGAAAAGACTGTATCCCTGGAATTTCAACTTGTAGGTGCTAATGAATACCCTTATTTGCTTCAGACAGTTTGACTTGGGTTTCCACCCCTAACAACGGAAAAGTCCTGACCAATATAAAGGTCACATTGTCTTGTGTCCCTGATTGTTTCTTTGGCATAACCAATGCTTCTTTCGGAAAGTCCACGAGATAACCACCTGCATTTCTAATGACTTGAGAACAGGAACTCTTCTCTTCCAAGGAGCTCACAATTTTAGATCAAGAAAGGGTTTTAGTGGCCATCTAGTTCAAAGCCTACATTCTCCCCCTAGAGAATTCTGGGGAACTCAGGCAAAGTACCCAGAGTTATGGCAATTCCATGGTAGAAAGCTATATTTCAAGCCATTTGCTTCATCACTTAAATATGTTTGGTGAAGGCCTGGCTGGTGTGGCTCAGTGTATTGAGCACTGGCTTGTGAAACAAGGGGTTGCTGGTTCAATTCCTGGTCAAGGCACATGCCTGGGTTATGGGCCAGGTCCTCAGTTGGAGGTATGGGTGAGGCAGCTGATCAATGTTTCTCTCCCTCTCTTTCTCCTCCCCCTTCCCTCTCTCTAAAAATAAATAAATAAAGTCTTTAAAAAAAACTAAAATTTAAATATATATGTGTATGTGTGTGTGTATATATATATATTTGGTGAAGAGACTCACATAGTTACTAGAAGATTAAAACAACAGATTCCTCTAGTTTTTTTAAGAATAACCACAACAGCAATTTTTTGCATGCTAGTGTTTAATAGTTATGCTCACCTGCAGGCCAGGTAAATGGTCACTGGTGTTTTTCTTGCAGGAACTAGGAAGCAAAGGAAGAAAAGGCAAGGGACACATCTGCTGGGAACAGATACGTGATGGTATAAATACACAAGAGCCCAGACAAACTAGTTGCTTTATTAAAGTTGTGTTTCTAGAAGAGCTAGAGAGAAAAAGTTTTTGTTACAAAAACTACTGTACTGGTTCTGGTAAACAGAGGAGTGTAGAATATGGGGGCGGTTCCCTACATCCAGTTGGATGGAATTATATTTGTTCCTTGAATTCCATGAGTACCTTCTGTGAGCCAGGTACTCTTCTAGGTATAGGGGATCCAGGAATGAACAAAACAGAAAGTACCTGCTCTCGTTGAGTTTACATTTAGTAATACAGAGTCTCAGAGGATGATGAGTTTATGGAGTACAACTGAAAGAAGAGAAGGGGTAGGATGCTGACATGTTATATTCCACATATTTTATAGGGCAGGCAGGAAAGGCCTCACCAAGAAAAATGACATTTGAATAAAGGCTTGAAGGAAGTAAGAGAGCAAACCATGTGGACATTGGGGAAACACTTTTCAGGCAGAAGCAGTAACAAACACAAAGGCCCTGAGGTAGGAACACTCTTGAGTTGTTTGAGAAACAACAAGGAGACCAGTGTGGCTAAAGCAGAGTGAATGAAAGAGAGAAGAGTAGGGAATAAGGACAGAGGCAGTGAGGGGGGCAGATTAGTCCAGGCCACTGTAAGCAGATTCGCTGTTATTTTTTTTTTAATGTATTTTATTGATTATGTTATTGCAGTTGTCCCATTTCCACCCCTTCATTCCCCTCCACCATGTACACCCCCTCCCATCCACATTCCCCCCTTTAGTTCATGTCCATGTGTCATAAGTTCTTTAGCTTCTACATTTTCCATACTATTCTTGCCCTCCCCCTGTCTATTTTCTACCCACCGTCTATGCTACTTATTCTCTGTACCTTTCCCCCTCTCTCTTCCTCCCACTCCCCTATTGCTAACCCTCCATGTGATCTCCATTTCTGTGGTTCTTTTCCTGTTCTAGATGTTTGCTTAGTTTGCTTTTGTTTTAGGTGTGGTTGTTAATAACTGCGAGTTTGCTGTCTTACTGTTCATATTTTTTATCTTCTTTTTCTTAGAGAAGTACCTTTAACATTTCATATACTAAGGGCTTGGTGATGATGAACTCCTTTAACTTGACCTTATCTGAGAAGCGCTTTATCTTCCCTTCCATTCTATATGAAAGCTTTGCTGGATAGAGCAATCTTGGATGTAGGTCCTTGACTTTCATGACTTGGAATACTTCTTTCCAGCCCCTTCTGGCCTGGAAGGTCTCTTTTGAGAAATCAGCTGACAGCCTGATGGGAATTCCTTTGTAGGTGACTGTCCCCTTATCCCTTGCTGCTTCTAGAAGTCTCTCCTTCATTTTAATTTTGGCTAATGTAATTATGATGTGCCTTGGTGTGTTCCTCCTTTGGTCCAATTTCTTGGAGACTCTCTGAGCTTCCTGGACTTCCTGGAAGTCTATTTCCTTTACCAGATTGGGGAAGTTCTCCTGTATTATTTGTTCAAATAACTTTTCCACTTGTTGCTCTTCCTCTTCCCCTTCTGGTACCCCTATAATTCAGATGTTGGAACGTTTAAAGATGTCCTGGAGGTTCCTAAGCCTCTCCTCACTTTTTTGAATTCTTGTTTCTTCATTCTTTTCTATTTGGTTGTTTCTTTCCTCCTTCTGGTCCACACCGTTGATTTGAGTCCCAGTTTGCTTCCTATCACTGTTGGTTCCCTGTGCATTTTCCTTCATTTCACTTAGCATAGCCTTCATTTGTTCATCTAATTTGCAACCAAAATCAACCAATTCTGTGAGCATCCTGATCACCAGTGCTTTGAACTGTGCATCTGATAGGTTGGCTGTCTCTTGATTGCTTAATAGTATTGGCTCTGGTGGTTTGATTTGTTCTTTCATTTGAGCCATTCTTTTTGCGGGCAGGTCTGGTTGTGTCTGTTATGTATGAGGGGCGGAGCCTTAGGTGTTCCCCAGGGCAGGGCAACCCAGTTGCAGAGTTGTGACACCGTATGTGGTGGCCGGGTTGGAGAGGGAACAATGGTGCTTGCTCCATGTCTCTCTTGGATTTCAGTCCCCTCTGTAAGGCTGCGAGTCTCTCCTGGCACTTCAACCCCTACAACTGTTTTCAATTGGTGCTTTTAGGTTTTATTTCCCAGCGCTGGAGCCCTAGGTTGCACAGTCTGTCTCGCTGCCTGTTTTCACCTGGTTTATCTGCACGGAATGTGTGACCTCGGTCAGCCGCCTTGTGCACCTCACTGGGTCTGCTTGTGGCCTCCCCGTGCCTGGTAACTGCTGCTTGTGTGCCTGGGGTGTGCCAACCGCCACCTGCGTGTCCAGGACCACTAGCCACTACTTTTTCCTGCCATGATCCCTCTCTGCTGGCCGCCAACTCCGCCCCTCTTACTGGTCTGGGTGAATCGTCTGACTTCCATACAATTTAATTTTCTATATGTTCTGATTGCTTCTTTTGGTTCTAAATTTTTGTTTCCCTTAATTTTGGTTGCGAGAGGAGGCACAGTGTATCCACCTATGTCTCCATCTTGGCCAGAAGTCCCAGATTCACTGTTATTCTGAACGAGATGGGAAACTACTGGAGGGCTGACAGTAGGAGTGACATGATCTTCATGACAGCTTTTTAAGAGGCTCATTTTGGCTGCTGTTCAGCATACGGCAGAAGCAGATTCCCGTTAGAAGGTTATTGCAATAATTCAAGCAAGACATGATGATGGTTTGGTTCATGGTGTTGGGGGTTAGAAGCAGTGAGGAGAAATGGTCAAATTCTGGGTATCTTTGGAAAGTGTGATTGACAGGATTTACTGACATTGCAACTGGGTTGTGAGAGGAAGAGAGGAGTTAGGTTGATTCAGAGGTATCTGGCCTAAGCCATGGGAAGGATGGAGTTGTTGACTGAGATGGGTGTAGGCTATAGGGAGAGAAGGCATGTCAGGGGAGAATGGGAAAACACAAGTTCAATTCTGAGCTTATTAAGTTGGGGATGCTTGTGAGACACTCAATTAGGACAGAAAGAGATAACAGCATATAAGAGACTAGAGTCTATTCCAGGAGTATGGGTATATATACTTGGTGCTTTTCCCTGATTAGACAGTGTTAAAGCCATGAGGCTTGTTGAGATCATAAAGGAAATGAGTGTAGGTAGGGAGGAGGCGGAGATCAAGGGCTGAGAACTGGGACACTCCAACTTTTAGAGGTCAAGTTAATGAGAAGGAACCTGCACAGGAGGCTGAATAATAAGCAGCTAGTGAAGCAGGAGAACAAGAGAAAGTAGTGTCCTAGAAGTAAGCCTTAAGAGTATTCACATCGCGCACAAGGAGCAGTAAAGGGCCAATGGTGCTTGTGTTCTAGAAGGGCTGAGGTTAGGGTGGGTTCTTTAAGAGCAGGAAGCAACTTGTACTCCTGTGTGAAAGGGTGGAGAGACAGCTCAGGTTGTTTTTAAGCTGGTCTGAGACTGAGCCTAGGAAGATGATCATTTTGGCTAATGAGCCCTTGCTCACTGGAGAGAAGTGTGCCTGAAATGTGCTTCCTTCAGCTTCATCTGAAGTCTCTGCTCTGGTTTCTCCTGGGAATGATGCCAGCCCAAGATGGCTGGCTGATTTTTCCTGCCAAGACTGTATCATGGAGCAGGGAACCAGCACTGGCAACTCCCCAGATGGGGCAGGGAAGAATGAAACTGTCTGTCATCAGCTCAGGGCAAGATGTGGGCTGGGTGAGGCCCAGAGGAATAGCCCAGTAGTCAACCTGGTAATATTTCTCTTCTGGGTCTCTTCTTGAATCTACAGCTTGGGCAACACTCTTTCTGTGCTAACTTTAATGTCTGACCTGGGGTTTTTCTAGAAAATGGCAGCTAATGCTCACTTTGGCATTTCCTGGAACTAACACAGCAAGCACTTTGGTTCGGCTTAGTTCAATACCCTTACAATAGGCACCATTAGGCCACTGTATGTAAAAACTGTTTCAGCCTTCAGTTTCTTCCCTCTCATCTTTGTTATCCACCAGCCTACTGGTCAGTCTTCCATATTTATCCAAAGCCTGAGCTCCTGGTTTAGCCCCTTCCTCTCCATCCCTTAACTCCCTCATTTTGGGTGATTTCAGTCCTAATGTTAATGAACTTATCCATTACCCTAACCACACAATACCTTATTATCTTCAACTCCAAGGATATTAACCTCCACTTCAGTAAGTCACTCACACCCGCCCTAGCCAGTGCCTTGGTTGATTGGAGCATCATCCCAAACACAAAAATGTTGTGGGTTCAATCCCCAGTCAGGGCACATACCTAGGTTGTAAGTTCAGTCCTCCGTATGGCAAACATGACAGGCAACTGATTGATGCTTCTCCCTCCGCCTCTCTCTCTCTCTCTCTCTCTCTCTCTCTCTCTCTCTCTCTCTCATCAATAAAGATATCCTAGGGTGAGGATTTAAAAAAATTACTCACAACCAAGGCCATGCCTTAGACTTTCTCACCACTTAGATTTACTCCAACTTGAAAAATATAAACTCTAATATCCCTCTTTCTGACCACAGTTTTGTCCTTCTGACACCCTCATTCTTCTCTTCCCTTTACACCTGTTTCTTGCCTTCCTATCGTACATTTGGCCTTTCAAATTTTTTCTTACTGTAGCAACTAAAGCCTGTTTCATTTCTGCACTATTCGTCCCAAACTCCTAGCCTCTTACTCCATGCCCTCTCCAGACAATATTCTTGTTCATTTGTCTTCACCTTTATCCACACTGTAAAACTCTACGCAGGATTAATCTTTCCACCTTTTCTGCTCATATGCCCAGAAAAACATCGCACCAAGCCATTGGAGGAATTAATCACATCGATGCTCCATTATTCATACTCTTCTGCCTTCCACATGCCTCTCACTGGGTCTGTGTTCACTCTTGGCAGCAGACCCCATCAGGATTCCAAAAGAAAACAAAGGTAACCAGAAAGGCACAGCTTCAACCTAGAACACCTTCACTTCAATCTCTCCATGGCCACTGTTACAACCATCTATATTTCTACCTATCTGTCTCTCTGTTCCTATCCAAAGCTAAACTTTCTACATGTTTCCACCCTTTCAAGTACCCATTCCTTACCAGCTCCTCAGAAATATTTCTCTATCAACTATCTCCTCTTCCCTATATTTTTAAGCTTTCCCTCTCCTTTAGTTCTTTCCTTCAAGCATGTAACTAAGCTCAAGATTTCTACCATAAAGAGGGTAGATGGGGGTTAAATGATGATGGAAGGAGACTTAATTTTGGGTGGTGAACACACAACAAAACATACAGATAATATATTATAGAATTGCACACTTGAAACCTATACTTTTATTAACCAATGTCACCCCAATAAATTTAATAAAATAATTTTTAAAGACTTCTACCCTAAAAAAAATACAGCAAAACCCAATCCCATACTCACCCCCATCCCAACCAACTTATTACCCACTCTCTCCTTTCAAGTTTCTTAAAGGAGTTATCTATGCACTTGGTGTGTCTAATTCCTTGCCTCTCCATTACTTACAGTCTGGTTTCTGTACCTACATCTCCTTGAAGATGGCCAAAACTATTCTGGCAAAGATAAACATTTACTGCCAGATTGCTAAATCCAACAGACACTTTTCTGTCTCATCTTAGGCGAACTTTCTGATGCAGTTAATAGCTCTAGCCCTTCCTGCATTGGGTGCCCCCATTTATTTCACCACTCTATGCCCCCACCATCCTGAAATCTCTACAGCTGTCTACCCTGTTGACTGTCCCCTATCAGTGCCTGTGGCCTTCTTGGCCTAAAGAACCCTTATCTGTCTGCTTCTTGTTTTTCACTTCTCTTTCCAAGTGCATCCCAGGAAGGATCCCCACACTCCTTCCTGGCATCCTGTTCATATTACTGTCTTAGCACACATCATTGTATGGAATTCACTCTCCTGTCTCCCTGTAGACTGAAACTCCTTAGGACCAGGGACTGCCTTTTTAATCTACGTTTTTGTCTTCATTTTACTCAGCAACATTTGACACAGTTGGATACTACTCCTTCACGAAGCTTTTTTCCCCCTCTAAGCCTTCAGGACACCACATTCCCTTGTTTTGTTTTGTTTTCCCCCTCTTCTCTGACTATCCTTTCTTAATCTCTAAGGTAACCACTTCTTCTCTGCTTAACCTCAAAATATTGGCATACCCAGGCTCCACCCTCAGCCTGCTCTGTACTCTACCTGTATAATCAATCTCCCTAGGCTATCTCTCCATTTTTTCAAATGCCAGCTACATGCTGCTGGCTCCCAAATTTCTATCTGAATTTGATCTCTCCCTTGGGCTTCAGATGTGTAATCCAATTGTCTACTCCTTTTCCACATGGGTATTTAATAGCATCTCAAACTTAATGTGGCCAAAATAGAATGTTTGATTTACACCTTTCTGAGTCCTCCCTATCTCAGTATATAGCATGGTCAACAATCACCCCATTGCTTGCCCCAAATCCTAGCAGCAGTGCAACCAACTATCTTTGTTTACCTGGGGCTTGTCCTGGTCTTGGCTCTGAAAGCCCATGTCCCTGGAAACTCCTCAGTCTCTGGCAAACCAAAATAGGAGTCACCCTAGATTTCTTTCTATTCCTCATACTCCACATCCAATCAGTTGGCTCTCCCTCCAGACATACCCTCTTTCCACCTCCAATGCCACCTTGTCTAAGCCTCCATCATATCCCACCTAGACCATCCCAATAACCTCTCCACATGGTTCCCTGCTTCCTTGGTTGGTCCACTACATTTTTCACACAATAGCCAGAGGATCTTTTAAAAGAGAAATATGATTGTAGCACCCCACACCCCTACCAGTCCAAACCCTCCAAGTACACTTCGAATAAATCCAAATTTCATTCCTGCAGGCTCTGCATGATCTGGCCCTTGCCTACTCACCCACTGTCATCCAATAATCTGTTCCCCCTCTTCCTATCCCTGCTTCCCACATCATTTCATGATTCACCCCATCCAACCATTCAGGTATGAGTTCAAATGTCCCCTCCTCAGCAATGCCCTCCCTAATCACTGTATCCAAAGTCATTCCCCAAGTTTCTCTCTATGTTTATTGACTTGCTTATCCAAGATATAAGCTCCTTGAGAGCTGAGACCTTGGCAGTCTTGTTCATATCTGTGTTCTCAGCACTTGGCCTGGTGCACCGTAAGTGCTCAGTAAATATTTGCTGAATAAGTGCATACTCAGCATGCAGTACAGGGCCTCCCACTGTACTCATAAATGATACTGAGTGAACAAATTAATGAGAGTCAGCCCAGCTCTATGCTAGGTACTGGGCTCACCTTAATAACATATGTTTCTTTAGAAGTTTAAGGTTTACTGAGAAACAGATGCATAAATCAAACCTTTAAACAAAATAATCATAATAGTTACAAATATGCCAGTAAGTAAGAAATGTCGTATTCTGTTATTTTCTTAAATAAAATGTAATCTGCTCTAGGTCCCCATTCCACTGGGGTGGCAAGAGATTGAATCTCAATTAATGGAGCTCCTCTCCTAACCTCTAGAGTCATAAGGAGTTCCTGGGAGTCCAAAAGATCCGGGAAGGCCCCTTTATTCTTCAGTTTACCCTGACCACCTCCTATATGGTCTTGTCTCAAGCCTTCATAGTTCCTTGAAGGGTTAGCTGCTTCTTGGCCAAGGTTGGACTTGAGGGAAAGGATAGGTAGAAAATTGAGGTGGGAATTTTGTAGAGCAAAGTGTTGATCCAGGCTACTCATAAGACCTTTGCAAACCTCCATGCCATTTTCAACTGATGCCAAATCTGCCTCTGTTCTGTGAATTCCACGTCCCCTCCCCCTTGGAACTATCCTACAAAACCTCCCTTAGGTGGCCCATGTTGCTGCTTCCTGCAGATGGAGAAGATGCTAAAATGATGTTATCTGCATAAAGCAGAGTTTTTATGTCTCCCTTCACCAACCTGCTCCTCTTTTAGAATTCCTTGTCTCAATTAATGACATCACCTTCCTCGTTGTCATCAAGGATAGTGAAGCTGACTCATTTGTAATATCACCTTCTCCTTCATCTAATGAGCCCCCGAGTCCTGCTATTATACCTCAATGATTTCCCCTTTATAGTCTAACCCCCTCTAGTGAGCTCATTACTTCGTACCTGCAATTGTACAAGAACATTCTACTTGACTTCTTTATTCTAGTTTCTCCTCATTTCAATTCATCCACCAAATGACCCAAGAGCTATTCCAAAAGAACTCATCTGTCCATGTTATTCCCTTGATGGCTTGTCACTTTATGTAGAATGAAACAGGCCAAATTTCTTTTGCATGGCCTTCAAGGTACTCTATCATTTAGAGTCTACACAACAAATCTTAACCTCCACTACACTTCTCCTTCCCATAGAATGCATACCCAGCTTGACCAGCCTGTTGGCCCTTTCAGCAACATACTTCCTATATTCTTCCATTTCAACTTTTTCTCTAAAGCTATTTTTTTCTACGCTAAATGTCTTTTGTCTCCCTACCTTTAACCCCTTTCCTCAACATCCACCCAATTAAGAGTACTCATTTTTCAAAGTCCAATCCTATTGCCATCACATCCATTAATATTTACTGGAAGAAGGAGAGAAGCATTGTAGTTAGAGGCATGGACTCTAGAGCCAGGCTGGGTCTAACTTCCAGTTTCCTGCCAATCTCCCTGGTTGTGTAATATTGAGTAGGTTTCGATGCCTTGGGTCCTTTCTCTATAAATTGGGAGGTATACAAGTATATCACACAATACACAACATGTGAGTATTTGATATAATTATGTGCATAAGACTTTTCAAACATTATCTAATTTAATCCTCCCAACTACTCTGAGATTATTATTCAAATTTTATATAGATTACTTCTAAGGTTTAAGTAATTTTGGAGCTTTGATCTGTTCTTTCATTGGGGCCGTATTTCTTTGTCTCGGTGCATCTGTTACATAGTAAGGGGTAGACCTTAGGTATTCACCAGGGCGGGGCAACCCAGGTCACTGTTGTGGCACTGTATGTGGGGGAAGGGTCCAAGAGGGAACAATGCCACTTGCTCAGCTCTTGGCAGGCTTTCAGTCACTTCCTCTGCTACCCACAAGCAAATTGGGCCCTTCTGTGCCGATTCCTGGGTGGGTGCATTTGTGTACATTCTAGGACCCAGTGGGTCTCTCCAATGAACTCTCCTGGGAGGCTGGCAGTTTTTCCTGCCACAGCAACCCCCACAGATTTTCATAGCCAGAGGCTTTGAGGCTTTCTTTTCCCATGCTAGAACCCAGGGTTGTGAGGTCTGTTTCATTCCCCAATTGTTCCTCCCAGTTTATCCAGACACAATGTGGGACTGACCAGTCTGCCAGCTGTCACCTTGCCACACATCCTCTCTGGCCCTGGCTGCCCATCTCTGCCCCTTCTACCAGTCTGAATGCATGTTTCTTCTTTAACGCCTTGGTTGTTGGACTTCCATACAGTTTGATTTTCTGAAAGTTCTGGTTATTTTTTGTTTTTAAATTTGTTGTTGTCCTTCTTTTGGTTGTGCAAGGAAGAAAATTGTATCTATCTATGCTCCCATCTTGGCCAGAAGTCAAGAAAACTATTTGAAATATAAATACAGATATATTAAAAGTAAAATGATGGTCAGACCTCCAGCTATGGTGGCATGAAGAGATCAACAAAAGCAAATATAAAACTGGGCAAAAAAATGCAGAAAAAATTCCCCACATTTCAGGGCTCTAGAAGTGAACGAAAGGCAGGCAAAAAGAAAATCAGAAGTGTTCTCTTTTGTTGTTGTTGATCCTCACCTGAGGGTATGTTTATTGACTTTAGAGAAAGAGGAAGGGAGACAGAGAGAAACAGTGGTGTGAAAGAGAAACATGGATCAGATGCCTCCCATATGCAGCCTGGCCTAGGATCAAACCCACAACCCAGGTATGTGTCCTGACCAGGAACGAAACCCACAACCTTTTGGCTCTAACTGACTAAGCCACACAGCCAGGGTTATAAAGAAAATTCTGATGAATATAAAGGGAGAGATCAACAATAATACAGTCACAGGAGGGGATTTTAACACCCCACTGACATCAGTGGATAGATCTTCCAGACAGAAAATCAAGAAGAAAACAGAAGCCTTAAATGATACATTAGACCAGATGGATATAATTGATATTTTGAAAATATTTCACCCCAAAGAAGCAAAATATATTCTTTTCAAGTGCACATGGAACATTTTCCAGAACAGACCACATTTTAGGCCACAAAACAAATCTCAATAATTTTAAGAAGATTGAGTCTCTCGGCCCTAGCGCCATGTTCTTACAAACCTCTGTACCATGAGAGCCAAGTGGAGGAAGAAGCTAATGTGCAGGCTGAAGCACAAAAGGAGAAAGATTACGCAGAGGTCCAAGTAAACTGATAGCTTGTGTACCCATGGAAGCCACAGGAGCAGTAATAAGGGAAGCCAGAGGATAGGGACACTGGTACAAATAGATGGACTGCATGCCTGCTATCTACAACTTCCTGATGGATCTAGAACATACATTGCCATCTGATCACCACAGCCACCTTTTGAGAGACCCACCCTGCTTGTACAACGTCTCTTTAGGTCCTTTGTCTTGGACCTGTGACATTCTAGACATTCTAGACTGGTTCTGTTCTCATTTGTGGCTGAATGTGTACAATAAATCTCTCAGCTAAAGATAGATAGACAGATTAATTAATTAATTAATTAATTAATTTAAGGAGATTGAAATTATATCTTCTTCTTTGACCACAGTGGTTTAAAACTAGAATCAATTACCAGAAAGAAAGAAAAAAGAAAAAAAAAAAAACCCTGAGAAACACACTAGCACATGGAGGCTAAATAACATGTTACTAAGTAATGAAATCTATTAACAATGAGATCAAGGAACAAATCAAAATATACCTTGAGAAAAATGAAAGTAAAAACACAACAACCCAAAATCTATGGGACAGGGAAAAAGAAGTCCTAAGAGGGAAATTCATAACAATACAGGCCTACCTAAAGAAACAAGAAAAATCTTAAACAATCTAAACTACTACCTAAAGGAACTAGAAAAAGAACAACAGCCCTGGCTGGTGTGGCTCAGTGGATTGAGCGCCAGCCTACGAACCAAAGGGTTTCTCTGGTTCAGTTCCCAGTCAGGGCACATGCCTAGGTTGTGCGCCAGGTTCACAGTACAGGGCACGTGAGAGGCAACCATACATTGATGTTTCTCTCCCTCTTTTCCTCCCTCTCTTCCCCTCTGTCTAAAAGTAAATAAATAGAATAAAAAAAAAAAACAAAAAACAACGAACCAAGCCCAAAGTGAGTAGAAGGAAGAAAATAATAAAGATTAAAGCAAAAGTAAACAAAATAGAGTCTAAAAAAGAAAATACAAAAGATCAATAAAACCAAGAGCTGGTTCTTTGAAAAGATAAACAAGATTAATAACCCTTTAACCAGACTTATCAAGGAAAAAAAAAGAGGACCCAAATAAAATCAGAAATCAAAAAGTGATGACTGATATCACAGAAATACAAAGGATTATAATACTATAAACAATTATGTGCCAAGAAACCGGACAATCTGGAAGAGATGGATAAATTCCTAGAAACATACGATCTTTTAAGAATGAATCAAAAGAACCAGAAAATCTAAACAGACCAATTACAACCAACAAAATCAAAGCAGTAATGAAAAAATTCCCAACAAACATAAGTCCTGAACCAAATGGCTTCACAGGTGAATTTTACCAAACTTTCAGAGAATAATTAACACCTATCCTTCTCAACTATTCCAAAAAAAATTCAGGAGGTGGGACAACTCCAAAGCTCATTTTATGAGGCCAGCATTATCCTGATTCTAAAGACACTATGAAAAAAAGAAAATTATAGGCCAATACCCATGAGGAACATAGATGCAAAAATCCTTAACAAAATATTAGCAAACCAAATTCAGCAATACATTAAAAAGATCATACATCATGATCAAGTGGGATTTATTCCTAGGATGCAAGGCTGGTTCAATATCCACAAATCAATTAACATGATACATCACATAAACAAAAGGAAGGATAAAAAAATCATATGATCATGTAAATAGATGCAGAAAAAAGAATTTGAAAACAACCAGCACCAATTTATTTTTTTTTTGAATTTTTTATGTATTGATTTTAGAGAAAGAAAGGAAAGGGGAGAGGGAAAGAAAGAGACATTGATTTGTTATTCCACTTATTTATGCATTCATTGGTTGATTCTTATATGTACCCTGACTGAGGATAGAACCCACAACCTTGGCATATCGGGACAATGCTCTAAGCAACTGAGCTACTCAGCCATGGCAGCAGCACCCATTTATGATAAAAATCCTCAGCAAAGTGGGAACGGAGGGAACAAAGCTCAACATAATAAAGGCCATATATGACAAACCCAGAGTTCAATGAGGAAAAATTAATAGCGTTTTCTTCTGGAATGGGGATAAAGGCAGAAAACTGTACTTGAACAACAATTAAAATAAAAAAATAAAAATAAACATTAAAAAATAATAAAATAAATAATAAATAAAAGCATTTTCTTTAAGATCAGGAACAAGACAGGAATGTCCACTTTCACCACTCTTATTCAACACATTAACGGAAGTCCTAGCCACAGCAATCAGACAAGAAGAAGAAAGAAAAGACATCCAAATTGGAAAAAAAGAAGTAAAACTGTCATTATTTGCAGATGTCATGATACTGCATATAAAGAATGCTAAAGATTCCACCAAAAAACTACTAGAACTGATAAATGAACTCAGTAAAGTAGCAGAATATAAAGCAAATATTCAGAAATCAGTTGCATATTTATATATCTATAATGAACAATCAGAAAGAGAACCAAAAAAATCTCATTTACAACTGCATAAAAAAGAAATATCTAAAAATAAATTTAACCAAGGAGGTAAAAAAACTGTATTCAGAAAATTATAGGACATTGAAGAAAGAAATTGAAGAAGATACAAATAAATGGAAGCTATAACATGCTCATGGATAGGTAGAATTAATATGCAAAGCAATCTATAGATTCAATGCAATTCCTATCAAAATACCAATGGAATTTTTCACAGAACTAGAAAAAAATACAAAAATTTATATGGAAACATTAAAGACCCCAAATAGCCACAGCAATCTTGCAAAAGAAGAACAAAGTTGGAGATATCACACCACCTGATATCAAACTATATTACAGAGCTACAGTAATCAAACAGTCTGTTACTAGCATAAAAACAGACACATAGATCAATGAAATAGACTAGACAACCCAGGAATAAACCCCCACTTATATGGTCAATTAATATGTGATAAAGGAGGCAAGGACATACAATGGAATAAAGACAATCTGTTCAATAATTAGTGTTGGGAAAATTGGACAGATACATGCAAAAAAATGAAACTATACCACTTTCTTATATCATATACAAGGATAAAATCAAATAAAAACAAACATGAGATGCAAAACCATAAAACTCCTAGAAGAAAACACAGGCAATATAATCTCTGACATTTCTCTTTTTAAAAAAATATATTTTATTGATTATGCTATTATAGTTGTCCCATTTCTCCCCCATCATTCCCCTCCACCCTGAACACCCCCTCCCACCCACATTCCCCCCCTTTAGTTCATGTCCATGTGTCATAAGGTCTTTAGCTTCTACATTTCCCACGGTATTTTTGCCCTCCCCTGTCTATTTTCTCTCTACTGTCTATGCTACTTATTCTTTGTACCTTCCCCCCCTCCTCCTCCCACTCCCCTGTTGCTAACCCTCCATATGATCTCCATTTCTGTGGTTCTGTTCCTGTTCTAGCTGTTTGCTTCATTTGCTTCTGTTTTAGGTGTGATTGTTAATAACTGCAAGTTTGCTGTCTTTTTACTATTTGTATTTTTATCTTCTTTTTCTTAGAGAAGTCCCTTTAACATTTCATATAATAAGGGCTTGGTGATGATGAACTCCTCGAACTTGACCTTATCTGAGAAGCACTTTATCTTCCCTTCCATTCTATATGAAAGCTTTGCTGGATAGAGCAATCTTGGATGTAGGTCCTTGACTTTCATGACTTGGAATACTTCTTTCCAGCCCCTTCTGGCCTGGAAGGTCTCTGTTGAGAAATCAGCTGACAGCCTGATGGGAACTCCTTTGTAGGTGACTGTCCCCTTATCCCTTGCTGCTTCTAGAAGTCTCTCCTTCATTTTAATCTTGGCTAATGTAATTACAATGTGCCTTGGAGTGTTCCTCCTTGGGGCCAATTTCTTGGGGACTCTCTGAGCTTCCTGGACTTCCTGGAAGTCTATTTCCTTTGCCAGATTGGGGAAGTTCTCCTTTATTATTTGTTCAAATAAGTTTTCCACTTGTTGCTCTTCTTCTTCCCCTTCTGGTACCCCTATAATTCGGATGTTGGGATGTTTAAAGATGTTCCAGAAGTTCCTAAGCCTCTCCTCATTTTTTTGAATTCTTGTTTCTTCCTCGCTTTCTGTTTGGTTGTTTGTTTCTTCCTTCTGGTCCACTCCATTGATTTGACTCCCAGTTTTCCTCCCATCTCTATTGGTTCCCTGTGCGTTTTCCTTCATTTCACTTAGCATAGCCTTCATTTGTTTATTTAATTTGTGAGCAAAATCAACCAATTCTGTGAGCATCCTGATCACCAGGGCTTTGAACTGTGCATCTGATAGGTTGGTTATCTCTTCATCACTTAGAGGAATTGGCTCTGGAGTTTTTATTTGTTCTCCCATTTGAGCCATTTTTTGTTGTTGTTTGCTTTTTGTTTTGGTATGGTCATGACTGTTACGCAGTGAGGGGCAGAGCTTTAAGTGTTCCCCAGGGCAGGGCAGCCCGGTCGCTGGGTAGCGATGCTGTATGTGGGGGCGTGGTCTGAGAGGGAACAATGGCGCTTGCTCCACTCTCTTTCGGATTCCAGTCCCTTCCACTGCTTCCCCTTCGCCTGGATTATCTGCGCACAAATGTGGGATAACCTGGTCAGCCAGCCGCCTTGCACAGCCTCACTGGGTCTGCACAGTTGCCACCCCGTGCCCGGGGTCCACTAGCTGCCGCCTGTACGCCTGGGATCTGCCAGCCCTGACTGTATGCCTAGGTCCACCAACCTCCACTTTTTCCTGCTGTGACTCCACCTCTTACCAGTCTGGATGAATGGTTGTTGGACTTCAGTACAGTTCAATTTTCTATCAGTTCTAATTGTTTTCTTCTTTCTAAATCTTTGTTGTCCTTAATTTTGGTTGTGCAAGGAGGCCCAGTGTGTCCACCTACACCTCCATCTTGGCCAGAAGTTCACATTTCTCTTAATAATATTTTTTTTCAGATATATCTCCTCAGGTAAGGGAAACAAAAAATATATAAAGAAATGGTACTACATCAAACTAAAAAGTTTTTGCACAGCAAAGGAAAGCATCAACAAAACAAAAATATAACCTATTGAGTGGGAGAAAATATTCACCAATTACACATCTGATATAAAGGGTCAATATCCAAAATTTATAAAGAACTCATACAATTCAACACACACATACACACACACACACACACACACACACACACAAAACAGGAAAGGGGGGACTAAAAAAAAATCAATCCAATTAAAAAATGGGCAGAGGACCTCAATAGACACTTTTCTAAAGAGGACATCAAGATGGTAAATAGATATATGAAGACACTCAACATCACTAGTCATCAGAGAGATCCAAATTAAAATCACAGTGAGATATCACCTCACACCTGTCCTAATGGCTGTCATCAATAAATCAACAAATAACAAATGTCAGTGAGGATGTGGAGAAAAGGCAAATCTCATGCACTGTTGGTGAGAATGCAGATTGGTGCAGCCACTATGGAAACAGTTTGGAGATTCCTCAAATAATTAAAAATTGAATTGCCGTATTACCCAGGAATTCCACTTCTGGGTATTTATCTGAAGATACCCAAAACACTAATTCTAAAGAATAAATATACCCCTATGTTCATTGAAGCATTATTTACAATAGCCAAGATTTGGAAGCAACCCAAGTGCCCATCAGGAGACAAGTGGATTTAAAAAAGTGGTACTGCATTTATACAATGGAATATTAACTCAGCCATAAAAAAGAATGAAATATTACCATTTGTGACAACATGGATGGATCTAGATGGTATACTAAATGAAATAAGTCAGAGAAAGACAAATAACATATGATTTCACTTTTATGTGGAATCTAAAGAACCAGATAAATGAACAAACAAAATAGAAGCTGATTCATAGTTTCAGAGAACAGACTGATGGTTGCCAGAGGAAAGAGGTTTGGGGGTGCTGACTGAAAAAGGTGAAATGAATGGATCAAAAAACTGTGGTACATTTATACAATGGAATTCTATGCAGCAGAAAGAAAGAAGGAGCTCATACCCTATGCAACAGCATGGATGGAACTTGAGAGCATCATGCTAAGCGAAGTAAGCCAGGCAGTGAAAGACAAATACCATATGATCTCACCTTTAACAGGAACCTAATCAACAAAACAAACAAACAAGCATAATATAACCAAAGACATGGAAATTGGGAACAGGCTGAAAGTCACCAGAGGGGAGAGGGGAGGGAATTTCAGGGGAAAAGGGGAAGGATTTACAGGAACAAGTATAAAGGACACATGAACAAAAACTATGGGGGGGTGGAAATGGGAGGGAGGTGAGGAGGGCTGGGGTGGTGGGTTCGGGTGAGAATAAAAGACAGAAAACTGTACAAGATCAACAATTAAAATAAAAATTAAAAAAAAAAGAAAAAGGTGAAGTGATTAAGAAGTACATTGGTAGTTACAAACTACAGCACAGGAAATATAGTCAGTAATATTATAACTATGTATGGTTATAACTATATAACCATACATAAGGGAATCACTTTGTAAAGTATATGACTATCTAACCACTATGCTTTTCATCTGAAACTAATACAAAATATTTCAGAGTGTGAACTGTGATTGAAAAAAATTATAAAATAAAAATAAATCTCATGGGTCAAAAAAGAAAGCATAGAGCCCTGGCTGGCGTAGCTCAGTGGATTGAGCGCGGGCTGTGAATCAAAGGGTCACAGGTTCGATTCCCAGTCAGGGTACATGCCTGGGTTGCAGGCCAGGCCCCTAGTCGGGGCCACGTGAGAAGCAACCACACATTGATGTTTCTCTCCCTCTCTTTCTCCCTCCTTTCCCCTCTCTAAAAATAAATAAATAAAATCTATAAAAAAAAAAAAAAGCATAGGAAAATCAGAAATATCTTGAGCCAAATTAAAATGAAAATATAACATACAAATATATTTGAGGAGCAGCTAAAGCAGTGCTTATAGAGGAATTTATTTATAGCATTGTGCACTTATATTAATTAGAAGGAAAGAAAGTTTTGAAACAGCCATCTAATCTTCACCTTAAGCAATTAGAAAAAGCCATGTCTGGGGTGGCTCAGTGAATTGAGTGCTGGCCTGCAAACCAATATATCACCAGTTCGATTCCCAGTCAGGGCACATGCCTAGGTTGAGAGTCAGGTCCCCAGCTGGGGGCATGTGAGAGGCAATCAATCCATGTATCTCTCGTACATCAATGTTTCTCTCCCTTTCTTTCTCCTTTCCTTCCCTTCTCTCTAAAAATAAATAAATAAAATCTTACAAAAAAGAAATTAGGAAATCAAATTAAATGCAAAGTATATAGAAGGAAACAGACTTTCAGATGCAAATCAGAATCCAGTGGACTAGAAAACAAAATCGAGCAAAACAAAACAAAGACAATAGAGAAAAACAAATGAAAGCTGGTTCTTTGAAAAGATCAATGAAATTGACAAAGCTTTAGCCAAAATGATAAGCAAAAAAAGAGAGTGAGAAGACATAAATTATCAACATCAAGAATGAAAGAGAAGACAGCACCAATCCTATTGACAAGACAAGGATGTCTGCTCTCACCACTTCTATTCAACAATGTACTAAATATCCTACCCAGTACAAGAAGGCAAGAAAAAAAAAAAGACATACATACTGGAAAGAAAGGAGAAAAACTGGTTTTTAATCTACAATATGATGATCGGTGTAAAAATTCCTAACAGCTTGGATACAAGATCAATATACGAAAATTATTGGAAATTGAATTGAAAAAAGTACAATTTATAGTAGCGTTAAAAATAGGAAATATTTAGCCTTGACTGGCATGGCTCAGTTGGTTGGGCATTATCCCACAAAGTGGAAAGGTCACCAGTTCAACTTCCAGTAAGGGCACATGCCTGGATTGCGGGCCCGGTCGCTGCTTGGGGCACACATGAGAAGCACCTGATTGGTGTTTCTATCACACATCATTATTTCTCTCCCTCTCTTTTCTTACAAAAATATTCTATTTATTTATTTTTAGAGAAAAGGAGGGAGAAGGAGAGGGAGAGAAACATCAATGTGTGGTTGCCTCTCACACGCCCCCAGCTGGGGACCTGGCCTGCAACCCAGGCATGTGCCCTGACTGGGAAGCAAATCAGTGACCCTTTGGTTCACAGGCCCGGTACTCAGTCCACTGAGCTACATCAGGCAGGGCTCTCTCCCTCTCTTTCTCTCTGTATTCCCCCCTCTCTAAAATAAATGAATAAAATCTTTAAAAAAAAACCTCCAATGATATTTGGATTATAAAAAGTATGAAATATTTAGGGATAAAGGTAATAAAATATGTGCAAGATTAGTATATTGAAAACTACAAATATTGCTGAAATTTTAAAAGACCCAAATAAGTGGAGGGATATACTAGATTTATGAATAAGAATACTCAATATTGTTATCAACTTGTCCTAAATCCATCTATAAAGTCAATGTAATCTCATTCAATAGTTCAGCAGCCTTTTTTCTTTTCTGTAGAATTAATAAGATGGCTCTAAAATTCAAATCCATACAATTCAATAGCCCTGACCAGTGTTGCCGTTTACATTCCAGGTCAGGACACATGCCTGAGTTGCAGGTTCAGTTCCTGGTAAGAGTGCATACAAATGGCAACCAATAAATATTTCTCTCTCACAATGATGTTTCTTGCCCTCTCTTTCTCCCTCCCTTCCCCTCTCTCTAAAAATAAAAAAAAAATCTTTAAAAAATAAATTAATTAACTAAAACACAAATATCAATGCAAATGCCCTAGAATAGCCAAAACAATTTTGGAGAAAAAAAAAAAACAACAACAAAACAGTGACTTCAAGACTTACTACAAAGTTACAGTAATCAAGTAAATGACTGTGGTATTTACGAAAGACAAAGATACAGAACATGAAATAGAACAGAGGGTCCAGAAACAGATCCAAATATATGATCAATTAATTTTTAACAAAGGTGTCAAGGTTAGGATCATAGACTTAAATGTTAATAATTCCTCCAGAAGGAAACAGCAAAAATATCCCTGACCTTGCATTAGGGAAAGGTTTCTGTGATAGGATGCAAAAATCATGGACCACAGAAGAAAAAATTGATTAATTTGGCTTCTGAAAAATTTTTGAATTTTGCTCTTCAAATGACATTATTACAAATACAAAAAGGCAAGTCACAGACTGGAGGAAAATATTTACAAATATATAATATCATTTATATGATAAGGGACTTATATCTAGCATATGTTGAAAACCGCGCACACACACACGCACACGCGCGCGCAAACAAACAACTTGGTTTTAAAAACAGACAAAAAGACTTCCGGCCAAGATGGAGGCATAGGTAGACACACTGTGCCTCCTCCCACAACCAAAAGGACAACAACAAGTTTAAAAACAAAAAACAACCATAATTGACAGAAAATTGAACTGTATGGAAGTCAGACAACCAAGGAATTAAAGAAGAAACATTCATCCAGACCAGTAGGAGGAGAGGAGATGGGCAGTCTGGTGGAGAGGACTAGTAGCAATGCAGCAGCTGGAGGATTAGTGTGGGCAAGGTGGTGGCTTGTGAACTGGGCAGTCCCATATTCGCGTGCAGATAAACCGGGAGGGACAACTGGGGAGGGAGACACACCACAAAACCCAGGGTTCCAGCATGGGGAAATAAAGCCTCAAAGCCTCTGACTGAAATACACCTGTGGGGGTTGTGGTGGTGGGAGAAACTCCCAGGCTCACAAGAGAGTTCATTGGAGAGACCCACAGGCTCCGAGAACATACACAAACCCACCTACCCAGGAATCAGCAACAGAAGGGCCCAATTTGATTGTGGGTAGTGGGGGAAGTGACAAAAATAAGTAGAGAGTGGAGCAAGCAACACTGTTCCCTCTCGGACCCCTCCCCCACATACAATATCACAACCTAATGACCTGGGTTGCCCCATCCTGGTAACCACCTAAGGCTCTGCCCCTTACTACATAACAGGAGCACCAAGACCAAAAAAAAAAAGAAAAAAAAGAATGGCCCAAATGAAAAAACAGATCAAAGTTCCAGAAAAAATACAACTAAGTGACGAAGAGATAGTCAGCCTATCAGATGCACAGTTCAAAACACTGGTAATCAGGATGCTCACAGACTGGTTGAATATGGTTGCAAATTAGAGGAAAAAATAAAGGCTATGCTAAGTGAAATAAAGGAAAATGTACAGGGAACCAACAGTGACAGTAAAGAAACTAGGACTCAAATCAACAGTTTGGAGCAGAAGAAAGAAAGAAACATTCAGCCAGAACAGAATAAAGAAACAAGAATTCAAAAAAATGAGGAGATGCTTAGGAACCTCCAGGACATCTTTAAACGTTCCAACATCTGAATCATAGGGGTGCCAGAAGGAGAAGAGGAAGAGCAAGAAATTGAAAACTTATTTGAAAAAATAACAGAGAACTTCCCCATCTGGCAAAGGAAATAGACTTCCAGGAAGTCCAAGATGCTCAGAGAGTCCCATAGAAGTTGGCCCCAAGGAGGAACACACCAAGGCACATCATAATCACATTATCCAAGATTAAAATGAAAGAGAGAATCTTAAAAGCAACAAGAGAAAAGGAGAGTTACCTACAAAGGAGTTCCCATAAAGCTATCAGCTGATTTCCTTGCGAGTAAGAAGGGCCTGGAAAGAAGTATTCCAAGTCATGAAAGGCAAGGACCTACATCCAAGATTACTCTAGCCAGCAAAGCTATCATTTAGAATGGAAAAGGAGATAAAGTGCTTCCCAGATAAGGTCAAGTTAAAGGAGTTCATCATCACCAAGGCCTTAGCATATGAAATGTTAAAGGGACTTATCTAAGAAAAAGAAGATCAAAAACATGAACAGCAAAATGACAACAAACTCACAGCTATTAACAACTGAACCTTAAAAACAAAACAAGCCCTGGCTGGTGTGGCTCAGTGGATTGAGTATCAGCCTGTGAACCAAGGGGTCACCAGTTCAATTCCAAGTCGGGACACATGCCTGGGTTGTAGGCCAGGTCACCAGTTGGGGGCACATGAGAGGCAACCACACATTGATGTTTCTCTCCCTCTCTTTCTCCTTCCCTTCCCCTTTGTCTGAAAATAAATAAATAAAATCTTTAAAAACAAAACAAAACTAAGCAAACAGCTAGAACAGGAACAAAATCACAGACATGGAGATTAAGTGGAGGGTTATCAGCAGGGAAGGGGAGGACAGGAATGAGGGAAAGGTACAGAGAATAAGTAACATAAATGGTAGGTAGAAAATAGACAGGTAGAGGTTAAGAATAGTATAGGAAATGTAGAAGCCAAAGAAGTTACATGTACGACCCATGGACATGAACTAAAGGAGAGGAATGTGGGTGGTAGGGGTGTACAGGTTGGAGAGGAACAAAGGGGGGGAAAATGGGACAACTATAATATCATAATCAATAAAATATATATTTTAAAAAAGACAAAAGATCTAAACACATACTATACCGAAAAAGGTATTTGCCATTGCAAGTAAACATATAAAAAGATGCGCCATGTCATTAAACAACAAGGAAATGCAAATTTACACCAAAATAAGGTGTCACTACAAACCCACTAGAAAAGCTAAACTTTAAAACACTTACAAAACCAAGTGCTGGTAAGGATATGAGACAACTGGACCTGTCATACATTGCTGCCAAGTGGAAGTTCTCTTATGAAGTTAACCATACACTTACCATATGATCCAGCAATCTCACTTCTAAATTTATCCAAAAGGAATGAAAATGTATGTCCACAGAATACTTGTACGCAAATGCTTATAGCAGCTTTCCTCATAATAACCACAAATTGCAAATAATCCAACTGTTCCTCAACTAGTAAATGGATGAACCGTGGTATAATCATACACTAGAACACTACTCAGCCATAAAGAGGGATGGACTACTAATATACTTAACAGTATCAATGAATTTCGAAAGCATCACACTAGATTAAAGAAGCCAGACACGAAACAGGTACATCCTGTATGTATGATACCATTTTTAGGAAATTCTAGAAAAGGTGAAACAGTGATAAAAAGCAGATCAATGGCTCCCAAAAACTGGAGGTTGGTGAATACAAAAGAGCATGAGGGAACTTTTTGGAGTAATGCAGATGCTCTGTTTTGGCTGTGGTAGTGTTTACATGTTTGCCAAAACTCATTGAATTTTATACTTTAAGTTAATTAATTTTATTGTACGTAAGTTATACATCAATAAACTGATAAAAAGTGTTCTTAACTCTCTAGGAAAATTGTATATGAATGCTAAGAAGTGCTTTCCATACCACCACTGAGCAAGTTCCACTAACCCCCATGCTGTTACCTAAAAGATCAGTAACGAAGACATCACATCAACTGATTTAAAACCTTAGGTTTAAAGTCATCACTAATAATACCAGCTTCTTACAAATACCTCCAGTACTATAAATAAACACAATGTATACACTGAATATAGAACTTTTCACACATTTGTTTCTTTGAAACACAAATTAAAAAAATTTTTAATTGTTGTGTGGGTGGGTTGGGGGAAGAATCTATGCATCAGAAGGTGGCTATGAAAACTGTCACTTGAATTAAAGAAAAGTTTATTGTGTACCTAAGACATTTTGGAGCCCTGGCTGGTGTAGCTCAGTGGATTGAGCTCGGGCCTGCGAACCAAGGGATCGCGGTTCGATTCCCAGTCAGGGCACATGCCTGGGTTGCCAGGCCAGTTCCCGGCAGGGGACATACGGGAGGCAACCGCACATTGATGTTTCTCTCCCTCTCCCCTTCCCTTCCCCTCTAAAGATAAATAAATAAATAAATAATAAAAATAAATAAATAAAATATTTAAAAAAAAAAAAAAAAGACATTTTGGTCTGTGTAGAGAACCCTTCTGCCAAAGATGTACCACAGTGTACAGGAGGAAAAGAAAGTGCAAACCACAATTACAATTCAATGTGACATGAACAGTGATAAAAAGGTGGACAGGGTGCTGTTAATACTGAAAATGAGATGAACTATGAAGATGCAGAAATGGAGTCATCAGCAGGGAAGCCTTTGCAGGGGTGTCCTACTCACGGCCCACGGGCGCACACAGCCTGGGATGGCTATGAATGTGGCCCAACACAAAACTGTGAATTACTTAAAACTTTCTTTGCTCATCAGTTTTTGTTAGTGATTGTGTATTTAATGTGTGGCCCAAGACAACTCTTCTTCCTCCAGTGTGGGCCAGAGACACCAAAAGGTGGGACACCCTTGAGAGGGAAGATGAACTTGATTGACCAAGGAAGGTGAATATTCCCCAATGACCCTGAGGGAGTCTTTGCTGAATGTGAGGGATAAGAAGGGACACCGATTTAATGTAACTTGTCATCCCATTTGACACAACCTGGGAAGTTAATTGCAAAAACATGGACTTGTTTCAACACTTTGACGCCCAGCAGGACTTTTCTTCTGTAATTCAGTGTTCCTTAAAAAAGATGGCCATCTCTCAGGCAGTACTGGGGTACACCCTTGTAGACCAATACAGCTGTGACTTTTGGTAGGTTGTCCTGGGAAAAAGACTCTGCTCCAAGGTGGATGTCTAGAAAATACAGCAATCAGCAGTAAAATAAAAAATAAATAAATAAACCTCCTCTATAAATTCCTGAAGGTATTAAAAAAACACAACCCACCTCTTACCATCCTCCCTACTCAGTTAAATCAAGCTGAAATAAAAGAAATAAAAAGAACCACAATAATGCAGTTGCAAGGTGCCTCGGTCACTGCAGGCACAGGGGGACTGTATGCAAACACACAACGGCTTCCATTCTGCACCCCTGCAAGTGGGTCCAGGGCAGCCCCTTGGAGCCAATACCAACCTACCGGAGGGTAGTCCTGGTTATCCACCTGGCCTGGGCTACTAGCTCCAAGGGAAACAGGGAACACCAGCATGAAAACCCTGCCCAATAGTTCTTGAGGCTCTTTACTTCCTTCCAGACCAGTCACATGTACAGCTGACTATAATCAGACACAGTGATTCTCCCCACCCTGAGTGGTATGGCACCGTCTCTCTCCTCTCACTGAGAATGACTGCCCTGATGCACAGGAATGCAATACAAAGCTGAATGCTGAGCCAATAGTCCTGTAAAAATAAAGCCCTAACTGGAAAAATTCCAATACACAAAACCCAGCAAATATCCCCATGCCAGACTCTCAGATGTCACCTCCAGTCTCCTAAATCATTATATTCATTTTATTCATTGTTCACGTTCAAATACAAATGTAAATCTTGGTTCTCACATAAGAAACAGCCCCCAATTCTAGGTAGTTACTACAAGCTCGGACATTTTCCATCTTGATCATTTATGCTGAGAAATGACCTCCAAGCTAGCAACAGCCATTGGGTTAGTAATAGGGATCCACCAGGCACTCCAAGGCGGTAACACCATCTGGTGGAATTAACAAAGGATCTCTAGCAATCTAAAGCCGATCTTTTGTCAAAAGGGAGTGGGACTGAAACCTCTGGTGCAGTGGGAAGAATACTTTTACACTCTAATACAGATTATTAATTACAGAAGACAAAGTCTCAGCTGATTTGATTACATGTTAAATTCATAAATTAACCTGCACCTTATTAATGACATTCAAATTAATTGATGTGGTATCCCTAGCCAAACTAAAATTTGTAATTACATTTTACAAATTTAGAGCTTATGCAGCTTCTCTCTAAGGACCTTTCAGTTCTGTGATTCTACATCATCTATGATTGCAGAACATTTGTTTCTAATCAGACACGGCTGTGTTGATGAAAACTCGGTACAGGCTAGATGATAGGTGACTTTATTACCTCATTTAACAAATACCTGTTGACTATGATGTCCCAAGCACAGTTCTAGGCTTTGAGCTCAGAGTAAGACATAACAATATGACACACCCCTGCTCTCTTGGAGTTTACAGACTGGTGAGGGTGGTGGCAGATAAGAAACAAGGAAAAATGTTAACAAAATGAGGTCAGAGTGACCATAATTTTAAAAGGAAAATGAAAGGGTGGGGTTGGTGGTTTGGGTGGTTAGAGATCTCTTGGAAGGACTATTTGAGATCCAAAGAGGAGCTACTCTTCTCATGACAAAAAAATTTTTAAACAACTATTTCAGAGCATACCTCCAGATGAGCTTTTTTCAAAACTCTTTTGGGACTCCTCTCCGGTTTCTGCTTTCAGAGCCAATGTATGGACTCCATTAAGAAAAGCAAATGTGACTCAAAGCAGCATAATCCAGCTTTACTTGGACCCTGAACCCCTTTGGAATATTTCTGATAGTTATCCAGTCTCAAAGTGTATACATTAACCTAACGTTCTGGTCGGGAAATCTGAGATAAGCTCTGAAGAGATCTAAGAACTCTGTGAGGTTCTTTCTTCTTGATGGAAAGTATCTCTACTAAACACAAACCTTGGCAACTGTGCTGTTCTTGTATTGTGAAAGTCCTCTTCCTTCTTCTTGGTAAGGATCTATAAAATAAAACAGCAGTGAAAAAGAGTTCTGCAAAGGCAGGAGGAAACTGTAGGAAATAGATAATACTCAGATGAAGGGAAGGGTAAAAGATTAAAAGAACAAAATCTGAAAAATAGCTCCAAAACTTCTTCCCTCATAGCTCAACTTTCTAGACCTTAGGTTCTCATTAGATCTCTGAGGTACCCTCCCCATGGGTCCAGCCACCCACTTTCTATCCCTGCTTAGATGCAGGCGTCTTGCCAATGGTAAAACACTGATGTAACTCAGATGTTACATAGTAGCACATACCCCACCTCTGTGTGTTCTCATTCCATGTGTGAAATTATTTCTCTGAATTCCCTAAGTCAAACCTGTCACTGAAACATTTTAATTGAAAGCTTGTTTGATATAGCCTCAAAGTGGACAAGGTTAAAAAGAGATCCCTATTTGTCCTATTTATTACACCTATTGTAGATCTTGATATCATGCTGCCTCTGTATTTTAAATTCATAACTGACCCACACAAACAGTCTTGCTGGAGCAAATCCAAGCAGAAAAAGTCTGTTTTGTATTGATCACAGAGCATTCAGCTAAGTCTGTAAGTAAAGAATCCTAATTTCCGATGTAGGCAAATTCCAAACACCTGAAAGTTTTTATTTCATAATCAGTTAATGACGATTTATCAAAAACCTCTTTATACACATAAAAAGAAATTAAGTCTCTTACCTCAAAATGGCACCCTGGGCAGCAGCATACTTACTTTTAGACAGTAATAAGAATACCTTTATATAACTCTGTATTAGGTACTTTTATAAATGACACTTTTTATGAGAAAAAATTAAGTATGTCCATTATTTTCAAAAGGTACATAGAGGATCCAAAGGAATTGTGAATGAGACCAAATTCTATGTGTAACTATCAAAACTTCTTGAGTCAACAATTAAGTATTTGCTTTAAACTTTGTTAAAGTACAAAAAGCACACAGCACAATTTCTACATCAGGACAGTCATGCAATAAATCTGGCTTGGTGTGAATATAGCTATTTGCATAAATCTCCCTGGAAAGACATCCAAAAATGCTTAAATTAACCCCAAGATGGTAATATAAGTATAACCTAGGGCTGCCAATTCAATTTGTGCTAAGCACTAATTATCTGCTGTTAGTTTCTTTCCTTCCAGTTCAGAAATATACCTTTAAATTTTCTTCATTAGCTAAGAAGATCCATATGCCTTAATCTATTAATAGGCTTGTATAATTCAAATGTCTTTTTTTCAGGATAAAAAATGTTCTGATGTTACCATCAGATTCAAAATTATACACGAGAGATCATCATGATTTACAAAACCATGGTTATCATTAATAATCACAAAACAGGAGAAGCAGATTTCCTTGCTACTTAGGAGAAACTCTATGCTAACACCAGCATATGAATTTTACTGCTTCTGTAATTACTTTTAATTTTACTGTTTTCTTTGCAGCAGAAGTAGATGGTTGGAATCAATTTTAGAATCTAATCCCCAGTCTCTGAGTGGGGCCTTTCATACTCAAGGAACCGAATTCTCCTATTACTAAAACGTTGTTTGCAATTGTAACGTTTATTCCATCGCCATTCCTGCCCTTCAGTCAGCTGAGGTGCACTTTACACGTCACACAGCCTTTTTAAACCACAGCAATATGTCCAGCCCCTGTAAGCGTCTACAAAAATACCTGATTTAAACCTGAAAATCCTGCTCAGTAATTCCAAAACCAATGTAAAGTATTATGAAACATAAAATACAAAGATAAACCAAAACCACATATTTAATAATTGCAAATATATTTATTATTTTACAGATTAGTTAAGTTATATACAAACAGTTTTACTATAAAATCCCAACAAATGTTATATTTTACTCATTGGTTCTGTAGAAGCCAATTTAGAAGTCTTCTAGTCTCCTAAATTCGCCTTCCTTAAATTATAAAAAAATAAAATCTGATAGTATTGATTTCAAGTTAAAGATGAAGAGGTGCTGTTATCAGATTTCAACACTCAAAAAGAGAAATTTTACCTGTCTGTACAAAGGTTTTCATATGCTTGACACTTAAAGCACCATTGCAAGACTTTAAATGTGTAAGTTGTTTGATTAAAATTTCCAAGGATATTCTTTTTAAGATGGTGGAGGTTTAACTTTGTTCTAACAACTAGGATTGGGATGAAACTAACAAGAATTGTTCTCCTTCAATCCAACTTAAAAATGGTCCCTTCTGTCTCTCTCAGCACCCCCTGATCGATTCTTTCAAAGGAGGGTAGTACATGGGAGAACTGTTAACCAAGCTGCTGTTCATTTGGTAGTGAGGTTGAGGGTGGAATCCCAAGGGAATAGTTTCCCACAACCCAGTCAAGGTCAAGATATCCTTAAATAGGGCAGAGGTGCTAGATTTCAGAAACACAAAACACAACCTAAATTTCTGACACAAAATAATATACTTCATTGTTTTTAAAAGAATGACTTTGCATTTTCAAAAAGCTTTTTTCAAGGCGAACAATGCCTTCTTCCCACCTGACACAGCTGGTGCCTGGAACCAGCCTACTTCATAGTGTTATATTTTCTCTACGATTACCTAAAGCAGAGGAGCACAAAACACCTTGACTAAGGGCTCTGAAAAAAATGTGACCAACTTCTGTGTTGTTGCAGTCTCACTGTGTTTATGTATGAGTGTGCAGACACAGATAGACACTAGAGGCAGTTCTTAGAGCAAACCGGATGGAAATAAAATAATCAAGTAGATTACTAACTGAGGTAGTAACTGCGAGCTCTTCTGATGAAAAATCACCCCCACACTGAAACAGGTTAAAAATTAAGAGGTCATCTATTCTACTCATGTTTTCCATTACCTGTGACAGGAGGCACATGGACTAAAAGCAGACCACTAAAGGAGTTGGATAATTCCCTCAGCCTAACAGATGCACACCATATGGAGCTACCTAAATAAGCCAAGCAGTCACTGCAAAAACTTGGGTTCAAAAGCAAATTTTGGGCTATAGATACTAAGACTTTATAGTTGTTAAATCTGTAATTCTATCCTTTCCTGAAAGTATAGGCCTTGCTTCTCTCATTATTTCTTCTCTCTTTATTGAAACAGAACACAATAAACTTGGATACTAGCTGAAATCTCTATCTTACATTTCAAACTGGAAAATTCAGAACTGCCCATTTCCAAGTTTACGGTGTCACCCAGATAAGTTTGAAAAGTGACAGTGCTGAGGCCGGACATTAGTAACACTGATTTTCTGCTGAGAGCATATATAACAAAACCAAATTGCTCTGATATCCCCTATCTTCTTCCTAGGAAAAGTCTAGACTTTTAATTAAAAAATAAATAAATAAATGCCTACTATGTAATTATGACTTTCTGGTGTCTTTTACAATTTCCATCTGTTAAGATACAAAAAAAAAAAAAACCCAGTGAACTGGAAACTACAATAACATATACAGAACCCTCTCCAAACAAGTTTGTACAGAAATTAAATATATTAGATGTTAAAATGTGGCAAAAAGATACAGCTTTCCCAAAGTAACAGAGTACTATACACAGTTTTGTGGCAATCCTTGGAAGTATCTTAGGTAGAACTTAATCTAAACATAAAAACCCACAACATATTTTTCAGCCCAAGTTATTCTTCGAAGAAAAATAAAAGTGACACAAGATGATGTATCTTAAATTGGTAGCATATATAACATTATTTTCTGAGCCTTAAGGTAGAAGGGCCAAATCACTGAAATAAGAAAATACAGAGAAAACATAAAAGCCCATTAATTTCAGAATGTTAGAGGGCCAAAAAAGAACCCAAAGTTTTTAAACAGGTACACATGATTTAAATGGAAAATGGGCTTTGAACTCTATATTGTTTCCCAAGAAAGTAAGTTTTGAAAAGTGCAAAATTACACCTTAAAAGTTTCCATCTTCACCTCAATAAACAAACAACATCCAAAAACACATTCAACTAAACAAAACAGGGGAGGATTAAAAATCGCACTATCTCATCCTTCATTATCAGGGCTTAGCTTCAACCCTGGACATTTCTGAGTGGGGTATGTTGCAAAACAATATTAAACAAGGTTGCTGGATCCAAGCCACATATCCTCTTAAAATAAAGTCAAAGGACAGCTGCCAGTTTTTGTTTTAAAAGAAACCTCTAAAGTAGGAGTTAGTGTACGTTAGGGCCAGAGGCTGTCAAACCATCTGAACATGGCAGCAAAACATCAAGTCCTTTGAAGCATGTTTTCTGGAGTCTACGAAACATTCTTTCTCTGTGCTCAAATGTCAAGCAATAACCAATAGCATCTTCTGTTTCTTGAATTCGTTTCTGGAACCTGCATCCATCCCGTGCAAATTCCTCCCATGGTCCTTTTCGGTCCTCGTCACCACTTATGTAATACTCAGTAACTTCTTCATGGAATGTTACCTATGAAGACAAAGACTAATCACTCTTTAAGATTTTACAATCATCATTGAGGTAATTAACCCTTTCTGCTACTAATTCTTTAGAATATCAGGTCTCAACTATAAAAGGAAGTTTAAAAAAGAATGAGTGCCGACTAGATGGCATATGAATAAGCAGTGGGCATCTTGTCATCTACCCTCCCCCCTTTTGGTTTTTGATGTCAACAGAATGAATACAGATGAGGAACAGTGATGTTCTTAATGTTATTAATCCTTTTTAAAAATCCTTAGTGAAATATAATTCTGTGATACTCTTCTTTCAACATAACAAATATTTCCAAAAGATTTCAGAAATACACACCTGGAAGGCAATGCTTTTATTAGGAGAGAAACATCAATCAGTTGCCTCTCACACGCCCCCAACTGGGTACCTGGCCAGCAACCCAGGCATGTGCCCTGACTGGGAAACTGAACCTGGGACCTTTCCACCTTTCTGGTTTGCAAGACAATGCCCAACCCATTGAACCACACCAGCTAAGGCAATATTATTCTTGTATTATTACTTTTGTAATCAGAATACACAAGAGAAATTTACCTTACGAAGTACAGCAAAATTAACATACCTTTAAGGCTATAATATACTTTGTAGTTAAGATAAAAATCCTCCTTGTATTCCACCTCAATATGCTATCACCATGTATATATTCACAAGAGTGAATATTATTATATACATGATCACATATAATGAGGGGCAGTCCCTGTTATTTGCTACTTAATTTCTAATATAAAAGTTTCTTTTGTAAGATATCAAACTCAAGAGTAAATAGGTACTTGCTTTTAAAGTATGTTCAATAGTTACATCAGCTAATCCCACTGTGGCCTACCATTTTCATTCCCTTTACATCAGGCCAATAAATGCCCCCGAGGACAATTAGTAGGTATGTAAACCTTTCCTAGGTATTGCATTCTAGTGTCACTTATTCATTGTCACTAAAATAAATAATAACAACATTTACATAGTGTTTACCATATACCAGGCTCTTTTCAAAGCACTTTATCATTTTTATCTCATTTAATCCTCATATCAACCCTATGGGGCACTATCATCATCTCCATTGTAGATAAGGAAACACCTGGAGAAGTTAAATGACTTCTTCGAATCACACAGCTTCTATATAGTATAATCAGTATTCAAATCTTGAGTCTGGCTCCACAATCCATACTATGACTACGTTATGCATTTTAAACTCAGATCTGAGAGCTTCATTATGAGAATTTGGCAGTACCGATTATTCCCATATACCTAAAGAATGGCAAGCAGTCAAAGGCTGTCAAATAATTTGACCATATTTTAGACATAATCTTTTATACAGGTTGCTTCTAGTTCAGTGGATAGTCTCAAACCTAGTTGGCTCATCCTATTTTTACTCAGTGAGTATGCTAAAATGAAACATGCAGCTGGCCTGATGTCCCTGAACAATAAGAGCTACCACTTAAAGGTAAAAGCAATGGATTATAAATTTTATTTACTCATCTCATTTGAATTATGCAATAACTCATATGGTATTATTATTATTCCCATCAGATAAATGAGTGATTCAAGGCCCTGAGAGGTCAAGTTATTTCCCAGGTTTGGCTGTATTCCCAAATCTCTTGGACCTGACTACTCAGAGTAGGGAACACAGGTCTCCAGTTGTCAAGTGCTCATTCCATTTCCAGAAAATTTCTTAGCTATTCATTATATAAGTCATTGTTTTAGTGGTCCCTTAAAAAGATAGAGAAGAAGCTCTTTTATGATGACATTTAGAGAACTGTAAACTAAAACTTAATTTTTAATATTACTTATTTTGCATCTACAGGTAAGATATAAGATTACCACATTTAAAGATATTTTCTACCACAAGAACAGTTTCACAGTATTAAACCAGACATTTGGAACCAATGGATGAGGGTACTGTCCACTGGAAACTCCCTGATATTGCAGAATCTGAGGTCAACAATAATTCATCCACTCCCTTCTCTGTCCAAATAAAGGTACAGGGACTGAAGAAACTTTGCCTCTATTAATAAGAGATATCCTGTGTGTTTGGGGAGGATTTCTCTCCAATTAATAACTTTAGCTGAATAAACAACGGAGAAAACAAAAAAGCAACTCAAAAGACTGCCAAAATAAAGTTAACCTGACGATGTGTTGAACAATAAAACACTCAATAAAGTATTAAGATTAGCCTAGAAATTGGAAGCAACTACTTAAGATAAACCATATAAGTTGATCATCATTGTTTTACATGATTATTATACTGTAGTTGGCTAATGATAACTAGTATTGCATTCTTTTTTTTCCCTTTATTCCCCTCCGCCCTCTACTCCCCCCACCATCATTCCCCCACCTTAGTTCATGTCCATGGGTTGTAGTACTGCATTCTTAAAGAAGAGGCAGTATCTCCTGTATTGCTTTGACCAGCAAACAAAATCATGCACCTGTCATAACAGTTTTTAATACTTAAGTTGTTTCCTTATGGCAAAAACCAAGTGAATCTGACTTGCTTCCAGGTACCATCATCCCTCTGGGTTCAAATGGACAGGAATGAAGACACTTATTCGGATACCACATTTAACAACATTTTAAAACTCCGGGGCTATACTAGGACCTTCCCAACCTCCAGAAAAAAATTAAATCATGTATACATAGGTTTAATTTTTCTGTTCCTTAAAAAAGAGTAAAAAGTTGAAGCTTTGTAGGAATAGAGCTCAGAGTTGTTAACTCAAACAAAAATGGCACTTTCCTGCTAACATGTATACACTGGCATTTTCTATTTGGACAGGGACAACACTCTACTTGAGGGGGAAACAGAGGGTCACTTCTCAATCCAAGGATATGGACCTAAGAAGCTTAGAGGTCTTCTTCAAACATATGTGCTGGTATGCCTCCAGAAAAGTCATGCCACCGTATATTTAACCATATCAAACCAGTCTGTACAAATTATCAGGCAAGTTAAAAGACACAAACATAAAAACATACATATACAAAAAAAGGAGAAACAAACAAACCTTTTTCTTCTTCATATGTGTGTGTCTTTCTCCAGAAAAAGCCCCACCCCGTACCACGTCTGGCAATTCACTGTCTCGGCTCCCTAACAGTTGCAGCTCACAGGAAAGTAAGGTGTGACACTCAGACATGGCTACAACAGGCTCAGATGGCCTCTCTGAGTCATGACAGCCTTTCCAATTTTTCCCTGATGTTTGAAAGGGAGCCTTAAAGTTTAAAAGGTTGTAGGGATCATCTGAATTACAGAAAGAGTTCCACAGTTTGAGACTTTCTGCTTCATCTGCACTAGATTCCCAGTCATCTTCCTCCCCAGAATTATGGTCAGGAGACTCAGGAAGTCTTCCAGTCTGGAGAGAATTCTCTAGGTCAGACCCGTCAGACAAATCCTTCTCTGATTCGGAAGGGTCTGGAGGAACAATTCTGGCAGCAGTCTGAATCGCTGCTGTAAAGTTTTGGGGATTATAAGGATCTACACTGTAGAAAGAGTTCCAAAGGTGAAGCCCTTCAGAGTCTTGTTCAAGGTCTGATTCTGAGAGTGAGCTATCACTGTCAAAACCATCATCCTCAGCTTCCTCATTCCAATCCTCACCTCCTGAATCAGAACTTGTTTCCAGGTCACTGGATGCACCTCCTAAAATGTAATCTATCAGTTTGTTACCACACGCTGGTCTGGCAGAAATGGGAATATCATTTTCTATGTCTGAAGAGTCAACTACACTTATTTGGTCCTCCCCAGGCTCTCCTTCCATAGGTACCTCACAAGATGGACAGCTTTCCGAAGGGCCCTGTTTTTCCAAAGCAAGAGGAACCTCTTGAATCAATTCTGTTTTTTCTTCTGTGGATTCCTGGGCAGTTCCAGGAATGGCTCCAGCTGGGGGAACGCATTGTGTTGGACTATCGCTGCAGGGCTTCGGATCCATCCGGAGAAGGTTGTGTTCCTCTTCCAGGCTGTGGTAACCATGATCTTGGTCAGGGGTGGGTAACGCTTGCCCCTTGTTAACCTGCTGAAGGAATTCGAGCCGTTTCGTGCGAATATGGTGAATTTCTGGAAGGCCTTCTCTAGAAAGAGGTGGGCATTCCTGCCAGGAGCAGCTAGTGATCTCTGCATTCAGTGGCTGGGGTTGAGAACCGTCCTCAGGCAGACAGCTGCTTCCTGGGCTTACCGTCTGGAAATCAACTAGCTCGCCACCTCCGACGCCCTTCTGAGAGCTAAGCTCTACCCGAGGATGGCAGTCCAGATAAGAGGGGTTCAGCAAATAGGAGACAGCACTGAAATTGCTTAAGTGCTGAATGTTTCGAGGCCAGGAGGAGGAAAGGCTAAGTTTCCCGTCAGAGAACAGCCTGGCGTGAAGGCCACTCGGCAACAGCTCCACTCCCCACAGCTGCTGCTCAAAGGGAAAAGTATGGGCCGCAGAGTCCGAGGCTCTTCCCTGGGCTTTCCGTTCCAATTCTGGATCGGAGGATGAGCACTGCCAGTGGAAACTCTCCTCTACCCAGCCCAGAAGACTGGCAGCTGAGTCGGCTGAGGGGTCCAGCTGCAGCGCGGGGGAGGCCAGTTCCTCCCGAGCCCTCAGGGCTCTCAGGGCGCTGTAGCCTCCAGCGAAATCCAGCCATCTGGTCGGAATCATGCCACCCAAAAGCTGGCTCCAAATCAGCAGTTTCTGAAGAAGGCTGGGAAGCGGCGCGACGAGCTGGGAAAGCAGCTTCATCCAGTAGCTGGTCCGAGCCTTGTGGTCCTGGGGTTGCTCTGCAGTAGGAGGTGTGGGGAACCTGCCAGTGCCAGGCGGCGGGGGCCGCAGAAAGAAGGGCAGCCGGAACAGTCCCGCTCCGGTCGCCGGCCTTCCCCGCGGCAGGTCCGCTCCCGACTCCATCGCCCCTGCTCTTGGCAGCCTACGGCGTGGTGAGCAGACTAGGTGGCTGACCTGCTACGGGATCCGGAGAGGCCTACACAGTCCCAGCCTCACCTTGCGGAGGAATCGGTGCCCCAAGTCGGTCCCCGGGCCGGCAGAAGAGCCAAAGAAGGCAGCGGCTTCGGCTTTGGTCAGCAAAACACAGTCCGAAAAGGCAGGCACAGAACGTGGAGGCAGCAACGACACCCATCCCGGCGGGGAAGAGGCGGTCTAATCCTCTGGAGGCCTCTCCACCATACAGAGATCTCTTGCGGCAGCTGCGACGACTTTCCACCAGAAACAGACCATTAAAAAGCCCCTCACTACGCGCCCCGGAAGGGCTGGGCGGCGGGGCAGGCAACAGGCGCGGGGACAAAACCAGTTCAAAATGGCCGCAGGGCCAGCGCCAATACCGGACGGCAGGCAACCGGATGGGGAACTAGGCCACCCCCGCAACACCACCAGCTCTGCGCCACTGAACGTCCCTAACAGAGCCCAGCGGGCGGGCCCTTCCGCGCTCTTCCGGGTGGGCGGTGGCTGCTTGGCCCTGACAGGGTCCCTGTCGGCTTCCTTACCCTTGGTAGACCGGGCTTGCGCGAGGGAGGTTGCATCAGCCGAGGCCTGGGCTCTGCGCGTGCGCACTTGCTTCTCCATGGACTTCTAGGAGCCCACACTGCCCTGCCCGCCCCCCCCCCAGCCACCTTGAGGCGAGAGTGAGTGTTTCCGATAACTCCAGAGGTTCTTGGAACCCTTCTAAGGGCATAATTCGCGGCCAAGGGTACACACTTATCTTAGACTTTCATATATCGGGGTTCAGTGCTGAATAGATTATCACACAAGGTGTGAATTGGACAATGCTGTGTAAATGTACCTCTAACAGCGTTAAGACATGAATAATCCGGAGTGACTAATAATAGGAGTGAAAAAACAAGTGAAAAATTAATCACTCTTATGCATGTATTCCTGCCCCCTCGACTTTAGGATTTATAAATCACTCTTTATCTTTGCCTGGAATGTACCTTTGAGGTTCTTCAGCATCCCATCCTCATATACCGACCCCCTCACCCCCAATGAAGTGTAAATTCTTCTCAGGTGGGTCTCTATTAGACTTTTTCCAATGGGTCAAACTGAAATCACAGAGGAGGAAACAGTCCCCCGAACTGTTTAATCTCTAATACTTCCCAGCAGGCAATGCCTTCAAATCATATTTATACCCAGAGCCCCCAGAACTACAGGATACAACATCCAAAGAAGAAACCACAGACCATTATCCTTTGAAAAAAATTTTGTCTAATAATTTTAGCTGCTATATTTGATTCTCTTGGGAGTTTGGTCTTAGTTCATGTCCTTATTCCTGCTAAAATGTTTTAATCAACAGCGTTAAAGTCAAGCATCACAGACTCCTCCTACTATACTCTTCCAGCTTTTTCTCAAGTAGCTTCCCTTTATGCATGTTCCAGGAACATAGAACCTGCTTTATGCCTTTACTCATGTTCTCAGCCAAGAAAGCCCTCACTTCCCCTGTTATATACCTATTCATATTTCAAGGTTGAACTCAAATGTGAACCCTTGAAGTCTTTGCTAACCTCCTCAGTCAGAATTGTATTATACTCTTTTAAAGCACTTAACTCATTATATTGTATACTGCATGCCTATTGTCTCCTGCTGGTCTCAGTTCCATAAGGGCTGTGTTCTGATACCTAGCATAGTGGTTCCCAAAGTATAGTCTGGGCACCCTTGAGGATCTCATTTTAAGACCTTTTCAAAGGATTCTCAAGGTCAAAAATAATTTTTTAATAAAAACGTCACAGGTTAATGTGTATTGGGTTTATTCTTTTCAAATAAATATTCTTCAATTCCTCAATTTTGATTTCTAAAACAGTAGCTACCAATAGATATAATCTATAGAAACAAAAATTTCTTGGGATCCTCAATAATTTCTAAGAATGTAAAGAGGTCCTAAGATCAAAAAGTTTAGGAACCATTGACCTAACATGTTGACTGGCACATAATAGGTGCCCAATAAATGTTGAATAGAAGACTAATAATGCTTTAACATACTAGCATCTTCCTTATGACCAAGCATCTAGCATTCCACTCTCAACTTTGTCGCTAATACTACTTACATGATCTGAACAAATTTTCTAAAAACTTTCTTAAATGGAATTCCCCTTCCTCCAAAACATCTAATCATTGGATACATAATTTAATTTTTTTTAAGGGGAAAAAATGGCTAACACTGTTTGACCCACCTTAGAGATCCCTAGAGACTCCACCCCACTAAACATACTGGTCCACCCAAACTGTTTTTTCCATATGAATAGCTGGTCTTGGTTCAAGATGCACAACTTCCTAAATCCTCTCCAACAAGTAACAGCTGGTCTCAGTGAGCCCCAGGCCTGACACTAGCAGCACCAGCCTACAGTCACAGCTTGGCTTCACCTGGAAATCTCCAGGCCAAGCACAAGTAGCAGGTATCTCAGATTCCTTTATGGTTCAAAGCAGGTGGCCCCGGGAAAAACACAGGTGGGGACTGACCTTGGCCTGCATCACCCGGGAAACCCCAAGGCCAATGCACCCAGTGGGCAGCTGTAGACCATGTCAGAGCACCAGCACCCTTCCGCTGCACAGCTGATCCTCCACAGAGGGCAGCGGTTGGTGGTAAAAGGTCACAGCCAATCCTTGCCCTTGACTGGCCTGAGTAAAACCCTCCCACTGATCTACCAAAACAACCAAGGCTCAACCAGAAGAGGAGGGTGTTCTCAGCCCACACAAAGGGCTCACCTTGAGTACCTAGCTTGGGTGATAAGGGAGGCTGTGCCACTGGACCCTACAGGACACCTATTATATTAGGCCACACTATCAAGACATGGAGTCAAAGCAGCTCTACCTAATACATAGAAACAAACACAAGGAGGCTGCCAAAACAAGGAGACAAAGAAACATGGCCCAAAAGAAAGAACAGATCAAAAGTCCAGGAAAAAAACTAAATAATAAGCAATTTATCAGATGCAGAGTTCAAAACACTGATTATAAGGATGCTCAAGGAACTTAGTGAGGACCTCAACAGCGTAAAACAGATTCAGTCAGAAACAAGGATACACTAATTGAAGCAAAGAACAATTTACAGGGAAACAACAGTAAAGTGGATGAAGCTGAAAATCAAATCAATGATTTGGAACATAAGGAAGCAAAAAACAACCAATCAGAACAAGAATAAAAAAAATAAAAAAAAATATAAGGACACTATAAGCAGCCTCTGGGGCAACTTCAAGTGTTTCAACATTCACATCACAGGGGTGCCAGAAGGAGAAGTGAAAGAGCAAGACATTGGAACCCTATCTGAAAAAAAATAGTGAAAGAAAACTTCCCTAATTTGGTGAAGGAAATAGGCATGCAAGTCCAGAAAGCACAGAGAATCCCAATTATGAGGGATGCAAAGAGGCACACTCCAAGACACGTCATAATTAAAATGCCAAGAGTTAAAGATAAAGAGGGAATCTTAAAAGCAGCAAGAGAAAAGAAGTTAGTTACCAGATGGTTGCCAGAGCGGGTAGGGGGAGAATGGGTGAAGAGGAGAGGAAATTAAGGAATACAAATAGGTAATTACAGAATAGGCAAGAGAATGTAAAGTACAGTATGAGAAATGGCGTAACCAAAGGACACACGACCCAAGGATAGGAACGAAGGTGGGGGGATTGCCTGAGGGAGTAGGGAGTGCTGGGTGGAGGGGGGGCAAAGGGGGAAATTCAGGATATCTGTAATAGCATACTCAATAAAATATAATTTAAAAAATAAAAAGGGAAAATGCGATCAGAAAGTATTGAAAAGCTATAAAAATATGTGACTGCCTTGTCAATCTTGACAGGTAAATAAAGTGTGAGCCAGCCTCCTCTAGCCTGCTATCAACTAGAGGGCAGAGAGGCAGGGCAGCTCTGTACACAAAGATAACATGTTGCTGTGTCTGTGTACATGCTGGTGAAGCCAAGAAGTCTATGGACTGGCAAATTGACTGTCACTTTAGCAGATCATTTCAATTTCAGTTACTTATGTTTATTTTTAAAGATTTTGCTGGGCTTGAGGTAAAAGGTGTATAATTTTTTACTTCATTTTTCAGAATTAGTACCACCTCCAAAATCTTATTTCCAAACATTCCATACTCTAGACACCACCTCCTTTCTAACTCACTGCTCTGGTATCACTTATTCAGTGACTTATTAACCCCCAGAAATCTCAAAAACGTTGCCATTACCACTGTTTTGTGATTCATCCTCCTTCACTTCCCTCCTCACTGAGCGTGAATTCCATGATCCAGCATTAAAAGTACCCCCTTGCAAAGACTCCTCATTCTCTTGCCCTGCTCCTACTCCAACATTCTTCTTTGGCAAGATTTCCGCCTTAGTTACACCCAACTATGCAGGTGTCCAGAGCCTATACCCTTGCAGCTAATCAGTGCTGGAGAAAAGCACTCAACTATGCTGACTGACGCACTTCTTGTTTGTGATCACAAATTTCATGAATGCCAGACACTGCTACAGATATCCATATCCATAGTGGCTTTGCTTCTCCTACACTGAGACTATTTCACATGTTTCTTTTTTCATATTTCCAGCATGCTCATAAACATTCTCATCTTATGATCACACCGCATACTTCATTGAGAAAATAGATACAATTGAACTTGAATAACCTCATCTTTCCATCACCAGATTCACCAATTTACCCACACCTGGACCCACACACTCTGCCTTCAATCCCATTACAAGCAAAGAAGCTTCCTGGATCCTATCCCTTCATGTCTATTCATGGAATTCTGCCTTCCTTTATCGCTTCTTTCTCGTAACATATAATTTTCTCTCTCAAGCCACTAGAGCACTCACATTAACACAGATTAACATCACCTATCCTAAAAATAAACTTTCTCGAGATACATGCCCTTCCAAATTTTTGCACCACTACAGCAGAATTTCTCGAAAACTATCCATGTTGGAGTTCTGGCCAAGATGGAGGCGTTGGTAGATATGCTTCACTTCCTCGCACAACCAAAAGAAGGATAATAACCAATTTAAAAACATAAAACAATGAGAACTGCCACAAGATCAAATGGTATGGAAGTCTAACAACCAAGGAGTTACAGAAGAAACATTCATCCAGACTGGTAGGAGAGGTGGAGATAAGAAGCTGGGGCAGAGAGGATGCGCAACAAGGCAGCACCTGGAAGGCTCAGGTGGGCGAGGTGGCAGCTGGTAAACCAGATGGTCCCACATTCATGTGAGGATAAGCTGGGAGGAACACTGGGAAGTGAGACAAACCTTGCAACCCAGGGACCCAGCACCAGAAAGTAAAGCCTCAAAACCTCTGGTTGTAAAAACCTGTTAAGGGGCCGGTGGTGGGAAAACTCCATCTCACAGAATTGTCCATTGGAGAGGCTCATGGGATCCTAGAATGTACACAAGGCCACCCACCGAGGACTCAGCACCTGAAAGGGCACAACCCACTTGTGGGAAGCAAGGGAAGTGACGGAAAGTGGGGCGAGAACTCGGCAAGCGAGCAAGGAGTGTTATTCCCTCTCTAACCCCTCCCCCACATATAGCGCTATAATGCAGCAACGTGGTTTGCTCCACCATGACTAATACCAAAGGTTCCGCCCCTTACAATACAACAGGAACACCAAGACAAAGAACTATGGCCCAAATGAAAGAACAGATCAAAACTCCAGAAAGAGAACTAAGCAACAAGGAGATAGACAACCTATCAGATGCAGAGTTCAAAACACTGGTAATCAGGATGCTCACAGAAGTGATTGAGTATAGTCACAAAATAGAGGAAAAAGTGAAGGCTATGCTAAGTGAAATAAAGGAAAATGTAGAGGGAACCAACAGTGAAGGGAAGGAAACCAGGACTCAAATCAATGATTTGGAACAAAAGTAAGAAATAAACATCCAACCAGAACAGAATGAAGAAACAAGAATTCAAAAAAGTGAGGAGAGGCTTAGGAACCTCTGGGACAACTTTAAGTGTTCCAACATCCAAATCATAAGGGTGCTAGAAGGGGAAGAGGAAGAGCAAGAAGTTGAAAACTTCTTTGAACAAATAATGAAGGAAAACTTCCCCAATCTGGCAAAGGAAATAGACTTCCAGGAAGTCCAAGATGCTCAGAGAGTCCCAAAGAAGTTGGACCCATGGAGGCACACACCAAAGCATATCATAATTAAATTATCCAAGATTAAAGATAAGGAGAGAATCTTAAAAGCAACAAGAGAAAAGGAGACAGTCACCTAGAAAGGAGTTCCCATGACTATCAGCTGATTTCTCAAAAGAAACCTTGCAGGCAAGAAAGGGCTAGAAAGAAGTATCTAAGGCATGAAAAAGCAAGGACCTACATCCATGATTACTCTATCTAGCAAAGCTATCATTTAGAATGGAAGGGCAGATAAAGTGCTTCCCAGTTAAAGGAGTTCATCATCACCAAGGCCTTAGCATATGAAATGTTAAAGGGACTTATCTAAGAAAAAGAAGATAAAAAATGTGAACAGTAAAATGACAACAAACTCACTACTATCAACCAGTGAACCTAAAAAACAAAACCAAAAACTAAGCAAACAATAGAATAAGAAAAGAATCACAGAAATGGAGAGCATATGGAGGGTTATCAGTGCAGAGTGGGAGGGAAAAATGGGGGAAAAGGTACGGGGAATAAGAAGCATAATTGGTAGGCACAAAATAGACAGGAGAAGGTTAAGAATAGTGTGGAAAATGGAGAAGCCAAAGAACTTATATGTATGACCCACGGACATGAAATAAAGGTTGGGGGAATGGTGGTGGGAAGGGGGATACAGAGTCGAGGGGGATAAAAGGGAGAAAAAATGGGACAGCTGTAATAGCATAATTAATAAAATATACCTAAAAATACAAAAAATTATCCATGTTGATGGTCTCCCCTTTCTCATGACCTATTCTCTTTAAGCTCCTCCAATGTGGCTTTCATCCCTCCATTCATTCAAACAGAGCTTATCAGTCACCAAGAGCATTTTGCCAAATCATTCTCTGTCATAGGTTGAACTGTACTACCCTAGAAGATATTGAAGCCCTAATTCCGTAATTACAGTATCTTTGATTATGTCTTTATTTGGAAAAGGTTTTTGCAAGTTAAAATGAGGTCATTAGGTACGCTCTAATCCAGTATAACTATATCCTTATACAAAGGGAAAATTCGGACATAGACAAACATGCACACACACCTGGAGAATATCATGTGAACATGAGGCAGACACCAGGGTGATGCACTAAAAGCCAGGAAGGCCACAGACTGCCAGTGAATCACTAGAACCTATGAAGAGGCATGGAACAGAGTCTCCTTCTCAACCCTCAGAAGGAATCAACCCTGACAATACCTTGATCTTGGACATCCATACTCCAGAACCGTGAGAAAAGAAACTTCTGTTGTTTAAGCCACCCAGTTTGTGTCACTTTGTTATGGCAGCCCTAGTCTTTAGGCTCCCATGACACCAATTTCTTGGTTTCTATGCAATTTCAGTGGCTCCTCTTCTAATGTCGACCTGCATTAGCTCAGTCCACACGTGTTTTCTAGCCTCTCTAATCTAGGTGATCTCATCCAGTTCCATGGCATTCAGTGCCACCTAAGTGCTGAGGACTTCCACATCTAAACTCCAGACTGACCTCTCCCATTTCCACTTCGGCCCTGAGACACTGCCCTGTAATTACTTGTGTCCATGTCCATCTCCCTACCTTTACTGAAATTGAGGACAGGACCCACACCTTTATCATCTTAGTTGCCACAGAGCCCAGTACCTCACCTGACCCCAAGGAGGCTGTCAGTGTGGCCTGTTGACTAGACACCTCACACAAGTCCCAGTCACTGCAATTACCTCACAGCTTAAAATGCTGCCTCACTTTTAACCTTTCAAATCCAATCTAGTCTTTGCCTCCCAAAAATTCCCAGAGAGTTGAGTTACTTCATTTTTGCCACCTCTCTTTGAACCCAGAGAACTGGGCTCCTGGGCTTCTTTTCTCTCCTCAGGCAACCCTATTCCCCACTACGCTCTCACTCTCAGTCCCTCAGGGTGGTTCAGATTTCTGCCCCATCTGGCCAAGAAATTTCCGTTAACTAAGACTCTTGCCAGACCCACGTTCTAACTTTTATAAAAAATATTTTATTTATTTACTTTTAGAGAGAGGGGAAGGGAAGGAGAGAGAGGGAGAGAAACACCAATATGTGGTTGCCTCTTGCATGCTCCCTACTGGGGACCTGGCCCACAACCCAGGCATGTGCTCGCTCTGTCCAGGAATCAACCCGGTGAGCCTTTGGTTCGCAGGCTGGTGCTCAATCCATTGAGCCACACCAGCTAGGGTCCCACATTCTAACTTTTAAAAGATCCCTTGGGACTTGTCCAGCACTGCAGTTACCCCTCAAAACCACTTAGAAATACAGCAGGTGACACTTCCTCCTGTTTACTACTAAAAATCCGTTGGAAGCCGCACGAAATTTCTCAGTATGAAATATGACTCCCCCTGGAGAGTTCTGAAAACTTCTGGGTAAAGTGCTTGAACAAAGATCATATCCCCTTCATCTTCCATTTGGGGTATTCAACTCTGGGCTATGGCTCTGCTCTCTCATAAAATGGGGTTGGGTAAATATAACCAGGCAGTGAGTTTTTTAAACGTACAGGATTGTCTTTTTAAAAATTTTTTATTGATTGATTCTTTTTTTGAGACAGAGGGAGGAAAGAAGAGAGAGGGGGGAGAGAGAAAAGTAACATCAGTTTGTTGTTCCATTTATTTATGCATTCATTGGTTGATTCTTGTATGTGCCCTGACTGGGGATCGAACTTGCAACCTTGGCGTATCAGGACTCTATAACCAACTGAGCTACCACGTCAAGGTGAGGATTGTCTTAATTTACCTTTTAAACCTCAACTTGGTACCTGGTACAGGACCCAGCATACAACTAAAGGTCTGTATGCTCTGTGAATGGAGGCATGCTAGGTGAAAAGGTAGTCCTGGTAAGCACATTAAATGGCAACAGAATTAATAAATGAGCCATATCTACTTTCCAGGATAGTTGTAATAAGAAATGATGTCATATATATTAAAACACTCTGAAAACTAACATATACCATTTTAAGGAACTGTATTTAACATGGCCTAGAAGGAGTCAAATAAACTTGCACTCAAATTCCAGATCCAAGCTGAGTGGTTGTGTCCTTAGTAAAATTCTTAATCCCAATGAGCTTCAGTTTCTTCATCTGTAAAATGGGGATAATAATACTCACCTGTTACATCATGCTGTGAGGCTCTATTTAATGACACATGTAAAACATCTAGTGAAGTGCACCAGTATATATAAAAGCTACCATTTGTAAATCATTAGTATTATTTTTCTCTTGAACACTAGATGTTTACTTTAAACATGTAAACATCAACCGATCATGAAAATGATAGTTTTGTTTTTCTTAAATGTCATTTATTAAAAAATACAATTCCAGAGAAAGTAGGAGATACAAGGACATCTGGAAAGTGGGTACAATACATAGACCTCTTTAAACCAGGGGGCATAGAGGGTCCAAATAAAATGAGCTACAGGCACAAAGCCAGTAACACATCTATGGTCCATTCATCTGGAGAAGTCCACTCCTGTTCCCCACTTCCCTAGCCTCTCCCCACAACAGCGAGCTTTATACTTGCCATTTTTAATTTAAAAGAAAAGTTTAAACTTCCTTGCTGCCCTATGGCTTCAATGAGTGGAGCTTCTTTCTCCAGTTATGGAATGAGTCAGCAAAGGGGGGATTTCTGATCCTTGGAGCTGGGGAAGAAGCTGAGGACAGACAGTTTGCAAAGTGTCCCCCATTATCTCCGCTCCCGAATCACAGGGCACATCAGGCCAATGCTAGTTTAAAACATTAATATCAAACTCAAAGTCTCTCCCTCTTTTTTTCAAAAAAAGAGTGAGAAGGAAAGCGCAAGAGTGAATTTCAAATCCAAGTGATAGTAAATGCGGGGTATTAAGAGACAAGAGACCCAGTCTCTCCCTCTCGCTCCAGGAGATCAATCACCACTCCAATCCAGCCTCCTTGAGAGCAAAGAAACCCACTGGAAAAAACAAGTTTTGATGGGACCCCAGCCCCCTTCCTTTTGGCTCCAAACTAAATAGGTGTATGGCCCCATAGAATGAGGGAAATTCTTATAAAAAAATGTGACAGAATGGAGTTTGGGAGAGAAGCAGCACAAAAGTAGTTAGTGGTGGGTTATGGAAGTCTTCCCAGAATGAACCAGCAGGCAGCCACATTGGCATCTGCAGCCTAGGGCCCCTTCCCAGGGCCCGGATGCCCATGGGTGAAACGAAATCAAGGGCCAAGGCAGCATTTTCATCCCACAGAGAAATATGAAGAGAGAGAGACCTATGGGGGAGCAGCCCCAGTGTACTCACTGGGACCAGATGGCCCCCAGAAGGGCGAAAGAATGGAGGTATAGAAGACACATTCAGGGTGAGTCCTGGCAAAGTAGAGAAAGAATTCCCCCCAAAAGAGCATGGGTCCCTGAATACAGCTCCTTTGCGGAACCCCGTAAAAAAGGCCCTTCCTTTGACACATAGGTATCACATTGCTCTCCTTTGGAGGCAAAATCAGAAAGGCCCAGCAGCACAGGCCTCAGTCCAGCACATGCAGCCCTCCCTGCCTCTCCCCAACCTGCCCTTAGAGAGGGGGGCTCTCACCAAGGACCCACTGGGCCCCTCTCCAAATAATTCCTATAGAGAGAAAAACAAAAAACAAATACAACCCTAGAGAAAAGTCCAATAAGAACCTTAGTCATACAAAAAGTCCAAATAGTCTTCCTCTTTTTGCCTTCTGAGGCATATGTAAGTCCCTTCTCACGAGGCTTCCTGTCCAGTTAGGACAACATTACTATTTCATTTTTTAAAAATAAAAATAAAGATATCCACCCACCCTCCTCCCAAACTCTACTTCATACAGCCCACCCCACACACCCCAAACCAGGCATTGCTCCCTTGACACAAGGTAAACTTAAAACTTTGCTGCAACCTCACAGCCTCCAAGGGGCTGCTCATTACAACCAACTCAAATTCAGTCTGCAGAGAAGGGGATGGCAGAGAGCCTCTTCCTCTCCCTGCCTCCCACCACAGAGGCCCCATCCACCTGGACAGCAGGGAGGCCTGCTGAGGGCCCTGCCTGTTCATAAGAAAAAGACAAGTCAAGCAGCAAGAGTCCTTTCCCCTAGCTCCACCACCAGTCTGGGGCCCTGGGTGGGGGCTCTGCTAGGCTCATGAGGTCTCATGACTTCGAGATCCTAGTGCGAACCAGCCAGTCTTCTCCTGGGTCAGGTCGAGCTCTCGAAGGCGGATGTGCACCTCTCCGAGGAGAATGTTCTCCCAGAATCCTTGCTCACTCAGCACACTCAGCTGTAGCTCCCGCTGCTGCAGGTCTCCCTTGGGGATCCCATCATACACCAGCTGCAAATGCAGAGATTGGGAAGAGCAAAGTCGTAAGAGAGGGAACCTTGGTAGAGGGAGATGCTTACATCTGTGGTCACTTGATCTGCTGAGGTGAACACCACTGTATCTCCCCAAACAAAGTCCAAGGGAATAGAGAGGGCATAGAGAAGGCATAGAGAAGCCAAAGGAAGCTTTAAAGAACTTTGTTCTTTGCTCAGAGTTCAAGCAGATAAGGGGCTTTTTTTTATTAGAGACACTGCTCTTGTCGGCAAAGGATCAGGAGACTCCTCTTCCCATATGACATGGGCTAGGCCACGCCCAGCTCTGGAACCCCAACCCTGAGGGTCCACAGAATTTCCATCTAAAAGGGCAAGAATAAACATAGCTTTCCAGGTCATCTAGTCTGGTCTATGCCACAACTACACAACCCTGCCCCTGCAACATCAGCAGCCATTGAGGATATTTAAAAGAACAGGTGTGGCCCTGTTTCGACACAACTTTATTTACAAACCCCCTGCCCCACCCCAGTACCTTCCCCACACACCATTTCATTGTAGGTGGGGTTGCAGGTTTTCCGGGCCACTTTGGTTTTCTTCTTAGTGGTTTTCTGAGGGTCAGGAAGGAGATAAATCTTCACATAGGGGTCAGGGTCATTCCCATCCTGGAGCAGTTGCTACAGAGGGAATGAAAACAAAAAAAAAGATGAAGATTCTTCTACCTGTCTTTTTATCACCATTCCTGTGACCACACCCTGATCCAGACTCTCACCCCACACCTGGCTTCTTGAAATGCGTATAATTTACTTGGCTGCTTCCCAGCTCCCTCCATTCTGATAAAACTATCTACCATAATGTTAGGTGTCCCACTAAAATATCAGTCTGATTGCCTATTATATCCAGTCTATACTGTTTACACAGATGCTCAGGGCATGAATGAATGATCATATCCCCAGGTATCTCCCTGCCTCGCCCAGTGTCTTTGTCTATTTTGTTACTTGATGCAAGTAACCCTCTAATATGGAGAGAAATGAGTCAGAGAAATTAAGTTCCTTGCTCAAGGTCAACCAATTAGTGATTCACCCAGCCTGATCCTTTTAAATCTTAAGTTAGATCTTATGCCTGTAGACCCCCCAGAAGAAAGATTCATTTGATGTGAAACAGAAGAATTTAACTGCTGAGATGGACTCCCCAAGATCAATCTAGGGCCCAAATCTCATGAATAACAGCCTAAGGGCCATTTGCTGACAGGGGCTTCTCACGTACGCCGCATACCAGGAAGAACCTCAGACTGAACTTTCAGGTTCCTGCACTATGTCCTGCTTAGTCAACGATGACACAGCTGAGTCAACTATTGTAAGGGAGCTCCTGGTCTTGTCTTTTGATCAAGGGACTAAGACCTGCCGGGTCCCAATCAGAACTGCTCCATAATAACTAATTAGAACAGAACAACTTGGAAATCTCATCTGCATGAAACTGGGAACTTGGGTAGGAACTTTCTACAGAAAAGATGACCTCCCCTGGTCTCAGTGGAGAACAATTTAGATTGCTACCTGAATCTGTGTCTGCCTGGTGGCAGTTCTTTTTGCTCAAATAAATGCTTTTTTAACCTTTATTACAGTCTAAAATTAATTTTTGCCTACATGCCTCTGCTCAAAATCCCCCAGGGGTTCCCATCTCATTCAGGGTAAAAGCCCAGTCCTGACTATGCCCTCCAGTCAGCTGTGCTCTCCCCCAACTCATCAGCCCCCACTCTCCCCTTTGTTCCACAGGCTCCAGCCACAAGGGCCCCTTGCAGTTCCTCATGCACCCTAGGCGGGTCCCTGGCTTTTGGCTTTAACTGGACCCTCTGTTCGGAACAGTGTCTCCTCAGATATATATGCATGGCCTGCCCCTCACCTCCTCCATCGTTGCTCACATATGTCCTTCATCAACAAGGGCTTCCCTGATCACTCTATGCAAAACTGCCACTACCCTCACAACAGCCCTGTATTATTTCTCTGCCTTATTTCTTGCCAGAGCACTTGCCATGTATTTGTCTGTCTCTTCCTACTGTTATATAAACTCCCTGAGGGGAAGGATTTTGTTTTCCTTACCCTGTACCCAGAGCTAATGTAGCAGTGTCTGACTCCTACTAAGCACTAGATGAACATTTGTTGAACGAATGGATGAATGAATGATGTTGTAAGAGTGAAACTCAGTTTTTTCTTATTCCAAAGCTCATGGTCCTTCTGCCACATACCAATGTTCCAGCTTCCAAAAGTCCAGCACATTACAAGAATTCAATAAAAGTTCCCTCCCCTGACCACTCACAATGTTCTTAGAACTGTACCAAAAATTTTAGTAATTATATACTGCCTTGATTATTCTCCAGGGTGGTCACGTGGCTGCCTTAACTGTACAATCAGGTAAAAAACCCTTGGGCTTCTCCCTCATTACAGTCACCATGATTACCATAACAATACCAAATACTATGTTAAGTGTTCTACATGCATTATCTCATTTAATGCCCATACCACCCCGGAGGTGGACAGTAACATGATCTTTTATTTTAATATATTTTATTGATTATGCTATTACAGTTGTCCCATTCTCCCGCTTCATTCTCCTCCACCCTGCACACCCCCTCCCACCCACATTCTCTCCCTTTAGTTCATGTCCATGGGTCATAAGTTCTTTAGCTTCTACATTTCACTATTCTTGCCCTCCCCCTGTCTATTTTCTACCTACCGTCTATGCTTATTCTCTGTACCTTTCCCGCCTCTCTCCTCCTCCCACTCCCCTGTTGCTCCCCCTCTATGTGATCTCCATTTCTGTGGTTCTGTTCCTGTTCTAGCTGTTTGCTTCGTTTGCTTTTGTTTTAGGTGTGGTTGTTAATAACTGTGAGTTTGCTGTCAATTTACTGTTCATATTTTTTATGTTCTTTTTCTTAGAGAAGTCCCTTTAACATTTCATATAATAGGGGCTTGGTGATGATGAACTCCTTGAACTTGACCTTATCTGAGAAGCGCTTTATCTGCCCTTCCATTCTAAATGAAAGCTTTGCTGGATAGAGCAATCTTGGATGTAGGTTCTTCACTTTCATGACTTGGAATACTTCTTTCCAGCCCCTTCTTGCCTGTAAGGTCTCTTTTGAGAAATCAGCTGATAGTCTGATGGGAACTCCTTTGTAGGTAACTGTCTCCTTATCTCCTGATGATTCTAGATTCTCTCCTTCATTTTAATCTTGGGTCATGTAATGTATGATGTACCTTGGTGTGTTCTTCCTTGGGGCCAACTTCTTGGGGACTCTCTGAGCTTCCTGGACTTTCGGGTAGTCTATTTCCTTTGCCAGATTGGGGAAGTTCTCCTGTATTATTTGTTCAAATAACTTTTCCACTTGTTGCTCTTCCTCTTCTCCTTCTGGTGCCCCTATAATTCGGATGTTAGAACATTTCAAGATGTCCTGAAGGTTCCTAAGCCTCTCCCCATTTTTTTGAATTCTTGTTTCTTCATTCTTTTGTTTGGTTGTTTGTTTCTTCCTTCTGGTCCACTCCATTGATTTGAGTCCCAGTTTCCTTCCCATCACTATTGGTTCCCTGTTCATTTTCCTTCATTTCACTTAGCATAGCCTTCATTTTTTCATTTAATTTGCGACCAAAATCAACCAATTCCATGAGCATCCTGATCACCAGTGCTTTGAACTGTGCATCTGATAGGTTAGCTATCTCTTCATTGTTTAGATGTATTTGCTCTGGGGTTTTGATCTGTTCTTCTGTTTGGGCCATTTTTTTGTTTGTTTGTTTTGTCGCGCCTGTTATGTAGTGAGGGGCAGAGCCTTTGGTGTTCACCAGGGTGGGGCAACCCAGTCGCTGGGTTGTGACTGTATGTAGGGGCGGGGTCAGAGAGGGAACAATTGCGCTAGCTCCGCTCTCTCTCAGTTTTCAGTTCTGTCCACCACTTCCCACAAGCAAATTGGGCCCATCTGGTGCTGGTTCCCGTGGGTGGGTTTGTATACATCCTGGGACCCTGTGGGTCTCTCCAACAAACTCTTCTGTGAGGCTGGGAGTCTCTCCCAGCACCTCAACCCCCCACAGGTGTTTTCAATTGGTATTTGAGGCTTTATTTCCCTGCAATGGGGCCCTAGGTTGCACAGTCTGTGTTGCTCCCCAGTTTTGCCTGGTTTATCTGCGCACGAATGTGGGACCACCTGGTCAGCCAGCTGCCTTGCGAGCCTCACTGGGTCTGCCAACTGCCACCCCACACCTGAGGCCCGCCAGCCGCTGCCTGAGCAGCCGGGTCTGCCAGCCACCACTTTTTCCTGCCTCTACCCCTCTTACCGGTCTGGATGAATGTGTCTATTTTAACTCCTTGATTGTCAGACTTCCATACAGTTCAATTTTCTGTAAGATCTGGTTGTTATTTTGTTTCTAAATTTGTGTTATCCTTAATTTGGTTGTGTGCGGAGGCACAGTGTGTCTACCTACACCTCCATCTTGGCCCAAAGTCCTAACATGATCTTCAGAGATGAGGCTCAGAGTACTTAGGCTACTTACCGAAGACCACAGGTTGTAAGAAGCTGTGTCTAGTATTGCTTGGTCATACCCTAGGCCTGGCAAAGTAGCAGGCCCAACGTTAGGTACCCAGCAAACTTGTGGTTACTCTCATGAGACAGGGGCAGTATAGGTCTCACCAGTCAGGAGAGTACCAGGAGAAAGATAAAGAATCAAATGACAATTGCGCATGCACTTACCAAGCCCCGAATATGCATCACCATGATGAAGAGTTTATTGTTTTTGTAGGAGATGGACAGCTTCACCTCCCCTCCCACTTTCCCGACAGGACGGGCCCAAGAGCCATCTGTAGGGACAAAGAAAACCGAGAAAGGTCATGAGGCCAGCTTCGTTTCCATCTGGCGTCAGGCAGATGTTCATTTTCCTCTGACCCTCCTCTGCCGACAACATCTCCATGGCAGGTTCCTGATACCCCCTGGGGGATCTGCCAGGTGGCATCTGTGAACATGATTTAGAGTTGGGTTGGGGGGGGGCTATCCTATTTGTGTAACCCATCAACTGAATATCCAGTCCCTGGGGAACCCAAACAAGGAGCAGTAGATCCCACAGCCTGAGTGGGAAACCAGATTCTATAGCTAGCATGCAAAGAAACAGAGACAAGTGAAGAAAAGAAAACTGAAAAGAGGTTGGGGCAGGAGAAGTTACCCTAGGGAATGGTTCAGAGGGATTGGCAGAAGTGTCACAAAGGCACTGTACCTGAGGACTTGGGGGCTGGGCTGGTATTCGCAGCCTTCTCATCCCGGGGCAGGGGGTGGAAGAAGGTATACACCAAATCACACTGGAATAAAATCAGTAAACAGGGTTGCTCTTCAATAAGACAATGGCCCAATAAGAAAGGAAAGAGACTGTTTGAGATTAAAACAGACTTATAAAATGTAACAACCAAGTGTAATATGTAGTTCTTGCTTGGATCATTGCTCAAACAAGCCAAGTGTAAAAAGAATTTGGGGGATGAGAGGACAATTTTGAATGGTGGCTATATACTGGATGATATGACACAATAATCATGTAAGAATATGTCCTTATGTTTTACAGACACAGAGTGAGTATTAAGAGGTAGAATGGCTTATGTTGGGGATTAACTTTAAAATACTTCATACAAAAATAGATGAATATAGCAAAATATTAACTGCTTAGATTAATAAATATATGTGTGTGTGCGCACTAATTATACTGTCTCTCTAAAGTTCTCCTAATAAAAAGGTTTTTAAAAAGAAAAAAAAACCAGTTTTTTAAAACCTAGTTTTACTAGGTCATATCAGGTCAAAAGCAGCCTGTTCTTGCCTACCACTTCCTCCCCTGCAGACACACACCCCTCCCTTAAGCACAGAAATGCCTGAGGCAGCCTTGGACAAAGACCATGAATCCTACTCTGAAGAATGCTTCCTAAATAACTAGGAAAAAAAAATGTGTGACAATATCCATTCTAGCAGTAATAGTAAGAAAAAATGGACATAATCTAAATATCACTCAAGAGGCAGATAGTTGAGAAAATTGTATTCCAAATCGATGTATTGAAGTTACGTTTACTCTTAAAGAAAAAATAAATAAAATTATGTTTACTCGAAATGCTAAATGAAAAGAAACAGTATAGAATTATATTTAATTTCTGACCACTATAAAACTGTGAGAGTCACATTTGCATGTGGACAAATAGGAAGAAAACAAGGAAATGGCTTGCTGATTTGTTAGGGTGATGGATCTGATGGCTATGTTTATTTATTTATATACATATTTATTATAAAAAAAATTATACCAAATTGTAATACAATTTGTTTTTAAAAAATCTAAGTGGTGTTAAGAAAGAGCAGATCCAAGGACAAAAAAAAACAAGACTCAATTGCATTTTTTTATACAAAAAGTTTCGGCCTTGGCACGCTCTCCCTAAGAGACCATGCAAGACTTGCAGCCAGGGGAGCAGTGGGCAGCGGGGGCTCAGCTCAGGCTGGTCCCCTGACCCCGTCTGCAGGGCTCCCTTTTCTCTGACTTCCCAGTGAGCTCAGGCAGCCCTGCCTTGGCTCGTTCCTTTCCCATCGCATTTCTGGAGAGCCAAAGCCACCCTGCCTAGCCTCTCGCCTATCGCTTCTTCTATCCTGGGCCCTGTCCCCAACTTTAATAAATCTACTCTTAAAAAACAAAAATAAAAACAACAACAACAACAACAAAAAAACCAGCTTCAGTCTTTATGAAATCAAAAAGGAAGCTCAGGAATGTGAACCAATCGACTTGGAATTTCCTGATCAACACTAGTGAGGTAATTAGTCAAGTAAGAGCCCTGAGGTGCCCACCTCCCACCAAGTGGCCCTTATCTGAAACAACCCTTTCTATCCTTTTGCTAACAGCTTTCCTGTCCCACCCAGTTTCTACCTAGAAAAACCTTCCATCCTGTACAACTTCTTAAAGCCTCTTTCTATTTACTAGATGAAATGGTGCAGGATCCATGTATGTTTAGTAACCAATTTACTTGGTTGAGTTTTTGTCCTTTAACAGTGGATACATAACCTAACCTACACATGCAGCCTAGCAGGTAACCTAGCACAGATTAACCTTTGTTTAGAGTTTATAACTTTGCCTCCAATAACCTGTGACTCCACCTAAAACAGTCAAAAATGTGTAAGATTTGCCTGATGCTATCTTGTGATCTGCTGAAAGTTTCTCTGCTAGAACTGGTTTTCAGGAACAAGCAGGGCCTGTTTTGCAGGATCAGGAGGTCAATCAGCTGAAATCACCTGGGAGGGCTGGAGCAGGCTGAAGGACCTCCAGTGACCTCCTCTAAACTTTCCTCATATCCTCCTTAGAATTCTAAAATCTTCCCGCGGGTGGACATTTTCTGCCATGTCGGAATCTGTGATGCATGGATAAACATGTTTCCTGACTGCGCGTGCCCTGCAAAGTTCCCTCCTATATACATGCGACGATGAAGTCTACCTCCATGTTTATGCATGATTTCCCCTAATAAAGACGGGTTAGATGCTTTGCTCTTAGATATGTGTGTCCTCGCTTGCAGCCTTGTAATCAAGTTCCTTCTCATCAGATCACCATGGAGTTGTCTTCTGGCTGGCAACTACTCAGCATTCGGACCGCTTCGGTCCAGTGACAGACACACCCTCTATCTGCCCAAAACACTTTTCCTCGGAAACACGTTCCTTTCCCAGGTTCTGAGGTCCCCAAGCCCCCTGGGACCGCAGGTGACTCCACACACGTCTGGGTTTCTGTGCCTGACCCTGAGGGCAAGCGCGACCTCACCCCCTCCTTCCACTCCGCCTCCTCTGCGAGGGAAGACCAGTCCTGCGGAGCCCAAGGCCCACCCTGATAGGCAGCGGGTTCCCCACCCTTCCGCCTCATCCCTCCACCCCACCCCCGGAGCAGCGCCCGAAAGGCCAGGACCAGGGGACTCCCACCCACCTCGGCCACCTCCGGGGCGGCGTGGATCAGGTGCCCGATGTAGCGGTTCAATTCCTCCCGCCGACGCTCGGCCCCCGCCTCGCCCCGCGGGCGGCCAATCGTGAAGCGACTGGGGAAGCTGGGGAGGCCGGCGGACGAGGAAGCGCAGGAGAGGTGGAGAAAAAAGAAAGGTAAGAGGCAACAGGATTTGTCACATTTCATTTGCTGTTTCAGCCACCCGACCCACATCTCTCACCACTCTCCCTTCCCAGAGACCCTACCCATTCCGTTCCTCCCGCAGCTCCCCAGGTCTGTGCCCTGGGCGCCGCCGGCAGTTCCGAGGACACCAGATGAGAAAGCCAAACTGCCGGGCAGAGTCCTATGGGTCCCCAGAAGTGCCGCGGGGGCTATGGAGTCGCCAGTTTTCCCCATCAAGGTAAAAATCATTTGAAAAATCATTTTTTAAAAATTTGTGGTGAAATACACTTAACAAAATTCACTATCGTAATTAACCATCGTTAAGTGTAAATAAAGTTTAGTGACACGAAGTTCGTAAGTGCAACACTACTGTCTCCAGAACTCTTTTCATTTGGCAGAACTGAAATTCCACCCATTAAACAACTCTTCATGTTCCCCCTCCCCCCCAGACCTTGGCCACCACCATTTCACTTTTTGTCTTTATGAGTTTTACTATTAAAGTGCTTAAAATGGACTATCACACGGTATTTGTCTTTCTGTGATTGGCTTATTTCATTTAGCATAATGTCCTCAAAGTTCATCCATGTTGTAGCATGTGCCAGAATTTCGTTGTTTTTAAGTCTGCATATTGTGTAGCATTTGAAAAATGCTTTTACTCTCTAAAAGATTAGAAACCTTCAAACATCTTCACATTTAGTAAATGCCCTACATTTAGACCCAATTTGCTCTCCTTCCAGCTTATTTTCAAGTCTGGAGAGCTTGACCAGCAGGGGGAGCACTTGTTATCAAACTCATTACCAGGCCAAGAAAATCAAGTATCTTCTATTGATCTATAGCTCCTGCAGTCCTGCACACCACCCATCCATTCTCCCTCTCCAGTATCCCTCTAGCAGAGAGTAAAGGGGACAGCTACCTGGGCAACAGAGAAGAAGGGAAGAGCAGCCGTAGCTTATTGTGTAACTCCTGGAACTCCTCAAACGTCCGCTGGATATAAGTGGCCTCGTGAGCATTCTCTCGCATCACCTTTACCACATAAATCTGCAAAGGTTCCAGTCTTAGAGAACACCTGCCACAGCCCCCACACCCAACGAGGAGGGTAGGTAAGGGAACTGAAGCGTGTGCTTGTGTGTGTGTGTCGGGGGATATACACTTTCCAGAAGGAAGAAGGCAAAAGTATCTCCAGTGGAGACAAAGGTGATGTGCCCATGTACATAGGCAGGGATTTGAAAGCAAGTATTTTCTGCACATGTTTCCCAAGACCCTTGACTCAGAGGGAGTAACCATCCAATTCAGCTCCTTGATTCTAGGCAGGCCACTCAGGCAAGGGAGAGGGACATGGTCTATGACTGCTCCCAGCACAAAGTGCTAGGTGATTCCAGTGCCCAGTGTGGATGTGAAGAAATAGAACCCAGTAATCTGGGGACATTGGGGAGCAAGAGAGGTTCAGACTAGAGAAGATGCTTACATAGGTCTTGTTGGGGTGGAAGACCTTCTCCTGGCGGCAGAGGAAGACATCACTGAGGCGGCCAGAGCGTTGCAGAGTATATGTACGGGGGGCAAAGGAAAGGGTCAACCGGTCGTCTGAGCCCGTGAACTTCATCTGAGCCAGGTTATGGATGAAAAAATTGAGCTTTGTGGCTACACTGCCCAGGCTGGACTCAATCAACCTGTTGGTGTAAGAGGATGGAAAGAAGATGTCACCATGGACCCATGTCCCCACTGCCTGGATAGAACTCTCTCAAGGACTATCCCCTGACACCTGAGACAACACTTCACTCACATCAAATCATTTTCCCTATGTCATATCCTCATAGAGCACATGACTGGCATACAATGATCTACATGCTATTTATTCATGTGAATCCAGGGGTCTTATCTCCCCTTGCTGCCCTCCTAAGCCGAAGAGTGTTGAACCAAGGTGGAAAGGAATTAAGGATTCTACCTAGACTCACCAGGTGAGTATCTAAATATTGCATCAAACTGAATTTCAAGGTTCAGTACCATGTAACCTCACCAAGCACTATTCAATCTAGAGATTTCAGTCCAAAAGGAAAGGTTCTGTGTTAGACCAACAGAAAAAAAAAATTAGTTGGCAAAGTTCCAAAAGAGTGCATACTAAAATGGGAGACAACATCTATACAAAACTGTAGGCATTCACACATAGACAATCCCATGTCATACACAGTGCACTTAAAAACGTTGTGAGACATGGAAAAATGAAACCACGAAATTCATGTTTTGATGAGGGAGAGGGAAGGTTTTGATCCAGAGGGCTAAAAACTACTAAAAATTCATACTTGCTCCATAAACAAATTCTTTGACCAAGACCTGGTGAGGATGTAAGTAAGAGCAAATTGCAATACCTCTATAAACAAAGATTAGCACCAAAGTGCAGATGGGTCTGAGAGATGCGAAGTAATTTGCCTAAGTGAGAGGCAAAATTGGGACAGCATACCCATTTGTTAACTCTTGGCTCTGCCACCTGTGCTAATAAGCCTTTTTCATTTCCCTAGCCCTGCTCCTCCCAAGCAGGCAGCCTGGAAATCAATGACTTAGGGTGGGCAGCATGTTTTGCATGCAGAGTGTTACCTAGTAAAGTAGGTAGTAGCATTGGCCTCTGTGTCCTGAGGCCTCAGGGCATCATACACATACTTGAGGTCCTCCAAGTCTGAGAGCTCAGGGATCCCACAGGACAACATCTATAAGGAGAATAAAGGAGAAGAGATGGTGCCTAAAACAACCAGGAATCTCGCTTCTTCCCCACTATAAGGCAAGATTTTCTACAGCTACGCTCCCTAACGCTCCTAAGGGGTGGTGGACGGATGCCGTGGACAGTGGCTGGAGGGCCATGAGAATGGAGGGGCTGAAGCAGGAAGCCAGACACCCGCATAGACACCACTGTCCTGGGGCATCTGGGCCCTGCCTTTATCTAGAGCTCAAAAAAGTAGATCTCCAGGGATCCCTTGAATCAGGACAGGGAAGTCTTAAAGAAGTGCCAGGGGCTAAAAAGGAGGGGTTCAGAAAGGATGGTGCTCCTCACCAGGCCCAGCAGGTTGAGGAAGAGGTGGGTGTGCTTGCGAATGAGGTTGTAGGCTTGGCAGCAAAGGTCAACAAAATCATGGAAGCGGCTGGAAGGCTTGTCACCCCCATTGATGACATACGCCATGTCCGAGGTGAAGACAAAGGGGGCACGGTCCCTGGGCCAAGGGGAACATACAGGTAGAAGATCAACATGGAGGAGGAAGCCCACCCTGGGGGTTTATTGGGGATGGTTCCCCTCACCCCTCATCACCTATGCAAACCTGGATAGATGGGGCTCTCTGGTTTTTTTTCCTACTTTAATCCTAAAACGTCCCCAGAAATATCCTTCATTGTTTCTTGTCCGTAAACTAGCAGGATTTTTTCCCTGGATATCTAATTGTACTCCATTTGCTGTGGTTTGGGCTCTTTTCCTTTTGCTTAGTCGTCAGCAGAGAGAGAGCAGCTGGTCCCTGCTTTCTGCAAGACCCTGCAAGGACCTGACCTCTTTCTCAGTCTTCTCTTCTCCAAAGCTGCTCAGCCTGAACCATGCTCTGAAGTGCAGCCCCTTCCATCATAGGCTTGTGTCCCAGCTCTGGTCCCAGCAGTGGAACCATTTCCACTGACCAACACCACCCCCACAAACCCTACATACCATCCCTGCTTCAGAAGACCACCAAGGACCACTTACCGCTTAATGTTGCCGAACATCTGGGCATGTCCCAGGAAGCGGCCAAAATCAATGTGAAACATGTGGCCAGTCGTCTTCAGCATGATGTTGTCATTGTGTCGGTCACAGATGCCCAAGACGTACGTGGCCACACAGCAGCCGGCGCAGGAATAGATGAAATTCTCCACGGCCTGGAAGGAGGCAAGGGAGATGGGAGAGGACATAAAGCTGGCTTGGAAGGACTCCATGGGCACAGCCAGACTGAATTCCACCAGTTCTGGGCTCTAGTGAGTCCCAATAGTATCTCACATCTGCCTGTTCAGCCTTTATCATGGACCAGTGTACACACTGATACACACAGATTCATCGCTTGTATCTTATGGAGTATAGGAAGATGGAAGGCTTCTATGTGTATCTCCACCACTTTATCTGAAATTCATCTTCCTCTGCACCTTTCTTTCTCCCAGGGAGCGTGGTTGGAAAGACAATGAACTCATCCAGAGCCCAAATTGGACCACCCCAGGTGGAAGAGACCTTAAAAGAGAGGAAGACTGACATATGCAACTTTCCCAATCAGTTGTGACCATCTTAACTCAAGCACACACTGAGGCAGCCAACTTAAGGGTCCCTTCTTGACCCTGCTCTGAACTCTTCCATCCTCCTCCCTGCCCCCCAAACAATAATTATCCCCAGTGTTCTTAGTAACCGCTAAATGTTAATTTCACTAAAGTCACTTCACTCTGAAGAAGAGCTGAGGCAGCTTAACAGTTCTGGGTGTGTTTTACACCTGAAAATCAGATATCTCTAGTTTGCAAAGTGTGTTATATATATTTTTGAGTTTAAAGCAGGAGGGGAAAGGGAAGGGGTTGGACCTATCTTATTTTATCTGGTCAATACCTGTCTCTTATCTCTTTCCAAAAAGTAAAACTATGTGGAATTATTAAATGGACACTTTCATTGTCTAAATCCTCTTTGTGACAATTATAGAATTCCCAAGAACTCCAGAAAGGTGCATCAGCAGAGGACGACAACCATCACAGCCAACCAGGAATGTACAGAGTTGGGAATGGAAGAAAGCTTCCCAGACAGAGAATGTGCGCCCTCCCTACATCCCTCTACAAGTTTCCGCCATCCTTCACAGACCCTCCTTGAGTCCCACACCTCCCCAGACCTTCCCAGCTCACACTGACGACTCCACATTGATCTCCTGCAGCCACTCCGCGACCACTGCTCACTAAGGGTTTAGTCTTTTTACTCCCCCAGGGCTTAGGGATCTCCAGCGGCTTCTTGGCTGTTCCACAAGGCCTGTTTCAAAACTAGCTATACAGAGAAACCTCCCAGATACTTACTGAATTAAACCAGATGACTAACCCGTAGGAAACTCAGAATAGAAAGTCTGTAAAGAAATCACAGAATGTGCCTTCTGGAAGCAAGACTATTTCCATGGAAGGGGAGCATAGGAATAAAAGGAAACCAATCAATAAGGGATGTAACACATCAACTCCCAGTCTTGACTTTCACTTCCATCGACTTGCCTTCTTGACACAGATATTCTTTCTACCTGAAATGCATCCTCTTTTGACTTGCACAATAGCTGTGTGCCCATGGGCACATGAGTAAGTCCCATCACCTAAGTTTGTAGGGTGTTAGCTGCTTACTGGCAGGAAGTCTCACTGAACAAGAGGAGCTCTCCTGATTTAAGGGCTTTCACTTGCAGGGGGTAGGGAACTCTCTTTGCTGAGTAAGTGGCCAAGAACCAAGCATCTCTATTTCTTTCCTACTGGAAGCCATCATAAGAAACTACCAGCATTATTCTAGCAGAAAGGCAAGAAGAGCTGACAAGCTAGCTATGAAAGGCTTATTAAATACTAAAAGAGTTACTTTTCTATGTGTGTATTATTGTTGTATATACATCTCTCATATTTACTGTGACTGTTTATTACCTTGGCAGGGAGTAATCATAATTCCAGCACCAATCATGGTGCCTGTACATGTGGCTGTTTAATAACTGAAAAACACATGTTAGTAGAAACAGTATAGGTGGGGGGCGGGGGGTAGTGGAGAATCCATTACTGCTCTCCAAGGGCAGAGGACCTGGAAGTCTGTAACATAGAGGGAGGGAATTTTGAAGGATGTGGAAGGGATTACTAGCATCTCAAGGTATCACGGACATGCACGTAGCTCCCTAAGCTGCAGCATAAGTTATCACGCGATGGGGATGGAGGGGTGAGACTCCAGAGGCAGGCAGAGCTGGGTTACATGTGCATGCGGTGCTGTGGGTGTTGGACTTTTCTTTTAGGACACAGGGAACCTTTGGAGAACTTGGAGCAAAGGAGTGACATAAGCAGGTTTGCATTTTGCAAAACACCTCTGAAATCAAGCAGAGAACGGTGATGGAAGGAGGAGGCAGGCTAGTGGTTCAGGGAACTGAGAGTAAAGCGCTGAAAGGAATGGAAAGAAGAGGACAGATGTGAGAACTGTTTGGGAGGAAGTATCAGCAGGGCTTGGTACAGCAGAGGTGGAACAGTGGAAGCCACGAAAAGACCCACGGCTCTGGCTCGGGTGGCTGCACAGAGGGTCACACCATTTCCTGAGAGTAAACACACAAAAAGCCGGTTTCGAGAGAGGGCAGACAAAAAGTTGAGTTTTGCCTACGCTGAGATGTCCAGCAAGCAGGTGGATACAGAGTGTACAGTTCGAGAGAGGGAAGAGAGAAGACTTTGGAAGGCATTAGCACATGGGTGGTAAAGTAAGACAAGATGATGGGCTGGCACAAGAAGAATGCAGAGAGTACCGCAGGTCAGGAATTAAACCCTGAGGAACGTCAATGTTCAAGGCCATTTAAGATTATCTAAATAGATGTTCATGAAACAACATTCTGATTATAATTTGTCCACTAGGTTTTCCCTCAGGGATAAAATGCATTGATCAATATAAATTAGTAATTGGATCCCTTTGGAAGTTCAATTGAATCAATTAGCATCTCTGGCTTATAGTCAGTCTCTTATGAGTGTGGTTACTGTGATTTGTTACCTCCCCTAAACTCAGTTAACCCAGAGACCAGAGCCATGAAACGGTGGCCCAGCCATGGACCACACACAGCAGGCCACCAAGGCCCTCCGCCCAGTAAAGCTCCACCTGAGGGACAGGTCAGCCCCTTTTCTATCACCTCCATTTCCTACCTAAGCTTAATTCTGGCTTCCCGCTACAGCCTTGCCCCAAACCAGCTCCCAGACTAGGAACTAGCCAATCTTAATTCACATCTACGTAAAGAGGAGTTGGGTTAAAATGATCTTTAAAGTCTCTTCCAACTAACGTCTGTTCTATAAAGTACTGAACCCCTCAGAGGACACAGAACTGAATAGGATCCATGATTAGGAGAGACACAGGCAGGTTCTCAAAGGCTGGCCCCCCTCCTCCAAAACTCAGTCTGACAGGGGAACACAGTGAAGGTTTCCCAGTTGGCTACCAGGAGATTTTCTGTCCACTTAGGAGTCACTTGACCCACCCCCAGACATCTGGATATGCCAGCCAGCCAAGAAAGGGCGTGTCTTTCCTCCCAACGCAGCCGAGCTGTCTCCTCTGAGCATGTGCAGGCCTCGAGGTAGCACGGCGATGTGCCAGACTCGGGACACCCTGCCCCAGCCCCGCCTGCTACTCCCAGCCCTACCTTCTCGTACTCGTCCTCTCCAGGGTTGTGCTTCTGCAGCCAGTCGGCCAGGGGCCGGTCCTTGAAGGAGCCAGTCACCCCGTGCTCCACCTGGATCTTGCGCAGGGTCTCAGCATTGGGAATCATCTCCACCATTCCTGTGAGGGGGACACTGGGTCACTCTCCAGAACGGAGGGAAGGGACTGTCAGGAGAGCGCTACAAGTGCTTGCCAGATGCTTCTGCGTAAATAAACTCTAGGGCACTCGGACCAAGTCTCATAACAAGGGGAGCAGATCATGACAGACAGGATGTCATTTCCCAGGTCTCACATTCAGCATTGTGACTCTGGTCTCTCCTATTCATAGCTGCTGCTCCTTTTTGTTTTTAATTTTTACTCTGGGAATTTTCAAATGCATCTAAGAATAAAGAAATGGGTCACGTACTCACACATATCCACTGCCCAGTTTCAAAAGTCATCAACACTTTGCTAATCTTGTCTCATCTATTTCACTCACCCAACACTGCTGCCTCCCCCCAGCCTGGCTGGAGTATTTTAAAGCAAATACCAGACATGTCATTTCACTTGTAAATATTTCAAGTACAAATAATAAGGACAAAACCATGATGCCATTATCACATCCAAAAATTAACAATCATTCTTTAGTCTGATTTAAACTAATCTCACCCAACCCAGTCCCTATTCATATTTTCTTTTCACAGCTGGTTCAGGTGAATCAGGATCCAAAGTCTACAGAGTCCGTTCGGCTGTTCTGTTTTATGTCTCTCTATGATCCCTGCCTTCTTTTTTTACGCCACTCCACAGCTTCTGATGAAATCATCTTGCCCTTTCGATGTTTCCAGGGAAGCACAAAGGTGGTGTTGGGAATAGGCAAAAGGACAGAAAGCAAAGGGCATCCCCTCATCCTACCCTCCACCCCATTCACAGCCCTGTCCACTGCCAACTGACCTCTGCCCCTGCCAGTGGAGAAGCAGCGGAAAATCACCATGCGCATGTCCAGCCCCTCCTGGACCCAGATCTTGCTCATGATGCGAATCATCTGCAGGGTGAGCATGTCCTGACGAAGGTCATCCCCACACTGGAGGGAGGAAGAGAATGATGACCAGAACCATCTCTGCTGCCTTTCTTGGCTCCCAGATCTCCCAGAAGGATCCAAACTATAGTGACAGGGACTGCCCAGTTGTCCACCTCTGACCTACCTACTCAGCTCATACCAGGTCAAACCGCCAGAGATGGGCTATGCAGTGTTCTGGCTCTTCCCAAACCCCACATCCCCATCAAAATTGAAGTCAGGTTCCCCTTCTTCATGCATCCCTCCTGACCATCAAGCCCTTTTGAATCTTGAATGTTTGTACCTTGGACTCAGAACTTACGCACCACAAATACATACATACATAAATACATATGTATATGTATGTGTGTGTGTGTGTATATATATATATATATATATATAATCAAATCACATGTGCATTTCATGTCCACCCACTAGATTACATGCCTTGAAACTATCATTCGCTTATCCAAAACATGGATGTATCAGTTAGAAGGCCTTATGGTTCAACTAGTCCAATCTGCATCTGATATCTTAATTTCCTCTTTGACATCACTGCCACATAGTCATTCAGCCTCTGCTTGAATATCCCCAGGGACAGCAGATCACCACCTTACCTATTCCACTGTGGGGGTAGCTCTGCCTTCTAGAAAGTACTTCTGTATATCGAGCTGTCAGTTGCCTCCCTGCATGTCCCAACCCCTGGGGCCATGCAGAATCAGTTTATTTCCTTTTTCATCTGACGGTCTTTCATATATTAAGATGACAACGTGGAATAGCAGAAAGAGAACTAGCCCGGGGCTGCTTCTGCCACCTTGGGTTCCTCCCCTTCTCTCTACCACCTCCGTCCCACCAGGCTTGAGGGCAATGTCCTCACCTTGAAGATGACTCTGATGTTCTCACCCATCGGATCCACATTCTGGAAGGAGAGCTTGAGGGGGACTGCATTGGAATTGAAGTAGGAACAGTCCTGCCACAGCAGAGGGGGTAGTGAGGAGTGGGGTGGTCTGCGCCCAGGAAGGAGAATGGCCTGTCTACTTGGGTCAAGCTGCTTCCCTCCACCTGCTTGTGGTTTCTTCCAGATTTTCTCAGGAGCCCCATTCCTTCCTGAGCGCCATCGTCTATGCAGCTTGTTGTGAGCTCAACTCGAGCACCCGCTCTCTCATCCCTTCAGTTCATTCTGCACACAACTTATGGGTTGTGTGGCTTCTGGTAAGTCATGTGTCCCATCCAGTAAGTCATGCGTCCCATCTACACCTCAGTTTACTCCGCCGTGAAATGGGGTTCCCAACAGTTGTGACTTTCTAAGCCATGAGGATGAGATGCAATAACCAGCTTGAAGCACTCAGCAGTGCCAGGAGCCAAGAGTGCTCTTACATAACACACGACAGCTTCTCCAGCCCGGCTTCAACCCAACACGGTCACGAGACACTTCCCTAGCACTCCACCCTATCACCCCACAGCTACTGGAGAAAAGTCCCTGTGTGCCAGGGTTGGGGGAAGACCCCAAACATGCCTTTCTTCCTCATCTTTTTCGATAAATGGGTGTGCAAGGACTTTGCCTCCACTGAATCCTCCCCACTCCAAGAGCCCCAAACCCACCAGTCACTTACCCTGGGCACAATGCCCTTCACTAGAAGACTGGGGCTAAGCGGCAGGCGACAGGAGCCGTTGAGGGCAAAGAACTGTTTTACCTCCTCCAGGCCATTGCGGAGGATCCCCTGAGAGGACGGGAGGAGGCGAAGGAAAGGGGGTGAGGTGAGGGGCTCATAGCTGCACTCAGCACCAGGCCTCTCCCCAGGGCGGGCATCCAACAGTGACTGGTCTGAAAACAGCCCCCTGGGAACATGGACAGCCTCCAGGAGACTGTGAGGAAGAAAGACCAGCCCTCCCATACCGCAGCCTGGGACAGTGCGCCCAGCACCTCAAGAGGCTAGATGATGACAGAGCAGCGTAAGGCAGGCCCCGTGAACCGAGCGAGCAAGCTGCGAGTCAAGGGAAGAGGCTGCTCAGACTGCTGCCAAGAAAAGCTGACCATTTGGCCTTTACAATCTCAATTTTTAAATGTTAGCCACAGGCACACTGCTGGCCTAACTCAGCCTGTCTGTGCAAACAGGGAAAGGTGCCCTCTGTGGGTTGGCCACGGCACACAACATGGTGAACAGAGTCTCACTGCATTTCAGCTCTCACTGGCCCCCTCTCCCTGGGTGCTCTTGTGTAGTGAACAACTTACTACACAAGACCAATGAACAACCGTGCTCAGCCTTTAAGGCAAAAAGTTAAATAAAAATTTTAATACTTTGCTGGCCAAACAAAACATATCCATGGGCTTTATCCAGCTTGCAGACTGTCAGTTTGTGACCTAGGGGTTAGAGTCACATCTGTCCAGCCCTTAAATCAGAGATGGCCGAGGGCCATCCTGCTGGTTAGGATGCCTAGGAAGTCCATGACTGGCTGCAGAAGCCCAGGACCAGAAATGGGTAGATGTAGCCTCACTGCACTCACCTGCCGTGCAGATGGGGTGGCCTCCCGGACCTGCTGGGCCAGCTTGGCCAGGGTGTTGACAAGCCAGCACTGGCGGTTAAACTCCTCCCTTAGCCCCTTGCCACAGCAGCACAGCAAGGCCGCCAGCAGGTACTGGTAGCGGATGCTGAACTGGGAGTCCTTGAGGCCGTCTTTCAGCAACCTGCAAGGCAAACGAAGTGGGGAGTCAGGCCGCTCAAAGGATCACAGGCAAGGGAGTGCAGGGGGAGAGGGATCAGACCCAGCTCCACCCCCAGACTTGGGAGGGAAAATAGCTCTGCACACACGGCTCATACAGAGGTGTTCCTCCGTATCCCAGTCTATTCCCACTCTGCCTTTAAGTAGAGCTCAAAGCCCCTTGGCATCCATTTCTCCTCTTTCCACCATGTACGGGTGGGTAGGAGGGCCAGGGAAGATCCTCGCTGTGCTACCCAGGGGTGGACTGAGACCCCTGAGCATAAGGGGCTGGCCCAAAGCCACATGGTAAGTGAGCAGCATACTAAACCCCACCCTGCATGCCTAGGAGTCAAACACTCTCAAGTAAAGGGCCCACATCTCCCCCACCTTTCTTGCACACAGTTTTACCAGAAGAAGTAGTGAGTCACTCTCAAGTCAGAGATTGCCCGTTTCAGGAGGAAGCGCACCAAGGGGCTATCCAGGTAGCACTCATACTTTAGGGCCTGTTTAGGAGAGAGGGAAGATGAGGCTGTATTGACTGCCTGTAATCCATACCTAGCACTGCCTCCACCCTAGGTTCTAAAGGGGAGAATGCAGACCAAGCTGGGGATTGGGGGTGGGACTGTCAGAACTGGAGGGCAGGCCATTCCACCCACCTGCACGAGCTGGGGCAGGTAGTCAAGGAGCTCAGCATCCGACAAGGAGCCAATCCACTGGACAGCCATACGCCGCACCTCCTGGTCCGGGAAGCTGTGAAACAGAGCCCAGCACCCTGACAACCCAGCCGCAGGCACCGGAGCGAGCCAGCACCTCACACCTGAGCTTTGGAGGCATGGGTGGAGAAAAGACAAAGTCTCTCAGACTCTGTCAAAGCTACAGAAGAATCCTTAGCCCTTCTCTAGAGAGCAACCTTGAGAATGGCCCTGTCCTCTGGTCAAAGCTGGACTCAGGCCACAGATGAACAGGAGGGTAGTCATGTTCCTTCCTTGTATGACTTAAAGAGAACAGGACAGAGCCCTCAATCCCACTCCTAAAGACCTCTTCCTTAGCTCCCACTGTGCCAGAAACTCCTGTCACCAAAGAGTCCTCATGAGGGTCAAAGCATTGTGTCTTGGTACTGCCCTTTAATGCAGATCTTGCCAAGTGAATAACAGAGAGTTGGGGAATTTTATATAAGTCTGTATACCTTGGCAGAATTAGTTTAGCAGAGCAAAACCATTGCCACAAAAAGTCCCGAAGGCAAGACAGGATGGAGTAGATTTGAATTTCTGAAAAGGTGAGAAAGGAGCCAAGAATGCCGGGTACTGTCTGGGAAAGGCAGCCCAGCAGTCTGAGACTGGGAGCCTTGTGTACCCCAAGAACTCTTTAGAGGAGAGAGGGAAGAGAGGATGGCTAGAGGAGAACTAAATGAGAAGGTCTGGGTCACACGGGTGTGTGAACTTGCCAAAACTTGGCAACTGTGCAGGTAAGGCTGGGGCATTTCCTTACGTGTAAGTTTCGCCTCAAAAGAAGAAAAACAAACACTGAGCTCTAGCCAATGATATTCATGCTAAAGCATTTAGGGGTGGAGTTATGATGCCTGTGATTTACATCAAAATGCATTAAAAAATAAGATGGACTGAAGGAAGGAAGGATGGATGGATGGATACACATACAATAAAGGAAACAGAGCAAATGCTTATGGTTAGAGTCCAGGTGGTGGGTAAACAGATGTTCACTGCAAAATGTTCAATTTTGTTATTACATGTTTGAGAAATGTTCGTAATATAACATTGGGGAAGGGAATGAGACAAAAACAGAAAGGGAGAAGTGGAAAAGCCCTGAATTTCCAGCCCCACTTTATCACTTTGCCCAGGGCTGGCTCAGGTCAGCTGGCTCAGGCCACTGGCTTTTCCCAGTGGACAGTGTGAAGCCCTGGCTTCTGGAAGGACACCTGGTCAGTAAAGGTGAGTGTTACAACTCACGTGGCATGTAGGAGCCCCAGGGCATCCTGGTGGTTCATGTGGGTCCACTGCTTCAGGAGAACATAGATGTCGGGCAGGCAAGCCCACTCCCAGCTCGGGGCGCTGGCGAGTACCAGTGGAAGTGAGCTCACCTCTGAGTGGCAATAATATCGCTTCTCCCACAGGCGCTTCTTGTCAGCATCAGTGAGCCTGGGGTGCGGGCAGTAGGGGAGGTGAGAGAGCAGAGTCAGCCAGAGGGTAGAGTATTTATTCTCCAACAGAATGCTACACACTCTCCAACTCTGGTTCCTCAACTATGCGGCATTACGGTCACCTGAGGAGCTGTGTACATTTCTCATGCCCAGGCCACAGCCCATACTAATTAACTCATAATGTCTGGGGAAGTGACATTGGTATTTTCAAAAGATGCCTAGGTGACTGCAATGTGGAAAGGGAACCAGGGCCCAAATCTCATCTTCGATGCTGACTCTGGGGTGTCTCAGACCTGAGGCAGAATGCAGGGCCAAAGGCACAGAATTTGCTCCTCCTCCTAAGGGTGCCCTTTTGGGGCACCACTCCCAAGTACAGCCACCAGAGGGCAGTGGTTCCTGCAGGGCAGGGTTTGGGCAGCTCAGACATCCTAGGGCTTCCTGGGGCCAGCTGGAGGATTTGTAGGACCTACAGCTAATTAGGCCTTGCCTGAGATCAGGTGTCTAATGGGAGAAGGGAGCTGAGGGACTAATGAAGCCAGAGGTCCAGCAGAGGAGTTGGGGCAGAGGTCTTCAGTCACTCAGCTACTCTGGCTGCACTGGGTGGGGCAGGAAGGAGAGAGATGAGCCCTGTCTCTGTCTGTTTCCCCCACCCACAACAGGTACAGGGCTGTGCGGGAGCCAGAGAGGTGCACGGAGACAGCAGGCATCCCTCCAGCTCCTCCGGGTCCTGATTCCTCCGCCCCCTTCTCTAATCCTGGTGAGAGAAGCAGCCCCAGGGATGACATCAGCTTGGACTCCCTTACCCCTAAGAGCTGCCAGCTTGCCTTGACACCTGATCCTTTTTGAAAAGTGATGAGGCCAGAGAAACGCAAAGGCTGTGGGTATGGAAGGAACAGGAGATGGGGGCAGGGTGGTGCAGTCAGCAGCCCGCTGCCCCAGTGGACAGCAAGTAGTAGACGGCGTATCTGCAGTGTGGGGCAAAGCTCTGGTCCTCCTGGCAAGCTGAGTCTGGGCCAAGTTTCCAGCAGGGGGTGGGCATTTCCAGATCTAATTTCCTAACCCATAGGGCTCCACCTGCCTAGCGTCAGCTCATGAGAAAAGGCCTGGGGCCTGCCCTCAGCAGAACCCTCTCCCTCCCACTTCCTGCCCAGGTGGCAATGCCCACCCCATCCCACCTCTACTCCCAAAGGAAGAGGACAAGGTCATGAAGCTGGGAGGTGAGAGAGGTCAGACAGAATGTGATAGACTTAGTGGGGGCTGAGCCACACATGGGGGATGCCATGGGCCTCACCAGTACAGAGACTCCTTCTGCATGATGTTCTTAAGCACACGTTGGTCTTCCTCGCGGAGGCTGCCAAACTCATAGCAGGGGCTGAACTTGTCTCCGGAGGGGCTGGTGAACTTGATGTCAAAGGCCGAGGCAGGGAAGTCAATCTGAGGGGTGGCATCAGTGAAGCAAGGAGAGAGAACAGGAAGCGAGAGGGGGCTGCCACCTACTCGGGTCTCCAGCTTCTCCCTCACATGCCAGCGTTCCTGCCTCCCTTCCTTACCCTCAGGTCCTTTGTCGACAACATAACCCTGTTAAACTTGGTGTTCTCTAAAGTCCCTTTCAGCTGTAACTTTGCACAAAATAAGAGAAGTAATGGAGAGAAATAAAAATGGGCAAGTGAGGGAGAGGGTGGCCTGAAGTGCATCTAGGTGAGGGGAGGGACAGGCCTCAGCCAGAGCTCTGAAATAAAGTGTCGCCAGGCTGAGCCACTGGACGCTCTGAGCCGAGGTCGGGGAGCCTTCAGCACCGTGCTGGAGGGCACTGCTGCCTGACGGGAGTCAGGCCACGTACCCGGTGTGGGCCCCACCAACTCTAAAGCCTGAGTGAGACCCTGGGTTCCCTGCTCTATGCTGCCAAGTGTCTGTCCTCCTAAAAGGGATATCAAAACTGAGTGAGTCAGTTCCCAGAAGGAGTTCTGTGTTCCCTCATTCAGCAAATGTTTACTGAAGCCTAGTATGGGCCAAGCACTGTTCTATGCCCTCCACGTAGAGTGGAAAATAAGACAGACAAGAATGCTTTTTGAAGCTTTCATTCTGTATCACTATCTCGTTTCATGTCCACTTTGGCGTTGCATGTTCCATACCAAATGCATCTGATGACCACAGAATGTGGAACCACAAACCGGTAGCCAGACCTGGGTGCTGACCGACTCCTCCTCCCCTCCCCAGGAGTCTGTGCACCCACTAGAGCTCTGAATGACTATTTCGGGGAGTGCTTCCCCTCAGACTCCAAGACAGGACAGCTACGATTTTATCACACTCGTAATATGAGGGTTCAACATGAGGGACTCCAAGGAGTTGAATCATGGATGCAGAGGATCTCAGACCCTGTGTTAAGGCCCCTTAATACCTAATGTTAACCTCCAGGATGTGGTCATGGATTCCATAGAACTCGCCCTCCCACCCCAAGTCTAACTACACTCACCTAGTTGCTCAGTTACATCATCAATATCATCCCATGCCCAAAGTTCCAGCATTTTCTCCTCCGTCCCAGCCCAACCTCAAGGCAAGGCCTGGCACTGACTCTGCTGTGGTCCTGATGGGTGGGTGGGAGGCGGGGCTGGGACTGGGCTCTCACCTGCAGGATTACACTGTCCGGCTGGTGGAAATTAGGGGTGCTCCAACGGGCACTGGAGTTTTCCTGTGTTGCTGGCCATAAGCCCAGAAGTTTCCGACCACAGGTCAGGATGCTAAGGAGGATGGGGGGGAGAGGCGCAGATAAGCCAACAAAGCCAGTGGCTAAGGACATGGTTTTCCTTCTGCTCCCTAATCCAAAAATCTGCGTTTTCTGCTTGAAGCAACCACTCAAATACTCTCTCTCATTCTCCGGCACCACAGCCTTTTTCTTCTTCCAAGTCCCAGAAAAGCACCCCCTTCCAGGAAGCTTCCTGAGCTAACCACACCCTAGTCTGGATGACCTGGTGGCAGGGATGCCTTCCTGATGTAGAGAGCCAAACTAGATGACCTTTAAGGTCCTTCTAATGACAAGACCAGATGACATGTTAGCCAAGCATTACATTTCCATGCCTCTCCCAAACAGTCCTGTGCCACCAGTCCTTCCCAGTAGCCCTTGGTTATGTCCATCATCTGGTCACTAGTCCTGTGCCTTGGTCCCTTCCACCAGGGCTGGGACCCTCTGGACTCTGCCAAGTGACCCCTCATGGCCAACCCTCCCAATAAGCAGTGGCCAGTGCAACAGCCAGGCTCCTCTCTCTCTATCCCCCTCCTTCCCTTCCAAGGCCAAGAAGCTACTGCCCTGGGGTTCACGTACTGCCTGAAGTTGAAGAGCGGGGTAGTGACCCAGCCCAGGGCTTCAGGGGCCCGCCGCTGCTTAATGGCCTCCGAGGAGCTCCCGGGCGGGGGGATGGGCAGAGCATAGAGAGTGGCACACAGCAGTGTCTCCCGAGGCAGCCGGTTCACCTGCACCGGGAAGCAGATCCTAGGGAGAACAGGAAACGACATCAGGAGGTGCTGACCCTAGGGTTCCAAGGGACAGGTGGCCCAGGAAGTGAAGCTGAGGCTGAGAACTTGGCCCTCCTCTCAGGATATCAGACATGCTCCGTGGGGAGGCCTTCCTGTTGAACCGGGACCGTCACACACTGTAGATGAGACCTCACTGGACTCGCCCACAAGCACAGTGTAGTGCCTTTGCAGCCTCTCAGTAAGGTGAGGCAGACACCCCCTTAATCTGGGGACTATCCATGGTGACCTGACAAAACTGGCTGGGCCAGAGCCATCTCACAGTTCAGGTGGCTGCATGTCCCATACCGTGAGCCTCATGCCTTCCCGTGTTTTAGGATTTCTACAGAGGACCACCGAGATGCTGCTCCTTGGACAACCCTTATCCACTGAACGATCCCATCCCTCCCCACATCCTGCTGCTGAGAACCAGGAAGCAGCAACAAGCTCTCTGCCCTCCGTTCACCCTCCCTCACGGTCCTCCACCAGTCTGTCTTCTCCCTGCCCCCTTCTCCTAACCCCACAGGGGCACAGCGTGGTTTGTTCTCATCCTAAACATTTTCAAGGCCAAAAGGATAAAGAGAAGGGATTTCTCAAAAGTGAGGGGGGAGGGCAAAAGAACCAAGACACCCAGCCGTTGCCGTGACGCAGGCCCAGCTGTCCTCTCCCAGGCTCCTCTGACGGAACCACCGAGTTAATCACTCAGAGCTCAGGATAAGGAGCTGGGGTGGGGTGGGGTAGAGCTATGGAAAGAGAGGGAAGGCCCACATTACCTTTTGGGGAAGCTGTCCCTGGGCCAAAGTCCACACTGTCACACCCTTCTGGCAGTCCAGGACCTCAGCTTCTATGCCAGAGGGCACAGAGGCAGAGCTGCCACCCCCAAGGTCAGCAGTTTCATAAAGCAGCCTCCCTTCAGGCTGCCCCTCACTCCTCCAGGGGACTCTCCTCTCCACCCAAGTGAGGCACTCCTTCCCTCCCTCCCACCGGAGACTGGCAGAGCCCTGTTCTGTCCCAGCTGCCTGGGGGTTGGGGTGGGCAGCTATAATTAGGGCCCCTCCAGCAGCCATCGGACATGCCAGGAGCCTGGCTGGGGTGGCAGAGCGAGGCTGCTGAGCCTATTTTGAGAGATAATCAGCTGACCCCATAGCAAAGAGCAGAAGGAGCTGGGCCTGGTCCCTTTCTTTACACCCAGGAAGAGGCTTCCAGCCTCCTGTCAAAGGAAGAGGGGAGTGAAGAAACTTTCTCACTGAAATCATAATCCCTGGAACCAGTCAAGGCCCCCTCTCTTCAGTCCTTGACTGTGCTTGGGATTCCACAATCCCTCCATGGACGTTCCCCAAGGGGCAGTCAGAATAATCAGCAGGTTGGCTGCAGCCCTGAACCTCCTCCCTGCCCAAGAAACCCCTCCTTCCCTCTGCAACCCATTCTTCAACATCACATCACTTATAAAAGGGCTGCCTCCTCCAGGAAGGGTTCCTGAGATGTGCTGGTTCCAGTTCTGGGTCATCCACTTACACCCTTGGGCAACTACTCCCACCTCTGCACCTCAGTTTTCTCACCACTGCAAAGGATCACACAGCTTCGCTTGAGTGGTGTGTATACATAGTCTGTGTGCTTTTTGCTGTGTGATACTGTGGCTACTGCACTAGAAATGGGCTATACAGATAATATTTTTATGTATAAAAATCCCCTTGTATCACAAGTCAGTGTCAGTCACTTGGAACAGGACCTGAGAGCTCTCCCTCAGCATTTATCACGTGCTAGGTATTGCCATGCCCCAATGCTCTTGAACAATCCCACAGGTGGGTCCTATTACCATGCCCACTGGCGTTGGATAAGCCGCCCAAGGGTGCACCTGCAGTAAGGACGGGAGGATGACTGCACCCAGAGCCTGTGCTCTGACCCTTCACTGCAGCGTCTTTTCCCCAGTGCCTCTGTCTTCACCAGGAAGGTGCCAAACGGTGTCCAGATGCCCCTGGGGCATCTGGATGGGCAGTGCTGAGAGGACACCTTCTGCAAGGCCCCAGGCAGGTGCCCGTTGGGATTCCAGGCAGAAATCTCTGGCAGGGAGTGGAATGAGACCCAGAGAGTAGGCAGGCAGGCTGAGGGAGGGCAGGCCTGGCTGCTTCTATACCGCTGACCCTCGATGGGGAAAGGGTCTAAGGCCAATTTTGTGGGGTCTGCCCAGCCTGGAGCACTGTATAGCATCCCTCCCTTGCCAGCGGAAGTAACTAAGGCCAGAGAATGCCAAGGGAGCGGGGAACTCACCAGAAGCCTCCAGAAAGGCTCTCCTTTTGTTTCATGAAAGGACTTTATTCACACCTTTGTTGCACTGAGAATCACACAAGTGTGAAGACAGGAGAAAGGGCCTGCCTCCCCAGTTTTCCGGCTACAATGTGACCCCCCCCATTGACTTATTTCAGCATCCTTGGCCTCCCCAAGGACCCTCTCAGTCTCTCTAATATGTACTCCAAATACTGAAGCAGTAATTCTGCTCTGCAGACAAAGACTCAGATGTCGTCAGTATGGGGAAGTGAACCTGGGGTGACAAACAAGGACTTTCTAACTCTCTGGAGGGAGGGCAGAGCACCGCACTCAAGAGGCCGGGGCAGGCAAACCCCTGCAGCCGCTCGAGGCGTCCTTGCCTCCATTTCCTTCCTGCTTTGCATGGCTCACATCTACCTTCCTGGCAGCAGATTATTGTTGATAAATGCTAATTAATACTATCTCGGGCTTATGGTTTTCACATTCATAACTGATCTACCTCATGTCAATGCCACAACTGTCTCTAAGTTAAGCAAATGTCCCCACTTTACAGTTTGAGACACTGAGACATAGAGAGACCAGAACAAGATTAAAATACATCCTGGTTTCTGTGGCTCCAAGCCCATTACTCTTTCCTCCAGACAACTTTCTCTTCTCCATTTATAAGTCCCCTCTCTAGTTTGTGGAAACTTGGGGAAGAAAAGTCAGGGAAATCTTTGAAGGGAGACAAGATCAAAACAATGAGTTATCGGTGAAACTAACAATGAACATTGTATGTGACCCTTTGTGGTTCACCAAGAGCCTTCACGGACGCTTCTCTTGGGAGTCTCATAACAGCTTGAGGAGTAGAGTTATACTTGTCCTCATTTACAAGTTAGGGAAGTAGAGACTCAAGATGCTGAATGACTTGTTTGGCTAGGATTAGTGAGCATGCCTCGTTCCTGCTGAAGCCTGGAGGGAGGGCTTACCGCTGGTCCCAGATGATGAGGTGAAAGAGGTACTTGGAGAAGTGAGCCCTTCGGGTCTGCAGGGGACTGCACAGCTCCTTCCCGCCATGGCTGAGGGAGCAGGAGAGGTAGAAGTCTTCATAGCTACAAGAGGTGGGGGTGGGGGCAGGTCAGGCCACTCAGCTCCCAAACCCCCTCTCAATCACCTCAACTATGCCAACATTATTTCCCTTGGAAAAACTCCTCTGGCTCTCTGGGGACTGTAACAGGGGTCACGGACAGGATGGCCAGATTGGAGCTGCAGAAGTGTGCTCCCGGAGAAGCAACTCGATCTGGAGCCCTCTGCCCAGTTTCAGGCTCCATGCTGGGTCATGGTTTTTCTTCCTTCTTCACAGGGAACCGGCCATGCAGCCTCCTCCTTCCAGTCAGCTCCAGCCCACCGGGGTCGGGTGTGCGTGTGTGCACATGCGCAGGTGAGAAGGGTGGGGGATGAAAACGACATCTGCCTACTTGAATGCCAGCACATGGGGGTCCCTGTGGCCTGTGACAGGTGCCTGACAGAAGAGGTCAGAGAAGGCCCTGGTTTCCCAGGCTGCCTCCTTTGTTCTCTGTCAATTGCCTAGAGGAATACATTAAGTGAGGAACAAAGAGAAGGGGAGGGAGGGGCAGGAGGGGTCCGGAAGGGGAAGGTGGAGCCCATGCCTATTCCCCCAGGCCTTGGATGCTGGGGACCCTGTAGAGGAGCTGAGGATTACCCAGTGAAGGAGCCTCTCTACACCCACCACTTCAGTCCAGAAGAAGGGTCATCTTCCACCTCCCCACCCCTCCCCTTGTGCATCTGCAGGGGTGTGCAGTCATTGGCTGTGGGGCAGGCACTGGATCTGGGAAGCAGCCATCTGTCACCAAGTCTCCATCAGCTGGCCTTGGAAGGGAGGGGGGCAGGGATGCCTGTGCAGCCAGCTCTGAGCCAGCACTAAGAGGGAATGGCAGGATCTGCCCCAGGCAGCCTCTTCACCATCTCCTAGGAGACCTTTTCTCTCCTCTGGGACATTCCAGCCCATGTGCCCCTCAGGCACTTGGCTCTCCCCCGCAGCCAACGTGCACCACGAAGCCAGAGATCTAAATGTAGGGCAGTGGGAGAAGCCATCTGGAAATCAAATTCTACTCTCTCCTGCAAGCCATCAGCCCTGGGCTCACCTGGCAGCCCAGGTGATAGGGATGCGGTGAGTGGCATAGACGGTGAAGGCCAGGGGCCTGGGGAAATGGCAGGCCTCCTGGACCAGGTCATGCTTGTGGCTCCCGTGAACTGCTGTCTGGAAGTCTGCGTTGAATGTGCTGCAGTACAGCTCTACCAGGTCCAAGATGGCAGCTGTCAGGGCTTCCATGACCTTCTCTGTGAAAGGAAGGGGTCAGAAGGAAAAGTCACGAGGCCTCAACAAGCCCCATCTTGTTGCCATGGTGCTGCCTAGGATGGAATACCCTAGGAAATAGACCCCAAATGCCAGTCAGATTTCTAAGTAGCCATGACAAAGTGCACCCATCTGTGGTGAAAGGAGAAAAAGCAGGAGCATGTCATAAGCTTCTCATCAAATGACAGATATTAAATTTTAAATGCTGTCCTTTTATACACTGCAACTTATTTAATGTGAAATGTCCTTTCTTTCAGGAAATAGTGGGAATCACAATTGTTGGTTATTTTTAAAAAGTCATTGCTTGGCAAAATAAAAGATGACAACTTCTATGTTCATCCCCAAAATAATACTTTTGGAACATTTTATTGGTCCATGAAACCCAAAAGGCTGGGAATCACTGACCAAAAATCCCAGAACTTGGGCTTTGTAGGGCAAAGTTCTGCTTGAAAGACTCAAGGAATCCTAGTGAAAAATTCCCTATCACCTGCTCCCCAGGCCCATCCTAACTCAGAAACACAGGGCTGAGGAGATGCTTGGAGAATAACCACAACCTCCCTAAGGGAGAGTTTTCGCATCTAGAACCCAGGGCTAACTTTGCATCACCACCCCGCCCCACCCCACCCCACCCTCACCCTCACCCTCATACCCACTCGTCACTACCTCGCAGGGACACCACAGGAATAACCAGTAAAAATAATGAGAAAACACTGTGTGGAAAGAAATGTGATCTCCAGATGTGCCCAAGCCTCTGATAAGGAAACACAGACATCGCCCCGGCAGGCAGTCGGGAGGGCCTGGAGGAAAGGGATGCGGGCAGAGGCGGCAGTGTCTGCCTGCCCTGACTGGATGAAGACAGAGCGGTTCTCTTACCTCGGTTCTCCCTCACAGCCAAGACACTGGGGTCCTATTGGGGAAAAAGGAGAAGGAGGGGAACTTCAGGGCCACAGCCTTTTCTGTCCCAGCTGGAAGAAGGGCTTTTCAGAGCTGTGCTCCTCTGGACCAAACTGGACTGAAGTGTGAGGAGCAGAGATTCCCCAGGGAGGACAAAGTAATGATTTGTACCAGACCCGTGTAACGGGCAAAGTGAGCCAGACCAAGGGTAAAATCATCGTGTCCACCCAGATGAGACACACTAACCCTCAAGCCACTCTGCTACAGACCAAGTGCCTGTCATACCGGCCCTGTCTGCCCAGCACACAGTCCCCGCTGGGGAGTCAGGAAGCCCCTGGCTCAGGGAGGTTTTGGTTTTGCACCCTGATCCCGATGCAAACTGCCAGGCAATGCCTCAGTGATAGTGAGTAATGTGTTTGCTGGTTCGAGCTCCCAGAAATCAGTCCCAGGCGGCGGACCCTAGCCCACTCTCATCTTCAGGAAGAAGGGACACACGTGGCATCCCTTTCCCAAGGACTCTTGTGGTTATTCAAACACAAAAGATGGAGGTGCAGAGAAGAGTCTGGACAGCTAATTATCCAACTGCCTGTGAACATTCCTCTCCTCCTTCCCCATGCTAGCGCTCTGGGCCCCATTACCTTCTGAATTTTAGGCTGTATGCGGGAGGGACAGGGGGGCAGCTGGTTGAGAGCATTGGTGATCTCGGGGGTTTCCACAGCAGCCAGGGCATTGCAGATGGCCTTGACGGACTGGACCACCCTATCAGCCTTCAGTGGGAAGTCCCCCTGTGAGAGGAGGCACAGTGAGGCTGGCAGGCTGGCACTCTTAGCTTCCCGCGCCCAGTGTGGGAGGAAAGGGCTGGGAGGACTGTAAGCTCTGACCCTCAGAAGAAACTAGTGGAATCCATGCTTCATTTTCAAGCACCCAACATCGGCGAATAATCGCTCCTACTGGATTAAATGAGCCATGCTCATGTTCCCCAGGTCTGTCTCAGTCATCCTCCCCGAGCTTCCTCTTACCCCCAGCTACAGCATACTCATACCACACAAACACACACGGCGTCTCCCACAGAGACATCCGCAGGCCAAGTACAGCAAGTAGGCCAAAGAGACCACACTGAGGCACCACTTGTCCATGCAGCCTTATTTCTCCACCCTCTCCTAGAATTTTTAGACCGATCTCATCTCAGTACCACAGGCATGCCAGGCCTACTCCTTCCCCTCTGCACTTTGGCTCCTGAAGTCTTCTCATTTGGAATTCCCTCACTTGTCCTGCCCTGATTACCACCATACATTCAAATCATGGACCAGCTAAAATCCAACTTCCTTCCCAAAGCCCTTGCTGGCCAGTCCCTCTGTCTCTTCCTCTCCATGAGCCCTTGATTAACTCATTACTACCCTGTTCTGCCAACTAATAGCTTTATGTTACTATTCCATTTGTACTCATCTGGAGTAGCCTCTAACATAGGGCCAGACAAGTGCAGAAAAGGGCTTCAGAGGACTAGCCCCTCATCCAGGAAATGTTCAAGCAGAGACTGCTAGAGCAGGGATTCTGGCATTGGTGAGAGCTTTGAACTAGATGTAATGCTGAACTCCCCAAAAGGGAAGGGTCTATGACCACTACTGACTGACTCAATGAGGCAAAGATTGTTTTGAAGATTCTTATCTGAATTTCTTTAGTTTCACAACATTTGGGGCAAATGTTTATTATCATGGTTTTGAGGCTTAAAAACCCCTGTGAATCCAAGTAAGGAGAGCCTTGGCCCTTCCCTGCCTCTGGGACCCTCCGCCTCCTCATGGTAGTCCATCTGTGACACCGGGACCTCAGAACTTCTCAAAGCAGTTTCCTGGGCATTCGCGCTCCAGTGCACATTCAAGTACAGCAGCTGGAGTGACAACTCAATGTCCCTTAGCTTTGGAGATGCCCCGCTGCAGAGACAGGGATCAGGACACAGTTCCTGACCTACTTCTACAGAGGTGCAGAACCCCTCCCCACACACGTGCCAGCTCCCCAACAGCCAGCAGTCTAGGTTTGCCCATGAGCTAAAGGAATGAAAAGAAGTACTCTCCTGACAAATTTTCAATAGCTACTCCAGATCCCTTCTAGGGCGGGCTGATCCCAGGAGGACCCGGGGAGAGGTGGGGAGGAGCTTTGGGCAGCTGGACCAGCCCAGGATCTGTACTCACATCAGCCAGTAGGAAGGCATCCACCTCATTGTGGTAAGTGTCAAACAGAAGACTCAGGGCCTGCCTAGGAAGTTGGGGACAGGGAAAAGTCAAGTCATGGAAGTCAGGACAGACCCCCACTCCATGTACTGGCCAACCCATTCTCTCCCTTTTTCCATGTCTCAGGAAACTGACTCTGGTTTAAAGGAGTTGCCACTCCTTCCATATGTCCCATGAAGACTGAAAGATAGCAAGTCCTTTCTACTCCTCCACCTCTCACCTGAGGAATGACAGCAAAGTACTAGAGGGAAGAAATGTAACACACCTGGAGTGGGCGCCATCCCCATAAGACTCCTGGACTCCACCCCCACCACCTGCAAGAAGCCCTGGCCAAAAGGTAATCAAGGCGTCTGCTGGGGTCCCCTTAGAGTTCCTGCTTGGCCCAAATCCAAGATGGCACCCACTCTCACCTGCTGATGGTCTGTTTGACTGGCCTTTCCTGCAGATGGATGAGGTAGTTCAAAGTGGAGGGGCTCTGGTCATCGTTCACCTATGTAACAAGTGCCCTATTAAGGGAGGGGCAGTGCCTTCATCTCAGCCCAGCGCTCCTACCCTATTCCCACTAAATGTGTTTGTTCCATATCACCCTCTGCTACCCCACGAACCGTCCGGGCCAGGTCGCTGCGTACAGATTTCTGCTCCATCAGCTGTAGCCGAATGTCAATGTCAAACTTGCGGCAGTACTGAATGTACTCATGGCTTCCCAGGGCATGCTTGCTGGTGGGACAGAGGGACAAGACTGTCAGCATCCTGGGGACTTGGTGGAAAAGGAGGTTTAGACCTGAGCCTTAGGGAGAAACAGGAGAACTGAGAGGTGACTCAGGAGGGCTATTTGTGTTGTGCCCCCCTACCTTGGCTCCTAGAAATGTCGTGGTAGAGCCTGTCTAAAGAAAAGCCACCTAATACACTAAGCCCTTAGTCTGTACAAACACTGACTTTCCCAGATATTTATGACCTGTATTGTTATCGGTGGTTCACTCCAGGGTGGGAACTTCTGGTGGGGTGGGGAACAGAGGGACTTCTCAGGGGACAGTGTTTAAACCCCATTCTTGGCTTTGGTATACAAGCTATGTTGGAAGTCAGCCTGTACTCAGACTTGGTTGTGGAGCTCAGTGAGTGACGCTATCCCCCTGCTGAGGTCCTAGGTGTCCCACCCTCTACTGTTATCAACTAGGGTCCTGAGGTCAGCCAAGCACACCCAGCAAGATTCCAAGTCTGTTATTCCAACACCCATCAAAGGTCTGCTTCTGCCCTTCCTCCGTGGGTCCTGCCTGATTGTGAATAGCTATATAAATCTCTACAGACTTCCTGGCAGACACCTGCCTGCTTGCCATTCCCTCTGATCAAGTGACAAGTGAGACCCCTCCTCCACCCCAAGCTCAGAGGAGACCTAGGAAGTCCCTCCATGATTCAGCTTCTTCCTTCCTCCCAAATCACACCTCAGTCAGAAAGGAAACCCAGAAGAGAGGCAGAGTGAGTCTCACCTGCAAGCTAGCACTGTAGGCCTGGGCTGGGTTCCAGCGGCTGAGGAACAGAAGCCGGAAAGGGACTTCCTTCCTCAGCACAGCTGGGAGTCTAGGCCAGCAATGCAGGAGAGAGTAGAGGAGCAAAGGTGGGGTGGGGAGGGAGCCAACAGAGGTGCCCTGGCCTGAAGCCAGCCAGGGTTAAGACTTAAGGGAGTTCTCCACATCCTGAGGGGTCAAGCCTCCGAGCTAGGCCCCAACCTGCTAAGTATGAGCTGCAGCCAAAACCTAGGGCTGGAGAGACTGGGCTCTGGGGCAGGTCTGGTGGGAGTGCCCTGGAAGGAAGGAAGAGTGTGGTTCGGTGGGGGAGGAGGCAGGAAACCCAACCCTCCCCTGGGACTGTCTCTGGGCTCTTATCTGAGAGCAGCCTGCATCCTGGCCCCGCCACGCCCCCTGGCATCAGCCACCCCTGCTAGGCACAGTGGGAAGCCACAGGGCTTCCCTGGGAGCTAGCAGCTTTCTGGAACCCCCAAGAGGGACCTTTCCACCCCATCCCAGGCAGCTGTCTTGTGCTCAGGGGTCTGAACTTTTCTGTTGGTGGGAAGGAAGAGAAGAGACTGGATGGAGGTGGGGAGGACTCTTGGACACAGGTCCTCTGGGGACTTGCTCGCCCCTCGTCTATTGAAGGCCTTCCTATGTGTGCATTTTAGTTGGTGTGAGGGATGCATGACCCCAGGACCATCGTCCTGTCCCACCTCACCCCGCACACTCCCCCTGGGCCTTGGCAAGAAGGTAGAGCCAGACAGCTCATCTACCACCTGTGGACCGATGGACTGGGGGCTCACAAGGGAGATTGGACAGTACCCACCTAATCGGATCCCCACAAGTTCCTCCCTTTGGGCTGGTCCTTCCCTGGTAGATTTACTGATTGCTCACTGGGCCATCCTCACATTTAATCCTCACTATATTTATGGAAGAAACTGAGGGTCAGGGTTTTACGACTAGTAAGTGGCAAGCTAGAACCCAAACCAGCCGTGATGATGTGCCCCACTCTGACCTTGTCCCCTTACAACAGTGACAGGCTGCCAAGGGTGCTTTCCGCCACGAGACACTGATTCTAAGACCCCTCTCAGTCCTCTAGGGGAAACTGCAGACACATGGAAACTGCAGACACATGGAAACATCTTGTCGCCACTCCCTGGAGTTGTGCCACGTGAGGTTCTACCCCTTTCCTTTTCCAGGTGAGGGCCCAGAGGCCACAAGGACCCCATGACATCCCTCGGGTTAAAGAAACCAGCCGAGAACTGCTCTAGCCATAGATCAACCATCCTTCATCCACACCTGGATATAGGAGAATGAGCAAGCAGTGGTACTTATAGGCTCTCCTGAGAACCACAACACAGGCCTCTCCTATCCCCACGCCAAGGCCTGCTTTCATGGGCAACAGGCAACTGGAAGCGTGGGGAGAGAGCAGATCTCCTTATTTCCTGATCTGCTGCCATCTGCCTGATTCCACCTGCCACCTGAAGGGTGTAATCCCCCACTCCAGCCAGAGCTCCAGAGTTGCTGATCCACATCCAACTGTCTGGGGAGGCTACTTGCTGCAGAAGACACTAGGTGGAGAAGGGCTGGCTGCGAGCCTTTGGTGAGGAAGCTAACCAGCAGCACATGCCAGAGGGGACAGGCTTGCTGGCATGGGGAAGGGGGAAGAGAGAGCAACTGTGATTTCTCCCCTAGGTTCCACTGGGCACTTCTGCCCAGTCCTCCTGCCCCTCGCTATAGGCTACCTCACATAATCTAGGGTAGGAGGAAAACCCCACACAATCCCCTGCCACCCCTCTCTCCATCTCTCCATCTCTCCACATGCAGAAGTCTGCAAGCAAATATGACCTAGTCTTTGCCTAATCCCTGCTCAAAACTCTTTCCACAGATTTGGCTCAGGAAACCAGCCAACACTGCTGGAAGACGGAGCTCCTGGGAAAGTGCAACGTGGCTGAGAGTGTGCCTGGAAAGAAGGAGTCCTGCCTGTGGGACTGCGGGGCAGCCAGCAGCCCCAGGCCTGGAGCCCAGCACCTCCCCTAGGAAGCCCCTGGCAAAGCTACTACCCAGAAGGCAGGTGCTGCATCCTATCCCACCCTGCTTGTCCCCAGCTCACTCACTTCTGCAGGAACTCCTCCAGCCCACAGGGCTTCAGCACAAAGTCACCCACATCCACATCCCTCAGTTCATCATGGGTGTAGCACAAGGTCTGGTAGATGAGCAAGTCCACAGTGGAGGAACCTGTAAGGGGTGGGGCAGGGGAGCAATGAAGGGAGTGTTGGGGCAGGAGGGGCTCAGCCTCTACCCTGATCCCCAATTCCCAGCTAAGCGTGCTCCAGTACTATCACCAACCAGATAAAGCAGTTTGGGGTTAAAGGAAGTTACCATGGACCTAAAAAGCTTGCCCCAGAGCCAGTCTCCCAAAGGAGCTTCCTGACCGTCCATCATGCAGGCCACTCGGTGGGGTGGGAACTGAGGCCAAAGGATCCCATCCCACCTCCAGGGAAACTCACCCTCCTCCCCCCAACTTACAGTTGCAGGTAAAAGTGAGTGGCTCCCGAAGGCTGTCACACAACACTGTCACCTTCAGGTTGACCTCATCCCCAAGGCGCTCTGGGCTTGGGGTGACAGCACTCCAGACATATCCAGTGAGGAAGTAGTCTTGGATATTGGAGCCAGACCGAAGGCTGTGCAGGAAGAGAGGCAGAAGGACCCTCGCTCTGCCTTCAGAAGAGAGCAGCCGAGAAGAAGCCTGCTGGGACCCACCCGCCCTGAGGCCCAGGGCCCCTCTGTATCCACTCAGCTTGGCCCTCCAGGTCTGCAGTCCAGGGTGAAGGTGGTGGGGAAGTAGCTCTGGGAAACCGTGTCCTTGACACATTTGCTACAGTTGCAAAATGTTTCCCAGGTGGAGCTGAGCAGTAGGGATAGTTCTAAGATGACAAAGCACCCCAGGCTAAGTACAACAGAAAGGTTTTCTGAATCCATTTCCTTTCTGTTTTAGCTCCAGATAACACTCTCATCTCCATCTGGGGGATATTTGCTCCTAAGGGCCACTGAGCCTGAAGGGGTTGGGGTAATTTGACTGTTAAATCGAGGCTTTATAACTTTTGTCAAATCTATGAGACATCTAAGGTGCCTAGTTAGCGCAGTAAGTAGCACATCAAGTAGCACATCAGTCTCACAATCTGAAACTTCTAAGATTTCAAAAAGCCTACAAACACCTTCTAGAGGAAGCATCCCATAGCTCTGAATGGAGGGTTATTACATGTGCTGCTCCTTTCTTTCTAGAAAGAGGGGACCTCCTCCCCAGCCCCCACAATCCCGCTCTTTAACTCTTACATATCCAGCATGTGGCAAAATGCAGCGACTTCCTCATCTCTCTCCTCTGAGACCTCAAACAGCTCGTGGCCATTGGTGACAGCGTGGGGCCGAGAGACTGCCTTTAAAAGGGGAACAGCTGGCTCAGTGCCTTTGCCCTCAGGACGCCCCTTCCCCCTGCCCTCGAAACTGCACTATTCAACTCTAGGTGTGAAGACTTTCAAGGTGATGGACATTCAGTGAAAAGGGCACAAAAAAATATGGAAAATCCTGGAATATATTTATCTGCCATTCTAGGAGACCAAGGACCAAGTTGAAAAAGAGAACCTGAAGCTTTGGCTGAGTCCAGAAGCCTGGGTAGGATGAACAAGAATGTGGCCAAACCTCCTTCCCAAGGGGGCAGTTTCTAATAAGCTCAGTGCAGCAGGTTGGGCAGTTAGGTGGAGATTTTAGGTGGAGTTAGGTTAGGTGTATACTTCCTCAGACAAGACCTCAAACTGTCTCCTGTAGTCACAGGACTGTTTTTGCTCACCCACAGGGAGTGCTAAAAAAGCCCTCTGGCTAGGCCTGCCACCCAGCCCCCAGAGCAGGAAGTAGGGGAGCTGGTGCATGATGCGAGGCAGGAGGAGGTATCGGCCTGATGGGCCTGCTCACAGCCACCAGGCAAGGCCACCTCAAGGCAATGAAGCTGCAGCGAGAACCAGCCGGTGCCAACACCTGCTTCCGGGGAGCCCAAAGCTGGGGTCTGCACACACAGCAATGCCTCACCTCTCACCCCGCCCTCCGGCTATTCTCATGTCCTCCCCACCCCTTGGGCAGATGGCAGCACCGAGCTCCTGATTTGAATATCCAGAGTTTCCACTGAGTGACCCTCTCCTGTGAGCCTTGCTCCCATGGGTGAGCAGGGAGGGGGTGCGGCAAGGGGAGGGCAGCAGTGGGGGCAGCTGGCATGTGAGGCCCTGGCTCTGCCAAGTTCATGCCTGTGTCCCAGTCAAAACAATAGTACCACTGTCAGCAATTAACCCACAAAAGGGAGAGCGAAGAGTGACAGAGCAACAGAACAAGACAAAGAAACAGAAACAGAGACGCAGAGAAACAGAGAGACAGAGAGAGGAGGGGAAGGCAACGGGTAGAGAACAGAACAGCTTCTGAAGGCCATTTTCATGCCCTTCCAGTGTCACTCCCTGGCTCCATAAGAAAACAAAGCCACTTACGTTCACCCTGCTGGCAGGCCCTGGTGGCATCACCCGGTGCTGGCTGGGAGAGTCTGCCAGGCAGAGGCTGGCAGCGGGCGTACCAAGCTGGCACTTGGAGCCAACCATTTCCAGAGTTGGCTCCGCAGGCCTGGGGTAAGGAGGGTCCCTCTGGCTGGAAGCCCGGCGGAGGCGGGGTGGCGGTACAGGCCGAGGGCCTGAGGGGTCTCTCTGCCCAGTAGGATGGGTCCCTGCATGGAGTTGAGGCGGGGAAGACCAAGGCCGCATATCCCCACTAAGAATGGGCAAGAGCTATGTGCTTTGCCCTCGCTTCTTCAAGGAGACTCTGGAGCAAGCTCCCTCTTGGAGCTCCTATGACACACAGGGGAAGGGGGGGCGGGTGGAGGGAGCAGGAGAGGGAGTGACAGAGATGACCACCTACCAGGGTGGCTGGACCCAGCGAGCAGGCCCAACTCAGCAGGAGGAACTCGGAACTGGGAACAGGACTCTCCCTGCCCTATAAATAGCAGGAGCAGCCCCACCTCTCAGAGCAGGGCCTTTCAAAAGCCCTGAGCTCCATCCAGAGCTATGACTTATCTGAGGAGCTGATGCTACTTCGGGGTCTCTCTTAGCAGCAGCATAGGAAGGAAGGACCACATGGCTTTATCAGAGTCATGAAGGATCCCAGTTGCCAGGACACGAGGTGGAAAAGCCCTGGTGTCCCTTAGACAATTATAAGGAGGAAACAGGGAAGGAATGAGGCGGAACGCTGTCCCTACAGAAGTCATCAGCCGTGCACGAGGGTGCCTCTTGACCCTTCCAGGGCCAGGGCTTCCAGCGTCCAAGGGGGAAACACAAAGCGGCCTTCAAGTCCCGCCCGAGCGCATGCTGCTGGCACTTTGCTTAACCAGGAAAAAAGATCAAAACCACCCTGGAACCCGCTCTGTGCTTTTTTGTAAATACTTTTCTATTTTATATTATGTACTGATAAAAGTGAAATTACTGTTGTCATACTGCATGTTTTCCCCCAAACATTTCAATGTGAAAAGCGGCGAGTGGTGGCGATGGTTGCAGAGCGCCAGGGATGTTACTCCATGCCACTGTGCTGTATGCTCACAATTGGGTAAGCAGTACATTTAATGCAAGTTTATCATGATAAAGTGAGACAGAGGGAGAAAGGTGGGCAGAAAGAGAACACAGAAGTAGACACAGGAAAATGGAGAGAGATAGAGAGGGAAAAAGAGAGACAGAGGGAGAAAGACAGAAGGAAAGAGGGAGACAGGAGAGAGGCAGACACAGAGAAAGACACACACATGGAGAAAGAAACACGGAGAGAGACGGGGAGAGCGAGGACAAGCCGGCTTTGAAATGAGAGAGACCAGGCTTTGTGCCTTGGACCACCAGGCAGGACTGCTGAGGGGTCTGGACCAGGGTCTGATATTCGGTGAGCACCAAACAATGGTTACTGTGAGGATTGAGCCTCATCACCATGCAGCGTTTCCGGCAGAGCTAAAAGCAAAAGCAACTCACTCCTGTCCACAAGGCCATTGGGCCACAGATCCAACCGTGAGTCCCAGAACCCCAGTTCTGTCCTCACATTGTAAAGCAGGAACACACTAGGGACTGGGATTCTGAAATACCTGCACCCAGGAGATGCATAAAACTCAGCCCTGGAAAGGACCCATGTCCCTTCTCCTCTCCCTCACCAAGACCAAGGGGCCGGATGGCAGAAGCAGAGGGCAGGAGAGGACTAAAGGGATGAGTATGCAGCAGATTTGGAACAGCAAAGAAGAGCTATTCTGTTTCTGAATCACATGAGGGAAGGAAGACAGAAGAAACACAGTAAGGTCCTCACCGAAGCAGTAGAAATCCGGTGGTTCTTGCTAGATGTCGAATTTTTTCGGTTGGCATAGCGAGAGACATAGGTGCGGGGGGGCACCTGAGGGGGCATGGTCTTGCTCCGGGCCACAGGTTTTCCAGGAGTGTCCTTGCCAAAGTCCAGAGGCCCCTGGCCCTCCTTCCAACCCCTGGTGGCATCCCGCAACATCTCTGCATCATAGGTTGACTTCAAGTTGAGCCGTGTGATTGCATCATTGATGCCGTCGTAGTCCACAGACCCCCAGAGGGGCCCCATGCTCCCACCTCTTGGCTCCTCTTCTTCCAGGATCTGATGCCCTAGTGATTTGCCTGGAGGCTGCTCAACCAAAGAAAAAGTGTTGATATCACCGGGCTGTGAGATCTTGGAGGGAGACGGGGATCCCTTTCTGGGAGGCAGGGGAGGGGTGTCCCAAATAGAGACTCGAGGAGGCAGAGGAGGTGGGGACAGTTTCTTAGAAGAGCCATCTATGTCCCCCGGTCCTGGGGACAAAGAGAGCCCCCCATCTGAACCATCAAAAATGTAGAGATAGTCTCTAGCCAGGGAGCCTGTGGGCCAGGGAACTGGGCCAGGCGGGGAGCCCTGGGAGGTAGAGTGGTTGGGCAGCCCTTCCTGTGGGGAGAGTGAGTTATAATTGAGGGTAGGATCAGAGCCAGAGAGACCACGTAAGAGCTTGAGGTCCTTCTGCCTTCCTGCCGGCTTGCTGTAGAAGTCCAAGACGGGCTCGTCCCAGTTGATGAGACAGGGGTCTGGGTTCTGCTTGGTTCTGTTTTCCTCCTTGTCATGCCGGAGCCGGGACAGAGCATCATATTCCATCTGCAGGGCTTCAGCCATGGCCAGCTCTTTGCGGCTGATGCCCACCGACTCCAGGGACTTCCAGTGTTCCCCACTGCCCTGAGCTGACGACATGGTGAGGGTGGGGACGCAGGAGACAAGGAAGTCTACTTCCTGCCAACGTCAGGTCTGCAGGGTTGTAGCATGATGTCTGACGGGCACCTGCTGGTGAAGGGTAAAACTATCAATGATTCAGTCACAAAAAGAGGTGTATTAATAATCTGACTTAAGTGACCTGGGCCAGTGCCTGGGCCAGTGCCTGTTCCTTGATTGCCTACAATAAATGGAACAAACGGCACCCTGACCAGTGTGGCTCAGTGGGTTGGGCATCATTCTGCAAAGTGAAGGGCTGAGGGTTTGATTCCCAGTCAGGGCACAGGCCTGTGGCGCAGGTTCAGTCCCCAGCTGGGGCACATACAAGAGGCAACCAATCGATGTTTCTCTCTCACATCAATGTTTCTCTCCCTTTCTCCCTCCCTTCCCCTCTCCCTAATAAATAAATATAATCTTAAAGAAACAGAAAGATGAGGGGAAAAAAGAGATACCAAGACAACCTTATCTATCTATTACATCCATCCACCCTCCCATTCATCTGTGCATGTCTCCACCTCGGGTCTCTAACGCCCATTCCCATCTCTCTCACATGTAGCCAGAGGAAAGAAGAATGTGTCGGCCAACAGAAGACAGAAACAGGGGCTCGTCAGTCAGTTTAGAGAGGCAGCTCTCAGATGCTGCTGGTGGAGAATGTGAAATGGTACAACCTCTTTAAAGCAGAGGCAGCTTCTTGAAAAGATTAACAGTCACCTACTACATGACTCAGCTATCTCGCCCAAGAAAATGAAAGCACGTATCCACACAAAGATTTATACATGAATGTTCATAGCAGACTTACATGTAATATCTTAGAACTGGAAATAACCCAAATGCCCTGGAACAGGTATACGGATTAAAAAATGTGATATGTCCACACAATTGACTATTAATCAGCAACAAAAAGGAATGAATTATTGACACATACAGTATCATAGATAAAGATCAAAATATGCTAAGTAAAACAAGCCAGATAAAAGAGCATGAGTATGTAGGACTCCATTTATACAAAATTCTGGAAAATGCAAACTAATCAATAGTAACAGAGAGCAGGTCAGAGGTTATCTGGGGAAGGGTGGGAAAAGAGATGAGCCTTGGGGCATGAAAATATGTTCACTATCTAGACTGTGGTAAAGGTTTCACATATGTCAAGGCTTCTCAAACTGTATACTTTAAGTATGTACAGTTTACTGTGTGTCAGTCACACCTCAGTAAAGCTGTAAATGAAAGTACAGTGCAGCATGATATGGCACAGGCTGAACAAGGATCCTCCCTAAATACACTGACGTCAGCGATGAAACAAGCTTTCCAAAGGGTGAGACCAGGTGCCTGACAGATTACAGTTCTGCCAAAATATTGATTTCCCCTAGGCCCTCAGGAAGCCAGGCAGAAAGGCAGGGCCAGCTGCCTCTAGCTGCAGGCAGCCCCCTTCATTCACTCGAGTTGGCACCCTTTCTTGTAGAAGCCGTGACACAAAAAAGACACGGAGCAAATGGTTGTAATAACAACGGTAGCCTGGGCCACTGGTTCTCAACCCTGCTGCACGTTAGAAACTGGCAGGACGTTTTAAAAGTATAGTCCTGATGCCCACGATCTCCCGAGAGACTGTGATTTCATTGGTTTGCGGTAGGGCAGTGGTGTTTTTAAGCTGCCCCCACCCCCGCACCGCCCAGACCGGAGATTCTAGTCTGTAGCCAAAGCTGAGAACCAACAGGCCTATGTGTGCACCGTAACTCCTCAACGTTACTGACAGGTTCTTGAAACTGCGACTGTAAACGAAACATAGAATAGAACCAATATCGCCACAGGCCAATAATATAAATGAGAGTTAAGTTCCTAGGGCATGTTTCTGGTCACAGAAACATCACCAAACTTCAAAATAAAGACCCAAATCATTTCTAATATTAAACATTAAAAGAAATGTGTGCTATCCATACATCTAAGAAAGATGAATAAAAACAAGTGAGATAATTATTTTCCAACTCACGTATTCCAGTTCACTGTCATGGGTGACTGGAGCCTTTCCCAGAAGCTCAGGGAGCTAGGCGGGACCCCACCCTGGACAGGACGCCCTTCCACTGCAGGGCCACTCACACCCACACTCAGAGTGGGACACACCAGCCCATCTAAGGGTCACATCTCTGGGATGCGGGAGGAACCCAGAGCACCGAGAAAACCCACGGAGACATGGGGAGAACGTGCAAACTCCACACCAACGGTGGCCCTGGCGGGGATCAATTTTATTTTTTCATCAATGTTATAACAAAATGATGTTATTCAAGAACCTGCTGTACATGTGTTTCAGATGAGCTTGGGGAGGCTAAGTGTGAAGTAGTCACATCTGACCCTTAGCACCAGCAGCAAAGAAGTTCATGATTTCATAAAATTATCAAAAATTGTACATTCTATTGTACTGTTTATCTGGCAGATAATAAATATATGAAGCATGTTCTTCCTCCAGATTAGAAAGCTGAAAACACCAATGCGGAAAAGGTTCAGAGAGATTCTTAGGTGGCAAGTTCCATCAGATCCAAAAAGAGTTAGCAAACAAATTAAAAGATAGAGAGAAAGAGATCTTAAATGAATTAGGACAAGGGTATCCCTTAACTGAGGTCCCTCACACCACCCCAGGACCCTATGTATCTGTCAGGCACAGGCACAGGACCTCGAAGGGCCCGGGCTGGCTCAGCGAATTTTAAGAAGTAGTTTCCCAAAGACAAATTAGCCCAAGCCCAGCCTCAGGCACACAGAGCACTCTGCCAATTCCTCTGCCCATTTGAGTCTCTCCACCCTTCAAAAGCTTCTTAAAAATTATTTTTTGTCTACAGAGAGGAAGAGGCAGTCTTTCTATTTGAAATTCAAAGGAATCAGATGGCCAGATAAGGATACCGGTAATTTAGCTGCCCAGAGCTGGAAAGCTGGTCCCAGGAAAAGGAAGTCCCCATGCTTTAGATGAGAGCCACTACGTAAATGCTCAGAGTTAGACTGAGTTTAAGCCTTTTGATCCCCACTGTGGATTCTGAGCCCTGAGCTGGGGCAAGCAAAATAGTAAGAGGTGCCTTAGCCAGGCACCTCTGTGAAGAGGAAACTTGCAGTCATTGGAAAGAATCTCTCCCAGCATCCTGCCTCTCCCCCCTACTGAATCATCCATATGAGCATTCAGCCTCTCCTTCTCCCACTATGCTCCTGTCACCCTCCACAGGCTCTCTGTCAGGATGGTGCTCCACAGATCTCCCCTCCTTCTCCTGTATCTCCGCCTCTTCTCCTTAACTCAGTCTGTCTCTTCAGCACGTAAACATGTTCAAGCTTCTCCTAACTTTAAAAAGAAAGAGGGGGGAATGCCACTACTCCCCAGGCACCTTCCTTGGCTTTTTTTTATCCTCGCCTGAGAACATGCTTATTGATTTTAGAGCAAGGAGAAGGAAGAGAGAGAGAGAGGGAAAGAAACATTGATAAGTCGCCTCTAGCAGTGCCCCCACCCCTCATAGGCCAGAACTGAAACCTACAGCTTAGGTATGTGCCCTGACCTGGAATCGAACCCACAACCTTTCAGTTATAGGATGATGCTCCAACCAACTTAGCCACACTGGCCAGGGCCCCTTGACATGTCCTCCAGCTAATATCCTTTCTGTTCTTCCTTCCCTTCCCAGCCAGTTTCTCAATTCTCCCTTTTCATTTACTTTTCAACTCACTGTCCTCTGGTTTCTGCCCCTAATACTCCTCTAAAGCTGGCCCAGCAACTAGACCCAGGCCATGCAATTCCAAAAGCATGTCATCTGCCTGCATGTGGCTGTTGCATTGCTCAAAGACCATTCCCTTCCTCCTTAAACACTCGGCCCCTGGCTCCCATGACACCAGTTTTTTTTTGTTCTCCACATCCTTCTTTGTCCTCCTCTTTCTCTGTGCCTCCCTGAAACACTGGTGTTGGCCCAGGGTTCCATTCTCAGCCCACTGTTCACTCAACACCCTCTACTTGGGCAGCTTCATCTGTTCTATCTCCTATTCACACCACTTACCTGTTGATTCCAAATGTGTAGCTCCCCTTAGGTTTATATGCCCACCCGTTCCTCAGACCCCAAATGTCCCAAACTGAATGATCACCTTCTTTCCTCCCGACACCTTCTCCTTCCTCTGGTTCCCCACTATGGGATGGCACCACCCAGCCCACACTAGAAACCTGCAGCCTCTCTGGATTTCTACTTCCTTTCATCCCGAGTCCAATGCCAAGGTCTACCAACCTTTCCTCTTCATTGATAATACTTCCCAAATCTAGTCCTTCCTTCCATCCCAACTGCTGCTGTCCTAATTAAACCCTTATCTTCTCTCACCTGGGTTATAATAATAGCCTCTTACAGTACTTCCTCCTACTAATCTTTCCCTCTATAAGACTTTTTCCACAGAGCAGCCAGAGGGCTCTTTCTAGAGTATCCGACCCGCTCACTCCCAGGTTAAACTCCTTCTAAGGCTCTCTATGTGGTTCCTTTACAAGGTCTTTATCACGGCCACCATCTCCCTCCAATCTGCAACCACTCGTTACCAAGTATTTGATACCTCCGGGATTTTGCTTCTACTCCTAGGCAAGTCCTTCCCGATACTTGTTCCCTGACTCCAACGTACTCTTCTCAGACTTTGCTCAGATACCGTGTTCTTCAGAAAGCCTCCTCTGAACCCGCAGATTGAAGGAAGGGCCCCTTCTTTATGCTCCCAATAAAGCAACCTGTACTTATCTCAAACACAGTCTTAAAATATTTTATTCAAAATTAAAGGTGTACGGATCTGTCACCCTCACTAAGCTCCTCAAATTCCAAATTCACTTCATTTCCACTGACAAAAATATACGTGAACTGGGATACAAGGGCAGAGTATTCTGGCTGTAAGAATTTTTAGACATAGAGATAGGTGGTCAGGATGCAGGTGGCTTCCTTCTTTGGGGTCCTTCAAACACAGGACTGGGTTTCAACTAAGTAGGCCAGGTCTGGCATCCAAAGGCAGGTGAGTGGATGGACAACACCACCACATGAAGTGATTTCTGGTTCTGGGAGTCTTGGTTCTGACCTATTGAATCCCTTCAAGCAAATTTCTCAGAGGACTCCAACCCAAGCTAAGGCTTCTTAACCCTGAGGGAAAGAGAAGAAAGGTCAGAGGAAGACCCAGCAGGCCCAGCTCCTGAGTTCTTCCCAGACTGGAATGCAGATGAGGGAAGCTGAGCTACCCCTCTTTAACCACCACCTGTCCCCGGCCTCCTGGCCAGGACACCAACCAGACCGTCTGTCAGCTGTCAGAGAAGGAGGCCCAGCCTGCTAAAAGCTCATGCCTGGGCCACACTGAGAGCCACTCCTCGCAAAATGCTCAGGCTTGGTTCACCCTGATGCTGAGGGATCCACGGTGAGGAGGCAGGACAGGCAGCAACCCTCAGCACCAGGAAAGCCACCCCTAACGTGAAGAGCAGGTTCGGAGCAGAGTGGCAGCCAGGTGCAGGGGAAATCCAGACAGGGAAAGAGGGACGGCGGGAGCAACCAGTCCCAACAACCTGGAGCTATGCTGAGACTCACGCTCCGAACTGCATTTTCCAGGAGAAGGGGCAATGCACAAAGTATTTTAGGAATCAGTCCCATCACATTTCCTGCTTCCCTCTTCCCTAATTCACCTCATTCTCTGCCAGCCTCTGCTGCGCTGATAACTTAGAAACTGCTCTTTTTCCTTAGCCCTCAAGGGCTACTAGAAATTCTGTAGAAAAGCAAACATCCACGTAGGTCCCAGGAGAGAGGTGGGGCGGATCCATCCACGGAGAGAAGGCTAGGGCCAGTTCTGCTACGCCAGGCAACCCCAGGGGGCACCCACACCCTGTGTTCTAAACGAATGATACCCTTGACCACAACAAAGAAAACCATGTGAATGGCGCTCCTTGGAATTGTGTTCTCCTTGTTCACCTTGGTGGCCCTGCTGTGTTCTCATCTAGTAACCATCTCTGAGAGCAGATAAAAATCGTCTAAAAGGTCATTTCAGCCCGCTTCCTTTCATCACCTTCATGCACTGCTGGTTAACATTCATTACCCCACACATGCGTTCTCTCTGTCTCTGCTCACCCATCTGAAAGAAAGATGCAAGCGTTTCACCCCGAAATACTTCGGCCTGAACCACTTAACAACTAGGACGGTCTCTATATAAATATAACACCACCCACAAAACTGAACATTGACACAATAACATTATATATATAATGTCATATATATAGATACGAATATAGAGTCCACATTTGTTGCTTGGGAAGTTTTTCAAACATATGAATTCCTAGTCCCTCTCCCAGAGGGTCTGATTCAGTACAGTGAGTCCCTGGACTCTGAATGTTTCTAAGCCCCTCAAGAGATTCAAATGTGCAGCCAGGTATGACCCACCAACTAGGGTTTCAGAACTCCCACCAAGACAAGTGGGAACTGTGAAAGGGACCCCAAAAAGCTCTGGTCAGCTGGTGAAGGAAGTGGACATGCATCGGGCCAAGCAGGTCAACGCGAGGCTCTATGCAGCACCAGGCACCAAACTCAGTTCCACACAAGCTGCCAACAGATGGCTGAAGGCTGGCAGGGGGGCAGGAAATGGGGTCAGAGTCCAACACACAACTGTTCAGAGTCAGAGGGTGGAGAGTAAAGAGAAGGCACTTCCTCCAGTGAGCTGCCAGAGGGGGAGGGCCCAGCGGCCAGCACTGACAGCAGCTTCGGTGGACAAGGCTTCCTGTTGCCTTGCTCAGGACACCGTATCAGAGCTGCTCTGCTTGGGATGGCCTAATGGGTCTAGGTCATCTTCTCCTCACTTCCTGAGCCACAGACCTGGATCCCAACGGGTGCTGAGTACTGATTACATGTCCAGAGCCGTGCTAGACCTATAAGTATTCAGGTGACTGTGTCACAAGTCCAGAGAGCTCACAACGTAGCAAAGATGATAATATCCATAAATACATCAATTCCCCTCCCAGGGCACAAAGCAGGGAAGATGTCTTGGCCCATCTTCACTAGGTGGGGAAAGTGGAAAGCTGTCAACAAGGTAATGAAAAATACAGAGGGTTTCAAGCCCCCAGCCTTGGGCATCTCACTTTTTAGTAGTTTTTACTAAGGAAAGTGGACTCAGTTTTAGGACTTCCCTAGGGAGCACCTCCTCTCAAGCACAGAATGGGTCAAGGGGTTGGAGGCCTTAAGAACTTGATCCCTTTGGCTTCCAGAGTTTTCTCTTCAGAAAGGATCCCTGACCCTAACCAGCCCCCAAGAGCTGCACTTACCCATACCCAAAATTCCACTGGCTTTGTAGCCAAGGACCTACCGCCTATACCCACCTCAGTCCACAAACCTGCAGCCCTGCTCCACCTCTCCCTCCCAGAGCCCCAGCTCAAACACAGGAGCTCAAAATGTGCTATGCTAGGAATCCAATTCCTCCAGCAGGAAGGTATACAAAAAGGTCAAGCAAGCCAACTCCTTGCCTCAAACAGATACGCATCTGATCTCTGCTTGCATACTGAAAACCTGCAGGTTTTACACAGCTTCTTTGACGTCAGGCCCATCAGTGAATCACATGCACTGGCAGAGTCTTCCTCTTAGCTAACCTGTATCACCTTGGTGTGGTTCTCAGTTCCAGATGAGGGGAGACAGAAAACAACTGCCTATGTTTGCTTCCCACTCATACAGCCCCTTTCTAGAATCCTCTTGGCCAAATTAAAGCAACCCCACATGATTCAGTCTTTCCTACTGGAACTTACTTTCCATCTCTATCTTCCCTAGGCCTACCCTGGACTTTCCACTAATTTGAAGTCAAAGTGGATAAAAGAATTAGTAGAGAGTTCTCTGGGTCCTAGGAGAACAGAGGGACAGGTGCTAGGAGGCTGTGTGACATGGTTAGATTGAACTGGGTTTGTTTAGAGCCCTGGAGTCCCTGATCCCAGCTCAGAAACCATTCACAATTGGTTCTGTTCACACACACACACACACACACACACACACACACACACACACAGAATCCACAAGATCTCACCTCTCACCACATACCCTGCAGACTTGGGATCTGAGTATCAGTTGGGGGTGGAAGAGGTGAGGCAGCTTGTGGCTCCTCTCAAAACTTTCCTTCCTAGAACTGACGATTTAGATGGGAGAACCAGGGATCAGGAGCTGGCCATCAGCTGAAAGGAACCTTTTGCAAAGAGGAAAGAAAGGTCTTGGCAGAGCGTGGATCTCCAACCCAGGAATCATCCCAGGAGCCAGAGCAGCCGCATCTCTGTCTGGTCCACACTTCCTGCTTTCTCCCCACCACCTGACCTCAGCCACTGCAGCCTCAAGAACCCTCCTTTCTATTTCAGATCCACTGGGTGGAAATGTAAACTGGTGCAGCCAGTAGGGAAAACAGTATGGAAGTTCCTCAAAAAAAAATAAGAATACAGCAATTCCTCTTCTGAGTATTTATCTGAAGAAATCCAAAACAGTAATTCACAAAGATATATGCAGCCCCTATGTTGACTGCAGTGTTATTTACAATAGCTAAGATACATAAGCAATCTAAGTGTCCAACCATGGATGAATGAATAAAGAAGACATGTTAGATGCCAGCCCAGTAGCTCAGTTGGTTAGAGCATCATCCCGATGCACCAAGGTTGTGGGTTCGATCCTCGGTCAGGGCATATATAAGAATCAGCAAATAGATGCATAAATAAATGAACAACAAATCTATTTGTCTCTCTCCCTCTCTCTTTCTCTAAATCAATTTTTAAAAAGATATAGTACATATATACAATGGAATATTATTTAGTTATAAGAAAAGATGGACACAGAGGACAGACCATGTGAGGACGCAAAGAGAAGGTGGCCATCTACATGCCAGAAAGGCCTCAGGAAAAACCAACCCTACCAGCATGCTGATCTTGGATTTCCAGCTCCAAAACTGCACTGGGCTCCAAATGCTGGCTTCTGCTGATAAGCCACTGTCCCATAAGCAGCTTTAATTGTTGGGTTGGTCAAAAAGTTCATCCCCCCGCACCATCCGCAGTTAGATGGCTCTAGTAGCACTTAGTCCTCTTTAACTTCATTTGAAACAATTTTGTTAGATTGTATTGTGACAGCTGTCATATCAGAGTGCATCTTAAAAAAACTTATCAAAATTGGTGAATTTTTGTGCAGCTATTTTAATATTGAAGATGGAAGAAAATATACATTTTTGGCATAATATGCTTTATTATTTCAAGAAAGGTAAAAATGCAACTGAAATGCAAAAAAAGATTTGTGCAGTGTATGGATAAGGTGCTGTGACTGACTGAATGTGTCAAAAGTGGTTTGTGAAGTTTCTTGGTACTATTGACATGTTGGCCAAATAATTCTTTGCTGTGGGGCTGTCTTATGCATTAGAAGACATTTAGCGGAACCCGTGGCCTCTACCCACTAGAGTCAAATAGGGAGACATAGATGGCATACTCGAAATATCCAAATCAATAAAGTTATTGGTGAAAATGAAAAATGCATCTTTTATTTTATGGAAAAACTAAATGGACTTTTTGGCCAACCCAGTAGAATGGCAACAAGTCTGCAAAGAACACAGACCCTCAGCCCACATGACTGTTCGTATATTTGGAAAATGAAACACACTCTTTATCCTTCCCTGTATCACAACACAAGCTGGTCATGAGGCAGACCTCGCTAGGATCGATCAACTCCCAACACACAATCATTTTAAAGCCTCCACTAGGGATTGTGTCACCAGAGGAGGTGGCCCTTGCAAAATAACCTTTTGAAGGCACAACCACTGGCACCAGAGAAAAGACCACAAGATTCCTTGTTATCTCATTCCTTGCATACCACCTCTATGCGCTGTAAATGTTAACTACCCTGTGACCACCAGTGTGTCTCCATTTTGTTCTTTATCCCATCTTCGAGATTTCCTTGTTTTGCTTTCTCCCATCTCCTTAATCTATCACCAACAGATTTCACGTAACCCTCCTTACATCTTCTCTGATTCTAAATGCACAAGAAGAACCCTGACCGGTGGGTGGCTCAGTTAGTTGGAGAGTCATCCCAGTACAATGAAAGTGACCAGTTTAGTCCCGGGTCAGGGCGAGTGCAAGAATTGAGTGGATACATGAAATCAGTGTTTCTCTCTCTCTTTCAAATAATTTTTTTAAAGTTAAAAAAAATGTGGACAAAACCAAGGGGGAGGGTGGAAGCAAGGGAGGGAGATGGGTTTGGCTGGGGTTGGGAGGAGAGGTGGGGGGAAAATGCAGAGAACTGTAATTGAACAACAATGAAATAATAAAAAAAAAAATAAATGCATAAAAAGAACTGCAAAACTACCACTCTCCAGAGCATTTTCTCAACGTGTTAAGATCTTGCTTCTGGACATGTCCTGAAAATTTTGGCTCAAATACACTCTTATAAACTTGTAAGGAAGGGGGAGGGAGGGAGGGAGGAAATGTCAAATATTGCCATTTGTGACAACAGTGACAGATCTAGAGGGTATTATGCTCACTGAAATAAATCAGAGGGGAAAGAACAAAGCATATGATTTCATTCATATGTGGAATACCAAATAAAAATGTACCAAATCAACTAAAACGAACAAACAAAAAACTAGTAGATACAGACAACACAATGGTGGTCACCAGAGATAAGGAGCGCAGGGCGGGGGAAGAGAGTAAAGGCGCTCCAATACATGGCAAAAGGAGACTAGACTTTTGACGGTGGGCACAAAACAGAGCACACAGATATCAATTACAGTGTTGTACACCTGAAATGTGTGCTATTAACCAATGTTACTTCGATAAACAATTGAAATTAAAAAAGCTTTTTTTAAAGAAAAAGAGTTATTCCCAGCTTCCTCAGCCCTCCAGAGAAAGGCAGTGGGACGGAAGTGTGAGGGCTAAGAGGAACTCCCAGGATGAATTTCCCTTACCAATCTTGGCCCCCAGCTGATGTGGGCTGAAGGGGACTCTGTCCCCTCTGTTACCTCCAGCTGAACCTGGAGAGGACTCCTGAGGAAACATCTTCACAGACCACTTTCCCACCAGCACAACCCTCACCAGGAAAAGAACCCCACCCTGGCTGGGTAGCTCAGATGGTTAGAGCATTATCTCCACACGCCAAGGTTGCAGGTTCAATCCCCTGCAAGACTCAACCAATGGATGCATAATAAGTGGAACAAGAAATCAATGTTTCTCTCTCTCCCTTCCTCTCTCTCTCACAAATCAGTTTTTAAAAAATTTTTTAAAGAAAAGAAAAAGAACCCCAACATTTCCAAACAGCAATATCAAGGATCCAGGAAACCCTACGTCTCTGAAGGTACTGCAGGACCCACGAAGCAACGCATAAGCCCCTCCGGGAGGAGAACGTGAGAACATGGGCGTGTGAGGATGGGGACATAGCAGCCCCCTCCAGTCTTTGCCTGCTCATCTGCTCTCCCTTCATCAGCGCCTCGGCTTTACTTCACAGAGCCATTTGCTTCCTGCAAAACAAGGGCTCCTGGCAAAGCCCAGACTGCCGCCTCCGTCACCTCCAGCTGAACCTGCAGACCAGCTTACCCAGCTCATGCCCTGTGGAATCCAGTTCTCCAGGATTCCTTCCTGGGGCTGTAAGAACTCCCTGGAGGAGAGCAGCCCATTAAGCAGAATCCAGAAAGTAGGTCATAGCTGCTTCTATCCAGCTGAGGCACCAAAGCCAGGACAGAACATGCCCTGCCTGGGGAGAAGGGATGAGAAGCAGTGGGAATCCACCTCACGCTCAGGTTCAGCCTTGACACCCCACGTCCTCAAGTTCAGGGTCAGGCTAACCTATCAGTGTCTGCACGGAGCAAGGATGCACTTCAAACACGGTCCTAGCCCACGGCAAGGAGACAGATGTATCTCAGGGTAACTGCAAAGACACCGGACTAACCAGAGTGCACCGAATAATGCCAGTGAGACCATCCTCCAGAGAACGTCGTTGCTGGGGATCAATGCTCTGATTTTTAGGGAGTGGCTCCAGTTCATTTAATTATAACAATTCTCTGGTGGTTTTCTGGTAGCACCTTCCCGATACCTCTAAAAGGGTTTCTCCCTTCTCCATGACAGAGTCCTCTCATCTTTCAGAGATGAGGGGAGTGAGGACCACTAAGGGTCACCAACTTCCCCTGGGTATCACACTGGAAAAGGGTCCAGACAGCTGACACTCAGAAATAATCTTGGCCCCAGCCCTATGCACCCCCTACAAGTGCTCACTTGGCACCGATGTGCCAAAGCCTTGGGACAAGCAGAAGTCAAGAAATTAGTCCGCAGAACAATTCTACACTCGGAGTAGAGAAGGTGGGGCCAGCAGCCAGGTGTGAAGTGTGATGGCTCTGTCTGTGGGAAGAGAGGGGTGGCGGCCTATCAGCCCAGGTTGGGGGCCAGTGGGCAGGGACACACTGTGTGGGCGGTGGGCTACTGGCAGTTGGCAGCCACATGCTTGGCTCAGAGGAGCGTGAAAGGAAGTTGAGCAAAAAAGGTAAGTCAGCCATCCATATGAACCTCCAAGGAGCTGAAGACCTGCTCCCACACCATGCCCAGGGCAAGCTCCTGCCCTCCCTCTGGGCAAGGAAGTTCTACACCACTGTCCAGAGCCCTACCCACTGTCCCTCTGCCACCACAATTCCTCAACTAGCCATCTAGACATGTGGTCTGAAACAGAAAATATCTTCAGACAGCGCTAGCTCTCCAAATCAAGAAAATCCCTCATAGGGATCCTAAGCCATGGTAACTGCACAAACAGCACACCCCCACACACACTTCCCCCCCAACACACACCCATACATACTCACATACTCTCCAACTCACTCACTCCCTCATTGGCTCCCTGAGGATGGAAAGCTGGCCTAGACACCTTGAAGTCGAGATCTTAGCATCATTGGCAAACGAGTCTGAGGAAAAGTAGATGGAAGGTGGAACCCAGAAGAGAAAGGAAACAGGAACTTTGGCCCCAGGGGACCGCTCTGGGCCTTCCCAAGGAGGTCCTTCCCAAGCAGATCCTTCCTGGTTCACATTTCAACACACGGGGCAGGCCAGGGGAGCACCAGGGAGTGAGGACACCAGGGAAGAAGACCCCAGACAGGACAGCCCAGGGGGCCTTTGCCCAAGGCCACCCAGCTCCGGCAGGCTTCAGGGGTGATACTTCCTAAGCCAGGGCTGAGTGGAGATAACTACAGGGCTTATCAGGCGATAAGCCCTGGGATAACTACAGAGCAGGGTGGGAAAAGAAAGGGGTGCTAGTTCTCAAGCAGCCCCCACCTTTCAGCCCAGAAAAAAAAACACACACACACACAAAGAACACTACCAAACACCTGACACTAATTTACACAGGCTGTTAGAGGCCTAGGCGTTAGTGCCCCCAGGGACACTTGCATTTGTACAGCGGAGTCTGAGGGGAAGAGTGCCCAGCCCAAGTACTCTGGCAGCCTTCAGGGAAATATCTGGTGGCCCTGGGAAGAACGACCCATTAATGTAGGAGGGCAGATCCCGGGTATAGGCTGGGCCTCTCCATGGCCTCCCCTGGTCTCAGCCACTGAACCCCAGGAATCCGCTGCCCCTCTCCAGAACACAAATCCTTCAGTGTCGCCCACCAGGCAGCCTGTCCTTTTCAGTCACTGACCCCCTCCAATCCCTGGCCTTGGCTATTGCAAACCCAGCCTGACCCAGGCAACCACCAGGCCTTCTGTAGTAGCCACACACTCCCGCTCCACTATTCCCAGTAGCCTGCAGGAAGGATATCCTCCTCGGGGCAGCCAAGGACACTGAACTGGCGGCAGGGATTCTATTTACCAGGGTCAAAGGAGAAACCCCACTGGGGAAGCAGGGCCCTAACAGGGAACTGAGAAATGAGGTCCCCTCCAAGATGGCCTCTCAGTGTCCAGAGTCTGCAGACTGCAGGCAGTGGTCTTGATGGTGCCAGACCACAGGGGTCTCCAGCCATGACTCCCCACATCAGCCTGGTCACCCCCAGACCTGTCCCAGTGGTAGGCCCAGTGCCTTCAACCTGGCTTGTCTGCTCGTAAGGCAGGTATACACCCCATGCCCTATTTCCCAGGCCACCTGACTCAGGGCCTGGTGAAAGCCAGGGGTGAGGCTGGAGGGCCCTTCTCTACCTCCTGCTTTCTCTCTCCTCTTTCCGCCCCAACTCAACATCCTTAGACGCCTTCCTGGCCAACCCTTTCGAACTCTCCTTACTTCTCTTATTCTCAGTGTCTCCTTAACACTGTGATGCTGTGTGCATGACATGACTGATTAAAATGCTGGCCTAGTGTCTGGGGCCAAGAACAACTCACCTGCCTTATATGGCATAAAACCCATTTTTGCATCTCTGTGCATGAAGGGGTCAGGGAGATGTATTTTCTAAGTAGGAGGTGACTCGGAGGTGGAGAAGTAGAGCAAGGAACCATGTCGGTTCGTCTTATTGTTGCTCTGCACAAGCCCTGATGCCTTTCTCCCATCTTCTGTGCCCCACTCTGCACAGGAAGGTCCCAAGGGAGACAGAGGTCTCCCTAAGAGAGAGCCCAAGCCTACATCGGGCAAAGTGGACACTCAGCAGACGGGGGAGCCACAGCCCACCCGGCACAGTGTTGCACACTCACGCTCCTCCAGCCCCATCCTCACGGGGCCATCACTCATCGTGACCCTCTCTCAGGCAACAGTCAGAAGCCGTTCTCAGCAGGCAGTAGCTGACATGCTTGGCAGCTGGACATGTAGCCAGGGTGCGACTGCATGCGTAGACCTATGGGAGCTGACAATCCACAGGCACCTTGCTGAAATACCATTACAAGTAACATAATCATCATTGCAAAGTCTGTCAAATCTCCAGGGTCATGGTTGAGACTGGAGTGGGTTTTTTTGTTTGTTTGTTTTAAGAGAGAGAAAGAAACATCCATGTGTGGTTGCCTCTCACATGGCCCCCACTGGGGACCTGGCCCACCAGGCATGTGCCCTGACTAGGAATCGAACCGCAACCCTCTGGTCCACAGCCCGTGCCCACACCAGCCAGGGAGAGACTGGAGTGTTTTGATGGGAGGGAGAGGAGCGAGCAGAAAGGAAGGCTAAGTGAATATGAGCATCACAGAAATAGGAGGAAGGAAACAGAGCTATTGTTTGCCTCTGGTATGTTGTGCCAGATATTGTCTTGTTTAATCCTCGCAACAATCTTAAGTGTGGATATTATTACCCTTACTTTATGAATGAGGAAACTAGAAAACAGGAAAGGGATTGAATGAATTGCTCAAGGTCACACAACTAGTAAATGACAAGAGCAGGATTTAAACTAAAACTTTTTTAAGGTCAAAATTCAGTATTTTTCCCATCCTGCCACACACCCAGACACATCACATTTTACTAAGTGTTCAAGCTGATACCAAAGATTATCCTGATGCATCCCTGCATTCTCCCTCCATACCCCAAAACACTTCTTCACCTTTGCCAGCTGCTCAAAAAACAAGCGAATTAAAAAAACAAAAAACAAAAGACAAAAAAGCAGTCCAGTTTTGCAGACAAGAGAACCAATGACCAGAGGAGGGAAACGACTGTCTGAGTCACACGGCCAGTCATTGGCTGCAGTGGGACTAGAAGCAGGTCTTGGACTCTCACTCCAGTGCTCTTCCTAGACTGAGCCACCCATTCTCAGAATCTTCCAAGGAAGGGGCTCCCCCAGCCTTCCTGTTTCAATTCTCTCTCAGATTGGTCCATTCCTTTCCAAGCTACCAATTGCTTTCATTAAGTGAACTCTTAGGCACTGGAAAGTTATTATTCCTTTCTGGTACCTGAATGATTTAAACAGCATCCTAGTCTGTCTCCCCTGCACTCCACTGTCAGGATAACCCTCCTGCAGTATAGCTCTGGTCATGTCACTCTTCTGATGAAAGGGTTTCTGCCTCTCCCTTCCTTGTCAGATACTCACGACTCCCCACAATGCCCTGGTTGGGCAACTCAGTTGGTTAGAGGAGCATCGTCCATATCTGCCAAGATTGCAGGTTGGCACCTGGTCATAGCACATGCAAGAGTCAACCAATGAATGCATGAATAAGTGGGACAACAAATGGATGTTTCTCACTCTCCCCACCTCTGTCTATCTCTAAAATCACTTAAAAGACACCCTACACTGAGCCCCAGCCCAGTCCCCTGCAGACCCCCAAGCGCTGATGGTTCTTAACCATTCTCCAGGGCCCCAAGTTTTCCCACAGACTTTCACTCCTGTGAGCGCCTTCTGGAGCCCCACTTGCCCTCTACAGAATACTTGCTCTTATACTGCAGCCTCGTCTCATGCCCTCTGACTACCACTTTGTTCTCTTCCAAACATCTCTAAAACTTTTAGTGCATTCGACTGCATTTATATTGTTTTGTATTATCTCTCCTAGTCACCAGAATAAAAATATCTTTCATCCATGTAGGTACTTTATAGTTCCAAAAGCACTTTCATAGACATTAACCCATTAATCTTATAAATAAAAATAACCTCTTATTTATCTTGTCTTCCCCATGCTGCTCAGTGCAGTATTTTACACAACCTACAGAGCTTTTACAGACTGCATTCTGAGGGCGCTCTGACCAACCCAGAGAACAGTCACATCCTCATGTTGCAGGAGCAGAGGTTCTGAGGCTGAATGAGGAAGGCCAAGTTGTAATGTACTTTTCCATGCAAATACCTTTCCAATAGCACTTACTAGATTCTCAGTTTACAGGCCCTGAAAATATTAAGCACTCTGGTAAGCTTCCATACTTCTATGAAATGCTACCCAAGATTACACCAAACTTGGGGCAGCCATGTCGGCAAGTGACTCATTCTGAACCTACAGGGTTATCCCGTACCACAGAGACATTCATCCACTCACTTGGATTTTCTGGAGCATGGCGTGGTTACCTCAGAGTCTGGGACCACGTTGAATTCAAGTCTATATGCCTAGGGTTCAGCTCAAACCTGCTGTTGAAGGGTGATAGAGTAACTGTAACCACCACCATCTACTGGGCCCTTGTCGTTTATGGGGCGCTGCTCTAGGCAGTTCGTGAATGACCTCGTTTCATTCATACAACAGCCTTTCTCCCCCTGGTGCTATTATTTCTCCTGTCTTCCGTATGAGGAAACGGAAGCACGGGTACATTAAGTAACTTTCCCAAGGTCAAACCACTAGTCTGTGGGGAAACCAGATTTTGAACCCAAGGAATCTGACCCCAGAGCCATGCTCTTAACCTTACACTGAACTTATCCCGTCTCTCCATTGATGAATTTGAGAACAGAAGAGCAGAGGCATTGCTGCAGATGTTTTTGTTGGAAGGACAATTAACCAACTATTAATGAATCCACTCTCTATTATCCACAGTTACCACCAGAGTCCTTCTCAAACCAGCCTCGAGTTCAGTCAGAGTACATCTACAAGTAATTTCCTGATCTACAAGGAGAAAATCCTAGTAAGCAAGATACAGAAGATTGATTTAATTCATTCTTAGTGAACGAAGTGCTTCAAGAACATCAACACTGGGAAGATAGGGATTTTGTCTGCCTTCTTCACTGCTGCGCACTTAGGAGAGCGTCTCGTACATAGTGTACATTCGATGCACAACCAGTGAGTGAAAAAATTAATGAACGAAAGGTAAAATGAAAACTCCTTCAATGGCTCTAGCCAGATTAAACTACTTTTAGTTCATCTCTTTCACCTTTCATTTCATCCCACACCCCAGTTCCCATTCATTGTTCAGATCTCAGCTAACATTTCATTTCTTCCAGGAGTCTGATCACCCCAAGTTCCCCACATAGGAATTGTCAAGGCATCCCACACTCTCCCACCCCTGCCACAGCTATGTACTTGTCTGCATCCCCACTCAACAATAAGTTCTGCCCTGGCTGGTGTGGCTCAGTGGACTGAGTGCCAGCCTGCAAACCAAAGGGCAGCCAGTTCAATTCCCAGTCGGGGGCTCGTGCCTGGGTTGAGGTCCCCAGTGGGGGGTACACAAGAGGCAACCACACACTGATGTTTCTCTCCCTCTCTTTCTCCCTCCCTTCCCCTCTCTCTAAAAATAAATAAATAAAATATTAAAAAACAAAAAAAAACAGTAAGTTCTAGAAGGCTATCTATCCTAGGCATTGAAAGTACCCAAAGGCCTTAGTAAGCACTCAACACCCATTTGCTGATTGAATGAATGAGCTCTTTTTCAACATTACCTGACAGATTGATACCCCTTTGTGATCATATCTTCTTCCACAGGTGACTCAAAAGAACACCTGCTGTTGTCCTCTGGTTCCTGGGGAAGCCCTGTCTCATTCAGAACTTGGGCCTCATTGACTTTTTTTTCTGACAAGTCCCTTGTGTGCAGCACAGGGGAAATCCTGGCCTAGATTCAAACTTCAGCTTTTCTCTAATTCGTTGTATGATCTTAGGCATGTTTTTTACTTTTTAGTTGGACTATAAACCTAATATACAACTCACCTCTCCCAAATGTAAAGGAGGAAAGAGATAATTTTATCATCACCAATTTCCTCCAAGGACAGGAAGAGAGGAAAATGAAGATAATGTTTTAAAAGCTACAGGTGAATAGACTCAATGTCAGTAGCTATCCTCTTGCCTTTCTCGGTTCTCGAATCTTTGCTCAAGCAGCTCCTCTCCCGCTTCCTTGGTGCAATCGTCTGTGACAGCATAGTCAAAAGTGCACTTCAGTGAACTTGCCAGCCCCCTGGAACCACTCTGTCTTTCAAAGTCTCTTGTCAGGGAAATGTATCTATCTTTTCTTGTAATTTAAAAAAAAAAATCTGCCTTCCTGAGGCCTACATTGGAAATCTGACATCCCTGGTTATAGGAAATACAGTTGCCTTCTCTCAGGTTCTTCTAATATACAATTTGCAAGCAACCTCTCCTTTCTTGGTCCCAGTGGTGTTCCTAGTCTATGTCAGAAATGGGACAGATGCTCTCAGAAAAGCAGGGCTCTCAACAGAAGTCTCGGTAGTTGAAGGGCTCCTTGGTTACTCTTATCTCAGTTCAGGGTTAGTTTGTGACTTGAGATAAGAAGTGTGCACATCTATTTCTTCTAACTGGCAAGGTAAATGTAGTATTTCCTCAAAATGGAAACTCCTTGATTCTTTCCTTCTTTCCCCTCTCCCTTAAGACTTCTGGTTTGCTGCCAAGAAGCGCCAACCAGACTTAAAGAAAAAGCCTTGGTTGGAGAGGATGCCTCCACAGAAGCTTATTCCCTGTGGGCATGAGCAGCTAGCCCAGTGTGGAGCAGCGCACATTCCTGGCACCCGCCTCCACTGTGGGGAGGACGTAGAAAGAGGAGATAAAGTCAAAACCTAACGTCTAGATTTCTAACCTCTACCCCACAGGGCCAGAAACTTAGAAGAAGGCACAAAACATAGTAGGAACTACTGAGAAGAAACCACTGCTCAGGAGGTTAGTCTTGCAATGACTAGGGTTGGCTAGGGTTGAGAAAGAAAGGTCCAGAAAGGAGCTGAGCAATGTTTTCAAGGAAGGGCGGCGGGGGGGGGGGGGGGGGGGGAGCATAATAGAGTTAAGGTGCAAGGAAAGCAGTTTCTAAAGACGTAAATGAGCTTTGTCTTCTCTTTGAAATACTATGGGGACTCTGCCAGGTAAGACTTTCCATAGGAAGTTCTCAGGAAGAGGAAGGAGTAATTGTTAAAGATTCCTTCAGCCATAGGTTCTCTATTCTGCCTCAGGACTATTGAAAATCTCTCTCCTCTTCTCCATACCTTGAGGGTCTCTGTCCCAAAGCACAAATGATGACTTCTCTGTCCTTAATCTCTTTATAAGCAGGAGATTCCGTGGGGCGGAGGTGGAGGGGGGAGGGGAGCCGGGGAGTGAATTCCATCACCAAACTGAGAGAGAACAGAATTTACCAACAATAAAACCACTGATAGGGTCGACACAAATGCACAACTCTAAAGTGCCAAAGGATACGTCTTTCCATTGCTCATCTTGTGATCTGTAGGGCCAACATAGTCTCAGCAGTGCTGGCAACTGTGTGACTTCTTATGGAAATGATTTCCAAGGTCCTTTCCAGTTGTGACACTTTATGTGATCATAGGAAATGCAAGAATAGTCTCTTGTTTTATAAAACAGATACAAAATAAAGCAGATATGGAAATACCAAAACAAAAGATTTGCCTCGATTCTCCCAGGGCCCCCAGGGTTCAGATTTGCCCAGAAGGTGGCAAAATTACTTGTTTGATTATCCCCAGTCTTCTTAAACTGAAGGCAAGGATATGACGGAGAAAGCAGAGAAAGGCCAGTGAGGCGGGAGCCCAAGGAAGTCACACACAAGTGCCTCAACCCTCCAACAACTGGAAACTAAGGAGATGCTGGGCTGGGCTGGAGCTGGGCCCTGTCCCACAGAAGTTTATCATCCAGTATGCCCAGTCTGGCGACATCTCATGGGCATTCAAGCCAAGGAATCTGGTGTGATTCTGCAACCTTGCTGCCCCTGCTGCTCCGAAAAGTCCCAATGCCCATCTGATAGCACCATTAAGGATATAAGCAGAGGGCGAGACGGCCTGCTTCAAACCACTCCTCTGCCATTTACCAGCTGGCTGACATGGGCGTTGGCTCTTACATTATTTGCCACTTTAGCACCACCCTGTCTACAGAGAGCAGCCAGCCTTTGAGGAGTGTATGTCTCTCCCCAATTCCCCACAAATATCATTGAGCAACCATTTCTTCTCTCCCAGTTCCCATCTAGCCAATACTATTCAAAGAGAAATACCCAAGGAACAGTTACCTCAGTATTCTCACATCGCTCCTTTCTTGGCCAGAAAGGAAAGGTTCTGGAACATTCTCTGTTCCATGTTCTTTTCTTCCAACCCCTCCCCCCAGCTCTTTCAGCTCTCCTTCCCTTGTCACCAAGGTAAACTCTGGATGAATAACTGACATTTGTAGTTTTTATAGTGCATGCTTTTTCATGCATGCTTTTGTATATGTGATTTTATTCAGTTCATTGTAAGCAGTACATTTCATCCATAAAACAATCTATGAGCCAAGAGCACTATTTTTTCCTACTTTATAGATATGCAAACTAAGGCGTAGACAGGTTCACAAGTTGCCCATGCTCACACAGTTGGCACATAAGTCACACCAGGACTCAAAGCCAGCCAGGGCTTTTGACACTGAACCTACCCACTGTTTGCTCTGCTACTCCACATTATCATGTCCAAGTTCACATCCTGGGATCATGAAGAGCCTGAAGTATATGGCCAGTTACAAGCCCTCAAAGGGAACAGAGACCCTTCGTTTTTCTCCTTGCTGGCCTGAGTGGAGATGTTCAGCCTGAAGGACCACAGACATGAGACACCCGCAAAGCGCCAAGCCCAAGCAGGACGAGGGAACCACAGAGTGGGGACCAAAAGCCTACAGGGTGTGGGAGATCTGCTGCAGCACCACTGGGTCACAGCAAACACCACAGGACGTCCAGGCCACGGGGCAACCCCAAAGGAGCACCACAGGGAAAGGCAGGAGAGGCCTCCCTCATCCATGCTTCCAGGGAGAGGGCATTGGACATGCTCCCTCTGGCCAGGGCTGAGAGCTTGATCAGATGCAGGCACACACACCCATGCACACTCAGCAGCAAATTCAGAGCCATGGAAACGAAACCTTGGGCTCGCCCAAAGACCAAAGGAGTGGCAACCACCATGTTCTCAGACGCTGGCTGCCAGGTGGAGCCATAAAATGTGCCTCAACTTATTTTTTTCCATGGACACAACCCCACAAGGGACTGCCAGGCTCCAGAGGAACTGCAATTCTGAAGCCTCAGAACTGCTCTGCTCTGGGATCCACAAATGGAGTTGGGGAGGGAGTATTTGGGAATCAGAGTTGCTACCCCTGGGGCAACTTCTCTTCTAATATCTGTCCAAGGTCCAGTATGGCAATAGAGTAAGTTTTCATTCAGCAACTGCTACAGGGTTGGAATTCAGTGCAAATTGCTTAATCTGCTTGGCCATGTCCCAGTCAGGTAGTTTAGAAACAGGAGGGGCAGTGTTGGCCCACTTTTGGGAGCAGGAGTAGCTGTATGCTAAAGAATTTGGTGCCATACTGGGACCAGCCAGACTAGGGGACAAAATTCCCCAGTGGAATAGAGAAAAAAACATCAGGGCAGACAGAGACAATAGATTCCATTCCAGGCTGGTTAGAGAGGGATGGGACAGGGAAGCCACAAAGACCCCCAAATGGGGTGTAGATGCAGAGAGAGAAGGCTGGCCTGAAGGAGCAAGAACAGTGGCAGATTCACTGCACACGACACAGCCCTCAGCCAAAGAGGGTGTGTGCACTCACTAATCTCATACATTTATAACCTCTTCCCACCACCCAGACCCTGCTAAACCCCTGGACTCCCGACCATACCCCACCCCACCCCACCCACCCCAGCTGGCCAGCCTCCCTTGTGCTTCCTCCTGCTGCGTGGCTCTCCAGCATCAAAGTCACCGCTGTCGGGAAGCTGAAAATGGGAGACAAGCAAAGGCCAGAAGAGCAGCGCCTCTCTGGAGGGCAGGGACCTCGGGCCTTGAAGGGTCCCTCTCCCAGGCTTTCTCCTTTTGCTGCAGTATCCTTATAAGGGAGAAACCAAGTCTACCACCCGTCTGGTTTTTTTAAAAATGTATATATTCCCCAGGCTAGATGATGACTTTTTACCCACTGCACGAGAAAGCGCCATCCCCACTACCTCCACGCCAGGGCAGGTTTTGCTTTTTATTTCTCCTCTTAAACAAACAAACAAACAAACAAACCATTGGTTGGTTCAGATTGGTTGGTTCTAACAGCTGGGAGCCAGGAAGTGTGTTTAAGAGGGAAAGGGGTGGGGAAGGGTGGCCCCGGGGCCCGAATGCCCCAAAACTGCTGGAGCGGGGTTGGCGGGCGGGGGGGCGGGGGGGCGGCGGTGATCCGGCAACCTGCTCCACGCTGCGAGCTGTAGCTGTCGCCCCCACGGCATCTGCGGCTCAGCACGCGCGGGCACCCTTGGCTCTTCCTATTGTTGTGCCTCGGCTGTTGCCAAGTTAAAGGGACCACCCTTGACCTTCGCTCCCTCCATGCCGCGCCATCCCCCTGAGCGGTTGCTCTCAACCATGTGTGCGTCCTACCTGTGCTCCCCGCCGGCTCTCCTCCGAGAATCAACCGCGACCGCAGCAGCAGCTCGCCCCAAGCTCCCGGCGGCCTCGGCTCCGGCCCGCGGGGGCGGACCCGCAGCGCAGAGCCCCTCCGCGCCGCCCCCTCTCCGGGCTCAGCGCTCGGGAGCAGCTGGGGAGCAGGAAGGGACGCTGGGACCAGCTCCAGAGAAAGAAAGTCCTCTCGGCCCGGAGCGTGCGCAGCCCGCAGTCAGGCAACCCCGCGGGAGACAATAGCCGGAGCAGCGGACGAGAGCACAGAGGCCATCTCCCGGGGACCAAGGGCACTGCACAGCGACGCGAGGTTCGGCCACACCGCCCGGCCCGCGCAGGACAGCATTGGACCCGCGGCCCCCCACGCCTGCTCTAGCCCTGGCCCCCGGGCCGAACTCTCCGAACCCTGGCGGCAGGCGGGGCGGGCCCGCAGCTCTGACTGCTTTCCACCCCTTCCCCTGCTCTACCCTCCAGTCCCCCGTCTCTCTCCTCCACCCCTTCTCCTCCCCCACTCTCCTACTGTCTCCTCCCCTTCCCTTCTCTCTTTCCTCCACCTCATCCTGTCATCGACCTCGCCTCCCTTTCGCCTTTACCTCTACCCTCTCCCCTCCCCGCTCTCCCCTCCCCGCTCTCCCCTCCCCTCTTCTCCCTCCTCTCTCCTCCCCACTCTGTCCTCCCCTAGTATCCCCTCCCAACTCTCCCCTCCCCTTCTCCTCTACCTCCCCTCCCCTCCCCTACTCCCCTTTTTCCCACTCTACCCTCTCTTCCAACTCCCTCCCTACCCGCCAGTGCGCCTGGAGGAGAAACGCGCCAGCGGCAAGTTTTGCTTGGAAAACCCAAGAGCCAAGATTTCCACTTCCCACTCGGGTGAGGGTTTTTGCAGATGGTTGTGACTTTTCCCCTTTGCACAGTGTCAAATGAATGCCAAGTCATTCTGCTGGAAATGACAGGACAGAGTTTTGAGGTTCCGTTATCCTTTTGAGGAATTTCCCCAATCTTTAAGATAGCGATGACCGAAATAGCCCCTACTTGAGGCCTGAGGTCAGGTTGAAGAGCAGCTGCATCGTCGTTGTCATACTCAGCCTCCTAGTTTTTCTGTTTGCCCAAGTGGGTCGTCGGCCCTGAGCCTCAGAATAGCAATCAACACCCTGAGAGGGAAGGTGTGGTGGCAATCCACCAACACAATTATGGTAGGAAAAAAACCCTCTTTCGTGCAGTATGTCATATCCTCGTATTTAACATTTTTTGGCTCTAAGTACCTTTCTTTGAGTGGTGGTCTATAGAATTTAACAAGAGGCTCCACCCAAAAGAAACCAATAGATGACCAGCTCCTCATCTGCATTTGGTTTGCATAATAACTATGATCTATGATCTCAAAGTACATTTTCCTCAAAACATGAAACTCGTTTTCCCCCAAGATCCTCCTTCTTTCTTGCCAGGCTGGGAAGATCAACACCCCGTTCTCAACCTTTCTCCTCTGCAGGCCCCTCAAGGTACCCAGAGTCTCAAGAATCCTAGGGCGCTTCACAGATGCCCAGGACTCCCCAGCCACCATCCCTGTGAGAACATCTGCCAACCAACCTTCCTCTTCCCTGGTCTCAAGGAAATATTTGTTAAAGTGCTACCATTACAGTCTAATTTGGGTTTGCTAGAGTGTTAAAAAAAAAAAAAAAAGACAAAGGTGTCAGAAAGGCCTTTTAAAATTTTCCTCATTATTATGAAACTGTAACTCAGCACAATTCTTAGATTCATAATACAGTTGCAAGAGCCTCCAGAACTCAGTAAGAGGATAACTGTTGGAAAGGGAATTTGAATGCCCAAAGGAAGACCTACAGAAGAGAGAAGCATTTAAAAAGTGACTTCAGGATTCAGAACAATTTCTTGGGAAATGTTTTATTCTCATAAAAGATGAAATCTGGGCAAATGGAAAGGACTGTTCATTGCAGGCAACCTTGAGTGAAGCAATAGGAGAAGTGCATGAGAGGGGACCAAGGCGTATAGCGCTCTCTGCTCACTGGGATGTGAGCCTGGGTAGTCCACTTCGCCCCCTGAGTGTTGGTAGAATGTCAGCCTCACCTCCCACTCAGGCTGTTGCAAAGATCAAGTGAGAGAATGTAGGTGGACCATTTTGATGTGGACGGGCAGCTTGCTCTGCACCTATGTCATAATGTATACATGATCCTATTCCTGATCCTCAAGAGCCACAGGGGATAAACATGCATTTACTCATTCACTCACTTTTTTACCACTTACTCACAGTACAAACATTCATGCCAGCTTACTCTGTGCCTGTCATCAGGCTAAGCTCAGAAGCCTGAGAGAACAGAGAAGCGCAGGGGCCATCAGTGATTCAATGTTGCTGGAGTGAAAAGTCTGAGAGGGAATAGGTCTGGGCTGTTGGATCATATCGAAGGGTTTCTAATGTGTTTTATCAGGGAGAAAATTTTGTTATCAGGGAAACCAGGGCATGCCAATAAGTTTAGATTTTGTCCAGTAGGTGACAGAGAACCCAGGGTGTAGATAAGTGGAGCCTGGAGTGATGTGATCAGAAAAAAAATTCCTGGCGTATTACTCAGGAAGATTTGGAAGATGTACTGTATGTCTTCCTTTTGCGGCTTCAGGTCCATCCTGGGCCCTCTGGCTTTCTCGTAGGGGTGGGCCAATGGAAGCCATGAGAGGAGACTTGTGAGAGGGAGGCCAGGAAGGGATAGATATTTATTCCTCAGCATCTCTCTCTTTGGGGTCACTGCGCTCTGGCTGTCATCCTCAGCTAAAAATCATAGCTCCTTCCAGGTGGTTGTGGGTATGATGCCTGGTCGGGGTACATAAAGGAATCAAGAGCACATACAAGAATCTGTGCTCGCTTCGGCAGCACATATACTAAAATTGGAACGATACAGAGAAGATTAGCATGGCCCCTGCGCAAGGATGACACGCAAATTCGTGAAGCGTTCCATATTTTTTAAAAAATTTAAAAAAAAGAAAAATAGATTATACTACACACACTGTTTTTATAAATCTAATATATAGTGAATATTTTTGTGTGTCAATAATATTCACCTTTGCAGTTATTTTAGTAGTTGTATTGTCCATATTATATAATTAAACCAGAATTCATTAAAAAAAAAAAAGCACATACAAGAATCTAAGTGGAATAGTAGGTTGATCTCTCTCTCTCTCTCTCTGATCAATGCATAATTTTTTTAAAAGCTCTATAAACAAAAATAAAAAATAAGAAAGAAATCAACCAATGAATGCATAAATAAGTGGAACAAACTGATGCTTCTCTGTGTCCCTTCCTCTTTCTTTCTCAAACCAATAAAAAAATGGAAAACAAAATAGAATTACTCTCCACTTGACACCTTAGGAATTGGGGGCTGGTGGTGCCATTCACTATGTGAGGGGCAGAGCTCAGGTTTGCGGGGGGAGCAAGCATGTGTAATTTGGGGCATGCTGGGCTTGCAGTGTCTATAGGTTGTTTAGGTGAAGATGCCTCGTAGGCAGTGGATTTCTGAAACTAAACTCAAAGTAAAGGTGTGGACAAGGGATATCGATTTTGTGCTCTTCACATTATAGGTGGCCAACAAAGTTATGAGCATGGATGAGGTCACCTAAATGGGTCTAGAGAGGAAGGAAGAGACTTGCAAAGAAATCAAGAAAAACAACCAAGTCGATAGAAAAACTGAGACCACAGAGTTTCAGAAAGGAGGTTGGGAGAAAGTATCAGGGAAGAGTGATGGGAACGAGTGTAGCAGGGACATTCAGGAGGACAAGAGTAAAAACTGCCCTTTGGCCCTGATCAGTGTGACTTGGTTGGGGGCATTGACTTGCAAAGTGAAAGATCACCTGTTCAAAGGTCAGGTCACATGCCTGGGTTTTGGGGGTTCAGTCCCCGGTCAGGGTGCATATGAGAGGCAACCAATCGCTGTTTCTCTGTCACATCAATGTTTCTCATCCTCTCCCTCCCCCTCTCTCTAAAAATAAATAAATAAAATCTTAAAAATTATTAAGAAAGCCACTGGTACCAATGGTGTGGGAATAGTCATAGTTTAACCAGGCCCCAGTGGGTGAAGGAGTAAAGGAGACACATGAATACAGACCACTCTTTCTAGAAGCTTGGCAGTTAATTGGAAGGGCAGTGAACAGGGGGAATGCAGAATCAAGGGAAAGATTTTTGTTATGTCTTTTTTTTTCCAGATGGGAAAGCCTTAAACATGCTCATATGTTGAGGGGGAAGGTAAAGGAGATGGGGAGGTGATAATGAAAAATGTCCCAGACAGGATGAGCCCCGGGTACAGGAGGGTGGAGCTGCCTGGGTTGTCTTTGGGAGGAAGAGTACACGAGCCACTGCGTTCGTTCGTGCAAACCTAGCGGTTAGAAGTTGAGAGAAGGGTTTGCTACCTGACAGTCTCTGAGTCATCTCCTGAGAGAGAAGGGGTCAGGGTGGGGTTGGGGATTAAGGAGAATGGTTAGGATTCAAAAGCCACTGAAAGAAATGAGAGTGGTAGCTTGTTAGAGAAATAGAATTGTCAGCAGAGTTGAGGATGTGGCTGGGATCAGATATTCCAACATGCATTGCCTTCGATATTAATATTTTTATCATTTTCTCCTGCAGCTCTGGGAAGCTCAGATGTAGAATGTTAAATCAGTGTTGGGGGTTGCAGAATAGGTACAGCCGAAGGATAAAGGGGAAAGAGGGTCCCTAACAAAAGAGGAGGTGCCCAAGAAAGGACATGAAACTGGGGCAAAGCTGTAAATCTTTTTCTTTAATTTTGTTTATTTATTTTTAGACAGAGGGGAAGGGAAGGAGAAAGAAGAGGAGAGAAACATTGACGTGACTCTCACACACCCAGACCAATGGACTAACCCACATCCCAGGACCAGGAATTGAACCAGTGACTTTTTGCCATGTGGAACAAGGCCCAACCAGTTGAGCCATACCAGTCAGGGCAAGGCTGTGAATCTTGAAAAAGGGGGAGTTAGAAGACCGGGCTACCTCAAATATTGTTCCCCTCCAGACTTTTCTCCAACACCCCAGCAAGAGTGATCTTTCTAAAACAAACATCTGCTTCTCTTGCTGAAAATCTACTAACATATAAGCTCCATAAAGGCAGGCAATTTTTACCTTGATTTTTAAACTTCTGTATTCCTAGAGCCTAGTACATTGTCTGGCACATAGCACATGCTCAATAAAATTTATCGAATGGAAGTCTCCATGTAGCTCTTAGCTAAAGTTCAAACTCCTTGAGAAAGTTAACAAAGCCTCTCACAATCTGGCCCTGGCTTTTAACTGTAGCCTTGGAGGAGAGGAATTTTGTCTTGTTTGCCTTTGTCTCCTCAAAACAGCATCTGCCATACAGTAGGCACTCAATAAATGTGGGTTGAATAAATAACTCCCTCCTGCACTTAAGTGCAAACTTCAGGCTTTGCTCTTATCAACTCCTTACAGTTCCAAGAATATGTACTATTCTCACCAAGGACTTTTCTACAAACTTTTCCCACTGCTTGGAAAGGGCTTCCTACCTGCAAGCCCCACTTCTATCACCCCATGTGGCTATTTTTCTACATGGTAGGCAGAATGGTAGCTTCCCAAAGGAGGAAATGTCCGAAATGTCTGCTTCCCAATCCCTGGAACCTGTGAACAGGTAATCTTACGTGGTGAAAGGATTATGCAGATGTGGTTAAGTTAAGGGCCTTGAGATGAGGAGAGTATCCAGGTTTACCCAAGTGAGCCCAATTTAATTACAAGAGTCCTTAAAAATGGAATAGCTTTCTCAGTTAAGTCAGAGGGAGATGTGATGATGGAACATTGTAAGAGGGATACAACATTGCTCACTTTAATGCTGGAGAATGAAGGTCCTGAGCCAAGGAATGTGAGCTGTTTCTAGAAACTGGAAACGGTAAGGAAACAAATTCTTCTGTAGAGCCTTCAGAAAGGAACAAAGTCTGTTGAAATTTCAATTTCAGCCCAGTGGGGTCCATGTTGGGCTTCTGATCTAAACTGTGTTAATAGACTTGTGTTGTTTTAATCCACTAAATTCGTGGCAATTTGTTACAGCAGCGATAGGAAACTAATACACCCTACAACTAGTTTTCCAGGAAGCTTCCCCAGAGTGCCTTCTAAGGCTCTCTAGACATACCCAATAACTGCCTGGATTGCAGCACTAATCACAGTGTTGGAATTGTTTGCTTTTGTCTGAACTGGAGAGGGAATGGAAGAAGAGGGTAACTAAACTATAAGCTCCTTAAGGACAAGGAAATCTCTATTGGGTTTACCTTTCAATTTCTAGGCCTAATTTATTGCCTGATCCAAAGCTTGTGCTCAATAAAGACTTGATGAATGAGTGAATGAATGAAGACCTGGATTTAGTTCACAGGAAGAGAGTGACCAAGCTAGACAATGGAGCACTTGAGAATTTAAGACTTCAGTAGTAATAACAAGAAGTAGGTTATCAGTCAGGGAGCAAGTGGTTGAAATGAATGGAAGAAGGTGATTGAATCTATTTACCTGTGTTATGTTCTCTCAGGGTACTGCTGTTGGTTAAGGCTAATCTGTAAAATAAATTTGAGCTAAAATTGACAAAGGCAATGTTTGTCCCTGGCTGGTGTAGCTCAGTAGATTGAATGCAGGCCTGTGAATCAAAGGGTCACTGGTTTGATTCCCAGTTGCAATCAAACCCACATGCCTGGGTTGCAGGCCAGTAGGGGGCGCGTGAGAGGCAACCACACATTGATGTTTCTCTTCCTCTCTCTTTCCCTTACCTTCCTTCTAAAAATAAATAAAATCTTTATTTTTTTTAAAAGGCAATGTTTGTACCATTTTCATTTTAAAACTCTTCAGTATACTTTCTTCAAAAAGATTTACATATCTTTGAAAGATGAATGGATATTGGAGATGGGGTAAGGGTGCTCTGTAAATATTTGGTGGTTAGATTGATTTACTCCTACTGGTGTTGAAATTAGTCCCTCTTCTCCCCTAGGTCTTTTCTGTGACCCAGAACATTTGAGGGCTGATGCCAGTGTCTGAGCTTTTGATTCCGCTAAGATTCTTGGTCTGTACTCTCAGAGGATGGTGGTGGAAGAGAGGTTGGAGGGCCCATCAGAAACCCAGACTGGTCTCAGCGCGCGCGCGCGCACGCGCACACACACACACACACACACACACACACACTTCTGTACCACACATTTTCCCAGTGCCTTGTAATGGTCTCAGCTCTGAAGACTATACAGTGATAATGGACATCTTGGTCTCTGAGTAGGCAGCTACACTTGATGTTGGTTTGGGGAGCCCTGGAAAAGCCTCTTGAAATTAAACTTTTCCTGCTGGCCTAAAATTCCACCATTGGAGGTATGTTTTCTGGCTGTTCAATGTCATATTCAATTCACAACTATCCCTGTGCTAGATACACCACTGTGGGACTCTCAGGGTGAGGGAGACAAGACCTCACCATCCAAGTAGGTGCCCCCAAGTCCCTGTGAAAACACAGTTGCAGCTCCAAGGTGCAACCACACGAACCGACGCTTGCTGGCTGGAGGAAGAGTACTGTGTCAGAGTCCAAGTAAGAATAGGACCACTGAGAGAACAAGGTGGGAAAATTACAAGGATAAGCCTTGTGTTTTTTTCTTGCTCCACAAATTTTCCCAGCTCTCATAAAGAATTGATGGTGATTTTTCAAAGACATATGAGTCTGATGAGCAGGAAGATAAAGAATCTCTTTAAAAATTAATGAGGGAGCCCTGGCTGGTGTGGCTCAGTGGATTGAGGGCCAGCCTGCGAACTAAAGGGTTGCCTGTTCCATTCTCAGTCTGGGCACATGCCTGGTTTGCAGCCCAGGTCCCCAGTGGGGGGTGCATGAGAGGCAACCACACATTGAGAAGTAACCACACATTGGAGTTTCTTTCACCCTCCCTTCCCTAAAGAGTGAAGGAAATTAAGCAGGATAAATAGGAGCGGAGAAAGAGGAGTGATGGGCCTTAGATCTGTCCGTTTAGACTGCCCTCTACTGGGAGAATTAAGACCAATAGTCTAAATAAAGTAATGCAACATAGAAAAAGCTGATTTTGGTTCATGCAACCTCAGATGGGACTTTGCAATGTTAACAAATACAAAATTATTCTCCTTAGTCTGAAGTAAACCCATCAACTGTCTCCAGTCAGGACCTCCTCCCTCCAGTCCAGCCAGATTAATTTATTCGCCCCCTCCATATCTCCCCCAAACAGAGCTTGCACTCCTCACTTTCCTTCCAGTCTTACTGTTTTTTTCCTGTTGTGCCTAGCTCACTGCTGTGGAAATAGTAGGTACTCAATAAGCAACTTGATAGACTAATCTGTTTGATTTTAAACAGCTGGTTTATTATCGCGAAGGAAAGGGAATAAGATGTGACAAAGTCATTGGACAGGAAAAAATACTAGAAGTCCTCATTATTCTTGCTGCTTTAACTATCTTCCTTAAAAAAAAAGTTAAGTGTAATTTATCTTATTCAGCAAAAGAGAGCAAAGAGTTTTTCCTTATCTAACACAGTGTGTGTTCAAGAAATGTCTGAATAAATAAATGAATATCTGTCTGGCTCGTTACAATTTCTTTTGTATACAGCTCTGATCATGTTTTTCCCTCTTTCTATGAAGTTTATTGGGGTGACACTGGTTAACAAAATCGTAGAGGTTTCAGATGTCTGATCATGTGTTTTTCTTGCTGAAAACTCAAAGACCACCTCCTCTCATTTTATAACCCCTGCCTTTCTGTCCATTCTCATCTTTTGCCACTCGTACTTGAATTTTTATTACTGCATTTATTACTTTGTTAAAATTGTTTGCTCAAATGTCTGCCTTCTTTCCTAGACTGTGAGCAGGATCTATGTCACGTACCTCGGGCTCTAGAGCTAGCACAGAACCTAAAAAATAATAGATGATTTGATAAGTGTTTGTTCAATTAAATCATTCCTTCCTTTTTGCATTTTGAGTCTGTCACTTTTAATTGTATTCACAGTGGGAAAAAGAACAGTGGTAAAATTTTAGATTTAGAAGGCATCTTACAGATCATCTAATGAGTTTTCCGCATTTTATAAATGTGGAAACCCAGGCCTATTCAGGACCACACAATTTGTTCGTGTTTGTTCTAAAAGAATTAGACAATCATAGGAAAGAAATACCTCCAACTGAGGCTGAGCTATTTTGTTGTCCATTGTGTTCAGAAGCCTTAATTTCCCAGAAAAAAAATGAATTACCTCATCAGTCGCTGAAATTTCATAATCCTGTGTTCCACACCCTATGCATCAGGGTTGATAAAACTGAGTGTAGGAAAAGCTGGGCTAATTGGAAATTTTTATTCTTAATACTGCATGTTGTTCCCTCTGGCGCACACTTAGTATAAGTGTTAGACTAAGAAGTATTAGAAGCTTTAGAAGTATTCATTTTGTGAATCTCAGTTGAAAACTACAACTCGTCTGGAAGAGCAGGAAAGGCAAAACATTAATACAAATCTGAATTAAAGGTGGAAAACTCCCTTTCTCTCAATGTAAATTCAGACCCACATTTCCACGGTCAGGGAAATATACTGTAATCTGGTTCAGTAGAATAACTAAAGTTAAGAGGTCCTATCAGGAAAGTGATAGATGGAAGACAGAAGAATGCGAACAAAAAGAGGTTGCAGTTCTACATCTCAATGTTCGATGTTCAGCTTGGTTGCCCACTTTTCTGTCCTTTATTTAGTGCCATTGAGTTTTAGCGAGTTCAGTTGATATTGACAATTCATCAAACATGAAATATGAAATATGAAATAATTTGAAGGATGTGCTTTAAATAAATGGAGAAAAATGGAAAAGCTAACTTTGTTTTTATCTCCCTCAAAAAAGTACTTTAAATATAATTAAAATCTAAATTTAATTTTTGAAACACTTCATTAGAATTATATCAAGTAGAGAAAAAGAGAAGTTTTTATGTAAGTGCCCGGATAGCTCAGTCGGTAGAGCATCAGACTTTTAATCTGAGGGTCCAGGGTTCAAGTCCCTGTTCGGGCGCTTTGGTTCTTTTCGTTCTTATTTTGAGCAGGGTCGTTGCATTTTCGTATGTTTTTTCCTTCTCAATTATTAGTAATCTGAAAAAAAAACCACATTACTTTTCACTGGGAAACCACTGTGCAAAACCTCCACATTCACCAAGAAATTAAGCAATTTTACATAATCACTCCTCTCCCACCCGACCATTTATCTGAAATGAATTCAACTTAAAATAAATACATGCTCAGCTTTGGCATTTTTGTATAACATTTGGTAACTGCAGAAAGGTGCGAAAAGAGGACGCCCGAACAGGGACTTGAACCCTGGACCCTCAGATTAAAAGTCTGATGCTCTGCCGACTGAGCTATCCGGGCTCTCGCAAATAATTGGTGCGATTGTAAACCCTTACATAAGAATAAGGAATCTTGCGTGATAGACTCCTCCCACCTGTATTTTTGTGACATTGTTTTAAACTTCAAAAAGTTCGGGATTCATTCGCCAAAGGAAAACACAAGACGAGTTACAATCGTGTTCTCCGTGTTCCTGTGTCCTTGCCTCTGCTGCCCCGATGGCCTTCTGGAACCGCGACCCATCTGCCGCCAGCCTGGCCGCCGCTGGTAATACACTAGCAGAGCCCGGCGGCGGCGCGGCACCGGACCCGCTGCACCAGGCCTGGGACCGGAGCTAACGATCCGCACGGTGTCTAATGACAAAGGAATTTCTTCCTTTCCTGAATCAGACAATCTTTTTAAATGTATGGGGACTATCCACGGAGCAGCTGGCACAGTATATAAATATCTGAGGTATAAGCTCTCCCTTGAGTTCCCCTCACAGCGTGGCTACCGGTACAACGCTCCCACGGTGAAGCCCCTCACGCCCTGCTACCACCCCAACGTGGACGCCCAGGTTAGCATCTGCCTGGACATCGTCAAGCACAAGTGGCCTGCCCTGCATGACGTCGGGACGATCCTGCTCTCCATCCAGAGCCTGTAGGAGAACCCAACTTCAACAGTCGCGGTTGAACACATGTGCTGCCCAACTCTGGCAAATCCCCACGCGGGATTTAAAAAGTACCTTTAAAAAGTACCTACAAGAAACCTATGCAAAGCAGGTCTCCAGCCAAGAGCCCTGACCCAGGCTGCCCAGCCTCTCTCCTTGTGCTTTTTATTTTTTCCTTAAATGGTTTATCCTTGTCTTGATTTCTGTATAGGACTCTGTATCTTCAGCTGTGTTGTCGTATTTGTTTTTTAAATTAAGTTCCTGGTCGAGCCCCTGTGATGAATGTATTGAATAAATAAATACACTTTGGGTTTAAAACACACACACGTGCACACACACACACGACCTAAATCATGCACCTTTCACCAGCATTACCAGCTTATTCAGAATTGTGAGATATTTATGTGCCCAATAACTATTATTAGGTAGGCTTCTTTGATTTGTAATCTCTCAAATAGGTACAGGATTAAGAGAATGACACTGTATACCTCTTTTGAAGTGCTGCAGTGATGTCTGGTCTATTATACTATTGATAGTAGGGTGGATATCAGTTCTCTAACCTACCCTACAACAGGTAAAAAAAAAATGAGCCTAAGAGAATACAAATATGCTATTCTGAAACTGTAGTGTTCAACTGTATAGTACAAAGTGGGAGAAAGGACCCTGCAGCCTGATAGTGAGATTGTCTTGGAAGTAATTCTAAGGGAAGCAAACCCTAGAGGAGGTCACCAGCAGTGACCCAGGGGGTAGAAACCCTATTAAGCCAGAGACTGGAAAGCCAACTGCCAACAGAGAGATTTTTTTGATCTTGGCATCTCAAAGCTGTTCTCCCGTCCACAGCCTTTAGTATCTGAGCACTCCCTCTGCTTTAGGGCTGCAGTTGAGAATCACCCATCATGGAGCTTAGAGTGAGACAAGAAAGGGTTTTTGTTAGCTGATGTTGCTTTCCTTTAATTCCATCTGCTTAATTCCAACTGCTTTTGGAATGATTGCTCTGGTCCAGCAATTCTGCTTGTGGAAATCTGTCCTACAGTAATAAATAAGCAGGATGTACAAAAAGATCTGATTATGGGAGATATTGTCACAGCGTTTTGATAGGAAAAAATTGGAAAAGACATAAGTGGCTATAAAAATTATGGTGCAGCCTTAATATAAAATGTTATGCAGCCATTAATAATTGTGTTATAGAAGAATACAATTTGGGGAAAATGCAAAATATTGTTAGGAAATATTTCAAATAATTTTTTAAAGAGGTGCATTGAAAAACTGAAAGGATAAATACTTCTGCATAAAGCCTGGGTTCTGAAGGTAGGTGTCCCTGTTTGAATCCTTACTATCACTATGTGATCTTGAGCAAGCTACTTCTTTGTTTCAGGATAATAGGATGATTGTAAAAATAATATGAGATAGTTACACAAATTGCTTAGAACAGTGACTGATACATAATAAGCATTGATAGTCAAAGATTTACTGGCAAAACATTATTTACAATAGCCAAGATATGGGAGCAACCTAAGTGTCCATCAATAGATGATTGGGTAAGGAAGATGTGGTACATATACACAATGGAATATTACTCAACCATAAAAAAGAATGAAATCTTAACATTTGTGACAACATGGATGGATCTAGATGCTATTATGCTAAGTGAAATAAGTCAGGCAGAGAAAGACAAATACCTTATTATTTCACTTATATGTGGAACCTAAAGAACAAAATAAATGAGCAAATGAAACAGAAACAGACTCATAGATACAGAGAACAAACTGCAGGTTGCCAGATAGTAGGGGGTTGGGAGGCTAGGTGAAAAAGTTGAAGTGATTAAGAAGTACAAATTGGTAGTTGCAAAATAACCCCATGAATGTAAAATATGGCACAGGGAATACAGTCAATAATATTGTAATAAGTATGTATGGGTACTAAACTTACTGGGGGGAATCACTTGGTAAGTTATATAAATGTCTGACCACTATGCTCTACACCTGAAACTCATATAAAGTAATATCTAATGACAACTGTATTTGACAAATTAAAAAATGAAGATGCAAATAAGGGGAAAAAAGTCTTACTGGCAAAGATGTAACAGTAGCAGACTCTATGACTTCTCCTGTTTCTATTATTCTCTGAAACTATCCACCCTTCAACAAATGCTTAACATATTTTTTAAAAATTGTTTTTATTGAGTTATAATTGACATATAACATTATATTAGTTTCAGGTGCACAGCATAGTAATTCAATATTTGTATTTATTGTAAAATGATCACAATAGGTCCAGTTAATATCCATCACCAAGCAGTTATAATTTTTCCCTTTGAAAACATTTACGATTTTCTTTCAGCAATCTTCAAATATGCAATACAGTGCTATTACCTATAACCATCATTCTATGTATAAGGCTTGACTTGTTTTACTGGAATGGAGGGAAATATAGAGAATTTAGAAAGCTGGCAATATTGGGTTAATACTGGGTAAAAAGGAATAACTTTATCCCTTAAATATTGGGTAACTATTAAAAGTTGGCTCATTAATGTTCCAATTTCCCACTCAAAGGAGCTCACATTAGATTTGTTCCACTCATGTTACATTAAAAATAACAAGGACTATTGTATTAAGTGTTGTCTATAAGAATCACATCACCAGAGCTAATCATCTACCCAGAGCTAGTGGTAGAATGGTTTCCACGATAAAATTGGCTGTTTGCAGATGGGATGCTGAGCCATCTCATTAGGGATATTAGACTGCCTTTTCTTTCTTCAAAACCTTTGATTCTTTCCTACTACTTATTGAACAACATGTGAAACATTTTTCCCTCCCTCACCTGAGGACATGTTTTTAGTGAGAGAAACATTGATGTGAGAGAGAAGCATTGATTGTTTGCCCCTTGTACCAGGGGTTGAAACACAACTTTCCTGGTTGTGCTCTAACCAGGAATCCAACCCACAACCCTTTTGTTATAGGATGATGCTTCAACCAATTGAGCCACACTGGCCAGGGCACACATGGAACTTTCTGTAACAGTTTCTAAATCCTCTCCAATCTGGCCCCAGCCTACTACGCTAGCATTCCATACCAGTGCCATTTAATAGAAATATAATGCAAACTACATGTGTAATTTAAAATTTTCTTTTTTTAAAAAATTTTTAGCAGATTTATTTTTTAAATTTTTATTTATTTCTTTTTAGAGAGGGGAAGGGAGGGAGAAAGAGAGGGAGAGAAACATCAATGTGTGGTTGTCTCTCACGTGGCCCCCACTAGGGGCCTGGCCTGCAACCCAGGCATTTGCCCTGACTGGGAATCGAACCTGCAACCCTTTGGTTCGCAGCTCGTGCTCAATCCACTGAGCTACGCCAGCCAGGGCTAAAATCTTCTAGTAGCCACATTTAAAAAAGTAAAAAGAAATATGTGACATTAATTTAAATATATTTTATTCAACCCAATATACCCAAAGTATTATTTTGATATATAATCAATATGGAACATTATTAATGAGATATTTTGCATTATTATTTTTTCCTACAAAGTTTGTTGATGTGATGTGTATTTTACACTTCCAGCACATCTCAATTTGGAATATCACATTTCAAGCCACACATATTGTTAAAAATATTTCATATAACATATTGTTATATGTGGCTTGAAATATTGGACTATATTGTTATACTGGACTGTGTGATTCAACACAATGTCAATCTTCTACACAACATTCAACACTTCAAGCAAAGCAGACTCTTCTCAGTTTCGAGACTGTGTCTTCTAATTCCTCATCCCTCTCCTCATTATTTATGCCGTGTTTCTTCAAACTACATCTCCACCTCTTGAAATCCTATTCATTTTTTGAGGCTCAACTCAAGTGATACCTCTGCTTTAAAACCTTCAATGATTATGTTAAATAGGAAGGAAAGATTAATTCAAGAGACTATAGATATATTCAGTTTATAGATTCAGTAATAGAGCCATACATTTATTACTCACATTGAAAAAAATAAAATTGAGCCCCGGCCAGTTATCCCAGTTGGTTAGAGCATCATCCCCACACAATACACCAAGGTTGTGAGTTCTATCCCCGGTCAGGGCCCGTACCGACGTTTCTCTCTCCCTGTTTCTTTCCACAAAAATTTAACATAAAATAAAATAAAATTGGATCTTACAACATGTACAAATGTCAGTTCAAGTGAATTAAAGGCTTAAATGTGAAAAGGAAATGTTTAGAATTTACTTAGCTGAATTTTGTTATTTAATAGTGACATTTTTAGGAAATCAACAGTTATAGGCCGACTGCGGGGGTCAGAGCCCCTAACCCTGCGCTGTTGTTGAAGGGTCAACTGTAGTTGAAGTCTCTCGGAATTTTTTGCCTGCAGAAAATCAAAGGAGAGAGTTAGGGATGGGACGTGGCAGCTGTCTTCAAATAACTGAGTAGTACTCATATTGGAAAGAATGAAGCCTTACTCTTTTCCAAAGTGCAGAACTGAAACAAATAGAAATTGCGGAATAACATACTTCCGTTCAGAAAATCCTCTAACATTTATAATCATTCTAAAATAAAATGAGGTTATTTGGGGGAGGTAATTGCCTGTGGCAGCCGCAGAGGTTGAAGACAACCCATTTGAGAGGTTTGTAGAAGCTACTTTCATATTGGGAGAGTTATGACCTGGCTGTGTGAAAGAAATAAGCTTCATTTTATTGTTCTTTGCACCTCTCCTTTAGCATTTACCACCTATGGAAGTGATTCGAGTCTATATGTCTTATCTCCCCCAATTAGCTACAACACTAGGGGGCCATTTCCTTTTTTCGGCCTTTTCCAGGATTAAGAATGAAGAACGCTGAGGATCACAGAGAGCAGCGTTTTTCTGATGAGATGAAGCCTGCTTCCGAGGATTCTCTTAGGTTTCTCCCCTTCCGGTTTTTTGATATCCTGGGACACAGCTGCAGATACTCAAGACCTCGTGATTCCTGAAATGCTCGCTCTCGAGACCTCACGGCTCTTAATCACCCAGGCTTCGCGCTCCGTCCTCCGGACCAGATCGATCTACTCTATGGTAGGGCGCGGTCATCCTCTCTAGCCCTCCAGTTCACCATCTATGGTTGCCGGAGGCCTCCCCGGAAGCTCCCCTGTGAGACAGATTCTGGCGGCCGGAAATTACGCTCTCTGTGATAGCTGTTTCAAATTGCTGCTGATTCCGCCGGACCTTTGACGTCCTCTTCCCCACGGGCCCGACGTGAGAGCGGCTCGTGGAGCGCTAAGGTGTGGTTCTTGGGTCAGGAAAAGGGGGGCGGGGGGCCACGGCGTAGCAGCGTGGCCCGGTGTGGCAGCGTGGCCCGTTCCGTGGGCCCCAGAGCTGCGGGAGCGGGCGGGAGGAGCCTGCGGCATGGGTGGCGGCCTTGGGACAGTCGCGCATGGCGGAAAAAGGGCTGGTGGGGAAACGGTTGCGAGGTCGGGACCCGTGGAAGATGGAAATGGAGGTGCAGTGACGTGGTGCCTCTCTGCCAAGAGGTTACAAACCTAACGAAATAACCGGATTGACGATGTTTAACTGGACGCGGAATTTGAGGAATACTGAGGCACTTTGGAGAAAAGAGGTGCGAGAGAGGAAGGCAGGGAGAATGACAAGGAAGTGTCTCAAAATTTTAAGGTAGCAATTTTCAGAAGGGCTGCGGGTCATGTGTCTCAGAGGTACGTGGTGCTTGTTTGAAGAATGCTCATTTTGGGGCCACATCCAGACCACCCCAAGCAATATCAGGAGATGGGACTTGGGAATATGCATTTTAATCAGCACAGCCCACCCTCCCCCGGTTGATTCTGGTACAGCCTAAAGTTTGAAAGTCACTGTTTTAAAGTGACGCCCGAAGAGAATGCTGCTGTTGTTTCCCCTCATCTGTACTGGGCAGATCCCAACTTTTTATAGTCTTAAAACTGCAAATAGTGTGTGCCTGTTAAAAAAAATGCACACAATACAGAAGTGTGTGTGTCGTTAATCTACCATCCCTAACCGTTTTCCTCCTCAAGCTAGCTACTGTTAACTGCCTGGTGTTATATTATCCCTCTTGACTTTTCTACACACACATTTTAAACACCAGTGGGATCATTTCCTATGTATGATTCTGCACCTTAAGTTTTTCAAATAATATCAGAGATGGCTTTACATAAAATATACACGGAATACTGTCTTTTGGGTTGTACAACAGTTTCTTTAAACAGTTCCCCATTGATGGGTTTTTAGATTGTTTCCTGGCGTGTTGTTGGTTTTGCAAACTGCTGGAGTATATACTCTCATACACTTCATCTTTGTACACGTGTAGGCAGACTTAGTAAGAACTAAAAAGTTGGAATAATGTTTTTTTTAAAACAAGAAAATGTTTTTATTAATGTTTGTTAAAAAACATCCAAGTAAACTTGAAGATCTAATTGGCTTTAAGTGATTCATGAATTGGGCAGCATCCCGTCTCATGGGGTTGTGCAAAATGGAATACTTGTAGGAAGAAGGGTGGAGCAAGGGAAAGGAAGGATTAGTTTGTAAATTTATTTTTCTTTTACAGTTGGCATACAGGAAGGGTTAGTTTTGAGCTAGGACACCTTTTCTTTTGGGGAAGAAAATGGAAGGGTTTTTATCATGCAGGTTGCCTCTTTCCATGGGGGAATGGAGAAGGTCCATATACTAGTCAATTGACTATACTAGTACATTGACTAGTATTTGACCAGAAAATTTGAGGTTGGTTAAGATTACATTTCTGGGAGAGGCTGAAACTGCAGTTTGATCTGGTATTAAACATATTGACAGGTTTGGTATCACAGACTTTTAGCATAGGCCCATTTTGGGCCTGTGATTTATTTATTTTAACACTTACGTATTTAAGTGAAAGAATCCAGACAACAGTGTTTAATAGAGATCCTGAGGGTTTTAAAGAATTGGTAAGAATGCTTAGTTCTGCTAATTTCTGACAAGTTTTTATTTTAATTATTCTTAAAGTCACAGTTGTCTTCAGAAGTAGAGATTAGAAGATGAGGTGTAGGAGTTTCTTGAATTAAGTGTAACAAAAAACCACTCTCTCATCGTCCTGCTGAATAGGACTATTCTTGCTCTCCATGATTTCAGTGTAGTAGGAGACACACATAAAAGTATAAGTGTGATATGGTCTTATATCAGATTTGGTCTGGTGTCATCAGCCTCCCTTGGGGAGTCAGAAAAGCCTTCACAAAGGAAGTGACTTTTGACCTGGGTGTGATAATTTTTGAGAACAGAAAATAGGCATAAAAGAGGAGAAAAGACTGGTGCTAAGGCAGTGGCTTTCAAACATTTTTAACCATGACTGCCACTTGAAAATACCTTTTATATTGTGACTCAGTACACATTTGAAGGGTGATGGCTAAGAGCTCTGGCTCTGCAGACCATGATTTTGGGCAAGTTATTTTCCTCTTCTGCTTCAGTTCCTTTTCTGAAAATGAAGAAGTAATATATCTACCTCTTAGGATCTCTGTAAGGTTTAAGTTATTGTATATAAAGTGCTTTAAAACATGCCTGATACAAAGGTGCTTAATTGTTAAGTGTCTGCTGTTTTCAATAACAGAAACAGGTTCCACAGAGCAAACTTACCATTGTTACTCGCTTTTCTTTTTTTTTTTTAAAGACTTTATTTATTTCTGGAAAGAGGGGAAGGGAGGAAGAGAGGAAGAGAAACATCAATCGGTTGCCTCTCACACGCCCCCTACTGGGGACCTGGCCCACAACCCAGGCATGTGCCCTGACTGGGAATCGAACTGGTGACTCTTCTGTTTGCATGCTGACACTCAACCCACTGGGCCACACCAGTTAGGGCTCACTTATGATTTCTTTAATGGAGGGAAGAGTTAAGACCAGTGGGGTGGGTACAATTTTGTAGTTTGAAAACAGTGTAAAAACATTGAGAGGTGAGTGGGATAAGCGTTAGAAAACTGAAAGAAATTGAATTCATTGTTCATTATGGTGCGTGTTGAGTGGTGAAGTGGAGACTTGGAACAGCGTACCAAAATGAAATGAAGAGTAAGTCGGAGACATGGTAAAAGCTTATGTACGCATCCCTGGTGAGGTGGCTGAGTTTTGGGAAATGGGAGTGCCTGCTGCCTAAGCTCTACATTTAGGATAGTCCTATACTCTTCAACTGCCCTGAAAAACCAAGGTATTTTGGCCTGCTGTTGGTTATTTTGGGTTCTGCTGCATTGTGGGATGATGAGGGAGAGTCCTTTTGAAAGCAGGCAGACAAAACTGCACCCCTGGCCTGGTAGCTCGGTTGGAGCCTTGTCCCAGTAAGCCAAGGATGTGGGTCAGGGCACATACAAAAGCAACCAATGAATTTATAGGTAAGTGGAACAACAAATCTGTTTATCTAAAAAAAAATAATTAAAAAAAAACTGCATATAGAACTTTCTTTCCTCATTTAATTTAAAAGCAGGCATATTCTTTTCAGCTGTCTATATTCACTCCTGGCTTTATTATTAATTGGAGAGAAACACATCTCCACAGAGCCAAAACAGTACAGGTTAGCGGTACTGATTATTTTAGTGTAACTGGAATATTTTCCAAGAGTACTAGTTTTTCCAGATAAACACATAGAATTTTTGTTGTTGTTTTCCCCACATTGGTGTGTACCATTCAATAAGGTAATTTGTTTAAAACAATACCCTGTTGTTAAGCAAATCATAGATGTCTTATTTTACCTTTAAACATATAGGGATGTTATCTCTTAATCGGATCAGGACTTTAAAAAAATTACCACAGTGCCTTATCTACTACAATCAACAGTTTCTTAATAGTATCTCATATCTAGTAAATAATTAAAATTTACTGATTTTTAGGGGAAAAAGACATTTTACAGATGACACATTGTATTAGGTTTATGTTTTTATAATGTCCCCACATCAACCATATCCTCTACCTCAGGTCCTATAGACTTTCTTACATTTTCGATTTGGCAGTTTGCTTGCTTTTAGTATTTACTCATTCTTCCACCTTCCATTTTTCCTTCGAACAGGTAGTTAACACCATTCTTCCACCTTCCATTTTTCCTTCAAACAGGTAGTTAACAGTTAGATCTAGTGTTGGGAACCGCCGTGCCTGGTTTCAGAAGCTGTAACCCCCCATGGCTAAGGCTGAGTGAGAGACCTTGGGATCCTAAGCCACTAAGCAGACAAAGCTTATCTCCCTGGCAGGAGCACCACCTCTGCCCCCTTTACTTCACCCTGCCTGGCTCCTAATGCATGACCAGTTAGCCAATGACGGGTAAGATTCCCCAAGGGAGGGATGACCTAAAACAGGCATGATCACGGGAGATCCCAGGGTAGGACTTGGGAGGCTACAGAAAAAGGGGTGTTGGACCCTCGCCTTTGACATAGCCGGAGTCCTCATTCTGTCTGCAAGAAGTCTCCTAATCTCTTGGCTGCCTTACTTCCCCTGCTTGACCTAAGCCTGAAACAATGCTGGAGGTGGGTGAGGCTGTGTGCTAGAAAGGGCGGGTACCCCAGGGCAATCAGGCCTAAGAAAGAATGTGTAAAATCCCGTGAAACCTGCTTTGCCAATACCTTCAATTTAAATGATAAGGGTCCAAGCATGAAATGAGTTTGTTTCCCCAAAGTTTTATGGCCCTTTAGCTGTTTAACCCTTACTCAAAGTAGGCCCTCAGAGTTCTTTGAATGTTATTTATTTGATCATTACTGCCTGACAATGACTGAGTTTTCCATATATGCCCTGTATTCCTATGCAGATTAAAGCCAATAGAAGCCTGTCAAGGCAAGGGTTGGGGTGCTCTCTTCTTGAGAGAGTGGCTGAGGCGTTCTCTCCTTGAGAGAGTAGCCATGCCGTCCTTTTTCCTCCACAGGACTCGGTAGTCCGTGTGAATTTGTCTCATCTTAGCCATAACACTGCGGACACTGTGGGCTGGAGTCTGCGTCTATCTAGAACCTTGATTGAATTTGGAATGGGGGGCAAGAATACTTCATAGGAGGTAGGGGGTGCTTCCTATGGCTTCATATCAGGGAGTATATAATGTGTGAATGACCTTTTATTTTATTTTTATGTGTGTGGTTTTTTAAATCTTTACCTAAGGACACGCTCATTGATTTTAGAAAAAGAGGAAGGAGGGGGAGAGAGAGATGGAGAAAAACACTGATGTGATGGAGCTTCAACTTAGTCATGTGCCCTGAGCAGGAATCGAACCTGTGACCTTTTGGTTAGGGGACTCTGCTCCATCCAGGTCACAGTGGCCCAGAGCTAAATGAGATAAATTTGACCAGTGGGTTAAGTGCTAAATGCTAAGCTTGCTCCATGTTTTAAAGTTCCTCTTCCCCTGGTGTTTCACATCAGTGGTTTCAGTATCTATTAATGATTGTCGAGGTGGTGACATTTGACCTGAGATTTGAAGAGTTTAGGATGAGTCAGTCTTACACAGAACTCACAGTGCTCAAATGAAGGAACTGGGTTGCAGAGGGCTTCATTAAGGCAGGAAGCAAAGTTCTGTTTGAGAAGCCAAAAGGTCAGTGTGGCGGGGACACAGGGAACATGGGAAAGAACAGTGCAAGTGGAAAGACCAGCAAGGTGCTGAGGGGCTAGACTCTGTTGTTTATGTTTAGAGCAGTAGCAAGTTAACGGAGCTTGCACTATAGGATTGGTTCCCTCCCCCCCACTTTGTTTTATTTGGTTTTTAATCTTGGCTGTAATGTGGAGTTTGGATTGAAGTGGGGTTGAGAGACCATTTATGAGTCTGTTGCAGTGATGCAGGCAAAAAATAACACTTTTGCTTTGGGGACATTGTCATGAAGTTGAAGAGAAGATGGTGGTTTTGACAGATTTAGGAGTTGACATCTGTAAGTTTGATAATGTGATAATGGTGGGGGAGGGAGAGATCAAGATGACTCATAACTTTCTAGTTTGAGCAACTGAATGTAACTACAGTTGACCCTTGAACAATGTTAGGGGAGGGGTCAGGGGTGCTGACCTCCCACCCAGTTAAAAATCCATATATAATTTTTGACTCCCCCAGACTTAACTACTAATAGATACTGTTGCCTGGAAGCCTTACTGGTAACTTAAATAGTCAATTAACATAATTTGTGTGTTATATGTATTATATACTATAGTCTTACAATAAAGTAAGATAGAGAAAAGAAAGTATGTTATTAGGAAAATCATAAGGAAGAGAAAATACAGTTACAGTTATTTATTTATTGTGTGTAAGCAGACCTGTGCAGTCAACCCTATAGTGAAAAAGGATAAGCTTTTTGACTTGGGTAAGTTTTTTGACTTCTTTAAACCTGTTTTCTCTTTTAAGGAATAAGTAACAATATCTAATCATGCTGTACTCAAAAGAGATTCCAGGCCCTGACCCAGTAAGTAGCTCAGTTCCCTAGAGTGTGGTCCTAATGCACCAGGGTTGCTCATTAGATCCCCAGTCAGGACACATGAGAACCAACCAGTGAATGCATGAATAAGTGGAATAACAGCTTGATGTTTCTCTCCCTCTCTCAAATCAAGATAAATTTAAAAAATAAATAAATGGAAAGAGATTCCAAGTGGAAATGGAACAAGACCTTTCTTGGGATTCAGAGTCCATCAACTGACTTTGTTTTCTCACGTATGTCTTCCAACAATGTCTCTGCTCATGATGTTTTCCTTCCCATTTTTTCCAGTATTCTCCCATTTGAAAATCCACTTCTGTCTCCATTCCCTCTCATTTGTCCTCTGCCTTGCAGTCAAAAGTAATTTGTTCTGCTCTAAACTTCCATGGCTCTTAAATCAGTATTTTTTTAATGGCACAACACTTTCTGCTGGTGTTAAAGCAAATAAGCATAAGGAGAGTAGGGCAAACTGGAATGTTAAATAGATCCATATATTTCAATTACAATAAATGGGCTAAATTAACCAGTTAAAGATACGATTTGACAACTTGGATTTAAAAATCCAAAGATGAGATATATGCATATAAGGGGTTCACCAGAAGATTAAAGGCATGCAAAAATTGAAAGTAAGAAGTTGGGAAAATACAAACCTGGAAATACTAACTAGAAGAAACCTGTTGTGACTATACTAATAAAAGTTAAAATATACTTCAAGACAGAATATCTTAATTGGGATGAAAAATATCACTATATAATAATAATCACTATATAATGACAGTTTACCCCCCCCCCAAAATCAAGCAATTTAAAGCACATATGTGTCTGATGAAAAAATTTTTAAATAAAGGAAGCATAATTGGTTAGAACTAAACTGGGATAAATGGACAAATCACCAACATAGTGGGAGATTTCATTACAACTCTCTTAGTTATTATTTGTAGGTCAAGCTGACAAATTCGGAGATATGTAAGATCATAAAAAACCAATAAGCTTAATCTAGTGAACATAGAGTTTTTTGCAAGCATACATTACAGAATTGATCAACTAGATCAGTGATTTTCAACTGGTGTGCTACAAGAATTTTTAAAACATTCAGTACATAACTTCATTCAGGGGCACTGACCTCTTTTACCTTAGATTGTCAAATTAAACAATTATACTTTTTTTTTGGTTAAATCAGCAAAAAATATGTTTTTTGGTGTGTTACTTGCTGCAGAATTTTAGAAATTATATGTACCATGAGATGATAAAGGTTGCAAATCGCTGAACTGGACCGTGGTGAAAGCCATGGGTGATGTATTGTGCTACAACTTTACAAAGGCCATGGCGTTGCTAGGTGATAGATGTTTTTCAGCTTCATTATAATCTTTTTTTTTTAAGATTTTCTTTTTTTTTTTAAGATTTACTTATTTTTTTAAATTAAAAAAATTTAAAGATTTTATTTACTTATTTTTTAGAGAGAGGGGAAGGGAGAGAGAAAGAGAGGGAGAGAAACATCATGGTGTGGTTGCCTCTCATGTGCCCTCCACCAGGGGCCTGGCCCGCAACCCAGGCATGTGCTCTGACTGTGAATCGAACCAGCAACCCTTTGGTTCACAGGCCGGCACTCAATACACTGAGCCACACCAGCCAGGGCTCAGCTTCATTATAATCTTATGGAACCATCATTGTACATTTGATCCATTGTTTACCAAAACATCCTTATGTGGCACATGAAACAACTCAAGTCATCACACACTGGAGTATTATACAAGTCAAAATAAATGAAAAATAAAGTATGCTCCAACATGGATGAGCTTTGAAAACATGCTAAGTGAAATAAGTCAGACACAAAAAGAAAAATACTGCATGATTTTACTTATATGAGCTATCTAGAATAGGCATATTCATAGAGACAAAATAGGATAGTGTTTACTAGGGTCAAGGGAAAGGGATATTGGGGAGGTAATTGTTTAATGAATAGAGTTGCAGTTTGGGGTGATGAAAAAGTTCTAGAGATGGATGGATAGTGGTATTGGCATACAATATTGTTAATGTCCTTAATGTAACTGAATTGTACACCTACAAATGGTAAATTGTATGTTTTGTGTGTGTGTGTGTATACATAGTTTACCACAATAAATATTTTTAAAGAACTGAAGTGACAGTACAGTAAAAATTATTTTAGTGAAACAATTGCTAAAGTTACATGTAACATACCTGCTTTAAAAAATTAAAAACAGCCAGACCACTCACACACAGACACTTTTTAGGATTCCATTTTGATGTACTAAAATGCAGAAAAAGAAAAGGAAGTAAAGCAAAACTTAGGATTCAGGATGATTTTGGGGGGGAGTCTGGGGAAATGGGGTGAACAGTATTGTGGTTGTAGCCCTAGTTTGTGGGTGCTTATTGCACTATTTAAAAAGAATCAAAAGTGGGTCAGGTGTGGATAAACAATGAGAGTATGTCTTGAAGGAAAGGATTGTGGTTAATTCTATGCATGTGAGGTATGAAGGGAAACACTAAGTGGAGACTTAAGAGCTCTTCTGAGTGAAATGTTGACTCCAGCAATTTATGAATTGTTTGTCCTTTGGCAAATAACAACCTTATGCTTCTCTTGCCTTATCTGTAAAGAAAATATTACCTATATCATAGGGTTATTTGAATATTAAATGGGTTAATATATGTGCCCGGTACAGAGTAATCTCTAAGTTTTTGCCATTTGTTTTGATTATCTAATGCTATGTAATAAACCATCCAACAATTTAGTGAGTTAAAGCAGCAGCTGTTCTATTTATTTCTTACAATTCTGTGGGCTGCATGGTTTTTCTGCTGGTTTCATTTGTGGTCTGTCATTGAGCCCTAGATAGGTGTCCAGCTGGAGCTGACGTGTCCAAAGATGTGTGTTGCTTTTTGAGGGTAGGTATGCCTGGAAGGCTGGGACTCTCAGGTGGACAAATGACCTCTCCATATATCCTTTCTTTCTTTAAATTAAATTTATTGGGGTGATTTCCACATGTCCTTTTCGTGAGGTCTCCAGTAGAGTAGCCAGATTTTAGGGGCTTCCATAAGCATGGAAATGAAGCTGCCAGGCCTGGATGGGGACATTATCATTCTGCTGTGACTAGAAAAAAAATTCTGAGACGTTCTAAATCAGAGCTGCCTTGCCTTTTGACGTCTCTGGGCCATGCTGGAAGACTTACCTTAGGCTACATATTAAATACACAAACACTAACAAAAAGTGATGAGCATAAAAAAAGGTTTTATGTAAATTTACAAATTTGCGTTGGGCCACATTCATAGCCATCCTGGGCCGCATGTGGCCCACAGGTTGGACACATTAAATTACAGCTGCAGGAGAATGAGAGAGAACAGTTAGCCTGTTAATAGCTGTGGACCAACTCTGAGAAAAGCCTGCTCACATTCCTGTGTATTTGTTGGAATTTAGGATTGCTTTCTAGGTGGCTATTTCTGTGACTACCCAAAAAGGAATAGCCAGGCACCATGGAACCCCTCCTCATTTTATTTACAAGTGAATTTTCCAATCTGTTGCCCACAGCTGTTCCATAGGAGCTGACACTTCTGGCTGACTCTGAGCCTATCCCAGAACTGGCTCTGCTTCATCTTCTCCCACCTCCTTTGTCTATAGCTAATGTAAATTTTTTTTTAGAATGGCTTACATCTCTTGCCCCGCCACATGGTCCACTTGATATATAAAAAACACTCAACAACACCAGGACAGTAGACATGCTCTCTTTTCACCTAGCCGTACTGCTGATGGTTCAGGCTTTGTGCCTCAGGACCTGGTCTTTCTTGCTGTCCATGGCCTAATTCTTTTACAAAGTACTTTCTCCCTTGAAAGTTAAAAAACAATTTTCTTAACAGTTGCATTCTATTGATTAACTTATGTCACAGCCCGTTGGGGACCATTTTTGGAAATCATCCACACTATTATTAATGTTTGTATCCACCATATTGCTGTACCATGTATATTGTTATTTTAGACACTGGGGGTATATTAATGAATAAATAAATACAAATCCCTCCCCACTTGTAGCTTGTATCTTAAGTGATTAAATAATTAAAATGTGTAGTGTGTTGGTTGGTGACAAGGGCAGTGAAGAAAAATAACGCAGGAAGAGATAGAGAACACTGGGTGCTGGGAGTTGCAGTTTGAAAAATGGGTGGTCATGGAAGCCTTCATTGATAAGTTGACAGTTGAGCAAAAACAGGAGGAGGAGGGTAGGTGCTAGAGGGACAAGGGTGGAAGTAATGTAGGAGAGAGGCATGGGAACTACATAAATTAAAGTCAGCAGCCTGCCACGCGCTACCTGACACAGGCAGGCAAGAAGACCACAGGGAGCCCCCAGAACAAAGAAAATTCCTGCAAAGATTGATTAATACCTTATTGGTTACCCATACCATAAAAGGAAAACAGACTGCAAAATATACCTTGTAAAGGTTAACATTAATCCTGCTGTTTTTTTCCACCCTCTATTTCTGTCTACCAGTTGGTAATTTTCCATAGAATCTACAAACAGCTCAACTTCTAGAGATGGCTGTGGGTCTTTTTTCCTTCTCTTTTTTGGAGAATCCACTCTGCAGTGGCTTTTCTTGCTTATCCTCTCTGCTCAGTAAACTTCCTTCTCCTTTAACCTCTGGTCTGGCTCAAGTCTTGAATTCTTTCCAGCCCCTTTGTGAAGGTGAGAACCTTCTTGGCTCCCTAGAGTTGTCCCTAGGGACTTGTGATGCGGACTCCAGCCAGCAGGGTCTGTGTGTTGTGGCTGTAATGAACAAATTCACACAGACTGCAGAAGCTTGTGGAGAAAAAGGGACAGCATGGCGGCTCTCTGAGTGAGAGAGGGCTCTGAGCCCTGCCTGGACAGGCTTTAATTTGCTCTTCTGGGTACATTACATTTACTATGCACAGGTTTGCTTTAGGTGGTTACCTTTTACAGATAACAAAGGAAAGAATGTTGCTAATGACTTCAAAGAAAAGGATGTTTCAGATGCAAGGGGGAAGGTGGTTGAACAGGTTGCACTCCATACTTGGGAGGTTTAGCACAAAGACTTTAGGAAGTTACTTTAAAGATATGTGGTAAACATTTGCTGCCTCAATTCAGGGTCAGGGAGTTTTAGCAAAAAGCAAGTCTCAAAGCAGCCTAGGTACAATGCAGGACTATTTCCCCACTGGAAAACAGATTGCAGCCTAGGTACAATGCAGGCCTATTTCCCCACGGGAAAACAGATTCGTGGGCTCAGTTCCTGTGTGCCACTGGCTCCCCGCTGGTTTTCCAAATCAGGGACTGGGCTACATTCGCCATGTCATTTGGATAGGTTCTCTATAGACTTGCCCCTCCAGCGTCACAAGCGAGAGAACTTTTGAAAGGCCAGCGCAGTTAAGAGATGGATTAGTGTAGTGATAATACAAGTAGGGAGAAGTGCTTAGATTTGAATACATTGTGCAGGCACAGCTTCAGAATTTATTTATGGACTGGGTATGAAGTGTGAGAGAAGAAGGAAATTCAGGATGGTTTAAGCCATTGGCCTGAGCTACTGGAGGATGGGGTTGCCTTTTACTGGAATGGGGAAGACTACAGGACTAGCAGGTTTAGGGGGAGGATTGGTTTTGAAGGCTACCTGAGTTTTGCCCACTGAAGCTGCTTTTGGGGATATTGATTTTTTAATTGGTTATTAAGGAACGAGACTCAGAAAGAAACTCTAACCCTCCCTCCTTTACTGCCTGAGAATTTCAGTTGGAAAAAACTTGTTCTAGGAAGGAAATCTTAACATATGTACCTTAGCCTAATGTCGGTTGAATGTGGTAGATTGGAGGGTGTCAAACCCAGCACTGTTAACTAGGCACCCCTTGCAGCATCTCATTGTTTCCTGGCTGCTGAGCAAAAATTTACCTGCCTTTTATGTTCCACTCTTCCACAGTTATCTGTAAATGGCCAGCTCTCACTTTTGAAATCTAAGATCCCATTCCCCATTGTTTCTCCTTGTCTAAAATGTCATATACCCAGTTTTGCCTCACCGTCTTTGGAATTTTCATCCTTGTGAAAATGTATTAAAAATTCGATTTTCTCCTGTTAACTGTCTGTTGATTATTAGCCCAGCTAGAAGAACCTAGAAGGTAGGAGGAAAGGTAGGGTTTTTCTTTAGCCCCCAGTTTGTTTATAAGGTTTGAAATGTCAGTTAAAAGCTAGCTGTTTTAAAATGTGAGTTATGCTTGTATCTTATTAGACTTCCCTTTTTGTAGCAAGGGAAACTGATAGGAAGGAGGAATTGATACTTTGTAAGAAGAGTGAGGGATCTTGTTAGGTTTAGCCAGACTATTGGTTTTTCTATGCTCTTTTCACCCTTTCCCTGATGCAGCTTGTTCATAAATTTTACTGATTGTCACCTTTCTACTAGAAAAGGCTTGAAGTAAAGTCAAGCAAGTTTTTTTTAAAATTTTATTTTTCTTTTCTACAGTTTTTCTTTAAGGAGAAAAGGTAGAGTTTGAGAATTTTTAATTAAACCTTATTCTGTATTTCAGTTCATGCTAGATCTTTATTCGATCATGTATGTTCACCTTGGTTTAACCCAAGTTATAGATATTTAGTTGCTTTTGACAAGAGAAAAATTCTGGTCTAAATTACAGCTGCTGGAGAGTGAGAAACACAGGAATAATTAATCATTTAATAACCATGGGCCAATTAACAGAAGATTGCTTACATCCTCTCAGTGTATGCTGGAGCTTTGAACCAACCTTTGGGTGTTGGAATCCTGCATATGCACGAACTTTCTGGGGATTATTGCTGTAACCACTCAAAAGCAGTAAACAATTCTTTCTTACAAACTGTGCCTCAGAAAGAACTGCCTGTACTTCACCATCCCCCCCCCCGCCCCTTTTCATGTGTAGAGAAAGAGCAACAAGTGATAAACAAGTTTTTACTGGGTCACCCGCAAACAATGGGATTGAGGAAAACAGGCTTTGCTAGATTTCTCCCTGATACGTTTAGTTTATGTTATGATACTAATGTTCCCTTCCTTTGAGTAGATTTTTCTATCTGAATTCTTTTAGGCAGGAGTGGGGGATGTCAAAGGTTCTTTCTGGGTCTTTTGTTTCTTAATAACCAGCTTAAACTCAATATCCCAAAAGGCTTATTTTGGGGTGGCAAAACTTTGGTCCCTTCAGTCCCATCTTTGAAACTTTAAAAAGTTTCATATTCCAGAAGCTAAGTTGGTAGATTGCATAAATGATTCTTACTCTTGATTATGCTCCAGTTTTTTGGCAGGATCTGGACTAGAAAGTGATGGGGTATCAAGAATCTCAGCATAGGTATATTGCATTTGTGTAGGGTGTTCTGACATACGTGTCTTTTTTACTTCTGCTGGCTGCTTTTTTGTAAATTCTAAAGAGAGAATTTTCTACTTTAGAAGAGATTTTGTAATTTTTTGTCCTTTTAGATATATCAACAGACTAATTTCTTCACTGCCAGAATGGCATCACTCACTACCTCCGCCCAGTGTCCGGCATCTGACAGTGCTTGCAGGAGCCCTCCAAGACAGGTCAAGCAGGTAAATCACTTTTAGGCATTCCTATTTCTTTTTAGGTTTTTAAAAAATTGAGTCGGGTGATGTAGCTGACTTCACTGATCGTAGGATTTTATACAGAGCAGAAGTATTGTTTTTAAAATGTCATCAGGGAAACTAGTAAACAGTATTAACACTTGTAAATTTGAACTGATCATTGACCGAATAAATGTATGGAAGTCACTGATTGCTCAGTGGTACATTTTGGAAGCTAGCATGTTTTAGGGTATAGATGGCTAGTGGGGAATTTGGGACCAAGTTACATAAGTTTGTGTTTTATCTCTCACTTCATTCTAATTAATTTTTAAATTGTAGATAAAGTAAATGTATTCTTATAAAAGATTAAAACTTTATAGTATATTTATTTTTAAAGTATTTATAGAGATTTTTGACTCATCTTGTCTCCCAAAGTCCCTTTCCCCTAAGATAAGTACTTGTTCCAGATCTTTTCCCTAACTTATCAAAGTACATCATTTTTGTTTTGTATTTTCACAAAAAGTGCACGCTATTATGTAGTATGTAGTGCGATTTGTTGAAAAAGTGGAATGTGGACTTGATGGGAAAGTGTGGCTTATATAACAAATGGTTTTGACATAGGTGGCCATCTCTGGAAGGAAACAAATTAAAACCTCAAACCTTGTATAAAAACAAATTGCAGATAGATAAAGACTTAAATGTAAAAAATGAAATGGTTAAAAACATTAAAGAAAATTTAAGAAATATTTGTGAAACTTTAGAATGAGGGAAGCCATAGGACAAAACTGTGTAGGGTTAAGAGGAAGAGAGAAACAAATTTGACTATATAAAATTTAGAAAACAAAATTGAGTGGCTAAAGACAGACTTCACAATCGAGAGTCAACAGATACTAAACAAAGTCATTATTCCTTATATGGATATACTACATCTTGTTTATCTGTTTATCTGCCAGTGGTATTTGGGTTGTTTCTATCTTTCGGCTATTGTAAATAATGCTGCTCTGAACACTGATGTACAAACACTTGCTTGAGTCCCCTGCTTTTAGTTCTTTTGGGTGTATACCTACGAGTGGAACTGCTGGATAATATGCAAATTCTATGTTTAACTTTTTGAGGAACTGCCAAACAGTTTTCCACCGCAGCTGCACCGTTCCACGTTCCCACCAGCAGTACACAAGGGTTCTGGTGACTCCACATTCTCACCAACACTATTTTCTTTTTTCCTCTTATTATAGCCATTTTAGTGGCGTGAATAAGCTATCTTTTGAAAGTGTGATTTTTTAGGGAAAAAATCATCTGTAGTTATCTTAGGCATTGAAAGATTGTACAATATTAGATAAATGACTACCAGTGTTAAAAGTTGAAGGTTTTCTTGTTTCCTGGGATATCAGAAACCAATCTAATTGAAATGTAAATACCAGGTTTATTTTATGTTTATCTCAGGTACGACCCAAACTGCCACTTTTGAAGATTTTGCAGACAGCAGGTGCACAAGGTGAAATCTTCACTGTTACCGAGGTAAAATATCAAAATTCTGTTTAAGAATAGCCAAGAAATAGAAGCCCATGAATATGTAGTTCTGAACTCGGGCCTAAGACAGGAAATTCTCCTGAGGTACGGCGGAGGTAACTTTCACTGTTTCAATGACCATCAAATTAAGTTGAATTTCATATTTCCTTTAAATTTCTTCTTGAAGTATGTTATCAGCTAAACATAATCGTGAGTCTGTTCATGTTAGAATTAACATGCAAAACATGTATAAGATTTTAAATAATGGTTTTTGTCTATGATTTACAGGATATGCTGCCAGGCAGGAATTAAATGCTGTAGTTTTGCATTATAAATGTATCAGATACTCTTTGGAGCACTGTGAGTTATTTTAAATACTTATGCATTTAAATAACCTATTTAGCTTCTAAAGTTTTTTTAAAAAACAAAAACAGACTTCCAGCCAAGATGGAGGCATAGGTGGACACACTGTGCCTCCTCTCACAACTAAAATTAAGGACAACAAATATTTAGAAACAAGAAAACAACCAGCACTGATAGAAAATTGAACTGTATGGAAGTCTAACAACCATTCATCCAGGCCAGTAAGAGGGGCGGAGTTGCGGCAGGAAAAAGTAGAGGTGCGGACCTGGGCACGCAGGCAGCAGTGGCTAGCAGACCCCAGGCGCACAGGCGGCGGCTAGTTAACCCTGGGCACGGGGTGGCAACTGTGCAGACTCAGTGAGGCTACGCAAGGTGGCCAGCTGACCAGGTGGTCCGAAATTCGCGCACAGATAATCCAGGCAAAGGGGAAGCGGTGGAAGGGACTGGAATCCAAGAGAGTGGAGCAACCGCCATTGTTCCCTCTTGGACCCCGCCCCCACATACAGCGTTACAACTCAGCAACTGGGCTACCCCACCCTGGTGAACTCCTAAGGCTCCACCCCTCACTACATAACAGCCGCGACCAGACCAAAAACAAAAAACATAAACAAAACAAAACAAAACACCAAAAATGGCTCAAACCGGAGAACAAATGAAAGCCCCAGAGCCAATTCCTCTAAGTGACGAAGAGATAGCCAGCCTATCAGATGCACAGTTCAAAGCCCTGGTTATCAGGATGCTCACAGAATTGGTTGATTTTGCTCACAAATTAGATGAAAAAGTGCAGGCTTCAATATGTGAAATGAAGGAAGATGCATGGGGAACCAATAGAGATGGGAGGAAAACTGGGACTCAAATCAATGGAGTGGACCAGAAGGAAGAAACAAACAACCCAACAGAAAACAAGGAAGAAACAAGAGTTCAAAAATGTGAGGAGAGGCTTAGGAACCTCCGGGACATCTTTAAACATCCCAACATCTGAATTCTAGGGGTACCAGAAGGGGAAGGAGAGCAACAAGTGGAAAACTTATTGGAACAAATAATAAAGGAGAACTTCCCTAATCTGGCAAAGGAAATAGATTTCCAGGAAGTCCAGGAAGCTTAGAGAGTCCCCAAGAAGTTGGCCCCGAGGAACATGCCAAGGCACATTGTAATTACATTAGCCAAGATTCAAATGAAGGAGAGAATTCTAGAAGCAGCAAGAGATAAGGGGACAGTCACCTACAAAGGAGTTCCAATCAGACTGTCAGCTGATTTCTCAACAGAGACCTTCCAGGCCAGAAGGGGCTGGAAAGAAGTATTCCAAGTCATGAAAGGCAAGGACCTCCATCCAAGATTGCTCTATCCAGCAAAGCTGTCATTTAGAATGGAAGGGCAGAGAAAGTGCTTCTCAGATAAGGTCAAGTTCAAGGAGTTCATCATCACCAAGCCCTTATTATATGAAATGTTAAAGGGACTTCTCTAAGAAAAAGAATATAAGAAATATGACAGTAAAAAGACAGCAAACTCGCAGTTATTAACAAGCACACCTAAAACAAAAGCAAACATCTAGAACAGGAACAGAATCACAGAAATGGAGATCACATGGAGAGTTACCAACAGGGGAGTGGGAGGAGGGGAGAGGGGGGAAAAGGTACAGAGAATAAGTAGCATAGATGGTACGTAGAAAATAGACAGGGGGAGGGCAAGAATCTTGTGGGAAATGTAGAAACTAAAAAACTTATGATACATGGACATGAACTAAAGGGGAATGTGGGTGGGAGGGGGTGTGCAGGGTGGAGGGGAAAGATGGGGGAGAAATGGGACAACTGTAATAGCATAATCAATAAAATATATTAAAAACAGAAACAAACTGAAATCTTGAAGTGGAAAAGACACAGTATTAAAATGTTAACTCTTCAAACTGTGCTTGCTTTTAGTAAGGCAAACTCTTCCTACACAGAAGAAAACAAAATGACTAAGCTTTTTCTGAGTTTCGTTCAAAAGTCTAACACCTACCTGCAGTGCTGCACCCCTGAGCCATGAAAACTCACGAGGAAACAAATCTGGGGGCATTTCAGATTCTCTAGAATACTCACATTTTCTTTATTATTTCAAATTAAGTGCATCATTTTGGACTATATCTCTAAAATTCTGATAAGTGACTTTTTTCAAATTTACTAAAAGTGTGGATTTTTATATCAAAATCATGAGTTATGCTGTCTCTAATAATATAGCAGGATTTACCTAGATTAAGAAATGAAGTACGTAATGTTCAGGGAAAATGTTTTACTGGGGAAGAAGTTGGACAGAGGCAGTTTACGTGTTAAGCCCTATGTTATGAATCTTGACCCTACCTGGTGCATAAAGAGGAACTCCCTAAATACTTTTAAATATTGGTTCTCAGTATGTGCATTGAGGCAGTATAGTGTAATGAGAATATACTGATTTAGAGTGGTGTATATTTTTTTGAAAGTTGGGTAGACATAAATAATAACGCTTGTTCTCCCCTTTTTTTGCCCCCTCTTTTTTTCTGGTAGATGCTCTTCCCATCTTATTTTCCCCTGGATGTTTGATTAGCTGTAAGAACTTTGTTAATACTGGAATGTCCTGCCTGGGAGAGCAGGTGGCCCACGAGCATCATTGCTCCTAATATAATGGGAACAGTGTTGGATAGATCAGCAAATATCCAATAATTTCTGAGAAGTTGGGGGTCTAAAGATAACAGTAGCTGCTTTGGTCTCTTGTATCTGAGATAACAGAATTCTTACTGTCCATAAGTGAACTTGATTATTAAGCAGTTTTTTAAAAATCTGTTACCTAGAGAAAACATTAGGACAAAATTCGATCATTTTTAAGTTTTGAATTATGAACTTGTCTGTGTTCCCTTCCATTTTGTGAACCTGTGAAGAAAGACTAAATTTTTGATAAACATTTAAATTCTGTTTTATGTACTTATAGAGCTGATGGTTTATTAACCATTAAATAATTAAGTAAAGACATATCAAAAGACTATCATAGTTGTGTATCCCTGGACTTGTAAGATATTTTTATGACCCAGGCAAATTTGAAATTTTATCCCTTCTTGTAATATAAGAGACCCCTTTATTTGGATTGGTGAGAAAAACTTAAAGGGGTACTAGGTAAATTCACCACTTTTTCTCATTCCCAGTCATTTCTGTTAGAAAATGTAAGGGTCTTTTAATGTCCAGAATGATAATAAGTGGAGGAACCCTAGTAGTTGGAGTCAACTATGCTGTTGTATGATCCTGGACTCCTATATTTTACCTCTTTCTCTAGCAAACCTAACTTACCTAACCTCCTTATAATTAATTTGTATGTTTTGACAGCAGATGGATAGAACTCTTAATGGTATTTTGGTTCCATGCAGGTAATGCACTATCTAGGCCAGTACATAACAATGAAGCAGCTGTATGATCCACGGGAACAGCATATGGTATATTGTGGTGGAGACCTTTTGGGAGAACTCCTAGGATGTCAGAGCTTCTCTGTGAAAAATCCAAGGTAAAAAGAGTGAGGGTTCATTTTTTGGGGTGCTTATACCTAACCACTTAATCTCCGTGAGTTAGTATGGTTATATGTTCCTTTATTCCACAAATATTTAAGAACCTACATAAGTCAGGTAGCCTACGAGGCACTGAGAACGTAGTAGTGACCAACAGTCTCTGGTTTTATGGAGCTTAAAAGTGTAGTGAGAAAGATGCTCTTCCCCATCTTAATCAAATCATCACACTAATATATGGTGAAATTTTACTATGATAAACATTACAGCCCTGGCTGGCATAGCTCAGTGGTTTGAGCGTGGGCCTGCAAACCAAAGGGTTGCAGGTTCTATTCCCAGTCAGGGCACATGCCTGGGTTGCAGGCCAGGCCCCCAGTTGGGGGCAACTGTACCTTGATGTTTCTCTCCCTCTCTTTCTTCTTGCCCTTTCTCTAAAAATAAATAAATAAAAATCTTTAAAAAAATTACAGAAAAGAGGTATGTGAAGTTGTGACGTGTGGTGTTTAGGATCTTTTTAAAAATTCTTATTATTTTATTGATTATGCTATTACAGTTGCCCTGATTTTACCCCTTTGTCCTCCTCTACCTAGCACCCCCCACTCCCTCAGGCAGTCCCCCCACCATTGTTCATGTCCATGGGTCAGACGTATAAGTTCTTTGGTTACTCCATTTCCTATACTGTACTTTACATCCCTATGGCTATTCTGTAACTACCTATTTGTACTTCTTAATTCCCTCATCTCTTCACCCATTCCTCTACACCTCTCTTCCCATCTGGCAACCATCAAAACACTCTCCTTATCCATGATTCTGTCTCTATTCTTGTTTGCTTAGTTTGATTTTTAGATTCAATTATTGATAGACATGTATTTTTTGCCATTTTATTGTGCATAGCTTTGATCTTCATTTTCTTGAATAAGTTGCTTCGGTGTCCATGAACTCCTTCAGCTTTTTCTTGTCTGGGAAGCACTTTATCTGCCCTTTGATTCTAAATGACAGCTTTGTTGGGTAGAGAGCAATGTTGGCTGTGAGTTCCTGCTTTTCATAATTTTGAATATTTCTTGCCTGTCCCTCCTAGCCTGCAAAGTTTGTTTTGAGAAATCAGCTGACAGTCTTATGGGAACTCCTCTGTAGGTAACTAATTCTTTTCTCATGCTACTTTCAAGATTCTCTCTTTCTCTTTAACCTTTGGCATTTTCATTCTGATGTGTCTTGCAGTGTGCCTCTTTGCATCCATCTTGTTTGGGACTCTGTGCTTTCTGGGTTTGCATGTCTATTTCCTTCACCAAATTAGGGAGCTTTTCTTTTATTATTTTTTCAAACAGATTTCCAGTTTCTTGCCCTTTCTCTTCCCCTTCTGGCACCCCTACGATGCGAATGTGGGACCTGTTGAAGTTGTCCCAGAGGCTGCTTATACTGTCCTTGTTTTGTTGTTTTTTGTTTTTGTTTTTGGATTCTTTTTTCTTCTCTTTGTTCTGATTGGTTGTGTATTTCTTCCTTATATTCTAAATCATTGATTCCAATTCTCGGCTTCATTCACTCCACTGTCGTTTCCCTGTGAATTGTTCTTTATTTTAATTAATGTATCCTTCATTTCTGACTGGATCTGTTTTATGCTGTTGGAAGTCCTCACTAAGTTCCTTGACCATCCTTATAACCAGTTTTTGGAACTCTCATCTGATAGATTGCTTATCTCCATTTCATTTAGCTCTTTTTCTGGAGTTTTGATATGTTCTTTCATTTGGGCCATGTTTCTTTGTCTCCTCATTTTGGCAGCCTCCCTGTGTTTGTTTCTATGTATTAGGTAGAGCTGCTTTGACTCCATGTCTTGGTAGTGTGGCCTGATGTAGTAGGTGTCCTGGAGGGTGCAGTGGCACAGCCTCCTCTATCACCCAGCTGGGTATTCAAGGTGCGCCCTTCATGTACTGAGTACACCCTCCCCTTGTAGTTGAGCCTTGGTTGCTGTTGGCAGATCAATGGGAGGGATTTACCCAGGCTAGTCAGGGGCAAGGACTGGCTGTGACCACTGACCACTAACCTTCACCTAACCTAACCTCCATGGAGGATCAGCTGTGCAAGGACAGGGTGGTGGTGCTCCAGTGTGGTCTGTAGCTGTCTGCTGGGTGCGCTGGCTCTGGGGTTTCTCGGGTGGTATAACTCAGGGTCAGCCCCAACCTGTGTTTTGCCTGTGGCCACCCTGCCTGAGCTATAAAGCAATCTGTGATGGCTTCTATTTGTGCTTGGCTTAGAGATTCCCAGGTGAAACCAAGCTCTGAATGTAGGCTGGTGCTGCTAGTGCCAGGCCTGGGCCTACTGAAGCCAGTTGTTGATTATTTGAGAGGAGTTAGGAAGTTGTGCAGCTTGAGCCAAGACCAGCCATTCATATGGAAAAGCAGCTTTGGTGGGCCAGTACACTGGGTGGGGATCTCTAAGGCGGGTCAAACAGTGTTAGCCATGTTTATGGAGTCTTAGATATGGCACCAGCCCGCTGGCTCTGTGGTGGGAGCATGTAGAAAAGTGACAATGGCCTCTGCTTGCTTTGATGCCAGACACTTTAGTTTCTCCCTGGATGCCACTGGTGCCTTTCAAGCTCCTACCCTGCTGCTGGAGCTCAGAGGGCAGGTGTCTTAGTAGGTGAGTCTGTGTGTGTGTTCTTTAAGAGAAACTGCTTGGTGCTCCAGCAGTTTCTTCTCTTGACTCAATCTCCACTGGTTTTTGCAGCCAGAATTTGTGGGGACTTATCTTCCTGGCACTGGAACCCTGGGCTAGGGGGCCTGACGTAGGGCTGGTACTCCTCGCTCCCTAGATACTCCTCTCAAATGTTTATCAACCACATGTGGAGTGAGGGACCAGCCTGTTCTGCATCTGCACCCCTCCTACCAGTCTGGTTGAATGTGGTTTCTTTAATTCCATAGTTTTCAGACTTCTACTCAACTTAATTTCTGACGGTTCTAAGTGATGGTTGTTCTTTATTTTAGTTGTAATTTTGATGTGGTTGTGCAAAGAGGCAAGCCATGTCTGCCTATGCTATCATCTTGCAGTCTGGGGCTTAGGATCTTAAGTGTCAAGGAAATGTTCCTTGAGAAACTGGTATTTGAGCAGAGAGCCTAAGGATAATTAAAGAGTCAATTAGAAGGAGCTGGTTGAAGTAATGTTTATAGCAAATGAAACACTAGGTGTAAAGGCCTGGATATGAGGGAGCTTTATGTGACTAGGTTAGAATTTTGTGAAACAGTTGTAAAGAAAGGAAAAGTGAGATGATGAGAGAAAAGTAGAATTGCTGGGTAGTCTGAGGTTGATAATGGGCTTCATAAAAATCATAGTAGCAGTTCTCTGACCTGTTGTGTGACTTTCTTCATATGCACAGGGTATTTGGTTATTTGTACAATCAAAAGCTAATTAATAATTGAGAAGCCAGTGTTCTCTTTCTCTCTATATAGCTTTGTGATGACTTTCTTTCGAGTCATTTTGTCTTCTGATCAAAGACTCCCTTCCACCACCACTCCCTGATTAAAATGTAAAACGTAACTCTTATAAGGAAGGAGTAGTCTGCAAAGGAAATCTCCCCACTTTGTAATAAAGTAAATCTCCCCACAGCTAATAAAGTAAATTAATAACGTAAATTAATTAGTTTTTAATGGGGACAAGTAATAGGATTTAGGCATTAACATCTTGATATTTTATTTAAGGTTTTTATTTTTATTTTAAATTTTAAGTTTTTAAAAATATTTATTTTTAGAGAGAGGGGAAGGGAGGGAGAAAGAGGGGAAGTGAAACATCAGTGTGTGGTTGCCTCTCGTGCACCCCTTACTGGGGACCTGGCCTGCAACCCTGTGCCCTGACTGGGAATCGAACCGGTGATGCCTTGGTTCTCAGGCCTGTGCTCAATCTACTGATCTATACAAGCCAGGGCATATTTTTATTTATTTAAATATTTTTAGACAGAGGGGAAGGGAGGGAGAAAGAGAGGGAGAGAATCATCAGTGTGTGGTTGCCTCTTGCACGCCCCCTACTGGGGACCTGGCCCACAACCCAGGCATGTGCACTGACTGGAAATTGGCAACCCTTTGGTTTGCAGGCTGGCGCTCAGTCCACTGAGCCATACCAGGCAGAGCAACATCTTGATATTTTAATAATTAAAAAGGTCTATTCCAGGGAAAAATTGTCTCTCCACATGTTACAAAGTTGGGAGATAGGGCATATCAGAAATACACTTAACATTTTAATGGAAAACCATGGGGTTATTAATTCTTTATTTTTATCTCCCTGACAGCCCTCTCTATGCTATGCTAAGAAGGAATCTTGTTGCTTTAACCACTGCTACTGCAGGTATGATCTCATTATATTTTTTCAGTCTGTATCACAGCTTTGAATTCAAGGGGGGGCAAATGATGGGAAGGGAAAACAAGAAGGATCAAGGTGGAGATGGAATGCTGTCTTGGCATGACTTGGAGGGACACCGTTATACAGAATGTGATTACTATGCTATTTAACATTTCATTGTGAAAAATTTTCAATATATTAAAGATAGATTGTTATAATTAATGTGTGTGCTTCTTAGGCTTAGTAATTGTTAACATTTGACTACATTTGCTTCATGTAGATATACTTTTAAAAGCTCTAACAGATATAGGACTTTTTTTCTTAGAACATAACTATGTCATTATTATACCCAACGTTATAATAATAAACTAAGTAACTCCATAATACTACCCAATAGCCAGTTTATGTATAGTTATCCCCTGTTATATCAGAAATATCTTCTACATTGGGCTTATTCAAAGGCCACATTTAATGCAAAGCCCACACATTGCATTTGTTGCTTACACCCCTTTTGTTATGTCATTTATTTGGTGAAGAAATGATCATTTGTCCTGTAGCATTTCAGAGTTAGCAGATTGTATCCTTGTGATGTTATTTAATGTGTTTCTCTGCTCTTTTTTGGTAAACTAGTAGTGCTTGAGTAGATTCAGGTTTAAATTTTTTGCTGAGAAGGTTTCATAGGTGGTGCTTTGTACATCTATTGCATTACATCAGAGTCATGTAAGGTCTTCTGTCCCTCTTTCAGTGATAAGGTTTCGTGGGCTCACATAGTATCAGCCTGATCCATCTATTATAAAGCTCCCCCAAGAACCTTTGACCTAATGGTTTTAGTTTTCTGTTATCTGAACACTAATTTGTCTAACGCTTTGCTTGATTCCGTACCTTTTAAATACTGCCATTTGAGTTTACTAGATGTGTACAGGAAATTGCTAGCTTTGGGTCTGAAGTGTGGTGTGTTAGAGATAAGCAAGTTAAACTGGAGACAGCTGAAATGCAACACTGTCTCTCACTCATTTCCAAGTAATGCACCTTTTTTTCTTCAAGATAGCACTTTAGGTTGGCTATCTTTCAATAGTTTATTGAAACAAATAGCTTGGGAAAGAATCTGTTCCTAATAAAGATTTATATTTTAAAGTGAGAGAAAATTTTGAAGCCTGTTGGTTTCATTGAGCCTTTGCCCATTTCACCCAGCTGTAAATTTCTGTTTGGGGGGAAGAAGCCTTTGCGTTTGATTTGAAATTCAGTCACTTGAGAAATAATAGAGCTTTTCTGTGATACTCAACTACACATTTGAAATACACAGATAATTTTATATTTGCTTTTGTACATTTCAGTAAAATCTGTTCTCTGATCTGTTCTCTGAATATCTAGAGTAGGTATAATTCTCACTTTTTGTCTCATTTTCTTTCTCACATGCCCTTTGCAGAATTTAACATGCCGTTTCAATAATGAACATTTCTATAACAAACATTTCAATAGATCCTCACAACAACCCAGTGAGGAAGGTCTAGAGATGAAGAAACTGAGATTTTTTTAAATAAGAGTAATTTGTCCAGATTAGATGCCACTGATTAAGTGGTACAGGAGACCCTTCTGATTGGCAAGCCCTTGATTTTTTTTTTTTTTTATTATGCCACACATTGCTTAACCCTTGCTTGTAACAGAATTTGCTCCAATTAATTTTTCAAACATTTTTTTCTCTGAACATTAAATCTTTAAAACGTTTTAATCTTTTCTTTGAAAATTTTGAACATTAAATCTTTAAAACGTTTTATTTTTCAGCCTGTCACTTTGAAATAATTTCACCTGCAAAAAAAATTACAAAAGTATTGTAAAGAATTCCTTGTAGTCTTTACCTAGATTGCTCAAATGGTAACATCTTACATAACCATTGTAGAAGTAACTGCGTCTGCTCTGACTTGCACTTAAATTAGTACTTGTGGTTGATTTTTGTAAAATGGGGTACCTGCTCTGTGTTTTATTTGAAAGGACAAATGAGAAAGTGTTTTCCATATCACCTATTTTACACCTTTGCATGTGAGCTAAATCTTTTATTTTGGTAGTTGAAGAAAATATTATTTAAACTGAAGGGGTTTTTTTTTTCAATATTCATCCAAGTATATGTTTATTGATTTTAGAGAGAGGGCGAGAAGCATCGATATGATAGAGAAATATTATTTGGTTGCCTCCTATATGTGCCCCAACTGGGGATTGAACCCGCCATCTAGGTGTATGCCCTGACCGGGGTTCAAGCCCCCAGACTTTTTGGTGTATGGGACAATGCTCCAACCAACTGAGCCACCTGGCCAGGGAGACAGTGGTTCTTTTTTCCTCCAAATTTCCACATGCATCCTAATAAAATGAATATATATGACAAACTTTGAATTTATTTTTAAAATTCTTTAGTGTATTGTAGTTTTCTCAGTAACTTTTTTTTTGCTTCTGACTGTTATAACCTAAGTAAGGTGATAGGTTTTAGAATATATAAGTGACAATCAAATGACAGTTAAAAAAGTGCTTCATCTACATTGTATGTTGACTGAGCTTGAAGACCACTGTGGTCAGAAAATGCAGATAGCTTCTCAGTAATCTCCGTTTATCTATAACAATGCTTCCAGAAATAACGTCCTTTATAATAACAATTTTGAAAATGTTTGCTTTGTGCAAAACAACTCAATTATGGGACCAGTTGTAGGATCTGTATTCTCTGCCAGTCTATTTAGATGAGGCTATTTTTAAAAATTTTTATTTATTTTTGGACTGAAAGAGGGTAAGGTGGGGGGGAGGGTGTTGGTGGGGAGAGAGAAACATTGATTTGATGTTCTACTTATTTATGCATTCATTGGTTGATTCTTTTTTTAAAAAAAGATTTTATTTCTTTATTTTTAGAGAGTGGGGAAGGGAGGACAAAAGGGAGAGAAACATCAATCAGTTGCCTCTCAAAACCCCCAACAGGGGACCTGACCTGCCACCCAAGCATGTACCCTGACCAGGAATCAAACCTGCGACCTTCCAGTTTGCTGGCTGGTGCTCAATCTACTGACCCACACCAGCCAGGGCCTGGGGTTGATGCTTATATGTGCCCTGACTGGGATTGAACCTGCAATCTTGGCGTATTGGGATGGTGCTCTAACTAACTGAGCTACTTGGTCAGGGCCTAGATGAGAATATTTTTCATAATATCTCTGGACCTGATTGATAGTAGTCAGTGAACCCAATCCATGATAGACTGACTGACTTATAAGCATCTTAATTATGTATGGTCTGATACAATGAGTGGTCCAGATTATTAAACTCTCAGAAGCTAAATTTTCACTTCCTGTTTTGTTTGAAAATTTCCAGGTCCTCGAATACATTTCTTTCAGACTATCTAAGAATTTCTCTCAGGTTATTGTTTCCTGTGCATCTTTTTACTGGCCTTGAAAAAAACTTTATCTGCTTCTTCTTCCTTCTTGGGAAATGTTTATAGTACCTGGGAAAAATAAGACTTGTTGATTAAAAAAACCTAATCTATATTCAGGTTGATGGGAATTTAAACTGTGAAATCATCGACATTAGAATATAAGTTTACATGGAGATGCTGTTGTGTTATGAAGCAATAGAGAAATTTCAGATTTTCAGATTCATAACCTTTTATAATTTCTTAACATTTGAAAGTAAAAATTAAATTAAAAAAGCCAAACCTTTTTTGTTGTTGTTGTTATTTACAGTTAGGCAAATTTGGTAATAAAATACCTATAGGGAGAGATGGTAAAAATATGCCCCATTATTTCGTCTTGCAATCACTTTTCATATTAAAGTTTGAAAGCTGGCTGTGGAAGAACATTTTTTTGGTCATTTTTCATTTTCTCCCACATTATATTTTGGTAATATATTTTGATTATAGCCTGTTTCGGTTTTTGCACTTTTTACCAGTTTTGATTTTTTCTGTTCCTTTTGGATGAGAGCCTTGTTCAACCAACATGGAGAAGTTCATCTCTAGAGACCAAACCTGGCTCCAGGGATGTTTGCTGAGGTCCTTTTTGTGTGGAAAGAATGGTTATTACCGGGGAAGGTTTTCCTTTTGTTTTACTTGCTATCCAGATGCTGCTCAGACTCTCGCTATCGCACAGGATCAAAATCTGGATATTCCAAGTCAAGATCAACTGAAGGTAAAATCACCACATGGTGACTTCTTTTGTTGTACAGAGTGGCCCCTTCTCTGTACCTATGGATCTTGGCCTCCCAAGACCTTTTGCTTAATGTGGTAAGAATTTAATAAGAAAGGTTCTTGGGAGTTCACAGACCAGGGACAGAGTGAAAATTCTCTGTTCTATCCATAACAGAGCTCCAGGCTCTGAATCTTTCTTCGGGATGTAGCACTTCTGATCTTCAGTTTTTCCAGTTGCATTTTCTTTGTGTGCGCACCTGTGTGTGTGTGTGATGGTATATGTTCATAGGTGTGTGAAGAAACTGGTTCGATTTTAACAGACTTCTTGCAAGTAAGTTTAAGTTTATATCAGGCTGTTTCTTTTTCTTTCTTTTTTCTTTTTTACATTTTTGATATTTTATTCCTGCTAAATAACACTTCAGTTAGTCCTAAGACTCATCAAAAGAGAGAAAAAACAGAATTTTGTGCTTATTCTTATGTTTGTACTTGCACTCAACAGTTCAGTGACAAACTCAGATTTTGTTAACCAGTTACAAATATTGATCTCAGTCTGCTGCTATGCTTCTTTCTGTCATAATAAGTAGCTTATACTGAAAAAGAATCACCATCTTCATAGTTGCAGGCTATTTCTTAAAGCTTCCCCAAACCTGGGAAAACATTATGATCATCTTGGTATATGGTGAGGATTTCTTATATTTTCTGAATTATGCCTAATTTTGTAGATTAAAGGATTTATATTGATAGCCTATTTTTAACAGTAGAATTGTTCTTTTGTGCAGAGATTCCCCTCCCACCCCCAGGTTTGGGATTCTCATAGCTGTGTTCACAGTGGGTTGAGATGTTGCCTTTATTTGATGACTCCTGTGAACCTGAAATTCTCTTTCTTGTGTGTAACCCATTGTGTCACACACTAGCTGTTGAGCCAGAACGGAACTGCTACATCCCCTGGTCTCAGTTGTTTCTGCTGCACTGATACACACCTTTCCCTTCTTTACAGCAAAGTGCAGAGGAAAGTTCCAGTTCCAGGAAAGGTACTGAAGAAGGCAGTATTCCCGCACTGCCTACCTTACAGTGCAAACAACTTTCTAGAGAAAGTAAGTTTGGGTTTAAGGCTGTGTAGACTTTTCTTTTTTGTTGATGACTTCTAGAAATGACATCTATCCAAATTAAGCACTGGCTGTAATTCATGCTGTTATATAGACAACTCAAAAAATAATAATGCTATCTCTTCGCATGTAAAGTGGGAGGGGCATATGTCATACTTGCTTCTCATTCTTTTCTGAAAATCTTTTTTCTATCCTTGTTACTGTTGTTCACTTTGAAGAAGATGGTAGTGCTCTTTTAGCAGCTGATGATTACTGGGATGGTGCAGAGAGACACTTCCTTTAGCTAGCAAGCCTAATAGAAGATGGCTACACGTTGATCATTTTGCCAAGTGGTAACTTAGCTGCCTTGGCCTTTTAAACCTTGGCACCCCTGTACTTATTTGGTTTGGTTAAAATTTTTATTTTGATTCATTCCCTTGATGCAAATTTTCATAGGCTTTTGAAGTTTGAAAAATGATGAAATATGCTTAGTATTTCAGAGTCAAGAATGAGACATCAGTGGCCTCGTATTTCTTTTGCCCTTGGGTGCTAGTTATCAGAGCTTTGCCATCCACACTAGATATAGTATGGTTAGGTTAAATGAGTTCATTGAAGTTTCCCCTGAACCCTACTTTAGGAAATATATCCTAAAAACTTTTCTGCAAAAATGTATTGTATACAGTAAAAAATTCCCCAAAGGTATTTTATGGCATGATGGTTTCTGGTCTAGGCTCACATTTTGAGTAGTGGCAGGAAAGTTATACTGTAGAATTTGTTTTAAATGTTTAAATTAAAATCGTATCAGTTTATCAGCTGGGTTGTTTTCCTTAAGTTGCATTTGATTGCAAACTGAATATTGGGCTGTCGAATTGCTTTGGAGCTTATTCCATTCTTACGGCATTAAATGTATAATTTTGTTTCTTTAAATGCAGTGTTTTGCTTATTTTCTACTTAGAAGGCTGTTTAAAATGTAAGAACAGCCAATTCAAGAAACTATATGTATTTTATGATGTAAATTTTGAGAATAAATAGCTTAATATTTTCAGGAAGATGTATAGGTAAAAAGAACAGGATTTTTATATGTGGAAAGAATGGTCTATTTCTATTCCCTGCATGAGAAGTTACAGAGCTTGACTAGGTGAAGATACTTTAATGTTCATCTTCGGAGTTTGGTTTCCGATAACTTCAGCAGTGAGTGAGTAAAAAGGGAGTTGACATTTCCCTGAGCACAGATAAACCTTTTAATAGGCAGGATCAACATAATTTGTAAGTAGGTGGGATAAATTTTTGTTCTAGCAGGGACCCATTATTACAATTTTTTTTTCAAACATGTGTACTTCGGCACATTTAAACACCTGTGGTTGCCAGTGGTATGTCTAGTGCGTTGGGAGAAGAGGTAGAGGAGAGGGAGAAAGGAAAGGAGTAAAACACAACAAAAAAGATTGCACAATAGAAAAGAAAAAATTTTATGTGGAGCAACAAACACATGTTGGTAACTGCATCGAATGTCATTTAGATGTAGGACAGAGGATCTTTTACATGGAATATGTGGGGCTTTAATGTGTTTTGGATTTTCAGTACTTTGGATTTTAGATATCTTAACTCTGAAAGAGCCCACTGATCCAGAAGGGACATACGTATATATTTATTTGGACACCTTAGAATTCAGCATTTTACAGTGGTTATTACCTGTCAAACATGAATTATTGAGAAATGTCCCAAAATGTGTGGTACCGATGAGACTGCCTTGACAACCTTGTATTTGCCTGTGTTTTGTCCTGTATCACCTCCTATCTCAAGGGTCTGGCCACTGCACCATTACTATGGGCAGTCCAGTAGCTCAGCTATTATTAGATACCATGTATTAGAGCAAGACATTCTTTAGTTACTACAGTGGTAGGAATGTTTAAAATGCCAGTAAGTGACCCTTAGAAACCATTTTAGAACAGTATCATTGTTTGGATGCTTTCAGAGTATACATTTCTTGATAAATGATTGTCTATTTCTAGTGTTGTTATTTGCTAATGAAGTCTAAACAGGGGAGGAGATTTGGGCTCTGCTACTAAGGTATTTGGTTTCTGAGTCTTTATTACTGGGAGTAGGAATTAACTTTTTACTTATAAAAGGATTATAAGAATTATAAAGAGTCTTGATGCTTAAGGGTTATGTACATAGTTGTTATCATCCTTTTCATTTGACTTCTGTAGATGAAGACTTGATAGAAAATTTAACCCAAGATGAGACATCTAGGCTGGACCTCGGGCTTGAGGAGTGGGATGTAGCCGGCCTGCCTTGGTGGTTTTTAGGAAATTTGAGAAACAATTATACACCTAGAAGTAATGCCTCAACTGATTTACAGACAAATCGGGTAAATTTCTGTTTGAAGAGGAACTTTTTTTCCCTTTTGAAAAGAGTAACATTCTTGGTTACTCTCGTCCCCACATGACATTTTCTAAGAATTCTCATACAGTGCTGTGACTAGTGCCATCTGTATACAGAAAACGCGCAGATCTGTATCTTTAGTCCTGACCTCTCCTCTAAATGCCCAACTCCCGTACCTAGCTGCCTACTTACGAAACACCTCTGCTTAGATGATCTGACATTTAACATGTTGAAAACAGAACTTTTCTTTCTTTCTTTCTTTTTTTTTTTTTTTACTAAACACTCCTATCCAGCCTGTCCTTTTAAGTCTATCTTCTACCAGTTATTCCAGCCAAATATCAAGGAATATGATGGATTTCTTTCTTTGTCACATGCCACATTCAGGTTATTCAAAATGTCTGAAATCTAACCAACCACTTTTTATTACTTCTACTGCCATACCCTAATTTAAGCCATCATTATTCTGTTCCTTTATCTTCTTTTATATTCTCCATTGTACTTCTCGCTTTGTAAAATGATTGTTTTATTGTGTTTATGTATGCTTTGACTGTTTATCCCCACTGAAATGGAAGTCCAGGGCTTTTGTATTATTAACCACTCTATTCTGTTGCCTATTACCTAAAACAGTATCTGACACATACTAGTCATTCACTGAGTATTTGTTCAGTGAATGAATGGGCATATTATGGCAAAATAGTAAGTTGTCTCTTAGGAATATTGTAGAAAAGTGTGTCATAAAATGTTCATAGTTGGATGCAGAAAGAAAGTTATATTTAAAGTTGTTTAAGATCAGAAAGTGGGGAGAAGGTTTGAGTTACTGTCAGTATTTCTATTTCTTTAATAAACTTTGACCGTTAAAGGAAGGAATAACTCACAATTAATAGAATGTTTTCTAGGTTCTCAGAGTGCCACCTGTGGACATGAATGTAGGGAATGGATTCTGTAAGCTCTTTAGTATTGCTTCTCAGGTGTTAACACTGATGTACTGTTAAATCAGAAAACTTCTCACCAGACACCCGTACATCCATTAGCTTTTACATAGCAGGTGCCAGGTAGATATTTGCTGAACAAGTAGATGTCCATTGGAGAAAGACTAGGTGTTTGGAGACATGTGAGGACACTGAGTTTTGGGTTCATTTATGTTGGTTCAACATCTCTATAAGCCTCTGACTACAAAAACTCACGTTTGTTTTTTTCTGTTAGGATGTAGGAACTGCCATTGTTTCAGATACGACAGATGACGTGTGGTTTTTGAATGAGTCAGTATCAGAGCAGTTTGGTGTTGGAGTAAGAGTTGAAGCTGCTGGTACTGAACAAACAAGTGAAGAAGTAGGGAAAGTGAGAGACAAAATGGTATGTTGTGGAAATATTTCACATTGATTGTATTTATGTCTGTGTAGAATCTATTCAGATCTGGTGATGTGACCTATACTATACTGCTTTGTACAACAAATAACTCCCATAATCCCCCCTTTTTCTTCTTAATATTTTCCTATATTAATTTTCAGATTCATACCGAGTTAATCAAAGGTGTCTTCAAAATAGGCTAGGATTCCATGGATAAAGCTCCTTCTTTGTTAGAAGCAATAGTCTTCCCTTTTCCTGTTTGCCTGGTTTCTCATGGTAGAGCTTTTTCTTCTGGAGGCCTTGCTTTGCTAATAAGGCAAAGTTCTAAATGGCCACAATAGCCTGTAGGAAATAAAAAATCCTTATTTCTTGAATATCGCAATGGCTTTCATAACCATTTTATACCCAATGGAAATAGGCAGATGAGTTTTTCCTAAATATTATAGATGTTAAATGGGGGGGGGGGGGAGGGTGTAGAATTCTGAGTGCACATGATATGACTACACCAAGATGGAGAGTCAGATAAGCATGTGCTCAAGTCTCAAACACAACTGGGCAGCAGACCCCAGCGCCTGATGTGGTGAAGAATCTTGGTAAATATCCACTGAATAAATAGCAAAAAACAGACCTAAATTGGATACTTCTTTTAATTTAAGGAATTTTCATAGTAATTTGGGTTCCTGAAGGAGATATCCTCTGTGTTTGTGGTAGGCAGATAGATGCTTGGGTTCTCTTAGATGAGTTACATGGGTAGCATTAGGAGGGAGTGCAAGGGGCTAGAATGAAGACAAAGGTGACATTTGGAAACTTTTATAGAGAGCTGGGACTTAAAATACTTGAACTTTTGTGAGAAATTTGCTATACAGAGAGTCATAATTGTATTATAATTGATTTTATTCCATTTAATATATCATAATGGGTTTTAATTTTTAGAATTTTATATTCTAAATTTTAAAATTCAGAAAACACTTTCCATATTTCTTTTGTTTCCTGGTCTGTGGGCATTTTTTTTTAAAGATTTTATTTACTCCTAGAAAGAAGGGGAGGGAGGGAGAAAGAGAGGGAGAGAAACAGCAGCGTGTGGTTGCCTTTCACACAGCCCCCTACTGGAGGCCTGGCCTGCAACCCAGGCATGTGCTCTGACTGGAAATTGAACCAGTGGTGGGCCCCCACCCCCTACCCCATTTTGCAGGCTGGCCCTCAGTCCACTGAACCACACCAGCCAGGGTTTCAAGTATGTTTTTTTGTGGAATAACCAGAGCATCACATATCTAGTTGTACTTTTGAATATGAAGAATAAAATTTTAAAATACTTTGTTTTCATTCTTTACATTTAAGTTACTTATTTTATACAGTCTTAAAATGCCTACATAGAGTCCTAAGCCACATTTAATTGTAGCTTTTCTACTCAAATACTGTTTTGTTTTTTTTTTTAAGTCATAAATTTGGGCACCCTCTTCCTTCTGAATGCAGAAGATATTCGCTAACTCTCTGGGTGCTAGGTGTGTACAGAACCATGTTTTTGGTCTCATATTTAAGCTTTCTCCTTTGAAAGTGGTAATGATGGAGGCAGCATGTGAGCTTTCGATGGAAGCTCTTTTGTCTTTTATGTTCTCTGGTAATAATCTCATGTGAAATAGATAAACCTTACCAATAAGATGTCTTTGCCATCACAGGTGATCGAAGCAGGAAACAGTGATGACCTTGAGGACTCTCAGTCCATATGTGATGATACTGATGTAGAGGTTGCCTCTGAGGTATGAGTCTCTGGGAAAAGAGCCGTTTTGCACCCTTCATGTCTTCAGATGGTCATATTCCAGTAGTTTGCTGTGAAAAATGCCATTTCCCCCCATCTTTATCTACCTTTCCTGGGTGATAAGAGATGTTGGTTTCTTTACATTTTAAGAGATTTTTATTGAAATTTGAGAAGAGATGACTTAATCTGTCTTCTTTCTGCTTTGAAAAGGGATGACTTAAATGCTTCTTTGTGTGCCTTTCTCCCTGACATGGAAACTCTTGGTGCACAGTGTAGTGGGTACACAGTTACTCAGAACAGTCCTGCACTACTTTTCCCACTAACATCTCTGTAATGCCAAAGCTAGACTTACAAGCTGGCTACAGTTCTTTGTCAAGTATAAAAATTACATTTTCAGTGCTTTCTTAAAAAGAAATGGAAAATGGCTTAATTTTCACACAGATTTATATTAATGGAGGGCTAATAAGTGAAGATTTAGCATTCAGGTTTCAGGTAATAGGGGTGGGTTTGTCAGCAATTTATAACTCAGGGGTAGACACATGTGTGATCCTTGTTTTTCTATTTTCATGCTAGCTCCCCATTTTCCTTTAAGTACTCTCCTGAGCTAACTCACTGAAGGAAGAGACGTGATGAGGGAAAGATAAGGAGGGGGTTTTACTTTTTGCTGCTTGGGGATAGAAAAATTTTAGGTTGACTCTGGTGTTGATCCCTCCCCCGCTTCCTATCCCACCACTATTGACTATTATGGTAATAATTCATTGCAAATTATCTGTGCATAGCTAAGTAATAAAGTGGAATATATTGGTCCATTAAGTGTTCTTGACCATAATACAAATAGCAGAGTAAAGTGTTTATATCTTCATCAGACTTCTGTGGCTACTTGGACCCAGAGAACCTATTAAGCAAATAGACTGTTTTCATCCAATCAAAGATGCCATTGAATTTAACAAGCCCTGTTACTTTATGTACTACTAGAAAAGTTGATGCCAATTAGACTATGACACACCACTGATTATGAATTCCAGATCTTTATGAAGTTCCTTTGAGTATTTGTGTAGTATTTGCATGGGATCTGAGAATCTTCAACGAGCACAAGAGTGTTTTGAGGCTCTCTGGAGGACATCCCAGTTTAACAAATGGTGGCGTCCCTGTCTCTTGGTCTGGGCAATTGAGTTCTGACTTCCAAACTTAAAGTGCTTGGTGTTCATTTTGAAAGCAATCACAGCAGCCCGTGTCAAATGCAGTTATCTGCACTAAATACTCTTGACTTGTTCCAGGTAGCAACCTTTGAATTACGCAAGGCATGTAAAATATATTGAGCTCTAGGGTCTCCTAATTTGAATATGGTGAAGTAGGAAAAATTCACTTGGCATTCAAGGAAAAGAACATTCATTTTTCAGAGGGTATAAGTTGGCGTACAGTTAGCTACCTGTGATCCTGAGAGCAGTGAGAAAGCATGAATACATACAGTAGTTTTTAAATCTCAGAATTGTAGCTTTTTTTTTTTTTGCCAGATGTTATAACATTTCTTAAGTAGCAGGAAAGAATGAGACTAGTATCTCTTCATTCTGTATCTCTTAACTCAATATAAGAGTTAGTTGTACAAAAAGAAATGACCTAAAAAAAAGGCAGTGGGGAAAAGTAAACTGTAAATTCCACTCAGACTAAAACACCAAAATAATTAATTTAACTTTTTAAAAGATTGCCATATCAGATTTTGGCTTGAATTGGCAATTGTGTAACTGTCAAAGTGGCTGTACAATTTATTTTCATTCTAGGCTAGACCCAGGGCTTGGTGAGATGATGAGAATTTGGCCTACCTTCCCTTTCTTTCAGCATCCAGTTCCCCACCAAGTGAGTGTTAATTGGCTGCACTTATCTTTGTAGGATGAATGGCAGTGTACTGAGTGCAAGAAATTTAACTCTCCAAGCAAGAGGTACTGTTTTCGGTGCTGGGCCTTGAGGAAGGACTGGTATTCAGATTGTTCTAAGTTAACCCACTCTCTCTCCACGTCTGACATCACTGCCATGCCTGAAGAGAAGGAAAATGAAGGAATCGATGTCCCAGATTGTCGGAGAACCATATCGGCCCCAGTTGTTATACCTAAAGATGGATATAGAAAAGAAGAAAACCCCAGACTCTTTGATTCCTGCACCTCGGTGGAATTCTTGGATTTGGCTCATAGATCTGAAAGCCAAGAGACCGTATCAAGCATGGGAGACCAATCGGCTGATCTTTTTAAACAGAGAACAGCTGCAGGAAACATGGAGGATTGCCGGAATCTTTTGAAGCCATGTAGTCTATGTGAGAAAAGACCACGAGACGGGAACATTATTCATGGGAGGACGAGCCACCTTGTCACTTGTTTTCACTGTGCCAGAAGATTAAAGAAGACTGGGGCTTCATGCCCTATTTGCAAGAAAGAGATTCAGTTGGTTATTAGGGTTTTTATAGCATAGCTGAATCAATGAATTACAAAAATATTAACAGGGCCAGAGCATGTAGCAAAACCTCAGTATTGAGCATTTCCACTTAGTGTGACCCATCATGTCCATTCATTTATTCATGTTTTTCAGGACATTTTTGCTTCCAAACATGGAAATTGAGAATTAATTTTTTATAACTAGAGCATTAATTTGGGGACTCAGTTAACAATGGGATTTTTCTAGATATAGGAAGTAAAATAAGGTTCTTTTATTTAGCATCATATTTAATTTCTAGAGGATAAGGTTTGTTAAAGTCCAAGAACTTTAAAACTAGAATGCACTCATATACTCAGTCCCTTTTATTTTGCACATGAGGCTAAAGGTTGAGTGACTGCAGAAAGTCAGAGCTAATACTAGAATCCAGATCTATATTTCAAATCACATTTTCAGTAAATCTTTAAGCCATACTTGCTTTCTTCTCATTAGTTGTTAAATATTTAAATAGTGGTGCTTGTTGAATTTGGAACAACCCATAATCCTAAAATACTGGAGAATATGACCTGGCAGCCAAAGTTGGCCTTTAGATAGAACAGTAATTTTTAACAGTTTTTCCCAAAAGAGAGAAGGGCCAGTAAATGTCAGGCTTTCTTATATAATCACGTAAGTGATTCCTCTTATTGGGAGGGGAAGTAAAGGTGGCAAAGGGCCCTGAAGCATTTTCTCTAATATGGTCTCTTCTTGGGGAGTGCTGCTCACAGATCTGCCTCTAGGGACAGGGACAAGGCCTTCCCCCAGTAAGTGGGACTGGTCCTTTGAGTTTAAATTTTGTTAGGCTATGGAAAATATTTTTAAACTTCAGAAAGTTAAATTACTTCCTTTCCTGTTACTCCCCCAATGCTCCTTTCTTCATGTTAGTTTGACAGCCCTCAATTTTATTTTTTCCGGTCAAGTGTTTTGCAAGTGATACCTTACAAGAGACAGGGAGAATTGGGGATCTGCAGTAGGATCCTGTGATTTCCCCTTATATCAAGTTGCAGTTTTTTAGAAAACTGAAAAAAATCTTAAAATTTTAGACATGTTTGTGGATAGTTGATTTTGGTGCATCCTTGTACAGAATCCTCTTACGGTACTCAGCTTTCCTTTTTGTCTGCTTTGTTCATCTGAGTTTTTCACTCTTCCCATTAGTACTAAATACTTTGCTTAGAAGGTCCTTGATCTGAGTGAGTTGAAAATATAATAAACCTACATGGGTTTGCTGTACCTCCATGGAGCCTTTGGAATGACTGAAACTGTTATGGAGAAATATATCAGTATTTCTTGGTATTTTATATAAATCCAAGATGCTGCTTCTGCAAAATGTTTTCCTTCATCTAGAATCCTTATGTAATGTCTTCAGGGAGTAGAACTCATGATTTCTTGGAGGTAGAATGAAATAGGTCAGGGATCCTTAAAAGAGCCAAATACTGGTATCAGAGTAGTTTTTTACATGTTGATCTGTTTGAGGTTTTGTTCTTTTTTCAATGCCTCTTTGTTAGAGATTTTTATACTCACTGCCACTAAAGCAAGACATTTATATGTGAAGCCTTCATAGTTTGCTACTGTAAGATAAACTTTTGACTTTCAAACACTACCATTTATGTTCAGTTGTGTTTAGGATAACCATATGCTCTGGTTTGCTGGAAACAGTGGTGGGTCATCCCTGTTTTTCAGTATCCTGTCTGGTTTGTCTTGTCTCTCCCCGTTCACTCTCACATGATTTTACTGAGATGTTAAATTATATTGTCTTCCTAGTCAACCACCCTGAGTTGAGATCCTGACTGAGAGGAAAGGGTCTGTTAAAGTAGGTGTCAGTGGAGTTTATTTTTTGTGCTGTATCGCACCACAGAATTGTGATTGATCAAATCATCCCACATTAGCATCAGATTTCTTGTTCTCTTTAAATTAGTATTTGTGATCATGTTATCCTAGACAGAAAATTCGGAACATCAGTGATGAATCCTTATAAAAACCAGATTTATAGATTATAGTGAAAACTGTCTCCTGTCTTTTAATAACTCAACTGTACTTGCACTGCACTTAATACTTGGTATGTTTTTGTATTTGATACTTTAATCAGACTTTATGCAAATTTAAGATGAAGACTTTAAACTGATGAAATCACTTCTGTAAAGCCAATATATGGAATATCATAGGTTCTCAGTTCTAGGCTTGGATAGTGTGTGAGCGTCCAGCCAGACCAGCTTCCAACCTGCCATGAACTTCTGAAATATAAAATTAAATCACTGCCAAGCATTTGAAATATGCAGTTGTTTTAATAATTTATATATATTTAGATGTATATAATGCTTTGTAGGACATTATTTTTTGTAAGAATTTATTTTTAAAGGTTAGGACCATTGGTAGCTTTTTAAATGCCAGTTCAATGCAATGTTGCCTTGTTTGAAAAGTCGTTAATGAGAAATTGGTGATTGTTAGTACTTGGGTTTTGTCATGCTATTATAATATTACCTCTTGGTTCTCTTTAGAAAGGAGGAAACTTGTTAACTAGCTCTTTGGTTTTATTTCCCGCAGAGAGCTGTGTAATCTGAAAGTATATGGCTTTAGATACTGTGAATCTTGTTTTCTGTTTAGCCAAGTACCTGCTTAAATTGTGGAGACCCATGTCCTAAAGAAGGACTCGTGCTGCTGGTTCTCCCATTCATGGGTATACATGTGTGCACACACAGTAAGTATCAAGACTGGTAATTCTTTCACTAAAAATGGATATAGATTAGAAACTAGCTGTGTTTAGAATCTACACTTCAAAGATAAAGGAACCGGCACATTCTTTCCTGTGCCAAAACTAAAATGTACACAGTTTACAAATGCCTGGGATTTGCACTGACACAGGGTATGTGGAGCTTACTTTGCTGGGCTTTCTCAGGTTTGTGATTAGCAGAGTTGCAGTTTGTCATCTGAGGAGAAATACTGGGAACCCTCAACTGGAAATGAGTATCTGAGGTGGTGGCTCAAGTGGCTCCCGGAGCCTAATTTGGGGACAGTTTTTCTAGATTGCTTTGACATGTCCTTTCTGTTAACAGTTTTCTTTGCCATTGCTGTATTATTCCTTCATAGGGGCCACCATATCTTTTTTCTTCTGTGGGAGAACGTCCCAGTAGCACTTTACGATCTTCTGATACAATGAACAAGCAGTCCCAACTAGTGCTGTTTTCGGTGAATGGCGTTGTTGAAGAAAACATTATACATCTGTCCTTGGGTTTACTGTACCTCTACCAAGAGCTTTTTGAATGACTGAAAATGTTACAGAGAAAGAAGTGTATCTGCAGAAAAGGTAGTCAGTATTTCTTGGTAGCTTATCTGAAATGCAAGATGTTGCTTCTGCAGATGGTGTTCCTTTATCCAGGACCCTTATTGACTGTCTTCTGCGAGTGTAGCACAGGAAGTAGAGCTGAGCATTTCTTGGGGGTAGAATGAATCAGGGATATAAAAAAGGGCAGGTACTGGTATCAGCAATTTCTTTGTCAGAGCAGTTGTGGAATTAGGCAAATGCTTTATTGAAAATTGGCATTATTATTATAATAGCATGAGTTTATCAGTGCACCTACTTTGTTATCCCAGGGTGTTTTTTTAAGCAGTGTGATTAGTTGATGTCAGACAGTTCCCCCTCCTTTCTTCTTTACTATGGCTCTTTTTCTTTTTTCCCTTGGGGTTCAAAGTTATTCTCTGCTCTCAGGTATTGCTTGTATACCAGAGGCCTTCCATATACCATGCCTTTAGGTAAGAGTCCTCTTTCCGTTAGGTCCCAGGGAATATTTCTGTTGCAGAGTTAGTTGGTGGATTATAGCAATATGGAAGGGAAACTGTGACATCAGTCACAACAACTTGTCAGCTTTTTTGTGTCTGTCATGGGGGAACAGGGAAATTAGCTCCCCTGTGTCTAAGTACTAAGAAATTGAGGTCAACCTTCCATCTTCCTACAGGAGGATTATGTCTTTCTCCTTACAGTTGGTGTTGGTCCTCCCTTTTAAAAGTAGTAGAGATTGTTTTCAAAGGGGAATGAAATGTTTCTGCCCCCTTGGCACTTGGCAAGATAGTGGTCTTTAGCAGCCTATGAATGGGAGTCTCCTTAGTTTATAGCTGGATGCTCATTAGAGCCTCTTATAAGTAAAGGAGTAAGATAATTGCACTGCCTTGAGTCCCAGTCTTAATCTTCCTACACCTCAGTTTTTCTCATTTGTGAAGTGATACACATAACTACCCTCTGTACCTCATAGTTTGTTGTGATAATTAAACTTGTAATAGCCTTGAACAAGATAGTATAAGTTGTTATGGTTTTGGTAGACCAAGCTCTGAGGTTTTCATAAAGTGGGAAGAAAATGGCAATTTAAAATAACTCTGAACAGTTGCCCGCTTACTAAATGATAAGCACCACTAAATAGCTGTGTGTCTTTTTGGTGTTTGCACTATGTAATGCTTTTAAAATACCTGTTGATTCTGTTGTGCTTTTTTGTGTAATAAATATTTTTAATTTTTCCATTTTGTGGTGTCATTACTGGGGAAATATGTAAGTTTGTTTATATACAGCAAAATCTCATTTTTCTGTGTCGACATTCGAACTTTGGTCAGATTTGGGGATGAAGAGAATAGAATAGCTTTTGCCATAGAAGTTAGTGTACTTAGCTGTGGCTGGTGTAGCTTGGTGGATTGGGCCCATTTCCCACACTTTCTGCCTTCTCCACGCTCTAAAAGTACTTAGAGTTCTTTTAGTATTCTAGAGTACTTTTAGTATTTTTTAGAAAAAAATAGTGTACTCAAACAGCAACTTTTGGTATTTCCCCTTAGTTAGCTATAGAGTAATTATATTTCAGTTTTAGGCTCTCAATCCCGAAGGAAACCTCAAAATTTGGCAGAGTATTTTTAAACAGTGAGTTGTGGAGTTTTTTTCCCACTAGAGAGAGATCTTGAGAATTAGAAACTATAGAGTCCAGGGCCTGCATGTATGGAGTGATTTAGGCAAGCCCTCTGTAGGCACAGGTGTGTACATAATCTGAACCCATGAGTCCATGCTCTTTGTTACTGAAGAGATTTCAAATGGTGAGATGGGTTTGTTGAGTTTACAGAGAGTGCCTGGTGAATTGTGGCTAGTGTAAAGAGATACTGAGGGCTTCTCACAGAAGTACATACTAATTATATGCTTAGCATCTGCTATGTTCTCTAGCAGTGGTTCTTAAACTTTGGGGATTATAGCCCTTTTTGAAAAGCAAATGAAATTTAAGAAGTTTCATTAAAAAAATGGAGAACATTTTACATTCACTTTCAGGAGCTATATTGAAGACCTTGGTCTTCAGGTTCTGTTCCTGGGGGATATTAAGGGACAATGAGACTGCCCACAAGAACCTTGCCAGCCCATGTGCTTTTCAAAACGTCATTCCCTTATCACTAAGGCCTTTAAGGTGAGTGGAACGTCTGTTCAGTTGTCCTGAGCTTATGACCAACACATAGTTGCAGATTGGTGTGCACTGCACAACTTTGGGAGGTACCCTTCCTAGGTGCCTTAGGAATGATACGACCTAAGGCATCCGGTGCTGCTTGTGTGGGCCTGGTACCTCTTGTGAAGCTGCAGCTGAGGAGACTCCGGTGCCCACCATAGCAGAAAAGCCCAGGAAAGGAGTCCAGACAGAACAGGGATCATACTGATTTGAAGGTGTCGGGTCGGATGGTTCTATGGTGCAGTGTAAGATTAAGAGGCATACACCACATAGTAGTAAACTAATGAAAGCCTGTTGTGAACGACAGGGTTTGTCAATGAGGCAGATCAGATCTCTATTTGAAGGACAGCCAATCAATAAAACAACCGCACAGTTGGAAGTGGAGGATGAAGATACAATTGATGTGTTCCAGCAGCCAATGGGAGGTGTCTGCTGAAGAGGGAACCTGCTCCAGAACTCTTCCTGCAGACCAAGAAGATGTTTTCATTTGGAAAACTGCAGCTGGGCTCCTCCACATCCTGACTGTGACTTCTTTCACTCTCCCCTTCCCCATTTCTTTATTGTATCTAAAGTGACTATGTAGGTACACAAACGTTTGTTTTTTGGTTCTTTTAAATTTAATTGTATTTTTATTTTTTAATATATTTTATTGATTATGCTATTACAGTTGTCCCATTTCCCCCCCTTCACTCCCCTCTACCCTGCACATCCCCTCCCAGCCACATTGCCCCCCTTTAGTTCATGTCCATGGGTCATACATAAGTTCTTTGGCTTCTACATTTCCTATACTATTCTTGCCCTCCCCCTGTCTATTTTCTACCCATCGTCTATGCTACTTATTCTCTGTACCTTTCCCTCTTCTCCCCCTTCCACTCCCCTGTTGGTAACCCTCCATGTGATCTCCATTTCTGTGGTTCTGTTCCTGTTCTAGCTGTTTGCTTATTTGCTTTTTGTTTTTGTTTTAGGCGTGGTTGTTAATGATTGTGAGTTTGCTGTCATTTTGCTGTTCATATTTTTTTATCTTTTTCTTAGAGAAGTTCCCTTTAACATTTCATATAATAAGGGCTTGGTGATGATGAACTCCTTCAACTTGACCTTATCTGAGAAGCACTTTCTCTGCCCTTCCATTCTAAATGAAAGCTTTGCTGGGTAGAGCAATCTTGGATGGAGGTCCTTGCCTTTCATGACTTGGAATACTTCTTTCCAGCCCCTTCTTGCCTGCAAAGTTTCTTTCGAGAAATCAGCTGACAGTCTGATGGGAACCCCTTTGTAGGTAACTGTCCCCTTATCCCTTGCTGCTTCTAGAATTCTCTCCTTCATTTTAATCTTGGCTAATGGAATTATGATGTGCCTTGGTGTGTGCCTCCTTGGGTCCAATTTCTTTGGGACTCTCTGAGTTTCCTGGACTTCCTGGAAGTTTATTTCCTTTGCCAGATTGGGCAAGTTCTCCTTTATTACTTGTTCAAATAACTTTTTCACTTGTTCTTCCTCATCTCCTTCTGGCCCCCTATAATTTGGATGTTGGAACGTTTAATGATGTCCTGGAGGTTCCTAAGCCTCTCCTCATTTTCTTGAATTCTTGTTTCTTCATTCTTTTCTGATTGGATGTTTCTTTTGGTCCACTCCATTGATTTGAGTTCCAGTTTTCCGCCCATCACTTGGTTCCCTGTTCATTTTCCTTCATTTCACTTATTGTAGCCTTCATTTGTTCATCTAATTTGCGACCAAATTTAACCAATTCTGTGAGCATCCTGATTATAAGTGTTTTGAACTGTGCATCTGATAGGTTGGCTCTTTCTTCGTCACTTAGTTGTATTTTTTCTGGAGCTTTGATCTGTGCTTTCATTTGGGCCATTTTTTTTTGTGTGTGTGTTGATGCTCCTGTTACATAGTGAGGGGCGGAGCCTTAGGTATTCACCAGGGTGTGGCAACCTGGCTATATGAGGGGGCAGGGTCCAAGAGGGAACAATGGTACTTGCTCCACTCTCTTCTGGTTTTCAGTCACTTCCCCTGCTTCCCACAAGCAAAGTGGTCCCTTCTGGTGCTGATTCCTGTGTGGTGGCTTTGTGTATGTTTTAGTACCCTGTGGGTCTCTGCAGTGAACTCTCCTGTGAAGCTGAGATTTTCTCCTGGCACCTCAACTCCCACACGTGTTTTCAATCAGTGGTTTGAGGCTTTGTTTCCCTGTGCTGGGGCCTTGGGTTGCACTGTCTTGCTCCCCAATTGTTCCTCCTGGTTTATCTGTGCGTGGATGTGGGACCACCCAGTCCACAATCTGCCACCTCACTGTGTCTGCCAGCTGCTGCCTTGCCACAAGTCCTCTCTGCCCAGCTGCTGGTCTCTGCCCCTCCTATGGGTGAGGGATGAATTCTGGATGAATGTGTCTTCTTTAACTCCTTGGTTGTCAGACTTCCATAGAGTTCAATTTTGTGTTAGTTCTGGCTGTTTTTTTTGTTTTGTTTTTAAATTATTGTTGTCCCTCTTGGTTGTGTGAGGAGGCACGGTATGTCTACCTATGCCTTCATCTTGGCCGGAAGTCTGCATTTTTTTAAACTAATTGGCTGCTCTGGTAGGTGTGGCTCAGTGGGCTGGGTGGTTCAGTGGGCAGAAAGTTGCTGGTTCGATTCCTGGTCAGGACATGCCTGGGTTGCTGGTTCAGTCCCTGGTCAGGGCATGTGCAAGAGGCAACCAATCGATGTTTGTCTCATTGATGTTTCTCTTCCTTTCTCCTTCCCTTCCCTGTCTCTAAAAATAAATAAAATCTAAAAAATAAAATAAATTGGCCAATGGCATGTTTTGATCTACATTAAATGGAGATGGAATGGGGGAAAATACTGGTTCTGTGAACATACCCCCTTTCTCCATTAGTGGAATGCTCATTCAGCTCTTAACTTTATATTCCAGTGAATTATTTTGCTCAAAAGAAGAACAACATAAAAAGCCTTGCATACCTTGTTCAATTGGAGAATTTTAATTTTTCCCCTCACTTGAGCCCTTGAGAAAGTTACAGAATATACAATATTTACATGTCTAGAGTGAGTTAAGCTAAGCCCTCTGTGGGTGCAGGTGTTTACATAATTTACCACAGTAACCAAGGACAATTTTGTAACTGTGTGAAGCTGCTACATGTAGGGTAACTTGTCTTTAAAGATAAATTAAAAGAATCCTAGATAGTTTTACCTTCAAGTCAAGTGTCTCGATGGTTAGATAAATTTCTTGTTTAAAGTGAAAAAATCAAAAGAAATGATATGCCCTAGAGATAGGTTGTCTACCCCTGAATGAGGCGGCCCTGGGGGTGTGGTGGTGGATGTGATACTGAAAATACCAAGGGTAGCATTTCAAAAATGGAAAATGAGGAGCACTAGAGAGAAGAATGAGACCAGTTCTTTGTTACATAACCCTTTCCATGTCTGTGACTTCTCTAAGGTACTTAATGATTCCAACTGAATAGCATGTTTCCTGGGGTTTTGCATTCTATCTATGGTCTAGCATGGAGTTAGGGACAAAAGACCTTCCACATGGGCTGAGGAAGCAGCAAATGAAAGAACTGTGGGAGAGAGTGACCTGCTTGGAGAAGTTCCCTGTAGTGAGTTAAGGATGTGATTAGAAAAGTAATGAGAGATGGGTCTGGGGTGTTAAAGGGGCCGGTGATAAAGGTGTGATATGCCAAGCTAATTAATTTGAACCTTATCTGGAAGGCAGTGGAGAGCCATTAAAGGGTTTTAACCAGGGGTGCGATGTGACCTCATTTGCATTTTTGAAAGATCATTCTGGGTGCATTGTTAAGGACAGACTGGAATGCTGGCTAGAACAATTGAGCTGTGGCAGCAATCTGAGCTGTAAATGATAGTATGCCTACCCAGTGTCAGTGGGCCTGGAAGCGGCAATAGTAAATAACATTTACTGAACACTTAGTAGATGCTGACTTGTCATCTCTTATCCCCTGAGGTATTTAAGGCTTAGAGAAATTAACAACCTATCACAAGGCGACTAAGAATCACAGTCAGTCAGTGGTTAAAACCGTTGTCTGAGTCAAAAGCCTGAAAAAGATACGTGGATTTGTGAGTAATCAAGGTGGAAGTGACAGACTTCATGAATGTGAGAGTGAGGAAAAGGGAGGAGTGGGGGATGGGCTTGGGCAGGTGGTGGATGGCGGTACCTTTCATTGCGGTAAAGAATACAGACAAAAAAATAGGTTTTTGGATGGTGGTGGTGAGGTAGGAAAAAACGATGAGTTTAATCATGGATGTGTGGATTTTGTGCATATGGGAAGGTCCAAATGGAAATGGAGCTCAGGAAAGATGTGGGCTGTAAATACTAAGTACCTCTTATGTATGTTGTGCTTTCTAGGTACTGGGGACACCACTGGGAAGGTGATGAACATGGCCTCCACACTCAAGGCTTAGGAAGCCTAGTTAACACCTACTATCAGTGTGGTGAGCGTTGTGTTGGGGGGCACTTGCTGCCATGGCAAATGGAGGAGGGACCTCATTTAGTCATGGGCTTGGGAGCACCCTCTTTGAACAAATGAGAAGCAGAGATCTGAAGCAAGGGTAGGAGTTAATGAGGAGGGGAAGAGTGCCACAGATAAGCCGGGATAGACAAAGGCCTCTGGATGAGGAAACAGTGACGTCTGTGAAGACTGTGAAGTTCAGATGAGGACTTCCGGCCAAGATGGAGGCATAGGTAGAAACCCTTCACTTCCTCGCACAACCAGCAGGAGGATAACAACCAATCTAAAATCAATAAACAACCAAAAGCGCCAGAAAAATCAAACTGCATGGAACTCTAACAACCAAGGAATTAAAGAAAAAATCAACCAGAACAACCAGATCGGTAAGGTGGCGGACCATGGTGGCTGACTCAGAAAAACTGTGCTAACTTGGTGGACCTGGCAGGTGGGGCTGGCTGAACGGAAAACTGAGACTCAGAGCTGACTGTGGGCTACAGCTGGGGTTGCCTTGGTGGGAAAAACTCCCAGTCTCACATGAGAGTTTGTTGGAAAGTGCACTAGAACTGAGCAGGCGAGCCGCACTGTTCCCTTTCTGGCCCCTCCCCCACAGGCAGCACTGAAGCAGAGCATGGACCGTTGCCCTGCCTGGGTGAATACCTAAGGCCCTGCTCCTTACAACCAATCAGCTGCTCAGAGACAAAGAAATATGGCCCAAATGAAAGAACAGAGCAAAACCTCAGAAAGAACTAAGCAATGAGGAGATAGTCAACCTATCTGATGGAGAATTTAAAGCCCTGGTAATCAAAATGCTCACAGAACTGATGGAGCTTGGTCAAAAAATGGAAAAAAAAAATGAAGGATACCTGAAGTGAAATAAAGTGAAATATTCAGGGAACCAACAGTGACAGGAAGGAAACGAGGACGCAAAGCAACGATTTAGAAAAAAAGGAAGAAATACCCAACCAGAACAAAATGAAGAAACAAGAATTCAAAAAAGTAAAGAGAGTCTTATCAACCTCTGGGACAGCCTGGGATGTTCCAATATCCGAATTATAAGGGTGCCAGAAGGAGAAGAAAAACAGCAAGAAATTGAAAACTTATTTGAACAAATAGTGAAGGAAAACTTCCCCAGTCAGGTGAAGGAAATAGACTTCTAGAAAGTCCAAGAAGCCCAGAGAATCCTAAAGAAGTTGGACCCAAAGAGAAACACACCAAGGCACATCATCATTAAGTTACCCAAGATTAAATATAAAGAGAGAATCCTAAAAGAAGCAAGAGGAAAGGAGAGTTACCTGCAAGATAGCTGATTTCTCAAAAGAAACCTTGCAGGCAAGAAGGGGCTGGAAAGAGGTATTCGAAGTCATGAAAGGCAAGGACCTCCATCCAAGATCACTCTATCCAGCAAAACTTTCATTTAGAATGGAAGGGCAGATAAAGTGCTTCTCAGATAAGGCCAAGTTAAAGGAGTACATCACCATCAAGCCCTTATTATATGAAATGTTAAAGGGACTACTCTAAGAAAAGGAAGATCAAACATATGAACAGTAAAATGACAACAAACTCAAAATTATCAACAATTGAACCTAAAAGAAAACAATGAAAACAAAAACTAAGCAAACAACCAGAACAGGAGCAGAATCAGAGAAATGGACATCACACAGAGGGAGTTCTTCAGTGGGGAGGGGGAAGGGAGCAATAGGGGTAAAAGGTACAGGGAAGAAGAAGCATAAAATAGACGGGGAGAGATAAAAAATGGTGTAGGAAACAGAGGACTCAAAGAACTTATATGTACAACCCATGGACATGAACTAAGGTGGGGGGATGCTGGAAGGTTGGAGGGGCAGGGCAGGGGATGGATAAAGGGGGAAAAATTGGGAAAACTAATAGCATAATCAATAAAAATACTTTTTAACTTCCAGCCAAGATGGAGGTGTAGGTGGACACACTGTGCCTCCTCCCACAACCAAAATTAAGGACAACAAAAACATAGAACCAAAAAAAGCCAACCAGAACAGATAGAAAATTGAATTGTACAGAAGTCCAACAACGATTCACCCAGACCGGTAAGAGGGGTGGAGAGGGGTTGCAGTAGGAAAAAGCAGTGGCTAGTGAGTGGTCCCAGACACACAGGCGGAAGTTGGCACATCCCAGGCGCACAGGTGGTGGTTACCGAGCATGGGGAGGCAATGAGCAGACCAAGTGAGGCACACAAGGCGGCTGACCGCGGTCACACATTCATGTGCAGATAAACCAGGCGAAAACAGGCAGCAAGACAGACTGCGTGACCCAGAGCCCTAGTGCCGGGAAAAAGCCTAACAGCACCAATTGAAAACACTTGTGGGGGTTGAGGTACCAGGAGAGACTCCCCGCCTCACAGGGAAGTTTGTTGGAGAGACCCATAGGGCCCTAGAACGTACACAAGGCCACCCACATGGAAATCAGCACCAGAAGGGCCCAATTTGATTGGGGAAAGTGGTGGAAGGGACTGGAATCAAGAGAGAGAGTGGAGCAAGCGACATTGTCCCCTCTCAGACCCCACCCCCACATACAGCATCACAACTCAGTGACTGGGCTGCCCTGCACTGGTGAACACCTGAGGCTCCGCCCATCACTACATAACAGCAGAGACCAGACTGCCCTCCCCCCCAAAAAACAAACAAAACCAAAACCAAAAACGGCTCAAACGGGAGAACAGATTAAAGCCCCAGAGCCAATTCACCTAAGTGACCAAGAGATAGCCAACCTATCAGATGCACAGTTCAAAGCACTGGTGATCAGAATGCTCACAGAATTGGTTGATTTTGGCCGCAAATTAGATGAACAAATGAAGGCTACAATAAGTGAAATGAAGAAAAATGCACAGGGAACCAATAGTGATGGGAGGAAAACTGGAACTCAAATCAATAGAGTGGACCAGAAGGAAGAAAGAAACATCCAATCAGAAAAGAATGAAGAAACAAGAATTCAAGAAAATGAGGAGAGGCTTAGGAACCTCCAGGACATCTTTAAACATCCCAACATCCAAATTATAGGGGTCCCAGAAGGGGAAGAGGAAGAGCAACAAGTGGAAAGCTTATTTGAACAAATAATAAAGGAGAACTTCCCCAATCTGGCAAAGGAAATAGACTACCAGGAAGTCCAGGAAGCTCAGAGAGTCCCCAAGAAGTTGGCCCCAAGGAGGAACACACCAAGACACATCATAATTCCATTAGCCAAGATTAAAATGAAGGAGAGATTTCTAGAAGCAGCAAGGGATAAGGGGACAGTTACCTACAAAGGGGTTCCCATCAGACTGTCAGCTGATTTCTCAACAGAGACCTTACAGGCAAGAAGGGGCTGGAAAGAAGTATTCCAAGTCATGAAAGTCAAGGACCTACATCCAAGATTGCTCTATCCAGCGAAGCTGTCATTTAGAATGTAAGGGCAGAGAAAGTGCTTCTCAGATAAGGTCAAGTTGAAGGAGTTCATCATCACCAAGCCCTTATTATATGAAATGTTAAAGGGACTTCTCTAAGAAAAAGAAAATAAAAAATATGACAGTAAAAAGACAGCAAACTAAGCAAACAGCTAGAACAGGAACAGAATCACAGAAATGGAGATCACATGGAGGGTTACCAACAGGGGAGTGGGAGGAGGAGAGGGGGGGAGAGGTACAGAGAATAAGTAGCATAGATGGTAGGTAGAAAATAGACAGGGGGAGGGCAAGAATAGTGTGGAAAATGTAGAAGCTAAAGAACTATGACACATGGACATGAACTAAAGGGGGGAATGTGGGTGGGAGGGGGTGTGCAGGGTGGAGGGGAATGATGGGGGAGAAATGGGACAACTGTAATAGCATAATCAATAAAATAAAAATACTTTAAAAAAGATTGAAGTTTAGTGTGGCTGAAAGCATGGAAAGAGAGGAGGGAGCTGGGTTAAGAATTTGGGAGTGGAGGTCTGAAATGTAGTCTGGAGAATAGGGGAGAACAGACTAGGAAAATTGTGCAAGACGAGTGCCTGAGACTAGCCTATCTTTAGACCAGGGCTTCACAACCTCAGCACCATTGACATCCCAGGTTGGAAACGTCTTTGTTGTGGGAGGGGGTCCTGTGCCTTGTAGGATGTTGAACAGCATAGCTGGGCTCTGTCCATGCCAATGAGGAGCAGCACTGGCAAATGTCATATGAGGAGAAAATCGGCCCTGGTTGTAGGCCCAGCTGCTGAGTGCTTCAGGAGACAAGTCACACAGCTTGCAGATCCACGTCTGTGTTCTGGTCTCTCAGTTCTCCCTGGTTCTTCTGTTTTCCTTGCCAGCTTTGGAGAGGGTTGTGCTTCCCGCCCTACTGGCAGCAGGTTGTCAATGAGCAGTGAGTGGAAATGAGGTGTGCGACTTCTGAGCAGAAGTGCTGGGACTGTTGCCAGGGTCAGTCAATGCTCTTTTCCCTCAGCATAAGGCTAATGCACCCCAGAACGGGGCTGCTTCTCAGCTTGGCCCCAAGGCTGATGAGGTCATTGAGCAGAAAAGCGACTGCCCGGCAGGGGGCAGAGAAACAAACATTTTATTGGAAGTCACTGAAATTTGGGGGTTTGTTACCACACTGTAACTTAGGCTAAGCTGATGGGTAGAAGAGGGGGAGTGACTCCAGGTGAGGGCAAGAACCAGGCATGGCATCAAGCTGAAGCCATGGAGGTGAAATTCCTTGTGGAGGCGGTCAATGACAGTCCTGTGAGGCTAGGGTTGGATGAGTCCCTCACGTGATGTGACATCACGAGGGTGGCAGGGCTGTAGGGATCTAAAGTCTAGAATGAATGAGGGAAAGTAGCTGGAAGGGATGACACAGTGAAGGAGGAGTAGGGAGAAGTCTCGGTCTTGGTCTCGGTGTCACAAGCGCAGAGATTTATGTACAGAGGGATGATGTGTGGGCACAGCACCAGGGCCCGTCTCCTGTGCTGAAGGTCCAGGAGGTGTGGGAAATGACTGCCAAGATTCTGGGGGGAAAGCCAGGCATCCTTTCAGGTGGAGAAGTGGAGGAAAGAGAGGTTTGTGGCTGCAAACATGGGACACTTACCCTGAAGCAGACTGAAAGAGTAGTTCATAACTTATGTGGGTCAAGAGGTGGCTGCCCTGGATCCTCTCCACAGAAAGAGTATATATAGAGCACACACACACGTGTAAATTTTATATCCAAACCCGGAAATCTTGTACACCCCTTGAAGCCCTCCACGAACCCTAGTTAAGGCCCCTGTTACCAGTTGCACCTTGGCAAGCATCTGGATCGCCTAGAGAGCTCTGCCCGCAGATCCCTAGGTCCCGTTTCCATAGGCTACACTGGGTAGGCGTGCGTTTCTGTCGGGGTCCCAGGTGACGCTGGAGTTGTGGACTGCGGAACCACACTCAGAACCACTGCTGCAGTAAGAATATGAGCAAGTTTTAAGAGGGAGAGGAACAGTAGGAAATTGCTAGAGAGAAGGTCATGGGGATAAGGATGGAGTTTTTCATTCTGCTGGACTCAAAACAATTTTTGACTTCAGCTAGGCAAAAATTTCTGACTTCGGCTAGGCAAATATTCCAGTGTTTGTGCCACACACAGAGAAAATTTCAATGTGGAGAAAAGGGAGAGGAGTGAACACTCGTTTCAGGTTTAGGGCAAGGTGTAAGAAACAAAATCCTTGCATGCCATGCCCTTACAGATCATTCTCTTCAGCACTCTCACTTTACGAAGAGGGGAAGTGATACTCACTGCTTGACTGATGAGCCGTCTTGCCTGCTCTCACTCTGGGGCTCTTTCCTCTTCAGCAGTAACCCTTTAAAAAAGATCACTAGTGGGAAATAAGCCTGCATTTGAATCAAGTTAAAGATATGCGACACTTCGAGGGCACTAAATTGGGAAATCTTAACTCAAACTCCAGCAAAGTGCACTGCTTAAAACTGGGTGAAGCCGCCACCCAAACATGGGACACGCTTCAGGGGTGACTGCATCTGCTTTCTCCTCTTCCTTCCCCCCCTCTCTAATGCTCATAATCAGGGTTTCTGGTATCCTCAGCACTGACTTAGAGTTGCCAGTTAGCTACTTGATGGGTGACCATAATGTCGTTTAGTATCTCTAAGTCTCAGCTCCCTGATCCGGAAAGCAAAGCATGACGTAACGCATGTGAGGTGCTTAGCCCCTGACCTCTTCTTGCTTCTCTCAGAGCCAGGGCTTGCAGCTTCCTCAAACGTGAGCGACCAATCAAATTTCTGGCCTCTAACCAGCAGGTTAACTTTTACTTCCACCAGAGGGCACCAGGGACCTATGCAATAGCAGAAGGTCCCTTTGCCTTGAAAACAGAGTAGTTGAATCTGCCCCAGGATAACCCCCTAGGTCCGCGATTTTCAACTTGTTTCATCTCATGGCACACATAAACTAATTACTAACATTCTGTGGTACACCAAAAATATGTTATTTTAAAAATATTTTTTGCCAATCTGAAAAAAAAGTATAATTTTGATTCACCCATACCAGAAGGCTATTGTTGTGTTGGCAGTTGTCCTTTTTTTGTCTGACAATCTAAGGGAAAAGTGGTCAGTGCCCCTGACTAAATAGGCAGGTATTGCATGTTTTAAAAATTCTTACGGAAAAAAATTCTTGTGGCACTCCAGTTGAAAATCACTGCCCTAGGTTCAAGTCTTTATTTAAATATTCTTACCTGTTGGTGCTTGGAGGGATCATGTGTAAGATTCCCCTCAAGTCCAGGAGGGAAATCTGAAGTGAGAAGGTTAGTATAAACAGTGCTGGAACTCCAAAGCAGCCCTGAGAGAATCTCATTTCCGTTTTTGATACTGTCCATTTCTACTACCCATTCTCTGTCTCTTCAGACTATCTGTAACCTAGTTACAAATTATTCTATAATAAGCCATTGCAGTTCCTTTCTTCCTGGTTTATTCAAATGAACTGAATTACTGTTTTTTCCCTTGATGCACAGCCTCCCCCCTCGTGCCCCCAATCATGGCCAGCCTTCCTTCCGAGTGGGCAGGGGTATGGGTGGGGAAGGATCTATTTCTGAGCTATCACTGCTAAGCCTCAGAAGCTGTTTCCCTGAATCCCTTTGTGGTGAGAGTCTACTCATTGACAGGTACCTATCACTAGAGGCTGTGTCTTGGGAGAAAGCTCTTTCTGTATCTGAGGAACAGGGACAACTAGGAAAAGCATAGGCCACCAGATACCACAGCCTCCCTCAAAACATCACAGACTTGCCCTGGCCAGGTAGCTCAGTTGGTTAGAGTGTCATCCCAACACACCAAGGTCGTGAGTTTGATCCCTGGTCAGAGCACATGCAAGAATCAACGAGTGAATGCGTAAAAAAGTAGAACAACAAATAAATGTTTCTTCTCTCTTACTCTTTCCCTCTCTCTTTCTAAAATCAATAAATAAAAAATAAAAACCCCACAAACTTCAGGGGAGCAATGATACTAGTGTCTAGCTGTCTTGTACACACTTTATTCTTCACCTGTCTTCTTTGTTTTTAATCTGATAGGGAAAGAAATACAGGCTCAGGTCAGCTTTCAGCACTGTTCCTGGGAATGCTGGCCCAGACAAGAAAGGCCTGGAAGAAAATTCAAAGGGTATGTCATGTACCCTATTAAGGGCACAGAGCCATAGAATAATATTTGGGATGGACTGGACTCCAGAAATCTAGAACGACCCTCCTTGTTCAGAGTGGAGAAATGACATGGTCAGGGTTACATGATTGGTTGATGGCACACTAGCTGTTCTAACAGAACTAGAGTTCAGTTCTGTGGGTAGGCACCCTCATTCTTGTCTCACTATTTTATAAATCAGTCATCATTATTTACATTCATTGTGTACTTAGTATGTATCAAGTACCTGTTTTGTTTTACATCATGTACTCTTCACAGCAACCCTACGAGAGAAACGTAGTGTGAGTGAGTGAGGCATGTTATCACTCACTCACAGAGGTGTGGAGAAGTTAAGAATGCAGGAAAAAATCAGCCAGTATTCTGTTTCAGAGTTTCTCCATGAGGTTTTTTTTTTTGGTTTGTTTTTCTGATTATCCCTTGCATAGCAAAATACTTAGCATCTCTGGCTCTAAGCATGAATGGGCTCACCAGTCATTATAACATCAAAAATTTCCAACTCCCCCCTCCCTCCCAAAGTAGACTAGAGGTGGTCCTCTTGACCACTGACTTAAATGCATGAGCACAGGAAAAGAAGTATTAAACAAAACCGCTTCACTGGCTTGGTTATTTTTATATTAATGAAGGTCATAAGGTAGAGAGAGGAGCAGGACAAGAGAAGGGAGATCCCGGGAGGTGGGCACAGTTCCAGAAGGCAGGAGGCTAAAGGATAAAGAAAGGAAGTGAGCCCTAGACAGAGGAGCTTTGCATGTGGTTCTGCTAGACCCGGGAGCATGGGCAAGGTCTGGTCTCACAAACTCACACCTTTAGAGAGAGCTGAGCCAGGGGACAATAGGGAGGACTGGGGCCGGAGTAAGCTGGAGAGCCACGCCCACACCGGGGGCGCCAGTTCCCAAGTTCAGCTGGTGTTTTCAGGTGGTGATGTGGGGTCATGGCTGCCAGCTTTTCTAATATTTCAGGAGACTCCGCCAAGCCAGATTTTTATAGGAAATCTTTACTGTGAATACAGGATTAAAAAAACAGTTTGAAACATTAGGCAAGCCAAATAAAAAAGCCTATAGGTGAATGTGGGTAGTCTGTGACCTGCGGGCCAGCTCCTCTGTGAGGTCCATTCTCATCTAAGGTGCTACAAGGTATACCCACCAAGCCAGGGGACAGAAGGGATGCCAGCTCCAGCACACACAAGACATTTACCACCTGTCTGAGCTGGCAAACAGTGCGGCAGGCTGGTGGAGGCATTGCGAGCCTTCCCTGGGGCACTGGGCTGCAGAGGCTGGTGGACCCTGTCAGGGGAGTCCCGGTCCCTTCTGGATCTGAGATTCTGGACTCTGGGGCTGTCCTTCCCTGAAAGCAGGGCTGGGGACGTGAGAACTCTGGAGCCCATGGACTGCTCCCAGCTCAGGCCCCTGGCAGTGGCTTTGTCACTTGGCCCTGTCATATCCCCTGACATGTCGGAGTGAGGGAAAGAAGTTTCGGAGCCCCTGCTCCCTAGAGGCCCCTGCAGTCTACAAACCCAAGCTGCTTTTATTCTCTCTCAGCTAGTGGGTCCCTGACACCCACTGCAGAACTAAACAACCAATTTTCCAACCCAGCTGTTCAGCTACTCTGTGAGTTAAGTTTAAACTCACTTTTCTTTAAAACCCGTTGGGAACTATCTCCTTCTCCCATGCTCTTTCTCTTCCATTAATGGGGGGCATGGGGTGGGGGAAGAGCAGGTTCTCAGGAAAGCTGTTCTAAACACATGTAACACTGAAGATCCTCTATGGGGCTCCAGCCACTTTCTGCTCTGGGGCCCTGATGGGATGGATGTTCAACTTACTTATAATGGAACCCAAATCCCAGGGCACTTGCTCTCCTGTTGTTTGGGGAAGGGCCTGCCAGGGCCTCTTGCCCTCTGGGAGGGTAGCGGCACTTTCAAAGCAGCACCTTTGTTGATTTCCAGCTCCTAGCAGGGGAGAGTCAGATGGGAGGTAGCAGGGTTTTGCCACCCCAATTCTTTAGAGGGGAAGGGTAGGAGAGGGAGAGAAATATCAATGCATGGTTGCCTCTCTTGTGTCCCCTGCTAGGAACTGGCCTGCAACCCAGGCATGTGCCCTGACTGGGAATCGAACCGCGATCCTTTGGTTCGCATGCCCGTGCTCAATCCACTGAGCTACACCAGCCAGGGCTGCCACCCCAATTCTTGATGTGGAGGAGTTAAAAAACCAGGCCACCAAGTTAAAATGGACATGCTAGGAAATCTCTGTTCAGTTCTCCAGATTGAGCTGAAGTCGATAGCAGCTCTCTTTCCTGGCTTTGCCCACATCCCCATGCCTGGGCAAGGGGGCAGCTCGCCGGACAGGGGAGGTCCCAACTCTGCTGCCCGTCCTCCCTGACCCATGCGCCCACACCTGCCAGTTCTTCTCTGTGCCTCTGAAACTTAGCTGCTGCAGATGGGGAGGACGGTGCAGGTAAAGGCTGCTGACGAGCAGGCAGCACGATGTGCAGAGTGGAGTCTGAGGCCAGCACCAGGAAAGGCGATGATCTGGCTCCACCTCACCTCGGACTTCTCCCAGCGCCCTCAGGAGTCAGCCCAAAGTCATCATTTTCTTCTTCCTTCTCCGTTCAGCCTTGGACCTGGGCGCCCTCCCTGTCCAAGTCAGCTTCCCCTCCTCCACTAGGGCAGGAGAACCCCAGGGGACCTAGGCAGTATGGCTGAGGAAGCGACCTTTAACCCGTACCACCGATTTTCAGAGTTGTGAACAGGAGCAGTGTTTCCAGACTTGGCTATCACACATGAACAAAGTAAAAAATAACGAAACAAAACAACAATTAAGACCGTATATGTGTGTGCATGTGTGTGTGTGTGTATGATGAGGACTTTCATAGGGTTGCCAGCTTTTATTTCATCAAACAAGCACATTGAAAAGACAGCAACTACTACTACCGCGTATTGCCACCACCCTTTCCTAAAGGAAAAACATATGATGCCACAAATGTATGAAGGACATAATGTCTAATAAACAAAAGTCCTCTGAAATCATAAAGCTCTGTGGAAAACTTCCCTCATTCTTATGTTTCTTATTTCATCTCAGATGTAACATCTGAACCATGCACCTCCCCCCGCCCCCCCACCCCCCCCAGCCCTCAGATGGGACTGGCGCCCAGGGCCCCTGGACTGAAAGCTTCCTCACCGCTCTGCACCCTTCCCAGTCTTTTCTGTGGGGGGACCTGCCCGTCGAAGGTGCATGACTGCACGTGAGGAAAGTTGTGAGAGACTTGGAAATGGGCGAAAAAAGATTATTGAGTATCCTGTCCAGTTTCTGTTTGGATTATCTTTGCCTTTCATTTGTTGTCTGGCCTATTTTACAAATCCATAAATTGTAGAAAGCTGAGAATACTGCAAACGAGTTAGCCCTGAGAAATGTGAACTGTTCCCAGTGGAGATTCAGTTGATTACTGCAGTGTGGGCAGTGACCAGCCCTTAGCGAGTTACGTGCCGCGTTCCTGACGGCTTCTGTATGTGTCTGCCCTTGGACTACCTTTTGAGCGACTGTAACATCTTACTAGTTCCCCCAGTACCGGATATGTTCAATTAAGTCATTGACATGTGTTAATTTTATATTTGTACAAGGGTCTTGATTTTACCTTTCAAAAACATCCTTTCACAATGGCTTCCCCTGCGGGCTGTGGTGAGGGTGGCACGAGGTCATGGAAAGGCTAGCGCCTGGCGCAGGGCCTGGCAGCAACGTGCCTTTCATGGCTGGGCAGTCCTTGCTTTTCCCTGGCTTCTGAGCCCCAGGGTACTCTGTATGTTCACGAATAAGCAACCAAAAATGTTTAAAAATTATTTGTTTGTTTATTTATTTGAGAGGGAGAAACATCAATTTGTTGTTCCATTTATTTAGGCATTCATTGGTTGCTTCCGGTATGTGCCCTGAGCGGGAACCTAACCCGCAGCTTTCATGTATCAGGACGATGCTCTTAACCAACTTAGCTACGCAGCCAGGGCCCACCAAACAAAAATCTTTCGATGAAACTTTTCACATTACAGTTTTGGACTTTGACTTCCCCATTTTCACGTTGTAAAGTGGATTCTCAGGAAGAAGTAATGCTGTCCCAGAGGGACAACTGTAATGGTGGAAACCTGGAGGGGTGCGGTACACAGGTGTTGTAGATATTTGGGGCCATGTGCCTTTAAAATAACATGCTCTGCTGGTATTTAGCTGTAAGCACTGTTTGAGACCCCTCCCCTCCCCACTTTCCCCAGTGCTGGAAGCACCGGGCTTATCATGTTGAGGAGAATAGTTTCAACCGTGTACCAGGATCTTAAAATATATACTTGTTAAATCTGCTCTCCCGATCTGTGAGCTGGATATGTTCATCTCTGTTACTGACGAGGAACCAGGAAAGGTTAAATGGCTTGCCCAAGGTTACACAGCGGGCAAGTTGTCTGAACCCAGGGTCTGAATCCAGAATTGTGGGTTTGAGCCGTGAGATAGCCCTTCTGGTCAAGACTCTTCTCCCTCCCCAAATTCATCACCATTGCTGAAATCCACTGCCAAGTGTTTTATACCTGTGCAAAGATATTGGTTCCCTTACAATGGAAATGACCTGGAAGGCATAATGCACTTGCAATGAAAATAATATCAGAAACAAACTCATCTGAACTGGGAAACAGGTTTTGACCCAAGGCTTAGGGCCCAGCCAGAGAGGAGCAGGGGAAGGTGAGAGCGGGGCTCCCTGCGGGCCTCTGTGCTCTGTGGTCTCAGCGGTGGGGGAGAATTGACAAGCACAGGAAGAAGCTGGAGAAGGTCACAGAACTAAAGCGAGAAGTCAGGGGAGAGAAACGAGCACTTACGACCTCTGTCCTCAGACCCTGAACAACCAGGGAAGAGGAGTTAGGCTGTAAGTGGAGTAAAGGCTCACAGGCTGTAAGTGGCATAAAGGCTTCCTAAGGTCGACCAGCCACCGCCATGCCCTCCTCTCTCACTGTCTGGGCCAAGGAGTTGCCATGTCTGGGACCAGATGTGGCAGGCACATGGATGCTGGGATGGAGGACAATGGGCCAGGCCAGTACAGCATCTCTGCCCAGCTGGAATACAGGGGGCTGGGTACATGGAAGTCAGGTAAGTGGGTGTCTTGGTGATGGATGAGGGTTTCCTGGCGAGTGTGACCTGTCCCTCTGTTGACCCAGTGACTCTAGGGCCCCTTGTCATCCACTGATTGCTTTGTGATTAATGCATAAATCACTTATTCCCAGCTTCTGTCCCTGCTCCATGCGCCACCAGCTCCCATGGTGGACCCTTCTGCACGCAGGCAATTTACTCAGAAATTATTGTCCCTAGAATCTCCCGGGGTGCAGGCAGTGACCAGAATCTGCGTGGGATTCCCCTGTGGAGCTCTGACCAAGGACAGGTGGACGAGTCAGCATTAGGGAGAGATGAAGTGCCTGCCAGAGTAAAGCAGGGCCAGTGTAGGCCAGAATCCATCCTGCAGGAATCTCCCCTTCTTTGCTGCCCACTTTGGGGCTCAGTAGTAGAACCACGAGTTCCCACAGGGTAACCATTCCCTGGACCTGCCATGGGGTCCCATCAGCGTTCCACATGGGACGCGAGGCCTGACCCTGGTTTGTCGAACCAGAGAACTGCCTTTGGAGGACAGGGTGGCCTCTCTCCAGTCCCCAGCTCAAGCCAGGCAGCCCTGCCCCTATCCAGTAAGAAAACGAGTGGTCCCAAATGAACACTCTCACTATTTTTCAACACGTCTTTTCCTCACCTTGGCCTGAGAGTCTAACCTAAAGACTGTATATAAACTAGATTGGATGCTGTTTTGGCTGCATGGACTTTGTAACTTAGCAGAGCAGAAAAAACAGTGACATGCTGTTAACACTCATTCATTCAACAAATGTTTACTGAGTACCAGACAGGAGAGAGCGGTTGTTTGTGTTAATTCATCGGGAAGAGCGTGCCATTGATAATGCCTTGTGCTGTGCGTTCTTTCACGCTGCAGCAGAATTTAATTAGCCCCCACCCCACCACATCCCCCAATGCCTCCCTGCCTTCCTCTACAGGGCAGACGACAAGGTTTTGCTCAGTCTGAGGAAGTCTTGAAAAGGGAAGGTGGGGTACAAGCGCTCTCTTTGCAGAGGAAGGCCCGGGTTCTGAGTTCCTGAGAGAGAATGCTGCGATGGTTGAGGGGGACGTGAGCTCCTCCAGCAGGCCAAATGGGAGCTTCCAACGGAAACGGATCTTCTGGTGGCAAAGACTTAAGCCTTTCCAGGAGGGAGCCAGCTGCTGTGAGGATGAGGAGCCTGCACTCAGAGGCTGGAAGTCCCTTCCTGTGAGGAGCAGGGGGACTAGAGCTCAGCCCTGCCTTTCCTGGCACTACACAAGGACAAAGGCTGCTGAGAGTGTCTGCCTTCGGGCTCCCTCATTCCCCAGCTCTCCACTCTGCCTCCACTTCTCCCCTCCCCTGTTCACGGTCTAATCCTCCCACCCTCAGATGTGGCTTGGAGGACAACACACAGGCGACGCTCTGGGTGGCAAAGCCAGGTGGGACCCATCTGGCTGCATGGGGAACTCACACCTCTGCTGTGGAAAGGAGCCCTCCCCAGCTGGTCCAGTGGCACGTGGTCACAGCAGAGATAATGGCCTGCACGTACTTGGTGCATTCTTCTAATCAGATATTTACAGAGATTAACTCTCAAACAGCAACCCTGTGAGTTAGGCACTGTTACGACCCAATTTGGCATATGAGTAAACTGACTTACGCAGAAGCTAAATGACTTGCCCTGCGTCACACAGCGGCTCACAAATGGTGGTATGGGGACTTGAATCTGGGCAATTTGCCTCCAGAGTCCACACAGTGAACAGTATCTTTTCTGCCTTCCTCGCTGAGCATTCTTGTATGTCAGACTCTTTCAACTCCAAGTGACAGAAACCCAACCCAAGGATATTGCAGCCAGAGGCAGCAGCAAAGGCTTGGAGGCCCAAAAGCGAAGGTGTGTGGTTAATGAGGGTTGGGAGTCACCAGGGACAGGGATGGAGGGAAGTCACAGGAGGGATCTTCAGTCGGGCCAGGTGCGTGAAGGCAGGGGCTCACTGCAGTGGCACCAATTGTCTGTCCCTGAGACTGCAGGTGAGAGAGACGCGGGCACCATGCAGGGCCTGCCACGCCCCCCCGTGTTCTCCTCAGCCTGTGGTCTTCAGGTGCTCTCTTACTCCCAGCACTCTGCTCTTTCCTCACCTATTTTTGTGTGGTTTCCCAACTCTTCTTCTGCTTCCGACTCCCCTGGAAAGTCAGTGCTCCGTGGAGGGAGCTTTGATTTGTCTGGGTTCTGTGGGAGGGGCGGTCTCTGGTGCAGATTAAGTGTGTAGCTTGACACCTGTGCCCTCATAAGTCTGATTCTTTAATTAAAGATTCGCTAGGCGGGGGTGCCGCACCAGGCACTGGGGGCTGGCAGGGGCTGTGGGAGGGGACCATCAGATGGAAGCCTTCTTTCTTCAGGGGGTGTGGTCTCTGATTTATCTTTCTCCTCTGTGCCACTCCTCAGTCCCACCCCTGCTGGTCTTGAGGTTTGAGTTCTCGCCCTGTTTGGGTGCTCAAGCTGGATAGAGCATCATCCCAGTATGCCAAGGTTGCGGGTTCAATCCCCAGTCTGGGCACATACAAGAATCAACCAATGAATGCATAAATAGGTGGAACAACAAAACGATGTTTCTCTCTCTCTCCCTCCCTTCCTCTCTCTCTAAAAATTCAATAAATAAAAATTTAAAAAAAGTTTGAGTTCTCTCTGAATTCACACAGTGAACTGACTTAGAAGACAGAGCCACTGTCCCCCACCTTTACTCAACAACCACACTGGACGGAGCTGGGGATCAGAGGGGAAAGGGTGGCCTGGCGACCTGACCACGCTCCTACCAGTGAGTGGCTTTCTTCTGCTTTCTCCTGAGCAAGCCATTGAACCTTCCTGGGCTTCTACATCATCCTTGATGTGTCAGCCAAGTGGCTTGTGACTGCTCCTCCCAACCTTGTACTCAGGGAGCAGCTAAAGGACAAAAGGAACAGAGGAGACTCAGTAAGCAGAGGCCCCAGTCATCTTTCTCCTGAGATGCCCTGGTCAGAGGGCTCCCATCCCCCTCACCCCCAGCAAAAGGGGCTTCCCCTGTTTACCTTGGAATCTGCTGGGCTCCTGCATTTGAGGCAAGGGATGCAGGGAGGAGAGGAGAGACTAGAGATGAGGCAGTGGCAGAGGGAGTGGAGTGGGTGGGGGTGAGTGCTGGGGGTGGCACACTTGGTAGAGATGGACAAAGCTGCCGTGAACACATCCTCTTCCTCTCCTTCCCCCCCTCTGCAGCCAGCTGCAGTGCTGACGCCAGGGGTGCTTGGAGGCGGACAAGTCCGTTTTGAGAGCTAGGAAGCAGAGGGGATGGGGGTATGCAGGAAATAGCTTGACCAGGCAGATACCCCGGGAACCTGGGTCCTGTGAACAACAATGAGGGCCTGGCTTGAGATTTCTCCTTACAGCCCCTCTGCTGAATGCGTGGGAACCCCGAGAATCAGGGGAGATGGGGTCTTGGAGGCCTCAAGGGCAACTGCTTTGCTCCAGTGAGGAGGGGGAGACCAGAGCAGGGGGAGGGACGTGCTCAAGGCCTCAGAACTTGTAAGTTGCAGAGCTAAGAACTAGATTTGCTTGCTGAGGGTTTCAGATTCTAATCATCTCCCAAAAGTATCTCCCCTAAACCTAACTAATACCTGAATAAACTAGGGTGGCTCTAGTGTGACTTGTGGTCACTGGGGTCTTCGACCCTGGCATCAGCTCTACATGGTACAGATCAGAGCAGACTCCCTGTTTGACTTTGGCCAAATCGTTTTTTCTTCTCCAGGCCAGGTTTCCTCACCTGGGGTCATTCATTCCACCTGCCTTCTTGTGCTTCACGGGGTCAGAGGCTAAAATGGGGCCATTCTGTCTTTTCAGACATCTACGATTTAACAACATGCTAATTCTTGACCCAGCCTGACAGGAGAGATTCTTAAATGTGCCTCTGAAATGCAGGGGACTTGGGCTTCACTGAGCCACATTGTTTTTCTGGGACCCCAGGTGGGACCCGGAGACCAGAGGGTGGGGTGGGGCTGCGAGGTGTCTGAGTGACACACCATGGGGCCCGGAGTGCCCACACCTGGCTGAGAAGCACTGCAGCTTTGTGAATCTGAGAGGTGAACTCACTTTTATTTTTTCATGTTCTACATTCTCCACATGTATTCTTCCACTTAGGCATCACTCCCTCACATGTTACTATTGTTGCCCTTGGTTTATGCATGAGGAAGTTGAGGCTTGGGGACAGGAGATATGTCAAGTCACACAGCAGGTAAGTGGCAGCCAGGACTCAAACCAGGTTTGGTGGGTACCAGAGCTTTACCCCACCACACTCTGACTCTGCTGGCCTTGAGGCCCTGGCCAGAGGGGGCGCTGCGGTGGTCCCGAGATGCACCCTCAGGGAGGCAGGGCAGGGTGGCCAGGGCTCCCTTCCCAGAAGGAAGAGAATAGACCGAATTGGCTGGGGTTGGGTCCTGCCACAGGCCTTGCCAAAGCTCCTTGTCGAGGCAGTGCTCAAACTGCCCCTCCTTCAGGGATCCCCTGGGGGAGCTGTTCCCACTTGCACTTCCACAACGTGGGCGCCTAGACCTCTTTTGTAGAACATCTTTATGTTAATATGTTTATATTATTGTCGTTAACAGTAAATGCAGTTATCCCAGGACTTCTTTATTCCCGTGCACAGTTTCGGAGGGTGGTGTTGCGGACCGTTCAGCCTGGTCTCAGGAGTTGTAACCCTCACCCCATGGTGGGCTGTGTAAGAGCCTAGGGACCCACTTCATCTGGGTCTGTTCCATCAAGAGGACGTGAGCCACTAAGGAGACAAAGCTTATCTCCCTGGCAGGAGCGCCACTTCTGCCTCATCCATCTCTGGCCCCAATGCTTAGTTGGTTAGTCAATGACGGGTAAGACTTCTCGTGGGAGGGGCAACCAAAGCCAGACAAGACCACTTGGGAGGCCCTCATGGAAGGACTGGGGGGGGGCTGCAGCAAAGAGGAGGTGATGGACCCTTGCCCCCTGGCTATTCTGACATAGCCCCAGTCCCCATTTCCGTCTGGGAGATGTCTTTTGCTTCCTAATCGGCTTAAAGCCTGAAACTCTGACTGTGAGCAGTGCAGCCCTGTGCTGGCCAGAACGGTTCCCCGGATGATCGGGCATAAGAAAGAATTTGTAAAGTCCTGTGAAACCTGCTTTACGAATTCTTTGTTTGCTATGAGTGCTCTCATTTAAATGATAAGGGTCCGAGGAGGAAATGGGTATGTCTCCCAAAGTTTTGCACCCCCCTTTCCTGACAGACACTGACTCAGATTAAGCCCTCAGATTTCTTTGAAATGTTAAACCTGTATTCCTGTGTATTTGAACCCAATAAAAGCCTAGTGAGGAAGGGGCTCTGGGCCATTCTCCTCTGAGAGTTTGACCACCTTGGGGAGTTTGATCTCCCCAAGCAGATCATGTCTTGGTAGTTTTTATTTTCATCCATGACAGAGGGATGGGGCTCTGCGGGCGGAGCCTCCCCACAGCTGGCGCCCAGGACAGGGGCCCCCCACAGGGCGGGAGCTCCCTTACACGTTGCCTAAGGCACCCAGTAGAGCCTGGCAAAGAGTAGCAGATGAGCCTGGAATATTTGCAGAATGGACTGTTGATGATCATTGCTGAAGACTATCAAAAGCGATTTCATACGTATTATCTTATTTGCCCACCCACTCAAATTCATAAACATTTACTGGGCTGACAGCAATAGGCCAAGACTTCATTAGACAAATCACACACCCTGTCTGTGCACTAGAAGCTCCGAGTTGGGGAGACGAAGCAAAACAAAAACTGTGAACACAGAAAACTGCGGTACGTGCAGCTGGGTGTCAGCACAGGTGCTGGTGAAGCTCCAGGAGGAGCTCCGGCCCAGTGTGGGGGGTAAGGGGAGGCTTTAGGGTGGGCAGGGCTTTGTGGGGCAGGCGGGAGCCAGTCAGCCAGGTGAGGCAGAGTCAGACCAGGCGGGCCTGTGGGATAGGGGGCACTGGAGGCAGGTTTTGGGGTGATTGCACATGGTCAGTAGTTCAGTACTGCAGCTGCTGGGATGGGGTGTGTTTTGAAGAGCAGCAAGGGAGAAGGGAGAACAAACACCTTTGATTTTAACATGGAGTGTTTTGTATTTCTCAATAATGTGGATTATCTCAAATCAGCCTAAATTCAGCAGCAGTCGAAGCACCGAGGGTTTAGCCTTCGCCAGGCTTTCTCTCAGGGTTTGTGTGTATCTTGTTGGACTGTCACCACAGCCTGAGAAGCAGGCACTTTTAACCCCTCCGCTGTGTGGCAGGAGACACGGAGGCACTGAGAGGAGTGGTGGGCTCTGTCACCCTCACCCTACAGTTGAGGACATGAAAGTTTGGGGGTTACGTGACATGTGTCTGCTCCTGTGATATACAGTAGACCTGGTACTCGAACTCAGGCCTCTGGACTTCCAGCCTGGTGCTTTCCCCTAGAAGTCTCTATGCCCTTCAGGACAAAATGTCTGAAGCAGAGCAAACAACCAGGTTGTGAGTGGAAGTCAGTTTGGGTTGCCCTGGTATTTCTGAATACCACTGAAGGGGCCAGAGCAGTGACCCATCAGGAGCAGTAACCCGGGCTGTGAGTGGAGCATTCTACTTGGTCAGCCAGCTGCTGGAAGTGCAGAGTCTATCCCCCGTCTCTGGGGCACAAGCTGCCCACAGAGCTCCACTCCAGGCATTCAGTCCTGTTATCTCACTCAGTTTGCACAGTCAGCCAGCTATCCCGAGTTCCTAACAGGTTCTGGTGTCCCTTTTGGGGATGCCCATTCTTCCAGACCCACCAGTCCCAGTTTCTCCATCACCAAGGAAGCAGGGGCCTTTCTGTTGGTTTCCTCTGGCCAGGCCCTGCTTGAGCCCTAAGGTCCCTGATCTCCCCTGTCCTCCCTGGGCTGTGGTCTGCAGCACAAACACAGTCTCCTCTGTCCTTACCTCTGGCTTTTTGAACCTTCTCTAATGGACTTACCTCTGGGGAGGCCGTGTTCCTTTCTGGCCAAAGCTGCAGCAGTTCCAACCTGCATCAAAGCACTCTCCAGTCTAATCCCCAATTTCTGGAACGGTTTTATCTTTTCCTCTCTGCCTCACCTCTCTGGTCCTTCCTTCCCTTGGGGAGCGCAGAGCACTGCCCCTGGCCCCGTCGTCACCTTCCCTGACACCACAAACAGCCCCACCTTGGCCCTCCAGCCAGATGCCCAGTCTGTCTGCTTTGCCTCCAGCACATTCCCTTCTACTATCTGGCTCCCTCAGCCCTAAAATATTCCTTGGTGACCTCTGTTTGCCACCTCACATGGTTCTGGAATGACCCGTCTACCTGCTTCTCATGCTCACAGATCCTTAGTCACCGAAGCAGGGAGCAGAGCAGACAGGTAACTGGTCTGAGGGTTAGTAGATCTGGTTTGCGCCCTGGCCCCTGCCAGCAGCCGTGTGACCTTGACCATATTTTGGTGGGATGGGGGGTGTTGTACAGATTATGGCATCCAAATGATAAGACATTTAGTACTTGTACAATAAGCTTTCAGCAAAGAGTTGTTAACAATAAAGCCTTTTCAAAAGATTTCTGTGATTAATGAATTTGAAAGTGGTTGGCAACTGTACAGGGTTTTCCCTTTCATGACCAGAAGCACTCCAAGGGCAGGGAAGGAAACTTTTTGTTCATGATGTCTGGTACAGGGAGGCTCTTGATATATGCGAGTATATTTACTTTTGGACGAATGAATAAACCTACAGTGTCCTCAATTCTGATTTTAGGATTACTTTTTAGTGTGAACTTTTTCTCGTTATAAAACTAATATATGTTTCATTGTAGAAAAAGTGGGAAAAACTTTTAAAAAGCTAGGAAAGCAAAACTAGCTGTCATCTTACTGCCTAGAGATAGCCACAGGTAGCATTTTATTTATTTATATATTCGGGAGAGGGGAGGGGAGGGAGAGAAGTATCTATGCGAGAGAGAAACATCGAATGGTTGCCTCCTGTATGCACCCTGACTGACCAAGGACTGAGCCTGCAACACAGGCATGTGTCCTGACCGGGAAGGGAACTGGGTCCTTTCACTTTTCAGGATGATGCCCAACCATCTGAGCCACACCACCGATCAGGGCTACAGCTGAGGTTTTGATATGTTTCCCTGCAGCCTTTTTTCTATACTTATATGTATATTTCAAAAGTTTTATACTCTTGTCTTTCAGTTAACAAAAGGAGCATTTTCCTGTGTTATTAAATAATCTTCACAGATATAATGTTAAGTGCTGTGTATATTATTCTATAATATGAATATATTCTAACTCATGTAACCAACAGACAATGAGCGATTGGATGTTTAAGTCGTTTCTATTTTCCACCATATAAATAAAGCTGCAATGAACAATGTATATGTCTCTCAATTAAGATTTTCTACTGGGGCGGCCAAGATGGAGGCATAGGTGGACATACTGTGCCTCCTCTCACAACCAAAATTAAGGACAACAAATATTTAGAAACAAAAAAACAACCAGAACTTATAGAAAATTTGAACTGTACGGAAGTCCAACAACTATTCATCCAGACCAGTAAGAGGGGCGGAGTCGCGGCAGGAAAATGTGGAGGTGTGGACTCAGGAACAAAAGCTGCAGCGGCTGGCAGTTCCCAGGTGCACAGGCGGCAGCTGGTGGTCCCTGGGCACAGGGGGGCAACTGTGCAGACCCAGTGAGGCCGCACAAGGTGGCTGGCTGACCAGGTGGTCCCACATTCACGCTCGCAGATGGTCCAGGCAGAGGGGAAGTGGCGGAAGGGACTGAATCCAGGAGAGAGCGGAGCAGGCGCCATTGTTCCCTCTCAGACCCCGCCCCCACGTACAGCGTCACAACCCAGCGACTGGACTGCCCCACACTGGGGAGCACCTGAGACTCCACTCCTCACTACGTAATAGCCGAGACCAGACTAAAAACAAAACAAAACAAACAAACAAAAAAACCACCAAAAATGGCTCAAACCGGAGAGCAAATGAAAGCCCCAGAGCCAATTCCTCTAAGCTGTGAAGAGATAGCCAACCTATCAGATGCACAGTTCAAAGCACTGGTCATCAAGATGCTCACAGAATTGGTTGATTTTGCTCACAAATTAGATGAAAAAAATGCAGGCTACAATACGTGAAATGCAGGAAGACGCATGGGGAACCAATAGAGATGGGAGGAAAACTGAGACTCAAATCAATGGAGTGGACCAGAAGGAAGAAACTAACAACCAAACAGAAAACAAGGAAGAAACAAGAATTCAAAAAAATGAGGAGAGGCTTAGGAACCTCCAGGACATCTTTAAACGTCCCAACATCCAAATTATAGGGGTTCCAGAAGGGGAAGAGGAAGAGCAACAAGTGGAAAACTTATTTGAACAAATAATAAAGGAGAACTTCCCCAATCTGGCAAAGAAAATAGACTACCAGGATGTCCAGGAAGCTCAGAGTGTCCCAAAGAAGATGGACCCAAGGAGGAACACACCAAGGCACATCGTAATTACATTAGCCAAGATTAAAATGAAGGAGAGGATTCTAGAAGCAGCAAGGGATAAGGGGACAGTCACCTACAAAGGAGTTCCCATCAGTCTGTCAGCTGATTTCTCAAAAGAGACCTTCCAGGCAAGAAGGGGCTGGAAAGAAGTATTCCAAGTCATGAAAGTCAAGGACCTACATCCAAGATTGCTCTATCCAGCAAAGCTGTCATTTAGAATGGATGGACAGATAAAGCACTTCTCAGATAAGGTCAAGTTCAAGGAGTTCATCATCACCAAGCCCTTATTATATGAAATGTTAAAGGGACTTATCTAAGAAAAAGAAGATCAAAAATATGACAGTGAAAAGACAGCAAACTCACAGCTATTAACAACCACACCTAAAACAAAAGCAAACGAAGCAAACAGCTAGAACAGGAACAGAACCACAGAAATGGAGATCATGTGGAGGGTTAGCAACAGGGGCGTGGGAGGAGGAGAGAGGGGGAAAAGGTGCAGAGAATGAGTAGCATAGATAGTGGGTAGAAAATAGACAGGGGGAGGGCAAGAATAGTGTGGGAGATGTAGAAGCTAAAGGACTTATGACACATGGACATGAACTAAAGGGGGGAATGTGGGTGGGAAGGGGTGTACAGGGTGGAGGGGAATGATGGGGGAGAAATGGGACAACTGTAATAGCATAATCAATAAAATATATTTAAAGTAATAAAAAAAGATTTTCTACTGGGAATAACTTCTACAAAGTCAATTGCTAGATCTCAGAGTGAACATTTGAAGGCCTCTGTTACGGTTAAATGATTCTTCAGAGAGGTTGTGCTGATCGACCCTCCTTCCACTACCAAACTTTAAGAATTCTCACCGCCAGAATATTATTATCTAACATAGAATGATCTTTGCTAAATGGAGAGCACAGAACCTGCTTTTGTACGATGCTGTTCCTGCCATAGACATGTGTGGCACACTCGGTTATGCCAGGGCTTCTCCACTTTGGCACTACCAGCCTTTGGGCTGGACGGTTCTGTGGTGGGGGCTGTTCTGTGCATTGCAGGGCGGTTAGCAGCATGCCTGAGCTCCATCCACCGAATGCCGCTGGTAGCCTTCCCTGCCCCTCAGCTATAACCAAAAATGTCTCCAGACATTGCCAAATATCCCCTGGGGAACAAAATGTCCCCTGGTTGAGAACAGCTCAGTTACACTGTATTAACTCTTTATTGGTTGGAAGTAACAGAAACCAACTCTAAGCACAAATAGAAACTTTATTAGAAGAATCCTAGGTATCATGAAACTCAAGGGCCGAAATGCTGCTGGCCTTTCTTTTCAGGTCTGATCATTCTCTTCTCTTGCTGCAGACTGGCTTCCTCTATGCCCCTGCCTCCATGGAAGAAACGGCCACCACTAACATTTTTGAAGTTTCCATTTGTCTTGCTTATGAGAAAGCCAGACCTCACTGGAATCTCTTGATTCCAAATCCATGTTCTGAAGGGAGAAATCTGATGGGCCCAGCTTGGGTTGCTGCTTGTCCAACCGTGTGGCTGTGGAGGGAGGAGAAAGCCCCTGGGAGTCTTGCTTGTATCACGTGGCTGTGCAGTTTCTGGAGAAGGGGCTGTTGGGAAGCTGATGCTCTCGGAGTCCCCTACACGGCCTTGTACCTGGGGGAGGGTTATCAAGTGCACGTGCACAGCCACAGGTATCCTCGCAGCACACTTCACCTGAGGGGCAGGGAGAGCCAATTGGTGTCCACACCCACCCAGCCTGGACTTACAGGCGTGGTAGGGAAACTGCCCGGCCACCCAGGCTTTGGTTCAGGAACCAAAGCTGGGTGGAGGAACCAGCTTCCCTGTGACTGACTGATAGGCTTCCTCTGGCAGGTCCAACTCAGCGAGCCCACACTAGAGCCGGGCGTTTGTAAATCCCCAAAGCCGTGTTATGTGGGAAACAACTGCTGGGCTGCCTTCATAAAGCCGGCTTTGGAGAGTGAAGCCACCACGGCAGAGGGCCCTGTGCCACCCTGAGCACCAAGTACTAGCCATTCAACCCTGCCCCACGCAAGGGAGGAGGCTGGTGTGGGGGCAGCCCCTGCGCACAGAGACCTGTCCACCCAAGGCCTTGGCTACTGGGAGGTGCAGAGCAAAGCTGTCCCCAAATGCACAGGGAAGACAAGCTCCATCCTGTTCTGCCCTCACCATGTGGTGACCTTGGACGAGTCACTTCCCTGGGGCATCAGTTTCTTTGTCAGGAATAGGAATGATACTTGCCCTGAAAAGGTATTTGCTAGGAAAGTGCTTTCAAAACTTTATGTAAAAGCAGCGCAAGTCTAATGGTGATGCAGGTATTTATGATCATTATTTCACCTCCAGGGGGAGAAATCTCCAAATCCTTTGAGGCCGCCTGTTGCTGGACAGAACAGAGCCAGGGGCACTGTTTCTTCTGAGTCATCCTTCCCAGGCCTGGAGCCGGTTCCAGATTGCTGCTGGAGGAACACTTCAGGGATGTCTCATCTAGAAGGACACCCAGGAGTCTGAAAATGAGTGGAGCCTCTCTTACCTGTATGATCACGGGCACATTGCTTAACCTCTCTGGGCTTCAGGCTTGGGCCTTGTAAAACGGGAATACTTGTGGCATTGACCTCTTAGGTTATTAATACACATAAAGCACTGTGCCTGGCAGAGGGCCTCTGCTCCCTCGGTGTTTGCTCTGCTTATTCACACCACAACCTGCCAGGTGCCATCCAGGTGCTGGCAGAGAGAGGTGACGAGAGTGTGACCCAGACCTTAGGATACTTGCGGGTTACCAGGGCTGGAGTAGGCACCCAAGGTGGGTTATAAAGCAATGTGGCAAGTCCAACGACAGTGACCCATCTGCCCTGGCATTGGGACCCTCCCCATGCCTCCCCAGGGCTACAGGGAGGTGGGGCAGGTATGGCAGGGTCCTGGAAACACCACGGTCCCAGGCTCTCCACAGAGCAGACAGTTCTAAGACTTAACTGCCCAAAGGTCTGGAGGCATGTACTCCTCAGGCTCATAGAAGCATTTTTGGGTGGGAGGACTCCCTTCCCCCTTTTAAAGTAATTGCCCCACAGTTTCAACCCTAGGCAATGGTTAGGTAGAGGACATCTTGTGGGTGGGTTTTTATAATACAGTCAGTCAAACCGATACCTCACAAGACATGGAAAAGCACTCACATGCTACATGGTGGAGATGCTGGCCCCCAGCTTCCCCAACCCCTCAGATCAGATGGGAACAGCAGGGAGTGCTTGGGGACTGCCAGCTGTGTGGGGACCTGCCGGCCACCTTAGACCACGGAGAGCCGTGAGGGGGGTACTTTTTAGAGAAGGTGAGGATACTGTATCCTGGGAAGAGGCTGTACCCAGAGCCCAGGAGTCAGTGACTAGACCAGAGAGGGACAGTGAGGCCCTCAGAGGACCAGGATCAGGAAACTCAAAGCAGATGCGAGGACAAGTGCAAAGAACTGGGCCCGGGTGAGGGGGGAGCGGGGATGGGAAGGGTGGAGAGGCAGGGACTGTGAAAGGGCAGGGATTGCCAAGGGCAGGGACGGCTAGTAAGGCATTTGCTGTCTGTGGTCTAGGACTTGGCTGCCAAGGCAAGGACTGCAGAGCAGCTTGTCTCCCAAGTGGGTGTGGGGAGTGGTGGGGTGGGGGAGGGTGGAATACGGAATTCCATCTTCATTAAGATTATAGTGAGGCAAAATTGTGTGCTCATGTGTGTATGAATAAGGACCACATACAAGGAAGTGAGAACAAACATCCATTTGTCTACAGAAAGACATCTTGTTTGCTTCTGAGTTTTGGCAAATACGAATAAAGCTGCTATAACCATTCACATCCAGGTTGTTGTATAAATGTAGGTTTTTACTCCTTGGGGTAAATACCAAGTAGCGTGATTGACTGACTGTATGGTAGAGTGTGTTTAGTTTTGTAAGGAACCTCCAAGCTGTCATCCAAATGGCTGTATATTCTGCATTGCTACCAGCAATGAATGAGAGTTTCTGTCGCTCCACATCCTTGACAGCACTTGGTGTTGTCAGTGCCCTGGGTTTTGGCCAGTCTAATAGGTGTGTAGTGGTGTCTCTTGTTGTTTTAACTTGCATTTCCCTGGCAACCTGTAATGTGGAGCATCTTTCCATATGCTTATTTGCTATCTGTGTCTGCTCAGATTATTTGCCAATTTTTAAATCAAGTTGTTTGTTTTCTTATTTTTAATTTTAAGAGTTATTCACATATTTCTGATAGCAGTACTTTATCAGATACGTCTTTTGTCAGTATTTTCTCCCAGTCTGTGGCTTGTCTTCTCATTCTCATGAATTGTCTCTCTCACAGAGCAGACATTTTTTATGAACTCCAGCTTATCAAGTATTTCTTTCGTGGACTGTGCCTTTGGTGTTGTATCTACTTTTACGTGGACCACACCAAAAGTCTCTTGACTCCCCTAGGCCACCTCCCACCCTCCCTGGCTTCACGTTGAGGATCTTTGTGAACTCCGTTAACAATGCTCTCACCTGACGTCCCTTCTCCCCCAGCTGTTTGCCCATCCATCTCCCACCCATCCATTGGAACTCAACTCAAAGCTGCTTCCTTAAGGGAGCCTTCCCTGGTGTCGCAGTCCAGCCCAGGTGCCCCTGCTCCATTACATCTCTCCCAGCTCCTGTGCTTCTACTTCGTTCCACTCGTCATGATTGTGAGATGCGGCTTCCTGCTAAGATGCAAGGTCCATGAAGACAAGTGGAATTCCTACATTGGTCACTGTTTATCTTTAGAGTCTGGCACTGTGCTTTGCACATAGTAATTATTTTAATAGCAAATGCACACATCTACAGTGCTCTGTGCCAGAAACTCTCCAAAGCAGGTGACATATTTAACTCATCTGCTCTCTGCAATCACTCTGTATTTGATTATTTCCAGTTTGAAGATGAAGTGTCAGAGGTACAGTTTGCCCAAGACTGCAGAGCTAGTAAGTAGGGCAGCTGGGGTGCAAACCTGGAAAGTCTGGCTCCAGAGTCAGTGGTTTTTATCATACTGAATTGCCTCTCAAGCTCATTACATCTTTGTTGAATGAGTGACTACATTAGAGGAAAGATGGAGCTAGAGACAATTAGGAAATAGTATGAGAGAGCAGGTTGTTAAAGATCGCAGTGAATCAAATAGGCATTTGACTCAGAAGGGCTCCTTAGTTGTTGTTGACTGACTGATGGACAGACTCTGGAATAGGGACACTATCCTGCCCCAGCCCCTCCTTCCTTCTGGGATGAGCAGTACAGGCAGATAATTAGTGGGACAAAGCCCAAGTTCATTTTGAGGGGCATGTTGGAAGGATGCCCAGGGCACATTAGTACTGAGCTGCCTCGGGTAAAGACAGGCTGAGTCACAGATAATTATTGCTGAGATGTCCAGGACATCAGTTTAAAAATTCAGCCAGTCATCCTCGAAGCTCTGGCCCAGCCACAGGCCTTTTTAGGGGAGACATGGAGTATCCAAGGTCATGACTCCATTCCTGCATCTGACCCCATCCTTGGCCACATCGGGGGCCTCTGTTGTTGTAGATTCAGGAAATTTTGCTACCCAGTTTTCATGTACAAAAGTAATTTTTCTAGATGGAGAAAATATAGTTGAGCAGCACTGGGGAGTGTTCTGTCCTCCCTGGGGAACACCTGGGTGTTGCATCCTCAGTCAACAGAGCTGGCACCCTGAGCTAACTTGTTCATCCAGGGAGTCAAGCCATTTCTGTGGTGCCTGCTCTTTACAGGAGACGAGAGGCACTTTTCATGCAGCAAACAGGGACTTGGTGGGCTTCCAGAAGGGAACATGGCTTTGACAGAGACAGGAGGCCTGAAGCATAGAGAGGCTGACATGGAGCCAGAAAGCCCCTGAAGTGACTGCATCCACTGTAGAGGCCGTGAACTCCTAGAAGACCAGACTGACATGGCAGCCAGGACCTTGAGCCCGTCTTCCTGCTTCTGGAGACCTGAGAAAAGTGTACCAGGCAAGTACAGGACAGCAAGAAAGGCAGGGGTGCATCTGGAAGCCAGAAAGGAATGAGACTTCCTTACCCAGGAGGCTGGGGTGACTTAAGAGGCCTGGGGCAAAGGAAGAACATGTGGCTACCATGGTCCAAGGACACCCACGTGCTCACACCATGAAAAAAGGTAAGAGGACAGGCTCAAGAGGGTCAAAGGCTCCCCAGACCCAAGATGCTGGGGACCCAACCCCGAAACTCCTATGGTTGACACCTACCTCCCAGAGGGTTGGGTGGCCTGGGCAGTGTTGACCAATCTCCTCCTGCCTAGAGTTCAGTCAAAACTTGGTGATGTGTCACATCATTATGACAGATATTTCTGAAGGATTGCCCTTATCATTTTACAAAGTTTCTTCTTAAAACCTTCTCTTATTATGTTAAGGGAAAGAAGCCATTTATATGTGTAAGTCCATTTACATGAAGTTCAAAAACTGGCGGAACCAATCTATGGTGATAGAAATGAGAACAGTGATGGCCTCTGGTGGGACCTGTCTGGGGTGAAGGGAATATTCTAGATCCTGATTTACATGTTGGTTACACAGGTATATATATTTGTCTAAGCTTATTGAACTATGCACTTAAGATCTGTGCATTTTACTGAATGTAAATTATATCTCATGTAAATAAAATGACTTTGTCTTACTGTTCTGAGGGGAAGAGATTTTGCTGCTTTTCTTCACTGTGGAGAGGCAGCTGGCTGGGTCCTTAGGAAGCAGTGAGCAGCTTTGGAGTCAGACAGTCTCTGGTTCTAATTCTATTTTGCCGTTCTCACTGTGACCTTGGGCAAGCTGATCTCTTACTTTCTAATCTTTAAAATGGACCTGGTAAATGAGTTATACAGCATATTCCCTGGCAAATAGATGGTGCTCAAATGTCACCTCCTACGGGAAGTTTTCTTGCCTTCTCCAGACCATGTCAGGTGCCCTTTTCTTTTGCACACACCAGCCTTGGTGCTTGTGCAATTCAAATCTGTGTTTCAGCCATGGCACACACCTCTGACAGTCACAGGCTTTTGTGGTTGTTTACTGAATAACTGCAAATATGGAATCTGTAAATGCCAAGAGTCTACTGTATTGTAGCATTTTTATCTCTCCGGTCTGCACCCTATGGTTACCCACCTTAGCCTCTCAGACAATGAAGGTGAGGGCTGGGTATTGCTCAGCTTTGTATCTCCCCAGCTATAAAGAGTACTTGCTAGCCCTGGCTGGTGTGACTCAGCAGACTGAGAGTCTCCCTGGCCTGCGAACCAAAAGGTCGCCAATTTGATCCCCAGTCAGGGCACATGCCTGGGTTGTGGGCCAGGTCCCTGGTGCAGGGCACATGAGAGGCAACCACACATTGATGTTTCTCTTGCTCTCTTCTTCCCTCCCAACCCCTCCGTCTAAAAATAAATAAATAAAATCTTTAAAAGGAGTGCTTGCTAATTTTTGTTTCACCAGGGAGTCACTAATAGGTAAATTAGTGCATGCATAAATAATTGAGTGAATAAATGCATGAAAGAGTGCATTAACTAACGAATATGTGAATAAATGGATGAGTAGAGATAGAGAATCGAATGAATGAAGGAGTGCCGTTTCCTCCCTTCCAAAGGGTTGTGTGGTGGTGGCAGCCCAAATGGCTCAGTTGCAGGGACTTAGGAAGAGTCAGCACTGGGACAGCCCAGAGGGAAAGTTCAGCTGTCACAGGCCTCCAAATACAACCTTTCTGGAGACTTCTCTCTCCTTCCTTCTGGGCACTGTTCACTCTCCATCCGCAGTGGTGCTGAGGCAGAGTGAGGCAGGGCATGCCTCCAGGAGGAGAATGCTAGTTGATGGCTGTCCTTTCTCCTGACACGCCTGCTGCAGACGGTGAGGGCCCACTCCCTCCGCCAGTGCCATGTCCTGGAGCAGATGTCTCTCCTGTCTTGTCAGCAACAGAGCGGCTGTCAGGAGTTTGCATTATTTATCTGCTCTGTAACATTTACTGGGATTTAGTGTTTAATAACTGTCACTCCAATATATCTTTTCTTAATCCCTTCAGATCTGCTGCTGTAGCAATTTTAAATATTTATCCATGCTGTTCATGTATTTGCTGGTTGGGCTGCATTTTTTTTTTTTTTTTTTTTGTAATTAAAGATTTACGAGACACTACTTGAAATTTAGGAAGGTTTGGTAGAGATCAAAAGGGGAGGAGAGGAGAGATCCGTTCTTGGAAACCCATGTTTGGAATCTAAATCTGGAGTTCGCCCTCCCCTGGGAAAGGTGGACACTCACCCATTGGTTCCTGTGGCTGTCCCCTTTCCCTCCTTTCACACAGTTCCCAGTAAGCCAGATACAGGCGGAGTGTGGGCTGGCCTTCTGCTGGAGCTCAGATGCCTGCCAGCCTTCGTCTGGGAGCTGGGGGACATCATGGAGCAAGACAGAAAAGGTCCCTTCTGACATAAAGCTTACATTTTAGTGGTGGAGACAGACAATAAACATGTCAACACATTTTAAAAGATAATTTTGGATTTTTTCCTGTTGTATTCTTATATTTATTTTTTTAAATATATTTTATTGATTATGCTATTACAGTTGTCCCATTTCTCCCCCATCATTCCCCTGCACCCTGCACACCCCCTTCCACACATATTCCCCCCTTTAGTTCATGTCCATGTGTCGTAAGTTCTTTAGCTTCTACACTTCCCACACTATTCTTGCCCTCCCCCTGTCTATTTTCTACCTACCGCCTATGCTACTTATTCTGTGTACTTTTCCCCCCTCTCTCCTTCTCCCACTCCCCTGTTGCTAACCCTCCATATGATCTCCATTTCTGTGTTTCTGTTCCTGTTATAGCTGTTTGCTTAGTTTGCTTTTGTTTTAGGTGTGGTTGTTAATAGCTGTGAGTTTGCTGTCTTTTCACTGTCTTATTTTTTATCTTCTCTTTCTTAGATAAGTCCCTTTAACATTTCATATAATGAGGGCTTGGTGATGATGAACTCCTTCAACTTGACCTTATCTGAGAAGCACTTTCTCTGCCCTTCCATTCTAAATGACAGCTTCGCTGGATAGAGCAATCTTGGATGTAGGTCCTTGCCTTTCATGACTTGGAGTATTTCTTTCCAGCCCTTTCATGCCTGTAAGGTTTCTTTTGAGAAATCAGCTGACAGTCTGATGGGAACTCCTTTGTAGGTGACTGTCCCCTTATCCCTTGCTGCTTCTAGAAGTCTCTCCTTCATTTTAATCTTGGCTAATGGAATTATGATGTGTCTTGGTGTGTTCCTCCTTGGGGCCAACTTCTTTGGGACTCTGAGCTTCCTGGACTTCCTAGAAGTCTACTTCCTTTGCCAGATTGGGGAAGTTCTCCTTTATTATTTGTTCAAATAAGCTTTCCACTTGTTGCTCTTCCTCTTCCCCTTCTGGGACCCCTATAATTTGGATGTTGGGACAATTAATGATGTCCTGGAGGTTTCTAAGCCTCTCCTCATTTTCTTGAATTCTTGTTTCTTCATTCTTTTCTATTTGGATGTTTCTTTCTTCCTTCTGGTCCACTGATTTGAGTCCCAGTTTTCCTCCCATCTCTATTGGTTCCCTGTGCGTTTTCCTTCATTTCACTTATTGTAGTCTTTATTTGTTCATCTAATTTGTGACCAAAATCAACCAAGTCTGTGAGCATCCTGATCACCAGGGCTCTGAACTGTGCATCTGATAGGTTGGCTATCTCTTCGTCACTTACAGGAATTGACTCTGGGGCTTTGATCTGTTCTCCTGTTTAAGACTTTTTTTTTTTGGTCTGGTCGCAGCTGTTATGTAGTGAGGAGCAGAGCCTTAGGTGTTTCCCAGGGCGGGGCAGCCCAGTTGCTGGGTTGTGATACTGTATGTGGGGTGGAGGGTCCGAGAGGGAACAATGGCGCTTGCTCCACTCTCTCTTGGATTCCAGTCCCTTCAGCCGCTTCCCCTTCACCTGGATTATCTGCGTGCAAATGTGGGACCACCTGGTTAGTCAGCCGCCTTGCGCTGTCTCACTGGGTCTGCCCGTTGCCATCCTGTGCCCGGGGTCCACTAGCTGCCACCTCTACGCCTGGGATCTGCCAGCCGCTGTCTGTGCACCTGGGTCCACCAACTTCCACTTTTTCCTGCCTCAGCTCCGCCCCTCTTACGGGTCTGGATGAATGGTTGTCGGACTTCCGTACAGTTCAATTTTGTATAAGTTCTGGTTGTTTTCTTGTTTCTAAATCTTTGTTGTCCTTAATTTTGGTTGTGTGAGGAGGCACAGTGTGTGCACCTATACCTCCATCTTGGCCAGAAGTCTAATTTTGGATTTTGAAAAATGCTATAAAGGGAGTAAACAGATAATGACTGAATATAGTATATCAGTATCAGTGTTCTTTATTGAAAACAATAGAAACTGACTCAGGAAAACTTGACCAAGAAGAAATTTCTAGAAGGATAAGGGAAGTTCACAGATGAAAGGAAAGAATAGAAGAGAGAAAGAATATGAGAAGGCAAAGTAAGGATTATTTTGTGGCAGAGGGTGTGGCCTTTGGGACAAATGTCTCCCTACAGTGTTCTGTTTTTGTGACACTGTCCCAGAGTCACAATCCAGGGACAAAAGATTCTCACTCTGCAGCCAGGCAAGGCCAGGGCACCTTGACTGATGGTTTTACCAGATCTGGATCTATTGAGGAAGGGGAAATTATCCAAAGCAAACTCTGAGTGTTGATACCAGAAGGGCTCTAGGTAGTGGGCATGCTGAAACATCAGGTAAAGATGATGCAGAAGGCCTTTCTGAGCCTATCTGAGCTGAAACCAAATACTAAGAAGGAGCCAGACACATGAAGTTGCATGAGGAGGGAACAGGAAGTGCAAAACTAGGTGGCTGGTTCTGTCTCGCCTCACAGATTGGATCATGTTATGAGCCCAGATTTTTTTTTTTTTATTCCAAATAGAATAAAATAGAAAGCCCAGGTTCTGGGGGCATTCTCCTAGCTTCTGGGACAGGGAAACCAGTGAGGGTGGAATTCAAGTTAACTTAAGTTGTGCTTCTGGAGGACTGTGGTGGACCCGGCCTTGTGTTCTGTTTGGTACACTCAAGATGGATGAGATGTGCAGGCACTGCTGAGATCACTAATGCTCTTTTTAAATTTTTTTTTTTAATTTTAATTGTTGTTCTTGTACAGTTTTCTGCCTTTTACCCCCATCCCAGCCCACCCCCATCCCTCCTCACCTCCCTCCTGTTTCCATCCCCCCCTTGTTATTGTCCATGTGTCCTTTATACTTGTTCCTGCAAACCCTTCCCCTTTTCCCCTGAAATTCCCTCCCCTCTCCCCTCTGGTCACTGTCAGCCTGTTCTCAATTTCACAAATACCATATGATCTCACCTTTAACAGGAACCTAATCAACAAAACAAACAAGTAAAATATAACTAAAGACACTGAAATATAACCAGCACTGATGCTCTTGGGAGCAGAGTACTTGGCAGAGGAAAACAGAATGTGACGACAACGAGGCGACAGAAGCTTGGAGTGTTGATTGGAAACCTTTCTTCTTTCCTGACTCTGTGGTGAGTGTTGTAAATTCCCCCAAGTACTGTTTTAGTGGCACTCAATGATCTTGATTTGTGATTTTACTTTTATTCAACTCACAGTACTTCCTAATTTCTCTTTTCTTTTAGGCCCATGGATTATTTAGAAATGTTTAATTTCCAAATATTTAGGGATTTCCTAGCTGTCTTTTTGTACTGATTTCTAATTTTTTTCCCATTGTGGTCAGAGAAGATACTTGGTGTGACTTAAATAATTTTAAATTTATTGAGTTTTATTTATGTCTCAGAAGATGATCTCTCTTGATAAAAGTTTCATGTTTACTTGAAAAAATGTGCCCTAGGCTGTTGGTAGGTAGAGTGTTCCATAAATGTTGACTCGATCAAGTTGGTTGATATCGTTGTTCAAATATTCTGTATCAAAATATTCTAATAACTTGTTCTATTGGCTATTGAGAGGGGGCATTAAAATCTCTAACTATAATTGTGGATTTGTCAATTTCTTCTTGCAATTCTATCAGCTTTTGCTTCGTGTATTCAACGTCCCATGAATGGTGGGCTTTTCCAGCCTGGCATGTAGGGACAGGTACTATTCCCAGCTTGTGTGAGTGTTCAACACTGTATCCTTCGCTCTTTAACCTATTCAAATTATTCTTGCTCCAGCCTCACAGATTCCTCACATGTATGTGCTGACCATTTCTCAGTTAAATACTTGAGGGGGATTCACTTTGGATCTCCAGGGTTCTCTCTCTGTGTAACTCTCTTCTCTCCACTTTTCTTTCCTGTAAATTCTACCTGGCTTGTACTCTCAACATTAGCTCCTTAACTCAGGGAATCCAACAGACCTGACCTGGGATTCCCTTCCTACATGTAGCCTGGAAACTTCTTACAGTAGTAAACTGGGGCAATCAGAGGGATGACCTTATTTGTTTCCCATTACAAAGGGATTGTTGCCCTCATTGCTTGGTCTTGTAAATGTCTTATAAATAGTCATTATCTTATAAATAGTTGTTTCATATATTTTGAGTGGTTTTTGGTTGTTTAAGGTGGGAAGGTAAATCCTGTTTCTTTTATACTCCATTTTGGCTGAAAACCAGTCTCTTTGGATTTTGGAGACCAATCTCATTGAGATGCTACTTGGAACCTGTGGCAAACTCAGTGGGAGAATCCCAGGAAATCCTCTGACTTTGGGAGCAAACAGATGTTGTCTTTGGCAGGTCACTGCTCTTTTGAGAATAGTTTGGTTTGTTGCTGGCCTGATAGACTAAACCCCTGACCACTCGACACCACATGAGCATGCAACCAAAGCTACTCATCAGGACTGACTGACTCATAAATTCAGGCATGCCCAAGCAGCACTCCATAATCAAGAGCAACTGACATCAGTGAGTCTATACCAAGCAGATGCTAATGGCTCCTCTAAGATGTAGGAGCAAGTCAGTCACTCTCTCCGTGTACTCATGTCTGCTGCTTTCCACCTCCTCCTCAACCTACAGCCATGGCCTCATGGAGAGTTGACTAAGGAGGAGAAAAGCCAAGACTGCTTTGCAAAACAATTTTTATGTTGGTATCCACCCAAAGTAAACTATCTTAGCATTATGCCTTCATTCAGGAGTGTACTGGAAGTAGAGAACAGAAGTTCTCCAGTGGAGTACTTGGAGCATTATGATGTTGACTATTTTGCTTGAAAGGAGAGACGTCTTGACGTAAGGTTCTCTCTAGTTCATATGCTTTGCTAATGATTTGGCCAGATGGTCAAGAATTTGGAAGGGGTAATATTCAAGAACTGGTGACAAGGAAGTTTAGAAAAAAGATATATTCCCTGACCAGTGTGGCTCAGTTGGTTGGGGATAGTCCTATAAAGCAAAAGGTCACCGATTTGATTACTGGTCAGGCCACATGCCTAGGTTGCTGGTTTGGTCCCTAGTTGGGACACATGTGAGAAACATTCTCTCCCTGTCTTTCGACCTCCCAGCCCCTCTCCATCTCTCTCTCTAAAAAAAAAAAAAAAAAAAAAAAAAGGATATGTGATGGGCCTTTTGGAATGGTACAGAACACATGAATATTTGTCTTCTATGTGCATCTACCAAGCTCTTATTAGTAATCAGGTTGACAAGATGGTCCACTTTGTGGATGTTCATTACAATTTTCCCTCAGCAGCCCCAGGGTTTGCTCAGTGAGCTTATGAACAACGTGGCCATGATGGCTATGTTGGAGGCTTGGCATAGACTCAATTATGTAGTCCCAGCAAAAGTAACCTGATTACTGCCATTATTAAATGTTCAACATCCCCAAAGTGGAAACCAATCCTGAGCTTCTAACTTGATGCTGTAACCTAGGGGGACCACCAGTCAGCTGCTTTGGGCCAGGTTGGTTATTTCAGATCCCATCCACGGGGAGGTTATGATTCATTCTCTGGGAATATACCCCTATTCTAGTGGAATGAGGGTCCTTGCCAACAGCTTCCTTCTGTGATGGTAGAAGTCTGTTTGTTTGTTTGCCCAAGTAATAGATACTGGAATAGAACCTGTCAGTGGCAGACAGAGCTGGCTGCCATGAATGGATCATTAAGAGGGTCCGGAGAGAGCCTGTGAGGTGGTACAAGAGCCAGAGATGGCCACAGGGATGAATAAATAGCCACATCTTGAAACATCCCTGCATAGCTCAGGGCTCAGTAATTGTCAGGTTGATGAGGGCATGGCAGTGTGGCAGTATGTATGTGTTGCTTGCAGCATGGCATCTTTCTGATCAGCTGGGAGGGCTTTAAGGCAAGGAATGATTAAAGAGGTCTCAGACAGAAGGCAAGAGTGTGAGGCAGTCTCTGATCCCTTGTTTATTCAGGGTCTAGCATGGTTTCTGTCACAGGGTAGCTTCCTCTGTTGAATGAGAAAAAAGAAAAAGAAAATAAATGAATGAATGGGTCTGCAGATCCTTGAGGCTGGACAGGATTGCAGAGATGATGTAGTCTTATCCCCGACCACTGTGAGACTTTGTTGTTACATAGAATAATGGTTCTATCTAAAATGCATCGAGGGCTTACCATTCTACTTTATATGCATTGACCTCTTACAAGCCTCTAAGCCCAAGGAGTCAATTATTATGCTTATGTACCAATGAAGAAATAGTTTCAAGTAACTTCTTCAAAGTCATACAATTAGTAGATGACAGAGTCAGGAATGGAAGCCAGATGCATCTGACTCCGCAGCCTAAGCCTGTGAACACTGATGCACTGTTGGAATACATATTGTGACAGAGTTCTCACCACCTCACAAGATAATTTGTGCTCTCATTAGCCAGCTTTGGTTGTTGGAAGGGTTTTTACACCGAGACGAAACCTGCCTCCTCATGACTCCATGCACACTGTCTGAGTGCCGTTTCTGAAACTTCCGAGAGCCACTCTGCTCCCACACAAGTGTCCCACAGCTCTGTGAGATGGCTCTCACTGGCTGCAGGTGTGGGAAGGTCTCATTTAGCCCCTGGCTGGTGCCCTCACTGACCAGGCCCAAGTTTCACAAGGCTCTTAGCAGTGGCTCTCAGGTTGAGCAAGGTGCAGTCTGACCAGTACAGAGAGCTTCGGGACCATTGCCTCCTGTCTAGACACTGTACGTTATTAATGGTATCTCACCTCATGTTAACTTTTTTGGCAAGAGAAATTCTTCCACAGCTCTGGCCTGCTTGGTTGAATTAGCGTGGGACTTAGCTCAAAGCAGGAAATAATATGAGAGGGCAAGAAAAGCGAGCTCCCCTGGGTCTGGCCTGAGTCATCTGTGATTCTGGTTTCTGGGTCTAAGTACTGAGCAGAGAGGGAGGGCAGAGAGGCTGCACAGGAGCTGGAGGGAGCGCTCCTGGTTTGTGGGGGATGCTTGGCAACTACCTCTGCTGGAATGGAGCTGTGAGGGGTGTGTGTGTGTGTGTGTGTGTGTGTGTGTGTGTGTGTGTTCACATGTGTGCACATCCACTTGTGGGCGATGTAGCAGGGAATCTTCTAGAGCAGCTGTTGAGTGTCTGCCTCAGCCTCATCTATCTGAGCTTTTCATTCTCACTTGGGTGTAACTGAATCTTGTTTCACTGGGAAAATAGTTTTCCAGACTGAGCTGAGCTCTGCCTATGAGCTGGCCTCTGGACCTTCCCCTCATCCCTCCAGCCCCAGTGCAGAGATAACTGAGGAGGCTGTGCTTGCGTGGAAACCCAGGAGGTCCAAAAGCCCAGTTCTGGTAACCTGTGCCAAGGCTTCAAGGAATCGTTGTGTGCACTTCACCTGAGCCCGGGTAGAGTCCTCCCATGCCTCTGCATGTGTGGGTTCACTGTTGCTCACACTTGCATGTGACCCCTAATTTGCCTTGGGCTTCGTCTTAATTAAGATGTAGCATGGCTTCTGATGCACAGAAGATGATGATAGTGAGAGGTCTTGGATACTCTGTCTGACCCTCCAGAGTCCCCGGATGTGCAAGAGCTGAGGGAGGGTTGGTGGGGCTCTATTCTCCCTCCCCTACCACATCATGGCTTCCATCCTGACATTACCCTTGGTTAGCTGTGTGAGGAAGGGCCACACTTCACCCACCTGCCACACTGGATGAGGCAGGCACTGGAGAGCAGGGAGGGTGTGGGCACTGGAATCCAACAGCCTCTGGTTTGAATTCTGGGCCTGGTATTGGATAAGTCACATCAAGTTTCTAGACTTTAGTTTCTCCATCTTTTAAATGAGGTTAATACTCTCCACCCTCTGGGATTGCTGAGAGGGTTGAAGATCATGTGTACAAAACACCTGTCTCACAGGGGACACTAATAAAGAACAGCAGGGACTACTGTAACAAGACCCTGACTGCCCCTCCCACCCTCTGTGGATGGCACAGGAGAGACAGGGCTAATTGATATGGCAGTTCTTTGGGAGTTCTGCAGGCTGTTATTAGCCAGAGTGATAACAACAGCAGTATTTACATAAAATTCCCTAATACTTTGTGTTTCCAGAATGTGCAGCTCTGAGGGCTCCGGGGAGCGTACTGGCAGTTCGGGTGCATCCTTTTCTGTGCTCCGCCCCCTGAAACATTGTTCTTCGGAACGTCCCCAGCTCAGGGACTTGCTGTTCATCAGCTGCAGGAAAAAGATTCAGGATGCTGTAGGGGAGAATTTTGTGTCGCTGAGTCTCCATGCTCCAAGGGGAATGGCCAATTAGAGCCCAGCTCTTGGAGATGCATCACTGTTGCACCTTGCTCCTGGGGCCCTCACCCTGGCTGGCTCCCAGGTAAGGGCCCTGGATCACAGCTGTCTCCTAGAAAAGGTGGGGAGGTCTGGAAGGGGCAGGTTGGCCATTAGATAGAAGCTAGGAAGCCAAGGAGGGCTGGAAGAAACCATAAACCCTTCACCACTCAGTGTCACAGGGCAGGGGACAGCCAGATAAATTCAAATATGCCGATAATCCAGGGTTTTGGAACAACTCCCAAAGGAAGGGCAGGGATTGTGTCTTATTTGCATGGCCTCACCCCTTCCCCACCTATACCCATTTCCCTTTAAGTTTGGGGAGACACTGAAGATCAGAAGACAAGAAAGAAGCTGACTTCTTTGAGTTTTTGGCTTGGAGGAGGCCTGAGTGCAACTTCCTTCTGAACCCAGATTCATCTGACACCAGCCGCCTGAACCATGCCACTGGTGGGAAAGGCTTTGAAATGTCTGCGCAGGCCCCCAAGATCAGCCCCCTGAGTCTGTCTCCAAAAACAATGGTGACGATATTGCCAAAGCAACTGGTGGTTGGAAGGGTCTGAGGATCACAATGAAACTGACCATGCAGAACAGACAGGCCCAGACTGAGGTAGTACCTTCTGTCTCTGCCCTGATGGTCAAAGCTCTCAGAGAATAGTCAAGACAGAAAGAAGCAGAAGCCATTAAGCACAGTGGAAACCTCACTTTTGATGAGACTGAGATGCAGCACCAATCTTTAGCTAGGGAACTCTTTGGAACCATTAAAGAGATCCTGGGGATGGCACAGCTTGTGGGCTGCGGCGTCGACGGCCGCCACCCTCATGACATCGTAGATGACATCTGCAGTGGTGCAGTGGGATGCCCAGTTGGTTAAGAACTGCAAAGATCATCTGACAACCAAAAAACAACAACAACAACAGCAAAAAATCCCAAAAAGAAAAGGAAGGAAGGGAGGAAAGCTGAAAGGTCTGGCTAGTTTTTTATTTTTTAAAGCCTGATTGATTGATTGATTGATTGATTTTAGACGGAGAGGAAGGGAGGAAGAAAGAGAGGGAGAGAAGCATCAGTGTGTGGTTGCTTCTTGTGCACCCCTACTGGGGACCTGGCCTGCAACCCAGGCATGTGCCCTGACTGGGAATTGAACTGGGTGACCCTGTGATTTTCAGGCTGCACTCAACCACTGAGCCACACCAGCCAGGGCTGGTTAGTTTTTTAACTTGATATTTGTGGTCGCACATTAGAGCACTTGATGGTTATGTCAGGGGAGGGGGAGAAGGTAGGAGTCACCTAGCCCCTCCCCTCCTCCTGTGTCTCACCAGCCTCCTGATTCAGATCTTCATGCATTCACTCACACATTCCTTCATCACAAAACTTGTAGTGAACACCTCCTTCGAGCCTGGTGTGCTGTAGGTGCTAGGGATGAAAAGTGAAGACTCTGTTCTGCTGACAGAATATAGTATGAAAGAAGGGGAAGGGTCGTCAAGGAACGTATAAAGGACCCATGGACAAAGCCAAAGGTGGGTAGGATTGAGGGTGGGAGGTGGGGGTGGGTGGGGTTGGGGAAATGGTGGTGGGAAAATGGAGATGATCGTACTTGAACAACAATAAAAGCATAAAATTAAAAAAAGAGAGAAACACAGGTGAGCCACCAGGGACACACGCAGAGTGAGAATCCTGTGATGCTCTCATGATAATATTGAGAAGAAGCCCTGCCTCAGAACTGGGGAGGTCATGGAAGGTTTCCTGGAAGAAGTGATATCTAGGATGAGCCCCAAAGGTCGACTAGAACGAGTTAGTTGAAGACAGGAAGGTGGGTGGTGTGGGGGAGCATGTTCCAAGCTAAGAGAACATTGTGTACAAAGGCCCAACAGAGATGGCCAGTGTGTGGTATGTCCTAGCAATTGAAACACAGTGGTGTGGCTGGATCTCAGAGTGGGAGGGCAGAGTCCGAGGGCGTTGGGGAGCCATGAAACATTTTTGGCAGGGAAGAGGCAGGACCCAATTTGAATTTTAGAGTGAGCGCTCTGGCTGCTGATCCCCCGGCATAGAAGGAGTGAGGCAGGGAGGCCAGGTTGGAGGCTGTTATGGTGAAGAGGTGAGGTGGTTTGGACTTTTACACCTGCTCTCCCAAGCTTCCCTGGCCTCCCGCCCCCTTGCCCTGTGTTCTCAACACTTGCCCTACATGATGAAGTCAGGAGGGGATGTAGCCTACTGTTCTCCTTGCCCCAAATCTGTCTCACTGCTGAGCGCTCCTGAGGTGGGAGGAGCACCATGGCTCTTGAGTGTTTGCTTTACTCATGGCCTTGGAAGTCCTTGTGTATTTTGTTCCTCCCAGGCCTGCTGGAGAGCAGGACTCCTCAGGGGCTGAGTAACGGCCATGAGATTCCACCAGAAATTGATGGGGGGCGGGGGGACTCTGAAGTAAAGGCAGGACAGGGCAGGACTGTAGTTGTTCTAAACTGGAGTGAGGTCTTGGGTTCTCATTTCAAGCCCAGAGGTGCTGGAGAAGCCCCCATTCTCAATGACTCCTTAACAGCAAAGCAGGGCAGAGAAATTGGAACCCTCATACACCACGTGTGGGAATGTAAAGTGGAGCAGCCACTGTGGAAAACGGCATGGCGAGTCCTCAAAAAATTAGACATAGAATCACCACATGATCCAGTAATTCCACTTGTGGGCTCATATCTAAAAGAACTGAAGGCAAGGTCTCAAACAGATACTTGCACACCCATGTTCACGGCAGCATTATTCACAATAACCAAGAGGTGGAAGCAACACAAATGTCCATCGGTGGATGAATGGGTTAACTAATGTTCTATACATACAATGGAAAATTATTCAGCCTTAAAAAGGAAATAAATTCCAACACACACTACACCTGGATGAAGTTTAAGGACATTATGCTAAGTGAAATAAGCCAGACACAAAAAACAACTACTGTATTACTCCAATTTTTTGAAGTACCTTAAGTAGTCAAATTCACAGAAACAGAAAGTAGAATGGTAGTTGCCAGGGGCTGGGGGAGGAAGGGATACTGCTTAAGGAGTACAGAGTTTCAATTCTGCAAAATAAAAGTAAAATTCTGCAGACTGGTTGTACAACAATGTGAATATACTATACACAAATGGGCCGTACACTTAGAGATGGTTAAGATGGTATATTTCTTTGTTATATGTGTTTAACTACAAGGAAAAATTAAAAAAAAACCTGCCCTGGTTGGTTTGAACACCAGCCTGCGAAACTAAGGGTCGCCAGTTCGATTCCCAGTCAGGGCATATGCCTGAGTTGCAGGCCAGGTCCCCAGTGGGGGGCGTACAAGAGGCAACCACACATTGATGTTTCTCTCCCTCTCTTTCTCTTTCCCTTCCCCTCTCTCTAAAAATAAATGAATAAAATCTTTAAAACATTTTAAAAAGCCAGATGACTTAAACTTAAAAAAAAACCAAAAAACCAAAAAACAACAACCAGCAAAGCAGGGTCAAGGGGTGGCTGTGGAGGATATTAGCATTTCTTCCTTTCTGAGGGCAGGAGGAAATGAAAGGTCAACTCAAGTTCCAACTCTCCTCACCTGAGCTGCCCCAGGTAAGGACATCCCTGTGCCCTTACTGGGGACTAGTGAGGACCAAGAGGCAGCTAGAGGGGCAGAAGGAGGGGAAGCCCTGAACATTTAGCTGGTACCCAAATGACCAGAGATCACAGATGCCATTTCCCCTAACTGCACTGTCCCCTCTGAACACATATTTACAACTTACTTTCCCCTCAATATTAGTCTTAGCCTATTTTTTCTCTGTAAATGTAGAGGGTAGGCTGAGAGGTAAAAAACATGATATAGACACTCATCTAGGAGTGTCTCTGCCATCCTGTTTATCCTACCTGTGTCCTCTCTCCAGAAAACTATAGCTGAGGTTCACCTGGAGGCAGGGGTGGATGAGGTGATAAATGGGAAGCCCCTTTTGCTTCTAAGAGGAAAAGTCAGCCTGGAGGGGAAGGCCACCATTGATTTCCCTTTGCTCAAATGTGATGTTGCCCTTTCTCATTCCCTTTCTGTCTAAAGCAGCCAGAGCCACTGGGTGTCCCAGGCATGGGCACACCTAGCTGGGCTTGACTGAGGTCAGACATGCCCTTCTTTACACCTCAGGGGGTTCCTCCAGCCTTCGGCCTTCTTCCACCATTTGGCATGGTCCACTGTTTGTGTTCCCAGGACCTTGACCATGAACGCTGCAGTTGAATTCCTCAGTGTGCTGGGTAGGTTTTCCTAAGCTTTTAGGTCTCTCTCTCTTACTCATTTTAAATTCTCACCTGAGGATATGTTTATTGATTTTAGAGAGAGAGAGGAAGAGAGAAAGAGAGAGAAACACCTATGTGAAAGAAACATCAGTTGGTTGCCTCCTGTATAATCTGGCCGGGAATCGAACCCACGACATTTTTGGTTTACTGCATCCAGTACACCAAACCAACTGAGCCACCCAGCCAGGGTTAGGCCTCTCTTGACTAGGATATGGTTAGTTCCATAGATTGGACAGGAAGGAAGACAAGTGATAGTAATGGTATGCATACATCTGTCTAAAAAAACAACAATAATATTTTCTTGGCAAAGCCTTCATTGGTCTTTCTTGCCTTCATTGGTCCTCCTTTTCTGAACTCTTAATCTGTGTTCCCCTTAATCTAACTCTTGATCATTGCTATCTTGTATTATTGGCATAATATAGAAATTCTTCTATTGGGTAAGACTTTACCCCTTAGACAAATAGACTCCTTGGGGGAAGATCTTCATTTCTTGGTAGCCTTTTATGGCAGGATCTTAAAGAGGGTCTTTGTTTGACAAAAATATTGTAGTGCTCCATCCATTTCCCATGGACCTCTCTTAAATTTTTGATATCCAAATCATTTACTTTTTCTTGTTACTTGTTTTCTTGTTGATTTTGATATCCAAATCATTTTTCTTGTTGTTACTTATTTTCTTGTTGACTTGGATATTCAAATCATTTGTTTTTGAGGTGACTATTGTGTTTTCTTGTTAATTTTCTGTACTTCAGCTGTTAATAGGTCTTCCCCAGAGCCCTTTTAATTTATATTTTATTGATCACGCTATTACAATTGTCCTGATTTTTCCCCCCTTGGACCCCATGACCCACCACCCACCACTCCTTCAGGCAATACCCCCACCATTATTTACATCCATGGTTCTGTGTATAAGTTCTTTGGCTACTCCAATTCCTATACTGTACCTTATATCCCCATGGCTGTTCTGTAACTACCTATTTGTACTTCTTAATCTCCTCACCTGTTCACCCACTCCCCCACAACCCCTTCTCATCAGACAACTCTTTATCTATGATTCTGTCTCTGTTCTTGTTTACTTAGTTAGGTTTGTCTTTTTTTAGATTCAGTTGTTGATAGATATGTATTTATTGCCATTTTGTTGTTCATAGTTTTGATCTTTTTCTTAAATAAATTCCATTAACATTTCATATAATAATGGTTTGGTGATAATGAACTCCTTCGGTTTTTTTCTTATCTGGGAAGCTCTTTTTCTGCCCTTTGATTCTAAAATATAGCTTTGCTGAGTAGAGAAATCTTGGCTGTAGGTCCCTGCTTTTCATGACTTTGAATATTTCTTGCCAATCCCTTCAGCCTGCAAAGTTTGCTTTGAGAAATCAGCTGACAGTCTTATCGGAACTCCCCTGTAGGTAATTAATTTCTTTTCTCTTGCTGCTTTTAAGATTCTCTCTTTCTCTTTAACCTTTGGCATTTTAATTATGATGGATTTTGGAGTGGGCCTCTTTGCATCCATCTTGTTTGGGGCTCTTAGCGCTTCCTGGACTTGCATGCGTATTTCCTTCACCAAATTAGGGAAGTTTTCTTTCATTATTTTTTTAAACAGATTTCCAATTTCTTACTCTTTCTCTTCTCCTTCTGGCACCCCTATGATGCAAATATTTAGCACTTGAAGTTGTCCTAGAGGCTGCTTATACTATCCTCATTTTTTAAAGTTCTTTTTTCTTCTTCTTGTTCTGATGTGTTGTTTTTTTCTTCCTTATGTTCCAAATCATTGATTTGATTCTAGGCTTTATCCACCCTACTGTTGTTTCCCTGTAAATTGTTCTTCATTTCAATTAGTGTACCCTTTGTTTCTGACTGGATGGATTTTTTTTATGCTGCTGAAGTCCTTACTAAGTTCTTTGAGCATCCTTATAACCAGTGTTTTGAACTCTGCATCTGATAGATTACTTATCTCCATTTTGTTTAGCTCTTTTTCTGGAGTTTTTATCTGTTCTTTCATTTGGGCCATGTTCTTTTTTCCTTCTTTTGGCAGCCTCCCTGTGTTTGTTTCTAAGTTATTAGGTAGAGCTGCTTTGACTCCATGTCTTGGTAGTGTGGCCTAATGTAGTAGGTGTCCTATGGAGGGCTGTGGCACAGCCTCCCCTATCACGCAAGCTGGGTACTTGAGGTGCACCCTTCATGTGGGCTGAGAATACCCTTATCTTGTAGTTGAGCCTTGGTTGCTGTTGGCAGATCAATGGAAGGGATTTACCCAGACCAGTCATGGGCAAGATTTGGCTGTGACTACTTACCACAAACCTCTGCCCTTTGGGGAGGATCCACTATGCAGGGGCGGGGGGTAATGCTCCGACATGTTCTGTAGCCTTCCACTGGGTGCATTGGCCCTAGGGTTTCCCTGGGTGATTCAGGCCAAGGTCAGTCCCCACCTGCATTTTTCTGGGGCCACCCTGTCCAAGCTATAAAGCAATCTGAGATGGCTGCTACTTATGCTTGGCTTGGAGATTCCCAGGTGAGGCCAAACTGTGGATGTAAGTTGGCTGCTGCTAGTTCTGGGCCTGGGGCTCACTGAGGCCAGCTGTTGCTTGATTGAGAGGATTTAGAAAGTTGTGCAGTATGAGCCAAGACCAACCATTCATATGAAAAAGGAGTTTGGGTGGGCCAGTAAGTTGGGTGACATGGAGTCTCTAGGGATCTCCAAGGTGGGTCAACTGTGTTAGCCATGTTGATGGAGTCTCACATATGGCATCAGCTTCCTAGCTCTGTGGCTCTGTGGTGGGAGGGTGTAGAAAAAGGACAAAGGCCTCTGTTTACCTTGATGGCAGACACTTCAGTTCCTTCCTGTATGCAGCTGGTGACTTTCAAGCTGCTACCCTGCTGCTGGAGTTCAGAGGGAGGGAGTCTGAGTAGGTGAGTCCATGTGTGGGTTCTATAAAGAGAACTGCTTGGTGGTCCAGCAGTTTGTTCTACTGACTCAATCCCCACTGGTTTTTGTAGCCAGAAGTTGTGGGGACTTATCTTCCTGGCACTGGAACCCTGGGTTGGGGGTTCTGGTATGGGGCTGGTACTCCTTGTCCCAAGATATTCCTCCCAAATTTTTATCTACCACACGTAGGTGTATGACCTACCCATTCCATGTCTGCACCCCTCCTACCAGTCTGGATGGATGTGGTTTCTTTAATTCTATAGTTGTCAGACTTCCATTCAACTCAATTTCTGACAGTTCTGAGTGATGGTTGTTCTATATTTTTGTTGTAATTTTGATGTGGTTGTACAGAGAAGTGAACCATGTCTGCCTATGCCACCATCTTGACTGGAAGTTCCTAGTATGAGCCTTATTTTTTTCAGTGGCTTTGTGGATGATTTATATACTTTTCTAATGTTGATTTAATCAACCTCACTAAAATCTGAATTTGGGGGGATAAGATATTAATTTCACTTTGCAATGGGTTCATATCATATTTGTTTGTGTCCTGGTAACCACCCATAATCATCAGCAGATCCTGACAAAGACCTTTGACCTATGGGCTGGGTCAGGCTGAGGTTGCAGTTAAGTGGGAAAGAATCATCGAGTGAGGGGTTAAGATTAGAGGGTGGTCAGTTTACTAGTGAATGCTTTTGTGTTATGTTGACTTTTGAGTCCCGGCAAAACTTGTGAGAGCTGAAGAATTAATACACAGAAAGCAAGAACTTCTGTATTGCCCTTCTGACACTTTGATGGTAGTTAAGAATGTACTCTTGATTTGCAAGTTGTAATTTTCTCCTGTGGTTGAAGGAGTATACAAGGGCAGAGCTGCAGTTCTGTCACGGAGGAGGGGAAGCCTGGGTGAGTTGTTTCCAGAGTTTAGAGCTAGTGAGTGGGAGCCACGAGGCCATGGTTTCACTTCAGTCTAAGGAAGAACTTTTTAAAAAAGACTTAATTTTCTTCAATAATCCTTATATGTACCATTCTACATTGTGGAAAAACTGAAATACGCAGTCTAGACATCACAGTGAGATTTCAGAACACTGGCACAAATACTTCCATTTCTATTTTCTATAATACATTAGAACAATGTGTCCCACCTTAGAGACTGTGACAGGTGATGACAGGCCAGAACTACAAGAGGTTTGCAGATGAAACTTTAAATTTAGAAGTGGTAGCTGTGCCAGAATTCCAAATTGCTTTGGAGAGAGTATTTAGAAATAGGTCTGAAAGTAACTCTATCCCAGTTCTTTGTCTGGTCATTGCAGCTGCATTCAGTATGCAATTGTTAGCAACTTAACCCTAGGAGAGAGTGCTTCCAGCAACCTTATAAAGAGTTTATTGAGGCCTGCAACAGGGCTGAATGAGTACAAAATGACTATCCACAAAGTTTCAACTTCCTGGTTTTCAGGAATAACTTTTAATAAGTGGAGTTGTTGAACTGGCTGGGCTGCCTCCTGAGGTAAAGAGCTCTCTCTCACAGAATTAAAGCTGGGAGGAGTTGATGGGGCAGTTGTAGAGAGAAGGTCCACGGTGGGTGGGAGTGGGGCTAGAGGACACTTCTAAATCCTAGCCTCGATTATTTTACATCTTTTGTGCTATGGTACAAACTTCTGAGGACAGGACTAGATTTTTCTCATTGCCCAAGTACGTCCTAAATCCAGTGATAGCAGCCTGGTTGATGATTAATGAGTGAATGCGTGTCTGACTGGGTGAATGAGCCATGGAATGATTGAACCAGCTCTCACCTTCCACATGGTCTTCAGTGCCTGGCCACTCTAGAAGCCAAATCCAAGATTAAGCTGCCCGACAGCCCTTCCCATGGGAAACAGAGTGAGAGGTGGGACCCATGGGAAAGAAAGGAGACAGATCTAAAAGGAGGGGCAGCTGGGTAGCTCATAAAGGGTGCTTTAAATGTCTTGAGCTTCTACTACAGTGGCTGTTGACCTTGACTATACATTTAAGTCACTGGGGAGCTTTTTTAAAAAGTTGTAATGTCTATATCAGCCTCTGATTTAATTGGCCTGTGATGCTGGACATCAGGAGTTTTTAAAGCTTTCTAGGTGATTCTGTTGAACAGCCAAGTTTGCGAACCACCGAACCACCGTCTTACTACGTACTAGGTGCTTTACATACATTTTCTCACTTAATGCTCCCAACAACTCATGAGTTAGATCCCAGCTTCTCAGAGCATTGTCCTGAACCAGAGGCATCACTTTGGGAACTGTGTGAGAAACACGAATTTTCAAGCCCCATTCCTGGGTTAAGCCAGGAATCTGTTTTGTCCCCCTCCCCCTACCTGTCCAGGTGATTCTGGTGCATGCTCTAGTTTGAAAACTATGGAGTTCAGTAGTGGCAGCCCTCATTCACAGGTGAGGTGGACAGGTATGGTACTGGCCCACTGTCTCAGAAATAACAAGAATCTCAGCAGGGATTTGAAGTCAGGTATGTGTCTCTGTCCAAACTGAAATGTCCTCCCTTCTTACTTATGGTTCCCGTCAAAGCTGAGGTGCACCGCATTGCTTGAGGGTGGCGAAAGGGGTCTCTTGCTAGCCCTGGGTTCACTCTTTCTCTTTCTCTTCACTTAGTGCCAACATGAAGCTCCATCTGGAGCCCAAATGCTCTTGCCCTGGGGAAACAAAGGGCAGAACACCCCAGGATTCATTCTAAAAGTTTTATTAGGTGCTCAAAATAGCTTCTGGCAGATGGTATGTAGAATTGGGACTGGAGCAGAGCTGCAAATGACATTTACAAAATTGTACATGTTTGTGCAAGCATGTGTGAACACAGCACGTGTGTGTGTGGGGGGGGGTGTTGGGAAAGTTGAGGAATTGGGGAAGGGGCATAAAGGAAAATGAGAACAAGATGGGTGATTCAAATCTACCCAGGATTTAAAAGAAGGGCTTGTGACTGGGTTTCCCAAGGCACTTGGTCAAAGCCTGTGCCCCTCTTGGGGACAGGGCTGTCAGACAGATGTTGTTGACTGGATGAATGAGCTCTACTGTGGCTCTCAGGGTTGGGGGACCCACAGAGCTCACAAAGGAGGGGGTGAATTGGAATTCCAGAAAGCTTGTGTATTTTGATGGGCTGAAAGCTTGGAGATTTGGTTAAAGGTTAGGGGCAGATATAGGAACCCTTACTTTGTAAATGAAAACACTGGAATTCACTTTATTTTCCTTATTTTAAAGGAATAGTCTATATACATAAATCTGAATCCCATTTAGGTGCAGAGATGGTGGATGTTCATCAATCTAACTCTCCCTGACAGACCACCAAGTTGTGGGTGGCTGTTTTCCTTGGCAAGTCCCAACTGTAGTCCAGAGTCCTGTAGTCATGGGTGCGACTCTTAGACCCTCTAAAGTAGAAATTATTGATTTTTCTGGGTTTTGGACCCATTTCAGAATCTTATCAAATCCAGGGTGGCCTCTCTCCAGTAAATTTCATATATGCATATAAGCAGAAAAATGTGTCAACAATTCCCATTGACTCTCTAAGTCCATTTTGAAACACTGAGGAGTATTGCCAGGGACCGTCAGTGCAGCCCTGCCCTGAGCCCAGAGACAAGGATCTTGTTCCCTTCCACCCTCACTGTACAATGAGTGGAGACAATGATATTGAGGCCATTAGAGGGCAGGGCTGAACCAGATGATTCCTCATGGCAGGCAGGCTTCGGCTGTAATGGATTTTACCAAGTAGTGGCCCTTGAACTGGTGAGCCCTGCACTTGTCTCTGAGGGCTCCTTGGCCTTGGTCAGCTCTGCCCCCACAAGTCCTGGAACCCACCCACAACACACTCAACTCTTATGATCCTTTTGGTGCAAGTGATAATTATCTCCTTTTGATCCTCTGTAGTTAGTACCTGATTGGCTGGCTGGCATTGCACATCCCTGAGAGAAGTGCACTGCCCTCAGGTCCTTGTTTTTAGGTAGAAGGCGTTTTAGTGTGGGTAGGTGAACAGAGTGTGGGGATTCAGAATTAGGAGACCTGGGTTCAAACTCCACTTGCACCCTTATTGGTTGTGTGACCTTGAGTAAGTTCTTTAAAATTTCCAAGCCTCAGCCTCCTTGCCTGTGAAATGGGGATTACAACCATATCTGTGTGGCTTAACTCACTGTGTTATTACTGAGAGCAAATGAGAAAGTAGGTATCAGTGAACTCAGTCATGTGCCACAATGTACCCATGTTATTATTATCATGTAGGTTCAGCCTGGGCTCCTTCTTCCTTCCTCATAGACTGACAACCTGGCCCTTTCAGATTCCTGAGGTGGCGACAAGGGGATGAGGAATAGCTCTTCAGTACTCCTTCAACCTACTGTGTTCTCTTGTTGCCAAGGGAGCTGCTGTTTTCCAACCATGGCTCCTCCGAGGTCTCAGACACCCACAAGCAAGACCAGTAGGCCCCTTTGCATACAGTGGTGCTGCAGATGGGGGTGAGGGACTGTGGAGACTGGAAATTTCTATGAACAAAGCAGAGGAGAGTTCTGGGTTCTTCGCTGGAGACTGTAGAAAAAGAAATCTGGAGGGGCACAAAGATTTGCGTGTGCAGAGGCCAAGGGTGGGATGCTGATTCCTGACTGTAGCTGGGCAATGGAAGGTCCCAAGAAGTGGAACCAGCTTTGGATGAAGACAAAAGGAGAATGGCTCAGGAGGCCACTGGGACATGAGAACAACACGGGCCACTTGACCAGAAGGAGGCCATAGGGACTGTTTCCTAGTCAATGCTAAGAAATGGGCACAGAGGCCAGATGAAGCAGTGGTGGGGACTCCTGCCACCTGGGCACTTGCTTGGTGCATTGCTTAGCTCAGTGTCAAGCTTTGATGAGTTCCTGACTTGCCAGGTGATGTCTGAGCTCAGGGTCAAAGGGAGCCCATGGGCAAAGGCTGCTCAGGACATGATTCTGACCAACAGAAAAAGAGCTGATTGGTGAGGGGAGAGATCAGAACCTTCACAGGAAGCCACTGTGAAATTTTAGAGTTCACAGTGTATCTAAGGAAGGAAAGGATGAGGGGACAAACTGAGGTACACCCAGACTTCTAAAAAGCACATTTCAAAAATTCAGAGAAAAGGATCAGAAGCTCTGATTCTCAAGGCAATATAGTTCAAGAGGTTTTAAAACCAAGTCCTGACAATAAAGTCATAAATTATCCTGAATAAAAAAAAGAGGGCAGCATCTAAAAATAGAAGTGGCCACACAGGGAGCTCTCTAAAATCTGCACACAGATTTTAGAAGTTCTCATGTTCTTAAAAAACTGTTGACATACTTTTAAAGAATATGAATTTGAATCTAGTGGAGCAGGGTGGTTAAGACACAGCCTTTGGAATTAGGGAGCATTTGAATCCTGACTCTGCCACCAAGTAGCTGTGTGACCTTGGATAACTCATTTAGCCTTTCTGAGCTCTGTTATCTCATTTGTAAAATGGGAGTAATAGTATCTACTTTGTAAGGTGGCTATCGATGAAGAGAAACAGTATGTAAAATCTGTACTAGAATGTTTAGCACACAGTAAGTGCTCAATGTCAGCCATTCGTACGATTCTATAAAAATACAAGGATCCCTGGCCAGTGTGGCTCAGTTGGTTGGAGCATCACACCAAAAGGTCTCCGGTTCCATTCCTGGTCCAGGGCACATGCCTGGGTTGTGGGTTTGATCCCCCAGTGGGGAGCCTATCAGAGGCAACCAGTCAATGTTTCTCTCTCACATTGGTGCTTCTCTCTCTTTCTTCCCCTTCCTATCTTTCTAAAAGCAATGAAAAATGTCCTCAGGTGAGGATAAAACAAATTAAAAAGAAAATACATGGAGAGGGTGTTTATAAAAGGGCAAATGCAAAAGGAAAGTACAAATGGGGAAGAACCATACCAGGAAGGTTAAAGACAGGCGACCTGACACTTGTGAAACCCACAAGGAATACACAGGGGTCCTTTTGTAAAATCATCAAGAAGGAAGGTAGACATCAGGCCCAGCACAGCCAAAGCATTGTCAATGGTGACAGAGGAAGGGCAGGATAGGGACTCCTCCTGTCACTGCTGTCTCTCCCTTGGAATGACGTGCTTGAATGACAAACACAACTAAGATGGAACTGAAGGCCAGAGAAGCTCATCCCTCCCTGCTTGAATGAGTTCCAGTCACTCTGTTATGGGGCGGGGCACTGACGGGCCTTGATCTAAGTGAGCTACTTTTGAAGATACGTGGGGGAAAGGCAGAGAGGGCAGGACCCTGTGAAAGAGTAAATGTGGCTTTTTCAAAAATAGGGGAAAGGATAGATTTAGAAAATACAGAGATATACTTGGTGTCCATCCCTGGCAAAGTTCTAGAAGCAATGTTTTAACTGAGATGATTATTGCAGAAGACTCCTAACTGGCCTCTCTGCTTCTGCCCTGCCCACTCCACACCTCCATGCTATTCTCAGTCCAGCATCCATAGGGATCCCCTTAAGTCAAATCATGCCATGTCTGCTCAGCACCCTTCAGTGGCTCTTCCTCTTAATAGAAAGAAAAGCCCAAGTCCTTCCAATGGCCCACCAAGCTCAATGCAATTGCCCAGCTGTTTCTCTGACCTCAGGTCTCATGGTTACCCTTCCCCCTCCCTTTCTTGCTCCGACCACACTAGTCTCTTGCTCTTGGCCTTCGCCCATGCTATTATTCTCTTTGCCTTGATCACTCTTCCCCCAAATGTCACCTTCTCAACAAGGTGCTGAGCACCCTGTGGAAGCCCTCACAACTATTCTCATCCTCTTCCCCCCTTGACTTATGTTTTTCTCCATAGCACTCATTACCGTCCAACATGCTATGTATTTTTACTTAATGATCCTGTTCATCAACTTTCTCCCCTCACGAAAATGCAAGGCCTGGCTCAGAGAGTTTCGCCTGCATAGCCAGTTCCTGGAACTATGCCTGCCACATAGTCACATTCATGAAATATTTGTCAATGGGCGGGAGCGAGAAGGTAGGGAGGAAGATGGCTTGCTATGCTTAGAAAGAGTTCAGCAGACTAGGGTGACCAACCATCCCAGTTTGCCCAGTGCTAAGACCAGGAACATCCCGATTGGCCATTCTACAATGGATCAGCCAACCTCACTTACTTCTGTGATACAGGGATAAGACCGATTGCTCCCAGGGATGCCACGAACTCAGTTACCTCGCTTTGACACTGACTCCCACAGAGTCAGCCTTGTGGGAGAATGCAGAAATGTTAGCTGCAGGACAGTATATTTAAGTCATTTGCAGTCGTCTGAGTGGCCACACAGATGCGTTGATTGATGGACCATGTCAGGCTGGTGGGAAGGCTGTTGCTATGAGCCACAGAACATGTCTGCCCAGGTCTGCTCCGCAGCCTACCCAGATGAGGATGCAGAAGGCAGGAGAGCGAGCAGCAGCATGCGCCAGGGAGGGAAGCTAGTCCATTCAACAGTTGGGCTGGGTTTGGAAATCATCGCAATAGAGTGACATGGCAGGTCTTACATAACAACTTAAAATTTAAACAGAAATAACTATTGCCTTCTATTTAGGGTTAAAAAAAAAGCAATCCTCGATGTACAGAAGAGACCAGGTAAATAGCGATTTTGTTTGTTTTAAACCCAGCACGTTTAGTTGCCTACACGGTCAGTCTAGTGTGAAAGCTGACTTCAGATGCCACGTGGGCCTGTTAATAGCCACACAGGGCAGGGTCCCACTGTCCTCCCACTTGGTCGGAACGCACCTGAGCTACACACCCAGCTCTGTACCAGGCAGTACTCACACTTATTGGCTCTGTTTCTAGCTATTCTAGGACACGGCAACCCACAAGGTGCCTTTTTCTCCTTCTCCCTAACTCACCATGTCCCTGCAATGTCATCCCCTTCCAGGAGAAATTAGGCCACTCGTTCGCATCCTCCCTCCAGCTCACCTAACTTCTCAGGGTGGCCAAGGTGCTGAGGACGTGGGGACTCAGTTAAAAGCCGGTTAAATCACCATAACTGCTTCTTCTCCCCAGAAGAAGGGACTCATTTTCAAGGCCTCGAGCAGCTGAAAGCTCCAGTGCCACCAGAATGGCATCCTCTCCCAGGGCCTCCCCCACGCCCACTGAGGGCTTCCTGTCTGTAGCTGGGGAGTCTGAGGGAAAGGAAGGGAGCGGAGGGGCTTCCAACCTTCCAAACCCAGGCACATTCGGAGTCTTCTGAGCTAGAGGGTCTGAGGCCCTGGGCCTCTAGTTGTGCTGCTGCTCACTTTCTGGGTTGCTCTGATGGGCCCAGGCTCCTAGGGGGCTGTGGGGGTGGCGATGGAGGTGCTTATGGGAGAGGGCCAAAGGGCCCCAGGCTGTCTAGGACTCTGGGTGCTTATTTAAGGGGATAGCACCTTGAATCTCTGTGCCATGTGGGCCTGTTGGAAAGGCAGCAGCTGCCTGTAGTCCTAGAGGGAAGGAGAGCCATTGACCTCTGGCTTCAGTTTTCCACGATCCAGAAGGACCCCGCCTGCCTCTTCTCCACAGACCTCCTGGACCACGGAGGGTGGATCCAACCCTCACAGATGGCCAGTGGGCCAGATCTCCAGGCCAGCTCTGTCAGTTGGCAGAGCTGCCCAGCATGTAGCCTTGGTGGTCCCAAAGTTCATCAGGTCTTTCCTGATGAACTGGAGAGTGTTTGGAGTGTCGGCCACCGTGCTGGAAGGGGAAGGGAGAATCTCTGCTTGGCCAGCCCAGTCCACCAAAGGACATGTCACCTGCCTGTGGGGAAGAGCACTCTGACCCGAGCAGCCAGCCAGTGAAGTGCGGAGAGCGCAGGGACCATCCTCCAGCCCCTCCCCCAGCTCTCCCCTGGGGACCTGGAGCAGGAGCAAAACACTCTGGCTGCCACAGGCTGCAGCTCTGAGATTCTCAGAGTGTGGTCTCCAGGCCAGCAGCAACAGTATCACCTGAAGACGAGTTAGAAATGCAAATTCTCAGGTCCTGCCCAGATCTAGATCAGAAACTCTGGGGGTGGGTCCAGCCACCCATGCTGTGGGGTGGTCCTGAGGCAGACTGAGCTGCCTAAGAGGAAGAAGGCTTCTAAACTGGCATCTGGGGAGAACCCTGCTCTCCTGTGTTCACGAGAGAGGAGCACCGCCTCTGCCTTGGGTGAGTGTGAGCTTTCTAGGTCCCGTGGAGCCTCACGCTCTGTCTTCTAGTCTGGCTCCTACCAGTGTATACATTTGACTCTTGAAGACAGCTTACAGTCCGCTGAATGTGTCTGTAGCACAGGGGTCCTCAGGCTCACGTGTTGTGTCTTTTCAATTTCAGGAGCCTACAACTTCCCCCAGCCTGCCTCAGAAACAGGTGCTGTGGCCAGGGGCCTCCTGCTCTGGAGCTGCCCCATTCGCTGGCCACAGCGGCCGCCCCCTGGCCTCTGTTGCCTTTCCAACAAATATCCTCTATACACTTGGGCCTCGGGAGTCAATCTGGTTTAAAAAAAAAAAAAAAGAAAGAAAGAAACAAAACACAACAAAACAAAAAACGCTGTAAAAGCAAACCAGGCTTATTGTAAATTATACGGAAATGGACCGGAAAGATAAATGCAGCAATTTCTTTGCCCCACAGCCCTCCCCTCCCCAAACCCTCTATCACCCCACACCCCTCCTGCCCTAGTGAGCCCAAGTTCTTGCTGTCTGGATGATTTGCAATTCTCTGCATGACTCTGCCTCTTGGGTTTGTTTAATTAGAAATAGGCCTGGAAAGTGCTTCTTATGCACTGGCATGTTAATTGCTTATCAGAGAACGAGAAGGGGTGACAATGTTTGGTGATGGAAATTTCCACTCCCTTCCTCTCTGGCTTTTTCTCCCCCACCCTTCTCCTTGCCTCCTGTGCTTTCCCCCTCTCTTTTCCGCCTCTCCTGCTCTTCGTCCCCCTCCCCCAGCTCACAGTTCCAGGGATTATCTGGGATAGGTCAGAATTCCAAACTACAGTGAAAACCTTGCCTTCCTTCACCGTTTCCCCTCCTTCTTTCTCCCCTTCCATCCAGCCCCTCCCTCTGCCCCCTCTCTAGGCTTTAAAGGGATCCCAGGGCAGAGAGCTGAGTTGATACTCAGTACTCAAAGGACAATTTTCCTTTTGTTTCCTTTCCCCTTATTATGTTTTTCTTATTTAGTTTTATTTTTTAGAAAACAGGAGAAAAGAGTGAATTGGGTTGGGGGGAGGTGACACATTTCTCCACAAAGGTACAAAATTGCCTATGGAAAGCCCCCCTCAGAGTGCCAGCTGGGCAGCCTCTTCCTGAAAGTCCTTCAGAGCAGGCTGGGGTCCACTCTGGGGGTGGTCCCCGAGATGGGAGGATAGGCCTCCTTCAGCCCTCGCCCAGGAGGGGAAAGAGCAAGCAACTGAGACTGTACAGAGGAACAGAAGAGGAGGGGGTGTATCCTGTGGACCAAGGGCCTGGGGACACAGGCAGGGGACATCCAGGTGGCAGCCCAGGAGCCTCAGGGCATGTTGACCTCTGGGAGGTAGAAGGCTCTAGCCAGAGTCCTTCTGTCCCTTGCAGATACTCCTCTAAAAGGCAGTGGAGGAGTCCCCACAAGGTAAGGGCTGAGTTTTGGAGGCTGCAGGAGCAGTCCCTGGGGCCACAAAGCCCCGTCTGTATTGGTCCAGCTGTCAGGCCTCAAGCACGTGGGTCCATGTCACTTTCTTGGCAGGGCATCGGCCCAGATTGCTTCCCTTTTTTAAAAAAAGTAGTCCTAGCTATTTCTCTACTGCTGAGAACAGGCTGGGCTCCAGGAATTTTGAGACAATGGTGGTGACAGTGTCTTTCCTTCTAAGGATGTGGACAGCTTTCTTCCCAGATTCCAGGGCTGGACAAGGGGTGCAGACACCACTCGGACTGAGGGAGGACCCCAGCCCCAGAAAGCCCAGGCTGGAAGAAGAGGCTGCCCACCCACCCCCTGCCTGGGCTGGCCAGAGCCAAAGTGGGCTGCCAGCCCGGCTGCCAGCAGGAGGATGGCCACAGCCAGGGTAGCTATGAGTCCAGGTCGGTCCCCTAAGGCTCTGTGGCAAGGAGTGGCCTCTTTAGTCCTGGCCCATACACAAGCCAATTGGGTGTGGGCATCAGCAAAGGCCACTTGCAGGCAGGCCCAGTACTCCGTAGCCTGAAGCAGGCGGGTGATGTTGTAGCTGTGGGTGCCCCGAGGCAGGCGGGCCAGAGCAGTGGCCCCCTGTCCCCGGAGGGAGGAGGCGCTGGACCAGGTGAGGTTGGTGGAGACGGTGTTGGGTGGGGGGACCCAAGATAGCAAGATGTGATAGGGGTGGGTCTCCTGTACCCAGAGCTCTAGCCCCCACCCCTTATCCTTGCCTAGCTGCAGGGGAGCCTGGCCAACCACCACACTAACAGTCTTAGTATCGGCCCCCACCAGGTTCTGGGCCACACAGGTGTAGAGCCCCGCCTCTTCCACTGTCACCCTCCGCAGCTCCAGGGTCCCTTCGGGGTACACCCGGTATCGCCTGCCTGCACGGGTAGCTGTCAGTCGAACCCCAGCTGGAGTGACCCAGTAGATCTCAGGTTCCGGTTCAGCCAGTGCCCGGCAATGCAGCACCAGGCTCTCTCCACTGGCCACATGGAGAACAGGGGGGAAGCTTCTCGGGGAGATGAGGGGCAGGCAGTGGTCTGTCATCTCTTGGAAGGGTACCTCTCGGACTGGGCGGCGCTGGAGGTCTGGTGGCTCGGCGCACAGGGTGGACTGAGGCTCGATGAAACGGACACGGGTGCCAGTGGCATTGGCCCAGCGGATGACACAGTCACAGCGGATGGGATTGCCATGAAGACCCACTTCCTGTAGGCTGGGCAGGGACTCCACTGTCTGTCGGTGCAAGGCACTGAGCGCATTGTTGTTGAGCATGAGGGTCTCCATCTGGGGCAGGTGGTGGAAGGCATGGGGATGGATGAAGGACAGCCGGGGGTTGTTGGTGATGTCCAGCTTGGTCAGCTCGGGGAGGTTGACCAGGGCAAACTTGTCGATGGAGACCAGCTCCTCCATGTTGTTCAGCCCCAACTCCTTGAGGTGCAGCATATTGGCAAAGTCTCCCGGGCCCACCTGCTGGAGTGGGTTCTTGTTTAGGTCCAGGAACTTGAGGCCAGGCACCTGTTCCAATGCCCGCCTGGGCACCCGGACCAGCTGGTTGTCATAGAAGGAGAGGCTTTCCAGGTTTTGTAGCCCCTCTAGGGCATAGTCGGAGATGTCCCGAAGGTTCATGCCTGCTAGCACCAGGCTGCGCAGGTTGGCCAGGGGCCGGAAGTTCATGTCCAGGATGGCATCTACCTTGTTGCCCCCGATCATGAGGATCTCCAGGTTGGGCAGCATCTCGAACCAGCGGCTATCCACGGCCCTGAGCAGGTTGGAGTTGAGGTGCAGCCTCAGCAGGTTGCCAAGGCCGGCGAAGGCCCGGGGGGCGATGCGGTGCAGCTGATTGTGGTTCAGATAGAGCTCCTGCAGGCTGGCCAGCCCTGCAAAGCTGTGGTCCTCCAGCCGGGTCAGCTGGTTCTCCTCCAGGTGCAGGCTCAGCAGCTGGGGCAGGGCATGGAAATCACAGTCTCGGGTGTCCGAGAAGCTGTTCTGGGACAGGTCCAGCTCGGTGAGGTTGGCCAGATAGCCAAGCTCACTCCGGTCCACGCGAACGATGCCATTGCTCTGCAGTAGCAGGGTCTGCGTGCCCACGGGCAGCGCTGGGGGCACAGCTGTCAGGAACAAATCATTGCAGTCCACGGTGGTGGCCTCTCGGTAGGATGAGCGGGGTGTATACCAGGGCCGGATCTGGCAGGCACACTGAGGGGGGCAAGGAACACGCCAGGGGACCACGGGAACAGCGGCAGTGGCACCAGCCACCCACGCTAGCAAGAGGGGGGCCACGAGGAGCCTCATAGTAGAGCCACAGGGGAGGGGACCATCCACAGGAAAAGTCTGAAGTCCTGCTCTTAGCAGTTTGCAGGCTGAGGGTTGGCAGCCTGCCAGGGCCTGGGGACCCCCCCTCCTAGGGCAGTCATGGGGGCTAGGTGGGCATCACTTCTTGCCTTCCTTGTTGTGGCTCTCTGTCCTTGTCCACTGGGCCTGCTCACTCGTCGCCATGCCCCAGCGGGGCAGCCCTGAGGAAGAGAAGGCAGAGTTAAGCAGGTGGCAGAGAAGCCAAACCTCATCCCTCCACCTGTTTTCCCTGACTCAAGAGGCCAAACGAGCTGAGTGTGGTGGGCCTCCTGGTTCTGTCCTACAGTCCCTGGGCTTTAGTGTCCTTTTCTAGGCCCTGACACAGGAAGTGAGTGACTGTGAGTCTCCATAGAAGGAGGAAGAGATTGGCCTGAGAAGCTTCCAGAATACTCGGGAAAGGTGTGTGGAGAAGGCGGGGGAGGGGTGGTGGCGGTAGCTGTGATTACTGTCATTTACTGAGTCCTTCTGAGCCCAGAGAGATGCGGAGTAGATTTTCCAAGCCTTCTACATCTCTTCTCCCTTGCTCCTTGGCTCCCTCAGTAAATGGAAAATAAAGTGAGTTTCCAGACATCTCTGTGCGTGGTGTGGGCAGGGAACGGTGAAAACAAGCGCAGCTTCTAAATTCCAGGGTGGGCTCAAGGACTCTGGAAGTTGAAAGGCAGTCTGGGGAAGGGTGTGGCCCTCCCTGGGGTCTGCTGAAGTTCTCCTGGGGTGGGGTGCAGCTTGGGTTTTTGCCAACTTCCCTACAGGGTTTCCCTTTCCCAACAGCCTGGCCAAGCTGCCTGTTGCTGAGATTAAGAAGTCTGGGTCTGAGCTCTTTAGTCCTGCAGATAAGACCTTCTGTGACCTGGCCCCAGCCACTTCTCCTGGCTTCCCTTGCTGCCGTCCCCCTTGCCCACTGTGCACAGTGCTTTCGGGTTGAAGTCAGCCTGACATGTCCCCCTTCTCATTGTCTCCCAAGCAACTTCTAGTTGTTCTTCAACACACCACTTAAGGTCAGTCACCTCCTACAGAAAATTCCTCCCAAGCCTCCTTCACCTGGCTGGCTAAGGGGCCTGCTTTATGATCTTACAGGGCCCCACGCTTCCTCCTGTCATGGTCCTGACCACAGCCCTGACCACATCACGTGGGAATTCCTCCCCATCCAGGGGAGGCCATGTCATCATTGGTCTTGCTGTTCCCTCTCTCCCAACCCAGGGGACCAATCCGAGTTCTCTCAGACCCCATAGCTGGGCTGCATCACCCTGGAGGCAAGTCCAGCCTCGGCCCAGAACCAAGATGGGGAAAGACAGGGGGCTTCCTGGGCTTGGTCTGAGTCCTCTGTGGAGGTCTGGTTTGGGTAGCTTTCCACCTGCCTACGTTGGGGAAGCGCACCCACACTTGTTGAACCCCTGAGATCTGCCGGGACTCTTCAAAGACTCTGAATGTCTTCTTCTGACTTACCTTTCATAACTAGTCTACAGATAAACACTAATACCTCTAGTTTGCAGATGGAGAAATTGAGGTTTGGAAGAGATTAAAGAGTTTGGCTCAAGACACACAGCTGGTAAGCGACAGGAGATGGGAATCTACCCAAGCCCAGAGCTGGTGCCAGTCACACCATGCTTCTTGGTGTCCAGGTCTGGCCAGAGCCTACCCTGGGGTACAGTGGTGGCTGCAGCGGCAGAGTGGGTACCCATTCTTGTTTCCTGGGGCAATGACTCCTTCTTAGGGAGCTTTGGGAGGCTGGGGGCTGTGTCTCCTACCGCCTTACAGGCAAGTACCTCTCAGCTGGCCCAAGGAGCCCGTGCCCACTTCATCCTGCTTCTGGGGCCGGGGAGGGCAGCAGCGGGAGGCGTAGTACCTCCTCGAGTGGCAGAGCGGCATGCCTGTCTACATTTGACTGCCTCCCACCTTCTTTTGTAGCTATTTCTGAAGGTGGGAGGAACAGCCATGATCTAAAACGCACAGAGGTCTTGGGTAGGAGTGTGTGGGCACTGGCACAAAACTTGGGGCAAACAAACCCATGTGCACACATGTGCACCCGTGCACACTCAGCCGCCTGAGTCCATGACTGGCAGTCAGGAACAGGGAAGGGAATTCCGTCGTGTGGTATGTGGATGGAGAGGCAGCAGGGACAAGCTGAGCTCCTGAAGGGCCAGTGGTCCTGCTTCTTGCCTAGACTTGGCACAAAAGAGCAGAACCCATCAGCAGGGAGATCTTACTATTATGTACTTGCAGCTTCCTACCAGAGCACCCTGGGAACAGCCATTGACTTCTCTGAGCATCTGTTCCTTATGCAGAAATGAAGTCATTAGGATGAAAGGAACTGAGTATGTTGCACACAGAAAAAGCTCAATAAATGTTACTTTCCTCCAAGCTCCATTCATCCCCTGGGGCTGGAAGGCCCTTCAACTAGGACTCCTGAGGGGGAACAGAAGCTGGATCCTAGAGCTTGACAAGCCTCTGTGAAGCATGCCCACCGTGGACTCAGTGTTGCCCCCAAGTTGTGGGGTGGGAAGCTGTATGCAGAAATGGGCAATACATATGTCCCACCTTTAAAGAGTGCCTCTTTGGCAGGATCCAAAATGCGAAGTGCTTAGGAGAGCCCAAGGCCATTCGTAAGCAGAGACAAGGCTGAAGCGGGTGCAGAGGGGTCCTCAGCAGGGCCCCAGCCATATCAGACCCTGCCTGAGTCCCAGGCACCTCCCCTGCAACACCTTTGCTCTAACACGTTTTTGATGAAGAAACCCTTTAAAACTTAATAAAACCCTCCAGGGACTGGCCTTTCCCTGCACCCCAGGCAGCACCCTCCTCCTTGGCACCTCCAGCTAGAATGGGTGACTGAGGTAATGCTCCTGCCCCTCGCCAGGAGGCCAGGCTTAGGGTTCAGCAGCCAGACAGAGGCAGCGGCTTGATGCCTCATGTTCATGCACCTTTGACCTCAAGACTTGGCAAAGGCCTGGACAAGTCCTCCCCCTCACTGCCGAGCATCAGACCCTCCCAGGGTGGAACTCAGAGCTGCCCACTCACCTGCCATCACCATTTAAGGTTGTCTTGCACACGGCCCACTCATGCAGGCTGATTAGCAATTTCTGCTGGGAGCTCAGAGACAGCTAATTGTCTTTCATCCACAATCTCTGGGGTGAGCGGGAGTTCAGACTATCACGTGTGCATTATCCCCAGCAGCAGGGCATGTCTTATGTGCTTTTTGTGTTCCCGAAGCGTGGTGTGTAGGACTGAGCACAAGAGGGTACTTGTGAGGGGATACAAATAGTGAAATGGGTACTCTTCCCACAGCCCTGCGTGTGGGCAGAGGAGGGATTTCATCTCCTTTTGCAGGGAAGCAACTGAGGCTCTGAGAGGTTCAGTGACTTGTCAGAGGTTGCACAGCTTCTGTGTTGTGGGGTCAGATTCAAACCCAGGTCTTTGACTCCATAACCAGAGCCTCCAGCCCAGCCAACGCTCATTACCTGGAGGATCAAGCCCTGCCTTATAGGAGCCAAGCGCAGGGCTGGACCAGAAGTGCGAGGCTCCTGTGCGAATTCCTTCAGAGATGGCCTGGGTCCTGAGCTCCTCCTCCCTGGCTACCTGCCAGGCCCCTAAGACACTATTTCTAAACTCTAGTGTGACTTACCAGCAGGACAGCATAGGGGAGACACTGTTCCTGTGTGAGTGTGGCCGGGCCAGGAACGTCAGGGGCAAACAGAGCTGTCAGGCCTCCCACAGACCCCAGCCTGCCTTCTGACTAGGTGCTGGGGGTGGCTTTCTTTGCCAGCACTGCTGGCCACAGCCTTCAGTGACAGGAATCAGAAAGCCCAGGGGCCACAGTCAGGGAAGCAAGGTTGACCACTCCAGGGGCAAGTTTTCTCTTGGAAGGTTTTCTCTTGCAAGCCCCATTGGACTCACCTCCTCCAGGAAGCTGCTCTGGATTTAGCAGAAAATGAGGGGTTGATTATTCAACTAAGACCCTTGGCAAAGCTCTAAATGAAGAGATTTGGAGAAGCTGTTGTCAGGAGCCAGCCCTGCCCCCAGCACGATCACAGTGCTCTGCCACATCTAAATTGCTGCTTCTCCAGCCTCTGCTGTCCTCCTCTCCCCTCCCTGGCGCCTCCACCCCACCCCTGGGAGCTGGGGGTCTGCAGGGAGGAGCAGGCAGGCGGTGATGGATTGCCTGGCCTCGCAGCTTCAGTGCCAGGTCCCCCGGAGCTGCGGAGATAGATGGGCAGCATAATTGAGTGTAGCGTTGATAAACTCCGGCCTCCTCACCAGCAGATAAGCTCTGGGTGGAAGGGATGCAGAGGGAGGGAGGCCAGCCCTTCATCTGTACACCTGGCCTCTGCTCCTCCTGGGAGGCAAGCATGGCCCCTCACACCCACCTCTCGTTTAATCACACACAACTAGGACCTCAACGCTGAGACCTCCGACAGGCTGTGCGTTTATCTAGTCTTCCAGAGCCTGAATTCCATACATAACTTATGCAAAGGTAGAGAGCGAAGGAGCCTGGGCTTTGCAATCAGTTTGAGCCTGGCTCTGCGTCTCCCTGTGTGTGACCTTGGGCACAGCGGGTAGCCCTCTGAACCACAAATGTCCATGCTGGGAAGTGGGGATCAGACTGCTGCTCTCGGACCAGCTGCGGGCAGAAGGGTTGGGCAGTGCTCTCAGTCCCCGTCATTCGCCCCTTTATGCTATGCTGCCTCTCACTCCATCTTACTGCCTACTTCTCATCTCTCACCATTTGTAATAAACTTTAAAAAGTATTATCGAGGTATAGCATTTTACAGGAGAGTGCATAAATAGCCCTAATTCTAAGTATACAGCTGGATGAATTTCTACATTTGTGGATACCAGTGTAACACCACTCAGATCAAGATGTAAATATTTCCAGCATTCTGGAAGGTTCTTGGGAAGGGGCCTTTCCAGTCAAAATCCAGGCCCATCTGGAGTTAGCCACTGTCCTGACTTCTGTCACCCCCATCAGTTTCACCTTGTTAACCCAGACCGCCCCTTCCTTTCCCATCGCAGCTTGGGACCACGGTGTTCAGAAACTTTAGGGAACGCCAGAACTTCAGACTTGAAATTCACTGAATTCATCCTATTTCCTGAGGGCTACAGCTTCTCAGGGTCTCCAACTTAATCAGCCATCTCCAGAAAGGGAGACTGAGGCCTCTTCCTCATGCTGTAATCCCCATTTCTAGAGATTGCTCTGCGCTTTAGGGCCCTGCTCTGGCTGGAATCCTAGGGCCTGTGAGTGCCTGGCCGCCTCGGGAGATGGCAGGATGACCTCCTGGCCCGAGCACCCCTGGCCGCCCTGTGGCTCTCAGCCAGCCTCTCTTCCTCGAAGCTCTGCAGGGTCCTGGCCACTGCCTGAGGCAGCTTTGCTCACCGCCCTTTCTGCAGCAGACCCTGAGGTCTTCTCATCACACAGTTCTGGGGCACGAGGCAAGAGGACAAATGGACAGGTGGTCAGGATGGAGGGACCCAGACTCACTTCTAACTGCCCCAACCTCTCTACCTGCCTGTCTCAAAGGCTCTTCACACTCAGCTTGCCCTAAACTCAACATCTTCATCTTTTCCCATCAAGCCTGCTCTTGCTTCTTCAGTTCCATCTCTGTCAGGCTAACCCCTCTCCAAGACTGCAAACCTCTGTTGTCCTGACCTGTCCCTCTCCTACCTCACCCTGCATCCCATGCTCTTTGGTCCCTCTCCCCCACCCTTAAGTGCCCCTCTCATTCCCAGACTTGCTACACCTGGGGCATCTCATGCTGCCTGAGAAGCAGCCTCAACTACCAAACCCCTCTTCAGCCATAAATACCCATCTCAAATGGCACCTCCGTGAGGCTTTCCCCGACTCCTTCAAGAAGGGCTGTTACTCCCCCTTCCCTTGCGGTCCCAGAGACTTTGAACAGATCTCCATCTTGCTGTCAGGCTGCAGGTCTGTCCTCCCAGCCAGGCTGGGGGCCCCTCAAGGGCAGGATGATTTGTTATTGATTTCCCTACCCCCAGAGCCCAGTGCAGCAGCGCAGGCTTCCCTTGCAGGGTGGGAGGCGTTCTACTGCCGTGAACTGTGAAGGGCAACCCATTGGTGGGTCATGAAAACCATTTAAAGTGGGTCACAAGCCCTGGCCAGTGGCTCAGTTGGTTAAAGCTTCATCCCAATACGTCAGGTTGCAGGTTCTTTCCCTTTTCAGGGCACATAGAAGAGTCAGCCAGGGAATGCATAAATAAGTGGAACCACAAATGGATGTTTCTCTTTCTGTCTCTCTCTCTCTCTCTTCCCCCTTCCTCTCTCTAAATCAATAAATAAAAGCATTTAAAAGTAGATCACAATCCACATTTTCAAAAAAGAAAGAAAATAGAAAGTGTCAGAGTGCATTGTATATAGTTAGACTAAACCTTCTTTTGAGATGTTATTTTTCCCTTATTTTACACACACATTCACACACAGCGAACAGGGACATGAGGAAAGTCATGGATTTCTTGCCTTGGCTGCAGATACAAAAGCTCTCAAAACCACTCTTCTACTCAGTATCTCTCTCAGTAAGGTGAGTCCCTTCCACTCCAGCTGACACCACTGGAAAGATGATATAAACCAAAATCCCAGAGGAAAGGTGTGACATTCCTTCTCTGTGCCAGGATCTCTATTTGCTGGCTGTGCTGGATACCTCATCCCATCCTCCTGACAGCCTTGGGAGGGGGTACTTTTTACCTGAGAAACCCCGAGGTCAGGGGAGCCAAGCAATCAGACGAAGGTCCCACAGCAAAATGTGGCCGGGCCAGGATTTGATTGAGCCCAGGTGTGTTTCCTTTGTGAGCCTTTTCTGTTTCCGTGACTCTGGTGCCAGAAGCTGACATCCAAGACTGGGTGACTGAGTGGGTCCTGGAGGAGAGCAGGGAAGGACACTGGAGGGCACCCCCTGGGGAAAGGTGAGGTGTCTCTTGTCCACCCTTCCCTTCCCCTCTTCTCTGCAGGAGAGGCGCCAGTGTTCTGGTACAAACTCCTTCCTGGGCCTGGGAGTGAAGGGACTTGTCCCCAGGTCCCCATGCTGGCCCAGGCATGGGGTGTGGGCTCTGTTGCCTGGAGGGAAGCCTGCCTGGTTACTTCACAATTAAGAGTAGAAGGCGCCGGGAGGGAGCATACAAAGTCATTTCTGTCTGGTTGTAGCACCAAAAGGACCACAGGGGAGTGGAGCCAGCCTGCCAGGCACGGAGAGCAGTGCCAGGCTGAGTCCCATGGCACGTGCTGCCTGACCCCCTCCACCCTTCCCTCTCCTGGGCTCTTCCCCAGCATCCCTCTGTCAGAAACTGCCTGTTTACTTGTCTGTCTCTCCCATCAGACTGTGAGCCCCTCAGGGGAAGGAACTATGCTCCAAGGTCCCCCAACTGTCTGGTGCATAGTAGGAGCTCAGAAGACATCTGTAGAAGGAAGGGAAGGGAAGAAAAGCAAAAGGCAGAGCAGGGAGAGAGGAAGGGGGCTGACATTTCAGAACTCCAGAAGACCAAGTGGATCAGAGTCTGGGCTCAGGCCCCCAGCACCTCCTCGCCCGCTGGAAGGAGACCCACATGGCTCCCAGAGCCCGTCCTCCTCAGGCACTTTAACCCTTCCCTTGGGTGGAGAAGGCACTCCTGTCTGGCTCAGGTTTCTGCCCCTGGATTCGACATGATCCAATAATGATCCTGACCCTGCTGGAGCTCTCTCCCGCTCCCGCTCTGGAAATCCTGGGGCTCCACTGAGCTCTCTGAGGGCTTAGGCTTGGGGCTCACGAGAGGCAGCTCTGTACCTGAATCTTGGGGCTGGCTGTGGGACCTTGAGCATCCCCTCTTAGGTTCTCTTACCTCATGGGAGAGTATATGGAAAGCACCTGGTACTCTAGAAGTAGACTCTGCTTCCCTTTCTATCCCCCTCAATTTACCCGAGGCACAATTCCTAGCTTCTAGGCCACCTTTGCACGAGGGCCATGTGGCCTCTAAGGCAGGCAGCCCCTCCTAGGACCCCTTCCACCACAGCTGACACTCGTTCCTGACACGGCTGCCCTCTACTGGATCAAATGTAAGCACTCCAGCTAGGGGCTAATTTCTAGTCTCCAGGGCAGCTCAGTTCATTTATGGATCATGGATGTCTTGACACAACCGTCACCCAGTACACAACCCAGCTCCTCCTGGCTTAGCTCAGTAGCTCCTCATTTTTCCAGGGGCTTGCTCCCTGGAAGGGTGGAGAGGCCCCCTCCCACAGAGCTCCAGATGTCCCAGCTTGATGGCAGCCCAGTCATTCCACATTGGCCACAGTCACAAGTCTGAGGGGCAGCCAAGCCCACCTGCTGATCCATGAGTCTCTCCAGCCTCCCTCCCTGTACTGGTAATATCCCCTGTTCTTTCTAGAATCAAGTGCAGGTGCTGGGCAGGTCCTAGAGCATTCTTTAAAGGCTCCCTCCTGAAGCCAGGACCCCAGGCTATCCCTTTAAGACACAGTGGATGCTAAATGGGAGGGAGATGGGGAGGGCTGGGGTGGTGGGTTGGGGTGGGAGTAAAAGACAGAAAACTTTACAAGATCAACAATTAAAATAAAAATTGAAAAAAAAAAGACACAGTGGATCCTTGGGAACAAGGTACAAGGGCAAGAGGAGGAGGGGGAAGACTTCAGAGTGATGCAAGCAATACTCTTTGCTGCCCCAGTACCTTTGCACATGCAGGGTCCTTGCCCAGAAGTTCCTTTCCTCGTTTGTGTTTCTCAGAAATGTCTTCCCATCTCTGAAGTTCTCCCTTATCACACCCATCCCCTCCCCACCCCAATTAATCAACCCCTTGCCCCATCTGGTATCCTCTAAGGACCCACATCCAGCATGAGGGCCAACTATTTTCTCAGCCTGTGAGCCGCTCCAGGACAGCTCTGCGACTCTGTGGTCCCAGAACTAAAGGGAAGCACCAACAGGTCTTCCAGTCTTGTTTGAGGTGAATGGGGGGAGTTCTGGTGCACAGAGGGAGGGATCCCCAGGACATGGGGTGAGGATGAGGGGAGGTGCTGGGGAGAGGGTTTGGGGTCTGGATGGCTGAGGAGAAAGAGTGGTGGATCCAACGGGAAGACCAGTTAAACAGGGAGAAAGGCCAAACCTCTTCTAACGGAAAAGGAAAATGAAATGAGAATGAAAATTGATGAGGCGGAGAGAAAAGGAGACTCGTTTCATCAGCAGGTTTGCCAGATGAAGCTGAGAGATAAATCACTCGGCGGAAGGAGCCTGGGTCTCTGGCGGGGCTCACTGCCTGCTCCCTCTGTCAGCTGTCTCAGGCAGGCCTGTGAGATAAATGGCTGCAGCTGAGCCTGCAGTGGGTTCCCCCCCCCACCCTCCCCCACAACTGCAGTGAGAATAGCCTGTCAGTCCTCGCCACCTCCTGCAGGCCTGCCCTGGCCATTCCTTCACCTGGTTCCCTTCCTTCGGTCCCTCTCCCATTTCGCCCCCCTCTCCCTTAGTAACCCCTCCTCAGCTGGGGGCCAGGCCTGTGGAGAAGCTCTGAACTTCTGCACCCCTCATTTTGCGTCTCTGAAGCAAGAGGGGGAAGCAGACAGAGGTCAGGGCACAGGAACCAGTGGTGGAAGATACAAGGTTGGGTTTTAGCCCCTGGAACATGGTCTCTCATTTCTGTAGGCCTTGGGCTCCTCATCCATGGAGTGAGGGGGTTGGGCCATAGCGTGGAGCAGTTCTAAGACTGTGGTCCCTGGACCAGCAGTATCAGCATCACCTGGAAATTTATCAGAAATGCAGGTTCTCATGCCTGACCCAGCCCTCCCACTCAGAATCTCTGTGGGTGGGGCAGAGTTGCCCAAGTCTGCACAAGCCCTCCAGTTGTTTCTGATGAACACTCCTTTTGGGAATTGCTGGGCTAGATAATGGATAAGGTCCCTCCAACGGAGATTAGAAATGTATATGTATATGTATATGTATATGTATATGTATATGTATATGTATATGTATATGTATATGATGAACTTCTTATTGTTATCCTGACAGATAAGAGTTTCCAGAGTGCCCCTCACCTTCCTGTCTTGGCTACAAGGAAACTCTCTATCCAATTAGCATTCACAGAGCCCTGACTGTATGTTGGTGCTGTGAGTGGGTGGAGTACAAGGTTATGGGGAGGGCAGGCAGGAAGTCTCACATAAAAAAAAACACTCTACTATGGTATGGTAAAAGGTCACAGAAGCATTTACCAAGGGCAATAGGGGCACAGCCTGGAGGAGAGAACACAATTCTGCTTCAGGTGGGAAGCTGGGCAAAAACGTATCAGAGTCCCTTTACTAAAAGTCCTTGAATCGTACACTGAAGAAGAGTGAATTTGATGGAATGCAAATTCACAACTTCAATAAAGTTGTTTAAAAAATCACAAGGGAATGGACTTCCAGTCAAGTTGGCAGATTAGGTAAACATGGATCGCCTCCTCACACAACCACATCAAAATTACAACTAAAATATAGAACAACCATCACTCAGAACCATCAGAAATTGAGTTGAATGGAAGTCTGACAACTATGGAGTTAAAGAACCCACATCCATTCAGATTAGTAGGAGGGGCAGAGATGCAGAACAGGTTGGTCCCACACCCATGTGTGGATAAAAATTTGGAAGGGATATCTCTGGAGTGAGGGGTCCCAGCCTCACACTAGGCCCCCAGCCAGGGGTTCCAGTGCCAGGAAGATAAGTCTCCACAACTTGAGGCTGCAAAAGCCTACGGGGATTGGGTTGGTGGAAGAAACTTCTGGAGTCCCAAGCAGTTCCCTTTAAAGAACGTACATACAGACTTATTCAGACTCACCCTCTTTGACCGCCAGCACCAGGGTAGTGGCTTGAGAGGCATCAGTGGTATAAAGGGAGGAACTGAATTGTCTGGCATCAAGGCAGGAGCTGGAGGACAGCTTTCTCTCAGAAAGGCGGGCAGAGGCCATCATCACTTTGCTGAGCCTTACCCCCACAGAGCCACAGAGTTGGCAGGCAGGTGCCACACCTGAGACTCCATTAACCTGGCTAACACTGTTTGCCCTGCCCTGGAGATAATCTGAGACTCTGTCCCACCCAATTTATGGGCCCACCCAACTGTTAACTGTCACTTTTTCATATGAATGGTTGGTGTTGGTTCATGCTTCACAACTTCCTAAATCCTATCAAACAAGCAACAGCTGGCCTCAGCTAGGCCCCAGCCCCTGTACCTCTTGCTAAGTGACCCAGGCCCGACAATAGCAGCACCAGCTTACATTCACAGCTTGGCTTCACCTGGGAATCTCCAAGCCTACCACAAGTAGTAGCTATCTCAGATTGCTTTATAGCTCATACAGGGTGGCTCCAGGCAAAACATAGGTGGGCGCTGACCTTGGCTTTCACCATCCCGGAAACCCCAGAGCCAGCACACCCAGTGGGCAGCTAATGACCATGTCAGAGAACCACCATCTTGCTCCTGCACAGCTGATTCTTTACAATGGGTGGAGGTTGGTGGTCAGTGGTCACAGCCAGTCTTTGCAGCTAACTGGCCTGGGCTAATGCCTCCCATTAACTTGCCAACAGCAATCAAGGTTCATCTACAAGAGGAGGGTGTACAAAAAGGGCACACCTCGAATACCCAACTTGGGTAATAGGGGAGGCTGTGCCACAGCCCCCCATAAGACACCTACTACATTAGGCCATGCTACCAAGACATGGAGTCAAAGCAACTCTACCTAATACATAGAAACAAAGACAGGGAGGCTGCCAAAAGAAGGAAAGAAAGAACTTGGCCCAAATGAAAGAACAGATCAAAACTCCAGAAAAAGAGCTCAATAAAATGGAGATAAGCAACCTATCAGATAAGAGTTCCAAACATTGGTTATAAGGATGCTCAAGGAAATTAGTAAGGACCTCAACAACATAAAACAGATCAGTCAGAAACAAAGGATACACTAATTGAAATGAAGAACAATTTACAGAGAAACAACAGGATAGTGGGTGAAACTGAGACTTGAATCGATGATTTGGAACATAAGGAAATAAAAAATAACCAGTCAGAACAAGAAGAAGAAAAAAGAATAAAAAATGAGGATAGTGTAAGAAGCCTCTAGAACAACTTCAAGAATTCCAACATTTGCATCACAGGGGTGTCAGAAGGGGAAGAGAAAGAGCAACAAATTGAAAATCTATTTGAAAAAATAATGAAAGAAAACTTCCTAATTTGGTGAAGGAAATAGGCAAACCCAGGAAGCACAGAGAGTCCCAAACATGATGGATGCAAAGAGACCCACTCCAAGACACGTCATAATTAAAATGCCAAAGTTTGAAGATAATGAGAGAATCTTAAAAGCAGCAAGAGAAAAGAAGTTAGTTACCTACAGTGGAGTTCCGATAAGACTGTCAGCTGATTTCTCAACAGAAACTGTGCAGGCTAGAAGGGACTGGCAAGAAGTATTCAAAAGCAAGGACCTACAGCCTGATTGCTTTACCCAAGAAAGACATTTAGAATCAAAGGGCAGATAAAAAGCTTCCCAGACAAGAAAAACTAAAGGAGTTTATCATCACCAAACAATTATTATATGAAATTGTAAAGGAGCTTATTTAAGAAAAAGGTCAAAACTATGAATAATAAAATGGCAATACCTATCTATCAACAATTGAATCTAACAAACAAGAGGAACAGAGACAGAATCATGGATAAGGTGGGCATTTTGATGGTTGCCATACGGGAGGAGGATGTGGGGGAATATGTGAAGAGGTGAGGGGATTAAGAAGTACAAATAGCTAGTTACAGAACAGCCATGGGGATGTAAATGATAGTATAGGAAGTAGAGTAGCCAAAGAACTATATGCATGACCTGTGGACATGAACAATGGTGTGGAGATGGCCTGAGGGAGTGGAGGGGTGCTTAGTGGAGGGGGGCAAAAGGGGATAAATTGGGATAACCGAAAGAGCATAATCAATAAAATATAATTTAAAAAATTGCCCTGGCTGGTGTAGCTCAGTGGATTGAGTGCCGGACTGTGAACCAAAGGGTTGCCAGTTCAATTCCCAGTCAGGGCATATGTCTGGGTTGCAGGCTGGGTCCCCAGTGGTGAACATATGAGAAGGAACCACACATTGATGTTTCTCTCCTTCTCTTTCTCCCTCTGTTCCCCTTTCTCTAAAAATAAATAAATTTAAAGAATCATAAGGCACATGTTGCCTGAATCAGTAGGTCAGCAGGTGCACAGATGGTGGAAGGCATTGTGTGCATACTGGAGACAGCAGGAGCAGAGGATCTGGGATAAAAGTGCACCTAAGTGTATTCTAAGGAGTGGCTCCCCCAAGGTCCCAAGATCGTGGGTGATGTGTGGAAGAGGCTGGAGCAGCACACCAGAGTCAGAGTGGTCTGGACACGATAGTGCAGCAGGAGGCTGCCAAAGGGGGCATGTAAGGCAGTTACCACTATAGCTATCAATGAGCATAGTCTATTAGGAGTGAATGCACCTTGCAATTTTAGTTTCCATATCCACCATCGTACATGATTCTCACTATAGTCCTGCAAGGTCATAGTGCCATTATTCCTATTTTAATGGAAAAGGTATTAAGTGACTTGCCCAAGACCATACAACAAATGAGTAATGCAGCCAGGGCTAGAAGGTAGTGTGCTGCCACATCTAAGCCTTCTTTTCCCAGTGGGACATCAACAGTGATCATGTAGTCATTGGCTGAGGACTGCTTATGAGCCAGGCTTTGGGCTAGGGGCCTGGCATAAGTGGCCACTCTGAATGCTCTTAACAACACTATGATATGAGATGACTATCCCATTTCTCAGATGTGAAATGCTCAAGGATGCTCAGCGGGTCAAGCCAGGACTCCAACTTGGTTGTGGCTGGTGCCAGAGCCTGTGCTCTGTATCTTGACCCCACATCACCCTCCTTCAGACCCCACTGCTGAGCTCTCTCCTCAAGCCCGGAATGGTATTGGGAGATTTCCAGTTGACTTCTTATTCAAACTTCCTTGAGCCTGGGCCAACCCAAGAGAAAGAAACTGGCCCCTGGCCTCATCTGAGTAGCCTTTCTGTAAGGGAAGGCCCTTCCCAATCTAGTCGAGGCTGTCTTTCCCCACCAGCTGGCCTGGGCCTTCTGAGACTGGCGCATCCTCAGGGGGATCAGCAGCTCCCAGGGCCCCAGAGCCTGGAGGCTGGAAACGCTTCCATCCATGATCAATAACAGGCATAATTCAGGAACGGCAGCAAGTACAAAGGAGTGAGGTTAAATCAATATTTAGAAGCTTCAAAATTAAACTAATTAAGAGCAAGCTTTAATGATTTTTTACTGTCTGGCAATAAAAAGACAAAAGGCCCACCGATATTTCATGATTCTACCTAAGTAGCTTGCAGTGATTTGGGAAGAGCTGCACCAGGAAAGTGCTCCCAGCTTTCTGCCTTGCAGAGACGGGAGCACGTGGTCCTTAACAGTCAAAGATGGGGAGGGAGAATGGGTGGGATGGAGCACAGGATGCAAAGTACATGTGTGGAAGGCCACTGGCTTGGATCAGGGACCATCATGGGTCGAACTGTGACTCCCCCCTCCAACAGGTATATTGAAGTCCTAACTTCCAGCACGTGTGAATGTGACCTTTATTTGGAAATAGGGTCTTTGCAGATGTGGTCAAGTGAAGATGAGGTCATACAGGGTTATGGTAAGCCCTAATCCAACGATTGGTGTCCTTATAAGAAGAGAGAAGTTTGGGACGCAGACATAGAGGCACCGGGAGAATTCCACGTGATGATGGAGATGGAGATTGGAGTACTGCAGCAGCAAACTGAGAAAGGATCTCGATGGATGGCCCCTGCCAGGAGCTAGGAGAGGCAAGGAAGGATTCTTCCCTGCAGGTTTCAGAGGGAGCGTGGTCCTGCAGACACCTTAGCTTCAGACTCCTGACCTCCTGAATTGCGAGACAATAGATTTCTGTTGTTTAAGCCACATGGTCTGTGGTACTTTGATACGACAAACCTAGGAAACTAACACAGGGATCCTGGATGTTAGTTCCCACTCTACACAGTTAAACTGTGCAAACTGGGCAAGATGCTTAACCTCTAGGAGCCTTGGTCTTTTGTACAGAGATGTGGCACAGATCACATGGAAACATGAGTGTGAAATGCGCACTATGAGCTGCACATGCTACAAAAACATCACCTGGGCTCATTGCTAGTGGAAAGAATCTGGGAAGGGACTCAGGAGCCATCTGTCAGGTGGGCAGAAAGTTCCCTGCCGGTTTTCAGGTCTGGTTAGAACACAATCAGATCACAGGTGTGAGGTATGTTTGCATTGTTAAAGATATATACACAAAGGGGATTCTATTGTTGTCCTCCATAGGGATTTTATTTGCTGCCCACTTCACCCAAGTTTTCTCATCTATAAAATGAAAGGGTAGGACAACATTATTTTAAAGGTATTTTTTTCAGCATCATTCTCTGGGAATATTTATATACTAAAAAAAAAAAAAAAAGTGTGTCTTAGCAACCCGACCTCATTCTCATCCTTCCACCTCTCTCCTCAGCCAGTAGCCCAGACTGGAAGAGTCCGGAGGGGCGCCAGCTAAGCACTGGCTCTGCTCCCCTCTGTCCCCTGTTGCCTGGGCTTGAGGGAGGCGGGGACCAGAGCACTTTTCCTCTGTTCTCCCTCCGGAGGACACCAGGCATGGAAGGAACAGGCAACCACACAGGCAGCAAATAAAATCTCTATCGATCTTGAGATGGCTGGCATCCCAAGTCCAGCTGGCTTTCAGAACTGTTCATTTTAAATAAACGTTCCTAATGATCCACTCGTACTTAATACTGGAGCTGTGTCTTGTTAAAGTGCAGTGGAGCAGGGCAGCTGAGCACAGGGCTGCTGCTGCTCAGTCTGGGCCTCTTCCAGGTCTCCGGGAGCGGTGGCTGAAGACCATTCTCAGGTGGTCTCAGAGTTTCAGAAGGGGGTGCATCTTGCAGCAGTGAGGTTCTCCAGGGGAGGACTGACCTTCCTGCTACATGACAATCAACAGTCTTCCCAGATGGGTATCAGTGAGCGAATGAGCATCTGTCTGCATGTCACCCTAGCACATTGCCCTCACAGGGTGACACCAGCTGTGTTGCCACCACAACCACCTGCACAATGCCATCACCTGGTTGCCCCACCTGCAGCCCATCAGCTCTATTACCAGACCCATCACTGCCACTCTCCTCGGCTGTGACCACCAGGACCCCCATGTTCGCCGTCATCGCCACATACCACTCTGAATACCCTCCACTAGGATCATCATCGTCCCCATCCACTGCCACAGTCCAAGTCGTCGTAACTACCCTGATAGCCAAAATAAAATTCATATGGCTTCACTGCTGCAACATGTACAGAATCTGGAACAGATATGGTTTCTGCCCTTGGGAAATATACACAACACAGAGAGACCTTCTCGAATGCTAACACGAGAACCAGTGGATCGGCATGTACACTGAGGTCCACGCTAAGCAAAGCATGAACTGGAGGTGGGAGGCACGCGTGGCGAGCACTTGGAGGGAGGGGTGGGGTTGAAAAGGCACTTGCGGGGGAGGCCTTGGTGTGGCCAGGAGAGCTCCCCATTCTGCCTGAAGGTAATAAAAATAAGGATCCCTTATCTCCGGTCCCACTCCAGACCGATTAAGTCAATCTCTGGGGACTTGGAATGGGAAAAAAAACAACACTCTCCAGGATTTCTTTGTATGTAAATTTTATATCAGAAGAAAACAGTCTGTAAAACAAAATTAAAGTCCATAGTTGTTCATACTGAAGAATTTAGGGAAAAGTGTACCGATGTCTGCAATTTACTTTGAAATGCATCCAAAATAAGACGATTGAGGGGCAGATGGAAGGAGATGTGATAAAGCAAGGCTAGGAAAAGGTTAATGGTAGAATCTGGTAGATGGTGGGTGTATCGTTGCTCACTGTAAAATTCCTTCAACTTTGCTATATATTTGAAATTTTCATAAAATATTGGCAAAAAATTCCCAACTGGTTTTAATGTGAAGGCTGGACTGAGATTACTGCATCTGAAGGAAAAATCCCTAAGCAAGTGAACTTCTCTTTCTTCCATCCTCCATGTGTAAAAGAACGACCGCCCTCTCTACCAAACCAGTCAGACTCCTGTCCAGTGCTCCCCACCCTTCTCAAGTGGTGGCACACACAGTGTATTTGTAGGGTGCACCTGGGGAAGTGGAGGGGGCTACTTGCAACAGGAGCCTGGCTGGGGAGATGAGAGGCGCACTGCTGCCGTGGGCCCCACAGGACTGCAGGGCTGGGCCCAGGCCCGCCACAGCCTTACTAGTAGGCCAGCTGCGCTCAGATGACCCCCACCCCATCACCACCCCGAATCTCCCCTTTCTAAAGGCTCAGCTCAGCAGTCTGAGCAAGGATTAAACCATCCCCCAGGAAACCAGGCCACAGCCTGACTGTTGCGGTGTGTGTGCAGGGTGTGGGGGACACCGTGGGCAGGGGCCACCCCCACACCTCATCTGTATGCTCCTCCACACCCGCTGGCCCTGCCGGGGACTGCCATGGCAACACAGCGCTCTTGAAACACAGGAGTTTGTGCTGCCATTGCAAAGCAGCATTAGGCGATTTAATTAAGGAGCTGGCAGCAGACAAACTTTGTGAGTTAAAGGCATTTTATTAAATCCCTTTGTATTATGCAGCTCAGTTCCCCAGGAGCTGAGGAGCTGGGGAGGACAGAGGGGAAATTGCTGGGGTTTTCTATTCTCTTTTCTGCTTTGCCTGGCTTCTCTTCTGCTTCATGAAAGCACTCCCTGAGTGCAGCGGTCCCCAGTTGTGATGGCCTGCTCCCCCAGCCCAAGAATTAGGCCTTGGCAGCAGTCTGGGGATATAATCACCAGCATTGATCCCACGTATCCCGGTTTGCAGAGTATTATCATCCCGGGCCCGCCCCCAACTCCAGCTTCAGCATTCACAACAGCACATTTCACGTCACTGGCACCAAGCTCAGCATTTCCCAGGCATGATCTCCTGGAACCCTCCCACACCCTTGGCATTCCCATGCCATAGACAGGGAAATTGAGGCTTACAGACGAGAAGGGACCTGCCCGAGATCTTGCAGCTAGTGCATAGCAGAGAGGCTGAGCGCAGAGCCACGGTTCACATCGCAACTCACTGCTGTCTCTCAAGGTTTGTGACTTTCTCTCATCTCTTCTTGCAGAATGGGTCCCACTCCCATCACCCAGCCAGGAAAGCAATTCTGGGGTGAAGCTGGAGAGGGAGTGGGGCTCTCTGGGACCCTGACCTCCTAACCCACCAGGCCTGGAATGTGCCTTGTCAAAGTCACAGCCAGGCCCCAAGAATTTGCCAACATACTTAGAGGGCCCAACCCTTCTGCCTGGCTGCCATAGGAGAGTATCTGCCTGGGAATTGAAGCCCAGTCCGTCTCCTCTGAGGACCAAAGTTCAGGAAACCAGATGTAACACCTTAGGGCACTGTGGTTGGGTGTGGGGAAGAACCTCTTGGGTAGGAGAGCAGGTGAAACCAAAAAGCATGACTTGCCAAACCATCTGATACCTAAGCTGCCTTCAATGGCGCCGAGCTTTGGGCTGGCCTCTTGGGAATCTCTGCGGTTCCATGACTGTGAGTCTCAGCTCCTACCTCTGGGATTCCCTCCTTTATGAGCAAGTGCAGGGAAGTCCAGCAAAGCCTCCCGGACAGTTGTGGAGAGGCCTACTGTCCTCTGGGGCTACAGTCTGCTCCTGGACCACCAGGGCCTCCACAGTCTCCCCAGGTGGTCAGCCTGGCCTGATGGGAGAGCCCAGGCTCAGGGATGGTGCCAGCGAGGGGCGAAATGCCTTCTGCCCTGTAAACAGTCACTGGCCTCACGTGGTGCCTGGCCTCACAGATGAGTGACACAGGGTGCCTGCCCCCCAGACCTGTGCTGGGACTGTTCTCTTGGGCTCAGTTTCCTCTATTCTAAAATGGGGCTGTCAGCTGAATAAACATAAATGAAAAGAAATAAAATGGAGGCAATGACATATGCCTTATATAGCTAAAATAGATACAAAAAATAGCTGATTTCATTAAGGGCTTATTCTCTGCCAGGGGCTTGCCACAGATTAACTCTTTTCATCCTCACAACAGCTTTATTATATTATCCCCACTGTGCAGATGAGGAAACTGAGCCTCTTGCCCAAGGTCAGACAGCTAGTAAGGGGCCAGAACCAGTGCTCTTAACAATCCCATTCTCTCTCGCTGTCTCACACACACACACACACACACACACACACACGTATATATATGTATATGTATCATATGTATGTATATATGTATATATACATATATACTATATGTTAATAACAGGTTTGAACTATAATTAATATACCATAAGTTCACAATCACATTATGGTGTATATATATAATCACAATATTATAAATTTAATAGCGGGATTTGCCACCAAGCTTAAGGATGTGTTATTACCTGATAGGGTGAAAATGTTAGTGAGCCCAGGGCTCCTGCTTTTGGAAGGGCCTTCAGAGCCACAGCCAGCAGCTTCTCCAGAGGGGGTGACTGTGAGGCCTGTGTCCTCTCTGCCCCTCCCCCACTGTGCTCTGCCTCCATCACTGTCCTCTCCCGGCCCCCACCTGAGGCTTCCACCTTGCCCTGGGGCCCATTCTATTGGCCCCCGCTCCCTCACCTCGCTTAGAAGAGACTGAGCCACTGTGGGCACCCTCCACGTGATCCCTTTGAGAAGTCCCCAGAGGGGGGCCATGGGCGTGGGGCAGGCCAGGGAGGACAGAGCTGGCTGCAGGGGAGGGCCAAAGGGCCAGCTCGAGGGATGCCGAGTTCCACACTGCCACCAGGTAAGTCTCCCAGGGAAACAGCAGCCTTGGACGGATCTGGTGGTAAGAGATCTGGTCTGAGGGGAAAGCCAGAGGCTCTAACCCCAGCTCTACCGCTGACCATCTATGGGACAGTCTCACGGAGCCCCGATCTCTTCTCCTCTGTAAGGTGAGGATAAGAGTATGTGCCTTCAAATTTAATAGACACCACTGCTTGCTATGGGCTGAGCCTTTCACAAAGCTCATTTTCTTATTTAATCCACAGACAACCCTACAATAGCAGATGTGTTACGCTGAACAGAGGCTCAGAGAAGTTTCGTGACTTGCCCAAGGTTCCCCAGCCAGCAGGTGTAGAAGCTGTAACTGAAGTCTCATGCAGTGGGATGTTGAAGGCCCACGAGGGAGCCTCTGGGACGTGTGAGCGCAAAGGGCTCCAGTGGGGCTGAGCCGCCTGCCCAGACCCTCACGCTCCCCTGCGAGAGCTTGGCCGGTTTTCCTTCAGTGAGGTAAGAACAAGCGAGTGCTCTGCACCCTCCCTCCCCTCTGTGGGAGCAGTTTGGTCAGCACACGTGTGTATGTGAATGTCTGTATCCCTGCAGGAGCATGCTTGTGCAGCATGTGAGTATTTGTGCAGGAGCAAGTGTGTGAGTGTGCATCTATGCATGAGTATGTGTATGTGTTAGGGGGCGTGGCAGGCAGAGAGGGGCCGTGCCTGGCCAGGTGAACCAGCTTGGAGGGGAGCGAATCTGGAGACTGCATTTGCCAGTACTTGCTTTCCTGGGCACAAGGCCTGGGTGGTGCCAGCTTGTTTCACAGCCATTTTCCCAGTGAATTAACAGGGGAACATTCTCCTCTGTAATAATGATAAAAACAATAATGATCAACAGGGCTCTAGCTAATAGGTCTCTAGCGCCTCTCTCCAGACCTCAAAACTCAGGGCAAACAGCAAGTCCACTGGCTTTCTAGTCATACCCCAGGGCCTGGGAAACTTGGGAATTGCCGGATTTTCTGTCTCCTCTGGCTGGGAGGCAAGGGCAGGCGCACACTTGAGAATGGCCTGCACCGGAAACCACCCTCTGAGTGCCAGTGGCAGATTCCAGTGCCGCTGGAAGCTATTCCAGCTTATTTCCTCCTGTTTCCCCACTGCATCGCCCCTCACGTTCTGAGGTTATCCTGTGCCAGGGGCAGCAGAGTAGGTAAGGGAGGGAGCGAGGTGTCAGCTGCTTTTGCCCATCAACCTCTGGCTCCCCCACCCAGTCAGCTCTGCCTCAGGGAGGGCTGCCCCTGCTCCTGCAACCAGAGGGCACTTGTCTGTCTGGCAGGTCTGGTCCCTGCAGAGGACAGCTGGTGGCTTTCTCTGGCCCCAACCAAGAGTTATTATGCACCAAATGTCTAGTTTAAACAAGTGATTAGGCAGCTCTATTAAGAGCCCAAGTGCTTCCCACCAGGAGGGACAAGGGGGCAGCCGAGGCAGGAGGGAGGAAGACCTCAAGGCCTTGCAGCAATGACATCTTCTCGTCTAAAGCAGGTCCTGGAGAGTTCAGTGCAGTAAGGTGGAGTGTCCAGGTGCCGAGCTAGCATCCTGAGCAGCTTGAAGTGGACAGATTTTCAGACACAGAGCCCACTCCCAATTGTCCAGACAGCCTACGCACACTCTGACATGAAGAACGTTAAGCAATTTAAATGGACAGAGAAGCCAAGGCTGTGGCATGGCCACTGGCTGCAATCTCCCCATACACACTCTGGGAAAGCAGTGACTGGGTCTGAGTTATATTCCTTTGCTTTCTCCTGTAGCTGCAGGACGAGGAAGAGGGCAGGAGAGGAGACACGGTCAGGAACTGTGTTTATTACAAACGTATTCTCCCAGCATCTCCAGGGAGGAAGCCTATTTAATCTGGAGCCCACAGATGGACTGAAGAGTCTGGAAATACCACCAGTTGTATATAAACACATCTGTGTGTGTGCGCACGTGCACACGGGCGTTTTTCTGGAGAGAAGGCCCGAAGCTTGCATCAAATTTTCAGTGGGGTCTATGACTCTATTCCTCAATCTGTTCTGAAGATGAAGCCTTGTCACCTTCCATAAGGGTGACTTTATCTTTCGGAACCCAGCAGTGGCTTTTGAGGACTGGATTCCATTTGCTTGAAGGGGGTTAGGATGAGTTTGGGGACACACTGATGCAGAACTATGACAGAGACTTGTCAGGCAGAACTGTGGCCGCCTCTAATCCAGTGGTGGTAATAAAGTGCCTTCCTCATCCTCTCACTTTCCCCATTGTGACAGCTCCATATCTACTGTTCCCCATCACCGCAGTGACAGCCTTCTAATGATACAAATTCCTCCAGAAGCCCAGGGGCTAGAAAGAGGTCAGGTTCAGGAAGCTGGGAACTAAATGGCCTGCACAGCAGAGTGGAAAGAACAAGCTTTTAGAATATGAAAGACCTGGATTCAAATCCTGCTTCTGTCTCTTACTAGCCATGTGACCTCAAACAGATAATCTCCCTGAGTACCAGGTATGCTATCTGTAGAATGGGAATGCCTCACAGGGCTATGCTGAGGGTTAAAAGAGGTCATGCTGACGGAGATTCTGGCAGCAGGCTGGCACTCAGCAGGAGCTCAATAAATGAGTCCTTTTACCCAGCAGACATGGGGGGGAATGTACCCCTCTAGCTATTGGCTATACCTCTGCAATATCAGAGAAAAAGTTGCTTGGTAGGATGTGAATGCAGTCAGAAGCCATCTCCCCTACACTGGTGATCCAAGTCCTTCGTGGCTCACTGTGGGCCTCTTCTCCTCCACGAAGCTCCTTCCGCTGCTCTTTCCTGACATCCCACAGTTCCCATCGGGGCTTCTCATCTGTCTCATGTGAACTGCACTCCATCTGTCTCTGTGATGACGGGGATCACTGGCTCACCTTGACCAAAGAGCAGATCCCTTGGCTGCTCCAGCAGCAGCCCCAGCCACCCAATCCCATCCCAATTCCATCCTTGCCCACCTTTCCAGTCCTCACCTCCTCTTCTCCCCTGCCCCCCGCACATTCCAGCCGCCGACCCCCACCACCGCTTGCGTAAGAACTGGTTGTTCTCTTGCACACTTTCAGGTCTTTGAATTTGTTGTTCTGGAATATGCTTCCATTCTCTACTTCAGGAGCTTTTAATTATCCTCCAAGTGTCAGTTCAATTGCCATCTCCTTTGTCACACCTTTCCTTCCTCTTGCTCCCACAGCACCTATACTAGCTTAGCAGGAGCCATGGAGTGACCCTCTGTCTCCCTAGACCAGGGGTGTCAAACTCATTTTCACTGGGGGCCACATCAGCCTCGAGGTTGCCTTCAAAGGGCCAAATGTAACTTTAGGACTGTATAAATGTAGCTACTCCTTAACTAGGGTCAAGGAGCTCAGTGCTGCCACTGGGCAGAAACAAGGTGCCGGGCCAGACAAAACAAGGTGGAGGGCTGGATTCAGCCTCGGGCCTTGTGTTCGCCACCTGTGCCCTACTGAGCTTGCCCAGAGCAGGGGCTGAGCCTGCCCCATCCTGGCTGCCCCTCTGCCTTGCACAGTATCTATCTAGCACATGGCCAGTTATCAGTAAATATGGGTTGGGGTAAAAGAACAGGGTTGCCTGTGGCTGGCCGTGAGGTCCCCTTTAACAGAGGCTTCTTGTAAAGGTGGCAGTCCCCTAACATGGCTGGCTAACTTGGGTCCTGCTGGAGTTAGGTACAATCCTGTCTAGTCTAGCTGAGCAGGGAGGAGATGTTAAAGGGCTAATGCACTCATCCCATCTGGATTCCACTCCTGTCCACTCCCAGCCACGGGGCTGGAGCCGAGGGATTCTGCCAGTCACCCCGGAACCTTCTCTACCTTGCACCTGCACAGGGAGAAAGGGGGAGAGGATGGGGAGGGGATGAGGAAGGGTATTAACAGCTGTGAGCACCGGCAGTGTTAGGTTTACCTCTGTGATACTGGCATCCTCAACGCATTCCACAGATGGGGACACTGAGGCTCTGAGCTGACTTACTTGCCCTGATCTGTGTAACAAGTTGCACGGAACTAAAAACTGGAGCCAGGCTGCTCCAGCTCCAGAGGGAGAGTTTTTTTTTTCCCTTTTCTTTACAAGATGCTGCCTTCTGCAGAAATTACAACACAACACCCAAAGGAGACAGGAATGGGGAGACTTACACAGAGAAACTGTGCACGTGTGTGTGTGATATTTTTCTCACTGACAGTGAAGACGGAGAATGAATGAAGGGTAGATTCGATCAGTTGCCAAGGAGACTTTGGACTGCCTTCCTTCCAACCAGCCTGATGCTGCCGGAAGACTGCACACTGGTGTTGAGGTTTTAGGGTTACAAGGCAGCCCTCTGAGCAGGTGTCCCCATCCGAGGAACGGTGACTCCAGCACAGCATTTCTTCCTCCAACCCAGGAACGACCGGGGTCTCACCCCACCCATGCTTCTACCCCAGCATGTTTGGAAACTTGCACTACTTGGCCGAAGCCTGAAGCCCAAGAGGGTGAGGAGGAAGATGGGAAGAGTGAGGGGAGGGGAGGAGGAAGCCCTCCATGGTGAGAACAGCGGGGGTGGAGAAAGGGAGAAAGGGGAAATGAGAGGAAGGGGCCAGGCTGCTTGGACTGAACCTGCCCGTCTCGTCAGGGACTCGAGTGCCTTTATTTTTGATCAGAAATATGTGACCTGAAAAAACTTGGGACTTATTTTTATGCTTTTGGGTTTTTTAAAAAGTGTGCATTATTGTTTTTCTTTCATTTTTAGTGAATGTTTCCAAAAAAACTCTTCTTGTTTTCGTTGAAACAGAGAAAACAGGGATAGCAGACACCTGCAGTGCAGCCCCTCAGGAATAGCAACTAGCAGCAGACTCTGGAGGGCTGGGGAACTGGGGGAGGGCAGGGAGGGGAGGGGAATGGGAGGGAGGACCAGCATTCAGGTTGAGAAGGGAATGATGGCTGTGAAGAAGCCTGGGTTTCCTCCCCGAATGGGAGCTGTTTCAGGCCTCGGGGGAGATTTCTGGGCAAACCCAAGCACCTGTATTTCAAGTCAGTGTTTCTGCTGCAGCTGTCACAGCTTCCTGTGTGAGTGCTACAAGGGCAGCTGGTTTGGTCCGGCAGGAGTGGGAGAGGAGGTGCCCAAGGCTGGCCTGCAGGAGGGAGATTCTGGCTCCAAGTAGGAAAGGAGCAAGGAGGCAAAAAAGGGGTTGGGAAGTTAAGGGGAAAAGGCCTTGAGGAGCCTAGGGTTAATAGTTCCTTTCCTTCGAGAGAGATGCCATGCCATGTGGGATAAAATAAAACACTACACAATTGCAAAAGAACCACTCCACAGCGTATTAGGCACCACCACCCTGTTACCCCTCTGTCAGCCACCATCAGGGTGACTGATGACTTATCAAAATCCACTCTGACATTTCCAAATGAGTTGTTTTGACAGAGGTGCCATTCAACAGGGCCAGAAAAGCCTAATAGACCCTGAATGTAAATGAGGAACATTTGTCACCTTTGTCTCACCCATTTAAGGGGGTCTTGTCTGACAACAAGGCCTTTTCCAGGAGAGTGCTAAGGAGGGGGAAAGAGGGAGAGAGAGATGTACTGGAAGATGGACAGGTGAGAGGGAAGGGAAGGCCTCCCTAGAACAGTAGGAAGTCAGGGACGGCAGAAGCCAGGTGGCTCTCAGGAGTGACTCAGCAGAATGGAGCAGCAGCAAGAACAAAGGCTGTGCTGTCCGGTGTGGTAGCTCCGTATGTGGCCACTGAGCACTTGAACTGTGGCCAGTCCAAACTGATATGTGCTGTAATGTAAATATATACCAGCTAATGAATATTTAATATGGAAAAAGAATGCAAAATATCTCAGTAATAAATCTGTGATGCTGATTACATTTGAAATCACAATATTCTGGATATATTGCATTAAATAATGTTATTAATTTCACCTACTTCTTTTTATTTTTTAAATGTGACTACTCAAATATTAAAACCATATATGTGGTTTACATTACATTTCTATTCAACAGTGCTAGTATAGACTGTGGATCAGAAAGACATAGGTTCAACTCCCACCTCTCCTACTTACTCAAGGGCTCTTCATTGAGTCACTTAACATCTCCAAGCCTCAATTTCCTCATCTTGACAAATGTGAAAATATAGTGTGTTCTTGTGAGGTTTCTGTGAGGACTGAACAATATGATGCGTGGAAAACACCTGGCACGACCCCAGCTATGTGCACAACCAGCAACCGTCAGTCAGCCCCACTTCCTCCCCCTCATTCCTGGGAGCCATCACTGGACTCGTCACCAAGTGCTTGCTTAGCTTTTTTGTGCTTAGTTTTTCTATCAGCGCTCCAAGAGAATTTGGGAAACTATTGCCCCTTTGCAGAACTTGGTTCCCTCAACTGTAAAATGAAGGGTATGGGTCAGATGACTTCTTAGTTCCCCCAAAAGCTATGTGGCCCTTGATGTGAATTACCTAACCTTGGCAGGCTTTGGTTTCCTCACCTGAATCATGGTGAGGGGACAAGTGACAGCACTGGCCTGAAGGGAGAGCGTGCACCGCTGGGGCTCCTGCCCTCCTAGGTAACATCATGGGCTTGTGCCTTATGGTAAAGATACCACTGCCCTCTGGGCTGGGGTCTGGAACCAGTGAGGGGCTATGCTGAAGGCCCCACACCATTAGTGTCCAAAGCCTGGGGCAGTGAGCAGCTGAGTGAGCCCAGGTGAGTGCCTGATCATAAATTGGGTCTAGAGAAGGTGGAGAAGACCTTAAAACCTTTAGCCAGGAGCATCACAGCACTGCCTGATTCCTGGAAAAATTTTAGTATCTTTTCTACAGAGCTTGTCCCTGTTCCCAGCTCTTGCCCCCAACAAACCCTTCTCCTCTCTAGAGGCCCCTGCCTTCCCAGGCCAGTGCAGTGGGGATGGAGGTCAGGATAACCAGGAGGACCAAGGCAGGAAGAGGGTGCTGATAACAACCTGAAGATATCAGGTCAGCCAGTCCTCAAGGCCTCTGACCAAGGCCAGGAGAGGGCTGATTGTTTTTCTCTCTGACCCTAAATGCCAAGGCCTTAAATATCAGGACACAAGAGCTCTTCTTGGTTGATCCAGAAAAGCAACATTTCAGAGGGTGGTCCATGCCTCCCTTGAACCAAATTCACCCAGCTAGGGTGCTTGTTAATCATGAAGATTCCTGGATTCCACACCTCAGACTTCTGGAATCGAATTGTTTGGAGGTGAGACCCAGGAACTTTATGCTAGACACATGCTGGAAGTGATCTCTGATAACTACTGATGGAGACCCCAGGTGAGGATTAGTCTAGTGATGTCGAGGTGGGAGAGAATTCTCGACTCTCCATCCCCAGCCCAACATCTACTTCTCCACTGAGCAGCCTTTATTTCTATGAGCCGCATCAGCAGGGAGAACACGAGACGTTTCAGCAGAAACTGAAGAATTGTTATGGGAGGAGGACTTCTGGTCAAGATGGAGGCATAGGTAAACATGCCTTACTTCCTTGCACGACTACATAAAAAATTACAACAAGACCTCAAAACAACATCCAGAAACTGCTGGATTTTCAGGAGATTCCACTTAAAGGGCCTGCATGGACTTAGAACTTATGCAGACCCACCCACTCTGGGATTCAGCATCAGGGCAACAGCTGGAAGGGCACCAGTCACATACAGAGAGTAAATGAAGTGGCTGGAAACAAGGCGAGTGCCAGGCAAACTAGGTAGCTAGTTAGCAGCATTGGCCCCTCTCCAAACTCTCCCCCACACAAAGTGACAAAGCAATGAAGTGGGTTGCTCCACTCTGGGAATTACCTAAAGCTCTGCCCCACCATTTACAGGTGCCTTTTCTACAATAGGCCATACTACTAAGACAGGGAGTCAAAACAGCTCTACCCAGTACACAGAAACAAACACAGGGAGGCTGCCAAATTGAGGAGACAAAGAAATATGGCCCAAATGAAAGAACAGAGCAAAACCCCAGAAAAAGAGATAAATGAAAAGGAGATAACCAACCTAGCAGATGCAGAGTTCAAAACACTGGTTATTAGGATGCTCAAAGAACTCACTGAGTATGGCAACAGCATAAAAAAGACCCAGGAAAATTTGACGGTTGCATTATGTGAAATAAAGAATATCTACAGGGAACCAACAATGGAGGAGATGATGCCAAGATTCAAATCAATGTTTTGGAGCATAAGGAAGAAATAAGCATTCAACCAGAAGAGCAAGAAGAAAAAAGAATTTAAAAAAATGAGGATAGTATCAGGAGTCTCTGAGACATCTCCAAACATACCAACATCCGAATCATAGGGATGCCAGAAGAAGAGGAAGAGCAAGAAACTGAAAACTTATTTGAAAAAATAATGAAAGAAAAATTCCCTAATTTAGTGAAGGAAACAGATATACAAGTCCAAGAAGCACAGAGAGTCCCAAACAAGTTGGATTCAAAGAGAACCACACCAAGACACATTATAATTAAAATGCTAAAGGTTAAAGATAAAGAGAAAATCTTAAAAGCAGCAAGAGAAAAGCAGAGAATTACCTACAAAGGAGTTCCCATAAGACTGTCTGTTGATTTCTCAAAGTAAACTACAGGCAAGAAGGGACTGGCAGGAAGTATTCCAAGTGATGTAAAGCAAGGACCTACAGCCTAGATTGCTCTATCCAGCAAAGTTATCATTTAGAATGGAAGGGCAGATAAAGTGCTTCCCAGAGAAGGTGAAGCTAAAGGAGTTCATCATCACCATGCCATTATTACATGATATATTAAAGGGATTTATTTAAGAAAAAAGATTAAAACTATGAACATTAAAATGACAATAACTTTACAACTATCAATAATTGAATCTAAAAAGCAAACAAAGTAGACAACCAGAACAGGAAGAGAATCATAAATATGGAGATCATTTGGAGGGTTATCAGCAGGGAAGGATTAGGAGGAGAATGGGGGAAAAGGTGGAGGGATTCAGAAGCACAATTGGTAGGTACAAAATAGACAGGGGTGATGTTAAGAATAGTATAGGAAATGGAGAAGCCAAAGAACTTATATGCACAACTCAAGGACATGAACTAAGTGTGGCGGGGGGGGGGGGGAATTGCTGGAGAGAATGGGGGTATGAGGCAGAGGGTGGCAAAGGGGAAAAATTTGGACAACTGTAATAACACAATAAAACATTTTTTTTTTAAAAGAATCTTTATGAGGGACTTCCAGTTAAGATGGCAGCATAGGTAAACACAGTTCGCCTCCTTACACAACCACATCAAAATTACAACTAAAATATAGAACAACCATCATTCAGAATCGTCAGATATTGAGCTGAATGGAGGTCGTACAACTACAGAGTTAAAGAAGAAACCATATCATAACTGGTAGGAGAGGCAGAGATGCGGAATGGGCTGATCCCATACCCATGTGTGGTGGATAAAAATTGGGAGGGATATCTCAGGAGCAAGGGGTCCCAGCCCCACACCAGCCCCCCAGCCCAGGGTTCCAGTGCAAGGAAGACAAGTCTCCACAACTTCTGGCTGTAATAACCAGTGGGCACTAGGGCTGTGGAAGACAGAAACTTCTGAAGTCCCAGGTGTTCCTCTTAAAGGGCCTAGGCACAGACTTACTCGTACACACTCCCTCTGAGCTCCAGCATGGGGGCAGCAGATTGAAAAGCATCAGAGACATATGAGGAGGAACACAATTGTCTGGTGTCAAGGGGAGAGCTGGGCGGCAGCTTTATCCCAGACAGAAGTGCTAGCAGAAGCCACCTTTTCTGAGCCCTGGCCCCACAGTGCCAGCAGGCCAGCACCATATCTAAGACTTGATTATCCTGACTCACACTGTTGTCCCCACCCTGGTGATTCCCTGAGGCTCTGCCCAACCAAGCTGTTTCCAGTGGCTTTTCCATATAAATGGTTTGTCTTGGCCCATGCTTCAGTTTTCCTAAATTCCCTCAAACAAGCAGCACCTGGCTTTAGTGAGCCCCATACATCTTGCTAAGTTGCCAGGGCCTGGCACTAGCAGCAGCCAGCCTTGGTTCACAGCTTGGCCTCTCCTGGGCACCTTCAAGACCAGCATAAGTAGTAGCCATCTGCAGATTGCTTTGTAGCGAATGCTGTGTGACTGCAGACAGAACATAGGCAGTGGCTGACCTTGGACCTGCCAAGAGCAATCAAGGCTCGACTATAAGAGGAAGTTGTACACAGCCCACACAGTGGGTGCACCTTGAGTACCCAGCTTGGGTAATAGGGGAGGCTGTGCCACTTGACCCCATAGAACACCTACTACATTAAGCCACTCTATCAAGCCTGGGAGGTGTAGTAGCTCTACCTAATACATAAAAACAAACACAAGGAGGCTGCCAAAATGAGGAGACAAAGAAATAGGGCCTAAATGAAAGGACAGATCAAAACTCAACAAAAAGAACTAAACAAAATGGAGATAAGCAATCTATCAGATGCAAAGTTCAAAACTCTGGTTATAATGATGCTCAAGAAACTGAGTGAAGACCTCAACAGCATAAAAAAATCCAGTCAGAAATGAAGACTACACTAATTGAAATAAACAATTTACAGGGAATCAACAGAAGAGTGGATGAAGCTGAGAACTGAATCAATGACTTGGAACAAAACAACCAATCAGAATAGAAAAAAGAAAAAAATGAGGATAGCGTAAGGAGCTTCTGGGACAACTTGAAGCATACCAACATTTGCTTCTGAAGGAGTACCAGAAGGAGAAGAGAAAGAGCAAGAAATTGGAAACCTATTTGAAAAAATAATAAAAAAAAGTTCCCTAATTTAGTGAAGGAAATAGACATACAAATCCAGGAAGCACAGAGTCCCAAACAAGATGGATGCAAAGAGGCCCACTCCAAGACACGTCATAATTAAAATATCGAAGGTTAAAGATAAAGAGAGAATCTTAAAAACAGCAAGAGAAAAGCAGTTAGCTACTGCAAGGGAGCCCCCATAAGACTGTCAGCTGATTTCTCAAAATAAACTTTACAGGCTAGAAGGGATTGGCAAGAAATATTCAAAGTGATAAAAAGCAAGGACCTAGAACAAAGATTACTCTACCCAGCAAAGCTATCATTTAGAATCAAAGGGCAGACAAAGAGATTCCCAGATAAGGAAAAAACTAAAGGGGTTCATCATCACCAAACAAGTATTATATGAAATGTTAAAGGGTTTTCATTAAGAAGCAGCAGAAAAATCTGAACAATAAAATGTCAATAAATATGCATCTATCAAAAACTGAATCTAAAAAAAAAACAAAATAAAAAAACAAGCGTAACAGAATCATAGATACAGAGAATGTTTTGATGGTTGACAGATGGGAAGAGGTTGGAGGCACGGGTGAAGAGGTGAGGGGATTAAGGAGTACAAATTGGTAGCTACAGAAAAGTCACAGGATGTAAAGTACAGTATAGGAAATGAAGTAGCCAAAGAGCTTATATGCCTGACCCATGGACATGAACAATGGTGTGGGGATTTGCCTGAGGGAGTAGGGTGGAGATAGGTGGAGGGGGACAAAGGCAGAAAATTTGGGACAATTGTGATAACATAAACAATACAAAAATAATTTAAAAAAGAACCTTTATCAGGGGAAGGGAAAGCGGGGATTGCCGCACACTTCTCACATCCATGCAGCCCTATAAGCAGAAGAAGGTTCCCAGACACCTGGGGGAGCAGCAGGGGTTGTGATAAGAATGTCTGGTGATGAGGAGCCAGCCACATTGGAATGGCTGGTTTCTCTTCTTTAGTGACAAGAGGTAAGTATCAATACATAATGATGAGTTCTTGCCCACTCTGAGGGGAACAGGTACTGCTGAGGCTGTGGACCCAACTTTCCAACACCCTTTCCTCAGGTCAGGCCAAGGAGCGGAGGTGTGGCTGCCAGTGGAGGTATAGGGGCAGTGTAGGGAGAGGAGGAACTCCAGGCAGCTGGCCCAGATAAAATCGCTGAAGGCAAGGCAGTAGTGGGGAAACAACACGGGGCTGTAACAGGCTGGGTAGGGCTTGGGGATGGGCCAGACAATGGGGGAAATGCAGAGAGAAGGTTGGAGAGCAGCAGCCAGGTGGGTCTCCTTTCAGGGGATGATGAAACAAGGGTTTGGGCAAAACACAGGTGACACTGGGCCTCTCCCACGGTTGCCCTTGCTGCTGGGTAAGTTTCAGCGGGTGGATCCCACATGTCAGAGGTGGAGGTCTGAGATGACCCAGTCCAGCAGTCCAGGAAGCTGAGGTTCTCAAAGGGGAAATCCCTTTCTCCTCAATCCCCAGTTCCATGTGCTTTCCACTTCCCCAGGTGCCTCTAGTTGGTGCTTCCACGGAACCGAAGGATGGCAGCAGAGGTGAGATGCAATAGACAACAAGGGTGTATCAACAACACCTGCCTGTGCACAAATGCAGGTTTTATTCAAGGAGTCCTGTGGGGGCACTTAGCACTTGTCTGCTGATTTGCAAACACCTTCACCTCACAGCCTTATTACCACGCAGTTGGTCACCACCTTCCTCACTCTGCAGGTGAGGAATAGGAGGCTCAGGGCCTTCGAGTTACGAGTTACCAGTGGTCGTGGCAGGCCTGGACCCAGGCTGCCCCTGACCAGGTAGGGGCCTTTCCACTAGCGGTGCTGCCTCCACAAGCATGCAAGGAGGCAGCACTTGGAGCTGGGACGAAGTCCTGTCAGAGTCACAAAAGGCAGAGAGGGCGCCAGCCCCAAGGCCTCAGGACAGAGGGACCAGGTGAAGGGATTTGTAGAAGGTCACAGAATGAATCAATGGAAAGCCAGGACAAAAACTCCAGATTCCTAATTCCAAACTTAATTCCTCATAAGAGGCGACACAGAGATGTGGGGGCAGAAGTCAGGAGCCAGGGTCCGTTCCCTTACCTACTGCCGCTTGGTATTTAGGGTGCCTGCCACTGAAGAGTGACCTGTTAGAGGTTGAGGACCCAGGGCTGAACAGCTTTGCCCTTGGAAGCCACTAAGCCATGGGGTCCTTGAGAACAGGGTTGGTCTTACTTGTCTCTGTATCCTAGCACTTTGCACAGTACACAGCACACAGCACACAGCACACAGCTGCAGTGATGAATAAATGAATGATGTGTGAATGAATGAGTCAAACCTAACTAATTGGAAATGAGACTAAATGGGGTGGGGGGGGTGCTGAGGTAGAATAATAAGGGACTCAGGACTCTGCCTTCTTCTCTCCTGCATCGTTGAGTACACCACGGATTGTGCTGAATGCAAACCATGGACAAGAGTCCATGAGAGAGAAGGGACTCTCCATGCAAACCACGGACTCAAGAGAGTTCATCCCCAGAGAGAAGGGACAACTGAGCAATAGTAAAGAAGCATGAGGCTGCATGCTCCTGCTGGGCCCAGACTACCGTGTGACCCGGAGCAAGTCCCTGCCCTCTCTAGGCTTCAGTTTGTTTAGGAGTAGGAGCTGGGGTTAGAGGAAATGATCTGAGCTCACTTCCCACACTGCCCTTCATGGTGGGCACATGGTGGGCATGCAGCCCCCTCCCTGCTGCAGAGAATTATGGGGTGGGTGGGAAAGAGCAAGGACAGGCAGAGGTAACCTGGCCCAAGGGAGGCAGACAGACACTCCTGGAAGCTGCGTCCCCAGAGTCTGTGCAGCGAGAGGTAACTGGCTGTGACAGAGGAGCGAGCCAGTAGTCAATTCCATTCAATAAAACTCTGATTGCCTAGGAGCCCTATAAACAGCAAGCTTCCCTGTGGGCCTGAGGCGCACTCCGCTTCCCTCCCTCCTGCTGGCACCTGCTTTGCCCTGGCCAGTGCAGCCCCTTGCCAGCCTGAAAATGTCCCTCAGTTTCTGGTGGGAGGTGGGCAGCCAAGGGTTACATGCCCCCTGGCAGGTGAGGACCTAAGCCATGGGGCAGTGGGAGGAGGAGGGAGCCGGAATCACTTAGCCCTCATTAGTCCAAATTAAAATCAGGAGTGAGATGACAATTACAATTTGCAGTGGACTAATTGTTTTCCCTCAGAAGCTGATCATTTTGCAGATTGGGGAAATTAATTGTTTCGAGTCCCAGGTGGTTTAGCTTTGAGCCCAGCTGAGGCAAGGCAGCCTCTGCCTCCTCCTGGACTGGTCCTCCACCTCTTCAGCACCCCTCAGGCCAGCCCCCTAGCCTCATGATTCTGTCGTTTGGGATCCTCAGGCAGGGAGAGACCCAGGGTCTGAGGATCCCAGGTGGAAGGAAGGGAGAGCATTGGCAGAGGCAGGGCTGGGAAGCAGCTGGTCAGAAGGTGCTGCTGTTAGAGGCCAGCAATGATGCTGCCAGGAGGGGGCGCTCTAGCCTGCAGGTGTCCCTGCCTGACAGCCTTACATCTGCCCAGAGGAGGGGTGAGCTCTGGGAGGCCGCCTTGGATTCGCCAGGAGTTCCCATTTCCACAGAGCATCTGACAGTCATTGTAACATTTGCTCGTTCACTCACTCACTCATTCATTCATTCATTCAACAAACACCAGTGGATTACTGTGTGCCATGTACTGTTTAAGGAGGCCTAAGGACCTTGCAGTGAACATTACAGACACCATTTCTTTTCTTGTGAAGCTTACATGGGTAGGGGAGAAGGAAGGATGGAGAATAAACATGTAAGTAGATAAGACATGAGATGGTGACAAGGACTAGGAAGGAACAGGCAAGTAGAATAAAAGATGTCCACACCCTAATCGCTGTAACCTGTTGAATCTGTTACCTTAGAGGGCAAAAGGGACAGTGAAGATACAATTAAGGTGATAGACCTTTAGATTAGGAGAGGGTCTCGGATTATCTGGGTGGGACAAATCTAATTGCAAGAGTCATTAAGAGCAGAGAACTTTCTGAGCTAGAAGCGGAAGAGAGATTCCAAGCAGGAGAGGACTTGGTGCCCTGTTGCTGGCTCTGAGACAGAGGGGATCATGCACAGGACTGAAGAGAGGCCTCTGGAGCTAGCAGCCAGAGAGGAAACGGATGCCTCAGTCCCACCAGCACAGGGACCCGCCCTCCACCAGCCATCTGAAGAAGCTCGGAAGCACACTCTCCCCAGAGGTTTCAAAGCTGACATCTTGATTTTGGTCTTTTGAAATGTGGAGCTGAGAACTGAGCCAACCCAGATGGACTTGACCCACAGGATTGTGAGACAGAAAGTGTGTGCCTTTTCACGCAGCTGTATTGGTGGTGCTTTGTTATAGCAGCAATAGAAAACGACTTCAGGAACTAAACAGGGGGTTACTCGGGGTGGCCAGAGAGGCCCCTGAGGACAGAGACCTGAATGATAAGGAGGCTTTAATCCTGAGTCCCCAACTACCACCGCCCCCCCCTCGCCCCAGCCCTTGAGGTCTTCTTGACTGAACCAAGTGGTTGGTCACTGTGTGAGGCAGAGGGAACAGGCAATGGCGGTGGGTGGGGCTTCCGGGGGAAATGCCACTAAAAGCCTCCCAAAGGAAGTGCTGTCAGGTGCAGGAGCAGCTGACAGGGCTGCTGGGCAATCTCCTCAGAGAACTCTTTAGAATGGGGACTGGGCAAGTCTAGCTAAGGTGTGGGAGATAGGTGAGAACTCTCCTATCTAGAACCTTCTAGAATTTCTTCCCAGCCTTGGGGCTTCAGAAGGACCACTGCCTTCCCTAACCCACCCCGGGGCTATCTCCTTTCTCCCCTGTTCTGCCTCCCTTCCCCAGCTGGTGTCGGCCAGGGCCCAGGCTACCAGGTGCTGCTGGTTTCCCAGTGGGATATTGGTGCACTGCCAGCAGCACAGAGCAGGGGTTTATTTAAGGCATTTCAAATTAGACAACGGGAGGCAGGGAAGAAGGGAAGGCAGAGGTTAGGACCAGCTTCATGCCCTATCAGAACAGCACCTTTGAGCCTAAAGAATGCCTGAGAGGCAGAGGGCAGGGGAAAAACAGAGATGGGCGGTGGGCCCCTCACACTCTCCGCTTCCCCTGCCCACCGAGGCTCCATCTTTGGGTGAATTCATCCCTGGCCCAGGTCAGCTGGTGACTTCCAAAACACAAGGTAGGCAGGACACAGCTGTTCAAGCCCAGAGCAAGGGGTTGTGTGCTGGGAAGGGCGAAGAAGGACCTGAGTTAAATTTTTGGCTTTGTCTCGTTAGCTGTGTGATGTCTAGCAAGTTAATTGCTCTGGGTCTCAGATTTCTCTTCTGTACAATTAGAGTAATAATACCTACTTTACAGGGTGGTTGTTGCAAAGATTAGAGATGTCAAAAAGTGCCCCACATGGAGTAGGTACTGGATAAATGGAAGCTATTTCAATTACAAGCACTGAACCTCCCACCCTGAATCCCAGCCCCCTTAATCCAATGTTTCTCAAATCAGAGTGGGCCCAAGCATCACCCGTGGCGCTCATCAACATGCAAATACCCATCCTGCTTCTCTGGTCCCCATTCTGCAGGTCTGGGGGTAGAACTGGCTCCCAAGCAGATGATTCTGGTGTAGGCAGCTGGGGCCACACTTGCTGTCCCAGGGCAACGTCAACCTCCTGGGAAAAAAAGAAGAGCTGGCCCAAGGCTGTTCCGTGCTCGTACCCATCTTAGACGCTGCCTCCACAGGCGGAAACAGCTGGCTGGGCGGTGGCCCTTTCCCGCCCTGGGTCTGTGCCATGGGCAGTCTCCACACCTAAGTAAGGTGCGTTGGTGCTCTGCCTCCTGGGATGTTGTGAATCCTCCAAGGGTCGGAGCTGGAAGGCACCTGTGCACCCACCTCATTTTGTTTCCTTGTTTTTCAGTGGTGGAAACTGAGGCCCAGAGTGGGTAGATGACTTGTGACTCTGACCTGCAAGGTGAAAGTACTCGGCTGCATGACCGCGAGCCCCTCCCACTTCTGAAGTTCTGGGTTTGGGGAGTTACTTAGGAGTAGGCACTGCTGGCCCTAGGTGGGGGAAGCCTGAGGGAGGCCCAAGGCTGACGGGCTTCCTTGATCACTAATTAACCTGATTTTCTAGCCAGCTAGGAGGTCTGCAAGACCTTCCTGCTCCAGGTCTTATCCTGTTTATTGTCCACATTTGGAGGACTCTATCATTTTTCCTTTTTTTCTCTTTCCCTCCTCCCTTGCTTTCTCTCTCTATACATTCACTGAAGCACTGACTCCCTGCCTGCTCCCTGCTAGGCACTGGGAATACACAAGATGAACAAGACCCGGCTGTCCTAAGGAAGCTGTCAGCCTGACAGGGTAGACAGACACTCACAGGTCTGATGTGGCCCAAGGGCTGGGAGATGTGACATGAGCACTAGCCATGCAAAATAATGGAATTTAGAGCTGCCCAGTGGCCCTCAGAGTGTCTAGCTTTCCTCTGTACCTCTCTCCTGTCTCTGGCTATCTGCCCACAAAAACCTAGTGATTTGCCCTGACTAGTGTGGCTCAGCGGATTAAGCCCTGGCCTGTGAACCAAAAGGTTACCAATTCAACTCCCAGTCAGGGCACATGCTTGGGTTGCAGGCCAGGTACCCAGTAGGGGGTGCACGAGAGGCAACCACACGTTGATGTTTCTCTCCCTCTCTTTCTCCCTCCCTGCCCCTCTGTCTAAAAGTAAATAAAATTAAAAACAAAACAACTAGTCATTTAGATATGATAGAGTACTATTATTGAAAAGTTAGAAAATGTGGAAAAACATATGCAGAAAATTTAACAAGCTCCTCTTCTACCTCCTAATGTCAACCACTGTTATTTTGGTGCACACCCTTTCAGGCTTTTTTCTCTGGTGGTAAACATTCTTACTGTGTGCCTTTCTCCCTGGGTTTCATGTCATCTTTCTTGTTTGGGTGGAGGACATTGTTAAGTTACTTTTGGAAAAGTGGTCTCTTGAAAATTTGCATATTTGAAAATATCTTTATTCAATCACCTTAATTAATTGATAGATTGACTGGGAGTATAATTTTAGTCTGAAAATAACTTTGCCTCAACAAATGTCATATACTTTCACTTATGTATGGAATCTAAAAACAAAATAAACAATAAGAATAAAAACAGAAACGAACTCATAGATTCAGAAAACAGACTGATGGTTGCCAAGGGGAAGGGGTTGGGGGTTGGAAGGGGTTGGGGGTTGGAAGGGGTTGGGTTTGGGTAAAATAGGTGAAGGGATTAAGAAGTACAATTGAGACCCTGGCTGGTGTAGCTCAGTGGATTGAGCGCGGGCCTGCGAACCAGAGGATCGCGGTTCGATTCCCAGTCAGGGCACATGCCTGGGTTGCAGGCCAGTTCCCAGCAGGGGACACACAAGAGACAACCCTACATTGATATTTCTCTCCCCCTTTCTCCTACCCTTCCCCTCTAAAGATAAATAAATAAAACTCTTAAAAAAAAAAAAAAGAGTACAATTGACAGTTACAGTCATGGGATATAAAGTACAGCAGAGGGAACATAGTCAACAATATTGTAAGAACTGTATGGTGTCAGGTTGGTGCTAGACTTGCTGAGAGGAATCACTTTTTAAGTTCTATCAATGTCTAATCACTATGCTGTACACTTGAAACTAATATGATAGTGAATGTCAGTTGTAACTGAAATTTTTTTAATTTTTATTTATTTTTTAAAGTTCATTTTATTGATTATATCATTATAATTGTCCCATATTTTTCTCCCCCTTTTTTCCCCTCTACCCTGCAACCCTCCACCAGCATTCCCCCACCCCTCTTAGTTCATGTCCATGGGTCATACACATAAGTTCTTTGCTTCTCCATTTCCCACACTGTTCTTAACCTCCCCCTATTTTATACCTACCAATTATGCTTCTTATTCTCTGTACCTTTTCTTCCATTCTCCCCCTCCCCTTCCCCACTGATAACCCTCCATGTGATCTCCATTTCTGTGATTCTGTTCCTGTTCTACTTGTTTGCTTAGTTTGTTTTTGTTTTTTAGGTTCAGTTGTTGATAGTTGTGAGTATGTTGTCATTTTACTGTTCACAGTTTTGATTTTCTTTTTCTTAGATAAGTCCCTTTAACATTTCATATAATAAACGCTTGGTGATGATGAACTTCTTTAACTTGACCTTATCTGGGAAGCACTTTATCTACCCTTCCATTCTAAATGATAGCTTTGCTGGATAGAGTAATATTGGATGTAGGTCCTTGTCTTTCATGACTTTGAATACTTCTAGCCTCTTCTTGCCTGTAAAGTTTCTTTTGCGAAATCAGTTGATAGTCTGATGGGCACTCCTTTGTATGTAACTGTCTCCTTTTATCCTGCTGCTTTTAAGATTCTCTCCTGATTGAGGGTAGGAATTGGGGGTGGGTGGGGTGGGAGAGAGTGGTGGTGAGAAAATAGAGACAACTGTACTTGAGCAACTATAAAAAATAATTCTCTTCTTATCTTTAATCTTGGATGATGTAATTATGATGTGCCTTGGTGTGTGTTTCCATAGATCCAACTTCTTTGGGACTCTCCGAGCCTCCTGGACTTCCTGGAAGTCTACTTCCTTTGCCAGATTGGGGAAATTCTCCTTTATTATTTGTTCAAATAAGTTTTCAATTTCTTGCTCTCTCTCTTCTCCTTCTGACACCCCTATCACTTGGATGTTGGAACGTTTAAAGTTGTCCCAGAAGTTCCTTAGCCTATCCTTATTTTTTTTTTTTGATTCTTGTTTCTTCATTACGTTCCAGTTGAATATTTATTTCTTCCTTCTGTTCCAAACCGCTGATTTGAGTCCCTGTTTTCTTCCTTTCACTGTTGGTTCCTTGTATGTTTTTCTTTGTTTCACTTTGTATAGCCTTCACTTCTTCCTCTATTTTGCAACCGTACACAATCATTTCTGTGAGCATCCTGATTACCAGTGTTTTGAAGTCTGCATCTCACAGGTTGGCTATCTCCTTGTCATTTAATTCTTTTTCTGGAGTTTTGGTCTGTTTTTTCATTTGGGCCATAGTGCTTTGTCTCAGCACACCTGTCACATTGTAAAGGGTGGAGCCTTAGGTATTCACCATGGTGGGGAAACCCACTTGCTGCCTTGTGGTACTATTTGCAGGGGGGCATCTAAGAGGGAACAATGCTGCTTGCTTGGCTCTCACCCCACTTTCAGTCACTTCCCCCGCTACCCACAAGCAAGTTGGGCCCTTCTGGTGCTTATTTTTGGGTAGGTGGGCTTGGGTATGTTCTAGGATCCTGTGGGTCTCTCCAGTGAACTCTCCTGTGAGGCTGGGAGTTCCCCCCCTCCACTGCAACCCTCACAGGCTTCTATAGCCAGAGGTTTTGCGGCATTAGTTTCCCACACTGGAACCCTGGGTTGCGCAGTCTGTCTCACTCCCCAGTTGTTCCTCCCAGTTTATCCAAACACGAACGTGGGACCACCCAGTCTGCCAGCCACCACCTTGTCCACCCAGTCCACCACCTTGACGTGCATCCTCTTTGCCCTGGCTGACTGTCTATGCCCCACCTATCAGTCTGGATGAATGTTTCTTCTTTAACTCCTTGATTGTCAATCTTCCATACAGCTCAATATTCTGGAAGTTCTGGTTGTTTTTTGTTTTTAAGTTGGTGGTTCTTTTTTTAGTTGTGCAAGGAAGCAAAGTATTTCTACCTTGCCTCCACCTTGGCTGGAAGTTAAAAAATTTTTTTAAAGAAAAGAAATAACTTTTCCTCATGTGTTTGAGGGCATTTTTCCATTACCTACTTGCCTGCAGGGTTCTTTTGAGAAATCTGCTGTTATCCTAAACTGTTTTTTTTCTTTCTAGATACTTACAGACTCTTCACTTTATCTCTGACAATTTGAAATTTAAAAATTTTGTGCCTTTGTAAAACAATTGTGCTGGGCACCTAGTGGATCCTTGCAAACTGAAAAGTGATCATTTTCATTTGAAGAAACGGAATACAGTTTCACTTCTAAGAGCTCATTCCTGTTCTCTGCATTTTCCTTAAACAAAAATCACCCAAATGTCCATCAACTGGTAAATGGATAAATGAAATGTAAAATAGCCATGCAATGCAATATTATTCAGCCATAGAAAGAAATGAGGTACTGATGCCTGCTACATGGATAAACCTTGAAAACATCACTTGAAATGAAATAAGCCGGATACAAAGGCCTCAGGTTGTATGATTCTACTTATGAAACGTCCACAATAGGCAAATCTATAGAGACAGAAAGCAGATTAGTGGTTGCCAAAGCCTGAGGAAGGAAAGAATGGGGAGTGACTGCTTATGGGTCTGAGGTTGTATTTTGGGAAGAGGAAAATGTTTCAGAATTGGATTGTGGTGATGGTCGCACAACCTTGTGAATATACTAAAAACCCACTAAACTGTGTGCTTTAAAAAGGCCCCTGTTCTTGTGTGGGAATAAAACCCTCTCTACTTCTCCCAGAATATCCATTGCAGTGGTAGTGGCAATGGATTTTATGTTTTACTCCCTGAATAATTTTTTATTTCTGCAAGTTCTTGTTTTCTGTTTACTTTGGCTTATGCTTTTTTATATGGGATGCTTTCCTTAAAAATCTACTAATCCTTGGCTGATGGCTCGTATATATGAATGAGCCATTTAAAAGTTGACCGGAAGCTCTGTGCATGGACAAAGCTTGCTCACCGGTCAGTCTCACCACAGGAGGTTTCAGTGAAGTCACCCAAATGTCACCATTTGCCCAGCTTCCAGCATTCCTAGAGCCAACAGAAGGAAAAGGGTAAGGAGCTTCCCATTTGGTTTGCAAACTTTCCACAAATACCCATTTTTCAATATAATGCTTCTCTCCACCCATACTTGTCCCCATGTCCCCAAACCACCACTTGTTGGTTGGGTTCAGTCTCTAGTGAATAAAGGTCTCTTTAGGATGCTGGGTGAATAAAGCAGGGACAGCTCCGTGGTGAGATGGGGTGAGGAATCATTCTGGGGCATCACTCTTCTGATTTGGGGTCTGCTCCATACCCTGGCTTCAGATGGCACCGATTTCTGAGCTTTCTGTGGTTCTATGGCAGGAATCTGCCCATTTCTCACAGGCTCCTTCTTTGGGGGTCTCCATGTTTTTCTTTCTCTATCCAGCCAAGTCAGTTAGCCTCTCAACTTCCCAAACTGTATTGCCATATCCCTGACTCACTTTGGTCTCCACTCCCTTGCCCTTGCGGTCTTGGACCTTTTTACTCCTTTCCTTTTCTTTTAATATGGCAGCAGGGAGACACGTGGATGTGTTCAGTCTACCGTGCTTAGTCAAAAATCCCTCTTTGCTGTCGTTTGAAAAGCAGCAGACACTTGGCATTCTCAGGTTTATCATAAAGTGGCTTCTTGTAACAACCAGCCCTGATATGACATGAAATAGTGTACAGTGCTGACTTGCAAGTGCTGCGAGAGTGATTCAGGGACAGCTCCGGGCAAGTTGAGAGTTAGGGGCTGCCCTCGCTGGCCATCATTCCATTTCTCAGTCATACTTTACTGAATTTTATGGGGAAAATTACATGGTAGTCTCTAATCCATGGACTCATGAAGGGCTATGATGTATCCCTTGAGAATGTCAAGGGTCTAGTGTACCTCTGTTGCTATGGAAACTAGTTTCCTGGTGACAGTTGGGCTTAGCGACATCCACAATGGTGCAATGCACGTGGATTCTGGCTCTGCTAATGGGCAGAGAGCAGTCCCTGGAGAGAGGGACTATCATTTAGAATCGAAGGGCAGATAAAATGCTTCCCAGACAAGGTAAAGTAAAAGGAGTTTATCATCACCAAGCCCTTATTATATGAAATATTAAAGGGACTTATTTAAGAAAAAGAAAAAGATCAAAACTATGAACATTAAAATGGCAATACATTTACAACTATCAACAATTGAATCTAAAAAACAAATGAAGTGAACAAGCAGAACAGCAACAGAATCATAGATATGGAGATCATTTGGAGGGTTATCAGTTGGGAGGGGGAAGGGAGAGAAGGAGGAGCCATATCCTTCAGGATGTCTCCTGAGTCTCCTCTCTCCCTGAGCACCTAGCATGGGGCCTGGCCTGGAGCACCTCTGCTCAGAGGATGAGGAGGGAGAGGGTAAGCCTGTCTGGCCCACCAAGGTCTGGAATCCTTCAGGATTCCAGAACTGCTTCCAAATCCAGCCCCCCAGGACTTCTGCTTCAGAGTCACCTGAGTGAGGGAGAGTTGGCTCAGAGCTCCTTCAGTGGTCAACGGTCCATAATCAACTGTCAGAGCATGTGTGGGAGGAGGGGATGGCTAGGTCAAAAGTCATTCGTGTTTGGCTTTGAAATGCATTAGTACTTTTTGTCCCTGACATCTTTACTGCGCAAATGAATTAATACATGTTAAGTGCTTAGAACAGCTTGGCTCATGGTAAGTGCTTTATAAGTGTTTGCTATTATTATTAGCACAAAAGTTGTATTTAGCTTGGGTCCACATGAAAACAAATTTGCATTCCCTGCCTCTTTGCAGCTCCCTCAGCTCAAAAAATGGATTAGCTAGAGACCCAGAGATTAACTCCTGGGTCTTCAACTCCTCTTTACACAACAGGCAATAAACCACCATCCAAATATTTTGCTCGTTGGTTTGGTCCACTCACTAGACTCATGAACTCATTCTGCATCAGCCCTACTCTCTCACACTTCACCAAGAACCAATCTGGGAGCTTTCTTTTTGGGCTGTGCTTAGGGCTGCCCATCCCTGGCCCAGGGGTGAGGAGCTGGCCTCACTCCTCCTCCTCCTCCTCCCAGTTCCTTCCTCCCTGCTTTGTGTCTGCTGCTCCAGTACAGCCCAGGTCTTGAAATGGCCATGGCTGGCCCGTGGGGTCTTGCTCCTCCTTTCCAGCTGTGCACGCTCACCTCCAGGTCTCCCACACATCCTTGCTTCTCCCTTCCGGCTGCTCCTTCTGCCTTTCACAGATGTGTCTCCACCACTCCCTGCCTTTTCTGTCATTGTCACCATCATCGCACTTTATCTTTTTTCTTCCCCTGGGCTGTGACCCCCTTAAGGACAGGTCTTGTCTGTCTTTAGTCTGAACACCTAGCACAGGCCCTGGTGCATAGTAGATGGTTGAAATATCTTTTTTTTTCCTTTTTGGGATGACAGAATCCTCTTTTTGTGCTGCCTTGTTTCTGCATCTGCTTTGCATCCTCTGCCTGTTCCCTCCTGTGTGTACACACACGTCTGCACACACACACACCCCCTTGCTACCTTCCCCTCAAAGACTCTGGGGCTGCTCCTCTGCCTGGCTGGGCATGAAAGCACTGGTGTTTCCTCTCTCCAGGAAAGCCTTTCTGACCTCAGCTGCAGGGAAGGCCTAAATGGGCTGCCCAGCTCAGCGTGTCAAGACTGATACCTGCTGATGAAGAGCCGGCTCGTTCTGTGCAATTTCCAACTCATTTGTCTTTTCATTTGTAGCTTAAATTGGCCAATTTCATCTGGAATGTGCTTGGAGTCTCTGGCAACCCACATGTAACAAATGAGTGACCCAGCAGCTACGACAGAGAGACTGGCAGGGGAACGGGCCCAGGCCTCCCAGGGCAGCACAGTGATGGGCCTGACCCTCTGGAAGTACAGGCGCTTGAAGGATGGTGACCAGCCCTGCTACCCACAGGCCTGAGGAGGGAGAGGCCCTGGAAACCCCTGCTTTCTTTCTTTTCTTATGTTTGTTCCTATCGACCTCCCCACCTACCTATATGGAGGGAGAGTGTCAAGTGCAGGAATGGAAGATAGGCGTTTGGGCTTTTAAGAGTCCACAGCATTGGCAGACTGTTGAGTGAAGGAAACCAAATGCTCCGATTGGATGAAAATCAAAAACAGGCAGAACTCATCCAGTTGCTAGAACTCTGACCAGTGCTCACCCCTGCAGGTGTTATTGAGGATGAGGGTGCATTAGGGAGTCTTCAGGGGCTGGAAAGTTCCACATTTTGATCCAGGCTGCAGTATCATCGCAGGGGGCACTCTACATCTGGGAACAAATTCACCAAATTGCACACTTAGGATCTGTATGAGTTCTACCTCAATAAAAATAAGGGGGAAAAGCCACACCAATGGTTTCCAAACTTCACAGTGCATAAAAATCACATGGGAGCTTATTTAAAAATAGAGATTTCTGGATGCCCACCCTGGAATCTATTTAGTTGGTCTGTGGAGCTGCCTGGGAACCTGCACTGTTAACAGCCCCCTCTGCCCCAAGGGTGGTCACAGACCAGACAAGGCCACACAAGGGCTTGGACATCTGCCCAGTCAAATGGCCTAAGTGCCATCTTTCTGGGAGCCACAGGGGCAGCTGGATGGCTAAGGGCCCCCAGATGCCCTTGGCAGGGAGGGCTAGAGGTTGGCCACCCTGTGGCAGAGGAGGCCCTGTCAGAAAGCAGATGTGGTAGTGGGTGCTGAGGGGTTCACTAGGATCAGTTTAGGGAGTGGGCCCCCTCTCAGGGAAGAGAATTACTCCAAGCAAGGAGGCCTCCTGCCCAGGGTGGCTGGGCAAACATTAGGGAGCGGCAGTGGCTGGGGAGAGCTTGTCCCCATCAGAGGTGGGGTGCCATGGAATGGCCTAACGACTTTACAGGGACTGGGCACTGGGTCTGGTCAGTTGTGTAGTCCTCGGCAAGGACCTGCTGTTCACAGAAAGAGGAACCCAAGACTGAAGACAAATGGCCAGAGAGGAGACTCTGGGGAGGGTACAGGCAAGGTGGCGGCCCCATAAATGCCAGGCTGAACTTCAGCTCAGAGAACGAGTCTGAAAATGTGTGCAAATTATGTCTTCTGAGCCATCCTTGACTTGAAGGCCTGGGAAGGCTGGGCTATAGGAACAGGGAGCTAGATACAGGGCAGGAGGAAAGGAAAGGGAACAACATTTATCATATGTTGGACCCTTACAAATACCATGCCATCTGATCCTCATGACAGTTCTCTGACATGGCTTACTTACGTGTACTTTATAGATGGTGCAGCCAAGACTAAGAGACATTCACCGAATTGTCCAAGGCCACAAACTCAAAACGTTTGGAATTTGAACTCAGGTCCTTATGACTCAAGCCGCATGATCTTTCCATATTCTCCGCTACCTCTCCCTCTCAACCTCTAACAAGGATTGGATGTGGAAGAATTGCAGAAAGCTTTCTCACACATTATCTTATTTGATTTGCATAAACACCTTGTGTTAGGCAGCTATGGGTCCCCTTTTATGGATGAAAATTGACCTTCTAGTACCTTCAGGCTGCAGACCAGTACCAGTCTGGGCCTGTTAGGAATCCGGCCACACCGAAGGAGGTGAGGGTGAATATAACGTGCTGGAATCATCCTGAAACCATCCTGCCCCACCTGCCCCTGTCTGTGGAAAACTTGTCTTCCACGAAACCAGTCCCTGGTGCCAAAAAGGTTGAGAACTGGTGAGGTAAAGAATAACCTGTCTGAGCATAGAGAGATGATAAGTAGCTAGGGACTGGACCTTACACACAAGCCATATGGCTCTAAATTGGCCACAATCCCTTGTCTGGACACAGAGAAACACAATCCAGCCCCATCATAAGGTTTGGAGAATCTGAGGACACCAGCTCGAGCACACTTTGGTTTCATGATGACTGGAAACTGATCTTGCATGACTCCTTCAGGGACCCTGATGGACACATGGCCTCTTTGGGGACATGGAGGTCCAGAAAGCTCTGGTGAGTAGCTCACAATTATACAGGACACTGAGGCTGGAGCTGAGACTAAAACCCATCTTTCCTAAAATGGATCATCTCCAGAGGTCTTCTGGGAAATTCCTTCCATCTCACGGTCTCTGCCCCAGGAGCCCTCGCCTCCATCCTTCATTTGGATCATGAACTGATGCCAAAGATGAGAAGAAAGCCAGTGCTGGGGGTGGGGTGGGAGGGAAGAGCAGGGCAGTAACCCCTGGGGGAATTCATGCCAAAGTGCTCATGGACCTGGAGCACATCATCAAGGGACAGGTAAGGACAGGGATAGGTCATACAGGGTCGCTGCCCTGATACTACCTCAAGGGCTTTTCCCAGGCCTTCTCCCTGGTTAAGCTGGCCATTATGGAGTCCCCAAACAACATGTGAGGACAATGTTGATGAAGCAGCTGTGCTGTGGGTGGCCTGCCAGCACCTGGACTGCTCTGATGTGCCAGTTCTTCAAACGGTGGCAGCCACTCCAGACCCTCCATCCTGCTCTCTGCACTTGGGGATCATTCGCTTGGTGGCTTCTTCCCAGCAAACACTCTTTGCCCATCCTGGTTTCTCCTTGCTACCTACTCTGCTCTGGGAATTGCAACCAGAATTATCCAAATCAGACCTAATCAGACCAGCAAATTGGTGGCACTCGAGTCATCACAGCACCCTCCAAGAACAAGTGCAAATGCTGTTTGGATCATCCTGCAAGCTGCTTGTTGTTTCTGTGTTTCCTTGGATTATCCATTCTCTGTTCCCTGCCTCCCATCAACTCCCTGATGGAGAAGGCAGGACGCAGTCCCCCACAGGCTGGCATTCATCTTCCCAGCCTGACCCTCTCACAGGCTATTAAGCTGCTGTTGCAAGATCGAGGAGAGGAGAAAAATGAAAACAGCACACAGAGAGCAGCGGAGGGCAAATGGGATTCTCTTAGAACAGGTCCATTGATAAGTCAGGCCAAGAAAAAATGGCCTCAAGCTTTGAAAAGCAGAGTTCCCCAGATGGCAAGACCAGGTGAATGGACCTCCTCACTGGGTGGTTCGCAGGAAGAGGCTAGGCTGGGAGTCTCTGCAGAAGGCTGGATAGCTTAGGAATCCAGGGGAAAAAAAGGTTACAAAGGTTATTGCTGCCCCTGTCTCAATGAAAAAGAAAAGAGCGATTCTCCATGCCTTGCCCCTGTTCCTCTCCCCACAAAGCATCACAGGAAGAGAAAGCAGAAGCCAATGGTCCAGCCCTATTATAGATTCATGATTGCAGCTTCACTCAGCCCTCTCTGCTGCAATCCTTTTATTTCTCTCTCACTGCCGCCCTGGCACACTCTGCTTCTTACTGTGTTCCCATCTGCACTTGACCTCGAGAAAGGCGACCTCGCTGACCTGATATGGGACCAGTGGGATGAACAGGCGTGACCTCCTTTGTGCTCTACCACCCTGCCTCCATCCCTACACTTTTGCCCAGCTGCCCGTTCTCTCCTGCTTCCCTCTGGCTTAGGAGAGAGATTTCCTCCTTTTCAAAACCACCCTCATCTCTTCCCTCCTCTGCAGGAAACTTAGTCCTTTACTTACCCTCTCTTCACCTTTAAAAACAACAATAAAAATTGCTGCTCTTATCTGTTATCCCCTCTGAACGCAGACCCTGCCTGCTTATATCCCTGTGAGCTGCTGCTGTCAGTCTCTCAGCTCTCCCGATCCAGGAACATTTCCTCAGCTTTTGGCCTCCACGTGCTGCTAATGCCAACTAGCCCGGCTACAAACCCTTCCTTCCTGCAACCCTCTCCCAGTCTTTGTGCTTTCCTGTGCTCACCCTCCCCATGTGGTCAGCAGTCTCTTGCCACATGGGCAGCTCTACCCTAGTCACCATCACATGCTGTCACCTTTTCTCTGCATTCAGTCCCCTAGAGTACCAAACTTCCACTTAAGTCCTTAGAACATTGGTCCTAAATCAGACATGTCTCACCCTCTGCCCCATTATTGGCCCCACTTCCTAACTAGCCCATTCTCCCAGTTGTCCGCTCAATCTCCCCAACTATTGCTCCATTCTCTTTTGGGAGATGGTGCTTCAGCTCTTCCTTTGAAGTGCCCCTGACAACAGAGTGGCTGTGCATGCCCGGGGGGCTGAGGACATGATCCAGATGGTCTGCCAAAAAGCCAAAATTACTTTGAGGTCCTGTTTTGAACCTCTTTGTAAACTTCATACTAGATCCGTAGTTGCTTTCCCCTAGCGTTTGCTCCCTGAGTCTCTGAGTCGGTGTGGTACCACGGCAGAGAAGCACATCCCTAGGCCTGGGCCCGCAGTCTCCAGCATGAGCCTCACTCCTCAGGACACCTCCGGTCTCTGTTTTCTGCTAAATACCACTGGCTTTAGAGCCTGGACAATTCACTCTGGCATTTAATTATTCTTGATTGCTTAAGGGGGGGTCACCACTGTTGCAGTTCTTTGAGGGCAGGGCCCAGAGTCTCACCCCTTTAATCTGTCCCCATGACCTGTGGCCCTTGGTAAGGCCTTGATTGGACTAAAACCACAGGTCCCCTTTTGATGTCATGGGAGACATTTCCAAACACCCTCTGGGAAAGTCCCACCCTGGAGACCCTCCTTATCTCCAATGTGTCCCTGGAGGCTGGGGTTGGCTGTCTTGTCATCTTACCTCTCCAGATAGAGAAATGACAGAGGTGCTGAAGGAAGCCCCTCTCCCAGGTTCTGTGCCCAGGATCAAGGCTAGCCCAACGTGCACTTCTTTTCCAATCATTTAATCGTATTTGGCTCTCCACACTGGAGGCTAAAGATTTCTGACCGCTCCACAAATCCTCCTTAATTCAATCTCCGGAGGCCCCTGCCAAGTGGCAGTAACTCAGCTCCTCTTCTACAGGTAAAAATGCCCTGGCTGGACTTTTCGGTTTAGGGTGGGAACATTCAGGACCCAACCCACTGTTTCCACAGGCTGTTTCTGCAGCACAGCCTGACCTGGGAACAGCTGGGAGGGTGGTGGTGGCAGGAAGTAGGAGCTGGAAGGGTTTCTCTGTGTTATGCTAAAATGAGCAACCTACAAATTAGATGCAAAATACCATGCAAATATGACACATATTAATTTGGAACAATTAGCTTTGGGCATTTTAGTCAATAAAATGCCAGCGCTGTAGGTGATCACTTTTATTTCCCCAATTATCCTTTTCTGTAATTCCAAGCAAAATTGAAGGTGCAGTTACGTAAGGCGATGAGAGGGATGTATTCCTCTCTTGCGAATGTCTAGGCACACAGGTAAGATGGACATTCCTACTACCTATGTAAACATAGATGCTATTTCATCCACATCCTTACTGGCAGACAGTCACTGAGCCCCTACTCTACATAAAAACACAATGCTGGGTGCCAAGAGAACACGAACTGCCCTCATTCCATTGAACTTGGCACATTAAAAACCTATTAGGTATCTATTACCAAACATTTATTAAGTGTCACTTACTAGTTGTATGACCCAGGGCAAGTTGTCTCCCTTGTAACACGGGGTGATACCCATGTTCTTCAGGGGGTGAGTGGATTGTGGCCAGTGCCTGCCATGGAACACGCCTCAGCAACAAATAGGCACAGACTATTGAGACAAGCCATGTCTTGGATGAACCTCAAGGAAATTATGCTGATTTTAAGAAGCCAATAAAAAAATTATAGAGTGTACCATTCCATGCGTGTAACATGTGTGGGGAACCACAGTGACAGAGACGGGGCCAGGTTAGTGGCTGCCAGGGGTGGGGGTGGGAGTGTGGCTGCAGAAGAAGCCTTGTGGTGACACAGTTAAGTATGCTGGTTGTTGTGGCCGTTACACAAAACTACACACAAACACACACACAAATCGATGCATGTATAACTGGTAAAATTCAGAAAGGTCTATGAATTATATCAATGTCAGCTTCCTGGTTTTGATATTGCATGATAGTTATGTAAGATGTTAATATTAATATTAGGAAAGGCTGAATGGAGTCAGGACTTGCCTGCACATTTCTTTGCACTTCCAATGAATCTATACTTATTTTAAAATAAAAAGTCATTTAAAAAATAGGGTGAAGTAGCTACAGCATAATATCACTTTACGGTTCAGCGAGTTCATATAAAGCACATAACGTAGCATCTAGCATGTAGTAGGCCTCGTTATGTCATTGTTGTCATTTCTGCAGGCCATACACTGGCAATTTCAAAATGAATAAATTGCAGTCTCTGTCCTCAAGAAGCTTCTATCCCAGCAGGAGAGAAAGATGAAGCAAAAAGATTTTTAACAGAGTATGCTGAGGGTTCTTGGTACCCAGAGGAGGTCTCTGGGCTCTGGGGAAGCTTTCCTGTAAAGGATGGCATGAAAGCTGAGAACTGAAGCGTAGGGCAAGTCAAGTCTGGTGAGGAGAGTAGGAAGGGCACCGGGCAGAAGGAACAGTCAAGCAAAGCTCAGAGGTGTGCAGTGGCTGGGTGGCTGGGGAACCAGGGGCAGTTGGGTTTACTTGAGCATTAGGAGGCAGAGGGTGGAGGGGAAGAGGCTGGCAAAGCAGACACAAGCCAAGCCAGGGAGGCCATGTGTGCCCCAGGTGCCCAGGCGGCACCTTCAGGAGGTGGCTGAGCAGCCTCAGGAGTCCTGGAGCAGCCTCAGCCCCCTGACTCTGAACTCTGTGGATTCTCTGGGCACTCCTGCTCCGGGGTCCCCAGAGCCAACACTGTCAGTCACTCTGTCCCTGGCACTGAATGAGGGGCTACTGAGTATCCGAGGCAGGTAACAGACCCACAGGGGGCTCTGCAAAAGCCAACTTGGGCGGGCCTCAACTAGACAGAAGGTAAACTTACTGCAAAGCAAACTGCATCCATATTCCAGTCACACCTTCTCCTGCCCCATGGGCGTTGGGGGAGTAAAGGGGGTCCTACTCCTTCCATCCTGTGGAATAATCCAGAACTTGCAGCAGCCTCTTTTCTACAAGCCGTACATGAAGCAGTGCAGACAGCATGGAAGTGGGGCCACAGCACTGGGCTCAGCCTAACTCTACGGTGACCAGCCCTGTGGCTGCACATATGCCACTAGCCCTTCCTGAGCTGCACTTGCCCCAGTGTGAAGCAGTGATCACAACCCACAGCCAGCTTCCTCACAGGGGTGGCTCAAAGGACCCTGGACAAGCAGACACCATGAGGCAGGCCGCAAAGGACCGCTGTTCAGACGTGAAACATGGCTGCCATAGCTCTTGAAAGAACTGTTGCTGAAGAGGAGCCTACATCTCTGGCTGGAAAATCAGAATACATCTCCTTTGAATGTGGGCAAGGTCTTTAGCTGTGGGAGGATGGTGAAGGGAAAGGAAAGGCGACAGGCGCAGGAGCCCGGTGTCTTTATGTAGCAGAACACCGGCGAGGCAGCGGTCATCGGGTCACACTCAGAAGGGAGCTTTTTCCTTCAGCTTTTTTTTTTTTTAAGTCCTCACCTGAGGATATGGTTGTTGATTTTAGAGAGAGAGGAGGGGAGAGAAAGAGAGAAACATCAATGTGAGAGAGAAACATTGACTGGTTGCCTCCCGTATGGGCCAGGACTGGGGATGGAACCTTTGACCTTTCGGTTACAGGACAACACTCCAAGCAACTGAGCCGCACTGGCCAGGGCCCCACTCTGAGGTTTCTGGTGACATCCATGTTAGTCAACGAGGCCAGTGGATATGAAGACATGGGGCTCAGACGAAGAGGTGCAGACTACGGACTTTCACTTGGGTGTCACCTGAATGTGTTTGGTAAGGGAAGCCATCCATGAGACGGCCTCAGGACAAGTGTCCAGTCAGAAGAGAATACCTTGAACCAGAACATAAGGAACTCCAAGGTTTAAAGATGGAGAAGGGAAGGGTGACTCAGCAAAGAACACTTGGGAATTACCAGAAAAGCCAGGATTAAGAGAAGCCAAGGGAGAAGAAGGTGTCAGAAAGGAGGGAAAAATACTTCTGAGAACTAAAATAATGTTCCCTGCACTTAGCGATATGGAGAGCTGTCTCAGCAGAAAGATGGGGGAGGAAGCAGACTGAAGTGGGGCAGAGGAAGATGTGGGAGGTGCAGAAACCGAGAGAGTTCCAATAGTATAGCCAATTCTTTCAAGAAATTTGGCTTGAAGGGGAAAGACACAAGGTGGTGGCAGAAAGGGGAGTTGGGCTGGAGAAGGTTTTAGCCTCTGCTGTTGTTGAAGATGGGAGGACCTTGAGTGTGGTGGGAGGGATGTTCCTAAGAAGCCCAGAGGACAGGATCTAGGGCAGAGGTGGTGGAAGATGGCCTGCAACGGAAATGCCCCCTCTGCAGAACAGGAGGGAAGGAGGAGGGGCCAATGCAGAGACAGGTCTGTGCGAGGCTCTGGTGGGGATGAGCTGAGGGAATTCTGCCTGATGGCTTCTGTTTCTCTGGGAAGTAGGTGCGGTCCAAGCTGAGAGTGAGGGTGGAGGTGGAGGTTCGGGGAGGAAGGTGTGGAGAGCCAGAAGACAGCTAGCCAGAGGAATGTGGCAGGAACGCCAGGCACTTTGGAAGAATAACTGGAGTTGGTGATGGCGGATTTTTAGAGGTGCCCATCTGCCTCATTTTGTCTTTTTCTAAGAGGTTGAGTTATCTGGATAAAGGCAGAAAGAAGCAGATAGAGTGATTAATCCAGACTGGGACTTTGCCAGCCTCAGGCAATAAAAAGACAGAGGGTCAGGAGAGTTTAGGATATTGACAGGAGAGCTCTTAAAATGACAGAACATGGACTCTATCTGGACTCTGAGAAGGAAGACAGAGGAAGGTAACAAATGGCAAGAAAGTAGAGGTGTCATGGACCAAAGATCCTGATGAGGTTCAAGAGTGGCTGTGTGGAAGTCGGTGGACAGCAAGCTGGCAGAGCAGGGGCAACCAGAAAGCAGGGACCTCTGCTAGGTGACTTTCAGGTGCTGGCAAGATCTAGGGAGCGAGTGGTTGAGGTGGGGAAGCTGGCAAAGGGACTGAAGGTCTGCAGGTAGGACGGGTTGCCATGTGGTCTCTGGTCTCACCCAGGACAATGGATGGGCGTGGAAAGGGGAGGATGTCTATGAGCAGATCCCAAAGGCTTCACCAAACCAGGAAGGTGGCTAGTGATGATAAGGGGGTGGGGAAATGTAGTCTGATTTTATGAGATAGGGCGAATAAAAATCTCTTAGAGAAATTATATTCCACTTCACCTGAAGTACATTCTCCAGAGTGTAAGGTCAGGAAAGAAAGTGGAAGGAGTCTTGAGAAGAGGTAACAGATACAGCACAGGGCCAGAAGTTAGGAGATTTATACCTAATCCTAATGACACTAACATGCTGTGTGACCTTGGGCAAGTCGTTTCCCCTCCTTGGGCCAGAAGTGTCTCATCAATAAAAATAAATTGGAGGAACTGGTTAAGCTAGAGCTTACCAGCTGACATTAGGGAGCCACAGCTGGGTTACAGGTGTGCGGAGATCCAGGTCCCCTTTGTTCTGGATTGGAGTGCCCAAGCCATTGTCATGGGCTTCGTGTGCGATGTTGTGAACGAGAGGGTGGGGAAGCAGTGGGCCAGACACTCTCCAGGGACCCAGGCATCGCTGAAGTTCTGTTTGCCCATCTCTGGTGCTCCGTCTTAGGGAAGGCTGTGGGGAGGTGGACAGAAGAACAGATTCCTGCTGCAGGCAGAAGTCCGTCTGCTGGCAGAGAGGAAGCCAAGTTTCCCAGTTCTCACTGGCTCCCCTTGCCTCCCTCTCAGCACCAGCCGAGGGAGCTGTGACCTGCTCAGATGCCCAGGTGAACGCAGGTGCCTCTGTTCCTCTTCTGCCTGTTGGCTGGTAGTTACTGGTGGCCTCTTCAAGCCTCAACAGCAGCTTATAAACATGGAGGAGCAGCCACCCACTGGCTTCTTCTTCCACTACCCAGTCCCAAAAACAGACTCACCATTTCTGCGGAGTCAGACGGCGTGTCTCATTGCACAACACCCAGATAGAGGTTCACAACGCAGAGCTTTCTCTTGGGATTAGCCACTTCTCAGGAATCCATGGAAGATCCACTTACATGGGCGACCTTGGACCACCCTCTCTGCCACTAGCCGTCCTTGGCCTCCCTCTCCCTCTACCTCCTGTCAGACGCTATATGCTTAGAGAGTGCACAGATAACCTAATTTTACCATAATCATGAAATACCAGGAAAGACCCAGCACCTGGCTCAGTACTTTGTACATAGTAGAAAGGCAATAAATATTTACTGAATAAATGAAGAGTATTCTTGAATATTTAAAAAAGATAACCCTATCAAGCCCACCAGAATTTTTTAAATGATTTATCACATTGCTTGCATTTATTGGAGTAGATAATTAAAGAGTACTTTCAAAATTCTTTCATACTTATTGATGCCTACTATGTGCCAAGCATTTTGGAAGGGTGAGATGTTTGCATTCTCACAAGCCTGTGAGATGGGGTACGTTAACCCCATTTTACAGGTGGTCAAACTGAGGCTCAAAGAGAAGTTTGAGAGACATGACCAAGGTCACAGAGCTGGTAAAGCAGTGACCACAGGATTCTAACCCAGATGTCTCCAACTTTAAAGTTGGGTTTTTTTTTTTTTAGCACCCAGCTGCCTCTTACAAGGTCATACATGGAATGGAAGTAACCGAGACAGAAGCAAAGTGTGCAGGAAGGCTGCAGCCACACAGGCTGGCTGAGGCTCCCCACTGCCTTGCCCTGTGGAAGTAGCTCTGAGGTTGGGTAAGCTTTGCCGAAGAAAAGAGGAGAGTCAGGCCCTCGCTCACCTCCCCACTTTGATTGCTTGGCTGGCTTACCTACTACCTCCGCAATCTGGAGTTTCATGCAGTGCCACCCTCCTTGGTTTTCTGAGCCTGCAAGGGGCCACAACGCTGCAAGAACCTCTCCTGTGGTTACATGACCCCTGCTCCCCTACCCATGAAGCAGAGCAACTACTGGGTCCAGGAGGTATCCCTTGTTCTCAGGGCCACATGGGCAGGCAGGAGTGGCAGAAAACACGAGTGGTCTGATTTGCCACAGATGAACATGGCTGCCAGCACCTCCACATCTGTTTGCCTCTGACAGGTGAGCAGCTGTGCTCTACAGCTGTCTGTCCATCTGTCTCTTTCTCATGCTCCTCAGAGAGGAAAGACCTGAACCCGAAGCAGCAACCTTACTCCAGATATTAATCTGCAAAGAAGAGGAAGGGTGGAACAGGAAGACAATTGTACTTCTCTCTTCATCCAAAGCTCAAGCCCCTTCCCCACTTCCAGGCCCCTCTCGCCGCCTCCTCCCCTCCCCACTCCCCTCGCTCTGCCTGCCAAGTGCTGCGAATTACCACATGTGCCCATAAGTCATTGGGAACCAGACCCGGCAAAAGCGGGGTTGCTATTGAGACCAACACCAGGAGCTGGCAGCCCTGGGGGCCAGCCTGTGGCTCAGGTGTGCTGTGTGGGGGCTGGGAAGGCCAAGGGGAGATACACTATACGCTATGGGCACTGGGCTCTGCTGCCTCCTCTTCCTGCCCTCCCCAAGGCGCTGGTCCAACCCACTTGAAGCATGTTAGGCTGTGGAAGGGCAGGTGCAGCCTGGGTCAGTGGGCCTAGCCCTCTCCCTTCACCACAGAGAACGTGTTTTGGATAATGTCTACCTGGGGACTAGCTTTAGGGACCAACCCCCAGGGGCCAAGGACCAATGACAGCCCTTACTGTCAACCTGAGCTGGTTGCCTGTGTTTGGAGGAAACTGAGGTCCAGTGAGGGGCTGAGGGCGGCATGGTACTCCAGCAACACTCTCTCACCTTCCTGAACCTGGAACTCACTTCGCTTCTGCCCAGCACTGAGCATAGTGCCTGGGCCCTGTAGGTCAAAACTCATACATCCACTTGCTGAAAATGGCCAAGAGAAGGTGTTCAAGCATCCGGAATTTCTGACAAGACAGTAGCAAGCGCTGGATGGGAGTCCCAGCCCTTCCACCTACTCAGCGTGACTTCCCACAAAGCCACTTCTCTCTGGACCTCGGTTGCATCATCTGGAAAACAACTGGGATGAGTTTCAGGCACGGCATATTCCTAATTGGGCTCTTCTAAGTTATGAAGCAACTCCTCAGGGTCAGGGGTCAGGAGGAGGCTGAGTCAGCGGGGTTCTGGTCCACTTGCTTTGCTCTAGCTACAGAAGCCTTTAATTTCCTGTTGCTGATGTAACATACAAGGTTTGTCTGGAAAAAGTCCAGCCATTGTTAATATAAGGAGAACAGTTTGTGTGGCATCAGTGTAACTTAAGCCAAGCCGAGTGGACGGGAATGCGCATGCGTGAACAATGACGACTTCACTGTACTAGTCAGTGGGGGTGGTAGATGCCATTAAGTGAGCATGTGTGCTGTGTGGCCATTGCACCCAGAATGACTGAGCAAGTAGAACGAGGAATCTGCATCAAATTTTGCATTAAGCTTAAACATTCCTTCACGGAAACTATTTGGATGATTCAGAAGGCCGCAGCTATGGGCAAGCGGTGACTGGCAACTTCATCACAACAACGCATCTGCTCATGCATCACGTGTCATGAAGAGTTTTTTTGAGAAACATCAAATCACCCAGGTGACTCAGCCCCCTATAGTCCAGAATTGGTACCCTGCAACTTCCGTTTTTTCCCAAAACTAAAATCACTTTTGAAAGGGAAGAGATTTCAGATCATCAACGAGATTCAGTAAAATATGATGGGACAGCTGATGACAATTGGGAGAACTGTGTGAGGTCCCAAGGTACCTACTTTGAAGGGGACTGAGGAGTCATTGTCCTATGTACAATGTCTCTTGTATCTTATATCTTCAATAAATGTCTCTATTTTTCATAGTACATGGCTGGACACCTTCTGGGTAGACCTCATATTACTACAAATTTAGTGGCTTAAAACAACACAGATTTATCTTCCAGTGCAAAAATGAGTCTCACTGGGCTAAAACCAAGGTGTCAGCAGGCCTGTGTTCCTTTGCAGAAGATCTAGGGGAGAATTTGTTTCTTGTTTTTTTTTTTTTTCCTTGCCTTCCAGAGACCACTCAGATCTTTTGGTTCATAGCCCCTTCAGTCTCCAAAGCCACCAATGGCCCACTGAGTCTTTCTCACATTCCCATACCTCTGACACTGACTTCTGCCTCCCTCTTCTACATTTAAAGAACCCTTGTGATTACACTGGATCTACAGGATATTCCAGGACAATCTGTTCACTTTAAGGTCAGCTAATCAGCAAACTTAATTCCATCTGCCACCTTAATTCCCCTGGCCACGTAACGGGACATTTTCCTGGTTTCAGGGACGGGTGCACAGACATCTTTAGGGGAGGGCATTATTCTGCCTACCACACATGTGTTTTGAAAAATGGATCAATTTCTATAAATGTTTGAAAGCCACATGACTGAGGGCTCACAGTTGCCATCGGTTTTAAAGTGCTGTAACTTGGATCTCTCCTTTTCTCCCTGGGGGATCATTACCTGGAATTCAGCGGCAACTGTGGAGCCTGACCATCAAGTGTGAATGCTGCAGCCTCATGCTGTCCCGGTGGGGTGTGCACAGGGATGGTTTCTGTCTACCAGAAGAGAGATCTCCAGGGGGGAAAGAATGAGGGCTACCAAAGCCAGGTGGAGCTGTGTGTGTGTGTGTGTGTGTGTGTGTGTGTGTGTCCATGCATGCAAGTGAATGATCTCTCCCATTAGACAGGACGATTGCTGAGGCCACAACTCTGTTTTCCTTTGCGCCCCCCTCCCCACCCCATTACCCATCCCCATCCACTGGCACTGCACCTGGTACGGAAGTCACACTGATTTAACTAACAGTTATAAAATTGAGATGCCATCCTTTCCTCCCATACCTTGACCTTCAACACTGTCCTCTTCCTAGATCCATCCAGAGGAGTCCCCAGGTTATTTGTAACAAACTCCAGAAACAGTATCAAGTTCAGAAAGCATAGGTCTTAGAATCTTCCTGCTGGTGCCTTTCCAGGACCATGGGGATCAACTCTAGCACTGGCAGCTGAGACAGGCTCTGACTTGCCCTGAGGGAGACGGTGGCCTCTCCTTCACCTCCCACACACCGGAACCTCTGTGAGATACCCTCTGCCAACTGTCTTGGACCCAGCAGGGCTGGGTAACAAAACCCATATGAGAAAGGTTTCCTGGATATTAATCACGGCCCTTGTGTTTTATGATTTTATGCAAATTACTCACCCTATTTTTTTCCTTAGTTTAAATGGCAGCTCACTCTGGCTCCTACCTGTATCATATATCCCAAGGGGTCCCAAAAGAGAAATGTGATGAGTAGGAGAGAGCTATTCTTTGGAGGATAGGCCCTGGGGAAACCGAGGGGGAAGGAATTAACAATTTTTGAGCTCCTACTTTGTAGCAGGCACTTTACACAGTTTAGCTCCTTTAATGTGGTGGTTGAGAACCAGGGTGCTGGTGTCAGCAAGATTTGAGGCTCAACTCTGGCACTGCCACTTGCCAGCTGTGTGTGGCCTTGGGCAAGTTACTTAACCTTTCCCAGCTTTAGCTTCCTTAACTGAAAAACAGAGGGACATCATATCCACTTCACAGAGTTACCAGGATTAAATGAGATAAATGTAGTGAAGCTTTTGGCACATCATAAGCACTCAACTCAATGTTAACTCTTATTATTAACAACTCAGTGAAGCGGGTATTGTTAACCCTGATTTGTAGATGGGAACCCTGAGGCTCAGAGAGTTTAAGTAAAACGCCCAATAGCGTGTGGGTAAGGAACAGGGACTCTAACCCACTCCCAACTGACTCCAGTTCCTCCGGATTGTGAGCTTAGGCCTGCGTCTTGAAGACGGTACCCACAGCCTCTGGGCAGAGTTAGTGGCCCTCCGTTCTCGGGTTGCCGGGCCCAGATGAAGGAAGAATCTGTTTAGCAGAAAGGGTTGCACATGAGAGTCTTGGCTCCTGCTCTTTGGCTGGACACGGGGTGGAGGCAGGGTGGGGGTGGGGAGAGTGAGGCGCCACTGACAAACCCCACTCCACTCCAAGGCACTCTCGCTACAGGTCAGAAATAAGCCAAACCCCAAGACCCAAGCCCCAGACAGCCTCTCTCCGGGGAAAGAACAGACTCAGCCCTCAGGGGGAAATGTCTGCTCATTTTGATGCAATGTTACCATATTTTGCAGTATATAATGCGCACCCATGTTTTTGGCCTAAACTTACAGGAAAAAATTCTTTCGTTTGAACTTTTTAATTCAATTATTTATTTATTTATACTTAGAAGCAAAATCGATTACTGTATTTCAGGGTATCATTTTGCATATGAATATCATTATTGCTTTCTAGAGTTACACTTTTAACGCATAAGCATAAATAAAAGAATTTAAAAATTTTATATAGATACGGAATTAGTACTATCTACATATAATGCACATCCTTATTTTTCCCTCAAAAATTTGGGCACAAAAGTGTGCATCATACACAGCAAAATATGCTATTTCCAGTTCACTGTATACGAAACAAATTGGAATGTTGTAGGACAGGGGTTCCTCAACCCCCAAGCCACAGACTGGGACCAGTCCGGGCCTATTAGGAACTAAGCCACACAGCAGCAAGTGAACTTGAATGTAATGCACTCGAATCATCCCAAAACATCCCCACCACCCTGGTCCGTGGATAAATTGTCTTCCACGAGGCCGGTCCCTGGTGCCAAAATGTGTGGGGCTGCTGTTGTAGGAGTAACCTACCAGACAGAAGCCAGGTCAGTGAGAGGAAGGACGAACAGAAGCCAGCCGCAGGCTGGGTAGGTTCTCTCTTAGGGAGAGAATCAGGCCCAACATCAGCAGGCCCAGGGGCTGGTGGACAGCAACCGATTAGGGGAATGCAGATCTCAGAAACCACTTGAGAGCTGGGAAAGGGACCTTCTCAAAGCAAGACGAAGTCAGAGAACAGAGATCAGCGGACCCATGAGAAGGCAAGAATGTGGGACAATGGGTTTTCATCCTCTAGAGCAGGCGTGTCAAACTCATTTTCACTGGGGGCCACATTAGCCTTGTGGTTGCCTTCAAAGGGCCAAATGTAATTTGAGGACTGTAGAAAGGTAACTACTCCTTCACAGTTAAGTGAGGGCTCAGCGCTGCGCTGCAACTGGGGAGAAACAAGGTGGATTCGGCCCCCAGGCCTTCTGCCTGCCACCTGCGCTCTAAAGAAAGGGCTGCTCTCCTGTCCGGAGAGAACAAAGGGGACTTGAGCAACCCGAAGGCGGGGACTACTCCAGAGACAAAAACTGCTCCCCACCCATGTGCCCCCTCCATTTGGCTGCCCTTCTCCCATTCCCACCCCCAGGAGCTGCTAGCTCCCTTCTCCAGAATCCTCCCCTCCGCAGATCCAAACCCTGCCCCGTTTTCCGGGCCCCAGTCAGCAGCACCCCTTCGAGGCAGCGTTCCCTCTGTACTCCCACACAGCTCACAGTTCTGATAACATTTATAGTCTAAACCACACAGTTTAGCACTTGGTTTTAAATACTGTCTGGTATTATTCCCTTGTTATTTCTTGGGAGTGTACGTTTTGCCTCCCCAAGGAATCTGTAGATTTCCTCACTAATAAAGACTATGACTTGTGTTTCTTTGTATCCTCCCTGACCCCACACGCCCCAGGCTGGGGAAGTGCTCAAAAAGTAGCCAAGGATGGGGGCCGTGAATACTGACTGACTGACTGACTTAGTTTCACAGGCTGGAGAACCTCGGGTCCGGGTGCAATGCTGAAATGGATGGCCCAAATCCTGATGTCACGCTCCAAACCCTACAAAGTGTCCACCTCACTCTGAGGAAAGAACAAACTCCTCACTCCAGCTCCAGGGCTTTCCAAGATCTGGCCTCCTCGGACCCACCAGGCACAGCCCTGCCTCCGAGCCCTTAGGCCTACTGTTCCCTTTGCCACTTTGCAGCCACTTCATCTTTACTCATGTCACCTTCTTGGTGAGGTCTCCCTGGACCACCCTGTACAAAATTACAAACTCTCCTCTTCCAAACATATCCTCTCCTGTCCCCTTCCCTTGTCTATTTTTTTCTCTTTAGCACCTGCCACTTCCTAATATACTTTTAATTGTACCGTCTCCCAAATCAGGTATGAAGTCCATGAGGGCAGAAATCTCTGATTGCTGGTTGCTTGCGCACTGTTGTTTACACCAGCAGCCGGGCACTAATGCTTAAAAAAATACTTGGTAAATGAAGAGATTCCGGCCCCACTCTGTGCCTGACATAGCTGAGGTATGGTTCTGCAGAGATGGGCAATGGACAGGAAAATTCTGCAACTCCCTCCCAGATGTGGGATTTTATCCTTCCACTCCTGGCCCAGCGCACCTTCTGAAGTTCAGGGTCCTGGAGCTGTGTGAGTCCCAGCTACCTTCATCCCATTGGCAGGTCTGTCCAGAAGTAGGAGAGGGAGGGGTTGGGTGCCAAGGTGGAGTGTCAAGGCCCTCTCCTCTCCCTGCACGGTTTGCCCACCAGCTGCCCCTCTGGGAGCGCTCCATTGCCTGGCATCGCCACCTCCGCCTGCCCAGGACAAAGACAGACGCTTTGACCCCGCCTTTAAATGCTTGTTTTGGGAACACTCTATAGAGGAACATAGCCTCTCCTGCCTTTCTCATCTCTTCCTTCCTTTTTTCCTCCCTGAAAGGATCAGGTAAGACAGACCCACTTTTATATAGGAGAAACCAAGCTGGTTGCCTCACAATTGCTGCTCCTTCTTCTGTACGCTTTTTCCTGAAGAATCTGCCTTGTGAGTTTGTAAATATGAGCAATTGTACTTGTTCTTCCCAGGACAGGAGGCTGCCTTGTTAGAGACACCCCACTGACAACACCATGCGCGAGCCGTCCCACCTAATTTCCTGCATCAGGGTCTGTGCCCGTCCTTACATCTCTCAGAGGTCACCCCTGCACTAGTCCCGCCACTGTGGCCTTGGAGACCAATTCTTAGGGCCCAACTCCTCTGGAGGCCTCTGGCTCTGCATGGCCCCCGAGGCACTTAGCTGAGGCAGAAGGAAATGATGTTAGTTCTCGAGGAGCCATGACCTGGGGGAGCAGGAGGAAGAGGGGACACACTTTCTGAAGGTCCCCAAAAGTGGACAGGCAGCCCCTGGCTTGGACAGGACTTCGGGAGCTTCTTACTGCAGGGAGGGAGGAGAACGGGCTGGATGGCCCCGGAGTACCCTCTAGGCCCAAGGACTCCTGGATTCCGCGGGTGGTTAAGGAGCAGGAACACTTGATCGGAAAGAAGTTTAAATCCTCTGATTTTTTTCCTAGTAATATGTCTTTGAGTAAGTTACTGAACCTCTCTGAGTCTCGGTTCCCTCGAGTTTAAATTAGAGATAATAAGAGCACCTACCCAATAGGGGTATTTTTTAGGATTTAATGGGATAATGTAGGTAAAGCTCTTGGCACAGTGTCTACCACATAGTAAGTGCTCAATAAATGCTGGCTGCTATAATTAGTGCCTTTACAATGTGAGAGATGGAGGGTGAGAAATGGTTATTGCCTAGGAACTCTCTGCCTGCTCTTCATCTTGGAACTCATTTCAGGTCCATGAAATGCTGAGCAGCAGGGAAGGTATGAGTGGGAGAAATGTGTGGAGACAAACTAAATTCTGAACCAAACCTGGTTCAACTCACCTCTGAACAGGGAGCTCCCTCAGCCCAAGGTGTCCGCTCAGTCCCTAGGAAGTGCAAGAAGCCAGAGGACAAGGGCTGTGGCTGCCCTGGGTTTGCAGCAGAGACTGCTTGCTGGCTCAGAACATTAAGGAAGCCATGGTCATGAGACCAATCCCAGCAAGGATGCCTCAGGTCCCCTGCTCTAAGGACAAGTGTTCTAGGCTGGGGAGTGTGGGGATATTCTGGGTGACCTGTCAGCTCCACTGGAAGCTCAGGTCCAAGCATTGGAAACAGGGACTGAGGTGGGACATGCCCAAGATGCTCCTGAAATTTATAGAAGGCAGCACATACACAGTGTGGCACCTTTTCACATGCAATCCCTGTGCCCCAGATACTGGTGCCAAGTGGCACCAGTGTCCCCAGGCCCACCACCTCTGCCAGGTTGACTCCTTTTCGAGCATTGCCCCCAATATTATGTGCTTTGAGAACCATTCCCTCATCTGCAGGCGGAGGCAGTCACCTCCTTATCTGCTCGTCCCTCTACTATAGCACTTGTTTCATTGTTGTGAGGCTGACGCTCCCTCTGAACAATAACAATAATAACATGCTTACCTAGCACTTACTATGCCAGGCACTGTCCTAAGCTCGTTACATGTATTAACGCATTTAATCCTTAAAACAGCTCTATGGAGCAGGAAACTGAGGCTCAGAGAGCTCAGACGACTTGGCCAGCATCACTCAGCTGTAAGCGGTGAGGCCTGGATCCAAACCCCAGATGTGCCGTTCCAGAATCTCTGCTCTCACTGTGAATTCCTGGAAGGCAGGGGCAACATCTGATTTGTCTCTTTGTCTCTAGCCTCTAGCACGGGTCTGAGCGCACAGTAGGTGCTTAGGAAAGATGGTTGTTAAGTAAGCAAATACCTCCATAAGGCTAATCTGGTGACTATCCTAGCCTCTGAACTGGAGGACTGTTGAGTCCTCCAAGGCCCCCAAGGAAGTATAGGGTATGGGCATCGTTCTTGCTCACCCTCTCTTAGCAACCCCACTGCATGCTGCTGTCTGTCCTGTCTGGTTACGTCTTTTTTGCTTGCCTCTTGCCTTCTGTTTTTTGTTTCTCGGTTTATCTTCTGTCTTTGTCCTTCACCCCTCTTGTTCCTGGGCAGTCTCTCCCTTCCTGCCCCATCCATCCTCCAGCCATTGCCCTTGCTCTTGCCCTTCCCTTTAGTTCTTGCAGGCTTGAATGCCTTCTACTCCATTCTTTGTCTTGGAGTTGTTTGTAGAGTCCAGGCTTGCCCAAGAGGCATTAATTCATTAGACTGGCCATAGGCAAGCTCCTACCTCCTGACCCTCAGTGAAAACAGCAATTTCCCATCAACTCTACCTGGATGCAGGGTGGTGGTGTAGAGCAGGGGTTACCTGCCTACAGCTTGTGGCTCATCTGTGTAACATCAGAAAGACCAATACCCTCCCCGCCTTCCCTCTCAGGGTCCCATCTCCCCCAGGAAGCTTTCCCTGATCACTTGGGAAAGCTTATTCATGCAAGTGTTCAGCAAATCCTTATATATCCTCATATTCTAAGTGAGAAAACAAGGCACGCTTCTGAAAAATTCGATTAAAATGTAATCTTCAGGTAACTATGCAACTTACCAGGTGTCACAGACCTCACAGGGGCAAGATGAACTGCAGACAATCAGTTATTTCAAAACGTAGACCTGTGTGACCTGAGGCGAGTGGTTCGTCCTCTCTGGCCCTCAGTTTCCTCAGCTATAAAGCAGGGGATGATAGTCCAGGCCTTAGAAGGTTGTCAGGAGGATTGAATGAGATAATTTTTGTACAGCTCTGGACAGACTGGTGCTTAGTAGGTACTCAATAACAAATCTGTGTCTTTCTCCCTGCTGTGTCTAAAGCACTGGACTTCTACTCAGCCCTCCCAGGTAAGTAGTGAGATGTGAACTGACCCATCCTTTCAGGTCAGAAACGTCGTAAGGACAGGATGGCCCTGGTCTGTAAACTTCGTCGTATTTGGTAAGGAGATGGGCCTGTCGTGTTAGAGGTGACTCAACATGATGATGGTAACTCACTAGGACTGTTCACATTCTCGCCCCTGCCGCCAAGCAGTGGGTCTTTGAAAGAGCCTGTGGGCACAGACTGATCAGCTGAAAAGTCCAGAGACCAGTTTACTTCTGTCCTGAGACATGGGAGTTTGTTTAATTGCTATATCCTCAGCTCCTAAAATAGTGTTAAGCACATAGTAGGTGCTCAATAAGTTGTTGAATAAAGGAATTTTCTTTAAAAAGCGATGGATTTTCTTTTTCCTTTCGGATGAAAAGTGGGGGTAGCGGGGGCAAGTGGCAGGGCACAGGAGACACCCCAGGGAGATGCAGCTGCCAGGCCCACCAGCCCTGGCCACTCCTCTGCAAAGGGTATTCGGCAAAGCCAGCAGTGCGTGTGTTCCCACCCTTGGGGTGTCTGGAGCAGAGCGCATGCCTGGCCGCAGTTTATAGGAGAGAAGAGGGGCTGAGGTGGCCAAGAGAGCTGGGAGGGATGGAGCGGGGAGGGGGAGAAAGAAGTCTTAGGGAGTAGGAGGGTGAAAGAGAGGGAAAAGTGCTATGAGGAGAAAAGGAGAGGAAGAAATGCTGGAGGGAAGAGAGTGAAGAGTAAAGGAGAAAAAGAAAGAGGGAGGATGGAGGGAGGCACCAGGCAGGGGGTGGGGGTGGGTGGGGTGTGGGGAGAAACTGCAGTGCGTTACACAGGAAACTCGTCCTCGGTCTGAGTGGAATTTGTCTTAGCAGACCTCTGAGTTCTCACTGCCATTCGGTATCTCCTTTGGGTTAGGCTGTGCCGGGGACGGTGTGGGTCTGGGGGTACTCCTAGACACCAGGTACCTGCCAGACCCTAGGCCAGTCCCAATGCCTGGAGCACTGTGGCCTTTAGTTCCGCGCTTCCCAGAGGGACTCCCTAGGCAGAAAGGAGGAGACTTGGTGTGAGCCAGTTCAGGGGGAGGCAAAGGGCCCGGGAGGCTCAGAGCCCTAGTTGTGCCCTTCTCTTTCCACCTTTCCTCCCCCACAGGAGCACCTGGTCAGCCAGGAAAGTGGGTCAGGCCACCCGCATGTGACTTTTTTCTGATAACAACAGGACCCAAAAGCAAGGGGGCCTCAGTGCCTTGTACACAGCTTTGCCCAGCCCATGCCCAGTGCTCCTTGCCGGAAGGACCTTTAAGGAGCAGCAGGCAGTGGAAGGGGATCCTGGCCCTCTCCTGCATGAAGAGGACATTGGGCCAGAGCCTACCCCAGGCTGGTGGGGACGGGGGAGCCTGCCTTGTGCCTGGGTGCGTGAAAAGACCCAGACCTCCCAATGATGGGGAACAAGCTGGCAGGGAGCCTCCTCTAGGCTCCAGACCTGGGGAGGCAGTTCTTTCCACCATCGACCTCCTGGGATCTTCAAGCAGAGGGTCTGCCCAGTTCTTCCCTGCCACTGAGCGCTGCGCCCAGCCCGCCCCCTCCGACCCAGCCCTGCCATTCGAAGCTGCGTTGGCTCCAACAGAGCACAAAGCCCAGCTGACATTTTCCTTCCTTCGTTTGATGGGGGTGGAAGAAAAGGGGGGAAGCACAGCAACACTCTCAGGGGCCGGGTCTCTTGCACCTTTAGCTTCTCAGCTCAGCCCCCGTCACGGGCAGCTCCCCGCTGGCTCAGCAACCAGACCCTGCTCCGCCCTTGGCTGCAGGACAGACGGACCACCTGTGGCTGGCCAACCACTCCTGTCTCCCGGGTACTGCGGTGGGCGCAGAGCTGTTCTCCCGACGCCGCTTCCACTCTCAGATCCCCCAGGCTGAGCCCAAGGCCAGCCCATCCCCCAGCCCAAATGTCCCATCCAGGCTGCGGACGGACCCTTGCCGGCTGGGAGGCTCCTGGCTCACGGTTCCAGATACTTCTCACAGACACCAAGGCCACCTTGTCCCTCCGCACGGACACCCGAGCTCCAAGGAAGGAAAGTCTCCGCGGTTCTGGAGCGCTGCCACCCCGCTGTCCGCCCCTGTCACGCCCTCTCTAACCTCTGCCACCTCTCCGCTCCCAGACATCTCAGGGCCCCGCTCTCCCCAGCAACAGTTTGGGGCCGGTCGGGCCCCTCGGGGTGGATTACAGCCCAGACGCCTCCTCGCCCTCCGCCTCGGGTACAGCTCGCGCAGTTGGCCACCTTCTTTACATTCTCCAGCACCCCCTCCCTTGGCGCTCGAGGCTGCCTCCCTCCCCGAGTCACCAGCTCCCCTGCAGGCAGCTCAGCTGCGCCTGCGGCCGTCCTCCCCCAGCTCCCGCCAGGTCCCCACCGCCACACAGGCGGGCCCAGCGCCGCCCGGGATTAGTCCTGAGCCGCACACTCACCCTGCGGCCCCGGTCCGGGTCCCCCGGCCGCCGCGCCGCTCGGCTGCAGCCCAGGCTGAGCTGGGGAACCTGATCTGCGCTCTTCTTCCTCGTGCCGCCCGCCCAGGCCGAGGAGGCTCGAGGGCGCCTTCCCGCCGAGGAGTTGTCCTGGGAGTGGTGCTTGGGCAGAGTTGGGGAGGGCGACCACGGAACAGCGATCCGCTCCGCGCATCCGCGCCCCACGCCCGGGGCTCTGCGCGGCCCTTCGCGATCGTGGCTGGAGGCTGCGGGCTTGAGTCGGGGGCTCCCACGGCGCGCCGCGCGGCCAAGTACACCCAGCAGGCTCCCGCGGCGTCCCGCGCCCCTCCTCCCGGCTGCTCGCGCGCCCTCCTCACTCGCTTCTCTGCTGTTCTCCCAAGCTCCCCAGCCCACTCCGGTCGCCGCCTCCCCGTCTGCATGCCACGCCACCCCCTTTCAGTCCCGCTGCCATTTTAACTCCTGAGTGGCCAGACGCACCTTCTCCCTAAACGCACATTCACACCCCGGAGGAGGAGTTGGGTGGGGCCAGAAGCTAAGGCGAGTGTCTGGGGCCAGTGGTGTTCTTGTGCCTTAGATGAAAGGCTTGGCCGAAAGAAGTGGGCACGGGCCTGGGTCTGAGAGGAGAAGGAGATGGCTCTTCTGATATTGCCTCTTACTCTCTTGCAAAGGCCAACAGGGTCTACCCTTCCGAAGTTAAAAGGGGCCTAAGGAATTCAAAGGGTGGGTTAGAATTTGTTCAGTGGACACAGGCAGCTCTTAAAGAATGGAGTCAATACCCCGAGTTCTCCTCGCACTTTTCCAGCATTGCCCCCTGTGCAGGTTCCGACATCTTGGAACATCCCACCCTGGCCCTTAGCAAAGAATGTCATCTGCTCAGTGTTAGGAACTCACAAGCCCACTGAGGTTCTGGACTTTGGGGAGTGCCCACCTTGCAGGTTGGGTGTTATGGACACTGGGAAGGAGAGTAAGAGCTGAACCATGATGAAGGTGGGTTCCGAGCTGCTTCCTGGTGGCTTAGAAACGCTGGACGCCCAGTGATTCCATTGCCGAGAGTGCATCCCAAGAATCCAGAAACACCGATTCAAAAGAATTTATGTACCCCTATGTTCACAGCAGTGGTAGATACAATAGCCAAATGTTGGAAATGGCCTAAGTGCCCATCAGTAGATGAATGGATTAAAAAACTGTGATTTTTTTACACAGTGAAATTCCATTTACACAATGGAGCAGAAAGAAAGAAAGAAGAAGGAACTCCTACCCTCTGTGACAGCATGGATGGAACTGGAGAGCATTATGTTGAGTGAAGTAAGCCATTCGGTGAAAGACAAATACCATATGATCTCACTTATAAGGGGAATATAATGAACAAAATAAACTAACAAGCAAAACAGAACCAGAGACATGGAAACACGGAACAGACTGACAGCTGCCCGAGGGAAGTGGGGTGGGAGGGAATGGCGGAAAGAAGGGGAGGGGATTAATCAAAGAAAATGTATGAATGACCCAAGGATGTGGACAATAATGTAGGGGTTAACTGTGGGAGTGAGGGTGGGAGGTGGGTGGAGGAGAGCAAAGAAAGGGGGGAAAATTGGGACAACTGTTAACAGAATAAATAAGAATTAAAAAACTAAAAAAAAAAAATTGAAATAGAAAAATAAAAGGCTGGATCCCTGCCACTAGTCTGGGCTTAGGAGAGTGGGTCTCCTGCTGGAGCAAAAGCTGAAGGCCCATGCCTAAGTGGGCCTTCTGTCTGGACCACTCAGAATGCACATAACAAGCTCAGTTCCAAGACAGGACACGCCCGCTGATGGGTGTTGACAGAGGCTGCAGAACACAATAGGGGAGTGGGTGGGGAGGAGTCCAAGGCACGGGGAGTCCTTTGAGGAGGGCCTCCCAGGTGTCTTCCTTCGTCTAGGGCTTGAGCTCAGTGCCTCCTGTGAGGTAAGCTCTGGACAGAATGAGGACAGGGTTTTCTGGCTCTGTCTTTTCCAAGGGCACAGCCAGTGGTAACTCCATGCCTGGAGGCTTTTATAAAGTTGCCTTGAAAGTCTGTTCTGTATGCACAGAGGGGGTTCTCACTTCATGTATTCAATAAGCATGCATTATATGCCCATTGTACCTCTGAAGCCACCCCCACACCACCACCCTCCACCCCTGCTGCGGGGTATAAAGCCATCCTGACCTAGGGTTATTCATGGAAGGTTTTATGGAGGAGTTGAGATTCAAGCTGAGTCCAGATGGAGGGATAGGATTTGAACTGGCAGAGAAAACACGGACCAGCAAAGGCAGGAAAGCAGGGACAAGCAGAGTAGAATGGGTTGTCTGGGGTATAGCAGGGAGGGAATTTACAGAGCTACTGCTGGATGCTGTGCCTTTTCGTGGCTCTCTTTTTATCCTCTGAGCTGACTCTTACCCTACTGAACAGACAAAAGGATGGAGGTTCAAAGAGTTTAAAATCTGCCGTCAGAATCTGAACTCTCTTTGAACTCACAGTGTCCTTGCTCTGACACCACATTGGATATGCAGAGTGGAGCAGCTGATGGAGAATCTGGATTGCCAGGCTGAGCAGTTTGGCTTGCCTGTGCACGTGTGATCTGGGATGAAAAGGTCAGGAAAATGGGAGGCTAGTGAGGAGGCTGTTGTCGGAAGGAAGGGGAGGGGAGCGGTGAGAATAGACAGCAATGGGCCTTTGTAAGGAAGACCTAGCAGAACTTTGACACCGAAGGGGGTCAAAGCTTGACTCCAAGCTTTTGAGTGTGTCTGGGTCCCTTGTCAGTTCAGTGGAGCGACCTCAGCATCCTGAGGGGCAATGTGACTGTATACAGACTGATTGTGAAAAGGAGGAAATGCTACCAGTCCTTTACCAGCTCAAGAGCCTGAACTCTCTCTTACTCCAGTGCCTCCGCATCCCAGCACCTGTGCATGGCCTAGTGTATATCTTAGTGTATCTTAGCTCCCAGGCAGCAAGCTTCTGGAGGGCTAAGACTGTCCCACACAGCATTAAGTCAAGACTAGTACCTTACAGTAGGTACTCTGTACCTGATTATTGAAGAATAAATGGGGTAAAAGGAAGTAAAATCTGCCAAGTGGCTGGTTCCTATGTGACAGACCTTGTAAGGCACCTGCTGGGTAAGGACTCAGGGAATTGTATTGCCCATAGGGAGAGAAAAGGGAAACCTTCTCTTGAGCTGACTCCAAATCTCTTACAACCCAATGGGACTGAGGAAAGAGTATATAGATTTGAGAACCGAAAATTTGAAACTCTGCTTACACTTCCTCTGTGTTGCTTCAGGAAAAGTGTTTAACTTCTCTGAGCTCCAGTTCTTTCCTATGTAAAAATATTAATTCAAGTAATAGCGGTTAATACTTGTCGAACATCTACCACGTGCAAGGCATGGTGCTAATCACATTTAAGCAAGAGCTCATTAAAAATTTAACCAACCCACCCTGGTTGGGTTGGCACAGTGGATTGAGTGGCAGCCTGTGAACCAGAGGGTTGCTAGTTTGATTCCCAGTCAGGGCACATGTGTGGGTTGCCAGCTGGGTCCCCAGTTTGGGGTGTGTGAGAGGCAAGTAATCGATGTATCTCTTACACATTGATGTTTCTGTCCCTTTCTCCCTCCCTTCCCCTCTGTCTAAAAGTAAATAAATAAAATCCAAAAGAAAAAATTTCACCCACCATAGGACTCTGATAGGAGAAAAGAAAGTTTAACATTTACATCAGTGGTACCCAGTAGAGCTGAGCGGAGTCTGAAGCGCTGCACTACCCTGAAACACTTCCTTAAGCTGAGGGTAGCAGTCGTGTTGATTCACACTCATGGATGGTTGTGAGATGAGACAGGGTTGCTAGTGTCTGGCAGTGTGCATGGTGTTGGGCCCACCACACTTCTCAGTAAATGGTAGTCTTCTCTCTCAAATTATGGCTGTCCTTCTGAGCTAGATACTTTCCTGGGAAAAGATGGGGGCTCCATTCAATCCTTTGGAAGCACTTAGGTAGTTACCCAGAGGACTTAATGACCTTGTTACTGATCTTTCGCCCTCCCAGTTCATTCTCTAGGGTTAGCCATGTACAACTTCCTGACAGGGAGCCTGGAGGGATTCTGTAACAGCAGAGTCTCTGGAGAAGGATGCTGGGATTATACACCCCTACAAATGCTCCTCAGCTCAGTCCCACTTGGTTTTTTAATGTAGTGTCAGACACTGAGCTGTTTGTGTGTGGGGGACAGTGAGGGAGGAGGGCTTCTGGAGCCTGGCAGATGAGCCAAGGCAGAGAAGGTAGGGCAGGGGGTGTGGTGCCACCTCCTTCAGTAGACCCTCTACTACTGGATGTAGCCTCTGCTTGCCCCCCACCTCAGGAGGCTTTGGATGAGACCTTTGGAGTCACTGTGGACTGTTGTTCCCCCAGTGACCCAACTAAGTAGAGAGTACGGCCCTAGGGCAGTGGTCCTCTGGCTTAAGCATACCTAGAGTCAGTGTACAAATGCAGATTCATCCTTCTTACTCCAGAATCAGATCCCGCAGTTCTTGAAATCTACTTTTTGGTAAACTCTCCAGGTGATTCAGGTTCAGGTGCCTGGAAGGGTCCTGCTTTGAACACACTGGCCGGCGGTGACCTTTGCTTTCTGACCTCTCCCTGTCTGGGCTCAGTGACAGCAGAACCCTGTACCCTCGCTATTAGGGGACAACAGTGAAAGAACACAAGGACCCTGCCAGAGGCAGATTCGTGGTGAAGCTGATGAAGCTTCCGCTGTAGGTTTGCTCCCTTTGGGCACCAGAGGAGGAAGGACTGGCTAGGAGATCTGGGAGTCACAGAGCATTCTCTACGGGAAAAGGAGGCCAGTTTACAAACAGGAAGCATTTTTATGTAAGTATTTCTGGTAAACTGAATGAAGAAATGTCACCAGAAAGGGGTGTGAATTTCCAAGGCTCGTGTAAATTAGTGTGATTTTTCCAGTTCTAAAGAAACATTACCATTGGACCTAATTTTGTATTTACTCTTTTCCTTCAGAGGCTACACAAAACCCGGATCTTCCCCTAGCCTCTGACCTCTGGGCGCTCCCAGGCTCCACAGACACCCCTGGATCACAGAGAAATGAGAGAGGCATGAGGACGTTGCAGATGGCAGAGCTGCGGGGAACAGCAGGGAGCCCTCACATTCCTGAAAAAGGCACCGCAGGTAAAAATGATGCAGGTTGAATCTGTTTTTGCCCAGAAACAATATGATAATAGAAAACATGTCCCTCACCAAGATCCCAGTGCCCAGATTTTTATGGGAACAAGTCTAAACACCATATTTACTCAACTGTAAATGATACACCTGCACTCTGTCTTTGTTAAATTGAATTCGAGTCTATAAAACAGGTAAACTGGGCAATATGGTCACCAAATCCCATGCTGTTTAATTTAATGTATTCAAAAAGTTCCTGGAAGAGATGCTATTTTGGGGAGTGAGTGGAGATGCCCACTTTTCTCCATACAAAAACCTGTATGGTCAAGAAGGAGACCCCCAGAGGCCCGAGCTGGGAGACCAGGGTCTGTGCCCTCAGCTCACTGAAAGACAAGTGACCCAGGCAGCACCATGTGTGAGTGCCAGTGGCCAAGTCTGACGGGCTCGTCTCTAAAGTCAAGGGCAGTCTACACACCAGGCATGGAGCCATTGGAGAGCGCTCGGAGGGCTTGGGGGATTGGGTGCGGCTGATCTGGGGTGGCTTTCTGGAGGAGGAAAGTTTTGAGAAGATACTTGAAGGCAGGAGAGGCAACTGGTTAGGCTTCCTGGGAGGTCAGTCCCAGGATCCTCAAGGACCTTTTCATTTGCCTTTTACCCACCTCTGACAAGAAGCCTTTGTCCCTAAGTGCTCATCACTCACCTTACATCTACCTCAGTGTTTTTCAAACTGCAGTGGAGACCCATGAGTGGGTTATAATAAGAACTTTTTTAAAAATGAAATAGAATAGGATAGAACATATTTCATCAATATTTTTGTTCCAGTTTCATGTAAACACATGATGTACTGCGCTCTGGTGTTCAGCGTATTTCTTGCTATGGGTCTCTCATCACACCTCGGCTGTTTGTTCCCAGAGCCTGCAAGGAAGAGATGCAAGGGCTCTCTCACGTGTGACAGCCCAAGGGTTTATCCAAGTCCAGCCTTTCTATGTGGCATGACTTCTGTTGATTGTCTTCTTTTCTAATCGGAGTCTATTCATTTCTGAACATTTCCTTTCAGAAATAGCTCATGGGGCCACAGTAAAAAGGGTTCCCAGTACCCTAATCCCATCGTTTTCTCCTTGCACTGTCTGGAACCCCCGTATTTTTCTTATTTTTTACAAAGAAGGAAGTCTTTATAACCTCACTCCCAATATTTGGATTTATTCCAACCTAGACCGTAGGTCTCCCAGGGCTCTGCAGCGATCACTCCTAACGTCTCTCCCAGCGGCCACCATCTCGGCCCATTTCTGCTTTCTAAACCTGACCAGGAGAACCCTCGGGGAGCTGAGTGAATGCAGTTCCTGGATCCCACCCAGTAGATCTGAAGTGGGGCTCCTACACTGCATTTTTGACCAGCTCCCCAAAGGATTCTGAGGACCACACCTGGAGGACCAGTTACAAACCATAGAGGAAATTGTGCTGCTTCCAGGAGGCTTTCCTGGCTCACTCCCCATTCTGATCACATCACTCTTTCCCTTCTGCAGGAATAGCCTTGGTTTAGGCCACTTTATATTTACTTGCCATCATTTGCACTTTGTTTAAAGTTACTTTATCTGGGTAGTTTGCCTTCCTACGTAAATTATAAACTCCCCCAAAGAATTGTGTGATTCATTGCTATTTCCCTAGAGTGTCCGGCAGAGAACCTCTGCTCATGGTAGGCTTCCCTGAAGCCCTCTGTGAGCAGGAAAGAAGCCTCCCATATATCCCCCTGCCCCTCCTGGCTTCTGTCCCATGGTTTGGAGTCCCCACCCACAGTGCTAAAGGCAGGGGTAAGTGTCTGCGTTGTGCTCTGGGTCGAACAACTTTATTGATTGACTGATTTCAGATCCATCTGACTTTGTCCTTTCCATCTAACCTCCGCAGGGTTAGAGAGATGCAGACTGGTAAACACTAATGAGTCCAGATGACCCCCTGGGACTGCAGCTTTATTAAGGGCTCTCTTACTCTTCCTGTTCAGAAACACACCCAACAGCAAAGGCAGAGGGCTGAGCAACAAGGCTGGAACTGGAATGAGGCAAGCTAGCCAATAGCAGCCTAAAGCAAGCATTCTGAGCCCTGAAGCCTGACACTTAGGCCTTAAAGTGGACAGAGGGAGAAAGGCTTCTTCAGGCAGAGGCCTGCTTGGTCCCTGCTCCTGCCCTGAGGAGCTGTCCCGCATGATAAGCGATTTGGGTAAAATTGACACTGAGCCCCCATTCTGTGCTGGGAGCCTTCAGTGCTTGTCTCACTCAGTCCTTAGGAGGTTCGCAGTGGCTAGTCTCCCAGCCAGAAGAGGCCCAGACTGAACTCAGCACCATGTCCTCTGACCAAGGTCCACTTGTTCCCCCTCCTTTCTCTCTCTCCAAACTCCCCTGGCTCTTGTGGAAAAGAGACCCCACAGCCCCTGAGAGCCAGTTGTCAAAGGGATTCAACTCTTCTCTGTGAGAAAGCTCACCCTCATGCTTTACCTTGCTGTTCCTTCTGCTATGAGTCACATTTCTTCCTATTTTAATCTCAGGGGAGATGAAAAACAGCCTGTCCCTGGTCAACAGCTTCTGCATGTGGAACCCAAGGCCTTTTGGTTCATGAAGTCTCTGTTGTCTTCTTTTCTTCAGGCACTACAAACCCATCTCCTTTGCTGGGAGTGGTAGGGGCAAGTTCTTTTCTGGAAAAGAAAAATTATAAGGGAGAAAGGTAGGGGAGGAAGGGAGCTGAGGAATAAATTAATCCTATCATCTCTCCCTGAGCTGAGAAAGGCTGACCTACCTAAAGACAGGACCTGAGGGATGAGCCCCCAAATGCTGGGCTCCTTGCAGGCCAGGACCCTGGGTGGAGAATCCAGGAGCTTGGGCCACTTCAGTGTGCTTCTGCACAAATGGCCACTGGCCCAAATCCCTTCACAGACCCCAGACCCCTGCTCTGGAAGGGAAGATGGGTGAACTGGCCTCTGGAAGGGAAGATGGGTGAACTGGCTTCTTCCAGTTTGGCTCACCTGGATGCCTCAGTCACAGACAAGTGGAATTACCAGACTCCACATGGGAGAACGGAAAGCTGAGGACAGGGGTCAGATACCCAGGCCCTTTCCTTCCCTGTCCCCCTGCAATTCAGAGATGATCTCCCCATACGCTGAGTAGGGTGGCTGGAGAGGATGACTAATGCATGCCATTTTCAAGATGCTCTCTCTGCACAGGAAAGTACATTCAGATCCAGGTTTTAATTGTGTGTGATTTTAGCTGAGATGGCGTTAATTTATTTCCTTTGCTACTTCAGCGGTTCTTCCTCTTTCATCACGGTGAAATTATCTGGAATGTATCTTTTTTTTCTTAAGGACAAAGAGAAGAAGCTGATCTTGCTCCTTTTCCACTGATTGAGGTTTAGAACATTCTAGGGGCTGCCAGATGCTGTTCAGTGGGTGCTTCAGGATGGAGACCCTAAGGTTTCCCACTCCCTAGGTCCCCTGCCCTCCCACCAACTACCAGATTTGCCCAAGGGAATGCTGGATGACACAGAACCGTTACTATCCGGGCAGTCCCTCTGACAAATCCACCACCAGAGGGGAATTTCCATTCAGGGTTGGCTCTAGTCAGTTTCCAAAATCAGAGGTGCTTTCTTCCTTCTACGACCTTCAGAGAAGAGGGGAACAAAGTCCTCCTTGAAGGAAGGCTATAAGGCTAATCAAAGAAGGTGGGTTAGGAGACATGCAAGGACCCTGAAGCTTGTGCTTTCTGACTTTGGTCGGGAGACAGTCTATCGTTTACGAAAGTGGATCGGGCCCGGGTGAACATGCTAACTCCCTAATGTTATGTTTTTAATTTCTTTCCACTCAAACTCTCTTTGTGATACGCATAAAAATAGCACACACACCTTCAGAGATTCCGCTGCATTTTATCGTAGAACTTTGCCCTCTTCGGAAATTATTGTTTTCCTGTGTATCTGTACTAGCTAAGACCATGTTAGCAAGGCTGCCTTACTGTAGTTTTTATTATAAAAATAAAATAATTTTCATTTTCCAAATATAGAGTTAGAGTATCATCTAGACTGTGCTTTTTCAATCTCTATGTAAGTCCCAAATTGGAGATTAAGTCCCTCCCCACTCCCCATTGGAGAATCAGCGAATCACTACTTGAATGCCTGGGAGGGAAACCAGAAAAGCACTCACCACACCAGACTGGGGCTGCTTAAGGACCCTTGTGTCTCTTGTCCAAGTTGCTCTCCCCATCCTGTGAAATCAGTGTCTTCTTTGGTCCTTCTGGCACACAGTGGGACATTCAGTAAGTATATGTTGCATGAATCTTACAGTAGTAAATAATTATCAAGTGCTCGGCACTGTGTTGGTGCCTGGTGCCTGACAAGGTGCTCAATAAATATTAGCTGCTGTCCCTCAGGTCCCTGACACCCTCCCTCCTCCACACGTCCTGCTGTCTGCCCTCTGTGTAGAGGCTCCCACTGGTGGAGATGCCAGTTTTCTTAAGGCAGCCAGGATGGCCCTCAACATCCTCTTGCTCTGTGCAGCTCACATTTCACCTCCAAATGTTGACCATCTGTTCAGATACTGGCCTCTTTTGGTCAAGTCGGAAGCCAAGCACAGTGCCGTGCACATAATAGGGCCATTTGTTGAGGGAGGGAGTGAATGGTCTTACGCCTTCTACATGGCAGCCCATCCAGTCAGGTGAGGCAGAGCCTGGGGGAAACCGTGGCTGGACCACATGGCTGCTGAGTGAAAATGAAGCCTCTGACTGTGCTCTTTATGGACAGGGCTCTGATCAACCAGCACATCCTCATGGCTTGAAAGCATTCTGGGTAGCTCACCTTTCTAGTGTGTTTAGGGGTTTATAGGAGGCCAGTATCATTCTGCTGTTTAAAAATTATTTCTGAGTTCTCCCTGGATTGCTTTGGATAGCTTCGAAGTTAGGATAGCTCCTTCTTCCGATTGCTTTTGGCCATTTCCTGGCTGTGTCTGCTGCCGTCTCAGTCTCTGCAGCGTGATAAGTATCAGCTCTTTGCCCAGCCAGGCCCCAGCCCAGACGTTGTGGGCACCTCTGGCCATGCGATGGAGGCTCTGCGCTTCCCAGACATGCTTATCTGTCCATCTGCCCAGACCTGCCATTCCTTAAAAACAAAACTTTACAGTATGATCCTGCAATCACTTTCTAGACATGTGTCCCAAAGAAATGAAAACTTACGTCCACTTAAAATCTTGTACGTGGGTGCTCACAGCAGTTTTATTTGTGATAGTCCCAGGCTGGAAGTGACCCAAATGTCACTCAAGGGTGAATGGTTGGACAACCTGTGGTCCATCCATGCCACACAGTGCAACTCAACAACAAAAAGGAGTAGACTATTGATACACAACAACTCTGCGCCTTGGCTGAGTGAAAAAAAGCCAGTTCCAGAAGGTTATATACTGCATGATTCCATTTATATGACATTCTCAAAATGATGTAACTTCACAGATGGAGAACAGATTAGCGGTTGCCAGGGTTTGGGGAGGAGGGGCAGTTAGAGGGGAGAGGGGATGATGCCACTATAAAGGGACAGCTCGGGGGAGCTTTGTGAAGCGAAGAATTCTGTATCTTGATTATAGTGGTGGTTACACCTGATAAAAGTGCATAGAACACACATACACGAGTGTGTGTAATATTCATGAAATTTGAATCAGGTCCGTGGATTGTACCAAAGTCCATTTCTTGTTTTAGAGAGAGAGAGAGAGAGAGAGAGAGAGAGAGAGAGAGAGAGAGGAAGGAAGGAAGGAAGGAAGGAAGGAAGGAAGGAAGACAAAAGAGAAGGAAAGAGAAAGAGAGAGAGGGAGAGAAGAAGAGAGAGCGAGAACCTCCAGCGTTTGTTCACACTGTTTGTCAGCCCCTGGTTCGCCTCTGGGCTCCAGCACAATATCCAGGCAGGTTTGGAAGGGCCAGACTCTCCTGGCAGTCTCAGATGTTAGGGATACAGCTAAAATACTTTAGTTCTTTTTCTAGCCTACAATGAATACATTTTCCCAGAATCATCATAATCTCTTTGGGGAGCTCTACATATTTCCAGTTTATGCCTTTTCTTGGGGTATTGTGTTCTAAGTGGATTAGCTACCCTGTGAAGGAGAACTATAAACTTGTTTTGTTTATTTGATTATTCTAAGCCTAATCAGCTTCACCTTCACGTTTAAGGAGGATCCTTAATTGAATTACCATAGGACTTGCATTCTACCACTGCTTTATTTGGGGGCCAAATCTGTACTCTCCGAACCCCTGTCTTGCTCCTGGTGGTTCAAGGCTCCACCCCGCAGATGTCATGGGATGCCCAGGGCTGCTGCCCTGGGGGGTCCAGGGTGGTGGGCATGAAGAGCCATTCTAAGACTTGATTCATTTAACCCTCCCATCCCCCACATGAACAACCCCAGGAGCTCTGCTCTCTCTCCTTACCCTAAATCCCTGAAGAGAAAGACACAGGCCTCCTCCTGCCCAATCCCACCCCAACTCCCTGCTGCTCATCTAGGCCCACCCCCATCTTGTGCATCCTGATTTGGCGGGGCTCTCAAGAAGGCACACGATCATCCAGAAGTGTATCTTACCCTTTTTCCTATTTAGTGGTGAAGACCCTGAGACCCCAGTGTAGTTCATGGAAGAGCTGGTCTAGACCACCACGGTACTTCAGGCTGCCTCTCTTGAAGAATGAGCTCCTTAACTGTATTTTGGTTGATAGCTGTGTTTTGTTATTTGGGGAGTTCGGTGACAACGGAGGCAGGGCTTCACCTGCACTGCCCTGGCAACAACTTAAAGAGTTGGCCTTGGTGTCTCTGTGCCTCAGCCCTTACTCCCCTGGGGCTAGTGCTTTGAAGGTGAAGGTGCGGAAGGAGTGGGTAAATCTCAGGAAAAAGGAGGAGAGGCCTCTGGCTCTTCTGAGAGCTCCTTTGCTTATTGGTGCTCTGGCCTTTCGGAGCATCAGGTTTACATTCTGAAGGGGTGTCCTTTCCAGGGACGAGAGGCTGAGCCTGAAGGTGTGGGCTGTTGGAGTGATGCTGGGAAGTCCCGTGGGCAGGCTGAGACAGCATCCTTCAATGGGTTAAACGAACACCCCCATCAACCAGCACCCCCTCCCACGCACACACATGGGTACACATGTGTGCACACACGCACACACATTCCTCACAGGATTTAAGCATACTTATTCCTGACCTCTAGTGTGGTGAATGGTTAATGGCACAAAGAATATGACCCATCTGACCTGGTTTGAATCCTGACTCTGGTACCTCCTGGCCATGTGAGTCTTGTAAATACTCTCAGCCTCCACTTCTTCATCTTTAAATAGAGGTGATGAATGGCAGCTTTCTCATAGGAACGTCACAAGTACAGAGAGAATATATGTAAAGTATCCAATCCAGCCATTGGTACTTAGCGAGGGCTCAATAAACGTAAGTTATTTTGACAATGCTGATCATGACGGTAGTGAGGATGAATGCTTTAAGATCATTCCATATTTGTATCCTTCATGTTTTAGTGTTGGCAACGCTTCCTCTAGAAAATCTTCCCCAGTTGCACCAGAATAGATGGAGGACCCCTCCTCTGGGTCCCCTAGAATCCAAATTCCTCTATCTTAATATTTTCACATTGCACCATTGGTCTTGCTAACTAGACTGAGTTATTTTAGAACAGCATGCGCACCTTGTTTATCTCTCTGTCCCCAAGGTTAGCACAATGCCTGACAAATAGTAGCTATCGTATTTTTTGGACTATAAGATGCACCCCCCCAAATTTGAGAGGAAAAGGGAGGTGCGTCTTATAATCCAAATGCAGCTTACCTGGCTCACTGGGGGGGAGGGGTGGTGGCAGCGGCCTATGTTATTTATGTTATTAAATATTTTACTACATTTTTTGCTTCAAAATTTTTTTCCTATTTTCCTCCTCTAAAACCTAAGTGCGTCTTATGGTCCACTGTGTCTTACAGTCCAAAAACTTCAGAACTCAAGGTATATTTGCTGAATGAATGTATGAGCAAACAGGGGAGTGGGTGAATGAAAAGACGAAGTGCATGCAATATTCCTGGAACTCAATATCCCCTCTGAGACTATCATTCCCCGGGAACTTTGCTCGCTTCACTTCTACCTTCTGGAAAGTCTATCTCTACTTCCCCATTTCTCTTGAGCGCTCCCAGCCTCGAGGGCCCATCTAGAGTCCCAGCCTCCTCTGTGAAGCCTTCCCTGATCTCTCCAATCTGCCGTGATTGCTCCTGGGTTGGAACCCACATGGGAATTACGTAGCATTGATTTGAATTATCTGTTATCTTTTTTATATTTATGTCCTTTCTCCTCAAACTATAAGTTCTTAGAGGGCAAGGACTTAACCTTATACTGTTCTATATCTTCAGAGTGCTTTATGAGCCCCGGGGACCCAATCAGTGTTTGTAGGGAGAAAGTCAAATGAATTGCTATAAGGCAGAGGGTCCAGGAAAGCCACGAGCGGGATATAGGGTGGGGCACACAGTGGTGCTTCTCCCACCTTTAGCTCAGTTACCTTGGGCCTGTTCCTTGCTTTCTAGCACCTCATTTTCTTCAACTGCACAAAAAGTAAAAGCGCCTGCTCCAGAGGGTGGATAAGGAAGTAAATGCGGAGTCCCTGACACAAGTCACAGTAGTCACCATTACTGTCCCTTCTTCTTCTACAACCACTTCCACTTCCGTGGTCACCATCTACTGAACTCGTTCCACCGCCCTGCACTTTCCGTTGCCTCTCCCTGATCTTTATGAGACTCTGTGAGCAAGGTATTGGTCCCCTCGTGTGTGTGTGTGTGTGTGTGTGTGTGTGTGTGTGTGTGTGTGTGGTGGTCTCCTTGTTTTAAACACAAGGCAACTAAGATTCATACATGGTGGGTGACTTTGCAAAGGTCACATGGCTGGGAAATGTCAGCACCAGGAATCGAGTTGAGGTCTACGTGACACGAAATCCATACTATGATCATGAATTGTGGAAAGAGTACTGAAGTGTAGCTCCTGCTCTGCACTGACTTGCGCTGTGACATTGAGCAAGTCACTCAACCCTTCCCAGTTTCTTCATGATGAGGTGGTCGGGTTAGGTGGTCTTTGGCACTTACCATGATGGCTGCCTACCATGTCATGGTTTGCACGTGACTGTGAGCTCCTTGAGAGCAGGAACTAGACAGCAGTTGAGGTCCCTTCTGTAGCATCGCTCCTTCTCCTTACATAGACAAGGCCCGTGCAGGTTGTGGATGGGCGTCAGATTAACTGGGACTGCGGGGGGCGAGAAGGAAGAGTGCTGGCACGGTGCCGGCTGAGAGCGAAGGGCTGTGATGAACCAAGGTGGCAGAACCAAGTGCTGCTGCTGTCAGCCGTGGGACACCTGGTCTGGGTGAGAGGAGAAGGAGGGTTCTGATGTCCCTCCTTTTCACAGAGGGCTGCTCTGTGTCTGGGTTACAAGCATGTGGACAGGAGAGGTACTAAGGACCGGGATTTCTGAGCTCCTGGTTTCGGTGGCTGCGGAGAGAGGTGGTCTTGGCTCAGTGCTGTGGCCGGCCTTGGTTATCCATGCTGAATCAGAGCGTACAGAATTCAGCAACTGAGTAACCATGACCCACCCAGCTTCCCATGGCTTGAAATCGCTGTCTCCTCTCCTCTAGCCAGGGAAGTCAGTCCTCAATACTCAATACACAGCTCTGGGACAGACCCTGGATGCCCTGGGAGAAGCAACATTTATCACTGCTGAGAAGACCTTTGGGGCACTTAACATCTGATCAGTGGGGTTGTCCAGAGTGGATGGCTCCCAGTCCTCCGTGGTGGTCTTAACCCTCCATTGCTTCATGCCTGCCTGCTGCCTCCTTCAGTTGCTCTTGTTCCCTCTTCCTCCCAGAATCACACTGTTTAATCCCTCACTATGTATGGGTCACCTGCCCACTCTGGGCACAGCCCAGAGGTGACAAGTGGGCACCAAAGCATTTTGTAGGAGACACTGTTCGCTGTGAGGGAATGGCACCGCACGACCAAGTGCTAATTGGGGGCCCTCAGCCATGGACCGCGAGGGCTGTGCACAGGCAGGGCAGTCCATGTTGTCACTGCCTTCCTTCGGCCAAACATGATCCTTGGCCCCCCACTGCTCGCTGCCCGGTAGCACCAGGGAGGAGCTGGTGAGGTGGCCGCATGCAGGGCTGGAGGGCAGCTGCCAGGTGTACTCGGCCAGAAGGCAGCAGGTCTGGACAAGTCCTCATTGCTCTGGGGGTGGGTGGGGAACTGGGGGATGGTGGGGGGGGGCTTTCTGCTGAGGGGCCCCAGCGTAGTGAGCCAACTTTGATGATTTCTTAACAGGTCTTCTCAAATGTGTTTCTCCTCTTCACGGGCTCTGGGAGGGTGACTTTGAGGGTCTGTGTCAGAGGACCTCGGCTCCCAGCCTGCAGACAGAGGCCCTGACACAGCAGACAGGCTGGGAGGGCCCAGGCAGAGGGGGTATATTGTTCCTCTGGCTACTTTATTTCTTTGGTTTGTGGCTGTTTGACAACAGCAGTAAAAACAGCTTATAAATTAGGTGCCTGGCTGTAAACTGCAGGCGCAGCGGTGGTGCGGGGAGCAGGGGCGCTCTCCTCGGGTCCCTGCCTGCTGCCCCCGCAGGCAGACAGGCCCCCGGCCCCGGGGCAGGGCAGGGCAGGGGTGAGCGGGTCGGCCTCTCACCCTCAGTGCTTTCCCCCTCAGAGGCTCTTCAAAGAGAGATGTTTCTTTCTTTTCAGTACAGTCCACGTTACAAGCAGAAAACTGGAGCCCAGGGAACGTGAACCAAGGGATACAAGGTAGGGATTTTTTTTAAAGCTTGATTTAAATCAACCTCCAGAAGATCTCCAAGGAGGCCTGTCGGGAGGAAGAGCCGGCAGGCAGGGCTGGCTGTCAGGAGCTCGGCGTGACCTGGTGCATGCGACCTTCATGTCTCCTCCTTGGAGCCATGGCCTCTCTCTCCCAGCTCATTTAGAGAGCCAGTTATTCTAAGGGAGGAGGAGCCCGACAGAACAGGTGACAGGGTCTCAGGGTCTCGGCGCTGCTTTGGGGCGCTGCCAGGAGAGCCTCGTCTCCTGGCAGCTATGCAGACTGCTTCTCTGGCCACAGGAGGTGGCTGGCCCAGCACTCCACGAAGCCCTTCCCTTCTAGTCCTCGGAAGGAATAAAATCTGGTGTCCTGCCACTTCACCTTTCTGCTGCAGACCCCCTGGGAGCCTCAGGACTGGGGCCAGAGCTTAGAAGGTTTAAGCATCCACCCAATCGTATTTAATGCATGCTGTATGTGGAGGGGCCTCAGGACTTACATACCAATGAGCGCTTTCCCTTATGAGAGTTAGTTTCTGAACACAGAACACAGCTGTTTGGACTCAGCACCCCCAATTCTGTTTCTCTGCTCCTTCCCTCTGGCCCCTGGAATGGCTGTGCACACTCCTACAGCTGGGGCATCGCTCTGCATTTGCTGGTGTGTTTTCTTTGCCTGTGTCAAGGGGTCGTGTGTGTGCCCTGCCCACGAGAGTACAGCTGGGAGGGCAGGAATGGGAGCCGGCCCTAGATCAGGAATTCAGCTCCAGGAGCAGGCCAGGCCATACGAATGCCAGCAGGCAGAGAGAGGACTGCCAGGGCACCCAGGGAGAGGGCGCCCAGGCGGCCGGCCTGTGTGTCTGTGTGTGTGTGTGTGTGTGTGTGTGTGTGCGCGCGCGCATGCGCGCACGTGAGAAAACAAATCAACACTGAGGTACCAGTCACAAGTCTTGTGGGAGTTGCTGTTTTTTAAGGTGTTTTAGTTTTTAACTTATTCCCTCATCTTGCGGGACAGCTGCCCACTCATCCCACCCTGGCCGAAGTGCAGGAGGTGCTGGAGGGCAAGTTTCTAGGCCAAATTAGACCAATGTTAGATCCAACGTGTTTTAGACCAGTGAGCTACAAAGAGGTGTGCCATCTCTTCTGGAAAAAGAAGGCTTTTCAGACCCACTGGGAACATCTGGGAAGCACTCTGTCCAGTCTAATTAGCTGTGCAACCTTAGGCAAGTCACTTAACCTCTCTGAATTCAGAGTTTGTATGTTGGAAGTTAGGGAAGTGATCTCTGTGAAATTGCTGTGAAGACAAAATGAGATAATAGATGAGAAAGAGCTATGAAAACTCCCTCTGGAACGTCTACAATTCTACAACAGCAGCAACAGCGCCTAGGGTCAGCAGGTGTGGGCTGGGGTAAGTTCCCTCGGAAGCTAAGGACTTGCACACGTCTGCACTGTCAGACGTGTGCTAGCCTGACCCTCTCGCTTTTCCTGTGCTGTGTGTGTTTCAGCCATTTTGCACACACATGCAACCATTAAGGTTGACCATCCCAGCCACCTGGGGTATTTCCCCAAAGTGTGGGGCCCTGGACCAGGAGTGAAGGCTGTCAGTGTGACGGCCCTGCTCACCACCCTTAGCCTACACTCTGACCCAGGGGCCTTTAAGATGACTCTGGTTATAAATCTGAATCAGTTGTGGGGGAGTGGGGTCTCCTGGGCCAAGAGTTCCTTTGGGGAGTCAGGGTGACATCCCAGGATACTCTTTGGCTAGCCTATGGCTAATGTAGTTGTCTCCCATATGGGGGGGCTCCTCAGTGGGCTGTCATCCCCCCACCGATAAGGGTCTGTAAGCTCCAGGAGATGTGTTAGGGGCCATTAGGAACAGCTCCCACACCGCTGGGTGGGTTTACAATTTAAGACGTATTTCTGTTTGAGCAGAATGGAAATCAAAGCACCTTTCTTATGACTGAACTCTAGTTTCAACTCCAGAGAAAGTCTTCCCAACCAACCCCTAGTCCACACCAGACGTTCAGGCTGACCCATGCCCTCCCTCCCAGCCCCAGCTCTATTTTTCTTGTTTTTAATTTTTATTTATTGATTTTAGGGAGACAGAGGCAGAAACATCGATTTGCCGTTCCATTTATTTTTGCATTCATTGGTTGATTCTTGTATGTTCTCTGACCGGGGATGGAACCTGCAACCTTGGCGTATTGGGAGGATGCTCTAATCAAATGAGCTACCTGGCCAGGGCCTGTTGGCCCCAGTTGCAGGCCCACCCAGTGCACAGGCCTGGTATGGGTGTTCCTGCACCTCCGGGAGCTCCCAGAGCTGTGGCCCACGCCTCTTCCCATGTTCCACCTTCATCGGTCCATGATGACTCTTCACCCAGGGGCTTTTGGTTGGCTTTGGCCAAACTACAAATGCAGATTGCCTTGGGATTCTGTGGGGCTGGATTTAAGATGAGCCACACTTAGAAAGTTCCAGCATCTCCATGGATCTGGAGTCACAACTAGGTGCAGCGCCCTGGCACACAAGAGGGGAGTGGGGGGAGACCCTTCTCTCCTCCCCTGAGTTCAGTCTCCCGCTGGTGCCACCAGCGAGGCACAGTGTTGGGGTAAGGGGCACTACCAGTGCCGGTATTCCCAGGGTAATGTCTCTCCGGATCTCTGCTCTGGTTCTACCATAGCATGAAGAAAAAGACCTTCTTCCCTGCTGTCCCCGGCGCCGTATTTTCCCACCTACTCCTCCAGCTTTGTATCGATTTAAATAGAGAGAAGGCAGGTGGGGGGAGAAGGGAGCGACTAGGAGAATAAGAGGCGGACTAAAGCAGAGAGGGGAAGAGGAAGGGGGAAGAGGAAGAGGGATGAGCAGCATGGTGTGCGGGAGAGAGGGAGGTGAGTAGGAAAGAGAATGAGAGCCGAAAGAGAAGATAAGCAGAGAACGTGGGAGCAAGAAAATCAAAAGGGAGGGAGACAAGGAGAGGAGAGCGAAGGGAAAATTCCTTCCAGGCCACCTCTCCCCCACTGAGCCAGCTGAAGGGATCTGCTGCTTGGGATCCATCAGAGCCCAGCACAGCCCATCCCCCCACCCCATGGCAGAGCCTGCTCCACCGGATAGCCGGTCCTGACCAGGAACCCCGGACTTCATGGGATATTCGTGGACGAAGCTCTACCCCACTCTGTGCCCACCTGATAGGAGACCCCCCCACTGCTCCCCACATTCCCCAGTCCTGGTGTACACGGTACACCATCCAAATTCCTTTCTGTAGATGAAGCACTTTGCATGTGAGGTTTTCCTGTCTGTTCCAAGGGGAGAGGTGACGTCTGACAGGAGCCCCTAATCCTGCCTCTGGCAGGGGGTTCTGCGTGGGGGTTCCCCCGCGCAGGGCCCAGCTATCCCCAGTGCAGGCTCTTTGGGTGGGTGATCTCTGCACCTAGGGCTCAGCTGTCCCCATTCTGTTCAGTCCTGGGGCTTGGCTTAGGAAGACTCACATAGTGGTGTTTACAGGCACAGTTGGATGTGTCTGTGTTGCCATGACAACAGTGAGGGCTGCTCTGTTCTCTCACCCACCCCATACTCCGCTCCTTTCACAGGCTGAAAACCTGCCTGTCTCTCCATTCTTCCCCACCCCGTACACAACACTACTCCTAATTCCATGGGACTTGAGTACCCCTCCCCTACCTCCCCCTCTGCAGGAGTAAAACTACACTTATTTCTCTGCAGTTCTAAGAATGTAGGTTCCCAAGAGCTGGTTCCAAGCACTGAGGGCGGAGGGGTGGCCTATGTTGTGCCTAAGGACTGAGTGAGGTCTGTGGACACGGTAGGGCCTCAGGTCTTGAGCCTCCTCTGAAAAAATGCTTCTGCTTTCTTAGAGTGCCCCTCAACACACCCGTCCCAGCCCCCAGGCATCCCCAGGACCACTCAGCCTCCTCTGCCCCAAACACCTGTTGATCTCTTTCTTCCAGTTCCTGGTCAAGCTTCAGCTCCCCCTGTAATCTCTTGTGTTTAACTCCACCTCACACCCCAGGATCCCTCAGCATTTCAGTGCACTCTGGAGGAATGATTTGTACTTGCTTCTGTCACACGTGCCCCACATCTCCATTCTGGGCTGGGTTTTTGTGTTTGGCCTCCTCAGCAGCCTGAGGCAGTATTTTTTTTTTTAATTTCCAACACAGCTTGCCACCCCCCTGCTCCTATACCAGAACTCTTTCCTATGGCAAACCCATTCTGGGTAGATCAGAAGGCTTAACCAGCTCCCTCTCCTTCACCCTGCCCTACCTACCCAAGGGATGGGCACCTGGCCAGGCCACGTAGCACCTTCTCTGAGACCTGCTGTTAGGACATGGGACTTTTCCTCTAGACTAGAAACTGTGGAACGGTTTAGCCTTGAGCTTCCAGGGGCCGCTTTTCCCACTACATGAAAAAGAACCAGTAAAGGGCAGGAAGCAGTGTCAGGAGAATATACTGTATTTACCCATCATTCTGGAAACTTTCTGAGAGCAGATGATGGGTCACCCCTACCAGGTTGGAGCTCCCCAGGGGCAGGAGTTTGGTTCCCCCATCAGACTGCGAGCTCCCCAGGGTAGGCTGGTTTCTTAAGCAGGTTAGGGCAAAAGTCTTGGTAGTTTAGTTGGCTAATTCTCAGGCATTTAAGGCTCATCACCAAGGCTTAATTCCTTATTTGAATAACTTTGTAAAACTTACACCTGACTGTAAGCTCTGTCTTGCTCACCATGGGAGGTGATGAGTGTAAAGAGAAAGGGAAGGTGATTCTGCTCTTGGGGGTTTACAGTCCGCAGGAAAGCTTGTCTGTGCCACAACAGAAGTGGCATAGGGTCCAGTGGTTGTGTGCAAAGAAGTGGCAACATACCATGAGAAGGCAGGTCTGGAAAATCTTCAGAGAGAAGGGCCCCATGCCAGCTCCCAAAAGAGCAATAGGAGCTTGTCATGTGGGCAGTGTGGAGAATGGCATTCCAGACCAAGGAGCAGCCTCAGAAGAGGCACCATGTTGGAACCAGCCTTCAGGCTGCGGAGCTGTGGGTGTGTGTCAGGCATGGCGGGAGGATGGGGTTGGGGTCCCTGTAGCACTCAGGGACATATTCCCTTTCCCTCCTCTCCTGGACCCTCCCTGGCAGCAGGCCTTCATGGAATCATCTTCAGCTGCTTGAATGCTACAGTCTTTCAGGGCAGGTAAAGATGCTGAGCCACGCCCTAGGCTTAAAATGACCTCTTTCCTTAGCCCCAGCCCTGGGTTACCCTTAGTCAGAAACTCTCAGTTGCAGGTACCAGTAAATCCTTTAAGCATTCATCAGCTCAATTTAGCAGGAATTCCAGTATCTCTTTTTTTTCCCCAGTATCTCTTTCTTGATGCCCCTCTCCTCTTCCCCAACTCTTACCCCTTGTAATTGTTAGAAAAGTCCCAGGGTTTGTGAAGTGGGGAGGGACCAGTAAGTGGATAACAGGAGGGCTTGGTCAGTCTCTGCTTCTGTCACTGCCTCATGAAATGACACTCTGACAGTGGTCTTCACAGTCCTGTGTGGCTTCTCTGTTGCTGCCTTGATGACCTTGCTGAGCAGGCTCTTGAACAGACCAGCACAGGGTTGTTCCACTCTTGGTCCCTAGACATACTGCAAATAGGTGTATGCTTACGTGGTCAGCCACTGTCCCCAAAGGCCACCAGCTAAGTAGCTGGATGGGGGAGAGTTTCTAGTGTTAAACAAAATTCAACCAAGTAAATGTGAACATCTAATTGGCTTTATGAAATAACTCATGAATAGGGCAGCACCCCATCCACCAAGTAGAAGGTGCTCTAAAGAGCTGTAGAAAATGGAAGGTTTTTATAGGAAAAGGGGTGGGGCAAAGGAGTTATTAAGAAATGAAAAGAGGACTTCCGGCCAAGATGAAGGCATAGGTGGACACACTGTGCCTCCTCTCACAACCAAAATTAAGGACAACAAATATTTAGAAACAAGAAAACAACCAGAACTGATAGAAAATTGAACTGTACAGAAGTCCAACAACCGTTCATCCAGACCAGTAAGAGGGGTGGAGTCGTGGCAGGAAAAAGTGGAGGTGCGGACCAGGGCATGCAGGCAGCAGTGGCTGGCAGACCCCAGGCACACAGGAGGTGGCTAGCAGACCCCAGGCATGGGGTGGCAACTGTGCAGACCCAGTGAGGCTGCGCAGGGCGGCTGGCTGACCAGGTGGTCCCACATTCGAGCACAGATAATCCAGGCAAAGGGGAAGTGGCAGAGGGGACTGGAATCCAAGAGAGATCGGAGCTGACGCCATTGTTCCCTCTTGGACCCCGCCCCCACATACAGCATCACAACTCAGCGACTGGGCTGCCCCGCACTGGGAAACACCTAAGGCTCCACCCCTCACTATGTAACAGCCGCGACCAGACCCCCCCCCCAAAAAAAAACAACCCACCAAAAATGGTTCAAACTGGAGAACAAATGAAAGCCTCAGAGACAATTCCTCTAAGCAACAAAGAGATAGCCAACCTATCAGATGCACAGGTCAAAGCCCTGGTGATCAGGATGCTCACAGAATTGGTTGATTTTGCTCACAAATTAGATGAAAAAATGAAAGCTACAATACGTGAAATGAAGGAAAACACATTAGGAACCAATAGAGATGGGAGGAAAACTGGGAGTCAAATCAATGGAGTGGACCAGAAGGAAGAAACAAACAAACAAACAAACAAACAGGAAACAAGGAAGAAACAAGAATTCAAAAAAATGAGGAGAGGCTTAGGAATCTCCGGGACATCGTCAAACGTCCCGACATCCGAATTATAGGGGTACCAGGAGGGGAAGAAGAAGAGCAACAAGTGGAAAACGTATTTGAACAAATAATAAAGGAGAACTTCCCCAATCTGGCAAAGGAAATAGACTTCCAGGAAGTCCAGGAAGCTCAGAGAGTCCCAAAGAACGTGGACCCAAGGAGGAACACGCCAAGGCACATTGTAATTACATTAGCCAAGATTCAAATGAAGGAGAGAATTCTAGAAGCAGCAAGGGATAAGGGGACAGTCACCTACAAAGGAGTTCCCATCAGACTGTCAGCTGATTTCTCAAAAGAGACCTTCCAGGCAAGAAGGGGCTGGAAAGAAGTATTTGAAGTCTTGAAAGGCAAGGACCTATATCCAAGATTGCTCTATCCAGCAAAGCTGTCATTTAGAATGAAAGGGCAGATAAAGTGCTTCTCAGATAAGGTCAAGTTAAAGGAATTCATCATCACCAAGCCCTTATTATATGAAATGTTAAAGGGACTTCTCTAAGAAAAAGAAGATAAAAAATATGACAGTGAAAAGACAGCAAACTCACAGCTATTAACAACCACATCTAAAACAAAAGCAAACAACTAGAACAGGAACAGAAACACAGAAATGGAGATCACATGGAGGTTAGCAACAGGGGAGTGGGAGCAGGAGAGGAGGGAAAGGTACAGAGAATGAGTAGCATAGATGGTGGGTAGAAAACAGACAGGGGGAGGGCAAGAATAGTGTGGGAAATGTAGAAGCTAAAGAACTTATGACACATGGACATGAAATAAATGGGGGGATGTGGGTGGGAGGGGGTATGCAGGGTGGAAGGGAATGATGGGGGAGAAATGGGACAACTGTAATAGCATAATCAATAAAATATATTTAAAAAAAGAAATGAAAAGAGAAAAGAATAAATTGTTTGGGGCCTGGGAAAGGTTTTTTCAAGCAGAATGCCTCTTCTTTCTGGGGTGGGGTGGGGTGGAAAGTGTCCAGGCAACAGCTAAATTACCTCATTGGTGTTGACCAGAAAGCTTCATACTGGTTGATTGACATTATGTTTCTAGGAGAGGTCAAAACTGTAGTTTGACCAGGTATTGAGTCTAGATTTGAAATTATGGACTTTTAGCATAAGTGCGACCATTTGGGGCCTGGGGTTTTCTCTTTAACAATGGCCACGGCCCCATTCTGTGCCAAAACCAGTCACTGCCACCAACATAATCTAGGCTCCAGCATTAAGGCCCCATGGTGAGTCTAGACCAGTGGTCCTCAAGTTTTATTGTGTATTAGAATTACCTGCAGAGCACATTCAAGCACACATTTGGGGCCACACCCTCAGAGGTTCCGATTCAGCAGGTCTTGGGTAGGCTTAACAATGTGCACTCCAACAAGCTCCCACGGAATGCCAATGCTGACTGATGCTGCAGGCCAGGGACCACACTGCATAGCCCTGTCTACAGCCCCTCCCCTCAGGGTAAATTCTCCCTGTGGCTCTTGGTGCCCATTCTCTCAGTATTGTCTGAGGCCGTCACCATCTCAGTCCATCAGGACTTACTGAATGTGAGTAAATGAGAGATCGGGGTCTTGATCCTTTTCCTTTCAAGAGGCTCCTTTGGGCCCCATGGAAACTGCTCTGTTCCTTTCCCCAGGTGCCTTCGTACCCTCGATACGGATAGGGGGTTCCCTGGAACCAGCAACATCAGCATCACCTGGCAGCTTGTTAGAACTTTAAATTCTTGGGCCTCACTTCAGACCTATGACCTGTGTGCTCTTTAATATGGTGGTCAGTCAGGTGAGGCCACAAGAAGAGACATAGGAAGGCTCATTTATTAATACTCACAGCCTCTAGAAACAGGAGGCACATCCCATAGGGCCATGTGGGGAAGCACCAGCATTGTCAGGAGGCAGAAGGAGTGGGAGGAAGGGAAGAGCCTAGGTCAGGGCCTTCACTGGGGGCTTCCTCGGGAAAGGCAAGGCAGGAAAGGGTAAACAGTTTAGGGCTGTCTAGTGTGAGTATGATGGAGGCGGAGGAATACTGCCTCCCAGGGCGCACTGAAGGGAGAGCGGGCCAGAGAGAGGAGGTTTGGCTCTGGACTGGTTGGCTTGTGCATCAGAGGCGTGCTGCCAGCCAGGTCCTTTTCGATCTCTAAGAATCGGTTGGCTCTGTGAAGGGCAGTCTCTCTCCCCGGCCAGAAATGTGTTTGAGATTCAGCACATCATAATATACAGAAAATAAAAATGTGAGCACAGCACATAGCAATTCAGGAGCTCTGGGGGCGAGTGAGGCACCGCGCTCTGTTCCAACACCCTCTCCCGGGGGTTCCCATTCACACGTGTCTAATGGAGCTACCAGAAGGGTGGCCTTTATCAAGTCATAAAGTAGGTCCCTTCATGTTTCCACGTGGGACCCTTTCCCCTAGCTTTGCCTAAGCAGGAGGGGCTTCTCACATGACTTTCCTGAGGGGATTTGCTGAATCAGCCCCGTAGCCCAAGGGAAGGACAGCTGCAGGCTGGGGGCCATTTGTGGTCAGTCCCGCCACTGCCTGGTCTCGGGTTTGTCACTACCTTCCTTGAGAGTCTCCAGCAGAAGGTGCGGACGGAACCTAATGACCTCGAAGTTTCTTCCAGCCCTGCCTTTCTTTGAGTCTCCTCACCATGCCCCACATTCTTATCTAGCAAGTAGAGGCAGTCTCTGTCCTGTGTTGTGGAGCTGGAATGTCGCCATGTGTGTGGATGCGCCCAGCATGTGGTAGAGGCTTGATAATGTTAGTAGAATTTGAAATCATTCTCTTGTCCCCCCAGTTTTGCCAAACCTTCCTTTTAATTTTTATTTCTGCCTCCACTCTGTGCTTTCACCAGGCCTCAGGGGTCCTCTCCACTTCACAACAGTCTTCCCTTTGCAGAATTAGCTCCTTACAGCCTACAAACATCGTGGGGGAGGAGTCCCCCATACACTTCCTCAAGACTCAGGTGACAGAGGGAAGAACTGGGGCTGTGCCCTCTGCATCAGGCAAGAGAGATGGAAGGCTTCAGACATCTGCTCAGTGGCCTCCTGCTAAAACCCAATTTCCCTTCCCCTTTCAGGCAGATGGCAATTAGCCCCTCTGAGGAGCAGCTCAGAATGTCTGCACCCAGAGTCCAGTGGAGACCCCTGAGTGTCTCCTTGCTTGTCACCAGCCCCTCTCTGTCTCCTCTCCCCACCCCACCCCTCTCTGCCAGGGTGCCTCTGCCAAGGGCTGGTTATTTATATCCTGGAGCAGCTGCTGACAGACAGCTGGGAGCTGGGAGGCGGCTGACAGGGATGAGCGAGGCAGAGATGACAGGGTGGTGGGTGGTACTGCTACTCTTAGCAGGACTGCTGGGCAGAGCATCCCCCCTTCACCCAGGGAGGGTAAGACTTAGGCATGGTTGACAGAGGCATCTGGGAAAGGTCACCTGGAAGGGAAGGGAGCAAGGTCAACAAATCTTGGGATGGGGAGGCAACTGGGATGGAGGGAAGAACTTTGCTCCTGTTGACCTTTTTCAGAAGGGGCGGGAGGAGCTGTGGCTTAATTATCTGGGCACTTGCCCATGGCATCTGCAGCTCACAAGCTGTATGACCTCGGGCAAGTCACTCTGGGTAAAGTGAGGGTTGGACAGGATGTTCTCCAAGTTCTCTTCCAGCTCCAATGGTGGAGAAGCCACAGACACAAACCCTGGAGCCTGAAGCCTGGCTCTGCCACTTGCTGGCCAGGTGACCTTAGACAATTTACTTAACCTCTCCATGCCTCCCTTTCCCTCTTTGTAAAATGGGGGCTCTTAGTAGTAACTATTTTGTAGAAATGAAATGTGTTAATCACTACGTGTGACTGCCTGAAAACAGTGCTAGCTAGGTTCATGGTCATACAGTTTAAACAGAACTGAAACAGGGTGTAGCCCAGAGGGGGGCTCCAAATAAGGATCTGGAACGGGGTCCAGAGCTCAAGGTGTCCAGGAAACATTAGAAAGATATAAAGGATGTCCTCACCCTTTCCCCCTACAGGTGTGAGTTGGGGGAAGGGACACAGAGCAGGAACATGCAGAGCTAGCTGTTTTGTTCTGCAATAGCTCTGTAGCTAACCTCTGGCATGATCATTTAACATATCTATAACTTTTAACTGGTCTCGTAGATTTGTTAAATAGCTGTAGCCATGCTTTGAGCCAGGGGGATGGAAAGGACTTCCACTCAAGATGTTACTGGGGGGCAGCTCCCCCTGCTTACAGTGCCTACGTGAGAGCCTGGAGAAGTTTGGCTCCACGCCATCGGGCCTCACCTGCCCAGACTCACTATGGCAGCCCAGTAAAGCTGGAAGGATACGGGAGTGCTGGCAAGTGTAGCCAATTATAGGAGGAGTCGGAAATGGGGCTGCAGAGGAAGATTGGCTCAGGGATTTAAACCCAGACATGGTAGCCATCGGAGGGAGGACCATGCACTTTTGGCAGAGTGGGGACCCCCACAGACTTGGTGAGAGAGAACCATGTGGTTTTGGCCAAGGTGGAGACCCCCACAACTTTGCTGAGAGAGAAGCACGTGGTTTTGGCAGAGTGGAGGCCTCTGAAGCTTTGGTAGAAGGGAGCCATGTGGCTTTGGGGTGCTCCCTTTGGCCACGTGGCTTAGGAAGTAGGAGAGACTGTGCCTGGAAGAAAAGGGGTGAGAGGACTCTTGCTGGTGGGCCATGAGAAGGTGCCACATGGCTTTGGACTAACTGGAGATACTGGCAGCGACACAGCTGATGGTGCCGGGAGCCTGGATCACAGACGTCTACTTCTTTTCCTGAGATACAGTACCCCAGACTAGGGCAGAGGGAGAAGGAAGGACTGTGTGCATCTGTGGGTGTCCTGAAGGACTTTGATATTTTAATGAAGACGTTAGGTTACTACTTTAAGTCTGTATACTTTTAAATAAACATTTCCTTTCTTTTTCACAAATTTCTGGCATTAAGAGACGTCTTTCCTCTGGCGGCAGACAAGCGAACCTAGTGGGGGGCCCTTTTAGTGATAGTACATGGTGCCCCTCCTTGGCCCTATTCTGTAACAGAACTACAAGTCTATGATTCTTTGGATGTGTCCTCTTGCTCTACAAAGGTAACTGTATTGGAAAATATTAAAAGAAAAGGGTGGGCCCTTCTTTATATAATTGCAGGAAGAAGGGGGAGGTTCCATGGGTTCGCATGCTTTGTATCATCAAATGGGTAACCTGCAGTTGGGAAGTGTTTGGACTAAGGCTACACTGGTTTGGGCCTGAGTCCTCCTCTTCTGCCTGTTCCTCTGCTAGCTGTCTCTAGGGACTGCTATTGTTCACTCAAAATAGCAAAAAGTCAAAAGGTTACTGTGTCTTTTTCTGATTCTGTTTGTCCTTTTCTCCTTGCCTCTCCCCAGCTTCAGTCTTTATTTCAACCCCTTGCCATCCCTCTATTTTAAAAACTAATACCTGGTCTTGGAGAGAACCTTATCCCAAGTGTGTAATTAAGTCCCTGGGCACAGCTGTGCTTACAGCACCAGCCTGGCTGTCAGGGGGGAGCAGGGGCTCAGCAGGAATCCGGGGAGGGGGAGAACCCATCTGTCCATCTACCAGTTCTGAGCCCAGCCACAGGCAAACAGACACGCTGGGTTTACACCAACACCACCTCACTGCCTTGTCTGGGAGCGGCTGAGGCCCATGCGCACAGTGCCCCCTCTCTCTCTCACTAATCTTGCCCCTCCTCTCTTTAGAAAAGGAGTTTCCCCACAACAGATGAAGCAAAGAAATCTGATGTGTTACCATGGAAACCAGCTGAACACAAACTCTTAGCTTCAGCTAATATTTGACTTGTAGAAATATTCCCATAATCACAAAGTAAATGAACACACACACAAACATATACCCACTTATAAAAGAAGAATAATTATTGATTTATTTCTCTGTCGTCATAGCAATTAGGTTCCAATGTTGGAGTCCAGACGAGGGGTGAGGAGGAGAGGGCTCTGTTCCCCTTTAGAGAAGACCCTTGCAATTCACTCCTTTCTTGGAAACCTGGAGCATCAGTTCCAACATCCTAACATTGCCTAGGAGTCACATAAAAGGAGGATTCCCAAAGTCTGTAATCCTTTGCTGAGTCATCTGGGTTCGAGACCAAGGTTCAACTTAGGTTTCAAACAGTCCCCTGCCTTGCCCTGGCTGCTGTGGCTCAGTGAATTGAGTGCCCGCCTACGAATCACGGGGTGACCAGTTCGATTCCCAGTCAGGGCCCATGTCTGGGTTGCAGGCCAGGTCCCCAGTTGGGGGCATGTGAGACGCAATTGATGGATGTATCACTCCCATATTAATGCTTCTCTCCCTCTCTTTCTCCCTCCCTTTGCTTTTCTCTGAAAGTAAATAAATAAAACCTCAAAGAGTCCCCTGCCTTTAGCCAATGCCACAGCACCGGGTAGAGGAGAGCGTCAGAAATGGTTAGTTATTCATTAAACATTTCCTGATCACCCACTATGCATCAAGTGCCAGGAATTACAGGTAATAAAAAAACCTGGTCCCTGTCATGACAAAGCTCACAGCTCAGGCAGTGGGAGGTATAACAAAAATTATCTGTTACTAATAATAAGGGATCCATATTTGCAAATGATTTTTACTTATGCAGAAATATTGCATTCAAGGTGACTCCTATGATGTCATGCATTCTTGAGGGGAGAAAGTGAGAATTGGGACCACCCCCAGGCCTTCCAGCTTTCCCATCTTTAGTCACTCTGTCACGTGCCCCAGCTGCACCGCTGCCACCTCTCTTCCCTTCCCATAGTTATCTGCCTTCCCAAGTAAGAGCTGTCTCCTTGTGAAAGGGGTCAACCTTGTGCCCCACGGAAGCAACACAGGTGCCATAAGGCCCACAGGGAAGGTGAATGCTGCCCTCGCGGTTAAGCCCCACACATTCTCACATGGTGTCTCATTTAACAGGTGAGCTGTGGACCTCAGACAGGTCAAACACGCACAAGGTCACACAGCTGTTTGGAGACAGGGCCTGAGCTCTCCCAGGCAGGTTTGCAGCTCTCCAGTGCTTTGTTCACTGGTCCAGACAGACAGGCCTGGTGGCTTTGTTCAAATGCACATGTATCAGAGTCCTTCTCTGTCCGCATTCTCCAAATCGAGCTATTCCTATCACTCTCTGTTCTCTTCATCTGTTTTCCCCCCTTAATACTCATCACCACAGGACCTGATGTATTTGTTTGTGTACAGTCTATCTCCCCTTGTTGGATCGGAAGCTTCTGTCTAATTTGTTCACTGCTATATTCCCTGCACGTAGAATATTGCCTGGCACAAAGTATCCGCTCAATGCGTCATTTGAATGAGTGAATGGATGAACAAACAGACCTCAAACAGAACCTATCTTCTGCTCTGCCCCTTTTGAGGAAGCCACTACAGGTCACCAGGAGCAGGCCTCTGAGGAAGCTGTCCTGGATGCCAGGGGCATGAGCTGTCCCCGTCTTAGGGACCTGAGAAGCACACAATCTGCAGCCAAGGCTGCCAGAGAGGACCTGAAACTTTCAATAAGACAAAATGACAGATGTAAGGATTTGAGGTCTGATGCTGTTTCCCCCTCCCCGACCCCACATTGAGTCACCTCTCAGTCTGTTCTCTCCGTCCCAGGGCCAACTTCCTCCTGCCCCACAAAGCCACTCCCAGAGCTCAAACGGAACCATCTATTTGATTTCCATCTCATTGAGAAATAAAACAAATAAAGAAATAAAACAAATGCCGCTAAATGCTGCTTACTTTTCCTTCCATTCACCCCAAGGCAGGCCTGTTGTGGCTCCTGAGATCCAGAGGGGATAATCTAGGTGGTTTCTGTGGTTCAGGAGCTGGGGACCTCCAGAACCTTCACAATAAAAAAAATGGGACTGCAACTCCAGTTTGAAACGGGGTAGAGAGGGAGGAGGTTGGAGGGAAGATAAAATGGCCCCAAAACCTGCCTGACTCAATTATAGCCACATTTGCATAACAGAGACTGAGAGCTCACTTAGAAGTAGTAATCAGATTCTCTGGTGATCAGGGACAGTTTCCAACCTGGGGAGAGAAATGGAAATCCAACCTTGAAGTGGAAAAAGAATGTACAAAACTAAAGATCACCACCGGGTGGTGGGACTCTGGGCCTGACCTGACCTGGCAAGCAAGGTTTGCAACCCAGACCTTGTGGTTGTTCCTGGCAGAAGGTGTTGACATGCAAACCTGCTTTCTAGGAAATTATTTTCCCAGGCAGAAGGACCAGGAAGAGCCCAGACCCAGCTGAAGTACACCTGAGTGTTCAGGAAAATCAGGGGGCCTTGCGGCTGGAGCAGGAGAGTGAGCAGAGGGGAAGTGAGAGGAAACATCAGAACTGGTGAATATCTTGGGCTTCATAGGTTCTCCTGGGATTTACTCTAGTGAGAGAGAGGCCACTGGAGGGTGTAGCTCGGAGCAGGGACTTGCTGTTTGGCAGACTGTAAAGGCAAGGCTAGATCCAGAGAACCTAGTTCAGGAGGCAATGCGGTAGTCAGAGGGCTCAGCTGGTGGCTGTAGAGGTTGCAGGAAGGGCTTGGAGCCAGCAAAATTGTTTACTGCATCAGATGTAGAATAAGAAAGAGAAAGAAAAGATTCAAGAACAGTGGCCAAGGTTTTAGCCTGAGCAATTGGAGTTACCATTTTCTAAGGTGGGAATGAATGGGGAGGGAAGAAAAGTTCTGTTTTGGAGCTGTTGGGTATGAGCCTGTTAAATATCCAGGTGGAGATATTGAGAAAGCAGTTGGAAACTGGAGTCTGGAGTTCAGAGGAAGAGGCCTGGGTGGGAGCTATAAATTTGCATATAGATGGCACTTAAAGTAATGAGAGTGGATGAGATCACCAAGGGAGCAAGTGCTGATAGGAAGGAAAGCAGGTCTGTGAGTGAGCCTGAGACTGGAGATGTTTAGAAGCTCTTTCTGGAGGATAGCGGGATAGGAGAACATCAGTCTGGGTAAACTGAGGTCTAGATTTCAAGCACCCAGGCCTTTGCACAAAAACTCTCCAGCCTCAGATCCTGAAAATGAGAACTGAGGTGGCCCAGTGTTAGCAAGGAAGGTTGAGCCAGAGGACAGAGCTAATTATGACTTGGACAAGTCCCTTCCTTTTTCCAGGCCTCAGCTTTCTCCTCTGTGAAAGGAGGGGAGGATGCTTGGTCTGTGAGTACTCTTCCAGCTTGAACTTTGAGTTCAGCTCCAGGAAGTCTAGTGCACTCAAGAGACATAACTGACCTCAGGGAGACAGCTGAGTTGATACCTTGTTCTCCTCCTCTGGTTCTTGTCTACAGCAGCAATTTTCAGCTGGTGTGCCATGGTACGTTGGTGTGCCACAAGAATTTTTATAACATGCAGTGCCTCACTATTTAGTCAGGGCCTCTGACCTCTTTCCCCTTAGATTGTTTTATGACAACAGCCAACACAACAGTAGCCATCCAGTGTGAACGAATTAAAATTATATCTATTTTTCTTGTCACATCGGCAAAACATATATTTTTGGCATACCACAGAAACTTAGTAATTAGTTTATGTGTGCCATGAGGTGAAAAGGTTGAAAATCGTTGGTCTACAATGTGTAGTTGGGCCTTGTTATTTGTGGATTGTATTTTTGCAAATTTGCCTACTCACTGAAGTTTATTCGTAATATCAAAATCAATACTCAAGGGGCTTTGGAGGTCATTTGCAGACACGTAGAGAATAGTGAAAGATTTGAGTGCCTGAGGCTCACATTCCCAGCTGAGGTCATATAAATGCAGAACCAGACCAAAATGGTCCTATGCTGTTTAACAAGATTCGGATTTGCTTTTCAGAGACAGCAGCCCCAAACCACCAGGCCTGCAGCTGAACCATGTGCAGAGGAGAGAACTTTGACTTCCAGCTGCACCAGGAACCAAAACCCCTCCTCGAACAAAGGACCGGGACATAACCAGAACTTGAATTCCAGAACCATTTCAGAAGCAAATAATTTGTTGTCCAGGAAGATCTGGTGTTCCAAGGTCAAGTTCTAGGGTCCTCCAGTTAAAACCTGCCCTACCAGCACTTCCCCTTAACCTTTTAAAAGCCTTTAACTTAGTCCAGTGAGCAAGATGGATTTGAGGTGCTGTTAGGTCTCCCATCTGCTCAGTTCATGCCTTTTAGATCAGTTAAACGTTCCTTACTCCAAACCCTCACATTTTGAGTTTGGCCTTTCGAAGCCTCAGACACACAAACTTTGGCCTGGTAACAGTCAGATGAGGCGACTCTCTGCCTTCTTGTTTTTTATTGGTGATTTCACTACTTAACGTGGCCCCCACATGTAGCGCTGAAGTGCTGTCCGATGTTCCTAAGCACACGAAGGCTGTGAAGTGCCTTGTGGAGAAAATGTGATTAGGAAAGCCTTGTTCAGGCATGAGTTATAGTGCTGTTGGCTGTGAGTTCAATGTTAATGAATCAACAATACCTATTAAATTAGGTGTCTTTGAAAAGAAATTCACACAGAAAAAGGTTATTTGTTGATAGATTGACACAAACATTATGACCAGGAACTTGCAAGAACCTAGCCCTGCATTTCCCCTAGAAGCAATGGTTCAGTATTTGCCAATTTGTGTTTTCAGCATTTCGTAGACAGTGATGGTTACTGGACAGCAGTTGGGCCCAGAGTGGGTGCGCCCTGGGCTAGCTTGTAGAGTGTGTGTTCTTGACTTAGTGCAGGAAAGATTTTACAGTACAAGTCCAGACGATTTTGAGAGTATGTTTATTAAAGCTGTGGAGAGTGAAACGAGGAAGGGCTTAGGATAGGAGAAGACAGGAGAGCCTAGACGGCGCTCGGCTTCGGCTCTCTGGAGATGTTAACGTTACAGGAAAGGAGGAGGCACAGCAGGGCTGGTGCTGCCTCTGTGAAAACTCAGAGAAAAGGGGCCAGGACAGGTTCAGGGGTTAGCCAGGAAGGATCTGCCGCTGCCCGATGCTGCCCTGGTTGCAAGTCTCATGGGGACCCTTAGAGCTCAGGAGAGAGAAGTAAAGGTGCACCCCTGAGAGGGAAGAAAGGTCTGTGCATGCTCCTGAGACAGCCTGAGCTTGTCTTTGACTTGAGGGTTCTTATTTGTTTTCTAAAGGCGGGAATTTTAGGGGAGATTTCAGGGGAGGATCTCAATAGAATATTCATCAGCTTTATGCTGATTTGCCAAAATGAGATTTATTCTCCTGACTTTAACAGTTCTTGAGTGTGGTTGGCACAAATGGCACTAATTGCATTTCTGTTATCTATCTCCAGGAGTAGGGTGATTTGAGCTATTTATCCTCTGTTGGGGAGGGAAGTCTAAACCCTTTACTTTTTTTAAATATATTTTATTTATTATGCTATTACAGTTGTCCCATTTCTCCCCCATCATTCCCCTCCACCCTGTACATCCCCTCCCACCCACATTCCCCCACTTTAGTTCATGTCCATGTGTCGTAAGTTCTTTAGCTTGCACATTTCCCACACTATTCTTGCCCTCCCCCTATTTTCTACCATCTATGCTACTTATTCTCTGTACCTTCCCCCCACTTCCCACTCCCCGGGTGCTAACCCTCCATGTGATCTCCATTTCTGTGTTTCTGTTCCTGTTCTAGATGTTTGCTTAGTTTGCTTTCGTTTTAGGTGTGGTTGTTAATAGCTGTGAGTTTGCTGTCTTTTCACTGTCATATTTTTTATCCTCTTTTTCTTAGAGAAGTCCCTTTAACATTTCATAGAATAAGGGCTTGGTGATGATGAACTCCTTGAACTTGAGCTTATCTGGGAAGCACTTTATCTGCCCTTCCATTCTAAATGACAGCTTTGCTGGATAGAGCAATCTTGGATGTAGGTCCTTGCCTTTCATGACTTGGAATACTTCTTTCCAGTCCCTTCTTGCCTGGAAGGTCTCTTTTGAGAAATCAGCTGACAGTCTGATGGGAACTCCTTTGTAGGTGACTGTCCCCTTATCCCTTGCTGCTTCTAGAAGTCTCTCCTTCATTTGGATCTTGGCTAATGTGATTACGATGTGCCTCGGTGTGTTCCTCCTTGGGTCCAACTTCTTTGGGACTCTCTGAGCTTCCTGGACTTCCTGGTAGTCTATTTCCTTTGCCAGATTGGGGAAGTTCTCCTTTATTATTTGTTCAAATAAGTTTTCCACTTGTTGCTCTTCTTCCCCTTCTGGTACCCCTATAATTTGGATGTTGGGATGTTTAAAGATGTCCTGAAGGTTCCTAAGCCTCTCCTCATTTTTTTGAATTCTTGTTTCTTCCTTGTTTTCTGTTTGGTTGTTAGTTTCTTCCTTCTGGTCCACTCCATTAATTTGAGTCCCAGTTTCCTTCCCATCACTGTTGGTTTTCTGTGTGTTTTCCTTCATTTCACGTATTGTAGCCTTGATTTTTTTCATCTAATTTGTGAGCAAAATCAACCAATTCTATGAGCATCCTGGTCACCAGTGCTTTGAACTGTGCATCTGATAGGCTGGCTATCTCTTGGTCGCTTAGATAAATTGGCTCTGAGGCTTTGATTTATTCTCCTGTTTGAGCCATTTTTGTTGTTGGTTTTTTTTTGTTTTTTTGCTTTTGTTTTTTTTTTTTGGTCTGGTTGCAGCTGTTACGTAGTGAGGGGCAGAGCCTTAGGTGTTCCTGTGGACAGGGCAGCCCAGTCACTGGGTAGTGATGCTGTATGTGGGGGTGGGGTCCAAGAGAGAATAATGGTGCTTGCTGTGCTCTCTCGTGGATTCTAGTCCCTTCCGCCGCTTCCCCTTCACCTGGACTATCTGTGCGCAAATGTGGGACCACCTGGTCAGCCAGCCGCCTTGTGGGCCTCAAGGCATGGCCTCACTGTGTCTGCATCATTGCCACCCCATGCCTGGGGTCCGCTAGCCGCCACCTGTGCACCTGGGGTCTGCTAGCTGCCTCCTGCACACCTGGGATCTAACAGCCATTGCTGCCTGTGCACCCGGGTCCGCCAACCTCCACGTTTTCCTGACTCGACTTTGCCCCTCTGACCAATCTGGATAAATGGTTATTGGACTTCCATATAGTTCAATTTTTCTATCAGTTCTGCATGTTTTCTTGTTTCTAAATCTTTGTTGTCTTTAATTTTCATTGTGCAAGGAGGCACAGTGTGTCCACCTATGCCTCCTTCTTGGCCAGAAGTGTAAACCCTTTTCTCTTGAGCATCCTTGAACACCAGAACTATTTCAGAAGCAAAGAATTCACTGTCCAGGGACATCTGGTGTTCCAAGGCCAAGTTCTTGTGAAAATAGGGTTTTGTGACTTACTAGATGGCTGAAAACTGCTGGGCCATTTAACTATCTGTCTCAGTTTTCCTAGTCCACTGGTCTTGGCTTACTGGCCTGGCTCAGTAACTACTGTGAATAACAGTCAGTGCATTTAGTTGTTTGTTAAACCCTGGTATATGCACACACGTGAAGTAGTTTCAGAACCGCCAACCCGTATACATATCCCTGTAAGAAGCGATTTCACTGACTAGAATATAGAACTTGTGTGCATGTCTATTTTTTTGTCTTTAGTCTTATAGTATTCGGTCCAAACTGTTTTCTAAAGTTACTTAGGTTAGTTCTTTTATTTCCCATCCCCTTCAGTGGTGGTATATGATTCATTTATAGTACATTTTGGTTTATTTCTCAGCTTGTATTCCCTTTTAGGTTCCTCTAACATTCTGGTTATTTTTGAAAAATTTGTGCACAGTGCCCTGGCTGGTATGGCTTAGTTGGTTGGAGTGTCATCCCCTAAGCTAAAAGGTCGTGGGTTTAATTCCTGGTCCGGATGATACTGGTAGACATTCTGTCTGGACCACTGGGAGCAGCTGAGGGCAGGAAAATAAGAGGGACTGTCAGGGGAGATGGGGCTAAGCCACAGGGATGAAACCCGGGAGCTGCTTCTGCACTGAGCCAGCTAGCTCCATGGAGCACTGAGGGCTTAGCATGCAGCCAAATGATACCTTTTCTTTTCTTTTTCTTTTTCTTTTTTAAAAGATTTTATTCATTTGTTTAGAGAGAGTGGAAGGGAGAGAGAAAGAGAGGGTGAGAAACATCAATGTGTGGTTCCCTCTCACATGGCCCCCCACTAGGGACCTGGCCTGCAATCCAGGCATGTGCCCTAACTGGGAATCGAGCTGGTGACCCTTTGGTTCTCAGCCCGAGCTCAATCCACTGAGCAACACCAGCCAGGGTAAGCAAAAACCACCTTTTCAAACTGCCGGGGCTGGAGCAAAGACACTGAGTTTCACAGGGCTTGTGTTGAACTGAGTGCATTCTCCCCTGCCCCTGGGGCAAGAAGGCAGAAGAAGGAAATTCTTACAGTGAGCACGCACAAGGCTAGCAAGATAATTGGATAAGAGAAAAAAAGCCCTTATACCCACTTCCAGTAGCCAATTGGGGGTAGGAATAGGGGAGGAAGGCACATGTGCAATAGAAGTTAAAGTGGCAGCAGGAGGAAGTGCTGGACCCAAGAGGGCTTTCAGGCTAGCCAAGGGAAAGAAGGGATCAGTTGGGAGGTGGACCCACCAAAAGTGTGTGAAAGTTTGGGAAGTTAATTGGTTATTCTGAGAAAGCACCTGGCCTGTCCCACATCCAAAGCTAATATAAACCTAGGGGAACAAAGAAATCACTCTCTTGCTCTTGGCTTACTGCTGAAGACCTGCTCTCGGATAATGTAGTTGCCTGGCCTCTCCATGGACCACGTGACTTAGGCATCATGTGGCCTGTGGCCTCCAGGAGGGAGTCTCTCTCTTGATGACCTGGTGGAGCATGTGCCAGGGCTTTTCCATGCTCTCTGGCCCAGGAGCATGGGACCTTGTGGCCCTAGGACCACACAGCCAATGGCAGCACTGGCTCCACATGCAGCCTCTAGGAGGGAGCCTGAAGCTGGGCAGCGCCTGGGAACAAGCTAAGCTACCTGGGTAACCGCTTAGAAGTTGCCTTGGGCTTCAAAAGATGGCAACTTGAAGTGGAGCAGGAATTCTGTGTACTGCCTTTTGTTTTGGCCTTGCTGAGGACAGTTGGATTTTGTCTGGGTTTTGTGGAGGAGATGATCTTTGAGTTGGGGAGTTTGCTATTCTCCCAGACTGTTCAGCATTCAAATAAAAAACTTTTTCCTTTCTCACTAACCTTTGCCTCTAGAGTTTGCCTTTTGGTGGCAACAGACAGCCAAACCCCACTTTGGTCTGGTAACAAGGGCATGTGCCTAGGTCGTGGGTCCAGGTGCATGAGAGAGGCAACCCATCAACGTCTCTCTTGTACATTGACGTTTCTCTTCTTCTCCTCCTCCCTCCTTTCCCCTCTCTCTAAAAGTAAATAAATAAAATCTTTTAAAAAAAGCACACCTTGCCTAATAAGGTCACAAAAATTTTCTCTTATACTTCCCCCAGAAGTTTTAGTACTATGTTTTACATATGACCCAAATGTAAAACGATCCACATGATCTATCTAAAACTTAATTTTAAGTTAATTTTTGTATAAGGTGTGAAGCACACATTGAGATAAAATTTTCTGCATATGTTTGTCCAGTTGTTCTGGCACCACCATTGAAAAGATTAACCTTTGGTTAGTCTTTTTGAGACAATTGAGGAAAAAGACTGAGTTTCACAATGGGCTGAAATGGTGCTCCAGTTCTGATACTGATGCTGATGTGTGTTTTTTCCTGTACCATTGAGCAATTAACTCAACTTTGACACTACCTACCTGGAGACAGTATCAGATTCCACAGGTGAAAAGCTCAATCCCACAAGGCTACCCTCTTCCCTTCCGATGCCAATCACAAGTTCAGGCTGTCATCTGTTCTTCTGACTAACTGGCAATAAATCAGAGGTTCTGTGACTCCTGACCCCCTACTTGGGTTCCATTCATTTGTTGGAGCAGCTCACAGAACTGGAATTTATAGAAAGTCACCCAGGAAATTATAGAAAGGCTTTGGACTTTGTACAAGTCATTGGTGTGAGGAAGGGTTGTTAAGCCATGAAGCAGGTCTTTGGGGAAGGGTAACACTAGCTGATGTCCAAGCACCTCCCAGAGTGAAGTGCTTTCCTCTCCCCAGTTCTAGCTCCTTGGTGAGGCTGGCTGAGGCAGGGGCTGCAGCCCGGTCTGGGGTCCAGGCATGGTCCCCCGCCCGGGGTGAGAGCCCAGGGGACAAGTTGTTTGGTTTGCTCTGACAGTGAGTCCTGTTGCCATAGGAGCACCAAGGTGTCCCGCTGCTTTGACTGTTGTCTCCCTGGGCCTATAATGGAGATTGACGGTATCCAGCATTCCAGGTAATTCTATTGTCAGTTTCAGCAGCCTCCTGCACCTCATTAGATAAAAGTAGAAATGAGCAAGGAAGGAATGTCAGCTCCAGCGCAGAGGGGGCTGTTAGAATAGGCAGCCTTCGGGAGACGACAAGGTAGTAGGAAACATCTGGGCCTTCCACCCGGCCCTCCAAGTCCTGGGTGGGAAAGTGGGGCATTTGTGACACAGCTCTGTGGAGTGGCGACTGCTCAGGCTTGGCAGCAGGCCCTGCTGCTCACCGAGCGGCAGAGTGAGGGGAGGCTAGGAAAGACCACCTCTTGAATTTGCCCAGCTCTTGAGTCCCAGGCTCCTTCTGGGGGTGGAACCCATCAGAGAGATGCCTCTGGGTGGCTGGGATGTGAGCAGCGAGTGGATAGCGTTGGAGTGCAAACTCTTATTTGATTTATCTAGACCTTTAGGATTGCACGCAGAATGGGTAAATTTTAACAGACCATGGGAGATAACCCTGGGCCTATAGAGAAATAGGAGTCTGTCATTGTCTCGCACCAGCATCCTGTCCCCAGCCCTGGCCAGAAGTACACCCAGACTTACATAGATACACATAACGCACCCAGCACTCACACATATAACCTCATGTGCAAGTACACACAACACTCCTTCATCTACTGACACACATATTTAAATACACAGAACCCTAGACTAAACGCAGATTACTGACTACACATCTATTCAACACATACAGGTTCATGTTGAAAGCATTTGTCGACAAAGTTTTTGTCTGTGGCTTATGGCATCGGCCTCTTTGCCATCTATTTACATCTTAGATATATACAGCTCACACACACATTCGCACCCACCCACCATTCTCACAACACATAGCCCACACTCAAACACCCATGCCACAAACACATTCACACACACACACAAACATACGTGCCTCTTCCATTTGCACCACACAGAGCTCCTGCCCAGACCTGGTCACCGCGGTGCTGCCTGTGCTCTGCATGTCACACCCACGCACTCACGCTTTCCCCCACCCCCGACAGGTGCTCGGCCTGCTGGGCCAGTGTCCACATGGCCCAGCAGAACAGAAGCTCTTTCCGCCTCCCTCCTGTCGCTGACATCTGGCACCTGTCCTGCCTTCAGTTCTTTGCACTCTGGCTTCAACTGGGTTGAATGCCAGAGTCTGCCTGGCACAGAGCCCAGAGCAGCAACCGAGAAGCCAATATCCTGTGGGAATGAACTTCCACAAGCCCAGACGGGTGTGTGACAACTCTGGGCCATCGAGGAAAGAGGCTGAATGGTTGCCCCCCGCACACCCCACCCACACCAGCACTCTGGAGAGCCATGGGCTGAGTCTGCACATGGCATCCTCTTCCATCCCTCTGTTCTCCTCAAAATCCTGGACTCTTGGGGTATTCAGGCTGTTCCCAAACTAGAAGAATGAGTGAACCCAGAGCTGTGGTCTGGGCTACTCAGCCTTTTCTTGTGCATCACTGTAGCCCCACAATCTGGAACATGGCTGGAACAATTAATTTTAACTGGAAGAACATGAATGTATGTTCCCCTGTGAAGTAGGACCCACACCATGTTGTCTCTCAGGGACCTCTGTGCATTATAACAAGGCATGGAACTGTGAGGAATTTTTGCTGTTGCTGCGATCACCAGGTAGATAAACCATTTCCTTCTTCATTTCACACTTGTTTCTGGCCCTACCCACTCCCCGTACTTTGCATTATCTGTTTCTACCTAATAAGACTAGTTGCCGTTATTTGAACACCTGTTATGCCCCAGGTACTATACAAAGTACTGCACGAACATCTCATTTAACCCTCATGACATATCTGTTAAATAACATTACTGCCCCAATTGTATAGTCAGGCAGAATGAGTCCTGAGAGGCCAAGGATCTTGCTCAAGTTCACCCTGCTAAAAACAGCAAAGATAGGACTTCGACTCAGGTCTTTGTTTCTCAAGCCCATGTCTTCCCCTCTATACCAAACTTACATGTATGATCACCAGTCATAGAATGTGAATTCTGTTCTTATACCCATTGTCTAAGCCTAACCCCTTTTTCTGTCTATGTCCATCAGTCAGTCTTTTTTAAAATATATTTTATTGATTATGCTATTACAGTTGTCCCATTTCTCCCCCATCATTCCCCTCCACCCTGCACACTGCCTCCCACCCACATTCCCCTCCTTTAGTTCATGTACATGTGTCGTAAGTTCTTTAGCTTCTACATTTCCCACACTATTCTTGCCCTCCCCCTATCTATTTTCTACCCACCGTCTATGCTACTTATTCTCTGTACCTTTTCCCCCTCTCTCCTCCTCCCAGTCCTCTGTTGCTAAACCTCCATATGATCTCCATTTCTGTGGTTCTGTTCCTGTTCTAGTTGTTTGCTTTTGTTTTAGGTGTGGTTGTTAATAGCTGTGAGTTTGCTGTCTTTTCACTGTCATATTTTTTATCTTTTTCTTACAGAAGTCCCTTTACCATTTCATATAATAAGGGCTTGATGATGATGAACTCCTTGAACTTGACCTTATCTGAGAAGCACTTTATCTTCCCTTCCATTCTAAATGACAGCTTTGCTGGATAGAGCAATCTTGGATGTAGGTCCTTGACTTTCATGACTTGGAATACTTCTTTCCACCCCCTTCTTGCCTGGAAGGTCTCTTTTGAGAAATCAGCTGACAGTCTGATGGGAACTCCTTTGTAGGTGACTGTCCCCTTATCCCTTGCTTCTTCTAGAAGTCTCTCCTTCATTTGGATCTTGGCTAATGTAATTACAATGTGCCTTGGCATGTTCCTCCTTGGGTCTAACTTCTTGGGGACTCTCTGAGCTTCCTGGACTTCCTGGTTGTCTATTTCCTTTGCCAGATTGAGGAAGTTCTCCTTTATTATTTGTTCAAATAAGTTTTCCACTTGTTGCTCTTCTCCCCTTTCTGGTACCCCTAGAATTCTGATGTTGGGACATTTAAAGATGTCCTGGAGGTTCCCAAGCCTCTCCTCATTTTTTTCGAATTCTTGTTTCTTCCTTGTTTTCTGTTTGGTTGTTTGTTTCTTTCTTCTGGTCCACTCCATTGATTTGATTCCCAGTTTTCCTCCCATCTCTATTGGTTCCCCATGTGTCTTCCTTCATTTCACATACTGTAGCCTTCATTTGTTCATCTAATTTGTGAGCAAAATCAACCAATTCTGTGAGCATCCTGATAACCAGGGCTTTGAGCTGTGCATCTGATAGATTGGCTATCTCTTGGTGGCTTAGAGGAATTGGCCCTGGGGCTTTCATTTGTCCTCCGGTTTGAGCCATTTTTTGTTTGTTTGTTTGTTTTGTTTTGTTTTTGGTCTGGTCAGGGCTGTTACATAGTGAGGAGTGGAGCCTTAGGTGTTCCCCAGTGCAGGGCAGCCCAGTTGCTGGGTTGTGACCCTGTATGTGGGGGCAGGTTCCGAGAGGGAATAATGGTGCCTGCTCCGCTCTCTCCTGGATTTCAGTCCCTTCCGCTGCTTCCCCTTTGCCTGGACCATCTGCGCAAGCGAATGTGGGACTACCTGGTCAGCTAGCCGCCTTGCTCGGCCTCACTGGGTCTGCCAGCCGCCACCTCTGGGCCTGGGGTCTGCCAGCTGCCTGCACGCTTGGGAACCGCCAGCCACTGCTGTCTGCGTTCCCAGGTCCGCACCTCCACTTTTTCCTGCCACGACTCTGCCCCTCTTACCAGTTTGGATGAATGGTTGTTGGACTTCCATATAGTTCAATTTTCTATCAGTTCTATTGTTTTCTTGTTTCTAAATATTCGTTGTCCTTAATTTTGGTTGTGAGAGGAGGCACAGTGTGTCCACCTATGCCTCCATCTTGGCCCCCATCAGTCAGTCTTAAACTGTATGCCAGACTATGAATAGCAGGAGCTGTGTTTATTGAATTCATTTCAAAGTACTCAGCATACTTCCAGGAAAATATAGTAGAGATTACTTTTTAAGAAAAGTAATGGTTTCATAAATTTTGAATTGTGTCTGAAGACAAGAGACCAAATTCTAGCTCTGTTCTTAGAGAAGAATGAACTTCAGAAAGAGGCCTGAGTTTGAATGCAGCACCATTGCTTACTGGCAGTATAACTTTCCTCTTCTCATTTCCTTTCTCTGGCCTCAGTTTCCTTGTTTGTAAATGAAGTGTTGCCTGTGATGATCCCTTGGGTTCCCAGAGCCCCTGTGTCCCATGGTGCAGAACGGAAGTGATGACCGAAAGCATTTCCTGTGCTCACAGAGCAGACCACTCCCTGAGCACCATCTCTTGCCTCCTCCTATTGAATCTTCTCTGTTGGTCTGTTCCTGAAGAAACCCAGATGGTCAAGATGAAAAAGAAAGTAACTATATATTAACTAGATTTATTGTGGTGATCATTTCACAATGTATGCAAATATCAAATCATTGTGCTATACACCTGAAACTACTATAATGTCCTATGTCAACTATACCTCAATAAAAATTATGATATAGGTAAATAAATAAGAAAAAGAAAAACATCAAGGTGCAAGGCCCTCTCATTGGAGAACAAAGACACTTCGTCAGCTTACCTGACTAGATGGCTACCAGGACCTTCCCAAGGCCACAGTTAGTCACCCCAGCCACATGCCAAACGTTTCCTGAGCTGAACACTGTCCATGCTCTCAAAGAGTCTGACTTGGGGGGAAATCCAGGAAGCTGATGGAAGGGCTTTGAGAAAGAAGGCTGCAGGGACAGATGAGCCGAGGACATGAGTGGTCAGACTCTTCTGGCTTCAAAAGGCCTCCAGATACCTGTTGACAGAAGCGGAAGGAGATGGATCTTGACTGACAGGAAGACGGCCATACAGGTCAACCCCATGCAGCCATTTCCTGTCTTCGCCAGGTGCCGGGTAAAACAGCATCACTGTTATGCAAAAAGCTGGTCTGGGAGGTCAGGGGGCTAGACCGGGCTCTGAGCACTGGTTCACTCCAGGTAAGCCATGCCCCTCTCCTAGCCTCAGTGTCCCATGGTGCACTGCATCTCTATGCAGCCAGGCTCTTTCAGGCCTCCCCGTTCTGAAGATGTAACCAGAGAAGACAGATCACAGCATTGCAGACACGAAGGCCCTACGGTTTCCCAAGAAAAGTACTGAAGCCTTTGTCCCCAAATGCCCCTCTTATGGTTGGAAGGCCTCTTGGACAAGAACAAAGTGGCTGTGACACTCTTCTTCTTCTTCCACATCCATGATATCCATTCTCTGTTCTGTCATTCTCCACTCACTTGCCCACTCTCTGTCTCATGAAGCTCCATTAACTAGGAGCCCTGGTCTCACCAGTGTGCAGGTAAATGTTTAACCACGGGTTCGGTGGTGAAGGAAATGCCTGCTATGTACGGTTTGTCGATTGCTGAAGTGCAAACACTCCCACCACAGCTAACTTTCAGATACAGAATGGGTGTCACTGAGTGCAAAGCCAGGAAGAGACACACCGACAGGTAGTGGGATCACCTACAGATACAACAGACTTAAGTAACCTCAAGAGCATAGATAATGATAAAATGTAGTAAAATAATTAGGAAGTGATAAATTTTCTTCCTCACTTTGCTTTTATAATTTATGTAATTATAGCTTATGTAACTTCCTTTTTCATTAAAAAGATGGTGCTTAACAAATGTTTCACAAAAATTCCTGAAAAATGCATGTTCTTTCCCATTAAGTACTTCTCAGACAAATGCCAAAATTTGCAGAGGTACACAGCCAAGGTCCTTGCTGCGAGAGCCTTGTGGGTTAAATGGGACATTGAGTTCTGCATGCCTGTTTTAGCTCCCTCTTTAACCTCAGTTTCCCCATCTGTTCTGGAAAATGTTCCTCTCAGATTCTTCTTCCTTTGTTAGAATGGAGCTGAGAGAGATAAGAAGAGGCCAGTAGCACCTTTGCTTCTTATGGGATCCTACGTTTTTCGGTGCCCAGATCTCATATTAATTCTCACAGCAACTCTGTGCAGTGAGGTTGATGGAGCAGTGAAGTTAGTGGATGGACCATTTCACCTCAGGTCAGCAAACTGTTTCTGCAGAGGACTAAACAGCAACAATTTTAATCTTGTAGGCCTTATGGTATCTATTGGAATGATCTGATTCTGCTACTGTGGGGTAAAAGCAGCCATAGTCAATGTGTAAAAAAACAGAAACAACTATACTCCAATATTTATGGACAACAAAATATGAATTTTGTATAGTTTATACATATCACAAAACGTTACTCTTCTTTTGACTTTTTAAACATTTCAAAATACAAGAATTACTCCCAACTTGCAGGCCACATAAAAACAAGCTGTAGGCAGAATTGGACCCCCAGGAAATAATTTAGTGACCTTACAGAAGAGGAAATTAAGTTTCGAAGCGAACAATGACTTGTTTAAGTTGATATAAATGGACAGAGTTGGAAATGGTTGATTCCTACACCACTGAACTTTATACTATACCAACCTGCCCTTGAAAGGAGCAGCTTCTGCTCTTTAACACACAGGTGAATTGAGGAACACACAGGTGAACTGAGGGACTCACAGGTGAATTCTTCACTGCACGTCCTCTGTAATCCCAAGGGCTTGGGGGTCCTCTTCCCTAAGCGCTCATTTCTGGCTCTGCAACGGTAGTGGGCCTTCTGATGCATCAAAGCCAATGAGAAGAAGCTTTTGGATGATGTATAGTTACAAGCAATTTGTAACCCTGCTCCTCGTCCATTAAGGCAGACGATAAAGTGCCCACTGTCTTTATGACTGTTGGTTTTAGGACTCTGTCCTATTTCCTCCAGGTGTCCTACATTTTCACAAAGTAGGGACTGCCTGTCATTATTCTGTATTCTCAAGTGTCTAGTCCAGGACTCCTCTGTAGGTAGAACTTGGTGGCTAACGGCTAAGCTGCCTCAAGCCACAGTGACGTGTGGACAAGAGGTGAGTGTGACCTACCTGGGTGATTTATTTTCCCTCCAATATATTATTATGAAAAATTTAAACCTACAGAAGCGTTTAAAGAATTGCATAGAGAACACCCATATGCCCACCACCTAGATTATGTAACTAACATTTTGCTCTATTTGATTTATCATGTATCTGTCCACCTATCCATCCATCTGTCCATTCTTAGGTTTGACAACGTTTCACTGTAGGCTGTAGACATCAGCACACTTAACCTTCTAAACACTTCAGCACCTTATTATTAACTAGAGTTGAGTATTTGCTTATGCTTTTTAAAAATGTATTTATTTTTCGACCTGGAATAAATTTGAGAGGCTCTGGAAGCTGCCTTCAAGAAATGGCTTCCCCATACTCTGGCTTCTAAAGGCCTTACTTGGGCATGTCTTTCTTTGGCTTTTCTGAGGCTTTGACAGTGCAAATGCCTTTGGAGAGAGAACCCAAGTTCAACTGGTGGTGGCTGGAGTAGTGGAAGCAGCCTTTGGCCAGGTCTGCATTTGAAACCTTCTCTATCTCAAAGTAGTTGTGTGTCCTTAGACAAGTTTTGTTAGTGTTGTGTTGCTGTTGTTGCTGTTGAAAAATCTCTCTGTGCCTCCTCACATGTCCAATGTGGTTAATAATAACTCCTCTGAGAGTATAGTAATGAGGAGCACAAACTGTCTTGGTGACCTGCCTGGTGAGAGGCTGAGCAATTTACTGTCTGTTTTCAAACTAACTCAGGCAGGTACAGTACGAAAGAATGCCAGCTTCTCACTGGGAAGGCCATCCAAACTTCAGGCTCTTCCTCCTCCTGAGGCTAGTACACACACACCTTCATTGTTTCCACTCCGATTTTAAAAGACAAAACAAAGAAAAACTTAACTTAGCAAAGCCTTTGCTGGGCTCCACCAGTAGGGGAGGGGACTGCTGCTGGGACTGGAACTGGGGAGTGACCTGAACCCCAGGGGAGAGTGAGGATGGTGAGGGAGGCACAGGCTCTTTGAGTGGAGACCTGCCCCCAAAACCATGAGCTACTTAGGACATGTCTGAACCTCTTTCGGGGTCTGGGGCACTAGGGCCGAGTTGGCACAGAAGACTAAACCCTGTGAGCAGCCCTCACCTTTCTGAAGGGACCCTACAGGTTTGGGTGGTGGGCAGAAGCCTTTCCCCCAAACTTTCTGAATTCAGTGACTATCCTGAAGACTCAAACCACCTGAGAGAGGGGAAGGCATTACCCCCAGCATAGTGAGCATCTCACCAGCTAGACAGCTGGCATCTCAGAGTCATATTTAATTTAGAAAATTAACAATCCAAATTTGGAGTGTCTCCCTCATTCTTTTTTCTTCCAACAAGTCAGTGTCTTGAGAGATGTGCCGTCTTGAGAGATGTGCCCGTGGGAAATGGTTACATGGCAGAGAAGAAGCTAGGGACTCGAGACGTGCTTTTCCTTCTGGTAGGTTTCTGGTCAGATAAAGACGTGAGGCACTGTGAAGAGAGATCTGGCTCAAGAGTGGCCCCCTCCCGCCTGGGGGAAGGAAGGGAGAGGGAGGAACGGGCCAAAGGCAGCTGGAGGGAGCAAGCCCCGAAGCTGGCCTCTGGACTCCGCTGACCTTTAATCCCGGAACCCGAGGCAGGTCCTCCTGCTCCCACTTATCTCCCAAGCTGTTTTTTTGCTGCAGCTGGTCTGCTGGGGAGTCCAAGACAAATGGACCATGAAAAAATTCAGCAAAAATAATTACAGTTTACAACAAAACCATCGGCACTGTGTAAATAGCTTCGGGCAGGCAGCCAAGTCAGGTCCTTCAGCTTTACTTGACCATCCCTTGGCAGGTCCAGTGTAAGTCCCCGACTGGAGACTGGCACCAGCCTGGATGTGAGGTCTGAGGATCTGGATGTGGGTCCCAAGCTTGTCCTAAGGAGCTGTGTCAAACAGGCAATGGTCCCCACCCCTGCTAGTCTCTGTTTCAGCACCTACACTGAGATGTCAACTGTAGATCCTCAGTATCTGCCATGAGTTGCTGAGGGTCATAGATCTGGAAGGACGTAATAGAGTCAAAGTGCTGGGGAAACTCTAGTGCTAGACAATGAATCATCTTTTTACCTTCCAATCATCTCTTGAATCTACCCACATCTCTCTGTCTCTACCAGGGGCCCCTTAAGGCAGCTCCCACCATCTCTCATCTGGTCTGCTGCAGTGGCCCCTTGTAACTGGAGTGTGTCCACTCTACTCCATTTCTACTCTCTCAGCTGGCATGATCTTCTAAAACCCGAAGTCTGGTCATGTACCTAGGGCTGTCGAATGCCTGCAGACTGGAGGGAAAAGTGGGATTGAGGGTTGAGGGGCTAAGTGCGGTTTAGATTAAGAGAAAGAGATAGAGCTGGGGAGAGGGCAGGAAAGTGTGGTGTGCTTGGTGTTGTGAGGAGTCTGTTACTGTTGTGCCCTGCCCTTGTGTTGTTTAACAACTCCAGGGGAAGACAGAGTTTGCAAATGTGAAATGAATGCGGTGTAATTAAATGCAAGGCTGTGTGCTTCTAATTATGAAATACTTCTGTTTGCTGCAGAAGCCCAGGGAAGCTCGCAGTGAAGGCTGGGTTTGAGAGAGGATGTTGAAGGGCAAACTGGGGTACAGCGAAGTGAGAAGGATGGGCCTCTGGACAAGCGGTCAGATTGGGTTAAGACTTAGTGGGCAGCAGGCAGCAGGGTGGGCATGTGTGGTGGGAAGAAGCCCAGCATGGGAGCGGGCTGTCTGGACTCCACTGGGCAGCTGGCTAGGTGGTAGACTCAGGTGAAGCAGGACTTCAGAGTGTAGCCTGAGGCAATGAGCTCTAATTTAGACTAAATGGGGATAATCTGATGAATTATTGATTCGTTCCAATGGATAATTTCATAGTCCAGAAGTCGAGGAAGCAGGGAAGAAATGCACTGCTCTGGACTTAACTCTGACAAGCCCCAGGGGATACTTGTTGACAATCAAGTGACCTTGGCCCTTGGAGAAAGTGACTATGTCATCTTGGAGTCACAACATCTTGGGTCACAACAGGCAAGGTCACCCTGGCGTGGCAAGCATTAGTGCTAAACTTGAGGAAAGGCATTTGGAAAGCCCTGGTTGGGAAAATAGAGAAGTGTCTCCCCTGGGCAGAGACACAGGGATGGTGGCCATGGTTGTGCAGGGAGGGGTGGCGAGACAGGCAGACAGTGGAAGTGCTGAAAGTGGAAATCTGTAATACAGCCAAAGAGAGAAGGCACTGCCTCTTCCCCACTAGTGCACACGTGTGTGCACATGCACACACATGCACACTCGCTGCTCCCCACATCTGTCATTAGGCATTCAGGCAGTTAATTCACCCAGACATACTGCTGAGAGCACCAGGAGCCTTGTTCAGTTGAAAATGGGATCGCGTGACAAGGCTCGTTATAGCATGCCAGAGGGAGCCATGAGGACAGGGATTTGCCCTCCCTGGGCCACTGCAGGAGGTCCTGTCCCTTTCTGCCTCAACTCCAACCCACTTAACAGGCCCACCCTGGGTCCCTCCCAGCCTTCCTTCTACTCTGTGCCAGGTCTCTGGCCATGCCCGCCCTTTCTGGGTCCCATTCAGGTTCCTAATCTGAAAAAGGTGTGCCCTAAGGTCTTTGGAGAAGAGGACAGAGGGCCTGGTGGCATGGAAGTAGGGCCTAGAAAGAATCCCAAAACAACCACCTGCCAGCAGCGTTAGACCAAGTCAGCCCCTGGGGAAGTGGGGGTGGGGCTCCTACCCCCTCTCCACACATGTTATAAAGGGTCTTCTTTATATTCAAGTGCAGTTCCTGGCACAGGGTAGGCATTTCAGGGTCAGATGGACGAGTAGATGTTTGAAGTACTCACTGAGTGCTTGCCCTGTACCAGGTGTCTTTCCTGGCACTTGGGATGTGTTAGTGAACCACAGTGATGAGGATTCCTGCCACAGTTAAGCTTACATTCTAGGGAGGGGAGGACAATGGTCACAAGCACCATAAACAAGTAAATTATGTAGTATTTTAGAAGGTGGTAAGTGTTACAGGAAAATACAGAGTGTAGCGGAAGGAATGGAGAGGGGGAAGGTGCTGTAATTTTAAGTAGGGGGTCAGGGCAGGCCTGGTCGGAAAGGTGACATTTAAACAACAGCTTGAAGAGCTGGGGGAGGAGTAGCACTGCAGGCAGTGGAAACAACCACCTTTGGAGAGACAGCAAGAAGTGAAGCAGGGCTGGGTGGAACGTGCTGACTGGTATGGGAATGGAAAGCTGAGTTCAGGCCTCAGAGTAGGTGTCACCCACTGCCAAGGCCGTCCTTGATGGCTATGTCCCCTTACCCTGCTTAGTTTTCTTCCTTTCTCTACCACCACCCACATGTTACAGACTTGTTTGCATTGCCTGCCTCCCTAACAATGGGTGCCAGCTTCATAAAGGCAGGAACTTTACCTACGTGTCACTGTTCCGTCCCCAGGGCCTGGCACACAGTAGATGCTCCATCGGTGTCTGCCCCATGTCAGAACTGTTAGTCGGTGTGAAGAGGACAGGATGCCTTCTACGCAAGAAGCTAATGAGGAGCTGCAAAGGCAGCCCTTCATTCCCTGAATGGAAGGGAACTTTCTGACCCATGATGATGACTGTCATCCCAAGGAGATGTGCACAGTGACAAGCCTGTTACAGGGCTCTTTCCTTGGCCTTGACTGACTGAGAGCAGAGGAGAGCAGGGCAGACAGAGAACAACCCTGTAAGTGTTGGTCTTAGACCTTCCTCATGGGCATGAAAATATCTTTATTTCATTCTTTCAACAATTATTTGTTGGACACCTACAGTATGCTAAGCACTGAGCTTACTAACTTTGGTTGGGAGGAGAGAGGGTTAGTTGAAATGTCCACATTCTATACCTGCCAGGACCCCCAAGGCCAGCCTTCATTGCGCAAATGGATAGAGTATGCCAGGCACACAGGCAGGCCCTGAGAAGGCGAAGATGAATACAGTACCCGCATCAGTCAAGCTGCTGACCATCTAGCAGATACGAGAGATGTGTAAACACTTATCTGCAGATCCATCGTGATCAGTACAATGGCTGTGTATGCAGAGGACATGAAGAAGGTCCCTCACAGGAGTTGTGCCTGTGTTGAACTGAAAGTGAGTGATGCGAAAGTGGTTTGGTTGGGAATTCAGAGTATGGGTTGAGCACTGTCCTCTCCTGGTGGCCTGAATGTACTGATACTCCCAGAGAGGAAATGACATGCCACGCAATTCACGTGATTACCTTCCTACATGTGAGGAGACCAGGTGCCATAGGAGAAGGGCTGACAGAGAGAATGGAGTGAGTGAGGGACCCTCTTCCCAGTTGTCTGTCCCCTCTCCACCTTCACTGGTCCCATTTTTAAGTGCCAAAGCTTTCAGGCTTGGGGGTAGGGGGGGTTCTCTCTAATCCTAGAGGGAAAGATTTGATAAACACATTAATTAACACATTTACCCTAATAGGCTCCTGATCTGGGCTCTCCTCACAGCTATGCTTTCTTCTCTCCTCTGCTGCACCCCCTGGGGCAATTAAACGTTCCATCTGCTGGCAGCCGCCTGTGGCTTCCTGAACCCCTCCCTCACTTCCTGCCTCAGAGGCCAGCCCCTACCTGCCATGTCTTGGCTGTAGATAAGTCCTGAGGGGTGTAGGGCTTCTTGATTTTAGCAGGAATTGGACAAAGGCTCCTATAATTACCTTTGTGGACAAATTAGAGGAATAAGTTGGGTGTTAGTATATTAGATGAAGATTTTGTTGGTTTAATAGCCAAAAAGAGTGCTGGTTACTGTCATCATAGATGTACACACAGGGCTTTTTCATTGACCTTGACTTTTCAATATTTCGATCAGTGACTTGGATAAAGACTGAATGGCATCACACTTAGAGAAAAAGATGCCACAAAAATTAGCAAACTCAATTATCTAAAGGTTAGATGAGAAGAGAGAGACCAGGCTGCACGCTGGATGTCCCGGAGGCTCCCCCGTGTGCAGCAGCGCTCCAGCCAAATGCTGGCTCTACGGGAGGGTTTCCAGAGCTCAGGATGAACCCCTCACATGACTTGGATTGGGAACAGGACATTTCTCATGCCAACAAGGCTTACAGTAACCCAGGTGGTAAAGCTCAGGATCTATTCTCTCCCACCTTCATCACTAATATGCAAGGCAATGAGGCACTGGGTTCCCTTTCTTGGGTCATAAACAAGCCAACTCGGCCCAAGCACATCACTTCATGTGGATGAGGCAAGGGTCTGGGAGGAATGTGTCCATTCTAAAGCCATTTGCCTGAGAACCTCTACTTTGATTGTTTTTCATTGCCTTTAGAGAGAGAGGGAGAGAGAGAAACATCAATGCAAGAGAGAAGCATCAATTCATTGCTTTCCTGTAAGTACCTGAACTGGGGAACAAACCCACAACCTAGGCTTGTGGCCTGACCAGGAATTGAACCTGTGACTCCACAGTTACAAGACAAGGCTCCAACCAACTGAGCCTCGCTGGTCAGAGCAGAGAACCTCTATTTTGAATCTACATTGTATGTCATTTGTAGTGTTCCTTGCCTTTTACTTCACAGATGAGTTAAAACAAGATTTTAAAAAAAGATAAAATGTTATATAAGTAAATATGCTGCATGTAGGCTAAAAAGATCAATTATATAAGTCCACAAATGGGGAGGTTGGCATCACAGCTTGAGAGCTACCCGTGAGTTTAGTGGACTCAGAATGAGTGAGGGAAATGACCTGGTGACTGATAAGCCTGTGTTGTCTGCGGCTTTATGAGCAGATGCCATATCTGGATTGCAGGAGAGGACATTGAGCCCGCCTTGCCAGCCCACCCCTCGCCAACTGTGCTTAGTGCTGCCCACTCTTAGCCCAGGGAGAGGCAGGGCTAATGGCTGCTGACGTCTAGGCAGAGCACTTACAAAAGAGCTAGCGGAGCAGCCGCAAGAACCAAACTGGAGCGAACTAACTGGCTGAGGCTGACAGATTCAGGGTCAAGCCCACCCAGGCTCATGTCGAGGATTCTAACACAGAAGACAGGGTCAAGAGAGAGAGGAAATGGGCCTGATTGACTGGGAGAGAACCAGGCAGAGAAGCCAGAGTGAACAGCAGCAGGTGGTTAGGAGCTGAATCAATTCCTGAGGAGGGCAGCTGACAGGACCTCAAGCCGAGGAAGAGCTGAGGAGCCCCTCTGGGAAGGCTAGTTGCTTTGGGGAAGCTCATGTACCGCCACCTACCTTACATTAAAAACTATTTATTCTTTTAAAAAGTAATACTGATGCATAAGGACATTTAAAAAATTCAATAGTACCACTAAGTGTACAATAAAAATATTGCAATTCTTTCCCCAACTTTTTAAAATTCCTGCTTTCTAGAATAAACTTCTTTAAACTCTCTCCTCTGTTCTTATATTTTCCCCTTTGTTTCTAAATAGCAGGGTTATACTGCTATTTCTGAGTTTTGCAATTTTGGGTTTTTGGATCCTACATGGGAGATGAAGATTGTGTTCTCTTGCACCATCCTTTCCTGTACTCCGGCCACCCAGGACACTCACACAGTCACTTCTTCTTACCCTCCCATTATGGTATTGTCACCTTGTAGGTAACATCAGTGTTCAGTGTTTTTTGTTTGTTTGTTTGTTGTTGTTGTTGTGTCTTAACTGTGTTGCAGATATGATGAAATTCTCTTTCTTTTTCCCCTCAGCACTATTTATCCCTCCATACCCTCTGCCACCTCCACCCACTTGCCTCTCCCCTCCCCCTGTCCGCGTCCATGAGTTCTTTTTGTGTTCAATGTTCATGGCGTCATGGAAACATAATTCACTAACGACCTAGGGGATCCAATAAAACTATATTAGTTTTTGGACAACTTTATGTTTGCCTGATGTTAGTAGTTACCACAGTGTTTGTTTGCGTTTGTTTGCTTGCTTGCTTAATTTTCCATATGCCTATCACAAGTTCACTTCAAATTCTTTGGCAGAACAATAAAAGTCATTTCAATATATGCAAACCTTATTCTTTTCCTCATTGAAATGTCTTGGCATCCTTGTACTACATCATTTTGGTTACTGTATCTTTGTAGTCGGTTTTGAATTGGGAAGTATAAGTCCTCCAATTTATTCTTCTTTTTCAATATTGTTTTAGCAATTTTGGAAGACTTTCTTTTTCTTGACTAATTAACCTGTCAAGAACCTCCAATATTAATATTGAATAGAAGTGATGAGAGCAAACTTGCTTGCCTTGTTTCTGAATTTGGGGGGAAAGCATCCAGTGTTTCACCATTAAGCTTGTGGTTTCCATGGCCCTTTATCTGATTAAGGAACTTCCCTTCTATTCCTAGTTCGTTAAGTGTTTTTTATGACAAAAGAGTATAGCATTTATCAAATGCTTTAAAAATTTTTATTTATTTCCTATTTGGAGAGAGGGGAAGGGAAGGAGAAAGCGCACGAGAGAAACATGGATGTGAGAGAGAAACATCGGTTGCCTCTCCAATGCAGGGCAGGGGGTTGTGGAGGGAGAGGGTGTGGAGAGGAACTGGGAAATCCAGGCATGTGCCCTGACTGGGAACCAAACTGAGACAGGATAGTGAGAAGCTAGGAAAATTCCTTGTTGAATGGAATAGGGAAACTGAGACAGACAGCTGAGCCCAGTGGCGAAGCAATTTACCAGGGCAAAAGGTCCAAGTTCCTGGCATGGGTCAAAACTGAGAAAACAAGAACCTCACCTCCAGGGTAACTAACCTCTTCTCCCCTGGCCTTTTCTTCCTGGAGATAACATCTAGGCTTCAGTTGTATTCAGCTCCAGGCCCAGAAACAGCAAAACCAGGTGAGCAAGCCAAGACCAACTGCACTGACTAAAGACCCCCTGGGCTGGCACTGACCAATCAGTGGAAACCATGACCCTAAAAAGGGTGCACTGAAGAACAGATGAACATTCTGGTGAAACCCTCCCCTGAGACATCCCCAAGATTCCCCCAAATTCCCCAAGATTCCCACCTGCAAGAAAGAGATAAAAGCCCCAAGACAAAGGACCAAGTGTGCACACAGGTGCTCTCCCAGAGCAGCCTGCTACATTCCCTTTCCTTCCTTCTCCACCACCCACTCCTTTCTTTGTAGGCACCCATCTCCAAAATTCTAAGGCAATGGGCATCTGGCAGCTTGTCCCAGGCTAAGCCCCTGACCCTGTCCCCAAAGACCCCTCTCCTCTGACTTCCCAGTGAGCTCAGGCAGCCCAGCCCAGGCTCTCCTGTTGCTTCCTCTGTGCTAAACCTTTCCTTGTTTCACTGTCTCCAGCTTAGACACATGTATCCACACAGTCACCTGGACTGGTGCTGTGAAATCTTTCCCACATGAAGTCAAGAACCCACACTCTACCGTTGGCTCTTGGCAGACCCACTCAGGGCTAGGCCCTTGTCCCGTAACAAAACCTGTGACCTTTCGCTTTGTGGGATGACGCCCAACCAACTGAGCCCCATGGGTCAGGGCAGAAATGCTTTTTCTTTGTTTGTTGAGATGATCATGTGGTTTTTATCTTTTATTCTATTATTATGGTATATTATATTGATTGATTATAGTAAGTTAAATTAACCTTGTGTTCCTGGGACAAATTTCATTTTGTCAGTGTATAATTCTTTTTATATGTGGCTGAATATGATTTGCTGGTGTTTGTTCAGCATTTTTGCATTTACAGTCATGACAGATATTAGTCTATAGTTTTCCTGTGATGTCTTCGGTTTTGTTATCTGGGTAATACCAGTCCATACCACGATTTGGGAAGTGTGCTTTATGTATTCTTATACTTGTTTAATAGTTGGGTTGGGTTGAAATGAATTTCTTTTTCAAATAGGGGGTAGCAAATTTCTATAAAGGAGTAGATAGTTAATATTTTAGATTTTAGGGTCCACAAATGGTTTCTGTCACATATTTTTTTCTGTTTTTTAAAATGTTTTTCTTTTAATAACTCTTTAGACATTTAAAACCACTCTCAGCTCAGGGGCCATAGAAGAACAGGCTGTGGCCTCGATCCAGCCCTCAGGCGATTGCTGGCCAGTTCTTGCTTTACAATTTTAATGGCTTCGCTTCATTCTCTTTTAGTGTCTTTCCTCATCTTTTCCATGTAAACTTTGTTGTTGTTTGCTTTGTTTTTTTTCTCTTTGTTTTCTTCTATTTATCTCTAATTTCTGAAAATACCTTGAGGATGTATTCTAATGTAGGTCTTTTTTATTCATTATACTAGGAAATCTATCAATATGAATACTGTTAACATGGAAATAAACATCCCTTTATTTTAAAAAAGTTTTTTAGTATTATTTCTTTGCTAATTTCTTCTTTATTTTGCTGTTCTCTCCTTCCTGAACTACTGTTATTCATAAATTAATTTTCTAGTTTTCTTAATTCTTCTCCATCATTCTCTTCTTTTTCCCCTTCCCCAAACATTTGTCTTTTTATTCTGACTCCTGGGAGATTTCCTCAACTTAATTTTTCAAACTTTTAAAAATATATATGTTTTTATTTTTTAAATATATTTTATTGATTATGCTATTACAGTTGTCCCATTTCTCCCCCATCATTCCCCTCCACCCTACACACCCTCTCCCACCCACATTCCCCCTCTTTAGTTCATGTCCATGTGTCATAAGTTCTTTAGCTTCTACATTTCCCACACTATTCTTGCCCTCCCCCTGTCTATTTTCTACCCATCGTCTATGCTACTTATTCTCTGTACCTTTTTCCCCTCTCTCCTCCTCCCACTCCTCTGTTGCTAACCCTCCATATGATCTCCATTTCTATGGTTCTGTTCCTGTTCTAGTTGTTTGCTTTTGCTTTAGGTGTGGTTGTTAATAGCTGTGAGTTTGCTGTCTTTTCACTGTCATATCTTTTATCTTCTTTTTCTTAGAGAAGTTCCTTTAACATTTCATATAGTAAGGGCTTGGCGATGATGAACTCCTTGAACTTGACCTTATCTGAGAAGTACTTTATCTTCCCTTCCATTCTAAATGACAGCTTTGCTGGATAGAGCAATCTTGGATGTAGGTCCTTGACTTTCATGACTTGGAATACTTCTTTCCAGTTCCTTCTTGCCTGGAAGGTCTCTTTTGAGAAATCAGCTGACAGTCTGATGGGAACTCCTTTGTAGGTGACTGTCCCCTTATCCCTTGCTGCTTCTAAAAGTCTCTCCTTCATTTTAATCTTGGCTAATGTGATTACGATGTGCCTCAGTGTGTTCCTCCTTGGGTCTAACTTCTTTGGGACTCTCTGAGCTTCCTGGACTTCCTAGAAGTCTATTTCCTTTGCCAGATTGGGGAAGTTCTCCTTTATTATTTGTTCAAATAAGTTTTCCACTTGTTGCTCTTCTCCCCTTTCTGGTACCCCTAGAATTCTGATGTTGGGACATTTAAAGATGTCCTGGAGGTTCCTAAGCCTCTCCTCATTTTTTTTGAATTCTTGTTTCTTCCTTGTTTTCTGTTTGGTTGTTTGTTTCTTTCTTCTGGTCCACTCCATTGATTTGATTCCAAGTTTTCCTCCCATCTCTATTGGTTCCCCATGTGTCTTCCTTCATTTCACATACTGTAGCCTTCATTTGTTCATCTAATTTGTGAGCAAAATCAACCAATTCTGTGAGCATCCTGATAACCAGGGCTTTGAGCTGTGCATCTGATAGATTGGCTATCTCTTGGTGGCTTAGAGGAATTGGCTCTGGGGATTTCATTTGTTCTCCAGTTTGAGCCATTTTTGGTGTTTTTCTTTACTTTGTTTTGTTTTTGGCCTGGTCACGGCTGTTAGGTAGTGAGGAGTGGAGCCTTAGGTGTTCCCCAGTGTGGGGCAGCCCAGTCACTGAGTTGTGACACTATATGTGGGGGCGGGGTCTGGAAGGGAACAATGGCGCCTGCTCCACTCTCTCCTGGATTCCAGTCCCTTCTGCCGCTTCCCCTTCGCCTGGATTATCTGCACATGAATGTGGTACCACCTGGTCAGTCAGCTGCCCTGCGAGGCCTCACTGGGTCTGCACAGTTGCCACCCCGTGCCCAGAGTCCACCAGCCTCCGCCTGTGGGCCTGGGGTCTGCCAGCCGCCACCTGCATACCTGGGAACCGCCAGCCGCTGCTGCCTGTGTTCCCAGGTCCACACCTCCACTTTTTCCTGCCACGACTCCACCCCCTTACCAGTCTGGATGAATGGTTGTTGGACTTCCGTGCAGTTCAATTTTCTATCAGTTCTAATTGTTTTCTTGTTTCTAAATATTTGTTGTCCTTAATTTTGGTTGTGAGAGGAGGCACAGTGTGTCCACCTACGCCTCCATCTTGGCCAGAAGTCCTAAAATATATTTTATTGATTATACTGTTACAGTTGTCCCAGTTCTTCCCCTTTTGCCCCCCTTCACCTGGTACCCCACTCTCTCCAGCAATCTTCCCTTAGTTCATGTCCATGGATCATGCATGTAAGTTCTTTAGCTATTCCATTTCTTATACTGTTTTTAACATCCCCTTGTATATTTTATACCTACAAATGTATACTTCCTAATCCCCCCACCTTTCCCCCATTCTCTCTCTCCCCTTCCCAACTGACAACCCTCCAAATGATCCCCATATCCATGATTCTGTTTCTGTTCTGCTTACTTGCTTTTTTTGTTTTTTAGATTTAGTTGTTAATAGTTGTGAATTTATTAATGTTCATAGTTTTGATTGTCTTCTTTTTGTTAAATAAGTCCCTTTAACATTTCATGTTATAATGGCTTGGTGGTGATGAACTCCTTTAGCTTTACCTTGTCTGGGAAGCACTTGATCTGCCCTTTGATTCTAAATGATAGCTTTGCTGGGTAGAGTAATCTAGGTTGTAGGTCCTTATTTTCCATCACTTGGAATACTTCTTGCCAGCCTCTTCTTTCCTGCAAAGATTATTTTGAGAAGTTAGCTGACAGTCTTATGGGAACTCCTTTGTAGGTAACTCTCTGCTTTTCTCTTGCTGCTTCTAAGATTCTCTCTTTATCTTTAACCTTTGGCATTTTAATGATGATGTGCCTTGGTGTGGTCCTTTTGGGGTCTATCTTGTTTAGGACTGTCTGTGCTTCCTGGACTTGTGTGTCTATTTACTTCACTAAATTAAGGATGTTTTCTTTCATTATTTTTTCAAATAAGTTTTCAATTTCTTGCTCTTCCTCTTCTCTTTCTGGCACCCCTATTATTCGAATGCTGGTACTTTTGAAGATGTCCCAGAGACACTTTAGCCTACCCTTGTTTTTTCAGATTCTTTATTCTTCTTGTTCTGATTCAATATTTTTTCCTTCTTTATGTTCCAAATCATTTATTTGATTTTCGGCTTCATTCCCTCCCCTGTTGGTTATCTGTAAATTTTTCTTTATTTCACTTGGTGTAAACTTCATTTCTGCCTGGGTTTTTGGTTTTGATTTTTAGTGCTGTTGAAGTACCCAGTGAGTTCCTTGGGCATAGTAATAACCAGTGTTTTGAACTCTGCATCTGATAGATTGCTTATCTCCACTTCATTTAGTTCTTTTTCTGGAGTTTTGTTCTGTTCTTTCATTTGGGCCATATTTCATTGTGTCCTCACTTCGGCAGCCTACCTGTGTTTGTTTCTGTGTATTAGATAGAGGTGCTTTGACTTTCTATCTCAGTGCCGCAGCCTATTGTAGAAAAGCATGCCTATAAGTAGGATGGGGCAGAGCATTCGGTAATCTCCAGGGCAGGGCAACATGAGTCGTAGCTCTGTGGCTCTGTGTTGGGGAGGGCTCAGAGAAGACAATGCTGCTGCCTGGCCTCTGGGGTTTTGTACGGGAGGGAGCTGTCTCCTGCCACTTGCCCTGATGCCAGTCACTCCAATTTCTCCCCATAGGCCACTAGTGCCTTTCCAGCTGTTGCCCTGGGGCTGAAGCCCAGGGGAGTGTCTGCTTAAGACCTAAGTCCTTTGCAGGCCCTTTAAGAGGAGACTAACCCTACAGTTTCTTCCACCATCCCAACCCCCAATGGTTTTTACAGCCAGAAGTTATGGCTTATCTTCCTGACACTGAAACCCTTGGCTGTGCCATCTTGTGTGGGGCTGGGATCCCTCACTCCCGAGGTATCCCTCCCAATTTTTATCCGCCACATGTGGGTGTGGGACCACCCATTCCATGTCTCCGGGCCTCTCCACATCTCTGCCCCTCCTAACCATCTGGATGAATGTGGCTTCTTCAATTCCTTCGTTGTTAGACTTCCACACAGCTCAATTTTCTGATGATTCTGGGTGTTACTTGTTTTGTAGTCTAGTTGTAATTTTTGTTGTGGTTGTGAGAGGAGGTGAGCCGTGTTTACCTACACCTCAATCTTGACTAGAAGTGCTTCAAACTTTTTTTAATTTTATAATTTCTACCATATATATGTGTGCGTGCGTGTGTGTGTGTGATATAATATGTATATTTTCCAGGAGCTCTATCTTATTTTTTATTGTTCTCTTTTATAGAATCCTATTTTTGATTCATGGATGATATTCCCCTACATCTAAAGCTATTTTACACTTAAAAAATTTTTCTTTTGTGTTTTTCTTTGTGTGTTTTCTCATTCCCTTTTTCCCTGTTGTTTTTTGCTCTGGGGCAGACTTGTCTAGATGCTTTCCTCTTTGTTTGTTGATCCCTGACAGCCCATTCAAATTAAAGAGAGACTTATAATCTGATTAGAAACTCAGCTAGCCTTGTCAACTAGTGGGCTTCACTGGGGCCTGCCTCTTTTTGGGGGGGTAAGGGTGGGTAGGAAGAGAGGAACAAATACAAATTTGTTTATTTTTTCCCTTTTCCACCATGAGAGTATTCTATTCTCCTGCCTAGGGGTGGGAGGTAGGTGTAGGAGGAGCTGCCAATGACTGGGAGCCAGGTGGGGGAGAGGAGGACTGGGGATGGCAGGGAACCCATTTCAGGATATTCACTGGTTTAATCCCCCTTTGCTCACTTTCTCCACCTGTGTCAGTATTCACAGGTACAAAGCCTGTCTTGTTCGGTCTCTTGAGAGAACAAGCCCCTCTTTTGCTAGGGTGGGATTGGGGTAGGTACATAGTTCCAGGGGTGGGAGACTGGATCCGGGCAATCTACATGTTTCTTGTAAAGATTTTCACTGGTGGTGGCAAATCCTGAAGGACGGCTGCACCTTCATGCTGGCGCCAGTGAGGCCCTTACTGCCAAGGGAGCACAGGCGGAAGAGAGTTGGGTCCTAGGAAGCATGGCCTGGGTGCTGAGCTCTCAGTGAGTCCCTCCCAGGCTGGTGGCCAAGCTGCAGGACACTCTGGACAGCAGTGCTGCAGCAGCTGGGGAGGAACCTGTGAGCCACCAGAGGCTGCTGTGGACCTGGGAACCAGCCGAGACCCTGGCTCCAGAGCCCACCCCAGGGCCAGAAAGTAACGAAGAGACCCCTGTCTCACGCATGCGCACCCAGCCCTCACCTCAAGGAGCTGGAGCTTCTGACCCAGGAACTGGAGAAAACTATACAGGTGCAAAGAGGCATTTCTAAGGCTGGAGAAAGAGACAAGGCCTCTGGCCTGAAATGTGGGTCTGTTGCCTCTTCTATAACCACCACAGCCTCTGCCCCAGGCTTCTGAGACAAAACCCCCCAGGGGCATCCAGTAGACCACCATGCCTGCCAACGTCCTTCCTAAGCTCAGGCTTCTATCAGCAAGGGTTCAGACCTGTAAGGGGAGAGGGACCCAAATTACCAAGTCTGGACCAGGACTCTGGAACCAACAAATAGCTCCATTGGCTGTTCCTCAGGCCCCAGAATCTTTCACACTCAGGGAGAAGGAGGCCCTGTTGCAGCTGCCCATATGGGGCCTTCAGGAAGGCAGCTTCTCAGAACTCCCACCTGTGGGCCCAGCTCAGCTCTACACAGGCCAGCGATTCCATAGGTACCACTCTATCCTCTGAAATCCAGTTCCTCCAGAAAATGCAGATGATTTCAGGCTGGCCCATCTCCAGAGGCAGAGGCAGCGGTGGGGTGCCTGCAGAAGTCCTGCTTGCTGCTGAGATGGAGAATGGGGGAAGAGCTCCAACAGGCCCGAAGGGCTGGATGCTGAGTATGACTACCACTTTGGAGGGGCTGCAGGCCATTGTGGGGCAGTGACTCCACAGGCTGCAGGAGCTGTGGGCAGTGGTGGAACAGCAGCTGGTGCCATGGCCTGAGGAGATACTCCCCAGGGCCTCATCTGGGGTCCCCACCCAGGAGCTGCAGACCCTGGCAGCCCTCAGGCTGCAGGTAAGCATGCTGGACCAGCACATCCACCTGCAGAGCATCCTGAAGGCAGAACTTCTCCCCTGGGTGAGCACACAGGAGCCCCTGGGACTGCCCTGGCTGGCTCCATGCCATGCTGTGCACAGCCTTTTGGGATAGGGAGGCCAGTGTTTTTCATAGTCCAGTGAGATGAGCCTGCTGACTGAGCCCTTCCTGCTGCAGGACAAGCTGGTTCTGGGTCTGTTGCGGGGGGAGCACCCCCTCTGTGGTCAGAGTTAGTGAACAGAGACTGAGGGGATTTTCGCTGGTGCAGTGGCCTGAGCCAAGATGTCTAAACTCTCCTGGAAAACCAGGTTTCCAAGGGGCGGGGACAGCCCCCTGGCTCTTCCTGAGGACCTAGGTCCCTTCTCACAGCTGCTAAACCTGGTCAGGGCGCGGCTGGGCCCTGCACCAGCCTTGGGGAGAACAGGGGGCCTGTGGGGGACTTTTCTTAGCTACCTCTGTTTTCTCTCACTTTAGACTTCAAAGCGGCTTGTATGACATTAAAACTACTTTAGAAACTATATATATTTACATCATACCCCCCCCAAAAAAGATTTCAGCCAATCCTATTTCAGCCTAACTCCACAACTCCCACTTCAGAAATACCAGGTGCCTTCAATTCTAAGACCTTTACAAAGCTCTGGAGTGCTAATTGGCTTCTTAATGGTTTTTTAAAGGTTCACTTTTGGTCTGCTAACTCAGTTATCATTTGCAGAACAACATTTCACTTTCTGAATCTTTTTAAACATTTTTCTTCTATCTTTGACTCTTACCCTCTTTGAACTTGAGGGGTTATGACTTCAGATTATTTTACTCTTCACTGAGGTATTAGAAAGAAGCTCAGATAAGTGTGTGTAATCAATCTGTCATGTTTTAACGGGAATTATTATCTTCTTTTTAAAGGTGCTCTCACATTCTTTGGCTGTATCCTCACTGAGGTGCAGTTACTCCCTCCTTGTCATATCCTGTCTCTATAGTATAGACAGTTGGGGCTCCCACTGCTGGTTCTTACAGGTTCTGGACTCCCCACAAAAGAACTGTCAAATGAGTGATCCAACTTCTGATCTCGAAAACCTACTGGTGTGGTCCAGTTGGTTGGACATCATCCTGCAAAGTGAATGGACTCTGGTTCGATTCCTGGTCAGGGCATAGGCCTAGGCTGCAGGTTCAGTCCCTGGTCGGGGTGCATACAAGAGCCACTGATTAACATTTCTCACATTGATGTTTCTCTCCCTCTCTTTCTTCTTCCCTTCCTTCTCGCTTAAAAACAACAGGCCCTGGCTGGTGTAGCTCAGTGGATTGAGCGCGGGCTGCGAACCAAAGGGTCGCAGGTTTCCCAGTCAGGGCACATGCCTGGGTTGCAGGCCAGGCCCCTAGTGGGGGCCACGTGAGAAGCAACCACACATTGATGTTTCTCTCCCTCTCTTTCTCCCTCCCTTCCCCTCTCTAAAAATAAACAAATAAATAAAATCTTAAAAAAATAATAACAAAAGAAAAACAACTAGAAAACAGAAGCAAAACAAACCTAAAGCAAACAAGAAGAATAAACAGAGATAACAATGGAAATCAATAAAATTGAAACCAGTAAAACAATACAGATGATCAATGATCTGGTTCTTTGACAGATCAGTAAAATTGACAAACCTCTAACAAGACTGACAGAGAGAAAAAAGCACAGATGCCAGTGTCAGGGATGAAGCAGGGGATAGCACTGAAGACCCTGCCAACACAAAACGGATGATAAGGGAAGTTTACAAACAACTGCACACATGTGCATTTGACAAGTTATATGGGATGGCCCACTTCTCAGAAAAAACAAACCACCACAATTCACTCACTATGAAATAGATAATTTGAATAGCTCTGTAACTATCAAAGAAGTTGAATTCATAATTAAAACATTCCCCCAAAAGAAATCTCCATGGCCCTACACCCTTGCTGATTTTTTGTCTAATTGTTCTATCAACTGCTGAGAGAGGGATGTTGATGTCTTCAACTAAAATTGAATGTAACTATGTCTCCACTCTTTACTATCAGGTTTTGCTTTACATGTTTTGCAGCTCTATTGTTTTGTGTGTACACATTTAAAATTGCTATGCCTTCCTGACGGACTGAGCTTTTATCATTATGTAATACCTCTTTTTTCCTAGCAACTTAATCTGATATTAATGTAGACACATTTGATTCCTCTAAAGTTTACATATATATTTTATCTTTTTACTTTCTATCATTATATTTGAAAGGAGTTTCTTATAAACAGCATATAGTTTGTCAATGGTTTTAAATCCACTCTGCTTGTCTCCGTCTTTTAATTGATGTATTAAATGCAATTACTAATATATTAGGGCTTAAGTCTGCCATTTTATTTATTTTCTGTTTAGTTCCTGTTTTCATTTTTTAAATATATTTCATTGATTATGCTATTATAGTCGTCCCATTGTTTTTCCCCTTTATTCCCCTCCTCCCTGTACCCCCCTCTCACCAGCATTTCCCCCACCTAGTTCATGTCCATGGGTCATATAAGTTCTTTGGCTTCTCCATTTCCCATACTATTCTTAACCTCACCTTGTCTATTTTGTACCTACCATTTATGCTTCTTATTCCCTGTACCTTTTCCTCCATTCTTCCCCCTCCCCCTCCCCACTAATAACCCTCCATGTGATCTCCATTACTGTGATTCTGTTCCTGTTCTAGGTATTTGCTCGGTTTGTTTTTGTTTTAGGTTCAGTTGCTGATAGTTCTACGTTTGTTGTCATTTACTGTTCATAGTGTTGGTCATCTTCTTTTTCTTAGAAAAGTCCCTTTAACATTTCATGTAATAAGGGCTTGGTGATGATGAACTTCTTTAACTTGACCTTATCTGGGAAGCACTTTATCTGCCTTCCCATTCTAAATGATAGTGTTGCTGGCTAGAATAATCTTGGGTGGAGGTCCTTGCCTTTCATGACTTGGAATATTTCTTTCCAGCCCCTTCTTCCCTGCAAGGTTTCTTCTGAGAAACCAGCTGATAGCCTTATAGAAACTTCTTTGTAGGTAGCTGTCTCCTTTTCTCTTGCTGCTTTTAAGATTCTTTCCTTCTTTTTAATCTTGGCGAATGTAATTATTATGTGCTTTGGTGTGTGCTTCCTTGGGTCCAATTTCTTTGGGACTCTCTGAGCTTCCTGGACTTCCTGGAAGTCTGTTTCCTTTGCCTGATTAAGGAAGTTCTCCTTCATTATTGTTTTGAATAAGTTTTCAATTTCTTGCTCTTCCTCTGCTCCTTCTGGCACCCCTAGGATTCAGATGTTGAAACGTTTAAAGTTGTCCCGGAGGTTCCTAAGCCTCTCCTCATTTGTTTGAATCCTTGTTTCTTCATTCTGTTCTGGTCGAATGTTTATTTCTTCCTTCTGCTCCAAATCATTGATTTGAGTCCCAGTTTCCTTCCTTTCACTCTTGGTTCCCTATACATTTTCCTTTATTTCACTTAGCATGGCCTTCACCTTTTCCTCTATTTGGTGACCATACTGAGCCACTGCTGTGTGCATCCTAATTACCAGTGTTTTGAATTCTGCATCTGACAGGTTGGCTATCTCTTTATCACTTAGTACTATTTTTGGAACTTTGATCTGTTCTTTCTTTTGGGCCATTTTTTTTGTCTTGGTGTGCCTATTATGTAGTAAGGGGGAGCCTTAGGTATTCTCCAGGGAAGGGCAACCCAGGTAGCTGCGTTGTGGTGCTTTCTGTGGGGGAGGGGTCAGAGAGGGAACAATGCCCCTTGCTTGGCTCTCGGCTGGCTTTCAGTCACTTCCCCCGCTACCCACAAGGAAATTGGACCCTTCTGGTGCTGATTCCCAGGTGGGTGCATTTGTGTATGTTCTAGGACCCTGTGGGTCTTTCCAACAAACTCTCCTGTGAGGCTAAGAGTTTCTCCTGCCACTTTAACCCCCACAGGTTTTTACAGCCAGAGGTTTTGAGGCTTTATTTCCCCATGCTGGAACCCTGGGTTGTGTGGTCTGTCTCACTCCCCAGTTGTTCCTCCTGGTTTATCTGCACATAAATATGGGGCTACCTGGTCTGCCAGGTGCCACCTTGCTTCGAGTCCTCCCCACCCCAGCTACCCATCTCTGCCCCTCCTACCAGTCTGGATGAATGTTTCTTGAACTCCTCGATTGTTGGGTTTCCATTTAGCTTGATTTTTCTGGAAGTTCTGGTTATTTTTTTGTATTTAAATTTGTTGTCCTTCTTTTGGTTGTGTGAGGATGCTCAGTGTACCTACCTATGCTGAAAATCTGTTTTTTATTTTTAAAATTTTGTATTTATTTATTTAGAAAAAGGAAGAGAGGGAGAAAGTGAGGGAGAGAAATATTCATTGAGAGAGAAACATCGATCAGTTGTCTCTTGTATTTGCCCCAACTAGGGACTGAACCCACAACGTAGGCATGTGCTCTGACAAGAGATTGAACCGACAGCCCTCTGCTTTGTGGGATATTTCCGAAACAATTGAGCCACACCAGTCAGGGCTGATTTTCATTTCTCTGTTTTCTTTTTCATGCCTTCTTGTTGACTATTCAAACACTTTTTAGAATGACATTTTGATTTATCAATAGTGTTCTCAAGTATATCCCTTTGTACAGCATTTTCAGAGGTTGTTCTAAGCATTACATTATATACTATAACTGACTATAGTCTCCTGGTGCCATCATTTTATCATTTCAAGTGCAGTATGAAAGTCCCAGTACCCTTTATGTCTCTTTACTCTTCTTGTTTGCAACTTAATTTTCCTGTATATTTCATCTACAAACATTTAGAACTTTGTCAGATGATGTTCTAGTTTTTCCTTCAACTGTCAAATATAATTTAGAAAACTTAAGGAGAGTTTATTATATTAATCCATGTTTTTACTCTTCCTTTTGCATTTTTTCCTTCTCAATGATCCAAGATTTTACCTTTTATTATTTCCTTTTTGTTTCAAAAATTTTTCTCTAGTCATTCTTTTAAGGTAGATCTGCTAGCGACAACTTCTCTTATTTTTCATGTATCTGAGAATGCCTTAACTTCCCTTCATACCTGACTATTTTCACTGAGTATAGGATTCTAGGCTGACAGTTATTTTCTTTAAGTACTTGAAAAATATTATGCTACTTCCCATTGGCCTCCAAACCATATGATAAGTCTGGTGTCATTCAAATTATTTTTTTCTATAGGTAGTAACATTTTTTTCTCTGACCTATATCAAGATTTTTGTTTGTTTTTATTTTTCAGAATTTTAGTTATGATGTGCTTGGGTGTGGATTTCTTTTGGCTTATCTTCTTTGGGGTTCACTCTGATTCTTAAATCTGTAGGTTTATGTGTTTTGTCAAATTTGGGGAGTTTTCAATCATTATTTCTTCAAGTACTTTTTCAGCCTTACCCTCTTTCTCTTCTCTTTCTGGGACTATGGTGACATGGATGTTAGACCTTTTGTTACAGAGTCACAGATCCATGAGGTTCCATTCATTTTTTTCTAGTCTATTTTCTCTCAGTTATTTAGTTTCCATTATTCCTATTGTTGCATCTTCCAATATTCCTATTGTTGCATAAGTTCAGTGATTCTTTTTTCTGTCTCCTCCATTCTGTTGTTAACCCCATTCATTGAGCTTTCTTTTTTTAGTATTGTATTATTAAGCTATGAAATTTTCATTTGGTTGTCTTTCATATCTTCTATTTCTTTGCTGAGACTTCTTTTTCACTTGTTTCAACCATGCTTGTAATTGTCTGTTGAAGCAGTTTTACCATGGCTCCTTAAAATCTCAGGTAATTGTAATATCTTTGTCCTCTTGGTGTTGACATCTATAGTTTTTACATTTTATTTATTGATTTTAGAGAGAGGAAGGGAGAAAGAGAGACATCAATATGTTGTTCCACTTATTTCTGTATTCATTAATTGCTTCTTGTATGTGCCCTGACCGGGGATCAAATCTACAACCTTAGCTTATCAGAATGATGCTCTAACCAACTGAGCTACCTGGCCAGGACAATGTTGCCATCTATTGATTGTCATTTTTTTTCATTCAGCTTGAGATCTTCCTGGTTCTTAATATGGCAAATGATTTATTTAAACCTCAACATTTTTCTATTATGTTATGAGACTAGATCTTATGTACACCTTTATTTTATCAGGCTTTCTCTGACAAAGCTCCAGCAAGGGAATGGGACGGGGTGGGGCAATTAGCCACCTTATTACTGCTAGGTGAAGGTAGAAGTTGGTTCTCCAACTTGCCTCTGTTGACAGCCAAGGGAGGGACATTCCTCAGTGATGCTGGTCAAGGGTAGGAATTCCAGCTCCCCACATGGTCTCTTCTGGCACATTGGTGGGGAGGCTTTGTCCACACGCATTGGTGGTGAGACTCCTGACTTTCCGCTAGGTATCCTCTGACATTACTCCAATGGAGAAAAGGAGCCGAGCTTCCTTATTGCCAAGTGGGGGCGAAAGTCCAGGCTTCTCATGTCAACTCTACTGACACTGAAATGGAGCTATCATGGTACTAAGCATCAGAACAAAAGTCCCAGCTTCCTACTTGGCCTTCCCTAACAACACCCTGGCAGGAATGTTGGGACTCCTCATTACTGGTTTGTGAGAGTAAAAATCTAAGCTTCTCATTCAGCCTTTGCTGGGGTGGGTGGAAGTCAGGCCATGTTTTCTTCTGTGGTATTTGGCTGGAGTAGAGCAGTTATTGTCCAAAAATTTTCTGTCTCTAGGCTGCCCTTTCCTGGTTCTTTAGCTCAATCAGGTTTTTTTGGAATGAGGCGGGTATTTGTTTCTCTGCGCCTATTGGTTATTCTAGGCTGATGGCTTCTTCAGCTCTAAGTCCAGAATGTATGAGGCCAAAATAAAACCCAATGACCTCACTGCCATGTTATTCCTCAGGTCCTGAGGTTCCTAGACACTCTGCCTTTAGCTCTCCACATTTCAGAGTCTTCTCAAGTTTGTGTTGTATATGATGTCCAGGATATGTATGTATGTATGTATTTATTTTCCATTACCATTTAGTCCCCTTGTACCCCACTCCCTTCAGCAATCACCACACTGTTGTCCATGAGTCCTTTTTCCTTTTTTGCTCAATCCCTGTACCCCCAACCTCCCTGACCCCACTTAGCTGTCATCCGCTCTCCATCTATGAGTCTGCCTCTGTTTTCCTTGTTAGTTTATTTTATTCATTAAATTGCACATATGAGTAAAATCGTATGGTATTTATCTTTTTCTGACTGGCTTATTTCACTTAGTATAATGTTCTCCATCCAGGTCCACCCATACTGTTACCAAGGGTAAAATTTTCTTGTTGTTGTTTTTTTTTCCTGGCCAAGTAGTAGTATTCCAATGTGCAAATGTCCCATAGTTGTTTTATTCACTCATCTACTAATGAACAGTTGGGCTCTTTCCATATCTTGGCGATTGTAAATAATGCTGCAATGAACATAGGAGTGCTTATGTTCTTTCAATTTAGTGTTTTGCGTTCCTTTAGATATATTCCCAGAAGTGAGATTGCTGGGTCAAAAGACAGATCCATTTTTAATTTTTTTAGTTATCTCCATACTGCTTTCCACAATGGCTGAACCAATCTGCATTCCCACAAACAGTGAAAAAGGGTTCCCCAATGTCCAAGGTTTTTAGATGTCTTTAGCAGGAGGAACAGGGAAAAGTATGTCTATTCCATTGTCCCAGAGGCAGAAAGCCCCAGTACATTATTTTTTCCATTTCATAAATAAAGAAACGGATTCATTTATGTGTATCTCAAATCACAAGATTTGAAGCAGGATATGGAATACTCACCATGTAGCTGCTCCTCCTACCAGAAACCAGGGGCCCCAGAACCTGTAAGAGATGGCAGTAGAGGCCCCAACTCACCACAGGCTGGTGTGTACCCCATATCATCCAGCAGGTAAAAAAGCAGAACTGGAGTGTGATCTCACATTTATGTGACTCTGTAACTAGTACTCTCCTGTGTCACACAGGCCCATGGGTCCTAGATCCAAATATAATAAGGATGGTCATATGAGATAAGGATTAGACTTCTACTCAGGGATTTAGAGAGAAGAGCTGTCCAATCAGATAGCAGAGACCATTCATCAGAGATGCTATCAAACAAGGTCTCTAAAGGTGTGGTTCATGGACCACTTACATAAGAATGTTGACCTGTTAGAAATTCAAATACTGAGATGATTGTGTATGTGTGTGTGTCCCCTGAAAATTGTTAACCACTGCTACGGAGAAAAACTTGGGGGAAATTCCATGACCTGTGGAGCTCCTCAAACTGAGACTATGATGCTCTTGAGGGAATTGCCCCAGTCACCACATATGTTGCTATTTCAATTTCTGGTAAAACTAGTCTGGTGAGCAAGACCAACCCAGTTCTGGCTTTTATGCAAACATGCCAGGAGCTTGGGACATCAGGGAGCTTCCTCCAGGGAAGGACAATAGGAGGAAGAGGGGGAGAGGAACAGACCTAGTCAGAAGTGGCAGACAGTAGGAGACTAATGGGATTAATACTTGACATTCATTAGCTGAGGATTCTGGAACCTTGCCAGCCCTCTCCAGAAAATAGCCCCAAATGCCCTCTTAATAGCATTAAATGAAATTACAAATCAGAGATGCTGGCTGATCAGTCTCCTTGGGGTTTTTCTACAGACACTGCGCAGGGGGGTGGGGATGATCCTTCAGTGGGGCTGCCACTGCTTCTCTGCCAGCAGCTGCAGCACTCGGTCTACTTGGGCAGTTTCCTCTCCTCTGGTCCGGAGGCGGGAGCCAAACAAGTACGTCTGGGTTTGGTCAAAGCTTATACCTTATCCCATCCTACACACCCCACCCCAGAGCACAAAGCCACCTTTCAAGGGGGAGCCAGGTAGAGGACATGAAATGTACTTATTTGTTTGTCAAATTTATTTTTAATTTTAATTGGCATACAATATTATGCTAGTTTTGAGCATACAACATAGTAATTAGACATTTTTATACCTTATGAAGTAATCATCTCAGTAAATCTGGTACCTATCTGATGCCATACATAGTTATCACAGTACTATTGACTATATTTTCTGTGCTGCACTTTATACCCCAGTGAATATTTTTATAACTGACAATTTGTACTTAATCCCTTTCACCTTTTTTGCCCATTCTCCCAGCCCACCTCCGATCCACCAACAATCAGTTTGCTCTCTGTATCTATAAATTTGTTTCTGGTTTGTTTGTTCATTTTTTCATTTTTTAGATTCCGCACATAAGTGAAATCATATGGTATTTACCTTTCTCTGTCTGAGTTATTTCATTTAGCATAACACCCTCTAAGTCCATCGATGTTGTTGAAAGTGACAAGATTTCATTTTTTTTTATGGCTGATTAATATGCTACTGAATATATGGACCACATCTTGTGTATCCATTCGTCTTTTGATGGACCCTTAGGTTGCTTCCATATCTCAGCTATTGTACAGAAGTGCTGCAATGAACATAGGGGTGCATATGTTTTGAGTTTCTTCAAATAAATACCCAGAAATGGAATTGCTGGGCCATATGGTAGTACTCTTTTTAATTTTTTGAGGAATCTTTAAACTGCTTTCCCAAGGACACAAAATTTAGGTTGAAGTGGTATCCTGGGCAGAGAACCCATTGTGGAATGGTGTCAGGTGGAACTTCCTTTTTCTGAACATAGCCTGAGTCTAGGTTCCTTGAGAGTCCCAGAGGCCTCAGATCGAGAAGAAAGAGCCCTTGTCCATTGGGTAGCCCTTCTCCTTCCAAGGCCTTGCTCTGGGGCAGAGAACCTACTAGGAAGCCCATTTGGGCCTTAGAGACTCACAGGTTTGGTTACCTGAAGTGTTACTTCCCATCTCTTTTAGCATGTGGTTTATCATAGCTCTTGGCTCTGCCTGATGGAAAGTTCTTGGAATCTCTAGCAGAGGCCCCTTATCAGACCACTTACTCATGTTCTCCACTGCCTTGGCCTAGCCAACAGGATTTAATGGTGATCCATCATTCTCTGCTCCCTATGACAAGCCTCGATTGCCTCGTCACCCATGCCCTTTCTTTCTCCTAGGAAGGAATGGGAAGTGAGAGCAGACAGCAAAACAGCGGGCGCTCCTGTGGAGTGGCTGAGGCCTGGATGGGACCAGAGCTGGTGTGCCAGATGGGAAGCACCTCTGCTCCCAGGAGGCTTCTGTGTCAGCAGCAGCCATCAGCTCTGCCTGCCAGAATCTCATTGGCCAGGCCTTGTCTCCTGCCAGGAACAGTCTTTGCTTCTCACTGAGACCAATCAGCAACACAGCAGCAGAGTGGTCCAAAAGCAATTTCTTCATGACATTTTCAAGGGAGGGTAGGATTTAGCACATTGCGCATTTCTGTGGGCTCCATGAAGGTCTGATAGCATCCAAACCTACAGCCAGCTGGCACCTCAAAGGTTGGGTGGGTGGTGAGCATGTGTGTATGTGTGTGTGTGTAGGCCTGCGGAGGCTTTCCACAAACAGTTCTGCATTCAAGGGCAAGCACAGGTGCTTCCAGGTGCCTGCTGAACAATCTTGTCTCTGCTACATCAAAACAGGAAATCAATTCTGGTAATTACCCTATTTCCTCGATTCTAATATGCCATTGATTATAAGATGCACCATTGATTTAATAACTCCTTCAAAAAAAGGAAAAATAGTGCAATAAACATATACATCTATTTTAAGACATATACTTATTTCAGAAACATTGCAATGTGTGTAGGGGACAGGGGGAGATGCAGAGTATAATTAAGAGAAAATGGTAATTGGGAGATATTCAAACCAATTGCCTACTTGAATTCACGAGTAAATGTGAAAGGTTTTTTCACAAGAACCTTTTAGTTATTATTTTTTTATATTTTTAAAATGTATTTTATTGACTATGCCACTATAGTTGTCCCATTTCTTTCTCCCCTTTATCCCCCTCCACCCTGCACCCCCCTTCTACTAGCATTCCCCCACTTAGTTCATGTCCATGGGTCATACATGTAAGTTCTTTGGCTTCTCCATTTCCCATACTATTCTTAACCTGCCCCTGTCTATTTTGTACCTACCATTTATGCTTCTTATTCCCTGTGCCTTTTCCTCCATTCTCCCCCTCCCCCTCCCCACTGCTAACCCTCCATGTGATCTCCATTTCTGTGATTCTGTTCCTCTTCTAGTTATTTGCTTGGTTTGTTTTTGTTTTAGGTTCAGTTGTTGATAGTTGGGAGCCTGTTGTCATTTACTGTTCATAGTTTTGGTCATCTTCTTTTTCTTAGAAAAGTCCCTTTAACATTTCATATAAAAAATGCTTGATGATGGTGAACTCCTTTAACTTGACCTTATCTGGGAAGCACTTTATCTGCCTTCCCATTCTAAATGATAGCATTGCTGGCTAGAGTAATCTTGTGTGGAGGTCCTCTCACCTTTCATGACTTGGAATATTTCTTTCCAGCCCCTTCTTGCCTGCAAGGTTTCTTTTGAGATATCAGCTTATAGTCTTATGTGAACACCCTTGTAGGTGACTGTCTCCTTTTCTCTTGCTGCTTTTAAGATTCTCTACCTATCTGACTTCCAGCCAAGATGGAGGCATAGGTGGACAGACTCTGCCTCCTCGCACAATCAAAATTAAGTACAACAAAGATTCAGAAACAAGAAAACAATCCAAACTTACAGAAAATTCAACTGTACGGAGGTCCGACAACCATTCATAAAGAGCACATAAGCAGCGGCTGGTGGACCCCAGGAGTGCAAGTGGCGGCTAGCAGACCCCAGCTGCATAGGAGGCAGATAGTGGACCCCGGGCTCGGGGTGGCAACAGGCAGACCCAGGGAGGATGCACAAGGCTGCTGGCTGATCAGGTGGTCCCACATTCGCAAGCAGATAAGCCAGGCAAAAATGGGGAGCAAGACAGAACTCGCAACCCAGAGACCCAGCACCAGAAAATAAAACTTAAAAACACTAATTGAAAACACTTGTGGGGGTTGAGGTGCCAGGAGAGACTCCCAGCCTCACAGGAAAGTTTGTTGGAGAGACCCACAGGGTCCTAGAATGCACACAAACCCTCCCACATAGAAATCAGCACCAGAAGGGCCCAATTTGCTTGGGGGAAGCGGTGGAAGGGAATGGAATCTGAGAGAGAGCGGAGCAAGCGCCATTGTTCCCTCTCGGACCCCACCCCCACATACAGTGTCACAACCCAGCAAGTGGGCTGCCCCACCCTGGTGAACACCTAAGGCTCTGCCTCTCATACGTAACAGGTGCGAACAGACCAAAACAAAAACAAAAACAAAAAACAAAAATGGCTCAAATGGGAGAACAGATCAAAGCCCCAGAGCCAATTCATCTAAGCAACCAGGAGATAGCCAACCTATTAGATGCACAGTCAAAGCACTGGTGATCAGGATGCTCACAGAATTCGCTGATTTTGGTCGCAAATTAGATGAACAAATGAAGTCTATGCTAAGTGAAATGAAGAAAGATGCACAGGGAACCAATAGTGATTGGAAGAAAACTGGGACTCAAATCAATGGAGTGGACCAGAAGGAAAAAAGAAAGAACCAAATAGAAAAGAATGAAGAAACAAGAATTCAAAAAAATGAGGAGAGGCTTAGGAACTTCCAGTACATCTTTAAATGTCCCAACATCTGAATTCTAGGGGTACCAGAAGGGAAAGAGGAAGAGCAACAAGTTATTTGAACAAATAATAAAGGAGAACTTCCTCAATCTAGCAAAGGAAATAGGCTACCATGAAGTCCAGGAAGCTCAGAGAGTCCCAAAGAACGTGGACCCAAGGAGGAACACAGCAAGGCATATCATAATTACATTAGCCAAGATTAAAATGAAGGAGAGAATTCTAGAAGCAGCAGGGGATAAAGGGACAGTCACCTACAAAGGAGTTCCCATCAGACTGTCAGCTGATTTCTCAAAAGAGATCTTCCAGGCAAGAAGGGGCTGGAAAGAAGTATTTGAAGTCTTGAAAGGCAAGGACCTACATCCAAGATTGCTCTATCCAGCGGAGCTTTCATATAGAATGGAAGGGCAGATAAAGCGCTTCTCAGATAAGGTCAAGTTGAAGGAGTTCATCATCACCAAGCCCTTATTATATGAAATGTTAAAGGGACTTATCTAAGAAAAAGAAGATAAAAGATATGACAGTGAAAAGACAACAAACTCACAGCTATTAACAACCACACCTAAAATGAAAGGAAACTAAGCAAACAGCTAGAACAGGAACAGAACCACAAAAATGGAGATCACATGGAAGATTAGCAACAGGGGCGTGGGAGGAGGAGAGAGGGGAAAAAGGTACAGAAAATAAGTAGCATAGACGGTGGGTAGAAAATAGGCAGGGGGAGGGCAAGAATAGTATGGGAACTGTAGAAGCTAAAGAACTTATGACACATGGACATGAACTAAAGGGGGAATGTGGGTGGGAGGGGGTGTATAGGGTAGAGGGAAATGAAGTGGGGGAATGGGACAACTGTAATAGTATAATCAATAAAATTAAAAAAGATTCTCTACTCATCTTTAATCTTGGCAAATGTAATTATGTGCTTTGGTGTGTGCTTCCTTCGGTCCAGTTTCTCTGGGACTCTCTGAGCTTCCTGGACTTCCTGGAAGTCTGTTTCCTTTGCCTGATTAAGGAAGTTCTCCTTCATTATTGTTTTGAATAAGTTTTCAATTTCTTGCTCTTCCTCTTCTCCTTCTGGCACCCCTAGGATTCAGATGTTGAAATGTTTAAAGTTGTCCCAGAGGTTCCTAAGCCTCTCCTTATTTGTTTGAATCCTTGTTTCTTCATTCTGTTCTGGTCGAATGTTTATTTCTTCCTTCTGCTCCAAATCATTGATTTGAGTCCCAGTTTCCTTCCTTTCACTCTTGGTTCCCTATACATTTTTCTTTATTTCAGTTAGCATGGCCTTCACCTTTTCCTCTATTTTGTGACCATACTGAGCCACTTCTGTGAGCTGTGTTTTGAACTGATTACCAGTGTTTTGAACTCTGCATATGACAGGCTGGCTATCTCTTTATCACTTAGTTCTATTTTTGGAACTTTGATCTGTTCTTTCTTTTTTAAAAAAAAATATATTTTATTGATTATGCTGTTACAGTTGTCCCATTTCTCCCCCATCATTCCCCTCCCACCTACATTCCCCACTTTAGTTCATGTCCATGTGTCATAAGTTCTTCAGCTTCTACATTTCCCACACTATTCTTGCCCTCCCCCTGTCTATTTTCTACCCACCATCTATGCTACTTATTTTCTGTACCTTTTCCCCGCTCTCTCCTCCTCCCACTCCCCTATTGCTAACCCTCCATATGATCTCCATTTCTATGGTTCTGTTCCTGTTCTATCTGTTTGCTTTCGTTTTAGGTATGATTGTTAATAGCTGTGAGTTTGCTGTCTTCACTGTCATAGTTTTTATCTTCTTTTTCTTAGATAAGTCCCTTTAACATTTCATATAATAAGGGCTTGGTGATGATGAACTCCTTCAGCTTGACCTTATCTGAGAAGCACTTTATCTACCCTTCCAATATAAATGACAGCTTTGCTGGATAGAGCAATTTTGGATGTAGGTCCCTGCCTTTAAAGACTTCAAATACTTCTTTCCAGCCCCTTCTTGCCTATAAGGTCTCTTTTGAGAAATCAGCTGACAGTCTGATGGGAACTCCTTTGTAGGTGACTGTCCCCTTAACCCCTGCTGCTTCTAGAATTCTCTCCTTCATTTTAATCTTGGCTAATGTAATTACAATGTGCCTTGGCATGTTCCTCCTTGGGTCCACATTCTTTGGGACTCTCTGAGCTTCCTGGACTTCCTGGTAGTCTATTTCCTTTGCCAGATTGGGGAAGTTCTCCTTTATTATTTGTTCCAATAAGTTTTCCACTTGTTGCTCTTCTTCTTCCCCTTCTCATACCCCTAGAATTCGGATGTTGGGATGTTTAAAGATGTCCTGGAGGTTCCTAAGCCTCTCCTCCTTTTATTGAATTCTTGTTTCTTCCTTCTTTTCTGTTTGGTTGTTTGTTTCTTCCTTCTGGTCCACTCCATTGATTTGACTCCCAGTTTTCCTCCCATCTCTATTGGTTCCCCATGTGTCTTCCTTCATTTCACGTAATTTGTGAGCAAAATGAACCAATTCTGTGAGCATCCTGATCACCAGGGCTTTGAACTGTGCATCTGATAGGTTGGCTATCTGTTTGTGGCTTAGAGGAATTGGCTCTAGGGCTTTGATTTGTTCTCTGGTTTGAGCCATTTCTGTTAGAGTTTTTTTGTTTGTTTGTTTTCTTTTGTTTTTGGTCTGGTCTCGGCTGTTACGTAGTGAGGGGTGGAGCCTTAAGTGTTCCTCAGGGCGGGGCAGCCCAGTCACTGAGTTGTGATGCTATATGTGGGGGCGGGGTCTGAGAGGGAACAATGGCCCCTGCTCCGCTCTGTCCTGGATTCCAGTCTTTTCTGCCACTTCCCCTTCACCTGGATTATCTGTGCGCACAAATGTGGGACCACCTGGTCAGCCAGCCTCTTCGTGCGGCCTCACTGGGTCTGCACAGTTGCTACCCCATGCCCGGGGTCCGCCAGCTGCCACCTCTGGGCCTGGGGTCTGCCAGCCGCCTGCACACTTGGGAACCGCCAGCCACTGCTGCCTGCATTCCCAGGTCCGCACCTCCACCTTTTCCTGCCGAGACTCCGCCCCTCTTACCGGTCTGGATGAATGGTTGTTGGACTTCTGTACAGTTCAATTTTCTATCAGTTCTGGTTGTTTTCTCGTTTCTGAATATTTGTTGTCCTTAATTTTGGTTGTGAGAGGAGGCACAGTGTGTCCCCCTACGCCTCCATCTTGGCTGGAAGTCGATCTGTTCTTTCTTTTGGGCCATGTTTTTTTGTCTTGGTGTGCCTATTATGTAGTAAGGGGGAGCCTTAGGTATTCTCCAGGGAAGGGCAACCCAGGTAGCTGTGTTGTGGTGCTTTCTGTGGGGGAGGGGTCAGAGAGGGAACAATGCCTCTTGCTTGGCTCTCGGCTGGCTTTCAGTCACTTCCCCCGCTACCCACAAGGAAATTGGACCCTTCTGGTGCTGATTCCCAGGTGGGTGCATTTGTGTATGTTCTAGGACCCTGTGGGTCTTTCCAACAAACTCTCCTGTGAGGCTAAGAGTTTCTCCTGCCACTTTAACCCCCACAGGTTTTTACAGCCAGAGGTTTTGAGGCTTTATTTCCCCATGCTGGAACCCTGGGTTGTGTGGTCTGTCTCACTCCCCAGTTGTTCCTCCTGGTTTATCTGCACATAAATATGGGGCTACCTGGTCTGCCAGGTGCCACCTTGCTTCGAGTCCTCCCCACCCCAGCTACCCATCTCTGCCCCTCCTACCAGTCTGGATGAATGTTTCTTGAACTCCTCAGTTGTTGGATTTCTGTTCAGCTCAATTTTCTGAAAGTTCTGATTTTTTTTTCAATTTGTTGTTGTCCTTCTTCTGGTTGTGCAAGGAGGCAAAGTTTATGTACCTACACCTCAATCTTGGCCAGAAGTAGAAAGAACCTTTTTAGATGAAGGATTTTTTTTGTGCCAGCAGGAGCCCTGGCCAAGACTCAACCACCTTGAGTTCCATTATTGTGCCCACTCCTTGTGGGTTCTCAAGAGCCCCTCCTTCCCAGAGAGTATCTCCTCACATTCATTGCCATATCAGGCATCTTATTCTAACTGGGTAGCTCCAGAATTACAGACAAGGAGGTACCCTCATCTCCTATCATCCAGCACCACCTTTGAGCTCAGTTCCTCTCCTCAGCTCCCCAGGGATTCAGGTCTCCCTCTGATGGTGTCACCATCATGAAAGGCTCATGTCTCTGGCTATATTAGAAAGGGTTGGGCATTCTGCTTCCACCCATTGTCCAGGTGAGGACTGAGGCCATTATCACTTGCCTCCAGCCTTTCTTTCCCAGGACATGCAAAAGCTTATAGCCATCCCTATCTTGGTAGCACTCCAGGGATCCTCTTGACCCAAGCCTTTGCTCTGCTGTTCTCCTAACCTGGAAGGGCCTTGGATGCTCCCAATCAACACTCCAACCTACTGATTTGAAGAGGAAATAAAGTGGGCTTTAGCCACACACTGAATTATGGGATGACTCAGAAGGTCTGAGGTAGAAAGTAGTGCAGAAATTTAAAAAAAAACACCTTTGAGAAAACAAAAATCAGAAAATTTTGATCCACACTGGAGAGTGGGAGGAACTACCTAGAGGCTGAGTAAACAAGGGGGATGGGATGGTCCAGGAAGAAGACAGTCAAGAACAGACTTGAGAAGGAGGGAGTTTTTTATAAAGTTGTTAGAGAAGATTCTTGCTAGGAAGAAGTCAGGGATGACTTCAGGGGTTTCTTCCCCAGGTCTCTAAATCTACTTTCATTCAGTGCTTCTCATCCTGGGGGATAGGATACTTCCCTGCCTATGATGTTTGGAAATGTCTGGGGGAGTTTTGATGGTCACAATGATTGGGACTTTACTGCTATTAGTGGATGGGGCAAGGAATACTAAGAATCCTGAAGTTCTTGGGATAGTGTTCTTGCACGTGAATGAATTACTTGTCCCAAATACCAAGACACCAGGATTGAGGAACACTGGTCCCTGTGATACCTCACCTGGCCTCCAGGGGCTAGCCTCAGCTTGCCCTGACTCTGCCATTCCTTATCAGATCAAGTCCGATTTGGAATTTTCAAATAGAACTTTCTTAAGAAACTAAGAGAAGACAGATGGAAAATTATCAAAGAAAGCAACAAAGCATAAAAACAGATGAACACTAACAGATTTCTGAGTCTAAGGAAGATTGAGCCTATTTAGTCACAGAAGCACTTTTTTTAACTCACAATTTTCCTGATTGAAACAATTTACTAGGTACAGAATCCTCATTTGTCTTCTTACTCTAAGGGCACCACAGTCTGTCATAGTTCAGGCTGATCCAGATGCTGTCTTTTTTAAGCTTTCCAGAGGCCAATTCCCAGATCTTTCTCTGGGTGTGACCCAGAAGGACTGTGGGCTCAAATCCACTCCACTCTCAAGTTGCCCTGGGCTCTTCCCCATCTCTGGTTCATTACACTAGCCCTGAGCATTAGGTCTGTCTGAGAAAGGTGTAGTCTTCCCTTTTGCCTCTTAGGGTAAGGATACGATACTGCTAGTGGTTGTAATGGAGTATTCATAAAGTCTCATGGTACAACATAATAAAAGTTTATTTCTTACTCAAAATCTAAAGCAACTTTTTATGATTGGCAGCAACTCTACTCCAAGTGGTAATTCTGGAGCCTCAGCTCCTTTCCCCTGGTGATTACTCCATCTTCGATATGTGGTTTCTAAGATTGACAAATGCATGTCTTCATCAAACCTAAAGAAGAGGGAAGAACATGGAGGGTTGCCTGTGGGTGGTCTTCATGGGCCAGACCTGGATTGCCACATGTTACTTCTGCTTATATTCCATTGGCAGAAATAAACACATGATCTCTCCAAGCTGCAAGAGAAACTGGGAAAGGTAGGCTAGCTGTGTGTCCCAGAAGGCAAAGAATTAGGTTTGATGATCTGCTTAAATCTCTCCATGTATGAGATTTCAGAAGTCCTTTTGTCATCTTTCTCTACCATGTTTGGCTGGTATACAGCAAGTTCCGGTTAAGACATGGTTTGTTCTTCAAAAAGTAAAACATGAAATTACCATATGACCCTGCAACTCCCTTCCTAGGTATAGGACCCAAAGAATTTAAAACAGTACTCATACATATGTTTACACATGCACAGTCATAGTAGTGCCATTTGCAACAGCCAAAAAGTGCAAACAACCAAATGTTCATCAGTGGAATGAATGGATAAACAAATTGTGTTGTGTGTGTGTGTATAATTTATATTTTTCATCCATAAAAAGGAATTAAATACTGATACATGTTACAATGTGGACAAACTTCAAAAGCATGCTAAGTGAAAAAAAAACACAAAAAGTCACAGGTTGCATGATTCCATTCATTGAAAATGTTTTGTGAGTTGACGGGGTGGTGATAACACAAAGTCATGAATGCACCAGATGCCACTGGGTTGTTGACTTTGAATGGTTGATTTTATGTTATGTAAATTTCAACTCATTAAATGTTTATGATTCTAAAAAAAGAATAAGTGAATGGATTTTGAAATTTTTTATTTTAGTGAAGCTCAGCTTTTATCTATTATTCTTTGTTAGTTTTTCTGGTCTGTATCACATAAGATGGTGCATATTACCTTTGCTTGGTCCAGCGATTTACCACCTCCTGCACTCCCTTTAAAAACATCAGGGAACTAACTGACTTGCTTTTCCTTAACTCCTTGGACTTTCCCCTTGGGTTTAGTTTCTAACAACAGAAAATGCATTTTTAAGATATGAAGTGATTCTGTCAGAGATCATTTACTAAACAATGGGTGATTGACATGCCCTGAACTTAATAATATTTTTAATATATTTTATTGATTATGCTATTACAGTTGTCTCATTTCTCCCCCATCATTCCCCTCCACCCTGCACACCCCCTCCTACCCACATTCCCCCCCTTTAGTTCATGTCCATGGGTCATAAGTTCTTTAGCTTCTACATTTCCCACACTATTCTTGCCCTCCCCCTGTCTATTTTCTACCTACTGTCTGTGCTACTTGTTCTCTGTACCTTCCCCCCCTCTCCTTTTCCACTCCCCTGTTGCTAACCCTCCATGTGATCTCCATTTCTGTGGTTCTGTTCCTGTTCTAGCTGTTTGCTTTTGTTTTAGGTGTGGTTGTTAATATCTGTGAGTTTGCTGTCTTTTCACTGTCATATCTTTTATCTTCTTTTTCTTAGATAAGTCCCTTTAACATTTCATATAATAAGGGCTTGGTGATGATGAACTCCTTTAACTTGACCTTATCTGAGAAGCACTTTATCTGCCCTTCCATTCTATATGAAAGCTTTGCTGGATAGAGCAATCTTGGATGTAGGTCCTTGCCTTTCAAGACTTCAAATACTTCTTTCCAGCCCCTTCTTGCCTGCAAGGTCTCTTTTGAGAAATCAGCTGACAGTCTGATGGGAACTCCTTTGTAGGTGACTGTCCCCTTATCCCCTGCTGCTTCTAGAATTCTCTCCTTCATTTTAATCTTGGCTAATGTAATTATGATATGCCTTGCTGTGTTCCTCCTTGGGTCCAACTTCTTTGGGACTCTCTGAGCTTCCTGGACTTCTTTGAAGTCCTTTGCCAGATCCTATTTCCTTTGCCAGATTGGGGAAGTTCTCCTTTATTATTTGTTCAAATAACTTGTTGCTCTTCCTCTTTCCCTTCTGGTACCCCTAGAATTCAGATGTTGGGACATTTAAAGATGTCCTGGAGGTTCCTAAGCCTCTCCTCATTTTTTTGAATTCTTGTTTCTTCATTCTTTTCTATTTGGTTGTTTTTTTCTTCCTTCTGGTCCACTCCATTGATTTGAGTCCCAGTTTTCCTCCAATCACTATTGGTTCCCTGTGCATCTTCCTTCATTTCACTTAGCATAGACTTCATTTGTTCATCTAATTTGCGACCAAAATCAGCAAATTCTGTGAGCATCCTGATCACCAGTGCTTTGACTGTGCATCTGATAGGTTGGCTATTTCTTGGTCGCTTAGATGAATTGGCTCTGGGGCTTTGATCTGTTCTCCCGTTTGAGCCATTTTTTGTTTTTGTTTTTGTTTTTGTTTTTGGTCTGTTCACGGCTGTTACATATGAGGGGCAGAGCCTTAGGTGTTCACCAGGGTGGGGCAGCCCACTTGCTGGGTTGTGACACAGTATGTGGGGGTGGGGTCCGAGAGGGAACAATGGTGCTTGCTCCGCTCTCTCTCAGATTCCATTCCCTTCCACCGCTTCCCCCAAGCAAATTGGGCCCTTCTGGTGCTGATTTCCATGTGGGTGGGCTTGTGTACATTCTAGGACCCTGTGGGTCTCTCCAACAAACTCTCCTGTGAGGCTGGGAGTCTGTCCTGACACCTCAACCCCCACAAGTGTTTTCAATTAGTGTTTTTAGGTTTTATTTCTTGGTGCTGGGTCCCTGGGTTGTGAGTTGTGTCTCGCTCCCCATTTTTGCCTGGATTATCTGCACACGAATGTGGGACCAGCTGGTCAGCCAGCTGCCTTGCACAGCCTCACTGGGTCTGCCTGTTGCCAACCAGCACCCGGGGTTCACTATCTGCCGTCTGTGTTCCTGAGATCTGCCAGTCACTGCCTGCACGCCCAGGTCCTCCAACCTCCACTTTTTCCTGCCGAGACTCTGCCCCTCTTACTGGTCTGGATGAATGGTTGTCAGACTTCTGTACAGTTCAATTTTCTGTCAGTTCTGGTGTTTTCTTGTTTCTAAATCTTTGTTATCCTTAATTTTGGTTGTGCGAGGAGGCACAGTGTGTCCACCTACACCTCCATCTTGGCCAGAAGTCTGAACTTAATAATCCTTACTTGGCTAATATTTTCATTTCCCTCCACTTCATAGCTTCATGCACACTATGTTTGCCCTCATTCGGTAGCTTCACCTCTACCCATGTGCCCTGGGTGCTGTCTGGGAGGTTGGGACCTAGGTATTTTCAAGCCTTCCTAGGATCCAGCTCCAATCTTTTCTGTATGTGTGATCTTAACCAAATATCCCTTAAATAATAAAAATAGTTAAAAATTTTAATCATATTCTGCTCATGCTTCAAACAAAATAGTGCTTACCATGTCGCTTTGTACTTTTTTTGATATAGGAATTTTTATTCCTTTAGACCATAAGCCCTTTGAGGGTAAGAACCATTCCTTAATTACTGCTATACATTTAAGTGCCTGGTATGTAGCATTGCTCAATAAATATGAATTAAGTGAATGAACAAAATTGAATAACATACAGATGAGAAAAAGATAGTTTTCTCATAGGAATAAACAACTTGATTGAAGCTATTCTCTCGTAGAGAGAGCAACTGTTACCTGAAATCAATGAATTGTTTACTCCTGGAGACCAGCAAAAAAGAACTCTTATTTAGGGCTATAAGCAGGTAGGCTCAAGAAAAGAAATAATCTGTGTTATAAATAGGAATCTAAAACTCAGGAAACAGTGGAAGGAGGCAGACCAGGAGTGGTCAGAATAGTCTTACTCCCTGGGGGAGGGTGGGCCAGAGGCAGTCGGGGAATCCAGCCAGGCAGTGTACTCTGAGTGTGTGCAGATGGGCAGAGGTGATGGTGTAGGTGGTGGTCTTCGGGAAGCTTATCAAAGGGTAAAAGAGAGGACCCCAGCTTTATTGGACCATGGTGAAAAGTGGGGGTGGGGAGTGCTATAAACCAGGGGAACTGGAAGCAGGTGGGCTCTGGGCAAGTTTTCTGGACAGAATGATAAAATTAAGAACCTTGGGAGGATGGATGGGATTAAGGCTGGGCCTTGGCTTTGGAGGACCTGGGTCCTTGACAAGTTTCTGAGGCAGATAGTCAGGCCTAGGTAGGGACATTTGGTGAGAACCTGGACATGAACAAGGCCCAAGAAGCAGGTCATGCGTTCAGAGCAGAACTGAATGACTTACACCTGAGCTCCTGAAGTAGGTTGGACTCCTTAAACTCCCATGACTGAGGCCAGGATGAATCTCTACAGCTGAGGCAGGATCAAGCATGCAGACAGGATTCAAGTGCTAGACTCTGGGGTCTAGAGTTTCTTGCAGTCCCCACTAGAGTGTGGGGGAAGGAGACCTTCAGGGAACAAGAAGCCATTAAAAGTTAAACCTGTAAGAAGCAGATGTATGTGGTTGCTAAACTGGATTCAGTGATCAGTTTGGATACCTATAAATTACTCCACTGGATTTAGTGTGTATATGTTTTAAAGATTTTCTTTCCTCATAGCAAAGTAGATTTGCAGTCTGAATGACTGAGTTTACTAATTCTAATAACCCTCTCTAGACAGAAGTATATGAGAAGATGGGAATTAAGGGCCTGTATTTTGAGGTACAAGGAAAAAGAGGAATTCTTCCCAATACCCACAGCTATGGTAGGTACAGCATATCTTCTGATGACTATGACCTGAGAGGTTTTTCCCCACCTATCTAGGTGGCATGCATCTGTCCCTGAGGATTCTGGACCAAGAGAACTATCTATTCTCTTATTCAGTGGTTCAGCTCTTCCTGGCTATGTCCACCCAAGCTCTCAGTAGAGCATCCCAGGCTAGGACCTGGGAAACCCGTAGTAAATGCTGAATGGAGGGCTGACTTGGCTGAGGGCTGGCTGCCTTCCCTCTTGCCTATTACTTGAGCATGCTTCTCCAGTCTTCTCAGCGATTTTATTAGTTATCTGGTGTTTTTTTTTAATAAACTCCCTTCTCAGATTATATCGGTCTAAGTCAGTCATGATGTTTACAATGAGGAACCCTAACATACATAGAAATTGGTGTCTTAAGTGGTGACAAAGAGCAAACCTTCAGAGAAATGAGGGATTTGTAACGTGCCTGCTTGGAGCTGAAGGCAGTGGAAACCCAGCCAGGAACTCTAGCAGTCTGTGGATCAAATGGCAAAACAGCTTCTAAGTTATCATCAGTGGCCCCTGGGCAGAAGCACCCACTGGAGGCAAAGATCTGGAGCCTCTGTAGTAGATGCTTTTGGTGCCTGTGGCAGACACAACCTGCCCTCCTGATTCACTGCAGCTGGGACAATCACATGCAAGCATGTGCCACTGTCTCTGCTTTTCTGCCTCAAGGCTTCCTCCAAAGCCACAGAAGAACACTCAGCCCATGAGAAGTGCAGTCAGCCCTGAACTATGTGGGAAATGAACATTCTTGAGGGCAAACCCAAAGGGGATGGAGCTGGAGGATAAGTGTTCCCATTCCTTTCCTTCCTAGGGCAATTCTGAAAACCCCCAGTAGGAGTGAATCTATCACATTTAGCAGCTCAATCACGCATCCTTCATTGATTTTTCTCCCTTTCCTGATTCAGTCTCCCTGCTTCCTTAACTGCTTCCTGAAGGAAACCCCAGAAAAACAACCTGCACCCAAATCTGAGTCTTGAGCTTGCTTATAGGAGAGTCCAAACTAAGACAGGGAACAGTGTGAGGAGAAGAGGAGTTAAAGAACAGGAGGTGGGAGGTGAGGTAGAAGGGGTAGCTGCAGGGTTGCTTCTGCCAACCCTGGAAGCTTAAGGACAGAATGGAAAATCTAGACTCATAAATTTCAGCCTAAAGCACAGACAGAAACCCAGGGACTTTCTATGACCATACTAAAAGGCCTTCTCAGAGCTCCCAGTCGCAGGACTGAGACAGTCAAAAACAATCAGGTTTGATCCTGTAGGTGGTCCAACTACAAATTTTTAGTTAAAAATCACAGCTTTCTTACATTTCTAATGTGAAAGATCATTAGCCAGTAAAGAGCAGAACCCCAACAGTTGGAATGAGGATATACGGGATGGTTTTGTAGACTCACAACACTCTGAACCTCTCATCCCTACTCAGTCTTTCTTGCCAGAAACAGTAGCTCCTCCCCCTCTCTGATGTAGCTGTTCTCACGTCGTTCAGAAACCCTGCATGGACCCACTTTATGGAGTTACCCTGCAAGGGGAGGAGTCACTATCCTTGTTATTTCTACACACACACACACACACACACACACACACACACACACACACAAAGTGTTCCAAGGCAGGTCTCAGCAGGATGGGTGGGAGTGGGGGTTAACTATATAATAAAACTCTGAAGGAGAATATTTACACACCAAAAGTATTATATGACATTATTATTTCGAATCACCAGAAACCTGGGAAATTCATGTGAGAATGAATTATGAGAGACTAAGACCAAGGGAGAGGGGGATACAGTATTAGATTGTCTGAATTTGAAGGTTCTAGGTTGAATGTTTAGCTTAAGTCACTAATCCTAAATTCTTATTCTGTGTTTGGTTGATTGAAGTATGGATTCCACATTTGTTCCCATGAAATGTAGTTGAGATGCCAGAAATTCCTTGCACACAGAGAAGGAATGAGTAGAATAGGGCAGGGAGAGTGTAGAAATGTGGAAATGTGTCTATGTGAGACCTACTCACTTGCTCAGAGAGGATCCAGAAGATATTTCTTTCCCATCATGGTCCTGAAAAATATATATTTATCAAGATGTCTAATGGGACATAATCGGTTGCCCTGGAATAATGGCCAAGGCCAAAGGGTAGAATGGAAGATGCTAAATCCAGAGTGCTCAGCCTACCTCCATGCAGGGCATACTGAGGAGTAGGTACCACCACCAACTCCCACAGGCGCAGTGATGCCTGAGGAAGATCTGCTCGCCTTTGGGTGCAGTGTTCACGATGAGAAGCTAAAGGAGAGACAGTGTCCAACCTGTGGCCGCAGGCCACATGCAGCCCAGGATGGCTGTGAATGCGGCCCAGCACAAAATTGTAAACTTACTTAAAATATTATGAGATTTTTTTGAGATTACCGTATTTTTTGGACTATACAAAACACCTTTCCCCCCAAATTTGGGAAGAATAATGGTTGTTAATGCTGCTGTTGAGTTCTGTTTACATTTACATTGGTGAAATATTATGTTATTTATGTTATTAAATATTTTACCACATTTTTTGCTTTAAAATTTTTTTCCTATTTTTCTCCTCTAAAACCTAGGTACATCTTATGGTCCAAAAAATACAGTGCATGTCACAATGTATTTAATGTGTGACCCAAGACAACTCTTCATCTTCCAGTGTGGCCCAGAGATGTCAAAATGTTGGACACCCCTGTAAGAGAGTCGCTTATAAAGAAAGAAGCAGAGAAGACTTCTATTTTACATCCTGATTGGATGTCTCTTAGCTGATCAGAGCAATAGAAAGGAGAATTGCAGAGAGATGGTGGGGTAAGTTGTGGGGGAGCGGGGCACAGGCAGTAAGCCTATACTCCCACCATTCGGTGTGGCGAAGACCCATGAGTTTCCCAAGGGTTGGGAAGACATAGCAGAAGGGAGCTATGAACTGTCTTATCAGTGACTCCACACAAGGACTGCCCACCTGGCCTCTAGAAGCCCAGTGTGATTCCATTTGGCCAAGGCTGACGAGTGGTGGAAAACGAGGCAAGCCAGGGTCAGTCTCCTAAGTCAGGAAAATGTGCAGTGCAGATCTCCTCAGGGTCCCCTCAAGAGCTCACATATGGGACAGAGCCCAGCATTTGGTGCCTGCCACACAAGTAGCCCGATGACCTGCCAGACAGAAGACTGAAACCTCACACAGTGAAAAGGGGAGATGTTTGTCCTTTTCCCTTCTTACTCCTCTTTGCCTCATTGTATAACTGCTGAAAACTCCAAGACTGGCAAATAGAGGCTTAATTTAAGTTATAATGGAGGATCATGGCCTCTCACCTCTTTCCTATTCCTAAATCAGTGCACAGAAGGTCAAAGAAGGTCAAGTAGTCTTGAGAGAAGATCTTGCAGCAACATTCTTTCCTAAAGGGATCTTGGCCATTTACCAGGGCACTTATGTATTAATCGAGGTAATGGAATTACCCAGATTTTTCAAGGATTATTGGACAGTGGCTCAGGTATAACATTAATTCCTAGGGACCCAGAACACCACTCTATCCACTGATCAATGAGCAGTTTGGGGGTCCAGATGATAAATGGATTTTTACGTGAGTCTATCTCATGATAGACCCAGTGTGGCACTTCACCTATCTCAGGGTTATTTTCACAGTTCTGGACTAAACAATCGGAATAGATAACCTCAGCAACTGTCAGAATCCCTGTCCTGGCTCCTGCTCCAGGGAGGAAGGGCTGTTGCCATGGGAAGGACCAAGTTGGGGGGTGGTGTCTGTACCCCTCCCACAGCCATGCAGGAATTGCAGAAATTATTGCAACCATCAGCAGCTTCCACCATTAAGAGGGGTCTAGAGCAAGAAAAGGGGTCCAGGTTGCAGAGCAAGCAGCTCTGCCCTATGCCTCTCAGCACCTAGCAAACTCGACAGTGATCAATGTCTGTGGTAGAGCAGGGTTCCTTGTGGAGCCACTGGAGAGCACCGACTGATCAGAGTGGCGTCCTGGGGTTCAGAACAATGATGTCACCACTGTGCCCAGGAATTATTCATATGAGAAATGGCTCTTTCTACTAGACCTCATAGACTGAACACCAGGATAGGGGACACCAGGTGATCATGCAACCCACATTGTCCATCAGGAACTGAGTATGATCTGACCAACAAGCCAATAAGGGTGTGACCAGCACCACCATGCCCTCGGGTGGAAGCAGCACACTTGGGACTGGGCCAAGCTGGACCTGAAGACATAAGCAAGTTGTACATGGCTCCCACTCCCACCCACCTGCTCCTTTTATACTGCCGCCCCAACCTCAGGACACACCTGTGACCTCATGGGGCATTCCCTGTGACCAGCTGACTGTGAAGGGAAAATCGGAGCATGGTTTACAGGCAGCTCTGCATGCTATGTGGGCATCACACAGGAAGGGACTGCTGTGGCATTAGAACAACCCTCAGGGCCAGCCTTGAAGGACATCCAAGAAGGCAGATCACCCTAGGGACAGAACTTCCAGTGATACATTTTGACCACTCTTCTCTAGAGAAGAGAGGATCTGAGATAAGCATCCAAAGTGACTAAGGAACAGTAGCTAATGGTTTGGCCAGATGGCCAGGCATGTGGAAGGACTCAGAATTAGTGACAAGGAGGTTTAGAGAAGTGATCTGTGAGTGCACCCAAACCCCAAAATTACAATGCCTCTAGTCTCCCTCCTGCTTCCAGTACATCCCCACCCTGTTCTCCAAGTGATCTTGCTAGCAGGCTAATCTGATCATACTGTTCCTCTGACAAGAATTGTGATGACTCCATGTTGCTTACAGGATAAAATATCAGCCTATTATATAACCCATGCCTTGTCTATTATTTATCCAAGCTCATCTCTTAATATTTCCTTCCTGGACCATATATGTTCCAGGAGATCCCCAAAAGCCTGTCTTCTTTTGCAGGCTCCTGTATTTCTGCATGTGATTTTCCCTGGGTCCAGAAGAATTCTGCTCTCCAGGCCTCAGCTCAGAGACCGCCTTCTACAGGAAGGCTGTCTAGGTGCCCCCTGGGAGATTCAGGTCAGCCACTATGGTCGACTCTGGAGCTACATGCTTGGCCTTCAGTCCTGGCTCCATCACTTAACCTAGGGCATGTGACTTTGCCTTTGTATGCCTCAATCTTCTTGACTGGAAAATGGACAATGCTGGTGTGAAGATTAACATACAGGTATGAATAATAATAAATATAATTATGTTTGTAAACAATAAGACACAATAGATAAGTAAATAATGCAGAAGCAGAACGATGAAAGCAGGATCGGGCCCGGCGCAGAGTGAGCGATCAGTGTGCTCCAAGTGCTGGGCGGCGCTCCCTCACACCCTGGTGTTTCGTGCCCATGCCCAAGCAGACAGGGTCAGGGTATGCTTCCCTCCTGCTTTGTTTCTACCCAGCAAGTGCCTGCTCTCAGCAAATACTTGCAGATGTCTGGAATCAGAATTAAGGATCCAGTCCCAGCTCTGCCAGGTACTAAGAAACCATGGACAAATCACATGGCGAGCAGAAGCTTCAGTTTCCTCATTGGCAAGATGAGGACAAGAGAACAGATATTAAGCTGGACCATGGGAAAGATACATCTTGTTGGTCAAAACAATTGAATGGCAGCAATTTCATAAGCTTCAATGCAGTTGTTACAGCTTAGGGCCGAAGGAGCCCGAATGAGATAATGATGTGAGAGTGATTTACAAGCTGTAAAAGTACCATACAAACATTGGTATTGGTTATTATCAGCTATGTGTGGCAGACTAGAGTTGATATATTAGAGTGGAGTTGATATATTAGAGTGGAAGAGTCATTTATTGAAATCTGTTTGTGTAATAAATAGGAATTGGGAGAAACAAAATTTTAAATTCACACATAGGTGGCATCAATCTGGATTTGAACTCAGGACTCTGCGTAGAAGGGCCATGGGCTTGTGTGGATCCCCAGGCCAGGCAGTGGGGAGCACAGGGGAGTCTGGCAGAGTGCTGTGGATCTGACCAGACTGTTTGCACTTAGCATTCTGTGGCTCTCGCAATGCCCTCGGGGGTCTTTCCGGCACTCTGGTTCCTCCAAGAGCACATGCTGTACTTGTTCACACTCACTACACGTCGCCCAGACTCCGGAGGCAACAGCCTCCGTGGAATTCCTGATGCAGTAGGAGCTTCGCTGGTGAATGTCGATACACACAGGTCCACGGGAGCCCCCAGCTTCCAGCCTGGACAACCCCCTCCATCCCAGTGACTCTGCTTTATGCACAAGGCTTCTCCCAGCAAATGTTCTTTTCCCTGTCCTTTCACGGACATGTGACCGTGTCAGACATGATATGAGAAGGGGGGATGGGCTTAATGACTTCTGAGACCCAGGCAGGCCAAGCAGGGTCGGTGACTGGCACAGTTAACACCAAGCTTGCCTTTAAGTCAGAGCCCTGCGGTTACTTCCTTTGTCTATCTTGTGCTTCCTTTACTTTGCTTTATAAAAAGACTCTCTTCAACAAAAAAGAATGATAATAAACTTAAAAATTTTTTCAAAGACTCTCACTTACCTAAATTTGTTATGAGTTTAAGTCATAGAACAATCCACCATTAGAGCAAGAAAGGTCCTTAGAAATTACCCATAATTTATAGCTGAGGAAAATGAGACCCAGCCAAAGGTAAGAGGCATGATTAGAAAGGAGGCCTGTGGAACCCCAGCTCAGTATACTCAGTATACTCAGTATACATGGTGATGCCATGGCACATGCTTTAAACAGTGGTCTGTCCTTCACGAGAATAGGAGTAGATGACCTAAGCTAGTCCTGGGTTCACCTAGATTAGTCTCGTACTAGCTGTGCGACCTTGGGAGCATTCATTGCCTGACCTCTCTGGGCCTCAGTTTCCTCATCTGTAACAAACCACTCAGTGTTATAGCCAATCAAATAATATGTAAAGCACCCAACATAGAATGCTGATTAAAAATAAGTTTTATTTCACTGTGGATTAAAAGACAAACTTTGTTGAAGGATCAGTAAGTAAGAAGATTTTTGGCAACACTGGTTTGGGGAGAGGAGTGCACCCTAATATATTTGATGTCACACTACTTTATCCAGCTTTTTTATAAGACTGGACATGTTTCCCCCCAATTTGATTAAATTCAAGAAACATTTGTTGAACACTTATTATGTGCAGACTAGACTAAGTTTTGTGGGTACAGAATATACTAGGAAAGCACCCCCTATATGCTAGAAGGGGAGCTTGGGGACAGATGGCCAGACAAGTAACTGCGATGTTGCTCAGCATGAGAGAGAAACTAACAGAGGAGTGTACAGGGAAAGGCCATTCCAGGCAGAAGGGACAGTTTGAACTAGCGCCTGGAGGCATGAAAATCAATTTGGAGAATGTATCAAGTAGGCACAGGCTTGGCAGCCAACAATAGAAAACTCAAAATAGTAGTGGCTTAAGCAAGCTTGAGGTTTAATGTGTAAAAATGAGTTAAAGAAGGTCAGGGCTCGGCACCCCAGGTCTGATGTGGCAGCTCCTTGGTCATCAGGAACCCAGTCAGTGCAAGGTGGCTGAGACCATGGACTCGAGAGCCATACTGTTTGGGTTTTAATTCCTTCTCAAGCCATGAGACTAGGAGGAAGTTACTTTTCCTCTCTCTTTCCTCATCTGTAAAATAGGATAATAGAAGTACCTATCTCATAGGATTGCAATGAGGATTACATGATTTTATATAGGAAATGTGTTTTGGACAGAGCCTGGTACATAATGATACCACATCTATTTTAATATTCTATTTTTCTGCTTCACCTTTTTTAGCACATGGTCACTTCTATGTCCAGAATGGCTGCTGGAACTCCAGAATGCCATCACATTCTAATTCTAGGGAGCAGAAATAAGAAAGGGGAGGAGAACAAAGGCCCTTTCCTCCAGCTGAATCTACTTCCTTAAGTAGCCCTCTAGAATTCCTGTACATTGCTTCTGCTTATATGTCACTGGCCTGAACTTAGTGAAATGGCTTCATATAGTTGCAAAGAGAGCTTGGAACTCTGATCTTTTAGCTAGGTTATCTTAGAAAGAAGAGAAGAGAAGAGAAGAGAAAGAAAAGAAAGAAAAGAAGAGAAAAGAAAAAGACAGACAGAAAGAATAAAGATTTTAATTGGCAACTTACAGTTACCACCCCAGGAAGTAATAGGGAAGCTCTAGCAGGCGAGCTCTAACATAGGTGTTCAGGGTGAGGTCATAGGAGATGAGGCTTAGACCAACTTGTGGACATCCCTGACTGCCCTACTGACTGCTGGTTAAATGCATGAGATCTAAACCTCCATAGGGAGCTGGGGTTGGCGGTATTTTCTGGGAGTAATCAGAATACAGGCAGTATTTGGAGCAATGGGGAGTTCGAAGTCTCTTAGCATCACAAATAGAGTGAGAAGAGGGGTGAGGAAAGAGGCAAATTCAGGGTCTCCCATCATGCCAGCCTGGGGACAGGGATCAGATTGATTGTTGGGTGAGGGCAAGTCAGAAAGCTGAAAAGGTGCTACCTTTGAAAACTTTCTGTCAACATCTCATCTCATGGTGCTACTTTCACTCTGCTTCCTCTTCTAACAGTTTCATCAGTCTTTACAATGGTCACCTTGAAAAATGAAAGGTGCCAGTTTCAGGAATGTGCTTACCTGTGCTCCTCCCTGCACTGCAGAGAGAACCAAGGAGAACACCAGCATCTGGGGAAGAGGAAGAGGAAGAGGAAGAGGAAGAAGTGGAGTCCAGGTCTCTGGTTTGGACTCCAGTTAGTAACTAGCTTGCTGGTCACTGTTATTGAGGAAACCTCTACTCTTCGTAAATGAGTTTGCCAAGCACGGGGGTGAAGTGCTCCAGGTAGTTTCTCATGGAAAGGAAGGGCTCAAATGTGTGTGCCAGTGTTCATCCCAATTGTGGTTGGTGGCAGAGCATCCAAACAGAGACGCTCATGGAAGCCAGACCTGCTTCGGAAGCTCTGCTTTCATGCTCCAGGTCCCAGGACCCTTCCCATCCTTTGAGGAGAGGCAGCTTCTCTGCTGAGCTCCTTGCAGAATACAAGATTGGACCAGTTTTTCTCCAGGAGCCAGAATTGTTGGTCCTCAGAGCACTGCTCCTGGCCTGCCAGCCCCTGCTGCCTTTACTCAGGACAGCAGACCGACTGGCAAGATGATGAAAGCAGGGTGCCCAGGCTACACTGAACTTCAGGGAGGTGGAATGCATTTGGTACCTATTGCTGCATGTCTATTACCCCCAAACTTAGTGGCAAACACAATAATAAAATCACAACATAATAAAAACAAAAACAATCAACATAGTTTCTGTGAATCAGGCTCCTGGGGGAGACTCAGCCTGTTGGGCCTGGCACCGGGTCTCCCTGCGGTTGCAGCGAAGATGTCAGCTGGGCTGCGGGCATCTGAAGGCTTGACTGGGGTTGGAGGAGCTGCTTCTAAAACGGCTCACCCGCAGGATAGTAGGATGGCCGTGGTCCTTGGCCGGAAACCTCAGCTCCTCTGCCCGTGGGCCTCTCCTGGGGAAGCTCAAGTGTCCTCACGACATGGCCTCTGGCTTCCCCAGAGCGAGAGAGCCGGGGATAGAGGGCGGGCAGAGGCTGCCCCTTGGATGGCCCAGCCTCAGGCTCACCTTGACCAGCTTCCACCACACTCTATTGCTTAGGACTGAGCAATTAAGTTTAGCTCACAGTCATGGGGAGGGGAATTAGGCTCTGCCTTTTGAAGGAAAGAGATCAAAGAATTTGCAGGGATAATTTAAAACCATAACATAGGGTTTAGGCCTTGGGGAGCTGAGAAGGAGGCCAGGGGTAGAACCAGAGGGAGACTTATGAACCTCGCCCTCAAGCTTCTAGAAATTTAAAGACAACTGTGGAAAATTACATTGGGTTAGGTTGCCACTGGAGGATTCTGTGGCCTAATCCAGAAATTTCCAAATGCCAGCTGGTTCTGGTGTTGTCTCAGAAATGCCTCCAGTTTATGTCGATGCCCAGGAGGTACCAAACTGCACGCTGGCGTTGCTGTCCAGGTCCATTGGCTCCTCCCCAGAAAGCACCTTCCAGTGGTATGGGAAGGGAGACTGAGGCAGAAGAGGTTGTGCAATCTGACTTCTAGACCCCCCAGTGAGATACAGGCCATGGTGGGAAGGATTCTGAGAAGGATTCTATTCCCCCCACTCCATGCCACACTGTCACTCTCCTGACGCTGCAGAAAGCTCGCATTGTCGGACAGCTCCCAACACACTGGCATGTGCTAAGTGTTTTTATGCCATTTTCTCTTCCTCCTGCCTACTGAGTATGGATTCCCCCATTTTACTGATGAGGAATCTGAGGCACAGGTACAAAATTGTACACTGTAGAAGAAGTAGCCCAAGGTTACCCAGGCATTAACAGGTACTATGGTGCTAACCCAGCCAGACTCCAAAACTAGTGCTCCGAATCCCTACATTCTCCCAAATCCTGGATGTCTGGCTTCTGGAATTACATCTGTCCTGCTGCCTCCATGGCACCAAGACATCTCTCAATTTCCTGCATGGAGCTGGGGGGTCTCCAAGCTGCAGAAGCCAGAGGTCCATGATTTCTTTGAAGGAAAGCAACACTCGGGCCCTTGTTCCCTCCCTTCTCACAGAAAGCATGTTTGAATCTGCAGAATCCTGGAAACAGGAGCCAGAAACCAGCCACCTCTCTTTACCCAGAGCTCCCTTGTCTCCAATCCCCTTAATAGGTACCAGGGTCACATATAACATGGTCTGTTCGGTCTCCAGTTCTGGCAGCAGCTGCTGTCAAGGTCAACTGCGGTGAAAGCCAGATTGTCTCTTAGTCATCCATCCAAATGCCGCTGCCCACACTCCCCTCTCCCATCTCCTCCCTCAGAGCAGTTGATGCCAGGGAGTCAAGAAGCTCTTCTCCCTGAGCCCTGCCGCCCCAAGTGGTGGGCGCAGAGCCCCAGGCTCCACACCCGGGAAAATGACTCGGCCCAGGGAGGGGTGAAAGGTGGGAGTGGGGCAGCTTCACACCCACATCAGCCTCTAAAGGGTGCACCTGGACAAAAGCTGATCATTCAGCCCAGGCCGTGTTTCTAGACATTGCACACTCTCAGCTCTCTCCAGAAGAAAAAAACTCTTCCTGTATACTGGAGACTTAACCAGTAACCCCCCTCGCTGAAGGCCCTTTTGTATTCTGAAAGATGATCAAGAAAAGAGGCAATTCCAAGCCTGTTGAAAGGACTTTATCATGTTGTCACTGAGCCATCAATGTGGGCAGCGTAAAGTCAACCATCAGCCTGGCCTCTGAGAGCTCAGGTTCCCTGGTGTGGAGGGAGTTTAACAGAAGCCCCTTAGCCCACTACCTCCCTCAGAAAAGGCACATAGCTGATGTCTGTGGAGGTGGGCCTCTCCCTAGTCCTCCTCACCTTCGCCCACCCCTCACATTCTCTGCTTCCCTACAGCCAGCTGTGTTTGGTCCAAAATCTCTTCATGCCAGTCATACTCTTTTGTAATTACATACTTCTAATTAAATATTATATACACTGGACAAAAAAAGAGTTGTTTCTATGAAAATTAAGTTGGAAAGAGCCCATAAAAGCAATTTACTTTTTTTAAAAAAAGAGAATAAGAAAGCTTGAGTTGTCGGTAAAAGATTAGCAGGAGGAGGATTGGGAAGGGGAATGGGAGAAATCCCGAGGACTCTGCATTCAGGTTGCTGCACAGAAGTTTCCAAGTCTTTGGGTGAAACAGAAATCTTCACTGATGCCCCATGGCTGTGACTCATGGGAGAAAGATGAGGAGAAAGAACAGTAGACCTATATTTACAAAAAAGGTCATGTAGTTACATCAGACAATCAGCCAATGTTCATTTATAATTTTCAAGATAAAATATTATTTAAGGTAGGACATATTTTGGCTGAGTCCTCACTTGAATGAGGATCTCACTTGTGTAGAGGGCGGCCTTTGCTTGTAGAGCCTAACAAGGGAAGAGTCCATGGCACACACCCAGGCTAATTAGAAAATCAATGTATCCAGACCTAATTGACAACACTAATCATCTCTTGGAACTGAAGTGTCCTAGCTGCACTGGGATCGTTAGAGCCTGTCAGTGAGAGATAGAGTCTTCAGATTTCCATAAGGAAGCAGGGTGTTTTACTCAGCAGACCTGGACTTAATCAATACTTCCAATATCATGACCCACGACCTTATTCCAGTTAACAAACACTTACGTTTCATAACAGACTTCACAGTCCTGCATTTAGAATGGCTGTCCCTGCCGTGAGGCTGCCTCCTACATGGCTCTCCCTGCGACATCCCTGCAACATCTTTGTGCCTGCACCTGAGCAGCGCAATGCTGCTGGAAGAAAACCTTACTGCTGAGCCTGCTTGACCTTAAGGCTGTAACCTCAACCTTCCAGCTGGCACCCAATTCTGCCTGGCCACTCCAATATGTTTTTTTCTGGAGAAAACGTTTGCCTATTTTGATAGCTTTTCTTCTTGCTTCAAGCCTCTCACACCTGATCATTCACCTCTTACTTTTTTGGGAAAACAGAAACCATCTGACACGCATTCCCTCATCTTCCTACAACTTTTCCTCCTTTCCTTTTCTTCTCCTACTGCCCACTGGTTACAATCAAGAAAGCTCTATGAGATAATGGACAAGGCTTATTTTGTCCACAGCATTTAGCACAGTGCCTGGCAAAATTGATGATGAATGGATGAACATCCATCCTTTTCTGATCTGTCAGTTCAGTCTTCATTATTCATACCCTTCGGAAGGGGAAGAGCCTGTGGCATTGGCTGAAGCATCTGCAATAGTAAATAAGAACAAAATCTTTGCTGTCTTCATTCTTCATAAATGCGGTGCCAAGCCCACCCTCCCAGGCTCATCTCGGTCTCATTTCCACCTGTCATTCGTGTTTGCATGTGCTTGCTTTGCCAAGAAGGTTATACTTCTCAAGTCTGAATCCTCAGTGAGTAGCAGCTCATTGCTTGACGCATAAATGGGACTCCATAAAAGAGTGATGAATGGTTGAGTCCCCCCAAACATAAAAGTCACTCTGGATTTCTCCTTTTCCTGCTCTTGCCACATCCAGTCCACTACTAGGTGCCTTCAGTTCTTACCTGTATGGCAGAGAGCAGCAAACATTTTTGTAAAGGGTCAGACAGTAAATATTGCAGGTGTATGGGCCATATGGTTTCCATTGTAACTACTCAACTCTACCATATTGGTATGAGAGCAGCCATAGACCTCATATAAATGAATGGGTGTGGCTGTGTTATAATAAAGCTTTATTTACAAAAACAGATGTGGACAGGAATTGTCTCAGTTTGCAAACACTTGCTCAAAAATACATCTCAAAACTATTCTTAAATACTGAAAAAAAAAGTCATCCTTGGTGCCTTCTATCCTCTCCCAGAAGTAACTTGAGAAATATTAGTGTAGATTTATGTGGTCGTGTGTACATTTACATACAGAGGTGGACCTCCTTTTGCCAGATCAGGTAAGCTCTTTTCCTGGCCTTTGGACAGGTCTCTAACTTCGCCCTTTGTTTACAAAAAGCACAAGTATTCAAAAGCTGGTGCCACAGCACTACCACTTATTACCCGGGCAACATTTTCGCAGTTCCTTAACCACTTAGAATCTCTCTTGTCTCATTTACAGAAGTGGAGTAGTATTGCTACTTCCCTTATGGAGTTGGCCTAAGGGATCATATATCTGAAATGCTTAGTACAGTGCCTGGCATAGAGCAAGTAATCAATAGCAGTTATTGTTAGCATTCATATTCTATTATTATGTATTGATACATATCTCCACATATTTGTAAATGCAGCAGAGCTTCCAGTTTAAGAACATGGACACCTGAATTAGTCTGACAAGGTTTGAATCCCAACTCCATCACTTACTATTTGACCTTGGGGAAGTGCCTCAGTTTACCTAACTTGCACAGTTGTGAGAATGAAATGAGTTATATGTAAAGTACTTACGGCAAATAGTACTTATGGCAAGAGTGTCTGGCAAATAGTGAGCTCTGTGCAAGTGTTATCATCATCATCCTTCTCCTCCTCCTCATCATCGGGTCCAGGACAGAGTCCCAGCATTCCCTGACCTTCAGCGTCCCTAGTATACAGGTATCATGCTTGATGCTCAACCTAAGGCACCCCAGCATGAAAAGTAAGAGGACCCTCCTCCCTGCTTTGACAGAGTCTGAACCCGCACCCCTCACAGAGCAAGATTCAAATGCTCTGTCATTCTCTTTATCCCCAAGAAAGCATCTTCAACTTTTCTGCCTGCTTTGAGCTAGAGGGTGAGGACCCTCTTCTCCCCCTCTCCTCCCCTCACCCTTTCTCCAAGGATATTTGTGTCCTGGGTATTTATTTAGCTCCCACAATCAGGCTGCTTGTTCTGTGGTGATTGGCGTCATACAAACTGGGTAAGAATAGAATTCACAGTCATTCACTCCGGTAGAGACCACACTCACTACCACTGCTCACAGCCTGGCAGGTGGGGGATGGGAGGGCAGGGGGTGGGGTTCATCCCTCTGCTGACTTTCCAGCACTTGCTGGAGTAGTTCACCCCTCTTAAAATTAAGTAGCCAGAAAACTGACTCCTTTCTTCTTGTTTATACATGTGGCTTAGGATGGCTATGAATGCGGCCCGACATAAAATTGTAAATTTACTTAAAACATTATAAGATTTATTTCTGATTACGTGTCACAATGTATTTAATGTGTAGCCTGAGACAACTCTTCTTCCAGTGGGGCCCAGAGATACTAAAAGGTTGGACCCCCTGGACCCCAGTCCTACTGACTTACATCTCCAGTGTCCTGTCTGTGATGCTCCTACAGGTTTCTAGAGACTCCCACGTAATCAGCATCACCTGGTTAAAATAAGCATGAGAGCAGTGGTTGGACTACTTAGGGCAGGGGTGACAGAAAAAAGAAATATAACACTAGATAGAGCCTCTTGTTTTCCTTTTTTAAACATGCATTTAATTAGCTAGTGCCATGGAAACTGTTCCATGAAGCACTGAAATACTCCAGTTAGAGAAGGGTTGAAAGGAATAAAATCTCCACAGGATAAAGTAAATGCTATGTCATTAACAAAACTATTATAAATTCTTTTTCTCCGAACATTTGCTTGTTTATCTTTTTTCCCTGGCTCCAGGCAGCCTCCTGTCTTTCCACAGATCTGATGCAGCTTGTGTGTGGTTTCTGCTTAGATTACTGATGTTAATTATCTCCTCACACCTCTGCCTCTTTGTTCGGGCTCCAAGCCTCAGAGGTTGGCTCCATTTTCCCAATCTCCAACTTCCCCCAAGTAGCCCTGAAGTTCTTTTTAAAATGGTACTATTGCCAGTTTCTTCCCTTGGCTTTTTCTAACTTGTTCACTTCCTTTCTTCTAATGAAAGAAATCGTCATTTTATCATCTGACTTCCACAGGAATTGGGCCTTTATTCCTCTGAACAGCCATCAAACAAAATAGAAGATGAATTGAGTCTTTCCTCTGCCAAAGAAGGAGCCGTGCATTGTAAAAGCAAGGACAGGGCCCCACTGGTTGGTGTGGTGCACCGAGCCCACAGAAAAGAACTACCTCCACAGCCTGCCCCTGCAAACATGTGGGAAAGCTGGATAAAATATAATAAAAGACTATTTAAAAGCACAGCCAAGCTCAAAGTTAAAAGAGAGAAATCCCTAATGCTAGACTAATAAAGAGGAGACTCAAAGTCAGAGTGGTTCGTGGCTGCCAAACAAAATGGCTTACAGGATCATCAAATCAGCTGGGGCTGAAGTTCTGATGCCTGACTGGGGCAGGAGTCTTGGCTGCAGGCCCCATCTAGTGAGGTTAAACTGTCATAAAGGTAGAGATTGTCAAGAAGTAGCCTATCCATGGAACAAGAATAGGAAAAACTCCACCAACCACCTTGGAAATTTATGATGGAAGTTTGATGTCCACACTGGCCATGAGTGTACAAACAGCCATTCTCAAGAAACTGGCATCCTAAACCAATTTGACAGGCTTGGGTTCTAAATTCTTACTACTCACCTGGTACAGGAACCCCAGCTGAGAAATTAACATAAAAGCCAGCCAGAAACTATTGAAACCTGTGGGACCCTGCAGATACCCTGTGGGAAGAGACACTTCCACAGCCCAGGGCACACGGGAATCCCATGGGAAGGAATCACCACTGAAGAGAAGCCCACAGTCAAATATTATAATCACAAATGAAAACAATTCACCATAAGGTAGCAGATACATCAAATTAAAGAATTTACACCCCAATATCGGGATATAACTAAACAGCTTGAAAGGAACTTTAATAAATGTCCTACAGGTATTAAAATATTAAAGGATTCAATATTAGGACAATATGAATTAGACCGTATAACAAAAATGTGTCAAAAAGAACATGTGAAAATTCTAGAAATAAAAAAATATAACAGTCAAAACTTAAAAATTTAGTAGAAGTTTGAATAAGTAGTCTTTTCAAGACCAAAGAGAGCATTGATAAATTTTTAAAAAGCTAGATCTGAAGTAATAACCTAGAAGGCAGCTCTGAAAAATAGAGATGAAAAGCAGGATGTAATGAAAAAGTTAGACATATATTTCATAAAAGTAATGAAAGAGAGAAAGGGGGAAAGACAAAATGCTTAGGCTGAAGAACTGCCAACCTAGAATTCTATACCCAGTTCAACTCTTATACAAGAATGAATGTGACTTCTGGTCAAGATGGCAGCATAGGTAAAAGCAGTACTTGCATCCTCCTGAAGCCACATCAAAATTACAACTAACCTACAGAACAACCCTCATTCAGAACTTCTCGAAACCTAGCTGAATGGAAGTCCTACAACTAGTAATTTAGAAGAAACCATATAGAGACTGGTAGGAGGGGCAGAGATGCAGAAGAGGCTGGTACCACACCCACATGTGACATATAAAAATTGGGAGGGATATCTTGGCTGCAGAGGTCCCCCCCATGAGTGAGGGGTCTCAGTCCCACACCAGGCCACCCAGTCCAGGGTTCCAGTGCCAGGAAGAGATGTCCCCATAACTTCTGGCTGCAAAAATCAGTGGGGATTGTGGCTGAGATGGAGGACTTCTTGAGTCCCAGGCAATTTCCCTTTTTTTAAAAAAATATATTTTATTGATTATGCTATTACAGTTGCCCCATTTCCCCCCCATCATTCCCCTCCACCCTCCACACCCTCTCCCACCCACCTTCCTCCCCTTCAGTTCATGTCCATGTGTCATAAGTTCTTTAGCTTCTACATTTCCTACACTATTTTGCCCTCCCTCTGTCTATTTTCTACCCACCATCAATGCTACTTATTCTCTGTACCTTTTCCCCCTCTGTCCTCCTCCCACTCCCCTGTTGCTAACCCTCCATATGATCTCCATTTCTGTGGTTCTTTTCCTGTTCTAACTGTTTGCATATTTGCTTTTGTTTTAGGTGTGGTTCTTAATAGCTGTGAGTTTGCTGTCTTTTCACTGTCACATTATCTTCTTTTTCTTAGATAAGTCCCTTTAACATTTTATATAATAAGGGCTTGGTGATGATGAACTTCAACTTGACTTTATCTAAGAAGCACTTTATTTGCCCTTCCATGCTAAATGACAGCTTTGCTGGATAGAGCAATTTTGGATGTAGGTCCCTGACTTTCAAGACTTCAAATATTTCTTTCCAGCCCCTTCTTGCCTGGAAGGTCTCTTTTGAGAAATCAGCAGACAGTCTGATGGGAACTCCTTTGTAGGTGACTGTCTCCTGTTCTCTTGCTGCTTTTAAGATTCTCTCCTTATCTGTAATCTTGGATAATTTAATTATGATATGCTTTGGTGTGTGCCTCCATGGGTCCAACTTCTTTGGGACTCTCTGAACTTCCTGGGCTTCCTGGTAGTCTATTTCGTTTGCCAGATTGGGGAAGTTCTCCTTTATTATTTGTTCAAATAAGTTTTCCACTTGTTGCTCTTCTTCTTCCCCTTCTGGTACCCCTAGAATTCGGATGTTGGGATGTTTAAAGATGTTCCAGAGGTTCCTAAGCCTCTCCTCATTTTTTTGAATTCTTGTTTCTTCCTTGTTTTCTGTTTGTTTGTTTCTTCCTTCTGGTCCACTCCATTGATTTGAGTCCCAGTTTTCCTTCCATTTCTATTGGTTCCCCATGCATCTTCCTTCATTTCATGTATTGTAGCCTGTATTTTTTCATCTAATTTGTGAGCAAAATGAACCAATTCTGTGAGCATCCTGATCACCAGGGCTTTGAACTGTGCATCTGATAGGTTGGCTATCTCTTCATTGCTTAGAGGAATTGGCTCTGGAGCTTTCATTTGTTCTCCGGCTTGAGCCATTTTTGGTGGGTTTTTTTGTTTGTTTGTTTGTTTGTTTGTTTGTTTTGGTCTGGTCGCAGCTGTTACATATGAGGGGTGGAGACTTATGTGTTCCCCAGTGCGGGGGCAGCCCAGTTGCTGGGTTGTAATGCTGTATGTGGGGGCGGGGTCCAAGAGGGAACAATGGCCCCAGCTCCGCTCTGTCCTGTATTCCAGTCCCTTCCACTGCTTCCCCTTCACCTGGACCATCTGTGCACGTGAATGTGGGACCACCTGGTCAGCCAGCCACCTTGCACGGCATCACTGGGTCTGCACAGTTGCCACCCTGTGCCCAGGGTCCGCCAGCCGACTGCATGCTTCGGAACCGCCAGCCACTGCTGCCTGCATTCCCAGGTCCGCACCTCCACTTTTTCCTGCCACGACTCCACCCCTCTTACTGGTCTGGATGAATGGTTGTTGCATTTCTGTACAGTTCAATTTTCTATTAGCTCTGGTTGTTTTCTTGTTTCTAAATATTTGTTGTCCTTAATTTTGGTTGTGAGAGGAGGCACAGTGTGTCCCCCTATGCTTCCATCTTGGCCGGAAGTCTAGTCCTCCTGTTTCTAAGAAGCGTAGAATGCCTTTCTGTCCCTGGGATCACATTTACTTTCAGGGTAGTCTTGGAATTTGAGGGCAGCATGATAATTCTCCCTCCCATGTGCATGAGAAATCAGCTGAGCCACAGCAAACTCATTTGATTTGCCTGTGGCTGCACATCCAAGACTTTGAACCCAGGTCCCTGACTACCACCCCCATGCTCTTTGCATCCCCAGTTGCTCCACTGTGAAAAGCTACTTTGTCAGCCCAAAAAGGCAGTTTTCCTCCATTTGGGGAAGATGTAAGCAGCAAGGCACATTTCATTGTCCAGAGTTCTTCTCCTAAGGTAGAGGTATCTCCTGACTCTATCCCCATGGCAGATGCCAGGTATCTGACCAAGAATGTCAGAGTTATGGCAGGAGATTGACACCATGGGAGAAGAATGGCCCTTATGCTGTGTTGCCTGGGGTTCTGGCCATGTGACACTTTTAGTTCTAAGCACAGAAATTTGGAGAAAATCCCTTGACCCTCCAGTCTTCCTGTAGCCCAGCTTTCCCATTGCAATGTAAACACCACATTGAGTTTTTTTCTTCCTTTTTCCTTCTTCTCAAGATCCACGAGATTCATGAAAATGTATTACCTTCTTCCCATTATCTAGGCCTAAGAGAATATCCCAGAACAGAGATCAAATAAGTAAAGAGCAGCAATTCAAGGTATTTGTGTCCTATTCTGCCACCACCTCTGTGAATCTCAGTTGTTCCAACTTTCCAATGAGAATAACAAAACATGCCTTTGCCATCTCAAAGGGCCTACATGAGATGCAAATGAGAGGATGAATATGAAAGAGGCATGAAAATGTACAGCACCATATAAACACCAGCATCAAAGGTTAACAGCCACTATCATTACAACAATAAATCCTCAGGTCCCTGAGCTTTCCACTGCCCAGAGCTCCTTGAGGACTCCTTTTTCTGAAGACAAGTGATGGCAAATCAAGCTGATATCAGGAATTTATCTTTTGATAAAGTAACTTCTGTCCTGTGCGGTTCATTCAGCCCTATCGCCTTCCCTTTCTTTATCTACATTATCACCTTGAGACTTGGTCTTCTGGAAATAATCACCTTGAGGGCCTTTAACATCCTTTTTCATCAAAGAAAGCATCAACCATGCTCACTAGGCTGTGCTGATGGTGGGAAGAAAGTAGAGCCAGACACTTCAGGAAGACATTTAACAAGAGTTTTCAGAATAAAACTTAGTTACTTAGGAAACTCAATTTCCCAGAACAATTCATTTTGTGAGCGTTCTGGTTAGTCAGTTATGCTGCAGTGTTACCTCCAAAAGCTTTCCAATAAATGCTGTTGAATTGGATTGAACTCCACAGACCCTGTCTTCTCACTCACTAGAGCTAGAGAAGGAGGAGGGAAGGAATGCAGCCAGGGCCTGCAGCCTGTGCTCCCTGAGCCTGCTGGGGGTTGCCCTCTGCCATCAGCAAGGTCCTGGCAGGCAGCATTTATCTAGAACAATCCCCAACAGGACCCAAAACAGCCAGTCATCCTGGGGTAGAGCAGCAGCCTGATTTCCTCCTGGTAACTAGAACCAGTCACCTTAACTAGTATGGAACCACTTTCTCTGGTCCCAGAAGTCCAAGGAGGTGTGTCAGCTTCCAGGTAAAGAAAACATAGCTATGTATGTGCACGTCAAGAAAAAATTCTGGAATGTCTTATTAGGTATTCTAGTGAGAGGTGTCATTTCTACTCTTTCACTTGGTTTTCAGATCTTTATGTTTTGGCTTTGAAGGAAATTGCACCATTGTTTGGTCACAGGTTTAAAGCATATCTGACATCCTATAGGACGACACCCCAATCTCTCAGGGTGTAGTCACTCAGCAAAAGTCTTAAGTGAGCCTCTATTTCCTACTCTACTCTTTTATAAGACCAGCTGCCTTCAGGTGATGGGGTACAAGGTAGGATCACTGGATGCCATGGGCATGCGCCTGTTACTGCACAATTTTGTGTTGATATGAGTCCCTTCATCAGAGGTAATGTTGTATAAAGCAACATAATAATGAAAAAGATTTAATAACTCCCCTGATGGTAGCATTGGCAGCAGAATTTCAGGCAAAGAAGGTAAATCAGCATATAGAGATGCATCTAGTCCTGTGAAAGCAAAGCACTGCACCTTCCAAGTGAAAAGAACTCAACAAAATTAGGTGATTGGCTAGTTCCCAAGGGACTGATACCCTTTCCAGGGCTCAATGTTGTCCTTTGCTATTGGCAAGGTGGGCATTCAGCAGTGGAATCACCAGAGAAACCTTCGTGAAGGGAAATCCCTGTTGCTGTGACCATTTCTGATGCTATGGCCATTCCACACATGGGTCCATGGAGAAGGTGGCTGGGGAAGGAAGATGACTAGAGCCACAGGGTGGGTCTTCTTGTCTACCTTATTTTTAGAAGCTTCCTCTGGGATAAATGATCACTGGTGATCATTCCAAGAATTTCCTCCACATATTTCTTCCCAAGTCTCTTTGTCATCTCAGTCCTCTGCTCTTCATCTTTCCAAGTCCCTGACCAGTGAAACTAACCTGTTAGCCACTGCCCATGAGACTGCATAGATTTATATTTTGGCCTAGCTTTCTTCCCAAGCATATGAGATATTTTGTCTGAGTTTCTTCCCACCGGAAAGTTTTTCTTCATCACTGTCTTTCAGAACCAATCCTGAAAGGGGCTGTAATGCCATCCATTTCTGACTGGTGCCAACATACAGGCAGATTTATTTATAAACCAGGCCAACAGTTTGGCCTTCTGTTAACTGGTCAAAGGGAAGTTCTCATGAAACTACTTATGTGGGTTGAGGAAGAGATGGTGAAATGGCAGGAGTTGATACAATGGAATGTCAGTCAATTCCCCTGTGCTGCCCAGACCTACTCAGGCCTAGTTTCCCATACAGCATCTTCACTGAATAATGGAATGACACTACACACTTAACTTTACAACTTTTTAAATAAGAGAATGCCCAATTCATAGTGAACAGCTCTGGTCACATCATCCCTTGGTATCCTTTGATCGAAAGCTCAGATACCTCGAGTATAATTGAATCTGCAGTCAGAAGGCCTAATTGGTGGAGCAGTTATGCTTCAGGCTGGGCTCCGTGCAGAGTCCTCGGTTTCTCTGGGACCCAGATAAAATGGCAGCCTAAGGGTTGCTGAATAAATGGTCCATGGTGGAATACCCAAATACTCCTTCCAAAATTGAGAGCCTCATCAAGCATTGGGCCTTTTTCTTTATGGTACACAGTGCAAAGTGGAACAATTTAACTCTAACTTTAGAAAGGCTATCATCCCAAGATGTTCTGGACCACTGGATTCCTAGGTATTTCATCAATGTGTAAAGCTTGTAAATTTGGTGAGGTTTCTCTTCCTATCCTCTGTCAGGCCTGTATCTTACAGATGTTTCAAGGCTTTTCTCTGCATCCTGCTCGCCAGGTTCAATTGACATATTGTTATCAACATAATGGACCAGAATGAAGTTCTGTGAGCTATCAGGGGTCCTTTGGGTTATAGGAAAGCAGGAGAGCTGACACAGTCCTGAAGACCAAGCATGTACACCACTTCCCCAGGCAGGTGAAAGCAGACTCTGTTACTAGTTAAGATAAAGAAAAATAGACTTGCGGCCAAGATGGAGGTGTAGGTAGACACACTGTGCCTCCTTGCACAACCAAAATAAGGACAACAAATAAACAACCGGTACTGACAGAAAATTGAACTGTATGGAAGTCCCACAACAAAGGAGTTAAAATAAACACATTCATCCAGACCAGTAGAAAGGGTGGAGTTGGGTGACCGAGCAGAGAGGGGTCTCGGCAAAAAAAGCAGAGGCTGGTGGACCCCTGGAGCACAGGCAGAGGCTGGCAGTGGGCGAACCCAGTGAGGCAGTGGATTGTGGAGGGGCGCCGCACGCAAGGTGGCTGGTGGACTGGGCGGTCCCACATTCATGCGCAGATAAACCAGGAGAAACTGGGGAGCAAGACAGACTGCACAACCCAAGGCATGAGTGTGGGGAAATAAAGCCTCAAAACACTGATTGAAAACACCTGTGGGAGTTGAGGTGCCAGGAGAAACCCCCAGCCTCACAGAAGAGTTCAATGGAGAGACCCACAGGGCTCTAGAATGTACACAAGCCCACCCACTCAGAAATCAGCACCAGAAGGGCCTAGTTTGATTGGGGGAAGCGGTGGAAGGGACTGAAGTCCAGTAGAGAGCAAAGCAAGCACCATTGTTCCCTCTCAGACCCCTCCCCCACAAATAGCGTCACAACACAGTGATGTGGTTTCCCCACCCTGGTGAATACCTAAGGCTCTGCTCCTCACTACACAACAGGACCAACAAGACAAAAAAAAAAAATATGGCCCAAACAAAAGAACAGATCAAAGCTCTGGAACAAATACAGCTAAGCGATGAAGAGATAGTCAACCTATCAGATGCACAGTTCAAAGCACTGGTGATTAGGATGTTCACAGAATTGGTTGAATTTGGTCACTAATTAGAGGAAAAAATGAAGACTATGCTAAGTGAAATAAAGGAAAATGTACAGGGAACCAATAGTGCTGGGAAGGAACTGGGACTCAAATCAATGGAGTGGACCAGAAGGAAGAAAGAAAGAAACAAACAAACAGAAAAGAATGGAGTAACGAGAATTCAAAAAAATGAGGAGAGGCTTAGGAACCTCCAGGACACCTTTAAATGTTCCAATATCCGAATTATAGGGGTACCAGAAAGGGAAGAGGAAGAGCAACAAGTGGAAAACTTATTTGAACAAATAATAAAGGAGAACTTCCCCAATCTGGCAAAGGAAATAGACTACCAGGAAGTCCAGGAAGCTCAGAGAGTCCCAAAGAAGTTGGACCAATGGAGGCACACACCAAAGCATATCATAATTAAATTATCCAAGATTACAGATAAGGAGAGAATCTTAAAAGCAGCAAGAGAACAGGAGACAGTCATCTACAAAGGAGTGCCCATAAGACTATCAGCTGCTTTCTCAAAAGAAACCTTGCAGGCAAGAAAGGGCTAGAAAGAAGTATCAAAGGCATAAAAAGCAAGGACCTACATCCAAGATTACTCTATCCAGCAAAGCTATCATTTAGAATGGAAGGGCAGATAAAGCGCTTCTCAGATAAGGTCAAGTTCAAGGAGTTCATCATCACCAAGCCCTTATTATATGAGATGTTAAAGGGACTTATCTAAGAAAAAGAAGATAAAAAACATGTATAGTAAAATGACAGCAAACTCACAGATATTAACAACCACACCTAAAACAAAAACAAACTAAGCAAAGAGCTAGAACAGGAACAGAAACACAGAAATGGAGATCCCATGGAGGGTTAGCAACAGGGGAGTGGGAGGAGGAGAGGGGGAAAAGGTACAGAGAATAAGTAGCATAGACAATGGGTAGAAAATAGACAGGGGGAGGGCAAGAATTGTGTGGGAAATGTAGAAGCTAAAGAACTTATAAGTATGACACCTGCACATGAACTAAAGGTGAGGTATGTGGGTGGGAGGGGGTGTGCAGGGTGGAGGGAAGTGAAGGGGGAAAATGGGACAACTGTGGTAGCATAATCAATAAAATATATTTTAAAAAAAGAAAAGAAAAATATCATTTGCCAGGTCAATAACAATCTTTCAGGTGCCATCGTTCTAATAAAGATACCACATCCAGAAGAGCAGCTGCAGTCAGCAACAACTACCTAATCAAGTGGAGCACAATCCATAGTCATTCTCCACATCCCATATGACCCTTTCCCTGACCAGGTAGGTATTCAACAGGGATTGGACTGGAACACCATTCTTCATCTTTCAAGGCTTTGGTGGTGACTCTAATCTCTGCAGTATCCCAGGCATGTCATACTGCTTTCGGTTTACTCTTCTGGCAGGCAGAAGGACAGGTGATGGTTTACTTTCCAGAAGCTTCCTCTACCTAGCAGTTCTTATTCCATGAACCAGAGAATCAACAAGGGGGTGCTCCCAGCTGCCATTTAGGTCTACCAGTGGGCCTGTTAGAATTACAGTAAGACAGCATAAGCCAAGATTTCATTTATCATCAAATCTTCATGAGTCCCTACTCTGGCCAATGGACCATGGCAGTTTTTAGGGTTCCAAGAAATTAGCACCACTTTAGAGCTAGTATTCAGTATCCACTATAAGGTCTGTGCATTTCCCTTTCTCTTGTGCCCTGTCACCCTAGCAAATGGCTCTTCTGGTGTGTCTGAGGAGGGCTTGGGAGAAATTTACAGAATACACATTCAGTCACACTTCAGGCTTCTTCCTTAAAGGGAGGTGGCCTCTCCCTCAGTCAAAGGTTTCTGAGTTCATGAACTACCTCGTCTTGGCAAACAGGAGGGGAAAGTAAGAACTACCCCTCTGTCTGCTTGAACCAGGTGTCTACCCACCACAGCAATACTTTTCCCAATATATGGAGCTACAGTTTCTAATGTGGTAGCTACTAGTCATATGTGATTACTGAGCACTTAAAATGGGGCTAGTCCTAATTGAGATGTGCTTATGTGCAAAATAAAAATAGCCTCTGGATTTCAAAGTCTAGTACAAAAAATGTAAAATATCACATTAATAATGTTTTGTATTGGTCACATGTTGAAATGATAACTCTTTAGATATTAGTTAAATAAAATATTAAAATTATTAGCACAGTTTCATTTTACTTTTTAAATATGTAGATAGTAGAAAATTTTAAATCACAGGTAAGGCTCGCATTATTATATTTATATGAAATTGTGCTGATATAGATCAAGCAATGTCATGGTAGGATGCACATCTATTTCCTTCCTTTGAAGCCACCACCATAAATCCATGTGGGACAGAGCAATCCGATGGGCATTCTATCCTGTGGCTTAGTGGAGTAATTGAGCTCAGCTTGTCTCTGATAGTTTGTCAGTGGGGGTTCCTATTTTTACAATTAGGAGTAGAGATCCCAGTTCAATGGCAGCATCTTCCCCTGTCATCTCTGAGCAATATGGGACCACCACCACAGCTTTTCAATGATGCTGGTGATGAGTTTTTAAATGTTTTCATGACCAGAGTACCCTCCAGGCCTTAAAGGAGGGATTAATCAGGTTACATACAATAGATACACTTTAATTTCCCATCACCCTAAGCTTTGGGTTTCTTCTTACAATATGCTAGGGAATTTCTGCGACACTCAGCCTTATTAGATATAATCTTATATTATGAATATTACTAGTATTTAAATACTCAACCAAGCAAACTATTAGTCACTCCCAGCTGCTTAAACTACTGCATTACATTTTGAATCCCAAGTGAATTCACCCATATTGACAAATTTGATCCAGTCCAACTATATTTTGTCCTTGTTGGCTTAATACTCTTGGAATTTATTTACATATGCATGTTCCCAAGGTTCCTGACAATACATATAGAAAGGTATTGTAATTCCTTTGGAGTTTAACTAGCTTCTCCTGAAGAAGATCTTTCGAATTTTTCTCTGCACTGCGGAAAGATATAACTCTCACTATGAGCCTGGAGGCAATGAGATAAGGTGGGGCTAGGTCTTGAGGACAACAGATACACCTCTTGCTAGGCAACTGCCCTGTGTGAAATCGCAAGACAGTCTTTATGCAAAGACTGCTTTATCTAGCAAGGGAGATTCAAGGAGGTCTGGGGTTCATCTCGCTCAGTTTTAGTTGTGTCCGAATAAATGTTCTTATCCCAATCTCGATGTCCAACTCCTTCTGTACCCGAACATTAGCGTAGAGACTTGGCAAAGTTCTACATGTAACAGGCATTGCAAATCTTCAAGCCACACAATCAGACTTCATGCCTGACCCACAGCTCTGTCTTCTCTGAGGCTGCATGAAATAAGGATTCTTTCTCTGGTTCTGGTTCTACATCATGTCGAGCTGGAAGTTCAAATTTTAGAGCTCCTCAATCTCTCTCTCTCTCTCTCTCTCTCTCTCTCTCTCTCTCTCTCTCTTTCTCCCCCTTCTCTCTCTCTCTCTTTCTCTGTCTCCCTCCCTCCCTCTTATAAATTCTCTGTCATAAACTCTTGAGCACAGCCAGAAGTAGCCAGCCTGTCCTGCAATTATTGTAATTATCACTGTTGCCATAGCAATCAAGTGCAGCAGCCACTTGATCACTTAAAACCTTGCCTTCCACTGACTCTCCGTCCTGCATTACTCTTAGTGACAATCTGCATATCTTCATGCTACTTCATGCCACAGATTGCCAGTTTCCCATTTTTCCCAGCAATAAGGTCATTTATGCATTCATTAAATAAACGAGAGACCTGGTCCCATAACCCCATTTGGAAGATTGTTTCCTGGGACCACTCCTGTTACCAACTATTGTATTAGTCAGAGTTGCAGCAGGAAACAGCCCCTATGCCAGATGGATTAGACAAAGATAACTTAACGAAGAGATATGGCAGAGGTACAAACAAGGTTAAGGCACCGAATAAAGGATGCTAAGAAACTCAGGGCTTAGCCACCATGCAAATTGTCACTATTCAGGGCTGAAAAGACAATGGAAGAAATCACGTCACCAAAGAAAAAAGTGGGAAGTAGAGTCGTGGAGGAGGGGACAGGTGACAGCAGCAGCAGTCCATGGAGGGTCACAGCCACGGCCATAGATGTGGTACAGATGCAGGAAGGGGCAAGCAAGAAAGACTCCAACCCCACTGTCAAACCCATTAGGAAGCCAGAGGACAAAGAAGCCCAGGAGTTGCAGCCTAAAAAGGGTGAGTACCCCACGCCTCAAACCAGGCAAAGGAGGGCTGAGAAAGGATTTGGGGAAGGAGCCCTGCAGATGTCACATTTTATATTTACAAACATTCTTCCTTCATCCTTTTAACTAGTACCAGTAAGGTGTGTCCGATCACTATCTCCCTTTCACAGATGATGACACAGGCTTGCTCGATTATCCAGAGTAAGTGGCGGGGCTACAGCTAGAGCCTGGGCCATTTGAACTTGAGTTTGTATATCATGCCAAATGACAGTCGTCTGGATGGAGCAGGTAGAGGGCTTATTTAGAGAAGTAGAGACAAAGGTTGCCACCAAAACATGGAAAACCTTGAAATCTGCCCTAAGGGATTCTTCAGCCATCTCTCCGCATGCTAGCAGGTACCAGGTCTTCTGCTGCGCTTTTTCAGGCCCTGTGGGAATTAGGAAATCCATCGACCTTTGCTTCCTCTTCTGGGGAGCCTGAACCAGAGCCTTGAAGAGCCTGCCTCGTGCTCCCAGCTGTTTGGCCTCCCACTATCCACTTCCTTTTGTGGATGACTTATTCTGCCATATAGCTTTGGGGAAACCGTCTTTCCATGTCTCTCAGGTCATGTGTTTTGTGTTGAGGTCCTAAGCAAGCCAAAATATTGCATTTCCTAAGTAACAATCATCAGTTAAAGACAATGACCTTAGGCCAAAAGGAATCAACAAAAGCAACTTCCTGGGATTTGACTAGAGGAGTAAGAACCTGAGAGGAATTGGGGGCACAGCTTTTGTTGCCATATTTCCACAAAGACCAAAGCCAGCAGAGAGGAAGGCAAATGGAGAGTCGAGCGAAGTCATGTCCTTGTTACAGGTTTGAGCCCTGAACCCAGCCGTAGCCACAGCTGGCCCATCCCTGGACTTGGGCTATGTAAGCCACAAATTCACCTTTTTTGCTTTTGTAATCATGAGACAAACATGCCAAGGTGAGGAGCCGGCCCTACCTCCTCCAGAAAGAGCTCCAACCTTTGCCCCTATCCCACAGGTTTTTGGAAGCCTTGGAAGGGGACCCGGGAAGAGACCTGTGTGATAGCTGAGGGTGACAGGCTCGGGAAAGAAGAATGTGTCCTCTTGTAACAGGGTGCAGCCAGGGGTAGCCCAAATAGGAATTTGTAATGGGGTCAAGAACTCAGGGTGTCCAGGAAATATTAAAAAAATATGGAATGTCCTCACCCATCCCCCACCACCAAAGATCTGAACTGGGGGATGGGACACATGGAGCAGGGTCATTGAGAGTCCTTTTGCATAGCAACAGTTTTTCAAATAACCTCAGTCATGGCCATTTAAGATATCAATAGTTTTTAATTGGTTTCATGAATACATTAAATAGCTGCGGTCATGCTTTGAGCCAGGGATGAGAGTGACTTCCACCCAGGATGTAACTGGGAGGCAACTCCCCCTGGTTACAGCACCTGCATGAGAGCTTGGAGATGATTGGCTCCACACCATGTTGCCATGCCTGCCTGGACTTACTACGGCCGCCAAGAAAGGCTGGAAAAATATGGGAATGCTTGCAGGTGTAACTGATTGTGGGGGGAGTCGGAAATGGGATTGCGGAGGAAGATTGGCTCAGGGATTAAAACCCAAGCATGCTGGAGGGTTGGGACCACGTGGCTTTGGGGTGCTCCCTTTTGCCACAAGGCTTAGAAAGAAGGAGAGACCTTGCTGGGAAGGAAAGGGGTGAGAGGACTCTTGCTGGTGGGCCATGAGAAGGTGCCACATGGTTTTGGATTAACTGGAGATGGTGGCAGCGACACAGCTGATGGTGCAGGAACTGAGAAGCTACCTGAGCCACGGACTTCTACTTCTTTTCCTGAAATAGGTACCCCAACTGGGCAGAGGGAAAAGGAAGGACTGTGTGCATTTGTGGTTATTCTAAAGAACTTTAGTATTTTAATGAAGACATTAAGTCATTACTCTAAGTCTGTATAACTTTTTAAATAAATAATTCCTTTCCTTTTCACCAATTTCTGGCATTAAGAGACATCTTTCCCCAGCAGCAGGCAAGGCGAACCAAGTATAAGGGGGACCCCCAGAGCACAAGAGGGGGGGTCCATTCAGTATTAGTGTATCGTTCACTGCCCCCCCAGGTCTGTTCTGTAACACTGTGGGATCAGAGACAAGATAGGCACTTGAGTCAGCACAGCCCCACAGGGATGTATTTAGTAAATTTTTTATTCTCACAGGGCTTGAAAGATCAAAATTGCTTTTAAAAATATAATAAAAGGGAAACAGCCACCGTGATTCCTTTTGACACCAGCCCAATTTCTTGGCTGTCACAGTAATTCCAAACAACACGTGTAAGGCTTTGCCGGGCTGTCTCATCCCTGAGACCCAAGGCAGGAGCAACAAGAAACGCCTGCAGCTCCAGCCGCACAACAATGTCTGGTCAGAGGCTTCCTGAGGCCGCCAACATGCCCGCTGGCCCGCAGGACTGGAGGCTTTCCCCCAGCTGGGAAATGGCTTTATGCAAATATAACATGGGCTAATGAGGTAAGCCCAGCTTAACAACCTGAACTCCTGTGTTTTTATGTTGTGTCCCTGGATCACCTTTGAAATCCATCTGGTCAACCTTTACAACCAAAAAATAATGCAGGCCATTACCATCTTCCTCCAGGAGATGGGGCTATCGGGCTGTGGAGGTCACAAGGTTACATTTCACTGTGGCCCTGAGACTTCTTGCTCCACCTCACTAACCCGACGCCAACGCGTACTCCCAGAAGTCTCTGTACTATTCTCGTGCACTTTCACTTTCTTCCAGGTAAAGTTCAAAGGAAAAAGTATATCTCCTTTTATGTAAGATTAGTCTTTCCATCTATTGTTTTGATCTCATTTTACACTTAGAATTTAGTTGCAGTTATTCTCTTTTCTCTCTCTCATATATATATTTTATCCTCACCCAAGGATTTTATTTTATTGCTTTGAGGTAGAGAGAGAGACAAAGAGAAACATCAACCAGCTGCCTCCCATATGCACCTTGACCAAGGATCGAACTTGCATCCTGGGCCTGTGCCCTGATCAGGAATCGAACCCATAGCCTTCTTGGTTTACAAGATGATGCTCCACCCAACTGATCCACACTGGCCAGGGCACTCTCATATTTTTAAAAATTCAATTACTCAGCCTTATTGAAGCATACTTGACATATAGTAAAATGCAATCTTTTTAACAAATGGGTGAGCTCTGACGAACGAATGCACCCGTGCAAGCTCCAGCACTGCGGTGAAGGTGTGGACCGGCTCCGTCTCCCCACAGAGCTGCCCCTCGGTCAGCTCCCTCTCAGCTCCACCCCCCTCCCCACCCGCCCACACCGGGAAGTGACAGATCTTTCTGTCACTCTACGTTAGTTTTGGCTGTAACAGAATTGCGTGTAAATGGAATCATAAAAGAATACAGTCCTTTATGTTTGACTTCTTTTGCTCAACATAGTATTTTTGAGATTGAAAATCATGTTGTGTATATCAACAGTTCACCCTTGTTATTGCTGAGTAGTATTCCAGTATACAGAGATAGTGTGATATCTTTACCCACTTACCATTTATTTGGTGGACATTTAGTTTGTTTTCAGGTTGGAGCTATTATGAATAAAATTGCTATGAACATCCCTATACAATATTTGTGTGGATGTATTTTTATTTCTCTTGGTTAAATACCTAGAAGTAGAATTTTTGGTTGTATGGTAAATGTATGTCTATAAAAAACTGACCAACTTTTTTGTAAAGTGTCAACAACGCTTCTGGGCCAGGAACCCAGGCCTTCTGCCTGGAGCCGTTCTTGCCAACAGAACCAGACTGAGCTTCATAAAGCAGAGCAGAAACTTTATTCTTTTTTAAAAAATTGGTATTGCATTTGTTGGAGTGACATTAGTCAGCAAAATTATATAGGTTTAAAGTGTGCAATTCTAGCCCTTACTGGTGTGGCTTGGTTGGTTAGGTGTCGTCTGCAAGGTGGGAGTTACCCCGGTTCGATTCCCGGTCAGGGCACGTGCCTTGCTGTGGGTTCAGTCCCTGGTTGGGGCGCATAAGAGAGGAAACCAATCGATGTTTCTCTCTCATGTTGATGTTTCTCTCCCTCTCTTTATCCCTCCCTTCCCCTCTCTCTAAAAAAGAAATATATAAAATCTATAAAGTGTAAAATTCTATAGTACGTCATCTGTATATTGCGTTGTGCTCACCACCCAAAGTCAAGTCCCCTCCACCACCATTTACACGCCTTTTACCCTCTCCTACCTCCCCCTTTCCCTCTGGTAATCACCGTACTGTTGTCCGTGTCTATGAGGTTTCTTTCCCCTTAATCCCTTCGCCTTTGGCACCCAGTCCACTCCCAACCTGCTGTTAGTCTGTTCTCTGTATGAGTCTGTTTCTATTTTGTTTTTTAATTTATTTTGTTCATTAGATTCCACATATAAGTGAAAGCATATGGTATTTGTCTTTCTCTGACTGGCTTGTTTCACTTAGCATAATACTCTCCAGGTCCATTCATGCTATTGCAAAAGGTAAGGTTTCCTTTTTATGGCTGAGTAGTATTCCATTGTGTAAATGTACCATAGCTTTTTAATCCACTCATCTGATGGACATCTGGGCTGCTTCCCAATGCTGCAATGAACATAGGAGGGCTTATATTCTTTTGAATTAGTGTTTCAGGTTTCTTTGGATAAATTTCCAGAGGTGGAATTGATGAGTCATAAGGCAGTTTTATTTTTAATTTTTTGAGGAACCTTCATACTGTTTTCCACAGTGGCTACACCAGTCTGCATTCCCCACCAACAGTGCACGAGGGTTCCCTTTTCTCCCCAACACTTTTTTGTTAATTTACCAACACTTGTTGTTTGTTGATTTATTGGTGATAGCCATTCTGACAGGTGTAAGGTGATATCTGATTGTGGTTTTAATTTGCATGTCTCCAAGAAACTTCATTCTTAGATAAAGGAATGGGGAAGGGTGAGCTCATACTCTAATAATGGTACCTTTTCCCCAACTGGGAGGAGCTTTCTGCATCTACAGGCTGGGCTGTGGAGTGATTCAATTCTTCTAGGCATGTGTATTCTTCGTTTGCACTTGGCCCATTTGAACATGGTCCTTTCTGCACACGATACTGTATCTTCATCTTGGTCTTTGCACTCTGCCCTCTGCATTTTGTGTCCCGGCGTCCTTTCTAGGTCCTGTAAGCAGACCATAGCTCATTTTTCTCACCAGGTATTGAGAAAAATTGGGGTCTTTTGGTCGATAGCCCAATGACAAAAGTGACTGTACAATTTCACATAATTCTGCCAGAACTATGTGGGGAGACTGCTTGCCTCACGTGCTGACCACCATGTCAAGCCTGTTTTCAGGTGCTCATTGGCCATTTGTATCTTCTTTTGTGAACCATTCATTCAAACCTTTTGCCCATTTTTTCTCTTATTATTGAGTTGTAACCCCCTTATAATTCTTACAACTTATAAGGACATATGTATATCTTTGTATAAAAATATTACATGTAGCCCAGCTGGTTAGCTCAGTTGATTAGAACATCATCCCCACACCCCAAGGTTGCAGGTTTGATCCCCAGTCAGGATACACACAAGAAGCAACCAATGAATGTGTGAATAAGTGGAACAACAAGTCGGTGTTTATTTACTGTATCTATATCTTCTAAAACCCAAACTCTCTTCAACCCCCCTCCCCTAGTCCACTGTGAAACCTCCGAGTCACGGAACCCGCAGCACCACAGGTTCTAACGTCCAGGGAAGCAAGTTTGTACAAATGTTACCACTGTCAGTTTAGGAGGGAGGACTGGGGAGCAGGGCCTGGTGGAGGAGAGGCCTGTATAGTTAATGGGTAGAGACTGGGAAGCCTGTTGACTGCTGTCTCTTGGTGTTTCAGAGTCTTGCTTTCTCTTAGTTTCCTCTAATGTCTTTGTGTTACTGTCTAAATAATTGTCACACCAACACACCTTAGAAATGATCAATGAGGAGTTCCCTTTAGCCAGCACTTGATTAGGGTGACCTCCCCTGGCCTGCACTCTGAGTCAGGCTACTTCCCCAGCCCTTTAACTTTACCACACCTGCCCCCTCAAGTGTATGTTTGGGGCTCATCTCTCCTGACACCCCTGCGGTGCTAGTCAGTGCTAACACTCTCTCCTTCTACTAATTCCCTGCATTGCTTAGTAAACACAAGCAGAGTACCTATTGTGCAATAGAACTCCACACCAAAATTTATTGACATGAGGTTTAGGTCAGATGATGCCCTGTTACAGCTGGCAAGACGCCTGAGTCATCTGTAGTCATCACAGTGTGATGTGTGAAAGGCGAAACACTCAAGTCCGCTTAGAGGGAGGTGGACTAGTAAAGGAGCTCTGAGCACTGGAACAGCACAAGCCAAAGAGTGTGAATGCCCATGTACAGTGATGTGTGGGTGAGCAAGAAGGCATTTACAGTGAACGGTGTAGATGGGGGGAGCTTAGGGAACCTTTGAGAATTGCCACAGGATGTAGGCATTGCAGGATGCAAGCATCACAGGATGCATTGCCCAAGCCCCAAGCTGTCCACCATTCTCTCTAACAGGAATGAGATTGCAGCCGAGCTGGACTACATTTCCCAGCCTCCCTTGGTGTTAGGTGGGAACATGTGATTAAATTACCACCAATGGACTGTGAACCGAAGTGGTGTTTGAGCCAGGGCTTTCTAAGAGTAGATGTGCCACCTACATGATCTTATTAACCAATGTTGCCCCAATAAATTTAACCTTAAAAAAGTGTAGGTGTGCCTCTTTTGTGTTCTCTTTCCCTTTTGTGAGAACTGGGCAAAACAATGTCAAGGCCCCAGGAGACTGGAGCCACCAAAGGAAGGAGCTCAGGTCTGTGAATGCCTTTCCAGAGTAGGGCTGCCCTGCAAACCTGAATAATGGGCAAGGCTGCCTCATGAACATCAAATAAACATCTGGTGTGGTAAGCCATGGAAGCTTTGAGTCACCTGTACTGTGGTCATGTAGCCCACCCTACATTATGCATTCTGATGATAATGCACTTTTGAAAATTTTATAACACATACATGTATGTATAAAAAAATGGAATGAAATATAACAAGACATGAACAATAATGGTGGAATTATGGGTGGATTTCATTTTCTTAGCAATTTCCTGCCTCTTCCAAATTTGCTACAATGAGTATGTATTATTTTATAGTCAGAACAATTATAAATTCTCTAAATTCAGATAGTTACAGAGATAATAAGAAGTTGAAAAAGAACCTCATTACCAGGAGACATGTAGAAAGTCTATTCAAGTAGTAGAATTTAAGGGTAGAAAAACGCAGAGGAAAAAGCAAAGAAGACAGGTCAATTCCACACTCACTGAGGACATCACCCTGTAGGAAAGCCCTGGTCCATGCCTAGCCTGCTTTCTTACCTCCCACCCCCAGCCCAGTCTCAGGCCACCTGAGGCCCAGTTGCTGCTGGCAGGTGGGGGAAGGAGGTCTTCTTGCAGCTTCATACCGTATTTTTGTTCATGTGGTTTAGGGAGGCTGAGGGTATACACGAAGTTAACAGACAGGGACTAGGACCAGACGATGGAGAAGAGAGAGTAGGTGTTAGAAAGGGACTCTAATGGGATACAGATGCTGCACAGACTTCCTACGATGTACTCCTCCTTTCACTTCCACGAGAACATAAACTCCTGATTGTCTCACTGCCTCTCTGGCCTCTCTGGCCCCAGGCTACTTTATCTCTGCTCATCTTTTTGGTTCCTTCAGGGTCTACTGTTAGGCTTCTTCTCACAACACATTCCCTTCCTCTGTAGCACCTCCCCAAATCTACCCCCCAGCTTAGTGAGCTTCAAACCCAGAGGGAAAGCTGCCTCTGATGGATCTTGCTAGGAGAATTCTACTTCCCACTTTATCCCAGAGACCCTCTCTCCCCACCTTCCAGCCAGAGGAAACCTGGGTGTTAGCCTCCTCGAGCCCGCTCCTTCTTTAACATCTTCTGCATGCCTCTAGCTCTCCTCATCCCCACTGCCCTGGTCTCTGTAGCTCTCTCGGAGTTCTATAACAGTCCACGCACTCCGCTTCCACAAAACCACAAGAATATATTTTTCTCTAAAAAATTATGAAATTCTTTTTGTATACAAAAAATGACACTGAGAGTAAATAATACAATACGTATCTGTAAACCACCCATCTAGGATTAACCAATGAGAACATTTTCCTCACATACAAATATTCCTAAAACACAGATTTTAAAATTTAACAAGGTTACGTTTTTTTATTAAAAAGTCTCGGTGGATCTCAATTGTACTCAGCATAACTTCCAAACCTTCTGACCCACCTTTCACGACCATCTGTGGTGCTGCGATGGTCCAGAGCGTGGGCTCCAGCATGCACTCCTGTCGGCTTACATGAGTGGCTTACTATCACTTCACCTCTCTGAGCCCTGTCTCCTCATCTGTAAAGTGAGGACGACATTGAGGACCTGTTTGGGGATTAACTGAAATGTACAAATTGTCTGGCACAATTCGTTTTTGTTATGTGCCATCAAGTCAGCTCTGGGTCCTGGTGACCCTGTGAATGAGTGATGTCCACGGTGTCCTGTTCTTAGCAGCCCTGCTCGGCTCCTGCAGACTCACGCCTGTGGCTTCTTTGGTGGAGTCGATCCATCTCATATTTGCTCTTCCTCTTTTCCTGCTGCCTTCTATTTGTTTTCCAGGGTCTTGGTCTTTCCCAAACAGCTCTGCCTTCTTGTGCTGTGCCTGGAGCAGGCTGGCTGCAGTTTCACGAGCTTTGCTCCCAGTGATGTTTCAGGCTTCGTTTGTTCCAGAACCCACCTGTTCCTTTTCCTGGTGGTCCAGGGTGTCCCTACAGCTTTCCTCCAACATCATGTTTCCAATGGATCAATTTTTCCTATCAGCCACCTTCTTCACAGTCCAACTTCGGCATCCACGCATAGGAATTGGGAATACATGGGTGTGCATGACCCTAGCCTTGGTCTCTAATGACAGTCTTTGCTCTTGGTGATCTTTCTTAAATTCTTCTGAGGCAGAAGATAGTCAGGAAGGAGGAAACTCCAGAGGTGCCCCAGGCCTAGGATAAAGGACAGAGCCCTTGTTCTAAGACCAGTTGTTCCTGCTTTCTGGAAAAGTGCTGAATCATGGAGAATCATGAATGCACCTGCGCAGAGGTGTTACATGATCCCTGCTTCATTTTAATAGCATTATAATAAATTAACATTGTGCAACCCCCTTCCCCCATGGCCAATCAAGGAAAATCATGGGAGACCACATGCACAGTAGTTTTAAAGTAATGTAACTACTTGTACATCCTCAATAAAAGCTCACCAACACTAGCCAGGAAATATCCACCCTGTAGGAATAGAATCCCTCGGGCCCCTGAGGTCATTCTCTGCTCAGTGTTGGCCTGCTCCCTTGTTCTGTGGAGTGTACTATTGCTTAATAAGTCTGCTCTCTCTCTATCTGCTATAAACTCCATGTGTTTGGTTCAATTCTTTGTCCACGATCACCAAGAACCTGGTTACCTGCGCCTACCTGTGATGCTTCCATTGCTGCCCTTCTGAATCCCAGTACCGTACCTGGAATATAATATACATGTTAGATTTCTTTTTTTTTATATATTTTATTTATTTTTCTATTTATTTATTTATCTTTAGAGGAGAAGGGTAGGAAAGAGAGAGAGGGAGAGAACTATCAATGTATGGTTGCCTCTTGTGTGTCCCCTGCTGGGAACTGGCCTGCAACCCAGGCATGTGCCCTGACTGGGAATCGAACCGCGATCCTCTGGTTCGCAGGCCCGCGCTCAATCCACTGAGCTACACCAGCCAGGGCACATGTTAGATTTCTAACTCTTCTATCCTGCTATTCCAAGGCAAGAAAGAAAGGTGAGAAGAAGTGGTGAGGAGCTTTCAAAGGAAGGGGAGAGAAAAAGGAAAAGGAAAAAAGAGTTTAGGGAGCGTGTTGGATAAGAGGGAAAAGAGAAGGACTGGAGATGAGAGGAGGGACATCTAAATGGAGGGGAAAATAAATGAGAAAAAACAATGGCAAAGGAAGAAGTACTTCCCAGGATGGAAGAGGCTCGCTCTCTCAGGATGAAAGGGGACCGTGGTGTCCAGTAGGATTTGGTACAATTAGGGCTGCAGAGCCAGGGGTCAGTGTCTGTGATGCACTGCTGGCAGGGGGTCCAATCCCAGGGCTGGGTCACTGGGTCTGGCCCAGCTCCACCAGGGGGCAGTGTGGAGCCCTGGCTCCTTAGCCTATCATTCACCCCCTCCCTGGAGATGCTGGGGAAACTCGGGGTCAGCTGAGGCCAAGTCCCTAGGACAGATTCTGCTACTTGTAATTTGAGGGATAGGACAGGCATCAAGCTTTCTGAAGATTAATTTTTGATTTATTGTTGGTAGCAATGATTTATTCTGATACATCCCCAGGGCAAAGAAAGGGCTGTAAATATTTTAAATGCTGTTAGCTGGTGACAAGAAACATGGCTGGTTGGGGAGCGGGGCAGATGGGAATTTCAAATGCCTTTTCTTTCTAAATCATTTAAAGGCAAACTGTGAACACTTGCTAGCTTGTTTTAAATGGAGGCTGGGGTAGGGTAGAGAACGTTAAATTGTTATCTTATTAACTCACACGCCGTCCTCTGTGTTCTCCGTGAAGCCCATTTGCTTTCCCGGCAGATTGGATCGGGCTGGCCTTGCGGCCCACAGAGCCAGTGCAAGGAGGCAGCCTTCAGGCTCCTGGAGAGGAGCGGTCAAGGACAAGAGCCACCCCAGCCTTGCCCTCCAGCAGGAACCACGGAGCCCGGCGCTGGAAGTAGGGCGGGGTGGTAGGGAAAGCCTTGGACCAGGAGTGCCACCCTAGGCGTGTGGCCCTGAGGGCGGCACTCTGGCCCTGGGTCTCAGTTTCCCACTTGTAAAACGGGTACTGCCTGCTGGCGTGGCAGGGTAGGGCGTGAGTGTTTGGTGTGATGATGGGAAGAAATGAATGGCCCCACAGGGTTTGTTTTCCCAGCCGCCTCTCCCCTTGGTTCTCCATCAGCCCTGTTGGGCAGAGGAGAGATGGCTATTTCCTCTCACGTGACAAGAAAACCGGCTGTGCCATGGACGTGGACGGAGTGGAGCTGGGAGTGGGCTGCGGGGGAAGGTCAGTGTCGGCCTCTCTGGAGCGGAGACTAAGGTGAGGTGAGTGAGACACTCTCCTCTGGTGTGCATAATGTAAGAGGGTGCCAGAAATCTCAGTAGCCAAAATGAATGATATTTTAGTGAACTGTTTTTAAAAATAAAATTTAACTTAAAAAACCCATAATGAGCAAACTATCTAATTTTTGAATAAAGACAGAATCAGTCAGAAGGAAGAGACTTCTTGGAACTCCCTATGGGGACTTTGTCCGTCTTGGCCCCTCAGCTTTGGGTAGAACTCCTTTTCTTTTTCTTTTTTAAGATTTTATTTATTTATTTTTAGAGAGGGGGGAGAAAGGGAGAAAGAGAGGGAGAGAAACATCAATGTGTGGTTGCCTCTCACATGCCCCCTACTGGGGACCTGACCTGAAACCAAGGCATGTGTCCTGACTGGGAATGGAACCCGAAACCCTGTGGTTCACAGGCCGGCACTCAGTCCACTGAGCCACACCAGCCCGGGAAAGAACTCCTTTTCTTCTCCGACCTCCAGCTTTCCCACTAGAGGCAGGAGCGCCAGGCAGCCTGCTCAGAGGATCCGGAGTGAGGCGCGGTTGGATTTCAGTCCCTGCTCCATTGCTTACTAGCTATGGGATTTGGGGATGGGGCTTAACATTTTATTTACTTGCTTGCTTACTTACTTACTTAATTAATTTTAATCCTCACCCAAGGATATGGGTGATTTTAAAGAGAGAGGAAGAGAAAAAGAGAGAAACATCAATGTGAGAGAGAAACATCAATCAGTTGCCTCCTATACGCACTGCAACTTTTTGGTGCACAGGACAATGCTCCAACCAATCAAGACACCCAGTCAGGACAAGGCTTAATATTTTGTAAGTCTCAATATCCTCCTGTAAGCCTCAATTTTCTCATTTGTAGCTGTCTCATCGGGTTATGGTGAAAATTAGGTGCATAAAGCATTTAACAAGGGGCCTGGTCCATATTAAGTGCTGAATAAACCTTAGTTATTATTTTGACCTGCTAAGTAGGTGTCGTGTGCTCAGTCCCCAAGTGAGACGAATTGTGTGCTAGAAGCACAACAATACCTAGGAGGGAGGGAAAAAGACACAGCGCCCTGTTCCACTCCTGGAGCCACCAGGAGATGGTGCTATCTGCCCATCCCTCCAGCTCCTAAAAGAAGGGCATCTCAGCTACTCAAGTCGAGTTCAAGGCTGGACCCTGACCTGCTGGACCACTTGCCACAGTGAGTCTGCAGTGGGAAAGAGACGTCAGGGCAGTGAGTCCGAAGGGTCTTGGTGACTGGTCTTGCTTCCCTTTTTGAGATGGATACTAAGAGCGTGGAGCTAAATTTATGGCCCATCTTTAGCAAGCACATAATCCATTTCATATGAAACTCCACCTAAATGTTCGGTCTTGTTTTCCCTTGGTCTCATTTCCCACACTGGTTTTAATTTACTTAAAGTTGCCTTAAATCCATTTTGGAACAAGATGGAAAATAAATAAATAAATGCATCCTATCTGTATTTAAACAGCTTCCCATTGTGTATGTACATATTCTTGTGTTTCTCTTTTCCAAAAATTACTGCCTGCTGATGCCTGCGTTTGCGTGCTCTGACTGTGCGGCTGACTGGATTTCAAACTGAGAGCTCCGAGGGGCACCCGGGAAGCAAGGAAACAGCGTGGTTTGGTTTTCAGTGGAAAGAGCAGGGTTGGCCCAGGTGTCTGCCCTTGGAAGAGTCCATTTTCGGCAGAGGCTCTCAACTGGGACCAGTTTTTGCTCCCCAGAGGGCACTGGCAATATCTGAAGACATTTTTGGTTGTCCTAACTCAGGCAGGGAGGGGAGCATCTGGCATCATTACTAGCACCCAGTGGGTAGAGGTCAGGGTGCCGACAAACAGTCAACAACACAGCCCCCACACAAGAATGATCTGGTCCCGAATGTCAAAGGTGCCGAAGCTGAGACTTAAGAGTAGGCTACTTTTAGAAGGGAGGACAAGCAGAGGCTCATAGGCACCAAGGGTGGCAGCCCCCTTACCTGGCCAGGAAGGAGATGTGAGAGGACCCATCTCCTCAACTGCCGGGGGGGGGGGGGAGGACTCCCACAGGAGAAGCAAGAGAAATGTGTGGAAGAAGGGATGTCCCCAGTGTCCCCAGGAGGGGTCACACTTCAGGATGGGGGGAACTTGCATTCAGCACCGAGCATCTTCCAGTTGCCCCTCCACTGCCTGCCCCCACCCCCGAGCTGCCCCAAGCTTCCAGCTCTGTGCAGCCACGGAAAGCCCCAACAGAGGGTCAGAGGGCGAGAAGTACAAGGAAGGGGCCTTGACCCCAGGCTGCCTCTGACTCAGGCTGGCTGCATCCTCAACTGCCATTGCAGGTCCTCTCAGCATGGCTCTCGAGCTGTCTCCCTTAGAGCTCAGGGCCTTAGAGCCCACTGGGTCGGGAGCACTAACAGAGGAGAAGCACCGTGCCAAGCCTGGGGTTCCCCCAACCTCCGAAATCGTCCCCTTACTAAGTCTTCCTCAGGTTCTCCTGATTGGAGTGTGTCAGCCGTTTTCTTCGGGAATCTTAGCTGCAACACCTTCACTCATTGCTCACTGAGTGTCCCCTGGACACCCACTGTACACCGAGGCACACATCTAGGCACCTGGGCTGCTACGGTGAACAAAACAAAGGTCCCTGCCCACTGTCCTCTCACCTTCCGGCCTCGCTCCCAGTCAAACGGTGTCCGTGTGTCCGGCCCAGCTTTATGTCTGCGCAGCCTGAGTGAGCACTGCCCTCAGGGATGCCAGGCCGCTTCCTAAGGCTACATCCCCAGGCAAGAGGCAGCAGGCTGACACCCTGACCACCGCAGCTCTGCCTCCAGCCACCTCTGCATGCCCGGGCATGTCACTCAGCCTCTCTGGCTTGCATTTGTTGGCATAGATAACCAACTTGCAGGTTTTCAGTATTTGGAATTAAAATTTCCTGGCCTGGGTTGCTGCCCAAATCCTGACTTGGGGGGAACAGAAGCTGGCATTCTGTCCACATGCAAAGCCTTCTGGTGGGAACCCTGGTGAGGGCAGGAGGGGGCTGGGACCTTCAGGGCCTGCTGTTGGCTGTCCTGCTGATCTTCTGGGCTGTGGATGTGGGGTAAGCTCCTCTGGGTCCTCCAAGCCCTCCTGACTCCTTCCCACCCTCCCCTGCTAACCGTCCTTTCACTTGGAGCTATATGCGTTCTCCTAGGTCCAGGCACTGCAAGCCAGGAAGCTCTGGTCCCCTTAGCACACCCAGAGTGGCCCTGCCGGCGCCAGCTGGCAGGGCCCAGGCAGCTTCCTAGGCAAACATACGTGCAAAGCTTTCCAGATGCCACCAGCTGGCAGGGACCTCCCGTGACTTGGGGCAACAGTGCCTCCACCAGCCCAGACTCGCTGTCGTCTCTCCTGCTCTGATGTACCCTCAGGGCTAGACCCTAGCAACCTCACTTCAGAAAGTCTGCAGAGACGGAAGGATGAGCAAGGGGCCCTGGGCAGTGAGCAGAGCCCATGTCTGGTGCACACAAGCAGATGCTGGCTGAGTCTGCGTGGCCCTCGGTGCTCTGTGCCAGGCATCTGCACGGAGAACTAGCCTCTCATTTAACCTCGCAGCCCCTCAGTGACGTGGGCCACTGTACAGCCCTCTCTTGACCAAGACTCTGGGCTTAGAGAAAGCAGATGACTTTCCCAGGCTCACAGAGCTAGCAGAATGGGCGACCTGGGTTCTAGCCCCTGAGAGCTTCCTGTGACACCACACACTTGCCCCCTTACAGAGACTACCCTCCCCAAGGCCTCTCCCCTTGTTCCCTGCAGGGCCTGGTCCCCAACCTCACTCCTCGGCCCCATGGGTAAAGGCAGACTTAAGTGGGAGCTGCCAGTTGTCAGCATCTGGTCTGTTGGGGCTCTCCAGTCTCTTGGGGCCTGCAAGCCAGTTACTTCAAGAGGCTCCAGGATGGGGGGCCACTCCAAGACAGCAAGACCCCTGAGCTGCTGCCCCTCAACACATAGCTTTCTGTCCAGGGCCCACCCCACCCACTGCCAGGCAGATCAGGCCCTGTGAGGCATCTTCTTGTGACACCTTCCAGCGGGCAGATGGAAAAGTCACAAGGGCCAGGGTAGGGGGCATCCCCCACCAGCCTGGCCTCAGCCTGGTCCCGGCTATACAGGAAAGGAGTTTTGCCTACCTGTTAGCTGGGGACAAGGCCTCTTTTCTCTTTTGAGTCTGCAAGAAGCAAAGATGAGAAAATGCCCTTTCCCTTTGCCAACTTCTTTTCTTGGCTGGGATGGGGAATCCCTCTCCCCCACCTTCCCTTTCTGTCCCATCCACATCCTACCCCCTCTGCCAACACAGACTGGTTCCCAACCTCCTCTGTGCCCCCAGAGTGCACTGCAGCCCCAAGCATGGCCTTGTCACCTGGCCTGTGATTGCTTCTCACTGCTCTTCTCCTCAGAGAAGGCGAGCCTCTGTGCTCATGCCCCTGCTCTGGCCCAATGCCTAGCAGGCCGAGGGCCCCAGACAAAGGGCCCTTGGGAGAAACCAGCGCCTCTGCTTGCTTCCTTCCACAGGGGTACGCAGCGCCTGCCCTGTGCCGGCTCTGGGCTCAGTGCCCCAGAGACGCTGTCCCTGCCTTCAAGGCTCCTGGGCGAACCAGAGGAGATCGAGACAGTCCATGATCAAGCAAGGGTTGTACAGGGACCTCGAGACTGCTCTCATGACTTACTGGAAGGAGGAGAGAGGTGAGGACTGAGGCTGTCGGAGACGTTGCCAAGAAACCAGTGGGATACTGCAGGACATGTGGAGAGAGGCTGATGAAGGCAGAGAGGAAGGAAGTCTCTTCCAGATGGGGAGAGGGAAGGGCAAGAGGGGACAGGGTCCACGGAGGAGGCAGCCCTGGCCGGATCAGAGGGTCAGGTCGGCCCTGGGGAGAGGTGGGGGAGGATGTGAAACCCGCTCCTGTTCAGTCCCTGCTTGTTGAGTGCCTACTATGTGCCATACACTGTCTGAGGCACCTCAGATGCATGCTGTGACTCACTCTGTACAACAGCTCTATGGGGGAGGCAGGACAGCTTCTAGCTCTGTGGAAGCTCTGAGAGGTGCAGCAAATGTTCAAGGTCAAAAGACAAAGGGCAGAGTCACTCTAATCCCAGGCCTCTGGTTCCACAGCAGCGCGCTCAGCAGATGGCAGCAGCGGCGTGGCGGGTGTTGGGCACTCATTCACTCATTCATTCAACAAGCATCCGTGGCCCCTAACAGCCAGGTGCTGGGGCTGTGCCAGCACCAGTGGGCAAGGCAGGCAGGCACCTGCCTTCGTGGAGCCTGCAGTCCAGTGCAGGACAGCCGTTCAATAAAAAATTGTGTAAATATGTATATGCATGTAATTAAAATACGTATTTTATTTTAAACATAAACTTCACTTTTAATACATGTATATGAACTTTGGGGAAAAAAGTATAAGGCACTATGAGAGCAAGTAGCAGTGCGCCCAGGGGCCAGATTTCTATGTAGAAGGTCCTCAGGGACGGTCACCGGGGGGGCCTAGGGGACTTCTTTCGGAGCTTTGCTGGGCTGTTCTTACGTGCAGCGGTCCGTGGTAAAGGGCCGACAACCGGCTGTGGGACGCGATGTCCTCAGTGTGAACATACCCTCCCCGCCACCCCCCCCACCCCGTGACCAGCTTCACGGGCTGGTGTGAAGGCACAGGAGGCAGAGCTGAGAAGACGTGCACGCCATCGGCTCTCCCCAGCGCCACTGAACTATCTTATTGGGTGGGTGAGAGCTGGGAAGGAATGGATGGGGATGACGGGGCTCTAAAGCACTCCCCCAACCTCCCCCACTCCATGCTGCCCTGGGCTATCCTGCTCTGAGGGACAGAAGAGGATTGCTCCTGGTCTGGCACCTGAGCCATGTTTGGGGATTGCCCTGGGGATCACCAACTGACCCCTACAGGTGAGGAGACTCCAGCCTTGCTACCCTCCCCCCTCTGCTCTTCCAGTCAGGGTGTCAGATCAGGTGAGACTCCATCCAGGTCTCAGTGCTGAGCCCCAACTCACAGTGCCCCCATCCCATCTTCAGAGCATGACTGCAAGTCATCAGGATGGGTGGCACGCCCCCTGCAGGCAGCATCATGACATTGCAGTATGCAGGGTTGACTGGGCAGGCAGTCCCATCACAGAGAAAGGAGTGCTGGTCTTGGAGCCAAGAACTTGAATTTGAAACAAGTTCTGCTGCTCACAGACAAACAAGGTCACCATTCCGAGCCTCCTTTTCCTCTGGGAGCTGTGCAAATGGTTGGGAGCAGCTCTGGGCATCTGCAGGGCAGAAGGAGATGACCTCTGTGAAAGCCCTGTCCAGTGCTGGGCCCATGGCGCCTGAGTCCCGGGCCTCTGTGTGCACCTGAGTGTGAGCCACAGTAGAACCACTGCATCTGGGGCCAGAGAGGGCTGAGGGGTGTCGATTTCTCCTCTCACCTTGTTAAGAACTCCCGTTACAGCACCCCTGAGGATGGCCACCCCACCTCTGCTCGATCCAGTCTAGGGGCTCAGGTTCACCAGATGATGGAGCCTCAGACAGCATGCAGGGTTAGAACATCCTTCCCTTCCGTGTCCTGCAATCGACCTTCTCTGTGTCTGTCAGCAGGCATTCCCCTGTGTGCACACACACTCTGACACACGTCAGCAGGAGCATAAATATTTATGACATGTAGCTAGTGCAGTCGGCTTGTAGGATTCCCGGTGCTTCAGACGGGAGCGTTTTGCATGAGAAGGCTTTTATCCGAGGAGGGGTCCTGCGTAGGCAGCTGTGAACGTGAGCACAGGAGAGGAGCCTCTTGGCCTCTCTGACTGTTCTGGAAGCCTGCCCTTCCCTGCAGCAGCCGAGTGTCTGAACTTGAACAGAGGTAGGCTGGAAGCTGCCCTTGGGCTCTGGAATTGAGAATCAATCACCCTCTGGAGGCTTTTACTTGATAAGTCCTTTCCTGGCTCTGCAGGGCCTTGCCCAGCCGCCCTGAAGCCGAGCCCTTTGAGAGGATAGACCGGAGTGTTCTTACTGCTACCAGCCCTGGTGTCTAGGTTTCCTCCAGAGCTGAGTCCAGAGAGGAAGTCCTAGATGCTTCCTCCAGCCTCCAAAATAGCCCCGGATAAAGTCAGCCCACCATGTCCCCAGCACTTAGCGCACACTTCAGAAAATGCAGATATTTCAAAAACTTCGAATGGTGTGGCCAAGAGCTTGCAAACACGTGGGATTAGCTCCCCTTGCCACTGGGCGGCCAGCGCCCTCAGTGTGACCATTCTTCTGAGCATCTGGGAACAGGAGAAATATCCTCCTCTGGACTCTGACAGGGCTGCTGAGGGGTTCTGGGCCCAGGAGTGAGAGAGAGGGGCAAGAGAGTCGTCCTGTGTGCCTGGGCCTCCAGCCTGGAGTGCGCCTGCCCGGGCGCCCTCTCCTGGGAGCGTGCACAGGGGCGAAGCCTGAACTGGAGAGGAGAGTGCTTCTGGGAAGGGGGTAGGATGGCTTCTAGCTGGACTCTTGACAAGGCAAGATGTAACTCCCCAAAGCCCCACATCCGCCCTGCGCCCTAGGCCACTACCACCACCAGCAAGGTCTCGGGCTGCGCAGCTGTTCTACCAGCGCTAAATTTCATTTCTTTGTCCCTTTGGCCAATCCAGTTTCCTTTCCCAACTCGAACAGCTCCTCCGCTCAGGAAGAACAGGAGCAGCAAGGGGATCAAGACCATCAAGGCTGAAAAACACAGCCAGCTGTGAAAGCGGGGCTGGGAGCCCCAGACGCTCACGTGTCATTGAGTCCGGGCCGTGGAAGCTTCTCCTCCAGGAAAATGCCCAACATTCCACTCACCCCCAAGACCAGAGTGACCTCCTCCTCTGCGATCTTGTAACACCCTGGGCGTCTCCCTGTCATGGTGCTAACAGCGTTCTACTCGTTTTAGGCACGTGACTGTTTCCCCAGAAGACGCAACTCCCAGAGAGCAGGATCTGCATTGTTCCGCTAGTTTTGACGTTGGGGAGCCCGCTGCAGCGGCAGGCTCTCCATGAAGAGTTGGTGGGTGCTCCCCGAGCCTGTGAAGTTCTCAGAAGGTGGAAGTCTCAGTATACATGGGCGGGGGCTTGCTGCAGTCAGAGCCGACAGAGACCCGCCTGCATTTGCACATGTTTTCTGGGGGCTGGAAGGGTGCAGCTGAGGAACAGGGACTGCCACCATGGGAGGAGGTGCAGGGCTCAGAGTTTGTGGGGTGATGCCAGCTGCAGGCTCCCCTCTCTACTGCTTTGCTATTGCCACGACAGGAGAAGACCACAGTCCTTGCTGTGTAGAGAGTGACTATGCCTCCAGTCCCCAGGACCAAGTGCCCGGGTAAGCTGGGTGACCAGTAAAGCCAGCAGTGTTGTATTCTATGTTGAATGGCCATCTGTCACCTGAGAACTCCAGACGTCTTTCTGGAGCACCCACTCTGCTCTTGGCATTGAGAGGGGCAGACATGAGTGGGCCCAGGCCCCCACCTTCTCGGAGCTCCCAGTGCAGCTTGAGAGAGGGAGTCAGAGGCTTGAATGAACCTTGAAGAAAAGAGGTATTTAATTAGGGAGAGAAGAGCAGGGCAGACCCAAGGACATGCCATCTACTCATGCTCCAAAAAGTACTGGGTTGCTTGGTTTTTACTGTGGAGAACTTTCTCTTTCTGATTGAATTTTTTAGAAGTTCAAAATCAAAGCATTTTAAAACTGTAAATAGTCATCAGCCTTTTATAACTTCTAAGTTTGGGACGTGGTTAGGTGTTGCACACTTTAAGATTATAAAAATATGTTCTCACATTTTCTTCTGGCACTCGTAGAGTTTCCATCTTATTTTAAAGTATTTGACAGATGATCTAGAACAAATTTTGATTTTAGGAATGACTTTGCCTTTCTCATGTAACAATGTAGCTTGGATCTCAGTCTTACTGGTATATGAAAGTCATCTCGCTCTTTCTACTGTGTCTATAGTTCTATCATATGAATTTGTGGTCCTTTATTAACCAGTTCCCAGCATTAGATATTATTTTCATATGATATGTCCTCATAAACAGTGATGTGATGAGTGACCCCTCAAAGACAGCTGAAAGGTAACTTAGCTTAAAGCTCCTGAAACAACCGTGTGCTTGAATCACATGGGGATCTTATGTATGCAGACGCAGGTTCTGTTTCAGTGGTCTGGGTGGGGCCTCATAGCCTACCTTTCCAGCAACTTCCCAGGTGATACCCTGATGCTTGTGAGTGGACACATTTTGAGCACCAAGAGTTTAGCCGACTTCTTGTATCATTCTTAAATTCTCTTTTATACAGCCTATCCGTTGGGGAGGAAGTAGGTCCTACAGACCATCTCATTCCGTCTTCCCGGGGCTCCCCTTGAGGTTCTTCGTGGCCCTGGACCTCGAAGGATCAGGTCTGAACCATCAGCCACGTGCCTTCAGATCCTTGCTAGACAGTTGCCTTTCACCGTGTGTTCTTCAGGCTGAACAAGTCCTCCTCGCCTGCTCCCACGTGGCTGGGGTTGTCTGGGCAAGGAGGGAGAGCAGAAACATGCTGCTTTGTTCCAGCCTCCTCCTTCTGAACTCCAGTCTTGTAAGGTTCCACCTCTGCTTGTCCAGGTTAGGTCACTAAACTTCTCAGTGCGAGGGTCAGGGTCAGAGTTGTGTCTTGCACCTCCCTAGCTCTGAAAAGGACTCTCTCTGACTGACTGGCTGGGGTAGAGATCCCAGAACTGGAGCCAGTAAGTGCTTAACAACAAGCTCTCCAACGGAAGCCGCCCGATTTGTAGCGTTTGCTGATTTCCAAGGTGTCAGTTCCCGCACCGGGATCCGTTTCAGGCTAGCGGTGCGAGGTGACCGCACCATAGCACTATGTTGCGTAGCATCGCCACTGCACAGACAGAACAAGCATAAATGCCTCAAGAACATAGATGATGATGATACATTGTAGTGTAACACCAAGTGATGAATTTTGTGTTTATGATTTTTATTTTCATTAATTTCATTGTAATTTTTAAGGATGGCTGAACCAGCTCCAGCACACCCCTGGTGGGTGCTCATCTTGCAAGTCAGACTCTGTCCCCCCCACCACCACCCCGCCCAGTCCTCTGGGAAAGAGCACCCAGGGTTGCTCTTCTCTGCAGTCCCTTTGCTGCCGGCTGCCTTTGAGTCCCCTTTCCTGTTTCCCCACCCCAAGCCAGACCCCATTCTTCCAGCATCAGTGTTCTGCTGCCCCCTGGTGGCAGCTTCTGCCTTCTACGGCTGCCTGAACGTTTTATCCACCGCGGGGCCGCAGCTCCCCGGCAGATCAGAGAGGCTCCGGGGCTAAACAATCTCCCCCTACCACACCCTTCTGGAACCTGGGGGTGGGGGCAGGTTAGAGCGTCCAGGCCTCTGGCCCTGCTGCTCTCCCCACTTCCCGGATTCATGGCTTCCCACTGCCCTCTGCAGTTCCCACGGGGCGGTGATGAGCAAAGCAAAGGGGTCCTTCCCTGGCACTGTGGCCCCACCCAGTGGCCCTGCTAGATCAGTGGCACGTGCACCTGCATTGTCAGCCCCACACCGAGCAACCCCCACGAGAAAGTTGCGCCGAGGGGATTCTGACACCAGAGTTGTAGCGCATGGTTTCTGCGTTGGGGCCCCACGGGAAGCCCTCACCAGTCGTCTGCATCAGAGCTGGGCATCAGAGCTGTCATCGCAGGGCAGCTGAGAGAGGGGGGAAAGAGTAAAGACCTTGCCCTCCCAGCACCAAAGCGCCCTGTGGTGGCGGGGCCTCCTCCTGGTCGTCCTGGCCCAGTCAGAGCCGGAAGCTCGAGCTGGGAGGACCCTGGATCTCCTGAGGCAGTGGCCTTCCACCTGTGTGGAGAGGGCTCAGGAAGCAACAGAGCTTTACTGTGCGCTTCGCATTTCGTCATTTCCATTATTTTCTACCCTGTCCTTTTCATTAAAAAAAGAAATGCCACAACTTAATAAATGGAATTCGATGTTCTTTAACGGGTCACCACTTGCAGTCTACAAGACACTGACCTAGGCAGACCCTTTACTTCACTAAGAAGAAACAGAGTAAAGAAAGAACAAACTTGCCCAATAGCAAATCAGAGGCAGATCCGGATCTAGAGTTAGGACTCTGCCCTCCAACGCGTCCTCCAGGCTCTGTGCCAAGGCTCCTGCACTGCAGCGCAGACAGGTCTCACCGTCGGTCGCTCTGATTCGTTTAGGACAGGTTATCAGTATCTGACAGCAGACCCCTTCATGCCCAGAAACCAGGGGTTGTCCGCTGTCCTCTCTCTCAGGTCCTTCCATAATGAACTTCTTCTGTTTCACCACAAGGTGGCAGTAAAGAGAAGCAAATGGCCTTGCTTGTACGGGAAAGGGCCCGATCTGCTCCCGGCAGGGGCCTTAACTTGAGAGGTAAATGAATAAATAGTATTAGCATCTTGGCTTGAGGTCAGAAGCCTAGAGGCAGTATTTTATCAAATATCCTTAGAACTTACTTTCAGAGATTCAAGGTAGGGGGTATTCTTATGACTGAGCAATGCCTGGTGCAGTATTTGTTGAATGAGCGTCGATGGAAGTATAAATCCATATTTTGTCATTATGTTTCAAAAAATGTTAATGTTCAAAACCACTGACCCAGAAATTCAACTAATAAGAATTTAATATAAGGTGCTAATTATATATAGAGATGTTCACCACGAAAATCTGTGCTCTTAATGAAAAATCTAAATTATATCAACAAGGAATTAATTTTAAAATTTTGCTACCACCACAATAAAAAAAGTATGCCATGTAACCCTTAGATACAATGATATAGACTGTAAAAAGTAGTGTACAAAAACACCCTGTGTGCAATGACCTCGTTTCTGTTACGTTGCCGGCACTGGACGGGTGGTGGGAGAGGTGGGCGCCTCCGGAGGACGGGGGTCGCTCGGAGCCACCGCGGAGTTTCGTGTCACACAGCCTCTCTGGCCCCAGGAAACGGGCACGCGCCTGCCCCTCTGGGAGACCGGCTTTCCTTTGGTGACTTTTTTTGTTTTGTTTTTTGCGGGGAGGGAACAGAGTAGGGGCTTGCCGGGGGTGTGCACGGACCCGCCGACGGGGCGCTGGTGGCCGCAGCTCTCTGGCTGCTGAGATTTCCGGGTTTTCAATAACAGTAATACTTTTAATTATGATGAAAATACAGTCGAACCATCACCTATTAAAGACCATCTGGGCTGTCCAGGTTTACGAGCATTCCCATGCAGGTTTTCGTGTGAGCGTAAGCTGTCCTTTCCCTGACTCGAAGGCCCTGGAGCGCAGTCGAGGCTGGCTCCCCGGCCGCGCAGACGGCCTGTCCCCGCGAGCGCGCCCTGCGCGCGGAGCAGAAGGCGCCGCGTGCTGCGGGCAGAGCGGGCGCCGGTGAGATGCCACCGGTTTACAGTGTTGTGAATGTTTTCTGCTTCCTTGTCGATCTTCTGTCTAGTTTTTCCGTCTGGTTTGGAAAGGTGGGTATTGGAGTCTCCGACTATTATTGCTGAACTGTCCATTGCTCCGTTTCTGTCGGGTTTGGTCTCACGCATCTCGATGCTCTGTCATTAGGTGTGGGCACGTTTATAGTCTCTGTGTTTCTGATGGATTGACTCTTTGTCACTCTGAAACTTGCCTCTTTAACTATAGTGGCATTTTTTGCTTGCAAGCCTGTTTTGTCTCATCAGTGAGGTAGGCATCCCAGCTTTCCGGCGGTTGTGTGATAGATGTTTTTCCATTCTACTTTGTCTGTCTCTATCTTGCAATATAAAATGTGTCTCCTGTAGACAGAATATGCTCGTGTCACTTTTATTTATTCTGAAAATCTGTCGTTTGATTGGGTTGCTTGATTTAGTCCCGTTTAGCGTCTTACTGATCTATGGATTTACATCTGTGTTTTACTTTTTGTTTTCTCTGTCTCCTATCTCATAGGACTCCGCTCCTCCCTAACTGCTTTCCTTTGCAGTAAGTGGATCTTTTAATGTAGCGTTTTAATTTCTTTAATGACTTTTAACTTTTTTTAGTTACAGTTTCAGGATCAGCTTCCACTGTGCACTGGCTCGGTTCCAGTGATACATTTTCGTAGATCTGTTTTCTCTCCCTTCCCCTCCTCTTTGTGGTACCGTTGTTATAGCAAGGAGCTTTTTAAAAGCACAGCTTTCTACACCCACCTCAGACCTACAAAGTCCGAATCTGTGTTGTTAAAGCTCTGCAGGTGGCTACGATCACTGACGACTTTGGGGATCACTTACCCAGCAGATGAAGAAACTGAGGCCCAGGTGCAAGAACGGCCGCACACCTGGGGATGACGAGGTCTGCCAGCCCCGCCCCGTGTCTTCCCCACGTGCTCCACCGCTCCCCTCTGACCTCTGTGGCCTCTGTCAGTGCCCTGGCCCCTGTGCGCTGCTGAGAGAAAGAGGGGGCGTGAAATGCTTTGTAGACTGTGCAGACTCCATGGAGACCCAAGGGGAGGCTGGGAACCCCACACAGCTTTCTTCCTGACGGCTGACCAGGAACTGGGCGTTGCAGGAAGGGCTGGCCGGCCCCGTGTTACCTGTGAGAAAATAACCTGGTGCACCGAAGAATGACCCACCTGTTCATGCAGCACTTGTAAAGTGTCTAGGGTGTGCCAGGAGCTGGAGTGGGCATTAGGAATAAAAGGTAAGACACAATTCCTCTCTCAAGATGCTTGTGAACTGTAGAAAGTAAATACATGGAAAATACTTAACCTTCCCAGAAAGTTCTGTGAACTGAATTTTTTCATAACGTATGATAGCAACCAAATTGAACCTGAAATCATTTCGTAGCAAAACCTGAGCTGAACCGACATAAGGCTAAGACTTATAACTTCATCCATCGCGCTCAGTGTGGCCATTCCTATGCCTTGCTGCAGAGGCATCAAGGTGCTGACCTGTGGAGCGCTGCCCCAGACTTCCCTGGGGTGCGGCACACAGCGTCCACACCAAACTGTCTCCTAACGTCCGAGCTATTCTGAATTGTGATGAGAACACAAATCTGGTCATTGTAATTGGACATACATCCGGTCTAAGGGTTTTTATTCTCCCAAGGGCTTCCGATAAGGGATGGAGCACCTGTATCTCCTTAAGTGCTTTTGGTCTGAAGGAGTCCCAGAGCCCTGAGGTTCACATCCACAGGAAAGCCGGAGCTCCCCATACGGAGCCTCCAAATGACCACTGAGACCCAAACGTAAGAGGTCCAGCACTTCCGTGTGGTGAGTCAGCTATGGCCCTTTGAACTTCCCCTGCTGCAGAGCACTGGACCAAGCTTGCCTGGGGAACCTTCCAGAACACCATGACAGAACTTGGGATATGGTGTGACTAGTTTGACAGTGTCAGTCAAAGGGCACGACAAGGCCACACTAGCCCACAAAGGCGGGACAGTCCCTGCTGCAGGTGCTGAGCCCCTGCCCAGCCGTCAGTACCTGCGTCAGGTCTGGGTCTGACCACAGGGCACAATCCTCCCAGCACTGGGTGCCAACCCAGGAACGGGAAACCCAGGGCAAGGACACGCAGAGCCCAGGCCAAGAGAAGGGCAGCAAGGTCTGAGCCCCAGACTGGCAGCTCGGGCAGGGCTGGGATCCCAGAGGACCCCACAGGCAAAGCAGCCAGGGCCTCGGGCTGAGAAGCTGCCAGGACGAGAGCTCAGTAGGTGGAGGCAGCACCAAAGACCAGCTTCCTGCCTGGGATGAAGGCAAACACTGGGTCTCAGGAGCAAGGCTGCCTGCTGGCTGAGTTGCAGACTAGGAAGCCGAGGCAACCTATGTCTCTCCTCATTGAGGTCTGGCACAGCCTCTGAGACTAAACCCGAACAAGATTCTAGAAAGGTTCATTCTATAGGCAGGACCACAGGGAAGAGAGATGAAGAAACCCTCCGTTTCTAGACACCCTAGGGACTCAGGTTGGTTGCTGTGCAGAAAACTACTGACCTTGCCCAAGGCAAGGTTTGGCCTTTGCCCAGCTCCTGGGAGGCAACCTCTAAGCCCTTGGAATATGCAGCCTGATAAGAGTGTCTTCGTTGACTGGGGGGCCATGGACCATGCCAGACAGTCCATGCTAACAATGAGGTATGCGGTGGGGCCTTGGGCCACACAGTGTCCACTTGACCTCTGGAGGGGCCGCACACCAAGGTCAGCATGGACACAGTCAGCCATACCTACATAACTGACCCCCAATGAAAAACACCCTGGGGGACACCAAGGCTGGGGGGTTTCCGAGTCCGACAGTGTTCTGTGCTAAGTGGCACCGCGTACCGCTGCTGGGAAAAGCCAGCGCTGTCCACGTCTCCACTGGGAGGGAGCAACTGGAGGTTCGCTGCGGTCTCTGCTGGGCCCTGCCCTGCGTGCTGCTGATTGTTTCCTTTCACCGTCATAAGCTGTAACCGTGAGTACAACCATCTGTCTGAGTCTCTGAGTCCCTCCAGAACCTCCAGAGTTGCCAAACCTGCAGGTAGTCTTGGGGATCTGCAGCCCAGCTTCCTCCCTAAGTCAGACCCCACATGGAGCCGGAATGCCCAGCCCCCCCCCCACCATTCTCATTTCTGGGGTGTCCCCCGCCTCATGTGCCTCCACAACCAGCTGCATGTGCTCTGCAGACGAGTGTGCTGTGGCCACCGGTCTCTCTTCCTCTCCAAGGTCCAGGGCCATGGGCATGGAAGTGAGAGTGACTCCCTGAGCTTCCCAGTGGCACCCAGTCAGAGGTCCCATTTCCATTTGCCACCCTCCCTCTCTGGCTTCTGGGCCACTTCCCAACCACAGGCCCAGTTTTGGAACGAGGAGGATGGTTTGGACACAACAGTTTATCAGCAATGACTTCATGAAATCCTTCATGTAATAACTTGCCTGGAGCCCCACCAGTGGAGAAGCCCCGTGGGCACAGTGAGGCCTCCAGCCGCCTCCCTCCCAAGGGCTCCGGCCCCGGCTCCTGTGTCTTCTAGCCGGCAGTGTCTGCACCTGCTTTACCTGCTGCGCAGTGATCTGGAAACACCAGGAAAAAAACGTTTCCAGAGGACCCCAAGGGTTCTGGACCGAAGTCAGAATTTTGGTCTATGTTCCCCCTTTCCTCAGAAAAGAAATATTTTCTTTTATTACTAACAAGAAAAAGAAAATTTCAAGAAAGTTTGAAAAATAGGATGCAGTGCTCCACCTCGAGTGTCAGCAGGCAGACACAGATGAAAGCAACGATGGGGTCGCAGCAGCACATGCGTACAAGAGCGGCTGCAACTCCGGACACTGACACCAAACCACCGCACACAAGTGCTGGCGAGGAGGTGGGGCAGGAGCGGCTCTCCCCGCTGCTGCTGGGGCGCAAAGTGGGGCAGCCTCTTTGGAAGACAGCTCGGCAGCTTCTTACAAAACTAAACATACTCTAATCGTATGATACAGCAATTGTGCTCCTTGGTGTTTACCCAAAGGAGTTGAAAACTTACGTCCATGCAAAAACTTGCACACAGGTGTTTATAGCAGCCTTGTTCACAATTGCCAAAACCTGGAAGCAACCAAGATGTCCTTCAGCAGATAAATGGATAAATAAACTGTAGTATTCCAGACGATGGAATAATATTCAGCACTAAAATGAACTACCAATCCATGAAAAGACATGGGAGAATATTAAATGCATATTACTAAGAGAAAGAAAGCCACTCCGAAAAGGCTGTACCCGGTGTGATTCTGACTGCATGTCATCTGGAAAAGACAAAACTGAGGAGACAGCAGAAACGCCAGTGGTTGCCGGGAGCTGGGGTGGTGGCTGGGACGACTAGGTGGGTCACGGGGGACTCCGGGAGCAGTGAGACTACTCTGTGTGACACTGCAGTGGTGGACAGGTGGATGCTGTGATATACTCGTCTAAGCCCAGAGGATCCGACCCTGGGAGCCAGCCCCTTCGGGTCCTGACGGTGGGCCAGCCAGGCTCGTCAGCTGTGACGAACGTGCCCCTCTGGTGGGGGATGGCGACAATGGGGGAGGCTGTCCGTGCGTGGGGGCGGGAGGATACGGGACGTCTCTGTCTCTTCCTCTCAATTTTGAACCTAAACATTCTTTAAAAAATAAAGTCTTAATTGAGAGAAACAGAATTTAGGGCAGAGGCACACATTCCCTCGTGCTTTTGTGAGCTCCCTGCCCCTATTTCTTTATAAGCCTGTTTTTAATTGGCTAAAACATAGAGAAACACTCTTGTCCCTTCCCATTTTACCATAATCCTCTTCTCTCCTTTCACTAAGGCGAGGCAGCCTTGGCCATAGGTCCCACTTCCACTGTGACCCTGTCCAGCCCCTTCACTCCCTCCCCTGGTCTCCCCAGCTGAGCCAGCAGGGCGCAGACACAGCACTCTTCTGGGCGGAGGGCTTCTCAGGAACAGCTGCAGCCCAGGTGGTGAGATAGGTCCCCCAGCCCTCCTGGTTCAGGCCAGTGCTCCCGCCTGCCCCTCCCAATGTCCCCGTGAACTGGACGACAGAGGGCATGAACTCCATGAAATGCAGGTGGCATTCCGTGGGACTGGTGTCTACCGGCATCTCCTCTTCCCACAACATCCTCCATCTCTTCTCCATTTGCTCCCATCTTATCCCCACCCAAAAGAACAGAGACCAGAGGATGAAAAGTCTTTCCACCAACTACAGAGCAGAGTGATCAAATCTCGCCCCACACTTGCCCCCGCACACACCCCTACCTCCACCACCACTAGGAAAGGAAGCAGTTCACAGAAAGCCAAAAACCTCATCTGACCTTAAACAGGCATCGAATTTCCCTTCCCGCTTTCAAATAGTCTGCATTTGCCTTAAGACATCTAGCTGTGTGTTGAGGGCACACACCTGCTGTTTGTCAGGGACTCCAGCTGTGTTTTCAGCCTGCGTTTCCTCATAGCCAGGGGGTAACGACTCCGTATGCTTCATAGATGTCCAGTTCTCAGGCCAGGGACAGGCACACAGTAAGCACCGCCTGTGTTAGCTATCATCACTTCAATATAAAAATGTATAAAATTACTTACGCTGCGTTACTCAACTCCCCCCACCCTCTCTCTCCCCATCAAATCTGAGCAGAAGTGATGGTCCTGAAGATACGCCTCGTTCTAGAACCCTCGCAGAGCACTCGTGGCCCCACATGGGGAGCATGGAAATGGGAAAACTGGACCCTACAGCAGCTCCCACCAAGTCCCTGCGCTGGGCGTCTGGCGCCAGCTGACCCCATTGCCTCCTGCACCCAGGCTGAGCCCACGCACCGGGCACCAGAGCCAGGCCCTCCTTGCTTCACCAGGGGTTCCCGTCACAGCCTCTGCTGACCACGAACGCCGAAGGGTACACGCACCTTGAACAACCACTAAAGGAGCCTTCCTGAGAGCCGATATATTACAACATCCACTTTTATATTCTAGGGCAATGCACCCTCGCGAAAACTGAGGTAGGTGAGGGATTTTCCTTCCTTTTGTAAGATGGAAAAAGGACCATTTCAAATGCAAGCAGACACTTTTAGAAAAATACAGTTGTGGAAGTTGAGGACCTAGAGAGACAGGCTAGTCAGCCAGGACAGGTGGAATAGGGAAACTGAGACAGTTAAGCGGCCAAGCAGCTTACAGCCATCAGTAAATGCCCAAACCCTATCTTTCCTAACCAAGGACACTTAGGAGTAAAGGGTTTACACTTTCCTCCCCTGCTGAGAGAGAGAGAGAGAGAGAGAGAGAGAGAGAGAGAGCAGAAATCCAATTAATGCCCCATGTGCCCACCACACCCAAGGACAGATAAAATGGGGGTGGGGCGTGGGGAAGTGGGGAAGGGAATAAATCTCATTTGGAACTTTGGAGCAAAGCTGATGAATATTCTGTTGAGATCCTCCTCTAAACTCCCAGCCTTTGAAACCCTCCATCGGCAGGACCCAGAGTGAGCTCTCCCTCCCCGGAGCGTGCCCAGGCCTTTTCCTTCCCCCAGTCTTCCCCCACAGGCGTGCATCTCCTAACTCGTAAGGGTCCCCACAAGACTTGCAAGCAGGGGAGTGATGGGTGGCAGCAGCTTCTGTTGCGACCCTCCGAGTCCGGGCAGGTCCATGGTATTGGAGCAAATGGAATAATATTCAGGAAACCGTTGGGATGTCGGTCATGCCTTTATTCACAGGTGGGGGGGGAGTCACACATGCTGCAAGCTGTGTGTCTGTCTGCATGTGTCATGTCATAGCCCTTGCTCCCCAGTGTGGCACCCATCGTGGCCCCTGTCCACTTGCGTGTGTCTTATCATCATCGCCCCCACCAGGGAGTCCCCATCTGTTTAAGTACTAGAGGGAAGCATAGCCAGAAAAACGAGAGAACATTACATAACATAACATAATTCTACGCACATGAGCCCACTTTGTCTTATGGGAACAGTTTATCGGACCCAGTCTCAAGGCTATGAGGACACTGGTTATCAGGCCCCTCCAAGGCTGTGGGAACTCTGCTTCCCTTAGCTACCCAGACACCTGGGTGAGGAAGCCAGACTGCCTCCACTTACCCTAGAGTCCACCCCTTCGGGGTTCCTCACCATACAGTCTACATGAAGATGTCTTCCACAAGGTTACCTTGGCAAGGAGGGCAGAGCCCTGCACCCATACCCACAGCAGCAGTACAGGCTAGAGCAACAAGCAAGCAAAACACAAGCATTGCGCAGCAGCGGTACACGCTCCAACAGCACACAGCCGAAACACAGGCAATCAGGCCGCCCCTGGGCATAATGGCCAGTCCAGTTCCCATGCAAGTGAGGGCACTCATGTGGGCCACCCACCCAGAGGGCTCCAGTAGGAACCGCAGCCCACGCATCATCCCATACCTCCCCAAAATGCTCTAGAGTCTGAGTCCAGCCCACCTGGGCTTGTCCTTTGGGCTTGTGAATGCAAAGGGGAGCTAGTCAGCCAGCTCCATGGCCTCAGCTGTGAGCCACCCCAAGCCATCCCATGTGGAGTAGCTGCCTAAGGGATGGGCCGGTCAGACCACTGCTTGGCCCCATCATAGGTGTCAGTGCCGGTGGCGTTCCACAAGGGATGTTCACTGTTCCTCTAGTTTTGAAGCCAAGTCCAGCTTCAGGCAGAAGCAGGAGAGATGTGCCAAGGGAGGCCAGCCGACGTGCTCAGGGGAAGCTCAGTGCTGACCCAGCATGCTGATTGGTTAGCCACTGAGGCATAGGTATGAACCCACTCCTGGAAGGCGTTAGCTGCACTCTAAGGGAAAAAGACAGAGCAGTTATAGGCACCAGTAAAGGCAAGTCACGACCCTCAGGCAATATACAAGCCAGCTTCTGGTCAGCTCTTAAGACAATGGCTGGCAGTGGGGGTCACCCTGGGTGTGAACACCAGAACTTTGGTGCCTCAACTGGGAGTTCAGCATCTACTTGCTATAACGGGAGAACTCATAGTGAGCCACTGGGAAATCACAAAGGTGCCACCAAGAAGCATTCCGTGGTCTGCTGGCCCTGGACATGTCACCTTTAAGACTGGGGGCCATGTCCCAACCACCCAGGGCAGCATTTGTAAGTTTCTCTCCACCCCTTGGACCCAAGGGGCAACAAAAGCCACCCCATGCATATGGGGTGCGTTTATTCCCTGAGGTCACGTTCAAGTGGCTGTTTGCCATCCCTGCAGGCCCTCCAGAGCAGGCAAGAGAATACCCCCCTGTTTTCCCATGCCTGATTTCAGCAAAGCATCCTTAGTCTGTACCTGCATCTGAATTTGAGCTGCAGTCCGGTGGAGCAGTGCTTCTATTGGAGCTGGGGGAGTCCCCCTCTGACTCTTCTCATTTAGAATTCAGAGGACAGTCCAACCCCTCAGCGTAGGGGTGGGAGCTGCATCTTGCAGGCCTTGCTTTAGGAGACCATTGTACCATTCAGTCTTTCCAGCAGCTTGGGGATAATAGGCCACATAAAATTTCCAGTCAGTCAGCAAATCCTGAGCCCATTATTGTACCAAAGCCCCAGTAACACCTGTCCCCTGATCACTTTCAGTGATTAAGGGTCCCCCATAAACAGCACCTAACCGCTCCCACCCAGCAATCACGGCTTCCTGATCTGGGTTCTGTGTGGGATGAGCAGCTAAAAGTCCTGAGGTCATGTCCACACCTGTAATAGGATAGTTATATCCCTCTACTAGGTAGGGGACCAGTTACCTCCTCCTGCCACCAGGTCAGCTGTACCTGTCCCCGCAATACCTGTCCAGAAGTTCCTACAGGCCTTCAAGGATGCTTTCTAGAGCAGATAACACAGGTCTCTCAAGCTTCTTGTACCTCTGCCAATGTAACAGGTAACCCTCAAATTTTGATGGTAGACCACATGGTCTTTCGTCCAGCATGTAAGAGCTGACGGTGTAGCCCCTGGCCTACTTCCCTTCCTGAGGGACTGGCAGGTGCCATTCCTAGCCATCATATCTTCGTTAGAGTATCAGCCTCACCATTCTCAGGGGACGTAAGAGGTGCATGTCCTGTAACACGATATACAGTGACTTGTTCCTGATGGCCTAACCCCCATAAGTCTTGCCACAGAGCCTGTCCACACAATGGCCTGTGTATGACCATCTATTCATTTGTATGCCATGTAGAGATCCATAATGTTAGCCACCGGAACACCACCCAGCTCTCTGTGCGAACAGTCAGGGGTGGGCCTTCGCTGACTGCCAGGAGCCATGTGGCTCTCAGTTCCGCCCACTGGCCGCTCTGTTACAAGCCAGCGTGAAACCACGTTGTGTCTGTCTCTGGTGGAATTGCTATGGTGGTCCACGCAGCAGGATGGCCCCTGTTGCACCCATCGGTGTACCATGCCTCTGAGGGAATAGGTGCCTGCCCTTCCTGGAAGGGGCTCGCTTCCTTATCTTCTATAGGGATGGGGACAGTAGATTTGTCATCTACATAAGTAAATGGACCTAACAGGTCCTGTAGCTCAACCCACAAAGGGCCAGTGGACAGAATAGTGCTTTGTTGCAGAGAAGCCCCCACTTAGCTAATGTGGGCATCTGAGCCATCCCACTTCTAGGCTTGGCCATCCAGTCCCTGAGCCACCCTACAATGGGATACGTGGTCCTGACTGTCATGGGGGCAGTTGGTGGTACAGTCTCTGTGGCCAACGGGGCAGCATATACTGCAGCCAACTGCTTTTCAGTCAAGGAGTAGAGTACCTCTGCTCTTTCCATAGTTGGGACCAGAAACCCAAGTGTTGACCTAGCTGTTCTGATCACTGCCACGGACCCCACTCAAAGCCTTCCTGTGCCACATGCACATGTAGCTCACGGGGTCTAGCGGGATATTTCCTCCCTGTTGTTGGGAGGTTGGCACAGCCAAATGGTCCTTTCGAAGCACAGGACGAGCCTTTTTGGGACATACCCCCAGGTGCGGACAGATAATTTAGGCCTGCACAGGACGCCGGTGTGCGGGTGCCAGGATCTGCATTTGCGCAGCACCAGCGCACACCAGTCCTGTGGGTTCCCGTTGTTGGCACCTCCACCGCATCCCCTCGGGTCACCGGGCCACTGTTTCTGCGACTCGAGGCACCGCTGTCATCTTCTGGGACCTCTCTGAAAGGCACCGTGCTCACCTACAGCCACTGCTACCGCCACTGCAGCTCTCGGGCCCCCTCCCTGTCAGTGGGCTTTCTCGCAGCCTCCCAGGTTGCCCCACCAATTCTAACAACTCCCACGGCCGCCCTGCCTCCTGGAACACTGCTGCAAAGCTCGGCTCCTAGAGCTCAGCCTTGACCCACAGGCACAGCAGCACACCTGCTCACCCGAAGGGGTCCCTGCCTCTTCTGATCAGCGTGCTGGGAGCAGAGTTTTCTAGGTGCTGGAGCCACAGCCAGAGCACCCAGCCTCGGCTGGCCCTCTGACGGGTCACTCTCAGCTACTGAGTTCCATGTCTGTGTGGGGCAGGGGAGGGAAGGCCGTCCCCACACCCAAACTTCCCCCAGGAGCCATACATAGGCTGCTGCCCTCAGGGAACTCAGTTTCTTTTCCCCTAAATCACTTACTATGAGAGGAGAGAGGGATTGCAGCAGCTCAGCTGCTCTGAAGCTTTTTACCAGAGCCCAGACTGAAACCTTTAAGGGTTTTTTTCTCTGCCCCTGTGTTTGCGTAACTTTGCCACGTCGGGGAAGTGTAGTTTCTTCTTCTTCAGCCTTCAGGGCTTCCGCTCCCTCTCTGGCTCTTGGATGGAACTTCACTGTGTCTCAAAGCATAGTCTCTGTCTCAGCTCACAAAGCTGAAAAAAACACCCAGCCCACAGCCCCCACAGCTGCCCCAGGCACTGGGCTTTTCTAGGGTCTTCCCCACCACCCACAGGGCTTTATCCACTGTGTCCGTGCACCTCTGACATGGGGACAGTCATGGGGTGGGAGGCCAAGCTGCCAGGAGCTGGGCCACCAGAATACTATCTGCTGGTGACCGGCCAATCCAAGCCCCCCTCTGGTGGCGCCGGCTCCATAGCATTCTGTGACTAATCCTGACAACTACGCCAATTGTATTGCGACCCTTTAAGGCTAGGCAGGTCCATGATATTCGAGGAAAGAGAATAATATTCACAGAGCCGTTGGGGTATCGGTCATGCCTTTATTCACGGGTTGGGGGGGGGGAGTCACACACGCTGCAAGCTGCATGTCTATCTGCATGTGTCCTGTCATGGCCCTTGCTCCCCAGTGTGGCACCCATCGTGGCCCCTGTCCCCTTGCGTGTGTCTCATCATCATCACGCCCACCAGGGAGTCCCTACCCATTTAAGACTAGAGGGGAACAAAGTCAGAAAACTGCCAGAACATAACATAACATAATTCTGCACGTGCAAGCCCACCGCATGTGATGGGAACAGTTCATTGGACCCAGTCTCAAGGCTATGAGGACACTGGTTATCAGGCACCTCCGAGGCTGTGGGAACACTGCTTCCCTTAGTTACCCACACACCTGACTGAGTAAGCCAGACTGCCTCCGCTTCCCCTACACAGCTCACCCCAGGCTAATCTCCTGACCCTGTCTCCAAGGCCCCCTTTTCTCTGACTTCCCAGTGAGCCAAGGCAGCCCTGCCCGGGCTCACTCCCTTCCTGTAACATCTCTAGGGAGCTGAAGCCTGACCCCTGCTGTCTTCTGTTGCTACTTCTGTCCTAAGCCCTGCCTTGTTTCACTGTCCCTGGCTTTAATAAGCATGCTCTCAAAATCACCTGGATGCATGCTGTGAAATATTTCCTGCGTGAAGTCAGGACTCCACACGTTATAGGCTGGTCTGAGACAGACTCGCTCCAGGCCCAGTTCCTGTCCAGGAAACACTAGGAACCCATTCCCTTAGAACTATTCTTGTGCACATACTTCACGGAAAGTCTTCTGCTATCTGCAAGGACAGATAGACCCCGTTCGAGGACTGCTCCTCTAGGGTACAATGCCTTGAATGCAGTTGTACTACACTTAAATTTATTTATCTTGAAAAAGAAACAACAGGATCAAAAGCATGGAGACAAGAAACCCAGGGCAGGTTTGAGGAACAGAAGGCAGTCTGCTCTGGCTGAAGTCCAAGGTGCAAGCAGAGGGAACCCTGGAAGTAAGGCAGAAAGGAAGGCTGGGCTCAAAGCATCAGAGGCTTGAACACCACACTCGGGTGTTTGGGCTTCAGCTTCATTCCACGGTGACCGAGTGAAACCGAAAGTCAGCATTTGTGCTGCCTGCCACTACCAGAACCAATAAGTAGAATCAAGGATTGAATCTTTATGGGAGCTTTATTCAGATGCCAGCGATCTGAGAAGACAGTGAGCTCTGCACCCTAAAAAACCATCTTAACATCTCATCTCAAACCAACCTTTCTTATAACAAGAAAAGGGTAGATAAGGGGTTTGGAATTCAGGGAAACGGTTAATCAGATAAAAGCTGCAGTCCTGTGATTTCCCTAGCATCCTTTCGTCTGCTGACCAGTGATTCTTTATCTGCGTCCTGCTTGGTGGACATTCTCTCCCTGGAGCACAATGGCTCGGACACCACCTTGATGACTTGCAGTCCTCCTTCTGGAGCACAAAGGTCAAATTGCTTATGTGCCTCCTGGAGTCAGGGTAGGTCTGGTCATGCATTCCAGTTTCTGAGACAATAGCTTCCTGCATGCATTAATCACCAGGCTATTAACTATATAACTAATGTTTAACTATTGAGTTCCCTTACCATAAGGACTCTCGAGTAGAAGGAGCAGCTGTGAGAGGATGATAAGAACACTTGGAAATCAGAAGACCTGGGACCAAGGTAAGGTTCAAATTTACCTTGGTCACTGTGGGACATCAGGAAGTCCCTCTGAAGCTTTGTGTCTTTGGTCAAGTTCCCTAGGAGCGGAGCCTGAAGCAGGGACTGAGTGCATATGACTCACTGAGGTAGGGCTCTCAGACAAGGGAATGTGGGAAGCTGGTTGAAGAGGAAGTTGCCAAGCCCCCAGACACTCTGGGTGTAATGCCCTCCACAGCATAGTCGTCCTTGAGGCATGGGGCCAGGCTTTGTACCCTGCACCAGTTATCACTGGCACTGCAACCTGCAGGCATCTCAGGGAGAGGGAGAGGCTGCTCCTGTTAGCCGGAGTGGGCCTCCAGGAAAGAACCCAGGTGGGGCTTTTGCCATCTCTGCAGCCAGGATGGGAGTGCCCACCACTAAAGTGGACTTGCACAGGTTATCACCAGTATCTCCTGTATCTCCTGGTGTCCACTTAAAAAAAATTTTTTTATAAATCCGCACCTGAGAATATGAGTATGGATTTTAGAAAGAGGAAGAGAGAGAGAGAGACCGAGAGAGAGAGAGAGAGAGAGAGAGAGAGAGAGAGAGAGAGAGAGAGAAACATCAATTGGTTGCCTCCCATACCCCAGCCGGGGATCAAAACTGCAACTTAGGTATGTGCCCTGACTAGGGATTGAACCCGCAAACTTTTTGTGTATGGGATGACACTCCAACCAGCTGAGCCACCCGGACAGGACCAGTGCCCACTTGTTTTATTATTATTATTATTATTATTATTATTATTATTATTATTATTCTATTACAGTTGTCCCAATTTCCCCCTTTGCCCTCCCTCACCAGGCCCGCCCCCCACTCCCACACTCAATCCCCACACTGTTGTCCATGTCCATGGGTCATTCATACATGCTCTTTGCCTAGTCCCTTCCTCTTCTTTCCACCATTATGCCCCTCCCACCTCCCCTCTGGCCACTGTCTGTTCCATGTTTCTTTGTCTCTGGTTCTATTGTGCTCATTAGTTTATTTTGTTCATTAGATTCCTATTATAAATGAGATCATACAGTACTGTCTTTCACTGACTAGCTTATTTCACTTCACATAATATTCTCCAGTTCCACTTATGCTGTCACAAAAGGTAAGATTCCTTCTTTTTATGGCCGAGTAGTATTCCATTGTGTAAATGTACCACAGCATTTTGATCCACTCATCTACTGATGAGCACTTAGGCTGTTTCCAGCACTTGGCTATTGTAAGTAGGGCTGCTATGAAATTGGGGGGCATAGGTTCTTTTAAATTGGTGTTTCAGCATTCTTAGGGTATCTTCCTAGCAGTGGAATCACTGGGTCAAAAGACAGTTCCATTTCTAATTTTTTTAGGAAATTCCATACTGTTTTCCACAGTGGCTGCACCAGTCTGCACTCCCACCAACAGTGCATTAATGTTCCCTTTTCTCTACAACCTCACCAGCACTTGTTTTTTGCTGACTTATTAATGATGGCCATTCTGACAGGTGTGAGGTAATATCTAATTGTGGTTTTAATTTGCATCTCTCTAATGGCTAGTGAATGGTGTCTCTCTAATGGCGCTGAGCATCTTTTCATTTGTCAGGTAGAAGTTTAGGAGGAGGATGGGTGGAAGGGGGCCCATGGTACTTGCAGAAAAAGCTCATAAATAATTTTGATTAATGGCCTGGGGCCACATATCTGTTTTCAACACGATAACAAGAGGTGGTCTAGAGCAAGATAAAAATCTGAGTTAACAGACCTCCACCCATACTTATGCTTAGGAGGTCACGCTCACCCTTGGGGGGACCATGCACCACCTTCTTCCACCAAATCAATATGTAATTCCCTCACCCCGCCCCACAAATTATATAAATTCTCAGGACAAATAGACCAGTGCCTATGCCTTTCCCACCCACCTGGGCTAGGCCCGTTCTCTTCCATAAGAATATATCACTAATAAATTTTTCTTACACACTAATAGGCTTGCTCATCTGTAATTCTTTATTGTGTTGACAAGAAGAACCGAGCCTCCCACAATATGTCTATGGGCCATTTGTATGTCCTCCTTGGAGAAGTGTCTATTTAGTTCCTTTGCCCATTTTTAATTGTATTGCTTGTCTTCCTGGTGTTGAGTTGCATGACTTCTTTATATATTTTGGAGATTAAACCCTTGTCTGAGGTATCATTGGCAAATATGTTCTCCCATAAGGCTGGTTCCCTTTTCATCGTGATGTTTTCTTTAGTGGTGCAGTAACTTTTTAATCTGATGCAGTCCCATGTGTTTGTTTTTTCCCTTATTTCTCTTGCCCTAGGAGGTGTATCAGCAAAAATACTGCTGTGTGGGATATCTGAAATGTTACTGCCCATGTTTTCCGCTAGGTTTTATATGGTATCACTGATACAGAGATCTGATCAGATCCAGGGAGTAGGGAGGGGCAATAGGAAGAGGTTGCCTGGGCCAATGGTAAATAGTCTAGGCCAGGATTGGCTAAGAAGCTGAATGCCTCCAGATCATGTGGAGCTATGGGCCAGAACATTTAAAATAAAGAGAGGGCAGAGAGTGGCTCTCAGGCTCTTCTTCCTCCAGGATGCCTGGGTGGTGGTGTAACAGGGTGTAGCCAAGGGGGGGGGCAAATAGGGATTTGTAGTGGGGTCCAGAACTCGGGGTGTCCAGGCAATATTAGAGGAAAATATATATATGATGTCTTCACCCCCACCAGTCTGAGCTGGGGGATGGGACAAATGGAGCAGGGCCATTGAGAGTTGATTCGCATAGCAACAGCTTTGCAACTAACCTCTGGCATGGTCACCTAACATATCTATAGCCTTTAACTGCTTCCATAGATATGTTGAATAGCTGTGGCCACACTTTGAGCCAGGGGGGTGGGAGTGACTTCAACCCGGGGTGCAACTGGGAAGCAACGCCCCCTGGTTACCGCACCTGCGGGAGAGCTTGGAGATGATTGACTCCATGCCATGGGGCCATGCCTGCTCAGACTTACTATGGTAGCCCAGTAAAGCTGGAAGGATACAGGAGTGCTGGCAGGTGTGACTGATTATGGGAGGAGTCAGAAATGGGGCGGCAGAGAAAGATTGGCGCAGGGATTTAAAACCCAGGCATGGCAGCCATACCAGCTCAGGACCACTCGGCTTTGGAGGAGTTGGGATCACATGGCTTTGGGTTTCTCCCTTTTGCCACGTGGCTTAGAAAGTAGGAGAGACTTTGCCTACTTCCTAGGAGAAGAAAAGGGGTGAAAGGACTCTTGCTGGTGGGGCACGAGAAGGTGCCACATGGCTTTGGATTAACTGGAGATCTTGGCAGCGACACAGCTGATGGTGCCGGGAGCCTGGATCACAGACTTCTACTTCTTTTCCTAAGACACGGCACCCTGGACTGGGCAGAGGGAGAAGGAAGGACTGTGTACGTTTGTGGGAGAAGTAAGGACTGTGTGCGTTTGTGGGTATTCTAAAGAACTTTAGTATTTTAAGGAAGACATTAAGTCATTACTCTAAGTCTGTGTAACTTTTAAATAAATAATTCCTCTCCTTTTCACCAGCCTCTGGCATTGAGAAACGTCTTTCCTCTGGTGGCAGGCAAAGCAAACCTAGTGGGGGGAACCCCCGGAGAAAAAGGGGGTCCTTTTGACAATAGTATATCATTCACCAACCTCCCCACCCCACCCCGGGTCTGTTCTGTAACAGTGGTGCTGCAGCTGCCTGCGTTTCCCAACGGAGAGTATTTTGGATGCGAAGGAACTAGGATCAGCTGGCCTGGCAGAGGGCGGCAGGATTACTCTTCTTTGGGTGTTCTAAGGGGAATGAGCTCTGAGGCAGAAGCCTGCCATTTTCCCACTGTGTAGCTTTTATATCTTATGTTGTTTTAGTTTGTAAAGTAACCCTATAGAAATAACAGAATTAACAACTAAAGGGGGAGGCAATAGGCAAATTCAGGTGTTAAAGATTTTGGCTTTAATCGATAGACTTAATTAAGTGATTAAAACTGTAAGTGACTAATGCGTGTGGAAAGCTGTTATTCCAAAATTGTGTAGCTTTTGAATAAAGACTCCTTTCCTTTATCACCAAGTCTTTGCCTCTGGAATTTTCCCTAGAGGGTGGCAGCGGGCAGCAGGACCCCACTTGCTGTTCAGTAGCATCACCAACTTATACGGCTTATCCATTTTGAGTTTATTCTGGTGTACAGCAAGTTGGTGGGCTAGTTTCATTTTTCTGTGTGTGGCTGTCCAAGTTCTCCCAACACCATTTGTCGAAGAGACTATTTTTACCCCACTGTATAGTCATACCCCCCCCATGTCAAATATTAATTGACCATAGAGACATGGCTTTATTTCAGGGCTCTCTGTTGTGTGTTCCATTGGTCTATGTGTCTTCTTATGCCAGTACCAGGCTGCTTTGATCACAGTGGCCTTGTAACACAGTTTGGTATCAGGGATTGTGATCCCTCCTACTTTGTTCCTCTTTCTCAAGATTGCTGAGGCTATTTGGGGTCTTTTCTGGTTCCATAAAAATTTTTGGAGTATTTGCTCTACATCAGTGAAATATGCCATTGGTATTTTAATGGGATTGTGTGGAATCTGTAGCTCACTTTGGGTAGTATGGCACTTTTTTATTTTTTAAGATTTTATTTATTTTCAGAGACAGGGGAAGGGAGGAAGAGAGACAATGAGAGAAACATCAGTTGGTTGCCTCTTGCACGTCCCCAACTGGGGACCTGGTGAGCAACCCAGTCATGTGCCCTGACTGGGGATCAAACCTGCGATCTTTTGGTCTTCAGGCCAGTGCTCAGTCCACTGAGCCACACCAGCCGGGGCTGGACATTTTAATGATGTTACTTCTTCCAATCCATGAACAGAGTACATGCTTCCATTTATCTGTATCTTCCTCAATTTCTTTAATGTTGTAGAGTTTTCCAAGTACAGGTGTTTGACCTCCTTGGTTAAATTTATCCCTAGGTGTTTTATTTTTCTTGTTGCTATAGTAAGTGGGACTTTTTTCCTAGTTTCTCCTTCTAATAGTTCATCGTCAGCGTACAAAAATGTGGTGGACACTTCCTTAGCACAGGGTCAGCACACTGACCACACCGAGGCTGCTGTGGGAGACCTGACACAAATTCTAGGCTGAGAAATGGCCTCGGACGTGTGGCTGAGCAGCGGCTTCAGGGCGCCTGTGCGCTGTAGCCAGCTTGTGTCGGCTCTCAAGTGCTGACTGCTCCACTTTCAGGAGCTCCGTAAACTGGTCGTGAATCACAGCTGTTATTAAAAATCAAATTACATAAGCTTACAATTAAATAATTACATTAAAAACAAGAGTATGAAATAATCTAAAATTCATCATTTCCTAATTGGTCTACTGCATTTTACTATCTTGAGCTGGTTTACATCTATCATATTGGTACAGTGGAAATATTACGTAATGGTGAGCTGCTGTGTGTCTCTTCCCAACTCCACATTCAAGGACTTTGAAATTGACCACAGTGGGAGGGTTCGCACCACAGAAACTGAAAAACCCTACACGACGGGCATCTCTCTTTTCCTAGTGAATCAACCGTTAAATATTAACCAGCACATCTCTGGTTCAGACAGATCCATCCTCCGCCTCCTTACACACAAACCCCCACACAACGATCAGATGCCTGTCCAAGAGAAGGTTCTCCCCGGGCAAGGTGCGGAGTAGGGGGGAAGCTTTGTTTGTTCTTGGAAGATTTCAAGCTTGGCATTAGTAAAAGAAGAAACACTACCTGGGGTGGGGGTTCTCTCCCCTGCCCCCACATACCATTGCAGGCAGGAACCACTTGGCCCTGGCACTTGGCCCCTAGGAAGCAGAAGCAGCTTATGACCCATGAAAGTTTCTCAGGTGCTTGAATAATCTCAAATAATGGCTGTTCATCAACTCATCTAAAACGCTGCCTGCTGTCCGAGACGGTGTGGCATGACTGACTTCAGCCCCGGTTTCACCGAGCCTGTGAGTGAGGAGGACTCTTTACAAACCAGGAACTCCTTAGCAGGGAGATGGCCTTTCCCCCAGCTCCCAGCACTTCAGAACTGAAGGAATTAGTCTCTTTGAAGCCTGGCAGGGAGCAAATTTTAATTATTAATACTATTTTTATAAAGCTATTGTTATTTCATAGACAAATTCTTTGTTGTAAACAAATTCTTAGAGGGCTTTTCGTAGGAAGCTTGCACAAACATTCATGAAATTGTGACTAATCTTGTGTTTAGAAGGCTCACCAGCCCTGGATGGCATGGTTCAGCTTGTTGGGCATGGACCTGCAGACAGAAAGGTCTTGGGGTCAAATCCCGAGTAAGGCACATGGCTGGGTTGCAGGTTCAGTTGGGGCAAGTGCAAGAGGCAACCAATCAATGTTTCTCTCTCTCTCTCATTGAAGATTCTCTCCCTTCCCTTCTCTCTAGAATCAGTTAAAAAAAAGAAGTGCTCTCCATCCCATCTGCCAGGTCAGATCCACCCTCCTGGGCCCACCCACCCAGAGGACGTGGGAGGCAGGAGGGCACCCATCTCAGGCCTGGCCTCTCCCACTGAACTCAGGTGTAAAGTTTACAGACATGAAGTATAGACACATAGTTAAAACAGACACCTCCTGCTCACCTCCCAGGGGTTCTATACTAACAAATTGGCATTAATAAGATAATGTAATTGGGGGTAGCCAGGCCCACAGGCTGCATCCTCAGCTGCTACCTCCCAGCTTCCAGCTCATGCTGATCCTGGCAGCCATGGGGAATTATTCAGGGAGGGGGGGAAAAGGGGGGTAGGCAGGAGTGGGGAGGGGGATGAGGCAGAAACAGAAGAGGCTGGGGCCAGGGGCTATGGAGCCCAGGGCCCCGGGGTTGTTGCAAAGTGCAGGGACGCCTCCTCTGCTGCCCCCGCCTGGCGGGCCTGGTCCGGTGCAGAAGGAGGTGGCCTCAGCCCTGACAGTTCCTTTGGCAGAAACGGAAAGGACTAGCCAGGTACGCTTTCCTGATAGAAAACCCATATACCTAGTCAGAAAATATTTGTACGTTTGCTATGTGCAAGAGGCAGCGGCAGACAGAGTCCGGAGGCTGCAATGCGGCAACGGACGGGGCGTTTCAGCGGTTTATGGAAAACAACAGGAACTCTTACCCAGAAACCAGTGGCTGCCGAGTTAGAGATCTTCTGTGGTTGCCAGAAGAAGACAAATATTTGCTTTGGCTGTATTTCAATAGCCAGCATGATTGTTCCTGTGTGATATGTTTATTTCTCCAAGAAATCATTCTGGCACAGTCACGTCCATTTCAAACATAAGAAGTGAAACTACTTTTCAGGCTACAAGGACACCCAAACCTCTTTTTATTCCTTCCTTTGGTCTGTTCACTTTTCATGTTTGGCCTGCATTTATTCATGAAGGGGGCATCCTTTCAGGGTGCTTTTAGATGTCTCATGCCTGTCTTAGACCACGGATGCCTGTGTGCTTCTCTGACTGGCCTCCAGCACAGCAGCACACAGACGGAGTCCTGTGTTCACACAGGCCCGCTCCGGACCGCTGGGCAGGTCGGACCCTGCACAGCTCCATGTGGCACTGGCCATGATGCAGTTCAATGCTGGTCAACAGAACTTTCAGCCCTGATGGAAATATCCTGCAATCTGTGTTATCCACTTGAAATGTGGCTGGTGTAACTGAAGAACTGCATTTGTAATTTTTGTTAACATAAATAGCCTAGTGGCTACCGTCTTCAAACAGTACAGTCTATGTTCCTAACGGCTCTGCTTTCGTTCCCACATTCATTCATTTCTTGGACAAATGTTTCTGGAGCTTTCAGCGGTGAGCAGCGTGCTGAGCCACGCTCTGTGGATACAGGGTTCCTGCTCTTGGGAAACTTCTGGTTGAGTAGGGAAGACATGCCTATAAAGAAACACAAAGTGGTTAAGTGCTGAGGGGGCATTCACCATGTGCTCAGCTACCCAGAGAGGCTGGGTCTGGCTGAGCCAGAGGTTTTTACACAGGAGACATTTAAGCTGAGTCTTAAAATAGGAGTGCCATGCACCACAACAATAAAGTGAATGAGAGGTTTCAGGAAAAGATTGTTTAATGTGTCTCAGCCATTTGATTACGGCGATATGGATGTCTTTGTGGTTAGCAGTGCGCACTCACTCTCAAGGCTGTTCATACAAATGTGTTTGAGAGAAAAAGCTCTTTGACAAAGGTTTCTAAATGCCAGGGTTCCCATCTGGGGAGGGGTATGGCTCATCCCTCTGTTTGGTTTAAAAGCCCAGCACGTCCACACTTCGCCTCTGCAGAGATTATCACAGCGTATTTGGTCACTGTCCTCTGGATGGGCCGCATGGAACATCCTTGTGTGCACACGCCTTTGTGACTCATGCTAGTGTTTCCACAGGCTGGATTCTTAGAGGTGGCACTGAGGGGTCAAAGGGTACATCCCCAGTCTCGATGGTATTTCCAAATTGCTCTCTCAAAATAACAAGTTAAACCTCCACCAAAAATGTATGCAACTGCCTGGTTCCCTGCCCGTTCTGGTGACCATACAGCGGAGGGCAGCTTGGAAGGTGTAACCAACACTGGGGGCCCGGCCCCGTTCCTCAGCTTCCATCATCCTTGTACATGCTGAGCGTCCTCTGCAAACACCCAAGACTCAGGGCCTGGGGGCTTTCGCTCGGCGTGAGCTCAACACAAGGCAGGCAGGGTTTGTGACATTTGGTTGGGAGCTATGAATTGCCAGGAAATGTAAAAATCATCTGAGACTTGTCATTTGCCACGACAAGGGGACACAGTGAATGAGATTTCTGAGTCCTTGCCGGCTGGGGTCTCAGCCAGAACTAGAGATACAAACTCAGAAGAAAAGGCAGCAGGAAGGCCTGACCCATGTCTGGAGAGAAAAAATGACCACTGTGTGCACTTGGCTCTGAGTCTTTCCCCAACAGGCCCACAGGCCTGCGTGCACAGGTCGAAGCCATTTACCCCAGTCCATCACCAGCAGGTGGTGCCCCTCCCTGACGAGGAGCAGCCCGCAGCTCCGACATTCCTGCCTCTCCACCCTCCAGACCCCTAGAGGCTCTGCATTCCCTACGGCCCAGACTTAATTTCTTCACACTTGTGTTCCAGTTCAGTTTTAACCACCAAATCACTGTGTAGTCTTTTATTCCTCCAAATCTCCATTTTCTTAGCTCTTAAAAAAATGGGCAGAAGATATGAAAAGACATCTCTCCAAAGAAGACATACAGGGGTGAAAGAATCTTTCATAGGGTGCAATCAAAAGACAATGCCTAACCAGAAGCAAGAAGTAGCAATAGGGCATGTTATTTAGAAATATGAAGGTAAATAACCAGAGAAACAGCTCAAAGTTTAACTTTAGACAGGGGAGGAATGCATGAGGGAAATGTATTTTATGAGAAATCTTATAGAAAGATGACGCTCTGATTCACTATGTACTTATAAAGCTTTCATGGTAATTTTAAGAAAAGAAATAAAAGGAAAATCGGTAAATAAATTTCCCAAGTTCTCCCAGACTGATGTGCTGGAGGTGGAATTTGAACCCCCGCGGGCTGCCTCTAGAGCTGGTGGCACAGAACCTTAGCAATACTGCCTATAAAACAGCTACCTCCTAGTCTGTAAAGAGCAAGGGAATGATTTATACAAGAAAACCTGCAGCTGACATAATGAGAAAAGGAAAGCTATTTTCTTTATCCCATGGAGCCAGCCACAGCTACACACTCCCAGTAAGGAAAGTAGGGGGAAGTAATGGGTCCAGGCCGCGGGGCCCTAGTGCTTTGGTGCACCTTCCTCTAAGTTCTCTAAGTGTCCCCCTTTTCTCCTACCCTGGTGTTGGGGACTGGGCGAGGCCAGTGGTGCCATCTGGACAGGGCTCCCAGTTCCCAGATTCTGCTCTTCGGAGAAGTTTTCAGTCCTCTACATGCCCTGGCCTCTCTCCAGATGCCCCAGAAGCACCCCTGGACTGGCCATGAGATCTTCCCAGGGCCTTGCAGCCAGGACTGGCTCCAGGAGGGCGCACTATTTTGTTCACAGCGTGCTTTTACAATCACTGAACTATGCACGATCGGGCTACCAGTGGTGCTGAGACAAGATTCTGAGTGAAATCAAATTGTACCGACAGGGACCCTGCAAAAACATTTGCCCACAGGCACCTATGGGCAGCTACATTTTGGTTTCCCATCCAAATCCTAACAGGGCCCGACCTTGCTTAGCTTCCGAGATCAGACGCTATCAGGCACATTTAGGGTGGTATGGCCGCAGACTACATTCTGGAACCTGCCATAGCCACCTTTCCCCCTTTCCCATGGCATAGTCTTTGTCCAATAGTTATAACTGCTGATCTCAGAGCACCTAACTGAAGAGTGGAACATTTTGCCAGTATTTATTGAGCACCTACTATGTACAAGGACTGGGGAGGGCTCACAGGCTGGAGTGGAGGCAGAGAGGCAGGCAGGGGGTACAGCTCAGAGAAGGTGGTGTCGGGCAGGGCAGGAGCTGTGTGAGCTGAGAAGGCAGCCTTGAATGGGACCTCAGAGGGAGGCTGCTGAGGAAACTGTGGTTTGGGATAGGGAGCTGGATTTTCAAGTGCTCTTCCAAGCCTAAGATTCTACTCCAATCCAGATTTCTTCACGGATTCAGGTCATAAGTGAGCTCAGGTCTTGGCATTAGCCAGGTCCTAGTGCATCCTCCATGGCTGAGCTAGAAGGGACCAGAAGGGACAACCCAATCAACTCTGTATTGCTCAGTTGAGGAAACTGAGGCTCACAGAGAAGTGTCTTGCCCATGGGAGAGGTCAGTCACCCAGCCAGGAGAAGCACGCAGATCTCCTGTCTGTCTCTCAGGCCTTGGCTTCTTCCAGCTAACTGAAGTACAGGGACAAGGCCTGAACCCCCTTAGAGCAGAGAGCACCTCCCATTTTTAAAAGACACTCTGCCCCCGCAGGTGTCACGACCTCCATCACATCCCCAGTTGGGATCCAACAACTCTTCAATAAACGTTCCTGGAGAGTATACCACAAGCAGGTCTCCCTCAGAAGGCAAATTTCTGCCCCCAAGAAGTCACAGTCTGACGGTGGCGCATACAAAGGACAATCTCGTGATACGCTGGGGCTTCAGCATAATTCCTCCCGTGCGCTTGACATGTAGTAGGCGCTCAGCGAACGGAAAGGGGCGCCAATTAACATCATTTTCAAAGCCAGTCCACAGAGAGGTTGCGGCTCCGTGAGAAGAGAAAGATGGGCCTTTTCCGGTCCAGGACCTAGTAACCGAGGCATTGGGCGGGGCCCTGCTGGAGCATCCCTCCCTCCTCCGGCTGCGTCCGGGTCCCCGCTCTGCTCGCGAAGGGAGTGGCGCGAGGGCGCGCACGCAAGGTGTTGGGGGCGCGCCGCTGCCCGGGGACGCGCGCCGGCTGGTCTCTGCCCTAATGCGGCGGCTGGCGGAGAGAGGCGCTGCGGGGGACGCCGGGGTAGTGGCAGCTACGGCAGCCGACAGCACAGACTGCGCTCAGGGTCGGAACCGAGCCCTTGGAGGTAGGTGAGCTCGGACACTGGGAAGATGGAGGTGGGGGCACTAGAGGATCACGGAAACCTAATTACCGACTACCCCCTTTTTCCCGCCCTCCCCTTTTCGTCCCCGGTCCTGTCCCCATCCCCCTCCTACCACATCCCGACCTTTCTCTCCACACCGTCACCTGCTCTGAATCCATTCTGTTCTGTACATATGTGCACCCCACTCCCATTCAGCCCCTGACCCCTCTGCACACCCCACACCTTTTCTATCTCATCGGCTTCATCCCTCCCCCCTTTCCGAGTCCTCACCCTCTTTCCCCTTTCCTTCTGCCCCTTTCTCCACGAGCCCTGCCTTGATACCTCTGTTTACTTCCACATCCACTTTGTATCACCCCGTCCCTTCTATTTTTCCTACCCTGTACATCACCAGCCCCTCTGTCTGCCCTCCCCTGCTCTCCCCGCAACCTCATACCCCTGTGATACTCTGTGCTTGTCCCTCCATCAGTTCCCTCACAGTCCTCCCCAGGTCCCCTGTGCACAGCCTGTCAGCCCCTTCCCAGCTGCCTCATAGCCCCTCTCAAGAGCCCCATCTTCTCCTCCTTGGCTGTTATCTGGCCTGCCCTCCATCACCTTCCCCACCTGCCCTTCTTGGTGATGTTTGCAGCCACAGGGTTTGTACTGAGCCCCTGCTTTGGGAGGCCTCCGGCTCTGCAGGCCCCATGTACTCACTGTTGCCGCTTATAACCCCTTTCTACATGTTTGATCCTGTTTGTGGTTTGGAGGCAAAGGGTGCAGGGTTGGTAGGCCCCTCTTGTGTTCCCCTTCCCCTAGCGGTTGAGGTTTGTGTCCTAGAGGGACTGGGGGAGGGAGTGCTTGGCATAGGGAAACTAGAATGGGGAAGAGCTGGGGTCTGAGGAATGGATGAATAGCCGCTTCCTGGTGTTGCTCTGAGCCCTGGGTTGCAAAGGCGTGGATGAGGAGCCCCACTGGAGGGTTGGAGAATTTGGGATTTTAGAAAGATTCTTCCTTAGCTTCCAAGTCAGCACTTTGGCATTAAGAGCTGCCATGAGTGTGGCCAATGGGCTGGGCTGAGAGTGGGCAGAGTGCTGAATCACCGAGACTCTGGTCCCCACGGCAGCCCCTCTCCTGCCTGCCTGAGCCAGGTCGGGCTCCTGGTTCCTTCTGAGCATTTGGCAGCGGTGTGCGAGTGCCTTCTCCCTCCGTCTGGAGGGGCGCGTGACAGTGCCTCTTTGCTGCCTGTCCTCTCCCTGGGATGAGGGCCTGGTGTGTCTTCTCTACCCTTGGAGCCGTGGTGAGCTGTGGTGAGCCCTGCTGGCCTTAGTCAAATCTCCAGCAAGGGCAGACTTGCAGGGTAGGGGTTGGTTTGTTTGAACGGGGCCAGAGACTGGCAAGTTCAGAACCCAACAAACTTGAGACTTAAGTGGGAGAAGCCCGGGGAAAATATGTGTGGAAGGGGGATCCCCTGGGGAGAGGGATGCACCAGCTGTGGGAGTAAGAGGCAGGGAGAAGAAGGTAGAAACGTCCTCCCCCTGGGTTGGGGATGTGTGGATCTGGTGGAATTGCTTTGCAGGAAGAATTGAAGGGGATGAGTTGGGTGTAAAAGGGGGTCTGTTACGCATCTAGTATTTCCTGTCTTTTGTTTTGACTGAGCTGGGACTTCTGAGAGAGTAATTTCTCCCTCCCTCTTGTCTTTGGATTCAGCTGAAGTGTGTGTGTGTGTGTGTGTGTGTGTGTGTGTGTGTGTGTTTGTGGAGGGGGGATGAGAATAACACAAATGAAGAAAGGGACACCTGCACTTACCCCCACAAATTGTGTTTGCCCTGTGAAACAGCCCAACTCCTGTCTTAGGGACCTTAGTTAGAACCCTGAGGCTTAAATCAGAGGTTAGGAGATAACTGTGGTCCCTTCTCAGCCAGGCTCCCTCACTTCACAAATCTGAGTCCCACTCCTGTGCCGCGGCTCCAAAGGGGACTCAGGCAGTGCCTGGCAGGGGGGCATTCGGCTGGGGGACTAGCTGCCCTCCGCTTTGCCGCCCTTCTGTGCCCCCTGCCATCAGAATGGGGGTGGGGCAGGAAGCTGCTCCGGGAGGAGGCATCACCTGGAGCCATCCTCAGCGCTGATTGGATTAAGGTTCTGCCATCGAAATGTCTGATTGGGGCTCAGGTTAAGTGGGGGATTCTGATAACGATGTACACATTTCCTAGTTTTGTGAAATGACTCCCAACCCACATGCCTTGTTTGACCTCAGGAAGGCTACACAGAGACACACGGAGGCACACAAGAGGAGCCAGCTCTCCAGAGAGCTCCCTGTGGGCCGACAGGCCGGGTCACAGTGCTGGTCCTTTCGGGGACACATTGAGGGGGTGGCTGGTATCTGGGGGGTGGGGTCTGCTTTGGATGGCTGAGGGGGAGGAGGCTCAGAAGACGGTCCTGCTCCTGCAGTGATGGAGGGCGGGCTTCCAAGGCTCCCGTCGCCCTGACGTTGCTGCTTGTTTCCTTCCCCATCACCTCTCTCTTCCAAGGCCATCTGAGAGCTGGGGCGGGTGGGGGTGGGGTGGGGGGGTGCAGGCGGTGGATCATCACTTAGGCTTCAGGAACAGAAATCCTTAGACAACCAGAAAGGGAGCAGCAGAGAAGTCCAGTCCTCTGTCTGTACTCTCGGAGGAGGGGAGAAGGAAGTGAGATGAACTCAGGGCTGGTTACACACTTACTCCTTTAACAAACACTAATTAACCCCTACAATGTGCTGCTCTGCTGGGTGCTGGGATCCTAGAGGCAAAAAAAAAGCAAAATGGAGTTTGATCTTTCAGAGCTTCCAGTGCAATGGAAAGAGAGACAAGTCATCAGACAAGTAACTCAGATAAGCTTGAGTGAGGATGTCTGACCAGGGCGGACAGGGCTGTGGGCTGGCGGAAGGCCCTCTCTCCCACAGCCATGAGGAGGGCTGGGTTGGTGCTTTCCTGAGTGGTGGGGTCAGGGCTGGCTCTGAAGTGGACTGTGAGGAAAAGGGTGGTGGAGGAGGTAAGATGAAAGACATTAGGGGGAAGAGAAGGGGTGTTTTTGGTGTAGTTGCACCCTGCTGGGGGCACCCACAAGGAACTCTAGGAAGAGATTGAGGCTATTCAACTCGCCCATTCCTATTTCCTAAGTGCTAGTGTTTGAAGGGCAAAGTGTGGTCAGGATATGCTTAGCATGTCAGTAAGTCAGAGGAAAGGGGCCCCATGTCTGCCTTCAGGAAGCTTGTGTCTGATGGGGAAATAGCAAGTCAGGGGCAGGTAGGTGCTCAGGAATGAGTGGATGGAAATATTGCGAGCTCCGATGTGGGTGGAAGGGTCTTGGAATCCGGGAGATCAGAGTCAGGCGGGGTCATTAGAGAAGTCCAGATGGGTTGACTGACGGTGCACAGGGGAGGTCCTCGGAAGGTGTATGCCTGAGCAGAGGTCGTCACTAGCACCCCTGGTGGAACTGGGAAAGGCCCGGCAGACAGAGACACCTGGCCCCATCTTCTGAGGACCCATCCTCTTCTAAGCTAGTTCACTTCATTAGTGCGTCCTGGCCCTTTGGGAACATCCCCGGGACCATGCCTCTAGGAACATCTTACATGTCAGGCATGTAAGTCAAGTTGGAGATACAGAAATGACAAATTAAGTCAATATGCAATAACAGACATAATGCTGAGCCCAAAATAACAGGTCAGGTGGTTCCTGTCACTGAAGGAGCCTGGCCGAGGGGTCGCGGTGGACAGCGGGACTGGAGCGTTTGCCCCAAACTCTTTGGATGAACCCTGGCTTTGGCTGGCTTGATGTTAAAGTTTTCAGCATTTACTCAAAATGCCCTGCTGGGACTGAGACCTGGCTGCAAGGGCTGATACCAGATGCTTATGGCCTGGTCCTTGCGGCCGCAGGGGACAGCTCCAGGAGCTAATGGCTGTGTTGGGCGGGTGCTGGAGCAGGCACTTGTGCAGCTTTTCTGACTGGGCACATTGGTCAGATTGTGCCAGCCAGCTAGAGAACTCTTGAGCCATCCTCCTTTTATCAGGTCTTGAGTCAAGCCAGGAAAAGTAAAGTGGCATAGTACGGTACTTATCATTAAAGAGTGCTTACTGCTGTATATGCTAGGCACCCTACTGTGCTTTGTATACATCATCTCATTTAATGTTCATAGGGGTTAACCCTGCCCGAAGAGATACTGTTGGGGCACCGGTTTTGCACATAAAGGAACAGACTCGGAGCGGATGGTATTTGTTTAGGAGTATAGAACAGGTGAGTTGCGAAGCTAGACTTTGAACCTCTATTTGTTTGATGTCAAAGCTCCTCCCCTATGTATTGTCCTGAGCTTCCCTCCCTGGTGGAAAAGTAAGAACTGGAATGCTCTCTATCTACTTGCACAAGGCTCTCTGAAAGGGCTCAGTTAGCATGCATTTTTGAAGACCTACTATGTCCTTGTGAGGGATACAGAAATGCGGTTTGTGCTTTCAGATAAGGGAGAGAAGACAGAAACGTGTGCAACTCCTTGGGCGTAATACAAGACATTGTCTAATTAAGTCTTCAGACCTTGCATGGTAGGATTTCAAAGGAAGGAATAATCCCTCAGCACGGCTGTTGGAGTCAGGGAGGTGACAGGGCCTCATAGAAACTACTTACCTTTGAGGTCAGACAGACCTACATTCAAACTTGGGTTCTTCTACTTGCTAGCTGAGGAGCTGTAATTTCCCAGTCTGTAAAGCAGGGATACAAGAACTGAATGTGACGAGGCAGCGAAGGTCCCAGCACAGGACCTAGCAGGTAGGAAGTGCTCATCCAATGCTAGCTGCTGTTCACAGAGGAGGCGGGAATGGAGCTGCGCCTTGCAGACCGGTAGAATTTTGATGTGGAGGGAAGAGGAGGGTGTTCTGGATGAGGGAACCCACCACGTGTCTAAGCAAAACTTTGGTTGGTTGAGGTGCTCTGGGAAAGAAGTGACCTGCCCTATCTGTCTGCTCTCCCCGGGTCCTGGGGAGGTCCGAGTCAGGTGGGGGTGGTTAACAGTGCGCAGGGGAGATCCTTGGAAGGCATACACCTGAGCAGAGGTCACCACGGATACCCCTAGCTGAACTGGGAGAGCGCCTGAGGACAGAGACACCCAGCCCCATCTTCTGAGGACCCCTCAGAACATGAGGGCCTGTGTCCTACTTCCGGCCCCATTGTGAACAGCTGGAATGTTTTTCTCTATAAAACCAAAAGATTGCTGAAAGCCTCTTGTCCCGGAAGCCCATGTCTCTGGAAGCGATATCATTGGTTAATTTCTCCTCCCATCTTTCCTCTCCTTACCACCAAGCCATGAGAAAGTTGCAGTGCCTGGGGCCTGGTGGGGTCGTCCCCTGGGCTGTTCTCATCCCCTCTGACTTCTGCAGGTCCCTTCCTCTGGGAAGCAGCTGTTTGAGCATCTGCTTTCTCCTCCTTCACCTGCTCCTCCTCACTCTTCCCCTGCCTGGCTGGGCCAGCCCCTCCTGAAAGGCCTCCCTGGCAGCCCTTTTCCCCATCATTATGATGCTAATCATGTTGTTAATTTTTCTGAGATGCAGAAGGAAAACCCCAATCTGTTTTAATGAATTTAATTAGAGAGGGGCTTGGAGGGCTTCTGAACCTCTTACCCGGGATCACAATACACAGAGTTAACGAGATAAACAGCCTGGGATCAGCAGCTCAGGGGTAGGAAGAGAGGATTTCCAACTCGGAGCTGGAAGAAGGCTGTGTCAGCTGTTGTCAGCTGTGGGTGCCCTTTGGGGATGTTTCTGTCTGTCCACCCAGCCTGTGCACTTAGTTTCATAGCTAGTTCTGCCCTTGGGTGGCAGCTGACCCTCTGGAGAAGGTTTTATCATTCCCACCATCATCACCAAGCATTTATTGAGCACCTGCTGTGTGAGTAAGGGGTACTGTCTGGAACTATGTGGAGGCTGTGGGACCCTGTTTCCACCCTTTTAAAGGAGGTGAGAGACATATGTTCAAATATAAGAAACATTTGCTAGTTCCAGACAGTAAATGCCAGAGGATTGACAGATTATGTTGGGTTTGGACAATCTGGAAGATTCTTGCAAGAGAAAGTACTTGAGGTGGGTCTTGAGACATGCAGCCTTGAAGATTTAATCATCAGAATGGCTGCAGGAAGAGCAGATGCAAAGGCAGGAATGTGCAGGGGATCTTTGAATTGCAATGAATAAATGATATGGCTTGAGGGGTGGGCGCATGTAATTTGGTAAGTGCGGATAGGACTGTAGCAGTATATTCAGACGTAATCATAGAGGCGCCTGGGCACTGGAGTCTTTACTTTTCTACGCCGGTTGTACTGGAGTCTCCCTGCTTTCCTTTGAGCACTTAGGGTAGCCAGCTTGGCGAAGGGCCTAGGACAGGACGGTTCTGGCCTTCATGCTGAGCTCACTGTCCTGGATCCTGTTAGGCCCCCTGGGGTGGATGGACCAGATGCTAAGTTCTGTCCTCAGATCTTGTGACTCTGTGGAATGAGAGTGAATGGACAGCAGAGCAGTTCCAAGGACTTTCCCCTTCTCTCTGGATGTTGGCCGTTTTGCTTTGGTGGTAGTGTTTTGTACAAGTAAGTGGTCAGTGGGGTCTTCCAGTTCCAGGGTCAGTGAGTTTCTTAACTCATGGCTTTATATTGTTAAGAGTTCTCTGGTGTGCACTGTGTGCATGCATGTGTAGTGTTTTTAAAAAAGATTTTGTTTATTTATTTTTAGACAGAGGAGAAGGGAAGGAGAAAGAGAGGGAGAGAAACCTGATTGGTTGCCTCTTGCATGCATCCAACTGGGGATCTGGTCCACAACCCAGGCATGTGCCCTGACTAGGAATTGAACTGGCGACCTTTTGGTTCACAGGCTGGAACTTAGTCCACTGAGCCACACCAGCCAGGGCAGGTTTGTGTGTGAAATTATTCTGACTAGACTCTGGTTCTAGTTTGATCTTTATAACACAAAAGTTATTGAACATTTCTTGGTCTCAATTTGCTCCTTATTGTGTGTATATTCACAAGCTGAATGCTTTGAGAATAGGATTTTAAACATGAAGAGGTAGTATAACTATCATTGTTGACAAGAAGTGTAACATTAAGCTGAAATTTAAGTCACCGATCCCTGTGCTTTGTAACTTCTTGGCTTGTGAGACTAGCCAGAATTTTATTTCGGGGTACCACCAAAAATTATGCTTCTTGTTATTTTCCGTAGTCTACCCGGGCTTCTGCATCATTAGTAGCAAAGTTAGCGCACTGCTGCCCGGTGTTGGTCGGCCTGTTCGTGTGTTTGTGTGAGAGACATGGTTACGATGCCACTGCTCCGACAGCCATTGTGTGGTGTTTTTCCACATGCTGGAGGCGACATGTTCTTTGTGAAGGAAAATGCCTCTGAGGCCACAGACAGTTTTCCTGTGCTGACGCAGGTGAGGACAGAAACTGGATCTCTCTCTAATCATCACACGGTGGAATGGAAGCCTTGGTGACTCATGTTGGGAGGTGACCCAGGGTTCTGGCTGGCCCCAGCCTTGGGCTGTGCCATGGGTCATTTTTACCTAGTGTTCGTTTCACCTGCGGTTAACGAACTGTGCCCAGCACACATCTAGGCAACTTGTTTTGAGAGAATCCTTGGCTCCTAGATTGTTAGTTGGTTTAGTCCAAGATCATTATTTTATGGATCAAGAAACAGACTCTGAAGGGTGATGTGACCTGTTTGGCGGCTAGCGGTGGTCCTTCCATACCCTGGACCACCAGGATCTTTAGAAAACTACATCTGAACCTAGTAATTACACAAGGTAGTATGTAATGAAGTTCCCTAAAGCATCATTAAACTAGAAGTGCTTTAGGATGTCAGAGAAGAGAGGAAATCAATGTAAAGTCCTTTGGGAAGATTTAGAAGAAAAACAGGGGCTGGTTTGGGTGTCTAGGAACGGGTAGGATTTGAATAGGTAATGGTATGGAGTTGGGTAGTTCTGGTGGGGTAAGGGAGCCTAATGAAAGGTTTGGAGGAGGGAAGCTGTGGCCAGCCATTGGATAGGCCAGGCTGGAGCAGAGGAAGGTGTGGCTGGAGGGACCAGCAGGGGCAAGAATTGCAGAGAATCCTGACTGACAGAGGCACTGGTCTGTCGTGGAGTTGGTGAGGAGAAGGAGACTTAAAGCTTCTTAGCTGAGCTTGCTCTTGCGCTGGTTGCGGTGTTAGGAGACATGAATGGGAAATCCCTTCGCAGGCACATGGTGGTGTCTGGGAATCATTCCTTCTGAAGGGGGTTTGGGGAAAAGGGGACTGCTGGAACTTTCTTTTGGGCCCCGGCAGGGAGCTTGTTGCTGTCCAGGGTGCTGACCTGCCCTGTGAAAGCTTTTTCTCCCAGGCTAGAAGGTAAAGCCAGGGAAGGTTTAGAAACACCCAGAGGGATGCAGAAAACAGTTCTGTCAAGGACTACATTGCATGTGCCCTTTCTGGCACAGACTGGTTTACAGCATCTGACTTCACAGCCCTTGTGATGGAGGCAAAAGTGTGGGCTGGAGGAGGTGTGTGTGCACCTGTCCCTGCAAAACAGCCCCGTCTGCAGCCCTGCAAGTTTTACCTGAGAGTCTTTCTATTTCCATGAGAATCTTAGCACATGGAGTCTCTCCAGCGAACACAGAGAGAGTATAGAAGTTCCCCAAAGACCCTAGTAACTACTTCAAGTGACACATCTGGATGTTCAGTATTGGTGCTGTCCAGTAGGGCATTCTGCGATGGTGGACATGTTCTGTCCCTGTGCCGTCTAACGTGGTAGCACTAGCCACCTGTGGCCACTGAGCACTTGAAATATAGCCAATGTGACTGAGAATTGAATTTCTATTTAAATTTAATTTAAATAGCAATGCGCGGCTAGTGGCTGCTGTATTGTACCGCACAGCTTCACAGTCAGAATACTGACTTGCCATTTGCCCTTGCTCTTTGTTCCCTCATACCCAGCACTCTGCGATGCAGAGGGGACTTTGGAAAGGGGGTAAGTCTGAGCCTTGCTGGCGAAGTCCCATGCTAACTCTGAGCTGAAAATCTGCGTGTGGCTGTGAGTTTTGCTGTGACTTTTATTTTTAATCGCCACAGTGAAAACAACCATCCATGACACACTGCAGTTTTCTTTTCAAGGGCAGAGAGCAGGCTCCTTGAATTCCGGCTGAGGTACCAGGACCTGATCCAAGACATTTTGGAGCCTTGAATGGGCAAGAAATGCAGTGTAAATGGCCCAGGAAGTGCAGCTCTGGGGGGAAGTGGCACACAGATGATGTCCTGTGGGGTTGGGTGGGTTTCCGGTCTGGTCTTCATACATGTCCCCTTCTAACTCTAGGCATCTTTATGTCCTATTAACTTGGTGTAGTGGACATGTCCCAGGATGGGGGTTTGGGTAAGTAGTAGAGGTACTTGGGGGCGATGCTTTAAAATGACAATAAGTAAGCAATAAAAACCTGTCAAAAGATGGGAGCAGGAAGTGTCCGTTGTGTTGGCACATGCCAGTGCCCGTAGGCCTGCCTGACCTTGTCATAAACACGCTTGATTTCCTTGGTCTCTGGCTGCAGCTTCCCATGCATAAATCTGATTTTCTAAACTAGGCAGTGTGCTTTTTGAAGCCACATCTTACAGTTTTCTTGTTTTCTCCTGGAGAATCTCAGTGTGCTGATAGTAATCCTTAATAAACACCGGCTTGTGAGTAGCTCTTTGTTAGCCTGGAGCCACGCTTTGACCTCTGGGAAGCATGTGCATGTGAATACAAGTAACGTTTATGGAGCCCCTGCTGGGTGTAAGTCTCTGCACTTGGCACTGTGGACAGTGACAAAGGAGGAGCCAAGGACGCTTGCTCTCCATCTAATGGGAGAGCCAAGGCAGGCGTGTGTGAAGAATGACACACACACATTCACAACTGATAGAAACAAAGAGGTGGTAGCTGGGATACGGAGCGGGGGTGGGGTGCAATGTGCTTGAGGGGCCAGATTATGTGTGTGTCTCTGTCTGGCCTCCCGAGGATTCCCTCCTCCATGAGGCTCGGCTGGTACCAGCCACCTCCGTGCCGGCGGGGACAGCGCGGTCTTTACGGTGGGTCAGGCAGCTCACTGCCGTGCTGGGGGGTGCTGAGGTGGCACTGTCTGAGCTCACCTTTTCTGTGGTGAGGAGCACCCGGGGAGGGGGTCGGGGGACTGGGTGGAAGGGAAAGAAACTCCTTTTTCTTCTTGTCACTTAAATGGTGGCAGGACCAAGCTTTCAGACATCCTCCTAGAAGTCAAAGAAGGGGCTTGTTGGGACTCCAGCATCTCTTGTTCATGGTGCCCAGGTGCAGCTCTGGAGGAGATGAGAAGCGGACCCTGGTGACCTGGTTCCCCATAGTCACCCGAGCCCCCTGCTGTTCTGTCGAGGAATGTGCACTGTGTGGCAGGTGGTCTTCGTCTCCTACCTGGGGCCGGGGAGGGACCTCTCTGGCTGACTCTGGCGTCCTTTTCCATCCTCCAGGTGTGCTGGAATCACCTGGGGTCTTGTTAAAGTGCAGATGCAGAACCTGTAGGTCCAGATAGGGCCCAGGATTCTGCATTTCTGAAAACCTGCCGGGTGACTGCCCTTTGGCAGAACACAGTCTGATTGGCAGGGCCATCCAGGTGGGCTCTCAACCTGGTATTATGCTAGCCCAGTCTGGGGAGATTTGTAAAACACTCTGATGTTGGGACCACCCTACACCAAGTACATCATCCTCTGTGAGAGGCAGGTCCAGGTGCCAGAATGCTATAAAGGCCCTCCGGGTGGCTCTGATATACGGCCAGGTGGAGAACCGCTGGCTCTCTGGATGGCTTTCCTCCTCCCTCTGATGTTTCCCCTGACTTTACCGTCCCTGCCCCAAGAGATTATAAGGGCCTGGCAGGCAGATGCTGCCTTATATCATACGACCAGTGCTGGCCCTCAGTAGTTCTCGGTCAGCATGTGCTGGTGACAGTGTGATGCCCAGAGGCTCTGTCCTGTGCATGCACCGTGAACCGCAAGGGATCCAAGAATGTGGCTGGCTTGGAACAGGCCAGTTCTCTCAGAACAAGTCAGAGTGGGCTTCCAGTGCCTGGGACCTGGTCAACTTTTGGGAAGTATGTATTCTGCGGCCGATTATTCCAGTGTGGGGGCAGAAAGGGCCCTGGGTTAGGGATCGGAAGGCCAGAGGGGTTAGGGATCTAAAGGTAAGTTGTTTAATCTTCCTTAGCTTTGATTTTCTCACTTGTAAAATGGGGGTCATGATGTCTACCTAACAGGGCTATTTAAATAGTAATAATAACATAGGAGAAAGGGCTCTGCCGGTGCTACCAATGTGCGCATGAGCAATTGTGTAAGAATTCCTTTTACAAGTGGCAGGGCTAAGTCATGGCTATGAGTCCTCCAACCCAGTTCTAACAGAGCCTCCCAGGCCCCTCCCGCCACATGTGCCTCTGTCTACAGGCCAAAGGGAAGGGGGCTCAGGGAGCCCTTCACTGGATGTCCCCTGAGTATTGGAAACTGTGCTAGGTGCTTGGCTTTGTTGTCTCACTGAGTTGGACGTTATTCACATCACACAGAGAAGAGGGGCTCCAAATAGGAACCAACTTGCCCAAAATGGGACAGCTCAGTGGCAGAGCTGCGATTCCTGGGTCTGATTCCCGGGTCTAACCCTGGCTCACTACCCAACAGGCAGCTCTGGGTTCCAGCACAGGCCGATGGCTCCTTTGTTTGAGAAGCTTCTTTGTCTGCGAGTGACTTGTACTGAAGAGTGACAGAAAAGTCTGGGTCTCATGGAAACTCCAGTCTTCCACAGGAATGTTAGGGACTCAGGGCACCAAAGCTTTTGAGCCTTGGCCGACACTGCTCTGTAAAGCCTCTGTCCCCAAGGCAGAGGCTGGGACACCCTCCCCACAGAAGAACCAGCATCCGTCCCTCCAATCCCCTGTGCTGACTGAGGCGCAGGACCCAGCTCTTACTTGTTTTGCCCTTATAGGCTTCCTTTTCATTCTCATGCTCAGAGAAACGGGGAACAGTCTCTGTTCCAAAGAGAAACAGTCCCACGAGCCTCCCCTCGTCCAGATGTGATGTCAACAGCATATCATCGTACTTGTGCTCCCATCCTGGTGGGAGCCCATGTTCTCCCACAGAGAGGGTTGGTGCTTGAGAGGGGGCCCCGGTGTCTGCAGCCTCTGCCCACCTCTCCAGCTCCGGCAGTATTGCCATTGTTACAAGGGACATTTTGGCAGAAGTCAGCCTGGCCAAGCTGGTCACTAAAAGAGCGGGGAGGGCTGGTTTGCATGGTCCGGGTGCCCATCTGTCTGTGCCTGGAAGAGCTCTGTAACCCCGGACCTCGTCAGCTATTGGCTGGGGCCAACCGAGGCCACACTGAGGAGAAGGATGTGCGGTTCACCAGACAGGCCCGCCCCCCCCCCCCTGACCCGGGCCTGACTGCAAACACGCGTGGTGGGCCTCACATGCCACCTCCAGCGCCCCCGCTGAGCCATGGCTACATCCGGCCCCGTCTGGGTCACTTTCCTCCTCTTGCTGTGTTCTCACTTGGCTGACTTTCTCCCTTGTATTGAGATTTCTCCCGTGAGATTCTGGGCTGGGACATCGCTTGTATCAGGGCCAGTGTTTCAACATCCAGAACTTTCCTCAGCTATGTTTATGGATTGTTCAAAGTTTAATTTTAAGTACAGAGGGTTTATTCAGTATTTTCTCTGCTAAACCCCACTTTACATTTTGGCTCTTTGCCCTCTCTTTCTTTCTCTTTGAGTATCCTTAGGGTTTTCTGTTTCTGCGAACCGTTTCCCTTCTCTGCTTCTGCGCGGTCAGCGTGGTGCCCTCTGATAGGAGGAAAGACTCCCAGGCAGGCCCTGTCGCCTGGAGGCCTGGCTGCCGCGACCTGTCTGTGTGACGCCATGAAACACGGCCTCAGACTGAAGAGGTCTCGGGTCTTAGCGCCTGATCTTTCTACTCCACAGACGCACGGCAACCCCAGCACAACCCATCCTGAGTATTTGAGGAATCAGCATGAAGCCCAGTGAGCTTCTGGGATTTAGATGGGTTTCACTGGTACCCCCCAGGTCTCTGACCCTTTTTCTTCTGTGGCTGGCTGCCCTCCGCAGCAGGGCCTTCAGTCGGTTGTTTTGATAAACTGACAGTCGGGCGTCTCGGGGAGGCTGAGGTTAAAGGAGATGTGGCAAAAGACTGAATGCTCTGTGTTGGGTCCTGCTAGAAGGTTCTAGAAGTCTGGTGCAGGAGTGGGGTCAGGGCCTGGGTCAGTAGCTGGCCACATGCTGAGTCAGACTGGGAAAACCCTCTCGGAACACCTCCTATGGCTCTTCTGTGTTCCTGCAGCCTTGGAAAATAGAGAGGGAGCTTTTAGATGGCGCCATAAAATGTTGCAGCTGGGGCTTCTGAGAGCAAGAATGCTTTGTTTCTCGGCAGGCTGGTGACGGCGAGTGGGCCTGCCCAGATGCTGATGTGTCGGGGGCAGAGCAGAATAGGCCAAGGGCTGCTCACTGGTCGTGAAAGATGTTCTGTCAGTTGGGCCCCTTCATTTGTCCTCAGATGACTTGCTTCCTCCCATTTCTTCCCTCCCCAGGTTTGTTTGTCCCAGTTCACGTCGTGGAGTGCATGCGTTTGGTCTGGGAAGTAGGAGACAGTGCAAAGCTAGGTCCCAGGATCAGACCGCCTGGGCTCGGATGGGCTCTCTGTTCACTAGTTGCGTGATCTTTGGCACATGACTTAAATCATCTCCAACTTTCATCTGTAAACTGGGGAGTTAAATAGTGCTTACCTTGTGTGGAGTTGTCACGATCAAATGAGGTGGTGCACGTGAACCCCGCTGCACGGTGCTGGGCATCCACGGAGGGTCCCTCAACAGTGAGCGGCTGCTGTTACTTCCCTTCCTCTTAACAGCTTCCTGCACTGCCTTATTCAGGTACACCTGGCGACTTTGGTGAGCAATCATAAACTATTTGGGGGCTCCGGGTAGGTGCTCAGTTTTGTGTGAAGTACTGTGAGAATTACAGTGGATGAGAAGAAGCAATTTGTGCCCTCAAATACCTTGCACTCGAGTTGAGGAAGTGAACCAGGTGTCCATGGTGGTAAAGAGAGCTAACTACACAATGTAATCAAGGAGAAATGCAGATGATGGTTCAGATCACAGAGCTCTTGGAGTTTAGTGGGGAGAGAGTCCATTTTAATCTGTGGTACCCTGGAAAGACTTTAGGCAGGAGGCTGAGAGTGGAACCTTGACAGATGGAGCTCTTGTTCTGAGCAAGCTCATTAAGAAGGGTCTCCAAAAGCAATGGGTGGGAATTTAGCAGAAATGGACAATCCAGTTATCCTCAGGCCCTAATTTTGTGCTGGTCACACCCATAGGGAAAGACGATAGTGGGAAAGAAGGGATGGCGTTTCTGAGGCTGAGGAAACCAACACAAGAAGGTTAGTCAGCAAAACAGAGGCAGAAGTGAGATGCACATCCCAGACCAAGGAATGAGAGTCCGTTTTTCACAGAAAGCAGTTTTGGTTCCCTTGTCTTCCCTGATCTAGTCACATCCTTATCATACCCCTGACCACACTGATGAATACACAAAGCTAATATACTGTATTTTGCTGTGTATAATGTGCACTTTTTTGCCCAAATTTTTAAGGGAAAAATAAGGATGCACGTTATACATGGGTAGTACTAATTCTGTACCTATATAAGTGTTTTTAATTCTTTTTTTATGCTTATGCATTAAAAGTGTAACTGTAGCAAGCAATAATGATATACGTGTGCAAAAAATAATACCTTGGAATATAAGAATTGGTTTTGTTTCTAAATATAAATAAATAAATAATTGAAACAAAAGATTTTTTTTCCTGAAAGTTTGGGCCAAAAAAGTGGGTGCACATTATACACAGCAAAGCAGGGTAGCATCGCCACTGGAGAGGCAGGGAACCCAAAGCACAGAAAATTGGCAGCCAGTTGAAGAGACAGCATGAATCAGGGGCCAGCGAAGTCGAGTATCTACCTGCTGACTCTTGACCATCGATTCCTAGTCTAGCTCCCCACTGGGCTTCTGTGACTCAGGTATCAGCTGGTATCTAGGATAAGGCAGTCCTGTATCCCTAGGTTGGGGATGGAGAGCAATCTGCCGTGTGTAAGACCTCATCCATGTCAAGCAGCCCTGGCCCAGAACACTATGTGACCATCACTGCACCCTCCCAGCCCTGGCAAGGTTCCAAGTCCTGGTCTCAACATCCACAGGATTTGGTGGCCTGGGAAGAGCCCATTGTCTTCCTGCATCACCACTGGCTGTGTGGCTGCTGGTTAGCTTGCTCATTCATTTTTTATTTGTTTTGTGTAGGTTGCTCTGAGCCCTATATTCAGCTGCAGCTGGGCAGCTGGCACCTGCTCAACCTTTGCCCCAGTCAACCCTAGACCTCTCTATGGTGTAGATGGAAGACTGCTGGCTTGTACCTGTGTGTGTTTTTGTGCATGCATGTGTGCGTGAATGTGCATGCACACCTGTGAAAGAGAGGAGGGGAGAGGAAGGTACAAATTTCCTGATTTGGCTTCCGGCCAAGATGGAGGTGTAGGTAGACACACTGTGCCTCCTCACACAATCAAAGCAAGGACAACAACAAATTTAAAAACAACAACCAGAACTGACAGAAATTGAACGTACGGAAGTCCGACAACCAAGGAGTTAGAGAAGAAGCATTCATCCAGACAGGTAGGAGAGGCAGAGAGGACTCACGGGAAGGCAGTGGCTGGCCAACTGGGTCATCCCACGTTCACATGTACATAAACCAGGAGGACCAACTAGGGATCGAGACAGACTGTACAACCCAGGGTCCCAGTGCCAGGAAATAAAGCCTCAAAGCCTCTGAATGAAAACACCTGTGGGGGTTGAGGCAGCAGTGGGAGAAACTCCCAGCCTCACAGGAGAGTTCATTGGAGAGACCCACAGGGTCCTAGAATGTACACAAACCCACCCACCTGGGAATCAGCACCAGAAGGGCCCGATTTGATTGTGGGTACCCGGGGGAAGTGACTGAAAACCAGCAAAGAGCAGAGCAAGCAGCACTGTTCCCTCTCAAACCCCTCCCCCACACACAGAGCCACAATGCAGCAGTGACCTGGGTTACCCTGCCCTGGTAAACACCTAAGGCTCCACCCCTTATATGTAACAGGAACGCCAAGACAAAAAAAAAAAAAAAAAAAAAAAAGGCCCAAATGAAAGAACAGATCAAAGCTCCAGAAAAAATACAACTAAGCGACAAAGAGCTAACCAGTCTATCAGATACACAGTTCAAAACACTGGTTATCAGGATGCTCCAGGAACTCACTGGGTACTTCAACAGCATAAAAAACCCAGGCAGCAATGAAGGTGGCATTATGTGAAATAAAGAAAAATCTACAGGGAACCAACAGTGACAGGAAGGAAACCAGGACTCAAATCAATGGTTTGGAGCAGGAAGAAGAAATAAACATTGAACCAGAACAAAATGAAGAAACAAGAATTCAGAAAAAATGGGGAGAGGCTTCAGAACCTCCAGGACATCTTTAAACATTCCAACATCCAAATCATAGGGGTGCCAGAAGGAGAAGAGGAAGACCAAGAAATTGAAAACTTACTTGAACAAATAATGAAGGAGAACTTCCCCAATCTGGCAAAGGAAATAGACTTCCAGGAATTCCAGGAAGCCCAGAGAGTCCCAAAGAAGTTGGACCCAAGGGGGACCACACCAAGGCACATCATAATTACACACCCAAGATTAAGGAGAAGAAGAGAATCTTAAAAGCAGCAGGAGAAAAGGAGACAGTTACCTACAAAGGAATTTCCATAAGACTGTCAGCTGATTTCTCAAAAGAGACCTTACAGGCAAGAAGGAGCTGGAAAGAAGTATTCCAAGTCATGAAAGGCAAGGACCTACATCCAAGATTGCTCTATCCAGCAAATCTATCATTTATAATAGAAGGGTAGATAAAGTGCCTCCCAGATAAGGTCAAGTTAAAGGAGTTCATCATCACCAAGCCCTTATTATATGAAATGTTAAAGGGACTTATCTAAAAAAAAGATCAAAAACATGAACAGTAAAATGACAGCTATTAACCTGACCTAAAAAAAAAAAACACAACAAACTAAGCAAACAGCTAAAACAGGAACAGAATCACAGAAATGGAGATCAAATGGAGGGTTATCAGTGGGGGAGTGGCGGGGGGAGAGAGGGGGGAAGGTACAGAGAATAAGTAGACAGAACATAGGGGGAGGTTAAGAATAGTATAGGAAATGGAGAAGACAAAGAACTTACATGTACGACCCTTGTATATGACCCTTGTATATGTATAAGGAGGCAGGGGACGAATGTGGGTGGGAGGGGGTATGCAGCATGGAGGGGAATAAAAGGGGGGAAATGGGATAAGTATAAAAAAAATTTCCTGAAATTGTAGGAGACGTTTTTGTCCAGTGGGGGCTGGTTCTGGGTTGAGAGGACTCCAGACAAATATGTGGCTGTCTTTTGGTAACCCCTGTTGTCTTCTTGCAGATGCGTGCGGATGACCATGGTTTTCAGCCTGACCACCAGTGGGGAGGACAGGAGGCGTGCTATGGTCAGGGGCTGTAGGTGTGAGTGGCCCATGACCTCCCCCATCCCTGGTTATTGTCATAGCAATAGCAGCAGCAGTAATAAGAGTAAGGTTAGAATGATGGCAGCTAGCAGACATTCAGAGCTTACCTTGTGCTCGGAAATATGCTAAGGGCTTTTAATAGATGCCGTCTCACTCCGTCGTCCACTTAGGATGTGTTTCCAGTCGCCTGTTTTACAGGAAAGTAAAGCACTGGGACCTGACTGCCTTTTCCTGAGGTCTTGCAGCCAGTAAGCTATGCACTGGGGACTTCGGTTCAGATCTTCAGATCCCAATCCGATTCTGTCGGATTGAGCTCCTGACTTTCGTGCTGTCCTGAATGCTGAGCGGAGCCTTCCTTCCCAGTCACAGAGTCCACTGTAACCCAGCCTCCCACCTGTTCCCTCCTGCTTGAGTAGGACCAGGCAAAGTCTTACCAGCTGATGGATTCCTTGGTTACAAGGAGCCCTTAATATCTCATGAGCGTCTTAGAAGTGTGAGCTTGGGGAGCCTTGGGGTTTGGCCACGTCAAGTCCCTCATTTGCACAGGAGAAAAGGAAGCCCAGGAAAGGGCCTCGCTCAGAGCTGTGCAGTAGCCTGATGGCCAAGCCAGGAGTGGAACCCCGCCTCCCAGCTGTGCCAGGTTCTCCCCCGCCGTCTGTTTGTAGAGTGCCTTTGCTGCTCACACCACTCCACCCACCTGCCCAAGACGCCTGCCTGAGGCAGAAGGGAGGAAGGAGGGCCAGGCCTAATGGTCCTTTACCACCAGGCTGTGACTCGCTGTGTGCTTGGGCCGTGGACAGTCGCAGCTGGATCTTTCCCCAAAGGTCCACTAGCCCCTTTTCCTTTGTGCCCTCAGCCACTGGGGTGCTTGGGAAGTCAGGGATGTAGAGCCCTGAACTCCCTCCTGCCATTCCTTATCCCCTTCTCCCTTTGTCTCCAGAAAATGCCACAAACCAGAAGATTCCATAGGCGTGAGTGGCTCCTCCCTGGCCCCGTGTCGGATGTGCCTCCACCTCCATCTGAAGGCGGGCCACTGTCCCTGTGAGCAGTAGGCCGGGGGAGGGAGGGGCGGCGGCGGCAGTTATCAGGTTTGCCCGTCCCTTTTCTGAGGTGGATGTCGACGTGATCCCATGGCCGAGGGTGGAGGATGGAGGAATTCAAGTGCATCATTAATCAGCTATGATGTCGATGACATGATGACAAAGACAAGGTGGAGGGCAGTGTGGGGTTTGGGGGACTCACCTCTGGCTCTGCCTTTGTCTGCCCAGCAGCCCACTGGAAGCAGTGGTAACTTCCCCATTTCTCAGAGGGGCTCACTGGACTCAGAGGGTCTTCACCCCCACCCCCTGGGGAGCCTGGAGGGTGCATCCCCTCCTTCTTATCCCTTCTCTGCCCAGGACCTGACATTGCCCCTTTACGGGCGTTGAGGGGTGGCAGTAGGTTGGATGCAATCCCCCTTGTTACTACTTTTTGGGTAAATTTTATTAAGGTAAAGCATACACTAAAATATATAAATCTATACTTATTTCATTTAAAAATTTTATTGATTTGAGAGAGAAAAAGAGGGAGACAAACTTATTTATTCATTCACTGGTGGTTTCTTGTATGTGCATTGACTGGGGATTGAACCCACTACCTTGGTATATTGGGACCATGCTCTAACCATTTGAGGTAGTTGGCCAGGGCTTATTTCTTAAACGTTGGTTTCCTGGTGATAAAGTTATAAAATCTGAAGGAAAAAATCCCCACAGAACCCCCCGCCCTCCAAGCCTTTGGAAATAACTTAATATTTGATGTATATGTTTTCAGTTCATCTTATTTTAATTTGAGAGTTGTTGCTAGAAACTAGCTTTGAGGACAGAGAGGACGAGGACTGGGTCACGGAGGGTCTGTTGCCCCCGTCAGGGTGTTTTGCTGCTGGTCCTGGCTGCAGCCTGCCTTCCAATGTTCACCTGCAACTTAGAAACACTATCTGTCCTGCCCCAACTGTTAAGAAGTCAGTGTTATCAGCTGTAACACTGGCAGGCCATTATTTATTGAACAGCCTGCATTGTTCAAAATACAAAAGTCAGGTTTGACAGGTTGGGGTGAGAGTCAGGAAGCCCTTCAGGGCAGGCACGTCCCCAGGGAGACCGGTTGGCCTGGGTAAATGCTCTGTTTGGGCTTACAAACAAGGCTTTAAGGGCAGGAGCCCCGAAGTGGGAGGGTGTGGCCCCATTCTTGGGCTTGTTGTCCTCAACTGTTTGCGTCCGAGGTTGTCTGCCTTGCTTGGCTTCTGCTGGGCGTCGAATTGTTTTGCCTGAAGTGCTCAGAAGAGTCCTTGGCGCTGAGACCCTGCAGGTGTCCGCTTGTACCATCATCACCATCCCCTTGCTCAGGCTGGGATGCAACTGCCAGAGCTGCCAGGGGCACAAATCCTGACCCTGCTACCATGTCGTCCATTTATTCCTCCGAGGGACATTCACCAAGGGCCTCCCGTGGGGAGGCAGCTATGCGGGGTGACCAGGCGAACACAACGAAGTCTGGTTGGGTGGCAGCTATTCCCCATCTTTTCCTGCCTGACCCTGTGACCCGCCGTGCCCTCCAGGGAGCTCTGGAGCCGGCCCAGCACCGCTGGGCGCAAGGCGAGGACGGAGGACTCAGTCAGCTGGCTGGGCACCGGCCCTTGCTCTGCTCTGACCAGGTGACCTCAGCAAACCCTTCTCTTCTGTAGACCTGAGTGTCGTCACTAGAAAGTTCAGTGAGGCACTCGGTGGTGGAGCAAGACCCCTCTCCCAGCCTGTGATTCTGCAATAAAACTCTGGGGGTTCTCAAATGGTTAACATGGCATCTGACTTCATCTCTGGTTTTAATCAATCAATAAATACCTTTATTCCATTTCTTCCTCAACATGACACAGATCGGTGGTCTCCTGGTGTGCAAGGTGTGAGGAGTGCGAGCAGGTGCTGACTGCGGGGGTGGTCTTTCCCCTGTGGCTTCAATTTGCTTTTCTTAGTCATCTATCTATTGTTCAGTTTATCCATAATGAATCGGGACTGGAGACCGGAGACATACGGGAGAGTTAGTGAGGAACATGATAATTAAAGTAATGATAACAATAATAATTCTACAAATTTGCCTGAAGATGATGGCTACCAGATTGTATTCATTTGACCAGAATTTTTATATAGCACTTCAAGATGTTTCTGGTACTCAAAACAAAAAGCGACAGTTATACCCAGGTGGACTTCCATTCACCGGGAATAAACACTCTCCACACCTAACAGAGAAGTACGTATAAATCAGCCTGACAGCTCCTCTCTTTTAGAAACAAAATTTTAATTTACAGAGCATCGAAGATAAGAATTTCCAACTTGAGGTTGTGAGAGCACCATTTGACTATTTTTATATCTTGTCATCTGCTTAAATTGTTATAATGTAAATTTGATCCTCAGGCCCAACACGATATAGGACATCTAAAAATGTGTTAACAAATCATGTTTTTTTTTCTTATCTTGTTAATTAACCACATTGGACAGTATGTACCACTTGTTAATTGTGGGGGTTGAATTTATGCACATAATAACCACCGCTAAAGATCGTATTATTAAAACTATACTTTATAAACATTTTAATGCGCTGACCTAAAATAGCATATTTGTAAACTTAAAAATACAGAAAAAATTATGTTAACATTTTTTGGGGGTGATGGCAAGTTAGAAAAATGGGGAGTTTAGCAATCTTTAAGATTCTTTCTGGCCCTGGCGTGCTCGGATGCTAGGATGGTTCAGGGTCAGAAACCCTGGAAGAAGACCAGGAGAGTGTAGTGGTCTGGCTGGGGGTGGGGAACACAGTGTGCCCCTCCACCCCAGATTGTTGTGGGAAAGGGAATTGGACACACACTTCAAAGTCCAGATGTCAGAACTAGGATCAGAGAACAGCTTTCTGTCCCAATTACCCAAGACCTTTCTAACCATGAAAATCATTGGACTGTAGAGTTGGAAGGGACATTAGACATCATCTGATTCTGTTACAGCTGCCACCCAAATAGAAAGTGGAGCAAGGAGCCTGGTGAGGAGTGAGCTGTGTGTTAGATGTTCGGGCAGAGGCTGGTTGACCCCAGGCCAGGGATGACGACCTGCTCTGTCGGTCTCCACAGCTAGAGCCCGCGCTGGGGCTCACCAACAAGGGCGGCCAAGGGGATAGCGCTCTCTCCCCTCTTTCCCAGAAGCTAAAACTCATCTTTAGTAAAGGCCAGTCTGTGGATAGATGAGCTCAAGCGTATGCCTGGGACCCCTGGTGGCACTGCTGTGGTGCCCTGAGTTCCCACTAGCGTCCGGGTGAGCTGGCTGGTGTGTCTTCAGTGGCATCAGAATTTTAGTTAAGTGTCTAGGGGGGAGAAAGCAGCAGCCTTTGAAAGAGGCACTAATGGCCTGGCCTAGAGGAAAGGCCCTTGGACCTGGACTCAGGACATAGCTGAGGCGTCACCTAGCCCAGAGCATCTCCTGTCTGCATGCCACCCCCTCCCGCCCTGGCTGGCCGCTTTTCCAACCACGTTGACAGATGGGAAGCGATGCCGTGGAGGGCCCAAACCCCAGATAATCTGCAGCCCATGTTTGGTTTAGGGATGATCTCCTGGATGTCATTTTTACTCTGATTATCCTTCCTAATTTTTCTTTCGTTGAGGCTGAAAACAAAGGCTTTTATACTCTTGGAGTCTGCGTTAAAAGTGGGTAACCCAGAATGTGTTCATGCTCAGAAATAAGCTGTCCTGAAGATAACTGAGAACTGCTTTTAGTTCCCTGTGATCACACTGGTTGATATTTTTGTATGTTAATCCTTTCAGCTATGGTTATTCCCTGTGCATGAGTGTGTGCGGGTCCCACATACCCCCATGTAGACTTGACTGGCTCCCTGGAGCCCCAGCCTAGAGCCTTCCTTCCGCACCTTTCTATACCAGGGCTCAGTAACTGGCTCCTGTGTTCTTTTGAGGTGCAGTTAAAATGAAGCCAACTAAAGCAGAAGGTTCATAACCCCGAGCCGGTTCTTGGTGTTCCAGTCCTGTTTGGGGAGACATTTGCTGTGTATGTGTGTGTCCTGAACACAGCCGTTCACGTGGCCCATTCCTCCTGGAATCCTGTTGAACCTGTGCCAGCCCCTCTGTGTCTCACCGACAAGTTGAGAGAAGTCTCTGGTGCCCTGGGCTTGCCCACTTGGAGAGGGAGAAGGAAGTCCCCTGGTGAGGGTGTGAATGAGTTTCGAAGCCTGGCTTCTCAGGACACACCAACCTTCCTGCCTGCAAGTCGGTCAGCTAGGCACGATCAGCTAGGCATGGTCAGCTAGGCACGGTCCTGCATCACTGCTGGCAGGGAGAACCTGCCCTAGAGGGGCAGGGGCAGGGGCAGGAGAGAACCAGCCACGGGACAGTGGCTTGACTTCTGCCCTGCCTTCCAGGTGGTCTGCTTTCCTGGCTGGCTCTCACCTGGACTTAACCGTGAGCGTGGTCATGCAGCTGGGCTGTTTGCTGACGGCCGTTAGACTGTGCACCCCACTGCCACCCCTCAGCCCTCGTTTGACCTGCTCACGGGCGCTCAGCCAGAGCCAGAATCCTCGAGAGCTCTTTTGTCTGTCCCGTCCCTGGGCAGTGGGCTCATCCAGGGGACCTATGAGTGCAGGTTTCGTGTAGGTAACTTCATTTCCTTCCATTTTCCCCACCCAGGCCCCTTAATTTTGCGGCCAACACTTCGCCCAGTAGGTGAGTGCCTGTCCTTGGGGAGAGCCTGGCTCAGCACCCGGGAGCCTGGCTTGAGAGGGAGCTGGGTTGGGCTGCCTCCCCCACCCTTCTGACCTGGGAAATCCTCTAAGCTGACCTAATTACCTGAGTGAGGGAGAGCTATTGGCTGTTGATTCCCAGCAGAGGCTGCACTTTAAGGAGGGAGGGAGGGAATCCTTGGACAGCGGTGTGTGTGCCACTCCGGGATTAACACTTTGGTTGCTGCCTTGCCAGGACGAGTCATTCCCTTCCTTTGCCACCCAGTGAGCCTGCATGGAGTTCTTCCAGGCTGGTCAGATACAACGTTCCTGAGGTATTTGGTCATCTCTGGGGCACACGGAATCCTAGCCTCAGCTTAGCACAGATCTGCCTTGCCTGGCATCTCTTTCCCTGTCTCGAGTGGATCATCAGGAAATGGTACATTTAGCTGGAAGCCCTAGTCTTTGCTTCCCCAGGGTCCCCTTTGAACCCTGTCCAGGCAGGAACCGTTTGGACTCTTGGGGAGTCCTTGATGAGAAGCAGTTTTCCAACTGAACCCTCACTGGGCTGACTGCCTCTCTTCCAGACCCATCCCCTTCAGGGAAGCTGGACTCCTGGAGGGTGGTGTACAAGGCATGTTCTCACAGCTCCTTAAACCGTGACCAAGTGTGTGCTTTAGAATTGTGTCTTACATTGCTCTGTCCAGGTGGCTCAGTTGTACGGGACTCCATACACCAAAAGGTTGTGGGTTCAGTCCCTGGTCTGGGCACATACGGGAGGCAACTGGTCAATGTTTCTTTCTCACATTTGATCTCTCTCTCTCTGAAATCAATAAAAATCATATCCTCAGGTGAGAATTTAAAAAGTCACGTCTCACGTTGTCTCATGCTTTGTGCTGTGCAGTGCTCTTTCACTCGCAGAGCCTCCTTTGAGCTCTTGCAGCACAGCAGGAACTCTGACTAGGAGCCTGGACCAGGGCCCCTGGGACTCAGACTGTGGGCGAGGGAGGGCTCGAGCCAGGAGCTGCTCTCAGCCTGCTCGGCTCCAGGAATGGCCTTTCCCACCACCACAGCTGCAGCATTAGTGCTCTGCAGGTAGAGCGTGAGACTCAGTCCCTCCCTCAAGTTCATAATCTTAATGTGGGAGCAAGGCTAACACGAGTAGAAAAAGGCTGAAAAACCCCGCTCCATGCTTGAATGTAACCGACTACCTGGGGCCTGGTCGACAGCAACGGGATTGGGGTGGAGAAAGGCCCTGCTGACCAGTTGCTGGGGAGGAGCGGGCTGCCACACACAAAGCTTCACAGGGGAAGATGGGCTTCAGGGACCTGAGTGAGGGGCAGGCAGGGAGGCTGCCAGTCCTGGTGGAGACGGTTGCAAAAGGGCCAATGAGAGCCCTGGCTGGTGTGGCTCAGTGGACTGAGTGCCATCCTGTGAACCAAGGGGTCGCTGGTTTGATTCCCAGTCAGGGTACGTGCCTGGGTTGTGGGCCAGGTCCCCGGTGAGGGTGGCGCACGAGAGGCAACCACACGTTGATGTTTCTAAAAATAAATAAATAAAATCTTTTTTAAAGAAGTACCAATGAGTGATGCAGGAGGGGGTGTGTGTGAATGTCTGTTGAATGTCTGTCAGACACAAAAGTGGAGAGACTAGAATGACCCTTCATGTATTTAGTGCTTAATTTATTGAGGTGAAATTAGCATGACAAGAAATTAACAAATTTAAAGTGAACAATTCAGTAACATTTTGTAGATTCACAACGTTGGGAGCCAGCACCTCTCCATAGTTTAAAAACCTTTTTGTCACCTCAGAAAAATACCCGGCACCCATCAAGCAGTCACCCCCCATTTCCCCTCCCCCCATTCCCTGGCAACCGCTGATCTGCTTTCTCTCTGTATGGACCTGCCTGTCCTGGACATTTTCATTTAAGAAGCTGCACAATATGCCGACTTTGCGCCTGGTTTCCTGCGCCCGGTTTCACTGGTCCGCGTCGCAGCGCGCGTCGGGACTGCCTGAGGCACAGCCCACTGAGGGTGCGCGGCGGAGTTTTCTCTTCCTCCACCCGTCGGTGTGCTCGTGCGCCGTCTCCATGTTTTTGCTGTTGAGAATAGTGTTGCTATAAAAATGTACGTACCGGTACTTGTTTAAGTAGCCGATTTCTATCTCTTTGGGTCTAAACCTAGGAGTGGAATTGTGGAGTCATGTGGTAACTCTGTGTCTGACTTGCAGAGGAACTGCCCAACTGTTTTTCCCAGCCGCTCCACCATTTTACCTCCCTGCCAGCAACGCGCTGGGGTTCCGGTCTCCACATCCTCCCCCTCGCACTTTTCTTTTTCTCCCCAGAGAGAGAAGGGGGAAGGGAGGGAGAAAGAGAGAGTGCGAGAAACATCAGTGTGAGAGAAAAACTTCATTTGGTTGCCTTGAGTATACGCCCCAGGGGACTGAACCTGCAACCCAGGCATGCGCCCTGACCAGGACGTGAACTGGTGACCTTCCAGTTCGTGGGATGATGCCCAGCCAGCTGAGCCGCGCCAGTCAGCACTAGGGCTTATCTTTTGATTCGACGATCACCCCTCGCAGTTTTACACACTGGACTTAGTACAGCAGGGGCTCTCAGAATACATTTTTTAATTGTTAATTGTATTTTTCCCATCACCATTTATCCCCCTTATACCCTCCTTCCCTCTGCGTTCACCACACTATTGTCCATGTTCGTGAGTCCCTTTTCCTTTTTGCTTGATCCCTCCACCCCCTACCCTGCCCCTTCAGAGCTGTCAGCCTAGTCTCTATCTGAGTCTGCCTCTGTTGTGCTTGTACGTGTATTTCATTAGATTCCACATATGATCAGAATGATGTGGTATTTGCCTTTCTCTGACTGGCTTATCTCAGTTAGCACAGTGTTCTCTAGGTCCATCTGTTCTGTCCCAAAGGATAAAATTTTCTTTTTATGGCTGAGTACTATTCCACCGTGTAAATGTCCCATAGTTGTTTCCTCCACTCATCTACTGAGGGGCACTTGGGCTGTTTCCACATCGTGGCAATTGTAAATAATGCTGCAGTGAACCAAGGGGTGCTTAAGTCCTTTCAAATTAGTATCTTGGGTTTCTTCAGATAAATAAGTTCCTGGAAGTAGAATCTCTGGGTCAAAAGGCAGTTCCAATTTTAATTTTTTGAGGTATCTCCATACTGTTTTCCATAGTGGCTGCATCAATCTGCATTCCCACCAGCAGTGCAAAAGGATTCCCCTTTCTCTACATCCTCACCAGCACTCATTGTTTGTTGATTTATTGATGACATCCATCCTGACAGGTGTGAGATGGTATCTCATTGTGATTTTAATTTGCATTTCTCTGATGATTAGTGATGTTGAGCATCTTTTCATGTCTATTGGCCATCTGTATATTCTCTTTGGAGAAGTGTCTGTTCAGGTCTTTTGCCCATTTTTTAATGATTGTTTATTTTTTTGTGTTGAGTTTTATAAATTCTTTATAAATTTTGGATATTAACCCTTCATCAGATGGATTGGCGAATATATTCCCCCATTCGGTGGGCTGTCTTTTTATTTACTACCCAAAGCAATCTATAGATTCAACACAATTCCTATCAAGATACCAATCATGTATTTCACAGAACTAGACCAAATATTTCAAAAGTTTATATGGAACCACAAAAGGCCCCAAATAGCAACAGCAATCTTGAGAAAGAAGAACAAAGTTGGAGGAATCACACTACCTAATATCAAATTATACTTCAAGGCCATAGTAATCAAAACAGCATGGTACTGGCATAAAAACAGACACATAGGCCAGAATAGAGAGCCCAGAAATAAACTCATACTTTTATAGTCAATTAATACTTGACAGAGGACAAGCACATATAATGGGCTAAAGATAGTTTATTCAATAAATGGCGTTGAGAAAATTACACAGATATATGCAGAAAAATGAAACTAGACCACTTTCTTATAACACACACAAGAATAAATTCAAAATGGATTAAAGACTTAAACATTAGCCTTGAAACCATGAAAATTGTAGAAGAAAACATAGGCAGCAAAATCTTAGACATTGCTCGTAGCAATATTTTTTGTAATATATCTCCTCAGGCAAGGGAGGCAAAAGGAAAAGTAAACAACTGGGACTTCATCAAACTAAAAAGGTTTTGGGTAGTAAAGGAAACCATCATCAAAATAGATTCTTGAGCCCACCCGGGCACCTTAGCTGATTCTAGCGCTTGTCACTCCATGTCTTACACTGACTGGCTCTGCCTTCATCAGCTTTGGCTCCCTCAGGTTAGGGAACTGGACCTTGAAAAGCTGGTGGCCTCTGTGTAGTCACGCCGAGTGGAGGAACTCAGGAGAGCTGCGGTGCTGGATTCGGGGCTGGGCTGTCTTCCTCTCACATGCCTCTGTCTCCCAGCCCCAATTCCGGGACCCCATTATGTGAAGGTGTGGGGGTCTCACAGTTTTTCACTCTGCTGCTAAAATGATGCATTCAATCTGTTGGGGCACCCCAAAACAACAGCTGACTTTCAGGGTGTCCAGCGCAGGTGGCAGTGTATTTGTTTTCTAGAGCTACCGTAACAGAGTGCTGCAGGTTGGGAGGCTGGAACAACAGAAGCTGATTCCTCACAGTTCTGGAGGCTGGAAGGCCGGGCCAGGTGCTGTCTGAGTTGGTTTCTTCTGTGGCCTCTCTCCTGGGCTTGTATATGGTCATTTCCCTGTACCCTGCATGGACTTTCCTCTGGATGTGTTTGTGACCTAATCTTCTCTCTTTATAAGGACACCAGTCTTATCAGATTTGAACCTCCCTCCAAACACCTCATTTAACCTTGATTACCTCTTTTTTATTTGTTTTTTTAAATTTTTTTATTGTTGTTCAATTATAGTTGTCCCCCTTTCTCCCCATACTCTTCCCCTGCCCTACCCACCACCCACCTCCCACATTCAATCCTCACCCCCACCACAGGTCCTATATACATGTTTCTTGACTTGACCCTTCCCCTTCTATCCCCCATTATCCCCTCCTCCCTCCCCGCTGGTCCCTGTCAGTTTGTTCTTTATTTCCATGTCTCTAGTTCTATTTTGCTCACTTGTTTGTTTTGTTGATTGGGTTCCATGTATAGGTGACATCATATGGTATTTGTCTCTTACCACCTGGCTTGTTTCACTTAACATAATGCTCTCCAGTTCCATCCATGCTGTCACAAAGGGTAGGAGCTCCTTCTTTCTTTATGCTGCGTAGTATTCCATTGTGTAAACATACCACAGTTTTTTTATCTACTCATTTATTGATGGGCACTTAGGCTGCTTCCAGCACTGGGCTATTGTAAATTATGCTGCTATGAACATTGCAGTGCATAGGTTCTTTTGAATTAGTGTTTCAGGGTTCTTAGGGTACAATCTCAGCAGTGAACTACCAAATCAAAAGTCAGTTTCATTTTTAGTTTTTTGAGGAAATTCCATTCTGTTTTCCACAGTGGCTGCACCAGTCTGCATTCCCACCAGCAGTGCACTAGGGTTCCCTTTTCTCCGCATCCTCTCCAATACTTACTTGTTGATTTTTTTATGATGTATGGCCATTCTCAATGGTGTGAGGTGGTATCTCATTGTGGTTTTAATTTGCATCTCTCTGATGGCTAGTGATGCTGAGCATTTTTTCATCTGTCTCTGGGCCCTCTGTATGTCCTCCTTGGAGAAGTGTCTGTTCAGGTCCTTTGCCTATTTTTTAATTGGATTGTCTGTCTTCCTGGTGTGGGGTCATGTGAGTTCTTTATATATTTTGGAGATCAAACCCTTGTCCAAGGTGTCATTGGCAAATATATTTTTCCATACGGTTGGTTCCCTTTTCATTTTGCTGATATTTTCCTTAGCCGTGCAGCAACTTTTTAATTTGATATAGTCCCATTTGCTTATTCTCTTAACTTCCTCTTTATAAAGGGCCAAAATTCTGTCTACATTCAGTGCTGTTCTGAGGTACTGGGGGTTAGGACTTCAATATACGAGTTGTGGGGGACGAGTTTTAGCCCCTAACAGGTGGACAGAGCAGCAAGGACACACAATGGTGAGGGAGGCAGAGATGCTGGGAGGGGCAGGGGTGAGGCTTGGGATTCTTCTGGGCTCCTGTTTGGTTTCAGAGTGACACTCAGGTGAACATGGAATGTGGGGAGGATAGGAGAGTAATGGTGGCAGCAAAGAGGGCACTGGGGGCTTTGAGGAGGCGGGAAAGCAGTGTTCATGATCAATAATTTATCACTGGATACCACGCAAGAGGGTGTTGTCATGGCAACAGGCCAGCTCTGAGTGGATGGCCTGGCAGTTGCCTCTCAGTGGCTGCTCCTCACTGAACTCCTTTCTTCCTCCCTCCCCTGCCCCCTCATTTCTCTTGTGTGTCTCCGGAGCCTTTTTGTGGAGTGGAACCTGCCTGCCCACCCTCAGTGTGGGGTGGCTCACAAGAGCTGCAGTAGCCCCTTCCTCACCCCTGCGTGACCCCAGAACGGAGACCAGGATCATAGCCTGACTCCTTTCTTTGGAAAGACCCTCCAAAGTCATCTCACTGGTTCTAACCGCCAGGCCTTTTGCCTTAATACCAGGGCTCAGAAGGCTGCTTTTTCTCGACATCTTTTAACAAGCTGGATGCATTGCCCCGTGACCGCATTCGCTGTTAGGTGCCTTTGTCCTCAGAGAGATCCGCTCAAGCAGGGCAGCTGGGCAGGACCTTCCCGGCCTCAGCCCCTGGGTGCGTCAGCTCGGCCACTCATCCCTGGCCACAGCAGTGGGCCCTTCGTTTCTTCCCCCAGCCCTGGCGGACAGGAGAATGCCAGGAGCGTGCAGCTAACCGGGAAATTTGTACTCTCCAGCGTGCTGCAAGTGCCACCGGACTGCACGGAGGGACCCAGTGGACATTTGGGCTGTGGTGTGCAATAAACGGAAGGGAGGGCTGAACAAGGCCTCGCTCGGAGCACGCTGGAGTCTCTCTCGCATGGGCCTCTCTCCTAGTATTTCCTGGAGGCAGGGCCTTGCATCCGACAGCTACGCTGAGCCTCAGCCACTGAGACTATTGCATTTTTAAAGTTATTTTTCATACACATTACAATTCACTGCTCCCCTGATTCACTGGCTGTCACAAGTAATAAGGGTTCTGGGTCTGTAATAACCATTTAAGACTTAATGTTATTAGTCTTGTAATTGCTGTTAAGGGTCTTGTCTGTTCTCTGAATTTGTAAACCTTCATGCACAGAGATTAAGAAAACATACCCCTAAGCTGGAGGCTGCCCACGGGGCTGGGGTGTTGGAGACCAGCCTCAGCTGTCTGGCTGGTATGGGAGCTTCCTGAGGGAGCCTGGAGCTGGGGGGGCAGACCTGCCCCTGGAGCTAGTGTGAGCCCTTGCGGGGGAGGGGAGGCAGGGACTGTGTCCTGCAGAGGAGCACTGCCTGAGTGTCCCCCCCCTCCCCCAAGCAGCTGCTGGAGGAAGAGCCTTGTCTTCAGGGAAAGGACAGCTCCGGCCCTGCCCCCTGCTCAGCCCACAGGCTCAGGGCCCTGCTGGCCCTGAGGAGACAGCGGTGATGTCCTGATCAGATGGTCCCAGATTAGAGGCGACGGGAGAGCCCACTGTGTCAGAAATGTCCTGCTCTGGGTTTATCTCAAGAAATGTCCCCGCTTCTCCCCACAGGGGACATTTTCCCACACATGGCTCTACTGAGTCCTCAATGAAAAGTGCGTATTATGAGTTCGATAGTTCTGCTGTGGTGAAGGGCCAGGGCACACGACTGGCGTCGCTGGTCTGTGGGCCTGCGTCCCTGCTCCACTCTGTCTTCTCTTCCGCCTGTGAAGGTCTCAGCACCGCCACCCGTGGGCTCCGCCGACCAGGGCCCGTGCTGCTGCCCTCCGCACTCTCCTGCCAGAAATGAGCACGGAAATTCTGCCCGCTTTTTTCTTTTTCTTTTTTTGTGGTAAAATACACAAATGTAAAGTGTACCACTTAACTTTTTTGAAGCGTACCATTCGGTGGCATTTTGTACATTCACAGCACTGTGCGCCGTCATCACTATTGAGTTCCAGAACGCTGTCATTGCCCCAAAAGGAAACTCCCTGCCAACTAAGCAGCCCCCCTTCTCCCTGCCCCCTGTCCCTAGCAACCACCCCTCTGTGCCTGTCTCTACCCACTTGCCTGTGCTGCATATTTCAGTATCATACAACATGTGGCCTCTGTGTCTGGCCTCTTTGAGTTACCTTAATGTTTTCAAGGTTTGGCTACAATGTAGTGTGTGTCACTACTTTGTGTCATTTATGGCTGTGTAATATTCCACTGTCTGTTATAGCACATTTTGTGTATCTATTCATCTGGTGGATATTTGAGTTGTTCTTGTGAATAGTCCTGTTTTGAACATTTCTGTACAAGGTTTTGTTTAAGCACCTGTTTTCCGTTCTTTTAGATTTATACCTAGGAGTAAATTTCTGGATCACATGGTAATTTAATGTTTAATTTATGGAGCAATCACCAGATTTTGCCTGCTTCTTTACACGTGCCAATCTCTGTCTTCCTTTGAGAAAAGGAGCAGCCTGTTCCCTATTCCCACTCCAGACTTTCACCTTTGGCAGCTACTTTTGGAAATTTTCTAGTTCTTAGCCCCTGGTCCAGACACGGCGTGAGTGGACAAATCGAAGGAATCTAGTGGTGACAGTGGAGTGATTTCTAATTGTATTTTTTTAAATCCTCACCGAAGGATATGTTTATTGATTTTAGAGTGAGAGGATAGGTGGAGAGAGAAAGAGAGAAACATCGATCAGTTGCCTTCCTGTACATGCCCCGACTGGGGATCGAACCTGTAACCTAGGTATGTGTCCTGTCCGGGGATCAAACCCGTAGCCTTTTGGTGCACAGGATGATGCTGCAACCATCTGAGCCACCCGGCCAGGGCGATTTCTAATTGTGTTTAATGGTGTTACCAGCTCGTGCCCACACGTGTGCTGTCCTCCGAGACTGTGCTGTTTGGGGGTATGGGGGTGGAGCCCGCGCTCAGAGCCTCACTTCGCCCGCCCTCCCTAAGAATGGTTTGCAGAGAGCTTTCCTTGGTGGTTGGCCTTTGACTTGGACTCTGACCGGAATTCACAACTGCATCACCCACCATCTTTCCTGTTCTTGGCTCTATTTTGCAATTTAGGCAAAGAAAAAAAAATCAAGTCTGCCCTCGTAGGATAAAAACATGCCACCACGGGGCCCATCAGAAGAACATGCTGCCGGCTTTGAAAGCAGTTCCAAAGGAAGCTTCAGAAATAAGCCAAGGCAGCGCGTTGTTGGAATATGCATGTAGCCTCCCGAGGGGACTTCTTTGAAGAGACAGCACTCATTCCAGTGTATAAATTCTGGTGTGTTCATGTACAAGTCAGGCAGAAGGGTTTCTCCATGTACAACAGAAAGACACTGTGAATGGTTATCGAATTATGTACGCCTTCAGGAAACCCAAGAATAATGTGCATTTTAGGAGTTCTAAGGAAATGAAGCCCAAAATACAACCTGGGAATGTGCCGGGATGGTTAACGCACAGTAGTGTTGCCCAACTGTTGGGGCGGACAGGTCTGGGAGGAGCCCATAGGCTTAGCGCAAGCATCTCCATCTCTTTGAGGGTTAGTAGGGCAGTTCGGTTATCCCAGGCATCAGGCTGGCTGGGAAAAGGACCGTGTACAGACTTTGCATTTTGATTCTCTCCATTTTGGGGAGCAGTGTGAGGAGAAGGGAGGCTGCTGAAAAGTACAGGTGAACTGGGACCTTGGTGGATTGAGTTTTAAAAATTTAAAACGAGCATGTCTCTTGCTATAGGCTGGACAACCCAGGGCTGTCCTTAAAGGTTAAATACTTAGCCAGCTTTGGAAGTCCTGCAAAGAAGCATTGGACAAAGCCACTGGACTGATGTGCTGGGCGTCTTTGACTTACTGGATGGTGGTGTCTTTCCTCGTGGCTCAGAAAGCTGAAGTCAGCAGTAAAGGGTCAGAGAAGTGTAGTCTGGTTCTTATGAGATTTCAGAGACAGGTTGAAGGCTGGTGACACTGTCCCCATTTTATAACAAGGTCCACAGGGTGGATGACAAGGTCAGCAGAATCTCAGAGCTGAGCGTAGATCCCTTTGCAATGCCGTCACCACAGAAACCCACTCCAGGGTCTGAAGAATGTCTTCCCTAGGGCAGTGCCGCTTCTGAACGCAGGTCGTGTCTTTTTCCCCCTTGTCTCAGCAATGGTTTATTTGGGGTCAGATATTGATGGGTAAAAGCAAAGCAGAGAAGGCCATTACAGTGGTTTATATCGTAAAATGTGCCATTTCAACAATTTTAAGTGTACAACTCAGTGGCATTTAGTATATTCATAGAGTTGTACAGCCACCCACCATTAGTCTATTTCCAAACCTTTTCACCACGCCAATTCAAAACTCCGTGATCATTAAGCAATAACACCTCATTCCCTATTTTCCTAACCCCTGGTAGACTGTCTTCTGCTTTCTGTCTGTGAGTTCTATTCTAGATCATTCACACTAAGTGCAATCATACAATATTTGCCCCATTGTTTCTGGGTTATTTCACTTAGCATAATGTTTTTGAGGCTCATTGATGCAGCATGTGTTAGAACTTCATTCCTCTTTTATGGCCAAATAATACCCCGCTGTATGGAGAGACCACATTTCGTTTATCCATTCATGGGATGATGGACATTTGTGTTGTTTCTGCCTTTTGGCTGTTGTGGAAAATGCTTGGATGAACACTGGTATACATGTGTCTGAACCCCTGTATTTAATTATTTGGGGCAGGACTTCCTGGATCACATGGCAACTTTATGTGTGACTTCTGAGGTGCTGTGTGCTGTTTTCCACGGCGATTGCACCACTTTGCCCCCCAGCAGCCGTGCAGGAGGGTGCCGGTGTCTCAGCATCCTCACCAATGCTTGCTGGTTTTTCATTTTACTGATTGTAACTGCCCTAGTGGTTATGAAATGGCATCTCATTACAGTTTCATGCGCATTTTCCTAATGACGAGTGATGTTGAGCACTGTTTTATTTGCTGTTAATCACCTGTATGTCTTCTTTGGAGAAGTGTCTCCTTTGCCCATTTTGAAATTGGGTTGCACAATTTTTTGTTGTGGAGTTTCAGGGGTTCTTTTTATGTTCTGTGTATTAAATCCTTACCAGATGTGTGATTCAGAAATATTTTTCCCATTCTACAAGTTGTCATTTTACTTTCTTGACAATGCCCTTTGATGCACAGAAGCTTTACATTTTATTTCATTTTTTAAATATATTTTATTGATTGTGCTATTACAGTTGTCCCATTTCTCCCCCATAATTCCCCTCCACCCTGCACACCCCCTCCCACCCAAATTCTCTCCCTTCGGTTCATGTCCATGTGTCATAAGTTCTTTAGCTTCTACATTTCCCACACTATTCTTGCCCTCCCCGTCTATTTTCTACCTACAATCTAAGCTACTTATTCTCTGTACCTTTTCCCCCTCTTTCCTCCTCCCACTCCCCTGTTGCTAACCCTCCATGTGATGTCCATTTCTGTGGTTCTGTTCCTGTTCTAGTTGCTTGTTTCTGTTTTAGGTGTGGTTGGTAATAGCTGTGAGTTTGCTGTCTTTTCTCTGTCATATTTTTTATCTTCTCTTTCTTATATAAGTCCCTTTAACATTTCATATAATAAGGGCTTGGTGATGATGAACTCCTTGAACTTGACCTTATCTGGGAAGCACTTTATCTTCCCTTCCATTCTAAATGACAGCTTTGCTGGATAGAGCAATTTTGGATGTAGGTCCCTGCCTTTCAAGACTTCAAATGCTTCTTTCCAGCCCTTCTTGCCTGGAAGATCTCTTTCGAGAAATCAGCTGACAGTCTGATGGGAACTCCTTTGTAGATGACTGTCCCCTTATCCCTTGCTGCTTCTAGAATTCTCTCCTTCATTTTAATCTTGGCTAATGTAATTACGATGTGCTTTGGCATGTTCCTGCTTGGGTCCAACTTCTTTGCGACTCTCTGAGCTTCCTGGACTTCCTGGTAGTCTATTTCCTTTGCCAGATTGGGGAAGTTCTCCTTTATTATTTGTTCAAATAAGTTTTCCACTTGTTACTCTTCTTCTTCCCCTTCTGGGACCCCTATAATTCAGATGTTGAGATGTTTAAAGATGTCCCGGAGGTTCCTAAGCCTCTCCTCATTTTTTTGAATTCTTGTTTCTTCCTCGTTTTCTGTTTGGTTGTTGGTTTCTTCCTTCTGGTCCACTCCATTGATTTGAGTCCCAGTTTTCCTTCCATCTCTATCGGTTCCCCATGCGTCTTCCTTCATTTCACGTATTGTAGCCTGCATTGTTTTCATCTAATTTGTGAGCAAAATCAACCAATTCTGTGAGTATCCTGATGACCAGTGCTTTGAACTGTGCATCTGATAGGTTGGCTATCTCTTCAGGGCTTAGAGGAATTGGCTCTGGGGCTTTCATTTGTTCTCCGGTTCGAGCCATTTTCGGTGGGTTTTTTTGTTTGTTTGTTTGTTTTGTTTTTGGTCTGGTCTCGGCTGTTATGTAGTGAGGGGTGGAGCCTTACTTGTTCCCCAGTGCAGGGCAGCCCAATCGCTGAGTTGTGATGCTATACATGGGGGCGGGGTCTGAGAGGGAACAATGGCGCTTGCTCTGCTCTCTCCTGGATTCCAGTCCCCTCCGCAGCTTCCCCTTCACCTGGATTATCTGTGCACTCGAATGTGGGACCACCTGGTCAGCCAGCCACCTTGTGTGGCCTCACTGGGTCTGCACAGTTGCCACCCCGTGCCTGGGGTCCACCAGCCACCGCCTGCATGCTTGGACACTGACAGCCACTGCTGCCCGCATTCCCGGGTCCGCATCTCCACTTTTTCCTGCCTAGACTCTGCTCCTCTTACCGGTTTGGATGAATGGTTGTTGGACTTCTGTATAGTTCAATTTTCTATCAGTTCTGCTTGTTTTCTTGTTTCTAAATATTTGTTGTCCTTAATTTTGGTTGTGAGAGGAGGCACAGTGTGTCCACCTATGCCTCCATCTTAGCCGGAAGTAGAAGCTTTAAATTTTAATGTAGCCCAATTTATCCTTTTTTTTTTTTTTTTTGTTATTGCTTGTGCTTTTGGTGTCACATCTAGGAACCTGTTACCAAAGCCAAGGCCATAAAGTTTTACCTCTAGTTTTCTTCTACAAATTTTATGGTTTCAGCTCTTATACTTAGATTGCTGACTGATCCATCTTGAGTTCATTTCTATGTGGGGTATGAGGTAGGAGGCGAGCTCTTCTGCATGTGTAAATCCAGTTATCCCAGCATCGTTTTTTTAATACATTAAAAAGTCCCATGGAGTGGACTTTGTATCTTTTCAAAAACCAATTGGCTGCTTACAGCCAGGATTGAGGCGTAGTTAGATACACTTTGCCTCCTTGCACAACCAAAAGAAGAACTACAACATATTTAAAAACAAAAAATAACCAGAACTTCCAAAAAAATTGAATGGTACAGAAGTCCCACAACCAAAGAGTTAAAGAAGAAACATTCATTCAGACTGCTAGGAAGGGCAGAGTTGGATAGCGGGGGTAGAGAGGACACACAGCAAGGCAGCTGCTGGAGGACTGGGCAGTCCCACGTTTGTGTCCAGATAAACTGGGCGGAACAACTGGGGATCGAGACAGACCATGCAACCCTGGGTTCCAGCACAGGGAAATAAAGCATCAAAACCTCTGGTTGTGCCCTGGCTGGTGTAGCTCAGTGGATTGAGCGCGGGCCTGCGAACCGAAGGATCGCGGTTCGATTCCCAGTCAGGGCACATGCCTGGGTTGCCAGGCCAGTTCCCGGCAGGGAACATACAAGAGGCAACCGCACATTGATGTTTCTCTCCCTCTCTCCTTCCCTTCCCCTCTAAAGATAAATAAATAAAATCTAAAAGGAAAAAAAAAAAAAGTACTTAAAAAAAAAATCTTAAAAAAAAAAAAAAACCTCTGGTTGTAAAAACCCATGGGGGTTGCAGTGGAGGGATAAACTCCCAGCCTCACAGGGAGGTTCATTGGAGAGACCCACAGGGTCCTAGACCGTACACAAACCCACTGACCTGGGGAATCAGCACCAGAAGGGCCCAATTTGCTTGTGGGTAGTGGGGGAAGTGACTGAGAGCCTGCTGAGAGCCAAGCAGGCAGCATTGTTCCCTCTCTAACCCTTCCCCCACATACAGCACCACAGTGCAGCAATATGAGTTGCCCTGCCCTGGTGAATACCTAAGGCTCCACTCCTTATAACGTAACAGGCACCCCCCTCAAAAAAAAATATATTGCCCAAATGAAAGAAAAGATCAAAACTCCAAAAAGAGAACTAAGGGATGAAGAGATAGCCAACCTATCAGATGCAGAGTTGAAAACACTGGTAATCAGGATGTTCACAGAAATGGTTGAGTATGGTTGCAAAATAGAGGAAAAACTGAAGACTATGAGAAGTGAAATAAAGAAAAATATACAGCCCTAACCAACCAGTGTGGCTCAGCTTGTTGGGGATCATATAGCAAATCAAAGAGTCAGTGGTTCAATTCCCAATCAGGGCACATGCCTGGGTTGCAGGTTTGGTCTTGGTCAGGTATGTGCAAGAGGCAATCAACTGATGTTTCCTTCCCTCTCTCTCTTACACTCTCTCTCTCCTCCCTAAAAATAAATAAATAAATATAGTTTTTTTAAAAGAAAAATATACAGGGAACCAACAGTGACAGGAAGGAAACCAGGACTCACATCAGCGGTTTGGAACAGAAGGAAGAAATAAACATTCAACTAGATCGTAATGAAGAAACAAGAATTCAAAAAAATGAGGAGAGGCTTAAGAACCTCCAGGACAGTGTTAATCATTTTAATATCCAAATCACAGGGGTGCCAGAAAGAGAAGAGGAAGAGCAAGAAATTGGAAACTTATTTGAACAAATAATGAAGGAGAACTTCCCCAATTTGGCAAAGGAAATAGACAGCCAGGAATTCCAGGAAGCTTAGAGTGTCCCAAAGAAGTTAGACCCAAGGAGGAACACACCAAGGCACATCGTAATTACATTAGCCAAGATTAAAATGAAGGAGAGAATTCTAGAAGCAGCAAGTGATAAGGGGACAGTTACCTACAAAGAAGTTCCCATCAGACTGTCAGCTGATTTCTCCAAAGAGACCTTCCAGGCAAGAAGGGGCTGGAAAGAAGTATTCTAAGTCATGAAAGTCAAGGACCTACATCCAAGATTACTCTATCCAGCGAAGCTTTCATTAAATTGGAAGGGCAGATAAAGTGCTTCCCAGATAAGGTCAAGTTAAAGGAGTTCATCACCACCAAGCCCTTGTTATATGAAATGTTAAGGAGACTTATCTAAGAAAAAGACGATAACCAAAACTATGGACAGTAAATGACAACAAACTCACAACTCTCAACAACTGAACCTAAAAAACAAAAGCAAAAATAAATTAAGCAAACATCTAGAACAGGAACAGAATCACAAAAATGGAGATCACATGTAAGGTTATCAGCAGGGGAGTGGGAGGAGGAGAGCGGGGAAAAGGTACAGAGAATAAGTAGCATAAATGGTAGATACAAAATAGACAGAGGGAGGTTAAGAATAGCATAGGAAATGTAGAAGCCAAAGAACTTATATGTACGATCTATGAACATGAACTAAGGGGGTCAGGAATGTTGGTGGGAGGGGGGATGCAGAGTGGAAGGGAATAAAGGGGAGAAAAATGGGACAACTGTAATATCATAATCAATAAAATACACTTAAAAAATCTGTTTGCCATAGATGTGTGAGTTAATTTCTGGACTCTCAGTTCTATTCCATTGTTCTTACCTATTCTTATGCCAGTGCCACACCCATTTGACTACTGTGGTTTATATTAGCTTTGAAATTGGGAAATATGAGTCTCTGATTTGTTCTTTTTTTTTCTCTCTTTTTAAAAAAATATTTTATTGATTATTATATTACGGTTGTCCCAATTTTTTCCTGCCTTTCCCCAATCCATGCAGCACCCCCACTCCCTCAGGCAATACTCCCACCATTGTTCATGTTCATGGGTCATGCTCATCCACATAAGCTCTTTGGCTACTCCATTTCCTATACTGTATTTTACGTTCCCATGGCTATTCTGTAACTACCTATTTGTACTTCTTTTTTTTTAATATATTTTATTGATTATGCTATTACAGTTGTCCCATTTCTCCCCCATCATTCCCCTCCACCCTGCACACCCTCTCCCACCCACATTCCCCCCTTTAGTTCATGTCCATGTGTCATAAGTTCTTTAGCTTCTATATTTCCCATACTATTCTTGCCCTCCCCCTGTCTATTTTCTACCCACCATCTATGCTACTTATTCTGTGTACCTTTCCCCCCACTCTCCTCCTCCCATGCCCCTGTTGCTAACCCTCCATATGATCTCCATTTCTGTGGTTCTGTTCCTGTTCTAGCTGTTTGCTTAGTTTGCTTTTGTTGTAGATGTGGTTCTTAATAGCTGCGAGTTTGCTGTCTTTTCGCTGTCATATTTTTTATCTTCTCTTTCTTATATAAGTCCCTTGAACATTTCATATAATAAGGGCTTGGTGATGATGAACTCCTTGAACTTGACCTTATCTGAGAAACGCTTTATCTGTCCTTCCATTCTAAATGACAGCTTTGCTGGATAGAGCAATTTTGGATGTAGGTCCCTGCTTTTCAAGATTTCAAACATTTCTTTCCAGCCCCTTCTTGCCTGGAAGGTCTCTTTTGAGAAATCAGCTGACAGTCTGATGGGCACTCCTTTGTAGGTGACTGTCCCCTTATCCCTTGCTGCTTCTAGAATTCTCTCCTTCATTTTAATCTTGGCTAATGTAATTACGATGTGCCTTGGTGTATTCCTCCTTGGGTCCAATTTCTTTGGGACTCTCTGAGCTTCCTGGACGTCCTGGCTGTCTATTTCCTTTGCCAAATTGGGGAAGTTCTCCTTGATTATTTGTTCAAACAAGTTTTCCACTTGTTGCTCTTCTTCTTCCCCTTCTGGGACCCCTATAATTCGGATGTTGGGATGCTTAACGATGTCCGGGAGGTTCCTAAGCCTCTCCTCATTTTTTTGAATTGTTTCTTCCTCGTTTTCTGTTTGGTTGTTAGTTTCTTCCTTCTGGTCCACTCCATTGATTTGAGTCCCAGTTTTCCTTCCATCTCTATGGGTTCCCCATGCATCTTCCTTCATTTCACGTATTGTAGCCTGCATTTTTTCATCTAATTTGTGAGCAAAATCAACCAATTCTGTGAGCATTTTGATGACCAGTGCTTTGAACTGTGCATCTGATAGGTTGGCTACCCTTCAGGGCTTAGAGGAATTGGCTATGGGGCTTTCATTTGTTCTCCGGTTTGAGCCATTTTTGGTGGTTTTTTTTTGTTTGTTTGTTTGTTTGTTTTTTTGTTTTGGTTTTATTCTGGTCGCTACTATTACGTAGTGAGGGGTGGAGCCTCAGGCGCTCCCCAGTGTGGGGCAGCCCAGTCGCTGGTTTGTGACGCTGTATGTGGGGGCGGGGTCTGAGAGGGAACAATGGCGCCTGCTCCACTCTCTCCTGGATTCAGTCCCTTCCGCCACTTCCCCTCTGCCTGGACCGTCTGCTCGCGGGAATGTGGGACCACCTGGTCAGCCAGCTGCCTTGTGCGGCCTCACTGGGTCTGCACAGTTGCCCCCCTGTGCCTGGGGACCGCCAGCTGCCGCCTGTGCACCTGGGAACTGCTAGCCGCTGCTGCTTGCATTCCTGGGTCCGCACCTCCACTTTTTCCTGCCGCGACTACACCCCTCTTACCGGTCTGGATGAATGGTTGTTGGACTTCCGTACAGTTCAATTTTCTATCAGTTCTGGTTGTTTTCTTATTTCTAAATATTTGTTGTCCTTAATTTTGGTTATGAGAGGAGGCACAGTGTGTCTGCCTACACCTCCATCTTGGCCGGAAGTCTGATTTGTTCTTTTTTCAAGATTGTTTTGGCTCTTCAGAGCCTCCCATGGGCTCAGGCCACGCTGCTCCGGGGGCCCTCACGTTCTCCTCACAGGATCGCTCAGAGTGACTTGCGTCTTGCCCATTGCTCCCAGCCTGTGTGACCCCAGCGCTAGGCAGGCCCCAGAGGTGCTCTTAGCCAACCACCTGCTCAATACTGGGATTCCTATAGCCCCTGTGACAGCCGCCCCCCCCCCCCCCGTCCCGCCCCTGTCTCTGTTTAAATACTTCAGACAGAAGCCTTCACAGCAGCGAGTTTCCTGTTGGGACAGGATTTGCTTCCCACTCTGGGAAGTGAGGGTTGTGTACCCAGAGACGAGACTGGGCCCTTAGCCCTGGCAGTTAACAGCTACCAAATACAGTTTGAGGACCTCAGGCCCTCCCACCCCACCCTGGCCCCTCATTCTTGTGGGTCGTCCCTGACCGCACTGTGGCCGAGCCCACCGTCCCCCGGTCATTTTATCGCTGCTGTGTCCTGGTGTGGAAGAGTGGGCAGGCTGGGCATGGCCCCCAGTCCTCTCAGGAGGGGCAGTGGCCAGCAGGGGAGCGATCCTGCCGGCCGGTGGGGGGAGCACTACTCGGCGGCCTGCTAGGGCGGCACGGAGCTCCCCCAGGCACGCCAGCTGCTGCTGCAGCCCCGCGTGCTGCTGCGGGCTGTCCTCTGCAGATGCGGCCCACGTGCAGGCCGTCCACAGCCCTGGCAGTTCTCTGCCCCACTGGTTCCTCCCCTCCTGCTGCCCACTCCCTGATACCACCGGGGCAGTTTCCCTGGCTGAGAAAGCGGCTGTTATCTGCAGGTGGCGCTGGGGGGCTGGCCGGCTTGGCTGCCTCTGTGAGGAGAAGAGACTAGGGAACCAGGGGAGCAATGGGGTGGGTGGTGGGGGCAGCGGGGTGGGAAGGCAGCTATCCTCTGGGCACCCCCAATGTGGATACTCGTCTGATTTTCTCAGAATCTTACTTCCTTATATTCCTCTTCAAGGTGGAACAAATTTGGTCTCTGCATGAACCTCTCTATACCCTATCATTGTGGAAAGGGGCTGCCTCTACCCTCCTCCTATGATGCATCCCTCCATTTTGGCTGCTCCTCCAGGCCAGCCCCTTCCGCTCTGGTCGTGCCTTTCTCAACACTCCTTCCTACACCCTCCCAGACTCCATGACCCCGTGCCCATTGTAGGCAGGAGAAATGGCTGAACAGCAGCCCCTGAGAAAAGGCTGGGTGAGGAGCCAGAGGGGGCCGGGGCCAGGCGCTGGGTTGTCGACTGGAAGTTCAATATGAAGCAGCAGCGCGATGTGATTGATGGTCAAAACGGTGAGTCAGGCAGGCTTCCCCAGGGAAGGGCAGAGCCAGGGCCCGGGCCGCCCTGTGCTCGGCGCTGGGGGTTGTGGTCTGCTCGGGGCACCGTACATTATAAATACTTTTTCTCATTAGCAAAAGCAGTTTATGTTCTTTGCAGGAACTTTAGAAAATATAAATAAGTACAAGGAAAAGAATACAAATTACCAATAATTTCACTCCCATTTTTATTCTATTATTATAACCTATTTTTCCACTTACTAATTTTTCATATTACTAAAATATTCTTATTTATTGTTTCATCATTTTAATAACTATATAACATTTCATTGTTCATGATAGTAGTAATTGAAGATTTTTTCTTTGCATTTACCTTATGTATCAGGCACATTCATTGATTCTTTGAAATTGAGATCGATACTCTTATTATTATCCCAATTATACAGATAAGGAGAGTGAGGCACAGAGAGGCTGAGTAACTTGCACAAGGTAACACAGTGATAAATGGCAGAGTCAAATTTTGAACACAGTTCATCTGGCTCTAGGACCTTATTTCCACACTCTTTTGCCTGTCAAACCACAGACATACCATAGTTTATTTATAGTGATAGCTGTTTAGGTTGTTTCTAATTTTTTTACCATTATAAACAATATCCTGATGAACATTTGTGTGACCTCAGTGTTCTAATTATCATCAATTATTTCCTTAACATCTACTCCAGGAGTGGAATTTATGGAACAAACAGCATGAACATTTTTCAGGCTTTTCGGTGTATTTCCAGCTTCCTTTCAGAGGGATGTTTCTCAAAGCACATTCTCACCTGCTGGGCCTGGTACTTTCAGGGGAAGCCTGACCACTGAAGTCTGACCAAGTCTGACCATCGTAGGGAAGACAGGATGGTGCAATGGACAGAAGTAGTTTCCTAAGGGGCAGCTAAAGGGACTGGAGTTATTTATCCTGGAGGAGACTTGGAGTGTTGGAGGGGGTTGAGGCCCACACTCGTGGCTGTAATCGAATATGCGAAGGCTGTGGAGTAGAAGAGTCCCGAGGCCCGAGAGCAGAGGTGGACCAGTGGGCTGCGTTTGAAGTGGTGGAGAGCCGTTGTCCTGTTCGGGGCTAGCGCATGGCCATGGATGGACGGATGGCGGGGGGGTGTTGTAAACGTTACACATCCTGCTCCCATCCCTGGCTTGGGCTTGTGCAGGGCATGCACGTGGGGAAGGGCTGGTACCACCCATCCACCCATGCCACACTGCTCCCCCACAAAGCATTACGTCTCTGAATCTTAGCTGAGGAATCTGCTTGCCTTTCTACCCCCACCTCGGGGAGCCTGGCCCGGCCTGGTACTTCTGTCCGTCTGTCCCCTTGGAGCCTGAGTAGCACAGCCTGGCTTGTGTCATAGGCCATTCAACTCCTCCATTATGCATGAGGGGGACCCAGCGGTGAGCGAGTGAGCAAGCAGGAGTGGTGGTGGGGTGAGTGGTTATTAATAAACAAGTGTATTGTGTGGAGTTCCATTCACCGCACTCTCAGAGGCTCAGAGGACGTGGTGGGCTTGAGATAATAAAGCCCTGTTTATGCTGCAGAGGGCTGGGGAGGTGGCAGTGGGCGTGGCAAGGCGCTGGGGAGCCAGGGGCTATTTTGATTCCACTTCTGGCAGAGCTGCTGTGTTTGCTTTGAGACCAGCATCCAAGGGAAGGTCTAGCGGAGTTTGATTCAGGGGTGCACCTGCCTGCTGGATTGCCCAGGGTCTAGGAAATGCCTAGCTTTCCATCCACACTCGTCCCCTTGGAGGGAGACTGAGAAGACGCTGGATGAACTGGACCAGGACTCCATCCGGCAGGAGGTAGGATGGTCAGCTCTATCCTGTTTCTTGGCCTTCTGTCCCCACCCGTTCCCCCTTCTGGGTGAGTCCTTCTGGTTTGGCTTTCAAAGGCTACTAAGTGTCATGTATTAAATTGTGCATAATTTCCTGATGATGCTGGAACTGTGTGTGTGTACAAGGTCTGCAAGAAGCTTCCTGGCCAATAAGTGGACCAGTTTGGTGTTAGGATCTGGGATGTAAAACAAGCAAGCTAGAAGGCAGAGAAGCAATTATAGTGAATCAGCTGAAATTTAAGAAAAGAGAAGCAAGGGACAAGGCTCTCAAGCCTGGGTATGGGTGGGCAGGGGAGCTTTGGTCTGAGGAGTGAAGGTGTCTGGGAAAGGAAGGTGCTGAAGAGCATTTGAGCAGAGACAAAATCCAGGGCTGCGTGTGTAGTTGCGAAGGCAGAGTTAACTCTGACTTGTCCATGTGGACACTGAAGCCCTCCCTTTCTCTCCTTCAGCCCTCCCCTCTGGTCTCCAGCATCCCAAACCAGCCCTCTCTCTCCAGCCAACCCAATCCTCTCAGTCCATCTATCTCTGGATCTGAGGCTAGGAATGTAGAGCTGCTGGTTGGGAGGAAATAAGAATAGGTCATTTTGCTCTCAGTTGGTTCCTAGGGGTGCAGAGCAGGTGCTGGTTCAGGGGAGTCTTGGTTCTCTGTCACTTAGTGCTGAACCAAAACAAGGAGAAAGCCAGAGCCCAGGTAGACCTGGGTTACCTGGCTCCACCAGGAGTTGATGCTGCTCCCTTTGACCTTTGCAAGTGGCTATGGCCAGAGCTCCCCTGAGGTAGGAAACCCTTTCATCTTGAGACAGCTCTGCTGAGAGGTGTACTGATTTGGCTGTGACTTGCGAAGGGAAAGGAGGCCAGCGGTTGGGACAGTCTGTCCTGCCCTCCTTATGTGTAGGGCTTCCCGTGGCAGTGGTTTGGACCCAGTGGCTTTCAATTTTTGTTTGGATTGAAGGTTCAGTTACCCTGCTTAACCCAGGAGGGCTTGAGGCTGCATTAGAGCCAGAATGGGCTGGTTCTAGGTTATTGGAGGAACACTGCATTCCTGGCTCCTACCAGAAGAGGACAGGCCAGTACACCCCCCAGCCCAAGGACAGAGTGTCAGAGACTCTGGGCTCCGCAGGCTGCTCCTGCACCCCTGTGACCTGAGCAAACAGTGCAGCTTCCTTGGGCACAAGCATACTGGCATCAGCCGCCCTGGCCTGGCCTCAGCCGTGGGGTGAGGAGGAAGCGTTGCAGATTGGGTAGCTCCTGCTGGGGCCCTCCATTGCTGCAGATGCTGTGGACACTGGCTTCCCTTCCCCCTCCTACAGTCTGAAGAAGCAGTGACTATTCTTAGAAGCATCTGCATGCTCCTGAGAGCACTGTCTTCGATGTATGTGCCAGGCTGGATGCCCTTCTACTTAGAGAGGGTAAGCAAGCTGGTGAAACTGCTGGAGGTCGGAGTGGGGGAGTATGTGGTCAGCCCACCTGTCTCAGCCCAGCAGAGCTGGCCTGGAGGAACAGCCCGGCGTCCTGCACCAAGCTTTTCGGGCATCCTGCTGGCTGTGGTTGTCAGTTGCTGTGGGAAGTCCCTGCAAGGTCCAGGAACAGCGACAGGGCCTTCCTCACAGGGGCAGGCAGGCTGAGTCACACTGTGGGCACCGCCCTCTCTGAGACTGTCTGCTCATGGTGTACCAGGAGGGAGGTGGCCTTCCCCAGCGATAGGAGCACCATCAGCGACAGTCACAGAGGCGACTGTTCATGCAGAGCTTACTCGGGCGTAGGCACTGTTCCCAGCACTCCATGCCCGTCCTCTCGTGTAAACCTCCCGACGACCTATGCTGTCCTCCTTTTAGAATCCATAAAACTGAGACCCAGAGAAGTTACACAGCACACTGTCAGTGGCTGTTGCCTCCCAGTAGAAGGCAACAACGCGTATTGTTCTAGTGGCCACAAGGAGGAGTGAGGTCAGATGCAAGGAGAGACGTCCCGGGAGTGAGAAGGTCCGTCTTCCCTAGAGATCCCCGAGCGGCCTCTCGCTCTTCCTGCAGGCTGCATTCCGCGTGGATGACGACCTAAGGGGTTTTGTCTCAGTGGCCAGTCCGTGGAAGAGTAACCTAGGGGGTAACCACCAGCAGCTTCTGGGTACACCAAGGGACCAGGTTTTGGACGTGGGAGAAGGCCGGGGAGGCCAGCGAATTGCCCAGGATGAGAGAGGGAGCCGAGAGAGAAACTGCCTGGGATCTCTGGAGCAGTCTGTGGATTAATGAAGCTTCCTTTCCTCCCTCCTGTCCGACGTGTCTCCTTCACCGAGAAAGAAGTCTTCAGTCACAGGGGACGGTGTGTGTGTGTGTGTGTGCGCGTGTGCGGGCGCGCGCCCACATGGGGGCTTGTGCTCGCGCGGTCTCTCCTCCCTGGACTTGCTGCAGTGACGAGTGGGTGCAGCCAGCACCTGGAGGCAGTGGCGGGTGTCAGACGCGTGGGCGTGGGACCAGGTTGCCTGGGCTCCAGAGCCAGTTCCACCCCTAGCTGGGCGACTCCTGGTTTCCTTGTCTGTCGAATGTGATATTAATAGCACCTGCCTCTTAGACTTTGTGAAGGCAAATAAACCCGTCCATGAGATCATTTAGCACGGGAGGAAGAGAGGAGGTTCTTCTGTCCAAGGCCGTGTGGTCATTTCCGTCCCTCCTGCTTCCTGCTGCCCACCCCCAGTAGCCAGTGGGAAGGAGGTACTCCATGGCCAGGCCTTTTCTCCCTGGCTGCCTTCAGCCCACTTATTTCTGGTCCCTGGAGGTGAGATTCCTCATTTCTGACTTCACGGGTCTTCCTCACAGCTCAGCTGGTGTCCAGCTATTTGGGGCCTGAGGATCGAATTGTGGCTTATTCCACCTCCTGCCTGGCCCGTGACGGGCTCCCACCATCCTGCGTCCACCTCCCTGTCCCCGCCTTGGCTCCTCGTGGAGGTTGCATCTGCCCAGGAGCCTTCCCTTCCTCTGCCAGCACCCTGCTCCTCTTCCCACCCAGGCCTTGTCCCTGGTCTTTGCATCATCCAGTTCACACATCTCAGGAATGCCGGGACACTTTGCATGCCTAAAGCAAACATCTGTTGACATTTAGAAATGCTTAAAGGCTCACATTTTCATTTCTGTGCGAACACAGCATATTCTCCTTCCGGTGCTGGAAACTTAAGAGGACAGCCCGGCGATGAGGTCAGCTCACACGTGTACTCACTTTTGAAAAGTGAGTAACTTCCCACTTTGCTCTAGAGTGGGCAGGGTCAGAGAGAGAGGGTCGGGTGGAGGGTGGCATATGCTTTCCAGCTGTCCCTAGTCCCCCCAGTTACTGCCCTGTGCCTTGGATGTGTGCCCCCATTCAGTCCCCTCTATGGCAAGGCAGATACCACAGTCCCCAGCCTGTCTGTAGAAGGTGAAATGGTGAAGGTCAGTGACTTCCCTGAGGTCAGACCAGGATTAAGTGGGAAAGCCAGAATTCAAGGGTGGGTCTTCGTTCCCCCTGGAATCACACGGCCTCCAGAAGAAGGTGGTTGGAGAGGGTGGTAATGCAGACACACCTGAGTGCTGATTACCCTAGAGCTGGGTTTCCGACTCTGAGCAAATCCGCACGTCCTGCCATTGTCTCTTCTCTCTAAGTGTCCATCCCTCGGCTGCGAACCTCCCTGCAGGGAAGAGGGGGACCCCGCCTTCACCACTCTCCATAGCCTCCAGGTTAGACCACCCTGCCGGAGCCTCCAGCTTACCAGAAGTCCACGTGCCTGAGAGTAGACTATATTTTGCCGGAAGAAGGGGAAAGAAACAGAATAAGAAATCCGGAGGTGCCAGTGTGGTACAGGGTTATGAAGTCAGAGTACTTCCCTTCTCTGAAAGCAAGCTGTGAGGAACTATTCTGCAAACTTTTGTAGACTGTGTGGGAGACCCAAGGGCTGAAACCTGCACAGACCGTAGATACAACTGCTTCAGGCCCCAGGCCTGGGCCCTTCTCAGAGCTTCCCCCTCCCTGAGGCCCTCAGCTCGCTGCTGGGGGCACTTTGTCAGGAGAACAAAAGTGACAGGGTAATGGGCCTGAGCACACGCGGAGAGCCAGTGGTAGGTACCTGCCACTCTCGTACCCCCTCCACAGATCCCCAACTGAGGTAGGATGAGATTAACTAGTTCTCAAGGAGCGTTCGGAGCTCTAACCTCCACCAGCCTGAGTCGAGGTCTGATGGGGTCTTGGTTGGACGGACTCGGAAATTCTGGGCTCGGTGGGAGAGGTGGAGGCAGGAGGGGCCTGTGGGCCTCTGGGATGCAGCGCAGAATCACGGGCTAAACACAGTCATTTGGGATGTGTCATCCTTCCTGAGCCCGTAAGGTCTGCCTTCTAAATCACCGCTAAAGCATGCGACTCTCTTACCAGAGCTCTCGGGGTTTTTGTCCTTTAACTTTCAAAATCCACAGTATTGGTGTACAGTTTATGTTCAGTAAAATGTACTCATTTTAAGGGTATAGTCAGCTGAGTTTTGACAAATGTATACACCCCTGTAACCCCCCCGCCCCCCACCGCCCACCACTCCAATCAAGATGTAGAATGTTTCATCACCCTTAAAAATCCCCACACCTCATTTGCAGTCCCTGGCCCCTGCTGCCACCGGAGGTCGGTATTGCCTGTCCCAGATGCCTGCGTGTGCAATGTGGTCTCCTGGGGCCTCTTCCGGCCTTTGACCAGCCTCAGGGAGCGTAGGAGTTACTTGAGACTCACACCTCTGGTCTCTGTACTCTCTTCACCCCGCCCTGCGCCCCCAGCCTTCTCTTTCCCTGGCTTGTGGGCACGGGGTACCAGGCTCTGCGGCAGGAAAATGTCCCTTGCCCTGCGCCAGCACTCAGTCCAGGGAAGTAGCAGAGAGGAGAGATTTGTGTGAGTTTTGGCCTATAGCTGAGGAGCTCAAGATGCAGGGGGTGACTCTTAACCAAGAAATGGACGTAGAAGGGAATCTGGAATGGATGGTTCCAGAAGGGAAGCCTGGGTAATGTGGGGGTGGGGGGCAGCTGGGCTGTCCTTTCCTGCCACAGGCTTTGCCCCCGGTGTCCACTGTCACTGACATTCTTTGCATCCGGGTGAGTGTGAAGGCTGCTTCCCTGGGGACCGTTTACCTTGGAGTTCCGAGTCCTTCCGAGGAAATGGAGGGGCGGGGAGTTGACAACCGACTTCAGAGGGCAGCTCCAGCTGGGTGCCAGAGAGGCATGTGTCCTGCCTAGCAGGGAGGTGCTGGAGGTCAAGGAGCAGGGCCCTCAGCTTGCTCACTGAGCTTGCTACCATCCTGTCCTATTCTGTCCTGTCCTGCCACCCTGCTTGTGCCCAGGCCCGCAGCTCCTCCTCTCCTTGGGCAAGCGGAAGGGCAGCAGCCAAGCCTGGTTCTTCCATGGTCGCGGTGATCCTGAGACGCTCCTCTTTGAGGAGGACACAGTGCTGAGGATTTGCTGCCCTTTGACTTTCTGGGACCCAGCTGACCCATTTTTACAAGTGGGTATATTTTAGGGTGCTTTCAGCCCTTGGGAAAAGGATACAAACTAAATCAAGATGTTGTCATAATGGTATTTTTTTCCTGTTATTATTATTTCGCTGTGGTAGAATATACACAGTATATAATTTACCACTTTAACCATTTGCAAGTGCACAGCTCTGCGGCACTAAGTACATTCACATGTTGTACAACCATCACCACCATCCGTCTCTGTAACTTTCCATGCTCCTCAGCAGAAGTCCTCTACTCCGTAAACAATAACTCTTTCCTCTATTCTACTTTCTGTCTCTATGCATTCGACTATTCTGAGAAGCTCATCCAAGTAGAATCACACAGTATTTGTGTGTCTGGTTTATTTCACTTAACATAATGTCTTCTAGGTTCACCCATGATGTAGCAAGTATCAGAATTCCATTCCTTTTTAAAGCTGAATGATCTTTCATTTACAGGTAGACCACATTTTGTTTATCCATTCATCTGGCGATGGACATCTGGGTTGTTTCTATCTTTTGGCTGTCGTGAACAATGCTGCTATTATGAACATTTGTGTACAAATATCTCTTCAAGTCATTATGGTATTTAAATGCTCAGCAGCCCTTCCAAGCAATGCCACCTGTTTAAACCTACTGCCACCAGAGTGGTGGGCGTTTCCCTTCCCCAGCCTGCTACTCTGTATCCTCTACTTCGGTGCCTGTGGCAAATGGTGTGCTTCAAACACTTCAGTCTTCAGTGGGGCTTGGGACTCAGGTTTCCCGGGCAATGGAGATTTGAGTTCCGTTCTCTACAAGCTTCCCCGCGCCCCCCTGCCCCCCCCCCCCCCCCGCCGCAGTATATCTTAGTTACTCTTGGCCACCAGCTGACTTCTGGAGTTTGATTTCATTAAGCTTCTTAATACAAGAATACAACAGAACATCTTTCTTTCATAAAGGAAAGAACCTAAATTTTATCAAGCATGTACTGCGTGTTACTAGGTGCACTTTGAAGGTTGTCACGTTTATAAGGCAGCCTGGTGAGACAGGAACAGAATCTGAGTTCAAGGGTAAGGAAGCCCAGGAGAGGCTCAGAGAGGGTAGGTTATTGCCCAAGCTCACAGTGGCTGATGTTATTTCTATACACCACCTAAATGCCTCCCTGGTCCTTCAAATGCAAACAAGCCAGAGAAATTTCCTGGGCCTTTTCTTTCAAATCGAAGTCTAGGCCTGGAGTTCCCCCTATGATTTGAAAAGAATACCATTTGGGTTTTCTTGCTGTAGTTCTGGTAAAATATGGAATTATTAATTAATTAATGCTTTGTTTTATTTTTCAAAATATACAAATGCGAAGAGAATAGTGACCTGAATCCCTACGTTCCTATCACTCAGCTACAGTCATTACTGCTTGGCCAGTCTTGTTTCATTGGTCCATCTGGTGCCTCTGGTCTGTGGGGGCCTCCCACGGGGTGTAGCAGCAGTTGGTGGTTTCCACAAGAGGGTAGGGAATCCGCAGATCTGGGCACCCTGGAGCTCTCTTTCAGCTGGAAGAGTGTTAATTGCCACCGGTTGGAATCCCCTCTGATGGTGCATTATTCTGCTGGTTACTGAGCACCATCCAGGAGGCGGGGGGGGGGGGGGGCACATCTTTAGAGGGGCCTGGAAAGACCTGGTGGGGTGGGATGCAAAGAGACTTCCCTTAAAGCATTTTACTGGTTGATTTTATTAAAATTCTTCCGAATGGGAAGAGAGAAGGTCATGTGAGGATAACTGTCCCCTTAGGGGAACAAAAGCCAAGGCATTCTGAGGATAGAGCAGGGACCAGCAGAAAAGATTGTTAGGGCCTCTTCAACAAGCTCTAACATTTTCGTTTTTATTTTTTAAAATACTGACCACGTGCCAGGTAGTGAGCTCAGTGTGGGAATTCAGCTATAGCACATTGGTATCTGCTCTCAGGAAATCTGTGGTCCCCCTAAAGAATAGCTAAGAGCAACCAGCATTTGTGTGTCAGACCCTGTCAGTGCGTCGCGCACACTGTCCCTTTATCCCCCCAGAACAATCGGATGGGTTCGCTTATCTCCATTCTACAGGCAGGAAGCTGGGGCTCACTGCACCCCACCTGTCTGTGCGGAATGAGGAGTGTGGGGAGGAAGGACAGAGGGAGGAGAGTGTAGAGGGGGTAGGGGACCCCCCCCCCCAGGCTGCAGGTGTCTGCCTCTGCAAGTCCCACTGGGCGTGCTTTCTCAGGATTGGCGGCAACCCAATGGAACAGTTTTCCCTCTCTCCTTTGTGGAAGACTATGGGACTTGTTTTTCTTCCGAAGACAGGGCAGTTCTTTGGCAAGAGAGGAAGAGTGAAGACTGGAACTTGAGAGAGTTATTTCCTTAGCCTGCAGAAAGGGATAGAGAGAAGACAATTGAGTTAGTTTATTTGTTCTGCTTTTTTTTTTTTTTTTTTTTAAGATTTGACATCTTTCAAGAGAGAGAAGGTGCAAGAATGAGTTCGCTTAAGTATAAGGAAGGGGCGTTTTCTGTGCAGTGGTCAGGTGGTTTGGGGTTCTCGGGCAGGTGGGCTCTGGTCGCAGGAGCAGCTGGTGGTGCTGCCATCCGACACCTGGGGGGAAGCTGGCTCGGTGCGCACCGTTTCTGAAGGGGGCCTGCCTTGTGAATTTGAATATGTTTTTCTAGGGCTGGAAAATAGACTCAGCTAGCATGTCTGTAGCAGGGGCAGTGAATGATTTATTTTAAAAGAAAACCTTGAACCTCTTTTCCACTCGCCTCAGTCAGCCCCTTATCCCTGCCCATGTTTAAACCATAACCTGGAGGGTTAAGGTAGAGTTAGAAGGCTCTGCTGGCCCCACCAAAAAGGTTGTGAGCATTGAAATGAGGGTCCCAGGCTGGGATCCCTTTTAAGGAACCGAGAGAAAAGCAAAGTGTTTATTGTTGGCATTTTAATTTTTAATTCATTAAAAAAAAAAAAAAGGTCTGGGCCCTGGCTGGGTGGCTCAGGTGGTTGCAGCGTACAACGAAATGGCAGCCAGCCAGCCAGTCAGTGTGTCTCTCACTCTCACCACCCTCCCTCCCTCCTTCCTTTCCCTCCTTCCTTCCTTCCTTCCTTCCTTCCTTCCTTCCTTCCTTCCTTCCTTCCTTCCTTCCTTTCTCTCTCTCTCTTTCTCTCTCTCTCTCTCAAATCAATAATAAAAAAATATCCTCAGATGAGGATCAAAAAAACATGTTTAAAAAAGTGAAGACCTGGGTTTTCTCTGTGAGTAGGGAGAGATGCCATCTGAGACACGGGAGAATGGAACATCCGAGGTTCTTCCCAGGTGTGTGATTTTGTTTTATTTTCTGGTTTCCTGACCCTGACTTCCTGGGTTTTAATTTAAAAGCAAGATTTAGTGCAGGATCAGCTTCAAGTAGAACCCAAGAGAAAACCCTGTCCTCGTATCACCGCATGGTCTCCGTTTGCACCTTGCTGCCAGAGGGAGGGGCAGATGAACGTGGATGAGGAAGGACACCTCCTGTGGGAACCGGGGCGGGGTGGGGGGAGCTTCCCAAACCCACAGCAGAAACGCTTCTGCTCAGAACGAACAGCACAGAGTGTGGCTGCCCGCCCTCCCTCCCTCTGGGGACTACAACTCACATAGACCGGTTGCTATGGATACAGGCAGCTGAGGTTCCCCTGGGGTAGTGGCAGTGGCTGCGGTGGAGGGAGAGGTTGTTTGTTGCGGTGATGCTGACGCGGGGCCTGGAGTCAGTAGTTGCCCATGATGGAACCCCAGCACGGAGAGCGGGGAGTGGGTACCAGCCTTGCCTGAGCCTCCACCTGGGCCGCCCAGGGGCCTGGGCGGCCCGTCCCTGTGGGTGTGTGCATCTGAGGTAGGCCACACCTGTGTGGAGCTGCTGTGCTTTAGGTGGCTGGTGGGGGACAGTTCCTGGTAGGAGGCCCATTCTTCCAGGACAGGTGCACACTTCTCTCCTCTCTTCTCATTTTGGAGCTGGCCAGAACTGATGCTACTAGTGTCCCTGCCCCAGGAGCGCGTTTCTGGATTGGAGGCTACCCAGCACCGCTCCGCTGTGTGGGGGGCCCTGTGTCAGAGGGAGGGGAACGTAGTCCCTACCATCAGTGAACTCCCGGTAGCTCCCAGTCCCATGGGACAGCCAGACACACGAGTGGCATGGGAGGTGGGCAAAGACAGGAGGAAAAACCCAGCACTTTCTGGCTTCAGACCCTCCAGCGGCCTCCCTCCACACTTCCCTCAAAGTCAGACTCGCCTCTGTGGCCCTTGCTGCCGCTCTTCCCCAGGCTCCACCAGAGCAGCAGAAGGCTCTGGGCTCCTCTCCACTGTCCCACTGGCTCCTGCCTGCCCGGGGCCCTTCCCTTCCCTTCCCTTCCCTTCCCAGCTCACTCTCACTTTTCACCTTATTTATTCAGGCCCTTGCTGTGATATCACTGTCCGACCATCCTCTGTCAAAGCAGCCCTCTCTGTCCTTCCCACGTCCTCACGTGCCCTCTCTCCCTGCTTTACTTTTCTTCAACGGCACTTTTCACTGTCGGCACTTGCATTGCTTGTTTACTGTTCGGTTGCCTGCCTCCCCTACTGGAAGGTCAGCTGCTCCATTGCTGGGACAGTGTCTTGTTTACCACCAAGTCCCCTTGCCAAGAGCATCGCCTGGCACATGCGGGAGCTCGATAAATATTGGATGAATGAGTGACAACCGTGCAGCTTATGGAGAACATTGAATTCTGTGAGAATGTTTACAGCGTGCTCTCTGCTAGTGGTGAAGATGAAACTTCTTGTTTGCCATTCTAATTTGCAATTGAAAGACAATTTTTCTAAAATTAGATTTTGATTTTTTAAGACAGTATCTCTGACACTGGGGTATACAGACCTCTGAGGGTTCTTAGATACACTCATGAGAGTTTGGGGATATCTTTTTTCCTTTGGAAGATGTCTATATGTTGTCAAGTTTGGGAAACCCGTGTGTAGCTACTGAAAATCATGTACATAAGGGCTCGTGAGGTAGGGCACGTTGAGGGGGGAGGGGGGAGGACTTCCTGGAAAGCCGATCTTGAGCAGTGGTTGTTAAGAAGGAGCAGGTCTTAATACAGTGCGAACGAGCTTTGGGTGACTTGCTTTTTGATGGTTGAGAGCCCCCGTGGGCCATCAGGTAGTACATCCGCCTGGCTGAAATGGAGTCTGAGCTTGGCCAGAACGGGGCGAGGCAGTGAGGGCACTTCCGGCCCTGAAAGCCTGATTGGAGTGACAGCTGTGCGGGGCGGGACGCACTGGTGCGCTGACCCATAAACTGCTCTCTGGCCCCTCCTACCCCATCACTCACACCTCACTGAAGTCACATTGGCATGGTGGCCCCTCCTGGGAGCTCTGGGCCCCCTCCTGTGGCCTGTGCAGCTGGGGCGTGGAGTGTGTGCGAGTCAGCTGGCAGGTGGAAGATGACCCAGCCCTCGGGGAGGATGCTCCCAGCTCACCAGCTTGCTGTCCTTTGTTTCACTGGGAGTCAACCAGGCCAGAGGTCAGCATTTTCCTTGGAAGGCTGTCAGCGCTGGCCTGCGGCTGAGGAGGAGCAGGGTCAAATTCCCGCAGAGTGGGCCGGGATAAGGGCCTATCTCTCGCATCAGCTCTCCACTGTCTGCAGCCTGGCTGGTGCCAGTGGCGGTGGCTGGCAAGGCGGCTTCCGCAGCCTGGTCACAGGACCATAGACCTGGGCAGCTGGGAGCCCTTTAAAGCTATGCAGTGACCCCCTTGTTGTAGGGCTGAGGTGCTCAAGGACCAGAGAGTTACTGAAGAGCTGGGACACCCAGGGGTGTCCAACGCCCACTTCAGTGCTCTGGGGCCACGTCCCGTTTGGGACCGGATCTCGGGTGGGCACTGGGACCTGTGCAACAATGCTTCGGCCCCTCAGTCTCCACACACGCTCCTCCCTCAGAAGCATTAAGTTCTTTCAGGAGGTTAAAATAAATGTATCCTGCTCTCTGCTGGAGTGGCAATTATTCTTCTTGGACACATGACGGTGATGTGGCTTCCCAACCTGTCAGGCATGATGGAAGGCGCTAGGCTTCAAGCAAGACTGTGTTTGGGGACAGCCCCATAGGTGATGGCTGTGTGTGGAGTGGCCCCACGTTGGAAAGGCAGCCAGGCCTAAGGAAGACGAGGTCTGTGCCCAGCAAGGCACTGCCCTTCTCTGGCGGCAGCTTCCCTCCGCACCTTCCCAGTTCTTCCAGTATCAGTGGTTCCCAGGTTTTGAGGTCCCTACCTCCTGCCCTTTCGAGCCTGGAGGGCAAGAGAGCCTGGCTGGGGCATGGAGGGCACGTGAGTCGAGGCAAGGAGGGGGTGTTCTCCCTACTTAGTCTGGAGGAGGGAGCAGTGGCTAAGTGTCAAGAGCTCTGCTTTTGGAGTCCAGGAGATGTAGGTTAGCAACAAGCTCTTCCCCTTGACCTTGACTAGGTGACTTAACCTTTTTGAGCCTCAGTCTCCTGAAAAGTGGAGCTAACAGCACCTCACGCATCGCACTGCGATGAGGGTTCCCCGAGACGACGCCCAGCAGCAGAGCACTGGGGCAAGCACCCCGTCCAGTGGGGAGGTGCGGCCCGGAACCCAGCCTCGGCGCCGTCTGCTCTGTGCCCAGCACTGTGCCGGTGTTACAGAAAACGGAGAGAACTTCACACATCAGCCACTGGGCAGGGCGTTCCACCAGAGAGAGAATTACACACAAGAGAGGATGGCGCAAAACACACTAGTAAATAAAACTAAAATGCGGCACTTTGACCACAGGGTGTTGGGGAGAGAGCCATAAGGGAAAACGGTTTGAAAGGGCTTTTGAGGAATTGAGAGTGAGATTAGGGAAAAGGTTGATATATATTCAAAATAACATTCCACTTTTATTTATTTTTTAAATATTTTATTTATTTATATTTACAGTGAGGGGAATGGAGAGAGAAAGAAAGGGACAGAAACATTGATGTGTGAGAGAGACATCCATCAGTTGCCTTTGTTCGCCCCCTAGCTGGGGACCTGGCCCGCAACCCAGCTATGTGCCCTGACTGGGAATCGAACTGGTGACCTTTCAGTTTGCAGGCCACACTCAATCCACTGAGCCACAGCAGCCAGGACTAATATTCCACTTTTAGTATCTCCCCTTTGCCTCTCCCCTGAAGCGAACACTTCAGAATAATACAGGGTGGAGCAAAGAGGGAGGCCTCTGGCCGAGGGGCCAGGCAGAAGTTCTTGAGGGTAGCAGCCCACTGGGTGCGTCCTTCCCAAGGACCAGAAGGTCTGCATGGCTAGATGGGGAAAGAATCTCCCACCCTCTTTGCTCTCGCTGGACTCTGTAGGATGCTAGAAATATTTTTCAACCCACCAAAGGAGAAAGAATCGACCAGGACTGGTGCCAAAATATTCAGTTAATTCAAAAGAGCCTTTTGTTGGATGAAGAAAGTGGCTGGGCTGGAGCCTCCTCTTCTGGCATCATGGCCTGGCGGGTGGGGTCTTCCATTCTTGTCCACTGCTGGGTTCAGAGGTGATCAGCCTGTTCTGGAGTGTGTCCAGTTCCACCAGCTAGTCTCTTCGCCTTCGACAAACCTTCAGCCCCTCTGGCCCCTGCCGCTTTCCCTGTGAAATGGCAGTGACGGTCCCACTTCCTCTGAAGGGCAAGGGCGGACAGAAGGGTCCCTTGCTCCCCCTCCGGCTCTCAGTCTGAGGCTGGGTGAGTGAGTGTTGCCCCTTCCAGATTGGGCGCCCAGGATGCCAAGCGTGGAATTCTGCCATTCAGTTCAGAATTTGCCCAAACGCACATTTTTTTTTCCTGCCCAGTGATGGCCAGTCTTTTTCCTTTCAGGGGTAATTTGATTTTTGGAAGCAACCTTATCGGGACAGTAGGTGTAGGATCAAGCTGAATGGAGATACTTTTAGTTCTAGCAAATGAAGCTGATTTCATTTGGCTTCTGAACTGACTCAGAAGTTGGTTCCAAATAAAATTTCAGAAACGTTTTGAGCAAGAGCTGCATCCCGTAGAATACAGATGGTAGGTGCTTAAAATTTTAAGGACAGCGCTCAGTTGGGTACAGTAATTCTGATTTTTTAAAAATGAATTTGCTACTTTATGTTTACACCTCATGTTTTTAAAAAAGTAATTATCCTATTCATTTCTAGTCATTTTCTAATGCATTTGTTTTATGTTTGGGTATATGCACTTTTTGTTTTCTTAAAAGTGTGACCTACCCAGGACATTTTTAGTTATAAAAACATAAACTGTCCCTGGCCAGGTGGCTTAGTTGGTTGAAGCGTCATCCTGTACACCCAAAGGTTGTGGGTTCAATCCCCGGTCAGGGCACATACCTGGGTTGCGGGTTCAGTTCCCGCTCATGGTGCATGCAGGGGGCAACCAGTTGATGTTTCCCTCTCTCTCCCTTCCTCTCTCTCTAAAATCAATAAACATATCTCGAGTGAGGATTTAAAAAAAACCCATAAAATGTCCTGTCTCAGTGGTTTTATTTTTACTTTTTAAATATTTATTTATTTATTTTTAGAGAGAGGGGTAAGGAGAGAGAAAGAGAGGGAAAGAAACATCAATGTGTGGCTGCCTCTGGGGTACTCCCTACGGGAGACCTGGCCTGCAACCCAAGCATGTGCCCTGACTGGGAATTGAACCTGCGACCCTTTGCTTCACAGGCCAGTGCCCGACCCTGTCTCAGTGGTTTTTGAACCTAAATGGCTGGGTTCTTGCATGGTGTTACTCAGTGAGTCTGGGTTGGGGCTTAGTAACTTGCATTTTAATATACTCCCAGTGGTGCTGCTGCTCCAGGACCGTGTTTTGAGAGCCCCTGGCCCAGACAAAGGGGCCTTGGCGATCCGACTTGACCCTTTTATCCTGCATATTGGTGAACCGAAGCCCAGAGAAGCAACTCCTGTACCAAGTGTTCTATGACTAGTTTAGTGACAAAGCTGGGACTGAAACCCAGGCACTCAATATGTCCAGTCTAGTTGGAGACTAGTTAACTGACTGTAGCTTTTCAGGGTTTTGCTGGACCTTCCTGATTTCAAATAACCTGTTCTCTTAACCCCATCAGTACAATCGTGTCATGATTTTTACTTCACCATGGGAATAGCTTATGCCTGATTGCCTTGTAAGAAAATAGTGATAAAAAGTAAACTTTTTTTAAAAATTGTGACAAAATATATACAACCCCAAATTTAACCATTTGAAGGGTACCCACAGTCTGTGGCATTAAGCACAACCTCATTGCTGTGCAGCCGCAGCCACATTAAGCTCCAGAACTTCTCCATCTTCCCAAACTGAAAGTCTGTACCTGCTAAACAGTAACTTCCCGCTCCCCTCTACCCTCCATAACCCCTGTTCTACTTTCTGTCTCTATGAATTTAAGTACTCTAGGTCCCCCGTATAAGTGGATTCATACCGTATTTGTCCTTTTATGACTGGTTTATTTCACTGAGCATAGTACCTTTGGGGTTCATCGGTGTTGTACCACATGTCAGAATTTACTTTCTTTTGAAAGCTAAGTAATATTCCACTGACGAATTTACCACAGATTGTTTATCCGTTCATCCGCTGACGGACACTTGGTGTTGCTTCCACCTCTTGGTTTTTCTGAATAATGCTGCCTTGAATATGGGTATGCAAATGTCTGTTTGAGTCCCTGCTTTCGATTTTATTGAGGTTTTTTTCCTGCTTTCAGTTCTTGTGGTAGATACCCAGAAGACAGATTGCTGGATTATATGGCAATTCTGTTTAATATTTTTTTATTCTTGCCCAAGGACGTAGAGAAAGGGGAAGGGAGGGGGAAAAAGAGAGGGAGAGAAACATCGATGGGTTGCCTCTTGCACGCGCCCCACCTGTACATCGAATCCACAACCTAAGCTCATGCCCTGATGGGAAATTGAACCTGCAACCTTTTGTTTTATGAGACGATGCTACAACCAACTGAGCCACACCAGCCAGGGCTATGTTTAATTTTTTCAGGAACCTGATTTGCTTTTGATTCTGAAAGTTTAAGGAATATGGATTTGCTACTAATGAACACAGATGCTCCTTCTCTTATAATGAAGTTACATCCCAGTAAACCCAACGTGGGTTAAAAATATTGTAAGTTGAAAACACATTTAATGCATCTAATATACCGAACATCATAGGTCTGCCTGGCTGGTTTCCACCGAATAAGCACCACTTTCACACCATCATAAAGTTGAAAATCTTAAGTTGACCATGTAGGCCAAGTCGGGGACTGGAGCCCAGACAGTCCCTGGCACCTACCCATCTGGCACTCAGGGTGGAAGATGAGTCACTGCCCTGAGGCCGTGTGGTACAGTGGCCCTGCCACACGTCCAGTACCAGAGGTTGCAGATGGACTCCCTGGTGTTCTCTGTTCCTCTCCTTGGCTCTGCTCTGATGGCACCGTCACCAGTCTGTGTTCAGACTTATCTCCCACTTTGTCTTTGGGCCTTTATCTGTAATCCTGTCTACCGAATCTTGCCAGCCTCCAAACGGCCCACTGTACTGCAGAACGATGTCCAGAACTGCTGGGGCCAGCCCCATTACACGGCACCTTCAGTTTTCTAGGTGAAACATCACTGTGATCCGGGAGGCAGCGTGCCAGGGGTGGATGGGAAGACCTCCCATGTAATAGAGATTAGAAATACTTATCGAATGAATGAATGAATGAATGAGTGTCACAAGGGGGCTGGAATGTTGTTAGGCTGGGTTCTAGGACTGGGCATCTCACAAGCAATAACCAACTACTTGGGTTGGTTTTTACCACTGCCCAATGGTCTTGGGGGCTGCACCGCCTCCAAGGAACCTTGGGCTGCCTGGAGTTAGAGGGACCCGCTCAGAAGCCTGGTGCTTTCTACTTCTAAATAGGTTGAGGGTTGGAGCATGTGCCTTCCTCGAGGTCCGCCCTCATTTGGAGGGAGCTAGAGCAACGGCTCCCAGAATCGGCAACATGTTGGGAGCTGAAGGAGAAGAAAGAACAGGCTCTAGATTTGTCAGCTCACCATCCCACCTCGAGTCTGCAAAAATCCAAAGTCTCTTCGGCTGGCCTGAGGCTATGGTGACGCTTCAAACCAAAATTACGGTATTTTTAAGTTGAAAGAAAACTAGGATGACACGGCATTCTCTTCTGGGTTGATTTACACATTCCTCCTATCAATGAAGTTAAATCACTCGCAGCCAGGCGTGGAGCTCCCAAAAGGCATGTATCCAATCACTTTTCCACCCTTCCTCCCTGAGGCAGTTAACTGAGTGGCTGGGCACTTAATTTTTTTTTTTTTTTTTACTTTAAAGCATTAAGATGCCCATTATTGATGTCATCAGAAATTACTCTTTTGGTCGCGTTTCAGAGGTCCATTATCCAGGTTAACAGAGAGGAGAAGTGGAGCAGATGGTAGTTAATCCACAGAATCCCTGTTGACTCAGAATCGCAACATTTTAATTTATTTTTTATCAGCAGATGATGCCGCCTTTCTGTATGAGTTTTATGGTTTACGATTCACTTTTGCACACGTGCTTTTACACAGTAATGACTGTCTTGTCAGATGCAGGGACTGTGTGTTTCTCTTTCTCCGGGCTGTTTTCCCAGGAGTGGGTAGATCCTCTCCATGGTGTATTACCCTTGTTTCCTTTCCTTAGGTTAGAATAGAGGCATCTAAGAGGTCCCAGGTCCCAGAAACCCTCAGGGAAGGTATGTCCCTGTGTGGTAATTGGTGCTATCTCTCAGGCTGCTGGGAGTGGTCATCAGGTCTTCTGAGTGCAAATGTGTGGAATCCGTAATGTCCCTGCTTGTGGCTGATTGTAACCAGACCCCACCGTATGTCAGCATCATTCTGCTGTTAAAAGGGCAGTTCCCCTCTAGCAGCTGACTAACCTTTCCTGCTGCTCCTTGTGCACAAATGAGAGCCAGTTTCTTTCCTTGAGGCTATAATAGAGCCATCAAATGAGACCAGCCAGGTCCTGGTGGGCCCCCCGTCTGAGGGCTGCCCTCCGCCTCTGCGGTAGAGCAGTGAGGCAGATGTGGCTGACGCGCCGCTGTGAGACCTGCAGGAAGAGTTCGTTATTCAGCTCTTCAGGTGGTCAGAGATGGAGGCGTGAGACGTCTCTTTGGTAACTAACATCCATCGCTCCTTCCATCCATTCATCCAGGTAGTGTTTGCTGAGCATGTGCTTGTGGTGGCAGTGGGCCTGGGGTCAGAGCTGCGGGAGGCCTGGCGTGTGCCTTCGCAAAGCCTCCAGTGTGCCGAAGGAAACCAGACTGCTCTACCCGAAAATCTAGGCAGCAGCACAAGGCAGGCCTTAGGGGAACTGGCCTCGTACTTTGTAAGTAATAAAGGGAATGGGCGGAACCCAAGCTCTTGCTCCTTACCTAGGCATGCAGGAGAGGTGAAGCATTTGAAGCCTCCTAAGTAAAGATACTTAAGGAAAACAGTGTCTGTGTCTTTGGAAAGCAAGACCCTTTTCTCAGGGGGGTTATTAGAAGGAGTAACAGTGCAGGCATCTGTTGGTGCTCGCCCAGTGGTGGGCCAGGTGGTCTGATGCCCAGTGGTGGGCCAGGTGGTCCAGTGTCCAGTGGTGGGCCAGGTAGCCTGATACCCCAGTGGTGGGCCAACTGGTCCGATGGCCAGTGGTGGGCCAGGTGGTTTGGTGCCCGGTTGTGGGCCAGGCCTTCTTGGGCAAGCATAGTGGGACGGGCACAGAAGGTATTACCTCAATTGAGAACAAAAGAAATTTGGGTCTCCATCAAAGCAGCTAGACACAAGGTACCTAAAGTCATATTTGAGGATTTAATGTAAAGTTCTCCTCTCTGATGGGATGCTAGATTATTTGACATCTTGGCCTGGAGTCCCTGGACTGCAGAGGCTTATGTGCTACACCTTCGCTAGAGAGTGCAACCCCAGAGAACAGTGAGGAAGAAGCCAGAGAGGCAGGGAAAGAGAGCGAGCCAAGGTGAGGCTCTGTTAGCAATCTGGCCACCACATGGTATCAAGCCCAAGCAATGGCTTGGGCTTTAGGGCTGTAGGAAATGACCACTCCTCAGGACAGTTGGTCAGGAGAGGAAGGGTTGCCCTCTCCTGTCAGTCAAAGATTTGTCCCACTGGGCATTAAATCCCCTGCAGTTCTGGCTTACACATGGACAGGTCTGTGTTGTCTCGCCCCTCAGTGTCAACTGGAATTCCCAGGGCTAGAAGCAAGAGGTACAGGAAGTAGGCAGAGGTCTGGGCACTGTAAGGTAGTGCCCGTGTGAAGGGGCAGCTCTTACAGAGCTGGTCTTTACGGCAGTGTCTGGGGCTGGGAGGAAAGGCCAAAGGCCACAGAGACAGGTGTAGCTGAGGGGCACTTGACTACACCCCTGCACGCACCACACCACAGTGGAGGCAAGAGAGGTTTTCTTCACCTGGAAGAGTGCGGGGCCTAGAGTGGGGCTGGGTGGGGTGGGCCAGGAAGCATTACTGGTTTTCTCTGGGTGAAGGGGAAAGATGCCCAGGTAGGCAACAGCAGCCCCCACTTAGTCTGCTGCAGCCAAACCTCTGGTCAAACTAACCTGGTCCACAAAGAAACCATTATCTTCTGCAATCCTGGCCTCAGCCCTGCACCAAACCCAGCCCTGGGAGGAAGATTCCGTGGGCTCCTCTGTTAATACTGAGCACCAAGGATATGTCTCATATTGGTGTAGGCATGTGATACTTTCTAAAAATTTGAGTAAATAAGTGATCCCCATGGCAAACCACATATCGGCATAACAGGATGGCTCAGGGTTAGTAAAATGACACATGTCGAATAAACATGAATTCTCTGACACCAACTACATGTTTCGACATTGCTTTTGCTAGTTGACATTCACCCTTCTTTACCTTCTTGAATAGTTAATTCCTTCCTTGGACTCCTAAGACTTTCCCAGTCTTTAGTAAAAGTAGTGCCACTATCTACTTCTGTAACAGTTATCCATTGCTATACAACATGCTACCCCAAATTTAGGGGCTTAACACAACCATATCATTTATTCCTAATGCCATGGGTCAGTAATTTAAGCCAAGCCTGGCTGGAGCATTCTTCTGGGTGTCATGCCTACAGCCACTTATGGGGCTGCAGTCACCTGGTGGCCCAGATGGGGCTGGATGATCTCAGATGGCCTCGGATGTCTGGCGTGAGCTGCTGTCACCTGGTCCATCTGGGCCGTGCCATCCAACATGGTAGCAACCAGCCACAGGTGGCCGCTGAGCACTTGCAGTGTGGCAGCCTGATCTGAGATGTGTTGTAAATGTAAAATACACATTTTATTTCTGATTCTGAAGACTTAGTCACTGTATCTAATGTGAACTATCACTTAATAATTTTTATATATTGATTACATGTTGATATGATAATATTTTGAATTTGGGTTAAACAAAATATATTAGAATGAATTTCACCTGCTTTTTAGTTTTTTAATATGACAGCTAGAAAATTGAAAATTATATATGTGGCTTGCATTATTATATTTCTATTGGACAGTGTTGTACCATATAAATGAAATGTATAGTTGCATTACAAATGGAACTATGGCTTATATTTCACAGTTTACACAATTAAATAATGAGGTAGATGTATGGCCCTACCTCTCCACGCTGGCCCATTCATTTCACTCTGGTGGAAGGATCTAGAATCCCTGAAGGATGATTTAAGCTCAGCGGGTTAAGCGACTTGGTGAGAACGAGAAGCCAGGACTCCTGCTGCCCAGGAGTCCTGGCCATGCTGCTTGTGCCCTGAGCTGATGCTGGTTGAATCCCAGGGACCATCTGTACTTCCCTCTTTCTGGACACCCCAGATGCCTTCTCTACCCCTCTCACAGCTCATGCCTTCATGCCACAGGCAGTCAGACGTTTTCTTCTCAAGTCCAAACACCAGAAGCAGATGCTTCAGTCAGAGTCCTGCACTTTGGCATTCTGCAGTTGATGTTCTCTCACCTAACCTGACCAGGTGGGAGAGAAGGCAGCAGGGCTCCTACACCAACCTGGAACCAACAGTGAGAAGCAGAGACCGCTGTTATTGACAGCCACTGGGCTGGGCTAAAGCACACCCTCCCAGCCTTCAGACCCAAATGCTCAGAGGTCACAAAGGAAGTCTGCAGCTCCTATGGCCACAACAAAGCAGAACTGTACCATACACCTTGCAGAAAGAGGCCCAAAGATAAACATTGTTAGGCAGTAGGAAAATAATGATCAGTTTTGTAGTGATCCAGATGAGACTTGAACTAAAGCACAGCAGGAAGCTTGGATAGTAAGGAACAGAGTAATTAAGCACTTAGAAGCCAAAAGACAGGAATTAGATAGGGAGGTTTGGAGAGAGAGAAGAGTCTAGGTCTCAGGTCTAGCCAGGTGAGCCTGCTGGGTGATGGTGCCATCCACTGATAATGTGACTAGAAGGAGGAGGGGGCGTTTGGTAGAGAAGATCCTGGGTCTCGTGTGTCTAAGGTACCAGTGGCAGATCTAAGTGGAGATGGTGAGTAAACAGCTGGAAATAAGGATTTAGTTGTGTGAGAGAAGGAAGGACATGAGAAATGGATGTGGGAGTCACTCTTCTGTAGGAGGTGGTTGAAACCATTGATAGAGATAAGATTCTCCAGGGAGACAGTGGGATTAAGAACACATTGCTGAGAGTGAGGCCCTGGGAAATAGCTGTGTTTGAAGTGCAGGGAAAGGAAACAGAATCTCTGAAGGAGACCAAGAAGTAATCTAGCAACAGGGCCTTGATCTGTAATTACTAAAGAAAAGGAGAAAGATTCCTAGAACATAGTGGTCCGAGTTTATCCTTTTATTCCCCAAAGGACTTTGTACCTAGAAGATGTGCAATTAATGTTTATTAAGTTAGATTAAGTTGCATTGGATTGCACTGCACTGGTTTGAGCTGGATGGAGTTACTGCTTCCTGAGTTGCTCCTGCAGTTTTAGGCACCCGCCCCATCCAGCTGCTGCCCCATTCCTTCCTCTTGTTCACTAAGTCCTGGATGCAGCAGGAACTTTGTTGTCCGATGAAACATTTCAGGGCCTTAGGGAAAGCCAGTACGGATTACCTCACCAATCGCCATTTACCTGCCTTCAGGTGACTGCACAGAATGCCCAGATAACAGAGGCTTCAAATGACATTTAATTACCTCGCATAATAAACATTCTGAACGTAGGTGGTTTCAGGTTTGGAGCAGGACTTCAGTTACAAAGGACCCAGGCCTTTGGTTTGTTTGTTTTTCCATTTTGGTATCTAGTCAGTCTACTCTTAGTCCTGAGGTTTATCACCTCACGGTTATGACATGGCAGCCATATTTCCAAGGATCGTGTTCTAAAGTAGACAAGCTCTTGGCAGGAATACAGTGTCAGGCCTGCACTGTATTTCTGACAGAGAAAATAATCTTTGTCAGAAGTTTTCCCAGCTGACTTTCTCTTATGCTTAATTGGCCAACTTGGCCATAATGCTCATCCCTAAACCAACCACTAGCAAAGGGGAACAGTATTACCGTGCCGGTGTAGCCAAGTTATGGTCATCCGTGGAGCTAGAGGAAGATCCATCTTCCCTGAACGTGGTACCACCAAAAAACAAGCAAACTGGGGTCTCATAAACTAGGGAAGAAAGAAGGAATGACTGTAGGGTAGGAAACCAATGGTGTCTTCCAATTCCTCACTTATTGGGTGCTTACTATGTATTAAGGGCAGTTATTTCACCACCGGTCAGATTTTAAATTACTGAGTAGATGCCCTTCCTACTGCCCCCTGTTGGCCTCTGTTATCCTTGGAGGTCTTTCCTGCTTGAAAATCGAACCAACCCTCTAGGATCTTCTCAGTTCTAAGCCAGTCTTGGGGCCAATTTCCGCCCATATTGGTGGGTGTATCTACCCTTGACTTTGAAAATCTTGTATTCCCATTACCTTTGTTCTGCTTGTCCTCTCCACCCCCCTTCCCTTCCTCCCTTGAAAGTATTTGATCACCTACTCTCCTTTCTGTCTTTGATCAGTCTCCATCCCCTTGGTTTCAGTTTCCATCAGTCAACCTCGATGTCACCTATAAGCTTGTTGATTCACTTTTCTTTTTTTTTTCCTACCCTGTTCACTCTTTCCCACTTTGTGATTTGCATTATTCCATTCTTCAGGAGTCATCTGCTCACTTCTGCTGACTGTCCCCGATTTGGACATGGATCCTGGCTCAGAAAGTTCCAGTGAGGCCCCTTGCTTTGACAGAAGGGCACCTTCCTAGCCATTAACAGTGCTGCCTCTGGAGAGGACCTGACTTGGGTGCGAGGGGGTGTTGAGAGATTCATTAATGTCATCTGTATTCCTTGAGTCTTTTACTGCAAGAATGTATTATGTTGCTTACACAATTAAAAAAAAACCTGCTAGCCCAGCGCACAGAGCTTTCCGCATTCCAGCTCCTCTCCCACTATTCTACGTGAATTTCCCTCTCCGTTCCAACTGACATCCTTCTTGCCCCTTTTTGAGCCTTGAATTGTTGCTCAAAACACAACGTAGTATGAAATGACCTATGCCTTTCCATCCTGACTTACGTATTTTTCAGACCATAAGATGCACCTAGGTTTTAGAGGAGGAAAATAGGAAAAAAATTTTTGAAGCAAAAAATGTGGTAAAATATTTAATGACATAATAACATAATATTTCACCAATGTAAATGTAAACAGAACTCAGCAGCAGCATTAACAACCATTATTCCTCCCAAATTTGGGGGCAGGGTGCATCTTACAGCCTGAAAAAATACAGTATTTAATTTCTACCCCCTTTTTAAAGCTTCCAAGACCTGAACTTGGAAGAGCTTGCCAACAGCCCATTCCACTTCCTGCAGCCTCCACACCACCCCACAAGCTTCCCAGTCTCCTCCTTCCCTGAACTCCTGATGCACTTTGCTGTTGTCCATCAGGGCTCCAAACACATCTGTGTGTTGCCCAGCCTTGCTCTTCGTGCTGCCGAACGGGGCATCCATTCTCGCCGCCTTTATTCCTTCACTCTCTGATTCTTGCTGGTGGCACTAAATGTGGCTGGAGTGACTGAGACAGGATTTCACTTACAAAAAGTGGGCTTTAAGATGTCAGAAATGCGTTGCCTATGAACTGGTACACCTGAACTGTTCTTTCTTTCGGCTTTTAGATGTTTACTTCCTGATAATGTCTCTGTTGTTATAGCTTGAAGCACTAGTTGAATGCCACATTGTTACTACTTCCTATTTACCATACCCTCATAACAAGGTCCTAAAGGGACAGCATCATATCTTTCTCAGTAAGTATTTGGTGGTTTGATTTTAAAACTGTTTCCTTATATTTCCTTCATTGCTATATTTTCAAAACAACACTCACAGACTTTCTCTCTTTTTTTTTTAATACTTAAGACCCCATCTTTGAATTTCAGGGTTTATGTTTTCAGCCTCCTTTTATGTAAGTGACTGCTGACCCCATAATCACCTTCTTGGAGGCACAGTCTGCAAGAGCCTTCTCCAGGTGTCTGTTTCCCTCTCTGATCTGTAGCAGGTTCAGAAGGAAGGGAATCGGTTCTGCAAGGGGATAGGTCACCTGGAAGTGGCCCGATCACTGGCTTCCTTGCGATTATTTTGTCGAGAAGCTTCTGAACTGCACGTATCTCTGCCCATTCTTTGGTCGGAAGGAGAGAGCACAGAGCGGACCGAAAGGAATGAAATGGAGGCAGGAGAGCCAGAGAAGGGCAGTCACAAAAGCTGAATGCAGAGAACTGAGGTCCATTGCCTGAAATCGCTGAGAAATTAGTGGGAGGGGGAACATTGCAGCCCCCGCCTGCGGCTGCCGCTCGTTGGGTTTAGTCATTGTATTCTGAGTAGCATTTAAACTGGCATTTAGACAGGCCTAGAATGTGGATTCTTGCAGGGGAGGCAGCCAGCACAATCCAGCCTTGTTCCAGTTCTTTGAGGACTAAGGAAATAAATTTTAAAACAGTACCCTCCTTCCTGGGCTGTCACTTGTTTGTTTGCTCTGAGGATTTCTCAGTAACTCTTTGGTCTCTGCTGTATTTAAACTCTGCCCCTAGCCTCATGTGGGAACTGGTGGAAGGGAGACTCTGGGCTTATGTGAAAGGCCGGCGAGGTATTAATGGTGCCGTTCTACTTATGTTGGACTCATAGAGGGCCATGAACCAGGGTGTCTCACTCACATGTTCCTTTAGGCATCCATTCAATAAACACGTTCCAGGCCTTGGTTTTGTGTCCAGGACCATTCTAGGGACTGTTTGGGTTGGGAAAGAAGTAAAAGACTTGGTTCTTGCCTCAAGAATCTCTAGTCAACATATGATAATACTATTAATAATAATGGCTGACACCGTTTATTTAATCCCTTTTACTCTGACCAAGAAACCAGGCTAGAGACGTTATAGATATTGCTCAGTTTAATCATCAAACATTCCTTTTTGGGGAGGGAGCTCTTTTTTAAAAAATGAATCCTCACCTGAGAATATGCTTATTGATTTTTAGAGAGAGAGGAATGGAGAGAGAGAAAGGGAGAGAAACATTGATGTGAGAGAGAAACATCTGTCAGTCGCCTCCTGTACGGGCCCCAACAGGGATTGAACCCGCAACCTAGGTGTGGGCCCTGACCAGGAATCGAACCTGTGACCTTTTGATGCACAGAACAACACTCCAACCAACTGAGCCACCCGGCTAGGGCATCATCACACATTTTTTGAGTGCTTCATGTCTAGGCATAGTGCTGGGGGCTAGGGTAGGGAGCTAGTTCTAGCGGGAAAGACAGATAACATTAAACAAGTAATTGCTGGTGTGCCCGGGTGCCTTGCCACACTCAAGGGTGCTCTTTTCGGCAAATCCCCTGGAGCTTCTTAGAAATAACAAATGTAGAGCCCCACCCAGATGCGCTGCATTTTAACAAGATCGTTGGGTAATTTATTTCTATGCACACTGAAATTTGGGATTTAGTTTGGTCGGGAGTAGAAGATGAAGGAAGAGCTCTCCAAGGCAGTGACTTTTAATCTTAGCTGTGATGAAGACCCAGCAGGAAAGGAATGACAGATTGGGTGGCAGCCTGTGGGCCTCCTGGGACTGTGAGTCCAGTGTGACGGCAGAGCAGAGGGGGAGGCAGGGGCAGCTGGGGGAAGGCCTTGTAGACCAGGGTGAAGAATTTGGGCCCAGTGAGAATGGACTGAAGAGAAGTACTGGGCCCCATTTATAGCTGAGAGAACTGAAGCTCAGGCTACACAATTAACTAGTAACTCACTGGTAAACTAGTAAGAGCTGGAATGTATATCCAGGTCTCTAATGCCAAAGCCCATTTTCTCAACCACGACGTAAGTTTGTCCTCTCGGGACATTAAGAAGACAAAGTATAGGCATAATATAATTTTAATGCATCTCTGTGTAATTTAGGATCTGAAGAATCTTATAATGGCTTAAATAAAATAAGAGAATTAAATTTGCAGTAAAACAATAAAACACATGAACCAAGAGGAGACATAAATTTCATCTGAGCACAGATTTCCCCGCCTAAGTTTCTTAGAAGATATGGTATAAAAGGAGACACTGTAAGTTAAGTTAACTCTTATTGTCTGAAAAAATGAAGTAGACTTTCTTCTCAGAAATAATCTTTTTCTTGTCATTAAACTGTAAGAGGAAGCATTCAACAACTAATTATGAGAATAAGCACTCCGATTAAGCCAGAGTGTGGGCCGCAGTGCTCATGGGCCAGAAGGCAGGAGGGAGGCCCAGGGAGGGGAGAGGCCAAGTGCAGCCTGTGGGCTCCGCATCTCAGTCCACATGTGAGATTTTGGCCTTGGCACCAGCTCAGAAGATCAACTGAGATGCCCAGTCTCCTCCCAAGAGAGTCCAGGTCTTGTGTCGTTCACTGATACCTAAGAGGTCAGACTGGCTAGGCCAACCATGCCAGGGAGAGGGGAACTCAGACCCCATCCTTGGTGCTGGGGGAGATTAAAAGAGGAGATGGGAGCCCTGCGGGCTCCGGGAATTCTAAAGCTGTTGGAGATATGACCTTGAACCTTGGGGGGCTTCCAGTCTGACAGGAGAGGCACAGCCTCTACCTTCAGACAGCTCTGAGTATGATGAGGGACCCACAGCTCCCGTGTTCATGAAGTCCAGACAGAATGGGAGAATCACATCTGCCTGAAGGAGAGACAGAACACAGACGTAGGAGAATAAAAAAGCGCACAGTGATCCAAGTTACCAAAGCTATAAAAAAGGTTACACGGCACTCCTGGCTCCTCACTGCCACCAGAGGACATTCAAATGGGACGGTTTGCTGCTTCTTACCTTTTTTGACCAGCCACAAAAGCAACAAGTGTTCATCACATCTGCAAAATTAGAAGCCAGTGAAGAGCGTGATATCCCAGATGGTGCTACTCTGAATTAAGGGGTTTTTCTGCTCAGGGTTGATTTTAGGTTGCTACTTATGGCCCTGAAAGGAGAAGCTCCTGAGGCTGAGGCAGGTAACTGGGCACAACTCAGGCCACCTCTTCCCTTCCCCCTCATCCAAACCCCAACCTTACCCATAGCTCACACTCTGCGGCACAGCCAAGGCTGGTGGCATGGGTGGGGGTGACGCACTTGCCAGGTCCTGCCTCTGGAGAGAAGCTGAGCTTTCCAGCTTGTGTTCCAGAGCACTGTCCAGCATGTGCTGTGCTTGCCTGGCCCTGGCAAAGATGGGGTCCTTTCTGCCAGCCCTTCCTCACCAACACCTCCCATGGAGACCTGCAACTGCTGATGTTGGCCAAGAAAGAAAGAACTTGAGGTCTACTGGAAGGAACGTCAGCTTACAGAACATTCTTGCTTTTGTCCCATAGATGACTTACTTGTCACCTTGATCAAATTCTCCTCCATTCCTTTACTCTGCCGCCAGGACCACCAGGCTCCCATCAGCATTAAACTAAGGAAGCGTGGGGGACAGGGAGACCGTGTGATCTCAAATCATGACACCCAGGTTCAGTTCCTGACTCTACTGCTCCTAGCTGCATGACCTTGGTGAAGGGAGTTCTTTTTTTCCTCAGATAAGGGATTTTTAAAATTACATGAGCTTTAGTTTTCATACCTGTAAGATGAGAATGATGACAATACCTGCCTCACTGGGTCATTATGAAGATCAACTGCAGTGAATATATTGAGAAGGTTTGAAACTTTTAGAACATTTAATAACCAATGTGGTTTTTTAAATTGAGGTAATGTTGGTTAATACCATCATACAAATTTCAGGGGCACGAAACCCTAATTCAGTATCCGTATACTCTGCTGTGTGCTCAGCACCGAAAGTCTGCTTCCATCTGTCACCCTCATGCACTTGACTCTCTTTACACGGTTCGCCCTCCCCTCGTTCTCTCCCTCCCGGCCGTCACCCTTCTGTTGTTTGTGTCTACGACTTTGTTTTTGTCCTTTGTCGAGTGAAATCAAAAGGTTTGTCCTTTGTCATCTAACTTACTTCACTTAGCTGATACCCTGAAGATCTATCCATGTTGTCGCAAATGGCAGTTTTTCATCTTCAAGGCCGAGTAATATTCCATTATATATGCACACCACATCTTCTTATCCATTCATCCATTGATGGACACCTGTATTTCTTCTGCAGCCGGGCTATTGTAAATAATGCTGCAGTGAAGATAGGGGTGCATATATCTTTTCAAATTAGTGTTTTTAATTATTTAAATAAATACCCAGGAGAGGCATGAGGGATCCTATGGTAGTTCATTTTTAATTTTTTAAGGAATCTCCATACTTTTTTCCCATAGTGTCTGCACCAATTGACAGTCCCACCAACAGTATATGAGGGTTCCCTTTTCTTCACATTCTCTCCAACACTTATTTCTTGTCTTTTTGGGATTAACCATTCTTACAGGTATGAGGTGATACCTCATTGTAGTTTTGATTTGCATTTCCCTACCAATTAGTGATGTTGAACATCTTATATGCCTGTTGGCCATCTATGTGTCTTCCTTAGGCAAACGTCTATGTAGATCCTCTGCCCATGTTAAAATCAAATTGTTTGGTTTTTTTGTTGTTCAGTCGTATGAGGTTCTTTTTGTTTGTTTGTTTGTTTTTATGCTGAGCAGAGGGCATTTTTTCATTACTTCTAAAGAGAGAGGAAGGGAAAGAGGAAAGGATAGAGAGAAACATCAGTGCAAGACAGAAGCGTTGATTGGTTACCTCCATACATACCTGGACCAGGGATCGTATGCTTCTGGACCCTGGATGGAGCCTGCAACATAGGGGTGTGCTCTGACTAGGAATCGAACCTGCAACTTTTTGGTTACAGGATGACGCTTCAACCAACTGAGCCACACCAGCCAGCGCAGTTGTATGAGTTTTTAAAATATATTTTCTATATTAATTCTTTATCAGAAGTATCATTTGCAAATATTTTCTCCCATTCAGTTGGTTTCCTTTTTTTGTTGTTATTGTTGATGGTTCCCTTCTCTGTGTGGAAGCTTTTTAGTTTGATGTATCTTATTTATTTATTTTTGCTTTGTTTCCTTTGCCTTTGGAGTCAAATTCACAAAAACACCAATAATGCCAATGTCCAAAAACTTAGTACCTAAGTTTTCTTCTATGTATTTTAGTGTTTCAGGTCTTACATTCAAGTCGTTGATTTATTTTGAGTTAATTTTTATGTATGGTGGAAGATAGTGTTCTAGTTTCATCCTTTCGCAGATGGCTGTCCAGGTTTACCAACACCACTTATATTGACTTTCCTTTCCCCATTGTATTATTTTGGCTACTTTGTTTTGTTATAAATTACTTGCCCATAAATGTGTGGATTTATTTCCAGGCTATCAAGTCTGTTTCATTGATCCATGTGTCTGTTTTTCTGAGAATATCATACTATTTTGATTAATATAACTTTATAGTGTAGTTTGAAATCAGGGACTGTGTTACCTCTGGCTTTGTTCTTTTTTCTCAGGATTGCTTAGGCTATTCAGGGTCTTCTGTGATTCCATACACAGTTTAGGATTTTTTTGTTCTATTTCTATGAAAAATGCCATTGGGGTTTTGATAAAGATTGCATTGAATCTGTAGATTGCTTTAGATATTATGGACAAATTAACAATGCTAATTTTTCCAGTTCATGAATATGGAATATCTTTCCATTTCTTTGTGTCTTCCATTTCTTTCAACAATGTCTAGTAGTTTTCAGTCTTTCACCTCCTTCATTTGTTCTTGGGTATTTTATTCTTTTTGTTGTGATTGCAAATGGAATTGTTTTTTCATTTCTCTTTCTGATAGTTTGTTTTTAGTATATAGATATACAACAAATTTTTGTGTATTGATTTCGTATCCTGCAACTTTACCATATTCATTTATTACCTTCTATAGTTTTTTGGTGGAATCTTTAGGGTTTTCTATATATTAAATCATGTTGTCCACAAAGAGTAACAGTTTTACATTTTTCCTGGATATTTATTTTTCTTGTCTAATTGCTCTACCTAGGACTTCCAGTACTGTGTTGAAAGAAAGTGGTACAAGTGGGTATCCTTGTCTTTTTCTTGATCTTTAAGTTTTCTATCACTGACTATGATGCTAGCTGTGGGTTTGTCAAAGGTCTTTAGTATGTTGAGTATGTACTCTCCTTGGTCTTTAGTATGTTGAGTATGTACTCTCCTTTTATACCTATCTATTGAGAGTGTTTACAATCATAAATGAATGTTATATCTTGTCAAATGCTTTTCCTGCATCTGCTGAGATGATCCTATGATTTTGATTTTGTTAATGTGGTGATTCGTGTTGACTGATTAGTGGATGTTAAGTCATCCTTGTATCTTGGGAATGAACCTCACTTGATTGTGGTGTGTGATCCTTTTAATGTATCATATTCAATTTGCTAGTATTTTGTTGAGGATTTTTGTATCTATGTTTACCAAAAATATTGGGTTGTAATTTTGGTTTTGGGGGAGGGATGTCCTTGCCTGATTTTGGTATCAAGGTAGTAATGGTGGCCTCATAAAGTGAATTAGCAAACATTCACTTCGGTTTGGTAGAATTCACCAGTGAAGCCATTAGACCCTGGACTTCTGGGATTTGGGGGGAGGTTTTGATTACAGTTTCCTTACTAGTGATCAGTCTGTTCAGTTTTTCTAATTCTTCATGATTCAGTCTAGGAAGATTCTGTGCTTCTAAGGATTTTTCCATTTCTTCCAGGTTGTCCAGTTTGGTGGCATATGGCCTTGCACAGTATTCTTTTATAATCCTTTATATTTCTATGATATCCATTGTACCTTCTCTTCTTTCATTTCTGATTTTACTTATTTGAGTCTTTGTCTTCCTTAGTGAGTCTAGCTAAATGTTTATTAATTTTGTTTATGTTTTCAAAGAACCAGCTCTTCATTTTTATTTTTCTAATGTCTTTTTATTCTTTATTCATTTATCTCCACTCTGATTTTTATTATTTCCTCTCTTCTGCTGACTTTGGGCTTTGTTTGTGCTTCTTTTTCTAGTTCTTTAATGTGTAATGTTACATTGTTTATTCAGGATTTTTCTTGCTTCTTGAGATAGGTCTGTATTGCTATAAACTCCCCTCTTAGTACTGCTTTTGCTGCATCCCAAAGATTTTGGTGTGTCATATTTTCATTTTCATTTGTCTCTATGTGTCTTTTTATTTCTGCATTGACCCAGTAGTTATTTGGTAGCATGTTGTTTAATGTCCACATCTTTAAGATTGTTTTCAGCTTTCTTTTTGTACTTGATTTCTAATTTCATCCCATTGTAGTTGGGATGATACTTGTTAGGATTTCAGTCTTCTCAACTTGTTTCGTGCCCCAGCATATACTTTATCCTTGAGACTGTTCCATGTGCACTTGAGAAGAATGTGTATCCTGTCCCTTTGGGATGGAAAGTTCCATATGTGTATCTATTAAGTCCATCTGGTCTGATGTGTCATTTAAGGCCAATGTTTCCTTGTTGACTTTTTGTCTGGATGTTCTATCCATTGGTGTAAGCAGGGTGTTAAAGTCTCCTACTGTTACTGTGTTGCTGTCTGTTTCTCCCTTTAGATCTGTTCATAGTGGCTTTACATATTCTGGTGCTCTCAAATTAGGTGCATATATATTAATAAATGTTATATTTTTTATGAATTGTCTCCTTTATCATTATAAAATGTCCATAATTGTCTCTTGTTACCTTTTTTGTCTTGAAGCCAATTTCATCTGATAGAAGTATGGTTATGCCCATTGTTTTCTGGACACTGTTTGCTTGAAGTATCATCTTTTACCCTGTCGCTTTGAGCCTGTATTCATCTTTGGAGCTGAGATGAGTTGCCTTCAGGCAACATATAGTTGGCCATATTTTTTAATCCATCTAGCTACTCTGAGTCTTTTGATTGGTGAGTTCGGTCCATTAACAATTAGGGTGATTATTGATACATAAGGACTTATCACAGCCATTCTATCTTTTGTTTTCTGATTGCTCTGTGTCTCCACTGTTTATTTTCTCTTGTGTCTGCTATTTCAGTTTTGTGGTTTTCTTTTATGGTTTCCTCCATTTCTTTCTCTTTTTTTATGTTTTGTATTTCAGCTCTGGGTTTTTGTTTTGTGGTTACCGTGAGGTTTGTATAAAATGTCTCATAGATAAAATAGTTCTTTTTCTTCTGATAGCATTTTATCTTCATTCTATACAAATTCTGTCTGTTCATCCTTCCTTTTTCTATTTTGTTGTCACAAATTCTCCCTCTTTATATCTGCATTCATTACCAAAAGCAGTAGCTATAGTTATATTTAGTGCTTTTATCCCTTTAACCTTCATGTTATAATTAAGCGTTTAATGCCCTGCTGCTGTCTGACTGTCCCCTTACCCATGTTTTGTGTATTTTTGTCTTTTGTTTCAGTAGAAGAGCGTGTCCTGACATTTTTTGTGGTGCAGGTCGTGCGACAGTAAATCCCCTCCGCTTTTGTCTAGGAGAGCCTTTATCTCTCCTTCACATATGAAGGATAGCTTTGTGGGATGTATTATTCTTGGCTGGTAGTATCTGTCTTTAAATGTTTTGAATATGTCATTCCAACCTCTCTTGGCCTGCAGAATTCTGGTGAGAAATCTGATGATAACTTGATGGGGCTTCCTTTGTAGATTAGGGTCTTTTTTTCCCCTTGCTGCCTTGAGAATTATCATTGACTTTTGACAGTGTCTTGGAGAAGGTCTTTTTTTGCACTGAGATAATTAGGTGTTCTGTTAGCTTCTTGTAGTTGAATGCTCAGTTCCTTCCCTAGGTTAGGAAGTTCTTGTCAAGTATTTCTTTGGATAGGCTGCTTCTGGAATGCCCAGGATTGTCACATTGCCCCTTCTTGTGGATTCAGGCAGTTCTCACAGAGCTCTTTCATTAAAAAAAATCTTAGTTCTCTCTATCCTTCTATCTTAGTCATTTTTAGATTTCTGTCTTCAAACTCTCTAAGTCTCTCTTTCATGTACCCTGCTCTATTTCCAGGGCTTTCTGGTGCATTCTTTCTCATTTATTGAGTTCTTCAGTTCCAGCATCTCTGTTTGGTTCTTTTTTTATAGTTTCAATATCTTCTGTTTATTATTTTATTCCTGAGCTCACTGAACTGCCTTTACAGTTCTTTTGTATTTCACTGAGGATTTTTTAATGAATGCTGTGATTGCTATTTTGAATTGTCTATCATTTAGATCACAGTATTCCATGACTTTGACTTCGGTTTCTTGAGAATTTTTGTGTTCTTTCTGTGTTATTGTGTTACCTTGGTTATTCTGGTGGTTGATGGATTGTTCATATGCCAGCATATCTGAAGTGGTGAATCCTTTCTTATGTAGGTACTGTTTTGATTTTAACAGTTCAGCTGACTGATAATTAGATGTCTTCCTTTTGTTTTCCAGGAGGTGGTGCTATAGGCAAGTTTTTGTTTTCTGTTACCTGCGCTACTTGCACCTCCTGGGGGGGGGGGGCGGGTGGAGGGTGGCATCGCTATGGTCACTGGAGCTGAGCAGGAGGCATCACTATGGTCACTGGAGCTGAGCAGGAGCCGTTGCTTGGGTGATTGGGGTGGTGAGTGTCCTTGCTGTATCTGGGTTGCCTCGGTCTTGAGTCATCACCACCTTGGTGGGGGGATGTGGCAAGTGAGGGGAAGGTGGGTTCATAAGCCCAGCTACTTTATTCTTTGTGTGGTGTTGCTGTGCTGTAGCCCGGAGGCCATGGACATGTGCCTGTTCCTGCTACCGGGCTCAGCTGCTAGCAGTTGTGGGAGGGAGCCTGATTCTCAGGCACAGGCACTGCTCCCACCCCTCCCACCCTCTGCCGGGCTGTAGTGTGGGAGCCACACCCCAAATCCTCCCTGCTACTGCAGTAGCTGGGGCCCCGTGAGTGGGGAGCTGAACATGCGGCCACCACTCCTGCCCTTCCCCTCGTCCCACCTCCCCTGCGTGTTCCAGGGTGCTCGCCCTCAGACGCACTGGGGTGGGGCTCTCGCAGGTGTGCTCGTGGGTTGAGCACAGGAGCCTGTGTTGGGGCATAGATGTCTGACCGGTTGTCAGTGTAAAGGAAGATGCCCAGGGCAATTCTCACTCTGCCATGAGGCTGAGACATCACTCTTGCCATGTTTGAAGGGGCCATAGGTAGCTACCGTCCCTTTTCTCCTCACATAGTGTGGTGTTGCTAATGCTGGGGGGAAAGGCCATATACAAAACAAAAAGTTTATTAAAACATAAGAAATTAATATGAGCCAAAATAAGTGCCGAGTCCACTCAGGCTTGAGAACCTGACCAGTAGGAATAGCAGAGGTGGATAAAGGGTAAATGGGAACTCAGAGGCTAATGGGAGAAACAGACTAAGACTTGTGGCAGTAACACATGATACTAACTGCTGCGCTTCAGGTTCTGAGTGTGGGGGAGGTTTGAAGCAATGAGGGAAGTCTGCTTGGAGGAAATACTTTTTATTATGCCTGCATGTATAAATGTATTAATTTTTTCTACACATATTTTTTGGCCACTTACTTGGACTGGGTGCTGTTCTAGATGTCAGAGATACAGCAGTAAACTGATGAAATTCCTGTCTTCCCAGGAGCTCACACTTTAATGGGAAAAGACTGACAACAAACAAGTGAGGCATGCGGTGCGTAAGGAGGTGATAGGTGCTAAGGAGTGTAGAAAATAAAGCAGGTAAGGCAGATAAGCAGTGTTGGGGGGTGCAGTTCCAGACAGGGTGGCCAGGGCATTCCTAACTGAGAAGGGTACCCGGAACCGGGGCCCGAGGGAGGGAAGAAGACAGTAGGCAAGAATGGTGTGGGTCAGAAGAGCAGTGGAGAAGTGAGGGGAGAACAGATCCCGAAGGTGGAGGCAATAGGATTTGCTGAAGACTCCAGTGTAAAGTAAGAAAGAGGGAGGAAGGGAGAGGGAAGAGCCGGAGAAAGCTCTAAAGCTTTGTCATGAACAACCTGGAAGGTCAGTCATCCTTAAGTAAAATGGGAAGGGCTGTGTGTTGGTGGGTTGGGAAGGCTGTGTGTAGGGGGAAGAAGGTGAGAGTAGGAGCTGAGTTTTAGACTCTGAGACACCTGTTTCAGTTGGTTGGAGCATCATCCCATAAGCGGAAGGGGTGTGGGTTCAGTTCCCGTCGGGGCACATGCCTAGGTTGTGGGTTTGGTCCCTGGTCAGGGTGTATATGAGAGGCAACAGATCGACATTTCTCTTTCATATCTATGTTTCTCTCCCCTTTCTTTTCGTCCTGTCCCCTCTCTGTAAAATCAGTAGGCATGTCCTCAGGTGAGGATTACAAAAAAAGAAAGAAAGAAAAGAAATACAATCAGAGATGCCAAATGGGCAATTGGATATATGGGTCTGAAGTTCAGAGTAAAGGCCCGAGCTAGAGATTTAAAACTGGGTGTTTTTAGCACATAGATGCTACTCTATGCTACGAGACTAGGCGAGACTACCAAGGCAGAGAGTGCAAGTAGAGAAGAAATCCTAGGACCAAGGACAATATTAGAAGTTGGGGAGAAGAGCTAGGCTTAGTGTTAGAGAAGCAGCAGAGGAGATTGAGAAGGGGCAGCAAAAAGGAAGGGAGAAAACTAAGAGAGTGTGTTGTTTCAGATGCCAAGTGAAGTGTTTTTCCAGGAGGACAGAGCGCTCACTTCTGCTAGACCAAGAAAGATGACAACCAGGAATTTATTTACACTGTTGAGGTGACCCTGATAAGACCAGTGTTGGCTGAGTGCTGTGTGGGGGTGAGACGGGGTGGGAGCAGAATCTGGATTGGAATGGGCTTGAAAGAAATTTGGAGAAGAGAAATTGGAGGACATCACCGTGGGCAGGTCTTGTAAGCAGCTTCCTTGAAAGAGGAAGAGAAATAGGGCAGTAGCGAGAGGCAAGAGTGGGGGCAAGGGAAGGCTCTTTAGGTCTGGCTAGATCATAGCAGGCTTGTGAGCTGGTGGGAAAGGTCCAGTAAAGTGGGAGAACTGGGTGAGGCAGGATGAGAAGAGGGAACGAGGTTTGGAGCACAGGCTTCGTCCACGGGAGCAGGAGGGAAGGCGGAGCATTTGAGCACAGGTGCAGGCAGGTGGTTAAGGGGCCGTGAGGCCTCTGGAGATTCTCTTTGGCTGCTTCTGTTTCCCCTCGAAGAATTGCCATCAGATGAGGGCAAAAGGATGGGGAACACCCGTTTCTTTAAAAAATGAAGTATAAGAGAAAAAAGAGAGACGGAACTTACAGATTAAAAGAGACAATACATATATCAACAAATGTGTGGACTTTATGTGGATTCTGATTCAAACAAATAGTAAAAAAAAAAAAAAAGACATTCGTGATATCCTTGGAACTTAGATAATTATTATTGTTAATTTTGGAGGTGTGATCTTACTGAGGTTGTTTTATAAGGGGCCGTTGTCTTTTAGAGAGAAATGCTCAAATGTTTATAGATGAAATTGTACCATGGCAGGTATTGCTTCAGAATAACCCCATGGAAGGGCAAGGAGAAGTGGGGGCAGGGCTGGATGAGGGGTGCCGCCGGGTCAGGGTTGTTGATGTTGGCTGATGTGCACGGGGAGATTCATTGTGCTGTCTCTTTTCCTACTTCAAAATAAAAAGTAAACAAAGGACCAAAAGAATGGGGAAGGAGATGTTGGGGGTTTAAGAGAAGGGGGAGGTATGAGTTGCTATCCCAGAGAGCAGACAAGGGGAGATGCACTGACTGTCACACGCCATTCAGGGACCACGTGAGAGGCCCGAGAGCACGAAGGCGGAGGGAGGCCCTGCCTTGTGGGGGCACGCCTTCCCCGGCCATGTCCAGCTGCACCTGTGCAAACGCAGAAAAGGTGGAGGTTGAATTTAACCGGAGTTGTGGTTTTGACCAACCAAGTATGAGGAATGGAGGAGATCGTTCTCCCATCATGTTGCTGACGTCTCGGAGGACCGGGCCCTGCCTTTGCTTTGGAGATTTCACAGCTAATTCGACTAGCTTACTCCTCAGTCCACTCCCATGCTGCGACTAAATATAGTGCTCTATCACAAGTACCTGCAAAGAGGGGGACTGGGGGTTGTTTAATGCATGCAGTTTCAGTTGGGTTTGATGAAAAAGCTCTTTGAATGGGTGATGATGGTTACACAATAACATGCATGTACTTAATTCCGCAGAACTGTACACCTAAAATGGTTAGAATGGTAAATTTGGTGTAATGTATGTTTTACCACAATTTTAAGAAAAAATATTTATTTGGTTGTATCTATGAGAGAAAGAAGAGGCGGCAATGGAAGTGGTTCGAATCGCCTGTGTCCCGTGCTCCTGCCCTCCGGTCCTGAGCAGGGCACCTTGGTTTGCGTGTTCTCTGCCCGTGTGCATGCAGCTGGGAAAGGTGTGGTGTTCCGCCTCTCCGAACAATGGCTGCCACATCACAACCCCCTTCTCACTGGGTAGCTTGCTCAGCGGAGGAAGTCACTGAGACCCATAGAGTGCTCCCCTCGGCCCTCCTGTGTCCATCAGCGTGTGGTCTTTCGGACTATCCCCGGAAGCAGGAGACTGTCTTTCACTGGATCATTCTTTCCCAGTCACAGGATGGGGGTCCTGTCGCTTTAAGAAGAGACAGTTCATAAACAAAAGCGTTCTTCTCACTGGGTCATGTTACCAGTAACAATCTGTGTCTGAGTCATGGTGTATTGTAAACCAAGACGTTGAATGTATAAACTAAGTATAGTTGCACCTTTTCCCCCTTGGGAAGAATAACAATTTTCTGAGATAATTACAAGGAGACGTTTTAAAGAAATCCCTTGTGTAGTTCCCCAATCTTTGTCTCTTCCACAGGGCCTTTGACAGGGTAGTAGTTAGTATTTCTCTGAGTTGCTGTCAGCTGGGTTCCCATATGGCACAAGAGTGTGGGCCCTGGGGACCAGCCTGGGTTTGAGTCTGGCTCTGCCACTCGCTCACTGCGAAGTCCCCAGCAAGGTGTTTGACGTCACTGTACTTCAGATTCCTCACGTGTAAAGTCAGGGTAAGAATGACTTCCTCGTAGAAATGTAAGCCTTCAAAGGAATGGCTAGTGCAGGGATGGGTGTCTGTTCTTCACTCTCCCTCCTTGCTGCTGCTGCTTTAACAAACGTGGCTAGGAGGGGTTAGGATTCCTTGTGTGACCGCAGGGAGGCCACTGAACGTGCGTCTCGGAGCTGCGCCCGCGTTTCTCACCTGTCTCTGCATCACTTTTCTTACCGCATTGAGTGATGGAGTTCCATCAGAGAATCATGAGATCCCTTTTATATAAAATCATCTGGAATTCGATTGTTGGAACTTATTTTCTTTCATTTTGGGACCTCAGGCCAAAGACGTCGGGGCAGTATTACAATCCTCGGCTCAGGACTCATTCTCATTGGTGCCTGCACCCCTTCCTCCTCCCACTTAACCTCTGTCCTTTTCTCCCTCTTCTCTGCCTTCCTGTTCATCCACCCATTCATCCCTTTACTTATTAATTTATAATAATGTAAGTGCCTGCAACCCACCACCCACGACAAAAGATAAAACTTTGATAACTAGCAAGTGCCTCATCTTGCGGTCCCACTACCACCTCTCCACCCCCCCATTACAAGAAGTAACTGTCTTTTTTAAATTTTTCACTTTTAATTGTGATAAAATATACGTGATATAAAATTTACCATCTTAACCATTTTCATATGCATAGCTCAGTAGTGTGAAGAACGCTCACATTGTTTTGCAACCAGTCTTCAGAACTCCTTTCATCTTGCAAAATGGCAATGCTGTGCCTGTTAAAGAACAGTGCCCCGTCCCAGACCGCCCCCCCCCCGCCACGCCCGGTCCCGAACACGCCCATCCTGCTTTCTGTCTCCATCAATGTGACTATGCCAGGTACCTCTTATATGGTGGAACCACAGAGCAGTTGTCGTTTTGTTCAAAGCTTATTTCGCTTAGTTCGATGTCCTTAGTGTTTCTCTGTGTTGTAACATGTGTTACAGTTTCCTTTCTTTTAAAGGCTGACTAATATTCAGATGTGTGTTTATACCACATTTTGTTTATTCATTCATCCATCCTTGGGCACTTGTGTTGTTTCTACTTTTTGGCTATTGTGAATATGCTTCTATGAGCAGGTGTGTACAAATATCTCTTGGAGACCCTACTTTCAGTTCTTTTGGTTATATACCCAGAAGTGGAACTACAGCACTATATGGAAATTCTATTTTTAATATTTTGAGGAACTGTCATGCTGTTTTCCATAGAGGCCACACTATTGTATATTTCCTCCAGCACTGCAGGAGGGTTCCAATTCTGTACATACTCAACCAACATTTGTTGTTTTCTGTGTTTTTGATAGCATCCATCCTAATGGGTGTGAGGTGGTATCTCATTTTAGTTTTAATTGCATTTCCCTAATGATCAATGATATTGAACATCTACTCCTGTGCTTGTTGGCCATTTGTATTTCTATTAAAGTTCTTTGCCCATTTTTGAATTGGGTCATTTGTTTCGTGGCTGTTGAGCTGTAGTAACAGTTTCCCACATCCTGTTTTCTTTTATTCCCTCTGCTTATTGTGCAGTTTTATTGCATAGCACTCTAATTCACTTATTTTGCTCGCTGTGTAATATAGCATTTCATTATTTGACTCTAATGCAGTTTAATTATCAATTTTCCTGTTGATGAATGTTGGGGCTTTTTCTAGGTTTTTGCTGCGGCATCTAGTGTTGGAAGGGACAGTTAGGACATGTGCCCGACTGACTTGGGGGTCTGTGTCTAGGAGTAGACTTGCTCAATGACAGTTTGTGAATATTCAGTTTTCTTTTTTCTTTTTTTTATTTTAATTGTTGTTCTTGTACAGTTTTCTATCTTTTACTCCCATCCTAGCCCACCACCCCAGCCCTTTCCACCTCCCTCCCATTTCCACCCCCCCCCCATAGTTTTTGTCCATGTGTCCTTTATACTTGTTGCTCTAAACCCTTCCCCTTTCCCTCTGAAATTCCCTCCCTTCTCCCCTCTGGTGACTATCAGCCTGTTCTCAATTTCAGTGTCTTTGATTATATTTTGCTTGTTTGTTTGTTTTGTTGATTAGGTTCCTGTTAAAGGTGAGATCATATGGTATTTGTCTTTCACTGCTTGGCTTATTTCACTTAGCATGATGCTTTCCTGTTCCATCCATGCTGTTGCGAAGGGTAGGAGCTCCTTCTTTCTTTCTGCTGCATATAATTCCATTGTGGAAATGTACCTTAGTTTCTTGATCCATTCGTTTACTGATGGGCACCTGGGTTGCTTCCAACACTTGGCTATTGTAAATTGTGCTGCTATGAACATTGGGGTGCATAGGTTCTTTTGGATTGGTGTTTCAGGGTTCTTAGGATATAATCCTAGCAGTGGAATTGCTGGGTCATTTTTAAATCAAAAGGTAGATCCATTTTTAGTTTTCTTAGAAAATTCCATACTACTTTCCATAGTGGTTGTACCAGTCTGCACTCCCACCAACAGTACACTGGGGTCCCCTTTTCTCCACAACCTCTCCAACACTTGTTGTTTGTTGCTTTGTTTATGATGGCCATTCTGACCGGTATGAAGTGGTATCTCATTGTGGTTTTAATTTGCATCTCTCTGATAGCTAGCAATACTGAGCATCTTTCCATGTGTCTCTGGATCCTCTGTATGTCCTCCTTGGAGAAGTGTCTGTTCAAGTCCTTTGCCCATTTTTTAATTGGGTTGCTTGTCTTTTTAGAGTGGAGTTGTGTAAGTTCTTTATATATTTTGGAGATTAAACCCTTGTCTGAGGTATCATTGGTAAATATGTTTTCCCATACAGTTGGTTCTCTTTTTATTTTAATACTGTTTTCTTTCACCGTACAGAAGCTTTTTATTTTTATGAGATCCCATTTGTTTATTCTTTCCTTTATGTCCCTTGCTTTAGGGGACATATCAGTAAAAATATTGCCACTTGAAATATCTGAGATTTTCCTGCCTATGTTCTCCTCTAGGACTTTAATGGTGTCACGGCTTATATTTAAGTCTTTTATCCACCTTGAATTTATTCTAAGTTGGTGCTCAAGTTTCATTTTTTTTGCATGTAGCTGTTCAGTTCTCCCAACACCACTTGTTGAAGAGGCGATTTTTACTCCATTTTATGTTGCTGCCACCTTTGTCAAATATTAATTGACTGTAGAGACTTGGGTTTATTTCTGGGCTCTCTGTTCTGTTCCACTGGTCCGTGTGCCTGTTTTTATGCCAGTACCAGGCTGTTCTGATTACAGTGGCCTTGTAATACAGTTTAGTATCAGGTATTTTGATCCCTCCTACTTTGCTCTTCTTTCTCAAAATTGCTGCAGCTATTTGAGGTCATTTATGGTTCCATATAAATTTTTGAAGTGTTTCTTCTATGTCTGTGAAATATGCCATTGGTACTTTGATAGGTATTGCATTGAATCTGTAAATTGCTTTGGGTAGTATGGACATTTTGATGATGTTAATTCTTCCAATCCATGAACACAGTATACGTTTCTATTTGTTTGTGTCTTCCTTGATTTCTTTCTTTAGTGTTGTGTAGTTTTCTGCATACAGGTCTTTTACCTCCTTAGTTAGGTTTATTCCTAGGTATTTTATTTTTCTTTTTGCTATATTGAATGGGATTTTTTTTCTTGATTTCTGCTTCTGCTGTTTTATTCTTGGTATACAAAAATGCCTTTGATTTCTGGCTATTGACTTTGTATCGGACTGTTTGGCCAAATTCATTTGTTAGGTCGAGCAGTTTTTTGGCCGAGTCTATAGGATTTTCCGTGTACACTATCATGTCATCTGCAAACAATGATAGTTTTGTTTCCTGCTTTCCGAGTTGGATGCCTTTTATTTCCTTTTCCTGTCTAATCGCTGTGGCTACGACTTCCAACACTATATTGAATAGAAGTGGTGAAAGTGGACAACCTTGTCTTGTTCCTGATCTTAGTGGAAAAGATTGTAGTTTTTGTCCATTGAGTATGATGTTGGCTGTAGGCGTCTCATATATGGCCTTTATCATGTTGAGGAATGCTCCCTGTATTCCCACTTTGCTGAGTGTTTTTATCATAAATCGGTGTTGTACCTTATCAAATGCTTTTTCCCCATCTGTTGATATGATCATGTGATTTTTGTCTTTGCTTTTGTTTATGTGATGAATTACATTTACTGATTTTTGAATGTTGAACCACCCTTGCATCTCTGGGATGAATCCCACTTGGTCATAGTGTATGATCTTTTTAATGTATTGTTTGCGAATATTTTGTTGAGGATTTTCGCATCTATGTTCATCAGCGATATTGGCCTGAAGTTCTCCTTCTTTGTTGTGTCTTTATCTGGTTTTAGGATTAGGATGATGCTGGCTTCATAAAAAGAGTTTGGAAGTCTTCCATCATTTTGAATTTTTTCGAATAGTCTATGAAGGATAGGGGTTAGCTCTTCCTTAAATGCTTTGTAAAATTCTCCTGTGAAACCATCTGGTCCAGGGCTTTTGTGTGTTGGGAGTTTTTTTATTACTGCTTCAATTTCATCTGCTGTTATTGGTCTGTTCATGCTTTCTGCTTCTTCTTCATTGAGTTTTAGAAGATTATATTTTTCTAGAAACTTGTCCATTTCACCTAGGTTTTCAAATTTCTTGGCATACAGTTCTTCATAGTAATTTCTTACAATACTTTGTATTTCTGTGGTGAAGTTGTACTCTCTCCTCTTTCATTTCTGATTGTGTTTATTTGGGTCCTCTCTCTTTTTTTCTTGATGAACCTGCTTAAAGGCTTGTCGATTTTGTTTATCTTTTCAAAGAACCAGCTCCTGGATTCATTGATCCTTAGAATTGTGCTTTTAGTCTCTATGTGACTTAATTCTGCTCTGATCTTGGTTATTTCCTTCCTTCTACTTGCTCTGGGCTGTCTTTGTTGTTGATCCTCGAGTTCTTGTATGCTTAGGGTTAGGTTGTTTGTTTGAAATGTTTCTATCTTTTTTAGGTAGGCCTGTATCACTATGAACTTCCCTCTCAGGACTGCCTTCACTGTGTCCCATAAGTTTTGGGTCATTGTGAGTTGGTTATTGTTTGTTTCCAGAAACCTTTTGATTTCCTCCCTAATTTCATTCTTGACCCATTCATTATTTAATAGCATACTATTCAATCTCCATGATTTTGAGGGTTTTGGGTTTTTCCCCTTGGAATTGGTTTCTAGTTTCAGTCCTTTGTGGTTGGAGAAAATGCTTGGTGTGATTTCAATTTTCTTAAATTTGTTGAAGCTTGTTTTGTGTCCTATCATGTGGTCTATCTTTGAAAATGTTCCATATGCATTTGAAAAGAATGTGTGTTTAGCTTCTTTGGGATGAAGGGCTCTATATATCTCAGTTAAGTCCATTTCATCTAAAGTGTTGTTCAGTGCCACAATATCTTTGTTGATATTTTATTTGGAAGATCTGTCCATTTTTGACAGTGGGGTGTTAAAATCCTGTACTATAATTGTGTTGCTGTCAATATTTTTCTTGACGTCCTCTAAGATTTTCTTAATGTATTTAGGTGCTCCTATGTTGTGTGCATATATATTTACAATGTTTATGTCTTCTTGGTGGATTCTTCCCTTGAGTATTATGAAGTGACCTTCTGGGTCTCTCTTTATGGCTCTTGTTTTGAAGTCTATTTTGTCTGATATGAGTATTGCTACCCCGGCTTTTTTTTCCTGTCCATTTGCTTGGAAATTTTGTTTCCAGCCCTTCACTTTGAGTCTGTGTATGTCTTTTGTCCTGAGGTGGTTCTCTTGTAGGCAGCATATGTGTGGGTCATGCTTTCTTATCCATTCAGCTATTCTATGTCTTTTGATTGGAGCATTTAATCCATTTACATTTAAGGTTATTATTGATAGGTACTGATTCATTGCCATTTTCTTATCTGTATTCCTGTCTCTCTCTCTCTCTCTCTCTCTCTCTCTCTCTCTCTCTCTCTCTCTCTCTCTCTCTCTCTTTTCCTTCCTTTCCTTAAGCAGTCCCTTTAGTATCTCTTGCAGAACTGGTTTGGTAGAGGTATATTCTTTTAGACTTCTTTTGTCTGGGAAGCTCCTTATTTGGCCTTCTATCTTGATTGAAAGCCTTTCTGGGTAAAGTAGTCTTGGTTGCAGCCCTTTTGTCCTCATTGCTTGGAATATTTCTTGCCATTCTCTTCTGGCTTGGAGCATTTCCATGGAGAAGTCAGCTGCTAACCTTATCAGGGCTCCCTTGTATGTTACTTCCTTTTTCTCCCTTGCTGCCTTTAAGATTCTTTCTTTGTCTTGGAATTTTGCCATTTTAATTATGATGTGTCTTGAAGTGGGCCTCTTTGGGTTCCTCTTGATTGGGACGCTGTGTGTTTCCTGGATTTGTGTGACTTATTCTCTCATCAAATTAGGGACGTTTTCCATCATTACTTTTTCAAATAGGTTTTCTATCCCTTGCTCTTCTTCTTCTCCTTCTGGTATCCCTATTATACGGATATTATTATGTTTCATATTGTCTTGCATTTCTCTTAATCCCTCTTCATTCTTTCTGAGCCTCTTTTCCTTTTTTGCTCTTTCTGGGTGTTTTTTCTACTTTGTCCTCCAACTCGCTAATCCGATCTTCTGCTTCATCGATTCTGGTTTTGATTCCTTCTACTGTGTTCTTCAGTTCAGAAATTGTATTCTTCATTTCCTCTTGGCCCTTGTTGATAGTTCCTGTTTCCTTTTTCATGTTGATATAGTTTGCAGTGAGTTCATTGTAGCTTCCCTGTAGTTTCTGGTAGCTCATTGAGAGCTGATGGAGCTTCCTGACAACCATTGCTTTGAACTCAATATCTGATAATTGAGTTTCCTCTGTTTCACTTAGCATTCTTTCTGGGGCTTCCTCCTTTTCTTTCATTTGGGGATTGTTTCTTTGTCTTCCCATTGTTTGTGAGATTCTTCTTGTCAGCCTCAGCTTCTTAAATTGATCTGTTCTGGCTCCCTGGGTTTATGGTGTGAACTTCTGTGGTAGAATACCAGTGAGATTCAGTGGTGCAGTCTCCTTCGGGTATCCTGTTGTTCACAGCTTCCACTGTGTCAGCTGTGGGATGCCCTCTTTTTGGAACCAACTCTGGTTTTTTTCACAGTTTCAGGTTTGTTTGTTTGTTTTTTGTCTCACTCATGGGTATTTAAAAAGAGAAAAGAGAAAAAAATGAAAAAAGAAGAAAAAAGGAAAGAAGAAGAGATAAAATTGGAAAGAAATGAAGAAGGAATAAAACAAGATAGAAGTAAAGAGAGGCAAAAGGAGTTGAGGGGTAAAAAAGATAAAAATAATAAAGAAATAATAATTAAAAAGTTATTTAAAACAAACAAACAAACAAAAAACCCCAACCAAACAAAAAATTCTTGCTGTTAAGCCAGTTTTTCTGGTCTTGCTGGCTGCAAGGGCCGTATGGCTTTTCTCCCTCTTCAGCACTCAGTCATCTTTGGGCTACTCTCCCCAGAGCTAGCCCAGCGCCTCTCCGCACAGGGCCTCAAGCATGTGTTCTGAGCCTACTGGGGAGAGTGCATTTTCCCGAGTTTATGGGGGTGAGCTCGGGTCTCCGGTCACGTGCAGCCATCTCCATTTGCACCCGGGCAGCCATCTGCAGTGGCATGGGGGTGCCTATGGTCACACAGCTGTCTGTAGTGGCATGGGCACATATGTTCGTGCGGCTGTGGTCACTCACGGGCACCTATGATCATGCAGCCATCTGCAGTCGCGCGTGGGCGACTATGGTTGCTCAGCCGGTTTCTGGCCACGCCCAGGTGCCTCTGCTCGCAAGCTCCGGAGTGCACTCCTCCCAGGGCTATGCGTGGATGCTCACGTCCCCAGCATGTTTGCCATTCAGACCTTAACTCCTCTCTGTGAGACTTCAAGCAATCAGGTCTCTCCTGGTGCTGTTCAAACCTTGTTTGGCTGGGGAGGGAGTGGTTAACCCGGCTCCCTCCCTAGAGCCCTGTGGCAGGCCTGGCAAGCGCCAGGCAGGGGCCTCAGCCGCCCTGGTTTCTGCGCTGATCCCTGGGCTCTTATTGTTCTGAAGTACTCTCCTTACCATCTGCTTTTTCAATGTCCGCTACAATTTTCGATTTCCTATTTTCAAATATGCTGTGTTACTGTTGTTCATTTGCTCTGTTCTTCCATAGATCGGCCAGGTTTTTCTCCCGTGTGTAGGGGGTTATGGAATCTACTCCCTCCTACTATGCCGCCATCTTCCTTTCCCTCAATTTTATTTTTAAATATATAATCTTTGTTATATTTTTTCCATTGCCATTTAGTGCCCTTATACCCCCCACTCACTGTCAACACACTGTTGTCCATGTTATTCTTATTGTTTAAATCTATTTTACTGGGGAGTCTAGACTTCCGACCAAGATTGAGGCATATGTGGATACACTGTGACTTCTCGCACAACCAAAATTAAGGACAACAAAGATTTAGAAACAAGAAAACAGCCAGAACTGATAGAAAATTGAACTGTACGGAAGTCCAACAACCATTCATGCAGGCCAGTAAGAGGGGCAGAGTTGCAGCAAGAAAAAGTGGAGGTTGGCGGACCCAGTTGGCAGGCAGGAGCAGCTAGCAGACCCCAGGTGCACAGGCGGCAGCTAGCGGACCCCGGGCAGGGGGTGGCAATGGTGCAGACCCAGTGAGGCCACACAAGGCAGCTGGCTGACCAGGTTGTCCCACATTCTTGTGCAAATAATCCAGGCAAAGGGGAAGTGGTGAAGGGACTGGAATCCAAGAGAGAGCGGAGCAAGCGCCATTGTTCCCTTTCCGACCCTGCCTCCACATATAGCATCACTACCCAACAACTGGGCTGCCGTGCCCTGGGGAACATCTAAGGCTCCGCCCCTCACTACGTAACAGCCTCGACCAGACCCCCACCAAAAATGGCTCAAACCAGACAACAAATGAAATCCCCAGAGCCAATTCCTCTAAGCAACGAAGAGATAGCCAACCTATCAGATACACAGTTCAAAACCCTGGTGATCAGGATGCTCACAGAATTGGTTGATTTTGCTCACAAATTAGATGAAAAAATGCAGGCTACAATACGTGAAATGAAGGAAAATGTGCAGGGAACCAATAGAGATGGGAGGAAAACTGGGACTCAAATCAATGGAGTGGGCCAGAAGAAAGAAAGAAACAACTAAACAGAAAACAAGGAAGAGATAAGAATTCAAAAAAATGAGGAGAGGCTTAGGAACCTCCAGGACATCTTTAAACGTCCCAACATCCAAATTATAGGGGTCCCAGAAGGGGAAGAAGAAGAGCAACAAGTGGAAAACTTATTGGAACAAATAATAAAGGAGAACTTCCCCAATCTGGCAAAGGAAATAGACTTCCAGGAAGTTCAGGAAGCTCAGAGAGTCCCAAAGAAGTTGGACCCAAGGAGGAACACACCAAGGCACATCGTAATTACATTAGCCAAGATTAAAATAAAGGAGAGAAGCAGCAAGAGATAAGGGAACAGCTACCTACAAAGGAGTTCCCATTAGACTGTCAGCTGATTTCTCAAAAGAGACCTTGCAGGCACGAAGGGGCTAGAAAGAAGTATTCCAAGTCATGAAAGGCAAGGACCTACATCCAAGATTGCTCTATCTAGCAAAGCTGTCACTTAGAATGGAAGGGAAGATAAAGTGCTTCTCAGATAAGGTCAAGTTCAAGGAGTTCATTCATCATCAGCAAGCCCTTATATGAAATGTTAAAGGGACTTCTCTAAGAACAAGAAGATCAAAAACAGGTATCATAAAATAGTTTGTTTTTGTTTTTGTTTTAGGTGTGGTTGTTAATAATTGTGAGTTTGCTATCATTTTACTATACATGCTTTTTGTCTTCCCACCCAGTGGGACTGGGAAGCAGCAGACTGGTTCAGGAGGGAAATTTACACACACACACACACACACACACACACACACACACACACTTTTACTGTATACTCTTTTGTGTCTTTTGAGTTTCACATCATGTGAATGATTAACTCTTCAAATAGCAAGTAAAATAATTTTTAAATGCTTAAACAAGAATCTCGAGAGAGAAATAGAGACAGAGATAGAACGAGTGTTTGAGTCTCCGCCCCCTGAGCACACCCTGAACAACCAGGGGCAGAAGCACCGGACCGGGAGAAGTTTATTTTGTGCTTCTCCAGATATACGCACTGATGGAATCAAAGGCTTTCAAGGAGAAAACGTGAGGGAGACTTCCCAGATCAGCTTTTGTTCTGTGGCAGAGAGGAGAACAATTTGAGCATGAACATTTGCCGAGAAGGACTCTGTAAATACTCCCCAGGCAGATGTTAAGATACGGACCCCAAGAGAGCAGTTTGGGACCTGGTGAGCAACCCAGGCACTCCTTTCTGTCTTCAACCTGACGTGCTGCACCTTCCTCTTGTCCTTTTGTCCTCTTGTCTTCAGTGAGCGCCCTCCCCTGTCCATTTCTCAACTCTCCAGACCACGTCTCATTCGGAGGAACCTAGTAACCTCGTCGTCTGGCCTTCAGGAGTCTGGAGGCTATGCCCAAGGCGCCGAGCACCTGGCCCTGGTCCCCACCCATCAGTGACTGGGAGCCACTCGTCCTGCAGCCTTCAGGGTATCGGATATCTTTCTTCATCCCGTTTCTCCCCAGAGCATCAGGTGTCCTTCCTGGAGCCTTTCATCTGTGCTGGGTCAGGTGGAGAGGCCGTTTCCTGGGTTTGAAGTCTCACTTGCTGTTTAGCCTATAAAAGCAGTGGTGGTGATTGCAGTCTCGCTCACTCATCTGTAAGGGTTCTCTGTCTTTATGTCCATCTGTCTGTCTTCAAATCACAGCTCTCATTTGACCCTCACAGCAGCCCCAAAGAACAGATCTCACCCCCAATTTCAAATGACAATAAAATATATGTACAAAGAATTGTTTTCTAAGTACTTTCCATACATTTTCTCAGTGCAGTCCCACAACACCGTCATATAGGCAAGGAAAGTTGTGTTAGCCCAGCTATACAAATGAGGGTGTTGACGAGGCAGCCATGGAGTAGTAGCCTTCAGAGATAAGAATGCGTGGAACTGAGTCCTGGCTCAGGGGTTCTTTACACCCATTTCCATCTGGTATAAACTGGGGGCGGTGATCTCAATATCGTTGGTCAGCATCCGGAGTGCTGTTCAGGTTAAATCGCTATGCAAGAATTAGCACTCTAGTGATTTCTCAACCTGTTCTAGCATTACGATTTATTTTTATTTTGAAAATGTTTTACAAAAGAGGAGAGAATAATACAATGGACCTGATATACCCGTTACTCTCTTCAACAATTATCAGTCCAAGGCCAGTCTCGACTCAGCCGGACCTCTGCACACTCCTTTTGCTTTATTCGCCAGTTTTCAGAATAATGAAGTATTTCCTTAACATCCCCAAAAGGTGAGTCGTGGGTTGTGTGGAGTTTTAGAAAGTGTTATAAGGGATCTCTGCGGTTTAAACACATTTGCTACGCTTCATTCTCTTGCAGTGATGATCCTCACTGGGGCTCAGCTTGGCCAGGGGAGCCCCCTCCGGGCTGGCTTCTGAGTCCTCTGGGCACGGCTCCAGTCGTCTCTGACCTTCGTTCGCTGCACTGGTGTGACAGGGTGTTCTGGGCTCATCGTGCATGTTTGCTGCATCAGACATTTCTCCAAGGAAGCTTCATTTCTTTGTGGGGGATGGTGATTAGAATTCATAATCTGATTGGTAGGGGTGTTCAGTTCTACTAGAGTGATCCTTGTTTCTAGGCCTCACAGTGAACAGAGGTGGGAAGTGCGTGTGTTTGTGTGTGTGTGTGTGTGTGTAAGGTAAAACACACTGACACTTTCCATTAGCAATCAGGGCTACAGAATTTTTGCCTGATCTCATCAATCTTACATTTGTATCTCCTTTCAACAAGAAACTCTTGTTTCTCAGCAACATCAATATTATAACTCATTTGATTTATCCCTAAATCACATACAAATGTCTCATAATAATAATAATATAATATAATAATAATATAATAATAATAATATAATAATAATACCACCACCACCACCACAGTACTAGCACTAGATTATTGAAGACAGCTCAGGACTGGGGGCAGTTCTTTTCTCCTTCCGGCACTCTCCTCTAAGGCTGTGCGGTGTGCTTCTGTGTTTTCATTTCCCTCTGTGCAGGTATGCTGGCCAACTGGACAGAGATACACTCACTCATTGCACTTTACGTTTATTTTACAGATTTCTTTTAAAAATATTGTGTTCTATAATTTTGTCAGATACATATTCCAAAGCAAATTCACGAAACAAGGTATATTCCAAGTCCAGCTTTGCTCCCTCTCCTTTCTACCTCATTCCTCCCGCTCCAAGTAGGCTTTTGAAATTTTATTTTGTTTTATCTTTTATTGTATTTTAAAAGAATATAAGCAAATACATATGTATGTTTTGTTCCTCCCTTTTCCATAAATAAACGGTAGCATATTAAATATGTTTTCCCCCTTTTTTGCAACGTGATGACAATCCTGCAGATCACAACGTAGCCGTACGGGGGGCGTGTTTCGGACAGAGTGCTAGGACTGGGCTGTCTGGGTTAGAGAGTAAGCGTGTACTTATTTTGATAGATAATGCCACATTCCCCTCTGCAAACACAGATTTTACCATTTCCTGCAGATACTTTTAATTTTAAAGCAAATAATTAAATAAGCTATGTCACCTGTACTGAAAAAGTTTAAGTGATTGCCCAGAAGGACTGCCCAGCTGGGACTTGAACCTGCAGCACCCTCACTAAAGGCCCTGTGGTCTGAACTGCCCTCCTGTGCCCTCTTCCCATTTACAGATGCAGAATCTGAGGCACAGGTAGGGAAGCCATCCACCCTGCCTGACATAATAAGCTAGAACTCCAAATCTGCGTCCCCTGACACTAAAATGAGATCTCCTTTCAAAGTATTACAGATTTCTTTATGGTGAACTCAGTCTGATTATCTGTAGATAGGGAATAAAAACCTAATAGTTCTCCTAAGTAAGTTAAGAAAATTAATGCGATAACTAAGAGTAAATTCTCGCTTGGGTGTAGGAGGGATTCTTTGAGATATCCCTTAACTCCTTTGGGCACCTGGGGACTCAGCAGTTAGATTATGGTGTCAGGACACCAATAATGAGCTTATGGATGAGAGAGATGACCCCCCTGCCCCAAAGTCTCACGTGTTTAGGCACCTTGCAGACTCTGCCCCGTTTGGGCAGAGTGCTTTGAACTCCCTTGAACAAAGACACAGTTATGCTATGCAGAATCTTCCCAGTAAGCATGGGCCCAGATGTCATTTCCCAGTGAATGGACAAGCAGCAAACCACAAAGCCTGTTCTCTTTCTTTCCTAGAGTGACCCTGGGGTCTTCTTTGTGTTTGCTTTGTGACGTTGATTGACATATGTGCACTTTGGGACACCGGAGGTGTCCTTCCCGCTGCAGACTGAGAAGGAGCCTCCCCTGGTGTTGCAAGAAGGAGGCTGAATGAGGCAGAGACGGTGAGTGGGGCTCGGGCCTGGGGTTGGTCCCGGAGGGTCAGGGTGGGGGAAATCCCTGACTCTTGCTCCATTGATAAGAGGAGGTTCTTTTCCTGGACCCCAGAATCTTCTGGGGGCACATGTTCTTCTTTCCCTCCTTTGCGAGGAGGCTGGCGCTGGGAGAGCATTTGTGCCACGCTCCCCACCCTCCCCATCCCGCCCCGCCCCGCCCCACCGCAGCTGGCTGAGCCTTGGCCCTTTCCCCACGGTTCCCCTTAGTGGAGAACTCGGGAAGCAGCTTCGTTTATAACCAGCATCCCCCCCTTAGCCTGGCCTCCATGACCAGAGCCTCCTAAGTGACAGTCCTGGCCTCCTGGGGGCAGTCTGAGGACCCCTCCTCCGGGCGGGGCAGTGGGCCCTGGCAGATGGACAGCTGTCCAGGAGCAGTAAGGGGCCGACATCCTGAAGCCACACCCCGTGTCCAGGGTTTGTATTGTTCCATGTGGGTTAGAATTTCCTGCTGCTCCCAGCATCTCCTGTTTTAATATCAAGCCAGGGGAGGACGTGCAAGAAGTGAGGGCTACAGTTTTAACCAAGAAGTAACTGTCAGTGGATGCCCATGCTCACAGCCTGGAGGCTGCAGGCGGGGGAATCTTCCTGGGCGCCCGATCAGAGAAGGATGTTCCTCTTCGAGATGTTGGGCTCATTGCTGTTTGTCTTTCTCGCTCCAGCTCCCCTTCCAGATGTCTTCTTTTCTCCCGAAGAGAGTTGGAGGTGGGGCTGGGAGGCTGTGGGCAGGAGGCGGGTGGAACGGTGGGAGCACCGATGTGAATGACGTGGACATGGGGTCTGGACCGAGTCCAGCTCTGCTGCTTTGTGACCACAGGGAAGTGTCTAATCGCTCCCAGGCCTGAGGTTTCTGGTTTGTACAGTGGGGTTAATAATGAACATCTTGTTGTAAAGATTAAATTGCAGTTTAAACATATAAAGAGCCTTGCACGGCACCCAGCATATAGCAGGTGCTCAGTAAATGAAAGTTGTTATTATTTATCATACCAACAGCAGCTCAGACGTACTTGTCTATTAAGGCGGTTTCTGTGAGGGCCCATTAGGGCCACAGTGTGCTTAGAACAGGCTGTAGGGACCACCTGGGAACCCCATCTGACCACATGGCTTTTTCACCGGAGGTCGTTACTGAACATGGAGCTTGGATATATCTGCTGGCAGTGGTGGGGAGGAGCCCCATTCTTTTGTTACAGTGTATTTGGAGGACTCTGGCTGCAAACGTGGTACACCAGGTTATTTTAATGAACATGTAAAGATATGCAAAACGGTGTGGGAACAGATCCCCCGTTTGTGACAGAACTGGGAGTTAGTCCAGCTTTGTGTCACCATGTCCCCTCTCTTGGCACTTTTTCATGCGCCCTCTCTACTTCCTATCCCTGTTCCCCCCAAACCATCTACACAGCCCTCCCTGGCCACAAACACTCTGGTCGCCTAAGGAACCCAGGAGACCCTCCCCCCACAGCACACCTGTGGGCAGCTAGAGTCACGCAAGTGGGGTCCCACCTGACAGAGAGCAAACTCTGGGCATGTTAAGCTAATCAGCAAACCCCAGTATTGGTTCAGAGACTGAGTTTTCTGCGTGTCCATTTACTTTGTGTCATTTCACTTTCCTGACCCTGCTGTGCCAGGAGTGAGGCCAGCGCCATCATTCTTTTGTTAGACTGGTGAATGAACTAAAAGTTATTTCTCCAAGATTCACAGAATTAACTGTGAACAGAGTTCACAACAGAGGCCGCACTAGTCTCAGACACGTGAGTGGTGGGCTGTTTTCCCTGCTGTGACGCCACTGCCTCCGTGGGGCGGAGGCACCCACACATCGCCAGAGGGGAAGGACTCTCACCAACACAGCGGAACCTTTAAAAAAGATCCCAGAGAATGCCCAAGAGCAGGGACATGCAGCTTTTGAGGGAACAATAAGTTCTGAGAGAAGGGGAGCTGATCCAGGTTTCTTTGGAGGATCGTAATCATTATTATAATAATCAACATTTTGGCTACACCCCCTGCACCGGCCACGTGCACTGTACTCAACATGCACTTTCCTTTTAGTCCTCCTCACAGCAACCCAGTGAAAGCGGGCCTATCATTGCCCACGTTTTCTTGGTGACAGAAATACAGAAAGACTGGGAACGTGCTCTAAGCTCCATGTCTAAGCCAGCGCAGCACCTGAATTCAAGTCCCACAGCCCTGCTCTGGGAGCTGTGTGGCGGACCATTTCGGTTCTGGAGGCAATGTATTTTTAAGTGGCTTGTTTCAAATCTCCCCGGAAACCCTGCATAACTTTCTGAGCAAGCTTCTACCAGCTTCCAGGTAGGAATCTGATTTTGCCTCTCCATTTAGGAAACCTCATAAAAGCAAGTCCTCCGTTTGGTAGTCCTCCTTCTTTCTGGCTCTTGTCCTTTTGTTCTGAGGCCACTGCCATCTGGAGCTGCCCCAGGCATCTGCTCGGGGGCACACTCCTCCACCCCCACCCCCAGCTCCAGAGAAGCACCTTCTCACACTCACAGCAATCTCTCCCCTCCTCCTCTCCCCACCCCCAGTGCTTCAGCACCTGGTCCTCACCAAGCCGGACACCTGCCCTCTGGCATATTGGGAGCAGTCTGTGGACCAGCTTCCCCAGGCCTTCAATTTCCCGAGTGGATCCATTTGGTTAATTGCACTCACACTCCTAAGCCCCCCTGCCTGCTGGGAAGAATATGGGCCTCTCTCCTTCAGACACATTACAGCAGGCCATCGCAGGCAGCATGGGCTCAGAACGCACAGCTGTGGGGTGGTTGGGGCTAGGCCCATTGAGCTGCATTAGGAATGGTCTGTGTTGCTTCCCGCACCTGCCCACGGCTGATTCCAGGCTCCTGAGGCAGCAGCCATGCTTGGCCCCTTTCTCCTGGGAGCACTGAGATCTGTAGGACTAGGTGAGGGGGTGTGGGTGGCAGCTGTGAAATCTGTTCCCCTTAGTAGCTGGTGTTATCACCTCGTTTCTGCTAAAGTGGTTCACTGATCTCAGCCTTTCCTGCTCTCTGATAAACCCACCTTTTTACTGGAGGCTGGGCTGCTGGTTTTGGGACGGCATGTCACAACTCAGAGTTTCGGTTTCTCATAAGAGGACCACAGACCATAGCAAAGGGAGGCCCTTCTGCATGCTTACTCAGGGCATACGTCACAAAGCTGTCCTCAGCACCATTGGAGCCAACAGTGTCTGGTGTAAGTATCGGAGTTGCCTGCACTTTGCACCGGACTCCTAGACAAGTGGTACATCTTACAGTGCAGGAAACAGCCTTCCCCTGTCTGTCCCACCTCCCCTCCAGGCTCCTGTGTTTTCACATCTCCTCCAGCCTCTAGCGGCCTGCCAGGATGGCAGTCGGGTCCGGACTGACGTCTGTGTTGGATGTAAATGCAGAGGGCTAGAGGGAGGAGAGGAGGAGCAGATGCTGCTCTCTCCTGCTGTCTTCGTCCCTTCCTCCCTGGGCCCCTTATCATGTCAGAAAGGAATTTAAAAACGCAACTGGGGATTTGCTATCCTGGAACTATCAGCAAGTAAACCAATATTGCCAGCAGGATAGAAGTCACCTCTGACGAACTGACCCAGCTACCTCTCTGGGGCCTACTCCACCCAAGTGCATTTGATGTCATAGGTCATGGGGCATTTGTGGAAGAAGCTGGCATGATGAAGGTGTGAGGGTCTTTAGGAGTGTAAAGAGCTTTGGTTAAGAAGACCCTGGCAGAAGCAGGAGGGAGGGGAGCCCACAGCTGCTTTGGCCGGTCTGGGATCTTGCAGGAGCCTCCCTTTGTCTCTGGTGCCTCTGTGGATAAACGTACATTGGCTCTGAGAGTAAATAATAACTCCTGCGTGTGGTTATTTGCACAGACATTGTGTACTTTGTAGATCTACAAAGTAGTTTTGTAGATTTGAAAGCCAAGCTTATCCAAAGCCATTTAGCAAAGCAATATAGCAGCTGCAACTTGGGGCAAAGGAGAAGGGATCAGTGGTTTCTGAATGCCAAGTTTGTGTCAGGTGTTGGGTTAGATGAGTTTTTATATATGTTAACATAAGTATAGAAACCTATTTCTATATATGTTATATATTGACATACATTATGTTAATATGTTGATATGTTATGTTAACATAAATATAGAAATATATTTATATACTTATACATACATATATACACACACCCCCATTCATTAAAACAAATGAACTCAAACAATAAAGAAAATGAATTAACACGTTTAATTCATTTAATTAATAATCATCACAACCTTATAATAAGTATCTATTCTCCTCAAAGACCAGAAAACGGAGGCTCTAAGGGAGTAAACAGATCGCTGAAGACCACACGGCCGGGAAGTGGCGGAGGCGGGGTTGAAACTCGGGTGTGTGGCTCTGTGTCCCTGCCCTGTGTGTGTTCCGGAAGGATTGCAGTCACTTCCTCCTGACGCTCCATCTCTGAATCCACGTCTGTGCGTTCCCTGGCCTGTGCGGCTTCCTGGCTAATTTCTTGTTCGCGTCTATTAAGCCCAGTCACGTTCTCCTTTGTGGTGGCACTTGCTCCCATGAAGGACACAGAAAAAAGTTAGAAGACACTCACTTTCAGGAAGTTCATAGTCTGGTTAAGGGGTGGAGGTCATCTCTCTTTCTTTCTCCTACCCCAAGTTCTCCTATAGTCTTGCCCCTTATTTTTTTTTCCTGCGTTAGCTCAGTGTATGGTTTTTAAATGGCTTTACAACCTTACTCTGTTGAAACCAGGCTGGGAATCCCACAAATAGAGGTTGGCGTAAGCAGCTTAACATGAGTGACATCGTGAGCAGATGGACAGTGACCTAGTCTCTACGTAGACACCCCATTCAGGGAGCCTGGGAACCCATCGGGCAGCACCCGGGCCCAGGAAGCTGCGTCTGAAAGGAAGATGGCCGGGGATTTGCACCAGTGTCTTCAGGAAAGATGCTGAGGGACAGAGATGGTGCTTTCAAGCTGTTCTTTCTGCAGCCTTCTGAAATGTACAGTTTGTCACTTTCTCAAGGTGGTGTGCAAGAACGGAGCCCTAGGTCTTTTTTTAAAATCAATATTTAATATATTAAAGTTATAAACCCCAAAACATTTTCATTCCGACTGACAGATTTTTAAATTCTCTTCATAAATCTCAAATTTTAACAAGCATGTGTTTGATTCTATTAATAAACTTAGTTCATGAATTGCTTTGAACATTTGAAACTGCACTTATAAACTTAATCATCCACTTTCCTTTTCTTTCTGAGAACATTTCATTACATACACGGGGGATGGCTCAGTCCTTCCTGGCTGCTGCTGCTGCTGCCGCCGCCCCATGGCCCCCAGGATGTCTCTCAGCTTCTCTCTCTCTTTCTCTTGATAGAGATGTGTGTCCCCACCCTTTCCATTATTTTTCCCTTATCCTTTTTTTTCTTTAGTTTTCAATTACAGTTGAGATTCCCTCCCCTTTTCTTGATGGACTTCGGGCCCCACTGGGAGGCCTTGGGCAGCCATGTGGCGCGCCCCCCTCGGATCGTGCCCCATGCGAACTTGGCGTGCTTGGGGAGGCACCTGTGGCAGCTGTGCCTGGCTTGTGTTCTTGGCCATCGCGTGGCCCTTGTGGAGGCCCATGGCCATGGGCTAGCTCAGGGCCACGGCTGCTGCTCTTGAATGGCTGTCATGGTGGAATTTCTTCCTTTCCTTTTTGAAATATTACAGTTTTGTAACAAAGTCTTCCAGGTGCTAATGTAATTCTTTTTTTCTTGTTAATATTTTAAGCAATAGCTTTATTGAGGTATGATTCACATACCATACAATTCACCTATTCCAAGCAAACAACTCAATGGTTTTTAGTGTATTCACAGAGTTGGGTACCCATCATTACAATTTTAGAACATTTTCTTCACCTTCTGCCCTCAAAAACCCCATACCCATTAGCAGCCATGCCCCTTCCCCCCGCACTGGTCTTCCTGTAGCCCTATTCTTCACATTTTACATTAATGGGGTCATCCAATCGCTCAGCATGCTGTTTTTAAGGTTCATCCGTGTTGTAGCAGGTGTCAGCAGTTCATTCTTTTTATGGCTGAAAAACATCCCAGCATGCAGGTACACCCCACTGCATTTCTCCATTCATTGGCCGATGGACGTGCAGTGGTCTCACCTTTTTGGCTGTCATGAGCACTCATGTGCACGTTTTCGTGTGGACGTGCGGCTTTGGTTCTCTCAGGTGCACACGCAGGGGTGGGATTGCTGGGCCGCATGGTCACTGTCTCACTGCTGAGGAGTCTTCCATCTTTTCACTCTCGACTCCCTTTCCGGCCTTCTGCCTTCAGTCTCCACTTTCCCCCCCGGGGTCCCTCCTTCTTGCCCTACCCAAACCGTGGGCCCCGCCCTTGAAGACTTGTCATGCAGAATCATGATCACTTCCCCTCCAGCTGCTCTGAGCCATTTCCCTTTAATGACAGACCCTGGGGAGACAGCTGCTGCTATCCTGGTGTCTCTTCCACCTGATTGAAGAGGGGGTGGGGAGGTTGACAACCCTCTCTCTCCAGCTGTGAAGAAAGATGTGTGTCTAATTGCTGTGAAACTTTCCCCCTGAGGGTGGAAGCCTGGGAGCCCAGACAGAGGGAAGCTGGCTTCTTGAGTTGTAGAGAGGTGGGGCTCCTCACCTTCCCGGAGGGCAGAATTCCCCCGGAAGTGGGGCGGTTTCCCGCTCCTCTTCACAGGCCTTGGTTTTCCCCAGTGACTTCCCAGTGGGAGCTGTCCACATACCCTACATGTTAACTTCTGTTTCCTTTCCAACCATCTTTACCTGCTGATCTTTATAAGGAACAAGACTGGTGAGAACTCAGTTAATCGTGAGCAGGATCAGTCAGTGGAAGCTGAGTAGTAGAAATTCACAGATGTGCACTGACTTCACTGATTCACAGACATGCTGGCCCCTGCCTGCACAGCGTGTAGGTCAGCCAGTCGGCAGCTTATCCGGCACCCTCCTGCCCCTGGGAGGGTGAACGGATAAGCAGTAATAATGAGCAAATGCACAGCCCCAAAGAACTTCAGAAATCTGGCTGGGTTGTAGCACCGCAACGTCCTTCCCAGGGTGCCCAGCTACCTCGGGCCTGTACGACGGGCTGTCAGCAGGGCTGGGCTGTGGACCAGGCCACCTGTACACTTTAAGCTTCCTCTCTGTGCCAGGATAAGATGTGCCAGGCCCAGCTGGCCTGGGATCAAAGAGACAGTTAGTGCAACGGCCCGTTTCCTCATGTTTCAGGGGACATGTTCAAGGATGTGCGTTGCAGTGTTGTAGAAATGGGGAAAACAAAGAGGACAGCCTACAGTCCGCTCTAAGGAGGCGGTTAAAAGCTCTGTGGTAGACCCGCAGGACACAGCTGTGAGAAAGAACGCAGCGTGTCTCTGCAGCCAAGCTCTATGGCTTAATGTCTCCATCAGTCGTGACGAGGCAGCAAGATGCGTGCTCCTCCCACCCTTGCAGTGGCTGCAGTTTCTCCATGGGTGCAGCCTTCCTGGGGGGTCTCAGCCCGCCTGGTGTCATGAATGCCAGGGTGCTCTGTGAGTGTTCTGTGCCCCTAGGGAGCCATGTGTGGACACTGGATAGTCACGGTGATCGCCTTCATGGAAAACGTCTCTTCCCCTTTCTTCTTTCCCGCTCCTTCCCTCCCTTGCCCCCAGTTTAATAGCCACGCCATTCAGGTTTCAACCTATAGATTAGTTCTGGGTGTTGAGCAGGAAACAGCTGTTTTCAGCCAAATCACTAATCCTAAACACAGGTGTCCACCTCCGCCTCCTCCCCAGGTGGGAATCAGGGCCATATAATACCATTGTTCTCCCCCTTCCACATACTCCTGAGAGCCTGTGGCCTCCTCAAACTCAGCTGAGGCAGGGAGAGGAGGAGCAAGGCCTGCAGGGAGCCCCTGCCACCGGGAGCCCCTGCCACCACCACCACTAAGCAGATCGCTCTCTGTGGTTAAACACACAGCCCCTCACTCCTCCCAGCTCTCTCCCCATGACAGTGAAAGGGAGCCAAGCCTGAAACACAGCCACGGAGCAGATGGAGCCCACCTCCTTCCAACCCTGAGAAGGAAGGAGGGGGAAGGGGGAGTTGAACCCCATATACGAGGTTTCCTTGGCTATTGGAAAATCCCAGAAGACAATGGGTTCCACCCCACACAGGCGAGGAAGCCGGGTCTCTCTCCTGGGCATGGGCAGAGCCAGAGATCTAGAAGCAGGCTGGTGAGTGCTTTTTTAGGCTGTTAGGTCCTTGTGCCCTGGAGACTCTTTCAGTGTTGTTACAGCCCTTCAAAAGCAGAGGTGGGAGGGTTACAGAGGCGGACAGCCTTTCTTAAAGATGCTGAGACACGGGCCATTTCATGGGGGTGAAGGGAGGATTGGGGAAATGTAACTCTTTGGCAGGTGCTCTCTGAAGGGAAGCTTGCTGCCTGCCTCTCCTCATTTTACCTTCTTCCAGAGCCCCCTCTGTCTTTCTCCTCCTTGCGTGGCTGGCGCTGTGTCTCTTTGGGATAGGCTTTGATCTTCAGTAGGGGGGCATTTCAAGTGTCCTGGGAAACGCAGCCCCCTGGCCTTCAGATGCCTGTGAGTGGAGGGGGTGGAGGAGGCTCGGGTCAGCATCTGTTGCATCGTTCCTTGGCATGAGTGACTGAAGGGAGGTGGCAGGGGTGTCAGAGGGCTGGAGGGGAGGGAGGCCCCCATAGTGTCCAGTCCTGGGATAGTCCCTCTCCTGAAAGTGGACTTCAGAATCCAGGGCAGCTCACGAGGCCCTCGGGATGAGGGGGAGGGGAGGCTGGGAACAGAGTTGATGGCAGGTGTGGGGCTAGTGCTTAGAGCAGCTGAATCCCTGGATTCTGAGAATCTGTGTGCTGGATGGAGAAGGCTGGTGGCCCTGGCTGAAGTTAGACAGGAAGGTCTGAGAGGGAGCGAAGGAAGGATTTCAGAAAAAAAGGAAATGGGTCTGCTGAGCAGGGACACAGTCTGTGTCAGGATGCTGAACAGATATTGTAAGTTTAGGTTGTTACTGGTATTTTTATTAGTCAGGCTTATACTATAACAACAGCTTTATCATACGGGATATTAACCAAGGATTTATAATATTTGTTACAAATATTAGTTATCAACAAGGATTTGTTGATAGGATAAATGTCTCCTAATAATAGGAAGTCTTTGATAAGATGGCTGTTCACTCATCCCACAAATATTTATTATACTTTCTCACTACAGAGAGAGACAAGACATGGACTCTGAACTCTAGAAGTTCAGAGTGTGAGGCAGGAGGCAGCCGTGAGAACAGCTAGCCCCACAGGAGGAAGAAATGACCGCTGGACAGAGCGTGTGGCACCCTGGGCACATGAGGGAGATCGCAGCCTCCTTTCAGTGGGAAAGCAGGGACAGCGACGGAGGGGTTGCTGCCGCTCAGGGTCTCGGCGAAGATGGGATTTGCACTGTGGAGAAGGAAGGGCCCACATTTGTGGCCTAGGCAAAGTGGGAGCAAAGGGGAGATGGCCTGTTTGGGGAGAGGCGCGAGGCGGGAGCCCTGTCCCGGTGCTGCGCAGAAACTGTCGATTTCTCAGGGCAGGCAAGCGCCTTTCCCGCCAAGGCGAACGTGACAAGGGATGGCCACTCGCAGCCCATACTGTTCTTTTCCTCAAGAAAGAAATGAAAAGTGAGGGAGAAGGTGGTTGTTGTGGCAGCCTGAGCCACTCCGGTGTGTATTTATGCGTAAACCGTAGGCGACTGTTAATTGGTTTGTACTGGGAACATTACTGGAGGGCCGGCCAGCCTGTCTGCCCAGAGCAGGGTACATCTGAGCTCCTCAGCCCTGCCCGCCTGGCCCTTGCCCTCCCCTTAGTTCCGTGCACCTCTCTTTCCTCCTTTGTTTCGGCTCCTCTCTCTGACTTCTGAAGAGGTGGCTTCCGGGCAGCTATAATGATCATAAGGGCTGCTGTGTTTTTTGTGTTTTGTTTTTGTCTTGTAGAATGGCTGTTTTGTGTTGGCTCTATTGGGCTTCTATTATCTCTCTTTGCCCCCACAATATCCTGTGGCATGATGGGTGACTGCGTTCCCTAGTTGGTCCTTGCAGTTCTATTTCAGTCATCTGGTGGTTTATTCTAAGAACTAATCGCTGGCGTGTAGCTTCCTAGCATTCATGTGGTGGTGTGTCCCTAGGCATTACTTCAGGAGCACAGCCTCGCAGGATCTGCAGAACTGTTTTGCTTATGGCACTGAGCATTTCAAACTGAACACATTCAGTTCCAAGGTTATGACATCCCTGCACCCCAACCCCCACCAGATTTAGTCTCCTTCTGTATTTGTATGCCATTATTAGCATCATCCAATTCACTTTCCCAACCTAGAAATTTTGATGTCATCCTTCTCATTGGTCACTGCTAGACAGTCATCAGAGCCTGCTGATGCTAACCCAGAAACTATCTCCAAATCCCAGGGCAGCCTTGGAGACCATTTAGCCATCCATTGGTCTCACACTCTCTCACGCCCTGTGCAAGGACATCTGTGGACCTGGAATCTGGTAGAAGGAGAGTGGAGTGGCAGTGAGAAGAGACATGGTCACGCCTGCCCTTCACTCCCAGAGCAGGGGGATGCTGTAGGGCAGAGAGCGGCCTGCAGACCAGCCACCTGCTGGGCAGCTCACAGGCCCGTTCTTAGACTTCAGTTCACCCACTATTCAGAGCAGACATAAAGTTCTGCGTGTACTGGAGTTGCTCGGGCTCGTCGGGAAGGAGTACAATCAGGACAGTAAAACACCAAGATTTGCATGTTCTTCGTGTTCCTGTGCATTATCCATTTGGTCTCAGACCACTATCTGAAGCAGGCACAACAGGAATATTTATTTTCATTTTGGGGATTTTAAAAAATAGGCTTGGGAAGCAAGTAATTTACAAAACTTGAGTGGCAGGATTGAGACATTTGCTTGGATCTTCCATCCTGTAGTTCCTCCCTACAAGGGACCTCGCCCAGCACTGGGGACACAAGAACGGTCAGGGCCTGGTATGAGCCCCGAGGGTTCCACAAAGCGGGGGAAAGTTCAAGCCAGTGGTGAGCAAACTGAGTCGCTTCCAGACCACTGCCTGCTTGTAAATCAAGTTCTAGTGGAATGTGTTCAGGCCCCCTTACTGACCATAGCTGCTGTTATTTACAGTGGCAAAGCTCAGCAGTTGTGACAGACATATATGTCTCACGAGGCATATATTTACTACCTAGACCTTTACGTAAAACATCTCCAAGCTTAGGTTAAGCATGTGGTTTTACCGCAGTGCGCTGGGTGCCCCAGGTTTAGAGGCAGGTTTAAGGAACAGTGGAGAAGGACTCTCGGCTCTGCTGGGGTGCGCATTAGGGGACCACAGGGCATGCTTCTTGAGCAGGGCATGCTCATGTCTGAACAGCACGGTGTCTTGAAGACTGAGTGAGAATTAATCACATGACAAGGAGAGAAGGCCTGTTCAGACGCAGAGGATGGCACATGTAAAGTATGGAGGTAGTAAGTGGAGTGGCTTGCTTAGAAAATGACATGTCACTCAATTAGGAAGCCTTTGTTGTGTGTGTGGAGGAGGTGGCGGTGGGGGGTGGCACATGGAAAGGCCTGCAGGAGCCTGATCTCAGCCTTGTATGAGACGCTTGGGAGGTTGGGTTTGATCTTAACAGATTGATGGGGTGATAATGAAAGAGTTTTCAGCAGGGCACTGACTGATCAGATGGGGATTTAGAAAAATCACTGTAATAGCACCATGGAAAGTGGATTAGAAGGAGCCCACAAGACTTGTTACATATCAAAGGTGAGATGGGTGGGAATGGGGGGGGGGATGAGAGACACTGGGAAGGAAACAGTCCAAGTGTCCCAGTGCCTGAGCATGAGAAGAGGTGGGATTTCAGGGAAATCTCTGTATCTGGCTTAAATGACTTGGGTGGGAACCACCAACAAGGATCAGAGATGGGGAACAGAGGTGGAGGGGCAGGACCCCTACAGAGACACTGAGAACAGCAGGCAGAACAAGAGGATCCAGCAGGATGACCAGTGCTGCCATGGGGGTTGGAAGAGCCAGAGAGAAGAGGAGGCCCCGGAGCGCTGTTGCAGAGGCCAGGGAGGAGAGAACGCTAGGAGGGAGGGATGGAGCAGTTACCAGTAGCTAATGCCTCGGAGAGTTCTGGCAGGATTAGAGCTAAGAACACTGGGTGTGGCCATGAGGAAGCCATGGGAGGTCTGGAGTGTGGCTGAGTAAGGAATGAATGGGACTAAAGTCAAGTCAGAAGCCTAGACCCCTCTTTATTTTTTAATTAATTAATTAATTTATTTATTTAGTTAGTTTTTAAATATACTTTATTGATTATGCTATTACAGTTGTCCCATTTCTCCCCCATCATTCTCCCTACCCTGCACACCCTCTCCCACCCACATTCCCCCCTTTAGTTCATGTCCATGTGTCATAAGTTCTTTAGCTTCTACATTTCCCATACTATTCTTGCCCTCCCCCTGTCTATTTTCTACCCACTATCTATGCTACTCATTCTCTGTACCTTTTCCCCCCTCTCCTCCTCCCACGCCCCTGTTGCCAACCCTCCATATGATCTCCATTTCTGTGGTTCTGTTCCTGTTCTAGCTGTTTGTTTAGTTTGCTTTTGTTTTAGGTGTGGTTCTTAATAGCTGTGAGTTTGCTGTCTTTTCGCTGTCATATTTTTTATCTTCTCTTTCTTATATAAGTCCCTTGAACATTTCATATAATAAGGGCTTGGTGATGATGAACTCCTTGAACTTGACCTTATCTGAGAAGCGCTTTATCTGTCCTTCCATTCTAAATAACAGCTTTGCTGGATAGAGCAATTTTGGATGTAGGTCCCTGCCTTTCAAGACTTCAAATATTTCTTTCCAGCCCCTTCTTGCCTGCAAGGTTTCTTTTGAGAAATCAGCTGACAGTCTGATGGGAACGCCTTTGTAGGTGACTGTCCCCTTATCCCTTGCTGCTTCTAGAATTCTCTGCTTCATTTTAATCTTGGCTAATGTAATTACGGTCTGCCTTGGTGTGTTCGTCCTTGGGTCCAACTTCTTCGGGACTCTCTGAGCTTCCTGGAAGTCCTGGTAGTCTATTTCCTTTGCCAGATTGGGGAAGTTCTCCTTGATTATTTGTTCAAACAAGTTTTCTACTTGTTGCTCTGCTTCTTCCCCTTCTGGTACCCCTATAATTCGGATGTTGGGATGTTTAACGATGTCCCGGAGGTTCCTAAGCCTCTCCTCATTTTTTTGAATTCTTGTTTCTTCCTCGTTTTCTGTTTGGTTGTTGGTTTCTTCCTTCTGGTCCACTCCATTGATTTGAGTCCCAGTTTTCCTTCCATCTCTATCGGTTCCCCATGCGTCTTCCTTCATTTCACGTATTGTAGCCTGCATTTTTTCATCTAATTTGTGAGCAAAATCAACCAATTCTGTGAGCATTTTGATGACTAGTGCTTTGAACTGTGCATCTGATAGGTTGGCTATCTCTTCGTTGCTTAGAGGAATTGACTCTGGGGTTTTCATTTTTTCTCCGGTTTGAGCCATTTTTGGTGGGGTTTTTTTTGTTGTTTTGTTTTGGTTTTAGTCTGGTCGCGACTATTACGTAGTGAGGGTGGAGCCTTAGGTGTTCCTCAGGGCGGGGCAGCCCAGTCCCTGGGTTGTGACGCTATAGGTGGGGGCGGGGTCTGAGAGGGAAGAATGGCGCCTGTTCTGCTCTCTCCTGGACTCCGGTCCCTTCCGCTGCTTCCCCTTCACCTGGATTATCAGCGCCCATGCGAGTGGCTGTTACGTAGTGAGGAGTGAAGCCTCAGGCGCTCCGCATTGCAGGGCAGCCCAGTCGCTGGCTTGTGACGCTGTTTGTGGGGGCGGGGTCTGAGAGGGAACAATGGCACCTGCTCCACTCTCTCCTGGATTCAGTCCCTTCCGCCACTTTCCCTCTGCCTGGACCATCTGTGCGCGCGGATGTGGGACCACCTGGTCAGCCAGCCGCCTTATGCGGCCTCACTGGGTCTGCACAGTTGCCCCCCTGTGCCTGGGGTCCGCCAGCTGCCGCCTGTGGGCCCGAGGACCGCCAGCCACCGCCTGTGCACCTGGGAACTGCCAGCCGCTGCTCCCTGCGTTCCAGGTTCGCACCTCCACTTTCTCCTGCCTCGACTCCGCCCCCTTACCGGTCTGGATGAATGGTTGTTGGACTTCCGTACAGTTCAATTTTCTATCAGTTCTGGTTGTTTTCTTGTTTCTAAATATTTGTTGTCCTTAATTTTGGTTGTGAGAGGAGGCACAGTGTGTCCGCTTATGCCTCCATCTTGGCCGGAAGTCCTAGACCCCTCTTTGAAGAGCAGACTTTATGAGATGGAGGGGGGAAATTTCAGGTATAATTAGGGAGGTTGTGTATACAGAGAACAATCTTTTTGTTTTGTTATGAGAGAAAGTTGAAGACATTTCTCTGCTGAGGCAGAAGCCAGCTGAGAAGAGTTTGCCACTTCAGGAGAGAGCAGTTGGTGGCCAAGGGCAGGTCTCTGTGGAGGGTGGGGCTGGGTCCAGGCAGGAGGAGGGAGGGACATTTTTTTAAAGGTTTTATTTATTTAGTTTTAGAGAGAGGGTAAGGGGGAGAGAGAGAGAGGGTAAGGGAGAGAGAAAGAGAGGGAGAGAAATATCAGTGTGTGGTTGCCTCTCATACGTCCTCCACTGGGGACCTGGCCCGCAACCCAGGCATGTGTCCTGACTGGGAATTGAACCAGCGACTCTTTGGTTCAGGAGCTCACACTCAATCCACTGAGGGATTTTTTTTTTTTTTTTTTAATAGAGAAAATGGAGACAGTGTGAGGCTTATGTGTCCAACCAACATCCTGGGAGCATTTCTGATTCTGATAGTACTGTCAGGTGCACACGATAGGAAACTCAACTTTGACTGGATTAAAAATCAAAGGGAACTTTTAACGTAAATGCGTATGTAATTTAAAAGTCCACACGTAGGGCTTGGTTCGGGAAATGCTCTATCAGCAGTAACTCAGTGACACACAGAATCCGGGCTTCCTCTGTCTCCTCCCTGCCTTCTGCAGCGTTGGGTCGTTGCACATGGAGACCCTACTCCCACCATCCTCTCCCCTTATTCGAGATCCTCACTGGGTCTTTTTCAGAAGAGAGGGCAAACTTTCCCAGTGGTCTCAGCAGTAGTCTCCATGAAGCACACTGCCTCATGCTGGATATCTATTCCTAAATCAATCATAGAGGTGAGAGGGTAGGGGATAGTAATTGGCTTAAACTAATCAGAGCCCAACCCTGGAACTAGGGTAGGATCACTCTGAGAAAGGGGTAGAGATGAATTCTCCAAAGAAAAATGTGAGTACTATTATTAATTGAACTGTATCCCAAAAATTCCTATGTTGCAACTCTAACCCACGATGTGACTATATTTGGAGACTTTGATTGTATACAGAGCCTTTATTTTTTAAGTATATTTTATTGATTATGCTATTACAGTTGTCCCATTTTTTTCTCCCCTTTATTCCCCTCTGCTCTGCACCCCACCTCCCACAAGCATTCTCTCCCACCCTTTAGTTCATGTCCATGGGTCATATATGTAAGTTCTTTGGCTTCTACATTTCCTATACTATTTTTAACCTCTCCCTGTCTATTTTCTACTTACCATTTATGCTTCTTACTCCCTGTACCTTTTGCAACCTCTCTCTCCTCCCCCTCCCCACTGATAACCCTCCCTGTGATCTCTATTTCTGCGACTCTGTTCCTGTTCTAATTGTTTGCTTAGTTTGTTTTTGTTTTTGTTTTTTAGGTTCAGTTTCTGATAGTTGTGAGTTTGTTGTCATTGTACCATCTGTATTTTTGATCTTCATTTTCTTAGATAAGTCCCTTTAACATTTCATATAGTAAGGGTTTGTTGATGATGAACTCCTTTAACTTGACCTTATCTGAGAAGCACTTTATCTTCCCTTCCATTCTAAATGACAGCTTTGCTGGGTAGAGCAATCTTGGATATAGGTCCTCGATTTTCATGACTTTGAATACTTCTTTCCAGCCCCTTCTTGCCTGCAAGTTTTCTTTAGAGAAATCAGCTGATGGGCTTATAGGAATTCCTTTGCAGTTGACTGTCTCATTTTCTCTTGCTACTTTTAAGATTCTCTCCTCTTTAATCTTGGGTAATGTAACTATGATGTTCCAGAATGTGTGCTTCCTTGGGTCCAACTTCTTTGGGACTCTCTGAGCTTCCTGGACTTCCTGGAAGTCTATTTTCTTTGCCAGATTGGGGAAGTTCTCCTTCATTATTTGTTCAAATAAGTTTTCAATGTCCTGCTCTTCTTCTTCTCCTAGTACTTCTATGATTTGGATGTTGAAACGTTTAACGTTGTCCTGGAGGTTCCTAAGCCTCTCCTCATTTTTTTGAATTCTTGTTTCTTTATTCTGTTCCGGTTGAATGTTTATTTCTTCCTTCTGCTCCAAATCTTTTGATTTGAGTCCCGGTTTCCTTCCTGTCACTCTTGGTTCCCTGTATATTTTTCTTTATTGCACTTAGCATCACCTTGACTTTTTCCTCTTTCTTTCTTTTCTTTTTTTTTTTGCAACCATACTCAACCATTTTTGTGAGCATCCTGATTACCTGCAGAGTTCAAAACACTCTACATCTATTAGGTTGGCTGTCTCTTCATTGCTTAGTTCTATTTTTGGAGTTTTGATCTGTTCTTTTATTTGGGCCATATTTCTTTGTCTTGGGGCACCTGTTAATTGTAAGGGGTGGAGCCTTAGGTATTTGCCAAGGCAGGGGCAACCCATGTCGCTGCACTGTGGCACCGTATGTGGGGGAGGGGTCAGAGAGGGAACAATGCTGCCTTGCTCAGCTCTTGCCTTGCTTTCAGTCACTTTCCCCACTTCCCACAAGCAAATTGAGCCCTTCTGGTGCTGATTCACGGGCATGTGTGGGCATGTGTATGTTCCAGGACCTTGTGGGTCTCTCCAAGGAACTCTCCTATGAGACTGGCAGTTTCTCTCGCTGCCGCAACTCCTCGAGGGTTTTTACAGCCAGTGGTTTTGAGGCTTTCTTTTCCCGTGCTGGAACCCTGGGTTGTGCAGTCTGTTTCACTCCCAAGTGTTGCTCCTGATTTATCCACACACAAATGGGGGACCATCAGCCGCCACCTTGCCATGCACCTTTTCTGCCCCGGCTGCCTGTTTCCAACTGTCCTACCAGTCTGGATAAATGTTTCTTCTTTAACTCCTTGGTTGTCGGACTTCCATATAGTTCGATTTTCTGGAAATTCTGGTTGTTTTTGTTTTTAAATTTGTTGTAGCCCTTCTTTTGGTTGCGTGAGGAGGCAAAATGTATTTACCTACACCTCCATCTTGGCTGGAAGGGATTCAGGGATTCAGGTTAAATGAAGTCATAAGGGTGGACCCTCATCCACTATGACTGGTGTCCTTATAAGAAGAGCCCAGAGTCTCTTCCCCACACCCTGCATTGCATGATTGCCATGGGGTGCAGGGTTCTGCATTGGAAAATTTAGACTGTTGGGCAAGAGTTTTCAGTTCTTTGTTTTACTAATACAATTCTTTCTTCAAAATAAAACTTTATGCAAAACCCCAATGTAAAAGCAGGGACTGTGAAGCTGCTCTGTTGAGAGTGGAGTGGAAGGGCCTGCGTCCCACCTGCGCCTCCCTCCCAAATCCCCCATCCTACCTTGGAGAAAGTCCCTGAGGCACTTCTCAGAACCAGTCTCCTCTGTACCCAATGTGAAAGCCCAGCACTAAAAGATTATTTTAAAAATTTTTTTATTTATTGATTTTAGGTAGAGAAAGATTGATTTATTTTTCCACGTATGCATTCATTGGTTGACTCTTGTATGTGTCCTCATTGGGGATTGAACCCACAACCTTGTGTTCCAGCTGCATCCTCATCACCATGAACACTGTGTGGAATCCAGGGTGGCCAGGAGGCTGCTGCATTGAATGACTTCACTGAAATGGTGGTGACATTTCTGGGTTTGGAAGCTAAGGGTCTGGCTTCACCCCAGAGGCTGCAGAGCCTCCTAAAGGGTCTGCCTGCTTCCACTGTCCCCACCTACATCCCACCCTTCACAGAGCAGCCAGAGTGGTCTTTACAAACAGACCTCATTAGATCACACACTGCTTACAACCCTGCTTAGCATGTAATTAAAACTCCTTGCGTTGGCCCTCAAAGCCCTCCATGAGTCCGCCCTTGCCTCCCTCTCTGATTGTGACTTGTTCCAGGAGGTCCTCCCTGTGGGCTCCAAGCTCCAGCCACACCGGCTTCCTTTAGTTCCTTGCTTGTTTCTCTCTGCTTCCTGTCACACGGCCTCTGCACAAACATTGGTCCCTGCCTGGCATGATTTTCTTACCCATCTTTATAATGGCTCCTTCCTGCCATTTAGGTCTTGGTCAGATGTCACCGGCTCACAGAGGCTTTTCTTGACCATTCACCTTTCTTTATCACATCACCTTCTTGTGGTTTCTTTCTTTATTTTTAAATAGACTTAATTTTTAGAACACTTTTAGCAAAATTGAGGAGAAGGTACAGAGATTTCCCATATCCTCCCATCCCCAACATGCATCGCCATTATCACTATCCCCATCTGAGTGGTATATTTGTTACGTTGGTAAACCTACACTGACAATTCATTATCACCTGGAGATCATAGTTTACATTAGGGTTCACTCTTGGTGTTGTATATTCTATGGGTTTGACAAATGTATAATGACATGTGTACATCATTATAGTATCATACAGACGTTTTACTGCCTTAAAAATCTCTGTGCTCTGCTCATTCCTCCTTTCCCCCAGCTCCTGGCAACCACTGGTCTTTTAGTATCTCTATAATTTTTCCCTTCCAGAATGTCAGACAGTTACAATCATACAGTATATAGCCTTTTCAGATTTGCTTCTTCCGTTTGGTAATATTCATTTAGGGTTCTTCTTTGTCTTTCATAGCTTGATAGCTCATTTCTTTTTAGTGCTGAATAATAGCCCATTGTATGGATGTACCAAAGTTTGTTTATTTATCCATTCGCCTACTGAAGTGCATCTCAGTAGCTTGCAAATTTTTGCAATTATGAATAAGGCTGCTATAAACATCTGTGTTTAGGTAGATCCTGTGTTCTTCACTGCACCTATTGCTGCCTGATTCTTTTGTTCAGTGTTTTTTAAATTACATTTTATTGATTATGCTATTATAGTTGTCCCAATTTTTACCCTTTTACCAGCACCCCCAACTCCCTAAGGCAATCCCTACACCATTGTTCATGTCCCTGGGACATGCATATAAGTTCTTTGGCTACTTCATTTCCTATACTGTACTTTACATCCCTATGGCTATTCTGTAACTACCAATTTGTACTTCTTAATCTCCTCACCTCTCCACCCATTCCCCCACACCCTTCTCCCATCTCACAGTCATCAAAACGATCACCGTATCCATGATTCATTCTGTCTCTGTTCTTCTAGTTTGTTTTTTAGGTTCAATTGTTGATAGATATATATTTATTGCCACTTTATTGTTCATAGTTTTGACCTTTTTCTTAAACAAATTTGTTTAACATTTCATGTGATGATGATTTGGTGATGATAAATTCCTTTAGTTTTTTTCTTATCTGGGAAGCACTTTATCTGCCCTTCAATTCTAAATAATAGCTTTGCTGGATAGAGCAATCTTGGCTGTAGGTCCCTGTTCCTCATGACTTTGAATATTTCTTGCCAATCCCTTCTGGCCTGCAAAGTTTCTTTTGAGAAATCAGCTGAAAGTCTTATGGGAACTCCCCTGCAGGTAACTAACTTCTTTTCTCTTGCTGCTATTAAGATTCTTTATCTTTAACCTTTGGCATTTTAATTATGATGTGTCTTAGAGTGGGCCTCTTTGCATTCATCTTGTTTGGAACTCTCTGTGCTTCCTGGACTTGCATATCTGTTTCCTTCACCAAATTAGGGAAGTTTTCTTTTCATTATTTTTTCAAATAGACTTCCAATTTCTTGCTCTTTCTCTTCTCCTTCTGGCACCCTTATTATCAAATATTGGAATGCTTGAAGTTGTCCCAGAGGCTACTTACATTATCCTTATTTTTTTTTTAATTCTTTTTTCTTGTTCTGAGTGGTTGTTTTTTGCCTCCTTGTGTTCCAAATCATTGATTTGATTCTTGGCTTCATCCACTCTACTGTTGTTTCTCTATAAATTGTTCTTGATTTTCCATTAGTTCATCCTTCATTTCTGATTAGATCTTTTTATGCTGTTGAGGTCCTCACTAAGTTTCTTGGGCATCCTTATAACCAGTGTTTTGAACTCTGCATCTGATAGATTGCTTATCTCCATTTTATCTAGCTCTTTTTCTGGAGTTTTGAGCTGTTCTTTCATTTGGACCATATTTCTTTGTTTCCTCATTTTGGCAGCCTCCCTGTGTTTATTCCTATGTATCAGGAAGAGGTGCTATGACTCCCTGTCTTGGTAGAGTGGCCTAATGTAGTAGGTGTCCTGTAGGGTCCAGTGGTACAGTCTTCCCTATCACTCAAGCTGGGTACTTGAGGTGTCCCCTTCATGTGTGCTGAGTACACCCTCCTCTTGTAGTTGAGCCTTGCTTGCTGTTGGTAGGTCAATGGGATTGATTTATCCAGGTCAGTCAGCTGCACAGACTGGCTGTGACCACTGACTACCAACCTCCGCCCTCCATGGAGGGTCATCTGTGCAGGGCCAGGGTGATGGTGCTCTAACATGGTCTGTAGTTGTCCACTGGGTGCACTGGCCCTGGGGTTTCTTGGGTTATGCAGGCCAAGGCCAGCCCTCACCTGTGTTCTGCCTGTGGCCACTCTGCCTAAGGTATAAAGGAATCTGAGATGGCCACTACTTGTGCTAGGCTTGGAGATTCCCAGGGGAAGCCAAGCTGTGAATTTAGGCTGGCTCATGCTAGTGTGAGGCCTGGGGCTACTTAGCAAGAGGTATAGGGGCTGGGGGCTTGCTGTGGCCATCTGTTTCTTGTTTGAGAGGATTTACAAAGCTGTGAAACATAAGCCAAGACCAGCCATTCCTATGGAAAAGTCACAGTTAACAGTTTGGGTGGGCCTATAAGTTGGGTGGGATGGACTCTCAGGGGATCTCCAGGGTTGGGCAAACAGTGTTAGCAAGGTTGATAGAGTCTCAGGTATGGCTCCCATCTGCCGACTCTGTGGCTCTGTTGGGGGGAGGGTTCATAAAAGGGACATTGGCCTCTGTCTGTTTTTCTGTCTGGGAGAAAGCTCTGCCCCAGCTCCCGCCTTGGTGCCATACCCTTCATTTCCTCCCTTTATTCCACTGGTGCTTTTGAAGCTGCTACCCCTGTGGTGAAGCTCAGAGGGAGTGAGTCAAAATCTGTATGTGGGTTCTTTAAGGGGAACTGCTTGGGACTCCGGAAGTTTCTTCCACTGATTCAATCCCCACTGGTTTTTGCAGCCAGAAGTTATGGGGACTTATCTTCCTGGCACTGGAACCATGAGCCAGCAGGCCTGGTATGGGGCTGGGACTCCTCACTCCCGAGGTATCTCTCCTGAATTTTTATCCACCACGTGTGTATTCTGCATCTCTGCCCCTCCTACCAGTCTGGACAGATGTGGTTTCTTTAATTCTGTAGTTGTCAGACTTCCACTCAACTTGATTTATCATGGTTCTGAGTGGCGGTGGTTCTATATTTTCGTTGTAATTTTGATATGATGGTGTGAGGATCCGAGCCATGTTTACCTATGCTGCCATCTTGACCAGAAGTCAATGTTTATTTCCTGTCTTCTCCACTGGCACATGAGCTCCATTGGAGCAAAGAAACCTCTGTTGTCCCCATGTGTATTCTCTAGAGTGGTGCCTGCTGCCGAGTCTGTTGTCGAATGAATGATGCGCTGACTGCCACCCCAAAGTCCAAGGCAGGTTCTGCTCCAGGGACGCAGAGCTGCCAGCTCAGCCATTCCCCACCAGTCTTTTCTCCCCATCACTTCAGACGTGTTGTGACCAGCAGAGCAGCCTGCCCAGGGTGGGGCTGTGGGAATGTGGGGAGCTCTGATGGCAACAGCTTGCTTAGCTATGGGCCTCTTGTCCAGCTGCCAGGGACAGCTTGTCCAATCAACACCAGTGGCCCCCCAGTCTGGGGGAAAAAAGGAACGAGGACCCAGAAAAGGAAAATCAGAAAGGCAGGCTGTGATTGTGGATGGATAATTATTACGACTTGCTGCTGTTATTGGTCATGATCTGTAGGTAGCCAGAACCTTCCTCGTCCTCTTAAGTTCAAAGCCTACTCATTGGCAACAGCTAACACTTACTAAGCCTTTACTCTTTGCCAAGTGCTTCTTATAGGAATTGTGTACTAAGTCATCACAGCAGCCCTCTGCAGTGGTTGCTGTATTATTTGCAGTTTTCAGATGAGAACTACAGACCTTCTAAAGTTTTCATACAAGGTCTCCACCTCGTAAGTCGGGAGCAGATTCAACCCAGGCCTCCTTGCTTCTCAGCCAATGCTCTCAGACTTGACTGACAGGCTCTCATTGGTCCCCACCCATGGTTCATCATCACCCAACTCACATAAGCTTTTCTGGGTCCCCTATCAGATATTTTGCATCTGAATCTCTCACAGCCTTGTGTATTTTAAAGGCCTAGAGTTCAGGGAAGTTGCCTAAGTGGAAGAAGCATCCCTATGAAAGATAACAGAGACTCCAGGGCAGGGGTGTCCAACCTGTGGCCCACAGGCCACACGCAGCCCAGGATAGCTATGAATGTGGTCCAACACAAAATCATAAATTTAATTAAAACATTATGAGACTTTTTTTGTGATTATGTGTCACTGTGTATTTAATGTGTGGCCCAAGACAACTCCTCTTCTTCCGGTGTGGCCCAGAGACACCAAGAGGTTGGACACCCCTGGAGGGCATTCAGATTTCCCCCAATTTTTTTCTTAATCTGCAGGCTTGATTCGTCCCCTGCCTGGATTTTGAGGGTCCGGCGATCTGTGTATTTCCATAGTGCCCAAGTGATTCGGATAAGCTTTCAGTCTCCTTCCTGAGTGGGTGTGTTGTCAGCAATGTACCTGACCAGATGTGCCGAGTTCTCTATGAAACTTTTGTTCTTGACTCCACATGACTCCATTGTCTCTCTGTCTCCCTTTCTTCCCTTTCTTTTCTTTTCACGCAAATGGTGGAAGGAGGGACCTCAGATATGGTGGCCGCTCAAGAATGGAATTAATCATATTCCCCAGTTCATAGTACACCATCAGCCTACACATGATTTCTCTTCGTTTTTTTCCCCCGCTCTCTCCCTGCACAAGGCCCTTCTGTAATGTAGTTTATATCCTTACACTCCATCTCTTATCTGTCCGATTTGCCATAAAAGAATCCTTCACACACCTTGTATTGGTCGAGTATGGGGCAGTGTGTTTGTTTTCATGAATGGTATTGCAGGGTGGCAGTGTTTGTTGGACGGTTCCTCCCAGCCTCTCAGAGAAGCCCCTGCCTCTCTGGAACTTCCTCCCCTTTCGTCCTAGTTTGGCCCCTGTAGAGCTAAACAGAAACACTTCGCCCCTTCCAGCATTCCAGACAGTCCTTCGTGGCCCCCTCTTCTGCAGCCTTGAACACACACACACACACACACACACGCGCGCGCGCGCGCGCATGCGCACGCACACACACACATACGATATGGAAGTTTCCTACTCCTCCTCAGGATGCTCTGCAGTTAGATCACATTCCCCTAAAGGGCTTGGACCCCTCCAGCCCCCACTGGTTGCTGTACTTCTCCACCTCTAGTGACAGTCTTGTGTTGGTGGAAGGGCCAGGAGAGGAATGTGACACCATGTGACTGGACTATACATCCCACATGGTAGTGCAAGAAGATTTGGTTGGAAGTTGCTCTCAGTTGATAACCCCGGCCCTCAGCCCTTTCTTCCTGGTTGTGAGAATGGAGGGACTTACGGCACTGGTGAGCTTGGGGCACCTCCAGGCAGGGCATCTCCGTCCCCAGTCTGCACTGGGTTCTTTGTGCACTGCCCTGGACCGCCCCCCCCACCGACCCAGACAGCTGTTGACTCTCCCTTCCTTTGACTTGGATGGAATTTCCTTGGAATGTGCAGGAAGGATTGCAAGGTATGTACAAAATAGGCTGAGTGGGCCCGGCTTGGGGAGCCAAGGGTCCCACATGCCCACATGGAATAACCCACCCTCTTCCCCCTCCTTTTTTTATCTTTATGAGCACTTTTTAGGGATCAGTGCTGTGCATTTCTTTATTACTAAGGTAAGATGCACATACCGTAAAGCTAGCCATTTTAAAGCGACTGATTCAGGGCCAGTTGGCATATTCACAGTGTGTGTGGCCATCACCTCGCTCCAGCTCCAGACATTATCGTGGCCACCAGGAGGAAACCCTGCACCGTTCCCCAGCGGCTCCCGTCTCCCTTCCCCTCTGCCTCTGGTGACCGCCAGTCAGCGTTCTGTCTCTATGGGTTTGCCTGTTTTGGATAGTTCATGTAAACGAGAGCATTCACCCCATTTTGTGTCCGGCTTCTCTCAGTGAGCATAGTGTCCTTGGGCTTCATCCACATTGTAACGCATACCATTTTCTCCACGTCTGAGTAACATTTTATAGTATGCATATGCTGCGGCCTGTCAATTTATTCTCCTCTTGATGGATATTTGGGCTGTTTCCACCTTGTGGTTATTGTGACTGGGGCTGGCATGAACGTGTGCGTATGTGTTTGAGAACCTGTTTGTAGTTCTTTGGGGCATATACCTGGGAGTAGACATACAGGGTCATATGGCAATTAATTTTTTTAGGCGCTCCCGAAAAATACATTTCTTCTTTAAATAGTAACTCTGCTCAGGAACTTCCCTGCGTATGAAGGGACAGGGAAGTGAGGCAGAAAAGCTCAGGAGACCTGGGCTCCTTTCCTAGCGTTTCCGCTAACCAGCTGTGCGACCTGGAGCAAATTACTTTCCCTTTTTGGGCCCTTGTTTCTTCATCTGAAAAACATAAAGCTAAATGATTCATAAATTCTCTTCATTGTTTAAGAGTTTATTGGCTTAGTTGGTCAAGCGTCATCCTGTAAACCAAAAAGGTTGTGGGTTCGATCCCCAGTCAGGGCGTATAGAAAACTGGGTTCCAGGGAGATTTGTCAGACAGCTAAATGTGATTATCTCTGTGTTCTTTCTCTACTGTTTTTAAAATGGGAGTTAAAAGCACCATAAATAATTGGGGGGGGGGGGTTCCTACCAATGTGTTTCTAGTTAACGAATAACTTCTGGCTTCCTTTTCCCACCAAGATTCCCAGAATATGGTATCCTTCTCTTTCCCGTCACTCCTACCACTTGGCAGTTCTTTAACAGAACACAGCGCAGCCAAGACGGGAGCCATCCATCCTGTCCTCCCGGGAGGAGCGCTGAGCCCTCCTCCAGAGCGGCTTCTCTCAGCGCTAAGGTTTCGGCAGGGTAATCTGAGTCGGAGTCCGGAGATGTGGGAGTCAAGGAGAAGAGGAACAGACTTTCTGAGACAGTATAAGGACCATCTTAGAGAGTGAGGAGGAAGAACCAAATACCTCCTGTGATGCCTTGGAGACTGAGGGCACCCGTCCCCCCTCCCCCTCCCCAGTGGGGTGCCTGTGTCGGGAGGGAGGCTTTTCCTCGCTAGTTGCTGACTTCCCAGTTTGCCCCTCAGGTCCGAATTCTGTGCTCTCCTGTTCCCCCTGGTGGTTTTCTGGAGGAATATGCGCTTTTAAAAACCACATGCCATCTCAGTGGTTTATTCCATCAGTCAGTCACTTGTCCATTTTCATCCATCTATCACATGTTTTTGGGGACCTGCTACATTTTAGGCACTTCTGTCAGAGTCCAGCAATAACCAAGATGAGGCACCTCCCCTTATAGAGCCTTTTTATAGGGGTGCAGAGTGGCTTTTGGAATCAGTACAAAGTGACCAGTGCTGTGGTAGGAGGCATAAATGGTGTTCAGGAGGACAGACAAGGGGCACATAAGTCATAATTGGCAAATCCTGATGAGAGCAGGCAGATTCAGAGAGCGTCCTAGACAGACGTTAATCTGCACAGAAGTCAGTCAGCATTCCAGAGCGTGGTGCCTGAGGAGACCTGGTAGAAGCCCTGTATTTCTGAGCACAGAACACTGGGGAGGGGGTGGTGATGAGAGTGACGTTGCACGGGGTGTGTCATTCAGGGCCTCTGAGCCATGTCAACGACTTTAACTTTCGGGCAGTAGTGAGCTAGTGAGTTTGACTATAGGGGAGTAGTGAAGTATTTATATTTGCCCTTTGGAAGCAACCACTCTGGTTATGGATGGAGAATTAATTGGAGGGGCAAGAGCAGAAGCAGGGAGACCACTCAGTAACTGGCATGAAATGAAGGTGAGCAAAACCAAGGTGGAAGCAATGGGCAGGGAGGGCTTGGATGGAGTCCAGAAATACCCTGAGGTTGGGGCTTGTGCTGGGCTCAGCTTCCAGGAAAGGGACGGCTGAAGTCGGAGTCACAGTCCCCTAGCTTGCCTCGCATCCTAGCACGGGGGCTGCCCTGGTGTCCAGGTCTCCAGAAGCATGAAGACCTTGTCTCCCGGGAGAGGCCCTGGAGCCCCGCTCCTCACCCTGGACCCTCCGTCAAGGATGCGGGGGAGATGGTGGGTGTACAGAGGAGAGCAGGCTTCCAGTTGCCACCAGATAAAACAGGAGTAAAACAGTGTATCCATTTTGATAGGTGGTGATTAGTCCGCAAAAGCTGGAAGAATTCTGGGGAACCTCCTCTTGTCCTGTTTGACTTGACCCCGTGGCAGAACAACAGACTGGACCAGTGTTTAGGACGGGTGTTTCAGAAGCTCAGCGATCTTAGAGCTCTCGTTTCAGGGTCAGCTGTAGGCCCTTCTTGATCTTGTCTCTCAGGAGGACCCACCCCAGGCTCCTCGGACCACCCTTTTTAGCCCCTGTAGGCTCTGGGATGATTTCTCGTGTTTGAGGGTGTAAACGTGGGGCTCTCATAACGTTACTCATTCTACCAACCCCCTCGAGTCCCCTTCTCCTGGGCCATCACCGCGCCACTGCCATGATCTCCGAAAGGGCACAGCGTATGTTGGCTGCACAAGTACCACTTCAAACAGTCCTGTGGGCGGCCCAGTTTCACCTGCCTAACCCTGATCCCCAGTGCTGCCACCCCCACCCTGCACCCTTCCCGGGACCAGAGGACATCGGTGTGACCTCACTTCTGCACCCCTGCGCCAAAGGCTCTCCAGCGGGGTCCCACTCAACATGGTCAGAGGAACTGCGAGATTGGCGCATTTGTCCTGGTCGGGCGCGCAGCATCCCCTCGGTGCTGGGCCTGTGGGCCACTGTTCGTTCTCATGGCTGTTCTACCCAGAGTTGCCCTTCCTTCTAGCCCAGTGACTTTCAGCTCGAAGTGGTTTTGTGCTGCAAGGGACAATTGGCAATATCTAGAGATGGTTTTGATTGGTGATAGAAATGGACTCCACCTGCCTCTGGTGGGTAGAGGCCAGGATGCTGCTACACATCCTACGATACCCAAGACTGTTTGTTCCCCACACAAAGAATTATTGGGTCCCAAATGTCAACAGTGCAAGGGTAAGAAACCCTGTTTTAGAACAGTGGTCTGTGACCACGGGGACCCTTGCGTCCTTCCAGCCCTGTAGGATTGCTAGAACAAACCACAAGTTTAAGAAATAACTCACTTGTCATCTTTTCACAGCTGAGCTCTGTCCAGAGGCCGAGTTAGAGCAGCTGGAGGCAGCAAGACCCCGCAGGCCGGGGAACGGGGAGCGGTGCCCAGCGCTGAGATGGCCAGGCCGCAGCCACCACCCTGGGTCCATGCAGCCTTCCTCCTCTGCTTCCTCCGCCTCGGAGGGGCCATTGAGATTCCTATGGATCGTGAGTTCTCCTTCTTCTTCTATTCTCCAGATTGGGGGCAAGGGACAGTTAAGACCAACTTTCAAAGAATGCTGGGGGAAGGGAAATAGTGGATTCTGGATGCAGAGCTGGGTTTCCCAAAAATGAGAGCAAGCAGGCTGGTGCTTTGGAAGGGGAGACGTGAGTCTGTAGGGAGGTCTCCCCACTGGGACTGAGTGACCCGGGCTGCCTGCAGCCCGCTGAGCAGGACCAGAGGGGTACAGTTTGGAAATCTGAGTGTTCTCTGTGGTCTTGACTTGCCCATCAAAGCAGAGTTTCCAGGGACCAAGTGAGTGAATGGTTCTTATTTGCCTTTCTCATTCCTGATCTAGATCCCTCAGGCCCTCTTGTCTAGACTGATCAGAAGGATGGATGGCCGGGAGAGGGTGGCAAGGGGATTATTTTGCAAAAGACTGGCTGCATGAGACATTAGATAGAGCCCTGTTACAATGCCGCTGTGGGGGCACCAGGCACCGATTCCTGCTGTTTTCGTCGTTCCCCCAGTGAAGTGGAAAAGTGAAATCCGTGTCATTCTTTTTCCATGGTAGGAGCATTACTGGGCCAGCAGAATCGTAAAGTAAGGGGCTTACAATGCTGATCTGACAGAATCTCACCAGCCACATCTGTGGGTGCATCCATAATGGCCCATTGACTGGCAGCCACGCACCTTGGGCCTGCATTTCGCTGTGCTCCACTTTTTGACACAATGCTGACACTCCTATCAGGACGTCTTGCATCCCAGTACTGAGATGTGGGCACACCAGCTCTGTCCCCTGCCCCCTGATTCCAGGAATAGATGGAACTCACATGATGCCAGTGTTGACTTGGGCTCTCTCCAGGTGACAGATGTCCAGAGAGGGGGTCGGTAGGAGAGTAACACAGCTTCCAAGAAGTCTCCACTGAGCTCTCCAAAGCCAGACCCTGGGGTGTGGAGCTTAGAGAAGAGCTGCAGGTGTCTCAGCTCCTGCTACCCCACTCCACCCAGAATAGCTGCCCCAGAGAAGTGGGCACTCCTGGATGAGAGAAGGCCAGGAGAAACTACAGGGTAGGCCCAGAAGTGGGCAGGCCCCTGCTGCCCTCCTGCTGGCCTGAGTGTGTGAGTGTGTGACACTCGGGGAGGGGCCAGGGTTGTTGTGGCAGGAGCTGTTCCAGGGACCATCTGCACTGCAGGTGCAAGGAGAGTTTCTCGTGAGCAGGCCCAGGCAGGCCGTCTAATGATAAGGCCCCCCACCCCTGGAGAGGAGAGGGCAGAGGAGGAGACTGGGTGGTCGCGGAAGCAGTGAAGGCTCGTCTCCCTGCTGCCCCTTGTCCTCACTCACTCGCCTGCCACTTGGATCCCCGGGGCTAGTAGGTGAGGAGTTCCCGCAAGGTGAACTTACAAACAGATGGCTTTACGCCTATGCTAGGACTCTGGATTTCTGAAGCTCTCCCAGAGCCACAGGCAGGGGACTGAGTAGTCAGTCTCTTCAAAGTACCACCTGTGGACACAGAGTAGCCAGTGGCCCGACCTTCCCACCACCACCTCCCCAGAGGAGGGGCCTGGAGGGTCTGCCCTTTCCGTGCATGGAGACTCAGGCCCTCACTTGGTCAAGGTCACACAGCAGATGGGTGATGGAGTTGCAAGAAGAAGCCATATATCTCTTGGCAACCCCTAACTTGGCGCTCAACGTACCCCACAGCAACCCTGGTAAACCTGCTTCCTTCCAGTTCTTAGAACTCCCCAGAGTCCCAGCTGCATGTGCCCAGCAGAGAGCTAAGTGCTTCAGAGGTGTCACTTCCTGCGATTCTCAGAGCTAATCCAGGAAGTATGTGTGGTCCTTAGCTGGCAGGTTCAAAGTCTGAGGTGTAGAGACATAAAGCAGTTTCCTGAGTGGCAGGGCCAGCATGCGAGAGCGCAGCGCCTCCTTGACTGAGGAGGGGAGTCCATCTGGGACACCAGTCTGGTGCTGCAGGTTGTCTCACCAAACTCGTGCTGCCTCATGTACCTCCCTGGTTACTGCAGGCACCAGGCCGTGGCAGCTTTGCCAGAGTGAGTCTGCAGAAGCTGACCGCAAGCCCTCCAGTCACCCTGGGAAGAGGTCCTCTCTAGCCTGGTTTCTCCCTCCCCCTTCCCAGGTTACCTGAGTCCGTCCTTCCCTCTCACTCTGGCTCAAGCCCAGTGGAAGGACTGGGGAAAGATCAGGCATTCCTTTCCACCCCCATCTTATCAAGATACTGTGGACATATAACATATGTAAGTTTAAGAAGTACAGCCTGATGATTTGCTACATGTATGTATTATGGAATGACTACCGCAGTAGGGTTAGTAAACACATCCGTCCCTCGCATGATAACCTTTGTGTGTGTGTGGCAATAAACTTATAAGGTCTACTGTCTAAACAACTGTCAAGTGTACTATAGTAGGCACACCTCGTTGTATTGTGCTTCACTTGCTGTGCTTCACAGATACTGCGTTTTTCACAGAGAGAAGGTTTGTGACAACCCTGCCTTGAACAAGTCTGCTGGAGCCTTATTTCCAACAGCATTTGCACACTTTGTGTCTGTGTCACATTTTGGTCATTCTCGCTTTCAAACTTTTTCATTATTGTTGTATTTGTTATGGCGATCTGTGATCAGTGACCTTTGACGTTACTATTGAAATTGCCTTGGGGCACCACAAACCACACCCATGTAAGTTGGCAAACTTAAGATAAATGTTGCCTGTGTTCTGACTGCTCCACTGATTCCCTGAGACACAACGATATTGAAATTAGGCCAATTAATAATGTCCCATTGGCCTCAAAGTGTTCAAGTGAAAGGAAGAGCCTCCCGTCTCTCACTTTAAATCAAAAGGTAGAACCGATTAAGCTCAGTGAGGAAGGCACGTCAGATGCTGCTTCTGCAGCTTCCTGAGCTCTTGTGCCAGTTAGCCAGGTTGTCAATGAGAAGGAAAGTTCTTGAAGGAAATTAAAAGTGTCATTCCAGTGAACACACAAATGGTAAGAAAGCAAAACAGCCTTATTGCTGATATGGAGGAAGTGTTAGTGGTCTGGGTTGAAGAGCCAACCAGCCACAACATTCCTTCTAGCCAAAGCCTAATCCAGGAAAAGACCCTACCCCTCTTAAGTTCTGTGAAGTCTGAGAGAGGTCAGGAAGCTGCAGAAGAAACGTTTGAAGCTAGCAGAGGTTGGTTCATGGCACTTAAGGAAAGAACTTGTCCTCATAACATAAAAGTACAATGTGAAACAGCAAGTGCTGATGTACAGCAGAAGCTGCAGCAAGCAGCGAGTTACCCAGGAGATCTGGCTAAAAAGGTGGCTACACTGAACAACAGATTTTCAATGTAGACCAAACAACCTTCTATTGGAAGAAGATGACACCTGAGAGTTTCACAGCTAGATTAGGGAAGCGAATACCTGGCTTCAGAGCTTCAAAGGACAGGCTGACTCTCCTGTTAGGGGCTAATGCAGCTGGTTACTTAAGTTGAAGCCAGGATAAAAGTGCTCATTTATCACTCCAAAAACCCTAGGGTTGTTAAGAATTACACTAAATCTGCTCTGCCTGTGCTCTGTAAGTGGAACAGCAAAGACTGGATGACAGCACATCTCTGTATCTCATGGTTTACTAAATATTTTAAACCCACCTTTGAGCCCTACTGCTCAGAAGAAAGACTCCTTTCAAAATATTACTGCTCATTGTCAATGTACCCGGTCACCCAAGAGCTGTGATGGAGATGTACAGTGAGATAAATGTTGTTTTCATGCCTGTTAACTCAGCATCCATTCTGTAGCCCATGGACCAAGGGGTGATTTTTAATTTCAGGTCTTATTATTTAAGAAATATATTTTGTAAGGCTATTGCTGCTATAGATAGTGATTCTCTGGTGGATCTGGGCAGGACAAATTGCAGACCTTCTGGAAAGGATTCGACATCCTAGGAGTAATTAAGAACATTAATTATTTATGGGAACAGATCAAAATATCATCAACAGGAGTTTGAAGGAAGTTGATTCCAACCCTCTTGGAAGATATCAGTGGAGGAAGTAACTACAAATGTAGTAGAAATAGCAAAGAACTAGAATAGAAGTGGAACCTGAAGATGTGACTGAATTGCTGCAGTCTTATGATAAAACTAATGAATGAGGAGTTCTTATGGATGAGCAAAGAAGGTGATTTTCTGAGATGGAATCTACTCCTAGTGAAGATGCTGTGAAGACTGTTGACATGGCAGCAAAGGATTCAGAATGTGACATCGACTTTGTTGTTAAAGCAGCAGCAGGGCTTGATAGGACTGACTCCAGCTTTGAAAGAAGTTCCACTGAGGGTAGAATGCCGTCAAACAGCATCACGACTACAGAGAAATTGCTTGTGACAGGAAGGACGCATCAACGTGGCAGACTTTTCTGTTGTCTTCTTCAGGACATTGCCACAGCCACCAGCAACCAGCACCTTGATCAATCAGTGGCCACCAACATCAAGGCAAGACCCTTGAAGGCTCGGATGATGGTTTGCAATGTTTTTAGCAATACAGTATTTTTTAATTAAGGTATGTACATTGTGTTTAGACATAATGCTACTGCACACTTGACGATTGTATAGTGTAAACATAAGTTTTTATATGCACTGGGAGACAAAAATTCATGTGATTTGCTTGATTGCAATGTCTACTCTTTAGTGGTGGCTGGGAACCAAACCCACAATGTCTCTGAGGCATGCCTATACTGCAGTGGCTATGCTATACATTAGATCCCCAGAACTTATCCTATCGCTAGAAGTTTGTACCTTCTGACCAGTATCCCTCACTCCCAGCCCATGGCAACTACCATTCTGTTCTATTCTTTGAGTTTGACTTTCTTAGATTCCACATATAGATTCAATCTTAGGACTTCTGGCCAAGATGGAGGTGTAAGTGGACACACTGTGCCTCCTCTCACAACTAAAATTAAGGACAACAAATATTTAGAAACAAGAAAACAACCAGAACTGATAGAAAATTGAACTGTACGGAAGTCCAACAACCATTCATCCAGACTGGTAAGAGGGGCGGAGTCGAGGCAGGAAAAAGTGGAGGTGCGGACCTGGGAACGCAAACAGCAGCGGCTGGCAGTTCCCAGGTGCACAGGTGGCGGCTGGTGGACTCTGGGCAACTGCAGACCCAGTGAGGCCGCGCAAGGCGGCCAGCTGACCAGTTGGTCCCACATTCACACACAGATAATCCAGGCAAAGGGGAAGTGGCGGAAGGGAAGCAGAGGAAGAGACTGGAATCCAAGAGAGGAGCAAGCGCCATTGTTCCCTCTTGGACCCCGCCCCCACATACAGTATCACGACCCAGCAATGGGGCTGCCCCACCCTGGGGAACACCTAAGGGTCCACCCCTCACTACGTAACAGCCGTTACCAGACCAAAACCAAAACAAACAAACAAACAAACAAAAATACCAAAAACGGCTCAAACTGGAGAACAAATGAAAGCCCCAGAGCCAATTCGTCTAAGCCATGAAGAGATAGCCAACCTATCAGATGCACAGTTCAAAGCCCTGGTGATCAGGATGCTCACAGAATTGGTTGATTTTGCTCACAAATTAGATGAAAAAATGCAGGCTACAATACATGAAATGCAGGAAGACGCATGGGGAACCAATAGAGATGGGAGGAAAACTGGGACTCAAATCAATGGAGTGGACCAGAAGGAAGAAACTAACAACCAAACAGAAAACAAGGAAGAAACAAGAATTCAAAAAAATGAGGAAAGGCTCAGGAACCTCCAGGACATCATTAAATGTCCCAACATCCGAATTATAGGGGTACCAGAAGGGGAAGAAAAAGAGCAACAAGTGGAAAACTTACTGGAACAAATAATAAAGGAGAACTTCCCCAATCTGACAAAGTAAATAGACTACCAGGAAGTCCAGGAAGCTCAGAGAGTCCCAAAGAAGTTGGACCCAAGGAGGAACACATCAAGGCACATCATAATTACATTAGCCAAGATTCAAATGAAGGAGAGAATTCTAGAAGCAGCAAGGGATAAGGGGATAGTCACCTACAAAGGAGTTCCCATCAGACTGTCAGCTGATTTCTCAAAAGAGACCTTGCAGGCAAGAAGGGGCTGGAAAGAAATATTTGAAGTCTTGAAAGGCAGGGACCTACATCCAAAATTGCTCTATCCAGCAAAGCTGTCATTTAGAATGGAAGGTAAGATAAAGTGCTTCTCAGATAAGGTCAAGTTAAAGGAGTTCGTCATCACCAAGCCCTTATTATATGAAATGTTAAAGGGACTTATCTAAGAAAAAGAAGATAAAAATATGACAGTGAAAAGACAGCAAACTCACAGCTGTTAACAACCACACCTAAAACAAAAGCAAACTAATCCAACAGCTAGAACAGGAACAGAACCACAGAAATGAAGATCACGTGGAGGGTTAGCAACAGGGGAGTGGGAGGAGGAGAGGAGGGAAAAGGTACAGAGAATAAGTAGCATAGATGGTGGGTAGAAAATAGGGGGAGGGCAAGAACAGTGTGGGAAATGTAGAAGCTAAAGAACTTATGACACATGGACATGAACTAAAGGGGGGGAATGTGGGTGGAAGAGGGTGTGCAGGGTGGAGGGGAATGATGGGGGAGAAATGGGACAACTGTAATAGCATAATCAATAAAATATATTTTTAAAAAAAGATTCCACATATAAATGCGAACATACAGTATTTGTCTTTCTCTGTCTGACTTACTATTTCACCTAGCATAATGTCCTAAGGTCCATCTATGTTGTGGCAAAAGGCAGGAGATAGCTGCGCCCCCTCTTCCTTGAAGCATTATTCCCAATAGCCAAGACATGGGAACAACCTAAGATTAGGCACCCTTAACTTTCCCTGGGTGTTGGGGGGATCCCGGGGGGCTCAGCTCAGAGGCTGCCCTGCCAGGTGTGCCCTTCTGCTCCCTTGCCCCTTTAGGAGGCATTATCTGTGTCTGGAGACAGGGCACTGCTCCTGCTCTGGGAAGTTGGGGTGCAGCGGGCTTCCAGGAACAGCCCTGGGCTGCTGCACAGTCCCTCATTGAAGTGTCCAGCCTCCAGTCCCCACTGCTTTGCCAACAGAGTCACACGCACTCACTTCCCCCTCACCAGCCTCAAGGAGAACAATGTGACCTTTGAAGAATGTAGAGAGTCACCTCATCAACCAGAGAGATTTGCCAAAAAGTGAGTCTGCTGGCAGCTTGTCCCTCTGTCTCCCTCCCCACATCAAGGGACTCAGCATTTTTCTCCTAGACACCCACAGAGGAGGGCAGTGAAGGGGGAGAAACACTTCCTCCTCATTGTCATCCCAAACAGCACTCAAGATGGCATCAACAACACACACTCTCTCTCTCTCTCTCTCTCTCTCTCTCTCTCTCCCCCCCCCCCCATCCTCCAAAGGATGAGTGCAGAGGTCAGAGTCGGGAAAGGAGAGAGGTGCATGAATACCAGGCAATATCTGCCCTCGCCACGTAGAGCCTGTTGGAAGGAAGATTTTCCTCTCTCTTGGAAGCCAAAAGAACAAATTTATTCTCCACTCTACTTCTGTTGCCCAGCAAGTGCCATAGGAGAGAGGGGCAGGTCGTGTGACACAGGATGGGGAATGGGGGTGGTCACAGGACTAGGTCACACCCTTGACCCTAGGCAGATAGTCCCCATTGTCTTCTCCCTGTGGCAGCTTGTCTTGGGGGGCGGGGGGGGGGCGTTGTGTCCCTGCAATGAATTCCTTGGTAGTATATTGGTGGCTGCAGATGTCATTACCTCTTTAGGCAGGTGGTTTCTCCAGACACCCCAGCCTGATTTCTGTGTGGGGCTCTAACTGCCCTGAGAGCCTCCACCCCCTCAAGGTCTCCCCTCACTCACCTTTGTCCAAAATGTCAAGGAGAGCAGTGCCAAAGCCCCACCTGGCCAAGGGTGGGTTTGTAAAAAGACCTCTGGACCAGGCAGCAAAGAGCTGGTTCTCACTCCAGTTCTGCAGCAGACCTCCTGCATGATCTTGACCAAGTGACTTCCCTCCCCAGACCTGAGATTCCCTGGACCAACTAGGGATCTTTCCACTGAACCAGCCTTTGATTTGGTAGGAGGTTTGTGGCCCAGGTGGGCAAAGCAGAGCCTTTGCCGGCCTTCCCATCCAGGGTGAGGCCGGAGCTGTCAACTATATGTGAGCACCCAGGAGACACCACCTGTATCTTGAGATGAAAAACCGGAGGCTGGGCTGTGGTCAAAGGCAATGGGTTAAGTGTCAGCCCTGCTTCTCCTGAAAGTAGCCCCTTCCCTCAGCCTCCCCACCCCCGTGGGTGGACACACTCTCTAAAACCATCCCCACCGCTTTCAGTCTTCACAGACAGTCCTGTGTGGGTGAAGGTGCTGCTGGTGGGGCGGGGCGGGGCGGGGGCGCCTCGGAGCACGTGCTCAGAAACCATGGACTTCTGTGTCACCCCTGGCCATTGCATCCCTTTTTGTTTCCTGCCCTGGGGGCCAAGCAAATGATAAAACAGACAGAATTTCTGTGTCCAAGCAGGCCACAGAAACCTGGCCCACTTCAAAGAATTATTTTGGACCTTTTCGTGGGTCTTATTCTCCAGACTTTCACGTACTGATGGCATGTATAGTAGGACACTCACTCCTGCCCCCCTCCACCTCCCTCTCTGGTGTCTCTTCTCTTTCCTGTGAGTCTTCATGCAGCTTTTGGTCCTGTCTTACCTCTGCCTCCTCCCTTTCTGAGACCCCAGTCTCCTCTTCCATATCTCACTGTGGTCAAGTCAGAAAGCTTCAAGGTTGCCTGACTGGTGTGGTTCATATGGTTTATCCTCCTGTAAACCAAAAGGTCGTGGGTTCGATTCCTGGTCAGAGCACATAGGTAGCTTCTGTCCACGGCTGGGGCACATACGAGAGGCAACCAATGAATGTTTCTCTCTCTCTTTTCCCTCACCTTTTCCCTCTCTGAAATCAATAAGCATGGCCTCGAGTGAGGATTAAAAAAAGAAAGCAAGGAAGTTTCAAGGTCAGCATGGCTCACCAGCAGCCTCTGCTTCCCCCAGGAAATGCTCACTCTGAAAAAGTGAGCCCCAGCGTCAGCGCCGTATCTGACATCCACACCAGTATGAAAAAAGAAAGGCATATTATTTTCTGTTGTAGTCATAAGGAAAGAATAGCTTTAGAAGTTACAGCAACAGGTGTTCTTTTTCCTGCAGACACATTTCAACCAAGACCTTGTTCCCACAAGGAACATTCCATCTCAAACCTTGTGTTCAAAGCGTGGTCCCCAGACCACCAGTGTCTGAATCACTCGGCTGCTCGTCAGAACTATAGGGTCTGCTGAGTCAGAACCTGCATTTTAACCACTCCCTTCAGGTGATTCACAAGCTTGTCCAAGTTTGAGAAACAAGCACACCTGTCCACAGGTATCACAGGTGCAGGCTGGGAAGGTGTGCGCCCCACCCCTTTTGTAAATGCGTGGAACGAGGAAAGCAGGTGCTTTCATATGTGAAAGAGAACGGGGTGGGGGGGCAGTGGGAGGAGTGAGGCCTGTGGACTTGCTGGGCCCGTGGGGGTTTGTCCTGCAGCAGTGGTCCCGATCCACCCCTTTCTGGCACCGCAGCCTCACCACAGCACTGTTAGCCAAAAAGCATCTAGAGGTGACAGGTGTCATCTTCAGAGCCCAGCCTCTTTTGAGCAGTGTTGCCACTTTTGACATTTGGACTTACCTGGTGACGTCTTCATCTGGTCAGCAGCGGGTCCTTTTGGTCCACTGCATGGTTTGGCCTCTGGGGAAGGCATTGCCTTCTCCACGAAGCCCTCGCTGGGTCCATCCGCCCTCCAGCTTGGCTCTTCCCCCAAGCTCCGCAGCTGGCGGGAGGGAGCCCACGCACAGTGTCCTCCGCTAGCCTGTTTCTCCCTCCTCCCTGCGTGCTGGGGCGTGAGGACGTGCTGGGCGTTGGGTCATGTGTAATAACTGGTGTCTTCTTTTTTCCCCTTACAATGCTAACCCATCGGAACTAACAGCCAGCATTCAGAATGAGCGTAAGTCGTGGGGGTGGGGGGACACCTCTCTGCACTTGTGCCTCTGGGAGGTCAGAGGGCAGGAAGGAGGGGCAAAGAAGGCCAAGTGAGGACATGGGGGATTCTCAGCTTCTCCACCCCCATGCTGGGGCTGCTTGACCGCAGGGCCGTGTAGTGAGGTTTCTTACCGCACGGGTAAGAGGCTCAAGGGAAGAGGCTCAGCCTATGGAAAGGCAGGTGGGTAAGAAGGGCCGCTGCTTCCCCATCCTCAAGTGGCTGGCACAGGAGCACCGGGGAGAGGCGCAGCTCAGGGCTGAGAGGGAGCAGCGCCCTTGGGCCTGCAGACAAGTCCCTGGGAAATTCTCTGGGGACTAAGGCCTCTTTCAGCTCCATCCTCACCACAGTTTGACCATCTAATGACCCTCTAGGGCTCAGAACTATCATAGCCCCTAAATTCTAAAAATGTAGCAGTTTTTTTGTTCCTTTATTCATTCAACAAACGTTTATCAATAACTACTGTGCTCTAGATGTTGTACGAAGCAGGGGACGTAACAGTGGGTCAAACAGAAGCCTGGCCTTCAGTTTCTCATGGGGACACCTTGACCTTCTATAGCTATTCTTCTTAACGCTTGGTCTGTGACACGCGTCCCTTTCCCATGGTCTCTAGAATGGGGCACTGTCCACACCCTGCTTGCCTGCTTTTCTGCGTGGCTCCAAAAGCTGTTAATTTCAGCCATTCTTCAAGCCAGGGACCCGGGCCGGTGCCTGCAGCCCTGACTGCCTACCGTTTGCCCTGTTGCAGTGTCCCAGCCCCCGACCATCACCAAGCAGTCAGTGAAGGACCACATTGTGGACCCCCGCGACAACATCTTGATCGAGTGTGAAGCAAAGGGGAACCCTGCCCCCAGGTGAGTGCACTGGCAGGAAAATCCAAACTGGGTGGAGGGAAGGTGACACAAAGAAGGCGTTTAAACTACTCCCTTGCCCGGGGCCTGATGGTAATTGAGGCCTCTGAGAAATTAAATTTATCCATTCAGCTCCCACTAGGTAGAAAGTACAATTTGGAAAATTAGGTAATTTAGCTGATGAGGGAACTGGGTACCAGAAAACTTAAGAGGCTTAAGGTCACACCAAAAAGCTAGGACCAGTGCTTTCTGACTTTTAGGATAGCACTGCCTTATGTTCTGTTCCCATCATTCCCCATGCTTAGCTTATAGGAAGTCCCTCTCCCTAGCTAACCTGAGTCTTTCATTCCGGACACACCAGCATCATGGGGTGTCAGCAGACGTGCTGAAAACCTGCTGTGCGCCAGGCTCTGTGCTAGTTGTTCCTCACGCTGTTTGTTCAGCCACCTCGCTGCTTTTCGGGGAAGGACCTCTGTGCTAGTGGTGTGAAGTGAAATGCAGGCACAGAGATACTCAGTACCTTTTCCAAGGTCACTCAGCTTGAGAGTGCCAGAGGCTGGATTTGAACCCAGGCCTGGGACACCCCAGGCCAGGTTTGTTTCTACTGGTAAACGTTGGCGATATGGAGGTGGTGTGCTATCTTTCTTCCCCAATCTTTAAAGCAGCTGGCACAGGCTGGACCTTTCAGGAGACTCATGCCCAATTCAGACCCAAGCATGACAAGACCCCATGTAAGGGGACATCTCAGCAGGAGAAAGGAGGTGAAGTGGAACCCCAGGGGTGTGGCAGCCGCCTTCTGCCCCCCACACACCAAAGTTTGCATGACCCCACGTGACTCAGAGCTGTGAGCCTGGAACAAGCAGAGCCTCCCTCACCCATGGTGGGGGAAGCAGGAGTCACCCTAAAGGGTCAGGCGGGGCTTGGGTGACCTTGCTTCTGAGGTTTGGGCTTTCCCCAATGGTTCCTCTACGGGAACAACACTCCTGCAGCGCTGAGCAGCCGCTCCTGCCCCTGCTTCTTTTAAGGTTATATCCTGAGCAGCTACAGACGCACTCTCCCCCCCCCCCCCCCCCGCCCCCAGGAGAAGCAGAGGGACATGCTAGTCCCTTCCCCTTGGAGCTCAGGTTTAGGAAGGCTGCTTTTTTTTTTTTTTCCAAAGGTGCGCTTTCTGGGCTCCATGATGTGCCACCACGGCCTTACAGTCTCCGCCCTGGTCACTGGGCAGGGACGCAGACAACCTGAACCCCGTTCCACTTGGGCTTTAGAGTTGATTATCAAACAAGGAGGCAGGAGGAGCAGAGCCAGCTTCTTGATGTGTGTGGGTTGGGTGAAATATGAACTTGCGTCGGTATTCCCAGTTGTAGGTTGGGAATTCCCTGGTGTGGAAGCAGTAGCTGACTCTGGATTTGAAAAAATCAAAATCACTGCCTACCCCTCCAAAGAACATCATCCCCAGGGGCTACTCGGGCATCCGTTGTGCGAAACCATGACTCCCAGCTTTGGTTGGGCCAAAGTACTCCCAGGGACCTGCCCCTGGAGATTCACGTGGATGGGACTGGGGACGCTACGTTCAGGATTCCGGGAGGTTCTGCCACTCATTCCGGGCTGGGGCCCATTGGGATGAAGGTGTGGTTTTGTGACTGAGTCCAGGTAGGGCTCTGAGATTGTCACCGGGAGCCTGGAACTCACCCTCTCCCTGTTTGTTGCCCCTGCCCTCCCCCACCCTTTCCCGTTGTCCACAGCTTCCACTGGACTCGCAACAGCAGGTTCTTCAATGTCGCCAAGGACCCCCGGGTGTCAATGAGGAGGAGGTCTGGCACCCTGGTGATCGACTTCCGCAGTGGCGGGCGGCCGGAGGAGTACGAGGGGGAATACCAGTGCTTTGCCCGCAACAAATTTGGCACAGCCCTGTCCAATAGGATCCGCCTGCAGGTGTCCAGTGAGTAGCATGGGGCAGGTCGAGATACCCTGCTCCGGGGTACGTGGAGGAGAGGGCCTGGAGGCTCACTCTAGAAGAGCCGCCCTACCCTTGGCCTGTTAGCGCTGTGGGGCCCTGCATGTCCTGCTTGCTTCTCTGCCTCTGAGCACGGAGCATCAAAAAGATTTCTTGAAAAGGAAGTTTCCGAACCAGAGTCTTGAACAGCGTTACTCTGGGCGCAGGAGGAGGGGAAGGCGAGGGGTCTTTGAAGACATGCATTCACACAGACAAAAGGCCTCTGTCCTCTGCCTGCTTGGACCCATGGGCCCTGACCCTCTCTCCTGTCTTGCTTGTTCTCCTTTATCCCCTCCCCCTCCTCACTGCCTGCCTCTAACCCCACTCCTTGCCCCAGCCCCAGCCATGACCCTCATTTCATCTTCGTGTTTCTTCCCAGAATCTCCCCTATGGCCTAAGGAAAATCTGGACCCAGTGGTGGTTCAAGAAGGTGCCCCCTTGACACTCCAGTGCAACCCACCACCCGGACTTCCATCCCCAGTCATCTTCTGGATGAGCAGCTGTAAGTCTTGGGGACCCGGTGTTTTATGTCTGTTTAATCTTAGGGAGGAGGGTGGGTGTGTTAAATGGGGAGGAGCTCACCCAAGGCTGGAAGACCTTACAAGCAGATGTAAGGTGGCCACGTGGCTAAGGACAGGCTCTGCAGAGAGAGGGCTGCTTGGGTTCATTTCCTAAGCCCAGCTGCTGTTAGCTGTGTAATCTTAAGTTGCTTAACATCTCTGGGCCTCAGTTTCCTCTTCTTGAAAAATGGGGCTGATACTTATCTAATAGAATTGTTGTAAGGGTAAATAAATTAATATGTCCAAGGTACTTATAACAGTGCTAAACACAAAGTATGTGTTCAGTAATATTTGTGATGATGAAGAGCAAGAGAAAAAGGAATAGGGAGGAAGAGGAGAAACTGTGTTTTTCAGTGGGCCAATTGGAGGCGGGTTGGTACCAAGACTTTTTTAATTCTTGGTTTGGTCTGGAGTCACTGTCCTGTCAGGACAGACCAGGGTATGCGGAATTGAAGCCTCTGATGATGGGGTGATGGCAAGGTGGGATGTTTGGAGCAGGGGGACAGAGTACCATCCTTTAGAGCTGTCCTAGCTCAGTTTCGGGAGGAGGCTTATTTAACTTCTCTGGGCCTCAGTTTCCCACAGGTTCTTCCTCTGTTTTCGATCACACTATAGGGGGGCGCATTATGAAGGTGAATAGAGGACGGCTATTTTCTTCCTGGCTTCTCGCCCCTCCTCCATTTCTCCCTTCCCTTCCTTTCCTCCTTCCTTACATATGCATCCATCTGTGAGTCCATAGCCCTTCCTGCCTGTCATCTGTCACTCTCTGTATTCCTGAATTCCTACCAGTCTGCTTCCTAAAGAGGCTGCCTCGTCACTTGTACACGTGGTTGTTTTGCAGAGCAAGAGTAGCTTTGTGCCCAGTCATTGTCCGTCTCTTTCCTCATCATGGTGCACATGCGTGGGGAAGGCCACCCGGCCACAGGCGGGGCATTGGTCTGTTAGCTAACAGTTCAGACCCTTCTCTCTCATCCCCCGCATCACACTCGACACACTGCATCACACTCTTACCTCCTGCGCAGGTCTCATGACCTTCTTTCTCTGTCCATCCTCGCCAACATCTCCCCAGCACAGGCCACCGTTAGCATTTCCCTGGGTTACAGTAATTACCCATAACTGGCCTTCCTGGTCTTTCTAAAAACATGAGTGTGACAGTTTGTTCATATGCTCAAAACCTTTCACTGGCCCTGGCTGGTGTAGCTCAGTGGATTGAGCACGGGCCTGCGAAGCAAAGGATCGCGGTTCGATTCCCAGTCAGGGCATATGCCTGGGTTGCAGGCCAGTTCCCAGCATGGGACACACAAGAGGCAACCGTACATTGATATTTCTCTCTCCCTCTCCCCCTCTCCTACCCTTCCCCTCTAAAGATAAATAAATTTAAAAAAAAAACAAAAAAAAAAACCTTTCACTGGATCCTTCATCACCTCAGACGAAGTCTGGACTCCTCCCCCTGGCACACAGCTCCCTTCCCAATCTGGTCCCTTCCGCCTCTCCAGCCCTTCTCCCGCCCCCTGCCCATCCCCACCCCCACCTGCCTTCTCAGGTGCTCTCACTTTTAACACACCCTGTTGCTGCTGCATTGGGCCCTCTCAGCTCCTTTCTCTTCTGCCTTGTAAACATCACACAGCCTTCAAGCCGCAGCTCCTTTTCTCAACTCATCCCCTTCTTATCTGGGCTTCCCACTCATCACACTGCATTGCAATTATTTATTTATTTGCTATCTCTTCTACTGGACTTCAGGTTCTTTGATGGCAGGGGCTGTCTTTCTCACTCATCTCTCTCTAGTACTGAGCACAGCGCCTGCACATAGTAAGCCTACAGGAAATCTTTGATACATGATTTGCAAAGCCAGCCAGCCCGTTGTTGGAAAGTCGGCATCATTAACCTTGTGCTTTAAGAAACAGTGACTTAAGACTCGTGGAGGATAGGAAAGAGTTTGCTATGAGTAGTCAGCCTTAGAAGTATACTTTTACAAACCAGAGAGCCTGGAAACCTGGCCATTTGCATTCACATCAGATACAGTGCTTGAAAAAAATACAGGTAAAGTAGCCCGTATTCTCAGCCACTCCTGCGATGTCATTAATTCAAAGAAACACACATTTTCATATTTTCCCATCTCTAAAATTGAAAGGCATCCTAAAACCAGTGGTGTGCAGTGTTAGTTGATATGCATCTTACCATTGTATTTTTTCTTTCTCGAGGCTGGAGTGGAGGGTAAAGAATAAAACACATGAATTTGGCTCCTGATTTGGGAGCATCTGAAGGATCGTTTCCCCTCCCTCTGGCCTCTGGGTCAGTCTGACGTTATTGTGGCGAGAATGGGAGATAGAAGAGTTTGGTTGTAGGGCATGGGCGTGGTAGGCGAGCAGGTCGAATCTGAATCCTACTCACCCTCACTGCTTTTGCAGCCACAACAGTTAAGTCTTCTTGTTTCTTATCTGTAAAATGGGCATCAGCCCCGCCTCAGAGTTGAGAGTCAGATTAGACTGAAGGACAGGGAGCTCCTGGCCCCCTGGCCCTCTGCAGGGGCTCACTGGCGGGCACATCATGATTTCTGCTCCTTTTACCATTAGGCTAACCTCCTGCTGCACCTCTGCTTCCTTACAGCCATGGAGCCCATCACCCAAGATAAGCGGGTCTCCCAGGGCCATAATGGGGACCTGTATTTCTCTAACGTGATGGTGCAGGACATGCAGACCGACTACAGCTGCAACGCTCGATTCCACTTTACCCACACCATCCAGCAGAAGAACCCGTTCACCCTCAAGGTCCTCACCAGTAAGTACAGGCCTCTGCCTGGGGCTGGGGGCCAGGGGCAGCAGCCCACCTAGCCTGAGCAGTCCCGGGTACCTAGGGCTGGGGGGGCTTAAGGACTCGTCCCTAAGGCTGACCTAGAAGTCCTGCAGCTCACTGTGCCTGAACTACTTCAACTTCTCTTAAACATCTCCTGATTCTGCAGCCTTGAGTTCAGCTTGGTTCTGCTCTAAGTCCATGCTTCTCAGACTCTGTGGGAAGCAGACTCACCTGGAGCCCTTGGCCCCAGGCCTGTCCCAGCCCTGTTCTGCCTCATTAGCTCCCAGGGGATTTGGACACACACCTGAATCTGAGAAGCATTGCTTCAGGTGGTCATCGGCATCCTCTCTTGTGCTCAGCTTGATGATTTCTTTTATTCTAGTCGTTGTTTGGTTATCTGTGCTCCTAGAATAAAGCCACAGCGCGGGATCTGTAACTTCGTGGGTGCACCTATCTGAACCGCATAAGTTGGACCGTACTGAATTGCCGTGTTTGCAGGTTGCAGGTTTATGTTTAGTTTTATTTGTTTTCATTTTTACTCCCTGATTCTGTTTGACTGGTACCGAAGAAGGCCAATATCTCCTGGCCTGGAGCTTTGGCTGCAAAGTCCTCAGCCTGCTCAGGACCCTGAAAGTGGCCACGTTGGGGTCCCCATGGATTTATAGCATGCCTTCCATGGAAGAGCCTTCTCTCCAAAGACCTTAGTCTGTCCGACTCAGCTGTGAGTGGTGTTTCCAGTGCTGTGGACAGGGGCGATTGTGACGGAGGCCAGGTAGAGGTCACCACATGGGCTCTGGCAGCTTCTGCAGTTTGGAGAAAAGAGGCTGAACCTGGCTTCCTAGAGCCCACACAGGCAGGTGGTTGACAATGCCTCCTGGGCGATGGGGCAGGGGAGAGGCTTGCAAGAACTGCTCACGCAGGACAAGTGGGGCCGCCCCCCTCATGCCCTTCTTTCCTCATCAGCCCCTGCCCCGACGGAGAGGGGACAGGCAGTGCTGAGAGCCAGCCCAGCCCCACTCTCTTTCCACCGTGGCATCGCGGTGGGCGGATCTGTAAGAAGCAGTTTCCCCTTCTCCTGCTGTGGCTTTTCTTCTTTTTTCCTTTCTCTTCTTTTCTTCCCTTTTCTTTTTAACTTCCTTCTCTGTTTCCCTTCCTTCCTTCCTTCTTTCCCTCTTTCCCTCCTTCCTTCCTTCCTTCCTTCCTTCCTTCTTCTTTCCCTCTCTCTCATCTTCTCTGTCTTTGACCCCATTTTACCTGCCTCCGATTCTCCTGCTCCTGCCTCCGCAGGTCCCCACACGCTGTTCTGAGCTGTCATAATTTGATGGCCATCGGGACAGCCAGAAACCCAGGGACGAGTCCTGCATGTTCCTGGCAGGGTCACCCAGCTTCAGTCTCCTTGCCGCCCCCTCCCTAACTTTTTTTTTCCAAGCTTAGGCCCAGAGAGGAGCCCTGGAGAGGAAGGCTGGGTTGTCTGAGGTGCCTTCCCAGTGCACGTCAAGGTGACCGCCTGCCAGCTGGCTGAGCTGGGGGGACAGTGTGGTCTGCCCAGGACCTCAGAGTGGCCTTTGGAGCCAAAACAGGGCTGGCAGTGTTAGGCAGTGTGGGGGAGGGAATGGCAAGAGCAAGATGCTCCCTGAGCTGATCGCTGGACAGCCTGCAGTGCCATCACCTGGGTCCCTTTCTCCCTACCCGGCAGATGCTTGAAGTCAGCCTGCTGTGTGAGGACTAAGTCAGGTGGCCCCCTGTGGTTTGGGGCAGAGCCTCCACTGTCACACAGGTAGATGCAGGGAGATGGAGGTGGTGAAGAGCCATCCCTCTGTGTATTAAGCCACATTTAAAAGAAATTTCAGCCACATTTAGAAGCTGTACTTTCCAGAAACATTCTTTTCATTAAAGTAAGGGATGTCTGTCTCTGCCCCATTTCTGGGTCCTCTGAGCCACCGGAAACTCCTCCAAATGCTGAGGAGCCCTGGGTGCTGTGAACAGAACCCTGCCGGCTTCCTGGGGTCTCCCCAGGCAGCTTTGGCCGGAGCAAGCCCTGGGCGTTTATGCCGGCCCACATTGGGGCACAGCTCTGCTCTCCCCACTGCCCTGCCTGGAAAGGCCCCGGTTGTTCTCATCCTTTCAGAACCAGGTCTGCGGGCGGGAGGCCCAGCGGCCCAGCTGGGACAGCTTCAAAGACTCAGGTCTCACCAGGGGCTTCTGTCCCAGTTGGTCCATTGGGGAAGAAATAAACCTCATCACAGTCAATTTTCTGTTACCTGCATGAAGGAAGGGGTATCTAACACGCAGTATGCAATCTAAAAGCATGCTGTATGTATGCTTTTTTTAAAGCAAAACAAAGTTTAAAAATTTGTTTTGAGCCCTAGCCTGGTGTGGCTCAAGTCGTTCGAGCATCTTCCCGTAACCAAAAGGCTGCAGGTTCCATTCCCGGTCAGGGCGCATACCCAGGTTGCAGATTCGACCCCTGGTCTGGACCCATATGATCCTGGTCTGGGTGCATACAGGAGGCAACCAATCAATGCTTCTCTCTGGCATTGATGTTTCTCTTTCTCCCCTTTCCTCCCTTCCTCCCTCCCTTCCTCTCTCTCTAAAAGCAATGGGAAAAAAATGTCTTCAGGTGATGATTAAAAATTTAAATTAATTAAATTAAATTAATTAAATTAAATTTGTTCGGGGATGCAGTCAAAGACAAACAGTGGAGCCAGGCTACAAAGCCGTGCCTCTCCCACTTTGCCCATGCCAGAACAGGCAGCAGGAGGGAGGGAGGCGGGGTCTCCCTGAAGAGACAGAAGAGCACTAACCCTGCTTCCTGCTAATGCCTGTCGTCTAGGTGACACTCTTCCAGGAATCCAAAAGGTCTCCCTGAATTTCTCAGTTGTGTTCCAGAATCCACAGACTGTGAGGTGCAGGCCCAGCTTGGGTCACTTCTCTGGATGGGGGCGTGACACAAGGCCTGTCAGCTGTGTGTGTCCCTGCCCTCCCCCAGGGAGGACCATTACCCCCTGAGGCCAGCCACAGCCCTGCCTACCCCTCGCCACTCAGCCTCTTCCTTCTCTGCAGGTCCAGTCCTACCCTTCGCTCCACGTAAGCCCAAGCTGACTTCCCAAACACAGGTTAGGTTTTTTACCACAAGCCCTATCTTAAGGGATAGTTCCAGATACTGAAATCTTCCTCCTGGGTGTTCGCAGATTTGGGATGCAGTGCAATGCAGTCCCAGAAAAGAGCTCAGAGTCTCCACGGCCAGTTGTAACGGGATTGGTGCTGTCTTCAAATATGCAAATATGGTGGCACATCACCTGGCTTCCAGTCAGCTGCCCCACCCCCACCCTCGGTGGTACTGTCAGAACTTGAACCCAGTAGCTGGAGGGGACCGGGGGTAGAAGAGTGAAAAGCTACTGAAGCATCTTGGCACAATTATGTGCCCTATTTCAAAATATCTTTCTCACTGGAGGCTAGATGCCCAAGGGCTTTAATTACTGGATGTTGGAGCCGAGGCCCATGGTCTTGCCCCTTAAGGAATATCTTCACCCCAAGGCCATCTAGAGAGCTCTGAATCTCCAACTTAGTCAGCAGGCCGTTCCCAGCCAGAACTCGGTGCACTCCGCACACCTCTCTCCCTCTCCCGCTGCCTCTCTTTCCCTCTCCCCCACCCAAACTTTCTCTGATCCTAAAATCTGAACCTCAGCCTAGCTCTCCCGCCTCCCTGGACCACTTCTAGCCTCCTCAGAAGGAGGCCTTTCCGCCAACAGACCCATCTTGGAGACCAGAGTGGTGCCACGGGTCAGGTCAGGGGTGCCTGTCCCTGGTCAGCACACATTCGTTGGGCGCTGCCAGGGGTCCGCCTCTCCCACTCTGTTGACAACCGTTTTTCTTGGAATGTCTCCTCTCACCCCCGCCCCTTGCAACTCAGCTTCTGCTGAGGTAGGAGCTGTTTACCCGGGGCTCACTAACACTCCTTTCTCCTTAGTGCCCCGAGAGCTGGCTGATCCAGACACCTGGGAACTGTGACTTTGATGAGAAGCATTTGTTCATAAGGCTGCTACAGGATACTACTAATCCTTACCTCATTTGTTCGAAAATATAGTGGGACCAAGCAATTAAGAGTCAAGCCTAATTGTTTCGATTAAAAAGAAACTTATTATGGCCTTCTTTTGCAGGATTTAACCTTTTTTTTCCTTTCGGGGGCTGTTTTGTGTTGCTTGTTCTTCACCAAGCGTACTTCCTTTCCAAATACACCATGCCTTTCCTTTGCAAAAGGCCACTGGTCCTCTCCCCGGTCGTTTGCGTGGCTTTGCGTTTCCGTTTGTTCTCTCCCCGTTGCTGCCTCTCTGCCCTCCCGCAGCCTCCTGTTTGCTCACCCTCTTTTGTTTATTGCAGACAACCCTTATAATGACTCGTCCTTAAGAAACCACCCTGACATGTACAGTGGTGAGTCGCTGTGGTAACCTTGGGAGTAACCTTGCCCGTCCTAACCCCAGTTTGCCTAACTTGACTGATACCCTGTCATTAACTCGTGCTGAGGGGCAGGTCTGACAGTTGGCCAGGCCAGGGTGCCAACGTGCCACCAGAGCGCTGCTTACCAGGAAAACGGTGGCCAGTTTGGGAGTTTGAGGTGGCTTATGGGGTGGTGTGGTCTCCTCATATTTGCAGGCCTCCAGTTGCTGAATCCTGGACAAGTTGGTCAAACCAGGGCAGGACTTCAAAAGAGTTCTTGGAGGATTCAGTAGAAACTTAGGAGTCGGTGGTAGATGGATAGAGAATGTCTGAGGATGGGTAAGGAGGAAACAGTAATTCTGATCCTATTAGTGGTTTAAAGATCACAGAAAGCTTTGTAGTGTGTTTCATTAATTCGATGTGAATCGCCTGCAGTGCAGTCTAGCCACAGCTGCTGGGGACCCCATATCACAGGTCTCTTGTCCCTTTAAAAATCTACCTGGGAAATAAGAGTGAGAGTCCACTTTGAGTTTTTTTCCAAGGTGAGTTACAAATGAAATTGTCTCTCTCTCAAATCAGTAAACAATTTCTTTTCAAAGATTATAAGTGAAGTTGTGCTGTCACCTGGGCCCCTTCTCTCCTTTGGGAGCGCAGGCAAACCCGGTGCCCCGCAGCACACACGTTTGCAAGTCATAGAGCAGTTTCCATGAGGCGTATTTCTAACTCATCACACGACTGGCCGCTCAAGCTGATTAGTAGAGTAATTGGCTATTTCCACACCTGAGTTAATCCCACCATGGCTCGAGAATGTCTGGTTTTCCCTCGGCAGCCACAGGAATCATCATTTTCTGGCTCTGACAAGACAGCTGGCCCCCATCATCAGTTATGCCTCCAAAGCCGAGGCTCTGAGTCCCCAGGGGGGTCGCTATGGGCTCATCTAGATAGGAAGTGTCTATATTGTGATGTGCTAATATAAACAATGATCGCGTCTGGAGTGGGGGATGGGAAGAGAGCGTGAGAGCCAGGGAGACAGGCAAAGGCTCTACCTTGGCACCAAGCAGCTAGAGCCACACTGAGATCCTGCCAAAGAGATTTACTGCCTGAGGAAGCAGGGGGCCCTTTTTGGATTCTGGGCATTGTTTGTTTTCAAAATAATGGGGCCAATTGTGTCAAGAGCCCCAGCACCCTGGTGTGGAATGTGCCTTTTTCTAAATTAGATTCTGGGTAATCTATTATAGAGGTATTCTTAAAGCTGGAGTATATCAGAGCCAGAAGGTGCCTCAGAGACCATCTGGTCCCAGCTCCTCGCTTTGTGTAAGATAAACCGTTCAGGGCACATGCTTGTAGAGTTGTTTTATCAATGGAATGGGTTTGAGTGATTCTAACCCCTTAAACCCATTTGTGACTGGTGGTAGGTATTATAACAAGGGTGTGAGGGAGGTTGTAAGAACCATCAAGGGCTATGAAACCATGCAAAACTCACAAGTACTCACATTGTCACAGGAAAGGGACCCCGCTGGAGTGGGTCTCCCTCGGGCTGGCCTGTAGTGTGAGGGTTCTTGACTTTGTGCAGGAAAGATTTCACAAGTCCAGGCGACTTTGAGAGTACATTTATTAAAGCTGCGGGCAGTGGAACAATAAGGACTTAATGATAGAAGATACAAAGAAGAGAGACTAGACTGGGCTGCTTTGGCTCCCTCCTGACGGTACAGGAAGGGAGTGAGCCGAGGTGGGGCTGCTGTCAGCTCTCTGGAGAGTCAGAGAAAAGGTTCAGGGGTTAGCCCAGGGCTGCCCATTGCTCTCCTGATTGCAAGTCTCCTGGGGACACTTAGTGTTTAGGATAAAGGTAATTCACTCAAAAAGGAGATTCAAGTGAGTATGTCCCAAGGAGAGCATGACCTGACTTCTTTGTCATGAGGCATTTTATCTACTTTCCAAAGTCGAGATTTTAGGGGCGGTCTCAGGGGAGGATCTTAATAGAATATTCATCAGTTTTCCAGGAGTGCCCTTTCATGGTCATGGTCTCCACTGATTGGTCAGCTCCAAGGCTGGGCGTCATCAGTCACTGCAGCTGGCCCTGGCATCTGGGTTCCAGGTTTGATCAGGTATTGGGTTGACACCAGCCCTGACAGGGAGAGTAAGAGAAGCATCATCAGGCTGGATAGGCTCTCCAGGGACCCTCGCCTCCATGGTCAAAGGGAGGGTGTCCTCTGACATCCTTAGAAACTGGATCTCCCACCACATAGAGTTTCATGGAGTCCCACGTAGTAATCACCTTTGTCTCAGAGAGTCTTCCCAGGTCTACTTCTCCAGGGAAAGGAATCAGCCACCCTCCCTTGGGAGAAGTGGGTACCAAAGGCACCACCTGGATTATCCTTCATAGATCGTTACCTGAATCCCTCTCCACAACCTCCCCTTTAGGTCCTGCCTTCCGGTCCCAAAATGGCATCACGTGTCACCCCAACTCCTCTTTAAGCCTTTCATGGCCTTAAGAATCCAGTTGAGATGCCTTTGGAGCCTCTTAGCTCCCAATCCAGATTCTTTTTTGTCAGCGTGGGCCTGAGTTTATTTAATAGCCGCTGAGGAGAGATGGAATCTTATCCTGAGACAGTGAGAACAATATTGGAAGAGTTTCCCCGTTATAACTCACTAAGACAAAAATATCTTTCTCCTTTATCTCTTTTGCCCTTGGATATTTTGTTTGTTTGAAAATGAAACATATTCCCAAAGCTGTATGGATAAGTGAAATATCCACCTTTAAAGAGAGAGACAATATAGAATAGATGTTAGCACCAAGTTTTGGTGCTAAAAGGTCCAGAATCCGAAAGTAACTCCTTGTGACCTTGGCAAGTGTATTGACTTCACTGAGCTTGTTTTCTCTGCTGAAAAGAGGGGTGACACCCCCGGTTTGTTGTGAGGATTGAACGTGATATTGGAGATGGAGCTGTTAGCACAGTGCCTGGTCCACAGTGAACGCCTGCCAGATGGCAGTCACGATGATTACCTCTGACTTCGAGGACGTTCTTCCCTATATTTTTGAGCTTTGGCTCATGTCCCAGTAGCTTCTTCCTTTCAGGGTCATCCTGTGCTTGCCAGCCCACATCCTGCACATGAGGCATTGCTGTAACCTGTTTATAATCACAGCTACAGCATGTCAGGGCTCCCACAGCAGGACTGTGCTCACTTCTCCTCCTTCCCACACTGAATGCTTTGCTGGTCATGTGTGCTTTTGGTGCTGCGTGCCATGGTGTCAGTTAATGTCCACAGGGTCACAGATTGGTTCCTGCAGACTGTGTCCCTGTGGGAAGAAGTGTATCAAGAGAGCTGGGAACTCTTCTACATAATCCTAGGGTTCCCGGCTCTCGACAGATTCACCAGTCTGACACCAGGGCCTCCTGCTCAAAATCTCCCTCTCCTCATGGTGCTCTTGACCTTGTATTGTCTGACTGGTTTGATGATTCCATGACGACGGATGGGAGGAAACTGCTGCTTTGGTGTCAGGCTTCCTTGGTACTGAGAGCCGGATGCTATAAGAGTTATAGATACATGGATGGTAACCAATTAACCACATAATGGATTAACCCCTTTAGTGGCCACTGTCGTATATGTGTGTGCTGATGGAACAGATGAGGACATCTACAGAAGGAGAAATAACATGGGGTGGGGGGGGAAGCTGTTGCCCTCTTTTTGTTCTCTTCCCCCCTTGAATTCATTCATTCATCCCACAATTGTTTCGAACACTTGCCACGTGCCGTGCACTGTGCCAGCAGACCACCTTTGCATGCGTTTCATCACTTCCTCCCCTGACTAAAGGATGGAACAGATGCAAACTCTAGGACGTGCCCTCCTCAATGGCTGATGGAAAGAAGCTGAGTGAGTGCTCCTAGGACAGGACCCCGCTGATCCAGCCAGGCACCAGCTGGTCCAGCAAGCTCCTGTAGGAGACACCAATGTCGCGGAGACAGAGGTCCCCCTGCCACTCTCTCCTCTCTCTGCCAGCATCCATTAATAGCCCCCACCCAGAAAAACGCCTTTGTTCTCCCCGCAGGCATTCTGCTGAGGGCTTCCAGCCCAGGGCAGCTCTGCCTTCCTCCCACCTCTCACCTCTCCATGAAGCCCATGAGTAGGCTCAGCTTACATGTTTATTTTTAACTCCTCTCTTTTACAATCATACACCTTTGGGCAGGGGTGCCTCTTCCAGTCTCCCTGTGCTTTGGGCTGCTGGTTGGAAACTCCTCGTTCCCCCTCCGTCCATCATATCCATTTCCACAGAACTGTACAAAGAGCTCGGAGGGAGCCGTGAGGCTCAGGTGGGTGGGCTCCACTCAGCTGTGGGTGCCTGGACTTGCAGGACCCCTTCTGCTAGGAAACAGCCCCCCTGGCAGTGTCGGTCTCCGTGGGCCACCTGCTTCAAAACCTGTGTGCATGTCATTAACTTCAGAGCCTGTGTCTGCTCCAGCCTAGTTGAATTGTAGATTGCTTCCTGCATCTTGGCTGCTACTTGCCTCTCACCCCTCCCCCAGTGTCTCACATCCAATTAACACCCTCCTCCTCAGCCCCCTTCCAAAGTCATTAGTGAAGCAGCAGAATGGTCTTGGCCCCCGAAGTGATTTCCTGTCATCTCTGCTCATTAATTCTCTCTGTGTCTTTGCTAAACCACTAATAACGCCCCTGCAGCTCTGACTGTTCATCTGGGTCTCTGTGGCTTCATCTCAAACTCTCGTCTCCAGGGTTTCCGAGGGCAGGTTTCCTGTCCTGTGGCCCCAATACGTGCCATGCCTTCTCTTCCTTCCACTGCTGCTGAGACGGCTTCCCCAGGGGCCACCCAGTTGGCCTCAGGGGGTCCCCACACGACATGCTCAGGGAATAATCGCCCCTCGGTGCTCAGGCAGCCCCATCTCCCACTCCAGGGAACCGAGGGAAGCTGGGCTCCTCTTGGCAGGTCCTTTCAGAACTTAGAGCCGCTCACACACATGTGCCAGTGGGGCCCAGAAGCCCCGAGCTTCCTAACACACTCTCTTAATGATTCCCAGCCCTGGGGTGGTTCCGGCTGGGGGGGCCCAGGCCGTCGTGCCTCTGAGGTGAGGGGGGAGCAGAGGTGTGATGACATTTCTTTCCAGCCTGACAGCTTTGGCCTAGCTGAGTCAGCCCCCAAGGCAGGAGGCTCATGCCAGCTTGTTCTGACCTATTTCAGCCCGAGGAGTCGCGGAAAGAACCCCCAGCTTCATGTACCCCCTGGGCACTGCGAGCAGTCAGATGGTGCTCCGCGGCATGGACCTCCTGCTGGAGTGCATCGCCTCTGGGGTGTATGTACCGTCTCACCCCACTTCTGGCCAGCCTGCAGGAGGCTGGGGAGGGGGTTTGTGCATGCTCTGTTTTGCCCCATTTACGGGTACAAAAAAAAGCAGACAGCCCTCAGTGAGAGGACTTTGCAAATCACAGTCACCTCCATGCCATCCTGGCTGCCTCTCTTCCGGATAAGGAGGAAAGGAGATGGGTGGGCATCCTGTGCACGTGTTGGAACCTTGTGTGACCTTGGACAAGTCACTCAAATGCTCTGCACTGCACTGCGCAGGCCCTCTGGACAGAAGAGATCAGCTGTCTGAGGACCTGTATCCTCTGGGCCCAAGCACACTTTAAGGACACTTAGGTGTCCTGGGCTTCATTGAAGAAGAACAGTTTATAAATAAATCCTTGTTTCCTGCTTGGTCCCTTGCCTAGCCCAACACCAGACATCGCATGGTACAAGAAAGGTGGGGACCTCCCATCTCACAAGGCCAAGTTTGAGAACTTTAACAAGGCTCTGCGTATCACCAACGTCTCCGAGGAGGACTCTGGGGAATATTTCTGTCTGGCGTCCAACAAGATGGGCAGCATCCGGCACACGATCTCGGTGAGAGTAAAGGGTACGTTGTGTGTATTTCTCATTACGACAATTTTGCCAGCCCTAAAGCCATGACCACCCTTTCCTCTGAGGATGGTTGAGGGCAGGGTGAGTGGAGGGTACTTTCAACACACTGGTTAGTGGCAGTAGTGACCTCTCAGGGATGGTGTCACCCCCTGGGTGTGTGGGTGTGTGTGTGTGTGTGTGTATGTGGTGGGGGCTGTTAAGGAAAGAAGATCCACCCTGACTGTTGCCCAACTCTCCTGGGCTCCCTCAGCAGGTGAATTTCACAGTCTGTTTGAGTCACACCCAGAGCCTTCTCTTTATTCATTCTGCCTTCCTGTTTGTGGTATGTTGTCTTCTCCTTGTGCTGTGTACTGTGCTTGGTTCTTTTTAAAAATGGGGAGTCATCATGGCCCAATTAGTTTTTAAAAAATTATATCCCTGTACTGGCCAGGTAGCTCAGTTGGCTAGAGCATCATCCTGATATGCCAAGGTCATAGGTTTAATCCCCAGTCAGGACAATACAGGAACCAAGCAATGAATACATCAGTGGGTGGAACAACGAATCTCTCACCCTCTCTCCCTCCTCCTGCTCTCCCTTCCTCTCTTCCTTCCTCTTCCCTTTCTGCTCTTCCTGTCTCTCCGTAAAATCAATAAATAAAAATTAAATTAAAAAATAAAAATCACTTTCCTCCCAAGCATAGCTGGCCCACCTGAGCCACAGTAAGCAATAGAACACGCACCTTTATGGACTCCAGCCGTGGGTGGTGGGTACGCCAGTCACTCCTCAGTTGGGCTGAATGGATGATTGGGGTGATGAAGTCTGATCCCATAGTGTAAGAACTTCCTTAGCACACACTCAGTTGAACTTGGGACCTTGGTTTCAGCACTACACTCAAACCAGAGGTTCTTAATCTTTTAGGGGTATCAAGAGCTTGGATCCAAAGAACCTTCTCAGAAAAATTCACATATCCACATATTTGTGAAAGTTTCCAAACATTTGAAAGGGTGACCAGCTATAAGCTTCTACTCTAACCAAAACTCGATGCCTAAGAGAAGAAATATCAGGCCTTCCCTGAAAGGTCTGGTGTTGCAGCAGCAACAGCAGGAACCCAGAAGAGTCAACTCAGGTCCCACCTTCCCACCTTCCCTGGCTAGGGCCCTTGGGTTCACATCATGGCCTCTTAAAGCATTTGCCACCAGAGCCTCCTCTGAGGGCTATTTCAGTAGGGCTCTGAGGGCTCTGAGATGGCCCTGGCATCCATGTGTCTTAGAAGCTCTTCAAGGAACTCTCATGAGCAGCCCCAGTTTAGAACTCATGTTCTGTGAACTCAAAACAGGCAGCTCAGCATCTCTGGTATCAAGCTGGCCAAAGGCAGGTGGGACTGAGTCACCCCGTGAGGGTGAGCCCTGGGCAGGTGGTGAGGGCCGGGGGCTGGCACTCAGAGGCTCCTGTCGTCCTGGAGGAATTCCATCCGGCCTCTTCTGCCTGCCTGTGCCATCTAACCCTCTGCCTGTGCTGTCCTTCTCTTCCAGCTGCTCCCTACTGGCTAGACGAACCCAAGAACCTTATCCTGGCTCCTGGCGAGGATGGGAGGCTGGTGTGTCGAGCCAATGGGAACCCCAAGCCCACTGTCCAGTGGATGGTGAATGGGGAACCTTTGCAATGTGAGTAACAAACCATCATCTCCCCGATTCTGCTCTCCCTGCCATCAATGGCTACAAATCCCCGTCCCTGTGGGCAGCCCTGGTTGTTCCAGAAGTGAGGGAGCAGCCATCTCTCTGGACACCTCAAGAGGCAGGAAATCTTCCTCATGTCTGTATTTGAGAACAGGAGGCTGTGGTTATTTTCTTCTCGCTTGGGTTTTTCATAAATCTCTGCTCTGTGCCCTTAATAGCTACAGAGCCCAACAGGTCTGGGGTCTGCAGCTGCATCTCCTGAGATTTTGGGCTCTGGGTGATGCCTGGAGCTTGGAAGATGGAGTAGAGATCAATAACCCATTGTCCTTGGTTGCTGAAGTCCCATTTTCTGCTGAGGGCAAATAAGAGGCAGGGCTACGCGACAATGTGAACGATCTGGTTGGATAGGAGGAAAAACTTCCTCGTGAGGACAGAGATGCGCCAGCGCAGTTACTCAGCGTGCACGGACTTTGGAGAGATGTGGTCCTGCCTAGAGGGCTGGAGCGGGTGGGCGCAAGGCCCCTTCCAGCCAGAGGTCTTGGTCAAATTTTCACCTCATAGTCTGTCCAGTTGCATTTACTTTTTAAAATGTCTTGTCATTACTTTCTGTGAGGAGTCAGAGGAAATGCGAAAGGTGATATCCAACAGATGGGCCAAAAAATAGTTGGAGAGAACCCAGAGCCTTAACACAAGAGCACCAGGTGGAGGGGCGGGGGGACAGGTGCAGGAGAGGGTGGGAGAGCACCTTTCCAGACACGTGTTGTGTTGCAGCCCTGCGCTGCGTGCTGCACCTGTTCTCTCTTCCACCTCACACATTACAGGTGAGGAAATGGGGCTCTGGTGGCACCGTGAATCGGCTGAGGTCGCGTGGCTAGTAGGTGGTAGAACTGCGGGTCGCTGAGAGAACACCGCACGCCCTCACCGTTTAGTGCCGAGCACCTTTATTCCCGGTGACTGTCTTTCCCATGGATGCAGCAGAGAGAGGGACATGGCCTGTCCTCTGCTGTTGGTTCTCCCTGTCCTGACAGCCTTTGGGGACAAGGCAAACAAGGCTCTAAACTTCACTGCACCCAGGACTTGCGGCTGAGCCTGGGCCCGGGAAGGTTGGCCATCACCTTCGGGGAGTGACTGGGGGGAATGTTGGGTCCGTGAGAAATGCTGGGCCGGGAAATGTTAGAGCCGCTGGCATTGCCTGCCTCCTGCCTTTCTGCTGAGTGGGGAAGGGTGATAAGGATGCTGACCTTGTCTTTGTCTACCGTCTGCTGATTCCCTGGTTCCGGGCTCAGACTCGCTATCTGCACAGTGGCGCCCAAGGGGCCAGGCCCGGGGTCCTCTGCAGCCGGCTGTCACTGTGTGTCTGCGATCCTGGATGAGTTCACGGACCCTGTAAGACAAGTCATCTGGCCCAGTCCAGAAATCTTACAGAGGAAAGTCACCTTTGGTGATGAAAGATGAGAAAAGTGGCAGTTTCTTACATTTCTAGAAAACCTTTATTTGTACAGCTCATTATCTTTCTCTTCTCTTAACCCTCCCTGGATAAGGGAATGATAGGAGTAATTCTCCCCCATTTGACAATGGAGGAGATGAGGCTCAGAGGACACACTGATTTGCCCTGGGGCCCAGCCCGATGCAGGTCAGGTCTGGAATGGGAGCGAGGAATGTTCTCTGAGCCTGGGATACCTTTCCTGGCACCATCGGGAAGCTTTGGCAAATAGAGGGACACGTGCGGTTTTTAGCAGGCACCAGCCTTCCGGTTTAACTTTGCGAATGCCTTCAGAATGCTCTTCTCTGAGGATGGGAGAGTGGCAGGGCCCATCCAGTTCTCTATTGCTTTGTCCTTTTCAAAACAGACTGACGTATATGCACATTGGACAAAATAACAACAGTAATAATCAGTATGGGCTGGGCCCTCTGCCAACAATTTTTTTAAATATATTTTATTGATTTTACTATTACCATTGTCCCATTTTTTTCTCCCCTTTATTCCTCTCCACCCTGTACCCTGCCTCCCACCAGCATTCCCCAACCTTAGTCCATGTCCATGGGTCATATATATAAGCTCTTCAGCTTCTCCATTTCCCGCACTATTCTTAACCTCCCCCTGTCTATTTTGTACCTACCATTTATGCTTCGTATTCCCTTTTCCCCCATTCTCCTCCCTCTCCCTCCATGCGATCTCCATTTCTGTGATTCTGTTCCTCTCCTAGTTGTTTGCTTAGTTCGTTTTTGTTTTTGTTTTGTTTTATTAGGTTTGGTTGTTGATAGTTGTGAGTTTGTTGTCATTTTACTGTTCATATTTTTTATCTTCTTTTTCTTAGATAAGTCCCTTTAACATTTCATATAATAAGGGCTTGGTGATGACGAACTCCTTGAACTTGACCTTATTTGAGAAGCACTTTGTCTGCCCTTCCATTCTAAATGAAAGCTTTGCTGGATAGAGCAATTTTGGATGTAGGTCCTTGCCTTTCAAGACTTCAAATGCTTCTTTCCAGCCCCTTCTTGCCTGTAAGGTCTCTTTGGAGAAATCAGCTGACAGTCTGATGGGAACTCCTTTGTAGGTGACTGTCCCCTTATCCCTTGCTGCTTCTAGAATTCTCTCCTTCATTTGAATCTTGGCTAATGTAATTATGATATGCTTTGGCATGTTCCTCCTTGGGTCCAACTTCTTTGGGACTCTCTGAGCTTCCTGGACTTCCTGGAAGTCTATTTCCTTTGTCAGATTGGGAAAGTTCTCCTTTATTATTTGTTCCAATAAGTTTTCCACTTGTTGCTCTTCTTCTTCCCCTTCTGGTACCCCTAGAATTCAGATGTTGGGACATTTAACGATGTCCCGGAGGTTCCTAAGCCTCTCCTCATTTTTTTGAATTCTTGTTTCTTCCTTATTTTCTGTTTGGTTGTTTGTTTCTTCCTTCTGGTCCACTCCATTGATTTGAGTCCCAGTTTTCCTCCCGTCTCTATTGGTTCCCCATGCATCTTCCTTCATTTCACGTATTGTAGCCTGCATTTTTTCATCTAATTTGTGAGCAAAATCAACCAATTCTGTGAGCATCCTGATCACCAGGGCTTTGAACTGTGCATCTGATAGGTTGGCTATCCCTTTGTCACTTCATTATATTTTTTCTGGTGCTTTGGTCTGTTCTTTCATCTGGGCAATGTTTTTGGTTTTTGTTTTGTTTCGTTTTGTTTTGTTTTGTTTTGTCTCAGGGTACCTGTTACATTGTAAGGGGAGGAGCCTTAGGTATTCTCCAGGCCTGGGCAACCCACGTTGCTGCATTGCGGTGCTATATATGGAGGAGGGGTCTGAGAGAGAACAATGCCACTTACCTGGCTCTCACCCCACTTTCAGTCACTTCCCTCACTACTCCCAAGCAAATTGGGCCCTTCTGGTGCTGAGTCCCAGATGGGTGGGTTTGTGTATGTTCTAGGACCCTGTGGGTCTCTCCAACACACTCTCCTGTGAGGCTGGGAGTTTCTCCTGACACTGTAACCCCCACAGGTTTTTACAGCCTGAGGTTTTGAGGCTTTATTTCCCCAAGCTGGAACCCTGGGTCGCATGGTCTGTTGCATCCTCGCTCAGTGGGTTGCATCCTCTCTCCCCAGTTGTTCCTCCTGGTTTATCCATACTCAAATGTGGGACCTCCCAGTCCTCCAACCACTGCCTTGCCGCGAGTCCTCTCTACCCTGGCTGCTCATCTCCACCTCTCCTACCGGTCTGGATGAATGTTTCTTCTTTAACTCCTTGGCTGTTAGACCTCCATACAGTTCCACTTTCTGGAAGGTCTGGTTGATTTTTGTTTTTAAATTTGTTGTCCTTCTTTTGGTTGTGTGAGGAGGCAAAGTGTATGTGCCTACACCTCCATCTCGGCCAGAAGTTGCCAACAACTTTAAACATGCATAAAAGCTCAGGCCATCCTTACAAAAACCCCATGAGGTGAGTTGTCCTTGTAATGCCAATAAGGAAACTGACGTTGGCAGGAATGTGGTTAGAATTCAAACCCTTTTCTGTTGCCACAGCTTAGCTCTCAAGCCATACCTGCCCCGCTGCTCTGTTGGTTGAGCAGAAATTCATATCCCCACTGGAGAGACTAAGAAATAAACTCCGGTAGTTTCGATGATGGTCCCAATGTCACATAGCCACACAGTGGTGGGGCCGGAAGCCTAGTCTTCTGAGAGCCACACAGCACTGCTGCTCCCCTGGCACCCAGTCCTGCCACAGAGCTCTGGACAGAGCCCCAGGTTCCCTTCACCTGCACACCCTCGTTTCTCACAAGGAGCATCCTTCCTCTCTGTAGCGGCACCACCCAACCCAAACCGTGAGGTGGCTGGGGACACCATCATCTTCCGGGACACCCAGATCAGCAGCAGGGCCGTGTACCAGTGCAACACTTCCAACGAACACGGCTACCTGCTGGCCAATGCCTTCGTCAGCGTGCTGGGTGAGTGTCCCCTCCACTCCCCTTCAGCGCTGCTCCTTGGGCCTTGTCATGTCCTGGGCACACTGTATTCTCCAGATAGCAGCCAGGCTGGCAGCGGAGGTGTGGAGACTGAAGATGAGATTTGTGGGAAGAAGAGAGGACATAAATCCCACAGAGCTGGGTGTACAGACAGAGTAAACTCCCCACTGAAAGTCAGCCATGGTCCCTCCTTCCCCTGATGAGACAGAGTGGGCCTGTCTTGTCTCCTTGGTGGATCAACACCAACTGTCCTGGCTTCTCAGTGGGCCACAGAGCAGGAAACGGTTCTGAGGATGTTTTCAGTGTCCTGGAGCAGGAAGGGGGCTGTGGGAGGGGCAGGTACAGAATCTGCTGGATAATTTGAGGAAATTCCACAGGAGCTGGATTAGATATAGTATAGGCTGAGAATGGAAAAGCTTCCTTCTTCCTCACCTAACCCTTAGAGGCTTTTTAAAGGAGGTATGTGGATAGGGGAAGGTGTGTTGGCACCTGGAAAGCTGCTCTACAGAGAAAGCATGTAGAGATAAGACCAAGGAGATGGCAATGGAAGAGTGAGACTCCCCACCCAAGATCGGTTGTCTGGGAATTGCAGACGTGCCGCCTCGGATGCTGTCACCACGGAACCAGCTCATTCGGGTGATCCTATACAACCGGACGCGGCTGGACTGCCCCTTCTTTGGGTCCCCCATCCCCACGCTCCGATGGTAAGTTCCAGGAGACCAGGCCTCCCCAGTAGGGGTCATCTGTCTCACCTTTTTCATTCCTATCTGGCCCATAATAGGTATTCAGCAACACCTGGGAACCTTAAAGGGTCAAAGCTGGGAGAAAGTTGGCCGATCAGCTGGGTCAACCCCTTTATTATGCAGAGAAGGAAACCGAGGCCCAGGGAAGGGGTGGAAACTTGCCAGGGCTACCCAGTGGTTGGAGGCAGACCCTACAAGGATGAGGGCTTCCGGTCCCTAGCGTGGGGCTCCTTCTACTGCCCAAACTCTCTCTCAAGTGGTTGGCCCCCGTCCCTTGGGCCAGTCCTTTCTCAGTATGCTGTGTGTTCTGCTGCTGTGTTGTGAGGTTTAAGAATGGGCAAGGAAGCAACCTGGATGGTGGCAACTACCACGTCTACGAGAATGGCAGTCTGGAAATCAAGATGATCCGCAAAGAGGACCAAGGCATCTACACCTGTGTCGCCACCAACATCCTGGGCAAAGCTGAAAACCAGGTCCGCCTAGAGGTCAAAGGTAAAGGAGAGGGTTGATAGGTGGAAGGCAGGGTGGAGCTTGGAAAGGAAACTGTCTTCTCCAAGTTACCCACGTGTGGTTTTCACTTTGAAAATGTGAAAATGTTTAATCCCGAGTGGGATCTTCCCTGTGGGCCCGTGTGTCCTCCCGGGGCATCCAGCTGGCCTGGGCTCTGGGAACGCTGAGTCGTTATCAGCCTGGTCCAGGCGGCACTGGGAAGGGAGCCCTGCCACCCACACCGCCTCCCACGCCACCGCAGGAGTCGCAACGTATCTTCCCGAGCCGGATAGGAAGGGTTTGGGGGTCGTTCACCATTTGCGGTCACCCTCACCAGGCCTCCCCCCATTCGTACAAGGGGATGGTATTTCTGCCACCTTTCTTGATCGGCCTAACCTTGAGGGTCATGCACGTCACGCTGTGTCCATGTTGGAATGGTGGCCAGAGAACGTGTCGGTGGCGAACACCAGGGTTTCTCCACAGACCCCACCAGGATCTACCGGATGCCTGAGGACCAGGTTGCCAAAAGGGGCACCACAGTGCAGCTGGAGTGTCGGGTCAAGCACGACCCCTCCCTGAAACTCACCGTCTCCTGGATGAAGGACGACGAGCCTCTCTACATCGGGAACAGGTCTCCTCTGCTACCTTGTCTCTTCCTGGAGCTAGTTTGGGTTCCTATTCTTTTCCTTGCTCAACACATTGAACCCAGAGACAGGAAACCTGGGTCGTGTGCGTCATCGAGGAGCTGCCGAGGAGGACAGGATGGCCTCAGTGACGCCCTCCAGCTCGGGAGAGACCCTGCCCTGCACCCTCCTCCCTCTCTCCCATCAGCTGTCTGCCTCTCTTCCTTCTCCGCTCTTTCCAGCCCCTGTCTCTCTTCACTTCTCTCCTCGCACTCCTTGTATCTTCCTCCTCCCTTTCTTGTGAGCCCCTCTCTTCCTCCTGTTCCCCATCAGAGCCTGGAGCCCTGTCCCACCTTCAGCCCTGCCTGCAGCACCCCTGCTCTCCAGCAGAGGGCAGGGTTGGCCTGAGCGGACATTGGCCACTCTCCTTAGTGTGGTTCTCAGCCCTTGTTGGGCTTGGGACGCTTTTACTAGATCCAAGCCTGCCCCCTTCCTCATCTCAAACCCAAATTCAGTTGGTGCAGGGAGAGGGCCCAGGCACTGAGAGTGTTTACACGTCCCCACAGGTGTTTCTAATGGGCAGCCAGAGCCCGAGCCTCCCTCCACAGGGCTCTCTGCTGTATGTACCCTTTCACCTCAGGGGTCCTGAAGCTGGCTATAGGTACAAGTTGTTTCCAGCACCCATCTGTTTTTTTCAGGGGTGCACCCTCAGGGCAGATGCTCTTGGTGCCTTCCCTGTATGGGAGACCATTCAGAGGAGCCCAGGCACCTGGCCTAAGCCCGGGTGCAGGGACTGGTTGGGCTGAAGGTAGAGCTGGAGTATGGGAAGGGGAGGGGTCTCCATCTGCCCTTTGGGGTGTGGGTCTAACTGCGCTCTAATTTGGGGGGAGGACAGCACAAGTAAGGCACAGAGAGAAGTGTGCAGTTGGGCCCAGGGCCACATCAGCCCCCCCAGGTTTCTTTTCCCCTTCATTAAAAGCACCAGAAGTGCTGGTAAAGACCCTCTCTCCCCCAAAGCATCAAGATGGAGGGGCTGTAGCTGCCCAGCAGGGAGAAAGCAGCAAGCAGTGCCTGGCCCTCCCCCCACTCCCACCCACCCGTTGTTTCCCCACTCGCCCTCCCCCAACCCCTCTGGTGCCTTTGCAGGATGAAGAAGGAAGATGACTCCCTGACTATCTTTGGCGTGGCCGAGCGGGACCAGGGCAGTTACACGTGTGTCGCCAGCACCGAGCTGGACCAGGACCTGGCCAAGGCCTACCTCACCGTGCTAGGTAACTGCCGCTGTCCTAGTGCTGACCTCCCTTCCCTTCCCGCAGCCAGAGAAGCCCGGCCATGTGGGGGGCCCGCCAGGTGTGGCGGTCTCCTGCCCTTTGATCTAAGGGTTATTTAGGAAGCTGCTCCTTTCAAAACAAGCTGCGCTGGATGACTTACCTCCTAAGTGGAATTATTAACTCGCCAAATCTGTGCCTGAATGAGAGAGGGAAGGTGGACAGGGTTCTGGTTGTGGTCATTTTTACCAACTTTACAGCTACTCTAAACCAGTGAGTTCATTAAAAGGACCTGTCACTGAAGCAAGACTGAATTTTGTGTTTGTCCTTCCAACACCTCTTCTGGCCTTACTCCCCTCCTCCTGCTTCTTGATGGGATTTCACAGGGAGCTCTGCACTCAGCAAGGTGATCCCTTCTCCTCCAGGCCCAACTGGGAATACCAAACCATCCCAAACCTGGGGAAGGGGACCGCCCCCACCCAGGGAAGCAAATCCCCCATTGTCCTGCATCACCTTTGTCCAGTCTTGGGGCGCCCACCACCAGTCCTCCGGTGTGTCTTGTCCCTTCCTCAGCGGAGGCACACGGTTGCAGGAGATGGCGGGCCAGGCCTGATTGTAGCGCTGGGGCAAGGAGGAGGTGGAGGAGGCACAGGAAGGCCTCTCGAAAGGGTGGGGCTGCCTGTGGAAGGCGGGGAAGCTGTGCCGGAAACACGCACAGGGGCCACTCTTCCAGCCTCTGCTGCCCGCTCCCACCCTTCCAGAACACCTAGATAACCTGCTAACTCTGGATAACCTGCTAACCTGGATAACCCGTCTTACCTTTGCAGCTGATCAGACCACTCCAACTAACCGTTTGGCTGCCCTGCCCAAAGGTAATTTATACTAATCGGGACCCTCGCCAAGCCCTCCGGAGGCCCGGGGAGGGTGGGCTCTAGGAGAGCGCTGCCCGCCAGATGTGCTGTGTGTGGGCGGTGGGTTCCACTCCCCACTTTCTGCCAAATCAACTCCTTCAGGGTCCCCAGCCACCTCCCTGAGCGTCACATCCTTGCTCCAGGCTTCCTGCCCGTTTGCAGTTGAGCTTGGTGGTCCTTGGCTACCACTTCACCCGCATCCCTTACCTCTGCCCACTCACCACACCCGCGGGGTGGCCTGTTCCCTTGCTTGGCATCAGAACGGGTGTGGTCCAGTCGGGAAGGCCCACATTCCCTGCAGCCCGTCCCTGCCCAGTACTGTACACCCGCGTACAGTCAGTGCCCACACGAATGCCTGCACACATGACTCACCTTCCAGTCTCCCAGGAATCAGTCGAAATGTGGAAATAGCTCATCCAAGGAGCCATAGAGGGGGAAAGTGTGCCTACCCCCACCGGTCCATGGTGGGGTGGCTTTACCCCCAGGCCGGGACGGCACTGGCCCCACTAAGTAATCCAGTGAGACTGGAGCCCCCAAAAGGTGCAGTCTCGCCCCTGTTAGGAAGCCTGCTGGGGCTCCTCTGTCCTCTCTCTATCACGGAAACATCGTGACCAAGTCCCCGTCTCCTTCGTGGCCTGGTCCCCTTTGTCCCTCTCATCCCCTGGACCTCTCTGCTCTACTCGCCCTCCAGACTCCCTCGGGGCTCCTGCCCCTCAGAGCTTTGGCATACAGACTGGGAAATAATTATGATGGGAAGTGAGACGAAACTTCTTACGTCTCCCTCCCTGGCTTTCCTAAATGTGTCAAAAGCACTCGTGTCTAGTGAAAAGCACTTCCAAATGCTTGCACTCTTACTGCCTGCAGAAACGGGACGGGTTGGTCCGAATTTTCTCTCCGTGCCCTGCGTCCTTTGATACTCTTTTGGGGGTGGCGGTATCAGGGTCTCCTCTTTGTTCTTCCTTGAGTACCTGAGGGAAGGGGTGGTCCCTGTGCCAACCCTGCAGGGCAGGCTGGAGATAGCACCTGCTGTGGTGACCTCAGCCCACCAGGGACCTGTGTGTGGGACAGTGTCCAGGGCTGGGGCCAGCTCAGGGATGGGCTGGCTCTAACTCAGGAGTCCCGCGTGGCGTCTTCTCTCTCTGCTGCCAGGACGGCCGGACCGGCCCCGGGACCTGGAGCTCACCGACCTGGCCGAGAGGAGTGTGAGGCTGACCTGGATCCCGGGGGATGACAACAACAGCCCCATCACAGGTCAGCCAGGGCCTGCGCTCCTGCCTAGAGAAGAGGGGTGGTAGCAGCCCGGAGACTGGCGACCTCAGCCTGGTTTCCGGTCCCACGTCCACCTCACTTGACCTGTGCCCCGGGCTGTTGGCAGAGCACGTGGAAACCTTGGTTTCCCTTTCAGTGTCTTGATGGGAATTCTCCCTGTGCCTTTGTCTACCTGAGGGAGGTTCTGGAGACCAATGGAAGCCATGAGGGAATGCTCTCAAGGAAGAAGTCTGCCGACTCGGCTCCTAAAACAGCTCTGTCTTCCTTGCCCGCTCAGACTATGTCGTCCAGTTTGAAGAGGACCAGTTCCAGCCAGGAGTCTGGCATGACCATTCCAAGTTCCCAGGCAGTGTCAACTCTGCCGTCCTCCAGCTGTCCCCATACGTCAACTACCAGTTCCGGGTCATTGCCGTCAACGAGGTTGGCAGCAGCCACCCCAGCCTCCCATCCGAGCGCTACAGAACCAGCGGGGCCCGTGAGTACTGGAGTGCTCACGGAGGGGGCTGGAAGTGGACACCCTGGTCTAAACCAAGTTTCCCCAGCCCCCAGCCCCGTGAATTTGGGCAAATTACTTACCCTCTCCAAGGCTTGGCTTCCTCACCTGTGAAACACAGTGTAACAACATCACCTGCCAGCATAGAGCTATTGCGAGGATGGCATCTGTGCAATTCCAGCACTTACCATGATGCCTGGCGTATAATAAGCACTCAATAAATGTTAACTGTCATTTTTATTATTACTAATGTTATCAATAATTCTTGATGATATGGTTTAAAGGCAAGAGCTATGGCAAAGATCTGCAGTAGAACTATGTAATCTGCTCTTCTACTGGATTTCTTTTCCTGGGTAATAGTTACATTTCTGAGATCACACTAGCTCGTTGACATCCTCCAAAACATTATGTGATGGGGATAAACCAGCTCACATCAAACATACTCCGTGGGTAACTCTCGAAGGGGTTAATTGCCCTGAGCCGGCTACGTGACCATCTGAAATGTTAAAAGGCTCATAATAAATCCCGTCTGGTAAGGGATTGAAATTGAAAAGAAATTAGCTCTGCTTTGTGGGCGGGGGGTTAAATCTTAGCTGGGAAGGCACATCTGCAACGTGAGAGACGGCAGAGCAAGTTCAGTTAGTTGCCTGTGGGACGGGGGGCGGGGTGGGGGGCAGACAGGTGCTGGGGGGAAGCGCAGAAGAGACTGGCTGGTGGGAGGAACGGAGGTTGCTCACCATGCCCTGGTAAGGCACAAAGTGGGCTTGAACTTGGTGTCAATTTGGGTTCCAGCCCCTGAGTCCAACCCCAGCGATGTGAAAGGAGAGGGGACCAGGAAGAACAACATGGAGATCACATGGACGGTCAGTGTCCCGCCCCGCACAGCCCTCGAAGGGCAGCAGCCTGCACCCGCCATCCCTCGCCCTTTACGGCCCTGTCACCTCGAGGCCACAGGGCGGCCCAGCCTACCCGGCTGGTTTGGTGGCCACTGTTTTCTGCATTGGGCATCCGGCAACCAAGCAGGAGCGTGTCTAGAGCAAGATTTAAGACAGGAGAGAGGAGCGGAGGTGGCTGGCAGCCTGGCACAGTCGTAGAACCAGCAAAATAAAAGGGACTTCTTCAGAAGGAGGGATCGAGGTCAGAGTCCGGGAAAGATTCGGCACAAACACCAGCCCCGCTCCGGTGTGTTCACCCGGGTCCTTTCACCCGAGATTGTTGGGGTCAGGCAGGGCCGGCAGCCGTGACATTTTCAGCGTAGCTCTCCTCTCAGTCGAGGAGGGGACTAGATTAACTCCAGGCCAGGACTAGTAACTCCTATGTTCATTTCGGCTGGCTGACTACATTTTCCAAATCAAAATTGGGCATGTCACCTCAAACTGACTTTTCCCCAAACCGCTTCCAAGTCTGAGAGGTGTAAATTCGGCCACTGAAGCATCAGCACCACTGTGCTCTTGCCAAGAGTCGTGGAAACGGGACACTCAGTGCTGGGAATGCAGACCGCCCCCTGCTGGGGAGGGCCAGGTCTCACCGCAGCCTCAGAAAGGGGCCAAGCCCAGCTGCCAGGCGCCAGGCCCATGCTCAGGACCATGCAGGGGTCAGTTTGTGCTCTGCGTTCCATCCGGCAGGCTCCAGGGGGCTGCTTCCTGGAACAGGCCCTCAGGGAACAAAGGTCAAAGTCATGCCCACTCTCGGAGCGCTCTGGCCTGTTGTGAGGACGGAGCCGACACGGCTGGGCTCCGTGGAACTGAGAGTCGGCTCTGCGATTCTGAGTTCATTGGCAGCAGGTGTGCAGGGGCTCAACCAGGAGTCACGCCTTTCTGGCTTTGGAGAATATTACATCATCATCCGTATTTTTTCTGGTTTCTCTATCATAAGAAAGAGTACTGCCAAAAATACAGCTTTTGCGTCCTATGCTCTTGCCAATGTGGGAGTCACAGTGACTAGGTCCTGGTGACACTTTTGTCACAGAAAATCGACATGCCGCTGGGTTCATAGGATTCTGGGCTCTTGGAGAACTCAGCAGGGGCAGGGGGCTGGCCAGTGTCGGGCAGACCGGGAAGGGGTGCCTGGCGTACGAAGAGAGTGCGCGCTGGGGTGAGTCTGGGCTCCCCACCTGCCCGCTCCACTCCTGCCCTCTGTCTCTCCCTGCTCAGCCCATGAATGCCACCTCCGCCTTTGGCCCCAACCTGCGCTACATCGTCAAGTGGCGGCGGAGAGAGACTCGAGAGACCTGGAACAATGTCACAGTGTGGGGCTCCCGCTACGTGGTGGGGCCAACCCCTGTCTACGTGCCCTATGAGATCCGAGTGCAGGCCGAAAATGACTTTGGGAAGGGCCCTGAGCCGGACACCGTCATCGGTTACTCTGGAGAAGATTGTGAGTACCTTCCCCTTGTCCTCCACCCAGGACCCTCCCCACGGGGCTCCATAAGAGCCACCCTCACGGACTAGGAACCTTGAGGTGGGTTGTGGGACTTCCAAGAGCATCCTGGAGGACAGCCAGTTCCCAGGAAAAAGAAATCCCCCCCACAGCAACCTGTCTAGTAACAGATGGGCCCCTGATGATGTCAGGAGTGGAGATATTGTCATCTGAACATGAGCTGAAATTACGAAGCGTCATCACCTAGTCCAATACTGTCATTTGACGGATGTGAAAACTGAGACTGTGCAAGGAAAGCCCTTGCCAAGATCACACAATAGCAAACGTCAGGTGTGAAAAAGAAACTGGCTCCTCTGATCTCCCTTATTGCCAACCCTTGCTAGCGCCAAGAAAGACCTCAGGACTGAGAGTCCCAGAGAGCCATGATTAGGCTCCTCCACAGGAAGCAGGGCCATGGGCCAGACTCCTCCCCAGGGTCCCCAGGAGGGGCCTTCAGGGCTGGAGAAGGTCCACAGAGCCCCAGACCGGAAGCACCCAGACCAGCCTCCTGGCAGCATTCCCAGTGATGTTCCTGGCCCTCAGAATGGAACAGAAAAAGAGTTCTTTGGAGGCTTGCGCTGGATGACCCAGTAAGATTCTAGACATATATGTGGAAGTATGTGACTGGTTTCCCAGATGGTGGTGACCTCATTGTCCCCATCCATCCTGGGGGTAGGCTGCTAGGCAAAGCAGGAGGGTCAGTGAAGCCCTCCCCAGGTCAGGGTGACTTGTACCTCAGTGGTCTGGGTCTGACCTAGGAAGAAATCATGGGGCGACCACGGCGGGGGCGGGGGAATGGGAAGAGCACTGGGGAGGAGCAGAGTCACAGGGGCAACGCTGGGTCTAGAGTCGGGTCAGCAGTGCTCGCAGCAGCGAGGTGGGATGAGGCGAGGGCTGGGCCCTGTGCCTGCTTTCCTGGAAGTGACGACGGATCGCACCCATTGGGAGATAAGCAGAGGGGCCAGCAGGCCCTCTGTCCACTCCACTGGAGATGAGAAGTGTCATCTCCATGGTCTCAGATACTTCTGGACAGGAGAGCACTGGAGGGTAAGTATGGAATGGGCAGCATCTGGTCATGAACTTCAGGGACTGCCCACGGTTTTCACTGCATCTGTCTACCACTGGGGCCTCTGCTCTGATGGAGTGGAGGGGATGGGGCAGAACGGCATCTGCAGCAGAATGGAGAAAGGGGGGTGGGGATCAGTTATGGGGCAGGGCGTGGCCCTCCCTTTCCAGGTAGCCATGGATAGGGCCCCTTCAGTCTGGTGGTAATGTTTCCAGGCAGGAAACAAATGCCGCTCATGGGCACTATTTCTAGTGTGAAGACGGGGTTAGAGGGAAAACAGCAAGGCATGGGTTAGTGGGTGACCCAGCTGGAGGGCTGGCCACAGCAGGGTGCCACTACAGGACACTGCGCCATGAAGGGGCAGGGGATGGGTGAGTCACCACACCCACTGAGAGCCACCCACAGGAGCCATGGCCTTGGGCAGAAGAATGCAACAGCTTTCAACCCTCAGGCCTACAACAGGCAGCCAGGGGAGCAGTCACCTCCCCTTCTGCCCCAGAACCTGCTTCCTATTGGGCAAACCCATCTGGAAGCCCGAGAACAAGGGAGCCCATTTGACACCATCCAGAAAGGGCAGCCTCCTGGGACGCGGAGCAGGGTGGGGCAGGCTGGAGAATGGCGTGGGGTGGCGGGGCAGGCTGAGACCACTAACATGTGAGGGTAACAAATAATTGCCCTCCTACCTAGACTGCTATCATCTTGTTCTGAGCCTTTTTGCACCCCTCCAAGTACCGTCTGGTGGAGGGGACGTGGTCCCTGCCTTCATGGTGTACCCAGGGTCCAGAACAGGGTGCAGATATGGGTGGCAGAGAACAGATTGAGGGGAACCTGAGGTCCTGGGCCAGCCCTGCAAGCATAACCTGCTCTCTGTCCCAACACGTTGCAGATCCCAGGGCTGCTCCCACTGACGTTAAAGTCCGAGTCCTGAACAGCACAGCCATCAGCCTTCAGTGGAACCGCGTCTACTCCGACACAGTGCAGGGCCAGCTCAGAGAATACCGAGTGAGGAAGCCAGCTCCCAGTCCCGCCTAACCACCCAGCTCGATAACGGGGGCAAGGGGGTAGCAGATGCAGGCCGTGAGATATTTGGAAGGAGTCCAGAGTTGATTCAAGAAGATGATGCCTAGGGTTAGACGTAATTTAGACGTGTCCTACAACAGATATGCTGAGAGAGTCTGCTCAGCCGAAAGTCACGGGAAGGGTGGGGGGTCTGGGTGGACGTTGCATAGCACACCGTGCCGGGAAGGCATGAGTGGACGTGCATGCATCCTCAGAAACTCTGTCGATGCACCACTGAGCTACACCCTGCCTGCTCCTCAGTGCCCCCACTGGGCTGCTTGCCTCACCCAGTCTGATTGTGTGAAGTCCCAACTAACAGGGGTAACCGCTGAAAGCGTGCAAAAGCCTTCCCTGTTGTCGCAGCCAACTCCCAGTTATCATCCGGCATGTGCATTACCCAGGCTCTCAGCTTCTGGTCTTCCTGCCGTGAGCAGTTTCTGCTCGATCTCCAATCCTCTTTGAAAGGGTGAGCTGAGGTGGGGACACCCCGGGTGAGAACACCCCGGGTGCACAGGCTCTTCCTGTGGGCAGCTCTATTTAAAAGTTGCCTAGGGAGTGAGCGAGGCTGTAGCAGGGGCTCACACAGGCTCTGTGACCTCAGAGGTCATGGAGCGCTGGCTGATGGATAATTAGGGGCAGAATGGACAGCGTCAGCCTCTTCTCGGGAAGTGAATTTGGTAAGTAGGGGACGGCAGGCAAGATGACGTGTACACTTGAACAAGCCCTTCCCTAACCATTGGCTTGCACCCTTAACCCGTTTGCCTGGAGATGTTTCTGGCTAAAGGTCCCCGTGGGTCCCCCTCTTAAGTCTGCGCTTCCTCCTTATCTTGCCGTTGGAGGCCTAGGTGACGCTGGTGTGGCAGCCTGATCTGGAGCTTCTTACCCGCCGCTACTCAGACCTTGCGTCAAAACTCTCTCGGTCTTGTCTGTGACACTGCCACCTTCCACAGGCCCTCCCAGCCGAGCTCCTGCCACCGGGCAGCCTGGCGTCTCACTCACTTTGGCACGTGTCTCTCCCATTGTAAAGTTCTCCAAACAGTATTAAGGGAAACAGTTGACCTCAAAGGATTAAATCAGCCCTTGCTCAGATTCGGACGTCTGGGGTAACCCACCGCTGCCCCACTCCTCTCCGCCGGAGGCTCACACCACACTAATTGGACGCGAGGGGCTGCGGCCTCTGAGCACAGCGCAGAGCCTTCCGTGCTTGGGCCCTTGGCCCATATTTGTGGTTTTGGCACAAACTCCCTGAGCAACTTGCCCCCCAGCTTGAAATAAGGCTCACGATGGAGCAGCGCGGGGCCCACCCAGCCAACCTGCCTGTCCTCCAGAGACGCGGTTGAACCAAAACCACATTTCTCGCTTGACATCCGTTCACACTCACTGGTGGCTAATGAATGGGGACTATCAGGCCCCTCCCCCAGCCCTGCGTGGGACTGAGGGGTTCCTTTGGGATTTGGAGCCTGTGGCAAGCAAAGGGAAGACCAGTCGCTACCACCACCACTAACAACTAACCCCGCTCTGCCTGACCGTCCCCTCACTGGCCTGCCTCTGTCCTGAAGGCCTACTACTGGAGGGAGAGCAGCTTACTGAAGAGCCTGTGGGTGTCTCAGAAGAGACAGCAAGCCGGCTTCCCTGGTGACCGCCTCCGGGGTGTGGTGTCCCGCCTCTTTCCCTACAGTAACTACAAGCTGGAGATGGTTGTGGTCAATGGGAGAGGCGATGGGCCTCGCAGTGAAACCAAGGAGTTCACCACCCCGGAAGGAGGTAGGTCTGACCTGCAGCTCCTCGGGGTGGGGCAGGACAAGGGCACCACAGTCAGATGGACCTGGAGCGGCTCCACTGTGGCTTGGCACCGACTGCACAAGTCGACCTCGGCCTGACCTCAAGGAGCTGACCACCTGTGAGCTGAGCAGCTCCCACCGTTGCCACAGAGCACTGTCACCTCGGTGGCCTGCCCTGACGAGATTCCACCTCAAGAAAAGACATAACTCCAGACGGGCTGTGCCCAGGCCCTGCGGGAGCCTATGCTGCCTGCCGCCTTCTGAGGCTGAAGCACAGTTGCCCTGACACCCAGAGGCACCCCGTCTGTGTGCCAGCACCCACGACCTGCAGAGCTCTCACCACTGCAAGCAAGAAGCTTTTGCTGAGATCGCCGGCCCACAGGTGCAGCAGCCCTGCAGAGGGGTGCCTGCCTTCTGCAGGTCACAGTCACCCCAGTCCTGGGAGGCAGACGCCCACAAACTCCCCATCTCATCTGTTCTCCCCAGTCCTCTCTCAGCGGTGTGGCACTTGCTCCGCCCATTTCTGTTTCTCCTCCCTCCCTTCTCGACTGTTGTTTTCCTCATTTTCTTCTTCTCTTGCTCTTCTCTTGACTCTCCTTTGATCTTCCCTCTTGTTTTCTTTATTCCTGTCTTTCCCTCCTCCGTGTTTCACCACCAGCCTCTTCCCAGTGCTCCTGCCCCTCACCTGCCCACTTGCTCCATCTGGGCTTGCTTTCCTCTCCACCCCGAACCCAGCATCCTCAGCTTGGAGGCGCGGGCCTGCTGCTTGGACCCAGCAGTGAGAAGAATCCTTGTCTGAGGATCAGGAGCTGCAGCCTCTGTAGGAAGCAATGACAGTTGTGTCCTTACCTGAGACTTGCTCTGCCCTGCTGGGAGGTATCTCTGCAGAATCAGAGCTGAATGCGCAGAATCCATAGCAGTTACTAAAGAAACCCTCGACTTCCTTCCTCCATTTAAACAGAGTCTGAGCCGTGCTCACCCTGCACGAGGGAAAGGCCAGCCGGGTGGGCCGTGGGCTCTGGCGCAGCAGCTGCCTGGCAGGGGGGGCAGCCTGAGACAGCACCTTCATACTTGTGCTCTGTTTTTGTTTTCCTTGCCCTGCCCACCCACCCCCCTCGCCCTCACCTCCCCCACTCTCTTCTCCTTCCCCAAGTACCCAGTGCCCCCAGGCGTTTCCGAGTCCGGCAGCCCAGCCTGCAGACAATCAGCCTGGAATGGGACCATCCGGAGCACCCCAATGGGATCCTCACTGGATATTCTCTCAGATATGTGGCCTGTACGTTTTGCTCTTAGATAATCTTTCTCTTAGGTAATCTGGGGATCAGGAACCCCATTCTCACCCCCTTTCCTACGGGACCAAGGAACCTGCGGTGCAGGGCATGGCCAGGGAGAAAGCTCCCCATGGGATGAGGGGGTCAGCTGAGACCCTGCTTTCCTGACACAGCCCCTCGTGCAGGGAGCTTCTAGTTGGCCCCGGGAGACAAAGGGAAGTTCTGGTCCAGCACCGGCCTTCGGGGGTCTTGGTCTCCAACACCCGTAGTCTAGGGGAATTCCCCTCCGATGGCACGGCCATCTGATAGGGCAGATAGTCCCTGCACAGGAGCCCGCTCAAGACTCGGGGACACCCTAACAAGGTGTCGGGTAGCTGTATGTAGACCTGTCATAACTTGGAGTGACCCTGTGCGGAGCCTGAGTCAGGAAGACCTCACCTTGGGCATTCAGTGTCACCATTCGGGGACAGAAGTGTCACTACATTTTTAAAACATTAAGCCTTCTAAAGTAGGTGACATTGTACCCCACTGGGAGCTCAAAGGGTTGGGTGTTGTGTTGACAACTTTAATACCCAACTGTGTGTTGCATGCTGTTCCAGATTGATCTCGAGCCGACCTTTGAGGTACATTGAATAGACTTGTTACAAAAGAGGCATTAACCGTCTGAAGCTCTAGTGGGTTTGCCCTAGTTCTCTTTGAAAGGAAGAAAGAAACTCCTAAGTTTTGTCCTTGTCGAAAAGGCTCGGAGATTATAAACTGAGTCTTTCAGAATCAGCCACATAACTTAGCAGTGAGCTAGAAAGAACCAGATCAGTGAAAAAACACTAACCTTGGTATGTCAGCAAAGTGCTGGAAAGGAGTTCTTGCCCCACACTCTGCCCTTGAACCAAATCTCCCATCCCCTAGTCTTCGAGTGCACGGCCAGGTTTCACTGCAGCCCTTTCCAGCAGAGTTGGGAGGTTTGCTCCTCCATGGTCGATGTTGCCAAAGTTCGATTTCATTTACCTATCTCTCCCCAGTTAATGGAACCAAAGTAGGAAAGCAGATAGTGGAGAACTTCTCTCCCAATCAGACCAAGTTCACAGTGCAAAGAGCAGACCCTGTGTCACGCTACCGCTTCACCCTGAGTGCCAGGACGCAAGTGGGCTCTGGGGAAGCAGTCACAGAGGAGTCACCAGCATCCCCGAATGAAGGTAGGTGTACTGTGGCAGCTGCGGGAGTGGCAGGCCCCAGCGAGACACTTTGATCTGGCCTCTGGCTGCCCGGCCTCCTGGCATGGGGAGGGAGCGAGGCCACAGGTCCTTCGGCCCTCGAAGCAGAGAGCCCATCTCATATGCTGGCAGGTAGGTATGGGCGATGTGTCTGCAGAACTCGGGTCTCCTCAGACTTGCTGTCAGACCTGGGTCCCCACTTGGCCTTGACTTGCTCAGCTACTTAACATGTGTCGTCTTTCCTTCTGATGGGGGAGTACGGAAGAGAGCATGCATTCTGAGTGGAGACGAGATGAGGGAAAATGTGTTGGAAGTAAATATGCTAATGAACCTCAAGGAATAGTGAACGTGCTTGCCTGTTGAGGGAGGCATGAATATTGACAGTGCCCTTGAGGGCCCTAGGGACACATCTTTCCCCAAGGGCACACGGGGCCAAGGAGGGAGGGGAAGTAGCCTTGACTGAAGCTACCTGCCCAGATTGTGAGTAGATGTAGTCCCTCCTTGCAGCCTGAACTGAGTGAGTTGCAGCTGCGGAGAGGAAAGGGAGTTGGGAAACAGCCATTGGCCAAGCCAGCTTCACAAAGAGCAAATGGGTTCATCTCCTGGGTCCTGGCATCTTCCAGGAGCCTAGCAATCCCCACCGGAGCTGCACCTGCACGAGGACTCCACTAGAGGGAGCTCCGGGCCCACCTGCACATGCTGACTGACATTTAGGAACCTACTGGGGGTTCGTGACTATAGGAGCTTTGATATGGGCAGGTGCCCTATGAAAGCAGGACCCCACTGCCTCTCCAGAGGTACAGTGGTCTATTCAAAAGCCATTTCTTAAGCACCCACCATGTGAAGTGCTAGACACTATGCCAAAAATGGGGGATTCGTAGGTAATGAGCACACACAGTCTAGAAGGGGAGACATCCGCAAGAGTAGCTCATTGCAGTTTAACATGAGAAATGCTGTGTTCAGGTGAGGAAGGGGCTGTGATGGTGCGGTGCAGGGGGGGTCCAGTCTGCAGGGGAAGGCGGCAAAGAAGAGGTGAAGTGAGTCGGGATCCTTGAGGCTGACAGCAGGTGATCATGTCCAGTGCTTTCCCCAGAAGGCTGGGGTTCAGCAGCTTCGTCCTGGCCCAGGTCAGACCTCCCAAAAACCTCTGCCACCCCCCAGCAGAGCACCAGTGCTTCCCTCTCTGGGCTGCCAGGCCCTGCTGCCTCTGCTCCCTGGCCAGCGGGCCAGCAACGAGGTGGGGGGTGGGGATGAGGGTGGGAGGAGCTGGAGAAAGGCATACAGTTCTTTCTATGGCCCTCTCCTGTCCCGTAAACCAGGAGTGAGCCACACAACAAGCTCCTCTAATTGGGCCTTCCAACCCCATTGAGTAGTTAATTAGGGCTGGGGGACTTTGGGTCAGTGCCTGATCTGTGCCTTATTACCAAAGGATAATGCACCCTTGTTTTGAATGCTGTTTTTAAAAAGATTTTATTTATTTACTTTTAGACAGAGGGGAAGGGAGGAAGAAAGAGAGAAACCTCCATGTGTGTGAGATACGTTGATTTGTTGCCTCTTGCATGCTCCCTACTGGGGACCTGGCCAGCAACTCAAGCATGTGCCCTGAGTGGGAATTGAACTGGCAGCCTCACACTTGATTACTTAACTCTAAGGAGATACATGAAGAGAGCCCACCTCCACCCCAGTATAGAGCATCAGATAGAGATGCATTGTCCAGCCCCAGGGACCACACAGGGAAAGTTCTGTGGCCCCAGGCAGCAGGAATACAAAGACTCTTCTCAAGTCAGAGATTTGCAGCAAATTCAGGAATTCCTTTTGGGGCTCAGTCCACAGCTGGGTTTCTTATTTCATAAAGTACAACTGGTGGGAAAGAACTGGGCCAGCAGAACAAGACGGGCCTCGGGGCTGCAGTCTGTCACCATTCCCAGGCCTTTCAAGGCTGAGATTGCATGAGGAGGGTCCAGCCAAACATTCTGCCCACTCTGCCATCCTCCCCGACACTATCCGACATCATCCCCCAAAGATAGCGGCACCGTTCTTTTGTCTGGGATCGCTGTCCTCCTGTACCACCTACACTGTAAGCCCTCAATTCCTCAAATCACGGGGATCACCCAGCCTCTGTCATAAAGATCAGCCCGGCCAGGGAAGGACATCTTCTGGGGGAAAGACCTTGGAACACAGCACTCCCAGTGGACTGTGCCTGCTGCCACCTCTTAGTTGCTAGTCCTTGAACAGAGGTAGAAGCAGAGTGTATTAGAAAGGTCTTCCAGACCCAAGTGGCAAGTTTCCTGTAGAAATGTACCAGAGCTCAGTGGAGTTGAACATGAGCCCTGAATACCAGTTGGCGTCCTCAGGGCAGTGGCCAGCACCTGGCCGCACTGTCTGGGTCAGGTTTGAGCCAGAACCTTCTCTGCCTGCTTGCCCTGTGATTTCACCTGTGTTCTGTTTTCTCTTCCCTCTCTTATCCTTTCTCCTTCTCTCTGGCCATCTTGGGCGCTGTGTTCTGAAGCTACTCCAACCGCAGGTACTGTACCAGCAGCGGAGGTAATGGGCATGGCATGGGATGATGCAGGTGGATCCTGGCCAAGGCGGAGAAGGAGGGAGAGGCTCGGAATGAAAGCATGCTCCAGACTCACCCTTCCAGTGGTTGGGAAGCCAGACCGTCAAGGACGGTGGGACCAGAATCAAACACAGTCTTCTCCCTCCACTTACTGTTTGCCCCTGTTGAGAAGGAGAGTGACTTGGGAGGGGCCACACGCACATGGGCTGCAGACCTGTTCTCTGGAGCTTTGTCTGAGGCTGAGTGATTGCATCCTTGAACACCTGGGCCCTTGCCTGGGCTTGACATCTCAGAGCACAGAGAGGGTCGATAGCCTTTGAGTGGCCAGCTGTGCCCTGAGAAAAAATTCTTCGCTGCAAGTGGGCACAGCTGGCCCCCGTCCTCCGGTCAGGTTGCCGTGCCCTGAAAGGGTGACCTGCGGGTGAGCACGCCGTGCATGCTGGCCTTGCATGCTGCATGGGGGCCCGGCACCAGCTCTGTCACTGCTGTGGGTTCTGGACAGTGAGAACCCGTGAGCACATCCTCGGATAGAGTCGGGCGCTCCAGGAGCTGGAGTCTCTGGGCGCCGTGGGCTGATTTTTCTCCTCACCCTTCAGAAACCCAGCTCCTAACAGTCTTCATTCAGCGTTAAGAATAGTCTCCATCTCGGGTTCTGGGAGGCTGGTGCACGGAAGTGAGGAGTCAGGCCGGTGGGGCCCAGCATAGAAGCCGACCTGCTGCCCGCGCTCCTCTCAAGTCCTCCTCTGTGGGCTTGAGGGACATCAGAGGGCGCTGCACCACAGAAGGCCAGGCCTCGAGCTGGAGACACTAGACAGGGGACCCCAGGGCTCCTTCAACTGCCCTCCTCTGAGGCTGAAGGAAAGCTCACCTGGCAGAGCAAAGGGTGTAAGGCAAGGGGTCGCCTAGGCTCTAGGCAGTGGGGGCGAACGGAGGCGCGGATGAGGAATCTGAGGGCTGGCTTATGAAGAGTGTCCCACCTTGCCCAATTTGGTTTCCTACCCACCTTCGCTCGTTTACCCCCACCCCTTTTAGGTTGGTTCTGTTTCTGTTGCTCACCTAATTCCTCGGCCTGCCTTTGTTTGTCAGCCAGACCCCTGGTGTGCACTGCCATCCTCCTCCCCTCCCCTAGTTCTCCCCTCCTTCCACCCCCCAGTAACCCAGGCTGGCAGGGGTCCAGCACCTCCCCACAGCGCCCGAACTCCTCTGCCAGGTATGAGAGAGAAGTCCTGGAGACTGGGGAGAAAGCTGATCTCACACTCTGGGGGTTGCTCTGACCGCCTGCTTCAAGTTTGCGGAAGGGTCTCTTTGTGGCCTGTAACAGCAGGGGTGCAAGGCAGCCTGAGCAGGCTTAGTGAAGACAGACACAGGGAAGGCACCAGGAGAAGCAGCTAGAAGCTCATTGGTCTAGCAGCTCCTGGGCCACCTCCCCCATTCTGGCACCTGGAGACCCAAGGCTGGTGGGTCTGGGGGCAGGGCATCATGCCGGTCTACCCTGCCCCTGTCGTGAGTGGCAGCTGTGAGGGTGACGGGTGTGACTCCAAACTCCAGAAGACCCAGGTCCGCGGCGTGCAGAGCGAGCTCAAACACTCTGGCTCCCGCTCCCACTGGACGTGGTCGGGGAGGCACATCGCTCTTCTTTGTAAAGACATGTGCTGAGCTCATCAGCTGTTCTCGGCCTCAAGTGCACGAGAACCTCTGCACAGCCTGCAGGGTGAGGAGGTACCGGAGCCCGGGCTCCACATCTTTCACATGGGCCCCGAGTCTGGCCCACTGCTCCATTCCCTCTCATCCTGCCCAGACCTGGGTGGTTTGTCCCCAAACTGGTCTGTTTGCGTCTCGCCCAGTAGAGATGATCCCTGTCGTGCAACTGTACCCGCTGTCTCTTAGGATGGCCGCCCATCTGTCCTGGCCATCTGCGACTTGGCCAGGGCGGCCCATGCGCCATGTGGGCATCTTTGGATTGAACCTTCTGCCTAGAAATGTCTGGAAACGGCTGTCCTCATCTCTGACTCCGCTCAGGTCTGCGAGCGTGTGGTAGGGAGTTTCGTGGCAGGTTCCAGGGTCAGGAAGATGAGTAAGAGACACATCATCTTTTCTCGGTTTCCCCACCTCCTACGTGGTATTCCCAAAACTGGTGGGAACTCTTCTGCTGCGGCAGGGTGCTGTCTGTGGGTGTCAGGCGCCGGTCAGGTGGACACCGCCTTCGGGTCGGGGCCCGGTGCTTTCAGCTCCGGGCCTCCCTTTGTCTCGGTCGCCAGGCTGGGGGCTCCGCTGGGCAGTGACCAGGGTGCTTCTCCAGCCCGCAGTTGCTGCTGTAGCCAGAGGTGGCATCCTGGCAGTCTGTCTAGCCTGGGGGCCACTCCGTCAAACCCACTTCTGTGCTTTATTTCCCTTCGGTCCTCCGCCCCAGCCCTGCCCCGGGATATAAAATCACGTGAACCGCCTTTGACCCGAGCATGGGACGCTTTACCCGTGGAAAACCTTCCTTCCCCTCCTGCCTGTTCTCGCCTCTGACAGCTCACGCACCCGACTCTGTCCCTTCCCTTGGAGCCTGTCCTGGTCTCTGCCCTCCGTCTCTCCAGCCCCGTCCAGCCATGGGACAAGAGACGCAGCTAATGAGTGGTCAGAGAATGCTTACTTGCCAGCTGTTACGGCAGGCCGCTGAGGCTGTGTCCTCCAAGGCAAGGCTACTCCAGTGGTGCCTGGGAAGCAAGCACGCTTGGTTCTTCCTTCCCTCTCCGCCCCTCTCGGTCCCTCTCACTCACGCCCTGAGACTGTTGCCACTGAGCAAGGGAGCCGGCCACTGGGTAGCCATCGCCAGAAAGAATCACTCCCTTCAGTCACTCTTGCCGAAAGGGACCCTCGAGGGGACGAGGCTGAGTGGAAGCGTCCTCAAGCCATTTGTCATTCTCGTGTCTGACTAGCCAGCCCGGAAGGGCTCGCTCTAACGCAGCCTGTCTCAGCACCCCTGTCACCAGGGCTGCTCGCTGGGACACACAGGGCCTCGTGTGTGAGCCTGGCTGTGTGCGTGTGAGTGTGTGTATCTCTGCTGTACGAGGACAACCGAGGGGCGCGTGAGCGAATGGATGGCCTAGGAACTGTAACCCCACGGTGTGTGCAGGCAGGGAAACCCAGGTCTGCACCACGAGCAGGGGGGTGATTGAAGTTAAAAGGGAGTCTTTTAAGGTTTTTTTTTTTTTTTCAATCGTACCTTTAAAATAATCATAGAAAAGCATTGTATTTGACAGAAACTATTAGAAAATACACTGCTGATAAGGAACCGAACCGGGGCAGTCCTAGGCCAGCTGGACAGAGCAGCCTCTCCAGGTTCCATCCAGCAGCACAGAGCAGGTGTGTCCATGGCCGTGGGAACCACCAGGCCGGGCCTGGGAGAGAGCTGACCTTGGCCCGGTGGGCCTCTCAGCTCTTCCATGTCTGCCTCTCTGTCTGGGTGGGTGGGACAGACGAATTCCCTCATGATGAGCTTGTACAGCCCTGAGCCTCCCAGGCCCAGGGGGGCCCCTTGGACAGAATATACCCTTGAATAATGACTGTGGGATGGAATTTGTCCCCATCCCACACCCCCGCACACTGTCCTGAGGTCTGCGAGCTGCCTGGGGCTTGAGGAACGTAGCACTGCCTGCTTTGACTTTGCCTGGGCATCTCCGGAACGTGTTCGTATTTGTCAGCTGCCCAGCGGGACCTCTGTGGTCAGCGCCCTGTGGCCAGGGCCTAGTAATGCCTCTGATCTTGCAGATAGGGAAGTAACAGGGGGTCCCAGGAACAGTCCCTGCTCTGCGGGGTTTTGTAATATGGGAGGCCCAGGAGAATGAAAGGGCTTTTGTTAGTCAGGCTCTTGTTGAGAAAGCTTAGGTGCGGGGGACCCTGTCCTGGGCGCCAGATGTGGGCAGAGCCCCATCCCTCCGTCACGGATGAAAATAAAAACTACCAAGACATCTTCTGCTTGGGGAGGAAAGGGGTCAAACTCTCAGAGGAGAATGACCTAGAGCCTCATCCTCACTAGGCTTTTATTGGGCTCAAATACACGGGAATACAGGTATGTCAGGCAACAAGGATCAAACAATGGTTAACATTTCAAAGCAATCTGAGGGCTTAATCTGAGCCAGTGTTTGTCAGGAAAGGGGGTTGCCAGACTTTGGGAGACATACTCATTTCCTCCTGGGATACTTGTCACCTAAGGAAGAGCACTCTTAGCAAAGCAGGTTTCACAGGACTTTAGGAATTCTTTCTTATGTCCGGATCACCCAGGGAGCCATCCTGGCCAGCACAGGGCTGCACCGCTCACCTCCACAGTTTCAGGCTTTAAGGCAATTAGGAAGCAGGAGACATCTCCCAGATGGAAATGAGGACTCGGGCTATGTCAGAATAGCTGGGGGGGGCGGGGGGGGGGTGAGGGTCCATCACATCCTCTTTACTGCAACCCCCCGAGTCCTTCCATGAGGCCTACCAAGTGGCAAGTGGTTGCGTCTGGCTTAGGTTGCCCCTCCCATGAGGAGTCTTACCCGTCGTTGACTGCCAACCAAGCAATTGGGCCAGAGAGGCAGAAGCAGTGCTCCTGCCAGGAAGATAAGCTTTGTCTCCTTAGTAGGTCACGTCCTCTTGACAGAACAGACCCAGATGAAGTGGGTCCCTTGGGCTCTTACACAGCCCACCATGGGGTGAGGGTTACAACTCCTGAAACCAGGCTGAACGGTCCGCAACACTTAGGATCTCTTAATTCTCCTTGGGAAAAGAAAAGCACTCGGACAGTTTTCTCTCTGGCTCCCTCCCTGGCGTGGCCCCCTGCTGCCCGGGTGGGAACGTTGTTTTCCTGAACCTATGGAGATTTGCGGTAGGGTAACATGTCACTATTCCTTGGGAGTAAGAGTTACCTACTTGTGCCTTAACATCCTGCCTCCTGCCTGTTAGCATTGACACCAGCACGTAGACGTGATCAGGTGCCAGGAGGCGAGCGCCAGGGGCGAGGCAGCTGTCTCTCTGGTTTGCCCCCTTACGCTTCTCTTGCCCTCGAGCTGTACCAGCAGAGAGTACCAGGGCAGGCCTCGGTTGGCTTCCTGGGCCCGTCCTGGGAAGGAACAGGTCACAGTCCACAGACTCGGCCCCCAGGGCTGACCTATGTGGGCGGCTAGCTGTGGAAGGAAGAGGGGACCGGGGAAGTTCGCATGTATTTGAACCCCCTGAAGATCTGCGCTAAAAAGAAGATACAGCACGGATCTCACTTGCATCCTGGGGTTTCCGTGTCTGCCGTGGGCTGGGAAGGGGTGCTTCCATTCGTGTGCTTTTCCCAGTTCTAATGCGAAGGGAAAGGACTCGGGACAGACTTGGGACGCCTGGACCCGAAGTGTCTTGGAGAGAAAGGCCGTTCCCGCAGTCCAGGGCAGAATAGGTGACTGCAAGGAGGACCATCACTGGGCGGGGGAGAAGGGAGGAGGGGCCGGGTGGGCCGCCATGGAGGTGGCAGAGGCGAACAGGCTGCAGGCTCCACGGAGCGGAGACTGCTCTCTCTGGTGGCGTTGGAACTCATGCAGGCGGGGAAAGGGCACTTTTGGAGTGAGTGGTTGGGAAAGGCAGGCTTCCTGGGGCTCCTGTAGGACAGGACCCAGCCGTCGGCCCATCTCCAGGGCCAGGCTTGGGGGCTGGACCAACATGCCGTGCGGCTGTGTCTGGGTGGTCTTGGCCTGGGACCCCGTGCCATCGTCCTTGAGGTCTGAGCGATCCGGTACATGTCCCTTCCCATCCTCATCCCCGCCGTTGGCTAGATGCATGCTGAGTACTTTGAGCCACAGCCCAGGAGAAGAAAATGAAACACACACATGGCTTCATTCTCTTCCTGTCACATGGTATGTCCTTTTGCTGTGATCATGTGACCCAGCCTGTCCGTCATGCTTGGGGAGGCAGCTGCTTACTAAGCTCCATCTCGTCACCGGGCTGCCTGCCTGCCTGCCTGCCTGCCACGCGGGGGCCATGTGTCCAGGCTGGGAACAGCCAAACCAACCAGACTCGGCTGTTTTACATTTTCCTCTCAGCTCCTCCCACGTTGCCCCCGACCATGGTGGGTGCCACCGGTGCCGTGAGCAGTACTGATGCTACTGCCACTGCTGCCACCACCGAAGCCACAACAGTCCCCATCATCCCAACTGTCGCACCTACCACCATCGCTACCACCGTCGCCACAACTACTACAACCACTGCCGCTACCACCACCACGGAGAGTCCTCCCGCCATCGGGACTAAGACACACGAATCCGGTACTGCCCACTGTCCATGCTCCCCACCCTCCGCCGGCACCCCAGACAGGAGGGTCTGGGATGGTGGTAACCAGTACCTCCCTTTGCTCCTACTTTGGAAACACAACTGGATTCTCAGTCTGGTAGCCTCGTGGCTCAGGGTAGCCCCGCCCACCCCTTGTATGGTGCTCCACCACTTCATCCCCCTCGGCCTTGCCTTAGGTCCTGTCCTTTAACAGAGGGCCACACACCTCACACAGGACCCCTGGGTCCCCCACGGTAGGGCTGCCTCCAGCTGCATGTTGAGCAGTTAGCTTGGGGCTGAGCAGTCCAGGAAGCACAGAGCGTGAGGAAGGATGGGAGCCTGACCCTGGCCAACTGCCCCGAGAAGGCTCCCTGCCCTGGCCACACCCATCTAACCCTGCAGCACAGAGGGCTGCGTGGCGAGTGGCCGGCCTCCCAGGCAGCTCTGTTCCCAGAGCCGCTTCCCCGAGGCCCCTCCCCAGGTCACACTTACAGACTTTTCTCTTGAGAAGTCAGAGCTTCCAGGAGAGTACCGGCTGAAGGTGCTCTGTTTTCCTCCCCACGCCACCACATGTGCACTTGGAAAAATCACAGCCTTTCTAGCAGCCCCTGGTGAGCGTCGACCGCAGGCTAGCCTGCTGAGCCCGGGCAGGTGCTGCTCCTGCATCGCCCAGCCAGGCCAGGGAGCTCTGGTCCTCGGGCATGAGAAGACCCCTTGGGAATCCAGCCGTGTTTCTAAGAACAGAGCATCAAACATTCTTGTTACCACAGAGGGGAGGGCCTCTAGCTTGCAGAACCCACAGGCCAGCTATAAAACCAGTGATGCGGCCAGGGGGCTGGCAGGAAGCACCCAGAACCTTCCTCCAGCAGCTGTTTCCTGGGCAAGTCCCTTCACCTTCCAAGGCCTGTCTGCTACCCGCCGCTTCTCTTAGTGTGAGGATGGAGGCCTAGTCCGAACGTGTTTTCTGTAATTCAGTGACATGGAGTGATGAGATCCGTAGCTGACATGCTCCTCAGACCTTGACAACTCGGATTTGCCTTAAAGGCGCAATATCCAGAATCTAAACAACATGCACTTTAGGGAGCAACCTGCTAGGCTGTTGGAAGCTGGTTGGAAGCGTTTGGTGCTGGGTGTTCTCTGGAGCCCCGCAGTGAAGTGCCTGTTGCATTCAAGCGGGGCTCTGTCGTGCCTGAGCACTCTGGGTCACAGGGAGATGCGCAAGGAGTGGGGCTCGCTCCCCAGCACTCCCTTGCCCTCTGACGGGACTGGCCTCACAGACTCTCACAGCCCGACCTCTAACTGCCAGGACACTGTGGAGGGCCCGGCCACGCCCCCGACCTTCCCCTTAGAGCCCGGGAACCCCTCAAACACCCTCACTTCCTTCACGCAGCGTGATGGCTCTGCCACCCAGGATTTTTAAAGGAAATTTTCATTTTTATCACGTCTTCCATCTTAGGACAAAAAGTTTACTTTTTTCAGGGTAAAGTTAGACTTCTTATTTGTACCATCTCCTTCAGATTTCAAGGGATTCTCCCCAGTTCTCACCTTCCAGGCGTCAGCAGAACAGCCCGTGCTGCAGCTCACTTGCCTTCTCGTTTCATTGGTGATCGACAGCTCTCCCTCTTGGTCTCTCTCTTTGAACTTCTGGGGTCTTTAGTGGTCCTCATCTTGGCCTCTCTGTGTGACGGTGCCTTCCTCCAACTCCCACCTCTAAACTGTTTGGGTTTCCCCCATCACTTGACCTTTGCTGATCGTGCCCTAATCTAACTGACCTTTAAGACAGTGAGATCTTAATCGATGTTGTATTGGTGGCCAAACTGATTAAACCTGATTCTCTGGCTGTTTCCAGGCCCCTGAGCTGAGGAGGAGACTCAAGTCCCTTAATTATGACTAATCCTAACTCTCACTAGCAAGAGCCATGAGACACCCACCCCCCCCACCGCCGCCACAGAGCTAGGATTGGGGTGGCCTAGAGCACCCAGCACAATGGGAGCATCTGGAAGATGAGTAAAGAAGCCTACCTCCTGCCCTCCCCCATCCTGCCCTCCCCCCAGGAGAATGCCCTGCAATGCCATCAGTGAATGCTCTCTCTTGGTCTCTCACCTCACATGAATCGTAATCACCTGGGGCAGCCAGCAGCTGACAAGGTTGTAGGAGAGAAGGCACTTCTTTGAAGTGAAGACCAGATCTTTTATCACCTCCCCAGCCCTGCAGACTCAGTGACATGTCAAATAGATGATGAGTAGATGCATCAGCAATGTATTCCATTTGTATTTGACGGGGCTGTTGGTGACAGTGCCCCCTTTGCATGCTAATAAAATATACAGGAGCCATACTTGTAAAGTCTGTGAAATACAAGGCCCCATGCTAGTACTCTACTGTTAAATCTTTACTCGGAAATAAGGTAATCAGACTGCTGGGACTCTTGAAAAATGATTACGTTTGAAGATTAGCACCATTCTCCTGTCCACAGGCTATGGTTGCAGACAGTGCAGTGGCTTTGATAAAGTAGCTCCTAGCTCATAGGAACTAGATAATTAATGTCTTCTGTGCTGCATGCAGATCGAGCTTCAAAGGCTGTGGTGCTGAAAAGCCAACAGAACGGATCCTTCTGGTGTCTGGACCATTGAGGGCTGGGTGTCGAAAAGCAGTCGTCTTTTCTTGGTCCCGCCTTGCCCATGAGAGAGAGAGGAAGGGTTCATGCTGTCTCTACTTGAACGCTAAGACCTCAAGTCCCCTTAGACAACCTGAGGCCATTCTCCCCATCTTCCAGGGTTTGGGTGACTGAGAACGACCCCAGGGGCTCCTCAGACCAGAGTCCCTGTCTGGTCACCACCTCCTCCTCCAGTTTTAGGAGCCCATAAAGGTCTTCCCGTGTTCGGTCCTGTCCCTCCAGCAGATCTCATCGTAACTCTGAAAGGTCCCCCGCTCCTTCCTGTGGAACTCCCATTGTTGCCGGGAAGGCGGTGGGCACACCACTTCCCCTCTGTCTGCACTTGAGCCATCAGGGCTTTTCCTGGCGCTGTTCACGTCCACGGCTGATCTGAAAGGGAGTGAGCCCAGGTTAGGGCCTGCAGCAATGTGGCTCAAAACTCACCCTTTCATCCCCACCGCACCTGCGTGGACGTACAGACCACTACAGCCCTCCCTTACGTGTGCACCCCCACTGCACCTGCTTGTACCTGGATGGCACCCTCAGGCCTGGCCTCCAAGGCTGCAGCTTGGAGCTCTGTCGGGCCCTGTGCACAGCCACTTGTGGCTCTTCCCTTTCCTGGCCGCACGTGTCTGTCTGTCTCTCTGTCTCTCTGTCCCCAGTGCTGCCTCCCTCCTCACCACTAACACCTCTTCTAACCTGCCCACCAGCCCCCGGCGAGCAGTCCATATGGAACGTCACGGTGCTCCCCAACAGTAAATGGGCCAACATCACCTGGAAGCACAATTTCGGGCCCGGAACTGACTTTGTGGTTGAGTACATCGACAGTAAGCATTGCTGTGCGGGGTGGTGGCGGCAGTGGCCACTGCAGCGGACAGCGCAGGTGCCGCTGCAGAGAGCTGATGAGCTCCCCCAGGCTCGGATAGGCCTGTCAGCCCGGCTTCACTGTGACTTGATGAAACTGACGTGTGCTCAGACTGCAGTGAGGTGGGAGGAGCAGGCTCAAGAGGAAGGAAGGGGATTCTGCAGCCATTAGTGAGGTCTGGGGTTGCGTGTGCTGGGGAGGCCCTGGGTAATGGGGCCCTCCATCCACTTCCTGCCCAGGATGAGGGTTCTGAATAGCCCCCAAATGAGCCAAATCTCGCCTCTACGTGGATCTCCTTAACTCAGAATCCATGTTTTCTGATATCCCCACTAGATAGCTGGGGTTGGGTCAGACTTGGGGTACAACTGTGTTTTGCTCAGAGGGATGCCAGTGGCCATGGGGACACAGGCCAAGGTAATTCGTCTCAGAGAGCCGGTGGCTTGAGCTGAGCTGTTCATACTTTGCTGGATCCTGGGACCATGGGTACAGGTCTGTTGAACTGTAGAGAGCAGGCCCCTGGTCCTGAGGGTCAGGCCCACCGTGTCGGCCTCTTCGGTGTGGACTGTAAGCAGGTAAGCCAGCTCCCCCCCCCCGCCCGGCGGAGCTGGCCACCCGAAGGTCTCCAAGGGAAAAACGACAGCCCTTAGTTCTCTGCGGGGGAAGGGGACTCACATCTGCAGAATCCCGAGTTTGGGCCATCCGTTTCCAGCCTCCTCCCACCCACTGCTGCAGACACGCAGGCACCCTCTCCTCCTGATGGGTGAATTCTGCTCATGGGGAGAGAGAAGAGACATCTCCGGGTGTCCTGGGGGATGCTGCCTGGCCCACTGGCCTTCTTCAGGGTAACAGCATTGGCTGATACCCCAAGAGTTTAAGGCAGGAGGGGTAGTACTAAGACTGGTGAGGGAAGACAGCCCCGGGAGAGGGAACAGCGTCCTCTGCTGAAGGGCTGCCCCGTGGGGGAGTCAGCACTACTCGGAAGTGCTGGTGTCGGAACTGCCTGGTGACCTCCTGGTCTGTGCAGTGGCCTGGCCATGCCGGCCCCAGCCCCTTCCCCCACACTGCTACCTTTGACAGGTGGCGGGGACCTAAGCACTGCCTCTCCAGCTGCTCACACCTGGCCCTGGGCTGACTGAGGTTTCTGTTCCCCAGGCAACCATACGAAAAAAACTGTCCCTGTTAAGGCCCAGGCCCAGCCTGTGCAGCTGACAGACCTCTATCCCGGGATGACATACACATTGAGAATTTATTCCCGGGACAACGAGGGCATCAGCAGTGCCATCATCACCTTTATGACCAGTACAGGTGAGAGGGGATCCGGCCTGGCCATCCCCTACAAGCATGGGCATTTCATCCTCATTCTCAGCTTCCTGCTTGAATTTGCTCCTCGGAGAAAGACCCTTCCCCACCCATTCCCCACCTCGCATGGAGTGTCTGTCTCAGCTCTTATACTTCGCAGCTCCCGACAAGACAAGAGGAGCCAAAAACGCATGCGCAGCGGAGAGGCAACCGAGCTTCTAACCCTGTGGGGACAAGTAGGGCGCCAAGGAAACATTGTAGAAAAAGGATGAGGGGGCCACCTGCCTTCCCCGCTGCGCTCGAAACAAAGGGGCTTGGTGTGTGCGCACACGTGGTCCCTGCGGGTGGGTGTGGGGCTGCTGGCGCGCAGCACAGCCCGTCCCAGGGACACAGGCTGGCTTCCTGCCCACGGGACTCGGGGACAGGGTCATCCAAGGGCCTTGCCCCAGGGATTTCTCCAGGAACCAAGTGAGGGGTCAGCGTGTATGTCACTGCCTTGCCACTATCCTCTGTTGCTAAAAAATCCCAGAGTGTGTTTATGATACAAGTTGTTTGGGATTTGTTTTGATTTCATTATTGCCCTAAGTTTGCTATGGCTTCAAAGTGGGTGACCCCTCGTCACGCTGAGGGAGGGGAGGAAGCTTTCCTGGACTGGAGTTGCCCTGGCTCTAACGGGCTCCAGCTGCGAACAGAGGGCATCTTCACTGCGCCACGTGGGCAGGCGGTGGGCATCCTAAAGGGTCCAAGGCTCAGAAACCTCTCTGCCGGGCCGGCCGCTGGCTGTCTGGAGTTGCAAGGGTGCTTGCTTGTCCGTTTCTGTGTATCTTTAAAATCAGACAGGCAGGTGGCAGGCTAAGCCCTGGGGCTAAAGGGTGTGGTGGGGAGGGAGGGGAAGAGAGAGAGAAGACAGAGAGAGAGAAGAACTGGTCTCTGCCCCCGGGGAAGTCTTAATCAGATGCAGATTAGTAGACCAGGATAGAGGAAAAAAACAATGTAGTGACACGTGAATTTACGAATGTTGACTTAAACATTCGATTACTCTTCCTCTGCCAGGACCTGGGAGGCTGATCCTGGTAGTCACACTGTGTGAGTCACTGCCCATCTGCATAAAATGTCTTTCTCCTCCCTTTCCAGCCCAATCCCTCCTAGCCTGGGTGTCCTGTCCTCCCTGTGTCTCCACCTGTCCTGCATATGTCTGTGCCATCAAGATGCAGAGGCTGTTGGAGCTAGCCAGGCCCACTCAGGCAGGAGTTCTGTGAGCAGCCGGGCTGTCCTAGAGCCAGGAGAGGGAACTGGACAGCTGACCAAGTGGAGCAGGTGGCTGGACTCTGTGTAACCCGGCCGGGGTCCCAAGCTGCTGCTCACCAGTGCATGCATTCGGTGTTGCTTCATTACAAATTCCAGTCCAGCACAGAGGCAGGAAGCAAAGGCAAGATTCGAGGATTGAGTTCCATCCTGGGGATGCTGCAGAAGCCTGCGCAGCCTGCTTCAGAGAGAGACTTCTCCCAGTGCTGTGGGTGAGGGTAGGGAGAAAGAGCCAGAGAGGAAAGGGGTGTCCCAACCTGCTTCGAGGTATTAACCTCACAAGTCAAAAAAATGATGATGATTGATTACTACACTTCTGAGCACTGACTCAAACGTTCATTTCTCTTTTCCTGTAAGTGACTTGAAGAGGCTGATCCTGATAGCTTGCTTTTACAGTGAGTGAGGCACTTAGCACTTAAAAATTTTCCTGGTTCCTTTCACTGCAGCTGGAAAGAGCGGATGTAGGACCTTAGCTTTGAGCACAAAGCACTCGCTTACCCCCCTGGTGGGCTGGAAATTACATAGGAAAAGAAAACATTGTCACTTTCTGTGTGCCTGTGCAGAGCAATTAAATACAGTGTTTCCTGTGGGTGGGCTCCAGAGCCAAGTTCACGTGTTCCCCCAGTTCCCATGTCTCATCAAAGTAAGAGTCGGTGAGCCTCTCTGGACCTGACCCCTGGTCGTTTAGGCCACCACAGGCCATCACTCTACTCCACAGACTCACACATGCTTTCCTGGTTCAGGAAAGAAGGGCAGGAAAACACTAGGAATGCTGGCGGGCTCCCTGCTCCTCACCAGAAAGATCCCACATGGGGTAGTTAATCACCTCCTTGAAGCTCTTGAAGCCAAAGAAGCCTGAGGGGCTCCAGACACGTAGCCCTGGACTCTAAGAGGCCAGTCAGCTCGTCCATCATGAGTGGGCACCGCGTGGGGTGAGGCAGTAGCTTGGTGGATCTGACGGGGGTTCGGCGAGACAGATAGCAGTCCACCTCAGATCTCAGCAAAGCGGGAGGCGGGGGCGCTGAGGGCCCTAATTGTAGTGGGCCTCATTCTGCTGTGTTTGGGAGAGACCCAGGGCAGGACAAGGTGGGTGTGCAGGATGTAAACTGATGCCTAAGGGAGAGCAGCCAAGCCAAACTGCATGTGAAGAAAGTCCATGCCTATCATATTTGTTCCTCTATCCTTATTTCTGAAACATAATTTTACTGACCTGGAATGACTGGCCAAACCAAATTCCTCCTGATTGGTTAGGAGCCACGGGTGCTCTGCCTTGGGGAGGACTTGCTTGTTTCTGAGCGGGCTGCAGGCTGAGGTATGGAAGGCACACAGAATACGGCCTCTGGTCCAGAGGAAGAGGCAGGGTGCCTGTGTTAGCCAGGCTCAGCCCACCTCACCCCTTGGTTTGTTTTTTATTTTTAATGGAAACGTTATTGGCATATAGCACTTATCACTTAGTTTTAGATGTATAACATAATGATTTGCTATTTGTATATATTGTGAAGTGATTACCACATTAACAGCCATCACCAAGCATAGTTATAAGCTTCATCGAAGTTTGAACAGGCTTACGTGTGCAAACTTCATAGAAAATTCTTTGACCATTTTGGTAAGGACTGAAGATGACATTTGAACTTTGCATGGTAAAGTCAGGAATGGAAAGACACATTTGCTTCTAAATTGCCCGTGTGGGCACTTTCCCTGGAATTGTGACTTTTTCCTCCATGGGAAAGGGAATCTGTAGAGACAGCTGTCAGCACGCATCGGAGTGGGCATCAGGAAGGGGGTGGGGCGAACAGGTCACCAGAGACATGCACACCAGCTTCTCTGCGAGAGGGGTAACCGCCATCTACAAAGTGAAGTGATTCCTTCACCCCAGTGCCCAGGTGTGGCTCACAGGCAAGCTGATAGCCCTGTGACCCCGAGCTGGTATCAGGGAAGAAACTAAAGCAGTTAACCATGTCATATTAGGGTTAAATCAATAATTAGTAAGTAGTCACTGCCTACTTGTTATGTGACCAGCATCATGCTAAGTACTAGGGGGCTCGTAGAATCCCCTGTTCTCAAGCCTTTAGTAGGGTCATTGGAAATCAGGACCCGGGAAACAGCAATTAAATGTTATGGGAGCAAAGGGAGTTCAGAGACCGGTGTGAGCTGGAGCAGTAGGAGATTCGGGAAGGAGGGGAGAAGGGAGGAGAACAAGAGGGGTGGCATTGCAGGCACCCCTGGGCAGGGAGGGGAAGACCAGGGCGCCTGGCCTTCGTGGAAGGGTCCTAGAAACAGAACAGCGTAATGTGTCATTATACCCTAGGATCTGTGGGCAGAGGGTAAGGGGACCCCTCTGGAGTGGAGCAGTGAGGTGAATATGAGAGACATTTTGGAAGGAGAAGTGATAACTCTTAGAGGTTGGGAGAATGGTGAAGTCGCTGGCGGGCGCAGGGGGCAGAGAGCAGGCAGGAAGACCCGTGTTGAATTCCAAGCAGACAGGCAGTTCAAGGAGCTGTTCCGAGGAGGCACTGGGTTTATGGTGTGGAGCTGGCTGTAGGGACAATGAGAGATGAGTACAAGGATCATCCCTTGGAATGTTGGGAGTGGAAGGCTGAAGGTGAGAGTCCAGCACGCAGAGGTGGGTTTGGGAAAGCGCCACGCCCTGGTGGTAGATGACGCACCAGTGAGCCTAGAGGGGCTTTAAGTTGGCTTGCTGGGGGTGGAGAAAGGAGTTGGCTGCAACTGGAAACAAGGAAGATTGAGTTTACCTAAAAAAGGACAGAACAGAGCTGAAAAGCTTGGCAGGTTCCTCAAAGGTTTTTATTTTAAGATACAGGAAACTTCAATGTATGTAACAGCAGAAGGGACGATGCAGCAAAAGAAGAAACTGAAGATGTTAGGATTTTCAGTGGTCCTCTCAGGACTGAGCTCGCGGGGGAGGTGAGGCAGGGGTCTCACCGCTGAGGGAGGCGGAGCTTCAGAGGGGGAGGAGCCCTACCTGACCTGGGAGGGGGCCGGTTGTGGAGGTCGAGGCTTCACTGGCCTCCACAGCGGAGTAAGTGGGGTCCGCGCTGACTGGGGCGGGTGGGGGGGGGTGCATGGGAGGAGCAGTCTGGAGGAACCCTGGGAGATGAGCGGCAGGGTTGCCGGGAGGCCGTCAAGGCCCAGGTGAAGCACAACTGTGATGGGCCTCCGTCACGTCTTCCTCCAGCAGGGTCTGTGGCATGAGCTGAAAAATGCAGGGATGGGTCACAAAGGAAGGACAGGGAGGCGTTTAAGGTCAGCAGAGGCCCCATCAGGCCAAGGGAGGGTGAGGGGGCCGAGTGAAGGGAAGGAGGCGGAGGGCGAGTCCAATGAGTAGACGTGAATCGCGTGCCTTCTAAGTGTAAGGCTCTGTCCTGCCACTGGGGAGGCAACAATAAACCTGACAGGCTCCCTCCCTGCAAGGAGCTTGTCTTCCGGGTGGAAGGACAAGAGTGGGAAAGCGCACAGACAGGGGTCGCATCTCAGCTCCACCACTCGCGAGCTTTGTGACGTTGAGTAAATCACTCCACCTCCATGGCTCAGTTTGCTCACCTACGAATAGGGACGGTGACGCAGACCCGCTCTGTGGGGCAGTCGTGAGGGCTGTTTTAGAGAGTGTGGGAAAGGACCCAGAGCACAGCCCGCAGGGAGCGCTGATGAGAGTGCGCTGTCAGCGGTGGTAGGGATACAGCAGTCCCCGGTCTGTGGGCGCTGCAGACCGAAAATGCTCCCTTTCCCCAGCCGTTGACAGCGTCCTGGCTGCACGGTCCAGGATCCCCAAAGCAGGTGGTCCTCCTTTTGTCCTGCTGTCAGAAGGTCAGCGGAGCCGAACATTGCGGCACAGCGCCCGCGCCACCCACCGCGCTTCATGTCCGGGCATGTTCTTCATCCCACACCACCACAAGAAGGGAGGGTGTGGTACACTAAGGTATTTTGAGAGACAGACCACATTCACATCACTCTTATTACAGCGTATGGTTATAATTCTTCTATTTTATTATTAGTTGTTAATCCCTTTTTATGTATAATTTATAAATTATGCTTTACCATAGGTCATGTATACGCATAGGAAAAAACATAGAGTTTGGTACCATCCACATTTTCAGGCACCACTCGGGGTCTTGGAGCGTACCCCCACAGACAAGGGGGACTGGTGGGTGACTATCAAATGGTTACAAGTACTATGGAAATGATAGAGTTCTGAGTGACTGGCTAGGGAGAGATCCCGGAAGGCCTTTCTGAGAAGCTGACATTTGCTGAGATGGATTTGAAGAACGGGCAAAGGCCCCGAGGCAGGAACAAGAGTGGCTGTGTGGCTGGGGCGTAGAGAGGCGGCCCGTGGCACCAGGGAGGGGCCAGGGCCAGCTCGGACGGGACCTGACGGGTCTGGGTGGGGGGTGGAGGTTTTCCCACTAGTGATGAGACGCTCTGGGGATTCAAGCAGGAAGTGATTTGGTCTCACAGGGGACTTGGGGAGGATCCCTCTGACACTGTGGGGGCTGGTTTGTGGGAACAGGCGTGGGGGCAGGAACGAGAGTTCCCCCCGCAGCAAGCGTAGGCGTGGTCTGCGGAGCTCACCTGCCTCCCAGCCTGGGCTTGGAGAGCATGGCCGCGCTTGGTCGTCCGTCTCCACCGCTGATTGAGACCATCCTGGTGCAGTGTCCTTGGCTAGGTTCTGGGAAGACGGTTTCTCAGCCCAAGGGGAGCAAAAGGTGGGACCTGCTGCACAAGGGAGCACTTGATGAAGACCCTGGAGCACCCCCTCTGTTCCCCGTGCTGCTCCCCTGGAGGAGGCCCATGCCTGGAGGTGTCGCTTTTGTTCTCTGGTCCGTAGCAAGGAGAATGGCGAGTGGGTCCTACCCAACGAACACTGCCTTCTGGGCCCGAGCCCCAGCCTTTGGGTCATCCAGGAACCATCAGATGGTGCCCGAACGCCTGTCTTTCAGACTCGCCCATATGCCCCTGCAGTCACACAGGGGTCTGTCCATTTGGAGAGACTCACTGTCACGGGGCGGCTTGTCACCACTGCGGCAGGGGAGGTGGGTCTTCCATGTGGAAGTGGTCTGAAGTGGCACGGGGTGTGCTGAAGGCGTGGCCCCAACCTTGCCACCCAGGGTACCAACACGGAGACTGTCCTTGCTTCTGGGAGTGTGCAGTCCAGCTGGGGAGACGTGAGAAAGCACAGGTGTCCTGGCCCTGCAGCCTGCCCCGACCCACTGCCAAGAAGCCTGGGTGGCTGCGGGGCCACGCCGGCGGGCAGGGCTGCCACTCCCGGCCTGTGCAGGCCCCCGAAGGCGCTCTTACAAGGGCTGTTGCATCGTGACCATGGCCGCATTCCCTGATGGGTGGCACACGGACCCCGATTCCTCACCCCTGGCTCATTGATGGGGAACCGGACCTCCGTGGCCAGTCCTGACCTTCCCTCCTGGCCAGTCTCTCCCCAGGATGTGGTTTACAAAAATGCCATGCCTTGTTCCTAGGGAAACTTCCCCTTCCTAACGGGCCTGCTTATTTTGCTCCCTGTCCCTTTTCCTCTGCCTCTTTTCTGACCTTTGACCTTGGCTCCTTAATTATTTTCTCTTTGTCCCTGTATTGGGCAGTTTGGGCCAGAGGGCTGCTGGGTGGTAGCATTAGGCTCCAGAAGGAACATCGATGTGAAGTGGCCAGAGCTCTTCCCTTCCGTCTCCCTCCTCACCTTCCGCCACGCAAAACCCTTCACCTATTTGCTTGTGCCCCGCCCCCCAGCTTACACCAACAACCAGACGGACATCGCCACCCAGGGCTGGTTCATTGGGCTCATGTGTGCCATTGCCCTCCTGGTGCTGATTCTGCTCATCGTATGCTTCATCAAGAGGAGTCGTGGTGGCAAGTACCCAGGTGAGGGTGTCAAGGGGAGTGGGCTTGGGGACTGTCTGCTGCCCCATCCGGGGTAGGGGCTCTGTGCCCTCAGCGAGCCCAACTCTAGCCAAGCTTGAAAGCAGTCCTCTTCTTGCCTGTTCTGTGCATCTTAGAGCTGCCAGAAAGCACTTGACTTAATTAAATTTGCTTGCGGTGGGCGGGTGGAGTGGTCCAGGCAGCTCCAGAGAGGGGATGGAAGGAACGCTGGTCCCTGTTAAGAATGACCTTCCCTTCCCTTGACTCACCATCCATCTGCTCAGTAAATTGACTTCTTTTCAGACTGAATCTCATTAGAATCCTGCGTCCCAGGGAAGGAGGAAGGAAGAGAGGCATTTCCTCCAACCGTGAGAGAATGTAGTGAGGAGGGGTCTGGGCAGAGGAAGCACGCCCAGGGGAGAGTGGTAGAGTTGGGCTCTCGGCGTGGCGAGGGTGTCGTTACAAACACCCTGACGGAGCACAGAAGCTCCCGTGTGAGGAGCAGGCAGAAGCTGAGCGGGGGGTTACATGGGTAGGGACCCTCCTGGCCATTCAAGGGCTTTGGGCTTCCCTAGGGTGCCAAAGGGGCATTTCTCTTCTCTGGGCCTCAGATCCTCTAGCCCAGATAAACCAAGGTCACAGACAAGGACCTCCGACATTCTTGTTTCTAGAAATATTGATTGTTTTTCAGACAGGCCAGAAAGCCATCTGTCTGCAGTGGGTTGGGCAGGGAGACAGGATAATGGATGACCCGAGAGCGAAAGTCCTGCTGGGCTGCAGAGTGAAATTGCTCCTTGCCCCCAAAGCCCCAGTAGCCAGACATGTCCCATGCTCCCCAGATGCCCGCTACCCCCATCTCTATGAACAAATCCTCCTCCGGGACCCACCTCAAACTCGGAGAGAGGAGATGCAGTTTACTCCCTTCCCCTGCCCCTTACCCCAGACCACGGGCATCTAAAGAGTTAGGCCTCTCCTTGAAGTGAGGGAGGCATCTGGGAGCGAGGGCAGGAAATCACCACTCTTGTTTTGGTAAACGATGTTTTCTTCCGGGCGTTGCACTGTATCGGGATTGTTTTTTTTTCTATAAGGAGAAAGCCGGAGTCAGGGTGATGGGCGGTCTTGCCGAGCTCACCTCCCTGCTCCACATGGAACGGGAACACCTGAAGAGCGCATCGGGCTAACTCTGAGCGTTCCTTTGCCCGTTAGAAAGCACCCGCTCCAGTTCTTACAGCTGCCCTCCCTCCCTCCAGCCCCAGGGTCACCCCTACCCCTAGTCCATTGGAAAGATAAGGGAACCGGGAGCCAGGAGGCCGGGGCCTCATCCTCACTGGGGACTTAGTTGCCAGTTTGTCGTGTGAGGTGATCTTCACCTCTCACAGCCTGTTTTCCTCCCCTAAAATGGGGATGATTATCCTTTCTTACACCCCAAAAAAGTTACAGAAAGAGTTGTTCATGTTAGCGTCTGCTGGGTGCTTGGCTCTGTGCTGGGTGGTAAGGATTCTAGAAGGAAAGCTGATCTCTCCTTCAAGGACGTTTCAGCTGGCACAAAAGGAAGATCACGGCAGGAGACAGGGCCCTGGCGGATGCTTCCAAGTCCCGGAGAGGTGCGGGGAGAGCGAGCCCAGCAAACAGGCGAGGTGGCAACACTCGCTGGGAGCTGTGAAGAGACACGTAGTTCCCCACCCTCAAGGAAGGAACTAGCATTTCATCACAGGCATGAGAAACACGCAAGTGGTTGTAATGCAGAGCGGAACAAGAAAGGTGCCGAGGAAAGCCTCACGTCCATTCAGTGTTTGGGGAAGACCTCAGGGAGAGGTGTAGGGAGCCAGGTCGGGGAGAATATCGGTGTCAGTAGAGATGCAAGGAAACCCCTGGCGAGGAGGAGGAGGAGACAGAGTCAACTTGGCAACTGACTGATGTGGGAAGCAAGAACAAGGGAGGCATCGATGGTGCCTTACTGAAAGGGGGAGTGTCACTGCACCCAAAGGTGGTGTCTTCTGGCTCTATGGCCAGGGCTCCAGAGAGCAGGGACGTGCTCAGTCATGCTGTCTGTGTCTTTGCTTCTCTTATTGACCAAGTGCGAGAAAAGAAGGATGTTCCCCTTGGCCCTGAAGACCCTAAAGAAGAGGATGGCTCATTTGACTACAGGTGTGTCATCTCCTTGGCTTCTGTTCACACACAGCGCCCCCTGTCTGTGGACTGTCCTCATTGCCCTGAGCAGTACCCTCCCCTCAGAGCACTGGGCTTGGCCCACAGAGCACTGGGCTTGGCCCACAGCCCACTGCACCAGGGTCCTGGCCCATCGCTGTGGGCTGTCTCCTCTGCCTCTGACAGCACCTGCTCGTCCTGGCTGTGCCAGCCCAGGCAGCCCCCACACGGCCTGACACATGCATTCCACGAATAGCACGTACCACTCAGCTGCACAACTCAGACTCACTGAGTTCCTGATACGTGTGCCCTTTTACTTTGAAAATGAGCTCCAAGCCCTCTTTGCTGGTAAATGAGCTCAGCTCTCAGCTTCCCCTCTGCCAGCACCCATCCCAGCCTGGAGATAACGCCCCAGGCAACCTTTGCTGTGCTGTCCTAGAGAAAGCATGGACTAGGCGAGGGATGAAGGGCAGTCTGCAGGGGGCGGGGGCTCTAGGCCTTTTCCTCATGAACTTGAACAATATCTCTGGCCTTTAGCCTAAAATAGGCCCCCCCCACCCCCACCCAGTCACTCTCTGGGACCAGGCCACCCCTGTCCTCCTCTGACCTCCAGATTCCATCCTGGGCCTCCACCACTCTGCCCGTTAGCAGCCTGGCAAGCAGGAACAGATCAATGGGCAGCACAGCCGCGGCCCACACCGGAGCCTGTCTGGCGGCTTCAGGACCACGCCCATCCATTCCTAACATCCCCATAAGCCCCCCAAAGAGCAAGCACGAGAGGCCTCTCCCCTGACTGTCCCCAGGACCCTTGGAGGGGGCCCGGCTCCTTCATAAGCTGAGAGCTGTTCCCCGGTCATGGGTTCCAAAGGCTGTGGGCTTTCTCTCCCCCCAACCCTCAGTGTAGCCTCAGAGGAGGGACATGGACCTCCTCAAATACAGGATCAGAGGGCCTGTGCTGTAAGAAGCTGTTTTCATAGGCACCTCTGCTCCCCTAGACCCCAAAGCTGGTGGGCAAAGCCCTTGCCTCCTCCCCACCCACTGCGCCCTGCTGACACTGAGGTTGGATAGGCACCCATGGGCCACACACCACACTGGCACCTGGACATGCGCACACACACACACCCCCCTCAGCTTTGCATCCGGGGATGGGGTGCAGGCAGGACACGGGGTGGGGTCTGCAGCATTCATCCTGGAGCCCCTGCTGGGATAAGCCCAAGAGTCCTAAACTGGGAAAGAGCTGAAATTGATACATCAGAGGAAAAACCAAATTTCTAGGCAGACGGACCTGGGGGCAAGGCGGGTATCCTGCTCCGCTCTGTGGCTGGCTCCCAAAGCACCTCCCTGGCGGGCTCCCTCTGCTTCCCCCTCCCTCGTCCGTCCACCTGGTCCTCGAAGTTCCTGTGGAAGGCAGGCCAACAGGAGGCTAGACCAGGGCTCCCCAGTCATTTCAGTTTCTCTCAAGCTTCCCATCGGAAAGGTTTGTCCTCTTCATCTGCCTCCTGCCCGGATGGCGCCAGCCCTTTCCTGTCCAGCGTTTGCGTTGAGCTTAGGTTCCTGGAATTCCCTCAAATGGAAGAGACACAATCCTCGTGTTTCTGCAGGTGGGCTGGAGGGCCCGGGGAGGGACTGCAGGTGGAAAAGCCTCACGGGGGTTCAGGAGCCTGGTAATAAATAGAATCTGCCAGTTCTTGGGTGTGCCCTTCTAGTTGCTAGAGGGGATGCAGCCCCATTCATGAAACACTCGATAAAGCCAGTTAAACCTTTACATTTTTAAAAACCTGCTGTTTCTCAAAAGGTGAGTTCCACTTCCTGCACAAACCCCACGGACCCACAGCCCTCACTCAGCGTGCATCTCCCACAGCACTGCCATCGGAGAACGCAGTCAGGCTGCGTTTGCGGGCTATGTTCACGTGTGGTGTGGGAGAAGTGGCCTAATAGCTTCCCATCTGCTAGTGCCCAGCTCTTCCAGCTCCTGCCCTCAGCCCTCTCCTGTCTTTGCCCAGCACTGCTGTTAGAAGCCAGAGCCACTTTACTGCCCGGTATAATGTTTTCTGCATGCCCAATGTTGAGGATCCCCAGTGTCTGCTCAGACCACCCGGCACCACTCTGGTCCTGCCTACCGGGACCCAGGTTCTCACGGCTGATCCCACCGCCTCCTGCCCAGGAGCTTGTTTCCCCTCTGAAGTACAGCCAGCAGCACCCAGGCCGCCCTGTGAGCTGAAAGGGCAGAGCATTCTCCAGTGAGGAGACGGGATGTGGCGCCTGGGCAGACGCCCAGCCCACTTGGGCATCTCATTTGCTGGGGGCACGGCAGGTGCAGTGGGTAGCTGCCTAACTACCAGCCTCCCGGACACCCTGGCCAAGGAGGAGGTAAGGGACAGGACCTTCTTGTCTCACCTGGTACCTGCACAGCATACCCTCTTTCACTTGCCAGGCACAGAGCAACAGCACCTGTTCGTACATAAACCGGAGAGAGAGCTGAGAGAAACCGCATCAGACGGAGTAGGGCAGGGGCTGGTTTCTCTAAGGCCCAGACCCTGGCTTTTTGGGAAGGGCAGAGCCTTTGCAGACAGAGTCACAGATCACTAGTCCAATCCCTCTGGGTGGAGAGACCGAGACCCAGTGAGAGGGCTTTCCCAAGGCCACAGGACCATGCAATGACACACTGGTGGCCAGACCTCCATTCTGACTCCCCGTCCTGCCTGGCCTCACAGTAGTTGGTTGGCTCTCCCCGGTTCAGGGAGGCAGTCCCGTGTCTGCTCCACCCCAGAGAGTGGCCCAGCCTCATGAAGAGGACTGCAGACCAGGAGTCCCCAGTGCGGGCTCCTGTCCTAGCTCTGCACCAACTTGCCACCTCCCTTAGCAATGCTGCTTGTCCTCTAGGCCACAGCTTCCCTTCTGTAGAGCTGGCTGGCCTGGGCGGTCCCTGAGGTCCTGTCCTCTCTGAGGGGTGTAGTGCGTGCAGTGTGTGTGCTTGGCAAGAGGCCAGTGCCCTGCCAGTGCGTCTGGGCAGCGCTGGGCTGGGCCAGGCCCTGATTCCCTGTCTCTCTCTTGTTGGCCAGCGATGAGGACAACAAGCCCCTGCAGGGGAGCCAGACGTCCCTGGACGGCACCATCAAGCAGCAGGAGAGTGACGACAGCCTGGTGGACTATGGCGAGGGCGGCGAGGGCCAGTTCAACGAGGACGGCTCCTTCATCGGTCAGTACACCGTCAGAAAGGACAAGGAGGAGACCGAAGGCAACGAGAGCTCAGAGGCCACGTCGCCCGTCAACGCCATCTATTCTTTGGCCTAACAGAGCCCCCCCAGGCACCGCCACTACTTTGCAAGTGGGAAGAGAAGACATGGGGGGACAGAGCCACCACCTTCAGGGACAAGAGTACAACGTGGGGGTCTGTCAAGCTGTGAGGACCACTGACCACCCAGCCAACCACGAGCCCCCTCCGATGACCCCACACACCCAGGTGCCATCTGTGTGGGAGAGCTAGACCCACGGCCAAGCTCAGCTAGAGGGAGCCCGAGCCCCTTGCTCAGCCTCACAGGCACCCTGAGCCTTTCTCCCACACTGCCTGCCCTTGACCTTGACACACACTCACCAATTTCTGTTGATTTGGTACTTCTCATCCTCTTTATTTTTGCTCTATGCATCTTCTCCTCCAGACCTAATGTCTCCTTTTTATTTTTGAAATATCCCTGGAAAAAATAGGTGGATTATCCGCCCCCTGTCCCCCGAAAACTGCAAAGATAGGCAAAAAAAGTTCGGTCCATAAAAGAATACAGAGAAAAGCTGCAGTATTCAAGCCGCGCCGGGCCCATGTATTTCCGAAGGATGCCTTTCTCGCCATATGCCTCCCTGTGCCCGCAGCCCATCCACCTCGGCCTTGTCACTTGCTGAGCTGGGCTTGGCTCCTTTCTGGAAAAATGACAGTATTTTTGGTAGGGAGAGGGGGGACAGGGCACCTCGCCTCGCTCTGGCTCAGTTGGGAGGTGGGCTTCCCTCTTGCTCCTCGCTCTTACCCTGCCCCACCCTCCAGAGCGTCCAAGGTGAGAGCTGCACCGACTCTGACGAAGGACCTCGGGGCACGAGAACGGGCGCTGGTGGAAGGGGCGCCAGCTCCGGTGGCCGGTACCTCAAGCAGCAGAAAATCAGGCGTCTGGTTCCTGGGGAGCTACACTCGCCTCAAGACAAGAGAAAAAGACTGGGTTTGGACTCCTTCCTCCCCATCAGTGAAACTCAGGGTGTAGGAGTGAGGGCCACACGCACTGCATCCGGAGCAGAGGGTGCCCCCCGCCTGCTGCCTCGAGGAGATGGAGCCCTGTGATGCAGAAGCCTTGCTGGTGTGTCTGGGAGTGTAAAGCACTGCACCCCTTTCACCTCCAGCAGGCGCCATCCCTTTGGTCAGCTCCATCGGGTTTGGACCAGTACGGACGGGGTCCTGCTGCCCTGAGGCTGAGACTGAGCCGGTGTCCTTTCCTATCAGGGGACCCGGCGGGGCTGCTGCCCTAACAGTGCTGTGAAGCCTGGCCTGGAGGACTCAACGCTCTTCGTATGCCTTATGCAACTCTGCTCTGTCCCTGCGGTTCCCAGGTTCCCAGCCCCTCCCCGCAAGCCTTGAAGCCTCCAGCAATGTCTTTCTCAAGGGAAACAGGGCGGCCTATGCAAGCGTCACAGCAGACCCAGAAGCAACCACTTGACACAAGCCCTGCAACCGTTGCCCCAGGTGGAGACACTCACAGACCTGCAGTTCTCAGTGACCGAAGGCATGGCCTTCATCCACCCCACCTAATCCACTTTCGAAACCAAAGGTACCTAGTCTCAGAGGAGAGAGATCTTGAGCCCAAGAGTAATCCTGTAGCTGCAGCTAGTGTCGATTTCAGGAGGGGGAAGCTGACCCCAGTAATGGGCCACCTGCCACAGACACAGCCTCTGAGTTGGGTCTCCAGCTGCTTGCCAGGGGACCTGGGCAGGAACAGAGCTATGTCCTTCAGAGACTTTATGAAAGCAGCATTTGCCATGTGTTTAAGCCACAAAGGTGTTAGCAGTGCTTGTATCACTTAGTAAGCAGTCAGTGAAGGTCAAGCCCATAGATACACATACTCTGCCTGCGGGTTAGAAACCATAGCCCAGAGCTCAGCCAATCATGTTGTTTGAACCTGAGAGCAAGTGACCGTCCTTTGGCCTTAGCCATGGTCAGGTTTGCTACCTAGAAGCCCAAGGAGCAGATCTCTCATGGTGACAGGGACCAGGTAAATGGCAGGGGGCTGGGGAGTGAGCTCAGGGGTCCCATTCCCTGGATTTGCTCTGACCTCTGCCTGGACACAGCTGGGCATTCCTGCAGCCTAGGCCCAGGGCTAGGAGGACTGTGAGAGGTCACCGTATCCCTCCCCCGCCTCTAGAAGGTCTGCTGCACACTGATGACCAGGGAAGGGCCTCTGCACCACTGGACCTAGTGGGAGGGGGTCCGTCTTTACTCCTCATTCCCATCCTGCCCAGGTCTACACCATCCCCTGTGGCATGTGAAGATAGCGCTGTCGGCCCCATCAGGAGCCTGCCCACACCACCCTGCCACCACAGCCCGCCTGGCAGGTGGGAGCACACCTAGGCCTGAAGAACCAAGCTGTTCCCAAGCAAAGGTGGCAGGTACTTAGAGAGGCGTGTGGTTGCAGGGTTAGGGTTAGAGAGGCAGCCCGTCCAGGGAGAAGGAAATCCACTTTTCACGGCACCATGCTGGAGTCCGCCCAGCTCAGCGGGAGAGTGGTATTGTCCCGCACTCCCCGCCAGCTGGGGCTCCCAAGCAACCCCCCAAAATACCTACCAGTGCTGGAAAGGGCGGTACCATTGGCACGTCAGCCTGTCCGGCTGGGGGATCGTACTGGGGAGTGGCAGGGGAGAAGTGCAGGTCATCTCACAGTGACTAGAAGTTCCACTGCTGTGCGTGCCTGGGGGCAAGAGCTGCGGCTTCCTGCGCCTTGTCTGTCCGGTGACTGCTCAGCATCTGCCCTCGGACATCCAGCGTGAGCCAGGCTCGGAGCCATGGGTGCCATGGTGAAAAGTCAGGGGTGGCCCCTGCCCTCTCAAGGCTGCCAGTCCCGGACCTGAGTCTTGGGACGCAGTGGCATTGATTGGGAGCACTCTGAGCACGTGAACTTCCAGTGGTCCCAGGCTCGAAGGGAGAACCTTCAGAGGGAGAATAGGTCTGTAAGGCCGGGCAAGACAGGGCCTCAAAACCCCAGGGTGGTGGGGGCGGCAGTGGAGGAACGGCCCTGCCTCCTGAACCTCTGCTCTGCCCCCCAGGGCGAGGGGCTTAAACTGTCTGTATTTTGGTGCCTCGGTCTCCCCTATTCGGTCCCTCCTTGAATGCCTCTCTCCACAGAGGGCCACGGCCCCACCTGAGGAGCCAGGAAGCTAGTGCCTGGGCAGCTTGCCGCTGCAGGGCCAGGGGACAGCCGCCTCCCGCCTTGCTTGGCTTACGGAGAATGGGACCTGTTCTTTCTTACCTTGCTTTTGAGGAGAGGGTTGAGTTTAAGCTAAAGGGAAAACCAAACTGGCTCCTTCCCTTGTCCATTGCCTTTGCCCTGAGGTGTTGGAAGGAAGTATCTGGTCCACCCCTTTCCTAGCAAACCAGGTCTGGAGAAGGGCCGGACTGCCTGCCTGCGTGGCCGCCAGTGCCGGCATTACTCACCTGCAAGGGCTGTCTGCCGCCTGGGACCAGAGAGCTTCCTCGTTTTCCTGAACATGCTTAGCCTTAGCAAGGGGATAGAAACAGATCCCAGAGTATCTGGCTTTCCCAGCTGAGGGACTGCCTCTCCCCACCCGAGCCCCGCACCCTCACAAGGGCTCACCCGCATGTGGGCACACTCGCAGCAGACCAAGGCCGCATTGCAGGACGGCTGTGCAGAAGGAACAGTGCAGAGTATGGCGTTGCCTTGGAGGGGCCTTGTCCACACCCTGGCCCGCGTGAGACGAGATGTGAAGGGCTGCGTGGGGCGCAGCACCCAATTTGGGGCAGAGGAAAGGCTGCCTGGGCTGGGCCAGTTTGGGCGATTCCGGAGGGCAACAGGAAGACAGAACAAGTCCACTGCAAGGGAGAGTGAACCCTCCCCAGGAACAGCACAAGCTCTTTGAGGTTCCCAGGGCCCTTTGCACATGACCCCGTGACTGAAGGAGTGGGGGTTCGAAATGCCTCTGCCTTTGCCTTTACAAGGCTCATTCGCTAACACTGAAGAGGTGAGGGTCCTTGGGTCTTTGGTCCCCAGGGGCCGGCGCCAGGGAGCCCCTTCTCAGTGGGAGGGTGGCAAATACCTGTAATGCAGGCACAGAGCACGCTCCCCCCTCATGACACCTTGATCACGACTCCAGGAGCATCTGCCAAACACACAGTCAGGGCCCCTGGAGAGAAACCCCTCTGTGGATCCTGGTTGAGCTTCGCAGGGTGACCTGGGAGCGGCATGTAGGAGACGTCTGGTTTTTTTTCAATCAGGGTCCAACAACACAGAGCTTGACGTGTCAGGAGATTCAGTGTTCTAGGCAGAGCGCAGCTCCTGGGTAGCGCCCAGCCTGCCCAGCCCAAGCCAGAGCAGCACCCACCCCTCCCTCCCCTGCTGGTAAGAGGCCCTCCTGAGACCGGCGCAGAGAAGGGTCGGAGGGAAAGGCGGACAGCCACCCAGGGAAGCCGCACCCAAACCAGTGCTCCTCTACCAGTGTGTTCGTGTCGAGTGGGTGTTCCATAACCGTAAGGATGAACGTGAAACGGACGGAAAGGCGTCTAGCATAGGATCGGGTTCTGATTTCAGCACCTGAAGGAATCCAGAGCTGATCTGATTGAAGTGACTCGTCTTGCAGACAAGGGCACTAAAATCCGGCCAGGTGAAGGGACTTGCCCAAGGTCACACAGCTAGTACATGAGGGTGTAGTTAGGGCTTGAGCTCAGGCCCCATCACTCCTTTTCTGGTGTTCTTGCCTCTCCTCCAGCTGCCTCCTTGGAAACAGGTGTTACTCAACTCTGTCCTTCCAGTTCGCCCTCTGTACCCCTTCACCCCTTTCTCCACATCCCCATATCCTCCCAAAGTGAAAGACACAAAAGGTTTTTCTGAGTCCAGGGTCAGTCGGTGTGTAATAGCCTGTGGTGTTAAGGGCAGACCCGGGCCAGGAGAAGGGTGACAAGGTAGCTGGCGTTTGTCACTGTGAAGCCTAGACTTGTAACACATTGGCCCCCGGCATGCTGTGCCCCTCGGAAGTGAGGGTGTAAAGGGCTCTGTCCACTCCACACTTGGCCGCGAGGCACCGAGGGGCAGCAGGGCCCGTGAAGCCCTGCCACGCTGGGGTTGGCTGGACCGCGGTTCAGCGCGTGCAGAGACTTCAGTGAAGCAATAACACAAAAATCCGGGGTGAGCAATCCGGAATTTTGTGCACTGCTCCGTTTCTTTTTCTAAAACGATGCAGATCAGATGACCCCGCCCTGCTGCTCTTTTTTCTGATCCCAATGCCACGTCCTCAGTCAGTGTTGCCCCTCCACCCGCCTCCCAGCTCTTTGCCAACCTCTGCACCCGCCCCTTCTGAGCAGCGCGTCAGTCGCCTGTGACGTGCCGCCTCTGTCCTGGTCCCACCCCCACCCACGCTGGGCCGTCCCGATTTGTTCCTTTCGGTGGGAAAGTGTTTTCCCAGCGTCTCCATCCCTTCTCGCCTATGCGCACACCCACATGTCTGATCCTTTCCCTGTTGGTTAAATACTTAACTCGCTGCGGCAGACATTGTTTTAATCCCTCTCATATCGTGTTCTTTCCTTTTTGTGAGTTATTTTGCATTAACCAACGTTGTCAGCGACAGATGCGTCTCTGAGGGTGTCACGCATGACCTTCAGCAGGGAAGACGTCTGGGCCGTGGAGGACCATCTAATACATGGACTTATAAACTGACTGCATGAGCAAAGAAAAGGCCAAATTATTCAGAATTTTTTTTGAATCACTGTAAAAAAACTGATTTTTTTTGTATAGAGAACACTAAACGTATAATAAAAGTTGTTCACAACGGACTGGGCATATGTTCGTTTTCCTTGGTGGGTGGGAGAGGGATGTCGGGGTGAACGACGGACCAATCCAAGGGTTCCTCACGGGCGCCGGACAGCGTGTGCCTCTGGGGCTCTGTGACACGCCAGCCCCATCTTGACAGCGGTCCTGTCCCACCCAGAAAACCCATCGGCACAATTTGTCTTGAATGTAGAGTGACTGGCATGGGTACGGCCAAGGAGACCCCGAGTCAACGCGAATGCATGTGCTCGTGCACTGCAAAGCAGTGGCGGGCGGGGCTGGGGGCACAGGCAGAGCCACCGCTCTTTCTGCGCCCTGCCCGGAGACGAGAGGACGCCAGCATGGGCCTGCCCTGTGCTGACACAGAAGACCTTTCATCTGGCTGCGTAATCAAAACTCACAACAGACCAAAGCCCCTCTCAATAGACGCAAAGGAATCCGAATCAACAAGCAAATAGAAATGGGAAAGAAACAGCGAGGACTATTGGTCAAGAAGGACTACTAATCTTTCTTTCGCTACAACTGTGACTTGAAGGTTGGGGGGCCTACAGATGTGCTCATTCTCACTGAGGAGTGGCCCCGGAGTGCCACCCAGGCAGGAAGGACTGCGAGCCACCCCCGGTAATGTAGCTCCCTGTCCTCAAGGTGGAGGGGCCTAGGGAGTGGTTGGGGCTGGGAGGAGGCCCTGATAACTGATGGTCTGTAGGCAGTACTGGGGGTGAAGGGGCAAAAGGATTTCCCTGAAAACACAAACCCAACTCCCTTAGACAAAGAACCACGAAGTAACTATCCAATCTACCTGTGGTTACTCTCTCCCTTCAAAAGTCCCCAGAACAGAGCACTGAGGGTTTAATTGCTTCATTAAAATAAGACTTCAGCCCAAGCTGGTGTGGCTCAGTGGATTGAGTGCGGGTCTGTGAACCAGAGGGTCGCTTGTTCAGTTCCCAGCCAGGGCACATGCCTGGGTTGTGGACTGTGTCCCCAGTGGAGGGTGTGCAAGAGGCAACCACGTCGACTTCCAGCCAAGATGGAGGCGTAGGTGGATGCACTGTGCCTCCTCTCACAACCAAAATTAAGGACAACAAATATTTAGAAACAAGAAAACAACCAGAACTGATAGAAAATTGAACTGTACAGAAGTCCAACAACCATTCATCCAGACCGGTAAGAGGGGCGGAGTCGCGGCAGGAAAAAGTGGAGGTGCGGACCTGGGAACACAGCCGGCAGCAGCTGCCAGTTCCCAGGTGCACAGGCAGCAGCTGGTAGACCCTGGCACAGGGTGGCAACTGTGCAGACCCAGTGAGGCTGCACAAGGCGTCTGGCTGACCAGGTGGTCCCACATTCGCACGCACAGACAGTCCAAGCAAAGGGGAAGTGGCAGAAGGGACTGAATCCAGGAGAGTGCGGAGCAAGCGCCATCATTCCCTCTCAGACCCCGCCCCCACATACAGCAGCACAAACCAACAACTGGGCTGTCCTGCACTGGGGAACACCTAAGGCACCACCCCTCACTACGTAACAGCCGTGACCAGACCAAAACCAAACCAAAACAAAAAAACCCACCAAAAATGGCTCAAACCGGAGAACAAATCAAAGCCCCAGAACCAATTCCTCTAAGCCATGAAGAGAGAGCCAACCTATCAGATGCACAGTTCAAAGCACTGGTCATCAGGATGCTCACAGAATTGGTTGATTTTGCTCACGAATTAGATGAAAAAATGCAGGCTACAATACATGAAATGAAGGAAGATGCATGGGGAACCAATAGAGATGGGAGGAAAACTGGGACTCAAATCAATGGAGTGGACCAGAAGGAAGAAACAAACAACCAAACAGAAAACAAGGAAGAAACAAGAATTCAAAAAAATGAGGAGAGGCTTAGGAACCTCCAGGACATCTTTAAACGTCCCAACATCCAAATTATAGGGGTACCAGAAGGGGAAGAAGAAGAGCAACAAGTGGAAAACTTATTTGAACAAATAATAAAGGAAAACTTCCCCAATCTGGCAAAGGAAATAGACTACCAGGACGTCCAGGAAGCTCAGAGAGTCCCAAAGAAGTTGGACCCAAGGAGGAACAGGCCAAAGCACATTGTAATTACATTAGCCAAGATTCAAATGAAGGAGAGAATTCTAGAAGCAGCAAGGGATAAGGGGACAGTCACCTACAAAGGAGTTCCCATCAGACTGTCAGCTGATTTCTCAAAAGAGACCTTACAGGCAAGAAGACCTTACTGGAAAGAAGTATTTGAAGTCTTGAAAAGCAGGGACCTACATCCAAAATTGATCTATCCAGCAAAGCTGTCATTTAGAATGGAAGGGCAGATAAAGTGCTTCCCAGATAAGGTCAAGTGCAAGGAGTTCATCATCACCAAGCCCTTATTATATGAAATGTTAAAGGGACTTACCTAAGGAAAAGAAGATCAAAAATATGACAGTGAAAAGACAGCAAACTCACAGCTATTAAGAACCACACCTAAAACAAAAGCAAACTAAGCAAACAGCTAGAACAGGAACAGAACCACAGAAATGGAGATCATATGGAGGGTTAGCAACAGGGGCGTGGGAGGAGGAGAGAGGGGGAAAAGGTACAGAGAATAAGTAGCATAGATGGTGGGTAGAAAATAGACAGGGGAGGGCAAGAATAGTGTGGGAAATGTAGAAGCTAAAGAACTTATGACACATGGACATGAAGTAAAGGGGGGGATGTGGGTGGGAGGGGGTGTGCAGGGTGGAGGGGAATGATGGGGGAGAAATGGGACAACTGTAATAGCATAATCAATAAAATATATTTAAAAAATAAATAAAAATAAGGAAAAAAAGAGGCAACCACGACGCATTGATGTTTCTCTCCCTCTCTCCTTCCCTTCCCCTCTCTCCAGAAATACATAAATAAAATTTTTTTTTTTTGTAAAGACTTTATTTCCAAGTCTGACTCCTCCTGAATTGTTGGGTAACTCTTTGGGTATGTTACACATACCTCTCACTCTCCCTATTCTCACCTTCAAACATGAGGAAGACCCTGTGTCATCGCTCTCAAGCTCACGGGCTCTGAAATGCGTCCTCATGTCCATCCGCACTATCCCGTCACTCCAAGCCCTCGTCCTGAATTAGCCTCCTTGCCTCCTGTGTGGCCTACTGCGCCTTGTAACCCCAGCCAACGGGAGCTCCTACAGTACAAATGCAGTGTGTCACGCCTTTACTCGAAACCCGCGGGTTTGCTACAATGCCTGCAGTGTGCTGCAGTGGGATAAACTCTGAACTCCTTGGTTTGGCATCGTAGACCTTTCACGACCTGACCCTTCCTTCTGCAGCCCCATTTTGCACCGCTTCTCACACGTATCCCACATTCCAGCCATTCCAAGCTAGCTCCGGCTCCCCCTGATACGCAATGCTGTTTTATAATTCTCAGTTTTGGCAATTTAATTCAACTGAAAAGCACCTATTAATAACCAACTCTGCCAATTAATGACATGAAATAGGTAGGATAAAGTTCCAGTCCTCAGGAAGCTCAGACTGCTATGGAGACAGTCAGGTAAGCCAACGCAGTGTTACAGTGTTGGGGACGAGAGCTCAGGTAAATACGGGTTCAACCAATGGACCATGACCCAGAGGTGGGCCTGCTTGGAACAGCTTCCTCTTGACCTTCTGTACCCCTGCTCTTCTGGACAATTTGCAGCCACTGGCGCTGACACTCACAACCGGGCTTCCTAACCGTGATTCCAGGCTCCTTCCTATTTCTCATTCCAAATTCTCCTTACGGATCATCTCTCCTGGGCTCCTTGAGGGCAGGCTGTGGCCTCTGTGCTGGGTCACATCTTCAGCAATTAGCTCAGGTGACACTGTCTCAGGAAGTCCTCCCTGACACCTGGTATGATGAGCGCACGTACACACAGAAACACCTGCGAGGTCTGGTTTAGGTCCCCTCCCTACGCCCAGAACTCCTATTTCGTGTCTCTCACAGGGTGAGGGCATGCATTTATTGTTTATTTCTTTCACTATCGTGTGAACATCTGAGCATAAGAGGCCTTCTTTTCATCTCTGTCCACAGACCAGTACCTGGCACAAAGCAAGGACAAAATGAATGAATGTGAAGGAGTGAGATGACTGTTTCTTTGAAAGCAGTAGCTGGGTGGATTCAAGGCTTTCGTGTCACCCTCTTCGGATGTTGGGTATTTGGATATTGGACGTGGATATGACATTTCAGGGGTGGGGGGTGTTCCGCTGGCCCAATTTTAGAGCAGGAGCCACAACTCAGGGGGACAGAAGTGAAGAGACAAGCGAGCCTCGTATTTGAAGAAAGCCGACCTCAGTGCAACGGAGGCCAAACAAAGCTCTGCCTCTCTTCAGAGCCCCAGGGACCCCAGAACGTCTGTCATCGCTCATCCGTGTTTCCTGAAGGCTGTGCCTCCCAGCCCATTAGAAATGCTAATCTCCAACTCAGAGCTGGATTAACCGACCCAGTGGGAGGGGACCGTCATCTCCAATCTTTATTAAGAGTGAAGGCTGCACCCTCTCTTGCCCAGCTGCCCCCAAAGGGATGGAATTTGGGAATTCATTACAGCCCCTCTTACCAAGGCAGCCTCTACGGCTCACCGCCTGCCCGCGTTAGGTGGAGGAAGGCAGGGGAGGGCCCATTTCAGCGTCCTCCTCCCCGCTTAATGCATCAGAGCCCATTTGTTTGATGTCAGCTCCTGCTGGAGCACGGGCCAGACAGTGGGCCTCAGAGCAATTTGGAGCCGCAGCTGCGGCCCAACTGCCCAGCCCCCAGCCCCCAGCCCACCCCCACCTCCGCCCTAGAACTTGCTGCTGATCAACCCCAGACCCAGGGCAGAGAAGCATGCCTCTGTGCGGACCAGGAAATAGTCTGGTAGGGTTCGGGAACACTCTCAGCCCTGGCTTTGGTTCAGTAGGAGCTCACCTTCCCCACACTCAGTGGGAACAGAAATTCAGACCCCTCCGCCTCACAGAGGATGAGCTGTGGCTGGAGGGCAAGGGAGAAGTTCGCCCTGACACCCACGAAATTACTTAGTGTGGGCAGAGAGAGGCCACATGCTGCCCCGGCCGGTGGGGCTCAGCTGGTGGGAGTGTCGTCCCATAACCGAAAGGTTGCAGCTTCGATTTCTGGTCAGGACACTTATCTAGGTTGCAGGTTTGATCCCCAGTCTGGGTGTGTATGATCCCCTGTCCAGGCACTTACGAGAGGCAACCAACCGATGCTTCTCTCTCACATCGATGTTTCTCTCTCTCCCATCCTCTCTCTCTAAAAAAGCAATGAAAATGTCCTTGGGTGAGGATGATAAATAAATAAATACGTGAATACATGCATACATACATACATACATACATACATAAGGGGCCACACACTAAACCTGACAAGCTCAGGGGAGGCCCACGTGGTGGCCTTGCACACTCAGAGACCTAAAGCAAGCACACAGGATGGTCTGAAGTTAAAAGCTTTCTCCCCGGAGGCAGTTCACGGCGGACAGTCATGTCCCGGGCCGGAATCTTCCCTGCAGAGTCAGTCCTCACCTTTACTGAGCCCGCCTGTTGTCTTTGTGCGTCTAGGATAACACACATTTGGAATTCCAGATTTCCCCTTCTCCAGACCCCTCAAAGCACTGGCATGGCCCCGAGAGAGACCGTGAACCCCCTCACGCTGCTGTTGTCCCTGTGTTAGTTGCTGACTGCTAACGCCCCCGCGCCGCCTGTGTAAAAGCAGTATGTGTCTGTCATTCTACTTTTCTTCTTTTAGATTTTTATTTTATTTTATTTTATTATTTATCTTCAGAGGGGAAGGAAGGAGAGAGGGAGAGAAACATCAATGTGCGGTTGCCTCTTGTATGTCCCCTGCCGGGAACTGGCCTGGCAACCCAGGCATGTGCCCTGACTGGGAATCGAACCACGACCCTTCGGTTCGCAGGCCCGCGCTCAATCCACTGAGCTACACCAGCCAGGGTGTCATTCTACTTTTCTTCCAGTCCCAGGGGCCACCTCCCTGATCCATGACCAATGGGTTTCATGGAACACCCTTATGTCTTCTCTTCCGAGTTGTATAAAATACGGTGCAAAACTGCCGTTTTTCCGGAGTATTTTCTCAGTCCGGAGAGGTTTTGCTTCCTGGCAGTTGTCAGTTTGGCTCAAATAAACTCATAAAAATTCTTAACAGGTTTGGATGTTTCTTACATTGACATTAGTGTATATTTAACATCACAATGGCCCCTAACAAGGCAGAAGCAGAGGGTCCAGACTTCGATCTCTCTCGGAGGGAGTTTGCCAGAGCAGCAGCAGAGAGTCCTGAACAACAGAGGGCGGAGACTCTGGAAACTCCTTGGCAACGAATGGGGAGGGGTGGCGCGGAGAGAAGCAGAGACCAGCAGACGTAAGATTGGACTAGTGGTTCTGCAAGTACGGTCCCTAGACCTATGGATGGAATCACCTGGGAACTTTGAAATGCAAATTTTAGGGCCCTGTCAGCTCTACTGTATCAGAAACTCTGGAATCCAGCCTTGACCAGAGTGGCTCAGTTGGCTGAGTGTTGTCCCTAGTTCAGTTCCCAGCCAGGACACAGGCCTGGGCTGCGGAGGGTCCCAGTTGCGACCTGTGCGAGAGGCAGCCAATGGGTGTTTCTCTCACGCATCCATGTTTCTCTCCCTCTTTCTCTCTCTCTAAAAATAAAAAATGAATAAATTATATATATATATATATATATATATATATATGAAACTCTGTGATCTAGGTTTGAACAACCCTCCAGGCTGAAGTTGGAGGACCACTGGATTTTAGGGACACAATGAGAACGATGGGAGCTCTGCGATGTGACCCTTCTCCATGGCCCCCAAACTGTCAGTCAGTCTACCCGATTAATGCATTTGCCTCACTTGAGTGCGTGTTTTATACAAACTAACAAAGTCGGTGAGGTCTACGTCCAAATCAATGCAGGGTGAAGCAGAGACCGCCAGATGATGCAGGGGTCAGAGAACAAGCCCCCAGGGATTAGCAAAAACTGTGGGAGAGACTTTGACTTTCACAGACCATGGCAGTGGCAGGAAGTGACACCGAAGAGGCAATACACATTTATGTCAAAGAGGCAAGAGGGCACCAGATGGTATTTTGGCCACAACGCATTTAATGACTCGAGGAGAAAGGGAACTGATAATGGAGATGCTTGCTGACGGTGTGAGGCAGAGCACTGTGCGCTTTATGCTCATTATCTCTGCCAGCCCTCGCACCAGCCCTCTGACGCAGGTGGCTTTACATCCTACTACACACAAGGAAACCGGGCTCCACGGGCTGAGTCATTTGCCCGAGGTAATCGACAAAGCCAGAACCAGCTGCCAGGTCTGTCTGACTCTAAGACCTCCACTTTCACTGCTGCACTCGGGTGCGAACAGGCATCTCTCTGCAGAATGAGCCCAGCGTCTGTGCTTCGAAGGCATCATGCCAGAGCAGCCCTGCCAGCTCTTCCACACATCCGGCAACAGTTCTCCCCTTACGACTCCACCCTGCTGTACTAGGCGTTCGGGCTCCTGACTCCACCCAGAAAAGCCCAGGGGAGGGTCCTGCTGCCTTGCAGGTCATGGGCACTTGCTAAGGGGCAGCAAGGCCATAGGTGCTCTTCCTTCTCCGAATCTGCCTTGAGCACCGAGGAAGAGCCAGGACCCTGCAGGGAGGTCAGGCGCTGCTGTGTGACCTCAGACAAGTTACTCAATCTCTCCTTGCCTCTGTTTTTCATCTGTGAAACAGGGATTGTACATGTAGCTACCTCAAAGGTTGTTGTAAGGATCGAGTCCACTGAAATGTGAAAAGTTCTAAGAAGAGTGCCTGATGCATAGTAAGCAATAGGTAATAATTTGTTAAATTTAGATGAATGAATCTCTTATACTTTTCCCTTCTTATGCATCCTAGAATGTTCTCCCTGGCCTCTACTTTTTCCTTCAAAAGTCCTCCCTGCCCTTCCTGGCAGGCTCATATTCCACCTTTCATAACTACCTCAGCACACAAGGCTGTCTCTCCCTGAGTTCCACTTGCTCTTGCCACTCCCCCCCCCACCCCCGCACTTGGCCTTTGGCATAAACTCCCAAGTTGTCCCTTCCACGCCTGGCCAGTCTGCAACCCTCTGGAGGCAGGACCAACACCTCATCCTCCTGTGCCTCTGTGGCACCCAGCCCTGTACCTCACACAATGGGATGATCCACTGATTTACCAGTGGTCCCCACAGGGCAAGGGGGGCCCATTTGTATTCAAGCTGTCTGTATTGCTTCATTCACTGCCCAGCTAGTGGTTTGGTATTGACCGGGGGCGGGGGGCGGGCAGGCAGTATTTGTCCTCTAGAAGCAAGTTTACCACGTTCCAAGTGGCTGGAGGTAAGGGTCCGTGATGATGAGTATTGAGAGCTGGAGGTTTCTTCTACAGCCCCATTAATTAGCTTTCCCAAAGCCCCCTAAGTGCTCCTGTGACTCTCTTTCAAGCCTAGGAACCCACGCTCGTTTATCGGAAAGGACTGTCCGGCTTTCACCTTCCTCCGGCCCCGTCTAGCATCAGCCTGGCCGTCAGCACCCAGCACAGCCCTCTACCCATGTGGCAGAGGGGAATAAGGCTGGGTATCCAGAAGGCTCGGCTTTGTCCAAGGGAGAAGGGCCGCAGGACAGGACTCAGTCAAGTTCCCTCCACGAGCTCTCACAGTCCTGGTCCAGGTGGAATAATTAGGTGCAGGAACCTCCCTGGGGTCTTTTTCCCGGAGATTTAGGAGACCAAGTCTCACATTTAAGCACAGGACAAAGCTGTCTTCCAGGCCACAGGCGTCAGATGAGAACCTCCCACAGACAGCACCTCTCCTGAGGGAAGGGGAGATGGACAGAGCTCCATGCAACCCCATCCAGGCAGCCAGCTCCAAGGTTCACAGGAGCTAAAGTCAGAACTCCTTTTCCTTCCCAAGGCCCCTCAGCGACCTCCAGGAGAGCACGAAACAAACCCAAAGTCCTTCATCCTGAGCCACAGCGGCCTCCCTCCCACGTTTTCCACGGGGCTGTGCCCTGGTGTGGTGGGGACGGTCGGGCCCGCAGGCTAACTGCAGGCAGGGGACACAGGCTGGACCGGATGTGCACGAGGCCATCGGGCCAGCGCAGTCAGCAGGGCCCTCAGAGTGGCCCTCGCAGTCCCGTGCCCGCCCTAGGCACGGGACTCCAGGGCTGGGGTGAGCCCTGGCGCGTCCCCTCATTCTGTAGTTTCCCCACATCAAATGCTGAATCTGAAACCGCTCCACCCCCAGTGGATGGGCCTCCCCCGCTCCCATGTCAGCTAATGCTCCTTGGGAAGGAATTTCAAATAATGGCCACATTTCAAATTATGGCCGACCAGGCTGCATTTGAAAGGGCTGAGAGTTTTTCTAGGAAAAAAAAATACACAGACTTGAGGTTGATGGAGACTCAGATGTGCTGGCTTCATGGGGGAGGGCTCAGCAAAGGCACACTGGCCTCTGCCAGCGCTTCTGCCTGGGAGAGTGCTGCCCCGCTAGCTCTTGTCCTGAAGCCAGACAGTTCAGTTCCTCCCTGTACGTCCCTGGCACCCAGGGCTGGAGCTCAGAGCAAGTGTGTTGAAGTCAAAAAGTTCCATTTGTAGGTATCACCACTGATCTCATCAGAAAAATCTGAGAGTCCAGCTTGTGCTGTCCCTGGCTGCAGGGACAGCACAAAGTGATATACCCATGTGGCCCCCTGGCTGGGGCAGGAGGGAAGATGCTCCTGGGCCCCCACGCATCACCCATAGGGAGAACCCAGCATCAGAGAGCAGCAGTGGGATTCTCAGAGCTGTCTCAGCACAGCCCAGCCCAAGACAATGGATCCCAAGTTCTGGCAGCCACACAAGTTCATCAGTGTATCAGAAAAGACAGAAAGCCACATCCACAGGCTACCAGATAAACCTCACCTCAACCAGAGGCCACCAGGAGCCAGCAGAGAATAAACCGGGCAACAAGCTGCTCCCCAGCCTCACTGCGATGCAATGGGGCTCCTCCTTCGCCTAGACGCCACCCAGAGAGAACATGAAAGCATCCTGATAAACATCTCTTCCAAAGCAGGTTGATAAAGGAAGACAAGCTGCCCAGCTGAATTTAAATTTCAGATAAACAATGATTTCGTTTTATTATTCTTAAAAAAATACACAAACTTACAAATGTACTCATTCTGAGCCAGATAGAAAGAGGTCCGGATTTTCAGCTGCCCTAGACTCTCTGGGACCCTCTATCCTCCCATCAAAGCAAAGAGCTGGGGGCTGGGCTGGGTCTGGGGACGTTAGGGACAGGAAGAGGTAATGTGGTAGTTCTCAGGAATCTCATCCGACGCCAAATTGAAAAACACGTAGATATAACTTTAGTTCCATGCCCAGGCAGACCCCAGACCAGGGCGGGGCCTCTGAGCCCCCTTTCCTCTCTCTCCTCCACCCTGACATCCATCCCTTTCCATTTCCAACCCCCCAGCCCTTCTCCAGAGCTGTCAGACTCACTCTCGTGGGTCCATCAGTGGCTTTTAAAGGAGGCCCCGGCTTTCATCCTATTAGTGAGCCCGGGGGTAATTATGACTTCATTAGCCAAATAGGTTCTTGGTTCAGAGACTTCCCCCCACAAAACAAAACACACACCCGCTTCCCTCCATCTGAAGTCTGTCCCCTGGGGTGCCCGCTAACAATCTAGAAGGGCTCCGGGGAAACTGGGAAGGGGAAGAAGCCAGGGATGGCTGGCCAAGAGGAGGAGGCCCATCTCAACTCTCCCTCCTCCGAGACGCATCTGTTGGCAGGCTGGCCCCTGGAGAGACTTTTGACAGGGAGAGGGATGGCACTCCAGCAAATGAGGGGCGTGACCCCTTGCATCTGTCTGCTGCCCCTCTGGCCCTGCTAGCCCTTCCAATCAGGCGCCGGCCCTCAGCGGATGGCCAGTGCCCTTCCGGGATAAATGGGGTGAACTTGTCCTTGGAGGACTCTCTGGCAAATACCCAGGGGCCTCCAGAGTGCCCCTAGCTCCCCTTCCACCTCTTTCATCTCTACTTTGGCTACTGCAAATCCGGGGGCAAGGAAGCGGAGGGTCTGCCAAGTAAGGACAAAGCTGCGCCCCAGGACCATCTGGCTGGGAGAACCTCAGTCAGCCTCAGCCACCAGACCAGGCAGGCAGGTCCCTGACACCTGGGAGAGATCCTGCTGCTTCGCTGTCATTTACCTGGCACCCCACACCGCAGTGTTCGAACCAGTTTCTTTGGGTCTAAATTAGCTCTACATTGCAATTAAAACCATTCCCCCTCGGGAAATTGCTTATTGTCCTCTTTTCCCATTCTTTTAATAGGTTTTAGGGGCATGGAATCCACTCCTCCTGCCTCTAGCTTGCTCTACTCGGAACTTTCCTTAGTCCCAGCATAGACCAGTGAGCCAGTGAGCTGCCAAAATGAGGAGAGACCGGCTCTGGCCACTCCCGCTGCCCACGCTCCATCAGGAGAAGGTGCAGGCTCCCTGCGGATCCTTAGACACATGCTTCTTTGTCCATGAATCTTCCAGAGAGAGCTGGCTGCTTCTTCAGGGCTTTGGAAATAACAGCTGGTGAATTCGCATTCCTGCTGAGGGCCCCTCTGTTTGGATCCTCAGCTGGCAAGATGCCATCTGTTGGGGCTGGACCCAGAGGCAGGAGGGTAGATGAGATGACCTCCAGACAGCCCGGCCGCCTACCAAACTCCAAGCTCTGTACAGCCTGACCTGGCCCTGGCCCTGGCCCTGACTCTAACCTGACCTCTTTCTACCCCTAGGCCCAACAGCTCTGCCTCTGCCCTCCCCCCTCCCCACCCCAATCCACAGTCAGCCCAGGGCCCAAGCAGGAGGACCCCTGCTCCTTGCCCTTAAAGGAAAGGGAGTCCCCAGAGCCCAGCCCAGCCCAGCTGTGCGCACTACTCCCCTGCTTGTGTTCCCTGAAAGCAACCGTCCTTTTGTTAATTCTGCAATTTCCCAAAGTGCCAGGAGCATTTCATCTGACAGTCACAGCATCTGTTCCTCTCACTCTCCAGAAGGTCGGGCGGGAGCCGTGCCAGCCCCTTCCCTGAGGCTCCCCCTGCCTCACGCTCCTTCCATCAGTTTGGGCACCCGTCACCTGGTCCCCTGGGAGCACCTCTCTGCGTCCCTGTCCCCCGGCGCCACCACCCCTCCACGGCCATGACTGCAGCCTTGATACTCAGCTCCCCTTCTGGGACCAAGCCCACCTGCCTAAGCAGAGAGGAACCTGTCCCGTTCCTCAGGGTTCCTCAGGCGACTGCAGGGAAAGGGGCTATTCTTCCAGCTGAGGCCTGCCTAGGGCCCCTGATAGGTAGGGGCCTCAGGGGGGCGAGGAGAGAGGAAGCCTCATGCTTGGTCCTCCCCGTTGCCCTGCTCTATGCAGTCTTTGGGCTGCTCACTTCCAAGGCAGTGGAAGTTATGGCTGGTTCCTAGGCCCAAAAGCCCTGCCGGGAATCCGGCTTGCCCGTCCTGAGCTTCTGCAGGGGGTCCTTGACCTCGGCACTGCCAACATTTGGGGCTGGGGGATTCGTAGGCATGAGGCCGCCCTACGCATTACTGGATACTTAGCAGCGTCCCTGACCTCTACCCACTAGAGGCCAGTCATACAAGTATTTTGAGGACCAAAAAATGTCTCCAAACATTGCTAAATGTCCCCTGGTTGAGAGTCATTGAACTACAGTCAAAAAAGGAACCTGACCCTGCGTGTCAGCGATTGACACCCCAACCGCCACATTTCTGATTCCCAGGCTCCAGGTGACAAAGGGATGGCTTAGCTCCGGGCGGGTGAGGGGGGCCCGCATCGCCTGGACAGGGCCAGATGGCACACGTCTCCAGCTTTGCACGCCGCACCGTCTCTGTCGTGACTGCCCTCCGGCTGGGGTGGCGCGGCAGCGGCCGGGCAATACGTGAGTGCACAGGCGTGGCTGTGCTCCAATAAATCTTTATTCATGAACACGGGCATTTGAATTTCATATTATTTTCACGTGTCATGAAACATTTTTCTTTGTATCTTTTTCCAACCATTTAAAAATGTAAAACGCATGCTTAGCACATCCACCACATCTCCGGCGTCCAGGGTCTCAGAGGGCTCAAACAGCAGGGCCCTGAACAAAGCCGAGGGTGGCGGTTCACGTTGTAAATGGGGTCCTGCTCCTCTGAGGAGGTGGGGGAGCAGTCACCCCAGATCCCTTTGGCCCAATAACTTGGTACTGTTTTTAGTGGGGCAACCCCACTGACCTCAGCAAGATGGACTACATAATTTGCAGTGTCCAGTGTAAAAGGAGAATGCTGGGCCCCTTCTTCAAAAAGTTACTAATAACTCCAAAAGCAGCAGAAGAGCTTAAACCAAGCAAGGGGCCTTCGCAGCACAGCCTGTGTAGCCTCATGGGCTGCCACACCCACGAAGCCAGTCCTAGACCTCAGCCTCCTCCCAGGAAGAGCAGCAGCCTGCTCGGAGCCTCTGTCAGACAGGAAACGGGCCCATCGGGCCGGTCCTCTGGCCCTGGGGGACAGCACCTCCCCTGGGCCTTCAGGCCTGGCTGCCACTGTGATTGTGTCCTGCGAGGTAACATCGGCCTAGTGTGTGAATCGGGGTTTGAAGCCAGCCCTGTTCCCCTTGCCAAGCTGTGTGCCCAGTGCAATATCACACTGCTTGTGGGAGTTTGCACTAAATGGGCTGGTACGGGCCCTGCCTCCAGGGCACCCCGGATGGGGGAAAGAATAGCCCCAACACAATCTCCTCCACTTGCACTTGAATTCCCAAAGACAACAGATGACCTGCTCATCGGTTCCTGTAAGAAAGAGATGTGGAGCCCCAGCCACTGTGATGGAGCACGAGTACATACGACGCAGAGTGAAGACCCCCTGTCCCCATACAGATAGGTAAGAGGGATGCCTCCGAAGGGACAAGGACACTGAAGAGGGACACTGTGTGCCTGAGAGAGAGTGAGGGCAAGTCCAGCTTCCTGAAGGGGTGACCACTGGGCCTATTTTTTTAAATATATTTTATTGATTATGCTATTACAGTTGTCCCATTTCCCCCCATCATTTCCCTCCACCCTGCACACCCCCTCCCACCCACATTCCCCCCTTTAGTTCATGTCCATGTGTCATAAGTTCTTTAGCTTCTACATTTCCCACACTACTCTTGCCCTCCCCCTGTCTATTTTCTACCCACTGTCTATGCTACTTATTCCCTGTACCTTTTCCCCCTCTCTCCTTCTCCCACTCCCCTGTTGCTAACCCTCCATATGATCTCCATTTCTGTGCAGAGTTACTACCTGTGGTAGTTGTTTGCTTAGTTCGTTTTTGTTTTTGTTTTAGGTGTGGTTGTTAATATCTGTGAGTTTGCTGTCATTGTACTATACATGTTTTTTATCTTCTTTTTCTTGGCTAAGTCCCTTTAACATTTCATATAATAAGGGCTTGGTGATGATAAACTCCTTTAACTTGACCTTATCTGGGAAGCACTTTATCTGCCCTTCCATTCTAAATGACAGCTTTGCTGGATAGAGCAATCTTGGATGTAGGTCCTTGCCTTTCATGACTTGGAATACTTCCTTCTAGCCCCTTCTTGCCTGTAAGGTCTCTTTTGAAAAATCAGCTGACAGTCTGATGGGAACTCCTTTGTAGGTGACTGTCCCCTTATCCCTTGCTGCTTCTAGAATTCTCTCCTTCATTTTAATCTTGGCTAATGTAATTACGATGTGCCTTGGTGTGTTCCTCCTTGGGTCCAACTTCTTTGGGACTCTCTGAGCTTCCTGGATTTCCTGGTAGTCTATTTCCTTTGCCAGATTGGGGAAGTTCTCCTTTATTATTTGTTCAAATAAATTTTCCACTTGTTCTTCCTCTTTTCCTTCTGGTACCCCTGTAATTTGGATGTTGGGACGTTTAAAGATGTCCTGGAGGTTCCTAAGCCTCTCCTCATTTTTTTGAATTCTTGTTTCTTCCTTGTTTTCTGTTTGGTTGTTAGTTTCTTCCTTCTGGTCCACTCCATTGATGTGAGTCCTAGTTTCCTTCCCATCACTATTGGTTCCCTGTGCATTTTCCATCATTTCACTTAGTGTAACCTTCACTTTTTCATTTGCGACTAAATTCAACCAATTCTGTGACCATCCTGATCACCAGTGCTTTGAACTGTGCATTTGATAGCTTGGCTACCTCTTCATCGCTTAGTTGTATTTGCTCTGGAACTTTGATCTGTTCTTCCACTTGGGCTTTTCTTTTCTTTTCTTTTCTTTTTTGTTTGTTTGTTTGTTTGTTTTTTGTCTTGTCAAGTGCCTGTTACGTATGGGGACACAGCCTTAGGTGTTCACCAGGGCGGGGCAGCCCAGTCACTGGGTTGTGATGCTGTATGTGGGGGCGGGGTCCGAGAGGGAACAATGGCACTTGCTCTGCACTCTCTGGTATTTCAGTCCCTTCCACTGCTTTCCACAAGCAAATTGGGCCCTTCTGGTGCTGATTTCTGTGTGGGTGGGCTTGTGTACGTTCTAGAACCCTGTGGGTCTCTCCAACAAACTCTCCTGTGAGGCTGGGAGTCTCTCCCAGCACCTCAACCCTCACAGGTGTTTTCAATCAAAGGTTTGAGGCTTAATTTCCCCTCACTGGGACCCTGGGTTGAGTGGTCTGTCTCGCTCCTCAGTTTCACCTGGTTTATCTGTGCTCAAATGTGGGACCGCCCAGTCAGCCAGCTGCCTTGCGTGCCGTGCCCTGCTTCACAGTCGCTGCCTCACTGGGTCTGCCCATTGCCACCCCGTGCCCAGGGTCCACCTGCTGCCATCTTGCCCGCCCGGGGTTTGTCAGCTGCTGTCTTGCTCACCTGGAGTCACCAACTTTTTGCCGTGACCCCTCTCTGTCCAGCCACCCGACTCTGCCCCTCTTACCGGTCTGGATGAATGTGTCTATTTTAACTCCTTGGCTGTCGGACTTCCATACAGTTCAATTTTCTGTCAGTTTTGATTGTTATTTTGTTTCTCAATTGTTGTTGTCCTTATTTTGGTTGTGCGAGGAGGCATAGTGTGTCTACCTATGCCTCCATCTTGTCTGGAAGTCCTTTTATTTTATTTTATTTTTTTTTTGTATTTGAGAGAAAGAAAAGAAGGGGGAGAGAAAAAGAGACATCAATTTGTTGTTCCACTTGTTTATGCATTCATTGGTTTGTTCTTAAATGTGCTCTGGCCGAAGGCCAGACCCACAGTCTCGGTGTATTGGGCACAACACTGTGACCAGCTCAGCGACCCAGCCAGGGCTGGGACAGTGTTTGAGAGCCAGGAGGATTCAGCTAGGTACACCGAAGGAAGAGAGAAGGCCATTCCAAACAAGAAACGGCACGAAGAGAGTAAAACAAGAGGCTCTGGCCCTTTCCAGAAGGGCGGGCAGGTCGATGTGGCTGGAGCGAATTGACAAAAGGCTAGAGAAGAGGGCAGAGCTAATGAGGGATGACAGTGAGACCTGTGTCACAGGAAAGGGCTCAGAAACGTGGAGGTGAGGGAAGCTGAAGACTTGAGCAGGCGAGTGAGCGACCTGATCTGCAGTTTAGGTCACTCACTCTGACGGGAACCGGGAGAGCTTGACAGTGGAGCCCAGGAGCCTGGTGAAAATTCAGAATCCAGGTGGAAACTGGTGAGGGTCGGAGGTAAGACTGTGCGCGGGAGGCGGGGAAGGCGGGGGTGGCGGTCATGCCCAGCAGAAGCCTTTGGGAGGCAGAGATGCAGGACTGAGCTGCAGAGGCGCTCAGGGGGATAGGGGGTGGGGTGGAGCCACAGAAAACGTGCAGGTCTGGAGGGCGCCCCTGAGGGCAAGGTAGCAGTTGGGCGGGGCAGTGGGTGTGTGTGGTGCGCACGTGTGTGCGCGCATATAGGTATTCACACATGATTTATTTCAAGGAATTGACTCACACAATTGTGGGGGCTGGCAATTCGTTTTCTACAGGGCAAGCCAGCAGGCTGGAAACTCAGGCAAGTTTGAGGGCAGAATTTCTTCTTCCTCAAGAAAACCTCAGTTGTGCTTTTAAGGCCCTTCAACTGATTGGCTGAGTCCCAGACACATTATGGCAGGAAATCTCTACTTAAGATAAACTGCTTAGAGATATTAGCCGCATCTACAACATAACTTCACAGCAACACCTCGTTCAGTGTTTGATTAAATAACTGGGTGCTGTAGCCTAGCCAAGCTGACACGTAACACTGACCATGGAGGTGGAGTTTGGGCCCCACGTAGGGATGCCAGGGCCCTTGAGCACCCAGGTGAAGGCGGCTAGCTGGCCAGTACAGGTCTGAGCCCCAGGACCCAGAACCCTTCTGGAGCCCCCACACTGCCCCTCAGACCCTGCCTGGCTAGCCGCTCCCTGTTCATTCCACCCTCCCTGCCGCCCTAAAGTGAACATCTCAGCTTGCCTCTTGCTTGCTCAGACCCCTGTGGCACAGTCCCCACTGCTCTCAGATAAAGCCCTTGTGTGGCTCACAAGGCTCTTCGAGCACTGGCCTGACTCCCTCCTGCAGCGTCAGGGGCCCCTTACACCCTCAGCTCCAGACCCGATGACCATGACCGAGCCCTTCCCCAAACTCACAGCGCCCTGCAGCACTGCCGACCTCGCCCTCGCATCAGCTGTCACGTCTTCCTGGAGCCACGCCCTCCTCGCCCCCTCCCAGCCCATGCCACAGAAGCCTGCTCTACCTAGTCAGCTCAGGGCTCCGTTAAAATGGTTTGGGTTTTTTTCTGCTTCTGAGCCTCACTAGGCCAAGGCATGATAGTTTGTGCAAACTTGGGTGACAGAACTTGATGGTATTTTGATCAGTTTTACATGTCATCCAATCATCGTGTTGTGATCTCGGGAACATAGACCATGGCGCATTCTCCTCAGTGTCCCCAGAACGTGGTCCAGTGCTTGGTACAAGAGGCACTCAACATTTGCCTGCCGGATGGGTGGGTAGCTGGACGGATGGGTGGATGCCACAGTCTTCTGACCGTTTCTGGCTGGCACCCCTTTGTTCCCGGCACGGTGCTAGGAGCTCTAAGTCCTGAATAAACCCAGATCTTTTTTTTTCTTTTTTTGGTTGTAGAGAGAGGGGAAGAGAGGGAGAAAGAGAGGAAGGGAAACATTGATATGAGAGAGAGACATCGATTGGTTGCCTCTTGTACGCATCCCAGCCAGGGACAGAGCCCGAAACCAGGTATGTGCCCTGACTGGGAATCTAACCAGTGACCTTTCGGTTTGTAGGACAACGCCCAAGCAACAGAGCCATGCTAACTGGGGCCAAACCAAGTTCTTGGCTGTGGGCCACAGAAGCAGACTTTGGCTATCACAAGCCAAAAAGGATTTCACCAGAAATCCATCAGGTAAATTATAGACTCAATGGGAAGACTGAAGAAGCCAGCTCTGCAATGGGCAAAACCAAAGGAGACGAGCCAGTCGAGACACGTCAGAGTTACCCCTCGGGAATGGCCCTCGCTGGACACCAATGTTGACACCACCTCACCTGGACACTCCTTCCCAGGGAGCCAGAACCTTGAGGTTCCCACTGCCCCCTCCACTGCCGTTCATCACCTCAGCTCGTCCACACAGCCCTCAGAGGCCAAGTCTCGCCTCTTCGGATGAGGACACCGTGGCACAGAGAAGCCTAAGGGTACATGGGCCCATCGGCGGAGTGGGCAGAATTGGAATCGTCTGACTCGGAAGCCCGCTGCCTTCCACTCTGCTCCCACGGTCTCCTTCCAGGGGCACCGCTCACTGTTCTTATGTAAATGCAGCTTCCCGCGGAGCACGTGACCCAGCAGCCAGGAAGTTCTAATGTGCTAGCTCTTTTGTAACTATGTATATCGGGTATGTTTTTGGCCCTGACAGACCGTAGTAGTGGGGAAATATAAAGATAGCGGAGTTGGTACAAGGCTGAGTAATGAGAGAGAGGTCTGTGCTCCAACACTGAAGCTGCTTCCAAGAGGTTATGTCTCGGACATGCCGGGAGAACAGGGCACTGCCGGAGGCTCAGGGAGCCCTGCAGAATCTGGCCAAGGATTCCCCGTCTCCACCTGCCCCTTCCTGCTCCCAAGTGTCACGGCCGCCTGTTGGCCACCCTAGGCAGGCTCAGTAAAGAACACTCAGAAACCTATATGATCCTATTAATTAATGTCAATAAAATAAAATAAGATAAAGTACAAAACACTCAGAGGCCACCCCTCTGCAGCCTAGCCCACATCCAGGGTCACAGCTGCTGCCCCCTCAGGGATGTCCTTCGAAGACCCGGCCCAGTGAGTCCATGGCAGAGCTCCGGCCAGAGAAACCAAGCGCCCAGCCCTCGTCCCAGCTCTACCTCTACTGCTGTGTGACCTTAGCCCGATCATTTGACCTTCCGGGCTCTGGTTTCCCTGTGACTCTCCCTCTCTCTCCCCCACTCTCCGACCCCTCACACTGGCCAAATTATTCCATAAAAAAAGAACCCAGCGTTCTTTGAGCTCTTTGGAGAGACCACATAAATGCAAAGCATTATTAGCATCATTACTATTAAATATTAATAATGACATTAGCATTGCCTATTATAAACCTGAAAAAGAAGCTCCAAGAGCCCTGGGTAGAAATGGCTAAGAGAATAATTAGGCCCTTCAGGCCACAGACCCCTTTGAGCCCTCAAGTGAAATTAGAAAGGCAAATACAGACCAAGTACTGCGATTCCCCTTCCAGCACCCCCGCTCAGTTCAACTCGGCTCCTCCTGGCCCCACAGAAGTCTTATTCTTCCCCGTCTCCTGTACACCATGCCAGGACCGCATCCTTACCTCCATTCTACCTGCCCAGACCTAATGCGAGATGTGCCCCCACCCCAGCTGAGAATGCCACCCACTCCCAGCTCCCTCCCTCCCCACCATCTGAGCTCTTATAGGGGTCGTTTCCCTCCACTCACCAGTCAACCAAATTCACCAAGTCTCTATCATTCTGTGCTAAGCAGGAGGGGATGCTGGGCCCTGGCTGGTGTAGCTCAGTGGATTGAGCTCAGGCTGCGAACCAAAGGGTCGTAGATTCGATTCCCAGTCAGGGTATATGCCTGGGTTGCAGGCCAGGTCCCCAGCGTGGGGCCATATAAGAGGCAACCACACATTGATGTTTCTCACCCTCTCTTTCTCCCTCCCTTTTACTCTCTCTAAATGAATAAATAAAAAATCTTAAAAAAAGAAAAAAGGAGGGGATGCTGGGAAAATAGGGACAACGATGAGATAACCGCTGCCTTCAGACACTGCACAGGGAGTAGCAATAGGTCTTGTGTGTAACACTTGGCTAAGTGTTCAGACCATGCTAAGTAGGAGCAGGATTATTCCCATTTTATGGACAAGGAAATAAATTCCCCCTTCAATTAAATGTGCTTCAGTGACCTGCCCAATGTCACCCAGCTAAGAGCGACAGGGCTGAGGAGTCCAGTTCTCTTGACCACAAACCCCAAGCCACCTCAGCCATCACAGCAGAGAAGGGCCGGGTAGCAGGCACACATCCCTGCTGCAGACGGCGAGGCTGAACACCAAAATGGCCCCGAGGGACGTGCTGACATTTATTGAGCACTTACTATGTGCTTGGCACCATGATAGATACTTCATGTGTAATTCAACACTCACTTCAACTCAGTGACGTTTGTGTCTTAACCCCAGTCCTCCGGATAAGGAACCTGGAGCTTCTCGGAGATAAGTGGCTGCCCAGGGCCACAGAGTTCCTGAGTAGCAGGTCAGCGTGTTCAGCTGGTCTGGGTTCAGAGCTCCGCACAACCTGCTTTCTCACTCTTGCCCAGAGCTGTGGATGAACAGTGCTGGTACCACTGTGAGGCTGCTTCCAGAAAGATTACAGGCCCTGTGAGGACAGACCACATCCTATGGCCCGTGAACCCCGCACAGTTCTAGGCAGAGAAGCTGCTGCATACACGTGTGGCCTCGCGGGAGATCTAGAAAAGAGTCAGAAGTCCGAAACCAGAGACAGAGGTGCCGGTGGCTAGAGAGGCCAGGAAAGGAGGTGTGCAGCTGCGGCTGATGAGGAAAGACGTCCACACGGGTCGGCGCCCCCCCGGGGCCCTGGCAGGCCTCAGCTCCGCCCCACTGTCCCCGGGGGCCATCGATCTGCTGGAGGCAGGAGCGGATGGTCTCAGAAGGGCCGGGCGGCCCTCGAGATGCTTTCTGGGAGTTCCCACTCCGGAGTCACCTCCTGTTTATACACAAATGAACGGCCTTTCTTCGCCCCACCTGGGAGTCTGTGGAGACTCCACCTGGGGATGGGGTGTCCCCCTCTATACAACATGGAGACACCGATTAGCCACAGAGAGCGGTGGTGCCCCCTACACTTAACTGTGTGGAGGATTCTGGGGTCTGGCAGGCACTGCATCAGAAGAAACCGTCCTGCGCTCTGCTGCGCCCACCTCAGAAGGGCAGGCGGCACACGGCTAGAGACACGGCGCCGTGGTCAAACCGCGGATGCCAGGGCCAGGCCCGCAGCCTCCACTCGTTCACTGTTCACGGGGAGCAAGTTCCTGACCTCTCTGCGCGCCACCTGTGGAAGGGAAGCGGCAATAACAGCACACGCCCCTCGGGTGGGTGATTTAGGTGGGACGCTTGGCATGGGTCCTGACACGCTGGGCTGGAGACGCTGAAATTATTATTATTATTAATAATTTATGAAAAATTAATAATGATATTATAAAACATTTTGGTCATGATCAAACTAATGGACCCCACAAGCAAAACTCAGCCTGCACCTCCAAATGCCCACCCCACTCTCTTGTCAGAAACAGGAGCGCCTCAGAGGCTGGCAGCGAGGACCCCCAGTAAGCCCCGAAATCCACTGCGCCAGGCTCAGGCTCAGGTGAGAGCCTCGAACCAGTGAGAAGACAAAACTCCGGGAAGCGTCTCCCTGGGTCCAGGCCTCTGCTGAGTGAGTACCCAGTTTCCGCTGCTGTGGCTGCTGGAGCCCACCGGGCAGGGCAGGGCGGGGCGGGGCAGGTGGGCTGCAGAGGAATCTGAGAGGACCTTTGAGACCTGGGTCACCTGAGCCAAGGGGGAGGGAAGTGCGGCCCTCCTCAAGGACCCCACCCTCACCGCAGAGGTAGCGGCTGTCCAAAAATAGTCGCAAAAACAGCTGTCTCAATGTAAAGCAACGCCTGCAGGCGGCGCCAGGCCTCGGCCCCGGGTCAGCCAGCCTTCGGGCCCGTGGTCCCACGGCGGCAGATGCGCGTCCCCTGCCTTGGCACCGTTTTCTGCTTGGACAGAACTTGAAGTCCTCTCTGCAGAGCCCGGGCTGAACTGGGCAGCATCAGAGGGCAAAACTAGCCTCAGGAGCTCAGGGCCAATGTGCCAGCCCCAGGAAGACAGGCAGACAGACAGACAGACAGGGACGAAGTGGGCAGAGGCAGCAAAGGAAAGGCACCTGGGAGGGTTTTGTACAGAGGCATTCCAAGCTGAAGAAACGTCATTAGCACAGATGTCTCTCTATCTGAAACAAAGAAGACTGTCCCAGAGCTGGGAAAGCCCTTCGGAGGGGAGAAGAAGGACAGATGGATGGGAAAGAAGAGAGCACAGGACCTGGGCAGGCATTCCGGGCCTTGGAGGCTGGACAGCTGGCCCTCCCCCACACCACAGCTCCCTTTTTTCCAGGCTCCCCCACTCAGCCCAGGCCTCTCCCAGGCCCCTGTGGCCCTCTCCACTCAGGAAGACACATTGCCACACTCTGGGCTAGGCAGGTACAGCCATTTAAAACTCTGAGGCCGGCCCGGCCCTGCCAGCTGTTTCAGCATCTGGGCCACTCACTGGTCATGTCTGTGTGAGCTGGACAGCAGGTGGACCAGAGGGGGTGAGGCAGCAGTGGCAGCCTGATGGGACCGACTGCTGCCGCAGATGGCTGGTCCCTCTGCTGCTGGGCACAGATCCTCTCTGCGCGCCCCCTCCCATGACAGGGGCAGAGTGGGAAAGATAGTACTGGCCCGGGTAAGCACCCAGCCTCTCAGAGCTGGCAGCACGAACTTGGCCCTTCCGGTTCCAAAGGGGCCCAGAGAGGACAGGGCACTCCGCCCAGCGCACGGCCAGTTGGCGAGCCCAGCCCGCCCTCCAGACACTCAGACCCCCACCCCAGTGGCACTGCTGGTTGATTAAAAATGGATTCGGATCCATAGGTACTGATGTGGAAAGACGTCCAAGATCTATCAGAGTGAAAAAATATTTTGCAAATCCTGATGTATTGTGTGATTCCCTTTTACGAAATAATACTAATAATCCACATAATTATATACATGAAAATAATAAACCTGGAGGCATATAACTCAGATTTGTTAAGAGACTTCTACTACCTATTTTACAGTGTCCTCTAATGTTTGGATATTTTGCCAAAGAGCCGAGTTACTTTTATCAGGGAAACAATAAAGACGAACGTGTGGGGTGGGCCACGAAGGAGCCCTCCTTCCCACTTGCCCTGCACAATGAGCTGGAGATTTCTGGTTCGCATCCCTCCCTCCAACATGGGATTTCTAGGGAAACAAGGAGTTGGGCTCCCTGGGTCTCCAGGGTTCGAAGAGCAAGAGCCACTTTCGGTTTCCTCTGCACGCCACCCCTCTGCAGCCCCTGCAGCTCTGGGCTGGGCTGGGGGTGGGCGGGCAGGCCAGACAGCGCCCGGGAGCTGAGCTGCCCATGCATTATGGAAGACAGCGGGTGCTCTGGCTGCTCCCTGGTCCTTAAATGACAGCAAATGAGGTAAAGCCAGAAGGGTGGGGACGGGAAGGGGGTGGGAGGGGGGCAGAGGAAGTCATCTCCAGGGCCCCCAAGCGTTGGCTGAGGACAGGAGCCAGCCAGTGAGCGGAGCCTGGAAGAGGGAGGAGCACATCTTGATGCAGAGATGCTGCAGTGGCTCCGGGCGCGCACACACACAAGCACCCTCACCCGCCACCGCTGCCGCCACCGGCGCTGCCGCCGCCGCACCCGGACAGCAGCAAGCAGCTGAGGGAACGGGGAGGAGAGGTAGGCGGCCCAGGGCACTGGCAGCCAGGCTGGCTCTGGCTCACCGCCTCGGGCAGCATCCACCTGCCCCGGTCAACACCCCTCTTTCACCCCAGGTAGGTGCCGACCAATTTTGTCTCCCCGGGTGCGGTTGGGGCAGGGGCTCGGAGCTCAGTGTCCTTGCAACTTGGGAGGGGCGGGGGCGGGGGCATGGCAGGAACCCCAGCTGCAGGCCGAGGCCAGTCTGACTTCTCACCACTGGGATTGGAAGTGTCCTCTGCCCTGTCTACATGGGTGGCATCCCGCAGGGCCCAGCAGGCCAAGCCGGCCAGGAAGCTGGCCCCCAGCTGTGTGCCTAGGAATTCAAGCTGGCTACTGGCCATCGGCTGACGGCAGCGACTGCCTTCTGAGAGGACAGTTCTTCCTCCCTGTCCCCGGGCCCCATGTCTAGGACCAGAAAGCCCTTGGGGTCAGGCCCCAGACCCTGGCCTGTCCCCAGATGTCCCCAGAGGGAGTTGAGCCTGACCACCGGACTGGAGGATGCCCTGGGTCGGCCTCTGCAGGGTGACCTCTTTGCAAAGTCTTCCTTCAGTCCCACAGAGGAGGGAGTGGAGCTCAAGTTTGGGTAAGGGCCTGTCCAGGAGTAGGACTCAGGGAGGAAAAACTAAGGCAAGTCATATCCCAAAGGGTGAGTGGCTGGGACCACAGGGGCTGACATTCCTGCTCTTCCCTTCCCCTTCCCAACCTTCCCTTCTCCTCAATCCCTCCCTCGCATCCTCACTGGTGGGAGAGAAAGATCTGCATGAAGTTTGGTAAGGAAAGGGGCTGGGGCTGGAGGGGGAGGGGCACTCTCTAGGGGGTCTAGAAAAAGGAGGCAACCCTTCTCCCCAGCACCATGGGGCTTACATAATGGACCAGAGGTGGGGGCAGCAGCTCCAGCCAGTGTCCAGAGCTGAATCCTGTCGCCTTGTCCAGGAGGGGTCCCAAGGTCTGGGAAGCAAGAAAGGGGAGTGAGAAGAGACACAGCCTGTGGAAGGAGAGCCCTGGCGCTGTGGGACAAGGCCGGGGACTCTCAGCCACAGGCTCCTGGGAGCCGGAGCCTGTCCCCCAGGAAACGCTGTCAGTCAAGGTTGTTTGGAGGTTTGGGAATCCAGACAGACCAGAGCTGCGAGTGCCCATGGCCCGGCCCTGGGGAAGCTGTGGTTGTCAGCCCCCAAGGTACCTGTCCTTGACTCCCCTGCCCCTGTCCAGCCTGCATCTGGTGAGACCCTCCCACCCCTTCCTTTCAGCTTGACCCCTCAGGGCCACAGCCCCTCTGCTCCCAGGGAGGCAGGAGCAGGACCGCCCAGTATTCCAGTGTGTCGGTGCCTCCCGACCTCCTGCTGGCGCTGGCCCAGTCTCCTCTCCCAGCCCTCTGGCCAGAGTGCCCCCAGTCCATTCGGCTACACGTCCTCTCAGTTGCACCCAGAGGGACCAGCGGAGCCACTGGGCATCCAGGGCAGCAAAGGGAGGGCCACCTGTGAGAGAGGCTGATGTGACAGGCTCCTGGGGGTGGGTGGGAGGATGGAGCCCAGACTCCTGGCTTTGGGAGGAGGGAGCTGGGCCCTTAGGACAGCAGCGCTCTCCAGGGGGCCCCACCAGTTAACCCTTTCTAGCCAGGCTGCAAAGCCACTCAAGCAAGGCCTTTGTCACAAGGTCGAAGTTCTTCCTAATTTCCCGTGGAATCTATCAGGAGTCCTCAGGCAGCACAAGGGAGGCAGGAAGGGAGGCAGATGGGGAGGAGGCCCCTGAGCCCATGACATCAAAGTCACCAAGGTCCACCTGTCCTGGTGCTCGGAACAAGAGTGAGAAAAACTCAGAGTTCCCTCGGTGTGACCCTCTGTCATTCCCACTCATCCCCTCCTCCCCACCTGGCCCAGCTCTCTCTCCCCTCCTGCTTCCTCCATGGCCAATGTGCTCCCCCGCTCCAGCCCTCTCTGCCTACCCCACACCACTCCCCTGACAGATCTCACTCCTTATGTAACTCCAGCACCTTCTCTGCCAGCAGGGTCCAACTAGAAACACAGGCGGGCTGGGCCTCTGGGAGCTGTGTTCAACGGGATGGCTGGGTGGTGGCACGAATTGTCTTTGACACCAAACTTATTCCCCAGGAACAGGCACTGGGTGGGGGCTGGCCCCAAGGCAACCTCTCTGGCTCCAAGGCCTTCAGAGAAGCAATTCATTTGGGGTCGTTTGGAGGGTGCGTGTCCTCTGCCTTCACCCCCAGAAAGTCCTCAAGCCAAATGTTTGTGAGAAAGTGCATCTCAAAGACAATCTATGCCTGAGTGTAGGTGGTATTTGTATTTTTGGAGGGATTCCTAGGGCAGAACCAGGGGGTTGAACAAGAGGAAGAAGAATCAGAGCCAAGAATATCCCAGTGAAGCAGGAGGGCTTGAGATTAGACTGCAGGAGGCACTTCCTTGCCAAGAAGATGAGCCCGAGGTGGGGAAGACTCTCCAATGGCTCTAAGAGGCCATGGAAAACTGGGGTCCAGTCCAAGGTCAGAACCCATCCTGCCTGGAAGTGGGGGCTGGATGACCCTGTAAATGTCCTCCAGGTTCAGGTTATCCTCTTTCAAATGTAACAGGCAGGGGTGACTAGGAATCCATAAGAAGACAGACATCTTATTCACTCCCTGCTGCCCACCTCTCATGCTTCTGGGCCGCCCCGGTCCAGGCTATCCCCACCATCCGCTAGGGTCAGCTGAGCTGGAGCATCAGGGGCGCCTCCATGGGCTCTGTGTCTTGATAATAACCGCCCTGGAGTGAAGAAGTCCTTCCTTGGGTTTAATGAGTCCTCTTGTCTCAAAAATGAGCCCACGTTTTCTTGTTTATCCAAAGAGGGTACAAACAAAAGCAAAGCTGTGTGATATTCTCCCCCCAAACTGAACACATTGCACCTCAGGACACATGCAGCCCCAAGTGTCCTTATTTGATGAGCCTCAACCCCACATGCACACACATGCACACACGTGCGCACACACACACACATACAGGGCACCCATCCCGATGAAATCTGCTGGGCCTCCTCCGCCCCCAGCCCACAACCCCTCAGTGTCCGCCAGCCTCGTGGACCAAGAGGCTGTTCCACCCCACGTCTGGCTGAAAGCGACCTTCTTGCTGTGCAACCCAGAGGGGCAGTGCATCTGGGCCCCAGAGCAGAAACTAGCCTGAGAGGGGGAGCCGGTTCAAACCCACCCCCACCAGGCTCGGCTCTGGACCAGCCAGGAACAAACTCTCTAGGAATTGGGGGAGTCTCCTCTCCACAGAGATGAGGGGACATGCAAAATTGCTCTGCAAATTTCTCCCTGATTTGGTTCTTCAGAACCAAATTAAAACAATGGCTCTTACTCCTGACATCTCAAAATGGGACCTCCTTCCAACACCCTCACTCATTCTGCCAAACCACACGCACAGGGAATAGGAAGCCTAGGGTCTAGCAGCGCTTGCCCCTTGTCTCAGCTCCTCCTGGAAGGGTGCCAGTCTCTCCCTCTGTCCACTCCCCTCTTTGAGAGTCTCTCCAGTGCAGTAGGTGGGGGCAGGGGCAGGAGGGCCAGAAACTCCAGGCTGAAGATCAAGGGCCAGACGCCCTCAGGCCAAGGTTGAAAACTCACAGAAGCCCAGTTTCCCCAGAGGGCAGGCAATCAGTGTCAGGGCCCCATGGAACAAGCTGCCAATACAAAGAGCCTGCAGGAAAAAAGCTGGGTGCAGGTGGGGAGGGGGCACAGAGCAGGGTCTGAGAAGGAACTCAGCTGCGTAGCTCCCCTGTTCCTTACTGGGGACTAAGGAGGTCCCTGGCCCACCCAAATCTGCCTTCAGGACCTCCTCCAGCTCAGGGCACCCACCTTCCTCACCGAGGCCTCTCAACCACAATCCTGCCCCTGCCAGCGCCCACCCTGCCTGACACGCGGCCCCGCCAGGCCACCATAGCCCCTGTCCTCCCAGAGGGCGTGGAGTGGTTCAGACCTTCCTGGAGGACAGTGACCCTGTCCCAGGTGGCAATCCCTTCTGTAGGCGAGTTCCCCTCCTCTACCAGACCCCAGGGGCAGGAGGTGGGTCGGCTGAGGAGGAGCACCTGCTTGGGAGTGTCCCTGTGTGTGTCCTAGCCAGGTGCTCCCAGGAGGATGAACACACGGTATCTGGATGTGGCTCTGTGTGTCCTTGGGCCCTCGTCTGGGTAGTGCGCCTGCTGGGGCTTGCCGGGGCCCACTGCACCTGTGGGGCAGAAGAGGCGGAAGGTGCCTGCCCGGGGAGAGTGTGGGAGTCTGTCAGTATCCTGGACGCGCGTGAGCGCAGTCTGAGGTCGTGGCTGAGTAGAAGTAGACGCCAGGCACAGCGTCTGTGGACGCATGTCTGTGTCCCCTAAGCACTTACTGCGGGGCAGAAATGGTGCTGACCTCACAGGAGTCCCTTGGGGTGGCCACGCCCCTCCTTGCCCCCACGGTGCAGACGGGAGACCGAGGCTCAGAGACGGTTAGCCATGAGCAGAGTAACTAGGGCTGCACTAGCTCGTAAGCGCCAGGGCTCGGCTGAGAGCCCGCCCTGTTCATCTGTGCTGTGCTGCAGGGTGCGGGCTGCCAGGGACCTCGGGGCTGGGGCTGTGCTTGTGGCTTTACAACAAATCACTTCATCTCTGCCCTCGACCGGACTCCAAACTCTCCCTTTGTCCACCACCACCCCTCCAAAAGCAGCCCTCGCCGCTCGCATCTCCACCAGGGGTTGGGGGAGACAGATTCAGGGCCAGGAGCTGGGTGTCCCAAATGAGAACATTTAGGAGGAGTGGATCTTTCATTTTCTGACTGCTCTGTGCGGGGGCCCTGAGGCCAGCAAGCCCTGCCGTGTGCCAGAGACCGGCCCTCAGCCTTCTCTCCCGCTTGTCCCCTTTGTTTCCGGGGCCCAGCAATTCAGCCAGCTCCCCCCGGAGCCTCTGAACCCCCAAGCAGCTCGCTCCCCCATGTGTTTGTGGCTCATAGGACCAGCGCCCGGTGGTGACAGCTCATGCCCGCCTGTGCCAGCCCGCGCCTGCTCCCCTGTACCAGGGCAGCTGGCCTGGGCCAGGCTTGGCCGGCTCCGGGCTCACAGGGCCAGCTCCCAGCCTGGCATAGCTCCACTTGCTCCTGACAAAAAGGCCTCCTCCATCCTGCTCATTCTAGAATGCGTTTTAGGGCAGATGGTGTGAGATGGGTGTCCACGTAGCTCATGAACACACGCTCGGTGGCACTCAGGGGGTCAGGGAACCACGTAAAGGCAGTTTTCACTGCTGGTCCCCAGTGCTGAGCATAACGCCTGGCACATGGTCATAAATACTAAAACGAAAATGGACTAAGGCAAGACTGGGTGCCAACTGCCTCACCTTTGGGGCAGCCGTGAGCTCCACCCTTTGACCCAGACTCCGTGCGAGTGAGTGTGTTCACACAGGCCTGGGCGCACGGTGGGGCTCGGTGTGCATGTGATCGTGCTGACAGGTCCCTGGCACTCCCTCAGCCCCCCCACCCCTCTCCCACTTCTGTCCCTCAGGGGTGCCCAGGGCCGCTGAGCCCAGAGGTGACTGATAAAGGTCTAGGCTAAGGTGAAGTGTACGAGAAGCAGTAGAACTGGATTATCCGCAAAGTATGATAATTACCTATGGCGAGAAAACTGATGATTCCGACCACTGTGGGGTGCAGGAGAATGATCCAGGACGCAGACCTCCTCGTGGGTCACAGAAAAACCAGGCAGGGGCTGGGTCGTCACGCCTGTGCGGCCAGGGACACCCACACAGGCACACACACAGAGACCGGACATACCCAAACACAGACCCACAGACACGCAGACCAACCCTCATGTGTCCATATACAGACACGAAGCACAGGTACACGCAGACATCACGCACATGCATGCACGTGTGTGCACGCACAGGCACACCCAGCCACGCCTGTCAGCACTGCCGGGGAGCAGCGCTGGCTCCTGCCCCAGGGCCTCAGCTCCCTGGTGGTGGGTCCCTGCTTTGCCCTGGCACACCCCAGTGAGTGCCGGGAGCCTGCGCCCCTCCCCTCGCAAGCTCCAGGGCTGGCAGGCAGACAAAGGGCCGCAGTGAGCAAACGGTGACTGAGCGCCTTCTGTGTGCCCAGCTCTGGGATGTGCCGTACCAGCTCCAAGGAGGCATTTCCAAAGTTTTTGGAGCTGTGGAACCCTTTGTGTAAAGGGAGCCCCGTAGGGAACCCAGGAGAGAACGCAGGTATAAGTGGGGCTGCTGCGGCTGATGGGGGCAGGTCGGAGTGTTCAGAACAGCTCTGCAAAGCCAGCAGCCTGATCGCTGCTTTGCAGGTGAGAAAACAGGCTCCACCAGGGGGAATAACTTGTCCAAGCTCCCAAAGCTGTTGGGAGATGAAGTCGAGGCCCACAAACCCTGTCTGCCGAGCCCACAGCCTGGGACAGGTCAGGCCCCAGTGCCTCCCTATCAGGAGAGCTCCCTGCCTTGCTGAGGCATCCAGGGCCATACTACCGGCTTCACCCCTGACCGAACACCTGGAGACCTGAGTGTGTGTGTGAGGGAGAGAGTGAGTGTGAGACAGAGTGTGTGAGGATGTGTGTGAGGGTGAAAGTGTGTGCGTGTGAGCGTGAGTGAAAGAGAGAGAGTGTCTGCGAGAATGAATGTGTTGATGAAAGAAGGAGTGTGAGGGTGTGTGAGTGTGAGTGAGCATACGAGTGTGCCCGGCCAGGCAGCCAGCTGTCCGCTGAGCTCCGCTGTGGGGGTGGGAGTGTGACCGTGGTGCCCACTGGCTCCTGCAGGCACAGAGCACAGCCGTCCTCAAACAGTGAAATGTGCCACACAAGTAACACCTGTTATGTGCCAGGCGCTTGGCCAGGCACAGGCGAAACGAAAATGAAGACACGGCCTCTCCTCTTGGGGAGTTCACCACCTTCTAATGAAGGTGGACATGCTTCGCAGGCAGGGCTTGGGGTGCAGTCCCAAGTGCACCTGGCCCAGGAAGGGCACTGCGGGGAAGTGGAGTCACAGGAGCAGAGGCACAGGGATGGCGGTGCTGGCGGTACATCACAGGGGCTGAAAGTGCTGAATTTCTGGGTTCAGGTCTGGAACTGAAAGTGGCAAGGACAGGAAGGGGCAGGTAGTTGTAGAGCGGTGGCCCCAGGGCCCTTTCCTGACAAAGGGAAGTGTATATGAAGCTAGGGTTGGGGCAGAGAGGTTTTAAAAGAGTTTGGGGACTCTTTCCCGGGGGACAGAGCAGGTCATGAGACAGGGAGATGCTGAGTTTGCGTTGTTTTTCAGACCCTGCACTGGCCCACAGGGTCATCTGCACCCAGCCTTCCCTCCTTCCCCCCTTCCCACCCCCATCCAGGGGACAGCACTCCCAGGCCCTCGGTGGCACTGCGCTCTCTGGGAGCACAAAGTCTCAGAGCTAGAAGGGACCTTAGAGAGCACCACCCTGCAGATGAGGACACTGAGACCCAAAAGTGGAGTGGGTCTTGCAGCCAGTTAGTGAAAGGGCGCCAGACCTCTCTACCCCCGCCCTGCTCATAGGTGTCTGCAAAGCGGGCAGGCAGGGCAGAGAAGCAGAATCTATAGCAGCTCGGAGATCTGACTCCCTGTGACGCCCAAACACCAAAATTCGTGCCCCTGGGGTGCCAGGGCTTGGAAAGCTGGCCGGACATGGGGAGCACTACATGGCAGACTGGCCCTGCCCTCACTTTCAAGGATGAGGCTCCCCTCTCTCACACTGAGAGAGGGGCTCTGACTTGCTCTCGGTGGCCCCCATCCCAGGGAACAGGCTCTCCAGAGCTCCCAAGATTTAACCAAGTCTCTGCTCAGCTCTGTACAAGAGGGAGCCTCCTCCGGGAGCTGCATTAACTGTTTCAGCACAGAAGGGGCCCTTCACCCACGTGGCCGGGAGTGTGGCTGAAGGGGCCAAGGCTAGGGCTCCATCACACACAGTACGCAGTGCCTTACCTGGGGACCCACGTGAGAGGCTGTGGATGACTTGTGACTCCGCCTGAGAGACTTCGCATGGCTCCTAGAGGGGCTTAGTGCTGCCCCCTCCCTGGCCCAGGCAGCTGTTGGGGAGAGACAGGGAGAGTGGGCCCTTCCTAGAGAAAGATCTAACTAGGTCCCCAAATCCAGGCCCACGCCAAGAGCTATTACAGGCAAATGGGCAGGTGGTCCTTCCCTCCAGGTCCCAGTTCATCACTGCTGCACTTCCTGAGCAGCACCCTGCTGCCTCCTCCCTCCCAGAGACCGGGAGGGAGCAGGCAGGAGCATGTGACTGAGCCCCGGACTCCCAGGGCGCGGTAGGAGGCACTCGGCCCAGGGAAGGGCTCCCTGGTAAGAGCCAAGCCCCTTCCTCTGGGCCCTGGGGAGGCTGAGTAGTTGAGCTGCTCGAGCCTCTCCCAGGCGAGACCCAGACAGGCTGGAGCTGGGAGCAGCGAGCCTCAGCTCCCTGCCCTGCCTGCCTCCTGCCTCCTGCCTCCTGCCTCCCTAGGACCTTCCCGGCCTCCTGCTGGACTCTCCTCCCCTCCCGCGGGGCTGAGGCCCTTCTCCTCTGCTCTCCAGGTCCGCCCGGACCCCCACCATGCGGACCCTCTCCAGGAGGAAGTCGCACCTGCTGCTGCTGCTGCTGGCCGTGGCCCTGGTCTGCTGTCCAGGTGAGAGAGTTTGTCTGGTCTGGAAGCCCAGCAGGGACAGTTCTACCATTACCTTATCGCTATTGTTTTGGTGATGACCACAGACATTGTTGGCTCCGCATTTCTGAGGCCACTTTCTGGCTGAAATTTCCCCACTCGTGGATCTTCCCTTCCCTTTGAGGTTAGGAGAGGGGATGAGTCTTTGCCACATTGTAGGTGAAAGAAGCCCAACCAGAGAGGGCGAATGGCTTGCCCTGGGTCTCCTGGCAAGATCGCGGCACAGCCAGCCCAGATGCCAGCACATGGCACAACCCCCACAATACCAGCCCGGAGCGGAAGCACGAAGGGTGCCCTGTTTGATACAGGAGCTAGAGGAGTTCAGAGAAATGTGGTACGAGCCTCATTTCAGGGCTAACGGCCACACTGCACAGCTCAGATTATAGAACGTCTCTCTTGGGTGGTACCGCTCTAGGCAGGGACCGGCACCGCAAAACCCTGGGGCAGTTTCTCAGGGCAATGCTGCGGCCTGGCAGGTGGGGTTAGGGGGACCAGGATCTGGGGAGAGGGGGACAGAGCACGGGGTAGCCCAGGATAAAGGCGAGAGGGACCCCGCACAGGCTCTCAGGTCGGGGGTGCTGCAGGACAAGGGGAAGAAGGGCTGACGGGAGGAAGAGGCGGATGTGGAGAAGGCGGCAGTGCTGTTGAGAGGCTGGGGTGGCTGGACTCGGGAGAGGGTGCTGCAGACCCAGCCCGTCTGACACCTGGAGAGCACTCGGGCCTCCTGTGGCTCATCCGAGGGGTCCTCTGGGAGCACCACTTGGCCTCTCTGCCCTGACCCCCAGCCCAGACCAGTAGACATTTCTTTTCTCCTTGAACATCCCCCTGGGACAAAGAGTGCTGTCCTCCACCAGACTTCTGGAGTTCGAGCCAGCTCGGGCTCCACCCCACCCGCTTCAGGCAAGGCTGCGGCCAGCAGTCTAGGTTCTCCTCTCAGCAGGGAAGGGCTCCACCGCACACTTTCTGATGTTCTCCTTCTGTCCTAACTGCCTCTCAATCCTGCACTCCAGCCAGTGAGCCTGCTGGGAAGTAGAAATGACCCACAGGGTGGGAGGAGCCTCCCAGCTGCCCCCCTTCCCAGGCCTAGCTGCCTGTGCTGGGCCCCCCAGGAGCTGCTGGGTTGGGGACCTGAAGGAGCAGCAGACACCCACGCTGAAGAGAGCAGAGGAGAGGGGCCTGGGCTCCTGGGGACAGCTCAGTGCTGGAACCCCATCACATGAGGCAAGGGGTATGTCGGCCTCCAGGGTCCTCTGACCCAGAGGTGCAGGCAGGCCAAGGGAGAGGGCACCCGGTCTGCCACGTCACAGGGCTCCAGAGACAGGAGTGGAGCATTCTGTCACTCCCCCGCCCCCACCCCCAGGAAGGTGCTTGGCTCTACTTCCTCTGCGGACCTGTCCTGGGGCTGCACCTAGTGCCTGGAATGGCCGGGAGGACTCCCCTCCACATCCGTATCTCTCTCACCCCTTCCTCTGCAAGGTTCCCAAAGCCCATGTGTGGGGAACAGAGTTTCCGGGACAAGAAATCAGGGAGCATCGGAGAGGCCGAGGAGCAAGGACAGCGAGGAGGGGCTGGCTTTGCCTGGAAGTGTGTGTCTTCGGAGGAAGGTGTGGAGAGTGTGAGCGTGTGCCCGTGGACATCCACGGGGCCGATGTGAGTGGGTTGTTGCACAGAGGGGCGCTGCGTTTGGGGGATGGTCATCCCCAGCAGCAGTTGCAGAATGCCCAGGAGGCACTGTGAGCTGGATTCCTTGCCCCGTCCTGGAGATTCTGACTCCCTTCCTGTAGCCTCTGCCGGTCCCAGTGGGGCTGCGGTCAGGAACCACGGCCACCGTGGCTAAGGATACTGGTAGGGGGTGAAGCTGGCTAGGGTCCAAGTCCCTAGCTCTGCCCCTTCTCGCTGCGTGATTCGGAGCGGTTGTGTAACCTTCCCGAGTCTCAGTTCCCGCACTGGTCGAGTAAGGAAGCGGCAGCCCCTGTCTGTGAGGAGGGTGTGGCAGTGCAAGTGAGCACTCGGGTCTCACCTGTTCTTCTTACGGTGAATCACCGGCGTGTTCAAAGAAAGCGCATGGACGCTCCAGCCGAGTGTGCGTGTCTGTCAGATGTGTGCGTGAATGTGTGTATCTGACCACTGCGGTGGCTTAGAGAGGTCTGCCTGCAGGTATGTGTGACGTGTGTGCACACAGGGAAGTGTGTGCAGGTGAGAGGCATGCACGTGGCATAGGCGGATGGTGGGGTGAGGGCGTGTACATGGCTGAATGCAAAGGAGAAAGCTTTTACAGGAAGAAACACAGTCAGAAAGCACTGGTGTGCCCAGGCCTATTCAGCCTCCCCCACCACCCAGATGGAGTTACTGGAAGCTGTTGTTGAGCAAGGTGGTTCCCAGCAGCCCTGCTGCCTCCACCACCCCTCCCTGCCCTCCCCTCCCCTCTCAGCAGTCCCAGCTGGGCAGGGGTCCCTACCCTCCACCACCATCATTAACGTGGGATTAGGCTGGGCTCTCAGCACAGTCTCCAAGGCCTGGGGCAGCAGTGAGAGGCAGTGATGGGTGGTGGGGAGGGAGATGCTGGACGCTGTTTCAGGGAGCCCTGCCTCCTTCCTCATTCTGAGAGCTGCTTAACAGCTGCCCTCACTCCCAGGGGTCCAGGTTGGGCCTCAGCTGTAACATAGGGACCAAGGCCCCATCCCTGACACAGGGCTGACAGCTGGATGCTCCGGGAGAGGAGGCACTAATTGGTTAATGGGGATCCCACCCCCCATGACCCACCAAGGAGGGCCTGAAGTCAGCTGCATTGAGGGGTAGGAGCCCATCAGGGGCGGCCTGGCTCCTGCCCAACACCACAAAGGCGAAGTGTGCCTGGCTGCGGGATCCGCAAATGGCGCTCCCTCCCCAGCACAGCGGAAGGCGGTGTGGCGCACCGCCCTGCGCACCTCGGGGCCGGCCGGGTGAGGCCGGACACAGGCAAGTGAGGTGCACACGCCCAGAGATGCTCACGTGCTCAGCAAATTCAGGAGACCGCGGTCTAGTCCTGCGTGTGCCATGGATTTGTTCTGGGACCCTGGCATATCATCCCCTTCTCCAGGCCTCTCTTTCTTGAATCGTCACTCCGGAATTTTATAGAAGTGCCCCTGAAGCAACCTGCCCACCATCCACCCATTGCAAAGCCTGCCTTCCTCCCCTAAACCCCACCCTGTCCCATGCCGAGTCCAGCAGACGTTGTGGAGCACACACCTGGTGCCAGGCTGGAGCCTCCCTCAGACCCTGGGAAGGGACTCCACAGTCTTTTCCTTTCATAGGCAGAGGTGTTAGGGCTCAGGAGGTTCTAGAACAGCTGGTGAGAGCCAGGGCGCTTTCTCTTGGGACGGCCCGCCCCGGGCGTAGATTCGCTGCTCCCCTTTTGGCCACCGACTCCCACCCATCTTTCAAGGCCCTTCTCACACCCTGCAGATCCGCCTTCCAAGAGACCCCTGCCCCACTGTCCCTGGGCGGTCTCACCCGCTTCCCCTCTGCGGGCCCCCTGCACCTTGAACCTAACCTGTTACGATGGCTCTTTACACCTTGTGCTGGCAGTTTTCTGCTTCCCTTCCTGGACCGCAAGCTCCTTAAGGAAGAGGGGCTCTGTGCAGAGCCTGCAGCCCAGCGCTGGGGGCGCAGCGGCGCTCACCAGCCCCGTGCAGGGCGGGCGATCCGCTGAACGGACTGACCAGATAGGGCCTGCCTGGCCTATTTAAATTCAGGTTTTGGTTAATTAGAGTTAAATAAAGTTAAAAATTTGGTTCCTCAGCTGCACCAGCCACCTTGCAAGGGCTCCACAGTAGTGTCGGTGGCCAGGGCATTGTCCTGGGCAGGGCGGGAGATGGGGCCTTTCCATCACTGTGGAGAGGCCTGTGGGACAGCGCTGCCCAAGAGCCCAGGCCCCAGCTGGCCCCCAGGCCATGAGGCCTCTGGCGGTGTCCCCATCTGCAGCGCGGAGCTCAGCCCTGGGATCTCCAGCCACCTTTGGCCCTGTCTTTGAAGACCAGCCCCTCAGTCTGCTATTCCCAGAGGAGTCCACGGAGGAGAAGGTGACACTGGCGTGCCGTGCCCGGGCCAGCCCTCCAGCCACCTACAGGTGAGACCCCCACGGTGGGTGCTGGACAGCCCTGGGAAGCCGTGCGGGTTTTCTTCACATCAGCCCTGTGGCTGGACGGCTCGGCAGCACTCAGGAGCCCCCCTTCCGCCCCTGCTGCAGATGGAAGATGAATGGCACCGAGATGAAGCTGGAGCCAGGGTCCCGCCACCAGCTGGTGGGAGGCAACCTGGTCATCATGAGCCCCACCAAGGCACAGGACGCCGGCGTCTACCAGTGCCTGGCCTCCAACCCAGTGGGCACTGTCGTCAGCAGGGAGGCTGTCCTGCGCTTCGGCTGTGAGGCCCTGTGGGGTGCCAGGACATTCTAGGGGAGGGCAGGAGGGGGCTGGGAAGAGTGTCCGGAAAAGGCAGGTGCCTGCTTCCCATGGAGACTGAGCCCGGGAGGGGCCCCGGCTGGGAGGACGGCGCCTGAGTGTTGCCTGGCCTTCGCCTCCAGTTCTGCAGGAATTCTCCAAGGAGGAACGAGACCCAGTGAAAACCCACGAAGGCTGGGGAGTGATGCTGCCCTGTAACCCACCCGCCCACTACCCAGGTGAGTCGGGGCGGGGCCCACGGTTAGACCCAGGACCTGGGGAGGGCTCTGGCCACTCCGGAGAGGAGGGATGGAATATAAGGCGGTGAGCGACTCTTGGAAGCAACTGATCCCTCCGTCCTTGACGTTAAAGAATTATTTCCTTTATGGGTCTGTCAGTTTCTAGCTCTGTGCCCTGCCTCCCAGGGCACGGTCCGACTGGGAGGTCCCTGCAGGGCCGTTTCCCTGACAGACAGTGCCCCCAAGGGGAGGAATACAGCTGCAACGTCCCTCTAGATCTCCCTCAGCCCCAGCTCACAAAACGGGGGCTCTCAGGACAGGGTCTACCGATCTCTACCAGCATGTTGGGGTCCCACCCAAAGGTGCCTGTTAGCCCAGCACCCCCTGGTGTCCTCAAATTCCCCATTCCTAGGCCTGTCCTACCGCTGGCTCCTCAACGAGTTCCCCAACTTCATCCCGGCGGACGGGCGTCACTTCGTGTCCCAGACCACAGGGAACCTATACATCGCCCGGACCAACGCCTCAGACCTGGGCAACTACTCCTGCCTGGCCACCAGCCACATGGACTTCTCCACCAAAAGTGTCTTCAGCAAGTTCGCTCAGCTCAACCTGGCTGCTGAAGGTCAGGGTCAGCGGATGTGGAGAGAAGGGGCTGTTCCCTCAGAGGCCGTGAAGAGCAGCTCCCAGGGTGCAGGGTGCAGGGCCCGGGGCCCAGACCCCGGGGCCCTCTGCTACAAGACCCCAGATGCTCGCCTCGGGTCCCCAAGGGGAAAAGGAGCTAAGAAGGAGCTAGCTCAGAGCTGCGCTGAGACCCCAGCACGGGGGACCTGACGCGGACCTCTTGCACCTGAGCTGCCGAACCTTTTCTCCCCAGACCCCAGGCTCTTCGCGCCCAGCATCAAGGCCCGGTTCCCCGCGGAGACGTACGCGCTGGTGGGACAGCAGGTCACCCTGGAGTGCTTTGCCTTTGGGAAGTGAGTGGTGGAGGAGCGGGGAGCAGGCCAGGCACAGGTGGCCCCAGGGAGAGAGAGAGGGGGCAGGCAGGGCCGGCGCTCAGTCTTGGTGCCCTCACAGGGTCCAGCAGAGTGCCGGACCTACAGCGGGCAGTGACCGCCACGCACCGGGTACTGACCTGGCTCAGATCCCTGCTCTGTCACCCGCTGGCTGGGAGACCGTGGTAACCACTTACCTGCGCGGTGCCTCCGTTTCCTTATTTGTACGTGGTGATGTTAGCACCCCTCATGGGGTTGTGAGGACTCACTGAGTTTACATGTGTTACGTGCTCAGAACGGTGTCTGGCACTTAGTAGGTGTTCGGTGGACACCAACTTTAAAAAGTTCCCGTAGAAATCACGCTCTCCCAGAAAGAGGAGTCACTGGAACAGGGCTCGGTACTGCAGGCGCTCAGTAACTATTTGCAGAATGAGTGCCCACAGATAGCTCCTGCTGGTCGAGGGTGCCCAGGTTGTCCCCTGATTTGTGCAGAATTGTTGGGCTTCCAGAAAATCCATATTTAAAGACTCATCAATACCTCAGTCCATTTTTTTTAAAGATTTTATTTTATTTTATTTTAAGAGGGAGCGGAAGGGAGGGTGAAAGAGAGGGAGAGAAACATCGATCAAACTGGTGACCCTTTGGTTCACAGGCAGGAGCTTAATTCACTGAGCCACACCAGCCAGGGCAATACTTCAGTCCATTTTAGTTCACAGATTACTAATAACTAAAGACACTTTGGAAAGAAGAGGCAAGGCCCTGCTGAAGAGAGGGGAAAGGGACCCAGGCCACTGCTGGGGAGGGCAGGCCCCCAAGAGGCACGGCGGTCAGTGCAGTGTGGGGGAGGGAGGACGAGTAAGCTTGGAGTACGGACCTCCCGGAAGACCCATTTCACTGGCGTCACAATTTTTGCAGGGGAGTGGAGGGGAGAAGGATGCACCACTTCTTGCCCCTTCCCTGCCTGCGCTCCAAGCCAACCAGGAAGAGGCCCCTCCCCCTCTGTTCCCTCCCAGGCCCAGGCGGGGCTGCCCTCCTTCCCACCTCTCCCTGCCCGGCATGGCATCTCGGGAGGGCCTGAGAGTCTGCGCAGGGCAGTCTGGCTAGCTCAGCCCATCCCCTCTGGCTTTGTCTCCCCGCCAGCCCTGTGCCCAGGATCAAGTGGCGCAAAGTGGATGGCTCCTTGTCCCCGCAGTGGGCTACTGCTGAGCCCACCCTGCAGATTCCCAGCGTCAGCTTCGAGGATGAGGGCACCTATGAGTGTGAGGCGGAGAACTCCAAGGGCCGAGACAGTGTCCAGGGCCGCATCATCGTGCAGGGTACGAGACAGGACACCCTCTCCCCACCTTGACCCCTGTGCCTGACTGAGGCAGTCCACCCAAAAGTCAGGGAGGAGACAGGAAAGCCCGTTGCTTAAGCCTCTGGCTCCAGGATGCACTGGGTGCGGGAACGGAAGAGGCCACCTCAGAGCTCCAGTCCGTGTTGCAGAAAACACAGGGAAGGCTTTGGAATGATTTCAGGTGCTAAAACAGCCAGTGACAAGGGCTCCAAGTGCCAACTTTCTGGAGCCTGCTTCTCACATCCCAACCCAGAATGCTAATGCCCTCTGCTGTCTGGCACAGGAACTGCAGCCCTGCGATTCTGGTCTGTTTAATGAGCTGGGGGCTCCTCGAGCTTATCCCCCGACTTTCTCTCCCTTGCACCCCACAGCCCAGCCGGAGTGGCTCAAGGTGATATCCGACATGGAGGCTGACATCGGTTCCAGCCTGCGTTGGGGCTGCGCAGCCGCTGGCAAGCCCCGGCCCACAGTGCGCTGGCTTCGGAACGGGGAGCCTCTGGCCTCCCAGGTAGCCGACCTGGGGCTTCCTCCCCCACACAAAAGGTCCTCTGTTTGCCTGGTTCCCTCACTCCCCACTGCCTGCCCCTGCCACCACGCTGCACTACGGGCAGCCTCTTTGGGCCAATTAGAGTGCCATAGGGTCTTTCCAGGTGCTTCTTCCCATCCCAGAGTCACATGGCTACAGGCTGGTCAGCTGGATAGACTCCAGAGACCTGGGCCCAGGCACGACTCAGCCACAAATACACTGTGAGGTTCTGTGGCTGGACCCACCTGGTGTCTGTGTGCTGACGTGCATGGAGGCCTGGGGAATCCCAGCTGGCTCTGAGATGGAACCGGGCATATGAATCCCACCTCCAGGGAGTGCCAGCCTAGAGTCTCCACTGCACCCCCCCACCTCTGTAGGCCTCCCCGCAAGTGGTCCTGACACTCCTGCCTGACCCTGGGCATGGTTCTTTTGCACAGACCCGGATAGAGGTGCTGGCCGGGGACCTGCAGTTCTCCAAGCTGAGCCTGGAGGACTCGGGCATGTACCAGTGTGTGGCAGAGAACAAGCATGGCACCATCTACGCCAGCGCTGAGCTGGCCGTGCAAGGTAAAGGGCCCGGGGAGGCTGGGACGTCCACGGAGGACACAGGTGGGGCTCTCGGAGCTGCCTCGCAGCATTTCAAAACACACACACACACACCTTGGCAGTGTCCTGACAGCTTCTGAGAAGACCTCAGGGATTTAAGAAAGGAGATGAGACACTAAGCTGAGGGCTCCCAGAGGACAAGGTCTCTGGTTTGTTCCCTGTCTGGCACAGACAAATTAGTTTTTTTGCAGTAAAAAAAAAAAATGGCAAAAGTCACTGGAAACCCAATCAATTAGACCTACATCTAACCCAGCCTCCTCAGCTCTGCATCTCAGTTCACTAGTTTATAAAACAGCTGTTGTTGAGGACTCAGTGAGATGACAGAGGTAAAAGCATAAAGGACCCCAAGCACAATAGGGGCCTGGTAAGTGTGGGCTGCTGCTCACATTCTTACTGTCTGACCTGAGCTCGTAGAACTTCAGCTTTCTCATCTGTAAAGTGGACGCAGTCAAGTTGTGATGAAGCTTAACTAAGACTCATTCATTCACTCATTCAACCAATATTTATTCAATACCTCCTCAGATAAGGCCTCTGTCATCAAGTCTCTTACAACCCAGCAGAGAAAGTGAGTCAAATAAATAAAATAAAATAAGATCATTTCAGCAGCCATTAAAAAAAACACAGTATAGGAAAAATCCAGTAGAGGGGTAGGACTGAGGTGTGCCAGTGCGATGGGACGGTCAAGGAAGACCTCACTTTGGGGATGTAACCTGGGTGTAACCAGCCATGGGAAAATCTGGAGGATTTCCAAGCAACATGTACCACCAGTGCAAAGGTCCTGAGGCAGGGGGAAAAAAAAAAAGCATCTTCAAAGGACAAAAATGGCCCAGGTGATTGGAGCACACCAAGTGAGGAAGAGAATGGAGCGAGAAGGTATTGGAGGGGAGGGGACTTAGTTCTGACTACTTGTGAGAAGGTGGGCTTCATTCGGAGTGCCTGATTCACATTTTAAACATGATATTCCTGGCTGTTGGGTAGGAAAGAGATTGCAGAAAGAAAATACAAAAACAGGAAGATCAATTAGGGAGACTGTCAATAGTCCAGCAGGAGATTTGGTGGCGTGGAGCCGCGTGGTAGCAGTGGGGTGGTAAGAGGAGGATTCTGGGTATTTTTGGAAGTGGTGCTTCTAAGAGTCTCTCATGGATTGACCATGAAGGGTGCATGAAATGCTTAGCACGTGGCCAACTGATGTCTTAATCATGGACACTATGATGGCGTGCTAGATAACTGTGGGGTGCTCCCCTTTCTTTCCAGCACTGGCCCCTGACTTCAGGCTGAATCCTGTAAGGCGCCTGATCCCTGCAGCCCGCGGGGGAGAGGTCATTATCCCCTGCCATCCCCGGGCAGCTCCAAAAGCCGTGGTGCTCTGGAGCAAAGGCACTGAGATTTTGGTCAACAGCAGCAGGTACAACCCGCACCCCACCACACCCCAAGCAATTCCTGCTCCCCTTCATTCTCCTTGGAGGTGAGTCCCTTCCCAGGACTACAGTGTTTCTCTGGGGTGGGGGCGGGGCGCGGATCTGCTCTGTCCTTGCTACAGAGTGACAGTAACTCCGGATGGCACGCTGATCATAAGAAATATCAGTCGGTCAGATGAAGGCAAATACACTTGCTTCGCTGAGAATTTCATGGGCAAAGCCAACAGCACCGGCATCCTGTCTGTGCGAGGTAAGGGGAGGCGGTTTGGCCGAGGTTGGTGGACTCGGCCACCAGGGGGCGCCATCCCTCCTCTCCCTCCTGATCTCGCGGTCCCACATTCCTCCCAGTTTGGTTTTGAGACAACTCCAGCATGCGATTTCACTTGGGACCACCCTCTGGCCACCGTCCGGAATCTAGTCTTGACTCCCTGCCACACCCTCAGGGGCTGCTGGGAGGTCAGGATACCGTTGCCATGCGGCCTCTTCTCATTCCTGGGGCTGAGGGCAAACCCTCTCACCTCATCTACTCAGGGCCCTTGTTTTCTTGGCAGATGCAACCAAGATCACTCTGGCCCCCTCCAGTGCCGACATCAACTTGGGGGACAACCTGACCCTGCAGTGCCACGCCTCCCACGACCCCACCATGGACCTCACCTTCATCTGGACTTTGGATGACTTCCCCATTGACTCCGATAAGCCTGGGGGTCACTACCAGAGGGCCAGTGTGGTGAGGCCAGGGCTCCTGCCTCCTTTTGAATAGACAGGGTCCCCAAGATGTTCTTACCCACCCCAGCCCCAAAGCCGTTCCCCATTCCCACAGAAATGCCAACCATGGCAAACTCACCCTCAGATTCGCAACCACCCGCCTTCATGCTGGCAGTTCCCTGGATTCCCCCGAAGTCCATGCATTTAGAAGTTAGGGACGAACCCGGAATTCCAGGTGCTCGGCAGGACTCACTCCCACCACTGTTCTTGTCATCCCGCACCCCCACCCCACCAACACACATGGCCTCGTTCACTTGGACCACTGCTGGCCGCCCTGCGTAACGAACTGTGGTTTGGTCCCCAGCGGTACCAGCGGGGGAGTAGCTGCCCCTCCCGTGGAACATATAGGGACACCCAGGGAGCAGGGACGCCGCACTCTGCCTCCTGCATGTCTCTGGCTCACTGCGCTAGCCAGAGCTGGGTCCCCCGACCTGCCCTCTTCCTGTTCCCTGTGTACAGAAGGAGACGGTTGGGGATCTGACCATCCTGAACGCTCAGCTGCGTCACGGTGGCAAGTACACATGCGTGGCCCAGACGGTGGTGGACAGCGCATCCAAGGAGGCCATGGTCCTGGTCCGAGGTAATGGGGTTCCCCACTCCCACCGCCAGCCCACTCCCTCAGAGGCCAGCGGGGCTCCTCTGGCCTTTGCTCCCTGGCCCCCCTCCTCCGCCGGAGAGCTGTGGGTAAGAGCTCCTGACAGAAACTCTCTGAGCTGAACTTAGCCAGTGGTTCTTCACAGATCCTAAGTGAATAGAATAGTTTCCCTCCAAAGCCAAAATTTTAAAAATCCATTCTTTAAGCTCATCTCAAGAGTGAACTTTACTGAGGCCAGAAATTTTCAGGGCCTAGTGCTGGGAAATCTAGACACACACATCTCTGTGTGAGGTGCTCTGTGACGCCTCCAGCCTTAGACACACCCCACCAACCACGCACGTCCCCCCACTCTCCCACCGGGTGTGTGTTTGTGGTGCCCTCTACTGCCCCCACTTGGTCCTGCACCAGCCCAAACCAGCCTGGAGAAGGTTGGCTCAAATTTGAAGCTGCCCAATTCTAACCCACAAATCTCTGACTTCTGGGTGCAGGTCCACCGGGTCCCCCCGGAGGTGTGGTGGTAAGGGATATTGGCGACACCACTGTCCAGCTCAGCTGGAGCCGTGGCTTCGACAACCACAGCCCCATCGCCAAGTACACCCTGCAAGCTCGCACTCCACCTGCAGGGAAGTGGAAGCAAGTTCGGACCAGTAAGTGTGAGCTGCCTTCCTGCACTATCAGTACTGATAAGGCCTGGCTGTGTGCTGGAAGTGGGGAGAGGGGTCGCAAGGCTGGGGCTGAGCCTGGAGCTTCACAGAGGGACAAGCGTGGGCCATCTGCCTGCACAGAGCTCCCAGGCCAGACGGGGAGATGGGTCACATGGACAGCCGGAGAGCAGGGTGAGAAATGGAGGCTGCGGAGCTCGGTCTGCACCCTTGAAGCTCTGGCAGGAATAACACTGGGCTGATGACCACATGCACGGGGGTGTAAGGTGGGCAGAACACCAGCAAAGGCTCCCGGGCAGGGAGGACTACCGGTTTTCTGGTCACTTCCGAAGGAGGTACTGAACACTTAGTATGGGTCAGGCTCCACCGCGAGGGCCAAGTACAAGGAGGTGGTTCAGGCTCAGTCCCTGCCCTCTCCAGCCAGACCGATAAACAAATGCCGGAACACCAACTCCCTGGTGCCTTGCAGATCCCGCCAACATCGAGGGCAATGCGGAGACCGCCCAGGTGCTGGGCCTCACCCCCTGGATGGACTATGAGTTCCGAGTCATAGCCAGCAACATCCTGGGCACTGGGGAGCCCAGTGGGCCCTCCAGCAAAATCCGGACCAAGGAAGCAGGTCAGAGTCCTGTGTCCCAAAGAGGAGCAACCTCGGGGCACAGACCCAGCCCTCCCTAGAGGCAGCCCCAAGCAGACAGCTGGTACACAGAGCTCTGGCCCTGCTGACCAGGCCTCAGACTCTAACCAGACAGACGAGGAAGGAGCACAGGTCAGGGCCGAGCTGCTGCGCTGCCCGGTGCTGCAGGCCCTGGGCCCAGCCCGTCCAAAGCCCTCGCTGAAAACACGGGCCAACCTTACACTCTATGAATCTACAATATCTCTAAATAAAAAGCTTTTTTTAAAATGGAAAAGCCAAAGTTTGGAGAAGGGAAGGGTCACACTGGCAGAGTCTGGACTTGAACCCAGGACCATGGGGTGGTGGGCAGATGTCTTCCCTGGAACCGCATGAGCTGCAAAACTCAGCTGATGAGGAAGGTGTGAGTGTGAGAGTGTTTCTAAGCAAGTGAGTATATTTGTGAGAGAGAGTGGCTGTGTGTTGTGCGGGGGCCTAGGGAAGCGTGTCTCCAAACCCTCCGGGTGGTTTCTTTGGAAGCAGGAGGAATGGATGCCTGCCCACAACCTCCTGAAAGGCAATGTCAGGGTCAGAGTGGGGAAGGAAGGGAAGAGACCCCGGCGGGCCCTGCCGGAGGCTCCTGCCCACCATCGGAGCCTTTCCTGGATCTGAAGGCGCGGCACGAGAGCCTGTTGGTACACACAAGCCCAGGGGAAAGCGCCAGGACCGAAAATCTGCCTCCATAAGTGGAGAGCAGGGAAAGACCCGAGAAAGAGGCAGGACCCTCCATCTGGCAAGTAACGGGGCTTATTAAGGGGACTAACATAGCAGGTGGACTTGAGCAGCTGCCAGATGAAGTGGATGTGCTCTGTGCTGCCTGCCAGGCCCCGAAGAGTTGTACAGGGTAAAAGGGGGGAATACGCAGAAGCATTAGGTGCTAAGTACTAGATGCTAATAGATACTACTGGGTACAGGAAATTGCTTTACATGCTTGAGCAGATCAAGGGCCTTTTCCAGGAACCAGCAAGAAGCAGAGGCGGGGGAGGGATGCTGATTTATGTCAAAATGAACATCGACCCGACAGTCTCTGGGCGGGGGGGTTCGGAAAGAAACCTCCATTCTGGTTTGAAGGACATACAACGGTCACATCATGGAACAGTCTCCCCTCCGCAGAGCCCCAGATTCCGGGTGGGCGGCACGGACCCAGCACCCTGCCTCCCCGGCTCCCGCCCACCCAGGTCTGCCCCTCTGGAGGTGCGGCGCGGGCCTGCCTTCGATGCAGTTTCCTATGTGCCCCGGCCTGGCTCTCTGGGCTCTTTCTGGGATATTCAACATTTCTAACTGGTACCCCTCCTGAGGGAGGAGTCTGACTGGACTTCTTGCAGAGGCAGTGTGGGGCGGGGGCCCTCCTGTACTCCAGCTTCCCGGGAGCTGATGAGCACAAAGACAGCTGCGGTGCAGAGGACAGATGACGGGCTTTGAAATCAGAGGAACGAGTTCAAATTCTGACTGTGCCATTTATTAGCTCTGTGACCTTCCGCAAGTCACTTCCCTGCACTAAGCCTTAGTCTTTCCGCCCTGAAAAGGGCGGTAAAAACACCCAGCACTCGGGGTCAGACAGGCCACATCTTCAGGGGCTCCTTGCAGGTTACAGGCCCCAAACTGCAGTCGTCACACCAGGCGGTAAGTCTCTAATCACTGGGTCATCTGCAGAAATACTTGAACCCTCAGCCAAGCTACCCCCTGTGAAGCTTTGTGAGCTGATGAAATATATTCTTGTTTTAAAATCACCCTTGTTGAATAATAGAGACCATTAGGAAATTAAAACTGCCACAAAAAGAAAAACAGTACTAAAACACCCCGAAACCCAAAAGAAATGTTTGTTTGCATTGACTGCAGTTCTGGTTTACTTCCTGCCCATGACCTCCAGCGAGCTGGAGCTGGTCTCTGTTATTCGGTGTAAGCCGACTGGGGAAGAGGACAGGACACACACGCATACACTAGCCACTCTTGTTTACTGTTATTCTCCCCACAGCCCTTTGAGACAAACATTATCCTCATCTTATGGAGGGGAATCAGGCTCAGAGAGGTTAAGTAACTTGCTCAGGAAAACACAGCTAGTGAATGGCACAGAAGGGATTTGATGGTAGGCCTGCCTGACTGGCAGGCCCATGTCCACAGGGACTGTTAGAGGACCAAGCTGGGGCCCTTCCAAAGGGGTTTCCCCATCCTAGGATACTTTACAGGCCTAGGCTCAGGGCTTCTGTCCCCTCACTGCCCATTAACAAGCCACATCTGCGTCCCTCGGCCCTGACAGCCCCCTCAGTGGCACCCTCAGGACTCAGCGGAGGTGGCGGAGCGCCTGGAGAGCTCATCGTCAACTGGACGGTAAGCTGTGGGGACAGAGGCGGAGTGTGGCTCCAGTTCTCTGGGGGGACAAGTCCTGCCTCCTCCGCCCCAGCGCTGCCTCGCCTCTGGCCTGCAGCAGCGTGCAGGGCGGACCCAGACCAAGCCGCTGCACAGTCCGCTCAAGAGCGGACGTCCCCTCCCTCCCTCCCCTGCACCTGCTGCCTCTTGCAGGAGCACCCACGCAGGATACAAACCACCACCGGCGCATGAGTCCCGGTGAAGGTTGGGTAGGGCCGGGGCATGAGCAGGTAATGCACCCGAGGCCCTTCACCCATGCCACGCTCTTGCCCCTCAGCCCATGTCACGGGAGTACCAGAATGGAGATGGCTTCGGCTACCTGCTGTCCTTCCGCAGGCAGGGCAGCGCACGCTGGCAGACCGCCCGGGTGCCCGGCGCCGACACCCAGTACTTCGTCTACAGCAACGAGAGCATCCGGCCCTACACGCCCTTTGAGGTCAAGATCCGCAGCTACAACCGCCGTGGGGATGGGCCTGAGAGCCTCACGGCCCTTGTGTACTCAGCTGAGGAAGGTGCGTTGTCCCCGGGCCCACCCTGCACCCCACCCCAACTGCTTGTACTCCCCACCCCCCACACCCCCTCAGTTCCATAGTGCGGGGGAGAGACCACCTGGGTTCTAAGCCACTGGCCTCTCCCCCTCAGGCCTGGAGAAGGAGGAGGGAGGCTTTCAGGTTTCCCTCCCTGCCCGCCCTCCCCCCCCCCCCGCCCCGACCATGGCCTTCATTCTGGACCCTGGGCTAAAAAGTCCTAGGCAAGGGCTGTCCCAGTTTGACAGCTACTCTGCAGGACTCAGGGAAACCCCAGGAATCCAACCCATTCTTTATCGATCCCCAGAGCCCAGGGTGGCCCCTACCAAGGTCTGGGCCAAAGGGGTCTCATCCTCAGAGATGAACGTGACCTGGGAACCTGTGCAGCAGGACACAAATGGGATCCTCCTGGGGTATGAGGTGAGCACTGACCGGGGCCAGGGAGGTTTCAAGGCGGCGGGGGGGGGGGGGCACCTCACAGTGCACTGGTCATTCCTTCCTGGATCACTCGTTTGCTAACGTGGCAAACAGCGCCCGGTCTGTGCAGCACTCTGAATGCAGCCTTAGCTAGGCCCCCACGGCTGGTGCTCACTGGAGAGGGCAGGCCTCGGAGTAAAGGCTAGGCTAGCCCCAGCCCTGGAAGTTGTGGGCGCCCAGGAGAGGAGGGGCAGGTTCTGGAAGGGCCTGTCCCTTTCATGCCTGAGCCCAGCTAGTGTGGCATCCTCAGGCCGCAGAGAATAGCATGGCCCCACTACGTACCTACTGATCATTGCGTCCCCAGGAAACGCTGGGCCCAGCAGTTTCTGGCCTGAGCCCTGGACCACTGATGAGTCCACACTAGGGTGGGTGTGGAGTAGGAGGAGGGAGAGGAACCCAAGAAGGGGGAAAGGAAAAGCGAGGAATGTCACATGTCCCTGCCAAAGAAAGGGTCCTCAGGCCTGGTTACCAGTGCTGTGGTTACACCGCTGCTGTAGCACAACAGGTGAGACCAGCCCCGCTGAGGACAGGACTCCCAGCTCCGCCTCTGATTTGGGAGAATAGTATTATGATGGCTATTGAAAGGGCTTGCACTTTTTGGGCAGCCATTATAAGCTGGCTGGAGTTTGGGGGACAACTTTGCACGTGCAGATATGCATCTCATAGCCTGTAAATAATCATGTAGGTTAGGTTCCAGTAGGTCACTGATAGGTTGAGTATGTGCCTATCCCTGACTCTCACCAGCTCCCTGCTGGGCTCTGGTAAGGCAGCAGGGATTTACCTCACGGGCTTGTCCCTGCTCTCTTGAAGCTCTTGATCCAGTGTCCAGCTTCTGAGACTCAAGGCTGAGTCATGCCCTGGTCAGGTAGCTCAGTTGGTTAAAGCTTCACCCTGATACCGCAAGGCTGTGGGTTCGATCCCCAGTCAGGGCACATACAAGACTCAACCAGTGAGGACTTCTGGCCAAGACGAAGGCATAGGTAGACACACTGTACCTCCTCGCACAACCAAAAGAAGGACAACAACAAATTTAAAAACAAAAAACAACCAGAACTGGAAGAAAATCAAACTGTATGGAAGTCTGATAACCAAGGAGTTAAAGAAGAAGCATTCATTCAGACCCATAGGAGGGGCAGAGACTGGCAGCCGGGCAGAGAGGACTCGCGGCAAGGTGCAGCTGGCGAACTGGGCGAGGCGGCAGATTGCAGAGCGGGCAGTCCCACATTCACGTGCAGATAAACCAGGAGGAATAACTGGGAGGCAAGACAGACCACGCAAACCAGGGGCCCAGTGCGGGGAAATAAAGCCTCAAACCTCTGATTGAAAACACCTGTGGGGGTTGAGGCGTCAGCAGGAGAAACTCCCAGCCTCACAGAGGAGTTCGTTGGAGAGACCCACAGGGTCCTAGAACGTACACAAACCCACCCACACAGGAATCAGCACCAGAAGGACCCACTTTGACTGTGGGAAGTGGGAGATGTGACTGAAATCTGGCAGAGAGCCGAGCAAGCGCCATTGTGCCCTCTCAGACCCCTGCCCCACATACAGCATCACAACCCTGTGACTGGGTTGCCCTGCCCTGGTGAACAACTAAGGCTCCACCCCTCACTATGTTACAGGCGTGCTGAGACAAAAAACAATGGCCCAAATGAAAGAACAGATCAAAGCTCCCCCAAAAAATACAACGAAGCGATGAAGAGATAGCCAACCTATCAGATGCACAGTTCAAAGCACTGGTGATCAGGACACTCACAGAATTGGTTGAATTTGGTCACAAATTAGATGCAAAAATGAAGGCTATGCTATGTGAAATAAAGGAAAATGCACAGGGAACCAACAGTGATGGGAAGGAAACCGGGGCTCAAATCAACGGTGTGGACCAGAAGGAGGAAATAAACATTCAACCAGAACAGAATGAAGAAACAAGAATTCAAAAAAATGAGGAGAGGCTTAGGAACCTCCAGGACATCTTTAAACGTTCCAACATCCGAATCATAGGGGTACCAGAAGGAGAAGAGGAAGAGCAAGAAATTGAAAACTTATTTGAACAAATAATGAAGGAGAACTTCCCCAATCTGGCAAAGGAAACAGACATCTAGGAAGTCCAGGAAGCTCAGAGAGTCCCAAAGAAGTTGGACCCAAAGAAGCACATACCAAGGCACATCGTAATTACATTCGCCAAGATTAAAGAGAAGGAAAGAATCTTACAGACAGCAAGAGAAAAGGAGACAGTTACCTACAAAGGAGTGGCCGTAAGACTGTCAGCTGATTTCTCTAAGGAAACCTTGCAGGCAAGAAGGGGCTGGAAAGAAACATTCCAAGTCATGAAAGGCAGGGACCTACATCCAAGATTGCTCTATCCAGCAAAGCTGTCATTTAGAATGGAAGGGCAGATAAAGTGCTTTTCAGATAAGGTCAAGTTAAAGGTTCATCATCACCCAGCCCTTATTATATGAAATGTTAAAGGGACTTATCTGAGAAAAAGATAAAAAATATGAACAGTAAAATGACAACAAACTCACAGTTATTAACTAAAAAACAAAAGCAAATAAGCAAATAAGTAGAACAGGAACAGAATCAGAGAAATGGAGATCATATGGAGGGTTATCAGCAGTGGAGTGGGAGAGGATGAGGGAAAAGGTACAGAGAGTAAGCATGGATGGTAGGCACAAAATAGACAGGGGGAGGGCAAAAATAGTATGGGAAATGTAGAAGCCAAAGAACGTATATGTATAACCATGGACATGAACTAAAGGGGGGGGGGATGGGACAAATGTAATAGCATAATCAATAAAATGTATTTAGTTAAAAATTTTTAAAAATGAATTTATGTTTTTAAAAGAGTCAGCCAATGAATGCATAAGTGGGACAACAAATCCATGTCTCTCTCTCCCTCCCTCTTGCTCTCTCTGCACCTCCTTCATCTCTCACTCTAAAATCAACTAAAAGAAAAAAAAGACTGAGTCGCAAGGACCAGAGTGAGCAGGAGAGGAACAGAATGTAGGTGACCAGGGCCAGAGTCAGGGGGCTCTGAGGTCCTGAACTTGACTGCTCACGCTGGGGTGTCCCGGTCCCCTTCAGATTCGCTACTGGAAAGTTGGGGACAAAGAAGCAGCCGCTGACCGAGTAAGGACAGCAGGGCTGGACACCAGTGCTCGAGTCACTGACCTGCACCCCAACACCAAGTACCATGTGACTGTTCGGGCCTACAACCGAGCGGGCACTGGGCCCGCCAGCCCTTCCGCCAATGCCACGACCATGAAGTCCCGTGAGTCTGTTGGCCCAGGGTGAGGGAGGGGCGTGCCTTTGGGTGAGGGGTGCCTGTGTCCTGCAACACAAGACAGATGCTCTAGCTCAGGGGTCCCCAACCTTTTGGCACCAGGGACAGGTCTCGGGGAAGACAGTTTTTCCAAAGACCAGGGTTGGGGGTATGGTTTTGGGATGATTCAAGTGCATTATGTTCATGCTCATCTCCTGGGGTGCATCCTGGTTCCTAACAGGCCCACACTGGTACCGGTCCACAGCCTGGGAGTTGGGGACACCTGCTTCAGCCCACAAGCCTTGGCCTGGACTGAAACAGGGCAGCAAGCCCAAAGAAAATAAGGGAGTGGAGTTCATGGCTTCTGAATGGCTCTCTCTTCTCCAGACTTTGCGTGTCCATGGGCTTGTGTCTTAGGCAGCTGTGACCGAACGTTCTGGGTCCAACTGCCGAGGCAGACGTTTATGAAAAGGCTGGCTAAAGGTGGGGCGGGGGGGCAGGGCTGTGAGAAAACATTCAGAAGTCGCCCAACTTCCTCCTCTGACAGCTCCACAGCGACCTCCTGGCAACATCTCCTGGACTTTCCTGAGCTCCAGACTTAGCGTTAAGTGGGACCCTGTGGTCCCTCTCCGAAATGAGTCTGCAGTCACTGGCTATAAGGTAAGGAAGGGATTGGCCCAGCACCGGATGGTGAGGAACAGTCCCGCCGCATTCCCAGGGCACGTGGGAGGGCTGCCGTTTCTAGCAGGAGCGACCTGAGGTAGACACGGGCCAAGCATCTGTGACTGTGAGACGCAGGAGGTGCAGGAGCACTTCTCCAGGTAACTGGCAGTAGAGACCATAAGAAGCGGGCAGGCGGTGCTGTTACCGGACGGGACTGGGCCTGAGGGACCTGCCTCGGGCCAGCTCGGAGTGCGTGGGTTCTTGACCTTGCGAAGGCAACATTTCACAACACAGTCCAGGTGACTTTGAGAGTATGTTTCTTAAAGCTGGGGACAGTGAAATGAAGGAAACTCTTAGGATAGAAGAAGCAACAGGAGAGAGCCTAGGCAGACTTGCTTTGACCTTTTAGAAGTGTTACAGGAAAGAAGTGGGCCGCGCTGGGCTGCATGAGCTTGCTGAGAAGCAAAAGTCGCAGTCACCGAAGTGAGCCAAGGTGGGGCTGCTGTCAGCCCGCGGGAAAGTCAGAGAAAAGGGGGCCTTGGAGACAGGCTCAGGGGGTTAGCCCCACACGAGCTGCTGCTGCCCACTGCTCCCCTGGTTGCAAGCCTTGTGGGGAGCCCTAGAGTTTAGGAAAAAGAGCAGAGATACTTGCTATGGGAGAAAGGTGTGGGTGTGGTCGAGAGAGCTGAGCTGGGTCCTTTGTCTTGAGGCTTTTTATCTTCCTTTGGCTTTTGGGAGTCCTAGGGGAGGTCTCAGGGGAGGGTCTTACAGAATGCTCATTAGCTTTCCAGATGTGTCCTTCAATATGTTGATTCATTGAAATGTGTGTATAGAGGCATCAGGGTTATTTTCTGGTTAGTTTCACTTTTAAAAAACATTGTCCATCCATTCTAAATGACAGCTGTGCTGGATAGAGCAATTTTGGATGTAGGTCCCTGCTTTTCAAGATTTCAAATATTTCTTTCCAGCCCCTTCTTGCCTGTAAGGTCTCTTTTGAGAAATCAGCTGACAGTCTGATGGGAACTCCTTTGTAGGTGACTGTCCCCTTATCCCTTGCTGCTTCTGGAATTCTCTCCTTCATTGTAATCTTGGCTAATGTAATTATGAAATGTTAAAGGGACTTATCTAAGAAAAAGAAGATAAAAATATGACAGTGAAAAGACAGAAAACTCACAGCTATTAACAACCACACCTAAAACAAAAGCAAACTAAGCAAACAGCTAGAACAGGAACAGAACCACAGAAATGGAGATCATATGGAGGGTTAGCAACAGGGGCGTGGGAGGAGGAGAGAGGGGGAAAGGTACAGAGAATGAGTAGCATAGATAGTGGGTAGAAAATAGACAGGGGGAGGGAGGGCAAGAATAGTATGGGAAATGTAGAAGCTAAAGAACTTATGACACATGGACATGAACTAAAGAGGGGGAATGTGGGTGGGAGAGGGTGTGTAGGGTGGAGGGGAATGATGGGGGAGAAATGGAACAACTGTAATAGCATAATCAATAAAATATATTTTTTAAAAAAGTTACAGGCAAAAAAAAAAAAAACATTGTCAGAGGGACGGGAATGTGTAAACCTTGTGCTTCTAATTGTCCTTAGGGAAGACAAAACCTTGTGATTCATTAACTGGCTGTAAATTGTTCCAATCGTTTGGCCCTGTTTAATTCTTCTGTCTCAGTTTTTCTTATTCCACTTGTCAAGGAATTTCCCTAGCTTCTTACTGTCCTGCCTCAGTATGTATGGCTACAGAAAGGCAGGGCTCATGGGGGCAGCGATGGACTAGGTGAAATCTGGGGTTCTCCTAGCCTAAGGGGTCTGTAAAAACAGTACAGCTGCTTGCAAGCTTTTCTCCAGCTGTTTAAGGCTCCAGTTCAAGAGCCGGGTCCGGGACAACCTGAAATGGGAGGTGTGAGGCGGCAGGCACTCCAGGGCCCGGAACTACAGGGGCTCCTCCCAGAGCCTGGAGCTGGGGAAGAGAGAAGAATCGGCCTTGGCTAAGTAGCTGCCCCCAGCTTAACCTTCCCACAGATGCTGTACCAGAATGACTTACACCCGACCGCCACGCTCCACTTCACCAGCAAGAACTGGATAGAAATCGCAGTTCCCGAAGACAACGGCCATGCCCTGGTGCAGATTCGGACCACAGGGCCTGGTGGGGACGGAACCCCTGCGCAAGTCCACATCGTGAGGAATGGAGGTGCTGCCTCTCCCCTCCCAGTCCCGCAAGAGTGTTAGGGTCCATTCAGATACCTAGCGAGGGAATCTTTCACACTCAAGTCAACTCCAGTCCTGCCAGGCCCTCAAGGGGAAAGAGGCGAGCAGGCGGGAGCCAAATGCAAAGTAGTCCTGGCCCTGCCCTTGCTCCCCCTCCCCCAACCCCAACTCCCCTGAAGGCTGGGGAAGTGTATACTCTTCTCAGGGGGTACAGGGGGAGGCTGAGGACCACAAAGTCAAGGTCCTACAAGTCCTATAGGAGTGGGGCTGAGATCACACTGCAACCCGAAAGCCTGCCCTCTGTGAGCCCCCGTGGAAAGGTCTGGATTCGTCCAGAGAGGGGGTGGGGTGGGGCCCAGCCAACCCAGCGCCACACTTCTGTCCCTTGCTTTCAGGCACCAGCATGATGGTGGAGAACTCAGCAGTCCGCCCAGCCCCGAGGTCCAGCGCTGTCCTCTCCCACTCCCTGGCAATGCTGATCCTCATGGGCTGCCTGGAGCTCTGACTCGGCACCCCTCCCTCCTCACCACGGCCGACACCCACCTCTGATGGACACAGCCAGCTGGCCCTGGTCCCTTCCTGATGCCAAGATGGCCCAACACTGTGCCTGAGAACGGCTGGCTTTAAATACCTACTTTAGACAGTGCCCTTTCTGTAGGAGGTAGGTATGTCATATTCTGCCACAGGATAGAACCCATGCGAGGACTGTTTTCAAGTCAAGAGGCACCAGACAGTAACTTCCATGATGGCACCGAGCCCTCACCCGGGCCCCTCTAGGCTGCCTGGGTGGCCAGAACAGGCCCGAGGGAAGATGGGGGTCTGAAGTGTCTAGCTGCACATCTGTGGAGACGACACCCTGGGGCTGCACACGGACTCTGTCCCCTGAGAGCAGAGGCCCAGACCCACGGGAACACCGGATGTGACTGGGCTGAAGTGGGACGAGGCACAAACACAGACCTCCCCCAGCCTAGAGAGAGAGCCGCCGACCCTGGGACCAAGGACTCGCTGACTTTCTCAGGGGGCAACGCGCTAGACCCTGACATAGCCCTCGATGGCTCCCTGGAGGCCTCTGCCACCTGGCCAGGTGGCCCAGCACCAGTGCCCGACATCTGAGGCCAAGGAGCCCGAGCCTGGCAGCTTTGGGGGAGTGGCACTCCAGACTTCTGGGTCTGAGGGCTGGCAAGGGCTGAGAAGCCAGGACACCTGGGGGAGAGGGGCACCAGACTTGGCCTGCCGTGCCCTCTTAGCCAACACTGCCAACCCGACCCTGTCACCCCTGAGTGACAGAGGCCACTACAGGTGGCTGGGTGACTAAAGGGCTTATCTTGGGGAGGCCCCTCCCCACCAAGACCCATCCTGCAGTCCCTCTGGGGATCGGGCAGGAGACCAGAGACAGGGGGCATGTGCCACCCTCTTCCTCTAGCTCGGCCTGCGGGCCCCAGGACTCCGCTCTCCCAGCACAGACAGCCCCCTCGTGCCCGGGAGAGTAAATGGCATCGGTTCCGTGTGTCGAGGAGTCGGGAGCCTTCTGAGAAGGACAACGTATACATGTGGCCCTGCCTGCTCCCAGGAACACCCAGGATCACCTGGCGAGACCTGTCCCTGGATACCCAACACTGCTCTTTTGCATTTCCCCTGAAGAAAAAGAGGTTAATAAATGCTCTGGGTATACTACCAGTCAGAACATCGGAGCTGGGAGAGGCTTTAGGGCTCACCTCGTCCAAGCCCTTCACTTCACAGATGAGGAAACTGAGCTCGAACTTCCCAAGGTCGCCTAGTGTGACAGTGACGGGGCAGATAAGGACTGGAGTCTCCAGTCTCCTCATCCACCCAGAGCGGGCAGTGCTGAATGGCCAGGGCATGGTAACGTGGTTGTTGAGGAGGGCGGGCTATGAAAACTCTGCTCCAAGACGTTCTGGTGGGTGATCACGGGGTTAAGAGGACCGGCCGGGTCCCAGCCCACAGTGTGGGCAGACTCCAGGAGACACCGGTCCTTCTTTGCCTTCTGGGCCCAGCTTCTGCTAGGACCTCGATACGCAGTGCTGGCTTGAGCCCCCATCCCCCTTACCTTTGCTCAGAGAAGAGGCCACATCAAGGACAGGAATCCCCAAATCCAGGTAGTAGTGGCAACATAACCTGTTGCCTGTTGCTCTGACAGGTGGCCCCTGACATCCAGGAGCAGCAGGATAGGTATTCTGTAAGGGACAGGCCCCCTAAGCCTGATTTCTGTAGTTTATAGTTAGAGCTCTATTTTGCTATGGTTTTTTAAACTTTTAAGTCCTGCTCTATTTTCCTGGGCAGGTTTATGTTGTTTTTACCCACTACAGTTTTTTTAAAAATGTAAGCTCACACCTCTTCTCCCCACCACTGCTGTGCTGCCCCCACCGCCGTCCCACCAGCCCAGGACATCAGATCCTGCCCTCCTCACCTGCTCCCATCCATCCCCCCATGCAAGGTGCTGGGGGCTCAGCTACGTGATCATTCCATTACAGGGACCCTGAACTCAGCCTAGCATCCGTGTTGACCTCCATGGCTGTGGTTTGGCCGTGCCCAGCTCCATCAGAAAAGGGGATGCCCAAAGAAAGGAACCTTCTTCCAAGGTTTACCTGATTCTGTCCTCACTGCCTCCGGCTGGCACAGGGGGAGGAGGGGACAGGTGTCTGTGCTGGCCAAGAGGGATGAGCTGGCTTGGCACAGTACCTAACCAATGCAGTTGGAGGCGGCGGTCCCTAAGCTTGCTTGAGTTAAAGACACAACCAAGTGTCTTAGTTCTAAGGAGGCCCATTAGCAAAAGGGAGGAAGACAGACCTGCTGGGAAGCCGAGGAAGGGTACTCAACTAGGAAAACTCAGCCCCAGGAAAGCCTAACCACTGTGCAGGGACAGCCGCTCCGGGCTGCAGAACTAAACTAAAGCCATGTCTGGTGGCCTGAGACTTCAGGTGGAGCTCAGGTTTAATACAACAGCAGGTGACCCGAGGACATGCAGGCTTGTCAAATGTGATAGCCTCTTGCTGGGGTGCCTGTACAGGAGCTGGCTGCAGGCAGAAGAGATTAGACGGTTTCTCAGATTTCCTTCCTGCCCAAGGGGCCTCTGATTTTCCTCTTTGCTTGGAAGGGCTCGGGCAGTTGAGGGGGTTCACCCCTGCTGTGGTCGAGACTCGATTGTGGGTCTCTCCTCTCTCATTCCAAACTCCAGAGAGGCAGCAAGGGGGACAGCCACAAGTGAGTCCTTTACCCCAGTTTAGTTGCCAGTAAGTGCCTTGGAGACTAGGGACAGAGACAGCCTGCAGACACCACTGCAGGGCGCTGGGTGAGAGTTTCTCCATTCTGTACACACTTGGGCTCAGCCCGCAGGGCTCCTCACCATGACCTTGGCTGTCTGTTCCTCACTGCTCTGACCGGCTCCATGTACACCTTGTCCTCAGGGAGGACAGCTCTCTCTGGATGGAGAACTGGGGCCACAAGGTCAGGTTCACTATGTGCATCAAATGATACAGATGGTGCCAGGGAACAGAAGGGCCATGGTGGCAAAGGGCGGGGGATGATTTTCTTCTGATAAAATGAGGAGACTTGAGGTTAGACAGAAACACCTCTGCAATGAGACCCTGGAATAGCAACAACCTATTTCCTCTCTAAGGAAGCTTTGAGGAATTTTGACAGCTGTTGCTCTGGAGTCTAGGTTAGGTGAGGAATGGAGGGGTGTGCAGATGGCACAGGGTGTCCTTCCAGGACTAAGATGCTCAGAACCACAAGGCGCTCAGCACAGGAAGAGTCTCAGAGCACCTGTGCGCTGTGCCCCTGCAGTGCCGTCAGGGTCACTGAGGGAGAAACCTCACCGAGGCAGTCTTCCCAGCAGGCACCGCCCGGTCTGTGCTCTGGACAGGAGCCCAAGCTGACTAGGGATGCTGTACTCCCCGTATCCCTCCCTTGGCTACAGGACTCTTCTCTTCCTTGCCTCAGAATATGACTGCCACTGGGCTCCTCTGTCACAGGGATAGCAGTGTCCTCAACCTTGGCCTTGAAGCCCAGGAGTGGTGCCCCATTTTCCTGGGTCGGCTTGACCTGGGCTCTGTCCTGGGGACAAATGAGGTGGCCAGAGGCTGCTGGAGTGGTATGAGGGATTAGATGGGCATTTTTAAGGGACTTCGAAGAGCTCCATGGAAAGAGTGTCTGGTCACTGTGTATGTAAATGGTTACTGGCTTTGGGAAGGTACAACAGAGGGAAACTGGAAACAGAAAAATGTAGCAGGTAGCCTTGCCGAGAGCCCCAGAAAGCCGAGTGCCCCTAGTTGGGCTGTCCCCTGCCTTGGCCCCAGGACTCTAACTTTCCCAGCCTATCCTGGGCCTGCAGAGCTTATTAAAGCTCCCGGCCCGGCAAGGCCCGGGGCTCTATCAGGCCACTGACTTGACTCGGGCTTTGTTCAAATGGAACCACTCCTGCTGGCCTGTTGTCTGTCTCTCGTATTTATTGTGATGATAGTTACTGACTCTGGTAGCAGGCAGTTCTTAAATAAAGATGGTTTCTCAATCTGCAGAGGGAGCTGGCACCAGCTGTGGCTGTTTTTATCATCAAGCTAAAGCAACCTCCTCATCCTGTTCCCTGACCCCAGGCTTGCATCCAGTAACTTCACCCTGTCAATTCTACGGAAGTCACAACATACAGCCCATATTGCTTCATTCGGTCCTGGCAGGGGGGAACATCAGCCCAAGGCAGGCCCAAGCAGTGCACAAGCAGGCATTCTGCTAGACCGAGCTGGCTTTACCTAAACAATGGGCAGTAAACGGCGCTCATGGGATGGTACTCCTGCAAGGTGCCCTGATATTTTACACGTTGGAAGTACTGACCTAACTGCACTCAAGGGAAGTCTTCTCCCTGCCGAGATGGAATGGCCGCCACCTAGAGACTCTAGGGGCCTCTAGGGTCTGCTCACAGCAGCCAAAGAAGTAGAATTCCTAGGCAGTTTCTGGCTGCAACATCCTCATGCACTCAATGAACGCCTACTTGCGTCTCAGACCCATGCAGTGCTACACCTGTGCAGCGCGCAAGTGTTCCATTAGCTCCACGCCAAGCAGGCGGGGATCCGCGCTGACTGTGCCCACAGCCCCCGGAAGAGGCCAGCACGGACGGCAGTGCAGCAGGCCCAACCCTTCCACTTTGTACTTGGGCCACTGGCCACTCTAGAACCCCAATTTTAGTCCAGTCAGCACTTCCTTGACCCTCAGAGGCAGATTACATGCACAGAATTCAATGAACTGAATTGGGTTTGGGTATTTACTAACACACCTGAGGGTCTTTTGTTTCCTTCCCTGTTCAATCCCCTCACACCCTCTGAGTCAAAATTCTAGTCCAATGCACAGAGGGCTACAAACCTAGAGCTGTATGATATTCCATCCATGCGAGACCACTGGCTTACTGGAGAAGTGACTTAAGTCCCAGTCTGTCTGTAAAATGTGAAAGTGTGCCCCAGTCCTCCTCCCTCCTCAGCAGTTCTGAGTTACCTACAAAGATGTTTTATGGTCTTTTAAAGTATAGCAAGCTCTCTCCTGGCTGCTTGAGCAAGCTGTCCGGTAATGAACTGATGTGTGTCAGTAATGACTCTGCCTAGCTCATGCCCAGTCCTTCATGGCTTACCAAGCAGTTCCACTCCATTCACAGGATCTCATTCGACTCTTACAATCATGCGTTTCAAAGAGGACCACAGGGGGTCAGTCAGCTTGTTCCGTGACACAGCGCTGGCACAGACAGGAGCAGAACCCAAGTCTTCAGAAATCCATTTCCTCTGAGGTGGAGAGAATGGGGAAAAGGGTGTGTGGAAAATGTAAGAGCTTTTCAAAATAAGACCAATAGTAAAGACTCCCTGTGTGGGGGCCTAGCCCAGGGGCTCTCAATCTTCATGATAAATCAGAATCACCTATAAAACGTCTACAAAACACAGGTGCTTTGAAGCCATGACTTAGTCACATCTAGGGCACTGGAAGGGCCCAGGCAGTGACTCCCCAGGGGCAATGAGTCCATCCAAGCCCCCAGGCCTGGCGTTTCCGGTGCTGCTCCCCACACCACAAGGAGCCAGGGCTCCCTGGAGGCAGCAGGTTCAGGTTGGAGTAAGGAAAGTCCAAGGGTGGACCTGAGACACCCTGTTGTACTAGCAAGCGAGGTCATACGTGAGTCAAATGTGGTCACATCAAAAGGACAAAAGAGCTGACTTGAAGGGACTCCCACTGGCCAAAACTGGGGGCAATTGGAACATCAAAAATATGACATTAATGAATTATATATAATTCACTGAATAAGAAGGAGAAGCCATTGAGACCTCAAAAATAAAGAGCACCTCTTCTCCACAGAGAACTGCAGTTAATAATACAGAAATGTCGGATTTAGGGAATCACCATGCTGCCCTCCCCAACATGTCACCACGAGGCAAGGACCAAGAATGGATTCCAGAACGTCCGTGCCCCTCACCCCACAGACTAACTGCCAACAAAAAAAGTACACACAGCTTTGGAGAGAGGTCAGCACTGGTGGGTCACCCCGACACCAGGTGCCTCCTGAGATGCTGCAGTAAGCATGTACCATTACTGACATATATGGCACTGGTCAAAACATTTAGGATTTACTCCTCAAAACCTAATTATTAGGGAACAATGACAAATCCGGATTGTGGGACACCACCCCAGACAACGGGCCTAGCTGGACTCTTCAACCAAATCAAGGTCACAAAAAACAACATGGATAGCACAGGTCTGCTGTAAAATAAGGTGCAAGAGAAACCACCGCATGTAACATTTGGTCCCGGATCAACAATTAAACTAAAAATCACTAAGATTTTGGGAAAAAACTTTAAAATCAACCGTAAGTCGAATTAGGGAATTGTTTGTTTTCTTAGATGCCATGAAGACACTGCAGTTATGCAGGGGAACGCCCTTATCGGGAGATGCGTACATGACTTAGGACTCAAGGGTCACTTGCCTGCGACTAGCATTCAAGTGGCTCAGTAAAACCAGTATTATTTAGAAAGCTAATTGTAGCAAAATGTTCCAAGTTGATGATTCTAGGTAAAGGTCTATGGGTGCCACCAAACCTTTCTTTCAATTTTTCTATGGGTTTGACATTTTTAAAAATTAAAAGTAGAGGGAATCACAGAGATCCATTGGCCATAATTGAAACTGAATTAGCGTCCTCAGGGTTGGGGTCAGGAATCTTGTGTTTCAAAAGCTCATCCAAGTGGGTCAGACACAGCTGGAGAAGAGAACCACTGCTCCAAGTCTCGGTTTCTACCACCTCCTCTGTAGCCAGAGAAAAGTGAGGGGAAGAAGTGCTGTAATTCTCTCAGAATTAGCTTGGCTCGCAGCCAAGAGCCTTTCCCCTGATGGCTGCACAAGCCAATGATCTCAGACACAGTCTGAATGGCCTCTGAGGGCCTTAAGATTGGATTTCCCATGGAGGAAGGTACTAGCCCTCCCTTCAGGGGTCTTGGCTACTGTAAGAACTGGTAACACTTGACCTTCGGATACTGACAGAGCTAGGAGAGAAGCAGGGAGCAAGCCAAGAACTTTTCAGGGGAAACCTATCAGATGCAGATTCCAGTGTTTTGACAGAAATCAATGTAACACTGAACAGAGGATTCACCTGGGGGGTACAGGGAAGGGCAGATAAATTGTTAACATTTAGTGATGGTCCATTACATACTGAGTCTGATGTTACCGCTAGCCTTCACCCTGGCACCCATGGGCCTATGCCCCATACGACGCAGTTTGTTCAAACTCTATTCTAAGAAATTTGAGGAAAACAAAAGCCAGACTGATTATGGGACAATGTATACGAATTTCAGAATTTTTTAACCAAAGACTAGAAAGGATTAGGTCTCCACACAGCCACTCTCATTTTTATTGAAGAGGAAAAAAAATGTTTTCACCAAAAAAGCTATTATTATTAATATACCCATCTATGTGAGCATGCTGCTGAGAAGGGAGGGAGAGGCGGGGAAGCTGTGAAGCGCAGAAAATGGATGCAGGCTTGGAAGACCCAAGTCTTCCCAGCAGTAGCGGAGGCCTGGGTACCCAAGTGGGCAGGGAAGGTCAGGAAGAGATCCATCTGGGACACAAGTAGTTAGAGATTATTGCCCGTTGCTATCATGATGCAGCCCCTTCTCCACATCTCCCACTCTTTTGGCCCTGGAAGCCCTCCCTCTTAGCTGATCCACGATCAGACAGCCAGGACATTCCCCTGAAAATCTAGCTTGACTTCCTATGCAGCCAAGTCCCGCAGCCTGGGCAGCCAGCCCTTCAAGAGCAAGGCCTGTCAGGTCTTCAGGCTGGCATCGCTGCTGGTCACCCTCAGTGCCCTGCACAAGACGATGCTCAGCAACACACCACCCATCACTCCACTAGCAACTCCTATTCCCAAGACTACAGCCACCTTCTCTCTCCATGGTGGATGGCGAGGCCTGGAATGGTTACCCAGATTCACTTCCAGGCCCTCATTTACTAACTTCTGATCCTCAGTAAGGGACTGATGGAAATTCAGGTTCACCAAGTTGGGGGGAAGGACCCTCAGCCCAAAATAGAGCCTCTTGACGAGTCTCAGGTTTTTTAGCAGCTGCACGTCACACCGGTAGGTCCCAGAGTCATACTCCTGGGCAGATTCAAACTTCACAAAGTGGGCACTGCCACGGAAGGGCTTAAAGACTTCATCATCAGTTGAGATGATACCCCGAGCGAGTCTCCAGGTGAAGCGGAAGGCTTCCTGCCCGATCTCCAGGATGTCTGAACTCAGACAGCTCAGCTCAAACGCCCTTCCCGTGAGAATGGTGAAGTGGAGCATCCCACAGATCCAGTTGGTCAGACATTCCAAGCGCTGAGATTTACACTTCCTCCTCACTCCGTCCGGGCCCACCTCACAGACGGTCTCCTCCTTATAGCCAAGGCCACAGGTGACAGTACAGGTTGTGGCATTTACAATAACTTTCCCCACGGCTTCTTGCAGCTTCTTAGGGATGGCCAGTGTTTTAGGGAAAGTCACCACCAAAGGCAGATAGAAGGCCAACACCAGACTTCCAAGGATAAAGCTAATGGCCAAAGTCTTCATGTCTCAGCAGACATTCCACCACCCTCAGCCAGCACCCCAAGGTATTCCAGCAGAATCCTCCACAATATTGTAACTCAGTTCCTTCGACATGAGATATCCTTCACAATCGAAAGATAATGCATGCATTGCCAATAAACACTGCCACTTAACGAACCAAAGTCCGATCCTCCTTAACAGGCGAGGCCACAGGGCAGGGGGAAGAGCCACAGAGTTGCTGTTGTCCCATCTCTGCTAGTTAATGACCGCCTTGCCGGTCTTCATTCCTTCCACACCCTTTTAATGAATTTAAATGCACCTCTTGGGAAGACCCGGATGAAGACTTTAAGTGCTGAAGTGAATTTCCAAATTACCTCAAATGCACTGAAGACAAACTTTTCCTCGCTCTTTCCCCACCCGTCAAATTGTGGGATCTAATTTAAAGGGTTTCAAAATCCCAATTAAATCTAACCAAATAAGAAATCAACAACAAGTCTTAAAAAGAGAGAGGGAGGATTAACTTGAATTAAGTTACTGACTCTCAATGAACCTAAACCTTCTACAAAAAGGATTAAGAAACTCTGGACTGGAAGGTAAGTGACTTATCCTTCCTGAATTTTCTACTTCTAATTCCTCCTTTTTAAATGAAAACCTTCCTGCCTATTTCAGGAAGGTCATTTTGAACATCAAATGACAGTGCACATAAAAATACTTCGGAAAGTGTGAAACACTGTTCGGTATGAGGAATTTCAAATAGAAATGAAAATTCATAAAGACAAGGGCCTCGAGCCCTTTTAGAATCCAAATGTTTATCAGCAAGATACGTAGTATTAAATGTGGCTCTCCTCCAGCTTCTAGGCACTTTTCCCTCCCAAAGGCACCAAAGAAATTTTCAGGAGAGGATACCTAATTGTCCCTGCCTCTCGGCCGGGCCTATCCCCTTCACTCTATAGAAGAGAGGAAGGAACCCTATTCTTTCCAGGCCAGTGTTGCTATGAAACAGCTATGATGTCAAAGACAGATTCCCGGTCATATAATAGAAAAGATTAATATATAAACATGCAGATTTGATGATAAAAAGCAAAGACTTAAATAGACCTTATGAAACATTGTTTAAGAGACAGTAAGTATTCAATGGGCTCTAAAGTTAATTTGATCTACTTGGGGGGAAAGGCTAGTAAAGAGGAATTTAACTGTACTTACGGGTTAAGAAAGCTCCTTGAAGGCAGGAAGCTCTGCTTGCGTTTCATAACCTCCAGAACACCTCCTGGCACGGGACCTCTATGGAGCAGTTACACATACTTACACTGAATTTAAAAATCTGAAGAGAGATCATCCCTAATCTTTTCAATTAACACCTTTTGTTTGAACTGTTTATTTATAACATCCAGAGGCAGAAACCTGGACAACCTGACCATCCCTTACCCCTCCCAGCTCTGTATGTCCACAAAGAAGATCTTTTATCAGCACAGAAGCTGCCTTTTCTGCCCTGCAAAGTGAAGTGGCAGTGAGTGTAGGAAGTGATCAGTGCCTACAAACAAGCATCTACACCTGTTCTTTAATAAACATCTGATTTTATTGACAAAGCATTAAAGCTTCAGCAAGAAATACCCAAGGCTAAGTCTTGTCTTGTACAAAACTACAGAACATTAAAAAACAAAACGAGGAGATGACAAAAGGGAGGAAGAGAATATGCTTGTATTGTACACATTGAGAAAATCAAACTGAAATGGACTGAGGTTTAATGAGCTGAAAAATATTCTAAAGGCATAAATAATTATTAGGAGCCGCTGCCTTTGCATCACAGTTTGTACACTGCAGCAGCGTTACAGCACAGAGAGACATGGAATGGGAGTGATGTCTGCAAACAAAAATGTTAGTGAGCCACCTACTAATCTTGACTGCTGGTGAGACGAAATATGAAGAGAAATTCACAGAACAAGCATTTGAGAAAAAAGCAGTGGCATCTAAAATACATAGATATGTTGCAACAGACTCAAGAAGAGTTCTTCAATTACTGAACAGTTTGTTCTAAAAGACGGAATAGGAGAAGGAGGCTCTTATTGATGTGTTCTACTTTGATTTCTATCCTAAAATCCAAAAGGCAATCAATCGTTTGGCTACCTACAGGAGCACCCACCAGCTGGTAGAGATTTCACGATAAGGAGTGTTTAAACTCTCCTCTGAAAACACGGAAAATGATGATCCAGGTTAAGTTCTGGTCAGCTAAAGCTCTCCTCAGATAACTAGTAACCTCCCACACCCGGTTTCTTCACTTTGGATTTTCAGAGAATTTCAAACACCTAATGTACACATCCATCCAATCTATTTTTTATATAAAAGAACAGCAAAAGTAAAGTGTAAAAAAAAAATGTTAAAAGCTAAGCGACCTTTCACGGAAAGGAAGTGACCGAAACACGTCGTAAGGAAGAGGAGCACGGACACGAGAAGGGGAAACGCGACGACCGATGGAAGGACAGATACCCACAAGCAACGACAAGAATTCGTTCCTTCATCTGTGATTTGAGCCGTCGTCGCTGCTGCTTTGATTGTGAACGACTTCCTGTCGGTCCTCGCACAGAGTCCCCACCCCCACATACAAGAAGCTTGCCGAAAGACAGCGTGGCTGGTCTTCCTCTGGGGAGGCCAGCACCAGGAACGCACTGGTGGTCGTGTGCTGGCAGCAGACGACACTAGCTACCGTCAAATAACCATGATTGATGAGAGTGACCCAACACTGGAGGGAAGCATGCAGTGAGAGGAGAACAAAACCCCTCTGGCGGCCCAGCCTGAGCACAAGGGGTGTATTAGGAAGGGGGGACTTTCTCATCTTTCTTTCCTTTCTAAAAACTTCAAATGTTTCAAGCACTTTCTTTTTACGCATCCTTTGTATACAATATGGAAATATAGGAGGCATCTGGTGAGAGGGTACATTTCAAAATGGAAAAATATGCAACAGAAGTTTTCCAAAGATATTGGTAGCAGACTTTCAGATCAGAACAAATTATTCAAGGACATGCACCGAGGACAGAAGGCAGACAGGAGAAAGCAAGTGGCAGGTCAGAACGATGCTGGGTGCGATAAAACTGGATGAGCAAAACAGGTATCTTTTCTCCAGCAACATAACTCAGTATTAATGTTTGAGTGAGTCACACTCCCATTTGATGTCTTCACAAATCCTCGTTCCTGAGCGCCTATTTGGACTTATGCTTGAAAGGGAAGGGACGTATACTCTTCTTTCATAATTCACTTCTTCATTCAAACATAAAATTCACTCCTTCCACCTCCTGGGTGAAGCGGAGGCATTTGTTTTAAATTAAAGTCAATTTCAAAGGACTGAACAGCATCCGGAAGCCACATGATGGAAAAGTGGGAAAAAGCGAAGCACTTCAAGGATCTTCATAACAGTTCAGAGATTGCTCCCCCTGCTAAAGAGATCAGACACAAAAAGATTTCTTTTAGTATCAACTTAAACTGGCTACTGACAAGAGCAGAAATGCTGACAGATGCTGGATGATGCATGACAAGCACACATGGGCTAAGAATTCCCCCTCTAAGTTAAAACCAACTCCAACTCCCAGTTACTCTTCTTCACTGAAGCATAATCCAAAACCCAAACCTCCACCCCATACTTTCTCAGTACTGCCCCAAAGGCAAAAAAGGTGAAACAATCAGTTCTATACATTCTCTAGGCTGCTAATTAACCATTCTCCAACGTGTTAACAAATTGTGCAGTAAGTAAGTAAAGGGAATTAATTCTAAGGCATTACATATCAAATCTCTCACATATTAGGCTGATTAGTCCCTAATGATTAACAGTGAGGAACAACCCCTTTCCACACACCCCTGTTCCTTCAGTGACATTCTCATCACTTCAGAATTCCAAATATGATGAAATGTTAATGAAAACTAGTGTTGGTATTTCTATGTGCCAACAACTGATCAATAAATAAAATCCTCAATAGTAAAATCAAATGAACACTTTCCTGATTATTCCATAGAAGCTGTTCAACCTCTGATGGACATCCTTAGATGGGCTGCTGTGAACTATTAACTGGGAAGTGTAAAAAGAGAACAAGGTGAAGAAAACTCTCCCAGATATCATTGGGAGTGGAAGAGAACATGCCATTTGAAGGTAAAATGGTTTTAAAAAGTAATTGTTCAAGTTATAAAAGAAAAATACCCGTTTATAAACCTTGCTTTTAACCTGATTTTTAAAGTAAAAATTAAAGCAAAAATGAAAAATGGCAATAAAAATATATTCCCATTTGCCTGAGAATAAGACTGAAATTACAATCTCTCATTGGATGCTAAACTGTCAAAAATCAAATTTAAACTTTATGTAGTTCAGTGAGATAAAGTTTATTAAGCACCTGTAATGCAGATCTCAATAAAAAACATAATAATTAACCCCTTGAGTTTATTTTTAAAAAATCTTTATATAGAAGAATCTACACCACAGAACTATCATGCCTTCAACACTTCAAGGTTAGTTCTGCTGACTGCCCTTTCAGGTACCCTAACCAATCTCGTTTTAACAGTTTAAAAATGAATACAACATTGACATTTTACACCTAAATCATGACAGAAAAAAAACAAACCAAACCAGAGCAACCACACTATGAGCAAGACAAGATACACAGAAACAGCAGCACAACCGAAGGCCTCCAGGCTGCTCTGATTCACACGTTATTTAGTTGCAGCATAAAGACAATCTACGATAATGGCGCATGACGAGCAGCTGCTGCTGACACCTCCCAGTTGCAGCCCAAGCCAGGGTGGCCTTAGAAAATACCAGATCCTGATCTTTAAATGTTACATTGGTCAGCTAATAAAATCACAAAGAACAAAAAAGAATATCCAAATAGTTGTCTGAGTTTAACAGAAAATCATAAATTAGTCTTGACTGATCATTTTTTAAAAAGGGAAGAGGGAAATAAAAATCCTCAATACCAAGGGTTCAAAACAATTACAGATTTGGGAGGTGCTTTGGAGGCCCCAGGTGGGGGGTGGACCAGCAGCAGGAGGACAGTGGAAGCCTGCAGGGAAATCTTCCCGGTGCCTGTCTACCCCCAGAAGCAGCATCTCTGCTCATTTTGGTCTTTGCCACCCCCACTAGATCCAAGCGCACACCAGCCCCTTCAGGCCCACATCTCACATACGCTGACAGACCACAACTTTGTCACACTGGCTACTGAGGACGTTCACTGCCAAAGAGTCCTAGTTCTTGGGCAATCCTCGAGCAGTCACAGGGCAACTGACACACTGGTGGTCCTGCTCACACCTCAAGTTTCTGATCTGAGGACTGTTCTCTGGAGAGTATCTAATAAGGTAATTGTGGGGAACCTGACAGGTGCCATGTTGATCTGGCCTTTCCAAAAAGTCCCAAGGTCAGGGTCACCCTCACCATGTTTCACTGACGGATCCTCCCTCATTACAGAAAGTGTGTCTTCATGGGTGTTGGTCCACGGGTGCTATCCAATACTGATGAGCTGTTTGATAGGAAAGAATCTTCTGTAGCCCTAGATTCCAGATAGCCAGATTATTTCTATAGTGGTCTATGTGTCTTCCAATCTTCCCTTGGAATGCATAATGTCCTGCTGCAATATGAAACACACTATAGCAGCTTTGTCAGGGCTTACTGCAGTTTCTTCAATGACTGCTCAACTGCAGATATTAACACACAGTTGTCATTTATATACCTTGAGCAATAACACAGCCTACACCTATAATCCTGCCTTCGAACAATTCAGCTCTAATGCAAAACTAGGGCACTGCAGGGGAGGAAAGATCCACAAAATCTTAACTCTACAAATATGACCCTCAGACTGAACTGATTTTGGGGGTGTGTGTGAGATCCTTGCACAGGGGACATGCTAATCTCTGTGTAGTCCCAATTTTAGTAGATGTGCTCTTGAAACAAGCACCCAAATTGAATTTTTAAGGAAGATTTTACTTATTTTGAGAGAGTGGAAAAGGGAGGAAGAGAGAGAGAGCGAGAGAGAGAGAGAGAGAGAGAAACAGAATCACAATCAGCTGCCTCTAGCACATTCCTAACCAGGGACCTGGCCTGCAACCCAGGCATATGCCTCGACCAGGAATCAAACTTTTGGTCTGTGGGACAATGCCTAACCCACTGAACCATACCAGTCAGGGCTGATTTTGACTCTCAGACATTTCTGAAGCACAGCTGCGAAACAACACGGCTGCTGTGCTCCGGGTTGTAAAACCTAACAGTACCTTACGGTACCCTTGACCGAGAGCTAGTGTGGCAAGTGCCAAAGATATTTAGTTACTGTTAGTGTCTACATCAACTAAAATTAAAAGTTGAAATCTCTGTAGTATATAAAGAGAAATGTTAGCTTTGAAAGCTTTAAATGGTTTATTTAAAATAAATAAATGGTTTATTTATTTAAAATAAATAAACCATTTACTATTACAAAGCAAATGATTAATTACAGACAGCTTTTGAAGAAGCTAGGAGACTATGTTGTAGAATATTTCAATTAATCCAAGATGTTCAGCCACATTTTAAATCACCCTGAAGCATTTCAGCAATCTGGGCCAGAAGATCTATTTAAACTTTAAACTGCATTTCTTCTGTAGTAGCATCAGCTTGTATAAGAAATGAGTTATGGAAGAATCATTTTTATTTAATGCGTCAACTACCAATCTGCAATCCTTGTTGGCGATACCCAGAGAACTCTTTCAGACTATTTAAAAATACAGAGACAGAGGAACGCGTGGGCTGAATGCGGAGGCAGCAGCGGATTACCGCGGAAGCACCACCAGCACTGCTGCTGGAAGACATGGTGTGCTCAGTGGCAAGGCGTTAGCCGGTGAAAAATGAAGTAACTAATTCGAAGCAGCCTACGCAAGATGATGAGTGACTGAGTCTGCTTCAGCTCCTCTGTAAAATCCACGTGCATGATGATTAACTGACTAAAGGTATAAATAAACAAGGAATTCTGTTTCACATTCCAGTGCACCACAAAATCACATTTGGATTAATGTGCTTATGTTAAAATTTTAAAGGGGGGAAAAACCTGAGTACAACCACATATTTTATCAATCCGGCCTCTTAAGTCTATTGACCTAGCTGCCAAAAAACTGAGAGTATAGTATTAACTAAAGTAGTGTTTCTATATAACAAAAAGTTTCTATATAACAAAAAATGGAACCTGCCTACATTCACAAATATTTGATAAAAAACTGAAATTGTTCTCCCATCCCCCAATAAAAATCCCTCAACATATAAAAGTCAGAAAACTCAGTCAATTTCAAAGGCTTAGGTTTTAATGAGCTACATAGAGACTGCAGTTTCTGTCTTTTTGGTAATCTCCTTCTGTTTGAAAAAACCAAAACACCTCAATTTTCTTTCTTATCATGAAGGTACTACCATCAACATCATTATTGCTTCTAGACTACTGGGAGAGAGAAAAAGCTCTGGGATTTGAACAATTTGAAGAGAGAGAGAGAGAGAAGAGATACAACTGTTCAATAGTCGGGGGCTATATAAAGCAAGTTTATAGTTCCGGTTATCTGTATGGCTCTTTCATTTGAGGCAAAACAAAACATCCAGGAGCAAATACAAATGAAGGAATGAATTAAACCAGCGGTTGTTATCCCTTCTCAGGTAATGGCTTCCAACAGGACTCTAATGAAAGGTATAGGCATCTTTCCCACACAAATATTCACACAATATTCTGCTTCTAATATCAAGGGAATGTACATTTCTTGAAACCTATTTAGGGGCTCAGGGTTAAAAGCCACTGAATTAAGCCAACATGGTTTAGCCTGCCCTTGTTGGCAGCTTAAAACTCAGAGGATATCTGCCACTTGGAAAAAGGAGGGAAGGAAGGAAAAAATGCTACAGGTAAACAGAGTCAGGGGCTGTACAAAGCAAGGCCACAAAGCAAGCCAGACAGCGCTCCCAATGTGTCCTTACCTGTCAAGGGCTGGCTGAGTTCCGCCTGCACTTTACCCTTCGCTGATCCTTCCAGAGGTAAACCTCTGTCCCCTTTGTAGAGTTTCGGTTTAAATGGAGAATCTTTCTCTTTACCTTTTGATCCTTTAGGCCGGCCTGCTTGCTTCTTCTTGGATTTGCCATCCCCCTTCACACCCAGTAGTGGATGGACTTCTGTAAAAGGACAGACAGGCATGGAAAGGAGACCAAACACCACCAGTCCCATTACCCAACTAAGCGCATGGCATGCCGCGTATCCATGAGCAAAGTATGTTGCCCTTGTGTCCCAGATCTACTAATACAAGGAGAAAAATTTGCTTTATTATTTATGAAACTATGGAAAGAAAGGCCATTAAGAAATAGTCGCTTGGCTACGTGGTCTGCACCAAGCCACAGCAGCTCTAAACTGAAAAAGCAGCTGAAGGACACACTGATACTATACCCTGCACACCAAGGCAGGACAGGAATGCACACATCCACAACGCTGTGCAAGAACAGAAAGGAAACGGGCTTTGGAAACCAGAGAGACCAGGGTAAGAATCCTGACTCAAACACGTGATTATAAAGGCTTCCAGAATCAGACTGTAAAAAGTGGGTAGGAGGAAAGAAAAGACTGTCCACGTCTCACTAGTACTTTACCACCTAATTAAATCTTGGGGTAGTGGGGGCAGGGTGAGAATGGTGGCACAATGACAGAAACTCTGAGCCAGATGTCAGAAGACTCAAAGTGTGTTGTCATCTTAGGCAAAGTACTGAGGGCAGAGTCTCCCCGTTTTGAAAGGGAAGTGAAAGCACATGAAATCATTACTAAGTTGCAAAGCACTATAAAAACTCATGGGAAAATTCCTTTAAGGTAAAATCAAAGAAACAGGAAATTACCAGATTGTGCTGGAGAGTAAAAAGTGGTGTCTGTTGGGCAACAGAGAGAAGATGCGGCTCTTACCATCATTTGGTACTCCTTGAAGTTCTATATTGGTTGTTTTGGGTTTCTTCTTAGGTGGCTGGGACCCATCTGCTGAAGACTGCCTCTTCTTCTCTGAACTAGCGCCTTCGTCCATCAAGGAGGTTTGGACTGCATCTGGTGGGGGGCCATAAGGATTTTCTTCTGGGTCTTCTACCTCAGGGGCAATGGGTAAATACAATAGAGCCTTTGAATCTTCCAGCTCTTCATCGCTATTTGGAACAAGATCAGACAAGGGATTGGAAAAAAGAGGAAACAGTTGCTTAAAACAATAGCCCTTCCTGTAGGACAGAATCACCTACATTAACCATAAGCAACATGTACGGATCTAGAACTTTAAGAAAGTCAACAAGAATGAAAGAAAAGCAGACGGCACAATTAACAAAATCAGCAGTAAAATTAAATGGTATAAACAAATTATTTCAGTTTAAGATTTTCTGTTAGGGGAGAAAGGAAGGGGTTTCTTACAAAACAAAGCACCTATCTCTTGGACTAATGAGCAGACAGGACTGAAGGGCCTGCCGTGGGGAGCTAAGAAGTACACCACCAGAGGCGAGGAGAAGGAAAAGAAGGGGCATCGGAGGCCTAGACCTCGCAGTGGCTCACCTGCTACAGAAAGCAGCAATGGGATCCACGCTGGTGACATCCACTTCCTCATCCTCAGCGGCATCAGCCCCTGCAGGTGGAAACACAGCAGAAGTGTGCAAAGTGCAAAACTGCTTTTACTTCTAGCTCAGTGACTTTTATACCCTGCAATTCAGAAGATACAAAGGAGGAAGACCAAACACTTCATTTTACTTAATCATTCAACAAATGTGCGCTGAATTTCCACCATGTGCTAGACAGACACTGGGACCATAGTGATGACTAAGAAAGCTAGGAACAGTTCTTTAGTAAAAGCATAATAGTCTAACTGAGAAGACAGACATTAAATGGATCATTTCAATTCAACAAGCACTACAGTAAAGGTATGTTCAACAAGTGCTAAGTAGACGGGAAGGAGGAATAGCTTATGTGAAAGTTTGGGAAGGCTTCACAGAACATAATCCAATGACACCAATACAGTCCAGCACATGCTGCATCCCTGGTGCTCCTCCTAAAACACAGGGGGCATGTAAGTTATCTAGAATTACAAAAGAGGGATCTAATTTCCAGCACCATCAAAATGACCAGTGGCATTAATTATTCACTGACAGCGCTAAGCGGGCAGACTAAGCATTCACACGCAAACCCCTACTAGACACAAAGCCTTGTGTGTTAGATGCCACAGAGGCAAAAAGTCAAGTCTTCATTCTCAAGGAGTCTCCTTGAGATAAAATATCAGTGAGATAAAAATATCAAAGATCATGATCAGAACAGAATGCCTGTCATGCCTAGGCCCTATACCAGTGCTTCGGGTAAAGTAGCTCATTTATTTCCCACAACCCTAAAAGCAAGGTTCTATTATAACCACTATTATACAAATGAGGACGTTCAGGCTTAAAAAATAAATAGTTTTCAGAAGACAGTATAAGGCTAAAGAGAGCCCGCACTCTACCTTCACCCCACTGACAACGATGTGACAGGACACGACACAGCTGAGCACCCAGCCTGTGTGGGACCTTTGCTAAGCGCTACAGGTAAATCCTCATTTAATCATCTGTAGTTCAGCAGGAAATAAAAAATGAAATGTTACGAGATCTGTTGAACCCTAGCAATAATGCCCATGTAAGCTTTTAGTCAATTTAAAAAAAGTGACATTTTAGCCCTGGCTGGTGTGACTTAGTGGACTGAGGGCAGGCCTGCAAACCAGACAGTCGCCAGTTCAACTCCTAGTCAGGGCACTTGCCAGGGTTACGGGCCAGGTCCCCAGTGGAGTCACGCAAGGCAACCACACATCAATGTTTCTCTCCCTCTCTTCCTCCCTCCCTTCCCCTCTCTAAAAATAAATCAATAAAATCTTAAACATAAATGAAATTTAAAACTGACATTTTAGACTAAGTGATGAAATAAATTTTCAACACAAATTAAGAGTGAATAAAACAGTCATTTTCCTTTGGGAAATACCGTCCGCAACTGAGCAACATTACCTGTCTGCTCCGGCTCACTCTTATCTTCATCTTCAATATCAAACTCTGATTCCCTTTCCTCATATTCTACATTTTCATCCAATTCTTTGAAGTCTGGTGCAAAGGCACTCCAATTTTCCTACACCATAAACAAAATATACTATGTAACCATTTAAGAAAGCAACACTCGGTAACGCAGGCATTAATGACAGAAAGACAGGCATGAACATGAAAGCTACTTAGAAGTCTGAGATCAAATTTGGTGGATAATAAAAATTAATTATCTACAGGCTTTACTATGTTAAGATATTTCTATCTCAAACATCCAAAGTTATTATTAACTATAGTTCTTTCACAAAAACTGCCATTTTTGATCGTTTGAAGATGTAACTCTGAGGTAAAAGCAACTCCAACTCACTCTTCCTTCATTGAGGTAATAACCCCAAACCCAAACCTCCACCCCACACTTTCTCAGTACTGCCCCAAAGGGCAAAACTGGCAGAATGATCAGAATTCTACACATTTTCTGGGCTGCTAATTAACCATTCTCCAAAGGGTTAAAAAATACTGTTTGTAATCCAAAAAGTGCAGCAAGTGAAGGAAATTCTAGGGTACTATATCTTCAAATCTTTTATATATTTGACTCATTTCTATAAGTACACTGATTACAAATATAATTAAAGATGTTCAAAATAAAACCAAGATATGATATGTAAACTGAGCTGAAAATAAGAAAAGCAAAACAACAATCTTTCTCAGAGACGAAGCAGAAAAATGTAACAGAGCCCGCTGTAAACTGGCTAGGGCCCAAGACCGTCCCCTCAAAGTAGAGCGAAGCTGGATGCACTGAGCCTATTTAATTAGGTTACAAGAATCATATGCAAAAAAAGTAAATAAGGTAATTTTTAGCTTCCTATTTGTAAAACTCTTTAAGAAAAAGAAGAGTTTCTAGTTTCAAAGCAATTAAACCAGACAAATACTTACTACTTGATTTTGCGCCCAGATAGATACCACTCCACTAGAAATGGAAGCTATGATGGGTCGGACAGGATGCCACTAAATGTGATGAAGGAAAGAACAATCAGTTCCTAGAACGAACCCACGGTTCTTCTGTATTGCCTCAGTAACAGCAGCAACCTCTCCCTCTACTCACAGCTACATCCAGCAGGAGCTCTCCTCTTGTCCCGTGGAGAATCTTCACCAGGTTGCCTATGCTCTTCTCCCAGATGTACAGGGCATGCTGCCGGGCCGAACCTGCCACTATGTATTCTCCATCCCCAGAGAAACAACATTTCTTCCACGGGGTCCTAAAGGACAAAGGAAGCACCCGAGGCAAACTAGAACCGGAGCCCGGGTCATGAATTATCACCTATTCTTCCAGGCTGTGATACGCACCTGTTTACCAAGTCCTGTAGTTTCTGCATAGGTTCCGGCTCTCCATCTCTTCCACACGTTAGGATTTCTCTGCCATCGTAAACTCTGATTATTCGATCTGCAGTGTTAATTAAAAAGCAACTACAGAAAGGAGAAAAATGTCAACACCAGAGTTCAGGAAATCTGTTTCCATTAACATTTTCTATTATAAGCTGTTACTTAGCACAGTACCATAAAACAACTAACAAACTAATCATCAGTATTCGACTGAGATCCAAGACCTGTAAATTGAAACCAGCCTGCTGAACTCACAAGGATACAGTTAAATGTACATAAATACTTCATTTCTCTGGCCTGTTTTATATATAATATAGTCTTTTAAATGAATTCATAAACTATTTCAATTTAAAAAATGAAATAATGACATTAGAAATCTGTTAAAATATGTTACTTCACGCCTTCTTTCAGACTTCACTAAATAACCTTTTCTTAAGAGAATTTTGAACATGAATGTCCCCTAAGCATGTACGGATGTTCCTGTATGAAACAGGGTAACTGTTACCTCTTTTACTGATAACCTATTTTGTGGGAGGGCTCCACCCACAGGGCCCTCCCAGCCACCACGGATGAGAATAAGTCTACCAAGACATGATCTCCTTAGGGACGAAAGGTGGCCAATCTCTCAAAGGAGAAGGGCCAAGAGCCTTTTCCTCAATGGGCTTTTATTGGGTTCGTTTTACACAGGAATACAGGTAAAGCTCATTAATCATTGTCAGGCAGTAAGGATCAAATAATAGATAGCATATAAAGAACTCTGAGGGCTTATTCTGAGTCAGGGTCTGCTAGCCAAAAGGCTACAGAACTTTGGGAAACAAACTCATTTCCTGCTCAGACCCTTGTCATTTAATTGAGAGCATTCTTAGCTAAGCAGGTTTCACAGGATTTTACATATTTTTTCTGAGACCTGATCAACTGGGGAACCCGCCCTTTCCAGCACAAGGCTGCACCGCCCTCTGTCATTGTTTCAGGCTTAAATCAGGCAGAGTAAGGCAGCCAAGAGATTAAGAGACTTCTCACAGACAGAATGAGGACTCAGGCTGTCAGGATAGCCAAGGGGTGAGGGTCCATCACCCCCTTTTGCTGTAGCCCCCCAAGTCCGTCCCTGGGGGCTCCCCATGATCATGCCTGTCTTAGGTCGTTCCCCCCTTGGGGAATCTTACCGTCATTGGCTAACCGATCAAGCACTGGGGGCCAGGCAGGGTGAAGTAAAAGGGGCAGAGGTGGCACCCCTGCCACGGGGGTAAGCTTTGTCTCCTTAGTGGCTTATTGTCCCAAGGTTGCTCACTCAGCCTTAGCCATGGGGGTTTACAGCTCCTGAAACTAGGCAGGGTGGCTCCCAACACTATTTCTTCTTGTTTCTATTGATATATCTACTTCTAGTTGGGTAACCAAACTTACCAGGAAAACACCTGTAATTAAAGGGATAAACAGGTTTTATGTGAGTAAAGTATATGTTCAGTTACTATGTGAATTCTGTGACATCAATTCCAATAACAGCTTATCTTTACCCACAGCTAACTGTGTGCCAGGCATTTGGCTGTCAGTGCCGGTCGCTCTTTTCTGTAAAGGGTCAGCCCAGTAACCTCCAGTCACACAAGATGGGGATGCTGCTTCAGTGCGGAGAATTTTGTGAACTTAAGAACCAGATAGTGACAGTTCCTACTAACTATTTTTTAAGTAAACTTTTAAAACCTTTGAAGTATAATATACACAAAAACTGCAAATCTTAATGGTATTTTGCATCCCAGTCAATTTTAAAACTGCCCTAAAAAGACAAGGCCTCACCTCCCCTTCCGGGCAAACTCTATGGACTTAATGGCTGTGGTATTGCTTGTTCCAGTTGTTACTCTGAAGGAAGCAACAAGATCCTGAGAATCTGTTTTTAGGACCAAAATCTACAGTTAAGAAAAGAAAAAGTAAAAAGTAAGTACTCTGATAACTTAGAATAATTAGATATGGCTTCTGTTTCTAAAACGAGGCAGAGACTGGGTTAAATACAAATATTTTATTCCCATGTAGTCAACCTAATTAACTGGTATTGCTGTTTACCTCTTCAAATAAAGGATAGTATCTTCCTCTATTCTTAACATATAATGTTTAGTTATTCACAATCAAAACAGATGCATGAATAAACAAAATGTAGTACATGCATACAATGAAATATTATTCATCCTTGAAAAGAAGGGAAATTCTGGTGCAAGCTGAGCAGGGATGAATCTGAAGGACATCACACTAAATGAAATAAGCCAAAAGGACAAATACTCTATCAATCTACTTATATAAGGTACCTAGAGTGGCCAAATTCAGAGACAGAAAGCAGAACGATAGCTGCCTGGGGCGGGGACCAGGGAGAGCAGGGAATAAGGAGTTATTGTTTAATGTTTTGCAAGATGAAAAGAGTTTTAGAGATGGTTAGTGGTGATTGATGGCTGCATAACAATATGAATGTACTTAATACCAGTGAACTATATACACTTAATAGTTAAGGTGGTAAATTTTATGTTATGTGTACTTTATATGTTTTTACTATGAATTTTTAAAATTGTCACTTCCTAAAGTAGCCATAAAGTTATACTAGCCCATGTGCCCCAGTCAAAAAATTTTTAAAAAGGTACCTAATGAAACTATAAACTCCAAGTTTAAAAGAGACCTTAACACTCACCTAACCTGACTTCTCACTCTGCGAAACTACAGGTTAAACTGGCCTGAATTGTACAGTATTTACAGAACTATGTACATTTATCAGCAGTATTCCATTTTATAATGACTTCTCAATTTTATAATTCAGCAATGGCTCTTCATTACTAGCATCCAGTAAAGGCCCTTCCATCGTTTCCTAGGCCACATAATTTCTGCCCCCTCTAAATCCAAAGGACAGAAATTAAGCATGAGAGAAAAACAGGCTACACCCGCCATAGGCAGGAGGCATGCTTACTGCAGGGACAAAAGAAATTTCTAAGCAAGCAGCAAAGTGCACATAAAATGAACCAAAGCACAGAATGACTGAGGCGTTTTTCACTGGCTTCTAGGCTTACCTTGCCTTTTGCATTTCCTGTATAGATATATTCCCCTCGCCTATCAAAAGAGGCAACCACGTTCAAGTCGGAGTCATCATCTACCGGCAGAACAACATGTTTGGAATCTGAAAGGGTCAACATGACAGGAGCAGATTTCATGGGACACACGAGAACCTTGTTCCTGTTTAAAAATACGAACAGTACATTGGCTATTGCTTTGGTATCAGTAGACAGACTCCCTTGCCATTCTCCCTGATCCCTAGACACTACCCTCACCAACTCTTCCAGCCCAAGCAAAATGAATATGGGGGGAAAACCCCTGAACTCTAAATGGCTAATAATAGGGAAATGACTGAGTAAAGTTATTGAATCCTACTGTACCTTGACAAAATATAATGTAATCACTAAAAATGAAAATGTAAACTAGTAAAATATGTATGAAATGAAGTTAAAAAAAAGCAAAATACTAATTAAAGCCATGTAAAAAATACATATTTATGTACATTAACATGCATATCTGTGCTCTGTGAATTATAAAGCACTATATAACAACCTTTATATGTACAGAGTACTTGACTAAAAGAAAACCCAGAGAAATACAGACAATTATGTCTGGGCAATGGAATGATGGATAACTCTTAAATGCAGTTTTAATACTGAACGATTTCTCCTACTAAAAAATTCAAATAATGGGGAAGGGACAGGCCAAGAACTAGTTTTCCTACCTTTGCCCATTTCCAAAGTCCTAATTTTGGCCAGCTTTTAATTATATAACATTCTCCTTAAAATCTATTCAGTTGAGCCAACCTAGACAGAAAGCCTTTGTATGTTGAAGGTTTAAAGAGATGTGTGTATCTGCCTCCTAAAACCTTAAACTGAAATTGTATGAGGCGGGGGCTAATCCATATAGAGTCAGACCCTACCCCAGGAAAGAATAGCTCAGATTAAACATACTGATCGCGTGGATGATATTGGACTTTTAAGATGGGTGAAGGGAATCGAAACCTCTGGTCGCAGTCGCCTGAAAGAACATCCCATTGTGACACTATGTTATCTGTGGAAGCACTCACGAGCTTATGACCATCTCGACTCCAGCTGAGAAGAAAAAAAAAAAATGGGCAGCTTAGTGCATATTCTAAACCAAAGCATATCATACCACTCCTACAGACAAAAATGCACAAATCACTCATACTGCCCTAATTACACGGGTCAATATTTCTTTTTTAAAACATATGCTCAAATCAAATCCATAACATGCTTTCCCAACTAAGCAATAAATACGAATGTTTTTACAACACTTTCACATCTAGTAAAAGAAGCTCTTAATAGTTCAAAATAACTGTAAGTGGCTCTGTGAAAGAACATATTCAAACATTTTAGAGTCTATAATCAGCAAACCCATAAGTATTGATATAATAACAGGGTTTTTTTTCCTTGGAGATGGGGAGGGAATATCCGAGCTTTCTGAGATTGTCCCTCAGAACATAAACAAAATAATAAAGATAAGTATCTGTTATTTGAAATAATTAAGAAAGGAATGAATTCCTGATGCTAACTACAGCTAAGCACCCTGGCCATTATGCATAAACAAACAGAAAAAGACTGAAAAGCAGAAAGATGACAACTGGTCAGTGACTGCAGGGTAAAAGAGAGAATGACATAATAGTTCCTTGGATGTTCTTTCTGCCTCCTATGACCTGGATGTCCTGAACCAGGTGATAGAAAAGCCAATGACACGGTAATACCAATGGGCACACACTTAAAAAAGGGCTCAAGGAGAGCCTGCTTTCTCTAACCAAAGGACCAGGAAAAGACAAATCAGAGAGACAGAAAACATTTAGACAATAATCACTTTATTCCAGCAACCACCACAGAAAAAAACGCAACCCTAATCAACGAGGTCTAAATAGAGAGTCTAGACTTCCAGCACTGCTCAGTTACTGCAAAGCCCCTTTCCCTCCTAAGTGGGGTCAGAGAAAGCTCAGCAGAGAGCCAAACTTTCATACCCACCAGATGGTAATGAGGATCCCCCCTGCAGTGTTTTGGAGACCAGGTAAGGACCAGGAACAAGGCAGTTCTATCTTTCCCAGCCAGGACACTACCAGCCTAGGAGGCCTGGTGGAGAGCCTGAACTTCCAAACTTACCCAGCCTAATGCAGCCAAATGAGAAACTTGGACTTCTAACCCATCTGGCAATAACAAGATGGTACCCTCTCTTTCCTCTGGTACAGTACCAGAGGAGGCCTGCTAAGGCACAAGATTTAAATAATAAATAAGCTCTAAAGTCTCACAACATCCAAAAGGCCCAAGTTTCAACTGAAAATCGCTATCAATCCAAGAACAACAACAAAAATTTTGAACTTGAATGAGAAAAGACAATCAATAAATACTAAGAGATGACATAGATGTTAGAATTATCTGACAAAAATTTAAATGCAGCCATCATAAAAATGCTTTAATAAGCAATTGCAAACATGCTTGAAACAAATGAAAAAAACAAAGTCTCAGCAAAGAAATAGAGATACAAAGAAAGAAGAACTGAAATGGGAACTTGAGAACTGAAAATTAAAATTAAAATAACTAAAATAAAAAAGTCAGAGATCAATTCAGCAGCCAATGAAGGAAGAGGAAAGAATCAGTAAATTAAATAAAATAAAAAATTTCCAATCTGAACAATAGAGAAAAAAACAGAAAAAAAAAAAAAGAACAGAGCCTCATGGGCCTGTGAGACAGAAGAGAAGACCTACAGCCCAACCATCAGAGTCCTAGAAAGACTGAAAAAAGATGGGGGCCTCAAAGTATTTGAAGACATAATGACTGAAAATTTCCCAAATTTGTCAAGAGATTTAAAACCTACTGATTCAGGAAGCTGAATGAACATCAAACAGGATGAGCTCAAAGAAATCCACTCCAAAACACAGAGACAAACTTCTGAAAACTGAAGACAAAGTAAAAAATCTTGAAAGCATTAAGAGAGAAATGACACTACCTATGGGGAGCAATTCATATGATGGATTTCTCATCAGAAACTACAAAGGTCAGAAGGAAGTGACACATTTTTCAAGGACCGAAAGAAAAGAACTGTCAACCCAAATTCTATATCCAGTGAAAATATCTTGCAGGTACAAAGACATTTGTCACCAGCAGATCTACCTGAAAAGAACAGCTCAAGAAAGCTCAGTGGATTGAGTGCAGTCCTGCAAACCAAAGGGTCACCTGTTGGATTCCCAGTCAGGGCACATGTCTGGGTTGCAGGCCAAGTCTCCAGTGGGGGTACATGAGAGGCAACCACATATTGCTGTTTCTCTCTCTCTCCTTCTTCTTCTCTTTCCCTCTCTCTAAAAATAAATGAATATTCTTTAAAAAGTTCTCTAAATGGAAAGGAAATGCTAAAAGGAGAAATTTTAGAACATCAGGAAAAAAACAATAAAAAGAATAAAAATATCAGCAAATAAAGACTTTATCTTCTTGAGTTTTGACATGAAGCAAAAATTACAATACTGGACTTCCCGCCAAGATGGAGGCGTAGGTGGACACACTGTGCCTCCTCTCACAACCAAAATTAAGGACAACAAATATTTAGAAACAAGAAAACAACCAGAACTGATAGAAAATTGAACTGTATGGAAGTCCAACAACCATTCATCCAGACCAGTAAGAGGGGCAGAGATGCGGCAGGAAAAAGTAGAGGTGTGGACCCGGGCATGCATGCAGCAGCAGCTGGCAGTTCCCAGGCATGCAGGCGGTGGCTAGAGGACCCTGGGCACAGGGTGGCAACAGTGCAGACCCGGTGAGGCCAAGCAAGGTGGCTGGCTGACCAGGTGGTCCCACATTCACACGCAGATAATCCAGGCGAAGGAGAAGCGGCGGAACGGACTGGAATCCAAGAGAGAGAGGAGCAAGCGCCATTGTTCCCTCTTGGACCCCACCCCCACATACAGCATCACAACTCAGCAACTGGGCTGCCCTGCACTGGGGAACATCACTACATAACAGCCGTGACCAGACCAAAACAAACAAACAAACAAACAAACAAAAACACCAAAAAATGACTCAAACGGGAGAACAGATCAAAGCCCCAGAGCCAATTTATCTAAGTGACCAAGAGATAGCCAACCTATCAGATGCACAGTTCAAAGCACTGGTGGTGATCAGGATGCTCACAGAATTGGTTGATTTTGCTCACAAAGTAGATGAAAAAATGCAGGCTACAATACGTGAAATGAAGGAAAACGCATGGGGAACCAAGAGAGATGGGAGGAAAACTGGGACTTGAATCAATGGAGTGGACAGAAGAAAGAAAGAAACAACCAAACAGAAAAGAAGGAAGAAATAAGAATTCAAAAACATGAGGAGAGGCTTAGGAACCTCCAGGACATCTTTAAACATTCCAACATCCGAATTATAGGGGTACCAGAAGGGGAAGAAGAAGAGCAACAAGTGGAAAACTTATTTGAACAAATAATAAAGGAGAACTTCCCCAATCTGGCAAAGGAAATAGACTTCCAGGAAGTCCAGGAAGCTCAGAGAGTCCCAAACAAGTTGGACCCAAGGACGAACACGCCAAGGCACACCATAATTACATTAGCCAAGATTAAAATGAAGCAGAGAATTCTAGAAGCAGCAAGGGATAAGGGGACAGTCACCTACAAAGGAGTTCCCATAAGACTGTCAGCTGATTTCTCAAAAGAGACCTTACAGGCAAGAAGGGGCTGGAAAGAAATATTTGAAGTTTTGAAAGGCAGGGACCTACATCCAAGATTGCTCTATCCAGCAAAGCTGTCATTTAGAATGGAAGGGCAGATAAAGTGCTTCTCAAGTAAGGTCAAGTTCAAGGAGTGCATCCATCACCAAGCCCTTATTATATGAAATGTTAAAGGGACTTATCTAAGAAAAAGAAGATAAAAAATATGACAGCAAAAGACAGCAAACTCACAGATACTAACAACCACACCTAAAACAAAAGCAAACAACTAGAACAGGAACAGAACCACAGAAATGGAGATCACGTGGAGGGTTAGCAACAGGGGAGTGGGAGGAGGAGAGAGGGGGAAAAGGTACAAAGAATAAGTAGCATAGATGGTGGGTAGAAAATAGACAGGGGGAGGGCAAGAATAGTGCGGGAAATGTAGAAGCTAAAGAACTTAGAACACACGGACATGAATTAAAGGGGGGGAATGTGGGTGGGAGGGGGTGTGCAGGGTGGAGGGGAATGATGGGGGAGAAATGGGACAACTGTAATAGCATAATCAGTAAAATATATTTTTAAAAAATTACAATATTGTCTTATTTGGGTCTCAACATATATGGAGGAAATATTTAAGACAATTATATTATAAACAAAGGAGGATAAATGGAGGTAAGGTTTCTTTATACCTCACTTGGACTGGTAAAAGGTCAACACCAGCAGATGGTGATAAACTGTGTATTTTTTAATACCTAGTAACCACTAAAAAGCTAAGGAAACACCCTCAAAAATACTACAGATGAATCAAAATGGAATTCTAAAAAAATGTCCAAGAAACCCATAGGAAGGCAAGAAAAAAAGTGAAAAACAAAAGAAACAAAAAAATAAACTCCAAACCAGTATTTACCCAAATTTTGCAGCAAAGAGAACTTATTATTAAGGACTTAGCAGGGAATATAGCTCCATGGTTAAGAACACAGACTGAAGAATCAGACTTACGCCTGGACATTACCACCTTCTAAGCTGTTTAATCTTTGGCAGGTTATATAACATTTCTAAACAATTTCCTCATCTATAACATGAGAATAATAATATTATTTACTACCCACAGAAGTTTGTTGAGAGAATTAAAATTAATACACATAAAACTTAGCCCAATGCTTGACAATAATGAGTATTCAAAAAACATTAGCAGTTATTTATATCACAGACCAGATAAATGTACTCCCAGACTTAGGATCTGAGGGAGAGAGGAAGGCAGGCGTAAAATGAGGAGGTGAATATGGAGGGATTAAGTTCAAGTCTAATTACAAAAGGACTCTGGTGCCTCTCTCCCACCAGCCCTAGTGCAGCTCTAGGACACAAGCAGTCAGGTTTACCCCTGCGAAAGGCGATCAGAGACTCCTCCTAGAGCATGTAAATTTTAAAAACTTTGAAGAGGCCTACAGATGCGGTAACTTGTGGATTCACAACAAAAAAAGCCAGCATGCCACCCAATATCAGGAGATGAGAGTATCAGGGGGTCGGGGGAGCGAGGATGAGCTGAAACTCACACTGTAACAGGAAGTCTATGGATAATTCTGAAATAAACCAAGAAAAGTGACATACGCATGTTATTTAGAAATATGAAAATACCAGAAAAAAACAGGCAAAAAATTGGAAGTCCGTTAGGAATGAAACAACATTAGGAGTGGGTAGAAACAGGGGACAGCTACTGCTGCTGTTCTTGTAAGCCTTGCAGCATGACTTTACTACAGAATAGAATGTTACCTATGATTTCATTTTTTTACTTAAATGCTTTTGCACATCTTTTGCTTTTACAGCAAGACTGTATTTCTGTTATAATAGAAGAAATCTAATTTTAAAAATTCAATTATAAACAAAGGTAAAAACAGAGAGGGGTTCTCCCATTAATAATTCTTCAATTCCAAATTTCTTTCCAAAAGACAGGTAAGTCTCTGCTAAGTCTAATGTCTTAGTCTTAAAGATCATTTAGCTCTCCTCACAGCCTCCTCCAGTGCTGAATTCGTCACGTAGCACGCCCAAGAAGGGAGCAGCACGCCCAAGCAGGGATAGTCCCGCTGATAAACTACGTCCTGTGCAAGCCATCCCACCCACAGACACCTCTGCTTGAGAGCTCTTCTTTACTCTGAGTTAACATTTGTTTGCCTGTAACTTCTGTCTGTTAGCTAACTAGTCCTGTTTCTACTCCTTGGGCCCATTTTTCTGTCCCATACATGTCAACTTTTCATCGCTGAAGACAGCCATCATGCCTACCCAAAACTTCTCTTAGGAAACTTTCTTAGTCCCTAATATGTTCAAACATTATGCAACAAATTAAATAATACATAAAGTTATATTCTAAATAAGGCTGATCAAAGAAAAACACAAAATGCGTTTAACTACCAATTATATGTAATAAGTAAATGGTCTTTAAGACTTTTACATAAATTAGGGAACAGTTAAATAATTATAATGCATACATACTATGCACTACCCACACAGTCACTAAATCCCAAATGCAGTTCCTGTACAGGACGTGTAAAACTTTAGTAATGTACCTGTATGCACATGCACTGCGCACCCCACACACACTAATCTCATTCTCCTTATTTGTTTTGTGTGCCCTATGCCTCCAGTACCTGGGACATAATTCATATTCAATATTTGCCGAATGAATATATGAGAGAAAAACTTTATGCACACAGACATTCACTAAATATTATGAAGCAAAGAAACAAACAAAATGGTTAAGTAAATTATGGTTTATCTTTCAGAAGATATACAGGAGTGGGCAAAAGGAGGTTTACACTTGTGAGTACACAAAAGTTTATTCTTGTAATAATTATTGTACTATTTTCCATACAACTGTAAACCTACTTTTGCCCACCACTATATAGCCATGAAAATTTTTTTAAAGGCAATGCAAGCAGGAAAATGTCCAGACAGTGTCAGGATGGGAGAAAAGGTCAAATATAAAATACAATACAGAGGACTTCCGGTCAAGGTGGAGGCATAGGTGGACACGCTTGCCTCCTCACGCAACCACAGAAAGAATTACAACCGGGTCACAAAACTAATAACACCCAGAACCATCAGAAAATCAAGCTATATGGAAGTCCTACAACCAAGGATTTACAGAAGACACATTCGCCCTGGCTGGTGTAGCTCAGTGGATTGAACTCAGGCTGTGAACCAAAGGGTCGCCAGTTCAATTCCCAGTCAGGGCACATGCCTGGGTTGCAGGCCAGGTCCCCAGTGGGGGGCTGTGTGAGAGGCAACCACACATTGATGTTTCTCGCCCTCTCCTTCTACCTCCCTTCCACTCTCTCTAAATGAATTCCACTCTCTCTAAATGAATGAATAAAATCTTTTAAAAAATAAAGAAGACACATTCATCGAGACTGGTAGGAGGGGTGGAGTTGCACAGATGGGCGGAGAGACAGTATGGCACGGAAAGGCAGTGGCAGCGGTGGTGAAACAGGTGGGATGTACTGGGAACCAGCAATCCCAGCCCCAGGCCAGACTGCACAGCCCAGGGTTCCAGCAGCAGGAAGATAAACGCCTGTTACCTCCAGCTAAAAAACCGTGGGGATTGGAGTGGTGGAAGAAACTGCCCGATTTTCACCACTGAAAGGGCCAGCATAGTTTTAGAACATATGCAAACCCACTCACTCTGGGATTCTCCAATGGGACAGTAGCTGGAAGGGCACCAGTCACATACGGGAAAGGGGTACAGTGACTGGAAATGGGGTGAGCACTAGGTGAACCACCAGAAGCCAGGCAGTTGCACTGTCCCCCTCTCTGAGCCCTCTCCACACAGCCACAAAGTGCTGGTGAAGCAGGTTGCCCGGCTCTGGCAATTATCTAAGGCTCTGCCCCACACAATTTACAGGTACATTTTCTACATAGGCCATGCTACTAAGACAGGGAGTAAAAGCTCTACCTAATACACAGAAACAAACACAGGGAGGATGCCAAATTGAGGAGACAAAGAAATATGGCCCAGATGAAAGAATAGAACAAAACCCCAGAAAAAGAAATAAGTGAAACGGAGACAGCCAACCTATCAGATGCAGAGTTCAAAACACTGGTTATCAGGATGCTCAGAGAACTCCTTGGATATGGCAAAATAAATAAATAAATAAGTAAACAAAAAAATGAAGGTTACACTAACTGAAATAAAGAATAATCCATAAGAAACCAACAGGGAAGGGAAGGAGGCTAGGACTCAAACCAATGATTTGGAACATAACAAAGATATAAACATTCAACCAAAACAAAAGGAAGAAACAATAAAAAAAAAACAACCCACGAGAATAGGCTTTGGAACCTCTGGAACATCTCCAAACGTGCCAACATCTGAATCATAGGGATGCCATGAGGAGAAAAGGACGAGCAAGAAACTGAAAACTTATTTGAAAAAATAATGAAAGAAAACTTTCATAATTTGGCAAAGGAAATAGAAATACAAATCCAAGGAAGCACAGACAGTCCCGAACAAGTTGGACCCAAAGAGAAACACCAACCAAGACACATCATAATTAAAATGCCAAAGGTTAAAGATAAAGAGAATCTTAAAAGCAGCAAGAGAAAAGCAGACAGTTACCTAAGAGGAGTTCCCATGAGACAGTCAGCTGATTTCTTAAAAGAAACTTTGCAGGCAAGAATGAACTGTCAAGAAATATTCAAAGTGATGAACAGCAGGGGCCTACAACCAGGATTACCCTATCCAGCAAAGCCATCATTGAGAATGGAAGGGAAAATAAAGTGCTTCCCACATAAGGTAAAGCTAAAGGACTTCATCATCACCAAGCCATTATTATATGAAATGTTAAAGGAACTTATTTAAGAAAAATAAGGTCAAAACCATGAACACTGAAATGGCAACAGATTCACAACTATCATCAACTAAATCTAAACAAACAAATAAACAAACAAGCAAGGCAAACAAGCAGAACAGGAACAGAATCATAGATATGGAAATCATTTAGAAGGTTATCACCTGGAAGGGGGAAGGGGAAGAATGGGAAAGAGGTACAGGGATTAAGAAGCATAATTGTCAGGAACAAAATAGATAGGGGGAGGTTAAGAATAGCACAGGAAATGGAGAAGCCAAAGAACTTACACACGCAACCCATGGACATGAACTAAGGGTGGGATTGCAGGGAGAGAAACCCCTAACAGGCAGAGTGGGGCAAAGGGGGAAAAATTAGAACAACTGTAATAGTAAAATCAATAAACTATACTGAAAAAAATCAAGATATTTCAAGTTGAAAAAATATTAAGTCTACAGTAGTGTATAGTTAAAAAAAAAAAAAAATACAGTGAGGGGCGGTGCCTGAGCCCAAGCAGGCCATCACCCATAAGCCCTGATGGCACAGATGTTCCTGTCAGCAATGCCCCAGAGCCACCCAGCTTCCCGTTGGCCCTGCCCAGGCTGCTTGGGTCAGGCTGTACATTTCATGCCCAAGCATTATTTTCCCTTCCATTCTAAATGACAGCTTTGCATCGTTGGAGGTGAGAACAGCCTAGGCCCAGGATGAGGAGGTGGCAGCAGTGGGGGGAGGGCAGGGGAGGAGGATGGGAGCTGCTAACCAGTTAGTGGTGCTCAATGTGTACAACATGTACTGGATGAACAAGTACACCTCATCCTTTGGAACTGGAGTTTTGCAGTCAGGAATTGAAGGATAGGGCAGAGAATCTGCTTACGGTACCCATTCTCACCCCTTTTCTGCAATATTTGAAATTTCCCCAGGAAATGCTTCTGAAGTAGGAAAAACATTTAAATTTGAAGAAGTTGTTGTTTTAGGGAGCACTGACTTCCTAGAAGATGATATAAAAAAACTGTAGGACTGGGGAAAGAATACAAAGGCAATGCCTATCATTTAGTGCACAAAAACTGCAATCACTTTTCTTCAGCTTTAGCAGATTCTTTGTGGGAAAGAGGTTCCTCGCTGGATCACTCAACATGCCTACTTCAGCTCCTGTATCCCCTTTCTACAAAGTTGCCTCCCAAAGGAGTGACTCACTCCTGCAGCCCTGCAGTCCAGTACCAGCCAGGAGCTCCAGAATGAACTGGAGGAGGGAGAGGATGCTGTGACATCGGCTGCCATGGCCAGCACTGCAGCAGGCCCCAGGCCAGGGCACCACACTAAACTCTAAATGTCTCCAAAGTCACAGAGTCAGAACCGTCTCTGGTAGCTGAATATCACTAGAGAAAAGTAAAAAGATAAGCATCCTTTGGATATGTTGTACACAAAGATGGCTCTCCCCCAAATCCCAGTTTTTCAGCTCAGAATTATATTCATAGCCCAATCACTGGTGCAAGAGGGAAACATCATTGCCTGCTTAAGAACTGTCTTTTATTCTGTGTTTGTTTTTGTTAAGGTTTTGGTACCAAGATGCAGAGAAGCGAAGGAGCACACACAGCCCTGAGGGCTCGGGACCTGTTCTGCTGAGGTGTGGACCACCTGTGGGCCTAGTTCTCTGAGCATCCTACTCCCTCCCACTCTGAGCTGCACATCCCCTCAGGTTCCCACCCAATAGTTGCTGTCATTCCAAATATCTATCCAACTAGGCAGGGTGGTTGGTACATTCTTGTGTCCATCTGACTTTGATGCCTCTGATTCTGTAATTAACTTTTTCATTAAAAATATTTTTGCTAGTAACCAACAAGTGGTTTTGCACATGGGTTGGTGGGGAGGCAGGGCCTTTTATTTTAATACATATTGATATGCTTCCTGCACAGGATTTTGTTGATGGGGTAGGAATATCCTAAATGGTAGCCTTCTGAGTAGCAGGATGAGTTGACATTCAACTGCTTTTAACTATTCAGGCTACCTTTTATAGTAGACCTTGAAAACTAGTCTATATATCAACATGTGGGGGGGCCCCCCACAGGTGCCCCCACATCTGGTGCCCGGGAACAGGGACCTGAGGATTTGGGACCTGTTTCAATCAGAGGCTACAAGCCATCGTCACAGATGGCACGCCTAAGAGGATGGAAATTAGCGCTTTCATCCCCCCAGGGACAGGGCATCTGTCGGCAAGGCCCCCAGGTGTGTTACAGATAAGAAGAAAGGTTTCTGTCCTGCTGCCCCCTGAGCGATTTTCTTCTCATGTCTCCCCTGCACCCTCTTCCATGAATAGGAGTCTTGCTTTCTCTCTTCCAAGCATTTGCTGCATTTCGAGGGTACAGGTCGAGCAGTTAAGAGCCACAAGGGCGCTTGCCACTAGAAGGCATCCATGAGAGGATAAGCCAGGGCGTGGGCTGGGTCAGAACACTAGGTTTCCCACCAGCCACAAGTAGAAGCCCACGCAACGCAAGGAGAGGCACGCTGTGAAAGCATTCACGGTCCCATCCCCTGCAGCATGATCCCGGCCTAGGTTTAGGCTTGGGGAGGAGAAAGCAAAGACTTCCCCTTTTATCAGCTTTTGGAGAGAGGCATTTATGAGGGTTTCAGCTTCTTGCTGAGCGCCAAAGAAAAGAGGCACTTCCTCCCTCCGGCTCCAGATCTTGGGTGTCCCTACGTGAGTGGGGGCCTTGTGAAGGTGTCTGAGATCAATTCCCGGGATATGCAGGGGCCTCATAGGGAATTCCACCTCAAGTAATTTAACTTTTGGCTCATCCGGGGAAGCGCAATTTAAGGGTTGGTCACCCAGCACTCCAAGCCCTCCCAGCTGGTCTAGATGACTGGGAAGAGAAACCGAGACCCATAATCGGGGTTAGGGTGCCCAAAATATTCAGTACCTCTCTCCCTGACAGTCTTCCACCAACAGCACATTTTTGACCCACTACACTGTTGGGAACCGTTCTGCCTGGTTTCAGGAGTTGTAACCTCCCCATGACTAAAGCTGAGTGAGTGACCTTCGGACTGTAAGCCACTAAGGAGACAAAGCTTATCTCCCTGGCAGGAGCACTGCTTCTGCTTCATCCGTAACTGGCCCCCAATGCTTGGTGGGTTAGCCAATGATGGGTAAGATTCCCTCAAGGGAGGGGTCGCTTAAGACAGGCACAACCACTCAGAAGGCCCTCAAGGAAGGACTCGGGGGCTAGAGCAAAGAGGGAGTGAGGGTCCATCACCCAGCTATACTGACATACCTGAGTCCTCAATCCGTCTGGGAGTTTTCCTTACCTCTGGCTTCCTGGTCTTAATCCACTTAAGCCTGAAACTATGATGGGGGGCGGTGCAGCCCTGTGCTGGCTAGAGCGGGCTCCCGGGGCAATCAGGCATAAGAAAGAATTCATAAAGTCCTGTGAAACCTGCTTTGCTAAGAGTGCTCTCATTTACATAAGGGTCCAAGCCAGAAATGAGTTTGTCTCCCCAAGTTTTGTAACCCCTTAGCTGACAGACCCTGACTCAATTAAACCCTAAGAGTTCTTTGAAATGTTATCTATTGTTTGATCCTTGCCACCTGACAATGACTGATGAGCTTTACCTGTATTCCTGTGTGTTACAAACCTAATGAAAGCCATTGAGGAAGGGGCCCCGTGGCCCTTCTCCTTTGAGAGATTGGCCACCTCTCCTTCCCAAGCAGATCATGTCTTGGTAGATTTATTCTCATCTGTGGCGGACGAATGGGGCTCTGCGGGCGGAGCCTCACTACACTACACTCTCCTTACTAGCAAGAAACAGGATCTGAGGGTGCAGATGGAGTGAAAGCACAATTGAAACTGGTTTTGTAATCGCCGCATTTGCAGTGGGAGAATTTCAGAAAAGCTTCTTTTATTTGTCACAGAATTTAAGAGTTTCTACAAATCCTCAACCATGAGGAATGAGCGCTCTAAGAAATGAGAGCAATGTTTCAAGCTAATTCAGCAGCTTTTTAGGGCTGTTTGATGTCTCCCTGATAGGGGATCTTTAGATTTGGAAATACGGGGAAAAAGCAGGGCAGAGAAGCCCTCATAGTCAGGAAAGCTTAGACAAAAAGAGAAGGGGCCTATGGGATGGTGGCGGCAGAGACTCTAGGCGCCTGCCGGACCCTTCCCGTGGGTCGCCCTGTTGGAACCAGGAAAATAGCTAAAGGACTGTCCCTGTGAGATTTGGCTCTCCAAGGACAGAGAACAAAGAACTTGAGGCAGATTACCATTTAAGGAGATGTTTAGGTTTAAATTTCCCATTCCCCAAACCCTGCAACGCATAGATCCCTCGAGCGCTAAAAGATAGCCAATAGCTAACAGCCACATCTGCTTCTGTGAAATGCTTGCTTGCTTGCGTCTATAAAAAGGCTTATCTGTAAGCGTTAGGTGCGGCTCTCGACTGTAGCTCTTCTGAGCATTGTGTCTCCGGACACTCTGGGAGTCCGCCCCTGTGCAGGTTAAACTTTTGGCCAATAAAGTAACACCTTTGAATCCTGAAAGTTTCCGAGCATCTGTTTCTCGCATCGGTGAATGCAACATTTGGAGGCCCCAGCGAGATCTCCCTCAGCGGAGTTTCGGTACAGAAACTGGAAGGGCAGCTCGAGCTGAGTAAGTAATTGCGAGAATCCTCTTTCAGTATCTGAGCTCCGGAGCAGACAACCCTGAGGTGGTAGGCGGGACGCCACCGGTAGCCCACCCAGGAATCCCAGGGTCAGGACGCCGCCCTCGGGATCTGGTTTCAGTTCTGTGAAAGTGTGACCGGTCACTTCAGGTTATAATTTCTGTCTTTGCGCTGCACTGTGAACCGAAAGTAAATGTCTAGAGATTGTGTGTTGTTCCTAATACTCTTTGCTTCTGTTTTTGTCCCTCTTATTATTCTCATTTCTGAAATCCCCCGTTTTCTGAGAAACCTCAGGGTTTAATCTCCCTCCTTGAGACCATATTTAGGACCCATCAACCCACCTGGGATGATTGCCAGCAGATTTTACAGACCCTCTTCACGTCAGAAGAAAGGGAAAGGATTAACAGAGAAGCTGCTAAGGCAGTCCTAGGGGAGAAGGGAGATAGAGGAAATTCTCCCCTCTCAGACAGTAAAAAGCTCAGGAAGAAAAGCAATGAGAAAATGTGTCTTTTTAACACTCTGAATCCTCCTTCTGGAGGCCCAGGAACTGCTTCAGTTCTGGGAGCAGGCCGTGCTATGCCTGGTGTCTCCTCCCTCCTTCTTCTCCAGCCTCCCTAAAGTTGTCAAGGACACTAGATAATGAGACAGCTCACTTTTGACACACTCAAGGAATGTAGTAATCACCAAGAATTAAAAAAAATGTAAATGTATTTGCCAGTAAGAAAAAAAACTGTTTCTGAAAGTTATGAAATGTGTTCATAAACTTGTCAATCTAAAGCATGCTAATTACTTACTTTTGGTTATCACTAAAAGTTGAGAATTTTAATTAAATTGGGAAAATATATGGTTTTGGTAATGAAAAGTATAAATTATGGCATTGTATCTTGAAAAAAGTAGAATTGAATGTGGGTTATTCTAAAGTTGGTTATGTCTGGATGAGTTAAAAGGGCAAACTAAAATGGGCTAGGAGAGTTGAGGAAGGATTGTGTAAGTTAAAGAGAGTCCATGTAAGTCAAATATGGTCTGTGCAAGTTGAAACAGGATTGTGTAGGAGAAAAGTAAGAAAGAATTAAGAAAGTGAAGGAAAGAAAAGTATAGGATTGTGTAGGAAAGTAAGAAGGAAAATGGAAAAGCCCAGTTAAACTATTAATTCGGGGAAGAGGGTATGTCTGTATTTACTCTGCAGAAAGATCGCTGGAACTGCAGGTGAAGAAGATGAAGCCATATCACAGAAAAGGCTTCCCTGGCCTCAACCCACCTCCACCCATTGGACCCTCCTGATCCAGACTTCTCCAAGCTATGTGTCATCACACTCCAGTGGAATTCCAGCCAGCATTCCTGGAGCGACAATCAACATCACCTAAGAGTGATGGGACTTTTTCTTAAAAGGACTTTGAATACCACTGGTTGTTTACTGATTCTAATAATGTTTTCTGACTTGCTCTTGCTGCATATTTTAAAGTAACTTCCTGAAGTCTGTGCTAATTCTCCCAAGAATTGAAGTGTAACCAGACTTGTTACTCTTATGGTTCCCTTGCATTTGCAACATTTTTCATTGGACTGAATTTACAAGTTTGGATTATGGCAACCCTTGGCTGCCTCCTTGTTTTAATCCTTATTTGTGCTTCATGATGTATGTGGAAATTGTTTTCTTGTGATTGCATCTGAAAAGAGCAGATAGTAAGTTTCACAGGCCTAACAATTACAATTAATTTAAACAATCTAAAAATGGGGGAGATGTTGTGGACCGTTCAGCCTGGTTTCAGGAGTTGTAACCCTCACCCCATGGTCGGCTGTGTAGGAGCCCAAGGGACCCACTTCATTTGGGTCTGTTCTGTCACAAGGATGTGACCTACTAAGGAAACAAAGCTTATCTCCCTGGCAGGAGTACTGCTTCTGCCTCATCCATCTCTGGCCCCAGTGCTTGGTTGGCAGTCAATGACGGGTAAGACTCCTCATGGGAGGGGCAACCTAAGCTAGATGCAACCACTTGAGAGGCCTCATGGAAGGACTAGGGGGCTACAGCAAAGAGGATGTGATGGACCCTCGCTCCCTGGCTATTCTGACATAGCCGGAGTCCTCATTTCCATCTGGGAGATGTCTTCTGCTTCCTAATTGGCTTAAAGCCTGAAACTGTGGGGGTGAGCAGTGCAGCCCTGTACCGGCCAGGATGGCTCCCTGGGTGATCAGGCATAAGAAAGAATAAAAGTAGTAAAGCTAATGGTCCTGTCTCAGCCCTATACCATTCTCCCTACCGATGAAGAATCAAGGGTTTGATTCATGTTGAAGGAAATGGGGGAATGTTGGAACCAGGAAAATAGCTAAAGGACTGTCCCTGTGAGATTTGGCTCTCCAAGGACAGAGAACAAAGAACTTGAGGCAGATTACCATTTAAGGAGATGTTTAGGTTTAAATTTCCCATTCCCCAAACCCTGCAACGCATAGATCCCTCGAGCGCTAAAAGATAGCCAATAGCTAACAGCCACATCTGCTTCTGTGAAATGCTTGCTTGCTTGCGTCTATAAAAAGGCTTATCTGTAAGCGTTAGGTGCGGCTCTCGTCTGTAGCTCTTCTGAGCATTGTGTCTCCGGACACTCTGGGAGTCCGCCCCTGCGCAGGTTAAACTTTTGGCCAATAAAGTAACACCTTTGAATCCTGAAAGTTTCCGAGCATCTGTTTCTCGCGTCGGTGAATGCAACAGCCCCAGCTGCAGTGAGCATCACAGCCTAGCCTGGTGAGCCCAGCCGGGGCCCCGGTGTGCGTGCATTCGAAGCACAGCGGGGCCTGGTCATTCTGCCAAGAACTGGCAGCAGTGGAGGGCCGAGTTGCCCCCCCCCCCCGACTCCCCCTCATCCCTGTGCAAACTGGAGCAACCTCTCCGCCCAGCACCATGGGCAGTCCTGACCCCCTGGATCTGCGCCCGGGGCCGTGGTTCCACAAGGAGCCTTGCCTTGGCTGGCGCCTAGCAGCCGACTTAGAACTGACACAGACAGCACGTCATGGAGGGGATTTCCAGCCAGGTCATCTCTGAGGTAAGGGACAGCAGCCCCCACACTTTGGGAGGCTGCCAGCATACTTAATTTCAAGAAAGGGATTTCTATTTGGTTTGCATTTCTATACCTGGGACAGGGGGCATTTCTCAGCCCCGCAAAAGTGTGTGGACTCTTAAATGCTTTGATCCAGATGGTCAAGTTGGACGAGTTCAGCCTTACGACGTTCCTGCCCCACTTACTATCTGCGGCAGGGACCTTCTCACTCAGTGGGGAATACAAATCACCCTACCGCCTTTTCCTTAGCAGCCACTGTCTGGATTCAGATCTAAATTCTCCTACATCCTTAAGTGATCAGGCTAGACAGGAATTGGATTTAGTTAACCAATACCTTTCTTCCAGGCAGCTCACTAGGGTAAACAGACAAATACCTGTCAGATTTTTTTGCTTCCCCACACTGGGGATATCTACCAGCTTAATCAGACAGTTGTCACCTGATTTAGAAACGAGTGAATCGTTATTTTTATCCCATCAACCCCAGTGCACTATTACCACCTATATCACTACGCTATGTCAGCTTATTATCAAAGGCCGTAATAGAGTAATTCAGCTTTTTGGCCATGACCCAGCTGTTATACATGTTCCACTCACCCGAGTGTATCTACAACAACTTATAGTCGATCTTTAGAATTTTAGCGTGCGGTTGCTGATTTTGTAAGGAATATTAATGTTCATTTACCTTCTGATAAAGTTCTCCAAAACCTCCCCACTCTTAAAACCCACATAGGGGAAAAATTCAGTGCGACTCCTATTCCTAAAGTTAGAACCATCTTTATTAATGGTTTAGGAAAAACAGGGAAAGCTACTATCACCTGGAAAGAAGGGAACAAGTGGAAACATTTTCTTTCTGGAGGGCACTCCTCCACCCAACGGGCAGAAATTTCAGGGGCTATTCTTGCCCTTCAGCATTGGCCCAAAGAGCCTCTTAACTTAGTTTGTGACTCTGGTTATACTGTATATACACTCCTTCGTACAGATCAGGCTCTATTAAAAGGGTCCGTTGAGCCTCAGTTACTAAGCCTATTTCTAAACCTGCAAAGTCTTTTAGATAAAAGGAAGCACCCCTTATTTCTTACCCATATCCGATCTTATTCAGGCTTGCCCGGACCTATGGCAGAGGGTAATTCTCGGGCTGATGTCCTTGTCAGCCTAACAGATACTTTTCAATCTGCAGTAATGTCTCATCAATTTTTTCACCAAAATAGTCAGGCCCTAGGTAAAGAACTTAATATTCCACGGGCCCAAGCAAAAGAAATTATGTGAGAACGTCTAGATTGTCAAGCGTTTTCAAAAGCACCCCCTACTTTTGGCATTAACCCTAGAGGGTTGCAACCTCAAATAATTTGGCAAACAGACGTTACTTCATTTCATATTATCAATCTAATCAGGCTTAAGTTTTAAAATAGTTGTTATGCTTATTTTGGAATATTATGTGGATTATGTATGTTGTAGAAAGTTCAAGTTAAGTCGTAGATGGTTGGTAAGGAAGGAATTAAGAAAGTGAAGGAAAGGAATCTGTAGAATTATGAAGGAAAAAAGGGTAAGAAGGAATAAGGGAAAAAGATAGATACTACATTCATGTATGGCAGGAAAAGTGGAAATGGAAAGGAAATAAGAATAAGCAGCATCTAAGTCTTTGAAATACTGTAAATTCTGGACCTAGGAACTACCAGGTCCTGAAAACAACAGGTAATTAACTTGCTGCTCAAACTTACTGCCAAGTGCAGAAACAGCAGGGGGCCTGTCTTTCCAAGCAAACACTTACTCAGGTGTTCTACATGCCACTCCCCTCACCAGGAGGTCAGCAAATATTAGAGCTCACTGGCTCGAGCTCTTCAGCCACTTAGGCCATCCATAAGAAATCAAGACTGATAATAGCCCAGGATACAGTGCACAAGCCACTCAGGCTTTTTAGAAAAATGGGGAATTCGGCATAAAACGGAAATCCCCTGTCATCCTACAGGTCAAACAATTATTGAAAGAGCTCACCACACCTTTACAACTTTACTAAACAAACAAAACGGGGGAGTCAAGAAACATCCCCCAGGAATTTAACCATGCTGGCAACATATACAAAACATTTTTTGAACTGTAATAATTTAAAGTCACCCATAGACTAACACCTTGTGCAAAACAGTCCTGCAGTCCCACACCCCTTGGTCTTATACAAAGACCCATTAGGGGCAGGAAAAGGGGAAGGCCCAGTTGAACTATTAACTTGGGGAAGAGGGTATGTTTGCGTTTGTGTTTATTCTCCAGAAGGACCTTTGGAGCTGCCAGCAAAGAGGGGGGAGCCATATCACAGAAAAGGCTTCCCTGGCCATGACCCACCTTTGCTCCATTGGACTCCCCCATCCAGACTTCTCTAAGCGTGTGTTACTCCTTTTAAGTGGAATTCCAGTCAGCATTCCTGGGCAGATATTCGTCATCGCCTGCAAGGCGCATTCTCTACCAATCTCAGAGGACAAATTGATCAGCTCCAGCTTGAGCTCCACCAGCAGCTCAGTAATATCAAACGCCTAACTGAACAAAATGTGTTCCAGGCTCTGAACAATAATCTACAATGGATGAACCCTAAAAACTGGTTTGACGGACTGAATTTATGAGTTTGGGTCATGGCAGGCCTTGGGTGCCTCCTTGTCTTAATCCTTATTTGTGCTTTATGATGTATATGGAGGTTGTTTTCTCGAGATCACATTTGAAAACAGTAAATAGTAGGTTTCACAAGCTTAACAACTACAATTACATTCACAAACAAAAAAGGGGATGTTGGGAACCGTCTGCCTGGTTTCAGAAGCTGTAATCTCCCCAAGGCTAAGGCTGAGTGAGCAACCTTGGGACCATAAAGCCACCAAGGAGACAAAGCTTATCTCCCTGGCAGGGGTGCCGCTTCTGCTCCTTTTACTTCACCCTGCCTGGCCCCAATGCTTGATCTGTTAGCCAATGATGGGTAAGATTCCTCAAGGGAGGAATGACCTAAGACAGGCATGATCATGGGGAGCCCCCAGGGAAGGACTTGGGGGGCTATAACAAAAGTGGGTGATGGACCCTCACCCTTAGGCTTTGACATAGTCTGAGTCCTCATGCTGTCTGCGAGAAGTCTCCTAATCTCTTGGCTGCCTTGCTTACTCTGCCTGACTTAAGCCTGAAACAATGACAGAGGGCGAACAATGCAGACCTGTGCTGGAAAGGGCAGGTTCCCCGGGTGATCAGGCCTAAGAAAGAATACATAAAACCCTGTGTAATCTGCTTACCTAAGAATGCTCTATTAAATGATAAGGGTCTGAGCAGGAAATGAGTTTGTCTCCCAAAGTTTTATAGCCCTTTAGCTAATAGACCCTGACTCAGAATAAGCCCTTGTAGCTCTCTGTATACTATTATTTGATCCTTACTGCCTGACAATGATTAATGAGCTTTACCTGTATTCTTGTGCAAAATGAACCCAATAAAAACCTATTGAGGAAAAAGCTCTTGGCCCTTCTCCTTTGAGAAATTGGCCACCTTTCCTCCCCAAGCAGATAGATCATGTCTTGGTAGACTTATTTTCATCCGTGGTGGCAGGGGGATGGGGGCCTACAGGGAGAGCCCCCCAACATCAACACACTCCAAAAAGGTAATTCTTTGATATTTCAAACACTTTATGTACCATATCAGAAAGAGTATGTTGAGTTTGTTGGTCTGTTATGGGAGTAGTTTCACTTCATAATAGAAAGGCTAGTCTCACTGACCCCTTGTTTAAAAATCACATTTGTGTATCTTAGAATTCATCTTTTTCTGTTCTCTCAGATGTGTGTCTGTTATGTAAGTCTACAGATGGAGTTGTCACCACAGGTAAGTCCTCATTAGCAAAGAATCTGTCTGCTTAAGTTTACTCCCGCTTGGATGTGAGAGCCAAGTCATTACATGCCAAATTCAGTTTTTCTGCCTGAAGAATGCAAGTCCACATAAAATACTGGATGCGGTATATAAATTACCCAAGGCAGTGACTTCAACTTTATATATATTGTTAGTTTTAAATCATCTACTTTTATTTAAACTTCTAGATTAGACTGTTAGTACTATTTCTCTTTGCAAAGACACCTATCTTTCAGTAAACTACATTTTAAACTTTTCCATAAAGACAAAAAGAACACAGCACATCACAAACTCTGCTTTCTAAAAACTGCATGTAGAAACCTATCAAAAATTTTACAGCAGTAACACCTGGGTGATGGAACTATGGGAGACATTAGTTCTTTCTATTTTGCTATATTTTCCATAATTTTATAAATGATTATATATTAGTTTATAAATTGTATTTTAATAGGTAGGAGTTCTAAAATTAGTTTGTGAATTATAATATCTAAGCTGTTAAAAATGTATGTATCTAAATCTTTATTGCAAAAACACAACAATAAAAACAAATGAAATGTAAAGGAGCTGAAGGGACCCAAGAGATCATGCTGGCTGGTATTACACTTTGAAGATTTTATTTATTTACTTTTAGAGAGAGGCGAAGGGACAGAGAAAGAGAGAGAAACCTCAATGTACGGTTGCTTCATGCACCCTCTACTGTGGGACCTGGCCTGCAGCCCAGGCATGTGGCCTGACTGGGAATTGAACCGGCGACCCTTTGTTTCACAGTCCAGCACTCAAGCCACTGAGCCACACCAACCAGGGCTGGTGTTATACTTTGTGTATTAGAGAAAAATTTTTGCCAAAACCACCAGTTCATGAGTGGCTAAACCTAAACTAGAATTCAGGTCCCCTTCCAAACCAGTACTTTACAATACCTCTGCTGTTTCTCTTTAGACAAAAGGAAATATGTTACAGTTCAGTAAATCTAGATTTGATCAGGTGTTTTGGCCTCAAGTTCATTTAAAATAAGTGCTGCCCCAAAATAAAATTTTCTGAATAGTCATCTAAGAGAGTAAGAAAGAAATCAATGGGAATTTATATTAAGCCAAAGTTCAAATCGAGTATTTGATAGAAAACCTTAATAACTACATAGTTCAATGAAGAAAGGGACATGCTTGTGATCACTACAATTGCTGGATTTCAAGAAACTGGACAAAGCTGGGCTAGATGACTTCCAAGCTTCTCTCCTAACCAAGATTTTTTTATTTTAAACAAAACGTCATTATCACAAATATTACTACACCTACAATCAGTAGATATTTGTTTAGCACTGAAATATTATCAGACAAAGCCTGATATAGATCCATATATTACACTAAATTTCTCATCACAAAGGAACTTCGAGAACAGCATGGGCTGAGGGTCTACGTAAGCTAGAGCAATTTTATTACTAAAGTATGGCTATCTTATACTCTAAATATTAAAATATCTACAATGAGATTGCCGATTACAAAGTCACCATTCATCCCCCCACTTTAACTTACACTAAACATATTCATATCAAAATACCTTACCATAAAGAACAGACTGGATGGATGTGCGCACTGATTATTTTAGCAATGCCTCTTGTCAAAAAATCCCAGATGACAATTCGGCCGTCATTACAGCCAACTGCAAGCAGCGTGCCCCACCTGTTAAAGGTGCAAGTCAGGGCCATGCTGATACAATCCAAAGTTCCATCAGCTTCCTAAAAATTAAAGTGAACACAAAAATATATACAATAATACCCAGATATCCAAATGATTATTGATTTTTTAATAAAAATAACCTTTTATTTTTATCCTTGCCCAAGGACACGCTTGTTGATTTTAAAGAAAGGGGAAAGGAAGAAGAGAGAGAGGGAGAGAAACATTCATCTGTTGCCTCTTGTATGTGTCCTGACCAGGGACTGAACCAGCAACCCAAGCATGTGCCCTGACTGGGAACTGAACCCAGAACCTTTCAGCTTATGGGCCACTTTCTCCAATCATCTGAGCCACACTAGTTAGGGCTCCAAATTATTTTTTTAAAGATTCTCTACCATCTATGACACTTCTCTTGAATTTAGATCATGACGTATACCAAAATAATTTCTATATATGCTCTTATACCTATTAAACTAGTCAAAATGAAGAAATATTTATAAATGCTAACAAAATTTTTGGAAACAGATATGATCAATCCCTTACATTACCATTATAACTTTGTATGCACACTCTGGAAAGCAATTAGGCCAAACATAACAAGATTCATTAAAAGAATCATCCTGCTGACCCAGTAATCATGTTTTTTGGAATTTATCCCCCCAAAATAATTTAAAACAAACACCCTAGAACAGCCTATATAATATTAGAAAAGCCAAAAATTTTTTTATATTAGTATCAGTCCATTTAAAATACACTTGATCTTAGCCAAAAGGCCAAGAAGCAATCAATTCATTTAAAATAATCATAATGACTTAACTGAAACATACAAAATCTGTCCAGAAAAAGTCCAGCCACTGTTAATATAAGAACAGTGTGCATGACAATGATGTAACCTGGCAACCAAGAAGAGTGGACTGGAATGTGCATGTGTGAATAGTGATGACTTCACTGCACTAGTCTGCGGGGGCAGCGTGACTGAGTAAGTGAGCACATGTACTATGTGGCCATTGCGCTCAAAACAACTGAGCAAGTACAGCAACAAATCTGCATCAAATTTTGTGTTGAGTTTGAATTTGAACATTCCTTCATGAAAGGGTGATTCCGAAGGCCAGAGCTATGGGCAACTGGTGAGTGGCAGCTTATTCACAACAGCATGCATCATGTCTCGTGCAGAGTTTTTTGGTGAAACATCAAATCACCTAGGTGACTCAGCTCTCCCTACAGCCCAGATTTGGCATCCTGGGACTCCTAGCTTTTCCCAAAACCAAAATCACCTTTGAAAGGGAAGAGATTTCAGACTGGTAATGAGATTCAAGACAACACAACAGGGCAGCTGATGGCAAGTGGGAGAACTGTGTGAGGTCCCAAGGTGCCTACTTTGAAGGGGACTGTACAATGTCCTGTGTATGATGTTTCTTGTAGCTTGTATCTTCTTTAATAAATATCTTTATTTTTCACATTACATGGCTGGATACCTTCTGGACAGACCCCATATTCCAAAACATTTTTTATATTTTAAAAAGTAAAGCACACTTATAGCATATATTGATTTATTACTATGTAAAAGCATCAATCAAAACTAGAAAAAATATACAAGCAATGGCACTCTTTGTGATCCTTTAATCAACTTTTTTTTTTAATTTGAAAGGAAATAAACTGTAAGATTTATATTATTTACAGTATGGTGAGATTTTCAGGCCATATTGCCTCTCTGCCCCCAGCCCCCAAACTGAACATTTCATTCCTTATTGTAACAAAAGATATATCATCACATTTAACGTTTCTGTTGTCAAAAAAAAGGATCAAAGGGCATTTTCCACTCAGACACAAAGCTAGTGAGTTATCATGTTCATAAAATCACAATACAACACACTCTTACCTCTGGATAATTCTGCCCAAAGGACTCTGCAACGAAACAAAGAAAGAGAGTCGGTGGGACACGTGCAACGTACCGCGTACGGGGGCCTACAGCTCCCGAGTGCCGCGCAGCAACACTCTGCAAAGTGTGGGCGGGGAACTGAGGCCCTTTCTTATTCTCATTATTATACCAAGAAGGTGCTCGCCTTTGTATCCTCATTATCTCCAAAGTTTGTGGATGAGTTCTCCTGAGGCTCTATGACCTATGATCTTGCAACAGAATGAATGCAGAAACAGAAGAATTCTGCCAACTTCTATTTAGGCAAACATTACAGATTTGTAAAAGTGTAAAACAATGTTATTCTTCTATTTTTTTAAGAAAGGAATTATTTTTCATAAAAATGCTACTTACATAAACATATAATGATGTCATTATGGTTATTTCTAAATAACAAACTTTTAAAAATCCAGTCAAATAATCTTAAATCCCAAGTATTCCCTAAAATTTTTATTAACAGCAGCCAACCAATAGCAATCACTCCCCTGATTAATAACAGCATCTCGGTTGTGACACAGGCTGGCAGTTGGTTAAACACACATATCTCCATTTCTCAAGCAAAAAATATTTTGGGGACTTCCGGCCAAGATGGAGGCGTAGGTAGACATACTGTGCCTGATCGCACAACCAAAATTAAGGACAACAAAAATTTAGAAACAAAAAAACAACCAGAACTTCCAGAAAAATTGAACTGTACAGAAGTCCAACAACCAAGGAGATAAAATAGACACATTCATCCAGACCGTAAGAGGGGTGGAGTCAGCAGCAGCCAGCAGAAAGGGGGCACAGTAGGACAAAGCACTGGCTGACAGACCCCAGGCTCTGGGTGGCAACAGGCAGACCCAGTGAGGCGTGCAAGGCGGCTGGCTGACCACAGTCACACATTTGCGCTCAGATAAACCAGGAGAAACTGAGGAGCGAGACAGACCGCCCAACCCAGGAGAAATTGGGGAACAAGACAGACCACGCAACCCAGGCCGCCAGAGCAGGGAAATAAAGCCTGAAAAAACAGATTGAAAACACCCGTGGGGGTTGAGGTGCGAGGAGAGACTCCCAGCCTCACAGGAGAGTTCATGGGACAGACCCACAGGGTCCTAGAATGTACACAAACCCACCCACACGGGAATCACCACCAGAACGGCCGAATTTCCTTGTGGGAAGTGGCGGAAGGGACTGAAATCCGAGAGAGCATGAAGCAAGCGCCATTGTTCCTTCTCTGACCCCTCCCCCCACACAGTGTCACAACCCAGCGACTAGGTTGCGCTGCCCTGGTGAACACCTAAGGTTCCGCCCCTCACTACGTAACAGGTGCGACCAGACCCCGCCCCCCCAAAAATGGCCCAAAGGGAAAACCAGATAAAAGCCCCAGAGCAGATACATCTAAGCGATGAAGAGATAGCCAACCTATCAGATGCACAGTTCAAAGCCCTGGTGATCAGGATGCTCACAGAATTAGTTGATTTTGGTCGCAAATGAAAAAGTGAAGGCTACACTAAGTGAAATGAAAGAAAATACACAGAGAACCAATAGTGATGGGAAGGAAACTGGGACTCAAATCAATGGAGTGGACCAGAAGGAAAAAAGAAACAAACAGAAAAGAATGAAGAAACAAGAATTCAAAAAAATGAGGAGAGGCTTAGGAACATCCAGGACATCTTTAATCGTTCCAACATCCAAATTATAGGGGTACCAGAAGGGGAAGAAGAAGAGCAACAAGTGGAAAACTTATTTGAACAAATAATAAAGGAGAACTTCCCCAATCTGGCAAAGAAAATAAACTTCTAGGAAGTTCAGGAAGCTCACAGAGTCCCAAAGAAGCTGGACCCAAGGACGAACACGCCAAGCACATCATAATTACATTACCCAAGATTAAAATTAAGGAGAGAATCCTAGAAGCAGCAAGGAATAAGGGGACAGTCACCTACGAAGGAGTTCCCATCAGACTGTCAGCTGATTTCTCAAAAGAGACTTTACAGGCAAGAAGGGGCTGGAAAGAAGTATTCCAAGTCATGAAAGGCAAGGACCTACAACCAAGATTACTCTACCCAGCAAAGCTATCATTCAAAATGTAAGCAGATAAAATGCTTCCCAGATAAGTTCAAGTTAAAGGAGTTCATCATCATCAAGCCCTTATTATATGAAATGTTAAAAGGACTTGTCTACGAAAAAGATGATTAAAAGTATGAACAGTAAAATGACAACAAGCTCACACTTATCAACAACTGACCCCAAAATCAAATATAAAAAGCAAACTAGGACAGGAACAGAATCAGAGAAATGGAGATCACATTGAGGGTTATCAGTAGGAAGGGGAAGGGGGGAGAACTGGGGAAAAGGTACAGGGAATAAGACACATAAATGGTAGGTAAAAAACAGACAGGGGGAGCTTAAGAATAGTATAGGAAATGGAGAAGCCAAAGAACTTTCATGTATGACCCATGGACATGAACTAAAGGGGAGAATGCTGGTGGGAGGGGGTTGCAGGGCGGAGGGAAATAAAGGGGAGGAAAAAAAAGGGATGACTGCAATAGCATAATCAATAAAATATACTTAAAAAGAATCCTGCTCTGGCTGGTGTAGCTCAGTGGACTAAGCAATGGGCCTGCGAACTGAAAGGTCACTGGTTCAATTCCAGGTCAGGGTGCATGCCTGGGTTGTGGGCCAGGTCCCCAGTTGGAGGCATGTGAGAGGCAACAAATCGATGTTTCTCTCCCTCTCTCCCTGCCTTCCCCTCTCCTTAAAAAGAAATACATAAAAATCTTAAAAGAAAAGCATCCATAGTTAAAAATTATATATCATGAGTGTATCTACATGAATACATTAAAAACTATTAAATCTATTATCACCTAATGTGTAGGAATAGTATCTTTACAGTGTTGAGTATAGAAAGAAACTTGCAAATAATTTATTTACAAAGGTTCTGTATCTGAAAAAAGCAAAAACAAAGCCCTTAGACAATTGTTTAAATGCGTTTGTCTGAGTAAGCCAAAAGGTATAAAAGGATAAACTCCAGACAGTTACCATGTGGAGAAGGGGAGAAAAGTAATTTTTTCTGCACACATACTTATAGTGTTTCCACTGTTGTGATAAATATGAGTATATACTTTATTTATTCATTTGAAAAGCATGACATTAAAGAACCTCAAAGAGCTCTCTTTTTTCTTTTAAAGATTTTATTTATTTATTTATTTTTAGACAGAAGGGAAGGGAGGGAGAAAAAGGAAAAGAAACACCAATATGGGGTTGCCTCTCACGTGCCCCCGACTGGGGACCTGGTCCACAACCCAGGCATGTGCCCTGACTGGGAATCAAACAGGCAGCCCTTTGTTTTGCTCAATATACTGGGCCACACCAGCCAGGGCCTCCATGAGCTTTCTAGGTCTAAACTCCCACTGGCTTATCATTTGCTTATGTTTCTCTTCTAGTTCTATGTATCTTTCCAGGGCAATGGTTGTATATTATTTCAATGTTTTTCAAACAGTAGTACCCCATCCACCATAAATGGACAAATCAATTTAGTGAGCCACAAGTTTCTTTAATAAATTAGAAGATAGCAGAGGGTACTTAGCATAACTGAATTAAGTGTAATTTTGAGAAACTCAGTTATAAATGTAAGTATACATAATGGGTTTTGATAGAAAATATATTATGAGTTGTGAGAAAAGTAAGTTTGAAAAACTCTTATGAAACTTTTACCTCTGGTGCATACTGCTTGATACACAGCACGGGCTCAAAAAGTGGCTGCAGATGTAGGATCTTGAGTGTCCACACTAAGAACACATTATCATTCATTTCCTTTATCTGGCCAGAAATCCTTTCGTATGCTCCCACCATCATATCACTTCTGCTCCTTTCTCCTTTTTCTCTGTAATCACTAATTTTCCGCTTTAAAACTCAGAGTCACTTCCATATTTACATCTTTTGGACCCAGCCTTCTTTTAACTTGTCTAGCCTTCCAACGCTAAATATTCCTTCCTAAGTTTCACACTCATGAGTTTTCTGTATAAATAAAAAAATAAATAAAATCTTTCCCATGACTTTGCTATCTCTTTGAATATACTAGCCTATCATCTTTCTGCCATACTTTAGTCTTTAAAAATAAGGGTCAACTCTTTCCCTCCCTTTTGTCTCCCACACCTTCCTAAAATCATTGTAATTTGGCTTCTGCTCAAGTTGCTGAGGGGGGCCCAAGCTACCTAAAGACTAAATAGAGCAGCCCTTTCCCAGCTCTCAGCCTCAAATGCTCTACAAGTGGCTTCTATGGAAGACACCACACCAACCTATACATTCTCTTCTCCCTCTACTGGATAAATAAATGGAAAGCACTTAAAAACATACCTAGCTCATAGTAAGTATTATGTAACTGTTAGTTAACTGATCATTATCATTATATCATTTATCTTCTTATCCCCTAAATAGGTCAAAACCCTTCAATGGATCTTCTGTACCTTTCTTTAAAAGCACAAATTTTCCAGCTGGGCACTCAAGAGCCTCCACAAAATTGATAACACCAACCCCTTCTCTTGACTTTCTCTTTATTCACAGTACCCACAACCATGCAGGTAAATTCTTTAGGTCTTCTCTCACTGATATCTTATATCAAGCATATCCTAGTAAACACCCGCTCCCCAAATCGAAATACTACAGTGTGTCAATATTTTACCAATCTTAAATGTCCACTCAAAACTCTATCTCCTCCACAGACTTTTTGTTCCTGATTGCCTTTTTTCCCCTGCCCCAAAATATTAATTCCCTCTTCTACAGGTTCTTAGCTCTTTGTAATGACTCTTAAAGGTCTTATGTTCCGCAATGTATTATGGCTATTTACATAATCATTCTAATCTTTCTGCATAACAAAAAGCTCCTTAAAGGTGAAGACCATTTCTTAAATATCGCTGTAGTCCTTTGCAAAGCCAAAAACACCTTCTGATCTTTTATTCAAAGAGAAACACAGCCATTAAAAACAGCAAGTTGTTTAGGAGTTCTGGAAAACGTCAAACATCCCCGGCTACCATGCTAAACACCTAATGAAAGCTTAGAAGAAAGAACTACAGTTTTTAAACAACTTGAGTAAGGTGTAGGGAGGAAATAGCGCTGTCGTTCACACCTCAGTGTTTTACACACCATATCTGGTAGTTACGGAGCTTAAATAGTCAACATAAGGATTCCAGTGCCAACTATGCCATATGCTTGTTCGGTGCCTTCAAGTCACTACCCTCTGAGGCTTTTTTCATCTGTTCCATAACGGACCTCAACTAGAAGATCTCCAAGTTCCCCTCCTTAGGCATCTCGTATTTCTACAAAAAGATTTACCTGTCCAGACACCCAAATCCCTGCCAAGTCTTAAGAGCTTCACTTCAAGCCCCACTCCTTCAGATTCCTTCTCCAGTAACTGTGGTCCTGCCTGTTCTGGGCTATTTCAGCACCTGTGATGTTTGTCATCAAAGCTAAGTTACAAACAATCCTTACAACTCCAAAACTGATCAGAAAATAGCCTACGGGAAAGCAATGCATTTTGCTGAGGCAGAAGCTGGGGCTGTCTCCTCCTGCTGCTGCTGGGTATCAGGAGCGCCCAGTGAGCCACAGTAAAACTAGGTACCTAGAGCTGCAGCCTGAATCCTCTCCCGCCCGGGTTCCCTCTTTTCCAGGACCAAAACGTTCTCTAAGACGCAGCCACAGCCCTCCTTACCCAGCAACTCAAGGTTCATCCCTGAGAACTCCGGCCGCCTGGTTTCAGCTCCAGCGACGACGCCTTTCCCCCCGCCTGTTCCTAACACAGCGTCTAACAGGGGACCGCCGCGAACTGCCTGGCTCTAGCTCCGTAGACTTTCTGGTTTAGAAGACCCTCCGGCTTCCGCTTTCTTCCCCCGCCTTCCCTGTTCGTTCCAACTGAGCTGTCCATATATATGCCTAATTAAAAAGAACAACAAACTCTCTCGAAGTCATTTGATTATAACATTAATTAAGGGATAAAATTTTTTTCAGCGCTTAGTGCTTTAAGAAGTGCAACATTCTTGAGAATGTTTTCTTCCTGGTTGTATAAGTGAACTAGAAATGTCAGGCATATAGTTAGACTACTAGTACTTGCTCTCTTTTGTGTTCAGCGGCGTTTTACCGGCCGGCTGCATCAGAATCCGCAGGAAAGGTTCCGGGCAAATACGACTGACAGGAAAGCTGGAAAGGTCAGCTCAGGGCCCAGGTGTGGAGCGGAGATGCGGTTGTCAAGGCACGTACTCACCTGTATGTAACTAGTTATTGTGTATCTGTCTCAGCCTCGTGGGAATTCACATTTATAAATATAGGCCTTTTATCCCACCGAAATGCACGATAACATTTGTTAGGCCACTGCCTAAGGTTTCCCCGTGTACATAGTGGTGGCCAGGACACTGAAAATGAATTGGAGTCAGAGGTGGGCTGAGTTCCCTGGAGCTCAGTCCGACAGGACCGTGATGAGATACACAAAGCAATTAGAGGCGGCCAGATGGTAACTAACGAAGGAGCAAATTCTATGTTAACAAGTTTCTACTGTGGATGCTGTGGGCTCTCACATAAAACAGCGGCAGTGTAGGTTGCTGCAAAAAGCTAGATCCTCCTATGCAGATTTAATACCAGTAATCCCACCTCCACTCTTCGGGCAATATATTATTCTCTGTGCCTCATTTTCTTAGAGGTAAAATGGGAATGATAACAGTAGTGCTTACAGGATTGCTGTGAAGATCAAATGAGGTAACACATATGAAGCACTTAGAACAGCAAGTACTCCATGAATGTTAGCTAGTATTACTTACAAATCTCTTTCCCCTAAATTATCTCACTTCCTTAAGGCCATTAGAGTAGGTATCAGCCCAATTTGACCAAATGCAGTAATTGAGGCTCAGAGATAATTGACAGTTTGCTTTTCTCCACCTATCCAAAACATTGCCAAAATGTCATCCAAAATATTGTCCACCACCAATGATATATAGGGGCATTTCTCAACACTCTTGCATTCCTTATTATAAGTTCTCACAAAATGCCCATTGAAAAGGTGAGGAAATGTCATTGTTCCATTTAGTTCATAATGAAGGTGAACAACTTTTCACATGTGTAAATGTGTATTTTTCTCTTCCGTGATTTGGCCTTTTCATGTCCTTTGCCTATATTTTGGATGCAGTCTTCACCTTGTTTCCAAAGCAAGGAATAATATCAGATTGATGCTTAAGAGAGAAAACAAGGACAGTGTAGAGTAGGGATTCATTGGAGGAATGGAGAGCAATTAGACTACTGCTGTAATCCTGTGGAGAGATGAGGAATACCTGACTCAAAGCTAGGACAGAAGGAAAAGAGAGAAGGCAATGCCTTGAAGAGATGTATGAGATAGAACTGATAGAGGGTCAGGAGTCCAGCATGACTAACATGTTTCTAGCTTGGGTGGCTCCATTCGCCAGGACAAGGAATGCGGGGAAAGGAACATCTTTGGCGACGTAGATGAAGAATCCAGATTAGGACACATTAGGTTTAAGGAGCCTGTAGGAAATTCAAGAGACCACACAGACTTGGAGTTCAAAGAAGAGATCTGGGCCACTGTATTCTAATGTGCACATTTTCCCACATTTTAAAATATCTGAAATAAAGATATATCTTACATTTTATTATATCTTTTAATTATTTAGCAGTGTTTTTCCTTTCTCGGTGCTACCTAAGATAACTGCGTATTGTATAACTCATGGTATCTTTGATGAGAAGCTGTAGAATTGGCATTGGTGGATTTCACTTTGTGTTAGTTGGAGCTTATTAATACTACCGACTGCAAAGGAAGGTGTCCAGATTTGTGTTGAAGGAAAGAAAAGGAAATTTAATATTCTTCCTTCTTGGTCTGAAGTAACCTGTGCAACACCTGTCATTCAGACTCTGTGAGAAAGAAAAACTTGTTTCTGAGCTAGGCCAAAATTTCTTCTCATTAAAGACTTTTACAGCCCTGGCTGCTGTGGCTCAGTGGGTTGAGCACTGGCCTGTGAACCAAAAAGTTGCTGGTTCAATTCCCAGTTAGGGCACATGCCTGGGTTATAGGCCAGGTCCCCACTAGGGGGCACGCGAGAGGCAACCACCCACTGATGATTCTCTCCCTCTTTCTTTCTCCCTTCCCCTCCATCTAAAAATAAATAAAATTTTAAATTAAAAAAAAAAGACCTTTACAAATCCTACCTAAATTAGGTCAGTTGGTACTTTCTCCAGATGAAAATCAGGTAGCTGTGTCCACCCTCTTCTTTCAACATTGCAAACAAACTTTTTGCTTATAATTTTTTATAATCTTATGGGACCACTATTGTATATGCAGTCCATTCTTAACCAAAACATCATTATGCAGTGCATGGCTGTAGATTCATCAGAGAAATGAGGTCACAGAGCAAACCACTGTCCCCAGAACTGGAGAGACAGAGAACTGCAACTGACCAGAGCAGAAGCCCCTGAGCAGAAACCTCTGCAGGAATCAGTATCAGGGTATGGAAACCTGAATTGTAATGGACGAACTGCTGGAGGCTCAGCATAGACAAGTCTGTGTTAAAAACTCCTGGGGGTCCCAGTCATAAGGGTGCCATTATGTAACAGGGTGCAGCCAGGGGGGGGGGCAAAATAGGGATTTGGAATGGGGCCCAGAAGTCGGTGTGTCCAGAAAATATTAGAAAGACATATAAGATGTCCTCCCCCCTCCCCCCTCAGGTGTGAGTTGGGGGAAGGGACAAATGGAGCAGGGCCATTGAGAGCTATTTTGCATAGCAACAACTTTGCAGCTAACCTCTGGCATGGTCATTTAACATATCTATAACCTTTAACTGGTATCATAGATATGTTCAACAGCTGTGGCCACACTTTGAGCCAGGGAGAAGGGAGTGACTTCCACCCAAGATGTAACTGGGAGGCAACTCCCCCCACCATTTATGGCACCTGTGTGAGAGCTTGGAGATGATTGGCTCCACGCCATGGGGCCACACCTGCCCATATTCGCTAAGCAGCCCAGTAAAGCTGGAAGGAAATGGGAATGCTGGCAAGTGTAGCCGATTGTAGGAGGAGTCAGAAATGGGGCTGCAGAGGAAGACTGGCACGGGGATTTAAATCCAGACACGGTGGCCATTAAGGGGAGAGTGCCACAAGGTTTTGCCAGAATGGGGACCCCCCAAAGCCGGGGGGCGTAGAGAGAATCACTGTGCGGCTTTAGCAGAGAACTGCCACTCAGCTTAGCCAGAGTGGCGATCCTACCCTCTCTGCAGCTCTGGTGGAGAGAAGAACCATGTGGTTTTGGCCAGAGTGCAGACCTCCACAGCTTAGGTAGAAGAGGACCGACTGCGTGGCCTGGGAAGCAGGAGAGACTTCGCCTGGAAGAAGGATGAAAGAACTCTTGCCAGTAGGCCATGAGAAGGTGCCACATGGCTTTGGATTAATTAGTGATCCTGCCTGGACAGCGACACAGTTGACGGTGTCAGGAGCCTGGATCCCGGATATTTGCTTCTTTTCCTGAGTTATGGTACCCTGAATTAGGGGAGGGGCAGAAGGAAACACTCTGGGCATCTGTGGGTATCTTAAAAGATTTTGATATTTTAATGAAGAAGTTAGGTCACTACTTTAAGTCTGTATAGCATTAAATAAACATTTCCTTTCCTTTTCACAAATCTCTGGCATTGAGAGAAATCTTTCCTTAAGGCAACAATCGAGCCCAGTAGGGGGTCCTTTTGGTAATAGTATATCGTGACCCCCTGGGCCCCTTGGCCCGGCGTGTGAGTGGCATATGCCTGCTCTGTAACAATTACACTTTTGTGAGTTTTACCCCCAGGAGCTAAACCAGTTCTCTCAGTGAATATGGGAGAAAAAATCCCCTTGTGCTTCCACCAGGGGGGAGGGAAAGGAACCATTTTGAAATATGCTAGAACATTCTGTTCTTCTTAACAAAGCTTGCCCCTGAGAGAAATTATTTTATCAAAACCTAAGCTGTTGGGGGTTTTAGAGCCTAACCAACCTGGGAGGAGGGAAATCCCCAACTCCACCCAACTCTAGCTTTCCATGTGGGGGAAAATAATTATCCAACCACAGCCCACAATCTAGCCATCTTGTCACAGGGTGTAGTGGGGAGGGGAGCAGGGGAAATGAGAAGCACTTGCAAAGTTCACAGTCCAGAGACACAGCCCACTAAAACACTGAGCCATAAACGTAGGACTCGAGAATGCTTCCCCTCCCCGATGCCTCACCACCAGATTACCAGGGCCAATTTACTGCAGTTCCTTTTGCCAAGGACAGCATGTCCAGCTACCAAGAAATATCGACAAGGTGTACTAAAAGGAAAAAAAAAGTTTGAAGAGACAGAGAAACCATCAGAATCAGACCTAGTTATGGCAGGGATATCAGAATTATCACACAGGGAATTTGAAGTAACTATAATTATCACACTAAAAGCTCTACTGGGTAGACAGCATGCAAGAACAGATGGGCACAGTAAGCCAAGAAATGGAAATTCTGAGAAAAAAAATTGTAGAGATCAAAAACACAGTAACAGAAATAAAGAATGCCTTTGTTGGTTTTATCGCACAGGTAGCAAACACGAGGCCCACAGGCCAAATCTGGCCTCCACCTTCTTTTATCCCGCCGAGCTCTCCCTTAACTGTTAAGGACTAGTTACATTTATATAGTCCTAAAATTACATTCGGCCCTTTGAAGGAAACCTCGAGGCTTATGTGATCCCCAGTGAAAATGAGTTTGACACGCCTGGATTATTAGTGGTTTGGTTGCAACTGAGGAAAGAAACTCTGAGCTTGAGGATATGTCAAAAGAAACATCTAAAACTGAACAGCAAAGAGAGAAGGGACTGAAAAACACAGAATGTAACATCCAAGAACTGTGGACATCTAAAAAAGGTGTAAAATACAGGTAATGGAAATATCAGAAAGAGAAGAAAGAGAAAGGAACAGAAGAAGTATTTGAAGAAGTGATGGCTGAGAAATTCCCTAAATTAATGTCACACACTAAATCAGAAATCCAGGAAGTTCGGAAGACACCAAAGAGTGTAAATTCCCACCACACCCCCAAATGAGTGAAATATTTAAAGTATTGGAGGGAAAAAAACACCAAGTTAGAATTCTCTGCACTGCAAACTTATCCTTCAAAAGTGAAGGAGAGACTTCCAGCCAAGATGGAGGCGTAGGTGGACACACTGTGGACACAAAATTAAGCACAACAAAGATTTAGAAACAAGAAAACAATCAGAACTTATAGAAAATTAAACTGTATGGAAGTCCAACAACCATTCATCCAGACCAGTAAGAGGGGTGGAGTCACGGCAGGAAAAAGTGGAGGTTGGTGGACGTGGGCACACAGGCAGTGGCTGGCAGATCCCAGGTGTACAGGCAGCAGCTGGTGGACCCCAGGCATGGGGTAGCAATGGGCATACCCAGTGAGGCCACGAAAGGTGGCTGGCTGACCAGGTGGTCCCACATTCTCGGACAAATAATCCAGGTGAAGGGGAAGGAGCAGAGGAGACTGGAATCCGAGAGAAAGTGAAGCAAACACCATTGTTCCCTCTCAGACCCTGCCCCAACATATAGTGTCACAACCCAGCAACTGGGCTGCCCCACCCTGGGGAACACCTAAGGTTCTGCCCCTCACTATGTAACAGCTGCAACCAGACCCCCCCCCAAAAAAATGGCTCAAATGGGAGAACAGATCAAAGCCTGAGAGCCAATTCATCTAAGTGACCAAGAGATAGCTAACCTATCGGATGCACAGTTCAAAGCACTGGTGATTAGGATGCTCACAGAATTGGTTGATTTTGCTCACAAACTAGATGAAAAAATGCAGGCTACAATACGTGAAATGAAGGAAAACACATGGGGAACCAATAGAGATGGGAGGAAATGGGGACTCAAATCAATGGAGTGGACCAGAAGGAAGAAACAAACAACCAAACAGAAAACAAGGAAGAAACAAGAATTCAAAAAAATGAGGAAAGGCTTAGGAACCTCCAGGACATCTTTAAACATCCCAACATCCGAATTATAGGGGTACCAGAAGGGGAAGAGGAAGAGCAACAAGTAGAAAACTTATTTGAACAAATAATCAAGGAGAACTTCCCCAATCTGGCAAAGGAAATAGACTTCCAGGAAGTCCAGGAAGCTCAGAGAGTCCCAAAGAAGTTGGACCCAAGGAGGAACACACCAAGGCACATCGTAATTACATTAGCCAAGATTAAAATGAAGGAGAGAATTCTAGAAGTAGCAAGAGATAAGGGGACAGTCACTTACAAAGGAGATCCCATCAGACTCAGCTGATTTCTCAAAAGAGACCTTACAGGCAAGAAGGGACTAGAAAAAAGTATTTGAAGTCGTGAAAGACAAGGACCTACATCCAAGATTGCTCTATCCAGCAAAGCTGTCATTTAGAAGAGAAGGGCAGATAAAGTGCTTCTCAAGTAAGGTCAAGTTCAAGGAGTTCATCATCACCAAGCCCTTATTCTATGAAATGTTAAAGGGACTTATCTAAGAAAAAGAAGATAAAAACATGACAGTGAAAAGACAGCAAACTCACAGATATTAACAACCACACCTAAAACAAAGTAAACAGCTAGATCAGGAACAGAAACACAGAAATGGAGATCACATGGAGGGTTAGTAACAGGGGAGTGGGAGGAGGGGAGAGGGGGGAAAAGGTACAAAGAATAAGTAGCATAGACAGTGGATAGAAAATAGACAGGGGGAGGGCAAGAATAGTGTGGGAAATGTAGAAGCTAAAGAACTATGATACATGGACATGAACTAAAGGGGGGAATGTGGGTGGGAGGGGGTATGCAGGGTGGAGGGGAATGATGGGGGAGAAATGGGACAACTGTAACAGCATAATCAATATAATATATTAAAAAAGTGAAGGAGAAATAAAGACTTTCTCAAACAAAAAATGAGGGAATGTGTGTTTTCAGTAGACCTGTCTGTCAAGAAATGTTGAAAGAAGTTCTTCAGACAGAAGGAAAATAACATAGGTTGGAAACTCGATACACATAGAGAAAGGAAGAGCGTCAGAAAAGGAATAACTAAAGTTAAAGAAAAAGTTTTAATTGTCTTATTCTTAATTGATCTAACAGAACAGTTTGTTCAAAGTAATAATAGTGACAATTATATATACACACATATTCTTATGTATAAGTGAAATGAATGACAGCAATGATATAAAGCATGAGAGGGAGGAATTAAGATTATTTTGCTATTATAAAGTACTTGTACTAGTTGTGAAGAAGTACAATGTTATTTGAAGGTGGACTTGGATTCGTTGTAAGTGTACATTGCAAACTCTAGGGCAACCCCTAAAAACACTTTTAAGAAAAAGTATAGTCAATATTCTTTTTTTTTTCCTTTTTTTTTTTAGATTTTTTATTTATTTATCTTTAGAAGGGAAGGGAAGGAGAGAGAGAGAGAAACATCAATGTGCGGTTGCCTCTTGTATGTCCCCTGCCGGGAACTGGCCTGGCAACCCAGGCATGTGCCCTGACTGGGAATCGAACCGCGATCCTTCAGTTCGCAGGCCCGCGCTCAATCCACTGAGCTACACCAGCCAGGGCTATAGTCAATATTCTTAAAAAGGAGAGGAAACAGAATGTTAATAGCACCTGAGGCGCAAAAAAAAAAAAAAAAAAAAAAAAAAAAAAAGTGGAAGACAAAAATAGGAGCAAACAAAAAGAGCAACAAACAGAAAAGAATAATAAATATAGTATATATTAATCCAACTATCACTACTCACATTAAAAGTCAATCTAAATACACCAATTGCCCTGGCTGGTATGTCTCAGTGGACTGAGTGCTGGCCTGTGAACTGAAAAGTCTCTGGTTTGATTCCCAGTCAGGGCGTATGTGTGGGTTGCGGGCCAGGTCCCCAGTTAGGGGCACAGGAGAGGCAACTGATCTATGTATCCCTCACACATGAATGTTTCTCTCCCTCTCTATCTCCCTCCCTTCCCTCTCTCTAAAAATAAGTAAAATCTTTAAAAATATATAAATAAATAAATAAACCAACTGAAAGACAAACATTGTCAGAGTGATTCAGAAGCAAGACTCAACTGCCCTGCCTCATGTGGCTCAGCTGGTTGGAGCATCATCTCATCCCACAAAATGAAAGGTTGTGGGTTTGATTGCTGGTCTGGGCACATGCCTAGGTTGCAGGTTCAGTCCCCGGTTGGGGCACATGTGAGAAGCAACTGATAGATGTTTCTCTTTCACATTAATAGTTTCTCTCCTCTCTCTCCCTCCCTTCCCCTCTAAAAATCAATAAGCACGTCCTTAGGTGTGGTTAAAACATTAAAAAAAAATAACTATATGTTGTCTACGAGAAACCCAATTTAAATATAAAGATACATATTGCTTAGAAATTAAATGGATAGAGAAAGATGTACTATATAGTCAAAGAAAACCAAAGTAGCTATATTACTTTCAGTCTGAGCAAAGAAACTTACCAGGGCATTCCACAATGACAAAGGGGTCAGTTCTCCAAGAATAACATCTTTAATGTGTATGTACTTAATAACAGACGGTAAAAATACAAAAGGCAAAAACTGATAAACTACAAGGAGAAATAGATGAATCCACTATTACGTAGGAGACTTCACCACCTCTCCAGCAAAAATGGACAGATCCAGCAGGCAGAAAGTCAGTAAGGCTGTACTCAGTGACACCACCGATCACCTGGGTATGATGGACCTCTACAGACTACGCCATCCAACAACAGTAGAACAATGTTCTTCTTAAGTTTGTGTGGACCATTCACCAAGATAGATTGTCTCTGGGCCATAAAACACACCTTAACAGATTTAAAAGAACAGAAATCATACAATGTCTGCTCTCAGACCACAATGGAATTAAACTAGAAATCAGTAACAGAAAGATAGCTGGAAAATTCCAAAATTAAACAACACACTTCTAAGTGACACATGGGTCAAAGAAGAAATCACAGGTCTGGATTAAAAAACACAATGCCATTTATATGAACACCCTAAAATGAAAAATGTAGGTATAAATCTAACAAAACATGTATAAGATCTATATGAGGAAAATACAAACTCTGGTGAGAGAAATCAACGCGGAACTACGGAAATGAAGAGCTCTCCTATGGTGAGATGGGGGAAGGTCAATGTTGCCAGGATGCCAGTCCTTCCCAATTTGCACTGTTTTTTTCAGGGTGTTCCCAGACAAAACCCCAGCCAGTCATTGTGTGGGTGTCACAAGCTGATTCTGAAGTTGATATGGGGAGACAATAGCCAACCTAATATTGAAGGAAAAGAACAAAGTCAAATGACTGACACTACCTGACATCAAGATTACTGTAAAGCTACACTAAGACAGTGTGGTGGGGGGGGCACCGCCAGCAGAGCCCCCGTCTGTCAGGGATGAAAATAAAACTACCAAGACATGATCTGCTTGGGGAGGAGAGGTGGTCAAACTCTCAAAGGAGAATGACCCAGAGCCCCTTCCTCACTGGGCTTTTATTGGATTCAAATACACAGGAATACAGGTTTAACATGTCAAAGAAATCTGAGGGCTTAATCTGAATCAGTGTCTGTCAAGAAAGGGGGTTGCAAAACTTTGGGAGACATACTCATTTCCTCCTCGGACCCTTATCATTTAAATGAGAGCACTCTTAGCAAAGCAGGTTTCACAGGACTTTAGGAATTCTTTCTTATGTCCGATCACCTGGGGAACGGCTCTGGCCGGCACAGGGCTGCACTGCTCATGGTCATAGTTTCAAGCTTTAAGCCAATTAGGCCCAGGAAGCAAGAGATAAACAAGACATCTCCCAGACAGAAATGGGGACTCTGGCTATGTCAGAATAGCTGGGGGGCGAGGGTCCATCACCCCCTCTTTGCTGCAGTCCCCCAAGTCCTTCCATGACGGCCTCCCAAGTGGTCGTGTCTGGCTTAGGTTGCCTCTCCTGTGAGGAGTCTTACCCGTCATTGACTAACCAACTAAGCACTGGGGCCAGAGATGGATGAGGCAGAAGCAGCGCTCCTGCCAGGGAGATAAGCTTTGTCTCCTTAGTAGCTCACGTCCTCTTGACAGATGAAGTGGGTCCCTAGGCTCTTACTCAGCCCACCATGGGGGGAGGGTTACAACTCCTGAGACCAGGCTGAACGGTCCACAACAAGTGTGGTATTGGTGAAAGAATGGATAAATAGACCCATATAAATACAGTCAACTGATCTCTGACAAAGGAGCAAAGGCAATACAATGAAGAAAAGATAGTCTTTTCAACAAATGGTGCTGGAACAACTGAACATCCACATACAAAAAAATAAATAAATCTAGATACAGAACTTATACCCTTCACAAAAATGAACTAAAACTGGATCACAGAACTAATTGTAAAATGCAAAACTATAAAATTCCTAGAAGATAATATAGGAGGAACTCTAGATGACCTCAGGTATGGTGATGACTTTTAAATACAACACCAAAGGCACAATGCCCGAAAGAAAGAATAGATGAACTGGTCTGCATCAAAATTAAAATTTCTGCTCTGTGAGAGCCATTGTCAAGAGAATGAAAAAGACAAGCCACAGACTGGGAGGAAATATTTGCAAAAGACATGTCTGATAAAGGACCACGATCCAAAGTAGACAAAGAACTCTTAAAAGTCAACAATAAGGAAACGAACAACCTGATTTTAAAATGGGCAAAATATCCGAAGACATCTCACCAAAGAAGACATACAGATGGCATGATATGAAAAGATGTTCCACATCATGTGTCATCTGGAAAATGCAATTTAAACCACGAGATGCCATCAAAATCCAGAAGACTGACAACTTCAACGCTGATGAAACGTAGAACAGGAACTCTCACTCACCGCTGGTGAGAATGAGAAAGATAGTCACTTTGGAAGACAGTTTGGTGGTTTCTTAACAGAACCAAACATATTCTTATCATACAAACCAGTAATCATGCTCCTTGGTTTTTAGCCAAAGAAACTGAAAACTACGTCCACACAAAACCCAGCCCCTGGACGTCTGTAGCAGTTTCAAAGCTTCCAGCTTCCAGCATCCCTATCAATGCCCAGTGTCACATCCAGCCTTGACTCTGTCCCTCGCCTTCTTACATCATCTTGGAGCTGCTGTAGCTGTTCTCACCTGCAGCCCCTTTCCAGCTCTTTCTGCAGTTCCTGCTCCCCTCCACTTACCTAGATGTGAGAAGACGCGCTCCAGGGTCCCCACTGGGGGCGATGGGGCAGCGATGTCCCTTTCCTCTCTCCACACTGCCCTGTGCCCCCACCTCGCTTCTCTTCTGCTGTGCGGGCTTCCTGCAGCCCCGCTTCACCTTTTCATGGATGTCCGTGTTCTCTATAGATGAACTGACATCTACTGGGGTGGGGGTGGGGGCACCAAGGGGAAGGCTCCATTTCCCCCTCACAGGGAACTTCTCTTCAGCCTCAAGAACTTGGCAGTGACGCCAGCCCACAGAGAGGGACAGAGGTCTCCCCCGGGACCCTGCCATCCCCCCCAGTTACAAGTCTTCAAGTCTACCTGAATGGGGCCTGACAGAGATTCTTTGCTTGAACCTTCTCCCAGGCTCATCTGCATGTTTCCTTGTAAAATCTGGTTTTATCAAAACTCCTGCTAAAGTCAGTTTTACCAGAACGTCCCTCCCCTTCAAGATGTGATCAGGTTCCTCCTCTGCCACCACCCCTGTCTTTATCAAGAATTCTGTTAGGTTGCTCTAGCCAGAATCCTTCTTATCCCTTTGTTTCCCCTCAGTAACTTTCCATCCACCCAGCTCCTTGGCTATCCATTGCCCAAACTCTATCCAGAGTCGAGCCCCATCTCTCTTCCCACTGTAAAATCCCACCGCACTGGCTCTAATACTTCCACAATTGGCCATCTTTAACAACTGTCCTTGAACTCTTTTCTTTAACAAGTCCACTTTCACAGTGGCTTCTGCTTCTTGGAGCCAAACCTCCTTGGGTGTAGTCATTGAAATACAGCAAATTACCAAAGTCAAACCTCAGGGGAACCCTGTGCCCAGCTGGTCTTCACCCCTTCCTCAGGCTGCCTTGCCCTTCGCCTGCCCTGGCTTGCAACCCCACCCCCAGCTTCTGCTTCAGCAAGCTCTTCCAGTGCTATTCTTGCATCCGAGGGCCATTTGGTTGATGGCATCAGCTGCCCCAGACTCCTCTGTAGCACCCGAATTGGATGGAGGTTCCATACATGAGGCTCTGCCAGACCCCATGGCTGGAAGAGAGATGAAGGAGTCCATTTGCCAGCCTCCTTTTCAACTCAGAGTCCCGTGGGAGCCGTAATTAAGAAAGGAAAACTGGCCTGGGAATCAGGGGACAAGGTTAGTCTTGTCCTGGCCTCCCACCAGCTGTGAGATGTCCTTTTCTCTCTGGCTCTCAGTGTCCTCTGCTGTGAGAGAAGAACTTAAGTGGGATGCTTACAGGGTGTCCAACCCGTAGCCGAGGATGGCAATGAACACAGCCCAACACAATTGTGAATTTACTTAAAACATCACTGAGTTTTATTACTTAGATATGTATGTTTTCTATATTAGTGATCACATATTTGGGACCTTCTCAATGATTTTAAAAGATTATTGAAAGGGCTACTGCATAATTAGGGTTATTATGTGAGGGCTTTATTGCTTATCTGTGGTGGCGGATGTCATGAAAATTATGCACAGACCTTTTATTTGCTCATCAGTTTTCATTAGTGGTTGTGTATTTAACATGTGGCCCAAGACAACTCTTCTTCCAGTGTGGCCCAGAGATGCCAAAGGGTTGCACACCTCTGCTTTGAAAGGTCTTTCCATCTCCCATTCAGTCTCTGACAGCTTCCCGAGCTGCTGCCCAAGGATCACCTCTCTCGGAGGGAAAAGAAGAAACAGTGGAGGTCTTTGTCACCACTTCTTATTCCACTTACTAAGTCTTAACGCAGCCCAATGGGGAAGCATGCCCAGAGTTGGTTATGGCACCAGAAGCTGGAGGGGAAAGTGTGACTCTGGGGCTGAAGAACACAGGCACCAAGATCTGCCAGCTGTGGCTACAGCCTTGGGCCAAAGACATGGCCTGTTCCATCTCCTGAATGTGGTGCAACATTTAAAATGGCAGAGACCTTGGACTTCTTCCCTGCAGCCTCAAAATGGGTCAATTTTGAAATTATCTCAGGCCCACAGTTCCCCATAGGATCAGCTGAGGCCTACTTTGCAACGTTATTGCTCATTTAAAAATAACTTTAAAAAGGTTTTATTTATTTTTAGATAGAGGGGAAGGAAGGGAGAAAGAGAGGGAAACATCAATGTGTGGTTGCCTCTCACGCACCCCCTACTGGGGACCTGGCTCACAACCCAGGTACGTGCCCTGACTGGGAATCAAACCAGCGACCCTCTGGTTCAGAGGCCAGCACTCAATCCACTGACCCACATCAGCCAGGGCTCATTACTCTTCAAATTGACATCTGACAGGGCTCATTACTCTTCAAATTGACATCATTCATGATTCCTTCACCCGCCTAAGGTGTTGATGCTTAAGAGGTCTAGAGGTCTCCCTAATAAACTTCCCGCATACTAATGTCTCTCGGAGAGCTAGAGCTGTAGGAACACGACATGTGGCCTACAAGGTCCTTCATGATCTGGCCCCTGCCGATCTTTCTAGTCTTATTTCTCCCCAGGGCCCCATGCCTCTATTCTACAGCATCATTGAACTCTCAGTTCCCTGAACATCAAGTTCCTCTCTTGCTCTGTGCAAATTTGTGCATGTCTTCACGTAGCTTACTGAACAAATATTCATTATCCTGCTCTGTCACTCATGGGCCTGACAGGACAGAGATGGCATACTCAAAAAGGGGAACTAGAAAGTTTAACGAAGGGGCTATTTAAAAAATGTGCCCTGGCTGTGTAGCTCAGCTGGTTAGAGCATCATCCTGATATGCCGAAGTTGTGGTTCGATCCCCGGTCAGGGCACATACAACAATCAACCAATGAGTGTATAAATAAGTGGAACAACAAATTCATGTTCCCCTCTCCCTTCCTCCCTCTCCCTAGAATCACTCACTCACTCACTCACTCACTCAAAGGTGTAAGCAGGGCTATGGGCAAACCAACAAAACATCCTAGAACTGGTAGCAGTGGAGTAGCAGTGGGAAGCTGCTTGGCTTTGATGGGGTGAAGGGAAGACCAGTCCATGGAACCTGTGAGTGAGAGCTGTGGCTGTAGGAGAGAGCCAGACAGGAGCTGTTACCTTGAGGGAGAAGGCAGCCGCGCCAACCCAGTCCAGCTGGCAGTGAGCTAGTGTAAAGAATTCCCTAATCTCTCTTTCCTAACCACTGTCCAGACTCCTACTAGGGCAGCTGAACCTAAATGGAAGTCCCAGAGCAAAAGATGTAGTCCACAGATACCAGCTTGTGGGGACACAGAGCTGGGTGAAGCGGGGAAGGTGGATTTGGAGGGGCAAAGAGAATGTGCTCCCATAATCCCCACTGTGTGCCAGACACCGAACAAAACAGCATAGCATCTGCCCTCATGTTTAAAGTCTTGCAGAGGAAAATTGACTCTCATCAGTGAATCATAAAAAGTGATAAAAAAATGCTCATTATTTCTATGTACACATAAAACACAAATTCACCATGAGCTAGCCCATTCAATCAAATTCCAATAGATTTTTAAAAACTGGCATCACATAGACTTAGTTAATTGCCCACAATGTAATTGTTGTAAATCCTTAACCGAAACAAAAAAAGAGGAATTTATACTCACACTTGGAAATTTTAAAACATACCCATGTAAAACTCAGGGCAAAGAAATCATAACGGCAATAAGAAAACACTGAAAGCTGAACGGTAACAATGATGCCACACACTGGAACCTGTGGGATGCAGCGATGGTCCTTAAAGGGAAATCCTGGACTTTAGTATTTATGTTAGAAACGAAGAAAGGCTGAAAATTCATGAGCTAAGCATCCAGTTTAGACAGGGGGAAACAATGAATATTGGAATAGCCCTAACAAGAACAAAGAAGACAATTAAGAGCAGAAATTAATACAGCAGAAAACGCAGGCACTGTGAGAGAAACCACCAAAAGCCGGCCCCCTGGGAAGAACAGAGAGCGGCTGGGCTGCAGCTCACCCGCACACGGGGGTGACGCACGCAGCGAAGACCAGTGCGCCCCGGAGACCGCAAGTCCGCCTGGCGAGAGCCGGAGACTCACTGAGGAAAAAGACACCATTTCTGTAAAGCTCAAGAATATGTAAAACCAAAATATACTGTTTAGGGTCCATGCATATTTGGGAAAACTTTTTTTTAAAGCACAAGAATAAGCACAATAGTAACTTTGGGGCAGGAAGGGCATCTGGGGAGAGCACCCAGGGGCTTCAAAATTACGGTTAATGTTCTGGTCTACAAATTACATGGTGACTTCACATTTTAAAAACTGTTTCATAATTACAAGGATGCTACATATGCTTTTTTGCAAATATCAAACAGTAAATAATAACTTTTTAAAAATCGATTTCAGAAAAGGAGAGAAATATTGAGCAGTTGCCTCCCATATGTGTCCCCACCAGGAATCAAACCTGCAACCTGGGTATGCACCCAGACCAGGAATTGAACCCGCAGCCTTTTGGTGTACAGGATGATGCTCCAACTAACTGAGCTACCTGTCCAGGGCAATAATAACTTTCCAAAACTATAAGCAAATCCTGCTCAGTAAAATGTCCCAGATGAACCCCGTATTGTCTCCATGTTCCTACCTTGGAACCTGGAGCAGGTCCCCCTATTTTCAGAGCCTGAGGCTTCATGTTGAACCTGGCACTTCCCCATCCTTTTGCTTTTTCAACTCCTGGATTTCACACAAAAGCTCCGATTTCACATATTCTTAGATGCTTCAGAATCTTTTTAAATTTTTTCATTTTATTTTTGATTTTTAGAGAAAGCGAGAACAGGAGAGAAACATCAGTGTGAGTGAGAAACATCAATTGGCTGCCTCAACTGGGGACACGCCCCACAACCCAGGCATGTGCCCCAACTCGGGACCTAACCTGCAACCCAGGCATGTGCCACTGACCTGGAACTGAATTGGCGACATTTCACTTTGTGGGATGACGCCCAACCCACTGAACCACGATGGTTGGGACATGCATCTTTAATATTAATTTCTTTGGGAAGCCACGTTGAGAAAAAAAGGAAGAAAGGAAATAGAAGCCAAGCGGGGGGAGGGGGGGTCTTCTTTCAATGGGAAAACAAAACAAAACAAAACCCCAGAGATTTCGAAATGTCCTCCAAGAGACCCAGTTATGGCTCTGGTCTACAAATCTACTGTCATGACCGACTATGCCTCCCCAGCAGCGCCAGAAGGGTGAGTATGAAGTCAAGCAGCCCAAGCAGCGAACCATAGTGGACACCTGCCATCTAGGGCCTGTCCTGAATCTAGGTCCATTTTCTAACAGCTCTTTGGTTAAACTTTAGGAATTAACATCTCCAGTGAATACAATTTTAGTGAGCAGGAAGATCTACCTTTCACCATAGTATCTGGGGTTGGACAGAGCCTTCTGGTTCGGAACCAACACATCTGGGAACCAACACACTGGGCCTGGGACCTAAGCTGGGCCAGTCGAGAAAATTCTCCCTGGCTGCTGACTTGAGTGAAGATGGCTCTTCACAGCCACAGTGAGTCCTTTTCAGGAGTCTGCCAACCCCTTCTGGTTCCTACCCATTGACTCTGTGAGCCTGATCTTCCAGTTTCCTCTTGATCTTGTAGGCCCCTAGTATCTTTCCAAAACGTACTTCCTTTCTCCTAAATTTGTCATTTCATTCATTTTCTTAAAAGATGAGAAAAACAGATGTTCATAGCAGACGAACAGTTCAATAACAGAAATTCAATACACTAAAAGTTGAAAGCTCTCTCCCTATGAATACCATTGGTACCAGTTTGCTACATGGCCTTACAAACATTTTCTAGCATTGTGTGTGTGTGTGTGTGTGTGTGTGTGTGTGTGTGTGTATGGAGAGGGAGAGAGGGAGAGAGGGGGGGAGAGAGAGAGAGAGAGAGAGAGAGAGAGAGAGAGAGAGAGAGAGAGAGAGAGATGGGCTAGATCTCTAGATAATATGGGGTTATGGGGAATGGAAAGGATTTTTACATAAAAGGGATCATAACAAATATACTCTTATATAAATTATTTTTTAACCCAATGATACAGTATAAATACCTTTCCTTTTTAGTACATAGAGATCTGTCATTCCTTTTAATAGATGCATAGTATTCCATGGTATGAGCTCCATAATTTAATCTTCCCTTGTCAGACAACATCGTCTCCAATTTTTTAGCATTACGAATAATGATGCAAGGGGTTGGGGGGAGGGAGGAGAGGGTAAAGGGGGGGTAAATGGTGATGGAAGGAGACTTGACCTGGAGTGGTGAAGACACAATAGAATATACAGACGATATACTATAGAATTGCACACCTGAAACCTATATAATTTTATTAACCAGTACCACCCCAATAAATTCAATAAAAATACATTAACTTTGCAAATAATTTAACTAGTTGCTTTCTTTATTACTGTAAAATGAAGTGGTTAGTAAATCCTTAGGACAGGATTTCAAAAAATAAATTTATCCAAGTTTTTAGTAGAAAATGAGAGAAGTAATGATGCAATGAACACCTTTATACTTACATAGCTTTGCACACTGTGCAAACATTTATGTAGGTGGGGGATTGCCTAGAAAACATTTCTGGAACAAAGGATATATACATTTTTAAAATATTTTATTCATTTTTATTTTTAGACAGAGGGGAAAGGAAGGAGAAAGAGAGGGAGAGAAACATCAAGGTACAGTTGCCCCCAACTGGGGGCCTGGCCCGAAACCCAGGCATGTGCCCTGACTGGGAATCCAACCGGCAACCCTTTGTTTCACAGGCCGGCACTCAACCCACTGAGCCACACCAGCCAGGGCAGGATATATACATTTAAGATGTTTATATTAGATACTGCCATAGTGCCTTTTTCTGGCTATACCCACTTCCCAAAAACATCTGGAAGAAGTACTCATCACCCACACTTATAAATAGGTTTTTAATATTTATTTTCAGGAATTTGATAGATGCAAGCATCTTTTTGTCTTTCACATGCATTTCCCCTGATTACTAGTGAGGATAAATATATTTTTCAATTATGTATTAGCCAATTTATTTAAAAATTTTTTATTGGTTTCTTCATATATTAGGAATATGAATCTTTTGTCAATTATATAATTATTCCCTCCAAATAGTGATCTGTCTTAATTTTGCTTTTGGTGTCTTTGTATATGTATTTGTTCTTTATAATTTCCATCATTTTTTTCTTTATGGCTTCTGGGGTTCCTAATCACACTCAAAAAAGTTCTCCCATCCCCCAAACTACAAATGAACATACTCACATGCATTTTTCCCTGGAGGTAGAATAGCACAGCACAGTGGTTAGTTGTAGAAGGAAAGGTTCTGGAGCTGGACTTCTTAGGTTCAAATCCCAACTCTGGCATTTATCGGTTACATGACCTTGGTACTTAACTTTCTCATCAATAAAATGGGGATCTGGTGAAGGTTAAGTTAATATATGTAAAGCATTTAGAATAGTGCCTAGTATATAACAAATACTCAATGTATATGCCATTATCTAGTTCCTTTATAGTTCTTTTTTATATTTAGATCTTTGGTATACTTAAAAAATTTTTTTTCATGATTTGAGGCTATTTTTTCCCTCAGGTGAATAGCAATTTTATAAAGTAGTCTGTTTCCCACTAACTTGAAATCCCACCTTTAGCATACACTAAGGAACAGGCTATCCCTGAGAGGGCCTTAAGAGACCCACACCAGGTCATGGCCACCTGCAACTGCACTGCAAAGGCCACTCAATGAACACTTTGCGGACACCTTGGGATCCTGCTGAAGGTAAAAATATCTAAGTTAAATGTAACAATGTTCAGAAACTTGGTGGCCTCTCCCTTCTGAACGCCACCCAATCACAGGCCCAGGAAGGCCACCCCAGTTGCCCTACTCAAAGGACAAGCCTGCTGAGGGAGGTGTTCTTGGAAAAGCATGCCCAATCTAAAAATGTATATACTACAAGCGATTTTCTCCAAAGCAAGAATGGTTAGAGAAAAAGAGAACTTGTACTGAAATTTATGCCAGAGAATATGATACATGCATGTAAGATGGGAGATATTTGGCCATATAGGGTGGTTGAATTAGCGGAGTTTCACAAGCGTAAGAGGCTCATCTGCATTAAATGACTTTTGTGGAGGGGTATGCACAGAGCCACTGAGATACTTTAGACTTTCCTTTAAGACCGAATTAAAAACATACCAACTGTTTAAGGTATGCTGCCATCTCCTGGCTAAACCTGTGTTGCAGCCAAATCACAAGCAGTTACAGCAAAAAGTGACACAGCCTTGCAAGCCTGATACAGTAACCCAAAACATAACAAAACATACACCCTGGGGAAAAGGTGGCGTGCTGCCTGTTCACATTCCCTGGCCACTACAGATAGTGCCACTCTGCTGGTAGTGGCCTCAGACGGGGACTGTTGGGCACTGTCTAACAACCAAATCTGAAGGGGGGCTGAGACTAAATAGAAAATTCCAATATTCCAAACGCAAATAGGCCAGTATATAGATTCCATCCCTGGATGCTCTCAGTATAATAAAGAATAGCTAGGCTCATGCACGAGCTCAGAATGCTGCATGCTTGTGGTGAAAAGAAGCGGGAAAAGAGAGTATAAACCCCAAAAAGGCTCTGAAAAACAAACTGCTATCACCACACCTTGCTCCCCTCTTCTCCACTGACCCACCTTCCATTCCCTTGCCCTACTTTCTGACAGTGTTAACGTCGCCTGGAAACCATGAGCGATCTATGGGGGAGTGGCATATTCCATCAATCTCTAAGGCAATCTGAAAGACTGCACAGGTCCCAGTGGAAATGGAATAGAATCAGGAGTGTCCTGTTAACACAGGGGAAACAAAAGCCAAACACATAAATCTAAAATGTTAATGTGACCTTTATTATACAGCACATCTGGTATTTGTGCATGCCAACAACTATACAGAATACTCTATAAAACCAGACCAACCCTTCAAAATTACACTCAGTGAAGACTTGTCCCTTAATTGCGTCTCTTAAAAATACACACACAATTAACAGGGTCCTGCTGTAACAATGTGGAAATGTAACAACATGGAAAGAGACAGGTAGCACAAGAAAGGAGAGAGTGTAAGGACTAAAGTTTTTGCCAAAGTAATTTCTCTTGTTATTGCACTTTTATTCTACACCCTTAGTATATAACATTTTTATTCAACACTGTAATAAACATTAGTGCTTTAAAACAAACAAAAGTATTACATAAAGACAAAAGACAACAAGCTGTCCAGACCAATCTTCCTTTCAGCCCTCTGGGGAAGAAGGCCTACCCAGTGCCAGGTGTTCGGTCTCTGCGATCCTCTCGGTTGGACTGGATGTTAACAGAGCAGGTGAAGTTAAAACGAAACCCATGTTAAGAACAGTAGTGCTGTACCTGAAACCCCCATGGGAGCTCACAATACAAGTTTCCCCAGGTCACTCCCTCCTCACCTATTAACATCCACACTAGCCCTAACCCTAACCCCCGTCTCCCCATTTAGAAGGATAATCCCTCTTTTTTTTTTTTTTCTTTTAAAGAGAAAATGGGTTATTTGATCCAGCAAATCCCAAAATCAAGCTTTGAAATCTCAAAGAAAACAACTCTTCTTTTGGCAATGGACTTCTGGAGAGCTGTTCAGCCAGCTCTGATGCACTGTGGAGTTTGGAGGTTCCCTGACTGGGCGGATGGAACACCAAGCAAGGCCAGAGGGAGTCTCTATTCCCCCGAGTGCTACTGTGACCACCGAGCCCCCTGGGCTTGTCAGTGCTGAATGAAAACAAAGATAAAGTGTCATTCAGTGCAGTTATCACTTTGCAGCCCAAACAGCTTCTCCCGTAACAACGACAAAAAAACTTTTCCAATACCTTTGGCAGCTCGAGCAATGATGCAAAAAAATAAAATAAAATAAAATAAAATAAAATAAAATAAAATAAAATAAAATAAAAATGTACTGGAGAGCTGACAGGTACTAGTTGAGAGTTCTACTATTCCCCTATTTCTATCTGCGGTAGTAATGTGCCCTTTCCTTCACTGTTTCCTTGACTTTTAGTGTTAAAAATTAGGAGAAGCTGCTGTCTAGGCTCTGTCCCCCGGAAATTGATGGAGTCACAGGTGACTCTCTTTGGTCTGGGAAGAACCAGCACAGTCTTCCTTTCCAGAGAAGGGAAAGGCTTGCTCAATCAATGAGCCTCTCTCTGCAAGAGGGTCAAGGGAACTAGGGCATGCCTGTGGAAACCTCACCCCGACGAGCATTCCTCCACCCGTGACTGACCGTGCTGCTGGCTCCCTAGTCACAGGGTCAGCCGCTCCTGGCTCCAGACTCCACCACCTTCCAACTGCACTGCAGGAAGGTCCCCTACTCAGTTCTGAAGCAACGTAAGTGATCGGATTTCAAGTGCATTACAAATGGCCAGGCGATCATTTTGGGGCTGGGGTAAACTGCCCTTATTTAACTGACCAGAAGGGTAGAGCCCAGGGTAATTCTCTCATCCCGTCCTTCTGTCCTTCTTCCTCCCCCAGCCATGATCTCGCCTCAACACTGGGAGCAGCACATACAACCAAAGCAAGGTGGTAAAATCTTCAGACTTTGGTTTTGCTGAGCCCTTGATAGTCCAAGTGCCACTGAACGTCTTTAATAACCTAGTATCTTCCCGAGTAATATACAATACAGTACATTTCATGGCATTCCATTACTTTAATAATAATAGGTGCCATGGGAACAAAGAACCCCAAATTTGCTGACGATGTGTAAAACAAAAGCAAAGTATACATGTGACATGTACCCGGCACTCAGCCCGCTGAGTGTCTAAATAATGCGTCCAATGCCTGTAATGTGGGCTTTGGCTGGCCTGGAGACTGTTTGTTTTTTTTTTAAATGAATTGTAGCAGAACTACTCATCATTAGCCCCTCCCTTCTCACTCAGGCAAAAAACGTGGGAATCTGCTAGAAAACTGATGTCTGAGAGCAGACTAAGCCACAGGATAAACCAAAAAGGGACTCCAGGTGGAGAAAAACCTAACCTCCCATGTGTGAATGGGAGTGTAAGACTTCCAAAGGATGTTAAGAACGTGGCCTCCATATGGGAGCACTGACTCCTGATTACAGGCAGAGTTACACAGACAATCTGGAAAAGGGAACTATATAAAAGATTTCTTGAAATTTCATATAGAACAAGACTTGCACTGATTTTTCATCAAGTAGAGACTACTCACCTCTACTTTTTTAACTTGAAACATGGCTTCCTGGAAGGCCCATGATAGTCCCCAGAAGGGCAACAAGTTCATGCTGACAAGAACAGAGTGACCTGAAGTAAAGCTAAATAAGTGTTAAAATTTCTAAGAGATATACTGAACATTCCACCAAAACAAGGCTGGAGCCTACAGAACCCAGACACTGGGTCAGTAAACTTAACCACTGCAAGTAAGACTATATGGGGTCTTACTTGCACTATATGGGGTTTCTGAAGGGCTCCAAGTCCTCAGGGGCTGCCACACTCACAAACATCAGGACCAGAGCCCAGGACCGTCAGGTTAAAAACTGAACTTTGAAAGGTATATGGAAAATTTTTTGTAGACTCCATTTATACCCTGTTAATGTTTCAGAGATCATCATTCTATCACTAACAACCCTAGAAGACTCCAGCAGCAAATCTGACCACTGTCTTAGACATCTACTCTGGGACCTGTTTCACTGCTGGGGACTAGGCACAGGGGACAAGCCACAGCGCTCGGGCATTGGGCAGATAGAGGCGGTCACGCACCTCCACCGTCCATTCCTTCACCTACATGCTTTTCTAAATCTAATGGACTGTTTTGGTTGAGGAAGGCTTAGAGTCAAGGTCTAAGATGCACCAGTGTTTAAATTGTTCCCCTTCCTTTGACTGGAGGGAGAACTTCTCTTCTTATGTACACTTCATGACAAACTCTCCAGAAGACCACTCCCCCCTCCCCCGCCACCTCCCAAGTGCAAGGGAGAGGACCCTCCCAGACACTAGCACGCAGGGACGAGGGGCATGCATGGAGCTACAAAGAGTGCTCGTCTCTTTCATTTGGTTCTTTTCTTCTACATTGCATTTAAAATAAGGTAAAAAGAAGGGAGTGGCAGATGAAACCTTGGTTAAAAAGCTCACTGATCAAGCTTAAAAACATCAGTGTGTTAGATTCAAACACTAAAAAAAAGTGATTTTTTTTTTAAGTTTTAAAAAACAAACTGGTATCCTCCTAGTGGGTTTGTGGAGGCCTGTGGCCCCAGATCACTGTCCACTTCTCAGTCTCACCAGATACTTCACACTGGGTCAGTTGTACTCACTCACCCCTAAGGACCATGTTAACTGGAGCTTCCGCACTGTGAGACCAAATAGAGAAAAAAGAAAGTGAAGATGCAGGGGCAGAATAAATTCTGTTCTAGGAGTAGTGGTAACTCGAAACACACACACACACATACACGTACATGTTTTTTTTTCCTTTCTGTGGCCTCTTGGTGATGAACTGTGAAACCCTCCCCCCGAAGCCAGGGCTATGCGCTCCTGTAAATGTAAACACACTGGCACTGTAAGGAACAGGTAGTTGTGTTTCTAGCTTTATCACTGGGGTCTCTGGCTGTTGCAACCTGAGATCTCTGGGTACAGATAGCAGGAAAGAGTTATCCACAAGGTATTTTTCTGCTCCTATGTTTTCACAATTCCAGAACTAAACTTAAATTTTCTAAGGGTTCTGACAACTGGATAGATCCGAACTATTCTTAGCTAGAGTTGAAACTATGAAAATTACTGTTTTTAATACTATTGCCACTGCAGTGTCCCCCCTTGTCTTAGAAACATACAGTGAACCGACAATGGTAACATTTACCTCCTTTTCAGTTCTGAGGCCAGAACGTGGCCTTCTTCAGCCTTTTACCCATGTCCAAGACAATCTTTTGCTGAAGAAACAGCTGGGACATCAGTGAACTGCTGAATATGCTCAGCCATCCAACAGCACTATCCAGGAGTTACCTCTGCCTGGGGAGGCCTCAAGCTGCCCGGCAAGCATCAATTCCCCTGGGAGCTCTCCGTAATGAACAACTGTCAAATTCTTCCCATGGCCAAAAGGTGAGGGGAAGGAAAGAAATAGAGAGTGAAAGAGAAAGGTCTTTGCTTTCAAGTAGAATCATCTAGTCCTCTGTTTGGCTGCTCAGAATTTGACTTGCATAGCCTGTCCATAATGCCCTGAAGCATGGGCTGGACAATACCCAAGAGAGGTCTCTGAGAGGGGTCGCCATCCCAACAGGCTTCCATCAGCTGCCAGCACTCCTCATCAAACACAGGAAGACGTTCTGGGCGGGCCCCTAGAGAAAGGAGTGGGGAAATAAGACCAAGAGTCAGTGAGAGGAACACCAGGTCAACCGACAGGCATGATGAGCTCTCGGGCTAATGGCCCAGTTGGGGCTCAGGATACTGAAGAATACAGTAAGTGTTTGCTCCAACTGCAAAAATCTGGATCAGAACCAAAAAGTAACAGTGATGATAAACTGTGACACAGCTGAAGAACTAGAAATCTTAAAGAAAAAAGCCTGTAAGAGACAGTTCAGTACAATGCTGCCTGGAATCAAGGGTTCGAGGGGAGGCCCCTGCTGCTGTGTCTGGTCTCAGTCTGCTCTCAATCGAGGAGTCTGGACAAGGTAGGTTTGTGGCTCTTACCTCTCCGCACATTGTTCCAGAGGTGATCTTTGCTGGCACACCTCTCAAATGCCTCAGGGAGCTTCACAGAGCCTGAGCAGATATACCAGAAAAGAATGCCAAAAGCGTAGACATCTACGGAATTGTCGTACTTCCCTACAACAAGAAGGGGTGACATGCAGTGAGCCAGGGAGAGAAATCAACAGCATGACCACTAACGTGTGTCTGCAGAAGTCTTTACACATTTTTTTCTAAAGCTTTTAACACCTATTCTCTCTCATAATGACCCTGTGGACAGGACACATTCATAATGCCCATTTTATAATAAAAAGAACTATAGCACTCAAGGCCAAAGCTAGCTATTAAGAGAGCCAAGACTAGAACATGACAAAGGAGAAGGAAAACAGGTCTTTTATTTTGAAGGGACAGTCCAAAAAGATTAGTTGTGAAAGGTCATTATTACGAAAATAAAGGTGGGAAGTACAGGTGGATGGGCAAGTTGAAACCAGAATATAAAGATTTTTCAAGTCAGACAGAAGAGTCAGAATTGAGTGGACAACAGAAGTTATTTATGTTTTAGAGCAGGAGGTGACATGAAGAAAAATATTTTAGAAAGATTATTTTGATAGCATTAGAATGAACTGTAGTAGAAACAATCAAAGCAATTTAAATATGAAGCAGCCAAAAGAATAATAAGAGTTGAGGGAGTTAGAAGTTTAACTTAAAAAAAGTAAACCCAGAAGAAAAACGGTGATTGCACTGCATTCTGGCGAGTGAGGGACTGCACGCAGCTCTCTTGCTGACCCCCAACACCCATGGGGGGCACTCGGCAAAAGGGGGGAGGACTTGTGCACGAGGCTAATGAGAAATTCAAATACACTGCCAATTTAACTCTTACCACTGCTAATGAGTAACCTGTGATTGCCTTTCTATCTTCCCCAACAACCTTACAACCTCTTCTCACATCCACTCGGGCTCAAAACCTTGGGGTCACTGTTTAGTAATCCTTTCTGTTCATCATTTATATCAACTTACAAAAAAAAAAAAGAAAGGAAACCATTATCCATTTTTCTTCTGAATTATCTCAGATCTGTCACAGTTTTGTTTATTTAGCACCACCACCAACCTAATCACGAAGACAGCCACCATTTCCCTACCTTGGTTCTTGCCACTCAAGTTACCTCTACCTACTGCTGCTAAGCTAATCTTCCTTAAACATTTTTCTTTCCTCACCTGCTCAAAAGCACAGTAATACCTTACTTCTTCTACATTAAGCTTTCACTCCACTGTGTGAATTTCAAGCTCACTGCATTTTATCTCCACCTGGCTTGCTATTATTCCCCAAATGGATTTCTTTCCTATCACGCTTATTTCTATTCTGCAATTTTCCTCATATTTCCCATTCCCCAGCCTCCAGAATTTTCGTTCTTTCACTAAAAAACATGGTTAGACACTAGAGACTGAAACGCCAAGATTCCATTCCTAGATCCATGACTTCTAGCTCAGTGTTCTAAGGTGGGTTTCTTCAGTAATCAGGCCTTGACTTAACTTTATCCATGATATAGACATAGAAATGAATCAATATCATCACAGAATTCTAGTGAGGATTAAATGGAATAAAATATATGAAAAAATACTCACTTTGCCTACCTCAAAGAATATTCTTTTTTAAAAAAGATTACTTTTTTATTTTTAGAAAGAGGGGAAGAGAGTGAGAAAGAGAGGGAAAGAAACATCAATGTGCGGTTGCCTCTTGTATGTCCCCTGCCGGGAACTGGCCTGGCAACCCAGGCATGTGCCCTGACTGGGAATCGAACCGCGATCCTTCGGTTCGCAAGCCCGTGCTCAATCCGCTGAGCCACACCAGCCAGGGCTCAAAGAATATTCTTAATAATGAATACTCTTTCCACCTACCAATTTTTCTAGATTGGACTCAAGTTCTACCTAAACTCTTACCTCTACCATAAAACCATCAAACATTTCAACCTTAATTCATCCCTTCCCTGAGCATCAACATCACATTTTGTAGCACTTAATTTAGCACTTTATCACATGTTGTCTGGTACTGCCCTCCTAATTATTTTACATCTATTAATTAATATATTTCTGTCATCTGTAAGTTCTTAAATGATAGGGGACAACACCTAATATAGGGTAGGAGTTAGTCAATCAATACTTTATGATTAAATAATTGGTTGATTATGACAATTAAGGCCCAGAGAGACATCCAAAAGAATAGTTGGTGACTCCCATTTGCACTTTTCTTTCTGACCCCTTTACCTCTACTTTCCCCTCTACTTGTCCTAGTTTCTCCCTGTTCTGTTTTCTCCCTTGCCTGTGCTGGGTCTGCCAGTACTACCTGTGAACACCACTCTTAGCTCAAGGGGTAGCACTCAGTGCTGTAGTATGGGGCCCCGCCGAAACCCACTCCCTGCCCTCCAGCTTACCTGTGAAAAGTTCCGGAGCCATATGGATTGGCGTCCCCACAATGCTGCCTGACATCATGGCCTCTGGCTTGCAGAATCCTAAGTCAGTGATCTTGGCTCGGTTCCGCTTGTCCAGCTACCAACAAAGCAGGGTTAGAGTCACCCCATGTTGGATTCTGCACACAGCACTCAACTCTGTTGCAGCCCCGAGCTCACAACTGGGTACCCATCTCACAGCAGTACCTAATCAATCCTGCCTCCAGCCTCCCTGTCTCCAGCTTCACTCCTATAAGCAACCTGATGGCACGACTGACCTTTCCATCTTTGGACTCCCAGCACTTAGCATAATGCCTGGCACTATCAGGAGCTTAACAAAACTTGGAAGAATGAGTAAGTGAGTAACACTGAGGAAAGTATTTCAGTTCCCGATTGTTTTCCTCTGGCCTCTAGACCCCAAGGACAGAAAGCCGCTAAGCAAGGACATTGATGAGTTTCCTTTCCTAAAGGTCCAAGAGAATAAATCTGTGTGTCACTTGGTAATTGATAAGCCTCACAGGTTTCAGCCTACTAATTTTAGGAAGATCCTTCCTTTCCTCCAAATTGCTGTATTTTTATATATCATTGAAGTGATACTAGAGATAACTCAATAATAACACAATATATTTTCAAAAGGAGTATGTCAAAAGATTCTTTGTAATTTATATAATAGGCCTGGTGGGTTCATGACCTCTTAATGTGCATTTACCCATCTCATCCCTTATCCAGTATTTCTGATCAAACCTTAAGCAATAACAAGACCTGGAATCCTTAAAAATGTCAATGTCGCAATAGCAAAAAGGCAGATAGACTATTCTAGATTAAAGGAGGCTAAATAATCACGATGACAAAACACAGTGTATGACCCTAGGATTGGATCTGCAATCAGAAACAGACTACACATTTGGGATAACTGGACATATTTGGGACAATCAAAAAATGGTAATACAGACAGTATATTAACCAACAGAATTGTATCAGTGTTAAATTTCTTAGCTGAGACAATAGCATTTTAATTACATAGAAGATGTCCCTTTCTTTTTAGTAGACATGAGCTGAAGTACCGGCATACCTCAGAGATCTTCCAAGTGCAGTTCCAGAACACTGCTCTAAAGCCAACAAAGTGAGTCACATGAATTCTGGGTTTCCCAGTGCACGTAAAAAGTTATTTTATTCTATACTCTGGTCTACTACGTGTGCAATAGCATTGTATCTTAAAAAACACACACACAAGGTACATACTTTAATTAAAAAATACTTTATTGCTAAAAAACGCTAACCACTGGGATGGGAGCCCTAGCCTTGGAATGATGGTGGTGGTAGCAAAGATGGGCTGAGCAGGGGCCGGGGTGGTGGCAGCAGAGGCGGCAGGGGCAGGTGGCTGGCGGTACAGAGGAGGCTGTAGTCTTCAGGGGGCTACAGGTGGAGGCGGAGTTTGGGCCAGCACCAGGGAAGGCAGCAGGGAAGCCTTGGGGGCACTCTGGGTGCCCCAACAGCAGCTTGCTCGGGGGAACAAGCAGCTCCACCTCTGTCAGAGTGGTCACTGCTCCAGGGAGACCAGCTGCTACACCTACTGCTCTGAGCTCTGGTGGTTCAGGCTGCTCTGGACTGTCCTCATCCTCTTCAGCAGCTGCTGCACCTTCTGCCATCGATGACCTTAACTCCAGCTGCAGTAGCAGCAGTGTGAGATCAACTTATTGGCCTACCACGGGGCATGCCAGGGAGCTGGCCCTGCTCCTACCAGTTCACCGTTCGACAATTGCTCCCTCATCGCCTTCAATCTATCAGCCTGTGAGGATGTGGTTCACCCCCCAGGCACACCACCACCTTCTTACACGGCGGCCTAAGGCCACCCTTTAACTGCATCCAGGGAATGTATCTGCTGCTCCTCCACTTCTAGATGCCCTGCCCACTGTGAGGAAACAAATGTGGAAGGTGTTTCCTCCCATCAGAGTACCCCTCACTCATCAGGAGGGTGAGCCCTGTGCCCCCACATTCCCCTCCTGTTGCTACTGCCACCTGGCTGTTGACTTAAGTGTCAAGCTCTGCACTTGTCCTGACTCCAGCGAGGGGGAGCCAGTCAAGGAGGCAAGGGCTAGTGCCACCTGGCCAGATCTGGGGGACCACTCCTCTTGTACACTGCACTTAGATCCCATGCCCCAGGTTTCTTCTGTGGGGCGGTTTTCCAGTGAAGGAGACATCCCATAAGCAGTTTTGGGAGGACAGACGGGTCACTTGCTCACTAGAAAAGGCCCTGGTTCCAATTCCTTGTGTTCTTCTCGGCCTGTCCCTGCCCTCCTAGAATCTGCCTGAAAGGGCTGGAGTCCTGAGGAGAGGGGCCATGTCTGGGGGACTCTGGCAGCCCTACCCATGGTGACATACACAGGAGCCTTTGACCTCAGTAGAGAGATGTGAACCGAAAGAAAATGCTAGCCATCGTGTGAGCCTTCAGTGAACTGTAACCTTTTTGCTGCTGGAGGGTCTTGCCTCGATGTTGACGACTGCAGACTGATCAAGGTGGTGGGTGAAGACTGGGTAGCTGTGGCAATGTCTTTAAGACAGGAATGAAGTCTGCAGCATTGATTCACTTCTTTTTTTAAAAACTAATTTTAGAGAGAGAGAAGCAGGAACAAAGAGAGAAAGAGAAACATCGATTTGTTGTTCCACTCATTTATGCATTCATTGGTTGAGTCTTGTATGTGCCCTGCCTGGGGATTGAACCTGCAACCTTGGCTTATGGGAATGACAGTGTAACCAAGCTTCCCAGCCAGAGCTTCAATTGACTCTTCCTTTCACTAGATTTCTCTGTAGCATATGATGCTCTTTGATAGCATTTTACCCACAGAACTATTTTCAAAATTGAAGTCAATGTTCTCAAACCCTGCTGCTGCCTTAACATCTAAGTTATGTCATATTCTGAATCCTTTGTTGTCATTTCAACAATCCACTTCCTTTACTCATCCGTAAGACGCAACTCCTCATCCATTAAAGCTTTATCATGAGATTGTGGCAATTCAGTCACATCGGTAGGCTCCACTTCCAATTCCTCCAGTGAAGCTTTGAATCCCTCAAAGTTATCCATGAGAGCGGGAATCTTCTTCAAAACCTCTGTTGATATTTTGACCTCTTCCCATGAATCTCGAATGTTCTAAATGGCATTTATAATAGTGTATCCTTTCCAGAAGGTTTTCAATTTACTTTGCTCAGATCTATTAGAAGAATCACTATCTTTGGCAACAAAAGCCTTACAAAATGTATTTCTTAAATAGTAACACTTGAAATTAAAAATTACTCCTTGCTCCACGGGCTGCGGAATGGGTGCTGTGTTAGCAGGCATGAAAACATTCATCTTGTTGCACATCTCCAGCACAGCGCTTGGGTGACCAGGAACATTGCCAATGCTCTGGATTAGGCTTTGACTTAAGGGAATGTTGTGGCTGGTTGGCTCTTCAACCCAGACCACTAACACTTCCTCCATATCAGCAATAAGGCTGTTTTGCTTTCTTACCATTTGTGTGTTCACTGGAATGACACTTTTAATTTCCTTCAAGAACTTTCCTTCTCATTGACAACCTGGCTAACTGGCACAAGAGCTCAGGAAGCTGCAGAAGCAGCATCTGACGTGCCTTCCTCACTGAGCTTAATCGGTTCTACCTTTTGATTTAAAGTGAGAGACGGGAGGCTCTTCCTTTCACTTGAACACTTTGAGGCCAATGGGACATTATTAATTGGCCTAATTTCAATATCGTTGTGTCTCAGGGAATCAGTGGAGCAGTCAGAACACAGGCAACATTTATCTTAAGTCTGCCATCTTACATGGGCGAGGTTTGTGGTGCCCCAAGGCAATTTCAATAGTCAAAGGTCACTGATCACAGATCGCTGTAACAAATACAACAATAATGAAAAAGTTTGAAAGCGAGAATGACCAAAATGTGACACAGACACGAAGTGTGCAAATGCTGTTGGAAATAAGGCTCCAGCAGACTTGTTCAAGGCAGGGTTGTCACAAACTTTAACTTGTAAAGAACACAATATCTGTGCAGTGCATTAAGCAAAGCACAATAAAACAAGGTATGCCTGCATTTAGGAATGACGTGTTACCTACAATTTACTTTTACATAGTTTAGTAAAAAAGTCTGTGTGGGGGAGTGTGTAGAGAGAGGCAGAGACCACACAAGGAAAAAGTGAGACTATGAATCTGGGTGAACAGTACATGGGCCTACATTGTCCAGTACCACTATTGTAACTTTTCTGTAAGTTAAAAACAATTTTTAATACTGTTGGGAGAGAAAAACCTTAAGCAACATAAACTAGGTCTGTGATGCAAGTCTTCCCTAAGCTTTAAGTCCAAGATACTACCTACCTATTCTGCTGTTAACTCTACTACTTTTCCTTCAGTCTTCTCCTGTGACCAAATGTATATTTAAATGTACCCTAGAAAGATCACTTAACCCAGAGGCAGCATGTTATTTTAGAGAAACAGCTCTTACTTACCAGCACGTTTTTCAGTTTGATATCACGGTGGACAAGTCCCTGGCTGTGCAGGAAGCGGATTCCTTCCACCACATCTAATGCTATCTGCAAACGTGTCTCCAGGGTCAGCCCAGCCTTGGGGAAACAAAAGAGCTTACCTGTCACTAACAAGACAACGCATCAAATCCAACCTGCTTACACCAACTAAAAGTTCCTTCCATGGGGTCTAAAAGACTGACTGCACTAGGGTACACAAGGACAGAACAGTGGATGGAAAAACGGGAAGAGGAAAGTAGTTAGGAGAGGGAAGCAGAGGAAAAGCAAGGAAGGACAAGCTCTCTAAACCAGATAAAATCCCTTGGCAGCTGCTCTTGAACCAGCTGGATAATCCCCAAATGTGACTTGGAGAGGTGCAACCCACTGACTAAAGGCATGAGCTCATTCTAGCCCCTAAACCAACTCTGGAATTGCCCTTGAGGCTCAAAGGAATTATTTCTGGGCCCTTCAGGCAGATTTACATCCACTGGTTTATAGATCTAGTTAGGCCAGGTTGGGTTTTACTTATTCAAATACCATATGCACTCACCTTACTTCTACCAAGCCTCAAATATACTCTAGCCCACTTGTGGAGAAGCATCAGACAGTGCTGAGCTCAACTCCTCTGAAATGAAGAAGGAAAACCACTTGGAGAGCATTTTCTTTATCATATTGATTTCTCATGGCTCCTGCAAACATATCTAATGCTTCCAAATACATTGGTACAAGAGAAATCCGTGAGAAGGGACCTACCCAGGTACCCTGGCGGTAGCTTCCCCCCCATTCTACCTAGGCTCCAGTGAAACTTTTCTACTTCCTTTTTGGTGGTTATTTTAGAGCTTCTCATCATCTGTAACAGAATATGAATTTTATGGACTCTCTTAACATTTTCAGTCCTCTATAATTTGTTCCCAACATTTCTTGGCATATTACCTGCCCCCCACCCCCGACATTCCCAAAATGAACCAGCTGCTTCAATGGTGACAAGTACCCTTAATGGCCTTCCAATGCTCTTGACATTATGCTCTTTCCTCCCCTGGTATGGCCTCTTCTTTCCAATGGCCCAAATTTTAGCCATCAATGTGTATTTATCTAACTCAAACACCCCGTCTTCATGGAATATTTCTGACTATAATTCTCTTAAAAGCTCCTGGCAATTACACTTTTTGACATCCCTCTATGGTCCTTAAGGGCTTTGTGCAAAGTAGTCACATGTAGTAATAAATATATATGTATTGACCAAACAACAAAAATTGGCTTTATACATTGACAGCACAAAAAAAAGAGAGAGAGAAAGATAGCAGAGTTAGAGAAAGCTTTTCTGCACTTCTGAGTAGTCTAGATTTTTCCTACCACCACAGGAGGTAAAACACTAAGTTACAATATCTTGGATATGAACTGCATCAAAAATAAATTCTGAAAAAATTTTAAGATTTTTTTGGAAATAAGGGTAATAAAATTTGATTACTCCAATAATGTCTTCTAAAAGCTCGAAGCTCTGAATGAACAAGAAAGGATGAAAGGCCAGACAGGAAGGTGCTGATCTGGCTGCCAGCTGGATCTCACTCTCTCCCCTGCCTCGCCTCACCTTCAGCCCAGTGTAGAGGTCCCGGTGAAGCCGCTCCATAATGAGCAGCACAGCAATGCTGGAGCCACCACCATAGTTGTAGTCGATGACAGAACCGTGAAGGTCCACCAATCGCTCATGCTTCGGCAGAGACCTGATGAGAAGGAGAGAGGTCTGGGCTACAATGCACAGCAGGCCACCACATGGGAAGGAATAACCTTGAGACCATGCTTCGTGCAGACCCACAGTGTAATGGCCCTCAGTACAGAAAGAAGGCAAAGAGAATGGGTTCTCAAACAAGAACAGTGGAATCTAAAAATTGACAGGTATTTAGAACTAAGGAAGAAAATCAAATGAAAGGATGAGTGAGAAATCGGGATGTTGAGAAAGGGCAGGCAAAGACAGTAAAGGCCTTGAAAAGAACAGCTCTGGGCCGGACACAGAGATCCTGGGTCTACAACATTCCGAGACCTAGGTGTGGAAGGACAAGGCGTGCTGCAGCTCTTGGTACAAAATTTATGCCAGGCTTCTGGCTTCTTCTCTGGATCATTTCCCACAGAAGTGAATGAGACCCTACCTACCTCATGTAGTGAAACTCCAAAGCCAGGTCATTCCAGTGCTTCTCATCTGGAGGAACTACCGACTTGAGGGCACAAGGGAAGTGTCCCCCCCAGTTGTCACACAGGTACACCACACCATACTGGCCCCGGCCCAGTTCCTGTCCCAGTTTAGGTTTACCTACAAAGTACAGAGACAGAGATAAGGCAGGAGAGATGGGAACTTGCTGGGCAACCTCCACAGGATTCTTAGCTATGGACCTGCCTAGAGACACGAAGTCATAATTACACAGGGGGTGGGGAGCTGCCATTCTAAACCAGCATAAAGTAACCTAACTGGTTTGATTTAAATAAACTTTGGTTATGTTATTTGAACTATTTGAAGTAGCAGACCTAAACACACATCAGGAATTCAAAAACACATCAGGGAGTGCTACACAGATTCCCAAGGAAGCAGCTTTAGACACTGGGATTCTCCCAGGCTTAACAGGAGAGCCTTCCTCCAATTTACTTGTGAAGAAATAAGGACTCACCATGTAGCAGGACATCCTGTAAAGAACGGCTCTCCAGAGAAAGCCTGGCCAGGCGGGGGGCATGATCTTTCCGAACCTTCAGCCATAGGTCCTCAGTTTTCTCCAACCGGCCTGAGTGGCCAGCTTCCAGCTGGGAGGACACAGAAAACAAGACATGACCTATGAAGTCCCTAGCTCTGGCTTCCTCCCCTGTTATATAGGAATAACAATATCTGCTTCATAAGGATGATTGTGAGAATTAGGTAAGATGTATGTAACCAGTTTAGTTCCAAGATTTGTCATAATGGGCTCTCTACAAGTAATAATTTTTCCTCCTGTATGTACATCATATCTAACCACCCTCCCCCAACACACACACACACACACACACACACACCCCAAAAAGGACAAGCAGATGTCACAAAACTGCAGACTAGTATGGCAGTTGGACGTTTTCTGTCAATCATTCCTAAAATACTACAGAAAAGCCCTGCCCCTTGATTTTTATTCCTTACTCAATGAAATGGGGAGAAATTAACTAAAAAATAACATGAAAAATTTATTGATGAAATTTCCTGTGACATGATATTATCCCTTAATGGAGTAGAAAATATACTAACGATTTTTAAAACATTATGTGGAGAGCAGAGTAAAATATTTCCCAGCAGACAAGGTTTTTCTCCACTTGATCCAACTTTTATCTCCTTTCCCACATACCCACCTGCCTCAGGGAGGCTGCAAAAGCCTCATGCGAACTATTGAGCCGGGTCCGGAATTGGCTACAAATGCTTTTGGCCAACTTGGAGGCACTGAGGCTCTCGATGGCTTCCTGGGCCACCTTCCTCTTCCATTCTAGTGTGATGGCAGGCGGGCTCACCCATGCGATGCGCTGGATGATCTGCCAGGACAAGGACAGTGAGAACAGAGACAGGAACCACTAGAAAGAACCAACGCCCTTCCCTCTCTGTATCATCCATTCTTAAGACAGGTGCCATATGAAGTCTACGACTGCTCTCCAATTCCATCTACCTCAAGATTAGGGCTCGGACCAAAGGAAAGCATTAAAGAACACTAGGCCTAATCTACGTATTCACAAACTCTCAATACATTACACCTAGTGCCAGAGAGTGCCAGATAAACCCCTTTGTGAAGTCGGTAAATGCCTCTGTGAACTCTACCAAAAAGGCGGATCACATTCCAGAAAAGGAACCACACTCACAGCCTCTGGTAACAAAGCCTGGTTCTGAGAAAATATTTAGGTTGGGACAAAGAGATATGAAGAAGCTAGTGAGGCAGTCTTATGGCTCCATTAACAAGCATTTAAACACACCACTTTAAAGAGTTAAACGTGGCGTCAGTAACAATCACACCAGAACAAGCATGACCCAGAATTCTCCCCAGAAGGAAAACAAGGACACGTGGCCACCTTACACTACCAGAAGAGCCTATCGCAGGGACTAGGGTTCATGTGAGCCAACTAAGGGCTGAACATTTTTTCTCTGAGCAACCTCTACCTGTTTGATTTGTTCCCACAGCATCCTTGTAACCGAGGACCCTGAGTGAAATGTGACTTCAACATGATAGGCAGCATTTAAAATCTGAAAGAGGACACATAAAAGAAAATAAGTATGTCCTGAGTAGCTTTTTAAAAAATGCAGTAAATGATATTTACTCCAAGAACACAGTCTGGTCTCAAGGTTCTCAGAGTTAACCCCCAATATATGTAGCTGCAGGTTAGTTGATCATGCATTTTGTGACTAGTTGGGTGCCTTTTCTTCATCTTCTTCTTGCTCACTGACTAAACTGCAATTGTACAGTTAACAAGCACCTCCTATGAGCAGTGGTCATATGAATAATGAGCATAAATAAAATTCTAAGTGGACCAACAAGAAGTTGAAAGGGAAATCGTTGGCTAACTTGAAGTTGGGCTTATGTGTGGATTCTATTTCATGTGTTATCTGGGACATGGTATCTTAAACTCTTTGAGTACCTGTTTGAGATTATTACTGGTGATGTGAACTGAGACATCCTGAGACTTCTCCAGGCTCTGCAGACACCGTTCTAGCGTTCCGACAAAACTCTCACGTAGGTAATCCACTGAGCTGATCAGCTTGTTAGCCACCGCCTGATTCAGCCGGGAGATGATGAGTTCCTGGATCTGTCGAATGCAGCATTTGATCTCTCTGGTGCCTACTGGTTCCCCATTCTCAGGAACAATGACATCTATGGGGGCCGAGAACTAAGTTAGTTGGCTGTGAGGGGAAGGGGCAGGCATACCGAATAAAAACATCTCACAAGCCAAGGAGCTACCATGACAACAGCTACAAAACAGATGGTTGGCTGATGAACTCTGACCCTCAGGGTGATCAGGGGCCAGGTAACCCTCAACTACTTAAGGGAGCTAATAATTCTAAGAAGGAGCGATTGTGTCTAGAATAAGCCTATTGATTTTGTTAGCTTTTTGGTCATATTTATTTCATTCAGTACAGACTCTCTGAAAGCACTGTAGTAAGTAATTTACACACATAGTCTAATTTAATCCTCACAGTAGCTTTGTCAGGTGGGTATTACTGTTTACAGTTTTAGATCAGGAAACAGCCTCAAAGGGAGGACAAAGTGGGCCACTGGGAAGAGGATGGTACAGTTAGGAAGTACTACAGCCAGCATTTGAACCCAAAGCTCATGAATTTCAAAGCCTCTGATCTTTGTAGTTTTTCGTACCACCTAGCACATTGAGAAAAATCCCAGACTCAGGAATTCAGGTATAATCAATTACTAGATAAATAAAAAGTCAAACTTGAACACTGATTGTCCCCTCCACACCCCTCCTCTTCCCAGGATTAGAAACTCTGTTTTGTAAGCCAGAGGACAGAACAAGTTAACAGAAGATAAATTACCTGCAAACAGCCCACTCCTAAAAAGGCACTCTGGTGTTTACTGGTGGAAATTTAGTGTCACCTCTTCGGAGGAAATCTGTCAACATCTATCAAAATTCTAAACTAATTAACCACCACCACCAACAAAAACCTATATAACCTTTGACCTAACTATGCTACTTCTAGAAGTTATTTTTCTAGAAATATATCCAGAGATATACATGTATAATGATGATCCCAGAGATATATATATAATGATGATCAATGCAGTACAGTCTGTAATAGCAAGAAAATAAATAAATAAAAGAAACAAAGAAATAGCCTAAATGTTCATCAGTGGGGGAATAGTTAAATAAATTAAGGTATAGCCATTACAAGACCAATTTATACACACATTTATGAAAAGGTCTCTAAAATATGAATTAAGTGAAAAAGCAGTGGGCAGCAGATATGGAGGAAAACTGGATGACTGGGGATAGTCTCTCTATACCTTTGAGTTAAGTATCATGTATACAGCACTTAATATATAGTCTTGATAGAAATCTGGCTCCACAGAATATGTTGTAGGTCTCTTTTAAATCTATTTATCATTGCCCCAAGAATATCCAGGAAGGACTCAGAACAAGGTAAGAAGCGAATATGTAAGCTGTGTCTAATATACAGCCAACCAGGTAAGTAGATCCACAAAAACACAATGTAGTTAACAGGGCCAGATATGCAATCTGCTTGTTCCCAGTTACTCCCACATCTGTTGAACTAACCATTACACCCCAGACACCAAACACGGTATGCCTGGCAATGATGGACAATCAAGTATTTCATTGTCTGCCCAATTTAGCTGCCCTGTGTATACTATGACATCACCACTGCCAGTCCAGGGTCTTTAACTACTCAGAAGACTTCCCAGGATTTCCACTGCAAGTGAGCATTTCTCAGCAACTCCTCCTTACAGTAGGAATTCAACAAAGAGGGAATTTTGTTAATCTTTACAAAAACCAATAAGAAATGAAGCCTCCTATGCTTGCTAAAACCAACCATGTTTCCTTTGTATCTGTAAGTTTAACGGCCACATACCATCATTCACATACTCATTCAGTCTCCAAAGAGGTACTGTAACAGACTCTGTGCTATTTGCTGCAAGGGATGTAATAATAAGGCCCAGATCCTATTCTCCTGCATCTTCAGGATTTTAGAAAACAGAAGAACATAACTGTTAATAACTATAATAAAAAAATCAAAGTGAAATATGTCAGACATTTCAATTACAAATGAAATGCTTTGGGAGTTCAGATGAATGCAATGGTCATTAGCTAAGAAAATCAAAGACAACTTCATGAAAAATGTTACTTGGAAGATGCCTCAAAGGGTAGGTAGCATTCACAGACAATAAAATACATTGCGGGTTTAGGGCACGACATGAGCAAAAAGAAAAAGTGAAAGGAGCACAGAGAAGACGGCAAGCAGCTGAGAGCAACTGAAACAGAAATTACATGAAGGTGCACAGTAGGGAATGTGACTGAAAAGGCTGGTAAGGGCTGGGCTTTGGAAAAATCTGCAATACTAGGTGAAGAAGTCTAAACTTAGTCTGTAGGAACAGGGAGCCAGTGAAGATGACCTAGAGAACGGAGAAAAAGATGTCAGTGAGATCAACCAGGTAACAATAGTTCAGTTAGACTAAAGAAGAGGGACTAGAGAAGCAAAGGGTGATAATAAAATATGGGAGAAGACTCATCAGGACTTGGCAACCAAATGGAAGTGGGCACAGAGAAAGAAAATAGCTAAAGACGCCCTGGCTGGCGTAGCTCAGTGGATTGAGAGCGGGCTGCGAACCAAAGGGTCGCAGGTTCGATTCCCAGTCAGGGCACATGCCTGGGTTGCAGGCCAGGCCCCTAGCGGGGGCCACGTGAAAGGCAACCACACATTGATGTTTCTCTCCCTCTCTTTCTCCCTCCCTTCCCCTCTCTAAAAATAAATAAAATCTTTAAAAAAAAACAGCTAAAGACATGCTGAGGATTTGAAGCTGGTTACGAGGAAGATAGTGGCATCACATAATTGGGAACAGACTGAGAGGCAGTGAAGCCCAGAAAAAAAAAAGAGTATGGGGTCAGGAATCAGACTATACTGACTCAAATGCTGCCGCTACAATTTAGGAGTTATGTAACCTTCAGCAAATTACTGTCTAAGCCTCAGTTCCCTCATCTAGAAAATGGCAATAAGTATAATTCACCTAGGGAGGTTGTTTTTGAAAAAACAAACAAACAAAAAACCCCAAAACATAATGCCCTTAGGTCCCATGCCAAAAACTCTTGAAGAATTGACGGTCTCAAGCATCTGTATTTTCAAAAACCCTCCCAGGTGATTTGGACATACAGCCATGGTTGAGAACCTAAAGCGTAACTTGCAAACCATGCCATTCTAATGGTAGTACAGTTAATGTTTGGTGCAGGGAAGTCCATATAGCTGTCAGTACACAAAGTCAGCAGCATCTGAAACTTCAGACACCAAAAGATTAACCTCTGTGGCCCAATCTTGTTAACAGCCATTTTAAAAATGGGACCACCAGAAAAGCTAAAAACACTACTTTGGGAAAGGCTCCTAAGTTGGGTTTCGAGAGCAGCCTGAAAAAAAAAAGGAGACTCACACACAAAAAGAGCCAATAAAGAATGAGCTATGCCAAAGGAGCCAAGGTTAACAAGCATGACTTAGTAACATTCTTGGAGCAGCTCTTTTCCAGCTCCATTAAGGTCAAGGGGATCCAGATATAAACTGGAGATTAAAAAGCACTATTAGGATGAATTTACTAGCAGTTGGGCTGACAGTCCTGGGAAGGAATGACAGTGGCATCTTCCAGGAATGTCTCTAAGAACAAGAGGCCAACCTGGCTAAATGATTTCCAGTAGGCGGCTGCTGGTGACAGGGGCGTAGATGACAGAACCCCAAGGTTTCTCCATTTCCAGCTGGAAAGGGAAGAGGGTCCTGTAGTACCAGCACCCCAACCAAGTGTTCTGGGACCTACCTTTAAACTCCATGTTGGCAGCGTCATCCAGAAGTTCCTCCTTCATGGTGTTGAGTGTCTCAACAATCATGTCCTTCATTTCCTCCTGCTTTCGGTTAGCAATATTCATCAATGATTCATATAACTCATTCTCCATTTTTCGAGTATATTCCAGACGTTTGGGAGTAATCTGCAGGTCCCGCTGCATGTCAAAGGCCTGGTTAATAAAGATGTCGAGGCAGCAGCAGTGTACCAGGTTCAGGGCCTTGGCTCCATCCACCAAGCGAGCCTGTAGCACCTGGTGAGAAAATGTGCTCAAGTGTCTCAGCTTCTCACTTTGTTCCACCAACATGCTCTGAGCTTTAGTGTCCTGGCCAGAGGCCCCACAGTTGCAGTGACTGATGCTCAGATAACCCAGGTCAATTAGCTGGCGATGAAGCGGTGATCTCTCATTCTCCATTCTTTTGGTGGAGGAGTTAATTATCTCTGAGCCCAACTTTGGTACTTTGAAAAAGAATATGGGAAAAGAGAAATACTTTCGGATTTCCTGAAGCTCTTGCTCATCCCTCTCGGATAGTTCATCTTTGTGAAGTGCATAGGTTATCACAGGGAAGAAATCATTCACCAAGTCACCCAGAACATCCACCGTGGGCCGGAGGCTTTGGCACGGTGCTACCACAATGTCCACATCCTGGAAGGGTAACGAGGTCATATCAGCATTTCAGGCTCAACTAATCCTTGCCTCCCCAAAGTCCCACACCGAGACCAAAATTCAGATCTATAATGGGGCAATTGGACTTTGGGGTGCCCCCAGTCACCTGTCCACCTCCATCAGTTACCAATACTCATCTAGAGAGAGTGAAAAAACAAGTAAAAGCATGGCAGTGTCCTTAGCCATTTCAGATGAAAAGAATACTTTTTAGTCCCTGACTTTCTTTGCTGCTTGGAAACTCACGATTCTCTCTGATGAAGTAAGACAAACAGAAGAAAGAACTACTGTGGAAGTTATCAGACGGAGACTGAGCCTGCCTGGAACATTCCCCGCCTCCTGCACCCATCTCGCAGCCCCATCCCCCACCTCTAACGTGGCTAACTCCAAAGCAGCCTTTAAATCTTGATGTGTATGTCATGTCATACCCTTACAGAAGCTTTCCTATGACATAATCCCAAAGCATCTTTCTCTGCCTCTCCTTTTCTTATTGTTTAACCCATCTAAAATTTATTTATTGAAAACGCATTTTTCCCCTTTAGCCAATAAACGCTTTGAGGGCAGTGACTATGTCTATCTTATTCATAATTCTAACTCCAGTGTCCATAATAGAATAAGTCCTCGATATTGTTGAATCAATCAAGCTACAGCAAACCAAAAACTAGGCCTCCCAACATTATTACTATCCTATTGTAAGAGCCTGCAGGTATCCCAAAGTCTTAGCCATTTAAGTATTGGAAATACCTTTATTCTCAGGATCCTGTGATATAGCAGAAACTAGTCTGCCCATCCAATATTCAGCCTCTGCATTATTTGGGAAGGCAATGTCCTCTACAGACAGGGCTGGCCGTCTAAGTATATGGGTCTACCAGGAAAGCCCTTTAGAGGAGATTTGATTCGACCAAGAAGTATGCCCTTTGGCCTTGCCCTGCTTGCCTGGAGCGCGGACGTGATATCTAGAGCAGAGGTGGTCACACCGCAGCTGTAAGGCAAACCTCAGTGTGGACCCAGAGTTAAGGAGCATGAAATGAAAAAACCCAGGAGCCTGGATACCTGATGACCACAGAGCTGCCACACAAGCCCTGAACTGCCTAGCAGTTCTTCTTTAAAAAAAAAAATTTAACCTGTGTCTTCTTTAAAGAAGCCCCTGCTTTTCTGACTGTCATTTGCATTTGATTGAACCCAAGTTCTTAAAGTGAGTTTCCAGAACGATCTTTGGTTTAGAAACAAACCTTCTACAGGTCCTTTTCCTAGTGAACAGTTTCTGCTTTCCGTTTGACTTCTTTCCTGAGGATCGTGAAGCACTTTGGAGCACATATTTCCATCTGCTGCATTTGCTGTTCCTCTGTATCTCTGAAACTGGCTGCTCTGCCCGGCCTTCTGGACCTACCTGACGACTCACGCCTGTATCACCACCATAGGCACACCAACTCCCAATGTCTTCAGGGGTCTACAAACTCAAAAATCAATCCCCCACTACATTCTAGCACATTTTACGTGCTAGAACTCAACATAAATCTGCCCAAGTTTGTATCCTTAACAGTTATCAGATGTTGATATTTTACTTTATTTGAAATCTAAAAAATATACAATTTGTTTCGTTTCTTTCAGAGTAATATTCGGTTTTCATTCCTTACCTTATTTGAGCAACATGTATTTCTGATGGAAGATTTTCAAATATCAAAACCTAGGACCTCTTGCCTTTTTGATCTCCTTCTCTAGATAAGTAAGAATGAACTGAGAAATGCCAGCCTATTGTTTCTCATACTGTGTGTGCGCGTGTATGTGTTTGAGAGCAAGATCTCTCCCATTCCCAGCAAAGCACAAAGGTCTCACCTTCCCCAACAAAGCACCAGTAAGTTTTATTCTAAAGTACGTCACATAAGTGTCATTTGGCTGGCCACTTTCAACTCTAAAGCTAAAAGTGCTTTTAGTATCTCACCATTTGTATTTGAGTAAACACCGCATAAATCCACCTATTTTCCAGCCAAGCCTAGGCCAAGAAGAAATCTGCTGAGTCATCTGTGCCTTGAACTGCATGAAATGTTTTCTGACTGGAAGATTAATCTGATACTCACCATGCTATTCAAAACGAACCCTCTTTCACTCCCCTGAATCACACTGCTAGAGTAAGAATCATTTCATGAGGCATATGGAAAATGTGGGTAAGAACTTCTAATGTTTAGAGTAGAACATACAACTACCTAAATGCCAACATTGTAATTTCATACAATTAGAAAAAGATTAGAAGAAAATCTCAAGAAATGAAAATAGAGAATTATAAATGAAAATGTTCTCAAAAACATTTATTTTAAAATTGCAAAGCTGTCTTAAATATATACATTTTAAAAGATGTAAGTCGCCCTGACCAGTCTGGCTAGGTTGGCTGGGCACAGCACCACGCAGCAGTAGGTTACGGGTTCGACTCCCGGTGAGGGCACATGCTTGGGCTGCGGGCCAGATGCCCCAGTTGGAGGCGTCTCGAGAGGCAGCCAGGTGGTGTTTCTCTCTCACAGTGATGTCTCCCTTCCTCTCTTTTTCCCCTCCCTTCCCCTCTCTCTAAAATAAATAAAAGCCTGAATATTCAAAACCAAAGTAAGTGTTGTTTAGAAAATTTTCAGGAAGAATTTTTGTCTGCTTGTTTATTTGATGGATTTTCTTAAAATTCTAAAATAAATTTCCAGGTTTTCCTCAAAGGACCATTTTGTGTGTGCAACAGAACGACTGGCCAAGGCTGCCAAGTCCATTTGTAGAATCAATATCCTTTCTAAGACCCAGCTGACTTGACTTGCTCAGGGATGCAAATTCATGTTTTAAATGGATTCGAGGTTTTCTAATGGGAAGTATTCCCTGACATGCTGGCACCTAGAGAACTTGTCTACTCCTCAATATATCCTGTACTAAACAAAAATGGACAGAAAACAAGTACCATGCCCTCTTCCTTGCTTCTCAGTTAAGAAACTTGTACAGTTGGCCTCACTGTTCTACCATAACTTCTAGAGGACAGGAAAAAAGGGCTGCTGGCTGAGCCCTTGGCAGCAGCACAAATTAGACCGGAATGTGATATGAGATTCTGCAATACTTATGGTGAAGGGATGACTCATGCCTCACAGTTATAAACAAAAGGAAGCCAGCACTGTCTCCTGGAGACAGGGAATAAAAAAAATAACTGATAGAGGATGAGCCAGACCTGCTCTGGGCCCTATTATGACCACCTGCAAGGGAAGTCTGACCTCAGACTGCCTGTTCCATGGAAGGCTATCTTCCTTCCCAGCTCCTAGAAGAATGCCTGGCACTTAGTAAGCATTCAGTAAATAAATGTGAAAGGAAAGGATAAGTAAGTGATGCCTTTACTACTTGCTCAAAACCACTTTCAACAACCATGAGTAATCCTGGCCGGCTAGCTCAGTTGGTTAGATATGCCAAGGCTACTTATGGGTTCTAGCCCTGGTCAGAGCACATACAAGATGCAGCCAGTGAATGCATAAAGTAAGTGGAACAACAAATTGATGTTTCCCTCCCCCTCCCTTCGTTTCTCTAAAATCAATAAATTTTTTTTAATTAACCACAAGTAAAATTGTCTACCTTTCAACCCATATCCCACACATTTATCTGGAACTGCTCTCTGCCTCTACTCCAAGAATGAGGCAGTGAGTGAGCATTTTGCTTCTAACTCTGTCAAGGAACCAGAATCACAGGGAAGCATGAGAGTACCCCATACTTCCATTTTAAGTCACAGTAGATTCCTACAAAGATTTCTTTTGTGGGATGCATTCTGCACAAGTTTATGGGATCTACAGATGTTGACGCCATCATCAATTTTCTTGGCAAGACTGAGAATGCAAGAGAGAGGAGATTGCTACTCTGCAGACACCAGAATTCACCTCTTCAGTTTCGTTTTTGATGTAAATGACACTACCTGAAATGCTAAGAAATCATGCAGCTGCTGAGGAAGCCTGACGGCTCCCGAAGACGGCCAGCTCCACTGATGAGAGCCCTGCGCTCGGTGCCCATGGGGCATCGCTGGCACCCGTTCTCAGCCAAGAATGGCCACGCCAACTGCTGCTTCAGACAGAAGGCGGCCATGTCCTCGGGTAGGTCATGGCTGTCTCTGCTTTCTCTGCCATCCTGAAACCTCAGGTTTATGTCACACAAAAGAAGAGAACACAACTACATAGTGTCCTGCCTTGCTCCCCCATGGACACACCCTCAACTTCATCCCTGCCCCCAAATTCTCCCTATGTTTACTGTCAATTCTCCCATGCAATTCTCACAGGGCAGTTGAAAGGCAGGTTTTTTGTGTGTTTGTTTTTACACAGGGTTAATTCTTCTTTATTTTATTTTTTTTAAGTTTTTCTTTTCTCTCTCTCTTTCTTTCTTTCTTTCTTTCTTTCTTTCTTTCTTTCTTTCTTTCTTTCTTTTTAGAGAGGGGAAGGGAGGAAGAAAAAGAGGGAGAGAAACATCAATGTGTGGTTGCCTCTTGCATGGCCCCCACTGGGGACCTGGCCCACAACCCAGGCATGTGCCCTGACTGGGAATTGAACCTGCGACACTTTGGTTCGCAGCCCGAGCTCAATCCACTGAGCTAAGCCAGCCAGGGCTTAATTCTTCTTTATTTTTATATAGCTCCTGGAACTCGTTACCACTCTTAAATGTTATTTACATATTAAGAAAAACACCTCTCTACTCTTACATTGTAAAAAATACCTTGACTCTTGTGGGTACAGTCTCAAAGGGGAGCTGCAACTCCAGGGCTATAACACGCCTGCTTCAGAAGCACCTGGGACTGGTCTGAGGCCAACCGATAGCTTTATGCAGCAGTCAGCATGGAATGGATGCAAGCTCATCTCCCTACTCAGTAAAAGTATCAGTATGCTAACTCGGGTGCCAGAAACAAGACTTGGGGGAAAAACACAATCCCAACCAAATCCCTAAACTAACCACAGAAAGCATGATGCTAAAAGTGGGAATATATTTACAAACCCAAACACTCCGAAACAGGGGCTCTGCACCTCAACTGATAGGCGTGAAGCCCTTAAGGATCAGAACTACCTTCTCTGCATTTCATACTTCTTATCTGTAAAAGACAAGTTTACAAGGATGTACTGAATGGACACTTCGCATTCTACCTGTGGGTATTCAAACACCCACAGATACAGATAAAGTAGGAATCTGAAGCTTTTTTCTTTTACCACTTACTACATCCATTGAGAAAGAAAGAGACAGACAGACAGACAGACAAAACAGTGGAATGGAGAAGAAAGAAGGAGGAAGGGAAGACTTTATTTACCTATTAACTTTATGACTTTAGCTTTTATATTATTTGCCTTTTTATAACATTTCTCTTCTTTCATTTTATCACAAAAGTACTTCATAATGAATTATGAAAAACTGTCTCTAATTATAGCAGAATCATAACTATAAGTAAATTAGAACCAGGAGGACTTAGGTTTGACAAAAGGAAGGAGTTCCAACATGGACAGTTCTCAGGGTAGGGACAGGTGACAGAGAGGAGGCAATCCTCTTCTCAAGGACACTGGTCAACTCATACAAAGGGAGGAGGGAACTGGCTTCTATGCACCAGACTCTGCTAGGTGCTTTACCTATACTCTGTCATGTAAGCTTCAACTCACACCAGTCCCCAAAGAGATGGCTAACCACCCCCATCTTACAAATGAGGGAACCGAGCACCAGAGTGACAGAGTCAGTTAAGTGACAAAGACGGGATATAAAGCCAGGTCCACTTGACTACAAGCACCATGTTTAAACAATAACTGAAGATCCACTGTACACCAGGAACCATCTGTCAGGAACATTCTGAAAGAACAACAAAGGTTGGACAAGACGATTTCAAGGATCCTAGCAATGCTTGTGTTCTGTGTTAAGAGGTGTACGCTGGCTGCAGAGTAAAGGCCCTGCTGTGAAACAACCCTGCAAGGACTGGGTGAGATTATCAGAAAAGAAGTCACAAGAAAATATTTTTCATAGTCCCAAGAACAGTTTCTGCATGGTGACAGTACTTTCGACCTCTTAGTCTCTGAACCGGTAAAGTTCCCTACCCCTACCACCCTCTTCTCAAAGGGGAACACCAGCAGACTTCTGAGACAGGGAAAAGGAGGGAAGACGACATCTGCTGCAGGAAAGAGGCAGGCTCCCAGAAAAGGGAGAAGACAAAAGAGGGAGATTAACACTGATCTTGGACAGATTTTCTCCCCAAGAGCCAAACTTGGAAGGCCAAAAATTAGTCACTGGAGGCGAACTGAGAAAACTGTTCTTAAGCGACACCAAGGCTTCTCTAGTGAGCTTAGGGATTTCTTTTGTTTAATCTTGCCTCCAAACTACACACATCCTTAATAGGTAAGTTAACTGTAATGAGTATTCCCAGGTTTCTTGGCAAAAAACAACGTATGCAGGACAGTTATATTTCACTATGTATGTTAGTGTGCGTTTGGGGAAAGGCGAGAGAGATGCTAAAATCAAAGAACACAGTACTACTGCCTAGAAGAGATTTAGCATTTGCCTGAACCCCCCAATTCCTTTTTTTTTTTTTTACACATATCACTTTAGTTTCCCTTTCTTTGTGCCCCAGAAAACCGCAGTTTCTTTATTTTAATATCTCTTGAATATCATTATTTCTGTCTTATATGTGTTATTCCAACTTTATTTCTTTGCCTTGAAATGGCCAGTTTTGGCCTAATTTCATATACTTTCTCCTCCCAAAAGGATCTTCTTGCCTTGAGAACCCTCACCCAGATGTCTTTCCTACCTTTTACTGCTCAACCGTTATCTTTCGATTTAGGTATGTTCAAGAGAAGATACGGTACCTAAGAAAGTAAGCAACACACAACAAATTTATTTCTATAAAGTACCATATTAAATGCCAATAACTAGACGAAAATTGAAAGAAGCCAACCTTCTAGCAACAACGTTCAGAACAAACAGAACAAGCAAAACAGAGAGAGACTCAAAACACAGAGCAGGCCGACAGCTCAGGACGGGGGCTGGGGGACCGAGGGACGGAGCAAAGGAAAGAACTCGTGGACACAGCAGCTGCGTGATGACTGGGCAGGAGCGCGGGTGGAGGGGTGGATGGAGGTGGAAAAGGGTAGGAAGGGGATAATTGGTAATAAAAAATACAATAAAAAATAAAGTATTAAAAAACTTTTAGCCCTGACTGGTGTGGCTTAGTGGATTGAGCGCCAGCCTAAGAACCAAAGGGTTGCGGTTTGAATCCCAGTCAGGGCACGTGCCTGGGTTGCAGGCCAGGTCCCCAGTAGGGGGTGTGTGAGAGGCAACCACACACTGACGCTTCTCTCCCTTTCTTTCTCTATCCCTTCCACTCACTCTAAAAACAAATTTTTTAAAAATCTTCAAAAAAATTTTAAAAACCATTTGGATTTTAAATTTTGCATAAACTTTTGTCATTTTAAGTAAGATCCTTTACAATGATTTTGGCTTGTGAAAGTGTTAGCTACTGAGAAATTAAAATATCAATGTCTGTATAACATTTAAAACAGATTTTTTTCCATTGAAAGCTATTGATTCAGGGTTATAAAGAGAAAACTTTTTAACTCCAACTGGTTAATGTTACAAATAGTAAAAAAAAAAAAAAAAAAAAAAACCAAGTTTATTTGCAATTTAGTAGACCTTTCCTAGAAACATCAATCTACTTCGGCTCACTGAAATATACCCTACCAGACATCACCATGAGCCAAAAAAGGTGTCAGCATATGGCAGGCTGGCTGCCAGGTGACACGTACATTTGTCCAAAGGGCCAAAGAACACCTGGTGGGGACAAGCAAGCTATAGATACGAGCAGAACCACTGAGAGCTATGGAACAGCCGCGGGAAATAAAACGGCACTGCTGGGATGCAGGGATCACGCCTCAGACTGGGGAAGTTTAATCGTCTCCGCTTCTTTTCATTCCTTTCCGTACAGTGTTCGCCAGAAGAAAATACACATGCACTGCACACATCAGGCTGAGACAACCCTGAGGCACACCACTGTGGTCCACTGGATTTCCAAGAGGAAAAAAGAGAAAAGGAGGAGGGAAGATGCAGGCGCAGAAAGGCGCAGGGTGCGGAAGGGAAATGTGTCTGCACACAAAGACAGAACCAGCATGTACGGTGAGCGGTGAAAGGTGTTGCCAACTGGAAAATGACTATGGTTTTGTTATTTTTTTTTAATGTTTTAAATTGAACAATAAACAAGGTTTCAGAAACTAATGGCTTGACATGTTCCTCTAACAATGAATTATGAACCAAGAATCTCAGGGGACCTAGAACTAAAAAGCTGAGAATGCCGAGTACTATGGGTTCGTTGGCCTATTCCAGAAAAATGGAAAAGTCCTCATTTATGAGGACTTCAAAGTAGGCGTTAGAAGAACGACCATTGTATAAGAGGGTAAGGAAAACTTCTGCTTTGATAGTTTGACAGTTAAAAATGAACATCCGTTTCCCTTAATTCAATCTCGGTTTCCTTTAGTTCGATGTTTCCTTTCTTTACCACCCCTTTACACACCAAATGGAAGGGCTGTTTAGAGCTAACTCACTGGCCCTAAACATAAAGGGAGCTAAACAAAAAGACCTTTCTCACTGGCATGAAAAATCTCCAAGGTAGCGGTGAAACGCCCCCAGCAGTGAGCTGGGCATGGCTGCTGTATTCAATGGGGACAGGAGCCTGACTAGCGACAGGGCAGGGCCTGAGCTCCACAAAGGCTGCTCAGGTCCCTCGGAGGCTCCGCATCAAGGGATTCTGAACTGTGGACCGTTTTGGCCCGTTGCTATTTCTACATCAAAACCATTAGAGAATAAAGCAGATCTGGAGAAACACTGGCTAAGGAAGCCTCAAAAACCACATGAAACAGAAACAAAGACCAGTGAATTCCTCAAGAAAAGAGAAGAATGTTCCTTAAGAAAGAATATATACTTCAACTGTATGGAGAGAAAGCTGTTTGGTATCTCAACCTCCCACCAGGTCGCCTGCTCGACCACTGCTGCGGTCTGGGTGCTCAGCACGCACCAGGCGCGGGCCGGCAGCTCTCCCAGGAAGGCGGGTGCTCAGATGTGCACTTGGGTAAGGCTCTCACTTTCCTTCCTTGTGTCACCTCAACTCATGGAAGAAAAGTAAATGAGCATCAAAACTGGAAACCAATAAAATAAATACGTAAACCATTAAAAAAATGAAACCAATAAAATGAAGGGACACCGAAAAACCAGTAACTTGCTCCTCCTGCAGTGGTTTTGCTCACATTCTAAGACTGCTTTTAAAAGGCAAAAACAGGCAAACTCACCGCCCAACTCAGAGCAGGCGTTTCACCTGTTTAACAGGGTAAGCTGCAAGTCATAGCAACAATTTAGTGGTTGCTACCATTCGTTTTTTCAAAATGAAATCAAACAGAATAAAAAGGAAAATATCAGTGTGTTTTGTGAGAAGTAAAAGTATTGTTTCCTGAAACTTTATTTCAAAGGTACATGTGTACATATGTACTGGGTCCTGTTATAAATCGTTATTTCTTACAATGTTTTAAAATCTACAAGTATGAAAATCGCTGAGCTACTAAAAACTGGAGAAAACCAGACCAGGGCAGTATACTACAGACAGATCGTGTATGGATCAAATCCTTGTGACTTATGAAGTTGTTCAATGGTCAACTGAGGAGCCTCAGTCAATATACAAGAATTACTCTCAGAGTTATCTAAGAACTCTTGCAATTGTCCCTGAGCTAAGAAGTGCGAGCTCTAGGTATGAAAACAAGAAAGCTACCACTGAAACTGACCTGAGAGAAAATGCTGCCTTATGCAAGGGGGAACCCCCCCGCAAAATGGAATTATCTTCTGGAGAGCAGGCAGGCCCCTTGTAGTACAGGCTTCCTCCACTAGGTGAGTGTCCTAGGAACTATCTGTTTCAGTGTACCAACTAGTGGTGCTGGGAGAGGCTGCCTTTGGCATCATTGAATTTTTTTTTTGAAGTCTTTCAATATGTTCGCCCATTTCATGATGGGTGATTTACGAGCACACCTGCCCAAACTGCGCTGAGTGTTCAGCAGTTTTTGACCAAAAAGGGCATATTCCCATGCCCCACCCTCCCCATTCACCTGATCTCACCCTGAGCGACTTTTTTTGTTTCCCAGATGAAAAAAGTACTCAAAGGAAAACATTTTCCTGATACTGAAGAGGTGAAACAAAAAATGGCAGACGCACTAAAGGCATCAAAATCGACAAGTTCAAAAACTATTTGGGGCAGTGGAAAAAACGTCTCTATAGATGTATTGCATCAAATGGAGAGTACTTTGAAAGTGACTGAAGTTTAAACATGTAAGACTAAATACATAATTTTTTATAAATAAATTCTGGGTTTTCTGCCCTCCTCTTGTACATATAGCCCCCTCTAGCTTTTATCAAGATAAAATAAATATGGACTCTGGCCCTGACTGGTGTGGCTCAGTGAATTGATTGCTGGCCTGCAAACCAAAGGGTCGCTGGTTCAATTCCCGGTCCAGGGCACATGCCTGGATTGTAGGCCAGGTCCCCAGTAGGGGACGCACAAGAGGCAACCACACACTGATGTTTCTCTCCCTCTCTTTCTCCCTCCCCTCCCCAAAAATAAATTAATGAAATCTTTAAAAAAAAATAAATCTGGACTCTGGAAGGAAGTGACAGTTTCTAGACTTCAAGAATATCATATAGACCATGGCTACAACCTAAGGGCTCCATGGCCACAACCAAAGGGCTCTTTCACTGACTGGGAAATCAAGCCCATTAGAACAAGGGTAGGTGAAGAGGTTTTAAGGGGGGAAAAAAAACCACTCTCCTAGTCCTGCCAAACTAGCTCTTTCTTTCTGGCACAGCTAACCTAGGTGATGGACTCTATTCTGGCAGTGTGCATTCTTTTATTCCTACCCACTCCTGACCCTCGGGCATAGTATCACCCTTTGCTGATCCCCATTTAGTCTAATAAAATAGCCCAGTACTAGCACAAGAGAGGAGTCTTTCCTAAGTAGAGACAGGCAACATGATTCTTAGGATATGCCACAAGACCTGTGTTTTCTTTGGAGAGTTTACTGCAAAAGAGAAGCAAATGACATTCTTCTCATGCCGGGATCTCTAGATCTCATAACATTGAGCCAGACCTGTCCTCACATTCCCAAGCTCTGTAGAATGTATAACATGATCTATCCCACTTAGCTCAGCAAGTGATGGCTAAGCCTAAGGAAAACCTCGCAAAATTTTTTGCTCGTCTCAACTCTGACAAGAACATTAATTACGCATCGTCTTATTGCTCCTTTTAGAAAGGGGTGGCTAGAGGCAATCCTAGTAACACCTTCCTGCTAAGAAAGGAAAAGAATTTCTAACCCTGATCATAATTACTCTGTAAAAGCATGTTGAGATGCAAGTATCACATTCCCTCTATTTTAGAAAGGGAGATAGGAGGCAAGAAGACAAGCCAATTGCTCAGGACCGTGCAGCATGACAGCAGAGGCAGAGATGGCCACTGCTACAACCATGTCCGTTTTCAACTTCCTAGACTATGTTCCTTTGACTTCATCAGTTAATGCTCAGAGCCTAGGGTATATTAAGACCAAATTACTTTCTGAGAAAGCGCAAATACAAGAAAAGCTGGTATATAAGTGTACAATTATATAAGTATGAGATTGGTACCTGTAGGAGAGCATGGTGCATTGTCACCTCCAGTTCGGCTAAAACATGGGCAGCATCCTCACTGTCCTCTTGGACCTCCAAGTCCTCCTCAGGGATGGTCTCCCAGGTGCCCTGGTGAGCAACCAGAGTGTGGACTAGTTCATACTGGCCGGGGAGCGCCAGGCCGACCCGAGTCTGAGTCCCATAGGTGAAGCGGAGGCGCCGAAGCTTACAGCTCTCCTCACTGCCCAGCTTGGTAGTAGGAAGCACCTGCACCCCCAACAGCAGGTTCAATAGCTGGCACTTGGCATTACAATCCTGGCCGAGGATCAAGATGCAGGGGAGGCAGTCCACAATCTGCTGGAGGTACTTCTCTTCCTTAGGTGGGAAGGAAATGCAGCTCAGCTGGCCTGGTTGGGGAAGGGGAGGGTGGAGAAGGAGAAAGGAGGACAGAGAGAAGAGTGAGGAGGGGCAGAGAGACTCACACAGAGACCCCATTAGGATGCCAGGGTCCTAGAGAAGGAATTTCTAGGAGGCTCTTGGTTGAAGGAGGTATCAGGAAAACATCCCAGTCAGAAAAGGCTCCTCAATATCAAACAGAATTCCCCTCTGTGGCTCATCCCCAAGCAGCTGTTTCCATCCAGAAAGGTGGCAGTGACCTGATCTTACCCTCCCCACTTCCTTTTTCATCCAGTGGAGGGACAGCCTAAGAAGTTTACAAGGACTCAGGCATAATCACAAGATCATTAAATTGACAAGGCACAAACTGGGATGTGAGTCCAAGGAGAAACTACACCTGAATATGCCAAAATGAAAATCCTCCTTGTGACAACAGAAGACCTAGTACTTGAACATATTCAGGTGTTTAAACATCACTACTGTATGACGTTTTAGCTTGTTATTTTCCTCTTTTATGACATATTTTATAACTAAATGTATGAGCTAATCTCTAAATACACACACATTGAAATTAAAACTTATTCGAGTTTACATAAGCTCTAGAATCTTTTCTGGTTCACCTCTCTGATAGCTGGCAACAGCATCCCAGCGGCCAAATCATGTGTTTTCTTAAAAAACTGAGTGCTCAATCAAGATCAGTATCTCCTAATTAAATTACACTCCCTCCATTTATGGATGACAAGACCCTGAGTTAGACAAAGGGAAAGAACTGCCTGTTAGGGAGAAATCCTGGCACATCTAGAAAGAGATGTGATCTCTCTCAAAAGCATTCTTTCAGGACAACCACGATTCCACAAACAAGGCAAACAGTATTCAAAAAAGAACAAAAGACTTCCTCAAGTACAAAAGCCTTTGTCTGAGAAAGGGAACCAGAAATTGGTTGACGGAAACTCAGATTCTGAACTCAATCACTCCCCGACTCATTCATTCAGTGCCTGGCCTGCCTCTATGACTCGGGAACCCTTGCGTTTGTTCAGAAAGGCACAGACACACGGTGCCTAGGCTGAATGAAAGCTGGTCTTGCATTTTAATGGAACTCTGGGGTTGCCCCAACTGGAACAGTATTCACTTTAGTTACTTAACCATGAGCTGTATTAAGCCACCCATAAGCTGTTTATTTTGTTCCTATAAATGAAGCAAGAGAGCCAGGACTCATTTAAGAGGCTGCTCTACTTTAGACTGTACCCATCCTGCCACAAACTTACTATTTCAAATCCTCAAACCTCCTTCTCTTCCACAAATGCCACCACCAAAAGGTGTACAGTAGTTTGCTTTCACCCAGACCCCTCTATGAATTTCCTGGAGCCCTTTTTTCAGATCTGTCTATAAATACAGCACACGGCCTGCACGTGTACATCAGCAACGCCAGACACTGAACCCAGGAAATCTACTCTCCTGGGGAAGAAATGGGTTCCTTTAAAAAAGCAGAGTATAAACTGAGTGCCTAATTTTGTGTAAGGCATTTACTAAGCACAAGAGTAAAACACCAGACCAGTGATCTAATTCTGACCTAAAATCAAAAGCAATGGCTGGTGTGGTTCACTGGATTGAGTGTCGGATTGTGAACCAAGAGGTCGCCAGTTCGATTCCCAGTCAGGTCATGTGCCTGGGTTGAGGACCAGGTCCCCCAGGATGGGGCACGTGAGGGGCAGCCACACACTGATATTTCTCTCCCTCTCTCTCTCTCCTTTCCCCTATCGCTCTAAAAATAAATTAAATCTTAAAAAAAAAAAAAAAGCAATAGGATACATTTCTTATGTAACCACTTAGCAAGTAATGGGCTTGTTCTGAGTCCTTTTGTATCATGTTCACAACCAAACACTCACCACTCTCCTCTAGCTATCTGTTTGTAATTACTGAAACACCCAACACAACGACTAAAACGCAGTAAATATTTCATGTTACACTCCTGTTTGCTCTGTGTGAGAATCCGTTTATTGTGGAGAACTCTCTGTATAGAAAGTTGTAAGTGGTTCCAGGAAAGACTCAGAAAACTCCAGTGCCATGATGAACAACTCAGGATCAACTATCATTCCTAAAAACCTCCTTCATCTCAACACGGATAACAGATGTGGACAACAGGATGCACCTTGCAGAATTTAACTACCTCTCAGCCTGAGCGGTAAAAAGTCCTACTAGATTCACTCTCATCTACCCTTTCTATCCTTCCTCTTTCCCCAGTCCTCCTTGGATCCTCAGGTAAGTGTTAAGTTCATTCTGACAAACTTCCTCACACCTAAACAGACGTTGGTACATAATAAAAACATAAAACCTAACTGGGTTTTGCTGCTGCTCTGGCTAGGAGGGTGGATAACAGATAATGAAAACAAACTAAGCATTTTTCAGAACCAGAGGGAGAGATCTCAACATCTCTGAGACAGTGTCAACTATAGGAAAGCCAGTGAAACATGCTCTGCGTTGAGTCAAAAACCACAGCAGACACACCCATTCATCTGACCCAAATTATCACAATTATCATCTCTACAGTGACAAAACAGTTGCTACAAATAAACCTGCTGGTGTCAAACAACCACAGAGCAGTGCGACAGGAGAGGGGCTAGCACCGAACCCCGTTTTCACTGTCGTGTCCGTGCACTGCTAGGGTTCTACGTGCCACCCGTTGCACTGAAGAGAGCCTTGCAACATGGGTGTCGACACTGGCTTTTCAATACCTCACTATCCAAGCCCTTTGCCTCTCCCACAACTCTTTAGCTTTTTTTACTGATCTCCAACTATCTACACGACTTGAACAAGGGCGCGGAGAAATGAAGGTGAAACTAGATCGTTCCACTCCTTGCTTCTCTCAGCGAAGGGCTCATGGTTCACTCGGTGAGGGAGTAGTGCGGCATCAAAGTGGAAGGAGCACTGCGGCATCAAAGTGGAAGGAGCACTAGAGAGGAGGGAGGTATTCTGACCGCAGGCCTCACCGCCGATTAGCTCTGTGACTTTGGCAATCCACTTGATTTTTCTCAGCCTTGGATTTCTCATCACCGAACGAAGGGAGTTGGATTAGATCATTTTTAACATCCTTTCCAGTTCTAAAGTTCCAGGATTCCATCAGATTTTAACTGTTAAAGGAAAAGTAATTGAGGGGATGGGTGGTTGGTCTGGTTGTTTTCATATTAGGTTGCATGTGAATTTAATTATGCGAGCTCTCCCTGGATCTACTGCAACTGCAGATCAAAAAGGTGACTGCGCCAGCCAGGGGCTCTGAGGGCGACAGCACTGTTTTAGCAGTTCTCTAGAGAAGAGATGACAAACTGGAGACCGGCAGGAGCAGGAAGGGAGAAAACCTGCTTCAGAACTGCAGCAGCTGCCCCACTGACAGTTAAAGGACTTCAGAGTCAGTCCGGGTTTTTTTGTAATTAATATAACAGCATCTGCATATGGGCTTCCAGAAGGTAACAGCAAGGATTCTCAGCTGGGGCACATTAACCCTGCCAACTCTGGCTGCAGGAAAAGTCAATTCAAATTGTCTGAAGTACAAGCCAAGGCTTTTTTTCCCCCTCTCGATGATTCTTCAGTACAGATTCTCTTGATTGCGATTAGAGCTGACCCCTGAACAATGTCAGGATTAGGGGCTGCAACAACCTGCGCAGCAGAAAATTCCTGTGTAATTTGTCAGCCCTGTGCTTGCATGGATTCCCACCTGCCAGTTAACCCCTGAACAGCGTGGGTTCGAAACATCATGCCAACTGACCCGTGCAGTTCAACTGAAAACCACTGCCTGTAAGTAGACCCGCACAGTTCAAACACATGTTGTTCAAGGGTCAACTGTACTTCTGAACGAAGGTTTCAAGCTAGAAGAAGAGCACCTAAAGTAGTAACCCATTTTGTTTATTTATTTTAGATAATGAAGGGGAGCAAAATACACCACCCCAAAATACACATCAGAATATCAATTATTTTAAGGTGGTTATTTTTAAGAAACAGCAGACACAAGTGAAGCTCTGAAACCTGACCAGAAGCTACCCTTTTGTAAGAAACATTTATGAGGGAGATTGCTCTTTGCAAGGGTGTCTCCTTCTCAGTACCAGGAAAAAGATGACTCTAGAAAATCTCTTCATCAATGCAGAACGGAAAGACTTAAGTCTGCATAACAACCCTGGTTTACTGTGCTTTTCCTTCTAATCTCCCATAACTAACCCACAACAACATCTGTCTTTAGCTGGAGATTATACTTAAAGCGGTACATTGGGCCATTTCAGAATTACTCAGTTTTCCCGGGTATCTGCCATGTATACAGGAGGTATGCATATTATTAAACTTCCGTTCATTTTTCTCCTGTTAATGTCTTTTCATTATGGGAGTGGAGAGGCTCAGCCAAGAACCTATAAGGGTAGAAAAAAATTATTTTCCCTCCCCACAGTAACATCTATGGTGCCTCATGTACACAGTAAATCACTTTGATTTGCCTCATGTCATTTAATGTTCACAATTCTACCACAAAATGGCTATTATACCCATTTCCAGTTAACAGTAGGAATTTATCAGAAACGGTATCTTAAGGGAAAAAAAAAGCCCACGTTTCTCCACGTATCTAGGCAAATAAAAGGTAGGAGCTCAACGTAGATCTCAGGGGCCAGCGTTGGGGAGGAAAACTTCTCCTTCTACCCTTCCTGATTCGTTGGCTAGTCTAACAATCAAATTAACATGTGGCAGATTAACAAGAGTAACTGCATATGAGTACAGGGGCCCCATAAGAACATAAGACCCACAGGCAGTCAGGCAACTGAGATTTGTATGGCTTACAAGGGCTTAGTTCTGTCATTTGGAAGGCAGCATCTTACAATGAAACCTTTAGGAATGATCTAATGATGGGAATGTGTCAAAAAGACACACGAGCCAGCTCAAGTCGGGGCTCACTGACCAAAACAAAAACAATGTAAGCTTAAAAAAAATGATAAATTTTAATGGCAATAGATTATAATCCATTGAAAAATTCTCAAGTGCACAGATATAAACAAAACAAAACAAACAAACAAACAAAAAACCAAGGGAAAAGGACAGCTCTTTCTTAACACAGAATATCAACTAAGAAATACAGAAGGAGGCCCTGGCCAGGTAGAGCTCAGTTGGTTAGAGCATTGTCCTCATACACTGAGATTATGGGTTTGATCTCCAGTCAGGGCACATACAAGAAGCAACCAATGAATGCGTGAATAAGCAGAAAAACAAAATCAGTGTTTCTCTCTCTCCCACTCCCCCTTTCTTTCTCTCTCTAAAATCAATTGAAAAAAGAAAAGAAAGAAATACAGAGGGAATGATAACTATAAAAACCATCACTGACACAGGTGGGAGTTGTCAAGCACAGCAAAACCTAGCCAAGTAGATGCTATATCCGGTGGAATTTCAGGAAGAGGATTATCAGTGAAATTTTAGAACACCTCCCCACAAAAGACTGATAAACTGCAAAGAAAAAACTGGTGACTTTAGCGTGAAGAGCCGAGAGGGCACTAACATGACCAGTGATCAAGCTTAACTTCTCCAGGGTAGGATGGGCTGACATCATGTCACCGTGATGTGATATACACTGCATCATTTCTGTGCCTAATCCTGCCCAGAGCTCATGACTTGTGTCTGGACATGAGGTAACAACAGACAGACCCAGGCTGCGAGTCATCCTACAGGATGTAAAGCCTACTCTTTAAACCTGTCAAAGACACAGTAAATGCAGGGCAAGGCCGAGGAACTGTTCCACATGAAGGGGGTCTGAAGAGATGTGACAACTAAATGCAACATGTACTCCTAGACAGGACCCTGGATCAAGAAGAAAAAGATCACTAGGACAGCTAGCAAAATCTGAGTAGGATCTGTGGACTGGGTGGTAGTACTGAACCAATGTCAACATCCCGACTGGGGAGTTGTGTGCTGGTGTGTGAAAGCATGTACTTGTTTGGGAGAAATGAACTCTGCAGTGTTTACAGGAGATAAAACCACCTGTCTAGAGATTACTCTCAAACCGTTCAGAAAATGAGTAGACATAATAGAGAGACAGGTATTGGGTGATAGAGGAAATGCAATAAAATATTAACTGAAGCCCCGGCTGGTGTGGCTAAGTGGATTGAGAGCCGGCCTGTGAACCAAGGGGTTACTGGTTCAATTCCCAGTCAGGGCACATGCCTGGGTTGCAGGCCAGGTCGCCAGTAGGGAGTATGTGAAAGGCAACCACACACTGATGTTTCTCTCCCTCTCTTTCCCTCTCCCTGCCCTTCTCTCTAAAGATAAATAAAATCTTAAAAAAAAAAAAAAGGAAGTGAGGCTTTAATTTAAAATCAAAAGCTTTTATGACTACATAATTCTTTGGGATAGTTTTGATGGTTAAACAAGTGAAAAGGAAAACAACCCTCAAGTCCTATTCCCATCTTCCTGCCCAGAAAACACCACCCTAAGGAACGGAAGCATATTATTGAGCCCAACTCCAAAGAGAATTGTGGCCAAAAGGTTCCCACAGCCACAGGGCGCAAGGCTGGGGAATGCGTCCAAACCACTCCTGCTGCCTGCTGAAGACAGAAGGTGGCCCTGCTGCACTGTGAGGAGACAGGCACTTCAACTGGGGGCCTATCAGGGACACTGATAGGTCCCGATGCGCTGACCAACTTTTCCTCAGAAAAGCTGACCTTTGGAAGAATATTATATATTCTTTGAACTTTGGTTTGAACTTTGGAAGAATACTACATATGGTTGATTTATAACTCTAAGCAAGGGGGCACATTTCTCAGCCAATGCTACATCAAGTTCCAGGATCCCCAAGATTACCAGACTCCCCATTTGGCAAAGAATCAATTTTCAAGCCTGAGGTGGACTACACTTAGACTGAAAATCCCATAGGGACTCCAGGTACACCTCTCAAGGTCAAGAACAAAAAACTGCATCTTTCACATGAACTCACCCCCTGTAATTTTTGTTTAATAATTTTTTAAAAGATTTTGTTTATTTTTAGAGAGAGGGGAAGGGAGGGAGAAAGAGAGAGAAACATGGATGTGTGGTTGCCTCTCACGTGGCCCCCACTGGGGACCTGGCCAGGCATGTGCCCTAACTAGGAATCGAACCAGCGACCCTTTGGTTCGCAGCCCACGCTCAATCTACTGAGCTACATCAGCCAAAGCTGTACTCTTGTTATATAAATAACACCATTCAGACTCCCTAGGCCATGTAGGAAGCAAAACCCATCATCTCTAGAGGTGAACTATTTTCCTATGAGAAGTAAGGAGCAAATTTTACTTCAGCTCTTAAAACTGTTAGGAAAGCCCCGGCTGGGTTAACTCAGTTGGTTAGAGAGAGCATGGTCCTGATATGCCAAGGTTGAGGATTTGATCTCTGGTCAGGGCACATACAAGAATCAAGCAATGAATGCATAAACAAGTGGAACAACAAATCAGTGCCTGTCTCTGTCTCTCTCAAATCAATCAATAAAAAAATTAATAGAAAATAAAATTTAAGAAAACATAGGAAAAAACCGTATGCACCCACACTCCTCATTTTCTTCATAGTGGCTTCCTTGCAAGTAACCTCCGAGAAAGAGATGAAGATGACACACACTCTAACAATAATCCTCATGAATGCATTCTGTTTTTTTTTAAAAAAAATATTTATTTATTTATTTATCTTTAGAGGGGAAGGGTAGGAGAGAGGGAGAAGGAGAGAAATATCAATGTATGGTTGCCTCCTATGTGTCCCATGCTGGGAACTGGCCTGCAACCCAGGCATGTGCCCTGACTGGGAATCGAGCCCCGATCCCTTGGTTCACAGGCCCGAGCTCAATCCACTGAGCTACACCAGCCAGGGCGCATTCTGTTTTTGAACCACACAAACAAGACAGTTATAATTACTCCATCAAAGACAGGCTGGGGCTAATTTTCTTGTATTATTTTAGAAAGTGGGTAAAGCATCTCAACTCCTGTTTTATCAATGCCATTTAATCTCACAACCTCCCATATCCCCGTTCCCTCCAAAACAGCTAATGGTTAATTAAGTTGGTGACCAATTTATAAAAATCCAGTAGAAGGAACATGATGAAACACTAATCTTCTAATAACATCAACTTGGAACTAATAATGTCAATTACTTGAACAGTGGTTCACCATTGTGTGTCCTGCGCCCTGTACAGCCAGGCATTCATAAAGGTTTGTTGAGTGAATGAGTATCAAGGATTTGCTTCTCATACCATGGTGAAGCTCTGCTGTACTGGGTATCTGCATCCAACTCATTCTTTGGGACATGCAAATCATTCTCTGGGAGACTGGCAAAGAACGCAACTCTAGCCTAATCAGTCATCTGTCAAATGCACATCATTATTCTTTTTTAGGGGCCCAGAGAGTAAAATGGGGCAAATCTACAAAAAGCCTTATCTTTTACGGGGGAGTTGCCCTTCTGAAGTAAAAACATTACTCCAAAATCTACTAGCCATGGATGTAATTGAAAGATACTTGTCTGTTACATACAAGGCACTATAGTAAGAATTGTAGGAGATATAAAGATGAGTAAAACAGTCTTTACCTTTAGGAGTTCACAATCTAGCAAGAAAATAAAAACATCCATAGGTATCATGCAAACAAGCAAATAAATAAAAGCATAATCTGTATATCCAGAGGCTATAGGAATTGAGCACTTACAGGTATAAGGTAAAATTCACATTCCCCTTTACTTCAATAACATATTTTTGAGGTTTTGTTCTCAAAAGATTGGGTCCGAGAAGTACATTTATTGCAGGAAGATTGTTTGTTCCCTTAACCTAGTAAGATAGATAACAGAAGTAAGAAGAAATAAAGAAGATGCTGGGAAAGTGGACAAAGCAAACCAAACTTAATAGGAGTAAAAGACAGAAAATTGTACAAGAACAACAATTAAAAAAAAAAAAAAAAACCTTAAAGACTGGAATAGATTTTTATTTAAATCCATGCTTTAAAACTACTTGCAAGGCTCGCCCTGGCTGGTGTAGCTCAGTGGATTGAGCGCAGGCCTGTGAACCAAAGAATCGTGGTTCGATTCCCAGTCAGAGCACATGCCTGGGTTGCAGGCCAGTTCCCAGCAGGGGACACACGAAAGGCAACCATACATTGATATTTCTCTCCCTCTCCCTCTCTCCTCCTTCCCTTCCCCTCTAAAGATAAATACATAAAATCTTAAAAAAAAATAAAAAATAAAAAATAAAACTACTTGCAAGGCTAAAGAATTAATCTTATTGAAATCGGCAATGACTTTTAAGAATAACCTAAACACAGCAAATGATAATAATCTTATGGTAATCTTTTAGGAGCAGGCAGAATTATCCAAGCCTTTTCAATAGTGGGCTTCCCGGTGCCACGGAAAACAGATTGTCCTAGGAAAAAAGACTTGGAAGGGGGATGATGTTGAAGAAAAAGGGTGCAAAGCGCCATTGTGTTTAAGGAGGCCACATCTTCCCAGGGGCGTGGAAGCAGCAGCATCGGCAAAGAGGGGCCTGGTACCCCAAATGTCAAGGACTGGACATGGGAATAAGAGGCTTGGGTACATAGTATCACATTATACTCACTCGATCAGATAAAGTCTCCCACTGAAGTAAATTACGGTTCCATGACAAGCTATGCAGCCTGGGTTATGACTCATTTGTAATAAAATCTCTCCACTGCCAGGGTGCATTTTATATTCCCATGGCCAGGTCAGAAAAGAACAAGGGAGGAGTCACAGAAGCCAAACTGGACTGGGAGCTTACAGACCTGGCCTAATTCTGGTTACTGTTCAAAACTGCTGTCCCACATTCTCTTTCTGCTTCTCTCTTACTATTCCCCTAACCCATCAGGTTCCAACTTCCTAAGCTAATGCTTACCAACTGTACACACACACACACACACACACACACACACACACACACACTTAAACAGCCGCAGATATTTTACACAAACTACACACCTATACTAAGTGCTTTGCTATATATTACCTTAATATATTTTATTATGTTATTACAGTTGTCCCAATTTTCTCCCTTTGCCCCCCTCTACCAAGCACCCTCTATTCCCTCCAGCAATCCCCCCACCCACCTTTGATTCATATCCATGAGTCATGCATACAAGTTCTTTGGCTACCCCATTTCTTATATTATTCTTAACACCCCCCTGCCTATTCTGTAACTACCAATTTGTACTTCTTAATCCCTGCGCCTTTCCTCCCTCCTCCTTCCCCCTCCCAACTGGTAACCATCCAAATGATCTGCACATCTATTCTATGATTCTGTTTCTGTTCTGCTTGTTTGCTTAGTTTGTTTTAAATTTAATTGTTGATAGTTGTGAATTTATTGTCATTTTAATGTTCATAGTTTTGATCTTTTTCTTTTACAAGTCCCTTTAATATTTTATATAATAATGGCTTAGTGATGATGAACTCTTTTAGCTTTACCTGTCTGGAAAGCACTTTATGTTCCCTTCCATTCTAAATGATGGCTTTGCTGGATAGGGTAATCCAGTTTGTAGGCCCTTGGTTTTCATCACTTTGAATACTTCTTGCTAGTCCCTTTTAGCCTGCAAAGTTTCTTTTGAGAAATCAGCTGATAGTTTTATGGGAACTCCTTTGTAGGTAACTCTCTGCTTTTCTCTTGCTGAAGATTCTCTCTTTATCTTTAACCTTTGGCATTTTCATTATGATGTGTCTTGATGCAGTCCTCTTTGCATCCATCTTCTTTGGGACTCTCTATGCTTCTTGGACTTGTATATCGATTTCCTTCAGCAAATTAGGGAAATTTTCTTTCATTAATTTTTCAAATAAGTTTTCAATTTCTTGCTCTTTCTCTTATACTTCTGGCACCCCTCTGATTCAAATGTTATTGTGCTTAAAATTGTCCCAAAGGCTCTTTAGTCTATCCTCATTTTCTTGGATTCTTTTTTCTTCTTGCTGTTCTGATTGAATGTTTTTTTTCTTCCTTATGTTCCAAATCATTGATTTGATTCTCAGCTTCATCCACTCCACTGTTGATTCCCTGTAAATTTTTCTTTATTTCACTTAGTGTAACCTTCATTTTTGATAGAATCATTTTTACACTGTTGAAGTACCCAATGAGTTCCTTGAGCATCCTAATAACCAGTGTTTGAACTCTGCATCTGACAGATTGCTTATCTTCGTTTTATTCAGATCTTTTTCAGTTTTGTTCTGTTCTTTCATTTGGGCCATTTTCCTTTGTCTCCTCATTTTGACAGCCACCCTGTGTTTGTTTCTATGTACTAGGTAGAGCTGCTGTAACTCCCTTAGTAGTGGGGCCTAATGGAGAAAAGCCACTGTTAACTGCTTGGGTGGGCCCGTAAGTTGGATGGGGTGGAGCCTTAAGTAATTGCCAGGGTGGGGCAACCCATGTGAACCAGGCTGATGGAGTCTCAGACATGGTGCTCCTGCTCTGTGGCTCTGTGTGGGGGAGGGCCCAGAAAAGGGACAATGGCCACTGTCTGGCTTCTGGAGTTTTGTCCGGGAGGAAGCTGTCTCTCGGCACTCACCCTGATGCCAGACATAGCATCAGTTCCTCCCTGTACTTCACTGGTGCCCTTTAAGCTGCTGCCCCGAGCTGGAGCCCAGAGGGAGTGAGTCTGAATAAGTCCTCAGTCTGCTGCGGGCCCTCTAAGGGGAGATGCCTGAGAATCCCAGTTTCTTCTGTCACCCCAACACCCACTGGTTTTTACAGCCAGAAGTGACAAGGTCTTATCTTCCTGGCACTGGAACCCTAGGCTGTGTGGTCCGGTATCCCTCACTCCCGGGATATACCGCCTGATTTTTATCTACCACATGTGGTTGTGGGACCAGCCTGATTGGCACCTCTACCCCTCCTATCTGTCTGAATGAATGTGACTTCTTTAATTCTTTGGTTTTTGGATGTCCATACAGCTTGATTTTCTCATGGTTCTGAGTGATAGTTGTTTTGTAATTTAGTTGTAACCTTTGCTGTGGTTGTGTGAGGAGGTGAGCCATGTTTACCTATGCCTCCATCTTGACCGGAAGTCTTGATGTATATTATCTTAAAGGTCACAACAACTTTGTGAGGCAGACAGTATTACTTCCATTTATTTATTTACTTAGATAATTCATATATTGCTAAACCATGCAACCATCAGTACCTAATTCCAGAACATTTTCATTCCTCCAAAGAAATCCCACACCTATTAGCAATTGCTCCTCATTTTCCTCTCTCCCCATCCCCTGGCAATCACTAGTCTACTTCCTATCTTTATGAATTTGCTTATCCTGGACATTTCATATAGATGGATTCATAAAATATGTGGCATTTTGTGTCACTCCCACTTTACACATGAAGAAACTAAGACTCAAACAGGTTAAGTTACTTGCCCCAAGTCACATAACTAATAAGAGGCTGAACTAGAACAGGAATCCAGATCTGATGCAAATGCTTGTGCTTGCTTTTGACCACTATATGCTGCTTCCATGCAGGAGAGAGAAAGTGGAAGTTTTAGATATACTTGGAGCAACGGAGCTGATCCCCCAAGGTAATGTAAGTAGTAAGAACCACAATGATAGCACCATCTCTGCTGAGCTTATGTAGAAATGCTGAGGCAGCTCTTCTAAACAGACCATGGCAGACTACTAGAAAACACGTCCAGCCCAGTCTTTCTGCTCCATAGCACAACCCCAGCTTCTCCCCACCCCCAGCACCATGAAGGTGGCAGCTCTATAAAACCAGGCTGAGAACAAGCTCCTCTATCCCAACTTTCTGTCCCTTCCCTAGATATCACTCTGCCACTTAAACTTTATTATCCATAGATTTCTGCCTAAGTAGCCCAAGAAAAATGCCTACTCTGAATAAGTACATCAGTGTTTTCCCTCTTCTTTTTTTTTTTAATATTTTATTTATTTTTAGAGGGGAAGGGAAGGAGAGAGGGAGAAAAATATCAATGTGTGGTTGCCTCTTGTGCACCCCCTGTTGGGAACTGACCTGCAACCCAGGCATGTGCCCTGACTGGGAATCGAACCATGATCCTTTGGTTTGCAGGCCCACGCTCAACCCACTGAGCTACACCGTCCAGGGCTCCCTCTTCTTTTTGATTGTGGTAACCAGTTTATACTAGGTATGAAAAAAAAAAAGGGTGAAGAACGTGGGAGAAATCAAGTTGTTGGCTAACCAAAGGCAAAGAGCTCCAAACACCTAAAAACTATAACTCACATGAAACACCTAGAATCTAACCATACCTCAGCTTTCTGCAATTTTTCTGCTTTATGCATTGAATTGTATATGGTTGAGATTAGATTAGACCTTTCTAGAGGACCAAGTCCAGGCCTTCCAGGTCCTTTTCATCCCTTATCCAACATAAACAAATTGCCTACACAACAGTGTTGACATTTTTTTTCTTAGAAGAAAAGTATAAAACGAAAAACTGATTTCCACTAACTCAAGGCCAAAGCTAATGTCCTTACTTAACTCTTAATTCCCCATATCAGGCACTCAAATGTTTACTGAACAACAGCGGATACTTACACAGCAGTACCAGACACTGTTCTCAACACAAGTAACTCCCAACAATCTGGGGGGCAAGTACTAGTATCTTAATCCTCACTTCCTAATGAGGAACCGGGTGGCCCACCACAGCTGTGATTTGGCCAAGGTCATTTGGTCAGTAAGAAGTGAGAACCAGGACTGAGGGAACGCAGGAGGACTAGAGCATTCCAACTAGACACATTTGAGTCATTCTGATCGCAACAAGCTACGAACTGCCAATGGATAAAAGTAAGAAAAATACTTTTTGTTTTGCTACATTGTAAAAGTTCATTCTTCCTTTCTTCAGAAAGGCTCACAGCCTTTACTGCATTACTTCTGAACCCTCTGACAGGAAAACGGACAAAGAGAGGGGCTCTCAAGCCCTACAGTTAAGTGAAAAGAAGGCAGCAGAGGAACTCAATCAAGGAAATTTCACTTATAATTCAGTTTTTTTTGTTACAGGCCAAGCTACTCTTATGTTAGAGTTTTATTCCATCTACTTTTTAATTTTTAAACATCATGTGCATCATATACAAGGTGGGGAAAAAGTAGGTTTACAGTTGTGAGTATGTGAAACGCAAGATTTTATTCTTGTTATTTATTATTGTATTATTACTTTGCATATGAACAACTGTAAACCTCCTTTTGCCCCACCCTGTACTCTCTACACTACCCCCAGTGAATATAAAACTATCAAATGTAAGAAGAAAACAGTTTTGGGGAGTCCTTCCCATCTAATTTGTGGTTAAAAGGGAAATAAAAAGAGTAAATCCCATGATCTTCAGTTGCTCAAATCCCATACTACATCCAACCCAGAAGCACACTCCATCCTGGTATTACACTTAAAACCTTCTAGAGGATTGTTAGGTTAAAAATTGAGTGCTCATTCTTTTAACGTTCCAAGTTCCTACTAATTAGAAACTGACATTCGCAAAAGAAAGTTGAGACAGTCTCTGAAAGAACATGACCTTGCAAACACGGCCTGTAAAAAGAGAGAACAAAAGCTAGTTGTCTTTTAAGGAGTGGTTTCTACTTTCTAATTACCTAAATAGCTGGAAAAATGGCATCCCCAAAATGTACATATAAGTGCCACCTCACTAATTTTCCCCTCCAAAGACAAAGCTCTCCACACTGAAAGGAATGGAAGCATTTCATGGAACAGAGTCAAACTGTTCTATCATCCGTACCCTCTCTTGGTTTTTATTTCGGGTGGACAGAGGGTGGAAAGAGTTCAAAAACGCTAAGATTAACCCTGACTGGTGTGGCTGGGCACTGTCCTGCAAAGTGAAAGTTCGCCAGTTGATTCCCAGTCAGGGCACATGCCTGGATTGTGGGTTCAGTCCCTGGACGGATGCTTACAAGAGGCAACCAATGGATGTTTTTCTCTCTCTCCTTCTCTCTCCCTTTCCCTCGCTCTAAATATAAATAAATAAGCCCTGGCTGGTGTGGCTCAGTGGACTGACTGCTGGCCTGTGAACTGAAAGGTCACTGGTTCAATTCCCTGTCTGGGCATATGCCTGGGTTGTGGGTCAGGTACCCAATTGGGGGTGTATAAGAGGCAACCAATCAGTTTCTCTCCCTCTTTCTCTCTACCTCCCCCTCTCTCTAAAAATAAATAAAACCTTAAAAAATAAATAGATAAATAAAACACTAAGATTAGTTCATGATGAAGTCAACTAGAAAAACCAATAAGGAAAATACAAAGGTGCATTTGTATTCTTAAGTTGGCTTTTAAAGAATAAAAACAAGACCAACCTAGGTACTTTGAAAATGAGGTGAATCTACTCTCTTGATTTTTTTTTCCATAGTAATTCAAAACTAAACAGTTGTTACAAAACAACAGCAATAGAGAGTTTTGTTTGCTCTCTATGTAGTGCTTTTCCTAGGTAAGCTGTAAGAAAACCCTGGGAGCAGGGAAAGCCGCGGGAAAGCGCTGCTGACGGAGAGGAGGTGAGAGCACACGCGTTTGCGTGCATTTGCGTGCATTTCCGTGCCAGGGGCCACCTCTGAAAACACTGGCCCTCTTCACCAGCTGTTTTCTGAGAGCCTCACAGAAATCAGGCCCCTCTCTATCTGCATTTTCAGAACAGCAAGTCTCTGAACATAAGATGTCAAAACCACAATTTCAGAATAGCTAGTGTTGGGGCCCAGGGCAGTCTACCCCAAGATATGCCATGACAGCACAGTAAATATTTTTGAATTAAAGTTACTTAGGAAACAGCCTGTGTAAGAAGAAAACCACAACCTCTCTGTCCCCCTTTAAATCTCCCACGTGATAGGTGCCCTCCTAGCTCCAGAGGGCTGAGACAACCTTATCACAAGCGTTAAAAGAATCCAGTCAAAAGCTTGTAGAAACAAGCCTTGTAATGCCTTTACTAACTAACCACTCAAGTCCAAACTTTGCTTAGATTCCTCACTAACAAATACCCAAAGCTTGCTTATATTCCTTTCTTTTTTTAAATATATTTTATTGATTATGCTATTACAGTTGTCCCATTTCTCCCCTATCATTCCCCTCCACCCTGCACACCCCCTCCCACCCACATTCCCCCCTTTAGTTCATGTCCATGTGTCGTAAGTTCTTTAGCTTCTACATTTCCTACACTATTCTTGCCCTCCCCCTATCTATTTTCTACCCACTATCTATGCTACTCATTCTTTGTACCTTTCCCCCTCTCTCCTCCTCCCACGCCCCTGTTGCTAACCCTCCATATGATCTCCATTTCTGTGGTTCTGTTCCTGTTCTAGCTGTTGGCTTAGTTTGCTTTTGTTTTAGGTGTGGTTCTTAATAGCTGTGAGTTTGCTGTCTTTTCACTGTCATATTTTTGATCTTCTTTTTCTTAGATAAGTCCCTTTAACATTTCATATAATAAGGGCTTGGTGATGATGAACTCCTTCAACTTGACCTTATCTGAGAAGCGCTTTATCTGCCCTTCCATTCTAAATGAAAGCTTTGCTGGATACAGCAATCTTGGATGTAGGTCCTTGCCTTTCATGACTTGGAATACTTCTTTCCAGCCCCTTCTTGCCTGGAAGGTCTCTTTTGAGAAATCAGCTGACAGTCTGATGGGAACTCCTTTGTAGGTGACTGTCCCCTTATCCCTTGCTGCTTCTAGAATTCTCTGCTTCATTTTAATCTTGGCTAATGTAATTACGATGTGCCTTGGTGTGTTCCTCCTTGGGTCCAACTTCTTTGGGACTCTCTGAGCTTCCTCGACATCCTGGTAGTCTATTTCCTTTGCCAGATTGGGAAGTTCTCCTTTATTATTTGTTCAAATAAGTTTTCCACTTGTTGCTCTTCCTCTTCCCCTTCTGGAACCCCTATAATTCGGATGTCCGGACGTTTAACAATGTCCCGGTGGTTCCTAAGTCTCTCCTCATTTTTTTGAATTCTTGTTTCTTCCTCGTTTTCTGTTTGGTTGTTAGTTTCTTCCTTCTGGTCCACTCCATTGAGTCCCAGTTTTCCTTCCATCTCTATCAGTTCCCCATGCGTCTTCCTTCATTTCACGGATTGTAGCCTGCATTTTTTTCATCTAATTTGTGAGCAAAATCAACCAATTCTGTGAGCATTTTGATGACCAGTGCTCTGAACTGTGCATCTGATAGGCTGGCTATCTCGTCACAGCTTAGAGGAATTGGCTCCGGGGCTTTTATTTGTTCTCTGTGCATCTGATAGGTTGGCTATCTCGTCACAGCTTAGAGGAATTGGCTCCAGGGCTTTTATTTGTTCTCTGGTTTGAGCCATTTTGGGTGGGGGTTTTTTTGTTTTGGTTTTAGTCTGGTCGCGGCTATTACGTAGCAAGGGGTGGAGCCTCAGGCGCTCCCCAGTGCGGGGCAGCCCAGTCGCTGGGTTGTGACGTTGTATGTGGGGGCGGGGTCTGAGAGGGAACAATGGCGCCCGTTCTGCTCTCTCCCGGATTCAGTCCCTTCCGCCACTTCCCCTTTGCCTGGACCGTCTGCGCACGCGAATGTGGGACCACCTGGTCAGCCAGCCGCCTTGTGCGGCGGCCTCACTGGGTCCGCGCAGTTGCCCCCCTGTGCCCGGGGTCTGCCAGCTGCTGCCTGTGGGCCCGGGGACCGCCAGCTGCCGCCTGTGCACCTGGGAACTGCCAGCCGCTGCTGCTTTTGTTCCCGGGTCCGCACCTCCACTTTTTCCTGCCGCGACTCTGCCCCTCCTACCAGTCTGGATGAATGGTTGTTGGACTTCCGTACAGTTCAATTTTCTATAAGTTCTGGTTGTTTTCTTGTTTCCAAATATCTGTTGTCCTTAATTTTGGTTGTGAGAGGAGGCACAGTGTGTCCGCCTATGGCTCCATCTTGGCCGGAAGTCTTATATTCCTTTCTAATAAGCACTTTCTTTGTTTTGTCAATTTGTCATGAATTTGTCTAAAGAGTATAAAAATGTGTCTGGTGAGATCATTTCTTTGAGCCTCATTTTATGATCAGATCAATTATCATTCTCTCATGTGCATCTATTAAATTGGTTTTTCTCCTTTAAGTCTTGTGTCAATTTTATTATTTCATCATGAGTCCAGCCAAAAGAAGGAAAAAAGGGAGGGAATTCTACCTCTCCCCAACCCTAGTCAGCCTCCTTCTCCCATTTATCCCATGAGAGCTTTTTCATTTACGTCTAGGCTAACTAAATGTAATACTGTTATTTAGGACCATATTGGAATCTTACTATCTTACTTGTATCAGCATTTCTGAAGTCTCAGACAAATCTAGGGTACTAAACATGTACCTTGGGAAATACAGAGCCCAATACACAAACCGTGATGAGTTTACCAATTCGTTCCATTCTGAGCTTCATGTTCAAAATTGCTGTCAACCTCTAAATTTGTGTTTCTGAAAGTGTCTGCAGACCATTTGCATCAGAATCCCCCAAGATGTTTCTATGCTGATTCTTAGGATCCACCCACCAGGCCTACTCAATCTGTGGAATAGAGCCTAAGACATTTTTTATTTTAATTTGATTTTAATTTACACTTAAGTTTAAGATTCACTAAATTAAAACCACTGACTTCTTTGCTATGTTGTCCCCAGGGTACCGGGATATGTCTATATGGGATTATTTCTTAATTAACACAGTGGTTAACAAACCAAACCCTCCAGTTCCCCTCCAATAACAAGCAGTTTAAGAGGAAGGAAGAAACTAGGAAAGATCAAAGACCTTGCACGATTTTAAGTGCCAAAGGGCCTCTAAACACATCCCAAAGAGAAGTCTCAATACCAAAAACACCCCCTTCCCTCTCTAACTTCATCACCATAAGCACAAGCAACATCTCTGGCAATTCCCTGGCAACCATCAGCTACCATTTCCTTCCATGACCCCAGACCAGACCCACTGCGAGAACATTCCTTACTTCTTCAGTCACCTCATGATTGGTGTAAAAGCATTTCACGTACAGAATCAAACACGCACAGCACACAGCGTTCAATCCACGACAGTTCCCTGGCCTGAGGCTCCTGGAACCCTGCCTCCGGCCCCTCCTCCACCCCTCCATCCCTAAACTGGGACTCCGAGCCACAACTGCCCAACCTCCAACTCAGAGCAACTTTCCCCACTCCTTGGGTTAACCCCCGCCCCCCCAACACAAACCCGGCCCCCGCGCCCCCACCCGCGCACAGCCTGGCCCCTGGAATCCCGCTCTGGGAGCTCTTGCCTTCGGGAGCCCCCAGGACCCCTAAGCCAAGCCCTCCCCGCCCCTTAACAGCTCCCCCCACCCGGAGAGATGCGCTCCCAAGGCATCTGGATTCGGCTGGCGCAGGCCCTCAGGCACGGCCCTTCTCCCATTTCCACCTCTTCCCCGGTTGTTTGCAGGGCACTGGTGCGGTCCACCCTCCAGTTCGCTTCTGCGGCCCTCTCTCCCTAGCGGCTGCCCTCCTTACCCGCCTGCAGCCGGGTCTCGGCGACATCGCCGGCAGGGGCGCGCTGGGCCCCGCCGCCGCCTGTGGGGGAGGATGGACAGCTGAGGCTGTGGGAGCCCTTGATGTCTCGGAAGAACTTCTGGGTGTCGCTGAGGTTCTGCCGCAGCCGTCCCAGGTAGCGGCGGTACCTCCCGAAGCTCCGACAGAGGTCTCGGATCATTCCGCCGCCTCCCGGGCCAGGACCCGAGGGTGGCTCGCTACCCCACCGTACCCCGTCGCCCTCCATCTCCTCAGCCCTCTCTCTGTCTTCAGGCCTCGGTCCCAGGCCCGCTGGCACTGCTTACCTCCTCCCCACCCCCTAGCCCCCGGCGCTTGAAGGGGGAGGAATCCGCCTCCTAACTTCCCCGCCCGCAATCCGCCGGGCTCCCAACTCCGTCACCGCGGTTAAAAACAGACCAGCCTGCAGTGCGCGGTGAACGGAACCTTTATCTCCGCAATCCAGAACAGTGCGGGAAGGATCACTGGAACGCGCCGGGGCTGCGGTGTCTCCTGGGACTTGTAGTCCGAACCCGGAGACTGTGGATGGGGTGCATCCCCCTTTGGTATAAACCTCACCGGTTCTTGTGCCTCCACGCTCTCCTCGCTTAAAAACGTGTTCCTACTCCCTGCATAAGTGGCCCTGAACAAAGAGAGGAGCTACAGGACCCGGACGGCAGCAGAAGTGGGGTGCCTTACAGAAATCGGAGCGAAAGATTTTAATAGCACAGAAAGGGAAGGAAAGAAGACGGAAGCCAGGAATATCTCCATGGTTACACTAATGGCTCTGAATTTCCGGATACAGTAGATACTGGGGAACTGGCTAAAAATACTCTAGAAGTAGGGAGACCCCTCAGGCTTGTATTGCGTCCTCCTTTTCTGACTTTCCTTCTCGAAGTGTGGAAAAGAGGGTTGTGAGAGGGTCGTTGAAGAGCTTTAAACTGACGTTCGCTTGGTTTCTTGAAGTAGAGAGACCCAGCTGGTAAAGGGGAAGTAAGATTTGTAGGCTTCCAACAGGTTCTGATTATCTTAACTTGCCTTTTGCTAATATAGAACACTTCTACTCATAGACTGCCAAGGAGCCCCGAACACAGTTACAGAGGAGACAAAACTTGACAGCCACCCTTTTTCACCTCCCCTCTTCTCTCCCCTCTTCTCTCCCCTCTTCTCCTTGCACAGAGCCTTCCTGTCTTTCTGGGTGCGGATAGACCTCATATTTTCAGTCCCAGCCGGGCTTCTCTGAGAGGCTGAATAGTGGGGTTCCTCAAGTGAACTTAAGAGGAGACGAGTTTGAGCCAGAACTCCCCGAATGCCTTGCCTTGGGACCTATGAAGTAAAGGTTTCTGTTACTTCATCTTTAACTCCTGAGGGCTCTAAAATTTTGAGTGTTGCTTCAGAATCTTCCCTTCTGCCTCACAATATCTCATCCCTTCAGTACAAGTGCTCCTAGCTAAGTAATGTCATGATAATTGGGCTAATTCAATGGAAAATGTGAAGGCTTTACCTTTTATTAGGTTGGTCAAATAGTCCGTTATGTTTTTTCCGTAAAGTGACTGCAGTAGTGCTTAGTTGTCTTTAACTTCATGTGAAACAATTTTGTTAGGTTTATTGTGACAGCTGTCATATCAGCATGCATTAAAAAAAAACATCAAAATTGGTGAATTTTTGTGCAGCCATTTTTATATTGAAGATGAAAGAAAATATGTAACATTTTCAGTTATGTTATGCTTTATTATTTCAAGAAAGGTAAAAACAACTGAAACACACAAAAAAGATGTGTGCAGTGTATGGAAAAGGTGCTGTGACTGATCAAACGTGTCAAAAGTAGATTGTGAAGTTTCTTCGTACTATTGACATTTTGGCCAAATAATTCTTTTCTGTGAGGCTGTCTTATGCATTGGAAGATGTTTAGTAGCACCCTCAGCCTCTACCCACTAGAAACCAATAGCAGGAGATAGCTGACATATTCAAAATATCCAAATCAATAAAGTTATTGGTGAAAACAAAAAATGTGTCTTTTATTTTTATGGAAAAAACTAAACAGATATTTTGGACAACCCAACAGCATGTTATAAAAAGGGGTCACTGGTTCACGTGAATTTCTATTTGGTAATTGCATTTGAAGGCTCCTAGTAAGGAGGGAGCCTCAAGCTCCTTCTCCCATACTCTCTTTTACTTGCTCACATATTCTTCACTGGCCACTCCTCATCTTTGAAAACCCCCCATGCAACCCATAAAAGGCTCAGTAAAACAAAAATGCAAATACATAATGGAAAGTTCAGTACAAGATGGTTGATACTATTTTTTTAAATGAAGAAGGTCTGTAACAAAGCAGTGTGAAATGACTTGCCACACACAACAATTTCTAGCAAAGGAGATCAGATGAGAGAGCACTTGGGCTGGAATTGCCCAGAAAAGGAATAGGGAATTAATATCTATCTTGAAGGCAGAGGAAAATTCGGATAGGCAGAAGTAATCAGGGAGGGCATTGTGTCAGGGAAAGGTCAAGGAGCTCATCCTTTAAGAAACTATTCATTAGTACTTTATATTTATTTTTAAAATAAATAAGACTGCAATACAAAATTCAAATGGTACACTAGGCTCTGCCCAGCTAGCTAAGTCGGGTACAGTGTCATCCCAATATGCCAAGGTTGTGGGTTTGATCCCCCAGTGAGGATACAAGAAACAACCAATGATTTTGTTGTTCAAAAGTGGAAGTAAGTGGAACAACAAAGCAATGTTTCTCTCTCTCTTTCTCAAAATAATAATTTTTTAAAATGGTACAAATGGTACACAAGGGAAAACCAAGTCTTTGTTCTACTTCCTGTCTCCCAGTCATCTAGTTCCCTCCGAGGAGGTAACCACTGTTATAGGTATAGGTACTACATAGATACATATTTTCATTGACTGGAGGGAAGGTCGAGGGGAGAGAGAGAAAGAGGAAGGAGAGAGGGAGAAAGATTTGTTGCTCCACTTATTTATGCATGCAGTGGTTGCTTCTTGTGTGTGCCCTGACCAGTGATCAAACCTGCAACCTTGGTGTACTGGGGCAACACTCTGATCAACTGAGCTAGCCAGTCAGGGCCTTAGATATGGTTTTTTTTTTTTCTATTTTATGTTATTTTTATTGTTGTTCAAGTACAGTTGTCTCCACTGCCTCCTGACCACAGCCATCCCCACCTCCCACCCTCAATCCTTCCCCATTTTGGCTTTGTCCATAGGTCCTTCATACATGTTCCTTGACAACCTTTTCCTTTCTCTCCTTCTTTACTCCCTTCCCCCATCCCCTCTGGTTACTGTCAGTTTGTTCTTTATTTCAATATCTCTGGTTATATTTTGCTTGCTTGTTTGTTTTGTCGATTAGGTTCCACTTATAGGTGAAATCATATGGTATTTTCTTTCACCGTCTGGCTTATTTCACTTAGCATAATGCTCTCCAGGTTAGACATGTATTTTTTTTTTTTAAATATTTATTTATTTATTTATTTATTTATTTATCTTTCTTTAGAGGGGAAGGGTAGGAGAGAGGGAGAAGGAGAGAAATATCAATGTATGGTTGCCTCTTATGTGTCCCATGCTGGGAACTGGCCTGCAACCCAGGCATGTGCCCTGACTGGGAATCGAACCGCGATCCTTTGGTTCGCAGGCCCGCGCTCAATCCACTGAGCTACACCAGCCAGGGCAGACATGTATTTTTAAATACAAATTATAGCCTACTATACTGACTCTATTCTGCCCTTTATAGACCCTTCCACACCAGAACACAAAGATCTTATTCTTTTTTTTTTAATGATTGATTGGTTGACTTTAGAGAGAGAAGAAGCAGGGAGAGAGAGAGACATTGATTTGTTGTTCCACTTATTTACCCATTCATTGGTTGATTCTTGTATGTGCCCTGACCAGAAACTGAACCCACAGCCTTGGTATTTAGAGACAACACTCTAACCAACTTAGCTACATGGCCATGACCCTTATTCTTTTTAACTGTGTAATACACTATCATGTGGATCTGGATGTTTATTTAACAAGTCCTCTATTGATGGACTGTTAGGTGTTTTGCAGTCCTTCAGTGTTATAAACAATGCTGCAGTAACTAACCTACATACATAATTTTTAATATATATGAGTATGTCTCAGCCCCATTTTTGATCTGCTGAGGAAAGTGATCTTTTGCTTCCTGTTGTTTAAAATCTTAAAGAATGTGGACTTCTGGCCAAGATGGAGGCATAGGTAGACACACTACACCTCCTTGCAACCAAAAGAAGGACAACAACAATTTAGAAATAAAAAACATCCAGAACTTACAGAAAATTGAAATGTATGGAAGTCTGACAACCAAGGAGTTAAAGTAGACACATTCATCCAGACTGGTAGCAGGGGCAGAGTCGGGTGGTGGGAGGAGAGGGCTCCCGGTGGGGTGGCTGGTGGACCCTGGGCGCTTAAGGCAGCAGCAGGCAGACCCAGTGAGGCAGCGGATTGTGGATGTGCAAGGTGCACAAGGCAGCTGCCGGGCCGGGCAGTCCCATGTTCGCATGCAGATAAACCAGGTGAAATTGGGGAGCAGGATAGACCACACAACCCAGGGCCCCAGCATGGGGAAATAAAGCCTCAAAACACCGATTGAAAACACTTGTGGGGGTTGAGGTGCTGGGAGGGACTCCCAGCCTCACAGGAGAGTTCGTTGGAGAGACCCACAGGGTCCTAGAACCTACACAAACCCACCCACCCGGGAATCAGCACCAGAAGGGCCCAATTTGCTTGCAGGAAGCTGGGGAAGTGACTGAAATCTGGCAGAGAGTGGAGCAAGCACCATTGTTCCCTCTTGGACCCCACCCCCACAAACAGCATCACAACTCAGTGACTGGGTTGCCGCCCCCCTGGTGAACACCTAAGGCTCTGCCCCTCACTGCATAACAGGCACATCAAGACAAAAAAAAAAAAAAAATGGCCTGAACGAAAGAACAGATTAAAGCTCCAGAAAAAATACAACTAAGCGACAAAAAGGTATCCAACCTATCAGATGCACAGTTCAAAACACTGGTAATCAAGATGGTCACAGAATTGGTTGAATTTGGTCACAAATTAGATGAACAAATGAAGGCTACACTAAGGGAAATAAAGGAAAATGTACAGGGAACCAATAGTGATGGGAAGGAAACTGGGGCTCAAATCAATGGAGTGGACCAGAAGGAAGAAAGAAACATCCAATCAGAAAAGAATGAAGAAACGAGAACTGAAAAAAATGAGGAGAGGCTTAGGAACCTCCAGGACATCTTTACATTCCAACATCTGAATTACAGGGGTACCAGAAGGAGAAGAGGAAAAGCAACAAGTGGAAAAGTTACTTGCAAAAATAATAAAGGAGAACTTCCCCGTTCTGGCAAAAGAAATAGATGTCCAGGAAGTCCAGTAAGCTCAGAGAGTCCCAAAGAAGTTGGACCCAAGAAGGAACACACCAAGGCACATCATAATTACATTAGCCAAGATTAAAGAAAGAATCTTAAAAGCAACAAAACAAAATGAGAGAGGTACCTACAAAGGAGTTCCCATCAGACTGTCAGCTGATTTCTCAAAAGAGACCTTCCAGGCAAGAAGGGGCTGGAAAGAAGTATTCCAAGTCATGAAAGGCAAGGACCTACATCCAAGATCGCTCTATCCAGCAAAGCTGTCATTTAGAATGGAAGGGCAGATAAAGTGCTACCCAGACAAGGTCAAGTTAAAGGAGTTCATCATCACCAAGACCTTATTATATGAAATGTTAAAGGGACTTATCTAAGAAAAAGAAGATAAAAAAAAAACATGTACAGTAAAATGTCAGCAAACTCATAATCATTAACAACCACACCTAAAACAAAAGCAAACAACTGGAACAGGAATAGAACCACAGTAATGGAGATCATACGGAGGGTTAGCAACAGGGGAGTGAGAGGAGGAGAGGGGGGAAAAGGTACAGAGAATACGTAGCATAGATAGTGGGTAGAAAATAGACAGGGGGAGGGTAAGAATAGTGCGGGAAATGTAAAAGCTAAAGAACTTATGACACGTGGACATGAACTAAAGGGGGGAATGTGGGTGGGAGGGGGTGTGCAGGGTGGAGGGGATGATGGGGGAGAAATGGGACAACTGTAATAGCATAATCAATAAAATAGATTAAAAAATAAAATAGAATCTTAAAGAATGTGAAGGAAAATGAATACTTTCTAAATTGCAACCACCTGCAAGTAAAAATACATATTTTATTCAGATATCCAATTCTAAGGACCAGTGAGGAGAAATAAGGGTTTCAGTGATAACAAGAGGATTTAAGTTAATATAGAAAAGTGTTTCCAGAAAGTGATGAAAGTTAAGCAATTAATGAAGATGGTCTACTTTTGTTCTCTCCTAGAACACCGCTGAAATGGCAGTAACTTGATTTTTAAAAGCATAATTCTACAACAATGAGAGGAATCAGTACTCAAACAAAACAACAAAACAAGAAGCTGGAAAGCAAATGGACGAATACTAACAAGTGACCAATCTGGAGAAACCTGAATCCTAAACGCTAAGTGGGAAAAAGCTGAGAGCCCCTGTGTCTTCCTTATGCTTAAAAAATTTAAAAAGAAAAACAAAACCCAAAAACTGAGGCCCTGCCTAATGGATACTGCAGAATTCCTGAAGTCTCAGTGAAGGGTAGCTGCAGGCACCCCCGTGCCTACTGTGGAGATGCAGGGCAGCAAGGTTGTCCCCTGGGCCAGGATTAAAACAAGAATTTTGCAAGCTGTTTAAGCGCAGTTAGATCCCCAGCTCACCTCTCCCTTCTTTAACTGTCCCCACTCCTCCCAAAAGACTAGAGTCTTTATTCTCCAGAGAGGGTTAAATAGGAGGTCTCTTTATAAACAAGGAGATTAAGTGAATTTATGCTAAGATTCTCAACCCTCTTATTCCACTCAGTTTCCAGATCTCTGGCTCTGAGACAACTTGAGGGAGGAAACTTGAAGTATCTTCTTCAAGGGGTCTGAGCAGCCAAAGAGGAAAAGCCCAAAGACCCTGACATCAGAACAAGAGGTTTTGTCTGGCTTGTTCACTGCTATATCTCCAGCACCTGAACAGTGCTCATCCTTTAGTAGGTGCTCATTAGATATTTGTTGAATGAATGAGTGTTCACTACAGCATTTTTTTAATATTCAGGAAGGCACAGGGAGGAAATAAAGACCACTGATGTTTCTACTATCAGGAAGAATCAGTAAGTTACATTTATGTCTATTAATGTTGGTCCTCATTGGAGGAAGGACAGGTGAGAAATACATTCATCTTTCTAACTTTTCTATAACCAGTTCCTCTTGATTAGATGATTTCTATAGAGATTCTGAAGCCTTGGTCCTCATGTTCATGTACGTGGAGTCAGGTGTTTTTTGCAGAACATCAAAAGACATTAACATTTAATTCTGTGGTGTGAATTAGAGACAAGTTTACTGATAGAAAGTATGACTATTCTCCATTATGAAACACAAAATCACAGTCACACATCCAAGACTTAAGAAGCCCACAAATTAAGGAGAAAAAAATACAAGTAAACACTTCTGAGTTTTCCATAGGTATTTTACTACTACTCAGCTGTTGTCATCTTCTAAAATTATCACTGACAGGCAAGTGAAACTGGGCTCCAAAGAAAAGAGGAAAAATTATGTTTAAAAAGTGAGACAATACAATTTGTTAACCTTTTCCCCTACAAATTGGTGGTGGGGAAGTCACCATTGTCAAGTTTAGCAGCAGAACGCACCTGCTTCCAGCTCAAAACTGATTTCTAAAGGAACTTGTTGGAGAAACCTTGTTCTAGATAATCTTGCTCTCTCCTCTGCTTATTCTGTGCACTGTTGATGGTGTTGCAATTCAGTGCTTCTCAAACTTTAATGTGCACAAAAATCATGTGGGCATCTTGATAAAATACACCTCTGATTCACTAGGTCTGCAGCAGGGCTTGGATTCCACACTTGTAACACAGTCCCAGGTGACGCCAATGCTTTTGGTCTGTGGACCACACTTAGGGAAGCAAGGGTGCAAAGAGACAGAACAGGAGTCAGCAAAGCCTCAAAGTTAAGGAAATAGATCTTGGAGTCCAAGAGGCCTGTATTCAAATCCTACCTCTATCCCTTTGTATGTCATTGGAGACACTACTGATTTTCTCTAAGTATTAGTACCTTCTTCATAGGCTTGCTGTGAGCATTAAAATAGCAATGCCAACTGCAAATCTCAAGTTATGTCAGTTTTTAAAAAGAGGTGTTTGACACATAATAAGCACTCATTAATGTCTGCTGCTTTTATTAATTATGTTATCATTATATTATCATCATTATACCTAACCCTAAACCTGAGCTCTAGTCCTGACTTGCTACTTTATCATCTTAGCCAAATTTTGGCAATTCTGGGTCTTGGTTTTCTCATCCACCAAATGGGATAATAATAGTGCCTGCCTCATAAGGTCATTATGAGGATTAAAATGGGTGGAATATTTTTTAAAATGTTCCACACAGCCCTGGCTGGTGTAGCTCAGTGGATTGAGCATGGGCTGCCAACCAAAGGATCGCCAGTTTGATTCCCAGTCAGGGCACATGCCTGGGTTGTGGGCCAGGTCCCCAGTGGGAGCCAGGTGAGAGGCAACCACACATTGATGTTTCTCTCCCTCTCATTCTCTCTCCCTCCCACTCTCTTTAAAAATAAGTAAATAAAATCTTTAAAGAAAAATGCTCCACGCAGAGCCTGGCACATAGAAGGCACTCAATACAAGGTAGTGGTGACATGAAGGGGGTTGCTGTAAACCTAGGTTCTCGTCCTGGCTCTGTGACTTCTGTTAAAGGGAAGAATCCTGTGATGTGCCCAATGTCAGTCTGTGGATGGGATGTGCCATAGTAAACAAAAGTGCTTTGGAAATTAAATTAAATAACATTTTGTAAAAATTTAGGGAAAAAGCATGAAAGTCAGGGAATCTGACCTGAGTCCTGGGGCTGGTTGTGCTGCTATGTACTTTGTGTTCTTAAGAAAATGACTTAGGACTTCTGGCCAAGATGGAGGCGTAGGTGGACACACTGTGCCTCCTCTCACAACCAAAATTAAGGACAACAAATATTTAGAAACAAGAAAACAACCAGAACTGATAGAAAATTGAACTGTACGGAAGTCCAACAACCATTCATCCAGACCGGTAAGAGGGGCGGAGTCGCGGCAGGAAAAAGTGGAGGTGCGGACCCAGGAACGCAAGTAGCAGCGGCTTGCAGTTCCCAGGTGCACGAGTGGTGGCTGGCGGTCCTTGGGTGCACAGGCAGCAGCTGGCAGACCCCGGGCACAGGGGGGCAACTGTGCAGACCCAGTGAGGACGCACAAGGCGGCTGGCTGACCAGGGGGTCCCACATTCGCGCACGCAGACGGTCCAGGCAGAGGAGAAGTGGCGGAAGGGACTGAATCCAGGAGAGAGCAGAGCAGGCACCATTGTTCCCTCTCAGACCCCGCCCCCACATACAGCGTCACAACCCAGCGACTGGGCTGCCCCACACTGGGGAGCGCCTGAGGCTCCACCCCTCACTGCGTAACAGCACGCACGCGCGTGCGCAGATAATCCAGGTGAAGAGGAGGCGGCGGAAGGGACCGGAGTCCAGAAGAGAGCGGAACAGGCGCCATTCTTCCCTCTCGGACCCCGCCCCCACCTATAGCGTCACAACCCAGCAACTGGGCTGCCCCGCCCTGAGGAACACCTAAGGCTCCACCCCTCATACGCAATAGCTGCGACCAGACTAAAACCAAACCAAAACAAAACAAAAAACCCCACCAAAAATGGCTCAAACCGGAGAAAAAATGAAAACTCCAGAGTCAATTCCTCTAAGCAACGAAGAGATAGCCAACCTATCAGATGCACAGTTCAAAGCACTGGTCATCAAAATGCTCACAGAACTGGTTGATTTTGCTCATAAATTAGATGAGAAAATGCAGGCTACAATACGTGAAATGAAGGAAGATGCATGGGGAACCGATAGAGATGGAAGGAAAACTGGGACTCAAATCAATGGAGTGGACCAGAAGGAAGAAATTAATAACCAAACAGAAAACGAGGAAGAAACAAGAATTCAAAAAAATGAGAAGAGGCTTAGGAACCTTCAGGACATCGTTAAACGTCCCAACATCCGAATTATAGGGGTACCAGAAGGGGAAGAAGAGCAACAAGTAGAAAACTTATTTGAACAAATAATAAAGGAGAACTTCCCCAATATGGCAAAGGAAATAGACTTCCAGGACGTCCAGGAAGCTCAGAGAGTCCCAAAGAAGTTGGGCCCAAGGAGGAGCACATCAAGGCACATCATAATTACATTAGCCAAGATTCAAATGAAGCAGAGAATTCTAGAAGCAGCAAGGGATAAGGGGACAGTCACCTACAAAGGAGTTCCCATCAGACTGTCAGCTGATTTCTCAAAAGAGACCTTCCAGGCAAGAAGGGGCTGGAAAGAAATATTTGAAATCTTGAAAAGCAGGGACCTACATCCAAGATTGCTGTATCCAGCAAAGCTTTCATTTAGAATGGAAGGGAAGATAAAGTGCTTCTCAGATAAGGTCAAGTTCAAGGAGTTCATCATCACCAAGCCCTTATTATATGAAATGTTAAAGGGACTTATCTAAGAAAAAGAAGATCAAAAATATGACAATGAAAAGACAGCAAACTCACAGCTATTAAGAACCACACCTAAAACAAAAGCAAACTAAGCCAACAGCTAGAACAGGAACAGAACCACAGAAATGGAGATCATATGGAGGGTTAGCAACAGGGGCGTGGGAGGAGGAGGCGGGGGAAGGTACAGAGAATGAGTAGCATAGATAGTGGGTAGAAAATAGACAGGGGGAGGGTAAGAATAGTATGGGAAATGTAGAAACTAAAGAACTTATGACACAAGGACATGAACTAAAGGGAGAATGTGGGTGGGAGAGGGTGTGCAGGGTGGGGGGAATGATGGGGGAGAAATGGGACAACTGTAATAGCATAATCAATAAAATATATTAAAAAAAAAGAAAATGACTTAGATTCTTGGAGCCTCAGTTATTTCACCTGTATGGTAAAGCTAATGACACCTAACTCACGGGGTTGTAAAGATTAAATGACATAATGTGTAGAGCAATTAGTACCTTGCTTGGCATATAGGAGTGCTTAATAAATATTTCCTTTCCTGGAGATTAAAGGGAAATTCTATGAAACTGAACTGCTAAATGTGTCCTATTTAATTATACATCAAGTATCATTCCAATACTGAATATTTCATCAGTGGCATCCCTGGCTGTGAGGATGCACAGCATGGGAAGGAAAACAATCAATTAAAAGGAATTTGGTGCAATCCCAAACAGAGATGATCTTCACCAAGTAGAAGAACAAAGTTTCTAGAAATGTTTTAGAGTAACTGACCCAAACCTTTCCAGAAGTCCTGAACACAGTTTTGCCACAATTTATTTCTCTTCAGTAAGATTGGCATTGCTTTTCCAAGTCTAAATGACTTTGATTCTTTCTCCACTATGTAGCCTGACACTTTAGTGGAACTAACTTTTGGTTAATTTCCTTACCCGCTCAGTATAAAACCTGGCAACAGGTTGTATTTTTACACCTCTGGGCTGATTCTGGATAGACGAAGGTGGATAGATGAAAACTTGCCAATACCCTTTTCTATGTCAACATTTTTGATAGAGGTTTTCTGGAAGATTCTGAAGCCTGAGTTCTAAAACATTCCAACTGGCTTAGTATGTTTCTATCCATATGTGCCAAACATAATGCCCGAAACAAAGTTGTGCTAATATCTTTCAGCTGAAAGAGAACATTTCTTTTATGTCATCCATGGCTGACCCCCTTTCTCACGAACCCAGCTCTGAAGAGAGGCGGTTTAATGGAAGTGAGCGTTAGGGGTCTGAAGCAAAGGCAGGTGGAAGACATTCTGGTCATGACGACATGCCCTCCCCCCACTGCAGAGGAGAGAGGGAGCTCCACCGAACAAGCTTCGTACAAACCTCTAAGCATGTGGAAAACAGGCCCAGGAACCTGCCTGAGCCACCTTCCTACGTGTCTGTGTTTGGGGCTCCGGTCAGTTTCCTAGAGCTGATTTCAGAAGCACTGATCTAGGATCCCTCTCAAAAAAGGGTTAGTGATGCATTTTGGCAAGTTTTCAGATGACAAATGCACAGCTCTTGCTCAGGGAGTGTGAGCTTTTCTAAGGGTGTGGAGGAATAAAGGGGGAAAAGTATTGAATTTTTAAAAAATCATAAAAATAGCCCTGACTGTTGTGGCTCAGTGGATTGAGCACTGGCCTGCCAACTGAAAGTTTGCTGGTTCAATTCCCGGTCACGGCACAGGTCTGGGTTGCAGGCCAGGTCCCTGGTTGGGGGCTTGCAAGAGGCAGCTGGTTGATGTTTCTCTCACACATCAATGTTTCTCTTTCTCCCTCCCTTTCCCTCTCTCTAAAAAAGTGAATAAAATCTTTTTTAAAATTCTTTAAATATCATAAAAATAAATTTATTTCAAATAAAATTTTCAATAGCACTTCCTTTCCACCATGGTTTATACACCTTTTATCCATAGAATTTATATCATCTTTAATTCTTACAACAACCCTGAAAAAGGTGTGTGTGTGTGTATATAAATATATAAATATTTATATGTTTATAAATATATATTCATTATATATTAAATATATAGTAAACATATTAATAAATATATACCAAATGCAAGTGTATACTTATAAATATATTTACTCTAAATATATAAGTATATGTTAATATTATAAATATTACATTTATATGTTTAATATTAAATATTATAGAAATATGTGTATAATAAATAAATATATTAACACATATAGTGAATATATAATACATATATTTATAAATATATATTTATTTTATATAAAATATGTGTATTTATACATTTATATACACACACACCTTTTTTCAGGGTTGCTGTAAGAAAACAACATACATACATGTGGGTCTGGCACAAATAACACCCATTTTCATCACAACCTCACAAGCGTGTGATGCTGTAACAACAATATCACACTTGAGCATATCATGTGACATTTTAGGTGAAATATTCAAATTAAAACTATAAATTATTACACCCGTATCATTACCCTACCAGCCACACTCAAGCAGGCCTTACTTCTGTCAGCCCCTGTATATATATGTTTTTAATCCTTACCAGAGCATATGTTTATTGATCTTTTTAGGAGCAAGAGAAAGAGAGAAACATTGATGTGAGACAGAAAACATCATCAATTGGTTTCCTCCTGTATGCACCACAACCAGGGAATCAAACCTGTAACCTTTGGGTGTACAAAATGACACTCCAGGCACTTCCAGCCAAGATGGAGGGGTAGGTAGACACACTGTGCCTCCTCGTACAACCAAAAGAAGGACAACAATTTAAAAGCAAAAAACAACCAGAACTGGCAGAAAACTGAACTGTATGGAAGTCTGAAAACCAAAGAGTTAAAGAAGAAACGTTCATACAGACCGGTAGGAGGGGTGCAGATGGGCAGTCGGGCAGACAGGACTCGCAGCAAGGCAGCAGCTGGAGGACGGGGTGTGGGCAAGGCGGCAGCTGGCGGACCCGGTGAGGCAGCGGCTGGCGGAACGGGCAGTCCCACATTCCCGTGCAGATAAACTGGGAGGAACAACTGAGGAGCAAGACAGACTGCCCAACCCAGGGTGCCAGTGTGGGCAAATAAAGCCTCAAACCTCTGATTGAAAACAGCAGTGGGGGTTGAGAAGGCAGCAGAAGAAACTCCCAGCCTCATAGAAGAGTTTGTTGGAGAGACTCACAGCATCCTAGAATGTACACAAGCCCACCTATCCAGGAATCAGCACCAGAAGGGTCCACTTTGCTTGTGGTGGGAAGCAGGGGAAGTGACTGAAATCTGGCAGAGAGAGGAGCAGGTGCTATTGTTCCCTCTCGGACCTCTCCCCGACATACAGCATCACAACACAGTGACCTGGGTTACCTCGCCCTGGTGAACACTTAAGGCTCCATCCCTCACTGCGTAACAGGCGCACTGAGAAAAAAAAATGGCCCAGATGAAAGAACAGATTAAAGCTCCAGAAAAAATACAACTAAACAATGAAGAGATAGCCAACATATCAGACGCACAGTTCAAAATACTGGTGATCAGGATGCTCACAGAATTGGTTGAATATGGTTGCAAATTAGATGAAAAAATGAAGGCTATGCTAAGTGAAATAAAGGAAAATGTACAGGGAACCAATAGTGATGGGAAAAAAAACTGGAGCTCAAATCAACGGTGTGGACCAGAAGGAAGAAAGAAACATTCAACCAGAAAAGAATGAAGAAACAAGAATTTAAAAAAATGAGGAGAGGCTTAGGAACCTCCAGGACATCTTTAAATGTTCCAACATCCGAATCATAGGGGTACCAGAAGGAGAAGAGGAAGAGCAAGAAATTGAAAACTTATTTGAACAAATAATGAAGGAGAACTTTCCCAATCTGGCAAAGGAAACAGACATCTAGGAAGTCCAGGAAGCTCAGAGAGTCCCAAAGAAGTTGGACCCAAGGAGGAACATACCAAGACACATCATAATTACATTAGCCAAGATTAAAGAGAGAATCTTAAAAGCAACAAAACAAAAGGAGATGGTTACCTACAAAGGAGTTCCCATAAGACTGTCAGCTGATTTCTCAAAAGAGATCTTTCAGGCAAGAAGGGGCTGGAAAGAAGTATTCCAAGTCATGAAAGGCAAGGACCTACATCCAAGATTGCTCCATCCAGCAAAGCTATCATTTAGAATGGAAGGGCAGATAAAGTGCTTCCCAGATAAGGTCAAGTTAAGGGAGTTCATCATCACCAAGCCCTTATTGTATGAAATGTTAAAGGGATTTGTCTAAGAAAGCGAAGATTAAAAATATGAACAGTAAAATGACAACAAACTCACAGTTATTAACAACCACACCTAAAACAAAAACAAACTAAGCACACAATTAGAACAGGAACAGAAACACAGAAATGGAGATCCTGTGGAGAGTAATCAGCAGGGGAGTGGGAGTGGGAGAGAGGGAGAAAAGGTACAGAGAATAAGTAGCATAAATGGTGGGTAAAAAATAGACAGGGGGAGGTTAAGAATAGTATATGAAATGTAGAAACCAAAGAACTTATATGTATGACCCATGGACATGAACTAAAGGGGAGGAATGTGGGTGGGAGGGGGTGTGCAGGGCAGAGGGGAATAAAGGGGGGGAAATGAGATAACTGTAACAGCATAGTCAATAAAATATATATTTTAAAAAAAGGAAATAATAGGAAAAAAATGACACTCCAAGCAACTGAGACACCTGGCCAGGGCAAGATGGATTACTTTTATCCCTATATTTTGAAAAAGATTTCAGTTATTCATTTTTTTTTTAGAGAGATGGGAAGAGAAGGAGAAAGAGAGGGTAAGAAATATCAGTGTATGGTTGTCTCTCATGAGCCCATACTGGAGACCTGGCCTGCAACCCAGGCATGTGCTCTAACTGGAAATCCAACTGGTGACCCTTAGGTTCACAGCCCGCACTCAATCCACTGACTTATACCAGCCAGGATATCCCTATTTTATATAGACAAGGAAATTGGGATGCAGGTTAGGTGATCTGTCTTAAGTCCATGGAGCTAATAACACAGGTTCTTTGTACTACAAAGCACTTATTCTAGTTCAATGCAAATTTTGTATTCTAATGTTTTCATTTACATTACACAAAAAAGTCCTTTTGTGTTTCAATATACTTAGCATATGTATCTCGCTTAATAGAAACATAATATTCCATTGTATTGTTTTAACACTGTTTCTCATGCACTGTATTCTTGGGCATTGAGGTTGTTTCAGATTTTTCATTGTTATAACTTTTTTTTGTTTTCGTACCATTGATTGTTTTCTTTTGAATTATTTTCCCAGCATAATACTGGGAAATAATATCCCAGGAGGATATTACTTGGTAAAAAGGGCACAGATATTTATATGGCTTTAGCTATACACTACCGAATTGTACTGTCATGTCATCTTGAAAGAGAGTACTATTTCCTTACACCAGCCCCTGTGAGAGGTGCAAGGCAAGCCTGGGTGGGTTCACCAATGAAAACAGCCCTTTGTCTCCTTAGCTGCTTGGATATGCCCCAGGCCACACGAGACTCTCTCAGAATGACTTACAAGTGTGCATACTTTAGAATGAGATCTCACATGGGACAGTGTGGTTCTCCTTCCCGGAAGAGGCTTCCTTGATCAGTAGAAGGTTTTTCAACTTAAGCAACTAATATTTCCCTCTTGATTCAGACTTTAGCTCTCGTTCCTGTTCAGAAAAGCCATGGTAGCTGTTAGAAAGGAACCTAAACTTCAACTCATGATTTGTCTTTCCAAGCTAGGTGTGAAAAAGTTGGGTAAATTACACCAAGGAATGGAAGCCCAGGCAGCCAGAGTTGAAAAAGGTTTTAGGACCTGCCAGGAGAAAGTAAAAGCGAAGAAAAGCCATACTAAAATAAGAAAGATAGCTGTATTCTAACTGGTGGAAGGTCATTTTGAGATTATATATTAATATCTATGAACCTTAGTTATCTTACATGGCACGAGTACCATGTGAGGGTATGAAAGGTTTGGACTGAAATGGCACGGCAGAACAGGCACTCGATCCCCAGGCAACAGTGAGGTAGGCTCTGTGGCGACAGTGCAGACGTTCAGGGCCAGCAGAACTAGTTTGGAACCAGTTAGAGAGTCACGGCTCTTGCCAACAGGGTGAGCTCTGGCAAATTTTAATTCTCTTTGGGCCTCAGTTTTTTCCACTGTAAAATGGAGGTTATGATACTTACCTATTAAGTTTGTTTTACAGACTAAATGTGAGTTGAGTGTGTGCTAGGCATACAGTAAGTGCTCAATAAATAGGAGATATTATTAACAAAAAAATCTATCAATATATGTGATCCACTAAGTGTTCTGCTACATATTATTTCTCAAACTTCAATGTGCATAAGAGTCACCTAGAACACTTGTTTCAAATATAGATTTTTCAGGTCCCACCCCCAGCGATTGTGTTTCTATCAGCTTGGGGAATCTGCACGTGTACCTAAATTCCAAGGTAATTTATGTTGTTGGTAGTCCATGAACCATACTTTGAGAAAAACTGTCCTATGGTTTCAGAGAGTAAAAAGAAAAAAGTGTTTTTCCAATCACTAGTATGCCGTAAAAACTCTATGCAGATGTTAAATGAAAGAGATCCAATTACTGAATGAGTATATAGTCAAGATGATTTACATAGGCCCTGACTATATAGGGTAGCTCATTTGGTTAGATAGAGCATCACCCTGATGCACCGAAGTTGCTGGTTTGACCCCTGGTCAGAACACATACAAGACACAACCAATGAGTGCATAAATAAGTGGATCGACAAATCAATGTTTCTCTCTCCCTTCCTCTTTCTCTAAAATCAGTCAATAAAAAATTTTTAAAGATTTTATTTATTTATTTTTAGAGAGGTGAAGGGAGGGAGAGAGGGAGAGAAACATCCATGTGTGGTCGCCTCTCGTGTGCCCCCTACTGGGGACCTGGCCCACAACCCAGGCATGTGCCCTAACTGGGAATCAAACTGGTGACCCTTTGGTTCGCAGGCAGGTGCACAATCCACTGAACCACACCAGCCAGGGCTCACTCAATAAACTTTTTAAAGACGATTTATATAGTTCTCACCTTCTTAAATGTTTCTGAATCATCCTAAAGCAACATTATCCTTTTAACACTAATGATATGGATGAATATGTGTAAACACTTCTTTCTTGGAGTCATTTTAATCTGGCATAGAGATGTCTCCTTTGGACTGTGGTTCTTCATTATCTCCCCCTCTGAATGTTGATAGACATTACTATTTCTTCTTGTGTTATTGTTTTATATTTCATTTGTGTCTAATTCCTCCAACCAGACTTTTTTTAAGTCAAAAGGCAGGGACCAATGACTTTTTTGTTCTCTACCTTCCGCAGGTATGTTGTAAAGCTTTTGTATATGATAAGTGTTTCATAAATATATTTGAATGAATGTAGTAGGTATTCTTAACTGCAGACTAGCACTCATTGGTAAATCCCTTACTACAAGGGTAGTTCAGAATTACAGTCGTAAAAGGGGGAGCTATTAGGCTTTTCGGATTCGCATCTGGCAGAGCACAGGGCAGATCTCAGGCCTGTGGACGCACTCTAATCTCCCCTGGCCCGTTCCCTCTGCTGTAGTGTGGGAGCGACATTTGCCTTCGCAGAGCTGTTGCTCGGATTGAGTGAGAGAGAGCTCACAAGGTTCCTAGCCAAATGCTTAACGCCTACGGTTCTCCATAAATGAGGCTGCTTGCTCTTATTATATCTAAAAGTGCCACATAGAACAATAGATGGAGCTGCCCAGATATTTACCTTCAGAAGCAAAATAATAAACAACTGAGTCTTTCTGAGCGAAGCTGGTGTTTTCTTTTCTTTCTTTCCCTCTTTCTTTTTTCCTTATTTTTTTTAAGGTCTAGCATTTTCAGCTTTAAGTACCAGATTGTCCAGAAGCCTGTATGGTTTCCCTATAGGGATGGGAAAGGACACAAAGCAGCCATTTTCCCAGCTGCAGGCTTTCACCCGGAGCAGTACAATCAGGGTTTAAGTTCATGCCTCACAAACCTCCTCTGTTCACAGCCATGATTATTGTGACTTCGTCCTGTTACTGAGGAGCAACAAGCACCCGGAATGAGGAATGTGTGTCCTACTTGAAATGAGAAACAGAAACTTCCAGCTTTTTGTACTACAGGTAGGAGATGCAGCGGTCCAAGGGTCAGCCAGACACTGGGGTCCCCCATGCAGGTCTCAGGGTGTGGGAGAGCAATATCACAAGGGGGGCAGTCTCTTTGCTTTGTCCAGTCTTTTAAAACATTAGCAGGTATTAGAATTCTATTCTGTGGAGGAAAAATACATACAATTTCTAAATAAAAATAGTAATTACAGTTTTGTTTCTGAAGGTGAAAAATTAAAATAATTATGTAAGAATAAGGTGGACAGTGGTTAATAAAACCTGATATATTCACTTGATAGAATGATAAGCATTCATTTAAAATGTTTACTTATTAAGTAACATGGAAAAATGTAATAACACATGGAAAATGCTTCTGAGTACATTTTAAGTAAAAAAGAGGATAAAATTTGTTTATAACACAGAGCCTTCTACAATTCATGAACGAAGCGGAGCCTTCCCAGTCCTGTCTGCCTTTTACAATAGCCAATAAGAAACCTGTATTTAGGTGGTGGGATGGTGATGTAATCAACAATCTAGCCAATCTCCCCGATGATTATTTGCATAGTTTTCTTCTCTTAATCCAACAGAACCCAATTTCTTTTAAGGAGAACAGTGTGGGGGAAGTGGATATCTCTAAAAGAAAGGGAAGAAATTACATTAACAAAGGAATGTTTGTAATGATGTTGGTATCAAAATATGGTGATCAAAATTGTTATATCTAGTCTCTCTAGAGGATACTTTCACCTTCTAAGCAAAGCAGTCTACTTAGTATGTTTAAAATAGCTCTCTGAAAACTGCCCACCCATTTTATGTTTAAAATGTTTTTCAATTAAAATTAAGCTTTTTAAAATTAAATAATTTTAATAAAATATTATTTAAGAATTCCTACAGAATAGGAAAGTTTTCTTGCATAATCTATAAACCTCTTGCTATTGGCACAAAGAAACCTTTTATTTCTCAGACTTAATTGATTTTACAAACAGAAACTAAAACGTCCTCTATGCTTACCTGTTGATCTCCACAATTTAAGCTCTGTAGGTCAAACTTCTTCAGTTTATCAAGCTAAAGGCACTAGCTGTTGACAAGGGGTCGGGATTCCACAACCCTGATCTCTATCTGGTTTAGCAGATTTGATACACTAGGAGAACACCCTTTCATTAGCCTGACTGGGATTTCCTTTCACAAAAAGCACTAAGCTTAGTGGGACGATTCTGCCTTTCTCATGTGACAGCTAAGATGAGGCTTGGACAAGTTCATTATTTTTGTTTCATTCAGGTTTACTGAGCATGTACTATGTGTCAAGCGTTTTCACATGCATTATCTAGTTTAATTCTTACAATAACCATGTGAGGATAGATATTATTAGCCCCTGTTTATAGCTGAGAAAAACAAGGGTGGGAGAAGTTGAGTGATTTGGTTGCCCAAGAACACACAGGGAGTAACAGAACCATAACGCTTACAAGGATTTCCTAACACCAAGACCAACGTTCTTCCCACTACATCACGTTAGTTCTTCCCACTACATCACGGTGCCAAAGCAGAAAGGGAAAATTCTACTCCTACATAACAAATACAATTTCTTGCATTGTAAATCTGCAAATTTTTGTCTTATCTTGAACATCGAAACATAGAATGTGCCTATATTTTTCCAAAGAAGCCTGGAAAAAATGGAATGTTCCAATCCTTTAAACAAAGTTTCAATCAAAATACTTGCAGTTTCTATTTATCTCCAGTACTCAAAAATTTACTATGGCTAATGAAAATTTGCTGTCAGCTTCAAACTGATGGTTGCAGGTCACACAGCTCTCGACACAGACTTCCCACTCCCACTCCTTCGGCAGTAGCGTATTTGTTCCATAATGTGACATTCAGTGACAATCAGAGATGGGTGAGACATTTAAGTGAACTCCCAAGGATAGAACCACTGCAGTGCAATGAGCACCGCTTTTGAAACTGAATGACATCTTGGATTATAAGTACAGCCCTCACTCCTCACTCTGTGCCAGGCAATGTCTGAGTGCTTTGTAGGTTTGCATTTGTGAGTGACATTCTTTTGAGCTAATAAAGCTACTGTGATAATCATAACTGACATGTCTTTTTCCATACAAACAACTTTTTGCCCACCCCATTACCCAACACCCTTTACGATAGATATTGTCAGTATCCTCCCTTGCAAATGAAGAATCTTGGCAGTAAGAGGCTAGAGATCTTGCCTCCCATCACATGCTTAGTGGAGAGCAGAGCTAGGATTTGTCCTCGAGCAATCTGGTCAGAGTCTGGGCTCTTTCCTACTCGACCCTGCCTTTCCAAAATGCATTGTAAAGTGTTATTGGATTTCATGAAACATACTGCAGACACTTTGTTGAGATGCATCACACCTTGCAAAATATGGCCACAAATAGGAGATTTGCTTGTTTACGGTAATATAAAAATCAAACTTAAAGCCACTTCAACCTAGTATAGAAGTGAGGCATAAGTCAAAATGATAACGTCTCTGCTTCCTTAAAGCTTCATACCAACTCCCTCTGCTTCAGCTTAGACTCAGGTCTGTTCACCATTTGCTGGTCACTGCTTCCCCAAGGCTGGCCCAGGGTCTGTGGAGCCCCTGCACTTCTCTGGGGCCAGTCAGGCAGGGGACAATAGACTCTGCCTGACATCTTTCACCCTGGGAATCTGCCCTCACTGGTTCTGTCCGGATCTGCCCGGGACTCCATGGCATTCTGCCTTTCCCTCACTATTGAAAATGCTGAAGGCTTGTGGACTGTGTTTCTACATTGTGCCTGATACTATGCCGCAGATGTTGGGGGTGGTTCTACATTCCCAGCCCATTCTATGTTCCCATCCGCTAAAAATGGATAGCTTAGAAAGTAAATTCTTAACAACTCAGGCTCTCCTAGGATATTCTACATTAAAATGAGTGGTTAGAATGGAAAGAATAAAACAGAGTCAAGAAACTTACAGGCTAGTAGGACTCAAGGGGGGCCAGCATGGCATCGTGGGTGTAAAAAAGATTGTTAAACTGTAAAATGCAGTAGAGATCATCACTGTGACTCACAGACTCAGTATCCCTTTCACTAACAGTCTAGGGCAATGATTCTCAAATGTTGGCTTGTGTCAGAATTACCTGGAGCACTTGTTAAAACAGATTTCTGGGCCCACTATTTCTGATTCAGTGGGTTTGGCTGGTGTCCAATAATTTGCATTTCTATCAAGTTTTCAGGTGATGCAGATGCTGCAGGTCCCTAGAACCATTGGCCTAGGCTGCTGGATGGGCCAGAGATCCTGTCCACAGTGAGCATACAGTAGGCACGCAGATGCCCTCGTTATTAGAGGCTCCATATCTTGGTTACCGCAGTATGTGCTCTCTGCTGCCTTCAGATTACTCGGCGCAGTTTGTCTGAGATTGATGGGGGAAAAAAGAGCTTGCAATCCTTTCCTTCTCTTCCATATGTCCCAACCTCCTGCCATTAATATCCTATTTTATTCAAAAGCTGCTTTACAGTTTGCAAGGAACTCTCACACTCATTATTGTGTTTAAATACGAAATACTTTGTCATTCCTGAGCATAAAGCTAAGACTTATTAAAGTGGGGGAAGGGGCGATGGGGCAGAACACTCTGTCCTTTTGCATTTGCAGAGCGGAACGGAGCTATAGGTTTGTGTCTCGGACCAAGTTTCCTAAAGGGGATCAGAATATTCCTTACTGGAGGGATGTATATAATATAATGTTCAAAGTCAGAGTAAAAAAAGCAGTGATGGCAAGCAGCCCTACTGCATCCCCTCCCCACCAAATAAAACGGGTGGGTGGGGGAAATCCCAAGAGAGCCTTTCCTGGGAGGGTTCCTCCGGCGTCTGCTAAGACAGGTCCCGGGTGGCCCGCCATCCCCCGCCTCTACTCGGCAGCCGCTCTCCGCATTGCTAAGACGCAGCAGCACAGTCCTCCAGACTCCTCCTGGGGGCTCGCACGGTGCAACCAACCCTAAAACGTGGCTGCGCGACGACCCTCCGCCCTCCGGGCTTCCCATTGGCTCGTCCCCGTTGTCATTTTCTCTTTGCTTCGCCTTCCCTTCGCGGGCGGAGGCGGCGGGCGGGGTAGGTTGCACTCCCTGTTGGCTGTGGTCGCGGTCGCGGCTTTGCAGCAGGCGGCGCGCCGGCGGGAAGCGGGCCACAGGGATCCGGGTGCGGGCGGGGAGCGAGGGGGCCGGGCGTGGCGCAGGCTCCGCGACCAGCCCATGCGGGGCGGGGGCCGGCGGCCGGCGGCAGGGCCCGGGGCCCCAGCCGCCGCGGAGGGCGGCCGCGGAGGACCTGCCTGCCCCGCTGCCGCCTGCCCAGCTGCCCCCTGCCCTGCCTCGCCCAGAGCCGGGCCAACCCAGAGGCATGCGCTGCGCTGCTCAGCTCCCCCGCCTTGGCCATGCCCTGAAGCAGAAAGTTTGGGGTCTGGGGGCAGCCCTCCTCCCGCTCCAATGACCGCCCAAGGACTCCTGCTGGCCAGCTAGACTGTGCCCTGCCTTCGCTCCCCAGGTCGTAATGAACTATTCCAACTGTAACCAAGGCTGTCCCTTCTCGCCCCTTGCTCTTCCTCCTTTAAAAATATTTAATTTTTAATTCAAGGAATTATCATCCGAACACTCCTCGCTAATCGTTTAGACCCCAGGCTTAATTTCTGAGTGTAAGAGGGGGCGCGGTCACCCCCAAGACGGCTCGCTGGAAGGACAAATACCCCTGGCCGACCCACAGACACCATGAAGAGGTGCAAATCGGACGAGCTGCAGCAACAGCAGGCAGAGGAGGATGGAGCTGGGCTGGAAGATGCCGTTTGCCACCTGCCGGGCGCAGACCTCCGGCCCGGGGAGGCCACGGGCGCTAACTCTGCTGGCGGGCCAACTTCAGACGTGGGCGCTGCTCCGGCGCCCAACCCTGGTCCTCGAAGCAAGCCTCCTGATTTAAAGGTGAGCTCAGACCCTCCCCTGACCATCCCAGCCCAGCCGGCGATTTAGCTTTCCCCGCCTCACGCAGAAGTGCTTAAAAGTGATGGGGAAGCCAAGCAAAGGTCAGAGAGGATGCTGGGCCAGAACCCTGGGCTGGACTTCAGGTATCATTTGTGCTTCCGTCTTTCAGCTCCATTTCAGGCTTCTGTGTTTCTTCCTCATTATTCAGCAGACGTTCTAGTGACTCACCCATACAATATTGTTTGAATGATATGCGTGAAGTGCTATTCTCAGACAAAGGGCTGGAGAAATCCAAGATGCTAACCAAAAAGTTAACATCACTTTTCCTCCTGTAAGATAGCAGGGGAAGAAAATGACAACGTGGAAGGCCAAGCAGAGGACCATTTCCTTTGCTGAATTAGTTCCCTCCTTTTGGGACCTTCCTGGATGAAGCTCAGTTTATCCATCGGTAAAAGGGGAGTGTGGATTTCTTGCCATTAGGTGGAGCCAGAGGTTAAGATAGTGCTTGGAGATCCCTGCCTGCCAGTTTGCGGAACCAATCCCCAGGGTGGAACTGACAGGTGGCGGAGCCGGGCTTGGGCTGGTTTGGGGCGTCGGTTCAAATTGCACACACGCTGAGCCGGCAGTTAGAACCAGACTCTGGAGAAAGCCAATCACGTACAGCTGGGAGTCGTTTATTTTCCAGCCTGAGGTTGCGGAGACAATTGTGGAGCAGTACTGAATATGTCTCTATATTAATTAAAACAGCAGCTGGGATAAATAATGCACCTTTGCTGGAGCTGCCACAGGGACTGCAGGCTCAGGCTTCTCAAGCCAGCTCACCTCCAGGCTGAGCGAAGAGATGTCAGCCCAGGGAAGCAACTTAGATGCCTTGGAGACTGATGCCTCAGGCGAGACTTTCTCCAGAGGGGGTGCAAGGTCTTGACTAGGGGAGCGAAAGGACTCCCTTATGTTAAATAAAGCGTGTATCCTATAGCAGCAGACACTAAGGAGCTCGCCCGAATAAGCCAATGACATTCCTCGTTTGGCCTGAGCGACTCAGAGTCAGGAAGTCAGAGCGCAGGTGAGTGCGTTCTTACCTGTGTGTTACCTGTCTGTATTCCTTGGGGAGGGATGAGAAGGGGACAGCTAGTTCTTTGTGTGTAATTTTTAAAAACTGTAGTAGTTATTCAGATGTGGCCTCTGGTTCTTCTGTTGCCCTGTTTTCAGAGGTTCGGGGCCAGCCTTATGTCTAAAGGTGAGCTTCGCTGACTAGTCTGAACCCAGGAAGCTCGATGCCTGGCCCCGCTCTCACGCTGCAGCCCACCCTGTTTGCTCAGGAGGTGTGGGTCCTGTTTTAAATATGATGGTGAAGGGACAGGGATGCCCTTAATGCTGTTGGGGTGGTGGGCAGCCTTCTGCTGCGGACTGAAGCTTTGTTCTGGGCAGATCCAGATGAGTCTGGCCAGCAAATTCTGATTGCTTAATCAGATGGACCCTCGCCCTGAGTCCAGGCGGGGCAGCCTCAGAAACTTGCCACGCTCCAGCTTAGGCCAGCAGTGGAAACTGTGGGCTCTGTTCATCTCCACGCCTTCTCCCCCAGGGTGGGCTGCTTGTGGTGTGAGAGGGCTGCAGTGTCTGTCTTTGTAGATAAAAAGCTACTTTGGGAAGCTTGTGCACCTCACCCTATGTCATCTCTCACTCTCTCTCTCTCTGGTGACACCTTCATGCTGGTTGCGGCAGATACAGCAACAACTCCATGCTTGATATGAAATGCTGAACTTCCCTGAACCAGAATTAAGACCAGGTGTGACTAGGCGTTGGATTGTCCCCCCCCCCCACACACACACACTCCACCCCCAAGAAAACACACCACGGAGGTGGATTCCAGCCATGTGGACTCGGGCTGGCAGCAAGGAGGAGGAAACCGAGCTGCTGCCTGCTCAGGGGAGCACGGGGAGACAAGTGGAGCTATTGATCTGTCTGCTTTCTCACATGTTTACAGGGTAGGGACTCCCAAACCAGACACGAACTTGGGGTCTCTTGCCATTTGATTTGCTGTGTGATCTCAGGCAAACCACTCAGCTTTTCTGAGCCTTTTTTTCTGGGGAAAGGGACTAGAAATATTGAAGTGTGTCCAAACTTGTTTTCTAATGCTGACACAGTTTTCCAACAATGAAAAATTCCGTCATTGGCTCCAGCACTGGGTAGAAGCTGACTTGTTTTAGATTTAATGGTGGTGCCAGAGAGGGGCAAGTTTAATTTTTAGCACTCCCTACTTTACACCTCTCTTCGGCCTAGGGAGACCAGTAGTTCTGGCTTGCTTTTGTTTTTATTTTAAACTTTGGAGATAGGAACTTTTAGTCCTTTAGTCCACTTCTATTTTCTTGTGACAGCATCAGGCATTGTGATGGATTTAAGTGTATTGGAGGAAATCACCTTGGGAAAGGGGCAAGAAAATAAGAGGATTTGTCTGAAGTACGTCCATTGAGGTGAAGGGTAGGGAGAAGAGATAATGTAGAGAATTTTAGTCTTTGCCAAAGAGATCTGAATGATGCCCTAACTAGTGGCAGCCAGAGGCGTCAGGGGCTCCTGTGGTCTCCTTCCCATCCTTCGGCGATGTGGAGCATCCCACTTCGCACTGTAAATTTCTGCTGCAGTGGCCTGGGGTCCGTGATTATGCAGCGGGGAAGGCCAGTGAAAAGAAGGAAAAATAGCTAAGTAGCAATCTCGGAAGACAGTCATAAAATGGGAACTGAAAGATAACCTGAAATGAACATCGCCCTACAGAAGGCTTATGCAGCTAGCTAGGTTGGGGGCCGGAGATCTTAGCAGACACTCCTGCAGCAGAAGCCCAGCAGGCCAGAGTCAGATCCCTACCCTCTGTGGCTTGAACCCCTGTTTAACCACTTGAACTCTTGTCTTGATTCCCTCGTCACCATTATCCAGTCCTTTGCTACGCCCTGGAAAGTAGGGGAGGAAACCCCCATCCTCTCCCCTCCCCCCACCCCCTCTGGTGTAGCAGGAGGAATTGAGCCTTTCCTGAAAGGGAGGCTCTGTCTGAGTGCCCTGCCAGAGGCCTTCCCCTCAACTTCCCCTCAGGTTCTCTTCCCCTCACAAAAGCCCCTGGGCATAATTTCCCCAATTTCCCCAGGGATTTCTGAGTGTCATTCATACACCCCCCCCCCCAGAAAAAGGGGGGCACGGATCCAAATTCCATTATTCCAGTCCTGGTTCAAAGTGCTTTTGACTTAGGGATCATCTGGGTTCTAGTGTAAGTGCTTCCATTCCGTCCATAGGCCGTCCAGCCTTCCCAGGAAGATCAGGAAAAACAATGAGAAGCCACATAGCTGAGGGAAAGGCACAGCCAAACCCTCAGCCTTCACTTTCGAGCACAGGTGCTTTAGCCCCTGCAAACGGCCCTGGTTCCTTCACTCCTGTAGAGAGCCCGTTGGAGAAGGGATCATGGGTCCCCAGGTACCAAATGCCTTCAGGGGGAAAGGCACAGCTTTAACCTGTGAAATACGTCATGCACGCACAAGTGTCTGAAAAGATACGAATGGTTTAAATAACAAGAACAAAACAGACCCCATCTCCCTACTGCCCAAGTCAAGAAAGAGAACGTTGGCATTCCCAAGAAACTCCTGCTTCTTTTTCTGTTCTGCTGTTTATTTTTATTTATTCTTTTTAAGGCCTAGGATTTTGATAAAATCAATAGGTCTCAGTTTCTCCACTTTTTCAGCGGAGAACTATTCACAGGAATGTGTGTGGGATGGAGGAGTGTGTGCGCTCCGGCCCTGAGGGGAGGTGCTCGTGGCGGAGGGTGGCTCCGTGTGCACCGGGAGGCTCCTGGTTCTACTTCAGAAGTGATGTGCTCAGGCCTGAAGGTTCCTGCAGTGGGAGCTGGACCCCTGGGATAAATTTCACGATGGGGTGCTGGGGCGGGGGGGGCGCAGAACTGAGGTAGACCTAAGAACAAAGAAATGGAAAATTAGTTCTTTAGCAACAGGCACTGCTTCTGCCTCCAGGTGAGCTCCCAGTCAAACATGATGAAATAGCAAGAAAGTCATCCATCGAAGGACACATGAGTTTAAAGGTGCTTTGAGCATGACATGATGGAATCAAAGGCACATGGAAAGATGTCCTGGGGGAGGTGGACATGAAGCAAGATATTAAAGTAAGGGTGGAATGTTAATTACCCAAGAAGAGGATCAGGGCTTTCCAGATGGGAAGTCAAATGGCAAGCGCCAGGTCCCTTGTAGGGCCAGCGTCCTTTTTGGCTGGAATGGCAGTTGTTTTCTCAGTCCTGTAAATTGGTCAGGGACAGTGGAGGGTGCTGAAGAATGGCGGGGCCACCTATTTCCATCCCACCTGCACTTAATGTGAGGGGGCAGGGGATCCTGAGGCCTGGGATTGCCCTACCCCCACCCGCTCTGTCTTCAGTGATATTCAGAGCAGCCCTGTATGTGGGCTCCGGAGGAACTGGCGACCGATTGGAAAGCATGTGGCAAAAGAAGCTCTCTGTTCTCCTGCCACACACTGGGTTCTAGATGAATTCCCAGCTGCCTAGTTCCAGTGGGAACTGTCTTGCAGGCTCAGTATTTACAGAATGTCCTTCTTTTTGTGTATCTAACTGTGTCTTAACTGCCAATCCCATTAACAAGAATCTCTCCCTAAACAAGGAGAAAACATCTAATAGGATCTGAACTTGAGGTTGAGGTTTAAAAAAAGTGTGGATATCAGAAGCTGGGGGAAAAAAGCTCAGCTGGCTTCTTGGTGATGGTCTTGGGGGCCAACTTAAAACTCATCTCCATTTTTCTCTCTCCTGTAAGAAACTGCATCTCCCTGTGACATTCTTGTAGGCCAGGAGGGTCATTCTGAGAAGAAGGGCTTGACTGGGCAGGGGCCACCTCTCTCAGCCAAACACTTAAGCCTCTCTCCATATTAAGAAGTTAGAACAAAGCTGTTGAGGGATAGCAGGTATATTTTGTGATTGTGTGAGAAAGGCAGTATTTGACTTTTCAGACCAAATGGTTAAAGGTTGCCTTTAACCATTCAGCCAGGTTAGCTGAGTGATGTTCACCCTGGAAAGCGGAACCGGCTTAAGGACATGAGCCCTACCCAAGCCTCGTGTGGAGACAGTAAGCACAGTGGGGCTCCTGGGTCTGTGTTCACCCTCCTCCAAGCCAGCTTGTTCCCAGCAGTTACTACGTCAGTAGACTGAGAGGAAGTTTAAAATGCAGCAGGAGGGACCTGGGTTAGACACAAGAAAAAACGGCCTAACTGTGCATTTTAAATCTTTGGAAAAGCAGTTGTCTAAGGATTAAATCACCTTATAAAGATAACTTGTGCAGACTTGGAGAGGTCCCACTCAGAAAGTCATTAAGTAGCATTCACCATGTTTGTGTTGAGGCCTCTGCCCGGCGGTACATCAGGGACCCGAAGATGTAGATGGTATGGGTTGTGTCCTCCATTCCCATATATTCTTTCCCATGGAGGGTTCCATCCATAGGCTGTCCATAGATAGCTGGGTGACAGACTGAGGGAGCACGAGAAGCCATGTCATGAAGCAGTATACGATTAATTGCTGGTAATGTGCTCTCTGGAGTTCAGAGCAGGGTGGTGAGCTCACTGCAGACTGGCGTGGTCGGGAGGGGTGACAGAGAGAGGGCACCTATGCCGGTAACTTGAGTCGCAACCTTCTGAGCTGGTGTATGCTGAGTCTGTTCTGCCTAAAGACCCAGTGGACAAAGTCACCTTTCCCTACTCGCAATGGCTCTAGGCAGAGTTCTGTAAGCAGCTAAAGAAACGAGGAATTAAAATAAAATTGGGAATGGGAAAATCATTTGCCCCTGAGTTGAGGTCTGTTTTTTAGAGTCAGCTGTGATGTTGGAGCAGAAATGATTCCAAGAATCTTTTATCACTGTGCTTCTAATAGAAACGCTAAACAGGCCTGCTTGCTCTTCCTTGTGGTCCTCAGTGCCACAGCCGGGGTGAGGATGGTTCCTGCCTGGCTCCGGCCCCAGGCTCCCCACCCAGAGCTTCCGAAGGGTAGTTGGAGACTTCAGCAATCCACTTTGTATCCCGAGAGAGAGTAGGACTCTGTGGGCTTTTACAGCGATTAGCTCTCTAATGCTGGCCCCGTTTCCATAGAGACCCTATAAATAGAGGAACGTTGGCGACTTAGGCTTGCTAAGGCTCACTGTGACCCAGTCACCCCGCTGAACCCTCACAGCCAAACCTCAGGGGGGTGGGGGAGTAAAGGGAGTTTCAAACCTAGGTGGGAGGAAGGGACATGCAGCCAGCTGCCAGGTGGGATAAATTAGCCGTAGGTTAGTGTGACTTTTTAAGATCTGTTCAGCTTTTCTGGGAGTTGTCAGGAACACAGGAACCTGTAGGAATTAGAAGCTGCTTGGCTATTTTTAATCAGATGGTGGCAAGGACTCTCGTACTCCAAAGCATTTACTTTTGGCCTCATGCAGCTGTGTTTGCAAATTTTGGAGCAAACTTCCTCTTTGGGGGACCCACACCCAGGGAGGAAAACAGATGAAGCCCAGCTGTTCCGAGACCACAGTCTTCTCAGGAAGGATCTTTCAGAAACCATCTAGTCCACCCTTTCTTCTGGAGAGGATGATGTCACCCAAAGAAGAGAAGGGTCCTTCCTTCCCTTAGAGGTAGTTCCAGGGGAGGGGACAGCAACCCTCCCTCATTTATCTCCCCACGTATAGGCACCTGGTCCGGGAAGCTCTCTTTCTGTCTCAGCCCAGCCTCTGAGCAGCTGTGGGGACAGTTCTTGCTTGTTCTCCTGGATCGGGAGAGCTGTGTTTGTGTCCCACCTCTAACTCTGAAGCATCTCAGCTCTCTTTTCCTGGTGCATGGCTTCATTTGGCCACCAAAAATGGTTTCCAGCAGCTGGGGAAAAGAAAAAGTGAGTGTGGAAAAGCAAGTGACATTTAGTAGCTGGAACCTGTTAGTCAGAGCAGGTGGTGCTTTCTGCTGCGTTGGTGGCTAAGTTCCCTCAAGCTAGTCACCATGGTTTTCCTCATTTCCAAAACCTAAGGCTGGCTATATGGATGTCACCCTGCTATCTTGCTGTGCACCTTGTGAGGAAAAACCGTTGCGTTTGGAGAGTACCCCACCCCCCGTTATTCTTTGACTTTTTTATTCCTTTCCTTCGCGTCTACCACAGACTTTAGCAGACTCCTCTGTGCTGCTGGGCCAGAGGTCCTGCTTTCCTTCACCTGCTAAACAGGTGGGGAGGTGACACCTGAAGGCCGCAGTGGTGAAAGGTCTTGTCCAAGTCCTTTATGTGTCATAGGCAGATCCATAGTAACAGTTTAAGGGACAAAACCTGTGGCCCAGGTTTTGTTTTGAAGCTGCCTTTGATGCTGTTCTGGGGTACAGGTACATACCATACCTACTTTAGTGTTGGGATCAGTGTATGAAACAGTGAAGGTCAATTAGAAGCCAGATATTTGTCTGTGTGACTTGGACAAGCCATGTAACTGTGCTGGCCTCAGTTTCTTCATCTGCAAAATGGAGACGCTGCCACTGTATCTGTTACAGCCTCCCTCCTGAGGGTAGGCAGGCATCAGGCTGAGATGACAGCATACATTGGAAAGCACTTTGAAAAATGCTGTTGTATAACATTAAAAATAAATTGACTGAGGATTTTAGGATCCCAGGCAATATGGCAGACAGTGGTGGCTGCTGCCCGTAGCCCCTCTACCCGTTTCCTGGGGCTGAGCAGCGGAGATGCCTCCTGGTGCCAGGATCGCTGGTGAGGTCTTTTGAAGGGAACTATCTTCACTTGAGTGGATATAGAAGATTGCTCTCAGTGTTGGAGAAGCTAGGTTAGGAGTGGTAGGGAGAGGAGAACAAGACCTGGAATAGAATGCTAGAAAGAGAATTTGTAATATGTAATGTGACCATTTGGCGAAGCAGCTGGACAAATGCCAGAGCCAGCTGGCCCCATCCACGACACTGGAGGCAGGTGTCTTGGCTCGTGCCTGGTCAGGAGACGGCAGATCTGGCCCTTTCCAGCCCCTGACGACTGTGCTCCCAGTCCGGTCTGCCTTGGGCGTCCTAGTTCTACTCAGAGCAGACTCATGGTCCTGCCCTGGGCAGATTTTCCCGTGACGACCACGGGAAATCCTGGCACTGGGCAGCCCCGGAATTAAATGCCTGAGCAGGAAAGGTGGTAGCCTTAATCTACTCATCTAAAAATGGAAATGTTACTGTTGTTGCTTTTGTTAGTTTCTGGGAAGATCAAGTGAGATGATGTAGGAGAAAAAGCACATCAAAAACTATGAACCATTCGTTTCTGGTGAGTTGTGATGGTGTAACTTCTCTCGTCTGTAAAATGGGTGACAAAGGGCCTGTCCACTGGGAGGGCTGTGGTGAGACTCAGTGAGTGAAAGATGAATATTCAAAACTCGTGCACAAATAACACGATAGTGCAGTTATTGCTGGCCACGTGTGAGTGCGGCGGCATACACGACAACAGTAAGGGGTCTCAGAATGAGGGTCAGCTAATGCAGAAGATCCAAAGACAGTGTTTTCTGGGTTTCTACGTGTTCTCAGTTTTCTGCTCTGTAAGTTTGGTTCCAGAAAAAGAAAATCCAGTAAGCGCAAGTCTTCAGAATGTTTTTAAGGTGACGGAGGCAGCCTCGGGCGATCAGGGGCTGCTCCTCACAGATGTGGCCCACAGGTCCCCAACGACCAGGCTCAGAGTTTCCGCTTAGGAGTCACAGACTGTGGGCTCTCACCTGATTCTCGCATCCCAGCCCTCCTCCCGTGGCTCTGAAGCTCTGAAGCTCTGTCCAGGGCTTGGCCTGGCCAGATGAGTGAGCCCCCCCGACAGAAGCAGCTTTCTGGAATCACACCACACATTGCCTCACCCTGGCCAAGTGGTCCAGCTGCCTCCCTGAGCAGCCCCGCCTGGGGAGCAGCTGGGGAGTCCCAGCAGCAGAGCTGAGAGGGCAGGCTGAGGCCTGGCAGCACGGGGCCCCAGGGCTGCTTTGGTTTTTTTCAGTCTGAGGGGAAGGACTTTCGTTTGGACAGCACGTTTTGATACGTTTGATACTAGTAGTGGTCACATTACTGACTACACTAAAGGTATACTCCTAGGAGTTTATTTACTTGTTACGTTTAACAGTTTGTTACAAAGGACAGAGATGAGCAGCCAGATGAAGAGGTACAGAGAGAGTGAGGTCTGGAGGGTCCCAAGTGAAGGAGCTTCTATCCTGAAGGAACTGGGGTGTGTCCCACCCTCCTGGCATGTGGATGTATTCATCGACTCAGAAGCTCCAATGAAGTTTATTTTATTGCCAACCATATCAGGAATGAGATTGGCTTCCAATAGCAGAAAACTGTGCTAGAGTTCTGTAGACAAAGGGAGGTTTATTTATTTCATTCAGCAAGAATCCAGGATAGGGATTTACAACTGGTTTGGTGGCACTGTAGGGTCATCAAGTTCCCAGGTGTCCTGTCCTTTGGGGCTGTACCGTGTGGGTTCATGTGTGTGTGCATGTGGGCACATGTGTGCACACATATGCCTTCATATCATGCCGGTTATCTTGTGGCAAGATGGCTGTTACACGTCCAGGCATTTCCTCCACATTCCAGTTGGGAAGTAGTAGGAAAGGCCAGGGCCTCTATCAGGAAAGCAAGTCTTTTTTTTTTTTTTTTTTCCATTTTTGAAATATATTTTATTGATTATGCTATTACAGTTGTCCCATTTCTCCCCCTTCATTCCCCTCCACTCTGCACACCCCCTCCCACCCACATTCCCCCCTTTAGTTCATGTCCATGTGTCATAAGTTCTTCAGCTTCTACATTTCCCACACTATTCTTGTCCTCCCCCTGTCTATTTTCTACCCACCATCTATGCTACTTATTCTCTGTACCTTTTCCCCTTCTCTCCTCCTCCCACCCCCCTGTTGCTAACCCTCCACGTGATCTCCATTTCTGTGTTTCTGTTCCTGTTCTAGTTGTTTGCTTTTGTTTTAGGTGTGGTTGTTAGTAGCTGTGAGTTTGCTGTCTTTTCACTGTCCTATTTTTTATCTTTTTTTTTTTTTTAGATAAGTCCCTTTAACATTTTATATAATAAGGGCTTGGTGATGATGAACTCCTTGAACTTGACCTTATCTGAGAAGCACTGTATCTTCCCTTCCATTCTAAATGACAGCTTTGCTGGATAGAGCAATTTTGGATGTAGGTTCCTGCCTTTCAAGACTTCAAATACTTTTTTCCAACCCCTTCTTGCCTGTAAGGTCTCTTTTGAGAAATCAGCTGACAGTCTGATGGGAACTCCTTTGTAGGTGACTGTCCCCTTATCCCTAGCTGCTTCTAGAATTCTCTCCTTCATTTTAATCTTGGCTAATGTAATTACGATGTGCCTTGGCGTGTTCCTCCTTGGGTCCAACTTGTTTGGGACTCTCTGAGCTTCCTGGACTTCCTGGAAGTCTATTTCCTTTGCCAGATTGGGGAAGTTCTCCTTCATTATTTGTTGAAGTAAGTTTTCCACTTGTTGCTCTTCCTCTTCCCCTTCTGGTACCCCTAGAATTCGGATGTTGGGACATTTAAAGATGTTCCGGAGGTTCCTAAGCCTCTCCTCATTTTTTTTGAATTCTTGTTTCTTTCTTGTTTTCTGATTGGATGTTTCTTTCCTCTTTCTGGTCCACTCCATTGATTTGAGTCTCAGTTTTCCTCCCATCTCTATTGGTTCCCCATGCGTCTTCCTTCATTTCACGTATTGTAGCCTGCATTTTTTCATCTAATTTGTGAGCAAAATCAACCAATTCTGTGAGCATCCTGATCACCAGTGCTTTGAACTGTGCATCTGATAGGTTGGCTGTCTCTTCACGGCTTAGAGGAATTGGCTCTGGGGTTTTCATTTGTCCTCCGGTTTGAGCCATTTTTGGTGTGTTTTTTTTTTTTTTTTTTTTTTGTTTGTTTTGTTTTGGTTTTGGTCTGGTCGCGGCTGTTACGTATGAGGGGGGGAGCCTTAGGTGTTTCCCAGTGCGGGGCCGCCCAGTCGCTGGGTTGTGACGCTGTATGTGGGGGCGGGGTCTGAGAGGGAACAATGGCGCCTGCTCCGCTCTCTGCTGTATTCCAGTCCCTTTTGCCGCCTCCCCCTCACCCGGACTGTCTGCTCGCGTGAATGTGGGACCACCTGGTCAGCCAGCCGCCCTGTGCGGCTTTACTGGGTCCGCACAGTCGCCACCCTGTGCCCGGGGTCCGCCAGCTGCCGCCCGTGGGCCCAGAGTCTGCCAGCTGCCGCCTGTGCACCTGGGAACTGCCAGCCGCTGCTGCCTGCATGCCCAGGTCCACCAACCTCCACTTTTTCTTGCCGTGACTCTGCCCCTCTTACTGGTCTGGATGAATGGTTGTTGGACTTCCGTACAGTTCAATTTTCTATCAGTTCTGGATGTTTGCTTGTTTCTAAATATTTGTTGTCCTTAATTTTGGTTGTGAGAGGAGGCACAGTGTGTCCACCTATGCCTCCATCTTGGCCAGAAGTCAGGAAAGCAAGTCTTTATAGAAACTCTTACCTTGTTTTTCTTTGGTCAAAACTGTCATGTGGCAACTTGTAGCTGCAAGGGAGTCTGATGAAGCAAGAATTTTTAGCAAGTTACATGAAGGCTATTTAGTTTGGTTAAGAAAGAAAATGGGTGTATGATTCTGATTTTCCCACAGTGTAGCAATGAGGCCTCTTTGGAAATAGATGCCTGGTGGTCTAGAGCAGGGGTTCCCAACCCAGTACTGGTCTGTGGCCTGTTAGGAACTGGGCTTCCCAGCAGGAGGTGAGTGCTGGGCCAGTGAAGCCTCATCTGTATTTACAGCCACTCCCCATTGCTCACATTATTGTCTGTGCTCCGCCTCCTATCAGAACAGCACCAGCACTGGATTCTCATAGGAGCACGAACCCCACTGTGAACTGCACATGCGAGGGACCCAGGTTGCACGCTCCTTGTGAGAATCTAGTGCTTGATGATCTTGAGGTGGAGCTGAGGCGGTGAGGCTAGTGCTGGGGAGCGGCTGCAAATACAGATCATCATTAGCAGAGAGGTTTGACTGCGCCGGGACCATAACAAATCAATTGCTCTCAGACTCATATCAAAACCTTATCAGTGAGTGACAAGTGACAATTAAGCTGCATCTGGTTTCAGGCAATAAAGCCATCCCTGCCCACCCTCCCCTCCGCCCCCAGTCTGTGGAAAAATTGTCTTCCATGAAATCGGTCTCTGGTGCCTAAAAAGTTGAGGACCACTAGTCTAGAGGAGCACGTACAGCTTGAAGGAGGACCTACTCAGAATGAGGGAAGAACTGGGGGTGGGGGGAGAATCGGGCAGGAGAGCTACAACCTCATGAGCCAAGTGCTGGCTGTGTGTGCCTCAGCCCCAGACTAGCCACAAGAATCCCATGACCAGTAGCCCTGAACCCATGTGTGGACTGGGAGCATCCTGTTGCATTTCTTTGGGATGAAAGGAGCAGGTCTGGGTTGCCACCTTTCTGCAAGGTGTGATCTTTTAGGTGTGATGCGCCATTTATAGGGTCTTCCAGATTCAGATGGCCGTAGTAGCGACACTGATCACCCAAGAGCAGAAGCCTCTCTTCTGTCCCCGTCACCTGGGCATTCAGGAGCTTTCCACTCACCAGGGTTCTTTGTTTCTCCCTCTTAAGAAAATCCAGCAGCTCTCAGAGGGCTCCATGTTTGGCCACGGTCTGAAGCACCTGTTCCACAGCCGCCGCCGGTCACGAGAGAGGGAGCATCAGACGTCTCAGGATTCCCAGCAGCAGCAGCAGCAGCAGCAGCAGCAGCAGGGTGTGTCTGACCATGACTCCCCGGATGAGAAGGAGCGGTCCCCCGAGATGCACCGGGTCTCCTATGCCATGTCCCTGCACGACCTGCCTGCCCGGCCCACAGCCTTCAACCGTGTGCTGCAGCAGATCCGCTCCCGGCCCTCCATCAAGCGGGGTGCCAGCTTGCACAGCAGCAGCGGGGGCAGCAGCGGGGGCGGCAGCCGGCGTGCCAAGAGCAGCTCCCTGGAGCCCCAGCGCGGCAGCCCCCACCTGCTGCGCAAGGCCCCCCAGGACAGCAGCCTGGCCGCCATCCTGCACCAGCACCAGTGTCGGCCCCGTTCCTCCTCTACCACCGACACAGCCCTGCTGCTGGCAGATGGTGGCAACGTGTACCTCTTGGCTGAGGAGACTGAGGGCATCGGGGACAAGGTGAGGTGGGGCGAGAGGAGGGCCTTCCGGATGGGTGGCTACTCAGAGGCAAATGCCACCTCAGGGCAGGAGGTGGCTTCTGGACCTGGAGAGCGGAGCTGGGGGCCCTGCCTAGTGGGCGTGGGCACCCTGCTGCCTGCAGAACTGTCTGCCTGGTTGAAGGAGTCAGAGGTAGACTAAGCCCAAAGCAAGAGATGATCCCAAAGGACTAATTTCTGTTTCTTTCACAACTATATTTTGTTCAGGCTGATACTAATTTTTGGCTCACTTTCCTTAAACGTGCTGTTGAGAGGCAGTCGGTGCGTTGGTGAAGAGCACAATCCTGGTTCAGCCATGTAGCAGCTGCATCAGTCACTCAACCTCTTTGTGCCTCAGTTTCCCCAGTTGCAAATGGGGTATTAATAGTAGCCTTGTTGTAGGATTACTGGTGAATGTGTTCATATGTACAAAATACTTGGAATGGAGTCTAGTACACTATCGTTTTTATTACTCTTACCAACCAAAGAAGATAGGGGAGGAATCCATGAAGTATTGTTTAGTAAGGAGAAAATCTAATTTGGTACTTCCTGAACTTCTATATTCATTCTTTTATCCATGTAACAAGTATTTATCGAATAGTTGTTACATGCTGTAAGAATGAACAAGCCAGAGGTGCCGTCCTCATGGAGCTCACTGAATAGAGGGGAGACCGCTGGGCGAGGGGGCAGAATGGGGTGATGAGGCTGTGAGAGAGGCCGTGGGAGCTGCAGCGAAATGGGGGTGGGAGGGGGAGTTAGCAGAGAGCTTCTGGAGGAAGCCATTCAGCTGAATCTTGGCGGAGTGTAATTTAGCCAGGGAAGAACTGAGCAGAGGGACCGGGGCTGGATGGTGCAGCGTGTACCGAAGCAAGAAAGCTCTGGTGCCGGGGGCTACTGGGAGTTTACGGTGGCTGGAGTGTCCAGCACTTTGGGGGCTGACAGGCTAAGGCCGGTGAGACATGGAGAGGAAGAGACAAACTCAGAAGACATTCGGCGGTTAGACTCAATAGTGCACGTTGAGAAGTGGGTATGGAAGACAAAGAAGGGAAAGAGTAGAGGACGAGTCCAGGGTTTAGGGACAGCATTCTCTAGCTGTGGAAACGCAGCGGGGAAGGAGCACATTTGGGAGGAAAGTGAGGAACTCAGTTTTGCTATTGATCAACTACGGAGCACCAGCCAGCCGTCGGGTTCGTGGGGCGAGGTCTGGGCTGCGGCTAGTGCCTGCAAGTCAACGATGAGCTTGAAGTCACGGATGTGGATGAGACCCTGGAAGGGCGTGTGTTGAGTGAGAAGGAGACCAAGGACAGATCTGACATATAAGGGACAGAGCAGCCACATGCAGAAGTAAACCTGGGGAGCAGTTGCTGAAGCAAAAGGCAAATTTGGAGGAGGAGGAAGTAGTCAGCCGAGCGGAACGTGGCAGGGGTGGCAGACGGGTCAGATCCGGGTTTGGAAGTGCAGGTGGGCAGCCTCAGCGAGGGGAGGGGGTCATTGGTAACCAGCAAGAAACCAGTTTCGGGCATTGAGGAGACGGTGGAAGGGGAGGCAGCCTGCGCAGCTAGTCTGGTGAGGAGACAGGCCAGCGATAGTGGGCTGAGGCGGTTTGGGTTTTGGTGGGTTTAAAAGATGGACAGGGAGGGCTGCAGATCACGTAGGGCCTGGTAGGCCAGGGAAAGGGCTTTTGGTTTTTCTTCTCAAGTGAGACAGGAGGTCCTTAGAAGGTTTTATGCAGATGAGTGCCACCTTTTAAGAGATCACTGTGGCTGCTGGGGGGAGAGCCAGCTGTGAGCCAGGGGGTGAGCAGGGAGCCCAGCTGGAAAGCTATTGGCATATGCCAGGTGCGGGGTGGCGGCGGCTTGCAGCAGCAGGTGGGAGTGCTGGAGGTAAGGAGCAGTGGCTGCGTCCTGGATTTGTTTCAGAGACCAAGCTACTTCCATTTCAGACAGATGTGGGGCATGACGGGGAACAGGCAAAGACGGTATACATGTTTTTGGCCTGGCAGCTGCAAAGAAGAAAAATTGCCACTAACTGAGTTGAGGGAAAAGGGCAAGCGGAGCAGATATTTGGCAAGTGCTGTGGGGATAGAAATTGGAGCAGGTATGAGATGTTCCACTTGAGGTGGCTATTAAACACCCACATGGAAATGCTAAGCAGTCAGATGAATGAATTTGGAGTCTTGGGGAGAGATCCAGGCTAGAGGCGTACGTTTGGGAGTTGTCAGTATGTAGATAGTATTTAAAATGATGGCACTGGACCATTTGCAAGCAAAGTTTCAACTGTGAAGAAGTCCGTTCCAAGAGTGAGATCTGGGTGTATCACCAAAAGGGTAATGTGCCTTGTGGATGGAGACTCCCAGGGGCCCGCACAGCCCTCGACCCTGTACGGGCACTCGTTCTGCCTGGAAAGCAGCCAGGCCCACCTCTCACTGCTGAGTCAGCGAATACTTTAAAAAATCAAAATAGAACAGTCCTGGTAAGCGAAGGTCTCTGGTGCTACAGCTACTTTACAAAGAGAGAGAATGTGAACCTTGTCGTCTTCGTCACTGGAGCAGGTGGAACTGGTGGGCACTGGGTACCCCAAAAAACTGGGAAGGGTTGCGGATGTTTGCTGACCGGGAATGCAGGGGCAGGGGCCGGGGTGGGGGCAGGCAACTGGGGAGCTCCTGCGGAGGCTCTGCCATGGCTGACATTTGGCCTTAGCACTGCCCTGGAGATATCCAGAGGGTAGGCAGGGTTTCTTCTTGCTCTCGGTCAAGACCAGGGGCAGGCTGACTGGGGGACGGTTCCCCGGGCTCAGGGTGGTGACGAGAAACGGGGCTCCTGTGACTGTTTTCTATTCGTATTTAGAACCTTCCCCTTTCCAAGCTTTGTCATGTGCGCTGCCGGTTCATCTTTTTTTTTTTTTTTTCAAAGATCTTATTTATTTACTTTTAGAGAGAAGGTAAGGGAGGTAAAGAAACATCCATATGCTAGAGAAATATCTATCCGATGCTTCTCTCAGGCCCCCAGTGTGGGACCTGGCCTGCAACCCAGGTGTGTGCCCTGATGGGAAGACGCCCAGCCCCCCTGAGCCACACGAGTCAGGGCTGCCTGGTGAATCCTGATAACATCTCTGCAAGTGCCAGAGCAGGTAGTGTGATCTCCATTGTACAGACGCAGAGACTGAGGCTTGGAGGAAACAAGAGGCTGCTTGTCTGAGGGCACCCAGCTAGATCATGGCAGAGAGAAGACTAGATCCCATGCTTCTAGTGCGTCCACAAGATCAAACTGAGATCTGAAGTCACCAAAACCACTAGAGACCGTTTATGCAGGATCCACGGGGAGCAGGTTTGCCTCAGCCCACGGCGGGTGACTTGATCCCTTGGCTGCCATTTCCCTTCAGTTGCACAGCTTTCTTAACTGGGGGCTGTCCTCCCAGGGACAGGTGTGGCCCTGGGGGTCCTGAGGAGGGGGCTACTGCCAGGTCAGAGAAGGGACCTGCTGCTCTGTCAGCTGACTTCCCCAGACCCAGAGGCCGTTGGTTGGTGTGAGAGGCTGTGGTGGTTCCACCCGGGTCTCTGGGCATGAATAGAAGGTATTCTTCTCTCTCTAGTAAACACAGCCCCACATGCTCTCCGCAAGCTCCCGGATGACTGCTAGCATCTATTTTTAATTCATGAGCCTCCCCCACTACACATACCCCTTGTCATTGTTTAGAATGCACCAGCTGGCCTTCGGACCAGAGCCCTGTGGAGGGGTGGGGGGATTCACCAACACACCCTGGAGGCAGCTGAAGTTCCTGAGCTGTCCTCGAGAGGCTTACCCTGCCCTCATCCTAAGAACGTAGGAGACCTGGAGCTTGAGGAGAGCTGGGGTGCGACACAGGACCAGGTAGCGGCCCTCGGTCCCAGCGGCAGTTCAGCGTTGGTGGTGGAGTCTGTTGGTCATTTCTTCGCTCCAAACCCAGTTAGTTGTCTTGGAGATTGTACCTTAGATGACTTCCCTGTAAAACAAAAAAAGTTGTCATCTTAGCCTCACCGTTCTGCTTTCTGTTATTTATGTGACACCGAAGCAAGGTAACTACTCTGTCTTATACCTGTAAAGTGGAAAAAAAACTGTCATCATTTCTTGGCACACTGGGGCACTGGCAGGTGAAGAGAGAAGGCAGGTGATGTGACTTTCCGTCAGTGTGTAGCCTTAACTTCCGGGAAAGCCAGAGGCTGCAGCAGGAAGCTTGGTAACATGTGCAGTGACAACGGGTGTGGGCCGCCTGGTTCCTCAGCGGATGATTCCCACCCTCTTTTTTTGTTTTGTTTTGTTTTTGCTGAGCAACACTTCCTAGAAAAAGTGGCCTCAGGAAAGCTGAGTAACTCTTCCGTCCTGCCTTCATTACCTGGGAGTGGGTCAGCGGTCTGCGTCCCTTTCCCCCTGCCCCTTCCATGTCTGGCTTGTTCAGGGCTTCCCTCTCAGCCTGGTTCAAAGCCTCTCCCCAGCTGTCACCACGCTCCTCCCACCCCTTCTGGGCTGTGCGAGGTGTACCCAGTGGGGAGGAATTGCACAGAGGTGTTGGGTTTACAGCTCGATCTTCGAGGAGCCCCTGACTTTGCCCTGCTTTCCCCTGCTGTGCAGGGTCCTTTGTCCCCTCTGAGGATGAGGAGCAGTGCGGGGTGGGAGCTGGCAGCCTTAGGAAACCAGCATGGAGGGGCCCAGTGGCAGGAGGGCTTTTCCTCACAGGCCAGCCTGCTGCCCCCGGGCTCTGAGGGCTGGCCGGGTGGGGGAGAGGACCAGGTGCTAGCAGCGAGGAGGTGGAGAGATGATGTCATGGCTGGACACTTCCCTGTGGCCTCGTGGAGGTGTTATCTCCAGGCCCCAGGTGGGGAAAACAGTGGCGTTCAGTTTATCACGTAAACCAGAGCAAACTCTGGAAGCCTGTGACACTCCTCCCCCAGATTTATCCCACAACAAGATTTCTCCTCTGCCCTGGCACAAATAAGCACCCCTGTGTGCTCTGAGGGGCTGGCCCGGGAGGGGCCGCCCTCTGCCCTAGGCTCTCTCCAGGGTCTCTGGTTTATTTATGTCTGGGAGCCTGCTGGTTCAGCGTTGGGCGGGGTCAGCTCTGCTGGGAGAGATTTCCAACCATGTCTCTATGGCAGCCGGGGGAGGCCGGGGTGTGCCGAGTGCACACACCTCTAGAGCCATGTGCACTGCCCCGTTCACAGTCGCTCACTCTGTGCCTGCTGGAGTCTGCCAGCCTGAACTCACACCCAGTTGCTGGGAAGGGCAGCTGCCTTCTCTCCTTCCTCCTCCATGCATCTCAGCTCGTCTTCCCGTCTCTCTTCCTCCCTGTGTGGAAAGGTTCCTCAGGCAGAGCGGGGCCAGAGGCAGCCAGCCCAGTGGCCTCAGAAGAGCCTCCAAGGCCAAGGCAGGGCAGCTCTGTGATTTGCCATGAACTCTTACTTCCTGCCCCTGTGATTAAAAGCCCCTGTTTCCCAGGGTCCTGAAGACCCCACCACAGCAGCCTGTCTCGTGGTGCCTGGCAAGCCAAGTAATGCACAGCCCAGGGAGTGCAGTCCACAAGGTCACGATAACTTTGTAGGGGGGTAAACGGTGCACTGATCGTGGTGATTGCTTGGAAGGCATATAAATGTTGAGTCATCATGTTATACACCTGAAACTCATACAACATTGTATGTCAGTTATACTTTAGTTTTTTAAAAGGTTCTCCCTTTAGTATGATTTGAATTGCACAGATTCAGCTGAAGGCTCTTGCCTTTTAGGGGTCCTGCCCAATCAGGAGAGGGGCCAGAAAATGAGGACTCTGCCCCTTGTCTAAAGCTCTGACACCAGAGAGCATAAGCAGCAGCTTCCCGCTGACTTCTAGAACAGGATTGTGGGCTCAGTTAGTGGCCCAGCAGATAACTGGCCTCTGGAGTTAGTCTTTATTCATCTTTTCCCCACTGACATTCGTGCCTTTCTTTGTTGTTGTTTTTTTTTAAGGTTGTATTTATTTATTTTCAGAGAGAGGGGAAGTGAGGGAGAAAGAGAGGGAGAGAAATATCAGTGTGTAGTTGTTTCTAGTGCACCCCCAACTGGGAACCTGGCCCACAATCCAGGCATGTGCCTTGACTGGGAATGGAACCAGTGACCCTTTGGTTCGCAGGCCCGCACTCAATCCACTGAGCCATACCAGCCAGGGCAGTGACTTTCTTTCTAGATAGAAAGTTCCCAGTGCTCTCCAGATGAGTACAGAGTTCCCGGGGGTACAGTTAGATAACATCCAAATTACCTAGCTGAGACCTGATGTCCTGCATTCTCAACCTACTTGTCTCTGAGCTCAGGCCCAAACCCTGGGGGAGACCCTGTGGCTCTCTGCAGCCCCTGGGGGCTGAGATGATGCCCCCCAGGCACAGGTGGGAGACACCAGTCAGATCCCCAGACTTCTGCCTCAGCCTGGGCTCGCTTGGACAGGCATGCCCCAGCGCTGCCCAGGGGAAATTGCGCTGAAGGCTCAGGTGTCAGCCCCCATGCCCGAGCTGATAGCAGTCAACAGCAAGAGGAGCTCTGTCATCTGGTTCCAGACGGCAAGGAGCCGGCACTGGTGATGTGGGCATGGGTCACGGGAGCTGGCACAGGTCTTCCTGGCTACCAGGCACATTCCTCCCCGATCCAGCACATCCCTGAGTTGTGAAACATGAGCCTCCTTCCCTCTGGTGCCAGATGAGACAATGGAAATACAGTATCACGAACCTGATCCCTGCTTCTGCCTCTTCTTTCTTTTCAAAGGCACAGTTTGGGCTTTCTCTATTTATATCCCTCGGGGCGCAGGGCTGCGATAGATGCAGTGATGAGTGCGCACTGCCTATTGCATTCCTTCTAGGCTCCTAGGGAACCAAGGGTTCCCCGGCTTGGCAGTGGGGGGTTAGAGGCAAGGAGTGAAGTTTTGAGAACAGTAGCCTTCTCCGACCCCCCTTCTTTCCCCAGCAACAGGTGCTGGGGTGTTGCGAGCAGCTGGTGTGACTGTTCCTGGTGCTCCCGGCCCGTTTCTCGCCTCCTGCAGAAGCTGACTCAGATGCCTCTGCTCCTTTGTCCTTTTTAACCTTCGTCCAAGTCTGGGTTTGGGGAATAATCACTGTATCCTTTTCTATCTCTCCAGATACCCCACCACTGGGACCCCAGAGTTTGGGCCAGCATCCATAGCTAGTGAATAATTCAGCAGGCTCAGCAAAAGCTAACTCGGATCCAAAGTGATACCGTGGCAGGAGGCCGCCCAGGGCGGCTGGAAAGGCGAGCCCTGCCCTGGAAAGACAAGTGCTCTGTAATGTTAACTTCATTATATAAGGTTTCTGCCCTGCCTGAGAAGGCAGGCAGCTTCATAGCCAAATATTATCTGGGTCTATGACCCTGCAGGGGCTCAGCGGCATCGTGGGCGTGCCCCTTGGACATGCCAGTCCTGTCCCTGTGAGCCTTCCGGGAGAGCATGGGTGGCGTGTGGAGTGCTTCTCTGTACGTTTCTCCTGTGGTCGCTCGTGCCTGCCCATGGCAGAGCCCGTGAGACAGGAGGACGCCCCACGAGTTCTGTGGTTCAGTTCTCTGCTTTCAGTGAGGAATCCTTCTAAGTTATTCTTGGCAACTGGGGTGGAGTGGAGGGTGCACTGTTTCCTAAAAATTGCCCCAGAAGAAGATAGGGCTTCTCTCTGGATCACTTTCTCTCGGACCTGTCCTCAACGTCCCCTGCCCCAGGAAAACAGGGTGGCTGCGAAAGTCTTGGCACCGTCCTTTCTACCTGCCTGCCTGGCACCAATTTTGATTTTTAAAAAAAGTGACCTAGTTGCGTGGTTCTCTCCACTGCCCAGCATCTGGCTCACGACTGTGCCCGAGGAGGACTCCCCAGACAGGAGTGTCACTGGCATTAGATGGGCAAAGGACCAGCGGGTGGCAGAGATGGCCTCCTCCCTCCCTGGGAGCAGCTGAAAGGTGGCGTGGTGTGTGGACGTGCTGTCGCCCCGTGGCCTGTCTGCTGGGGCCTTCTGTGTGCTTCTCCAGCCGCTTCGGCCGGGCCTGTCCAGGGGCTCCTACGAAACATGCCCACCTTGGTTCTCTAGCTCACCTTAAAGAAGATGAATCTTCCTCCTGCATTTCCCCCGAGGGAGGCAGGCTTGCTCCTTGGTGACATGAGTTTTTAAGAAAACGCACTTGCTGGCTGGGTCCACAAGTGAGTGTTAGGGGAGAGACTTCCGAGTACTGGCCGCCTCCCAGACCCTGAATCCAGGAGGTGAGCCTTTCACAGAGGACCCTAACACAGAGATCTTCGCAGCACATTTGGAGCCCAGGTTTTTTTTAAGGCCTCACCTTGTGTTCTAAGCTGCTAAATTTAGCTGCTTTTCAGCATTTGTCTTTGCTCCTAAAGCCTATGACTTCTCAGGTTTCCCATCGTTCAGCATGTGTGGTTTGTGGGTTTTTTTTCCCCCCTAAGACAAAAAAATTAAGTAGGAAGACTTAATAAGGAGAGGGGGTTGTGGGGGAATGAACAGCAATAACAAGGGCAAAGGAAGAGACAAGAAAAAATGTAATATTTAGAGTATTAAAGAAGATGTGTGGCATGAGAATTAAGGGAGGGGAGGAGAAAACTAGATTAAGGGAACCCAGTGCAAGAGCGGGCAGGAGCTGCTGGACGTGCAGAGAGGACAGCCTCGTGAGCAGGACCCGGGCTTCCGTCCAGGGTCCCTCCAGGAGGACAGAAGCCCATCTGTCACCCCCGGACTCAGGCTAACTCACAAAAGTGGAGAGAGTGAGGCCAGAGACACCTGCCACGGCTCCACCGCCTGAGCCTGCTCATCGGCAGTGACTGCCCGCCCTGGCCAAGGTGGGGCCTGCATCTCTGCCGCGCCACAGAGCAGGTGGGAGGGAAGCCAGGGCATGGCCAGGACTTACCAGGAAGGACACGTAAAGGCGCTTACCGAGCAGCCCCTCCTCTTTGCCAAAGGACGGCTGCTTTGTGGTGCCTGTCCTTGTAGAGCCTGTGGCTCTTGCCCCCACTGCTGCTTTTCCTGTGGCCACCAGCCCCACTCTCAACTGTACTCCCCAGGGCAGCCACTTTTCTGGCTTTTTCTGTTGCAGGCAGAGTCTTCCCGGTACCTTCTAAAATGACTGTGCTTGGGTGGGGGGGCTGTGGTGCATGCATACACAGGTGGTGAGGAAGCCTCAGGACCAGCCATCTAGTTCAGTGAAACCTGTGACTTGTCATGTTCCCATTTCAACTTCGCTACAGCTGGGAAGCAGCTAGCAAACCAAGGCTGGGCTTCAGAAAGAGTCTCCAGGGCTCAGCTCATTCACGCTCTCCCCCATCTCCCGATGCTGTGGTCTCACTCCCCGAGGCCTCTTCCTTCGGGCTGCCACTTTGTAGGTGCTGCCACCTCCTCTCGTGGTTGAGAAGAAGCTTGTATGAGGCTGCATAGCTACCGAGTAACGGTGGGGACTGACAGCAGCCTTCTGACTCCCCGCCCTCCGCCGTGCCACCAAAAGTCTCGGCCAGCACCCAGGGGAGGACGTGTCCTCCTGCACACCCACCTCCAGCCAGGGCTTCCCAAGTTCCCCAGTCCTCGGGCACTCCTCCCCACTGTTGTGGTCCCTGGGCATCAGAGCCTGTGCTGACTTGACCGGGGTCCCGTAGCAAGTCGAACTGGGACCCAGACGCTGGGCTGGCAGCACCTTCCCATCACGAGCAGGAAGCAGACTTGGGAACGTTTCCCTGCACGCAGAGACAAGAACAGACTCCAGAGGAGAAGGGGTCTCTCTCCTGCTGGCTTGCCTGGCAGGCATCCCCCTGGTTCCCGTTCATTCCTTTCCTTTCAGCCAACTATGGCGGTGCGATGTGGCCTTGTAGAAAGCTCCTTCGGGTGCTTCTGAGCCTTGGGGATCCTCGGAGGCCTGGGGAGTGAGACCTACAAAGTCTCGTGAGAGAGCCCCAGGGCTCAGCTCCCTCAGCCCCTCCCACCCCCGTCTCCTGCTGCCATTGCCTTCTCCCTCTTCTCTTTTTTGGGCTGTAAGGAAAGGTTACAAACCCTAGCTTGGTGGCACCTGGGGGCAGGGGGGCATGGTCGTGAGTGTGAGCGGCTGGCTGTCTCATTGCTACTACGGAGCTGGACTATCTCTCGTTGCAGCTCAGTGAGATGACCATGCAGTCATTTTACAGACGCAGGTGTTGAGGGAGGGTCAGTCTTATGCTAGCACAGCGAAGGGTCGGGACATATTTGAGACCTGATCCCTGCCTTCCTAGGGACAGCAAGACCCAAGACCTATTTATACATAACCATAGTGTGAGAGGACCAGTGCCCGGTGCCAGAGCCTCAAGTGAAAACCGAGGGAGATCATCTTTTATAGACAGAGGGGCTGCTGGAAGTGCTCCCTGACCCCACATGTCGGCTGGCCCCAGAAGCTGGAGCCCGTGTTTTGCTTTTGCTAGGCTCCTGTCCTCACAAACCCCAAGTCATCCGCCGCCACAAATATTTGTAAGGTTCCTGCAAGCCCTGGGTATGGGCAGTCCTACTCCTGGTGTTTTGACTGCAGGGTCTGGCTCCGGGCCCCAGAGATAGCGCTGGGCCCGTCTTATCTCCCCACACCTTCTTGAGACTGGGGCCCCCGTCCGCATGATCCGTGTTGACCCACAGTATTTAACTGAGTGCCTCACCAGCTCAGGCAGGTGCAGAGTCCATGTCTTCTTTGGCTGGTGACTCTGCCGAGCGAAGCTGCCCTTAGACTTAGCAGAGCCCTGAGCCGCCTCCCCACCGCCCTGCTCGCAGCTTGCTCTCCTAAACTGTGAGCCTCTGACCCCCTCTGCTGGACACTCCCAGGATTTCCTGCTGGGACTGTCAAGATGAAGGCCAAGGAGGAAGAGGCTGCTGTGAGTTCACAGTTCAGTTTTATCTCGGGTGTTTTTCCAGGGCAATGCTGCTGGAGGTGGGGTGGGGGTAGGGCAGGGAACGGGAAGCAGAAGCTCTCGGAGAAGTAGCTGCAGTGGTGTCCAGAGCAGAGAGTGGATTTCCAGGAGAGGCTCTCAGGGCAGAGGGATGAGGCAGGCTGCGGTCTGGTTACCGCAGAGGGAGGGTGCCTTGAGAGCTGCAGTGCCTCAAGCCAGTGGGCAAGGCAGCAGGGGGAGAGGCAGAGGACTCCGCCTGAGCTGGCTGTGGGAGCTGGCTGTGCGAGGCTCCAGCCCTTGGGGCGTTGGAGAGCCCTCAGTCCTGGTAACCTGGCCGGGAGGCCTAGCTCCATTAGAAGAAAGGAGCCGGTGGGCCTGTGCCTCTGTCAGAGGGGCTCTGACGGTGAGAGGTATTCTAGGCTTGCACCCCTGGAGGGGACAGGCAGAGTACCCATTTGGGAGGGTGAATGATGCAGGTACACGTGTCCTAGAGTTGCTTCCTGTCACACCTGGATGTCCTCCTGTACACTGAACGCACAGCGGCAACGGCTGGACTCGGGGACAGGCCAGGCGGGCTGGGCAGCCCCTTGTCAGAGCTTGGTCTACCTCATTGGTGAACCCTTTTGTCTCCTCCCAGATGGGAAGGAGCGGCACAGGCCCCAGGGAAGGGGGAAATCTCCCTGAGCAATCCGCCCTAATCCCGGGCTGGGCCTCAGATGGAAGATGGCGGCGGCAGAGCCCGGGAGCTCTGGCAACCCCGCTCGCAGACCCCGGCTTCCCCCGGCAAGCCCAGTGCTGCCCAGGGACTGTGACCCTGGGGTCCTGGCACAGCCTGCAGAAAGCTGGGGCCCCAGAGCCCCCGGCACCCCGTCACCAGCACAGCTTCGGGAAACGGTACTCCCACAGGTGCGGTCCCTAGGGGTGGAAGGCAAGAAGCTCACAGGTGTGGTCGGGGTGATGGGAGAGAGCCGCTTCTGCCGAGTGTCAGGTGGGCTGTGCTCTCCCCCCGGCCTCTTAGGGTGCGGCCCTCTCTCCTCTCTGTTGTAGAGAACTCTGTAAATGGGACAAGGGAGGAGGCATAGGCTGACCACTGCTGGGAGGGCCTCCGGGGTCAGGCAAGGGGGCTTTGTGCAGGAGGCAAGAGAATCCTGGCACAGGTGCTTCCAGAAACCAGTAGCCCTGAGTCACTCCAGCCGGTGCAGGAGGAGCTGACGGGATGTTAAATAGAAGGGGTGTTCCTGGTTGTGGTGTTTCTGTCCCCAGAGAAACAGTTTTCAGCGAGAGGGGAGTGCGATGGTCCAGTGAGCACAGACCCCAGGTGAGCAGTGGAAGAATCCAGAAGGAGCAAAATGCAGGACTATTGGGGCTTTTGGAGAATTCAGAGGAGGCCCCAAGGTTGGGGGGCCACTCTGGGGGCCTGCTGGGAGGTCTGCAGGTATGCAGAGGCAGAGGGGACTGGAAGTCATTTGTGTGGACAGAAGGGCGGCCCGGCCGTTCTCAGCAGGGTGGAAATGAGGAACTGGAGGGAGGGTGCGGTTTTAAGTAGAACCAGGGGTGGACCTCTGGTGGAAGACCTGGAAGCTGAGGTCCAGCTGAGGAGTGTAGCTCCCTAGGAAGAAAGAGCAGCCCGCAGGGTCGGTGGGAGGGAGTGCTTGCTGGCTGCAGGAGGAGGCGGACTAAAGCCTCAACCAATGCCCAGCCTTCCTGAGATCATAAAAGGATGTGTGAATGTGTTTCCTCCACTCTGTACCTCAAAATCTGTGTAAGGGCATGATTGCTGGTAAGCCACTGAGGGCCTGTTAGGCCACGGGAAAGCCAGGAACCTTGTGCACCTGCCCCTCGAATCCCCCTTGTGGTGGCTGGGGCATCCTGCAGGAGTTTTTCACCCTGCTCGACCCCGGGAGCAGACCCAAGTTTACACACACTGCCCCACATGCACGCTGTTGTCTAAGCCTTCGCCTCCCAGCCCTCTGCAGGAAAGCCGCTTAGGCTCCCAGGAACGGTGGAACCACTGGGTGGGCTGGCGCCCTCCCCCACATCTTCCTCACCTGGCAGTGCTTGCGTCAGCTGTGATGCCCGAGTGTCTCCACCAGGAAGAGAGAGAACAAACAGCCCACCCAGCAGCTGTGCCGCTGGTTTGGGAGAATGGGCAGCCCCTGGTGCCAGGATGGAGAGCTGGGGTGATTTTCCTGCCTGCTCTGGCTGCAGTGCCAGGTTGGCACGGGAGATGCCAGACTCCCTCCCTCCCAGCTGCCTCTTTGTGCGGAAGGATTTCGCTGGCCGTGGCTTTTTCTCCCCGTCTGGCCTGGCTGACCTCCCTTTCCCTATGGGAACTCACAGAAAAAGGGGTCTGGGTGCTCTCCGTCCCAAGAAGGGTGCCGGATCAGAAGCTCAGGCCAGAAGTCAGCAGACACAAGCATCTTGCTGTCACCTGGGACTGACAGCTCACAGCACAACTCACCTGCCAGGCCTTTAGGCTCCGGAAGCCCAGGCCCTGCTCAGGGCAGTATCTGCGTGGGCCTCCACAAGCAAAGCAGGCTTGGCACCTGACCCCTAGTTCCCCACCCTGGGAGGGGACCTGAGGGCCACCTCCCAGGTCCTGCGTACAGGGCTTCCCTGCTCTCCTAAAGGGGAACGTAGGAGTCCTGGAGCTCTTTCCTTTTTGTGTATGTAAGGGGGACCTACTTTAGTGCTGCCTTTGCAACCCCTGAGCAGAGAGCTAGGGCAGGAAGGCCCCATCTCTGTGTCGGCCAGCTCTGGGAGCCCTAACAGGCGCGTTTTGTAAATCCAGGGAGGTGCTGCCTGTCCCTGGGGGAGGCGAGTCTGTTAAGGAGCCCCCTGCAGTCCCTCGGACACCAGGGAGCGCAGGTGTGGAGCGCACCTCCAGTTAGGGCCCTTTCCCCCTCGCACACAGTGCCGTGGGGGCCTAGATGCTTTCTGTCTGCAGTGTGTGTGCTGCCGGCCTCAGGGACGCAGTCTGCCGGGCTAGTGTTCAGAGGAAGAGCCGCTGTCCTGCATCTGGGCCAGGTTGACATGCAGATATGAGCTCCGGCCCAGGAGGAGGTGGGAGGCCTGGGAGTCAGGGGTGGGAAGCCCCTCTGATCTGGCCGAGTACCTAACCTGGCTCTGCTTTGAGCTGCTGCTGCAAGTGGGTGGGGAGGAGAGTTCAGGACCTGGGAGGCTATGTGGAGGGGTGCTGGGCTGGGGCAGGGAGAGAAGAAGGGGAAGTTGGGCCCTGAACACTTAAGACAGCATCCCAGTTCTGGCCCTTCCAGAATGTTCATCAGCCTGGAGCTGAGGCTCTGTTAGAACAAGGTCTTTGATCCCAGCCCTGGCTGGTGGGCATGCTGCACAGGGAGCGTGACATGGCCTCCCTAATCGCCTGGCGTGAAAGGGCTGGTGGAAGAGGCGTGGCCCTCCCTCCACAGTCTCCTCTTAGAAGTTGCCCAGCCTGAGCACAGGGGCCAGGCACCTGTGGAGAGTCCAGCCCTTCTCAGGCAGGAGAGTGGGGCGTGGGGCCACAGTGCTGGGGCCACAGCTCCAGGTGTGGTGCTGGCGGCTGGGCATGGACGGAAGGCCAGATGGCCTGGGCCCTGTGAGGCTGTGACAGTCTGAGAGGGGAGCATGCTGCCTCTGTGCCCACCCACTGCCATGCTCTGGCTGGGGGACCCTGGGTGTTTTGCCTGCTGGTGACCGGGGGCTGAGTGATCAGCATTGCTGTTCTCATTAGTCTCCCAGAACTTTTTAGACCAGAACTTCCGCTCTGGCGAAAGTGTGACTGTAAGATGAAGGCCAGGTGCTGTCCCGCAGACCACTCCACGGTAGGACACTGGGCCCAGGTTGGCAGGTCAGGCTTGTCATACCCAGGGTGTGCAGCCCTCGCCTTGGGTTCCAGGACACTGTCACCCCCACCACCACCAGAGGAAGCCTGTGCCCACTGAACAGTCACTCCGCTCTCTCCCAGCCCTGGTGACCTCTACGCTGCCTTCTGTGTCTGTGAATTTAACTGTTCCGGACATTTCATACAAATGGAATCACTTGATACGCGACCTTTCGTATCTGGCGCTTTCACGTAGTGTGATGTTCTCGGGGTTTGCCACGCTGCAGCGTTCACTCCTTTTATGGCCAGTAACGTCCCTTGGAGTGGGCAGACCAGTTTTGTTCGCCCATCCACTAACTAAAGGCCGTTTGAGTCGTGTCCGCCCTCTGGCTATTGTGAGTGAGTAACTGCTGCCGTGAGCGTGTGTGCACGCAGTTACTCAAACACCTGTTTCCAGTTCTCTAGGTCTGCAGCTGGGTGTGGAACGGCTGGTCACACGGTGATTCCACGTTTAACTTTCTGAGGAATCGCTGGGCTGCTTTCCACAGCGGCTGCACCACTTCACACTCCCACCATGAGGGTTCGGACTCTCTACAGCCTCGCCAGCAGTTGCCTTCCTTGCTAGAATTATAGCCATTCTAGTGCACATGGAGCATCACTTAATTCATTCGTACTTGGTTGTGAGCACCTCTGCACGCCCTGAGGTTGTGCTGTCCTGGTCGCCTCACGTGCCATGTCCTGTTTCACCCTCCGGTTCGATGCACGTAGAATTACACCCCTTTTCTGGATGAGAAAACTGGGTCCCAGAAAAGTTACTGACACATCCAAGGACACACAGCTGGCGAGTGACAACCAGGACTCCGTGCCGGTGTCCGACTCCAGGTTCAGTGCCCTTTCCGTTTCCAGAACGGGGCCACGGTCTGCTGCTGCCGCTGCTGCTGCAGAGCCCTGCTTCCTTCTCCCACACTCGGTTTGCTCCTTCCCTCTCCGCAGCTTTTTCGCTCTTGTCGTGTTCTCATTGTCTTCCCTCAGCTGAAGTGCCTTTCCCCCCTTGTACCTCTGCCTGTCTCCTGCCAGCTCCCTGGCTCCTTTTCCCTCAGCCACCCCGTCCCCCTTCAGTCCTGAAAGGACACTGCTGCTGGGGGTGCCTGCCAAGGGCAGGGCAGGGTGAACCCTTCCCTCCTGCAGGCCGCCTTCCTCCACGGCAAGGACAGTGAAAGGGATGTTCTGTGACTGGAGGTGCTAGCAGGACTCAGGCATGGCCGGCCTCAGTGGAGGGGCAGTGAGGGGCTGGTGTCCTGCTGCAGGACCCCCAGGCTTGAGTCTGGGCCCAGGGCAGAGAAGGGGGTGGGTGGGGCGCCATGGAGGACCCAGGACCCTGCAGCCCACCATCAGGCCCCAGCTGGTTTTCCCAGTTCGCCTGTCATTCATGGGGATTTCACAGCCAGCTGTAACTCTGCTTTTCCACTTCTAAGCTAGATGGACTCCAGACCTGGGGAAAGCGTCTGGCTGCCAGTGCAGAGATGTTTCGCACTCTCTCATCATCTGGAAGCTCTTTCACTTTTCACAGCATTTTCCAGTCCGAGCCTCCTTAGTTCTCCCCACACCTGACGGAGACGAGCAGACAACTGAGCGTTGGGCGCCAGGCGGCGATGCAGCCAGCCCAGACTCGTCTTCTGGGTGTTCTTGCCCCGCTCAGCGCACGGGGAAAGGGAAAGAGTTGAGTGTCTTTGGACAGTTCGGTGGCCTTATAAAAGGGCCAAGTTCCTTAATTGTAAAACTATGTGCTGCGCGTAGAATTTAATTTTGTGGAGTTCGATATCTATATTACAACATCAATACTGAGTAAATTTGTGGGTATAATGTCTCAGATGAATTTTACCCCCAACAAAGAGTCACTCGGCCTAGATCCAGACAGCTGGGAGTGCCTCCTGCACACGGCCCAGGGTCTGCTCAGGCTCATCTGGCGGCCTTGCCACAGGCCAGGGAGTAGATGCTATTGTCCCTGTGTCACAGGGGAGGACACCATGACCTGAAAAGGCCCCCGAGGGAGCCCATGCAGAGCTACCTGGAGTTTGGCGGGGCTGTTGCTTAACAGTATTTTCAGATGCCTTTGACCTCAGCTGTTTCCAGTCCTGGTGTGCGTGACTGGGCCACTCACCCCGCCCCCACCCCCTGCACACAAAGAGCGATGATCTGACCCGGACATACTGGGCTGTGCGGTGTGTAAAAATACTTGGGGTTGAGCCATTTCCTGCTGTTTCCGCTGTTGCATGGCGATAAGACACTGGGGACTCGGCTGTGCAACAAGACCCTCCTATAAGCCGGGGGCATGGCCCTGGGAGAACGGGGCTCCCGCCCCACCTGCTCTCACCTGACCTGCCTTTCCATCTTTCCTGTCTTCTGGGACCTTCCCCTTTGCCCCACCCCACCTCCTTTATCAGTCTCTCTTTTTACTTCCTGCCACCGTGATGCGCTTGGGAAGCCTTCTTGCCTTCCGGCGAGGAAAAGGGACTGTCATCTCTTTCCTGCACATTCACCCCCTTCCCAGATGGGCAGCTGGTACCCCTGGGCCCCCCCGACTGCTGCCTGCTTCCCTTAGCCTGTGGGTTACTTCTGGGACCTGAGTCTCAGGGCCCTGGCCATCGGGGCAGGTCGGGGGGCACGCCTGTCCCAGTTCTGGGAGACAGACGGGGCAGGGTGGGTGCTCCCGCCATCATGAAGCGGAAGAGGTTGCTGACAACCCCAGAGAGCTGGAAGGTAAGAGGGGCAAGAGGGGTGTCAGCAGAGGCAGGGTGGCCTACAGAGCTGTTTAGAGGAGCTGGGGCAGGGAGGGGGTTTCCTGTGCTGGCCCTGGGACCAGAGCGCAGGTGCTGGTTGGTTCTGAGGGAGAGGCCTGCTCAAGGCAGCAGCCAGACGGGAGGCTGGTCCGGAGGGACAGTTTGTCTCATCCCTGAGAAACCGGCCCTGTGACTCTCTGATGAAGTTTCAGACCTGCTTGGTCCATGGGGCGGAGCAGCAGGAGCTCTGGGCTGGGGTTCTGTCCTCTCGCAGGTGTGTGTCCCTGAGCAACTTGCTTGAACTCTCTGGCCTGCAGGAGGAACAGAGCTGCCTGGACGGCCTCTCGGGAGGGTGCGGGGATCAGTGAGGTGACAGGTGGCAACTGTACAGGAATACTGTTGTAGCCGTTGTTATTCTTTTGAATGCTGTTGCTGAAGTTTTCTGTTCATCTGCATCCATTTTCTAGGTAGAGAAACCCAGTCCGGAGGTGTCAGGGATCCCTGAGGGAACCCTGGCTTCCTCACAGGGTCTCATGATTTACCCAGGCTTCCTCTGCTGCCTTCTTCCCTAGGTGGACAAGGGGGACCTTGTGGCCCTGAGCCTCCCTGGTGGCCCTGGCCATGGTGACACTGACATCCCCATCAGCCTAGATGTGCCCGATGGGACCCCAGACCCTCAGCGGACCAAGGCCGCCATCGACCACCTGCATCAGAAGATTCTGAAGATCACGGAGCAGATCAAGATTGAGCAGGAGGCACGGGATGACAACGTGGCAGAGTACCTGAAGCTGGCCAACAACGCGGACAAGCAGCAGGTGTCGCGCATCAAGCAGGTGTTTGAGAAGAAGAACCAGAAGTCTGCCCAGACCATCGCCCAGCTGCACAAGAAGCTGGAGCACTACCGCCGGCGCCTGCGGGAGATCGAGCAGAATGGGCCCTCGCGGCAGCCCAAGGACGTGCTGCGGGACATGCAGCAGGGGCTGAAGGACGTGGGCGCCAACATGCGCGCAGGCATCAGTGGCTTCGGGGGCGGCGTGGTGGAGGGCGTCAAGGGCAGCCTCTCCGGCCTCTCACAGGCCACCCACACCGCCGTGGTGTCCAAGCCCCGGGAGTTCGCCAGCCTGATCCGCAACAAGTTTGGCAGCGCCGACAACATTGCCCACCTGAAAGACCCTCTGGAGGACGGGCCCCCCGAGGAGGCAGCCCGGGCGCTGAGTGGCAGTGCCACCCTCGTGTCCAGCCCCAAGTACGGCAGCGATGATGAGTGCTCCAGTGCCAGCGCCAGCTCCGCCGGGGCCGGCAGCAACTCCGGGGCTGGGCCTGCTGGGGCGCTGGGGAGCCCTAAGTCGAACACGCTGTATGGAGCCCCTGGAAACCTGGATGCTCTGCTGGAAGAGCTGCGGGAGATCAAGGAGGGACAGTCCCACCTGGAGGACTCAATGGAAGACCTGAAGGCTCAGCTGCAAAGGGACTACACCTACATGACCCAGTGCCTGCAGGAGGAGCGCTACAGGTAGGTACCTCCTCCACCCTCGCCACCACCCAGCGAGCCCAGCCGTGAGGTGACTAGTGCCGGATTTCAGATGCAGGGTTGTGGAGGCAGGTGGAAGAGCATCTGAAGGGTCCTGGGCTGCTGGAAGGGACAAGGGAGAGGTGCTGAGGAGCCTTCCTGCAGACTGGTCCGAGCAGCTGGGAGGTGGCTGTGCAAGCCCTATGGAAGGGAGCCTCGGCCTGTCTCAGGGGCTGTGAGTGTCTCTACTTGATGCTTATGTGGTCAGTGTGCAGAAGGGGAAACGGAGGCAGGGACCAACTGCATACATAGCTTCTCCTCTGATTAAGAGCACTGATTCTGGAGCCAGGCCACCTGGGTTCAAATCCCAGCTCTACTTTCTACTCTCTACCTTGAGCAAAGTCCTCACAGCACTCTGCACCTGGTTTCCTTGTCTGTGAGGCGAGAATAATGTGAATCTCCACTCCAAGTGTCTGAGAATTAAATGAGACCAAACCTGTGAAGTTAAAGGGTGTCAATACCTGTGACGGCCAGTGTAACTTGAGCCGGTCCCTCCTCCCCTCTGCCCACCTCACTCTTCTGCTCCAGGCCTCTAGTGTGGCATTGGCACTTGCTCCCTGAGTTCTTAGGGCTTTTATCCTTAGCACTTTTTCCGGTTTATATCTATGAAGAAGGTTTGGAAAACTGCAGGGGAGCCCTGCCTGAAAACTAACCACCCCCACCTAAGCGTCGTCTTTCAATACTTGTGCTTTCAGAGCATGGATCGTACTGTGTGCCCCCGTGTGCCTGGCAGCCAGGAGAGCATCTGAGCTTAGGGCAAATGCCTTAACCTCTCTGTGCCTCTGCTTTCTCATCTGTGAAATGGGGGTGACTAGTGCTCACCTTGTGGGGTTGTGAGGACGATCCTGCGAGATAATCTGGTGGAGTGCTCAGCGCAGCACCCGCTGAGACGCGCTGTGGAAGCAGCGCCTTTCACTGTCGTCGGGTTACATCTGGGGCGGGGCCGACACGTGGGCTGCTGGCGTCACTGTTGAGAACGAATGGAACGGATCCTGGGGAGAGAAAGGGGGCTCGGGAGCCAGGACTGGTATCACGCCTTCTCCCTCTGCCAGGTACGAACGGCTAGAGGAGCAACTGAACGACCTGACTGAGCTTCACCAGAACGAGATGACCAACCTGAAGCAGGAGCTGGCCAGCATGGAGGAGAAGGTGGCCTACCAGTCCTACGAGAGGGCTCGGGACATCCAGGTGCAGCCAGGGCCCCAGCCCGGGGAGGTGCTGATAGAGCTGGCAGCAGCCAGAGGGGGAGGATTTACCAAGTGGGGGATGGTGGGCACAGACAGTTCCATCGGCTGGGGCAGGCCGACCCAGGGATGAAGAGGACGGTGTGGGGTGGGGTGGAGAGAGGAGCAAGGTAGGCCTGGGACAGAGTGTGCACCGGCGAACTGACTGGTGAGGGCTGCTGTGCACCCAGACCTTTGATGGCAGCCTTGCCAATGAATAGTGGGAGTTTCCAAGTGCCTCCAGAGGAAGCTGGGATTGGGTCAGCTCCTCCTCTTCCCACGGCAATCAAGACTCCATTTTTCTACCAGCCTCCCCAACTAGTCATAAATAAAGGGCTCTGTCCCCAGCTGCAGCTGCTCAGCCTGGCCTTTGGCAGGGGCTTGCTGTGCGTGGCCCCCTCCCACGACCTACCCCTCTGCCCCGCAGGAGGCCGTGGAGTCCTGCCTGACCCGGGTCACGAAGCTGGAGCTGCAGCAGCAGCAGCAGCAAGTGGTGCAGCTGGAGGGTGTGGAGAACGCCAACGCCAGGGCGCTGCTGGGCAAGTTCATCAACGTGATCCTGGCGCTCATGGCTGTGCTTCTGGTGTTTGTGTCCACCATCGCCAACTTCATCACGCCCCTCATGAAGACGCGCCTGCGCATCACCAGCACCGCGCTCCTGGTCCTCATGCTCTTCCTTCTCTGGAAGCACTGGGACTCCCTCACCTACCTCCTGGAGCACGTGCTGCTGCCCAGCTGAGTGGCCAGCTGGTCCCCACCCCGTGCTCCCCTGGCCCCCAGCTGGCATGCCTCTCTAGGAGGCACCTGGGGACTCCCTGCTCCCTTGGATTTTTCATGTTTGGCTTCCTGCCCAAACTGTCCATTCCATCGGCTCCCATCCCTTCTCTGTTCTTGCTTCTGTCTGACACCTTCTACCTGTTAGCCTGAAGGGAGCCTTTGAAGGTAGCCCTGGCTGGAGGCAGTGGGGACATCCGTGGCCAAATGGAGCAGAGGTCACCAGGATGGACTGTTTTGATTATTTATAGTTGCACAAGAACTCTCCACTGACTTGAATGCTGCCAGTTGGGAAGGCCAGTGAGACCAGGAGCAGGAGAGAGCCATGCCTGTTTTCCCAGCAAAGAGCCCACTTGGTGGCAGCCACGGTTCCCCGCTGTGGGGAGATGGTCAGGACAAAGAGGGAGATGGGGGGCCCTGCTGGCCCGAGAGAGAGGGGAGGGCATCTGTTAGGCAGGAGGGAAGGCTCAGCCCACCCCTCCTTCCTCCAGAGCTGGTCTGAGGCAGGGTTCCGGGCTGGGCCCTTTTGGGAGCCCAAGGATGCAGGCTCTGGAGGCCGGGTGGGTGTGGCTCTGGACTTGTGTTTTCCCTGTTCTTCTTTCCGCCTGTCACTGGATCTGCTCTTTTCAGGGAAACAGGCCCAGGGGCCCTGAGCCTCAACCTCAGCCCTTAGGCCTCTGGGAGCACTTGGGTTCTATTTATTTGTTCAGTTGTACCTAATCCCTGCTGAGCTCCAGGAAGGGGTCTGCCCCTTTCCTCTCTCTGAAGCCGGGGCTTGTTCGGGGCTGTTGGGCACTTCCACACCATTCAGCTTCTGGATAATCCTGGCTGGGAGAAGTAGGGCAAAGCCACGCGGCCCCTCTCCCAAGCAGCCTTTGAGCCAGGATAGGAGGAGCGGAGCTTCTCTTTTATGTCTATTTATTTTGTATGTGTGTATTTGTGTGGAAGAGGTGGTTTATTGCTTTATTTTTTTAAGGCTCTAGAGTGTTGTGTATGGTTTCTGTTCACATCCCAGCCTCCCCATTAGCACTTCCAAGAAGAGAGGGGATTTCTCAGAAAAGGAGAGCGAAATCCCCTAGGACAGGGAAGGGGAGTGGCTTCCAGCTGTCGTGGACCTTCCCGAGAAATAAATATCCTCTAAATTTTCAACCATCCTGTCTAGTGTTGAATGATTAGGCTGTCTCCGCGGAAGCCCCACGTGTCTCCCTACACTCAAGTGTTCTGGGTAACAAACGACCTCACCTGCTGGCCTGAGGTCTTCTTCCTCTAGGATCTGACATTGAACAAGGGCTATTCTACCCATCCCATCTGCTTTGCTCAGCCAAGGCTTTGGCCTAGGTGAGGGGGAGATGAGATGACACTCACCCCATCCAGCCGTCTTGGAGTGCTTTCTGGAAGGAAGGGAGGGGAAGGGAAAGGAAGTTTCCATAGCTTCGAGAAGATAAGCTGCCAGAGGCTTGGATGAGAGCAGTCATCCCCAGAGGTGACCACGAGAGGGCAGCAGAGTCCTCAATTCTTAGGGTTCAGTTCCCGAAGAGGCTTCTGTTGGAGTGAGTTCGGCCTTATCAATGCTGTCCATGCAGAGCACGAATCACCAGGATATAGAGTGTTGCCTTGAATATAGAGGCCAGGCCCAATGTGGCTGCACCTCCCACTCCTTGGTAGTTAAGGGCACCTACAGAAGGCACTGGATGTCCAGCAAGAACCCTGTGGGAGCTTAGGGGGTCACCTGAATCTCCCTAATGAGAGAAGGCAATGCTGGCCTCTGGCACTATGGAAGCAGGAGCAGGTAGGGAAAGCACCTACACCAAAGTCCTGGCCTGTAATTAGTGTGTGTACCTGTGGCCAACTCCCATGCTTCCCTGAGACTCAGTTTCCACATCTGTAAAAGGGGACCAATGCAGTAGCTGCTGATTTCAAAGGGCTCTGACATTCTGTGGTTCTGTAGGTCTAAGAAGTCAAAAGTTTAGCTGTGTCCATGACTTCAGGCTTGAGGGGACTCCGGGAGTCATGGGCCCGGCCCTGACAAGACCAGAAAGGGCGCTGCGCTGGTGCCATGAGGAGGGCACTGTTTACAGCTGCCTCTGCGTGGTGTAACTGGGGAGTTTTGCCAGGTGACCTCACAGGGCTTTTCAACAGTGTTACCCTCCTTCTCTTCCAACCGCATGCACATCTCCCTGGGAGGGATTGGGAGGAGGGCACTGCTGGGCCAGAAGCCCACATTCCTGGGCCCCAGGTCGGGGTGAGCTGGAGACATTTTCCACATTCTTCCCCAAGGTCAGGTGCTTTCACCACACTGGCTCTTAATGTCGCTGCCAGCCATAGTCCACATTGAAAGGGAGGAGGGGGGAGGGAGGGGAGACGTCATCCTCAGCCCATCCTGAGGCTGCAAAGCAAACAGTCCAAGAAGAGAGCTAAGATCAGCTTCAGTTCCAGAAGCATCTCTGCAAAAAGGACTAACAGACCCCGTGTCGGCTTCATGGAGATAACATGGTGTCTAGTAAAGCCCTCCCCTAACTGGGGGTTGGGTTTTTTCCTCTGATGGTCCCTCATGCTTCCTTGTTTGTGTTGGAGCTTCCACCCTCTGTAAAGAGGGGGTGAGTTGCCCCCACTCTGGACCTGCCTCCCTCTCCTGCCAAGGGTTCACAGGGTGGCCTCCTCTGTGGGGGACCATCCTCCTTCAGACTGCAGGGCCCAGAGGCAGGCTCCTCCCAGGGCATCTGTGCTGCTGGTCCTGGCCCCACACTGCGGGTTCAGAGGGCTCAGCTAGGCCCGCAGGCCCTGCAGCCTCGACCTGCCCAGGGGGCAGCTTAGAAGTCACCTCTTCCTGGACGTGATGCTCTGCCATTGCAGCAGCACTTGGGCAGGTGGCTGGCCAGGAGCTGGCACGTTTACTGGGCCTGTGCAGAGCTGGCACTCCCTGCCAGCCTTGTGGACACTGGAGCTGCAGCAGGTGCAGCCTGAGCAAACACTGAATTCCTCAGTAAAGCACGGGCAAAGGGAGGCGATTTCACCCTGCCATCCAGGTTATTCCAGGCTGATTCCAGGCTGGGGAGAGACGGAGGGGAGGAGAAGAGACCTGGGGCCACAGGGTGGGAGAAGAGGAGCTATCACTGGGGCACTGCAAGGATCCTCACGGCAGGCCTAACTTCCCCAGGGTGGGAAGCTCCAGACTCCGAAATACTTACAGCATGGGCTTTGGAGCCGGCAGACTTGCCCTCTCAGTGCTGCCCCTCTCCCTAGACAAGGTTCCAACTGCTCTCACACCAGTCACCTCATCGGCCAATAGGACAGCAAATGACATGTGCCTCACAGGTTTGGGGGGCAAGGGAGAGGACCTTCTGCAGGACTTGAGCCTGGTGCCCGAAACCCAACAAGGGACTAACCCGAGGCAGTCATGACTGCTCCTGCTTCCTGAACTCAGGGCCTCTTCAGGTGCTGAAGAACCTTCACAGAAGGGCATCTAAGGTGGACCTTGCAGAACTGCACAGGCTGAGGGTCACTGCAGGAGTCTCGGCCTCAGACACCTTCCCTGGGAGCCTAGAGCCTTTCCCCTTGGCCTCAGACGCAAGGTGCCCCAGTCCCAAGGTTTCAGCGTCAGCGTGACAGAGGACTGATGAGGCCCCCTGGCTGCCCGCACGCTGGTCCTGGAGCACGTCAGCGCACGGCATCCTCCTCCAGACTGCGGGCCCCAGTGTGGGCGTGGCAACCAGCATTAGGAGGCCTGCGTTTGGGCCCCTGAGGCTCAGCCTCTTGCTGTCTGTGAGGTCCTGGGGCTCAGTTTCCTCATCTCAAACATGATAATGAGGCCCGTGCTACCCACGTGGCAGCCCATTCCTAAGGCTCAGAGGAGATCTCAGATGTGGGTGCTTCCCCCACCCCCCACACACCCAGATCTCTCCCTAGGGGAGATACCTGTCAGGATGCTGCTGGACTGTCTGGGGCCCCTGGGAGGGTTCTGACCTGCTCTTGGCCTGAAGGGATGTGGCCAGCTCCAGATGGAGATGGAAGGAGCAAGCTTGGCCCTGCCAGGCACGCTGGGGCAGCGATGGGGAGGAAGGGAAGGCTGGGACTTGCCTCAGCACATCCAGACCTGCCGGCAGGACCTGAGCCAACCAGAAGGGCCGTCCAAGTTGGTGTCTCTCACATTCGGGTCCTCCTAGGAGATCTCTCCCTCCCCAGCAGCCGATCCTTGTCTTTAGTCCCCTATCCTCCGGGAGCCAGCTGTCCAGTTGAGGTATCCTGGGCCCAGTAGTGCTGGGCAGGCCACCTCTGCCATACCCCTGCCTCCAGGCAGCCACCCACCCAGTTGGCTCTACTTCCAAACGCACCCAGAGAAGATCCCACAAGCTCCGCTGCCTGCCAGCCTCCTCCTGCCTAGAGGTTCTCTTGTTGTTTTACTTTGGTTGTTCTTGCAACTTCAGCTCACTGCGGATAAGACCAAAGTAAACACTTTAGAGAGAGCTGAGTCCCTGGTCGGGCTGAGGGCTCTGTTCTCTGGTCTTCTATAGGAAGGCTGAGTTCTCTCTGGGTGCCCACCTCTAGGTAAGAAACCCCCCACTTTCACCGGGAGCTGGGTCCCCTTGTTTTTTTCTAGTTGAGGTCAGCCCCCAGCCCCCACAGTAAGAGTAGAGGAGGAGAGAATTTCCCATGAAACTGGGCATTAAACGAACTCATGCCAGAGACAGGCCATCCAGACAGACTCGGCATGTGTCTCTGACTGCTCCCTCTCCTCACCTTCTCAGCCAAGTGGGGCCAGGCCGAGGATGGGAGACCTGAGAGATGGCCATGTGGCTGCTGATGGGGAAGGGGCCTAGGCAGGGTCCCATTTCTTGTTCTGTTTCCTCCTCTTCTGGTCTTGGAGCTCTCGTCATAGTTAGATCCAAGAGTCCAGGTGTGTGGCCCCCAAACCACCCAGCAAATGAACACAAGAAACACGAGTTGTAGCACTTGCTTTGTGCCAGGAACTGGGGTTACAAAGAAAAGCAAGACATGGTCTATGCTTTTACGGAGCTTACCGGGCAGTGGGTACACACACACACACACACACACACACACACACACACACACCCCTCTGATACAGACACGGGCAGAGATGAACACTGCAATAGAAGCTGGGGTGGGAAGTCCAGGGAGGGAGAACTTCATTCTGATGGGGAGCTTTGGAGAGGTTTCTCAGAGCATTGGGGGATGGCTGAGAGGCAAGGAGGGAGAGTATCCTCTTGTAGGGGATGGTGTCCATCAGGGCCTGGCTTTGCAGGTGGTATAGAACACTGTAAGGGGATATGTGGCCATTTCGGGGGAAGGGGCTTCCAAGTGCACTCCAGGGAGAAGCAGCAGGAATGAGGGCATCTTTCAGAGAGGGAAGAAGACCCTCACTCCAGAACTCCTGGGCCTTGGGGGCTTCAGAGGGCCTGTCTGTGCTTGGAAGCAGAAGGGAAGCTTCGGGGAGCTTCGGGGAGAGGAGGGAAAGGAGAGCATTGGCTGACACTCAGGCATGCTGTGTGACACCACTGGACAGGCCAGGTGCCCTCTCTGGGCCTCGATGTCCCCTTCTCCACACAAATGGGGAATTCAGCATTGACGAGGCTGGTGAGTCTCTGGAAAGACCCAGGAAGGTGACTCTGCTTGCAGCTCCCAGTGTTGGGGCGGGGAGGTGTGGCTTGGATGTGGTCTGTGGGCAAGAACCCGTAGTACTGGCAGAAAAGGGGGGCAGCGAGAGGGGTCCCACTGCTGGACACTGGGGGAAGGGCAGCACAGGTGACTCCAAGAGCGTGAGGGGAGGGAGGCTGGTTCTCTGGGCTCTCCTGGCTGGCCTCTCACCTTCCGCCAGGGGTGAGGCCAAAGATGAAAGAGATACCAGGGCTCTCCTCTCTGGTTGGCAGCTGGAAGATTAGAAAGGAAGTGGCACCCACACACAGCCATCGTCTCCTCAGGTGTGATTTGAAGGTGTGGGCAGGCCCTACCCTGGCCAAAGTTATGGCAACATCAAACCCTTTTCCTATCCAGGATCTTCCAGCCAGCAAATGCTTTTTGCATATACCTATTATTTTATCTTCACAACAACATCAGGGGGTGGCTAAAGAGTTGTCATTCGACTCCATTTTACAGACAAGCAAACTGAGTCTCAGAATGATGGGGAAAACTTACAGACACAGCTGGTGAACGGCAGACACGGGAGAAGCCCGAGCTTGCTGACAATGCCGCTGCCCGGAATTGAAGCCTGATACCCACGGTTAGGTTAACATTGCTTCTTCATGTACAACTGCAAGTGCCCCTAGTGGGGGTAAACCTGGAGTCATTCACATCTTAGTATGAATTAGATGATCCCATTGAACATTTTTTCCCTGTTCTGCCAGAGAAGGAGAAAGTTAGGGTTTGTGGACATGAGGAGACAACACTTTCCAAGAGTCACAAAGGGAAGACAACACTTCCACAAATTCCGTTGACTTTCTATCTTTTCCCAAGGCTGGGCCCTTCAATTCCTCTGTCCATCAAAGCTATAGGAACATCTGCTTTGTGAACCGCATGGAGGATTCTGAGGTCAGCTTGAAAACCCTTTCTCTTCGAACCTCTTGAAATCTATCCTGAAAGACAGAGACAAAAGGGGGTAAAGACAATGCAAGCTGGTAACCGCTCACATGGAGATGAGATCTAAGGAAGGGCAACGGACTGCTGAGGGGGTCTGGACAGGCAACGCTGCCCTCGCTCCAGGACACACCCCTCGTCATCCATTTTCCACCCATTTTTCGTCCCAGTGCCTCACGAGCCTTCCAGCCAGAAAGCCCTCTTTGTTACCTCACGTACGTCGTTCTTGCCCAGCAGTGCCCAGGACACCTGGCCATGCCCAGTGATGTCACTTTGTAACCTCAGCAGCTAGGTGAGGAGCCGTGGGGCCTTCATGGAATCTCTGGCCAATGCTCCCATTATACAGATGAGGAAACTGAGGCCCAAAAAGGGCAGACGACTTGCCCAAGGTCACCACAGTGAGGTGGTGCTGTAGGAGATGCCCCCACCATGACAACCAGACCTGGAGTAGGGCAGGGCATGACTGAGGGGCCCTTGTGGTCTGGGCACATGGTTAAAGTAGGAAGGTAAGGGGTGTGCAGGGAGGCAGAGGGGTCAGGACCCCGCCTTGAGGAGAGAAAGCTCTGGAGCCAGGGAGGAGAGAGAGGGTGGTGGCGGAAGCACCTGTCAGAGCAGGCTCAGATGGAGACAGGGCGGAAAGCCCACCCTAGGGCCCAACGTCATCATTCACAGTCACTCTTGTGGGACCCTTGCAAGCCAGGGCTATTTAAAGTTAAATTTAAATTAGTCAAAATTATCTCTGATATTTAACAATATTTTTTCTGATATAGCTACTTGGGCTAGGGAAACAAATGAAAAAACAAATGGGACTACATCAAACTAGTTTTTGCACAGCAAAGGAAACCATCGACAAAACAAAAAATAGCTCTGACTGGCGTGGCTCAGTGGGTTGTGCACTGTCCTGCAGACCGAAGCGTTGGCGGTTTGATTCCCAGTCAGGGCACATGCCTGGGTTGTGGGCCAGGTCTCCGGTTGGGGGTGTGCGAGAGGAAACTGATGGATATTTGTCACTGCAATTGATCTTTCTCTCTCTCTATTTCTCCCTCCCTCCCTTCCCCTCTGTCTAAAAATAAGTGAAAAGATAACCTACTGAGTGAAAGAAGATATTTGCCAATGGTATATCCAATAAGGGGTTAATATCCAAAATTTATAAGGCATTCGTACAACTAAACGTCGAAGAACCCAATTTTAAAAAAGTGGACAGAGGATTTGAATAAACATTTCTCCAAAGAGGACATACAGATGGACAATAGACATATTAGAAAACGCTCAACTTCACTAATCATGAGAGAAATGCAAATTAAAACCACAGTGAGATATTACCTCACACCTGTCAGAATGGCTATCATCAATAAATCAACAAACAAGTGTTGGCAAGGATGCGGAGAAAATGAAACCCTTGTGCACTGTTGGTGGGAATGCAGATTGGTGCAGCCACTGTGGAAAGCAGCATGTGTTTGCTCAAAAAAACTAAAAATGGATCTGCCTTATGACCCAGCAATTCCACTGCTGGGTATGTATTCAAAATGATCCAAAACACTAATTTGAAAGAATACATGCACCTGTACACTCACTGCAGCATTATTTACAATCGCCAAGGTACAGAAGCAGCCCAAGTGCCCATCAATAAATGAGCAGATAAAAAAAGTTATGATCCATATACGCAATGGAATATTATCCACCCACAAAAAAGAATGAAATCTTACATTCACAACAGCATAGATGGACCTAGAGGGCATTATGCAAATGAAATATGTCAGCCAGAAAAAGACAAATACCTTATGATTTCACTTATATATGAAATTTAAAGAACAAAATTCCATAAAGTTAACATTTTATTTCCTCGGCTGAACCAGCCACACTCCCAGTGCTCAGTGGCCGTGGGGGCCAGTGTCTCTATATTGGGCAGCACAGATAAAGCACTTCCTGTCAGGCAGGAGGTTCTGTTTGGATGGTGCGGCTCAATACATGTTTCGTATGTAATCTCTTTTAAACACACTTTTTCTGAGGGTCATTAATACATGTTGCAGAAAATTTAAGATGGGAACTCAAATCACAGGTGGTTCTTCCCCCTGTTATCAGCATTTGACATGTCTTTTCAGTCATTCTCCTCCTCCCTCTTCTTTTTAGATAGAGAGAGGAAGGAAGAGAGAAACTTTGATGAGAAAGAGAAGCATTGACTGGTTGCCTCCCATATGTGCCCAGATGGGGGATTGAACCTGTGACCCAGGCTCTCACCCTGACAGGGAGTCAAACCTGCAACCTTTTGGTTACGGGACAACGCTCCAACCACCTGAGCCCCACAGACCAGGGCCATTCCTCTTCTTTAAAAAAAAAAAAAAAATCAAATACACACAATTGCTGTGAAAAATGCAGGCAGGCAATATAGCGGTGCAGGGAGTGAAGGTGTTGTCCAAGACACCTCCCAGAGGACAGCGCTGTCAGCAGTGTGGCAGGTACTTGACCCCAGTTTGAGTCGCCCTCAGTCAAGGGGCCACTTTGACCACAAAATCTCCCTTGCACTGTCTTTGCCCTCGTCTGCCTTCAAGGCTTCCAGTCCCTCTCTTCCACTGACCCAGCGTGCCCCAGGGCAGCTGACAGTCCACTGGGTGGGTCCCTGGACTCAGCCACCCTCCCAGTGTCCTCTGCTTTGCACCCTCATGAGCACCCTCTGCCCTCGAAGCCCCTCTTCCCCTCTCCTGCACCCAGCCCTGCTCCCACCTCCACATCAGGCCCACGGAAGGCGCATGTGCACTTTCATCTCACTCGCCCCATCATTTCTCCCAGCCGTCCTCCTCGGGGGCAGCAGCATCAGAAGAGCAGAGTGGTCCAGGGCAGGGGTCTTGAATCAGACACTCACAGGGAGCTAACCTCTCTAGGTCTCCTTTTTCTCATCTGAAGAATGGAGATAATATCTAACTCAAAGTGTTGCTGTGAGAATTAAATGAGATGATAGATGTGAAACATTTTGCATGCTAAGATAGTTATTGTCATTTTACGGATGAGAAAACTGAGGCTCAGCAATCTCTAGGCACCTCTCAGGGCCCCACTAGCAGGAGGTGGCAGGAACCAGGGCTCTAATCTGTGTCTATCAGGCTCCAAAGCCCGTGACACTGCCCCCACAGGGCAAGCCCTTTCCCAACCTCGCCCTTAAGCTCTGGGACACCTTCCTTCGGGTCCACAGGGAAAGGAGGAAGCAAGGAAGGCAGCAGCAGAACTGAATGTCGTGGGCCCCAAACCACAGCCTTGTCCCCACCATGGGCCCGCCCTCCCCTCCTCCCACGGCAGAGTGCACCCCCTGTTGCACACGTCTTGCTCTGCCAACCTCAGTTCCCTCACATGCTCAACCCTGGCAGCCTGAGCTTCTGGGACCCGCAGCCCAGAGGCATCAGGAACCCAGACTTGGGCTTGATGGGGGTCTGAGGGTGGCTCCGCCCCTCAGACCAGACCGGACCCCGGTGAGGGGCAGGAGAGGCATCTTCGGGCACTGACCTCCAGTTACCCTCACTCTCCCCAGGCTTCCTGGGGCCCTGAGGCAGGGTGGGGTGCTCAACAGGCCTGCTGGGTAAGAACAGGTCTGCAAGGAGGTTTAGGAAGGGTGTGGTGGGGAGGGTGTGCTGCTCAGACCCAGGTGTGATCACTACGGGGGCATGCCTGCCAGCTTCCTCTGCTGTGCCAGACAGGGCAGGGCAGCTTCTCCCATAGGCTGGGCCTCTGGGCTCTTAGCAAGGAGTGAGTGGCGCTGGACCTCCTGGCCCTCACCACCCACCCACTGCCAGCTCAGCATCCCTGCCTTGCTGGGTGGTGGACAAGCAGGGCCAGGGAGCCAAACCCCAGTGGCCCTAGAGCTGTGAGAACAGGAGTGCGGAACCTGTGCTCACAGGCCCAGCTGGCCAGACGCCTTGTCTCCCTCAGCTGCCCTCCCCCAGAGAGAGCAGGAGCAGACAATGGCCACAGGTGACTCACCAATGAGCCATCTTCTCACCCCACCCCCTCGGGCCAGCCCTAGGCAGCCCAGCTCGTCTCCCAGGGGGGCTGCAGACCAGCCCTCCTTGCCACCAGCTTCTTCTCTCTGTACCCAGCCTTGCTCTCTCATCTTGTGCAGCACAGCAGGTGCCTGGGGGTGAGGGTGCGGGGGATGGGATAGTGTTTGCAGCAGATCCAGGCAGTCAGAGCGGACACCTTCGTGAAAGCAGACAGAGGCCACAGAGGCTCCGGCCGGGCCCACAGTGCCCTGCCCTCCCCTTCTCTCCTCCGCAGGCAACACCCACTCTCCCTGAGCCCCAGGAAAGTAGTGGCCATTGTCATTTCTTCATCTCCTTCCATGGCAGAACTCAGACCCTACACCAATTTTATTCCCTTCTGAAAGACCAAACCTGTGGGGCACTGGGGAGTCCCAGTCCGTTCACTGCACGTGGGACAGAGCTCTCTGCAGGAAAGTATTTACGGCGGCGGGTGGGGGACGGGGGGCGGTTAAGGGGTGGAGGGATCAAACAAAAACGAAAAAGGACTCATGGGCAACAGTGTGGTGATCCCTGGTGGGGAGGGCACAAGGGAGATACATGGTAATGGGAAAATATAATTTAAAAAAGTACTTCCTTTTGCTGAGTCTGCCTCTCGGTAGAATCCACTTTCAGCACTTCAAGAATCGAACGTCCACTCCCAGTCCCCTCTGCTCTGTAATTCTTTGCTCTGAGCCAAATCAGTTTTTCCGGTCATTCCTCCTGAGACTGGTTTCAAGGCCTTTGAACAGCTGGCCTGTGTCCTCTGGAAACATTTCCATTTATCCACATTCTTCCGGTAACACGGTGTCTAGATGGGGCGCGGTGTGCCAACCAAGGCCAGGCCAGCGTGGAGAGGTCTCTGGGCCAGTGAGCACGTCCTCGGTGGGTTTGGACCCAGTGGCTGTTTCGCCATATCTGTGGTGAACAGGTGCACACGGGTCACCCCAGCCTGTGTCACTGCTGCCTCCGAGGACTTGCAGGCCCCTCCTCCTGCCTCGTCGGGGTTTTCTGGCAGATGACTCCCGTGGAGGGAGCCCCAACGATCAGGCAGTGCCTCTTAACAGGTTTTCACTTGTGGATTCCCTTCAGGATCTGATAGAAGACTCCACCCTCTTCGCAGAAAAACGCACCTGCTCGAAGTCCTGCAAATGACACCAGGACTTCCTGCAGACCCTCCCTGGACCCCAGGTTAGGGGTTCCATCTAGAAGCTGATGCCTGAAAAGTAGCTTCTGTGACAGCCTCCTGTCCAAACTACCAGGCCCAGAGCAAATTCCAAGAAACAGCCTCTCAGACCAGCGCTGTGCTCAACAGCTCGCAAAGCATGTTCACATACCTCACCTCAGACAGCCCCTAGGACACAGGTTATACTTGAACAAATGAGATGTCAAGGTCCAGAGAGGTGCAGTGACTTGCCCAAGGTCACACAGCCAGTCTGGCCAGACTTTTCTACCCATATGGGGCCGCAAAGAAGCCCAGCACAGTGGGGAAGACACAACAATGAGTCAGCTCCACGTGGCTGCTGGGGACACTGGCCCGGATTGCCCAGCGGGCTCCTGCTGCTGCTGCTGCATGGAAGTGTGACCAGCCTGGCCTTGTGGTGAGCTATGGTTCTGGCAGCCCCCTCGGCAGAGGCAGAGAAGGGCCAGCTTGTCAGGCTACGGCTTGTGTGAAGGGAAGGACAAGGGCAGAAAACAAGCCTGGAGCCTGAACCTCAGGAACCTAAGGGACAGAGAAAGAGCCTTTGACCCCCACCTCCCCCAAGAGTGCAGGCACCCCTCTTGGCAGGAGCACACATCCAGGAGAGTAAATGTAGCGGGGGGTGTGGCGGGTGGAAGTCAGGACAGAGGGCATATCTGAGTATATGAGGTTTACATACAGGCACCAGAATTGACTACCTGAAGTCAGTATTTAAGTTTCAAAAAAATTCTTGTTCCCTAAAAACCCCTCTATTTGACCCAGAAAACGCAGTCTGCAAGGGCCAGCTCACCCACCCCCGCGCTCTGACTAAGGGACCTTGCTCTTTCCCAGGGTCTGGGTTCAGACCCCACTCAGACCCTGTCTAGTCCTTACCTGACCTCTCTGTGCCCCTAGCAGGCTGCAGCTCAGAACTCGGTATCTCACCCCAGCCGCTGGCAAGAAGGGTTCCACCCATGCCTGTTCAGTTGGCTCCAGGCACTAGGAACGGTGTACTGTCTTTTGCTTCCACTTGTTCTGTGACTCCAAGCTGGGTCCAAAACCATGGTCAAAGACAGCCAGCCCCCCTCAATACCGCTCCCCCTTAATTGGAAGCCTATAATGGCCTTTAAAACCCCCCGAAGAAGAATCTAAAAGCTTTTTCCAGGCTCTGGTAAGTGGGGGAGAAGGTGAGGGAGAAGGTTCAGGAAACTGTCATTTCTGTCCCAACTGGATTATTTCCTTTTGCTCCAAACAGTTGGCAGAAATGGGCAGAGGAGGGGTCCGGAGCTGGGAGCGTGGCTCTGCAGGCAGCTGGATGATTGTCCTTCACGAGTTTACATCTTGGGCCAGGACTGGGGAGCTGCTGAGGGCGGGGCTCAGGTTTGCCTTGTGTGTTGCTGCTCAGGCCCTCGGTGATTCACTCATATCACAATAAACTCATGCATTCTTACTGATTTTGTGCAACTGTCTCCTCTGCTGGACTTCCAGGCTCCAGGGGACAGGAACCACATTTTATTCAATCCAGGATCTCCAGGGCCTAGTACAATGCCAACTACAGAGTCGATGCTCCATACATGGTGAAAAAACACGCCTTGCAGCCTCCCTGCTACTCTTACTTCTGAGGCACCCCTGCTTCTCTTCATGGAAAGAGCTTCTTCGAGCTCCCCATGCTGATGCCAGGAGCTGCTGCCCTCCTCCTCTGGGTTGCTGCTGAGGCCGCTTCTTGGTCAATGCTTGTTTCCAGCCCCACATGTGCTTTTCTGACCACCCCCACCCCCACCCCCCCGCCAGTGGTAGCTGCACACAGCCTACCCAAACATCGATGCACTCCACTGCCCAGCCTCCTGACAGACATCGCCCTGGCTGCAACCGCAGCTATTTTTAGCAGAATCTCATGCTTTTGACATCCTCTCCTGCCCCCACCCACTCTTCGCCCACTAGTGTCACTTCCCCCTTTTGATAACAACAACATTGAGGATGATGTGTTTCCCTTGCCTCCTCTTTTGCTCATCCTGGCTGTCTGGCATCCCAGCTGTCTGGATTTCTTGGAGGGTGGGTGACTCTCGCTTGGGCCTAGCTCAGGGAAGAGGTTTGTTTCCCCAGGCTGGACCCTGGAGTCCTGAGCATTTAGAGGCCTGCTCTGGAGGGCCCCAGACACACTCGCTTGCCTTCCTTCCTTCCTTCCATCCTTCCTTCCAAAAGAATTTTATTTATTTATTTTTAGAGAGGGGAAGGGAGAGAGAAAGAGAGGGAGAGAAATACCAATCTGTGGTTGCCTCTCACACACCCCCTACCGGGGATCTGGCCTGCAACCCAGGCATGTGCCCATGTGCCCTAGACTGGGAATTGAACCTGTGACCCTTTGGTTTGCTGGGTAATGCTTAATCCACTGAGCCACAGCAGCTAGGGCCGCACATGCTTTTCTTAAAGCTGTCCAAAATAGAGAATTCTCCACCCTTCCCTAGGTCAGAATCCCAATGTCTTCTCAGCCCCACCTAAACCTTTCCTGTCCTCAGGGTGGCCAAATGTAGCAAATAAAATTTCAGAACACCCATTTAAATGTGACTTTCAGGTAAACAACATTGTTTTAGTTCAGCATGTCCCAGGCAATATCATACTAAAAAAGCATTTGGTGTTTGTCTGAAGTCCACATTTCAGTGGGCATCCTGTGTTTTCCCTGGCAGCCCTGCCTGCTGAGTTTCCTCCACCAGAGCAGTGGCTGCCAGATGTTTGGGCCTCAGGATCCCTCCACTCTCAAAGACAACTATGAGCACTCAAAAGGTTTCTGCATGGGCAAGTTGATGTTCATCGTGTTAAAAATTAAAATAGAAGTTTTGCCCTGGCCGGTGTGGCTCAGTGGATTGAGCACTCAGCCTTCGAACCAAAGGGTCGCTGGTTCGATTCCCAGTTGGGGCACATGCTGGGTTGTGGGCCAGGTCCCCAGTGGGAGCCAGGTGAGAGCCAACCACACATTGGTTTCTCTCCCTCTTTCTCCCTCCCTTCTCCTCTCTCTAAAAATAAGTAAATAAAATCTTTAAAAAAATAAAAATTAAAACAGAAGTTTAAAAAAATACTATTAATTTATTTTAAAATAACAGTTTAAAAGCAACTAATAACTCTATCCAGAGACACATGAAAAGATGCTCGATATCGCTAGCTATCAGAGAGATGCAAATTAAAACCACAATGAGATACCACTTGACACCAGTCAGAATGGCCCTCATAAACAAAGCAACAAACAGCAAGTGTTGGAGAGGTTGTGGAGAAAAGGGGACACTACTGCACTGCTGGTGGGAGTGCAGACTGGTACAACCACTATGGAAAACAGTATGGAATTTTCTAAAAAAACTAAAAATGGATATACCTTTTGACCCAGCAATTCCATTGCTAGGACTATATCCTAAGAACCCTGAAACACCAATCCAAAAGAAACTATGCATCCCTATGTTTATAGCAGCACAATTTACAATAGCCAAGTGTTGGAAGCAACCTAGATGCCCATCAGCAAATGAATGGATCAAAAAACTGTGGTACATTTATACAATGGAATTCTATGCAGCAGAAAGAAAGAAGGAGCTCATACCCTATGCAACAGCATGGATGGAACTTGAGAGCATCATGCTAAGCGAAGTAAGCCAGGCAGTGAAAGACAAATACCATATGATCTCACCTTTAACAGGAACCTAATCAACAAAACAAACAAACAAGCATAATATAACCAAAGATATGGAAATTGGGAACATGCTGAAAGTCACCAGAGGGGAGAGGGGAGGGAATTTCAGGGGAAAAGGGGAAGGATTTACAGGAACAAGTATAAAGGACACATGGACAAAAACTATGGCGGGGGGGTGGGAATGGGAGGGAGGTGGGGAGGGTTGGGGTGGCGGGTTCGGGTGAGAATAAAAGACAGAAAACTGTACAAGATCAACAATGAAAATAAAAATAAAAAAAATAGAAAACAAATGCTTACCTCCTTAAATTAAATTATATTAATAACATGTTTCTGTAAGTTGCTTGGAAGCAAAATAAAGCATTTGACAGTAAAAAAAAAAGCAACTAATAACTCATTACATGTTTATACAAACTATATAATATAACTATATTTTGCAAAACAAAAACAATTAGTGAGGAGTGGCATTGTTCTGTACTTTTTGCAAATGACTTTAAATATTGCTTGATTGAAGACCTAGATTCTTTAAAACTTTTTTACATTTTAAATTGTGGTAAAAACACATGAACATAAGATTTACCATCTTTTTTTAAAAATACATTTTAGAGAGAGAGGAAAAGAGAGAGAGAGAGAGACACCAATTTGTTGTTCCACTTATGCACTCATTGGTTGTTTCTTGTATTTGCCCTGACTGGGGATTGAACACGCAGTCTTGGTGTATTAGGATGATGTTCTAACCACCTGAGCTGCCTGTGAGGGGTAAGATGTACCACCTTCACCAGTACACATTCACTAGTGTTAAGCATGTGCACATCGTTGGATCCGGTGTCTCCTTCAGCATCCAGTCTGTTATGATATCATACACTATAAAGCCCCTGGAAAATTCCTCTGTACCCTCATGAGAGAATTAGAGTGAAAAGGGCAGACAATGTTTTCATATTATTAGTAAAACAGTTTTGACCTTGCCTATCCTCTGGAAGAGTTTGGGCACCCTCCCCACAGGGGTCCCTGGAGCACACTCTGAGAACCGATGCTCTAGCAGGATACCAGAGAGCCCTCAGTGGTGATCAGCACCAGCTCCTTTGCCCCTGAAAGGTTAACTTGGGGTGGGGACGGTGTGAGACTGCACACACAATTTAATGTGATTCCAAACCGGTGATTCCACACCACAATTTACTGTGGTTCTTATTTCTGAGATGAGTAGTGGGGTGGGAGGCTGGGTCTTGCCCAGTGCCTCAGTGAAGATGAAAAAAATGGGTCTAAGAAGACTCCGACCCAAGGGACACAGGTTGCGAAGCACCAAGCTGACTCAGGTGACCGAGAGAGAGCAGCAACTCTGTCTCATCTTGGGGCTTTAAGAGGCATCTAACGAAGGTGAAGGTACGAGTGGATGAGCCTGGTGGTGGCTCCGGCTCCTTTGGAGCAGGGTCAGCAGGCCAGCTGCTCACTGCCCTACTCTGCCCCCAAACACGGCTGGCGAGGGAGGGGGAGCGGCCCGACCGACTCTCTTCCTCATTTCTCCCTGGTGTTCTCTGCTCCTTCTGACCCTTGCTGTCCTTTTCTGTAATGGCCAAGTGGAAGAAACTCCAACGTTGGCTGTAAGGAAGGACAGCTGGGCTGTCACATTTCAGCTGAGTACCTTCGAATGAGACCCTGCCTATGTCCCTAAAACCCTGGTCAAGTAAGCTCATCCCTTTACTGACCAATCCCGTGACCAGGGAGTGGGGACCCAAAACAACCAGTGGTCTATCTCACATCCACACTGGTGGCTCCTTTACAACCAAGTCCCCTGGGACTCGAGCGTCTCACACGTGTTCTGTGCCACACATATGCCCTTAGCACACTTTCCTCTGTGCTGTTCATGGTCATCCTGGAGGTGTTAGTTTATAGCTCTGAGTTTATTATATATAAATTCCTGGAGGGAAGGGACCATCCTTTATTGTTTCTGTATTTTTCATGGCACCTAGAACAATGGTAAGGTCTCAAAACATGTTGACAGTTTGTGAGGGGGTGGGTTTTTATTGATTTAACTATCAGATTCCCCTCTGTAAGGGTCTGGGGCCATGAAAGCGGGTGGAGGCCCTTTATGAAACATTTATTGAATACCTACTCTCACTCCTTAGGTTTTCTCTGTCGAGGTTGCACTTATGGAGCACATTTGTGCATTGTGCATTTAATCCTGGTGGCAGCATGACTGGTGTGAGTGGACTGTGAAGGTGACCTTTGCAGTGTGCTCTGCCTGAGACAAGAATGTGCTAAGCCAGGGGGGTTGTCTCTGTGGCACCAAATATGTGCGTGGGGTGCTCTCCAGGGCTGTGCCAGGAAAGGGCGTCCTGACACCGCTCCCTGGTGCCCCCTGGCAGAGGAGAGGCTGGCATGCCATGAAGACCATTCAGCTAGCTCTCCTTGCCTAGCTCTCATGCTCTGGGTAACCTTCCCACTGAACTTGAGCTTCCTGTTGTGTGAAATTGCCAACAGATAGTGAATGTGCTCATCAGCAAACCCCAGTTATCCAGTTGGTTTGACAGCGGCTCTATTTTTCACAGTAAGTCAATAAGTTGGCATTCTGACTGTATCTGTTTCTCTCCTGGAGACATGTGAGTCTGCCCTGGAGTCTCCTAAGCCTGTGGCAAGGTTTCTGAGCAGCAAAATGAGCCCTGGACCCTGAACCATGTGGAAAGGTCTCAAGGGAAACCTGGCCACCGTGTGAAGCTCTGTCAGCCTGAGCTCCCCAGCGCCCACCAGCCTCTCCACTGGCTTTTCCATTTACAGAGAACTGAGTACCAGGCTTGCAGGCAGAACAAGCCAGAAGTCCCTTAGTGGATGGGGGATCCATGCCAGCGGCTGGCTGGCTGCTACCAGCCAGGACCCTGCCTGCTGGACACGAGTGATCTCAGGCCAGGGGTCGGAAGGTTGAGAGACTCCGCAGGCCCAGCCAGGAGGGTGATTCACAGTCCAGCTGGGGGAGCTTCCAAAGGTCATTGCCTCCTTTCCCCAGCTTCCAGGTGGGGCATGTGGTCAGTCCTGCTGCACCGATACGTGTCCAGAACCCAGGTCCGATGCAGCCTGGATCATCCGCAACTGTTGCCACAGGGAGAAAGTGGTGCAGAGTGGGGAGGAGGTGGTGCTGGCTGGGCCTGAAACTCTAAAGGCAGAGCTGAACACTTCCACCGGAAATGGAGTTTTGGCTCCTCTGGCTGGGAAAATCCTGGCCGTCTGTGTCTGTTTATCACGGAAGCTGCGTCAGACTGGCCCTATCTCCTAAAAAGCTCTGATGTTTTCAGAATGCCATTAGTCAAAGCCAGTCCCGCGGCCTTCCTTTCCTCTGGAAATTCCTTTGGGGGAGGGGTCAGAGGTGAGAGACTGGCCCTTTCTAGGAGGCTGAAACCTGAAAGCAGAGTTTTTGCCCATTTATGGACTTGAAGCCCCTCCCTCATTTGAGCATTACTCATTCCCCCAGTTTGACCTAAAAGTGGGGTGGTGGTGGGTGGGGGAGATTGGGTGGAACTGAGAAAGTGGATTAGCCCTGGTGAGGGTTGGAGACTGGGGAGAGAGCAGGGAAGAGAATGATAAGCATGAGGAATTCCTTTGTGAAGCAGCCAGTGAGGGGAGGATTTTAGAGCCAAAGGAGGTAGAAAGGAGGGAGAGAAAGAGAAAGAAAGGCAAAACGAGAGGTCGGTACCCCAGAGGGAAGCTGCTTGCCTGGCAGAATGAAATTCCTCTAAAGGCAGAAGCTCCGTGGAGGTAGGTGAAGGGCCTTTACCTGGAGTAAGTTCTCAAACTTCAGTGCGATCAGAGCCACTTGCCACGTTTGTTAAAATGCAGATTCCTGGGCCCTCAGTGGGCCGTGCTCAAGCTCCCCAGTGATCTGAAGAAGGAAGCTCTGAAAGGTGGGACGGAGCCTGGGAATTGGAGAGCTGGCTCACCCCCCGGGGGCCTCAGCTGCACAGGGCAGCTGCCACCCCTCCGCCAAGGTCAGAGGCAGAGATGGGCCCAAGGGTGACATTTCTAATATTCTTATAAAATCTGTGAAAGCATTTCAAGATGTCCAGTGATGGAGTTACAGGGGTGAGGGTCTTGAGAAGCCTTTTAACGCAGCCCCCTCACTGTATAGATGGAGAAGAACCGAGTCTCGGGAAGGTTCAAATATATGAAGGACCATTTTCCCCCAACCTTCTCTTCCCTAAGAGAAAACTCCTTGGTCTTCCTCTGGAGAAAGCCAGTCCCAACCAGGCAAATCTGCCTCCCCAACTCCTCCACTATTAAGCTTTTGAAAGCAACTGATCAGCTAAGTAAACAACTACTTTGCTCTTCAATAAAGTCTTAGACTGTACGACTCAGAGACTTCTGAGATCACCTAGTCCAAGTTTCCACCCCCAAGCAGGAATTCCAGCAACCACTCCTAAATCTCTATCTCCAACTCCCCGGCTTCCCCAGTTTGCAGACACCTTACACCTCTTATGGCTACCAGAGGCCAAAGTGCTCCCAGCTCCCCCCACTACTCCACTTGCAACCATCCCTTGTCTCGGCTAACGGACACTTCCGGCCAGAGATCGTGGAGTTGATCTCCCTTCCCCTGTTCTTCTCAACAGCAGCTAGAGGAATTTCTTAATAAAAATCAAAAGTCAGGTTATACTGCCCACCTTGATGAAAGCTGGTTCCCCTTGTCTTCCCAGGCCCAATGTGACTATCCCCACCCCTATCTCTCTCTCTCTTTTTTTTAAAAAGATTTTATTTATTTATCTTTAGAGATAAGGGAAGGGAGGGAGAAAGAGAGGGAGAGAAGTATCAATGTGAGAAAGATACGTTGGTTAGTTTCCTCTTGCATGCCCCCAGCTGGGGACCTGGCCCACAACCCAGGCATGTGCCCTGACTGGGAATTGAATGGTGACAAATGGGTCCCCAGGCTGGCACACAGTCCACTGAGCCACACCAGCCAGGACCCCCCTCTCTCTTGGCCCTGTCTCTGCTGCTCTTCCTTCACACACTCTGCTCCAGCCTCACTGGCTGTTCTTCAACTTGCCTGATCTCTCCCATCTGAAAGTCTATGTTTGGCTGTTCCCTCCACTGGAACACTGGTCCTCCAAATATGCACTCCTTCAGGTCTTTGCACAAATGCCGCATTCTCAGTGAGGACTTCTTTGACCATCCCTATTTAAAATTATATTCCCTGTCCCCACCATCTCAATACTCCACCCCCATTTTCCTAATACTTATAACCTATTGATATAGCATCTAATTTTTTCAAGAGGATATGATAATAGATGCTACTCAAGCTTCTTTCCCATCTATAATTTTATCTGGTACCCTAATTCAATTTAGATATATTACATAGGATATGCCAATAATCACTAATAACCAAATAAACTTTTTATCTTCTTTTTCTTAGATAAATCCCTTTAACATTTCATACAATAAGGGCTTGGTGATGATGAACTCCTTTAACTTGACCTTATCTGAGAAGCACTTTATCTTCCCTTCCATTCTAAATGACAGCTTTGCTGGATAGAGCAATCTTGGATGTAGGTCCCTGCCTTTCATGACTTGGAATACTTCTTTCCAGCCCCCTTTTGCCTGGAAGGTCTCTTTTGAGAAACCAGCTGACAGTCTGATGGGAACTCCTTCGTAGGTGACTGTCCCCTTATCCCTTACTGCTTCTAGAATTCTCTCCTTCATTCTCATCTTGACTAATGTAATGATGATGTGCCTTGGTGAGTTCCTCCTTGGGTCCAACTTCTTTGGGACCATCTGAGCTTCCTGGACTTCCCGGAAGTCTATTTCCTTTGCCAGATTGGGGAAGTTCTCCTTTATTATTTGTTCAAATAAGTTTTCCACTTGTTGCTCTTCCTCTTCCCCTTCTGGTACCCCTATAATTCGGATGTTGGAATGTTTAAAGATGTCCTGGAGGTTCTTAAGCCTCTCCTCATGTTTTTGAATTCTTGTTTCTTCATTCTTTTCCATTTGGATGTTTCTTTCTTCCTTCTGGTCCACTCCATTGATTTGAGTCCCAGTTTTCCTCCCATCACTATTGGTTCCCTGTGCATTTTTCTTCATTTCACTTACTGTAGCCTTCATTTGTTCATCTAATTTGCAACCAAAATCAACCAATTCTGTGAGCATCCTGATCACCAGTGCTTTGAACTGGGCATCTGATAGGTTGGCTATCTCTTGGTTGCTTAGATGAATTAGCTTCTGGGGCTTTGATCTGTTCTCCCTTTTGAGCCATTTTTTTGTTTGTTTTTTTTTTGGGGGGGAGGGGGTCTGGTCGCAGCTGTTAGCTAGTGAGGGGTGGAGCCTTAGCTGTTCACCAGGGCGGGGCAATCCAGGTGCTGGGTTGTGATGCTGTATGTGGGGGCAAGGTCTGAGAGGGAACAATGGTGCTTGCTCAGCTCTTTCTCATATTTTAGTCCCCTCCACTGCTTCCCAAAAGCAAATTAGGCCCTTCTGGTGCTGATTTCCGTGTGGGTGGGCTTGTGTATGTTCCAGGACCCTGTGGGTCTCTTCAACGAACTCTCCTGTGAGGCTGGGAGTCTCCCCTAACACCTCAACCCCCACAAGTGTTTCCAATCGGTGTTTTTAGGTTTTATTTCCTGGCGCTGGGGCCCTGGATTGCAAGGTCTGTCCTGCTCTCCTTCTCGCCTGGATTGTATATGTGCAAATGTGGGACAGCCACCCTGCGTGGCCCCACTGGGCCTGCCCTCAACCACCCAGTGCTGGGGGTCTGCTATCCACCACCTGTACGCCCTGGATCTGCCAACTGTTGCCTGAGTGCCCGATTTCGCCAACCTCCACTTTTTCTTGCTGCGACTCCACCCCTCTTACCAGTCTGGATGAATGGTTGTCGGACTTCCATACAGTTCAGTTTTTTTATCAGTTCTGGTTGTTTTGTTGTTTCTAAATCTTTATTGTCTTTAATTTTGGTTGTGTGAGGAGGTACAGTGTGTCCACCTACGCCTCCATCTTGGCCAGAAGTCTACACAGCACATTTTTTAAAAATTGATTTTAGAGAGAGAGAACATGGAAGGCAGAAGCAAACATCGATTTATTGCTCCACTTATTTATGCATTCATGGTTGATTCTTGTACGTGCCCTGACTGGGATCTGAACCCACAACGTTGGCATGTTGACATGATGTTCTAAGCAACTGAGCTACGTAAGCAACAGGGCTACAAAGCACATTAAAAAAAAAGATTTTATTTATTTATTTTTAGAGAGGGGGAAAAGAGGGAGAGAAACATTGATTGGTTGCCTCTCACATGCCCACAACCAGGGACCTGTCCTGCATCCCAGACATGTGCCCTGACTGGGAATTGAACCAGAGACCTTTCAGTTTGCAGGATGACACCCAACCCACTGAGCACACCAGTCAGAGCTACACCGCACATTTTTTAAAAGATACGTCTAACAGAATCATGATCGGAGTTGATTTAGCAATCAACAACATGAGTGCCAAAATAATGTCTACATTAAACCCTTTCTTAGAAAGGGTTTACACTTTCCACCAAACAGAAGCAAAAATAACCTGTCATACAAGTGTCACAAATACAGTCCTCAGGCTTTTTACCCATAAACATGAGTATTGTCTAAAATACGTCCTCTTTGCAGCAACTAGGCCCTGCCACCACTGAGCTTGACTGAGTTCATAAATCTGTGGTAACCTGTAGATCCCCCTGTCACTTCTCTGGCCCTCCTCTCCTGCTAAGTGTTGTTTCTGCCACTGCCATAGCAACTGCTGCTGGTGGGACTGCCATGACTACCTTGATCTGTGGTTTGGCAAAGTGTTGGCCTTCACCCACATAGGGGCCGGAGCTCTACCTCCAAAGTTTCCTCCTTTCTTGGATCCAAAAACTTGAAGATTGATTGTTATAATCACCAAAATCACTGTAGCTTCTGCCACCTTCCAAAGTGCTTCTACCATCACCAAACCCATTATAGTGCTCCCACTGCCACCATGTCCACCACCACCTTGGCCTCCATCTCTGAAGTTTCCTCAGTGACCAAAGTTGCCATTCTCAGCAAAACCACCTCCACGACCAACACCAAAGTTTCCAGAACCACTTTGAATGTGTGAAGCACTAGCCATCTCTTGCTTAGATAGGGCCTCTCGCCTTTTGCCATTGCCTCCGTCAGTGATGATTTCGACCACTTCAGTTTTGCCATACTCTTCAAACTAAGTTCTTTTTTAAAATATATTTTATTGATTATGCTATTACAGTTGTGCCATTTCTCCCCCATCATTCCCCTCCACCCTACACACCCTCTCCCACCCACATTCCCCCCTTTAGTTCATGTCCATGTGTCATAAGTTCTTTAGCTTCTACATTTCCCATACTATTCTTGCCCTCCCCCTGTCTATTTTCTATCCACCGTCTATGCTATTTATTCTCTGTACCTTCCCCCCCCCTCCTCCCACACCCCTGTTGCTAACCCTCCATATGATCTCCATTTCTGTGGTTCTAGTCCTGTTCTAGCTGTTTGCTTAGTTTGCTTTTGTTTTAGGTGTGGTTGTTAATAGCTGTGAGTTTGCTGTCTTTTCACTCTCATATTTTTGATCTTTTTCTTAGATAAGTCCCTTTAACATTTCATATAATAAGGGCTTGGTGATGATGAACTCCTTCAACTTGACCTTATCTGAGAAGCGCTTTATCTGTCCATCCATTCTAAATGACAGCTTTGCTGGATAGAGCAATTTTGGATGTAGGTCCCTGTTTTTCAAGATTTCAAATATTTCTTTCCAGCCCCTTCTTGCCTGGAAGGTCTCTTTTGAGAAATCAGCTGACAGTCTGATGGGAACTCCTTTGTAGGTGACTGTCCCCTTCTCCCTTGCTGCTTCTAGAATTCTCTGCTTCATTTGAATCTTGGCTAATGTAATTACAATGTGCCTTGGTGTGTTCCTCCTTGGGTCCAACTTCTTTGGGACTCTCTGAGCTTCCTGGACTTCCTGGTAGTCTATTTCCTTTGCCAGATTGGGGAAGTTCTCCTTTATTATTTGTTCAAATAAGTTTTCCACTTGTTGCTCTTCTTCTTCCCCTTCTGGGACCCCTATAATTTGGATGTTGGGACGTTTAATGATGTCCCGGAGATTCCTAAGCCTCTCCTCATTTTTTTGAATTCTTGTTTCTTCCTCGTTTTCTGTTTGGTTGTTAATTTCTTTTTTCTGGTCCACTCCATTGATTTGAGTCCCAGTTTTCCTTCCATCTCTATCGGTTCCCCATGCGTCTTCCTTCATTTCACGTATTGTAGCCTGCATTTTTTCATCTACTTTGTGAGCAAAATCAACCAATTCTGTGAGCATTTTGATGACCAGTGCTTTGAACTGTGCATCTGATAGGTTGGCTATCTCTTCACTGCTTAGAGGAATTGACTCTGGGGTTTTCATTTTTTTCTCCAGTTTGAGACATTTTTGGTGGGGATTTTTTTGTTTTGTTTTGGTTTTAGTCTGGTCGAGGCTATTACGTAGTGAGGGGTGGAGCCTCAGGCGCTCCCCAGTGCGGGGCAGCCCAGTCGCTGGGTTGTGATGCTGTATGTGGGGGCGGGGTCTGAGAGGGAACAATGGCACCTGCTCCGCTCTCTCCTGGATTCAGTTCCCTCCACCACCTCCTCTCTGCCTGGACCGTCCGTGCGCGCAAATGTAGGACCACCTGGTCAGCCAGCCGCCCTGTGCGGCCTCACTGGGTCTGCACAGTTGCCCCCCTGTGCCCGGGGACCGCCAGCCGCCGCCCGTGCAGCTGGGAACTGCCAACCGCTGCTGTTTGCGCTCCCGGGTCCGCACCTCCACTTTTTCCTGCCGCGACTCCGCCCCCCTTACCGGTCTGGATGAATGGTTGTTGGACTTCTGTACAGTTCAATTTTCTATAAATTCTGGTTGTTTTCTTGTTTCTAAATATTTGTTGTCCTTAATTTTGGTTGTGAGAGGAGGCACAGTGTGTCCGCCTACGCCTCCATCTTGGCCGGAAGCCCAAACTAAGCTCTTAGGTGGAGTTCTTCAGTGTCTTCAACACCACGACAAAAATCTTTTCACAGTTTCATGGTTACTTCTCTTGAGACAGCCCTCGCTGGTTCCACAGCTCTTCCATCCACCTCATGTGGCCTTGCATCCCTGGCCGCATCCATGGCCTCTGCAGTGGCATACATGACAAACCCAAAGCCTGTGGCTTCTCAGACAGACTCTCACTGGTTGCTTCAGAGCTCGAACCCTGGATGAAGAGCTTCTGCAGCTGTTGGGGCACTCAGGAGACTCTGATTTAGACATGACAACTATAGAGGGGAGACTTCAAGGATGCTTGCTTGGTGATATCTACTGGCAGAAAGTGATACACTAATTTACATGTTTGTTCTGCCTATTGCTTTGTTATCTTTCTCCACTAGGATGAAAGCCCTGTGAAGGTGGAGATCTTTGTCAGTTTTGTTCATGAATGTGTCCCAAGGGACTAGAACAGTGTGTACTGTTGATACTCAGTAAGAAAATACTTATCGAAGGAACGAATGAACACATCCTGTACGGGCTGCCTTCCAAGCTGAATCCTGGGTCTCACCAGCCCCTTCCCATTGGTCTTGGTCCTGCTCTCTGAGCCATGAGCCCACAAGTCTATTCCTTTTTTCAGAAGACCACTTTCTGTCATCTATTATGTGGTTCCCCCCAGTCTCCTCTTCTGTTCAAAAATGCCTCAGCTTTTCAGGTACTCCTTTGTCCTGGGTCCATCCAGGTCTCCTGACCTTGAGACATGCTTCAGCTGCCAGTCAGACTTCAGATTCTGACTCAGAGAGCTGACCCAGAAGCTCTAGCAGGATGTGGGCACTGTGCCTGGCAGGGGACTGCTGTTCTGGACACATCTCAATCGCAATTTCCATTTACTTGGTTCCATCAGGAGGGCCAAGCTGCCCTCGGTGAAGGGGGTCATCCTGGGGACAGGCTAACATGCCACGGGGCTTTCCCCGCATCCACACAGAGGAGACTTGGTTCTTCGAAGGGGCTTCTACTCAGGGACAGCCTGGATGGACTTGCCTCAGGAAAGGGCTGAGGATGGGAGAGAATTCTGGCCAAGACATTTCTTGTCTTGGTTTCCAAAGGCCCTTTCCTGTCTCCCAAAGTTGGCCCTGGTCTTTGTCTGGGTTGTTCACATTCCAGAGGCGCTCATGTGGCACTAAATACTCCTAGGACCCCGGCATTCTCCCCCAGAGCGCAGCGTCACCTCTCTGAGCCTGCTTCTGGAATGTTTTTGGTATGAAGAGTCATGGCAGGTGAAGGGAAAGACTGTGCAGTGAGGGACCCACAGCCTGAGTTGAGGTCTCTTTAGGGCTGGGATAATATTCTCCTTCCCCATCAGGCTTCCCTCACATCATCCCCTCTCCCCATGGGCCCCTCCCAGCCCCTGGTTTAGAAGAGGTTAAGCAAACACATCACTAGGAGAACAGCTATCTCAGGATCTCTGAGTTCCTTCTCCTTCCCTGAAATGCCAGCTCCTCCCCCTGATGAGATAGTGCTGATGGGACCAGGCAGCGGGGGCTGTGGCTCTCTCCCCTCCCCCCATTTCCTTTCTGTGGCTTCTCTTCTCCCCTTCCAGGCCAGTTCCTGCCATCTCCCCCACCCCTCCCCACCTTTAGCTTCTCCTTGCTCCCACTCTCCCTCTTCTTTCCCAGCTCCCTCTGGGGCTTGTAGAGATAAGGGGAGACATTTTTTTGCAGAAGGAACTGCTATATTCCTTGTACTTGGAAAGGAGCCTGGCATGTAATAGATGCTCAATAAATATTTGTAGTTCCATTCACTTATATTTTCTCAACTCTCCAGCCCAATCTAGTTAAAATGAGCCCCCATCCCACCCACTAAGATTTGGCACCCCACAGGCCTGATTTGAGGTCTGGTTTTCCCACTTGCTAGCCAGGCAAGTTGCTTAATGTTTTTGAATCTCAATTTCTTCTTCTGTAACATGAGAATGATAAAAATTGTATTAAATAAAAGAAGAAAATATGGTGCTTGATATGTTAGCACTTAATAAATTGTAGCCCCTATTATTATCTCTAAGTTGTGATTCTTTTTCATCATTCAAACTCCCCTTCCATGTTATCTGAACTGACAATTTCTCTGTTGAATTTTTAAAATCACTTTTATTTTTCAGGTACAGTTGACATAAATATCGTATTAGTCTCAGATGTACCTCCCAGTGAGTAGACATTATATAACTAGTAAGTTATCATCTGATAAATTTTGTACCCATCTGACACCATACATAGTTATTAGAATATTGTTGATTATAGTTTCTATGCTGTATTTTATATCCCCATGACTGTTCTGTAACAACCAATTTGTACTTCTTAATCCCTTCACATTTTCACCCATCCTCCCACTCCCTTCTCATCTAGAAACCTTCAAAATGGTCTCTGTATCTATAAGTCTGTTTCTGTTCTGCTTGTTTGTTGATGTTGTTTTTAGATTCAGTTATTGATAAGTATGTATTTATTGCCATTTTATTGTTCATATTTGATCTTCTTCTTCTTCAAGAAGACCCTTTAACATTTCTTGTAATAATGGTTTGGTGGTGATGAACTCCCTTAGCTTTTTCTTGTCTGGAAAGCTCTTTGTCTGTTCTTTGATTCCAAATGATAGCTTTGCTGGGTAAAGTAATCTTGGTCGTAGGTTCCTGCTTTTGATGACTTTGAATATTTCTTGCCAATCCCTTTCATCCTGCAAAGTTTCTGTTGAGAAATCAGCTGACTATCTTACAGCAACTCCCTTGTAGGTAACTAACTGCTTTTCTCTTGCTGCTTTTAATATTCTTTCTTTATCTTTAACCTTTGGCATTTTAATTATGTTGTGTCTTGGTGTGGGCCACTTCTGTGTTCATCTTGTTTGCACTCTCTGTGCTTCCTGGTCTTGTATGTCTATTTCCTTCACCAGGTTAGGGAAGCGTTCTGTAATTATTTTGTCAAAGAGGTTTTCAATTTTTTGCTCACTCTCTTCTCCTTCCAGCACCCCCGTTATGCAAATGTTGGTACTCCTGAAGTTGTCCCAGAGGCTCCTTACACTCATTCTCATGTTGGGGAGGTTCTTTTTTGCTGTTCCGATTAGGTGTTTTTTGCTACTTTATATTCCAAATTACTGATTTGATTCTCAGCTTCATCTACTCTAGTGTTGATTCCCTGTAAATTATTCTTCATTTCAGTTAGTACTCTTCATTTCTTACTGGTTCTTTTCTGTTTTGAAATTTTATTTATTTATTTTTAGAGAGAGGGAAGAGAGGGAGAAAGTGAGGGAGAGAAACATCAATCAGTTGCCTCTCACACACCCCCAACTGGGGACCTGGCCTGCAACCCAGGCATGTGCCCTCATCAGGAATCAAACTGCCAACCTTTTGAGTTACAGGCTGGCACTCAGTCCACTGAGTTATACCAGCCAGGGCTGACTGGTTGTTTTGTATGATTTCCATGTCCTTTATTATGCTGTTGAAGTTCTCACTAACTTCATTGAGCATCCATATAACCAGTGTTTTGTACTTTGCATCTAGTAGATTTCTTGTTTTCATTTTGTCCAGCTCTTTTTCTGAAGTTTTGTTCTGTTCTTTCATTTGGGACATGTTTCTTTGTCTTCTCATTTTGGTAGCCTCCCTGTGTTTATTTCTATGTATTAGGTAGAGCTACTATGTAACCCAGGCTTTGTAGAGTGACTTAAAGGGTCCAGTGGCACAGCCTCCCTGATCACACAAGCTGGGCACTCAAGGTGCACCCCTCACATGGGCTGAGTACACCCTCCTTTTGTACTTGAGCCTTGATTGCTGTTGGCACATCAATGGAAGTAATCTAACCCCAGGCCAATCAATCCTAAGGCTGACTATCACCACTGACAACTACCCTCCCACTATCATGGAGTGTCAGCTGTGTTGGGGCTCACCCCAAAGAGCAGGACTTACTTCAGTAGGGCTCTGGTGTCTGCTAAATCCGTTCCTTGAGTATGTTGCTTGTAGAGGTGGTTGGGTGCTGGTACTTCAGCACCGCCATTTGTATATTATTACTATACAAATATATTATTTGAATATATATAATTATAATATATAATATATATGGATGGAGAGAATATATAATATATATTAAATAATATAATATATAATATATAATTATTATACAAATATATTATTATTATTTGTATATTATTAACCATTTGTATAGAAAAGCCACTGAAAACAGTTTGAGTGGGCCTGAAAGTTGGGTGGAGCAGGGTCTCAAGGAATCACCAAGGTGAGGTGACTAGTGTGAGCCAGGTCGATGGGGACTTAGCTATGGTACCCACCTGCCAGGTCTGTTGGTGGGGGGAGTTCTGAAGGAAGGAACAATGAGCTATATCAGAACATTTGTCTGGCAGAAAGCTGCCATACCCAGCTCTTGTCCTGATGCCAGACAATTTAATTCCTCTCTGCATGTCACTGGTGGTGCCTTTTGAGCTGTTGGCCCAGCGCTGGAGCTCAGAGGGAGGGAGTCCGAGTAAGTCTGTGCTCAGGCCCTTTAAGAGGAAATGCCTGGGACTCCAGAAGCCCTCTGCCTCACTCAGACATGATCTCCGCTGGCTTTTACAGCTAGCAGTTATGGGGACTTCTCTTCCTGGCATTGGGACCCTGAGCTGGGGGCCTGGTGTGGGGCTGGGACCCCTTGCTCCTCGGGGGAGAATTTCTGAAGCTGAGCTATCCCTCTAGATTTTTATCTGTTACATGTGGGTGTGGGACCAGCCCATCTACTTCTCTGTTGCTCCTACCAGTCTCAATGTGGCTTCTTCTTTAAATACTTAGTTTAAGACTTCCATTCTAATAGATTTCAGGTGGTTCTGTAGTTTGGCAGTGGGAGGATGCGAGTACCGCATTTACTTACACCACCATCTTGATTGGAAGTCTGAATTTTTTATTTATTTTTATGTATGCTACCTTGCCGTCTAGTCTGAAGCCTCCTGGAGGCTAAGATCTCAATGTGTTGTGCCAGAGAAATAGCAATTACCTTTGTCTTCCACAGAGCTCAGCGTAAAAAGGGCTGGATTCCTGAGTTGAATGAATAAAGACGCACAGCCAACTCCACAGCTGACTCTATGCTTCTTGAGTGTAAAAACCCTCCCTTATGTTTTCCTGGTGTCCACCCAGAGTCTGGCCCAGAGCTCCAGCCCTGAATAGAACCTCAAGGATATCAGACAGAAATACTCCAGTTGGAGCCAGTTGTTTGCCACAGCAGCATGAGCCGTAGTAGCTTGGACACCTCACTGACTTCCCAGCCTCACTGACTTCGCCAGCTCCCCAGATGCAGGGAGAGTGAGGGAAGGTCCAAATGCTCCACTCCAGAAAAGGAACAGGTGTGCTAGGGAGCAGGGAGCTGGAGCTGGCTGGGCCTGGGGCTGTGTTGGAGCCTGTGAACACCAGGAGTGGGTAAGGCTTGGGGAGGGAGACTACTTGAAGCTGGAGCCAGCAGCAACTTGCCTGCACTTTGTCCTCATTCTTTCATCCCAGCCCTCAGAGCCCGACTTTCTCAAAGGACCAGGCCAGAGGGCTGGAAATGCTCTGCTGGGGGTTGAGAGGGACAGCCTTCAAGGGGGGGCATTCCAAGCATTCTTTACTACGCTAGGGGTCAGATGGTGAGGGCAGAACAGCTGCACAACACTGAATAAAAGGGATTTCTTTGGAGAGAATAAAGGAGGTGGGGGTGTCTTCAAGTAGCAGGGGACAGAACTGTATGGGGGAGGGGCGGAAGAAGATGGCAAGAAGGTTGGGGGTGGGTCTGCACAATCTGCCAAGCCCAGCTTTCCGCTTAGTGCCAAAGTCAGGAAGAGCAAGTGGGGACATTCAGCCCAGGGCTCTCCCACCTGTGTTTATAGGGCGGACTTGCTAATGGAGGTATACTGGAGGAGCTTCGGGAACACAGAGCTGGGTACTTGTTTTGTTTTTATCAAGCAGGTTCTCCATTTCCCAGCAGGAGTGTGTGTTAGGAGAAGGTTTAAAGATCTGTGCCCTACCTCCTCAAACAGAATGACAGAGGCCATTTTCAATCACCAGACTGGTTTTTAATGGAGTGGGTTTTTTTCTGGCCACAGAGAAGGGAAGAGGGACCATCAGGTAGGCAGAACCAGGGCATGGATGAGGGGCCACATGTCCCTGGACAGGGCCAAGGATCACGTGGATTTATAAAAGGGCCCCCCTTCCCCATGAATCATTGCAAAAATATTACTTTGTACACAAAATTAGATGTATAGTGAACTTTCCAGAACATAATATTCACATTATTGAAAACAGCAAGATTCACTTTTGAAAGAACACATGGCTAAATATATAAATAGGGCATTCTAGGGTCCTGGAAACCCAGAGAAACAGACACATTCATTCTCAGTAGCAGGAGCAGCTTGGAGGCTGGAGAAGTTCACAGAGCCTTTGAGGTTCAAGGTGGGGTCCAGAGTAATCTGGGCCCCTTGAGATGATGAAGTCCAATAGCAGCCTGAGCCTTTTCAAGTCTTTCAGATTTATAGCAGCGACTCCAGGAGGCTTGGGCAAGGTTTGGGGGACAGGAAAGAGCGGGGACCACTGAGGAAACAGAGGCTGGGTTTTCTTACTGCTGGGAGAAGTAAGGAAGGGCACACTCTAGGAGACTGTTCCTAGGATGTCCCAGGCACATGAGGAGTTTCCATATTCCAGTTTTAGTGCCTGGTGGGGATGGGAATGGGTATTTGAAGAATTCCCACCCTTACCTTGGCAAGAAGGCACCATGCACAAAACTCACTCATTGCAATAAAGGAGATGGGTACCAGTAAGAGTGCTGTTTCCAGATTTTGGTGGTCCCACTATGTGCACACAAAACAGAGAACCTGAACTTGGCCACGGACATTCTCTACTCCTCTCCTCTTCCCCTCTTCTACCTTCTTGGTTCAACAGGGCTGAAGATGTTGAATCCTCAATGCATCTCATTTGCCCATTTTTCCTATATCCGGCCCTCCCCAGGGCTAAATCACAAACCATCTCAGCCTTCGGGGCTGGGATGCTGGTCCTAGGAGGCAGGGAAAGGCAGCTCCCCTCAGGGTGTTGCCAGGTACATCTTAGAGCCCGTCCAGGTGGGGCAACGGCCCCACCCTCAGCTGAGCTTTGAGCAGACCCCTAGCGCCTGTCGATAGGCCTCTGTCACCTCCTGGCAGTCCGTCAGGGAAAAGCAGCTTTCCCCCAGGGAGTCTTGCCTCCAGCGCCTCAGGCCCCTGCTCCCAGGGCCCTCGGAGGGGGGCTTCTCAAGCCCCGTGAGGTTGTCCACAGACACACAGCCCCGCAGTAGGGGCTCGGGGAGCCATTCAGGCAGGTCCAGCTGGTCAAAGGACTCAGAGGACAGGATACTGTCCTCACTCACAGCCCCCGAGGGGCGGCCGGCCTGGGCTGGAGGGCAAGGCGAGGCCAGCTCATTCAAGGAGCCAAAGGCAGTGGGGGTTGTGAGCTCCAGGGCTGTGCGGGAGAACTTGCCGTTGTGCTTGAGGATGCCCTTGCGGTGGAGGAGCAGCCCTGAGGCCTGGGGGGTCTTCTGCTCTATAGTGTCCCCGCTCATAAACACGTCCCCTGCATCCAAGAGCTCCCCAGACTCGCTGGGTTCAGGAGAGGAGTAGTAGCCAGATTCCCGCTGCCGAGACTTCTTGAGGATGCCCTTCCTGGGGAGCAGCGGGGCAGCCTGCCCTGGGCTCCCAGGGGGAGGGTTGAGCTCGGAGTCCTCCCCTGCCCACTCAGAGGAGGTAGAAACCTTCTTCTTCAGAATGCCCTTTGGCAGCTTGAGGTTGCCCTTGCTGGGACGAGGGGCAGTGTCCTCAGCAGGGTCCTCCTGCAGAGACTGGGCCATGTCATTCTCTTTGCGGGACTTCTTGAGCGAATGCTGGCGCTCCAGGCTGGGGGCTGTGCTCCCACCTCCAGGCGCGTGCTGCTTGAAGAAGCTGCATACCTTGGCCCCGTTCTCCAGGAGGGGGCGGGAGGACCGCCGGAGCCAGTCAGCCATGGAGGCCCGGCCAGAGTCACTGCCAGGGTGTCCTCCCTCGTGCAGAGCCTCCTGCTGCCCCACACGGGTGGCGTAGCCCCAGTTGACCCACCAGTGACTGGCCACATCCTCCAGGGTAGCCCGGCGGGTGGGGTTCACCATTAATAGCCACCGGATCAGGCCACAGGCATCTGGAAGACAAAGACAAGGGTCTTCAGATGGCAGCCATGCAAGTGGGCCCCTGCAGTCCCCTCTCACTGGCTACCCCCATCTGCGTTACGACACCACTCCCACCGAGGGCTCCGCACACGCCGCAGCCAAGCCAGTTCCCAGCCTGCAGCTGTCCCGGATGGATTCTGCCCATTTCCTCTTCTGTGCCATGCCCCCAGTACTCTGAGCCCTTTGCTAGCCTTATTGTATGTGTGTGTCTATCCTTGTTCTCAGAAATAGAACCCTCTGAGGGTATGGACTGTTCTCAAGGGTAAACCAAGGTTCTTATACCCTTCCTCTTGCCTACATTGTAGGTGAAAGGACAAAAAGATTTCTAAGGATGAGGGAAAAGCAGTAGAAAGTGGGACAACTGTAGCACAGAGGATCTAAGCTAGACCTTAGGAAGCACTTCCCAAATATAATAAAGCATATCCATAAGCGAAGGAAGAGATGACCCCTCCTTTTTGGAGGTCATTGACGCTGGGGGCAGAGAGATGATGGCAGCAAGGTGGATGAAGGGTACTTTCATCTGCAATGGGTCGTCCTCTTCACTCTACTGCCACTGATTAATCCCTGCCTCAGGAATTAGCTCAGGACCCCGGGACCTGGATGGGGACACACAGACCTCTCACTTACCTGAGGGTTTAGGTGGCTCCCGGTAGGCCCCGTTGCTGATTTGCCTCACCAGCGTCTTGTGGTCCTGCCCATCGAAGGGCATGGCACCATGCACCAGGACGTACAGGAGAACACCCAGGGACCAGCTGTCCACCTGAGGGAGGGGGTGGGGGTCAGCGAGGGTGCTGGAGGGGCTCCAGCCTCACTTCTGCACCGGAGGGGAAACGGGTACACACTGGAGAACTCAGAGGGCAGTGCGTCTGAGGGCCACATTCCTCTGGAATCCAGGGGCAAAGGAGTGATGCTGTAGAAGTGACCGAGGCTCACGGGGAGAGGTGCTGTCAATGGCTTCTCCTTGGCAGGGGCAGCCACAAACATAAGAGCAATGGAGAGGTCATCCCTTCTGGGACAGGAGGGGGTTGCAGGCTGGGTGCTGGGAAGGGCAACGGGAACCAGGAAGGTGAAGGGCACAGGACTAGACCAGGGCCAGGAGGTTTGAGTTCTCACTCCAGTTTTGCCACTCCTGGCTAGAGACCTGGCAAGTGACTACTTTGGGAGGTGAGGGGGTGCGGGCTGAATTTTGCACTCTGAGAAAGGGAACAACTAGAAAACAGGCCCACCCATATCACTGGAGCTAAAGTCACAGGAAACGGCAGAGGCAGGCTGGCGGTGGAGGGTGGACACTCACCTCTGGGCCTGTGTAGGGCTTCCCATTGACGATCTCAGGCGAGGCGTACAGGGGGCTCCCGCAGAATGTCTGCAGGAACTTGCCTTGGTGGTAGAGGTTGGAGAGGCCAAAGTCAGCAATCTGCAGCAGTGGGTAAACACGGCAGGGGTCACGCCAAGGCCTGGGTTGTTCTGCAGCTTTTAGCCTGCCACCACAAGACACTGGGGAAACCCAGGACCCAGCAGGAAGAAAGGGTGCCCGTGACCCTCACCCATACCGGGCACTGTCAACACAGTCAGGCCCTGGAAGAAAGAGCCCTGCAGAAACTGTGTCAATGAGCACCTAGCCAGAGGTGCAGGGGCTCCAGGCGCTCACCGTCCCCCAGGCTCCTCTGTCCTGCTGTACTCCAACCCAGGCATGCACTCTCCTGTTCATGCACATCCTCCCAGTCCAGCAAGCTCACCTCCCCTGGGAAGCCCTCCATTGCCCTGAGATCTCCTTCTCCCACGGAGCCCTAGTTTCCAGTGGCTTGCTGTAGCCCTTACTAATTGGTTCTGTCTCCTCATATTGTCACATCACTATGTTCCTGTGCTGACCTCCTTCTGCCCTCATCCCTCCTGCAGCTCCTAGAATAGGTGTGACCCATGAATGGGACTCCATGGGAAGGTGGACCAGATAGAGGGGACAGTCAACATCTCATGCCAGTGTCGCTACCCTCAGAAGCATGCCATCCTGTCTCTGACTAACCAGGCAAGGCTGGGCTGCCCTTCCTAGCAAAGGGCTTGTCTGTGCCCACTCCGGGGCAGGAGCGTGGGGTCAGCCCAGCAGGGCTGAGAAGCAGTGGTGACAGCAGAACAAGATCATGGTCGGAGTTATAGCCCAGGAGAAGGCATCTTCTCCCAGACTCCCTGAACCATCTGATACTGAGGCCTTGGGAAGTGCCCAGTCCATCTTCTTGTTCCTCAGAAAGACCCTCTCCCCAGCTGCCCTCAGGGAAAGGCTGAGGCCGGTGCCCTTCTGCTCCTGATCTCTTCACCCACAGCAGAGGGTCATGTGTGCCTAGGATGGGGAGAGCCTCTTTATGGAACTCTGGCTCCTTCGTTTATGGTTTTATTGGCCTCTTATCAAGCAGATAGGTGAAGCCCATAATGAAGCAGGTGATTGGTGCAGATGGGAGAGTTCATGCCTGTCCAGGTTGTTTGTGTTTATTGGCTCTGCCTCCCCGCCCTCATGCCACAGCATCAAAGAAAGCCCCACCTGCTCCGGGAATTGGCTGGAAAAGGGGAACGAACTCAGTGCCAGGGCGCCACAAAGCACGGCTCCGGGGCTGCCAGAGCAGGGACTATGTCCTGGGTTCAGGAGGGTTCTGAAGGGGGTCAGAGTGTAGAGTGCAGGGCCAGCCTGGCCACTCCCCCTTCTCACTTTGAGCCCTGAGTGCACCTGTCAGTGTGCCCTTGTCATGCCTAAACCTAACTCCTGAGGCATGGGAGGCCAGCAGTTGCAGGAAGACAGAGCTGGAATGCTTGGTCTTTGGGGAAAGGTGCCAAAGGGCCACCTGATTGCAGTAGAGGAAAGTCTGAGTGTGTGTGCACATGTATGTGTGAGTACGTGCACACAAGCAGGAAGAACTCAGGCCGTGGCCCTCTCCCTGCCAATGCCAAGGTTGCAAGCAAAAGAACCTGGACCTAGACTCCTAGACTCCTGTCAGCGTTGTGACATCAACAGCACCTGGAGGGGAGCCAAGAAACCTTGCTTCTAGCCCGTGTTCAGCCTCTTGCTAGCCACAGAACCTTGTGCAAGTCACCCCTTATTTTGAGGTCTCAGTTTTCCATCCATAAAATGGAATGGGAACGAATATAAGTTGGATCTTTGCTGGACTCCTCCTGGAACGCCTAGGGGCTTAGAGGTACTTGGTTAGGGACAGTGTAGAAAGGCTGGGGAGGAGTGGGAGGGGTGCTGGAAACCAGAAGTGGGGCCCACCTTGATATTTCCATTGGCATCTAGGAGGATGTTCTCCAACTTGAGATCCCGGTGGACAATCCCATTCTGAAAGAGGGAGGGAGGAGTGTCAGGGGAAGGTCACCAGGAAGGGAAGGGCATGAGGACCTAGTCTTCAGAGTAAGGCAAACACAAGGGGGGCCGGGTGGGGGCACAAGTAAGCTCGGAGTGCCCATCTTTATTGGTACAAAGCACACCAAATCCCAGGCCCTTCCACCCTCAGCTGAGGGACTCAGGGCTAGAGACGCAGGTGTTCCTAGGCGGCAAGTCCAGAATCCAGTGTTGCCTCTGCTTTGTCTCCCTGTGCGTGTGCTCCCTGTGCCGGCAAGTCATGGACTCTCTCTGGCCCAAACCGCGTGGGGGCCCAAGGACCACCTCTCGGAACAGGGCTGGCAGGCGGGGCTCGCCTACCTGATGGCAGTATTGCACCGCGGAGACGATCTGCCGAAAGAAGTGCCGGGCGTCCCGCTCGCTGAGCCGCTGCCGCTCGCTGATGTAGTCATACAGGTCGCCACGGCCGGCGTACTCCATGACGATCACGATCTTGCTGCTGTTCTCGAACACTGGGGCAGAAGGGAGTGGGGTGGAACATCAGGCCCTCCAGAGTACACTGTGTCGCTGCGGGCCAGGCCTCTCCCTGGCCCTGGACCAGACACCTCCTTCTAGGGATGTTTGCTGATGTTTTCAAAGGCGGGAGAAGGGCCTTTGAAACTCTCAACATCTTCCAACAGCAGCAAGTTAAGGCCAAGGGACCTGGCTCACCCTGGAAGTTCTGGCTTTTGAGGATTCTCAAAACGACCCTGCAATTTCTCAGGAGGGCGGAGGCCTTCCTGGATGAGAAGGAAAAGCCTGTCCGGTTCAGGGTTTGGGCCTTGCTGCTTCATGACCTAGGGTAGATCTCTTCCAGCTCTGTCACTAAAGTCCATCTCTTCTAGGCCTCATCACCTACCAGCTGGGTGATCTTCGCAAGTTATTCAACCAGTGTGCCTCAGTTTCCTCGTCTGAAGAACGAGGACGGATGATGATGCCAGCCTCTTAGAGCTGGGGTGAGCGCTAAATACAAGTCAAGTGAAAACTCTCGCGCTGGCTGAGCAAGCTGGCAAGGAGCTGACATAAGCAGGCACTCAATAAATGGTACCCACTGTTACATTCATCACCAGCATCCTCGTATACATAATCATATATAATAGTGGCCATAAAATGCCTGCCTGGAGGATCAGAAGAGGGATAAAGCACATGCGAGGGCTTTGCACATGGTCAAGTACAATGGAGAACTGAGATACTCATCTCCCAACACCTTTGACTTCCCACTCAGAGCACTGTCAGGGCCTTGTCCACAGGAGCGATCAACAAATATTTCATAACTGAATGACTGGCTGGGCCCCTGTCAGCCAGCCTGCCCCGCCTGGCTCATCAGCCTGTGTAGGAGGAGCCCGCGTGCCCCCTCCAGACTTGTTCAGGCTCCAGCCCTCTGGAAAGGTAGGGAGTGACTGGGTCACCAAACTGGCCCTTCAGCTGAGTGTATGTCAGAACACGTATGTCCCTGACATTGCATCTCTGTGTCAAACAGGTCCTAGGAGTCTGGCTGGCTCAGCCAGCCCCAGAGCTGCTGCTGCTTGGCCTGTGAGAAGGAGCTGAGAGAGGCGACTTCTCCAGGAGGTGTCCCAGGTCCCGGGCAGGTGGATGCATGGCCAGGAGGACTAAACTTTTTCCCAGGGTAACAGGAGTGAGTGGCTCTGATGTGTGGTGGCCCAGGCCCCCACCCTGTGCCTAGCCGCCCCTGTGGTTCTCCACATTGCTGCAGCCTTTGTGCCATGAAACTGGGGGTCAAGAGCCAGCACATTCTGGACAGCAGCTAGGTGAGAGTTCATTCCCCCACCCCCAGGCCATACCTCCTGAAGGCTGTGGCAGGCTGGGGACAGATCTGGGGTAGCCCTGCATACACACAGTAACTGCGATAGCCCTGTATCTGCTGGAGCTGAAGGTGAAGGACAAGCCTGAGCATCCTGAGCTTCAAAGCTCAGTTCCCAGACTTGGCTAGGGATACGGGTGTGGGACAAACACGTGCACACACACACCAATCGCCAAGCTCAGTCTGGCTAGAGCAATACCCTGCCATCTGCCCACTCTTCCCTGGGGGAATACATAGAGATACAAGTAGCTTTCTCAGCTACTTGCCCAGAGCCCTTGTGGGACAGGTTCAGGCCACAGGGCCATGTCACTGGCTCTGCCCTTAGTCTTCCTATGAATAGAACCCAAGAGAGAAGACTTCTTTTATATTGTACTTCCCACCAAAAATATTCAAAAACAGGGCACAGCCATAGGCTCCCTTCCTTCCCTCTGCTGCTATTCCTTTTTTCTCCATCTGACATTATGTAAAGGCTGGAAGCAGACAGGTGTGTGTGGGAAGGTGCCCCCCCCTTTCCTGGTCACCTTCTCTTGCTCACTTTGTTGTCTGGGTCACAGAGAACAGGGCAGTCAGAGTGGAAAGCCAGCACTGATGTCAGAGCAAGAGAGGGCTGAGAAAGACAACAAGGAGAGGCAGGAGCCAGCCCCACTCAGGAATGATTCAGAGTACAGGGCAGACTCCAGGAGGCCCGGATCTTAGCGCCCGCACACGGGAGACAGGTGCAGGTCTCTGTATGTTTCAGCCTCCCCCGTGTTGCTGAGGATCTCATTGGGTTGGGGAGGTAGTGTTCAAGTTTGGAAAACCTAACAATAACAACAAAAAGCCTACAATATGCTGAGTTCCTCCCTTGAGCTGAGCACTCGGTGACATTTAATTTGACCTTTGCAACTATGCCGTGACGTAGGTGGGATTATCCCGTTTTACAAATGAGGAACTGAGGCCCATCCAGGGACTAAATTGAATAGTTGCCCAAGTCATACAGCTGAATTTCAAACCCAGCTTTTGTCCAACTCCAAAGCCTGCATCTCTTTCATTTCTTTGTATCACCTGTTCCAACTGCTCCTACACACACACCCCCTCAGTCCCAGGGTCAAGCACTCTGCCTCTGTACCTTCATGGATGGCAATGATGTGGGGGTGGTTGAGTGCTGACATGATCTCAATTTCTCGCCGAATGTGCATCAGATCTTGCTCATCTTTGATTTTGTCTTTCCGGATTGACTTGATGGCCACCTGGGGACAGAGAATGCTGGAGAGTGAGGGGAAAGGTCTGGCAGGTAAAGGTGTCCCAGAGGACACTCTCAAAGTCCTGACTCTGGGTTGCCCACAGCTGCTACAGAGGCCAAGGATGCACCCAGAGAAGCCACTCTGTCCTTCCCCAGGGAGGGTGGCAGAGAGGCTGAAGAGCACCTTCTCTGGAGAAGTTCTCACCCGGGTTAGGTGTAGTCCACGCAGCAGGAAGGAGGAAGGACCAATGGCCTTATTCAGAGGCCACAGATGAGCAAGGGAGGTAGCAACCGTTTGGAAGGCTGGTGCTTTATGATTTACAAAGCAAATTTACCATGCCACACCATGAGGACAAGGGCTCGCTCACCACTGGGTCCCTGCTGCCAAGCAGAGCAGCTGGCACACAGCAGGCACTGGATAACCATGTGCTGTGTTAGTACATTGGTTGGCCCTCACAGCAGGCCTGGGAGGTAGGCAGAGAAATATCATCATTCCTATTTACAGGTGCGGGAACTGGTACCCAGAGAGGTCACATGACCTGCTCAAATTCATACTGGCGCTAACTGGCCTGGCAAGGATACACCTTGACCACATTATACTGAGTGACGTAAGCCAGACACGCAAGGCCAAATGTTGTACAAGTCTACTTACAGGAGGTGACTGGAGCAGGAAAATGCATGAGATGGAAAGTAGGAGTTACCAGGGGAGGGAGGGGGAGAGATGGGGATGGCAGGGCAGGCAGTTGTTGTTTCATGGGTACCCAGAGCTTCTGTTGGAGCGATGAAACGATTCGAGAAATGCACAGTGGCGACAGCTACACAACCTGGTGACTGTACTTAATGCACTCAATGAACTGTAGCTTAAAATGATGAACTTTATGTTACATATATTTTACCACCAAAAAAATTTGTGGGGGGAAAAAACAGTCCCTTCAGTCTAGGTGGGGAATGTCTCTCTCCAGGCAACAAACAAAAACAGCTACGCAGGTACATAGATTTCTCTGGGCTCTGCTATCTTGCCTGTAAAGGTGAAAATACCATAAAAGGATTAACCCACCCAGCTGGTTTGCATGGCTCAGGAAGGGCGCAATGAAGCAAGAGGAAATGAAGAAACAGCTGCCAAGATGCCCCTTAACAAAACTCTTGGAGACTCAGGCATCTCCTCTGCTTCTTCCATTTCGGGCCAAGGGTTACAGAAAGGGGAGAATCGCAACAGTGCTGTGTGTAAGTGTGTGAGTGTGAGTGTGGTGTGTACAGAAGACACTCCTGTGGAGTCAGGAGACCTGGGTTCTCCTCCAGGTTTTGTCACTGTCCCCACAGACAAAGTCCCACCCCCTCTCAGAGCCTCACTTTTGAGTGAAACAAACAGGACGAAGGATGTGTGAGGTGCTTTCCTGCCCTGATTCTGGCAGATGAGCCAGGCAAATGCCAGGCCCTCGGAGGCTGCATTGCTGGCACTGCGTGCTGGGCAGGGGGTGTGTCACAGGGTTGGTCAATTCCTGTCAAGTCTTGCCCAGGGACACCAGTGGTAAATACAAGACTTCCTCTTCTTGGGAGACAGGCAAGTTATGAAAAATCCGAGGGCCCAGACTGAAGTAAACAGCTCCTCATTCAATTTCCCAGGAGGGTTTGCCTCCTCTTGAGGTTCAAAAGGAGACAAAAAAGGAAAGCACTTCTGGAAGGGAGGGGCCTTATCCCCCCTTTCACAGGGCTTTGGAGGCAGACAATGGCTTCCTGCTCACAGGGACAGTGGACAAGAATGCGGAACAGCCATAATCCCGTGAGGAGTCACTCACAGTGCCCAGGGCCTGGTCACCCTGGCAACGGGCCAGAGACTGGCGTGCCCTCCGCCCTGTTCCTCCCCTGGAGCTGCCTCCATGAAAGAAGGGAGGCCCAGCTCTCTGCTCTCCCTGAGCAGGGCAGGGAGGACAATGGCAGCAGGAGCGACTATCGCCATGGAGCCTCCCCCAAGATGCTGTTGAGGCCCACGCTGCAGCAGCAGGTGCTCTCTTCAGGCCCCACCCCTTCTGCTCCAAACCACCCCCCGGAGCTGGGCAGAAAAGTCCCTGATTCAGAATTGGACAGGGGGCGGGGATGGGGACAAAGGGGCTGGAATCCTCTTCCACCTCTGAGGACCGAGCCTGGAGCATGGTTTCTGCATGTCTCTTTCCCCATTCTCCTTTTCTCTCCCTGAAAGCAAGATTCTATGGACTAGTCCTTTTCTCTCTAAAATGCTTCATTTTAATAATCAGACAACGGATAAAGTACTATAAGCTCTTCAGATAAAGGGGCCATGAAAACTATTAACAGAGAGTAAACTGTCATATATAAATTACAAATCTAGATAACAAAACAAAACTATCTGAGAACTTAAGAGGCGTAAATATACAAAAGCTAAGCACATCTTGAACGTATAACTGTGTGTACACAAACATGTACAACACTGAGAGATATCTTAGGCTTAGGAGGTAGAGCTCTGAAAAAGACAAGACCCAGAAGAAATGAGGTCTTTTCAAAATAAAGGGGTCTGAAGTGCTAGAAGGAGTCCCTATATGGACAGAGGGCACGCAAGTCAAACCCTGAGATCCATTTCTTTCAAATTTGGAAGCCTAATCTTCAATGAACAGTTAGTTCCAGTCTGTGAGCTTCTGCTCTGGCCTCAGGGGAGAGGCCAAAGGACCCGCGGTTAGCCACATTAGGTCCCAGGGGAGCACGGGGGGTTGGCACTTCCCAGGAAAGAAACAAGTTATGTCATCCGGCCTCCATCAATTCCTAAGCAGGCGACAGGCAAGAAGAGTGATGTGTTACTGCCCTGGTGACACCCTATCCCAGCCCTGTGAGACAGGCCCCTAGCTACCTGCTGGCTGGCCTGTCAAAGTAAACTAGTTATAGCAAAAGCTCAGGCCTAGGCAGGGTCAGTGCACAAGAGCACTCAACAATTGTTTACTGATGAACACAAGTCACAAAAGAAATATTTATTGGTTGTCAGTGGGTTGGCCCCTGACTGATTGGGCCTGTGCCCAGATGAGACGTTTTGCTTTTCTTCCTACGCATGGGTGGAGAGTCAGCCTCCGTTATAAGCATTACTTTTGAGGGACCTTTGTTCATCTGCAAGACAGTTGAGCAACATTCTCTAGGAAAAAAAAAATACTGACTAGAGCCAAGGAGGAGGATAGCAATTGCTGAGTAGATCGCCCAGAGGCGGGGAGGCCCTGTGCCTGGAGACTGTCCTGGTCCATCCCAGTGTCGTTACTCATAGTGACCCTTTCTCTCCAAAGTATCCAAGCTTAGACAATGCATCGCATGGCCGCCCTACCTAGTGGGAACAGGGAACCCAGACACGACAAACATCCCAATGCGAACGTGGACCCCAGGTCCTCGGAGTGGGTGTCAAGAGCCCAAGCATCTCACCCTCACTTGCCCCTACGGGAACTATGCAACTTGAGACAAGTCACGTAAATGATCTGGTTAATTGGTCTGGTTGGTTTTAATGTCCTTGTCTGAAAAGTGAAGGTCATTTATTCTCCAAACATCTGCTGAACACCTTCTATGTGCCTGGTACTATGTTAGGTGCTAGGGAGTTAGACAAAAATTGGGCAGTCCCTGCACTAAGGTCCTCAGTCCAGTGGGAGGACCAGCAATTGAATCAACTCAGGCCTAGGGTGATGAATGTGACCGTCTAGGCCCCTGCCTGCTGGGGGCTCCAGGAGCACTGGGAAGAGCTTTCTTTGCTTGGAGGAGCAGGGACGATCACCTCTGGGGGAAAACTTTGTTTTAGATCTCGAGGGATAAATGGGGTTTTCCCAGCCAAGGAGGGTAAGCTAGGCAGGGGCAACAGGGGCATTCCAGGCAGAGAATGTTTGAGCAAAGTCCAGAAAGAAAGGAGCCATTCACAAATTTGCACATCAGGATCTCTAAGTGTCTTCAGAAATGGGTCACCTGCTACTATGCCAGGAAGGTGCTAGCCAAGGATTGTTATAATAAGCTTGTTCAGAGGCTCCATGCTATATCTATGTTAACCTGCCTGAGCCAAATTCCTATGGATACCGGCCCAGTGGTTTTCTTGCCCCTGCTGCCCTATACATTGGAAAGGCAGCAGGGCTAATGCCCTACCCTATTTTGCAAATGGCAAACACTCAAGTCTGGAAGGGTGCGCTGACTCTTCCAAGGTTCCCTGATACATCAAGACAGAGCCAGGATCCAAGGGGGAGGGGTATGGCCTGGAGAAGCTGCCATCTCAGAAGACAAAAAAGATCCTTGCGGATGCCCCGCCCTGCTTCCAGCTCCCTGCCTCTCCCCCCCAGAGAAGGGAATGCCCCACACCCTGCCCTGGGCCAAGCTGCACAGTCCAAAAACCCACCCACATCCCACTCATACATACAACATGCTAGAGAGATGGGTGCTGGGGCTCAAGTGGTTAAACAATGCTCCCACCCCCCAGCCCCCACCAACAGACCCCCAGATCAGGAGTGATCTGGATTCAGGAAAGGATGGCAGAAAGGTCTTAGAAAAGCAAGACCTAAAGGTGCTGGTCTCAGGTCCCAGGAAAAAGGGTGCAAGCTGGGCATCCTGGTCACAGCTACCGCCAGGAGCTGGAGTCAAAGTCCCTGACTCCTCTCTGGCCTTTCAGAGAGCAGCTGCCATTTAGGAGGCGGGGCAAGGAGCTGGAGGATGACCCATATAGATAATGGAGCAGAGGTTGGGCTGGGCTTGCCTCGGTGGGCAGAGTAGGGAATGGGCCTAAGGTGGGGGCTCACCATTCCACCAAGCCTGCCAGAGAACCAGGCAGGGAGAGGAATGGGCTCCAGGAGTGAGGGAGTCTGAGCTGCTTCCCCTAAACTCCATGCTGTACCCACCCTCCTTGCCACCCTCCTGTTCACTCTGCCAGGTTGCTGGGCAAGGCAATTCCCTGCCCAGCTCTCTTGTGTGGTTTGGCCAGAGTCCAAGGACAAGAGTCGCCTGCAGCCAGAGCCTCCCTCCCTGCTGCTGAGCAGGCAGGTGCAGGAGGAGCAGAGAGGGCAGTGTCACGCAGAAGAGACCAAGAGACCTTGAGCAGCTGGCCAGGTGGGAGCCCTTCTCTGGAGCAGGGGCTGAAGGAGAGAGTAGGACTTTGAACAAAGCAGAGACCAGAGTAGTCAGGCTTAAGGAAGCTAAGCGCAATGCATTTTCTTGCTCAGGCCAGAACAGACCCCAGATGGATGCCTCCACGAGAGTAGGGCCTAGTCAGGGCAGCCTTGCCGGCATGACACTGTGTCAGCTACTGTGCTCAGCACTTTACATATATTATCTGATTTAACCCTATGAGAATAGCACAAGGTAGGAATTATTATAATCCCCACTTTACAGAGGAGGAAACTGAGATACAGAGAGGTCACATGAGCAATAGAGGCAGGATTTGAATGCTTGCAGGCTGACTCTGAGCTAGGGAGCCTTCCTGACAAGGTGAAAATCAGGAATGCAGTATATATGGTTCACCTAGCCAGGGTCTCTCGACACAGGCAGTGTGTGAGGAGTTGGGGGTCCGTTCTCAGTGTATCTTCCGACCCTCTGCACTGCTGAAGCTCTAAGAAGGTGGCTGGAGCTGACTGCTGGAATGACGAAGCACAATGAGACAAGCCCAAGCTCAGCTGAGGGCTAACTCTCAGACCAAGACTCAGTCCCAGACCAAGACTCAGTCCCAGACACGCGGGACCTGGAGTGGTTAAATCAGGGGCCTATGTTGTAGGTATGCCACTAACCAGCCATGGGACAAGTCACGTCCCCTCTCTGGGCCTCAGTTTCCCCATCTGTCAATGAAGGAATAGGATCACCTCAGTCATTTTCAAATCCAAGAAGCCATCTAATATATAAGACAGGAGCACCCCTGCATAAGTTGCTATCCACTCCCTGACCCATGCTCCTCATGGAACCCCTTGGGGATGAGACTTCCGTGCAGATCACCCCAAAGCCTTTGGTGGATTCTAACAGCAGGGGCTTTTCCCTTTGGAGGGAGGGGCAGTCAGGGAGCTGAGAGAGTCACAGGAGGAAACGTCATTTGGATACCAGGAATGTACTTGAAGACCGGAAGATCCAGAGCAAATGTTTGTTTTTCCTTTGATGTCCTCCTCGAGTAGCCATTAGTCTTGCCCACCTGGCCCTCCCTCCGAACAATCCCATCTAGGCCCCTGATATTCTCACCTAGGCAGGTTGGGAACGGGAAATGTTTTGGAAAAGCAGATGGGAGTCACTCAGCAGGCCTTCCTCTGCATCTAGCCCCCACCAACAATCTCGGTTCACCTTGAGCGGGGTTCTTGGATGGCTCCCACATCCCTCTCTCCCACTGAAGTTCCTGAGGCACCAGGCTGATCCCCCTTCAGGGAGAACAGTGAAGAGGCAAGAATGAGGGTGCGGAGGGGAAGAGGACTCCTTTCCAGAGCTGAGAAACCATTAGCACGGCAGGCAGCTGCTCTTCAAGGAGGAGGAAGACCCTGAGCAAGTTCCCAGCAGACGCACAGGCTGGTCTATGGATTGGGGAGGTCAGAACAGGGTCCATTCCCACTGCTCATGTCTCCCGGCCTAAGGCCTAAGGCAAGGGAGCACCATCTGAATTCTGTGTTCTGATGTGACAGGAGCTGGAATCCCTGCCTATAGCTGCTGAGATTTGAAAACTGAAAGCTGGTTTATCTCATTCCAGAATCAATGAGATCCCTCCCTCCCTCCCTTTCCTGCCCGCAGTGACCTAGGTCGAGAGCCTGATGGAACCTCTAAACTTAAATCTCAGTTTCCCAGTTTCTTGGCCCTCCAGGCCCCCCTGATCCAATCTGCCCCCCACCCCACCCCACCCCAAACAACTATTTTCCAGCTAAGCCCCTGACAAAGCCTAGGCCCAGTAGTCTGAAGCCTGGAGTCTCACCAGGCCCTCACGCTTGATATAAAGAGAAAGGGAAAGAAAGCCAGGAAGTACATAATTGCCCAATAGCTGTAACCTGGCAGCGGGCAACTGGGGACCATGCCAGGCACTAGCAGGAAAAACATACTTGGTCCTATTGATGGGGACATAAATCCACCCCTTTTGCCAGCGTCCATTCTCCTTCACTGATGAAATGACTTCTTGAATTTCAAACCAGCTACTGGCTGCTGAAGCAAACAATCTGGGGAGGCAACTGCAGCCATGGACGGGGCAAACCATGACCACACACACATGTGCGTGTGCTCCACATGTCTCTTAACCAGACCCAGCTGCGCCTGGCCAAACCACCCCTGGACCACCTGCCCCAAAAGGCTTGTTAAAGTACTGATTAGCCCTGGCTGGCGCGGCTCAGTGGACTGAGTGCTGGCCTTCGAGCCGAAGTGTCACTGGTTCAATTCCTGGTCAGGGCACACACCTGGGTTGCAGGCCAGGTCCCCGCTATGGGCGATATCCAGAGGCAACGGATCAGGGCATCTCTTGCACAATTGCTGTTTCTCTCCCTCTCTTTCTCCCTCCCTCCCCATCTCTCTAAAAGTAAATAAACAAAAATAAAATCTCAATAAAATAAAAGAAAATACAGATCATTTGGTTCCATCCTAGACCTTCGGAATAAAATCCTTGAGTGAGGAGCCAGAGAATAGGTATTTTAAACAAGTAGCCCAGGTGATTCCAATGCACACGAAACTCCAGTTTGAGAATCACTGTTACTAACTTTTGGCAAATTTGCCATCTATTCAGGGCTGGCCTTTCCCGACATAAATGTCAGTTCTCATTGTGGGTTCCTCGTGTCAGGAAAAATCTAAATTCACATTTTCATCTCACTCAATCTTCATGGCAGCTTGTGAGGGAAACTGAGTTTCAGTTTCTGTGTTTTCTTGATTTTTGGCAGAAAGGGAAACTGAGAGTACAGAGACAAATGAACTGCTCAAGGTCCCACAGACTGCTGCTACTACTATTACTGCTACAAGTACACACACCAAATTAAACATTCCCAAAAGGCCTCAAACCAAGTGTCTCGGGGCACTGTGGACCTTGCGCCAGAACCTGATTTCACATTTGCCAGGATAAAAACCCATCATACTGAAACTTCGACTCACCCTAAGAACTGAAAGGACGTAAGTGTCCGACCCATCTCCACCCCACCCCTGTGCAGATCTCCATAGAGTGCTGGGCCGCCACAGTAGTAGAACCGAGTTGAGAACTGGATACCTCGTTCATTCATTCAAGCACACAGGCATTTACTAAACCCCTGCTATGATCAGGTGCGTTCTACTTCCTCTCCCCATACCCCCATTTGGAAGTCTGTTCCAGGCAAAAGCCAGCGTAAGTTCCATCTTCTTTAGGGAGCTCTCTCATGGCAAGACATAACGCTATTGGTCTCCTAGGCACCCTGCACCAACTGTCCGCCTCACTTATTGGCCATCATCACATGCTGTTCAGTGTTGGGTTCTCAGGTCCACGAACATTGTCCCTGCAGGTATGTCTGTCCATACATTGAACAGTAAATACCACCATCGCCCCCATCCCCCTCAATCCCGCAACTTCAGTTTGGTAAAGACTGAATGGGGCCACACTCCGGAGCAAGGCACCAGCCCAGGGCCCAGCGCTGAGCCTCCCGCCAGGCCTGCACGAGAGGGAGCGGCACTCACCAGGCGCCCCGAGCTCTCCCTCGCCTTCTTCACCTTGCCGTAGGTGCCCTTGCCTAGGGTCTCCAGGAACTCGTAGCGGTGCCGCAGGTTGTGCTTGTGGAGGTGCCGCTTCACTGCCTGCTTCTTCATCAGTGGCTTGGGCGACTTGAGCCCGCCGGCCAGGGCGGCGGCGGCCGCTGAAGGAGCCGGACTGGGACGCCGGGGTAAAGCCAGCGACTCCATGGCGAGCAGGAGCTGAGAGAGGGCTGAGTGGGTTGAGTGGGGGCCGGCTGCGGGGGTAAAGCTAGCGGCACACGTCCCCCACCCCTCACGGGAACCCACAGCCGCCGCGAAGCGCGCGCCCAGACACCGCATTCCAACTTCTTATAAATGCCCGGAGCCAGAGGCCCTGGCCACACCCTCCAGCGCCCATTGGCCCGCTCGCCAGCCGCGAGTGACCGGAGCCGCCCGCATTGGCTCGCCCAGCCTCCTCTACGCGCGCGGCTGGGAAAGGTGTCAGTGGGGCTCCGCCCACCCCAAACCCCTACCGTCCAGGGACAGGCTGGGGGACTAAAGGACTAGTGGAGGCTGCTTGGTGGGTTGTCTGGAACCTTTGAGGGGGACTGGAACTGCTTCTGCCTCTGAGTGGCGCTTGGTACTGGATAGTGCCACCTGTTGGTCTTCTGTTTTGCTGTGCTCTCAGTAAGCAAGGGACGATCTGAGAGTACGAGAAGTCACCAAAGTATTTCTCCATCCTGAATAATTTGCTTTTCTCAAGCCAAAATCTACAAAGTCACTTCGCCACTCCTTTAAGACCATAGGGGAAAAGGAGATGGCATGGGATGGAGGTATCCTAACCAGGAATCACCCTCTCCAGCTGACTGGGAGGGCTGGTGGAGAGCTGTCCCAGTGTTCCAAGTCCATCTGTCTTCAGTTAAATTGACCTTAATTGATCCCAGAAATGCGGCTCTGGAAAGTTCTTACCTCTTCATCAGAGAAGGCTTCTAGGGTTAAGTGGGTCCCTAAGAAGTGGTGGAATTTATAAGTGTCCGAAGGAGGCAGAGAGAACCAAAGGGAAACAGTCACCCATTAAAAAAAGGAAATTACACTACTATTATTTCACTTGTATCCTTAAATTCATAAATAGTTGGCCACCGAAGGTTTTCCTCTCTGTGATTTTGGAGTCATGAGGTTTGGCTTGGTTTGAATGCCTGAGCACTAGGTCCAGAATCCCCATTCTGAGTGTCATTTAGAGTGAAATGAGATTATTTATCGGCTCCCCACCCCCCAATGTGGAGTGTAACGGGGAGAAAGGAACACTTTCCTTTAAGTCTTTATGATAACCCAATCCTGTGAAGTGGGTACTATTCTGCCAAAAGCCACACAACTGGTGAGAAACTGGAGACAGAGCTGGGGTCCAGACCTCTAGGAGGACGATGCCTTCAGCTCTGTCTTCAGGGCATGCTGAGGATCAAGAAGGACTAGGTCCCCATGACTCGTACTTAGTGTTTGCCCACTTTCCTACTTCCACTGATGCTTTGATCCTTTCTAGTGTGAGTTAGAGGTGGAAAATGGGGCCCTTTGCCCCTGTGGCTGGAGAAGGCCCACCTATGCAGTATACCAGCCCTCTCCCCAAATCTGGAGCGTCATGGGAGGCGGTAGCCATTTTGGCACTCTTCCCTCTACTGGCCTCCCCTCTTGCTCTGGGATGCACAAAAATAGAATGAGGCCCAGGTGACAGTTCCCCTGACCTGCTGTTTCCTTTCTCCCTTGAGATCTATATCCATTCCCAGGGGCCCACTAGCTGTGATCATCCAGACACGTAAAGGCTCTCGAGAGAAAAAGTGGGTAATATAAGAGCAAGCACAGGGCACAGTGTTGGGAGACCTGAGTTCTAGTCCTGACTGATACCAACCAGTCCTGTGGCCTTTTACTAATTACTTAATCATTCTACAGATACTAGTGCCCACTAGGTGCTAGGCTTATGGCTATGACGGTGACAAGGTAGACATAGTCTGTGCTCAGAAAATTCTCAGTCTAGTGAGAAATAAACAAGCAAAGCTTAGACAGAGGAAGATGACTCCATAACAGGAGAAGACAGAATGCCCTTGGGGTATATAACAAGAGGGAGCCCTGAGCCCAGATGGGAGGAGGTTGGTCAGGATGTGAGGCAGTGAGCCATGGGAATCAACATTTCCTCTTGAGTAAGATGAAAGAATTATACAGATAGGCCTGAAATCCCCTTTCATGCTTAATCTAGACTCCTATGAATACTTCCAGGTGTCCCCAACACCAAAGGACACTCAATAGAAAGAAGCTTATGAACCAAAGGAATGCAAGTGCAATGGGATTCAAAGGCTAAAGTGAAAGCAACTATTTCCTTCCCTCCATCATCAGCTAAACTGGTAATGGCAGCAGGGGGTAGCTCTTCTGTCCCTCTTGCACCTTCTCCATCCCCATTTCAGGTCCCTTTCACCAGAATGTGAATCCCCATTTAGGGGGCAAACCATGGGTGATCAAACAGCCCAGAGAAAAGAGATCTCCAGATCTCCCCCGTTCCAGCCAAGGGGCTACAGGGCAGGGCGTTAGTGGTGAGTGGATCTGGCTGGTGTCTGTCCACAGCGAACTGGCAACGGTGGCAGACAAACATGCATCCTGGAAATGACCTTAACGGCTGAAACTCAGCTCTTAAATTCCTTAAAGTAAGACCGGAATGCCTGATAGGGAAATCTAATTACATCAGGTGACTTGGCTGCCAGCAGATCCTGGGGAATTCCTGGGTCATGTGCTCTGCTGTGCCGCTGTGCTGGGAATCCGGGCTGAGCTGTGTCCATTCTGCTTGCCCCACTGTCCAGTCCAAGGAGGGGGAAGCCTACCCCCACCCCCATGCCCAGTTGCTGATTGATGTCTGAAGGGCTCTGGGGATAACCATTCATTGGGACTACTAGGTGTCACTCTTGGAAGACAGTGAGGAACAAGTGGCTGTCCCATCGCCACACATGTGGCAATTGGTATATCTGTGTGGGTCTGGACTGGTAAAGGGAATGTTAAAATTTGGTTCAGAGTAAGGACTGAGGCAATGTGTGGCGTGCAGGGTGCTCACAGGAGGGCAGGTGAGGGGACCAAGGCCAGGCTTTGGGGCCGGGGTGGGGAGTGGGGAGTAAAGCAGGTCTCCTGAAAAAGAAATACTTCTGAGATGAGTCTTGGGTGCCTAAGAACTATCTCTCTGCTCTCAGGAAGTTTACGGTCTAGTAAGGGAAGAAGATAAACACACAATTTACTGTATAATCCAAGGCAGAAAATGAGAAGGCTCTCAAGAGAGATTCAAGTGCCCTGTGGGGCTTAAAAGATGGGTCTTTACAGGGTTTGACGACTGGGCCTTGGAGAGGGAGGGAGGGTGGGATTTGGTAAACAGTGAAGAAAGGCCTTCAGAGATGGGGGTTGAAGGGGCTGGAGCAAGGGGAGGAGATGTGGAGAGTGGTAAGGATAGGAGAGAGTAGAGAAGGGCCAGCTGAGTGCTCTCTGCATCCGCTGGGCTAACACCCCCCTTGGAATTTGCCTTAGTATAGACACCCTTCTTAGTATAGAGCTCTTCTTCCCTTTTCTCTGGGAGAAGGGCTGATGCAGGCTGGAGGGCCCAGCTTACCATCCACTTTGAGCTTGAGACTCCAACCATAAATTTCCTTTCCCCAGAACTCTGACGGTGAGTTACAGCCCTTAGTCACCCTGGATGATGGACAATACAGCCTTTAAGATGATGATCTTTCCCTCTCACGGCCTGGTGGAACTGCCTAGATAGGAACCTCTACATTAGAAATGGTCCTCCAGGACTGGGAGGTGGGAGTCAAAAGAGAGGATTGTAAATCCTGAACACGTCGGCGAACTGGGATTCCTGGCTCAATGCTGCCCTCTACTGACTAAACTAAGTCTAGCAAGTTTTATGGAATGCCCGCAGCTGTAACCACAAGTTCCGTGGGGTCTGTTTAGGCAATTTGTTCCTTCAAGGATTCAACTGTTTGTCATCCATCCATCCATCCATCCATCCATCCATCCATCCATCCATCCATCCATCCATCCATCCAGAAATATGTACTGAGCAACTGCAGTAATAGGTATAATAATAAATCTAACATGTATTGAGCTAGCCCTGGTTCTGAGTAAGCATTTTGGATATAGTGCCGTGTCCTAGACCACCAGCTCCTGGCCTGGGGGTAACACGGCTGGGAGATAAACCTGCCAGTCTGATGTCACAGCTTGCCTCTAAAGATTGCATTGCCTTGTGCAGCCCAAATGGGCTTGACAAATACAAGATGAAACTAGTGAGCTGCTTACAATCTAAACTCTAGTAGGGCTTACCAGGCATTTAGGGGAATTTTGTGTTAATAATACCGAAAACAGTCCCCAAGCTCTTGATTACAGTGGGAAGTGAATGTTACCCACTGGCCAGGCCTGGCAGCAGCAGGGAGATCATACACTGATGGGCAGCAGTCAGGACCCTGGATTCCAGCTCCTTTTAACCACGAACCCACACTGTAGTCACGGCCAAGGACTTTCTCCCTTTAGGGCAGTTTCCTCATCTGTAAAAAGGTATTTGGATAATTCAACTCTGAGTTCTATTTCCACTCTGCGGTAACGTCTCTGCAATATCTAAGCAGGGACAAATTAGAAATCTCAGGCATTTCAGTTCTTTTGTTCACCTGGTAGCTGACCCTCTCACCACAGTAGGCTCAGGAGCCCCATTCCCTCTCCCACCCCCAGAGCAGCAGGAGGGGGGTGCTCCGCTCTGCCACTAATTGGCTGTGACTCTCTCCCCTCTCTCGGCAGTTCTGTAGATAGGAATGATTCCCCTTCACACAGCTAACACACTCTGTGCTGGCCACGGTATGAATGATTTCAATCTTCATGGCTCTATGGAGTTGGTGATTATCCCATTACACAGATGAAGGAACTGAGGCACAGAGAAAGCTGGCAAGAGGTGGAGCCAGATGGGAGCCCAGGAAACCTGGGTCCAGAAACAGTGCTCTTAGCCATCAATCTTTGGCGTAGAGAGGACTTTCGATTTGCCCAAGTCTCAAGTAGATTGTGCTTCTTGACGTCATGTTTACCCCCCTCCAATGTGCCACATGCCCGCCTGTGGCTTGCTGTGGGATGAAAGTAGATGTGAAGCTGTCAGATTGAAGGTTTCCTATGGTCTGCCTGGGGTTTCTTCAGGGCTCTTGTCCTCCCAAGTCCCCTCCCCCAATCCTGGCAGAGACCCAAGTGGGCTGTGTGTGTGTGTGTGTGTGTGTGTGTGTGTGTGTGTAGAGGGAAGCTATGACAGCAAGGGGCTTATCAGACTCCCTAAGCTACAGCTGATCTGACTGGGGACAGAGGACAGCTCAGAGGAAGTCATCATGAAAACCACCTAAAAAACAGAGCTCTGTGCTGGGGTGGGGGAGGGGGCGGCCTGACCTGGGAGAAGAGAGGAAGGGCCTTTAAACTGCTCTCAGAGCGGGTTTTTTAAAGCTAGAACAAGGGGATTCTGAGACTTGGGAGGTGAGGTGGATGGATATTTGTGTAGATGTAGTCTAGGGCTTCTCTGGTCAGTGTTTTGGAAACTGTCTCCTTGTCTCACTGTTGATGGCAAAACCAAAAGATCTCCCTCTTTTCCTGCCCCTCACTCCTGTGTCCTTTTCTTCATCTGTAACTCCTGCCTGGCCATGGGGTGGAGCAGTGGAGGGGCCACCAAGTACTTCCCACTGGCTGACTGCTGTGTGGTTGCTGTAAGTCACCTAAGATCCTTGATGGGCTGAGATGGGGTATAAATAAATATAAATAAAAACAGCCCCCCAGCTTTACTGGGGTCAACACTTTCACATCCACTAGTATTCTGATTTTTCACTGACCCTGTGAAGTAAGGTCCTGGGGTCAGATCCTGAGTGCAGGATCCATTGACACAGATGTGGCAGGGGGTACCTGAGTCTCAGAGTAGAAGTCAGAAAATGGGGCTGTACACCTAGTTCTGCCCCTTGCTGGCCACACGACAGGGTGCAACTGGGAAAGTCGGCCTTCATGCTGCCCGTGGCTACCAGAAGCAATATGTAGAGACCAGGATTTAATCTTTATGGGTGCTTTATTCAGATGCCAGTGATCTGAGAAAACTGCGGATTATGTGCCCTCAAAAACCATCTTAACATCTCATCTCAAGCTGACCTTTTTATAAGGAGAAGAAAAGGTAGGTGAGGGATTTGGAAAAAAAATGTTAGTTGGGTAAGAATCGCAGTTCCAATACTTCCTATCCGTTGATTACGATTCTTGATCTGCGTCACTGTCCCTTCCCCGGAGCACAATGGCTCAGGTCCTGGCTCCATTGCTTACAGACCCCCTGGAACACAAAGGTGGTTGACTTTCTGGAGTCACAAGGTCCTGCATTCCAGTCCCTGGAATAACAGCTTTCCCTCTGCATTAATCACTTAAGTCTATCAACTACGACTGAAGCTAAAATCTTTAACTCCTGAGTTCCCTTATCAAGGGGACAGGTGACTCAGTATCCCTAGTCTTTAGTTCCTGAATGAGCAAAGGAGCCCCTGAACAGGGAGGTTCTCTGCAAACTGTGAAAAGCTCCTGGAAGCCCAGGGTTTACGGTGGTAGGTACCATGGCTCAGAGCCCAGTGCTTCTTCATTTAAACACTGCCTGCTTGAAGGGGCTGAGTGTCTTCTGCCTCCTGGCTCTGCCCCCACAGCTGCCACCCTGCGTTCAGGAGGTCCTGGGGGGACTGGGCAAGGCAGGGCGTGGGCTGTGTGCCCAGGAAGGAGTGGGGAGGAAGGGCCGCCCGGTGCTGCCTCCGTCCCTTACCTGGCTCCCACTGGCAACCCTGGCCTCCCAAGCCAACACGGACTGTAAACCCCAAGCAAAGCACATTCCTTAGCCAGGTCCCCAGCTCCTGGCCTTTGGTAAGGGAGGTGGGAGCCGGTGTTTTCTTGGCCCGGAATGACATTCACACAGTCTGGTGTTGGGGGCTGTTATCCCGAGCCTGGATTAATAGGCTGGTTCTCAACCTCCACGGTTTATACAAAGCCCAATCCTGACCTACATCACTCCTGTCAGAGCCCAAGGCAAAGAGGCAGGGAAGCCAGTTGCTAAGCAGGGGGATTTGAAATACATCTGATTTCCTCGACTTGATCCTCGTGCCAGCCACAGGCTGTAGGCGGACTCAGAGGAAGTGGGGACGGTGTAAAGACTACTCTCGAAGTGGGTGCTGTCTCCAAGCTCTTTGATTCTTGGCGTTCATTCAGTTCTGCCTTTTGCTACATGTTTACTCTATTCAGTGATTTATTATACATTTTGACCCTGCATGTCCAGCATGGTGGTGCTCTGGGCCCACAGGGGTTAATGATGTTGTCATGGTCCTGAGGAGTCCCCCAAAATGTCTGTATGGGGGTGAGGAGGAGACACCATGGCTTGCATTCACCAGGTACACAAGGGAGGGGCACTCTGGGCAGAGGGCACAGGTTGTGCGGGACAGGGAGGCCAGCCGAGTGGGAACTGCTCGCTCCCCGTGGTCTCCCCGAGGGAACACTGGACAGAGGTAAGGAGGGGAGGCTGGAGAGTGGGACCTTTGTGGGGGGCCTTAGGGGCCAAGACAGAGGCTGGGAATGCTCTGGAGGGCTGGGGGAGCTGAGGGAGGGCATTAAGCTCTGTGACCAGGTAGTCAGACGGTGGGTGAGAAAGATTTCTGGGAGGGCAGGAGGCAGCTAGCGGTGATGCAGAGGGTGGGGGACCGCAGCAGGGAGGCTGTGAAGTTGTCCTCAGGCCAGACCATGAGGGTCAGAAGGAAGGGGGGGCCATGCGACCAGAGAAGAGGCCAGTCTGAGAGGTGAGACGAGCGAAAATGAAGCCCCACGGGCGGGCGACCCAGGACTGAGCCGGTGTCCTGGGGGGGCGGGGGATGGAGGTAGAGGTCTGAGGTGGAGTGAAAGAGCTGGAAGGGCCGCTCCGAACCAGTGCCCTGTGCTCACAGATGGGGACACTGGTCACAGAGTGGGGAGCCTGGGAAAGGCATTTGTACATTACCATTCCCTTACACATGTTTGTTTTAAAGATTGTATTTATTTACCTGTTTAGAGAGAGGGGAAGGGAAGGAGAAAGGGAAAGAAACATCAACATGTGAGAGATCGGTTGCCTTTTACACCCCGCACCCCCCCCCCCGCCCCCGCCCCAACTGGGGACCTGGCCCACAACCCAGGCCTGTGCTCTGACTGGGAATCAATCGTCGAGCTTTTGGTTCCCAGGCCGGTGCTCAATCCACTGAGCCACCCACCGACTAAACGTTTGTTTGCTTTTTAAATAATGTAAATGACTAAACTGAGATTAGGACCAAGACCCATTCTCTGTTGAATGGTAAATCGGGTGCCCATAAGTCTTCCTTCTCATCCACCTGATAGGCAGGGCAGGGCAGACCACCCTCTAGGGACGGTGAGTGGGACTTGAGAGGTGCCTAGCCCCGAGGCTCTAGCCACACCCTCCTTTTCAAGGCTGACCTGAGGAGGAGCCTGGACAGCCCAGTCAGAGTCCAGGCAGGCCTGAGGCCACCAGTGGCAAGCCTGGAGCCCCTCACCTGCCCCAGTCTCACGGTGCGACGATGTGGAGGGCGAGGGAGGCCCACAGGGACTCCAGGAGCCCGAGGGAGCCAGAATTCTCTCTGAGCCACCCAGAAAACCCATCAGCTCTAAAGTGGACCTCAGGCATCCAGTCACTGAACACTTCCCAGGCCTCCGGTCCACCCCCCACCCTCTGAGTCAGTCATCTGCCAACTATTTTCCTCTTTGGATCGGGCAGCAGGAAGTGGGGTTTTGCAGGAAGGGAAGAGGAGGAGAGGGGAGAGGAGGGGAGAGGAGGGGAAGGGGCGCTGTCTCAGGAACCAGGAGAGTCACTCTGGCGAAAGGAAGAACTGGGTCGGGGCACTGGGGTCTTTCCCTTTCTTCCTCTAAAGCAGCGATTTCCAACCTCTTTTATCCCACGGCACACATAAACTAATGACCAGAATTCCGCGGCACGACAAAAATATATTTTTTGCTCATCTGACAAAAAAACAGGTATAATTTTGATTCATTGACACTGGATGTTTATCGTTGTGTTGACTATTGTCATTTTTTTACTTGACAATCTAAGGGAAAAGAGGTCAATGCCCCTGACTAAATAGTCAGGCACTGCATGTTTTAAAAATTCTTTTTTTTAGTGATTTTATTTTACTTTTTAAATATATTTTATTGATTATGCTATTCTAGTTGTCCCATTTTCCCTCTTCACTCCCCTCCACCCTGCACACCCCCTCCCACCCACCTTGCCCCACTTTAGTTCATGTCCATGTGTGATACTTATAAATTCTTGGCTTCTACATTTCCTGTACTATTCTTACCCTCCCCCTATTTTCTACCCATCGTCTATGCTACTTATTCTCTGTACTTTTCCCTCCTCTCTCCCCCCCCACTCCCCTGTTGCTAACCCTCCATATGATCTCCATTTCTGTGGTTCTATTCCTGTTCTAGCTGTTTGCTTATTTTTGTTTTTGTTTTAGGTGTGGTTGTTAATTATTGTGAGTTTGCTGTCATTTTACTGTACAGGTTTTTTATCTTCTCTTTTCTAGATAAGTCCCTTTAACATTTCATACAATAAAGGCTTGGTGATGATGAACTCCTTTAACTTGACCTTATCTGAGAAGCGCTTTATCTGCCCTTCCATTCTAAATGAAAGCTTTGCTGGATAGAGCAATCTTGGATGTAGGTCCTTGCCTTTCGTGACTTGGAATACTTCTTTCCAGCCCCTTCTTGCCTGGAAGGTCTGTTTTGAGAAATCAGCTGACAGTCTGATGGGAACTCCTTTGTAGATGACTGTCCCCTTATCCCTTGCTGCTTCTAGAATTCTCTCCTTCATTTTAATCTTGGCTAATGTAATTATGATGTGCCTTGGTGTGTTCCTCCTTGGGTCCAACTTCTTTGGGACTCTCTGAGCTTCCTGGACTTTCTGGAAGTCTATTTCCTTTGCCAGAATGGGGAAGTTCTCCTTTATTATTTTTTCAAATGACTTTTCCACTTGTTGCTCTTCCTCTTCTCCTTCTGGTACCCCTATAATTTGGATGTTGGAACGTTTAAAGATGTCCTGGAGGTTCCTAAGCCTCTCCTCATTTTTTTTTTTGAATTCTTGTGTCTTCTTTCTTTTCTGATTGGATGTTTCTTTCTTCCTTCTGGTCCACTCCACTGATTTGAGTCCGTTTCCTTCCCATCACTATTGGTTCCCTGTACATTTTCCTTTATTTCCCTTAGTGTAGCCTTCATTTTTTCATCTAATTTGCGACCAAATTCAACCAATTCTGTGAGCATCCTGATTACCAGTGTTTTGAACTGTGCGTCTGATAGGTTGGCTACCTCTTAGTCGCTTAGTTGTATTTTTTCTGGAGCTTTAATCTGTTCTTTCGTTTGGGCCTTTTTTTTTTTTTTTTGGTCTTGAGGCACCAGTCATATAGTGAGGGGTGGAACCTTAGGTGTTCACTAGGGTAGGGCAACCCAGGTCCCTGCATTGTGATGCTGTACGTGGGGCAGAGGTCTGAGAGGGAACAATGGCACTTGCTCCACTCTCTGCCAGATTTCAGTCACTTCCCCTGCTTCCCACAAGCAAACTGGGCCCTTCTGGTGCTGATTCCTGGGTGAGTGGGCTTGTGTACATTCTAGGACACTGTGGGTCTCTCCAAGGAGCTCTCCTGTGAGGCTAGGATTTTCTCCCGGCACCTCAATCCCCACAGGTGTTTTCAATCAGTGGTTTAAGGCTTTATTTCCCTGTGCCGGGGCCCTGGGTTGTGTGGTCTGTTCTGCTCTCCAGTTTTGCCTGGTTTATCTGCATGCCAGTTATCTGCATGGTTTATCTCCAGTTTTGCCAGTTTATCTGCATGCAAATGTGGGACCGCCCGGCCCTGGCAGCTGCCTTGTGCGCCGTGCCCCTCCACAATCCGCCACCTTACTGGGTCCACCAGCTGCAGCTTTGCCTCGAGTCCTCTCCAGCCCAGCTGCCCGACTCCGCCCCTCCTACTGGTCTAGATGAATGTGTCTAACTGGTTGTTGAACTTCCATACAGTTCAATTTTCTGTTGGTACTGTTTGTTTTTTTGCTTTTAAATTGTTGTTGTCCTTATTTTGGTTGTGCGAAGAGGCACAGTGTGTCTACCTATGCTTCCATCTTGGCCGGAAGTCTTGTTTTAAAAATTCTTGTGGCACACCGGTGTGGCGCTCCAATGAAAAGTCACTACTCTAAGGAACCATCCACTGGTTCACTCAACACACCTGTTTACTAAGTGCTGGCTCTGCGCCAGCTGTGAACTGGGTGCTGAGCGTGTGAGAATATTTGAGAAAGAAGGGAAGGCTCCATTTGCAAAGCTTGTGATGTGTGGGAGTCACAGGGCTCCTTTGGGTCTCAGTTTCCTCCTCTGTAAAGCAGACCCATCCCAGGCTTCCCCAAGATCACAGGGGTCCAAGGGCACACGAGGTCCCTCTGGCCATCGTGACAAATTGTGGCACAGGGGCTGGAGAGGGAGAGCTGCAGTGTAAATACAAGAAAGCAATGGTGAACAATCTGTGTTGGTGAGGACTGCATAACCTGAAGCAGCTCACATTCCACATTAAAAGGATTCTGAGCCTGGGCACCTGCTCTCAGTCAGTGTGTGTGATGTGTATATGCGTGAGTGTGGGGGAGGCTGGCCCAGAGCATACTGTGAACAGCTGCAGGAAGCTTGTCTGGTATGAAATTCCACCAGCTGCACTCCATCTGCAAAAAGCTCCCTTGCTCTTGGGAAGAGGGTCGTCACTTTGCCTCTGGGCTGTGGATGGCCATTTCTTGGTGCTCTGCTTCATATCCTCAGGACTATGGGCTCTGGGGGTTATTTGAACCAGGTACATACCTGTGTAGGGAGCTCAAATGAACTGGGTTATTTGGAAAGGCAGCCCACAATTTAAACCATTAAAACAAAGGGTCATATCACAAGGGAGAATGCAAACTGTACAGGAAGTTAACCCAGGACACGTTAACACTCTAGAGACATTTTGCCCATGCAGTCAGCTGACCTTCCACCCTTTCCCCAGAAACCATCCCTCTCTCCTCTGCCACTCTTTGCACAGGGGTGGGGTGGGTGGTAGGTGCCAGGTGTGAGGAGGTGGGCGGGGGTCTGCAAGATGAGGCAAGAACAATCACATCACACTTATGTTGACCTTCCCCCAACTCTTCCTCCGCAGGCATCAACCCACTCACTATTCAAGGGCTGCACAGACAACAGCTTGCTTCATAGCCACTTTTCAAACCACTCCTCACTCCTGTATGCACTTGGCACACCAGTCTCCCTTCCCTTGAGGCCCAGTTACTTAATAGCAGGCTCCTCCAGGAAGCCTTCCCAGATTAGCTCAGCCCTCAGGGGAGTCTTCCTGTCACACTCATCCTTCCATCAGTGGTGTTGAGTTGTGTCCCTCCAAAACACACATTGAAGTCCTAACCCCTGTGCTTGTGAATGTGTTTCTCTTTTGGAAATAGGGTCCATACCAGTGTAATTAAGATGAGGTCATACTGGATTACGATGGCCCTAATTCTTACGAGAGAAATTTGGGTGCAGACACACAAGAGGGAAGGCCATGTGAAGAACAGGCAGAGGTTGGAGTTACGCTGCGATAAACCAAGGAACACCAAGGATTGCTGGGAGCCGTCAGGAGCCTGGAAGAGGCAAGGAAGTGCCCCCCCGCCCCCTTGACTTCAGACTTCTAGAGCTGTGGGGCACTAGACTTCCAAAACTGTGATAGGATAAATTGCTGTTGCTTAAAGCCACCAGTTTGCAGTGTTTTTGTTACAGCAGCCCTAGGGAAAGAATACACTTGGAAAATTACCTGCCCAACTAGCCTGGGTCCTTTTTTGTGCCGGCCTCTTGAGCTCTTGCCCATCTTGTGCCATCACTTAATTCTAATACGGAGCTTCTGCCAACACAACTGTTTGATCTCACCAAACAGGTAACTGCAGTTCTCTCTAGGCTTCGGTCCTATTCTGCAGCCACCTGAGGACGTGGATGGCTGACAGACCTTGTTGCATTCCCCTCCCCCTGAGCTCATATCAGCGGTGGAGTGTTTTGCTCTCTTCTGAGCTAAGCGAGAATTTCCTTCCCATCACGTAGCAGCTATGCTGCCTACGTTAGTTCCAGTTCCCAGTCCGCAGTTTCTTCTTCTGTAAAATGGGAGCTGGAAAAGGTCAACCATACCTTACCTCCCATGCGGGATCTCTGTGGGTCAGAAAGCCCAGTGCAAATGCAAGAGGTTATTAGAAAGTTGTTCTGGAGGAAATGTGGTGATGGAGGGGAGGTATTTCCACTCTCTGGGGCCCCACCCCCTCTCCAGTACTGTGATTGCCCGGCAGATGGCGCTCCTCCAAAGAGGCCTGGAAATTTTGGCCTTCCTGTTTTTCCAGGGATTCCAAACTCAGCTGCCAGTTATTCCTAATCTTAGATGGTGCCCTTGATGGTTTCACTTAGGACTTCCTTTTCCTCGGAAGAGGAACTCCGAATAGTCCATGTTCCAGTGGTACTAATCTGAACACGATACTCCTCCACTTAAATCCCTCCATTTGCTGCCAGTTTCCACGTGGCTGAAGTCTAGACTCCTAAGCAGGACACGTAGGGCCTATGTCGACCTGCCTGTCTGCACTGTCGGCCCCAGCTCCAGAGAATCTCCACGACTGCTGTTCCCCCAGCAAACCAAACCCTTCCCACGGTGGCTTGTGAACCCCTCCATCAACAACGGAAATAACATTGTAGCCACTCACCTGACGCAGGCGAATCATTTTTTGTAAAGTAACCTCACAGCGAGGCCTTGTTCTGCCCAGGCGTCAAGTAAGGAAACTGAGACTCGGGGGTTAACAGAAGCCCGGGGCAACTGGCGCGTGGCAGCCATGGTTCAGTCCATCTCTCGTCTCGAAGCCCGGCTGGTCTCCTTCTTCTTTCAAAGTTCAGTGTCAGATTTATTTCCTAGAGCCCCGCCCCGACATCCTCAGTTCATCTGGGCCCCTGTAGCCACCATGGGTGAGGTGCCCCTGGGCTGCACTAGCAAAGGCCAACAGCTACCTCATCAAACAGCAACTGCAGCGTTAGTCCCCTCTCCCTCTCCAGACTGCAGCTGCTTGACGGCAGGAATCTGGAGTCAAGTCTGGAGCCTGGCACGTGGTGAGCATCCAGGGCGAAAGGGAGCCCTGGGATAGCCGGTGGAAGGGGACAGCAAGAAGGGGACTTCCCCAGGATGCGAGTTCAGGAAGACTCCACGCTCAGTTCGTGTTAGCCCTTGCCAATCTTTCCTGGCTAATTCCTTGGGACACAGTGTCCGCACTTGGAGGTGTGGCATCCGGGACCCCTTAGCTAGCACCGTGCAGAGGATCATCCTGACTTTCCTGGGTGCTATTTCATCTGAGGCGATGCAGTGCCGTGGTCCTGAGTTTTAGTTTCAGACCTGCTTCAGTCACCTACTGTGACCTTGGACATGGCACATAACCTCCTCGAGCTTTCATGTTCTAATCTGCAAAATGGGGCCATGCTGCTTACCTCATAGCGTTGACCTGGGGAGACGCAGGGACTCTATCACCTTGTGAGATGGCATCATGGTGGCTTTTTTGAATAGGCTGGGAAATGAAGACGGCGGGGGACCTTCAGAGTAGATGGAGACAGGGAAGTCTGTTGTGGGGCGGGGGCATGAGGCCTGAGCCAGCTCTGTGGCCCCATGAGGTATGGTCACGAGATTTGCCACTGCATTTCCTGTTTCCCAGGCACCCCCAAAATCTCCCAAGAATGGACCTCCATGGGCTAAGTCCTCAGCAGGTACCAGCTTTGGCCCCGAGTGGCCCTCGCAGATTCTAGTGGCAAATCCCCATTGTCATAATGGGAAGAAACTTGTAGGGCTGGCTGTACCCCTAAGGTTTCAACCATTTTATTTTTCTTAATTTTTCAAAAGATATGTTTGATTTTAGAGAGAGAGGAGGGGGAAGGGAAACATCAATTTGTTGTCTCCCATATGCGCCCAAACCAGGGACCGGACCCACAACCCTTCAGCGTTTGGCATGACGCTCAAAGCAAGCCACACCGGCCAGGGCTGTTTCAGTCGATTTAAAACGCCTCAGTCTCACCCACACATCTGGAAGCATTTTGTGCACATGGAAATGACCACCCACATACCCACATACCCACATGCTAGGCTTGGCTTCCTCTAGGAGAGTGGGGGACCCCTGTTTGTAAACAACTTTCTTGGGGAGGGTGACGGGGGCAGCGCTGAGATGGAGGTGGAACGGGGAGGCCAGACCAGTGCCAGACTGTTAACAGTCCCTCTAACGTGTCACCTCGCCCTTGGAGTGCCTGCGGCCCCATTTTCTAGCAGTTATTTCGGGTGCTGAACTGAAATCGGGGTCCGGAATCAATAGAAAAGGCCTCTCTGCGGCTGGCTCACCGGGTGCACCCCTGGCCACAGGGTGCCTGCAGCTGGTGGGAAGGCAAGGCTGGGCAAGCAGGTGGCAGTGCCCTCACAGGGCCCAAGTAAGGACAAAGGCCAGGTGTCCGAGACCAGGAGAAAAGCCCCTGCTTGTGCAGTCTCAGGTCCTCTCGTGCAGCTCAGTGGAGGAGTCACCTCCCCCAGGGGCCCCCACCCTCAGCCCCAGGCAGGCGGTTGTTCTTCCTCTGTTCCTGCCTCACCGGGAACAGCCAACGCTCCAAGCAGCGTCACCTGACTCCCCTGCAACCCCCAGGAGCAGGTCTTGTTTCAGATTTGTATCCCTGGTGCTGGGTCGGCGTTTAAAAGTCTCTGGGACTCAGAGAGAGGTGCTATATACGCTTGAAGGAGGCATGAGCTTCAAGATTTGGGGGCCAGATAGAAATGCGCTGAAGATGAACCAATTGAGGTTAGGTGTGAACAGTGACCGGAAGAGGTCGGTGGCTGCCTGCAACGTCTTCCCAGCACGTACACAGTCTCAGTGCATTCGAGGAGGAAACTACGCTGTTTCACTGTAAGTGGGGCGGCTGGCGGGGGGCACAGTGGTGTGAAAGCGAAACCTCCTCAGAGGGAGCAGCCAAGAACAGGTGGTCTCCTGGGGCCCTGTTTAGCCTGAGACTGTCAGAGGGACTGTTCCGTGGGGTCCTCTCTAGGCATCAAGACACCCGTCCACCCCACCCCTGCACCAAGAGGCCGGAGAAGATAGGAATATAGATTTTAATTCTTGTGCTGCTGCTGTTAACCAGAGTGCAATTAATCCATCCTTTGTGGATTCTGATGCCACAGTGTAAATGAGGTTTCACACGGAAACGCTCTGGAGCTAGTGGGACGCGGGGTGGCAGGAGGAGAAACAGAGTGAGCAGAGGACGGCTGCGAGTCTGCTCCTTCCCCGGCATCACAGGCCCACGGAGGGCCCTGGAGACGCACGGGCCCTTCCCGGTCAGCTGTCTCTAGCTCTGAGGCCAATGCTCGCTGAGTAGATGAGGTCCAGGGCAGAACTGACCACCAAATGGGGAAGCGATGTAGACCAAGGGAGCACAGGGGCCTTTGGGAAGCCACAGCCCTTCTCCATTTTCCTCCTAAGAGACCCTCCAACTAGCTGAGCCCTGGGGGAAGGACAGCAGCAGCAGCAGCTCACCCTCTGGGTCAGAACCACGCCGAGGATGGAGAGATGGGCCTCACGGAGAGGCAAGTAGCAGATAGTTGCGCATTGCTCTGCTTGAGCAGTAAGAGAGGACTCTCCCCCGAGGTCCGCTGAGTTCCAACACAGGGCTGGCTGTCATGGGGACTTCTTATAGTTTCCTAGTATCGGTAGGGTTAGAAGCTGGAGGGAGGCCACTTAAGCCCCGGAGCCTGGCCCCACTGGCTGCTGACAGGAGCTGGCATCTGGGAGTAGCCCAGACCGTCTGGACAACGCCATTCCTCTCATCAGGAGTCGGGTGATCGGGTCCAGGGCAAAGGCACTGGGCCCGGTGCAGCTAGGAGTCCGAGACACACAGGGCTTCCACCGCATCGCTCAGACCCTGGTTGACACCCCCCACAGCCAGGAGGCAGTTCTTGACCACGATGCTGGAGCAGGCGCAGCGGGGCGTGGGCATGGCTGGGAGCACCTCCCACCTGTTCTTCCCTGGGTGGAATGCCTCCGCGGTCTCCAGGACAGTGGGTTGGTTCCCTGAAAGGGAACCAGAACTCACAAAGGAGTCCAGCCACCAGTCCATGCCCTGCACTCCCTCCACCTCCCTTGCTCCCACCTGCAGAAGCCAAGTGACCTCAACTTCCACCAGGCTCCTCCCTGCCAGGGGCCAGCAGCTTTGGTCAAACAGCCACTTTGCCCCTGGCACCTTCCGTCTTCCCACCGCTTCAGGAGGAAGCTTTCTTTCCCCAACCCCCTGCTCTTACCAGAAGTTTCTGAACACTATTGCCTCCCTCCTGCCTTGTACGAAAAAGCAGCCCACGTGGTCTAGCTCACACCGTGCCCCTTTCACGGGCTGGTGAAGTGGAGTCTGCCCGCACAAATGTCTGGAGGCCTGCTGCCCACATCTCTCTCCCTGTCGATGTTGGGGTTCTGCTTTCAAACTATCACTAACCGCTGGAAGGGTAACTCGGCGAGTCCTGGACTCATCACACTAACTTATTTGGTCGAACTGCTTTCCTATTCCCTGACAGGGCCGGGTATCCTAGGGGGAGAGATGGTCAGAGAAAGGACCAAGGCCAGTCCCTGCCACAGGTCTGTCTCCACCATTCCTGGCTGGGGCTCCCAGGGGTCTGTGCTGAGCACCCCTGTGTAACATGGTCATCAGTATGTCGCTTACGCTCTCTGGGCCTCAGTGTCCCCTGTTTGAGAGGGCAGAAAGACTACATCTGGGGCCCGTACATTGACACATGACATCCAGGCTAGGAGAAGGGAATGGCTGGAATTCTTTGGAATGAAGCGTTAGGCAGGCAGTGTGCAAGGAGCCAGCGTCTGCTCCTGCTCAAGCAGAGTGCCCAGGGTCCACCAAACACCAGGACCACGGTACCAGCCCGGAAGCTCCATCCTTACCAAGGCCACCGGCCACTATGACCCGCCCACTCAGAGAGCCGGCCACAAAGTCTGCGCGCCGCTTCTTGAGGAAGAAAGAGCGTTCCATCTTCAACCACCCCCCTACAGGCATGGATGACAGCAAGATTTAGAGAGGATTAGATGCCACCCCAGCACCCCCAGGACATGCTGAGCCCCAATCAGCTGTCCCCCTCGGCACAGCCCCCATTCCATCTGCCCTTCGTGCTCAGGTCCTGCTGTGACCCTCCGTGGCTCCCACCCTCTCCCACGTTTGCTGCAGTCTTGGAACGACAGTCCCCGCAACAAGTGGCCTGTTCCTCCTCTGTTCTCGCAGGCTCGAAGCTGGAGAAAATCTAAATAGAGGCTGCGAGCACCCGGCAGGATCCTTTCGTTCCCCCGTGAGTGAAAGCCAGGGAGCCTCCCTCATCTGGCCTGCCTGGACGGTGTGAGAGGAGACCATAGGTGGAAAAGGCTCGGACGAAAACTACCAACCCCCAAAGGGCGCCTTGTACAGATGAAAGGATTTGGTCCAAGAGCATCCCTGAATGGAGAGGGGTGTTTAGACTTCTGAAAGGCTCACCCAGCTGGGTAAGTAGCCCTGAGGGGCTGAATGGGACAGACGTACAGTGGGGGGAGGCCACCAGACGCAGGCAGCACCCAGCTCACCCTGTTCCATGTCAAACACATCCATGGTCCGGAGGAACTTGGGCTGCCGGTACAGCCGGCCCTGCCGCAGGCCTCCCAGGCTGTACAGGCGGTCGTCCAGGGTCACAAAGCTGGAGAAGGCCCGCTTACAGGGCATGCTGGGGAACTTGGTCCAGGAGCGAGTCTCAGTGTCAAAGACCTCAAAGGCGTTGACTGCATACTTGGACTGTCGTCCTCCTGGAGAGCAGAGCAAGGTGGGGCTTGGGCAGAAGAGTAAGCCCCTGAGGACAGGGACTGGGCTTCCCTTCTGACTGTTACTGATTCCACAAAAGCCCCCGGAGGGATGGGGCCACATGCTCACCCTCTGGTGCCCAGGCATCACACGCAGGCATCGCTTCCCACGGGAAATGGTCCAGGGGAGGGAAAGGGGGACTGATGTGGGACAGCCAACCCGTCCTTACCCAGCACATAGATCTTGGAACCTCGAAGGAAAGAGGTGGCAGCATATCTCGGGGTGGGCATGGGTGCTAGCGACACCCACATGTCCTTGAGCATGTCATAGTGTTGAAGGTGGTTGTGCGGACGGAGGTCCAGGCCCATCCCACCTGCCGCGTACACTCGGTAATCTAAGGAGAAAGGTCACACGCAACCCCTGGCTCAGCTCAAGGCCACCATGACACAGGCTCATCAGTATACGCCACCTACCACCGACACTGAAGCCAGGGCGGGGTCCCGACTGCCGCTCTGCCAGAGTGAGCCACACACACGCCAGTGGGGGTGAGGCAACGTTTCAAGCCCCTGCTGTAGTTGAGCCTGGGACTTCTTGAAGCCATGTCAGGCCTGCATGCCTTAGCCCTCCTGGGTGCCCAGCCCTGAACTGAGCCTGAAACACCAAGCCTCACGCAGGAGCAAACTGCAGTGGAGTCTAGACCTGGACAATCCTTTGCAGGCCTCGCTCCCTCCATTCTCCTCCCTCCTGGGCAGCCAGAGGGGATGCGAAAGAGGAGGGGCATCGCTCTTATATCTCCCCCGAAGTGGCATGGCCCAGGCACTCCAGGACTGGAACTTTGTGGACCCAGCAGGGGCCCTTGGAAATGAGGTTTGCCCTGCAGTCATTGGCCTTGTGGGACACCGGACTGCTGCTGCTTCCTTTGCTTTCGGCCCTCTCCATGGGGAATGCCATCCTCCTTCACATACTGGGAAGCTTGTGGGCTCCAAGAGGCAACTACACTAAGTGGTGAAGCGGGAGGGCGGCTGAGGGTGAGGCTTGGAGGAGGGAAAACTGGCCCCTTCAGGAAACCCTTCCCGGGCAGCAAGCTAAGCACTCTGGGAAGAGCAGCGGTCCCTCATGCTCTACTGCTGTCGGCTGCAGGTGGCTTTTCATCAAGGGCGGGCAAGGCATTGAGGTGTCCCTGGGCCTCACCCCAGTCCCTCCCACAGTCTGTCAGGGACATGGCCCCCCACAGGGCTCTCTCTGTCCTAGGGACTCGCTCCCACCTCCCAACCTCCTAGCAGCCAGCCCTCACCACTCTGACTCTAACGGGCCTTTGCTCTTCAAGACTAGTTAAGGAATGAATACTGTTTCCTTCTACTTTCCAATCTCACCGAAAAAAAAGAAAGCAAAAAATCCCACCCCTCACCTGAGCCTGTGAGATGGGACCTGCTAATAAATTTACCTTACACAAGCTCCGCCCCTCCCAGCCCGTGCCACTGAAACACCCCTCGAGCAGGGAATCCTCCAGGCCCTTCCACTCATCCTTCCGTAGGCACCTGGTGTCCCTGAACGCCAAGGCTGGACGAGGGCACCGGTGCAGGCTGGCCATGACACCTGCCTCCCTCTAGTCACCGCACATTACTGAAATAGCCTGTCTGTTTTTTCCCATAGACTGTAGGTCGTTGAGCATTTGTTATGACCTGGCATCTGGCACGAAGCCTGCCATGCAGGCATATACATGCTTATTAAAGCCATTGATGGACCCATTCGATGCCATAGTTAAGGGCATAGACTCAGTCATCACTTACTGTGCAACCGTGGGCAAGCTTTTTAACTTCTCTGGGCCTCCCATTGCTTCTCTCTAAATTAGGATCACAATCTCACCTCGTCAGACAGGTTGTGGGGATCAAAGAGGTTAATAGATATAAAACACATACGGTAAAGACTCAATAAATGTTAGTTCTTAATCCTTCAGCACCATTCACTGAGACCTGGGGGTAAAGGAGTACTCTCCCCCGGTTTCCCCATGGGCCTTCATGCCTTCCATCTTTCTTACTGGGAGTTTGTGGAGGCTCCACTGACCACTCTGCCCTGAAGGATTCTGGGCTAGAGCTTCTCTCCGGTCCTCTTCCTTGGTCAGACCTGGGCTCCTGAGGGCAGAGACTAGACCTTCGGCCTCTTTTCCTCCTCCCTGGAACCTGGACCTATGCCAGGGACAGAGCAGGCGCTAGACTGGTTCCTGCTCTATGGCAGCTCCAGCCGGCAGCTGGATGACTTCGCAAGAGAGGGAGGGAAGGTTGCATCCTATTAAGCTTGTCTGGATTTGGGGGTCTCCTGATTCCTAGCGGACCACTTCCCATAAAACCCTTTGTGTTTTAGCAAAAGAACTTTTGGAGCCCTGCCTATGCTCTGGGCTGTTCCAGGCCAGAAGAGAAGGAAAGTAGGGGCTTGGAGAAAGTGCAATGAGTCATAAAACCACATGGTCAGCACACGCTGACCCTGAGAACTCAGGTGGGCAGGATGCCTTATCAGTATCTCAGGTGAGGAGACAGAGGGAGGGCTTGAGCGTGGAGAGGGGGCCCTGGAGTCAGGTCCCAAAGCGCCCTCAGTGGGGCCTGGTGATGAGGCAACATGGTAGGAACATCGCCAGGACCCCAAATATGTGTCTGGAGAGGGGCAGGTGCAAGGCAGTTTCAGGGGATGGGGTGTTGTGGGTGGTAGGCTCCATCATTTGGCTGAGTGAGGGGGTCTGCAGAGCCATTGCACTCACCTCCAGTTCTCCCCTCTAGCCCAGCCTGCCCAGTTTGTCAGGGGGGAGCCTGGTGGAGTGGAGATCTGGCATCATATGGAATTACTAGACACTTCGCTTGATGAGACTCAGTTTTCCCATCTGCAAAGTAAGGCCACTGGGTCTCTACCTTTAGTGTCTATTTCAAGGATCAAATGTGATAGTGGGTCCAGACTCAGTGCTGGTTCCTATCCCTTTCCCCATGGTCTCCCCAATTCCTTCTCTCCACCCACCCTCAGCCCTTGCCCCACTTGCCTTTGGCCGTGACAGAAATGCCCATGGCGGCCTCCCGCAGAACGCTCCTCTTCTTCCACTTGCCCTCATCGATGTTGTACATCTCCACAACCTTCAGGGGCAGCTGATTAATGCCCACACCCCCAATCACCATGATCCTCTTTCCCAGAGCAGTGATGGCCACCCCGGCCCGGGCTGTGGGCAGCGGGGGGAGGGCGGTCCACTGGTCAGCCTCGGGGGAGTAGACCTCAAAGCAGTCCCTAGGGACACCATTGTCATCACATCCCCCAATGGCATAGACCTGCCCCCCAGTCTCCAGCAGGGCGCAGTAGACCCGGCGGCTGGGCAGTGGCGCCAGGCGCTTCCACTGGAAGTCCTTGACGTCGGGCACCTCCATGGCAGCCCCAGAGGCCCCTCCAGCCGCGCCCCCGAGCCGCGGAGCGCCAGGGCCGTGGCAGAGGTGCGAGCCACCGGTGGTGGGAGGACGAAGGTGCCGGCTACTCCGCGTCCCCTCTCGCCGCCTCCATCCCACTCCCGTGGTCCAGCTAGGGCCCCGACGCCGGCCAGCGCTTCATGGTCTTTCAAGACTCAGCAGTCCCGTAGCATCCACGCTGGGCCCTGAGGGAGAAACGCCGCGAGTCAAGGGCGGTCGTGCCACGCGCCCTAGCCTCCTAGCACCCGCGGCGGGGCGGGCTCCCAACCCTCCCCGCCGCCCCCCACAACTTTAAAGAAAGGACTCCTCGGCCAAGGGCGCCACCCCGCGGCGGCATCACGCCCTGTAACGCTTTGTCCTCCACCCTTACCAGACTGCTTATTGAAGACCTGCGGGGGCGCGTGGAGCGCGTGGTGTGGGACTTGCTGGGTGCGGCAGGGGCTTTCTCGGTTCCGAGTTCTTGGCTTCGCCCAGCTAAACAAGGAGTTAACACCTTTGGGCGTCCACACCTCCCACCTCTACCTGTCTCCCCCTCCCAGCAGTCTCCCGTCCCCGCCCCCACGCCTCTTACCCAGCCTGGCAGAGCAGCTTGGCGGGAGGCGCAGACAGCGCATCACCCGAGAGCCAGGAGCCCCAGCTCAGCGACGCAGGAAACGAGGGACAGGCGCTCTATCCTTCCCCAGTCCGCACCCCGCTGTTAGATATGCAGAGGAAGAGAATAAATGAACAGCAGGAAGGAGAAGAGGGGCTGCCGCGGGGGAGGAGCCGGGCCAGCCAGCCTGGTCCACGCAGCCCCACCCGCAGCTGCTGCCACACCTGTGCAGGAGTCCGCGTGCGCCCCGCGGCGGAACAGCTGTGACCTCTTTACATAAGCCCTGGCGGCTCTGGGCCTGCGGGGGAGGGAAGGGGCCTGGAGCAGCTCACCTTGTCTACAGGGTCAGGGCTATCAGGGCATTAAGTACCCAGATGCTGGGGCAAGACTCCCTCCAGTGTGGGGGTGGGAGGTTTGTGAATGTTTGTTTTAGATGGAGAGGCGGAGAGAGTCCAATTACCAGATTATCTACAGTACACAGACTCAGCTCCTGGCAGGCTGGCTCCATAGTCAGCTTTGCTTTAGGGGGAGCTATTATCAAATGGTTTAACCTAATAGAATCAACTGATGTGGGTGTGATCTACGCAGACCTGACCCAGGTGCATCCAAACAAGTAAGCACCAACCAGCATACGTATGTATACTTAACACATCACCTCTTCTCACCCCCGCAAATAAACACGTCCACGAAGAAATTGACAAATGCACCAATATGTGGACACACAACCAGAGACACCAACACAGACACACTCATGGGCTTTCCCTCCCCCACCCCCTTCTTCATACACTTTGGGAGGGGAAACCTGGGTAGCCAATCATGGCCCTCAGCGCCCACCGGGCTTGCCAAATAACTCTTTGAAGCCCCTCCCTAGTAGCCTTTTCAGGACAGTAGTCCGCAGTGACAAAGCTGCCAATGACTCCAGTGGCCACCTGGTCAGAGGGACTGCAAGGCCTGCAGGGTCCTTGTCCTACTTGGCCATAGCCAAGTCTTGAGATGCTCAGGGTTGGGAATCGGAGACACCTGGGTTTGAATTCTGGCTCTGAAATTAATTAATGACTCTGAGCCCCAGTTTCCTTCTATTATTTTAATTAACCTTTTTATTTTGAGATGAATTGTCGATTCACATGCAGTTGTAAGAAATAACACCATTTACTCAGTTTCCTTTATGGTAATGTCTTGCAAAACTTAAAGTGCAGTATCATAACCAGGATATGGAAACTGACCCGTGAAGATACAGGGCATTTCCATCACCATAAAGATTCTGCATGTTGCCCTTTTATAGCCACACCTCCTTCTCTTCTGCTTCTTTCCCCCCAACCCCTGGCAAACACCGATCTGTTCTCCATTTCCATAGTTTTGTCATTTCAGAAATGTTCTGTAAGTAGAATCATACAGTACGTATACCTTTTGGGATGGGCTTCTCCTCCCCCAGCAGAATTCTGTGGAGATTCATTTAAGTTGTGGCCTATACCAATAGTTCATTCCATTTTATTTCTGAGTAGCATTCCATGGTGTAGATATATCCCTGTAGACTATTGTAAAGATTAAATGAGATATTATTTGCAAAGTGTTCAGTTTAGCTTCTGAGATACAACAAGGGCCTGGTGCATCGCTATTAACTGAGAACAAGCACACGCACTTTGCCCCTTATTTAGAAATGACTTCCTGTGAGAGACCAAAGTCACAGCTCACCACAGGCCCACTTCAATGTCTTGAGCCCTTAGCTTAGAAAGCCCACTGTTTTCCGTTTGAATTCTCTGTACTTACAGAGTAAGCAGCTCTAGGACCTTCCCAGAGGAATGCTGTGTTCTGTTTTCTCTATTCATTAGGAACTCATAAATTTCAAAAGAATGTGTTCTGAATTAATGAAGTTTCACAGGAAACATTTCTCTTTTTCCTAGGGATCACAATCTGCTCAGAGGAATAGAGAACAAACCCTCAACACTCAACTTGAACTGTGTTCACAAAATCATGAAGATTTAAAGTCATAGACCATCCTCACAGAAGCTAGGTTTGGTCCTTCTTCAGCCTCTCTTGCCCGCTGAGCCTCCTACCAAAGCAGTGAGCCAAGGCTTCTTGTGCCCCGCCCCCTCCCCGCTGGGGCAGCTTTGTAAGCAGCTATACTACAGAGTTCCATACTACTTTATGTTTGCATAGCTCATTGAGTTAAACTAAGCCCTTGCACATCCTATTCTCATAATCTTTTTTTTCAGTCCTCACCCAAAGGTATATCCATTGATTTGGGATGTTCAAGCCCTGACCAGGAATCGGATCCATGACCTTTTGGTTCATGGGATGACGCTCTAACCAACTGAGCCACACCAGTCAGAGCCATTTTCTCATAATCTTAAAACAATCCTGGGAAAGGCCGCAAGGGCAGGTGTCAGCATCTGCTTTTTACAGACGAGGAGCTGAGACTTAGTGAAATGAAGTAACTGACTTCTGGCCACGTGAGCTGCTCTGGGTGGGTCTGGTTTGTGGCTGCCACATCCAGTGCTCTTCCATTTGATCACAATGAAATCCCAAATGAAAGAATTGTACACTATTAAGGACACCGAGCTTACTGGCTCTCACCTGGCTTTTTGTCCAGTTACAGTGAAGGAAGGAGCCCAGACCCCAAAGTGTCCCCATCCCATACCGTGTGTGCTGGGCAGCATAGCTGGAAAAGGACTGGAATCCTGCTGCAGAATAGGCCCATTTCCAACCTAATGCTCATGTCTCACAGGCACAGGCCTCCATGAGGACCATGGGATGCAGGGACTCAGACCTGCGGGAAATACGGAGAACAGGATGCCTTCCAGGCCGTGGCCTAATTGCTTGTTCTGGAAGTCTTGGCTTCTCTTCATCTTCCCCACTCCTTTCCCCATGGCTCTTCCTCCCGCCAGGTGACATCCTTTAGTCTTTGCAGTGAGTGCACTTTGAGGAAGCTTGTAACCTAGCAACCACCACTTAAGATTCCCTGCGTCACCCGCAGTTTCCCTGCCTGGGCTGCGTGCAACTAGCTGGGGCTTCGAGGAGTGCCAAGCAGAGGTGGGGGCCAGGGACCCGCCACGCCATTCCGGCGTGCAACTGCCTTGCCTGTGAGGAATTTCTTGTCAACCCAAACCCTTCCTGCTCTAAGACCTTGCATTGCATGGGGCCTGGGCTTCTCTCTCGAAAAAGTGTTTGACTTTTTGCCTGGGTTACAAGGTGGTATTGGGAGGGTAGGGAAGTGAGGAAGGAAAGAAAGTTTGTGAGTCTCTAAAGATAAAGCCTCTGGTACCGTGGAGTCTTTATTATTATGATGCCGATGCATCAGTTAAACTTGTTGAGGGGTGCTCAGCCCCAGAAAAAGTCACAGCTGGGGTTTAGTCAGGTCTACTTTACATGCAATAAAATGCACAAATTAACTCATTGGGCTTATTAGGTATTCAGCAAGGGCCTGACCTCACCTAACCGGTAGGTTTTGGGGAAGCTGAGGCTGGTGGTGGGAAGGCAGTCTCTTCCCTGTAAACCAGGCGGATTCCCAGTGTGGCAAACCATGGACTTGAAGGGACTGGTGAAATCCCAAGTGTCGGGCACATCGGGGGATGGGGAAGGAGGAGTCGTTAGCTCCCACGAGCTCCTTCTCCCTCCTCAGTAATATTCAACTGCCGTCCTGGCAGCGGGCACCGCTACGACACCCTCGGCGGGGCCCTGTGCTGGCTGGCGGACCCACCTGGAGCTCCCAAAGCTGGGATCCCCTCCTCTCCTTAGTTCTCTTTCTGTAGTGCCCCACACATTACAGGTAGTAGGGAAGTGTGTGCACGCTGGACTCAGAGAGACTGGGCCTGAAATCTGGTGTGGCCACCCCCTAGCTGTGTGACTGTGAATAAGTCACTGAGCCCCCGGATCTGAGCTCCTCCTCTGTGAAAAGGAAAGAAGGAAACCTGCTTTCTGGAGTTGTGGGAGGAACGAGATGCCGGGTGTAATCCTTGGGCAGGTACTAAGTACTCTGTCAAGATCCTTCCTCCGTGCGATGATAAGTTTTCGAAACTCTGACCATCTGTGACTTCAGGCCAGTGTGCCCCAAGAGCAGGCGCCAGTTTCACAAGACAGGCACCTTACTGGGCCTCATGACCTCCCTGGCTGCAGTCATTTTTGGGTCTCCGTGTTGGACAGAGTATCTTTTGTCCTGGAGAGAAAAAATCTTTTCCTCCGCAGCCTAATGCCACTCTAATCTGGAGAACAGCCAATGCCCTTCCATCAGAGAATCACCTCCTCACCCCTCACCAGGAGCTTGGGGCTGTATTCCGGGCAGGCAGTGAGAAGACTCACCCAGTGGGACGCAGGCTGCCTGCAGATCAAGGGAAGGGGAAAGGCCCCCAACACGGGGGAGAGTCTCATCCCGGCCTCCTTCCGCCCTGCCCCGTCCTAACCTCAGGCCAGAGGAAGGATTTAGGGCTTATGGAAACTTGGTCGGAGAGGGTGGGGCACAGGTGCCAGCAGTCGGAACCATAATCTGCATCTGCTCACAGGGCACCGGGGTGAGAATCGCATGTGGGGTCCTGCAAAATGGCCTCAGACCTGCGGTTTCCTCTAATCCTGACCACACAGCCTGGATTAGAGCTCAGTTGCCAGGCTTTTTCAACTACCCGCCCTGCTCCCTCATCTTCCAGAGCCCAGCTTTGTGCCTGCAGCCCAGAGGGACTTAAGGGTATCAGGGAGGAAAGCATCTGTCCACTTATGAGCAACCCCCTGCCCGTTTAGGTAAAATTGGGACACTGGAAAGTGGATCTCGGGGGTGGGATGGTGGGGTGTGGGGAAGGGTCGTCTTGGTTTTCAGATCCAGGGGTTGCATGAATTAGGGAAAAAAGAGTTCAGAGGTTTAGTTCGGTATTTCTGAGGAGAGAGGCGCTGCCACAGGATCTAAACAACCCCCTGCTGTTGGATGTGCGAGATGGCCCTGCTGGCGGGAAGCCAAATGCTCTCTAAGTGCCCTTGGCTACTTCCCTGTGTTTGCTGGGAAACACAGGGAAGTCGTAAAAGAAAATGGGCCTTAGAATAAAGCCTGAGGATCTGGGTTATAAACAAGGAAGAACTTCCTGCCCAGGAGCATCAGAAAACTCAAACACCAGCATGAGGGAGGTGAGAGGCCATGGCGTCACCTCCCCTGGGAGGTACTCGCAACAGGACAGGAGCGGGACTGAGAGTCAGGACACCTCCGTCCCAGGGAGGACGTCTCCTCCCTGGGGCTCTGCACTCGGGGCCAGTCCCCGTGCTCCTGTCTGTGAAGTCAGAAGGGAAGAGGAAGAACAGCAGTCCGAGGTCTCTCCCAGCTGGAGAATTCTTACTCCTAGGGGCATCCAGGGCAGGACACCCTAAAGAAAGAGTTGTTTCGGCGTAGTGACAAAGCAGCAGATTCCAGAAAGAGCAACCTCGCATTCCCGGGTGGTACAAACGCACAGAGGTCTGGCCCCACCTACTCTCAGAGGCACTGCCAGCTGCCCAAGGTCCAGTCACCAGAAGGGGGTTCACCGGGGGCCTTCCCCTCCCTGTGTTGCTGCCACCGCCTTCGCATCACACCAGTCAGGCCAGGACCGGGGCCATGCGACAGCTGCAGGTATCGCTGTGGGGCTGGCACCTTGTAGACCATGGGCACCCACCTGGAAACCTAATCACACTTCCTGTTGGGTCTGACACTTCTGGGGTGCCTGTCACCTCCCCACCAGCTGCCAGGACAGGAGGCAGAGCATTCCAGAGCTCAGGTCATCTTGATTCTGGTCCTTCCTCTCAAAGCAAAAACGTGTCCATTTGTCCCGGGTCCATTTGAACCCACCTCTTCTAATGGAGAGGACAGCAGAGCCTTCGTGGGGGCCTGGGCAGCTCTGCAGAGGAGCAGAGGGCACAGGCTGGGGAAGGCAGCCACTGACCACTCACGCATGGCTTTTTAAATGCCCATTAGTAAGTTAATACTGCCATTTCCAGAGTCAGCAGCACCCTCCATTCTTCTTAATTAAAAGAGCTCCACGTCCTGGCAGAGCTGAGAGAGGGCTCTGAGTGATTGACACACTAGCCTGCTCCTCCAGCTGGGAAATCGGTGCAGAAGGTTGATTGGCAGATGGTCAGCCTGCCTGTCATGGATGGTGTGTTGCCTGCACGGGGCAGAGGGGTGGGAGGGGATGAGGTAAAGAGGGGCTGGCTCTCCAGCCAGCAGACTCTGAAGGAGGGGGCCACAGCTGGTCCCACAGAGTTCTGCAGGCCCAGCGGTAAGGCCTTTCTGGAACAAAAGGCTGAACAAAGCCTCTCCCATGTACCTCCCTCTGAGTCCCTCATCCCAGCAAAGCTATCTGATCTGGAGGACAAAAGCTCAGGCTGTGAGGCTATTGTCTCATCTCTGCCCTGGAGAGAAAGGGTCCACTCCCCCCAGATTCCCCTCATTTCCAGGTGAGTATCGCTCACCTGAGAAAAGACGTTTACTGGGTTTCTGTTGGGTTGCCGCAGCTCACCGAAGAGGAGGGTTTCTTGTGGCCTGACTTCCCCTCCTTCATGCCTCCCCGCCGGTGCCAGCGCCAGTGCACAGTCTTGTCTGAACCTGACGTGGGCGGCATCGAGGCTCTGGGCCCTTTTATGAGGCAGGGAAGAGGGTGTGGAGGGCTCCCGAGTGTGACATGCGAGATGACCCTTGGTGCATGTCCTCTAGGGAACCGGGAAGCGAGAGCCATCACCGTCAGAGGTGCTGGCCGTCTTCTGCCTCTCTTCTCACCAGGCCTTGGGGCAGCTTCTAAGCCGGGGCAGCCTTGTTCTGCACCTTGGGCCTCTGCTCCCCTTCAGAACCCCCCCGTCCTGCATGCTGGGGAGAAGCGGGTCCAGCTCACCCTCCAGCTTGAAGGCGGTGACTGTCTGCCGTGGGCAAAACCTCCACAGAGCTATGGAGTGGCTCCCATCCGGCTGTGTCTCCCTTCCCTCTTCCCCTCATCCTCTCCTCTGGTGCTTCACACACACACTCGCACACTCGATTCATGCGTGAGCACTCACAGATACACACACACACACACCCAAGCACACATGCCCTCCTCCCCAGAGGTCTGGGGAAGGGGCCAGCAGAGGCGTATTCAAGAAGAGGGCACGGGCACTGCAGGGCAGGCCTCGTCCGGGGCCCTGCGTCAGCCCTCTCCTCCCACGGGAGTCCCGGCAACCCGGCTCAGCAGCAAGGTTGCCATCTGGTGTGGCGACCTGTGTCCTCTCTGTGCTAGAGACAGAGAAGCGGGAGGTAGAATGGCTGCAAGTGGGCTGTGTGTGTGTGTGTGTGTGTGTGTGTGTGTAGGGATAAATGTAAGAGAGTCCAGGAAAAGGGAGGAACAGGCCAAGCCTTGGGTGAATGAGAGGGCCTGCAGGCCACAGGCATGGGCGGGCACTCACTCCCCGGGCGGGCAGGTGTGCCGCAGGAGGGCCCCCCCACCACTTTCCCAACGGAGAAGGGAGCAGCAGGGCACCCTCTCCTTGAGCGCGTCCCCCAGCCGGGCACCAGAGGAATGGGGCTGCCCGCTTACTGCCCAGGAGCCATCGTCCTTCCCTACACATCACCAGGCAAGAAGTGGAATGACACCTCTACTCAGGCCCTGACCTAATGGCTGGCACCCGGGCGGGGACCGTGACCAGGGATCCTGCGTGTCCTTCTGCCCCTGGCAGTCCTGGCCCAAAGAGTGCTGTTCGTTTCCTTGAATGGCACCCCTCCCCTGGGTCCCGGCCCCAGGAATTATGTTCCGAGAAGTTCCTCTGACAGACACCCTGAAATCACAGGCGAAGGCCTCTGCTAACAGCCTAGGTCAGGATGACTCGGGGCCCATGCCAGCCTATTCCCTGTTTTAGTACGGCCCGTGAACTCCGAACAGTTTTTACGTTTTTAAATGATTGGAGAAAAAAACAAAGAAAAATATTTCATGATGTGTGAAAATGATATGCATTTTACATTTCAGTGTCTATGAATAGTTGTAAACGTAGCCCCGCTCATCCATTTACATGCGGCTGCTTTCCGGGGCCAACGGCGGAGCAGCGTGGTTGCAACAGACAGTGTACAGCCCTCAAAGTGTGAAATATTTACTACGTGGCCCTTTGCAGAAAGTGTCTGTCCCCACCCCCATCTTAGGCTTTTTTAAGGGACCGAGGGATACCACCTTTTTCTGACGTGTTTAGTTGGCACAGCAATAGCTCACAAGAGTGGAAGGAGAGTAACGTTTGTTGGGCACCTACTGTATACCAGGCACAGTTTCTCTGCCTATCACATAATCTTTCCAGCAATCTGAGAGGAGCAAGCACTAACAGCTGCTTACACTATGAAGGCGCTGAGGCTCAGAGAGATTAGGAAACTCACCCCGATTGTCACAGCTCATCAAAGAGGACCCCGAATTCAAACCTGGGTCTGTCTGATGCCAAAGCTCATATCCTCTCCAGGCCACATGCTTCTAAGATGACCTCCAGCAGCCTAGGAGAGACCGGCCCCAAAGGTCACGGGTTTGGGCATTCCCATCAATAGGAGGGGGAATCCAGACTCAGGCTTCAGGGACCCAGCCCCTCCTAGGCTCCCTCAGCCTCAGCGCCCAGTGTTCGGGTGAGGGGAGTGTGGGCCACAGGCCGCAAGTCACTGACATGGCAACAGTGACAACTCGGTGCAACTTCGCATCGGCACTACCCCCCTCCTCCCGCCTGCTTCCTCCTCTCTTGCTATCTATTTTCATCACTTGTTAGCTTTCCTTTGGGAAGATTCAATTTGCATTTAAATAGGATACCTCTGGAATGGCTCTGATATAACGTTAAGGCACTAATTACAAATTCATTTCTCTTTAAATATTAAGGCACTTCAGTTCATCTCAGGGGTGATGGAAAGCAGCAGGAATGCTTGGTATTTATGAGTAATGAATACTGGTCTGTTTACCGCAAGGCTTTTACAGCTCCCCACCAGCAGAGGGCAGAGAGGAGGTGTTCATCAGGCCCAGGGAAGCGGGTGGTGGGCTTGGGAGCCTTAGACCAACTAAAAATAAACGTGCAACAGCAATAATGCTTGAAAGAAGCTGGAGACAGCCAGCAGGATAGAAGCTCCTAGCCTGGGGCACAGGGATGGATGTCCTCAGGCTGCCAGTTGCCCGAGTTGCTTATAAGTGTCTCAGGGCAGGGTCCCTGCCCTTCTTACTCATCACTCTTCCATCACCACACCTAACGCCTGGCCTGCCTGAGGGCTCCGGAAATATTTGCTGAATGAATGAGTGAGTCAACCAATCAATCAATTACGGGAGAGCTCATTCACTCAACTGTACTATGAGTCAGGTGTTGTACTAGATGATTTTCTTGTCTCCTCGTTAAATAATTTATTCCTCTGCTTTCCCCTCAGAGCCGTGTAGATGATACACTAATTCTCCTTTATCTCAAAGAATAGTATTTTGCATTCTACATGCTGATTTATAATTTTACCTTCATATGCCACAGTTAATAATTATATTAAATTGCAAGGTAAGTCCAGTTTTATTATTCCCACTTCTCAGGTGAGAGAGCAGACCAAAGCAGGTGATGAGATTAGCCTCAGCGCACCTAGTTCAATTGGAGGCTTAGCCAGGGCCTGAACCCTGGTCTTGGTGTTCCTGGCCTGGGTCTCTTTCAGGTGTCACCCCTCTGCCACCCCAGTTCTGGTCCCTCTACTATTCACAGAGTCACACCCCAAATTTGTCCTCAAGGTGCTGGGAACCAGGAAGTGCAGAAGACCACAGTTCAGCCCAGCCTTTGGGCAGGCGCCCCGCAGGCCTCTCCTGCCCCGGCCTCCACCTTGGCGTGGTGCTCTCTGCAGCCTGCGCTCCTCCCTCCCGGCTGGAGTCCCGTTTGTTCTTCAGTGTCCAGCCTCGGTGTCCTCCAGGAGCCGCGCACTATCCCTGTTGATAGCGGTAATCTTTCCCATGTTTCCAAAAAGCTTTATCTGTACCTGTGTTAGCACTTAGGATGGCCTTGCATGATAACCACCACCAATACTTACAGCACTGTGCCTAATTCTTTACATATTTTATATAATTTGAACTTCATATGAACTTAACAACAACAATAGTGATAATAGGTAGTAAATGTATGAGGATTATTGAACTGGTGTAAGTTTATGTGTGTGTGTATAATTTCACCTATAATGTAGGCACTGTTTTTATCCCCATTTTGCAGATAAGAAAACTGAGACTTAGAGAGGTTAGGTGATCTCCCCAAGGTCACATAGCCAGAAGATGCTGTGAAATCCAGCTTGCCTGACCCCATCCATGCCCATCTGTGTAGATAGATGTTCTTCCTTACTCAGCATTTTGAAGGCAGGAACTATGCTGCGTGTCATTCTCGCAGCCCCCTTGGGGCCAAGCACAGCAGCTTGCACAGAGCTGATATCCAGCCAGTTGAGCTGAATTCAGACCAGAAGCTAAAAGTTCCGGATGTTGGCTGCACGTTGGTCAGTCTGCACCTGAGAGAGTGATCCTCGAAGTTAATGATCTAGGTTAAAACCAGCTGGGAAGGACCCTTGCCGGTAAAGCCAGAGAGGCCCACCCAGCTGGGGAAGAAAGGCACTTAGACATCCCCTGCCCCCGAACCCCAGGCCAGCCTGTGTGGGCTAAGCAGTCCTCCTCTCCTGTCGCCACTGCCACTGCCGTCTCCCCAGCAGCAGGCGCTAGGAATGCCAAGATGACGCCGTGCACAGATAATTTTAAAAAAACCTTACCTGACCAGGGAAAAGGGGTGCCAGGTGATCTTCCGCCAAAAACAAAGAAGGGGCGGGGGCTGAAGAGGGTCTGGCAGGGTTGGCTGGAGGCTCCTCCCAGGAGCAGGCTGAGGGCAGGGTTGGCAGGCTCCCCGGGGACCCCAGGGCTTCTTCTGCAACTGAACGACCCACTGCTGCTGTCTCTGACAGATGAGCTGGAGGAGAACCAGGCCCTGGGCAGAGGGCCCCGGGCAGAGCGCCTGCAAGCAGCGGCTCCCCTGAGCTCCAGGAGGTGTGGCCCCCAGCAGGAGGACCTCAGCCAGCTCACCAGAGACCCGGCATCTTTGCCGCTTCAGCTGCGAGGCTGCTTGCTCAGTGAGGAGAGAGGGTGAGGAGGCCGCATGCTCACACACACAGACAATAACTACCATGGAAACTAAGCAACAAAAAGAAGATTTAGGGAGCAGACTTCTCTGCCAGATGGGAGGGAATGAAGGGAGAGAGAAAGGGTTGTCCTTTGAGATACTGCCCGGGCATTCACACAAAGGGCAAATGTCCAATCAGCCCTAATCCAATAATTGCAGGTCTCCCCCTTGGGGAGGGTGGATGGGGCTGTGAGTAAAAAGCAGGGGGTGGGTTGACCTTTTTGTATTAAAGTCCCAAATAGCCACCCTGTGCGTTTGTATTGGCGTGCACAGCTAGGGTATCAGTTCAGAGAGGGTGAGCAGCTCCCTCGAGAACGCGCAGCGCTGCTGGCAAAGCTAGACACGCTCACCAGCCAAGCCGAGTGTGCAAGCCGAGTGTGCAGAGCGATTTGGTTCACTCTGCTTGAGGAGCTGGCTTGCAGAAGTTTCTTAGATCAAAAGTCCAGTGTTTCAAGTGGTCACAGAACAAGGCTGCTTTTTAGCCCAAACCTCTCCTGTCCATGAGGAAGAGCAGACTGTGCAGAACTTGAAGAAAGCAGGTGGGGGCTTACAGAGATGAGGTATATGCGGCTTCTTCCTATGACTCTGAGGTTTTCTTTTCTTTTCTTTTTTCTTTTTCTTTTTCTTTTTTTGAGGGGGTGGGAATGTTGTTTCTCTGAAGTAAAAGAAAAGCTAACTAGGGGGGAACTTTTTAATTCTCTGAGGAGGTACTGTTGTGGTGAAAATAAACTGAGTAGCAGAAATCCCATCTAACTGTTCAGCTGTGAGGCCCAGGGCAAGTTTTCCTCATCTGTAAAATGGGACTTGATGGGGTTATGGGAAGGATTAAATGAGATAATATGTATAAAGTACTTAGAACAGTCTCCAGCCCATAGTGTTTGCCGTTATTATTGCTATCATTATTCATCTTTCTGGACCTTCTTTTCCTCAGCGATAAAATTGAGTCAATAACACCAACTTATCTCATGAGGACTCAGTGTGGGGATGAATTAGGAGATTACATTAGATGGGGTAGTGGTTGTAGGGGGTGTGCATTTGTCAGAACCCTCCCATCAAGCTGCGGGTTTTATTGTATGTAAATTATACCCTGATTTAAAAAAAATCCTCACCTGAGGATATGTTTATTGATTTTTTAGAGAGAGAGAGAGAAACATTGATGTGAGACAGAAACATCAAGCAGCTGCCTCCTATATGCACCACAACCCGGGATCAAACCTGGAAGCCAGGTACATGCCCTGACCAGGAATTGAACCCACAACCTTTCGGTGCATGGGATGATGCTCCAGCCAACTGAGCCGCCCGGCTCAAGCTTACCTGGTTTTCAGATAAGTTTATATAACCAGGCACTTCACTCATGGGTGTCTAGGACATGGAAAATATTCATTTCCTTCGTATCCCCTAGCCCTCTCTCCAGGAGGACAGGAAAGGGAGAGTGATTGCTGGTGTAAAAGAGTGGGATTTCATAGAGAAGAGGAGTGTGTAGCCTGGTCATATTGATTTTGTAGGTGTTGGGCCACCTATGGACGCTCAGATTCTGGATGCCTCCTGAGGCTTGAACATCAGTCTCTCAGCTGCAGACGCAACACCTGGGCAACTGAGCGGCCTTTATTGACCCAACTCCTAATTTCATAACCTGGTATAAGAAAGTGAGTTGGCTTTGGATATTTGTTCCAGGAGTCATTTCATTAGTGCTGCCTCTCCGCCATAATCGTCCCTTTGTCTCCCACACACCCCGCTTTGCCGCCCTGAGCTGCACTTTGGCCCCTGAACAGGGTAGCATGGTAACTATTGGCTACAGGATGTCACAGCCAATGGAGTGGCCTGGGGACACAGCTGCCCATCAGAACAGAACGAGAATGAACTGCGTGCACATTAGAAACGCCTGAGAGAGATTGCTGCAGCCCAATTAAAGAGGAATTGTGTGTGTGTGTGTGTGTGTGTGTGTGTGTGTGTGTGTGTGTGTGTGTGTGTGTAGGGACTGGAGGGTGGAAAGTAGAATGTAATTAAGAATCAAGTAAAACCGATCCCTGGAGACAGATCAGAGACCACAAGCAAACAGCCTGCCTAAATCATAGCTGCTTGGGTGATGCTGGAGATTGGAGCCGTGCTGTCAAATGGCCCCAAACCGAAGGGAAGCTCGCTTGTTCCTGTTCGTCCTATGGGGCGATAACTATAAATAAATGAATTCTCTAATCCATAATCTGAGAATAATTTTGAATTCAGTCTGTGACTGTCCATCTAAATGAACGTTTGGGGTGCTGGCTCTTCTTTCTTTTTTGTTGTGTTTGGGTTACAAGGCTAGGAGACCGATGCAGATGGTGGGAAGTGCAAAATTGCTTCAAGTGCAAAAATTTTCAGGGTTACTTCCCTCATCTCTTTAAAGATGTTCACGTCCAGGAACACGGCAGGAAAGGGGATGAGTTGAGATTGCAACAACTGAAATAGCCAGTGAGGTGTTGGTAGCCCTGCAGCGCAGTTCTGAATGTGAATTCCTGGTGATGAGAAGGTCTAATTTCAGCTCAGAACTTCCCCAACGAGGAGAATGTGCACCAGCTCGTTTGGCGATGGTTTGACATTAGGCGAAAATAAAGCAAGTGTGTTCCAGTTGAAATTAGAAGGCTGGGGTCCAGGTTAAAAAGCAAACAAAGGAAGGCAGCCCAGAGTCAGCTGGGGTTTGGGATATAGATGAGGCACAAAGCTGGGCTTATCTGCAGTTATCAGGATTGATCAGCCCAGGGTTTATTTCTGGGGCTCTTCTCTACTTAGCAATGTGCCCCCCTCCCCATAAAGAGCCCAAGCTGAAATATAAAAAGGTGCTGGATCTGAAATCCTGCCTGATTCAAGCTCTGCTCACAAAGGAGGCCAGAGAGCACAGGGAGGGGTGGAAATCAAGTAAGTAAATGTCAGCCCTGCAGTTGGGTAGAAGCCATTAGCCAGGCAGAGCATCCAATTAGAAGCCATTGAATTAGAGCAGTAAAAGAGGGGGCCCGACATCAGAGGGCACTGCGGGGAGGGACAGCCTAAGTGGGCAGGAAGGAGCTCCAGGCTGCTGTAGATGGAGGATTACTCTAAGATGTGCAAATGGCAGGAGCAGATGCCTTCCAAATGACAGGCCCCCATCCAGACATCCTTATAAAATGCCCACATGATTTCTTTGTCTTCCCCTGGATCCTGTCTCAGCGAACCCAGCCATCTCATGGGCAATTTTGGAAAAGGTGTCTCCCTCCTGTTTGAACCCAGAGACAAAATGGGCAGCTCTCAGCCACTCAGACAAAGGAGGGGAGCAAATCCCTTGGCAAATAGTGCCCAGGAGATTGCATTTTTCCGCTTTTCAGTACAAACCCACTCAAACAGATGCTGAAACATACATCCGTTTGCCTGTGCATGCCAGAAAAGAGAACTGTGTTCACATGGAGACGTTTTCATTTAATGCTATAATAATTATTTTGTAACCATGATTGCTAATGCTGAGTCTCCTCTCTCTCTCTCTCTCTTTTCCCCCACAAACTCATTTCCTTGTCCAAATAAGGAAAAGATGAGCATCACTCCCTTTCTCCTACACTGGAAGATTTTAGATTAAGTCTCTGAGAAGCCACATATGTCAGTGACGCCCATGTGCCACTGATTTCAGGACTTCTGGGGAAAATCCACTCTGAACACAAAAATAGAAAGTAGCTCTGATTTAGGACAACTGAGTCTCATTTTTTCATTTAAATTGCCAACGATCCTGTCCTGAGTGGCACACCAGATATGGTCTGTATGCCCAGGAGGCCTCCACGCCCCAGGCAGCATAGGGTGTGGGACAGACACCTCCAGAGTGAAAGGAAGCACGTGTTAAACAGCACATGATCGGTCTGCTCTTTGCCCTTTGGGAGTGTCTGAGGCTGCTGGAGAATACCTGTGAGAGAGGGAAACTTTGAGCCGGACCTTCAAAGGAGTGTCAGATTTTGGCAAAGTAGAGTAAAGGACATTTGGACAGAGACAAAGGAGATCCCTTTTGCAGACAGGGGTGTCATTGAGATCGACTGTAGGGCTGCCAAATAAAATATAGGATGCCCAGTTAAATTAGAATATTTAGGGTATACTTATACTTTAACATTTTTGTCATTTGTCTGAAATTCTGATTTATCTGGGTGTCCTGTATTATTTTTTTTTTTTTTTTTACTAAATCTGTAAATGCATGATGGGAGCAAATAACTACTCATACTTCAAGTTCTTGCAACATTCTAGATGTTTAAACATGTTATTTGTAACCCTCTGCAGCTCCCTTGGCAAAGTGGGTATCAGCATGCCTGTGTCACAGGTGAGGAAACTGAGGCATTTATGGTTTAAGCAACTTGTGGCTCCAAAGATGCTTGTGGGGACTGCTACGTGAGGGGGTTGGGCAAAAGGCTGGGAGGGCCATGAATGGCCCTTGCTTGAATGCCAGGCTAAGGAACTAGGCTTCTCAGAAGGCAATGGAGAGTCCTTGAAGGTTTTGAGCAAGGGAGTGAAATGTGATCGATGTGAGAAGTGTTTGGAATATTAATCTGGCCGCAGACTGTAAAATTGGTTTGGTCCAGGTGAAGGGTTTACAGATTGAAGAACATACAGCCCTTCTTTCCACAATATTTGTGGAGCACCTACTGGGTGCCAGGCACCATGCTGGGCACCGAGGGCACAATGGTGAAAAGGTAAGGCATAGTCTGTTTTATACAGCCTAAATTAACAAGCAACTGATTTCCAGGAAGGGTGATGAGTTATATGAGAGAGGAACTTGGCCTACTTAGAAGATTGTAGAAATAGCCTACCAGTGAGGAGATGAGGACCTAAATTAGGATCATGAAACGGAAATGACCAATGCTCTGTACCAAGATTTTAAAATACAGGGTCTGACGGAAGTAACACCTGCTAGAGTGTGGTCAGTAGGGCAATAATATGGGTGTGATAATTTATAGTTTAATTTGAATATTTCACCTAAAATGTCACATGTGTGCATGAGTGTGATATTGTTTTTAAGTATATTTTATTGATTATGCTATTATAGTTGCCCCACTTTTTTTCTCCCCTTTCTCCCCCTCCTCTCTGTACTCCCCTCCCCTCCAGCCTTCTCCCCTCCTTAGTTCCTGTCCACGGGTTGTACGTGTATGTTCTTTGGCGTCTCTGTTTCCTATACTATACTTAACCTCCCCCATCTATTTTCTACCTACCAATTATGCTTCTTATTCCCTATAGCTTTCCTCCCATTCTACCCCCTCCCCCTCCCCTTTGATAACCCTCCATGTGATCTCCATTTCTATGATTCTGTTCCTGTTCTAGTTGTTTGCTTAGTTTGTTTTTGTTTTAGGTTTGGTTGTTGATAGTGGTAAGTTTGTTGTCATTTTACTGTTCATAGCTTTTTTTAAAAAGGTTTACTTATTTTTAGAGAGGAGAAGAGAGCAAGAAAGAGGCAGAGAAACATCAATGTGTGGTTGCCTCTTGAGTGCCCCCTACTGGGGACCTGACCTGCAACCCAGGCATGTGCCCTAGACTGGGAATTGAACCAGCAACCCTTTGGTTTGCAGGCCAGCAGTCAATCCACTGAGCCACACCACCAGGGCTGCTCATAGTTTTGATCTTCTTCTTTTTCTTAGATAAGTGCCTTAACATTTCATATAATAAGGGCTTGGTGATGATGAACTCCTTGAACTTGACCTTACCTGGGAGGCACTTTTTCTGCCCTTCCATTGTAAATGATAGCTTTGCTGGATAAAGTAATCTTGGATGTAGGTCCTTGCCTTTCATGACTTTGAATACTTCTTTCCAGCCCCTTCTTGCCTGTAAGGTTTCTTTTGAGAAATCAGCTGATAGTTTTATGGGAACTCTTTTGTAGGTAACTGTCCCCTTTTCTCTTGCTGCTTTTAGGATTCTCTCCTTATCTTTAATCATGGGTAATTTAATTATGACGTGCCTTGGTGTGTTCCTCTTTGAGTCCAACTTCTTTGGGACTTTCTGAGCTTCCTGGACTTGCAAGTTTATTTCCTTTACCAGATTGGGGAAGTTTTCTTTTTGTTATTTTTTCAAATAAGTTTTCAATTTCTTGCTCTTCCTCTTTTCCTTCTGGCATCCTATGATTCGAATGTTGGAACATTTAAAGTTGTCCCGGAGGTTCCTAAGCCTCTCCTCATTTTTTTGAATTCTTGTTTCTTCATTCTGTTCTGGCTGAACGCTTATTTCTTCCTTCTGCTCCAGTTTGTTGATTTGAGTCCCTGTTTCCTTCCCTTCACCGTTGATTCCCTGTATATATATTTTTTACTTTGCTTTGTATAACTTTCACTTGTTCCTTTATTTGTGGCTGTATTCAGTCACTTCTGTGAGCATCCTGATTACCAGCGCTTTGAATTCTGCATCTGATAGGTTGGCTATCTCCTTCTCACTTAGTTCTTTTTCTGGAATTTTGATCTGTTATTTCATTTAGGCCATATTTCTTTGTCTCAGTGCACCTATTATGTTGTAAGGGGTGGAGCCTTAGGTATTTGCCAGGTCAGGACAACCCACTTCACTGCAACCTCTCTGTCCCTGCTGCCCATCTCTGCCCCTCCTACTGGTCTGTATGAATGTTTCTTAACTCCCTGGTTGTCAGACTTCCTTACAGTTTGATTTTCTGGTAGTTCTGGTTGTTTTTTTTTTCCTTAAATTGGTTGTTATCCTTCTTTTGGTTGTGCAAGGAAGCACAGAGTATCTACATATGCCTCCATTCTGGCCAGAAGTTGATATTGTTATGTTACAGAATTACATGCTCATGATTTCGTAATAAAAAATTTCATAATAAAAAGGGGCATTATTTGTGCCAGACCCTGTGTATTGAGGACCTGACCAAGTGATGCTTTTTTTTTTAAAGATGTTATTTATTTATTTTTAGAGAGATGGGAAAAGAGGGAAAAAGAGAGGGAGAGAAACATCACTGTGTGAGAGATACACTGACTGGTTGCCTCTCACAAGCCCCCAACCAGGAACCTAGCCCTCAACCCAGGCATGTGACCTGACCAGGAATTGAACCAGAGACCTGTTGGGAAGCCACACCAACCAGGGCTCAATTCTTAATTATAAGTATAATTGAGGAGGAGAAACAAAGATCATTAAAATCCAGAGAGAATTTCAAATTCTACTTATTCCGGTATCTCACACTCCCCCTTCTCCATGGGTTTTGAATGTATTTGTGTCTATTCACATACAAAACAGTGAAGCTTCAAAGACCTAAAAGTAAGAGCTAAAACTATATAATCCTAGAAGAAAACATAGGTGTAAATCTTTATGATCTTGGATTAGGCAATGGTTTCTTTGTTTTAGCTTTATTGAGATATGAGATATAATGTATAACATATGAAGGTTGAAAGTATAGAGCAATGATTTGATACATGCGTATATTGCAAAATGTTTGTCACAATAGTTTAGTTAAGACCTCCATCACCTCATGTAATCATGATACTTTTTTGTGGTGATAATATTTAAGATCTCTCTTAGCAACTTTCACGTATATGATACAATATTGTTAACTACAATCAGGCAATAGTTTTTTTTTTCCACTATGACATCAAAAACAGAAGTAACAAAAGAAAACATGTTTTGTATCAGTTCTCTCTCTCTCCCCTTCTCCCCCTCTCTCTTTTGGCCAAATAATATTCCATTGTATGATTATAATACACTTTTAATACACTCATCAGTTGATAGGGTTTCTTTTGGAGTGATAAAAATGTTCAAAAATTCATTTTAGTGAGGATTGCACACTGTGGTGAAAGCCATTGAATTGTATGTATCAACATGTTAATTATAGCTCAATAAAACTGGGTTTGTTTGTTTGTTTGTTTGTTTTTGATCAAAGGCTTTAGCATCAAACAGATATGGGGTTGTATCCCACCAAATTCTCTACTTGGTCATGCATAAATCAACTTTCTGACTCTTAAGTTCTTCATCTGTAAAATCAGGACTATTGTCATACTCATTTCACAGGGCTGCTGAGAAGATGAAATGAAATAATGCATGGAAAATACTTAGCACAGTTCTAGGCAATGATAAGCTTTTAATTAAGGTTACTTAGGTCACTAAATCTGGATGAATACCAAGTAGAGTACAAACCACATTTAATTATAGTACCTTCACTTACATAAAGTGTTCTCTGAAAACTTCATGGGGCCAATAAAAGTTACAATTGTATTTCAAGTAGAATTTCAAAACTAGGAAATATACCTCTCAATTGTTGAAACACAATCCTCAGAATTAAAAAAATAAAACTAGAAGACACCCACAGTTAAACTAAAATTCAGTTAAAGGCTTCAGACTTAGCAGACAGTGTGGCTTACGCTGTATTTAGCCTTTGAGTGGAATTCTATGAGATACCTTTGGCAAGCATGTGATTGACTGAGAGAGGGTGTAAGCAGGACCAGACAGCAAGGAAAAGTTCGACCACAGTTTCTATAGTCTCTGCATGCTTATTTCCTGTTGTTTAAATGGGAACCGTGAGAATGAAATACTTGTATTGAGACACACAAGCTGGGCTGTGAAAGCCTAATTGCCTGTGAACATGTGAAAGGACTTGTATGACAGTGTGATTTGAAAATAATGTAAACACATATGTAGCAATAAAAGAAATCTCCTGGAGTAGCAACATTGACAGTTCAAATTTCTTCTAATCCTCCTGTCCAACTTAAATGGGGAAGGCTTCCAAGTGTAGAGAAGAAAACCAACCTAAGGTGTCTCGATAATCTCAGTTATTAACTGCTTGCATTAATTACTGCTTGTTGAATACCTGGTATGTACAAGGCACACATTACTCACCACAGAAAAGCCACGCAGGGGATATTTTGGCTTTCATTATACAGACGAGAAACTCGAAGCCCAGAGTTAGTTTCCCAAGGTGGCGAAGGCAGTAGGTGGCAGCACCAGAGCCGGGCTGGGTGCGTCTCACGCCGTATACTCAGAGGGTTCTGCTGCATCACTGGGGCCTGGCTAAGTCTTGGCCTGGCTTTCCAGGGAAGGCGAACCCCAGCTTCCGCCTCTCTCCTCTTCTCTGAGCTCACTCTGAAATCCCCTAACCTTCTCTACAGTGGCCTTTATCCATGGCAGTTGGTTTCCGACCCGGTGGCTCTGGTGCCTGTGTCTGCCCCTCAGAGATTCTGGTGTGACTGATCAGAGAGCACTTCCTGTGTCCCCAGTTGGTTCTAACAGCCAGCCAGGTTCAGGTCCACCGGATCTGGGGACTCTAATTCTGAGATTTCAATTCAAACCTGTATCCTCAAGGACTCGGGCGATGCTCCCATCTCCACTCAGCTTTGGCCAGATCAGATTAGCCCAGAAGCTGCTGGGCCTTTAAGATAAAGAAGAAAAACTCCCATACTAGGCCTGTTGGCAGCACAGCAAAGACTCTTGTTAGACAGATAAGAAGGCCTAACCGGGCTCTTGGCTCCGAGCCAGCAGTCCTGGGGTCGGGCAGTTGTTGAACCAGTTTAGTTGTTGTGAGAGCAAAGGTACCACTGCAGCGGTCTATGGAGTTTGGTCTCAGAGGGACCATCTCTCCTCCCGCCTCTGCCTGGTGGCCTGAACAGCAGAGACAGCTGAGTAAGCAACCTGGCTCTCTCTCTCATCTGGCTTCTGTCCGACTGACCCTCCAAGAGCCAGGGAGGACTGGGCCCCAGAACAGGCCGGGAGAACCTGCATGGTTTCGGGAAACAGACAAGAAAGACATCGGTGGAGAATAACAGGGCGATTAGGAGCTACTGGAGACAAACACCCACGTGGCTTTTCCCTTGGGCTTCTCTCTGTCATTTGCAAAACTCATAATATTAAGACATGCTGCCCATCATGGAGATCATGGAAAAAAGCAGAATTTTAATCTTCTGAGGTTTAGTCCTCATAACCTGAAACCTAAAATTCTTACTCCCCTTCCCCCTTTCAGTATCCGCATACATATTAGCACCTATTTTAATGTCAAAATCATTTACCTAGAAGCCTCAGCCATCCAGGAAGAAAACTTACTGACTTCGCTTATGTAGCAGAGGTTTATGTCTTCATTTTGAGACTCCTTCCCTACACTTCATTTTTAATCCTTATTAAAACTGTGTCCCAATTAGCATTTGTTGCATCCCTGCTCTGCTAGCACTGGGCTGGGCATCAGAGATCGATCAATGGGTAAGACATTGGCTCTGCTCTGAGAGGCCATACCCTAGTCAAAAGCTACCTACCTCCAGCTTACATCATGCAACTAGTTAGGCTGGGCCTAGAGACATCAACATCATCATCATCATCATCATCATCATCATCATCATCATCATCATCAATAATAACAATACCCAATCATTCTAAGAAGTCTGGTTAGATGGTTTCTCCGACCTACAGCCAATCAGAGTAAAAAAAAATTCAATTGCTCGAGAGAGCTGGCAGCCTGAAAGCAGAGGAAAAAACAAACAGTACCAAGGCCTCAGAAAGCACAGCAGTCTGGGGGCCCCTTCAGGTGTCCCTGTTTTGATACGAGGTTATCATCACAGCTATGCTTTACTGCTAGGAGCTGCATCATGTGCTTCACTACAGATGATTTCATTTAGCCCTCACAACAACCCTGAGACTGATATCCCTTCCCCGCTCAGGCGAAGGACCTGCAGCTGGCAAGGCCGAGCAGCCTGCCAGGACCCTCAGCTGTTATCGGAGCCCAGGGCTGTCTCTCTCTCCGCTCCATCCCCAAAGAGATGCTCATGGTTATGAAGCCCAAGACACACAAGAGCTGGCAGAGAGAGCATCTCATTCCATGTCTTCATTCTACTGAGGAGGAAACAAAAGGGGAAGTCATTCCAAATTATTCAAAATTACATGTTTTTTTCATTAAGGTATAACTGACACATATCATTATAGTAGTTTCAGGTGTACAATGTAATGAGTTGGTATTTACATATATTGTGAAATGATCACAAGAAGTCTAGTTAACATGTGATACCGCACTTATAAAAATCAATCTGTTCTTGACTTCCGGCCAAGGTGGAGGCATAGGTGGACACACTGTGCCTCCTCTCACAACCAAAATTAAGGACAACAAATATATAAAAACAAGAAAACAACCAGAGCTAATAGAAGACTGAACTGTACGGAAGTCCTAGATTAATGCATCTAGACCAGTAAGAGGGGCAGAGTCGCGGCAGGAAAAAGTAGAGATGTGGACCCGGGAACGCAGACAGCAGTGGCTGGCAGTTCCCAAGAGTGCAGGTGGCTGGCAGACCCCAGGCACAGGGTGATAACTGTGTAGACCCAGCAAGGCTGTGCAAGGCGGCTGGCTGACCAGGTGGTCTCACATTCTCGCGCTCAGATAATCCAGGTGAAGGGGAAGTGGTGGAGGGGACTGGAATCCAGGAGAGAGCGAAGCAGACGCCATTGTTCCCCCCTTGGACCCCACCCCCACATACAGTGTCACAACCCAGCGACTGGGCTGCCCCACACTGGGGAACACCTAAGGCTCCATCCCTCACTATGTAACAGCCGAGACCAGACCAAAAACAAAACAAAACAAAACAAAATGAAACCAAAAAAAAAAAACAAAACACCAAAAATGGCTCGAACGGGAGAACAAATCAAATCCTCAGAGCCAACTCCTCTAAGCAACGAAGAGATAGCCAACCTATCAGATGCACAGTTCAAAGCCCTGGTGATCAGGATGCTCACAGAATTGGTTGATTTTGCTCACAAATTAGATGAAAAAATGCAGGCTACAATACGTGAAATGAAGGAAGACGCATGGGGAACCAATAGAGATGGGAGGAAAACTGAGACTCAAATCAATGGAGTGGACCAGAAGGAAGAAACAAACATCCAAACAGAAAACAAGGAAGAAACAAGAATTCAAAAAAATGAGGAAAGGCTTAGGAACCTCCAGGACATCTTTAAACATTCCAACATCCGAATTATAGGGGTACCAGAAGGGGAAGAAAAAGAGCAACAGGTAGAAAACTTATTTGAACAAATAATAAAGGAGAACTTCCCCAATCTGGCAAAGGAAATAGACTTCCAGGAAGTCCAGGAAGCTCAGAGAGTCCCAAAGAAGTTGTATCCAAGGAGGAACATGCCAAGGCATATCATAATTACATTAGCCAAGATGAGAATGAAGGAGAGAATTCTAGAAGCAGCAAGGGATAAGGGGACAGTCACCTACAAAGGAGTTCCCATCAGACTGTCAGCTGATTTCTCAAAAGAGACCTTCCAGGCAAGAAGGGGCTGGAAAGAAGTATTTGAAGTCTTGAAAGGCAGGGACCTACATCCAAAATTGCTCTATCCAGCAAAGCTGTCATTTAGAATGGAAGGACAGATAAAGCGCTTCTCAGATAAGGTCAAGTTCAAGGAGTTCATCATCACCAAGCCCTTATTATCTGAAATGTTAAAGGGACTTCTCTAAGAAAAAAGAAAATAAAAATACGACAGTGAAAAGACAGCAAACTCACAGCTATTAACAACCACACCTAAAACAAAGCAAACAGCTAGAACAGGAACAGAACCACAGAAATGGAGATCACATGGAGGGTTAGCAATAGGGGAGTGGGAAGAGGAGAGGGGGGAAAAGGTACAGAGAATAAGTAGCATAGACGGTGGGTAGAAAATAGATAGGGGGAAGGCAAGAATAGTGTGGGAAATGTAGAAGCTAAAGAACTTATGACACATGGACATGAGTTAAAGGGGGGGAATGTGGGTGGGAGGGGGTGTGCAGGGTGGAGGGGAATGATGGGGGAGAAATGGGACAACTGTAATAGCATAATCAATAAAATATATTTTAAAAAATCAATCTGTTCTTTGTATCAATAAATTTGGCTTTTCTGTTTTGTTTTAAATTCCACATGTAAGTGAGATCATACAGTATTTGTTTTTCTCTGAGTTATTTTACTTAGTAAAATACCCTCAAGTTCTGGCCATGTTGTTGCAAATGGCAAGATTTCCTTAATTTTTATGGCTGAATAGTATTCCATTGTATATATGTACCGTATCTTCTTTATCCATTCATCCATAGATGGACACTTAGGTTGTTTCCATATCTTAGCTATTGTAAATAATGCTGCAAGAAACAAAGATGTACATATATCTTTTTGAATTAGTGGGCTTTTTTCCTTTGGACAAATATCCAGAAGTGGAATTGCTGGACCATACGGCAGTTCTATTTTTAATTTTTTGAGGACTCTTTATATTGATTTCCATAGTGGCTGCCCCAATTCACAATCCCACCAACAGTGCCCAAGAGTTTCCTTTTCTCTACATCCTTGCCTGCACCTGTTATTTCTTTCTTTTTGATGACAGCCATTCTGACAGGTGTGAGGTGATATCTCATTGTGGTTCTGATGTGCATTTCCCTGATGATTAGCAATATTGAGCATCTTTTCACGTGTCTGTTGGCCGTCTGTATGTCCTCTTTGAAAAAAATGTCTATTCTGATCCTCCATCCATTTTTTATTCAGATTGTTTGTTTTATTTTTTGTTATTGAGTTTTATGAGTTCTTTATATCTTTTGGGTGTTAACCTCTTATCAGATATATGGTTTACAAATATTTTATCCTAACAAAATTATATTTAGGATTCTTTGCTTTGAAAGGCAAAGAAGGGCCCAACATTTCAGGAAGATTTCTGTCAAATACCATCCCCAAAACAATGTCACAGGCTGGGTTCCCTAGAAGCAGAGACTGAGGCAGGCACTTGGGACGTGTGGCATGTTACAGAAGTGCTGTTCAGAAAGACCTGCAAAGATCTGGAGCAGAATAAGGGAATAGAGCCACATGGAACTGTGGTCCCAAGTACAGTCTCGCCCTGGCCTGAATTGTGGTGAATGGGTGGGAGGGTGGGGTCCTCAGGAACATAAATAACATTGCACAGTTGCCCATCCCCACCTTTTGTTTTTCCATATCAGTTAGTCTTTGGCTGTGGCTGCCTGGGATGGGTATAACTGACCAGAAGAAGCACCTCCCATCAGACGAGGGCAACTCTCAGGAGAAGGGCACCCATAACCATAAGCAGTCAACCCACAGAGCAGGAATGGGTACCCTGGGCCAGGGAAGGGGACCTGGGCTGAGTGCCAGAACCGCACCCACTCACACACTCTGTTTATGCCTCTGCTTTCCCCAGTGGTTCATGAACTTCATTCTATTCTAGCTCCTAGCACAGGGCCTGGCACATAGTTAGGCCCTCTATAAATGTCAGCAGAATGATACATAGTTAGGAGAGAAATTGCCATGCTCTCAAAGAGACAAACAGTAGCTACCTAGGAAAAAATTGCCGGCCGAACGTCGTAGCTCAGGCGTAAGGCCACACTGGACCACAGGCGTGGACAGACTCACTGAATACAGGGCTATGACCTTCCCATCACCACCAGGGTTTGCTGAGAGTGCAGATCTGTTCCTCCAAGCAATCCTTTTGCTTCCCCACTTTGGGAGAACATATGACATCTAAAAGAAGCTTTCAGTGGCCTTTCACAAGCAGGACACATCGGTGTTATCGTTGAGAGTTACAGTAATTGTAGAAAGCCTAGCCTATGGAAGTGCCCAGACATCTTTTTGCCACCAGATTTGGTCTGAGCACGGAGCAGCCTGGCAGGTGGTTAGTGACATATTCTCTACACCTCCCCAGATGGCCTACTTTTATCAACACCTCCCACCTTTAAGTAAAGCTGCAAGCGAATGCACAAAGCTGTCTGTTGTTCTTTTTCCAAGTTGCAATATGGGGCTTATAAGAGAAACCCAGTATAGGTGACCTCTAGAATCTGCGTGGCTGTTACTACCCAGATCAAATAAAATCCCTGTATCCTGAGATCTTGAGTGCTGGGCTGTGTTTTCCACATTTGTCAAAAGTCAAGAGCAATGCACGATATCGCCTGACTTCTGAGTACAGTGATGAGAATGGACAGCAGGTAGAGTGAGTGGATTGGTTATAAAACCAGAGATGGGTGGCATCAAGTGTGATGGGAGAGTTAAGGGCTATTTCATTAGGTTGCCATTAAGAAAACAAAATCAAACGGTGATAAGAAATGGAGTTTGGGGGCAGAAAATGCACATTAGGACCCCCGCACCTGGGCGGGCTCTGCTGGAACCACCACGATGTTGATGCCAAGGCACCTGTCGCCACGGGGCACCCATATGCTGCCTGTTCTGGCACATTCGCTTGGGTTCGCGTGGGCACACAGTCAGGGCTGTCCAGGGGCAGCTTGTCCCGGCCACACCTGCTGTGGAGGGGGCTGTGTGGGGAGTGGTTCTGCCAAAGGAAGGAGAATGGGGACCAGAGGACACAGACCTCTGTGCTGCCTGCGCTGCAGGGAAACCGGAGGCCTGCACGCAGACTCTACACTGTCGATGTCCTTCAGCCCACAGTTGCTCTTGTTTTTTTTTAATTGTGAATTACTTGTCAATTTGAAGAATTCCGAACTCTCACATAAATATGCAGAATTTTCACTTTTCTTGAAAAACCTACCCATAGTCCTGCATGGCAAGTCCTGGCTGGGCTGGGGAGCCGCTGTCCCCTCTGAGATAATGTCGCTCTGCCAGTCACTGGGTTCACAGTCATTCACACAGCCTGCCTGGCCCCTGTGGATGCTGAGACCCCTGATATTGTGAGCTAATACTGTGGTAATTGCTTTCTTTTTTCTTTTTAAAAAAATTGTGGTAAAATATACATAGCAAAATTCACCATGTTAACAGTACAGTTCAGTGACACTAAGCACACTCACACGGCTGTGCGACCCCCACCGCCAGCCGTCTCCAGAGCCTCTTCCAGCCTCCCAAACGGAAACCCATTAAACGACAACCCTCCATCCCCTGGCAACCACCCTTCCACTTCCTGTCCCCATGATCTGACCACTCTAGGCCTCCCACGTCAGCCGGGTCGCACAGCGTGTGTCCTTTCGTGACTGGCTTGTTTCACTAAGCACACCGTCTTTCCACTAGACTAGGTTTCCACGTCCCAATAGTGTGAAGTAGGAAAGACGTGCTCTTCACAGCAGCAGAGTGGTCCTCCTTCCCACAGGTTTTGAACGTGCCCTTCTGTTTGCACATTTGACGGACTGCCCAACATCAGCCTTGTGAAAGGGAAAGACTTGCCCTTTAGTTAGAAATGGGTGTTGACAACCCCTTCTCCTCTGAAAGGCCAAAAAATAAAAATAGAAAAAGAAGACAAACTCATCCTGTCCCCTCCACATATTGTTAGCTATTCCTCGTACTCCAAAGAGGCTTTTAAAAATGGCTGATGGGGCTCAGTGGCCTGGGAGTCATCCTGCAAACCAAAAGGCCATCGGTTCAATTACCAGTCAGGGCAGATGCCTGGGTTGTGGACCAGGTCCCTGGTTGGGTGCGTGCAAGGGGCTCTCCCTATGGGTCTTTCTCTCCCTCTCTTTCTCTCTTCCTTCCCCAATCTCTCTTAACAAAAAAAAAAAAAAAAAAAAAAAGAAAGAAAGAAAGAAAGAAAAGAAAAGAGGCTCTCTAGGAACTGTAGTTGTCACACTGTTCTCCCGTTGCCAGGAAATAAGGAGAGCCGTCCTCATTCAGGTCTGCAGTGTCCTTAGAACAGCCCCCCGCCGGCTCACTGGAGATTGGTTCATTAGGTTACACCCACAGAGGAGAACGTTTTGGGGAGCCCTCGTTTTTCAGTGAATGGGGCCCTGTAATCAGGGAGCTCGTTGTAACTGTGCTGATTAGCTCTCAGCACTAACACCTCCGCCTATTCTCCCCTCACTCACCAGCTTTGCCCACGTGAATGGAAAGGAAGCGTGACCAGGGTGTGCACCGAGGCAGCAAGCAGGTCCTGGATGGCACGCACGCCTGCCTCCATGTGCCCTCTCGCTGGGTTCGTTGCTTTCTGAGAAAGCTCGTTAAAAGCTAGCTCGCTTGACACACTAATTAGCTTCCCTTTCATTTGCTGCCATCCAGGTTTCTATGGGGAATCTTCCCCAGAATTAAATGCTGAGTTGGGTAGGCACTTTCTTATTTTAGTCCTGAGATCATTTCTTGCTTCAGGAAGAGCGAAGGTTTATTTTACTTCAAAGATCAGCCTTTCATGTTATTCTAATCAACAAGACTTTTCATGGCTGGGGGGTGGGGGTGGGGTTTGGCGAGAGAAGGAAGGGAAAAAAGCAAGACAACTTCCCAAACATCGATACTCTTTTTTTTCCCCCTCATGTGTGAATTCTTGTCGACTACTATAGATATGAATAATGTGGTCTGGCACTTCTTTATTTGTGACTGTGGCAATAAAAATAACTTGGTACTTAACCAATTATTTCTAAGAGGTGGTAGCACAGTGTTTCTTTGAATGTCGAAAACCAGAAATAGAGCTTTTAAGAATTTCTTCCATCTGCTAGACTGAGCGTTGGCTGGGTAGAGATTTAAACAGCACATATGTGATGGAAAAGGCTTCATTGCCCCATATGTAGAACATAAGCCCATGAAATCCACTACTCCACGTGACATGGAACTAGCTGAATTCTATGCTGCCAGCCAGCGCTCCACTTAACTGGTTGGCAACCAGAGGGGGAACACCCTTTTTGGGTGGCAGGTCTTACCCCGAGGTAACAGTGACATTTACAGAAACGAACACTATCCAGCCCCAGGAATGACAGCCTGTTACAAGGATAAACACTGTATAGGAGCTTGATTGGGACCGCCTTTCAACAGCAGTTTGCTCATTTTATGAACTTCTCACAGGAATAATTAGGAGGCAAAATCTGAGGTATTGGTTTTGTGGTTTCGAATGTCTAGGTTGTGACTTGAAAAGGTAGTGGGCTCCTTCTAGACAAAGTGAAGACTTCACTTTGAGAAGAGATCCAAAGACAGTTAAGATAGAATCCCCAGCCCAAGCAGCTCCAGTATATGTAACAGGAGGCAGATGAGTAGTTAGCACTGGAAAAATAAAGCATCCTGATGGCCGGGAGTTTGCTCTGGACAAGAGGAGAATAAATCTTCATACCAATGCCTTTCCTATTACCGAGACTAGTGGGGGGGAGAGCCCTGCCTGGGAATTTAATTTGGCCAAGGTCAAGAAAATCTGTGTCATGGCTTCTGCTGGATCCGTGCAGCTCACAGTGGGGGGGGGGGGGGGGGGGGAGGGCAGTGGACAGGTGCCTGTTGTTGGAAAAGACACTGAGGTAGGCCCAGTTCTCTTCTCCCTGCAGTTTAGCTTCCTTGTTATGTCTCAGACTTCAGAAAAGCCTGGCACATATACCATTAGTGTTATTGTATTGTGAATTTAGGGACAGAGCAGCAATGGAGAAAGGGGCCTTCCTTGTATTAGCCTTCTGTGGAAGTCACCTTGGTGTCAGCAGTTTCACAATGATGAAGAACAGTGGCCCTGGGACCACAGTCAGACCTTGCCCAGGTTACCAGGGGAAGGTGGACCTTAAAGGAAAGGTCATGAAATAGTTGGATCACATCACATTTAATCACAAAACAGGGCCATTGCATCTTTAGAGTTCTCTTTTAACTCTTTCCTTTGCCCCCACCCTATTTGCCCCCAGCAACGTGCAGATCCGCCTTCTTTCTCTGGGAGCCCCATGAAGGTGGCCGCATCTGTTCACCAGCACAGTTGTGTCAACCGCCCCACCTGGGCGTGTCTCCTGATTTCCCCATTGCTGCCCTGGCTCCCGCAGCCTGCTACGTTTGCTGTTCCTGTCAAGGGCACACCACTGAAACGCATGTCAACGCGTGCTGCCTCCCACACACGCTGGGCTGCCCACCACGGCTACCACCAGCGTCCAACACACAGACAACCGACCTCTGCTGTCAGCGTTCCTCTGTGGTTTTAGCAAACAGCCCCTTCGGTTGGCTGCCTCTTTAGAAGCCCTTTCCCTTAGTTCTCAAGGGAAGCGGAGGAAACTGACACGGAAACTGCCCGTGTGGACTCCAATCCGAGAGGCAGGAACTGTGAGCTCTTAGAAGCGTTCCTCCTCCATGTATTGGCCTCACCATTAAACTTTAAGCCCTGACCAGTGTGGCTCAGTTGGTTCAGCATCATCCCGCAAAATGAAAAGTTGCTGGTTCGATTCCCGGTCAGGGCATGTGCCTGGGTTTTAGGATTGGTCCCTGGTTGGGGCAATTGATGTATTTCTCCCCCTCTCTTTCTCCCTCCCTTTCCATACTGCTACAAATAAAACAAAGAAAATCCTTCCTTTAAAGATGAAAGTTTAAACACCTTAATATGATCCCCCAAATTACCTTCTTTTCCAGCGGCATCTCTTAACCACCCCCTTCACGTTTCCTTGTGGTTCCCACACTCACCTGCTCTTTCATACCAGCCTCTGTAAACACTCTTACCTCAGCCCGGAGACCAGGCCTTTAGCTTCACCCACTTTTCTGAATCTTGCTCATCCTGCCGGGTCCAGCTATGGCTCTCTTTACTCTAGGAAGCTGCCCACATCCACTCCCCAGGTCTGAGAATGCTGCCCTTTCACGTGCGGGCAGGGCACCCTGTCCTGCCATCCGTCATCAACACTGTGATATCCACTGACTTCTCCATCTCCCCCGCCACACTGTGTGGTCCTTGGGAGGAGGGACTGTATCTTATATCGACTTTGTCATTCTATTGAGAGTGCACAGGAGGCGCTAAATAAATGACTGGATAGACGAAGAGTGAAACAGTTCCTGAGTCTCTTCCTTTAAGACAAGTTTTTCCCAAAGGGGGAACCAGTCCCCATTGTGCACACACTCCTGATGGACCTACCCCACTGGTCCTCTGGCTGGACTCTTAGGGTCAGCCTGGCGTAGGCTTGAGCTAGGACTCCTCCTACATAAGCATATGAGGGGCATGGACCACAGCAGGACTTCTCAAACTTCAATATGCACAGGGATCCAGGGATCCTGTTAAAATGCAGAGTCTAGTTAAGGCGGGGTCTGAGATGTTAATGCAGCTGCTTGGGAACCCAAACCTTGAGTAGTAAGGTACTAATTAGATGTATTGTGTAGTCTCTTTAAACTGATTATAGGTTTATAAGAACTGATTCTGATTTATAAGAAATAACTGACCACTTCAGGTCAAGATGGCAGTGTAGGTAAATGTGGTACTCACTTCCTTCTGCAACCACATCAAAATTACAGCTAAACTACAGAATAACCATCATTCAGAACTGCCTGAAATCTGGCAGAATGGAAGTCCTACAACAGGGAATTAAAGAAAAAGCCACATTGACTCTGGTAAGAGGGGTGGTTTGCGGACAAGGCCGGCCCCACACCCACATGTGTCGGATAAGCATTGGGAGGGATATCTCACTGCAGAGTCTTCCCCTGAGGAACAAGGGGTCCCCACTCCACACCAGGCCCCTCAGCCCAGGGTTCTAGTGCCAGGAAGAGAAGTCCCCATAACTCCTGTCTGTAAAAACCAGTGGGAATCAAGGCTGAGGGACATGGAGGGCTTCTAGAGTCCCAGGAAGTTCCTCTTAAAGGGCCCGCACACGGACTTACTTGAACTCACTCCTTCCGAGCTCCAGCAGTGGGGCAGCAGCTTGAAGGGCACCTGGGACATATAGGGAGAAAGTGAATTGTCTGGCATCAGAGCAAGAGCTGTGGAGGGGGCAGCTTTCTCCCAGACAGAGGGACTGGAGAGGCCACGGAGCTGGCAGGCAGGTGCCATACCTGAGACTCCACCAACCTAGCTCACACTGTTTACCCTGCCCTGGGGATTCCCCGAAGCCCCAATCTATCCAAATTTCAGGCCCATCCAAGTTGTTTCCTGTGGCTTTTCCAAAGGAATAGCCTGTCTTGGCTCATGCTTCATACTTTCCTAAAAATCTCTCAAACAAGCAACATCTAGCCCCAGCAAGCCCTATGCCTCTCACTAAGTAGCCCCGGGTCTGGCACTAGCAGCAGCCTGATTTGCAGCTTGGCCTCATCTGGGCACTTCCAAGCTCAGCACAAGTAGCAGCCACCTGCAGATCACTTTGTAGCTCATGCTGGGTGGCCCTGGACAGAACACATGTGGTGGCTGACCTTGACCTTCACCTCCCAGCAGGCCCTAGAGCCAGTCCACCCAGTGCACAGCTTCAGACCATGTCAAAGCACCACCATCCAAACACCACCACAAGTGACACACTCAATGGGTGGACTCAGTGGGCACCAGAGCCCCTTTGAAGTCAGTCCTGCTCTGTGGGGTGAGCACCTATACAGCTGATCCTCTGCAGAGGTGGCTGGTGGTCATAGCCAGTTTAGGGCTGATTGGCTCGGGGGTTAATCCCTTCTATTGATGTGCCAACAGCAATCAAGGCTCAACTACAACAGGTGGGTGCACACAGTCCACATGGGGGTCCATTTTGAGTGCCCAGCTTGGGTGATTAGGGAGGCTATACCACTGGGCCCTGCAGAGCACCTACTACATTAGGTCACTCTGTAAAGCCTGGGAGACATAGCAGCTCTACCTAATATATGGAAACAAACACAGGGAGGCTGCCAAAATGAGGAGACAAAGGAACATGGCCCAAATAAAAGAACAGATCAAAACTCCAGAAAAAGAACTGAAAGAAAATGGAGGTAAGCAATCTACTAGATGCAGAGTTAAAAACTCTGGTTATAAGGATGCTCGGTTAAGTTATTGAGAACCTCAACAGCATAAAAAAAAATCAGTCAGGAGTGAAGGGTACACTGACTAAAATAGAGAATAGTTTACAGGGAATCAACAGTATAGGAGATGAAGCTGAGAATCAAATCAGCAATTTGAAATATAAGAAAGTAAAAAACACCCAATCAGAATAGCAAGAAGAAAAAAAATCCCCCCGCAAAAAAGATAAGGTAGTGTAAGGATCCTCTGGGACAACTTCAGATGTACCATCATTTGCACAATGGGGGTAACTGGAAGGAGAGAAGAATGAGCAAGAAATTGGAAGCCTATTTGAAAAAATAATGACAGAAAACTTCCCTAATTTGGTGAGGTCCAGGAAGCACAGAGTCCCAAATAAGATGAACCCAAAGAGGCCCACACCAAGACACATCATAATTAAAATGTAAGAGATTAAATAAAAAGAGAGAATCTTAAAAGAAGCAAGAGAAAAGCAGTTAGTTATCTACAAAGGAGTTCCCATAAGACTATCAGCTGATTTCTCAACAGAAGCTTTGCAGACCTGAAGAGACTGGCAAGAAATATTCAAAGTGATGAAAAGCAGAGTACATACAACCAAAATTATTGTACCCAGCAAAACTGTCATTTAGAATTGAAGAACAGATAAAGAGCTTTCCAGACAAGAAAAAAAGTTAAAGGACCTCATTGCCACAAAACCAGTATTACATGAACTATTAAAGGGTCTTCTTTAAGAAAAAAAAATATGAACAATAAAATAGCAATAAATATATATCAAAAATTGAATCTAAAAAAATAAAATAAATGAATAAGCAGAACAGAAACAGACTCATAGATACAGAGAACATTTTGATGGTTGCCAGAGGGGAAAGAGGTTGGGGGCTGGGTGAAAAAGATGAAGGGATTAAGAAGTACAGATGGGTTGTTACAGAACAGTTGTGGGGATGTGAAATACAGCACAGGAAATATAGTCAATAATATTCTAATAACAGTGTGTGGGGTCAGATGGGTGCGAGATTTATCAGGATGGTCACTTAGTAAGTTATGTAATGTCTAATCACTGGGGTGTACCCTTGAAACTAATATAATAATGTATATCAACTGTAATTTAAAAATTTTTAAATGAAAATAATGCAAAAAAGAACTAATTGGCCAAAATCCAAAGTACAAAAGAAGCTTTTATAGGTGTGGTTTATTTACTTTTTTTAAAAAAAGATTTTATTTATTTATCTATAGAGGGGAAGGGAAGGAGACAGGGAGAGAAATATCAATGTATGGTTGCCTCTCATGCACCACCTGCTGGGAGTTGGCCTGCAACCCAGGCATGTGCCCTGACTGGGAATTGAACTGCAATCCTTTGATTCGCAGGCCCATGCTCAATCCACTGAGCTACACCAGCCAGGGCTATTTACTTTTTTATAATGCCTGATCTTGTTAAAAACAAAAGTGTTCTTTAAAATTTTTTTATCATTATTTTTTATTTTTCGATTACAGTTGCAGGAGTGTCCTTTTTATAAAAAGTGTGACATAGATCAACAATTAACATAAAAATTTTTTAAAATGTGACAATCATTGTAGGTTGTTTCCTCCTATTCTTATACCCAATCCCCTTTTCTCTTTTCTCTCTTTTATAGAGGCTGCTAAAGTTCAAATGCTCATTCTCCCAGTATTTCTTACTGTTCTGAATGAAATGCATAACACAGAACTGGCAGTGGGAAAAGGTTGGTCCTGAATTCTGTTTTAAATGTTAATATAGTGGCCTGAGCTGCAGAATTAATTTCAGCAGTTCAAAGATAGCAAGCCAATATGTCTGTGATTCTCTCAGCCTTTCTCTCATCTTTTTACCTCATGGTCACAGAATAGCTGCTGCTGCTCAGTAAATTTAAGCATCTTTTAGTATCGCCAATTATCCAGTGAGTTTCATATTTTCTTGATCATTTTTTTCCACAACTGGTTTGTTTGAAGCAGAATCATATCACATTTGGTTATTTTTAAATGTAGTATGTGCCTTAAGGTCCACATTTATTTTTATGAAGTTTTATACCCCTTGTAGCCAAACTCTAATACTATATACAATTTCTAAAAATGAAAATTTATTTTCTCTCATTGGCAAATTAACACACTGCTTGTAGAAATCTTAATAAATACAAAATAGTAGAAAAAGGAAAAGAAAATCAGAGCCCTATCACTGAAGTACTGGTAACATTTTTGAATAGTTGTGCTAACACAGCAGTGACAAATTTGTGTCCTTTTTTTGCCTATCATTTAAAAGATGCACTTAGGGGGTGATAAAAAATATTCTAACATTGATTTTGGTGATGACTGTACAGCTCTATGAACACACTAAAATCCATGGAATTGTGCACCATAAGGAACTGTGTGCCATGTAAATTACATCTCAATGAAGCTTGTATACAAACAAATTTTAGATAAGCACTTCCTATTGTGATAAATCCACTGTTAACATTTTAATTATTGCATCATCATCTATCCATAGGCTTTACTTCAATTTAGTAAACTATTCTTCTGTTGTTGGATAATTGGGTTGGTTCCGTTTTTTGACTACGGTAACATTGCTACCTATTCTTTGCACTTAAATATTCTCTTTATCTAGAATCAGTTCCTCCCAGAGATGAAGATGCTGAGCCAAAGCGCAACATCACTTAAGCGCTTATTGAGCGTGTCTGGGGCTCACTGCCAGTCCGGTGTGGGCCGCGCTGACTTTGTGCGCATTATTTCTTCAACTCTTCATCAGCCTAAGAGGTCTATTCTATCTCTATTTTCAAAACTTGAAAATGAAGCTCAGAAAAGACAACTAACTCGTCCAAGGTCACTGAGCCCACCTGCAGAGGAGCCAGGCGCCTACGCAGCTCTGGTCCCAGAGGCCGTGGGGACTCGCTCAACAGGACTCGACTTCGTCAGACCTTGCTAGTTTCAATGGTGAGAATGCTATCATTTTCTAAATTGTTTTTGGATGATTTTGGATCTTTTCTTTTGTTTGCCAAATCAGGCATACTTATTTTGTTGTCGTTAATTACGCATTGCGGCCTTTCCCATAGATGACTATACAATTCGAAGAATGAAAAACATGTGATTGATGCCTTGTTACCATCATTAAAAAGAAGAAAGCTGGCCCAGTTTCCTTGTTCGAAGCGCGCTCCCATGTAGAAGCACCTTTAATGGTCGGCATGCCTCACGGAATTCCCTCTAACCCAGCTCTTTGACGCGCGCCTGGCTCTCCCTGTCGTCCCTTCCACCTGGCTGAGCCTGGGTGCGCCAGCGAGCGCGGCGGATGCACCGCTGACTGCCCGGCTGCGTGGCTGGCCCTCCCCCTCCAGCGCAGTCCCGCTCTTCTCTCTTCTCGAAGTGGGCGGGCTTGGAGCAATCATTGCTCTGCTCCTAAAGCGCTTAACCCAAGAGTGGCTTCTTTTCCACGGTTATGTAGACAAATATCACAATGACGAAGATGACAAATGCGGCAAGCTTCACGCCCACTGGAAACCTCTCTAGGTCCCTGCCACCAACACTCGAGTCTATTGTGCCGCAGTCTTTCTCTTCAGCGTCGCTCCGTCCTTCGGGTCTGGCGTCTGGTGCTCTGGAGGCCCACCTGTGAAAACATGAGTGCGTGGAGCTCAGCACCCCCTGAAAGTGTGTGGCCTTTGGGCTCAAGGGAGCAGCCCTCCCGGGGCTCTATCATGGGAAACCCATGCTAACTTTAACAATAACCCTGACGGCCTATCGCGAGGATGCGAGGTCTCCAACAGTCCCACCGAGCATTTCTTTCTCACCATCACCCACGTGTGTAGTATCTTTCAGTGGCCGCCCCGAGGCCTGACTCAAGGACCCAGTCTCTCCTGGGGGTCTGTGAGAGCCGGGTGGGGGACATCAGCACACAGGCCTTGTCCTTCCTTTCTTCACAGGTCTAAGCATAGACCTTCAGGGTGAAGATAGGAGGTGCTTTCGAAATGTGCTTATTTTGTATTTAAAAGAGAAAGAGGATACTTTCTGAAATCTTTTAGAGAGAGTCTCATGTTTCCACTAGTTTAAGCCTAGAAATGGGCCGAAGTTTATTCAGAAGTTCAGAAACTTCCTGGAAAGCTTTACTTTCTGACTAATAAGATGGCCAGTTTTGCGCTTTTATTTCAATGACCTACTCTTACCCGCCCCCTTCTTTCCCCATTTTCCAAGACACAAAGAATGAATGTCTACAAATCAAGAACCTTGGGTTCTGGTCTCTGTTCGTTGTGACTTTTGGATTCCCCTCCACCTCTCGGGCCTCTAAACCTGAGTGGTCAGCTAGAGATTTTTGTAAGGCCCCTTTACTTTTAAAATGAGATATTGCCCTGACTGGTGGGGCTCAGTGGGGTGGGCATCCTCCTGCAAACCAAGGGGTCGCTGGTTCGATTCCTGGTCAGGGCACGTGCCTGGGTTGGGGGCAGCATCCCCAGTTGAGGGCGTGCAGGAGGCCACCGATGTATGTTTCTCTCCTTCTCTCTCCCTCTCTTTTCCTCTCTCTAAAAAATAGATAAACATATAAATTCTTTTAAAAAATTAAAGTAAAATGAAGTGAGATATTATGAATCTTCTTTTTCAACAGATTGTTTTTTAGACTCAAACCTTTCACAAAAACCTGAAGAACAATTCTTTCAGAAGTTACAGAAGTCCATCAGGACTCCTCAGATGCTAAGAAAAGTATTACCTGATTTTCTCGGAGCACTTATGACTCGGACAGCAGGTATCTTGGGCTTTTGGTTTAGCGGTGGAAGCCTTGGGTCTCTAATGAACAGAAACAAAATATCCAGAAGAATTTATTTACCAAGAAAATAGTACTTATCAAATTATCAAAAAGAGGCCTCACGATACAGTGTCTAATGTCTTGTACAAAGGACCTTATTTTTTGTTCTAGAAAAAAATTGTATACTCTGAGGACTAAGAAAGTTTTTGGTACCTCACATGGTTTAGTACTTGATAATATGAACTTCAAGTTTGCCTTTAGTCAACATTAGCAAAAACCTCCCGTTCTGCCATTTCCCTGCAGTAACATTTTACTCCAGTGACTCACACGTGAACCACAGACACACCAGTGACAAGGGCCACGTGACAGGAGCAGCATTTTGTTCTTAAATATCATCTTTCTATTTTGCTCTCTTATTTGTACTTTTATTACTTGCAGCTTTTTGTGTGTGAGCATGCATCATTTTTATACAAAGACTAAAGTTATTTTAAAAACCAAGTTGGCTGTGAACAAGGACTAGAAAATAATTTGGGAGAATGAAAACGTTCTGTACAAGGAACAGAAGCAGGGACTGTCAGTCACCTTTTCTTTTTCCAAAAATTTATCTCATGTTGTTTTTTTCTAATAAAGTAAAAACACATAGCTCCCTTTGCCTTTGCTTCCTCTCTATGAAATAAAGTCATAAAGATTAAGTGGCTTAACCTATGCAAAATTATTAAAACACTTGCTGATATATAGTAAGCACTTAATAAAAGCACTTAGCAATAATGATTGTGATAATGATAATTACTATTAATTTCATGTTGCCATTTTTCCTCACTTGTCTGATTTTCCTTGATCGTCCATTCATACTTAATATTCAGGCCTTAACATCCTCGGGTGTCTGCAATGTCCGGGAATGTGAAGATGTGGTGTCCGATGGTGCTGCTAACCACCGTTTACTGAGTGCCTGGCCCATTAACCCATTCACTCGCCGAGGCCTCCTAGACCACCCCAGCCTCGTCTGGGAGGTGCCATCACCACTCCAGTTTGGAAATGCTGAGTCTGGGGGCACAGAAAGCTTAAGTAGCCAGCCTCAGGTCACACAGCATGGTCAGTGGAGCTCTGTCCTGGAGCCACCACACTAGCCTCCTCTCCACTCTTCAGTTTCTAAATATCACTTCCCTCCCGCAAGAAGTCTTCTGCATTCCTCTCATCCACTCAGATCAGCTGTCTGGTCTATAATTCTTCAGCCCTGATAAAAACGTTCTTTACTTTATTTCTCTTTAATCAGGCCACCATATCGACCATGTAGGGTGAGTAAGTGGGTGTCTATACCCCTCCCCAGAGACCCAGAACCCCTGAGCACGAGAGGAGTCTTATGATACCGACCATGCTGCCCGAGGCCTCACAACACGGGAGGCTACGGACCAGGGAGTCAGGAGCTGGGCACTTCCGAAAGATGGGACTGACCGACACCAAGACAGAGCAGAACCAGGGGGAGTCAGAAGGAGACGTTCTGACAGCAATGCTGAGATAGACAGGACTAGGGTGTGATGGAGGGTGGGACAGGGGACACTTGGACGCTCGTGTGAGTCACAGAGTTACCAGGAGTAAGGACAGCCCTGGCCTCAGCCAGTGTGTCGTCAGGATACTCCGGCAGAGCACAGAACCCTAGCGAGTCTGAACATCACCCCCAGGGTGCGCTGTGTTGCCAGGTCCAATGGTCTCAGCCTAAGGTGGGTGGGGGGACACGGCACAACCCGTTGTGCCATTGTTTACTGCTGGTCGTCCCTTCCCAGTAAAGCCACCAAACAATGAAGCAGCTGTGGCCTCCACCCCTCCCCGTCTGCCCCCTGCTCCACCTTCTTAAAGAAGATGTTCTCGACAGCGGGTCTAGTGATACCCAAGCACGGCTTCTGTAGACGGTGTGAAGCCGTGCAAAACCCCCAACGAAGCAAAGGTTCTTGAGGAGAAGGTACTTTAAAAGCTCTCACCAAGGCGCCGCGGGGGCTAGTGGTGGTCTGCCGCCAAGAGACACGTCAGACTATTTCCAAACGTGTTGGAAAAATTTTTATAAGCACATATTTTTCTTTTTTTAACCACAAAAAATTTCAAATATATATAAAAGTAGACAATGGTGTAATGAACCTCCACATACCCGTCACATAAAACTTCTTTTGAATTCTCTTTAAATTAAAGTAGGTATGTTCACCTTGGCTGGTGTGGCTCAGTGGATTGAGCATTGGCCTGCCAACCGAAAGGTCACAGGTTTGATTCCCAGTCAGGGCACATGCCTGGGCCACGGCATGTGAGAGGCAACCACACACTGAAGTTTCTCTCCCTCCCTCCCTCCCTCCCTCCCTCCCTCCCTTTCCCTCTCTCTAAAAAAATAAATAATATCTTAAAATAGATATGTTAAATAAAGCATTTGGGGTAGAAGCCTATTGCAAAATCAAATAATAGGATTTCACAGCTCTTAGACAGTCCAATACACCCTCCTCTCTCTTTTCTCCTGCCATAAGGAGGTTTAGATTTTCCATTTTCTTTTCTTTTATAATTTACTTCCTTTACTATCACTCAAATGCAGAGTTCTACAATATGTAAAAGGTGAGCAATTAATCGTCAAAAAAAGAGTAATTCTGGCCTATCAACTTGATTGTGCAGCCATCAATAAATATAATAATTATAAAGACTGTATGACAGGGAAAGGGATACTGGTTACTGATAAATGCAGTGGGGTGTAGAATTGTGTGTACACAGTGGTGGCAGCAGTGTGAAGACACACAGTATATGCACATAAACAAAAACTGGAGGGAAGTGAAAAATCAGCTCTTGTGTCAGGTGGCATATTTGGAGCTGATTTATTTTTCAACTTTAGAACATTTCTTTAATGCTGTTATAATATTGTTTTCACTATAAACACCACTTGCGATGGAATATAAGAACATTAGCGTTCGGTAAAGCCGTGACTTCACGATGGTAGGTGGTCCCAAGGGGAAGTGTAATAGTATCTTTCCTCCTTTCTCCCCGTCCCAGAGCTAGATTCTGCAAAGACGGCTGTTTGGGCAAAGCATTCACAGCTGAGAGTGGGTAATGTATGGCCTCCTCTGCTTCTCCACCCACCTCGCTGCATTCAAGTCAGACAAGCACACCCATCCACACGTTATTGATTAGAGCTGCAGTTATAAATGTAATAATTCTGAGATATGCTGATATAGTAATCCATGGGGCTCATTACAATATTAGCTCACATGTATATGGATTTCCTGTGTATCAGGCACTATTTTAAGACTTTTACATAAATAAGGCCATTTAAGCCTCAATACCACCTTGTAAGGAGCTTTTCTCATGCCCATTTTATAGATAAGAAAACCAAGACATGGAGAGTTTAAGTAGCTTGCCCATGCTCACACAGGTTTTAAGATGGCGGAGCCAGGAGTCAACGCAGGCAGTGAAGACTCAGAGTCTCTGTTCGTAATCACCATGCTGTACCGCAGAACGATAGCGCTGCTTTACAAGAAAGGAACTAGCAGTACCATGTTGTGAGTGTCTATTATCTTGGGCATTCAACACACCTCAATTCATTTAATATTTGTGACAATTGTAGGAGCTGACCATTACAGTCACCATTTTACAGATGAGGAAATAGAGGCTCACAGAACTAAAGTATTTGCTCCATATACACAATCAATAAAAGGCATAGCTATAATTTTTTAAGTTGATTTTAGAGAGAGAGATGAAAGGAGAGCAAGATAGACAAAAAAAACCAAAAACCACATCAATTTGTTGATATGCTTATTTATGCACTCACTGGGTGATTCTTGTATACGCCCTGATCAGGGATCAAACCTGCAACCTTGGTGCATCAAGATGATGCTCTAACCAATTAAGCCACCTGGCAGCAAGGTATAACTATAATTTAAGCCTGTATATCCTGGCTCCAATGCCTATGATTTTGAGTTTTGTAATATTTCTACTGGGAGAACTTATCACCGAAAATATGTCAACTATTTCTAAAAATGTTTTTATTAATTAATAAATTATCAAATCATGTTACAAATGTGTAACACTTATAGCCATCAATTCTCTTCTTGAATATTTCAGATGAATTAGTTTTTTAAGAAGATTTTTCCAGCCCTGGCTGGTGTGGCTCAGGGGACTGAGCACTGGCTTGCAGATCAAAGGGTTGTCGGTTGGATTCCCAGTTATGATGCATGCCTGGGTTGCAGGCCAGGTCCCTGCTGGGGGATGTGGGAGAAGCAACCACACATTGATTTGTTTCTCTCCCTCTCTTTCCCCACCCTTTCTCTCTGTCTAAAAATAAGTAAAATGCTTTTTTTAAAGAAGATTTTTCCAAGTAGACTATTTTGTGCTAATTCTTACTGCCTGCCTAGGTCCACATATACCATGCTGTATCTGAGAGCGGGTGGTGCAGGAGACAGGGTCACGCTGTGTTATAGTTGACCATAAGACGTTGGACTAATCTTCAGAGCCAGAAAGAACGATAATAATTTTGTATTCTCATTAAATCATTACTCATCAAAAATGTATTTGGTTTTTGAAAAATGATCTACTTTGGCTAAACTAATTAGTGTTTGCCCATAAAGAAAACAAGTTTGTTTGCACTTCCACAAGATGTGTATTTTACAATGGAGACCCAAACCTAGCCTGAAATGTCACAGACTGGCACCTACACTTACGGGCAATCAAAGAAGGGGTGCTGAGTGCTCAGGTCCCCACCCCTCCTTCCTCTTATTCTTCCAGGACTCCTGACTGTTGGAATTCAGAGAGTCAGGGGCCCCGACACTCTGGGGGTGGGGTTGAAATTCTCTCCAGACTGAAATGTGTTACCTTTTTCAATCACTCTGCTGCACTAATGCAGTTTTAGTTTAAAAAAAGGCCCATAGGAGGAAGTGGACATTCTTGCAAATGGCCTGACAAACTGGCAGTTATTACCTCTGTACAGGCAAAAGCAAACAGAAGTCCCTTTATCCACTCCAACTGATTAAGTTAATAAAAGATCTTACAATAACCTCAGAAACATTGTGTTCTTTTAATCTAAATAATGATTTTGAATTAAAAGCCTTTTAAACTAATCTGCACGATATTAACAAAAAAAGATTAAAAACTTTATGATCATCTCCATTCCTGCTTAAAAAAATCTAGCGAACCAAACAGAACATAAACTTCCTTCACTTGATAGCAGGTGTCTTCCAACATCTGCACCAAATATGATCAAAGGTAAAATATTCAAAGCATTTTCTTTAAAATCAGAACCAAGGAAAATATTTCTACTATAACCACTCTTTTAATACTGTAAGAAAAAGGTGTTATCCAGCATAACTAAACAAAAAGAAATTAAAGTCATACAAATTACACTAAAAAGAATCTGCAGAAAAATTATTATAATTGCTATAAGACAACAGTTATTGGCACAAGTCAACTGCATTTCTATATATCGGCAACAAACCATTTAAAACATATTATTAAAAGATACTATCTCCAGCCCTGGCTGGTGTAACTCAGTGGATTGAGCGCGGGCCTGCGAACCAAAGGATCGTGGTTTGATTCCCAGTCAGGGCACATGCCTGGGTTGCCAGGCCAGTTCCCGGCAGGGGATATACAAGAGGCAACCGCACATTGATGTTTCTCTCCCTCTCTCCTTCCCTTCCCCTCTAAAGATAAATAAATAAATTAAATTAAATTAAAAAAAAAAAAGATACTATCTCCAAACAATTCTGCAACAAAAATTAAAAACCTACCTAGTAATAAAGCTAACAAAAGATGAGCATGACCTTTATTGAAAAAATAATAAAATCTTCCTGAAAGACTTTAAAGAAAATTTCAATAAACGCAAAGATGTAACATGTTCGTAAGCAGGAAGACTCAACAAAGATTCAGCTTTTTCAAAATTAACTTGTTAAGTCAACAAAATTTCAATCTCAATTATAATCTGAATTTTTCACAGAATTTGATAAGCTTATTCTAAAATTTATTTGAAAGAATAAAGGGATAAGTAAAAAATAAAGACACCATCTTAAAACAGCTTTGTTGCTATGGTAACAAAGAGGTTCTCCTGTGAGCAGAGCCGGATGAGTTGATCAGGACAGAGACCCCATCAGATCAATTGCGGTTTCCATTTTCTGTATTTTATGATGCTCTGACACCTTGGGCCTTACTAACCCTGAAGAGACTGCCTCTCTGAAGGTTCGGTAATTCCTGGAGACAGGAAAGACTTGTCTGTGACCCAGCCTTTCACAAGCAAGCCAAACAACCCCTCCAGCCTTCTCCTTTATCTAATTCTCACTTACCCAGCCAATATTTTCCTTGCCCTACATCAGCCCAGGGCCAGATAATGGACAACTGGAGTCCATTCCAGTAGCCCAGAACCTGCTGAGATCAGTCAAACTAGCCAAGGCTGAAATGCTTACCTCGCCTCCCCTATTCCTTCCTGCGAAAACCACAAGGAAGCCTTGTGCCCAAGCCCTCCCCTCATTCCTGCCTCCTGACGGGCCCTGCAGCTTCCCATGGGGCCCCGCAGGGCATGATGTGCCCGGTCTTCTTGGAAACTGCAGGTAATAAACTTCTTTGAAAGGCACTTGTCTCTGTGTCTGTCACCTTACTGTAGTGTAGGTAGCTAGATTTTAACAAAGGAAGGGAGCAAAGGGATCAGACATTATTAAACGTAACCAGCTGGGGAGCACAAGCCTGCCTGCTTCACTAGGAAGCTGCAGCTTCACACACTCCCTGGGGAACCACCAGTCTGCTCCAGCAGACCGCTGACGGAGGGATAACCAACAAAGAGGAGGGCAAACACACACGCGATAGGAGCCAAGGCGCGACCATAGAGGCCCGTCAGTCTAACCTGGGGAAAAATGGCCTGGTTAGGTGGACCCAGAGCAAGCCCTTGAAAACTTGGGAAATTGAGTGGTTATTGTGGAAAAGCTCCTGGTCCTTCTCAAACCCAGGATAATAAAATCCCAGCTAACGATGCCCTCCCTTTCTCTCGCCAAGTAAAGTGCACTCTCCCCAATCACCCATGCTCTCTGTAGCAACCCCGCAGGTCTAGCAGCCACCTGGGCCCACACGCACGCAGGCTCTGAAGGACTAAGCTTATTATGACACAGAAACTCTGGACGCTGGCTTCTGTTTTGGCCTTGCTGAAGACAAGAGTGGACTTTTTGGATGGGGGGCCAGACAGAGAGATGAGACCTTGGAAATCTAGGGAACTCCTCTGATTTTGTATCTGGTGCCACAAATAAATCTTAACCACGCCACGATCTCCTACATGTGGGTCTTCTGAAATGCTTTCCTTGTGACACAGCCAGAACTGCACTTCCACTGGCAACATTACCATACCTGGTTAAAACAAATCCTGTGTACACTGTTAAATTCCCATGGAAATTTGGTGAATGACAAGCGTTAACACTGCAGATCAGAAGAGAAAGGAGAGACTATTCAAAATGGTGTCAGGAACAAGATGAGACAGATATACACCTCCAAATTTCTCCTGCTGAACGTGGCCCCAAATCCTGGGCACTACATGTAAAGCAAACGTAAGAAGACTCTGAAAGGTGGAGCAAAGCAGATGGGCCAGGGACCCAGCCAATGCCCTGGGTTTCCTCTTTACCTCTCACACCCTGGCATCTTCATACACTGGTCGTGAGGATGTAAAAGGGAGCAGTCACTGTGCAAAACAGTTTTTCTATTACCAGAAAAGTTAAACATAGAGTTTCCACTTGGCCCCAAATTCCACCCTTAGGTATATATATATATATCCAAAATAATTGGAAACAGGTGCTCAAATACTTAAACGTGCATGAGCGTCCATGGCAGCATAGTTCGCAGTAGCCAAGAGGTGGAAATAATCCAAGTGTCCATGGAGGGTTAATGCATATATAAATTATGGAATATCCATATAACGGGATATTATTCAGTCATAAAAAGAGGTGAGGTGCTGATACACACACATACAACAGCATGGATGAAACTTGAAAACCTTATGCTATGCCCTGACCGGTGTGGCTCAGACGGTTGGGCATCGTCCTGCAAAGTGAAAGGTCACCGGTTGGATTCCAGGTCAGGGCACGTGCCTGGGTTGCGGGTTTGGTTCCTGGTTGGGGTTGGTATGAGAGGCAACTGATCAATGTTTCTCTCCCTCCCTTCCCCTCTCTCTAAAAATAAATAAATAAAATCTTCTTAAAAACTAAAACCTTATTCCACATAAAAAAGCCACAAAACATCACATATTGAATGATTCAATAAAATATATACAGAAGAAAAAATCCACTGAAACAGAGCAGATTAGTAGTTGCCAGGGGGTGGGGGGTTGTGGTGTAACTGCTTAATGGGTACTGAGTTTTATTTTGGAGGTGATGAAAACGTTTGAAACTAGATAGTGGTGCCATTATGAATGTCCTATATGCCATTGAATAGTGCACTTGAAAAAAGTTAATTTTGTTATGTGAATTTAACCTCAAAAAATTTCTGATTCTTATTATTGTAGTATGAATATCCTTATGTCTTTAGACTAAAGAACCATATACTGAAGTTTTGGGAGAGAGTAAAAGATCATTATGTCATAATTTAGTTCAAGAAAAAACAATAAATAGATACAATGATAAAACAGATGCGGTAAAATGTTAACAATTGGTAAATCTGAGTAAAGGCCATATAGGAATTCTTTGTTGGAAACTTGCTGTAAGTTGGAAAAAGTTTTAAAATTACATTTTTAAAAGACAAGTAGGGCCCTGGCTGGTGAAACTCAGCATGGGCCTGTGAACCAAAGGGCTGTGGGTTTGATTCCCAGTCACGGCACATGCCTGGGTTGCAGGCCAGGTCCCCAGCGGGGGTGTGTGAGAGGCAACCACACATTGATGTTTCTCTCCCTCTCTTTCTCCTTCCCTTCCCCCTCTCTAAAAATAAATAAATAAAATATTTTTTAAAAAGACACATAGAAAAGCATGAAAAGACGAGCCTGCTGGCGGGAGCCATTTGTAATGGTGGAGGCTGTGCGTGTGGTGCTGAGGGCAGGTGTTACGTGGGAAATTTCTGTGTCCTGCTCAGTTGTGCTGTGGACTCTGGGGGGAAAGACGAGTCCAACCTCCTAGGAGTCTGCAGCACACTTCTGGTTGACAAAGGATTAGTATCCAAAATGTACAAAGAGCTCCTATAAAATAACAAGAAAAAGATAACCTAATAGAAAAATGGGCAAAAAAACGGACATTTCACAGGCAGTAAAATATAAATAACCAACAAACATGTGAGAAGAAGCTCAACTATATTAGCATAAGAGTAATACAAATTACAATCATAATGAAATACCACCTCACGACCACCACACTGACAAACATGAAATCTGGGAACACTAAGTTGTGAAGAAGGTCTGGAACTATGCAGCTACTATATTGCTGGCAGGGACGTAAAACGGTGCAGCTGCTCAGTAGGGCAATTTAGCACGATCTCTAAGACTTAAGCTGAAGAGATACACATCCTTCAAGTCAGCAGTTCCACGTCCAGGTATATTCATCAGATCAGAAAAAAGTGTGGCAGGTGTTATACGCAATGGGTTATGTGCCACAGTTTTGTAGCAGCATTGCTTGTATTAGGAGAACTTGGCCATAACCCAGATGTTCCATGAATAAGGAATGGATGAAGGTACATTTATGGTAATTATATAGCAGTGAAAGTGAATGAACGAGAGCTACAGATATTGGGTATGCTCATAACATAACAGGGAATCCTAAAGGGAAGTTACAGAAGAATACTTACACTATGATATCATTTAAACATAATCCAAAATCATGAGAAACTAAAGTTTGTGGATACTGTAAAGAAAAGGAAAAGAATAAATCAGTGGAAAACTCAGGACAGCGGTTTCCGTGGGGGAAGTGAAGGAAGGGACACAGGTGCAGGAGGAACACGTTGGGGTCTTCAGCTGAACTAGCAATGATTTAAGTTTTAATTTCTAGAGTGAGAATCTAACTGCTTATTACATAATTCCTTATACCTTTCTAGATGCATATGTCATAATAAAATATCAAAAAACATTTTCAGGTGCAAATTTTCTTCTAATAGGGGCAAATTCCAGGCACCCGTATGCCCATCCGTCGGCCCATTTTAACCGTGCTGATCTCTGTACCAGGGCTGCAACATACGGAAGAGCCGATGGAAAAGGCCTCAGATGGACTGTCATTGCAAAGCAGTCACTGGAAAGAAAGCCTCTGCTTCCAAAGGTGAAGAGATGTCCTGCGGGCCTGGGATGCCTTGCAAAGAGACACCGGGGGGAGCTACTTCACCACTCAGGTGCCTGGTTGTTTTCCTCTTTCTTTGGCAGCTTGGTATGATGGCAACGGCAACAGAATGGCAACTAGGAGACTGGAATTCCATTTCCAATTTTTCTTCTAACTGCATGGTCTTAGGCAAGTCACATCCCCTCTCTGCCTATTTCTCCATCTGTAAGATGCACCGGATAGCCTCCTCCAACAAAGCCTTTTAGTTAGGAAATTCTGTGATCAACAATTGTAATAAGTCATGCCTGGACTCATGCATTGTGATAAATAGAACCTGGTACTAATGAAGTCCTAATAAATCCCAACAGATTAAAATAACTCAGGGTGCTCATACAGAAGGTAAACAGGAAACTCTTCTCCTTAAAATGGATACATATATCTATACCCATAATGCAAATTATAAGATAGCTGAAGTCAATTTGGTTATATTCTTAGATGAAAAGAAAAGGAAAGCTGAGTTTTCTAAACAAATTCATATTTTTCTTACTGAAAGAGAACACCATTGCTCATAATTCAGTTTTATGAAACTAAATGTATACCTTTATTATCATCTTAGAATCATTTAATCAGAGTTGGGTTTCACTAACTCTTCCTGATGCTCTTGTATTTCAAAAACTGGGTTCTGCCCTGGCTGGTGTAGCTCAGTGGATTGAGCGCGGGCCTGCGAACCAAAAGATCGTGGTTCGATTCCCAGTCAGGGCACATGCCTGGGTTGCCAGGCCAGTTCCCGGCAGGGGACATACAAGAGGCAACCGCACATTGATGTTTCTCTCCCTCTCTCCTTCCCTTCCCCTCTGAAGATAAATAAATAAAATCTAAAAGAAAAAACAAAACAAAACAAAAAAAAACTGGGTTCTATTATGTAGAATGAATCAGCATGTAATCAATAAGACACAGACACATTGATTATTAGCATATTTAAGCATATCTGTCAGGAGGTCAGTATTTTTGCAGGAAGAAAGTTACATTGCACTTTTTGTAAATATGGTACTTTGACCCCACTCGAATATGTCAAAGGTAAGAACTAAGGGCTTATTACATACATGGTTATGGAATATGTTTTTACTCTTCACCTTGACCCAACTGGAATACACAACTACTATTGGGAGTAGGGATGTTTTTGATTAATTAAGAAACTATTGTAGAGACATAAGGTCTCCTAAAACCTCCGCATGCATCTCGAGCCACCCTTACTGGCAGTCCTTTAATATATGTTCCCGTGGCACACTGGGTCTTCTGCTTGCAGCGTCTGGGGCAGGCCCTGCACATGCTAATTACAGGCCTACAAGGTATCTTAGCAGCAACAGCAACTGAGACATAAGAGTAAAAATCCTATTAAAGTTTTGGTACAAAGACGTTGAAACAACCTCAGAATTGGAAGCAAATAAAGACATGAAGCTTTTGTTTCTGTCCTTGTCCGTCCCTGGGATGTCAGTGTGTCTGCTCAAGAAGTGGGGCAGAGGGGACATGAATGAGGGGTCAGAATACCTGGAGGCCAAAGAAATGGAGCCGGAGGGTCTGTGTATTTTGGGGTTCTGGTGGTTGAAGAGTGGCAGTGGCAGGGGAGGGGACAATTTGGAGGCTTCAGTGTGCCCTGTGACAAGAGAGACTGTGATGGCAGGGCCACAGGGAGGTGCTGCCTGCCCAGTGGTAGAGGAGGGGGGATGAGGGCTACGCAGAGCAGGAGGTGGCTGTTATGATCGGGAGACCATTACACTGAGGAAGTTAGAAAGTTGAGCAACATGTAAATATATTGAGGATAGTGGAAGCCAGGTTTCTCACTGTCACGAAAGTGACTTACAGCCCTGACTGGTGTGGCTCACTTGGTTGGGCGTCATTCTGCAAAGCTGAAAGTCACCGGTTCGATTCCCAGTCAGGGCACATGCCTGTGTTGTGGGTTTGGTCCCAGTCAGGGCACGCACAAGAAAAACCAATGTTTTTCTCTCACACTGATGGTTCTTTCCCCCTCTTTCTCCCTCCCTTCCTCTTTCCCTTTTTCTCAGGGAAAAAAAAAAGGTGACTTACAAACATAGAAAGGGGAAAGGTTAGGAAGAACACTGAAATGTTGGGTTGTAATTGAAGATCAAAATGAACTCATGTTTTTAAATTTTACATAGAGAGATATATATAAATAGTTATAGATGCATATGTGCGTATGTACCTAAACACACACATGTGTTTTCCAGCTCTGTCCCCCAAGAGGACCTAGAAGCAACGACTCTCAGTAGCAACGAGCTCACTGAAGGCCAAGATCTTGGGTTTGTTTTTTTCTTAAGCTTTTATTTATTTCTTTCTAGAGAGAGAGGGGGAGAGAAACATTGATGTGCAAGAGATATGTCAACTGGTTGCCTCTCAAAAGCCCCCAAAGGAGGACCTGGCCCACAACCCAGACACATGCCCTGACTGGGAATCAAACCAGCAACCTTTTATTTGCAGGCTGGCACTCAGTCCACTGAGCCACACCAGGCAGAGCTAGATCCTGGTTTTTAAACACCGTCCTGCACTAAAAAGAACGAAGCCTCCTGGGGCAGAAAAAGCACAAGATGGGTCTGAACCATCTTTTTGTCCCAGAAATTCAGGAAATGCTCAAGGAATGATGAGGATGTATCAAAAGGACACAGTATTCATGACAAAACCTGGGACAATTTGAGTATTAAAATAAATAATGATAACAACAGATACAGCTCATTCAATTTTAAAAAATCAGTGAGTCTGTACTAATATGAAGGAATGAAAGAATAAATGAAACAAAGAACAAATGAATGAGTGAATGAATGAATGGATGAATAAGATGGGGAGAAGGGAAGGTCTTCCTCATAGTAGACTGCCAATAAATGCAGAGGGAATAACAGAAATAGGAGCATCTCAGCGGGCCATCGTAATGGAGGTCGATTCAGGCAGTCATCTATGGGAGCTAGGGCTAAGAGATGAGGTGTGGATAGGAACACTATACTGGCGTCATTTCAGAATACTTCCCCACAAAACACTGTTTCGTTACAAATGGGAAAATGATGGTTTCGTGCAGAAACCTGACAGACGCCGACTCTCCCAGGTGATCAAGGTCAGCGTCACCAGCGCTGGAACAGGATAACACTGTTCCCTGGTGCGATGCACTGAGAAGAGCACAGCACCATTTCTGAGGATTTCCTGCCCAGAAGGCATGGCCTCTATGAGTAGTCAAAAGGAAACACCAGCCCTGGCTGGTGTGGCTCAGTGGATTGAGCACCCACCTGCAAACCAAAAGGTCATGGGTTCGATTCCTGGTCAGGGCATGTTCCTGGGCTGCGGGCCAGGCCCCCGTATGGGATCCTGGGAGAGGCAACCGATCGATGTATCTCTAGCACGTTGGTGTTTCTCTCCTTCTTGTTCTCTGTCCCTCTCTCTCTAAATAAATACATACATACATACATACATAAAATCTTTGAAAGAAGAAAAGGAAAAATCAGACAGAAAAATCACCCCCCAGAATGAAAGGCATGGACTCTTTAAAATGGCCGAGGGCACGGGCGTCAGGGAAAGACCGAGGTGCAGCTAGCTGCTCAGGACCGGAGGAGACTGAAGAGCCCTCACAACCAAAGGCAGCACGTGCTGCTGGACTGGCCACGGACCCGAAAGCAGAGACATTATCGGGACAGTCAGTGAGGTTTGAAAGGGTCTGGATATTGGATTGAATCAACATGAATTTCTTTGTTTGGAGTGTTATTCGGTGGACATGTAGGAAAGAGTCTTCTGGGTGTGGGAAGAATATATGCCAGAGAAGTGAGGGCTTCATGTCTACAGCAGGCTCCCAAGTCACTTAGAAAGACACAGTACGCACACCCACACACGCACAGCAAATGTGGTGAAAGGTAACAATTAAATAATCTGGGTAAAAGGAATATGGGAATTCTTTGTACTGTTTCTTGCAACTTTTTCTAAGTGTCAAGTTATTTTTAAAAATGTTTAAAGATGCAGGGGAGGAAGGATTTAAGTATCAGATTGAGAAAGAAGGAGTCCTATATACTGGGAGGACACAGAATTCTTTACAGCTTGGCCTGCTCCATGAAAGTGCAGTGCACACAGAGAATGATCTTCGACTGCATCTGTATCCTTAATTGTATAAGGATATCTGTAGGCACTCTCATAAATTGCATTCTGTAGCACTTAAGAGTTCAAAACTAAAAATTTAGCTTCCATTATATTATTTTTTACTTAAGCATGTTGCTTTGTATTACAGATAATTAAAGATCATGCTTTTTATAGAATAGTAACATTAATGATAGTAATAGTTCTTATTTGTACTTAGACAGCTCTTATTATGCACCATCACTACTCTGTTTTACATACTTTAATCTAATCTTCACAACACTCCATGCAGCTGAGATTATTATTATCCTTATTCATAGATGAGGAGCTAAGAGACAGAGAGGTCAGGTGTCTTGCCCAAGTTAGTGGCAGAGCTGGACTTGAACCCAGGCAGTCTGGCTCTAGAGTCTGCATTTTTGATACACATATTGTATTTTCTGAGCTCATTTTCACATTTCTTTGGGACAAGAACAAGCAGCTCTAGCACAATGCCCTGTATTGGACAAAGGGTTGTTAACTCCCAGGCCGAGGGAGACCCAGGGGTGAAGCTCTGTTGCAACCCTTCCCCGGATGGCCATCAATTCGCTGTGACCTGAGCATTGTCTCTCAAGAGACTCCAGTAAGGTATGCCCAAGAGACAAAAGAGAGGGTACAGAATAGGAAACGAGAAAAAGAGAGATCATCACCAACAATATAGGACGAAAGTTCCTTTCGGTTCAGCCAGCAGGGACTGAGTAACTCCCCTCCCGCCACATGCCTGGCATTGAATTCAGTGAAGAGGGTTCGAAGACATAGGCTTACCATCAAAATTTTAAAACCTAGAGCCAAAGTTTCTGACAGGGAGTGGGAGTAAGACCGACAGAAAAGGCAGATTCCTAGGGCCAGACCACAGAACATGTCGGGACAAACTCCTAGGAGGATATGTAGGTCAGGTGGCCGGGTGAGGAGAGGTCATCCCAGCCTGGGAGGACAGAATGAATGTTGACGCTGGCAAGCAAGGGCGTGTCACATCTGGGGAAGAGTACAGGAACGCCAAGGGGCTCAGGGGCACAACCTCTGGGTCTCGGGTGGGTGCAGCAGCCCTCCACAGACAGGTGTGCCGTGCGAACACTTCAGCCTTCGGAACCACTCCCAAACCCAGGATGACCACATACCCTGGATTGCAAGGACAGTCCTGCTTTATTCCTGTTTTTCCAGCATCCCTTCTGGTTAGTGTCTCCTTTCATTCTCAAAAGCATCGTGTTTGTGGTGACAAATTACATGGCCATCCTATGAAACCCCACTTTACACAGCCTGACATTGTTATTCTGCACCCACCCCCCGCCATCCCTGAATTCCATCTCTCCTCCTCAGAGGATTTAGTCTGACACACTTCGGCTTTCCTCCCTACCCCATCAGTGGGGGCTTAAGCTGCGTCTACAGTCTGTTTGGTGAGAAAATCCCCAGTTAAAAAATACTGACTTTTTAAAAATATGTTTTATTGATTATGCTATTACAGTTGTCCCATTCCCCCCTTCATTCCCCTCCACCCTGCACACCCCCTCCCATCCACATTCTCCCCTTTAGTTCATGTTCGTGTGTCATAAGTTTCTACATTATTTCTTTCATACATAAGCTTCTACATTTCCCACACTATTCTTGCCCTCCCCCTATTTTCTACCCACCATCTATGCTACTCATTCTCTGTACCTTTTCCCCCTCTCTCCTCCTCCCACTCCCGTTGCTGACCCTCCATATGATCTCCATTTCTGTGGTTCTGTTCCTGTTCTATTGTTTGCTTAGTTTGCATTTGTTTTAGATGTGGTTGTTAGTAACTGTGAGTTTACTGTCTTTTTACTGTCATATTTTTATCTTCTTTTTCTTAGAGAAGTCCCTTTAACATTTCATATAATAAGGGCTTGGTGATGATGAACTCCTTTAACTTGACCTTATCTGAGAAGCACTTTATCTGCCCTTCCATTCTAAATGAAAGCTTTGCTGGATAGAACAATCTTGGATGTAGGTCCTTGCCTTTCATGACTTAGAATACTTCTTTCCAGCCCCTTCTTGCCTGTAAGGTCTCTTTGGAGAAATCAGCTGACAGTCTGATGGGAACTCCTTTGTAGGTGACTGTCCCCTTATCCCTTACTGCTTCTAGAATTCTCTCCTTCATTTGAATCTTGGCTAATGTAATTATGATGTGCTTTGGTGTGTTCCTCCTTGGATACAACTTCTTTGGGACCATCTGAGCTTCCTGGACTTCCTGGAAGTCTATTTCCTTTGCCAGATTGGGGAAGTTCTCCTTTATTATTTGTTCAAATAAGTTTTCCACTTGTTGCTCTTTTTCTTCCCCTTCTGGGACCCCTATAATTTGGATGTTAGGATATTTAATGATGTCCTGGAGGTTTCTAAGCCTCTCCTCATTTTTTTGAATTCTTATTTCTTCATTCTTTTCTGTTTGGATGTTTCTTTCTTCCTTCTGGTCTACTGATTTGAGTCCCAGTTTTCCTCCCATCTCTATTGGTTCCCTGTGCATTTTCCTTCATTTCACTTAGTGTAGCCTTCATTTGTTCATCTAATTTGTGACCAAAATCAACCAATTCTGTGAGCATCCTGATCACCAGTGCTTTAAACTGTGCATCTGATAGGTTGGCTATCTCTTGGTCGCTTAGATGAATTAGCTCTGGGGATTTGATCTGTTCTCTCATGTGAGCCATTTTTGGGTGTTTTTGTTTGTTTGTTTATTTTTGTTTTTGGTCTGGTCACGCCTGTTACATAGTGAGAGGCGGAGCCTTAGGTGTTCAATAGGGCAGGGGAGCCCAGTCACTGGGTTGTGATGCTGTATGTGGGGGCAGGGTCCGAGAGGGAACAATGGAGCTTGCTCTGCACTCTCTGGTATTTCAGTCCCTTCCGCTGCTTTCCACAAGCAAATTGGGCCCTTCTAGTGCTGACTTCCGTGTGAGTGGGCTTGTGTACGTTCTAGGACCCTGTGGGTCTCTCCAACAAACTCTTCTGTGAGGCTGGGAGTCTCTCCCGGTATCTCAACACCCACAAATGTTTTCAATCGGTGTTTTTAGGTTTTATTTCCCCATGCTGGGGCCTGGGTTGTGAGGTCTGTCTTCTCCCCGTTTTTGCCTGGATTATCTGTGCGTGAATGTGGAACCACCTGGTCTGCCAGCCGCCTTGCGCAGCCTCACTGGGTCTGCCCATTGCCACTCGGTGTCTGGGGTCTGCTAGCCACTGCCTGCATGCCTGGGGCTGCTGTGCACCCAGGTTAGCCAACCTCCACTTTTTCCTGCTGCGACTCTGCCCCTCTTACCAGTCTGGATGAATGGTTGTCAGACTTCTGTACAGTTCAATTTTCTGTTAGTTCTGATTGCTTTCTTGTTTCTAAATCTTTGTTGTCCTTAATTTTGGTTGTGCGAGGAGGTACAGTGTGTCCACCGAAGCCTCCATCTTGGCCAGAAGTCAATACTGACCTTTCTAAGTGGTCTTAATTGCCAAATCAAATGGGCTGCCTATGCAATTTAATAACGCACACACAGTGTTAAAAAGTGTCCAGAAATGGACACAATCTCCAGGTGGCGTGTATTCCACTAGACACCTCCTAAAATGAGAGGAAAATACATGCTCCTCAGTGCTGCAGAGAAACGTGAGAGCTGCCTTTCGGTGCTTAGAGGGCTGTTAGGTACGGACCACTGCTCTTATGTAATTAAAGTCTATGGTGTTAGATGAGCATCTCAATAAACACACTTTCTACTACCTTTTACATGGAAATTTAAATGCTTATTTACATTTACTTTCGGATTTAAAATTGAACAGATGTCTTGAGGCTCTTCTGAGACTCAAAATGGCTTATATAAATCCTTCAGATCAAAACAGTTTATGCCATCGCAAACTTTCTATTTAATTCTATTGCCAATTCAAAATATTGATGTGGTTTTGTTTCAGGTCTACGTAAAGCAAATCCTGAAGGGCATTGGCCCCACCTGATGCATTTTAAATACTCAGGATGCTTTTTTCCCTTTAAATGTCTTTGCAGGAACTATACAAAAAAGTTTTCTGTAGAAATGAGGTGTCACTTAAAAGATTTTTAGAATTCTTTTAGAAAATTTGATATCAGAATTACTTCATCAAATTTGAATTATGTTTAGATGAAAAGCTAAAGTTACAGCTTACCGCAGGAATGTTTGCCTGGGGTTTTCTTTCATTTATTTAAATTCAGCAAGTATTTTAAATACTAGACCATATTTGCAAACTAACCTATGTGTCACTGGAGGTGTTTGGTAGACTTTCAAAGTGTTCTTTGGGCTCCTACTATGTGCGAAACCCTGTGAAAGCAACCAAATGAGATAAAATGCAATTTTTAAGGGATGCACAGAAGTGGCCTTTGAGACACTCCTTAAGTGATCACAGAATTTTAACAGGAAGATAAATGGGAAGGGGTGGAAAGAATAAAAAGCATTTTAGAAACCTGTACAATGACTTTGTTAACCAGTGTCACATCAATAAATTCAATAAAAAGGGGGAAATCCTTGGGATTTCCTTAAAAAATAAAAAGAATTCTAGGCATAAAGAACAGTTGAGGCGAAGGTGCATAGGGAGAGGTGTGAGAGGTAGAGAAACAAGGAGAGTATTCACTGGGGTCAGTAGTGAGGGAGATAAATTTAGAGGAGATATTGGTGTCTCTTCATGGTGGACAGTAAGTTCACATCCTGTTTTGAAAGTTTCCAGGCAAATAAATGACATAAGTCAATCTCTGCTTGTAGATCTGAACTGGAGTTGGTAAAGGTTGGAGGTAGAGACCAGTCAGGAGGGCATTGCAATTGTTCAAATAAACAACAACAAGCATTAATATGAGTGCAAGCTGGGACAGGAGCAGTGGGAAGAGAAAGGAAGGATAGGTGTTTTTTTTTAAAATTATAGTTCAAATCCATAGGACTTGGCAACTGTTCCTATGTAAGGAGCTGTGGGGGGTGGGCGTTCCAAGGTAACACTGTGATTTTGAGTCTGGAGAGTGGGAAGGTGGTGGAACCATCCAGATAAACAGAGGCAGCAGATACAGGTTGTCCTGCATGTCCTGAGTGAGGTACCAGGGATGACCACAGGAGAAGTATAAATACACCTATGCAACCTGTGAAATGCTCTTAATTATAAATAACCAACCATTTGTTGAATGAATGCAGAAAGGAGGGAAGGAACTTTCCAAGAAGTAGGCTTTTGGCTCAGGAGGGAGGTTGGGTGGAGAGTTATAGGTGGGTCATGGCATAGAAGCGGTAAGTGAATGAGCCGACCAAGGGCAAGGCTGTGGAGCGGGGCGAGAGAGGGCTGAAGAGCGAGATCTCAGGCATCACGTGCACTTAGGGCCCAAAAGAGAGAGTCAGAATGGAAACAGCTGGGGAGCAGAGTCCAGAACCTAGGGAGCAGAGTTGCCAAAATCTAAGGAGGCAGGTAACTCTAAATCAAGAGGGACCAAGAAAAAGTCACTAGCATAGAAAGTCACTAGCAAAAAAATAGTCACCTTGGAGAGTATTACATGAACGAATCATGTGTCGTGTTCTGTGCTAGGAGCTTCGCCTACCTTTCACTTCACACCCACCCTCGGAGGTAGCTACTGCTATGCAACTGTGAGAGGAGGTGCGGATCTGTTGAGGGACTTCCCCAGAGTCAACTGGCAAGTGGAAGGGCAGGGACTCTAAACCAGTGGGGCGTCACTCCACGCCTGCTAGGCTCACACACCTGGCCCAGTGCTCCACGACGGTAGTGGGGCAGAAGCCAAATCTCAGCATCTGGGAAAGCGAAGGTGACAGGAACTCACACTTATTCTGTGCTCCCTGCGGGTCTAGAACTGCGCTCAACGCTCTGTGTGGATGCACGTGACAGGTGGTGAGAGGCGAGAGAGGGCAGGACAGCTGGAGAGAAAAACAGGATGGCTTCCACCTCAGGGAGGGCTGTGGCCCAGGGCCCTGTGCTGGGACATGGCACCCGCCTCACAACACAGGGCCTGCACTAAAGCGAGCTTCTTTAAACTGGGGTTTTCCCACCATAACAGAACGTAGTGTCTTGCTAGTTCCTTACTTAACACATATGAATAGTGCTATATCCTACATTTAATATGTGTAAAAGTATTCATGTAGTAGAATCGTACATACTTTTTTGGGTCCCTTGTTTTTTTCTGATGAGAGTATGATATTTCCTTTCAAAATGATAGTGGCATTAAGCTCTGGATCGTGGGAAACAAAAGGAAAACAGGCCATGAGAACACACGAGCTAGCCACGGAAACAAGCACCACGCATCGGGGAGAATTCTGTCCACAGCAGGGCAGATTTGGGGGAGAGGAAGACAACTCACTTTGCCCTTCTGAGGGAGAAGAGCATTTCTGCAGTGACCTTTTAGGAACATGCTCAGGCCTCCCCTGGGAGCACGGAGAGGGGCCCTGACAGGGAGGCCATCGTGTTTGCACGTCTCTGAGACGATCCATTGCCAAGCCTGAGCTGGCAGCTCCACGGGGTGGCTGTTTGCAGTCTAGTCATTGCCCCTTCGAGCCCTGCACATCTCTGAATGCCAGGACAGGGCAGGAGAATTTCTCCTTCTGTATCCAAAGAGGCACCCAAGGGAGGGAAGGCCAGACCTGTGCTACAAGTCTTTAAAATCAGGAGAACTTCCAGGGCAGAAAAGGTTGTTGCTCAGCCCTCGCCTTTAGGCTGTGGAGAAGCATTTTGATAAACTTAGAGCAACCACGTGCTCTTGCAACATCAGTGAGCTTTTAATGGAGGAAATTTTAAATGAGTTCCCTGAGTCAAAAATATTTGGGAAGGTTGAAAAGAGGGTAGATCACTAAAGCTATGTCTACCCACTGCCAAAGCAATGAGTGAAGATGAGAAAAATCAAACCCACCCGTTGTTTGGATGCTCTAATGCCCAGCCTCAGGTTTGGAACTGGACCGTCCCACAACCGCCCAACCCCAGGACTAGGTATTTCTGTGAAATGCTCCAGGCTGAGTCTCCATAGGAGCCTGTTAGTTCCACATCCACCGGTCCATTCTAATGGCACCAGGGGCTATGAGGCTCCTCCAATGAGCAAATTCAAATGCCTGGTTCAGACCTGACCTGGAGAAGCAGGTTTCCTACTTGTATCCACCACTGGCCCCTGACATCGCCGAGCTGCATTACCAGGGCAGGGCTAAACCAGAGCCTGCACCTCTGACTGGGTTGCCCACAGTTGGCTAGCATCATGTGGGCACAGCGTAAAGCAATGGCAAAGCTTACAAACCAAAGGATTGATTTTCTTCTTAGCCCTAGTGCAAATGCACTGTCGTGGGGGGCTGTGTGGAGGTCTGTGTGCTGGGAACCTGGGCAGCTTGGACTGAGACCATGGGCTTGACTTTGCAGCTTTGACCTGTAGTCTTCAGCAGTCCTGAGCAGGGCGCGCACCAGCGTCCCTCTCTGGGCTCTTCCAGCCTGGCACTGCATTTCATCAGAGGACTGGACTAGTCCCTTCAGCTCCTTTCCAGAGCAGGAGACAGAGGTCCCCTGAGTCTGGGACAGAACTGTGAACACATCCCGCACTTAGAAATGGTCCGGGGTGGCCCCTTGCCCGCAGGCACCCCCATGCTAACTGTCCTGCTCCAGGGCGGTAGGGTCCATCCCCAAACCTTTCTGCCCTCCCTCTATGAGGCAAGCCGTTCCAGACTCCGGGGGAACGCTCTCAGCACCTATGCTACCTTTCAGGCCAGGCATTGTGGGGACTCTACCAGGCAGTGATATTGTCAGTTGAACTATTAATTTGGAATATATGAAACTACCTTTTTTTTGTAGGTTAAACATGGTAAAAAATACAATGTATTTATCCTCACAATCTCTATTGTGAAGAAAGTAAAAAGGTATGTGGTGGAAAGAGCACAATTATGAGAGCCAGATCTGGGTTCAAATCTTAGTTCTGTATCACTTTCACTCAACAACATATACTGAATTCCTGCTGTGGGCCTGGTCCTCCCCCAGCAGACGGGCCTTGCTCTTCGTGGCATGTTCTGATCGGTGCTGAGCTTCTGGGGCCACTTCCGGGCTCTGTGATGTTGGCCCATCACTTGGCCTGTCTGAACTTCAGCTAAGTGTTGTTGGGGTTAAATGAGATCATGCAAGTTAGGCCAGAAATACATTGGTGGCCTTCAACAAATGGTACTTGCTGTAATTTTCCTGCGGCTCATAGAGAACTCCTAATAAATGTTTACTGAATGAAAGAGGCTTGGAATGTACTGTGGGACTCTTTAAGCCCACCTCCTAAGAGCCTGAACTGGACACCACTGTAAGGGGAAGCCCTTGGACCCCAGAAACCACGACTCCCCACCCACCTGGGGGCTGGGAGAGAGCAGCTGTAGTCAGCTCCCCTTAACTCAGGAGGGCACTAGACACAGGGAGGTACAGTCTGGTTCACCTTTTTTAATGGGTGTGAAATCATTTAATCCAAAGAAATATCAAATTTATTGATTGAGGCCAAGCAAAGGTTGAGACCTCAAAGGAGACCCAGAAATTACCTGTAGAAACTTCTGGCTTTAGGAATCAAACACAGATTTGGCTCTGGTTAGTAAGAAGACATGCAAACTGCCTAGTCTTTTCCCCAACTTGCCTCCCAGTTGGGTCACTGGTGTGAATATACATGTGGCATTAAGCATTCCTTTTGTAACCCAGGGGCCTATTTCCAGGCTTTGTGTGCAAACAGGCCGTGTGGCTATCTCACAAGTCACCCTGCACGCCGTTCAAAGCAACACGAGTCATGTTGGACAAGTGTTAATAAGTGCAAAGTTGCTACTGAGCAGTACAGCTTCTGACGGTACCTTTACTGTCATCACAGCCCTGAGTGCCGTCCTGCTTTCCAGGTCCGTTCTTCACAGGTGATGCACAGGGAGGCGAGACCAACAACTGTATTAGCTTGTTTTCGTACAGCTTTCTGGTGGAAGCTGAGGAAGAAGGTAGAGAATACATTAGCTGTTCTGTTGGAGTATGAGATCTTAATGGGTTCAAGGTATTTCACAATTCGGATCTTTCTTTTTGTAGCTTACATTACCATGGTTTTTACAATGAGGTGGACCCCACAGCTCCTCAACCCACTCTACCTTTTCCCCAAACACTTAAGGTGAGTCCCCCACGAGCTAGCCATGGAGTCAGGCACTGGATACATCTGAGGACAAGACTGACAAAGTTGTAGTCCCATCTCTGGGGAACATGGACAGTAAATACACTGCACATACTAGAAATGAAAAACAGCCCAGGGTGCCCTGACCAGGGTGGCTTAGTTGGTTAGGCATCCTGCCGTAAAGCAAAAGGTGCTGGTTTGATCCCAGGTCAAGGAGCGCCTGGGTTGTGGGCGTGGTTGTGGGCGTGGTTGCAGGTGCTCATGTGAGAGGCAGCCAATCAGTGTTTCTCATATCACGTTGATGTCTCTCTCTCTCTCTCTCTCTCTCTCTCTCCCCCCCCCTTTCTCTCCCTCCCTCCCTCCCTCCCTCTCCCCCCCCCCCGTTCCCGCTCTCTAAAAATAAATAAATCTTTTAACAACAACAACAACAAAAAACAACCCAGGGTGATTTAATCAAGAGTAACCGGTTTTTCACTGTGGGGAAGAAAAAGATTTTGTTTCTGTCTGGCAGCATACTTACTAATCTGTAAGAAGGGTCTGAGTGCGTCCCTCACCCCGTCCCTTCCTTGTGGTTTTTCTGATTGTCCTATTTCCATAATATTTTGATGATTTCTACTACATATGTTTCCCCCACTATAAATAATTTTAAATCTTTGGAGGTGGTTTGTAAGTAATAAGTGACTTGTCTCTAACATTCGCTGCATACATACATAGTATTGGGCCAGATGAAAATCCAAGCTTATTAAGTTCATTCTGTAATTCCTCATCACTCAGACACTTCACGTCCACCATGGTGATAGAAGCTTGGTCTCGTTTCTGATAACGGAATCTTTGAAATAGTAAAACATCAAATCCATTAAGACAGCCTTACAAATGAGAACTGAAACATTACCAATCCAAGGAAGTGTGTACAAGCTGACCTCCCCAGTCTTGGAAGTGCAAAGACAGTAAAGGAAAAAATCACCGCTTTTTGCTGTTTTCTGCCACAGTCTATTCCGGGTTTAGTTGCCTTCATGCAAAACCTTGGATGGATGTCACTTCCCCCCATGTTGGGATTCAATTATTTCTAATTTTTCTATTCAACGAACGTAAGAAAAGTCTTCTGCACAAAATGAACACATGAACACATATTTGTATTACTGCTTAGGAGCTCCGAGTAAGACTCAAGCTCTGAGAAGATAAAAAGTTAATTAAATATACAAGAGCTGGGAGAGATGTTTTAGTGAGTTAAATAAAAGTTATTTATCCCTGCCCTCCTTTTGATGCGAGCACAGAGAGTAAAGAGCATTCAAACATGCAAACAGGAGTAGTTTTCACACTTGTAATTTAGCTTTAAGTGTAACACGATGGCAGTTTTTAATTAACAACCAGAAGACTTTGTAATTGTTGAACTGGAGTTTGAAAAAAGTCAGCTGTTCCTTCTCCGGTGCACAAATTGACGTATATAGATTTACGCACATCTCAATGTGGCTTTCCAAATCGGCCCAGCCTCACGTTCAGTTGGTCTTGCTCAGCTGGTCCCTCTATCCCCTGAAACTGACCACTCCACCTGCTTAACGAAATCCGTCAAAAGACAGACCCATTTGTCAAACCTTCTCACAGAGATTTTTAATTTAGGGGTTTATTTATTGAACCTCATTTCTATCATGTTTCCAGGCTTTTTAATATCACAGGGAAAATGACTGCAAGACAATTACTCAGCATTGGAGGATCTGGACCAATTTTAAGTAATGACTTTGCCTTTATGGGAGATCAGTCAATGTCCAATTAGGAATAACACTGTACACAGGCCAGGAGAAGCTGTGAATTGTCATGTACACCAAGGTTGTTGGAGAACTCCTAGCTTAAGAGTTTCTACTTTTAAAGCTATACTTTGGCCAGGGTCACGTTTTGACATAGGGTAGGTGCTTAGTAAATGTGTTTCCCTCTTTTCTCCAATAATTTGAGAAGCTGAATTAATACTTTCAGGTCCCTGGTAAACAAACTAGCATTAGAAAGGAAAGGACAATGCAGTTCCTTTTGTTTTTAAACTGGAAGCCAGCTAGGCAGACCCCGTGGCGTTTCTTCCAGAGAACAGCTGTCCGCCGTTTCACCACCTTCCCAAGAATAACCTCCAAAAGGGCCCTCATCAGTTTCAGATGGCACTAGACAATTGCCTAGAGGGAGCACACATATGGAAGAAAAACGGTCAAATGAAATCCAACTGGATGATTGATCCACTTACCCCTTTACATGGTTGTCTAAAGTCTATGCAGTTGGGCTGGTTACTAAAGGTGGGTGAGTTTCACCCAAGGGCTCCTGCTAGCAACCAATCCCTTTTTGCCTGTTAGATATTATGATAATCATAATACTGACAGTGTGACATCAGTAACCCCCCCAGCAACAGGCTGATGTGAAAGTCAGGTGATTAATTTAACCTAAGTCAAGGAGAAGGAGGCACTGGTTGACCTCACAGGCTGACTGCCATGGTAAAATGTCAAGGGAGGCAGAGAAGTCATCATTATACACAGGAGTGAGGAGAAGGAGCTGCTACCAAACCCAATGGTGCCAAGAGACTGGGAAGATAAAGGAGGAATCAAACATCAAGCGCCTGGGCCATCACAATGAGACCCACACCAGCAGATGGATGGTTCGGCCACAGCCTTTACAGAAAATGAGCAAGTGAAAGCAACTGATATTAACTTGCTAAGTAATTGCTCATTTAAAAATAAGAATCAGGCTAGAGTACACATAAGTTGCAGAATTTTGATGGTTTCAGCCTTTTCAAAGCACTTTCGGATCTCATTTCATCTTCTGCACTCTGGTAGAAACTCTGGGACAGATGTCCTCTATGATGCAGAAGGCCAGCTTTCGTGGTTGCTGTATTTTGTTTAAGGAAAGATCCCTTAGACTATTAGCTTGAGTCCACTGAGACAATCAGGCTAGACAAATTATGCTGAAACAATTATGCAAGACGAAAATGTAACTTTGGGGAAAACGTGTGCTGTAATTAAATGCCAGGAATATGAAGGAGTTACCTGAAAGGGATTAAGGGGACAGTGGCGTCAGCCTCGCTGGAGTCAGCTCCCAGCTTGTCCCTTTCCAGCTGGGTGATGTCAGGTGGGGGAAGTTACTAAACTCTCCCCACCTTTTCTCCATCTGTAATGGGGATGGAAGTAGCACCTACCTCAAAGGGCTGTTCTGAGCATTTTACGAGTTATAACGCACAGCAAGCACTATACGAATGTTTCCCATTGTTCTGATTATCCATGCACCCTATCCTCAGAGAGTTTCCACACCCAGTTTCTTCCTCAGGAGGTTCCATTCCTTTTATACTCACCCGTGGGGCCCTTTCATTTCAACACTTTCCCGGTTCTGGGAATGGACTGAGCACCTTTGGGTGCATGGTCAGGGAGGCTCATTAAGTGACCCCAAGCCGTGGTTCCATGGTAGGCAGTTAGAAGACATGAGCAGAACAAGGACCATGGACCACGGATAGGTCACCAGGTGATGGACCAGGGTGAAAAGCCCCAGGTGCCTAGCAATGGGCAAAAATCAAGACCTTGCCCCCAAGATACCCTCCCTCCCCTAGCATACTCTGGTCTCTGGTCTCATGGGGTAGCCCCCCTGGCCTTTCACAGCACTGAGCACGCAGTTCAGACCCTTCCCTGACCTTTCCTCCCCAGACATGTTGTTGGTCATGCCTTAGACCCCTTTGGAGGAGGAACAAAGGGCTGATGAGTGGCCTCATTTGACCCCCTGGTGGGCCCTGCCTGCCCACTGCCTGAAGCCTTAAGTCCCAGGGATAACATCTGGGCCTCATTTGCATTTCAGCCCCAGGCCCAGAAAAGCTGCAAAACCAGACCAGCAATGCCCTGGCTCAGGGGTGTCAAACTCATTTTCACCGGGGCCATGTCAGGTCAGCCTCGTGGTTGCCTTTGAAGGGCCGAATGTAATTTCAACTCCTTAACAGTTAAGGAGTAGATGCATTTCTACAGCCCTAAAATTATTTCAGCCCTTCGAAGGCAACCTCGAGGCTGACGTGGCCCCCGGTGAAAATGAGTTTGGCACCCCACAGCATGGCTAATGTCAGGACCAGCTGCACTGACTAATGACCCCTTGCCCTGGTGCCCACCAATCAGTGGAGACCATGACCCTGAAAGGATGCACCTGGAAAGCTGATGCATGTTCTGTTGGGATCCTCCTCAGAGTCCTCCAGATAAGCCCCCTCAAGATGGAGAGCCCGGCTCACCCTCCCTTTTGGGAGCTGCCTGCACCCTGCCGGCACCCCTCTTCTTCCTCCCAGGTGTGTCACCGTTACCCTTCTCTCTCCTCAGCTCCCGGGGCTCTTCTTTCACCTCTTAACTCGTTTCTTGAGCCCATTTCTTCTGTGACTCACTTCTACCCCCCTGACTTTCTAAATAAATTTTCTCTTAGAGTTTGGATCTTGGCTCTGCATTCTTTCTTAGCCAGAACTCAAGCGCTGAGGTTGCTGAACCAAGGCTGGTCTGATCTCACCCCTCCGACACCTGGTGCCATCACCACCAACAGTTCCAAGAGCTGTGGCTCAGTTTCCAAACAAACGTGTAATATACACGTTTGCCAACATCCAAACATTGGATGCGCCAGACAAAGACTTTGAAAATTGACACATTTGTTTCAATCAAAGTAAATAAATGATAGAGTTGGGTTATTAAGATGTACAAGCATTTTGTTTACATTTCCCAGAATTGCTTTACACAAAAAAGCAGACAGCAGGTGGAACCACTTCCATTTAAGCATTTAAACTATTGGCATGAAACAGGCATTTCTAAAATATTTTTTGGGGGGGGAGCCCTCTGGGGATTAGTACAGGCTAGGTCTGGTTGGTTTGAGCCCCATATTTTGTGCAGACTATTCTGTCTGAGCATATTCTCTGGAAGATTCCACCAGCATATATCCATGATTCTGCACTCAGCATTATTCTGTTTCAGAATTCTGGCACTCTGCGGTATCCTGAAATATTTGGTTTTGATGTTTACAGCATCCATTTCCCTCAGTCTTATCTGTGAAGTCTTGGGCATTAGCTTGTTTTTAGTTTTTTATTTTTTCCATGGCTGCAAAGATATTTTATTCCAGTTCTTGAGGGAAGTAAGTTTTAATTGCCAATTGACTAGGTATTCAACATGATAAGGTGTCTAAACCCTGAGAGCTTCCTCCTTTCATTAAAATGTAGATCCAATTTCTTTTCCCTTAATGCCACATGCTGTTATTAAACTGAAATAACAGAAATAGTAAAAGCCAGATGTCACTTCAAGTCTCAGGTTTGACGTGGCACAATTTCCTCTCCTCCAGTTTAATCTGCAGTTATTTACTAACCCCATCCTTTGGAAGAATGCACAATTTAAATGTAAATGCAATTTACATAGGAGAGCAGATAGTAGATTTGCAGTTTTCAATTGCCAATGAACCATTTTGCAAAGGGGGATATCAACCAAAGCAAAGATCAGCAGCTGTCAGACTGAAGTCTGCCTCACTCGGCATTCTCCTGTGACATTCCTCCCGAAGCCACCTGCCTCTGAGCCTCAGCCAGGCAGGCAAAAGAAAGTGGAGAGCTGAGGCATTTCCCCAGACATTTCAAGGTGCACTGACTATTTTTTTTTTTTTAAAGATTTTTTGTTTATTTATCTTTAGAGAGGAAGGGTAGGAGAGAGGGAGAGGGAGAGAAATATCAATGTGTGGTTGCCTCTCGTGTGTCCCTTAGCTGGGAACTGGCCTGCAACCCAGGCATGTGCCCTGACTGGGAATCGAACCGCGATTGTTTCGTTCACAGGCCCGCGCTCAATCCGCTGAGCTACACCAGCCAGGGCTGCACTGACTATTGAGTTGGGGAGAAAAGAGAAAGTTTGGGTTTCAAAAAGCGAATCTGGTCGGCACCGTTGTTGAAATCATTAACCGACCAATTTCTTCCAACAAATATTGATTGATCATCTCCTGTAGAGCAGACATTCTACTTGGCATAAATTAGGAGGAGGTAGGAGAGAATACAAAGATGCAAAAGCTACAGTCCTTTCAGGAAGCTCATTGTTTCCTTAAAGAGAAAAGAAAACAAATAATTACAAGAAAATAAGCTATTAACTGGAGCCCAGAATTGGAAGCCCCTAAGGTTTGAAAGTTTCATTTAGGCCAAGACTTCCAGAACAGGCAATAGTTCGCCCTATAACAGGGGCCTGGGGACAACCATGATAGGAGCCAGGTGAGTGGGTGGAGCCACTCTGGGAAGGAGCTTGTGGGCCATGCTAAGGAGTTAACCCTTTACCTCTAGGCACATTTGAAAGTTCGTAGACAGGACATGCCAGGATTAAATTTACATTTGACACTGGGTAGAAAATTATGTGTTTATACATTTGGTACAACTTAGGTTTGATTCTGAACAGAGAAATGAGTTGGTAAGACAGGGTCTGGAGGCTACTTGGGGGCGTTATTACACAGTCCAGAAAAGAGTTGATTCAGACTTGCACTGGGCCAGCTTGGAGAGGGCCAGGAGAGAGAGATTCACCAGTGATTTAGGAGCTGGAATAGCCAGGCCAGGACATCCGATTGGATGGTTCCTCTTTATTTTACTCGCATAGGCCCCACCTTGGTCTAAATCTTTTGTCTCAGCCATGAGCCTGCTTACATAAGGAACCAGATGGAGTTCGGTCTACATGGCACTGGCACTTAAACAATTATTCTGTCCTCGTCTAGTCGGCCCTTGATTATGCACGCTGTTTGAAGGCAGCAGCAATGCAGATAATCCATAACGCTCTTCTATTTGGCTCTGGAATTAATTACACCTTTTAGAGCAAATTTGCCTTCTTAATTAATCTTTCTTAGGCTAATATTAAAATTAACTAATATTCTCTGAGCCCATGACAGCTGGGCAGGGGAAGGAGGGAGCAGGGGAAGGGAGGGCCAGGGAAAGCCACTCCACACTACAATTCAGTGTGGATCTTGCACAGAGGCTGCGGGCTGGGGCTGGCTCACTGAGAGGTGGCTGAATAACGGGAAACTCAGACCCCTTGGGAGTTCAGCTACTGAGCACCTCCTTCCGTACCAAGCACCCTGCTTAGACTGAACAGAAGATGAATAACGCAGAGTGCCTGCTTTCAAGGGGCCACCTGTATAATGGGGACAACGGAGGAGTGAATGGATCATTTAGTCAAATGCAATGAGGGCTCTGGTAGAAGCTTCTCGAGAGAATAAGGCATGAACAAGGTTAGTGGGGGGAAACAACACATTTCTAAGAAACAAAAGGGAAAAATCACTTAATTGCCATTTTATAAGTTCAACAGCAAATATGCTTTTAATAAAATTAAGTGCATATTATTTCTACTTTCAGGAACCCAATAATTGAGAAAGTTTTTCTTATGCGAAGTAAGATGAGGTCTTCCCTAGTGATTTCCAAATTATGATACTCCGGCCCCAAGATTTTCTGCCAGGGAGAGGTGGAGGGCATGGGGCAGCCCTGATTCGGGGCAGCCAGAACAACTTCATCCCTGCCTGCTTCTACCTATTGTGTTCCCATGAAGGAAGAATTTCACTTCTGTACAGAGTTAGGAAGCTACCCATTTACCCTGTCTTTTGTGCTGCTGCTTAAAACCAAAGTGGGTCTAGCCTCCGGTCCTGTTGCACAGACAAACCAAACCTTAGATGCTAACAAATGATTCTCTGGGGGTTCTGTCCTGATACCCTGTAGGTCCTGCACAAGGAGATTTGTGGTGTATAAACCACAAGCAAGAACACTTGGATAATCCATGGATGACAGAAAAACATCAAAAATGTGGCTTCTGTTCTCAGAGGGATTTTGTTCTAGATGGAGAAACAAAGCAAAGCACACAAGACAAAAGACAAGAAGCCAAAGTTCACAGTCAAATGCCAACACTGTGTACCCATAAGTGGTGCTGAAGTTCAGAGGCAGAGAAAAAAAGCGCCACTGATTGGGGGTGGGTGGGAGGTGTTCCGGGAAAGCTTCCTGGAGGGGGTGGAAGTCAGAATGGAATGTGAAGAGAGGGAAGGTCTGGGTAGGCAGAAAGCAGAAGGCTGGCAGTCTAGACAAGGGCATGAGATTAACAAAGGCTTGGAGAAGGAGGAGGGGGGATGAGACCAGGCTTCTGCCAAGGATTTACTTAGAGAAGAGGATGGACATGGCTGGGCCAGGAGCCCTAGGATTTCCTCTTGTAGGTGGAGGCCTCCAGGTCCCTTTTGCCTCCAGAAGCCTCCCATTCTGGGACCCTCTGATGCCAATGATGGGTTCCCGCTGCCCCAGGCCTCTGACCGGGGTGCTCAGGGATGACAGCAAAGCCATCAGGAAGACTGATCTGGCCTGCAGGGCAGGACGTGCCGTGAGGGGTGGAGGAGAGACGCCAGCAGGGAGGGAGGCATGGCGGGTCCTTCGCCTTCGTGCCCCTGTGAGGTGCTAAGGAACAGTAGTGAAGGGTATGCAGGGGGGCTCCGGATGCTCAGGGTCTCAATCGGGAGCTCCGGACCCGCCAGAGAGCCCTGAGAGGCGAGTGCAGAGTGGTTAGGAGCACAGCCTCTGGGGCCAGACTGTCTCCGTTTGTACCCCGCACCTGCCACTTACTACCAGCTCTGTTACCCTGGGCCCTGGCTCTCACATTTCTAAAAGAAGAATGTGATAATAAGAGTCCACTCTTCCCACTGAGGGTAATGCATCTCAAATGTTCAGGACCCTATTTTCGGTAAGTGCCCATGGCAAGCGCTCACAAGTGTGAACTGTGAGAAAGCCCCGTTTCCATGTTGTGCCCGTAGGATCCCAACACAGGTGGGGAGGGGACACAGGTGCGATAGGGGCATCTCTCCACCTCATTTAGCATCATAGCCCACCTTTCCCTGTGAGCTCAGGGAGGCTGAGAGTAGCTTGTCCTGTACAGACTGGTCAGGGATCTGCTTTCCGCTAAGACACGTGTGGAAGAGGGAGACGGAAAGTACTGGGGGCAGTGGGCTTTTACTCACAGCAAAAGGAGTGTTGTTCGGTAAAGGAGCAGCTAAATTTAATGAGCGATGAGGCAGACCAAGGCAGAGAGGGTGCGGTGGGACGTCCATTCCTGTCCTTAAACCAGCATTGTGGAACCCCCACGGCTTAGGCTTAAAGGAGACACGGTGCCAGCAAGGATAACCACCGAGGAAGCAAAAGAAAACGGAAAAAAGTGGAACGTCCTACGGAGCCAAGAATGGAGCTACAAGAAGAGGAAGCCCCGATGGCCTGCACAGACCCTTGTTGTATCGCACATGCAGGAGGGTCTCCAACGCGACCTCGCTTTCTAGCAGCCACGCAAAAAACGTGCCATTCCACACTCGTAAAATGAAGACAAAGCAACTCTTCCCAAATCTAGCTGTTCCTGGCGCTTGGAGCATGGGTGTTTTCTGGGGAGTCCTCTGAGTGCACAATAGGGTAACGGGCAAGGGGCGGGGCCTGTCGGGGAAGGACCAGGAAGCAGGACTAGAGCTCGCAGGCTTTATCCTGAGGACAGTGGGAGCCCGGAAGGTTGTAATGTGTCTTTTTTTTTTTTTGCTTCCATAATCTTTAAACTTAACTTATGTTAAACAGTGTCAAGCTAAAGTAAGTTATCAAGTGAAGTGGAAGTATAACAACACCCACGTATGCCCTTCACTCTGCTTCAGCAGTTGCCAACATTTGCCTGTAACCAAAGGGCTTTGAGCAGGGGAGGCAGCGTGATGGCATTTGCTATGGAAAGAATGAAAGAATGACAGGACTGGTGCAGGACCGGGCATGAGGATGTCATTAGGTTGCAGCAACCATTCTTTCATTCGGCAAATATTTCCTGAGTCCCATCACATACCTGGTACTGTTCAGAGGGGTGGCTTTAGGATAAATAACACAGTGGTGGTCTGTCCTCCTGGAGCTTAGCGCCTTGGATGGGAAAGCAGACAAACAAGCGAATGAAGTGAACGAGGACATTTTGGAGAGTGATAATGGGACAGGGAAGACCGTGGGAGGCAGGGTCCAATTCAGATTGGGTGGTCAGGGAGGGCCATGCTGTGCCCCTGGAACAACAAGAAAGGCGGGGAGGCTGGAGCGCCCCGAGCAGGAGAGTGGTGCGAGGACACCGGGGAGGCAGGAGGGCAGCCTGGACTGAGGTGGTGGCAGTGGAGAGGAAGGGCGGCAGGTCTGAGGGAGAGTTAGGAGGGAGAACCAACAGAATTTAGTGACGGATCCAATGTGCAGTAGAGAGTGGGGTGTGTCCAGGGTGACTCCCTGGCTTCAATCAAAGGATTATTATCTAGGTACAAGAGAGCCCTTCACTGAGACAGGAAAGAGGGGTGATGAGAAAAGCCCAAGTCCCCGGGGGGTCCCCCTCACGGCCTTTCAAAGGGAGGGCCTGGCAAAGTGAAGCCATTTGACCGCCAGCCCCAGTCCAGAAACCAGCTTCCTACGCAGTTTCCTGATCAGAGAGTCGCCTCGGGCCACTGCGAGTGATCCTCACCACTGCCCCGAACTCTCCAAGCTGGCACCACGGCCACCTCCAGTCATGCAGACAGTGCAGAAGGCAATTTGTGGGTCCAGCTGGGGCAGCGGAGGAGATAAAGGAAATGCTGCACTATTTAAAACAGCGCTGGGGGGAGGGTGGAATCATCGAGCTGAATCAGAGGAACATGGTATCCATGGCGATGTTTTCATCATGATAGCGGAGCTCCTCCGAGGCCATGTCAGTGTCTCATGACACTTTGGGGCTTGGCTCATCTCCGCGCCCCCCTGTCACAGGTGGATACGAGGGCTGAGACTGAAAAGGAGCAGGGTTTTGCTGAGGGGTGATTTGCAGGCCTGGCTAGGGGAAAAAGTCTGGAATTAGAACACCATCATACCCTCATTCCGTGACGGCTGCATGGTGTACAGATTTATTAGAAAGGACATAAAAGGTGGCCTGTGAAGATAGCTGGGGTAAGGAGGAGGAAGATGCCCCAAAATGTAATCTAGACGGCGGACCATAGTGACTAGGGCAGGTGTCTGTTTCTAGAAACGTCTCCTCTACTCTCCTTCACCTGATTTTTAGCTATTATCTGACTTTGCAGCACCTTGCTTTACAAAAGGATTTTTTTCCGGCAGTCCATTCGCAGCGAGGGGTGGGGGTGGTCAGACACGGGCATCCAGGGTCATTGTCTGGGACTGAATCCTGGACAGCAGGAGGCTGCTGCTCTGGCCCCTCATCCCCGTCATCTGTCACCCAGCAAGGGCGGCCGGCAGCCAGCCTGCGGACTGCCTAATGAAGACAGAGAGGTGGTTCCGGCTGTGCACAGGTGCCGCTTCCCCATTAACAGAGGTGACATTCCGAAACACTACTCATTACAGAGCAGACATTGGACAGAGCCGGGACACATATTGATGGCAGCAGGGCCAGCCAGCATCTGTCTCAAATCCCACTGCCCCTGACAGAGCCAGCGAGAGGGCCAGAAAGAAGCGTTGTGAGTGTCAAACCCTGTGGCCCCTCACTTTGTGGGGAAAAGTTAATTCTTTAATACATTCCTGGTATTTAGAACTAAGTCATTCTCTCCACTGCTTGCAGACCCGGGGGGTCTGCAGCTTCAGGCCCACTGAACGATGGCCAGTCCTGGAGAACACCAGCTCCTGCCCTCCCAGAAAGGGCTGATGTTGCAGATGGCTGTGTGGGGGTGGGAAGCTGGTCCTCAGAATCAGACCTGGATCTAGAGCCCATGAAATCTTGCTTTAGAGATAGAATGGGCCTGCGCTGAAGCTCGGTGGTGTGTGGGGATAGGCTATGGGGAACTTCCAGACCGACGGTGATCAGGGACCCGGCCAGGTGAACGAACGACCAAAGCCTCGGAATCTCCCTTCCAGTGGGCGGTGAGCACAGGACAGCTCTCCATCTTAGCTGGGATGGGATGCACGTTGCCCTGGAGGCAAGGAGAGCCAGGAATGGCAGGCAGGCTAGCGTCAATGGTCTCGGCAGCTCCCAAAGCTAGGTGCAAAGTAGCAATAGAAAGAGGTAGTGGCCCACGCACGCGTGCGCAGCCCAGGTACACGCCCCGCACCCAGAACCCCCGCCCAGCTTGCACCCTGCAGCAGGGCGTCCCGCCCCCGCTACGCTGATTGTAAACCCGCAGCAGACGGATCTCGACTTAAAAATAACTATTTTGACAGTTCTGATGTAAATATGTGAGCGATGCGTGGGCCTGTTTTTCCTTCACACTTCCTCTCCTCCCCTGGCTCCCTACCCCAGCCCCAACTCTGCTGAGGCTGAGATGATGGGAGAGCGCCGCCTGCAGGATGCTCCCCAAAATGCAGCAGAGGAAAGTGACCTGTCTAGAGTGGTCAGCCAGTTGCGGGCGGGGTGTGGGGAAGAGGGCAAAAGGAATCAGAAGTTAGAAGAACCCTAACTCACTGTCACCTCACCACACAATACTGCAATCCTCTCTATGCACTACTTCTTGTCCATTACCTGAGAAAGGAGAAGTTACCTAGGACACAGGGGAGCTAATTTAACAACTCCTGACACCTCCACACCTGTTATCAAATCATACCTATCTTCGGTTCAACTTGTTTTCTGAATCTCTATCCAGCACCCAACAATGCTAGCACAGTGCAACATGGAGATATGCAGAATCTCCTGCTGTTTGTAATTCTGTCAACTAACCCTTTCAATGAACTGGTATCGAACTCCTGCTTGTGCCAGGCATGAGCGAAGTAAGCACTTCCGCACATACTCTTTAATCCCCACAGAAACTTGTGGGGTGGGTGTGATTATCTGCACTTTACAGATGGAAGACAGGGGTTTGGGGAGATAAGTGAGGTCTCCAGGCCGCCACAGCTAGTGAAGAGCAGGGAGACCAGAACCTGGGTCTCTCGCCCCTCCCTGCATAGCCGATGGAGAGAAAGGGAGATGGAGACCGAGATCCACCCATTGTGCAAGGAGGGAAACTGAGGTCCAGACAGACAAAGTCACGGTGTCTGTCTGGCCACCAGCAAGTATCGTAGCTGGCGCAGAGCCGAGATCGAAACACAGCAGCCTTAGGGTTGCCAGCCCATGCCTCTGTCCCCAGTCTTCATGACAGGACACTACATGATGTCTTTGAGGGTCCTGACTGTCTCTTTGGAAGGCGGGGAGAAGAAATGGTAGTTGGAGAAAGGAAGAGGAAGGAGGGAGGAGGTCTGGAGGGTGAAGGCGCCTAAGTGCGCCGGGTCCTGGCCAGGCGGAGCTGTGAGACAGGGGAAGCTCATTGTCGGACCTCCCAGCAACACTTTCTTTGTCCCCTTCCCCCACACCCACCCCAGCCAGGTGCTCACTGTTGCCCTCATGCTTTTTCCCCCTCCATCCTAATGAAACCTGCTCCAGGGAGGGAATCTGAGGTAGTCACTGACACTGCAGGGCAAATGCCTGAGAGCTGTCCCTTGTTCGCCTCTCTCCCTTATTATAAGCCCCAGGGGATCAAAGCCTAAAATAAAAGAGAGAAAGCACTAATGAAATTTCAGGTGCCAGACTCCTGGAAAGGAGAGAAATTTGGGAGCCAGCAGGCCCACCTGTGACAGAAGAGGCTGCACATAGCACCTGCTTGCAAGGCCCCTGCCGGCTCTGCCTGGCATCCGTAGATATTGGCAGAGAGAAGTCTCCGGGATCTGCGCTTTGAGCACACTTTCCTCTCCATCCTTTAAGGCTCAGCTCAAATTCCACCTCCTCTGGGAAGCCTTCCCTGATACTTCCCCGCTTTCTAAATAGTTGTTGCTCTCAGGCCAAAAGACTCAAAGCTTTGCTTGTTCTCTAAGGCATCTTGCATTCTTGGAACCTTGGCACGTTGCTTTTAATTAAGTTGTGAGTTCCTCAAGGGGACATCAATGTCTGCTTTTCCTCTTTCTCCCACAGCTGCTCCCACAGGGCTTTCCGCAGTCAGGACTCAATACTGATCGAATGGATCGAGTTGACAATAGTCCCCAGCACACATTCCCCCCTACGAGAAGGTAAGGACTAGGGTACTGACAGCAGAAGGGTGAGGGGCAGCCGTCCCAGTCGCCTCGTGGACACTGAGAGGCAGACTACTCAGCAAAGTCTCACGGAGTGCTTGTGTGCCAGGCTCTGCGGAGGCTGAGCGGGGAGCAGAGGCAGCCCCCCCTCCCGGGGGCAGCCGGCTCTGGGGCTCTGGGGCTGGCTCCCATGGCCCTGGCTTTCTGGCCCCTCTCAGTGACAACTAGGAATTTCTCTCCCCCAGTTAAAATGGAGTTATATAATAATTCTTTTTAAAAAGCGTTTTATTGATAATTCACAGAGTATGATAGAACAGTTCTTGTTCTTAACATTATGCCATCTTATAGCAACTTTCTCTCCCTGTAAGTCTGAAAATTCCCATCCGTTCTGTCAATAGTCCTGAGAAGCCCAACTGAAGGTCTTTACTATTGTTCCTGTAAAAAATAAAGGCACCATTCGGTCTACGTGGTCATATGTAGTCCTAAACCACCTTCCCTGTTCGCCACCCCACCCCTCCAGCCACCTTCACCCCACTATTCTCTGTGACGCTAGGGGGCAGGAGGCCCGCCTTCCCTCGACTGTGGGTAGCACAGGGACCCTTGCCTGTCCGTTCCAGGGGCTGTGTGGCTCCCCGAGCCTCCTCCGAGGCCCCACCACTTCCCGTTATGTTCACGCTCCCGCTTCCTCCCGGTCTGCGTCTCCCTCCTCGCTTCAGCAGAGCTGGTGGAAATGCTCAGCTTCTGCCACTGCAGTGAGTCCCAGTGCGGAATCAGCACAGACGCCCCATCTACCCTGACAACATAATTCATTTACTGCAAAGGGGTGTAATAAAGTCTGTTTATTACAGCAATTAACAGAGCAGCATTTGCTGGCATGCTTTTAGAGACAACCAGAAAAGTGCTTACTCCAGGTGCATAGATTCGGGAAACCGTGCAACTTGAGCCAAAATGAAACCAAGTAGAGGCTTGGGAAATGGGTCCCAGCCACCCTAGAAAAATTAGCCCTCCAGGTTTCAGTTCAGCTGAGGCAGAACCTCAAAGCAGGAGTCCAGTACAATGATTGCTACTTAACTGGGCTGAGGCCTGGACCTACCTCCAGGGTCACTGTCTTGACAGGCATGGAATGCTTCCTGCTCCAACCAGCACCTCCCACAACCCGACCACCCCAGCTCTGCTGGGTTCAAATTTCACTGAGCGTATAGGTGGGCAACGTTAGTACCATTGACTCTTGGGGGTTCCTTGTTGCTGGGGTAAAAGTGGGGGTATGGGGAGAGGACCAGAGGCTGGGACAGAAACCGATCAGCTCTAAGAAATCCTTTCATTAAACTCTGGCTTCACCTCAAGCCCCTGAAGAGAAACACGGCTGTATGCGGGGTCAGGAAGGAGAGGAACCGGGAGTCTGCCTGGCTGGATAACATATGCTGACTGGCTTCGGACATAACGACTGGGCGAAGACATGAAAGCCCAGTTGCCCCAGCTCTTTGGTGGAGGGACAGAGGAAAGGGAAGCACTGGTTTAGATTCCCGGCGACGTTAAGTGTATTTGATTGTTAATGCAAACTTAGCCCTCCGTCCCTTTTGAGGGGCTAGTTAGTCGTGCTAACAGGACATTCTTCAGAGCCAGGTCTGGTTTTCCCACGGGCACAGCCCCGGTGTGACAGCTGCGTGGCAAAACTCATCTCGAGCAGCCTCTCAGCAAGACCATGGGGAGCTGCGATCTCCTCGAAAATATAAAACTGAGCTCTTAAGCCAGCTGAAAACCAAAAGGCTCAAAAGTGCAGAGGCAGGCCACTGTCAAACCATTGCTCTGGTTGAGGGGCGACCTGGTGGGTTCCCTTTCCTCCATTACTCCTTTTCCTCCTCAGGCCTCCGGGAGAAGGCACTGCATTAGAGGATGAGGGCAAAAGCCAGCCTGGCCTCTCTAGAACAGAGAAAGTGAGAGCTTTGAGCATCATGAAGGAGATAAAAATAGCAACATTGCCATGGCAACGAAGGCTGGGAGAGTCCTGAGGATCTGGTCTGGGTCCTGCCATCTCCCCCTCCAGTTTTCCTCTGCTTCTGGCTTCTCTGATGGAACACAGGAATGAGCTGAGAGGAGGGAGGGGTGCCTACCAGGATACCCTGGAACTCCGGAGCCTTGACTGCCCAGTTTTGGGGGCTCCTGGCTTTTGGAATTTCTTCCTTAACATAATACGTTTCTCCAGAGATGCTTGAGCTCCACACCTCACCTTCCTTGTGAGTGGTCCTGACCTCCTGGGCTCCCCTGTGAACACCCAAGATTTCTGTTTCCTCTTCATGGTCCGTGGTTCCGATCCCATGGGAATTTAGAGAAGGGGGCCCAGGCAGGGCTGGCCAGAAGCCTGACAGAGTAGGCAGTGACCTGGGGGTACAGCCTGGGCGTGGATTCACTCTGAGAAGCCATTCTCTGCTCCCAGGTGGGTTAGCAACATGGCCTTAGGGAGCTGTCTGTACTGGAAATAGGGCGATGGTGGTAAAGGCTCTCTCTTGTTCTTGAGTCAGAGGGATGGGGTGTTCCTTCTTTGGAAGCAGATTCTGGTTGTCGGTTCTGGTGGGGTTGTCAGCCCAGGGTGGACCAGGTTTTCTGGACCAGCCTGCAGGAGCCCAGAGAACGCAGGAGCCAGAGATTTCCTTCTCTGGTGAAAGCCCATCTTCGTGGTTAGAACCAAGTGTCTGTCTCCAAAAATTCAAGCCACATCTGGCACATCTGATACCCTGTGCCCTTGTAATGCATGCCTTGCTGGAAGGTAGGGCTGGGATGGGTCTTGTTGCCATCCTTTTACAGAGGCTGGGAAAGAGGAAGCAATTTGCGGAGGTCAGGAGTCAGCCATGGAGGAACGCTAGGAAATGAGGAGGCTGCAGCCCTTTATCCAAAGACAGTCATTAGCCCACCCCACCTCCAGCTGGTCCCAAACCACCCAGTGACATGCACATTCAGTCCATAGGCAGGGCAGACTACAGCCTGAGGCACTTTTGCTTGCAGAAAGTAATGAGGTGGGGTGGGTCAGTCGGCTTGGAGATGGGCTCACCAGCAGCCGTGCCAAGGGAAGCCCATGGGTTACATAACTGGGGCAGAAAGCCGTCCTTGAGATCCCATCTGCAAGGGGTGGTGTGTGTATATGACAGAGACCGAGATAGAGGACAAAAGTGGCACTTGTGATGGTCTAGACAGGGCCTGGAGTTGAGGCCGACCCTTGACACCTTCTCCCTGGGGGCCAGGCGGCAGGAAAGAGAGGCAGAAGCTCAGGGACTGCCGGAGAGGCCGCTGGCAGCAGCTTCGGGTGCTTTGGTGCTCTCTCACAGGCCGCATCTCTCAGATCTACCGTGTCACTCGCCTTTGCTGCACGCACAGAGCACACCAGACAGGGCTCGGGAAACCTGCCGCCCTGCTGGCTCTGCAGCCCCCAACCCCACTGAGGCTCAGCTTTCCAGAGGGAACCTACGGAACATACGTGCAATCCTCTATGGTTGAGGAAACTGAGTCCCAGAAATAGGACACGACTAGCCTGAGGTCACACCATCATCACTGTGCAGGCAGGGCTGGAATCCAGACCTGGCTCCCAGCTCCAGGCTCTTTGTGTCCCGCTGTGCTACCTCATGCATATTTCAGAGAATTAAATTATTGCTTTTCTCCTCCAAAATAATCCCCCTATATATTTCTATTGACCCATGTGCTACATTCAAAAGTCACCCCTCCATGCCCCAAATGAAGAAGGAAATGACATTCTAAAAAAAAAAGAAAGAAAGAAAGAAAGAAGACTTCAACCTGAGACAAGAAGCCCCTCCAGGTCCCTTAGGCTAGGGTCCCTGACCACATTCGAGGCCCAAGGGCCCTCAGTACCCTTCACATCCCTTTACCCCCATTCAACAGCCCACAGCACAAGGGGGCAAATGGGCATGGCACATTCGCCCTTTTACGGATGAGCAAAGTGAGGCCCTGGGGGGCCAAGGCTCCCACCTTTCTACAGGACTCAGTGCCATGCTGCAAAAGGCTCTGAGCAGACCCCTTCCTCAGAGTCCTCTGCTCCTGTGCCCCTGCCTCACCCCAAGATCTCCTAGTCCCCACCTCAAGGTGGAGTCTGGGAGGGATTGGAGGAATGTAGGGAATTGGAAACAGGAGGCCAAGACAATCCAACCTGACCTCTGGGAGGGAGGGAGACCCAAAGCAGGACAGGGAACCTGGCGACCAGGCCCCACCCCCTTCCTCAAAAGAACAGGACAAAGAAAAACCTGGACTGGAGTCAGAGGCCCTGGAGCACATGGCCTGTAGGCTGGGGCCGCATCCACCCTTCTGGATGAAACCAACCTCTCTCCTGGGCAAGCCCAGGGGCAGAGAGGTAGGAACTGGTCTCCAGACTGCCTCCCGAGATGCTGTGAAGGAAATGGGGACAACAGAGTATGGGGTGTCCAGCTGGAAGCAGCTACTGCCTCCTCTCAGGCCATTTCAGCTGCAGTGTTGGCCCCTAACTTAGCTTTGAATGAAGACCAGACCACCAGCTTGGAGGCCAAGGACAGCTGTCAGCAGACGCAGCTGGGCTTCCACAGAAATGCCTTGACCTTGGGACCTCTCCCATGTTCCCTCAGCAGGGCCTCAGGATATCCAGTCTCTCTCCAGAGCCAAGGGAGTTCTTCTTGGGGAAGAAGCTCCCTGAACAAGCGCAGCGTCAACCCCTGCAGCCCACAGCCCTGCGGAAGCCGAGAGGCCGCAGTGGGAAGCTCTCGTTCCCCGCCCCTCCTGCAGGTTCTCTACTCTTCTGACCTTTCCTCCGGGTGAGCTGTGTGGTCAGGACACAACACCCAACACCTCTGAGTCCCAAGGATACAATTTCATCCTCCACCACAGGAGTGACTTCTCTGGGGCTTCAGCCTCGCGGGCAGCCGCTAGGGACACTCATGCCCTGGAGCCGGGCCCTCCTGCGTCTCTGTCGGGGCTCCCTCGGGGGCTCTGCTGCCCATTTTCATCCAAGGCCTCTGCTGTCCGAGAGGCTGAAGAACCAGGGAGCTTTTCTTCTGTCCTTTGTGACCCCATGGGCCTTTATTGCTTTTTTCCTTTCGAGGACTTCTGTCTATAATTCTTTGGATGTAAAAGGAAATAACAGATTTTAGAAGGCTAGGGCTAGGGGGTAGGGCAAAAGATAGGAGGAAAAAAAATCTGAAATTGTGCTCTGGTGTCACAAAGATGACCTGGATCCTATCAAATCTTCCAGAAGCCTAGGAAGTGCCCTGAGCATGAGCTGGACAGGCAAGAGCTGCCAGGAGAGAATGTGCCCTTGCTTCTCCCCGGCTCTGGAGAAGTGAGCCAGCAGAAGAGGTCTCCCGCCCCCCTAACTGCCCAGAGAGGCCCACATTCCAAGGAAGGGGGCACATAGTCCCCGCCTTCGGTCCCAGGGCCCTGACCTCCCCTACCCAGGTCATCTGTCAGAAAGGTTACTCTGTCCCTGAGTAGAGGGGCCTGACTGTTCCTGGGCTGAGTTGTTCCTGTGATAAAGCAGAGGGCAGACCCGCTAAAGCTACAGAGCCCGAGTGGCTCTGCGGCCGGCTCCGCTGTCTGCACGACCCGCTAGCACCTGAAGGTCCAGGCACAATGACGGGCTCAGTTGTATCAAAATTGGGGGAGGGAAGGAGGAAGGAAATGTTTTTTGTTTGCTTTCTATCTCCTAGAAATAGGCTGGGAGTAGGGGTGGAGACTGATTCTGAAGGTGGATGCCCAGGAGATTAGAGGAAAAGTCAAGAAAAGTCCCAGAGGTCCCCTCCCCCCAGGGTTTCCCTTAAAGGCACCACATGCAAGCATTTCTCCCTCTGCGGTTTCTAAGAAGAGAAGGCAGGTGAAACAAGGAGACAGGAGAGTGAAGGGAGGGCACAGCTCAGTCCGGGAAAGGGCCCTTCGGCCTGCCCCTGGAAGCAGTCCCTGAGGAGGAGGAGGATCAGGGCCTGTGGAACAGCCCTGCCGTCTGTGCTGCAGCCAAGGAGGCACGAAGTGAGTGACCAGAGAGGCCAGGGCTGGAGGGGAGGTTGCTCTGTGGTGTGTGGGGAGAGCAGGGTACAGAGAGACCCAGCTGGCCACCGCCTCTCACTGTCCACACTCCACCATCCTGCTCACAACCAGCCTGCCCACTCCGGCCTGGCTCTGCCTGGCCCTGGGGAACACTGGGAAAGGACTCATCTCCCACAACCATGGGGGCTCCTGCCTGGGGTCCTGAGGACCCAGGAGAGACTCCATCCTGGGCTTGGAGGAGGCTCGTCTCCACTTCCAATGGGCCCAGCCCAGCTGAGGCCTCCCCCGGGTCAGGGCTTCTGGGCAGTTCCCGGGCAGAGCAGCCAGTTTCCTACGCTGCGGTCTCTCAGAAGAGAAGTTGCCCTTTGCCAAGTTCTGGAGCCCTCAGGCCAGGAAGGAAGTTTCACTCCCGGGGCCTCCCTGGGACTTCTTGTCTGGTCCTGGCCTGCCCCTGGGTGATGGGGGCCTCTCTCCAGGGAGGTCTCCAGTGGGTGGAAGCACCAGGGTCTGGGCAGGAGGAGGCCCAGGCGCAGGAGGCTGATGCCCTCAGCTTAGATCCAGTCAGGCCCAGCCGAGAAGAGTGGCGGGCAAACCCCGGCCCAAGCCTTGGCCAGGAGTGTCCCTGAGACCCACAGCCCGCGGCGGGCTGCGGAAGCGGCCCTGGTCCTGCTCACACTGCTGTTTCCCGCTCTCTGTGAACTTCCTCCTTCTTCCTCTTCATCTTGCAGAAGCCGTGGAGGCCACAGAAGCAGGCAAAAGTGAACTGGGGCATGCCCTGGGCCAGGCTGGGGGCTGCTCACCAGAGATCTGCAGGGAGAGGGGGGAGGGAGAGGGGGCAGGAGAGAGAAGCAAGCTGGGTTATCATTCCCAGAGCCCACCAGGTCTTGCCAGAGTCACGCTGCTCCCTGAGCTTCCCAGGCCCCGCTAGCCCCTCACACCTGCTGGGGGAGGGGTCATGCCCCCGACAGCAGCTTTGAAACCTGTTTTCCTGATCTGTGTGGAGTTGATGTCATGCCTCAGGTTGGAGCCTGGGTGAGTCCAGGGTGGGAAACAGAAACTCCCAGAGGACCCCCACCTTTGCTCCCCTCCTACCCCCGCCCCCTCTGCCTCACCTCCTCAACACACAGCTGTGGTTGGGACCGGGAAGCAGGCTGACGCAAAATAAACTCTGGCTTGTGCCACTGTGTTGGGGTTGGGAGGGGGCGTTCCATTCACTCCCTTAGGTCACAGGTCTGATGATCCAAATGCAGGACTTTGTGGACCTTGAAGAAAGTCCCTCCTCCAGCCCAGCCTCGAATGTGACACCTGGATCCGAGTCAGGGCTTCCCCCTTCCCTAACAGTGCCCATGTGTCTGATGCCCTTAGGGAAGTCTATAGGGAACAAAACACACTGTCTTTGACTGCTTAGGGCAACATCTTGTCCTCAGGCAGAGGATAGATAGCAGCGCGTTCTTCTAGCCAACAGGCTGCTTTATTGAGCACCTGCACTGGACGAAGGGGTCGGGAGGTACAGACATAGGGTGCAAGTACAACCGTTTTTTCTCTGGTACAAAATTAGGTCCGAGGTAGAGGCTGAGGCTGATTTGCCCCAGCTGGGTACACTCTCCCCCACCTCTGGCTGACATGGCCCTCAGCACAGGAGGCAGGGCCCCTCTGGTGTGTGCGGCACTCTGGGCGGGTGGGGGGGGGTGCTTCAGGAGATGCACTCTCAGTCTGTGAGAGGATCCCTTTCTCCAAACACTCATGTAGGTCTCCCCAGCCTTGGCCACCTACAGATTCCTCCAGCTCGCTTCTCTGCCCTTCTGCCTGCCCTGGTGGGAGCAGAAGCGCATTCACATCAGCGCCTGTGAAGCGGCTGGGCCCACAGGAGAGCCCCCTGCACAAACCTGGGGCCCGCGTCCATCCTGGACCTGGTGTGACCCATTTCTCTCTCTAGGAAGAACACAAGGGCAGCCCAAATACTAAGAGGCAGGGGGCTGTGGAATAAGGAAGCATGAGGTGAGTCCCTGGCCCCAAATGCTAGGCACCGCTGCAAAGTGTTTCCACCATGTCTGAGCAAGCTGGCGCGGCCTGAGTGGTGGCTCGCCAGACTGTCCCCAGGTCCAGCCCACCTTGTTCCTGTGGACAAACTTCCTTTTTCAGGTAGAGCAGAGGGCCCGGCAGCAGGCCCTCACCAAGCACAGTGCCTGCAGTAGGGCCAGCTCCATCAGGGTTCTTCTCCCTCCCCTCTCAGCACCCTGGTAATGCAGCTGTCGACTGTAATTTATAGGTGCAATGCATTTCCAATGGCCAGCAGGGTGGGCAGGAGGCCTGGCTTGAGTCAGCATGGGTGGGTAGACTGGTTTTCCAGCACCATCCACACACCCACTCTCCTGGAGTATATATAGAGAGCAGAAGCAGTCTGTAGGGTATATACATATATATATAGACAGAACCGAGACATAATTACTATATTTCTAGATCTATCTACTGCAGCTATCTCCTGTGACAAACCTAGAGAGACAGGTATCTAAACTGGGGCCTGGGTGGCCTGGGTGCTATTCTTGGCTCTGACACCAGCATGCTGTGTCACTCTGGGCAAGTGGCGTATTTCCTCATTTTATTGTACCAGGAAGCTAATCAAGGTTTAATACTTAGATCCCAGACCACTGGGAATCCTAGCCTGATCAGGAAGAAGGGAGGGAGAACAGGTGGGTTTCCTTGTAATTAGTGCACTTCCTCTGCTGGGGGATGTGTGTCAAGGGTACTATCCACAAAGCATTCCCGTCATTACTGGAAAAATATCTGGGGTAAAATCAACAAAGTGGATCTGGGGCAAGAACTCACAATGAAAACAAGCAGGGTGAGTAGCTCAGACCATCACTCCCCACTCCCACCCCACCCCACCCAGATCGGGGTCAGGGCAGCTCGGGTCCCAGGGTGCAGAGATCCAGTCCCCTCTCCACCCCACCTCCCCTCCAAAGCCAGCTCTCTTAAAAACAGCAAAATGTGCCCCCTGAAGGGACCGTTCCCACTGGGCTCCTTTGGGAAGGCGAGACCGTCCTGAGGTTTTGGCTCACTGCAGGGAAGATTTGGGGGAGGGTAGGAGGAGCCGGGACCTACATGGCAGAGGCAAGGAAGCCCAGTAAGCAGCTGGGGGCTGCAGTCTGGCTCCCAGAGCTGTCCAGAGCTGAACACCACCTCATGGGGGTCCTGGGCGCCTGTCTCTAAGGACAGAGAGCAAAAGATCCTGCTTATCCCACTCAGCTCTTTGATCCAAAGTGCTCTGGGTGGACTCTCACTTCTCCACCAGGGCCTGCCAGGGTCTTCGCTGTGAGGGGCCGATGCCAGGCCCTGGAGGCAGTCGGGGCTGCCCGTGGCTCACGGGTCCCTGGCCAGCGCCAGAAGAGGGGCGGCGGGGCGCACACACGGAGCAGAGCACCCTTGCCCGTTTTAGTTCTCCTCAGGGTCCCTTGGCCCCCACCAGCAGGTTCATGGGGAGCCCCTTTGCCAGGGCTCTGGTCTCTGCTTTGCTCCCCCGACCTTTGTCCCTTCCTTGGCAGAATGCCTCAGCACTAGCTGGAGGGATCCCCAGGGAAATCGGGTCTTGATGAGCCTCCTCTTGCTGTGCTCACCTGAAGGGAAAGGGGTCTGAATGTTACAATGGACCTGGGTGCACTGCCGGCTCATCTGCGCTCACGACTGAAACTTTTCCTCCTGCCCTGCACCTCAGTTTTCGGAGGATAAGAGATGGAAAAACAGAGGAGGAAGGAAAGGGAGGTGGATGCTGGACAAACCCCTGCTACCCCACATTGGCAACCTCTGACCGCAAGCTGCTGTTTCCTGACTTCGTCCCCAGCCTCCTCTCTGGCCTTTCCCCAGCTCAGGTCCAAGACGGCCTGGGTGTGGGGCACGGAGGGTTCTCTGCTCAGCCAGCTTGAAGGGAGTCAAGCAGAAGAGTCACCAACCCGCAGAGCACCATCCCAAACCTCCAGCAGGTTCCCCAGCCTCCCTGCTGACCCCTTCCCTTGGTCTTCGCTCCCACATCTCCCCTCTTTGCCAGACACCCTCCTGGGGTCCTCCAACCCTACAACTTCCAGTGAAAATGGGGCAGTGGGTCAGAGATTGCTTGAACACATGGAAGAAGCAAGAGGAAGAGACTCCGAGCAGGCTAGACACTAAGATGAGGAGAGAGCCAGGGCTCTGGGCTTGCAGACCATAAACTCCTGGCCAGTGTCTCAAATTTTGGCAATGTCCTCTATCAAAGCGGGCGGCACTGGGGGTGGGAAGGGTCGGAAGATAATTAAAAGTGTGGGACATGCTAGAAATTCTGACAAACAAGAAAGAGATATTGTCCCTCCCAACGGGCCCCCCCAACCCCTCACCTCCTAAAGCAGTAGTTTCCAGAAAGGCAACCCCCCCATCTTCAATCCACCGCACCCCCTATCCCAGGTAAAAAGCCAAAAGAGAAGTGACCCATGAGAAGGGGCGCCCTCAGCCTCTAGAACAATACTGAGCCCTCAGCCCCTCCCCAGCCCCCTCAGCACCAGCCTCAGTAATTAAAATGTGAATTCACCTTCCCTCCCCGAGCCATTCATCACTGCGAAGGAAAGCAGCTGCGGCCTGGGAGACCGGATTTGGGGGATTAACTCGGGCGCTGGAGCAGACACACCAGGAGGAAGAATTAGAAAGGAAGGGGGTGAATTGGGTTTTCTCTCCCCACCTCCTCCCTCTCCCTCCTCCACCCAGCCTCACACACACCCCCCCTTTCCCCAGAGCCTGGCCTCTGTAAGGTTTCTGGGAACTGTAGTCTCCACAACTGTGTGGATAAACAGGCAGGCCAAGGGTGGGTGGTGGCACAAACTACAGATCCCAGGACTTCTTCCCAGAGTTGGCAGCAGTAAAGCTGGGCACAGTCCTCCAGTCTGGAAGAAGTCGGAGTTCTTGGAGATTAACCCTTTCTTGGCCTGCTTGAGACTGAGTTCCTGCCTCTGGCTAACCAAGCACCCTGGAATCTGTAGCCAAGGTCCTCTCTGCCTTCCATGGCATACCCAGTCAAGGCCCCCTTGCTCCTTGCTTGCCTACCTATGCAGAGAGAGGGGAAGCACCCCTCGCCTGTCGGGAGTACAAGGGCAGCCACACATTGACCAGTGGTTCAGAGGGACTTCGGGGCCATGGGAGCTGGAGGGGTCAGAACACCAAGTCTTGAAATGTCCTTATGCCCCAGCCCCCGGGGTCCCCCAGGTCTGCTTGGCAGAGGCTGGCCCACCTAAGAGTGGTCACAAGCATGATTAGGACATCATGACCTGCAACGGCAGCTCGGAACCCCATGATCCAAACTGTCGGTGCCCGAAGGGCACCCAGAGGTCAACTGTTAGTAGCATCCCCTTCTAAAGATGGAACAGACATTTTTTTTTCCCCAATAGAAGGGGGAGTTTTAGCAGTCAAACTGCATTTCCACCAAAAATGGGACAAGCGCAAGCAGAGAGACCCAGTTGCTTCTCGGTGTTGTTAAACATGGATGCGCTTTCCCGACGGAGGCCTTCTGCTGGCTGTCTCCTCGAGCTATGAAAAAGACTCAGAATATTTCAGGTTTCAGCTGTCTGCGAGCAGGGAACAGGATAGACACAGCCCTCTGATCTGCGAGTCGTCCGGGGAGAGAGGGCATAAGGCCAGCTTGCCTATTCAATTCACTTCAACAATTATGTGAAATAAATTGCCCATCTCCTCCAGGCCTGCCCCACTGGCAGGGGCCAAGAGACAAAGGACAGAAAGAACAGCATTTCTGTAACCCCAGAAGCTCCCCAGGCCCAGGCCCATCAAGGTGGGACTGTCCCAGATGAGTTGCTGAAATGTGGGCTCGCTCTTTGTCCCTGCTTGTGGCAACTTACTGCTCTTACCCCACCCCCCTTTTCTCCCAATTCACAATTCCTTCAATTCATTCTACAAACATTTACCCAGCAGTCCCTATCCAGCCTTGTCTTGTTGGAGCTTTAATCTCTGGAACAGTCATCTGTCCTCTTGTTCCCAGGTTCAGCCCAGTGCTGGGGCCTTCCTGGTGAACTGTGCAACAGGATTCTAGTTTCGGGATGGGGTACTGCTCCAATCTAGAAGATCAGGAGCTGAGGGAGGAAACCGAGTGCTTGGGCGTCCTCAGAGCATGGTAGGGAATAGGACAGGCTAAAGTCTGGCCAGGGCAGATGAACGAGAAGGGGGTTGGGGAAAGGTGCTGGCCACCTCTGATCTCTGGACCAGAGAACCCAGAGAGCGAGAGAAAAAACCCTGACAAATTCTCCTCTTCGTTCTGTGCACCACCCACCACCTAAGTTGGAGCAAGAGGGGAAGTGGCTGGGATAGGCCCAGCAAAAACTCAGCTGGCTTGAGCTTTCTCTTAGCTTCTCCTATTGTTTTGATTCCTGCACTCACTTCTCCAAAAAGGAAAACTGGTGATGGACAAAGAGTGAATAGAGTTGGACCCCAGGGGCCAATTTGTAGACATGCATGCAATAGAGACCTGAGGAGAAAAACCCCTGGGGTGAAAATAGCACTTTCCAGTTCTCAGAGTACTTTGTCATGCACCGGCTTGATGGTGTTCCCAACCTCCAGCAAGATGTAGTAGGTGAGAACACAAGTTCAAACCCCAGCTCTGCCCCTTACTAGGCATATGAACTTGGGCCAGTTTCTTAGCTCCATGTGTCTCAGATTTTCCATAAGTACAGTGGGATAATAATAGTACCTTTTCAAGGGCTGTTCCCAGTATTAAATGAGTTAGTACAGGTGAGATGTATAGAATTGTACCTGGTACATAGCAGGCGCTAGATAGATACCTGGGGAAATTAAAAGCTCTGAGACATTATTAGAAGTAACTTGCCCTCTGATTCTCAGTACCAAATACAGTGCCTGCGCTGATTCTTCAGTGGTCCGTCTCAGACAGACTCAGGGCTGGGAGGCGGGGCGAGGAGGCTTCCCGTGCTGCTCCAGCCAGACTGCCGGACTGAGTTCCATCTGTTGGAGTCTTCCAGGGTGGCTGGGATGGAGTTAGGCAGATTGTGGGAGAGGACTAGCTATGGCAAGCCAGGTGGGAGGGAACAGGGAGAGCAGGTCTTTCCCAGACCCAGGAGGGAGAGAGGAAAAGCCTGGACAGGGTAGCAGACCCGGAACGGGGACCCTAGGCTCCAACTGGCAGCCTGTGGGGAATGGCTGCCTCCCTACCTTCACTCTGCTGCACCTCCTTTCCCCAAGTGGCTGGCCTGAGCCCTCCCGCTTCAGCCACACAGAAAAAGGCTGAGGATTCGAGCTGACCACAGAGAAGAAATAAGTGGGAGGAGAAGCAGAGGTTGTCCTGGAGGTACCGAGCAAAAGTCCAAGTGCTGTGTGGCCCAACATTCCTGACTGTAGCCCCCAAATTCACAAGCGCAGGCTGGGCCTCAGTAACTCGGCAAGGGGGAAGGAATTGACTCTGAGACCTCAGCACCGAGGCACGTCTCTTTCCGGACTCAGGGAATCTCCCCCTAGAATCACCAGTCCAGCCTCTTCATTTCAGAGTGAAGGAGCAGGACCAGAGAGGGGAAGTGACTTGGCCAAGGTCGCACAGCCTAGCCCCAGCCTCCCTGCATGCCCCGCCGCCCCCCATCTGGTGCCCCTTTGTGGCTGTCCCACAGCCTGGGCCCGAGCGGAGGTGCAGGTGCGCAGGAGGAGCAGGCCCCTCACTGTAGCCCATGGCTTTTAGCCCTACATGAGTTTGGAACAGCAATCACATAGGAATGAAAAGCCATAGGCCACAGCAGAGCTGAGGGGATCCGGCAGCAGGAATCGCAAAAGGGCGCAGGGAACTGAAGGTAGTTGGGGTGCCCTCATGCCCCTTCCCACCAACGCCACCCACCCACGCTGCCTCCCTTGTGGTACTGGGCCCCCGGGTTACATTCTCTCACCATCCCCCACCACCTGGCCCCAGAAGCATTAAAGCCATCCTAGTAATGAGTTTTTAGTTCTTGCCCTACAAAAGCCCCTACACAATGGGCCTCACTCCAGGCATGAGGGGTGGTTTCCTGGCCATAAAGGACCTCCTCAAATTCCCTTAATTAGCCTCCATTCCCCTGCCCAGGGTCCTTAACTACTCCTCACCCCCATCCCTACAGAATATTTTCAATGCTACTACTGCTAGTGCCCAGGACCAGCTGGCATTAGGCTCTGTCCTTACAAAGTTTAACACTTTCTAGTTCAGCCACAGGAAGCAGAGAGCAAGAGGGTCTGGCTGGAGGAGAGCAGAGACAAGAAGCGCCTGCCTTTTCTTAGCGGAATGAACGAGCTTCATAAGCACTCCCAAGGCTGGGGGTGGCCCGCACTTCCTAGACTAGCTCTGGAAGTTACTGCTACCATTCTTGTGTGGCTTAGAGGGGGGTGGGACCTCGGTCTTCAGACCCCGATGGAGACAGGAAAAGGGCCAGTGCTTGAAATCCCCAACAGTTGAGGGCAGCTAGCCTTGGAGCCACCCCTGGGTGATGTGGGAGGGGTGCTTGGTGGTCTCCCTCCCTCAGCAGGATGTGGTGGCTGGCACAGGCATCTCCAGGACTAGGATGAAGAGCTAAGTCAGAGGAAACCAAGGTCTGCCCTGGCCAGGTGACTCAGTTGGTTGGAGCTTTGTCTCACACACCAAAAGGCTGTAGGTTCGATCCCCAGTCAGGGCGTGTACGGGGTAGGGGGTGGGGGGACAACCGATTAGCCTCTCTCTCTCTCCCCCTTCCCCTCTCTCTCTCAAAATCAATTTAAAAAACCATATCCTCAGGTGAAGATTAAAAAAATAAAAAGGGCAACCAACGTCTCAGGGTCCTGGAAAAGATGTGCTCTGAACACAGGACTGCCTTCTCCCCCTCGTTCTTGTGGTCAGTGCAGGCATGCATCAGCAGCCTTGGAGGGATGTTCAGGAAAGCTCCAGGGAATTCAGATTCCCAAGCTTGGCCTTGACCTCTCAGGGCCCCATCTCTGCCAGGGAGCAGGTGCAACCCCACGGCAGCCCTACCCGCAGCCTCCCCTACCCCGCAGCCTCAAGGGGAGGCTCGCTGGCTCTCTGCAGGACCTGGCTGGCCTCCCACACTGCCCAACAGTGAGTGTGCGCACATGTACACACACACACACACACACACACACACACACACACACACCGATCTTGCCCAATATTAAGGGCCAAACTGGACACTTTCCAACTTCCCGCCTGAACTTTAGGTCATCGCCCCCAACCTCCAACGGCTGAAGGCTTTGGTTTTCCCCTTCCTCTTCCATGGGTCCCGAAATCCTAGACTTAGGACCTTCAAAAACTGTGGGCTCCAAGCAAAATGCCCTCAATTTCCTCCCAAGCGACACTAGGCCAAGGGCTGGGGTCCAAGGGTCTGCTTACCTGGCAGGCCAGCAAGGCACCCTCGCCTGTCCTCTCCCTCACAAGTCCCGAAGAGCCACCTCCTGCCCCTGGGCAGCCACTCGGTCCTCCTCTTACCCCCGGAAACTCCAGGCTCCGTGCGGCAACTGGGGCCAGCCTCCCCCTTCCACACCCCACAGCCTGGTCTGAGCCGTGCAGAACTCAACTTGACTCATTTGTGAAGACCTGGCCTGCCCCTCCCCCAGCCCAGGGGCCGGTGGGTGTGGGGCGGGCTAGGCGGGCGGGGAGGTCAGGTATTCCTTCAACCCTGACTTGGGCCTGGGTAACAAAGGTCTCATTGAGCCTCTGGCTGTCTGGTCGGTGAAGCACAAACCTCTTGTATCTGCTTGCTTTTGATCTCACTCCCTCTGAACCAGCCATGTATTACTCACATCCCCCTGCCAGGCTACTGGAGTTGGAGGGGCTGTTTCAGCCCCCCTTTCCTCCCTCCCCATCTCCTTTCTCTCCTTCCTTTCCCCACTGCTCCCCTCCAGCTTTTTTATGGTTTGATTTTTGGCAGGAGACCCGAGGCAGCTGCCCAGAGGCCCCTCTCCTGACCGAGTGCCCCTCCCTACCTCTCAGCCCTAGCTCCTCTCCTCACCCAGACCCCGCTGTGTCCCTCGGCAGCCTCTACTCCTGCACCCACCTGTCCTTCTAGCTCGGAGATACACGGCCCAGCTCAGGCCTGGCCCCTCCATTTACCCTCAGCTAGTCCTTCCCTGCAATCATGGATTCCCTGCCCTGGGCCCATGAAAGGCTCAGCCTTTGGCCTCCCTGCCAGCCCCAGCCCACCGGACAAGCCCCCCATAAGCTCCAGAAGGGGCAGCCTCTCTCCAAGGAGTTGCTGGGGCCAGAAGGACTAGGGAGTGAGCGGGAAGAACAGCTATCTGGCCTTAGGCAATGGCCTGATGAGACCTCCTTGGAATGTGAAGGAAGTGGAGGCAGGTCAGCTAGGCCTCACCTCCTTTTCTGAGGAAACCCTGCTTCCTCCACTCCTGAGAATCTAGTTTCTAGTGAAAGGCTGCTACTTGGTGAGAACCCAAGGATTCACCCTCCTCAAGCTGGGGCCATCCCACCTTTCCTGTCTCCTCTGCAGCCACCCCCAAGCCTCCTGCAGCTCCGTTGGGAGTGAGAATTGGGGTGCGGCCCGAGGAGCTCCATGTTACTCTCTGGCTTGCCTGGCCCTGTTCCTCAGGGCGGGCCACCGCGGGGGAGAGAGAGCCAGCCACCTTTGAGGTCTGAGCTCTCCCCCGAAATGCCAACAGATGCTGAGCTCCCACGGCAGCCTTGCAGAGCCCCACCGGCTCCCCGTGCACCACCTGTGGCTCCTCTCCACCTCCGCAGTTGCCACCCCTCCCTGCCCCCCAGGTACTCCATTCAGCTGAGCTGAGGATTTGGGAAACTTCTCCTGCCCCGACAGAGGCCCCATTCTTCCTGCTGCTGGCTCTCATTGTCCCTCATGACTCCACACATTCTTGGGCCCCTAATGAGAAGCTGAGACAGCCACCAGCCCTTCCTGCCCCACTCCGCTCTTGTCAGCGCAGCCTGGGCCCTGCCGCCTGCCTGTGGCAGAAGTTGGGGGAGGGAGGCAGGGGCCGATCAGGAAGGAGGAAGTAAAAGGAGCTAGGAGACAAAACAGAGGAGGGGAGGAGATGGAACCTCGGGAGACGCGGAAAGAAACTGAAGGAAAGGAAAGTGATGTAGATGGAAATGTGAGAGAAATTAGGAGAAAAGGGAAGGGGAGAAAGGAACTCTATTTTATTAAGTGAATACTACATATCAGGCATACGCTAGGCCCTTCAGTAACACAGATACTGTTGTTGTTGTTATTATGATCATTGTCATCTGGTAGATGAGAAAACTGAGGCTCACAGAGGCTGGGCGGGCATTTTTGCTCTTAGAGCAGAGGACGCTTGAGAGAGAAAGGAGAGAGCCTGAAAAGAATGCTGACAATGAGGAAAGAGGGTTGCCAAGGAAAACAAGCAGAACAGGAAGAGGCAGAGGGCTAGCTATAGACTGGAGGTTTCCCTGACCTTCTGCCATTCTCCTCGGGGTCCAGCTGTCTGACTACAGGGCACACACGCCAAGGGCCCTGCAGTGCCGCCCGCTCTCCAGTACCCAGTCCCATGGTGCTGCACCTGCAGGAGAGCCCAGGTCCAGCCTGCACACGAACGCCTGCAGCAAACCCCTTGTTAGGGAGCCCCCAGTCCCACCATTGTCTCCAAGGGCAGTCACCCCAAATCCTCAGCCTACATGTAGGCACTGGGGTTGGAGGTGGTTCCAGCTGAAAATAGGCCAGATTAGAGAGCACTCCTTTGCAAGGAGAGCAGTGGGAAGGGTTGGTGAGCCAGCCATTCACCCTCCACAGGAGAGAAAGCCACGGAAGGGAGGGGCCAGGAGCATAGCCCGGGCTCAGCCTGAGAAAGGACTGGGGAACTAGAAACACTCCTGAAGAAGCAGTGTGCTCCCAGGCACCAGAGTCAAACATAGGGTGCATAACTACTCAGACCTACTGCCAGGCACACAGTAGTTGCTCAATAAATGGTATGCTGGTGTAGAAGGGATTCTGGCATGTAGAAGTTAGATCAAATCTAAGGTCCCATCACCTCCAAGATTTCGAGTACATGGTAGCTGACTTCTCTCAAAGCTTTTCATAGACTTACGCACCCTTCGAGGGGCTTGGAGCCCAGCAGCCCTGCCTCTCTGCCAATGGTGGCAGGAAACAGGACATTAGGAAGATACTAAATTAAGAAGGCTAGGTATTCGCTCTCACCACCCCACACACCCTAACATACCACATTATTCTAAGATGTTGGCTGAATGATACAGGTATGTATTTGTTGAATGAATGAATGAATGAATGAATGGCTGGTTAAGTTTGGAAACAAGAGCTAAAGACCTAGGTTCCCATAGTTCAGGCCTGGTGTGTGCCTGGAGCTCCCTCACATCTGTACTCTCAGGGGTGGAGGGTAGGGAACACACCCTGGCATCTGATTCCACCCATCGTGGCAGGAGCGGGGCACTGCAGAAACTTCAGAGGAGTGCCAGGAATTTGATTCTGCTGTCTCTGCCCCGGACGAGCCCCCAGATTTGGAGCTGTCATTGGGATAGGTCTGTGGGTGCAGTTCCTGGCCCGGAATGGGCCCAGCACTGACCCAGGAGACTAGTTCCAGGTGGACCTGGCAATCTCCTCTGCATCATCCTCTAGACCTGAACCAGACCAGCGGTGGTGGGCTTGCTACCCAAAAACAGGATGCCTGGCCTATTTCTGGATCCCTAGGTAGCCTTCCCTATGGTGCAAACCTCCATCGCCTCCCAGCTCCATTTCTACTCCAAAGGAGGGTCAGCTCGGGTTCCTTCTCAGTCACCGGCTTCAGAGCCCCCCAGCGGGGAGGGTGCTCTCCAATAGGCAAGAAAGCAGAGAGTTCAGGCATGAATTTTCTTTTTCCCAAGGGCTTTGTCAAGTTGTCTCAGGAGCCTCAGTTCTGAGCCTTTGCAGGCAAACAGAGGGAGCTCCCAGCTTGGCTTCCCATCCCTGGGCTCTTAGGGACAGGAAGAAAAGGAAGACCTGGGGCAGCCCCAGACAGTCTAGGCGGAGAGGCTAGGGGACAGGGAGAGCAAAGGCAGTAGGTTGGGGGTTCTTTACAGCCCTGATGCTTTCAGCCCCTGCATCTGGTTTCTCCTGAGCTCCCAGGGCTGGGCTACGGGAGGGAGGAGAACACAGGGAAGCGCTCGTGTCACCAGAATCCAGCCTCCCCAAGCACGGGACCTGGCCAGTTTTGCCTCTCAGAGCAGTCAAGCTGTTAAAGAAAAATACAATAACGGGTCATTGGTGAACTCACATGCATTTCAACCTGAGCGATTCACGGATACCGAGATGTTCCGAAGATCTGCCCAGGCCCTACTTCAACCCCCACCCCTCTCCTTTCGTCCCCGTGCCTCCCTCAGCCTATATTGGGTGGTGGTGGCCAAGCCCAAAGAATGGCACAGTGGCCTCTCCCAAGCCCCTTGGAATCTGTCTCAGAGGAGGAGGCAGGCGAAGATGTGGGCATTGGGGGTGGGGAGAGGGTCTGCAGTGGCAACCACTCATTTAGCAGACATGCACTGAGCGTGTACAATGGCACAGGCACTGTGCTAGGCACCAGGAGACGGCGCTCAGGAAGGCACAGCCACCAAGCAGGCAGCCGGATGGGAAGACAGGCCCACAGGCATGACTGCGTTCAGAACGGTCCTATCGCCCGGACCCCAGGTCTCCCGCACCCCCAAGGCCTTCACACTGCCTTTTTCTTGTGGGGGAAGCTGTTAAGCTGAACTTGGCCCTCCCTATTTTGAGGGTCCCTCCTTCCTTTTCATGCCTTTAGACAACTGGCCTCACCTGGATATTTTCTGTGGGGTGTGTGTGCGTGTGTGTGAGAGAGATCTTCCTCTTTCTCCTGACTGATGGGGCAATGGGTAGCTGGGATTGAGTGACAGAGATGGACACTGTCCCAGCCCTGAGCCTCAGCTGTGTCCCCCTGTAGGATGCATGCAGGGCTTTCAGGCCACCAAAACTGCCCCCCAAGGGGGGTTCTTAGAGGACAATCAATTCAGAGCTCTGTGACCCTGGGGCCCCCACCCTGGCCCCAAGCGGGGCACATCTCCCTCCAAAGTCAGCCTTTCTCAAGGCTTAAGTCGGGCTGAGTTGTTCACTGGTGGATGAAGGCACATTGAAAAAGCACCAGAAAGAAGTGAAATCAAACCCGAGGAAGCATTTGTTCATGAGGGCTGAGAGGAGGACAGCAGGGTTCTCTTGCCTCCAAAGGAGGGCTGTGGACTCTAGTCAGGAGAGGGGCTCTCCTGGGGGCCCCCAGGTGCCCCCTCCTGACCAGCTGGGTAGAGGTAGGGGCTGGTGGCCAGCCCTGTTCACTAGTCACTCAGGTCAAGGACCCTTTCTCAGGAAAAGGGAGCTGCCTGCTGGCCCCACCCTGGCCAGGGTCTGCCCCCTGGCTGGCCTCTAGCTCCAGCCCCTCTTGGGTGTGCAAGGGCCCTAGGTTTGAGGACTGAGGTGGGAGGCCCACCCAGGGCCAGGAGTTGGTGGTGCTGCCCAGAGAACAGGTTTCTCCTAGCCTCCCATGCTGGGGTCCCCTGAGGACCTCTGCCCCAGGAGCGGACACTCCTGCTTTTGCTTTCTTAGTGCCAAACACATGCACAGGTGTCACAAAGTCCTGATCCTTGCCTCCTGTTCAGCCCCTTCCTCCATCCCACCCACGACAGGGGGTGAAGGGAAGGGCGGAGGCGCCCGAAGCCAGTCTCTCCTGCCGGGAGTGGGAGACCGGGCGACCTCCTGAGTCAGGGCCCTCGCTCCTTCTCATACTTCCCCCTGAAACCCACCAGCTGCAAAAACCTTTAAAAGGAACAAAGGCAATGGGGCCGGGTAGGGGGCTCCCTTTGGCCGACCTGGGGCGACGGTTGACGCAGCCTGCGGCGGTCCGCGCCAGCTTTCAGGTGAGTGCCTAAACCGCATCCTGGAGTCCGCCCTTGCCTCAAGAACCCCTCAGCGCCCAGCCAGAACCCCCGCGAAGAGGCGAGCCCTCCACAGCCGCTCCCGGCCCTCAACCCGGCCCGGGGGCCCTCACTCGCAGCACTTTCTGCCTATTTGTTTTCGCTCAGTACTCACAGTTCGGATGCTGAGCCGGCTCCTCTCTCGCACTCACTTCCTTTGTCTCTTTCTCTCTCCCTCTCTCCCTCTCCCCCTCTCCAAGCTCCCTCTCTCTCTTCCCTCCTTGTCTGAGTCTCTGCAGTAGCTTCCAGTGGAGAAAAATAATTATTCTTCTCAATGGGTTCGCACGGGGCGCAAGCACACACGCGCGCGCACACACACACCCTGCTGTGGTACCCAATCAATGCACAAATCTTCGGGGTCCCTTTAACCTCTGCGGATGACTCCGGGAGTTAATTACGAAGCCTATTTCGGCGCAGCATAAATATGCATTAAGGTATGAAATGACAACCGATGCGCTGAACTTCAGGGATTTGGCGTTTAGTCAGACTTCGTGTCGCCGCCCCCCACCCCACCCCCCGCCATTCCCTCCATAGCCCTACAAGCCACCTCCACTGCATCGCAGTGACCATCTCGAGATCTTACAGGGGTGTCGGGAACCGCGGGTGGCCTCCATGCCGTGCTTTGTGCCCCGAGACCCCCTCGCGCGCCCCCTGCGGCCCGGGTAGACACTCAGTGGGCGCTTCCACTTCCCACGAGCCGCAGGCCGGGCCCGGGCCACCGCGCCCCCGGCCCCCGCCCCCAACGCACGGTGCTTGTCTGGGAACAAACTCCTAGCTCAGTGCCTGGAGAAGCTGGAGAGAGCGGGACGGCGACCAGCCCGCGTGCCAGAGTTCCGGGCAGAGCAAGACCCGGGACGCGACTCCCCTGCGGGTAAAGGGTCTTGGAGGTCCCGCTGCCTCCCTCTGGTCCCGACCCGCACAACATGCACGCGTTTGCACACGCGCGCGTACATATGTGCACACAGACACTCCCGCGCGCGCTCGCGCCCGCACACACTCAGGGTTGTAACAAAGGAAGAGGGGCCAGCGCTGCCTTACTTTTCTTTCTCTTCTCCTCTCTTTTGCAGCCCCCCAGCCCCGCGCTGGCGTGCCCGGCCCACACCCCCCAGCCCTCCGCGCCCCGAAACGGCGGCGGGAGGCCAGCATTCCGGAGCAGCGCGTCCGAGAGGCAACTTCGCGCCCAGGCGCCCGCGCCTCGCAGCCCGGCGGGCGGGAGACAAAAGCTGCGGCGCCGCCGGAGGCCGCGCGACCAAGGTGTGCACGCTAATTGTCAGGAAATGTGTGTGTGCGCGCCGGGAGCTGGGGGGCGGGGAGGGGGCGCGAGCGGGAGGGGGAGAGGAGAAGAGGAGACCCACCCCCCAGCCCCGCCACTCGCCCGCGCCAGGCACCCGAGCCCGGATTAGAGAATAAATTATCTGCTCTCTTCTCATTGGGCTGTGGCTGTGGCCGCCGTCGGCGGCGCCGGGCTGGGAGCCCGCCCGGCTCTTTGCATTCACCGCACAGCTCCGGCTCGCCTCGCTTCGCGGGGGCCAAGAGCCCCGGGCTTTGGCTCCAGACGCCAGAGGACACCAGCAGGCTGGCCGCACCACCCCTCCCCCGCCGGCCGGCTCGGCCTGACCCTTCGCCCCTCCCAATTCTGGCTGGTGTCTTGGGGACGAAGAGACGGGAAAAAGAAGCCCAGAGGATGTAGAGCTCAGACTCCCTCTCCCCACCTCTCGTTTCACCCCCTCTCCAAGAAGGAGAAAGACGAGGGCAACGAGGGTCAGTCACCTAGCCCACCTAGTCCACCGCAATGGGAGAGGGTTTGAGAGCCCTTTTAGAGGCTCTCTTTAGTGATAAATTCCCTTACAAATGCCCCTCCCTTGGGGCCATCTTCTGCCATCCACATTGTACACTAAGGTCCTTTGCTTTCTCCAGCCCCATCAGCTTCAGCCCAATCTTGTTCCCCATTTCCTCGGCCTTTCTATCGCCCACCTGCAAGACAGCTCATTAACTGCCTGCAAAGGAAGTACGTACCTTCTGGTTCAAAGCAGCTCCGTGCCAAGAATTCATTCATTCATTCAGCAAGTAAGTAATATGCAGGACCATAGGACATGGGCTGGGCACCAGGAATACAAAGGGATGCGATTCAGATGAGCAGTCATGAAAAAATAAATTAAAATAAAATAAAATTACAACTGTATGAGAGGTGCTACATCAAGGTACAGTCAAATTTTGAGCTCAGAGATGGGGGGATTGCAGCCATTCATTCAACGAGTGATTTAGCTTGTCTTAAGTGCCAGATACATAGATGAACCGGTGGGCATGGTGCCTAGCCCCTGGATGGACAGTCTGGTGGACCAGAGGAGCACTGACTGGTGTGATATGGGCGAATCAGTAGACACAGGGGGAGAGGTGATGGTGAAGAGCAGGGGTTCTTAATTCACTCTGGGGAGCCCAGAACGCTTCTTTGAGGAAATGAGATCTAAGTGAAGGCCTAAAAGTGAATAAAAGCTGGGTTGGGGAAGGGAAGGGAAGAGTTCTGAGCAGAAGAAACTTGTGCAAAGGACCTCGAGCTGCTGGTAACTGACTTTAGGAGGCAAGTAAACATCCACCTTGCAGAGAGGGAGGTGGGGCTGGGAAGGCCCCTGCCCTTGCTACCTGGGGGGGGGGGGGGGGACTAAGAAAACTGCCCAGAGTAATATTTACACATGCAATCCAAGGCAGGCTTTTCCAGGTCCTACAGTTTAATGTTTTGGAAGAGGCTCACTTGTGTGTTAGCTCTCAGTCTAGTCTAACCTCACGCCCTACCCCACTTTACGTCTAGTCACTGCCTGTTGCAATTGGACCAACTCTGTGCCGCTAAAGATAACCCTAAAATAAAGAACACAGATGACGAGCCCTTGGATATAAGACGGAGCAGTTCAACTTCCTGCTCCATCTTATCACTTCCCAGCAGCTTGCATCACTCTGTTTACTTCATCATCAATGACACTTGGCCCTCACACAGGGAAGCTGTCTCTGGGACCAGCCTAGACTCCTTTCCACATGCTGGGGTTGTACACTTTCCAAGCAGCTCCACATTTATTATCCCGAGTTTCAATCCACAACCCTGTGAGTTAACTTTATCTCCGTTGGACAGGTGGGGAAACTGAAAGTCAGAGAGGAGTGGCCTACCTACTGCCACAGACAAAGTCCTTGGCTGAGCAGAGTTTGTGGCTCCCTGCCTTCTCTCCACTAGACGTCAGGTATGTGCCTGCCTCCCCAGCTCACCGATGAGCCCCATGAGGGTCAAGACCAAGTGATCCCCTGCCTCTAGGAGAGCCTTCAGCACCTAGGACAGGGCCCTGCACACCCAGGCTCTCAAGCCAACCCTGCTGAGTGAGTGGCTGTGGTGGAAGGGAAGGAAATGAAGGATTCAAAAGCAGAAACTGCATAGACTTTGGACTTACACCTCAGCTGAAATTGCCACTGTTACTAACATACTCTGTGCGCTTTATTCGGACTTTCTGAGATGGAGTTCCCTCATCTTCCAAGTGGGATTCACAGTAGCCACCTAAGACCGTTGTGGAGATTAAGTGAAATGATGGGTGTAGAATATCTATGGAAACATATACAAGACATTGGTAACAGCAGTTACTGCTGAAAAGGGGATCTGAATGGAGGGAGCACTGGAGTAAAAGGAGAAACTCACTTTTTGTGGTTTATACCCTCTAGTAGTTGTGATATGCCATATCAACACATTACCTGTCCAAAATGAATAATGAAATATTTTATGCTGATAATACGTGAAGCAACATAACAACAACCAGCAAATGGAGACTCCATACTCATTGTGCTGAACTGATTTGAGTTTTGTAGTTTGAAACATTAGGATGTGTTATTAAAGAGAATCACAGAGTCTCCTTTAGACATAACTCTGGCCTAAAAGTTTGCAACCGCTCTGTCTGCAGGCAAAGGTGAAGATGTGTAAGCAGGTGAGACATTTTCCAACCCAGAAATTCTATAGTTCAAACCTCTGTCTCAGAGGGAAATGGCAGCCCAGCAGGCTCATTGTTCTATTGAGAGACCAAACTCCTGGAAGTAACGTGAGATGGATGGGGATGGAGCAGAGGTGATGGGGAGGAAAGGCCAGGGCTCTGGGCAGCCCCTCAGCAGGCCCCATTCTGTCCAGAAGAGACAGGGCAAAAAGGACTCTTGGACCTGCTTCCCTAGTGTCACTCTTCTAAGGCTTAGCGAGCAAGCTACCCGCTTGGGCACTCCATGGCCCCTAAGGAAAGCTGAGAGCAGCAGGTGCAGAGCCTAAGGAGGGGAGTGGGCTTTCTCTTGTTACCCTCCAGGTATTGAGGTCCCAGAAAGGACAGGGCAGCCATTCATCAGCCAGCACAAAGAGATACTCTCTCAGCCACAAAGAGACCAGGCCAGGTCATCTCAGACACTGGGGCACAACATCAGTGGGAAATTTAGAGCCTTAAAAAAAAAAAAAAAAAAAAGCTTTGGACTCTCACATCCAGTGGCATTGGGGGAGGGATAGAGACAGGAATAGAGGGGGATAGAGACAGCATTTTTCTGGGAGATTCTGGGTACGAAAAGAGATAGTGGCCCCAGCCTCAGTGAACCAAAGGGTAGGGCAAAAACTATCAGAGACACTAGAAAAATAGGAATCAAAAGAAATAGAAATCATTTATTCCAGAGGAGCAACAGCTAAGGGAGAAAAGGAGGGAAAGTCAAAGACCAGGGCTGGAATGGCCACTTTTCAGTCTAAGGGAAGAATGTGGCTGCTCCTTTTTCTGTTCTGAGTTTCTGGGGAAGGGCCTGATGAGGGTGCGGGGCTTTCTTCTGGGTCAGGGGCTGTGGCAACTCCGGCCTTGAACATGTCACCTTTCTGACTCCCAACTTTGCCTGTGGCCCTCCTACTTCTAATTAAGACAGGACACAATTACAGTCCAGTCCCTGGTTAGTCTTGAACACAGAAATGACCTTCATCAGAAGGGACGAAATACAATCTATTTCCATATATTTTTTAAGATTTTATTTATTTTCAGAGAGAGAGGAAAGGAGGGAGAAAGAAAGGGAGAAGCATCAGCTGGTTGCCTCTCTCATGCCCTCAACCAGGGACAGGACCTGGCCTGCATCCCAGGCATTTGCCCTGACCAGAAATCGAACCAGCAACCTTTCAGTTCACAGGCCACCGCTCAATCCACTGAGCCACACCAGCCAGAGTTATTTCCATATTAAGCAATCAAAGGTCCCTAGAGATTATCATCACCCACTCACATTCTGAGACCTGTTGTATGTAGTGCACTGGGTTACGGCCTGCCCCTATTAGGGTTGTCAGACCACCGCATTATGCAGTCTTAACCAATGATTATGCCATGTGCCTTGCACAGCGCTGGACACTTCAGGGATACAGCAGGATTTGTTTCATTCATTCTTTTATTCAATAGAATCCTCACACTTGCCGGCTAAATACTCTGGACTGTATGTAGCTTTAACTGGCCATTCACCTTCCTCAAGGACAATGTCAGGACATGCTCCACCATGCTTCATATTACAAATCTCATTCACCTGCATCATCTATAATCTCATAGATGGAATCCCCAAACCAGCTACCAATTGAATTTCATCTCCCACCTCCCCCTACCCTCCCAAACCTTTCCACTGTATCCTTTGGAGCTCAATCTGCCACTAGCCAATGTCCCTCTATCCTTAAACCCTTCCCCTAGCATTCCCTTCATTGATATGCTCTATGACACCTGACTGTGCCCTGAAGACACTGGCTCCCCAGCAGACCTGCTTACTGGGCAAGGATGAAAGGTGAAGACGCACACATCAGGGTCTATAGAGGGGCCAATAAATCACTTCGTCTTCATTCTGCAAAAACTGCAGCATCTTTGACATCAATGGGGTTAGAACCCATCACTTGCTACCTTTTTGCTATCTTCTCCACCTACTCATGTGATCATACCCTCGATCTTGTTCTTATCTATAGATATGTCAATATCTATATCTCCAATAACCTCATTTTCAAGAATCCCAGTCACCAATACCTCTCTCCTTCCATTTAACTTTGTACAGCACCCACATTCAAGCTATTCTTTGATCTCATAGGGACCTAATGCACTGAACACATTTTTACTGTTCACCATGTCCTGCACAGGACCACTTCTCCCCTTCTTTAGCTTAATGTTCACATTTTATTACTACGATATCTCTCTTACAAATATCCTCATCTTCTTTATCTCTCTTTTCCTTTGTCGTACTTATGTGGCAAAACTCCAATCCTATTTAAACACAGCTAGCCACCTATCCGAGCGGCTGAACATTATTGAAGAAAATCACACAATCATGGGTATTAACTGGTCTTACTCTAACCATATGACTTTAAATTTCAAAAGAGCACTCAGATCTACTCAGCAGACCTTCTACATTTCCATGGTATTTCCATCTTCCAGTCCTCTCAAGGGCTGTTTCATACCTTCCCTCTCTTCAAAACTCTAGCACCAGCCCTCCATCTGACTCTGCCCCATACTTCACTGATTAATAAATGCAAAGAAACACAAACAAATGAGAAGTGCTTCATCTTTCTACCAACCCACCTGCACGATCTCTACTCGTATTCTCTGCCATCCCTGCACTTGGAACAGATGAAGAGATTCTGTCCATGTCTAGGGCCAGGTCCTCCGTTCGTGCACTGGACCCCATCCACTCTTGCTTCCTCCATGACTTTGCTTCTTGCAGTTTTCTTCTCTCTCCCGAATTATTGGTCTTTCCTTAAATCATACCTACTGACGTAAAAATATACTTGACCTCCACGTCTTTTTCTAGGTAAGACGCCATTTCTTTGTCATTTTACAACAGAACTCAAAGCAGTTCTCTGTAGTTACTTTACACTCCCTTACCTACACTCCTCAATGGCACTCCAGTCTGATTTCTGTCTCTCCCGCCCGCTGACATCTCTCTCGTTGAGGTCTTTGGTAACCCCTCTCTTTTTTTTCCAACAGCCTTCTGCTGACCAAATCCAAAGGCCATACAAAGCCAGTCTGATTTGACCTATCATCAGTGTCTGACACAAATGACTACTTTCTTCCCTGAAACACTCTGTTTGAAACACCTCCCCACCCCTCCTCACTAACCATTCCCTCATCTCTCCATGGGCTCTCCTCTCCTCTGAACTCTCTCTGACTCACTCTCTAGTCAACCTCACCTAGTCCTATGGCTTTAAAAACCAACCTCCCTGTGAGCTCTGGGCCTGCATATCCAAATGCCCACTTGACCTGTCCACTAAAATGCTGTATCAGTTTTCTAGGGCTGATGCGACAAAGTAACACAAACTGGATGTCTTGAAACAACAGAAATGTATCATCTCATAGTTCTAGAGGCCAGAAGTCCAAAGTCAAGGTGTTGGCAGGGCTACACTCCCTCTGAACCCTCTAGGGAGGGATCCGTCATTGCCTCTTTCTCTTTGGTCTAACTGTCCCAGGTGCTCCTTGGCTTGTAGTAACATCACCCCTATTTCTGCCTCCATCGTCCCATCTCTGTCTTCCCCCTGGATCTGTGTCTTCACAAGATGTTCTCCTCTGAGTGTGTGTGCCCCAAATTTTCCTCTTATTTTAAAGATACTAGTAATACTGGGTTAGGGCCACCTTAATGATTTCATCTTAACTTGACTGCATCTGCAAAAACCCAATTTCCAAACAAGGCCACATTTGTGGGTATTGGGGATTAGGATTTCAACATATCTTTTTTTGGTGGGGACACAAGTCAACCCATAACCAGTGTCAGCTAGGTAATTCAAACTTTACATGTCCATAATGGAACTCTTGATTTCTATACCTCTTGCCCCAACCTATTTCTCCTTCTCTTTCCCCATCTTAGTTAGCAGCACCATCGGCTCTGTTGAAAAGCCTAGAGAACATTCTTGATTCCTCTCTTTTCCTCGCTTGCTACATAGACTCTGTCAGCAAGACCCATTGCCCAAAGCCAACCCTTCTTCCCACCTCCTCTGCCACTACTTGAGTCTGATAATCTCACCTCTCTCTGTGCCAGTCTCCTAACTGGTCTCTCTGCTTCCACTCACCCTACAGACTACAGTCTATTTTCCATCTAAAAGCCAGAGGGATTGTTTTAGTGCATAAATCAGATTACATCCCTCCCACTGCTTAAAATCTCCCAAAGACTTCTTATTGGAATTAGAATAAAATCCAAGCTTCTTAACTTGGCTTATGAGGTTTTATACGATCCAACCCCTCTTTTCTCATTTCCTACAATTCTCCCCCATACTCGCTTCATCTGCAATTGCACAGGCCTTCTTTCTGTCTCCCTGGAACACTCCAAAGTTGTTCCTGCCTCTGGGCTTTGCTTTTGCTCTTCCTTTTGCCTGGAATACCCTTTCCCTGTCTTGGGGTGAATAACTTGTTCTCTCACTCAAATGTCACCTCCTGAGAAAACCTCCCACTGCAAGAAGCACTCTCTCCCATTACTCTATTTTTCTATCCATAACTTCATTGCTAACTGAGATTGTTTTATTTGCTTTATGCACTTATTTCTGTGTTTATGATCTAATTATCCTATTATACCGCAAACATCGTAAGAGTGAAGACTTAGTTTGCCTTTGTCACTGCTTCATCCCCAGCATCCACAACAGAGCCAGTACACAGTAAGTATTTATTTATTAAATAAACAAATCACTGTTATATGCCTGGCAATGTATTAGGGTCTGAGGATTCAGCAATGAGCAAAAGACAAAAATCTGTTCCTTCTTTATAAATCAGACAGTAACCCACCCCATGAGGAGCATGTCACAGAGCTATCAAATGTCTTGAACAACTTGAACAGCTGTTGAACAACTTCTTAGCAATATTCTCTCTGAGGATGGGTAAGCCCTCTCTCTCCACCCAAGGAATCTTCTCCAAAATACACCACTCCAGCCCTGGCCACTGTGGCCCAGTTGGTTGGAAAATTGTCCTATAAACCCAAAGGTTGCAGGTTTGATGCCCAGTCAGGGCACATGCCTCAGTTGCAGGTTCCGTGGGGGCACATGTGAGAGACAACCAATCAATGTTTCTCTCTCATATCAATGCGTCTCTCTTCCTCCCTTCCCCTCTCTCTAAACTCAATGAGCATGTCCTCAGGTAAGGATAAAAACTAAATAAAATAAAATTGGCCTTGGCCAGAAAATTGGCCCTGGCTGGTGTGGCTCAGTGGATTAGATGTTGGCCTTCAAAGTGAGAGGTCAATGGTTCGATTCCCGATCAGGGCACATGCCTGAGCTGCGAGCCAGATCCCCAGTTGTGGGTGTGCAAGAAGCAACTGATTGATGTATATTTCACACATTGATGTTTCTCTCCCTCTTTCTCCTTCTCTTTCCCTCTCTCTAAAAATAAATAAATAAAAATTTTTGAAAGTAAATAAATAAAGTAAAATAATTTGTTTTAAGTATACCACTCCAGATACTTCCTGTCTTCTTCATCTCAGTAGATGATCTCGTTTCCTACTGCTATTTCTCAAGACGGAACAGGCCTTCTCCTCCCTCTTTCCCTCCCTTATCCCCTCTCCACCTACCCTTTTGGCTTTGCATTCAGGCAGATATGGGTGCCAACCCTGGGTCTGTGCGTGACCTTGGACCTCCGAGTCTCAGTTTTGTCATCTGTAAAATGATCATGACAACACCTACCTCATGAGGTTGTCCTGAGATATGAAGAAGACATTCTGTGTCACATGTCTGTCTTTTTACAGATGCTCAGTGTTTCGTTCCCTTCCTTGCCCCTCTGTTTCCCCATCACCCTATAAGTGTTACCATTCCTGTTTTACAGATGGAGAAACTGAAGGCAAGTCTACTGATACTCACGTCTATTGGTTAATGTAACCAAAGTCACACACTGCTAAGTGGCAGACCTCAGATTAAATCTTGGATCCCAGGACTTCTAGCACTGCTTCAGAAAAGCAAAAGTGATCTAGTGACTTTTTAATAAAGCCAAAATAATTCAATTTAAAAGATTGTCCTTCATTCAGTTTGATATTCTGTTTCCTTTCTCTCTTTTAATGTTAGAACGTCCTTTATCTTAAAAAAAAATGATTGTTGTATTCTTTTCTTACTTGTAAAGGAAGCTAACTAACTATAGGACATCCATCCCTGCTGTTACAAAACTGCCCCAATATCCCCAGAGGCTGCTGCCCATTCCCTTCTGGCAGAGGGCGGGCCCCTTCGTTTCTTCATCAGAGGGGCTAAAGGCAGTGGTGTGGGTGGAAGGAGGAGTTTGGAGGATCGAGGCGAAGCTGGTTGCATAGCTGTTAACCTTGGTTTGGAAGGATCGATGGAGATTTTGGAGAAACGAGAGCCTCAGGCCAGCCACCCTCTGTCATCGCAGTGTCCTGGCGCACCGGCCCAGCCTCTCCTGGGAAGGGCCACCCAACGGCTCAGGCGTGCTGAACCCTCCCTGTAGCTCTCCTTCCCTGGCCGGTTCTAGAAAGGTCTCTGCCTTTCCCTCTCAATAGTTTCCAGCATGCCCCATGAGGAAAATTTTAGATCGGAATGAGGATTATAAAAGTGTGATCAGCGTATTGACTCTGTTATTTTATTATTTTTTCCATGCAGCTGGCCCCAGGAGGTGACTGACAAGTTAGGCCAAGTGCACTGAAAGCCGTCTCTGTGCGCCCATAACTCCTGAGCGGCACAGGCCCCTGAGGACCCCGCAAGATGGCAGAGAGCCATAAATCCAGCCAGCTGGAGCCTGGAAGCTCACTGATTGTGCTGGGGAAAAGGGGCCTGATTTGATTGCTACGTGAGCTGGAGAGAGAAGAGGTGGTAACTGGACTGCTGGAAATACAACCATTTTGGAACAAAATGCAGCAACAGAGGGGTGGCAGGAGGGCACTGTGTGTGTGTGTTTTCATCTGTACAACAAAGGGGCCAGATTAGACTGAATCTAAGGCCCTTTCATCACAGAAATTCTGGGTTCCACTTTGTAACGAAGGGCCAGCATGATGTAGCAGCTGTGAGAGATGTCAGGGCAGGAAGGCAGGATTGGGGGACCCAGAGAAGCCGGAAGGAGGCAAGGAAGAGGAAGAGACATTTACTGACCAGTTACCATCACATTTAATCCTCAGAATAATGAGTGAGATTGATACACTTATCCCCATTTTACAGGGAAGAACACTGAGGCACAGAGGCACAGAGGCTCAGCGAATTTCCCAAGGTTATAGAACCAAGTGCTCAGGCTTGAACTCCAGCCCGGGAAGTCTGATCCCGAACCTGCCTTCTTGGGCATGAAGCTGTCTTGTGAGATGTGGCAAGGGGAACATTGGAAAAAGCATGTCACGACTCCTGTGTCTCCACTTTGCAGGGAAGAAACAGGAAACCGATGGTCTTCAAGGAGTGAACTGTCCAAAATGTATACCTGTGTTCCAGAGGAGAGAAGTGTGTGTGGGTGTGTCTGTGTGTGTCTGTCGGGGCTGTGGCAGGCAGAACCACAAAGCACACTGGGGGAAATAGCCATAGTAGTAAATGGCAACCCCTGGACCTGGGCACAAACCCCTCCGTTCTATAGAATAGGAGGGAATGTCAGGACCAAAAAGCATCACTTTAGGGGTCTCACCTGACACCAAGCTCAGGTTGAGTCACTGGTGTGTTGAGGCTTCCAGAAAAGCCCACCACAGAGCTACATCAACAGAAGGGCACCCTTTTTCTTTTTTTTTAAGAATTTATTTCTTTATTTTCAGAGAGAGGAGAAAGAGAGGGAGAGAAACATTGATGTGTGAGAGGAACATCCATTGGTTGCCTCTCACACACTTCAGACTTGGGGGGACCTGACCCACAACCCAGGCATGTGCCCTGACCGGGAGTTGAACTGGCAATCTTTTGGTTCCCTGGACGGTGCTCAGTCCACTGAGCCACACCAGCCAGGGCTGAAGGGCAGTGTCTTGAGCCAGGAAGGAGAGAATCCCTTGGGACACCCACACTGGGTTGAGTTCCAGGGCGCTTGCTCTAAGAAGAGCAGGGACAAGCTACAGAGGATACAAAGAAGAGTGGCTGGGACTGAGATGGATATCTGGGAAAGCAGTGAAACACTCACCAGGTGAAGGATCTAGGTGACCTTACTCAAGTTACACAATACAGGACAACCTCAGTTTCCCAATCTGTAAAAGGGGTTCATAGTAGACTGGCATGAAGAATGAATGAGGTAATGCATATAAAGTGCAGAGCTCAGGGCTGGAGACAATAAATGTTGGCTGCAGTAGCTATTATTAAGCACTGAGTGCGGTTGCCTCAGACACTGGGACTCACTGGAGACACACTGGAGGGATGATGACAGGGTTTCCATGTCATCCATCTGTCTAGAGCTGCTAGCTTTGTGAAGCAGGTGAGTTCATCCAAAGGCCCTGGGGCTTGCTACTCCTCATCTGACATTAGTCCGGTTAAAGCTCAACAGCCCATACTCATCTTGGTGGCTCGGGGAGACCTCTGGTGATCAAAGCAGAGAGGTGTCTAGGTAGCAGTGTTCCCTTCTTCCCTGGCTGGCTGGTTGGGTGGGCAGGGTAAGTGGGAGGCCTGGGTCCAGCAGGGGCCAAGTGACTGCCAGCAATAAGTGTACCTCCTGCTTGCCCACTCAGCCCCTTCCTGCCCAGGTCTCTCCCACTCCCTAGGCCACTGCCCTGCTTTCTGGCTGGGAGCAGAAACAGTGATGCTAGTCTCCTCTTTGGCTATTTTCCTGATCCCTGGTTGACCTTTGGTCTTTTACATGAGTGAGGCACACAATAGGCTTTTAATGACTGGGAGGATGGAGAGTGAATGCTTGGAAGACAGGAAGGTATATCACAGGCTGTTGGGATTGGAAAGCACCTATGGGACTACCTAGTTTAATCCGTAGCCTCAGTAGTTTTCAACTAGACTGAGCACAGAGTTATTTGAGGAGGCTGTTAAAATGCAGATTCCTGGCCCCCAACCTGGACCCGTTGAAATATAATCCATACAAGGCATCCTTCATAAAAGAGATTTCTGGGATACCTGGGCATGGCCTGTGTAACCAGCTCCAGCAGGCGACAGTCCGTGCAAGTGGTTTGGAAGGACACTTTGAGAAACATTGTTCTGATTCGTGACTCCCCTCTACCTTCCTCCTATCCACCTGGACTGATGGGGAGACTGTGAGAAGCTTACAGAGTGCCCTGCCCCCGAACATTTGCAGGTCAGCTGGAGAAAGAGACTCCCACAGGCACGATCAGGGCTCATGTCCTGACCACCGCATGCGCTGTGAGAGGTTAGAGGCAGGCCCAGCTGGAGAATGCTCCAGGGAGGGGGCAACGTTCGAGGACAATCAGGCAGTTTTTCTTCCCTAAGCAGCTAATATGCTCCACTGTGGAGGTGCTCAATTAGCCACACTCAGGAATTCTGCGTGTTTCATCCACCGTCCCCTCCTCCCTCCAGACAGAGCCCTCTGCTCCCTAGGACGCAATTACAATCTCCGGCCTGTATTAATGAAAGCAAACATATTCCGTATTTTCACGTGGCTCCTCCTGTGCTGGAGATGGTTGGAGGGGACAAGGCGGGAGACTTTCCTGGGGAGAATGAGAGAGTCACAGCCTCACCTCACTCTTCCATCAAGCATCTCAGTTCACGAGGCCCATTCACATAGATTTTCTCATCAACTTCACCGCCCTCTCACTGTGACTGCGCATTTTAGTGCTGTTCGTGCCAGCAAGGTGTGCTCACGTGGTTTTCACCGTGATGTTTTTCACCGTGATGTTGACGTTACGTAAGTTCAAGAAAATCGGTATCTCCATTTCCATCAACTGGTTTTGTTGGCAGTTTACTTCCCAGATTACAGGTTAACTTACATGATCCCACCATTAAATCTATCTCATGAGGGAGTCAGTTTTTCTCTCTTTTATTGTTCATAGTGATATTCACTACCCTCTGCCTAGCATATGTATGACACAGAACTTAGACTATTGACTGTAAGAAGCACAACTATTTTACAAACCATTAAAAAACCAAAGAGCATCACCAATCGCTACACAACCACTGGTTGGGTAATGCACGCCGATTTCACAGATATTAAAATCCGAAAAATACGGTGTGTTACTCGTGTACTTAGTGAAGTGGTGCAAATGACAGTGAACACAACAGTGCACACCCGTCCACTGGTGCTGGCACACGAATCTCTTTATTGAGTGTTTACCCCAAGTTCAGTAGCAAATGGAGATACAGAACAGAGAGAGGCAAGAGCGGTTTCCAATTTAACAAGCTAGAAGAGCATAGCTCATTTTTCTTATTCTCTAAAAGGGCAGAGATATTTAAAATTTTATGGTTCCATTTTATAGGTGAAGCTGTCAAGACTCAGAGGTGCCATGGTACAGCTGCTCAGGGCCACATCGGCGGGAGAGGGAGCTGGGGCTTCCGTCTCAAAATTTGGTGCCTGAACCAATGTCCATCAACTGATGGATGGAGAAACACAAGGCGGTCCAGTGGAATATTACTTAGCCAGCAAGCGGAATAAAGTACTGATACATGTGACTACATGGACGAACCTTTATAACATCATGCTGAGGGAAATAAGCCAGACACAAAAGTCACATAGTGTATAGTTCCATTTATATGAAATGTCCAGAATAGGTAAGTCTACAGACACTGAATGCAGAGTAACGTAACGGTTGCCAGCGGCTAGAGAGGGGAGTGGCTGCTAATGAGTACGGGGCTTCCTTTCGGGTTGACGAAACGTGCTCGAATTAAAAGCGGTGCTGGCGCACAGCCTTGTGAGCGCACTGGACGTCACTAACGGTGAGTTTTACGTTGCGTGTATTTTACCACAGTAAGAAGGGCTCAGGCAGAACGACTTCCGTTCCTTTCTCCCGGTCCTGCTTTAGCCACAGTCTGCGGGCTGGCATGGCCAGTGCCTGCCACACAGTGGCCCTCCATAATGCGCTGAGAGAATGCAGGCGGGGGGTGGCTGCTGTTCCCGGAGTTGCCAGGGGACAGGAAATCCCCAGGAGAAGGACTGCATGCTGCTCTAGAGGTCACAGTCAGGATGACTGGGGTTGAAGAGCGGCACAGAAAAAGACAAATGAGGAGGGAGAGCTGCAGAGATGAGTGAAGGGAGAAACGGGATAGAGGGAAGAAAGTGAGCAGAGGAAGGGGAAAGGGCCTGGGCCCAGGAGAAAGCAGGGCAGGAAGAAGAGAAGAGGGAAGACCAAGGTGAAAGAAAGGAGGGAGGAGGGCTGGCGGGGGAAGAGAGAGGATGTGGGTGCCAGTGGCAGCTGGAGAGCCTTCGGTGCCAGAGCAGAGGACATCCAGGTACTTGGCAAGCCCTCACACCCCTCACCCCCACCCGGTTGTGATTCTTCCCCTCCAGGAAGATGAGCAGAGTTGGCCTGGGATCATCTGTCTTCATTACACCGCCCCCACTACCTTCATCACTTCTTGCCAGAAAACTCATCAATATTCCCCTGTGGCTTGGCAGGCCCAGCCCTGCCACCTCCCGGCCCCTCCTCCTCCTCCTCCCAGGCCCTGCTCCTGGACCAGTGATGAGCACGCCCCAGCCCTCCACTCTGGGGTCCCTGCACTCCTCTCCCTAGCTGCAGGGTCCCCAATACATTCCCTGGAGGTGGGGAGGGGGCTTCCAGGCGCCAGACAGGATGAGAGGTGCCATCTCAGTGTTGCCAGCTCCTTGGAGAAGCCCCCGAGCCCACTCTCTGAAATCGCTAAGCGCCCCCTAGCACTCTGTACTTACTGTGTCAACTTCATTTTCTCCAGTCTGAAGCACTGATCCTTTTCTAATATGAGTTCTATGTTTAGAGCCCACAGTACATGTTTACGTTGCTTACTTGCCTCCTCCTGTTAGAATGCATGCTTCCTTAGCGCGGGGCTTAGGCCAGATGCGCTCACTGCCTAGACCAGTGCCTGGGGCTAGCAAGTGGAGTGAGCGACTGTGGGGCGCTGGGTTTGGATATCCGTGAGGATGGTGTAAGCACCCTTGGGGCCTAATGGGCTCACTGGCTGTTGGATCAGGGTGTTTCCTTACAATGGCCTCGGCAGCAAACAGAAGCAGAAGTCAGGTGGGGGTTCCCCTGCTCGCACTCCCTTAGAACAAAACCTGCACTTACTTCCCGGTTGGCCCCTGGTTGCACCTGATCTTTCTGACTGCTGTCCGCCTCAGTCACTCCCCTGCAGCCGCTCTGGACCCCTTGCATTTCCTCCAGCACACCGCGGTCTCTCCTGCTCGGGGCCTTGGAGCTTGCTCTTCCCACAGCCCAGATTCCAACGCTGTTTCCCATGGGACGTGGAGCTGGCCTTCAGGTAGCCTGTCCCTCGCCTCACTCAGGTCTCAGCAGAAATCCACCTCCTCCAAGAAGACCACCCTAGCCACCTGCGCTGACAGTGTTGCTACGTGTTCCTCTGTCCCCTCACCCTACCTTCTCTTCCTTATGGTGCTCCCTGACTGCGTGCTGCGTACGTACATTTTTCCTCTCTCTCATTGGAGTGTGAACTCCCTGAGGACAGGTGCCGCTGGCACCTGGCTCACCCTGCTGTAGTTAGTGCACACGGGCTGGACTCCAGCTGCCAGCATCTGCTTCTCTTCGCATGACAGCTTTCTCCTGCTGTGCTGGCTCTGTTTGCATCTGCATCAAGCCAAAAACAAACAAACAAACAAACAATCAAACAAACAAAGGGGTTCACTGGAAATCCACACACACAAGCACTCAACAAAAACTGTTGGGAATTGGTGTATACATCTGCCTGTCCCCTTGCTCCTTGGGTTGGATAATTCCGAGGTGCAAGTTCTATACTGGCTCCCAGAGCTACAAATGGCCTTAAGCTTCAATTACTCTCTGTGGTAATTTGCTAAATAATGATTCTTTATTGGCTGCCTTCCCTTCTCTTTCTCCCTTCCCTATTTCCCTGCTGGTGTTCCTGGGATCATTTCCCAAGTAAAATCCTACAGTTAAAATCCTCTCTCAGATTGTAACGCTCATACATGGCTGGTGGGGATGTAAAATGGTAGAGCTGCTTTAAAAAATAGTCTGGCAGTTTCTCAAAGTGTTAACCATGGAGTTACCACATGACCCAGCAATTCCACTCCTAGGTGTCTACCCAAAAAAATTTAAACATTCACGAGTGCTCAGAGTGGCGTCATCTAGAATAGCCGAGGAGTGGAAACAGCCATCAACTGACGAATCGGCGGGCAAAGTGCGGTGCAGCCAAGCAATGGAATGTTACTCAGCCATCGAAAGGAACAAAGTGCTCGCACATGTTATGACATGGGTGAGCCTTGAAAACATGCTAAATGGGAGAGGGCAGTCATGAAAGGCCATATATCGTATGATTCCATTTATACAAAATGTCCAGAATAAGGAAATCGGCAGACAAAAAAGTAGATTCATGGCTGCTGGTAGGCAGGAGGAGAGAAAAACTTGGAATGACTGCTAATGGGAATGGGTTTCTTTATGGGGTAATGAAAATGTTCTAAAATTGATGGTGGTGATGCTTGCACAACTCTGTGAATATCCTAAAAATCACTGAATTACACACTTTGAATGGGTGAATTGTGTGGTATGTGAATGACACCTCAATGAAGCCTTTTGATTTACTTAAAGCCCTTGTCTCAAGGTCCGCTTCTTGGGGAATCCAAACTAAGATCCCTGGAACTTAGAACCTAAAACTGTGCCTAGCACATAGTAGGTGTTCAGTCAAAATGGAAATACATGTCGCATGACTAAATGAATAGAAAATAACTGCAAACACAAGCTTGAGGATAGTTACAGAAACTGCAACTACCCTTCTCAACAGCATGGGTGGAACTGGAGAGCAGCATGCTGAGTGAAATAAGCCACGCGGTGAAAGACAAATACCATATGATCTCACCTATAAGTGGAACCTAATCAACAAACAAACAAGTGAGCAAAATATAACCAGAGACACTGAAATAAAGAACAAACTGACAGTAACCAGAGGGGAGGGGGATGGGGATAAAGAGGGAGAGAAGAGAAAGGGTTGTCAAGGAACATGATAAAGGACCCGTGGACAAAGCCAAAGGGGGGAAGGATTGAGGGTGGGAGGTGGGGGTCAGTGGGGCAGGGGAGAGTGGTGGGGGCAAAATGAAGACAACTGTACTTGAACAGCAATATAAATAAATAAATAAATAAATAGAAATAGCCAACGAGTTTTCGTTACAGAAAAAAAAAAAAAAAGAAAGAAAAAGAAAAGAAAAGAATGCCAACTACCATTCCCCAAGCTTGTCCCGAGCCTTTGCCTCATTCCCCACGAGAAACAAATCACAAATCTCACATGCCTGTTCAGAATCGTCTTAGGGTGTGAAGGGAGCAGAGTGGCTTGTGGGTGGGTATGTCAAGGAGATGCTGAGGGTGGGGAAGTGTGCATGTGTGTGTTTGTGTGTGCATGTCAGCATGTGTGTGTGCGTGAGTGGGGGTGTTGGTGCGTGAGGATGTGTGTGTGAGTTTTCACGTGTGTTGTATGAGAGCGTGTGTGTGAGTGCGAGTGTGTGTGGTGATGCGGGAGTCGGGAATCTACAGGATCGTCAGTGGTAGTGAGGGCACTCTCTGAGGAGCAGATCACCTCCTGACATCTTAGAGCAACCAGCACCCTCCCACCCTCTTTGTGCCTCCCTCCCGCCCATGAATCCTCTGCTGTTGGGGTCCCTGTTGTTGGGATCCCTACAGATCACTGTCACTTCTGCAAGATATTCCCACCTGCAGCTGCTTGGCCAAGCAACACTCTTGGCTGTTCATTGCTTGTCTGGTTGCATCACCAGGATTAAGAGCTGAGAGGAGAAAAGCAAGCTGAACTCTAAACAGATTCAGAGAACAGAGGGACGCCCCTTCACCTGGAATCCAACACTGCAGACCTATTCTTGTCCACTAGCAATAAGACCAGTCCGTTTTTTAAAGATTTTATTTATTTATTGTAGAGAGAGGGGAAGGGAGGGAGAAAGAGAGGGAAAGAAACATCGATGTGTGAGAGACACATTGATCAGTTGCCTCTTTCACACACCCCATTTGGGGACCAGTCCCGCAACCCAGGTATATACCCTGACCAGAATCGAACCAGCGACCTTTGGCTTTGTGGGACGACACTCACCCAATGAGTCACACTGGCCAGGGCTAAAATTGGTTCCTAATCAGTTAAGAACATAATTCCTATTAGAATGTGCTTTGATTATCTTGACTCATCATTCCACTCAACTGAGGCTACAGTGCCCCTACCCCTGCCCCCGCCACTGCTGAGCTTTGAGTCTGGGATCCAGATGGCCCACATGCGTTCTGCGAGGCTGTGCGAAGTGCGGGCAACACACTGGTGACCCATGCGAGGCCTGGCCTTGACCCCTGGGAGGCATTCCCGCACCCTGTCCCACCCGCCACCGTTTCCTTAGTGTGGTGGCCTTCCGTCATTCTGACGTGGGACAGCCCCCAGCCCTCCATCTTGCTGGCCACCAGGACAGCCCCTCCTTTCTCACATCCTGACAGTTTCAGGGGTACCTGACCAGCAGTCCCAGCCATGGGACCATGTGGGCTCTCCATCTTCCTATTCCCAGGCCAGGAGCTCCGTGGCAGAAGAGTAAACCCTCTGGGTGGGCTCCAGACTCCACCTCCCTGGACGCTGCCCCTGCTGCCCCCACAGGTGGTCGCAGTGCCCTTGGGAGCTATGAGCAGGAAAAGAAAAAGGGTGGCACCCAGACTGGACCGGACATCGCCTGATGGTGCCTGCTGGGACCCTGGCATCCTCTCCCCCACCCCTCTCCGACAGAGAGCCCCGCCCACATGCAGCCCATCCCAGTGCCCCTCCTGACTGGTCAGTCAGTCCTCACTCAACAAATCTTTTTGGCCTCTTTGCTCTGAGCCAGGCACTGTGCCAGGCCCTGGGGTACCAAGATGAACGAGGAAGTCAGAGGGTCCCTGCCCTCAAGGACCTCAGGAGAGACAGACAAGCAACACGTAACACGTCATGATAAAAAAACAAAAGCGTAGTGCTCATAAAACACAGAGAGCTCACCGTGTGCAGTCACTGTGCATTGCTTGGTTTTGTGAAATTTCTGCTTTTGGCACTTTACTTAGATCAAGTCATGTAATTTCACAGGAACTCCATAGTGTGGATATTACAGATACAGAAGCTGAGGCTCAGAGAGGTTAGGTAATGAGTCCAAGTTCACCCGGCTAGTAACAGGGGTGAGGGGGAATTCTAGATTGCTTCCGGATGAGTGCAGGAGAGAGAAATGCAGGGCCTAGGGCATCTCACTGTCTGGAGGGCTGGTCAGGGGTTGCCGGATCCTCCATCTGCTCTTCCCAGACACTGTGAACTACCTTCAGCTCTGCTCTAAACACAAGGGCTGACAGAGGCCTTCGTGGCTCACAATATTACGTCCTTAATGGTCGAAGCCCTCTCATGCGCTGAAGGACAGCAATGTGGGTCCTTGGCTGGGAGGGTGGCGGGAGTGGGGTCGTGGTGCCAGGAATCTGCGACCAGGAGAGACCACTAGACACTATGTCTTTGGCACCAGCACTGCAGCATGAGCGGAGGGCGGTCCTGGGAGCCCCAGCGAGGCCTGTCTCCCCTTCAAGTCATTCATTCCTGCTACACTCCACACTTCCTCAGTCATAACTCACCACACTTCAACTTCATGGTGTCATCGTCTGTCTGTCCGTCTCACCAAGTCCCCTGGGAGCAGGGATTACATGTGTCTTAACCAAGGTCCTGCCCCCTGCAATCAGGGCCATGCCCGACCTGAAAGATGCTAAAATTATTGAGTAAATGGATGGGTGAGTGACCAATGGGAGGGTGTGTGGATAAACCTGAGCCTCACAGTCACCCGGGAAGACAGAAGAAGTGTTGCCGTCCCCACCTACAGGCTGGGGGCCGTGGCATGGCGCAGCGAGGGGGCTTTGATCCCAGCCCAGGGCACTTGTTGGGTTACACTAGGGGCAGGGCCCCAGGGCCACGAGAATCACTGAAGACCCAAGGAAAGGTAGGGGACAGCAGACTTCTTGCCGCCCAAGTCCCATTTTCCTTCCTCTTTGCCTCTTCCTGCGGCTGGTCCCCTTCAGCAGCACATCTACCAACCCCAGGAGGCTCCAGGCCCTTCCCCTGGCCCGGCCGTCATTGTGTGCTTGATGCTTATTATAGGGGACTGGACATGTGCCTGGGAGAGGGACACAGATATTAACATGTGTCCCTGGGACCATAGTGACACCCAGAACATCCTCCCTCATAAGCACCCTCGCTGCAGTGGAGACCCAAACCCAACATTCACTCATTCATTCATTCTTTATTCACTCAACACATATTTACGGAGGGCGTGCTGTGTACCATGTAGAGGTCTAGGCACCAAGCATCCAAGCCTGCCCTGAGGGGCTCTCAGTCTAGCTCAGGAGCAGAGGAAGTTACCTCTCTGAGGACCCAGCCCCTGAGGTGAGAAATAGCACAGTTTGTGGGGGAGGGGCGTCAAAAGAAAGTCCAAGCTGCTGAAGCAAATGCGTGAGGCAGGGAGGGGCAGGACAGGAAGCAGGAGGTGGAGGTAGTAACAATCTCAGTTCTCACCGCTTTGCACAGAAAACTCATTTAATCGTCACAAGTGCTTGAGGCAGGCGCTCCTAAAATTCTGACTTTACAAATGAGGAGACAGTGGCACAAGGAAGCACAGTTGCCCCGGTCACACAGCAAGAATGTAGCAGGCAGGATCCGAACCCAGAATGGCAGGCTGCAGCACCTGCGCTTCTGACTAGATGCTGCAGTGCCTTGGCAAGCAAGAGCCAACCCACAGCTACCTCTCAGGTTGTGGTGAGGAGCCCAAGGTGATCCCACAGGCATGGGGATTAAAACAGGAGAGCCAGCTGCTCAGACTGACCCAGAAGGACAGGTGGAGGATGGGCCTTAGGGGCAAGGAGAGGAGATTTCTCTGGGGGCCCTTGTTGTGACCCAGGTGAGAGGAGGGCCGAGGGGGCTGGTTGGAGAGGAGGGGGTGGGTTTGAGAAAAACTGAGAAGGTAAACTTGGCAAACTGTGTTGACTGGCAGGAAGTGAAGAGTTGGAAAGACGAGGATGTGAAGGGGGGATTTCTGGCTAAGAGCTTGGGGGCAGGCTCTTTACCAGCTATGATGCAGGACCCGGGAGAAACGTTGTTGGGAGTGACAGTGAGTGCGGGTTGGGACATGCAGCCTCTGAGGTGCTAGGGGACACCCAGGTGCAGAAGTGCAGCAGTTCCGTAAGGAGCCCCACAGCCCTGTTCCCTCAAGGTCCCACTTCCTCTTGCCCACCTTCCCTCTCCCGGGCAAACCCCTGCCTGGCCTGGCCCGCTTCCCACGGTCACCCAAGCCATCAGCCTGTGAAAATCCCCCTGCCGCCTGTGGATGGGTGGGCACAGACCCTCCCCATTTCCTGCCTGCCCTCAGGGTGGGATGGGACTTTTCCACTCTGGTTTCCCCTGCCCAGTGTGGGAACATTAGTTCCTTCTTTTCAGCATGACGACGTGACAATGAGACAGGCCAGTAAGTGGAATAGGGAAACCGAGACAGATATTTAAACAGGCCAAGTGGTTTACAACCACCTAGTAAATCGCAAAATCCTACCTTCCCTGACCAAGGACACTTAAGAGTAAAGGGTTTACACTTCTCCCAACCACAAGGTAAATAGCTGAAATCACCCTACTCAGGGAGATAGATAACAAAAATCCAATTAGTGCCATTTGTGCCCATCAGACCCTACACTGATATAGTCAGGGGAATAAATCTCATTTTGGTGCATCAGCATAAAGCTGATGAATATTCTATTGAGATCTTCCCCTGAGATCTCCCCTAAAATTCCTTCCTTCAGCAAACAAATAAGAACCCTCAAGTCAAAGACCAGCTTGGGCTGTCTCAGGAGCATGCGCAGACCTTTCTTCCCTCTCAGGGGTGCACCTTTACTTCTCTCTCCTGAGCTCTAAGGGTCCCCCTGAGACTTGCAACCAGGGCAGCATCGGGCAGCGGCAGATCCTCCCAGGCTGACCCCTGAACCTGTCTCCAAGGCCCCTTTTCTCTGAGTTTTCAGTGAGTTAACAGCAGCCCCGCCTTGGCTCACTCCTTTCCTGTAACGTCTCTAGGGAGCCAAAGCAGAGCATCGCCTGGGCTCTCTGTTGTCACCTCTTCTACCCTAAGTCCTTCCTTTGTGTCACTGTCCCCAGCCTTAATAAACGTACTCTCAAAATCACCTGGACTCATGTTGTGAAATCTTTACTATGTGAAGTCAAGAAACCGTACACCACTGGCTGTCCAGCAGACCTGCTCCAGGCCTGGTCCCTTTCTGGTGACAACATGACCTGTAACTCTACCCCCTAATAAGGGAACTAGAGCCAAACTGAAGAAAGACCCCATGCCAACACACCCCGACGCTGCCAGTCACCCATTAGGGCTCCCAGAGGGCAGCCCCAGGTCTGTGGTGGGAGACAGGGAGAAAGCTCTAGTGTGGTTTGGGATGGGAGGGGACCCACACTGCACAGGAGTGACCACCCGCTGGGGTCAGGGGACCAAAGTGCTAGTCCTGGCCCTGCTACTGACTTGCCATGTGACCTTGGGCACCTGGCTCACTTGAGCAGGCCTCCTCTGTGACCTTCGCTGGTCGACAGAACCTTCAGCTGCACCCTTCGGCTCTCACCCTCTTGGTGGCAGCATGAGGAGGAGGGGGTGCCCACAGGGACATCGAGTGAGCTCTGGAGGAGGAAGGCGCATTTGGCAGAAAAGTCAGCAGGTGTTTCAGCAGCAAGCAGGACGATAGAGCGGAGTAGCTTGGGGAGCTGGCTCTGCTCGTTCTCCCTGTCTGTGTGTCGGGACACGCCAGGGCTGGGTGTCTGCGTCCGGTAAGCCTCTTGCTACAGCAGAATTCTCGGCAGCGTTGGCTTCTTAGACCACAACAGTAATCTGCTCAGGAAGAGCCTGGCCCTGCCTCAGCCTGCAGGGCCGTGTTCAGCGCGGGGCACCTGCCTGCCTTTGCAGCCACTCCCCCTTGGCTGCCGCCCTCTCTCCCCTGCCCCAGTGGGTCACCTTCAGTTGCGCTGCAGGTCCACCAGCCAGTGCCAGTCTGTGGGAGGGCTAACGGGCCACTCTCAATGGAAAGGAATCTAGTCGGATACCAGAAAAACTGTCCAGAGTTGGGTGGCCGACTAAGGAGGAATGTGATCTTTCTTTGTCTAAAGAGTTTTTAAATATTAAATATTTTAAAATATTTCCCTGCCTGAGGTAGGAGAAGTCATGTTATTGAACGGCAAGTGGGGTCTTTCTACCCACTGCCACCCTCTAAGGAAAATTCTGGAGGCAAAGATTTGGTGATAAACGAAAGGAGTCTTTATTCAAAAGCTTCACAGTTTTGGAATAACAGCTTTGCATAGGCATTAATCACCTAAACCTATCAATTAAGGCTAAACTCTTTAACTCTTTAGTTACAGCTTTATCACTTAAACCTATGAATTAAGGCTAAACTCTAACACCTGAGTTCTCTCATCATTCCTCTGTTAGTATTTAATTATCCCATTTCCATAGGGTTAGTTTACAAACTAAAACAACATAAGATACAAAAGCTACACAATTCTGGGAGAAGGGCAGTCTTCTGCCTCAGAGGTCATCCCCTCGAGAACACCCAAAGAAGAATAGCCCTGTCCTGCTCTGCCGGGCCAGCCTGACCCTAGGCTGCACCAGGAGTTCGTTCTCATCCAAAATATAGTCCATTGGGAAACATGGGCAGCTGCAGCAGGATCACCCAGGCATCCTCGAGGAAGAGAGAGAGAGCCAGTGAACCAGCCCAAGAGCCCTTCTTTCCTTTCAAAAAGCCCACAATTCCGTGTGTTCTGGAGGCATTGCGCTTCTCAGCCAATCGGGTCCTAGACTGTTTACCATCGCCTCAGGCGAGCTCCTCCTATGGTCCCTCCCTCCTCCTCCCCAGGGATCTGATCAGATCTCTTTGTGTCGGTGAGATGAGCGGAGATTTGGCGTGAGGGCATTTAACCTCCAGAACTTTCTGGAATGGAGTTGAGTGGGGGATGAGGGGGGAGGACTACACCAAAGCCATGGATAAGGGTCTCCAAGACACAGCTTTCCTTTCCCCCTCGAGGTAATGAATTTGTGTGCTGAGTCCTGGGTGTGGGGCTGTCTGACTACGGGAACCACTCTACCCACTATTTCCTCTTCCATCACACAGTTTTGGGTCAACGGAACATCTCTGACCTCACGCTCTTAGTATTTGATACTCTTCACCTCTCCCTGTTTTAAAATCTTCTCCTCCCTTATTACCTCAAAGTGGCATTCTTCAGGAACTCCTTTTTCCTGAGGATGAGTTAGAATTTTCCATTTGCAGGAAACGGAAAGCCCTACCTACTGCCTCAAGACAATAAAGGACATCTATTTGTTCATCCATGATTCAGGCAAGGATTGAGGAACCAACTCGGATGTCACCAAGGGCCAAGTTCTCTCCATCTCCTGCCCTGCCTTCCTCAGACTGAGGCTGGCTCCCATGGGGTCCCAGATGGGCATCAAGGGCTCTTAGCCCTACCTGCCTCTTTGTTCACGTGCTGATGGAAAGAGCTTCTTTTTCCCAGCATGGCCATCATAAGGGCTATAATTCTCATTGGCCTGACTCAAGACACATTGATAGGGAAACTCAAGAGTTAAAGACTTTAGCTTTGTTATAGTTGAGAGGCTTACTCGATTAACTGATGTGGAAAGCTGTGGTTCTGGGAACCGGAATGCCTGACTACCTGACTCCAGGAGGCTGACAAGCAATTCGGCCTTTGTGTCCCAGGGGGTCCGCAAGTGATTGAGCAATCAGTTGCGGTGGTTTCTGAGCCACCGTGTTCCAGGGAGGGAACATCTGTGATACAGATAAAGAATTGTTGATCAGTAGAAAAAGAAGTACTGGAAAAATCACTGCTGGACTGCAACTCTTACCTGATTAACCTCTTCCAACCCCCTTACCTACGCTTTTCTTCTCCTTATAAAAAGGTCGGCTCGAGATGATGCGTTACGATGGTTTTTAGGGCACGTAACCCGCCATCTTCTCAGATCGCTGGCATCTGAATAAAGCGCCCATGAAGATTCAATCCTTGTCTCTACTTACTGGTGTTGGTAGTGACAGGCAGCACGAACATTGGCTTTTCTAGTTTCAAAATGTCCCCCTGAACCAGTTCTTGTTTCTGGGGACATCGTGTGCTCCACTTGGGAGTCACTGGGTGGCAAAAGGGATTGACTGGAGGGGCGGCTCCCATACACACCCTCCCCCTGGACCCTACCCTTCTAGTCACTGCCCCTGTCCCGCCTCAGCCTCTCTCCACACTGCGCCCTGGCATCCTCGCTCCCTCTCACGGCCGAGTCCCTCCTTTCCCACGCCTCAAGCCCTGACTCTCTTCCAACACCCCACCCTGCATCCTGCTGTATTCACAGAGCATTTCTATTTGATGTCCTTAAATTCATCCTTATATAAGAAGAATAGTCATCCTTCCCCTAACATTACCCCTCTCACACAGACGCACACTGCTGAACTTTTCAGTCAGTCCCAGTTTGGGCCGGTGCTTCTTCTCTACCTGCCACGCCACCGCAGGCCCAACGCCCTGCTCCTTCCCGGAACCCGCGCCCGCTGCATTGCGTCCGCAGCACCCTTAAGCCCGGACCACAGAAACATCCTCCCCTGCTTCCTTCCCAATGTGCCTTGTTTCCTCACTACTTTCTTTGTGTGTGTATGTGTTGTAAATATGCCATTTTTATATATACATTAAAAAAAATTTTAAACCACAGTTTACATTCAACAGCATTTGCGCCCATTTCAGATGCACAGTAAAGTGGCCAGAAAGCCGTGCCCTCCACAGAGTGGTCCGCTTGCTGCTCCGAGCCCCCGCGTGACCCCACATCCAGTCATCTCAACGTCATCGACTCTGTCCCCCACGGCCGCCCACACCTCCTCACTTTCACACTGACCTCTCTGAGGACATGCTGAGACACCACTGTTTCCTGCCGCACCCATCCCTCAAAGCCTTCGATGTCTCCCTATCCCCCACATGATTAAACCCGCCTCCCTGAGCCTGGCATTCGAGGCTCCTTGTGAAGGAGCTTCCTCTAACCTTACGGGCTCCCATTTTTATCTCTGCTCTGCTGTCTGTTACAGACCCCTGTCTGGTTTTACAGACTGGCCCTGAAAAATAAGCATTCCTGCCTCTTCACTCTCCTCCCTGTGCTCCCCGAAGGCCATCTCTGCCAGCCTCTTGGTCCCTGTCACATATGCATATAAGTGTGCATATGTCTGTCTGCCCTTGAGTTCACAACTGCATCAAAAGCCCGTGGACACAACAGTCGCTGCTCCCAGATATCCTGGAGGAGCTTGTTCTTGGTGGAAATGAGCTCATGTGTGTGGAAGCACTTGGGGATAGAGGGGAGGTTTCATGTTTCACCAGCGAGGAAGACAGAGACAGGAATGCTGAAAGAAGACAAAGGTGGAACCTCAGGGAGACGAGTCGTCAAGGACAGCATGGACAGCCTCTGACAGGAGAGAGCCACGCCTGGCATCAGGAGATAGGATATGAGCTACAATCCCAGGCACCCTGCTGACCAGCTGTGAGACCTAGGGCAAGTGGCTTACCCTCTCTGAGCTTTGGTCCTCTCACCTGGATGAGGGCATTATGCCACCCGCTCTGCTCTGCACCCAGGGTCACTGGAGGATGACTTGATGATGTGCAAACAGACTGGAGAAGGAGCGTGTGCCCAGTGACCTGGAACCTGTCTGGTCTGCCTCTCAGGGGACAAAGGGTAAGAAGCAAGCCTGGCCCCGCTCCAGCGGGAACTCTGCACAGTCTGGCCCCCAGCAGGCTTCAGGGGGAACAGGAGCTGATCAAAGGCCAGGGTTGAGAACAGCCCCGCGGCACCGCTCCCTGGGTGGGGAACCTGCGGAGCAACGCTGTGGTATTCTGGTGGCTGCCAGCAGGGCCTACCTGACCTCTAGTGGGCACAGTTAAGAGGTACACCCACTTCAGTAACAGCAAGAAGATCTGCTGCGGATTTCAGAATGCCAGCTGGCACCTATGAACTTTTGTCCGGTCATAGAATTCTCAACAGTCCCTCCAGATCTGTGATAGCGCCTCCCCACGCCATATTATAGATGGAGATCCTCCGCTTTAGAGGTTAGGGAATTACACAAGCTGCCACTGTTCATGGTGGTGGAGCGGGGACTCCCAGGCCAGAGGTGTGTGCAGGGGTCTAGCTCCCTTCGGGACCCCCTTAGGGAGCTAGCTAGTTCAGGGCTGGGAAGATGTGGGGTCGTTGTTGGGAGAGCTTCGTCAAGGGAAAACCAGGCAGCTGGCGCTGGCAAAGGCTGGAGAATCCAGCCCTTCCTGCTGCTGCTCTGGCTGCTTCCCCTCCAGCACAGGCTGGGGGCTGGGGATCCTGGGGCCAGGGCCCTTGCCCCTTAGGTGGGCTCTGCAGACTTTTCTTCAAAGGGCCAGATATCAAATACTTTAAGCTTTGTGGGCCATCCGGTCTCTGTTGCAACGACTGGACTCTGCCATTGCGGCAGGAGTCAGCCCTAGACAACGCATAAGCAAATGACCATGGCTGTGTTCCCATAAAACTTTATTTATAGATGTCGAGATTTAAATTTCATATAATATTCAAACATCATAAAATATTATTCTTCTTTTGAATTTTTCAACCATTTAAAAGTGTAAACCATGAGAGTTGGGGTCAGTCTGGGTGGAGGGGGGCAAAGGAGGAAAATTGGGACAACTGTAACAACACAAACAATAAAATATTTAACAAAAAAATGTGAAAAGCCATTCTGAGCTTCAGGCAATACAAAAGGAAGCAGGCGGTGGCCTGCCGCATCCCAGCCCTTCCTCTAAGATGCAGGCGTCTTTACAGAGTTCAGGTCCCACGGCTCTTTCTTTGTCCCTCATTCCAGCTCGTCTTCCAATTCTCTGGCGCAGCCAGAACCCGAGGTCCCGCCCTCAGCACCCCCCACCCCCGGCCCTTCTCTCAGCTTCTCTCCCAGGAGCTCACTCACGCAGCCTCCTCAGTGGTGCTGGGGGTCCCAGCACGCACCCGCTTCCCACCTCTCCTCGGCCGCCCCAGACAGCTCACCAGCCTTCAGCCGGTGCTACACTCCCTTACCTGTGTGCTTCAGAGCCATTTCTCTTCTCCAAAGCCCAGGAGGGACCTGCTCCAGAAAGCGCACTGGGGCCACTGCCGCTCTGACTCGGCTCTAAATCCTGAGTGTGGCACCAGCCAGCAGGTGATTTCTATCTTATCTGTCTCTGGGCGTTCATTTGGTCCATGTCTTATGCTATGTTGTTGGAGAAGCAGCAATGCTTGACATGAGAACGGTTAGGAGACGGGACACTTGGGCTCTGGATGTAGCTCTGAACTCTCGGAAGTCACAGGGGCTGGGCTGTGAGAGCCATTTGCATCGGAATACACAGACCAGGCTCTCAGAATAAGGGAAGATTCAGGCAGAGACTCCTGCCCCCTCCCCCCAAAGTCCCAAGTATGTAAGGTAACAACGAATGTGTTAACTGAACCTATTGTGATCATTTCACACATACATATTTCAAATCATCACATAGCACACCTTAAACTCACACAATGTTACATGTCAATTACATCTACATAACTCTGGAAGAAAACCTGGAATAACACACACTGTGTATATGGGAATCAACAGCACGTAGCAGGTCACATAGCCCTGGGAGGGTGCCGGCACTGAGAGGAAATGTGAAGAAAATTGAAGAAGAATCCTGAAAAAATACCTCCAGGGTCAGTCTTAACCCTCTTTGGCCAGGAGGTGGCAGCATAGGCCATTAAGGGGTGTTCTGAGGGGCAGGAAAGAGGTGCTCAGGAGAGAGAGGTAGGCTCCCCAAACTTTAAATAACTTTCTGCTTGGGTAACAGTATTTGGCACTGAGTGTGGGAGGGAAAGGGAGCTGAAGCAGAGGGTATGTGGGTATATACGTGTGTGTGTATATATACATGTATATATATGTCTGTTCAGAAGATATCCAGCCTTAATGTAACGAGAGCAGCTTGCGCTACATCCATGTAACCAGGCAGCCAAGGAGAGTGGATTGGAATGTGTGTGCATGAACAATGACAACTTCGCTGTACTAGTCAGTGGGGGCGGTAGACACTATTGAGTGAGCATATGTACTGTGTGGCCGCCACATCCAAAATGACTAAGTAGAGCAATGAATCTGCATCAAATTTTGTGTTAAGCGTGAACATTCCTCCACTGAAACTATTCAGATGATTCAGAAAGCCACAGCTACGGGCACCCGGTGACTGGCAGCTGCATCACCACAACACACCTGCTCAGGCATCATGTCTTGTGCAGAATTTTTGGGCAAAACATCAGATCACCCAGGTAACTCAGCCTGCCTACAGCCCAGATTTGGCACTGTGCAACTTCTGGCTTTTCCCAAAATTAAAATCACCTATGAAAGGGAAGAAATTTCAGACTGTCGATGAGACTCACGAAAATATGACAGGACAGCTGATGGTGACTAGGAGAACTGTGTGAAGGCCCAAGGTACTTACTTTGAAGGGAACTGAGACATCATTGTCCTATGTACAATGTTTCTTGTATCTTCAATAAATATCTCAATGTTTCATATTACATGGCTGGATGCCTCCTGGACAGACCTCATATAGGTACACATGTGTACACACACATATAGAAGCATATGTAGCTTTTTCCAACTAAAACTCCCTGGGTGGGGATCGAGCAGGTGTTATATTTCCATGAGCACGGAACTAGGAGCCCAACTAGTAGCTCTCATTTGGAGAAAATTGGAGGAGCACAGGTTACCTACTCCCAGGATGCCTTGGTTCAAATCCCATTTCTACTCTTTACTAGCTGTGTGACCTTGAACAAGTTCCTTAACCTCTCTGTGTTTCTGTTTCTTTAACTGTAGAATAGGGACAATGATAGTATCTATCTCCATAGGGTTATGTCATATTAGATTAATTGGTATGTGAAAAGCTCTTAGAACAGTGCTTAGCATGTAGAAAGCGCTTAATAAATATTAGCAATTCTATTATCTTTAAGATCCCACACTGAATGGGAAATCCTCCAGGTCACTCCTTTCCACGAAGAGGCCCCAAGATCTCAACCTGGTGACTCAGAAAGGTAGCTGCCATGTTCAATCGGCCACTGGGAAAAAGGTCCTGGCAGGAGCGTAGCACGGCATGCCACCCCGTGAGCCTCAGGTCGCAGGGGCCGTGCTAACACTGGGTCAGAGGGCACAAACCTCCTTACCCTGAAACCCTTTTTAACTGACTGGGGTCTAACCCCTCTAAATCCAGCAGGAGTGAGAGCCAGAACAGATGTGTGTTTGTGTGTGTGGAAGTGGGGAGGGGTTGGGGGGGGCTCTCTCTTTCCCCTACCACCCAGGTCTGTCTCTGATCCTGCACTCAGATGATGAGATGGAAAGCCCCTGGGCTGGACGTCGGGTGACTCAGGTTCCAGTACGGGCTGTGACACTGAGCAACTTACTTCCACCTCTGACCTCCAAGGTCCCTTCAGGCTCTAATATTGCCTGGTCGTGGGTGGGCTTGTGCTTCCCCTCTGCCAGTCCAGCAGCTCTGCCTCAGACCCCCCTCCCCCACTGCACTCCAGCTTCCTTGTAAAAGGCTCCTAGACCTAGAAGTGGCTTGTCATCTTCTGAGAGAGAATGAGAGAAGACAGACAGCCTCCCAGCCTATCAGTTTCCATTTCCCCTGTGGGATGCACCTCCGAGTTCAGGAGGTGGGTCCAGACTGCCAACCGGGCCCCTGGGAACTAGAGTCTAAAAATAGCAAAGGGGCAGAGCTGTAGAGGTCAGATGCTGGAGAGCAGTCTGTAGGCGGGGGTGGGGGGGTAGGGGGCGCGGGCCGGAGTCCAGCCCACCTCGGTTCAGTCCTGGGACATGCAGCGTCTGGAGCGCCTGCCCTGGCCATCCTTTCCCGACTTCATCACTCAGAGCCCTGTCTCTGCTCTCACCCGCAGCCCTCACCTGGAGTAGCTTGTCCCCTAGTGGGTGGGCAGGGGGGTCACCGCTGCTGGGCTCCACGGAGGAAGTGAGGGGAGAGGCAGGAGGTGGGCGGTTAACACCTAATGGGCCTGGTGCCAGGCCCTCAACTGCCAGGAGCCAGAGCTCAGTTGATCCCCCCAGTGCCTCTCCTCAGAATGATCAGGAATGCGACCTTCTCCTGCCACCTGGGGTGCTGGAGAGAGAGGTGGTTCTGTCTGCCCGTTCTCTGATTTCTTGTAAGCAAGAGCAAGGTGCAGGGTGGATGGGCAGAGAAACTTCCTGGGCAGAGAAAATCATGAAACAATGACATGGCAGCTTGTTGCAGAGCGTGGGCAGAGTTAGTCCTTTCTGGTCAGGGAACTGAACCAGAACCGATAAGCAGGACTGGCGAGATAATCTGTGACCCAACGCAAAGTGAGAACACAAGACTCCTGTTAGAAAAAAGTACTCGGAATTTCAAGAAGACACCAGTAAAGCGTTAAACTAAGCATGGGCCTTCTGAGTGTGGGGCCCTTCTGAGCACAGCACCCCGCAACACTGCATGATCAGATGCCCATGAAGCCAGCCCCACCGAAAGCTATCATTTATTAAGTACCTACTGTGTTCTAGATGTGTTACTTGCATGTGCATTATCTCATTTAATTTTCAAACAACTCCATGAAGTAGGCATGATTAGGGTCTCTTTTTGGATGAGGAAACCTCGAGCGCTTAAACCACCTGCCCAAGGTCACATGTACTAGTGAGTGCTATCAGAATGCACTCTTCCGGGCGGATGCCTGTGTTCTTCTCCTGCTACCTCTGTTCCTTAGTCTCTGGGGGCTGCCAGGAAGCATGGCATCTGAGCGTGGACACTCTGAGGTTGCAGCAGAGACTCCCCCCAGGTTGACCTGCCCCACGATGGGCCTTGGGCATGGGGAGAGGGCCTGCTGCCTCCTGAGCACCCAGGTGCTGCAGAAAGCCCGGATGCTCTAGACGCAGATTTGTGTTCAATTCTGCCTGTCGCCAAGTGACTAGGAAAGTCCTTTGACCTCATTAATCCTCAGTTTTCTCATCTGTAAAATGGGATAACGATATCTACTTTCTGTTATCCTGAAGATGAACCGTGATTCATATAAAGTTCTTGACACATAATAGGTACCCAGTAGAGTCCATTCTCATCAGGAAAACACACTGGCCCCCAGTCCCGCCCCGCACGGTCCCTCCTTTGGCAAGCCCCATTCTCCACCTACTCTCTGCCCTTCTTTGAAGCAGCCCAAGTTCGCTCTCTCCCAAGAGCTTCTTCTCCTGTAGGCTGGTGAGGGAGCTCCCTGAGCAGCTTCTTTTTTATTTTTCTTAAAGATTTTATTTATTTATTTCTAGAGAGAGGGGAGGGGAGGGAGAAAGAGAGGCGGGGAAACAACGATGTGTAAGAGAAATGTTGATCAGTTGCCTCTCACACACGCCCCAGCCGGGGACCAGGTCTGCAACCAGGCCTGTGCCCTGACGGGGAATCAGACCCGGGACCTTTCGTTTTGCAGGACGACACCCAACCAACTGAGCCAGGCCCGTCAGGCCGGCAGCCTCTTTTTTAAATAACTTGGCAGGGTACACTGGGTTTCAAGGTTTATTGCTAATCCCCCCAGGGAGAATTAAAATGCCAAATATGGGGAAATTACCAAGTTTCTTGATTCTACAGAGTCTCAGCGGGTCTGAATGCTTTCTGAGGTGGTAGCCCTGAGGTTCGTGGCCTGCCTGCCTTCACCCCTCAGTGGGTCTCAGTACTTTTCTCTTCCCTCTCAGGGAAAAGCAGGCTGGCCCCTCCCTGCAAGAAGGCCTCCTGCCCTTGGAAGCCTCCCACCAGGGCGCCTGGGTAGGACCCGGTGCCTTCTTATCTCGAGGGAGGGCTGTGGGTTTCTGACCACTCCCGGCTGAGCTCCCTCTACTCGACTTTCACCCCTCTCAGGGATAGTTCCCTAGGGACAAAGTCCCCTTCCAGTCCCTCCCGGCCCATGCTGGGAAGCGGAGGTAGATGGTTCGGTGGAGGGATAACTAAGGTCTGAGAAATCCTCTGGTATCTGAGAAAGAGCAAATTCTCCCTTCTCCTCCCTCCCTCTCCCCCAGAACCCAGCCAACTGCAGCTTCAGGCTGCCCGGGTGACGCGTGCCCCTTTGCCCTCTCTCCAGGAGTAAATATTGAATCAGGTTCAGTCACCAGCTGTTCAACTAAGAGCAAAGTTATGGGTTCGTAAAAGGCCGAGGTCCTAGGAAAGAAATGCTGAACAGCATTAGTGCCCCAGAGGGACCCCGGGCAAGCTCCCCTCACAAACGGTACAGCTGGGGTCCAGGCTCTGTTCCTTTTCCTCTAGTGGCACCAGGCTCTGCCCGACACAAACCTGTGAGCCTGGGCTGCCACCTGGAGCAGCTTGTCCCCTGGAAAGTGTTTTCCTTGCCAGGGCATTCGGTGAGATAGTCTCATTTGGGGCGGTCTGGTGTATTCAGGAATCGTACCTGGCCCCACCTGTACAGACTTAGCACTACTGCCAAGACACGAGTACGTTTTGCCTGGTAGCACCTGACACATTCAGATATATTTCGATTGGACATACCTGTTCATTCAGGGGTATGGTCGCTGGACCTAGCGGACCACTCAGATGTGTCTGGACTGAACAGGTCCAGTATCTGCCCCATCATTCAGACAGGGGTCATCCACCCTGCTCAGGGCCCGGGCTCACTCCAGAGAAAAAGGGATTGTGAATATAAACCCCCGCTTCTTCCTCACTGCTCCAGATGTGCCCCATCCCTGGGGCTATCCAGATTGCTTCTGGTTCCTGACCCATCCCCCCTGCCAGGCCCCACTTTCATCCCTCAGGCCACACCTGGCTGCTCTGGGGCCCCAGCCCCTCCCAGGGGGCAGAAAAAGGGGAAGCTGGTCTGGGAGGAGCCTCCAGGGAAATTAGCTGTGACTCCAGGGAAATGTGGTCCCCAGAGCTGGGCTCATAGGGTGTGGTGGCAAAGGGTGTAGATCTGGACCCAGAAACTTGCATCCTCCGGGCCAAGGTCGGGGGGAGGTAGCTGCTTTCCCCCTGCCCTGGACACATGCCCCCGAGCCTGGCCAAGGGCTGCTGAAGAGCCGAGGGTGAGAGGAGCACAGCCTGCCCAGGCATTTCTCTGGGGAGTGCTGACCTCAGGGGCCAGCACTGTGAGTCGCCACTGCCAGGCTGTTCTCACCTCTCCCTCCCTCCTTATGGGGGGGGGGGGAACTGCAGGGGTGGCAGTACTGGCCTGGAGCCTGTCAGAGCCAGGATGACCCCGGGGAAGAGGGGCTGGCCCAAGGACTTTCCGTGCACTTTCCTGACTCTGTCAGCAAAGTTAGTTCCCTGGGCTCTAGCTGGCCACCGATCTAGCTGCTCTGTTCAAACATGAAGTGCCTTGGAAATGGATGCCAAACAGCATCCACGTCTTCTATCCATGCCCTGGTTTTAGGGGCTCTGGCCTCGGGTCTCCCTCTTTCTGCCCCCAGCGAACTTGCCTTCTTGTCTGTGCTGCATAATTTTCTCTGTGGCTCTGTCCTTCTCCATCAGGATCCAGCTGCTGGAGCACGAGCTCAGAGCATGGCATCATCCAGGCCCAAGGCACTCAGACCAGGGGCGGGGGTAGCAGAGCACTGTGGAATGGGATAGGGCTTCTACAGGAGATTTCGTTCTTATACCTCCTCTAGACCCCTTTGTGCACCTGCCCAGGCCCCAGGCAGCTGCCATCCCTGCAATGTCCCCTGTCCTCCTCCTCCACCCTCACCCCGGGCCCTGGGCAGCAGCATGGGGTAGCATGCAGAAGCCCAGGAGCATCTTCTCTGTCCTGCGGCTGGTGGTCATGGTTGGCTGGAGATGTGAGCACCCAGAGCCGGCTAATCATTGGCAATTCTTCAGCAGGATATCTTTTCAACATATCTGCTTAATGTGGATTCGGCAGAGTGGCCAAGGGCTTTGTGGAGGCAGGCGGAGAAGCACTGCTGGGGCTGGCCTTGGCCCCTCTTGCCTTCCCAATTGGTTTGTGTTCCCCACTCAGCAAAGCAAAAGCTTTGCTGCTATGTAGTCAACCATCTTGTCACTAGAGCAGCCTTGACCATGAGGGGAGCTCACCTCTCCCCTAAGGCATTGTCAAGTGATCTCTCCCACACACATCTCCTTATATTTATTTCCGCCTGTCGCCAGCCCAACGCTTACTCCAACTGTGGCTACAGGGCCCTCTGCAGACTCTCTTGTCCCCCCAAACCCCACCCAGCATCCATCCCCATCAGTTCCCATCTGGTTGCAAGCCAGTGGTGTGGGGTTGGGGGGCGGAGCTTAGATGTTCTCAGACAAACCTGGAGCAAGGACTGCAACCTGACTCTTTCTGGACCTCACTTCCTGAAGTCCAGCTCAGAACCTCCTGCAGAAGCCAATTGGGCCTGTTTGCTCTCTGGGTGTCCAGTAGGGAGAAGGCAGGGTCCCTCCTCTCGTTCCATGACCTTTCACTTCCTTTCCCTGAGACTTCCCAAATCTTCCTCCAGGGTCAAGGGAGGACCCTGGGGCACCTCACTCAGAACTCACATCTGTTTAGTTTCCCTTCCCCCACCCTGTCCTCTGTCCCCAGCAGGGCCCAGAGCAAGGCCTCACCCTTGCTATGCCCCTCCTCACCACGTCCTTGTCCCCCAAAGAGGGCAGGGGGGTGCCTTGAAAAGACTGGGATTTTGTGTTTAATTATGGAGCAGGCACTTGGCGATGAGGCAGTTCCCCGGAGGGTGTTCGACCTCACTAAGCACCCCAGCTAGTGAGATAGTGCAGAGCCAGCTGATGCAGGCAGGCTCCGTCATTTACAGGTGAGTAATGGCTGTGGAGGCTATTGTTTTTTTAATGCGACCAGGAGCAAAAGCTGTCTTTTCCTCCCCCTCTTCCCTTTCTCCCTCTTCTCCCCACCTTCTTTTTTTCTTTAATCCGTCCAACTAGGAGAAATGGAGTTCTGGTCTCTCCTAATGTGCTGTTCCAACCTGGACGTGCTACTCAGTGGCACCGTGGGTACATTCAAACACTCATCACTCCTGAGTGACTTCTTAGGAGCAGGGTCCTGATCCACATGGTGCTTGGGAGCTGCAGAGAGGAAGTTCAAGGTGCCCTGACTGCACCTCAGACTGTGTCCCTTACAGCGCCGCCACAGCATGCTATCACGGCAGCATACAGGCTGGTCTCAATCATCGGGCCACTGGGTCTTCATCTTCTCTGGCTCATAGAACCCTCCGAGGGGCTCACAAAAGCTCATATATCTTTATACCTCTCTCTTTCAAAAAGAATAACACTTAGCAGTAATTGTCCTCTGGTTATGTTCCAGGAACTGTACTAAGTTATTTACATGCATTTAACCCTCACCCCGACCCCATGAGAAGGCGCTATATTATCCCCATTTCAGAGATTAGGAAACAGAGGCGCAGAGTGGTAACCAGTTTGCTTATGTCATCGAGACAGAGCTTGAATCCGGAAGGCTGACTCCGCTTGACCACGGTCATTTGTAGAGACTCTCTCTTTAGAAACATGTGGTCTCTCTCCCTCTCACACACACACATGCATGTGCGAGAAAGTCGATATGGGCATACAATATTACGGATTTTCACAGCCTCACCAAAGCCCTCCTTCTGCTCAGAGGTAGAAAACCCCATGTCCAGGAGGCCCAGATGTGCACTGTGAGAGACCTGGGGCAGGAACTGGGCCCGCCATCGTGACCGCTGGGTGCGTCAGTGTTTGCCGAAGGAAGAAACGGGGAAGTGAGGGAGAGGGAGGGAGGGAGGGAGGGCATGGTCCCTGCCTTCAAGAAGTTCAGAATCTAATTAGTTGGACAAGATATGCAAACACGAAGACTTCTAAATAACAGCTGCAAAGAAGAGAAGAGCCACTCCCCATCTGAGCAGGACCCACTGTGCAGGGATTGGGGCAGGGGAAGGAAGGCCGGTGACAGAGGTGGCAGGCTTGGGGCGCTACGGGGATAAGTCACCAAGGCGTACATACTGTTCCTGATGCCAGCTCTGTTTGCTTTCTCTCCAGGGCAGTGGGGGCAGGAGAGTCGGGCTGGGAGGCTGGCACGGTCCTCAGGCTCCCGCCCGCTCTGCCTCTTCCCGGCGGAGCCTACCAGCTCAGCAGTCCTCAGCACTGCCAGCGGCCCTTCCCCACCTTTCATTCACTCCCCACCCCGCCTCCAGGATCACCCTCATCCAGCGCTCCAATCTCAGGTAACCCGCCACCTCCGTTTGCCTAGGCATTTCAATTCTAGATCTGACAGTTCCCAGAAAACCTGGACAGTTGGTCACTCTGCCAGCAGCTTCCTAGAGCAAGAATTCAGTCATGCCTTTCATCTTGACCTCCAGGCTCCTCTTGGAGCCTTCTTCCTGCTTGACACCCTCTCTTCCCCGGCTCCTGTCCTGTCCTCCACTTTGCTCATGGGCCTTCATCTTTGTCAGCTCTTTCCTCTGCCAATTAAGTTCTGCCATTTTGGTTCTCCAGACCTGTTCTTTGCTGGGTACTGGGGCTACAAGGCTAAAGACGTGGTCTCTGGCCTCAGAAGACTCAGAGCCCAGTAAGAAGGCAGACACCGAGCCCCCACATGTTTGGAGACACAACGAGAGAAGCACGGAGGGCGCAGCATTGCTCCGGCGGCCGGGCGGTCAAGCGTGTCTGGGCAGCGTCAGGGGCTCCGACAGGGAGGTGCCAACTCCTGATCGGGGCTTTGGAGTGCTAACAGGAGTTTCCTAGAGACCAGGTGAGGGAGGAAGTGTCTTCAGCCGGTGAGAACAGCAGGTGCGAAGGCCTGAAGCAGGGAAATACAGCAGCGCCTCTGAGGAAAGTACACGTGGTTTGATGTGGCCAACAAGGGAGGCGGACGCAGACTCACAAGGGCCTCGCATGCCAGCGCTCCCCCAGTGAGTCCGTGAGGGGGCTTCGACAGCTCCCTGGGTCCCGAAAATGAGTGGGAAATATGCATATATTTTTGATACCGGTGAGTGAGTTCCTTAGATTTGCTCAGATTCTGAAGGAGGTCTTGGGGCCCAAAGGCCCGCTGTCGGAGAGCTGCCAGAAGAAGCTGGCAGCAGAGCCTAACTGCCAGGTTTTCGTTTTTAATTGCGATCTCTCTGGTAGCTGACTGAAGGGAGGACGAGGAGGTGTGGGAGCTAGAAGCTGGTTTACGGAGGCCCACGGGGTTCAAGCTTCATCCTCTCCCCTGGCCCCGAGTAAAGTCCTCCGGGGGCTGTCTGCCATCCCTAAGACACCTTTCTCCAGGCTTGTCCCGCAGGCCTCCTGGCCTTTCCAGATACCACCACCCACATGTTCTACAGGCCCCTCAACGTCCCGATCTGGCCACAGCTGAAGCCGGCGCCTGTGCCGGGCGCAGGCCAGGTGCCCAGTGAATGGTTTCAAATGCAGCTGAGGCCTGTCTCTGCGGGGCGGAGCACACGGAGGGTCACGGCTGTGGGTGCGTGGGACAGAGGTTCTCCGCGCGTTATTGTCGACTACTTCTCGTATCCTGTCCACGTGACCAACTGCGCACCCGCCTTGGCCACACCCTGTGTGACGGGCTCCCGAGCTGGGTTTCGGGCCTTGATTTTAGATCTGTCTGGGGATTGATCAACTCTCTTTTGCCCAGAAGTCTTGAAATTCTTGCGGTTTTCTGAAAAGAAAATCTACGGTTCCTAGCCTTACTTATTATTTGGAGAGGAATTGCATGCTCTGAGCACATCCTATAACACAAACAGGAGTCTCTGACCCCACCTGTGGGTGAGCATACTGAGGCCCAGGGCTAGAAAATGGACTTGGGAAGCCTGGGTGAACCAGCTCTCTCTCTTCTCCCCCGGCTTGCGTGGGGTCCCCCTCCATGACCTCACCCTGGCCAGTGCTGGCTGCATCCTCACCCCAATGCCTGGCCCAGGCTTGTTGCCAAGGGCCACTTTCCCCTTTTCTCCACCCTGTGTGTTGGTTTCCTTTCTGCGGCAATGCAGCAACCTGAAGGATTGTGGTATGTTTGGGAGGCACTGCTGGTGCGAGTGTGGGGTTCTAATTGGTTTGACGGTTGCTAGGGTCAACAGGGCTGTGATTGGCTGACTCTGTTTCTGTGTCCGCCCTGTCCCAGAACCCTCTGGGGATGCAGCTGGGGCCCCCTCTGAAGTCTGGAGTGGCTGTGCGTGGTGTGTGTGACGGTGAGAAGAGGATATGGTGCTTGGTGCAGTGGTACATTACTGGAAAACAATGGCCTGCGTTTACTCAGAAGGGGAGTAAGAATTGGCCGAGTCCAGCCAAGTCCTGTTGACCCTACTGACTATTATACTCTAAGGAGCCAGCCCACCGGTCAGTCCACGAGCTCAGGTCTCGGCTGCCATCCTCCCTCCTCCCTGCCAAGGACACACCTGCCCTGGGGAGAGTTTCACTCTGTTCTTACTTAGTTTCCCATTTCTCCTGCCTTTACTTGTCTCCTAGAACCCTACAAAGGGCCTTTGGCTGAACACTAATGACCGCGAACGCATGCAGATGTTTTCACAATTCACAAAGCGCTTGCATGTTTATACGCTCATTAACCCTCCTGAGAGGACGGGGTTCACATCATTCCCATTTTGCAGAGGAGGAAAACAGAGGCCCAGATAAACTGAGGCCCTTAGGGGCAGAGTCAGGCCTGGGGCCTTCCAAGTGTCCCTGCAGGGTGGGGCCAGAAAGGGGGAGAGCCTGTGGCGGGGTGCAGGGAGGAGATCTCTGTTCCATGAACTCTCCTGTCTGGATGCCGAGCTTCCCAGGGGATCGTGGGGTGGGCTTGAGCTTTGGTTTTCTAGAAGCCATGCCAATACACTACCCACACAGCCTGTGAGTGAGGGCTCTTTCCAGCTTCCCCACTCAGCCCTCAGACACGCAGGGCCACTCGTCCTGTCTGCAGGGCAGTGGCATGTCACTGGCAGCAGGGAGAAGAGGCAAGATCAGAGTGGGGAAGTGGCCTGGGCTGCTCCTGGCCCCAGTTGTCACAAGGCTCAGGTCAGCTAGCATCCTGCTGCTAGGGGACCAAGGCCTCCCAGGATGCCACAGACCCTTAGACTAGCAGAAGGGAGGGGCCCTAGGAGCCAGGGGTCCAGAGGAACCTCCAGCCAAGAGTTTCCTGTCTGACCCCAACCAGAGGCAGTAACTGGGCTGCGGAGAAGGGAAAGAGCATGGATTGGGTGCCGAGTGAATATTTCACTGAAAGCTCACAACAGCCGCGTGAGTGTAGGACTAACACCACCTCCGTGGTGCGGATGGGGAGCTGGAGCTGTAAGCGACTGCCCAAGGTCACAGTGCACACGGCTATAAGCCCACGGTCTTGCTGGGTGGAGCAGCAGGACAGGAGTCCCTCCTCGGTAGGAGAGCCACGTGGTGCTGCGTCTGCTGAGCTGGGCTTGTTGACAGCAGTGTGGGGGGAAACACTGGCATTGGAAGAGGGCAGGGACACCAAAGGCTTCAGAGGGAATTTTCCGAAGGGCACGGACGGGGAGCAGAAAAATTGGGACGGCTCAAACAGTGCATACGTATAGGTTCCCTGTCTAGCCAGTAAGCTCCGCCCACCTGTCCAAAGTCACTCTTACCTGGTTCTCCTTTCTACCTGCCCATTTGTTCATGCCGGGCCCTGGGCCTGCCAAAGTTTCACCTGTCACTTTCTGAGCCCCAAACAGACTGGATTCTGCAGTCCATCCCCCTTAGCAGGAGCAAGGAGCAAGATAATGCCTTCAAAATGGAAGACTTCAGAGATTCCGAAACATAATCCTATGTCAGGGGCAGGGGGTGAGGTGACAGTCTCTAAGCAAGTGGTTGGCCCTCCATTGTTTAAGGTGTCACCTCTCCTCTGTGAAACTGTCCCTGATTGTCTTGGGCACAGTTAAGGGATTCTTCCTCTGCCCCAGCCCGTATCACCTGCTATGCGGCTGTCCCTGCACACGCCCCTCTCCCACGGGATGGCGACCTGCTCAAGAATAGGGATCGAGGCTTAGAATCATCCCTCTACCTCAAGGATCCAGCACAATCCCCGGCACACAGCAGGTGCTCAATGAATGTTTGCTGAATGGGCGAACGATGGTAATTGTGTCTGTTATTTATCAACTTCCTATCATGAGCCAAGTCTCATGCTTTGGTGTACATTGTTTTTAATATGCACAACAGCTACACGAGTTTGCTTTTAGTATCTTTGTTTTACAAGTGGCACAACTAGGCTCAGAAAGGGTAAGTCGCTTGCCCCACGCCGCACAGTTGATACAAGGAGGTTCCCTTGTCAAGGAGTCCCTAAGAAGCTCCCAGCCTGGCCTGTCACACCAGCAGTTCCAACCTTGATATTTGTCACCACCTTATGGTCTAGTCTCAGACAGGTACAAAGTTCTGTGGCCCTGTTTCCTATCTCTCATGTAAGTTCCCTCCTCTCCTTCCTGCCACTGCTAGAATTTATTTTTCACCAGGATTTGTCTCCAAACTGGGGTTCTCATCTCCAGATTTACCCACACCGCCAATCCATCACTTGGCTGCCAGAGAGCTCATCCTAAATCGCAGATTGGGATGTCTCTTTCCTCTGAAATACTCCACGTTGCCATGTGCTTTCAGGTCTTCAGTAGAAGTAGAAGGGTCTTCAGAACCCAGCACCTGCCCCTCTTTATGGCATCACCTCCAGCCCCACCTACTCTAAGCTCTGGCCTCGCAGAACTGTGAGACTGTGTTCTCTCACCGCCGCACTTTGCACGTGGTGTTAGCCCTCCTGGAAAAACAAAACAAAACAATAACAACAACAACGAAACCCCCCTCCACAGTTCTCCCATCCCATAATCCTCAGCTTGAGCAGCAGAACGACCCCTGCAGGCAGCCACAGCTCTAACCTCAGTCCTGCAGCAGCACAGCTGTTTACTTAGCTGCCCCATTAGACGGCGAGCCCCCAGAAACTTTATACCTAGAGACTTGCCTATTATTTGGCACATACGAGATGTTCAGAAACCTCTTGACCTCATCCATCTCCCTGGTTCCTTGAAACTCTACCCTTTGGCTCCATTCTCTCCGATTGTCTAAAACATGGTTCCTTTGCCATAGCCCCTCTCTCTGCCCTTCCAATCCCTTCCCTGCCTTTGCATGGCTTGCTTGACTTCCGGTATTCTCCTCATAGACATGGGTTATGGAACCAGGCAGATTGCTTTCTCTTCCCAAAGCCTGGAAGTTCTGAATCCAGTCCTCATTGCACCCTTCAACCTTCAGCAGTTTTATTTGATAAAGGGCTGTGTGCCCAGGAAATCTACGTGCCTGGCAGAGAGTACAGAGGCAGCAAAGAGCTGGAAGGCCCTTTGAAGGGTGCCCCTGCGGACCCCACACAGGACACTCCTGCTACCGCAGTTGCTCCCTTTGCTCTGCCATGCTCATCCCCTGGGCAGAGAGACCTTATGCCGCAGGCTGACACTGGAGGGCAGGTGCAGGCCTGAGTGGTTGACCTCAGGTCCACGTCTTCTGGAAAAGAAACTGTTCTACTCTCAACAACTCCTTCTCCCCAGGGAAAGGCCCCAGGCTCAAAGCCTCGGACCTAAAGGGTGTTGGTCACTTCAGATCAGCCCTAGGAAAGGGTTCAGGGAGGAACATGTCCACACGGTGTACCACCCTTCCTCAAGAGACTCCCCCCACTGCCAGGGCCCCCAAACTAAAGAGGCCACGCCCACTGGCAGGGTGGAGGAAGCAGACCTCCCTGTTTCCGTGCCCCTCACACTTGAGGCACCAGTCCCTCTCCTCACAGCCTTCAGGGGGAGCAAGGCTGGGAGGAGCCCACATGGGGCCACGGTGCCACTGCCATCCCATCCCAGTTGCCTCTGACCCCTGAGTCCAATGGTGTGGGCAGCGTGGTCACTGGCCTCAGTCCTAATCTCGGCTTGTCACTAACTCCTGAGGGGCTTTGGGTCAGTTCAGCCGCCGCTCTGGGCTTAGCTAGTCTGTGAGTATTCTTGGATGATTCCCGGTTGGCCTGCAGGGTCTAATTCTAGAAGGACACACTGATGTAGCCTTCAGGGCAGGAAGTGGGGGTGATGACTCTTGGTGGGGCTTATTCAGGCCCTGGAGAGGTGTGGCCAACCAGGTGGGAGCTTTGGACCTGAAGGTAGATGACAAGTCCCACTGAACAAGGCAGAGGACAAGCTCTAAAAGCTACTGTTTTCAAGAACTCTACAAATGAACATGGCCAACAGGACCTGTCTGTGCATATCAGCTCTTGGGGTGCCAGGCGCTGGGATCAGGGTCAGACTCAGAAGGTGAGAGAGGTAATTTTGGAGACAGGCCCTCTCAGCAGATCGCCCCAGCACACCGGCCCCAGTCCTGGGGGCTCCAGTCCCCAGGGTCTCACCCCTTAGTCAAGGCTCTCAGGGCCAGTCCTAGGACCCACACCGGAAGTGGTGCTTAGGCCAGGGCTCTCAGAGCGAAGGAAAGGGGTGGGCACCCAGGCAGAGGCAGCCGCGGAGATTGGCAGCAGCTGTGGGCAGCTCGGGAGGGACGGGGAGGAGTCAACTTGTACACGTGAAAAACTCCAGCGGGCCGGGCTTTCCCCTTCCTCCTCCTCCTCCTCCCCACCTCTGTCCTCTCCCCTACCTTCCTCCACCCCTCCCCTTCTCCCTCCTCCTCCTCCTCTTCCACCTCCTCCAGCTCAGGTTGCAGCTTCTCCGGGGAGCCGCTCACCTTTCGGGAACAGGGCAAGCAGCTCCGAGCCGGGCAGGGACCCCGGCGGGGCGCAGGGCACAGCGCCCGGCACCGCGGCCCCTGGATGTGCGCGGTGAGTCCCGCTGGCTGGGGACCGAGCCGGGGTGGGGGTGCGGTGGCCGGAGCTGGGGGCACAGTGGCGCCGGCAAAACGGAGCAAAGGTAAGCCGGTGACTCTTAAAGGCGCCGCTGCGTTTGCCGGGGTGAGGGTAGGGGAGTGGGGGCAAGGGGTTGTTAGAGACTGCCAGAACGGTGAGGAAGACAGGGGATCGCGAGGCGTGCTGGGGGGATAGGAGCGCGGGTGGGGAGGGGGAATGATGCCCTTGCAGAGGCCACTCCCAAGTCCCAGGTGCTTAGGAAGGAGGGCGATTTTGCATTCTCAGATCCCCGAGCCCCCCAGGGAGTTTCCATCGGGACTCCTTTGGGCCCCCAGGCTCTGGTCTGAACCCTGGGAAGCAAAGTTTTCCACCCCGTGCGGAGCTCGGTGCTTTCTAAGCGCCCTTCCTTCTGGGAAGGGCAAGGGTCAGGAGTGTCCCGTGAGGAGGGGACCCGAGGGTGGGGCCAGATCGTTCCCTCCACCACGGGCTTTCGGGCTCTGGTGAACTTTCCAGAGCTCCAGACTAGGGGCTGGAGGCCGCAGCCCTGGGGTGAAGGTGGAAGGACACCCATGAAGCCTGGTGGGATCCAGCACTAGGAGATGGTGGTGGCTGCCGGGAGGTTGAGGGCCGGCATGTGGAGATTGCTGCCCCTTCTCTCTCTGCCCACCCAGGGACCCAGAGGGTCTGTGGCCCCCATCCCGTGGTAGCCACTGGCAAAGGGTGAATGCAGCCACGGGAACGGGTGGGCTGCCTGTTGGGCTAAGGAGATGGGGCTTGAGGATCTGCTGCAGGAGAGAGGTACCCAGGTGAGGAGGACTGTGCAGACCTGGTGGATGGAGTGGGGCTGTTGAGACAGGGACTGATTTTCTGGGCTTTCTGGGCTTCCGACATCCTGCTGGGCACCAGTGGCATCTTTCTAATTCTCTCTGAGCCCCTTCCTGAGGCAGGGGTGGGAACACGGGCAATGAGCAGTGCCTATCAGCTCCTTAGAACCTTATCCCCACCCCCAGCCCAGCCCTCAGGACTTCCCCAACTGTGGCCAGGGCCCTGGTTGGCTCACTAACACCTCTGGCTTGCCCCTCCTGTGTCAGCCTCCTGTGAGGTTCTGAATGCTCCTGTGGCATTTTCCGCTGAGGCTGGGCACACAGCACATTCCTGGACGTGGCCTGAGGGAGCGGAAGCCTCGAGAACGCCTGGGGACAGTCCACAGGTGTCCTAGTCCTCAGAGGTTCCCTGCCTGTAGCCTGGCCCTGGCAGGGGCTGAGACAACAGTAGCTCAGGGGTAGGGGATCTCGAGCACGACTCCAGGTGACACTGGCTCCTGGGTTTGGGTCTGCATCTGGAAGGCCCGCTGAAGACAGGGTCGCCTTGTTGCAGCTGAGCCACTGTCTAGGGCCACCCTGCCCCAGCTACCTCCTGTGTAGCTGGTGAGGCTGTGAGGCTGACCCCCCCCTCCCCGCAACCTCGCTGCCCATTCGGTTCCTGGGAGTCTTCCCGCCCACTGCCCACACCCCTCCAGGAGAATGGAGCCTTTATTCTTCCCAAACTTCCTGGGGTTTCCAGAGCCAGAGTAGGCTTCAGTAAGTTACATCCAATTTCTGAACGCCTTAGGCGGCTGCCATTTACCAAGTATCACTCAGCTGTATGAACTAAGTGTTTTTATCCCCATAGCACAGGCGAGGGGACATGCTCTGGGAGACCAGCTTTCCCAAAGTTGCGCGGAGGTGGGACCCAGCCCACTTCCTTCTGAGCCCCAGCCCCCTGCTCTCAGTCCTTGCCCCACTGCAGGAGATCCCAGCGTACCCCACAGTTCTCTGGTTCCACCTCAGCCCTCAGGAGAAGGAAGGGTGGGGATGGTGCTCCAAGTAAGAGGCTTCCATGTGTCCTGTGCCAGGCACAGCCAGCCTCTCCCTGGGTCGCAGGAGAGAGGGCACCAGATCTGTGGAACAAGTGGGTTCCTGCTCTGAGATCTCCTGAGATCTGCTTGCCTCATTTGGAAGCCTCCCCCGGGCCTCCAGGACGTGAAGCTGACTTTATGGCTGCATTTGTTTTCCCTGCAGAGCCAGACTGTCCTCTTCCTGGGCCCAGGTACCCGCCCCATGCTGTGGGGCGGAGCCTGGCTTGGCTCCTCCCATCTTTGACCCCAACCTTGCCGCTCCTTTCCCCGGGGAGACCCCATTTTGGACTTTTGTCCAGTATCTCCATCTATCCCTCCCTTGATTCCCTCTTTCCTACCCTGAGTTTGAGGCCTAAAGGGCGGGCCTTGATGGAGTCCAGCTCCAGAGCACACGAGCTGTGACTCCTGTCTTTCCAGCAGACTCCTGAGCTTCTCCCAGCCTCAGTTTCCTCATCTGTGAAGTGAGGCTCATAATAGGGAGGGTTGTCATGTGAATTAAATGAAAGAACGCATAGTGCCTGGCATGTAGCAGATGCTAAGTCACCAGTGGCCGTGCTGTTGGTGGCTACTTGGAAGGGGATTTCCTAGCCATGGCCCTGTGCCTGGCTCTGGCGGACAGAACAAGGCGGGCTTCCCTACTCCCATCAGGCCAGGTTCCTCAACAGTGTCTTTCCTGCTCTTCCAGTTGGGGAGCGGGGCTCTGTACAAGAGAATGGGGGGTGGGGTACAGGTTGGATGGAAACCTGCAAGAGGGAACCAGGAACCTGTGCTGTGGGGACTCTGCCCTCCAGCTTCCAGGATGCATGAGGTCTGCACCAGGAGCTGCAAAACCTACAGCCTCCTCCTCTGAGGGGCTCTGGCAGGGCTTCCTCCCCCAGTACCTAATTAATTGCAGTCCCTGTCATAGCCCTTCCCTCCCCCACCCTGGACCCTTCACCTCTGCCCTCCTGGCTTTAGCTGCTGAGGGGGCACCTTCCCTTCTCCAGGGGGGGGAGCAGACCAAGGGTAGTCTTGTCTTGTCCTGGTCCCCCCAGCTGTGGACACACACACAGACCCCACCGGAAGGCTGGGCTCACAGTGGACCAGGTGGAGGGTCTCAGACCCAGGGTCATGGCCGAGCCAGTGGCTGGGCCTGGCAGGAGACGGCCAGTGGCGCATCAGCAAGCCAGGAAGAGGAGAGCGGTGGCACAGCTCAGTCAGACTTGCTCTTTGAAGATGAGCTGTCTGCTCCCGAGATCTCCATGGTGGTTCCGTCTGCCGAGGAGGAAGGATCAGGAGGTTTGGCTCTGAGCTGGTAAGGGCCTGGATGCTCTCTGATCCCTTGAGTGTCCCTGGTGAGACAGGACACCTCGGTCTCAGAGACACTGGACAGAACTTTTGAAGGGACAGTGAGGACCCCCCGCCCCCATCTTGGAACTCTGGATGATGGTCTCATCCTGTGCTTCTGCCTCACCCTACCGACCTTAAAGCCTTTCCTGGAAACGGAGGGGCGGGGTAGACAAGGTGACTCTGTGCCGACGACGACGGCTGGTGCAGGCGTTCCTCCTTACTTGCTGAGCGTGTGTCCCCGTCAGCTATGGGTGAAGGCGGGGCCTGGACTTTGGGGTCAGTTCAAGTGCCGCCGCTGACATTCAACAAGTGGTCGTCTGGATGAGGCTGCTGACATTCAGTGAGTGGTCACCTGGATGAGGGAACTTGCTCCCCCATGTCCCTCTCCGCATTTGGCAAACAGGGAGAGTAGCAGTGTCACTTCGCATGGCTGCGAAGGTCCCATGAGATAACGCCCACAAGCGCCTGGCTTCCCGCCCCACCTACTGTCGCCAGCAGCCACATTCAACATTCTCCTGGCCTGCGTGCCATCCCTGCAGAAAGCAGGGCTTGGGCCCCAGCCTGGGAGGGAAACTCTGTTCTTCAACCCCGTTGCCCTCCCTCACCCCGAGCGCCCCCTCCACATCATCCTTGTTGTGGGGCATCCCGACAAAGCCCCAAGTGAGCTGTCCTCACCCCTTCTGTAAAGAAGCCCTGTTTCTTGCCCCTGGGTGTCTCCTCGGGAACCAGGGCTGCTTCTCTCCTCGGACCCTCACCGTCCAGCAAAGGAAGCCCATGTGGGTGACCAGACCCAGGAGGGGCATGGCTGCCCTTCCCCATGTCTTTGCAGGGCCTGGCAGCAGGTGGGCAGTAGGTCAGGTGCTGGAGGGTGTCACTCATGACAGCAGCAGCGCAGGGTCCCCAGACCGCCTGTGCCGGCAGGCCACGGGACAGGGCTGGGGAAGGGGTCCCACAGCTGCTCCCCATTCCTGGTGTGGAGACCTTGCCGTGGCCGGGCTGGGTGCCCCGTTCCAAGCGGACACCAGACCGGACCTGGCACCTTCTCTGTGCAAGCTGGCCCTTGAGGGCTGCAGACTTCCCCCACCAGGCGGTGCCTGGTGGGTGGAATGCCATCTCTGGGCAGATTCTTGCATTTCCTTCCAACCCTGGGGAGGCAGGAAGGGCACTGAACTCAAAGTTACAAGCCCTTGGTTCTAATCTCTCCTCTGCCCTGCCAACCCAAGTGGCCTGGGCAGGTCACTTCCCCTGTCTGAGTCTTGCCTTCTTCACCTGAAAAATGAGGGCACAGACCAGGGGATTTCTAAAGCCCCACCCAAGACTGCTGGGGTATGGTTCCGACTTCTTCTGGTCCTGCTGACAAGGGGAGCTATGTGCTGAGACCCCAAGAGGGTCTCCACCTTCTGTCCCTCCAAACTCTGGAGCACAGGGGCTTCCTTCCCCTGAGGCCTGAGTAGCTGGTTCCTCTGATGAGCAAGGAGACCCTGGAAGCGCCCCCTGCCCCACCCCGCTGTCAGACAGGAGAAAAAGCACCTCCCAAACAGGTGGGTGCTAGATTCTCATGCTGTGCAGGTGCCAGAGGCTCAGGGGCAAGGCTTGGTGAACTGTGGCCTTGGCCACAGCCAGCCTGTTTTATTTACTTATTTATTTATCTCTTATTTAAAAAATATTTATTTATTGACTTTTAGAGAGGGAGGGGGAGATGGAGAGAGAAACATCAATTTGTTGTTCCACTTATTTATGCATTCACCAGTCGACTTCTGTATGTGCCCTGACAGGAATTGAACCCGCAACCTTGGCGTATCGGAACAATGCTCTAACCAACTGAGCTACCTGGCCAGGGCCCAAATCCAGCCTCTTTTAGTATGGGCCATGAGCTAAGAATGTTTTGTACAGTATTAAGTGGCTGGGAAAAATCTTCACAGAAAAAAATAATATTTTGTGACACTTGAAAATTATATAAAATTCAAATTTTCATGTCCACAAGTAAAGACCTTCTGGAATGCAGCCACGCCACACTCAGTTGTTCCCTGGCTGGCTGCGGGCTCCTGCTGCCAGAGTGAACCACGATCGCTGCGGAGAGCGAGCAGCCCCCAGAGCCCGAGCGCTGACTGCCTGGCCCGGACAGGAAACGGGTGCCGAGCCCGGCTCCAGGTGACCGTGGTTGTCCCAAGGCTTGACGGAGCAGGTCTGGGGTCTCCATCTAAAAATACTCTCTTTTCACTTAAAAAGAAGTGTTAGTCCTTTTAACATACGCAGCGAATGTTCATTACAGCACTGTTAGATGATGCACGTAAGCAAAAGGAAGATCTTAACATCACCCAGAACTCTGTGCCAGGGATAACTACTGTTAGCATTCTAACATCTGTCTTTCTTGGTCATATACAGAGTTTGTATGTATCTGTTACATGTATGACGCTTGTGTATATTTAGCACACATAACAGCTGTTACAAGTTGTATACATCTGTCCTTCTTACCTAAAAACGCATCTCAGCCCTGGCTGGTGTAGCTCAGTAGACCAAGTGTGAGCTGCAAACCAAAGGGTTGCTGGTTCGATTCCCAGTCAGGAGGGCACATGACTGGGTTGCAGGCCAGGTCCCAGTGGGGGCCATGTGAGCGGCAACCACACATTGATGCTTCTCTCCCTCTCTTTCTCTGTCCCTTCCCTCTCTCCAGAAACAAATAAAATCTTAAACTATATATGTATATCTCAAATGGTTTGTGACCCCTGACTGCCCCAGGCCCAGTGGGGGTTATTCCAGACAGAGGTGCCTGGCCAGCAGTCGGCCCTGCCTCGGTGAGACTTGGACTTGGTGGGGCCAGAGTCATGAGCACATGGGTGGTGGTTTCCACCACGGGGGAGCATGAGGTCACCAGGAAGCGTGTGTGGAGGTGGAGGAACAAAGGGCTGAAGCGGGAACTCTGGGGAGTGCCGACACTCAGGGACAGGGAGAGGAAGTGAGTCCACAGGATGCAGAGGGAGCACAAAGTAGGAGGAGAAGCAGAAGACCAAGGGAAGGGAAGACAAGGTGTAGAGCCCAGGACAGCGCCTGGTGCCAAGCAGCAAATTGTGAATTTAGAAAGTGTGCAAAAGAAGCCAGCACCTCCTTCAAGAAGCCTGAGCTCCTGCCTGACCTGTGTGGTTCAGTGGGTTGGGCGTCTTCCTGCAAAGTGAAAGATCACTGGTTCGATCCCCAGTCAGGCCACATGTTTGGGTTGTGGGTTCTGTCCCGGTTGGGGTGCATACAAGAGGCAACTGATTGATGCTTTTTCTCTCACATCATTGTTTCTCTCCCTCTCTTCTCCTCTCTCTAAAAAATAAGTAAAAAATGAAGCTTAAGCTACAGGTGGCAAGTGCCACTGAGGGGGGCAATTAGAGAACAGTCGGCAAACTGGGAGATGTCCAGAGGCTTCCTGGAGTGTGCCTTAGACACAGAGAGGAGCAGGGAGGTGGTCCAGGCTGAGGTGGTCACCTGGGTCCAGCCTGGTGCCAGGGAGACCGGCCGAGTGTGAGGAGGCAGCCTGCACAATGGTGGCCAGAGGGTTCCGTTGGAGTGCAGGCATGGGGCAGTGTGGGCCAGACTGGGGTGCGGGGCTGGGAGTGGAGTATAAATAGGAATATGGTCTAGAGATGCTGGGAAACCCTTCCCTTGGCCCTCCCTGCGCCTGAGACTGAGGGGTCCCCAGGGACAGCAGAGCTCAAAGGCCCCGCAGTTCTGTTGCTAAAGTTGGGCATGGAAAGAAAGCCAGAGAGATGTTAACAGGGTCCCATGACGGGTCCTCGTATTCGGAAGAGGGAAGGCCAAAGAGTGGATGAACTTGGTGCTTTTGTTTTCTCCTTCTACTAATCTGTAGAAGATGGTGAGCATCGGCATCTGTGCTTAAGCAGACAGAGAAGAAACAGATGTGACTGCTTTCCTTTGGGATTTAAGGAAGACCTAAGAAAAGTTTCTGAACTTTGGAACTTTGAAAGCCCTGGGTGGTAGGTGAGGGGCCTCTTTGAGGGTCTTTGACAAGAGCTGGTAGAAGGAGTGGGGGAGGGTCTCCTGTGCCGAGGAGGTGTGGCGGGCCTTGCCGGGAAGCAGGCAGATGTGGCGTGCTCCAGCTCTGGTCTGTGAAGTTCTGTGCGGCCAGGACTCCAGCGGACAGAAGCTCGCCTGGTTCCATCTTATCACTGGGAAACCCAGAGCCTCCCCGAAGACTGCAGGCCAGCTTTAGCTGGGCCTCCAAACAAGGTCAAAAAGAACATACCAGAGGGCAACCAATGTGCCTCTATTTCTTGAGACTTAGGAAGCCAAAGAGCAACAGAGTGTTAGGAGGGCCCACAAGAAGGGCTGGAAACGGGGCAGTCAGAGTCGGGTGGGGCGGTCATCTATAGGAGTCAAGGCCAAAGTCTGAGCTTGGGTAGTGTACTTGATCTGTGAGTTTCCGGGAATCACCCCTGAGGGACGGGAGTCCCTGAGGAGGGCCCCAGGGGCCCACCAGCCTCCCTCCCCATGAGCCCTGGAGGCCTCAACTTCACGTATTCTGGTCGGAATCTCTCATTAGGGTTTTTCCCATCCCTCGTCCATCCCTCTCTGCGGTGTGGCACCTGCCGGCCCGAGACCTCTGTGGGCCTCATTTAGGAAGTTGCTGCCAAGCAAGAAGCTGCCCCCTCTGCCCCAGTGCACCATCACCCCACTGCCACTGGGGCCCAGAGCTGGCTGGGCAAGAAGGGTTAGGGCATGGCGGAGGCTTCAAGTCCAGTGGGCAGCTGATGGTCTCCTGTCGGTCCTCTTGCCTCCAAACAGCTCCTGAACCTAGGAATTCACAGCTTTCGAATATTCACTCACTGAACATGTGAGGGTTCGCTTAGTGCCAGGCCCTGTGTCAGGCCCAGTCCTTGCCCTTCACGAGCTCGCAGGTGAACCAGGGAAATGGTCAGGTGAACAGGACAGGGAGCCAAGAGCTCTGCTTGGGCATGTCCAAACGCTGTGGGAGCACAGCGGCGGGGGGGGGGGGGGGGGGGATGCTGGCTGGCTGTTGAAAACAGGAGGGGCAACACGCAGGGGTTTAGGGAGGGAGGTGTTGTGCCTGGATTGGTCGAGCCTTGACGATGTGAGCGCTTTGCTGGCTTTTCCCTAGTCCCTGGCCTGGTGTCCCGCCCAGAGCCAGGACAGCTGAGGTACAACTGTTACAGAACACAGGTCCAAGGCGGGCAATTATTGGCCCACCCAGGGATGCCAAAAACTGTCACAGAACAGACACACGCAGGTTCGTTATGTCCACCGCCTTAGGAAAGATGTCCCTCAATGCCAGAGATTTGTGAAAAGAAAAGGAAGTGTTTATTTAATGCTATGCAGACTTAAAGTAGTGACCTAATGCCTTCATTAAGATATCAAAGTCCTTTTGGATACACACAGACACCCACAGTGCTTCCTTCCCCCCTGCCCTAATTCGGGGTACCATAACTCAGGAGAAGAAGCAAACGTCCAGGATCCAGGCTCCTGACACCGTCAGCTGTGTCGCCGTCCAGGCAGGATCTCTACTTAGTCCAAAGCCATGGGGCACCTTCTCATGGCCTACTGGCAAGACTTCTTCCACCCTTCTTCCAGGCAACGTCTCTCCTGCTTCCCAGGCCACGCAGCCAAAGGGAGCCCCCCAAAGCCGAGTGGTCCTGGTCTACCAGAGCTGCAGGGGTCTGCACTCTGGCCAAACCACATGGCTCTCTCTCCAATGCTGCGGGGAGGGGCGGGGGGTTGCCACTGGGCCAAAGCTGAGTGGTGGTTCTTTGCTAAAGCCACATGGTGATGCTCCCTCACAGGGCTTCGGGGGTCCTGACTCCGCCAAAAGCGAATGGTTCTCTCTCTGGCCAAAGCTGTGTGGCTCTCCCTCTGATGGCTGCCGTGTCTGGGTTTAAATCCCTGCGCCAATCTTCCTCTGCAGCCCCATTTCTGACTCCTCCTACAATTGTCTACACTTGCCAGCACTTCCGTATCCTTCCAGCTTTACTGGGCTGCCATAGTGAGTCTGGGCAGGTGTGGCCCCATGACGTGGAGCCAATCATCTCCAAGCTCTCATGCAGGTGCAGTAAACAGGGGGAGTTGCCTCCCAGTTACATCCTGGGTGGAAATCACTCCCTTCTTCCTTGCTCAAAGCATGGCCACAGCTATTCAGCATATCTATGAAACCAGTTAAAGGCTATAGATATGTTAAATGACCATTCCAGAGGTTAGCTGCAAAGCTGTTGCTATGCAAAATAGCTCTCAGTGGCCCTGCTCCATTTGTCCCTTCCCCCAGCTCACACCTGAGGGGGAAGGGGGGAGGACATCTTATATGTCTCTAATATTTGCTGGACATCCTGAGTTCTGGGCCCCATTCCAAATCCCTATTTTGGGGCCCCCCTCTTGGCTGCACCCTGTTACAGAGCCACACCCCAGGGAGTCTAGGGCTGGTTGGCTTGCTTCGGTGTGTGCAGAAGGAGGGCAAAGCCAGGCGTGCCCCATGGGTGCTAGCTACGAAGAGTGAGGCTGGCCGGACCAGCAGACAGACCGAGACACAGGTCCCTGGTAGGCCAGAAGTGCAAGGAAGGGAACCTGCATTTATTGTACGCAGCGTCCTGGAGGCTCAGGTGACTGAAGGTCTGTTCTCAGTGGGCCTAATGTTTATACATCTGTAGAGGAAAGAGTCTTTAACAGATTGCTGTGATGTAGCGGCCAAGGTCTAATGCAGCCATTGGTTCACTTGGTCCGCAAACACGGACTGAGCACCGGGGAGGTTCCTGACACCGTTGGAGCGAAGTTGGCCGCTCTTGCCCTGAAGGATGTCACAGTCTAGTTTCAAGTGTGCGCTGCCTGCTCTGGAAGCCACGAGGAGGGAGCGTCTCGCTTCACGTAGAGGAAGCAGGTGGTGTCACATACAGCTTCTCAGTGGAATGACACTTGAGTGGAGCTTGGTAGTGGTTTTACCAAGGAAGGCCAGGCTAAGGAAGCAGCACGTGCAGAGCTGTGGGGAGCAAGTGCGGTCTCCTCTGCGAACGGCCAGCGCGCTGCACAAAACCGGACCCTCCAAGGACGGGTGAGAGATGCGATAGGAGGCAGGGTCACAGCGCAAGAGGCCTGGTCTGTGGGGCCCGAAAGTTTGGGCTTTTCCTGAAGGCAGTATTGTACTGAAGGGCTGTAAGCAGGGGCGTGGCATCACCAGAAAGCTGCTGAGGAAGTGAAGGCCTGTTGCCGTGTAGCAGTTGGATGGGAGGTTAGGAATTATTAGGAATTATCCCCATTCCGCAGATGAGGACAATGAGGTGTGGGTGTCTGCCCAGGTCGCAGTGCCAGCAAGTGGCAGAGCTGGGATTTCTTCCGTGACGCCAGACTGCAGAAAGTTTTGGAGAGCAGGCCTGGATGGCATGTGGCCCTCGCTGTGGGACGTTCCATCGGCGGGTGCTGCAGGGGTGCCCCTGTGTCCCAGGCGCCTCGTCTGCTGACCAGTCTTCCTGTAAGTTAGCCTAGCTTGCTCCTGGAGACCTTCCCTGCCTGCTTCCTACATTCCACACACAGGCTGTGGGGATCGTCTCTGAGGTCCGTCACTCTGTGCACGGCATGGCATCTGTTCGTTGGCAGGATGGCTGCAGGCCTAGCTGTCTCCCTAGATTCTTGCCACCCAGAAGGCCGCAGGCCAGCAGCCTGTCTCGTCCAGGCCGGAGCTGGGGTGGGGCGAGGTCAGTGGCGAGGGCTCAGGGCTTCTGCTGCTGCCCTTGCTTCCCAGCTTCAGGCAGCCGTGGGGTGACTGGCTTCCCCTGAGGTTCGCAAGCTCAGGAAGCTGCAGTCTCCAGCTCCCTGCAGGGCAGGGTCAGTTAGAGGGTGAAGGAAGCGATACTATCTGCAGGCTCCCTGCAGGCACGGTTCTCCCGGGGAGGAGGGAGTGTCTGAAGTCTCAGCTCATGACGTCTGCAGACTTAGTCAGCCGTGGCCTCTAGTTCTTTTGAAACCTGCCCAAAGCCCCACGTGGCTGAGTGACCGAGGTGGGGGCAGGGAGCAGGCAGCAGAGGGCGTTATAAGGATCCTGGTTGGCGGTCAGCCTTCGGGACTAAAGGTCAGACCCCCTGGGCTTCAGAAAGGGGGCAGCTGGAAGTTACATCTTTCAGCCCCTGTCTCTGGGCCCACGGAAACTGAGATCTAAAAGAAAATAAAAAGAGGAGTCGAGGAAGCATCTGACGTACCTGGAACACCACGCGTGCTCCATGGGCTGTGAAACAGGCAGCCATGCCTGCTGTATGTCACGGGCGCGAGGCAGGGGATCAAAGCGGTCCCGTGAGTGTGTGTGCTTTGGGGGGTACCCAGTGGTCCTGGGGGTTCAGGGAAGCATCTGAAGATCTGAGACCCGAACTGCCCGCAGGGGTGTGGCCTGGTGCAGAGCTAGAGTGGTGGGGAGGCAGATAGCAGAGCCAAAGAGGAGGGGGTGCGCAGATCTTGAAGGACCTTGAGCGCAGGCTGGGAAGTGGGGCTTTATCCAGGAGGATGGCAAAGGGGCTCTGCATATGGGAAATCTCCAGGCCTGCTCTCCAGAGGCTGAGAAGTGAAAGTGACCCCCACCCCCTCACCAGGGTGCAACCAAGCTTCTGTGAGGTGGGGCCTGCTGCCAGCTTCCCTGGATAATCTGCCAACCTCCTTCTCAGCCGGCCTCGTGATCTCCTGGTCAGGACCCCCCAGGTGTCCCAACCCTAGGGCAGGTGTTAGGTCAGGGGCCTGGCAGAGGTTGTCCTGGACAATGGCCCTGCAGGGCCAGCAGGGCCTGCTCTGGGGGGATGGCTGCCCTCTGAGGACAGGGTGAGATCTGTCCACCAAGAGGCTGGGCTCCCTGGCCTGCGTGCACCTCCGTCTGAGCTGGGGGGCCCTGCCTGCCTGGCCTTTCCTTCTGGTGGCTCTGGCCTACCAATAGCCGACCACGTTCCCTGCTTCCTACCCCTCTTCCATGCTGGGGTCTCAAAGCACCTTGCAGGCTGTGCGGACGGCTCTGAGGGATGTGGCTGATGAGCTCTTCGTGCGGCCTCATTTCTGGCACAGCGCGTCTGAGCAGGCGCTCGAGAGAAGAAAAGTAGAGGAGAGAGCTGACATTCGCTGGGCGTCTTCCTTGTGCTCATGCTGTGTCATGTCAGAGTACGCAGCATGTCCACTAAGACGTCTGCTGGACACAAGACACTTGCTCCAAACCCTACTCTGCCCCGATCCACAGCAGCCTCTGCTCTCAGCTCCATCCTTCCTGTTGCTCAGGCCCAAACCCTCAGGGTCCTGCTCAGCTCCCGCCTCAGTCTGTAGGCAGTTCTTCCGCAGGTCCACCCCCCCCCCCGCAGACTCCTCCAGAACCCCACCACTTCCCACCCCCACTGCTCCCACACAGGCCCGAGACACCACCACCTCTCTCGGGACCTCTGCATAGCCTCCTGCCCACACAGTTGGTTCTCAATACCACAGCCAGAGGGAGCCGTTTAAAATCTGCAGTAAGTGGGATCACATCACTCATCTGCTCGAACCCTCCCAAGTCCCAAGGGGCCCCGACGTGGTCTGTTGTGCTTGGCGCCTCCTTTCCAGCCACACATACACTTCTCTCCAGTTCTCACTTCTGCCTCAGGACCTCTGCTCCCGCTACTCCCTTGCCGACCTGCTTCCCCAGATTCCCCGTGACCAGCTTCCTCCCCATGCCTACTTGGGACTTTTCCAAGAAGACGTCATCTCCTCAGGGAGGCCTTGCTACTATCCTGTTTGACATCGCCATACCCCAACTCCCCTTTGTGCTTTATTTCCTCCACTGCACTTCTCACCACCTAACATTGCGTATGTTACTTACTTTGTTGTCTGTGCTGCCCCTCCCCACCTTTGTTAGAACACAAGTACTGTGAAGGCAGGAATGAACCATCTGTTTTGTTCACAAGACTCTCAGGGTCAGTAACGCTTCCTGGCACATAGTAGCTGTTCAATAAATAATTGTCAAATGAATGACCAGAGCAAAGCGAAGAGATTATAGAACTTACTCACCATCAGGCAGCCTACTAGTGGCAGCACCAGAATCTAAACCTGGGTTTGTCTGGCTTCTAATTCAGAGTGGGGGTGGAGGGAACCTGTAGGAGAACAGGGTACTTACAGCCTTGGCCACCGGGAGGGGCAGGTGGGGGGTTTTCCAACTAGGAAAAGAAAGGAGTGGTATGGTCTCCGGGTCTGTGTGCTCAGCCACACCAGGAAATGGCTGCCTGATTCTGAGCAAGTCAGTTCCCCTCTCTGGGCCTCGGCGTCCCCGTGGGCCAGCGAGGGGCTGGAATGGGGATCTGTAAGCGCCTTCCGCTAAGTTCCCAGGACGCCAGGCCTTCCTTGCTGGGGGCACGATGGCCTCTGGGCAGGTGGCAGTTTCCTCCTGGCCTGACTCCTTCCTCCTGTGCCATCCCCTTCTCTGGTGCCAGCAGGAAGTTCCGGGCAGGCCAGTGTGTGCCCGGGAGGAAGTGACAGGAGGCAGGCTGAGGACTTTTCGGGCTTACCTGGGCAGGGGGGCAGGAGGAAGGCCTGCTGGGCGGTCTGCCTGCCCACCCCACAGCTCCGGAGAGGGCTGCACTTCCCCACCCCCACACCACCCCGACCAGGCCAGCAGCCCTGGACGCCCATGTCCCTCTTCCCCTGGCACCAGTTGCACGGGGACAGCCCCAGATGGCTCTCTGGCCTGGGGACAAAGGCCACACTGTGCCCAGCCCTGGGGTGGGTCACACTGAGCCCTCAGGCTGGGTCACACTGAGCCCTTCTGTCCCCATATGGGGGTGGGGGCAGATGGCACAAGGTGACAGGCCATTTTCCCGTCTCCCTTCCCCCTTGACCCCCTAATCTGAGGAGTTGACTCTCCCAAGGGAAAAGTGACAGAGGCGTCTGTGTCTTGAGCTATGGGACAACAGGCCATTTACTGCCCAGGCTGCCCTGTCACACCCAAGACCCCGCTGGGCTCAATGCCCTGATTGTCCCCTGCAGAGAGAGGCAGCTACTCTCGGCTGTGGTCACCACCCCTGCCACCTGCCCCCTGTCACCATCCGGAAGCCCGTCCCCACACCAGACCTCCATCGGTCCTACACCACTGACAGCCACTTCCTCCTGGTCTCTCCTCAGGGCAGTGGAGACCAGCTGGTCCCCAGCCCTCTGCGCTGCCCGGCCCCACACTCTCGCTGGAGTCAGCTGTCCCCAGTTTCACCCTCCCTCTGGCTCCCTGTCCCATCATCCCCTGCCCCACCCAACCCAGCTGGTGGCTCCTTGCTTCTAACTGAACATAAAGAGAGCAGGTATGGGCTAGGTCTCCTTGTTCCTGTAGAAATTGAGGGCCTCTCCCCCAAAAGGCTTTCAATGAGCTCCCCTGACCCTCCTACATGGGCAAGAGCAAGGGCATGGGATTGATTGTGGCCACTGGTGGATTGCTGAGTCACAGGCCCATCGCTCCATCCCCTAAATCTCAGGCTGCAAGACGGCTTTACAGGGGTTCCCTGTTGTTAGAAGCGGGCACAGCTGGCCCCTCTTAGTAGAGCTCAGAGCTCAGGGAGCCAAGGGCCTGGCCCTGCCCACCCCCACGGATCATCATGATTGAGCCTGGGCTGTCAGTTTGTGCCAGGCAAACATTTCCTTCCCTTCTTGGGGACTCTCCTGCACCTCCCCAGCTCTGAGGAGTCCCCGTCTCAGCCAGCGTGGCAGCCCAGAAACCTGGACAGATCACTCTCCCTTACCAGGACCTCAGATGCTTCCCCACGGTGGCTCCCTCTCCGATCATTGGGGATGCTTTTTAGTTTTTGTGTTTTGTGTATTTCTTTTAATCCTCACCCAAGGACATGCTTACTGATTTTGGAGAGAGGGAGAGGGAGAGAGAGAACATTAATCGGTGGCCTCCTATACATGCCCTGGACACCAAGTCTGCAACCCAGGCACGTTCCCTGACCAGGAATCAAACCCACGACCTTCTGGTTTGCAGGACGACACTCCAGCCAACTGAACCACAGTGGGCAAGGCTGGGGATGTTTTTAAAAGCTTCATTTTCCCGGTTGCCATCCTCAGAGCCTCAGTTCCAGAGTCTGAGGGTGAGACCCAGGAATCTGAATTTTTTACAAAATGTCCTGGTGGTGCTGACGTTCAGCCAACATTGTAAACAATTGACCCATGTACTGGGGACAACTCCACTCTCCTGTCACACTGGAAAGTGTGAATCCACAGGGAGGGTGTGTCTGTGTCCCTTGTCACTGGAACTCATGTGCCCCCTCTATTATGGGTCCCCCCTGGGTTGGCTGCACACAGTGCAAGGTGAGGTTGCTGCAGGAATGAGCTCCAAGGTGGGGCGTCGGGGAAGTGCACAGCTGTCAGGCTTGGCCGAGGCAGCTGGAAGACAAGCTCTCAGCTACCTTCCCATCCAAGGAGGCCTCACCAGCCCCTGAGCTCCTTGAATAGGGACCACGCTTTACTCACCACTGTAACCACAGTGCCTAACATAGTGCCTGGCCCATGGTAGGTCCTCAGTCCTCGTTTGTGGAGCTGAACTGAGTGAGACTTCAGGGCCTGCTGTCAGGCAGGCTTAGCTGGCGGTGCAGACCCAAAGCCTGCATTCTGAGAGGTGCAAGCCTGAGGTCAGAAGTGCCCAGTCTCAGGGCTCAGGGGAGCTGGGGCTAAACTTAGGTGCATTGGGGGCAGCCAGGAACATTCAGGGTCCTTTCTGGCTGAGGACAGAAGGACGTGATCATTAAGCAAACATGTTACTGACCCATAATCCCTTAAACCAGAGGATTCAGGAGATGCCTGGTTGCCTTGGCAACTGGGCAGTGGCCAGTGACAGTGCTGAGAGCATCCTCTGGAATAGGCTGTGCCTGGTGCATGGATAAAGGCTGGGAGAAGGTACAGGGTGGCCCCTCCCATCACAGGACTGGCCCTGATGCCTTCTTGGCAGGTGAGGGTAGGGGCCCTTGTGAGAGCTCTGGGACCCAGCCCCACTGCAGCTGGGGGGCTATGTGGGCAGAGCAGGATGAGCGGGCAGCCATAGTGGGAGCTTAGGAAACCATGGAGGGGAGGAGGGACAGCCCCACTCTGGGTTTTCAGGGCAGGACAGAGAAGGAAGGGTCTGTAGGAAGAAGCTGATGCACAAGTCTCACTGGGAGGCCAGCAGGGTGCCCCCTGACTCAGAGGGCAAGAGGGCTGAGGAGCTGCAGGGAGAGAACCCCTTTTGCCTGGGGAAGGGTCCCGAGGGTGAGCAGAGAGGTCCACCCCTCCCCCACTGTTTTCTCTCCTCCGGGTCCCTCTCTCTTTCCAGCCAACTTCTGTGTTTCCTCTGAGACCTTCAGCTGCCCCTGACCTCCCAAATTTCAGCTGGAGAGATGAGAGGCTGGGCCAGCTCAAATGCACACCCCTCCTCCCTCATCCTTTTCCTGTTTTTCTGTCTCCTGGGGACCCAGGACAAGCCAGAGAGGGACCTCCAGGTGTTGGTAGCAGATGAGATGGGGTTTGGAGCACTCCCTGTCCCATTGATGCTTAGCTTCTAGGCATCAGTTAATGAGGCTTGCTGGCTGCTAACGTGTCCAAGCTCGTGCACACAACTTAGTAAAGAGCCGCTGGCCAGAGGGCCACCTGGTTCTGGTGCCCTCCCTGCCACGCAGGCTTCCTTGTCACTTCATGCTGCTATTATGAGCAGTCCTTTGTGGGTTTCACTGATCCCCATTGTGAGCACTTCCCCAGGGCAGGGAATCCTGGGGGCACTCCCAGTGCGGCAGAGGGTTTGGACTTCCGCTCTGGGAGCTCGAACCCTGGCTGCGCAGTGCTGGGTGGCAGAGCTTGCTGGGAAGATGAAGACTCAGGTCCGGAATTCACTTTGGAGGTCAACTGCCCCCCCCCCACTGTTGTCTTGCTCTCACGGCTGGCTCTTCTCCCTTCTCCCTTCTCCCTTCTCAGGGCCTGCTGCCTGGTCCTTGCTGATCATGAATAAGATGAAGAACTTTAAGCGCCGCTTCTCCCTGTCCGTACCCCGCACCGAGACCATCGAGGAGTCCTTGACTGAGTTCACAGAGCAGTTCACCCAGTTGCACAACCAGCGCAATGAGGGTGAGGGGGCTGGGCCTCCCACCCTGGCATTCCCCTCGAAGCTCCTCCTTGCCCTCCTTGACCACACCTTCACTGCTGGCCTTGCGGGAGGATGGAGGGAGGACACAGACTCCCCTCCTCTCCCCTAGGGGCAGAGGGGCAGGGTGGGGAGCTGATGCCTCTCGCTCTCAGACCTGCAGCTCGGTCCTCTTGGCAGAGACCCCCAGCCAGACTCCAGCACCTTCTCCCCCACGGACAGCGGGGAGGAGCCTGGGCAGCCGTTCCCCGGCATGCAGTACCGGCGGCCAAACCAGCGCCGCTTCTCCATGGAGGTGAGGGCTCGGGCTCCGTCCTGTGGACTTGGAAGCATGTGTCCCCTACTGTGTGCCCAGAAGGGTGGTGGCCTGGGAGCCAGACTTCATGGGTTCAGGTTTCAGCTCAGCCATTGATTAGCTCCATGACCTTGAGGAAAGGTTCTCAACCTCTGTATACCAGAGTCTCCTTGTGTTACAATGGTCATTGTGAAGGTTAGGTGGATTAATATATGCCAAGTGCTTGGAACATTCCTGCTACATAACAAGGGCTAGACAACTTGACTGTTGTTCTTATAACCCATGTGTGTGCACCCAAGTATGTGAAAGGTTTCCTTCCAGAATCATGGTGTCTGCAGGGATCTCAGTCTGCAGATGGTGATACTGCTGGCCCAGAAAGGGGAAGGGGCCTCCAAAGGTCGCACAGCACCCATCCCCCTGGGCGTTCACACATGTCTCTGAGCACATCATTGAAGTGGCTGTAAGCCTGGGGTCACAGCACGTGGCTTATCCCTGCCAGGGTGGCTCTATAGGGAAAGCCAGGCCCAGGGTGAGAGGTGAGGGTCCCACAGCACTAGCTACCCTGGAGCAAACACTGGTGTCCATGTCTCATCCCGACCACTGCAGGACATCAGTAAGAGGCTCTCTTTGCCCATGGACATCCGCTTGCCCCAGGAATTCCTGCAGAAGCTACAGCTGGAGAGCCCAGACCTGCCCAAACCGCTCAGCCGCAGGTCCCGCAGAGCATCCCTGGTGAGTCCCAGGATGGACACACCTCAGCCCTGCAGCAGTTCCGGAAGTTCCTGAGTGTCTGGCGCCACCTGCTGGTCACAGCAGGTCCACATAGACCTATGTCCTTGGTCAACATTCACTCCATAGATGGATCCCACCAGGGCTGGGGCTGACCCCTAAGCCTCCTCTGGGCCCCAGGGTGTACAGCGGGGTGAGATCAACAGACCAGCTGGTACATGCTGTGGTACATGCTGCCCGTTCCTGGCTGCCTGTCAGGTTTCCTTGGGAGCATCTTCCAAAACACAAACTTTGGTCCCTACTCCAGATACCCACCGTGTCAGACTCTCTGGGTGGTAGGGCCCAGGAACCTGTATTGTTAAGGGTTGGGTGTCACTGGGCTATAGGAGGTGTGCTGATGAGAGAGGCTTTTGGGGTGGTGGGTTCTGAACTGGACATCAGGGTACAGCAGAGAGAAAAGACAATTCCTGGAGCTAGCAGCCTGAGCAAGATGGAGACAGACTGGGGGAGGTGTGCTGAGGCCTCCCCAGGCGCTAGGGCCCTGGGCTCCACACCCTCTGCCACCGCAGCCAGGGCAGGAAGCAACTCCCACCTGCAAGGGCTCCCCCCTGCACCACAGGGACGAGGTGGCTGTGGGTCCTCACCCCTGTGTGGCTGTCCTCACCCCTGCGAGCCTCAGTTGCTCCTTCTTCCCGATGAGGCCTCAGTACCTGTCCTCCCGGAAGCGGGAGCAGGGGAGGGGTAGTCTCAGGGCTGCTGGGGCCTCAAGCTCACAGGACCTTGTGTCTCTTCCTCTCAGTCAGATATCGGCTTTGGGAAACTGGAAACATATGTGAAACTGGACAAACTGGGGGAGGTAAGAGGCTGGGTTTGGTCTCAGGGCAGCTCCTGGCTGGGAGGAGGACGAGTCTCCCCTCCCCCTCCCCGACCTGCCCTCTCCCTGCACCTGCCCCACAGGGGCACGTGATCGTGGCTGTCCAGCCAGGCTAAGCCTTTGGCAGGTGCTGAGGTGGGCCCGGGGCCTGGAGGAGGGCATGAGTATGGAGTTGCCCATTGGTCCTGGGCAGGATCCAAGCTTTTTCCCCCCGCAAGTATTTCTTGTCTGAGTTTGAATCCCAGCTCTACCGTTTCCTAGCTTGATGACCTTGGACACATTATGTGACCTCTCTGTGCCTGCCTTCTTTCCTTTGTCAAGTGGAGCTCATAACTGTTCCCCCTTACAGAGTTGTTATTCGGATTGAAGAGGTTCCTATAATAAGCTTTTGTACGGCAAACACTTAGTGCCTGGCGTGTAGTTCACTACTGTTAGCTGCTTCTGTAGCCACTGCCCCAGGCTTTCTGCTGGAGGCGGGGGTGGCAAAGGTTTACAGAGAGGAGGAAGAAGGTCCTTTCCCTGCAGAAACCTGGAGAGACCTACACATAAACATCAACCTCAGGAAGAACCCATTGGCATTATAATAGAGGGGCAGCTGGCCTGGGAAGACTTAGGGACAGCTTCACAGAGAAGAGAAGGGAAGAGAAGGGGGAAGGGCCCTCCAACCAAAGTCACAGTCGCAGCAGAGGCACAAAGAGGGGGTGCTGGACAGAGGAGAGCTGGACCTGAGTGTTGCTGGGGCTCCTGGGCTGCTTTCCCAGGGCACCTACGCCACAGTCTTCAAAGGGCGCAGCAAGCTGACGGAGAACCTCGTGGCCTTAAAGGAGATCCGGCTGGAGCACGAGGAGGGGGCACCCTGCACGGCCATCCGCGAGGGTACAGCATCTTAGGGTCCCCAACTCCTGAGCACTCCTGGGAGGAGGGGTTCATTGGCCCCAGCCCTGGTGGGACCCTGGGGTGGAGGGCCACTGCAGGAGTGGGATCGGGGGCTGACCTCAGGAAGAGAGGGCATGAGGGGCGCGTGGGGCCCCAGGGACCCAAGTGGGCCTGTCTCTCCACAGTGTCTCTACTGAAGAACCTGAAGCATGCCAATATTGTCACCCTGCATGACCTCATCCATACGGAGCGGTCCCTCACCCTGGTGTTTGAGTACCTGGTGAGTTGGGACCTTCTTCCCCTTGTGGTGGTGGTGGGGTGGCCAGGGTGAGGGAGGTGGGGGTGCCCCAGGCCTTGCTCTAAAATCAGGTTCTCAGATATTTCCAGATAGGAGTGGGCCAAGGCCCAGGCCTGGGGGCAGCTTGGAGCCAGGGACATGTCCCATTCCTGGACTTGGGCCTTACCCAGGGAGGGGCTTCCGGCCAGGGGTCAGGACAGGCCATGGCTGAGCCAGGCTCTGTGTTCCAGGACAGTGACCTGAAGCAGTATCTGGACCACTGTGGAAACCTCATGAGCATGCACAATGTCAAGGTGAGGGACCCCACATGTTTAAGCCCCTGTCCATCTCGGCACCTCCCTGTTCTCAAGTCCAGCATGGGAACTCACTCTCACTACCAGGGACTGGGCTGCTGAGGGTGCTTAGACCTTCGTGCAGGATGGAGGGGAGGAGTGGTGCCATTCAGAGAGGGCTGGGCCCCGCGCTGAGCACCTTACCCTGCCACATAGACATGTACCCCCGGCCACCCCCTAGCTGTGGATGCAAGGTAACCCCCCAACTCTGAGCATCAGTTTTCCCTTCCGTCAGATGAGAGCCTCCGTTACGTGCTAGGATGAGGGGGGCCTCTGGGGAAGCTCAGGAGGATGAAGGATCCCTGGTGTGTACCAGAATCAAGCACAGGCACCGCCACGTGGTGGGCTTCCCGGCCCGTTGTGGCCCCTCAGCTCCCAGGCTAGAGAGCCATCTGTTCTCCCCTGTCCTTCCCATCTCCTCTGCACACCTGGTGCTCTCCCCTCTGCACGGGGTTCCCTGGGGTGATGGGGCTGCAGCGTGGGCAAGGCAGCTCTCCAGGTACCTCACCCCTGCCCAGTCCCTGTCCCCATCTGAGTCCCGGCTGTGGGGCAGAGGCGCAGGGTCTCCCAGATGGGACGCGTTCCCACCTTTCACTGCTCCCCCTTCCCTTTCCTCCTGCCTCAGATTTTCATGTTCCAGCTGCTCCGGGGCCTTGCCTACTGCCACCGCCGCAAGATCCTGCACCGGGACCTGAAACCCCAGAACCTGCTCATCAATGAGAGGGGGGAGCTGAAGCTGGCTGACTTCGGTGAGGACCGGAGCCCCCAAGGCCAGGTGGGGGTCGGCCAGTCTCCTTAGAATGCGGTGCTGTTGCGAGGAGAGGATCAGTGCCCTGTCTGTCCACAGGGCTGGCCCGGGCCAAGTCAGTCCCCACGAAGACCTACTCCAATGAGGTGGTGACCCTGTGGTACAGGCCCCCCGACGTGCTGCTGGGGTCCACAGAGTACTCCACCCCCATTGACATGTGGTGAGTGAGTGTCACGGGACCCGGGGCAGGGGGACCTTCCACACCCCAGACTCCCTGCCGCTGCCCAAGTCCGTCTATGAGGGGCAGCCTCGCCTCCTGTGACCAGTAGCCATGCGGCAGCCTGTCGGACTGGCTGTTGCAGGATGAAGTCTGAACCACATCAGGGTTTCCTGTCTCTAAATAGACCCTCCAAGCCTGCTCGTGAAACATCCCCCAGGGCCCCCAGGGGGTTATGGAGGGCACAGGAGGCCCCCGCAGTGAATATGACAGCCCTTCCCAAGCATCAATCCTACTGAAAGTTTTGGAAAGAATATATTCTTAAAACAAGCATGGATATTGTTTATTGTTGTAGGATGAATTTTAAAACCGAAGCACAGGTTTCTGATGAGCGGCCCCCGCGCCCTGGGCCGGGTCCTTTAGGAGAACAGGTTTAAGACCTCTCTTCCAGTGGGAGCACACCACGTGGAAAACGTTTGAGAACGCTGCTTAGAGAACTGTCACAGAGTGAAAGGGGAGCGGTCAGAGCGTCCTAGAGCCCAGAGACACCCCCAGAGAGGGGCTTTAGTGGGGAAATTGGCTGTGCTAGGAGCCCCTGCTATCCTGCCCCACGCCCCACCCCCATCCCTGCCCCGGCGCGGCGCCGGAGCCGCTGTGGGGCAGGGCGTCGCAGTGGAGCAGCCCTCGGAAGGGTGGGCGTAAGGAGGCCCAGCCTGACGCGCCCCTGCCCATTGCTCCCCGCAGGGGCGTGGGCTGCATTCACTACGAGATGGTCACAGGGAGGCCCCTCTTCCCGGGCTCCACAGTCAAGGAGGAGCTGCACCTCATCTTTCGACTCCTCGGTCAGTCTCCTGCGCTCCCCCAACACGGCCACCAGGGGCGTCAGAACTCTGTCTAGCCCTGGCGCATAAAGGGACTGGGAAGAGCGGCTGCACCTGTGGCCTTGGCCATTTTCTGCCTCACCCCTACATTGCACGCCTCCCAGTCGCCCTTGGCCCTGGCTCCTTACCGTGCCTCCCGACCCCTTTTTTGTCTCCCCAGGGACCCCTGTAGAAGAGACATGGCCTGGTGTGATGGCCCTGTCCGAGTTCCGTGCCTATAACTTCCCCCAGTACCTCCCCCAGCCGCTCATCAGCCACGCTCCCAGGTAGCCTGCCTCCCCACACCTCTCCTGCTTGCAGTCCTGGCTATCCTGTCTCAAGGTGGCCACCCACCCCACCCTCCCCACCTCGCCCAGGCCAGGCCTGTGCCAGCTCCTTCCTCCTGCAGGTTGGACTCTGATGGCATCAACCTCCTGACCAGCCTTCTCCTGGTGAGTGTGCCCTCGGCTAGGTCCAGGAACGGGCACCAAAGACCGCTGAAGCCCTAAGAACCCACTCTGGCCCTCTGCCCATCTCTGTGCTCATGCTCACAAGTCTGAACTGCCCTCCACCCCTTACCCTCCACCCTACCCCCACCCAGGCCCAGAGGAGTGCCGGTGTCCCCAGACTCAGAGTGGGTGCACTCTGAATTCAAACTGCACTCTAAGTTCAAACCCACTCACTAGCTTGGGCAAGCTACAGAACTCTTCTGTGCTTCAGTTTCCTCAACGGCAGAGTGGAATTAATCATCCATATTTTACAAGGTGGCAGTGAGGCTAAATTGGGGTTGTGGAACACACTTAATATGGGGCATGGCATGGAGGAAGCACACCACAGAGATGCTTGTTGGCGTTCCGTAGTGGTGTTACTATTATTAATGGTATGGCTCTGGTTGCTTTAGCATCTGCATTTCTATCCGGAGAGGAGGTCACTCTCCTAAAGTCCCGTTTCTGGTTTTCTCCTGGTGGGAGCTTTGGGCTGGGTTGGAGGTGGGAGCAGACACAGTTGACCCCAGGGGCTTCTCGGCTTAGACTCAGGCCCCTCCATCTTGGCCATCTAACTTAGCATAGGAGTAGCACTTCCCAAAGGGGTCCCTGCAGCCCCCCGGCTGGGACCCAACATACCCCTGTGCTTTTCAGTATGAATCGAAGAGTCGCATATCAGCAGAGGCAGCCCTGAACCACCCCTACTTCCGGTCTCTGGGAGAGCAGGTGCACCAGCTCGAAGACAGTGAGTGCTGGGGGAGGTTGGGGCAGGGAGCAAGGCCACCCCAGAACCAGGAAAGGTGGCAGCAGGTGTCAGTGGAAGAACTGGAGCAAAAAGGCCAGAGGCCCTCGGTCCAGCTGAGCAGCCTTGGGCACATGGCTTCCCCTCCTTGGGTTCTCATTTGTGATTATGGGGCCAAACTGTGGCTCTGAGTTTCGGCCTGAAAGGCCTAGTTAGCTGCTCCAGGCCAGTCCTAGCTGAAGGGGTTCCGCAGCCACGGGGTGCACCAAGCTCCAGGCACTTGATGGGCGTAGGGGCCGCAGGCCCGAGGAGCAGGGCCTGCTCCCCTCAGTTCTCTCCCTGCCCTCCTCCTCTCTCGCTGCAGCTGCCTCCATCTTCTCCCTGAAGGAGATCCAGCTCCAGAAGGACCCAGGCTACCGGGGCCTGGCCTTTCAGCAGCCAGGTAGGGCCTTGTGCCTCCGCCCCTGCCCCTTGTTACGGAAGACCAGGACAGGCTGCTCCTCCCTCTGGAGGAACAGAGATGGGGCCCCGCAGCCCCTCGTGTGATGGGAAATCAGCATGGCCTCCCTTCCGGGGGCCCATGGGGAGCAGGGAAGGGGTGGGTTTCCCTATCTCTGGCTCAGGCTTCCTCCTCTAGTGTCTCCCTCCTCAACCCCCACCCTGGACCGAACTGGGCTGCATCTAACAAAGCCCTGATGAAGGTACATGCTCTCTCTGCTGTGTTCTCTCTGCAAGTCCTGAGCTCTCTAAGTGGCCTGCACCCTAGAGGACTGTACTTTGTCCCTAAACCGGCTGGTGTCCGGGGAGGTAGGGGGATGGCCTTAGAAGTGTCAGGCACTTTCCATGCAATGTCTCATTGAATCCTTAGACCCCCTTGAGGTTGGTACTATTAATGCTCCCCAGTCAATGAAACTGAAGCTGCGAGTGGTTAAGACACGATTTCAGGCAGCTCCTGAGTAGCCGAGACAGGACTTGAATCATGGACTGACTGGCTTCCAAGCACGCGCTCTTCCTCACTCTGTCTGCAGCTCAGGAGCACGCCCTTCCCCCCGGCCCAGCCTCCTCCCTGCAGTCCCCCTCTTCCCCTCTTTTCTCCAGGACGAGGGAAGAGCCGGCGACAGAGCATCTTCTGAGCTGTGCCCACCTGACTGCGGCTCGCAGGATGAGAGGTCGAGCTGACCACAACTGCAGGCAGGAGGGGGCTTCCGCGGCCCTCGGAGGACCGAGAAACGAGGGCTAAGGCTGGCCCAGAAGACGTCTTGCAGCTCTGCTGGCCATAGCTGGGTCCCGACCCTGCTTCCCACATGTCTCCCCAGTGGCCTTTGCCTGGACACCAACCCCTCCATCACCTGCCCTGGGAGGAAGTGAGGGGGAAGGGAGGGACCTTGGACTCTTTCCCACCCCAAAATCCTCGGGCATCCACATGGGATCCACAGGGACAGGAGAATCCAGCTGCCAGGCTGAGCACTGCACCCTGCACATGGGCACCACCATGCCTCCCCCAGGGACCTGCCTGTCTCACCAGTTTGGTGGAGCCCCTTACAGGAACCTTGGAGCCTACATACCTTTCGCCTTCTTCCCCTCTGAGAGCAGGAAGCAGTGTGGCACTTTTTCCAGGACCCTGGAATCCTTGGTACCAGTGTGTGTGCCAAAGCCCACCCCTCCCTCTCACCTGAGGAGTGGGTGTCCCTGTAGCAACAGGGGAATAGCAGCCCATCCCCACTGCCAGTCATCACCCCACCCTGTTCACGCTCCCCCTCCTTGTCAGAGTCCACCCCCCTCCCCCACCGCCGCATGCTGCTGGAATCCCAGCTGAGTCCAGAGGTGGCCTGGTACGGCCAGCTGCACTCCTGCACCTCCGCCGCCCTGCCTGTCTCCCTAGCCTGAATAGGACTGCCTGAAGGTGGTGGGTGGTTGAGCACTCACTGCCCTTGGAGCTCTGGCCCAGGCTCCCACCTGTCCACCCTTTCCCAATAGCGGCTCCTGCTTATCACATCTGCGTGCTGATAAGCCAGCCCTGGGCTAAGGTCCTGAGGACAGCACCCAGATATGCAGGGTCACCCTGACATTGGTGCCAGCCTGGCTTGCACAGCCTCCCCTGTCCCCTCCTTCCAAGCCCGTGTGGCCCTGTCCTTGCTGCACCCAGTCCTGCCACCAGCCTCCCCAAAGGGTGGTCACAAGAAGTCAGGTGTAAATGCCACCATGACATAGAGGAAAGTGGGATGGGACAGGACAGACTTGGATCCCGAGAGCCCCACCCCAGGGGGCTGGGAGTATGAGGGGCCTTGGCTCCAAAGAAGGCACTCCTCGGCCCCCTTCAGAGCATGCCTGTTGTGTCCCCAAGGGTGCCTCCACGCTCGGCTGAGTCTTGAGTAGCCAGGCCAAGCAAGAGCCAGGCCCCATCTGTCTATACCAGCCCTGGCCCAGCCCCACCCCTCAGCCTGAGGAGCAGCCCTGGAGGGTCTTCGCCTCCCTGTGAGTCCCTCCACTTCTCATCCAGGGTACTGTGAATGTCCTCTGACTCAGCCAAAGATAGGTGACATGTTTAATTCATGTACTAAAAGGAGCAGGCATTCGCATGCAGAAAAGCTGAATTTGACAGATTGATGCCAAACATGGAGGCCTTCTCCGGGTCTCAGGAGTGCGGGTAGGCTGTGTGTGTGTGTGTGTGTGTGTGTGTGTGTGTGTGTGTGTGTGTGTATAAAGTGCAGAGAGAGTTAAATTTGTGTGTGTCTCTGAACCCACCTGGCCGGTAGGAGGGGTGCCCTCCACCCTCTCTGCTGTATTTTGGATGCTGCTTCGTTTAGGACCAGAAGTCAACTCTGGGTGTTGTGGGTGCTTGAGGAGGAGGCCCGAATCCAGCCTTGGCCCAGGTGGTGCCTGAGGCCAGGACAGTGAAGACAGTCCGGGGAGGGGTCTATGGTTCTGTCCACTGGAACCAGCCCTTGTTCTCCCCCAACCAAGTGGCTCCCTGACTTGGGAGGGAGGAAGTTTCAAGAGTGTTGACATAGTGGATGGCCAAGGCCAGGGAAGCAAAACTAGGTCCAAACCTCACAGTGATTCTGGGCCCCCTGGACTCCATGTCCCCAGAGCTGCCCAGACCGCCTCTTAACCCCGCATCTGCCTGCAACCTCCTCTCACACACCCCTCCCCCGCAGTCCTCAGCACCCTGCTCTGTCCCCAGCTCAGTGTCTGGGTGTGTCTCCCGAGACTGCTCGGAGAATGTGAGGCTCCTGAGCCGCTCCTGACCTCCCTGCTCAGTGAACTCATCTGGGGTGGCTGCTTTCCGGAGGAGGAAGCTAGTACTGAAGGTGGGTGATGTCTCCCAAAGCCCTGCATGGAAGGAGCAGACAAGGACTTGATGCTCAGGCCACCAGGTCACCAGCCTAGACCTCCTCATCCTTTTGGAGACAGCCAGTCTCCAAGCTGTAGGACAGTCCGTGCTCCGTGAGAGGGCAGGGGCCAGGAAACGCAAGAGTGGGAACCAGAGTCAGGCCTTTTGGGCTGAGTCTGGAAGGAGGCTGGATGGGACCTGATGTTCGTGAAGCTCTGTGCAATGTACCAGTCTGTGCGTAGAGGCGTCTCCAGAGCCTCACGATGGTCCCATTTCTCCCCCCTTTGCAGGTGAGAACGGGGAGGTTCCCAGCCTTCAAAGACTTGTCCGGGGTCACGTAGCAAATTAGAATCCCTGGTCTGTCTTCAATCCCAGCCCTTGGTCTTCAGGGAGGGGTGGGAGTGGAGAAGGGGAAGGTGCAGACGGTGTGGAGTCCCAGGAACCTGGGCAACCAGGGTAGGATCGGGGGCAGACCCTGCTCTGCTGGAGCACCTTGCAAGACCACCAGTGAGTTACAGGCAGTGGCCACCCACCAGTTCACAGAGGCCCCTGTTCCTTTAAGACTCTTCCTTGGGGGTCGCTGATTTTGCTGTCTCAGCTTCAGGCCTTTGCTAAGGCTCACATGGGCTGGGGGACTTAAGAAGCACTCTGAGTTTCTGCCCTAGAAGCCTGCGGGGGGCTCAGCTGGACAGGCTTACACTATGTAGTTAGTGCTCCAAAGCCTTCCGTAGGAAAACAAAGGTTTCAGAGAAGGAAGCTGGAGGGGCCTGGCGGCTGGTTACCACCCGCCGGGGCAGAACTGCGAGGGCTGCCAGCGGGCTCTCCAGCGGCCACATGGCCACAACACAGGGCCTGTGGCCTGGAGCCCTCTGTTTCCTGGGCACCCCCCACCCCACCCCACCATCACGTCCTGCTTCCTGGTAGCTCTTACAAACAGGGGCCTGCCCTATTCAGTGGGAGTCTGGGGCTAAAGTCTCCTTTAGCAAGTCATTTCCCTCTCCGGCCTCACTTTTGCCGTCTGACGGCACGGGTCAGGAATGCCCAGGGGCCTGACTGGCCATTCCCTTCACGTGCCCACTGGCAGGAGCCCCGCAGTGCCTCAGGGAAGGTCCTGTTTGCCAGGGAGGCGGTGACACCAGATCGCACACTGGGTCCTGACCCGCATCAGCTCCCCCACAGATGGGACCTGGGGCTGGTTCTCCGCCGCCCTCCCTTCCCCACCCCCTGTGGGCTCCCAGTCACCCTGTCCCTACGGTCTGGTCCGAGCCCTGTGATCAGGGCTGACGCCCAACCCTTCTCTTTGTCCCGCTAGGCTACCTGGGCCAGCCGAGTGCTGGACGCCGTTGGCAGACCTCCTCCCTCCCTTCTCGGAGCAGCTCAGCCCCTCCGGCCCATCTTTGCCCTGACCCCTGCTTCCAGTCTCGACACTGCAGCACCCCACGAGCCCCTCTGTCTCCAAAGCAAGCGGTCAGCACCATGAGTTGGTCACAGCCAGGCCCTGTGCTGGGCATCAGGACACTAAGATGCATGACTCCGCCCTCACCTTCCAGCAGCAGACCCGCTGGTGAAAGTGGCCTTCCTTACCACAGATTTTCATGAAGCGCGCACTGCGTGCCGGGCCCGGGGCCGTGAGTAAGACCACCATGTCTTCGCTCTCCGAGCTTAGAAAGACACCACCCAGATGAACACACGGTCCATCGAGGGGTCAAGTGTGGTGAAGCGAGATCAAGCCAGGGCAGGGAGACGCGATGGCACAGGGTGAGGGACAGGCGGGGCGGCGGGCAGCTCCGATGGGGCGGCAGCTGCCCTTTGTCCACTGCCTTCTGCGCTCATCGTCCTTTCCTCCTCTCCCTCCTGCCCTCCATCTCTCCTCCTCCCTTTCCCACTGTCACTGGCTTTTTCTGCCCCTCCCGTCCTTCCTCTTCTGGGGGTGGCCCTGGTCACACTGACACCCAGAGAACAATCCTCTCATCGGGCCTCTTCCCCAAGGAAGAAGACTGCAGCCTCTCACTGTCCGCCCCAAACCTCACTCCCCAGAAGAGTTTTCTTGATATCCATCCTTGTCCCTCTCTCCTGCCCGTTGGCCCCTAGGCCCTCGTGTCCTAGGACCCCAACACAAGGCATGGGGTGCTGTGGACGTGGCTGTGTGGCAGGTACTTGGCGCTGCCCTCCCGGGTCCTTGCCTGAAGCTTCTAGGCCAGCCCTCCTCCTTGCCCGAAGCTTCTAGGCCAGCCCCTCGTCTTCCCCTCTCCTCCCGAGCACCTTTCCTCTCTCGCTCATCATTCGTCTGAGGAGTCCTGACTCTGCGCCAGGCGGTGCCAGGACCTGAGATGCACACACGACTAACTCAGGCCCCCCTCGCAGGCACTTGGCGCCCAGGAGTCCCCAGGATGTGGTCTTTGCTTCCTTCTGTGAGGGCACTGTCACCTGGGGGGAAAGGAATCGTCACTCAGTCATTCTTTTAAAATTTACCAATTTTTTGAAAAAAAATATATCAGATACAACAAAAACTCTTCATGCCATCCGTGTCTGCCCAGGAGGAGGGACCAGCTGGGCACTGCGTTCCTGGGAGGAGTCTTGCACATCCCAGGCTCCAAAGTACACAGAACTGGATTCAAATCCCAGCTCTGCTGCGTGAAAGCTGTGTCACCTCCAGCATGTAACTTAACCTCTCTGTGCCATGGTTTCCTTTTTAAAACGATAGTGAGAACACCTTTTCACAGGGTGGTAAGGATTCACACCACAGAGCACTCAGCAAGTGGTAGCATTCACATCTCCCTGCACACACACACCCCCATCTCCCTGCACACACACACCCCCTCCGCCACCACAGAAATTCCAGCTTCACCGGGGGTCCCAGTCCTGGCATAAAATTGGGTCGTACTTCTGCTTTTCGTGCTTTCTTCACCCTGGATAAGATCTCCGTTACAAGAACGTATTAAGCGTATTCTAACTAAATGATTCTGTGAGGCTTTAAGAAGAGGACCTCTGCCCTGAGTTTTGTCTCTAGAGAGTTTCACATGCAGCTGGTGAAGTGGACATTCGAGGAGAGTCGACAGTAAAAAGCATCGGGTCACAGGTGTCACTCAAAGTGCACCAGTTGCCTTCTGAGACAGTGAGCCCTCTGTCCCGAGGGACATCCAAGTGGGGGCTGGGAGACCACCTGATGGGAGCTCCAGAGGCATGCACTGCCACTGGGAAGCCTTACCAGGTTTCGGAGGAAGGGGCCCGCTTGAGGTCAGCCTGGTCTGCGCCTGGCCTGACCGAGTGCCTTGGGTCTCTACTCCGCCAAGAGGGCAGCAAGGCACGACGTGCCTGTGAGAAGCGCTGCCCAGAGAAGCTGAGAGAGATGCGGCTTCGGGCCGGCAAGCACCCTGCCCTTGGATTTCAAGGTGCCTGGGTCCCTTCCCGCTCTGGCCACTCACTTGGAGGCCAAACTTCCTTGGCCTTTCAAGACCTGGGCCTGACTAGGGTTCGGGAACGAACTAACCTGGGATCCCTGAAGCCGGAGCTGGTGAGGGAGGGAGGGCTACTGCGGGGAAGAGGGGACGGGCCCAGGGGTTCGGGCCCAGTTCTGCGTCCTGCCTTGGGCAGATGCAAGGTTGCCCTTAGCCACCTGTGACCTACACCTCCAGGCAAGTGCTGTACTTGGCACTGGAACTGGCTGCTCAGCTTCATGGCACCAGAAGAGCGGGGAGGTTTGGGATCCTTAAGCAAGAGGCAGTACAGTGCAGGGTCCAAACTCAGCTGCCTCGGCTTGGATCCTGGCTCCACCACTTCCTAGTTAAGGGGCCACATGCCTCAAGTTTCCCTTCTGCAAAATGAGGTGATCATAGAATCAGCATGGAGATGGAGTTTACATGTGGAAAGCTCCCAGAATCCATGGCCACATAGAATCACCACGTAGGTGTCGGCTGTTAAGTCACCTGCCCCCAGGTAGAAGCAGGCCTCGGTCACCGGACAGGGGGAGGGCTGCACGGGGCCCGGGGGTGAGTAAAAGCCCTTCTGTCCGTGGGCGGCCACCCATCCTCCCGACTGCCACCAGACTTCAGAATTCTCGTGTCTCTTACCCTAACAGATGTATGTGTTAGACAAAGGACTGTGAGCTGAACAAACATTATCTAAGTTTTTAAAAAATTCACATTTAAAAACAAATCTCCTTGGCCCAAACCACTCTGTGAAACACTAAAGATTCAGAAATAATTAAAGAGCGCTCTCTCCACAAGGAACTCAGTGTCTGCTCAGGGCCAGATAAGTCCGTTGCAGAAATAATAACAATAATGGCTTCAAAGTGGGCTCCTTTATCTGTGTTCTCCAGATGCCCAGTGATAATCCCAGCGGGTTCGAGCAGCCGGCCTGGGGCTGCTCCTTTCTGCTGCCCTCCCTCCCCCTCCTCAGCCTCTGCAGGGGCCATCGGTCTTACAGGCCTTGGAGAGTGAGTTGGACTTTCACCCCGTACGTAGGCTCAGTTCCCAGTTGTGAATGACATGAATTAGCCTCAAAATGAAACACTTGATACACTAGGAACCTGCAGGAACCCACCCTTCCCAGTCCATCCCATCTCTTCCCCTCCGCCTCAAGCTCAGACCTCTTTGGAAGTGAGTGTCCCTTTACAGTCACATGGTCTTACTTCTAGGTGTGTCCAAACCCTAACTGCCCACCCCTCTTTCTTCCTCCACCCCCCAGAATATGCAAGAGGATGTGACCGCAAGCTGCAAGGAGCTTCTAGACATCTCACTGACTGCCCCACCGCTTTCTCTAAGGGGCAATGCTCTCCCAAGCAAGGTGCCTAGGGCCTTCTCGCCCAGCCCTGACTGTCCCTCCAGGTCCGTGTCCGAGCACCCACTGCACACTCTCCGCTCTTCCACCAGACCAAGGTCCCCTTTCCCTGAAGGTGCTTCCTCCCTCAAGCCTTTGCACCTCCATCTGTGCATGTTCCCTCCACAGTCCCAGCTGAGTCAGACTCACCGGGCCTTGGCCAGGTGTCTTCTCCTTGCTGGGACTCAGGGCTGTTGTCCCTACAATGAGTGGGGGCCGCAGATGACCTTAGAGTGTTCTCCCTGCTCCCAGTTTTACATAAACCGGTCTGTTCCCACTTCAGCATTTTGTAGGAGCCATTTCCCTCTCTTCTTTGAAGCATGCCTCAAACTCTCCTCCTCCAAGAAGCCTTTCTTGATCAACTGCATGAACACTGCGGGCTTGGTTCTGATGCCACAAAGTAGGCCTACACCGATTCGGATGCAAGAGGCTCATGAAGGCCTTAGCCCCTCATAACCTCCATTGCCCAAATAGACACAACCTAAGTAAAAAGTCTGAATTCTAGGAAAGACCTCTAACACTCCCCACCCCAGCCCTGCTCCCAAGCCTGACAAGCTAGGAACTCTTACAGTCTGCAGTCCGCACTCAAGCTTCGAAACCATCTGTCAGCTCTCTGTCCTGGTCCGGGCTGTGAGCTGCCTGGACCGAAGAGTGCCATGCTCTCCTGAGTGTGAGCTCCCTCAGGTGGGCCACCCCATCCCCCAGTTGCTTTGTTAGTAATGACACCAGTTGGTGACCCAGTGATTCCTTTATAAATGCTGAGGCACTTTCAGGCACAGTAGTCCATTTTGTTCTGAAAACATCCTGTGAGGGTGACCGGGCTGGGACAAATACACAATTCATGGCTGTGGAGACTGAGGCCCTAGGAGACCGAACACCTGCGCACACGGGCAGTGAAGTGACAAAGCCGGGGGTCCCGCCAGATCCACCCACCTGCCTCGCCGCGCTCTGAACTGCTCTGTTTGCCAGCTCAGATTTTAATCCGTTCCAGCGTCAGGGCTGTTGAGCAGTGGTCCTGGGCCGGCAGCTGAGCCAGAATAAGCAGTTCTGACTTCTAATCTGACTCACCCAGCTGGTTCACTTGTAGCCAAGCTGGGGAAATTTGGTCACATTCCCACTTCTCCCCTTCCCCTCGTCCACAGCTGCTCTCCACGCCACCTCCAGGTCCGGGAGCCTCGGGGCGGGAGCCGGGTGGGGTCCCAGGAGGATGTGAGCCCATGGGTGGGATGTTTTTCCTACTCAGCATTGTTCTGCCCTTCCCATTGTGTGGGCTGAGAGCAGGACGTCACCAAGTCGCCTGGCAGGCTTTCATCAGAGCTGGGGAACATTTCCGGAGGGAGCTGACCTGTTATGAATGGCTGAAGCTTTTTCAAAGCTTTGGCATTCCCCTGGACTCGGAGATGGCCCGCTCCTGGCAGCAGCTACAGGGCTAAGGGTCCCAGGGACCTTGGCAGACCTGTGGCTTGCCAAGGGGCCTTTTGCTTCAGCAGGAGGAGTTTGGGAAGGGAAATGGGACGTGGGAGTGGGAAAGGGCTGGTGGATGAAGGGCTTGGCTAGTGGGCATTGATCCAAAATTGGTATTTTGTTCATAACCTCTGACCCTGGCTTGAAATGACATGCACCTAAGGATGGGAATGGACCTAGTTATCTTTGAAAAGCTTCATGGAGCTCTCCTCGGAGGAAATGCAAGGTCAGAATTGTTTTAAAGCTGCTCAGTGTTTGCCGTGGGGTGAGTAACGCTCCATGTTCTCAACTCGCAGTTCTTCCTTCCCAGGGAAGGCATTTCTTCTCGCACCCTCTCCTGACTGCTAGCTGGGCGTGCCTCCAGAGTGGTGCCTAGGTGCCACGTTTTCTCCTGGCTTCGTTTAATGCCCACAGCAAGACCAACAGGCAGGTATAGCCCCCCCCCCGCCCGTTTCTTACAGATGAGGACACTGGGTCTCCAGACCATACAGCTAATTTTTGTGGCAGATCTGGGATTTGAACCTGGGTCTGTGACACTCCAAAGTCCACGCCGTGCAGTGGGGTGCCTCAGACATTCATGTGCATCAGAATTGGTTGGGATGCTGGCTGAGAATGCAGATCTCTGGGCCCTGTCCCCTCTCCCCCATTTTAGTTCAGTAAATCAGGGTGGGGACAAATAACAGGTGACTCTAAAGCAGTGGCCACGGTTGAGGAACACTGCCTTGGGGGCCAGCTCTGTTCTATGACTTAAGCCCAAAGAGCAGCATCCAGGTCTGAAAACACAGGCGGGGGGTGGGGGGGCTCAGGCCCCTACCAAGACCTCAAAAGGTGGCCCTGTGCCCTCACTCATCCCTCGGAATGGAGCAGCAGCCTAGAACCTCTGAAGGCAAAGAACCAGTCCACAGCCTAGAAAAGTCTCCCATTGTCCTCTTGACATTTTTAACCCATAAGAGGGGAACCTGAGCAAAGAAATCAGGGATAGAGGGGCTCTCATTTTACCCCTCAGGTGTTTATGGACTTCCGCCATGGGTAGGGGCTTGGGAGACACCTCTGAGATCTGGAGATGCTGGGTAAAGCAGGCTTCTCAGAACTGGGTGTGTCAGGAACCTCTTGCTGCAGAATTACCTGGGGTTTGCTAAGAAGGCAGTGTCCTGGGCCCCACCTCCATGGTCAGAAACTCTACGGGGAATCTGCATTAAATGCACTCCCCAGGCAATTCTGAGGCAAGTAGAGGTTTTCAATTCTGGAAGAAAAGGAAATCCTGAGGCCCAAGCACCAGAGCTGCAGTGCTGGCAGGAGAACTGGGGTGCGGCTGTGGGTCAGTGCGGGGTGCGCCGCTCTTGGTGTGCGGGGTTCTGGGTTTGAAGTCTTGGTTGGCCACTCTGGTCCTAGGCACACGACCACCTCGCTGAGCTCGATTCCTCACAGGCCTAAGGAGGATAATCTGGTCCACATCACCACACGGCTGGGAAGACCCAGTGAGCGCGCAGTAGGCACTGCTTGGCCAGTGCCAGGTGTGTGGTGAAAGGAGCTTAGTCGGTGTCTTCAGGCGATACCAACAGAGGGCTCCCAGCAACCCCCAGTGGGTGCTGACCCATGTCGCTGTGCTGGGAAGCCAAAGGCTCGTTGGGCGCGGGGGTCGGAACTCAGAATTGGGACTCCGGACTAGATGGAGTGGCCTGGGACCCCCTCTGAGGGCCAGGGGTCAGGCTGAGGCCTGAGGGTCAGGTCGGAGGGCTGCTGCTCCCCCTTTACTCCCCTGTCCATCCACACCCAAAGCCCTCGACTTCTCTCCAGAAGGCCACACCAAAAGCAGGGGCTCTGCTGGGTCAGCTCTGGGGCCCTCCCCCAACCTACCCTCGCTGTTTCTCACCCTGTTCCCTGGAGTTGCCTCTGCTGGGCTGGGGCGTCTAACCAGTCCTGCTTTCCTCCCTTCCTCCGTCCGCCCTGGGATGGCCCCGAGGACCTATCTCCTTCCTTGACCCTCATGCCCTCTTTAGAGGTTCCTTTTCCCCTCCGCACCTTAAGAAGCCCACAGGTACCCTCAGGCCAACCGCCAGCTCACTCATGGGGATAAACCAACTTACACCCAGCAGGTGGACGGGGCACGCGAGGCCCTCCCTGGGAACGTGTGTACGTCACAGTGAGGCACCAGGAAGGTGAGAGGTGCAGTGGGACTGGGGGAGGGCCTCTCCTCTGGCAGTGTAGCCGGAAGGTTAAGAGCACAGGCTTCGGAGCCTGAAGGTCCAAGTCTTGGCCAGGCCGTTCACTGGGTGAGCGATCTTGTGCCACCTGTGTCACCTCTCTGTGCCTGCATTTCCTGATGTGTACAACACAGATGTAATAAACATGCCCACTTCCTTCACATGGGGAAAGAACTCAGAGATGTCTGGCACAGATCAGACACTCGGTAAATGTTAGCCATGTTGCTTATTGATGCAAGGATTTTGAACATGGGGAGACTTTATAGTTTGGCTCCATAGGTCTGCCTGTGTGTGCCCGCCACATCCAAAGTCAGCTCTGGCTGCCCTCCCTTGGATGTGATGCTGCGGATGGAGCTGTGTCCCAGTTCCCGGACGGGGATTTACTCTCCTGGTGAATCTCCTTGAGAATAAGGATAAGGATGAGAGCCTCAGAGGCCAGATTAGGGGACAGCATGAGTATGTCTTAAGCCAGGATCTAGATGGCTGTGGAAAGAATGTGACATCTGCTCTGCTCTGCCACTTCCTTTAAGCGCAGCTTCCACATGAACTGGGGACAGCTTATGAACCAACGGGTCTCAGCACTCTGAGAAACTGGAAAGAGTGGGGTTCTCTGATGGCTCGCTCTTCTGCAGGAATCTGAGAGAAGGCACAGAACAGACTCGAACCCTCCAGGGAAGGGGGACAGATGGCAGGGTCTGCTGTAGTTACTCCTCCTGCCCCGTCTCCTCCCCCCTCCCCTCCCAGCTACCCGCCCTCTGGAAAGGGGCAGGCCGGAAGACTGGAAGACTCCTGAGTGGGGGGCTTGGAGGGATGTGGGAGTCTCTGGGGCAAGTGTCACCTCATCTCCCAACCCCACTTGCTCCAACCAATGTGAAGAAAGAACCTCCTCTCCCTCCCTTCCCCCTCAGGCAGACCAGCCATCCTGGGAGAGCCCTTTCCTCTCAAGCTGGACCACTGGGTTTGGTCCAGGACCGTTACTGATTTGGACGGTGTAATGCTCTGCAGAATGCCGCTAGGTAGAGGGCCTTGCCAGGAGGGGCACAGGACTGCAGCTGGGTCAGGCAGAGCACAGAGATCACACCCCAGAAACTTGCACCAGCAGAAAGAGGACACCCAAGTGAACTGAGGGCCGCGGCCAGCAGTAACTGTCAGCATCTCCAGCTCGCGGAGGTGGGAGGAAGCAGCCAGAGGACAGTGGGGCCCACGTGTGTCAGCGATCACCTTGAGTCAGGGCTGGGCTACACCTGGAAACTCCGTGATTCATAAGACAAGGGCCACACACATGAGGAATCCAGTCCCGGGGAGAAAGTGGTTACCTGGGCACAAAGGAGGGAGCCGCTGATTCTATCTGAGAGGGGACATTTGAGCCGGACAGTGCAGGCCGGGTCCCATTTCTGCAGGCCAGGGGAGAACAGCCAAGAGGCCTTGTTCAGGAGCCACGAGTCCTCCTGTGGGGGGCAGCAGGGATGACAGAAGAGGAGGGAGCGCAGACAGAGGCCTCACACTGAAGGGACTGGGCCGTATCCCATGGACAGAGGGAGGAGGCAGCAGACAGGACTCTCTCCTGATTTTTAGAAGCCGTATATCCCCATCATAAAAACTTGGGGGAGAAACAGAAAAGGGATAAAAAAGAAACTCAAAATCACTCATATGCCAACTACCCAGAAATGACCGTGGTGAACATTTTGCTGTTTTCCTTTCAGATCCTTTTTTATAAAGAGCGCATATGACAAATACAATATGTAATGTACAGGCATATTAATATAGCAAACTCATCTTTCATGTTTAAAGATCATGTTATCTTAGAGCTTATTATGCATTCAGAGAATATATAGATTAACATTTGTGCAAGTTATTTTACAGGAATGGGCAAAAGTAGGCTTACAGTTGTACGTAAGTGAAAGAGTTCACTCTTGTATTATTTATTAATTACTATATCATTTATCTGTATTACAAATGTAAACCTACTTTGGCCTGCCCCTGTATAATAACTTAGCATCATATGTGTGCTTTTTAAAAAAACTAAATTGAGATGATACAAAGGGGGAGTTTTACATTTTATTTATTTATGTATTTTTAATAGGCAATACATTCATGTGCTCCATAATTCACAAGGCACAAGAGTGTGTATAGTGAAAACGTCTCCCACCATCTAGTTCCCTCCGTGGACTCGATGAGTGTTGCTGTGACCTTCTGGCAGTTTTACGCACAGACAAGAAGATAAACGCATTAGTTTCTCCCCCTTTACTCAAATGCTACACAAATGTTAGCCACTCATTCTACATCCTTCAGTTTTTCTTAATCTATCTTACATACTATTTCCTATTGATATAAAGTTTTCTCATTACATGGCTGAATTGTGACTTATTTAGCAAGTCTCTTCTAACGGTTGGGTTGTCCACACTGTTGCTTGGTAAAAGCGCTGGAATAAATCACTGTGAACATGTGACTGTGCACGAGTCCAACTCTAGCTGCAGGATAACTTCCTAGAGGCGCAACTGCAGGTCAAAGGGCAGATGCAGCTGTACTTTTGATGGACATTGCCAAACAGCCCTCTGTAGAGGCAATACTAATTGTTTTTTTTTTTAAGATTTTATTTATTTATTCTTAAAGAGGGGGGAAGGGAGTGAGAAAGAGAGGGAGAGAAACACTGATCAGCTGCCTCTCATGCGCACCCTGACTAGGGACCTGGCCCACAACCCAGGCATCCGCTCTGATCGGGAATCGAACCAGCAACCTTTTGCTTTGCAGGAAAATACCCAACCCAACTGAGCCACACTGGCCAGGGCAATACTAATTGCTTTAAATTATCCCTCTCTTGATGTAAATGAGGGTTAAATGCAGGTCTGAATTTAGAGTGTAAGGAGACTGGACTAGAAGTGGGCAGTCAGGGAGAGAGGAGGCTGCCGCAAGCGTACAGAAGAAACCGCTCGGAATTAAACGATGGGTCAGAACCACAACCCAGAGGCAGTGCATGGGGCTGCAGCTGTAACTTCAGGAAAGTGCTGGACGTAGAACCAACAGGATAGAGACCTCAGTGGGCGTTTGGACACAAGGGGGCCAAGGTCTCGGACGAGGCAACTGTCTTAAGTGGAGAGATGGGCAAAGCAAAAGCAGCTGGAGAGGAAGGAGCCCCCCAGATTTCAGGGGCCTCCACTCCCCGACCTGTAGCGGCTTATTATAAGGCTGAAACTCTTAACTGGCTTCATTCTCCTACATCAAGGAGAATGACCTTCATTCTGAAAAAGGTAAGAGTCACATGAAGAGGAAATTGAAGATTTCTTTTTAAAGATGAGACTGTTGGCCACATGTGTTTGCCATTTCTCCATCTGTGATCCCACTAAAATGATAATTAAGCAATAAAGAAAAGTACATTCGCCTAAGGATGAGGAGAACAGGAGGGAGGCCACAGCGGAGAACCATTCTCAGCAAGTACGTGGGAGCTGGGAACCAGAGAAGAGGTGGTCGCTGCTGAAGGAGGTGGGCCACAGAACTGCAACGTCAGTGAAAGGTGTTAGAAGGCAGGAGAATCAGAGAACAGTTCTGATACATGAACAGCAGTGTGTCTGGAGTGGGGGTGGGGGAAGTACAAAGAAAATGGACAGGAAGACATTCTCAAATGAAATAACAAAATAATTTTCCAAGGCTAAAGGGCAGAATTTTCAAGTGAAAAAGGGACACCAAGAATCCCACCAGGAATGAATAAAAGCACCACTACGGCGAAACTTCCGAATAGCAATGATAAAGACAAGACCCTGAAAATATCCTCAGAGGGAAGAAATGTTTACCTCTAAAAATATAATAGTCACAGGGTCTGGGGGAGGGCCGGCAGGTGTCCTGTCCGGATGCGAAGGTGGCAAGAAAGCACCTCTGAAGCAGCCCAAGAAGCAGGCCGAAGAGATGGATGAGATAAGGCATGCAAGCAGAAGAAACTGGAAGGCCAGGCAAGAGGCCCCCCGGCCACCGATGGAATTGAGAACCTGGCAAAAAGTGAGCCGTTGCGTGTGCCTGGGGCAATGGCGATCCTTAATTCCATCCCTGTTTGAACATACGGGTTCCTGTCATAACGTCTTATGTCATCTGTAGCTGCAAAGCAGTGTTGTCTTGGAGCCTGTCGTACATTTAAGAACAAACTTCCGTAAATCACCATCACCACCATTGTTGTCATCATGCAGGGGCTCATCTCTTTAGTTCTCACTCAGCCATTTCGACCTTCGCTCAGAGGTCAGTGAGCCCAGCCCAGCATCCTGTCCCAGTGTGTCCTTCAGTCTCTGTTCCAGCCTGAACTCTGTGCCTCCTGCAGTTAAACCAGCTCATTTGAAAAAATAAAACAATACATCAATCAATAAATAATCAGACTGGCCTCGGGATTCTCACAATGTCTTCAACATGTTGTGAAAAAGAGCAATTTTCAACCAAGAAGTCTGTACCCATCCGAATTACCATTCAAGTAGGAGGACAGAGCTGTGACACTTCCTGAAAGGAGGGACTCGGAAGATCTGCGTGCCACACACCCCTTCTTAAGAAATTACTTGACCACATGATCAGCAAAAGAATAGTGTAAACAGAGAAGGAAAAGGGAGGGAGGAGAGAACATACTACACTCCAGTGGGGCCAGCCCAGGGCGCCAGCGAGAGGAAGAAACCCTGGGCTGAGGGCGCCGTGGTGGAAAAGCGACATCCAAAGGAGAGCGCGAGGGAGAGCGCCCTGCGCGAGAGGCCCCGGGGAGCTGGGGCCCCTCCTAAGGTAAGCAGAGCACTGGACGTGCTGAAAACGTCACGGCAAGTAAGGAGAAGAGAAAGAAGGAGGAGATGAAGAACGCACTTTGAAACTCCATAAAAACTAAAACAGATAAAAGAAGGAAATGTCATCAGACTTTACTGGCTCTGCCATAAACAATGTTTACACTGTCACAGATGTAAACATTGTTGACCGGATTTAAACTTTTAGAACCAACCCGTAGGTAAAACACAGGACACTTAACTATGATTAGAAAATGAGAATGTAAATACTATTGACACTGAGCACTTAAACTAGGTGTTCAGGAGATGGAAGTTGGGGAGGAGTGGCAACATTACCCTTACCCTTCAAAACAGTGAGTCGAATTGCGGTCGGGAGCTGGTGGGATGAGGCATAAAGACACACATGTCACTTAAAGCAACAAAGGCAGCCAGCAGATTTGTTTCATCTCAGGGAAACTGAATGAAAATAGCTGTGCGGCCACGTTGGGAGTAGGGGAGGGGAGGGTTGTTTGGGCGATATATGTGCATTAAATCCTCATCTTTCATACTTACAGATCCACAGAGGATGTTTTAAATGGAGACATTTAGAAAGAGCAGCAGAAGCATATTATTTGGAGAGATGAGAGTATCCTCCCAGAATGAGATGCCGAAAGAGTTAGAGGCACTGGTCCCCCAGGAGCGGGACTGCACAGGGTGGGGGGTGCAGCGTGAGGCAGGACAGTTTGCTGCAGGTGCTTCTGTTTGGCTTCATTTTTAACCATGTGCGCAAGTTACCTGGTGTAAAAATCTAAGTGCGTCACCCGATAGAGAAGAAGGTAGATGGTGAGAGCTTGTATGACAGCTGATGAGTTCTGGGGGTCAGGTTCAGATGAATAAGACACCAGAGACCTGAACTACCTGCAGGCAGGACTGAAAACAACCCGGACAAATGATGAGGACGCTGGAGAAGAGAAAACGTTCTGATTTTCACAGAGACAGAAGGTATTTTTGGAAACTATAGACCAAGCAGCTCAATATAGAATCCTGGCAAAATTCTAGCGCAGATTATTAAACAGATGGCTTGGGAGCGCTTTGTGATTTATTTATATATTTATACTTTGCCTCATTTCAAAAAGAAGGATTTGCAGTAGCTTACAGATACATACAATACAGTAAGATTTTTTTAATTTAATGAGAAAAGATGATCAAAAACTGAAATAGAGTTACCACATGACCCAGCAAACCCACCCATTAGGTACGACACCCAAGAGAACTGAAACAAGTTCACACCAACACTCACACAGGATGGTTCCTAGTGGCATTACTCATGACAGCCAAAAAGCGGAGACCCGGAGGTGCACTGACGGGCGGACGGACAGGTAAACAAAAGGTGGTTCATCGGTACCATGGAATGTTATTCAGCCATAAAAAGGAAGCACAGATTCCTGCTATGATGTGGATGAACCTTGAAAACATTATGCTAAGGGAATGAACCCAGACACAAAAGGCCACTTACTATATGATCCAGTTTATATGAAAAGTCCAAAACAGGCCACCCACAGACTCAGGGAGCAGACCACTGGTGCCGAAGGCTGGAGGGAGGTGGGAATGACAGTGACTGCTAATGGGTATAGAGTCTCCTCTTGGGGGGTGTGAAAGTGTTCTGGAGTCAGGTAGTTGATGATCACACCTTGTGACTACTAAAACCCACTGAATCATACTCTTTAAAAGAGTGAATTTTGCCCCAGCTGGTGTAGCTCAGTGGATTGAGTTCAGGCCCGCAAACCAAAGGGTCACCGGTTCGATTCCCAGTCAGGACACATGCCTGGGCTGCACGCCCCCACCGGGGACCACACACTGGGTCCCAGGTGGGGGTGTGCAGGAGGCAACCACACATTGGTGTTTCTCTTCCTGTCTTCCTCCTTCCCTTCCCCTCTCTCTAAAAGTAAATAATAAAATCTTTTTAAAAATAAGAGTGAATTTTACAGTATGTAAATAATGTCTCAGTTAAAAAGCATGATTAAGAAAAAACAAGGAAAGGAGGGTGAGAAGAAAAGAACAGAAAATAAAGAGGAATCAAGTCAGTACACAATGCAAATACCGTGGAATTCTACATAGGTGATAAAGGTGGACCGTGACTGTGGCCATGAGCTTTCCAGCAGCTCCTATGAGCTTGGAAAACAGTGTTGTTACCTGATTCCCAGTATCCTTAAGATAAACACGAACTGGTTGCTCAGGAGAATCACAGCTTTTCCTGATACTGATGCCCAATGGAAATCGTTCCTATGTGTCCTCATGAAGGGGTCCCAGTGGCCACAACATCTCCACTGTAACTCCAGTAACTTACCCTAGGGGCCTGTGAGCTAGACGTAAACCCATAATTCCATACAGGCACGTCAATGATGGGCCTAACTAAGCACCGCAGGCTGCATGAGCGAATCTCTGGCAGGGAAATGTAGGCTCTCGGCAGCAGGGATTTCCAAACTTGGCTGCACACAGAGGGCCCTTGGGGAGCTTTTGCAAAATACCCAGGCAGGACTCCATCGGCCCGACCATCTGACTTTTCCAAACTCAGAGATGATTCTAATGTATCGCCAAGTCTGAGAACCACTGATTAAATAGATAAATTATACGTTCCTCATGAAATCCTCTATGAATATTATTTCTTGCCTCAGAAGTTTTCGTTAGTTCAAGCTTATAGTAATTAAACACACATTTGTGTAGCCAATATTTTCTGAATGCCTGCTAGGTGCTGGGCAGGGGCTACGCCATGCCCCTGAGATGTAAGGATTAATGCAGGATCCAGCCTCCATCCTCCAGGAGCTGACAGTTGGTCTGTGTTGCAGACACCCCGGCTGGTGGCCACGAGAAGGGCAGTAATGAGGAGATGGAGGGAACACAAGGCAAGCACCTGGGGCAGCCCTGGGTGGATGGGAAGCTCCCAGCGGAGTGACTAGCTCATCGGAGCCCTGAAGGGCCAGGGAACAGAGGGCAGAGCATGGTGCGCTGTGTTCAATATTTTTCTCAATGGTTTGCATGACTATTAGTAACCATACATCACAAATGCAAGGTGCCATCTTTACTCTGGAACAGCCGGAGGAATAGCCCTTCTGCTGTGTGGCTGAACCGGGACACCCCCAAGAGGGCTGGCAGGGACAAGAAGGGCAAACCAAAATTAAATGAGACTCGGGAGCAGGGGATGGCAACTAGGATGATCCCCTCATGAGCATGAGGGGAGGATCTAGACTTTGGAATCAGGAGACGTAGGCTCAAAATTCAGCTTCAGTACTTACTAGCTGTGTGACTTTGGGCAAGTTACTCTGCTTTCCTGAGCCTCAGTTTTCTTGTCCACAAAATGGAGCTAATGAAGCTTATTTCATAGGATCGTTGTGAAGATTAAAGATAATGTAGGTGTAGACAACAAGAAGGTATTTATAATACGTGTAACCGAAAAGGACTCATATCCAGAATATATCAAGAACTCTTAAATACAATTTAGAAAGAGGGACAAACCAATTTTAACAGTAGGTAGAAGGCCTGAAGGGCATTTCACAAAAGAGGATATGTAAATGGCCAATGAGCATATGATAAGATATTGAAGAGCTGTCTGTTACAAGGAAAATGCAAATTAAAACCACTGAGACACTAGTGTACGACAGCAGTGATTAAAACTCACAGGACCGGCAATGCCAAGTATTGGCAAGGAGGCGGAACAGCTGGAACACTAGTAGGAGTGTATGCTGGTACAGTCACTTTGGATAGCTATTCGGAAGCATCTACTAAAGCTAAACGGATCTTACGACCTAGCAATCTCACTTCTGGGAGCACACTCAACAGAATGAGAATGACAAGTCCACCAAGTGACAAGTAGATGAATGTTCGCAGCAGCTTTATTTTAACAGCTCCAAACTGGAAACAGCCTGAATGCTCATCAACAGTAGGTGTCATAAATAAACTGTGAACTGTGGTGCGGGCACGTTGTGGAATACTATACAGCAGCGAAGAACAACAAGCTGCTGCTTTCACAGACGTAACATGGAGAAAGCGCACTACTGGGTTTGGAGTGCGTTCTGGAGACATCTGTCTTCATCTGGATGCGTACGTGAGTAAAAATTCAACATGTTCACTTAAGACTTGTGCTTTAATACATGTAAGTTCGACCTCAATAAAAAGTGAACAGAATGTTTTTGTATGTCATGTGCTTGACTCAGGGTAGGCACTCAGTAAGCAGCTGCTAATGTTTCTAGAAAGGAGGCGCAGCAAACCCGCCGCACTGTGCGATGCTCAGACTGCTGGGGAGCCCTGGTGTCATTCGAGGAGCCCCCCTTTAAAGCAGGTCACTGACAGTTAGAGCACGACATGATGGCAACTTCAGGTTGGCAAAGGGTCTGGAACACATGGTAAATTCGGAATGGCTGAAAGAAGTGGAGAGGATGCTGGTGGGAACAATAAAATGTAGGAAGAATAAGAATGTCTTCAGATAATCAATGGCTGGCTTTCTGCAGAATGGGAGCCAGACATTTTCCTGAGCAGCGATTCTCAATCTATAGCTGCATCTAGGTCTCCACTGGGGGGTTTTATTAACGCAGATTACTGAGCACCCCCAGCATTTCCGATTCAGCAGGTCTGGGGCAGGACCGAGTGTCTGCATTTCTGACAAGCCCCCAGGACATGCTGATGCTGCTGGTCTAGGACTACGCTTCACTAGCTGCTGTTCTAGTGTACACAAGCAGAAAAGCAGATTGTGTCGTCGTGAAGGAGGAGGGGAGTTATTTACTGAGAACCTGGTGCATCAGCCCCTATGTTACACCCTGTCTACGTTTTCTCAACTATTCCCCCCATTCTGGAGAGGAGGGACAGCCTCAGATGTTCACGGATCTCACAGACCTCTCCGACTCCAAGCCTGGGCACGCTGAAGGTGAGCCTGAGTGCCTACCTGCAGGGCTGCTGCCAACAGAACCCTGTTTCCGAGTGGGAAATTGTATCAGGCCATTCGGAGAGTCCTCCAACTCTCAAAGTTAGACTAGCTTCAACTAGCACTTTTAAGCACTAACACATATTCAGTACCAACTCAATGCCAGGTATTATGCAACATTCCCTCCAGGATGTGTGCAGCCACCGGTCTAACTCCGAAGATGCCTCTGTGCCGGCTCACTTCCGCCTGTCCCTCCTATCTTCCCTGGCACCTTCAATGACCACTCCTTCCCTGACCCAGGCAGGCTGAAAACTTGATTCATCCGGATATTTGGAAAGGAGGCGCTTTGAGCACACACCCACCTCTGCTGTTTGCGCTCATATGGGGGAGGGTAGCTGTTTCATCTGGGTGCAGTCCTTGGCACCAGCTGCCTGCCACCTGCCCCCAGCCATCCCCAGACAGAGCATGCTAGCCCACTCTCCTCACCCTGGCCAGTAAGGCACTGAGGTGGGGACTGAGAAGACAGTCCAGAGGTGGGGGCGGGCGGCCTCACGCCCCAGAATGTACCGGGGAACTGCAGAATGTGCTTAATGACCTTGAACTGGAGACTTCACTCTGCTGCTCCTGCCTGGCCTTCGGAGAGTCTGGCAAGCAGAGCCCAGAGAGCCCTGGGGACTGAGGGCAGGCCCATCCATGGTCACCTAGAGGATCCCGCCAAGCGTGCAACCAGGCCCAAGTTCCAGTGACAACCCTCTAGGCCACGCTAATCAGACCTTTTCTCTTTGTACAACCTTTTCCCCATTTAAGGTTCTCAGTTCTGATAGAAACAGTGAGAAAAGGAAAATGCGCAGGAAGGGTTCATACACTAAGGAATCTGGAGAGCTGCAATGCGCGTGGAAGGATCTTAGTGAGGGTGTCCGGCTCTCCTTTCACTCGGTGTAGTATCACCATGTTTGCTTTCTCTGTGAGCATTTCCAGGATGTAGATCACCTGTCAACAGCCCAAGAAGTGTCGTTGATTTACTGCTTATCAACTTCTAGGTTCGAGTGGGAGTCAGTGCAGTGCAAATACCTCTCAGCAAGGAGTCGCCCCCTGCACCCAGTGGAGCGCAAACCCCAGGGCCCTGACCTGAAGAGTGGCAGCACGCAGACCGCCAGCAACGCTTTAGGTTGGCAGCCCCGAGGAGGGACCCCGGGAAGGTCAAAGAAAGCTTCCCAGAGGAGGTGACCTTTAAGGCAAAGGAACAGATTTCAGTTGGTAAGAGATGAGAACCCGTGACTCCCTCACCTCCTTCCCACCAGTCTACTGAGTCTTCCCGTCTGTGGGGGTCTCAGGCTGCTTTCTAGAGCTTGAGGGACAGGGGGTCACTCCCTTCCAAGTTACAAGGAGGGGAATTAGAGTGTGGCTAAAGGATCAACCAAGGTTGTGTCTTTAAATTTAATCATGACCAAAGGGTGCCCAGTTAGGGCTGGAAATTTGAATACAAAACACAAAGGAAATACAGAACAGCCTTCGCCCTTGGGGAACTTGCCACCATTGGCAGATAAGATATGTAAAATAAAAAATTATTGTAAAGGTACTGTGCGAATTGTTTCCCCAGCTATTTATCTAGGACATTCTGTAAGGCACCTGAGCAGGGGCAGGGGAGAGTTAGAAATACAGGTAAATACAGCCCCAACCATTAGAACTCACAGTTTAACTGGCTGCCACAGTTTAACCGGGGAGGCAGGGCGGCAGGAAGAGGCAGCTAACCGTCGGCAGAATACTGGGTGGGGCAAAAGTAGGTTTACAGTTGTGAGTCTGTGAAACACAGAGTTTATGCTCGTATTGTTATTTATGAATTATTGTATTATTTTCCATACAAACAACTGTGAACCTACTTTTGCCCACCCTGTACAATAGCTGACACTCAAAGACAGTAGGGGGCAAGGAGTAAACCTGGGGCTTGTTGGAATTTGGGGCTTGGAGAGAATCTTTCTGGGAAAGGTTCCTGGAGGAGGTGGACAATGTGGTGATGCCAGAAAATAGCAACATTGAGAAAGAGAAGGAAAGAGAATAAGCAAAACCTTTTCATACGCTTATCCTTCCAGACCCAGTTCAGTAACTACCTCTTCCAGGAAGCCTTTCCAGGCAAAGTGAGATTCTTCTTCTCCAGGCTCTCAAAGCGCCCCTACTATAGAATGTACCTCATTGCGCCCTGACTGGTGTAGCTCAGTTGGTTGGGTATCATCCCGCAAAACGAAAGGTCGCTGGTTCGATTCCTGGTCAGGGCAAATGCCCGAGTTGAGGGCCATGTCCCCAGTCGGGGTGCGCGTGGGAGGCCACTGACAGGTGTTTCGCTCCCTCCCTTCCCCTCTCTAAAAATAAATAAGTAATGTCTTTTAAAAAAAGAATGTATCTCGTTGTTGTACTTGTTTCCTTACTGCTTGGGTCAACTCAAGGGCCCCACACAAAATAAAAAAGAAAAGAAGGAAGGAAGGCCTTTGACTGCAGTGGGGTTGGGTATTGCATTCACTCCAGTCTTTTTTTACTATTACTTTGAAATACAACTCACATATAGTGAAAGGTACAAATCATAAGCGTGCAGCCCACGAACACAGATACGTTTACATATGTGGAGCCACCACCCAGATCACGTTACAGAGTGCTCCTAGCCCCAGACACTGCAGGCTGCTCACTGTGACAGGGCTGCTGCCACCTTGACTGGAGGACCCGGATTAGTAGGCTGGTGTCGCTGGGGAGCAGCATCTAAGGAAAGGATTTCAGGTGTTTGGGCAGGAGAAGCCAAGTGCTGGGGCAAGGTCATTATTTGTGAGAAGGACTAACTGCGCAAGAGCAATTAGACTTGTCCTGTGGAGGCGGTGGGTGGCCACAGGGAGGAGCATTTTAGTAAGCATGAAACCCTTCCTACCACCAGAGCTGACCCACGTTGGAAGCAGACCCCCAGGAAAAGACAAGTAAGGTTCCCATTAATAAAAGGCGTCAGTCAGGAATAGGACTGACATGCATTTCTCAGTAATGATGGTATGGGGATCAAGGACTCAGTTGGAGACAGCTCCTTCCAACTCGGAGTGTCTATGATCCTGGAATTTGGTGGCAGTGCCACAGAGGACTCACTCAAATGCTTGTGGTTATGAATTGTTCATTTTTCCAGAGGAAAATTTTTTAATCACAAGTGCTGTGCAAGCCCACCATTCCCACCACTGAGTAAGTAATTGTCATTACCTACAAACCAGCTAGGCCAGAGAGACCTTGGGGCTCCCCTCCCCCATGCTCACAGTCCAGGGGGAGGGAGCAGATGCTGGGGTGGCACTGCGACATGGGACCAGCACCTGCAAGAGAAGTTGGTTGCCCCCATCTCGTACCAAGCTGTCATGGGGGCACCCACCCATCTCCTCCGTCTTTTTAGGCCTGGCCACCCCTGGGTGGGAGGGGCCAATGGGCACGAATAACGGCCCTCACCACTACCAGAATACCAGGGCAGTGGTGCACTGTAGGTCCTTACTGCTCTGCCTCCTGGGAACAATGCAGGACCATTGTCCTGGCTGAAGAGCAGGACCACACAAGGACGCCAGCCCCGTGACCACCTGGGGCGAGGGACAGCCTGTATCAGCTGCAGGCTGCTTCAAGGACTCACAGCTTGGAGGCCGGCATCCTCCCACTCCACCTCCTTCCGGCTTTTTCCAGCAAAACAGCAATTTTCCACAGATCTCTTTTCTGTCCTAGAGGGTTATTACCAAATTTCTCCTGGGATTCCTCCTGGTCACCACTCTCTCCTTCCTGTCCCGCTCCCCTCCCCCTAAAAAGGAAGGAAAGAGACAGAGTTTGGACCAAGCATCCTTCCTCCCACCAGCACCTGTCCAAGGCGCAGATGAGATGCAGCAGGTGAAAACGGGCTCCGGGCCCTTTCGCAGAGGTCGGTGAAGAGGGATAGTTTCTGGGGTTTTCTGTCTAAAGGGCAATAAACCTTTTGAGGTCCTAATGAAAATCATGGATACCCTCCCGATATAAAATATACGTAGGAGATTTCGCCTTCAGTTCTGGGGAAAGATGGGATCGGAGGGGTGGCTCTCAGACCCTGGAAGTCCGTCTGTGAGGGGCCTCCTCTACCGCCAAAGCCCAGGCCAGGCTAGTGTCTGGGGAGAGCTTGGAGCTCCCCCGAGCCCAGGCGAAGCGCTGGGAGACCTCGCTCTCACGCCTCTCTGTACACACAGGACCGCTGGCGCTCTTGGTGTGCCCGGCTCTAAAATGGGCACTCAGGTCCCTCCGCCCCTGGGAGGCTGCGTAAGGACGCTGGTGGGCCCGGGAGTTGGGTGGGAGGAGGGTGGGGGTGGAGACCGGCTCCGGGTTGGTCTCCCGGCGCGGGCGGAGGGAGAGCTGGTGAGTGCGGGAGCGAGCTAGCGGCACGCGCCGGGACTCTCGGCCCACCGGCCGCAGACCCACCCCCACCTCTGGTATCTCGGGGCGGGCCCCCTGCCGGGCGGCCCCTCCCGGCCCCGCCCCTCCCCCCTCCGCTGCCGGCCTCCCCCGCCCGGCTGGCCCTCAGCGGGCGGGCGGCACTCGGGCACCGCACGCTCTGGGCCAGCAGCCGCCAGTCCGTCCGCCAGCCGGAGCCATGGGCTGCGACGGCCGCTTGTCCGGGCTGCTCCGCCGCAACCTGCAGCCCACGCTCACCTACTGGATCGTCTTCTTGAGCTTCGGCCTGTGCATCGCCTTCCTGGGGCCCACGCTGCTGGACCTGCGCTGCCAGACGCACAGCTCGCTGTCCCAGATCTCCTGGGTCTTCTTCTCGCAGCAGCTCTGCCTCCTGCTGGGAAGCATCATCGGGGGCGTCTTCAAGCGGACGTGAGTACCCCGCCTTCGTCGCGAGGACCCTTCCCTCCCGCCGCGCTCTTCAGTATCCCCGCGGTGCTGGGCTGCAACCACTTCTCCCCACTCTGCCTGCTGTGCCCCCGTTGCCCAAAGGCTGCCTCTGTCCTCCAGCCCAGCTCTCCGTGCAAAACTCCCCCGGGACTGAAGGTGATCTCTGGATTGTTTTTTGGCCTTCACTCACCCCTGTGAGGGAGTAAACCCAGTACTCACCCCCCTTCCCCCACCCCACCCCCACTCCACGGGAGATGGGCGATGCAGTTTGCAAAGGTGGTAGCGTCCCCCTCCTGCACAGCGTGTCTGACGTTTGTCCTTAGCCCCTACTGCCGGGCGGGTGGAATTGGAAGTGAGGTGGAAGGAGAATGGGAGTGTCACCTCAGCAGCCCTGTGAGGTGCCAGAGGGCTGAGGCTTTGACAGAGCACCCTGGGCCAGGCTCCACTCACACCAACAGTCCCAGATCAGCAGACACAGGCTGCCCTTTTCCCCACGTGGCCACAGGCCCATGGGTCCTGTGTGGTCCTGCTCCTAAGGGGCCGAGGTTCCTGCCCTGGACCCTGGAGACAGAGCCCTTTTGCCTGTGAGACACACAGGACCTCCCCACTGGGGCCTTGTAGGGAATGCCCAGGGTGTCTTATAGCTTGGTAAGGTGACCCTTTCTCCCTGCACCAGGGTCCCCCCTCCTTCACCCCCTGTGACTCCTCCCTGGCCTCTGCCCAGGGTCGGTGTCTGGAGTGCCTGGCATGGCCCCGAGACTCCCTTTAGGGTTTTCATTGCAGAGCGTTCTTCTCCCACTCAAATTGGTCAGGGCCACCTTCAAGAGGCCCTTTGGAAAGGTGGCAGGATCACTGGCTTAGTGCAGCTGGGAAAACAGACGCAAAACAGAAGATAGATGACTTGCAAGCCAGAAGCTGCTGGGAGATTTTCCTAGTCCCGGCTCTGGGCTGCGTGGTTTCCTGGATTGCTTGGACTCAAGTAGGCAGACGGCCTGGGAACAAAACCACAGCTGGGCTATCTCAGAGAAACCTCTGGAGGGCCCATCTGGGCCAAGGGCAGCCCGCTTCAGCTCTCTCCTGGAGGCATCCAGGAGGGTGGGTTTTCCTGTTCACCGCTCTCCACGGCTGATGCCAGAGGGGCACAGGTGCCATACCGACGGCCCCACGTTAAGCCACCGAATGATAAAACTCCCTAATTGTCGACTAAGGAGTGATTATCCCCACTACCAAATCTTCTTGTAAACCAGAAGCTTCTCCTCTTGAGAAGCACCTCTCCTCCCGGTGTTTCTGTGGGTTTGTGCAGGACTGAATGTGCGCGGGACTCAGAAAGTCTTAAAAACTCAAGATCCATTCTGATTCTACCTAGAGGTGTATTTTTTAATTTATTTTTTTCAATTACATTTGACATACAATATTATGTTAGTTTGAGGTGTACAGCATAGCAATTAGGCATTTATATACCTTGCAAAATGATCACCCTTATGTGTCTAGTACCCATATGACACCATACACAGTTGTTGCAATATTCTTGACTATTTTCCCTATTCTGTATTTTATACCCTGTGACTATTTTTATAACTGTCAATTTGTACTTTTTTAAATCTTTATTTATTGATTTTAGAGAGGGAGAGAGAGGAAGGAAGGAAGAGAAAGAGAGAGAAATCTCGATTGTTGTTCCACTTATTTATGCATTCATTGATTGACTGTTGCATGTGCCCTGACCAGGAACTGAACCTGCAACCTTGGCGTGTCAGAATGATGCTCCAACAGACTGAGCTACCCGCCCAGGGCCCAATTTGTATTTCTTAGCCCATTTACCTTTTTTACCCATCCTCCCCAGGCTCCCTCCCATCAGGCAACAATCAGTTTGTTCTCTGTATCTACGAATTTATTTCTATTTTGTTTTTTTATTTTTTAGATTCCATATATAAGTGAAGTCACATGGTATTTGTCTTTCTGTGTCTGACTTATTTCACTTTGCATCATATCCTTGAGGCCCATGGTCCTTCAGGTTGTCACAAATGGCATTTTTATTCTTTTTTACAGCCAAGTAATACTCCATTGTATATGTGTACCACTTTTATCCATTTGTCAATTGATGGGCACTTCCCTACCTTGTCTGTTGTAAATCCTGCTGCAGTTGGCGTAGGGGTGCACGAATCTCCAAATTAGTGTTTTAGGTTTCTTCAGGTAAACACCTAGAAGTGGAATTGCTGGGTCACATGGTAGTTCTATTATTAATTTGTTGAGGAACCTCTATACTGTTTTCCACGGGGGCTGCACCAGTCTGCATTCCCACCAGCAGTGCCCGAAGGTTCCCTTCTCTCCAGCACTTGTTGTGTGTTGATTTATTGACAAATAGCCATTCTGACAGGTGTGAGGTGATCTGCCTAGAGGTTTGATTAGAAATCTGTCAAGGTATTTTCCTGGTTTTGTTCTTGTGTTTTTTTTTTTATAATTTTTTTTTTAGTTCTGTTCTTTTTTTTTTTTTTTAAGATTTTATTTATTTTTAGAGAGGGGAAGGAAGGGAGAAAGAGAGGAAGAGAAACATCAATGTGTGGTTGCCTCTCACGTGGCACCCATTAGGGGCCTGGCCTGCAACCCAGGCATGTGCCCTGACTGGTTCGCAGCCCGCGCTCTATCCACTGAGCTACGCCAGCCAGGGCTGTTCCTGTGTTTTAATTTGTAAAAGCCCCCTTGCCTAGAACTTTTTAGGAATGCGTGTAGTGTGGAGCACCAGAAGGGGAATGAGCAACACCCTGAACGGCAGGCCGCTGTGCTGGGCCTCGTGAAAAGGGCGGAGATGCGCAGCCAGCTGGACCACCTCTCCCTCCCTTGCTTTGAACCTCCCTTTAGGTCTCTTACTCGACAGGGGGCTCTGGACAAGCAGTGGAAAGGGTCTCACAGCAGGAAGGCTACTCGCAGGAAGGAAAAATGGTCATGGTGACAATAGCGACTAACTTTATTGAGCACTTAGCCAGTTCCAGGCACCGTTCTAGGAACCTCACTTGTATGAGCCCATTTCATCCTCACGACAACCCCGGAGAGTAACACTATTTCCAGGAAGCTGAGGCACAGCGCGGTTAAGAGACTTGCCTCCGTCCCACAGCTCTTCAGAGGCCTAGTCAGCATTGGAGCCCAGGCATTTGTCTCTAGAACCAGAACTCTGCAGGGTGAGTTATACCTGCATTCCTGGGCACCGTGTGGGCTGTCTCTCAGCTGACACACCTGGGAAGGAAGCTGTGGGCCTTTGGGGCTTCCTGCTGGGATCAGAGGGTGGGGGTAGGGCGGGGTGGGGACAGGAGCTCCTGTCAGTGTTTCAGGTTTAAATTCTTTTATTTTTATTTTATTTTTTTTTAATTTTTATTTTAATTGCTGTTCTTGTACAGTTTTCTGTCTTTTACTCCCATCCCAGCTCAGGTTTAAATTCTGGACCTCAGTCCTTCCATCCCAAAGATGAAATGTCACAAAGATCCCTTTCCTCTGGTTAAGAGCAAAGCAGACTCCAGTGGAAGTGGGGGATATCACAGGGCTGACCTGTGGGTAAATGGGGGTCACCACCTAGCTAGGCCTGGATACGATTCCCTATCCCCCACCTCACCCCAATAAACCGACCTCCACTGGCCCTGAAACCAGCCTCTAAGGCTTGATTCCTTGGGGCCTCCCCACATCTCAGTTAAAATGCTAATACCCCTCCCTGCAAGTGCTTTTCAGCTTAAGTGATTACTGGCTTGTGCACCCTGCTAGTGCTTGTCAGTGGGGGATTGGCTGAACATTGGAGAGGGCCAGCGGCTGAGGGGGGGGGGGGGAGGCGCGAGGTAGGCGCGAAGTAGGGGGCGGTGGTGCGGAGCCCTGGAGAGAGGGAATCCCGAAGGCAGCTCTTCTTTCTCCAGAATTCCATCTCAGGTCTGCCAGCTGCTTGCCCCAGACCGACAGCCAGGGCCGGGTAGTTTCTGGATGCCTCCACAGCGACGTGTGTCGGAGGGACTGGGTGTGGAGAGCCTTGGGTGTCCGAGTGGGTGCAGGGGAGATGGGAGCCCTGGCTCGGGGCAGGGCTAGGTGCACACACGTTCTCGCCTCCACCCCCCCACCCCAAAGCCTCCCTTCCCCTCTCTCGCTCTCTTCCCTTCTAGGGTGGAGAGGTATTGAAGGAGGCCACCACATGCAGGCCAGGGGGGAGCAGGGTGCAACTGGGGTCAGAAAAACAGGGGTAGACCTTCCTTAGGAGAACAGAAAATAGTTCAAATAAAACACAGAGCCACCTGCCTGGCAGGGTGTATAGGTATGTGCTTTGTCAGAAAGAGGAGGGAGGGTGTATTTAGACAAAAGTTTAGAGTTTCTTTCCTGGTTTCTTGGGGACCTGTCTAACCACCCTGGGCAGTTTGGGAGACCCCTTTATCTCAAAGTCATCAGGGTGGAAAAGCAGCTTTCAGGGCTTTCCCAGTCTTCTCCCAGCCGCACCTTGGCCTCTCCCCTGAATATACCCTGCTGACTGAAGCCTCTTTAAGTTCTTCCCCTCTTCGCCCTAGTCACTATCTCCTTCTCTACCTTCCTTTTTTTCTCAAATTCCTGCAAGTCCTGCCCTGCCTCAGACCCAGCTCCAGCTCCCTCCTGCCCATGCACAGAACCCAGTGTCCTGTGCGAGGCTCCCAGGCCCCTCTCAGACCCGCTTCTGCAGGATGCTGGCCCCCATGGGAACACAACACAAAAGCCAGTTCCATCCTCTGACCTGGGCCCTTGGTTGGTCTCCCATCTAGAAAGCCTCGCCTCTTTCTCCAGCAGCTTGTGCACCTTGCAGCATGCAACGAACCTGGACCAAAAGCCACCAGGCATGCTTCTTGCTTTAAAAACCTTCTCAACAGGGACTTACCATGTGATGCAGCAACTCTACGGCTAGGTATGTGCCTCAAACGAAGACATATGTCCGCACAAAACTTGTACATGCATTTTTATAGCAGTGTTATTCATAATGGCCAAAAAGAGGAAACAAACCAAATGTCCATCAACAAAATGTGGTACATCTATACAGAGGGCTGTTGTTCAGCCATAAACAGGAAGGAAGTACCGCCATATGCTACAATGTGGAGGAACCTTGAAACACTGTGTTGAGTGAAAGAGGCAGACACAAAATATGACATGCTGTATGGTTTCATCTGTTTGAGAGTCCAAGATCAGAAAATCTGTAGGTATAGAAAGTAGATTAGTCTAGCCTGGGGCTGGGAGTGGGGCATGGAGAGGAATGGGGGGTGACTGCAAACCGGTACGGGTTTCCTTTTGGGGTGATGGGAATGCTCTAAATTTAGATTATGGTCACGGGTTTATAATTCTGAGCACACTAAAACCATCGAACTGTACTCTTTGAACAGATGAATGTTATGGTGTGTGAGTTATATATCTATTCTTTTGTTAGAAAATATCACAAAACTCATCCCGACTCCCCCTTAGTTCACTCACTCAACAAACATCTCTTGAGCCAGACCCTGTTTTGGGGGTCAGCGCAGCAGATAGGGTTCCTGCTGTGCTGGAGCTTTTCTTCTGGAGGGCCGTCTCAGTGAAATGAGGGGAAGAAAGCTGGGTAAGGAGGCCGAGTAGCAGAACTAGGGGATGGTAACTGAGGTGGTCAGGGAAGGCTGCTCTGAGGAGGTGACATTTGAGCTGACACTTGAATGACAGGAGACAGCCATGCATGCAGAGAACTGGGGGAGAGGTGTTATAGGCCAGCAGAACTACAAGTCCAGCCAGCCTGTAAGGAGCACTCCCTGGGAGCCCAGCACCCGCTGGGCCAGGGCCCACCCTCAGGTACCTGGTGCAGCCTGGGCCTGAGTCTGCCGGCAATCAATCGTGCCTTAAGATGGGATCCTCCCAAGACAGGCTGGGCTGTTCCTCCCTCTGGGGACCCCAGCCATTACACGGAGCCCTGAACAAGCTGGGGTGTCAGTGCTGGGGTACCCAGCTAGAGGGGGCTGCTTCTGCCCTGGCTCCTTCCTCAATCTCAGTCACCCTTTGCTATCGCCCTGGCTTCAGCTGTAGTCCCCAGCCTGCCCTAGCTCTGTGAGGGAGCCCTGTCTCTGGTTTCTTATCCTCTCGCGGTGGGCTGCCTGCCCCTGTGGGGAGGGGAGGTGTGCGGATGGATGCCTCGGACTCCTCCTCAGTTCGGTGCTCTGCCCTCTCCCCTAGGCTTTCCAGGCCAGAGGTCATCCAGGGGAAACAGGTGGATCCCCTGCATCAAAGATGTGAGCAAAATGTCAGTGCCCCTCCTGGGGTCACTCATTTCAGTCTGGGGTCACTCTGTCTTTGGTAACAAGGGGCTGGGCTTCAGCAGCAAGTTTCCCTGCCCCTGGTGGGTGGAAGGCGGGACAGGCAGCTGATGCCTTACCACTGGAATCCTTCCCCTGTTTTGAAGCCAAGCAGCCCCTGTCTTCTGGGCCAGAGAAGTTGCCCACAGCAAAGCCAGGTCAAGGCGATCACGTGTGTCCTCTGGGTAAGACAGAGCACCTGGTTGACAAGGTCAGCGGTGTGCTCAAGGCCACAGAGCAAACTGGTGGGGCTGGCACCTCCAGCAGAGCCACCACCAGGCAGGGGGAGGACTTGGCTCCCTGCCCTCCCTCCCTGTTGGCACCTTCCGTGCGGAGCTGGCAATGAGTAACTGGGACATTTCTCAGGCTTCCTCAGGAAGGGTTCCCTGGACGGTTGGGGCTGTTCCTGGGAATGGGGCTCTTCCTATAACTGACCTGAATTAACCTCTGAACCCAGGACCAGAGGAGGGCAGATCAATGATACTACGCTGGCTTTTGCCTGGACTGGGAGTCAGGAAACTGGATCCCAGCTCAGCCTTACTCTGCCCTCCCTCCCTGTCCGGGCCCGGTTCCTGATCTGTAACATGAGGGGTAGGACTCTTCCGCCGTGTTGTCACTCTAGCTGTTCCTGGACCAGCCTCCGAAGTCACCCTGGAGGGAGCTGCAGCAGCAACAGTGGCAGAGCCTTGGGGGAGGGTCGCAGAGCTGGCACCAGCCCCTGCGCCCTCCTGTAGGGCATGCTGCTCTGGGCCTGGCAGTGCTCTCTCGGGGAGCCAGCAGCGAGGGCTGAGCATCGGGGCGGGGGCCCGCAGGTGACAGGGAAGATCCCAGTGAGTGAGAAAGGAGGACCGGCCGAGCCATCACAGCGACTCCGCACAGCAGCTTCATGAGACGGAGCCCACTAGCCCCATCTTATAGTGGAAGAAACTGAGGCTCGGAGGGCCACCTGCTGGGAAGTGGCAGAGGGGCCAGACCGTCTTCTAATTACAGATGCCCCTCATCTGGGCTGCCAGAGCTATTTTGACATTATTATTCAAAAATTATCAACTATTGACTTTCCTAGAAGGGGCCATTGACCAAACCATTAAGTGGCCAGGCCGATTAGTCTATTTCGGTCTGGCTCTGGGATGCACGTGAGACCCCTTTTTCTCAGCAACAATATGCCACTCTAAAGAAACTTGTTCAGGCTGATTTCTGGAGTGCCCAGGAGGAGCCCTGCCGAAGCAACCGGGTGGGCGGGCAGCCTGGATCCAAACACGGCTTCCTGAGGTGTGGCGTCGCCATTCACCGGGAGCGGGTCTGCATCCCCTGGTGCCCTCCTTGGCCCGCCTGGTGGGCGGCAGGCTCGCAGCACTGCCCAGGGGGTGGCAGGGCATGTGGGGAGGGCACGTCTCCCCAGCTTCTCTCCTCCCTGCCGGTTCTCTCGTTATGCCTCCCTCCTGCCTGTCCCTGGGCCTTGGAACAAGAAAGCCCCCTGTGGGCATCAAGTGTCCTCAAGAGTGATAAGGTGAGAAGACACAGATAGGGGAGAGACAAGAGGCCTGGACAGGGCAACGCACTGGACTCAGCCCTTGTCCAGCCCGGCCTTTCCTGAGCCTCCTGCTGTTCCGCCCAGCGCCTTCCTGGTGCCTCTCGGTCTCTGTCTCTCTGTCACCCCCACACAATCCCACATCAGCCCCCTAACAGTCTCCCGTCCCTTTCCCCAGGCCATCCTGTGTGCAGTGACAAGACTCGCCTTCCTCGAGCACCAGTCCCCTTTCCGTAGCAACAGCCAGCCCCTTCCCAGGGCCAAGCACAGTGCCAGGCCTGGGGCCCCGCAATGGACGGGCTGCAGCAGAGGCCTCGGGAGGCCCGAGAGGAAGGCAGCAGCTATAACATAAAGCATCTGGAGATCCCACAAACACCAGGAGAGGAACCACTGGGGGCCCATGTTCTAGAGACGGTCTCGATTCCCCACTGCTTCCTGAGACAGGGCTCTGCACATGCTCCCTGCTGGCTGCCCGCTCCAGCCTGGCTGGGACTGAGACCCAGACCAGCCTTCTTACACACCCCACACACGCCCCCCCCCGTGGAAGAACTGCGGGGCATGGAAGACCCCGGGTTAAGTCCAGGCTCTGTCAGCTACTTTCTTGGCCTTTCTCAGACTTGTGGGTCAGAAATTGCAAACTCTCCCTCAGCATTGTCATGTGCACAAATGTCTTGGCTGCCTAAACGGATGTTAGCGTTGCCCCGGAAACCAGCTTCACTTCCCCACGTTGCCCCACGGCTCCTCCGTCCACCTCCCCTTCCCTCAGGACTTCGCTGTGGGACTGATTCCTGCAGCGAAAACACCCTCGCCCGGGTGCTTCAGGGCAGTGTGATGGTGTGCTCCTTTTCCACGAGTGTTTGTGCTCAGAGCATCTGTGCTTTATCGCAGATGCAAAGCAGTGAGTCGGGCGGAATGTCACCCCCCCGTGTACTAGGTCAACGCAGGGAACATTTGAGAGGGAGAGAGCGGACCCCCTTGGTATTCCTGAAGTCGGGCCACCAGGGAGGCTTCTAGTCTACCTGTGTGGGGAAAGAGAGCGCTGTTACACAAGGGCCACTGTTCTTAGCGCCCTCAGAGTTGCAGGCATCGCCTCTGTGTGGGCACCGTGGGGGCAAGTGCGGTGCAGCCGCTAGGCCGCAGGAAGCAGAAGCTCGGTGAGGGTGAGCGGCCCAGGCTATCGGTGCTGGGCCACACGCAGGGCTGCTGGGAGGGGGTGGGCGGTCAGGCCTCCCCACAACATGGCCTCCCTACTGTCCTCAGGGGGACCAGGGTGGAGTGGGTGGCAGAGGTCATGCTCAGTAATCTCGCCAGCGGGTCAGCTGGAAACAAGCATGTAACGGGCTGCCGCTGTCAACAGAGCCCCCAGTTAAGGGGTTAATCAAAGACGGGCAAGATGAGAAGCCGAGAGCCAAGGGCTCAGAGGAAAGAATCGACCGGAAAAGACAGCTTGCCAGGGTTTGGGGGGCATTTCTCTTCTCTCCAGTGTGTTAGAAATTCCAACATGTCTTCTTGCCACATAGCCCACACCCCTTGAGGTCCAGCAGCCACAGAGGCTGACTGGGGCTCCCCAACTTTTCTTAATTTAAGAAAGCTTCTCCAGCCCTGGCTGGTGTAGCTCAGTGGATTGAGCGCGGGCCTGCGAACCGAAGGATCGCGGTTCGATTCCCAGTCAGGGCACATGCCTGGGTTGCCAGGCCAGTTCCCGGCAGGGGACATACAAGAGGCAACCACACATTGATGTTTCTCTCCCTCTCTCCTTCCCTTCCCCTCTAAAGATAAATAAATAAAATCTAAAAGAAAAAAAAAGTACTTAAAAAAAATCTTTAAAAAAAAAAAAAAAGAAAGCTTCTCCACAACTTCTTCCTTCCAGAGCCTTCTTGCTGCCCAATCTCCCGCCCTCCACATCAGCCTTTCAGGCTGGTCCCAGAAAATGCAAGGCTCCGTCCCTTTCTCTGAGAGTGTGTGTTGGCAGAGTGTACCTACCAAACAGAAAGACCTTAACGGAGCCTTCGCCACTTCATTCGTTCACGCATCCATTCACTCCCTCATGGAGAATGATGGCCCACAGCCTGCCTGCGGTGGGCTCCTGGTGGGGCGGGGTGTACCGCCCCGTGGGGATGGCCGCAGAGCCTCCCATCCAGACTCTCGCCAGGCTCAGGGCCCATCACCTCTGCCCATACGGGGGTCACCAGATTCCTCCAGCGCCTCGCTGTGGGCTGTGGTTCAGGCGGCTCAGGCCTGCGAGGGGCCTGTCTTCCTTTCCTGTAGCCCGGCTCAGGGATTTGGGGCTCCAGTTCCATCTCCCATTGTACCTCCAGTTCACCCATGTGGCACAGTTCCCTTGAAATATTTGAAGCAGATTCCCCTCTAATCATTGATAGGTAAACAATATAAAATTGCTTATAAGTAAAATAACAGCAGTTACGCTTTGGTAGGGCCCCTTGCGTCCCCGTCACGTGCTCTCTGGAGTCCTCACCACAGCCCGTGGGGAGACTGTTCTGTGAGACTGAGGCACATTAAACGTCTTGCCTGCAACCTGTAGCCAATAAGAGACAGGGCTTCTTCCTCAGCTTCCTTCCCCTGCCACCAGAGTGAGGGGGGGGGTCCCCTGGGGCCACCCAGTGCATGGAGGACAAGGAGGGCTCTGCGTTTGCAGGGCTCTGTGCCCCCTCCACTGACCTCAGCCCTCTGTGACCGCAGCCTGGCCCAGTCCCTGTGGGCTCTCTTCACCTGTTCTCTGACCATCTCCCTGGTGTTCGCCGTCATCCCCTTCTGCCGCGATGTGAAGGTGCTGGCCGCCGTCATGGCGCTGGCGGGCCTGGCCATGGGCTGCATCGACACCGTGGCCAACATGCAGTTGGTGAGGATCTACCAGAAGGACTCGGCCATCTTCCTCCAGGTGAGCCCACAGTGGCCCCGGGGCAGGGCGGTGAGGGGCCCTGTCCGCCCGTTCCTCTCTCCCAGCCCCCTCTCCCCTGGACCTCAGTGACTTTTTCCCTGGGTCAGAGTGGTGAAGCACAAAGAGCACCAGGGGTTGAGTTCAGTGCGACCAGCTAGCCTGGGATCTCTGCACTTGGTAGTGACCTCTGCCTTCGGGGGGTCCCAAGAATCTAAGCGCCAACCAGAAAGCTTTCTGTCAAGGGGAGGGCTTGCTGTTTTCCTCTGGTCTCCTTCCCTCTCTGTATTTCTTCTTCCTTCCTTGTCCTCCCACTTACCCAGACTCTGGTCCGGCCCTTCCCTGTATTAAGGCCCCTCCCCTTTGGTGGATGCTAACACCGGAACAACCTCCCACTGGGGGGTGAAGATCTGGGAAAGGAAGGAGAGTAAGAGAGGGGATTGGTCCTTGTCAGCAAGTCATCCCAGGACAGGCAGGTGGCCGAGGAGCTTGTCCTTCCCCTCTCCTGCCTCCCACTCCTTTGCTCCCCTTGGGCTCAGCAGGGGCTTCCCAGATGGGACACAAGGTGGGGGATGGGTATGGACCTGGTGCCGTCACCCCCAACCCTCCTCTCCTCCCTCCTCAGGTTCTTCATTTTTTTGTGGGTTTTGGGGCTCTGCTAAGTCCCCTTGTCGCTGACCCCTTCCTTTCGGAGGAAGACTGCTTACCTGTCAACGGCACAGCCAATGCCACTTCCGGCAGTCACCTCTTCCATGCCTCCAGGGTGCTGGGCCACCGGTCTTGGTCGAACGGGACGCTCCCTGGGCTGTCCCCACCAGACCGAGCAGGAACCCGTGTGTCCTACGCCTTCTGGATCATGGCCCTGATCAACGTGAGTACTGCTGGGGCCAGGCTGGGCGGGGATGAGTAGGCAGTCACATGGACCAGTCCATTCCAGCTCCGGGCGAAGGTTCTTCTGTTTCTAAGACATGGGCTGGGGCTGAGCGTGTCCTCAAGAAGACAAGAGGATGGGAGAGCAGGATTTATCTGAACACAAAGAGGGTTGCAAAAGGTCCCCTCTGAGGTCCTTCGGCTGTGACATCCTGTGATTGCAGTTCTCACGGGAGAGAAAGCAGTGAACGGGTTTGGCACAATGAAATCAGGGCCTCCTTCCAAGTCGTCTGAGGTTCTGTGGGAGACCCAGCCCTTTCCTCCAAGGTCGGATGAGGCTGACCCTGGGCCAGAGCAATGCAGGATGGGACAGGCTCTTCTCCAGGGCCCTCAATAGCTGGTGGGATTCGCCTGCGCCCTGCTGTGAGGGCAGCTTCGGTGAGGCAAGGCCACCTCCCAGGGACCCCCTGCCAAGGCTGCCTTGGAGGGAGCACAGCAGAGACACAACCGACTCACTGTGAGTGAGTCAGACACCCCTCGGAACCCCCGCCCCCATCCTTCCGGTCAGCTCTGATGCTGCTCTCTGGCAGGAAACCTCCTCTGGCACTCTCCAGCCTCGGGCAGGCTCTCCTGTTGAGTCCCAGAGGGGGCCAGAAGGAGTGGTGGGGAGACTCCCCCACCCCAACGCCTGCCTGCCCCTGGGCAAGACTGCCAGGAACACCAGGAGCAGCCCTGGCCTGCTGACTGGGGCCTAGCGTGGGCTGGCGGTGGGGAGGGTTCCAGTTGGCCACTGGCCTGCTTGCTGGGGAGGGAGTCACTGTGGGCTCGTCACTCTGACTGAGAACTTCTGCACTGGGCAGACCCGTCAGCCCTCCAGAGGAAGGCCGCTAGGCGCAGGCAAGACAGCAGCTCCCAGCTTCTGCTGGCACTCAGAGCGACGCTGTTCATGTTGAGACCTCAGTGCCCCACCGAGCAGCAGGGCGTCACACCGCCTCTGGCTCGAAGCCCTGCTAGCAGCCGGCGTGGGGCCGGGCCGGGCTGGAGCCTGACTCTGGCACAACCTCCCACCCGCTGCCCTGCGGTCACCGCCCAGTTCCCCTTCTTCTCCTCCGTGACCCTGCCTTCCTCCAGCAGTCTTCCCCAGGGGCTCAGGAATGCCCCCTCTCCCTCTGCTCCTTTCCTTTTCCACCCGGCCTGTCATTGTTTGGGAACGATGTGGCTTCGGGCCTGTGCTCTCCAAGGGGAACCTGCGGAGGGAAGGAGACTGTCAGTACAAAGTCAAGGCTGGGCCCGTGGGACCAGGAGCTGGCTGGTCCAGCGTAAGCCCGAGGTCTGTGTTCTCTTGCCGCACGAGGCGCAGACTGGAGGCACTTCGTTTGATGCGGGATTCTGTACTTTTCCCATCGGTTTGTGTCCGGAGATAAACAGTCACCACAGAGGAGAGTGAGGCTATGCGAGCACTCAGGTGCGTGTGCACAAACACACACTCGTGTGCACACGCAGGAACAGCCCACCTGGCACTGTCTGACTCTAGGGTGGAGCCTGCCTTCCCGGGCCGCCTGTACAGATGGAGTGTGTTCCTGTGGCAGAGTCTGGCGTGAAGTCCTTCCCACCGCCCACCTGCCTGGCAAGCCCCGCCTGGGCAGCCTGGCCCCTTGTACAGCTGTTTCCCCTTGGCCTTCACTCAGGCATTCTGCCACCACGGGCCGTGGCGTGCGGGTTTCCTGTTTCCCCCGGCAGACTGGAGGGAGAGCTTCATCTCCGCCTTCGGACCTGGCACTCCTGAGGGCTGGAACTGTCTCCTTCCATTCAGGCCCAAAGTGTGGCTCTAGCTCTGCAGGCAGAGTCTGACTTTGCCTTGGTTTCGAGTGTGGAGGGAGGCTTCTGAGGTGCCCGGAGGGAGGTGTCAGTACAAGGCCGGTGTTCAGGTGACTTGGAAAATGCTCAGGAGCCAGCCTGGCTCCATGCCAGACAAGGCTCCCTCAAAGCAGCCTCAGACGGACTTCCACCGCTATCCTCCTTCAGCCCAGAGGAGCCCATGGGCCTCTGGGAAACTTCCTCAGCCCCTGGGCTTCCTCTCTCCCCTAAGCAGGAGGAACTGCATGGAGCCGCAGCAGCAAGGCAGAGGCCAGACTGGATGAGGGTGTCCTGGCAGCCAGGGTGGTTAGACAGAGGCAGGGCACCCTAGGAAGGAGACAGAGGCTTCTGCAGGCAACCTCAGAAGCAGGAGACATTTCTCATCACTCTGGGGCCTTGATTTCCAACCAGTGTGACACGAGAGGCACACAGGTGAGCCACAAAAAAATTTAAACATGCAGCGCCTGACCCTTTAGTCAGGAGCACTGATCCCTTTTCCTGTAGATTTCCCAATTAAAAATATGACATCGGCCCTGACCAGTGTGGCTCAGTTGGTTGGGAGTCATCCCACGAAGCGAAAGGTCGCTGGTTCGATCCCCAGTGAGGGCACATGCCTGGGGTTGCAGTCTCGGTCCCTAGTCGGGTGCATTTGGGAGGCAGCTGACCAATGTTTCTCTCCTCTTCTCCCTCCCCACCTTCCTCCCTCCCTCCCTTCCCCTCTCTCTAAAAATAAATAAAAACCTTTAAATTACACCTATTTTTTTGTCATATCAGCAAACAACATAAGTTTTTTCAGTGTGCTGCAGAATTTTATGTGTGCCATAAGATGAAAAAGGTTAAAGATCGCTGCCCCAGAACTCTGGGGAGTTCATAAAACCTAAGTGGCTTAACGTAAAAAATAGCAGTGAACTTAACATTGGGCTTGTGTGTGTGTGGGGGGGGGGGGGCTTGCTTGTAGCACGCTTTTTTTTTTGTTTTAAGCAAAAGGAGTCCACACTTCTGTTTTCCCATTTAGATGCCCAGCCCCAAGCCCGAGGACAGCCTCAACCCTCTTAGGGTACACCATCACCCAGACGGCCCCTGGGGTGGAGATGGCACTGGGTAGGCTCAGGATGCCCCAGTGACAGTCCTGCTCTGCCCCAAGCCAGCTGTGTCACCAGCACTGATGCTTGTTGGGCCTCTAGCTGACTGCTCAGGTCTCTCCCAGTTTAACAGGTTCTGACCAAGTGGTAAGCCCCTGAGCCTCGCTTGCCGCATCTGGAAAATGGAGATGATAATTCCCCCAGCAGGTTCATAGAACTGTGATGAACGAAAGCAAAGCTTCTTTGGAAACAAGTTTGTCTCTGGCACCTTTCCTGTGCCCGCAGAGGCCCGGCGTACGTCTAAGCTTTGCATGTAACAAGTACCTGACTCTTTAGGGAAACAGATGTTGTTAAGGTGGGGCAGCAATTCCACCAAGCCTGCCCTGGGGCAAGGCCACAGTAGCTGGGGACGCCTCCCAGGTGGGCACCCTTGGAAAAGAGCCGTCTCCTCCCAGGACCATGCAGACATGTGCCGCGTGACCATGGGGGCACATGCAGTGGGCCAGGCATGGGAAAGGGGGAGCCTGCTGGGAACGGGGCTCTCCTGACCCTCTGCCCGTCCCCAGCTCCCAGTGCCCATGGCCGTGCTGTTTCTGCTGTCCAAAGAGCGGCTGGTGACCTGCTGCCCTCAGAGGAGGCCGCTGCTCCTGTCTGCAGACGAGCTGGCCTTGGAGACACAGCCTCCTGAGAAGGAAGAAGCTTCCTCGCTGCCCCCAAAGATTCAGTCACACCCAGGTGGGAGCTCTAATGAACTTTCATGCTCACAGCCCCACACGGAGGCTACTCTGGTAACCCCTTCCCCAGATGGCGAGGGCAGATCACGGGTGATAATGGTTGGAGAATAACCTTGGCACCAATGGTCTCATGAGGCAGGAGATGGAGCAGCCTGGCCAAGGGAATGAGGGAAGGTAGACTTCTGCCTACCCCTGCTTGTGCGATCTTGGGCAGGTTACTTGACCTCTTTGAGGCTTGCATGTACCAGGGCTGTGGGATGGACAGGGGCTGTTCCTAACAGATGGTTGGTGAAGCTAGAGAAGGTAGGAGGCACCAAGTGGCCCTTCTTTCTGCCCGCGGCTTCCCTGGGGCACGCAGAGGCCGGGGAGCAGCAGCTAAGACTCACCCGGGACTTCCTGTGTCTCACCCAGCACACGAGGACCTGTTCAGCTGCTGCCAGAGGAAGAACTTCAAAGGAGCCCCTTGTTCCTTCTTCGCCATCCACATCACAGCTGCCCTGGTCCTGTTCATGATGGATGGGATCACGGTGAGCCTGCTCTCTTCTTGGGGGACCCTCCACCCCGAGACTCAAACCCGGGGATGGCAAGAGAAAGAGAGGAACATCAAGGTTTCCTAGAGATCTCACCTATAGTTCAGTTGGTCCAAAAATTTAAACAAAATAAAAGTCCTGGGGGAGACTGTTTCCGGAATCATTCACAGACCCTTAGTACTATGGTCTTCTGTCCTAGCCGATTGTTTACATTGTCCTTACTCTGTGGATGGGGGCCTATGGGTCTGTTACCGAGTGCAGGCTACCCACACTTTTTTACAGGGGCAGAGCCCTGTTCTGCCACGTAGAAGTCATGCCAAATGAACTCCAGGACACTGCTTCCCGGAACATTCCACACCTGGGCTTCTTAAGCGATACCATAAAAACAAGCTACAGGCCCAGCTATTCGGTCCGCCGGTGACCTCTGTCACACTATTTAACGCCTTTTCCCAGAAATGTCTATGGATTCGATTAGAACAGTTTTAAATGGCTGATTAACTGATCGCCATATGAGGGATGCTCCAAAGAGAAGGCCCTACAAACTAGGTGACCTGGTGGCAGGTCCTCGTGACTGTACTGGTTGACTTCCAGTGCTCAGTGTGACCTTGGGCAAGTCACTTCTCTCTGCCCTCTCAGCTGTAAAATGAGATGCTTGTACACACCTTTTTTTTTCCCCCTGCAGCAAAACAAACTTTCTTCAACAAAAAAACTTCCTGGGGAATCCTGATATATAAGACAATTAGTGGGACCCTGCTCTGGCGAAGGGGCTGCAGAGCTTCCGGCCCAGGCCCCTCAGGCTCCCTGTGGGGGAGGTCCCCCTGGAACGCAGAGGCCTCTGCAGGGGCAGTCCAGGAGCCGCGGCCCTCAGGCCCCGTGCTGGGCTCCAGCCCATGAGTGCTGTGGGACCCTGGCCCCAAGCCCACCCTTTGATGAGCCTCTAGGAGCAGGAGTGGGCCTCCCCACCCCCGCCCAGCCAGGGCCCCCTTTGCCAGGATCGTGGACTGGCTGTGCTGCGGGCGTGCTCAGCAGGCCCTGTCTCTCCACAGGGCGTGTATTCCACCTTCGTGTACAGCTATGCCGTGGAGAAGCCGCTGTCTGTCGGACACAAGGTGGCTGGTTACCTCCCCAGCCTCTTCTGGGGCTTCATCACCCTGGGTCACCTTGTTTCCATTCCCATATCCTCCAGGATGAAGCCAGCCACCATGGTTTGCATCAATGTGGTAAGTGGCCTCCTGTCACTTCTTGGAGACTTGGAGAACCATCCCCTCCTAGCCCGACCACCGTGCCTGGACTGTTGCTCAGGGTGCAGCTCTGCCACCAGGGTGGGACAGTAGGAGCAGAGGGAGGGGAGGGATGCTGGTGAAGAAGGGGTGCTGTGGTCTTGGAGGAGTCCCTTCCCCTCTCTGGGGCCCTGACTGTGCACTCATAAATAGAAGGGGCTGTGGGCGGTGACTCCTGCTGCGTCGGGTGCAGACCCCGCTCACAACCTGCCAAGAATACAAGGGAAGCAGGACTGGGTCCTCCTGTGTCACCTCGGTGCCCAGCTGGTCAGGGCCTTGTGGCCGGTGGAGGCTGAGGAGCCCCTGGCCTTCAGCATCACCCTCTCCAGGCCAAAGCCTGGGGATTTGCATTTTGAAACTCTTCCAGGTAATTCTCAAGTAGCCAGACTGGCACGTGGGCCACCTTCAAGGACCTGGCCTGCCCAGGAGGCAGGAGGTCTGGGCCGGCGTGATGGGTCTTAACTTCCACCCTGCTCTGTGTCTCTGTCACCATCTGTGACAAAGGGCTCCAGATGACAGATTCCTGAAAGGTCATCCAGACCAACTTCTGGCAGGACTTGAATCACCTTGATAGCATCCTTTTATAGAGAGGAGGTGTACAGTCAGTTTAAACACGTCCAGGGACTGGGAACTCACTACCTTGCCAGGTAGCCCAATCTATTGCAGAAAGTCCTTCCTTGGGTTGAGTTTCTAGCAGATAGGGGGTCAAGAAGTAATGTTGGGGCGACGCAGGCCAAAAATGATGAGCCTCAAGAAAGGCTTTTGGATTTGTGCTTGTACCGGTGTATGACCTTCAAGAAAGAAATTTGCATTAAAGGTAGATGGGAGGTTGGGTGGGCAGAAGCCAAACTCAAGAGACTGAGAGGGAGAGAGGTGGGGAGTGGAGGCGTGAGTATTGAAAATATTCTGAGCTGAAGGCAGCTCGGCTCAACAGCAGTCAGGGTGATGTGAGTCTGTTCACAGGCGAGGAGAAAGGGGGACACCTGCGGGGAGGGCACCTGTGAAGGTGCCATTGTGGGGCACTGAGGGAAGAAAGCCCCTGGGTAGGGGCGAGGGGATGCAGAGCAGCGGGGGAGGAAATGGGAAGTTCAGGGAGGAGGGAGCCCCTGTTCCGAGGATGCGGGGTGACGTGACCCCGGGAGGGAGAAGGAGAGAACAGTGAGGGTCCAGGCACTGCTGGTGGTCAGCCACTGCAGGACTCGAGGCCAGCTCCCTAGAGAGAGGAGTGAGGCGGGAATCCAGGTTTGCGGAAAGAAAAAAGTCTGAAGCATCCCAGGCACCAACAATAAAAACTCACACGGAGTAGAGGTTTTCAAAGAGGCAAATCAAATTCTGGGGCCCAGCCGAGACTTCCTGAGTCTAAGAGGCCAGACATGCAGGGAGTCGGGGAGATGCCGCCACTGCAGTCCAGGCCTGAGAGCGGCGGGGACGAGGGCGGGCAGGATGCACTTGGAGAGGCACGAAGGTCCTGGGTATCTTCTGAGGTGCAGTGGGCAAGAATGTGGGTGAGGAAAGGAGGGCTCGAGGACTACCTCAGATAGAGGGCTGAGCCCTGGGGGGATGGGGATGCTGTTAATGTTCTTGTTAATGACAAGAACAACAACAAAGAGCGGATTTGTGGGAAGAAAGGAAAGGTTCCATTCAGGCCACGTTGCTAGCCATCCAGTGACATATCAAAGGGATAGTTTTACATGCAAGTTTGCAGTTCTGGACACCGGTCGAGGCTGGAGGGATGGATTTAAGAGTCCAGGCATAGGGATATTTGAAACCGTGGAACGGAACCAATGGGAAATGTAGACAAAGAAGCAACACAACAGCCCTGGCGGCATGGCTGTTGGCTGGAGCACTGTCCTGTGCACCAAAAGGTCGCCAGTTTGATTCCCAGTCAGGGCACCTGCCTGGTTTGCAGGCTGGGTACCCAGCTGGGGGCATGCAAGAGACAACCACGCATTGATGTTTCTCTCCCTCTCTTTCTCCCTCCCTTCCCTTCTCTCTAAAAATTAGATAAATAAAATCTTTTTTTTTTTAATTGAACTGAGAAGGAAGAAAGAGCAGATGGATCTGTGGGACCATTTCTATGCCAAAGAAATACATTCTATTATGAACCATAGGTAGGCCCATTGCCTTCGTGTTTTTACGGCGTGAAAGGAGTCTTCCACGTTGTGAAGGGGGTACGTTTCCTTCCGCCATCACTGCTGGCGAATCCTTCCCTCCCTGGGCAGCAGGTCTCTCCCAGTGAGGACTCTGAGCTTCCACCAGGGCTCTGGCATCTCGGAGGTCCCACGGCAGGCTGAGGGGCCACTGAAGAACAGAGAAGGGACAGGGCTCACGGCTGCAGTCCTGGCTTTGTTTCTCCAATTGGAGCAAATCCCGCAGGGACCGCCCGGGTGTGTGAAAGGCCTTTCCCTCCTCACACTCATCGGCGGAGCACACGGGGCCGATTAGCTGTGGTTTCTCCCATGCCTCCTAGCTCTCTAGATCTTATTTTTTCTAGAAACAGATATGCTCCCCCAGGAGAGTTTCACCTCAGCACTGCGGGGTTTTGTAGGTCCTCCTGAGGCGTTAAGAAGAGCTCACACACGAATGCTAGGACTGACATCTGTGCGAAGCCTCAGGCTGGAGCCCTTCCTTGCTGCTGTCCCCCGCCACGCTCCAGTGCAGCTTTTGCAGCCCATTGGGCAGGAGAGGAAGCTGGGGTCCGGGAGGTCAGCTACTCCGAGGCCCCAGAACTGGTGGCGCCTGCACCTGGGTCTTCTGCCGCCAAGCCCATGCTGCCTGGGTTTCTTCCCAAATGCGTTTTGCGTAGAAATCAGTCAATATTGACATAAATACATTTTTAGAGAATTTTTTAGGGTCATTTAACCAAAAGTATTCCCATGTGACAGAAACCCTGACTGAGCTAGAAAGCCCCCTTGGCCCGCCCATCACAGGGGTCTCCAGCCACCCCGGAAGCTGAGCTGAATCTGGGGGGAGCCATGCTGGCGTGCCACAGCCACCGCCCCTCTCTGGGAGCTCTGTCTGGACTCCTAGATGCTGGGGACCCTGCAGCCACCCCCCACCTGCCCCCCGCCGCCAAGCTCATTGCTTGTGGGGAAGGAGAAGCTGCTCCTGTCTGGGAGAAGTGGAGGACTCCTGCCTCCCAGCCAGCAGGGTGGGGAGCTGACGACTTGGGCGGAGTTTCCCATGCTCGCTCACAGATAAGGCCTTGGGGACCACCAGTACTCCCTCTCCAAGTGCTTTGTAAGCCTGTGTGGTAGGCCGTTTGCTGGAGATGGCTGGCTGGGCTCGCCTCCTCCCTCTGGTCCTATTTTCGGGGCTTGGTTGGCAGATACCAGACTAGGCAGGTGCAGTCCCCACATGTTCCACAGGGTGGCACACTGGTCACAGCTCGGTGCCTAAGGCCTAACCCTCCAAGACCAGACTGACTGCTCCAGGCTTTTCCTTTCTCAAGGACGCCCAGCTTTTCCCAATTTCTAATCACCTCCATCACCGCTGTGACAGGTCGGCGTGGTGGTGACATACCTGGTGCTTCTTGCTTTCTCCTACAATATCATCTTCCTGTTCGTGGGGACGGCCAGTCTGGGGCTGTTCCTTAGCAGCACCTTCCCCAGCGTGCTCGCCTACACGGAGGACGCTCTGCAGTACAAAGGTGCGTGTGCAAGGGCGGGGGTCCCCCTGGCTGGTGCCACACCCACTGCCCCCCACCTTTCTGTGCTGCTGCAGTGGGAAGATCGCTGCCCTGCCTCCTCACAGAAACCGTGCTCCCCTGACTGGTGGGAACAGGTCCGTAAGTGGGGTTGTTTTAATCCATGTGCCCCCCTCAACATCACACCTGTATACGTGACTTCAGGCCGCAGAGAAGCAGTTAGTTTCCCTCTTCCATTGTCTTTTTCCCCGTGGTCCTATCTGCTGGCCCACAGCTGGCACTTTGTGTGACATGCGTGGGAATTTCAAGTTGCAGCCTTGCACGGGGGAAGTTACAGCCCAGGAAAGGGACTTTGTGTAATACCTTCACAGTGATGGGACCTCGTGGCTTTGCTGTTCTGCGGCTGTTGTTCACGCCGTAGAGGGTTGGAACGAGGCCGCCACATTTGATGAGGGGCTGTGACACGGCCTCTTGATGTCAGAAACCTCTGGTTCTCATTCCATAGCCTCCCAAGTGCACACAGCAAAAGTCTTTGGTAAAATGAGTTAATTAAAAATATTCCTGCTTTGAACGGTTAACATTACCTTTAGAAGTGACTAGAAATGCCGCAGAGTGCTGGACAACGGGCGTGGAGGAGGGGGGATCGGTGCAGGGGGCAGCGGTGGCCAGAGCGGTAGGACCTGCACCCACCTCAGTTCCCCACAGCACCGAGACAGGAGATCTGGGTCCTTGAACTTTAAGGGTAACCCCCAAACCGCAAGCGGGTAGATGGAACAATGTTGGTGTCGTCTGTCACACACTGTGTCCCACAGGCTCTGAGCTACAGCAAGTGTTGAACAGTAGTCATAGCAATGATGCTGGTTGGTTCCGCCTGCGAGCGGTCACCAGACCATCCTCTTCTCATCTCTCCCCTCCCCACCTTAGTTCAGGCCTCTGTCCTCACTCACCTGCTTGGAATACTTAACAGTACCCAGCTTTTCCTGCTGTCCCATCACCTCCACTGCTGCCTTGGCAGGTCGTGGCTTGTCTCTTTACACACTTGTCTTCGTCAGAGGTTCTCAGTGCTGGTTCCATGTTAGAGTCACCTGGAGCACTTGTAACACAACCCAGCACCTGGGCTCCACCTCCATGAAGTCTGATGAAATTGGCCCCGAGCCACTGGGAGATTCTAATGTGGAGCCAGGGTGAGGACCTGGCGCTGCTGCAGAGGGACCGCTTGAACACAGAGCAGATTCCGGCCTTCACACTTTCCTGAAGAGCTCCTCTCTTTCCCCCGCACCCAGCTGCCCCCGGAGCTTGCGTTCTAGCCGGCTGCTCCCTGGTGGAGCACCACTGTCCTGCCCCTCCACGCTTGGCACGTGATGAACCCTCTGCGTGGAATGCCCTCTACCCCGCCCCTCCTCTTCTGCCCCTCTGGGAAGTTTCTCTGATCTGCACTGGAAAGATCTCCTCCTTTGTACCTGCTTCTCATGTTTGATCCCTTCGAGGTTTTTGTGTCTGGTCATCTGCATCCTCTCCTTGACAGCGCAGTCCCTGTGGGCACCAGCAAGGGACAAGGCCAAGAGTGAGGGCTTTGAGGTCATCAGCAGACCCAAATCGGTCCTGCCTTCGCTCTCTCTGTCTTTGTGGCCTTGGGTGATTCAATTTCCTTCCCCTCACTGATCCTGTTTTCTCTCCCGCAAAATGGGGATGCAAATACTTACCTTTGAGGATTGTTTTGCGCACTAGGGAAATTGTAAAGCTCTTGACTTAACAGCTTGACTGGCTCACAGGTGCTCAATATATGTGTGAGCTCTGTTCGTCGGAATAGCCTCAGTGCTAGCACAGGGCTGGATGGACAGAAGGTACCAGCAGGTTTTTGAGTGAATGAGTGAAATAGACAGTGGGTATCACTGGAATTCAGACCAGGAAGGGACCAGTGTTAAATCTCAAGGTAGCTTCATGGAAGAGATGGGATGCAAGCTGGCCCCAAATTTGGAAAGACAGGAGAAAGGAAAGGCACTCAGGAAAGGGTGGGATGGGGGCAGGGGCCAGTGGCCAGTGTGGGAGCAAAGGAGCAGAGACAGGTAATAACATAAATAAGAGACTAAAAGAGGAACTTGAAGCCCAGAATAAAAACGCTGAGTGTCTACCATACATTGGCCACCGGGCTGGTAATAGACAGTGATATATGTCACAGAACTAAAATTCAAGGCACCGTCCTCTCTCAAGGACCTTAAGACTGCACAGATGATAGGGTGTGTGAGCATAGGGTGAGGGGGCTGAGGAAGCACAGGGAGCAGCTGACCCCTAGGGATGGGGTGAGGGGAGAAGACTGCAGAAGGAAGTAGGACTGAAGGCTGAGCAGGAGCTCTCGGGACAGAGAGGAGGAACAGCACGTGTCTGGACCTGGCGGCCGGCGTGCGCCTGTGCAGGCAGGAAACTGAAGCTTCCTCCTGGCCGGAGGGCAGCCTGGGAGCAGGTGGTGGGAGAGATGAGTCTGCGCTCTCCACAGGGAAAGATTATAAAGTGTCCTGGAGAGCACGTTAAGGCACCTGGACTTTGTCCTGACGGCAGCGCGAAAGGGTGGAAACCGAGAACTGGCCTGGTGTCGAGGGCTTGCTGCGTGTCGGGACTTTGCTGAGCACTTCCACGCACTGCACCAGAGCGAGCCACACGGCAGCCCTGCGAAAGCTGTGCTGCGGTGCCCACTTTGCAGGAGGAAACCAAGGCCTACAGAAGGGAGAGGACTCGCCTGAGGTCGCACAGCTAGCAGGTGGCACAGCTGGGCCTGACGCCCAAGTTTGCCTCTGAAGTTGGGGCCCTGACAGTCCGCGCCATGTCGCCGGGTGGATGAGAGGTGCGGCTGGCCAGTGCGGTGCCAGGGCACCGAGGACACTGTTCTGGCCAGTGGAGGGCTGGCCTTCGGAGAGCAGGAGATCTTTCTGGAAAAGTTGGTGGTGGTCACATGGGGACGGGCCCTGAACGCCAGGCTAAACAGCTTGGAATTCACTGGGAGGACAATTGTGCGTGATTGAAGGTCTCAGAACAAGGAGGGACATAATGACAGCGGGACCTATGCATTCCCAGGCAAAGTTAAGAGCTGAAGTTTGAGAAATCGTAGGAATCCCAAGGAGTCCTCTTAGGCAGCCATGCTACTTTCCAGAGACATTCCAGAAATAACCTGGATTACGCCAGCTGACGTCTGTCTCCCGGCTTGTTCTTACTAAACCAAATCCTTCTTTTCTGTGTAGGCTGTGCAACCACAGTGCTGGTGACGGGGGCGGGAATTGGCGAGATGGCCCTCCAGATGCTGGTTGGTTGGGTACGTGGGAAACTCTGGGGGGGAGGGAGAGCATTCGGGGAGCACCCCTCCAAGCAGGTGGGAAGGTACGGCCAGCACCTTCTGAACCCAAGCAAGCAGGGTCCACTCTGTTACCTGTTTCTGCTTCTGAGCCAGCCCTGAAAGCTGAGCCTCTAAATAGGGGACCGGAGCTGGGAAGGGCTGCAGCATCCAAAGCAAACACAAGTCATGTCTGGGAGCAGGGCCAGAGGGGCCTCGTGGGAATGTTGTGTAGCTCCCGGGCCTGGGACGGATTGAACTGCAGAGGCCTTTGTCCATCCCTTCCCAGCCTGCCGCTCCCTCAGCCCACCTCCTGTGGCCTTTGCTGGGCCACCCTGCAAAGGGCCCAGCGTCACTGCCCAGCTCCTGCCCTGACCCCAGGCCAATTCTCCCCGTCCTCGTCACACACGCCCACAGTTCCTGTGTTCAACGGGAAAAAAATTAGTCTACTTTCTACTGAAGACTATAATGTAGACATTGTCGTTCCCCTCTTTACAGAGGAGGACACTGAGGCTCAGATGAGTCAAGCAGCTTGCCCTCAGTCATCCCACTTCTAATAACTGTCGGTGATGACATCCAAACCCAGCTCTCTCGGACTGTTCTCCTCTCTGCTGCCTCTGCCCCGCAGGGTGGGGAGAGCCGCATCTCACGGTGCCCTCTGCCCGGAAGCGTCCCGAGGGCCAGGCTGGGCTTCAGTGTGATCTCCCAGAGGGAGCGGAGGAAGCTGGTGCCCGCTGCTAAAGCTGGCAGTCCCACGGCCCCATGGGATTCCGTGTGCTACTCTGGCATATATTTAAATTCTCTGTAATAGAAGGGTATATGTAATCTCCCCTGCAAAATTCTGGTCAGGCCTTGTGGGCAGAGAAACACCTACTACGATTGGCGTTTTAAGGAAGATAAGGAGCTTTTTCAGAAGGTTCCAGACATAGAGCTGAAAGGGACAGCAGGGCTCACCCGGTCCAACCCTCACAGTGGAACGGCTTTCCTGTCTCCTCCAGAAACATGACCTTGAAACAAGGCCAAGGTGTCCCTGCTACCCATGGCTCTCTCTATTGGTGTGACAGTCCTCAGCTTGACTAGAAAACCTGCCAAGGGCCCCAAAAAGGCCGCTTCCTCCAGTCCATCTCCGTGGGAGGCTTTGATGGCCTGCATGTCTGTTTTCCCCTTTGGCAGATATTCCAGGCTCAGGGCAGCTACAGTTTCCTGGTCTGTGGCGTGATCTTTGGTTGCTTGGCTTTTGCCTTCTACATCTTGCTCCTGTTTTTCCACAGGATGCACCCTGGACTCTCATCAGGTAAGGAAAGAATCTGTTTCTACATAAGAGGAGGAAAACAGAGCGGGGTTGGGGGGTGGGGGAGGACCTATGGGACATACCGTGGACCTTAGCACACCAGCACTGCTGCTCTGTTTCAAGTAAAATGCAAGGAAATGTTTATTTTTCTACAGCTTCCTTTCCCCTCTTCCTGCCTTGCCATGCAATTGTCTGTGCCGCGCTCCTAGGGCAGCAGCAGCTGGGGCAGGCTGACTCATGGTTTCTCTATGAGGAGAGGGGCAAGGATGTGAACTTGGCTTCCTGCACCCCACCGTGCCGCAGGACCGTGGGCCAAGGCTCTTTCCAGCCTGCGCTGGGCACTGAAAGGCAGAGCCCGCCTCCTTGGCTGGAATTCAGCCCAGCAGCCCGATTGGCTGTATCTTTGCAGTTCAGGATTTTGACTCTAGTTCACACCTTTTTTTTTTTTTTTTTTTTTTTTTTTCCCCAAAAAGAAGTCCCTTAGGCCAAGTAGCAAAGAAAAGCACTTTCAGGGCAGAGACACCACCTCGGAGCAGTCTCACTCCTGGAGACCCCAGGCAGGGACGGTCCCAAAACTGTTTGCATGACCCTGAGCACCCCACTGCCTCTCTGCCCAGAGCTCTCAAAGTCCCCACAACTGTTTCAGCAGGGCATGCAGCCAGTTCTTAAGCGGGGGTGCCCAGGCAGAGGCCTGGCCTCCCCCACAGAAAACAAAGACTGAAGGAACAGGCAGCCAGAGGCCTCTCTCAGCAGGTGGACTCACGCACCCTTTAAACAATCAGTTTAAAAGCCCTGAGAACAACAAGGGCTCCCCAGGCAGCTCTAAATGCAGCCTTGCTTCTGAGGCGGCAGGCGCCAGTTGCCATCCAGCCCCACACAGGACAGAGCGTTCATTGAGGCTGCACGTTCAGGAAGTTCTGGCTGCACCCTGACTGGTGTGGCTCAGTGGGCTGGGGGCGTGTGAGAGGCAGCCATCAGAGTTTCTCTGGAACATCCATGTTTCTCTCCCTCTCCCTCTCTTCCCCTCTTTCTAAAAATAAATAAAATCTTTTAAAAAGTAGTATTGAACATTTGCTAAATGTCAACCAATACTTAATAAATTCCCAATCAAGGAAGACAGAAAGAAATATGTATTCCCCAAGCCCGAGACACTAGTCTCAACAAACTGCCCCCACCGACAGTTTGCCAGAACTCGTGGGTCTGACTTTTCACTTGGCTCCCCAAGGAGCCATCGGACAGCAGAGAAACGAAAGGCCTGGGTAAGCTCTCAGAATGAGTAATCGCCGCAGCGTCATCGGAGCTGCTGAAATGTGCTACCTGGTTGGTTGGTTTGTGTCTGTCTGTTTCTGTTATAGCTCTTACCCAGGACAAACCACTTGGAATGGAAAGCTCAGAGTGCTACCAGAGGTAAAAGCGGGTGAAGGAGGCAGGCGAAGACAATTGGCCTCTCGAGCACCAGCAGAGACCACAGTGTGGAAGGACGCTGGGGCGGCAGCGGAGCCACCTCCAAGCCCTGGTTCGGACTTCTCCACACTGACTACCTGCATAGAAGAAATTGAACCGGGTTCTGGTACCTGGGTCCTCCCTGGGGAAATCATTAGAGGTTTACCTGGCTACCCAAGTTCCTTTCCTCTTCCCTGGTTCTGACTTTTGGTCAGAGCTGTCTGCCTGGGAAGGAGGCAGACAGTCATCCGCTTCACTCCACTGGCCGCCTCCTGTATGGACCACACTCTGGGTCTGAAGGTCACTCTTAGTTGAATTTGAAAATGTAGGTTGAAATTATAAAGCTCGGTGATCATCGCTGTATGTAGATGCATTTTAAATTAATCAAACCATGGCATGCTCGCAGGGTTTATGTGCTTTTTATTTATTAATAGTCCAAAGTCCCTCAAATTCCTGCTGCTGACATCAGTAGGTTGTCCACAATCTAAAACAGCAAAAGGAAAAGTTGAATCTTGCTATCTTTGGGACACTAATTCAGTGATATGCTGGGCTAGCTCCTACCAGCTTATAAAAGCTGATTGTTAAACTTTCTTTTTAAGAGCTATTTGTTAAATACAGCCATTATTAAAAATTAAATTATAGAAACTTAAAATACATGAAAAACAAAGGTGATAGCTACTCAAAACTCATCACTTCCTAATCTTGCTATGCCCGTGTTCTTGACGCAATTTATGACTGTTGTATCCGTGTGGTGGGCATGCTGTGAAAAGGAGTGCTGCGGGCATCTCTTTCAGGCTCCCCTTTCAGTGATGCGGTGTTGGTGGCTCGCGATCAGCCATAGTGGGAGTATTTACACCACAGCAATTGGCAAAAGCTACAAACAGTGGCTAGTCTTGCCTGGAGAGCCAAGTGTTAAGCATTTGCCAGCACATCACTGCTAGTGATCAGTGCTAATTGGTCCAGAAGTTGCCTGGGAGACTGAGGTGGATGTTCTGTGTTTTGTTTCTGACATTGACTAGTTTATAGAAGGTATAGAAACAAGCACTAAGGATTTCTCAAAACTAACTTTCTCTAACTTAAACTTACATCTTCTATAGAGAAAAACAACTCTTTACAGGCATACCTCAGGGATGTCGCGGGTTCAGTTCCAGACCATCACAACAAAGTGAGTATCGCAATAAAATGAGTTGTCATTTTTTTGCTGGTGGAGGCTCTTGCTTTCAATTTGTAAAAAAATGCAACATCTGTGAAACACAATAAAGCGAGTCACAATGAAACGAGGTATGCCTGTGTACCATGTCAAGTTCTTTAACAAAAACAGGATTTTGGAACAATTCAGGCTGTGTAGTATACGGAAAGCTATGCCTGTCTGTCCGGCAGATCCTGTAGTAATGCAAAGAAGGCAACCTCAGCGACTTGGAGAGGGATAGCAGTTGCGTTGAGTCATGAAGTGGCTGTTACAGGGACTGTGTACGAGTTCGCCTGCACTTGTGTATATACAAATGTACATGTATAAAAACCAGTGGATCACGACTCTCAGTAACCTGTCCAACTACTGTGGTGCACACGCCCATCATTAGAAGTTTATCCTGGAACCGTGGGCACTGTCCTGAAGCCAGCTCCGTCTGCCAGCAGCGTGGTGCGGTGGTGGGAACCCGGCTGTCCGGAGACCTGGTTCAAGCACTGGTCTCAGCGTCCATCTCTGTGGCAGAGAGATCGCTGAGGCTCTTCCAGCTTTGCTTATTTTAAAAATCTGTAAAGTGACATTTCTAAAAGAATCTTACCCTACCTCAAAGGAATTCTGAAAGAATTAAGTGAATTTGTATAAATCAACTATTATATGCCTGACATAGAAATTGCTTCATAAATGTTCACAATTTTTATTTTTAAAACCTATAAGCAGCTTAAAAATTGTTCATGTGTTTGTTACATATTTACTGTAAGCCAAACAGGTCCCAACTCTTTTGAAAGCTGGTGGCCCAGGGCTGCGGTTGGAACTGTGTCTGTAAACACGGAGAGGCGTTAGCTGCCCACCAGACTTGCACGTGCAGCTGACTGCAGTGAGTGGCTGACCTGGGCAAAAAGGGAACAGCTGGGTCTTTCTCATGGGTTTTCAAGAAAACATCCCTTTTATACAGATTTAGAAAGAAGAATCAATGGCTATATCTAAGGTGATCAGTGTTAATTTGTGAATATAGAAAATAAGATAAACAAATTTGACTGCCTTTTCTAAAATAAAATGGTTTAAATTGAGTGTGTTATCTGTTATCAAGGACGATCAATCCTCATTTGCATAAGCCCGGAAACAAATGACCGAATGTTCCCTGCAGACAGGTCTCTCGCACTGTTGGGTTCACACGGTTGATATTTTAGAAGAAATGGAACTGTCTTGTAAGGAACTGAGAACCACTACCCCTCTTACATATCATATCATCAGGATGGGGAAAGGCGGGCAGGTTTTCATGCCACGCTTGCATACGCAATCACAGAGCAAGCAGGCCTTTCTTCTCATCGTCTTGTTAGGAGTTCTGACATTCCAGAGTGCTGTGCAGTTGCCCTCTTTCCAGACTCCCCTCTGCTATTTAGGTGTGGGATCCAACCCATCGGTATACCAGACTCTCTAAAGGAAGGCACGGTGACACAGATGTTTGAGAGAATTCATTCATTCACTTAAAACGATGCATTGAGCATGTGCTATCCTCCAGGCACTCAACTACGTGTAGAGATAGAGCAGAAAATGACATGGGAGTCCCTGCCTCACAGAGCTGGCACTGCAGTTGAAGACATAGAGACAGCAAAAAGAACGTGCCACAGGGTGAGGGATGATTCAGTGCCATAAAAGTAAAGCAGGGAAGGGAGATGGAAGAGGGAATGTCAAGGGGTGCTTCGGAAGGCCTTTCTCAGGAGGTACCATTTGTGCAGAAACCTGAATGGTACGTGGGAGCAAGCCATCCAAGCACCCAGGAAAGATCGCATCCAGCAGGACACAGCAAGTGCAAGGGCCTTACGCTCAGTATGCTTGCACTTGAGGACCAACCAACAAGCAGGCCAGTGTGCGTCAGTGCAGTGGGGGAGGGGAAGAACGGCAGGCGATAGGTTGGAGGGGAAGGTAGGGGCCAGATCATATCAGTGACGTTAGGAATCTGGAGTTTTTCCTTTTAGTTATGTGAGATTATTAGGGGAGTTGTGAGCAGGCAAGGGGCAGGGATGAAATAGTGGGCACAGGCACAGGCCAAGTTACAATGGCAATAAACTACGCAGGAGATGGCGGCTTGGACAGTGTGGGTTAGAGCTCTGTTCTGAACGTCAAACTGATGATCTGCTGAGTTGGGTGTGTGGGTGTGTGGCAGAAAGAAAGTCAAGGCCGACCCTAAGGCACTGGGATGGAGCAACTGGGTAGTGAGGAAGCCACTCAACACTGGAAGACAACAGGCCACAGAGTTCTGGTTTGGAAGTGTCAAAGGCTGGGAGATAAAAAAACGTCTAGAGGTTCAAAGAAATTCAAGCCCGGAGATGTAGATTTCATGGTCACATACAGTGTGTAGGGTGTGGGGCTGAGTCAGACCACCTAGGGAGTGAATGTAGAGACGGGAAGATTGAGCCCTGAGGCTCTTCCACGCCTAGAGGCTTGAATCCAGGATAGAATCCAGCAGAGAAAATGAGAGAAGCCAGAGAAGTAGCCGAAGTTCAGGGGAGAATGTGGTTTCCTGAAGGGCACAAAAGAGCTCCTCAGGAGAAAGTCATCGGTGCTGCCACCAGGTCCCCTGAGAACCAAACATCCCCGCTGGTTGTGGCAACATGGACGGGGACCTTGACTGGACAGCGGGTTGTCAGCAGCAGCGTGTTCACAATACGTGGGAATCGTGAAGCCAGCTCTAAGGTTCCAGCAACCTCCTGACACCGATTTTCCTGCCTGTTGGAACCTCTCCTTGCCGGTTCACTTTTCATTATACACTGTCCTCTAATTTGGACACTGTTGGGTTAAAGGTTATTTCAAATGAAGTCACCTTTATGGACTCCCAATTAAAGGGCATATTCCAGTAAGTGCAGTGCTTGGCAGCGAGAATCCACGTGAAATCTTGTAACTGTTAATGATTCTCTCCTACCTGATTATGCCAACCCTGGAAAATTACCCAATAAAATACAAAAAATGATTGCAAAACAGATATTACGTCTCTCAAAAGGGGATGTGTCAACAGTCGCAAAGCTTAGAAAATGGTGCATAAATAGGGTTTTTTCAACTGAAGGACTTCTTAGAGCTTTTAATATCCTAATATGCACTTTGGATCTCCAAGGGGTGACACCCCACTTCCCAAACTTATTCGGCCTCGTGCAAGCACTGACGCAGGCCATGTATTTTGAGAGCAGCAGCTCAGGAGAAGAACCCGGCAGTCGTAAGCTGTCACCCAGCTGTGCTGCGCACTGCTCAGTGACCTGCATCCGAAGTGACATTTCTCCAGGGTCAGTCAGCTGCTGTCTCCCTGTTTACTCATGTGCTGCTTACTCCATCCTGTCATTTTTACCTGGAGATAGGAAATACCTCTCTGATGTGATTTTGCCACCTATTAACCCTCCTTCCGCCCCTGAACCCAGTTCTGAAAAAGGCTAATTTCATTTGCTAAATGAGCTGAAATCTCCAGTGTTTTTTGTTTATTTCTTTGTGTGGTGTTTTGTTTTGTTTTAAAGAGAGAGGGGATGGGAGGGAGAGAAACGCTGATCGGCTGGCTCTCCTACGCACCTGACCGGGGAGCCAAACCAGCAGCCTCTCGCCTGGTGGGACAACTCCCAACCAACTGGGCCACACTGGTCAGGGGCTGAAAGCTCCGCTTTTTAATCTCAAAAACTACAGGAAGAAACAGGGCCTAGAGCAGAAATAAGCAAAAGTTGTTTCTTACAACAGAATAAAAGCAACTAATTAAAATTTTTTTAACTTTTTAAAAATTTAAATTTTATTTAAAAGTAAAATAAAGACATTTTACATGGTGAATAATCTTCCTAGCACATCAATTCTTTTCATCCGTTTTACTATCAATAATCATGTTATAGTCTCCCCTTTTCACCACCTATCCCAACTCGGGTTTTAAATATTAATACATCACAGAGTTCAAGCCAGGTTTCAATGGTAACCGCTGGGAAACTGAACTCTCTCCTTACCCACATTCGCATGGATGACAATACACGCAGGGACCACCCCAACAGATGTGCGAGGAGGGAGATGAATAATCCATCCAGAAAGTCGTTTTGTTAAAAATATTTATTTAAAAAAATACAATTGTCCGTATCTAGTTGCACATAGATCTATTAACATATCTATATAATTTTGTACTTTAATAAATTTTCTACAATGCTTTCTTAAAGCTAGCTGGCCATTATACAAAGCAAATTCCTGTCAGTTCTTACATAAAATATTTTTTAATGTATCATCTTTCTAATAAGATGCATACCACCATTTCAGAATTTTTAAAAAATCTTTGCATAAAATTCAAAGCAATAGGAAAAAAAGATCACCTGATTAGTTATTCAGAGCAACCGTTACCACGTTGGAAGGAACGCTTTTTGTCTTTGAAAAGCAGCACAGCATAAAGCCCTCACGGGGCTGGCGCCCCAGCCCCTTCGCCCACCTACACCTGGTGTCAAGTTTCTGTCACGCAGGGCCCCAGCCACAGTCATCCTGGTCAGCTCAAAAACAACAGCCCTTTGCTTCCCAGCAGGTCGGTTTCGTCAGACTGCCTGGCCGGGAGGGAGGGCAGTCTCTCTCAGTTACAACAAAATTAATGCAATTGTAATACATGTTGGCAGTTACCATCTTTTTAATTGCTTTTTTGGAAAAAAGAAGAAAAAAAAAGTGATTTTAAGCCTTTGAAAGTCTCCCTAATGTAAATTACAATGAAATTAAGACAAGTTACTTTAACAGTAACTTTAACAGTTATTCTTTCCTTTGGGTAAGTATGCACTTGCATTTTATATATATGCATTCTACTTATACAAAAGTGATGGATAATGGATATTATGAGACAGATTTCAGTAAAATAAACAAGAGGGGAAAATAAAAAACGAAGTCACTGTCTTCTCAGCTGAGCTGATCTAGGTCTAAGGAAAGCACCCTGGCAAGCTCCCGTCACCGACCTAGACAATGCATCTCTTCTGGGTCGGCACCGCAGCAGACTTGCCCTCCGAGCTGCAGGTTGGTGGATAAGATAACAAGTTTATTATTTAAAAACAGCTTTTAATTTTCAAGTAATGTGCACAGCTGAAGGTCCAGTAGGACTCATAAAAAAATTGTTATACACTTTTTACTTTTAGCCAACTTGATACTTGGTGAATAAAGGGCATAATTTTAAAAAACTAATTTCAGTCAAAAATTTTATTGCTTTAAACCAAAGCTAACCAGCAGCAAAATGACTGGACTGAGTTTTGCATGTAATCTTCCCTACCCGCAAAGATAAATTAAACTGCTAGAAGGCAAAAGTGAAGAAACAGATAGGACTATAATTAGAGAAGAAGGCTGAACGGCCAAACTGAATAAACAGGCCTTAGGTAATCAAAAATTAATTCTATTGATTTCTATCTTTACTTATATGCATCTTAATTTCACTGACGCTGAGCAGGGAAGTTTATCAAACATGCTACGTTATCACATAAGCAATGACTGTTATGTACATACAAAGGCCATTGGTACTACTGTCCCCAAAACAAAAAATATGAAATGTCTTAAAAGGAACTGTGTCCCCTACATAACAGACATAAACAACAATGATTAAACAGAAAAGAAACTTAAAATTGGACAGTTTACAAAGTTGGGTACAATACATCAACTGTAGTTCATTAAAAGTCACACATTTCTGCAAAGCGGAATATTAAAGCTTGTTAATTATTCTAAAACATCCTAGCGAAAAGGGCATACCTTACGGAGCCAGAAGAAAGGCTCCTTGGGTAATCCATTTACCCCTTCTTCAAACAGTCTTAAGTTCCAGAAAACATAAGTGAGAAATAAACCTTACTTCCCTGACCCTCAATATCCATAAGCTGAAAGTAAACTAACCAAATAATCATTAAGTGCTTCCAGTTATTAAAAATAAAACAGTGCTAATAATGGTGCCCCCAAAAGTGCCAAGTGATTTGATGCCGACAGACGGCATTCCCGCCCCTGAACTCGAGGCATGCTTGAACGTTTCCATGGCTAGAACTCGGGCCCAGCCACGGGGCACCGCCACCCCCACCCATGTCCAGAAGATCCCAGGCCTGTCCTAGCATGGCTCAGAATCCTTAGAAGGGACAAGACCCAGAATGGGCCCTGATGAGATGGAAAGCAAGGTAAAGTGGAGAGTATTCAGCCCAAGATGCTCTGAGGTTCCTGCTGATACTTATGTCAGTTCAAGAGGGTGATTAGGCTGCAATGCCAGAATCCCTTCACTAGTCTATCGATCCACGGTCGAATCAGTAGTTCAGAAACACCACTTCTCACACAAACCTCTCATCTGGGAAACTTAGAGCCCAACGTAATAAGGGTTCTACAGAAAAACAAAAGTAAATGCAGAAACCTTAAGAAGGGACATCCTCATTTCCTCCGTAAGACATGGACTGAAGAGCTGAAGATGTTGTTGTTTAGCATCCGTTGCACATGGCGCCGAGGTTCTGAAATGCTGGCAAGCAACTGGTCTTTAAGGCCTATGATTTCATGCATTTAAAAAAAAACTGAATGTGCAAGGCATTAATTTTTAAAAAGTGGCAATTGCAAAGTGCGCCAATTTTTTTTTAAGTTTTAGTATAAAATAGCCTAGGAGCCATCCTAGAGGATGAATAATATGTTCCCTCTGAAAAAGATTTACTTTATACTCTCTCTCACACACACACACACTCAGTCAACACATCAGTATATAAACACACATATGTGCTCAGCCAATAAATCAAAATACTGTGAAGAAATGCTCTAGTCTCCTAATTAGGTATTTAAAACTAAAATTTTAAACCTCACAAAACTTCCTGATGTATATTATACTCAAAAGACCAGAGAGTTCAGGAGATTTACTATGTTGGATTGTATCCCTCATGAATTTTCTGGTTCAAGGTTTCATTTTAAATGATGTTAACGACAGCCTGAATTTCCTGGTTTCAATAGAAAGTTAAAGCCGACCTTCCCCTTGACTTGAACCCTCTGGATTCCCATCTCCCACAACGGCCCGGTGTGAATGATAGCACCCTGGAAATTGCTATTTTCTGGCCAGCTGTCAACCTATCGCTTTTTTTCTTCTTTGGAAAAGCAGCTTGAAGAAACTGGCAGCTTCAAATGGAACATTTATACTACATCAACACTCGCCCTTCAGATCTGCTCTGTTCACAGGTCAAAACATGACTTTTATACTAACAGGTTCCATCAAGTATGAGAAATGAAATCAAACCGCCTTCTTTTCTTGCTTAATACACTACCACCCACAAGATTTCTAGATTCAAAGATTAAAACACTGACTTCAGTAAGCAGAATTCTGATGACCTAAGAGGAATAACAGAGCACCTGGTTGCACGCTACACCAACAGCACTGAAGACAGTAAGAAAACATTTACTTGCTGACCCAAAACCGAGACAGGAACTAAGAAAACACTTCCACAGAACCCATTCTCTGGTCAGAGTACGTGCTGAAGAAACGCAACTATGGTTTACCTCCACTTCCCTACTGCGGATTAAAGAATTAACTTCTTTGAAATACACTACTCTGTCACACCTCAGATAACAGACTGCAACATCGTGAGTCTTTTTCACTGCCCCGTTGGGCTGGCAATTCTTCAGAGCTCCAGGGTTCTGCAGAGACCTGCGTTTATCCCCACACTTGTTCACACACCTGAGAACAGCACCTCAGCACAATTAGATTTCTGGAACGGATAAATAAGATACACACGGTAAGTGAAAGGGTACACGGAGCAGACCTGTCAAGGAAAGTATTTCATCTTCAGAGGCTGAAATGTTACAAAAAAACCTTATTAATGCAGCAGTAAGATGGAGGTTATTATGTATTTTAACATAAAGCAATCTGACATAATTCTGAATTTACTGGTAAAATGCAACACTAGTAAGACCAAAAGAAGTCTGTAAGCAGACCAGTAAAGTAAAAGTGCATCAGAGTCAAACCTGACGTGAAGGGAAAGGAAAGGACAGGCCGCCCGAAGCAGTGCCCGCGAGGCTCCAGAAAGTGCTTGCTGATGGGTTTCTTGATGACGGAAGAAAAAGAACGAGCATGAATGTTCTCCTGAAAAATCCCAAGTCAGATCAAATACAGAAAGGATTTCTCCACACCTCACAACAAAAGCATCCATGTCTTTTCTCGCAGGTCAGACTGAGAAGCGACATTCCGAGTCAGTGCCGTTACAGAGTTGCCAGCCAGTCTGCTGGGTGCAGGAAGAAATATCACAACTTCTACTCAAGACTTACTTTTCAAGCCATCCTTTCTCTGTTTTTGTGTTATGTCCCATAATGTACATATTACTTTAGAAGAGCAGTATACGACTTACCATATATACATGTGAATTTGCAATAGGGCACCTGTGTTCAAAAGCTCTTACCGACCAAGCTGTGTGTGCAAAAAGGGTGGAGACTGCTTTTCTGAAGTGCCAGTGAGGGTCTCTGATGTGCCTAAATTCACTGGAAACACATGAAACTGCCTTCTAGAACTAGAATCGTAACACAAACTCTAAGACCAGGGAGAAATAAGGCCATCAGGCAGGACGTCACGCACGGCCAGAGGTGGGCGGTGCGGTGGCAGTGCTACCAACAGCCTGCGGTCACAGCTCCCGAACCAAGCCTCCGACTTACTCTCCCTTCTCAGCCTGAGTGACTCACGGCACGGAGAGAACGAGAAACTGTGCCAGGTAAACAGATGCAACAACAGTCAGCCCTGCCTTTCTGATCTTTAAAATAGTATGTGAATCTTCAAGGAATTCTTTCAGTTAAAAAAAAATCCAGTGCCCTTTTATTACACAGGCTCATGGGCCACCAAAACTTGACAACAAAAAAGTCATACCTATTTTTTAACCATAAAATGTAGAAAAATTAAGCCTATATTTTAACTCTAAGAAGCGTAAGATTGACCTTTTGAGGGCTTCTGGATTCTTCCATTGCATACAAATTTTTAAAAATCAGCGACTGTTTCCTTCTTTGTTTGAACATGCGAAATATGCCACAAGGAGCCTGACATCACGAAAGCACTGTGACAGACCATGGAAAAAGGTCACTGAGGTCAGACCTGTGATTTTAATTCTGTATTTTTAAAAGTCAGCTTATGAACAAAAAATGCTCCAGAAATTACGTACAAATCCACCCCAGGGTGGGGTACCTGCAGTGGGCTGCTGGCTGAGGGTGCGGCTGCACTCATCCCTTTGCAGTGCCAAGGTGGTAGCTTCGGCCATGTGGGGAGTAATTCGCACCTAGAAAATCAGCAAATGCTGCAACGTAAGGGCTCTCTTTCCCTTCCGAGAGCCTGGCAGTCAAACATTTCCAGCGCACAACCGAGTAGATCTGGACCAGAGCAGACGGAAAGCGGAGATAATCACAGCAGATGTCTTAAAGACTCCCTTCACCTGCTCCCGTGTTACCTTAGGCCACTACTGCCCACGAGCATTCACCTTGGCAAGGTGACCAGTGATGGACACCAGCTACAGCTCCGAAGTATGTCTCTCCAGTGAACACTGATGTTAAGTGGTATATCACCTCTGGGTTCTAAGAACTCTGTGGAAGTTCAAAATATATAAAGCTGATACTGTTCCAGGAAGGAGGTAGTTTACACAGAGAACGGCCTGCCTCATACACTTGCACTAAGGTTGTAAACTTCCATTTAAAAAAGACACACACACACACACACACACACAGAAAAGCTTCCCCAGATTAACTGATTCCAAAGAGAAAGCAGGTCATCATCAGCCTCCTGCAGCCCACGCCTCTCAGAGGCTTCGGGGACAGACTTACAGACAGAGGATTCACTGAAACTCGCTCCCGGGAAGCCGCTTGTGTCCTTACTTCCCAGGCATCCCTGTGCTGAGGCAGTTAGATATTAAAGACAGCAGCTGGGAAAACAGACCAATGGCTTTTCTCCTTTAATACCAAAAGATAAAAATATTTTTTGTGCTTTCAAAATGTTAAATATCTAGTTAAGTCAATCCCATCAATACTTACTTATTTAATGTACAAAATGTTAATCAACCTAATATTGATAAAACTATTCCAAAGTGCTGCTGAGAGGTCTAATTTCAAACAGGCATGCAAGCTAAATGATTCAACGCGGGGAGAAGTCCGGCGAGTCCGTCCCGCATCACCACTGCACACGACCGCCTTTCCACACGAGTACGGCACGTCTCCGGAACAGACCTTCTGGCTGAGAACCACGGACGAAGCAGCACGGGGCTCCAATACTCCAGAGGCAAAGGCGGCTCCCTGAACACTGTCCTGCCGCTGTCGCTGAACCAGCAGGGGAGTCGCGCACTAGAGCGTCTCCACCCTGCACCTCAGCTCATACACAGCATCACACATCTGGAAGATGCTGGTTTCAGTGTCACTTGAGCCCTTGTCATTACTCCCTCATTCATTTAGTTCATGCAACTGAATTATGTGAACTATTTCCAGGGCCATAAGACTAGTTTAACTGGCAGTGGTGGGGAAGTAGGGGCCGCATATAATATCTAACCCTGGACTTTAAAGTCGGGACTTTCAAAAGATTCCACTAAGATGCTGGTATCAATTCAGTTTGGTGGGATCGACAAAGCTGTCTGCACCTGGCATTAGTTACCGTAAGGCAATATTTTATAAACTGGGTAATGTAGAGACAAAGGCCTAAATTTTTCTTTACTAACATGAACAATCTAAGCCCTGTGTATGAGGGTTTCCAAATGAACTCTGCTCCTCCCTAATTTAAAAAGAAAGTTTCAAAGAAGGAAGCATATTTTTTCCTCACTACAGATTTGGAAGCCTCACTTCGCTTTTCATCTTCCTAATTACATCTTTAAAACTATCACGACCTCTCACAACCTTAAATTGGAAAGAAGATAACTACACAGAGAAAATGAGGTGAAACGAACAGAAAAGAGAAAGGGTCCTTCGTGCCAGGTGTCCTCTAACTGGGAAAGCCCTCCATGTTGTTTCCAATTATTCGACTGACTCTTTTACTCTTGAGATGCCACAAAACTTCCAACCCTGGGCACACTCCCCTAGAAGCCGTCGTCCGCCATGCAGTTCCCCACGGGTGTGTGACTGCTAAACGTGGGCAGCGGCCAGCACTCCTGTTCTCACCAGCTGTTCCAAGCACTCCTAAACCCCAGGTTCAAAAATCTCCCTGTGCTGGAGCAGACCACCTGCACACTCTGCTGGCAGGCTCAGACAAGGCCACGCGTCCGGCTGAGAGAGCCGCCCTGAATTAAATGTAAGACGCCTCTTTGCGGAGCTGCTTTCCTATGTTGAAGCACACAGCAAAACAGACTCGCCCCGAGAGCACTGCTCCCATCTTCCCCTGTGTGAGCAGAGATGGTTCTTCCCCCCGATTTCTCATGCCTAGCTCACCTTTAGTCATTTCAGCAGTGCACACTTGGTCTTAGAGATACGGCCAATTTCATTCAACCAGTATTTCTTTAAATAATACACTCAGAGTATGTATTTTTTTTCTGGCCAAAGGATCCCAGTAAGGCAGAAGGGGTAACTTTGTTCTTAATTGCTCTTGCAAAGCATAGCTAGCTGCTAAACCCCACCAAAATTGTCTTTAATACAAAGCTCAAAATATTTCTTTTAGGAAAAGAAAAGAGAGAAAAAGAGGGAGGTGGAGTCTGGACTCCAATTAAGGCATTTTTTAAACACAGTCCAACGTGAGTCTTATTGGAAGGGAATCCTAAGAAGGCGTTCCAAAGGGAATGGCAAAGGTTGCACGAGTCTGTCGTCAGCACTGCAGAACTACCGACTGCTCACTCCAAATGTAACCACGCCGAGCGTCTGTTTCTTTAGTCCTTGGTTCTCTCATTCTGCAAGTGCACAGGTTATGTTTTCTGAGGATCTGGGGAAAACGGGCCAGGGGTGGAAGGTCCATCCAGGCCAGACAGAGTGAAAGGCCCATGACTGTTCAGAACAGAAGGAAACTGAGAAAGAAAAACAGAACACATTATCATCCTATACTCACTTTCTGTCCCTCCCTGCTTCCTGGGGCAGAACACAACAGCTGCCAGCAGTGGCTCATTGGACAAACCAGTAACTCTTTCTCATGAAAGAATACAAGGCCACAGCAAAAGCTGTAAGGCAAAGAATGATAAATATTAGCACTCTCCGGCCTGCCTGATGGAACAGAAAGCACAAACCTGCCCCCCCCCGCCCACTCCAAGGTGCACAGGGTTGCGTTTAACTTCAAAGGAAGGTTTTAGAAAGTTCAGTAAATGACAACATGCACCACCAAGTATATTCGATTATAACACAAATTGCAGACTGTCAAAAAGAGGTCCAGAAAGGGATCCCCACCTATTAACTCCATTTATAACTGGTGCAAACAGTTGCAGGGTGCTCACCCCTGAGAAGGGCCCCCACCACACACTCGGAGACACTTCTACAGGGAGACTCCCGGCTGAGGCTGCCTGGGCACCACGACGTGGCTGACGCCTCAGGTTCACACTGTAACTCAATTATCCATGTGTGAGTGGCAGAGAAGGAGGAAATAAGGAAAATTCCCAACACTTTCTGTTCAATAATTTAGAACTTTTTGTCAAAAAATGCAGAAGTAGAAGGATTTTCAGTTTTCTTCTTTTTCCTTAACATTTCATTTCCAAATGAAAAGTTAAATTACAAAAATGTAAGAAAATCATCCAGGGTGTTACCCCTGGATGAGTGAATGAATCAACCATAAGAAAGCCTACAAGTTATAAAGTCTAGATGTTTGGGGGCAAAATAATAGTTAAAATCTCTAAGACTTTTTCTAAGATCTTGGTTAAGAGATAATATTCATTTTTAAAATATGTATTTAAAATGTTGATAAATATAAATTCTGAGGGGGAAGCAAGAGTATTTGATATACTGTTCTCAAGAGCTTTCTCTATTTGTTTTTACATCCTCAGTCAAAAGGGGAAACCCATGGTCAGGAACTGCACCCCCAGCACTATGTACACGTGTGTTTGTATGAATGTATATGTGTGTGTGTGTGTGTATACGTGTGTGTACACACACACACACACACACACACACACACACACACAACTTTTCCCCAACAAAAGAGGATTTCTAGGTTAAAACGACAAAACTGGTGGGCTCAAAGCCTGCTGCAGCACGGAGCCGCTCATGGTCTATCTCAAATGTACGAACCGGTCAGCAACGTGAAGGAGGCTTTGCTGTGAGTATTTATCTGAGCTGTTTACTGGCTAGCAAATTAACACTTAGAAATTCAAAAACGAAACTGAAGAATCTCTCTTAAACACAAGTTTTAGAATGCTTGAACTGAAGACGGGGATACTGCCTTTTTGCATCTCACTCCATTTCCCACACTCCCTACAAGAGACAACCCTTTCTTTCATTTACCTGGAAAAGCGTGTTAGCACCTTGCAGTCGGGCTGGACTGAGGGGAGCAACAGGGCTGAGGGTGCTCCAGAAGTGGATGCTGGAGAGCAAGGGGCTCGGAGTCAGCAAGATGGGCGTCTGCAACACACAAAGCAAAAGCAGCCCTAAACGACACGCCAGGGCTAGGTCTTCCCCTCGTAATAATACAGAAACAGCCCCGAACCCCAATCCTGTCTGCTCTCCGCTCGAACCCTCTCCAAGTCTGAAACTGTCTCATCAGGAAAAACTCAAGTTATTTGTACAGCTTAAGAAAGATAAAGGTCAAAATATTTTCTAACCTCTCTTTTGTAGGGTCTTTCCCAAATAGAAAAACCAGTCTGAATTCATGTATGGAAAAATAATGGGTAATTGAGTCTCGAATATGTGATTTTCTTAATAATGAGAAGATCTGTGAGTAATCTATCTGTTTAAATGCTATACTTAAGCAAGTTAAGAAATATCTAAGGTAACTGTAGAAACTTGTTACTCAACATCAACCATTTCTTTTTCTTAAGGTTCTCAGGATCAATTGTTTCCTAACTTGAGATTACCAGTTTGTTTGTTTTTTAATAAGATAGCAACCAGTTTTATAAGAGCAACCCTCCTTCCCCACCCCACCCAAAACAAACAAACAAGACAGGGAGAGACCTTATTTTCTTCAGAAGGAAGTGGAAAAACATTAATATGTTTTTACTTGTAAAACAATGATTTTTAACACAATGCTCCAAACCTTCAGTTTTAGAGACCCTAATTGGGGTGAGGGATTGGATTACTTGCACGGGGTCACATATAAACCTTTGAGACAAACCTAAGTAGTAGAACAGACACTTGAGGTTATAAATCTGGATTTGCTTTAAAAAGTGAGTACATGTGCCCTGGCTGGTGTAGCTCAGTGGATTGACCGTGGGCTGCGAATCCAGGGGTTGCTGGTTTGATTCCTGGTCGGGATACATGCCTGGGTTGTGGGCCAGGTCCCCAGTGGGGGCCACGAGGGAGGCAGCCACACACTGATGTTTCTCTCTCTCTCCTTCTTTCTCCCTTCCCCTCTCTCTAAAACTAAATAAATAAAATCTTTTTAAGAATGTTAAAAAAAAAACAGTATTTAAAAAGTGAGTACATGCAAACAATGGTGGCACTAAAGACAAAGAGCGCGCTACCTGTGAGAAAAGCGCTGGCGTGAGGGAAGCCGTGGGGAGAGACGGGCTCAGGATCCCCAGGGGGCTTGGGTCGCTGCCCGTGATCACGAGGATGGGGGCCAGCTCCAACCCTTTAGGCTTCTTGGATTTTGATGAATTATTCGTTTTGTCCTTTTCTGGCAACGCTGAGTCCTGGTCTTTAGGCTCCAGGGACAAGTTCTCTGGCAGTTCCATCGGCTGAGAAGCCACAGAATCGATGTCTGTGTCGACATCTGGGTTGGAACTTGGCAGTGGTGAAGGTGTTCTGGGAGGCTGAAAGGAAGGGGACACGGAGGAAACAGGTGTGGTGGGAAAAGCGGGAGCTACGCTGGAGGCAGAGGCTGGCGCTTCCAAGGCAGGCAGTTTGGGGGAAGCCAAACTCTCCAATGCTTGGATAGTTTCTTCTGAAGATGGAGAAATGCTTGAGCTGGTTGACATGGTGGCAACAACAGGTTCAACCGGTGGCTTTTTGGAAGGTGTTGTTACAAATTTAATGACTGATGGTGTCGACTCCTGAGATTTTCTCTCTGCCAATTTCTCAGCTGGATTCTCGATCTTTATGGACTTGAGAGGCTTCCTCTTAGAGGAGTTCAGAGAGTTGAGAGTAAATGAAGAGTATAAGCCAGAGTGAATGTAGTCATTGCGGCTGGAGGCCTTGGCCCCCAGCTGCGGAGGCTTCTCTCTCCCTCCGGCCTCCGCGTCCCTGGGACCACTGCTGACTTCACTGAAGCTGAAGGCTTCACAGTCCCCTTCGACCCTGCCCACCTTCATGGGGTCCATGCTCAGAATCTCCGGGTAGGAGACGAACTTGTATACAAACTTCTGGCCGTTCACTTTTTTAATGATATTCTGTAGATAAATAAAATAAGCATTCTTACAACCTTACCTCCCATAGGTCACGAAAAAGCTGACCTGATGATGTTCTCTATTTGACAAGCAGTTTACTTGAAAGCTTCAAAATTATCTAAAATCACCTAAATTATCTAGCTATACTTAACACAATTCCTATTATTGTGGAATGTAAGTTAAGAACATTTAAATGTCTTATTAACAAGTGAATTAACATGTTAATAAAAGCTGCAAGATTTTAATTGCTTAACACTTAGTCAAGCAGTATCTGTACTAAGTCAAAAATCGCTGACCTGAAATGTAAAATTATTCCAAAGGTACAAGCCATATGCATGCTGGGTAAGCAAAAAAAAAAAAAAATTTAAAACTTTACTTCTACTAAGGTTCCTTCAAAAATTCCAGTTGTTGTCTTGGCTGAGTGGCTCGGTTGGTTGGAATGCCATCCTGTGCACCAAAAGGCTGCAGGTTCGATCCCTGGTTGGGGCATGCGTGGGAGGCAGCCGATTTGATCTCTCTCCCTTCCTTCCTTCCTTCCTTCCTCTTTCTCTCTCCTTCCCCATCTCTCTCAAGTTAGTGAACATAGCCTCAGGTGAGGATTTTTTTTAATTAAAAAAAAATTCCAGTTGTTGCTTACCCCAGGTATCCATGCAGCACAGCTGATAAATATCAACCACTTAAAGGTGAAAGAAATTAAGACCTCAGCTTCTCATTCCAATTCCATCCACTTGAGCCATTTATTTTACCTCAGTGCCCAAAGTGTATTCAAAACAATACAGCATTTAAAATTGTTGTTGACTAAGAAATCAATTCTCTATATTAACAGGTATGCTGTAAGGTATTAATCTGTGCATTCTGGATTAAACTAAAAAGTAAAAATTAAGAAAAGCTAAAACACAATACATGACGATTTATAAAGTAAATCGGGATGTACACAAGAATATTTATCCTCGAGAATCTCTAACTGCCTTGCCCTTATTCCAGCCCTACACTGACCTTCTCTTCAGAGACAACTGCATCTGGAATAAAATGTGTGTGACAGGGAGTGGGGCGCTGAGATCTGCAGAAATACAACTGGAGCATTTCCGTCTCTCACCCTAATTCCAAACTACTTACGTTATACAATAAACTGGATTGAAATAAACCAGGACAGTGATGATATTACAATGTAAACAGGTATCGAATCATTATGTTTTATACCCGAAACTAGTGTAATGTTGTATTTCAATTATACCTCAATTAAAAATTAAATAAATAAACCAGGACCTTCCACAGAAGAGAAGGAACGCTTCTTGTTCGGAGGTGGTGTATTACCTTCACATAATAGTATCTGAGGGCTCGGCTGAGTTTGTCGTAGTTCATATTAGGCTTGTTCTTCCGTATTCCCCAGAGCCGAGCCACCTCCTCTGCTTGCAAAAGCTTGAACTCCCCATTGTCAGAGGTCCAGCAGATCATGTGCTTATTCTGAGGCTCCTGTAGGAGCTGCAGGAGGAACTGCCACAGGGTGATGGCACTGTCCATAGCAATGTGCTGAAGAGGCACACAGGGGAGAGAGACAATAATGTTAACAGCTGGCACTTCCAGAACACTCTGCCAGGCACTGTCTGAAGTGCTCTACACATAGTACTTCTTTTCATCCCCACAACAGATACTATTGCAGCCTCATTTTCCATATGAAAAGAACTGATTCATAAAAGAGTTAAGTAATTTGTCTAAGGTCACACAAGTAAATGAGGTAGCTGAGATTTAAACCCAGGCAGTGGAATCGAGTCCGAACTCTCATGATGCCACACTGCTTAAGAAAAGTCCTGCTGGGAGATAACGCTAGTTGCATAAATCACAGGAGCAGCCCGATGACTGCCAGTCACTACAGTATCGCTGTTACTGAATTTGCCTTACGAACTCATTGTCCTGTTCTCTGAGGAGACCACCATTTCAGCGTCCCTCTTAATCAGCCCAGCTGACTTATCTGCCAGGATGTGTGTGTGTTTGTCTCTGAGTGGCCCCGGGGATCACAGGGAATAATCTATTTTTGCTCCACTGGTATTTCTCCTTCAAATAGTTTCAATTATTGTAAATACAACTTACATATAAATTGGCAGCCCTGGAAATTCAGCAAAATGTCCCTGATTTAATTGACAAGTTCTGTCACCACTCCGTCCACAGGGACTCCCTCTGCATCAATCCACCTTTTACTTGATTAGCAACCTTTATTAAATTACCAAGACTCGAACTGAAACATCTTCAATATCTCAAGTTTCAGGATCTCCCTGAAACTTGGCCAGAGTTTCTCAACTATTGATATTTTGGGCCAGATAATTCTTTGTTCCTGGAAGCTGTCCTGTGCATTAATAGCATCACTATCCTCTACTCATTAAGCACCTCCTACCCAACTGTTACAATCAAAAATGTCTAGATGCCCTGGCCAGTGTGGCTCAGTTGGTTGGGTGTCATCCCTCGAACTGAAAGGTCACCAGTTCAATTCCCAGTCAGGGCACATGCCTAGCTTGTGGGTTTGGTCCCCGGTTGAGGTTCATACAAGAAGCAACTGATTGATGTTCCTCAAATCGATGTTTCTCTCCCTCTTTCTCCCTCCCTTCCCCTCTCTATAAAAATAAATAAACAAACTCTTTAAAAAAAATGTCCTCCTGGGGAATAAAAATCATCCCAGGTGATAACCATTTCATTGGTTTGGGCAATGGAGCAACGAGGAAATGTTCACACAGTTATTTTCTTCATAAAACTTCACAACATCTTGTTCAATAGAAAGAACTTTAGAGCAGAAATTCTGGCCAAATACATATAAGCACATGCTAAGAAGCCTATTTCTAAACTATACCTACACAAAAGCAAAAACTTCCTTTTTTAAAAAATCTAGAAATGAGATCTCAGTGGATCAGAATAGGACTTGAAAACAATTAAATCAATCCATTAAATTACAAAAGAGGCAAACTAAACTATATCAAAATTTAGAACTTCTGTGCTGCAACAATACTATCAAGTGAGAAGACAATCTGCAGAATGGGAAAAAATATTTTCAAATTATAGGAACTTGTATCAAAAAATTATTTAAAAACTCTTAAATTAAAAAACAAAACAAAACATTTTTACTACTTCCAGCCAAGATGGAGGCGTAGGTGGACACACTGTGCCTCCTCTCGCAATCAAAATTAAGGACAATAAAGATTTAGAAATAACAAAACAACCAGAACTGATAGAAAATTGAACTGTACAGAAGTCCAACAACCATTCATCCAGATCAGTAAGTGGGACGAAGTCGCAGCAGGAAAAAGTGGAGGTTGGTGGACCCAGGCGCACAGGCAGCAGCAGCTGGCAGATCCCAGGCGTGCAGGCAGTGGCTAGTGGACACCAGGCATGGGGTGGCAACGGTGCAGACCCAGTGAGGCTGCGCAAGGTGGCTGGCTGACTGACCAGGTGGTCCCACATTCATGCACAGATAATCCAGGTGAAGGGGAAGCAGCAGAAGGGACTGGAATCTGAGAGGAGCAAGTGCCATTGTTCCCTCTTGGACCCATCCCCACATACAGCATCACTACCCAGTGACTGGGCTGCCCTGCCCTGGGGAACACCTAAGGCTCCAGCCCTCACTACATAACAGCCGGGACCAGACCCCCCCAAAAAAAAACCCCAAAAATGGCTCAAACGGGAGAACAAATCAAACCCTCAGAGCCAATTCCTCTAAGTAATGAAGAGACAGCCAACCTATCAAATGCACAGTTCAAAGCCCTGGTGATCAGGATGCTCACAGAATTGGTTGATTTTGCTCACAAATTAGATGAACAAATGAAGGCTACAATACGTGAAATGAAGGAAAACGCATGGGGAACCAATAGAGATGGGAGGAAAACTGGGACTCAAATCAATGGAGTGGACCAGAAGGAAGAAACTAACAACCAAACAGAAAAGGAAGAAACAAGAATTCATAAAATGAGGAGAGGCTTAGGAAGCTCCAGGACAGCTTTAAACATCCCAACAACCAAATTATAGGGGTACCAGAAGGGGAAGAAGAGCAACAAGTGGAAAACTTATTTGAACAAATAATAAAGGAGAACCTCCCCAATCTGGCAAAGGAAATAGACTACCAGCAAGTCCAGGAAGCTCAGAGAGTCCCAAAGAAGTTGGACCCAAGGAGGAACACACCAAGGCACGTCATAATTACATTAGCCAAGATTAAAATGAAGGAGAGAATTCTAGAAGCAGCAAGAGATAAGGGGACAGTCACCTACAAAGGAGTTCCCATCAGACTGTCAGCTGGTTTCTCAAAAGAGACCTTACAGGCAAGAAGGGGCTGAAAAGAAGTATTCTAAGTCATGAAAGGAAAGGACCTACATCCAAGATTGCTCTATCCAGCAAAGCTTTCATTTAGAATGGAAGGGAAGATGAAGTGCTTCTCAGATAAGGTCAAGTTAAAGGAGTTCATTATCACCAAGCCCTTATTATATGAAATGTTAAAGGGACTTATCTAAGAGAAAAAAGAAGATAAAAAATATGACAGTAAAAAGACAGCAAATTCACAGCTATTAACAACCACACCTAAAACAAAAGCAAACTAAGCCAATAACTAGAACAGGAACAGAAACACAGAAATGGAGATCACATGGAGGGTTAGCAACACGGGAGCAGGAAGAGGAGAGAGGGGGAAAAGGTACAGAGAATAAGTAGCATAGATAGTGGGTAGAAAATAGACAGGGGGAGGGCAAGAACAGTGTGGGAAATGTAGAAGCTAAAGAACTTACAACACATGGACACGAACTAAAGGGGGGGAATGTGGGTGGGAGGGGGTGTACAGGGTGGAGGGGAATGATGGGGGAGAAATGGCACAATTGTAATAGCATAATCAATAAAATATATTAAACAAAACAAAACAAAACAGAAAATAGACGAAGAATTCGAAAAGACATTTCTCCAAAGATAAACTGCCAATAAGCACACGAAAAGGCGCTCACCATCGTTAGTTATTATAGAAATGGAAATAAGCTACCTCAGATACCCCTCTACACCTACTAGATGGCTGTCGTTAAAAAGACAAACAGCAGCAAGTGTGGGCCAGGATGTGGAGAAAGTGAAACCCTCGCATCACAGGTGGGAACGTAAAGCGGTACAACCACTTGGAAAACACTTTGACAGTTTCTCAAAGACTAAATATGGTTACCATATGGCCCATCAATTCCACTCGTAGCTCCATACCCCCCCCAAAATGAAAATATACATCTGCACAGACATCTGTACAGGAATCTTCACAGCAGTGTAATACCCCAAAAAAGCAGAAACCACCCAAATGTCCACCCACCGATAGTTGACAAGCAAAACGCACAACAGTACGACCCCAAGAGTAGATCACCCGGCCAAAAAAAGGAATGAAGTACTGAGAGAGTCCACGACACGGCTGGACCTTCGAAACACTATGCCAAGTGAAAGAAGCCAGACACAAAAGGACAAAGGACAAATTTTGCTTGATCCCACTTATATAAAATGTCCTGAAGAGGCACATCTATTGGACACAGAGAGGAGATCGGTGGGTGCGAGGGATGGAGGTGGGTGGGAAGGGCGCTGGGGAGGGACTGCTCGTGGGGTGATTTACACATTCTAAACTTAGACTGCGGTGGTGGTGGCACAACTCTGTGAATATACTAACGCCATTTAATTTCACAGTTAAAGTAGGCGAATTTTATGGTATGTGAATTATATCTCAATAAAGATGTTTAAAACAAGTTAACGCTACAAATATTATGAAAGTTAGGCCTGAGAAGCTCAATTCTAACGGAGTATAACTCAGACAGGATGGGATCCTTAGTGGTCACCTACATATGCCTCCATAAAGGGCGGAGATGAGGAACCGTAGTGGAAAAATGTCTAATATCTGGGTTTCTGTAACTTCTCCCAGACACTCAGGATGTCCTCCAATAAACAGCCCTCAGAGTTACCACTCTGAAGCTCATTATGTAGAGTTACTGTCGTCCTAAAGTGGAAACGGGAAAATACAACAAAGAACAGACAGGGGGAGAGGCCTCCCAGTTACAGAGTTCATGGAGAGGCTGAGGCCATGACTCCAACTCTCTTTCATAACAGGTCACACTCTCTGCCCGCTAGGGAAACCACTTTCCCAGATGGACGAGGCCCTCACACGGTGGCCAGTGGCCTGTCGGCTGTAAAGAAGTACTACATATCAGATACTAAGTGATAACAACCTACAACTAACAAGTGCTACTTTAATGCTAAATAGCCAAGCCCACTAGAAATCAGTCTCCAAAGCCTCACTTAATCTAGGTTAAAATACCAGTTTACATTATTACATCCATCAAGCACTGGAACACGGGGTCGGGGTGCCCTGCCACTTCCCCGAGTTTACCAGAGAGGCCTTTCTTCTTCTGATGCCTGTCCACGGCAAGTTACTTTTTAACTACCTGTGTTTCCCATGTAAACAGTTACTTGTTAGTGTAAACCTGTTAAAACTACATTCTACTAAATTTTGCTTAACTAAAGAATGCAGTCTCTACAATCCCAGATACCATTTTCATATCAAGATTGTTTACGGGAGTAGGAGTGTGAACGTGGGAATGGGCAGTGAAGGTTAGAGGATGATGGGGGAGGGGGAGGGGAAGATGGGGAGGAGGGAAGGGAAGATGAGGAGAGAGAGGAGGAAGCAAGTAAAGACTACTGCAAATTTGGTGTCTATACTTCCATGTTTTTGGAAAAATTCCCCAAACCAAAATTAGAGTCTTAATACCTGTCACTGCAGATAATGCTTGAGCCCCACAGTTTACAACAGCTAAGCTGCACACACAGAAAAACAAAGTAACATCAACGGCTCCACCTGAGCTTACAAGTTTCATCCTGAGCAAAGGGGAGGTTCCACAAGCATGGGTGTTTCCAAGCTGCTGCGGGTTTATTCCACAGCTAAGGTGCCCGCTGGCTGTGCAAAGAGCGCGCCTGCTGAGCTGTTTGATATTTTAAGGCAGAACCTAACTGCTGGGGAAATGCTGAAAACGCTGATGCTTCCTCAGTACTTTCGAGTGTGTCGGGAGAGAGCACTGTTGAGAGTAAAAGAAAAAGGGCATTGTGGTTTTCAATTCAAATACTGAAAGAGAATTTTCTTTTGCAAAAAACTGACAAAGGTATACAATGGACATCTTCAGAGGGTGCTTTAAAGAAATATTTTATTTGGTCAATTTTGATATCAGGTTATTCTTTGAAAAGTTGGGGCAGCTGGGTATAAAGTTAAGTTGAACCTCTTCATTTTAGTTCCTAAAAGTGTGCCATTAATATGAAATTCAAGGATTTCCTGAGTCATAAAAGAGAACTAAAGGAAAAATATTCAAGGCAGTTATTATTTTATAAAGTTGAAATAGTCAAAAATATACTTTTATCTGTGCTACCTATTAGTCGAAAAAAGAAACCCCTCATTTTCCTTCTCATGAAAATCTCAGGTTTCCTACAATTACCGTTCTAAAAGTTTGTTTTAGTAGAAGCATAATGAGGAAGGGAAATAACTGATCCAAATGAAAGACTGACTTTTCAGGGGTTAAATGGTGAAAAACATAATTGATTCTACCTTAACATTTCCAAGATGGTAGACTAATCTCTGTGCTAAACCGAAAGAGTGAGCATCTGGAAACAAGTTGTTAGGTAAAGAAAGTCCCTATTAAATGAAAACTTTTCCACCCTAAATATGCTTAAATACAGTCTGGTTGCTGTGGTGACCCATAGGCCAACTGTTTTTCAGACAGTAGCTAAGACCCCCCAGCAAAAAGTCTCCAAATTCAGCGTGCTGCTTAAGTGAAACAAAACCAAATTATAAAATGTACCAGACTAATCTTGAATTAGAATAATTGTCGTCAAAAAGTAAACAGGTGTCTAACTGTACAGTAGTCTATAGTGAGAATATTAATAGTATACTGCTACTTTACCATACAACTGGAAGACAGTATTTCCCTAAAAATGTAATGAATCCACTTACACAATTGTAATGTTTAAATAAAATCAAAGAGAGCGCAGGGGTAGGGACTGAATCATACTACATTTTAACAAAAACACCACTAACCGTCCTAAATATTGAAGGACTAAGTTTTGCACTCCGTTGGGTGGTGGGCGGAAGACCACGAAATGGGGGCGGAGGATCTGACCCACGAACCTAAGAGATGGGCGAACCGTTCTGATGAATAAACTCGAGTCTCTATTTAAATACCCTAAACTTCAAATAGCAACAGGCTGAGAAGTCGCCAAATGTGCGTATACCTCTTGACTACTTCCTTCAACAATACCCCTTATTTCCTACCAAGGCCAGTAAATATTCCACTCCCAAAGAAGATTCCAACTGATCTTCTTAAGAATGAAGAAGCTACCGGCCCAGCAACACGTGAAGCGGAAAGTCAACGAGGAGATTTGCTAGCGAGAAGTAGAAAAAGAAATGAAACTTGACACCGGATGAATAGCGAGCTTCAGGAGAGGAAGCGGCACGGTGACCGAGTGCCGCAGAGATCAAAGTTCGGAGAAAGCGCCGCAGCCTCACGGGCCCTGGTAAGCACAGAATTACTGTACTTTCATTTTCCAACTTCCTGTCACCACAAAGAGTCAAAATTGCTGCCTTCTTCGCCCCCTCCCCCAGCAAAAACAAAAATACCGCCACCTTCCGCCCCAGGGATCTGCTAGAACTAGTAAGGGGCAAAAGGACCGGGGCGGGCGGGCGCTCCCGGGTCCACCTGCGCGCGCGGGCTGGAGCCGCGGGACAGGGCGGAACCCCGCGGGATGGCGCCGGGGGGTGGGTCCCTGGGGAGCGCGCCCGCAGTCCCCCTCCCAGGCCCCGCCACGCGCCTGCTTCCCGTTGGGCCGCGAGCCCCCCGCTCCCGCTCCCCGCTTTGGGGGCGGGGGGGACGGGGAGCGGCGGCTGCAAGACCCCGACGGGGCGCGCCGCTCACCGAGGCCGCGCGCGGGGCTCCCTCTGGGTCTCCGCCGCGAACACGATGCTGCTGTCCACCCACCGCCTCCTCACGCCGGCACCTCCGGGACGGCGCGGCAGCCACGGTGACAACCGCAGCGGAGCCTTAGAAGGCGGCGGCGGCCGAGCCCAGCCCGCTGGGTGCCCGCAGCCGCCCGCATCTCCCGCCGCCGCCGCCACCGCCCCGGCCGCGGCTCCTCGCGCCCCGCCCTGCCGCCCCCGCTCGCGGTTGTCTGGCCGCTACCCGCGGGCGCGCGCTCAGGCGTTCTAGGCCGCCGCCGGTCTGCCAATCGCCCAGCGGTCGCCGCCCCTCTCGAACCCCCTTGCTGTCTCCAGGCCCCTCCCGGACGCCGTAGCCGTCGCGTCACTTCTGGGGGCGGGAAAGGACGACCCGCTGCAAGTAGGAGAACTGAGAGCCGCGGATACCCCTAACTCTGGGTTCTCTGGGCGAGGGTTCTGGGCGTGGGAGCGGCGAGGGCGCACCCTGGCCCCCATCTGCCACTCTTCGCCCTGCTACTAATCAGTTACTGTTTGTGGGTCACGCGACGCTTACCTACGCTGCCACCGATGCGGGGATCTGCGGCGGCCCGCCCTCGTTATCTCCTCGTCCGTGGGAAGAGTTGATGCGTGACCACGGCCTCGGGTGGGATCAGGTCTCTGGCTGCAGAGCCAAGTGTGAGGGCTTCTCCCTCTTCTGTGCCGCCTGCTCAGTCTTCTTCCCTGCGGTGTGGACGGACAAGTGGGGGACCCCCGCAGCTTTCTCATAGAAGTGCCAGATCCCAGGACACTGCAAACACTTGATAAATATTAAATCAGCACAGCGGCTTTCTGTCCCGGGGACTGACGAAACACTCGTGTTGTGGGGGGAAGCTTGTTCTGGCGTTGGAGTCGGACCTGGAATCCAGTCGTGGCTCTGTCCCTCCCTAAGTCTTAGCAACTTTCTTGACCTCACAAAATAGTTCGTCAGCTATAAAATGGAGAGGACTCAATCTCTTAGAGTTGTGATGATGAGCGGAGATAAGGTGCGTAAGTCAGGCACAAGCAGAGTTTCTAGCCCACAGGTTGTCATTAAATAGAATTTTTTTTTTTTAGACTTTATTTCTTTTTAGAGGAGGAGGGAGGGAGAAAGAGGGAGAGAAACGTCGATGTGTGGGTGCCTCTTGTACACCCCCAACTAGGAACCTGGCCCATAACCCAGGCATGTGCCCTGACTCAAAATCAAACCGGTGACTCCTTGGTTGCAGTCCGGCACTCAGTCCACTGAGCCACACCAGCCAGGGCTGAATACAATTCTTAAGGAACCAGGTCACACTTGGTTCAAGAGGCTGCTTGAACACTTTAGCAACAGAAGGGATGCACGGTCATCATTAATATGCTGAACTGCTGAACAAAACCTCCAAGAAACACATTGTATGTTCTATTTAACAGGAAACTAAAGGCAGGCCAGTGTCTGAGTTACTTCTTGTGCCTACCCATTTGCTAGCTGTGTGACCTGCAGTGAGTTGCTTAACCTCCAAACCTCAGTCCTTCAGGTGGAATGAAGATGATAAATGAGGAGTGTTGAGAAGATTAATGAGATAACAACCATAATCAGCTTAGTGCATTACCTGGCACCTGGTAGACACCTAGTAAGTGGTGCCATTATTCCTCTCCCACGCCCACAATTGAATTCAAGGTAAAATTAATTGAATTCACTGAGTGAGACATGATCCCATCACTTCCTTTTTTTGTCCCCCAGACAGAGGGGCAGGGAGTGAGAATGAGGGAGAGAAATTCAATGTGTGGTTGCCTCTCCCGAATCCCTACTGGGGACCTAGTCCACAACCCAGGCATGTGCCCTAGACTGGGTATTGAACCAGCAACCCTTTGGTTTGCAGGCTGGTGCTCAGCCACACCAGCCCAAGCCACTTTGATTTCCAACTTTTTCCATCATAATGAAGAGTAAGTATAATACACAGAGGTCTCCTGTAAAAGCAACACTACCAAAAGACATTAGCTTTTCTTTTAAAGATTTTATTTTTTTATTTTTAAGAGGGGATGGGATGGAGAAAGAAAGGGAGAGACACATTGATCAGTTGCCTCTCTCCTGTGCCCCAGGAAATCGAACCAGCGACCTTTTGCTCTGCAGGACAACACCCAACCAGTTGAGCCACACAAGTCAGGGTGACATTAGCTTTTCTAAAATAATTTTACCAAAGGATGTAAGAAATATGTGTTTTTAGCCCTGACCAGTGGCTCAGCTGGTTGGAGTCTCATCCTGTGCACCAAAAGGTCACCAGTTGGATGGTTCGATTCCCATCAGGGCACATGCCTGGGTTGCTCTCTAGAATCAATTAAAAAACAAAGAATGAAGTATGTGTTTTTAAAGGAACATGAAATACATGAAACTCCTAGCACCCTTGACACCTAATATAAATTTTTCCTTGCAACAGCTTCCATTTTAGAAACCAAGAGGAAAAATGAGAATTGTTCAGGTAGGCTGAGTAAGGCGCACCCGTTGGAAACACCTGTGTACAGGAGGGCTTCGTTTTCCAGCCCCAGACCACGGACAGCACGTGGCCGTGGAACTCTACGCTGCTCTGCTCTGACGAGGAGTAAACGTCTTTCTCGGCCTTGGGGTCCAGAGCTGTTCACAACCCCTTTAGACCAAGCTGACAGTACTGCCAATTACTGTATTTTTGGAAAAGATCCTGCTTTGGGAGTTCTTAAATTAGTCATAGCAAGTCCATCTGCTTTTAAATTGACTTTTTTTTTTTTTTAACAGTACATGTTGACAGCAAAGAAACCAGAAGAAAAGTAGATTTCAGATTAGTGAACTGGGGGAGAAAAGTTTATTCATGTGCCTGGTTTTCCCACTCAGGATTCTATAAATACTGATTCTCCATGTTTCCTCACACAACAGATGGGTCTGTTTTTGTGAGCTCCGTAGTGGTTGTGTTGGTCAACCGAAAAAATTGTGCTTTTTTTATTATTTTGTTTGGTCATTTTCCCTCCAGATGAATGGATTCCTAACCTTAGCCTTAGCTACTGAGCACTATCTCAAATCAAATCTGCTTTGTGCTCTTATTAAATGACACTATATAAGTATTGTGTATTGGGGATTGAATCTTAGAGGAAAAGTTATCTTTGAAAATAAAATGCAGTACCTGGCCTGCTAGCTCATTTGGTTAGAGCATCGTCCTGATATGCCAAGGCTGCCGGCTTGATCTCAGGTCAGGGCACAGACAAGAATCAACCAATAACTGCTTGACATGTCAACTGGTTGACATTATCAACCAATAATGAATAAGGGGTACAGCAAATCAGTGTCTCCCCTGCCCCTTCCTCTCTCTCTCTGAAATCAATAAATAAAAATCTCTAAAATGCAGGCTAGCTATATATTGAATTTGGCAGCATTTGCTGAACTGCCTACCTACTGGGACCCTGAAATTCACCAAAGACAAACCAACGAAGTGATGCTGAGAAATATCTTCACCCAAGCTATCATTCTGGGTAAAGAAGTTTCATGCCCAATAATAAGACTTACAATCAGAAGATATTCGAGGCCCAGAGAAAAACCCATGAGAAAGTCCTTGAACAAGGTACTTATGGCCCCTAGATTATGAGGAAAGCTCATGGCAGCATCTTTCCACCCTCGCTGTCACCTCCACACAACGCCATTTCCCAGAGAGGACAGGACGAGACACGAGTTCCTGCAGCTGCGTGCCCATGGCATAGAACTGTCTAATACATTTGATGGTCTGTCGAGAACACACCTCAGGAATAATGTCATATAGTTTTAACCTTTGGAATCTATACCCGGTCTAGTTCTTTCCTCCTCCACTAATACTTTTAACCTAAAATGATTTTATTGATCTTTCACGAATGTACTTTTTCTGGGCTTTAGAAATTGGTAACGGAGTATGTAGGAGAGGTAGGAGGGAACTGGCCACTTTATTCCTAACTACCCTTTGGGAAAGATGCAGACTGACGAAGCCCACCTCACCGTGTGAGACTCCAGGTGGCCTGCTCAGCTCCTTGCTATAGGGTGCATATTGCTCGGAATTTTGAGCCAGAAGTTTTGTTCCCTCCCTTGTGTATTTTATGATAACCAGCTGGAAGGGTTTTTTCTTTTTCAGCTACAGTTAATTCAGGAACCACTGATGTATAATATTATTCTGTTTACTGTAGACTGTGCTGCATATGCTATGTTGTTTACTATAGGGTAAACTCCAGAAGGTAGTGCTCTTTTCCTAGGAATTTTCCATCTCGGACCAGCGAACTTCGGAAACTGTCCTTGCTACCCACGACTTCCTCAGTCGTAGAGTTGTCTCACATCGTCTCTTTCGATCCTATTGACATAGACACACAATTCGGCTGAGGACCCGGAGATGATGGGAGGGCAAAGCCAGGGTGACAGATGAAGAACTGCAGCTCTAAACAGCGAGCGAAATCACCACCTCTCCCTGCCTGGGGGACGTTTCCTGAAAGAGGTGGAGTTGGAAAGACTTGGTGCTAATTCAAAAATGTGTAATGCCAGCTTTTTTCTCCCTTACTTTATTTATCCAGCTGCAAAACAAAATTAGCTTTGCGCTGCTCAAGAACTTAGCTGTGAGTTGTATAGACAATTCAGAAGTCGGACGCAGCCACAGCCCCACCCCCACCCCCAGAGTCTCAGGGAAGGCAGTTTGAATTCTGTCTGGGCTCACCCTGCCAAGTGGGAAAATTGGTAGGTCTGTAGGGCTTTCTCCCTCCCTCTTTCTCCCAGCTTCTCCCTGCTTCTCGGAAAATGCAGCTGAGTGTGTCTAGCGATCAGGTCCCAATGAGGGAGCCCGAAAGTGGAGGCGGACTAGAGGCTCTACCATGATGAAGAAGAAACCAAGGCCAAGGCTGCTTGGAGCGCAGAGTTCCAGCGAGGTTTTGGTTGGAACTGTACCCTCTCCGCGCTGTGTCCCTTTCATCTTCCTTCGCTGCCTCCTCACCCCTCTCCCTCAACCTTGCTTTCTCCCTACATCGGCCCTTCCTTTCCCTTTTCACCTCTCCGCCTTAACCCTGCCAGTGGACCCTGGAAAATTTACTAGCCGTGGTAGTGTCACTGGGCCTGAGAGGATTTCATATCACAAAATATTTTTATGCATCAACCATGTGCTGAGTCCTGCACTGGGTACTTGAGATACGAAGATGACTAAGACCAGCCCCTTCTCTTTAGAAGTTTCTAGTAGATGAGTGGGTAACAGCCACTGTGGCACAGGAAGGGGTGTCGGTGAAGTGGGGGTGAAGGCTGGGTGCTGCAGCAGGGTTGGGAGGAACATCACATTCTCACCAGAGAAGATCAGCCGCCCTCGCACTCCGGGGTACCTAGGGTTCAGAGACAGTTGGGGAGGGGGTTGTAGGGACACGTCTGCCTTCTGCCCTGTTCTGCTCCACCCCGCTACTTCCTACTTCAGGTCTCAGCTCAGCTATCCCTTGCTCGAGGAAGTCCCATCCACCCCTGCACTGGAGTGTGACCTCCAGTACCGGCCCAGTTGTGGTTCTCGCCACACTGACCCAAGGTTTCTCTTTTTTTTTTCTTTTTTTTAAGATTTTATTTTATGTTTAGAGAGAGGGGAAGGAAGGGAGAAAGAGAGGGAGAGAAACATCAGTGTGCGGTTGCCTTTTTTTTTTAAAAGCAATTTTTTTTTTAAGATTTTTTTATTTATTTATCTTTAGAGAGGAAGGGTAGGAGAGAGGGAGAGGGAGAGAAATATCAATGTGTGGTTGCCTGTCGTGTGTCCCTTAGCTGGGAACTGGCCTGCAACCCAGGCATGTGCCCTGACTGGGAATCGAACCGCGATTGTTTCGTTCACAGGCCCGCGCTCAATCCACTGAGCTACACCAGCCAGGGCGTGCGGTTGCCTTTTGTGTGCCCCCTACTGGGGACCTGGCCTGCGACCCAGGCATGTGCCCTGACTGGGAATTGAACCAGTGACCCTTTGGTCCACAGGCCAGCACTCGGTCCACTGAGCCACAGCAGCCAGGGCCTAAAGTTTCTTTGTCCAGCCCTTTGGGCTGGGTCCTCTAGAGGCCTTGTTGATCTCTGCAGCCCAGCTCAGTCCCTCCCCCAGGCTCCGCTCAGTAAGCGCTGACTGACAGAGTGACTAGATTGGCGAAGGTCAGAGCTCGGAGGTGTAAAGGAGCCTGACACAGAGAAGGATGGGGCTTGTCCAAGCCGCACCTGTCCTGAGAAGACTTCTCTCCTCAACTGTTAGCCTATCTTTTCCTCTCTTTCCTTCCCTTAGATATCAAACCTCAAAAAATAATGGCTTATATTTGCCACATATACTTTCTCACCGTCTGCTCACTCTTCCGTGTGCTGACGGTGTCTGCCGTCCCCACCACTGCCTCCCCTAGTGAAGGCCACAGCCACCCGAATGGCCAGATCTGACCTCCCTTTTCAGGCCTTATCCATCTTGCAGTCATCTTCAAGGCCAGTTCAGACATCACCGCCTTCAGCAAGCGTCCTCTGACCTGCGAAGCTCCAAAGGCTTCCATAGGCCTCCCTGGCGCCTTCTCTGAAACACACTCCTCTCTTGGGTTCCACAATTCTCCTTCTAGCTCTCTGGCCAGTTTTTTTCTTGTTGGGGCTTCTTTTCCACCAGCTCTGAGGAGTGGTTCTACCTCTGGACTATTGCCCTTCACCACACCATGAGCGACCTCAGTCTCCCCAAGGCTTCACTCAACCCCGAATGCTAATGACCTCTAACCTTTATCTCTGACCTTCACTTCTCCCCTGAGCTCCGGATTCGTGTTTCAAATTTCCTACAGGATTTTTGCACCTGGATGTCCTCGTGGCCCTTCCATCTCAGAATACGCTCCTTGGACTCATTCCCTGTGCCTGCCATACCTCACCAAATCCTCCTCCTAAATTTCACTCGGAAGAATTACCCAGACGTCTCAGTCATCCCTGGCGATTTCTTCTTCCTCGCCCTCCTCAGGCAATGGGTCACCTTGCTGAGTTGTATCTAATCTCTGTGATATCTGACATCTGTCCCCACCTCCCGCCTGTCCCCAGGGCACTCACCATCTCTTGCTAGGACTGTTACAGTGGCCTTCTAACAACCTCTCTCCCAGGGCCCAGGCACTCCACCCCACCTTCCACAGGACCACAAGGACACTTTCTGAAACACACGTTCCATTACATCACTCATCTGTGTTGGCGTGTCTGAAGGATTGATTTCCCCGCCACTACCAGAATGAAGTCCAAGCTCCAGCCTTACAGGCCTGTGAAGGGCAAGGTTAAAGGTTGTGTCACCGTCGGTGCTCCCTACTTTGATTAGTGACCTTTTGCAGTCCAGCCCCTGGGCAGCCTCATCTGGACCTCGCACGTGGTGGCCCTCGAAGACATCGGGCGCCCCCGGGGCTCCAGCCCTTCTTCACGTAGCTCCCTTCGCCCGACTGCCTCCTCCATCCTGCGGAATTTCTAGAAAGCCCAGGCCCTGTGCTAAGGACAGGGCTATAGGGAACGTTAGGGTAATAGACTGACGAGTCAACAAGCGCGACACTAAGGAAAGTGTGGGGCAGGGGCCCTGTCGTACGCCCTCCCTGGGGAGAAATGAGCATGAAAAGCCAAACCATGCCCGTCACGGTAATCGGTGAGCACGGTGTCCCGGCTGAGGGAGTGTGCTGGACAAGGCCATTCGGGTGCTATCGTAACATACCACAGAAGTCGCTAATAAACAGAAATGTACTGCCCACGGGCTGAAGGCCGGGAAGCCCGAGACCAGGGCGCTAGTACAGTCACGTTCTGCCTCCGGCTCAGAGCGGAGCCCCTTCCTGTGTCCTCGGGAGGTGGCAGGGACCAGGCACTCTGTGGGGTCTCCCGTAGGAGCACTAATGTCCTTCGTGAAGATTTCGCCCTCCTGGCCCAAGCACCTCCCCCTGTGAGTGCCAGCTCTGTGGGAGCATTAGGGTTTCAGCACACACACTGGGGGGGGGGGCAGGGCGGGGGCACCAACATTCAGTCCCCAGCATGGGGTAACTGGGTGTGTCAGCTACACGGCAGGGCTGCAGGCAAGGGGCCCCCCAACCCCTTCCTCACCGAGTCCCCTCTTTCTGTTTCATGCTGCCCGTCGCCCGGCTGCTGACACGTTCTCCTCCGCTGTCTTCAAGCTACAGCCCACACGAGTTCTCTTTTGCGCTGTAGCCGTGTGTGTCCTTGGCGTGGGACCTCAGCTTCTCTTGCCAAACAGAGTGCTGGTACCCTGCAGACCAACACGTTTGTCTGGACGAGTGGTCGTGCTTCAACCTCTTCATGCGTCTTTACTTGTGGCGACTGGCCATTGCCCACAGCCGTAGAGAATCACAGGATTAGCAGGTGCTTAAAAACAACGTAGACCGACTGCCTCCTGGTGCTCGCATCTCCCATACGACCCTGCACCAAGCACGGGTCCAGCCCATGTCCCAGCAGAACTCCCTCTCTCCATTTACCCTTTGATGATCAAATCCGTATCTTGTGGCCTTTCGCCAGCCCCCTGCTCCCTGGAGAACAGAGAACTGACGAGTCAACAAGGAACAGAATGCATTCCTACCTCCACAGAACTGCCCTTGAAGTAGCTGAAGACTGTTCTCCAGCCTCCCGAGGATGCCCAGCTAAACGTGTCTCCATTTCCTTCGCCCCTTCCTCACATGATGGGATTTTGAGTGTCTTCACCATTTTGCCTGTTGCCCTTGCTCTAAACAGGATGAACAACTGTGACACTGACTAGACAAGGCAGAACGTGGCTTTCTCTTTCAAGCTGTTGACCCAAAGAGAAAACTCAATCATAGGCTTCATACAAGCAAAAGGCAAAAATGTTACACTTAAGGTTTGAAAATAGGCTACTGGTTGCCTCGCTGCTCCAAACACTCTGCCCCCCACAAGAGCCACAGCACATCCCCAAGTAACCAGGAAGACAGATGGCAGGCACTAAAAATGTTGTGTTTAAAAACACGCGAGCAGCCCTGGCTGGCGTGGCTCAGTGGACTGAGTGCCGGCCTGCGAATCAAAGGGTCACTGGTTCAATTCCTGGTCGGGACACACACCTGGGTTGCCGGCTGGGTCACCAGTTGGGCACATGTGAGAGGCAACCGATCAACGTATCTCTCTCACATGATGTTTCTCTCCCCGTTTCTCCCTCCCTTCTCTAAAAATAAATAAGATTTTTAAAAAAACATGCAAGCAGTAGCTGGAAGGCTGTGTTTTCAGAAACTTTCTGGGAGCTCACTGAAGTTAAGGGTTGGGCTAGCTCTCGCCGTTCACCCCCTGCCCTCCTGGTTGGGCATAGTCTCAGCATCCCAGCGTGATGCCGACAAGTGCCTGGGCCAGCTCTCAACAGAGTCCTACGGAGGGGAGGCCGGTGGGCCCGCCCTGCCTGCCCTTTACCATCCGCGCCGTTCCGAATGCCTCCTTCCACTTCCGAGGACCGAACTATGCCAGTTGTATGTGGTTTGCTCCTGCACGCCTCTGAAATTTTCACTGAGCAAGGACCTCCGTCAGGGTAGGAACTATGTCTGTCTTTCCACCCTGTGTACGCTGTCTTCCTGCATCAAAAACTGTTCTTTAAAAAGGCATTTTATCGATTCATTCATATGCTCTCATGAATTCATGTCAGTAAGTTATTTTCCCAGGGATGTCTGCACTTTAAGTCTTGTTTCTAATTGGGGTCTCCGGCTAAGTGAACACGGTTGGTGGGATGTGTGTGGAAAGAACCTCCCTTCGTGGGCTACAGTTTCATCATGTGTAAACGGAGGGGTGTTGGAGCTCCAGCTCGCCCCTCTGTGAGTCAGTGATGTATCTGGTGTTCAGAAGACCCTGTGTTAGTCATGACCAGTTAGTCATCAGTCAGCGGCAGGATGGCTTTCCATTGGTTTTTCTCTACAGAGAGAGCAGGATGTGAGGGCGATCTGGCTGCGACACCTGTCACCCCACTTTTTGCCGGGGTCGACTTGGCTGGTGCGGCTGGCAAGGAGCGTGTCCCTCCCAAAGCTGCATGCTCAGTCAGAGGGGATGTCCTTCATAGCCAGAGGGGAGCACCGGTCTTTAGTCAGGGGCATAGGAGTAGCTGCGCTCCCCTGCTAGAACCTCCGAACAAGGTCTATAGAGACAGAACAGTTTGTTATAAGAAATTGGCTCACGCAATCACGGAGACAAGTCCCAGGATCTGCAGGGTAGGCCATGGGCCCGGAGACCAGGGAGAGCCGGCGGTCGGTCCCAGCCCCCGTCGGGAGGCCTGAGAACCACGGCGCAGCTGCAGGGAGAGGCCAGCCGGCTCCAGGCCCAGGAAGAGCCGATGCTTCAGTCCGAGTCCGAAGGCAGGAAGAAGTCAAAGTCCCAATTTGAAGGCAGTAAGAAAGGGGGAACCCTGTCTTACTCAGTGGAAGGTCAGCTTTTTTGTTCTCTTCAGGCCTTCGACTGAGTGAACGAGGCCCACCTACCTTTGCTTTACTCAGTCTACCTGTAAATGTGAATCTTGTCCACAGACACCCTCACAGACACCCAGAATAATGTTTGACCAAGTATCTGTCACCTGTGGCCTAGGCACGTTGGCACGTAAAACTGACCGCCGCACTGTTGGAAGCATGTGGTGGTCCCTGAAAAGGTCTGGCCTGGGCTGCGGACGAGACAGAGGCCGGAAAGGAGAGGTCTCTGGACACGTGGATGAAGGGCGGGACCTCGGACCCTGCCTTTCTTCCCACTTCCTGTCCATCGCCCCACAATGTCTCCCCACTCACACGTCATGACTTTAATTTGTTGTCTTTTTTTGTATTGAGAAAAACAGAACTATTCTAAGGAAAATATTACTCATAAAATTCACAGATATTAATAAATTAAATGAAATACTTCTTTCCACAGCATACTGAAACAAAACCACGAATTTATTTTTAAAAAGGTGACACCACTCGCCATTTACACGGTATCACTCAGCTGGAGCCACAGCCGGAGCAAGCACGCGGATGAGCCCGAAGGCCGAGCCTCCACGACGTTGGCACGGCCGCCTGACATCAGAAGCCGGCATATTAAGCTGAGGTTGTCCATTTGTGCAGAAGTAAGATGGTTTTCATGTACCCATTTCTATGTTTGCTCAAAAATTCATTTAATCAAGCAAGCAAATTTATTGAGCACCTACTATGTGTAGATACAGACCTAGATTTGGAGCAGCAGCACAATAAGATACCCCTTGTGCTGTTGAAGAACATGGTGGGGGAACAGGCTGTGAATTCCTGTTGGAGCTTCAGGCCTCATGTTCATTTCCCTTCCCCTAGGAAGCCCTCCCTGATTCCCCACTAGCCGTCCCCATCCCAGACTGAGCTAGGGCCCCTCGGTGCACTTTCCAGCCCTCACCACAGCATGTCACACGTTCTGCAATCGCTTCTGCGTATCTCTGAGCCCCTCAGTGTTCAGGGACTACCAACAAGGTAGAGACTGCTCCTGTCTTTGCACCCTGTCACAGCCCTGACACGTGGTGGTTGCTTCGTAAATGTCTGTGGAAAGAATGAAGAGATGAATAAGTCAAATGGCTTTTTGTCCCATGTACACGAGTGCCATAGTCGCAGTATGTTGTGGGAAGACTGGAGGGGATGTGGTTAGCATCAGGGAACTAGAGAAGGAGATGCTGCAGCTGAGAGTTGGAGCATAACACAATCGCAGTAGGCAGAGAAGATGCAGAGGGCTTTCCATGAATAGAACGCGTCAGGTACAAAGGCACTGAGGCCCCACAGAGACGGTGTGGTTGCACAATGGGCGGAAGCTCACCGTGGCAGAAGCAGGGTTTGGGGGACTAGGGGACCAGGAGAGCGGCAGGCAGAGAGGATAAAGAGACGCACGAAGCTTGGCTGCCATGTGCAGGTGAGTCTCCCAAGGTTCCTTGGCCACCTGGGTGTGAGGCAGTCCTCTCAGTGCCCTGGGAAGATGGCTCAGGCTGCAGTGTAGGCGGGGCCTTAACGGCCAGCAGGCAGGGCGAGCAGAGGCTACAGGGAGATCAATAAGGCTAATGTATTAGTCCAAGAGACAGATGGCATGACAGGGGTGGTGATGGTCAGCAGCAAGGTGATCAATGGAGGGATAGTTAGGGTGTGGGGTCAATAAGTCTTGGTGGCTTTCTTTATGATTAATGCATGAAGATGGAGCAAATGCATGTCCAATCGATGGAAGTGCTCCTGTGTTTTGAAAGTGTTCATTAAGTCAAAAACGCTGTGAACTTGTTCTGCAGAAGGAAAGAGGCTTTTTCCCTATTTAAAAAGCATGCTCCTAGCAGCGTTACTTCCGCCACGCCCCTTTGTTCATTCAGGCACCGGTGGCACTTGTCACGCTGCCTTCTACTGCTAGAAATCACTTTTCATTTGAACGTGCCATCCTTCCCCATGGGAAATGTGAGAGCTCAGGGCGCAGGTCTGCACTGTGCACGGCCCTCTCCACACCCCAGTGCCTTTCCCCATCAGGGGTCCAGTCAGCCACAACGGGTGACCATCGATCGGAGGGGGCTCATTAGAAGGGGATGACAGAGGCCCGAAGTCCCCCACATTAAACAAAAATAACCCTTTCACTTGGGTATAACATTGGATTTACAGAAAAGCTGTGAAGATAATGCAGAGGCTTCCTACAGGCCCCTCACCTTCATCTTTTAAAACGAGTGATGGTAGAACAAAGACAGCCCCAAGCTGGGCTGCCCTGGGACAAGTCACATCATCTCAGCAGGCCACGTCACTGAGGGAAGAAGGGCAAGTGCCTCCCGGCCTACATGCTACTCTTGTGCCACTGTAATGAAGTCCCTGAGAAAAGGCCAGCCTGCAGGGTGCTCTCTGTGTCAGGCCCACACCTTGCTCTCACTGGAGCCCACTTCCCCCCAGGACCTGGGTCCCTAAGTGGGCACTGGGCTGCTCCCAGCCGGCCCCATCTGAGCTGCAGTGATGGCGTCTTTCATTGCCACAGCCCCAGGGCTAACGTAGGGCCCAGCATAGAGGAAGGCAGGCAAACATTTTGTGGCAAAAAGGAGGGAAGGAGAGAGCATCATTGGCGACTGCAAATTGCTAGCTGCCCAGTGGGCAGAGTGCACAGAATCGAGGTGCCACGGAATTCTAGCATCTATGTCCACGATCTGTGAGCCTCTCACCACACACACAGCACAACGACTTGTCAAAAGTCAAATGCCAGACACTGAAGACTCCCGGCCAAGATGGAGGCGTAGGTGGACACACTGTGCCTCCTCACACAACCAAAATAAGGACAACAAAAATTTAGAAACAAAAAAACCTCAGCCTTAGCCATGCGGCGGGGGGTGGGGGGGGGGTGCAGCTCATGAAACCAGGCAGGGCGGTTCCCAACAAAATACATCTAAGCGATGAAGAGATAGCCAACCTATCAGATGCATAGTTCAAAGCACTGGTGATCAGGATGCTCACAGAATTGGTTGATTTTGGTTGCAAATTAGATGAAAAAATGAAGGCTGTGCAAAGTGAAATGAAGGAAAATGCACAGGGAACCAATAGTGATGGAAAGAAAACTGGGACTCAAACCAATGGAGTGGACCAGAAGGAAGAAAGAAACAACCAAACAGAAAATAAGGAAGAAACAAGAATTCAAAAAAATGAGGAGAGGCTAAGGAACCTCCAGGACATCTTTAAACATTCCAACATCCGAATTATAGGGGTACCAGAAGGGGAAGAAGAAGAGCAACAAGTGGAAAACTTATTTGAACAAATAATAAAGGAGAACTTCCCCAATCTGGCAAAGGAAATAGACTTCCAGGAAGTCCAGGAAACTCAGAGAGTCCCAAAGAAGTTGGACCCAAGGAGGAACACACCAAGGCACGTCATAATTACATTAGCCAAGATTAAAATGAAGGAGAGAATTCTAGAAGCAGCAAGAGATAAGGGGACAGTCACCTACAAAGGAGTTCCCATCAGACTGTCAGCTGATTTCTCAAAAGAGACTTTACAGGCAAGAAGGAGCTGGAAAGAAGTATTCCAAGTCAAGAAAGTCAAGGACCTACATCCAAGATTGCTCTATCCAGCAAAGCTTTCATTTAGAATGGAAGGGCAGATAAAACGCTTCTCAGATAAGGTCAAGTTAAAGGAATTCATCATCAGCAAGCCCTTATTATATGAAATGTTAAAGGGACTTATCTAAGAAGATAAAAATATAAACAGTAAAATAACAGCAAACTCACAGTTATTAACAACCACACCTAAAACAAAAGCAAAAGCAAACTAAGCAAACAGCTAGAACAGGAACAGAACCACAGAAATGGAGATCACATGGAGGGTTAGCAACAGGGGAGCAGGAGGAAGAAAGAGGGGGGAAAAGGTACAGAGAATAAGTAGCATAGACGGTACAAAGAAAATAGACAGGGGGAGCGCAAGAATAGTGTGGGAAATGTAGAAGCTAAAGAACTTATGACACATGGACATGAACTAAGCGGGGGAATGTGGGTGGGAGAGGGTGTGCAGGGTGGAGGGGAATGAAGGGGGAGAAATGGGACAACTATAATAGCATAATCAGTAAAATATATTAAAAAAAAAAAAAAAGAAAGTCAAATGCCAGTGAGGGGCAGACTGGGGTCAATGACAAGCTGCCTCCTAATGTGTGTGGCGGTCAAGTGACAGTGCTGGGTGTCAGAAAGTGCCAGTTCTGAGCAACCCTCAGGCCAGCAGTGACAAAACCGCCAGGCTGCTGTAATCAAATCTGACCCTGGAAACGAAGGGCTTTTTCCCCAACAGCAAGAGAAGTAACCTGATGACCCAAGCTGCCCCAGGGATGTTCCCCACCCCACTCAGGGCTCTGCAGGGAGGGGCACTCCAGGCCAGAAAGGAAGATCCATGAATGCACAAGGATGGGGCACTGCCCACCTGCCCCAGCCCAGCCCCGCTTTCTCCATGTCTGGGCTCAAACCACAGGCCAGGACCCCTGTCTCCACCCCGCTCTGGGAGATGGGCAGGATCGGCCTGGTAGTGGTGGAGAGGGCTGGAATAGCCTGACCCTTCCTCTCTCCATCACAGAAAAATCATTTCTTCGTCCTCTAAACTGTATTAGTGTTGATAGGGGACTCAAGACTTGGAAAATTTTAGCTTAAGGTAAAAAGTTATAAGCCTAGCAAGTAATGTGTATATTAAAGCTTTTGTTTCAGAAACTACAGATAAGGCCCGTCCTGGCTCCTGGGAAACAGCTGACCTCCTGGGGCACTGCTAAAGATGACCTCCTGGGGACAAGTGGAGGCATCTGGACCTTTGTGTTCCAGGGAGAGACAGAGGACCACCGCCCCTGGAACAACTAACTGCCCAGGACAGGAATGTCGCAGCTTCTTTCACCTAATCCTCCCTGAATCTCGCCCTCACCACACCTTGTTTATTCCCTGCTATAAGAAGTCTGGCCTGGAAACAGAAGACATAATGGTATGTTAGGGTATGAAACCGCCATCTTCTCAGATCGCTGGCCATCTGAATAAAGCGCCCATAAAGATTCAATCGCTGTCATTGTTTATTGGATTTGGTAGTGACAGGCAGCCCGGTGTCTTTTCCAGTTACAGTATCTTCGGTTCATGTTCTGCATTTTCTACTTACAAATGCCCGATGATACATGTCAATGTACATTTGATTCATACATACTTGTTCTTTAAAGGCATGGGGCGGGTTGCCTGTGTGGGGGACCCCGTGTGCAGGGGACTCAGTCAATGTGGTTGTGATGTCTTCAAGGTTACTTGCAGCTTCCTCCTCCTTCCTTCCCAGAGGCCCCTTTCCTCCTGCTTCACTCCTCTCTTTCTGTACTCGTTAGCAAGTTATGTTGCTGTGAGAAATGTATTTTAAAATTGAGGAACTACCAACACAAGGCCCCAGATACTGCAAACTTGTGCTGCAAAAGGCCTCTGCACCCCAGCCCCTTGTTCCCTGAGGGTCTGCAGTCTCCTTTCGTGCCCTCTGTGACAGCTAGTCCAGCGAGGAGGAGGCTACCGGTCCAAAGGACAAAGACGGAGCACGCTGGTGGGCCAGCCTCTATGTTCTGGTGGCGCAGGCATGCCGACACCGATGGGTCGTTTTGCTTCTCACATATCATACACACTCACACACACTCACACAGAGCCTCTGGGCCAGGCTGTTTCGGGGTGGGAGAAATTGGAGAAGCAAAATACTGTGTGTGTGTGCACATACATGTGCAGTCCTGAACCTGATCTGGAAGTATCAATACAAACTCACAACGTATTTGCATTAAATTTTTCCCCTTAGCTTGGTCCACTTAAAAAGCCTAAAACCAGTAACCAATCCAGTAACAAGCACTCCTGATGCAGATATTATGGCCTCCAAACACCTTTTCCAAAACAAAGCACTCAGAGACCCTTAAAGGAAATAGCTCATTCCAGGGCTGTGGCCAGAAATATACATGATGAGCCTGGACATCCAGTCAGGCCAGAAAGCAAAGAAACTTTCAAAAGCGTTGTGTCAAAAGGATTCGGAAAATCCACTTGAAGAGGCTCCCACTGGCCAAAAATGGAAACAGTGAGGAACAATGGCAAAGGCCGGAAACACATCAAGTCTGTGTGAATTCTTGAGTACCTGATGCCACTGAGGGAAAACCTCTCTGCCATCATCAGGGACTGGTAGGAAGTTGATCATTTTGAAGAGGAAATGAAAGACTATCATCATTCCCCAATGCCTATGAAATAATGGATCTAAGTAAAGACATCAGTGACCGCCAACATCAAAAAAGACAACCAGCTACTGCTCGCTCCTTTTCATGGGAGCACACAAAACTCTTCAGTGTTGTGAAAACAAAAAAAATCCCAAATCTAATCCGGTCTCTGACTTTAATTACCAATGTAACAGAAAATACAGAGCAATAAAAACATGTGAAATATAACCGTAATCTATAGGACAAACAATCCAGCTTAACAAATTGCAAGGAAAAAAGTAAAAGTTGAGGAGATGCCTATGGATTATAAGAATTTGGGAGACACATCAATCAATTGCAACACATGGGACTTGTGAGTGGGGACCCAAAACACCCCGAACTACCTTCTGGAAGGTGGGCCCCATGTAGCTGGGTGAGTGTTCTAGGAACCTGTCTGTACCAGTGAACCAGCTGGTGGTGTTGTGAGAGGCTGCATTCAGCTTCAGTCACTTGTTTTTAAAGACTCAATGCATTTGCCCATGTCATGATGGGTGATTTACCAGAGCACCTGCCCACACCAGGCTGAGTGTTTAGCAGTTTTTGACCAAAAACGGCATGACCCCTGTGCCCCTCCCTCCCTATTCACCCAACCTTACCAGAGTAACTTTTTTGTTGATTCCCCTGATGAAAAAAGCCCTCAAAGGGAAACGTTTTGCCATGGAAGAGGTGAAACAAACAAAAAGGCAGAAGCACTAAAGGCATCAAAATCGAATCAAAACTGTCTTGAGTGGTGGAAAAAACATCTCTTTAAGTATATTGTATCAAATGGAGAGTACTTTGAAGGTGAATGAAGTTTAAACATGTAAAAACAAATACACCATTTTTTATAAGTTCTGGGTTTTGGGGTCCCTTCTGATATTTAGATGCTAATTTGAATAAAAACTATACAAAATAATTTATGAGATAGAAAATATGAACACTGGTTATTTGATTATGCTAAGGAATTTTTATCTGATAATAGTAATATGGCTATATGGTTTTAAAAATAAGTCCTTACCTTTTAGAAATACATGCTGAAGTATTTAGAAATTAGATATGATGTCTGAAATTTGCTCCAAAATGATGTAGGAGGATAAAGGCTTGTGTCCTTGTGACAGAACAAACTTGAACCTGATGTGGCTCTGAGGTCTTACTACCACCATATGGGGCGGTGGGGGGGACATCTCAACACTGAGAATACAGTCAGCGAAATACAGACGGTGGGCAATTCTGTAGAAGAAATGAGTGTTTTTCACAAATGAATGGCATTTTAAAAAGTAGTATCTTAAAGACATACTACTAAAGGCAATTTATCTTCGTTGTTTATTTTAGTTTGAACACGCCAAGTATAAAAAACATGTTCAAGACAATTGGGGAGCGTTGTGTGTGAATGGGACAATTAACAGTAAGGAGTTATTGTTGGTTGAACATGTTTATAGTGTTGGGACGGGCTTGTTTAAAAGTCCTGTTTTTAAGCCTCTCCTCATTTTTTTGAATTCTTGTTTCTTCCTCGTTTTCTGTTTGGTTGTTAGTTTCTTCCTTCTGGTCCACTCCATTGATTTGAGTCCCAGTTTTCCTTCCATCTCTATCAGTTCCCCATGCGTCTTCCTTCATTTCACGTATTGTAGCCTGCATTTTTTCATCTAATTTGTGAGCAAAATCAACCAATTCTGTGAGCATTTTGATGACCAGTGCTTTGAACTGTGAATCTGATAGATTGGCTATCTCTTCACTGCTTAGAGGAATTGGCTCTGGGAAAGTCAAGGACCTACAACCAAGATTGCTCTACCCAGCAAAGCTGTCATTTAGAATGGAAGGGAAGATAAAGTGCTTCTCAGATAAGGTCAAGTTCAAGGAGTTCATCATCACCAAGCCCTTATTATATGAAATGTTAAAGGGACTTATCTAAGAAAAAGAAGATCAAAATATGACAGTGAAAAGACAGCAAACTCACAGCTATTAAGAACCATACCTAAAACAAAAGCAAACTAAGCAAACAGCTAGAACAGGAACAGAACCACAGAAATGGAGATCATGTGGAGGGTTAGCAACAGGGGCATGGGAGGAGGAGAGGGGGGGAAAGGTACAGAGAATAAATAGCATAGACGGTGAGTAGAAAATAGACAGGGGGAGGGCAAGAATAGTGTGGGAAATGTAGAAGCTAAAGAACTTATGACCCATGGACATGAACTAAGGGGGGGAATGTGGGTGGGAGAGGGTGTGTAGGGTGGAGGGGAATGATGGGGGAGAAATGGGACAACTGTAATAGCATAATCAATAAAATATATTTTAAAAAAAAGAAAAAATAAATAAAAGTCCTGTTTTTAAAGCCGTGCACCGAAGTACTATAAGTTAAATGAACTACGTTTGCCACATACTTTAAAAATAGCCCAGAAAAAAGACGAGGGGTGGGGGGTGTGAAATAGAAATGGCAGAATGTTAATGATTGCTGAAGTTAGGTTCATTATACCAGGTTCATTACTCGTGTATGTTTGAAACTTTCCACAATAAAAAGCTAAATAAGACGCAGAGCCAAGACTGGCGTGGCTCAGCCTCAGCGGGCTCTGGCGAGGCGGAAGGCCGCCGGTTGGTCCCTGTCAGGGCAGGAGCTGTATCTCAGGCCTGGTCCCAGCTGGGCCGCGTGGGGGAGGCAACCAGCCATCATTTCTTTCACATATCAACGTTTCTTTCCCTCCCTTTCCTCCTCCCTTCCCCTCTCTCTAAAGAAAAATAAATAGATGAAATCTTTTTTCAAAGTATACAGAACATTTAAAAAATAAACAAAGTTAGTTGAATTTAAGGGACAGAAAGACCCATCAGGTTTGAAGGGGTGAGGAAGGTGACAAGGCAGAGAAGCCTCTGAACTTGACCGGAGCCTGGAAGGGTCAAGGAGATGAGAAAAGGCAGGAACCAAGGCACAGCAGGGTAAAAATCCTCACCTGCATGTCAGGGAGTTCGTATTGCTGTGGTTCTTGCTCCAACTCCTGGGACAGACTATGAGCCCGTTGGGAAGGAAAATGCCCTCACTTCTCTTGCACTCCCTTTCTCTACCTGACATTCCCAAAGGAAGTCCCCAATCCAGGGGGCAGCACGGCCACACCCAATCACCAAAGGAGAGCAGAGTATTGGTCTATAGCTTCACCTGCTGGTGGTTCTGGGAACTGAAGCTGACAAAACATGAGAAGGGAGCAGGGGATCATTTTTGAGAAATCTGATCCTTACATGGCAGAAAAGATAACTGCAGGCCGATTAAACATATAAGAAGCCTTTAATTTCATCACCATAAACATTATACTCTGATTGCTCACATACAGTATAAAATATTTACTCCGCTAAATAAATAAAACATGACATTATTGCAAACGGCACTTAAAACCCCCCAGAGATATGACCTCCTTAGCCTAGGCAGGGGGTGCTCCTGAGTTTCTGTGCGAGAGTCCCCAAGCACAGATATGCCCTGGGCCTGAGACGGACGAAGGTTTGAGGAGCCACCCTGGCTGCTTCTGGTCCTGGAACAGCCCCAAAGAGAGGCTGTGAAGCCAGAGAAAGGTGGGGGTAGGCGGCTCCTTCATCAGCCCAGTCCTAGAGGGAGCAGAGGGGAGGGGCGCAAGGGCAGGCTGGGCCAAGAGAGGAGCCAAGGGGAGGGAGGTTGCTGAGACCTGAAGGCCAACTCTCCACCTTTACCCAGCCTTGGGTGGGAAGAGTTGGTATATCAGCTGGAGTGAAGTGAGCTTCCAAGCTCCTGGGTTAGGCAGTATGGGGGCCAGACAAATCACCCCTAGGAAAGGAAATTCTGACAACGCTTAGCCCAATAACCAGCCATGTCACAGAACCCAGTCACGGGGGATGTCACCTCCTTGGCCAGACATGGCAGAGCTGGGAACTGATGCCCTTTTATTGAGTTAAATAAATAAGTTAAATATTTAAAGGCCTGTGTCCCTATGATGGAGACACAGGGGCCAACAAGCCATGTCCTGACAAAACAGGGGCTGGGGGCTCAGCCGGATGGCAGCGCCACGGGGCCAGGCAGTGGCCCCTTTCCCCTAAGGAACCTCCCCCCACCCCCAAGTAACTTTCTTACTTTTAAATCCTGTGGAGAGTTTCACACTAGAGCAACATTAGAGGGACCTACAGGATGCGGGGCTCGGAGGAGGGAGAATTGGTGGCTGAGTTACTCAGCTCTCTAAATACTTTCCCTCGGTATGCGTTGATCAAGACACTAGCTGTTAACCCTGAGCCTGGGTAACTCTGCCAGAGTCCTGAGTTCCAGTGCATGGTGCTAATCAAATGCCCTGCCCTTCTCTCCCTGTATTTAGTCCAGACTTAAGCTCGTTTGGAGTCAACCACAGGCCTAAAGACTGTGGGAGGGAATCCATGAAGAGGTGTGGGAGGGAAGCCCGACTCTAATTGTGCAGCTATGCACCTTATCAACACGGGGTGGCAGCAGAGAGCCACACCACTTAGGCAGTGATGGAATCTGGGAGGCCAGCCCAGTAGCCTGATGGAGCCAGTGAGGCAGCCTCCCCACACCCCCAGACATTAGGAAGTACTCTACACTGAGTATCTGGTCAGGTCACTCTTGTCAAATACTACCCGTGTAGCAAAGTAAATGGCAACCAGCCCCAGGCCTGCAGCTGACACCATATAGGCAGTGACAGACTGGCTGAGCTGGACGATGGAGCCCATGAACAGGGACGGGGCCACCTGGGACAGCAGGAAGGCACTATCCAGAATGGCAAGGTCCAGGCAGATGCCCCTGCCTGGAACAACCCTGGCCTCAGGTGGCTCGCCCACCACCACACGCATGGAGACATCGCAGGCAGAGGCCCCGCAGAGCGCAGGTGCAGACGGGAGCAGGCTGCTGCCCCCAGCCCCCACATGTCCGTTGGGGAAGGGGGACCTGGCCTTAGGACCCAGTGGGAAGCTGGTCATCAGGCTGTCTTCGCTGGCACCACCTCCAGCATCTCCTCGGTACTTGGGCAGGAACACCTGTGGGGACAGAGGAAAGAAAAGGGGAAAAGGACAGGTGTGCACCCAAGCATGGGAGTTCCCCAGCTGAGAATAAACCAGGCCACAGCCCTTAAAGAAAACCAGGCAGCAGTCAAAAAACTAAGCAGACCCTGCTTGGTCTGGGTCTAGTCAGAACACTCCTCAGGACTGGGAGAGGGGTGGGGATGCAGGGACAGGACAAACCCGAAACTAGAAGTCCGGGGCTCCTCTAGCCTATCCTGCAACAGGCGGATGGCAGACAAGTGCAGTACTACAGGCTGGGAAGGGAACAGGACCCCAAGGCAAAGGGAAAGACAGGCAGAATGAAGACAGGGAGGAAAGACATGTAAAAATGGAGGGGTGAAATCCAAGGCTGGGGCCCCTGGTAGCCCAAACCCTCTTCTTTCCTTCCCCTCACCACCTGGACATTGTGGAACCCTCATCACCATCTTCGGAGAGAAGCCCTACTCCCACTGCACCCTGGGCCCTGTCTGGAGTAGCTGCCTACTGTGAGGTCTGTGTCCCCAGCCTTGAGGCAAGGAGGGTCCAGCACACACAGCCTCAGAGAGAAGCAGGAGGAATTGCCCTCCCCAGACTCTGTGCCCTAGTTGTGCTAATGTTGAGGCCTCCCCTGCACCTTCTCACTGTGTCTGCTGGACCTTCACGGGTCACCTGAGTGACCTGGCCCAGCCCTGCCCCCAGCAGTCTGGCCTCCTATTTAAGGGTGAGGATACAACTTATCAGACTGTCCCCATCCCCGCTCGTGCCCAACAGAAAGAATTCTGGAGTTGGCTGCATTAGGGAACCACGGCAGAGCTCAAAGCTGACCCCAGGGGAGTCCACGACTTATGCAAGCGGGCAAAAGGCAGGTGCAGGCAATGCCCAGGGCCAGGTGTGCCATCCGCGGCTGCCGGAATGGGGCCTCCCAGGACTCTCCTCCCTGCCTGCCAGCCCAGGGAAGACCACTGAGGCTGGAGCCTGGAGAGGTGCAGACAGGCATGCTCCTCAGTCCACAGGGAGGACCGGCCGCAGCGTGTTCTCTGGCTCAAGCGCACATGCCCAAGCCTGGCCTTTGGACATCAGCCACTAAGCCCGCAGCCAGGTCAGCAGCAGAATGGAGCCTGATCAAAGTCATCAGCGTGCCGATGGGGCTCTCACAAAGCAGGTTCCCCAACCCAAACCCTGCCCCCCCACTCCTCCTACCCTGTAGCTACCGATTCGGTGAACCAGCCCCCAGCTCTGTGCTTCTCTGCTACCCACCCATGTCCTAAAAGGACAGAGACACGTCTTCTCTGCAGTCTGAAGCTCTGGGGACAGACCTGCTTCTCCTCCTTGGGGACATCCTAACTTCTTGCCCATCTGGGCAGAGCTCTGCACCCAGGGCTATAGCTCAGTGAGTCAAGCAAAGGGGACAAAGGTGACCTTACAGCCCAGGTCAGGAGCCTTCCCACAGAAGGGACCCCTGGGAGGACTGGTTAGTGTGAGGCCACCTGACTTACAAAGTGCCCAGGCAAGTGGTATCAGGAGCAGCAGGCGCAGAGGTCTGCCCTGGGGGCGGGGGAAGGCAAAGGAGTGAGGCAGGAAGAGAGACTTGGAAAGGGGGAGGTAAACCATGAGAGGGGGCAGTAAGGCGCCTTCTCCATCTAGGACACCAAAGCAGGCACAGGGCAGTCACGGTGCCTCTCCCAGCCTCTCGCTGAGTGAGGGATGGTGTTGGCCACACCGGGCCATGGCCACTGGCCACATGCTGAAGCTAGGCCCCAGAGGCCATCTGAGCCAGTCCCCTGACCCTGCACAGAACAACCCAGCCCAGGCTGAGGGCTTCTGTCAGACTGGATCTCGAGATCTAGAAAAGGGTTTCGCATTCCCTGCAAACACCCACTCAAGTGCTTTGTGATCCCGACACCAGGAAGTCCTTCCCAGAATCTAGCCTATACCCTCCTTCCCCGGCCCCCCAGGGCTCCACAGGCTTCCTCTCTGATCACAGACTGCCTTCTCTGGCTTCTCTTGCCTGACTCCACCGCCCCAGTTCCCAGCGTCCGGTGTGGCATCCAGTGAGAGTACCTGCTTCTCCCGGTGGTAGAGGGAGGCTAGTGTGTAGGGCAGGATCTGCAGGGCGGAGAAGGTGAACCCGGTGAGGGCAGCCGAGGCGGTCACGACAGCCACACTGCGGGACAGGCACGTGGCGCCAGCAGCCACAGGGAAAGCCACCACGCTGGCCAGATAGACTGCCCGGGTGCCGAATCGCTGCACCAGCCGGTCCATGACCAGGGAGAAGAGCAGGGAGATGGCACACTGCAGGAAGAGCCCCAGGCTGCCCATCCTGACTCCTGGGCGGGAGCCGGGAGAGAGGCGGTCAGATGCGGGGGGCCAGTACAGCCTGGGGGGTCGCTCAGAACCTGCTACCCAAGACCTGCTGTAGATCAGCCCTGCCCCACAGCACCCTCCCTCCCCTACCTGTAACACCCAAGCCTAGGCTGCTCACTGACCTCAGGGAACACAGCCAGAGCTGCCAGCCAAGTGCAAAGAAAGATGTTCTGAGGATGAGCACAGGGGGTGGGCCTCCCCCTACGCCTGAGTGCCCGTCCCCCGGAGGGGAGCTCCCACAACAGCCCCCAGCCACGGAGCCTTACCTTCATCATAGTGTCTCCGGGCCTCAGTGCCTGGCTCAGCCCTGGGCACGCCCTGGTACAGGCCCTCACCCACGAAGTCCGTGTAGAACAGCGTGAAGGTCATGAATGCCATCCAGCTGCACAGCTCGGCCACAAAGAGTCGGCGCAGGGCGTGCGGCACGCGGCAGCAAAGCTGGTGCAGCCGGGGAAACAGAGCGCCCAGGTTCCGGAAAGCCAGGCGGGCACGACACGGGCAGCAGTGGGGTGGCCTGGAGGGGACCGATAGCCCTTCCTCTGGCTCGGCTGGGCCCAGGGCTGCCTCCTCGGCCACGAACAGCGTGGCTGCCATGCAAGTGAGGAAGATGAGGGTGAGCAGGCCAAAGAGGCACTCTTCCTGGGTGCCCAAGTAGGGGGCCAGGGCGCTGGCGTCCCAGTCAATGGCAGGCAGGAGGTAGCCCAGGCAGCCCCCAAGGCTGATCATGAAGGCATAGACAGAGAAGGCCTGGCGACAGTGGTCTGGGTCCCGGAAGAGGTCCGAGAGCAGGGCCTCCAGTGGGGTGAAGCACACCTGACCACAGAAGTCCAGCAGCCCCACGCCCAGGATCAGCAGGGCCAGCTCCAGGGGCCTGGTGTCCGGGCCCAGCAGCCCCGCCAGCCGGCCGGCCCTCGGGATGAGGAAGAGGCTCAGTAGGACGCCCAGCGACAGTGCCCAGATGAAGGGCCTCCGGCGACCATAGCGCCCACGCCAGTGGTCACTGGCTGAGCCTAGGAGTGGCACCGAGACCAGGCCCAGCACCGGACCAATACCTGCAAGAAGGGCAAGTAGTATGAGCCAGAGGCTGGGGCCCCTGAGGGTGGGGGAGGGGGGACCAGCCTCCCTGAGAAGGATGGAGGCGACCATGATGCTATCGCAGGGAGGACCGATCCCGCACTGGGCGCTGTGCTGAGTGCCTCACGGGGGCTCTGACTCACTCCTCTCAGCTTGGATCACTAATGCCCCTTTTTCAGATGGGGAGACCAAGGCATGGCGCAACAGATAAGTGACACTTCTGTCCAGGCACAGAGCTAGGGAGGCAGGAGGCAGGGCTTCAGCAGGCAGTCTGACTCCAGAGCCTGTGACCCTGATGGAGCCCCTGCTGCCTGGGAGTCACGTGATGGTGACCGCTTTGGTGGTCTTTGCAGAATTCATTTGCAGGCCAGAGCTCAGCCCCTGACCCACGGCTAAGAAAGAGCCCTGGCTCGGAGACCAGCCTGGCTAGGTCAACTGACTTCTTGCAGACCTCCATTATCTTCCCTGTGGACCGGATAACCTCAGAGGCTCGCTGTGAGCATGAGATAATAGATTATAGATTATAGATAATAGATAATAGATTATAGATTATAAAGGGCTAGCCAAAAGGGAAGGGCCATTTCTACAGTGTCTCCTGTGAATCAGGCATTAGACAGGGGTTTAGTGGTGACCAGGGCATGTCCCTGTACTCTTTTCTTCCTCTTGGCACTCCCTCAGCCCAGGCCACCCCATCCCAAGGTGCACCAACCCAACAGACAGTCACCTCTCCCTCCAAGTGGCGCTGTGGGCAGAGGCACTGCTGCCCTGGTTCCAGGCGGTATGCATCTGGAACAGGAGGGGAGGAGGAAGTGGATACTCACCCAGCACCATGGTCATGAACTTCTCTTCGACCCCCACTTCCAGCAGCAGGGGTGGCGCGTAGGTGATACCGGCAGCCAGACACACCTCCAGGCCAAAGGTCAGCAAGTTGACCAGCAGGAGCTGGGCTTTCTGATGCCGTAGCAGGCGGCTCACCCACAGGCTCAGGACCATGGCGGACCAAGTGGGTAGGGCTCCGACCCGTCACTATCTCCAGAACTGCTTCCTCCCAGCCCTGCTCCAGATGCTAGGGCCTCTCCTCCTCACTGCCACCGGCTGCCTAGGACTTGGCCAGGAGCCCATTTCTCCGATCTTCCACGCAGGTCCAGCCACTTAGCCCGTGCTAACTGCCTTTTGCCATGGAGCGCCTGGTGGGCACATGTCACTCAGGTCCTAAAAGGGCAGGGACAACAAACACACCGAGTGTTAAGTCCTGGAAACCAGGTCTCCAAGGTTTGCTCTGAATGCCTTGAATCCTGTTCACTCCCAGGCTGATGGTGTGGCCCAGCCACCCAGGTGCCACCCCTACCGCCCAGTCAGGAAACGCATGTTAATATTAGCCTAAGGCTGACATAACTAATAAGGTAAATATGATTTTTAAACCTCAGCACACTCCAGAGCCAAAGAGATGTTGGTTATTCTCTGTCTTGGAATACCTTTGCAATTGCCCTCCTTTGCTAGCCTGTATTGGGAGGGGGAAAAAAATCAAACCACCTGAATTCCCAGATCCTCAGGCCCTGCTACGACGGTGCCCCCAGAAGCCCTCCACCAGGCCAGGTTTATCTGCTTCTCTCTCCATTTCCCGAAGCTGACTGCTCAGTTCCCCTTTGTTAAGAGCAGCGTTTCCTTCTCTGCACTGCCTAGCTGTGAACCGTGTGGCATCGTGACTCCGCCCCCAAGGACAAGGACCAGGGGAAAGGGAGGAGAGACTGTGGTTTGTTGGGCTAGGTTTGAACCTGTCATTGACCCACTGAAAGAGCACTCCCCTGGGAGGACCTGGGCCTGAAAGCCTCTCCCCTAGTTTCTTCCTGTGCTCCCTGTTCACAGGGAAGAAACATCCCCACCTGTGCTGCCTGACCGCCGTGGGAAAGTGGGGCAGCAGTCCAGCCTGGATGTTCCCAGGTCCCAGCCTCACAGAGGTGTGAAACCACACCAACTGTGGGCAACTGCCATGGCCCTGTCCCCACCCTGGGCTGGCAGGGTGCCCCACCACTTCCCCAAGTGCCTTTGTCTGCTCCCCAAACAGCTCCATTCCCAGCAGAGAAGTCCCCACAGCCCTTCCTTCCAGGCCTGACTCCTGCGCAGAGATCCCACTGGGAAGCACCTACCCTGCGCCCCCCATCCCTGAGCAGCTGGCCTCCAGGTTGTGCTTCGCAACAATAACGTGTACTGCAGTCTGCACGGTTTAGAAGTGACCACAAAAGATCAAGTCAGCCACGAAGAGGCGGTGTAGAGAAGGTGGGTATCTTGCGTCTAAAGGTAGGAGTCCCCTAACCTGCCATCCATTTCAAAGGAGCTGGGTGCACAGAGCTTCTGGCCACTGGTGGCTGGAGTTGGGGGTGCCTTCCCTGGCCTTCCTGTGCCTCGTGACTCAGTCCTACACATGCAGGTGAGGAGCACTACTCCTCCGTGAGGTCCACAGTGGCGGAGGGCCAGGCTCCAGTCCCCTCCCCAACCTGGAGCACCCTCAGCCTGCACTCATTCCCTCCTCCAATGTCAGCATCTCATAGTTTGGCACTCCAATCTCATTCATCTTTCAGAATGACACTTGGCCCCAGAGGCCTTGTGTATTACAAAGCACATTGTAGGTGCTCTCTGCACCGTGCCACAGAGAGCTCAGAGGGCCATCAACCCTAGGGAAGAGGTCTCCGTCCCATAACTGCCTTCTGGGGCTCTGCAGCTGGTTGATCAGGAAGGAAGGGGCTTCACAGAAGGCTGAGCTACCAGCAGCACTCTCCCCAAATTTCCGCTCAGACCCAAACCACCAATTTGGGACAAGGCATGGACTGGCTGGCACGGGAGGAGTGTAAAACACTGGCCCACAAGTCCCCAAAAGGGGGTAGGGGTATCCAATATCAGTCTTATAGCTGGACAGTTGTGGGTTCAGCTTGAGTCAAGCCCCTCCCCAGTGGCTGCATTGCCATAGCACCCCCAGAAGGGAAGCAGTGGATGGTACAGGGACCAGGGTGCTTTCTGGCCTGGAGGGAAGGGTTCTGGGTCAAAAGGCTTCCAGCCCATTCCACTCCCTGCCCTCAGTGGACACTCACCCACTCCGGGTTTTTAAGGACCAGGTCCTCCCAGAGCAAACAGAAACGTTTAGACCCAACCTCACCCACAACCTGCCCCCATTCCCAGGCCCTGGTTGCTCACCATTGTTGAAAATAAACTGCAGCTTTCCTGCCACTGTCAGTCACCCCACCCGCCTCCCTGCCGCACCCCTTCCCTTAATCCAGCTTCTCAGCCCATTAGAGAGAAAGATAAAAAGAAGTGGAGAGAGGAATTTCCCCTCATCCATCTACAACCCAGATAGCCCCTGAGCCACCTCTGGGACTTGAGCACTTCTCCCCAGCCCCTGAGGCTCTCTACCTAGAAACCCGGGGCTGGGCCAGGTGAGGAATTCACCGGGAGGAGTTGGTCAGGAAGTGGGCTGGCTCCAAGCCCGGCTCCTCCGCACACTCTGTTCTTGGGTTGCTGAGCCCGTCCTCCCCCTTTTGGTTCCTACAGCATCCCGGGGTCCAGGGCACGCTCCGCCCCGCGGGCTCCACTCTTTCCAGCCTGGAAGTGCTGGAGGAATTCCAGACCCATAAGCGTACTCTCCCTGCCAAAGGCCCCTTTCTTCCCCTTACATCTTCCCCAGAACCCCAGTCCACCCCTCTTCATCCCCACTCCAGGGCCCTCAGGGTGGAGGAAGTGACGGAGGACACCCACATCACTAACCCCAGTCACCAACAGTCCCTCCAGGCCTCCTTTCCCGGGGCACGAACAGAGAAGCCCGGGCCCTCTGGCTCCCGGGCTTCGGGTGCGGGGGAGAGGGGGCGGGCAAGAAGGGGTTCCCACCACTTTCCCAGCTACACTCCTATGAGCAGCCCCAGGGCACGTCTCTTGTTAAAACTGAAAAATGACAGGTCGCTGCTGAGTCCCCTGCTTGGGGAGCTCCCCTGTCTGCGTCAGGAAGACAGGCAAGGGAGACAGGATGCAATTCTCTCCTATACCCTCCCGTCTCAAAGATGCCCGACTCAGCCCTCCTGCTCCCTGTCCCTGGAGCACTCTGCCGATCTGGCAAACAGAATATCGACCCCGAGACCCAGACTCCAACACACCTGGTAGGGAGCAGCGGAGGAAGGAGGGAGGGTCCGGTACAGTAGGGGGAGTCTGACCTGACCTCCTAGAAAGGAGCAGTGGCCTTCTGGGACAAGACCCTCTCAAATATCTCCCCTCCTCTCTGGGTCCCCCATGACAGGACAGCAAGAAAGCTGGAGGAAACCCAGCACCTCTGAGAGCCTTCCGGGGGCTCCGCCCCAGGCCATCTTTCCTCCCGGGGGGGGGGGGGGGGGCCCACCAGCGGAGTCCCATCCCAGACCGTCCGGGGCTTGGCAGGGCCTGTGAACCTGCATTCTGTCTCTCCAGCTCCAGATACTGGGAGACCTAACCACCGTGTGGGCTCCACACGTGGCACCCCCCAGCAGGCAGTGGGCTCGGTCACCACCCACTTCAGATTAGGCCTCAGCAAGCAGTAGGGGAAATGAAACTGAGCAATAGCAACAAACTTGGCCTGAACTTTCTCCAAAATTCTGATGACAGAGTGGAGGAAGCGGGAGGAGAGGCAACCGAGCCCACAGCCCACTCCCAAACCCACTCCCGTAGCTCCCCATGGGAAGGGAGGGTCGGAGAGACATATAAAGGGGCCTTTGAGGACTTTCAAAGGGGATCCTGCCACCGCGTAGCTGCAGTGGAGCTGGGGGGAGCAGAGTCCCTTGGCTGACAGACGAGGCCAGAGGGAGCCCAGGCTGGGGCAGCTCCACTGCCACGGGCCAGTGTCAGGCAGCAATTCTATGGTCTCTTTATTTGGGCCAGCGTCCCCACACCCCACCCAGGCACATCGAAGGGCAGCAGCCCCCACCCTGAGTGGGAGGAGCCGGCAGCCAGGGACTGTGCCCTCCTCACTCCCTGCTCACAAAGATAGTGCCGCTTTCTCAGCTCCTAGGGAAGCACGAGCTCCGGTACAGTCACCCTCCCCGAGGAGGAAGAAACTGGGGGCAGGGTGGGCTAGCCAGACGGGTAATGACTCAGTGGCAGAGGGGGTGGAGTCACTTCAGGCCAATCCCGCCCCCCCCCACACACACACACCACCCTACACTAGGCTGCCCCACCCCAGGCCAAGGGTGAGGGTGGAGTACAACCTTCAGGTGGAGGCTGCAAGACGTTGAGGTAGGAAGGACCCCCATTCCTCCACACAGGCCAGACCCCAGAATCTGGTTCCAGGTTGAGCTCTCCAGGCCCTCTAGGCTGGGGTGGGAAGAGGTCTGGGTTCACCAGCCCAGCCTCCCTGCCAGCAGACCCCTTGCTTTGGTCCCTGGGAACCAATGTCCTTGGCCTTACCCAGTCAAACCCAGCACGCTGCATTCCCAAAACACACTCCACCCTCACGACAGCTCCAGGAGGAGCCTCGGGACACCCCAGAAAGAGGCCATGCTGGCCAGCCAGGAAACCTGAAAATGAGCATCCATGGGGGTAAGGAGCCAGCCATCTTACTGAGCCCCTGCCAGGGAAGCCGGCTGTGGGGGTCCTCCCTGGGCAGCTGGGGCGAAGGGGCGGGGGATTAGACCGTGCTTGGCTTTGGTGCCCTCCTACCCATTTTTAATCTTTGATTCTGGGGTTCAAATACTTCCAGAGAAGTGAGGGTCTGCATTTCCTGTTCCCACCCTACAAAAAGGCAGTGATTTGCACAAACAGCCAAGGCCCACAAATTCGCAGGGCTCCCATAGGCACCTGAAAACACCCCTCAGGATGCAACCTCTGCACTTGAAGGGACTCTAAGAATAAGGCCAGGCAGAGGGAGGAAGATCCGCCCCCTCCCAGACTTGCTCCCTAGCTCGGCCTCCCCCAGGGCCCAGAGGCCAGGGATTTAGAGTCCGCCTGCTGCGCTGCCTTTTCTTCACTCAGACTGGAAGCCTTCTGCTTAGCAGCTTGTCAGAGAGAGTGAGGGGGCTGCAGGCCAGGACACAAAGGGGGATTAGGGAGAAACCTCTAGGCCCGCAGAGTAATCCATCAAACTCTCTCCCGGCTGCCAGTGCCGGCCCCTTCCCACTCAATTCCCCTTCCAGCTGCTGCGGGCCCCCAACCCCCTCCTGCTCCTGAGCCCTGTCAAGTTAGGCAGCAAAGAGAATCCCAGGCCCTGGGGGGCCAGAGGGGGCACATCTAAGACACTGGGAAAAGGGCAACAGTTCCCTCCCCGCACTCACCCCCGATGTGTGAAAACCCAACAGGTGGCAGTGGCTTGGAGGAAAGTTGCTTTTGTTGCCCCGTCTGAGAGTCCCAGCCCAGCTTCTGAAAGGAAACAAATGCCAGAGGAGGGTGGGGGAAGGGAGGAGGAAGGATAGTGTCCCTGGGGCTCACTCCGATCCCCCCTCCCCTCTCTAGTCCAGTGACAGGCCTGACTCTCACCTTGGCCAGTCGGTCCAGGCCAGCCTAAGCGGAGGGGCAGCACCCCTCCCAAGCGTCACCTGGCAGTCCCATGGTGGCAGTCCGCATGGACACGCATCTGACTCCAGGCAAAGGGCCTCCAATCAGACTTCCTCTCTGAGAAGAGCTGTGACCAGGGTCACACTGAGTCCCCTTGACCAAGTACCCTCCTAGCCAAGACAACCAGTTACTCTTCAACCTGGAGCTCTCTTCCACCCCTGGGGCCAGAGGCCTCTGAACTTGGCAGATTCTGTAGGGTGACCTAAATTTTGCAACAGCCTGACCTGAGTTTGCATGCCAACTCCACCACTTATTAAGACAGTGTGACCTTGTTAATTGACCTCCCTGAGTCTCAGTTTTCTCATCTGCAATTAATAATAGCAGCTAACACCGAGGCCCTGCACGTCAGGCACTCCTCCAAGCATTTCACTCTTCCAACTGCCCACTGAGGTGGGTGCAATGAGTGGAGCCATTTGATGGGCAAGAAAACTTGGATCAACACCACCCACTTCACAGCCATGTAGCGTGTTTGACAGAAAGTACACATGGGGGCTCCTGGCAGCCTCTTCTTCCGTTGTCTGGACTTCCTCGCTGCAAAAACCCGGGAGAGGGCCTTCTCTTTCCCAAACAGGAGCAGCAGAGGTCAGAGGGCAACTAGCTACTCCTTTACTTGCCTTTCCATTCTTCTCTCAACCTGGAGTCTCCCCAACCCTTACTAGTGCCTCTTTCAGCCCCCAGAGGCAAGAAGAATGCCAAGAATGCAAATGCCTCCCCAGGTGTTGGCCCCAGCAGGTGAGCAGAGGCCACTGCAGTGGACCTGCCTGCAGTGGCCTGGGGGGAAGGACAAACACCCCAGTGTTGTAAGACAGGGTGGTTCCCACCCATGGGGGAAGGCATCACAGCGGCTGATAACTCCTAACTGTCCAGGGGTGTCTGGCATGTGCTGGGCACCTGACACCTTCCTTCTCTAATCCATGCCCTTTGTACAACCCTCCAAAGTAGGTGCTATTTAATATTCCTGTTTCACAAGAATGAAAATTGAGAAATCCATTAACATGCCCAAAGCTGCACAAATAAAAAGACTTGAATGAAAAAGTCAAACCATTTGAAAATTCTGGAAAGTGCTCTGAACTGGGAGCCAGGACAGTGCAGTCCAATTTCAGCAACTTTCATAGCTGTGTGGCTTGGACAAGCCATTTCACTTCTCTGGGACTCGGTTTCCACAACTGTAAAATGAGAACTCGGCTCGGGCCATCTCAGGTTCTTTACAATGCTACAGCTATGTGATCTCACACCCACCGCCACCACCTTGCCCAGGGAGGGTGCTCTCCATGGACAGGTGTCTACTGAGTGCCCACTGACAAGGTGCATGGCATAGTGGGGGGAGGCGTTCATAGCCCTCCACCAATGAGTGACAAGGGGAACCTGGTGGAGAAGAGCCCCTGCCCCCACCAAAGTCCTTCCTCCACTTGCCCTCACACAGCTCAAGTACAACAGAGCGCCAAGGGTCAGAGGTCACCTGAAACCCAGCCAGGTAACTAAGACATCTGGGGGCAGAACTGCCCTCTTCCCTATGTACTCCCAGAGTTGGGCTCTGTTCCTGGCTGAAATTAGTAACTGAATTCTTTCTCTCCTTGAGCCTAATAAATGCTCCCTTACGAAGTGGGGCAGTGGTCCCCAGAAACCCTAAGTCCAGGGCAGGGAAAGAAGGTGTGGAGGAACGGGGAGTAGGGTGCACTCTCCAAGCCACGGGAAGTCCTCTCCCCCTGTTCCCTTCTCTTCCTACAGCCCCTGCAAAGTGAAACCTGAACTGGTCTCCCTCCTAGTGAACTTGAACTTTGCCGGTCAGCCAGTCCAGGCAACTCTCCCCATCTGTGCACAAATGACCCTGCAGCCTGGCCTGAGAGGTGAGGCACACAGGAAGCAGTTGGGGGAGGGGGGGAGTGGTCTGGGCAGACCCACAGGTGAGCAGAGCAGAGAGTCCACCCCTTAGCTCTGCCTCATCCCACCTTTACTATCTCAAATTTGATGGTCCATAAGGACCATTCAGCCCTGATATCCTAGGGTCTGTGACCAGCGCCATTTATCATCAGAGGCTCTGGGCCAGACTCAGTCCTGTGGAAATGTGTTCTCAAAAATAGCCATGTAATCAAAAAACTGTGGTACATTTACCCAATGGAATACTACACAGGAGAAAGAAAGAAGGAGCCCCTACCCTTCGCCACAGCATGGATGGAACTGGAGAGCATTACGCTTAGTGAAGTAAGCCAGGCGGTGAAAGACAAATACCATATGATCTCACCTATAAGTGGAACCTAATCAACAAAACAAACAAATGAGCAAAATAGAACCAGAGGCATACAAACAAGGAACAAACTGACAGGGACATAGGGGAGTGGGGAGGGGGATAAGGGAAGAAAGAAAGGGAAGGGTCTAGTTAAAGAACAAGTATAAATGACCCGTGGACTTGGACAACAGAGTGGGGATTGACTGTGGGGGCCAGGGGTGGGCGGGGCAGGGGAGAGCAATGGGAGGGGGTTGGAACAACTATAATAGAACAACAATAAAAGAAAAAATAGACACTCAGTGGTGAGTAAGGTGCAAGCAGGCTCCAAAAGAGACTATTATTATTATTATGTGACCTGACCTCCCCAAAGGAACATGAAAGAACGCTAAAATTCCGCCCCCCCAACCAACACTCCCTGAGCCCCCATCAGGCGACAGCGCACTTTGAAGGGGCTGCAGTCCCCATCAGCTGAAGAGACAAAGGCAGTCGAGCGTGAGGAGGTGGCACGGGTGCAAAGACACTAGGACTTCCTCAGCTCTGGTGCTGAGCCTTGAAAAAGGCGCAGATGGGAAAAGGGCAGATATCTGCAAAACACAGCCCCTGAGGCCTGGGGCTTGCGCACCCACCGTCCTCTTCCTTGTCCCCTCCCCAGGGAGCTGTGGTAGAAAGGACACCAGGCCCCGACATCATGGGATGAGTTTTGATCTCGGATCTGGGTCCAAGATGGGGATATTCATCGGCACCGGGCCTGTTTTTGCTTCCAAAGGAGTCGCCATGCTCCAGTCCCCTCGCCTCCACTGCCTCTCTCTCCCCTGAGCCCTGCCCGCTCAAGCCCCACACTTCCTCCAGGGTGGCCTGGAGCCCTAGCCGCCGCCGAGGACCCCCCCCCCTCCCAGTCTCTCCTGCACTCACCTGGCAGCCCCTCAGGGTTCGAGGTGGATAGCTCACGGCCCTCCTGGGCTGGCTTGCCGTCCTTCCCTGCCACCCACCCCACTGGCCCCTCAGCTTCCAGAAAGCAGGGAGCACGGCCCCCGCCCAGGCCCTGAGAAGAGGGGTGCTCGAACAGAAGGCCCTGCAGGTGAGGCTGAGTCAGGATCCCTGTCTGATGTGATTTGCCCGGCGTGCCTGGCATTCCCGGCAGGGCCAAATGCAAGGTTTTGGGGTGCTCGGCTCTTTGTAGTGACCAAAGCTGGGAGTAGGAAGCTATATTGCCATATCCCTGGGAATGGGTCAGGTGCTACCAGCTTGGACACTCTTTGTAAGCTCAAAAGACACTTGAGATAAGGCTGGGGGTGGGTGGGGGTACAACAGAGAGCACTGGGGAAAGAGGGACTGCAGTCTCAGCCTGGCTGCTCCCGAGGGCATCCCGTCTGGCTAGGCATTGGGTCTGGCCTAAATTTCGTAACAGAAGGACTGTGGGGCTATGGGACCCCTCTTGCTGTCTCAGCCCACCTTCCCAGACAGCACGGTCTCCAGAATTAACAAGGAAGGGAAAAGAAATAAACATGTACTGAGCACCTGGTCTGTGCAGGCACTTTGCTAAACAGGCCTGCTGCACTCATTTCTCACTGTAACTTTGCAGGGTGAATGCTATCCTCTCCGTCTCACAGACACAGACACCAAGGCCACCAGGTGAGAGAGGCCCATCTCCAACCTCAGAAGCAAGAGGCCCCACAAGTCATTCGGAGTCAGTGGCACTTCTTCCCATGGAGGAGGAAACAGAACATGCAGTAGAAAAAGGGATTAAACAGGAAGCTCTGGCCAGATATCAAGACCATCCCGTGATGGCCCTGTCACCAGCCCCTCCCCCCAACCAGGGACACTTAATACACTGGACAAAGCTCCACACTCCAGCTCTGCTGCTGGAAGTCAAGCGGCAGCAGCGTCTGAGACACTGGGCCTGGCACCAGCTGGTCCAGCCTCTGCCCTCGTGGTCAAGCAAACAGGGCCACTAACTGTTCAAAGAAAAGCTGGGCTGGGTTTCTGTTCTGGACACCAGAAAGCAGTGCAAAGCATCCCACTGGGGAGGAAGGATGGAGCTGAACCCACACGCACGGCAGCCCCCTCTATCATAGTTACCCTAAAACTCACAGCAAATAACCTTTCTGCACAGAAGGCTCTTAAGCTTTCAGGATATACAGTCATCCCTATCACCTCATGATTCGCCTCCATCACCACTAACCTGAGAGAGAAAGGGGGCATGGGTTACTGGACAAACTGAAAAATAAGTCACACAATACTGCCAGGGAGAGACCAGGACGTCTAGTCCTGGTGTGTTCCCTGCACGGCACCCCAAGTTCAACTGCATTTGTCGTTCACAGCTTACATGTAGTTACATACGGTCTAATTCCTTTGCTAAGAGACTCTGGTCTCTAAGTGTAAACCACAATGATTGTCTCCATTGTCACCAAATAACAGCAGCTGACGTTTATCAAGCTCTTGCTACTTACAGCTGCTGTGCTCAGAGCTTTGCCTACATTAGGTAGGTACTGTTATCCTCATTCTAAGAGAAGGAAATGGTCGCACAGAGAGGTGAAGTAACTTTCAAAAGAGACAATAGGATTCAAGCCCAGGCAACTGGGTGCTGGAGTTCAGCCTCTTGCCTAGTCATATTGACTCCCCAAAGTCCAGGAGACCTTGCTCCCAAAGAAACGAGGTCTATAGCAGAACCCAGGAACAGAGTCCTGGGCTGGGCGCCGCTGTCTATTCAGTCACGGGGGATAGATATAATGGACGTGGTTACTACTGGCTAACACCTACTGAGCACTTACTTCCCACCGGGCACACAGTCAGTCCACTGCTCTGTATGTGTGGTTTAATAACGCTACATTTGTTTATACTTTGCATGTTATATTGAGCTATTATTTATGCATATTTATATTTGTTAGTTATTATTTAATAAATAAAAACACTATACAGTAGGTATTATCCTGATTATTATTACAATCCTCGTTTTGCAGCCAGGGAAAGTGCACATTCCAGGGCTAGCAGAGCAGCCAAGATACAAGCCCGTCTCTCTGACCGTCTGGGTTTTTATCCATAATGCTGTGCTATCAGACGATAATGGTCCAGATGATAGTGTTTAATTTCATTTTTGGAGTCCTCAGCCTTCCCTGCCTTTCTGCCTTTTCTCTCCAGAGGCCTGGACAGGCTGAGAAAGTGGAATCCCTCCACCACCCAGTGGCCTAGCCAGACTTCGGTGGGCCACCAAGCACCCTTTTCCAGCCCCTCCTCTTCCTTTCCCCCTCCTTCACGGTGGCTGAGCCGGCCAGGAGAGGCAGGGAGTCCACCTCACACTCCGCAAGTGCATAGGGAAACTCTCCCCCAACCCCCGCTAAATTGGGGCCTGTATGGCCACAGTTGCACATTCATCCAGCTGTATTTTTATCTTCAGACTCATCCTGCTGACTCAAGTTCCATTTTTCTGAGAACTTTTAGAAAAACAGAGTCCTGGATCCATGACAGGGCTGGGGGGAGGAGATAAAGGAGAGATGAGGGAACGGGACCCACCCAACCAAAGGGCCTGTGACCTCCCATGTTGTTCCACTCTCTCCCTAGGAGAAGTTGCTCCATGGACTTCCTCAGGCTTCCCATCCAGCCTGCACCTCCTGGCCCCAGCCTTCCCCACCCTTGTAAATCAGCCTGTTCCCCGCCAACCCCCAGGCAGGTGAATCCACACCCAGGCTGTCTTGGATAGGAAGGGAGTCCTGCTAAGTGCCTCAGGAGAAGCAGCCTGAAGCCCCCAGGGCCTCACCCCCACCCCTAAGCAATGCTTCCAGGAGCCCAGCAAGGGTCACTCTGGGCCCTGATCCACTGGCTATGCCCAGCTGCAAACTCCAGAGCAGCAAGACAGCAGCTGGGCTACTCTTAGTCCCTGCCCCACTGGGATCAGGTACGTGCAACAGCTGAAGGGCAAGTCCTCACCAGGTAGCCACAATGCCAAACCTCTCCCTACCCTCGGCTCTGGCCTCTTAAGAAAAGAGGAAGCACAGGGGAGTGGTGCTGAGTAGAAGGAAAAGCTGAGCAGGTCAAGAGTAGCTGTCAGGAAGATGGAAGCTGAGTCAGAGGTCAAGGGCAAGAGCAACTCACAGGGCTCCAGGAGACTATGGGAAGGACTGACCCTCCTTCTGGAGAAACCCTGCAGGTCCCTGGGGGCTTCTCCAGCAGGCAAGGCCCCTGCTTATGCCTAGAGCCCTGAGGGTCTGTGTCCGGGACCCAGGTACCACCTCATCACACCTGTTTGCTGCTCTCAGAATCCTCGCCATCTCTGCTTGAACCCTGGCAGGCAGGAGATGAGAGCACTCGGCTTCTCTATTCCCTCCTTCCCTGAGGGGTAACCGAGACTCAGAAGGGGACAGAGGAACCCGCGCGCGCACGCACGACACACACACGCTCTAGCCTCAGCTCCCTGCCCAGAGGCTGGCCGCAAGACAAATGTCCCAAAGGGTTCAGTCACCTTTCCCGCGGCTTCCAGGCCGCCGGCCCCTTTTCCAGTCTCCCAACTCCCGGACCGTGGGCGCCGCAGTGACTCATCGTGCCCCTTTCCGGTGAAGCCGAGACAAGGGAAGAAAATACATGCAACTTTCCAAAGAAAACTCTGACGAGGGGGGTGCAACGGGAGCTAGCGCCGGACCGTCCGCTGCTGCCTAATCCGCTGCCTGGCCCGGGACTGCGGGGCCCGGGCGCCTCCAGCCCAGTCCGCCTTCCTCCAGGAGAGAACAGTCCCGCGAGGACCCGAGCGGGTGCCCCGCACTCCGCAGCCTGGCCGCCCGGCCACCTCCACTGGGACTCAAGGGGCCGCGGCGCCCAGACGGCCACTGCGCGGTCCCAGCCTGAGGGGTGCGAAGCTCGGGACATCGCGGGGCCCGGCCGCGCCCGTCCCCTTCCCGCGCCGGGACTCCGTCGCCTGAGAGAAGAGGGGGTGCCCTCCTACCTGGCTGAGTAGAGCGGCTGTCACCAGGTCCAGCGCGGTGGAGCTGGCCTCCTTCTGCCCCCACGCGCGCCAGCCGGCGGCTTTTAAATCTCCAGGTTACTCGGCTGGGGAAGAGAGCATGCGCGTTGGGGCTGCCAGGAGGGGGCGGGGCGGGACGGGCTGATGGGGGTCCCGAGGGGTGGGGGTGGTCCCCAAGCGAAGACAGCGCGAGGTCTCCAAGCTGTCTTTGTAGCCGCGACCGCGACGGGCAGCCTCCGCGTGGCTCCCAGAAGCCCTGTCATTACCTAGGGCAGTGCACCGCCCCCTCGCCGCTCGTCACCCAAACATTTAGGTAAAAGCGACCGGGCTCCTCAGGGGCACCTCCTCTCGGGAGCCAGTCTGTGACCGTGACCTGCACGTGCTCTCTGGCCATGCCCCTGTCCCCAGGCAGAACAGCACCCCACTCATCCAGGACCAGCCCTCCAAAGGAGATGTCACGTTCTCCTCGAGTTATTTTTCCTACTGTTTGCTGCTCTCTGAGGCCAAAAGAGCTTCCCTATAGTTAACTCAATCCCTCTTCCTGAAGTTAAAAGCCAAATTCCATTTTTTTCCTTCTTAGGGTGTAAATGGGGATGAGGGGTTGATACTTGCTAGTAAAATGTTCCCTTTGTCAGCTGTTGAACAGGGTCCCAAGATACCCGTTTCCAGAATGCCGTCCACAAGAGCGGAACAATGCAGGTGGGAAGCAGAGAACTGGGGGCCCGGGCTGGCCTTGTCTTTTTCCTCCGTGGAGTTTTATCCACAGGATGGATAAATCCAGCTGCTGTGGATTGCTGACTTGAATACTACAGAATGACAGGAAGATGCCTTTGAAGGGAGGACCTAGTGAGCTGTGGCCCCGGACTGGGCCCTGGGGGCCCTAGGTCCCAGTGCTGGCCCTGCCACCAACCAGGTGTGATATGGAGCAAGTCCCTTCCACATTCTGGGCCTCTGTACTAGGAAGGATTGGCCAGGTGATCTCTAAGGGCACCTCCAGCTGGGAGGCAAAGAAGAGTGGGAAATAGAGAAGAGACGGGAACGGTACAGCTCTGGTGGCCTGGGGAGCACTGAGTAGATGCAGAAGAGAGCAAAGGGAAGAATCAAGAATCTATGTTTTGAGTCACTGAACAAGTTTAACTTGAAACCTGGGAAGCGCTTACCCCTGCAGCAGGTGACCTTCCACGTTCCCAGGGGCTTTCCCCAGCCTTTGGCGTACCCATTTGTGGCCCAAAGAGACTAGGGTAGAGTCTTGGGTCCCTGGGCTGCTGTCCCCACTGCCCCAGAAAAGAGGGCAAAAGCGAAGGGTAATTCCAGGTCAGCTGGAAAATTACAGAGCCAAGACAGAGTAGACGTGGTATTTTCCAGGCTTGGGCAAAGAGCACTGGGAGCAGGAGGGAGTCCCTCCCCGCAGAGCAGTAGGAGTCCCCCTCTCCCCTTCCTGATTTTTTGCCAGAGGCCCATGTGGCTTATACCTTGTAAGCAAGGTGTGAAATCCTGGACCCGGTCCTGGCCGCCTGGGTAAGTGCCAGGTATACCTCCCCAGTGCAGGTGGCCTTTCTCTACCAAGCCAGGTGGGTGCATTCTCCAGGCCCCACCTTGCACAGGGTGCTGTGAAAATGCTCCCCCTTTTTCTGCAGGCTAAGCCTCCTCATGTAATAATAATAACAGTTGATTATTACTGACTGTGCCAGGCATGGCTCTAAGTGCTTTTAATGTATTTACTCATTTAATTCTTATGACATTCAAGAGATGAATTCCATTTTCAGATAAACCGAGGCAATCCCTCTGTCCAGTCACTATTTCCCACCCCTTCCCTCCCCCCTACACACGAAGACACACACAGTCTCTGGGCCTCAGAAATGAGGCAGAGGCAGCAATCAATCCTTCACTGAGCCCGACCAGTGACTTCAGAGCCCTGGAGAGAGTCCCAACCCCATACTACTCCTCACGAGCCTGGGTCATTCTACCCATGCGGGTCTCAGTTCCCCACTAAGTCAGTGGTACCACCATGTCCCTTTCCCTTCCTCTCTCCCTCCCTCACCACACACACACACACACACACACACACACACACACACATACACACAACACACACTCCCTACTCCCCAGCCACTTCCCATTTATAGGAAATGGGGGATGATGTGAGGAGCAAGGTCATCCTTGGGGACCTGCTAATAGTCTGGCTGAATATTGGAGAAACCAAAGACGCTGGCAAAAATGCATTAGCAGCTTCTACTCTACCCTCCCCCCACAGCCCCTTCCCATTATACTTAGGCTCAGAGCAAGCATTGTTCTCTTTCTCCAGAGAGAGAGATACCTCGCTGGGGCTGGTTAGCCTTGAAGAAGCCTGCAAAGCCGTGAAGAACATGGGAGTTTCCTTTACATTCCCCTCTCCTCTCCACCTTACAAAGGCTTTGGTCCCCTTTGAGGTCATTTGCTTCTTCCCAGCCTATCTTAGGGTCAGGATGAACAGTCTTTTGAGTATAAAAGCCACCGCAGGGCCAGATCCTAGCTCTAGACTTGAATGGAGGAGCTATGGGGTCCCTGGACACAACAGTTGCATTTCTGGGCTTCCACTCATGGCACAGTAATCAGATATGTATGTCAAAGGTATGTACATAATGTTTATCTCATCATTCTTCATAATAGGGAGAGATTAGAAACAATCCAAGTGTAGAATAGTAAGTTATTGGCTAAGCGAGTTATGGCAAATCCATATAATGGAACATGATGCTGCTGTTTAAAAGTGGTGATGACAGAAGAATTTTAATTGATGGAGGAAATGCTTATGATGTATTACGAGTGAAAACAGCGGCTACAAAATAGTACTCACAGTGGGACATACGTTTTTAAGGTAGGTATACACTAATGCAGTGTGATCTCCAGGACTGGATCTTGGAACAGGAGAGGGACAGTAGAAAGCTGGTGGAAACTGAGTAAGGTCTGTAGTTTAGTAAATAGTAAATTAATATCTCAGTTTGATCATTGTACTGTGGTTGTGTTAACATCAGGTGGAGGGGGAGCCGTTCTGTATCTCAAAGTTTTCTATATGGATTAAAAATTGCTTTTGTAAAAAAAAAAGAAAAGAATCAGTAAATATTATTTTTATTATTTTATTTTTTTAAGATTTTATTTATTTATCTTTAGAGGAGAAGGGAAGGAGAGAGGGAGAGAGAGAGAGAAGTATCATGTATGGCTGCCTCTCGTGTGTCCCCTGCTGGGAACCGGCCTGCAACCCAGGCATGTGCCCTGACTGGGAATCGAACCGCGATTCTTTGGTTCACAGGCCTGTGCTCATTCCACTGAGCTACACCAGCCAGGGAGTAAATATTATTTTTAAAGGGAAAGAATAAAATCAAACAAAGGCAGAAAGAGGAATGAGAACACACCACTGGGCTGCCTCCAGTACGGGCCCCTACTCCCGCTTCTGTTCACAGGGCTGGGGTGAGGGAGATCAGGGACCTGAGCAGGAGAACCCCACCACCCTCGAGGCCTCCTTAACACAGAGGTTTGGAACGGTTGGGTGAAGAAATAAGTCGGAGCAGGGTTTGAAAAGGTGAGAAGGAACTGGAGGGTTATGCACACACACCTGGCCGCATTCCTGCCGTTACCCGGCACTGCGTGGGCACAGAGGAGAAACTGAGGCCTCTGAAGGAAGGACGGGGCAGTCACACCTTTCCTCACAGACCGCAAGCTTTGGAGGGACCATGGCCTCTAGTTCCTGAGGTTGCCAGTGCTGCCCCTGTCATTTCTAGAAGATTGAACCTTAGAATTGCTGGTGAGCCCTGACCTGTGTGGTTCAGTTGGCTGGGCATTGTCTAGCAAAGCAAAAGGTTGCTGGTTCGATTCCCAGTCAGGGCACATACCTGGGCTGTGGATTTGGTCCCCCATCGGGGCACATGGGAAAGGCAATTGATAAATGTTTCTGCCACACATTGATGTTTGTCTCCCTCCCTTCTCCTCTCTCTACCAATAAATAAATAAATAAATAAACACCAATAAATAAACACAATCTTCGATCTTTAAAAAAATTGCTGGTGAACGAACATAGCCCCTACGATGCGACTGGGGACAGTCCAATTTGAGTGGCGACCCATGCGGGGGAGTTTGTGGGAGTTTTTAAAACAACAACAAACACCTTCAAGGGTACATCCTTCAGGAATAGAAACCCTTCTATGAAGAGAACTTTTCTCTGGACTTAAGCTTCCTTCTGAGTCCTCCTCCGGGCCCCACCCAGGTCCATGGGGAACCAGGAGAGATCGAAACTGCCCGCAAAGCAGAGCGCCCTGGCCAGGTGGCTCGGTTGGTCAGAGCATCATCCTGTTACGCCAAGGTTGAGGATTCGATCCCCAGTCAAGACACAGACAAAAGTCAACCAATGAATGCATAAACAAATGGAACAACAAGTCGATGTCTCTCTCTTCCTCTCTCCCTTCCTTTCTCTCCAAAATCAGTCAATAAATTTAAAAAAAAAAAAAAAAAAAAAAGCTGCTCCCCAAGCAGAGAGATCTGGCTGAGTAGAGAGCTTGGGTCTCTACTCATGAAAAGATGTTGGCTTTTTGTTTTTAAAGATTTTATTTATTTTTAGAGAGAGGAGAAGGGAGAGGGAAAGAGAGGGAGAGAAACATCGATGTGAGAGAGAAACATTGATTCGTTGCCTGTTGAACACACCAGGGATCGAGCCTGAAACAGGCATGTGCCCTGACCGGGAACTGAACCGGTGACCTTTTGCTCTGCAGGATGATAGTCCAACCCACTGAGACACACTGGCAACTTGTTGGCTTTTCTACGGGCAACGATGAAGTCAGTGGAGAAGGGGAATGGCTTCAGAGGGCCAAACTAGACCAGAGGAGAGAGTCCAGGCAGCCAGATTATAGGGGCTCACAAAGGGGCAGATTCGAAGCTGCTTTAAACAGATGAAGCGTGAGGGGTGGGGTGAGCCTGGACGAGCTGCGTACTCCTTCCCAGCCCTGAGAGCCAGTAAAACCCACTCCACTCTCCACTCAAAGGCGGGAGCTGTCTGTTAGCCTCCCGTATTTGGGGGGCATCAGCAGAATGCTCCAAGTCAAGGAAGCCTAGCTCAAAGCCGAGAATGGGAGCCGCTCAGTTTTAGAAACCAAATTAACAGGATGGATTGGGACTGGGGTTAGATGCTTGATGGGACTTGTTCCGGGCAGTGAGGCAGAGGCAAAAGTGGTAATGCTGTCTCCTTCCCTTTAAGGTTTCGGGAATGAACCAGACAATCTCCCTCCAAGTCTCTAAATGGCAAAGACACTTAGTTAACTGGGCTGGGCTGTGAAATGCCTGGAGCAAGGAGGTGATTATGTCTCTGTGAATACCAGGAAATCTACTCTGGAGCTCAGCTGCCTGAGGGGCTAACTCGGGGTGGGTTGGAAAATGGGAGGGACAGCCCGAGGCGACAGGGCTCCCCAGCTCCACACACCCCACGGAGATCTTTCGCCAGCTAGTCAACGAGAGGCAATGTGCTAGAATTGGAAAAGTGCGGGCTCTGGGACCAGACAGACCCAATGCCACTTACTGTGCATCCAGTCGCTCAGCTGTCATTCAACAAACACTTATTAAGTAACAATTATGAATCAGGCTAGGATGTAGGAACTTTATGTGGCAAGTAAGGCATTTAACTTCTGAGTCTCAATTTTTATGCAGAAATCTTGTTGGAAAGAATGCAGGCTACCGCTTGAGTAATGTACTTGGAGGAGAATCTCAGTGTATGTTTGTTCATTCTGTACTATGTAGAGTCCTAAATGAGATGCAGAAGAACATACCAGGTACATCCTCTGCCCTTATGGAGGTTATAGTCTTCTCTGGGAAATAGAAAGTGGTGTAGAAATATTATTCAGCAGCATGTCAGCAAGTACAAAATCTCACGGCTATGAACCAGCCCCAGAGGTCATGAATGAAGGAAGGTCAGTGGACAAACCCTGGGAAGGGGGCAGAGCTCGGGAGCTCTGAACTGAGTTCGGAGGCAAACACGCTGGTGACAGTGAGTGATAGTTCCCTGTTTCTGTGCCGTACTCAGCAGCCGACACCGCACTTCCACACACATCATCAGGCTTCATTCTCACAAGTACCTCTAGGGCAGGCAGGGGCCACCCCCTTTAACAGATGGGGAAGTGGGGTCAAGTAATTTGCCCAAGATGGTAGAGCTGAAGCAATGAGAGCCTGAGCCCTCGAGCCTTGCTCCAGCGTGCTCAGAGCCCCGCGGTCCCCGAGTGGCAGCAGAAGCCAGGGCTTGGCTCCCATCAAATCAGCATTGCACCTTGGTGGTGTGTTACCACAGCAGCAGCAGGCCCAGACAGAGCCCAGCTCAGGAGGCAGTGGAGCTCAAAGGGGATTTGGTTGGCAGCTGTCTCCACAGTCTTCAGAGGGGGGAAAAATAGAGGGGTCAAAAGAGGGGAGGGAGGGGCACAAAGGAAAAGGACCCAAGATCTTGTTCCCATTTTTCCTCCAGGGCTGACTCTAGGCTGTGAGGCAGGAATAAAAGGAGGATGAGGCTGCTATACCCACCATCAAGTGCTCTTACACTATTTACTCAACCAGAGGCAAGGAGGGCCAAACAGGAAGGAAAACACTAGAATTGCAGCAAGAAGGAACAGGAGTCAGATTACAGGAGGGACTTCCCTGGGCATCTGAAATAAGATGTAAAATTTCTAACCTTCCTTCCCAAAGTGCCACCCCACCCTGACACACACAGGGCTCTCCAAGTCCAGTGCAGCACTGCAAGGGGTGAGGGGGGCGGGATAACCTGCGGTAGGCTCCATCTTGGGGGTCTTATGTTGAGGATCCTGCAGGCTGGGCAGCTTTCCCCATTCTGGAAGAGATGGTCTGAATGTGTCAGGAGCTGTGGGGGATAGACCGCGGGTGGAGTGACGTTTTCACAGCATTCACTACAGTACCTGGGCAAATGTGTGTGTCCTGGGTGGGTGGGGTGGGGTGGGGTGAGGGCAGCTGGTACTAATTTAAGTGGCTACAAAGCCATTCTCACGGTCCTGATGCAACGCTCAGGATAATAAGAAGTGAGTAAGTAGTAATTAGATTGTGAACTAACCTCTTGCTTCAGGGTATCTATCCTACCAATTTTGCACAATCCATCCCCAGGCCCTCGGGAAAGACAGGGCAGGGCTGAGTCCAGGTATCTGGGCAGGGCCACCACCCCCAGACTCTGGAGCTCCAGAGGAACAAAAGGATTTGGTGAAGACCCCCCCTCCACCACCTCCTGCTGGGTTCCAGGGCCAGGAAATAGAGAGGGAACAAGCCACACAATCTATAGACTAGATTTGGTTTGTTCATTTTGTTTTTTCTTTTTTCAATTTTTAAAATGTCCATTTATTGATTTTTTAGTAAGAGAGGAAGGGAGAGAGAGAGAGAGAAAAACATCAATTTGTTGTTCCACTTACTTATGCATTCATTGGCTGATTCTTGTATGTGTCTGACTCGGGATCAAACCCGCAACCTTGGCATATTGGGACAATGCTCTAACCAACTGAGCTACCTGGCCAGAGCCTGTTTTGTTTTTTCTAAATTAATTAACTTCAGAGTCCTCAGTACTGCCATGTACAGCTGCACATGTTAGTGCTGAGCACCATCCAGCCATGTTGGCTAAAAGATGCCTCCTTCGTTGAATGAGAAGTGAAGCGATAGAACACTAACACATCTATCCCCCCGCCTGTTCAGAGCTGACTGTCCAGCAGGTGAAATAGCACTGAGCAAGCAGTTACCCCAGGCGTCCTTAACAGGTGCATGCAAGCCCTGGCCAGGTAGCTCAGGTGGTTACAGCGTTGTCCCGATATGCCAAGGTTGAGGGTTTGATCCTCGGTCAGGGCAGCACATAAAAGAATCAACCAGGGCCCTGGCTGGTGTAGCTCAGTGGATTGAGCACGGGCCTGTGAACCAAAGAGTTGCTGGTTCGATTCCCAGTCAGGCACATGCCTGTGTTGCAGGCCCGGTCCCCAGTAGGGGATGTGCGAGAGGCAACCATATATTGATATTTCTCTTCCTCTCTTTCTCCTTCCCTTCCCCTCTCTCTAAAAATAAATAAATAAATAAATAAATAAAATCTTAAAAGAAAAAGAATCAACCAAGGAACACATAAATAAGTGAAAACAAATCGATGTTTCTCTCTCTCTCTCTTCCTCTCTCTGGGGTGCCCGGAGAGGACACGCAGGCATGTGGTCTGGATTTGGGGTGGTCAGGCCATGCTCTCCCTCCACTGCCTTCTTGTCAAGGATAGCACCCCCCACCCCCGACACTCTTACCACTTTCGTATTTTTTCCACGTTTCTTCTTCTTTTCCCCCTCCCCAGTTACTCTTTATTGTTCAACTTTATTGTTTCCTGGGCTTTGTTTTGGCTTTCTTTAATTAACTTCAGAGTACCCCCAGGGCTGCCACGGCAGCCCGTGGTATTCACCTCACAGGCACAGCTAGGCCAGGCTCCTGGCGGCATGACCTTTTTCTAATTTGTGTAGAAAGTGCTGTACGGGCTGGCCGTGACCCTGGCACCTTCGGTGGGCCAGGCACTGAAAAATACTTCCTGTCTCTCCCCTCGCTCGATTCACTCTTATCCTGCCCCCATCTCCATCCTGTGCCCTCACCCAGAATAGGCTCTCTGGACATGTGGTAGTGGGCAAAGATCCTGGACTCTGAACTTAGACTTGGGCTTCCTTAGAACCGAGCCCGTTTCCCTTGTGCTGAGCTCCCCAGGTATCACACGCAGGTTGCTAGAACTCTACTGACTCCTTCCGAAAATAAAAAAGGGGAGAGGCAGGTGACACCTGAAATCTACACATTCAAAACCTGTCCTTCACCCTCCAGCCCCAAACGAACGAACGGACGAACAGCGGAGGAGGGCGGAGCACCAGGAGGAGCTGTCACACTGGCCTGGCGGGAGGCGGACGCTGTCTCAGTCTAACACCTGGGCTGGCGCGGGAAGGCCGGTCCCGCTCAGGCAGACGTATCAGACCAGACAGACGCTGCCAGCAGACCACAAGCAGGGGTGATGGGGGCCCCTGATGAGACCCTCTGTGACAACGTCTCCAAGGCCTTCCTCCCCTCACTCACGTCTCCTAGATTTTAAATTTTTAAAAAAGATTTTATTTATTTTCAGAGAGAGGGGAACAGAGGGAGAAAGAGAGGGAAACGTGGGTGAGTGGCCATACATACCCTGCACCCTGACTGGGGACCAAACCCGCGACCCACGCATGCATCCTGACCAGAATCATAACTGGCGACCTTTCGCTTTGCAGGATGACCCCCAACCAACGGAGCTACCCCTGTCAGGGCTCATCTCCTAGATTTTATGTAATGCCCTAGTGATAGAGGCTTCCCGGCGCCCCCCACCCCCACCCCCCGCCACTCTGCCTGGGCCATGCTATGCTTAGGCTGCCTCAGACTCACCCAGTCACCTCAGGCCTGTCCCGCAGTTAGCGTGGTGGGTAGGCTCACTGTGTGCCGGGAGGGTGTGGGCACGAGGATCCCAGGTCATTTCCATGAAACTTCCTTCCTGGGCTTATGCTTCCATGTCACGTACAGTGTGTCATTTGCTCTTCCCAGCGACCTTGGGAGACAGGTATTATTAAAGGAAGGAAACGTAACCTTAGAGAAGTAGGGAGTGACTAGCTGGGATCACACAGCCACTGTGCTGGAGCCTGGCCTTAACCTCTAGTCCTCTGACCACATCCACTTATTTTTTTAAAAGATTTTATTTATTTATTTTTAGAGAGGGGGAGGGAGGGAGAAAGAGAGGGAGAGAAACATCAGTGTGCAAAAGATACATCTATTGAATGCCTCTTGCATGCCCCTAACTGAGGACCTGGCCTGCAACCCAGGCCTGTGCCCCGACTGGGAATGAGCCGGTTGGCAGGTCAGCACTCAATCCACTGAGCCACACCAGCCAGGGCCACATCTATGTCTAAGGGAGGTGACTCAAGGGGAGAGAGGCTACTGGGTGCCAAGACCTGACTGAGCATCCAGAAGACAGGACAGTGTCGGCTGCCTAAGGAGACCCTGGTTAAAAAGGCCCCTTCTTCCTTAGAGGGAGCAGAACCATTGTTGGGGCCTTGGCCCCACCCTCAAACTTCCCAGAGGCCCGGGAGGAAAGACTAGCAGAAGGAAGGAGGAATCAGAAGGGCACACCTCTGCACTGCGCCCTCACCCTGACAGCTTGCACCCACAGCCACTCCTGCTCCCAGCTTCCACTTCATCCCCAGCACCCAGCTTTGTATTTGCATTTTGATTCTTGTGCCTTCCCTCCACAGCCCAGCCCGGAGACTGTGTGCACACATCCCCACCCCCAAGGCCACGCAGCAGCCTCCTGGGATCTCTGGGCTCTGTGGGGCGGCATCTCCACTACGCGAAGTGAGAGCCTGACAAGGTGATTATAAGCTCCCCAGAGAGATAAGCCTGTCATTAGGAGCACACTTTCCACTTCCGTCTAGTAGCTAGCTCTCCTGTTTTTTTTCTGCAAACTCTCTACCAGGCTTGCTGCTACACAGGCCTTCCGTGTGGACATGGAGCAGCCTCTGAGAGGAGAGAGGGTGTCTGGGGTTTCCCCACTGGGGAGGTGGACTCTGTCTTCCAGAGCCAATGTCCCGGGGAGGTTAAGCCACTTCCGCCATCCTGCCTTCTACTTTCTAGAAAAAAACTAAGGGAAAAGGGAGTTTAGACAAGCTGCAACTGGGCATGGGGCTCCTGTGGGATACCACTTTGGGGGTCCCCTTCCCCAAAAGTCTTCATGGGGGTGCAGGTCCCCTCAGTCTCTCTCTGGACTCCAGGAGGTTGGCACTGCCTGTATGGCCCCGGGTGAAACAGGGCCTCCCAAAGCGTGCAGCAGAAAGGGACCAGTCCCAGAGGCCATGCTGTTCTTGCCACCAAACAGCCTCTTACAGAAGCCCATCCACTTTTTAGAATCATCTAGGAATCTGCACACTTTCTCAGGAAAGGGCCAAGGAGGAGAGATTTTAGGGACCGCATGGTCTCTGCCACAACTACTCAACTCTGCCCTAATGCACTAACGCTGGCGCAGACGCAACACACAAACGAATGGGCATAGCTGTGCCCCAATAAAACTTCAGTGATGGACCCGGAAATTTTGAATTTCATACAATTTTCACACATCATGAAATAGCCTTCTTCTTTTGATTTTTTTTTCAACTACTTCAGAATGTGAAGATCCTCTTTATTCGTGGGCCGTGCAAAAGCCAGCAGTGGCCTGGGTGCGGCACGAGGGTGGCCGTTTTCTGTGCTTCCTTCCTGCAGAGTTGCCATGTGCGTTGGCCTCTTGAAATAAAAGGAACGATGAAGCCGATAAAGAAGTGGAGATGAGGTTGGTGTGGAACGGAAGCCAGGCTCCGTTTTACTGCCTTTGGATAACCCTGTGGATTTATTTTTTAAACCAGTGCTCATTCCGTATTTATTTTGTGCTTCTGCATAACTCTCTCATTCTCCCCACAAGCTCGTGAAGCCAACCAGAAGCACTTCTATTCGACATCTGAGGAAAATAAATGTAAAGAGATAAAGTCACTTTTCTGGAGTGACACAATTAACATCTGGCTAAGCTGAAGTCCAACCCTACAAGGGGGGACCACAGAAAATCTAGAATTATCTTCTGGAAGGTGGGCCCCTTGTGGAATAGGCTTCTCCCAGCCCCCAGGTGTGTCCTGGAAATGTATCTGTCAGTGCACCAGCTGGCGTTGTTGTGAGGACTTGCACTTGGCTTCAGTGAATCTTTTTAAGACTCTCTCAATGCATGTGCCCATTTCACGATGGGTGATCTACCAGAGCACCTACCCACACCAGGTGGAGTGTTCAGCGGTTTTCTGACCCAAAACCAGCATGACTCCTGTGCCCCACCCGCCCTATTCACCAGATTTCGCCCCAAGCAACTTTTTGTTTGTTTGTTTGTTTGTTTGTTTGTTTCCCCAGATGAAAAAAGTCCTCAAAGGGAAACATTTTGCCGATGTGGAAGAGGTGAAACAAAAAAACGGCAGAAGCACTAAAAGGCATCATCAAAATCGACGAGTTCAAAAGTTGTTTTGAGCAGTAGAAAAAAGTCTCCATGGTGGATTGCATCAAATGGAGAGTACTTTGTAGATGACTGAAGTTTAAACATGTAAGAATAAATACACAATTTTTTCTAAATAAATTCGCATTTTTTTGAGTCCCCCCCTGGATATATACTCAGTTTTCTAGCCTCTGTGACCAGCATTTTGCCTTCATCATGGTTTTTTTCTGCCCTACTGCGACCTCATGGGAATTTATTAGCATCCAACAAATACTGGGTAAGCCCCTTCCAGATGCTGGGAATAATGGGTCGAGGGGACAGGCAAGGTCCCTGTATGTTAAAGTGCACATTTTAGTGGGGACACTGCACTCGTTCCTAAATAACTTCAGATGGCCGTGAACAAGACGATGAGTTAGAAGGCCTTTGGCCGGGGGGAGGGAGTCAAGAAAGAAAGGACCCTCTGAGGAGGGGACATTTGAGCTAGGTCATGAAAATTAAAAAGAAGCCCACCCCAGGAAGATCGGAGAGGAAAGCACCAGGAAAATGGAACAGCAGATACAAAGGTCCTGAGGCAGGACCAACTAGTAGGAAGGGGAGTCCCATGAATGGGAAGAAAGCCAGCGCTAGATGGGGTTGGGTAAGTAAGCAGAAACCAAACTGTGCAGATTTTATTCTTGTGCAACAGGAAGACACTAGAAGTCAAGCAGAACAGTGACATAATCTAATTATGTTTTTAAAGATCACTTTGGGAGGTATACGTTCCACAGAGAGGAGTATCCATAAATCCAGTGAAAAAAGTGATGATGGGCACCAAAAAGTTTGGAACAGGACATTTTCTGTGACCACTAACTTGGCATGGGGAGCCCTGGATAGGGTGGGGAGGGTTCCTTCCGATCAGTCACACCCAAGGGGAAGTCTGTCTCCATCTTCCTTCTCTTATTTACCATATGGCCACCCCCACGCTAGAGTAAGCAAGTCCTTTGAGACCCAAAGGGCCGCAGGAGAAAGAACTGGCAGAGCGAGAAGCCCAAGTCGTTGGGGAGGGTCGTGGCCTGTTGCCCTCTGTCTTCTCCCCAGCTCTTGGCTCCAAAGGCCAGGGGCTCTGCCCGGTCGCAGCTCTGGCCCCAGCCTGGACCTGGGCGGCGCTAGAGGTAGGACGAGTAGATGGAGACAGGGAGCATGGTGTCAAGAGCCTCCGAGCTCCTTTCTTCCAGAGGAGAGACCCACAAGGGAGGTTGTTCTTATTCAAAAGAAACACCAGCGGGAAGAAGGAAAGGAGGGTTCTACTCCTTTTCTAGTGGCCTACGGCTGAAGAAAGTTCCACGATGGGAGCCAAAGCTTAAGCATCTTTGTCAGACCAAAGGCGAGGCCAGGGAGAAGGGCAGTGCTGAGGCCAGGCAGTTTCTGGAAGGCGTTGGAGGCACCGAGGACTTTGGCTACTTGGGGTTTGGAATTTGAAGGGAGGGATAGGTTTGTGGACAGTTTGCCTGTGCTTGGCAGAAAGGCATTCCACCCAGCACACCCAGGAACCATTCCAAAGAGGGGTGCCCACTGTCCATCTCAGGCCTTCACTAAAGCCAGGAGAAGCTCACCTCAAAAGTAGAAAAGCCCAGGGGTAGTGGAACTGGTGACCCCCAGGGGCTGACCCCAGTGCCCCGTCCTCCTGTGCACGGATGGGACACCTTTGCTGCAGAGAGGCAGCCCGCACCGCACCCAGCCCGCTGCTGAGTCCAGCCTCCCCACCTGGGCTCAATCCCCCGTTACTCTTAGGCCAGTCAAGGGCTTCCTTTAACCCAGACTCCCTCCCGAGGCCTCTCCCTATCAGCCCCACTCTAGAGAGAGGGAAGGCAGGGAGGAAACTGACATTTCCGGGGCTGGGGCTACTGCGAGTGAAGAACTTTATATATTGTTTTATCTGTTCCTTATGACTTTTATAAGAGAGATATTTATCTTTATTTGACAGATCAGGAAGTGGAGTCTCAGAGAGATTTAAGTGCCTTGCCCAGAACACACAGCTGACAAGTGGAGGCAGGACTTGAATCAGGCCAGTTTCCAAAGCCCCCGGCGCCCCTACACCTCCCCCACGTGTCCCTTCACACTGTCATGCTACTTGTCGATTGTTCTCATTCCCTTCCGCCTGTGGACTGAACCCTACCTTTTGTCCCTACATACAACCTTGCTCTCCTGTCAGCCCAAATGCTTAATGCTAATGATGGCCGTGTTTCTGTTGATCAATTATTTCCACAGACTCTGCCTTGATTTTTGGTTTGTGCTTGAAGGTGACCACCACCATCCACCGTCATCCTCTTCTCTTCCCTCACCTCAACCTGGACAGAAGGGCCAGAGCAGATTGTCCTCCGTCACTACCAAGGAACATGGCCTGAGGGCCCACTGTGTGCCCACACAATGCTGTCACTGGATAAAAAGACCAGCTGATGTTCACACGCAGCCTGGACATGAACGTCCATAGCCTTACTTGTAATCACCCCAGAGTGGAAACAGCCTAAATGTCCTCTGGTAGGTGAAGAGTTAAACACACTGTGGCCCTAACATAGCACAAATAACTACTCCTCAACAAAAAGGAAGAGCTCCCAAGGCATGGCGGGCTTGGGCGGAATTATGCAGAGAGAAAAGCCGACCCCAGAGTCCTGCGCTGTATGACTCTTCTCACAAAGCATTTCTGAAGTCAAACTTCAGGAGTGGAGCACAGAACACTGGTTGCCAAGGAGCAGGGATGGGTAAGGAGGGGGTGGCTTTAAAGGGCAGCATGAGGGTCCCTGTTCCCTGCAATGTTCAGAATCGGGATTATGACAGTGCAGACATACACAGGAGACAACACTGTATAGACCTAAATACACACATGCACGCCCACCTGTGTGCGCGACACGCACGCAAAGTAAACTGGGAAACCTCCGTGAGGCTGGGGGTCGACTCAGAGTCAGGACCCTGGCTGTGCTGTGGTACCAAGTTTTGCAGAACGCTGCTACAGGGGAAGCCGGGCCACGCGCACGAGGTCTCTCCGTGTTGTTGTCATTATTTTAACTGCACGTGATGATCTCTGTAAAAAACTCAATTATAAAAAGAAAGACTTAAGAGATCTCCTGTCCTTCAGGGGCTTATGGTCTCTACCGTGTCCCTTGTTTCTTTTCTCTGCCTCTTTATCTAATTCCAGGCTGGATGTCGTCAGGGCAGAGCGAATGATTTTTCTCAGGGAAGAAATTGCTGAATGAGCTGCAAAGGACCATAAATTCAAATTAATTGTGATTTCTCTTCCTGATTTCCCAATCCCAGTCTCCTCAACTTTGGCATTTAAATAAAAAATATTGTGTTTTGCCCTGGCTGGTGTGGCTCAGTCGGTCGAGTGCCAGCCTGCAAACTGAAAGGTCGCGGGTTTGATTCCCAGTCAGGGCACAGGCCTGGGTTGTGGGCCAGATCCCCCGTTGGGAGTGTGCAAGAGGCAACTGATTGATGTATCCTTCACACCCTGATGCCTCTCTCCCTTTCTTCCTCCCTCCCTCCCTCCCTTCCACTCTCTCTAAAAATAAATAAATGGAATCTTTTAAAAATTATTATTTTTCAGTCCTCACCTAAAGGCATGTTCACTGATTCCAGCGAGAGAGGAGGGGAGAGAAAGAAAAGAGAGAAACGTCGATCGGTTGCCTCTGGTAGGTATATATGCCCCAACTGGGGGTCGAACCCTCAGCTTGGGTGTGTGGCCTGACTGGAACTGAACCCGAAACCCTTTGGTGAATGGGATGATGCTCCAACTAACTGAGCCACTCGCCCAAGGTAACTTTGGCATTTTTTAAAGGAGAATTGGGCGTGGGGGAGCGCTCAGAAACTTGGAGTAGCCCCGAGACCAGGGGTCAGAGAAAACAACAAAGAGGCCCCACTCCCTCCCAGCTCAGCAGCTTCCAGGTCAGTGTAGGTGTTTAAGACACTGCTGGACCACTGCGTTGGGGTGGGGGGCAGCGTCCTTTCTCTCCAATAGCGGAAAGAGGAAAGGTGCCCGTAACCCTCGCGTCATCCTGGAATCTGCTTCATGAGTAACTTTTCTAGGGAAGCAGCAGCCCAGCTGTTTCCTGTCCCTATAAACTCTCCCTCTACGTTCCCCTCCGTAGTCCCTCTTGGGACTATTTTCTAAAACCACCTCCCAGGCACTGTGCTGACCGAGGGAGGCCCTGTGGGGAGAGGAAGGTTTTCAGCCCTGTCCCACTGTCCCAGGACCTTAGCCAAGGTCCCCCGCCTCCCCACTGTGTCCCATCCTCCCTCCTGCCTGCCCCCCCCCCCCCCCCCCCGGGAAGCTTGAAGCAGCCAGCTCTGTCCCCAGCAGCTGTACACAGCAGGGGTGGGGACAGACACACTCCCTCTCACTCCCAGGCAGCAGCTGAGTGGCTGTGAATAAACAACTCAACTTCCCTGGGGGCCTCTGTGACATTCTGCCTGTAACCACCACCTCATCTCATCCTTTCCTTGGGTTCCTCAAAGATCCACATCACAGCCGTGCCCAGTGACCGGTCTGCAGGCTTTTCTGCTGGAAGGAGGGACACTCTCTCCGGAGCGGGCCAGGCACTGCTGGGAAGGTCAGGGACGAGAGGAGCCTGAGCAGCTGCTTCCTTTCTGGTCCTCCCCATGATACCCACGACCGCGGGGCACCAGGGACTGGGGTTTCCCAGCTCAGCTGAGAAACTATTTCCTTTCATAAAGAGGCATGTAATTTGCCTGGGGAAATGGGAGACCCCAGAGGGTGAACCGTTCTTCTTCGGCTGAGTTGACTACAAGAGGGGCTCTGGAGGGAATGAGAAGCCCCCTGCCAGCCTCCCACCCTCGAAAGCACTGGCTACTCCGCCTGTTTCTCTCTCGTATGCAAACGCAGGCCCCACTGGACAAGGAAACACAAGGGCCCTAGCATATATATATATGGTCTAGCTTTGAAATCCTGCTGAATTAGGAGCAGGCCCACCCCTAGCCACTTACTAGAGGACCTAGCTTGTCATCTTTCTTTAGTACTTCAACTTTCCTGTTCGCTTTCCACTCACCATCAGCTATCGCCTTCCCCTGAAGCTCTCCAAATGGAGCCACTGTAGGTCTGTCCTAGCTGGCCAGTCGGTCGATCCACCTAGGTGCGGATGCACATTCCAGACCTGCCACCACCACCCCGCCTTCCTTTATGGGAATCCACAGCAGCCTTAAGGGGGAGGGCTAAGTGGGAGTTCACGCCACTCTCCACCCACCCCCTTCCCCAGTCCAGGTTGTTCTGGTTCTATTTCTGAGGCAGAGCTCCCATGTTGAGTGAGGGGTGCTGGTTATCTATTGTTTCCACGAAGCACTGCTCCCACTGACCCAGCCCTGTACGGGGGAGACCTGAGTTGTCCTGTTGCCCCGAGGCAGGCCACATGGTCTGTGCCCCTCCTGATGCTCGAGAGCCCTGTCTGGCTGCATCTGCAAGTACCAAAATGTGCATAAGAAGCCTGTTGTTTGCCAGCTGTTTCTTTCACAGGACAAGTAGGAATAAACAGATAGTGCCTGAAGCAAGGCACTCGGAGCAGCACAGAGGATAGGCAGCCAGGAGAACTGAGATGAGCTGGCTGGGTAGCTCCCCGCCCTCTTCCCCTCCCCTTAGTCACCTGGGTGCACCCTCATCCCACCCTCAAGACTGCACAGCCAGAGAAGCGTGATTTCCCTCAGCAACAAGAACGAAAGGCCCCGGTGGTTCAGCTGCTGAGCTACTTCTTGCTTGCGCTGTTGAGGCCTTATTAACTTCCCATCCCCAGCGGGAATAACCACTGTGAGGCCTCTTGCTGGTGGTTCCACTCCTCAGCCCATACCTCTGAGCAGGGTATGTTGGTGACCTAGCGAACAACCTGAGAAACTGAGACTCAGGGAGGGCCAGTGTCTTGTCAAGGGCCTGGCTGGGTGGTAGAGAACCAGGGCCCAAAACCAGGTCCATGACTTTCTGTCTAGTGTTTGGTTTCTTCATCATACCTCTCTTTTCATCTATTTTTGGTCAATTCACTGTTCCAGCATGCTTCTGCTAGAGGCTGGGTATTCTGGGAAGCGAGGGAAGGGAGCCAGCATGTAACTGATCGGTGTCGGCGAAACGGTGGTAGTGTGCTTGTCAGCAGTGGGGTCTGAGGCACCTTGTTTCACTGTCTCTAGACCTCGATTTCTTCTTCTGTAATTGGGCATCGTGATATTATGTGTATCTCATGGAACTGTGTAAGGATTCAATGGTAGAGAGCATGGTAAATGTTCAAGATGATTCCTCAGTTCCTTCAGCACAAGCACTCAAAAACAAAAGCTACTGTTATTGTTAAGACCATGTTGGAAGAAGTACAAGCTAGCCAAAACAAATGATCCAGGGCGAGATGTCGATTGTTAAAGAGGTTACATGCAAGTTCTTTTTGTTCCAGTCTTAACACGAACATCTGTGGCTTGTCAAAGACATTTTCAGGGTCTAGTTTTTTTGTTGCTGTTTTTTCCCAGAAAGAGTATGAGAAGAAAAACAAAACAAAACTCAAAACCAAGGCCTGAATCTATAAGAAATTCAACAGCAGGCAGGATTCTTATCCTAAGTCGCAGGATGAAAAGCAGATGTGTCCAAGGAGGTAAGGACAGTGGGATCGTCGAGGAGAGAAGGGTCAGTGTTATCTCTGGTGACTCCCCACAGGGATGAAGCATCCGAGAGTGATGGAAATTATTTCTAGGAAAGGCAAAGAAGGGTCTCACCATCGGGTTCGATTGGTGCTGTCGTGCCAGACAGACAGGTGCACCGGTGGGTCTGCCTCAGTAACGTCGAGCTGCTTTTTTCAACATGAAGAAAAGAGTGAGGGTTTGGCCCAGCCGACTCCCAGCAGGAGGTCATCTAGCAGTTGGCTCTCCAACTTCAGTGCACGCCTGCACGCCGGCACCAACTGGATGGCTTGGTCAACCCCAACTGTGGGGTCTCACCCCTGGAGTTTCCGATCCAGTGGGTCTGGAATGGACCCGAAGATACTGCATTTTGAACAAGTTCCCAGCTGTTGGTCTGGGGATCCCATTCTGAGAACCACTGGTTTAAAGCATTCCTCTATGGACAGCCGGTGTATCAGATGCAAACCTGAACACCTTGCTTTCCAATGCATGTAACAGTTGCAATTATTAGCTTTTTACTTTCTTTTATTACACTGATGAGAAAATGACATGATTTCTCAACTAAGAATTTTATATTGAAAACAGAAACCAAACACCACAAATCAAAGAAATCTCTCTCTTTTCTTAAAGAATTTATTTATTTATTTCTATAGAGAGAGGAAAGGAAGGAGAAAGAGTGGGAAACATCAATGTGTGGGTGCCTCTCACGTGCCCCCTACTGGGGACCCAGCCCACAACCCAAGCATGTGCCCTGACTGGAAATCCAACCAGCGACCCTTTGGTTCTCAGCCCCATGCTCAACGCACTGAGCCACACCAGCCAGGGCAGAAATCTCTTTTGAAAGTCTGATGGACATTCCGCAGAACTCACTGGACCTGAAAATGAGTAGGGAAGGGATCTGGAGAAGCAGGACTTCTCGCTCCTCGAACTGGTCCCTCACCACCAATGCTTTTGAGTGGGGAACCTGCCCGTGTGTGAATCTGTGACCCAGCTGGTGTTCCCACTCTCCAAAAATGTGGTGAGAGCTAAGCCCTGGGGGAAGGAGGCCATCCTAGTTTTCAGCTAAATTTCTTTGAATACCATACTCTTAAGAGGGAACAAGAATCCAGTTCTCATGACCTTACATGCTGACACTTGTCTGAAACGCCCGATGAAGGGGAAGCTTGTGGCAGGCGCATGAACAGAGCTCACTGATAGCAACTGGGCTGAGAAAAGTGCAAACCGAACCAGAGCCAAACGGCCGTTTTATCTCCTCCAGCAAGACTGCCGGACCAGAGGGGCTTTTCGACTTCGGGGAGTTATCTTATCTGCCCAAGACGCACACAGGATGTTCTTAAAATTCGGATAGAAGACGGGATCACAAGATAACAGGCTCCTGACCAGAATTTCAGCATTTATACAGTCTGACTGTTACTCAGCTTACATAAATCAAACTTTCTTCCTTTTTTCTTTTTTAAAAAGGCCTCCTCACTATCTGTTGAAATTGGGTCTTTCTTTCTGAAAGACTGAGGAGAATTTGCGGGGGAGGAGGGAGGCATCCATCCCGCAGCTCCTCCCTGGGGACCAGCTGCCAAGGCACTGTCTGCAGTAGGGTCTCCTGATGGGGGGGGCCTCCACACAGAATGTTCTAGAGAGGCCCTGGTACCAAGAGGAAACAGGAGATCGATCGCCTGCTATCACACGTTTCAGCTGAGCCCGAGTTCTGTCCCCAACAATGGCTCTACTAGATAGTTTTGTGGCTTCTTTTCTGGTATTAATTTGAAAGACCAAAGACCCAAAAATACCTCATAATTAGGAATACAGTTTGAATCCACTGAATAAAAACTTTTGTTCTTATGAGAAGCTGGAGAAATATTCAAACTCCAATCAGTACTGTGTACTTACACTATTAAAAAAAAAAAAACAGCCTTTTACTAGTGCAGGTGACTTGGGAGTTCCTGTTACTCTACCATCCTCTCTAAAGCCACCCTAATTTGCGGGCTGGTTAAAGTTTACCCTTTTGCAAGAGTGTTCTTACTAATAAATAACTCATTTGTACTTCACAGACAAAGCTAAAAGGGTTTCAGTTCTGCAGGAACGACATCTCACAGGCACGGACCTTGCCCGGAGGAACATTGCTGCTTTTGTTTGAGGCTGGTTGGTCCACAATGCCAAGAGCAACTTCGGTGCACAGAGGGCTTCTCTCCGAGGCCTTAGGTGCACACAGCCTCACCCACTCTCACAGTGTCCCTTTGAAGCGGAGGATAATCAGTTGCTTATTATTTTCATTATATAAAAAGGAGAATCGGGCAGGGGGCGGGGGGTGATAGGGGGTGAGAGGTGACTCGCCCGAGATTTGTCTGCTTCATGCACCACCAGCCACAAAGCTTCTCTAAAGCAGGTCACAGGTGAGGAAAGGTGAGTGGGGGTTCTCAGTAAACAGACGCGGTCTCCTGCTGTAGTGAGAGCACCACAGCATCGTGGGCCATTCTCAACTCTGTAGCTTCGCACCTGCTGTACTTTTTACTCTTCACCGCATACATTTCCTGGAGGAATCCTATTTTAAATAGTTCATGCCTTATCTCCTTAAAGCGTAAAAATATCCCAGAAACCGCAACATTCTGAGATCCAAAGTCTACTTAGATCATTTTTCCTACTGGGGAGAAGGGCAAAGACTCTTGGTTATACCCAGGCCCCAACTTCTGGTTTGGAATACAGTCACCACAATCGTCCCTGTCAATAAATATTGCTGGTAATTCAGAGATGAACTATAGAGGCCGCACACGCTCTAGGAACCCCCGTTTCCACTGTCTGGCATTATCAGCGTGTGTCCCCACTTAGACTTCAGTCTCTCAGAGTGGGGCACCCAGTTCTCGGTGACTGCTCGGTGGTGCTGATTTCTAAAGGACAGTTAGTAACCATGAGACAAATAGTAGGTCTTCTTGCTTCACTCGAGCATAAGGGAAGAAAGAGAAATGCAGGATGAGAGAAGGAAAGAATGCTTGTGGTAGCCTAAGACTGGCCCATTGTGCAAGGTCTAGAACAAAAACCACTCTCTTTAACTAGTTGCCGTGTTTGTACATCCTGTACACCTGAAGTTACAGCAGCAGTTCCCTACAATGGAGCTTTGCAATCTAAGCTCTGCATTGTTTCAGGTTTACCAAGAAATGCTGTTTACCTTGTACTTGGGCCAACCGTGAGCTCTGTGCAGGACAGCTGGTTCCCCAAACACTTCTAGGACTACCTGGTTCATTTTTTGGTTTTGTTTTGTTTTGTTTTTAGAGCGTAAAGTTTTTATTCACTGTCCAAGAAAGAAGAGGGGTCTGGTGTGGAGAGGTACACCAGCCTTGAGGGGTGGGGGCTTTGAGTTTTTATTGGATTATCACTGGATTAAAAAGCAGGGGGTGCTGTTGTGTGGCCCTGGGCTGTCAGAGGGTTGTAACAGAGGCTGCAGTTTGTTCCAATGTTATGTTCTGCCTGTGGCTGTGGGGAGAGGTTAGTTCTGTTCCTGCTTCCAGTATTTCCAGTCCCAGGGACATAAGCTCGGAAGAGTAAAACGGCTGCCATGTTTCACAGGTCTGCTCAGCAAATGGCTCTGGCTTTTCCCTTTCATCCCCCCTCTGGTTTTATTTTTTTTTTTAAGATTTTATTTTTATTTATATTTAGAGAGAGGGGAGGGAAAGGAGAGAAACATGGATGTGTGGTTGCCTCTTGTGTGCCCCCAAGTGGGGACCTGGCTTGCAACCCAAGCATGTGCCCTGACTGGGAATCGAACCAGCAACACTTTGGTTCACAGCCTGTGCTCAATCCACTGAGCTACGCCAGCCCGGGCCCCCATCTCGTTTTAAAATGGATTTATTCTAAAAAAAAAAAAAAAAAAAAAAAAAAAAAAATTATTTATTTATTTTTAGAGAGAGGGGAAAGGAAGGAGAAAGAGACAGAGAGAAACATCCATGTGTGTGTTTCACGCTCCCTCTACTGGGACCCAGCCTGCAACCCAGGCATGTGCCCTAGACCAGGAATCGAACCAGCAACCCCTTGGTTCATAGGCCTGCACTCAATCCACTGTGCCACACCAGTCAGGGCAAGAATGGATTTATTCTTTTTTTTTTTTTTAATATTTTATTTATTTTTAGAGAGAGGGGAAGGGAGAGAGAAAGAGAGGGAGAGAAACATCAATGTGTGGTTGCCTCTCACATGGCCCCCCCTGGGGACCTGGCCTGCAACCCAGGCATGTGCCCTGACTGGGAATCGAACCTCGACCCTTTGGTTCACAGCCCGAGCTCAATCCACTGAGCTACGCCAGCCAGGGCAAGAATGGATTTATTCTTAATGACCTGGCCCAGTTCTGGTTTTGGGGAGTAGGGTCTAAGGTCTCTTCTCCTGTAACTACTTCAGGCAGGCTTGGGCACAGAGCTGTCCCTGCCTGTGGGTCGGGGTATGGCTCATCAAGGAGAAGAGGGTGGGACTGAACAGCCCGAAAAGTGAGAGCTGAGGCTGGAGGCCGTTTATGGAGAGAGTCTTGCTCTGTTGAATGCAGGATATAAGATATTTGAGGAGACGTGGCCTAAAAACAAGAATAAAGGAAAAAGGCGGCTACAGGTCCTAGGAAGGGAATTAGTCAGGAAAACCAAGACCAGATATTGAACTTAACATCCTAAAAAAGGGAGAGGCAGTGTAGCAGGTGAATTCTGTGTGGCTCATACTGCATCAGTAGTTCTCAATGATTCCAAGTCAAAGGATGAAAGCAATGAAACAGCTTGGAAGGAAACTAGGAAAACTAGGATTCAATCAGCTTGTGGGTGACAATTGGACATTGGGATTTCCATTGAAACAGTTTCTCTCCCAAAGTCACTCTCATTTTAGCAAAGAGACTGTATAGAAGTTTAGTCTCACTTTGGCCTGATTATTTGCATGAACGCAACAAGAATAGTAATTGATCGTGCAGGCTCTTCCAAATCTGCTTTGCTGGAATTTCACAGGAAACCTTCAGATTGAGCTTTAGTCAGCCTCTCAGGGCATAGAAGCCAAGCCACACAGCTGCCATTGGGCTCGCCTGAAATACCTATTAGTTTGAGTGGATTCCTCAAGTTCTTGAGGTCCCCAAAATGTCTTGAGATTCCTTCTTTGCCACCTTTCAGGAAAGCAACCTTCATTCCTCACCAGGAAAGACCACCAGGAACCACGTGACCAAGCAGGGCACCAGGCCGTTTCTCCAAGGGGGTCTTAGTTTCGAAATCAATCGGCCCCTTTAGGCTTTCTGGTGACATCCAGAGTCCAGGCATGACCCTTTCGATCATGACATTCCAGACAAAGACTTGGTTATTAAAACCACATCTGCACACAGGTGCTATGTAAAGACAATGGATTCTTACTGGGTTTATGCAAAGAAACACATTGCCATGAAGGTAATCCTCACTCATTAAGAGTTGCCAAATTCTGGAGAGATCAGGTAGGGAGAAAAATATAATGTTTCAATATTGCTTATGAGGTTATAATTTACAAATCGTTCTAGGGAAAAAAACAAGTTTTCTTATATCTGGAAAACAAAAAGTTTTAAAATTAGCAATATTTTGAACAAAACCATAAAAATAACAATTATCTTTAGTTCATTTAGTAGAACTACCTGGTTCATTTATAAACAATATATCTGCCTCAAAAACACTAACCTCATGGAAAATGTTCAATGTTCATTTACAAGAAAGAGAGGGAGAGAGAGAGGGAAAAGGAAAAGATAGGGGTAAATTAGGTCAGAGGCCACAGGAAAGACTGAAAGGAGAACTTGGCTTGTAACTGAGAGGTGGCATGCATGAGAGATGAAGTCAGGTTACTGAAGCCCTGGATCATGTTCCAAGATCCAAACAGAATATCAATTGATTCCTCTGTGACTCCTAAAGACATTTAATATCTTAAAAAAAGAGCTCCGCCCTATCATTATACTTTAGAGGTAAAACCATATTTTAAAAATGCTTAGTATTTTATTCCATTAGGCTAAATTAGTGAACCACAAGAGAACCAATTTATAGTCACAAAGCGAGGATCCAACGTATATCAGTCTCTGCACATTTTTTGGGTGAAGACAATTCTTTCACAATCTACTCTTTAGAAAAATTACTTATTTATTTACTTTTAGAGAGAGGGGAAGGGAGGGGAACATCAATGTGTGAGAGATACATTGGTTGCCTCTCACATGCCCCCAACTGGGGACCCAGCCTGCAACCCAGGTACGTGTCCTGACCGGAAATCGAACCTGTGACATTTCAGTTTGTAGACCGGTGCCACAATCCACTGAGCCACAGCAGCCAGGGCTCCCAATGTACTTTTTAATCATACCACTATGCATTCAGTTCGTTGTAGGTGAGAATCACTCCTTGCCACATGAACAATCAGCTAGAATGACCCAGGGCGTCCAATCCACGGCTCCGCAGGCCGCGTGCAGCCCAGCATGCCTAGTAATGCAGCCCAACACAAAGTTGTCAATTACTTGCAACCTTTTGCTTGCTCCTCAGTTTTCGTTAGTGTTCGTGTACTTAATGTGTGGCCCAAGACAACTCTTCTTCCAGTGTGGCCCAGAGACCCCAAAAGGTTGGACACCCCTAGGCCATCCTTTCCCATGTTCCAAATGACTTGGTCTCCTTCAGAGATTTACCTAATCCATTCACCCTAATCTCTCATAGTCCTTAGGACACACAGACTACAATCCCTGTTCCTACCCAAAGTGGAAAAAGTTTATCATCAGACACATTGCATTCAGTGTTACCCAAGGATGTGGTCTCACAGATTCTAACAAAAGGACTTGGTGTGTGTGTACACACACATACACATCCAAGTTAACAACACCAATAATTGTGTGTGTGTGTAATCTCCCTTGATCTACTAACTCCATACATTTTTCAACAACTCATTTCTGGGTGCCAGCTTAGACCTAAATCAAACTATTATTTTCAACATTTTGTTATCATATTTTAAGTAATTATTTGCTTTGCTACACGAGGATGGAAACTCTGGTTGCGCCTCACTCTCTGACCCCAGAATTAACACAGCGTTTATTTCACAATATTTGCCCAGGACTTTAACGTTGAAACAGGACACACCCATGCATGAGTAATGATCACTCCTGAAGGTGGCCCAACCAAAGCATGTCAAGCGGGTACCTATCCATTCTATTGTGATAATGGAGAAGGGACACGTACCCTCAAGATAAGGAACACAAGGGACCGCACTGCTTTGAAAACAAGCCTCAGTATTCATTGCATGAGAGCTTGGATCAGTGCTGCTCGTGCAGCTCGTGGGAGAAGAAGGCTTTTGAGCTGGAGGGCAATTTTGAAAGGCAACACCTGTTTCAAACTAGGGCCAAGAATTTACAGCTGCATTTTGAAATCTCAACATACGTGTACTTTACTCTTGGGGTGTTATCCACATAGGATTTGGGAATCGTAAAGAGAGGACAACACAAGCAGACAGATGTGCACGAACCAAGAGATCCTCTTTTCCACTTAAAGTCCAGGAAATATTGCTGCTGCATACACTAGAATGTTGAGTGGGCACACCGATCACAGAACCTCTCCAAACCAAGTAGGTGGTAGGGTGCCCTCATACAGTGGACACTGAGCCAAGGGGGAGGTATCTGAAAATGAGGTGGGGTGAGCAAGGGCCCACTACTTAAGTACGTAGAAGACAAACACTGCCCTCTACTGGCAGAGGTAAGGGCTATGTAACTAAGATGACTAGTCACAGTCACCATCTTAAGACATAATTAGAAAATAAAAGCTTTCACATAAGTTAAAGCTTTATATCTAGGGACCACATGGATTTTCAAATAAATTTAACTATTCAATGAGGAACTTTTACATCTCACTGAAAATAATTTTTTACCACTGCCATGTTAGAGATGCTAAAGAACAACAGCAAAATGCTCAAAAGGTCATCAGAAAGAAGGTTCAAGGGACGCATTTATACAAGAGAACAGCTGTGACAGCTTCAGGCACACAGGATAGCGACCTGGTCCAAACACTTGTGCCATACCAGTCATATCAAAGTGCATCCTATCTGAGCCAGTTCGTTTTCTAGAGTTGGGGAGTAATAGACAGCTGGCCGATCTCAGTTGTTAATGAAAACTGAATGAGGTAATATGTAAATAAGCACTTTATAAACTGCAAAGTGTCTTATATTACTGCCTAGTAACGTTCAGGGATAAGAATCAAGGGAGCTCCAAATGCTTCACCAAACCAAACTTCTGTCGTCCACCTGGTTTCTGAAATCCTTTAAACCAGATTCTTTCTTCAGCATAGTACTGAAACAGTAATCTGGTATGTTAATCCTAACACATACAGATTACCAAGAAATGACTGGTTAACGTTCTTCCCAAGTCCACTTAGACCTGGGACAAATAACTGAGAAATAAACGTGAACTTAGTCATTGAGGGACAACAACATGCAGAAAGCATCTAATTCCAAAGCCGAGTTTACATGTTATTAAATATTTGCACGACAATGCAAGAATGTAAACAAGGGACAAAGTTGAAAAGAATAAAAGCACTAATAGCTACAGTATCAGCACAATTCTAAAGGGGACCTTGTACCATGTTCACCATCTAAGTAGTATTTAATTCTAAAATGCAGTATAGTGCAGTTCTTCTGGGTATCTAAAATTGAACACAGATGTGTTTTGTGAGTATAAACATAATCCTAAATTATATATGATTGTTGAAAGAATTTTGCCCTCCACAAGTTTATGACCTTGGATGTGAACAAGAGGAAAAATGCTAACCGGGACCCAAGTAGTCAGTACTCCCTTGATGAATCAAGTTAGTGAATCTACTGCCTCTTGATTCCTTACTCTAAAGTATTAATTTCTTCTTTGACTTGAGACAAGACATGCTTTTCTTGTTACCAACAAAAGTGATGGTCACTCTTAGTTTCTAAAGAATTCATTCGGGAAGCAGCACCGCCCTCCACCCCAGTCTGGCTGGACTGGGAGCTGAGAGGCCAAGGTGATCAGCTCTCTAAGTCAGTGTATTTGCGTGAAGAGTATTACAAGAAGTACACAGAGCACATATCTGGGTTATAAAAGCCCTTTTATAAAGCCATTTTTAAACAAAACAAAGTTTACAAAAGAAAAAAAAGATACAGAAAAAGAATAACTTGCTTCATGTCCCAAAAAGAGAAAAAAAACAAAGGGGACAATGCCAACATGCTCAACAATAACGGGTTCTTTTTCTTATTTTTTTAATACAAAATACAAGCAAAGGATACATACTTAAAATAGAGCTCAGGAGCAGACACGCAGTCCTGGAAACCCTTCAATAAAAGAAAGCAGGAGTTTGTTTTTTCTTTGTCTATGCAGATACGTACAGAGACTGGGATATGTAAAAATTAAGTATCACAAAAGACCATCACACAAGTCTACCAATGCATGTTGCATCTATAATTCACGAACATGGTCAACAAAATCATGTTCACTTCAACCCCATTTCATTTAAATTAAAAAAAAAAAAAAAACCTTTTAAATAAAGTGGTTACATTCAAACTTGAACTTCCTTAGTACCATGCTGCAGATTTCAGCACTGTTAAGGTATTGCAAGAATGCCCAACTCTCTGGTGTCTGATCGCAACCTAGCAACATCATAGTATTAAGAAAGGGATGCCCCGGTCTCAGCCCATGGACTTTTAACTAAATACATTTAAGCAGGTTCCTCTTTTACCCTTCCTGCTCAGAACATAAAAGATTAAGAACTAAAATGAAGGAAGACTGGGAATTTTAGAGTGGGCAAAATGAAGTCTGAAAGATGAATCAAGGCAAACAGTTACTGAGAACTTGGCTGCTGCTTAACCTGGAAAGTCTTCAAGTCTTTCCTTAAATCTTGCAGGCATTAGGTGTTTAAGGTTGGCTGCAACATGTTCCTGGTAAATAAACTAGGTAGAGCTCTTATTTACAGATCTTGTAACAAATACTTCTGGAGGAAAAAAAAGAATTATTTAATTTCCAGAAGACAAAAGTTTAATTGCCAGACATATACACACACTCACATACACCCACACAATACTTCAGGGGTTTTATACACATTATTTAGGGCATAAGCTTAGTACTATACCCCTAGTGCCACATCAAAAAAGGGACAACAACAAAAAAAAACAATTTTACCCTCCCCTCCAAATCTAGAAAACCCTCCCTTCACCCTAGATGTACAAAGTGTATGCACAAAGGTGGCACTCCACCGGCCACACGAAGCATGCTCGGACAGAACAGATGTCACCAGTTCAGTCACTCCAACTGGCACGGTGACAGGCAGGTTTCAGGGACTTTTCCCGATAGTGGTTAATACACAGTCAGCACCGCTGTGAATTTGGCTATGAAAAAAAGGGTGACTTAGGGTTCATTTTGTGTCAAGTTTATCCCAAAACAAAGAGAATGGGTTGCAGATTGATAGCTTGATGTCCCAATATTCAAAGTGACTCCTTTCCCAAAAAACCCAGCTCCAACCACACAGAGAAAAGGACACCTTTCTAATCGCAAGAGCAACCGGATTTTTATTGGATTTTCTCTACCCCTTGGCAGGACATGTGTATCACTCGTTCTGTGTTAAGTACCCAAGTCTGAAGGCCACCGAGCCCAGGGCCAGGTTTCTTCCTTTCCAGACTCCCGAGGTGGCTGTCAGTGCAGTGGCCGGTGAGGCAGGCGCAGGAAGACGCCCCCAGCGCCCATGCTCTGCAACAGTGACACTGGCCACGGGGTCTTCCGTAAGGCCTTCCCTGCGGCTCCTCCAGGTAGTAACTGCTGCTCTTGCCTTTCTAACACTCTCGGAGCATCTTCTAAACTCACTTGTTTAAAGAAAAGCACTCTTCCTTTTCCTCAATCAGTACTCCAAAATTCACATGTTACCCGAATGACCATGGATAAAGAAAGAAATTTCCAAGGGGAAAAGAAAAGGGCAATTCAGTTTAGCTGACCAGATATATCCATAAGAGTGCCGAAAACTTTACTGGATTATAACCTCCAATTCCTCCTGATTAGTTACCTGTGAAAATGCTACTTGAGTCAGTACCTAGAATAAGTATCAAATTAAAAATTAAACCTGGGCCAACTGTTACGGGGGGGCGGGGGGGGGAATCACTATCAAACCTCCCTCATGGGAAATCATCCATTATTTTTTGAGATGAAAAGATTTCCATTCATTACCTTCCTAAAGGAGGACATACCCATTGATTTTCCTTTATGGACTCAGTAGGGAGTGGAGATATGAAAGGGGGAGGTTTTTAGAAAGAACAAATCTATCATTACTAAAAAAAGTAAAAGGTATCCTTTGGGCCTGCTCCATTGACTCCAATCCGAGGTGGGGAGGGCTAAAAGCAGCAGCAAGGTACAGATAGATTTGATAACATGGAAACTACCCTTGTCAAGTTGTAGGTGTGTTGGGAAGTCTAGAAAAAAAAATCTTAATAACTAGAATGTAGTGTCAGACAGCACAGCTGCCGAAATCCATGTTTCAGAATAAACCCTAACAGAGCTAACATAAGAATTCATTTAACACAAACAAGCACCTTCAAAGTTAATGTCCCACTTCCTGAGCACTGTAGAACAAGACAGTGAACGCTACTGCCATTTCACCATAGGCACGCCAGAAAAAGAGAGGGAGTTTAGTCAAGGGTGGTGCCAACCTCCAGCCTCTATCAGCTTGTAACCCTTCCCGACACCACCATCAAACCCAACTCCTGGGCATCTGTGTCCAGTTGAGACGCCACAGCTACCCTCCTCTTTGCATGCATGATTTGAGGGGAAGACTAGAGTGTTTTAATCAATAAAAAGTGGAGGACACAAAGGTCATTCAGAGCCTGTCTCACCTGGGGACACAGATCCTTTTGTCCAGTCTATCAGAAATACATAATACATTTTTCAATCTCATGAATTAATTTTTTAAAAAGGGATCCCACACAAGCAACCAAATGCACACAAGTAACTTAGAAGACAAGATTACCTCTAAAGTATGTGCCTATATCAGAGATGTTAGTGCAGATTAATATATTAAAGAGACTGTATTACATAAAATACCAAGGCTAAAGTTTTAAAAGATGCCCCCCCCATCTTCACAAAACATGATCTAAGAAAATCCTGAATGTTACTAGGAATGTAAGACTTAAAGTTATAAACCCCTAAAAAATAGAAGTGCACGGTGGAAACACTGATAGGTCTCTTGCTATAAGACACAAACCTTGTTGAAATTAGATACCTAAACGAACCCACTAAAGCAAACAGAATAATCTTTAGGTAACAATGCAACTTCTACTTACGTTCAAGCTTCGCATTTTTGGCCTAGTACTACAATCTTCAAATTCAACCTTTAACACATAGTGCAACAGTGAAATGACTCTCTGTCACTGGGTGTTTTTTTTTTTTTAATCACAAAGTAAAAATATTAAAGTGTCTTAATAATCGGAGTAAAAATATTCCTTAAATAACCTTTTGTTCTAGGAACATCTGCAAGAAAGCCACATTGTCTGACAGAAAAATATGCTGTAATTGAAAGGAAAAAAAACTGCATAAGTAAAATACTGAGGAAGCAAATCTAAATAAAAAGGCAGAGGTTAAATTTCACTATTTTTTCAACTTCTTAGCACACTAAGGCCCCTAACCCTTGCTCCCAGAAGCTTAAGGTGTCAGGATGTGAAGGATCAAACTTACAGATCAGTCTCCTGACTGCTTTCATAAGGCATGGAAAGTCTGTTATCAACTGCGCACAGGCCTCCCAAATGCATGCTTTCCCTAGCCCTGCTGTACCCCATAAACTCCTGCTTTAAGCAACAGAAACAGTAAGCAGGCACACCAGTAAAAAGAAAAAAGCGAACTGAATAGTGTGGGAGCATCTAACACACGCCCACCAAACACAGGATGTGAGGTAAGTGAAGACAGAGCCAGGAGAAATCATGTCCTAGAGCAGGGCTGGTAGGCATTGGGGGTGGGTGTGCAGTGGTACCCTACGCTGTAGCAGGAAGCCAAGAGATGCACTTCACACCATGCTTCCATGAAGAACCAGGGAAGACAGGTGTACGAAAAGGAAAATGTTCTGTCCCCAAAGAAAAACAGCACAGTTCATGGGAGCTGAATCCATGCACATTTATGGCATAGAAGAATTTCAATTCTTTGTTTTCATAAAGGAAAAAATCTCAAGTCTTTGTGAATGAGTTTCACATTAACTGGTATTTTATTTGCTTAAAACCTAAACATTGTCAGTTTGAGAAGAAATCCACTATGATAATATAGACTTGCCATTTAAATTCTAGGTTTGTTCGTTTTTTTGTTTTTTTATCCTTGGTAAAATTTTATCCAAGAAACAGGATACACATAGATTTTAAAACATGAACCATTAGAGAACAAAGTAGGAAATTAAGCATGATTAAATTTTAGAGGCCTTGTTTTTTTTTGTTTGTTTGTTTTTGTTTTTTAAATTCCTTAAAGACTGTAGCAGGATGGAAGGGTCACTGGCTCTGAATCTCTTTGAGATAACAAGTAATAAAATGAAATAAAAAACAACAAAAAAACAAAAACAAAACAAAAAAAAACCCCCATGAAAACCCCACACCCTCAAACAAGGTCAGGTAACCTACTCCCTGCCCTGCCCCAAGGTAAAAAATAAACTTGTATTAGATGACAATTGATTTTTTAAAAGTCTAAGTAGAGAAAGAGGCAATCGTTTTGAACTAAAACCCTCCTAATGTTTTTTTGATTACTGCTCAACTTGCTACTGTCTAGCAAAAAGCAACATTTCCATAGTGTTCATCTCAAATCTTATTGCTTCACAACTGTGGTATGCCATCCATTAAAAATAAAAAGATGAAGCAGTTGATCCAGTGATTAATTTGACACGGCTTTCATTGAAAAAGCGAGGGAGGAGAGGGTGGTGGCAAAGAAAAGACCAACAGACAAAAAGGTAAATTAAACATACAATGGTTTTCTTAATTAAAAAATTTTTTTAAAAAAGAGAGAAAAATGTTATTTTCAACAAAAGGAAAAAAAGCATTGAAAGCCCATGAGTCAAGCCATAGCCAAAACCATGTTCTATCTTATGTAGGTTTTCTTTTTTCCCCTGTTTTCTTTTTTCCTTTTTTTTGTTGGTTTTTTTTTTAAATAAAATCTCTCCCAAACCATCATGACTTTTAATCCTCCCCAGACGGGGCTTCGTCTTCAGACCCCTCATCTCCAGACTTCTCCGGCGCAGGGCTGGCAGACGTCTTCTTCTCTGGAGGGCTTTCTGGGTCCTCGTCCTCTTCCTTGGGAGAAGGAGTCTTTTCCTTTGATGCCTTTGAAGCTGTGGGGCGACCCACTTTCCCTTTGCCTTTCACAGGGCTTGGCGTCACTGAGGGAAGAGAAATACCAAATTGGGGAAGGCAAGACAATGACTTTAATAAAAAATCAACTACAAAACAAAACGATCCACGAGAATCAAAGCTATAAAGACCGTTTACTGAAAACCAAGGCAGACGCCGGTCTCCAGCCCCTCCTCACCGGAACTGTGGTGTCGCACACGCGGTCACGCTCAGACTAAAGAGACGGGACGCTGCAGACACTGCACATCAATCCTAGTGGCTTATGCAACGGAATGTTGTTTGTGTTTAAAAGTGGGTCACGAAGAAGAAAGGCTATGACAATCTGGGTAGAATCTGAAGCCATCACATAATTTGACAGTTCTAGGGTTCCCAGCAATAAGAAGTGATGAGTAAAAGGTTTAAAAATCACGAGGTTCCACTTGCCAGAATAAAAAAACAAATCTAGCTTTCTGATTGAATGACAAACTGGCTCTGACCAGGAGAATACCGGGCAGAAACCACAGGCCTCAAGGAAAACGACTGCATGTGGTCAGTGTGGCTTCACTCCGCTCACCCAGAGGCCGGCGCCGGGAACGCGGAACGGACTGCAGTAGGCGCACGTCCCACGGCCCCACGTCTCCACTAGCTGCTGGGCTTGGGCTCCTGGTGGGAAGGAGGGCAGGGATAGCTATGTTGACACGGCGTTTCTAAGACTGTGCCTGACACAAAGAGGTCATTCCCAAATCTTACTGATGGTGTGGCAGGAGCTGAAGAACAGGGCTAAGCCACCAGGCTCTTGGAGGGGTCAGAGTCCTTATTAACAAATAAGCAACACTTGCAGGTGTAGGATACACGATCCTTTCAGAATCCATGTATTCTTAACTAACTGTGTGGCCAATGCCACTCCCTAATGAAGAATTTCTGTAAAGAAAGTTTATTAGTTCATGAAATTTTTCAAAAGCAGTAATATAACTTCATTTCTGCAGAACTCACCTGTAGCCTTTAGCCTGGGTTTGGGCATTTTCTTTTCTTTTCTCTCAGGTTTGGACTTCTTAACCATCTTTTTGTTTTTCTTTTTTGAACTGCCATAGTCACTATCATCATCATCTTCCATTAGAAAATCTTCATCACTGCCGGAATCTTCTGAGAGGAAAGAAGAATTTCAACGTCCAACTTAATGTACACATCCTTCTAAGTGAACAAAGGGAGAAAGCACTAAGAATGGCTGGAGGATGGGATCTTGGAGCCAAACACTCTTGGATTCTATCTGCTGCTGTACTACCCATCTGGTGGGAGTCATCACTGACCCCACCTGTAAAGTGTGCGGGTGGTTAACATGCACATGAGGGTTACATGCCTAACTTGTTTGAAGAGCAGGTTGAACACAGCAAGGGATAAAACTTAATCTGAATGAAAACTGAAGCTATCAAATAACATTTGGTATTTATATCATTCCCAAATAATATTTGTGAGACCAGGGAAATAAAACTGAATCAACATCATGTGCTTGGTGCAAACATGAGTAAATGAAACAAGAAAATTACATACGAGGCAATAACACATGTAACTAATTAATCTGAATAACCCCTGAAACATCTAAATTCTGTTACTAACACTTTTTGTTGGTAAGAGTTCTACACGCTTCTCCACCAGGCCAGAATACAAATCCGAATCACAATACCCACTGTGTAACTATTGTTCTAACAATTGTTTATTGAGTATTTAAGTACAAATGATGAACAGCATAGTCATGATAATCTTTGAATCTTTTACAATATCAATTGATGTCAAAGTCATCATCTCTTCTAACAGTAATTTAAGGGGCTATTTGTAACATTTAGCACCTCCCTAAAAACTGCCAAAGCAGTCAAGGTCACAAACTACAATCAAGACGAAGGCGCCAGCCCTGGCTGGTGTGGCTCAGTGGATTGAGCGCCGGACTGAGAAGCAAAGGGTCACTGGTTCAATTCCCAGTCAGGGCGCATGCCTGGGTTGCAGGTCAGGTCCCCAGTAGGAGGCGCATGAGAGGCAACCACACATTGATGTTTCTCTCCCTCTCTTTCTCCCCACTTTTCCCTCTCTCTAAAAATAAATAAATAAAACCTTAAAAGAACAAAGACCAAGGCACCAAGACAACTGTACGTACTCTCCTGGAATGGTGCCTCGTCCTCTTCTTCTGGTTCTTCTTCACTGCCCACGTCTTCCATGAGCATCTCTCTCTGTTTAGACGCTGCTTTAGAGGCTGCCTGCCGTTGCTGGCGCACATTTTTATGATCTTCTTTTTCATCTTCACTGTCCTCTGCAATATCAAAGTTATGATGCACTAATCCAAGATTTATGTTTATTTGACAACTAACCAGAAAAGCCAATGCAATGGCCATTATGAGATATAACCTGCAGCTTTATTTCATTCAAAAAGGATAAAATCTATCCTTAAAAATTCCAACAGAAGAGGAGCTACAATTCAAAGAATGAACTTGAATAAGATTAGGTATCCCACTATTACATATAAAATAACTTATGCATTTAGTTTTAAGTAAAAATAAAGCTGAATTTAGGTGTAAACACATGCTTCCTATAACACACTTTAAACTTGTATTTACAATAGTGCCAGGCATTACTATAAGACCGCATATGTGGCCCTGGATGGAGTAGCTCAGTGGACTGAGTGCAGGCTGCGAACCAAAGGGTCGCCGGTTTGATTCCCAATCAGGGCACAAGCCTGGATTGCAGGCCAGGTCCGTGGTGGGGACCACAAGAGAGGCAACCATACATTGATGTTTCCCTCCCTTCCCCTTTCTCTAAAAAATAATAAAAACTTAAAAAAAAAAAAAAAAACCCTGCATATTAAAATGTCCAATGAATAAATACATAGAGTTACATCTATTACATTAAATATTGTTTATTACCTGCTGAGTGAGAATCATCCTTCTTGGTCTTCACATCTTTTTCTTCTGAGTCTTCACTGTAAGGGGAAGGAGTAAAAAATTTAAGTTATTAGATAAAAATCTAAGTGAATGTAGATCCCTGGTATCTGAAGAACACTGGAAAAAACCTTACTCATACAAAATTCAAACAATACTGAGGAGTGAAGTTGGTTCCATTACTTCCCTCCTTTATAGGGATGCTGGTGATTAAGCACAATTTTTACTTCCTTTTGGAAAATACTGCTTCTAAAAACCCAAAGGTAAAAAAAGAAGGCATCTCAGCACAGGTTGAAAATTTCTCACAAAAACATTTAATAAGAAAAAAAGTTGTTGTTCAAGGCAGAATATAGAAATACTACTATTGTATAATGTGTCAATAGTGGTAAAATAGGCAAATAAATGGATGGCACCAAGTATAGTTATTAGAGGAAATTGGAATTCAGTTACACAAATTACACTGTGTCTAAAGTTTATCTAACAAATAAAAATATGAACTAAATATTTTTTGCCTCCACTATTTGTACACATGAGAAACATGAGCACAGGGGCCTGCTTGGTATCCTGGAGAATATGAAAGTGAGCTCCAGATCACTGTAAAATAGAATAAGAAGTTTCAAAGGTCAATGCAAAGTTTTATAAAAAAACTTTTAAAGTCCCAAAGATGCATATTTTATGTCCTCACAAATCTTATCTCAGGAATCTGGGTTCTAGTGTCCTGTTTCTGTCATTAATTAGTTTTATGATCTCAGGCAAATCACTTGGTATTCTTCAGTGCTAAAATTTTATGATTTCATATGAAATTCTGACAAACAAAAAACCAAAAGTCATACATAAAAATTCTCTTCATAGCTTTCCTTTCTTAAACAGTAGGTCTTGTAAATCTCTTGGTATTTCCCATAATCTAGACCACACTCAAATGACAAACTACATTCCTAAGTGAAGGAAAAAAAACGTATTTCTTTACTAAGCAATCTGATGCAAGAAACTGTAATTCTGAAACCCGTAACTTACTTTTTAAAGAAACGTTTTATTAAAATTTTTATTTATTTTTTAGAGAGGGGGAAGGGAGGCAGAAAGAGAGGAAGAGAAACTTTGATGTGTGAGAGAAACATCCACTGGTTTCCTCTTGCATGCCCCCAACTGAGGACCTGGCCTGCACTCGAGACACGTGCCCTGACCGGGAATTGAACCTACAACTGTTCAGTTCTCAGGCCAGCACTCAATCCACTGAGCCACAGTAGCCAGGGCTGTAACTGTTCTATTGAAATGTTTTTATGCAAAATAAGCATTTAATTCACAAGTCTATGGCAATAAATTATATGACTCTTCTCAAGTTCTTTTATTATTGAATTTATAGAAACCATTAATCCTTGAGTCTTATTATAGCAAAGCCAAGTTAATAGCTGAGCTTCTTAAAAACATTTTTTTAAAAGATTTTATTTATTTAGTTTTAGAGAGGAGAAGGGAGGGAGAGAAACACTGATGTGTGAAAGAAACATCAACTACTTGCCTCTTACATGTTCCCCAACCAGGGACCTGGCCAGTAACCGAGGCAGGTGCCCTGACTGAGAATCAAACCAGTGACCTTTTGGTTTGCAGGACAACACTCAACTCATTGAGCCACACCAGCCAGGGCAAAAGCTGAGCTTTTAAGTAGAGACCAATGGAAAAATCAACATAATATGGTCTGAGGGAATAAACATATAATGGCAATAAAAGCTGTATTTACTTCAACCATCCTGACACTTTGGAGAGAATAAAAAAACCAAATGACTACAACAAGGAAAAATTTAGGCTAGATATTAATTACATCAAGGAGACATTATAACAGCCTACAAGGAAGCTCATTCTTAGAAGAAATATACTTAATATAATAAAAGATTATTGGAGTGCTATATAAAACTGGATTAGAAAGATATACTATGAAACTATGAAAGACTTGTTTACCCACATTTTCTGAAATTCTCCAAGAAAGAAAATATTAGATGTTAGCAATACAAGCAAACATAAAAATTAGGTTACTGTATATATTTAGTATTGTTATTTCTGCAAATTTAGCATCCTGTAAATTTAGAATGGTAACACTTCTGCCTGGAGCTTTATTATAGTGATTTTAGTGTTTGTCAGTAAATATCTAGAACTAGTGAGAAATATTATTCATGTCTTTGAACTGCAAATACTTAATAGTATTTGGAAGTAATATAGCTCAATGGTTAAAAAACAGACTTTGGCCCTACTGGTATGGCTCAGTGGATTGGATGCTGGCCTGCAAACCAAAGGGTCACCGATTCAATTCCCAGCCAGGGCACAGGCCTGGGTTGTGGGCTGGGTCCCCAGTGGGGGGTGTGCAAGAGGCAACGACACATTGATGTTTCTCTCCCTTTCTGTCTCCCTCCTTTCCCCTCTCTCTAAAAATAATCTTTTAAACAAACAAACAAAAAAACCTAAGGGAAATGACCCCAAATGATTAAATTACCTAAACAAAGGAGAATTGCTTATAGGGAGTAAAACTTGGCAGACTATACACTTAAAATTTCCTAAGCTTTAGTAATGATTCTACCAGTGATTTGTAACTGAACAAGAATGATCACTCATTCTTTGCTACTACTATAATGAAAATGTCGATACTAACGTTAGGAAACAAATTACATACTTAAGCAATCTTTCTGCTTATGTTCAGAGGTTTGAGGTGGCAACTAAGGCATTCTTGGAGATCACCTTGGATTCCAGGTTGAGTCCACGTAAGCCTCATGACCTTAAAGAGACCAACCTCTATAGTCTCAGAAGCCTTGCCTAAGTTAAGATTAAATATGCAAAACATTAAGTGGACCATTAGTGCCTTCCCAAAAGAAATGAAGACTCTACTAATTTAGAGATCAGAAACTACCCTCACCTCAGAGTGGTTGACAGCATAAGCCGGAACAACTTAATTAGGCCTCTTACCTATCTTCCTGTGAATTCTTTCCAGATCGCCTCTTATTTTTAGCTTCCCGAGGAGATGATCGAATTTTCTTAGCAGGAGGGCCCGAATCTCTTCCATAATCTTCATCTAAACAGCATTTTTCAAAGTCAGTGAACTATGTTATGATTGTAACATGTAGAAATTACCACTGTATTTACTGAAATAATTATCTCATGCTATTCAAATGATGAGGGGCAGGATTTCCCATACAATTTTTTATTTTCACTTAAAAACAAATTCTTCTGTCCCAGTCCCACCACCTAATCTCAATCATTTCCTTTTCTTCATACTACCCTCTAGTCCTCATGTGTATGTATTTTAATATATCCATAGCCAAATATCTCCTATCATTTTACATCCTATCCCTTTATTAAATATTTTCCCATATTCCCTCTTCATATTTTAAAACTATTATAGTAATATGAGTATATTATTATAAGCACTTTAGAATGTAAAGAACCCACAATTCTACAATCATAATACAATTTCTGTTATCAAGTAAATTCCTTTTAGTATCAATTATAGTATACTCTGGCACTTGAGGAAAATACCTCCAATTTCAAAAGCCCTATTAAACTCAAGAAAATTACCCTGCCTTAAGGTGATTATTTCCAAACAGTTAACTATACCATTACACATAATGGTGAGGATGTAGAAGTAGTCTGGAGCTTAAACAATTAATAACTGTTGGACTCATTATAAATTCTATTATGGAATATCTTATTATCACTAATAGGAATTTTTCAAGGAACTTTTTAAAAAAGATTTTATTTATTTTTAGAAAGAAGGGTAGGGAGGGAGAAAGAGAGGGAGAGAAACATCAATGTGTGAGAGAAACATTGATCAGTTGCCTCTCACATGCCCCTAACTGGGGACCTCGCATGCAACCCAGGCATGTGCCCTGACTAGGAATAGAACTGATAACCTTTTGGTTCACAGGCCAGCGCTCAATCCACTGAGCCAGTCCAGTCAGTGCTCAGTAACTTTAAAAAAAAAATTGATTTTAGAGTGAGAGAGAGGAACATCGATTTGTTGTTCCACTTATTTATGCATTCATTAGTTGCTTCTTGTTTGTGCCCTGACTGGGCATCGAACCCACAATGTTGGTGTATCAGGACAATGTTCTAACCAATTGAGTTATCTGGTCAAGCCTCAAGTAACTTCTAACAACATGAGGAAGATACTCATAAGTAGGGATGTGGTGGGAGAGTGACAGAATCCAAAATTCTACAGCAAGGCTTCAACTAGATTGATTTTTTTTAAGGGGAAAAAAGTCAAAAGCTTTTTCAACAAAATGGCTAAAATGTCCATTTGCTGGCTAAGGGATCTTGTGTAATATCTTTGCCTCAGTTTCTTTATCTGCAGAATGGAAATAATAATATACGTCCTGGATTGTTCTGAGGATTAAATGAATTAATGCAAACATTTAGCAAGCATTTAATAAGTGTTAGTATGCCCTCTGGGAGTTTAGATTATTTTTTTTTTTTTTTTTACTCTTCCTTATTATACATTTCTGTATTTTCTAAATTCTCCCGAAGTGCATATATTACTTACACAGTAAAATTAGATCTAAAAAAAAAAAAAAAGAAAAGAAAAGAAAAAGAAAAAAGAATAGTAAATGCACCTGGAAAAACAATGAGATCAGAAATATCATATTCTAGCCCTGGCTGGTAACTCAGTCAGGCAGCTTGAATGGTCAGAGCGTCGCCCTAATATGCTGCAGGGCATGGGCTCGATGCCCAGTCAGCGGACATAAAACAGTAACCAACGAGTGCAGAACTAAGTGGAAAAACAAACTGATGTTTCTCTCTCTCTTTTTCTTTCCTTCTTTCTCCCTTCCTCCCTCTCTCTAAAATCAATCCATAATTTTAAAAAAAGAAAAGAAACATCATATTCTAAAGAAACCTGTTACAGCTAAGATTTAAGATCCACTTCTCATCCTATGATGGTTCACAAATCAAAGCTGTTTCACAAAATACTGTCATCTTAGTGACTTTACTCTGTAAAAAACTTAACACTCCCTATTAAAAGTTATAAGTTTAAACTGTGATTACAGAGATATATTAACTAATAAACATTGCATTAGAATTACTGCACACTTAAACTTTGGACTACAAAACCAGGTAAGAAAAAAAATGATGTATTTGTATCAAGGAAAAGTTAAAATCTACACAAGTTCAACTTTTGTGTGACACAGAGCTTGATGTAATTTACATACATACAGTCTAAAAATAAATAAAATGTTGTGACAGCATTATGAAAAAGTTCATAAGCTGGTGATGTTTCCACTAGGGTCCAACTTAGAATTTATCGAAACAGCAAAACTTACCAGCATCATCAGATTCCTGAAACTGTGAATAATCAACGACCTTCCTATTTCTGTAGAAAGAAGAGATTCTAATTAAGATTATAAAAACACAGGGCTTTTCTAAAATATTAGAACACATTTTTCATAAGCAGAACTAGAACTAGCTCTCTGAAAATTTTTTTCAGTAAGTACCTACCTCAGCCAAACACCACATTTTGTTACAGTAACATACAGCTTAAACCAAGTGTTTCAAACTACAATCTTCGTATTGCTCACCTCAGTGATCACTCAAATATTATTCTTTCCCACTAAACAACTCCAAACACACATTCATAAAACAGCAAAATGACCCAAGCTACCATTTACGTTCACTGTATAGAGCTGTCACACGTGCACAAACCAAAACTGTAAATGTTTTCTTACTGCTACATACACGTACCTATGTGCACCTGACAGACAAGTGACTACTGAGTTTTCAGAATGAAGTGACTTTTTAAATATAACATGGTTACATTATAATATATAAATAATGGTGATAGTCAGTTAAGCCTTACAAAGAAGGGAAAGAAAAAAACTGACCCATTCAAAAGATTTTTTTTATTAAAGGGTCTATAAATAAGAAACATATGAAAATCTACCAAATCTATGTGTCTACTTGACTCAATGATGTTAAGTATTTCCTACTAGGTAAGGCATCTTTTTAGTAACTCAAATGAACCTCAATTTCTATTTTCCTACTTTATATTCTAAAAACTTGAACGTTTAAAATTCCTCCTCCAAAAATATACAGGACGGCAAAAGTAGGTTACAGTTGTGAGTATGCCAGTCTGTTCTTATATTATTATTTATTGTATTATTTTCCACAAGAACAACAGTAAACCTACTTCTGCCCCACCCTGTATAGAAGCTTCCATGTAGGAACCCAGACAGCCTGGCTTCCGAAGGAGCCTCACCTGCACTGTGACTAAATGATACTGAACAAGTGAACTGAAAGGGTGAAGAGAAACATGCTACCAAATGTAAACCAGAGCAGAGGGATATTCCTGGTTTTATGGTAAAGATTAAGATACCACTTATTTTTTATTTTTAAAAGGATTTTATTTATTTTTTTGACAGAGGGGAAGGGAGAAAGAGGGAGAGAAACATCAATGTGTGGTTGCCTCTCACATACTACCTACTGAGGACCTGGCCTACAACCCACGCATGTGCCTGGACTGGGAGTCGAACTGGCAACCTTTTGCTTTGCAAGCTGGTGCTCAACCCACTGAGCCACACCAGCCAGAGCTGAGATACCATTTAAATTCAAAGACAGGATGATCAGAATTCAAGCAAGCTGGTGCTCAATCCACTGAGCCACACCAGCCAGAGCTGAGATACCATTTAAATTCAAAGACAGGATGATCAGAATTCAAGCAAGCTGGTGCTCAATCCACTGAGCCACACCAGCCAGAGCTGAGATACCATTTAAATTCAAAGACAGGATGATCAGAATTCAAGCACAGATACACATAACCTGTGTATAATATGCAAAATGATAGGTGTAGGAATGAATTCTAAGAATATATTTGGGGCTTAGATGTTGAAGAGTATATAGCCATATTCTTTGCTTTAGAGAAAAAAGAAAGGTTCTTAAGGAATTTTTTCCTTCAGTTTTCCTTCAGTCTACCATCAATGAATTATCTTCTCAATTTACTATCTCAATGAGTCAAGATGCAAAACTAAAAACTATGCTCTAACTACAACTGAGCCTTGAGCAAGACGGGTTTGAAACGCACGGGTCCGCTTAATAGATTTTTTTCATCCTGTGAACAGATGAGACAAGCTTACAGCATAGATAAATACAGTAATGTAAACGTATTTTCTCTTCCATACTATTTCCTTAGTAACAGTTTTCTGTAGCTTACTTTATTGTATTAATGTAATATTATAATACATGTAACATACAAATGTGTTACTGAATTGCTTATGCTATTGTATTGGTAAGGCTTCCAGTCAACAGTAGACTAGTAGTTTTGTTTTAAGCTGAGTTTATATGTCAAAGACACCATCATTCTATCAGGAAAGCTAATTTTAAAAATGACAGTTAGTGTCACTTATATGCTGTACAGAATAGTCAAGTTCACAGACAGAAAGGAGCACAGTAGATGCCAGAAGCTGGGGTAGGGAGAAATGGTGAGTTAATGGCATGTACACTTTCAATTTTGCAAGAGGAAGAGTTCTGGAGGTTGGGTGTACAAAAAAGTGAATGTATTTAACATTACTAAACTATGTACTTAAAAATGGTTGGGATGTTAAATGTTATTTTACCATAATTAAAAGGAAAAGAAAAATTTCTTTTTTCTAAAAAACGAAGTATTTGGGCAGGGGGTGGCTGGTAATCAAATGCCTACTGTGTTCTACCAAAAGTGATTTTTAATGACAGACGCCATGAGAAACACTATTATGATCATAATGAGAAGACGATGATTTTCGGCATTACTTAGGATCACAGAGTATGGGACATGGAACCAGGGGAAGGAAAGCACCCAGAACGGGGAGTTTAAAATCTTAATCACTAATAATTAACGTACAGTTTCTGAAATCACAGGCATAATTATTCTGGCTTTCCATGCTGGTGGGATCGCTACTCAAATATCAGTACAATTTCTGGGTACCATAAATCAATAAATGCATTCGATGAGACTATTGTAAGGAGGGTAATTAGAATGGTGAAACAAGAACAACTGAATAAACTAGATTTTTAACTTGAATAAGGAAAACGTGTTGGCTACTTTAGGGCTTTAAAACGAGTAGTAGTAAATGTTGCTGACCCAACTAAGTGTGGGTTCAACATAAAGAACTTTCTAGCAGTTTGACAAAGATAAGTTACTTTCTTAGTGTATCACTAGGGAACACTCCAGAAAATAATTATACAGTAATAAGTACAGAATCTTTGTTGGTAAAAATCCTGAGTTCTGGTTCTAGAACATCAAGCAAATCACTTAATTTCCCTTCACCTCAGGTCCTCCTCTGTTGAAATGGATTACCTAGGTTGCTGACAGATCTAAGAAGTTATTCTATAAATTAAATATTGTTAAAATTTAATGATAAACGCCCTGGCTGGTGTAGCTCAGTGGACTGAGCGCGGGCCTGCGAACCAAAGGATCGCAGTTCGATTCCCAGTCAGGGCACATGCCTGGGTTGCAGGCCAGTTCCCAGCATGGGACACACAAGAGGCAACCATACATTGATATTTCTCTCCCTCTTCCTCTCTCCTACTCTTCCCCTCTAAAGATAAATAAATAAAAATCTATAAAAAAAAATTTAATGATAAACAACTCTTTTCAATTGCAAATGGTCAATTATTCTTTTGCATACTACATGTTTTAACATGTATTGCTGTACCTTTTTTTAAAAAAAAAAATTTTTATTTTGAGAAAGGTGATGGGGGGAGAAAGAGAGGGAGAGAAACATCCCCTGTAGGGGGTGTGTGATTGCCTCTTGCACACCCCCTACAGGGAACCTGGCCTGCAACCTAGGCAGGTGCCCTGACTGGGAGTTGAACCAGCGGCCCTTTGGTTCGCAGGCTGGAGCTCAATCCACTGAGCCACACCAGCCAGAGCTCACAATACCATTTTTTCCTTCATTAATCTTAGCTTCCTGAAAGTAATAACCACACCTTACCCCACATTTTTTGATACAGAGCCAGAAAAAAGTAGGCGCTCAAATGTTTTCTGAACTTTTTGCTCTTAGGGTCAAATTGAAGAGATCTGTTAGAAACCTAATTTTATAAGATACGTTAAAAGATAAAATCCCACCTCCTTAAAGTCTCTTCTCTTGCTATTTAACAGTCAAGCAACCCAAGAACTTTGTAATTCCTCCAATTAGGTTGTTTCCTATTGGTTATGCTGCTCCTTGGCCTAGAATGCTGTTCATATCTCTCCCCACTCATAACAGGTTCAACCTCACTTCAACACCTTTGACTCTTTTATACCATGTAATTACTACACGTCTGTCTTCCCTAACAAAGGTGAACTTTTTGAGGACAGGGATCGTCTCTTCTTCATCTGGAACACCGAATTCAAGAGATGCATTTAATGAGTGAATGATTTGGCCTCTGCAAAAGATTATTGTAGGAGAGGGTATCAGTACAAAGGATGAGCGTGCCCTTGGAGTTTTCAGCCTATCAGACATTTAATTACCACTGCCATTAACAACAAAAGAAAATTTAGTTTCTGCCACATTAAATAACTTGTTACATTAAGAAATTAAAAAGGGAACTATGTAGTACATTTTTTCTTTTTTAATAAAGGTTTTTATTTATTTTTAGATATGAGGGCAGGGAGAAAGAGGAGAGACACAACCATCAGCAGCCTTCTGCACGCTCCCTGATTAGGGATTGAACCTGAAACCTATACAAGTGCCCTGACCAGGAACTGAACCAGTGACCCCTGCTTTGTGGGAGGACACTCAACTAACTGAGCCAAACTGGTCAGAGCACAGTACAGTTTCTTCTGTCCTAGTTTTCAAGAAGAACTACAAAAATGACATGTAGACTATACTACATACACACAATTTAAATTTTTCAAAATCAAATTAGAAGACCACTCCTTCCTTTGAAACACTAAACATTTTAATTTTCAATGACATGAAAATGGCCAGAGTAAATGTAATTTTATCACAAAACTATAAAAACTGAGGAAGGCAAAATATGAACATAGAAGCAACCTTGTCTTACAGGTAACTAGTCAAAAAATGCATCCATTTATAAATGCTAAAGAGGGAAGGGAAAAATAATTAAAATAAAATATCTATGACAACAAGGTTCATCCACAATGTCTTATAATGATTTATAATAAATGTGGTTCCTTTCCTGCCCTCTAAAGCTGCTATTCCAAACAATACACTATTTCCACTACTTGGAGTTTACCTTTATTTAGGGTTGAAACACATTTTGATTAACTTATTCCTATGTAAACTGGAAACTGACATGATATACTGGGATAGAAGCACAACCCTTAAGAGAAATATCGAAGGTTCTACTTCTAGCTGAAAACATTCTTACTTCCTCAAAATACCATAAATTAAATGCCAAAGCTAAGCCAACTCTTCAGTGTAAAATGAACACCAACAACTAGAACTGGGAGAAAAAACAAAATTTCAATATAGAATAAAGGTTAAAAACACAGATTTTTTTAATTGGTTTTAAATCCTGGCTCTGCCACTTACTAGTTGTATGTCCTTGAGCAAGTTACCTCCCCTCAATGAACTTCAGTTTTCTCACCTGTAAAATAGGAATAACAATACCTAACTCTCAAGATTGTTGTGAGTGCCAGGTACACAACCATCCAATAAGTAGCAGCTATTGTAACTTGTAAGCACTAATTTGTTCCACCCAGAATATCACTGCTATCTTGAACACTCTTAAGTAACACTCGCAATTACTTGAACATAAGTCACTCCATTTTAAAATATCTTAATACTGGCTCTAGTACCATTTGGAAAGAATGACTTAAAGATTTGTTGCTCATTTCATTAAAATGCAATACCAAAATGCCCCTGCTTTTATATTATTTCCAACTTGATGATAAAGTTTTCAGGTTACCATTAAGGCCAAAGTAAGTAGCAATAGTTGCTATTTTAAAGCCAAGTTAGATCAATTTCTATCGCTCAAATCAACTGGAGTTCCATCTAAAAAAGTCTAAAAGTTTGCACTAGAATAGAAAATTGTGCCCTGGCCACGTAGTTCAGCTGATTAGAGCATTGGCCTGTTCAGGCTGACACAAGAACCAACCAATGAATGCACAAATAAGTGGACCAACGAATCGATGTTTCTTTCTCCCTTCCTCTCTCTTAAAAAAGGAACCCTGTAAGGAAAACAAACATTTAAATACAAAATATAGGAACATGAAAACTTGAATTATGCACCTACTCTTACTTTAAAAGCTGTCTAATCTATTTACATTCTAAGAGTACCTTGGTCACACACAATGAACCAATTCCTAGGTGACAGCCAGAGGGCTGAGGTGAGAAGCCCCCACTTCCACATCAGTTAGATGAGAGGTAAAGTGGAAGCCGGACAAAAAACACTAAAAGATGTGTTGGGGGCACCAGATGCTGATCACTCCAGCAGTTCAGGAGCAACAGAATTTTTTTTTCTTCCACTCTGAATCACCAACTTCTTTCTACTAAATACTGATAAGTGCATCCCCCAAATGCTTTTTCTTCCTTATAGCAGCAGAGGTCTAAGACCAAAACATAATATTCCTGGAAAGTGAGGTAAGTAAAGCCAACATTCTGAAGAATCAAGGATCACACCAGAGACAGAATCACACCTTTGAGGTTATTTCATCTAACTCCTTAGCTTCTGGATGAGAAAACAACTAAGATCACGTAACCCAGTTCTACTTTATAATAAACCTGCACATCAAAACAGGGAGAAAGATAACAAGCAAGCTCTAGGTGAGGGCGCAGAACTTTTAAAAACCCTAAGCTTCATATCACTTAAGGAAAACAAAACCATTTTCTCAAATCAGAGACATTTACTACTTTATTTAGCTCGATTATGCTTTTTTATCCTGAATAATATTGTTCTGGTCAGGGAAGAACAAAACCACCTCACTAATTTTCTAGAATATAACAAGTTTCTCATTAGGCAGAATACATTTGAAATCTGAGTTTTGAGAAACCCAAAATAGCTAGCATAGATCCCCTAGGCCTAGGTGGTAAAAATACCATTTCATCAGATCAATGAGACCCTTAAAAAAAATGTTTTTAATCTATAGATCACAACCCATTAATGAGTCCTGATATCAGTTTATGGGTATATAACCTGCATTTTAAAAGAAAAAGAAAACTGAAAATATCAGAGAAAGCTGTACCTAAATACTATGTTCCTGAAACTTATTTCAGGTGTGTATGTACTTATGTGTACAAATTACAATGTCAAATGTGTTTATTAGAACTTCATCAGAAACAGTCGAGAGCCAATGCTTTAGACTAAAAAGTGGATTGTAAAAAGAGATTTCCAAAATCTCTTCACACAAAAAACAATGTTATTGATCCATAGCTCAAAAAATGCCCCAACAAATCACTGTCTCAAGCTTAAGCACTCACAAAACCTATCGAAGTTTGGTGTGTGTGTGTGTGTGTGTGTGTGTGTGTGTGTGTGAGAGAGAGAGAGAGAGAGAGAGAGAGAGAGAGGGAGGGAGGGAGGGAGGGAGGGAGATGTAACATGTGTATTCCATGTACTAGGCTACTGGACTTCAGACAATCTAATCCAGCCTTACCCAAAATTTATCCTATCTACAGGGAATGACCGAGAACCTCTTCTGATCTCCCCAGGTGGGCTACTCTAAGAAAACTCCACTAATGAAACGGTTCTTCTCAATGAGGTGAAATCTGCCTCTAAAGTCCACTAAACGATTCTCTCCTCTACGTCTTGGGATCACCGTGGTCTAAATCTAACGCCTCCTCCACAGAGCAGGGGCTAAATAGTGGGGTTCCTTTTAACTCTTCCTCATGACATATCTTCCAGCCTCCTCACGACCTAGTTGCTTTCCTCCACACCACCTCAGATTCAGTCAAGTCTAGGAAGTAATGCCCTGATCTAAACACAACACGGTTTTAAAAGGCTTGAGGGGGAGGGGAGCAGATCAGATTATGACTGTCCTCTTCCTAGTCTACTCCACATTTGTACTAGTGCAGTCCAAGATCTCAGTTGCCTTTTGGGCTGTTACATCACACAATGGACTGGATATTACAATTACAATGACTAAAACCTCCTTTTCCCAAAATCTAAAACGTTTTTGTACACCAATACTTCAACATTTTTTTTTATCTTTCTCATATTCATATCATCCTCACACTTATCAGCATAGGCCAAGAACAAGGTCTTTGAAGGTGCCCAGGTTGACGCCAACCCACAAACCAGCCTTCTCTGGGTATAGCTACGGAGGCACATTCGTCACTGGGAACTTCCATTCCGCCTACATTTCTTCGTCCTCCCCACAAGGACCTCCTGTGAAGCTCCGTCAAAATTCCTGTTGACTTTCACTGAGTGGGAGGGGAGGGAATTTCAGGGGAAAAGGCGAACGGTTTAGAGCAACAAGTATAAAGGACTCATGGACAAAAACTATGGGGGGTGGAAATGGGAGGAAGGTGGGGAGGGCTGGGGTGGTGGGCTGGGGCGGGGTAAAAGACAGAAAACTGTACAATATCAACAATTAAAAAATACTGATTTAAAAAAAATAAAAAATAATAAATAAATAAATAAAAGAACAAAAAAAAAAAAAAAAATTCCTGTTGAGGCCCTGGCCTGGTAGCTCTCAGTTAGTTAGAGCCCCAACCCAAAACACCAAGGTTGCCGGTTGCTGGTTCCATCCTGTCAGGGCACACCCAAGTAATCAACGGCACTGGCAGGTGTGGCTCAGTGGATTATGTGCTGGCCTGCGAACCAAATGGTCACTGGTTCAGTGATGTTTCTCTCCCTTTCTTCCTCCCTTTCCCTCTCTCTAAAACTAAATAAGTATTTTTAAAAAAGAGAAGTAATCAATGCATAAATAAGTGGAACAACGAATCAATGTTTCTCTCTGAAATTCATTAAAATAATTCCTGTTGAACAAAAAACCCAGTTTTTAATTCTTTTTTTTTTTGAATTTAATTAACTTATTTTTAGACAGAGGGAAAGGGAGAAAGAGAAGAGAAATATGAGTGTATGATTGCCTCTTGCACACCCCTTACTGAGGACCTGGCCCGCAACCCAGGCATGTGCCCTGACCGGAAATCGAACCAGTGACCCTTTGGTTCGCAGGCCAGTGTTCAATCCACTGAGCCACACCAGCCAGGGCCCAGTTTTTAATTCTATTTCTTTTACTATAATAATTTTTTTAAGCTCAATTCAAGATGGTTTACATCAATAATAATTAAATCTTTTAGGAATAAGCCTTTTTCATTCTAACAAAATATTCCCAGGAACCACAAAAATAAAACACAGCTAATTAAAAGAATAATTTTAAGAACATAAATTTGTCTTATTTAAAATTTAAAAAATTTCCTCATTACAGAATTTACAATTGAGTTCTGTAAAAAACAGGTTTTCCCAAGCTTTCCTGGTCTGATCAATTTAGATATTATCACCCCCTTAAACATGTTAAGGCTGTGAAAAGCCTGCATTAAAGAAACATGCTAAATTATCCATGTTATAAAAGCAAAATTTGAATCAAATGCTTGAGATACCCCTGAAAGCCATCTACGAGACTCATTTTCGGGACTCCATGCTGACTTGTAACAATAACTACAATATCAGTAACTACGTGCCAGATACTTCACCTAAGTTCTCATTTAAGTGTGTGTGCTCTCAGGAGCACACCTGCGCCTTTTCCTCTAAGCTCCAAGGGCCTTCTTCTGCTTCTGCAATTTTTCCTGAGCCTAGGCAGCCTAGCTGGCTCACTTCTACTACCTCTCTAACTTTGCCAATAAACTTTAGAAGTCAATTTTCCAACTCTGCACACTATAGGGCACTGTCGGTACTTGCTGTCTCCTAACTCTTCCTAAACATTCACACAAATCTAACTACTCTATAGAACTGATGCCATTAAAGTTTCTGCATATTAACTATTTTCCTCCCTTTGAATCTTAGGACATTTGCCTTTCTCCATTCTTCTCTCCCTCAAAGATTATTCATATGTCAAATCTTTTCAGGATAAAAGAATATTCATAGAAACCAGGATACCTGAACTCAATTCAGGGTAATTTCTTACAAATGCTTCATTTATTTTGAGCTCCAAGTTCCTTTTGGCTAAGGTATATTGCTTCCACTGCATCTTATATCATTCTGTTATTTATAATTAAACAAGAAAGCTTGTTTTTAAAAAAGCACAAAGTAAAACAAGCAAAAAAAAAAAAAGGTTATAGGAAAGACCTCCTAAAAGTTTTTCATTATGGAAAGAGCAAGTTTCTAATTTCTGCAAAAAGGGAGCACAGTGAAGGAGTTCTGAACAATCAGCCAGGCACATCTGTTATTAGGTTTTGGTGACAATCCTCTACTAAATCTTTTAAAAATATATCACGCTAATGTTTTCATCAAGATGAGTATGTATGGCAGGCACTCCTCATTCCCAAAATATTCATGCTCTTTCCATACAGGAAAATATTTTGCTTAAAAGCCCTGTATATTCACACACAGCCCTGGTTGGCATGGCTTAATGGAGTGAGTTCCAGCCTGCTAACCTGAAAGGTCGCCAGTTCAATTTCCAGTAGAGCACAAGAAGCCTGGGTTGCAGGCTAGGTCCCCAGTTAGGAGCGTGCAAGAGGCAACCAACTTACGTATCTCACGCATCGATGTCTCTTCCCTTCCCTTTCCTTCCCTTCCCCTCTAAAAATAAAATTTTTTAAAAAGTCACACACAAATTTGAGTGTAAGATAAAGTATTAGATACATAAAATGAGCTAGACTTGCCCACAGAAGTTTAGTGCAAACCGTATGCAATTAGGGATAGAGAAACCTCAAGATGATGAAACTGAAGGGGTCTCAGATGTCCACATTACCACCTAGGGCCCTGTCTGCAGTGGAGAGTGTCCTAAACCTTTAGAGGAATCTCCTCAAATTGTCCTAACCCTATCACCAAGGACAAATCTGTAGGTGTTCAAAGTCAGCTTTATCGACTCATTCCAATGAATTACTCATCACAAGTGTGGAGCATCCCACCAACACGAAAATTAACAGGATTTGGGAAAGGGCACAATTTAGGTGAAATTTAATTGCAGCAGTGCCTTGATAGGCTCAATAGCACTCTAAAAGGTCAACATGAAGTCTGGACTGCAAAATGGACCTCTTCTCGTCCTATTTCTTGGCAAAGTTAATTAAGGTAGATGTGGAAATTGTGTACAGCAATCCCTCCTCTGGAGCTCTGAAGTTGTAAATTGAATCTGGCTCTCCACGTCAAAAGGATTTAGTACTTTCTGACAAAAGTGCGATGTTTCATTCTTACGGAAATAATTTCAAGCAGCAAAGTTTCTGATAGTCTCTGATTTTACACACTCATTATAAATCTTTACAGATGCAGCATGTCTGTGGAATTCACACAGCTCTGTTATTCCAGCCCAATGAAAAGCAAGGTTGTTTTTACTTCTCAGTCAAGCCAACTTTCAGTTTCTCAAGTAGTTCATCTTCTAGGTCATTTTGTCTTGACAGATGAAATCTCCTTGATGACCCTTGCCTAGCAGGTAACTGAACCAGGTGCACAATTCAAAATGTAGGTATGCACTAAGAAGCACCCGAAAACATTATATCCAGTTGAAACAGTTTTTGGCAACCTATGGTGTCTTCATGTAAGTATTTCAAAGACCTATAATTAATGGATATTGATAAATTAATTATTTAAAAATATGGTGCCCTGGCTGTTGTGGCTCAGTGGATTGAACACTGGTCTGTAAACCAAAGGGTTGCCAGTTTGATTTCCAGTCAGGGCACATGCCTGGGTTGCAGGCCAGGTCCCCAGTAGGAGGCGCACGAGAGGCAACCACACATTGTTTCCCTCCCTCTCTTTCTTCTTCCTTTCCCCTACGTCTAAAAATAAACAAAATCTTAAAAAATAAAATACGGTAATGCAATTCTTTAAACTATCAGTTCCACTGACTTGAATGTAGATAGTAACACATTAAAAAAAAAAATGAAGCCTACTGGCAACAACTGGTTCCAGCAATTTTACCTCTTAAAGATTTTTATTTATTTTTAGAGGGAGGAGAGGAAGGAGAGAAACATCAGTGTGCAAGATACATCTATTGGTCTGCCTCTCGAACACCCCCAACTGGTGAACTAAGTACCTGGCCTGCAACCCATGCATGTGCCCTGATTGGGAATTGAACTGGCGACCCTTTGGTTTGCAGGCTGGCACTCAATCCACTGAGCCACAACAGCCTGGGCAGTTAATACACTTTTTAAGACAAAACAAAGGGATGTCCTACTTTGATCGAAATGGCCCTGTGGTAAATGTTCTCTCCTACTACTGTGTACAACATGTCAGTCTTCTAAATTGAGACTTATCATCTAGCCTCAATCCAAGATACTTCATCATCTAATGAGTCACACTAATTTCTTTACAGTTAAGAGTTTATATTTACTTCTTTTTCAAATTACAAGAGGATGTTCATTTAGAAAGTTACAGAGGTAATGTAATAGAAGTGAGCCAGCTAGGATGCATAGGCTCAGGAAACAAGCTACAGAAGCAAAAGAAGGGCCCTTGGAGTTTAGCAGACAGAAAGGCAAAGGTATGCTCCCGAAAGAGAGCAACTGCAACTAAGAATTTTTAAAATGTAAATAAAAGTAACACCTCACAGCATGCTCAGTAACTTCATTGTTATTAAGTTCAAGAAACCAAGTTTGTAATGTGATCCATGGCTGTGCGGACTCTAAATCTCATTAGCTCCAGATGGGCATCATTCTACAGGGCCTACACCGTGGATGGAGGGCGTCCCAGAGTTACAGTTCAGTGGCCTTGGTTTATATTTCCAGGGGAAAAAAGACCAAATACATAAGTAAGTGAAAAGAACCAATCTCCCTTTATTCAAAATAACTTTCTCTGTATTAATTTCTTTTTAGAGCTGAAAGAAACCTATGAGACAAAGCTTCAAAATTATGAAATGCTTTATAAATGCAAGGCACTACTATTCAAACAGAGTGCCCCATCTCCATTACATAAACCTCTGCAGAGGCTGGGACTCAAGTCGCCAGAGACCCGGGTTTCTTTGGCTGTGCCAGGTTACCTCCCACGATAGTTTCATAGCTAATTGATTTAAAACACTAACAATGCCAACTTACCTTAGAGCTTGTAACTTTTGTCAGTTCAATCAACTCCATTTTTAATCAAAATCTCCGTCTAAAGGTAAGGTACTTTTACCATTATGAGTGTTCGAGGCGTTGAACCTTTTCAAATGCCATGGTTTTTCTCTTTTAGTATTAGTATTTTAGTATGATGTAATCAGTGATAGATTTGAAGTTTTGTTCCTTGGACAAATCCTAATTAATCATATACACTTTAATACACAATGGATTCAGTTAGCTATTATTGTTTGGTATTTTTGCATCTATACTTATGTGTAAAATGAATCTATTAATTTTCTGGCAGCGTCCTTTAGGTGGGTTTGGAATCTTTTCACTCACTTTAGTCACGGGGAAATGGCCCTGTATTACAAAATGCATACATACTCTTAGAGCAACGCCACTCATCTAACATTCACACTTCCCACAAAGTGTCACGCTACACTTCGCTTTTTCCACATTTAGGTAAATCTTTCTTTAATCCCTTCACATGGTCTCCTATTCCTTCCCAAAATTGTCCTTTTGCCCTGGCAAGGTGGTTCAGTTGGTTGGAGTATCATCCTGTGCACCAGAATAGTTGCAGGTTCGATCTCCAGTCCTGGTGTGTACTAGAAGCAAGCCATCACTGTTTCTCTCTCTAACACCAGTAAAACATATCCCCACGTGTGGTTAAAAAAAAAAATTGGCCCTGACTGGTGTGGCTCAGCGGGTTGGGTATTAAGTGCAAACTGAAAGGTCGCCAGCTCCATTCCAGGTCAGGGTACATGCCTGGATTTCGGGCCAGGTCCCCGCTTGGGGGTGTGTGAGAAGTAATGGATCTACGTTTCTCTTGCACATCATGCTTCTCTCCCTTATCCTCTCTAAAAACCTTTTTTGAAATTGTCCCTTTCTCCATCCCCCGCCCATAAGCTCTCTTTAAAGTTGGCCCTTCCCACAAAGTCCTATCATGAACTGTAACCCCCTCCAGGGACAGCAAAGTTCAGTAGTGACGTGAGACAAGAGTAATGCCTCATGGCAATGTCTCACAGGAAAGGTCATCCTGGCTTGGGCTGGCCACACCTGGATTTGAATTCCTGCTTCGCCTGTTAATAGGTGAGCTGTTACTTAGCCAAGCCTCAGCTACCTCACACATGAAACGGGAATAATATATACCTTGCTTGAACAGTTGTTTCAAAATTTTGAAATATGTGTAAAGTACCTGGCAGAATATTTTTGTACAAAGAGTTGCTTAGTAAGTGATGGCTACACTGAGTGTCAACAAAATTTTTTTTTTTCTAACACTGAAGGTTGAGAAAGAACTTCTGTTAAAGGTCCGAGTCTAAGATGCACAATTTACAAACTCATGAAGTTCTGAAAAACTAATTTTTCCACCATAACTTGTAAAATGGTAAACTTGACTTGACCTGAACAATAAGGGGCTTCTTAGTTTTGTGTATGTGTGAAAATTCCTAAATTTTATTGCAGACATGGTAACATGTTTGGTAGGAATGCCTCGCTGGTGATGGCACATTAATAGTTATAGACATGCTGTCACCTTTGTAAAACTTTTACAAAAATTCGAACTTCCAAATGTGCATGGCCCCAATGGTTTCAAATGAGGGGTTATTTAGTTGTAATACGTTCTATGTGGAAACAAATGCGAGTAAATGTATATCTAGTAAAAAGGAGTATAGCTAAAATTCACGCAGTCTAAATCTGACTTTGCTACTATGTCTACACTTTACTTCCTTTGGCTTCAAAGTCATCAACAGTAAAGGAACTGGACTTAATTTCTGAGTTCTTTCTAGTTTTAAAAAAATACTTCTAATTAAAACGTATCTCTGAAAAGACTCTGAAATACTGAGTTGAACAACACTCCTCTTTAAAATATTTGGGTCGCATTTTCCCTAAAATATTTTCTATGTAGAACAAAAAATCTAGTTATGTCACATGTATTCACCACTGAAAAGATTACTAAATAAAAAAAATCTGACCATCTTTATGCCAAATACTAGGAAGGAAAGACTGGCACATGGAAAGAATTCCAGGTTTGTATTTGGAAAATTGGGGTTCAAATCCTGGCTCTTCTTTAATAGTTCTATGACCTCAGTAACATACTCGTTCAGCTTACTTCATCATCTGTTTTGTAGGAATTAAAAAAAACCCTATCTTACATGGTTGTAATAAGGATAGAACAAGACAAAATGAAAGCATCTAGCGAAGTGACTATATATTATCCAGGAAACTACTCTAAAAACTACACTTTAAGCACTGGATTACAATTTTCAGCTTAATTAACGACATGTTAGCAAATGTTGACCACTTACAGCAATGTTACAAAATTAACTTCCCCCATTATTTAGGGTTTGCAAGTTATGTGAGTTATCTTTGAAGGTAAAGTCTACAGACAAGTTTATGTCTTTTTAGAGGAAAGTGACAAGTAAGTAATAATACAAAGTACAGATCCAAGGTTAAGAGCCACTGCCCCCAACCTGGAAGTAGAGAATATGAGACATAAAACACCAGTTTCAACTTAACCACATTTACTAAGACACTAATTTTTTTTTTGGCTTCCTGTGCATACTTATCATAAATCCCAAGCTATCAGGAATTTTCAGGTTTCCAAATTTTCCCTTTAACTGAAGACTTTTTGAAACTAACTTTCTGATAAGAGAGAATATCAATTTTTAGAATCTAGATACATCTCAAACAAAATTCTCCTGGGAAAGTAATCTGGAATCTTGGGAAAGCTGTTAATTCTCAATTTAATTATAAACATGACAAAAATAAAAGTAATTTTATATCAAACTGCAAGTGCCTAGGCTTTCTCATATAAACTTTTAATGTTACTTTCAGTGTTTAGTATTTGCAATCTCAATACTAAATAAAAGACAAGTAATCAAAAACACTTAATGCTATAAGGGAGAAAAGGATATCTGGAAAATATACCAAGCTTAATTTCAAGAAACCTGGTTTCTAGTCTGGGCAAGTCAGTAAATCTCTCTGAACTTTCTTATCTCTTACAAATAGCATTCTTCCTCCTTCCTCAGAAAGATGAGTAATGAAAGCACTTTGAAAAGTTAGAAGTTCCATACAGTACAATAACATCAATACTTACTGGGCAGAAGGCAAAGTGATTATTGTGCAGAAAGGGGGAGAGCGAGGATGCGCAAGACTGCACGACAAATCTAGGTTCTAGACCCCATCTGGCACCTACCAGCATGATGCCAGGCAATTCGTTTGTCAGGTCTCCATTAAGTCCCTTGAAAAATGAACCCGTCTACACTTATTTCTTTCTAGCTCCAAGACTGTAATTTTATGCTATAAATTTGAATCCAAGGCCTGAAATATCTGAGTCCTCATTTATATGCAATGACTCAGATACTGTCAAAGGTAAGGATAACAATACTCTTATGTTACACACATTTGTTGTAGCTTATTCCCTTCATTTGGAAACTGGTGTCAAGTAACCATTAGTACATTTCTAAATCTTTAAATGCTTAGATTAATATTAAAATGAAAGTGAGTAATATTTACACTATTCTGGAAACCATAAAAAAACCCCTCAAAATTACATATAGGCCTAAGGAAAGAAACATACTCCAAAACAAGATGTGCTGATACTATATTACGTACCAAAATAATTTTTTTAAGATTTTATTTATTTATTTTTAGACAGGGGAAGGGAGGGAGAAATAGAGGGAAAGAAACATCAATGTGTGCTTGCCTCTCACACACCACCTACAGGGAACCTGGCCCAAAACCCAGGCACTGCCCTTACTGGGAATCGAACCTGCCACCCTTTGGTTGACAGACTGGCACTCAACTGAGTCACATCAGCCAGGGCCTGTTAGCTTGTTTAAAACAAGGCTAATTATTCTGATACCAATGTCCATCATTATTTTGTTAAATGCCCTCAGGTACATAGGTCTTCAATTACACCTTGAAACAAAAGCACTTCCCTAAAAGGACTTTTTTAATTGAAAATTTAACAAACCACCAAACTCAAGTTTAATAATTTCTGCTTTATTTTTGGTCATGAGTATATTAAGGACTTAAAAATACTTACAAAGAGCCTTTATCACTAAAAAATGTAATAAAAAACCAACTTGCTTTGAAAGTAATCATTTGAAAATCACCAAAAAAAAAAAAAAAAAAAAAAAAAGCCCACAATATATTAACTCCTTCAATTAGGAGCAAATAAAGAGTTAAAATTATTTTTAACAACATACTAAGCAAGAAAAAAGTCGTGCAGATATCCCAATGCCTCCAAAAATCTTATAGAACATGTTTAATAATATATTTGTCTCCTTCTGGTGATATTAAAAATCCAATTTTCAAGTAAAATCAAGTCCTATTCATGTTGCAGTATCTAAATCTGGTAACACAAATTCAGGCATCAGTTTAAAAAAGTCCCAATAAAGTTATCAAAACCTAATGAACTTTTGGATTGGTGTTTCAGGGTTCATAAGATATAATCCTAGTAGTGCAATTGTTGGGTTAAAAACCAGATCCATTTTTAGTTTTCTTAGAAAATTCCATACTGCTTGCCAATCCAAAAGAACCTATGCACCCCTATCCTATGTTCATAGCAGTACAAATGACAAAGCCAAGTTTTGGAAACATCCTAGGTACCCATCAGTAAATGAATGGATCAAAAAACTATGGTACATTTACACAGTGGAATTTTGTGCAGCAGAAAGAAAGAAGTTCCTACCCTTTTCAACAGCATAAATGGAACTGGAAAGCATTATGCTAAGTGAAATAAGCCAGGTAATGAAATACAAATACCATATGATCTCACCTTAACAGGAATCTAAACAAAACAAACAAACAAGCCAAATATAACCAAAGACACTGAAATCGGGAACGGTGACAGTGATCAGAGGGGAGAAGGGACGGAATTTCAGGGGAAAGGTTTACAGGAACAAATGTAAAGGATACATGGAGAAAAACTAGGGGGGGTGGAAATGGGAGGGAGGTGGGGAGGGATGGGTGGGTGGGCTGGGATGGGAGTAAAAGACAGAAAACTGTACTTCAACAACAATTAAAATAAAATTAAAAGAATAATAAAAAAAAACAAAACCTAATGAACTTAAGTTAAAAAGCCGAGAATAATAATCCAATTTCACCAGAAGACAGAAGATCCAATACAGATGAAACGAAATTTGATACTATTTTACCTGACCCTAAAGAAAAAACATTCTACAAAAATTGATGGGATACCTCAATTTTTATGCAAAAAAAAAAGGGGGGGAATGCATACTATAACATGATATTATCTATTCACACTCCCTGCCAAGAAGTCTGGCAAAACTCTTCCCGGAGGCGATGGTGAGTTATCAGAAATCTACGTTGAACTTAGAAGGCAGAGAAGAGGTCAAGTAGTCTGAGTTCTGAGTCTCCACATGCCCACCCTGAGTGCAGGGTGTGCGGACCACCAGTTGGAGACGGATGGTCTAGTCGGGAACAGAACCAGTTCCAAACCTCCCTTTAGAGATCTGGGCCAAAATACTTCCGTTTCTCACAAAACTTGGAACGAAGGGGAAACAACTGCTAACATTTTAAAACTAAGCCTTTACCTATTTATCTATTAAAACACTACGTAGCCACTTCCTTACATCGATAACGTCACAGACATCACGTGAAAAGTAGTATTTATTTGTAACCACTCTCCTTCTAAAGGCCTCAACAGATTGAATTAAGCCACACCCCTCCATAAATGGCACATTCCATACAATAGCCAGGAGGACAGCAAAGGGCGATTCCCCGGTCCGCGGGATAACAGCAAACTTGTTGAAATTCTCCGAATAAAGTCTAATGGTTAACTGAATATAACCCCTTTATTATTAAAGTTATTCGGGGTAAGGAGAGGGTCACAAAAACATCGAGACGTACTCTGGGTGAGAGCAGAGAGCTGTGGGGAATGAGAACCACAGGGAATATGGGTCGTGCTGTTAACCGGCACCTCCAGGAGGAAGGACATTTCCCCTAGGAAGGTCAGAGAAATGGGAGAACTCGGGAGCTTTGAAACCCTCAGAATTCCGAGGTGGGTGAGATAGCAACAGTCATTATTTCCCAAGGCCCAGTTCTGAACTCTTTTGCCAGAGGGGGAAAAGACCGGCCCCGCCCACACCCGGTGCGGGAGGCGGGGCCCGGGGCAACCCGGAGGACGGAGGCGGGCCCTGTGGCAGCGCTGCCCTCCTCCTTGGTGTGGAACATCTCGTCTGCTGGAGAGAGTTGAGTCCCCGCCACCCTTCAGCCTCCCACGCAATACGGGGAAGAAGGGGCAATACGGGTGTCTCCACTCCTCCTCACTTAAGAACGAGGGGCCCCAAGCCCAGGTCCTCGGATGTCTCCCAGGAGAGCTCCAAGAGGCTGGCCCCGAGGAGGTGGGGCCTCGTAGGGACGCTGACTTCACACCCCTCCCCCTTCGGCCGCTGGCGGTTCAGGGAACACCCCGCCCGCTCCAGTGCAGCGGGCGGGGGAGGCAGCCGAGCAGCCCAGAGCCGAGCCCTGCAGCGGAGTGGGGCGGGGAGAAGCGCGCATGGCCGCACGGCCGCCACCCCCCGCGCAGCACTCCGTGCCAGCAAGGCCCCCAAGCTCAAGGGCGCGCTCAGGCCCCGAAAGGGAGGAGGCCACGCGAGGCACGGGAGACAGCGGATTCTAGGCTTGCGTCCCCCACTCCACCATACACCCCGCACCCACCTCTCCAACCCGCTCCAGGCCTCAGACTCCGCACTGACCTGACAGGCCGAGACATGTTCACTGTCGAATCAGGACCGAGTTGAGAAGCCAAAGACCAGGACCCCCCCCACCCCGCGCGCTGGGCGCCCCACCCCCCCCCAACTTCGGCCGAGGGGGCCGATACCGCAGAACCCCGACCCGCTGGCTTCTCAAACTCCGCCGCTCCTTGGTTCAGAGGCCCGTAATCAGACGAACCCCCGCTCCCCCGTCTCTTCAAAATGGATGAATCAAACCAGCCGAAAATGCGCCAAAGCTGCCGTGCAACCAAACACACTGGGGCTTTCGGGCTCCTCCCCAAAACGCCCGGTCATTGGCAGCTTTTGCCAGTTGCGCCGAGCTCATTAGTCCGTTTGAATCATCACGTCCCCCCAGGCTCCACCCCTCCCTTTGATAGGCCCTGCCTCCGCCATTGGGTCCAGTTAGTCAAGATGCTCTGAGAGCCCACGGCCGCAAAACAAAAATGGTCGCTGCGCTGCCGACCTCCTGGTTTTCACTCCAGAATTGCAGATTCGTCCCGGGTCGCATCTTGTTACGACTAGAAAAAAAGATTTATACGGGAGTCAAATGTAACTTAATGTTAGTTTAATTGTCTTTTATTTCGCCTGCTTGATCATCTAGAAACCACATTAATAGCAAAACCTAGGGGATAGGCAGCTGATTCGTCACTAAGGGGCTGCTTCAGAATTGGAGGGAAATTCCATAGGTTCAAAAAAATTGACCTTAAGCCCATAAACTCCTTCCCCTGGCTTTAGCATTTAGCCTTCAGGGGTTCAACCGCCGCTGGAGCAGAGAGGTAGGATCATAAACAAGGAAAAACTTCTCCAATTTCCATTCTCCATTCTGGACTTTGAGATCCACGTCAGGGTCATTCAAGTCCCAGGCTCGGACAGTACTTCGAGAACCGATGATTAGGAGGAGCATGAACTCTGCGGCCACAGGGTGCTTCGGTTTGAAGCTCAGGTCCACAACTTTACCTCTCTGTACCTCAGCTTTCTTAAGTGTAAAATGGGGAACAATAATACTTACCTTACAGAGTTATTAGGATTAAATAAGTCAATATATGAAAAGCTTCTAAGACAGTCTCTGGCACACAGTAAACACTATATAATGGCTTAAAATTGTTAAGTTCAGCCCTGGCTGGTGTAGCTCAGTGGATTGAGCGCGGGCCTGCGAACCGAAAGATCGCGGTTCGATTCCCAGTCAGGGCACATGCCTGGGTTGCCAGGCCAGTTCCCGTCAGGGGACATACAAGAAGCAACCGCACATTGATGTTTCTCTCCCTCTCTCCTTCCCTTCCCCTCTAAAGATAAATAAATAAAATCTAAAAGGAAAATAAATAAATCTTTAAAAAAAAAAATTGTTAAGTTCAATTTTTAAAAGGTGACCTGATCCCTGGGTAGGGATAGGAGAGGCAGGCTCAAGACTCAAGTCAAATGACCTAGGGTAACCCAGGTCATTCCATTAAAATCTACGAACGTTTGTTAACTACCTAAACTCGCAGAGGCAGAGAGCAGAGGAGACCTATAGCAACAACTAAGGTTTACCCCACCATTGTGAAATAGACTTTAATCCCTGCCTCAGGCAGGCTGTTAATAACCAACTGAAGATGTATGCCATAAACAAACCCATCATTGCCCCCTGAAAGTCTCTGTAAAATCTGGGTATTTTAAGGGAAGAGAATAAATAGCGCAGTACCCCAGTGAAGCATTAAATTTCTCTTCTGTCTCTTCCACGCTACTCCACTCTTTTTTTCCTTGAATGGTTTTGTTGTAAAAAGATGCATAACATGAAATTCACCATTTCAACCATTTTAACTGCATAGTTCAGTAGCATCAAGTACATTCATATTGTAGTGCAATCGTCACCACCGTCCACCTCCAGAACTTTTCATCAAATCCAAGCTGAAACTCTCTTCCCATAACCTCTTTCCCCAGCCCCTGGCACCCACTATTCTACCTTCTGTCTTTATGAACTTGACTACTGTAGGAATCTCATATAAGTAGAATCATATAGCATTTGTCCTTTTGTGATTGGCTTATTTCACTTAGTGTAATGTCTCCCAGGTTTATGCACATTCTAGCATGTATCAAAATTTTCTACCTCCTAAAGGGTGTATAATATTTTATTGCATATGTATGTGTATATATATATATATATATACACACATATATATATATATATATATGCCACATTTTGTCTAGCTGTTAACTGTCAATGGACACTTGGGTTGCTTCTAGATTCTGGCTATTGTGAATAATGCTATGAACACGGGTGTGCAAGTATCTCTTTGTGACCCTGCTTTCAGTTATTTTGGGTGTAAACACAGAAGTGGAATTGCTAGATCATATAGTAATTCTACTTTTAATTTTTTGAGGAATCTGCATACTATTTTCCACAGCAGTTGCACCATTTTATGTTCCCACCAGGAGTACACAGGGGGTCCAGTTTCTCTATATCCTTGCTAACACTCACTTATTAATTTGTTTTTTTGATAGTAGCTATCCTAGTGGGTGTCCAAATATGTTTTAACTAAGTATATTGTCATTCACATTATTGTCAAAATGCCAGTACAGAGAATGGGGTGGTGCAGCGACCATGAGTGACTTTCTTGGAGGCTATTTGAGTGGGGCAGATTGCTATTATTTCAGCAAATACTATTATTTGGTATTGTGACATGAGGCAGAGGTATTCTTGTTACTTATTTATTAGGGAATAAAAAGGTCTGGCCATAGTCAATGTGTACAGGCAGGCAGAAAGTTCAGAAAAGGCCTTCCAGGCCCTGTCTTACAGTTTAGTACGAAGCCCAGTATACCGATGGCCGCTGAATGAAGGCTCTTCTTCATCCAAGGTGAGGGTCATACCTTATCTCTTTCCTCACCTCAACTTTGGCTAACATCTTCCCTCCATTTGGTTATTCACTCAGTGTTTTAACAAACACTCTTAGGAATGAAGTAAATTAAGACTTGAACTTCTAGTTTACTCTTTAGGGGACAAGTATAGAATTATGCCACAAGAGCCGTAGTACTGTCTCCCTGGCTGCCAAGAAAACTTGGAATACAATCTCCAAAGTCAGTTTCATCTAGCCCATTTCCAAATGATCTGGCCCAGGGAATCTGTTTCAACTGATTTGAAACTGAAGAAAAACACTGATTATGTGATAGGTTAGATTTTATTTTATTTTTAAAAAGATTTTATTTATTTACTTTTGGAGAGAAGGGAAAGGAAGAAGAAAGAGAGGGAGAGAAACATTGATGTGTGGTTGCCTCTCTCATGCCCCTAAATGGGGTCCCAGCCTCCAACCCACATGTGCCCTGACTGGGAACCGAACAGTGATCCTTTGGTTCACAGGCCACCACTCAATCCACTGAGCCACACCAACCAGAGCAATAGGTTAGATTTTAGAAGCACTGTTGGATAAACCTGAAGAAGCAATACATACTAAAACTTTGATAAGTTATGAAAACAAAAAAAGGCTCAGGAGACAGAAAAATCAGTTATTCCTTTCCCCTGGAAATGAGATTTAATGGCCTTTTAAACCCAGTGCTTAAAAAAGAAACCCACATTTCTTCTGTGATTTTGATTATAGAGGGTCTGGCAGAAGTAACACCTGCGTGCATGAGTGTGGTCAGTAGGGCAATAATATGGGTGTAATAATTTATAGTTTTAATTTGAACATTCCACCTAAAATGTCATATGGTGTGCTTGGGTGTGATATTGTTATGTTACAGAATTCCATGCTTATGATTTTGTAATGAAAAATTTTGTAATAAAATAGGGGTGTTATTTGTGACTGACCCTGTGTTTTGAGAAGTAGACTTTTCCTTCTCTCCTGCACATGTTAAAGACAGTAAGGAGCATGCTGGGGTAGTAGGACTGATGTTTCTTCCATATCCCTAACAAAGACCATTTCCTTCAAGTCTGTGCTCTAGTAGCTGGGAGCATTATACAAATTTTTGAGTACTCTGTGCTGGGACATTAAAGTCAGCCAGACTTTAAATCTGGCTCATTAAAGTCAGCCAACCAAGCCTAAAAACCAACAGGCACTGCTTCTACTGACCACTGAAACACAGAAAGTCACCTCTCTTCGCAGACCCTGTCCAGAAGTTAAAGAAAGCTCCTCCTGTTTTGTTTGTTTGTCTGTTTGTTCGTTTGTTTGTTTTTAAACTTCTACCTTTACCCTGCTGACTTTCTGCTGCACCATACTCAGCAGAAATGATGGGACAGAAGAGCTGTCTGGTTGGTCTTTCTGGAACCCCAGAGGCCGAGTAGCCTGCCTGGAGACAGGCTCATTGTTAAGGAGGGTGCTCTCTTGCCCACAGGTCGCAGCCAGAAAAAGGTTGGGCCAAAGTCAATCTAACCTTTTAAATTCATTTTCTCAAGTGTATATGCCTTTGGCTCCAGACTTTCATCTTCCTGTCTACTTTTAAGATGTTAAAAGATAAATTAGGAGGATTTCTGCTACTTAAAAAAGAGGTACAATTTGACATCTACTTTGAATTGAAGGAAAAAAAACAAAAGACTAATACTTTGTTTTTCTCAACACTTGCTGTCCTGCTGGACACCAATAAAATCTATAGAAAACTTGCCCTTGTAACACTGAAGGAGACAGAGTCTTATCCATCTAAACCACCAGCAAATATTACAAAGTGAACATTGCTGAAAGGAAAGGCCCCAAAGTGTAACAAAAACACCACTGAGCTTGTCATCTTCCTGAGCACCATGATTCACTATCTAGGTGACCTTTGGCAAATTTCAAAGTCCTGAACCTCAGCTCCTTCATTTGTAAATTGGGGATAATTATGTCAGTTGGCATAATAACATGAAAAAATAGGCTCACTTGTGAGAGTAGCTTCACGTGTGAAGCACTGTGGGCAGTAGAATGGATCACATTGTCTTCATGTTGTTGTTCGTTGTTTTCCAACCGCGGGTTTATTCCTCCAACAGAACACATCCACAGTTAAGCCCTGGGAACATAGTTCACAAAGACTGCCCACAGCTCACAGCTGGAGAAAAGGTGACCATGAGAAGGACGATAGTCACCTTTCAGCACTCTGAATGTCCAAGGTGTCACTCTTGCTCCACCATCTCCTGATCATTCCTGGGAACTGGTCTATTCCAGTGATGCCCAAGACTGGCGAGCATCTGAAACCATGGCCGGCCTCTCTGCCTCTCTCTGAGTTCCTAACAAACATCTCCATGTGGATGTCCACAAGCTCAGTTTATCTATGCCAAACAAATCATCCCCCCTACACTCCTCCTTTTCCTCACTCCCCACTTCTGTCAGCACTGTCTTCATTTCTGTCAGCAGTGTCTTCTTGATCACCTGTGCTCAAATCCTTAGTGCTACTGACTCCATCCCCATGCCTCCCTGTTAGTCTTTATCATGGAAACCTCTTGATTCTTTCTTCATTGCATTTCTCAAAGTTATTTTTCACTTGCCATTTCCACTGTCACCATTCATGCTTAAACTACTGTAACAGCTTTTCTTCTCTCTGTTTTTTAATTTGTTTTCTTTTGGTAATCTGTGGTAGATAAAACAGACAATACTATCTTCCTGAAGCTCAATACGGTCATACAACTTCCATAATACAGTCTAAAAGGTTTATACTAGTGTTTAAGCCACTATCAGATACATTTCTCAAGCACAAATCTAACATCATTCTGCCTAAAATCTCTCCATGAACTGGGGAAAATATTTGTAATATGTGTGACAAAAGGTTAATATCCTTACTATACAAAGGGCTTTTACAAAATCACTAAGAAAAATACAACAAAACAAAAACAGATATAGGATACAAATAGGTGACTAACAGAAGACATAAAATTAACTAATATATTTAAAAATACACTCATAACAAAAAAATTTTAAAAATCTTCACTTCTCAGATTGGTAAAAGTTAAAAACAGTTTTGTTAACAATATAGGTAAATTGGTTCCTTAGACCCAATTAGTGGGACTATTGTATATTTGTACAAACATTTTGGTGGAAAGTTGGTACTATATTTAAACTTAAGAAGGTGGGCAGGGACTCTGCACTGCTAGTTCCTCATGCTTGAATCCTGCTATGGTCGACTAAACTCTATTCACTTGATCGGGGGCCTAGGGCGAGTCCCTTATATTCAGAAGACATTCAGATATTTTCGAGTGAGTAAATTAATTAATAAACAAAATTGAACTTCCAGCCAAGATGGAAGCATAAGTAGACGCACTGTACCTCCTCACACAACCAAAAGAAGGACAACAACAAATCTAAAACTAAAAAACAACCAGAACTTTCAGAAAAATCAAACTGTATGGAAGTCTGACAACCAAGGAGTTAAAGAAGACGCATTCATCCAGACCGGTAGGAAGGGCGGAGTCAGGCAGCCAAGCAGAGAGGGCTCCCGGCAAGGTAGTGGCTGGTGGAGCAGGTGGTCCCACATTCAAGTGAGGATAAACCGGGAGGAACAACTGCGGAGCAAGACAGACCCTGCAACCCAGGGCCCCAGCACGGGGAAATAAAGCCTCAAACCTCTGATTGAAAACGCCTGTGGGGGTTGAGGCGGAAGCAGGAGACACTCCCAGCCTCACAGGAGAGTTTGTTGGAGAGACCCACAGGGTCCTAGAATGTACACAAACCCACCCACACAGGAATCAGCACCAGAGGGCCCAATTGGACTGTGGGTAGTGGGGGAAGTGACTGAAATCCAGCAGAGAGTGGAGCAAGAGCCATTGTTCCCTGTGGGACCCCTGCCCTACATACAGTGTCACAATGCAGCGATGTGGGTTGCCCCACCCTGGTGAACGCCTAAGGCTCCACTCCTCACTACCGTAACAGGTGAGCCAAGACCAAAAAAGAAAAGAAAAGGCCCAAATAAAAGAACAGTTCAAAGTTCCAGAAAAAATACAATGAAGCAACAAAGAGACAGCCAACCTATCAGATGCACAGTTCAAAACACTGGTTATCAGGATGCTCCAGGAACTCACTGGGTACTTCAAGAGCATAAAAAAGGCTGCATTATGTGAAATAAAGAAAAATCTACAGGAAACCAACAGTGATGGGAAGGAAACCAGGACTCAAATCACCAGTTTGGAGCAGAAAGAAGAAATAAACATTCAACCAGAACAGAATGAATAAACAAGAATTCAAAAAAAATGAGGATAGGCTTAGGAACCTCCAGGACATCTTTAAATGTTCCAACATCTGAATCATAGGGGTGCCAGAAAGAGAAGAGGAAGACCAAGAAATTGAAAACTTATTTGAACAAATAGTGAAGGAGAACTTCCCTAATCTGGCAAAGGAAATAGACTTTTAGGAAGTCCAGAAAGCTCAGAGTCCCAAAAAAAGTTGGACCCAAGGAGGAACATACCACAGCACATCATAATTACATTACCCAAGATTCAACATAAGGAAAGAATCTTAAAAGCAGCAAGAGGACAGGAGACAGTTATCTACAAAGGAGTTCCCCAAAGACTATCAGCTGATTTTTCAAAAGAGACCTCCCAGGCAAGAAGGGGCTGGAAAGAAGTATCAAAGTCATGAAAGGCAAGGACCTACATCCAAAATTGCTCTATCCAGCAAAGCTGTCATTTTGAATGGAAGAGCAGATAAAGTGCTTCCCAGATAAGCTCAAGTTAAAGGAGTTCATCATCACCCAGCCCTTATTAGATGAAATGTTAAAGGGACTTACTTAAGAAAAAGAAGATAAAAAATATGAACAGTAAAATGACAACAAACTCACAACTATTAACAATCTAACGTAAAAAAAAAAAAAGAAACCCCACCAAAACCCGAAATCTAAGCAAACAACTAGAACAGGAAGAGAATCACAGAAATGGAGATCACAGGGGGAGTAGGAGTGGGAGGGGGAGAAAAGGGGGAAAGGTACAGAGAATAAGTAGCATAAATGGTAGGTACAAATAGACAGGGGGAGGTTAAGAATAGTATAGGAAATGTAGAGGCCAATGATCTTATATGTATGACCCATGGACATGAACTAAAGCGGGGGAATGCGGGTGGGAGGGGGTGTGCAGGGCAGAGATGATTAAAGGGGGAGGAAAATGGGACAACTGTAATAGCATAATCAATAAAACATATTTAAAAGAATAAAGTTAAAGTTTAGATACTCTTGGACTCACCACTAGGAGGCCCTAAAAAAGTTTTCACATAAGTGTATAAATACATATATAAAGATGTTAGTTTGTGACACTATTTGTTTGAGAGGAAATGAAATAACCCAAAATCCATGAACAGATCATTGGTTACATAAGTCATAACACATCCATGCAGTCTTATGCAGCAATTAGAAGGAATGAGGTAGAACTGTATGTTCATACATGAAGAGATAGCCAAGTTACATTGAAAAGAAAAGAAGCAAGTTGCAGGAAACCAAATGTGAGCTTTCCTCGTTTTTTAAACAAGGGGAGGCGTGTACAGCTAGGACTGTACATATATATAGAAAAACCTGGAAGAATATTCAAGGAATTCTATCTCCTAAAAATGTCTGTATTATTTGAATTAAAAAATAATAATGTTTATTCTTGGCCCTACTCTCAACTAGTTGTGTAACCCGAGGCAAGTTCCTTAACCCCACCACTCCTCAGTTTTCCTATCTGTGGCAGCACAATAACAATGCCCCCTCCCCAAATATTCAAGACCTAATCTCTGGAAACTGTGGATATGGGTGGGGGAATTAAGGTGGCTAACAAACTGATCTTGATGTGGCAAATTAACCTGGATTATCTGAGTGGACCTGAAGTGAATATGAAACGGGAAAAGACACCAGAGTTTGGGCCACCTGTCGCTACCAAACCCAATAAGCAATGGCAGCAATTGAATCTTTACGGGTGCTTTATTCAGATGGCTGGTGATTTGAGAAGATGGCGCGTTCATACCCTAGCAGACCATCTTAAATTGCATTTTAAAATGGCCCTTTTTATAAGGAAAACAAAGTGTAGGTAAGGGGTTTGGAATTCAGGGAAAAGTTAATTGGATTAAAAAAACACCCAACTTCAGCATTCTGGCCCTGGGCAGTGGAATTAAGCTGTGCCCCAGGCAGTGGTCTTCAGCTGGGTCCTGGAAGGTAGTCATCTCGCCCTGGAGCACAATGGCTCAGACATCATTCTGAATGGCTTGCAGTCCTGGGGAGGAACAGAGGTGGAACTGCTTGTGGTCTTCTGGAGTCGGGGTGGGTCATATCTTCAGTTCCTGGAACAAAAGCTTTTACATGCTTTGATTACTAAACTTATTAGCTGTTACTTAAACTCAAATTTTCCAACTCTTAACTCCCCTTATCAATCACAAGGTCCTTAAAAAGTAGGAGAGATGGGACAGAAAAGTTAGAGTATGAAATGTAGAAAGGTTTGACCAGCCATTGCTGGCTTTGAAGATGGAGGAAGGGGGCCATACACCAAGGAATGTGGGTGACCTCTCCCAGCTAGAAAAGATAAGAAAATGATTCTTCTCTATAGCCTCTATAAGGGAGTGCAGCCCTGACATCTTTTTAATTTTTTATTTATATTTTTAAATATGTTTTATTGATTATGCTATTACAGTTGTCCCATTTTTTCTCCCCTTTATTTCCCTCCACCCTGTACCCCGCTCCCACCAGCATTTCTCCACCTTAGTTCATGTCCATGAGTGGTGCATATAAGTTCCTTGGCTTCTTCCTTTCTCATACTATTCTTAACCTTTCCCTATCTATTTTGTGCTTACCATTTATGCTTCTTATTCTCTGTACCTTTTCTCCCATTCTCCCTCTCCCCTTCCCTACTGATAACCCTCTATGCGATCTCCATTTCTGTGATTCTCTTCTTGTTCTAGCTGTTTGCTTAGTTTGTTTTTGTTTCTGTATTAGGTTCAGTTGTTGATAGTTGTGAGTTTGTTGTTATTTTACTGTTCATATTTTTGATCATCTTCTTTTTCTTAGATAAGTCCCTTCAACATTTCATATAATAAGGGCTTGGTGATGATAAACTCATTAACTTGACTTTATCTGGGAAGCACTTTATCTACCCTTCCATTCTAAATGACAGCTTTGCCGGATAGAGTAATCTTGGATGTAGGTCCTTGCCTTTCTTGACTTTGAATGCTTCTTTTCAGCTCCTTCTTGTCTGCAAGGTTTCTTTTTAGGAAATCAGCTGATAGTCTTTTGGGAACTCCTTCATATGTAACTGTCTCCTTATCTCATGCTTTTAAGATTCTCTTCTTCTCTTGAAGGAGATTCTCTCCTTCTCTTCTTGAGTAATATAAGCATGATGTGCCTTGGTGTGTTCCTCCTTGGGTCCAATTTCTATGGGACTCTCTGAGCTTCTGGACTTCCTGGAAGTCTATTTCCTTTGCCAGATTAGGGAAGTTCTCCTTCATTATTTGTTCAAATAAGTTTTCAATTTCTTGGTCTTCCTCTTCTCCCTCTGGCACCCCTATGATTTGAGTGTTGGAATGTTTAAAGTTGTCCCAGAGGTTCCTAAGCCTCTCCTCATTTTTTTGAATTCTTGTTTCTTCCTTCTTTTCTGTTTGGCTGTTTCTTTCTTTCTTCTGGTCCACTCCATTGATTTGAGTCCCAGTTTTCCTCCCATCTTTATTGGTTCCCTGTGCATTTTCCTTCATTTCACTTATTGTAGCCTGCATTTTTTCATCTAATTTGTGAGCAAAATCAACCAATTCTGTGAGCATCCTGATCACCACGGCTTTGAACTGTGCACCTGATAGGTTGGCTACCTCTTCACTGCTTAAAGGGAATTGGCTCTGAGGATTTCATTTGTTCTCTGGTTTGAGCCATTTTTGGTGGTTTTTTTTGTTGTTGTTGTTGTTGTTGTTTGTTTGTTTCTTGTTTTTTTTGGTCTGGTCACAGTTGTTATGTGGTGAGGGGTGGAGCCTTAGGTGTTCCCCAGGGCAGGGCAGCCCAGTTGCTGGGTAGTGATGCTGTATGTGGGGGTGGGGCCCAAGAGGGAACAATGGTGCTTGCTCAGCTCTCTCTTGGATTCCAGTCCCTTCCGCTGCTTCCCCTTCGCCTGGATTATCTGTGCACAAATGTGGGACCACCTGGTGAGCCAGCCGCCTTGAGCAGCCTCACTGGGTCTGCACAGTTGCCACCCCGTGCCCGGGGTCCACTCGCCGCCGCCTGCGCACCTGGGAACTGCCAGCCACTGCTGCCTGCGTACCCAGGTCCACCAACCTCCACTTTTTCCTGCCGCAACTCCACCCCTGTTACTGGTCTGGATGAATGGTTGTTGGACTTCCGTACAGTTCAATTTTCTATCAGTTCTGGTTGTTTTCTTGTTTCTAAATATTTGTTGTCTTTCATTTTGGTTGTGAGAGGAGGCACAGTGTATCCACCTACGTCTCCATCTTGGCCGGAAATCTAAAGAAATCTTTCTTAACTTCCTTCTCCTTTGAACTTCTATGGCATAGATCTTTATATCCCCCACAACTCCTACTATAATACTAGACACATAAAAGATACATAATCTAAAATGATTTAAGTGTGAATATAATTATGTGAAAAAAATCTTTGCTTTAAAAAACTGATTGAAAACAAATTTATCAAAATGTAAGTAAATGTTGGTATGGATTTTTCTTCTTTCCTCCATTTCATGAGTAGATTTAAAATTTTTCATTATAAAGGTATTAGAAAAACCTATATGTCCATTTAATAAATTACTCTTTGCTTTCACCATGCTGAAAAATTGTTATATGAAAAAACGTCACCCCTGGCTAGTGTAGCTCAGTGGATTGAACACAGGCTGCGAACCAAAGGGTCGCCAGTTCGATTCTCAGTCAGGGCACATGCTTGGGTTGTAGGCCAGGTCCCCAGTGGGGGCCATGTGAGAGGCAACCACACACTGATGTTCCTCTCCCTCTCTTTCTCCCTCCTTTTTCCTCTCTCTAAAAATAAATAAAGTATTTAGAAAAAACTTCAAGGATGCCACCACCAAAACACAAACATGCAAAATGGGAGGAAGTGTGTGGTACTAAAGACCCAGTTCCTGGAGTCACACTACTTAAGCTTAAAAATTAGTTTTGCCACTTGCTAGCTGTGTAACCTTGAGCAGAGTCTTGGTTTTTTGTGCCTCTGTTTCCTCACATATATATATCATATGTGAAGTGCTCAGAATACTTATTTGGTTAATGGCAACACTCAGATGTTAGCTACTGGTAGCAACAGTTGAAAATGGAATGGCTGCTGAAATCCCTGTACTTGCAAACAAGAGAGCTGATATTCAAAATTAAATGAGTCTCTGCATTTGGGTGACATATCTTAGTAAGTAGAACTTGTCGATAAAGCATCTTACAATGTATCTGTACTGTATATTATCCAAACTGCACTTGATTTGGCTCCAAATTTAACTATATGTGTGTCTCCATTCCACATATGAACATGGTCTCTAACCAAAATCTAATACAAAACAAGAGTTTCAAACCCAAAAGTGGTCAGTTCTGTTTCTCTGTCCGGGCTGATTTTTCAAAATAGCTTTCTCTGGTTAAATATTCCCCAGAAACCTAAAGGACAGAATGGAGATCGGGAATCAGACAACTTGCAGCTATGTCTTGGCTTCATTACAAATTCAACCAGCTGCCTTCAGAAAGTCAAATTTAGAGATATTTGTTCCCTCAAACATAAAATGGGGAAAACAGTTTGCTTTCTTATTTCCAAGACAGTGTAAAAAGCACACAGAACTCACATATCTGAGAAACAAGTTTCATACAAAACCAGCCGTTGATATCCAGTGCTACCCTGCTCATACCATGATAAATCATAAAAAGCCTGCCTTTTCTCCTTCCTCTTCCTATCTACTTTCTCCTCTTGATTCCCACAGTTAGGTCCCAGTCAGATGGACTTTGATGAGTATGAATCCAATTAGACTGTAAAGGCAGGAAAACAGCACCACTATACAGTAAAGTACTATTACGTGCATGTGATGGTTAATTTTATGTGTTAGTTTGACTGGGGTATCAGCTGCCCAGATATTTGGTCAAACGTAATTCTGGGTGTTTCTATGAGGGAGTTTATGAATGAGATTAACATTTAAATCAATAGAGTGAATAAAGCAGGATTGTGCTAGGAAATGCAGGTGGGCCTCATCCAATCACTTGAAGACTTAAGCAGAATAAAATGTTGATCCTCTGCTGAGTAAGAATTCTCCTGCCTGATGGCCTTCAAACTGAAGTATCGGCTTCTTCCAGCCTGCCAGCCTTGGGACTTTAACTGGGATATCAGGTCTCCAGATTTTGGATTTTTCAGCTTCCATAATTGAGTAAGCCAGTTCCTTATAGTAAATCCCTTTACATATATATATACTCCTATAATTCTGTTTCCCTAGGAAACCTTGATGCAGAGCAATGCCATTATTATACTGAAACATTGCAGATAAAACTTGAGTGGATTCAGATTATGCTTGAAAGCCAAAGAGAAGGTAGGGTTTTTCTAATAACAATGAAAGTCATATACAGATATACCTACAAGTCTCTGTATTTATGGCTGAATTAAAAATACATGTATAGTTCTTTAGAATACACATCATTTTCTAGTGGTTTCTTATCTAATCCAACTTGCAGCTTTGGGAATTTTTTGGCTTTAATAAATGAGTCACTTATACAGCTGAGAATTCTTTCTAAACATAGTGAACCAAGAGGGGTAGAGGCGAAATAAATAGGTTTGTTTCCTTGGGCAACCTGGTCATTAAATTTTATAGAATACTGTGGAGATTTTTTTTTTAAGATTTTATTTATTTATTTTTAGAGAGAAGGGAAGGAAGTAAAAAAGAGAGGGAGAGAAACATCAATCTGAGGGTGCCTTTCATGCGCCCCCTACTGGGGACCTGACCTGCAACTCAGGCATGCGCCCTGACTGGGAATCAAAGTGGTGACCCTTTGGTTCTCAGGCCCATGCTCAGTCCACTGAGCTACACCAGCCAGAGCCTGTGGAGATTCTTACATCTTCTAACCATGTCCTCAGATCACGTCAAAATCAGGCCACTGCCTACAGAAGGACAATGAAGGGCAGAAAGGCCTCATGTGAGATGGGACATGGTGTCCCGAGGACAGAAGATGGACCACATGAAGAATTGAAGCTGGAGATAGTAGGTGAAAATGAGGAACCCCAACACACTTTAGTAATAGCTAGAGAAAGTGAATTAGGAAAATCATCTTGGAGTAATTTTGGCTCATTAGTAATAATAAAAGAGCAAACCATCAGTTACTGCTGAAGGGCCTTCCTTGATCTTTGTCTCTTTTCCCCTGCTTGTTTGGTCACTTCGCTTTTCTGTCCAGAGTAGAAAACCACGGCAGCCTCCCTCTCGCAGCTCTGCTTCAGCCCTTCCTTCGGTCTCTAAGAACATTCTGCAGAGAATTCTGGGTTTCTATGGGCCACAGACCAGCTGAGTGGTTGGAGGCATCTTGTCTCATATACAGAAACTTCTCTAGGGAAGGGTTACAACAGTCTCCATGTTCCAAATAATTTTACCTAAGAGGTAGCATCCAAATGATAGGATCTAATTATTTTAGTATAATCACATTTTGAATCATGTAAATATTTTCTTCTTCCTTATTGTTTTCCCTTTTCTCTATGGGTATGAACATGGAGAGGAATTAGTTATATTTCAATTTCTTCTTTAATTATTTCAGGCCTATAATTTTCACCAATTGGGAGACAAAATCCAGAAGGCCTCGCAGGCCAGCTACTAGCAATGCTTGAAAAGGTAGATATATCTTGAGTCAGCAAATGGGAAAGGAAAGCATATTCAATTTTCTAAATATTTTTTTATTGTTCAAGTACAGTTTTCTGTTTTTTCCCCCACTCCTCCCCACCTCTCTCCCCTATTTCTACCCTACCTTGTTATTGTCCATGTAGCGTATTCAATTTTTTTAAATGGTCACATTTCCGAATAGTATTTGGGATGTTACATCAAGTACTGAATTGGTCCTAGGCAGCTGGTACTTACTAGGAAATTAATAGATAAGCAGAAAAACATTCACCTTCACTTTTAAAGAAGGGTTTTTTTTTTTTTTTAAAGTATACAAGTCCTTTGTCAAGCATACCAGTTGTGAATAATTTGTTCCAGTCTTGGCCTGCCTTTCCATTTTCTTTTTTTGAAGGATTTTATTTATTTTTTTATTTTTAGAGAGGAAGATGGGAGGGAGAAAGAGAGAGAAACCCTGGATGTGGAAGAGAAACATTGATCTGTTGTCTGTACCAGGTCCCCAACCGGGGACCTGGCCCGCAGCCTGGGCTTGTGCACTGACCAGGAATCTAACCTTTCACTTTGTGGGACAATCAATGCCCATCCACTGAGCCGCACCAGTCAAGGTGCTTTTCATTTTCTTTCTTTCTTTCTTTTTTTTTTTTCTTTTAGATTTTATTTATTTATCTTTAGAGGGGAAGGGAAGGAGAGAGGGAGAGAAACATCAATGTGCGGTTGCCTCTTGTATGTCCCCTGCCAGGAACTGGCCTGGCAACCCAGGCATGTGCCCTGACTGGGAATCGAACCGCGATCCTTCGGTTCGCAGGCCCGCGCTCAATCCACTGAGCTACACCAGCCAGGGCTTGCTTTTCATTTTCTTAGTGGTGTCTATTAAGGAAGAGAAGTTGTTGATTTTGATTGTCTAATTAATCAATTTTTTCCTTAGTGGTTATTGGTTTTATATTTTGTCTAAAAAATTGCCAGTCTCCAAATCATGAAGATGTTCTTTCATTCTTTCTTCTAAAAACTTTATAGTTGTAGCTTTTTCATTTAGATCTATGATCCTTCTGGAACTAATTTTTTTGTTTGTTTTTTAAATATATTTTATTGATTATGCTATTACAGTTATCCAATTTCTCCCCCATCATTCCCCTCCACCCTGCACACCCCCTCCCACCCACATTCTCCCCTTTAGTTCATGGCCATGTGTCATAAGTTCTTTAGCTTCTACATTTCCCACACTATTCTTGCCCTCCCCCTGTCTATTTTCTACCCACCGTCTATGCTACTTATTCTCTGTACCTTTTCCCCCCTCTCTCCTCCTCCTGCTCCCCTGCTGCTAACCCTCCATATGATCTCCATTTCTGTGGTTCTGTTCCTGTTCCAGTTGTTTGCTTCATTTGCTTTTGTTTTGGGTGTGGTTGTTAATATCTGTGAGTTTGCTGTCTTTTTTTTACTGTCATATTTTTTATCTTCTTTTTCTTAGGTGAGTCCCTTTAACATTTCATATAATAAGGGCTTGGTGATGATGAACTCCTTGAACTTGACCTTACCTGAGAAGCACTTTATCTTCCATTCCATTCTAAATGACAGCTTCGCTGGATAGAGCAATCTTGGATGTAGGTCCTTGCCTTTCTTGACTTGGAATACTTCTTTCCACCCACTTCTCGCCTGTAAGGTCTCTTTTGAGAAACCAGCTGACAGTCTGATGGGAACTCCTTTGTAGGTGACTATCCCCTTATCCCTTGCTGCTTCTAGAATTCTCTCCTTCATTTTAATCTTGGCTAATGTAATTATGATGTGCCTTGGTGTGTTCCTTCTTGGGTCCAACTTCTTTGGGACTCTCTGAGCTTCCTGGACTTGCTGGAAGTCTATTTCCTTTGCCAGATTGGGGAAGTTCTCCTTTATTATTTGTTCAAATAAGTTTTCCACTTGTTGCTCTTCTTCTTCCCCTTCCGGTACCCCTATAATTTGGATGTTGGAACGATTAAAGATGTCCTGGATGTTCCTAAGCCTTTCCTCATTTTTTTGAATTCTTGTTTCTTCCTCTTTTCTGTTTGGTTGTTTCTTTCTTCCTTCTGGTCCACTCCATGGATTTGAGTCCCAGTTTTCCTCCCATCTTTATTGGTTCCCTGTGCATTTTCCTTCATTTCACTTATTGTAGCCTTCATTTGTTCATCTAATTTGTGAGCAAAATCAACTAATTCTGTGAGCATCCTGATCACCACGGCTTTGAACTGTGCATCTGATAGGTTGGCTATCTCTTGGTCGCTTGGATAAATTGGCTCTGAGGCTTTGATTTGTTCTCCTGTTTGAGCCATTTTTTTTGGGGGGGGGGTCTGGTCACAACTGTCATGTAGTGAGGGGTGGAGCCTTAGGTGTTCCCCAGGGCAGGGCAGCCCAGTTGCTGGGTAGTGATGTATGTGGAGGCGGGGTCCAAGAGGGAACAATGGCACTTGCTCTGCTCTCTCTTGGATTCCATTTCCTTCTGCTGCTTCCCCTTCGCCTGGATTAGCTGCGTGCGAATGTGGGACAACCTGGTCAGCCAGCCCCCTTGTACGACCTCACTGGGTTTGCACTGTTTCCACCCCATGCCTGGGGTCCGCTAGCTGCCGCCTGTGCACCTGGGTCCGCCAACCTCCACTTTTTCCTGCCGCAACTCCACCCCTGTTACTGGTCTGGGTGAATGGTTGCTGGACTTCCGTACAGTTCAATTTTCTATCAGTTCTGTTGTTTTCTTTTTCTAAATCTTTGTTGTCTTTAATTTTCGTTGTGCGAGGAGGCACAGTGTGTTCACCTACACCTCCATCTTGGCTGGAAGTTGATGTAATTTGGAACTAATTTTTGTCTTTGGCATGAGATAGGGGTCAAGTTTTGTTTTTGTTTGCAATGTGTATCCAATTGTTTCAGAACCATTTGATAAAAATATGTTCCTTTCTATATTAAAATGCTTAGGTGACTATGTCAAAAATCAGTTGACCATACATATGTAGGTGTATTTCTAGGCTCTCTTTGTTGTACTAATCTATGTTGTACTTGTGCTTATATTACGTGGTTTTGACTATTGTAGCTTTATGATGAAACTTGAAGTTCAGTAGTGTACGTCTTTGTTGTTCTTTAAGTTTATGTTGACTACTTTAGGTCCTTTGTGTTTCCATGTGAATTTGAGGTCAGTTCATCAATTCTACTTTAGAAAAAAGTACAAGTGTTGATAGTGGGCATCTCTGCCTTGCTCTTGCTTAGGAATAAAATATTATACATTGCATTACTGCACTTTCCATAGATATTCTTTATCTGATTAAGGTAGCTCCTATTTATTTCTAGTTTGCTGAGAGTTTGGGGTTTCCAAAATCATGAATAGGTGTTGCATTTTGTCAAATACTTTCTATCTAAAGAGATGATAATGCAATAATATATTGTTAAGTTTATTATCTTGACTTTTAAATGTTAAACCAACGTTGTACTCCTTTGATAAACCCTACTTGGTTGTGATGTGTTATCCTTTTTGTGTATTAATGAATTTTATTTTCTAATATTTTGTTAAAGATGTTTTTATCTATATGTGATAGCCAGACCCTGGCCAGTGCCCCAGGAGCCAAGGGGAGAGGTGCAGAGGAAGTGCCGCATTGCCTGGGTAACCAGGATAGCTTGGCACCCAACACAGGTACACTACCGGTCTCCTCACCCTCACCTCAGGAGGCCCCGGGAGGAAACCATTGCGCTGAGCTTATAGAAGGCTAGCAAGGGTGATTGGCTAAGGGAAAAACCCTCTACTCCTTTAGAAATCCGGTGGAGACCTATCAGTCTAACCTGGGAGACAGGATTGGTTGGGTTGGGGGACTGACCCTTCCAAAGCGTGCAGAAGTTGGAGCACTTGGCTTGGCCCACAGGGGTGGGTTATATAAATTGAGGGGACAGCCCCACTCTCTCTAGAACCCACCGCTCGTCCAGGTGTGCGGGCCACTCACTGCTTTGTGGCTGGCAGAGGCTAAAGCCAGAATGCAACGTGGAACAAGCCAAGCTCCCTGGATAATCATGCAGGAGCCACCTGCAGTTCCCAAAGGACTGTATTTTTTCAGTGGAAGAAGGAACTCTGGGTACAGCCTTCAACTAGTCTGACACAGAGTGGCTGGGTTTTCCAGAGGGGATGGACTTTGAGGCAGAATCCTGCCATCCTGCCAGATTCTGCAGCTTTTGGGTAAAGGAACTCTTTCCCTTTCCCACCAAACCTCCGCCTCTGGAATCTGCCTATATGGGTGGCAGCATGCAGCTGAATACCATTTCTGTTTGGTAACATGTATGAAATGTTGGTCTATAGCTGTTTTCTCCCCCATTCTCTGCCTTGTATTAGGGATATGTGGATAAATCGCAGAGAATTATTCTCTGCTCTCAGTAAATCTTGAAGATTTAAAAAAAAAAAGTAGTCTCCATTTCCACAACGCTCTCGAACAATCAACATAGGATAACACTTCAACAAACTCATATAAGTGGCCAATAACTACCATGAATACAAGATTTATTTCCCATTTATTTATGATATTTCAGGGGTTGAAACAGTGCATAAAAATCCATTTTCTTCTCATATAAAGTGAATTTGTTAATCCACTATTATCTTCAGAATCATTGTAATAAAAACTCTACCTGAAAAGGGTAATACAAAAAGAGAACTTCAAGGTCCCAAAAGTTGTATAAAAGCCCTGGCTAGTGTAGCTCAGTGGACTGAGTACAGGCCTGCAAACCAAAGGATCACGGTTCGATTTCCAGTCAGGGCACATACCTGGGTTGCAGGTCAGTTCCCAGCAGGTGATGCATGAGAGGCAACCATACATTGATATTCGTCTCCCTCTCTCCTTCCCTTCCCCTCTAAAGATAAATTAAAAAAAAAAAAAGTTGTGCAAAAGTTATAATTGGCATTAAAAACAAAAAAATAAACTACTAAAGGCTTGGCTTTCATTCTTTTTCTGATATTTGGCTTCTAATCTCTCCCTTAGGACAGTGGTTTTTAAAGTCTGGTGTGCATCAGAATCACCTGGAGAACTCAGAGGAAAGGCCTGGGTCTCTGTAACTTGGTACCAAGTTCTCCAGCAGTGATTTGTTTTCAAACCAGACCGATCGAAGTCACCTGGGAAGCTTTGAAAACTAGCAAATTCCAAGGCTTCACCTCCAGAAATGTTCATTCAGTAGGTTTGAGGTTGGAGCCCAGAAATCTTAAAACCCTACCCGATTTAGCAGTTAAATTAGCTAATGATTTTCTATCTACTTCCACCCCCAGACAAAAGTCTGTACATAATATTCATTTGGTGTGGCTGTTAAGTGCTAGCCACCCAGATTGCTCCTAAGCAAGTTGCCTCACAGGGTTTTGTTCTAGTAACCTCTCCCTGTTCTTCCATTCACAATCTCAGAGCTGCAAGGAACAGGCAATGAGGCCCCACTGGCAGCATTATGCATCAAGACATCAACCCAGAAACCTGCAAACCCTGCCCCTACCCTATGGTAGGGAGACAATTAGACCCTGATGTGAGAAGTAATTTCTTAGTGGAAAGAAAATTACTCTCATAATACAAAATAGATAGTTTAAAAGCTTGACTATTCTTTTTTTAACCCTCACCTGAGGATATGTTTATTGCTTTTGAAAGAGATAGAGAGATCGATTGCTTGCCTCCTATATGTGCCCAACTAGGGCTCAGACCTGCATCCTAGGTCCTAGGTATGTGCCCCAACCAGGGATTGAACCTACATTTTTTTTGTGAGTGTGCATAGGATGATTCTCCAACCAACTGAGCCACCTGGCCAGGGTAAGTGTGACTGTTCTTGAAGCCAAGACAAGAGAAAGCTACCATATTTTCTGGACTATAAGATGCACTCCCCCCTCCACCCCCGCAAATTTGGGAGGAATAATGGTTGTTAATGCTGCTGTTTTGTTTACATTTACATTGGTGAAATTTTATGTTATTAAATATTTTACTACATTTTTTGCTTCAAAATTTTTTTTCCTATTTTCCTCCTCTAAAACCTAGGTGTGTCTTATGGTCTGAAAAATAACGGTAATTATGGGTTTAGAAGCTTCAAAAATACAGTGACTTTTGAGTCACCTCCAGTAGCCCAAAACTCAAAGATATCAGCTCTACCTCTTCTGCATCTCAGAATCAGATAGTTACAATTCCAAGTTACAATTTGGAATTCAGAAATTCAAATTCCAAGACAGAAAGAATCTGAAAGCCTGACCTGCAAGGAATTTGGGAAATGACCTTTGATTTCATTTTCCTCTCAATCCGAAGTCACATCAGATTGATATCTCAACATATATCAGATGGAAATATAAGCTCAAAGGCAGCTGAGAATTATGATCCTTAAGACACAGATACTGATTTGTAATCCTTCCCACAAAGCCCCAGATCACAAACTGAGTGACGAGGTGACCTTACACAAGAGGCACTATCTGGGCCACGTGAGCCAACAGCAAGTGAGAACCCAGTTGCGGGAGATGCAGAAATGCACCTAGGTCCCAGGTGTCATTTCTTGGTGATGATGGCCTTCCTTACTAGACAATCAGCAGGAGACAATTCAAATGTATTTAAGAAACTTGCTGAGTGGGCAATCAAAGGGAAGGGATTAGAACTGGGCGGGAAAGCTTGCAGAACACTCCTAGCAGCAGCCCCAGCTGGAGGAGGGTTTGGTTTGTAGGTTGATGTAGTCCCCTTGGGTGGACAAAGACACATCTTCTCTGAAATTGCTCATCATCTTTTCAATAAGGACTCTGAAAAACAAATAAAAATAAGTCTGAAAAGCTGGACTGAGGAAAGGGAGAAACAGCAGACATTGTCTGTCTTAACACCAAATGCCGTTTCAGGAAAGGCATAAGGTTTGTCCCTAGTTACTGCAGGAGAGAGGGCAGCATCCCTGACCTTCAGAAGCTGGTATTTCAGTCTGTTCTTAGTTGCTCAGAAACAAGAAGAGAAGGTCCAAGAAGAGAAGGGCAGTGGAAGATGGGCACATCTGTGTGCCCATGAGCTACTCACCTCATGGCCTCATTAATATTTTTGTTCTCCTTGACTGATGTTTCTGTCCATCCTATGAAACCGTTCTCCTTACTGAACCGGTCAACCTGGTCTCGGCTCACTGCCCAAGGGGACAGATCGCACTGGCAAGGACAGTAAACAAAAAGCAACACCATAAACTTCCTGGGAACAGGAACACAGCTCAGATACTGCACATTTAAAACCTTTCCACCAATGGCTAAGAACAGCAGCATCTAAACTCTACATTCAACATTCTTCCCAAAGAAAGTCTCAACATTCCTTGAAAGGAGGTAGAGATGATTTCGCCAGCTCGAGAAGGGAAAGTGGATGTCCAGACCTGAAGAGCATTTCAGACAGCTTGCTTTCCCATCAGAGACTGCAGCCAGCGGCCATTTTCCTAGACTGACCACGTACCTTGTTGGCCAAGAGCAGGCAGGGCACAGGCTTTCCATTGGGCAGTGTGAGCTTGCTGTCCAGGTCCTGTTTCCATTTCTGGCTGTTGCTGAAGGTAGTGGCATTGGTAACATCAAACATAATAACACAGGCAGAGGCATCCCGGTAGTAGAGTCGTGTCATGGATGTGAAGCGCTCCTGTCCTGGGAGGAGAGGGAAATTCTCTAGGGGGTGATCCTGGGAACCAGGCCCACGCCCCTTCTAACACCCTGCCCTTGCTGCCTTTGCTGTGGGAGAGAAGGCAGTGTGCATGGCACTTGAGTTCGGATGCTGTACCCAGATTCTCCAAGTCTAAGTCCCTGTTCTGTCATTTACTATTTATGTGACTTTGGACTCACATTGAGCTTTCAGTGGCTAATTATTTCCCGTCTGTAAAGTGGGGACAGAGAAGTGGCTTTATCATAGGGTCATTGCAAGGAATAATGAGTCAGTGAACCCAAAATGTTTAGAAAAGTGCTTAACACATAATAAGGGTTAGCTATTACTATTGCCTCTATTTTCTGGGTAACTGGTTTCTCACCAAGGTTTGCTGAAAACCTGGAAAAAGCACACTTCCGCTGCTGCGGGAGCATCCACCCACAGCCTGGACAGTCCGCCACCTTGCTGGTCCCTCCACCTCCACAGATACTGCTTTCCTTTTTTTCTTTTTTTAGATTTTATTTATCTTCAGAGGGGAAGGGAAGCAGAGAGGGAGAGAAACATCAATGTGCGGTTGCCTCTTGTATGTCCCCTGCCGGGGACTGGCCTGGCAACCCAGGCATGTGCCCTAACTGGGAATCGAACCGCGATCCTTTGGTTCGCAGGCCCGCGCTCAATCCACTGAGCTACACCAGCCAGGGCACTGCTTTCCATTTATTTGCTTATTCAGGGCAAGACATCTGCAGAAAACACCTACAAAAGTTCTATGTCTATTCAGCTCATGCATCCTCAGAGCAGCTCCAGTGACCTTTCCAGCCTCAGGAATAAAACTTCTGGTTTTACTGCTCCCTATTTTTCTCTGGGAGCTGGCCGGTTAAAATGAAATTTCACCTTCTGTTTCTATGCAGTCTTCCCAGCGTACCTGCAATATCCCACAGCTGGAGCCTCACCATCTCTGAGTCAGACCACTGGAGAACCTTCAGAGCGAAGTCCACTGAAAATACATGTATAAATATACTGAATAAAACTTACCTTTAAACAACCCACAGAACAACCATAGATCAAATATGCAGTTACAACACTAGGGATACACAACTCCTATTTATTTATTCATTTAATTTTTAAGCCCTCAATGATCTGAGCCCACACTCATGTATTAAGTATAGGACAGCTCATTTATACTCATTCTCAGAAGGGAGTTTTTGCTCTTGCTCTCTTGTCAAACCAATTTATTTGATACTACTTCTCTCCAAGGCTGGAGATAGGAGGGTGGGGGTAATTACAAAAATGATTCCTAATCACAGCCAGGGGTGTCCAACCCTCGGCCAGAGGGCTGCATGCAGCCCAGGATGGCTATGAATGCGGCCCAATACAAAATCGTAAATTTACTTAAAATCTCTTTTTTTGCTTATCAGTTTTTGTTAGTGTTTGTGTATTTAATGCATGATCCAAGACAGCACTTCTTTTTCCAGTGTGGCCTGGAGACGCCAAAAGGTTGGACACCCTTGTAATCTGGGAGATTTAGGGGTTTTCTCAGGGAAGGGATGATGGGGTTCTAGAAGGGGGAAATGAGGTAAGTGTGGTGGCTTTTGACTATTCTACATTCAATTTCACTCTTGGCTTGTAATACAATTGTATTATGATAAAAACATACCCTCGGGGGAATTCTACATCCTCCATAAGGCGTAGAAATGATCTTGGGCAGGAATGGGATAAAGTGAAAAGGTCCCAGAAGATTCTCAGAAAGAAGACACTGTATGGATGGTACTTAAGAGTTGTGCTGGCTCAGCTGGTTGGAGTGCTGTCCAGTAGACCACAGACCCAAAGGTCATGGGATCAATTTCCAGCTGGGGATGGTGTGAGAAGGCAATGGATCAATGTCTTTCTCCCACATCAATGTTTTTTTTTTCCCTCTCTCTCTCTCTCTCCTTGTCTTCCTCTCTCTCTAAAAGCAATGAAAAAATGCCCTTGGGTAAAGAAAAATAAAGCAAAAAAGTTATGTTGCTGGAATACACTGCAACATACGCAGATGCGGAGACCCTGTGAATTAAGGCTCAATGAGTGTGCCAGTGGAAGAGAGCTTTTTGATAAGGAGAGAAATAGGATCACTTCTGAGGTTCGGAAACATATTCTTCCATATCTGTGACAGAAATAAAAGCTAGGGAGAATTTTATTCTAAATTCTGGGGGGAAAAAATTAGCCAGAATCATGTATATTCTTTACTAAAGGAAAACTAGAGCAATTGCTAAAATTAGTGGGACATTTTTAAACCAAATCCATGAAATAGGGACCCTCAGCTTATTTAAGAGTTGGGGGGAAGAGTAGTTTAAAACTTTAAACTTTTAATTTTGCGGGATGTTTCTTTTCTTTTTTAAAGATTTTACTTACTTATTTCTAGAGAGAAGGGAAGGGAAAGAGAGGTAAAAGACACATCAGTGTGTGGTTGCCTTTTGTGAGCCACATACAGGGAACCCAGCCAGCAACCCAGGCACATGCCCCAACTGGGAATTGAACCGGCAACCCTTTGGTTCACAGGCCCATGCTCAAGTCACGGAGCTATACCAGCCAGCACTTGCTAGATATTCTTAAGAAGGATGCTTTAATTGCAATGTAAATGCTTGTTAACTTGTTAAAATTTTGTGATAAATACCAGCACACATTTTCAAAATTTACATTGCTGAAAGTTTTTCCCCTTTAAAAAAAAATTGTTTTAATGGAGATATATGTTTGTTACTCTCCCCCTTCACCAACTCAGCTAAGCACCTTCTACTTAACAAAAGGGCATTTCCAACTTCTTGGGGGGGGGGGGAAGAGTCCGACGGACCACACTTATAAAGAAATAAACTCTTAAGGTGTTCCCTTCCTTCCTTCCTCTCTAAACCAGTCTGAGAGAAAAAGAGGTGGGGAGATAGGTCAAAGACGTAGTGTATTTCACATTCTTGAAGAATTCCTAGGTTGCCTTTATTTAAGCAATCAATGGGCAATAAACACCCCGCTCATCAGCCCTGACAAGCATCTGATTGTGTGGCCTACAGGCTTTCCCACGCAGACATCCCCCAAACAGAGCTAGGCCAGGTTAAATGCCTTCCTGCCGCCTGCACCTGCCTGGAACTTCGTGAGGCACAGGGCAGCAGCCCCGGCTGGCACCTCACCAGGCCCTCCACGGGGTCTTAGGGCCTCTGCGGGTATGAGATTTGCCCAGGACCGCTTGGGGATGCTGCATGCAGGAAGAGACCTGGGCTCCGAGTTCCCTCGCGGAGCGCAGCGACTGCTCATTTTCTTCTCCCCCCTTCCCTACACCTCATCTTCACTTCTCCGCCAGTTCCCTTCTCCGGCAATCAGCTCAGACTAGGAAATCCTAACTCAGGAAACCCAAAAGAGGCATGCAAATCACATACCCGCAGTTAGCCTCTCTAGGATCCCAGACACCGAGGAAAGACCCAACGACAACAGATCCCCAGCTCCCACCCCACTGGAGTCCACATCTCGAGTCCGCGCTCCGGGCCTCTTGTCCATCCCTTCCCGCCGCGACGGCTCACCTCCCACCGTGGACTTGTAGTGTTTGCTGAAGCTGTCCTGAGAATATCTTTGCACCAGGGACGTCTTGCCCACCGCAGCGTCCCCCACCACCAGCACTTTGAACAGGTGGTCGCGGCTGCCCATGGCTAGCAGGGTGGACGTCTGAGGGAGGCGGGAAGTGGGGGAGTCGGTTTTAACCCCTTTAGCTCCTGACGCCCTTCAAACTGAAGTTCAGCATTCCGCCCACCGCCTGTTAGGGCTGCTCTGACAAGAAAGCAAAAAGGGAAACTTGGCACTGAACCTTTACGCGCTTCCTCCCGGCGCGGCCGCAGCCTGGGTGGGGCGCAGGGCACGAGCTCCGAGCCCCCAGCTGTTTGCACCTTCTCCCTGTCCGGGCCGGGCTTGCCGAGAAACGGAACGAGGCTTAGTGGTGTATCACCCGCCGGGACTTCCCCAGAGCGGCCCCAGCCAGCGACTAAACTTGGCGAGCTTATTTCCCGGGTTTGGCAGAAGATGGGGGCCCTCTCTCCACTGAACAAACCAATCTCGGAGGAAGGAGCAGCTCACGCCTTCACTACCCCGACCCAGCAGGCGCAGTCTCGCTCGCCCACTCCGCACGCGTCACGTGCAGGGTTGCTTAGAGAACTACATTTCCCAGTTTACCTCGCGGTGAAGAGAACCAGTCAAGTGCGGAGACTGCCCGCGAGAGCCTCCTGGGAAGTGTAGTTTATGAAGTTGTGGTTTTTTTTTTTTTTGGTTTGTTTTGTTTTTAAAAACTTACACAAAGTTTCGAGGCTTTCGACCTCCTTCAGCCTTTCGGAATCTTATTTTAAAGTAATTTTGGAATAGAAAAGATTCTTAAGAGAGATTCTTTTCACATGATGTCAGCTGCCTGTCTGTCCCCAGATAGGTTTCTCATTATATTTAAAGGTTTTATGGAGCTAAGATTAAAAATTATTCCATAGATTCCCTAAATTATTCCACTACTATAAGATCAAGCCTCATCACTCATGCTCCAAGTGAAGTCCGTTCCTGTTCTTTCAATTAGTTACACAAACCCAGGATCTTGTGAGCATGATAGAAGCCAACTCTTACATTTCCTCCATGACCCCAGTATCGTATCAATCAAGTTCAGGGATATTAGATCAAGAGATTGACCCTTACAAAGCCCATGCTGTTAATGTTAGTTATTAGCATTAGTAAATGTTAATAATAATTATGCTAGCCACAGCATTAAAGACAGACAGAAAACAAGAGTTCCTCGTTCTCACTTCCACAATCCCTAGTCCAGCTACACTGGTCATATATCATTTGAGCTAGAAGCTAATTTGGAGTACGTCGAAAGTCCTCCTCCATTTGTTGCTTCTGTTGTGCATGAATAATAGTTACACTATAGTTTTACAAATAATTTTGACTTTTCAACCAGTAACTTTTTTGACCTGCCTGTCCTTTAGGTAAGAGGTAAGGCGATAATGAGCTTCATAGCAAGCAGAATAAGCCCTGTTGCACACGCATTTCTTGGGAATGGAAGAGAAAGCAGCAGGGCCATAGGTAAACAGCCCTGCCCAGATTCCCTGACAGAGGGCTACCACTCAAACGTTCTGTGAGGGAAAAAACATCAGCATGGTTCACAGTTTACTTAGCCCAAAATGTCTGTTACCCAGGTAGGAGAAGTCAGGCTGGGCTATTCATATTCCAGGATATCTCAGATATCTTTCCAATGGACTTTTCTTTTTTTAAAAAAAGATTTTATTTACTCATTTAGAGAGAGTGGAAGGGAGGGAGAGAAACATCAATGTGTGGTTGCCTCTCACATGGCCTGGCACTGGGGACCTGGTCTGCAACACAGGCATGTGCCCTGACTGGGAACCGAACTGGCAGCCCTTTGGTTCGCAGCTGGAGCTCAATCCACTGAGCTACACCAGCCAGGCCAATGGACTTTTCTTACTTCCTATTGGCTTTGGCGTAGTTGACCACTCCTTGAAATTTGTTTCTCACATGACTTCTGTGACACTGTTCTTCCTTGTTTGCCCTCTCTTTTTCTGATAATCGCCTTTCTACCTTCATGGTTTCTTCCCATCCCATCATCTCATAAATGAGTATTTCCTCAGGTCCCTGAGCTGATCGTCCTTTAAACTCTTTATTTAGTAAATTTCCATTGGTCCCAAATGTCTCTCTGAGTCTACTTTATTTATATATTTATTGCCAATCAATTGCGTTCAACTGCTGTAAAGGTACATCTGCGTGGCAGTCCTGCCACAGCCTCCCTCTCTCTGTATCACCACGAAAACAGCTCCTTCCTCAGCTTCCCTATTTCTGTCACTGTCCGCATTGTGTCTTCCCTCCACTCGGGTTTTAGACCTCATGCATTTTTTTAAAAGATTTATTTTATTGTAGGAGGAATACTCAACACTAGATCTACACTTTTAACGACTTTTTAAAAAATATTTTATTTATTTATCTTTAGAGAGAGGGGAAGAGGAGGGAGAAAGAGAGGGAGAGAAACACCGGTGTGTGGTTGGTTCTCACACGCCTCCCACTAGGGACCTGGCCTGCCGCCCAGGCATGTGCCCTGACTGGGAATCGAACCAGCAACCCTTCGATTTGCAGGCTGACACTCAATCCACTGAGCTACACTAGCCAGGGTCACTTTTAACAAATTTTGAAGTGTGCAATACAATACAGAAAAAATACAAATTTTAAAGTGTGCAATATAGGTACAAGGCTTCACAAAAGATTCTAGAATTATTCATCTTGTTTAACTGAAACTTGCATACCTTGATTAGTAACTACCCATTTCTTCCTCCCCCACCTCTTTTTTTTTTTAAACGATTTTATTTATTTATTTTTAGACAGAGTGGAAGGGTGGGAGAAAGAGAGGGAGAAAAACATCAATGCGTGGTTGCCTCTCACATGCCCCTACCTGGGGACCTGGCCCGCAACCCAAGCATGTGCCCTGACTGGAAACATACCAGCCATCCTTTGATTCACAGGCTGGCACTCAATCCACTGAGCCACACCAACCAAGGCTCTCTCCCCCAGCTCTTAACAACCACTATTCTGTTTTTTGATTCTATAAATTTGACTGTTTTAGATACCTTATCTAAGTGGAATCATGCAGTAGTTATCTTTCTGTGACTTGGTTGTTTCAAGTAGCATAATTCCGTAAGTTTCATCCATGTTGTTCTTGTTGCATAATTTTTTCTTTTTAAAGGCTGAGTAATAGTCCATGCATGCATATACCACTTATCTTTACCTGTTCATCTGTTGATTGTTGTTTGTTTTTATACATTGGCTATTGTAAATAGTGCTAACTTGGGAGTTATGTCTCTTCAAGATCTGATTTCAATTTTCTTGGATAAATACCCAGAAGTGGGATTGCTGGATCATAGGTAGTTCTATTTTTAAGTTTTTGAGGAACCTCCATACCATTTTCCATAATGGCGACACCATTTTGCATTTCCATCAACAGTGTGCAAGGGTTCCAACTTCTCTACATCCTCACCAACAGTCGTTGTCTTTTGGGTTTTTCATAATAGCCATCCTGACAGGTGTGAAGTGATATCTCATTGTGGATTTGATTTGTATTTCCCTGATGATTAGTGATGCTGAATATTTTTTCATATACTTGTTGGCTACTCATATGTTGTCTTTGGAGAAGTCTGTTAAATCTTTAGCCATTTTTTTCATCATGGTTATTAGTTCTTTTTGCTACTGCAAAAAGAAAATTGAGAGTTATTAGTATTTCCTTTTACACACAGGCCTGTACAGCCCTCTCCCTTTAAAAAAGCCAGTCACCACATCCTACTGATTCTTCCTTCATAAACAATTCTCCCACCCATTCTTTCTGCTTCATATCCAGTGCCACTTCCATTATCTCACACCTGGATCATCTTTGATGACCTGCTTTTTGGTCTCTGGGATTCTAATTTCTCCTGCCTTCAAGTCATCCTACACAACTGGCCAGGATGACTCCCCTAAGGCATCATTGTTTGTTCCTACATTGTCTACCCACTATCCCCAAACTGGCCAACCTCCCTGAGCTGGTGTCCCGAGCTTTCCACGCACTGGCCCCACCCCGACCAACCAACCTTATCTCACCTTATCTCAAACAGGAACTCTCCACCCCCTACAAGGTCAGATTCTTTATATTATTTTTTTTAATTTTTAAGTATAATTTATTGATTATGCTATTACAGTTGTCCCATTTCCCCCCTTCACTCCCCTCCACCCTGCACACCCCATCCCACCCACATTCTCCTCCTTTAGTTCATGTCCATGTGTCATACATATCAGTTCTTTAGCTTCTACATTTCCCACACTATTCTTGCCCTCCCCCTGTCTATTTTCTACCTACCGTCTATGCTACTTATTCTCTGTACCTTTTCCACCCCTCTCCTCCTTCAACTCCCCTGTTGCTAACCCTCCATGTGATCTCCATTTCTGTGTTTTTGTTCCTGTTCTAGGTGTTTGCTTAGTTTGCTTTTGTTTTAGGTGTGGTTGTTAATAATTGTGAGTTTTCTGTCATTTTACTGTACATATTTTTGACCTTCTTTTTCTTAAATAAGTCCCTTTAACATTTCATATAATAAGGGCTTGGTGATGATGAACTCCTTTAACTTGACCTTACCTGAGAAGCACTTTATATTCTCTTCCATTCTAAATGAAAGCTTTGCTAGATAGAGCAATCTTGGATGTAGGTCCTTGCCTTTCTTGACTTGGAATACTTCTTCCTAGCCCCTTCTTGCTTGTAAGGTTTCTTTTGAGAAATCAGCTGACAGTCTGATGGGAACTCCTTTGTAGGTAACTTTGCCTCCTTTTCTCTTGCTGCTTCTAGGATTCTCTGCTTCATTTTAATCTTGGGTAATGTAATTATGATGTGCCTTGGTGTGTTCTTTCTTGGGTCCAACTTCTTTGGGACTCTCTGGGCTTCCTGGACTTCCTGGAAGTCAACTTCCTTTGCCATATTGGGGAAGTTCTCCTTCATTATTTGTTCAAATAAGTTTTCAATTTCTTGGTCTTCCTCTTCTCTTTCTGGCACCCCTATGATTCGGATATTGGAATGTTTAAAGATGTCCTGGAGGTTCCTAAGCCTATCCTCATTTTTTTTGAAATCTTATTTCTTCACTCTGTTCTGGTTGGATGTTTCTTTCTTCCTTCTGGTCCACACTGTTGATTTGAGTCCCAGTTTTCTTCCCATCACTATTGGTTCCCTGTACATTTTCCTTTATTTCACTTAGCACAGCCTTCATTTTTTCATCTAATTTGTGAGCAAAATCAACCAATTCTGTGAGCATCCTGATTACCAGTGTTTTGAACTGTGCATCTGATAGGTTGGCTATCTCTTCATCGCTTAGTTGTATTTGTTCCGAAGCTTTGGTCTGTTCTTTCATTTGGGCCATTTTTTTTTTTTTTTTTTTTTTTTTGTCTTGATGCTCCTGTTATATATGAGGGGCGTAGCCTTAAGTGTTCACCAGGGCAGGTCAACTCACATCACTGGGTTGTGATGCGGTGTGTAGGGGAGGGGTCTGAGAGGGAACAATGGTGCTTTCTCTGCTCTCTGCGGGATTTTGGTCCCTTCCCCCACTTCCCCTAAGCAAATTGGGCCCTTCTGGTGCTGATTCCTGTGTGGGTGGGTCTTTCCAACTAACTCTCTTGTGAGGCTGGGAGTTTCTACCGGCAGCTCAACCCCCACAGGTGTTTTCAATCAGTGGTGTGAGGCTTTATTTCTCCACACTGGGACCCTGGGTTGTGCGTTGGTCCCGCTCCCCAGTTTCACCTGGTTTATCTGCGCAGGAATGTGGGGCTTCCCAGTCCACCACCCGCCACCTTGCGGGCCAGCTGCAGCCTTGCTGGCCTCGCCCTATTTCACAATCCGCCACCTAGCTGGGTCCACCAGTCACAGCCTTGCATGCCCCAGTCCACCATCTGCTGCTTTGCCGTGAGTCCTTTCTGCCCCCCTACTGGTCTGGATGAATGTGTCTTCTTTAATTCCTTGGTTGTTGGATTTCCATACAGTTCAATTTTCTGTCAGTTCTGATTGTTTTTTATTTTAAAATTGTTGTTGTCCTTTTGGTTGTGCAAGGTGGCACAGTGTGTCTACCTATACCTCCATCTTGGCCGGAAGTCTTCTTTATACTCTTTAAAAGACCAATTTCTTTTTTCACTTGGTGTCTTTGCCTAGGGTGTTTCACCTATCAGAATACCCTTCAGGCTTCATTTTTTTTCACCAGTATTTTACCACAGTTGAAATTCTTAAGGGCTCTAATTAAATATGGACATTCTGATTATCCGGGGTTGAGGGAGGACCCACAGGAATCTGCCTTTTTCACAAGTGCTCAGGTGCTTCTTAGACCAGTTTCCAGTTTGAAAAATGCTGCTTTAAGGCCTGACCTAAGTATGAAATCATTTATAAACAGTTCCTTTATTATTGCAGCCCGGATTCATTATGTGGCATTTACAATCTGTTCGAATTATGGTTGCTTAACTATGTAAACTATGTAACAGTTTATAATTATTTAATTTATAAGCAACCAGCATATTGCAAAGTAAACACAGACTTCAAATACAAAAATTTGGCCCAGTGTCTGTGAGGAAAACTACTCGAAGCTTCTCCAATCAGAAAGGTAAGGAGTGAAGATTTGAGAGGGGAGCTTAGCGAGTTCCTAGTGTCCCCACCAAGTCCGACTGTTCCTTTGATGGGGGTGGGGTGTATTTCTTCCATAATAAGTTGCAGTTTCCCAGAGACAGTTTAATACAGGAGAGGGAAAGCATGCTCAGAGTGCCAAACAACTGACTTGCATATACGTGATTGGAACATCATTTTTGGGAAGCTGGCAAAAATGGTCAGCCTTACTCTGTTACTGTCACATTTCCTATAGGTGTCTGCCTCTCCTTTTTACTTCTCACTCTTTATTTTGAAAAATTTCAAACCCATGGAAAAGATAAAAGAAGAGTACAATGCATATCGGTAGGTCCTTCAGCTGGATTTCCAAAGACTAGCACTTTGCCATGTCTGCTTTGTCTCGTGTGTGTTAAACAATTTGAAAGTGCATCACACTAAATACAGCAACAGCTCCTAACCCTGAAATTCTTCGACAAAATCAAAGTACCATTCTCATATCTAAGCAAATCTACATTAGCTCTATAATATCAGAAACAGTTTACATTTACATCTGTCAGTCACACTGACCACATTTCAAGTGCTCGATTGCCACATGCGGCTAGTGGCTACTATATTGGACAGTGCAGATACGCAGATATAGATGAGTCCAGGCTAGTTGTCTTGAAGAAAGAAAGACCCACATTCTGTATTATCTGATTGTTTTCTTGAAATGAGATTCTGGCAAGAGTCTTTTGTAGAGGATGCGGTGTATATCTTATTATGTCACTAATTTATGGTGGTGGTGGGTGATGCCTACAGTATGAATTCAGTAAATACTTACTAAAGGAGTGACCCAGCACTAGCAATCTCCTAAGAACTTGGGAGCTTGACTTCAAATAGAGGAGAAAGAGCTTATACAATCTCCAGACCCCCAGCACTGTCTGCCCACAGAGCAGAAAGGTGCTTTGTAACATGAAATGGGGACTGAAGTGACACAGCAAGTGGCCTGGCAGCATGGAGCAGGGTGAACCCAGAGAAGGGTGAGGCCAAGGGCTATTGCCATCAGCCCCAAACTCCAGGCTCACTGAAATAATCTCAACTTTCCGGTGATTGCGTTGGGCACAGAGGCAGTTTGATGAGATGCTTGTGACCCAGCTAAGCATTCAGCTGGAAGGCTCAGTAGCAAGGTGCCCTGGGAAATGCTCTGCAGAGAGACAGGGGCTGGCAGGCTCACAGAGCAGCTGGTGGATCACTCATCTGTGGGCCCCTGCCCAGGAGTTGGGGGCTCGCTCTGAGCCTGTGACTACCTAGGAGAAACATCAAACTCTAGTTTTTACTGCTTTTGTTCCCACATTTGCCTTTTTGCATGGATACACCTTCTTTCCACCCAAAATAAGGAGCAGGGAAAGAAGAAGGAAAAGGGTGGAAACGGGAGGGGAAACTTTGGTATAAAAAACTGTATGGTCCCACTGTCGATGTGGCACTGGGAAAGTCCCATCTGTAAAATGAAGGCGTTCCTGCTCAACACAGATGATTCTATCCTGATTTCCTGTATCTTTTGAACTTTGTAAGAGGAGAGAATGGCAAAGATTATTGTATCTATAGGCCATCTCAGTCACCCCCAACACCCTCATCCCCCAAGAACTGGAAATGCCATCATCTTCTTCTCAGAGCTCAACTCTCAATCAGCATTAACAAGAGGTGCCCAGGCAACAGACTGGACTGAATGAATGTAGGAACATATCTAAAGAAGGAACATGTGGATCTGAAGGGAAGCTGGTCAGCAGCAAAGACAGGAGCTGCTGAGAGAACACAGCCACACCTCTGGGCTCTGTTTGGCAGAGTCCGGAGTCTTATGGAGAAACAAGGAGACTCATGCAGCTGACGAACAGGGCCTGATGCCATTCTGTTTTCAAGTTATAGTACTAACATCTCTGTTAGGATTGCAAACACTCCACGCACTGAGCGTCTGCCTTCCTGTGTAGCTGCTTCCATGAAGTGGGTGCGCCGGTCAGGCTGCCATGTCCGTTGGGCCCACTTGCCATCTGGGCTTATGCACAGGCCTCTGTGAGTTTGTGGGTCCAAATCAGCCTCCCCGAGATGATTTCTGGGTGGGATTGAGTTTCTGAGCCCTGAGAAGGAGGCTGCTCAGAGTCACAGGACACTCACCCAAAGGAGACCTATCGATGAAGCCGGCTGGCCTTCCTCACTGCACAGCTTTGTCCACCTTTGGCCACACCCTTGTCACCAATGAGCAGAATCCAAGGCAGGTCCAGGTCTAGTCACTTGTTCATCCACTAGTTCCTTCATATCATCCCAATTTGTAAATTCTGAGTATTTCTCTTCTCATTTTGCTACCACTACCAATTCAATCCACATTATATAATAACAATAAAAGCTTCTATTTATTGAATCTTTTGCATGTCCAACAGCCCCATTATGAAGGCGTTATTGTCCCATTTTCCAGATGGGATTACTGGGGATCAAAAGAGGCTAATAATGGCCACCAGCTCAGAGAGCTGGGATTCAAATCTGTATATGTCTACCTCTAAAGTTTGTGTTTATTTTTTAAATTTTATTTATTTATTTTAGAGAGAGGGGAAGGGAGAGAGAAAGAAAGGGAGAGAAATATCAATTGGTTGTCTCTGGAATGCACCCAACCAGGGACCTGACCCACAATCCACCCGTGAACCAGTGACCCACCCGTTCACAGGCCAGTGCTCAATTTACTGAGCCACACCAGCCAGGGCATTTTGTTATTATTTTTTTAATTAAACTGCATGAAGAAACCAGAGAGACTTCTGAGAGCACAAGTATAGCATTCTTAGTGTGCTTTCTAAGCATTTCCTCCTTCCAAAAGGGGACATCAGCTAGATTCTTATTTATTGAGGGGGAAAAAAAAGAACCTGCCTTGATTGGAGAAGGCAGCCTGGCAGTAGTGTCTGGTTGGAGTAGGAGAATTCTTGCAAGGCTCTGAGGTGTCCCGGGGGTTCAGGCTGCCAGCTTTGACCCTGATACAGAAAAAAGATAACCTACATGCTAAGCAAAGCAAGAGATGGAGAACATAGAAGTGTGGGGGCCACACGACATGTGGTCCTGTCCGCCACAGGGAAGGCAGGGCAGGAGCTGTGTCCCGGCTCTGGGAGTGGTTCCCCCAAGCACCTCCGGCAATGGTGACATCTCCCTCCTACTTTCCTGAACTTGTATATGAGGATGGTTTGGTTTTGGGCCTGGCAATGAGGAGATCGTAGTTTATATTTCGTATTTGACACCTGGAGTAGGTCATTTATTCTCTGAAAACTTTAGTTTATCTTTCCATGGATTTCTGATTTTTTTAAAAGACTTTATTTTTTAGAGAGAAGGGAAGGGAGGGAGAGAAATATTGATGTGCGGTTGCCTCCTGCACGTCCCCAACCAGGGACCTGGCCTGCAACCCAGGCATGTGCCCCGACTGGGAATCGAATCTGAGACCCTTTGGTTCGCAGGCTGGCACTCAATCCACTGAGCCATACCAGGCAGCGCTATTCCAATGGATCTCTAACTCCTACATACCAAATACTTCATTTCAGAATAATTTCTGAGGTACTCAATAGCTTAGGTAATGTACTTGAGACTCACGTGACAGTCTGTGGCAGTTGGAGACAGATAAACACAGGTGTCCTGGGTAGGCCACAGTGTGGAGCTCCCTTAAAGCAATGCTCTCTATGTGTTTGTTCAACTGTCTTCAATAGGAGCTAAGAGAAAGTAATTTCTACTATCGTAGAAATAAGGAATTTATTCTAATATGCTGAAAATAATTAATGCCATGCACTGAATATAACACATATTAACTTATTTGGAATTATTTTTCACTTAAAAAATATCACCGACAGCTAGAGAGTATTAGTTAACCATGCTGAACTAAACACGAATATAGCCATAAAGTCTCAAATTGTGTTTAAAAATTCTTTTCTGGCTAGACAAACTTTTCTCACTTTTTTTTTTTTCAATTTCTGTTTTCTAGTTTTAGGATTTTTAGAACATTAAAAAATTTTTTTTCCGCCCTGGCTGGTGTAGCTCAGTGGATTGAGCGCGGGCCTGCGAACCAGAGGATCGCGGTTCGATTCCCAGTCGGGGCACATGCCTGGGTTGCGGGCCAGTTCCCGGCAGGGGACACACGAGAGGCAACCGTACATTGATATTTCTCTCCCTCTCCCTCTCTCCTACCCTTCCCCTCTAAAGATAAATAAAAAAATAAAAAAATAAAAAAAAATTTTTTTCCAAGCCAGACATTTTCCTGGGAGCTTATATTTAGTTAATGTAATATAATACAGTGTCACGCACTAAACGGTACTGTACTGTGCTTTATTCTGCTTCTGAATTTTAGCTGAAGGAGACAGCAAACTTGAGGAGTCTGTCAGCTGGCTGATCTCAGGGCTGGTGGTGTTGCCTGTAATTATGTTGCAAAAATATCAGCAGAGATGGGCTGGCGTGGGGGAGGCATGTTTTTAAATGTCCACTGGAAGATACTGGCTCTGTTGGTAGACAATTAACACTTTGCAGTAATTCAAGATGTCTCATGAGCAAGAATAAGACAACACACAGGCTCCGTATTCGGACCATTTCAGGACTGCGTCTGTGTTCTGCATACAGGGGCACCGTGGCCAGCGGTTCCACCCAGCTTCAGGCACCGTGGGAAGGCCCTGGGCTGAGAAACCTGGGTGCGAACACAGGACCGTGGGCAAGACACTGAGCTCCTCTGAGCCTCAGTTGCTCCCTCATAAGATGGTGAGATCTACTTTGTGGTTATTAGAGATGCTTTCAAAGTTGTGAATGAGGCTATTATTATTTAAAAGTATAATATACTGTATATTAAAACATATAAACAATAATCAACATGCAATTGTCCTCTTTCCATTAAGTCTTAATAGCCTTATATAATATATTGCCGGTTTGAAGAGTTAGTCCTAGAGCCCAGGGTTGTTATAAAATGCTGATTTCTTGCCCTGGCTGGTGTGGCTCAGTGGACTGAGTGCTGGCCTGCAAACCTAAAGGTCTCTGGTTCAATCCTGGGCAGGGCACATGCCTGGGTTTTGAGCCGGGTCCCCAGTTGGCGGGGTGCGAGAGGCAACCGGTTGATGTTTCTATCACACATCAGTGTTTCTCTCCCTTCCCCCTCTCTAAAAATAAATAAAGTCTTTAAAATGCCGATTTCTTAAATGTTCTCACCAAAAAAAGGGGGGAAGGGGATAAATGTGTACAGTAATGAACGTGTTAATCAACTCAATGGGGGAATTCTTTCACAATGTACATCAAATCATCACCTATACACTTTAAATATCTTATAATTTTATTTGTCAATTATACCTCAATAAAGCTGAAAAAAAGTCTGATTACTGAGATAGTTAATGCTCAGCATTCAGTATATGCTATAAATACTGTCACACATCCTGTGGGGGACATGTCCGGGTCCAGTGGTTCCCAGCACAGGCTTCAAAGTCAGCCCTGGGTGGGGCTGCCTCATAAGGTCTGGAGTCACCGCCCTCTGTCCTCCAGACTCGTCAAATGGAACTCTCTGTACTTCCCAAAAGAACCAGGCTTGCTTCCCTGCTTAGCTTATCATTCCCCCCACAAATGCTTCTTTCTTCACCCACTTTCTAACTCCTGTTCTTCCACACTTCCTCCCGGACTTCCCTGAGCCTCAACACTTGACTTAGTGTCCTTCCCACCCACCTGTGCCTGTAGCCACCCTTGATTTACACCTATGGTCAGTGTGCTGGCATTGCCCGGTCGTTGGCCTCCCTCCCCCTCACTTCAACACTGACTAGCACTCTTGGACTTAGTATGCGCTCAGCAACATCTCCTGATAATCCTCGGAAACAGGTTTTAGTGCAGGCGAGGAAACCGAAGCTCAGAGAGGGTAAGTAACTTGCCCGAGGCCCCACAAACACAGCAGAAGAGTGAGATTTGAACCCAGGCCCGACTCCAAACCCTTTGCAGTCAATTGTAAATTTCTAAGGGCTCACAGGGTTGAGCACAGTGAAGGCATATGGTTGAGTATTCAACAAGTAACAGATATTATTATTTTGACTCAACCAGACTGTAAGACTCTGCAGGGAAAGAATCTTAACCCCTTGGCATGATCCCACAGCTGGGGCTGAGCCAGTGAGTGGAGGGTAAGGCCACTGCCTCAGCTTCTGGAGTATGCCTGAGCACCACTGGCTGTTTCTCAGAGATGACTGCTGTGTGTCTTCTATCACATGCCTCTGTACTTAGGAGACATCTCACTTCTTGTCACACTTTGGCCCCTTCCCAAGTCCGAGTGAGAAGGAGGTGCGACCACAGAGGGGCCCAAAACAACAGCTGAAGCTTTTTGATGAGACACACAGGAACCACCGAGCAGCTAAATAAACGTCCTCTTTATTTACCAAATATAATTTATCAGTTATGTTGACATTTGTCAATTCAGTTATAGTAACTATAAATAATTCTCTTAAGACACAGTTCTGTAACTTTTTAAGGATACGAGAGTAAACGAATGTCGCTCCTTGCGGCCAGGCCGAAGTCCATGCAGCCTGTGCAGTCGGGGATAAAGAAGTGAGTCGCCCATGAAAGCCGGCTCCACGCTCCTGCCGTCTCGCCCCAAAGACCTCCTGCTCACACGTTCAGGGCTGGGGGCGCGCCTGCCTGCCTCCATTTTTGGCAAGGGAAGATGCTCCAGAGTCTTCCAGGGGAGCCTGGCCAAACTCCAGAGATAAGGAAAGGGTGTGGCGGGGGCAGGAGGGACTGGGGACCACACGGGGCGCAGCCTCAGGGGCAGAGGAGTTGGTGGTGGTGCCTGTACAAAAAGTCTGTGTGCGAACGTGTTTGGAGGTGGGAGACGACGCGAGGCCCGAGGAGCAGAAACAAGCCCAGGCTGGTGTTAATGAGCTCTGCTGGACACAGCTCCAACTAGATAACCTCTACGATTCCTTCCTGCTCTAAGGTTCTAGACTCCACTAGGTGGCCTGGGTGGAAATGGAGGGACAGAGAAGACAGAATCTGGAGGTATAGGGCAAGTTCCTGGGACAAGGCATGGTGTTGGTAAGAGACAAGGTCATTTTTTGGCCTTCCCCTGGCAGTGGGTCCTTTAGGGGACAGAGGGGAGGGTTTCTGGGAAGGCTGTACATAGGCTAGAAAAAACCCTGCATCCGAACACCCAGGTTTGTACATGTGTAAATGTGGACGGGCTTCTGATCTGTTCAGAGTAACATGTGGGTAGGATACAGAGACTCCTGCGTTCTCCCAACCTTGTGCCAGGCAGAGAAAAGCAGAGGCAGCTAGCTGACAGCTCATCTGCTAGCTCTGATGTCTAGTCTACGAGCTCTGAATCCCTTTTTGGATGGCTGGTGAGGAGAGGCGGAGGGTAGGGAAGGTGAGGAAGGGTCATTTAGAGAAATAAACACTGGCTGAGCCATGGGGCTGGGGCCTCTAGCTGCGGTCAGTGTTTTCCATAGGTGGGGTCTAGGAGGGAGATCCAGAGGCAGAACTTGGCTTGCTGATATCGATGCAGACACAGCAAGGAAACTTTTCCTGCCAGGTTCAAAGGAGCATGTGGCCTTTATCTGGGGAATGAGGTGAGTTTAGAGCTGTATTTCCCTTACCACTGGCTAGTCAGTGCCTGGTACAGTACCTAACACGTAGGCACTCAATAAATACTGCTCAGTGAATGTTTCAGACCATGCCTGCAGAAGCCCTCCTCTTGGAGGGGCTATGAACTTGCTGAATGAGTAAGTGAATGAATGGTGAATACGGCAGAAGCCGAGAGAGAGGACAACTGACCTCCATGACATGACAGAATGCAGGATTTTAGGAGGTGACAGTCTAAGGGGACCACATGACCACGTGTCCTCAGGAGAAACAGTAGCAACGAGACACCCCTGGTTGCCCTTAACCTCCTAACACTCTCCACATACCCACTCCCATCCCTAACCTTGGAACCCAATCTGGCAAGCTCTGGGGAAGGTAGTGCTTAGAGACGGTTAGAGATGAAGGGGAACAGAGATGAAGAATTGGTCCTCTGGGCCCAGAGAGAATAGAATAGATCTTGGCAAACCTATGGGTGAATGTGGGTCAACAAGGAAACCAGGCCACTGTTCACTTCTTCCTGAATGTGACAATCTATTGCAAAAAGATGACTGGGAGGGGTTAGCGGTGCTTACCAGGCAAGTGGGTAAGGGGCATGAGCACAACTCGAATAGTCAGTCCACCTCACCCTTTCTGAGAGCAGAAGGGCCTTGGTCCAGAGGGCAGAGAACAGGGTTAGGGTTACATGGAGCTGAGAGCAGCGGTCTCCTGCCTCGTGCCTTGAAGTTGGTCCTTTTCTAGAAGTGTATGTGTGAGGGGGGTTGGGGGGTAGTGAAATGTATCCCTCTGTTCAACCAAAAAAAAAAAAGAAAGAAAGAAAACAAAAACACCAGAGCCCACTCACAAAGGGTTTCTCATTAGGGCCAAGACTAAGTTTGCTAAAGCATATCCCCAGATTCTAGACGGAAACCCCTGCCCCAATTCACCTCACCTGGAGGCACCCACCATGAAATTGCACTTGGTGATTGTCTCAAAATCTACTTGTCCTGCTGGTTTCAGTCCATCCGTCCTGCCTGAATTCTTGCTATACAAACTTGGCTCAATGTATAAAAATTCCCATTGAAAATAATGAGAATTCGGTATCAAGGTGAAGTCCTAAAAAGAGGTGGGAGTATGGAGTGGGGGGAGGAAGGGGAACAGAAGACAAAATTCAAGAAGAAAGTGCAGAGGGTGGGGAGAAGGTTGAGTGACCAGGCTAGTCCCCGACATCCGTGTCTCGGTCCCCAATAAGCCAGAGAACATGGAAGCTGAGTGCCAGGAGCCCCGTGCCAAGCAGGTCCCCCAGAGCTGTCAAGTACGGGATGGAGAAGTTGTCCGGGTCCAGGCCCCGGCCCCACATCCAGTGCACCATCCAGTCTGCGATGTACAGGAGAATCAGCACCTGGAGAGAGAGAAGGGTTCAGCCTGCAGCCATCCCTCTCTCCAGGGGGAGCCAGAGGCCACACCATCAGACCCATTCACGGCGTCCCAGGGCTTGGCCCTCCACAGTGCTGATGCTGGCACAGCCCATCTTTCCACTGGGTGACCTCTCTGTGTTCCTCTACTCCCCAATTACCACCTTAAAGAGATGACAGGCATAATGCGAGCCCTTTAGAAAGGAAGATGCTGCACTTCTGGGGTCACCCACATCACCATCACATTCTGCTCCCAAATTTACCAAATGAGGGGCTTCCTGACCAAAACCCTCCTTGCTGCAGGAATTCAGCCCTCTTGCCTCTAATTCTAGGTCATCCTATCCTCGGGTCACTCCAATTCCTGCCATGGTGGAGCCTGGCAGGGGGTTGGGGCTGGAGTTGGCTTTTCACAGAGGGATTCCTCCTAGGAGTGGAGTGGAATAAGGACAGCGTTCAAGGCTCCTGCCAGCGCAGTCGGCTGAGCAGCAACTGCTTAACCCAAGCTGGCTTCCTCCTGACCCTTTCCATGCTGCTGTTGTGCGCCTCAAGAGTGCAAGTGTTTTAATGTTAGTCCTAGCAAAGCAGAACTATGAACAAGTCTGCTACATTGAAAATGGACAGTACACAGCAATTCAGAAGACATTTTGGATTATGTGCTGCTTTGATTTACCTGTGCCCTTGTGTTTCCTCCATTACTACAGACAACTAAAGAAAGATGTAGATTAGAACCTTGCTGGCGGGCCCAGGGCCAGCAGCGTCAGCAGTGGCTGGGAGCTTGTGAGAATGCAGAGGCTCAGCCACCCGCTTCCACCTTCCCCCAATCTCCTAAAGCCTAACCTGCATTTCAACAAGATTCACGCGTATTTTTGAAGTTGGAAATGCACCTCATCTAGATGCTATGGGTGAGTGGGCAGACCTGCATCATCGGTATGCTCAGCACCACCCCTGACACGTGGGCCCCCTAAATGACTGAAACACCTGACTGCCAGGAGGCAGCAAAGGGTCAGGAAGAGCTTTCGTGGGGAGTAAGTGCCAGGCTCTGGCCCGTCACAGGCCTAAAGAAGAGAGCAGAGGTGACAGTGTTCCCCTGCATGTCTGTCATGGATAATGCAGCTAAGGCTTATCCTTCCCGATGCAGGCCAAGGGCTCACCTCTAGCGACAGACCCTCCTCTTTCCCACCAAGTGCACTTGCAAGAGAATGTGGTGACCTGGATGACTGCTTTGAGGAAACAGCATATGGTTGATTGGTTGATTCTCAGGCCTGTCCTTGCCAAGAAGTCCCAACACACAACCTTTCTCAAGGTGGTGGTGAGGGGTTGGAGGGATAAGTGGTTGCCAATAGTGGGGACTGGTTAAATAAAATTAGGGTACACCTCTATAACAGAATAGAATGTGGTTATAAAAAACCAGGGTGTTCTTCTCTTTACATACTGATGTGGAACAATCTCTAGGATAAACTGTTATGTGAAAAAAGCAGGACTACCTGTGTGTAAAAAAGGAGGAGCCCTAGCTAATGTGGTTCAGAGGACTGAGTGCCAGCCAGCAAGCCAAAGGGTCGCTGGTTCGATTCCCAGTCAGGGCACATGCCTGGGTTGCAGGCCAGGTTCCCTGGTGTGGGGCATGCAAGAGGCAACCACACATTGATGTTTCTCTCCCTCTCTTTCTCCCTCCCTTCCCCCCTCTAAAAATAAATAAAATCTTTTTTTTTTGCAAATAAAATATAATTTTTTAATAAATTTTCTATTATAAAGTAGAATCCCATGGTAATTTAATATATTGTTGCCATTCTACATTAATGTTTGGAAACAGCATATTTCTTTCTTTCTTTCTTTCTTTTTCTTTTTCAACCCAGGCATGTGCCCTGACTGGGAATCGAACCTGCGACCCTTTGGTTCACAGCCCGCACTCAATCCCCTGAGCTATGCCAGCCAGGGCTAAAATAAATAAAATCTTTAAAAAAATTTTAAAAAGGAGGGAAATAGGAAAAATATACATGTTTGCTTGTATAAATATGAAAGAGTTAGAGGGTAGACAGGAAACGGATACAGGGATGGCCTATGAGGAGGAGAACTGGACGGCTGTGGGGGGCAGAAAGACCTTTCACTGAGGCTTCACGATGAACCTTTTAAATTTTGAATTGTAATGTGACTGTTATTACTGATTCAAAAAACAAATCTACAGACATTTAAAATGTAATGATGAGGGTGCGCATGGCTACAAAGGAGGAGCGTGAGGGAGCCATGTGCTGATGGAGTAGTTCTCTGTCTTGACGATGGGGGTGGTTACCTGAATCTACATGTGATACAACTGCACAAAGTCTCACACACACACACACACACAAGTGCATGTGCATGTGCAACCGCTGTGATCTCAGGAAGCCCTGCGGGTTGTATCAGGGTTGTTTTTCTGCTTTTGACATTGTACTGTAGTTACGTAAGAGGTTACCACTGGGGGAAACAGGCGAACAGTACACAGGACCTCTCTGTGTATTTTTTCCCACTTTCCTGTGAATATATAATTATCTCAAAATGAAATGTTGAGAAATGTAATAATAGAACAAGGGAGAGGTGTCCTAGTATTACAGAATGGCAGGGCTAAACAGGACCTTACAGAGTATCTAGGTAGTGGTTTTGACCCCGTCCTCAGCTGTGAATCCCTTTATCCACAAGAAACCTCCTGAGGAAGCCCAGCATGCAAAGCAGAGCCAAGTGGAACTCTGTGGCCAAAACCCACCTGCTCACCACCCTACAACCACCTGCCTGAAAACCTCCACCCTGGTGCATTCCTCTCAGTGTACAAATGCATCACTGGGCTCAGAGAGAATTCTAGCACTGGGTGAAAAGTCACACTGCATGTTAGTGACTGCTGGAACTACTGCCTGTTCTCCCAAGCCCCTGTCCCGTGTCCACCTGTCATCCAGTCCCACAGAAAGAGGTGCAGAGCTTCTGACGAGCCAAGCCTGGGCTGTCCCCCACCCCTACAGGGCAGCCCCGCCTCGCCGGTGCCCCTGCAGTCCTACCTGGAGCAGTGCCGCTGTCATGTAGAAGACGATGAAGATGAGTGTGAGTGTGGTATGCCCAGCCTGCATACAGCTGATGGTGTAGAGGAACACCAGGTGTCCTGGAACCACGAGAAGGAAGAGGACTCGGGCCGAGCGAGAGTTCACATCTGGGACGGGGGAAGAGAAGGGGTGAGGAGGCATCCTGGCCCCAGAAAGCCTTTCAAAGTTGGGAGATACCACGCCACATTCCAGGGCAGCAGACAGCTGACTGCCTCTACCTCCACAGCCGGAGGTTGCCAGCCCCAGGGCACGTCAGGAAAGGACAGCCTTGCTGCCTGCGATCTCCCTCCACAGCAGCCGGTGAGGTCCAGCAGAGGAAAAGGACCTGTGTACCGGGCCCGGCTGTTTCTTTTCTTTCCTTTTTTTTAACCCTATGAACATTTATTTATTTATTCATTTATTTATATTGCATTTTCCCCATTACCATTTGTCTCCCTTATAATCATCACCCCTCCCCCTGCACCATACTGTTGTCCGTGGCCATGGGTCCTTTCTCTGTTTTGCTTGATCCCTCTCCCCCTTAATGCTCCCCTCTGCAGTGCTGCTGGCCTGCTCTCTATCTACGAGTTGGTCTCCATTGCTTGCTCCTTCAATTTGCTCATTAGATTCCATATACGGTTTGAAATCGTATGGTATTTATCTTTCTCTGACTGGCTTATTTCACTTAGCATAATGTTCTCCAGGTCCATCCATGCTATTGCAAAGGGTAAAATTTCTCCTTTTTATGGCCAAGTAGTATTCCATTGTGTAAATGTACCATAGTTGTTTTATCCCCCATCTGTTCCTTAAGTGAGGTTTATTGACTGATGATCCCCTCCCTCCAGGGCTGCAATGGACCTAGGAGGCTGGGGCTCTGCCGTTACCAGGACTGAAGAAGGTGGTGCATGGGCTGGGGCAGCGGCGAGGGGCTTGCTCAGAGTTCTCCCCTGGCATTCCATTCATGTGGAGGAAGGTGGAGATGCGGCTGGCCTGCACGGCCACCAGATTGCCCCCAACACCTGCAGAGAGACATAAGACTTTAGACATGGGGGGAGGGATGAGTCGGGAGGGCTTGACCCCTCGCTCTTCACTATTCCCTAAGAGAAGAGCGAGACATTAAAAAGAAAGGAAGATACCCTACCCTCCCTTGCAGGGACTCTTCCAGGCTGCTCCCATCCGTCTTTATGGGGACGTGGCAGTCAGGACACAGGCAGATCTGCAGGCTCAGAGGCCTGACTTCTCCAGCAGTGCAGCGTGTGCACCTGCTGTCAGGCACTGCCCAGGGGACGAGGCCCTGCGCTGCCCCAGCCCCTCTCCAGAGCTCTGAGCAGACCCAGGCACCCAATGCTCATGCGCTGGTCCTAGTAACCAATGCCCAGTATTAGGTTTGTGCTCTGTGCTCTGTAATCTGGTGCCTTGCCCAGAAACCATGCTTTCGGTTGTTGCCATACCCCCACAACCTGCTCCCTGTGCTAAGCCCTGCGAGGCTGACTTCTGCAGACTGTATTACCCTACCCACCGTGCTGGTGCTTATAACTGGGGTTGTTCAACAGGAGGCATCAGTAGGTGATCAGAGAAGGTGGGAGGAGAGAGAGACAGGTAAGGTATTTCTTCCATGATCCCTTTCTGCCTTATGGCAGCAGCTTACCCCTGCTGGGGACAGAGAAGCACCCCACTCTGGGCTTCTGTAACATTATTTTCTCCCCTGGACCCTTGAGGACTAGGGCTTCCTATTGCGGCCAACTCTGGGTGCCTTAACATCTCTTGTTGGTTCTTCTACCCTGCTCCCGCTTCTGGGAGCAGACCCTTCATTAAAGTCTTGAACTAACTGAGCAGGATTCTCTTTGCTGCTAGAACACTGATACAAAGCCCCCTAAATCCTCTTCTCCCCTCTCCTTTCCCCTGGCAGCTGAGACCAAAACCTCACCGTTAATCACAGGTGTGAAGACAGCCATCCCTGCAAAGTTGGGGTCTGAGACAGTCTTGTCCAAGATGAGGCCTCCCACACTACACAGATGCAAAGACAAAATGACACAAAAGCCATTAAAGGGTTTTGTTCCAGTCCCTGGGATGTGAGGGACAGGCCCGCCTGGCTTTGGGCAGGAAGGGAAGCAAGGTAGCTCCCAGCAGTCTTGTCTTCCAGTCCCGGCTTCTTTTGCCAGAACCAGCTGCTGCTCATAACTGTCATGGTGCTCCCCAAGCAAGCTGGTGGTGCCCACCTCCCAAGCTGGCTAGAGGAGCCACCCACAGGGTGACCTGCTTGTGAGAACCTGGCTGTTCTGCCTGCTCAGTATTTATTTCCCCTTCTGCTGACAGTGCTGAGCTCTTCCTCAGGGAATGGCCTCTCTCAAACTCAGTCGCTGTGGTTCACGTGAGCTTACTCCAATGATGACCAGGCCCCAAACTCATCCAATCAAAGCATTACATCCCCATGGCCAAAGTGATTGGCTCAGGGATAGTCATGTGACTGAAGAGCCAATTAAATTCTAAAATGGGACTTTGTGAAATTGTTGAAAGATTCTCTCTTACCACTGAAACGAGTGAAAATAGAAAAGTGTAAACCTGGAACTGCAGGCCAGCACGAGGGAAAGCAGAGCCAGGAGATGGAGAATACTGGGGCCCTGATGATAACATTTCTGCTCCTGAATCCAGTTGTGCCTTTTTAGTTCCCTTTGTCAATGCATTCTCATCTTTAATGAAACCCATTTCAGATGGCTTCTGTCACTTGCAATAGAAGGACATGTGACTGATGCACTATTGAAGGCATCTCCAGGGTCTGCGCTATGCTCAGGGATATCTTCTTCAGGGATTAAAAGGGTGTCTTTGGCAGGGTGGAAAAGGTGGGGGTATGTACCCGAGGCCAGACCCTACCTGCTGATGGCCATGGCAATGATGACAGGCTCCCAGCCCGAGTACAGCACCTCCCTTGTGGATGGGCTCCGTCGAGCCAGCACCACCCAGACGGGTAGCAGGGCCACGAAGAAGGCACATACCAGGGGGTAGATGTATTGCCAGTTACCTGAGAAGCAGAGATGAGAGGGAGGTGAGTACCGTGGCTCCCTGCTCCCAGCCTCCCCTCGGCTGAGCCTGCCGACATCCCAACAGATCAACAGCAACACCGAGCTGAAGGCCTGAAAAGATGTTGCCTCATCTGACCCTCACTGTAAGCCTGGGAGATGGGTGGGGCCGGCCTTTCCATTTTGTAGAGGAGAAAACCAAGGGAAAGTCCCCCAGCACTGGCCTCATAAGGGGTGGAGACCAGATTCTAGGTTTCCTGCTTTGCTCCCCAGAAATCACCATCTCCCCTCCCCTTTTTAATTTTGCAAGCAGATTCTGGCCTTCTGTTACTTTCCTTTACCTTTCCCACCATACCCCTGCAAGGGAAGCAAGAAGCCACAGGACCCAGCAGAAACATACATATTTCTCCGATACATCTCCCTGCCCCTGCTGCAAGCGTGAACTTGAGTAAGCACTTAGCCTCATCTCTCTAAGGCAGGGAGTCCCTACAGTTGTGTTCCAACCAAATAAAGAATGCATAAGAAATGCTTACACATTTGCACACACATCACCCCTCTCCCCCAATCCCACCAAGGAGTCCACCCGGACCACACCCTTGGTAGCTTCAGCCTCACCCAGCTCCAGGTAGAGTCCCCAGCTGATGCCTGAGAGCAGAGCCAAGGTAATGAGGTCACCCAGGCTGGCAGCAATGGGAGTGGCCACATTGTCTGGGTTGATTCCAATCTTTCGAGAGCCAATGATGACCCCAATCATAATCATACCTGGGGAGGAAGGGGAGAGGCCAGGAAAGGTGAGACAAAGGGGTGGCAACAAAGAGAGAGACTGGAGGTAGCAGGCCGTTGCCTGTCTGGGGCAGCCCTCCCTCCTTCCTTGACCCTCCCCTTCCTTCCTTACCCAGTACTAGGGAGGCAATGAAGGCCGTGGCCACGCTGCTGGCACAGAGCAGGAAGGCATGTGGGATACTGAAGTGGCCGTCCGGGATCCAGCCAAAGATCACGGCTGCAATGGATGCCAGGAAGCCCACCACTGTGGCCTGTACCTAAGGAGGGCAGTGGTGACTCAGAAAGCCCTGGGAGCAGCGAGCTTCTCAGCTGAGGCCACTGAGCACTTGCCAAGACCTTTTCCTGGCCCTCAGCAGCCCCAGGAGGCAGGCTGGGTAGGACTGTCCAGTCCTCCCAAGTTGGAATGGTATCTTTATTTATTTAGTTTCACACCAGACACTAGTACTAGGCAGTGAGCCCTGCAGGAGCCTAGGACATGTCACTGGCTGAATGAGTGAGTGTTCCTCTGGGGACTGAGGTGGAGCGCAACAGCGCCAAAGACTTTGGTACAGGGACAAGGCCTGGGCCTAGAGGGAAAAGACTCCAGTGCAGCATCTATGGGGCCTTCTGGGGATGCGGGACAAGGGTGATCAAGTACCCTTCAGCACTCTAGTCTTCTGAGTCTGGCCTGCGGGGACATGAGCCCCCTGCTGCACAGGGAGCCAAGAACTGATATTGAGATATTGGAGTTTCTTGGCTCTTTTCCTGGGAAACCTGGTTACCTCCTAAAGCTGCTTTGGGAGAAGCCAGCTCAGCAGGATGCCAGAGCTCCACTCAGGACCCAGCAGGGGCTGATCTAAGCCTTTCAGATTCTGGACAAGGAGGATGCTCAGCCCAGCCTCTGGTGCCTGCTCTCTTACCTGGATGAGGGCCATGTTCCCAGTGATCATCCGCCAGAGCTCCTTGGGCGTGTCCATGTGCCCGATGTTGGCCTGGAAGAGGGAGGACAGGGACTGGAACTCCAGGCTGGAAAAGGCCGGTAGCCCAGCCCATTAGAACCCCACCTAGATCAGGAGGCAGTGCATGTGAGCTCAGACTCTGGGACTACAACGTGAGCCCCACAGAGGGAAGCAGGACAGGGTGGGGGGGTGGCTAGAGTGAGAGGGACAGAGCTCCTCGAGCCCCTGCAGTGGGGTGGGGGCAGCAAGGGGGCTCCCAAGGCAGCCTCCTCCTCTTCTCTCCCTTCAGGAGAGCCACTGAGCAAGGGCAGCCCATTCCCACATGGGTTACACTGACCCGATGGGTCCCCGGCTCTGATGCCAGCTTGCTGTCCTAGGGGAGGAAAGACTAGGTGCTGATGGAGAACGGCTGCGAGAGTGTCTGGGAAGCAGTGAGGTGGCATGGGAAAGACCAGGAGCAGGCCAGGCTGGGGCAGACTAGGTTGGCTGCCACTTCTCTCTGCTGCCTTCTCCAGACTTGTGGCCATGTAGGGACATCCCTGCCACCTGGTTCCCCCACCCTCCAGAGTTTTATTGCCTCATGCTTCCGATCCCAGGGCTCTGTATGTGGTTCTGCCTCTGAACCGTCATGGCTGATCTAAGTGGTTGTGGGAGGTAAGAACAACGAGCACTCCTCCCCATCTATTCCTTTAAAGCCATAGGGGAAAGGGAATGGGATGGGAGAGAGGCTGGGAAGGCCTGGCTCTGCTCCGGCCCAGCTGCAGAGCAGGGCTGGAGATCAGAGGAGGCCCCCATCTGTGCAGGTGGAGGGACCAGCATGATGCTCGCCTGTCAAAGCTGCACAAATAGTCACGAGGCAGGTTGCAAAACAGGGGGTGGGGCAAGAGTCCAGGGATGGCTGGGACATCCAGAAACTGAGCCTGGGAACCACTCGGGGCAGGGAGCCCCTGCCAAGAGCAGGACACCCAGCCTGGGATCTCCCTGCACCTGCCCACCCCAGCCCCATGCTCCAGGCGTGGGCAGTTGAGAAAGGCCAGGCGTGCTCTCCCAGCCTGGCTCTGTGCTGCCCCGCGTCCTCCGCACACCCCAGGCCTCCCGGCCAGGACACTCACTGCGGTGGACAGCCTGGATGCCAGAGTCATTTCCAGGTTCCCCTTAAGTCCCAGCAGTGCCGGCACCAGGATGAAGACCTCTGTCACTTTCTGGAAGACTTCCCAATGCTGCAAGGTGAGAACAGATCTTAGGAATTTCAGTGATCCGAGGGGATGGCTTCAAGGTTGAATGGATAACCTGGGATCAGGGGCTTGAGGAGGAAATGGAATCAGCAGGGAGTAAGCACACCAGCCACCTTTCCTCCTGGAACCCTGGAACCAAACCAAGCCCATGGTGCGCCAAACAACAGAGCCCCCACTTCCTGCCACCCAGAACAGGGGAGATGTGGAGGGTCCCTCTGGTCAGGAGTCTCCAGCCTGACTCTACTTCCTGGGCCTGCTATTCGGAGCCAGGGGAAAGAGAACGGTGAGGACCCACACAGCTGAGTCGCCCCAGGTGGCTTACAGCCCCAAATTCTTTTGAGATTTTCTCTTAAATTGTAATCCCCAACCCCTTTGCCTTTAGTCCATTTTCTCTGTGGCCTCAGCCTTGGGTAGTGTTGTCTCAGCTGTTGAGAGCTGGGCTCCACAGGGCTGAGGAGATTAGAGTTTGTTTGGTTTCTATCTCTAAGGGTTTTGGGCCCGAGCCATAGCAATTTTCCTTCCAAACAGGGTCTGAATTAAGACTGTGGCCCCTAACCCCAAAATGCTCGTCTGCAAGAGGCTTTCTGTTCCTCCTCTGTGCTCTCGCACTCCACATACCTTCCCCAACCTCTGATCTAGGAGAGGCAAGTATACTCCTGCCGAGAGGGCACTGGGCGGGGGCAGGAGACATGCGTGCTGCCCCGGGACTGCCCGGCCTGGCCTTCCCACCAGCTCCATCAGCTAACATCCATTAAGGAGACTATGCCAAGGCAAGGTGCTCTCCATGCCCTTTCCACTTCACCCTCTCAACATCCCGGTGAGGTAGGGGCTTTCCGTAACCCCATTTTGTACATGAGGAAACTAAGGTTCAGAGAGCACTACGTTCATCAGTGCTAAGAGGAAAAAAGTCGGAGCCAGGATTGGCTATTTGAAAGCTACTTTAGTTGTAATTGAAACCAAAGACTTGTAGAAAAGGCTGGAATTGCATCTCCCTCCCTGACCTTGGCAGCAATGTGGGTTCCTTTATTTGTTTTAAAGAATGGAGAGCCTTCAGGTTTGGAGAGGGAGGAGGGGCCAGGAGACCAGGCAGAAGCACGCAGGTTGCAGGTCGAGGCAAAGTGCTGTGATGTACTGGCCTGACAGCCTTCAGGCTCCTGCAGGACAGCACGGGCCGGGGCCTCAAGCCGCCGCTCCACCATCCTCCCCACAAGAGCCAGGGCAACCTTGGACAAGTACAAGGACCTCAAGCTCCTGACTATAAAATATACAACGAAGGGGGGCAACCTTGGACAAGTACAAGGACCTCAAGCTCCTGACTATAAAATATACAACGAAGGGGCCAGATCAAATGGTCTCTAAAGGCAGTTCCAGCACCAACACTACAGTTGTGGATGAGCAAGGTTGCAAATCAAACCTACAGAGATGTCCCTCAGACCGAGCAGGATAGCTTCTATTGGAAAAAATACTCAGCAAATGACAAATGCTGGCAAGGACGTGGAGAAATCAGGACCCTTATGCACTGTTAGGAGAAATGTAAAATGGTGCCATCACTACAGAATATAATATAGTGGTTCCTCCAAAAATTTAAAATTCAGTTAAAAAATTTAAAGCAGACTCTGTCATGTGACCCAGCAATCTCACTGCTGGGCGCATATCCAGAAGGGTTCAGAGCAGGTTCTCAAACAGACATCTGCACTGCACGCCACGTTCGCAGCAGCACCACTTGCAGTGGCCCGGAAGTGGAAGCAACCCAAGAGTCCCTTGATGGATGAACAGAAAAACAAAATGTTGTATAGACATAAAATAGAATATTATTTGGCCTTAAAAAGGAAGGATATCCTGTCACATGCTACAACATGGATGAACCTTGAGGACATTGTGCTAAATAAAATAAGCCAGACACAAAAAGAGACAAACACCGCGTGGTTCCACTTACATGAGGTCACTGCAGAAGCCAAGTTCATAGAAAACGGAAGTGAAATGGTGATGCCCGAGGGTGGGGTGTGGGGAAAGGGGCGTCAGTGTGTGATGTGCGCGGAGCTTTAGTGTTGCAAGATGAAATGTTCCGGAGAGGGACAGTGCTGACAGTTGCACAACAGTGTGCATGTGCTCAACACCACTGATTTGTACATTTAAGAGTTGTTAAAATGATCAACTTTGTGCTACGTGCCTTTTTTTTTTTTTTAACCACAATTAACAAAAGATGATCGAGAATATCAGAGGGGACCGGGCCAAGACTAGAGACCAGGGGAGGCTGGACACTGGGGGTCTGTCTCACAAGGCAGGGATCTCCTTTTTCTCCTCAAGAGTTCTGTGTGTGTGTGACTGGCAGGGTAGGGGCCCCATCCTGAGGAAGGGCTCATCCCATTAGGGCCAGAGCCCTTGCTCAGGCTCTTGGCCTTGCCCCTATTCAGGGAAGCCCCTCTCAGAAACCCCCTTCCCTGGCTCCTCTTCCCCAGTAAGAGGTGCTGAGCTTTCAGGAGGGGTCAGACCCTTCCAAAGGCTGGGCGGATTTGAATCCCTTCTCACCCCCAGGGCCCCAGAGAGAAGGGGGCCCCAGTGAGCCCCATGTGCCCTGGAGGGACCGGGGGACTGTTACTCTTGGATGCTGGTGCACACTGCTGGAGTTCCAGGTCCCTGTAGGCTTGGCCTTGCTCTGCTTTGCCTCCTCCTTCCTCATCTAAACTGGATAAGCAGTTTCAGAGACGGAAGAATTCCCTCGGCTCCCCTCCCCTCAGGTGGGTGGCCTACGGTGGGCTTTCAAAGCTCCATTCTGAGCACAGCCTCACAGCCCCTCCTCCCTGCAAACCATCTTCCCTCCCAGCTCCCTGGCTGCCAGCTCTGTGAAAACCTCAGTTCTCCAGGTAGGTACGCATACTGCGCAGTGCATGTGTACCAGCTAAGGGGAAGAGCCAGAAAGGTATACTCCACGTGTATGCAAGTAATAGTTCCTGAACTGTTTCTAAGGAATATTGTTTGTCTTTATAATTATTTAAGAAAAAATACGTATGATGCTCAGCTAAGCCCCTCTGGCAGCCACCATAAGCACATCCCAAGTCCCCCACCCCCTTTAATTACACAAGGACCTAGAAGGCGTGGGGTTTTAGCAGCACTAAGATGACAGACGGGCAAGGAGAAGAAGCAAGTCCTCCCCACACACACAGAATGCAGCCTGGAACCTCACACAGCCCGAGTCCAGCGCAGCAATGCCAAGTTGGCACTTGGGTCAGAGCAGCCAACTCCTACACACATTCTTTCTTTACCCACAAAACCCTCTCAAAGATGCAGCTCAGGGCATGCGTGTACACACAGAGCTCTGGGAGGAGATGCTGGTGATGTGGAAGCAGGCTGCAAGCAGGCTGGCCCTGAGGTCAGGGGTCCGTCGTCTGCGGCGGGGGCAGACAGTGTGTCCTTCCTGCTGCGGCCTAATTCAGGCCCATCTTGTTCATCCTGACTGGGAGTGCCTGCCCCTGAAGTCAAACCTGCCAGCCCTGCCAGCCCAACCTCACGCACACCTCCCTGCTCTGCTGGCGATGAAAAAGGGGGAGGTCCAGGAGGCAGGGCTCCGCCGGGGGTGGGGGGGGCGGGGCGGGGCGAGGTGAGGAGTTCTATCTACACATTTCACTGCTTCTTAGAAATGCAGCCCTTTTCCTTTTCTTCCTTACAGGGGTGGGAGCTCACCAGTCCCTGAAGTTCTGGGGGTGAGGGATGAGACTGCCCACCCTCACTCAGAGATAATCCCGATTCAGAGCCATCATCCCAGTGACCCTGCCAGCACCTCCTCTTTGTCCTTCCACCTGCTACCGACTCCAGCCTCATACACGGACCCCTGCCTGCCTTAGAGTGCTCCGTCCCGAACTTCTTCCCCTACAGGAGGGTAGCAACAGGGAAGAAAGGAAGTCATAGCCAGGAAGAGTTGCAGTCAAGAATTTAAGCTTGAAATCCACGGAGATAAGCTATAAGCACAGGCTGTGGGAGAACTTGGGATGTGAGACTGGCGTTGACCTTCCAGATCAGATTAGAGGAAGCCCTGTCTTCACCTATCTGAGCCTCCCTCCCACCCCAACCCTGCAGGTGTCCTCTAGTTGTCCACGGAAAGGGCCTCGGGGCAATGCCAGGAAACAGAGAGCGTACAAAGCGTGAGAAAGGGGTGGTCAAGTGAGACAGGACCTGAGTGTCTTGCCCAGGAATGCCCCAGACATGGAAGCAGGCCAGACAGGAGAGGATGCCTCTTTCCCAATCCACTTTCCCAAACCCATGCTTGCTATCTACTTTCATCTTTGTAGGCGCTCCCACATACAGAGCAGGAGGGAAAGTCAGAGAAGGGGGTGCTTGGGGAAGGGGGTCTGCTTTCCTTGGGCTCCTCAGCAAATGAGCAGTGAGTTAAAATAAGGACCTAGGAATCTCACCCGTCTCAACACTGCTGGGAATTCCAGTGAAGGTACGCGTACCACCTTCTGCCATCCCCATCCCTCAAAAGGCTGACAAAAAAAGGCTCTGCGGCAGCCAGGACCATATTCTAACCCCTTCGGTTCCAACACTGGGCCCAATCCTGCGTTCCCTCCCAAATGGGACTGCAGGAACTTTCAGCCACAGTGGGGAAACTGGAGCGGGTCACAGTCCATTTACCCTTTTCCTGCTTTGGGTCAGTAGGCCAGCCCCTGATCTCACAGCAGAGCTGGCTGTACACAGTGAGTGGAGGGCAGGTAAGAGGAGACAGAAGTGGGCTTTCCAGGAAGAGACTGGGTCCTCCGCAGTGGCAGAAAAAGACTGGGGCCTGCGCCAACGGAACACCTGCACCAACGCGGACTTCTGCTCAGTTGCCTTGGAACACCACAGGCACTCTACAGCCACCTCCTCCTGACGGCCACAGTCCCTGAAGCACCCCCAGACTCTGCCCTCTGAAGGCCATCTTAGCTCGTGAAAGGGGAATGCACGCGGGAGTCCTTAGAAATCATCCTGCTCTTCCTGAATCTGAGATTGTCAGTTGCCCCTTTTGCTCCCCTGGGCACAGACTAAAGTCTCCCTTTGGTCCCATGTCCTGCTCTTTTTGCACCCACTCTCTCCCATGATATCACTGCAGCTATCTGCAGGACCTGCTCCAGCCGGGCCTTGGCAGGGAGGCTGGGGGAGGGGGACAAAGACAATCCAACCATTGTGGCCCACACCGACTGGACCTAATTCCGCAGTGAGCTCAGGTGCCACACCAAGGACAAATGCTGGCCCTCTGTGGGTACACTGGGCAGGCTCCAAAGGTTCCCTACCTAGGTCTCTCAATATCTCGGGCTTGTGGGGGTGGTGTGGGGTGGAGCAAGATGTCAGAGCCTTTTCCAGCTGTAGAATTCTCAGGGTGTGTGGGATGGGAAGGCAGAGGGCCCTCTAAGAACTTTCGTTCTTGCTCACTTTAGAATATAACTCCAATTGTTCCAGATTTCAGTCCACCCTGCGCAGGGGAAGACAAAGAGAGCAGACTCCTCCCAGAATCTTTAACCAGCTGGTGAATCGTGGCCATGGTGAAGGCCACAGAGGTTAACGGTGCAGGCAGGCTCAGAATTGGAGGACCAGAGGAGGAACAAGTTACCTGACTGCTCTGAGCCATAGGCTCCCTAGCTGCAAAGTGGAGATGATATTGGCTCCTGCAGAGCAGCCCGGCATGTGTGCTTCATACCAGTGTCATCCGGAAAATAAAACAACCCTCTCCCAGGTCATCACTGGACGCTGGTTCTGTACCCCTTTGTAGATAGCAAACCAGAACTCAAAAACTCTAAACATAAGAACCAAGGTCGCAGGAAAGGAATAGAAGAGCTAGAGAAACTGCTACCCAAGTCTCATTTCTCCTCCTCCCACCACCCCCCACTCAAGGCCCAAGAAGGAGAGGCAGCCGCTGGGTGAGAGGAATCCAAAGCTGGCCTTCTCACCTCCAAGGTGGCTTCTTCACCTGGATTTGGAACAATCCCCAAGGTAACAGGTTACGGGTGGGAGGAGGCAGTACGGGGCACTTTGGCATGACAGAAACAACACCCTCATTAGCAACCACAGGTGCAGGGTTTTCCTGACGGGCTCAAGTCAAAGAAGGAAGCATCTGGAACCAACTACCTGCAGTTCCCTGGGACGTAAGCATGGCGAGGCCCACCAGCAGCACCCTCTGCACCACCACGTGCACTGTTTGTGGGGCTGGACCAGCACAGGGGAGAGGATGCTGAGCTCTACGTCCTCCTGAGAGTTTACGGCCAGGGACACACTGAGGGGTCCTAAAGGGCAGAGGCCAGGTCTCCCTTGGCCGAAGTATTTCTCGGAGTACCTAGGACAGAGCCCAGCACTCAGCAGGAATTAGATGCCTGCTAAAGATTAACTTAGATGCAGTAACTTCAGAAAGCTCCGTGAGCCTTATTGTGCTTCAAAACTATTATCTAGAAAGAAGACTTGAACTATCTCTCGGACCTGCAGGTTTTGGGTAAGTTCTAACCCACAATATGCTAACATAGCATATCCCTGGCTCTTATCTTCCAGAACTTGCCAATTCTTATCCTTAATTCTACCCAGTAGCCTCGAAAAGAGAACTCTTTGCCCGAGGCAGGTTCATGAAGACAGGTATGGAGCAAAGAGGCCAGTTCTGTCCAGGCCTGGTTACATTTTGTTCCCATTTATGTCACATAATCAGCACTTCTAGGTCTTATCATGCCACCCCCCCAACCGCCCCAAAGCATGCATCAGACAACATGTGCCCACCCCCGTTCCCCGAGGAGATGGGGCCAAGGTTACAAGCAGATAAGCAACACAAAATGCCTTTAAGAACCTTCCCACTTAATCTGAGACCCTCTTGGCAGCCAGACAAATTCCTGCCCAGCATGGGGGATGGAGAGGAGACTTGAAACTGAGCTTTCTGGTATGGGTATCCTTGAAACCTCAAGTGAAGGAAAAAGAGGAGACCCATCTAAATGTCTCCTACTGAGCTGGGTTTAGCAGGAATGCCTGGAGGAATGGCAGGCAACAGCCCCATTCCATCCCTCCTCTTCCAGGCCTGAGCCCTGGAACTGATTCTGCTTCTGTTAAGCAATACTGCCCCGACCACTTCTCCAGGACTACTGGGCTTCCTGAGACTTCTGTAGTAAGTAACCAAACCAAGAAGAAACTGAGGACATGATCCAAACAAAGGGAAACAGTATTCTAGGAAGCTCCAGCTGCTTCTGACAGGGAGGCGGAGAGAAAGCTCTGCCAGGAGGAAAGGCGGTCCTAGGTCCTACCTGAACGATGTCCAGCACCATGCCCGCAGCCACAGTCCCAAAGCCTGCCAGGAGGAAGGGAAACAGCACTTGCAGCCCGATGGAAAAGGAGGTCTCCTTGAGTGGGGAGGGTGGTGCGGGGCCACGATCTGTGCTGACGTCGTCACTTTCATTGCTCTGGCTCCCGTTCTCCAGCAGGGCATCCTCCTCCCGAACCCCCTTGGCATTGGCCCGAGACTCAATCGCCACCACCTCTACCCCAGCCCCATCAGGCCCCAGGAACTCAGAGGTCCCAGCCAAGGGCTCTTGCACGGGGCCATCCGAAGAGCAGGGTGAAGCAGCAGGGCCAGTCCCGTTCAGCTGGTGGATGTCCTTTGGCTCTGACTTAGAGGACATGACGGGAAGGGAAGATGGAAAGGGGGAAACTTCTCTCTCTCTCTCTCTCTCACTCTCTCTTTCTCTCTCTCTCTCTCGTTTTCTTTCTCTCTCCCTCTCTAACTCGGGAAAGAACTTAGTCTTGTGGTGAACCCAGGCTTGTGTGCCGTGGGACCTCTTCCCACGGCTCTCTGCTCATACCAGGCGCTGCAAAAACTGATCTACCAACAGGCAGCCCCATCAAGCACTGAAACCGCAAGATGGAGGGAACCAGAAACTCTTCAGCAGACCCAGCAGCCAGCCACTAGGGTGCAGATGCTTGATTCCTGTGGTCCAGAGCTGGGCTGGGGGAAAATTAATCTGACCTCTTATCTTCTTTGGTTCTCAGCAGCAGGCTCCTCGGAGCAAGGACATCCAGAGCGGAAGAGCCCAGCCAAGTCTGGGGTACCCTCTGAAGTGGCCCTTCTTTCATGAAAAGTAGCTTGAGTTCAATTCTTTCAGAAGGCAGCCTGGGCCTGGAGCTGTGGCTTCTTCCCACACCTCTGGCTGGGATCCTTAAGTTCCCCACAGCTTCTTGGGCTCTGCTGGTCCCAGGGCACTGTCTGTTGCCTTTCACCTTTCTTCCAGAGATTTCCTTCCTTCCTGGGAAGACACTGAAGCTCCCCAAATCCCTGGTCCTTCAAGTCACGAGAACCTGTGTGGAACACCTTATGTGGGAAGAAGACAAGAAAAAGAGAGTGTTATGATACAGTAAAGGACAGCCCATACTGGGAGGCATGAAAGCGGGCCTAAGCCAGGCATGAAGAGTTTATTTTTTTCACTGAAGTTACCATCCCTGTACCGCAGCATCTGGAGGCCCACCAGGCACTATCCCCGCAGTCCTTAAAATCGGCACCGCCCCACCCCACAGGGATCGCCACAGCGGCAGCAGACGGGGTAGGGAAGGTGCTGTGCAGCGGACCTTACACTTTCTTTTCAGCAACTGGGGGTGGGCAGGGATGTCTTGGGGATACCCCTTCTTAACTGTCCATTAGGAACCCTGGATTATTTTTAGATGTGGTCTCCCTGTAAAGTCAGTCACAGACTGCCTCGCAGCCACACCACTGTAAAACGTGATTGTTTACAGTCGCAAGACAGCCACACTGGGCAACTGAACAGGGAGAATTTGATCACTGAGTGAAGGTCCCCAGACCCCAAGTGCCCTAGCCCCTGAGAGAAAATAAATAGCAGGACTCCCAGGGCAACGAGGCAAGCCTGCCAGACCAAGGCCAGGAGCCAGAGGCCTACCCACTCCTGCCCTTGAGAGTCAACAGTGTTACAAAAAGCTCAGACGTTGACTTGGATCCAGGCCTCTGTCTCTACTTCTCTGCTCCTGGTCTGGGTCCTGTGAGCTTGTCAGATAGGACGAGGGCGTTATCTCACTTGGAGGAGGGAGAGGCGAAACTACTGGTTATTATGCACACATTTCAGTTCCCACGTTCTCCCTGTTCCCCAGGTTACTGAGAGTTGGATATACTGGAATTCTTAAAAAACAAACAAACAAAACCCCCAAAGCACCAATTAAAAAAATAAAAATAAAGCAAAGCAATATAATCCCAAATGCACTTGCTCCCAAGTACATGTCTCTTTAGTTGTAATTATCCAGCATCCGTTTGCCTAAAGGACTCCCTGGGCCTTGGATCCCACCCTTATCCCATGTCCCCAGAATAACTCTGACAAAAAAAAATAATAATAACGTTAAAAGGAATTCCCCGAGGTACGATGAATAGGTCCTTAAGTATTCCAAACACACAATTAGTCAACTCCAGTTTGGGAAAGGGTGGGTTAGACTCCAGGAACTGGCCCGTGGACTCAGGTCCCCCGGACTCCCTTTTCCAGTCTCCTTTAACCTAGTCCTGCGGTTCTTTCAAAGACACTCACTGGAGATCCAGGAGGAAGCCTCTGAGTAGGAGGGAGTCCGCCGCTCCTGTGCCAGGAAAGTTTCTGAGTCTGCTAAAACTTGACCCTCCCTCTTCCTCCTGTCTTCCACGCAGGCCACCTAACCTGAAAGGGGACTGGCAGGAAGCGAAGCCAGTCCCTTACTCCACTCCTTCCAGTAAAGAGACTTCGGACAGGCCTAAGGCCGTAGGGTAAAAGAAGCAAAACGCAACCAGGATGCCCTGAGGAGGGGACACAAAGACCCGTTTTACTATCCCCAAACCAACGGTGGGGAAGAAGTAAATGGGTGTCCTTTGCCTCTCCTAGATTCAGACTCAGCAAATGCGCTGCGCGCCAGGACTCCCGCCCTCCACCACCCGCCCTCACCCCAACGGGACTGACCTGCCCCTCGCTTAGGAGGAAGGGGGGCGCCTGGCGAGTGGCAGCAGGGGCCCGTGGTCTTGGGGGGTGTAGGGTTCCCCCTCTTCTCATCACTCTTCTTCCTCGGCAGTCCTCCTCGGCCCTCGGCGTGCCCCCCCTCACACCCCCAGCCAAGGCGAGCGTCAGCCACGACCCCTGGATCGCTACATTTCGCCTCTGCGTTACAGCGAGGCCGCCGCTCCGCTTCCACAAGAGGAAGGTGTCTGGGAGGGCTGGATACACTGCCTTGGGCCGGGGCGGGGGCACCAGGGACTGTGGGGCCAGGCTCACGCGCCCCCAATCGCTTTTGGTCAGCGGACTTGGGCCCGACTGGTTGGCTGCTAGTGGCAAACGAGATCTGGGGCAGAGTGGGTGGCACCCCCTCTCCATCAAAAATAGATTCCGGATGGACAGCGCAGCAACCAATCGGAGATGAAGAAGGGGGCGGGCTCCGCCTCCTCCGGCCCCTTTCCTTCGCTTTGTGCGGCGGGGCGGGGCGGGGCATCGGGGAAACCCGGTGCGCGGGGTGACGGGAACTGGGAGCCTGAGGTCCCCCCTCACTGCGCTCGCGGGTCCCAGTGCCCCTCGGCCACGGTCTGGGTTCCCGCTGCCTGGCGGTCGTCACGCCGTGCCATCTCCCTCAGGCCCGCCCACCACACCCGGAGCCTCCCTTGCCCAGTAAAGGCCAGCCTGCGCGACTGCTCTGGCATCTTGAGTGTTTCCCGGAGCCTTGGCCTTCGGGAAGACCGGGAAACTACCCCGTGGAGCTCCCGGGCTCCTTCCCCGTGCTCCGTACTCGGAAAGAACCGTCCCTACCTTGTTCTTGGTCCGGGCTCCTCTTCAGCTGCCTCGCCACCTCGTGCTTCCGCCACATCTCGCGTTCTTCTAAGCAGATGGCTCAGCCCGAACGGAATCGGCCTTAAAAAGGCCAGGCCTTGAAAGGGGTGGGGATGGGCGGACGGGAGGGAAAATATGTCAGATTCTCAGCTGCGGTCCCACACACACCACCTGAGGTCGGGGCGGAGTGAAGCCGGCTTCCTTTGACCCTCTGAACCTGGTGGCAGCATGGGGAGAGATGTCTCCATCTCGGGCTAAATGAAATCCAACTTTCCCTGACGCACCTTGTGGGATCAAAGAGGGGTGTTCCCATCTAGCCTTTTGCCACTTCCTCCCTGGGGTATCTCCACCTCTTCAACTCAAACTCAGTACCGGTTCTCTTTGGGATGTTGTTGTGTGGGGGGTGTGACCTCCCCTACAAAGGAACCGCCACCCTCGAGTTTTCCCCTCTGTCGGTGGAACCTGTGACCAGTGGTTCCTTCCTGTCCTTTTGCTCCCGGAAAGTGGCTCACGGGGCATTCAAGTGTGACTTCAGACCCCTGGATCGGGTTTGGAGTAGAGGTGTGCCTGGGGAGAGGAGAGCACAGTGTTGGGCATGAAGCTTTTGGCTTGCTTTTCAGAAAGAGGGAGGGAGAGGGCAGGAGCGAGAGAGAGAAAAACAAAACAAAACAAAACACAGCAACCAGGTACTTCCTTTGGACATGGATAACAACACAAACAACCTGGTCCCTACCTCCCACTCCAGTCTTTAGGTTTAGCTGCGGGGACCTTGGCATGAGAGGCTTGTAATCTCACAGCACCTATTCTCAGGACCCCAACTTAGGCTCCAAACACCAGGTTTCTCTGCCTGGAGATGGAAGTAGCTGCTCAGAAACAGTGGGTTTTACCCCAAAGGGTCTATTTTTGAATAGGGGCTATAGGGTTGGGTGTGGCATTAAGGCTGATGTACCTGGAGACTTTTCAGCCGGGGCTCAGGACAATTCCTGCCCAGCTCCCCTAAACAGTCCTCATGCCCCCTTTTAATCTTACTACACCTCAGCCACCTCTGTGTAAATCTTGATCTCCCTCCTATTCCTTTCCCACCTTCCTTATTCCCCTCTTGACTGAAAACAGGTCTCCTCTCCTGTGGGTTTTTTTAAAAATTAACTGAAGTTACACCAGACCAGGGAAAGTGCACAAAGCCTTAGTGTGCAGGTTGACAAGTTGTGAACACACATGTAAGTGCCACCTGGAGCAAGAACTGGATCATTACGGGCAGCTGAGAAGCCCCCCTATATCCCTTCCCGGTCACTGCCTCACCCTCTCTAACATCACAGATCGGTTTTGTGTGCTTTTGAATTTTATATAAATGAAACCATTTGGTAGGTATCATTTTGTGTCTGGCTTCTCACACTCAATATTATGTTGGTGAAATTAATGCATAATGTGGTCGGGTTAGCTTATTCATTTTCATTGCTGTGCATTATGTCCTTAAATGGATATACCACAATTTACTCATCTATTATTCTGTTGATGGACATTTGGGTTGTTCCCAGTTGGAGTTCTTATGAATAATGCTGCCATATCAGTTTTGTTCGTGTCCTTTGGTATACTTATGTTCACATTTCTGTTATGATACATACCTAGGAACAGAATTGCTGGGTCATTGAGTGGGCATATATATAAGTGTTGGTAAGTCTATCAAATCATTTTCCAAAGTGCTCATGTTAATTTATACTCTTGCCAGCAGTATCTTAGAGTTTTAATTGCCCCACATCTTTATCAACACTGCACTGTCAAGCTAAAAAGATTTAAACTCTTTAGCCATTTGGGTGTGTATGTAGTGGTCTCTTATTGAAGTTTAAATTTACATTTCTCTGATAACCAATGAGGTCAAACACATTTTCATATATTTATTTGCTACTTGGATATCTGTTTAAGTATTTTATCCATTTTGGGGGTCAGTTTTCTCTCAGGCTTTCTGTTTTATTGCTTTGTAGGTGTTCTTCCTCTATTTCAAATACGAGTTCTTTGTTGGTTATAGGTATTGGAAATATTTCTATCCGTGTACAAACACAGAAGACCTCAGTTTTTGGGTCTTCTGAAGCCTCAGGGCCACTGGGACAAGACTTTATGCTTTATGTCTATTTTGATCATTAGTGTATTCCCAGTTCTTGGCACTTAGTAGGTGCTCCATAGGTGCGTTGAATACATGAGATGGATGAGACTCATCTAAGTAGTTTGCCATGTGTTCTGCTGATTCCTAGGGTCAAGGAGCAAGAGGAGCTAGAGGGAGCAGGTTTCCTTCCAGCCCAGACAATTGTGACCTTGGGAAGGGGAAGACACCTAGCTCTTCCCTACTGAAAAAGCAGGAATAGCAGGTAGCAAGCCAGCCAGATGCTTCACAAAGAGAGACTCAGTTGGGGTGGAGGACACTGTGGTGTAGAGGAGACAATGAGGGTGAGCATCACAGTGGACCTCCAAAGTTTACGTATGTCATTCTTCTTCCTCAAGCCACACCCTCTATTAAAGCTTATCAGCCAAGAGCTCTTCTATCCCCAGAAACACTTTTCCCTCCTCTTTTTCGTGGCACCTTGGAGGTGGTTGCCTGCTTCAGGATGTAGCTGAATATTTCTTTCCCAGCTACTGGCTGCCAGAAACTCATTGAAGTGGATGAGGAATATAAACTTCATACCTTTTATTGGAAGCGTGTGGACACAGAAATTACAGCTGACACTCTGGGTGCAGATGGAAGGGTTATATGGTCTGAATCAGTGGTGGGAATGGCAAGTAAGGTTTCCCCATGAAGCAGAGTGTCTTGCCCCATGGCCTTGTCCACCTGCTGCTGAGTAAGGGGCATTCTTGCTATAGATGAAGATGGATTGGAGAGAGAAAGAGCAAATCCGTTTGTGATTGCATGGTGGATGCCAATCTCAGTGCTCTCAACTTGGTCATTGTAAAAAAAAGGCGGGGGGAAGGGAGGGAAATATTCACTGCCACTACTATGCCTTATTGCCTGGGGCCCAAAAGAGCTAGCAGAATGTGCAAACTTTTCATTCTTTCTAAAGATGATGTCTGCCAATAAGTTGTGGGAAAGCCCCTAAATAAAGAAAGTAAGAAACCTAGGACCAAAGCGCCTGAGATTCAGCATCTTGTTACTCCACGTGTCTTGCAACATATTGGCATATTGCTCTGAAGAAACAACGTACAAAGAAAAATAGGGGAGAGGCTGCAGAGTAGGCTACACTTTTGGCTAAAAGAATGAAGGAGACCAAAGAAAAATGCCAGGAACAGATTGCCAACAGATGTAGGCTGTCCTCCCTGAGAGCTTCCACCTCTAAGTCTGAGTCCAGTCAGAAATGAGATATTCTCAGAGTTACAAATAAATAAAAACAAACATAAAAACAGACAAAACAAACAAACAAACAAAAAACCCAAAAACCACTTTTCCCTCTCCAAAGGAGGTGACTTTTGTTGCAGGATCTGGTTCCTATCTCTCCACTGGGAAATTTTTTTTTTTTCTTTAAACTAGATTTGGCTTTAACTTCTATGTGGTCTATAATGTCCATCCTGAAGATGGAAGACCATTAGGTCACTTCCAAGAAGTCTTTTCCCAGACCCGTTGCATTCCACAGCACTTTTCTGTTACTGTCTTCCCCTCCAGTGTCCTCTCCTTCTCCTCCTTTCAGCCATAGCTGGTACCATGCGAGGTCAGAAGTCTCGGACTGTCCTTCATTACAACAGGAGAGAGACTTCCCCCTTGCAACACACTAACTGGGTCCTCCAGAAGACGACAAGGCTAGTAGTAGCTCCACAATCACTTATATAGGGTAAGCTTGAGGTAGCAGTCTAGATGATGTATCATGAAATGACAGAGTGTTTTCACTAAGAATCTGAGATTATTGGTGGAAGTGGGAGATTTGGAGGCAGGGGGAGGTGTTGATCACTGACAGAGGCCTGTGGACAAGCCTGTGAGGGAAGCACCTCTGTGGGACAGACTTCTTCATTCTTGGTTTGGCACTTTTCCTAATATATGGTTTATTTAGCCTCCACCCTGAGGTCCTTCACGCCCCATGGCCTTCCTTCAGAGACAGCTGCTGTCTACCAATGGCTTCTCCATGAACCGACTGGATACTCATCCTGAAACACAAGTATCTAGAGCCCTGTAAATCCTGGGTCCCCTAACTAGAGTGGTATAGTCATAAGACTAGCCTGATATGGCTGGAAATTTTCTATCTTTTGTTCCCACTAGGGATGGGTACCCCCGCCCATTTTCCCCCAACTATAACCCCTCCCTTGCTATCTCCCTCTCAGAGGTCAACTTCTTTCCTGCTATGCAGAGCTGAGGTGATATCCCCTTCCGGTTAGGAAGGACGGGGATGTAACGATGTGGGCGGAATGGGGAAGTGCAGCCATCTGTGCTCAGAACCAGTGGCAATCACCATCCCCTTTGCTTCTGTTTAATGGAGCTCCCCTTTCCCAAAGACCCTTGGATTCTCTCCCTGGGATGCCTCTAGCCTAGGGGTGTCAAACTCATTCTCACTGGGGGCCACATCAGCCTTGCGGTTGCCTTCAAATGGCTGAATGTCATTTTAGGACTGTATAAATGTAACTAGTCCTTAACAGTTCAGTGACAGCTCAACACTGCTGCTGGGCAGAAACCAGGTGCCGGTCTGGATAAAACGAGGTGGAGGGGCAGGTTTGGCCCGTGGGCCTTGTGTTTGCCACCTGTGCTCTAGGCAGAATGGTTCCAGGTATTTTGGAGCTTGAATTCTGAAATGACGGGGTATAGCTGGGAAGTCTTAGCAGCAAGCAAAAGTGTGGTGAACTATAACTGGAGGTAGAGAAGTAATTTTCGAGAGGCAGGATGGAAGGTGCCACAGCTTTGCGATCACATGGGCTTGACTCCATGCTCACCCACGTAAGGTGTGTCACCTTGGACAACCTCCTTTATGTCTCTGAGCTCCATCTGTAAAATGGAGACACTACTCTGTCTCAGAGATGCTGTGAGAACTAGTGGTTACATAGTGTTTGGAACATTTCTTTCGCATAGTAGGGATATTATGATTTCACCAAAAAAGAAGAGCCACAAACAGGGACAACGCATGTGGAAGGGGTAGCCCAGGCTCTCTGGGACCCATACTGAAACCTGGATCTCACAGAGTGTGAGGGCACTCACTCCCATCGGCAAAGGGTGAAGGAAGGACAGTCTCTGCAACACACCGTGGAGTCCTGGATTCCTGCGGGCAGCTGGTCTCAGGAGCAGCTTCTCTGCAGTGAGTCATCAGCCAAAGATGAGTAAGCTTTATCTTTCCAGAGCCAGGATGCAAGAAAATTGTATTTTGCAACCAGATTTTCTAGTTTCAAACTGCCCTCTGTGTTTACTGCCCTTTGATTATCCGCTGGCTCCTGGTTTCCTAAACTGGCCTGGTCATGGGAATCACCTGTAGGTACTCATTTTAAAATATAGATTTCCAGGCCTCTCTCCTGGAAATTCTGTTTCCAAAGATATGGGGCTGGGCCAGGAAGTCCACTGTTTTAATTAGTGTGCCACACGACTCCCATGATCTGGCCAGTTTGGGGAACAGTGCTCCAGTCTGCTAGTTCTGAGACATGGGTGCGTATTAGAATCTCCAGGGTGCTTTAACCAGAATATACACTTGTCATAGGCGGAAGCACTGAACTTTGTCTGGGAAGGCTCTGAAAGTCTTCAAAGACATGAAGATGCTTTGATTGACTCTTCCTTTGTGGATTTGTATATTAACTCATTTAGCCTTGGCTGGCGTGGCTCAGTAGATTGAGCACTGGCCTGCGAACCAGGCACGGGGGAGTGGGTGGGGGTGTCACTAGTTTGATTCCCAGTCGGGGCATGTGCCTGGGTTGTGGGTCAGGTCCCCAGTGTGGGGTTATGTGAGAGGCAACCACACATTGATGTTTCTCTCCCTCTTTCTTCTACCCTTCCAGGCTGTCTAAAAAATAAATAATAAATAAATAAAATCTTTTAAAGAAAACCTATTCATTTAATCTCAACTTTTACCCTATGAAGTAGGCTCTTGCAATATAACAGGTAAAATCAAATCAGTTATTTACATTAGTCATTAGAGAAATGCAAATAAAAATCACAATGGGGAACCACTTCTCGCTCACTAGATTGGCCATAAAAAAAGAAAGGGCAAAAAACAGAAAATAAGGTGTTGGTGAGTATATGGGGGAATTGGAACCCTTGTACATTTGTTGATGGGAATGTAAAATGGTGTGGTTGTTGCAGAAACAGTTTGTTTTTTCCTGAAAAAGTTAATCATAGAACTACCATATCACCCAGCAATTCCACTCTGGGCATATGACTGAAAGAACTGAAAACAGAAGAGAAAGTCATTCTACTTAGAGGAAAGAGCAAAATGGCAGGCATGGAAGGGAGACTGCGGTATTTTCAGGGAACAGGAGATAATGCAACATGTGGCTGGATGCATGTATAGAAATGTAGGATGAAAGATGAAATGGTATTTTTTAAAAAAGGTTTTATTTATTTATTTTTAGAGTGAGGGGAAGGGAGGGAAAAAGAGAGGGAGAAAAATATTGATGTGTGAGAGAAAAATCTATCGGTTGCCTCTCTCAAGCTCCCCCACTGAGGACTGGGCAGCAATCCAGGCATGTGCCCTGACCGGGAATCGAACGAGCGACCTTTTGCTTTGCAGGACAATGCTCAACCAACTGAGCCACATGGGTCAAGTTGGTAGTATTTGATATAATGTTACATAGCTTAAGGATTTCTGGTCAAGATGGTGGCATAGGTAAACACGGCTCACCTCCTTGCACAATCACATCAAAATTACAACTAAAATATAGAACAACCATCACTCAGAACTGTCAGAAATTGAGCTGAATGGAAGTCTGACAACTACAGAATTAAAGAAACCACATCCATTCAGACTGGTAGGACGAGCAGAGATGCGGAATGGGCTGGTTCCACATCTACAAGTGGTGGGTAAAAATTCTGAGGGATATCTCAGGAGCAAGGAGTCCCAGCCCCATGTTGGGCTCCCCAGACCAGGGCTTCAGTGCCAGGAAAATAAGTCCCCAGAACTTCTGGCTGCAAAAACCAGCAGGGATTAAGTCAATGGAAGAAACTTCTGGAATCCCAACCAGTTCCTCTTACAGAAACCCCACATGGACTTACTCAGACTTACTCCCTCTGAGCTCCAGCACAGGGGTAGCAGCTTGAAAGGCACCAGTAGTATACAGGGAGAAACTAAAGTGTCTGGCGTCAAGGTGTGAACTGGAGGGCAGCTCTCTCCCAGACAGGAAGGTGGGCAGAGGTCATTGTCCTTTTTCTGAACTTTCCCCCAACACAGCCACAGAGCTGGCAAGAGGGTGCCATATCAGAGATTCCGTCAACCTGGCTAACACTGTTTGTCCCACCCTGGAGATACTCTGAGACTCTGTCCCATCCAATATATAGGCCCACCCAAGCTGTTAATGGTGATTTTTCCATCTGAATGGCTAGGCTTGGCTCATACTTCACAACTTCCTAAATCCTCTCAAACAAGCAATTGCCGGCCTCAGCACCTGGACTTCTTGTTAAGTGGCCCCAGGCCTGGCACTAGCAGCAGCCAGTCTAGATTCACAGCTTATCTTCACCTGGGAATCTCCAAGCTGAGCACAAGTAGCAGCCATCTCAGATTACTTTATAACTCAGGCAGAGTGGCCCTGGGCAGAACACAGTTTGGAGCTGACCATGGCCTGTATCACCCAGGAAACCTCAGAGCCTGTGCACCCAGTGGATAGCTATGTCGGACTACCACAACCTTGCCCCCACACAGCTGATCTTCCAGAGAGGATGGAGGTTTAGTGGTCAGTGGTCACAGCCAATCCTTGCAGCTGACTGGCCTGGGTAAATCCCTCCCATTGACCTGTCAACAGCATTCAAGGCTCAACTACAAGGGGAGAGTGTATTCAGTCTACATGGAAGATGAACCTTGAGGACCCAGCTTCGGTGATAGGGGAGGCTGTGCCACTGTACCGTACAGGAAACCTACTATATTAGGTTATACTACCAAGACAGGGAGTCATAGCAGCTTGACCTAACACACATAGAAACAAACACAGGGAGGCTCCCAAAATGAGGAGACAAAGAAACATGGCCCAAATGAAAGAACAGATCAAAATTCCAGAAAAGAACTAAATAAAAGGGACATAAGCAATCTATCAGATGCAGAGTTCAAAACACTGGTTATTAGGAATGCTCAAGGAACTTAGTGAAGACAACAGATACAGTCAGAAACAAAGGATACACTAATTGAAATAAAGAACAAGTTACAGGGAAACAACAGTAGAGTGGATGATGCTGAGAATCAAATCAATGATTTGGAACATAAGGAAGCAAAAAACAACCAATTAGAACAACACGAATCCCAAAATATGAGGATAGTGTAAGCAGCCTCAGGGATAATTTCAAGTATTCCAACATTCTCATCATAGGAGTGCCAGAAGGAGAAGAGAAAGAGCAAGAGATTAGAAATCTATTTGTAAAAATAATGAAAGAAAATCTCCCTAATTTGGTGAAGGAAATAGACATACAAGTCCAGGAAGCACAGAGAATCCCAAACAGGATGGATACAAAGAGATACACTCCAAGACACATCATTGTTAAAATGGCAAAGGTTAAAGATAAAGAGAGAATCTTAAAAGCAACAAGAGAAAGGAAGTTAGTTAGCTACAGAGGAATTCCCATAAGACTGTCAGCTGATTTCTCAAAAGAAACTTTGCAGGCTAGAAGGGACTGGCAAGAAATATTCAAAGACCTACAGCCAAACTTGCTCTACTTAGCAAAGCTATCATTTAGAATCCAAGGGCAGATAAAGAGCTTTCCATACAAGAAAAAACTAAAGGAGTTCATCATCACCAAACCATTATTATATGATGTGTTAAAGCGACTTACTTAAGAAAAAGAGGAAGATCAAACTATGAACAATAAAGTGGTAACAAATACATTATCTGTCAATAATTGAATCTAAAAAACAAACTAAGCAAACAAGAAGAACAGAGACAGAATCATGGATATGGAGGGCATTTTGATGGTTGTTAGATGGGGGTAGGGTGGTCGGGGAATGGGTGAAGAAGTGAGGGGATTAAGAAGTACAAATAGGTCATTACAGAATAGTCATGGGGATGTAAGTACAGTATAGGAAATGGAGTAGCCAAAGAACTTAAACACATGTCCCACGGACACAAACAATGGTGTAAGGATTGCCCGAGGGAGTAGGGGGTGCTGGATGGAAGCAGGCAAGGGGAAAAACCCAGGACAACTGTAATAGCATAATCAATAAAATTTAATTTTAAAAAAACTGAAAAAATAAGTTACACAGCTTAAGACTTATTTTACATGCACTTACTGTTTTACATGTTAGTTTTGTTTTTCCAACTAGATTACAAGGTCCTCTAGCAGAAACTTCATATTTTAAAATTTATATTAATTTTTAAAAATGCTTTGTATTTATAAATTACTGTGCTGGTTGCTGACACATAGTAATTTTTAAGACTGTATTTTTTAGCACAGTTTCAGTTTTACAATAAAATTCAGAGATTTCCCATATACACCCTGCCCTCATTTGGGCATAGACTCCCCATTATCAATTATCACTCATCAGACTGGTGCATCTTACATCCAGGGTGAACCAGCGCTGACACGTTATAATCACCAAAAGTCCATAGTGTACCTTAGGGTTCACTCTTGGCGTTGTGCCTTCTGTGGGTTGGACAAGTGCGTATAAACGTGTGTGTGCGTGTGTGTGTTCATAGTCCCCTCCCACACAGCCACTGCTCGTTTACTGTCTCCATAGTTTCGCCTGCCTTAGAATGTCATATAGTTAGAAGCAGACAGTGTGTAGCCTTTTCAGATCGTGTTTTTTCACTTAGTAATCTACATTTAAGGTTCTTCCATGTCTTTTCATTAGCTCATTTCTTTTTGGTGGTGAATAACATTCCATTGTCTGGATGTACCACAGTTTATTTATTTATTCACCAACTGAAGGACATCTTGGTTGCTTCCAAGTTTTGGCAATTATGTCTTAAGTCTCATTTTTGAGTCTACATAATTGGAGCTAATTTTGGCATAACTCTGTAAGAAGAAGGAGCTTATTTTTTAAAGAAAAGATTAGATACAGGAAAATATTCAACTTTTACATTTTAATAATCAGTAATAATATGGCTCTCATTTAATAAAACCTTGTTTATATCAGGCATTACATAAAACGTTAACACTTCCCATCATCTGCTCAAGTTATTATAATCCCCAATTGGTAAATAAAATATCTGCTGGAACTGGTATTTTACTCATTTCTATCTAAACTGAAAGTTTGTATTCTTTCACTATTTCACTGTTTTTTAATTGTAATTTTTATCTGCCCTGTCCTTGTCAGGGATTGCTTATTCTTTTTATAATTTTATTTTTCAATTATAGTTGATATTTAATATTATTTTATATTTGTTTCAGGTGTACAGCATAATGGCTAGGCATTTACTAACTTACAAAGTGCCCCCCACCCCGATAATTCTAGTTCCCAACCCGCCTGACACCATACATAGTTACTACAGTGTTATTGACTATATTGCTTATGCTGTATTTTATATCCCTGGGACCATTTTGTAACTACCAATTTATACTTCTTAATCCCTTCACTTTTTTCAACCAGCCCTCCAAACCCCCTGCCATCTGGCAACCATCTGTTTGTTCTTTGTATCTATGAGTTCGTTTCTGTTTTTTGTTTTGTTTTTTTTTTTAGATTTCACATATAAGTGAGATCATATGGTATTTGTCTTTCTCTGACTTATTTTACTTAGCATAATACTCTCTAGGTCCATCTATATTGTTGCAAATGGTACAGTTTCATTTTTTATGCCCAAGTAATATTTCATTGTATATATGTACCCCCTCGTTATCCATTCACCTATCAATGGACACTTAGGTTGCTTCCCTATCTTGACTCTTGTAAATACTGCTGCAATGAACATAGATGTAAATATATCTGTGCAAATTAGTGTTTTGGATTTCTTTGGATAAATACCTAGAAGTGGGATTTCTGAGTAACATGGTAGTTCCATATAAAATTTTTTTGAGAAACCTTTATACTATTTTCCAGGGTGGCTCCACCAATTTTCAGTCTCACCAACGGTGCATGAGAGTTCGTTTTTCTCCACATTCTCATCAATACTTATTTGTTGATCTATTGATGATGGCCATTATGACAGGTATGAGATGATAGCTCATTGTGGTTTTAATTTACATTTCTCTGATTAGTGAGGTTGAGCATCTTTTTATGTTTATCGGCCATCTGTATGTCCTCTTCGGGGAAATGTTTATTCAGGTCCCTTGCTCATTTTAAAAAATCAGATTGTTTGTTTGGTGTTAAGTTGTATGAATTCCTTATATACTTTGGATATTAACCCAAATTATTGGATGTATCATTGGCAAATATCTTCTTCCATTCAGTAGGTTGTCTTTTCATTTTGTTGACAGTTTCCTTTGCTGTAGAAAAACTTTTTAGTTTGATGTAGTCCTATTTGTTTATTTTTTCTTATGTTTCCCTTGCCCAAGGTGATATATCAGGAAAAAATATTGCTAAGAAAAATGTCAGAGATTTTACTGCCTATGTTTTCTTTCAGGAGTTGTATGGTTTCAAGTCCTACATTTAAATCTTTAGTTCAGTTCGAGTTTATTTTTGTATGTGGTGTAAGAAAGTATCTAGTTTTATTTTTTTTTTTGCCTGTATGTGTCCAATTTTTCCAATGCCATTTGTTGAAGAGACTGTATTTACCCCATTGTATATTCTTGCTTTCTTCACCATATATTGACTACGGCTTGGGGTTTTTCCTGGGCTCTTTATTCCATTGATCTATGTGTGTGTTTTCATACTCGTACCATGCTGTTTTGATTACTATGGCCTTGTATTATGTTTGATATCTGGAAGTGTAATATGTACAATTTTGTTCTTTCTCAAGATTTCTTTTTCCATTCTGAATCTTTTGTAGTTCCATATAAATTTTGGGATTATTTGTTCTAGTTTTGTGAACAACACTGTTGGTGCTTTGATAGGGATGGCATTGAATCTACAGGTTGTTTTGGGTAGTGTGGCATTTTAACGATGTTAATTCTTCTTATCCACAAGCACAGTGTTTTGCCCCATTGGCTAAATTGATTTCTATGTATTTTTTAATGCAATTGTAAATGGGATTGTTTTCTTAATTTCTTTCCGATGGTTTGTTAATAGTGTATAGAAATGCAACTGATTTCTGAATGTTAATTTTCTATCTTGTTGCTTTATTGAGTTCATTTATTAGTTCTAATAGTTTTTTTGGTAGACTCTTCAGGGTTCTCTCTCTCATTCAGTATCACTCTCATTCAGTCTTGAAGTCTCGGCTTATTCATGGCCTCCTCACCACTGAGGCCTTCCTGACTTCCTGGACCAGGCACCATGGAATATATGGAATAACACCTTATCCCTTAGACTTGGGCAAGAGAATCCCCTGCCCTGGACTCCATCCTTTAGAAGGCACCATATAGTATGACCACAAAAGAACTACATCTATCAAAAACCCAGGGGTGCTCCTGTCGCTGGGGAGTTGGCACTCAGTGCTGGCTCAGAGTATCTCGTCACCCTAAACACACAGTCCCGAGACTAACACAGTCCAAGCCCCAGAGAAACACTTCTCCTACCTTGCCCTATGTTTTCAGAAAGAAAAATTACGTCTGAACTCTCTGAAGTTTTGTGGGTTGTGTCAGTGTGAACTCAGAGACAGACATGGCTTTGGAGTACAGGGAGGAGTGAGTTGTCAAAGTGCTCAGCTAAGAGGACAGAACATTGACTTGTCAAGTCCTTCCTCCCAGAGGGCATGGCTGCGGTGGGTCCCTGCATGACGTATTTCCCGGTGGTGCTGAGCACCCACTTTCCCACCCCTCTGTGAGTTCCAGTGTCTGGTTCTCCAGGGACTCGTGAGTTAGTGCGGTATCTGCAGCACTGCACGTGGTGGCTGAGAACCATTTTGCAGTGTTAAACAATTTATATTTTTCTTATGTTTTGATATTTGTAGGTCTGGATATAGCACACACAAAAGATGATTCTTATCCTCTTTATTGACAACTACGTGACACCAAACAGTAAAACTGTAAAGAGTTTCATTTTTATAAAAATATTTAATTTGATTTAAATTTTCAAAAAAAATTAATTTAGTGTCCAGCTCTCCAGCAGGGACTCTGTCTCTTTCTATTGTCTGCTCTGGAAAAAAGTAATACTAGATCCACAATGGCCAAAGTAAAGGACTCAGAATCAAAGGTTCAACATTGAAGGACTCTAGCCAAACTGTACTCCTTTGCTTTCTCATTTTCTTTGCTTATGAGTATTTTGTCTTCCTTCCTTCCTAAGGGAGTGAGTGTAAGTAGCTCGAGCTAAGTCAATCCTTGGTGGGATATCTGTGGTTATCCGCTAGAGCTACTGCCCATGGATTTGGGGAGTGGTGGATGGATGGCAGCAGGGGCTGACGAAAGTCCCAGGTTCCTTGCCCCATCCTGCTCAGAGTCCGGGGACCCCTGCTGTCCTGGCCCGGGGCGGGGGTGGGGGGGTGGGTGGGGGCAGCGCTTCCAGCCGGTCTCTTCAGAAAAGCCTCTGGTGTCTACAGGGCTGCAATGCCTGTGCTCAGAGCCAGGATTTGGAGCAGTTTCCTCCCAAGAGCCTTCCTTCCCACTCCAGGGCCTCAGAAGACTATCTATCCTTTTAGATGCTAGAAGGGGGTGGTGACACCAGATGGGGGCAGGGTCCTCTGCTCATTCTTTTCCCAGTTATCCCGTGGGTCATTAGAGACCTGGCTGTCCCGAACTGAGAGAAGGGAGAAGAGCTCAACCCAGAAGCTGGGGGTGGGGTGGTAGGAAGGGGTGGCAGACAGAGGGAGAGGTGTGAATAGGGAGAGGTCAGCCAGGGGAACACAGAGCTAAGAACTAAATCCAACAGTGGAACAGCCTTTGTCCTTGAGATCGCCTTGGACCCGAATGAATAAGCCACACACCACAGGTTCTTGGGGCAGAGAGTGCGGTGCAATTGAAAAAGAACTAAACTTGGGGATTTTTGACCTGCATTTGAATTCTGGGACTGGCTCTTACAAATTGTCCGATCTTGGGCGAATGACTTCTCAGAGTCTCAGCTTCCTTCTCAGGACTCTTAGCAGATAGGCTCTGCCCATAGCACCTGCATGACCTTGGACAAATATGTAACCTCTGAGTCCCAGTTGTTGCCTCATCTGTGAAGCAGGGGCAATGCCTTAGAGCTGTCAGGATTAAGCAAGACCCCTGATGGGAAGTGGGCTCCAACAGTAACTTAGGGTCTCAGAGTACCAGTGAGTTTGGGGCCAGGTGACATGGGTCAGACGTGCAGCCCCGGCTAGACATGTAACCTCTCGGAGAACCGACTGCTTCTCACAGGAAGGGCTAACAACCTCTTCTCCACGGAGCTTCTGTGGGGCTCCGATGAGATAAAGTGTATGAAAGCACTCTGTTCAGCTCTGTACAAATGTGAAAGATTATTTTTTTTTCTTCAGCTCACCCTCTAACAAAGGCTGAATAAGTACTGAATTGGCCAAAAAAGGGAGGGTGAGGGAAGGAATGTGAATCTCGGGGGGAGTAGAAAAAAGCCCGAATAATCCCAGTACAGCGTTTTTAACACTTTCATTAAGCTCAAGCCCCAAGGAACAGCTGCATCCACACACGGGAGGGAGGTGAGGGGTTGCGGCAGGAGGACAGGCGGTGTGAGGAGGGAGAAGGGGCCCACTGCTGTCAAACTCCAGGGAGGTCCTGGTCTGGTAAGGAGCAGAGGGAGTCTCTCAAGTCCCAGCTCCCTTGGTGTCTCTCTCTGCAACCCCCACTCCAGTGTGATCCACGTAGCACAGCTCCCAGCCTTGAGCCAAGAAATGCTACCTTCCAGTGCCCCCCACCTGGCAGCTACTGAGCAGATTCAAATACGCTCAGGGTTAGATTCCAGAAAAAGTCAGGAGCTCTGCCATCCCCTAAGGGATGGCAGCTCATCCTCCTCCTGCCCCCTCCCCTGTCCTCCACTTCCTTTTGAGAAATCTGAACCAAGACATGATGCCAGGGGCCTGGGCCCCGCTGGTCCCGGGCTTCGCCGAGAGGCTGGACCCTGAGTGCCCTTCCCTGAGAAGCTCGGCCCACAGGATGTGCCTGGGAAATGTTTCCACACATTAGTGCTTCCTGAGGTAGGGCAGCAGCAGCAGGTGGCAGGAAAGGGCAGGGGAGGGAGCAAAGCCTAGGGAGGGACTTTCTTGTCCAGGACCAGGAGGTTTGGGGTTCCTCCAAATTGCCTGACTCAGTTTCATCCCTCAGTGACCAGCTGATGCTGCACAGAGCACTTTATTTTTGACCAATCGTTGTGGTAATTATGGTGGTATTACTACTTGACTAAGTCCTGCTCCAGAACAAATTGGAGGGTAGGGGGAGAGGTGCAGGAGAGGAGAGACAAAGAGCCAGCTAAACAATCCAAGAAGAGAGGGGAGAAAAGGGAAAGGAAGCTACAGCAAGAAGAAATATATAACCTATGGCCAAGGCAGCCTGGCATGAGTGCCCTAAGTACTTTCAGCAAGTAAAATCTGATTAAGATTTTTTAAATGTGCATTTGGTAAGTCAGTCCTGGAATGTGGCACTGTTATACAACCAGCATTTGACAGACAAGTCACATACCTTCTGGGACAGGACAAGAAGGCAGGAAATGCTGGTCAGTTGAGGCAGGGGGAAGGGCGAAGCTAGATTCCTGCTGGCTGACCCCTGACCTAGTTCTTGGGTGAATTTAGGAGTGAGCAAGGCAGGTGGTGTTGTATTACAACTTTTTTTAATGTTATTTTTTAATTTATTGATTGATTGAAAGAGAGGAAGGGGAGAGGGAAGCATTGATCTGTTGTTCCCCTTATTTATACCTTCTTTGGCTGATTCTTCTAACTCGAGGGGATTGAACCTGTAACCTTGTTGTATCGGGATGATGTGCTAACCAACTGAGCTACCCAGCTAGGGTTACAACGTGGTGCAATCAACATTGGTTTCTTCCCTGGGGTAAGTCTTGGCCCAGAGTCAGGTGCACCTGATCCAGCCGCTCCTGGACCTCACAATTCGTGCAGGTGAGGAACTGGCTTCTGGTCGGCGTCAGCATTCTGGAGAAACTCAAACATGAATTTCACCTGGGTCTCATAGCCTTGGACTGAGATTTTCTCATTAATTCCATGGAAGCTGAGGGAAGGAGATTTGGAGGAAGAAAGGAGAGAGCCCACTGCTGAAGCACAAGTGTTACTGGAGAGCACGCCCCACCCCACAGACCCTGAAGCCTCTGGCCTTTGAGCATTTGGGGTGCGAAGTGGGCAAGGAGGGGGAGGCCATTTGTAAGAAGGGAGGTTTCCTAGGACTTGTGCGGATCTGAGCCCATGGCAAACAACACTGGGGGAAAATAATGATGCACCCCTGAGGAATTCAAAATCATCTCCTGCTCTGGAACCATTCGATAACTTCTCCTCTGAAGAGAAATGGTCTTTCTAAGTCTCTTCCTCTTAGGCGAGGGCCCCTATCTAGACTTATCTCTAAGCTAGCACGGCTCCCACCCCACCCCCACATCACTGGGGCACAAGAGGTTAGGGAGGGCAACTGCCTACGGTACTTTCTTTACTTCCCCATGGAACTTCACCATCAGACCTCATGCCACAGCCTGCCTCTACACGACACAAAACATACAACCAAGTAACCTCAAAGATGAAGGGAGATACGGAGTTAACTACCTGCCCCTTCTTTAAAACGAAACCAAAAAATAAACAAAAACTATGAAAGCTGTTTAGCTCATATTCAAATATTTTCATTCTGTTGGCAGCTGACTTACTGTGGGGAAATCAGGTCTGGATACGACAAGGAGCAGAGAGGTAAATGGAAGTCACCCTCGCAGGGCCCAGGTTCAACATTTGCTGCAGAGCCCACAAGGTAATCACACACAGCAGTTAAAACGGGCAAGTGTGCCTTAGGTTCCTGGTGTGTTTCCTTCTGAGAATTCAAAGCAGGTGCCCACCTTGGACCTCATGTGCGTGTGCTTTCACTGTGTGGTCATCAAGAACTCTGGAGTCTCCCCGTCTTGGGGGAGAAAGCAAAGTTCAGAGGGTTAAGCACTCTCCCAAAGGGAGGACGAGCTGAGATTAGCACTCAAGGGCCCTAATTCTACGAGGTTCTCTCCAATCATCTTTTTTAATCTCCATCCCTGAAAAATAGTGGCCTATTCCCACACATTCTGGGGAGCAACAAAACTCTGGCAGTGAGGAAAGCTGGTCGGTTGGGTTCTACAATGACTCCCTTTTAGTTATTAGTGCAAACCCTGGCCTTCCCTCATCCTGTGAACTTTCAGGAGAAAGGGGTGGGAAGGGGACAGGTCAGTTATTTCAGAACTGTTCTACTTGCTCACCTGTGGAGGTCCTGAGGCTGCAAATAGATGGGGTTGAACCTGTAGATGCCAGTGGTGAGGTTTGAATAGTATCGGCTGTCTGTGATGCCAATACAAATACCTAGAAATGAAAGATCAAGAGGAAGGGTTTGGTGAGCAACCAAGCCAAGAAAGTGGTTGGAGATGGGAGCCTACAGCTATGAATATTTGTCACGTAGCCCACCCAGTCTCAAAGTCTTGCTGAAACACCATTTCAGCCAGAAACATGGAAGCTCCTCTCTAGGGCATTAGTAAAATCACCCTTGAATGACCCAAAGCTAAGTGTCCTCTCTCCACGACGATGACCAGGGAGGCTAGTGCCTTCATTTCACACCCGTAGCCAGTCTACTTTAGAAATCTACAGGGGTGGGCAAAAGTAGGTTTATAGATAGTTGTATAAAAATGCGTAATACAAAAATCAATAATAATACAAGAGTAAACTGTTTCGTGTACTCACAACTGTAAACCTATATTTGCCCACCCCTGTAGTATCCATAAATCTAAATATCACTTCTGTATTGCCCCAGCTTTCTTCTGTATGATTGTAGATCAAAAATAAACACTCTCTGGGGAACTTTACTGCTATAAAATGCAATCATCTTAAAGTGGAACATAACTTTCTGTTATTCTCACCCTCTGTCTTCTGAGCATCAAACCTCAGGTGGGGAAAGTCCCAGGATACTCTCCGGTGCTCCGCTGTCCTGAAGCAGCTCACCCGACTCCCCAGCTGGGGCCGGGCCTTGTCCGACAGGAGCGTGCTTTGGGAGAACACCCCCTGGAGCATCGATTGCAGTGTGGCGGGGTGAATGGCATGGTAACTTGTCTTTTGTTCTATTTCCCACTCCTGACTTCTGAAGAGTAACTAGGCCTTTCACAATTCCTTGTTTTGGGGATTTCTGTCAGTTGATTGCTGCCTATCTTTTTTCTGTAAAAGCCTAACTGTCAGTGGGATTACAGCAGATGCCCCAGAAGGGAGAGGATAAGATAAAAAGCCTTTTAGGGCCAAGAAAGGAGAATATGGAATGGTGAGGGCCAGGGTCCCTATATGGCAGTGGGGGATTCAGGCCCTGCTCTGTGACAGAAGTCCAAGGAAGTGGCAGACCTCAGAGGGGATGGCTGCTTGACATATTCAGGGAGGTGGGATCTTAGATCTAGAGGCAAAGATCCCATTTTCCACACAGACCAGGGAATGAATGGAAGGAAATCTCCAACCTGGAGTGACCCTGGGACCAGGACAGTGGATGTCTCAGAGGTAATCACATGGATCAATGCCCACTGGCCAAGGGCTCCAATGCTATGTTGCTACATAAAACCTCAAGGGCCTGATTCAAGGTGGGGGTGGTGGGGGTCCTTGGAGGCCTCATTAATGTCTGAGGTTGAATTTTAAAGATTTTATTTATTTTTAGAGAAAAGGGAAGGGAGAGAGAAAGGGAGCAAGAGAAACATCAATGTGTGGTTGCCTTTTGTGTGCCACCAACCAGAGACCTGGCCTGCAATCCAGGCATATACCCTGACTGAGAATCAAACCAGAAGCAACCCTTTGGTTTGCTGGCCAGTGCTCAATCCACTGAGTCACACCTGCTAGGGGAAGGTTGAATTTTTTGAGGAGTGGGGATTATTGTCAGATACAAGTCGATTAAAAAAACAAGGCTGCTTTTTTTCATGCTTGAGTTTGTGGATGTAGAATTTCACAGTAAGCTCTTTAGGGACCCATGCCTAGCAAAGGGGCAGGTCCTGAGTCTAAGCTTAGACAATGTTTGAGGGAATCCATGATTCAACCCAGATAAAAAGGAACTGGACCCAGTTCTGAACACTGGAGCATTTCTCAGACCACAGACCAGAGATTCTCAAAGTGTGGTCAGCCATCATCTGGTGTTAGAATCCACTGGTGTATCTGCTTAAAATGCAGATTCCAAGGTCCTCTCCAGAGTTGGTTAACCCAACTCTTTGGAAATGCAGGTCCAGGTAATCTGCATTTTAATAAGTTCCCTAGGGGGATCCTTTATATTTCTTAAATTCAAGAACCACTGTCTACACAGCGCAGGTTTGGAAAGTGTGCTGAAGACTGGAGAAGGGCATAGAGGTACTGCTGCTGAGAGAGAAGGGGGTAAATGCAAATGGTGTAGGCCGGGAGGTATTGTTGGGCTTCTGAGTTCCACTGCTGAGCTGTATCCTAGAACGGACCAGCACCAGACTAGGGGAACTCGGCCACCTCCATGACTCTCCCTGGGGAGGGGGAGTCTGGGCCAAACCTCTCCTCCATTCATTCTGGTCTAGGTTAAGCAAGAACCAGGCTTGACCTGACCTAATTTATTGTTTCTGCTCCTTTCCTGTTTGCTTTCTCACTTCCACTCCAGGGAAGGGGGTGGAGGGATATAGTTCCAGTCCCATGGGGAGGGGAAACAGCCAGCTGTTTTCAGGCTCAACAGCTGGGGTGGGGGTGGCTGTTGAATAGGAAACAGTTCCAGCCCCTCCTCCCCCCAGGCATAGCTGATGAAATCATTACCTGGGACAATAATGTTGACTTCTGGGAAGACGGACTGTAAGGTCTGGCGGATCAGCTGGTAGCCTAAGGCCTGATCATCAGAGGGGCTGACAGGCAGGGGATCAAATGCATCCAACACGTGGAACTGGACCCGGTCATCAGCCACAATGTTCTTGGCTAGTTTGAGGACCTCCAGGAAGGACATAAAGCGAGTCTGATTTCTTATGAATCTGCTCTCCAAGTACTATGGGATTTAAACAGTCCTGATTCCTCTTGAGCACAGCAGAGCCCAGGAGTTACAGAGACTCATTTTAGCACTGGGACACAGAATCAGCCAACTGGCTGTAGGAAATAGAAGAGCTGGGTCTTCCTGGAAAGCAAGCTGCAGCATAGCCAATTTAGGTTACGTGCTTGGGAGACTTGCATTGCAGACATGAGGCAGGTAGGGAATTGGACAATCAGGAAATGATGGGTCTTTCCCTTGGGCTGAGCTATGGGCCGAGTGAGACTGTGGAAGAGTCAGCAGAATGCAAATCTCAACCATCTTGAGGCAGGGGATGGACGTGATGACTTCACTTCAACCTGGGATAGTCTCGGACAGGTGAGGAACAGGTCACCCACTTTGCTTTCCCCTCTCTGGGCACTCCTGCTTCCTGTTTGTAACCAGCTGCACTGGAGCCAGGAAGATGAGCTCAACACAGACAAAAAGCCAGGAGTTGGGGAAGTGGTATTGAAGTTTTAAAACCCCCTTTGCCTCCTTTCCTCAGGAAGGAACCTGAGGAAGCTCCTAGAAATTCAGTCTGAAATGACTAGAGCTGAATCCAGCAAAAGTTCTGGCAGGATGTAGAACAGACCCCAAAGATCAGGTCACATGGAGCCATGTGGGAATGGACCAGGAGGCTGGCTTTGGGTGGCTCCCAAACCCACCCAGCTGGGCGGGCAAAGCCCCGGCACTAGTTTCAACCCACAGGATCAGCAGTTGCTTTAGACGTGTCTCTCCCTAGACAGGGGAGTGCCTCAGAGTTGGGGGTCGCCTAAATGGGGCACTATCTCAAGCACCCCTTTTAGGTCAGTGTCCCCTGGGAGCATACTAGGAGCTGAGTCTGGAAAGGAAATGGGGGTTCCTACTTCTGGCCCAGAAACCACCATTTGAGCCAAACCATTATCCTGCTTGAGAGGGGAGTGGCCCACTCAAAGCTTATTTTCATCCCGTCCTCGTGTCCCCAGGACTCTAACACAGAAGCATGTAGTCGTGACATAGTCTTGACGCACCGGGAGGCTCCTGAAGTTGTTCCCTTTGAGATGAGTCAGGACTGTGCCTGCTGTGCCTCTGACCTAAATTACTTAAGATTCCTGCCCCCCGAAACTGAAGAGGGTGCACAGATTGAGCCCCTTTCAGTGAGTGGCTGCAGAGCTCGGACTCCAGGTTTTATACTTCCAGTACGAAGCACACTCAAGGCATGTAAGGAATGTTGCATACACGACATGTAAAAGATGTGGACCAATAAAAATAGTCCTGGGAGTTGTCTCAATAAGTGGCTTATCCAGGGTTACACAGTTAGCACTGCTGGGCTGAGTGTCTGAGCCCAGTCCATCTGGCATCAAGAAGACAATGCTTAATTGCTTCCAAAGAACCTATGCATTGATGTGGTGAGGAGAGAGCTAGCAAGAGGGTGGTGGTCATTTAAAATGAATTCCTTAATGGTATGAATTTTGAGCCAGAATTTGAAGGAAGGATATGAAGCCAATGGAGAACCGGCAGAAGGCAGTCTGAACCTGGAAGGGGCATGCACGGAAACTGGGGGGACACCAAGCTTTGTGCCTCCAACAGCCACTTGTGGCTATGTCGCCTTGGGTAAGCTCCTTAGCCTCTCTGTGCTTCAGCTCGCTCATCTGTTAACATGTGAATATTAACAGCATCTTACCTGGTAAGTGCTTGTGACCATTACTGGAATATATGTAATGTCCTTAGGCCAATGCCTGGCATACAGTAAAGACTCAACAAGTGTTAGCTGCTATTCACCTGATTAGAATGCAGGGACTGTCCTGAGCAATAAGCAGAAACGCAGGGACAGGACCAGGAGAGGCTTGACAATGGTAAGAGCACATTAACCTCTCATTCGTCTAAACTCCTACAGTCCTAATAGCGCATTCCCACAAAGGCATGCTATTCTGTTTTATGTGTAGATACATTTTCCTCTCAAGTGCACAGTCAATGTGTTGAAAGCAAGGACAACAGACACGAATTGTTAAGTCCAGCCTCCATCCTGCTGTAAGGCCAACTTCTGTCTCATTAGAACATCCCTGACAGGTTGTCATCCAGCCTGTGCTTAAACACTTACAGTGGCAGAAAGCTTACCATCATGTGTTACATTTCATTCTACTTTTGAGCAACTCAGTCATGAATGCCTTCCTTACAGTGACTGAGATACAGCTTTCTGTAGCATCTCGGTCCAATTGTACTTGGTGTTGCTTATACTTCACAGGATATGACCCAGAGCTAGACACATCATACGCACCCAGCAGGATTTCACCCACGTGGAAATCAGAGGGCTGCGCTCCTGCCACCGCAGTGCTCTTCCCTGGGTCTGTTCTCCTTCTCAGGCCTCAGCGCCAGCACCTCCTCAGAGGGGGCTGGCCACCGCATTTACACCTGCTCACTGCTCCACCCCACCCCACCCCAAAATCACTCTGGGATACATTACCTTACAATTTTCTTTGTGATACTTATCTCTTTAAAAAAATCCCTTTGTTCATTTGATTACTTGCTGGTCGCTGTCTTCCCCACTAGACCATAGGCTCCATTGGAGGGGACTCTTGTCATGGCTTTCCCAAGTGCTTCTAAGCATGTCTAGTGCATGGTAGCCACTCCAGCATGCTTGGGGAGCAGGGGGGAATGGAAGGAAGGAATCTTCTGTACTACCCTCTAGGTGCGTGGACGTCTAGTCTCTCAGGAGCTCATTACCAGCCAAGGCTCCGTATTCCAAAACCCTCCTTTAAGTGGGGGCTCCCTGGAGCATCTTCCAATGGCCTTATTTCTATCCCTTGAGGCCCATTCAGAACAAATCTTCCTTTCCATGTGGTGGCCTATCACATTTCTGAAGACTTTTGTTCCTCATAGACCATGGAGCCCTATCTACACCCACAGCATGGGAGAGATCAGTTAAAGACGGAGGAAGAGGAATCTGGGAACTGTTTGTGTTCCCAGAGGACCAGCCCAGGGTTCAGTACCCGCAGCCCTCAGACCAGCAGGGAGTGTCCTTGATGCATGAAACTGGGGCATGCGGGAGCCAAGTGATGGACAAAGGGTGCTGTGAGCTTTGGGGGGATGGAGGCTTTCCATTCCTCACTGGACAGGTGGGCAGGATGGGCCTAGGGATTCCAGGGCTTTCATCAGACAGGCCGGGAAGGAAGGCCGCTGCGGCACGGGACTGGAGAGGAGGGAAAGGTGCCAGAGCCTGGGGAGATGAAAGCCCCAGGTGGTGGAAACAGTCCTTGGAAAGGGCATGGAGTGGGAACGAGGCTGGAAAAAAACTGGTGGAAAGCTCAGTGAGGGGAATTCAGTGATTTCCTGGCCCAATGAGCCCCCAGGGAGAGGACAAAGGCTGGCACTTGATGAAAAGCAGAAGAGCCCAGGGCTCACACCCGTCCCATCTCCGCTGGAACGCCGGGTGACTCTGGGCAGGCTGTTTACCTGTCTCCGCCAGCCCCCTGCAGAGGGTAGGCCTCCCACCCTGTGTGACAGAACAAAAATCTTCTGTGGGGGAAGCACTTAGGGAGAAGGGACCGCAGACGTCTAAGTGTGGCTGACCCTCAATGATCTGTGCCAGAGATCCAAGAGAGACCACCCACCACTAACTCTGCTTAATTCTGGAACATGTTATTTATCTTAAAGTGGTTCAGTTACCTCCTTTGATCGCTCTATGAAGATTTACCTTTAGAATTCTGTTTAACTCAACTTGCTGTTTGAATAAGCCGGCCTTTCCTGTGCATGTCGAACATTGTGTGTGACTTCTACTCATCCTTCAGCTTCTAGCTCAAATGTCACTTCCTCTGGGAAGCTTTGCCTGTCCCCACTCAAGGTCTGGTTCCTCATTATACTCTCTAATAGCACCTGGTTCCTTTTCATCATAGCACTCGTCACAGTTTGCCAGCATACATTCATTGTTAACATTTTTAAGTTGATGTTTGTAGCAAAGCGTTGCGAGGCTCTGCTCTCCAACCCCTTCTCCCCTAACCGTACACATCCTTCCTGTGGGATTTTATTGATGCTAGGGGTTTCGGTTATGTCAATAGCACTCCAGCCTGTATCTCCAGTTCATCTTCTCTCCAGACCTGAGGTATTTATAATTGCCTGTTAGTAGCTTACGGGCTTCTCAACCTTTGGAACCATTATATTTCTCTATGAACTTGCTCTTCTTGAATTCCCAATCTCGGTCAAAGGCATCAGCACCTGGCCAACTACCCAGGTGAAAAACCTTGGAGCCGCCCCACCTTTTCCTCGCCCCTCATCGTCTCTTGCACCTCTTGTAGGCACCTTACTCTCCACCCATGACCACGGCCTCAGTGGAGACCTTCACACCCAACTGCCCGAGATGTCACCACGGCTCCCTAACTGTCCTTTCCTACTCCAGCACTTCCTCTGCGCTGCCGCCAGCATTGCCTCCCTCAAAGCAAATCTGAGCAGACCAGTGCCCTGTCTGAAGGCCTCTGACAGGGCCCTTCTGTCCGTAGGTGAGAGCCCGAATCCATCAGCCTGAGGCACAAGGCCTTGATCTCCAAACTGCACCTCCATTTCCATCTTCCGCCACTCTCCCGCAATTTATCCTACTCTTCAGCTTTACTTTAGCCTTTCTCTGAATGCCTTACTTCTAGGAAAGTCCTACTGGTCCTTTAAATCCCAGCTCAAATTTCCAGGGGTCAGAAAAGACTTTCCTGACTCTCCCGGGGTAGCATCAGTTCCCTCCTTTGGACTGGTCCTATTTCCATCTGTTCATCCCAAGTGTGGTAGCTTAACGCAAAGAGCACAGAGTCTGGAGCTAGACTGCTAGATGGATAACCTTGGGCAGGTTACTCACCTGTGCTTTAGCTTCCCCATTAAATGAGGAAGCTACAACTTCTACTTCATAGCGTGGTTGTGGGGATTGAATGAGTGTGTGTATATGTTACGGCAGTGCCACATGCGTAGCGAGTGCACTATGCTTGCTATTCTTATCATTTATTAGTACTCATTGCCCACCCCCGGACTCCAAGCTCCCCCAAACAAGAGATCTCCTACCGTGGCCATGTACCTGGTACACAGGGAGCCTTTGAAAAATGTTGGTTGAACAAATGAGAGACTGGGCCAACCCCAGGACTGCAGCTAAACCCAGGTCTCAAGGGCCACACTTCCGGTGCTAATTGGTCGTCAGGAAAATATAGCACGTACCTCCTGGCATGTCTGTGCAGGGTGAATCCTGAAGTTGACTGTGGCCTGGGCCACCGGGGGGATGACATTGTCCTAGAGGGAGAACCACAAACCCTGGCTTGAGCCAAATCCCCGCACCTGCTCCCTGCCCAGGAAACGCCAACTATACCACCAAGAGGGGGAGAGGGAGCTAATTTGATTTAAAGTCTGGGGCTTAACTTTTTGTCAGTCCCGCGTCTTCCCTGGGTCCTTGGCCTGCGGTTGTGTTCAGAGCTAGAGGAGTGTCTCTGCTTTAGGGCAGACCTTTGTCTTCTTGAGCCTGGAGGGCACCACAGAGAGCTGCTCAAAGTGAGATTCCTTTCTCTGGGGTACTCGGGCGCCTAGGTTTTGGCCCTGGGCAGCACGATGGGTAGTCTGCTGCGTGCCCCGTTCTTCCCAGGGTGCCCGGGACCTTTCTGCAAGGGTTAAGGTTAGTGCTTCCCAGAGCAGGGCACCCGGAGCCTCTGCAGGCCCCAGCCTGGCGTGTCTGAACCCTGAGGGGGGTCCTGATGGTGGTGGTGGTGCTGCCGCTGCTGGTTTCCCACATCCAGCTGTGACATTTGACTCCGTGCTTTGCCGTACCAGGAAGAACCCAGGGCTAATCGGAGAAGAGAGTTAAGCTATGGAAAGATTTTTTTCTCCCTTCGAGGCCATCAGAAAACAGATTCCCCAACTGCCTATCTTTCTTTGAACTGGTATGGTGCCAAAAAGCACCAGATAGGGACAGGAAAACTGGGCTCTTACAGATTGGATGTCCGATTTTGAGAAAGTACAACCTCTCTGTACCTGTTTCTCAACTGGCAATTGGGACAATAATACTGATAGAGCTGTGCGGAAGATCAAATGAAGTAACAATGTTAAAGTATTCTGAACAGATAAAAACACTATTCAATTGCAAGGACACAGTACTATTATTTTGGTGGACATCTCAGGCAGCTGGGGAAGACAGCTCGGGTCCGGCCGACACACTGGACACACCAGTCGGGTGTGCCAGGAATTATTTCCGAGGTCGCATTCGCTTCTCCTCAACCTGGGCTCCAGATCACCAGAGCTTCACGAGGCCACACCGTGCTCTGGGTGGACGGTGTACCTGAAGTTGGTGGTGGTGCTTACAATAACAGGAACGGTCTAACTCCTTTCATAGCTTCAGAAAGGCCTACACCCATGCTAATTAGCATAACCGGAAGTGGGCTAATTTACTGAGAAGTAGTTCTTAGAATAAAAATTTATCAAAGTATTATTTACCTGAAACTTATTTCTATAAAAGTAAACCTCGTAGAGAATTTGTTTGCCACACAGTATCTAGTGTATTTGGGGAATGACAATGGATGCATTTTAAGCACTCGGTATATCACAAATGTGATAGCTTTTTTAAATGGCAGGTGAGTTTCTCTGCTCAATTCAGCATAACACTAGGGGAAAATATATTAATCACTCATTAAATTTGTTAGGGGGATTCACTTTCAAAAAATGAGGAAGAATAATAAAGATCTTTGATAGTAGATAGGTTAGAAACCTTTAGTCTACACAATTAATATTCTAGGTACCATATTTCGTTGTGTATAATGCGCATTTTTTGGCGCGAATTTTTGAAGGAAAAATAAGGATGAGCCTTATATATGGGTGTAATGATTACAGACCATGGGTATAATAACGGGCACAATAATCCCGTGTGTAATGCATACAAAACTGTGGGTGCGCATTATACACGGCAAATATGGGTAAATACACAACATGTTGAGTGAGTACAGGTCACAAGAATGAACTCCCAAGTAAGCCCTCTTCATGCTAATGCCATGGTTGTTTCTTCATTTCACGTATTGTAGCCTGCAGTTTTTCATCTAATTTGTGAGCAAAATCAACCAATTCTGTGAGCATTTTGATGACCAGTGCTTTGAACTGTGCATCTGATAGGTTGGCTATCTCTTCACTGCTTAGAGGAATTGGCTCTGGGGCTTTTATTTGTTTTCCGGTTTGAGCCATTTTTTGGTGGGTTTTTTTGTTTTGTTTTGTTTTGGTTTTAGTCTGGTCTCGTCTATTACGTAGTGAGGGATGGAGCCTTAGGTGTTCCTCAGGGCGGGGCAGCCCACTTGCAGGGCATGGTTGTTTCTTGTACAACCCAAAGAACCTGAGGGAGATCATGGACACCCTTTAAAATACTAATATACAAAATCCGACCAGCAGTTTCAGAGAATTTGTGGATCTCAGCTTGCACTCTTGCCCTTGAGGCTTACCAAACTGATGACCCAGGCAGTCCGCACTGGGCCTTCCTACCACTCCTGTTGTAACCAGAGGAGGAGGGAGGACCCAGGGAATAAGGCCAAGGAATGGAGGGCTGGGTGGACAGTGGGGAAGAGGTGCATGGAAGGAACCAGAGGGCGTTACCTTGACCCCAGCGTGGAACACGGTGACTGCTGTGGTAGTTCTGACCACTGCATTGGTCAAAGGGCTCCTCTCCAGTGACCTAAAGCAGAAGGACTAAGGTCAGATGTTGTCAAACAGGGAGAAGAAATGGGTCGGAGGGCCACCCACTTTCCCGAGCCTTGGAGATCTGTAAGACTAGGAGGATGTCCTATGTATGGATTACATGCAGTGTCTGGTAGCCAAAGGACAATTGTTAGTTGGGTCCAGTTGCGCCAAGGAGAGGGGATTGGGTGGTGGATGGGGGAATGTAAGAGAAGGAAAGATAAAACTTCACCTGCTTACAAAGGGCCCAAATAACCAGAGGTTGTTCATGACTATGTTGGTAGGGAAGGGAAACTGAAAGAAAAAAACAGGTCAGTGGAGTTCCAGAGGGGCCAGCATAACAACAGGGTAACTGTACCTGCAGCCTGGGTCTCTTCCTACTTTAGATCTGCCTTCGGCGGTAGCCTTAGGGATGAGTGGGAACCAGCTCCCAAAGGGCGCCTGGGGGTGTCGGGTTTTAGGGTCTCAGATCAGCACCGAGAACCCCAGGGAACAAGCCAGACCCTGCGTCTTGGCTCAGCCAGGGGCTGAGAACTAGTGAGACAGGGCAGAGCAGTGGTAAGCGGTAGGCCCTCTCACTGCTCTAAAGGCTACTTCCCTGCGCCCTTTCTTCCTCTTCCACAGCTGACCAGCAGCACGTGAGACTTCTTCCCACACCTCACTGGCCAGCTGCTGCAGTGTCATCGCCAATGGCCCACTTCCAAACATGTTCGGCATTGGGGTCTGCTCCAGTCTGGAAGAGAAAAGGAGTTCTCAGGACTTACCCAGCCCCAGTCAAAGATCGACGGTTTGAAGGAGGGAGGCAGGATGTTTCGGCAGGCCTGGCCAGGAGGTCTCCTCCTACTCACCTCCACCCGTGAACTCTGCAAAAATCTCAAAGCACAAGCCAGACCCCCTCTTCTCCAACAGCAGGAGCTGTGTCTGCCTGCCAGTCCAAGGCCGGGCGCCCGCTCGCCCCCATGTCACTCGCCACACTGCGGCTGAATCGTCAGTCTCCCCCACTAACTGAGTTCCTTGAGGAAAGGCGCTGTCTGTTTTCCCCACCACTGGATGCCCACTGCTGTGCACAAAGCCTGAGAATATTTAATTCCATAAATACAGTTCTTCCCACTTTGCTAAAAAAAAAAAAAAACAAAAACAGAAAGTGAACCCAGACCAAGGTAGGCTCTGCTGGTACAGGACCTGATGTCCTCGCCCGCAGCCAGCGCCTTTGCCCTCGCACCGCCCGGGCAGGTGGAGAACTCGACAGTGTGTGTCATTGCCAGCTTGTCTTTCTGACTCCTGTTCTGGACCTTAGACTGTTCCAGTTACTTGAGCTGGCTTTCGTTTGCTGGCCTTTGTGTGCCATGTAGGTAGATCCCCTTCTGACCTCTAACTCTTGCCTGGGTACTGGCGGCTCTGCCCTCCCTGCAGCACTCGCCCAGCCCTGCCTCGCCCGCCATGGCTTCTCAGCCTGTCAGGGCAGGAGCTTAGCCTCCTTAAACTCAAAGTGGGAAAGTGCCAGGTCTTCCATCAGGAATGTGCCAGGGCGCAGGGCCAGGGGCTGCTTACCGGCTGACAGCAGCTGCGAGGATGCCAATGCTCGTCTCCTTCGGAGGAGCAGCGGAGTGGCCTGGAGTCATGTTTACTTGCAGCATGAGGTTAAGTGCACCCTTCTCTGAGACTGAAACCCTGCAGGGAGGATCAGAGAGGGCCCTTCTACTTTCCTCTCACCCTGAATTAGCCCACAGGCCCGCAGGCTGATCTGCACAGTGGTCTGGGGGCTGGGAGGTTGGCTTCATGTTACCTAAAGAAATCCGTACTTTAAGAAGAGAAGGGGTAGGGGGAACCCAGAATGGGTTGAAGCTCAGGGGAATTAAAGCAAGAGTAGTAGAATATCGAGTTGCTTCAGCATGGCTTACAGATACCAGGCTGGAGACACCTCAGATGGGTGAGAATGCCTTCCAAGGTGGGGGTCGGGTAATTTACTCACATGGCAAAGGGCTTCTTGATGCTGGGAATGAGATCATCCAAGATGAAGCCACCCTCATCCACGATGAAGGTGAGCTGGACGCCCCTTGCCTGGAGCAAGGCCGAGATCTTTTGGGCCCCACCTGCCCCTGACACCTGCAGATATTGAACCCGGAGCCACAGCCTTTCTCAGCGAGACCTCCAGAGGTGGCTCATGGAGACCCACCGACCCAGCTGGGGCCTCCAATACCTCCCTGCCCAGTTTCCTTCCTTGGAGGAAAGGGGAGGGGGAAGGGCTCTAGACAATACTGCCTCAGCGATTCCTGGGATGTCAGAGCTGGGAGGGCCAAACACCCTTCATTTCACAAATAAAGAAACAGAGACCCAGGGAATAAAGTAACTTGCCAAAGGTCAAAATAAGCAGCGTCACTGGAAATGAAACATATTCACTGATTTCCCTGCTAGTTCTCTTTCCAACACACCAGTATTTCTCAAGGTTTAGTTCACAGACCGCCTGCCTACCTCAGATATTAGTACGAAACTAGTTAAAAATTCAGATCTAGGAATATCGTTAAGTGAAAGAGCCTACCTGAAAAGGCTATAAACTGCCTGATTCCAACTATCTGATGTTCTGGAAAAGGCAAAACTACGGAGATCAGTGGTTGCCAGGGGCTGGAGGAGGGAGAGAGGGATGGCTAGGCAGGCGCAGAGGATTGTAAGGGCGGTGAAGATGCTGTCTGATACCATAACGATACCTACAGGTTGTCAAACCCATGGAATGTACAACAGCGAGAGTGAACCCTAAGGTAAACCATGAGCTTCGGGTGATTATTATGTGTCAGTGTCGGCCCATCAGTTGTACCAAATGTACCACCCTGGCGGGGGGTGGCGATGTGATAATGGGAGGTGGGCTGTGCACGTGAGGGGCAGGGAATGTATGGGCAATCTCTGTATCTTCTCAATTTTGCTGCGAACCCAAAACTGCTCTAAAAAAATAGTCTTTTACAAACAAATTCAGACCTGGATGGTGTGCTCAGTGGGTTGAATGATGGCCTGGGGAACCAAAAGGCCATCGGTTCGATTCCCAGTCAGGGCACATGCCTGGGCTGTGGTGCCAGGTCCCCGGTTGGGAGCTTGCGAGAGGCAACCTATCAATGTACCTCTTACACGTTAATGTTTCCCTCCTTCTCTTTTTCTCTCCCTTTCCCTCTCTAAAAATAAATAAATAAAATCTTTTAAAAATTCAGATCTATGACACGGGGCCCAGGAATCTGCATTTTGGTCAAGGGCCTTAGATAGTTCTGGCACACAGATACACAAAGAAGTTGGCAAACCACCACACCGTGTCTGGAAGACCCTGCAGCTGGGGAGCAAACTGGACTGGGTAAAGACCACGCCCCCCTCCCCTGCTCCTGGCCAATAGGGGTCCCCGAGGTAGGTGCAGGATGAAGAGGCTCTACCTCCTCATCATGGCCCAGGGCAATGTAGAAAGATCTCCGGGGGATGTAATTTCTGATCAGCAGGAGCTCCAGCGCCTGCAGGATGGCCTGGGGGCGCAAGCACAACAGAAGAGAAAAAAGGGTGTTGTTTGAGTGGGAGTACTAGGGCAGGACAGACCTTCAGCAGCCGCAGCAGGGCTGGCACGGCTAGGATCAGGATCGGGTGGACTCTCTTTAAAAGTAACAAGTTCAAATTGTCCTGGGAGGAGGCATGTAGGGAAGGAAAACCTGTACCACCTGGACAAGAGTATAAATTTATCAATGTCAGAGCTGAAAGGGTCCCCGGGGATCATCTACTCTGAACCCTGTTTCATCATTGAGAAATCAAGGCTCAGAAGGCAAGTGACAAACTGATGGTTGGAACCCAGGTCTCCTAGGGCCCAGGTTCTTTCTACCATAATAACGTCCAGCCTCCCAGGGGTCAGCCGAGCACCCCCAATCCTGGGTTGATCTTTAGGGCCCCAAGGCAGAGGGAACAGAGCATTTCAGACCATTGCAGCGTTCTTGTTGTCTAGTGTGCCTCGACCGTAGATGAAGCCATCACGCTCCAGCCCAGAGAATGGGGGCACCTCCCAGCCTTGGTCAGGGGCAGGCACCACGTCAATGTGAGACACCAGCATGTAGGGCAGCAGGCGTGGGTCCGAGCCTTGGATAGTGAACAGGTGGCTGTACTCTCCCACGACTTCATGCTGGATAAAGCTGGTTCTGAACACTGTAGGAAAGGCTAGAAGCGAAGGGATGAAAAGCAGGGAGAGAAAGCCAGATTTAAGTGTCCTTTGGTTTTCCTACCATTTGGTGCCCCTGCCCTTAAAAAAAAAAACGGTAGCCTCTGGGACAAAGGCAGTCTGACCTTGGATTTGCCTGCAGTCTCTGAATGCGTCTCGCCCGTACTGTAACGTGCTGTTGCAATGTAATGACCCCGCTGCTGTGACAGCCAGTGGCTCACGGCCTGGTGTGGCCCGGTCTATGTAACATGTTGTCACAAGCACATGTTACAGGGATGTGCAAACTAGGGATGTGTTAAATTTTGAGTATAGTAGATCCCAGTATCCAAATTACTTGGAACCGAATATGACCCTTTTATATATAAAAGAAATCAGAGATATTTTCTTAAAAAAAAACCAAACAACATGAAACAAAACAATACTCCTGCTGTTTGTGTTATATGCACGTAGGAGATTGTTCTGCCCAGCACAAGGCCACACTTCTGTGCCCTAGTGTGAATGTTCCCAGGGTCAATATTCGGGCTACAGATAAGCCTTAGCACAGGGGGCCTGAGATGCATGGGGAAAGAAGAGCTTTGCTCTCCCACCGAGATTAGTTGGAAGAATCCACAAATACCAGTGTGGATACCTGAAAACAAAAAACCCATAGTAAAAAACGCTTTCATTTTGTCAGCCAGCTTGTCTAGTTTACTGTCACTGTACATTTCCTTCTGTTTGTTCCCCTCCTATTTAGTGAAGACTTCCAGCCGGCCTCCGCCTGGCTACAGAAGGTTAATCTCAGGTCCACCTGTCCCAGAGGGTTAGACAGCAGGCCACCGCTGCCCCTTGACCAGCTGCTCCCACCCCGTCAACTCTGGAGGGACTGCTTTTTATTTGATTTAGGAAGGTGGCCTTACAGCTCTCCATGACCTTTTCATATGAGGAGTGGGGGGTTCCAAATCTCCTCCCCACCCCGACCCATCCTGCAGCTCATGGGCAGTGGGGGTGAGGACAGAGGACCGATGAGATAGCTCAAGTCTGTGTGTGCAGGTGTGTAGGTGTTTGTATGGAGGTGGGGGTGGGGGAGAAGCAATGGGCATAGTTCTGGAACCTTGCACGAGAACAAAGAATTCCTACTCCTACCTTCTGATTTATCGACTAACACGTATTAAGGGCAAGGACTGGGAGAGTTAAACTCCAACCCAATGGCTACATACATTAGTTCTTTTAAAGGCAGATCTCTAGTCTCCCCTCTGCCTTCACTCTAACACCTGGATTCTCCCTTCCAACCCTCTGTCTATCATGCACGAACTCAAAAGAGACCCACGGGAATTAGATTGTCCTTTGGTCAGTCACAAAATAAACCTCTTCATCACCTTGTTTAAGAACTGTGTCCCCATTCCTAACTCTCCCACTGCTTTTCTACAGTTTGTGCTGACCTTTATACATGTACTCTCCAAACTCAGCCAGCGCTGTCCTGTTGAACTCTCCAGGGTTGAAAGACACTGTGGGGATCTGGATGGCACCTGTTGAGACGGGCAGTCGGAGTGTTAGGTAGGATGGATAGTAAACCAAGGTGCAGGGAGGGAGGTATGTCTTACACACTGACTCAGCAGTCCCCAGCCTGATCTGATTAGATTGCCAGGTGTTCCAACATCACAAGAAACGCCATGCTAACACGAGACGAGGGGAGCCCTTGAAGTTCTGGGTATCGTTTCTACCATCTGGGAAAGAAAGGCTTAGAAACTGTATTCATCCCAAAGCCTGGAAAGGGGAAGAGGAGGGGTCCACAGTGCCCAAAGAAAAAGCCCATAAAACAGCTTTGGTTAATTGCCTACCTCTGGTCACTATCTGTTTTATGAGGGGGTCCCTATCACTTACAGAAAGAGCCCATAAATAACTTTGGGTAACTGCCCCAACTTGAACTAACTGCCTCCTGTCATGTATCTGTTTTACAACAGGATGAATGACTGTGGTCTGCAGCAAGAGATGAGAATTCGGGGAAACAGACCCCCACCTATACCTATGTTTGGGTAGTCACATTCCCCTGGGGAAGCTGGCACCATCTTTACCTACCAATCAATATGTAACTCCCTCACTCCCATCCCGCCAGCTACGTAAGTCCTCAGGACAAAGAACCTGGTGCTCTTGCTGCCCTTGCTTCTTGCTTTTGCCACCCAACCCTATGCCTTTCACCCCCACCTTTGCAAGACCCATTTTCTTCCATGAGAACGCACCACTAATAAACTCTGCTTGCATGCCAGTATACTTGCTGATCTGTAATTCCTTACTGCATCAGCAAGAAGAACTGAGTTTTTCCTGTAACAAGAAGTAGGACAGCACGGATGGAACTGGAGAGCATTGTGCTAAGTGAAACACGCCAGGCGGTGAAAGACAAACACATACGATCTCACCTGTAAGTGGAACCTAATCAACAAAACAAACAAGCAAACAAAATATAATCAAAGACATTGAAATTAAGAACAAATAGACAGTAACCAGTGGGGAAATGGAAGGGGATAACGGGGGGCTAGGGGGAAGGGTTTTCAGGAACATCTATAAAGGACACATGGACAAAACCAAGGGGGGCGGTGGGATCAAGGGTGGGAGTGGGGATGTCTGGTAGGGGGAAAAGGCAGAACAACAACAACAACAACAACAACAACAACAAAAGAAAAGCAGAGGGAAAAAAAGAAGTGGGAGGTTACAGGTGACAACAGCCATTGGTTTTTCCATAGCACTCTGCGCATGAAAACATCTTTTACATTCACTATCTTATTATGGAGGGAAAGACAATCCTTTAAAGCAGGTACTGCTATTTTTCCTAATTTGAAGGTGAGGAAACAAGCTTAGAGTGGTTAGGTGAGTCGCTCCACGTTGTCCAGAAATGAGCAGCAGACCTGACATTTAAATGCAGGCCTGTTGGGTTTGTTGAGGCTGAATGGTTTTTTGAGGAAAATATAATCCAAGACAGGGGGCGGAGAGGTGGAGGAAAGTAGATTTTGAACCCTGCCCTGGGTGGGAAGATGCTATAAATTGCTTCCTAAGGCCTCACTCTGCCTCTGAAACCACCATCCCTTTGACGAATCAGGAGCCCACAGTCCTGGGTCCCTCAATGGATGAGGCTCTGCGTGCTTTGTGTGCAGTAAGTGGGCCACTTCCTCCTGGACTGGCTCACCGGTCTCACGGGTCTCCCAGTGAGGGCCAGCTTTCGACACGTGGGAGGGGGTGGATGTAGAAGCTCCTAAACAAGCTCTTCAATCCTAAATCTCATCTGCCCAACCCAGATGCCTCAGTTCCTGCACTGCCAAAATGCTCATCCCTTGGAGTCAGGAAGGCTTTATAGTCTTTTAAAAGTTCCCTTATCAAACTCGAACACTACTGGGAGGGGAACACAGTGAATTATGAGATTATTGGATTATGTGGAAACACAGTGGGGAAGAAATGCACCTGGAGCAGCGATGTCCAGGGGGAGCCTCTGGAGGACAAGCTTAATTCCGTATTCCATTTTTCTAAGGATCAGCCCTACATTACAGCCCACTACATAGATGGGGAAACCAAGGTTCAAAAAGATCAAATAAACTGCCTACAGGAGAGGCAGATACAAGATCTGACTCTGGCATTTTGTCTCCTGTTCAGTTCTAAGCTACGCTGCTCTCAGGTTCCTACTTTAGGTTCTTATCTGGCTTTCGCTTTCTTCTGTGCAAAGAGACGCTGGTGAACAGTTGCCCAATGCCTTCCCGAGGACTATTTACGCTGTGCTTTGAACATGCGCTGCTTTGCCTCCCAGGCAGGCCTATCATTCCAGCCCTCGTGGTTTATATTCAATTGCTGGGTTAACTTTTGGCTTCTGCATCTGCCTGCACATATTGACGTAGGCAGTTTCTTAGAATCCACTACTTGGAGCTAAGCCCGGTGGTGAAAAAGTCATTATACCACAGGATCTGGCACTTAACAGAAACTTTCATTTTTTTCTCCTGAAAAATGCAGATTCAGAATGTAAATGAGTTTAAGCCTTGGTTTGAGGTCTAGGAGAGAGACATCCTTTAATTACGAGAAGAAATTAGGAACGTGCCAAGCTCCAGTAACACCCCCTTCTTGGAGCTGTCTAGTGTTGGGCAGGTCCTGCAGGTGCGAGGTCTTGTTGCCCAGTGCCTACTCCTTGCTGTGGGATCCTGGGGAAGATCATTGAACTGACCTAAGTCTCAATTTCCCACCTCTGTAGATGATAAGATTAAGAAAAATAATACAGTCTTAAAACAACGAGTCTTAAAATAACTCAAGAGATTTAACATACATTTAGACTTTCAAAGGTTAAAAGTACAAACAGCCCTGGCTGGTGTGGCTCAGCAGATTGAGCGTCGGCCTGCAACCCAAGGTGTCGCTGGTTCAATTCCAGTCAAGACACATGTCTGGGTTGCAGGCCAGGTTCTCTGTTGGGGGTGCGCCAGAGGCAACCACATACTGATGTTTCTCTCCCTCTTTTTCTCCCTCACTTCCCCTCTCTCTAAAAATAAATAAATAAAATCTAAAGTACAAACAGCAAGCAGGGGCCAGGGTGGGTGACTGCCCAGCCGGCCAAGCTGGAGCTTTCAGGCTAGGCAGGCGACACCGAGTCCCCAGAGGTCAGGTGTGGGGAAGAAGTGGCATCCCTAATTTTGGGCTCCAGGTGCGGGGATGGAGGTTAGGGCTGGGCTGGGTTGCGGTGTGTAGCGGAGCTCCAGTTAGAGAAGTGGACGCTCTGCAAGGGGATAGGGTAGTACTGGGCTGGCCGGAGAGAGGGGCTCATATTTGAGCAAAGGTGGGCGAAGGGGACCCAAGCTCACCTTTCAGCGTTTCCTTCATCGTGACGCGTTCCTCTTGGCTGAACTGAGAAGGAATTCGCGAGGCCCTCTGATGCTCCTTGCCCTTCAGGCCCTTGGATGTGGAGACGGCGGCGACACCTAGCAGCAGCAGAGCAGCCATGGCCGTGCAAACGTATGGCCGAGCCATGCTTCTCTCAAGTTCTCCCTGCTGCTTTGCAGCTGGAGTTCGAACCCAAACGCCCAGCCCGCGGTCCTGGCCAGTCACTGGTCCAATTACAGCAAGGGCCTTAGCTCCACCTCATTTTCAGACCTGGCCAATCATCGCTGGTCTAGGTCTGTGGGCCGACCAATCCATGGGACGGCACCGCTCCAGGCCCGCAAGGCCTTTTGGGGGTTGTGGTTTCTTAACTCTCAAGCAGGCCGCTGTAGAGCGAGGTGACCTAGTAGGTAGGGCTCCAGGCAGGTGACAGGTCGTTTCTGTGCTTGATCTTCTGCTTTGAGATACTGATAAATCTCTTGCTATATGACACAATCAAATTAGAGGGGGTGGGGGAAAGCAAAATAAAACGAATGAAGCTTGTCAAAGGTTCATAAACAGCCAAAGTAAAACCAATCAATCACTGAGGTAGTAATAAGGAGTAAAAACTTATTGTGCACACACTAAAAAGACAGTTTTCAAACCTAGAGCATTTTAAACCAAAACACGGAATTATACAGTGAGAAAAGCAGTGACTATTCTTCACAATGATTGGTTACGATATTAGAATTTTCAGTGATTACCTCATATCACCCTTGGGAAACAGTTTAGATTTCGTTTATGATTTTCGGAGGCATACGCAAGAAATGACCCACGTCAAGGTAGGCTTGCAAAATATGCTACATTCAGCTTGTTTGTATGACTAAACTGGTTTCATCTACTCAGGGAAACTTCACGGCTGGTTTCCATGTGGTTTTGATTTTGACAATTCACCCCTTTTGGTCATTGCTCAGCAGCCTGAGAATGTGACCAACCCCCAGAGCAGTTCTCCTGGTTACTCTGATGATGTAGTCAGGTTGAGGAATCACACATTCGTTGTTTCCACTAGTTGAGTCGGCAGGCCAGAGGGCCACGCGGTCACCATTTTCATCATTTATTTGGTTGTTGTTTGTTTCATTCAGTTGTTCGATCCTGATGGGCACCATTTGGCATGTGAGTGGCTGCTGACAGGCATTTAAAACCCTTAAGAGTATATAACGTGTTAGAAAGGTTAATATGATGACCACAGGGAGCATAATAGGCAAGGATTGAAACTTTCCCAGTCCAGAGATTACCAGGAGTCAATACTTAACCAATTAAATAAATCAAGTGGGTTTCAATGTTTTAAAAGTTGTTTACATTGGCACAACATAATGTATCCACATGATAGCTGAGGACAGGAGGAACATAAGGATGTTTTGTTTCAGGAGTTGGTTTTGCAGATGAGCTTCCTTCTAAATTAGGCATCCATATGTTGTGAGCAATCAGGTAATTTAATGAAAGGCTTTTCTGTGGAAACAAAGGAAGAACAAAGGTTAGTAGTTTGAGCAAATTATAAATTCAGTTTCCGAGTTTGGAGAGCAGCCAGCTGAGCTGAGTTGTAGATGTCAGGTCTGAAACATCATCAGAAGGAGTGAGGGCCAGCAGTGGCAATACAACCGATTTCCCTGGTTTGCAGTTGGAATGTCTCTGATGATCTGAGTGGCCCGCATCCCAGCAGGCACAAAGATCGTCCCTATCAGCTGTTGCAGCGATGTCTCTAAAGCTGATATTAAGTTGTCAAGTTTTAGCGGGAATGGTTTTAGAAAAAGGGCAGTTTTAGTTTCACGGTAGTTCCAAGTCAAAAGACAAGGAGAAAATTGAAAATGTTAGTTTGGAGAATTCTAGCTAAATATTGGAAGAAACTAGAAGAATTTAGGATTCTGTTCAGTTTGCAGCTAGAAAACAAAACTTTGTAAAATGAGGATATAAACGGAGACACTTTAAAATGGAGGGGGAGCTGCCATCCCAGAACTACCTTGCATGTCTTATGCCTTGAGCCTTTGGAATGTTAAAGCAGGGCAAAATAACCTTTTAGACTGGGTCTAATGTAACAACATTGTGTCCCAAAGAACTATCTCCAAGGATAGCAACAACAGAAAGCAGGTATTATGACTGTAAGACTTGTGGCTCCTGGACTAAAACTTGAAAACATTGTTTAGAGTTAAGTCATTATGTCAGCTTATCCACACCTACACAAATGCCTCCCTTCCACTGCTGTTACTGTTCCCTCCCCTTTCCCATCCATACCCCTTGCCTTTGTCTCCTAATTGAATCAGTGCTTCCCAAATAGCTCTTCAAACAAATGCTTGTTGCTTCCCACTCGGGCCTTTTTTTTTAGGTTATCAGGCCCCAAGACAATGAACAGCACTAGGATCTGATATCCACACAGGTATATTCCTGAAATACAATTTTTCTTTCTATAATAATCCCCATTTCTATCAAAGATAACCATAGTAAGGCTAACTTGTTTGCAAAGTAAGTCTAGTTTCAATACATTTGGCTTGATTATTTACACAAGTGCAGCAAGAATAGTGGTGACAATATAGGCTCTTTTAAACCTGCTTTGTTAGAACTTTTCATGAGGAATCTCAGACTAGGTCTTTAACGTGTCTTTAGGCTGAAAAGCCACACCAAGGGCTTGTTCAATTGCGTCCTGTTATAAGGAGAACAGATTCCTATTGAATTTATACAAATACATATATTGTCATTAAAAAAGACTATTTAATAAGAGTTACAGAATTCTGGAGGTTTCAGGGAGAGAAATAAAAAGATAAATACTTCAACCATTGTTGCGAAGACACAGCTTACGAAATTGCTGTAAGTTACAGATAGCTTAAAAGAGAAGAGAAAAAAGGGTCCTTTAAACCTGGAAAGTAAAACTATGGAGAACCAGCAATGTTTTAAATGAAATCATAAAAATTATAATTATTTTCATCAGCTCATTTAGTCTTATGTAATTAATTCCTGTTTTGTTTCATCTTGGGTTGGCAGCTTTATGAATCAATTAATTTTTCATTAGAGTTTTAGAAATTCTTACCCAGTTTAGTGTTATGATCTTAAAGTTATCAGAAACCTGCATTCTAGAGTACTTGTTAGGGTCTTTTTCATTAATCTTTCTGAAGATGAAGCATTTCTGCAGGAACATTTTTACAAAGACATCAGAGTATAACAATAACTGTCTGTAAATGAAAAAAACTTTAAAAATAGCCATAGTTAAAGATCTGGTGACAGTTCACATACATATGTAATGAAAATAATGGAATTTACAAGGAAATTTGTCAACTGAAGAGCATAACTAGAATTATAACCATAACATTATACCATGACATGTCAGAATTTTGAGAATTTCGTATAATTTTCTGGAACACTTATAACATATTTATATAAATACAGCATAAAGAGTGCTTAGTATTACTTTTTATTTGACAATGTTTCTCATGCAATTGAACATCAAACAAGTCTAATTAGTTAAGCATCTCTTTTTTTATGAGAAGAGAGAACAAAACTTTGAGATGTTCTCTGGAAAATCCCAAAGCCAGTTCAAGGTCAGTAAGATTTCATTTAGAACTTGATTTTTGGGAAACTTGTCAAAAATACTGAAAGATTTTAAACATTTGATTAAATAGGATCATAAGTCTCTTTTTTCTTTAGCATTATATCATACGCACTTTCCCGTCCTTGAATATTCTTTAAATTCTCTTATCATGTAACATTTGATACTTAAAAAACAGGTAAAGCATACCTATTTTTCCATGCTGGACCGTGGTGATGAAGTCCCCACTGAGGAGGGACAAGAGCTGAGTCCTTGGGAACTTCGTGGAACAACACTCCAGCTCTGGACGTCTTCCTGGGACTGCTGAGGGAGAGAGCGAGGGGAGGAGGGAGGGACGGAGCGAGGGAGAGAGGGGGAGAGAGAGGAGGGAGAGAAAGAGAGGGCACCACCAAATTTAAACCGCTGAACGCTGAACGAAGGAATGATCTTCCATTTCTTTGTTGTTTTGCGTTCTCTGGAATATAAAGGTGAACCAAAACTCTAACATATTTTTCTAAGAATTCTAAAAAGTAATCTGGGCCTGCTATTTTCTCTGTGGAGAGGCTTTAAATTACTAATTTACTAATTACTAAATTACTGAGTTACATGATTGCATTTTGGTACATTTCATTTTATTAGTGATTTATTCATATAGCTAATGTTATGTAGTTAGTTAGGAGCTTAGGCTCTGGAGCCAGACTGCCTGGGTTAAAACTCAAGCTCCTCCACATTCATGGGGTCGTGTTGAGTGACCTCAACACACTTCACCGTTCTGAGCCTCAGTTTTCTCTTCTTTAGAATGTGGCCAATAAGAGTACATGCCTCCTTGGGTTCGGGGGAAGATTAAATGGGTTAATGCATGTTAAGCACTTGGAAGAGTACGTAGCTTATGAAACCATTCAATAAATGTTAGCAACACTATCATTACTGTCTCCTTATCTTTGCTTTGCGTTTATTTTCCTTTTTCAATCGATTTAGTTCAACATTTGACTAATTAACTCTCACCTTTTTTCTTTTCTAATAAAAGCATTTAAGGCTATGTATTTCCTTTGAAGCACTGCTTCCTCGCATGCCACAAGTTTTGATACGCAGTATTTTCATCACTGGTAGGTCCTAAGTATTTTGAACTTTCCTTCAACTGAGATTCTCTTCTTTGACTGTGAGTTATTTAAAAGTTGTTTATAAGTGCAAATTTATAATTTGCTATAAATTATAGTTATCGCCCTGTAATTGAGTTTTAACTTCAGTGCATTGCATGCAGAAAATGTGGGATGATAACTGTTTGGAATTTGTTGAGAATTTCAAAGGCTCTAGCATATGATCAATTTTTGTAAATATTTCATGTATGCTTAAAAAGAACTCCAAATTTTAACTGTGTGTGCAGAATTAACAGGCTCATTAAATAAAGCTTGTTTATTTTATTGTTTAACTCTTCCATATGTTGCTATTGTTTATCTTTATCACCTACAAACAATGAGAGGTGTACTGAAATCTTCCATTGTTTTGGTGGGTTTATAATTTTTTTCAGTTAAAAAAATCAATTTTGCTTTATATATTTTGAGGCTTATTTGGTGCATTCAAGTTTAGAATTGTTATATCTTTATCTTGAGTTGAATTTTTTTCATGATACAGCAGTCTTAATAGAGCTACCCTATTCTTTTGGTGGATATTTATCTTGTGTATTTTTTTATATATTTTGGTGTTCTTATGCCATAGAAGGATCTCCGGATTTAATTTTTAGTCTAATCAGACAATTTCTGTGTTTTACTGGGCACTACTTTTTTCTGTGCTTCTTTTCCACCACTTATTTCTTTAAAATTAATTACATTTTTATTGTTGTAGTTTGTTTTCTTATTCTATTCTCCTTTGCTCCACTGGTGTGGAAATTATATTCTTTGTCTTCTTATGATTTACCACTGAAAATTTAGTATGCATATTTAACAAATTTGAAGTTAATATTGTAACCCTTTTTCTTTAAAAAACATGAAGACTTTGAACACTTCAGTTATGATCACCTTCTCTCTGTATGCTATTGTTAGGCATTATTTTAGGTTTTTCCCCTAATTTTCTTTGGTACTGGCTTCAGGTGTATAGCTTACTGGGTGCACAATCATATACTTTACGTAGTGTTCCCCTTGATGTTTGCAGTATCCCAACTGGCACCACACATGGTTAACACAGTATTTCCTATGCTTTACTTACTTCCCCATGACTGTTCTGTAACTACCGATTTCTGCTTTTTAGTCCCTTTTCCTCTTTCACGCAGTCCTCCAACCCCTCCCCACCTCTGGTAACCACCATTTCTCTCTCCGTATCTATGAGTCTGTTTCAATTTTGTTCATTTATTTTGTTCTTTAGATTCCACATGTAAGTGCAATCATGTGGTATTTGTCTTTGCCTGATGGATTTATTTTACTGGACACGATACCCTCTAGTTTCATCCATACTGTTGCAAATGGTAAGATTTTATTTTTTATGGCTAAGTAATATTCCACTGTGTATATGCACCAACGTATTTTTACCCGCACATCTACTGTTGCGCACTTGGGCTGCTTCCATAGCTTGGCTATTGTAAATAACGCTGCAACGAACATAGGGGTGCATATATGCTTTTGAATTGGTGTTTCAGGTGTCTTTGGATAAATCCTTATAAGTGGAATCACTGGATCATGTGGCAGATTCATTTTTAATTTTTTGAGGAAACTCCATATTGTTTTCCATAGTGGCTGCCTTCCCACCAGCAGGGCACAAAGGTTGCCTTTTCTCCACAATATCACCAACACTTGTCATTTGTAGATTTATTGATAATGGCCATTCTGACAGGTATGAGGTGATATCTCATTGTGGTTTTAATATGCATTTCCTTAACAATTAGTGACATGGAACATCTCTTCATATGTATATTAGCCTTCTGTAAGCCCTCTTTGGAGAAGTGTCTGTTCAGGCTCTCTGCCCATTTTTTAAAATTGGATTGTATACAGTTTTTTGATGTTAAGTAGTATGAGTTCTTTATAAATTTTGAATATTAACCCCTTATTAAATGTATTACTGGCAAATATGTTCTCTTATTTAGTAGGTTGTCTCTTTTTTTGATGATTTCCTTTTCTATGCAAAAACTTTTTAGCTTGATGTAACCTTATTTGTTTATTTTTTCTTTTGTTTCCTTTGCCCAAGGAGATATATCAGAAAAAAATATTGCTAAGACAAATGTCAGAGGTTTTACTGCCTATGTTTTCCTCTAGGATTTTTATGGTTTTGAGTGTTCCATTTAAGTCTTTAAATAATTTTGAGTTTATACTTGTATATGGTGTAAGAAGGTGGTCTAGTTTCATTTTTTTTTTTTTTGCATGTACTTGTCCAATTTTCCCAGCATCATTTACTGAATAGACTATATTTACCCTATTGTATGTTCTTGCCTCATTGGTCAAATATTAATTGACCATATAGATATGAGTTTATTTCTGGGCTCTCTATTGTTTCATTGATCTATGTGTCTGTTTTTATGGCAGTACCATGCTGGTTTTTAAAAAATATTTTATTTATTTATTTTTAGAGCGCTAGGAAGGGAGGGAGAAAAAGAGGGAGAGAAACATCAATGATAGAGAGAAACATTGATCTGTAGCCTCTTATACATGCCCTGACTGGAGACTAAACCTACAACCCAGGCATGTGCCCTGACCGGGAATTGAACTGGCCAACTTCCATTTTGCAGAATGATGCCTAACCAACTGAGCCGCATTGGTCAGGGCAGTACCATGCTGTTTTAATTACTATTGACTTGTAGTATAGTTTGACATCAGGTAGCATGATACCCCCAACTTTGTCCTTGTTTCTCAATATTGCTGAGACAATTCAGGTTTTTCTGTAGTTCTATATAAATTTTTGGATTACCTGTTCTAGTTCTGTGAAATATGCCATATTTTGACAAGAATTGCACTGAGTCTACAGATTGCTTTGGGGTATGGATATTTTAATGATGTTAATTCTTCTTATCTGTAAACATAGTATATGCTTCCATTTATTTGTATTTCTATTTCTTTTTTCAGTGCTTTATAATTCTCTGAGTATAGGTCTTTTACCTCCTTGGTTAAATTATTCCTAGGTATTTTTTTGGGTGCAATTGTTAACGGGATTGCACCCCATACGTGCCCTGACTCAGAATTGAACCCACAATCTTTGGTGTATGGAACAACACTCCAACAAACGGAGCCACTCGGCCAGGGCTTCCACTGCTGTTTCAGCGGTTTAAAATTCACCATTGTATTTAATTATGTAGGTGCTCAGATTTGTCCCACATTTGGCTAGAAGGTGCTTCTGTCTGGTCCCTGCAACCTCGGAACGCACTTCTGGTTTTTTTGTGGTTTTTTTTTTTTTTTTTTTTTTTTTTTTGAGCAAGTCCTTGCTTTCTGGCAAAGAAAGCTGTTCCGAACTCATTTTGAACCTCCCAGCCCTGGCCCTGGAGTCAGCCATTTCACCGAGGAGTCTCTGCTCCACTAAGAAAGGAACGCATCGGAGAGCATGTTGAGGAATTCACCATGTCAAGGTACTCCGTTCCGGTTTCGAATGGTGAGAGGGTCACCCTACAGAGGTTTTGACACTACTCCCAAATGTGGCTGCAGCCCTGTTGTAGTTTCCCACAAAAGGTAAACGAGGTTTTACTGATGAGTGGTTACGGAAACGCATCTGACTTAGAAGCTGCGCATGTGCTCCTGAAAAGTCCCCCCCTGAGCCTCTGTCAAGGTGGCAGTTCTAAGCAGTCTGACCTGCCAGGCCCTCCCTGGAGCCATACACGCTTTTCCCTTCCCGCCCTAGGCGGCTTCCCTGAGGCCGCAGCATGGGACACCTTGGGAAGTGCTCTGCACTCGTATCCGCGAAACCTGTAATTGTTGGAGAGTTAATACCCGAGGGATCACCTTGATCAATGGCAAACAGGAACGGTGGGTAAGTGTTTCTTCAGCACAGTTTGGAGGTGGGTGGGGCCCCAGTCGCCCTCCCCAGAGGCTACCTCAGTAACTCACTCTGTGTTCCCTTTCCCTCTCTCCCTGCTGCTGTGCCCCCTGCCTTCCACGCCTGCTCCCTGGGGCGGTTTCCCAATAACTGTACACAAAGTTTTGTCTTGGGTTCTCTTTCCAGAGGGATTCAGGCTAAGGTCATGTATACAGGATACACAAAATTCAAATGGGAGGGATGATATTACCTGCTAATTTACTCAGGTCTTGCTGGGCAGCTGAATAGCAGAATAAAGGAAGATTATATTATTTAACATAAATATCATTTTAGAACTCACTGACTTCTCTGCCTCTGCAATATGTCCTTTTTCACATATTTCTCCCATTTCTTGCTTTCCTGGTCTCTATCCTGCTGACCATTCATATTCCTTCCCTTTTTGCTTTATCTCTAGTCCATCTCTTTCCACTTCATTGTATTTCTGTCTCCTTCATGCCTTTGCAGTTTTTTTCTGATTCCTCTTATTTCCTTCCACTTCCCACTGTTAGCAAACAACCTTGGCAGTTGAGCTAGCTTGATGAACTTGAGTTCCCTGACTTTACATTCCTCACATCGCTTCACGAAGTGGGGAGGAAAAACTGGGATTAGATTGTGTGCTCCCCCATATTAAGCCTGAAAGCTTTGCTGACTGTCAATGGGATTGGCCCTGAACAGAAATCTCATGAATGTAGAATGAGCCTGTGAAGGGGACACAGAGAGAAGATGGGACTCCCATGTCCCTGGCAGGCACAAAAATCACAGAGTGAGCTCTGGGAACTGAGCCTGAGTGTGCGAATCCCTTAGTTTAGTCTTCTCACTCTGGCCTCTGCTCTTCGGAGTTTATTCATTCTCAGGAGTGAGTGAAACCCAGAACCTGCAGAGGCGCTGAGAGACTCCTGGTGAAGTCTTAGTTCCCGTTGCTTCCTTCCCCCAGGACAGTGTGAAGCAAGGCCAGCTTCTCCCAGAGGTGACCTGTTCTGCCTTTCTGGAAAACCACCCCAGTACATGCATTTGTTCACATTTCAAAAGCACTTTATTACCAAAATGAACAAAAGGAGAATGGTGTTTAAATTAAATAAATTACACAAATATCTTAAGAGTCCCAGCCTTCCCCGGAACCACATCATCACAGGTCAGTGTCACTAAGAACATTTAAAAGTATTGAAATTCTGGATTATTTCATTACCTTGCCCTCCTTTCCTGCTTCTATAATTTCCAGAGAGTGGTCTGTGTGAATCTGTGTACTTTCCGAAGTATTCTAAAAGTGAAGTTTTCTTTAATGTCTTTCTCCTCCCCATGTGTTTCTAATCTTACTTCCGCAGTGGGCCCTGCGAGTACGTACACCACTGGACACGTTGCAGGGTCCCTCCCCGAGCCCCCACTGCAGGCCACTGTGAGTCAGCCATCCTCTTGAAGTCTGAGGCCGGCCTGGTGGTTCATGGTGACTTCACTGAGTCCTTGACAGATAGAAACACTTGGTTCAAAGGGGACCTCTTGGCTTGGAATGTCCTGAAACTGTGATCTTTTCCCACCTGGTAGGCTGGAGCTAGACTTTGAAGGAGGTGAAATAGGGGAGGGTAAGTTGCCATCGGCTAAGGTCTTGTCTTCCTGGAATTTGGCACTATGGGTGCTGGGCATGGTGAATCCCAGATAACATTTTCTTCTGCCTTCCAAGTTTTGAGTCCCACTGGCAGCCAGATGGCATAATGAATTCACAGAGAAGCAATGCTCGTGCGCCAAGAATCTGCTGGCTCTTCGCCAGCACCCCTCCTTTAACTCTGAGAAGACTTGCTAGCTGACCGGCTCACTCAACACATAGACACACAATGCAGATCAGGCTGAAGTTAGGAACTGGGGCGCTTCTCCAGGCTGGGCCAGCCCAACCTGTCGGGCAGGGGTCATTAAGTCTAAGGAGCCTGGGAGAAGCAGTGGGGAGAGACCAAGAGGTGTTCTGCGCACGTGCGTGGCCATTTTCCCAAACACTTGCACGCGGGACCTATTTATTTTCAAGTCACTGTGGGGTTCCTCTAGTTACTTCCTTATGTACATAGAGAACTTAATCCCCTTTCTCAGCTTTCCTAGAAGGAGGTGGCTGCAGGTCCTGAGTTTGTTAAGGAATCCCTGTGGAGGAAGATCCAATCTGGGTCAGCCCTTCTCCATGTTCCGTTGGGCATGGTTGGGGGATGTGGCCGGCCTTTGGGGGGCATGTTCCCTTGCCTGAATGAGGGATTCAGGCCCCAAGCAGATAAGAAAGAGTTAAATTCATCAGTTCTTTGCCAAGTAAAGAAGGACAAAGGAGATTCTTCAAGTGGGGAGACATTTCCCTGATAGGCTGTGAGTTCAGGGGGATTGCCCCACTCAGGGCCCACCAGTTGCCCTAAATTGGCACTAGTGTCCGCACCCGCATCTCTGATACAAAGAGGGAATCTCAAAAGCTTTTGTGCAGAATAACTTGTACCTGTTGCTAGGCTGCCAAAGGATTCTGCCAGCTACCTTCCTCTCCCTTTCAGACTCCTACCATCTCAAGTGGAAGGGAGCAGCCCCTGAGGGCAGGGGGAGTGACAATGTTTCAGGAAGCTGGGGTAGCTCCTTGGTGGACTGCCCCTGGAGAGGTAGCTCTGCTGGCCTTGAGGGCTCCGGATACTCCCCAGGCCTGAGTCTGATGTGTTGAATAGCATGGAGGTCCCAGCTGCCTGGAGATGAGGAGGAAGTGACATAGTCACCAAGCTAGAGATGCCTGGGTTGTGGGGAGCACATGGTTCCAGAGGGGCAGAGCTACCAGGAACAGAGTTGGGGCAGATGGAGGGGGCAGGTAACAGAGTCCTGTGTCTTGTGACAGCTTGACACCATTGGACACCAAGCCATGCAGGCCCAAGGACACTTGGGAAACTTGCACTCTAAGTCAGTAGTTGCACTTTCCCTTCTGTTCTGGGCTCATGCTTCAAGCCCAGCAGTCAGGGGCTCCCATCAGTTGCCATGGGGAGGAAACAGGACACTTGCTGGCCAGAGCCATGAGGATCAGCGAAGGGTGAAGGGGTGGCTCTCCCTGCTTCTGAGATTGGCTCGCTCTAGAGGTGCCAGGAGGGAGGTAGGGGAACGAGAGAGGAGGAGGAGGAGAACAGAGAGGAGCCGAGGTCCTGGTGCAGTCTCTCCTGTACCTGCCGTCTGCTGCTTTCCCAGTCTCGTCCTTCATGAAGTCCCAGGTGCCACGAGCTCTGGAGGCAGCATGGGAACTGCTGGGTCCTCACAGGGCGGTCAGAGTCTCTGTGTGAAACATGCTCCCGAACATCTCCTGTGGGGAAGGAAAGGGGAGTTGAAGGAGCTGCATTAGACCTGTTGGGTTCAGAGGGGCTGCAACCAAGAGGTAACATTATGGACCCCTGGAGTGAGTGTGTGAGGGCTTGAGTGTGGATGTGTGAGTGTGTGAGAGTAGGGGAGAGGCAGGGTCAGCCTAAGAGGAGAATAGGTCCAGAGGTGACAGAAGAAGATGCCTGGACTCTAATTTGGAGTGTCCTTGGTGTGACCTTCCACACATCCTTCCCCTTTTGTGGCTTCACTCCCATTACTAGGTAAAATGAGGGCTGAGATCAGATAAGATCGACAGTCCCCTCTGGCTCCGATAAACTATTTTGGTCTTGCCCAGGAGTTTGGAACATTCTGGAGATTCCACGGGGGCATAGAAATCAGCCTGCCAAACCCTTGTGGCTCTGGCTGCATTTCTTCACGTCTCCTAAGTGCCATCAGCACCCAGAGGCATGCTCGGGGGCCATGAAACTTAAGCCCACAAAGAATGGGAAGAAGCATAAAGTTTGATGTTATTTCTATCTTGTTCGTGTTAATTAGGGGCATTGAGGTAGTGCTACTCCTCATGTCGGGACCACAAGGCCCTGTGGGGATACTAACCTCTCCCATCTGCAGAGCTCTTAGCTTTTAAGGCCTGCCCACGTGCAGTAGTATTTGTCCCACTAGAATCTGCATCCTTAGAATCCATCTGACCCTACCAGGATACAAGTCTCCTAAGGGCAGGGGTCTTTGTTTTGCTCACGGCCATCTGCCCACCCTGGAACTGTGTAGGCAAGCAGTAGGCACTCCATAAATATCTGCTGAATTAATGAAAGAACAAAAGAACCCCCTGCTAATCTTGTGAGGTGGACGGGCCAGGTCTTACTCACATTTCCCTTATTTTGCAGTGATAAAAACTGAGACCTGGTGTTGTTGTGTGGCTTGCCCAGGATCATGTGGTTGATGTGTTGGAGAGTTAAGAATAGATGCCCCCCCCCATTCCCATGCCTTTCAGGGAGTGAGAAGAATTAAGATCTGCTATTAAAAGAAAGATGAGAAAGAAATGTTGTTGACTTCGAGGTGACTATTCTGGCCTGAATGTGACAGAGCCCACTGAACACCTTGGATTTGAGAGGGTCTCCTTTTTTACCCTTCTTGCCCCCCATCCCCTGCCTCTAAGCTTACCTGCTCTAAATCCCAGTAGCTGGGGCTCTCCTCCGAACCATATAAGATCTCAGGGTCCATTGGAGCCTAGAGGGAAAAAGCCGGTGCAGAATGAGCTCCATGACTGAATGACGAAGTCTGGTGCGAACAACAGGCTTTGGGCGGACGCCATGTTTCCTGATGCACAACTGCTCCCTTCCGCTCCCCTCCCCTCCCTTCCCTGCTTCACAAAGCACAGCGCCGCTCTGGTCTTCCCCACTACACCAGGCAGGGCCTGCCCGCTGCGGGCGTTTTAGAGGCAGGGAAGGTTTACCTGGCTTACAATGACAGATTGCCAGCAGCCTGACCTTGAAGAGTCGATTTCCCTGTTTCCTCATTTGTAAAAGTAGGGTAATCAAACTCTCTGCTGGCTTTCTACTCACCATGCTGTTGAAAGGTGTGGTGTAATTTATATGTCTGAATGTATTCTGTGATATGTAAATACATCACATATAATTTAAATTATTTTAAATATACAAACTGTAATAACCGGACATTATTTGTACAATAACTAATGAGGATTCTTCCAGAGGCCCCCTCTTCCTGCTGTGTGGACGAGGTTCATGAGTCGCGCCCCTGCGTGGGCTCCCTCTGGGTGCTGCGGGTGGGAGCCCAGCTCCCGTGTGTCCTGGGCAGTCTTTCAGCACTTAGAACAGATGGCTTCACCTTCATCAGTCTCTTAAAGCAAAGAGCAAATGGTTGCTCTCGGGCCAGAAAAGGCTTTCCAAGACCCATACACGGTGGGGAGGGTTTTATAGAGGGCTGGGACACAGAATCCTGGGAGGCCAAGGACAGTGGCTGAGCTGGGAGGGGACACTGGCAGGTGGCCGGTTGCAGGGAGGGCCTGGGCAGGAACCCCAGCCGGGTGGGCTTTTTCTGCCTCCCTGCTTTATGTAGTCCTAGATAATGTTATTTGTAGCTCATTTGCATACCACTTACTGAGCCAGTAAATTAAATGTCAAGAAACTGAGACAAGACTCAGATTCAATCTCTTCGTTCATCACCAGCCTGAAATCTCCAAGCTCTGTTAAGTTAAAACGGGCATGCTTCTTCCCGCCCCGCCCCCACTGCCCAGCCTGGTCGAGAGGGGAGGAGGCGGGGTGAGCCGCGGCAGCATGGGCCTCACCGAGTGTGCTCGGAGTATCTGTGGGCCTGGACAGTATTTTTTTTTTCATTTCTTTCTTTTTGTTTTTGTTCTTATCTGGACATTAATATTAATGAAAGATTTTACAACATACAAAAGTGCTTTCAAGTGCCATAAAAGATACAACTATCAGTTCTTCCTAAAACAGAAACAAAAGAAAAATGCTTTGAGGTAGGTAATGTTAGTTTAGGGTGTCTGTTCTACAGGTAAGGAGGCAGATTCAGAATTGGTTTGGGAGCACCAGACTTCTCCTGTGTTCTTCTAATGTCCCCTGGTCCTGCTAGTTCAGTGTCCTGGGGCTGAGGATTCCCCAGGTGCCCAGACCTTACCTCCTGGAAGTCATGTCCTGGGGACACTTCTCTGGCATTTGCCTGGGCAAAGAGGACTGCATCGTGTATGCTGGGAAAGACGTGGTTGCGTTCTAGACACCCATCCTCAAAGACACCGCCATGACTAATGTCGCTGTACACCTGGGCTGGAAGGAGGAAAGATAGCAGCTATTGTGGATTGGAGCTGGGGGTGGGGGAGGTTGGGGAGAGGATAGGAGAGGCCTGAAGGTTGCTCTTCTGGCCTCCAACGGCTGTGGCATTGGCCTTGCAATATCAATTCTGGACAGCAGGGGGCAACATGAGCTTGGAGATGCTGAACCTTCAACCCAGGCACAATGAAGCAGTTTGGGGGAGTCGGTACTTTACGGCCATTGGAGAGTGAAAGGCTAAAAATGTTCATGAGGAGGCTGCTGCCAGTTCTATCCTCTGAGGGTCCGTCCTTTCTCCTGCTTACCCAGAACTTTCCTGCAACTTCAGTGTGTGGCAGAGCTCTTACTCCTACCGAATCCTAGATCCGACTTCCTGAGGAGTGTCAGTGAGGTGGGAGGAACCCTCTGATTCTAACTCTGGAGCGCATGTGCAGCAGTCTGCTGTCACAGATTCTCTCTCCCAGAGCAGGGCCTCCATCAGCCTGGGACGTGCTCAGGCCGGTTCCGAGGCTGGGCAGGCCCCCTGGAAGGGCTGAGCTTCTGTGGAGAGCGGGCTGTGTGAATACGTGTCCTTTCATGTTCGCTTGCCTGTCTGTGTGTACTTGCTGTGTGCCCACGTTCCCGTGCTCGACGGGTGCGTGACCAATGTGGAAGTCCACTGCAATGTGGACATGTCCTCTGGCTGTGTGTACGTGCCCTTTGGAGACTGCGTGCATAGGAAACTGCATTTCCTGGGTAGTAACAGTGTGTGTGTGTGTTTTATTGTTCATGAACTTGCAGATGAAGAGAAGACCCCCCAAACTTATCTAATCAGTCCCCTCATTTTACACAGGTGACAGTTGATCCCCAGACAGATAAAGTGACTTGGCCAAAGGTATATGGCAAATTAGTGGTGGGGTGAATTAGGATCCTTGTTGTCCTCTCTCAGCCCCACGGCCTCCCACCCTGCTACTGAGATCCCTGGGATGTCTGCATGGTCCGGCCACAGTCCCTTCCGACTTGCGTCTCAAGCTCTTATGAGCAGGCGGTAGTTTGGGGGGGAATATGGGTGCTCTCATTTTCACCCCCTTCATTGTTCATCATGCCTCCAACCTGCTCCCACCTCACCCCCTCGCTGGCCTTTTGCTCTCCTAAATGTCCCGATTCCCTTACCGTGAATGTTCACCAAGAAGACCTTCACACCGATCTTCCCGTAGGTGGAGCTCAGCTGCAAGCATCGGGGCAGGGAGACAAAAGGAAAGGAATGTTTCGAGTGGTCTCAAAAGTGAGTCACAAAACCCACTTCAGAGGGGAAGCCAAACAAATAAGCAACCCTGAGAGCCCTGGCAGCCAAAGATAAAAATAGCAGCAAAGCACACCACTTCTCCCTGGAGTGTTGGCTGGCGGCTTCTCTGAAAAGTGGGAGGAAGTGGGGCTTTGCCACGGAGGTGGGCACTTCAAGTCGCCATGGCCCCTTCCGATGGGGCCAGATCTTTCCTTCGGTAGCTTAGATCCCCAGACTCCACCTGTTTCCCGACTTTGTGGCTTTGGGCAAAAGCTGCAAGGGAGGCCCGAGGCCTGGGGAAGCTAGAGCTTCAGGTCCAGTCTGGGGAAGCCGTCTGAGCCCCCAGCTCAGGATGGAGCTTCTGTGCACCTGGCCATGGTGATGTCAGCCCTTAGACCTTCTGTTCCCCTCCATTCTCCTCATCTGAGGCAGCTCTGAGGTTGGCTGACTCAGCCCTGGGAGATGGTCACTGAAAAGCTGTCAGATGAATTCATTTATTCAAGGGGTCCCGTGGGCTGCCTGTTTGGCGGAGGATGCAGGCCATGGATATTATTTCTTCCCGTCTCAGCTGGCAGGAACCAGCTGATGCTGGAGGGTCTGGGTGAGTGTGGGAAGGAGCAGCAGACCATGAACCAGGGCCACGCTGCACTCTACTCAGAGGACCCTGGGGCGGTTCCTTCTGGCCTAAGAGGGAACTTAGGATGGCTTCTGCTAGCAAGGGGTGTGAGGGGCGGGTGGAATAGCAGGGTCTGGACCTCTGGCCTCCCTGCCCAGCCACTCTGTCTTGGGCTCTCTGGGCCTGCTCCGCACAGAGCATCTTGTCCTGGTCACGTCTTGGAAAAAGGGATCTTTAGGGACCTTGAGTCTCCTTGGCATGCGCCCTTCCTCAGCTTGTCACAATAAATGCTCCAAGAAGAGGGAGTGTGGTTGAGCAGGGGTGAGGGTGTGCATGGGAGCGGCCGGCGCTCTCTCTGCCTGAGGGCCTCACCTTGGCCAAGGCTTTGATGCCCATCAGATCCACAAAGCTGACCCCACTCATGTCGAGGATGAGGGTGTGGAAGGTGATGAAGGGTGGGACAATGGCGAGCATGTCAGTGGGCTCACTGGAGGTCTCAGCAGGGGCTGGTGGCTCGCATTGGGAGGCTGGGGGGCTGTCAGGACTGAAGGTGATGTAGGACACGCTGGCACCATTAGCAGGCGTCTGGTTGTTGTTGGGGTCGATTGGGGAGGGGCTCTCAAAGTCCTGCTGGAGCTCCTGCAGGGAGACAGTCTGGAGGGTGGGGGGCGGTGGTCAGCAAACTGAACTAGACTTTGCTGTGGCTCAGGCAGGGCTGAGGAGCCTCAGGTGTGGGAGAATCACTGAGTCTGAGCATGATGAATGCCAGCCCTGAAATCCTCATGGGAGAGGCATCTCCCAAGGCCCTTAACTTAGGCAGGGCCTGAAGTTTGGTCCCTCACAACCCGCACAAAGTTAGAGGACCTCCACAAGAGGCACCGAAGCCACAAACCTTGGGAAATAATTCAGCTCTTTTTTGCATTTGTCTGTGCCTGTCTGTTTCTCCCTATAACTCCCACACCCACCTCCACCAGGCTGCTCTGGGTTGGCTGGGTACCCCAGGAAATTCACTGCTGCTCCACTCCTGGGGTTGTTGGTAAGTCCATGGGCCATATCTTATCATAAACAGAAAACTGGGGGACATGGGGGTTGGCATTCCCTCACCCAAGGACAGGAAGGGTGAGTGGCCACCAAGCAATGTCCACATAAACTTTTGTCTTTGCCTCGAAGGATGCTGGGAGGAGGGGCTTGAGGGTGCAAGGTCAGAGAGGGCATGGGTCGTTCCTAGCCTCAGTTCACCTTGGTCTTCATAAATAGAGACTTCCTCTGTTGCGTTGGCATCATTCTCCCCTTCTTCTGCTTCTTGAGGTATTTTTGCTTGGCCAGCAATACTTTCTGGGGGTCCACACCCGTCTGTAGGGAAGAATCAATAGCAGGCTTGACTTGAGCCTCTTCAGAGGAGACCTGCCTTTGGCTCCCAGCTTCCTTTCCTCCACCTTCTGGCTACTCTTTGTCCAGTCTTTCTGGTCACCAGAGGACTGAGACTTACCTTGGCAATGACTTTTTGCCTGAAGATCTCTGAGTTGGCAAAGTAGAGAGGAGAGCAGTAAGTGACAATCTTGATCCCCTGGATTTCCTGGACCTGTGACAGGGAGACTGAGTTCAGGTAGCAGAAATGTCTTTATTGATGTGTTTTTTAAGCCCTCTTTTATTTGGGATGGGGCAGGGCTAAAGAGGAAGGTTGTAAGCTTGGATTACCCACCTTATTGTAGGTCTTGGGATTCACATAAATGTCCATGTCCATGACCTGGGCCAAAGCGTAGCCATTTCGGCTGGATGAAGAAGAAGAAAAAAACCTGAGTGGGTGCTAAGAGCAAATGGACCTAGTGGGAGCTGAGGTGGAGGCAGGGCTAAGGCAGGGCAGGAGGGGGTCCTTGCCTCACCCCTGGGCTTGTTGTGTGTGTACTTCTGCACTGGAGATGCGTGCCTGCTGGCTGAGTTGTAACCAGAGAGGTGACAGGCCCTCAACAGAGCTCCCAGACAGGGGCTCAGCGGGCAGGAGTGGAGGTGCACATGGTGACAAGCTTAAGTGTCCTGAAAGTCACCATTTCCTGCTCTTGAGTTCTCAAGAAGAGAAGGCAGGGTTTCCCTACCATTCAGCATCCTTCCTACCCTGGCCTAGAGCCCCTGGACTGTTCTGCTTAATCTCTTTATAGGAAGAACTTGGGGTGAGGTCCCATTTGGTCTGGTGTCTGGCAGTGCCTTCAGAAGGACACTGAGTCTTACCCACCTGCTCTTCCTCTACTTTCTCTGGCCCCCCAGCCCTCCAAGACCAAGATGGCTTACTCAGTGTTTTCAGGATATGGGAAGCGAGACAGCCCAGTCCTGGCTGGGTTGGGCTTCCTCAGACCTGGCAGTGCCTCCAGTGCCAGGCCCAGAAGAGCGAGGTGGGCTGGGCCAGGCCTCAGCATGGGAGCCCTTGGCAGGCTGGCCCTGGGGCCCCCCCATTGTATCTTGGGGGAGGGGCTGTTACTTACAACTGGGTCTGGAAGACCACAACCAGGATGGAGAAGGCGACACCCACTGCCACACCATAAGGCAGGCTCAAAAAGAAGGAGGAGAGGAAGCTCACCACCCAGACACACTGTGAGGGAGAGAGATGTCAAAGCAGACCTGGGAAGAAAACTGCCTCTTTCAGGAAGTCTTCCTGGATTAGCCAAGGCCATTCTCTGCTAGCACAACCCAGACCCACCCATCCATTTGTATGCCATTTTTGCACTGTTTTATGTTTTTGTGCTTTGGTTATGTTTTCCCATTTCCCCTAGATTGAATGTGGGTCACTGATCTTGTCTGCTATTTAATAGACAAGCCCAGCACACATAGGTCTTGGAGGGCATAATGATAACAGTGAGAGTCTTGGGTCAGTCCTGAGTTCCAAGTTTTGTTCTCTTACTTCCTGGCAACATGAGCCTTGGTTGCCTAATCCATAAAGGGGGAATAATAATGTTTGCTTCATGAAAGGACTAACTAGTTAAGAAACATAGGGGCCCAAGCCCAGGGATGGGTACCTAGTGGGTTCCCAATAAACATGAGTTCCCTCTCTCCATCTACCCCTCAGCTATGATTCCCAACTCGGGCTTAGGGATGCTTCCTGGCCTAATGGCCTGGGGCCTGGTGGGTGGGGGGCAGAATTGGATGAAATTTTGGTAGTTGCCATCTACGGTCTTGTAGAGTTCCCCAAATTTCTCTAAAGGAAATAGATCTGCCTGATTCCTCTAGAGAGTTGTGAGGATCAAACGGAAACCCAAAGCGCTGTGAGAGTATTTGGGACTAATTGCCATGGCCAGAGATTGGTGGGTGGGGTAAAGCAAGTCTGTGGGCTGGGAAGTGGGACATTGTTTTTCTCATTTCTCTCCTCATTACTCACTCACTCTCACCTGGGGACTGCAGCTCCGGCTCCCTGGGGAGACCGTACAAGCCCAGAGGTTTGGAGCCCAGCACTTGGCATTCCAGCCCTGGCTCTCCCAATCACTACCTCTGCGGCCTCTGGCAAGTAACTTAGTAACCTCTCTGAGCCTTGGTTTCATCGTCTTGAAAGGAGGTAGGTCCTCCTGCGTAGGTTACAATGGGGCTTAAGTGGGGATGGCGCGGCATCGTTGATGCGTGACAGCTTCCTCACTGCTGTCCAGTGGGAGGTGTGGTGAGAACGTGACTAATCAAAACATGTCGTGTGTGCAGAGTGTTCTGTGGTCATGCAGCGCTTTCCCATGATGATCTCTTTAATCTTCAGAATCCAGGTGTGACGCAGCCACCACTGTCACCCCCATTACAGATGAGGAAATAGAACTCCAGAGAAGCCTGGTAGCTCGCTTAGGATGACCCTGCTCTGCTGGCTTTATGTTCTAGGTCTTTCTTTCTCTCTTTCTCTCTTTCTCTCTTTCTCTTTCTTTCTTTCTTTCTTTCTTTCTTTCTTTCTTTCTTTCTTTCTTTCTTTCTCTTTCTGTCTTTCTCTTCCTTCCTTCCTTTCAAAAAACTTTATTTTTGCCTTTTTTTGGAACTATACATCAAAAAAATAATAATAGCTAAGTTTTATTGAGAGCAAGATATAATTCGGACAATGTGCTTCTTTCTTGTATTGTCTCATTTCTTCCTCATAAGCAACCCTAGGTGGAGTAGAGAGTATAAAATATCCTTTTCCTGGCGAGGAAGCTGAGACTCAGAGAGGTTAAAGAACTTGCTACTGACTATAGAGCACGTAGCATCTGAGTTAGGATTTGACCGTAGGGTGTCTTACTCCAAAACCTGAGCTCTTAGCACTTGGCTACGCCCGTCAGGAAGCAGCGGACCAGAGAGATGGTTCACAGGAGAAATGATAGGGCTTGAGGGGGGAGAAGGGGCAGGGCTCAGACAGGTCCGCAGAGGCTGCCCGATACCTACACAGTCCAGTTTGCTTTTCCTCCACAGGTAGTAGGGGTCGGCAAGTTGCTTGAGGGAGTTCTTGAGGTTGACAGCTATGAGGGCTCCTAGCACAGACTAGGGAAGCAGAACATTGTTCCTGTCACCGGAGTGTCCCCTTCTTCCTACCCTTCCTATAAAAACGCATGACCCTGGAGCCTGGCGGGACAGAGCTGGAGTTCCAGAGCACTTCCCCCCCCAGCACCACCTACTCTCTGCACTGAGGTTTAGGGTTAGAGAGCACAGGAGATAGAGCCTCAGGGCCCATCCTGACCCCATTGTCACCCTTCCCCTCCTCTCTCATACCCACGTGGTCCGTGCCTAGAGATGGGGGAATCAACCCTGAGGTTTGGGGGCTGGAGTCTGGGACCAGCCCTGAACTTAGGAGCTGTACCTCCGTGGGCACATCACTCAGATGCTCTCAGCCTCAGTCTCCCTCGCCTGTAAAATGGGGAGAGTAAACCTGTGTTGTCTACTTCACAGGTTGAGATTAGGACAGAGTGCGTCAATGACAGCACTTGGTCATCTGTGAACTGCTGCATAACTCTTAGGGGTTGCTCTTACGGGAGTCTTTGCCAGCCAGCCTCTGGGCTCTTACCTTGGGGAGAGGGTACAGATAGGACCCCAGGACCAGCATGGTGATCATCACCACCAGAGATACACACAGGCTTGCCACCTGTTCAGAGAAAGAGTTGGGAATAGGGGCAATTGCTCCTGATTCGTTTCCAATAGACGCCTTTGGTGGAGAGGAGACGAGGGAAGGGAGAGGAAGGCTGGAGGAGCAGCCTGCTGGCATGCAGGTTCCCAGGACTCTCTCGGGCAGCTGTGCTATTCCCCTCCCACCCCCTTCCTCCCCTGGCACAGTGCTCACCTGGGACTTGCCTCCAGCTCCGTCCACAGCCAGAGTGACAGAGAGAGCACAACAAATGACGTGGATTTTAAAGAAGGAGCCAAAAAAGTTGCTGCAGCCCAGGGCGATCATCTCCTGTGGGGACAGGGGTAGGACTGGGTGGTGACGGTGTGGAGTGGGGTGGCAGGGCGAGGAGCAAACCTAGTCGGCCATGCAAGCTGGATCTTGGGCCTGGAACTCGCTCGATCTACTGCTATAAAGCCAAATACTCCCAATCAAGCGGAGGTCAGCTTCTGGGATCACAGAACCTCACCCCAGTGGTGGGCAGCCTTCCTTACTTCAGTCCAGAGCCCTGAGATAATCTCTTACCGGGCCTCAGTTGGCCGTGGCCCACCCTGTTCAGTCCTGCTGGGATAGCCAGACCTACCTGGTTAGAATCCACATCATAGCCGTGCTTGCTAGCCAGGGTCCGACCCATAGCCAGGTTGATGACATAGCCCACGATGGCCAGGGCGAAGGCTGTGCCAACCATGTCCTTCCACTGTGAAACCACAGGCAACACAGGAGTAGGGAACCTGCCAAGGAGCCAGAGAGGAGGCAGGGCCCAAGGGTGTGAGGGGAGGGAGGGCACTGAGTCCTTCAGCAACCCATGGGGACCGGCTGGACCCCACTGTGAGCCAGGGTCTCATGTGAGTTACCCTTTCAATCTGAGTCCTCAGTACAGTGCTGTAGGGCTATCACTCCCATTGACAAACTAGGAATCTGAGGCTTGAAGGACCTAGCTTGTCCAAGGTCATGGAGCCAGTCATTGGCAGGGCCTGGTTTGTTCACACCCAGACTCTGGACTCTTTACACTCACCAGCTCCCAGTGTTGCGAACACCCCCACATCTGCTCCAATTCCGAGGCACAGCCTTGCCCGGCCCCTCCCAGGCCCAGCTTGCTGCCTGGCACAGAGTGCATATTTAATGAATTTGCTTCATGCTAAAAGCTTTCTGCCCATGTGGATAGAAAAAAGCCCATGCATTAAGACAGGGCGAAGAGTCAGGTGAAGGCTATCAGAGAGGCACTGGTCTAACAGCATCCCTCGAATGAGACTTCGGAGGGGAGTGGGACAGTTAAGACTCGCTGTTCATAAAACAGCCAGCACTGGCCCCCTGTGTGGCTCTTCTCCGTAATAAGTATAGTATTCACAGCTGGTCAGTGTCATAGACTTTATAAAGCCCTTTCATGGAGTTCGTTCCAGCTCGGCCTCTGAGCCCAGGCCTTGGCGGGGAGTGAGGTGAGGGTGGTGCCAGGCTTTCCAGCCTCCTGCACTCACCCTTGTTGGATTTCTCCCACGATCTGCATGTGATACTTTTTGGGCATCTTGCAGCCCCCGGAGATAGCTGTCGCCACCACCACCTGCAAACCCCAAGTGGAGAATGGGGATTAGTTCGAAGTTGAGGTCAGGGAAAGGGTCTCTCCTAAGCCTCCCTTTTCTCTGGGGAACCCAATTCCCACTTGCCTGACTCTTTGAGGGGGAAGACCCCCATGGAGCAGGAAGAATGGGAGCCGCATTCAGGGGGATGGAAGGGATTCACCCCTGACTTCCTGTCCGACTGGCTGACAGTGGAAGCGGGTGAGGGTAGGTAGGGGCTCCCTGGCCCTGGCTGTAGCTGGGTTTCTCTTCTCATGGCCCTCCACACTCAGCCCCGGTGTGGTCCTTACCACAATCATCTCCGTAGGGATGGGGAAGCGGATCTTGTGCTTGTAGCGAGCGTTGAGCTCCTTCACCAGTACCAGGAACACACCGCTAATGAGGGCGAAGATGAGCGAGGCGATGTTGGCGTGGGGGAGGTTTTTGCAAATGTCAATGAAGGTCTGGTGGAGAGAGCATCATGCCTATGGGCTCCCACCCCTTCCTTCCACCCTGTCCCACCCTTGGTGTCAGACCCCATGAAGGGATGTCACCAAAGCTCGTGGAGGCACACTGAAGTGGAATTTAGACCCTGGTCACAAACGCCGTGCCATTTTCTACCACCCTCTCCCAAAGGGCATGTGTGGAGCAAATGCTGGGATAGGAATGCTGATTCCCTTTCTCTTCCTCTAGAAAGAGTTTAAGCTAAAGGGGGAGGGGCAGAGATTAAACATAAGAAAGGAATTCCTAGGCAGTGGAATGGGGAACTGACGAAGAGTGCCCCTCTCCTTTCTGCAGGGATTAACCACGGGGAACCTCGCTGTGTCCTCGAGGTCATGTGTGGCCTTCCCTCAGCATTCTCTCTTAACTCGGGGCCAGCCGGCCCCTGCCTGAGCGCATCTCACGATGAGGAGCTCACATCTAATGAAAACACTGAACTCGGCTGTGTTGCCAGCTTGAGCCCCTCCTCATTCACAGGGCACAGCCCTAGACTCACAAAGACGATGGACCCGGGGCCTGCGTAGGAGGGGATGGTCAGTCCGAAGATGTACTTGAGCACGGATATCAGGATCTGCAGGCCAGCAGCGGTCATGAAGCCCCGGATGAAGGACTCGGAGAGGTAGATGGCCACAAAGCCGAACTGCACGAAGCCCAGGCCCATCTGAGGGGTGGAATGACCAAGAGGGACAGCAGCTCCCAGAGCTGCCTGATCTAAACCCAGGGCTGAAGTTCAACGCAGCCCTGGGCAGCAGCGGCTTCAGGGAAACGAGTCCTTCGTGACCTTGTCCTGCTCTTTACTGTGCCGGCAGAACGTTGGTCCCTGTAGGACACCAGCCTCTTTGTCACCACGCCTCTCTGGCTTTAGTTTCCTCATCTGTCAATGAAACTGGCCCTCCCTCGGTATTTCCTCTGTCGGTGGATGACACCGCCATCCGCCCAGTTGGCCAACCAGCACCGCGGAGTCATCGCTCCCTCACCTCCCACGTCCCATCTGTTGCCAAGCCCAGTTAATTTTGCTCCTGGCAAAACGATCCTAAAGTCCACCCCATCCCCACGGCCACCACTGGTCTAGGCCCTCGGCTGTCTAGGCCCTCAGCTCTCTCGTCTGGTCTCTGCAGAGTCTCCCAGGAGGTTCTCTGCCTTGATACTAATCCGCCTCCCACCCATCATTTTCTCCGTAGCCCGAATGATCCTTACACTGACAATTGGACCTGAAGCCGCTGCCTCGGGGCAGACCTGAGACTGCCTCGTCTGGTCTATGCCTACCTTTCCAGCCTCCTCCCTGGCCCATCCCAAAGGCCTCCCTGCTCTTCAGACCCACCGCACTCCTGGCTTTGCTCTTCCTGGTCAGCCGGCCCCCTCTGAGGCTGGCTCCGTGCTTGGGGGGCATGCTTTCTGTGCCTGGACCGTCCTTCCATGACTTATTCGTTTGCTTACTGGTTAGCTTCCAGTCATCCTGTGAGGCTTGGCTGAAACGTCAGTCACCTCTCTTTGAGGAGAGGCCTTTTCTAACTCTTTTTAGTGTTCCCAAAACTATTTGTACATTGCTCTATTATGCTGCTTATCTCACTGGCTATGAATTTATCTGTTGACATGGCTACTTCCTCTGTTGGACTGAGAGCCCCAGGAGAATGGGGCCTCTTTTTTACTTATCTTTTGGCCCCAGAGCCTAGCTCAGTTCCTGGCACAGTGGAATAGCTAAGAAACATTAACTAAGTGAATGAATGAATGGAAGGTGCTCTGCGAGGTTGCTTCCTGCTCTGGCATTCTGCCAGGCTGTGTTTCCCTTCACGCAGCCCTTTGCGTGTGGTGGGAAAGACGTTCCTGTAAGTGCAGGTGACACTGGCTCCAGCAGAGGAGGCGACAGGGAGACAAGAGATGTTGGGAGACCAGAGGACGGGCTGGCAGGGAGCAGGCTCCGGGGAGAGGGAGCGGAGAGAGGCGGGGAGTCTTTGAGATGGTCATGGAACTTAAGACGGTTCTGTCAGGTGTGGATGCTGGTCTTAGGGACCTGCTGGAGTGGGGGAGGGCGTATCTGGCTTTTCCAGGTCTCTAGTGGCCCTGAAAATGGGGAAGAGGGAGGAGGTAGAGCCCTAAATCAGCTTTAATGTCAGAGCTAGGTCTTTGAATCAGTGGCAGGGTGGTCTGCTGTCCTCCCGGCTGGGGCCCTGGCAGGGACGTGGCTGTCGCCCTCACCTGGATGACCGCAGTCAGGCAGGCTAGCGTCGCTGACACGTGCAGCCTCTCGGCCTCCATGGCTGCAGTGTCCACGTAGCTCTCGTTGGTGGCATTGTTGAAGACCCGGAATTTTGACTCGGGGGCCAGCTGCAGACAGATGTTACCCACCAGGATACTGATAACAGCAAAGGTACCTGTGGTGCCCCATCCAGCCAGCAAAAGTCAGAGGTTTGGACTAAACCCATGGAAACCATCAGGGGGCCCAGGGCTGCTCCCGACCCCCAGGGGGAAGGAGCCCCGGGCCTCCAAGGCTGCTCTCCAGCATCACTACTCACATCTAACCTCCTTCTACACTTTTCCTGGTGCTTTTATCTTACTGTATTTTGCCATCTATAATGCACACTTTTTTGGCCAAATTTTTGAGGGCAAAATAAGGATACGCATTATACATGGGAAGTACCTGAAATACCTTGTATCTGTTCTTGTGTTTTGTAATTATTTGTTACATAAAGTTTCTTGTACCATAATATGTTCAAAAATAAATGCTAAAATTCCCTTATTATACAAAAACAAGTATCTAAATGCAAATATAAAAATCACCAAATTAATTTAATAAGCAAAAAATTGAATTAAAAAGTTAAAACGAAAGATTGTTTTCCTGCAAGTTTGGGCCAAAAGCGCGGGTGCGCATTATGCATGGCAAAATGCGGTAGCTGTTTATAACAGTACTTCACTGGACACATGAGCAGTTGAGCTTGGAAATACAAGCTGGACCCGACCCAGAAGCAGGCCCTGTGACCAGGTCCTTTTTCTCTGTCTCACTTAGCACCGGAGAGCTCCAAAGGTCCCTTCGGTGGCCTGCTGGGACCAGTCTGGGGGTTAGACTATAATTTCTCACAACTAGTTAGCACTTTATAGTGTATAGTTTATTTTTTTCCAAGTCTTCCCCACATTCCAGGGAGGGAGGCAGAACAGGTAATGCTAACTGAGCCCACAGAAGCTAAGCAGTTGCTCCAAGGTCACAGAGGACCTGGGACTGACACAGTGACAGTCCCACCAGAGCCAACCGGCACCAACTCGAGGAGAATGCAGGAGGAAAATCACCCGAACCCCTTCTCCACACCACCTGTCCTCGTGAGCCAGGTTGCTCTGCCTGCTGGGAGGGGAGGGGTCTTACCTGGCACCATCTGGTGTATGCCCCCCAGGAAGAAGTAGGTCAGGAGGGGGAAGAAGGAGGAGTAAAGGCCGTTGACTGCAGGAAGGTTGGCCAGAAGAGCAAATGCCATGCCTGCAGAAAACGAGAGAGTGGGGGCTCAAGGGCAGGACGGGTCATGGAGGCCACAGGAAGTGGGGGTGGGAGAGGAGCAGGCCTGGCCGGGAGGACCCCTCACCTTGTGGGACCTGGATGGATCCACCGCTGAGGCCTCCGAGCAGGTCGGGGATGAGGCAGTCTTTGATTTTGTACTTGGGGAGCCAGGAGAGTATGGGAAACAGCCCAAACACCACGGTTTTGATCTTGGCTGAGGAACATCTGGAAGGAAAACGGGCGGATTCCCAGTCAGCGCTGCCCTGGCTTGACGCCCCAAGTTGGGGAGGGATTACAGTATCCTGTTGCTGGTCATCCATTCATTCAAAATTCATTCAAAATTTGGTGAGCACTCATACTGTGCAGTGTGCAGGGAGACAGAGAAGAGCCGGCAGGGACTTTCTCTTGAGAGCCATCAAAATGCCCTGTGCCTTAAGTGGAGGTCTTCTGACTGCTGCTGGTTGCCTGGGAAGTCTACAAGACTTGGCTTAAAGGCATGGATTTCATGGGTCTTAACCTTCCGAAGTCTGACGTCCATCCAGCCCCCGTCTCAACCGGCCGTTCTCCATGAAATGCTTCCCTGGGTTCCCGTCTGGATGAACACAGGCCTGGGACCCCTGTCCAGGCTCCAGGTGTGCCCTGTGTTCAATGACTAGCTTCCGTCTCCCTCACTGGACGGCAAGCCCACGGTGGTGAGCAGTCCGGCTCTCTTGTGCATTTCTGTAGCTTGTGCACGACATTGAGATGCTTAGTAAATATTTGTCCAATAAATGAATGAGTGAAAGGATGAGCTGATGTTGAAGCTCAGCCTGTCCAAGTATATTCAAAATAAACTCTCTAGGCACACTAAGTACATGTAGGGTGGGACAAAAGTAGGTTTACAGTTGTTCTTATAGAAAATAACACAATAGTTAGTAAATAATAATAGAAGGAAGGATAAACTCTGTGTTTCACATACTCATAACTGTAAACCTACTTTTGCCCCACACTTTACTGCTAAATGCTTTTTACCGATGCAGACTCACCATTGTCTTTCTTCTGTGCATTTGCTTACTAAAAGCTCTGGTTACCAGATTATTTGCAAAGGGATCTGAGTTGGGGGGAAAGGACAGCCCCAGGATCCTTGGTAAAAAAAGAAAGAATAGGTTATAAGCCTGCTGCTAAACCTTTCCTTCTATGGAAAGTTACTATGTTCTCACTATAAAAATTCAAACAGTACAAAAAAAAATAGAAAGAAAGAAACTCAGTGTGACGGGAGGCTGCTGCCATCTTTCTCAGAACATCCCCCGGAAGGAAGGCCGCACTGTCCCTGCAGGTGCGCCTCCGGAACCCACAGTCCTTCGCGCGAGGACTCCAGCACTGGTCCTGCCCTGTTCACTCATCGGGGGATGGAGGAAAAGGAGCTGTTCGTTGGTCAATGCGCGTGGGGAGAGTTGCTCCCTGCCTTGTTTGTTGAACACCTCCAGGTCCTTTCACAGAAACTCGGGAGTGGCAGGAACAAGGGCCTACGAGGGTGACAGCTCGGGGATTGATGACTAGGAGAGGGTGGGAGGTGTCGCTTGTCTTCTCCGAGCTGAGGGAACCCAAATACCCTGGGCCCATCTGATGACTCTCTGGCTGCTCTGATTAGCCCCCCTTGCCTGCCTGGCACCAATTCTTGCTGTTCGCTGTTGCTCAACGATAGTTTCCCTGACACTGGGTCCTCTGGACTTCACCAAGGACTGAAATCCACACAGACAATGCTTTGCACCCTGCATAGTCTGTGCAGATTTCCTGTCCCAACCAACACTCTGTGGAAAAGCATCACCTTTGGCCTATGACTCCCTAGTCTCCCCTGGGGTGGGTGGGTGCTTCTCCCATTTCTGGGATGGTGGGTGGGGGTTAGACTGGTGGTAAATAGCTTAAAGCATCTCCAAAGCCTTGTCTTAAGAGGGAACCAGCCCTGCAGGAACAGCCTCATGTTTGTTCGTGGCAGGGAAAACTGGACTTGTGAACAGCGAGCTGGTTAGGGAGAGAAAAACCACCTACTTGAAGGCTTGCCCCTGCCCAGCCTTACTTGCAAGCCTGCCATATATTGAGCAAAACAGTCTGAAGTCTGAGAGAAGAGCTGGAGAGTGAGGCCAAACACCTATCCAGAGACTCCAGAAACCAAGGGGGAAGTGGGCAGAGGGACTAGCTTTCTAGACATTCATTCATTCATTCATTCATTCATTCATTCATTCATTAAACAAATATTTATTGGTGCAGCTTCTGTGTGCCAGGCACTGTGCAAGGCTCTCATGCCAGCCTCGTGGGAGTTGGTGGTTCCCCACCTCCTTGTGGTTTTCATCACCCTAGTATTTTAGGACAACGGTGGATACCCTCACCCCTCCAGCACAGAAACAACCCAAACTTAAATTCTTTGGGCACTGAAGTTGGCAGAGCCCACCTGTCCAAGAAGCACAGCTGTGGGTATAGCACCTGGGTGCTGGGTGCCCGAGGCCTTAGCTGGAACTGGGGAGACAGGGAGCCTCTCAGGAGAGGTAGGATTGGGCCTGGACTTTTGATGGAAATGGAAGTGGGTGATTCCCCCAGTCTGAACCAGTTCCACCTGCATCTCCACTTCAGCCATTGCCGGTGACCTCAATCCAGGTCACTGAATCACCTGTTTCCCCCAGGGAGTGAGGAAGCGTGAGCCAGCCCGCAGTGAGGCCTGAGCAAAGTCTTCCAGAAGTCTGGGAAGGGGGAAGGGGAAGCTTGGAGCCTCAAGCTTCTGGAGTGTGGGTACAGGTCACTTCATGGAGCCCCTCCTTTGAGGAGAGGTTTCACTACCAACCACCACAGTTCCAGAGATCCAAGACCGGATGCAGCCAGGGGCTGGCAGGACCATGTTCTGGTAGGTACCCTTCAGGAGAGCCCAGGAATTTATGGGCCACCTTTGGGACTTCTCTGGACTAGGATAAGGAAGGAGCATCTAGGAGGGGAGAGGACAAAGAGCGTGGGGTGGTAGTAGCTCCAGATTCTGCTTCATAAGGAGGGGACAGGGCATTGAAGTAAGGGCTCTGATGTTCCCCCCGGCACCCATGCGGTGGCATGCCCATCCATAGCTCCCTTAGGAACCCAAGAGAGACCTGAGTGGACTGAGGGCACGGCAAGATCTCATGCAGGGGGCTGGGATGGTCTGGCTGAAGCTGTGGATGGTCCTTGCTCCCTGGGAGTCTCGGGACAGATAAAGTTACGGTGGCTTCTATTCAGGGTTCTGAACCTCCCCCCCGCCCCCCGCAAGGGCTTTCCCCAGCTCTGTCCTAGGGGTGCTGGTGCAGGAGCCATGCCTGGTGCAGGAGGGATTTTGGTGGGGAGTGGAGGAGAGGAGCCCGGGCTCTGGGTCACGTTACCTGAAGGCATTGTGAAGCTTCTCTCCCAGTGGGTACGTCCGGTCCTTCTTCTCAAACTCATCATCGAAGAGGGTAAGAGAGTATGCAGCTCTGTCTACCACGTAGCGGGGCCTGGGCTGGCTCATGTCTGGGGCATTTATAGGCTTTGGGGGAAGCAGAGAAGGGGAGGATGAGGGGCATCCCTCCCCAGTGCCAGCTTGGGCCTTCTCTCTCTGGTGCTCACTGCAGCAGTTTTATGCTGGTCTTCCCCGCCCCACTCAGAAGGTGCCTCCCTTCCTTCTTTCAGATCCTTCCACCAGACTCACTTCTTTCGGTGGCCTTCCTTCCCGGGCACTGATGATGCACACACTCACCCTGGCTGTTTTGCTTGGCGCCCAGCATGTGGCTGGCACTGTGTAGCTGTGACATCACTGTCACCCCCGCTGAACACCAGGCCAAAGAAGAAAAGGTGGGGGTGGGAGGGCAGGAATCACAGCTGGGCTTCAGCATGTTGATTCCATTCCTCGCTTCCCCCTAAGGCCCCTGGTGCCTCTGCGAGCTCCTCCATCTCCCCAGACCTCAGTTTCCCTGGCAGAAAGGTTAACACCATTCAGGCAGCTTGGAAGAAATAGAGAGAACAGCCTGCCCAGAGGCAGGGGATGGCCAAAGTGACCTCAAGGAGGCCCCTTCTTGAAGGAGATGCCTAGGACTTCACCAACAGTTTCCCAGGGGATGAGGGACAACGGTGTGTTTGGGGAAGTCAGGATGGTCTGCGCCCACTGGCTCTCCCACGCTCCCTGTGCCTAACCTCCGCCCCACCCTCTGTGCTGGTGTTTCTCTCCGCCTTGCTTCTCTCAGTCTTGCTGATATCGCAGGAGCCCAGCTGGGGAGCTAAGTGCTGGGCCCTGGAGGTCCAGAGGAGGTTCCTGTGTGAACCTTTCCCCTTCCTGCTCTAATCACTGTCTGCCTTCCTGTCCCCTGCCCTCCAGAGCTGGGAGAAGCCACCCAGAGGACCTCCAGGGGGCAGGTTTAGAGGGAGGGTTGACTTCTGGGCAGTGGAGTACGTGGGGTGGCGGTGGCCAGTGTGGCAAAAGATTTGAGATGGAGTTGAAAGAAAGAAACCACTCAGGGCTAGGGCTGCCCCCGCCCACTTCCTAGGGGGGAACCTGGGTGCATGGAAGGTTGGCAGAGCGGAGCGGTCCATGCCTTTTGTGGGAGAGAACCCGGGGCAGAGATGGAAAGTGCATTAATTAAGGTCCTAGAAGTGGGGGTTCTGGTCTGGCTTTACCAGTGAGGTAAAAGGGGTGGCATTACCTCTCTGAACGTCAGGTTCCTTTCAGTGAAACGGGGGTAGCAGCCATTTCACAGGGTTTTGTGAGAGTCAAATGAGGTAACGGACAACAAGGTTGTGTAAAATGCAAAGAACGCTGCAGATGTGAGTTGTTATAGTAAGATGGTGACAAAATCGATAAAGGTTGAGCTGGTGCATTCCATCCATTCGGTTGCGGGACCCCCAGGTGACTGGAGCTATAAGCATGGGCTGGAAATCCGGCAAAGCTACATGGCAAAGCCCGACTGGAGGAAAAGTGAGGTTGAACCTGCCCACAGCGCCTGTGCCCAGCCCCGTGCTGGTGCTTAGTATGTACGCTACAAATGCTTGTGGAGTGAATCAATGAATGGTGTTTTGGAGAAGACAAGGGCAGAACTGAGTAGGAGCCATGGCATGTGAGACATCCCAGTGGGAGAGGTGAGAGGCAGAGCCGTGCAATGAAAACAGCACACGTGTTAGAGCCGGCGACCTGGGCTGAGATTCGGTTTCTTCATCTGTGAGTGGGGACAATAACAGTCCCCATGGTTGCTGTGAGGACTAAAGGAGCTCCTTTGTGTGCGGTGGCTGGCCTTCCAGGGCACCCAGCACATGGCGACAGCGATGAGTGCTACGATTAAGAAGGGAGGGTGCTTCCTTCCTCCCAGGAGAGACTATTCGGAGACTTCCAGACCTTCGCCCTCCATGAGGCGGGGTGGCCTTGCTCCCACCCTGTCCACAGGTTGGAAGGGTCCAGCTTCCCGGGCGGTTTGCCGGGAGGGCCCTTTGGGAGCAATGAGTGGGGAACGTGACCCCCTGGCAGAGCCCAGAGCTCCAGCCTGGCTTCAGAGAGAGAGTCATGGTTTGGGGCGGGGGGCGTCTATTCCAGGCCACTTGCAAAAGAATAGTCAACATTTTCAAAGAGGGCTGGCCCAGAAGAAGGGAGCCCCTTGGAAGGGCGATGGGAAATCTGGATTCCATGCCAGCTGGCAGGCAGTGACCCCGGGAGCCCCTTCCCTGGCAGCTTTCAAGGCTCTGAGCTCCCGCAGTGCATCTGTGGGGAGGGGACTGTTGCCATCTGACCCTACTGAACCCCTGCTCCCCCGGCTCCCCCAGCCCTGCTTCTCCACTTCCTCAGTGGTACTTTTCTGCCTGTCGCCCAGGCCTATCCCCCACACCTGTCCCTGCCCTCCCCGCCCCCAGCCCCACGTTCAGTCATGCATCAATCCCATTACTGTTTTCTTCCAGCGTCTCTCCCCACCCCACCCTGCTGGTCTCATCTCACACCTGGACGATTGCAATAGTCTGCTGATTCCCTGCCACCGCTACGCCCCCTGCTCAGGAACCCTCAGCTGCTTCATTTCTGGGAGGATCAAGCCCAAGCTCCTTAGATTTAGCACGGTTGTCCTTTCACTATCTGGCCCTGCTTTGGTGGACTTGGTAAATTCACTGGCCGGGTCCCCTGGCACCTTCCAGTTACCCCAAACAAGATTGGCTCAGCTTCACCTCTGGGGCTCTGCCCACACTTTCCTCCTTACCTGAGGTACCCTGACTCATTCTGCCTTTCTAGACCTGCCCATCCTTGAGACCTGCTTAGGGGCCTCCTCCTTCCCTCTCCTTCTCCTTCCTCCTGCCCCTTCCCATTCTTCCATGAAGCTTCTCCTGACCCCCTGCCCTGGGATCCCTTTCTCCTCAGATCTCCTCTGGGATCTCTCCAGGCTGTTCACCAGCATTGGCTTTGGCCCTCCTGGCTGTCACTGGAGGAGGTGCCCTGGTCATACTTCCTAATTCCAAGAATAGGGGTTGAGGTGGGGTGGGGCTTAGGACAACAGGAGGTTACTTCATCCAGAGCCAGTCCTTCAGGCCAGGGAGGAAAGGGGGATGGGAGAGGTGGCAAAGGGTGAGCCAGCAGGAGGGAGGCACCGCCTCTCCTAGACAGTTCCCTGAGAGTTGAGGGGCTTCCAGGAACCCCCAGAGAGGGTGCCTGTGGTGCTAGGTTAAGGGTGGGAAGGTGAAAGAGGGAGCAGGAATGTGAGAGGGGTATAATAGAGGTGATGACTTGATCCTTAGTTAAACAAACATGGAGGCTGGCCTAAGGATGTTAGTTAGCATCGCTGAAAAAAGTTAGGTGCTCAATTGCCAGGTGTGTCTCACCGAGCCCTGCCTCCCATCAAACAGCACCTCCATCCCCCACCGGATCAGGGATAAATAGCAGGTGCCATGGACAATACTGATGGACAAAAGCGTGTATCTGCCCCCTCTGCACTGTGGAGGGAAGGCAGGGCAGGTCCTGAATTACTGGAGAGACCCAGAGGTGGGCTGGGGGACTTCGGGGAAGTAGAGGGAGGGAAGGGAGGAGCAGAGGGCAGGAGAGGCGGGTGTATGGACAATTCTCAAGGCTTGGCAGGGAAATGGGGTCCCGCCTGGGGGCAAGGGGATCCACAGGTCTCGCAGAGCTGAAGAGCTGGAGGGGGATGCAAAGGGGAAATGGACTTTGTTGGGAGGGCATGTGCCCCTTCCTGGGCTTCTCTAGGACCCCTCATCAGAACCCCAGTTCCCCTGCAGTGAGTTTATACAAAAGAAAGCCCTTGGGTATCTCCACCCAGTGGCTAGGTCTGGCTATATAGGAAGATACTGAGGGCAGAGATGGGCTTGTGCACAGTGCCCAAGTTAATGCGTAGGAAGGCTCGGACCAGCGCCTGGCCCAGGTCAGTGTGCAACAGATTCCGACTGTGTGATTGCTACTGCTCCTACAACTGCTCTGGTGGGTTCCCTTCCTAGCTTTGCAAACTCAGGCAGTTTACTCTGTCTTTCTTGACCTTCCTTCTCGTATCTGCCCTTACATCACCCCTTGCCCCTTTTCCCCATGCCATGCCCCTCCAAAATTTCCCAGGGCTGGTGAGAGGAAAAGCAGAAAATCCTTTTAGAAGACAGGACATCTGAGGAGCAGGGGGGCGAGGAGTCTGTGTGTGGGGTTAAGGGCAGGTCTGGGGTGGTTCTGTCCTCGTGACCCAGGCTGACTTTTCCTTAGCCCTGCCCAGACCTGGGTGTGGGGGTTTCTTTGCTGTGCGCTTGTGCCAGGCACGGAAGCAGTGCTGGCTGGCCAACCCACCCTGGTGTTGTTATCACAGGTTCCTACCTGGGCTGTCTCCGTGTTCTGAGGAATGGAAAGGTCACTTTGAGATTTTTCCTTTGCTCTAGCTGCACAGCGAGAGGGCTGCCTCTGACTGGCTAGGTGGGTGGGGTAGGAGTGGAGGGTAGGAGAGGAGGCTGGGCTTTGAGCTGGGGACCCTGTTCACAGCAGAAGGAGTAGGGTATAGAGTGTGGTCCTGTGGGTCTCCGAGGCATTTATCAATATTACTTTTATTTCTATTATCCGCATGTCCTACCCAGTCCTCACCCCAGCCTAATTTCCCCATTAGCAATGTGAGGGGGAGCATGAGATGCCTTGAATTGGCCTTCTGTCCTCTGGCTGTTCTGGGGACTGGCATCCTAGAGTCACCACTGCCGCCCCCCACGTCCCCCCCACCTGTCTCTGAGCTTGCTCCCTCCTCCCTCTCCGCTTTCCTTGCTGGGGACAGAGACTGGTGCAGGGATGAAGAAATAAGCTCTGGCAAAAAGATTGAGGCTGGACTTTGAAAAGTACTTTCCAGCAGCGAGACCTGATCAAGCTCAGGTCTTGATTAGGGACTCCATCCCTGAGATGGATATTTAAAGTTCGACACCTGGAGGTCTGGGAGGTTAGGGCTGGGCTCACTTGGAGGCAGGTGAGTGGACTAGGAGACCAGTGAAGGGCAGCCACTCTAGTCCAGGGAGTCAGTGCTGAGCTGGACCCCATTCCCTGGCGGGGGGTGGGGGGCGGTCATTGGATCCAGCTTGGGCTGTTTGGGACTGTGCAGCACACACCCACTTAATTGTGCCCATCCCTGAGTGGACCCTCGATGTAAAGAGATAAAAGTCCATCTGTGTCCCTGGGTTCCATACACATGCACACTCAGAACAGCCGGCCAGGCCTGGGAAGTGCCCAGGAAGGCCATCCTGGCAGTGGGGGAGGCAGGCGTGCTGGCCTCTGTGCTGCCGGGAGGCAGCGGTTCTGAATGCCAGGGCCCTGGGAGAGAGTGAGGAGGGCAGGGGGGTGGGGTGGGGGGAGGCTCTGGGGAGGGCATCTCTGTGTGAAGCCATCCAGGGGGAAATCCCTCGTCTGATCTGCCCAGACTGGGGGCTGTGCCTCACGGAGGGGCATGCCCTTAAAGCCAGTTTTCCTCCCGGACTCAGACCCAGTGGGGCCAAGTGTAAGTGGGGTGTTTACCCTGGAATGATGAACGACTTGCTTGACCTAGGCTGGGGACCCAGGGGGGCTGATTTTGAGGAACAGGGGCAACGCTTGAGGGTGACTTGGGACCCCTCAGAGCTGCAGTTAGGAGTCTGGGAGCCAGCAGAACTGGCCCGAACCCGCCTGCGGTGAAGGATTTACCTGGGAGTCAGATCCCCTGCGTCGTGCTCCCACTTGCCTGAAGAAGCTGGACCCTCAATAGCCCTCTCTCACTCCTCGGTTTTTCTTCCTTCCGCCTCTTCCAAAGCCTCAGGACTAACGGCAACAAGTGGACTCTGCGCGGCCCATGCAGGTGCCCAGAGCTGGTGGAGAAGCGAATGAGTGAACGAGGACATCTGGGGGGCAGAAGGAGGGGCAGACAGCCCGCAGAGCAGGCCCGGGAGCCAAGCATTAAGAGCTTTTTGCTTCCAAGACTAAAAAGAAAGGGAGCGGTGCAGCCAGCAGCTTCAAAGGCTGGCGCCCTGAGGAAGGTCCAATATTTTTGTTCTTTCCTTTGCAAAGGAAAGAAGCGCTTGCAAAGGAGCTGGATGCTTCACTTCACTCTGGTTTGGGGTCTGGCAGACCTGCTCCACCAGAGCCTCCGTCCTACAAGCTCCCTTTAGCCTCTGCCATGAAGCTCTGGACCTCACGCAGAAGTGAAGACCCATTGGGCTCCTCAGAGGTTCAGGGCTGGGGGCTGCTCTCAGATCCAGGGGCCGGAGTCCCTCCCACTGGCTGGTACACAGCCCACCCCCGACCAGTGGGTCCCTGCCATCCCACCTCAAGCACTCCTGTGCCCAGTGGGGTGGGCTGTGCGGGGCTTACTTACTGGTGGGTGAGCAGGGCCTGCTGGGCAGGGCCGCGGGTGTGTCCGGGGAGCGGGCAGCTGAAAGGTGTTCCAGAGGTGTGCGAAAGGGTTCTGCTCAAATAATCCAGGTAGGCGTTTATAAATAACTTTACCTCAGGGCTGAGGGGTGAGCCCCGGCTTCTGATTGGCTCAGAGGGGAAGTGGTTTTGAACACTACACCCTAGCTAAGCCTGAGGAGATAGGAAAAGGAGATAAGGAAAAAAGGTCCCAAATGAACAGCACTTTTTTTGTTTTACCTGAGGAGCAGAGCTGTTTGATGGGAGCTTGGCACTTCCTAAATCCACCCTGAAGACAATAGGTCACATTCAGTGGGGCCCCTGCCCTGCAGGTTCCCCTAAGGCGGCCAGCTGAGGCTGAGGAGGGGACAAGCAGACCCCTCTCCCAGCTTGCTGTCCTGTTGCTTATGGGGTTAGGGTCAAGCCAAACAGCCTGTTGGACAATGGAACCCATTGAGGCCACCAGAGGGCTGGTACCCTGGGGCTGCTTGCTTTGAAGGTTGGAGAGCTGGGGGCAGGGGAGATTGTTGAGGGGGGGAGGCAGTAGACCTCTGAACACCCCTGAGGAAGGGGACAAACCTCTGGGAGACCCTCAGCATCCTTGAGTGATTTGGTGCTGCAGTGGAGACCTGGTTCCCAGTTCTGTCCCCAACCTTAAGTTGCTCGTAAGCTCCGTACCTTGGTGTGTCCATCAGAGCAATAAGGAAAGTACTGTGTGCCCTCCTAACTTCCCAGGTGGGGCACGCATAGGACATGGGGGTTTGGGATACGGTGAAGGCGCTTGAGGAACCGGACTTACAATAGTGATAGACATGTAAGGTGACCTCAAGGCTAGCAAATCTCCAACTCACAGGCCTCTGTCACTTCCTGGGTCCTAGCTCTGCTCAGGCTGTTGCCCGCTGTCTGGGTTGGGGCTCCCTGCTCATCCAGGACCCACTGAGCCCTGTGTGAGAACCTTGGAAAGGGTGACTAGGCGAGCTGATACTTCTTGCCATGTCTCCTGAGAGGGAGAGGCCCCACCTGATGCCAGGAGCCCCTTCCTTTGTAACATCTGGGGCAGCACTGCCCTGTCCTGAATTGTCCTTCCAGTTCTCTAGAACAGAGGCTCTGAGGTGGGCTACAATCATTACAAGGGGCTTCGGTAAGGCACCATCCCACCTGGGAAGGCCAAAGTCCCCCTGAGAAGGTGCAATAAGCTATCTTCAGGACATAATGGGGACTCAATACATACTTGGTGAATGAATAAGACAATGAATTGTCTGCAAGCCCAGCCCGAGGGAGAGTTTACACACGCATTGCTGTGGGGACTAGGGAAACAGCCGAGGCTACTCAGAGTTGTCAGGATGCAGTGAGAGAGGCCTGAACATGACTGAAGAAAGCTAGAATGCAAGCCACCTGCAGAAGAGAGGATGTGTGCAAGGACACTTCCTTCAGGAACGCTTCCCCAGGTCCCTGCACTGGCTTAGCTGCCACCTTCCTGAGGCTCCCTCTGGTAACAATGCACTGTTCACCATGGGTGGTCACTATGCATTCAGTTGTCAGTCTTTCTCTAAAGCAGTGGTCCCCAAACTTTTTGGCTCCAGGGACCAGTTTCGTGAGAGACAATTTTTCCACAGATGGGGGGCAGGGGCAGGGGCGTTCAGGGGGATGGCTTTACAGCCTGCCACCAGGTGCGGCTTAATTGTCACTTATCACTCACTGATAGGGTTTTGACGTGAGTCTGAGAGCAACTGATTTATTATGGTCCCGGCGCAGTCAAACCTCTCTGCTAATGATGATCTGTGTTTGCAGCCGCTCCCCAGCATTAGCCTCACCGCCTCAGCTCCACCTCAAGATCATCAAGCACTAGATTGCAACCTGGGTCCCTCGCATGCACAGTTCACAGTGGGGTTCACGCTCCTATGAGAATCTAATGCTGCTGCTGATGTGGCTGGAGGCGGAGCTCAGATGGTAATGGAAGCGATGGAGGGCAGCTGTAAATACAGACAAAGCTTCGCTCGCTGCCCGCTCACCTCCTGCTGTGTGGGCTGGTTCCTAACAGGCCACGGACTGGTTCCGCTCCAAGGCCTGAGGGTTAGGGGGACCCCTGCTCTAAGGACTGTGCACTCCATGAAGAGGGTGGGGCAGTGTCTGCTTTGCTCACTGTTGTAGCCCTACCATCTAGCCCCATGCCTGGCACTTAGTAGCAACTCAGTATAGATTTGTGGAATGGGTGAATAACTGTACAATGGGGTCTTTAAACAAAGCAGAGCCAGAAGGCAAGAATTTGTCCACATGTCTCTAGCATTGTCCAGTGGCGTCCATAGCCTGACGTGTTCTAAACTTAGGCAGGTGCTTTTTAGAAGGCAATGAGTCATCAGGCTCTTCTTATAACCAGGTGACAGTGATCATCAAGATCCAATAACTAAGTCCCCTTACTGGCATACCATGCCTGTCAGGAAAACTTTTTATTGTAATTTGGTTCCTTCAGAGCAGAGAAGGCATCAATTGCCCAACTGACCGGGGCATCTGGGGCTGCCTGCAAGTACATTTCTCGCATTGTGGTCTATTTATTGATCTAGTGTGGGTTTTGCCAATGTGAGTCAGTCTCCCCTGAGTCCAGCTGACTTTCCATAGTAATATTTGGCTTTCGTGCAGGTTATCTGGTTTCATTCTCCTAACAACCATGTGATTTAGGCATGTTGCTCTAGTTTTTCAGATGAGGAAACCGAGGTTGACTGAAGTGAACTTGCCTGCAGTCTCAAAGAACTAGATGAAAGAGGCAGGAATCTTATTTAGATATTATGGCTTTAAATCCCATGTTTTGTCCATTTTATCTCTTTAATCTTCGCACTTGCAAAGCTAAGGATGACACTTTCAGATATATTTCTCCACATGAAGATGGCTGGGACTCCGGAACATGTTCTGGGGTTGGGAACTTGTTGGTTCTCCTCCCCAACTGTTCTGCTACTGTCTTAACAAGACTCTGGGCATGTAGATCTTGCATAACAGTGACAAGAAGGATAGATGAGCCCAGCGGCTTCTCTAAAGTCACTAAGGGAGATGCACAGGGGCCTCAGAATCTGGGTACTGGTCATGGGTGGGAAGCCTGGGAAAGAGGAAGCCAGACCGGGGGCTGGGAAAAAAAAGGATGGGAAGAAGAAAGGCCCTGATGGCTCAGAGGGCATCTTAGGAGTGTCTTTTGGATACAATTAAACTGTGGGGCAGAGTTAGGGTCGGTGGAGGGAAAACAAAGATATTGAAGGGGGAACTCAAGAGTTGGAAAATTTTAGTTTTAAGTAATAGTTAATAAGCTTAGTAATCAATGCATGTAAAAGCTATTGTTTCAGGAACTGAAGGTATGACCCACCCTGACTCCAGGAGACCACAAACAATTCTATCTTTGTGCCCCAGGAGGACTATAAGCAATTCAAGATGGTATCTGAGCCATTGTACTCTAGAGAAAGACATCCCTGCTGTCCAGGACACAAGACACAGGACACAGACAAAGAATCAGCCCAGGATACAGATGAAGAATCACTGGTCGACAGATGACAGGATGCTGGGAAATCGCCAGACTGCATCTGTCATCTGATTAACATTTTTCCTGAGTTCCAAATCCCTTACCTACATCTTTTTTTCTGAATTCCAACCCCCATACCTATGCTTTTTCCTTCTTATTAAAAAGAAAAAAGTTGGCTTGAAATGAAATGTAAGATGGTCTTTTAGGGTACATAAGCTGCTGTCTTCTGAGATTGCTGGCCATCTGAATAAAGCACCCATGAAGATTCATCCTTGTCTCTACTTACTGGTTCTGGTGGTGACAGGCAGCATGAATACTGACTTTTCTGGTTTCAATATGAGAGACAGACAGTGGCAGAAATAGAAAACCAGAAAAAAAGAGACAGACTCAGAAACAGAACAAAGAGCAAAGAACACATTAACATCCAAAGCAGCTCACAGCCTTGAGTTTTGTTAAATCACTGTTTTTCACAGTGAAAGCAGGTAAGCATCAACCTTATACCTCTCTCTGGAGCATGTAGACTCTCTTTGGGTAGCAACCTACCCCACCTCCACCCCTAGGGTTAAACGCTGTTATCCATTCATTCATTTACTCATTTATCCACTTAAAAATGGAATCCAGTGCCAGGATCCTGTCTTGGGGTACTGAGATAAGTAAGACACAATCCCTGCCCTAAAAAGATCTCACTCATGGGAAAGACACAGAGGTGAAGAGACTGCTGTCACATGTGAACGCAGAGTGCTATGGGAGGGCAGAGGAGAGGCACCACCTCTCAGGCCTTGAGAGGGGGGAGAAGAGTCAGGGAAGACTTCCCCTAGGAGGGGCATAGAGAGCCCGCCACAGCCAGAGCCTGGGCGCCTGAGCTCTAAACCCCAGGTGGCCACTCCAGGAGGAAGTAAGATGGAGGCTGCCTCTGGAAGCACTATATCAAGAAGGAGTTCCCAGCCTGTCCCTTACCCCCCTGACTTCTGAATCCATCCAAGATTGTCTGCTTTAAAGCCCATCCCTGTGTCCTGTCTTTCTCTCTGCCCAGAGCTTATCATCTCCTCCAACCCTATTCTTAAATACGTCACATTTCACTCACTCACTCACTCCTTCCGTCACATCAAACAGGTTTTGGGAATTTACTGAGCTATGTAGATGAAGCTAAAGTATTCACAAAGTACCCTGCTGACACACCCCACCTTTGAGCTGGTCCAGCAAAGAAACAGCTAGTTTTCTGATGGACAAACTGAGGCTAGACCATCAAGAAGGAGACTAATTCTTCCACCTCTGCCATCCTTGGGCCTCTGGTCTTATCTGTACCTACTGGCTCCTTGAATTTGTATCCTGTTTGGGGCCTCTGCCAAGCATGTGGGCAGGATCATGTTTTAGGCAGAGCGGCCCAGTGACTTCAGCAAACACCTCAAGGCTGGAGACAGAGAAGCCTTCACCACCCAGCCCTGCAGTGGCAGGTTAGACCTGGCCCCGTGGCTGTCAGTTTCACGAGTACATGGGGACAAGACGGGCTATAGAGAGACTCTGGAAGAGGTGGATTCTCGCCTCTCTCCTTAGGGAAGCCAGGGGCTCAGTGTCCCTGCTGGAAGCATCTTAGGCTGGTTGGGAGACAGGGGAGACAAGGTGAGTAGGGTGAGGCCAACCGGTGTCCAGTCTTTCAACTCAGGGAACCTGAGCTCCTGCCATGTGCCTGGCACTGTGCCAGGAGGTGGGGACACAAGACCCACGAAAGCCAGTCTTTTGGAGGTCAAGATGCTGAAAGGAACAGGCAGAGGGAGGTTTTGCAACATATACATAATGGCAGAGCTAGGGGACGGTCGGTTGAAAGGAACCTAAGGGTGGACACTGCAGTGTGAAGGGTAAAGACAGGACCCATCTGGAGAGTCAATTCTGAGTTGACCAAGACCCCCAAGTATTTGGGGTCCTAGGAAAGGGAGTGTCACAGAACCATAGAATGGGGAGAAAAAGAAGGAGCCTAAGGGTTCATCTGAGTCACTTCCCTCCTTTTGTAGATGGGAAACCTGAGGCCCCAGAGACTGCAGGGACAGAGAATGACAAAGCTGAGTTCTTCCTCACCCTGGGTCCCCAGCCTATCCCTCCAGCCTGGCCCTGGAGGACAAACCAAGCCCTCCCATGGCAAAGCTGGCAAAAGTTACTGGGGGACATTTCCAGCTTCTCATTCTTAGTATCACTCAGTTGTTCTCAGAGACTTGGTACTATGCTAAGGTGGGCTTGCGCTGGCTGTAGGGCGCAGCTGGCTTTGGAAAAAGGTGTGGGGGAAGCAGGTCTGCAGTGTCAGGGGCCGGAAGCCCAGCAGGATGCTGCTTCCTGGTGGGCTGGTCTGCGGCTTCCAGGAAGAGAAAGTGATTCTGGTCAGAACCAGAAATGGATGGCCTGGGTGAGGGTGTTCAAGGCGGTTCACACTGCCCTGGGAATGAAGCTGCAGGTGGGGAGGGAGTGAGTTCCAGGCTGTTAGTGTTGACTCACAGGCCTCCTGGCTGCAAGGCTTTGGGGCCTTAATCCAGAGGGGCTGCCTGAAGCCCCAATTCAGGGAGAACAGAGATAAGTAGAGAAATGTGGAGTTGACGATCCAGGGTTCCAGGGCCTCATCCTATCTCCAGGGTCTAGCTTGGGTAGCACAAGATTTAAACCAGAAGGTGTTTTGTGACCTTGGGAAAGTAATGAGAAAATGATACCTTCCCATTTCCCCTTTCTTATTCCACATTTGCCAAGCAAAGAGTAGAATGGGAACGTACCTATCACCCACCACCCGGTCCAGTCCACCCAACTCTTCCCCCCAGTTGCTCTTGACCACACAGGTCTCTTCTTGTCTCTTCTTCTCTGAGTACTGACAGTCATACTCTCTGTACTCCACTACCTGCCAAAGGTGAGGTGTTCCGGGTCTTCTAGGTTTTGTCTCCCCAACAGATCTTTGAAGTCAGAGACTATGTCACATGTACTTGAGAGGCATGAGGGTGTAGTGGGAAGAACAGAATTTAGGCTGAAATCCTCACTCTGGGTTTGCTAGTCATGTGACCTCTTTGAGGTTTGGTTTGTTCATCTGTGAAAGGGGACACATGTCAGAAAGGAAGTCTTTGGTCAGGCCAGTCCCTTTCCTTCAGAGACATGCAGGTGTCCCTTGATGACGGCACATCCATTCGCTTCTCTCCATCATCTCTCCGGTACCCATTGCCTTCAGCCCTTCAGCCACACCTTAGCCAGGTGACACCCTTTCACACCCTGCACAGAGAATGACCCTTACCTCCTGGTCCCAGGGAACCAGGAGTGTTGTGGTCTCACCCACAGGTCTTGCCTTCTCAGTCTCCCAGGGATGCAGCCAACTGGCAGAATGGGGTTGAGGAGGCTCTTTTCCTGAGCTGCTCTAGCAGAGCAAAACCCTCATAGCATTACCTGCCCTTGGGCCTTGGAGCCTCAGCCCCTCTGCCCCTTCCACCTCTGGGAGGTGCCAAGTGAGGGGGGGTGAGCATGAGTGTGTGTGTGCGTCCACAGTGTGTGCTGGACCGAGCAGGCAGACTTTTCTAAAAGGGACCGGGATGTGGGGTACATCTACACCTTCCTTTTCTTCCCTCCTCACCCCCACGTTTCCTCACGACCCTCTGCTTGTGGTCCTTTGCTGGGCTCTGTGGCAGCTGGCCATCTGGTGGATGGGGTGAGCCCTGTTGACCTCTAGGTCTGGGACCCTTCTGCCTGAGAAATAACCCAGACCCTTTAGGGCCAGACCCACAGTAAGGGTGGCAGCTTTGCAAGAACAGGGTCCTGTAGCTGGAATGGTCCTCAGTTCGAGGGAGGTTGGAGGGGGATGTGTCTCTCCTGAGGTTTTCCTCCCTCGTGGGCTATATCTGGGGGACTAGTCCAGGAATTTATCAGTGTCCCTCCCCGAAGTAAGCCTCCTATTGCTCTGTGTGTGGTTTTTCTTTTTAACTTTTCAAGGTCAGGGCATTCTGCCCCCTGATTCCTCCTTTTCTCTCCTCCCAGCAGCCTTGCCCAGGACTATCCACAAAGGTCTAAGTTGGAGCTGATGCATGGTCAGGGATAAGTTGTCAGCCCTAAAGAAGGGGCTTGTGCACTCTGGGTGAGGGGCTGTGACCAAGTCAAGGCCTTAGCCTGGGACACACTCAGGGTTCCTGAGTGCCCCCTCAGCCCTCACTAGCCAGAACCCAATCTCTCTCTCTGGGAGTCACAGGGATGTGAGACATGCATGGAATTCCCTGAGCGCATGGTCCCCGTGGGGGGATGCAGGTGGGAACCAGGACCTCTGCTGGGACCATTTCTCTGGGTCTTCCTGCACAGCAGGCAGAAGAGGGTATGATGGAAGCTGGCTGAGTGGCTCTGGGGTCCAGTGTTTGAGAAGCTCATGTGCTAAGCCCCAGAATGCAGAGAACAGGCACAAGCATGTTCTGAGGAGTCCTCGGGACGCCTTGGTTGGCTGGGGCTAGTTCCTGTCGGCTCTCCTGGGCTCTGCTCTAGCCTGGGCTGCTTACAGAGCTGCATTGTTCCCCAGGAGCCTCTTGAGCATTTAGCTTGTCTCATCCTGCCAGTACATTCATTGGCTGTGATTCCTACTGAAGACATCTTAGGGGACAGGCAGAGCGCCAGGCTTGCGGGCAGGACACCAACTCCTCCACCAAGCAGGGAGCTCATAGGCCTGCTGTGTGACCACTGCGACCATTGGGGCTGTTTGCCAAGGGCAGCAGCAAGTCTATTGGGGAAGTTCTGACACTACTGCTGGCCCTGGTGAGGAGGCTGAGAGCACGCTCTGTAACCAGAGCATCTGGGTTTAGCTCTGGCTCCCCAGAAACAAGCTGTGTGATTATGAACAAGTTACTACACTTCTCTGACTTCTCAGTTTCCTCATCTGCAAAGTGCTTCCCACCTCCAAGTGATGTTGGGGAGAGTAAACAAGATAATGCATGAAAAGCACTTAGCACAGGGTCTCACACTCTCTAGAGGGCTTACCCTATTAGCACTATCCTTTCTATTACACCCTCTCTGTATCCAGCTTGAAATGTTCTCCCTTTCCTCTCTGTTCTCCAAGTCATTCAGCTCAAGCCACACCTCCTCCGTGAAGCCCACCCTGTTTGCTCCAATTGTACCTACACTGCCATAGTACTCTCAGGTGATAACTATAGCAAGACACTTGACCACATTCTGTTAGGGATTTGGCTGTCATGATTTATAAGATGCTACCTTACTTTGGAGAGGGATGCTGATAATTTCCTGGAGTAGACCCCAAAATATAGCACCTGGGAAGGATGTGGGTGTTTTGCTTCTATTTTGTCCTTCATGGACCAGACTGTACTAAGCATACTAACGTGAGTGCTTACTTGTTGACTGAACACACCCATTCTGGGTCCTGCCCCAGGGCAATTAAAAGACCCATCATTTACTGAGGTTTCAGCTTCGCTTTGTGAGGTCCAAGGGTTCCAAAAAGGTGCTTCAGTTGCAGCCACACTCCACCAGCTGGTGCGCTCCTATGACTGTGACTTACCCGCATTTTGTGGGTTTGTGCCTGCTCCCTTTGACTTCAGAGCCTGAGCCCCCTCCCTGGCTACAGTTTTCTGTGGCTAGGCATCAGCGTCTCTAGGAGTCTCTCAGTAGGTTTTTCTGCTCCAAACTCATTTTTAGCATCTATTTCCCGCCACCACGGCGGGAGGACCCCTCCCAAGAACTCTGCTCTGCCACTTCCCGGAGGTCCAACGCTCGAGGGCCCAATGTCTCAGTGCACACTGTGACCAGCAGCCATGCCACATGTCACCCAGAAATGTGAGTGGTGGCTTCTCTTCAATCTGGGTCACATTGTGTTGCCCAACCCTGGTGGTAGTGCAGTGCAGACTGCTAGCTGTCTACCCTCAGAGACAGCATTTATGATGGGACACTTGGTGGCAAGCTGGACTCCATTCCCCACCCCTTACAATGAAGAGGGCCATGGGACTGAGCCCTTCCCAGTGAGGTGAGCCACTTCCAGGTCTGAGCCTGACGGTATTGGGTGTGTCTCCTCCTGCCATGCTGGTGACTCTGCTTCCACAGGTGATGACAATGGCCTGGTAGATGGGAAAGCAACAGATGGAAGGCACCTGCGTCTGTGAGTGACATTATGAAGGCAGGACCCCACCAACCTGGATGAGTCACCTGAGACTGTTGTATGAGAGAAAAACGCCCATGCTCTGCAAGCCGCTCTGCCTGGGTCCCACCACCATACCGGGTGGACTTTAGTCTTCAGCACACACGGGCCCCGAGTGTAATGAGAGCACAAACCCTTGAACTTCTGCTTGTAGTCCTGTACCTCGTCTCTCTAAGGGCTGGACCAATCCCCTGGGCTTGTCTTGGAAAGAGGCCATAGAGGTCCATTTCCTGGGTTCTCCTTCTCTGTCCTAGAGACTTGGCTACAGGGATGCTTCCCGTCTTGCCACAAGACGTCTAGAGGGCTCATCAGACCCAGACTCTGGATCCCAGTTTAGGGTCACCTGGGACAGACAGCGCTGTGTGTCTCTGACAACAGAAGCTGTGTAACTGATACTCGCTTCAGTTAAGGCGAGCTTCCCCGATGAGGGCTCAGCCTGCCTGCTTGGCTCAAAGTGAGAATAGCCAGCAGGTGATGGATGAAGCTGTGCTACTAACTGAGGTTAAGAAAAGATGGTGCTTGCACTTCCGGCCAAGATGGAGGCATAGGTAGGCACACTGCCTCCTCGCACAACCAAAATTAAGGACAACAAAGATTTAGAAACAAAAAAACAACCAAATCTTACAGAAAATCGAACTATAAGGAAGTCCAACAATCATTCATCCAGACTGGTAAGAGGGGTGGAGTCGGTGGTCAGCGGAGAGGGGTCTCGACAGGAAAAAGCGGTGGTTGCCAGTCCTGGGTGCACAGGCGGTGGCTAGCAGACCCCAGGCACGCAGGCGATGGTGGCGGCTAGCAGACCCTGGGCGTGTAAGGCGGCTGGCTGGCCACGGACACACATTAGTGTGCAGATAAACCAGGTGAAAACAGAGAGACAGACCATGCAGACCCAGGGCCCCAGCGCCAGGAAATACAGCCTAAAAGCACTGATCAAAAACACTTGTCAGGGTTGAGGTGCCGGGAGAGACTCCCAGACTCACAGGAGAGTATGTTGGAGAGACCCACAGGGTCCTAAAATGTACGCAAGCCCACCCTCCTGGGAACGAGCACCAGAAGGGCCCAATTTGCTTGTGGGAAGAGGTGGAAGGGACTGAGATACAAGAGAGAGTGGAGCAAGCGCCATTGTTTCCTCTCTGACCCCGCCCCCACATACAGTGTCACAACCCAGTGACTGGTTGCCCCGCCCTGGTGAACACCGAAGGCTCCGCCCTTCATACATAACAAGCTCAACCAAACCAATAATAATAATAATAATAATAATAATAATAATAATAATAATAACATGGCTCAAGTGGAAGAACAGATCAAAGCTCCAGAGCTAATGTACCTAAGTGACCAAGAGATAGTCAACCTATCAGATACACAGTTCAAAGCACTGGTGATCAGGATGCTCACAGAATTGGTTGATTTTGGTTGTAAATTAGATGAAAAAATGAAGGCTACACTAAGTGAAATGAAGGAAAATGCACAGGGAACCAATAGTGATGGGAAGAAAACTGGGACTCAAATCAATGGAGTGGACCAGAAGGAAGAAACAAACAACCAAACAGAAAACAAGGAAGAAACAAGAATTTGAAAAAATGAGGAGAGGCTTAGGAACCTCCAGGACATCTTTAAACATTCCAACATCCGAATTATAGGGGTACCAGAAGGGGAAGAAGAAGAGCAACAAGTGGAAAACTTATCTGAACAAATAATAAAGAAGAACTTCCCCAATCTGGCAAAGGAAATAGACTACCAGGAAGTCCAGGAAGCTCAGAGAGTCCCAAAGAAGTTGAACCCAAGGAGGAACATGCCAAGGCACATCGTAATTACATTAGCCAAGATTAAAATGAAGGAGAGGCCCTGGCTGGTGTAGCTCAGTGGATTGAGTATGGGTCTTCGAACTAAAGGATCACGGTTCGATTCCCAGTCAGGGTACATACCTGTGTTGCAGGTCAGTTACCAGCAGGAGACGCACGAGAGGCAACCATACATTGATATTTGTCTCCCTCTCTCCTTCCCTTTGCCTCTAAAGATAAATAAATAAAATCTTAAAAAAAAATGAAGGAGAGAATTCTAGAAGCAGCAAGGGATAAGGAGACAGTCACCTACAAAGGAGTTCCCATCAGACTGTCAGCTGATTTCTCAAAAGAGACCTTCCAGGCAAGAAGGGGCTGGAAAGAAGTATTCCAAGTCATGAAAGGCAAGGACCTATATCCAACATTGCTCTATCCAGCAAAGCTGTCATTTAGAATGGAAGGGCAGATAAAGTGCTTCTCAGATAAGGTCAAGTTCAAGGAGTTCATCATCACCAAGCCCTTATTATATGAAATGTTAAAGGGACTTCTCTAACAAAAAGGAGATAAAAAAATATGAACAGTAAAAAGACAGCAAACTCACAGCTATTAAGAACTACACCTAAAACAAAAGCAAACAAAGCAAATATCTAGAACAGGAACAGAACCACAGAAATGGAGATCACATGGAGGGTTAGCAACAGGGGAGTGGGAGGGGGAGAGGGGGAAAAGGTACAGAGAATAAGTAGCATAGACAGTGGGTAGAAAATAGACGGGGGAGGGCAAGAATAGTGTGGGAAATGTAGAAGCTAAAGAACTTATGACACATGGACATGAACTAAAGTGGGGGGATGTGGGTGGGAGGGGGTGTGCAGGGTGGAGGGGAATGAAGGGAGGAAATGGGACAAATGTAATAACATAATCAATCAAATAAAATTACATTAAAAAAGTTTAAAAGAAAAAAAAGAAAAGATGGTGCTTGAAGAGCTTCTTGTACTTGCAGAGCACCTACTGGCCACAGAGTGCCTTCACAGGTACCATCTCCTCTAATTGTTGGCCATGGCCTGGTGACGTGGACTGAGCGCTCATCCCGTTCCACAAATGTGGAAACTGCGGGGTTTGCTCTCCCCCGGAAAGGCCAAGTTTACCCCAGACTCCAGAGTTTCTGACTCCTCTAGCCTTGTGTTCCTATTTCTATATCTTGCCAGGCTAAAAAGTGGCGTGTTTTGACTTCTGCTCATAAAATGTTAGGCACTGTGGATGACACTGAGAAGAGGGCATTTTGCTGCTTTGGGGCGAACCACTTAACCAATCCAGGCATCAGTGTCTTCTGTAAAGAGGAAGGACACCCCTGCCATTCACAGACCAGGTGGAGGGTTTGTTGTCCTTCCCACACACCTTGTCTCCATGCAAGCCCTGCCCTTATTCCAAGACTGCACAGTAAACTGATCTGCAGGCCTAGAGTTGCCTGAAGAAGCTGGAGTCTGGGGAGGGAGAGACACCCAGATGGGGCCGCCTGGGGTGAACCACACTTGTCTGCCCTGAGAGAAGTCCTCAGCCCAGGGAGACTTTTACCTCGAGTGGCCCCACCACACCAGGTGCTTGGGTGGAGTGCAGGATAATGGGCCAGTGGAGAAGGAGGGTTGGTTTGACCCCAGTGTCCCTGATTTTGCTACCCCACCAATTATACAAACATAGCCCTGTGCACCCAACACGAGCACACTTACATGTCAAGAGCCACAGACTCTGGGCCCCATTGACTTCTATGGAAAAGCAGCATGCAGGATTTAATGTAGACACAAAGGAGAACTTTTTGGGGTCAAAGTATTAGATCAGAGCCCGGACAGTGTGGAATCTTCTGATAGTCTCTACAAACGTGAAAGAAATGCTTATCACTCTGATTGTGGGGATGAGGGAGATCCTTGAACTGGACTTTTCCAGAGGAAGCCAGATAAGTAAATCGTGCAATCCCTATTGGTGAATCCCTTCAAGCCCAGGCAGAAGGAAAAGCAATAAAAGAACAAAGTAAGGGGTTTAGTGTGCTAGGAATGAATGGGAGAAAAGGAGAGAATTCTGGGCTTGGATACAGCATCAAGGAGGCTTACTTGCTGGTTGGGCAGTGAGTCATCAAGGAAGAAGGGTCCATAGCACAGGGAAATGGTGAGGACACTGTGAGAAATAGTACATCTCTGTCTCCAGTGCGCCAGAGGCATCTGGCACAGTGCAGGTCTACCTGGGCAAGTGAACTCAGGGGACAGAGCAAGGGGGAAGCCAGGTCGGGGGGAGGGGGATGGCGAGAGAAGGGTACCTACCCCTCTGCGCACTCAGCCAGACTCTACCAGGTCAAATGAACCAAGTCCCTATGAGAGGGGGTGAGAAGGCCCTGAGGAAGGAGGATGGATGATTCCCTGATACTTTAATTCTTTTTATTTCCACATTTTATTATACAAAATTTTAAACATACAGAGCAGTTGCAAGACTTCCACAGTGAGCACCATGTACCTGTTACCTACCTAGATTCTACCATTAACATGTTACATGGTCTCCATCAGATGTCTGTCCATTGCCCACCCCTCCACCCACCCACCTGCTCTTCTTGGTTTTGGATGCGTTTTAAAGAAAGGTATAGACAGCAGGATCATCTAGGCCAACACTTCAGCATCTTATTGCTAACAAGAGTTCAATACTTTTCAGTTACTTCTTTCTTTTGACATAGTTTTACATATGACGAATCGCACAAATCTCAAGTGTGCCAAGTGTAAGTGCTGACCGATGTCCATGCCTGTGCAGTTCAAACCCCATCAAGGTACAGAACGTAGTGATGGCTCCAGAAAGTTCCCCACGCCCTTTCCCGGTAAATCCCCACCTTGCCCCCTCAACAAGTGTCCTGATTTTTTATGACAGATGAGCTTTGCCTGTTCTATAACTTCACTTGTATAAATGAAATCATATATATAATACAATGTACTCTTAAACAGGCTTCTTTCCCTTGGCATAATGACCTCACATTCTTTGGGAAAACATCTGTTTTATATAAAGTCCAAAGTTATTAATTTATTTAGCCCTGCCTAGTGTGGCTCAGTGGACTGAGTGCTGGCCTGCTAATCAAAGGGTCGTCAGTTCGATTCCCAGTCAGGGCACATACCTGGGTTGCGGGCCAGGTCCCCAGTTGTAAGTGCACAAAAGGCAACCACACATTGATGTTTCTCTCCCTCTCTTTCTCCCTCCCTTCCCCTCTCTAAAAAATAAATAAATAAACTCTTTAAAAAATATTTACTTAATCTTCATCTGAGGATATATTTATCGATTTTTTAGAAAGAGAGGAAGAGAGAGAGAGAACAGCAATGTGGAGAGAAGCATGCTCCAATGGGGGATCAAACCCCCAACCTCGTATGCGCCCTGACTGGGTACCGACCCACAACCTTTTGGTGTACAGGACGATGCTCTAACTAACCTGTTGAGCACCCGGCTGGCACAGAACTTTTTTTTTCAACCATCCAAAAACAGGTCTCCAAATCTAATCTTCATTAGCTGTGTTTACAAGGGCATGATTGACACCTCAGCACACCCATTCTGTTTGTCCTTGACCAGAAAAAGTAAAGAGGGCTGGGCCCAGAGTGATCTGTGAGGTGTGCAATGTTTCTCAGGCCCCAGCTTTCTCTTTCTGCTACGAACCGCCCCTCAGGGAGCCCATTTCATATCCTTTTCCCACTCCGGGCACTTAGGGCTCTGCCTTCCTCACACCCTTCCCCCACCTCCCCAGCTCAAACCAGAGGATCTGATAACCAGCCATTTACACAGAGAACTGATAGTCAGGTTACACTGTAACTGGACCAGGCTGCCTTCCACCGAGGTGCTGCCTCCACCGGGGACAGAATCGGCCCCAATTTTGTCTCCTCAGTGCAGTGCCAGTCCCACTTCCTCTGACACTCCCTGAAGGACAGGGAACCCTGAGGGCAGAACCCTGTGGTGCCCAGTGGGCTCTGCGTTTCTTTAAAAGATGTAGACTTTTAGTCATTCTTAGAATCAGCCCATAGATGCAGCCCAGAAGGCCTAAAACTTTGATGATGTAAAGTAACGCTGTGCTGTCAGGAACGGGGAGAAGGGCAGGAAGGATACAGTGGTGCCAGGTCCATGCCCTTCCCAGAGCGGAAGCCATAGTTGCTACCTAGAGCTGACACATAAAATATAATCATAATACATAAAGGTTTAACATTTTTGAAAGATCCCAAGGCAATTGTCAGAAGATCCAACACAATGAGAATTAGGAGAGTGGGAAGGGAGATGGGAAGGGAGATGAGATGGGAAGGTTTCAGAAGTGTTCTTGAAGAATCGTGTGTTTTCTCAGAAGCAGGAGTGAATGGAGCATCCCACTACACAGTCTGTTCAGGTTTGCCTGTGATGCGAGAGCACCCTCGCCCCTCCCCCTGCCGCATCGCTGAGTAGAAGGCTCTAGGACATGCGCCATGTTTTCCCACAGGGCTCGACCCTCTCTGACTGCCCCCATCCCCACAAGTGACCTAGGTTGAGAGGCACAGCCTTCGGCAAAGGCATTTTAGGCCCAAGTGGGAAATAGGAAACGTGGAGTCTGAAGAACCCCAAAATTACTCTAAGTCCATTCTGCTGGCTCTGGAGGAGAAGCCAAGTTGATCCTTTTATTAGGACGTTGGCTGTGCTATGTGGGGGTGCTCTGTGGGCTAGACTGCTTGCTGCAAGCCCTACTTCTCGCATAGCCTCTGCTCCTGAGTGTAGGCACTTTCCTTCTGATCCAGCAAGTCCAGGTTCTTTCCTAACAGGACTTCATGGCATCAGGAGGCCACCACAAATGGGCCCAGACACCTCTGGTAGGGAAGCCTGCCTTACCCACCAACCTCCCAAGTAAGTGTTCTGTTTTCTCACACAAATGATGGGATTTTGATAGGCAATGGATGATCTTTGACACCATCACTTTTAAATGTCCCTCTGTCTCCTGTGCTGTTTCTGAACTGGTACAGAAATCATCATCTTTGTCATCAGTAGCATCATTGTATAAGACATGCCCCTGTTGCCTGGAGCTGCTTCTCATCTACAAAGGTTCTAGAAGGCAGAGGAGAGAGAGCAGCTTCAACCTGGGGACTGGTCCTTGTGGGACTCTAGTCTCAGCCCCAAATCAAGCTCTTCCTTAAAAACAACTGGATTCTCCTCACTTTTGTTTTGAGAGACTCTACTCAGTCCCCAAAGAGAGGAGGGACATTGGTAATGCTCACTGTGGATGTAAAAGGGGTTTTCCAGAAAGTAACCTTACTGGGTGATCAGATCATAAATTCCTAGCTGGGTAGGTCATGGTGGGTAGTAGTGCCCCAGGACTACAGCTTCTTTAGTGAAATAATTTTAAGCCAATCTTGTCCACTGTTCTTGTGCATCCAGGTCAACACACCTTTGAAATGTCAGAAGTAGTGCCCCTGAAATGCGTAACCACCCTCAAGCGAGCACATAATCATAACTATCCTGTAATCCAATCCCCACCTTGCTTTCTCCCACCTTTGTGGAATCTTCCTTATGTTCCCCTTCCTTAATTTCAAATGCATAAAAGACTGCCGTCAGTTTTGGTTCCAATAACTTGCAAAAATTCTCTACAGGTCTGGATGTTTCTCACATTGACAACACCAGTGCCCCTGCCCTGCCCCCAGGCACCCCATACCTTTCTGAGCTGTTTAAGTGCACATGATAATACTATCTTGTCTGTGATCCCCACAAAGGAAAACATGCACCAGTAAACCTGCATTAAATAATTGGATGTAACTCCTCTTAACCTTTCCAGGGTATTCCTTCCTAGTAGGAAAAAGAAGGAAGGAAGGAAGGAAGGAAGGAAGGAAGGAAGGAAGGAAGGAAGGAAGGAAAGAAGAAAGGAAGGAAGGAGAGACCTAATGAAAGAAAGAAAGCTATAGAAAGAAGGTGAGCAGTACCTAAATCCAAGATGAAATTCCAGCATCAGTGAAAGAGAGGTTATTCTGGGTTGGGGACTTTGTTGGTGACCCTCAATTTGCAGTCACTTCCTATAGACCCTACTGAATGGATGAGCAAGCTGTAAATGTGTGAGTGTTTGAATGATTCACCTGAGTCACATCTTGCCAGTTTACCTTCCCTTTTTCTGGCAAAGGACAAATAGAGAAAGATTCTGCTAATATTGAGGGTGTTAAAAAAAAGTGGGTGACCATAGAATCGATGTCTATTAATAGAACCAAAAATATTGTTTTTGCAAATGATCTTGTTCAGAGAACTTTAGATGTCCTGTCCTTCACCAGTCTAGCCCAGGCAGGCTAGGGAATGAATTGGGCAGGGGCAGAGAGTAACATTCTGAGCAGGAGCCTGGAGGCTGCCTCAGCCTCACCTTGGCATGGTTCCCAGCCTGAAGGAAAGTGGGAGCCTTAAGGTGAAGGGCAGAGCCTAGGCACCTGTCCACTCTCTGGAGCTCCAGTTGGAATACATCAGGCAAGCTGATGGGCATTCCTCCTGGGCTGCCCTGCGGCTTCCCAGGCAAGGACTGGCCCAATTAATGAGCATTCCAGACACTGCCTAGGGCGAGAGGCAGACCCACTGCTTCTCCAGGCCCTGGGGACTTTCAACAGCTCTGTGGATTTTCTCCTCTGCTCAGAGCAGTGCCCCCTCTATTTTTATGTTCCCCCAAAACCAATACACAACAGAATACTTTCTTGTGTATTAGTTATTTTTTCTACTTATAAAAGAAATTCTTGCTCATTGTAAAAATTTCAAACAAAATAGCAATGTGCAAACAAGAAAGCAAAAGCCTCCATAATGAAATTTTCCTGAGATAACCATCCACAGCAGTTAAGCGTACACCCTTCCAGATCTTTCTGTAAGCACGCGCAAACAGCTTAAACGCACCACGCTCTCTGTTTCCCCACACCTTTGCGCATGCTGTCTCCTCCTGCTTCCTGGAATGCCCTTTCTGTTCTTCTGCTGGTCTTACTTGTACACATTTTCCCTCTGTCATCCCTCAGCCTGAACTAAGTGCCCCTCCCTCCAGCCCTTGGGCCCCTGCCCAATGAATTCCTTGTTGACATGTCTGTCTTCCCCACTAGAGTATAGGTTAGTGGCCAAGAGGTGAGGGCCCAGGTGGAGCCCAGCGCCACTGGGAGCCTCATGCCCCTGGGCTCTGTTAGACTATGCTATTCACTTAAGCATTTTTAGCACCCAGCACATGGCCTGGCACATTGTTGGCACTCACAGGTGTTTGTTGAACGAGCAAGGGAGTAAGTTCTGGGTCACAGCGGATGTCTCCAGCATGGGACTTTCATGTGCATGGGGCTTTTGTGTGCAGAGCTACAGAGAGAGGCAACACCCAGGAACATATCTCCTTCTTGCCTGGTCCCAAGGGCTGCCACTAACTTACAACGGTTGTGTAACCTTGAGGACAGTCCCCGCAGGATGTTGTGAGAATAGGAATTTATAAAGTGAGTTTCCTCCCAGCTCCCACAGCCACTCAGGAGGCAAAGGGCTCTTTTTCCTCAAGCCCAGTCAGTGAAACACAGAGATCTCAGGCCTCTCACAGAGCTGTCATGACCGGCTCCCCAGGGACAGAGTCCCAGATATGCTGGCTGTGCGACTTCAGGCAGGTGCCCTGATCCCTGATTGGCCCCTTTCTGTAACAGGAAGATTAGAATGTTGTGAATAATACCTACCTCGCAGGCTAGAGAAGACTAGATGAAGTTGGACTGTTGAGGCACTTTGTAAATTAAAATCAACAACAACAACAACAGCGCAGTAGTGTTCAGATAAGATCAGAGTGCGAGGAGATCTGGACCTTAGCTCTGCCCCTTGCTCCGGAGGTGACTCTGGGCAGGTCACTTCTTGTTGCCTCATCTGTAAAGTGGAAGCGGGAGGGGAATGTGGCCCTAAGTGGTCCCTAAGGCCCCTTCCAGTTCTAACACTCTACGTTATAAGTGAAATGTACTATAAAAACAAACAAGCAAACACACAAACCAAAAAGTTCAGTTCCTCGTTACGGTCATTTGACTGTGGCCACAGAGGTCTTGGCCAGTGGCCAGCACTGCCAGAGAGGGTCTCTCTCTCATCAAAGCCCCTGAACAGAATGGCAAATACTGCAACCGGCAGGCCACCATTGGGAATGCCCCCAACCCTGAATTTCTGTTCTGGGCCACAGTGATATCACCTGATACTGCAAAAGCCTCAGCTAGCTTCTGTCCTCAGAGAGGGACAGATGTGGTGATGGTGTGTGTGATGCGTTTTAAGGCTGGGCTCAAACAGGCAAGTCCTAGAGTTTGCTATTGGGGAGTGCAGGGTCAGGTGGGGATTGAAGACTGACAGGCAACCCTGATTTGGGGAGTGATGAAAGAACTTGGTGTGGGCAGGACTCTGCAGGCTTCGGGGGTTGCTTAGGGTTTGGGTATGTAGAAGGAGAGTGTGTGACTGGGTGCAGAGGGTGGGGTACCCGAGGATGATGACAAGGCTAGGCCAGCTGAGGCTGAGCAGGCCGCGTCTGGTCAACAGAGCATGCACTGTGTACATTGAGCACTTCCTTTCGGAGGGAACAGATACCACCCAGAAGAAGGACGTTGACAAGGATGTCTTTATTTGGAAGACACCTCCTTGGACACCACAGAAGCTGAGTAGATGTCTCTTCTCCTTGTTTCCCTGGGCGGGGCTGTGGTAGGAACACAGAACCTTCAAAGTGAGGGTTTCATACTAGGCACCTTGGCTTGTTGATCTTATCTAACCCTCATGAACACTCTGGGATGTGGGGATTGCTAGCCCTACTTTATAAATGCAGAAAACCAGGGCTCAGAATTACCAGGAGGCCACCCTAGCTCACATGGCTAGTTAGTGGCAGACTCAGAATTCTCAGAATTCTCTCCCGACTCTGTGCTGATCAGGCTGCCCAGAACCCCCTCCCTGAAGTGGGGTCAGTGGGCAGCAAGTCTGCACAGATCCGGACTTGTGGACTTGCAGGACTAGGGGTTGGGACTGTAGGACTGGAATGGGGGTCCCAGGTTGGAAGGGGCCGAGGGCATTGAGGGTGTTTGTGCTGCTCATCTTTAAGCTGGGGGGGGGAGTGCAAAATCTTTGAGCTGAGCTCCATTTCAGGGCCTGAAATGACTCCTCAGAGACAGAGGCAGAGACTAGAGGGACAATGGGACAGCCTTATATTCGCTCAGGCCCCATCCAGCAATAAGACTTCGTCGTCAACCAGCCAGCCAGTCTCTGCTCCTTAGGTACCTGGGACCAAGTGAGCCCTCTGTCACTTCAGAAGCTGCCTGGCCAGGCAGTGTAATTTCACCTCTTTTCTGGGGCTTTCTTGCCTCCATCTTGCCTGGCTTTCTGCTGCTCTGGGCCCTGATTGGGGGATGGTGGGAGAAGTTCACTTTCCGCAATGGCCCCATCCAAGGTCCCGGTTCAGTCCTGCCCCCTCTCCATCTGCCTCCTGCCTGATGTGGGCAGCATGGCCAGGTCTCAGCCTCCTTGCAGAGCTGTCCACCTCTTACGTGATCCTTTGGTCTCTTGGTGAGGCGTCCCATGAACAGTGTTCCTGGACCGCCGGCATCCAGGGTGCTTGTTAAAAATAAGCTGGTTGGGCCTCAACCCTGATTTTTAGAATCAGAATTTTTGAGGATGGGACTTGGAGATCTGCACTCTAACAGGCTTCCTTGAGAAGTTCTTAGGAAAAGTGAGTCGAGAGCCACGGTGTGAGGTCATCGCACGGTCCCTGCCAGGGAGGGACTCTTCTCTCAGGATGCCAGGAAGGAGGCTGGGTTGGTGGCGGTAAGATAAGACCGGTTGAATGAGCAGAGTTTCAGAAACCCAGGCAGGAAGGCTGTGCCCTGGCTGGAGGCCCTTGAAGCGGAAAATTGCTCTCACACCTCCCGGTCCCCACCCCCATGCCGCCCCCACCTCAGGCTTCTTCACACAAGAGTTCTCTCCCTCAGCAGGGCCAGCCAGGAATGCTCAGGTTCCGGTCCAAGGAGGAAATCTGAGGAAGGGCTTGGAGATGGGCCAAGAGGAGCGCTAAGGAAGTGATGAAAGATATTTTTAGGATTACTTATTCCAGAAAAGGCTGAGGGGGTGCCTTATCTCCACCCAAGAACTTGGAGAGGCCTATTTATTCGACTCTTGACCCAACAGCCGGAGATTGGACAACAGCGGAAAGGGCCGAGGTGAGATGAGAGGAAGGGACTCGTGAGGGACTGCCACAGGTCCAGGACGAAGGCTGCGGAAGCTTCTGCGCTGGCGTTTTTGAGGGCGGTCTGTCGAGTCGTTCCTCAGACACGCTGTAGTGTCTGCTGCACCTGTTCAGTACAAGGAAGAGAACCATGAACAGGGACGCGGGACCCGGGCCCTCTGAGCTGCAAGTCAGGTGGAAAGTCCCTTCTGCCTGGAAATCATTTCTTCTTGTGGAGAAATCTATCCAGAGCAGACACCTGGGCAGCAGTGGCATAGGTGTGGTTTTTGCCCAAGCAGCCAGGCCTGGCCTGGATCCCTGAGGGGGATTACGAGTGGAGGTGTCCCGGAGCTCCTAAGAGGCTGTGGATGGCGGTGCTCCAAAGGCTGAAATGCCCTCCGCGGAGTTTCTCTCCACCCTGTGAAGATGCCCATCCCTTGGGAGTGCCCCTCCCCCACCAACTTCCACCACTGCTCCTGCAGGGAAACATCTAGAGTTGATTGGCTGCCAGCTTTCAAGCAAGTCACTGGGTTTCCACAGCAGCCTCCTTACATACAGGCTAATGGGCCTGTTGGCAAGCTGAGCAGCAGGCTGCCCCCGACCTCTGACAGTCCTGCTGGGGGAAGTGCCTGCCTCCGAGCCAGTGCCCCGCCCAACTTGCCAGGCCCGTGAGGTACCCTCCCTGACACCCCTGGTTAGGGCTGGGCTCCTCAACTTGGTTCAGGTTCCTCTGGGGAGCTGGAAGGGATCATGGAGCTGCTTCAGCTTTGCGCCCGTCTGTAAACACATCAGCCATTCCACTATTTATTTTTGAGGGCTTCTACAGCCCAGCACTGCCAAGGGGGTAAGAGGGATACAGGAGAAACCTCTGTCACTGCTTCATAGGGTGGCCTGGATTTGCACGCAAGAAATAACGAGAGAATGATTCAAGTCCAAAACCACAAACAAGGAAAGGGCAATAGAAATGGGGCGCCCTAGGTCTGTGCCCAGGTCCTGTTCCTGGGTCACCAGTAACTGCGGTGAGTTTGGGAACCTCTCTGGGTTCTCCGAACCTGAAATGGCAAGCGTGGGTACAGGGACAGACTGGCACCATGACTGTGCCTACCGGTCACTCGTTACATGCCGGGGACACAGCTAAATAGTTTATATGGTTACTTCATTTAAGCTTCTAACAACCCTGTGAGGTAACGCTGTTGTTCTTGCTGTTTTATAGAAGGAGAAATTGAGGCAAAGAGAAATGAGGAACTTGCCTACTAAGTGGCTGGATTTAGCCCCCGGCCAAGCTCATTACAGGAACCGGGAGAGTGGCAGGTCAGCAGCTCTAGGGCCTGGGCTGCCTCCTGAAGTTCCCATTCCCAGGGATGCCTACCCCTCCTCAGACCCAGAAGCAGAACCCCTGCGTCTCTCCACCCAGCACTGTTGCAGGGTGGCAGCTGGCCGACCCCCGCCTGAAGGACTCCCCCAGGCCTTCTTGTGAGGTGTCCTGTCGCCTTGAGCCCCCATGTGATCCCTCGCTGTTTCCAAAGCATTCTCTCCCTGTTTGCTCTGTTATCCTTCCCATTCACCAGATGAGGGGATGGAGGCTTGGGCGGGTTCAGAGACTTGCCCAGCATCCTGCGATTGGTGGATGTTCAGCCCAGCACTCTTCTCTAAACCAAGGGCCTCCATAGAAAGCTGTGAGAGTTTCTGGGTCCTTCCCCACCCTGGCACGTTCATGACTCAACATTACTTTAGTCAGAAGTCTCACGACTCAAGGACCAGGCACAGCTCAACCTTGTTGAATTCATTCAGTCGCTCACGTATTCAACTGCATTCATTTGCCATGCTCCAGGAGTGGGGCCAGGTGCGGTACAGTGACAACTTCCGGGGAGCTCAGAGGCTGAGGTGCAGAGGGACAAGGGAAGCAGATGGTGAGTAGGCAGTTAGAATACCAGGTGCTAGTACCAGGGAGGCACACCTAAATTTGGGAGGGAAGAATTGCTTTCCTGGAGGAGGCAATGAGGCAAAGCCTAAGCTGAGACCAGAAGGAAGAATAAAAGTAGCCTCCAAAAATTAGTGGGAGGGAGGAATGTTGCAGGAAGAGGTAACAGCATTCGGGAAGGCCTGATGGCAAAGGAGAGCATGGTGCACCTGCTGCAATGTCCTCCGCCCCACCCTAGGGTCCCTCAACCCACATCCTTCTATCCCCCACTCTTAGGGCGCCTGGCTCTCTACTGCCCCTCCAAAGGGCAAGCCTGGGTGTGGGTACCATTGCATCCACCTGCCCACTGCCTTGGCACAGAAGTGCCTGGTGTGAATGTGGATGATTTCCCTCCGGGGGTAACTGGAGAAGACAAGGCAGGTGAGGTGGCAGGTACAGTAGCCAGGAATATCCTGGCACTGGCTCTGTCCGGGAGCTGGTAGAAAGCCTTTGTCCCCATGGCCTGTAATGGGTTTCAGGAGAGAGCTTCAATATTTGCTGCAAACAGAGGCACAAAGGATGTGGAGGGCTATTGTGGGCTCTCCAAAGGGAAGTTAATCCTCGGGAGAGCGGCGTTGGTCAGAAGGGGTTCAAGTGCTGGGCGGGCCGCTGGGGGTGTTGTCATTTATGAGCAATTGTAGGAGATAATGGCACAGAGGGAGACAGTCTCTACACAGGTGGAGGGAGGTGGTAAAAGGCACGCCCCAGAGGGGGTGGAGGTGGTGGTGAAGGGGGACAGCACCTGTCCTGACAGCTCAGGACACATCAGGCACTCCCCCACACCCACCTGTCCCTAGCTCTGTGGCCAGAATCTGCAGCTCCCTCCAGGTGGCCTGGACTGCCTCTTCAGCTGTCCTTTGCCTAGGGGGCCACTTGGGTCTGGGGGAGTCAACCAGGGCTCTCAGGCCTCTCTTCCTTGTCCTTCTCTTCATCTCTTTCTCTTTGGGCCTTTTTTTTGGTTCACTGAGCATAGACAAGTCATTTCTTGGCTCCATGGGGCCAAGGAAAGGGAACCAGGGTGTATTTGCATATCATTAGCACAAAGAGACTCTATTTGCATGAGTCTCTTTTCAGCTTCCCACTCCTCCAAACCTGTCTCATCATCTCTGAACACGGCGCACACATGTCCTATCTAGTCACTAGGACAAGCGAAGTCTGGGGCAGGAGTGGACAGGGAGTTGGTGAAGGGCCATTCCGTAGATCCCTTCTCGGGAGTGGAGGGAAACAGCCAAGTGAGAAATCTGTCATCCAGGAGTGAGAGGGGTGGCAAATTCAGCTCTTTAAGCTTTGCTTAAGCTCAGGGAGCTCTGCCAGGCCCCCCTCTCCCCAGACACCTCCATGGGCCCAGAAGCTGGGGCTGGAACGGAGAGGAGGAGGTGAGACTGGGCACTGGTTCACACTACAATTTGCACAATTCTACGCCATTGGCACGGTGGGATTACTCAGTTTTCCAGAAATTTTCAAATTTGATCTTTCTGCTTCCTAAATGTTTCTCTTTCTTGGGTTTTTCTTTCCTTTGCTTCCTGACAGCTTCCTAAGATGAGGATTTGCTTCCTTTCCAGGAGTTAGAAGAGGGTTGGGCTAGCAGGGTGGTGGAGGGGCTGAGGGGAGACAGGCCATGCAGACATCTGAGGTCTCCAGCAGGACCCAGCAGCGCCTTGTCCCCTTTCCACCGTCCTGACTGCGGGACACCCAAGGATCCTGAGGTGTGTGGGGTGCTCTCTAAAAGCCCTTCATGGGAGTGGAGCAAGGATGAGGCTGGGTGTGGGTTCCCATTTCCCATAGGGCAGCCAGAGCTGCTTAATAAGAACCCAGAAGGCCTGACTCCCGGGCTACCTTCTGGCAGAGACTAAACGGCATCTAGAAATTAAGAGCCTGGCTCCTGTGTAGAAGGGACTGGTCTTAAGCATCGTCCAAAAGCATCTGCTCCTCAGATACCCTACTCCTCCCGGAAGTGGGTCTCCTCCTCGCCAGGCTCTGGGCCACCTCTCTCCTCAGGGTGGGAAGAGAAGGGGGAGAAACCTGACTCCTCTCACCGCAGAGGGGTCTATTCAGTCATCCAGTTATTTCCAGCTACAGCCCATTATTATACACATGATAAATGAGGCTCAACTCAGCCGAAGCAAGGCACAGGAAAGCTCCGCCTGCCCTTACCTCCCCGGCTGCTTTTCGTTTGCTGTCTCTCATCTTCTAAACAGGTTTTAAAAAAATCGTTATGATCATTATTAGCAAACTCCAATGCTGTTGTATTTAAACAATCTATAATAATATCTCTTCTAAAACATACCCCAGCTCACATCACTTCTGCCTGGGACCCTCAGATGATCCCCCAGTGCTGCTTTCCGGTCTCTCAGGCCCTGCTGGGGCGGGCCCAGTCTTCTCTCCCGTCTTGCCTCTCTCGCCACCGTCCTCCTTTTCCATGGCTCTTCATGCACACTCCCTTCCCATGCCCCCACCCCACCGCGGGCTTGAAGAACATTCCCAGCTCATTTACACCTCGGCTTCCTTGCCTTGTTGTCAGTTCTTCCAAGGTCTTCTCAAGGCCAGCTTCTCTGCATGACTCAGGGCTCAGCTCCGCAGTGCCCTCCTTTGCCTGCCCGCCTCCGTGGGACTCCCAGCATATTGAATCAGTGCCCACCCAATTTACTTGGTGACTGACCGCTTCTGTCTCTCACATGGGCAGAAACCTCACCTGCCTTTTCCACTTCCGTGTCTCCAGCATCTGGTAAAGCACCTAGAACATAGCAGGCGCCCGCAAAATGTTTGTGGAATGGCTGAATACATATGAATAATAACACCGAATGACAGCTTGGGGTTGGTGACAGACCATGGAGTTCCAGTCTTGGTTCTGTCACTCACCGGTGAATGGCCGTGGGCAAGGCACTCACCTCTCTGCGCTCTTATTCCTCCTCTGGGAGCAGGGATAATAGTGACTGACATGTGGAAGATTAAATTCAGCACTGTGTACAAGGGTCTGACACCGGCAGGGGCTCATCAAACAGAGAGGATTAAAATGAACAATTATACCTTTGTTTCACACTTATGCAGGCACGGATCTGTTCCTGCCTCAAAAATTCAGTTTACCGAGAGACGCAGAGATGTGCATGACCAACTAGGAAACAATGGCGAACGTACTAAATAAAGTTGTGCACCAAGTACCAGAGGACCGAAGAGGCAGCAGCAAGGAAGGTTGCAATCCGCACTGACTGGTGCAGCGTTTTGTGGTGTATGTGCCACGTCCACCTCCAGGGCTCACGTGATCGCCTCCCAGAGGTTGAACGCAGGCCAGGCAGCCTCAGTATCTCCGCTTTACAGTGAGAGAGAACAGAGGCTCAGAGAAAGGACACCATTAGCCTAGAATCACACTCTATCCCCGTGCCTTGCTCTTTGTGTGCTCCCAAATTCATTTCAAATCCTAACCCCAAGGGATGAGAGGTAATTAAGCCCTGGGGTGGAGCCTTCATGAGCAGGGTTAGTGTCCTTATGAAGGAGACCACAGAGTGTGCCCTCATGCCTTCCTTCCATGGAAAGAAGTCTGGTCTGCAACCCAGAAGAAGGTCCTCATCAGAACCCAAGCTTACCGGCACCCTCACCTTGGACTTCCGATGTCTGTCGTTTACCTGCCACCCAAGCTGTGGTGCTCTGCATAGCAGCCTGAACAGACTCCGCCATCCACATCATTCTTCGTCCTCGGTCCTTGGCCCTCCAGACACCTTGTCTGGTCACTCGTGCAGCTCTGCCTCCTATGCTCAAATGTGCACTGCAGGACCACCCATTTTGTTCGCCGCCCCCTGCCCAGCGCCCAGAACAGTGCCTGACACACAGTAAACCCTCAGTAAGTTTATGTGGGATGAATGAATGGAGGACTGCACACAGAATTAGTGAGCAGCAGAACCAGGCTTCGCAGGTCTCAAGCAGGAGGCAGGCTAGCTGGTGAGGAGCCCAGCTTCTGACGTCTGACCACCTGGCTTTGGATCTCAGCTTCGCCACGTACTCCTGTGCAACTTGGGCAAGTTTCTTAATTGTGACCCAGCTTGCCCATCCATCTAGTGGGGACAATGATATAACACCTCCTTCACAGGATGGTTGTGAGGACAAAATGAGTTGACATTTATAAAGCACTCAGAATATTGCCTGGTACATAAGAGGCCTCAATACATATCTGGTAACTTAAGAACCACCCAATACAAATCCAGTATTCTTTTTCTACACTCTTCACCGAAAATCCAGTGATCTTTCTTTTCATCGTGCTGTGTAGAGCTGTGTAGTTTCCCATAGTCATGATTTTATTTTTACCTTTACATCATCCTTGTGAAGTAAGCAAGAACTAATTATTGTCCCCATTCTACAGAAGAGAAAAGTGAGGCTAGAAATGATGCCGGCTCAAGATCACACAAAGGCTTAAGTAAGATGATCTGACTTCAAATATATGACTTGCCCAGGATTGCACAATTAATTCCCTCCCCCAGATCTAGACTGAAACAGGAAAATTAACGCAGAGACTTGGCCGAGATTCTCAGAAGGCCTATAAATATCAGTCTGTCCTACTTTCAAAGTTTGAAAACCACTCAATTTCCTCTCGGGCTGTCATTGTATATAAGACAAATGTTACTAAGACTTTAAGGTCAAGGGAAACTCCTTCACATTCAAGAGCGACGGCTCCTCTGGATCCGAGGTTGCAGATGTCTGGAGAGCTCCCAGCTGCGCAGAGGTCTCTCCCCGGAAGCGCAGCTGTCTTCAGGAGCAGCTGCCGTGGGCCTGAACCTCGCCCGGTGCCATGGGGACAGGGAGGACACAGCGAGTTCCTCTCACAGGGACCTTTGTCCAGTGTGGAAAGTGGAGGTAGGATCTTCCTGGGAATAAGCTTGCTAGCTGCCTGCTTCCAGGAACTCTGGGCAGGTGCGATCATTGTATTTTAAATTTTGTTTTAAGTGACCACAATGCTAACCAGACGGTTTGAGTCCCAGAGCCACTCAACTATGAGAAAGGAAAGCAGGATTTAAACCCAGGGAGCCTGACTCCTAAACACAGGCTGTGCTTGAAATTTTAAATTTGAGTATGTGAGTCATACAAGGAACGTGCGTGACCCGCACCTGAAATGCAGAGTGTAGCAATGAAAGACGGTGAGTGTCTGGGGCCCCACAACCAACTGGAGGAAGAGAATATTTGCAGCGTGGCCCAGCTGCCTGGGTGTCTGGTCCCTACTGCATTTCCCCCCACCCCAGTTTCCCCCAGTCCAGGGTCACCACTATTTAAATTGGGGCTCACCATTGCCTGGTTTGTATGGTGTTTGTTGTTTACCACTTGCATCGCGGTAAATGTCATGAAGGCGAACCGCTTCGTTTTCTTGCCCTTGAACTTTACATGAGGGCATACAGTGTTGCCTCCTTCTGTGGCTCACTATCTCCCACGTGCTTCTGAGACTCACCCAGCCGATGTGTGTGGCTTTAGTTCATTCATTTCCACTGCTGTCAAATTCCATGGTCTGCATACACTACACTTTATTTATCTGATTTCCTGTGGAAGGACATCTCGGTCATTTCCAGGTGGTTCTTGTTTGTTTGTTTTTGTTTTTAATTTTCCTATTACTAACAATGCTACTAAGGAAATTCTTGCTCATACCCCAGCGCACATGACAGCAAGGGCTGCACATGTTTGGGGTGAGAATGCAGAGTCCTAGGGCCTGTATGTGGTGCCTTTTACCAATAGCCCAAAAGTAGTTGTGCCAGTTTACCCTGAGGCCCTCCGTTGGGGAAGGATCTTTTCAGGGATCAGTAGGGCTTGGGAGAGGGGCTCCAGAGTGTTGACTCCTGGTCAGCCCTGTGAGTAACCTTGGGAAATACCTGCCCCCAGGTGCAGCGATTCACCTGGCAATTCATAGAGCCTTGGGCAGACTTGGTAGTTTATCTCCAGAGCTGAGCCTCTGAGATTGGAAACACTTACTCAGTGCCTGACTGACATCTCAGGTCACAGGATCCTCCTCTGGGACACAGGAGAACAAAGAAATGTCAAGGAGACCTTGCCTCGCCCAGGAGACTTGGCACCCTGGCCAGCGCGCGTGTGGGCCTGGGGGACGTCTCAGGGGTGGGTCCTCCTGCAGTGGAGTCCAAGGCCGGGCTGTGACTGAGTGGAGGTGGCGGTAGGGGTTCGTCTCTCTCCCTGCTTGTTCCTCCTCCTCTTTCTTCCACCAACATTCATTGTCCTTGTTTTACATTTTTTATTTTGTAATTTATTCAAAAAGTTGAAAGCTCAGAGTGTGAAACGGCATAAGGAAAACATCTTGCTCTCTCTCCTGATATGCATTTGCTCAGTTCCCACTCTGAAAAGTAACTACTTTTTATTTCGTATGCATCTTTCTAGAGTTTTCCTTAGTACAAGTTGCAATGAATGTCAAGTCTTATTTAAGCCTCTTATTATAGAAAAGATAGCATAGTATACATGGACTATTGCCTTTTCATGTAACAGTGCCTGTCAGATACTTATCTGTTCCATGTCACTACACAGAACATTTCATCATTCTTCTTAAAAAAACAAAAAACAAAAAACAAAAAAACCCCTAAAAAACAGCTGTGTAGGCCCTCAGTGGATTGAGCATGGGCCTGTGAACCAAAGGGTCACTGGTTCGATTCCCAGTTAGGATACATGCCTGGGTTGCAGGCCAGGTCCCCAGTAGGAGGCACTGGAGAGACAGCCACACATTGATGTTTCTCTTTCTTCTTCCCTTCCCCTCTCTCTAAAAATTTATTTATTTATTTATTTATTTTCCCATTTTTTTTCTTTTATTTTTTTTAAATCAGTATTTTTAATTGTTGATATTGTACAGTTTTCTGTCTTTTACCCCGCCCCAGCCCACCACCCCAGCCCTCCCCACCTAAATAAATAAATAAAATCTTAAAAAAACCTAGCTATGTACTATTCTGCTGTCTTACACAATATCTACTTCTCATCTACTCTGCACCGCTCTCTATGCTGAGTACTGGGTTAAAATGATGACTCACCACAGTCCCTGCCTTCAGGGAGACTGTGGTCTGAGGACAGACAGACAGACAATTATGATAAAATGTTGCAAAGGCTCTTCCTTCCAAAAATATTTCTTGGGTGCCAACCACTTGTCACGCGTTGCTCTGGGAACGGGGGGGATGCGGTGAATAAAACCTAAGGAAATCCCTGACCCATGGCACTGAGATGTTGGGGGCTGCGGGAGGACATGGTGGGGCCCCCACCCTGGAGCCTTCCTGGAGGAATCGATGTTGTAGCTGACAGCTATCAGCTAAGGTGCAATTAGCCAGGTGGGGGGGCCAAAGGAGGGGCCCATGTTTTCGACGGAGGCCCCCTGCTGGCCACAGCAAGGGGTGGGAGGCAGCCAGCACCCTGGGGAAGTGAGGGAAGTTGCTGCATTTGTGTCCAGAGCTGAGACCTGACAGCAGGTGGTGGCCAGTGGTGGCCAGCCTTGTGGACCACGAGAAGCACCTTCTTTTCGTGGACATCCCGGGGGTGGTTGCCGTGTAGAGCAGCTGGGGAAAGATGAGTGGTTAGGCAGCAGGCCCACTGCGCGGGGTCGGGGGCAGAGCGTGGGGAAGGCGCTGCTCACCTGGCCGGGGGAAGCAGAGGACATGGGAGAAGGAAATGGACTGGAGAGCAGACAAGGAGGTGTGACCAGGACCTGGTGGGGTGTGAGGAACAGGAAGTTGAAGCCTCGTCCTCTCGTGGGCTGTGCTGGGTTCACCGGCAGGAAAGGCTCTCAGCTGTGTCACTTGCCCACCCCGGCCCCCAGCACCCCTTTGTGCCTTGTTCTCCCCTACTCCTATGAGCTGATTTATAATTTCTGGTACTCTGACCAGGGAAATCTGAGCTTCTATGTCCCTACTCCTCTTACCACCACACACACAAACACACTACCTGCACACCCTGCACACAAACACACCCCACACTACACACACTATATACACGTCACACAGACACTACTCCCCCACCCAGATACCGTGTACATATACAGGCACCCCACACACAAACACACATTACCGCCACACACAAACCACACACACACACACACATTGCATACACACACACACAGCACACACAAGCAAACCACACACGCACGCACTGAAGCACACACACACGAGGAGTCCTGGTGCAGGCCAGTGCCCACTACTTGAATGAGACTCCCCACTTAGCCTGGTCCTCTTCCTCCCCCACCCCCCGAATCACACACCCTGGAGGCAGGCATGTCCTTGTGCCAGCCCACTGCCGTAGCTGGGCCCTCCGTGCACGGCCAGGTTGGTTTGGGTGCTGCCCTCTGCGTGGCTGTCCTGTGGCCACTGCGGGCTTGTGCACTCCTCGGAAAGCCCATGCAGAGGGTGCGGGCCACATGCCTGCTCTGTGGGAGCCGCCCTGTCGGTGGCTGTGCGGGGAGGGAGACTCTCCTGAATGGGAGCGAACAGCAGAAAAGTCAGCATTTCCCCAAATCTCCTTGGGCGTCTGGCACCTAGCCTGGCCCAGCTCAAGTTTATTTGGTGATTAGATTTGGTTCTGTTTTTTCTCAAGCCTCAAGGGCGAGTGCCACCCAGAGCTCTGGCCTGGACCCTGTCCATCACTGATTAGCTGCCTGGGGCTGCCCCTCAGAGCGGGGCTCTGGTGGGCTCCAGAGCAGCCTGGGTCACAGCGGTTAGTCTGGGTCCTCTTCTCCGAAGGGGCGGTGATGAAGGGGCCAGCCCCACCGCAGTATGAAGGGTGACACTGGGCCAGGAAGCACTGCCCCACCCCAGTCCAGGCTCCACTGGGCAGGAGCCCCCACCTACTGCCTCCCTCTCCCAGTACCTGCCCCTACTTCCCCTGAGGGCCTGGCCAGGCCAGACTTAGAGATGGAGAGGGGGACAGTCTGCAGTTTGTCACTTAGGTTCCCTCTGCTTTGTGGATTGGTCTTAAGAGGAGGGACGCTGTGGGCCCTCAGACCTCACTCTCCACTGAAAGTGGAACTTTCTGTCTGTGATTTGGGCCTGGGGTGAAATCTCCATGCAGCTCTTACAGAGGTAGACTCTTTCGTTTACAAGCCACTGTGTGTCTGCAGCCCCAGGGGCTCTTGCATTCTGGAGGCACTGAAATGTAGTTACTCGGCGACAGCTTCAGGGTGTGTGCAGCTTGCACTCAGAAGGCCCTTGTGCTTGGCTTAATGATTCACTGTTGCTGTCTTTAAATTCTTAATAATTAAAAAAATATTTTATTTATTTATTTTTAGAGAGAGGGGAAGGGAAGGAGAAATAGAGGAAGAGAAACATCAATGTGTGGTTGCCTCTTGCATGCCTGCTACTGGGGACCTGGCCAGAGGCGATCCTGGCATGTGGCCTGACTGGGAATTGAACCAGTGACCCTTTGGTTTGCAGGCTGACACTCAGTCCACCGAGCCACACCACCCAGGGAAAATTCTTAATAATTTTTAAATAGGGAGCTGGGAATTTTTATTTTGCAATGGGCCCTGCCAGTTATATAAATGGTCCTATTTTTGGTGTCTTCCCTTTAGTGTCTTTTGAATTTTGAACTATGGAGATTAAAAAAAATGTAATAACTAAATCCCACAAAGGATAAAAGCAAAGAAGGACACATGTATTATTTATTGTACATACTGAGATACGGTCCCCAGGTCCACCACAGTGCACAAGCTGCTGCGTACACACCCACACTCCACCCAGCTGACCCACAGTCCCACCGACTCCCAGCAGAGCTGCGTGACGTGCAGAACACCGCCCATGAAGACGCAGAGACAGGGCTGTGCTCCAGGCCACCCGCTCCCCTGCCAGGCCCACGCTGCTGCCCAGGACAAGCCAGCTTTTCCTCCACAGTTGGGAAAGGGAGAAGGGCCCCCCCAATTCCCTCTCCAACTGCCCCCCTCCCCCTCCACTACCTCTAGGTCTGTGGTCTGTATCTTCAGAGTCAGGTGATACCCAGAAGCCATAGACTAACATCCCCAGCTCACCTGGAGCTCAGGAAGGAGACCTCTGTGGCCGTGAGAAAGTCATCTTGTCCACTCCCCACCCTAGAATGAGTTCTGTCTATGCTGTCTGTACCCAGAAGAAATAATATGGCTTTAGAGTTTCTAGGGACAGAGAATCCATGAGTTCTCCAGGCACCTCATTCTAGTATTTGTCATAGATGTGGATTTCTTGTTTGAATCACTGATGTTGCAGTTTTTGCTCATTTCTTACTAAGCTTAAGAAATCGGGATTCTTCTGCCCCACACAGTTTGAAACATTAACCTACCCAGAGCCAGCTCTTCGAGGGTCCTTGGAGCGCCCACAGTCCACTTAGCCTGAACGAGAAGAGCACTGCTGCCCTCTGGTGGCCAGTCAGCAGAGGCTCAAGGAGCCATCGGGAGAGGGCGTTCCCCTTCGCTGTCACAGGGGCAGCAGCTTTGAGTGCTCAGGTAAGTGAATGTCTTTTCACTCTTCGTGGAACACAGCAAGCTTATCCTTGCCTTGGGGCCTTGGTCCTTGCTACTCTCTCTCCCTGGAATGTTCTTCTTCCAGATCTGAGGTGGCAGCCCCTTGCTCATTCTCTAGCACTCAGGCTAGCACCCAAACCCAGCCCCTGCCCTCTCTGTCTTGTTTCACTTTGTTCAAGCACTTTCTTGCTATTTGAAAATATTAGTGTAAATTCTGTGTCTGTTGCTTCTCTCCCTAAACATAATGCAAGGTCCAGGGGAACAGGGTCCTTGTCTGTTTCGTTTTTCACTGGACCTCAGCACCTCATATTTAGTAGTGCTCGAAAACACTTGTTGAAGGAATAAATAAATGCATGTCAACAAGAATAACTGAGATTTATGCAGAGCTTCTGGTCTTCAAAATCACACTCTGATGTGGGCAGGACATATGCCCACATTTGTTAGATTAATGGGCGTGGCTTCAGCTAGGAGGACCTATAGCCAGGAGTCCTTGCTCTGGAGGGCAGAAGGCTGTTCCGGGCCCCACCCTCACTTCCTGGCCCTGCTTACTGAGGGAGGCTGGGCTGTGCCCTCGTCCAGAGCTGTGCTGGGGGGCTCTGCGGGTGCACGGTGGCAGCATGGGCCAGGAAGGCCAGCGCATAGTACTACAGAGGTAGTGGCCTGTGTGTCTGCAGAGATGTGTTCTGGAGCCGGAGTGTGCTTGGGGAGGGCGGGTGGCAGGAAAGCTGCCAGTGAGGGAACTGTGCCTGCTCCAGGCCGGAATTTAACTGTGACATTCTGAGTTTCATCAGGACCCCTGAGGACCCAGCCTCTGGCTCACTGTACTCAGCCTGAAGGAGGGGCTGCCCTCTGATTCTGGGCCCAGCAGGGATGGGAGGGGATCAGGGCTCCACCATGGGGCCTGGGCTGCCTGGCCAAGCCTGGGCAGGCGGTGGGGCCGGTGGGAGCCCGGGAGCAGCAGGCCCAGGCAGGCTGAGTCTCTGGCTGCCCTGAGAGGGGGTCTGGAAGATCAGCAGCATCTGCTCCTGGACTGGTCTTCTGGTGAGAGCTTGATGGAGTCTGTGAGGTAGTTCTCCAGGATGTTGCGATACTGGGGAAGGGAAAGAGAAGTCAGCACCCACACCTGAGAGGCAAGGAGCTCCACCTGCCCTCTGTCTCTTAAGGTTGAGGGTGCTTGGGTGTTTGTTCCCTCCCCATTGTGCTGCTGGGAAACAGGCCCCAAGGGGGAAGACACTAATCTCCTCACCCTTTTCCTTCCTTCCCTCCTCCTCCAGTATCTTCCAGGCACACAGAGAAGTTGGGTGGCTGGGTCAGGGACCCAGGTCTCTGGACCCCTAACCAGGTCCCATAACTTTCCATTCTCCAGAGGGGATAACTGAGGTGACATTTGACCTCAGCAGAGATGGGACCTCTCCCCACAAACATCCCGACACCTCAACCTTCTCTCACCATGACCACCTCTTGATGTCCCCACCCTCCTGTCCATCCTCTGTTCTTGCCGTGTCCAGAGAGGCCTCCCTAAACAGACTCAGTGTTTCCACTGGGCCTTTTTGTCTGTCTGCCCACCCTCCCAAACTCCTTCCCAGCAGGTCCAGAGGAAGCCCCCGCCTGGCTCAGGAGCGAGGGTGGGCGTGGGGTGGGCTTCCTCAGGGAGGTGGGTCTACGCGCTGAAGGGTCTCCTCTTAAACAGGCACCATCCCTTCACTCTGCCACCCCCCTGTGGCCACTAAGCTCACTGAGGTCATGCTCCTCCCACAGCTGGTGTGTGCGTGAGGGCGTGTGCACACACACACTCGGTGTGTTAGTGTGGACTGAGAAGGGCAGGGCCTCCTGGGCGGCAGGTGGCGCAGGGCTGCTGGTCGGTCTCCAGGGTCGGATTTCTTTCTTCTCCACTACTCCCAGGCTCTGGCCGGGCCCCCGGCTGGTGAGTGTCAACCGAGCCCTAAAGCCCACAACTCTGGCCCCAGGAGGTGGTGTCGAGTCCACCTACTGTACCCCACGGTGGTGACTCCAAGGCACATGAGAAGAACCCTGATGCCCTGTCACTTGCTGCCACCCTCAGACTGAGCAGCAGTTTAGCCTGGTGGCGCACAGCTTGTGGCACGGGCCTGGAGTCCTGCCCCGCTTCGCCCAGTTCATTCGTGGAGAGCCCCCATGTCTCACCTCCCCCCGAGAGGGCCTTGGGGACAGCCACCCTTAGCCTGCTCGGGTGAGAGGCCTGAGCATCCCTCAGTAAATTCTTGTGAGTTATTAGAATTTTATTTGTAATATATTATACATATGAAATATATAAATAGAAATATGTATATTAGCAGGCAGGATTAGTATTGGGAATGGGGGAAGTCTCCCTAAAGCCTGTCCCTCTGGGGACTCGGGGTGCCCCACGCAGCCCCAGCTCTCACCCTGTGGGAGCACAGTCTGCTTTGAGGTGCGTGAGGAGAGAAAACAGGCCGAGGGGCTCCTTCTCCCCAGCACCACCCGGGCCTGGGATGGGGGCTCTGGGCCACGCAGCCCCGGGCATTGTCCAGTCCTGCAGCGGGCGGCTCCGCTGTGGGCAGGGCCTGCTCACCCCACTGGGCTAACTGTCCTTGAAATCCTGACATTTCTGGGCCTTGCAGTGAGGGGCAGGGAGGAGCAAAATGTTACTATGTAGGTTCCTTTTTACCTGGAATGATCCATTTCCCTCAGCAAGACAGGCTTTGAAAAGAGTCTCTTATTGTGGCACTTTCCTGGTCCCTCTGTCACCATGAAAGCTGGAGACCTTGGCTGGGATCGGGAATGTTTTAAATTGAGTCTTTTGGACCCACAGGCAGGGCCTGCTATGACCCACCCTCACGTCCATGTAAGGGCCAACCGGGACCCCAGCGTCCCCCACACGGCCGTTGCCCATGCTGCCAGACCTGGGGACGGAGACTGGGAGAGCCCTGAGAAGCTGCAGCTGTCTGAGTTCCGTGGCACTTTATTCTAGAACAAACAAATGCCACCACCGCCTCTGGAAGGTGTGAGATGCTCCCTCATTCACCACCCTGGCAAAGTGCGGTGTTCAGCTCTTCTCACCCAATAACAGCCACACACCCCCAGGTCCAAGTCCACCCTGAGCACTTCCCATTGATGACATCATTTCAGCGATGAAGGCATTGTCTCGCCCCTCAGACATCCTGTAGACCTTCCAGGTAACTGGCAGGCTGTAATTAGGTCTTCTGTGTCATTTCTCCAGCCCTGATCATCTTGACAAGCATGTGCATCTCACTGCAAGGTCAAGCGTAGTGTCCAAATGCAGGCGCCATTTCAGTGGGTGTGGGTGTGGGTGTGGGTGGCTGCCCCTCTGAGCCTGGTCACCTCCATGGACTCGCCTTTAGACCCTGCATCCTGAGGATCTCGTGGAGGCCCTGCAGGTTCAGCGAGCACACCCGCCTCCCTCCGAACACAGCAGTTTAGTCTTTCTCCAGTTGGACGGAGGGAACCGGGCCTCCCCACGGCAGCCCATGTGTGCCCCTGGAGCCAGGCCTGACCCCTCAGCGCGGATGGTGTTGCCAACTTGGTAGAAGCAAAACCCGTCATTCCAAATCCTCCAAAGCAGGCGGGTGTCCCTTCTTTGATAATGGCCAGAGTGTGACACTGAAGTAACTTCCCACCTTCTTCTCCAAATGTTAACTGAGTGCCTGTTTCAAAGGTGCTCTACTCTCTTTCCATCCAGGGCTCACTGCAGGACTAGACACCTTGAGGAACCTCAAGGACCCTTGAATGCCTCGTGCTCCGATGGACGGATGGCCCCCACCCCCGTCATGCCCCTGCTCTCCCCTGTCTCCTCTGTCTTGGTCCAGAGCATCCCTAATCAGTTGTCCCTCCGTTTGCCAACCTAAACAGCTCCTGACTCCTCCTCTCCTGCATTCTCCCACCATCAACCCCTGATGTAACCACCCGTCCTCTGGGGCCTGGACCGTAGCAGTGCCTCCTCGACCGCCCACGGAGCCTGCCCCCTGCCGCACCAAGTGCCCCTGCTGAAAGCCCTTATATGGAGCTCTTGTTTACAAATAGCTGCTTTTTATTTAAAGCCTTCTCTCTGCTGCGGCACTATTTTATTTAGCCCCTGCCACATCCCCGTGGGGAAGACATTGTTATTTGTACTTTGACGGGAGGAAAGCGGTGGCCTGGGGAAGCTGCATGCCTTGCTCCGGGACACAGGGAGGGAGAGGCAGAGCCAGGCTTTAAGGCCAAGTCTGTCCAGCTTCAGAGCCCAGCGCCTCGAGCCCCAGGCCAGGGCTTTCCTCCCTCCTCCAGCAGCACCTCCCACACCACCCTCCGAAAACACTCCAGCCGGTGTGAGTAGGCGCACAGCCTCCTTGGGAAGAAGCGGAGGGGTCCTTGGAGGAGACGTCTTCCAAAACTCTTGTCTGACCTTGAAACAGAGATCTGCAAACTCCAGCTTCACCTTACACATCCATGCATGTGAGTTTTACATGCTCTGCCCCAGTAGGTATGTGTGTTCCAATGCGAAGATGTTCCTCCTCCAAATCTCTGAGTCATACAGGCATCGTACAAAGACTGCCCTGTTGGGCCTCAAGGTCCGGGTGAGCCCCCGTGTGCCCCGGGCCTGGCCATGTGCTCCGGGAAGCACGGCCCTCTGGCTTTGGAAGAACTCAGAAGGCTAAAGTCTCTGTTGGGGTCACTAGGCCTTTGGGATCTGGTGCCATTGACCTTGTGGGCTTCGTTACTCGCCATGACCTCACACCCCACTTCCCTCCACGCCATGTTTCTTTCTCTTAGAGACGGAACCCACAGTTGGCTCCTCACAGGAGCCCCGTGGGCTCCTGCCTGGGCCCCTGGCCATGCCCTTTCCCCCCTTCTGCCACTCCTGCTTGCACCTGCACTGGCCCACCATGTCCACCCGCAACTTGTGAATCACCTTTCAACAGCCGGCCACTCCTCTGGCAGGCACCCTCCCCCACCCTCCCTGCCAGCGGCCTTCGGCCTTCGAGTCCCCTCAGTGCCTCATGCTGCTCCTCCCGTGGCACTTATCTCACTCCATGGCAGTCTTTGTGTGACTGTCTTACCCCTCTACCTAGCCTGGGGACACTGAGGTGCACACACCTCCAGCCCTAGCCTGACAACCCAAGGGATGTTTATGGGATTGAATTACTTCCATTTTATAGACGAGGAAACCGAGGCTCAGGGAAGTCACGGCTCTTTCTTGCTCAGGACTGACTTTCAGACTTCTCCTCGGTGAATGTCCCCCATTAAGAGGGGGGCCTGACATGGGCTGCCAATCTATCTATTCTTTTGCCAAGTTGGGTGTTCAAAAATACCAACCAGACAAGCTACCATCCACTAAGACCACACCATAGACGTGACGCAGCAGGAAGGACAAAACTTCAAGAGTAAAGGACAGTCTTTCTTCAGAAAGGACAGATGCTGGCTTCACGGGGACACTGGCTGCGGCAGATGGAGCTTCCCTGTGACTGAGCACCCGGCAGTCACTCACTGTGTCTGTGGAGGGTCATTTGTCATGGGTCACCTTACAGGGCTGAGCACTGTTCCTCTGCTTGCCCGGAGAATGGCACGAGCAGGCACAGGAGACAACTACAGGGATCTCACGAGAAAGCCACGCTTCTTGAACATGCGCTAGAGATGGGCACCCCCGTGCCCCAGTTTCCCTTTTCCCTTTACCATAAGACAGCAAATGCTGGGTGCTGGGAGGGGGCCATAAGAATAGCCCGAGGGGCAAACTCTGAGATGAAGGCTTGAAGTGTAAAGGTCCTGCCGAGGCAGCTGCTAGAGGTGGCTGCTGCCTTTCTTTATCACGGGTCCTCCAGGCGGGCCTTGAAGTGCTTCTCTGTCCAGAGCAGCTGGCAGAGCAGGGCCAGGTGGGCCGTCACCCACGAGGATGGCAGGTATTTCCACCCCGGACAAGCCTCCAACCTCCCATCCTCATTTACCTCATTTCCTTAATTCAAAATCATTGCTGCAATGACCTTCTCCCCTCTTCTAAGAAGCCCACCTTGATTAAACACAGCAGAATAATGAAACAAGCTGAGCCCTTCCCCATGCTAGTCTCTCATGGGCCCTCCTCCGATTTTCCAACGTCCACGTCAGAATGGCATGAAAACCTCGCTACTGCTTCTAGGCAGCTTTCCCTGACCTTCCTCTGCGATTTCCTCCCCCCGCCCCCGCCCACAGTGCGGACTGTGTGCCTTTCCTCTGGCCCCCGCCGCTGAGTCCTTCCCTGCCTTACAGTACCTGTTCTGAAACCGCTCATGTGCCTACCTGTCTCCCCACAAGGGCGAGGGGCCCCGATCCCTGCGCAGTGCTCTGCGCACGCGACACCCTGACACATGCTTGTCGATGATCGCACCTGGGTCTACATCTATCCGTCTTTCTGATGGGAAAACATCAGCCATTCCTGCAGCCTTGATATTCTACTTGGACGAATACCTGGCACCACGGGGCTTCTCTCCCACCGAGGAGGATTGAACTAGTCACCTCTCAGGCTCTTACCAGACTCTCCAGGGGTGGGCTACAGAACACTACTACTACTATTATTATTATTATTATAAACTCCACAAATGATTTTGATGTCAGCCAGACGGGGGGACCACCGACTGCGCACTTTAACGTCGCTTTGTCCCTCTGGCCCCTGTGCCCCGGATCTGGAGTCCCGCTGAGCCTGCAGCGCCCCGTGAATCGAGACAACAGCAGGCCCGTGCCGCCCACGCGCCTGCCTGTGGCGAGCGTTCCTTTCTGCAGGCTCCCGAGACCCCCACCCTCGGGGCAGCCTGGCCACGCGCTGCGCCACAGCCACTCACCCTTGACAGAGCTCGACTGGCCAGCATCTCAAAGGCTTGTACCACATTGATGTCATTCTTGGCACTGACTTCAAAGTAGGGAATATTCTTCTCTTTACACCAGCCTTGGGCTACCTCCTGCGGCACCTGAGCGAAGGAAGAAACGACCACTGTTTCGGCGTTGTTGTCACCACCATTCCCACCGTCGGCCCATCCCGCCATCTCTACCACCACCCCCATTTCTTGGGAACCGTCCACGTGTCCGTAACTTTACACACGTTATTCCTCAACATGAATTTACAAGGTGGCTGTTGTGACTTCACTTTCCAGATGACGAAACTGAGCACTAGAGAACAGAAGACTCTGCTCAGAGTGTGTGGGGCCGAGCAGGGTTCGAACACCGGTTTGGCCCAACCGGAGCCCATGCACTGTGCTGCCTTCTGAACGTCTGCACTGGGGGTTCTTGCTGCCATTGGCTCCTTCTTCAGTCCCTTCAGAAGGAGATGGACTTGACAGACACTAGCCAACTCTCCCCGAGCTGGCTGAGCAGGCCCACACCCAGGAGGCCTGTTGCTGGGCAGAGACTAGGTCCCTGCTATCCCTTTATACCCAGGGTAGAGTCCTAGGAAGAGTTGATAAGCTCCTACTATGGGCCAGACACTCTGTTAGCTATCGTGTCATATTCATTTATATAGCCTCCAGTAACCCTGGCCTTACTAGCTCCACTTTATAGATAAGAATCCTGAGGCTGAGAGAGGTTCAGTGACTTGCTTCAGATCACACAGCTGAGAGGGGCAGAGTCTGCATGAAGCCCAAGCTCGTGCTCCCACGGCATCCGAGCTGCCCTGTGCAGGACACTGCGTCAGAACTGGGCTGCTTTTCTGTCTCCCCCACTGGGCTGTAGGTTCCCTGAGTTTGGAGTCGGGGTCTTTTTAGCTCTCGGCCTGGCGCTATGAGTCACGCAGTGCAGCCTGAATGACCACGTCACCACCCACGGGCAAATGGCTGCTCACAGTTAGGGGGTGTTAGACTGGAAAAGGTTCCGGCAGCATTGCAGGTTACTTCCAAAGACAATCGCTAACACGGGGTTTAATGGCTAATTACTTCAGGGACCAGAAAAATGACCATATGTTGAACATTTGTACCTGGGACTTCATAACCACTTCATTTTATTGAAGGGAGCCAAGGTTTTTCTCACGGAGAAAGGGCCATTCTGCCCGACTCCCAGGACATAGTGCAGATGCCACCCCTCCTCGAGTTGTCTCCCTGCTCCCGAAGGTTCTGGGAGTTTATCTTATTGAGGTAAAAGGTGCCACTGCTGTCCCTTATCTCTTTGGTCTTCACTTTCCTGGCTGCAGGAGTGGCCCAGGGCTCATGGCGTTGCTCTGGCACTATGAGGCTTGCCACCCAGCACTGGCGGGCAGAGACTGGGGGTGGCTAAGCAGCCTGTCCTTTGGGAACCCCAACGATACCCCCTCCTCCCATAACTAGGCCAGGTCCAGTCACTCTCCCAGTTGCTGCTGAATCTGAGCAGAGCAGGGAGCAAACCCAGACCCCAATCTTGGCCTCTGATCTCTAAGATCCTCCTGCCTTTGGGGATAGGGTTCCCAGAATCTTGGCCATCAGTATTCCTTTCTGCAGAGCACAGACACTGAAGACCTGGTGAGTCGCCAAGAAGCCCCACAGCTTGGGGAAAATCCTGACCTATGTGTGAGAGTAGAATCAAGGATGGCCAGGCTATTGATTACTATTGTCCTCACTAGTAACAGGCAAATAAATGCTCATTAGAAATTAACATGTTATACCTTGATGCCATCTTAGAAACACAAAGGGGTTGTATCTTTTTCAAAAATAACTTTTCAATTACAGTTAACATACAATATTATAGGCTGTGTATCTTTTAAAGTCCTTGAGGGCAAGGACTGGACTTAGGCTTCTGATTTCTCCTTCCTTCTTTAAATCCCACCTACCTGCCGAGCCCCCACCCCACCAGGCACTGAACGCTTCCCTGGGTGCATCAGTGGTGCTCAAGAGCTGCAGCAGAAATTGACCTGCAGTGCAACGAAGTCAAATGCCTCTTCTCCAGCAGGCAGGGAGACTCTTCAAATTCAACAGTGCATGAGGCAGAGGCCAGAACTGGTGCCCCAGGTCAGCCAGCAACAGAGCTAGGAAGACAAGTTTGCAACTATAGCTGGCTGACCTCAGCTGTCCCTTCTCTCCTACTGGACAGTGACTGGGTTATGACAGGTATTTTATTTCCTTTTCCTTATTCTTTCTCTGCTCTGTTTACATGCAATGATTAAATATACAACTACAAAATACCATGTTGGAGATGATGTTGCCAATTAACATACTTTTCTATTCCTATCACATCTCTTACTGACCCTCAGAAAGCCAGCCTGGGAAGAAAACAGCCCAGACATTAATTTTCATGTCCCTCTTCCATTTCCAGTTTTAAAATCATCCTTTCTTTTATTTATAAAATCACAGGTATTTGTAACTTAGGCTCTGACTGTGGAAATAAGCTCAATATTTGAGGACATGGTAAGTATGAAAATTTTGCAAGTGTTACTTCTATTAATTTTGTTTTTGTCTGACATTTGACTTCTGTTGTAGTTTTGGTGGTTCACTAGAGGCCAAAGCTTTTCCATCTCATAACACTTCAAATTATTAATCAGATGTGTTAAAATTAATGTGTCAAATGCATCTTAAACCACTACCAGAAATAAAGAATATTTTCAGAAAACGTAATCCCAACATTATGTATGACTCAGCGGTCAGTCAACGATTGCCTACCCGAACTCAGAGCCAAGAATTCACATGCTAGTAAGTGAACTGTTTGCAGTGCAGAGGCTAGCAGAGCCGTTCTTTTAAACAAACTAATATTTTTCACTCTATGGCCTTCTGTTGGAAGAGTGGGGATTTCAAAAAAAGTAGGTTGATAATTTCTTTAAAACCATTCTGGCAATACACATTTTTATTGTGGTAAAATATACCTAAACATAAACTTTCCATTTTAGCTGTGTTTAAGTGCACAGTTCAAGGACTTAAGGGTGCGGTCACATTGTTGTGCGACCACCGCCCCATCCATTTCCAGGGCCTTCTCTTCATCGCAACGCTTAGCAATAGAGTTTTCCATGTTTATTTTCTTTTTATTGAGTAGAAGAAGTTCCCGGGTTTTCCCAGCCTGTGCCTCGAAGATAACAAGGAGGGTGACAATCGCTCCCATGTGTGAAGCTCGCCACATGCTTTACCAGCACCGTGTCCTTTCATTGTCACACCATTTCACGGAGTCTGTGTGCGGCCTCCGTTGCCCAGATGAAGCAGCTGGAACTGGCCAAGGGCGCACGTCCCGGACACGGGATCGGGCCTGCCTGGGGCTGAGCTGCTTCTTTCCAGCCTTTACCGCCCTCTCTCTGCAGAAAAAGGCCCGCGCTCCACCCAAGCTTGGACTGGACCCCTCCACCCCTTCCAGGGTCGTCCGTGCTCCTCCTCCTGCTGGCACCCCTCATTCGTTGAACTCCTGCAGTCCGGCGAGGCTTCCGTTCCGCCTCCCCCTGTGGCCTCCACCCCTCACGATAGCTTCCCAGTTCCTCCGCTCCAACAGACGTCACCTCTCCACTTCAGCCTCTTCCTTCCAGGGGCAGACCCAGGCCCTCTGTAAATAATACTAAATACGGTGTCCCCTTCTGTGACCGCAGTCTCCTTTCCCTGCACCCCCCTCACCCCCTCATTCCTTCCGCCCTGCTCCTCCACCTCTGCCGGCCCAGCCCTCCCCGCTTCGACCCTCTTCTTGTCACTCTTCTTTCCGTCATGGTTCCTCAGCGCCCTCACAGCCCTGTCCTCAGCTGCCCTTGCCCGGAGAAATCTTAGTCCCAGGTTCCACGTTCCTGGCTCTGACCCCACACAGGGCAGCAAAGACTCCCTCCCCCTCACACTCCTGGCGCCCTCCTTCAGTTAAGCCCTGAGTGTCAGCTGTTAGTTCTTGTCTTGGTCCTCGATTTGCTTCTTCACCCTTTCATCTCCAGAGTAACTGGCAAAGCTTCACCATTGTTCCTGAGGTTCCTACTTAGTTCCCGCTCAAGAAGCTGGTGCCTCTTATTTCACTGAGAAAAGATCAGACTCAGTCTTGAACTCCCTCAACTCCCCACCCTACGATCTCCAGGGGAATGACGCAGGATGTTAAAGTGGAAGTTCCAGCCAGAGGCAGAATAATCCGATAGATGTCAGATACAAAGTGGGCTGGGAGACAGACCGTCTCTGGACCTTGTATATTTCCAAAAGTTCATGACCGAGAACCTGTTAGATGAGTCCCAAACCCACAGCATAGACATTAAAAGATCAACAAGAAGGATTAGAAAGGATTTCTTTGGAGAGAGTCGTGTCCTGGGCGCACTTCCCGCAAGAGGGAGAACCTGAAAAGCCTCGTCTCTACCCGGAAAAGGGCTTCCAGGAGGCACTTGGAAAGCTTGACCTGTGACCCCTGGAGTTTGGTAGCTGCCGTGGATCTGCGTCTGACGTGCACCTGAGAGATCCAATGTGACGGGCACGTCGAGTCATTTCTCATTAGCAGCCAGCGATGAGAAGGGCTCTGCCCGATGCCACCGCGGAAAACACCCACGCACAGTGGGGTCGCCGCGGCCTCGGAACAGACAAGCCGCCAAGCGGTTAGTCAGAGGATCCAGAACGTGTTTCAGCTGATAAAAAAAATATGTGTGTACTACTTTCTCAGAAAGTTTGTAGACTCAAGTATTTATAACTGCAGACCCCTCACCTGACCCTGGCTAGAAAGACTGTCCCGCAGGTCAGTTCAAATTCTACCTGCCTACCTCTGATGCCTTAGTTCTTCTACTCTCTGTCTCTAGACAAAATTACCTTTAGTTCTCAGCTCCTATCAGGCTGTTTCCTTCCTTTGCTCATGCTGTTTCATTAGCCTGGGCGCCACCTACTCTAGGAAGCCCTTTCTAGATTCTGGGTTTCAGCAGATGTACTTTCACTGTGGTCTCTGAATCTCCAAGGTCTACCTCTATCACAGCATTTACAATATTGTATCATAATTACCTTTTGAAGTGTCCCTATCCATTACTAGACCGAGACGTTTTTAAGGTAAGAACTGTGTATGGTTCAGCTCTGAATGTGTGGAACCTAACACAGTGTCTGGCATAGCTGATGCTCACTCACATAATGATTGGTGAGTGAATGAATGAGTAAACGAACGAATGGTACCTGCCGGTCTGCCAGATCAATCTTGTTCCCCAGCACCACCATGGGATAGGACTGCTCCACTGGAATGATTTTGGCCAGAACATCACCCCGCCAGGTGTCCAGAGCTTCAAAGGACTCCAGATCGGTGACATCAAAAGCCAGGATGCAGCCATCGGAGCCTTTGTAGAATGTGGACACCATGGAGCGGAACCGCTCCTGTCCTCCTGTGTCCCAGATCTGGAGGGAAAAGAAGCGTCCCATGGGGCTGTGATGAGTGGCTAGAGGTTTGGCCTAGCTGGATCACATCATGTCAGAGCTCCCGTTTCTGGATGGGGCGCAGATGGTGCAGACAACCTTGGCACAGGTGCGTGTGGTCTTTTCACACACAGGTATCTTGGCCCTATCACCCATGCACAGTACAGTATCTTGGCAGTCGCACTTAGCATCCAAGAGTACTTTGGCATCTGAGCCTTGTTTTCCTCTGGGCCATCAGGCCAGGCACTGTTATTCCCGTCTGATAGATGTGGACCTTAGGAGTGATTTGCCAAGACCACTCTGCAAGTTTTCCAGGGACCTGACACTAGCAGTAAACCTTCCCAACTCCTGGATTTAGAGCTCATTCTTCTAGATTAGGAATCAGCATTTTTTTCCTGTAAAGGCCCAGGTAATAAATATTTTGGGCTTTGCAGACCATATTGTCTGTTGCAACTACTACAGAAGTACCCGCAGACCATAAGTGGGCATGGCTGTGTGGCAATAAAACTTTATTTACAAAAACAGGTGGTGCACCTGATTCGGTCCATGAACTGATGTCTGCTGATATATGTTCTAAATCATTCTGGCTCCTAATACACATTGCCGTGTGAATGGCTGTCCAAAGAATGTGGGGTGTTTTCAGGTATGAATGTTGAAGAGGGTAAGGGAGGGCCACTCACCTGTAGCTTCAAAGTTGTGTCATCCAATATGATAATCTTGGAGAGGATACTGGCCCCTAGTGTGGTCTGGTAATCCTCATAAAACGTCTTATGCACATAGCGGTGGAGGAGGGAGGTCTTTCCTACACTAAAGAAAAAATCCAGACACATGTAAACACACACATACAGAACACGTATGCACATCCATACCATTCTCAAAATCTTACCACACCCCTCGTACTACCATCTCTCCCTGAGATTGTGATCTACCATTTGTGGTCCAGGAATCACACTTTGAGTAGCAAGCAACTAGAACGGTTTCTAGAAGTAGGGACCAAAGTGAGCAGAGAGGTTTGAAGAGAGCTGGGTGCCCCAGAGCAATGGTCAGGCTTTCCCTATATGTGGCAGGAGGTGGGAAGGCAGAGAGATGCTGAGGGGCTTGTTACTACAGAGCTTGGACCAGAAACCAGCTGGCCTGCCTCCCAGCCTCTTTTTCCTATTGAGCTCCCTCCCTTGGGTGAGACGCGCCCCCTAGTGCCACCTTGAATCAGAAAAGGACCCCATGGGAGGTGGAAACACATCCAGAAGGTCTCACTACCCTTGGCTAGGGACCTGCTTGCCAACCCCAGACTCCAAGCTGAGCTTGATTTACCCCAGGGCTCCAATGATGATGAGCTTCAAATCCACCTTCTTCCGGGGATTCATGGAGGGGCTTCAGAACCTATAGGGAAACAGAAGTCATCCACATGCTGGCCGGAGAGTCCCCTGTGGCTGTTGTCACCGAGGGCGGCCTCTACCTTCTCCTTCTAGGTGTGCGGGTCACCGCCCTAGGCAGAGGACTTGGGTGAGGTTGACAGGTTGATGACTCGGCCACACTTACACACCCTCCACCTCACTTCCCCTGGGGCTTCCCTAGTGCTGGAAGGGCAGTGACCCCACCAGACAGGTGCATCTCCCACCTTTCTACCAGCCCTGATCTCGGAGGCAGCCTGGAGTACCAGGAAGGCTGGAGAGGATTGAACAGAGGCCTCGCAGACAGTCAAGCCTGGAGCCAGGGATGGAGGGCAGTGCGGGAAGAGCAGATGGAGGCAGGACAAGGGTTCATTGTCAGGACTACCCAAGAGGCTTTGGGTGGAAGCGTGCCCTTCCCCCAGCCCGAGGTGTTGCTGCGATTGCAGAATCAAAGGCTCTTCTTGGAGGCAGCTGGTGGGGCTGTAATCGGCACATGTCTCTGGAAAGCTAATTGGCAGCAAGTAGTGAGAGTCTCAAACACGTTCCTGCCCTCCGCGTACTCAGAATTTGTCTTAAGGAAATAATCCGAAATGCGGACAAAGCCTCTTGTTCGAGAATGTTCTTCAGGATTATTTACAAACAGCCAACATTAAAGAAGTGGTTAAATAAGGCCTGGCACACAATGAACTGTGAAGCAGTCATTAAAATGCAGTTTTTGAGTATATTATAATAATGCGGGAAAGTGCTGCCGCAGGAGCTAAATGAGAAACAGAAGACAATCAACTGCACATTTGATACCACCCCAAATAGTAAAATGAGTTCCTACTGGGATGGCAAAACTTCTGGAAAAAATACTTAAAAAATTTAAGTGTTTAATTTCGAGTGGTGGGAAATTTATGATTTCAATTTTGTTCTCTATGCTTTTTAGTAAGCTTCAATGTTTCACAGTAAACTCGTCAAACATGCATTGTTCCTATAAATGAAAATAGGCATTGCGCACATGTGTGCATAATTTACATATATAATCTATACCTATATATATTTATTCATTTTATTTTATTAACAAGATAAAGCCAAACTTTGCAGGGGATTGTGTTGGCCGGGCTCTTCGGGTCTCCCCTTCAACGCACAAACACATGCACAGCGTCCCCAGCTCCGGGGTCTCCCACCCCTGGAGGCACTAGGCGTACTGAGGAAGCCCTGATCTGACTCTGCCCGGCCAAAGTATCAAAAGTTGGCCTGCTTGGGTTTCCCCTGGCACTCGGAAATAACTCTAGACTGGATGTCCTAAGGCCCTGGGGGCTCCAGTTCTCCCTTGGCCACTGTGTGACCTTGGGCCAGTGACTTCCCCTCCCTGAGTCTCGGCTTTCCAACTAGAGAAGGAGCCAGTTGGGCCCCAAAGACTTCAGGTCTCTTCTGGTTGAAAAATGCTTTTTATCTGCTGGAGCTGTGACTCACTGGGCTACAAGAGCCTTGCCTGGGTGCGCTGAGTTAGTGCAGAGTCAATATAGAAAACCCTAGAAGGCCTCGGACTGTTGGTGTCCCTCCATGAGCCACGCCATGGCTCAAAGGTAATTTGAGGTACTGCCTAGAGCTGCTTGACCCAGCAGCCGGAGTTGGCGGCACCGGACCTACTGCCCAGAGGGGCTGGGTTAGCATGGTGGGCGACGGGTCTCCTCAGTGGTCCATGCATTTCGTTCAACAAGTGCCTGCATGCCTACTGTGTGCAAAGCCCTGCACTAGGCACTGGAGGAGCACAAAGCAAGTAGGAATGCCCACCCTCCTGCCAGGGAGTCATCAGGGGAGAAAGGACAGGGGCTGAGTCATTACACCAGAGAGGAAGTGTCAAGTGCCCCAACCGAAGCACACAGAGAGTGCTGTGGGAGTTCAGTGAGGATGGAAGGCGGCAATTGAACTGGGCCCTGAAGAAAGGAAACGTGTGCTTGGGGACTGACATTCACAGGGAGGCAATGACCCTCCGAAAGGGAATGACCTGAGAACAGCTGAGTGGAGAAAGTGGACGGTCTGCTTCAGGGAGGGGCGAAGAGAAAGTTGTGGAGAGAGGGAAGCCTGGAGAGGGAGCAGGATTAAGAACAGACATGAATATCAGACCAAGGATCCTGTCCTTCCTTCCTTCCTTCCTTCCTTCCTTCCTTCCTTCCTTCCGCATGCTCCTGACCTGTAAGGAAGAGAACTCAGGGCTGGCATTTTGGGATGGGTGTCGCTGCCTACAGCGAAACCAGCCAAGGGAGAAGTGACTCAGAGCCCCTGCAAGACACGGGCCTCTCAGCATCAGTCACCACTCTGGAAGGGGACGAGGGGTGATGTGGATTCCTTCCTAAAGGCTCTGGTACAACGTGCTTAGCTTCAAAGCCAATACTGTGACGTGGGAAGGGAGCCTGAACAAAAGGGAGGCAGGCAGAAGTGGGAAAGAAACGGGTAGGGGCTGCTCTGCTTCTGCTGTAGAATTTAGGGAATCTTCCCCAAAGCGCTATGCGATGCTTACTACGGAGGCTCAGAGAAGCCAAGACACTGGTTACTCATCCAGGGGCACACCGCAGATGGACCGGCTGCGCCCTGTTGCTTCCCCTCCTCCTGAGCTCGGACTCCTAGGCTCCGTGTGCACAGGATGCAGGGCACTGGGCTCAGGTTTGGTGAGTCTAACCAAACCCTAGTAGAGCTGGAGGAGATGGAGAGAAGGGCAGCTGAAGTGCCAGAGCTGCCGTGCGGTGGGAGGGAACAGGCGCCGCGGGCCCGGCTGGTGGTGTGAGGACTGAGGTGGAGGGAACCGCGCTGAGGCTGTGATGGGGCCAGGCCACCAGGAGATGAGGCTCCTACGAGAAGCCAGCATTTGTTTCCTGGAACCGTGAGAGGGTTTCGTGAATATGCAAATAAACAATATGTATACTATTATGAGGTTAAATGAATTAATACATTATTATACTACATTTAAACCATGCGATACATTATTATAATACATCTACTGGTACCAATCGAGGGCTCAACAAATGGTAGCTGTTTTGTGACTATTAGCACATAAAAAACAGCTTGTGGGATTGACACTCTCAGTGGCCTCTCTTTTTAACTACGGAAGAAACGGATGCTAAGGGAAGTTAGGTCGTTCGTCTGCGAAGACACAGCCCATACGTGGCAGAGCCTGGATTCGGAACTGGGATGAACTCAGGTCTAACGGCACAGACCGCTCTCTAGCTGCGGGGTTGACTGCCTGCTGCGAACCCAGCCCCAGCGTGAGGATCACACGCCTGGCCCTGCCCACTACCTGCTCCGAGGCCCCCCCCCGCCCCCCGCCCCCACGCCCCCCACGCCCCCCGCCCCCACGCCCCCCCACGCCCCAGTCAGAGGAGCTGGGGACTGGGGGCGTGGCTTTGACGCGGTGCAGTGGAGCTGGTGTACCTGTGGAGGGAAAATGACGTACCGCAGAGGATCAGAATCCGCCATGTGCAAAGCAGTCTACAGATAATCAAAGACGAAATGCAACACAAAAGTGGGCAAAGAATTTGAACTAAACCCATAGAAGTCTTACAAATGATTAGTAGTCAGCTTCGGAGAGGTAACTCAACCCTACCGATTTTTAAGAACATGCAAATTTAAAAATATCACTCTTTTTCATCCACCAGATTGGCAAAAAGTTAAAAGATCAGTGATAACGTTTAGAGTTGGCGAGTGTGTAGGGGTACCACTCTTGGATATTGTTGATAGAGTGAATTGTCACAGTCCTCCCTGGAGGGCAATTTGACAACATCAAGACTCGGTATGTGCACACTTAGCTTCTAATCCTAGGAATTTATCCCACAGAAACACGCGTGTACTCAAACACACACTTGTGCAAAGATGATTGTTGAAAAGCACTGCTGTAACCTAAATGTCCACCAAGAAGGCACTCTCAACATAAAGTATAATCCATTCATACTGAGTGAGAATGAAGTAATGAGACAGGAAGATATGATGATGATGAAGTAAAAAAGGAACATTTTGTATAATATGATCCCAGTAATATAAAAATGAACAACAACCTCGTATGTGTGACTACATGTTTAACATTATATTTATGCTTGCCCTGTAAATCCACAGGAAGCTAAGGATAGATTCACACTAAATGACTACTAGGAGGTGGAGAAGGGTGGATTAAAGGCTATGTCTCGTATTAAAATTAGTTACACAAGCCTAAGTTGTTGTAGTTAAAAATATTAAAAAAAAAGACAATATTTCTTTAAAAAGAGCAATGGATAGATGGAAACCCAAAGTCACCTGGGGGTGACTTCCTGACAGAACCAATCACTCGGGGCCTGGGCGGAGGAGGAGGCGGCCTGGTCCCACGGAGGGTCATGGGTTTTCGAGTCAGAGTGCATGGCTATGCATCTGTGACTGTGGCGTACTTAACCCGGGAGGTTCTGTTCCCTTGTGGGCAGATGGAATCACTCCTGCCTGTGGCTTATTCTGCAGGGTGGCATGTGTCATGCTCTTGGAGCAGAACTGGCCCCCCAAATGGGGAAGACCCCGATAAATAGCTAACAACTGGGGGATGAGGGGGAGGCAGATTGCAGTGCCTGCCACTTCCCGTGGTGTAAATAGTCCATCCATGGCTTGTGTCACACGCCCACTGGAGACTGCTCCAGCACACTTTAGGAAGGGCATCCAGTCCAACCTCCCACCCAGGGCCTGCCTGAGCCATCTCTGCCACATTAGTGGGCAGAGGGAGCCAAACCTGCCTCCATAGAGCTTCTTCCCCCAACTAGGGGAGGCTTTTCCTTGGGGGAAGTACAAAATGCTCAGTTCCATCCTAGCCCTTCTGAAGTTTAAGTCTTCTCTTTGCATTTTACTTGAGTCTTTTCTTCTCTAGATCCTTGTAACTCACCTCAGCCCCTTGTCCCCCAATCCCGGTCCCCTTTCCCTGATGTACCCTTAAAGCGTGCTGCCATTGCAGATCGCCCGATCCCACTCTCGGAAGGGCAGGAATTTGCTGAGGCTGCTATTTAAAATAGCCTGCCTGGTCCATGGGGCCAGGATAACCATAGCAACAAGAGGGTAACCAGGACTGCAGCAGTGGCAAGGGAGGGTAGCTGGTGGGTAGCCCCTGGCTGGGCTCGGTGAGGAGGTGAGGACAGATTTCAGATGGTGGTTTAACCACGTGCCCTTGGCTGGACTTTGGCAAAGCTGTGCTTTTAAGCTTCCTCCCACCCATTCAGATCACTCAGTTGCTTCAAACCTGGGCATCTGCCTAGAGGCCAGGCTGAGTCATCACCCTTCATTGTTGAATAACAGTGAAAAGCAGACTTGGAATGCACGGCCCTGCCTTCAGCCAGCTCAGGTCCTCACGTAGCAGACTCAGGCCACTGCACTCCACTGCATGTGACTAACTCTTCTCCCCTTCTTGCCTGGATGCACCTCTAAGCCTGGAGCCCTGGCCCTGCCCATCTGCCAAAGCTATAGTGCAGCTCAGTCCCTGGGGAGTAAGAAAATAATAATAGTATAATAACAATAAAAATAAAACCCTAGGGCTTGGGGCCACTCGTGCAAGAACTCTTGGCGCTGCTGTGCTCTCCCATTCCCACTCCCCTTCTCTTCCTCCCCCACCGGCCCCAACCAGGACCCATGCACAACCTTCCGCCCCATTTGTGTTGAGAGAGGTGTTGTTTCTGCTGACAAGGGGGAGGGTAGAGGGATACCAGTGAGCAGGCGGAGATCAGCTCTGGTTTCAGGAGGCTCAGCCTCCTGTTAAATTCTTTGGGAGTATTAGTTCCCGAATACTAATGTCCCAAAGGAGACTGGCATTGCCCAGCGGGCAGGACAGTGCCTTGCACCACCCTGTATCCCTCCAAAGAGCCCGACCCATGCTGGAAATATTAATTCTCCAATAAATGCTCATCTGTCCACTTACCCATCCATCTCCATTCATCCATCTGTCCATTCATTCATCCATCCATCCATCTCCACTCACCTACCCACTCATCATCCGTTCATCTGTCCATCTATTCATCCATCTATCCAGCACATGTACTATATGCCTACTATGCATTAGCACTATGTAGGTCTAAGGATACAGACAAGGAACTCTTTCCAGGGGACTTGTGGAGGATTGATCAGTAAGCCCAAGTAGATTATTTGTATAATACATAATGCCTAGCAATTATAGGGCACTTTGTAATTTACAAAATGCAGCCATGCCCAGTGGATTCCTGAGGCAAGCTGGGACTAGAACCCAGGTCTGTCTGACTGTTGCTCACCTAGCATTGCAGAGCTTTGCTAAGAGACATTCTTATGATTTAGAACAAAAGGAACATGTTCCTGCTCCAGGTTTCCCCCTTCCTGACAAGACCCTTTGGATGACATGGTTCCATCCAAGAAGGTACCCTGTTGCTGTGCCAAGGGGACTCCTGGTGCGAGCAGGACCCAGCCCTCTTGAAAGACCCTGGTTTCTGACCGTCCTTCCTCTATGCCAGCAGCTGCATCGGCCCGTGCAGAACCCCGAGCTGGGCCCCAGTTCCCGGCGCTGGGCGGGAGTCTCTTCTTCTTGGCTCGCTGCCATGCCTGGGAGTTCCTCCACCTCCCGGGTGGGGGTCTTTGGGCTGGATCTAAGCTCTCAGCTGCCAGATTCTAAGCCTCATCCTTGCATCCCCGGCCTCCACTCCTCACTAAAACACAAATGCCCCTGGGGGCTGCTGGGACAGACAGAAGAACCAAAAAAAAAAAAAAACCCAAAACAAAACCAAAAAACGTTCCAAGGCACTTACAGCTGTGGCTGCTTAGCATCAGCCTCCGAGGGCAGGCAGGAGTTTTCTCTCAGTCTGGGGGGTCTCCTCTTAGATCAACAGTCTCAGCCCGGTCAGAAGAAAAAGGCTTTGGAAGCAAAAAAGAGTTTGTTGAGTCCAAGCCACTTCCTTCTGAGTTTTCCTCCTCTCCCTCTCATGCACAGACTTGGGAAAGTTGCAAAAGAGGCTGGGCCTGGTGACCTCAGCTGTGTGGGTGGAGGGGTGGGGTGGAACTGGAAGGCTAGGCTTCAGAGCTGACTAGATTTGGGGCCCTGTGAGGATTCAGTGTGCAGGGACTCTGGCCCTGAAAGGCTTTAGGGTGAATGCTCGTGGGTGGGAGGACCTAGAAGATGACATGCCTTTGTGGGCACCATGAAAAGCCTCTGGCTGGTTTTAGGAACTGCTTCTGCTATTGGAAGCCACCCAGCAAAGCAGCCATGCTATCTGTTGAAGTTTTAGACTCACATGTGTAGTGGATTCGGTCCCACCAGCAGCCCGGTCAGGAGAGGTTCTGGTCCTGACGCTTTGCTGTGTACACACAACACTGCATACCACACCACATCACCACACACACACACACACACACACACACACACACACCACACACCACATACCACACTTATGGGAGGCAAGTTCTGACATCTTCCTGGGCCTCTCAGATGAGAATGTGTGACCCAACCTGAAGTAACAGCAATTTAAAATGCGGTTAGTGTGAGCCTATCTCTTTGAGCTGCCTGGAGCCATGCTTCGGGTAACTATGCCTGGCAGACGTGTTGAACAAACTCGGAAAGAGTCTGGAGGCTTTGAATAGAGATAAGTGATGAAGATTTACTCAGTGGTCTTAGAGTGTGCAAACTGGAGACACAACTAGACAACACCCAGAGTGTCCCAAAGAAGAAAGGGAAGCAGGTTGTACAGTAGAAAGCACATCCTTGGGAAGAATCTGTCCTGCATTCTTAGCCTTCAGATTGTGGATTGGTTTGAGACCGTCGTCTTCTAGATGACCGTCTAGATAGTGGTCTGGATAATGGAGGTCAGGTGGTCCGGATACGTGAATATTCTTTCCTTAATTCTCCAGGGAGTAATCAGAGGGTTATTTGGAGGTTTGATGCATGTCCAGGCATTGATGAGAGACTAGGAAGTTTACGTTCCCAGCTTGTTAAACAAGAATAGCATGGCTGCCTCTTTGCCTCAGCCTGCTTGATTTTAGTAACTGAGCAGCTTGACGAGAGTGACTCTGTCCAGAGAGAGGCAGGGAGTGAGAGCCTCAGGCACAAGTGAGCCTATTTCAGGGGACACGCCATAGTTGCCCCGGAGCCTGCTGCTGCGAGTACTTCTGGTAGGGGAAGTGAGCTGGGTTCAGCTAGTCCTTACAACTACTGAACATGGACCGAAACCTATACCTTTAGGGATGTTTGCAGAAGTGCCCTTAACACCTTTGGCAGCCAAGTCACCACCCATCCTCAGACTCTGGTCCTCACTTCCTCTGTCCATGTGGATCAAAAGTCAGCAATTCCCTTTTCTCTCTCTGACATGTGCTCCAGTGGAGAATGATGACCAGCCTCTCCCCTGTGGGGGAGGCCCTGACACTGCGTTCATTGCATGTCCCTCCTTCCTTCCCTCCTGCATGCAGCTTTCAACGACCTGAGTCTGTCAGACCGCTGGGGAACACAAAATGGACGCTTGCATTTTATCAGTGGAAGTAGGACATGGTGCAGGTAATGGCATCAGGAATGCAGCTAAAGGGTGGTGGGGATTTAGAAGATCTCTAGAGGAGGAAAAGGCTTTATGGAAAGGAGAGATTTGAATCAGAGCTTGCAGGATGCAGGCGTCTGAACAGGTGCGGTACGCGCTGATTGGAGGAGACCGTGCACGAGGCAGGCTGCAGGTCGGGGCCGAGCGCCTCCCAGCCTGCGTCAAGCAGGCCGAGGCTGCAGCCCGTTCCTTCTCGGCACTGCATGCAACTCCTCTGCACTACACTCTTAACAGTCACTGAGAAGGGGTCTTTGGGGGAGCGTGCTCCTCTGGACAACAGGGTCGAAGGAATCCTGGGAGTGGAAGTGAGGGCAAGAAACTGGGGGTGATTCTGTTGGGCCCTGGGTAGAAGAGATGTGAGTGACGGACAGGAGGGCAGACTGAGGCAAGGCCCTGGAGAGCCCCGAAAGTCATGTCCGCTTGGGTTTCACTGGGTCCCCAGTGGGGAACCCTCGGGAAGTTTGGAGCAGGGAGGACTGATGGGAGCAAAGTTTCAGAAATGGGTCTGGAGAGAGAGGCCGGAATCAGAGCACCAAGACATTCTTGAAATGCTCATTGGTGAAAGGGGACGACTAGCAGCACAGGGACAAGGGAACATGTCACTGAAGCAACTTTGTGACGTGATCTACAGGGCTGTTGTGACGATCCAATCCGGACGTGTTCAGTCATTCAGCAGATACTACAGAGGCCCTGAGCTGGGGGCTGTGTACTCGGGGGAGCAAGACCTCCTGCATTCTCCCACTTCTGGCACTTAGAGGGCTCTTCGTAAATAGTAACTGAATCTGAGGATGTGCTGGCGGAGCGGGAAGGACTGTGAGGCAGATGGAGGGGTGGACCTGTATGACCGAGGGATGGCGGAGTCACTACCGGAGATGGGAAACACGGTGAGATCGGAAGAGGATTATGGGGCTCCTCTTTTGTCTAAACTGAGATGGATGTGCCAGCAGGACATTTCCATAACACCAGTGAAGATCATTGGCAAGGAAACTGTCTCGTTCATGATTCTGTCCCCAGAGCACTTCGCACTGTTGTGGCCCCAACTCCCGCCACCCTGCCCAGCCCAGCCCCTGTCCTGCTTCCCGCCAGTTCTGATGCTGTTTCGCTGGTCAAGGAGCCCACAGGCAGGGAGCCAGCTGAGAGGAAGCTTGTGCTGGGCCTGCGCCAGGCTGGTGGCCCCTCCGAGAGCCTGGCTTCCCAGCAGCTTCCTGGCAGGGCCAGGAATACGAATGAGAAGTGCAGGACTGACCGACTCAGGGAGGAGAAAAAAGAAACCAGCAGAGAGACGTTCAGACTCACCCGCACCCCTGCTCTTCTGCCCTCAGACCGTCCTGACCTGCGCACGGCCACTCGGCCTTGCTGGAGACGTCCTGTGGCCTGAGCACCAGCTGTGTTTGTTGCCGCTCTGCAGTCAGCTTGGAAACTCACCTCCTTGCACTAACTCCCCTTCTCTCTCTTCCTCGCTTCCCTTTCCCCCTCTTTTGCTTTCTTTGAACTTCCCAATAAAATGTTAAATATAAGCTTCTGACTCAGGCGTCTAAAAGTTTTCCCCTTAAAGAACTGGGGCCCAGAGAAAGCTAAAAAAATATTCGTTAGCTAAATGAATGAGTGACAGGACTCAGTTTAGATTGCACAGGACAAGAAACAAAGATATAGGAGTTGTTTTGGAAAAGTCATAGCTTCGCGATGACCTTTTAGAAGTGTTGACATGAAGGTTGTCCCCATAGAATGCAGAGGCATCTCATGTCCTAGGTGTGAGAGGGGCAGGAGATACAGAGAGCAGAGAGGTGAGGCGGAATTTGAGACACACTCACAGTGAAGAAGCAGGAGAAAGAAAAGGATCCCAGCAGAGGTCTGTGAGGCAGAGGCTCCCTATACCTCTGGGTCACAGCTAGACGGCACTTCCAGCCCCTGCAGACAGGTGTGACCATGGACCACATTTCAGTGATGGACAGAGTGGTGAACAAGACAGAGCTCTTGCCCTCACTGAGCTCAAGTCAAATAGATGTAGGGCAGGGGTGTGAAACCCATTTTCACCAGGGGCCACATCAGCCTCTTGGTTGCCTTCAAAGGGCTGGAATAATTTTAGGACTGTATAAAATGTAAGTACTCCTTAGCTGTTAATGAGTTGAAATTACATTCAGCCCTTTGAAGGCAACCTCGAGGCTGATATGGCCCCTGGTGAAAATGAGTTTGACAGCCCTGATGAAGGGGAGCTGTCCTGCCGGCACCCTAGCTTCTTTCAGGCCCAGCGAGGTAAAACCTCTTGCAGGATCTCTCTCCACAAGACAGAAGGGTCCGGGTCTTTGAGTCATGTGACTCTCGGACTGCACTCTTTGTGAGTGAGAAATAAACTTCCGTGGTTTAAACCACTGGGATTTGAGGGTTTATCTCTTACAGAAGTTAGTGTCATGTCACAGCCTGGGAGTGCTGAGAAGGCAAGAGGCAGGGGCTTGCTGTGACCCGGAGGCCCGGACTTGGAGTTCCAAGCCCTGGTGTCGTTTGCACAGCCCGGGTGGGTGGGGAGTTGAGTGCACTCTTCTGTCTTCTCTCCCCTCACCACCCTTCTAAACACAAGTTCTTTTGTGAGCTCCCCAGCCACAGTCACTGAGCCATCCATGTTCCCCGACTTTACTTAGAGAAGGGACCAGAGCTCACAGTCACCCAGCTGGTCTCCCTCGTATAGGAGGGGGCAGGAGCGGTAGGAAGAGACGAGCCACAAGGCCCAGGGAGGACAGAGCGGGGCAGCCCTGGCGGTCTCGGCGAGGGGGACTTGGACGCTGTCTCTCTGTGTGCCTGCTGCACAGGACTCAACTCCGAGCCCCCGGTGGGGTCCCACTCAACCTTCGATTGCCAGGAGAGAGAATCTGACGGACGGGTGTGATGCTGGCAGCGACAGGGCTGTTAGCCCCCTGGCTCGTACAGAGCAGGGGAGGGACAACTCCTCAAAGGCAGTGAAGCCCCCCCACACAATAGCAGGCTCCCGGGAATCTGTTAGCGTTTCCAGACGGCAGCAGACTGGAGGAAGCTGTTCAGATCCTCTTGGGATCAGCAACCATTGGCCTTTCAGCAGCAGCTGAATTTTTACTTTAAAAAGTAAATGTTACTGGGGGCGCTGACTAGAATCTACCTGCCATCCTTGCATTTGAGATGTCCTGAGCAGACAAATACCTGCACTTGAGGGAAGGGTGTAAATTAGAAGCTGTGGACGTGGAGTCCGGAGAGATGGACTCTATGGTCACCTCCACTTCTAACAAACTGTCTCATTGTTTGATACTCCAACTTCCTTGTTTAGAAAACTGGGTAATGAGACCTGTTCTGCCTAATTCACAGATTTGTTATGAGGGGGGCAGGGGAAAAAGAAAGACAAAAAACCCAAAAGTTTCTGGAAGGACTTTAAGAAGCCAAAAGTCAAATATAAGAGCAGTTAGTCGGCAAAGCATCTGTTACGAGCTGAATTGTGTCCCCCTGAGAAGATGTGCTGAAGTCCTGCCCCTCATTCCCCAGAGTGACCTTATTGAAAACAGGGTCAGGGCGGATGCAGGTCGTTGACAGGAGGTCACACTGGATCAGGGTAGGCCTCCCCCAATATAACTGGCATCCTTACAAAAGGGGAGAAAAGACACAGAGACAGAGACACACAGGAGGGACACCACGTGACCGTGGAGGTACCAAGTGAAGGGTTGCAGCTCTGAGGCAAAGACCACCAAGGATTGCTGGCCACCGCCAGAAGACAGAAAGAAGCAAGGAAGAATTCTCCCCTACTAGTTTCAGAGCCAGAACAGGCCTGCGGACACCTCAGTCTTGGACTTCTAGCCTCCAGAGCCGTGAGACAATACATTTCTGCTGTTTTAAGCCACCCCATTTGTGATACTTGCTTACGGCAGCCCTAGGAAACAAATATAACATCCTTGGACAATTTCCATGGCAGAGAGAAGCTTGGCCAAAGCCCTTGGCGCATCCCTGAGAGGTGTGTAACCAGGATCAGCCAGGCGTCACGGGACAAGGACCTGGATTTTCCAAGGACAAGGGCTAACACCACTGATGTGAAGGTCACAAAGAGAGATCAGTTTTGGAAACCCCAAAGCAGCTAATAGGGCCAAGTAGATTTACACAGCCGGTGGCAGTTACGTTCCTGCTGACTACAGGGTCACTTCTGCCTGGAGGGACCCGTGTGCTCAGAGTGGAACTCGGTTAGGGCAGCCTGGGGTTGGAGTGTGCTTTCACTTTCTGCCCGGGGGGTGTCAGCGTCACTCTCATACTCCCAACTGCCACCATTCAACACACCAGGGAGGCCGCTGGCCAGCCGACAGAAATCACCCTGGGGAGAAAGCCGGCCTGCAGGGATGCATCTAACAACTGGCTCCTACTCATTTTAGAGGGAGAGTTGTTAAGGCTTTCTGATCTAGGGCTTCTGCCTTTTGTGCGGTCTGCGGGTGCTGAGTGTAGGTCAGTCAGGTCCCTGGGGGATCAGGGCACAGAATCTCCTTAAATGTTCACACACACACACACACACACACACACACACACACACACACACACACACACACACACACACATTGTGTTATTGAGTTCTCCTGATAATCCCTGAGGTCATTATCCCTACCATGTCCATTCTACAGATGCAGAACCTGAGGCGCAGAGGCGCCCCCTGGTGTCAGGAGCCTGTCTGACTCCAGCGCCTGTGCTATTAACCCCTCTGTTAACATTACTTTGAGACCTTATTTGGACCAGGCTGTTCCTAATTAAATCTGAAAGCAACAGTTCAGTGAAATAAATAAATGAAAACAAAACACAAAGTGTGTGTATGTGGGTGGCCCTGATCTGCTTTGACCATGGCACTTAAAGGGGAAGGGACGCTAGCAGGAGCCGAGTGTTCCCACCCAGGTCAAGCCCCTTGACGCTTTCCTGGCAGCCCTGTGAGCTGGAGCTCACAGACCTGAGGGAAGCAGCCAACGCCACCAGTGTGGACAGAGGCGGGGTGCACATGTGAATCCAGGTCATCTGTGAGCCTGGTGTGTTTTTCGTGACTCCTGTTGCCCAAAGTGACAGCCAGGGCTTAGAGAGACTCGCTTAGTGCCAGGCACAAAATAAATGTTTATTGGATTGGGTTCAATTAAACTCCAAATTAACGTAATGTTCATTAAGAGAGGATTCGATGATAAATGGACACCATACAGATGTGAGAAGGACCCAGCTGTCTGTACCGACGCAGAATCTGCTGCTAAGTGAAAAGAACAGTTTAGAGACAAGTGTGTGCTTTATGATTCCTTTTTCTTGAAGAAAGAACAAGATTTCCTTACCAACACCCGCCTCCATCTGATTATATATGCAGGAAAAAGGGCAGCATCAAACAACTTCAAATGATGATAATGCTTATCTCTGAGGGGGAGGATCATGAAGGACTTTCACATATTTGATAAAAAGCAAAAACATGAAGATAATTCCATTTTTAAAGGAGCAAAAATGAAAGAAAGGAAAAGGAAGACAAGTTTTTTTTCTAGTGGCAACAGGTCCCACTGGAATGGGGACGTGCCTCAGACCCAGATTCTCCCCGTCGGCTTCCTCAGCACGGACCCTGCGCTCCAGAGGTGGAACGGGTTCGCTCAGAGCCTCTCCGTCTCTGTCTTGTGTCCTCTCTGTCTCTCTCTGTGTACTTTCACCTCTCCCTGTATACGGTCACCTCTCTCTGTATACGGTCACCTCTCTCTGTGTATACTGTAATCTTTCTCTGTGTATACTGTCATCCCTGTATTCTGTCATCTCTGTCTCTCTCTGTATACTTTCACCTCTCTCTGTATATGGTCATCTCTCTGTGTGTATACTGTCATCTCTGTATACCGTCATCTCTCTCTCTCTCTATAATCCCCCCTTGTACTGTGAAATATTTCCATTTACAACAAACATACGAACACATTACAAGAAACCAGGACCCCTTGGAAAAAGGGCCTGGAACAACTCTTTGTATTGTGTGGATTCAGAAGTTCACAGGAACTAACTTGAAGGGGAGCCCACTGGCTAAATAAAAGGGGCTGACTTGAGCATTAAAGACCACAGTAAGTTGGAACGCTCATTATTCTGAAACTGGTAAATAAAGGGGGAAAAAACAAGTAATTTGCCTTCCCTGTATGAACTATACCTCATGGTGAGCAAACAGTTGATAAGAGTTACTTTTTTATTATTATTTTTAAAATTTTATTTTTCAGTTACAGTTTACATTGAATATTATTTTGTACTAGTTTCAGGTGTACAGCATAGTGGTTAGACAATCACATACTTTTCAAATTGGTCCCCGATATTTCCAGTAGGCACCCGGCAGCACACATAGTTATCACAACATTATCAATTACATTTCCTAAGCTGTACTTACGCCCCTCTGACTATTTTGTAACTAGCAGTTTGTACTTCTCAGTCCCATCACCTTTTCTCCGAGCCCCCAAACCCCCATCCTCTGGAAACAATCTGTCTGTTCTCGGTGTCTATGAGTAGAAGAGTTATTTTTTTTAAGTAGAAGATCCCAGATGATGAATACAGAAGGAAAGAAAGAACAGGAGGAAGCCCTGTGCCGCATCCCCAGTGACAGTGGGGATGCCAGCACTGATCATCAGTGGCTGCTAAAACCTGAGGTAGAACACCAAAGGGAAACTCACCCTACATGGATGGCTGAGGCTGGAAACTCCGGGACCTGTTCGCCAGCCCTGCCACTCACTCCAAGTGGAGGTGCCAGGCATTACCAATCTCTTGATGGGATACAGTGGGGTGTGCCCAGCACCGGCTGTGAAGGGCTCTTGTCACAAAACCAGGCCTCTAGATCTAACTACCATTTTATAGGAAAGATGGGCTCCCAGAAACACCTCTGGGTTTCAACCAGCAAAGTTCAGAATGTGGTAAACTCTACAGATGAAAAAAGATAAGAGACACTTCAAATACCTGTGATTTGTGGACTTGTAAATCCTGAAACAAGCAAGGTGATTGCAAGCATGCCCAAACATGTATGAGACAACAGGGAACATTTGAACAGGAACTGCATGTTTAAAAAGTTAGAAGGCTTTATTCACAAGCCCTTCTTATGGACTTTATTCATAAATGATGTAATGCTAAGAATTAGCTTCAAAATAATGCAGATCTGTGGGGCTGGAGAGAGGGGTGGGGGGCGGTGCAGACCAAACCGTCTTGGCCACGCGCAGGCGGGTCGTGCCCGGGGGTTTGCTGCTCTATCGTCTCTGCTTCTATACATGTCTGGAGATTTCCATAACAAAATGTCAGCAAAGAGCAATCAAAGTATGGACATTCCACTGAATTCTTCTATCACGATGGTGGTGGAAGTGGCGGGTATATGGAAATGCGTGTGTGTGTGTGTGTGTGTGTGTGTGTGTGTGTGTGTGTGGTCTCATGCTCTGTTTCGTCCTAATTCAAGTTGCAGCTCTGGAACAAAAGCATTCTTTTAAAAATGACTTTTCGACAGGTGTGAGTAATGCCCCGACCTAACAGGCCCAGCTGGATTTCCACGGGGTGTTGGGCAGGCATAGACACAAGGCCCCTCTTTAGGGAACGGCTTGGGCCAGCCCCACCCGGTTATTCCCACGGTCAAAGACGGAGTAAAACTGTCTAATGAAGACGTCGCCCAGGATCCAGAGGGGCCCGGATGGAGGCTGCACGTCGAGACCTTGAAAGCCACTGAGGCAGAGCTGCATTCCATCCACGAAGTCCTGGGGTTGGGAAGACGAAAGTGAGTGACAGACAGGGAAGCAGGAAGGAGCGCCGCTTGGAGCTGTACGTGTGGTGGCGGTGGCCACACCGATGGCCTGGGGCAGCTGCTTCACAATTTCGGTTGGTTGGTTCTTCCTCCTGCTTCATACACGCTTACCTACGTACTCAACAAAGTGTTTGAACAGCCGCCTAGACGTGGGCCCGGACATTCTACGTTCCACAGTTTTGAGAGCTGTTCATCTAATCTATTCTACACCCCTACAAGGTTTCACTATTCCCAACTGTGAACACTGAAGCCCTCAATCCAGGCATGGCTGGAAGAGCAAAAGGTTTGGCATTAGAAAATCTCGACTTAAACTCTGGTTTCTTTAGTTTCTAGTCAAGCTCAACTTAATTCTTTTAAGGGAGAGAAATGGCTCTATAAATGGCTGGCCACCGCTATTTTCTTACTGATGTTCTGGGCAGAATCACGTGAGTGGCTCCTTTCAGGCCAAAGGCAAGTAGGCATCCCTTGTTCGCGAGAGGAGTGGAACCCCCCACAACCTTATATTTTTTAGTTTGGCAAAGAGTTGGGATCTAACAGAAAGGTGTGGTCTTTCCAACAAACACTTGAAGCTTGAGGTTGTTGATGACAGAGTAGAAAAACTTGCAGAGGGCTAAAGGAACTTCTTGAGAGGAAGGGGAAAAAAATGCAAATGTATTACAGCATCCGTGATGGACTGAGGAGGCTCTGATTGAAATCTGCTGGCAGAAAAGGACAATGTCACCACATTGGGTACAGGGAAGGGTGCGGGGTTGAGCAGGGACTCATATGGAGAGTAAGGGGTGCCAGAGTGGGGAAGGGCTTATGGACGGATGGATTTGGCAGCCGAAATGTTTGGCTTGTCCTCTTTATGGTGTTCACAGTGGCAGCTTTGGAATCTTCTGTTGGAGGAATTTAGGGGACTCGACCTGAAGCTGTGTTTTAAAATAAAACATTTGGTTTCGCTTTTACTGTAAGTTTGTATTTGGTGGCTTTGGGAAGGGGTTAGTGGAGATCAAGGTGCAGGGTGGGGGGCGGTAGGTAAATCCCTAAGCCCTCAGTCTACACCTTAGCACCTCAACTCCAGCGCAGTCACCCCGATACTGTGGGTGACTTTTGGGCAGTGTCAGTGTGTTAAAGTGTGTCACCAAAGAACTCTGATACTGAAAATGCAGCCCAACTGTGATACGAAGTGGTCACGAGTTTCTCAAACACCCGGGAGTTCCCTTTCGCCCTCACCCTTCACATCTATGCATCTACTGCCACACGGCATTTTCTTAATTGATTATGTATTGTAAGAGATATAACCTTATTCTGTAACTTCCACCCCTAAGCAGCTCATATCTAGAAACATTAACTCTCTGAGTCTCAATATCCTGGTCTATAAAATGGGAAAACAATACCTTAGTCTGACTTCGAGGTTAAGAGGATTTGGGTGGTTGAATGGCTTGTCCCAGCTTTGCTGCTGCTTCACGGCAGAACAGAAAATAGAAGACCCAGCCCGGTGGTCCTTCCACCACACATAGGTAGCTGCATCTCTCCCAGAGGAAATGCCGCATCAGCGCAGGATAAGCTGGGGGCGGGGCTTGGGGTAAACGCAGGTGACTGTTCCAAAGGGGGAAGTGGCGGGTATATGGGGAAGACCCTGAGACTTGCAGAATGAGGAAAGTTCTTTTTTTCCCTTCTGTTTTCTGCTATATTGTGCATGTGTGTGCTCTTTTTTAAAAAATTTGAATTTATTGAAGTGTTATTGGTTAATAAGATTCTATAGGTTTCAGGTGTACAATTCTGTAATGCATCATCTGTGTATTGTATTATGTGTTCACCAACCCAAGTGAGGAGACAGTTCTTACCATCAGGGTGTAGGCAGTTGGTCGAAGAATGTAGGGGACTCCATTGATGGTGAAGATGACATCCGGCATGACATTGAGATTGTCACACTCCACAGCATACTGAAACACAACAGAGTATCAATTTAGAAATCTCCCGTCTCCCGAGAGAGGCCCAGGCCCCCTGCCCCCACCCCTCCCCACCCTAGGCAGGCACTCACTTCTCCATCCATGGGCTCAGCCCCAATGGCCTTCTGCAGCTGCTTGATGTCACCTGAGGGGCCTGTGAGGAGGGAGGTCCCTGTGTCCACAATGGCCTGGCAGCCTTCTGAGCAGAACAGCATGGTGCTCCCAACCTGGATTCTGAGGGCAAAGGAAGCATCGTCAGTCCCCCACCCCTTCTCCGCTTGCCCCCTTCCCCAGCCCCCAAGCTTCCCCGGGCTCCCCAGCAGCTCTCCGACCCCCAAAGCACATCAGTGATTTCCAGGTTGATCTCTCTCACCACGTGCATGTTTCTCAAAATTTTTTTGACTGAGATTTAGCAGGAAATACATTTACTTCTTGACCCAATACCTACACACGTGCAATAAAAATTTCATGAAACAGTGCTTGACCTTAATATGTGAAGCACACTCTGGTGTTTTCTATTTTACTCCATTTCATTAACAATTGTAAGTCATGATCCCCTAAAATGATGTTATGACCCATAACTAGGTAAATCCCTGCAGTTCGAAAGCCCCTCAATAGACAGAGAACATTGAGGCTTTTTGCTTTTGTATTCCTAGTGTCTAGCACTCACCTGGCACCTCGTAGGAAGTTATTCCTGGCTGAATTGACACTTGAATTACATTTCTTTGAATTCCTGCATTGTCTAATGCAGTGCCAGGGGTATGTCAGGCATCTAGTCCCACTTCCTCAATTGCTCCGTGCCCAGATGCGCATGTGTGTGCGTGTGCGTGTGTGTGTGAGGGCTCAGTCAGTGCTGCCACCTCCATGAAACCCTGGAGGATTTCTTCAGATAGAAGCTGTCTTGCCCTGTCTGCTGGGGGACTTTGGTGGCACATCTCATGGAGCCCTGACCACCTTCCTCTTTATGTGTGTTGGTTTGTATGTATGTCTCAACCCATGTACATCCTTTGTGAAGGCAAAAACTGGACTCTTTCACTTTTGCGCCCCCATTTTACTCAGCCCTTGTCTGTGCGTTAATTAATGTTGAGTCAACAAGAAGCAGCTGGTTGAATGTTTGCATTTACTATCGGTTGAGTTGAAGATGCAACAAATGTGCAAGGAGGAAAGTTGAACATTGATACTGAGTGCCTGTCACCCCGATTACTGATGCCCCTTCCTGTGCCTCTGCTCAGCACCCTGGACATCCTCTCCCAGTGACCAGCACTTTCATTCAGATCAGTTCAGTAAATCCAGTCTGAGTTGTGTCTGTTATGAGTCCTTCCGTCAATATCGTACTTTGTGGGTGATACTCACGTGTCCAGTGCAATCTGCCAGTAGCCTTGCTTGGTGACTGGCACCCAATTCAGACTCCCTGAGAAATGGGAGTGGTCGTAGCCTCCAAAAATCAGCTCACTCCCTGCTCCACCTTCTGGGTCACTACAGGGACAGAAAGGCAGATTGCCAGGGAAGGGCCACCAGAAAACCCTAGGAGCGAGTGTCTGCCTCTTGGTCTCATCAGTCCCACCAAGTACCTAGAGAGGCAGAAATATAAGCCCTGGCTTTGAGACCAGGGCTTCCAAATACTGTGAGTTGATTTGTCTGGACCTTTTGGGCAAAAGAATAGAGACAACTCTGCCCAGTGTTTTGTGAATGTCCTCCTGCTTCTTGCATAAACAGGGTACTGAGGTGCGAGGTGGGGACAATTGGTCTTGCCATGCAGAACTCATGCAGAGCCAAGGCCAGGACCAAGCTGAGTGTGCAAACCTCACATGACTGGAGGCACCTGTAAAAGACGCCATTTCCCCAGGTATCTTGTCCCCATTGCAGTGGTGGTGTCTGGAATTTGTCTCCACATTATTCACTCTCTTATGTTAAGGCAAAGATGCTAATGTGAGCCCATGATTCTTTTTAGAGCTTGAATAGTTATTCATTTTTACTGGTGACTTCTCAGATTATGTTCTGGCACCTATAGGATTGTGGGGAAATAGGACATAAAACTAATTCATTTTCAAGAGGAAAAGAATCAGAAAAACAAAACTTGGGGCACTGCAAGGCAGGGTAGTAAAGGAGAAGGGAACTGGGTGTCTGTGGGAGTCTTATGAAAGCAATTTTGGAGAGGCAAAGGGAGAAAGAACTAGTGTTTGTTGACGGCCTTTATGCACAGAAGGTGCTGTGCTAGGAATTTTAGCTGCCTAACCTTATTCAATTTTCACACCAACCTGGTGTCCATTTGAGGAAAACAGAGATTCAGGGAGATGAAGTAACGTAAGTAGTAGGTTTTAAATCCAGGTCAGTCTGACTGCAAAACCTTTGCTGTTTCCCTTCAGAGCTCATGTCTTCCCAGGCTGGAAGGGAGCCGGAGACTCTGACAGGGGGAAGTGGAGTAATCTAGACAACCTGCTCTCTTACTCGCAATTCTGCCTGGGCCCGTCTCAGCTGCAGCCATACTGGAGGGGAAGAATTTGAGAGGGGAAATCGAAGGCTGTCCACGTGGGAAAGAAAAACAAAGGAAATGGGCTTCTGTTAAGATGGGAAGCTCCGGCCAGGACTCACTGGGAAGGATTCAGAAAGGTAAGAAATCTCCTTCCCTACACAGGTGAGAAAAATGCCTACCCCAAGGACCCCAGGCAAAAGTGCCCAGAGGCAGGTGAGTCTCCTGACCTTACCCAAAACTACAACATGCAATTTCAAATACACATAACATTTACCATCTTAATCATTTTTAAGTGTACAGCTTAGTAGTGTTAAGTATATTCTGGGGAGAGCAGGACCAATGAAATGGCATTGGTCCGATCAAGATAGCATAAAGTATATAAAACAAAGTGGAGTAATTTATGTCAACTAAAATGGCTCTCAGTCAGCCATGACACTTTGGTTTAAGAGGAAAACTACCTGAGTCAGAGCAACACATCTGGCACGGAGACATAGCTGCCCACGTGGTCAGGTAGCCATGTCTGCAGAGCAGGACCACCCATAGACAGGCTCCTGGGGAAATTCCACATGGTCAGCAGGGGTGCCAAGCAGAACAGCCGTGAACCACCCATAGGTTCTTGAGCAAATTCCCCACTTGGCATCAGGGGTGCCAAGACATTTATCGAAAAGACCCAGAAGGGCAGAGTCCACCACTCTCAAGGTATAACTGAGGCAGGCTCCAGACCACTGCTGAGACAGCCGAGCCCCACACACCAGAGTGCTGCTCCACGCCACGCTGATCTCCCTTGACATCGGCCGTCGGAGCCTCTGCCCTGCTGGACTGAGGGCTTCTTCTGCCCTGCTGCCCACCTGGCTCCAGAGACAACTCCCTTGCAAGACGCTGACAACTCCCTTGCCCACCGTGCTGTCGCCCAGACCTGCGGACTGAGACTCTGGGACTCAGGTTCACTATCCCCCATTGATTGCTCTGTGTGTGTTGTGTGTTATATTTATCTTAGATTCTTAGAGTGTGAGTGGAATATTAATGTATGGTGATGTTCTCCTTCGAGTGAACCTGCATTCAATAAAAGCTGAGAGAACAGCGTAGTTACCGTGTGCAACTCTTGTCCATTCCTTGGTGCCGAGCTGCTCAGCTGGCGGCTGGCCGAGCTGTTGCCCAGCCGACTTATAGGAAAGACTATATCATGAACACGTGCGAACTATGTTCATTGTTGTGTGGCCGGTCTCTAGAACCTTTTCATGCTATAAAACCAAACCTCTATAACCATTCAGTAACTTCCCATTTCCCCCTCCCCCAGTCCTGGCAACCACCGTTCTACTTTCTATTTCTATGAATTTGACCATGCTAGCTACTTCATGTAAGTGAAATCATACACACAGTCCTTTTGTGACAGGCTTGGTTCACATAGCATGAAGTCCTCAAGATTCATCCATGTTGTAGCATGTGTTTGAATTTCCTTTCTTTTAAAGTCTCAATATATTCTATTGTATCCATATACCATGTTTTGTTTATCCATCCATTAATATGCAATGGTTTTATTGTCAGCTTACTTTAAATTTTCCTGCCACCCCCCACTAGCATTAAGCTTCTTGAGGACAGAAACTGTCTTTCTTGCTTCATTGTATTCCCAGTGCCAAATTATGCTCAACATATAACAGGGGCTTGAGACATATTTATTCACCGCATAAATGAATATCCAATTCCAGAGATTCCTTAAATCAGTCCTGTGTACTACAGTTTACAAAGTGCTTTTCACAAGGACTGTTTGAGGCAATTCCATTTCCTCAATAGTCAGAGAGGTTAAGTGTTTTGCCCCGAATCACACAGCTGGCCAAACAGGAGATCTAACCCAGACACGGTGACTGCTGCGTCTCGTGCTCTTTCAGCTGCGCCAAGTCGTCTCCCTGGAGCTGTAATTCACCTTAGCTTGGCTAGGTCTTGACGGGACTCACCTACTCATGTAGACAGAAAACATGGGTTCATCCACCAGGTTCTGGGCCATCATGTTGTCGAACACTGGCGTCACCCCTCCAACAGCCAAGGAGGGGTATCCCAGGCCCAGAATTCCATCAAACTCTGCGTTCACAAAGGTCTGGCCGGGCTCTGTGACACTCTCCCCAAACTGCTGGCCGACCACGGTCAGTCCTTCCACCTGATGGGAGAAAGCCCAAAGGAAATTTGCGTAGGAGATCTTTGCAAAAGGGTCTCAGGTTCCTGGATTCTCCCTCTGTCCTGAAGCTAATTTTTCTCCAACTCAACATTTCTTGATTAAAAGGACACAATGATTTTTGCCATAGTTGAATTCAATTTTTTAATGTAAACTTTTTTTTTGTTGAAGTATAAACAGAAATCGTAAGTGTGCAAGTTAATGAGTGTTCATAAACTGCACTCACCCATGTGAGCAAGCTCCCAAACTGAGAAACAAAACATCACAACCTCCCGGAAGCTCCTTCATGCTTTATCATCGCACCATTCCTCAGGAGTGACTGATCTCCTGGTTTCTAACAGCCTGTATTGGCTTTGTCTATTTTTGAATTTTACATAAATGGAATCATACAGTGTGAATTCTTTGGCATTGGGCTCTGCCACTTAACATTGTGCTTGTTGCGCGCTGTCCTAGTTTGTTTGTTGTCATCATATTCCACTGTATGAATATGCTGTCATTATTTATGCATTCTTTCATGATGGGTATTCGGGTTATTTCCTGTACTTGACTATTGCTAATAATGCAGTTTGTACATGTCTTTGGGTGAACACGTGTACATTTTTCTGTTGCATATATGCCTAGGAGTAAAATTGTTAGACCATAGGGTACGCATAAATGCTGACAGAATTGAGTAAATACTGACGGGATTTTCCAAAGTGGTTTGTACCAACTGATGTTTTCAATACGGATATTTTAAGAGTTCTAGTTGCCAGTAGCTCCATATCTTCTCCAGCACTGGATGTTGTCTTCTTTTCCATTCCAGTCTTCTAGTGGATATGCAGCAGGAACATTCCGTTTTCACTTGTGCTTCCTGATTACTAATGAAATTGGACATTGGATGTCTTCTCCTGTGAAGTAGGTTGTCTGCGTTTCTCTTATTGATTGGTGGGAGTTCTTTATCTGTTCTGGAATCAAGTCCTTTGTTGGATATGTGTATCACAAACATCTCTGGGCTGTGACTGGTGTTTTTTTGCTGAACAAAAGAATTTCAATAGAGCCAAATTTATCAATTATTTTTCCTTTTCAATTTGTGGTTTTAGTAACTTGTTTCAGAAATTTTTGCCTATCTTAAGGTCATGAAGATATTTTCCTATTTTCTTTTCAAAGGTTTCACTTTTTACATTTATATCTATAGTCTATGAGCAGCTCTACAATGTGTGAGGTAGGAGTCAAGATTCATTTTTTTTACTATATGGATATCCAGACGACTTAGTACCATTTAATAAACATACCATCATCGTCTCCACTGTAGTATCATGTTCAATATGTCAGGCGACTGTGTGAGTAGTCTCTGAATTTTCTATTCTCTTCCATTTGTCTATTTGCTTATCCTGTGCCAGTATCACACCATCTAAATTAGTATATCTTTACAGTAAGTCTTAATAGTTGGCAGTATTTTTCTTCACCTAGATTGTCTTGGTATATTACATATTCATATACATTTTAGAAATTAGCTTGTCAGTTTTTTTGCTTTTAAATATGTTTTATTGATTATGCTATTACAGTTGTCCCATTTTTTCTCCCCTTTATTCCCCTCTGCCCTGCACCCCTCCGCCCACCAGCATTTCCACCCCCCCCCCAGCCCCAGTTCATGTCCATGGGTCATGACCTCTCCATTTCCTATATTATTCTTAACCTCCACTTGTCTGTTTTGTACCTACCATTTATGCTTCCTACTCCCTGTACCTCTTCCCCCTTCTCCCCTCTCCCCCTCCCTACTGATAACCCTCCATGTGATCCCCAGTTCTGTGATTCTGTTCCTGTTCTAGTTGTTTGTTAGTTTGTTTTTGGTTTTGGTTTATTTTTTTAGGTTCAGTTGTTGATAGTTGTGAGTTTTTTTATCATTTTATTGTTCATAGTTTTGATCTTCTTTTTCTTAGATAAGTCCCTTTAACATTTCGTATAATAAAGGCTTGGTGATGATGAACTCCTTGAACTTGACCTTATCTGGGAAGCACTTTATCTGCCCTTCCATTCTAAATGACAGCTTTGCTGGATAGAGTAATCTTGGATATAGATCCTTGCCTTTCATGACTTTGATACTTCTTTCCAGCCCCTTCTTACCTGGAAGGTTTCTTTTAAGAAATCAGCTGATAGTCTTATGGGAACTCCTTTGTAGGTAACTGTCTCCTTTTCTCTTGCTGCTTTTAAGATTCTCTCCTTATCTTCAATCTTGGGTAATATAATTATGATGAGTGTTCGTGTATGCTTACTCGGGTCCAACTTCTTTGGGACTCTCTGAGCTGTCTCTTCATCGCTTAGTTCTATTTTTGGAGCTTTGATCTGTTCTTTCATTTGGGCCATATTTGTTTGTCTCAGTGCACCTGTTACATTGTAAGGGGTGGAGCCCCAGGGTGGGGTAACCTGAATTGCTGTGTTCTGGCTCTGCATGCAGGGGGTTCCAGGAGGGAACAATGGCACTTGCTTGGCTCTTAGCAGGCTTTCAGTCACTTCCCCCACTACCCACAAGCAAATTGGGCCTTTCTGGTGCTGATTCCCAGGTGGGTGCATTTGTGTACATTCTAGGACCCCACGGATCTCTCCAGCAAACTCTCCTGTGAAGCTGGGAGTTTCTCCTGCCACCACAACCCCCACAGCTTTTTACAGCCAAAGATTTTGAGGCTTTAGTTTCCTGTACTGGAACCCTAGGTTGTGCAGTCTGTCTCACTCCCTAATTGTTCCTCCTGGTTTATCTGCACACAAATGTGGGACCACCTGGTCCAACAGCCACCACCTTGCCACATGTCCTCTCTGCATCTGCTGCCCATCTCTGCCGCTCCTACAGGTCTGAGTGAATGTTTTTTCTTTAACTCCTGGGTTGTCAGACTTCCATACAGTTCAATTTTCTGGAAGTTATGGTTATTTTTTGTTTTTAAATTTGTTGTCATCCTTCTTTTGGTCATGTGAGAAGGCAAAGTGTGTCTACCTATGCCTCCATCTTAGCCAGAAGTCTAGAATCAGCTTGTCAGTTTTTAATAAAAATTGCTCTTGGTTTGATTGAGATAACATTGAATCTATAAATTAGTTTGGAAAAAAATTGACTTATTTATAATACTGAGTCATAAGCTTGGTTTATCTTGCAATTCATGTAGATCTTTCTTAATTTCACTCAATAATGTTTTGCAATTTTTGGAGTAGAGGTCTTGCACATTATTTTGTTAAATCTATTTCTAGGTATTCTATGTTTTTGATGTTATAAATAATTTCATTAAAAATCTACTTTTCTCTTGTTTTCCCTAATATATAGAAATTTGAATGATTTTGTATGTTGATCTAGTATCCAGCAACTTTGCTAAATTAACTAATTAATCCCAATAGTTGGTTTCCCATACAATTGGTTCTCTTTTCATTTTAATGCTGTTTTCTTCAGCCATGCAGAAGCTTTTTATTTTGATGAGATCCCATTTGTTTATTCTTTCCTTTATATTCCTTGCTAGGGGACATATTGGTGAAAATATTGCTCCGTGAAATATCTGAGATTTTCCTGGAGTGGTGGTGGAGAAATGCAGACAGCTGTACTTGAACAACAACAATAAAAAAATCCCAATAGTCTGTAGATACTTTGGGATTTTCTACATATAGATTCATGTCATATCTGAATACTGACAGTGTTATTTCTTGCTTTACGATCCTAATGCCCTTAATTTTATTCTTTATGGCCTCATTGCATTGAGAGTGAACATCCTTGGCTCATTCCTGATGTCAGGGAGAAGTCTCTTAATAATTTGTGATTAAGTATGAAGTTTTCTGTGGGCTTCCTTGTACATATTCTTTATCAGATTAAGGAAGTTACTTTATATTTCTAGTTTTCTAAGAAAATTTTAAAAAGTCATGCACAGATGTTGAATTTTATTAATTCAGAGGATTATATGATTTTTTTCCCTTTATTGTCTAAGATGATAAATTCCTGGGGAAGAATGACTCTTGGTTGGATATCTTATTCTTTTATATATCACAGGTTTATTTGCTAACATTTTGTTAACAACTTTTGTATCTACATTCATGAGAAAGAGATTGATGTGCAATTTTCATTTCTTATACTGACCTCCTCAAGTTTATTGTTAAATTTATTTTGGCATCACACAACGAGTTATGAAGTGTTCCTTCTTTATCAATTATCTGAGAGAATTTACATAAGGTTGGTGCTATTTCTTCCTTAAATGTTTGGAAGAATTTACCACTGAGGCTATCTGGGCCTGGAGTTTTCTTTGTGGAAAGGTTTTTAATAACAGAGTCAATATTTAAATAGACATTGGAATATTCATATATTTATTTATTTATTCAGTTAGTTTTGACATACTGTATTTCTCAAGCCATTTGGAAATTTTTTAAAAAATTGTCAAGTTTATCAATATAAAATTATTCTTGATATCCTCTCATCATTTTAATATTTGCAGGGTCTCTATTAATACATTATTTTTTAAGAGACTTTATTTATTTCTAGAGAGGGGGAAGGGAGGGAGAAAGAGGGAGGGAAACATCAATCAGTTGCCTCTCGCACACCCCCAACTGGGGACCTGGCCTGCCACCCAGGCATGTGCCCTCATCAGGAATCAAACTGCCAACCTTTTGAGTTACAGGCTGGCACTCAGTCCACTGAGCCACACCAGCCAGGGCTGACTGGTTGTTTTGTATGATTTCCATGTCCTTTATTATGCTGTTGAAGTTCTCACTAACTTCATCGAGCATCCATATAACCAGCGCTTTGAACTCTGCATCTAGTAGATTTCTTGTCTTCATTTTGTTTAGTTCTTTTTCTGGAGTTTTGTTCTGTCTTTCATTTGAGACATGTTTCTTTATCTTCCCATTTTTTAAAAGATTTTATTTACTTACTTTTAGAGAGAGGGGAAGGTAGGGAGAAAGAGAGGGAGAGGGACATCGATGTGCCAGAGAAACAACTGGCTGCCTCTCACACATCTCCGACGGGGACCTGGCTCACAACCCAGACATGTGCCCTGACTGGGAATTGAACCAATGATCTTTTGGATCACAGACTGGCGCACAGCCCACTGAGCCACACCAGCCAGGGCTATCTTCTCATTTTGACGACCTCTTTGTGCTTGTGTCTATGTATTAGGTACAGCTGCTATGTCTCCCAGGCTTTGTAGAGTGACCTAATGGAGTAGATGTTCTGCAGGGTCCAGTGGCACGGCCTCCCCGATCACACAAGCTGGGCACTCAAGGTGCACCCCTCATGTGCAATACATTATTCTTCATTTCAAATATTGTTAAGTTGTATTTTCTTTTTTCCTGATTAATTCTGCTAGAGGTTTATGGCTTTCACTAATCTGTGTAAAGAGTTCATTCTCGGCTTTGTTGATTTTCTCTAGTGTATGACTTTCTGTTTTACCGATGTCCCATTCTTCTACTTATTATTTCCTTCCTTCTTCCTTTTTTGAGCCTGATTTGCTGTTGTTTGTGGGCTGCTTGTTTTCTTCTTGTTTATTGCTTAAAATAGATGCTTTAGATCATTGATTTTCAGCTCTTCTAGTACATGCATTTTAGGCTATAATTGTCTCATTAAGGATTGCATTAGCTGCACCCGCAATTTTTGGCAGGTCCTGTCTTCATCATCTGTGTTAGTCAGGGTTGAGAAGAGAAGCAGAGCCATTAGGAGCTGTATATAAAAAGGGCTGTGTTCTAGGTAGTGGACTGTATGCCACTGCAGGTGCTGGTTGGAGTGTCCATTAGGAATTCGCTTTTGTCCTGGCGCTGCAGCCTGAAGTCTAGTTTGACAGTCAGCAAGGAAAGACATATGCCAGGTGGGAGAAGGGTGAACTGGAAGCCACAGGGCTGGCTTCTAAGTCTCAACGATGGGTGTGTCCTGCAGCTCGAGCTGACCCTCTCTGTTACAGAGTTAAACAGGCAGCTGGCCCAGGAGCCAGGAAACATGAAGGAAGAACCACTGGAAGCAGGAGTTTCTGTAGGCTTGGCTGTTGCCCTATACGAGCCAGCAGATAAGCAGCAAGTGCAAGGCTAAAATTCCCCTTCACATGCCATCTCTGTCCCTCCTCTGCTTCCCAGAGGCAATTATTATGATCAGTTTGGAATGTGAGATAGCCTTATAAACAGTTATATTTGTACTTTTACATATGTTCTAATAGAAAATACAGTATATTGTTTTATCTGTGTGATAATTTTTACATAAACGGTGTGTTTTTTTGCTCCTGGCACTTTTTTTCATTCCATATGTCTTGCCCCCTCCCACTTTAAAGAGACGTTGACGCCCTGGCTGGTGTGGCTCAGTGGATTGAGTGCTGGCCTACAAACCAAAAGGTTGCTGGTTTGATTCCCAGTCAGGATACATGCCCGGGTTGCTGGCCAGAATCTTTTTTTTTTTTTTAAAGGGATGTTGACAAAGCCTGGGCCTGGCTGCACCCATGTGCATCAGGAGTGAGTCTGCCTCTATTTCCCCGAAGGCCTGGGCGTGTACGGTCATCCCATTCCAAGACCCCCAAGTGGATGCCTGAAACTGAGGATAATACTGAACCCTATTTTATACTGTTTTTTTCTACACATATCTATGATCATGTTTAATTTATAAATTAGGCAAGTAGGAGATTAACAATAACTAATGATAAAATAGAACAAAACAACATACTACAATAAAAGTTACTTAAATGTGGTCTCCCTCTCTCTCTTTCTCTGTTTGATAACCGATCTGATGGTTGAGTCCACTACTAAGTAACTAGTGAGCAGCGAGTGGATACAGTGTGGATACAATGAACGAAGGAAAAATTGACGTCCTGGGTGGGCCTCAAGATTTCATCATGCTACTCAGATCACCGTGCAATTTGAAACTTACAAATGGTTTATCTCTGGTATTTTTCATTTAATATTTTCAGAGCGTGGTTGGCTGAGAATAACTACAACCACGGGAAGCGAAATCTCGGGGAAGAGGGGGACTACCGTACTGTGTCCGCAAACCTGCGTAGGGCAGGGCCAGGACTGCCCTGATTCTCCGTCCCCACGTTGGTCAGGTCCCCACCATTCTGAGACTCATAAGACCTTTAGTCACAGGGAGTTTAAGGAGCAGCTCATGAGCTCAGCTTCAAGTTCAGTACTGACCTTGGACCTTTGTTTTGACCACTAGGATTCTGGCTTGTCTCCATTATCAGACTCCCACCTCCTACCTTGTTGCCTTATTTCAGTGACTGAGTTCCCACCTTGAGCCCTGGCTTGGACTTTTGTATTCTTCAAGACGGAGGCCTGGTGTTGTCTCCTTGGTGCCCCTGGGGCCAGAAGTCCAGCTGTGAACATGGCCACTGGGCTCTCAGAACTTGTACTGTCCCTGCAGGAATCCCCTGGCCACCTCTCCAGGACCCAGCCCACTGAGCAGACGGACACACTGCCACCACCTCAGGCGGGGAGCACCACCGCCAGCTGGCCAGGCCTCCCCTTCCCTGGAAGACAGCCCTTGTTTCACCTCTGCTCAGGCAGATCTGAAGCTCTCCCCTAAGATCTCTGAACAACATCTGTCCCAAGTTTCTGACCAAGAGAGGAAACACGAAGGGATCATACTCACGGAGACGTGGTCGGCTCCGATGACGCCAGACAAGCTGCCAGTCCCGTACTGAATGAAGAAATGGCTCCCCGTCGCACTGTACGTGTTGGACCAGGAAGGGTGGAACCTGGTGTGTGTCTCTGGAAAGCAAGAACATGGCTGTTGCCTAGGCCATCAGCTCCCTGCCTTCATCCCTGCCCTGACACCCCCAGCTTCCAGTTGCTGGCCCAACCTGCCTCAGTTTTCCTGCCACCAGTCCTTTCCTCTGTCCCACAGGGCAGTAGGCACCAAACCTCCCTGATGCAGACCTGCCCGTGCCAGTCTGAGGACACAGTGATGGTCAGGGCCCTCTGGAAAGGTTGGCCATGGCTCCCCTAGTGAGCTACTACCTTCCCCTCTCCGTATGTGGTGGGCTAACAGGGGCCAGATCATTGTCCCTGGGCAAACATAACTGCCTGTGACCTCATGCGGCACACCAAAATCAACACCAGGTGTCAGGCACCAGCAGCAGCCTGTGTCAGCCGTGGTGGGGCAGAGCCTGGCATTCACAGGAAACTCAGGGACCAACAATTGCCACTCCAGGAAATCACTCCCAACTCCTTGCCCAACCCATGGGCACCTAGTCTTGGCGTTTATTCTGTCAGAACGAACCTGAGATATTTTTTCTCTAAAACTTTCCCTGCACAGACTGGGATGCGTTTCCTTAGTTCTTCCTTTTCCAGCCTTCGCAGAGACCTCTGAGTCACCTCTGCCAAGAGGGCCCACCACACGTCGTGTCCCGCCAGCCCCACCTCTGGTGTACTGGGAAGTAGCTCACCAGGCCTCCTTGAAGCGGGTGAACAGTCTGCACTAGAATTTGACCCATCCACCGGCCCAGAAATAGCTACTGGCATGGAACTGTCTCCCACATTCTTTAGGGTGTTCCAAAGGGAGAGAGTCGCCACACACTCAAAAATCTGTATTTTTGGTGGTGGAATTTCCCTCTACCGATTCTGATCAGTGTGAAAGTTGCTAGCTTGGATAGTAGTCAATTTTTCCTTTCTTCCTGGCCCAGCGCTGTTTCTGCTGAAGGCAGCCCTGGGCAGACTCAGAGACAGAGAGTGTGCAGGGTTGGCTGGTCACTGGAACCCCTCCCCTTCCCCCAGAGTGCCAGGCTCCGGATCCCAGGACTGGCCTCAGCCGTTCCCTGTGGGGGCTCCTGGCCCACTTACTGCAGGCCGGGCTGGTGCAGTACACCGAGGGGACCCAGAGGTTGGAGGAGCCGGTGTCGAAGATGACGGTGAAGTTCTGTGGTGGGGAGCCAATGGAGATGGTGCCGAAGTATTCCATCTACAGGCGGGAGAGGGCAGGGAGCTGGGCGTGGGTGCTGCGGAGGGGTAAGGTTCCCAGGGAGAGCTCCTCGGGGCCAGTGCCTTGGCTGGCGCAGGTGGGCTCATAGACCCCGGGAAGGGGCAATCAGAGGTAAAAGGAGCAGAGGAAGGGTTGAGAGGGAGAAAATCAAATCAGTATCCCGATTCGCATCACTGCGAGAATCACTGTGAACAATGCAGAGGAGCCTTGCCCTGCTCATCTCTTTCCTCCCATGGGGAGAGGTCCACACAATTCAGGTGCATTGGGGCTTATTCAGCCAAATTCATGGGAACCCAGAGGGTCAGTCCCTGTGCGTCCTCCTAGAGGAGAAATCCACACTGGCACTCAATGCTGCTGCCCACTAGCCACGACCCAGGCTGAGCCCTCCTGCCCTCTGCCTGCTCCCAGCCCCTGCCCCAGGATGCCTCACATCCAGGTAATTGATGAGGGGCTCGTTGGCACTCTGACCCATCGTGCAGGACTCGGTGAACTGGATCATGTCCAAACTCTGGGATTTCCAGAACTCAGAGAGCTGGCCCCGAGCCCGTAGCTTCTTTCGGAGGGACTGACGCTTCCGCAGGGGCACCCTGAGGACAAAGCCGCAAATGAGGAAGAGATGCGTTTCTGCCTCTCTCTGACCCTCTCCGCCCCAACCCCATTTTCCCAGAGGTTAACGGGGAAATTTCACAGGAGGGGGTCCACAAAATAGCATGCCAGGATTCGGCCAGAATCAGTGCCTGCTCTGCCCACGGCCCGCCCAGTCTTGTGTCTGCTCCTGTAGGCTCTGAGACTCTTAGACTTGAAATGGCCCTCTGTCCCAGAGATGGGCTCTTTGAGGTCTTCTGGAAAAATGGGAGATGTGGGATCAGCTGCAGTTGTATGTGAACTTCATGAGGGGCTGATTTAAAGGCACAGAAAAACTGGGGGCAGCGGTCAGTCCCTGGAGAAGCACTCAGCTCCTCTGAATTGCAGTGCACAGCTGCAGGTCCCTGCTGCTTCCAAACCAAGACAGTCCCTGGGACTCAGGCAGGCAGCTCCGTCAGAGACGGAGGCCAAGGGGTGGCTTGTCATGGGCTGGACACTAGGTGGCCACTTGGTAAACCTTTTCTGAGTCCTCAGCTTCTTCTCCTCTTTGTTTCCCCGTCAGCTTGCCTCTCCTGGGTCAGTCCTAGGCTTCAGTGCAGGGCCCCACTGGGCACATGCTGGGGACCTTACCTGTGCAGTGCTCCTTGGGCCTGCCCCAGGTCCAGGAGCACGAGCAGCAAAAGAACAAGAGTTTTCATTGTACAGCCAGCAACTCCTTTCTCGCTCTGCCGCAGCCTGCCTTCCACCTCTCCTTCCTTCTGTCCCGCAGGGCAGTGGGACCAAATCTCCTTACTGCAGACCTGCCCAGCTCAGTCTGAGGACACAGTGATAAGGCCCCTGGAGTCAATAGCCAGGCCCAGAGCAAACAGTGTGACGGGGTGTTCCCCCTCCACCCCTCGGCTCCTTTCACTCCAGCAGGGGTGGGGATGGGGTGGATCTGGGGTGGGACTGGGAGATCTGTGCACCCCTCTAAGAGTAAGAGGGTTGTCTGAGGCTCCGTATCTCCCAGAGTCTTTGGCAACCGCCCGACCCCAAGAAGCTCCGTATCAGTCAGTTGAGGGAAAACCTCGCCCTGGATGCTGGGCACCACCCCACTGGCTGTTACCCGGAGTCTGTCTGGAGACCTCGAGGGGTGGAAGCTCAGGTGTCCCCTATGGGGAAGGTCTAACTCAAAACGTCAATCGGTTTGTTTTGTCTGTATTTCCTGCTCTCTCCTCACTCCCTCAGGGGCCCCAAGGGCAGTTTACTTCCCCTGGCCAACTTCGAAACAGAAACCACACTCCCCGAAGTCCCTGAAACAGGAAAGTTTGGCTGTCCGTGGTGGAGCCAGTTTTTCTGATCCCAAGGACTTGATGAATTTGGCGCCAAGGGCTGCGGGGAGGATCAGAGGGGAAAACAGAGGCAGCCCTTGAGGGCTAGGGAGGGACCCGGGGGAGGGCGGGGGGGGGGGGAGATGTGGAGCAGGTGCCTATGCGAGTTAACTCAGACTGCCACACAAAGTACCCCAGTCTGCGTGGCTTAAACAACAGACACTTATTTTCTCACGATTCTGGAAGCTAGAAGTCCAAGATCAAGGTGTCAGCAGGGTTGGTTTCTCCTGAGGCCCCTGTCCTTGGCTGGCGGCTGGCCACCTTCTCCTCCCTCATATGGTCTTCCCTCTGTGTGTGTCTGTGTCCAAATGTCCTCTTCTTATTCCGACAGGCACCAGTTATATTGGGTTAGGATCCACACGTAGGACGTCATTCAATCTTAATTACCTCTTCGAAGGTCCCATCACCAAATACAGTCACAGTCTGGGGTGTTAGGACTTCCACATACACATTTTAGAAGACGCAATTCAGCCCGTAACAGTGACGAAGGGCAGCAGGATCCGGCCTCTCAGTGGGACTCCAGTCAAAAAGGTAGGGGTGGCAGGGTGGGTTTAGCACTACGTGAGACCCCGCACCACCTGCCTCTCTCTGTGGACATCCCGCTGACTAAGCAGAGGGCGGGCGTTGTTTCCGTGAGCGCAGGTGGGGAGTGCCAGGAGGAAACGCCTTCCTCTAACCCTGACCCAAGGTGATAGGACACTGTGCCTGGGGGCAGCAGAGGCCATCGTCGTTGTCACACACGACAGCACCCTCGAGCTCTTTCCGTCTCTGAAGCCCAAGAAGCAGGCAAACAGAGTTTGGAGCCAAGTCAAAACCTGCCTTGGGTTACCAAAATGTCAAAAAGACATCAAAAGGGCTTGAGGAACAGGCCAAATCTGTGACCCCTCACCCTAAGGGAACGAAGTCTCTTTGGCATTTGTTCACTTACAAGGAGTCCTTCTCTTCGACCTTTCGTTGGGGACAGAGTCCACGCCCAGAAGGGCAGTGTGAGCCACAGGCGGCTGGAAGTCGAAAGAACTCATTTCAGCACCAAGCTGGGCCATGGTTTGCCCAACCAACAGGTACCTTAATTCCTTCATTTGCCAAATACCCTACTTACACTGCTCAGTTTTAAGGAGGATGAAATACACAAAATAAGGCATGTGGAAGTACTCGAAAAAGTATGATGCTGTCATCAGGACTGAAGACCGTCACTGTAAAGCCCTTGCGTTAGAAGACTCCTTCCAGACCGTGAAGGCAAACCCGCTCACATAACAGAGTAGAACATAGGCACAGAGGCAAAGTGACCAGCCTCACAGTGTGGGGTTCATTTAGTGGCAGAGCCAGGATTAGGGCCCAGGCTTCCTAACTTCCACCCCAGTGGGTTTTCTGCAGAATTACCGTCATTATTACCGAACTGTTGAAATGTGCACAGCCGTGATCCCTCCCTGCTCTCCCATCTTCCAGACCCCCCACAGACCCCCATCATCTCTGTTTACTAAATGGAAAGGGTTTGCTGGCTCAGGCTTGGAAACCAGCTGTCTGGTCCGGGCCACTGACTGGATCATCTGCAAGGAGCTCCAGGGTCAGGATGAATTTTGAAAAGATTAGAAGCAGGAGCTCGGGGACATTTGTCAGAAGTGATGGGTTCTGTACTCTCTGGAAACATCAGGAACTGTATCTGCCTGGGCTACAGGTTACTAGATCCTCCTATGTGGAATTAAATATCACTGTGGACACTTAAATACTTTCTCTAGGGAACAAAAGCCTGTGGGCACATGTGTGATTGTGTGTGTGTGTGTACTTTAAGAAAAGGAAAGGGACAGGGAGGAACATTTGGAGGAGCAGAACTGCGCTGTGTGGACAATAACAGGGCTGTTGTGAAAATTTTCCAAGGGGCAATGGAACTGACCTTCAAAGGAGTATGGGGCTGAGAGACTAGAGAAAGAGGCTGGCAATTCCAAAATTAAACCAGGAGTTTATTAAGGGAACTTACGGACAGAAGTAGAGTCTTGGGCAGCACCAAGATGTCAGATCTCCCCACCGGAAAGGGGAAGGGGCTTGACGTGAATATGTAGCCTTCAGGAACACAGAGACTACATCTCAGTGAACTGGCCCGTCACCGAGAGCATCTTGCGTCTTTAGATGGCGTCAGTCGCATTGAGCAGCAGGAACCATTTCACCCAACAGGGGCATAGTATAGGCAGTGATCCAGTCTCTCAGTATTGGAAGAGGGGCTTTGGAGAGACAGAGAGACCCTCAGAGATGTTGACTGGAGGCTGTTGGACACAAAAGTTTGTCTGTTTCCAGAGCATTTGAAAACTTTTGGTGGTGACACCATCCAATCAACTTAGTGATAAGAGGACGGTTGCTTAGTGCTCTGTGGAAATCGGCTTTATCAGGGCTTGGGAGCCTTAGAGACAGTGTGTCGATGTGGCACCCGAGCAGCTGCTTCCCCTGCATGCTCAGCTGGCTCCCGATCAGAGGGGAGCCAGCGGTCCAGGATGCTCTTGGCTCTGGCTCTGGCTACATTATCAGCTCAGCATGAATGTGACCAAGTGGATAATGTCCCAACCTCATTCTGCTTGAAGTTGATGAATGAAAGAAAGTCTGCTCTGCCGTGTGTGGTACGGTAGAAAGAGGACTGGGATCGACGGCCTGGATCTAGGCTTGCCTCCGCCACTAACTGGCCATTTGATCTTAGATAAATCACTTTTCTCTGAATCTAGTTTCCTTGTCTGCAGAATGAAGAAGTTGGAGTGGATGATAATGACAAGGGACATTTTTGGGTACATGAACTATGTGCCAGGCTCTGATCTGAGCTAAGGACCTTATGAGCATTAGCTCATTCAACCCTCAAACCAACGGATGCTAGGTATTCTTTTTAAGTCCACGTTGCATATGAAATAACTGAGGCACGGATGGTTTAAATAACTTGCCATGGCCAGGAGTCAAACCTAGGTTTGCCTGACTTTAAAGTTGATGATCTGTATTGGATGTGCTCTGGGGTCCAGCATTGAAGGGTTTCTTCCTGGAAGAAAAAGACAGAAAGTGAGAGGGAGGAGGAGAGAGGAAAAGAAGGAGTGAGAATAATTTCCCTCATGGTGGAAAATTCGAGGCCTTTTTATTGTGAGAAGAGAGAAGGCTGTGTGCAGAGTGAGGGGTGGTGGTGCGGAGCTCTGTGATGAGAATCCTGTCATTGCTCATCTTTTGAAAATATTTTCTATTTTACCTTCAAGGATCATTACTATACTGCTGACAGGTGTAACCCCCCCCCCCCGTGTGCCCCTCTGCTAGTAATCCCCTGCCCAGACTCTGAACCATGAAACAGAAAATTTGAGGCGATCAAACTGTTTATTCCTGAAAGAACATAACTGCACAAATGCAAACTTCCCCCTTCTGGCTTGATCTGTTTTGGTTTGGCAAAGCCTCTTGTTTTCATGCAATTGGAAATAAGAAGGATCCAATGTCCCCAGCATCTCACCATGTCAAGAATTCATTTATTCTGAGGCATTACTAAAACCACTGTTAATCATATTATTGGAAAGTGACTTTGGACCAGAAATCGTGGCAGTACAGTTAGCAGAGGGCACAGATACTGGGGAAGTTCCTCACCTGAATACTGCATGTATGTGCATGTGTGTGTGCATGTGCACATGTGTGTGTTGTGTGTCCCTGCACCTGTAAGCAGGAAGAGCAGCTCACGCCTCCCGTGCGCCAGTCCTCACACCAGCACCACCAGCTTCTGTGCTTGTTACTGAGCCCAGGTGTTGCAAGCAGACAAAGCAGCGTTTGGCTTGCAACTCTGCCCCTTAACAGATGGATGTGTGACATTTGGGTTGTTTGGTAGTGTCAGTTCTCCCACTGTGCAAAAGACAGAATGATTTCCTTGCAGGATGATATGAGGATTCCAGAGACCACCCTCAGGATGAGCGCTTTTTACGCCCCCTAGCCCTGCACTTGACACCAAGTAAGCACTCTGCACTGTACGCTGGCTACAGCCAAAGTACCAGGGCACGCGCCTGCGGGTAACTGAGTGCCTGCTTTATGCAACACACTGCTCTAAGTGATAGGGGACTCAAGACTTGGAAAATTTTAGCTTCAGGTAAAAAGTTGTAAGTCTAGCAACTAATGTGTATGCTAAAGCTTTTGTTTCAGAAACTACAGATAAGGCCTGTCCTGGCTCCTGGGAAAACAGCTGACCTCCTGGGGCACTGCTAAAGATGACCTCCTGGGGACAGGTGGAGGCATCTGGACCTTTGTGTTCCAGGGAGAGACAGAAGACCACCACCCCTGGGAACAGCTAACTGCCCAGGACAGGAATGTCACAGCTTCTTTCACCTAATCCTCCCTGAATCTCAGAGCCCTCACCACACCTTGTTTATTCCCTGCTATAAAAAGTCTGGCCTGGAAACAGAAGACAAGATAGTCTGTTAGTGTATGAACCTGCCCTCTTGTCAGATCACCGGCCATCTGAACAAAGCACCCATAAAGATTCAATCGCTGTCATTGCCTATTGGGTTTGGTAGTGACAGGCAGCCCAAATGCCGGTGTCTTTTCCGGTTACATAAGTACTGTGAATGTCTTCACTCAAATAATGCTCTCAACAGTCCCATCGGGTAAGCGATCCATGAGGGTAAAGCAATTTGTCCAGGGTCACACAACTGGTAATGATGGAACCAGGCTTGACTCCAGAAGTCTCTCAGTCGAGTCTGTGATCTTACACAAATCTGGGGTGCTGTCTGCAGCTTATAGATACGTTACTGTGTGTATCAATGGCCTAAAATACATTATGGGGATCATCCACCTTGATGTGTACTTTAATTGTCCAGGGAATTTATCTAAGCTTCAGCTTGGATAAACCTGTCCTCAGCTCTTTCTGTGTGACTAGAGGCTTCACCATTTAAAGGCTAGAAAATGAAAATGCTCTCTGACCCCTAGTTTCCTTATCTATAAAATGGGGTTATTAGGAAGATTAAATAAAAGCTTATATGGAAATGCATGACACACAGTAAATTCTCAACAAATACCTGGTTAAATACGTATTAAAAGGGGAAGAGAGCTGAAACAGGCCAATGTGGCAGAAACCAGGTGCCTCTCCTTTGTGACTGCCACCGGCTTTCCTTTTCAGATTGCTGCTGACGGGGTGGGGGTGGGGGGCGCTTGGCAGTGCTCCCTCCTCCAGGATTCACTTCCTCTTCCGGGACTGCTGGGCTGTTTTAGGCCTATTAGTTTTGCAATGCTTGTAGACTTGTTACTGGACAGGGACCAAGCTGGAGCAGGTCTGCCTTGGGCCAGTCTGTTGTGTGTGAGTTCTTGACCTCATGCATGAAAGATTTCACTATAGGAGTCCAGGTGATTTTGAGAGTACATTTATTAAAGCTGGGGACAGTGGGGCTGGAGATGTAAATTTGGGAAACATTGGCATATAGAAGGTGGCTAAAGCTAGGCTACTACCTGAGAGTGATACAGGGTGCAGCCAAGGGCGGGGGGCCCAAAAATAGGGATTTACAATGGGGCCCAAAACTCAGGATGTCCAGGAAAAATTAGAAAGACATATAGGATGTCCTCACCCCTTCCCCCTCAGGTGTGAGTTGGGGAAGGGACACATGGAGCAGGAACATGCAGAGCTGTTTTGTGCAGCCACAGCTTTGCAGCTAACCTCTGGCATGGCCATTTAACATATGTATAACCTTTGGCTGGTTGCACAGATATGTTAAATAGCTGTGGCCATGCTCTGAGCAGGGGGATGGAAAGGGACTCCCCCCACCAAGATGTAACTAGGGGGCAGGTCCCCGGAGTTACAGTGTCTGTGTGGGAACTTGGAGAAGATTGGCTCCATGACATGGGGTCACACCTGCCCAGACTCACGATGGCAGCCCAGTAAACTTGGAATACAGGAGTGCCAACAGGTGTAACTGATTGTAGGAGGAGTCGGAAATGGGGATGCAGAGGAAGGTTGACGTGGGGATTTAAACCCAGACATGGCAGCCATTAGGAGGAGATTCCACTCAGTTTCACCAGAGTGCAGACCCCCACAGCTTTGATGGAGAGGGAGAGCCATGAAGTTTTGCCAGAGTGGGGAGCCCTTCCCTGCAGCTCTGGTAGAAGAGGACCACATGGCTTTGGGGGGCTCCCTTTGGCTGCGTGGCCTGGGAAGCAGGAGAGACATTTCCTGGAAGAAGTGTGGAAGAAGGGTGGAAGAAGTCTTGCCAGTAGGCCATGAGAAGGTGCCCCATGGCTTTGGACTAAGTAGAGATCCTGCCTGGACGGCGACACAGCTGACGGTGTCAGGAGCCTGGATCCTGGACGTTTGCTTCTTCTCCTGAGTTACGGTACCCCGAATTAGGGCAGGGGGGAAGGAAGCACTGTGGGTGTCTGTGTGTATCCAAAAGGACATTGATATTTTAATGAAGACATTAGGTCACTACTTTAAGTCTGCATAGCATTAAATAAACATTTTCTTTCCTTTTCACAGATCTCTGGCATTGAGAGATACCTTTCCTTAAGGCGACAGACAATTGAGCCCAGTAGGGGTTTTTTCCGGTGGTAGTATACTGTGACCCCCGTTGGCCCTGTGAGTGGTGTGTCTATGCTTGCTCTGTAACAAGAGCTGCATGGGTGGAGAGGAGGAGAAGCCCCAGAACTGTGCTCTGAAGCCCACAGGTGGGTGGAGGAAGAATGAGTAAAGGAGGCCAAGAAAGAGCATGGCGGGGGTGCAGGAAAACCATGTTACCTCCTCCAGGAGGCTCCCAGCAGCCTAGATCTAAGGAGCCTCTACCCCACTTCCCAGTTTTTCTGGATCCATTTAGTTTGCAGGAATGAGTACATCTGTAATTCTCTCGTATTGTTTCTTTACTGCCTGTCTCCCCCACTGGCGATCATCGCTGACTCAGTGCCTGACTCAGAGTAGGCACTCAATACATCTTTGTTGAATGAATGAGTGGATGAATGAAAACAAAGAATCCCTGTGCACAGTCCCCAAAACAAAAACGATGGCTCTAAAATTACAAAAAAAAAAAAAAAAAAAAAAGTGCAGGTCTCCTATATTCTCCACGGACAATATTCCCTGTGTGCAGGGTTGCATAAAAGTCGTATACTAAGTATGATTTAAAAGCACCTGTTCTACCTGGTGTCGAGGCCTGAAGTCGCATCACTGTCCATCCATACCCTGGAGTGAGGCACGACCTTCTCAGCACAGTGCCTAGCATCTAGTTAGCATTTGATACATTTGAGCCATTCCTTTGATAATTAGTTTGTCTTTTAAAAATGCCAATATCCCTGGAAAAGATGGCCCACAGAGTCATTAACTCCCTGGCATAAATTAGTTTGCCAGCAGCACTAGTTAGGGAGGGACCTTAAAGTGGGCACAGGTGTGGGTTGCTGAATGGGAGAAAGTAGCCAAAAAATGCTAGGGAATCTAAGGCAAATCTCAATTTGTGGTTTTGCTGAGGCCCACGCCTGCATGGCATAAAGATTGTTCTACGAGCTGCATCAGCCATTGGCTTTTCATTTCGGGGTTGGTGAGTCTCCCCCGAGCCCAGCCAGGCCCTGGAGGAAATGAAGAGACTTTCAAGGGAGGGGCGAGGGAAAGAGGTTGGGGTTGGGTGGAGCACAGCCTGCAGTGAGAGCAGCTGCGTCTTCAACATGGATGGCTCCTCCTGCCGCTGCTGCTCACCCTGGAGACAGGTAACTGGTTCCTTTAGGGCTGAGACTCCGCTTTCAGTTTCTTTGCTACTGATCTGAAATCTGGGCGCACCCAGTATAAAGTGGGCAATTTCTGGGGCCTCAAAGAATGGGGGAACCAGGTACCTTGTTCCCTTAAACTGCCCCCTCAGGTGCTGTATACCCCAACTTCCAAGTCAGAGGCACAATATGACAATGGTTTAGGCGGACATTGGGAAGGAATACTGTCCTCGTGGTTGTGGTGTGTCTAAGGCTTACAGGAAAAGGACTGGGCTACAGGTTCCGAGCCTTATCGTAGGTAGTTTGGGAAACTACAGGCAAATGTGTATTGTTGGAGAAATTTCCCCCATCAGTCCTAGGTCCCAAACTAGACCGTGAGCACCTTGAAAGCAGGAACCATGCTCTAGTCTAGACTTTTTGGTCCCCCCAAACCCGGCACGGTGCTTGGCACGAGGAGATTTGTCTACATCTGTGTGGTCCAGCTCGGTGAACACTTGAAATGTGTCTAGCCTAAATTGGGATGTGCTATCAGTGTAAAGTGCATACCAATTTCAAAGACTTAGTAGGAAAAAAAGAACATAAAATAGCTCATTAATAATTATTTATATCAGTGCAAGTTGAAATAATCATTATTTGGATATATGAGGTTAAATAAAATATAGTACTAGATTAATGTTACCTGTTTCTTTTTATTTATTTGTTTGTTTGTTTCTTTTCAAATGTGGCTGCTAGCACGTTTTGAGTGACATCTGTGGTCTGCATCGTGTCTCTGTTGCACAGCCCTGGTCTGTGCTGCCCTGGCCTCCCTTCTCCCGCCCTCTCTCACTTCTCTCAGCTGTCCAGTCAGACTAGCAACACTCTCTTCTCTGGGCCTTTTAAACCATCAGAATCTTTTATCGTCCAGAGTAAGATCTTGTGGGTATTTCATTTTTGTTGCGTCACTTATTGCACCTGAGCAAAGGCCTTGCTCATGCCACGTAATCTGTAATCATACCCTTTGTTCTTGGATAAAGGAATTCAAGTGGGAGCAAGTAGGAAGCAGACCAACTTTTATTAGGCACCAGGGCTACCAGCGTTAGAAATGTTATGTCCTTTAAATTTATTTCCATGACAGCTTTGTGAGATAGGTGGTATTTACTTTTTTAGATAAAGAAACTGAGGCTCAGAGAGCTTTAATAACTTACCCAAGACCACCCATGGAGTAAGGAGCGCAGGGTCAGAGTTTGAGTCCTTGTGTGCCTGGCTAAAGGGCAAGTTTTTCCCCCACCAGTAGCGTGGGCTTCATTTTTGCATCATTTGAAACAAGTCTAGGGTGAGCAACAGGGAAGTGGGAGGAGGAGAGAGGGGGAAAAGGTACAAAGAATAAGTAGCATAGATGGTGGGTAGAAAATAGACAGGGGGAGGGCAAGAATAGTGTGGGAAATGTAGAAGCTAAAGAACTTAGGACACATGGACATGAACTAAAGGTGGGGAATGTGAGTGGGGGGTGTGCAGGGTGGAGGGGAATGAAGGGGGGAAAATAGGACAACTGTAATAGCATAATCAATAAAATATATTAAAAAAGAACAGTGGGAACTTTTCAGATGACAAGCAAATTAAATTGTGTAAAATGTACAAAACAAAACAAAAAAAAAAAGAAATGAGTCTACAGGGCTTCCCCCACTTATTTGCAGGTCCTGTTATGCCTGTACACAGAAGGGGCTCATTAAGGAGACCCTGGGTGATTTATTCTTTATCACAGATTTCTGGACTGTGCAAAGAGCAAGCCCATGGCAGGGCCTCAGGACCCCTGCTCGCATTCTAGGCCTGGTGTGGCCCCTGACTCATCCGGGACAAGTAGCTCTTGCTTCTGTTAAATGAGGCACTTCGAAACCTGCGATCCCAGGCCTGCTGCTGGGGAAACGGAGTAAGGTTGCCCTAGTGGCTTAATCCGTAATGGGCTTCACCTGGAATTAGAGGAATTTTTTTTCTGAATAGGATTTGTTTCTTAATATTCTGAGAACCTGTTATCTTCTCATGTCCAAATTTCTGTTGAATGTACTGAAAAAGAAATTTCAGGCAAGGGAGTTCCCATTCTGTGGGTGGTCAGGAAATCTCAAGTTCATTTTCCAGGACTGGGGGGCTCTGATGCCCACTCGGTTTCACATGACGCATGTCTTGGGAATTTTGATGGGTATCATCGCTCTAATGACTAGAAATTCCTCATTATCTGTTTAGCAGTGGCAGACAGAAGAATGCCCAGTCTCTTCATAAACCCCTTATTAGTCCCCCTGGAAAGCCCTTTACAAGAGCAGCATCAAAGCTGGGACCCCCTGACAGCCTCTCCCCTTTTCAAAGCTGAATGCAAAGAGGAGCGAGTCCAGCCTGGGGGCTCCTCCAGCTGCAGCTCTGATTAGTCAACCGGCAGCTAAGCTCCGGAAGTCCCACGCCCCCTCCCCAAACCCGAGCCTTATTCAAGCCTCTTCATTCAGTGCCCACTAATTGCTCTAAGAAGGCCTATGAAGATTAATTTTCCAAATGAGTCACCATTCTTGTTCTCAATTTCTGGAGGGTTAATTTAAGTGTCCTGCAGTAGTTCTATGAATGAATGAATTTCAGAGTGAATGGTGATTTTTATCTAATTTAGCAGAACCGTAAATTAATTCACTGCTAGTCTTTGTCACCTTGGGGTTTAAAAAATGGGTCAGGGAATATATCCTTTATCTAAATCCCTTTGAACCCTGCTTCTTGGGTTCAGGGTGGGGTGGGGGAAGGGACAGAAAGAACTGTTAGTAAGGATTTGAAAACCTATTTCTTTCTTAGGTGCACTTATTAGCAGTTAAGTGCCTGTGTATTTTTCAACAACCACTAACTAGTCAGGACCCTGGCTGAAATGTAAATGAAAAGGGGGGAATGTTATGTGAGCAAAAGCCCTATTAAAGTACTTCTGGAACACAGACAAAAAAACAAACTCTTTCAAAGATCTTTCAACGTATTGACAATGGAGTCACCAAGGCATATGTTATCTTCCAATTAATTTTTTTCTGTGAGAATCCATAAGGAAAAAAAATGATGGAGGGTAACCTAATTTGGCAGGCAGCAGCTTCAATGGGAAGAACAAGATAAAGATGTTTTTCTCTTTTGCTTAAAAAAGCTTTATACTCACCTAAAAGACCATGACATCCAGAAACGGGCTATATGAAAAAACAAAGGCAAAAATGACCTTAATTTGAACAAGACTGTAAGAACATGTCATTACTCCAGGGAACTGTGTGGTACTTTCAGAATCTGCTGAGGCAAATTTACGTGCAGTTTTAACTGGGTATAGAGCCTTTCAAGGCAGAGAGCACATAGTAGGCACTCAATAAATGCTGAATAAATAGGACATGGTGAGGAGCCAGCTCTTTGCTGACTTGCCTCTCCCATTGGCCCTATAGCATCTGAAAGGGCTGTGCCTCCCCTGAAGCTTAGGGGAACAGAGTGGGACACACACATGCTGCTCAGTGGTCGACGGAATAATGGGGAGAGAAAGCCAAACTTCGCTTCCTAAGGTCAAAGCGCTGTCCCTGCTTGGATCTAAGGCTCCTGATGGAGCAGGCTTGGCAGTTCCGCCCTGGGACTGCCCAGTGGGGAACAAAGATGAGGGAGGGAGTGGCAAAGAGGGCACCAAGAGAACAGAGCTCCCGGGAGGAAGAGGGAGCACTTTCGCTGCAGCTAATGGGGCTGGAGGGCCAGGGCAGAAGGTGCCGGAGGACCATGGTTGGACTCTGGATGCCAATATGTGGGTGATCCAGCAAGTCCTTTCTGCGCTGGCACAAAGAGGAAAAGACCACGGAAAACTGGCTGGAATGCCCAGCAAGTGAGGGAAGAGCAGGGCAGGCTGGAGAGTGGAGAGCAGGAGGTTCTTGGGCTAGAACCCCGGGTCCTTGCTGCAGGCAGCGGACAACGACTGGCGCTTTCCTTTCAGCAGTCCCTCTTTACACATGTATTTATTTACCATGGACTCTGCACAGGGCATTGAATTTCCAAACAAGCTAAATAGAAAGTGACTGTAAGGAGCCCAGGCACTCGGTGCACGAGGTCAGGGTGACATTTACTGAGGTGTTTTGAAATAGAATCTCAGGAAAGTGCAGACAGTTTCACCCTTGCCCATCGCATATCAAAATAGCTGCATGGCAAAGGCAGAGGTTCTTGCAAAGCTGCTTCGCTGACCTACATTAAAAATAGCAGACCTTATAAGAAAGAGGGCAGAGCAACAAGATAAATTATGAGATCTGTTAGATGCAAGATCGTATGCTCTGTAAATAGAAGGGAAAACCCAGGATGGTAAAAAAGTTTTACTGTTGTGAGATATTTTTTTCCTGCTGAGTTCACAGGCGGCTTCAGTTATGCCCAGGCTGCCTTTTGGCAATTCCGCTCACCTCTGCACACCAGCATTCTGTTATTGCCTCTTATTGATTGACAATATGGTGTGAACATTTTCCCCCATCAACAAATTTGTTTCCCAAGATCACTTTACTGGCCAATTCTGTTCCACCTTACAAAAGTCCCCGACTGACACGACAACCCACCTTTACCGGGTGTTAAAGGTGTTCCTCGGTGCCACTGTTGCCAGTGACTTGGCAGTCACCACCTTCCAGCCACTCTTGCCACACACACCCTTGGCTACTGCTCACTCTGAGTAAATCCCTTTAGGTAGAGTTGCTGGGTCAAAGGAAGATGGATGTTTTCCAAGCTTTGTGATACATATCACCAGTTGCCCTTCCCAAAGATTGTAACAATTTGCATTCCTGCCAGAGTGTCCTTCTTAGAACATCTTGCCAGGCTGAACATTGTCATTCTTTAAAAAAAAGATCTTATTATTTATTTATTTTTTATATTTATATACTTTTACTGAGGTAACGTTGGTTGATGACATTACATAAATTTCAGCATGCAGATTTTTAATTCTGCGTCTGCGCACCCTATTGTGTGCTTGCCTTCAAAAGTCTGGTTTCCATCTGTCACCGCATCTTTGACTCTGAACCCACTTTGCCCTCCCCCCATCCTTCCCCCCAGGTAACACCATTCTGTTGTCTGCACCAATGAGTTTGTTTTGTTTTGTTTGTTCATTGTTACTTTTTTGTTTTATATTCTACATATGATTTTTGTCCTTTTCTAGCTGACTTATTTCACTTAGTATAATACCCTCAAATCCATCCACGTTGTCACAAATGTCAATATTTCATCATTTTCATGGGTGAGTAGTGTTCCATCGTATATATGTACTCCACATTTTCTTTACCCAATTGTCTATTGATGAACACTTAGGTCGTTTCCATTTTTGGCTATTGTAAATAATACTGCAGTGAACATAGGGGTGCCTATGTCTTTTTGTATTAGTGTTTTGAGTTTCTTTGGATAAATACCTGGAAGTGGGATTGCTGGGTCATGTGATAGTGCTATTCTTAATTTTCTGAGGAATCTCTATACTGTTTTCTATAGTGACTGCAGCAATTTACAATCCCACCAATGGTGCATGAGGATTCCCTTTTGTCCACATTCTCACCAATACTCGTTATTTCTTGTCTTTTCAATAATAGCTATTCTGACAGGTGAGATCTCATGGTGGTTTTGATTTGCATTTCCCTAATAATTCGTAATGTTAAATATCATTTCCTGTACCCATTGGCCATCTGTATATCTTCCTTAGAAAAATGTCTATTCAGATACTCTGCCCAGTTTTTCCTCCCATCCAAGTACTAACCAGGCCCAACACTGTTTAGCTTCCGATAGCAGGCGAGATCAGGTGCATTCAAGGTTGTGTGGCTGTAGGCTGTCTAGTTTGTAATGGGTTTGTTTGCCTGAGAGAGAGAGAGAGAGAGAGAGAGAGAGAGAGAGAGAGAGAGAGAGAGAGAGAGAGAGAAACATCAGTGTCGGATCGAACTTGAAGCCTAGGTATGTGCTTTGACCAGGGATCGAACCTGCAACACTTTTGGTGTATGGGACAATGCTCCAACCAACTGAGCCACCTGGCCAGGGCTCAAGTAAAATCTTGTCAAGTTAGTAGATTATGTACTTCTCAATAACAACAAAGCAAACATGTTATTTCTACATAAATTGTATACATAAAACCATTGGACACATAATACTGTAAAATCAGTGTTTTTTGTCACAATCATTAGGAATATAAAATCTCTGGGATATAACAATTTGTAATAAGATAATTTCAGTTACAAAGTAATTTTCACAAAAACAAAACTTTCTGTGGTAATTTCAGAGCTTTCTTATTCCAATATCTTATTTTCTATAGAAATGGTCACTAGATTTGACGGACTTCCTTGTGACATTGTGAATGTTAAGTGGTTGGGAAATTAAATGTGAGAGGCTGTCTTTTCCGGTGGTAGCGGGTGCCGTCAGATGGTTAATGCATCCTGAGAGCTGCAGTGCTTTCAGTGAACTGCGTCCCGCACATCACTGCTGCGAACACACGAGGCACTGCACACGTGTCAACTGCCTGTGAGAAAGTGGCTTGAGGATTTTAGTTTCTCTTACACCGACACCTCATCGTTGTCGCACTTTCTGTCATGTTTTTCACCTTCCATCATATATTTTTAATGATTGAAGATCATGTTTACCATAATTTTTCAAATTACACGTGTCATCCAACGAAGTCATAAGATTCTTTAAGTATGAAACTTTTTTAAAAAAGAGATATTGCTGTTTCCAAAACAGGAAAAAACTGATTTTGATATTGGCCTTGGGATTATACAAGAACTAGTCACAGGGTGCACTGCTAAAATGGGTTTTCCTTTCCTGTTTGCAGCCCTTTCTATTTTTGGAGAAGTTGGCATCGATGCCAAGAGACTAAAATTTGTTTAGCATCAATAATATGTATTTTGTAAACTTTGTTTTTTTGTCACAAGTTTTGTAAACCCATTGATGTTTTCAAAGGCATTGCGTACATTATTTTTTGAGTTTTGCTTACTTTGATATTTATGTTGTCAAAATATTGTCATATGTTGTGATTGTGTTGTCATTAATTTTTTGGCAAATTAGTGCTGAGCAAATAGACTTTTAAAAATACTTTTTAAGCCCTGGCTGGGTGGTTCAGTTGGTTGGAGCATCGTCATGTACACCAAAAGTTTGAAGGTTTGATTCCCTATCAGGACACACACCTAGGTTGCAGGTTCAATCCCTGGTCGGGGCTCATACGGGAGGCAACCGATTGATGTTTCTGTCTCTCTTTCCCCCTCTTTCCCTTCCTCTCTCTCTAAGGTCAGTAAACATATCCTCAGGTGAGGATTAAAAAAATAATAAAAAATATATTTTTTCAAAAGTGTAGCTTTGGCTTGTGTTCTAGAATCTATATCTTTACTAACAATTTCTAACAAGAATGTTCCATATTGTCTCTAAGTGAGTTTTCTGAGTCACACTGATTTCAAATTGACTTTTTCATTGCGTATTTGACAGTAGTCTCAAATTTATGTTTCATTGTTGTTTTTAATACTCTCCAATGTTTTGCTGAAGTCAAACAGTTCTTGGATGATATGATAGAATTTGATGACATCTAAAGAAGTTTTTGCTATATTATTCATTAATAAATTTAAAGAATGGGCAACCTTAGAACATTTGGGGGGAATCTTATGTTGAAATCCATTAAGTTTGTCATAAAATTTTTTGCATTATTGTTGTATTGCTGCCTCCTCAAATTATTATGGCCTAGATTCGGTGGGGTTTTTTTTGTAGATGGTCTACTAAAAATCTGTGCAATCCTTCTCCAGTGGTATCACTTATTATGGAAAATGTTTTTAATGTTTTATATAGACCGTATATTTCATATAGATATATGATTTCAGCAAATGAAGAACATTCTTTTTTATTTTTAAATATGTTTTATTGATTATGCTATTACAGTTGTCCCAGAAAATTCTTTTTATAATGCTCATACATTTTCTTGGATGATCCTCTGAATGCTAGATAATATCTTGCTAAAATCAGAACTGTGTTCATTATATATTCAACTAGAACATGCCAATATTTTCCTCATTACTTTTCTGTTTTGCAGCATTAATAATTAGATATATTTCAAATCAGATTTGAAATTTGAATATACACTACTATTGGTATTTATTTCAGATTCTTCATGTTTACCAAAAAAAGGTGCTAAAATGCTCCAATTTTTGTATTCTTTCTTATTTTCCAGTTGATTTTTCATTCTCGAAGAGCTGGCAAAATGCTGATTCCTTGAAGAATAATAAAGTAATGAGAACCTAGTGATTTTTTTCCCCACACCATTTGAAAAAATTTGTGTCTCCTTTATTTCCCAAAACTTCCAACCTGTATTATCTTTTGTAAAGTAAAGTTTTTTAGTTGATGTGGGTTGTTTTCAACTAGAGTCCACCCTTGTTTCCTACTGAGATTACATGGCTACATTTTTGGAGCTTGCATTTTTTTCTACTCTTTCTTTCTTTCTTTTTTAAAATCTATTTGATTGATTATGTTATTTTTTCTACTTTTTCTTGAAATCCATCAGTTATGGGTGACAATGGCAACATTTCTGTGATGCAGTCACTGAAACCAACAACTCTGAACTCTTATTTTACTTGTTTATTTTTCTGCATTCCACCTTTTCCCCCCAAATTTATTCAACAGTACAAATAGTTTTATTTTAGTTCTTCTGTAGGCAGGTTTTCATTTTGTATTTTTGGCTTGATATTTTCCCCCCAATACCTTGGGAGAAATAATATATGAACTTAGTATTTAATTTTAGAATTTGTAACTTTAAAAAATAATATATAACAATCTATGAAATTTTTCTGTAGTTAATTTTGTCCTGAAGAAATTTCTTTTAACAATCCATAAACAATAGCTATGCGTTAACTAGCAGTTCATTATATAAGTCTCTAATTTATGGATTACAGAAAATAATTACTTTGTAGATATGTAATGGTAAATGAATGTTAATTACTACAGACATGAATTACATCATAATGAAAATCTGGTAGGTTAAAATTAAGAACTCTGAGCTATCATTTGGGCAGACAGTATGAATTATGCAAAATTTTTAACTTATCTAATACACAAATACTAATAGAGGATTTTTTAAATTTTAGATAAAATTCAAAACAGATGGAAAAGCACCTCCCTGTTTGAAAGCACTAGTCACTGTAAATTATTTTTTAGATTTTATTTATTTATTTTTAGAGAGGGGGGAGGGAGAAGGAAAGGGAGAGAGACATCCATGAGACAGAGAAACATCGACCGGCTGCCTCTCACATGTGCCTAGACTGGCACTGAAACTGCAACCCAGGCAGGTGCCATGACTGGGAATAGAACCAGCGATCCCTTACTTTGTGGGATGATGCCCAACCAATGTAGCCACACCAGTCAGGGCATTAGATGTCTTAAATTAGCAAGGTCTTGATTAAAGTCAGTCTGCCTCAACTTATGAAGCAGGTAAATGTCAACACTGTCAGAAAAAGTCTTTAAGGAAAAGGTAAAAGTCTTATTCCATACATTAAAAAATTATCATAATACATTTTTGCTAGATAAGACATTTTATTGTTATCCGCCAGAAAATTATCATAATAAGAATATATCAATAATTCACCTACCTTTGGAGTTAACAGTTACATAAAAATGTGGAAAAATTAAAAATGATGACAGAGTCTACAATATAGGCAGTTCTCTTAGCTGACATGTCCTTGAGCAGTAAATGACTCAAACAACTGTCCTTGGCTTCTCTAAACATTTATGTGGCCATTATAATTAAAACATGCTCCCAAGTACATGGAAACAGTCTGCGTAGTAAATGGAGGAAGCATAAGGGATTGTGAGACCTATATTCGGATAATCCTCACTCTATATTCTGTGCCCTTTGGCAGTTGACTCCCCACGCCCCTCAGTCACCTCATCTACAAAGGGGGAGGAGTACACCTAATCCTTCCAACTGCCACCTGGCAGCCACAGGAGATGGCCCCAGTTCTGAGTAATGAAGGAAATTAGGAGATATGCGTGAGGTTTTATTAGGCACTTGATAAAATGTGCTTCCTTAACACACTGTATTATGTTTTTCAAATTGAACGAAGCATAATATATGTGCAGGCCCAGTACAGGACAGTAATTCTAACAAGTTTGGGATCAGTTTCCGTTCAGTCATCTGTGGTCGGTTGTCAGTTTCACATGTTCGCTGGTGACCGTTTCTGTAGGAGCCCAAGAGGCTGACATTCTGACTTGCTTAGGAAACCAAATGTGAAGCAGTTGTATGAGGCTTGCAAAGAAGCCACTGAAATCTGAAAACATAAGCTGATTTTTAAAGCAACCCACAACCAGCAAATGACTCCGTTATAAACCTCAACGGGTTTATAAACATAGTGTTTCTATTTTGAGAAATGAAATTTTGCAAAAGCAACCAGAAAAACATTTAAAGTCACAGAAATGGTGAGAATATTTACTTCAGAGGAAGCCAAAAGGAAGCTGGCTTGAACATCTTCTTCCCCTCTGTTCCTGATGGCCCTGATTGATTACCGCAGTGCGTGTGTGGCCAGCCTAGAAAACAAGAAGTGTTTCCAATCTTTTCTTTGCTCATCAAGCATTTACTGTGGATCTCCTATGTCCCAGGCGCTGGCCTCCATGTTGGGGAGATAAATCAGATCAGCCGTGATCTCCTTGGTCCATACAGGGCTCTCAAATCTAGTTTGTGAATTTTTTTTTTACTGAAAATATTTCTTCTTTTTATTGTTGTTCAAGTACATTTGTCTCCATTTTCACCCCACCATGCCCCCTCACCCCATCCATCCCCACCTCCCACCCTCGAGCCCACCCCCTTTGGCTTTGTCCATGTGTCCTTCATACATGTTCCTTGATGCCCCCACCCATTTTCCCCTATTATCCCTGTCTCTCCTCCTCTCTGATTAGTGTCAGATTGTTCTTTGTTTCAATGTCTCTGGTTGTATTTTGCTTGTTTGTTTGTTTTGTTGATTAGGTTCCTGTTAAAGGTGAGATCATATAATATTTGTCTTTCACTGCCTGGCTTATTTCACTTAGCACAATGCTCTCCAGTTCCATCCATGCTGTCACAAAGGGTAGGAGCTCCTTCTTTCTTTCTGCTGCATAGAATTCCATTGTGTAAATGTACCACAGTTTTTTGATCCATTCATTTACTGATGGGCACCTGGGTTGCTTCCAGCACTTGGCTATTGTAAATTGTGCTGCTGTGAACATAGCAGTGCATAGGTTCTTCTGAATTGGTGTTTTAGGGTTCTTAGGGTATAATCCCAGCAGTGGAATTTCTGGGTCAAAAGGCACTTCCATTTTTAGTTTTCTGAGGAAATTCCATACTGATTTCCACAGCGGCTGCACTAGTCTGCGTTCCCACCAACAGTGCACTAGGATTCCCTTTCCTCCACAACCTCTCCAACACTTGTTTGTTGTTTTGTTTACAATGCCCATTCTCACCAGTGTGAAGTGGTATCTCATTTTGGTTTTAATTTGCATCTCTCTCATGGCTAGTGATGTTGAGCATCTTTACATCCGTCTCTGGGCCCTGTGTGTGTCCTCCTTGGAGAATTGTCTGTTCAGGCCTTTGCCCATTTTTTAATTGGATTGTTTGTCTTTCTGGAGTGGAGTTGTGTGAGTTCTTTATATATTTTGGAGATCAGACCCTTGTCTGAGGTATCATCTGCAAATATGTTTTCCCATATGGTTGGTTCTCTTTTGATTTTAATGCTATTTTCTTTAGCTGTGAAGAAGCTTTTTATTTTGATGAAGTCCCATTTGTTTATTCTTTCCTGTAGGTCTTTTACTCTAGGGGACGTATTGGTGAAAATATTGCTGCGTGGACTGAGATTTTCCTGCTTATGTTCGCTAGAACTTTTATTTAAGTCACAACTTATATCTAGGTCTTTTATCCACCTTGAAGTTATTTTTGTGTATGGTGTAAGTTGGTAGTTGAGTTTCATTTTTTTACATGTAGCTATCCAGATGTCCTAACACCATTTGTTCATATCAATAGATGCAGAAAAAGCATTTGATAAGGTACAGCACCCATTTACGATAAAAACACTCAGCAAAGTGGGAGTAGAGGGAGCATTCCTCAACATGATAAAGGTCATATATGAAAAACCTACAGCAAAGATCATACTCAATGGGCAAAAACTAAAAGCTTTCCCACTAAGATCAGGAACAAGACAAGGATGTTCGCTTTCACCACTTCTATTCAACATAGTATTGGAAGTCCTAGCCACAGCAATTAGACAAGAGAAATAAGAGGCATCCAAATTGGAAAGGAGGAAACAAAACTGCCACTGTTTGCAGATGACATGATAGTGTACATAGAAAACCCTATAGACTCCACCGAAAAGCTGCTTGACCTAATAAATGAATTTGGCAAAACAGCAGGGTTCTAAGTCAATACTCAGAAATCAAAGGCATTTTTATACACCAACAATGAAAGATCGGGATCAGAAATCAAGAAAAAAAATCCCATTTGCCATAGCAACAAGAAAAATAAAGTGTATAGGAATAAATCTTACCAAAGAGGTGAAAGACCTGTACTCAGAAAACTACACAACACTGAAGAAAAAAATTAAGGAAGACACAAATAAATGGAAGCATATACCGTGTTTATGGATTGCAAGAATCAACATCATCAAAATGTCCATACTATCCAAAGCAATTTGTAGATTCAACGCAATCCCTATTAAAGGACCAATGACATACTTCACAGATATAGAACAAACATTTCAGAAGTTTATATGGAACCATAAATGACTCTGAATAGCTGCAGCAACTTTGAGAAAGAAGAGCAAAGTAGGAGGGATCACAATACCTGATATCAAACTGTATTGCAAGGCCCTGTAATCAAAACAGTATGGTACCGGCATAAGAAGAGACACACCAACCAATGGAACAGAATAGAGAGCCCAGAAATAAACCCAAGTCTTTATGGACAATTAACATTTAACAAAGGGAATAGAAGCATAAAATGGAGTAAAAATAGCCTCTTGAACTTTTTAAAAAATTTATTTAATTTTATTGTATTTTTTTGCCTTTACCATTTAGTCCCCTTATACTGTCTCTCCCCAGCAACCACCACACTGTTGTCCATGTCCATGAGTCCTTTTCCTTTTCACTCAATCTTTCTTGCACCCTATGTTCCCAAGGTTCTGTCCCTCTTTCCTTCTGCCATCCAAGGTGACAGCTTCCCTTCATTTTTAGGTGCCCAGTCCTTCTTTTATCAGTGATTTCAGATGTTCATTCAGGGGGAGATGACTGCATGTTGCAACTGCTATGCCTTGTGTCATTCACCTTGAGCACTTTGGTATGCCTGTAGTCTCAGCACTGCCCATAGAAGCCCTTCCCATTGTCCAGGACCAGCACAAATGCCACCTCCTCCATGTAGCCTTCCCTTATCACCCAAGTTAGGAATGACTTGTCTTTCCTTTCTGATCCAATAGTTCTTTGTACCTCATTTTAGCACTGACCTTATACCTGCCTTTGTTACAGCTGTTGGGGTTAGTGGGGTCTGTGATAGACTGAGGCAAGAGAGTGAGGTGGGACAGCACTCTCTGAGCCCAGGGCCCATGGCCAGTTCCTCTCTACCCCTACAGCCTAACCCTGTGGCATACATACCATATACTAGTAATAAATAAATAAATAAATAAATAAATAAATAAAAAAAAATAAAGCTGGATTGGATTTTCTTTTCCCTTGATTCTAGCTGTCCAGAATTAGCTTGATCAAACTCCTCTGTGGGTGGCATCGCCATCCTGCGTCCATGTGTTGCTCTTATGTTGTATTTATTTACTATTTTTTGGTCTCCTTTCTTTCCCACGTCCATTGCCTCCCATCTACCCATCCCTCCTCTGCCATACACACATACTCTTGTGTATTAAAGTGCAACCTCCTAATCAGACTAAACAGCTGTAAGGTCATTTACACATTTGTGTGAGCGCAAATGAGACTTGATATTGTTTTGGACTGAATTTGCCTTGGACTAAGAGAATGGAGCACTTCATTGGCATTTCAGGCTGCAGCAGACAGCAAGACAGTGCTGTGGGTGGGGCAGGTGACCCCAGGAGTCACGATGGGAGGCAGTCAACAGCTGGGTCTGGCCCAGGGGCTTGAGGCTTCCACTCCCTTTCCCAGCCCCCTCAACCTCAGAGCCTTGCTCCTCCAACCACTGGGCTCTGCCCCTCTGGTAGACCTGTGTACACAGCCGCCACATTGCCAACCAGGAGGCCCTAGAAAGTTCTCTCTTCTATCTGTCCTCCTTGACATATATATACTGCTGTTTGAGAACACTCATTTCTGTTCCTCCTGCATCTTTGGGTTTGCAGCCCGAGGGACCACAGCGTTGGTGAAATGCCCCGCTCCTGGTGTTGGGTGAGGAGACAGTGCAAGTGCTGAGACCAGCAGTTCTCTTCTCATCTCAGGGCCCTTCCTACTCTTAAAAACCATCAAGGCCCTCAAAGAGCTATTATTTATGTAGGTGCTATCTATCTATATTTACCACGTTAGAAATGAAAACTAAGAACATTTATAAATATTTAATTAATTTAAAAATAGTGCTGAAACCTCTACATATTAGCATAACATTAAAAAAATAAACATATTTTCTAAAACTTAAAAAATGTAGTGAAAGGAGAGGCATTGTTTTACATTTTTGCCAATCTCATTAATGTCACTATCTGGCTGGACAAGTCAGAGCATGTTCTCCTTCTGCTTCTGCATTCAGTGTTGCCATGTCACTCATCAGGTGGCCAAGACTCCACTGCGCACCTGAGAAAGACCGGAAGTGAAACAGGCAAGTAGCATCTCAGTACTATTATGAAAATAGTTCGGACCTCACCAACCCTCTGGAAGGACCGCTGGAACCCCTACGGGGTCCTCGGGCAACGCTTTGAGAACCGCCTGCCATCTTAGATAATCGGTTTCTCCATGGAAAAGCCATTCCCAGTTCATCCTTAGGGTCGGGGTTTTAGGCAGACTCTGGTTTGGAAAACTTGGAAATCTTTGTGTTTTCGAGGGTTACCCCACCCGTCACAGTCATCTGGGGAAACACCGCAGGTATTCTCGTGATGCTTCTCATACTGATGGCATTTGGGTGCTGACCGGTGGGGCGCGGGGGCAGGAGGGAGGCAGCCTTGAGGAGTCCTGGACGTTCTGTTGAATACCCATGGTGGTGTTGGGTCCTTGACCTTGGAGGGAACAGCCCAAGGCCATTTAGGGTGATATCTGGTTAATAACGTGGATGGTCAGTTGGGTAACACTACATTTTAGATTTTTTAAAAGTAACACTGCTTAAAATTTAAATTACAAAACTAGTAACTATTCCTCTAATTCTACACATATATTCACTATGATGTTGGTACACATTTAATAATTGTAACATCATTTGAACAAAAAAATTAGAAACAATCTCAATGTCTACTACCGTGGGCATCCATAGAATAAAATAGTCACAGCTGAAAAAAGAATGAGAAAGTTCTGTGTGTGCTAATAATAAATTAACTCCAGGATATACCAGGTACTTTAAAGAGCAAGAGGCAGAATAGCTCATACAGCCTGCTGTCATCTGTGGGGGAAAAACTGTACTGTGCGTGTGTCTGCTCGTGCGTGCATACGGCAGACAATAAATTGGAAATTGTTGCCTCCAGGGTGCGAACTAGTGGCTGGGGTAAAGGGCAGAAGAGCATCTTTTCAACATTATTCTTTTGTACCTTTTAAATTCTGAATTATATGAATACTACCTAATAAGACAAATACATTTAGGAGCCTCAAACTGCAAACAATTATATTCTCTTCTCCTTCCAAAATGAAAAATAAAAACAATTCCCAACTCTTATAGTCCCCAAAAGTGTTCTTAGTATTCCTTGAGCAGTAGTGTGATTATTAGAAGAAATGTACAATGTATAAGCTGACACGTGCAAAGGGGACACTAGAAGGATTCAACAAGATGCACTTGTGAAAAGCACCAGTCATCTTTGTAATCGTGCCTTATTCTTCTTCTCACTTTTGCCTCATTTCACAAATAGGGAAACTGAGTCTAGGCAGGCTAAGTTCGCCATGCACATCATCTGGGCTCTTGTTAGGCAGGGGATTTCCTGACTGCTCCTGCAGATCCCTTTGGGAGGATGTGGCGGTGGGCGGGGGTGGGGGGAGGCTGGGAGTGACAGATCCTCTTTCGTTTGGTCTCAAACACACCTCTCTCCTTGCCTCCCTCCCGAAATATGGGCTGAAGGCCATGGCAGAGTGAAAGGCTTGGGTCTGCACCTTTCCCACTCTCTGTCCCAGGCCACCCGCACACCCAGGCAAGGCACCTCCTCCAGGGTCCTCCAGGACATTGCTCTTGGTGTTTGGTAGACATAGCTCCTTTCTCCAAAACTGGCACCACCCAGTTCAACTTTCTCACATTATAATGCAATTTGGGTGGTTCAGAGTGACTTTGGGCTGATTCAAGTCAACTTTTTTAGACGTTAAAGATTTGCCAACAATTAGGGATTCAGAAGTCTGTGGTGGAGGCTCGCTATGATCCGATAGAGGTTGAGGGGCCCTGGTCAGGGTGCTCTAAAGGAGTCTTTGGCATTCATTCATTCACTCACTCATTCGTTCAATACACATATATCAAATATATCAAACCTATTCATGGCGTGAGGCACTGTTCTAGGCACCAGGGACAGAACGATGACCAGAACAGATAGGCACTGTTCTTTCGGAGCTTACATTCTTGTGAAGAGAGCCTGACAACAATCAAGTAAACTACTAAATGATCGAGGTGAATTCATATACTAATACAACAGAGGGTGTTGTGGCAGAGGGCCTGGGGGGCTGACTTTGGATCATGTGCTTGGGGAAGGCCTATTTGAAGATGCCTTTCTTAAGAGAGGAATGCTATCTCAATGCCTCCCCTCCAGTGGTGAGATTCTAACATTCTCCCCATCCAACAGGTTTCTGTGAAGGAATAAAGAAATGGAGGAAAATAGTGGTTCCAGCTTCCTGGGGTCCTGTGTTTGCCAGCTGCTGCAAAACACATCTAAGAAGATCTGTTTCCAGCTAAAGGGGACCACCTGTCCCAGAAACCTCAGTACCTGGGACAAGAGCCTCCTGAGTAGACCTCTTGTCGAAATGAATTGGACTAACTGTGGGTTCCAGGACTCCAGAGCCAGCAATGCCTCCATGAACAACACCACACCATTGCCCTGCTTGGGTAAGACCCCTGAAAGTAGGCAAAGTGGCTATTTTGTTAAATCATAGTTTGAACATTTACAGCTTAACCCTGTGATGTAGGGATTTGTGCTGTGTCCATCTCACAGATGAAGAAAACAAGGTTCAGAATGATTACCTGGTTGTCCTGAGATCACACAGTTAAGAAGTGCCTGAGATTCATGTCACTGGGCTCTGAATCTTAGGCTCTTTCAGGACCTCATCCTCCACACTTATTCCCCTCATCCAATAACCTTCCTCCGCCTTCCCAGGAGATGTCCTTGCCTTTCTGACCCTGGATAGACACCCTCATGCAGTCTGTCCTTTTAGCTATAGACAGGTGTGTTTTACCCCAGCCAGCATCCCCCAGCTGGTGCCCCAGGGTCTCCTCTCATTCCTCTAGACTTATGTGTGACACCTCACTCTCACTCACCACCCTGCTCCCCCACACATCAAGCCCTGTGTCTTGGTACCTTACCTTGGGTGTCAGTGCTGTGGGCACTGGGATAATCTGGTTTCCAAGTTCCCTTCCTACCCCCTTGCCCAGAAGGTGGGCTAGAGCTGTCAAAGAGAAACTTGGTGAGGTCAGCAGACTTACTCAGAAGGGGGACAGGGAAAGAGGCAGAGAGGAAGTGAGCTGTTAGGTGCCTCACACAATTCTGTCTAGCCTTAGTGTCCCAGGAGGCTGTAATTCTTGCTGCTCTCACCCCTGAATGCTATTTAACATCAGATTGCCCCTGTAATCCCGTATGTATGATGTCTGTCCAGAGGTGTCCAGCCATGTCATGTGAAAAATAGAGACATTTATTGAAAAAGATACAAGATACAAGAAACATTGTACATAAGACAATAACGCCTCAGTCCCCTTCAAAGTAGGCACCTTGGGACCTCACACAATTCTCCCAATTGCCATCAGCTGCCCTGTCGTATTTTCCTGAATCTCATTGACAGTCTGAAATCTCTTCCCTTTCAAAGGTGATTTTAGTTTTGGGAAAAGCCACAAGTCACAGGGTGCCAAATCTGGGTTGTAGAGGGACTTAGTCACCTGGGTGATTTGATGTTCCACCAAAAAAACTCTTCATGAAATGTGATGCATGAGTGGTTACATTGTTGTGATGAAGCAGCCAATCACCAGTTGCCCATAGCTGCAGCCTTCTGAATCATCTGAATAGTTTCTGCAGAGGAATGGTCAAGCTTAATGCAAAATTCACTGCAGATTCATTGTTGTACTCAGTCATTTTGAATGTGATGGGCCACACGGTACACATACTCAGTCAATGGCGTCTACCACTCCCACCGACTAGTACAGTGAAGTCATTACGTTCACACATGAACATTCCAATCTACTCTCCTTGGCTGCCAGGTTACATCGATGTTACGCAAGCCATTCTCATTATATTAGCAATGGCTAGACGTTTTTCGGACATCTTTATTCTTCTACCTCACCTTGGCAGCAATCTTTGCTTTTGTGTGTCTGAGTAGCCAGCTTCCCCAGACATGTATTTGGAGAGGTGCTGCCTGCAAGGGGGGTGTTGAATCATGCAGCTCGATTTCATGGGGGAGGAAATAGGAAGAGGCCTGACTGCAAGGAAAGGGAGCTTTGGGGGTGCAGTTGAAAACACAGACTCAGGTCCTGGATCCAGCACTTACCTGGGACACCTGTGTTACCCTGAGTTTCCTCATCTGTAGAGCAGGAGAATTTGGCTAGATATGTTTTAAGATTACTTCTAACTCTAAAAATCCAGGGATAGGCATGGCTGGAGAGGGGTCAGGCTTGGGGTCTCCATCCCTTGAAGCAGGAAAAATTTTTTCAAAGTGTGAACAATAGAAGCCCCACCTCCTCACCAGAGCACAGACAGGCTCTCACACCTGCCTCTTCCTCCTAGTTCCAGCCCAACTAGCTGATGTCCTGACCCCTTCCCCCTTCCTCACATGCCCTTCCCAGGGTACGGAACAGTGGCATCATCCTGGTTTTCTTTTTTCTGGACATCCTGTTATAGAAGGTAACCTTTAACCCTTTGTCAGAATGGTAGAACTCAAGAGTAAAATGATCACACAAAAACAGCCTAGTGTCATGTGCATAAACATATAATTTTAAGTCAGAGAGATGTGATTTCAAGCCTAAACTCTGTCACTTTCTACCTCTATGATCCTGAACTGGTTTCTATGCTGTGAGATGGGAATAATAATTGTCTTATCTCATTGCCTATTTATGAAGATTAAATGAGATAATAAATGTGCCTGGCACATATTGAATTACCAATAAAGATCCATTTAGATCCTGTAGAGTTTATTTGCATGTGGGTTGTCTTAGTCAGTCTGGGCTGCTGTAACAAATTACTATAGACTGGGTGGCTTATAAATGACAGAAATTTATTTCTCACAGTTCTGGATGCTGATAAGTTCACGATTAAGGCGCTGGTGCATTCAGTGTCTGGTGAGAGCCCACTTCCTGGTTCATAGACCACAGCTGTCTTCTGTTTCCTCACGGATGGCAGGCAAGGAGGGGGCTCTCCAGGGTCTCCTTTGTAGGGTCTCATCTGTTCATGAGAGCTCCACTCTCGTGACTTAATCATCTCCCAAAGGCCCCACTTCCTAAAACCATCACATTGGGGGTTAGGTTTTAACATATGGATTTGGGCAGGACATAAACATTTGGTATATAGCCTGTGTGTAAAAATTGCCCTCAAATCTCCTTTGCTTTTCCTCTCTGTCCCTTTCTGCAGAGAACATCACCACCCTGACGCCGGGGGCTACACCTAGAGAACTTAACAGGTGGGTGAGGGAAGGGCTAGACCTGTAGAGGAATAGTGAGGATTTTGGAGAGGGGTTCTTCTTGGCCCAGATGTGAAGATTGGTGTGGGTGGGACCATGGAGATTGGCCATGGAGACTGAGACAGAGAAGAGAGGCTTCAAATGGAGGCAGGAGGTGGAAGCCCAGAACTTGGAGAGTTTCTGCAGCAGCAGGGGCCACAGGGTGATTTTGTGGGTGGTCAGCATCGAGGCTAGACAGGGCAGCTGGGTGGCTGTCCTCAGTTCTCTTATTTGCTTTCCTCAGCTTCAGCACAGCAGCCATAGCTATTTCTGGCTCCATTGGTGTCGTGGCCGTCATCTTGCTCCTAGTGGGTCTCTTGTCCATGGCCCTGAAGAAATGGAGGCATGAGAGTGAGTTGAACAAGTTGGCCCTGGAACTGAAAATGTAGAAAGGGGAGAAACTTGGGTGGCAGTGGGGGAGTATTTTCTTGGGGGAAGCTTTGGGAAAGGGGAAGGGTGGGTAAGCTACGGGGTCTGTTCCCTGGGTTGCCATGGATTCTGGATGGAGCAATAAGACTTATTTATGACACAAGTTCCTTATGCTGAAAGCCATATATAAATACTCTGCATACACACTCATTTATTATATGCATCAGCTAAAAGAAATATTGATGCCAAATAATCTCATCTAAAAACAACAAAATTATAAAGTATACTAACACTCTCCCTGTCTCTTCCTGAGCATTTAGCTCAGCCTCAGAGGCACAATGGATTGAACACAGTGGATTTTGAATTTCAGAGTTTAACCCTAAGTTCAGCAATCAATCAAGTAAAGCTGGTTACTGCCCCAACTCAGCTGACTCTGAGTTTATTAATTTTTCTAGGACTTTTTAAGAAACAACTGAAGCATAGGACCAACTTTCTCCACAAATCCTTGGTAAGGACACCATTGAGTAATGACTGGAGAGGCTTCCAGTTGCCTCCACCATGACTTCATGCTCTTTCCTAGACAGACCCTATGCAGGCGTGGTGGGGTGAGGCAGAAAACAACTCCAAAAGAAATGTTTTTGAAAATTGGGGAGGATCTGGGGCTTGTTCAGCAAGAACCCAGTGTTCCGCTTGCTGTCCAGTAGGGAGCCCAGCAGAGGGCATTGTCTCTGGTCTTTGGCACCCAGCTTTCTGACTCTAACCGGCTGGGGGGTCATGTCTCTAAAGGAGCCTTCCTGCCATGTTGATGCCATATATTCCAACGTGATCAACCTGGCCCCCTGGAAAGAGGATGACTTTGCTGTCTACGCCAACATGCCCCCTTTTGATCACCCCAGGAGGACATCGCCACACCAAGTGGAATACGCCTCCATTGTATTCTACTGATGGCAAGCTGATGAGATGCTCCAGCATGGAGAGTCAGACCTGTGGCCTGGCTGGATCCTGATACAGCTTTCGCTTTAGATGTGTATGTGTGTGTGTGTTTTAAAAAGTATATAAAACATACTCTGACAAAGGTAAATGTGTATTTCTTCTTATTTATTGGAAGCAAAGTACAATCTAAGGGAAAGGAGTGACAAGGGACATGAGCTGCTCAACCACCCATCACCACAGGTTCCTGAGATGGACTGGCCCACAAAGGAGCCCTTTCTAGCTCTCACCCCCACTGAGGCTGGGGCTGAGGGAGGAGTTCATATTTAGGGCCCAGCTGCTGATTTTGCCTGTCCTGTTCTGCCCTGTCAGGAATTAACACCCCGCAGGAGTTGATGATGAGTCACGTTCATGTCTGTGGAGATGTGGATGGCTGACTACCTTGGATGTATGGACAATATACCAAGGGTGGGCGGACTGCTCACTGAGGGAGTGAGACTTGATAAGCTCCCACAAAGAATGAGCTTTCACCTGGGAAAGGAGCTGGGGAAGGAGCACCTAGTGGGAAGTGGGCTGCATGTCACCACTGGGGATAGCTCCCGTGGGGACCTTAGAAGATGTCTTACTCCTTCTTCCCTTCATTTAAAAACATTAAACACCACCATGACCTAGACTCTGGGACTATAACAGTGAACCCAACAGGCAAATCCTTGCCCTCGAGGGAGGGGAAGACAGGAAATAAATAAACAAGCACATACTCAGATAGCCATACAATGGCACGTGCTGTGGAGAAAAATAAAACAAGGTCTAGAAGGTAGGGCCTACCAGGTGGGAGCAAGTTGCTATGAGATAGTCAGGGAAGGCCTCACTGACATTTGACCTAGAGGAAATGAGAAAGTAAGACCCAAGGATAGATGAGGAAGAGCATTCAGGAAGAAGGAACAGCAAGTGCAAAGGCTCTGAGGTGGAGTGAGCCTTACATGGCCCAAGAACAGTGAGGAGGTGAGTGTGTCTGAAGTGGAGGGGGTGGCATGGAGAAATGAGATCCAGGCAGCAAGTCACCTCCAGAGTCTGGGAATCAGTGTCGCAGGGCAGCACTTCCCACAGCGTTGTCCATGGAACGTTAGTGCGGAGCCCCTGGTCCTTTGGGGATTCTGCCTCTGCCTGAAGCACTCTCCACACTCCTGCTGCTCTTACCTGTTAACCTGCAGATTCCCTCTCACTCGCTGAAGCTGGATTCCAGTCTCCACCCTAATCTTGTCATCACCCAAGGCAACGTCAGTGGCAACATAGGCTGACAGTCCTCCCTCCCTCAGGACTCAAGTGTCCCCAAAGTATATTCTTCTAGTTATGGGGGATATTAATCGGTGTTGGGTGAAGAGTAAGTGAGATCTATAACCAGATAAGTTTGGGAAATAATGAACAAGCAAAGAGAAATGGAGAAAAAAAAAAGAATCTTTCACTTAAAACCAAAGCTGATGGAAGCCACTACCAACAAGAAAACAGCCTATACTCCATCCACATACAGGGGCTGGTGAGGGGAGGGGAGGGTGGGAAGGACACATGACAATTTCCAAGCCTCTGCCACCTTTTCCATGGTGCTGAAGAGCACATCCCAACACAGAGAGCCCTTTGTGTTAGCAGAAATATGTGGTGACCATGTGCCTTGGTCTGCTGGGGACTTTCCCGGTATGCATCTGTTACCCCTGCAAAATTATTATTAGGTCCCCTTTCACTCTTGCAAGCATCATAGTTTGAATAATAAGGTATGTGGTCACCTGTTAACAAGGCTCTGAAAGTGCAAAAGTAGGCCCAAGAGATCAAGTAAGGATGGGAAAGTGAAGCTGTTTTGTACAATGAGTGAGGAGAAGGAAGTTGGGTGGGAGAGGAGGAGGCTGGAAGAATCAGAGTTGGGAAGATAACAGGAAAGTTTCCAGAGGAAAGGGGTCTAAAATCACTCAGGAGACTTCCAATGCTCCAAACCTCAGTAATGCTGGTGCAGGTATTTAGGGAAAGGGGAAATCCTGCAAAGGGGACTGAAATCCACATCTTGGTCATCAGAGAGCAGAAAGAAGGGGGAAGTGGTAAGAGATGCAATATGAGTGAGCTGGACAATCCAGGGTGAGGCTGAACTCAGAAGCAGAAGTGACTACAAGAGCACAAGCCTCTGGAAATTCTCAGAAACTCCAGGGAGGGCGCCAGAGTTTCCAAATAACCTATGATCAGAAGGTTGAGCCAATTGTGTTTCAATCTTTTGAGTGTGTTTGCGTGTGTACGTTTCAGTCTTAATGGACAGGTTGACCTTAGCATAAATCTGGGTTGTAAAATTTAAACAGGTTCCTTTATTGCAAGATTTCTCAGAGCCTTAAATATGTAATGCACTTTGGGAACAGACATGTATTTAGTATTCTTTAAACTCCCTCTTCTCCACAGAGCATCTTATAGGACAGGGAGCATTCCTTGTAACACCCAATGGGAAGAGCTTGTTTAAGGGGTACCTGCCCAGGTGGCACTGCCCCAGGGGGCCCCAGCCACCAGGCTAACTGCTTCTTCCCAGGAAGAGTGCAGAGTGGCCATTAGACTTCCACATGGTCAAATGGGGTGGCTGGGCTCAGCCTGAAGCCAGGACACCCCCTCTACTGGCCTTGGCCCAGCAGCCCCAAGTTCATATGGAGGTAGCAAAAGACATCTCTCTAGCGCAGTAGCTCTCAGCTGGGAACAATTTTACTCCCCCTGTCAGGGGACATTTGCAAATATCTGGAGACATCTTTGATTGTCACAACAGGGCAGAGCTACTGGCCTCTAGTGGGTGGAGGCCAGAGATGCAGTTAAACATCCCGCAGTGCACCGAACAGCAGCCACTCCCCCCACGCCCCCCACAGATAGAAATCCTGCACACACAGTGTTGAAGTGCTGCTGTTGAGAAACCACTCCCTAGGGCCTTGCTGGAGCTCCTGTGAGCCTGTCCTGGTGCTGGCTCCTACAGGCATCTCGAAGATGTTGCCCAGGCTCTCTGTGCCCCGAGCTTGGGACCCATGGTGACTCCAGCAACAGTAAAATGAGCACTACCTAATAATTAAGAAATCTCAGCCACTAGAAGAATGGATGACCAACCATCCTGATTTGCCTGAGATTCCCAGTCACTACTGAGAGTTCCAGGTTCCAGGAAATCCCTCGGGTCTGGGCTATTAACCGCTAGGACTCTCCAATACTGGATTAGGCTTTGTGGTTTTGGAGCAAGCAACTGCCCTTCTCAGTGAAGATGGGAGAAACCTGGACATTTCCAGCTAAAGCCCAGAGGAAAGTGAGTTGTATGCTGTAAAGAGGCCCAGGTCTTGGGCACTAGGACAAATTTCTCCAGCTTGTCTTCAAAAGAAGCTGTTTACATCCCTAGCAGGGCGGGGGTAGCTGTCTTCCTCTCCTTGCCAGCCGCCTGCACCCACAGCTCCAGCCTGCATCATACTTTGCATTTTGCTGAAGGAGGGAATGGGTGCTGCTCTTCTAGAAGATTCTTGGGAAATTCTGTTCATTGGGCTGGGGAGTTTCTCAATGTTTGGCCATGTGGCAGTTATTTCTCCTGGGAAAGCATAATTTTGCAAGGCTCTGAACATCCCCAAAGAAAAGGTAGGTATGTGTTTCAACAAAGGCAGGAATTTGGAACATGAAACGTTTTGCAAAGTCCTGAGAGAAATCTCTGTGTGACTGGAAATGAGGCCCACTTGCTGTCTTAATTTCCCTATCGGAAGGTAGAAAAAGCTAGCTGCTCCGTGCCAGGCAGGGAGGAGTACTTTTTCACTGACATTATTTATCATTACTGGCCCATAGTGATACTAAAAAGCAGAGGGTCTTTATTTGGTTTTCTTATTTTAAATCCTCTGCAGACAATGCACCCCTGCGAGGCCTGCTTCCAGGATGCATGGCTCCCACTGCCACCTGCCCACCCCCTTCTCCACGCTCCTGTCAGTTGTCAGTCTTGGCCTTTGACTTATAGCGTAAAACCTTAGTCAAGTTAATGAATGTCCCTAAGTCCAGGTTTTCTCATCTGTAGAATGAAAATAATGATCACAACCTCACAGATAGGTGTTGTCTAATGAAGTTATATCAAAGTATTCTGCACACTACACTATGGAAAATGTAAAGAATCATTATCAACTGATGGTATCACAGTGATAAGGAACTATTTTTCACTGATTAATTGAAGGGACTGGATCAGCAGGACTGTTTTGCCCTTGTGAGAAGAAAGTGGCCATTATCAGTTACCACCTTTTTTTTTTTTTTTTTTTTGAGGACCTGCTTCAAGTATCATTTGGCAACAGTGCCTCGTGAACAGGAACTCAACTAAAAATCAATCGCTGGCCCCTAATTTTTCACTTCCTTAGGAACTGATGATCCAGGTGGGGCGTGGAAACAGATACAAAACAGCAGAGGAAAATGTGTGTGCCATGAAGGCTAGCCCCGATGGAGGAAAGGACACACTCAGTGTGCCACTTATTAGAAGTGATGAGTGTGGAAGGGTGGACCTTGTCCCCAAAGGATTCTTGTTTTTATAGGAGGTTGCATTCCAGGCTTTGTAAAAATAGTTGATTCCCTTAATATACTCAGAAAATGTGTTTCTGGGCATAGATGTTAAAAACTCCATTTACTGGATTCACTGATGTCTCATAGATACACTCCAACTAGGGCAATCTAAACTAGGCAAGCAAAGTGTAAGAACAGCCAGAAGCCCCATTGAGTTACATGGATGTTCCTTGAGGCTTAACATCTGTCTCTTTGCCATGTCCTTGGGGTCCCCTTGGCAGGCTCTATCTGTCCCTCTGATATTGGAGCACCTAGGGGCTTTTGCCTGGCACTTTGCCCTCTGATTTCACTCCCAAAGACTTCAGTGACATCTGCTTGCTGCTTGCTGCCTTTGAAATCTGCACCCTCCCACTGCTGACAGACACATGCATCTAACCGCTTCCCGGGCTGCACCTTTTGTGTGTATAATAACGACACTAATGGCGATAATGACACACTGTGCCATCTTCACAATGTGTAAACACTTACATCATCTTTACACATGGATTGTGAGTGCCTCACATATGTTAACTCATATAATTCTCACAAAAGCACTTGAGAAAGCCATTAGTAACTTCATCTCCAAGAAGCTGAGTCACAAAGAGGTTAGGAAACAGCGACAAGATGGCAGAGCCAGTGTGGCTTCACTGTCTTGGTCCTTAACCACTGTGTGTCCTGGCCCCTGTGCTGACTCATGCATCAGGAGCAGAAGGCACCCCGCTGCTCCTTCATGACGCCCCATCTCACTCAGTCACCCACTTGCCCAGCTACAAATCTATGAGTCACCTTGGAATTCTCTTCCTCCCTCTGCCACTCCAAGCAGCAGTTCAATCACCAAATCCTATCACTTCTACCTCCTACATATTTTAAAAATCTGTTTAATTGCCTCTTTCTCTTCTCCAATCTATTCTCCACATTACAGACTCTGATCTTGTCTCCTTTTAATTCATTGATGCACCATCAGTGGGTTCTTGTCCATGGGATAAATTCAAACTTCCTAACAAGCCTACAGGATCCTTCGTGATCCTGCCCACACCTACCTTTCTGGCCTGTCACTCCCTGCCTCCCTTTCCCCCTTTCCTTTTACCTTGGCTAGTTCTCAGTGTTTCAAACTCACAGGGCTCTTTCTGCCCACACTGAGCCTCTACTCACGCCCTTCCCGCTGCCTGTAGCCTCCGTAGGTCAGAGATGAGGCTGTCTCCGACCAAAGACTGTGACAAGCCCCTGTGCTGCATGTTCCCTGGCTGCCTTTCTCTTTCCACAATAGAGCATTTATCACACCTTTGTGTCATTTCTCATCTGAAGTCCATGATCCCAACTGTGTGAGGATAGGGACTGTGTCTATCTCTTCACCTCTGTATCCCAAGTGCTTAGCCAGGTGCATTGCAGATCATCAAGAAATAATTGTAGAATGAATGAATGAACCATTTGGAGGGAATAGCATAGTGAGCATAGTGGCAAAGCCCTCAATATCTTATGAATACTTTTTAAATATCAGTTTAACTGAGATAGAATTCACATAACGTCCAACTCACTCATTCAAAGTATAAAATTCCGTATTTTTTAGTATATTCACAGAGGTGTGCAATTGTCACCACAATCAATTTTAGAACATTTCCATTACCCCAGAAGAAACCCTGCAGTTGTTCTTCATTTCTCCCTTCATTATTTTTTAAAGACAACAAACCTAACATCGGTAGACTGTTTTACGGTTAGCAGAGTACTTCATGCGTGCTCATTGATTCGTAAACAATTCTGTGGGGTGGGCATCTTCATGCATCTGTTACTGAGTTTAAACTTCAGTCTATAGAGTGAAGTCTTTAATCAATAAAGAATTTCATCTGCCCTGACTGGTGTGACTCAGGGGGTTGGGCATCATCCCACAAAGCGAAAGGTGGTGGTTCATTCCCAGTCAGGGCACCTGCCTGTGTTGCGGGCCACATCCCAGGTTGGGGGAGGGCAAGAGGCAACCGGCTGATGTTTCTCTTGCACATCAATGTTTGCCTCCCTCTTCTCCCTCTCTAAAAATAAATAAACAAAATCTTAAAAAAATAAATAAAAATAAAGGATTTAATCTGAAAGGAGGGGAGGGTTGGTGGGAGTAGCAAGGGGGTGAGAATATCCTGTCTACAAACTGCCAACTCTGGAAAGGCACGAGGCCGTGTGCTCCCTGTGTGTTTTCCTGAGAATTTAGGGTGTAGCACTGTGCCTGAAGCCATGTGTCTACAGAACTTATAACTGGTGCGAAAGCCAATTAGGGGATAGAGAGGTAGAAAAAACATTGCGTAAAGCAAATGGCTTTTGAATTTGAATCCTGATTCTGCTACTTACTACAACTCTATGAATTTGAGCAAGTTAACATTCTCAACAATCAGTTTCTTTCTTATAAAACATTATCCACAATAATTATATCCTAAGAACCCTGAAACACCAACCCAAAAGAACCTATGCACCCCAATGTTCATAGCAGCACAATTTACAATAGCCAAGTGCTGGAAGCAACCCAGGTGCCCATCAGTAAATGAATGGATCAAAAAACTATGGTACATTTACACAATGGAATTCTACGCAGCAGAAAGAAAGAAGGAGCTCCTACCCTTCGCAACAGCAAGGATGGAACTGGAGAGCATTATGCTAAGCGAAATAAGCCAGGCAGTGAAAGACAAATACCATATGGTCTCACCTTTAATGGGAACCTAATCAACAAAACAAACAAGTAAAATATAACCAAAGACACTGAAATTGAGAACAGGCTGACTGTGACCAGAGGGGAGAGGGGAGGGAATTTCAAGGGAAAAGGGGAAGGGTTTACAGGAACAAGTATAAAGGACACATGGACTAAAACTAGGAGGGGTGGAAATGGGAGGGAGGTGGGGAGGGCTGGGACAGTGGACCGGGATGGGAGTAAAAGACAGAAAACTGTACAAGAACAACAATTAAAATAAAATTTAAAAAATAAAATAAAACATTATCCACAATATCTTCCTTGTATGTTGTGAGAATTAAATGAGTTAGTATATATGGAGCAACTGGTACCCTTGCTGGTGCTCAATAAATAGTAAAACATTTTGTTACTAATAATAAACAGACTTAAAAATATAAGTTAATATATCCATGGGAATAAAAATGCGTAATTACTGAAAAGTGATACCTCATGGCTATCCAGCTCGTAGTGAAACGGACAGGCTCGAATACTGCTCAGGGGACACGCTCTGAAAGCGGAAGGCCAGTGTGATGCAGAAGCAGCACATACACTTTTCTTCGATTTAGACACCCGCTCCTGGAACTTAATCCTAAAGAAATCCCCCACCCAAACCAGCGTGTGCACCCTCATCCATCATGCTGGTGTCTCCCACGGTGAAAACTTTGGAAACAACTGAATGATGCAAGGGGTGCTTTGGAATTTAGGGTCATATTAGCAAAATGGGAGGTTAGGCAGCGATTACAGGTACTGTGAAACCTGTTTGGGCGCAGAGGGACCCACACTTGCAGATGCCCTAAACTGGGAGGGGCCTGGAAGAGTGTGAAGAGAGAGAAAAGCTAGCCTAGTGCCTGAGATGCTGCTAAAAGGGTAGCTGGCTGCCAGGTGGTGGGAGCTTTATAGATTTGTTCAGGATCTTGGATTTCATCCTAAGTGCAACGGGAAGCCACTGGAGAGTTTTAAGCAGAGAGTGTCATAACCAGAATTCTGAGTTTTAAAAGCTCGTTTGGAAATCTCTTTTTTTTTAACTCCAAGTATGCAAGTAAAGCATTATGCAAAAATGTATTAGGGTGATTGGATAGTAAGCAGGGTTTTTTCTGCCCTTTTCAAAAATTCCTAACCCTATTGACACACCATTTTCAGATGTGATTCTCTGGCAGAGAGGAGCTGTGTCCTCTGGCAGACATTGTGTCCTGCAGATGTTGGAGACCCAGTGCAAGGGGAAAAGGGCTTGGGAGGGATGTGGTCTTACAGACGCGTATGGTGGGTGGGAGGTGAAACTATGTCATTCATCTCCATCAGCTGCTTTTTCTCCAACAGGTGATAAACTATCAAAAATAGCTTCCTGCTGATGTTACAGCTGTGATAACTTTGTTTATCACTGTTTTGATCTCCCCTGAACCCTGTCTTTGAGGCTGGAGTCTGTCAGCTGGAAGCAGAGAGAGAGGAGGGCCATGTTGCCCAGGGCTTGGCAGAGGAGACTTAGGAGTGGGGATGTTCGAAGAGCACCAGCAAATCCATTCCCAGTGACCTCTGGGCAGGAGCAGGATACGTGCCTTTGTGAACTAATCACTCATCTTCAGCAAGAGCATGTAATTAGTCAGTGTGTGAGATGCAGATGTATCCATCCGCTGTTAGAGAGCACTTCAATTTACTTCCTCATGTATTCATGCCGCAGAACATTTGCTGAGCACCTATTAGGTACAGATGGAGTTATGGCAGCCAGGGATACAGAGAAGAAAACACAGACTGTCAATAATTCTTACTTTACTTTTTAGAGCAGAGTCACAGATTATCTAATCAAAACCCCTCACAACTCCGAGTGACAAACGTGTAGCCCGGAGAGGTTGAATGCCTCTGATCTCCAGGTCACTGAGGTCTAAGCCCAGTTGGCTTTCCATTGTTGCAACCCTCTCCTAATGACAGTACACATGGATGACCCTGAATATGTCACGTTCAAAGATTCTTAACAACTACCTGATGTTGATGAGCACTGGAGTGGCATCATGGAAGGTTCCAGTCCAAGAGTGGTCCATGCGGATGAGCAGAGCAGTGTGAATGTTACACAACATCTACACAGGACTTGTGTATGAGAAAAACTGGAGCAGCGAGTCAAGAATATTGGCTCCATTCCCATAGGGTGACTGTGGCTGGAGTTATTTCCGCAGAGGCCGTGGCAGAGCTAGGAGCAGAGAGAAGTGTATATTGACGCTAGTGGGGCAAACCTGGAGGGTGCAGAGAGCCAGGTTAGGAAGTCACTCTGTACAGCTGCAACAGCCTTTTCAGGTTGGCCTAATTCAATGTTGAAGGCAAAGAAGTTGTCCTTGAAAAATTATCCTCATCCGTTGCCATATGTCCCATACACACTGTCTCTGTCTATGGCCACATCACACAGATTGAGAGATGAGCCAAGTTGGAAGGGACTTTTGCTAATATCTAGAAACCTACTTCTTCATTTTATGGAGGAAGGACATGAATGCCCTGATGAGAAAGTGATTTGTTTGAGCTCATGCAGCAAACTCGTGCCAGAGCTGGGACTTGAACCCAGGCATCTTGACTCCTCCTCCAGTGCTCTTCCACTGTACCAGGTGGTGTGCATGTTCACGGTGTTTAAATGTGAGCTCACATGGAGAGGAAGAGACTGCTAATCTCTTCTATCTAGTAAACTGTCCTTGTGGAGGGACAGGGTAGGAACTTACTAAAAGAGGGGGCGTTATCTGTGGCTTCACCCTGCTCTGCTCTACTCAACTAAGCTAGATCATTATCTTTTGAGCAGCAGCCCCCACCCTGCTGGAAATGATGAAACATTTGTGACTGACCTGCAGTGACGGAGAAGCTTCTGGGTGGGGCTGGGGGTTGGTGGGGAGATGTGTCCCTCAGGACATAGCCGAAACACAGGCTGGGATCAGACCTTGCTCGTGGTCCGGGAAGTAAGTATTGTCTGGGTAGGTAGGATTTTAAATGATTTTGAGTAATGCATGTCTGTTTGTGAATATACATATGTAGAGTTTTCAGAGGGGATTCTCCATTTATGTGCTGACATCGCAGGACGTAGAATTCTATTGTAGGTTCCTCTTTCTGACATTAATTTCTTGCTCCTGAGGCAGACATCTGTCTGCAGTCGCAGCAGCAACCATCAGGGCTCTGGCTAGGAGATGCATGGACTTTGGATGCAGACAGAACTAAATCCGAAGAATGCTGCTGAACTGTCGAAATCCTCAGGTTCCTCATCTGGAGAATGGGCATAAGCCACCCACCTCAGTGTTGCTGTGAGGATTACAGACAGTGCCCATGTAGTGTCCAGTACAGTGCTCCAATGGTAGCTATTAATTGATTGCTCTTTTTTTTTTTTAAACTGGGAACCAGATCCCTGAGAACATCTCCCTGCAGGTGTTTTTCCTTAAGATTCATTCTGAGCTGAAAAGGACTGGTGTGTGTGGAGGCAAGGGGACCAGCCTGGCAATTTAAAAATGTTATGGATGGGAGTCAGAAAATGCATGCTGTTTAATGAAAAAGCCATGAAGCTGGGCCTTGACACCCAATGAGGGAAGAACAATGCTAGAAGGTTCCAAGGTCTCACTTAGCTCTCTTGACAAATTTTGGGAGGAAGGCATTTAACGTCCCTATTAACAGGGGAGGAAACAGACTCAGGGACATTCATGGCTCCTCCAAGATTGAACAGTATTTATTATATTATTTAACTGAAATGTGTGCAGAATGTTAGGAAGTGCTCGTGGAATGTAAAATACAGACAAGACCTGGTTCCAGCCACCAAAGCACTCACAAGCAGCATAATCTGTAGAAGGTGCCTAGTTTCTCTGAAATACCATTGGGCAGTCAATGAAACGGAGAACAATTTGGGCCTTCTGGTTCAACTGGGGCTTTGTGGGACCTGGCAAAAGGATTCCATGAATACTGCTTAAGCTGCTGGCAATTCTTTGTACGCGTGCTGATTTCATCTTGGAACTAAGTTACGTTCAAGTTTCATTTATTGCAAGTAATTGCTTGTAAAAATGCGGGTTCGGGTGAGAATAAAAGACAGAAAACTGTACAAAAAAAAAAACCATTAGTGGAAAAATTGGAGAAATCTGAATAAAATTAATAGCATTTAAAAAAAAAAATGCTTTCCCCCAAACACCAAGGTTCATTGATCTCTGGTACTTCCCTCCTAAAAATTATCATTGCCTGCACTTAGAAATGTGTGTTACTAGAGATGAAGCCTGTCTGGTTGAAACTCAAAGTTGCTATGTTTGGTTAATTTGAGTATCATTCTTTATGTCCATTTTAGGAGGATGGAATTCTAGAATGACAAAATGTCACAGATTAGGTTTATTTAGCCCACCCCCTTCAGTTTATAGATAGGGAAACGGGCTCAGAAAAAGGAAGTGACATGCACGAAGTGGCTGAATTTTGTAAGTTGCTGAACTGGAATGTGGACCTCGGTTCCTGTTTCAAATTCTCCCACATGTGCCCCAGCCACCTGGGGAGAGCCCCTGCCATGGTGAGCATCACTGAAGGGAACCCAGACAGGGTTTCTCTGGTACCAGAACAAAGGGGACACCTTGACCTTCTGTTGCCCCCTTCCCCATGGTATCTGGCAGACCCCACTCCTCCTTTCTCGTGGTGAATATTTTGATATTTTCTGTCCCCTGGCAGGTGGACACTGTTTGGTACCAGCGAGTTCCCAGGACCACATGGTTTTGCACACTGGGGATGAAAGTCATGAATGAGCCCAGTATTCATACAGGGCCCTGTGGAAGTGGATGTTTGTATATAGCTAAGCCAGTTTTCTGGTGGACTCTGTTCTGGTCTGAGGGTCACCACCTGCTGAGCACCTACAGGGCTGATCCTTGAACAACACAGGGTTTGGGGATGCTGACGACTGCCCCCCCAGCAGTTGAAAATCCAAGTATAACTTTTGACTCCCCCCAAATTTAACAACTAACAGCCTACTGTTGACTGGATGCCTTACTGATAACACAAACAGTTGATTAACACAGCGATGTTCAATTTTTCATCTCATGGTGCACATAAACTAATTACTAAAATTCTGCAGTACACCAAAAATATATATTTTTTGCTGATCTGAAAAAAAAATACAAATTTTTTTGATTCATTCACACTGGAAAGCTATTGTTGTGGTAGCTGTTGTCATTTTTTATTTGAAAATGGAAAAAGAGGTCCGTGCTTCTGACTAAACAGTCAGGTATGCATGTTTCAAAAATTCTTGCAAGACACCAATTGAAAAATCACTTGACTGATACATATTTTGTGTATTATATGTATAATATCCTGTGTTCTTAAAATAAAGCGAGTGTGAGAAAAGAAAATGTTGAGAAAATCATAAGAGAAAATATGTTTATAATATTTATTTAAAAAGTCCGTCTATAAGTGGACCCACACATTTCAAACCTGTGTTGTTCAAGAGTCCACTCTACAGGCCAGGCTCTCCGCTAAGCTTCTTAGTTGGGAGTGCTGTGTGCCAAGGCTCCAGCCCAGACAGCCTGGGTTCGACTCCGGTCTCCCCAACGGGGATTAGAGCCCGGCTTTCTCATATGTCAAATGGGGACAACAATAGTATCCGCGTCATACGGTTGTCGTTCCAAGGATTAAATGAGATACTTTCTGCACAGTGTTTTGCGTGATGTCGGCACATAGTAAGCACTCAACACGTGTGAGTTTAAAAAAATGAAACAAGTGCCATCCTCACTTTTCAGATAAAATGTTGAGGCCCTAAGAGAGAAAGCAAATCGCAGGTAGCAAGACCACCAGCCCGTGTGGTCACCAAGTCCCTGCCCTTCACCATTTTCCTGCACGTACTTGCGAGGTTGCCCTGCGTGTACGCAGCTTTCTTCCACGTGGTCTTACCCACAGGGGTATGGAATCTGTATCGAACTTTGTGGAAGACTATCATCAGTCCCGTTAGAGCTGTCCCCTGCAGTCAGGGGTAGGAGACAGTGCAGGCTGAATGCTGTTCCCCTCCTCACCGTCCATCCATTACCTGTCTGTTCTTCAGATAAAATTCCCTCTCGGTGGCCCCTCTCTGAGTATTCTTCTGGGTGGAATCTCTTCTTCCTCTGGAATATCACATATTCTGACAATTCATCATGCTTTGTTATGGAATCTCTTCTGCTTTTTTATCTCTTCACACATTAATGTCTTGATTTTCTAAGTAAAATACAAGCTCTTGAAAGTCAGTGTTCAGACAGTGTTCTCTCCTTCTTCAGGTCTATCAGAGTATTTCACACAGCATCATGTATATAGATTGCTCAATAAATATTTGATTGATTGAAATGCAGACATTTATCTGATTATCCCAATATTCCATTGACATGGTAAGATACAATTTAGATGTAAATAAATTTTTGTATAGATAAATTTGGTATTGTGCTAATTGAAGACATGCAGAATTTCTGAGCTTATTTTAATACTCTTAAGATATTATTTTCTTCCTTATTGGAAAAAATATATATGTTAATTGCATAAAACTTTGACAATAACAGATAGTATAAAGAATAAAATAAGACATCATCCACAATTCCAATACCCAGTTTTGTTAACATTTAAGCATATTTTCTTTCATTCCTGCCTTTTGAACAAAGTACATTTAAATAAAATCCCCAATTTCCATAAATTTATATTCATGAATAAATCTATATTTTATATGCAAAATTATTGTCAGTGAACTATTCTAGGATTTGGTGAATTGAATCAAGTTATAACAAAAATAACGTACTAGACAAAAATGTTTAATGATCCAGAGTTTTAGTTCTTCACAAATTTTATTCTTTTTTTAATTTTAATTGTTGTTCAAGTAAAATTTTATTCTTTTTATGTTTACTTTTTACAGAGTAGTGATCATATTGTTTGTAGCAAAATATAACTGTATTGTACATTTTCACAGAAAAGACTCTTCCCCAGATTAATTCTTCCCAAACATAATTTTAAATGTGTATGTAATATTTCATTCTCTACCTGCACCCTAATTTATTTAATTGTTGGTTTTCTGTTAGATCGTTGCCCATTTTCCACTTTGCAGCCGATGGTGCGTGTAGCTGCCTTGCGGTAACAGCTTTGCTCCCTTTCCAGATTGTTTGTGATGTGTCTGTCCCACGCCGTTTATCCATTTATCATTTTCTCTTGTTAAAAAATATAAAATCTTTGCACATAATTTTTCTAGTTTTTTTTTCTGTTTGCCTTTAAATCCTATTTTAACATATCAAGTTTTAATGTTTTAGAGCCCAGTCTATCTTGCTTGTGTTGCTTTGTGATTTCTTCCGTTGCATATAAGCTCAGAAAGTTTTCTCTCATCTGGGGATTTAATAAATATTATTGAATGTGTGAATAGCCAATCCCATTTCCTTCTAATTTTAATATCTTAATTTAAAAATATTTACTTCCTTAATTGCTTTGAAATGTATTTTATTATATCATATCTGGAACTAAGTTATTTTCTCTTTCCTTATAGGTAGTTAATTCATTACCCTATGTGCAAAATTTTTTAAATCTAATATTTAATTTTTGATTGTTGTTCAAGTACAATTGTCTCCATTTTCATTCCACCATCCCCCGCCTCCATCCCACCCATCTCTGCCTCCCACCCTTGAACCCACTCCCCCCTTTGCCTTTGTCCATGTGTCCTTCAAACATGTTCCTTGATGGCATCCCCCTCTTATCCCCTATTATTAACTCTCCCCCCTCCCCTCTGGTGACTGTCAGTTTGATCTTTATTTCAATGACTCTGGTTGTATTTTGCTTGCTTGTTTGTTTTGTTGATTAGGTTCCACTTATAGGTGAGATCATACGGTATTTGTCTTTCACCACCTGGCTTGTTTCACTTAGTATAATGCTCTCCAGTTCCATCCATGCTGTCCCAAAGGGTAGGAGCTCCTTCTTTCTTTCTGCTGCATAGTATTCCAGTGTGTAAATGTACCAGTTTTTTGATCCACTCATTTACTGATGGGCACCTAGGTTGCTTCTAGCACTTGGCTATTGTAAATTGTGCTGCTGTGAATATTGGGGTGCCCATGTGCCAGATTTCTTAAATGGCCCTTCCTTCCTCCCCTGCTCTGTAGACCCCTTTCATGGTGTGTTTATCATGCACAAGGCATGTGTTTTTCAAGCCTGTGCCACAAACCTAGAGTGACAGCCAGGGGCCCAGCTCAGAACAACTCCTTTCGGATGTGTTTTGACTCTTCTTGATGGTTATTTTTTCCCCCAGGTAAATTTTAGAAAAATTTTAAGTTATCACAAATTCTCACTGTAATTTTGATTGGAATTAAATTAAACCAAGAAATTAACTTCAGTTTGATTTTTTTAGTCTTCTAGTTTCCCAATCTGAAATATGTCTTTCTATTAGTTTAAGTCTTTTAGATTTTTCAGTAAATTCTTATTATTTTCTTCAAAATAACTTTCTTATACTTAGAATTATTCTTAGATATATCTGTTGTGATGGTTGCTAAGGCTCATGGTTCCTTCTCCCCCCAACTCTACTTTTATCTGGCTATTGCTAGAACAATAGCGGGAATAGCTGGGAATTTTAGAACATTTATCATGCCCTCAGGATTTTCCTGAGCAGTCTCATTAACTTCACTAGTTTTTCAATGGATTCTTTTGGGATTTCTTGCTATGTCATATTTTTCAAAAAAGGATGCATTTGACTTCTCTGGCCCAAACCCACACTTTCATTTCCTTCATGCATCAGTTATGAGCTCAGGCTGCATTGCCAGCCTGCTTGGGGACAAAGCCCCATTAACTCCTCTCATTATCTTGAGCCAGTTACTTAAGTTCTCTGTGTCTTAGTTTTGTCTTCTGTAAAATAGAAATAATAATGCACCTATCTTCTAGGGTGGGTGTGAGGACTGGATGTCTTAGTATATAGATAAATGTCTACCACACAGAACATGCTCGATAAATAGTCAATATCCTAATTATTATAGGTTGAAGATTGGTTGGAGGAACTTCAAGCTTTCAGGAAATTAGAATTTCTAGGACTAATTTTGAAAAATGATTACAGTAGAGATCCTTGTTCTCAAATAACTACTAAAATATTTTACCATTTGGTAAGATGTCAATTATTCATATAGAAGAGATATTCTTTATTAGAGTAAGAAGCAATCCTCATATTTTTATTTTATTAACTTAAAAAGAAGCAATTATTATTCAATTTTATCAAATGTTTTTTGGCATCTACTGAGATCATTATTTTTAAATTTTAATTTATTGGTGCTGTATTTATATTATTTTTTAAAAGGCAGTTCCTTGTAATGATGAGAGTTAGGCTTTTAAGTCAGATGGGCTTGAGTTTGAAACCTGACTCTTTCAGAGTGGGGGCCGAGATGGGCTGCCCAACCTCTCCAAGCCCTGGTGTCCTCGAGTAGGAACAGGTGATTATGTCTATTCTTGTAGAACAAGAGGACAAAAGCACAGAGTAAATACTCACCATCCATTTTCATCATTGTGACAATTGAATCCTGGACATCTCTGGAGCAACATCTTGGTATTATTACATATTTAGCTCTGCATTCATAAGTGAGAGGAGGCTGGAGAGTTTTACGATCTTTCCCTGTACCCTGGATTCTTACATAGAATAAGAATCACATGTTCCTTAGAAGTTTCAAGTAACTCATCTGTAAAACTAGTTGTATGAACATGGATTTTTAGTCGATAGTTCTGATAATGCTTTCAATTTCTAAATAATAATAGCTGTCATTTATTGGATGCTTATCAATATGTGACAAAAGCTATAATGACTACTTCACACACATCATCTCATTTCATCCTCAGATGTAGGTGTCATTTATATTCATCTGATAATCTGTTATTATTGTTTCTACCTTACAGATAAGAAAATTGAGGCTCTGAGAGGGTAAATAGAGTAAGCTCTTGCAGAGAACGAACTGGGATACGAACCCACGCTGTCTGACTCCAAGTTACCCACCTTCAGCAGCAAGATATCGTGCTGCTTCCCAAATTTCTTTGTTGTTATTTTGATCTGCTTTTAGATTTCTGTGCTTTGTAGAGTCAATTTTCCTAACTTATAATTTTTTTAGGAAATCATTAATTCTACTGAGATTTCATTTGTAAAAAGCCCTTAGTAGTCTCACAATTTTTTAGCTCTGTTTCTATGGTTATATTTATTCATTGTAAGTTTGGTTTGTTTACAGTTCCTCCTTTTCTTGATTACTCAAAACTGCATATTAAACTAGGAGAGAAAAGTCTGGTAATGTGGAGAAAGCTGTGTAAAATTGTAAATTGGAAACAAAGTTTTTTTCACTTAAAATATTTTGTTTCCATCCACATTTGTATCCCTTTTCCCCTCCTCTACCCTAGTCTTTAAAGAACAGAATGCTTAGGGCTAGAAAGAGCCTGAGGGGTACCTTGCAGGCCCCTAATTCAGTGGGCCAGGTCACACAGTCAGCAAGGGAGAGAGCTAGGAGAAGCCAGGCTCTCGTCTTCTTGCCTCATTCTCTTCTGCCATATCATACACCATGTTATAGCTCCAATTATTAATTTTTAAAACAATAAATTAATGAAGATTGCAAAGTAATCTTCATAAAAGCTTTACAAATTTTTAAACTACTTAATTTTAGAAGATTGATAAAGTCAGTTCAACAATATTGATTGTGATTACTTCAAGCAATTTTTAAATAAATCATCCTCTATGGTGCTCTTGTTTGAAACTTCTCTTTCTAGAATGAATCTATCCAGAGAAAACATGGTATCAGGCAGGAAAAGGCGCATCTCCAGTATTTCACCTCTGATGTTATGCTGCATTACTAGGAAGGCCATGAGAGAGCTCCTTTATCAGTAGAAGGGGCAACAATTAAATGGAATCCCACTGTAACTGGGGTCTCAGGATTTCCACCCAGGTCGAACGAGAACAGAAGGAATGCTCTTAGCACTCTGCTGGAGTGTGGATTTGCCTGGCCAGGTACTACATTAGTTTGGGTCTGGGCGTCAAAACCCAATAGCGTGAAGGTGGGTGGGACCGTCCCCATATTGGTGATGAAACAAAGCATACCAACCTCTCACATGGTCCAGGAGAGTTTTTACAACATAATTCCCTGCAGTTGTTCATTTCAGAGGTGTTCGGTACGTGTGTGCAAATGAGCAGATGTTTCTGCCGACTGATCGGCAATCTGCAATTAGACCCCAAGGAACAAACTGCTCGTTGTGGTTAGGGGCCATTAGCCACTGAAATTATGTCATCTGTCATAATTTTCTTACCTCATCCTGCCTGGATCTTATCTTCAAACTATACTCAAAACAAACACTTAAGTTTCCTAGAATAGAACAACCCAGTTTTAATAGCTCTCCTGTAGTCACCATTTTGGTGAAGCATTTTGGGGTTGAATAATACCTAGTAATTATTGAGTGTTCCCCCATGCTTGGCATTTTATAAAGGTATACCTTTACAAACGGTATAACTTGCCGAGCCCACGCGAGAACGCTGTGAGGCAGATACTGTCTTTCTCCTCATAGTACAGTACAGAAACTAAGGCACTGAGAAGTTCAATAACTAAAATCCAGAAGATAACAGAATTTGGATCCATGTTTCATCCTGTTAATTCTTACGTTACCTACTGATGCAGGGACTGTGCATTGTTGGCTACCCAGATGCTCATAATACATTTTTAAGGGAAAATATAACACTTATTCAATGTCTGCTGTATAGTAAGGACTTCCCCCAAACTCTTAATTTCCAGTGAAGAATTTTATAAGTGAAAAACACACACAGAGCTTAAGTAATTTGCTCAAGTTCATAGCGTTAGTACGTAGCAGGATGGAAATCAACCTGGTGGTTGCTAGGGTCTAGGAGGGGCTCACAGTGTAGTAAAATGATGGAATGGAGTCTGGGAGTACTAGTTTTGTACAGGGAGCCAAAACAAGATATTGGCTCTAAAATAATGAAACATTTCTTTAAAGCAGTGATTTTCAATGGGGGCAACAGCACATGCCTCAGTGGGGGCATTTAGAAATATGTGGGGTCATATTTGGTCATTTTGGTTGCTACTCTGACTTGTTACATCAGTGGTCTCATAGGATGCCAAGTGTCCAGCAGTGGGCCAAACAACTCTAGGCAGCAAGGAACTGTCGGGCTCCAAATACCAGAGACTGTTAAGAAAAACTGACAAAGAAGAATAGTAAGAATTTAAAATGATTACATAAAAGTCAAGGATGGTAAACTCAATGCCCTCAGGGGTGAGCCAGGGGCTGAAGAGTACACGTCCCCAGATCTTTAAAGCACATTATGAAACAAAATCACCTAAGCACCAGATTCAGGCCGTGGGCCCCCACATTGATTTTTTTTTTAATGAAGGTTTTTCTGATCTCAAAACATGTTTATGATACATTAAGTGAAGAGAAGAAACTGTTAATTGGTATGATCCCACATTTTAAAATAATTGCGTATGTGTATACATATTTATACACACATTCACAAATTGTATTTATGAATATATACAGACAATTTCATGGAATAAAATTTGAGGGGATTTTATAAAATGCTTTATTTGTATTCTTGATTCTTCTGCAAATATCTAGTCATTTTTAAATTTTTAATAAATAAAGGGTAAGAGGAGCCTTAAAAAATGACAACTTTGAGTGTGGTATCAGAACACAGCCTTGGTAGCTTTCTGCCCATCCCCGTTGATGGGAGAGGGAGAAAAATTTCTGTAACGAAGGGCAAATGTGACATTCAACGTGAAATAAGTCAATACTAAAACATTATAGTAGAATGCCTTAAAAATGGAACATTGTTGATTTTGCAGACACACTGGCCTCTCTTCTGGCTGTTTTCCATGATTTTTACATCTTTTGTGGTGCATAAAGCTCTCCCAGTCAAGTCCAGTCTTCTTTTTGCAGCTGCCCTATTAATGAGTCCAGTACTGAAATTTGCTTGGGAAGTTAGTACCTATACTAAGACATATCTTTGTCCTTTTTTAAATCAAGTAACCAAATCCTTCAAGACCATTCATTTCTGTGTTTCCTTCCCAGCATCTTAGCTCTGCAGTTTGGATTCTGTGTGCAGTCACTCTGAGCTTTCTTTCTTGAGTTCACTGATCATTGGGAAATGTTGGATTTTCTATATATTTGTCTATAGAATTCACAGAGGTAGGAGATGGGTAACTTCCTGAAGTCTTTTGTAGCTGCATTGTTGGGACAGTGTCCGGCCTCCCTGTGGCCCCTTCCCACCAGCACCACAGTGAGCTAATGACTGCTCTCCTGCAGACAGAACACAGAGGCCCTGGTGCTCATCTTTGGGTGCTTCTTGCCAGCACAGTGGTGAGTGCTGGGACAAAGCAGAGGGACAGCTCTGACACAGACACAAAGGGGCATTCACCCATCTGGAACATTCTTACTCCCCCTCCCACCTCTCCATGCCCATCTCACATGTGATGTCTAAACAAAATAAACCAGTCATGCCTGGATCCTGAACTCGTCCTTATAAATCAAACTAAATAGAACTCCTCGAGAGTGATAATATTAGATATGCTTGGGTCACTTGACTTTAAAAGCAAAGGCTAGATAGAGTTAGGTTCCTTTGAGAGAAGTGTCTAGAATTATTATGCATAATAATAAATTATTATTTATTAACGAGTAAGTTGGCCAGTTTGCTCCCAACTTTTAATTCCCCACAGAAAAGTCATTCTGAGAACTAGTCTGTTGGTCTGTGAAGGGCGTGGGGGAGATGGTGGTATTTTTCTCTGGAAACTTCCAGCTGGCTGCCACCTACAGCCCTGGTGAAGCAGTGGTGGCAAACCCACACACTCTCTCTATCACTGCCTTCCCACCCTCAGAACTTAGTCCCAATTTTGATGTTAGAAAGCCACAGTGTGAAAACTACAAATGAAAAGTGTCAGGACTTTTCATATAGCCTTTAGCACTTAGAAACCCTGTCTGGGAAAAGAAACCTTGATGGCAGACTTTTTAAGGTTCACAGTCTACAGTTAGGGTTCCAGCCAAGATGGAGGCTAGGTAGAAATCCTTTGCTTCCTCACACAACCAAAAGGAGGATGACAACCAATCTAAAATCAATAAACAACCAGAAGTTCCAGAAAATCAAACTGCATATAACTCTGACAACCAAGGAATTAAAGAAAAAGTCAACCAGAACAACCAGACCTGAGGTGAGGTGGCGGACCCCATGGAGGCGCTGGCTAAATGGGAAACTGAGACTCTGAGCTGACTGTGGACCACTGCAGTTGCTGCAGTGGGAGAAACTTCTAGTCTCACACGAGTGTTCATTGGAAAGTGGGCTAGAGATGAGCAGCAGAGCTGCACTGTTCCCTCTCTGGCCCCACCCCCCACAGGCAGCTGCAGCACAGCAAGGAGGGTTACCCTGCCCAGGTGAATACTTAAGGCCCCACCCCCTTACAACTTAACAGGTGAGCCAAGACAGAGAAATACGGCCCAAATGAAAGGACAGTGCAAAACCTCCAAAAGAGAACTAAGCTATGAGGAGATAGCCAACCTGTCTGGTGGAGAATTTAAAGCCCTGGTAATCAAAATGCTCACTGAATTGATTGGGCTTCGTCAAAAAATGAAAAAAATGAATGAAAGATACCGAAAGTGAAATAAAGCAAAATATTCAGGGAACCAACAGTTACAGAAAGGAAACCAGGACTCAAAGCAACGATTTGGAACAAAAGGAAAAGATAAACATCCAACCGGAACAGAATGAAGAAACAAGAACTCAAAAAAGTGAAGAGAGACTTACAAACTTCTGGGACAACCTGAAACATTCCAATATCCGAATTACAGGGGTACCAGAAGGAGAAGAACAACAGCAAGAAATTGAAAACTTATTTGAACAAATAATGAAGGAAAACTTCTCCAACCTGGTGAAGGAAATAGACTTCCAGGAAGTCCAGGAAGCCCAGAGTCCCAAAGAAGCTGGACCCAAAGAGGAACACACAAAGGCACATCATCATTAAGTTACCCAAGATTAAAGATAAAAAGAGAATTTTAAAAGCAGCAAGGGAAAAGGAGACAGGTACCTACAAAGGAGTTCTGGTTAGAACAACAGCTGATTTCTCAAAACAAACCTTGCAGGCAGGAAGGGGTTAGGAAAAAGTATTTGAAGTCATGAAAAGCTTCCAACATCCAAGCAAAGCTTTCATTTAGTTTTTTAAATTATTTTATTGTTGTTCAATTACAGTTGTTTGTATTTTCTCTTCCTCCCTTGCTTCCACCCTTCTCCTTGTTTTTTTCCATGTGTCATTTATAGTAGTTCCTGAAAACCCTTCTCTCCACTGTCCCTTCTTGTCTCCCTTCTGGCTATTGTTAGATTGTTCTTAATTTCAATGACTCTGGTTATATTTTGATTGCTTTTTTCTTTTGCTGATTATGTTCCAGTTAAAGGTGAGATCATATGGTATTTGTCCCTCACCATCCGGCTTATTTCACTTAGCATAATGCTCTCCAGTTCCATCCACACTGTCGCAAGGGGTGTAAGCTCCTTCTTTCTCTCTGTTGTGTAGAATCCCACTGTGTAAATGTACCATAGTTTTTTGATCCACTCATTTGCTGATGGGCACTTAGGTTGTTTCCAGCACTTGCCTATTGTAAATTGTGCTGCTATGAACAATGGGGTGCATAGGTTCTTCTGAATTGGTGTTTCAAGGCTATTAGGGTACAATCCCAGCAGTGGAATTGCTGGGTCAAAAGGCAGTTCCATCTTTAGTTCTCTGAGGAAATTCCATACTGTTTTCCACAGTGGCTGCACCAGTCTGCATTCCCACCAACAGTGCACTAGGGTTCCCTTTTCTCCGCATCCTTTCCAACACTTATTTTGTGATTTGTTTATGTTGGCCATTCTGACTGTGTGAAGTGGTATCTCACTGTGGTTTTTAATTTGCATCTCTCTGATGGCTAGTGATGCTTAGCATCTTTTCATGTGTCTCTGGGCCCTCTGTATGTCCTCCCTGGAGAAGTGTCTGTTCAAGTCTTTTGCCCATTTTTTAACTGGGTTTTTTGTCTTCCTGGAGTGGAGTCATATGAATTCTTTACATATTTTGGAGATCAAGCCCTTGTCCGAGGTGTCTTTGGCAAATGTTTCCCCATACAGTTGGCTCTCTTTTCATTTTAATGCTGTTTTCTTTAGCCATGCAGAAGCTTTTTAATTTGATGAAGTCTCATTTGTTTATTCTTTCCTTTATGTCCCTTGCTATAGTGGACATATTCTTGAAGATGCTGCTGCATGGAATGTCTGAGATTTTCCTGCTGATGTTTTCCTCTAGGACTCTTATGGTGTTACAACTTATATTTAAGTATTTTATCCACCTTGAATTTATTTTTGTGTGTGGTGAAGCTGGCGATCGAGTTTCATTTTTTTGCATGTAGCTGTCTATATCTCCCAACACCATTTGTTGAAGAAGCTATTTTTGCTCCATTTTATGCTTCTATTCCTTTTGTCAAATGTTAATTGACCATAAAGACTTGGGTTTATTTCTGGGCTCTCTATTCTGTTCCATTGGTCTACATACCTGTTTCTATGCCAGTACCAGGCTGTTTTGATTACAGTGGCCTTGTAATACAGTTTGATATCAGGCATTATGATCCCTCCTGCTTTGTTCTTCTTTCTCAAAATTGCTGCAGCTATTTGGAGTCATTTATAGTTCCATATAAATTTCCGAAATGTTTGTTCTATATCTGTAAAATATGTCATGGATACTTTAATAGGGATTGCACTGAATCTATAAATCGCTTTGGGTAATATGGCCATTTTGATGATGTTTATTCTTCCAATCCATGAGCATGGTACATGCTTCCATTTGTTTGTGTTTTCCTTAATTTCTTTCTTCAGTACAGGTCTTTCTGAGTACAGGTCTTTTACCTCCTTGGTTATATTCATTCCTAGGTCCTTTATTTTTGTTGTTGTTGTTGCTATGACAAATGGGATTTTTTCCCGATTTCTGTTTCTGATGTTTCATTGTTGACGTACAAAAATGCCTTTGATTTCTGAGTATTGGCTTTGTATCCAGCTGTTTTGCCAAATTCATTTATTAGGTTGAGTATTTTTTTGGTAGAGTCTATAAGATTTTCTATGTACACTATCATGCCATCTGCAAACAGTGACAGTTTTGTTTCCTCCTTTCCAATTTGGATGCCTTTTATTTCTTTTTCTTGTCTGATTGCTGTGGCTAGGACTTCCCGTACTATGTTGAATAGGAGTGGTGAAAGTGGGTATCCTTTGTCTTGTTCCTGATCTTACTGGGAAAGCTCTAAGTTTTTCTCCATTCAGTATAATATTGGCTGTAGGTCTCTCATATATGGCCTGTATTATGTTGAGGAATGCTCCCTCTATTCCCACTTTGCTGAGTGTTTTTATCATAAATGGGTGCTGTACCTTATCAAATGCTTTTTCCACATCTATTGATATGATCATGTGATTTTTGTCTTTCATTTTGTTTATGTGGCGTATTATGTTTGTTGATTTGCAAATATTGTACCATCCTTGCATGCCTGGGATGAATCCCACTTGGTCATGGTGTATGATCTCTTTAACATATTGCTGGATGTGGTTTGCCAATATTTTGTTGAGGATTTTAGCATCTATGTTCATCAGCAATATTGGCCTGAAGTTTTCATTATTTGTTATGTCTTTGTCTGGTTTGGGGATTAGGATGATGTTGGCTTCATAAAAAGAGTTTGGGAGTTTTCCATCTTCGTGAATTTTGTGAAATAATCTGTGGGGGATGGAGGTTAGCTCTTCTTTAAATGCTTTGTAAAATTCTGTGAAACTGTCTGCTCCAGGGCTTTTGTGTGTCAGAATCTTTTTGATTATTTTTTCAATTTCATCAGCTGTTAGTGGTCTGTTCAGACTTTCTGCTTCTTCTTTATTGAGTTTTGGTAGATTATATTTTTCTAGAAATTTGTCCATTTCATCTAGGTTTTCAAATTTCTTGGCATATAGTTCTTCGTAGTAATTTTTTATAATCCTCTGTATTTCTGTGGTATCAGTTGTAATTTCTTCTCTTTCATTTTTGATTGTGTTTATTTGGGTCTTCTCTTTTTTTTTTATTTCTTGATGAGCCTGCTTAAAGTCTTGTTGATTTTGTTTATCTTTTTCAGAGAACCAGCTCCTGGATTCATTAATCCTTAGAATTGTGCTTTTAGTCTCTATGTCATTGAATTCTGCCGGTTATTTCCTTCCTTCTACTTGCTCTGGGCTGTCTTTGTTGTTGTTCCTTGAGTTCTTGTAGGCGTAGGGTTAGGTTGTTTGTTTGAAATGTTTCTATCTTTTTTAGGTAGGCCTGTATTGCTATGAACTTCCCTCTCAGGACTGCCTTCGCTGTGTCCCATAAGTTTTGGATTGTTGTGAGTTCATTTTCATTTCTTTCCAGAAGCTTTTTGATTTCTTCCCTAATTTCATTCTTGACCCATTCATTGTTTAATAGCATGCTTTTGAGTGTTTGGGGTTTTTTCCCTTGAGGTTTATTTCTAGTTTCAGTCCTTTGTGGTCAGAGAAAATGCTTGATATAATTTCAATTTTCTTGAATTTGTCGAGGCCTATCATGTGGTCTATCTTTGAAAATGTTCCATATGCATTTGAAAAGAATGTGTATTTTGTTTCTTTGGGATGAAGGGCTCTTTCTATATATGTTATGTCCATTTCATCTAGGGCATTGTTCAATGCCACAATATCTTTGTTGATATTTTGTTTGGAAGATCTGTCCATTTTTGACAGTAGAGTGTTAAAATCCCCTACTCTAATTATGTTGCTGTCAATATCTTTCTTGAAGTCCTACAAGATTTTCTTTACGTATTTAAGTGCTCCTATGTTGGGTGCACATATATTTATGATGTTTATGTCTTGTTCATGGATTCTTCCCTTGAGTATTATGAAGTGACCTTCTGGGTCTCTTTTTATGGCTCTTTTTTTGAAGTCTATTTTGTCGATATTAGTATTGCTACCCTGGCTTTTTTCCCCCTGTCCATTTGCTTGGAATATTTGTTTCCAGCCCTTCACTTTCAGTCTGTGTAGGTCTTTTGTTCTGAGGTGGATCTCCTCTAGTCAGCATATGTATGAGTAATGTTTTCTTATCCATTCTGCTATTCTGTGTCTTTTGATTGGGGCATTTAATCCATTTACATTTAAGGTTATTATTGATAGGTACTTATTCATTGCCATTTTTTTGTACCTGTGTTCCTTTCTCTTTCACTGTTTTTCTTCCTGTTCTTAAAGCAAACTCTTTAGCATCTCCTGCAGAGCTGGTTTGGAGGAGGTATATTCTGTGAGGCTTCTTTTGTCCAGGAAGCTCCTTATTTGGCCTTCCATTTTAATTGAGAGCCTTACTGGATAAAGTAGTCTTGTCTGCAAGCCTCTGGTTTTCATTACTTGAAATATTTCTTGCCATTCCCTTCTGGCTTGGAATGTTGCCATTGAGAAGTCAGCTGCTAGTCTTATCAGGGCTTCCTTGTATGTTACTTCCTGTTTTTCCCTTGCTGCCTTTAAGATTCTCTCTTTGTTTTGGAATTTTGCCATTTTAATGATGATGTGTCTTGAAGTGGGCCTCTTTGGGTTCCTCTTGATTGGGACTCTGTGTTTCCTGGATTTGTGTGACTTTTTCTCTCATCAGATTAGGGAAGTTTTCCATCATTAGTTTTTCAAACAGGTTTTCTATCCCTTGCTCTTCTTCTTCTCCTTCTGGTATCCTCATTATACAGATATTATTATGTTTCATGTTGTCCTGCATTTCCCTTAACCCCTCTTCATTCTTTCTAAGCCTCTTTTCTTTGTCTTGCTCATTCTGGGTGTTTTTTTTCTGCCTTGTCCTCCAGCTCACTGATTCAATCTTCTGTTTCATCAAGCCAGCTTTTGATTCCTTCTACTGTTCTTCAGTTCAGAAATTGTACTCTTCATTTCCTCTTGACCCTTGTTGATAATTTCTATTTCTTTTTTCATGTTAATGTTGTTTGTAATGAGTTCATTGTAGTTTCCTTGTAATTTTTGGTAATTCTCTGTGAACTCATGGGGCATCCCTATAACAGTTGCTTTGAACTCAATATCTGATAGTTGACTTGCCTTTATTTCGTTTAGCATTCTTTCTGAGGCTTCCTCCTTTCCCTTCATTTGGGGATTGTTTCTTTTTCTTCCCATTTTTTGTGAGACTCTTATTGTTAGCCTCTGCTTCTTAAATTTATCTGTTCTGACTTCCTGGGTTTATGGTGTGAACTATGATAGAATACCTGTGAGATTCAGCAATGCCATCTCCTTGATCTCCTGAGCTCACTGGTCTTGGGCTGTCATTTGTGTTGGCTCTGTGTATGCCTTTGGGTTTTTATGGTTGTTGGGTCTTTCTTTGGTGGGTCCTTCCCACCTGCTGGTTAACTGAGGGTCACTCTGTCCACCACCTCTTGTATTCTGTTGTACAGGTATGGGCAGGTTGTGTTGAAGCTGGTTCTTCTGTTTGTACAAGGTTTTGAGGATTCTCTCTTGCTCTTGTTTAGTCATTTGTTCTGGGTAATTTCTCCACTATTTAGTTGTATTTCCAGATAGGTCCTGGGTTGAGTTAGTGTGGCTTCCACTCCCTCCTTCACCTTCTTCTGTTGTTATCTGTTGGTGGTTCCTTTGTTGGTAGGTTTCCTCTTCCAGCAGGTATACTGGTGTTCATACCTACTCATCTGGTTTTTCAATGTCCTCTACAATTTTTGGTCTCCTAGCTTCATGTATGCTGGGGTACTGTTGGCTGTTTGCTCGGTTACTCAGTAGATCGGCTAGGTGTTTTACCCATGTGCCTGGGGAAGTGGGCTCTACTGCCACCTATTTTGCTGCCTTCTTAAATCTCAAGTCCCAGCAAAGCTTTCACTTAGAATGAAAGGGCAGATGAAGTGCTTCCCAGATAAGGCCAAGTTAAAGGAGTTCATCATCACCAAGCCATTATTATATGAAACATTAAAGGGACTTATCTAAGAAAAAGAAGATTAAAAAATAAACAATAAAATGATAACAAACTCAGAACTATCAACAAATGAACCTAAAAGAAAAACAATGAAAACAAAAACTAAGCAAACAACTAAAACAGGAACAGATCAGAGAAATGGACATCACATGGAGGGATTTCAGTGGGGAGAGGGAGAGGAATAATGGGGGGGAAGGTACAGAGAATAAGAAGCATAATTGGTAGGCATAAAATAGATAGGGAGAGATAAAAAATGGTATAGGAAACAGAAGACTCGAAGAACTTCTATGTATAACCCATGGGCACAAACTAAGGGGGGATGCTGGAGGGTTGGAGGGTACAAGGTGGATCAAAGGGGGAAAATTGGGAAAACTGTAATAGCATAATCAATAAAAATACTTAAAAAAAAGATTCACAGTCTGTATCAGGACAGTGGGCAGTGACATGCTCCACCTCTGTGCTCTGTAAATATCATTTCAAAAGCTTTGAATTATCCCCTTTGTCTTAGAGTAAAGCCATGTTCAGCATGTGTTGATGGAATTCATAAGCTAATTTTTTAATTAAAAGTGTTTGTAGAGGTGTAACAACAGCCAGTCTTGTTCCCAGAGCCCAATGAAGCCATATAGGGTGTGTGCGCACATGTGTGTGTTTGAGGTTTGGATTTGTTCAAAGACTCTCTCCCAACGTATTCACTCTAGTTGGACCCGTTTGTACTTCAAACCGCAGGTTAAGGCTCTTGTGGGGGAGAGAGGATGGTTGGGCATGTAGGCATGGACTTGGAGTGCAAATCCAGGCCCGTCCTCTTGCCAGTTGTGAGACCTCAGTCATGTCCCTCAGATCTTTAAGCCTCACTATGTTCATTAAATAAGGAGGGAAACGATACCCAGGTCACAGGAATGTGTGAATTGGATAGGGTGATAGGTGTGCCAGGGGCTCAGCAATGGATGCTACTGCTTATTTTGTAGATGTGAAAGCTGACAATGGGGGACAGGAAAGCAAATGACTCCCGAGAAGCTGAACTTGCCCCAGGAGAACTGGGTGTGAGGCCAGGAGTTCTGACTGGCCGCCTTGCCTCATGCAGGTCTGAGTGGTCCTGCTGGTGCCGCTACTTGGAAACGAGGTGCCCAGGGTGGTTCCTCTCAAGTGTCTCCCTGCTGCCCCAGGAAGAGCTGAGCCTCATTCACAATCTTGGCTGCCCTGCAAGAAGCTCATCATGCTGACAGAGTAAGTGAGGTTCCAATCAGGCTAACTGGTATAGCTGGCTTCCAAGCATGCACACCACCTTCCCTTGGCTTCTCATGCCTTAATGTCCAGAGAGGCAAAGGGATCTGCCCTGAGAATCCCAGCAACACCAGATGGCCACCTCTGGCTCAGGGCAGAGATGGATTTGCAGCTATAGCAGCATCTCTGTAACTTCTAACTCTGACCCCATTCCTTTCCCAACAGAGTCATGAAGCTCTGGCATGGCTTAGTGATCGCAGTCGTGTCCTTTGTCCTACAGGCCTGCCTCCTCACCACCATCAACTACCTGCTCAGCAGGCACATGGGTAACTGGTTCAGCATCCTCTCCCCTCCTAGTTACTCTCAGGGACCATTCCCAAGCTTGTCGCATGACCAGCTTCTTTTGGAGCCTCTGAACATCACTTAAAAACCGTGGGGATCCACTGGCCAGATGGCCCCTCACCATGTAATCCCCACACTGATCCAACCTATCTCTGGTTGGGAATGACAGCCCAGAGTCCTTCCACTACCTGGACCTTCTGCCTAGAGACAAACTTCTATAATGCTTGTGAAGGTGCCCTCATTTAACCTGGGCCTAATTAATTTTCTTCAGCACCACTAACAGACTGAGCATGAATAAATGGTTTTGAATTGCAACAAAAGGGAATATGGTTAGACTAAAAGATCATCTTAAACTATTGACCTGCTTTGCAATGGAAAGTGGAGAAGTTGTGTCTCAGGAAGACATTACAATTAGGAAAATAAAATATTTCTTTGGCTAAGACAGGAGATTGGACATGATAATCTTCTGAAGGTTTTTTCCAATAAAGGATTTTTAGGCTTTTCTCATTCACTCAGTACAACAGGGAACAAAACAAAACTCCCTGCCCTTCAGTAACTTACATTCCATGAGGGTACAGACAACACATAAAATAAGCAAAATACATGGGCTCGATGACAGTAAGTGCTAGGGAGTAAAACAAGCAAGGCAAGGCTATATGAATGGAACGGTGGTTAGCTTCCCTGAGATGCTGACATTTGAGTACAAACTTGAGGGAAGTGAAGAAGTGAGCTGCACCTGCAAAGGCCCTGAGACAGGTGAGGGTTTGGCCCGTTACAGCAGCAGCAAAGAGGCTGGGGCGGTGGGAGGGGAGGAGCAGGTGTGAGAGAAGGAGGCAAGGCCAGAGAGGAAGGAGGAGCGAGACCATGGAGGGTCTTCAAGGTTGGGTCTCTGGCTTTTTCTCCAAGTGAGGTGAGGGTGTGGCGGTGGAGGAGTGCTGAGATTTGAAAAGATCTTTCTGAATGTCTTTCCCTAATGAGAGTTATGTTCAGAAATGGGGTGTGCCTGACCCGGGGAGTTTTCCCTTTTGCTCTTGCCCTGTTTCCTCCAGCCAAAAAGAATGAACAGTTACTAAAAAGAGCCAGGTTCCAGGACCCCAGGCCCCAGGACCCCAGGCCCAGCCCTATCCAGCACCACTCACCTGCTGCCCAGAAGATGGAGGCTCAGGCAGAGAGGAGCACCCCAGTGTCTGAGCCCCGTCACAGAAGTGAGTAGTGGGGCGGGGGCAAAATGGTCACAAAGTGTATTCTGCTCTGTCTGGACCCCCAGAGAGCCTCCCTGCAGCAGCCCAAACCCACCCCAGGTTCCTCACCCCCAGCCCAGCAAAGGCCTCACCCCCCGGCCTTTCCTGGGAAGCTGTCCATCCTGCCACGTGGGGCAGACCTTGTTGGGCTTGTGTGGGTCTAAGCTCTTTCCTAGGTTCAGCCGCGTGTGAGCAACTGCAGAGGGGACTTGGGGACTGTTTCTACTCCTGTCTTTGCAATACTAAGGCATCTTTTCTTTCACCTGGCCAGTTACTGGCAGGGCCAAGATTTTGACTGACTGCCTGACTCTAGCCATGGCTGGTAATATCCTAGCATCATGGCAGCTGGTCAGTGTCATTGGCTGGTCCTGGAAGCTGACCCAGCCATCTTCCCAGAGGCCCCTTCTGTACAGTCTTAGATCCTCATGTGTATCTGGGTGTTTTAATAAATATGAATGTTGTCAATGGTTCAAATATATGTCTGCCTGTGGCAAGTGGACCAACAGGCTTATCACTCTCTTGTTTTCTATCTCAGGGCTTGGGAGACCCAGCAGGTCACTATTCACACAGTGGAAATTGTTTTTTCTGCTGCAAGACAATTACCCCTGGAGGTCCACTCACCAGAGATTATACTTCTTCCATTGGTTTATCTCTTGATTGATTTGGGCTTGCTCCATCCTTCTAATTTGATCTTTTGACTTGGAGAGATTTGATTGTCAGGCTTCCTCAGCACTGAGATGAGGCCTCAGGGCATATGGGGACCAGAAGATGCTACTCATAAGTGTTCAGTGTTTCAGCAGAATGGGAGAGGCACTGGCCTCATCATGACCCCTGACCCCAAAGCTGCACCAGAGCCTGGCCAGAGTCAAAGACTCTTTTGTTGTCGGGGGCTCAGAGATCATCGTCCAATCTTCTTGTTGTCCAGGAGACAAAACCAGGAAACAACAAAGAATGTAACTTGCCTAGAGTGAGTGACAGGTTAGACTAGGACCTGTGCCCGTGACTTCTGAGGCCAGAGCAGTTTGCTTTGGGCCACATTGTGTCAGCATGCTCCTGTTTCTTCCCCCCAAGCATAGGCAAGCCTGGGTAGTTTTAGATGGAGCCAGACAGAGCAGCAGTGCCTAGACCCTTGGCCATGACCCTGCCTGGTTTTGGTGGCTCTCCCACCACCCTCTCTATTCCGCTCCTTCTTCCCCGTTTGGGAGTTCTGTATCTCTCTTCCCGGCTCCTCTCTGCATTGCTGGCTCTGCTTCTCTTTGTCTCGTCCTCCCCTCCATCGTCTCTGTTCTTTCCTAACACCCTTCAGCTTTCTTCAGAACAGTTTCTATTCCTCCCTAGATGACAGTGACACATCCTCAGATAGCTCTGACACCTCGGACAGCACCAGCAGCTCGCCTCCCACCTGCCAGGTAATGGACACTCCTAGCGATCCCAGCCCTTCATATGCAGCCCAGGGTCCAAGAACTTAGGCCACCCTGGCTACCCGGATGAGAGCAAGGGAAAAGGGGCTTCTTGCATCCCTGCAGCATCCACGGGTGAGGGTGGATAGGCTTTCCTCACGGCCCCATATCTACATGGATCATCCAAAGTGGGTTTGAGTGGGCTGTAGAAATGGAAGTGCTAATGGGAGGTCTCCTTCCTCTCAAATCCTGGTCACTGGGCCACTACTCTGAGTCCTGACCTCATTGAATTGACTCTACATCTTCCTTCCTTAAACTCATTCATCTCCTGAGGACAGGAGGAACAAAGTCACTGGCAATCTTCCCCCTGCCCTGGCCCTGCTCTCCGACGGGGCTGCCTGGGGCCCAGGTTCTTTCTCATTCAGCCTAGGGGAAACGTCTTTGGATGAGAGTTCAGTCCTGGGGTCCTACCTCCTCCAAACGGGGCAGGAATTTTGACCTACACTTCTCTGCTCTTTTTTCATAAGACCACCAAGGATGTGAATTACACACAGGTGGTCTTCTCAGCCACTGGAGGGCGAAAAAACAAATCTGCGCTGTACTATGAGAACATAAAGGAAGCAACGGATTATGTCAATGTCGACCCGAGAAGCCACAAGCACAATGTCTAGACTCCTCTGAACCCTGCTGCCTCCGAGCCAGTGGAGTACTCTGTGGTGGCCTTGTAAATTCTAGGCTTAAAAAAAAAATTCTTAACTGAGGGTATGTTTATTGATTTTAGAGAGAAAGAAAGGGGTGGGGAGAGAGAGACACACACATTGACATTGATGCGAGAGAGAAACGTTGATTGGTTGCCTCCCACACGCGGCCTAATCGGGCCCACAGCCTTTTGCTGTATGTGACGACGGTCTAAGCAACTGAGCCGCTGGTCGGCGGAACTAGGGTTGGTTTTTTTTTTTTTAATGGAGTAAAGTTCTCTATAAATTCTTGTACTGGATTTGTAGGAGGTTTACCTTTTGTTTTTTAACAAGGCATAGGAAAAAAATAGGCTTGTATCTCAGCAAGAAAGATTCAGATGAAATGTTAGAAAGAACTCAAGGATAGGTACGAAAACATTCAGAACATATTAGTAGATAAAGTGGTGACATCTACATAGGAATCTTTTAAAAATATTTTGATCAGCCATAGCAGAGTCCTGTTTGGCAATCTTACAATTAAACCGCTCTTCGATTATTGGTAATAAACAACTTCCTTAAAAGTTTTACATAAAATAGCAGTCATCAGTTTCTCTTTCCCTCTTGCCCAGCCTGGCATGTGTCTGCTCAGGAACCTGCTTTGCCTTCGGAACTGTAAACGGTCCCACTAGCTTAGCAAGCCCACTGTCGCTCAGCCTTCAGATTCGCTGTTTCTCATGAACAAAAGCTGACTAATAGAGCCTGGTGAATGCCAACCAGCATCGCAATCTGTTATTACAAGAAAAATCTTTCCAAGTTGAATCCAATAAAATTCAACATCTATTCCTGGTTTGTTGTTTCTTTTTTAACCAATTAGGGATAAAAGTGTACTTTGTTAACTTGATCAGGAATAGTTTATCTCACATCAGCAGATGCATGCTATTCAACTGTAAGGCCCCAGACATGGTCCTTTCAGATAACGAGCAAAGTCAGAGTGTCCACACACCCATCTCCTTTGCCATCTGCTAGTGCTCCAGGAGTTCTAAGCAACTCAATGAAACACTTAACAAAAATAAGGGCTATAATGATTGGAAAGGAGGATGAAATTTGTCATCATTTGCAGACATCTTAGTTCTAGAAAACTTCAGGGAATTAACTTAAAATGTTTCAAAATTGATTACATGCAGTAAGCAGTGACTAGAGAAACATACAATATACTTTCTTCAACAGCTAATTAACATAGAAAATGAAAAAAAATGCTCACTATAGCTAAGCACCTCAAAATGTGGCAACCCTGGGATTACTCAGCCACATTCAGCCCATGGCCAGTGGCATTCAGATCTCAGGGCCGATTTGTGAACTTGCTCCATCTGCTGGCTGTAAATTACTTTCTAGACTGGCAGTGGGAACAGTGGGAGGGTTTCATACTCCCAGGTTCCCCTTCCCCATGAAGATCTGAAAAAAATGGTTCTGGGGCTGGAAATTATTGCTAATCTGCATGTCCCTCTACCTTTAGCCTGCCATTGTTGTTCCTCTCCTGCTAGATTTGAATTTTTGTGTGCCTCCCACCCTCGCAGTTCATATGTTGAAATCCTAACCCCCAACACTACGGTAATAGGAGGCAGGGCCTTTGGGAGGTGATTAGGTCATGAGGGTGGTGCCCTTGTGAATGGGATTAGTGCGTATGAGAGAGACCCACAGAGCTCCGCAGCCCGTCCCATCCAGTGAGGGTACCAGGAGAAGTCAGGCGCCTCGGAGAAGGCCCTCACTAACCATGCTGAAACCTTGATTTTGGACTTCTGCCCCCAAAACTGTGAGAAACAAACTTCTGTTGTTTGTAAGCCACCCACTGTGTGGTACTTTGTTATGGTATTTATCTTCTGGACTAAGACATCTCCTCAGAAACTTTCTGGGGGAAAAGATTCTATTGACCAGAGAGGTAGAATGAGGACTAAACATGGACAACACCACTGTCTTTGCATCCAGCAGTGAAACTCTACTTCTTTTTGATCTCTTTTAAAAAGAAAAAAAAATAAGCAGAGTACTGTAGAGGTTCCGACATGTCACAGCACACCCGAGAGACTGCACAGGGACACTGCCGAGACAGCTCCCCGCTAGGAGAGCCGTCAGGGGCAGCTGCGCAGTAGAGCGCCGGGTCCTGCAGAATTCTGGGTAGGCCCTGGGAGTGAGGTGGGGGGCACGTGTAAACAGAAGGCTGGAACAGCTGGGTGGGCGAGGTCAAAGCATGCAAGACCTAGTTGTGGGCACAGGCAAGAGCATGTACAAAATGACACGTGACAGAGGGAAATTAACACAGAGCAGTGAAACCAGAGCCTGTCAATGTTAGGCCAACTGGGTACAAGAGTGTTGGAATTAGGTGGATTGAATCCGAGAAAACACCCAGAAAGACGCGTCTTCTGACTTTAGTTTAGGGAGAACAGTAGACATCTGTTGGTGGGAGAAGAGGCAGAAGAAAAGCGAGAGGGCCGGGCTGGATGCAGGCTCCCTGAACAGAGTGGAGAAGGGTTTGTGCCAGGCTCAGAGACAGTGGAGGTGCCCTGCGTCTGGCAGCTGCTGTTGGAGAGGACAGAGACCTGAGCGCCACCAACCATCTGATTAAGGTCTCTGATGAACTCTGCTATGATTTGCTTCAAAGGTATGACATTTTATAGCAAATAAGTATGTCATGGAGGTTAACAATAGCACCCATCCCAATTGCTTATAAAGGGAAGGCATTCTTGGAGAGCTTTGTTTAAGAATTGAGTAGAAAGTAGGACTCTAAGAGACTTACAGAGGTTTGACTGACTGTTGAATAAAGCGAAGGGCTCGTTTCATGTCCTAAGGAGTGTGGGCCAATAAGTTGGTGACTGGAGCCATCTAACAATTTGAAGTGCCCCTTAAAGTCATTGCTAGTCATACTTCTAGAAATAAAACGGCCTTTTGCTTGTGATACTACTGTGAGTTTGGAAGGTTACCTGCTTAAATCTCTCTGAAAGGTCACCTGCGCGAGCAATCAGCCTTTGAGGAGCATGCTTTCTAGTAGAGAGAAGTCACTTTCTCCCACGTTGTACGTCATCGGAACCTCCAGGGAACAACCGTGCTGCCCCACACTAGGCCCCTCTGTGGGTGAGAACTGGATGAACACTTTTCCAGAACTATCTTATAACAAGGGACAGAGAAACTGATTTGCTACTGGCAACCAGTTGCTGGTTGATTTCATTATAATAATGAACTGGGATTATACAGTGGACCAGAATGAATTTGACTTGTCTTCAATGAATTCTTATTCTAAAGGAGCAAGCGCCCAAATGCTCACCATAAAATTTCAGCAGAATTCTACAAGGGACACTGTCTTATTGGCCAACAAGACCCTCGTGGATGAAGAGGCATTTTATGCCCAGCATCAGGGGTGTTTTGCTCCTGGGATCAGGGCAGATTTCTGGGTCCAGAGGGGTTTGCAAGAGGCCTTCTAATCCAAGCCGCCAGCCTCTAAGCCGAACACATTACAATAACTCCATCTTATCTGGGGTTTTTGTCTTTGAGGTGCCACTAGCTCCCTCAAACATTCATCCTTTCAGGCAGGAATTTCTACATTTAGTCTTTTACCTGCAGTAGAAACCTCTTGTTCTTTGCCCTTCCTTGCCAAATACATCCTCTGTGAGCTTAGCGAGAAAGAAGCTTCTATCCAGGTATCTCAGGAGAACTGTGTCAAATTAGAGACCAAGGCTCTAGAACTTTAGGGAAAGTTAGTATGGCCTTAGAGCTGGGAGGCCGGTGACTTTCCCAGCCTGCCCTTCGGGTCATTACTGCTTCAGACCCACTTTCAGCTCCACACTGCCACTGTGTGGCTCCAGGGAAAATCGCAGAATACTCGTTTATTTTTTTTTTTCCTCTTTAGCTGGGTGAAGGGGTTCCAGGAAGATGGATCCCCACCCCTGCTCTGCTAAAATGTTACTTTAGTTTGCCTATCCCCTTACGATTGTCCATAGGAAACAAAGATGCCTAGAAATGTCCTGTTTGTTAAGGAGTTTTATTAGTCAGTTGCAACCACATCTCTGGGTTCCTGACCTGGCAGTGAGGTACTGCAGTCTGCGCTGAGTCTATAGCCTATCAAAAGACCTATTTACTTTAAAAGCACAAACAGAGTCACTTGGAAAAGTACTGGCCTATACTGGACAACATAAAAAGCCATTCCGAGAAGTCCCCACACGCAACCAATTAACCTTCTCTGGCCAACCTCACCCCCCTCCCCCCCCACTGCTACATGGGTTCCAAGGGACTGAAGTACTGTATTTCACAGAGAGTTGGCCTTCTGCAGCCAGCTGTCAAAGTGAGATTGACACAGAGAGCACAGGACCCCTTGCTTCACACAGAGGCCCACCCCCCAAACCCTTTCCCAAAAGGCCTGTGAGAACTTCTTACACACACTGCAAAAGCTGTCATTCATAGATCCAGACAAGACCCTGCCATTTCCTCAGAGCCATCTGGGATGGGCTCCTGAGGCCCCTGCCCAGTGTCCAGCTGCTCCTCACTGGCCTCATCATTGGGCAGCCCCAGCTTTCTGAAAAAGATCAAATGCAGCCTTTCTATGGGAGGAGGAGTGCGGGCCCCAAGACACTACCACAGGTAAATCCCTTGTGTGCAGTGCAAAACTGGAAATATAATAGTAGTAGTATTTGCTACGGAAGGCTAGAGCAGACAGATGTAGAAGGTTCTCTGGTGAGCCTGGATTCCATGTCTCCCCTCTTCCCCTCTGAACTGTAGAATCTCCTGGACCCAGTGCCCTCAGAATTACCCATCAGATGCAGCTCAAAGCCAGGCTATCATTATCTTCTCTGACATCAGTAGGATGTTCTATTGTCTACAGTCTTCCAAGTCCCTCCAGCAAGGCAGCACTGTCTTTCCTTTTTTAACAAATAAGGAAACTGTTGCTCAGGCAGATTGGATAACTTGCCCGGGTTCACACAGGTAGAAAAGGGGTGAGATTGGGGCTCAAACCCATATCTTTGAGGTACAAGACTGGTGTCCCTTCTATTTCCGATCCATCACAATGAGCAAAGATTTACTTAGTACCTACTGTGGGTACTAGAGTCAGGAACTGTGGTCTGGAGTGGCTCATGTAAGCAGGAGCAATTTGAACAGCTCAGGCTGGCATGGGAAGCACTTGTGCCTACATCCATCAGGGCAGGTGGACAGGGAAGAAGTGGTTGGATGTCAGGGACTCACATGGGCAACAGAGCACAGGGAAGAGACTGTGGGTCCTCTCCCTTGAGCCTTGGTCCCACTGGGCCCTGGGCCCTGGGCCCCGCTCTCTAGTTCTCTAGCACTGAAGGGCTGAATGCATGGTTCACTCACAGCACTCGCCTTAGTTCTTTTCTTTTAAAGAAACCTAAAGAGGCTTCTGAGAACTGAGTGGCCTCTTAAAAGTGTATCCCCAAAGCCACAGTCATTTCTCAAAGCCTGCCTGGGAGAGGAGGACAGATTGGACCTGTTTCCTGGAGCCGACCTCAGGAGCTGCTAGTTAGGTTAACAGCCTCCTGCATAGTACAGAGCTCACGAACCTCTGAACAACCTGTGCACCCACAGTCCTGTCTGGTCCTCACAATGCTGAGAGCAAGCATTTCACCTACACTGGTCATCAGTGGTGACATGGTGATGAGACCAGCACCCAGTTCCTGACTTTTTAGTGGTGCTCTTCCCACCATCAAGGTCATCTCCGAGATTAGAATCAGAATTAGATCCCCCTAGAGATCATTCAGGGCAAAGCCCCAGATTCTGCCTGTCTCTCCCCCACATCAGCATCACAGAATTGAGGGCTAAAATGCACAGCATGACCATGGAAGGACCCTCAGTCACCAGAATGTAGTTGAAGAGTGTAAAAGTCATTGTCACGAAAATCCAGTGATTCTTCTGGAGCCTGTTGGTTAGAGCACCCTTCGCATATCTCTATTGTGATATCATTTCCAGTCTTGCAAATTCGTGAAAGATCAGAGCTGAGAAAGACCTTAGAATACATCTTCATTCCACAAGTGAGGCGACCGAGGCCCAGAGACGGGGTGGCTGGCCCACGATCGTACAGTTAGTTACCTGCAGGCAGAGGCCGGTGTTACATCCCAGGCTCCTGACTTGAGCACAGCGTGGGCGCAGTTCGTGTGGAAGTTCTGAAGAGCCTCAAGTGAATCCAGAGCCCTGACCCCGTCGCACTTCTCAAGAGACGTGCTGTGCGGTCTGTGCAGCCCCAAGGGAAGGAGCTGTCTGGACACCTTGCAGGGCGAGGGGGAGCAACCTGCCCTGCTGCCTACGAGTCTTCCCCCTTTCTTAACTTTACTGTGGCCCTTTTCTTCCCCTCCCTCCCTCCCCTCACCCTCAGTGGGTCAGAGCACTGGAAATGTACAACACTCGGTCCCCGCCCTAAAAAAGGGCATGGTGTGGGGAGAAGAGAAACTTGAATTTGCAGAGTGAACGCTCATCACCTGGTGCTGCACTAAATACTCCATCTTGAGTTAATGCTCGTTACCTGGCGTTGTGCTAAATACTACATCTCTCTCCAGTAAACACAAGGGCATAGCGGGCGAAGCCCCCGACCCATTCACTTTTCTTCATTAAACGATCCTCCCTCTACCAAAAAATAAAATGAAAAATAAAAAAATCCAGGATCCAAATAGGGTCCTTCCCTTGGTTTTTCACTTCTGCCCTCTCCTGGCTGGGCCAACTGTGCTTAGTTAGGTTAGGTTGGGGACACATAGTCAAAGTCAGAGATCAGCCTCTGAGTTGCCACCCGTGGAGCCCCAGACAGGGCTGACCTAGTCCTGCCCCAGATCTGGGGCACCCCGTCTGCCACGTGGGTGTGTTCCCAGACACCCTGTGAATATGGCAGGATCGGGGCGGCGGGGGAGACACTTTCTTTATCCCTGACTCCCAGCGTGAGAGATGGGGAGCGAATGCCGACAGGCCAGACACCAAGTGTGGCCATTCTGGCCTTTTCATGCTGCCTAAACTGGGCTCCCCTAATTCCAGCCCAGAGCTTCCCAGCGTTCGCAGCCAGTGCTGAGATGAGCTGAGACCCTCCTACAGCCCCACGGGCAGCACCAGACTCCAAGGAACCTTCCCTAAAAGATGCCTGCCTCCGTGACACCTTCCCTGTCCGCCCCCTCTGAGTCCTTTGGTGACTCTTCCAGCCCAGGCCTCCCACTGAGGCTGGGGCTGAGGCTGTGGGTGGGCGGGCAGCTGGAGCGGGTCAGCAGCAGTGTGGTGCGGCGGCTCGAGAAGCTGCCATTGGAGAGCTGCCTGCGCATCCGGGGCTGCGGGCCCCCACAGCAGGCCAGATGGTGTAGGGCGCGCGGCCACAGGTGTCTGTTGAAGCCCATGTAGATCCAGGGGTTGCAGCAGCTGCTGAGGTTGCCCAAAAGCATGGTAATGGTGAAAACCACATTGGTTGAATCTGCCAAGAGAGAAGCATGGGAAGGAAGCCCTGGAATGACAGCTGGAAGGGATCTGAAGGGGAATCTGGGTCGCCATTGAACAGAGGAGAAAACTGAGTCCTAGAAAGGCAAAGGGACTCATTTGTATTCCTCCATTAGGGAGAAGCACAGCTAAGACTTGAACCTGGGACTCCCAACTCCAGAGTCTTAACTTGCTGACTTTTTTTGTAACTACATGATTTGCCCCAAGATGACTTTAGAGGTGGACAGGACTGGCCCAAATAGGAGACGCTGTCTTTGTTCCACACCTAGACCTTGAATTATCTAATGGATGTAGACCTAGGGTAAGGCAACTTGCATAAAACTGGGAAAATAACCATGACTCTAGGCCATGTTCAGGTATCCCTATCCCCATTTATATCATACATATGGGTGCACATTGGCTTCTGGATTCTGCCCTCCTCCACCCCCCTGGGGCCGTCCCACTCATTCTGTCATAGACACCTGCTGTGTCCTGGCAGAAACTCAGCTGACAGTCAGGGGCAGGGGGAAGGAGGCAGCAGGCTCTAACACAGGGACTCAAGGATGGGAAGCCAGGAGGCAGGTGTACTGTGGAGGCGACCTGGGTGTACTGGAGAGCAAGTTAAAAGGGCCCCAAAGGGCTTCCATTTTTCTAAGGGAGCATGCTGTTCCTGCATGCCTTGCTCAGAAAGGCACATGGTAAGTGGTAAATCACTCTACATAGGTGAGGGACATGGGGTTGAGGAACAGGCTGATCATGGGGGTGGGCACAGCAGACAGGCAGGACAGGGCACCCGGGGAGGCACTGTAGCTCTTTCCTCATCCTCCTGTTTTCCCTTCCCACTCTTTTCCACTCGCTCCACCCCCCATCCCCACCGCATACACTTGCCTTCGTCAGGGGCGTTCCTGTCCCACACAGTCCACATCTGGACACTGAAAAAGGGTGCCCAGCAGATGATGTAGGCCAGCACAATGATGAAGGTCATCTTCACAGTTCGGATCTTGGCCCTTGAGATCGTGCTGATACTGCTGACCCGGGACGGCAGTCCCCTCGTGGCTGCAGCTGGGGTGGGAGGCGAGGCCCTGTCCCAAGTCTTCCAGCCCCCTCCTTCTACCCTCCAGGTCTGTGTCTTGACTTTTAGGTTCTTACAGATCTCGTAACAAATGAGACTGTAGCAGGCTGTGAGCATGGCCACAGGCAGGATGAAGATGGCCAAGGCAGTCCAGGTGATGTAGGCCCGTGACCCCCAAGAAAAGCGAAAGTCTGCCCAGCAGTCCAACACCCCTGAGCCCTGGGTCACTTCCCGCAAAGAAAAAATGAAGAGTTGAGGGAGACTGAGGATGGCGGCCAACAGCCAGGGAGCCACGATGAGTGGATAGGTAGACTGGCTGGGCTGCTGGAGGCTCCGCAGGGGGTGGCACACGGCCAGGTAGCGGTCCAGTGTCATGGCGAGCAGCATGTAGGTGGAGGCGAACATGCTGAGTGCCTGCAGGTACTTGACAGCCCGGCAGAGGAGGTCCGGGCCCTGGAAGCGGTAGGTGATGTCCCACAGCAGCTGGGGCAGCACCTGGAAGAGCGCCACGGCCAGGTCGGTCAGGGCTAGGTGCAGCACAAACAGGTGCATACGGGCACACTTGCGGCCCTGCTGGCCCAGTGTCAGCAGCACAGTCAGGTTGCCCCCTGTCGTCAGCAACAGGACAGTGGCCAGGACTGCGATCTCCACCTTGGCCAGCTCCTCATCCCGGCCCAGCCAGGGCGTGGTGGTGTTGGGGGCAGAGAGGGTGGCCCCGGGGATGGGGTTGGCAGCCCAATGCGGCCCGGAATCCATGGTGGAAATTTGCTGGGAGGGGAGGGAAGAGGGAGAGAGTGGATGGAGAGTGGGTGGCCAGGAGAAGTTCAGGGATGACCTGAAGTGGGAGGCCAAGGTTTAGTGGAGAAAAAGGAGAAAGGCAGGGTGACAGGGAACAGGCTGCCAGTAGGTAGAAATAGTTGAGGACAAGGATAGACAGAAGGAGGGAGAATGAGATAAGATGATGATTCCAAAGAGGAGTGAAGAGCAGGGATCAGGGAGACAGGGTGTCAGGAGGGAAAGAATGAATGAGGCTGTGCCGGGTGAGACTTCTCAAAGGAAAAGAAGGCTTGGGGGGGGGCGGCGCCAGTCCCAAATCCACCCCAAATTCGCTTTCTCCAAACTTTTCTGGAAGCAGAAAGCAGATGTCCCTAAGCCTACTTGGAGGCACAGTCAAGGCCATCCGTTGTAGCCTTGCCAGCGAGGGGCGACAAGTGGCAGCAGGAGCACCGAGGCTTGGCAGGGCCGGCAGATTTTATAAGCTGGCAGCCGAGCCCGGCGGCCACGCTGGTTGGCTCTTGCGGAGGGGGGCGGAGTGAGACTCAGGCCCCCGGCGCGGGAGGGGGGATTATCGAAGGAGGGTAAGGGGACAGACAGGGACTGAGGGGCGCGGGACCCGGGACTAGGAGCGAGAGAAGCAGACGAAGAAAGCAGCACTCAGCAGCCAACTGGACCCACAGACCTGAAAGCTGACAAACTCATCTACGGTGTACCCTGGAGCCTCGGACTGACTCCCGAGACAGGTGCGCACCTGGGGTTGGGGTGGCCGTCGCCCACCGCCTGCGACCCTGCGGATGACAGCGCTGTTGAGCGCGCTGAGTGCCCCAGGCTCCTCTAGGCCAGTGAAGGGTTCAGAGTCTGCAGAGGAGGCACACAGGCAAGGCAGCACCCCACGCGGAGCCCCCGCCCCCACCAGGGAGCACGGCTGACCGCAGACCTTGGTGGGAGACTTGGAGCCAGGCAGGGAGGCAGAAAAAACGAGGACGTGTGGGGAGAGGGGTGGTTGTGACAAAGAGGTGGGGTGGAAGCAGCTAGACCTGGGGTCCCATTGCTCTTGATGGGGGGAGGTGCCGACTGGAGAAATTCCGTACAGTGACAGCAGGAGAACGCTTAACCCCTGGCCTCCCAGGCTCTCTCACAGCAATATCCCGAACGCAGTTAGCATCCTGTGAGGTGGAAAACGGAGGCCCAAGATCTGTGCTCTCTTTTGAAGATCAGAACTAGAAAGCAGTAGTTGCAGGCCTGGGCCCAGGGCAGTGTGCTCTTCTGAGTGCAGACTCAACTGACATCCAGGATGCAGGTGCTGAGGGCAAAAATAAATCGCTGCAGCCGAAAGCTTCAGCTCAGCAGAGAAGGCCATATGCGGTGTAGTGTGTAGCGTGTGGTGCTGGTGGTGGAGTTCACTTTATTTTCTGTTTATAGACAAGGTGGGTTGTTGGGACCCTCTACAGAGCAGATTAGAAGTTCATCAGGAGTGACAACAACATGGTCCATGACCCTCAGAAGGGGCAGGGTCCATCACTGTCTGGAAGCCCTCTTGCCCTGCCTTTTAATCAAACTAGCCCCCTTTAGTGTTGCTCACTCACCCACACACCCAGGTAGCATCCCTTTTTGAAGGGCAACCTGAATACCTACCACTTCACTTCCACCTCATCCCATTGCCATAGTCCAAACACTCACCATTTCTCACCTGAGTATGGGAGCATCCTTCTTTGGTACTCTGCGGCCCAGCTGCACCTTCTCAAGGATTTTGCTCTTCATATATTCTTATTTTAAGTCTCTACTAATTCAGTCCCATCTGCAGGCAACCAAAATCTAGTGTTACCCATTAAAAAAACTATAGGCCTCCCCTCCAGCTATTACAGTCTCTTTCCCTTCACACCAAAACATGTCAAAAGGGCTGGCCATACTTGTCTCCACTTTATAGGGAGAAATAATTTGTCATTTATTTCAAACTATATTTAAATTATATACATTTAAACATGATTTTAAAACATTACATATTGCTCAAATGACATTCTATATATACCATTCTGAAACTTGATTTAAAAAAACAATTTGCCTTGGCTGGTGTGGCTTAGTGGATTGAGTGTCAGCCTATGACTCAGGGGGTCACCGGTTCGATTCCCAGTCAGGGCACATGCTGGGGTTGTGGGCCAGGTCCCCAGTTGGGGTATGTGAGAGGCAACCACACATTGATGTTTCTCTCTTTCCTCTTTTCCCTGTCTAAAAATATAAATAAATAATATCTTTAAAAAATTTATTGGGGTAACTTTGGTGAATAATATTATATAAATTTCAGGTGTACATTTCTATAATGGCACATGTATATTCTCCATTGTGCGCTTACCACCCGAAGTCTAGTCTCCTTCCATCACCATGTATTGGACCCCCTTTACCCTCTCTGTTCTGCACTCTAACCCCCTTCCCCTCTGGTAACCACCATTCTGTTGACTGTATCTAGGAGTTTGGCTTTTGCCTGTTTTGTTTGTTCATTTGTTGCTTTTTGTTTTATATCTCACATATAAGCTAAATCATATGATTCTTGTCCTTTTCTGTCTGACTTGTTTCACTTAGCACAATACTTTCAAGATCCATCCGTGTTGTTGCAAGTGGCACTATTTCACTGTAATTGGTAGTTGTAATATTTCATTGGTAATATTTCATAAAAATATTAATTTTTTATGTCTGAGTATAATTCCATGATACATATGTACCATGTCTTCTTTATCCAAACACCCATCGATGGACACTTAGGTTGTTTACATGTCTTGGCTATTGTAAATGATGATGCAATAAACATAGGGGTGCATATATCTTTATAAATATGTGTTTTCAAATTTTAGGGTGTAGATACCCAGAAGAGGAATTGCTGGGTCACATGGTATCTCTATTCTTAATTTTTCGAGAAACCTCCATACTGTTTTCCATAGTCACTGCACCAATTAACATTCACAAGGGTTCATTCCACAATGCACAAGGGTTCCCTTTTCTTCACATCCTCGCTAACACCTGTTATTTCTTATCTTTTTGATAATAGCCATTCTAGCAGGTGTGAAGTGATCTCTCATTGTGGCTCTGATTTGCATTTACCTAATGATTAATGATGTTGAGCATCTTTTTACATACCTGTTGGACATCTGCATATCTTCTTTGGAAAATATCAACTCAGATCTTCTGCCTATTTTTTAATTGGATTGTACATTTTTGCTATTTTTTCCCATTCAGTAGGTTGCCTTATAGTTCAATTTAGTTTCACTTCTTTATTTTTCTTTTTGTTGCCAGATTAAAAAAACCATTATCAAGACCTATGTCAAGGAGCTTACCACCTCTGTTTTCTTCTAGGAGCTTTGTGGATTTAGGTTTTACATTCAAGTCTTTAATCCATTTTCAGTTCATTTTGTGTTTGGTGAAAAATAGTGTCCAATTTCATCCCTTTACATATGCCTGTCCAATTTTCCCAGCACCATTTATTGAAGAGACTGTCCTTTCCACATTGTATATTCTTGGCTCCTTTGTTATAAATTACTTGACCGTATATTGCATGGGTTTATTTCTGGGAATACTGCTACTTCTTAGTTTTTTGGTTTTAAGCATTATTTACTGGCTTTCCCTTTGGTAGATGAGCATATAGTGTCCTTTCAACACAGAGCCACTACTCATGTGCATACTTCCTGTACCCCCAGCCTCAGCTCCCCAATATAATTATTGGGTCCCCCATCTGAGTACCTGTGGGTCCCCATCTGAGGCTGACTTTGTATGAACTGCAAGTTGAACCTTAAGGGAATAATAAAGATTTTATAAAGCCTCCTGCCAAAAATATTTAAAAATTTAAAAAGACATAATTCATAATCAAATAGTTTAATCTAATTCTTTACAAAAGGATTTGCTTCCATGGATCTGAATGTTGGTTTCTATATTACTAACTAGTAGACTCAGAGGCAGAGAAATTGAAATTGTTATAAGTTGAAATTGTTAGATGCCACTTCAATTAAAAAAGAAAGAAGGATTCTATTTTCATATATTCAACTTTAATATAATGTTTTCAGGAATAGACCTCTCATAAAAAATCAAATTTTTCTCTCATGATATATACTTATCAATATCTCTTCCCTTAACAATCTTCCACTTTGGCCAAAAGGGTGAACTCAAAATCATTCTTGCATTAGTGTTGGCCAGTGGACAGTGGGGATGTGTGCCCCTCTTGTGCCACACAATGACTAGGGCAGAAAAAGTGGATAAGGTCATTTTTCTTCTGCAGTCTCTGGGTGCCTAGTCTGCAGAGGCCTCTTCTTGGTTGGAACTCAGAGCCCTCTCAGCATGCTGAGTTACTTCCCAGAATAAGCATTTCACAGAGGTGCCTGTTCCCTCTCGACACACCTGTCATCTACTAGGTACTGGCCTTTCTGCCTGCCTGGGCAACCCTTGATTCACAGTCCCATAAATGTCTAGATAGAGGAAGCGCTCTGGGGAAGATGGGCCATTACAGGGACTAATGCATCTTTTACAGCCAGCAGCAGGTCTTGGTGTCGCCACCATCTTCTGTTAAGTTGGCTTAATGCTGAGATTGATGGAAGGCTGATTGGTAACAGGAGTGGGTGTGGAGGGCGAAGAGTCAGCCTAATCAGTATTGATTTCAGGGCCTCCCAGAAAGTCTCCACTTTGTTTTTCTTGCCATAAAATATCTTGTACAGTCGTAGAATGTTGGAGTTGAAAGGGACTGAGCTTTTGGTTCAGACCAAGAGGCTAAGGAGTAATGGGAAGAAACTCTGAGATCATTGAGTACCATTTTTTCATTCCTGCCCTGGAAAAAAAAATGCATCCTGAAAGACAATCATATAAGTGAGGTTCTCAACATCATATGATATTGGAGATGAGAATGTGACCAGGACCCAAGTCTATCTGTGTGCTCTTCTTGCCCTATTGCACATCAGTCCCTCGTGGAACTCCCTCATTCACATTGGCTGCATATGAGAATCTCCTGAGCCAATTGTAAAACACCCTGGCCTCCCCACCTGAGATTCTGATCACTGCCATAGAGCAAAAGTTTCAGCTCTGCAGCTAATAAAGCCAATTCAGTGCTTGGCACATAACAGAAGCACAAGAAACTTCTGTTGAACGTTAATTCAGAATTTAATGAGCACAAATGAGTAAATTAATTATCTTCACCAGGTAACATTGCTTTATTTTTTTAACTTTATTGTAGAAATGTTTAAACATTCACAAAAGTAGACTTCCAGCCAAGATGGAGGCATAGGTAGGTACCGTATTTTTCAGACTATAAGATGCACTTTCCCCTGCCCAAATTTGGGAGGAATAATGGTTGTTAATGCTGCTGATGAGTTCTGTTTACATTTACATTGGTGAAATATTATGTTATTTATGTTATTAAGTATTTTACCACATTTTTTGCTTCAAAGTTTTTTTTTCCTGATTTTCCTCCTCTAAAACCTAGGTGCATCTTGTGTTCCAAAAAATACGGTATACTTTGCCTCCTTGCAGAACCAAAAGAAGGACAACAAAATTAAAAATAAAAACAACCAGAGCTTCCAGAAAATCAAACTGTATGGAAGTCTGACAACCCAGGAGTTAAAGAAGAAACATTCATTCAGACTTGTAGATGGGGCAGGGACAGGCAGCCAGGGCACAGAGGATTGTGGCAAGGCAGTGGCTGGAGGACCAGATGGTCCCACATTTGCATGCGGATAAACTGGGAGGAACAACTGGGGAGCGAGACAGACTGAGCAACCCAGGGTTCTAGTGCAGGAAAAGAACGCCTAAAAACCTCTGGGTGTAAAAACCTCCAGAGGTGGGGGTTGTGGCAGTGGGAGAAGCTACCAGACTCACAGGAGAGTTCATTGGAGAGACCCACAGGGTCCTAGAACGTACACAAACACACCCACCTGGGAATTAGCACCAGAAGGGCCCGACTTGCTTATGGGCAGTGGGGGAAGTGACTGAGAGCCAAGCAAGCAACATTGTTCCCTCTTGGACCCCTCTCCCACCTACAGCACCACAACATAGCAACATGGGCTGCCCTGTCCGGGTGAATACCTAAGGCTCTACCCCTTACTATATAACAAGTACACCAAGACAAAGAAATATGGCCCAAATTAATGAACGGGTCAAAACTCCAAAAATAGAACTAAGTGACAAGGAGATAACCCACCTATCAGATGCAGATTTCAAAACACTGGTAATCAGGATGCTCACAGAATTGGTTGAGTGTGGTCACAAAATAGAAGAAGTGAAGACTATGCAGAGTGAAGTAAAGAAAAATATACAGGGAACCAACAGTAAAGGGAAGGAAACCAGGACTCAAATCAATGATTTGGAGCAAAAGGAAGAAATAAACGTTCGACCAGAACAGAATGAATAAACAAGAATTCAAAAATATGAGGAGAGGCTTAGGAACCTCTGGGACAACTTTAAACATCACGACATCTGAATCATAGGGTTGCAAGAAGAAGAAGAGGAAGAGCAAGAAATTGAAAACTTATTTGAAAAAATGATGAAGGGGAACTTCCCCAATATGGCAGAGGAAAACAGACTTCCAGGAAGTCCAGGAAGCTCAGAGAGTCCCAAAGAAGTTGGACCCAAGGAAGCACACACCAAAGCACAACATAATTACATTACCCAAGATTAAAGATAAGGAGAGAATCTTAAAAGCAGCAAGAGAAAAGGAGTTACCTACAAAGGGGTTCCCATAAGGGGTTTCTCAAAAGAAATCTTGCAGGCAAGAAGGGGCTGGAAAGAAGTATTCCAAGTCATGAAAGGCAAGGACCTACACCGAAGATTACTCTATGCAGCAAAGCCATCATTTAGAATGGAAGGGCAGATAAAGTGCTTCCCAGGTAAGGCCAAGTTAAAGGAGTTCATCACCACCAAGCCTTTATTATATGAAATGTTAAAGGGACTTATCTAAGAAAAGGAAGATGACCAAAACTGCAAACAGTAAAATGACAACAAACTCACAACTATCAACAACTGAATCTAAAAAATAAACCCAAAACAAAAACAAACTAAGCAAACAAGTAGAACAGGAAAAGAACCACAGAAATGGAGATCACATGGAGGGTTATCAGTGTGGAGGGGTGGGGGAGAATGGGGGAAATGTACAGGGAATAAGAAGCATAAATAGTAGGTACAAAATAGACAGGGGAGGGTTAAGAATAGTGTAGGAAATAGAAAAGCCAAAGAACTATGTATATGACCCATGGGCATGCACTAAGGGAGGGGGAATGCTAGTGGGAGGTAGGTTGCAGGGTGGAGGAAAATAAAGGGGAGGAAAAAATGGGACAACTGCAATAGCACAATTAATAAAATATACTTTAAAAAATTCATAAAAGCAGAGAGAATATTGTATAGTATATAATTTGCCTTTGCCAGAGGCTTTCTGGAGAGTAGATCAAAGAAGTGACTAATGCCCTACCAGGACAGGTCAGGTCAACTTACCCTGTGTGCAGTGCCTTTGGGAACCTCTTGGACCATAACCCACTGAACATGTGAGAGATGCAGGTGAGGAGACTGAGTGGCCAGGCATCCTGGCAGCCAGAAACATGGCAGACAGTTAAAGAAGGATGGTCCATATGGATGCTCCCCATACCCAGCCCCAGGACAGACCTCAGCTCCAAGAAAGAGAGGCAGAGTTAGTACTGGATATCGTCACTGGTGCTGGGACTGAATCTCCCAGGGGGACTTAGCTCTGCTACGGCATGGCTTCTTAGCACTGGAGATGATCCTGTTATCCTCAAATGTCACTCCCCTGACTTCCTTTGTAGTAGGGCTGTTTGAACTTCCTCCATTAATTATCATCAGTTCATGAGAAAGTTTTCATTTTTCTCTTAAGTTCATCATGACTATCAGAACACCATAAAGTTTCCTTGGAGTTTAATGAAATGATGGCAATGACTTGCAGGATAAATGCATAGAATCGCTTTCTAGTTTCCTGAAAAGCTGGTGGCCGGCTGAACAAGTGGGCTCAAGTGTTCGCAGCTAGCAGCCCTGGGGAGAGAGGCCCTGGTTTGGAGGCAGGACTGGGAAGGGCCCTGTTGCTGAACCCAACTGGTGGGGAGGGTGGGAGACAGCTGCTAAGTGCAGCCTCCACCTCCAGTGTTCCTCCCTCCCCCAGAGAAGTAGAATCTCCAGGCTCACTGTTAAGCAGTCTCATGTCTATACCCCACCTCCCTTCCTTCAGCTTCAGGGAAGGAAGAGGCTTGCTCCCAGTGCCCTCTGAGCCTGCTTTCAGAGGGAGGTCTGCACTTCTTGCCCACGCTCCCTGCAAGTTCCCTTTATCCTCACGCTGTGTGCAGCATCCCAGGGATCGCCCACGGCAATTTCACTACCCAGGTTGGGTGAGGGGATGGATGGGCACAGCCCATGTTAGAGACTTTCCTCTTCATTTATCTTCTCGTCAACACTTACCTCTTCTGTGCCCCACTGGTGGCAGACAGGGAGGGGAGCTCATTAATCAATATTGCTGATGCGTACAAGGAGGCAGCATGAAATGACTAAGGTGTCTACTCTTCATCCCTGACAATAATATCTCCGGCTCTCACCATAGTTCTTGGCACATAGTGGGTTCGTTGGAAGGATGGATATAAAAACTGGAAATAGCACTGAACCTAAAGTTGGGAAACCTAGTTGTCCTCCTGGTACTGTTAGTAACGCAGTGTGTCCTTGATGAAGTCACTTCATCACCCTGGTCTGTTTCCTCTTATGTAAACCAAGGTGGTTGGATTGGTTGATGTTGAAGTTCCCTGCAATGACCCTTTTCCGGTTCTGTGATGGTATAACTCCACAATAAACTTGCCCACGCTGAGCTGCTCATGCTAAATATTGCCCCCTCAGGAGATACTCAGATTTAAAACAAGCGTTCAGAGAAAGAGCACCTAAACCCAAGGAGGAGTTCTAATTCTGGAAATTCAGAGCCAAAGGAGCCAGGAAATTCAAGGTCACAGGCCAGATTAGTTTCGTGGGGACAGATTCTGAGCCTGAGTCCCAATCAGCAGCTGTCCCCAGAGGGTGTCTGCATGTCCCACAGCAGAACTGGCTGCAGGGTGTTGAAGGAATGTGAGGGCTGAGACCTCATCCTGAGAGCTAAGGCCACTCTGAGATGCCTCCCACATTGGCCCATGCCTACACCCCTTTCCCAGGGTCAGATCTAAGTTCATGTCTGGTCGTTAATAAATTTCTACCTTCAGAATCGGGTAGATTCAAGGAATGGCACTCTATAGCCAAAACAATGTTTTTTAAGGACCAGGTCGAAATGGAATCATCAGTGAGTTTCTACGGAGAAGTTTTAATGAAAAGAAGGAAGATACGCTAGACGAAGGATTACTTAGGAGGTTGGATTTGACTGAGCCAGTGTGTCGGAGAGATACAGGCTTGGTTCTGTTTGTGTGTTTGTTTTTCAGTATCTACCTGGTGCCAGCACTGTACAGACATGATCTCAAATGCTCGCTGCAAGCCTGGAAAATACCTACTGTATCGTTGCTCTTTTTTTCTGTTAATGGTCAGCGAGGAAATTGAGATGATTCAGGGAGGTTGTGAGTTGTGCAGGACTCCATAGAACCAGTAAGTGAAAAACCAGGATTCTAAGTTTTTTCAGGAGACAACTCCAGAACTCAGTCTTTCTGCAATAATGTGAAGGTCCTGAGTACTTGGAAGAGGTGACATAAAAAGGCAACAGCACCCCCATTGCATACGTAATAAAAACAATAATACTAATAACAACTAATGTTTACATACCCTTTGGAGTTGACAAGTTACTTGATCTTACATGATCTCATGTAATTCTCCAGGTAGGTATTTTAGTTCTAATTCTAAGGATATTGAAATTCAGAGGCACTGATTACTAGGCCAAGATTACACAGGACATAAAAATCGAGATAAAGGACAAAGCCAAATCTCTTTGGGGTCCTCAGAAAGAGCATAAAAGGATTCTTAGAGAAAAAATTTGAAGAACCACTGCTCTAAGCCAGCCCTTCTCAAGTTGGCATTTCTGCCTCTTTTTTTTCTAATCACACAGAATTGAAATGCAGGAATCAGAGACTCATATGAACAGCTTTAAGAACAGCTTTAAACCTGGAAGGGATCTCAAAAATTATCCAGCCTGTTGGTTTCAAAGTGGAGCCTGAGAGTTCCCCAAAAGTGCTCCAGGGGCTGCCCTGGGGGCAGAGGGAAGGCCAGGTGGGCTGGGCTCCAAGCAAACTTGTTATCCATAAAACTGGCACCAGAGGCCCTCTCATGAGGAATTGCCTTGACTTAGGAAAGGACCTGACAAACTGCAAGGACATGAGGTGAGAGCCTGACGGTACGATTTGGAAGGCAGGAAGGAAGAGATGGTTGAACACGAGCATTAAAAAAATAAAACAGGATTTGGAAAGTGAACAGTGAGACTAAGGACAAGGGGGAGTGAGGGTGAGCATAGAAGCTGCAGAAATGCCTTGCGGGATTTTTAACGACGACAGGAAAGTCTCACTTTGGCTCCCTGCTCCGATGGCCCTGTGAGGTACACCTGTTCTCCCCGCGCCCCCTGTACTCCCCTACACATTGCTGAGTGGATGGAGAGGGGACTGAGGAAAGGTCGCACCATACATTTCAGTCAATGTCGAGCCAGACATGACAGCAAAACCTCAAGATGCTGGATGAGCAGATAGAGCCCCGAGTCAGAGCCCCAAGTGACTAGGCCCAAGCAGAGGAGGATGGATCTCACAGTGTGTGGGGTGGGGGTTCAGTGATCTCCAGATCCTGAGGAGCAGGTGACTCAGCTGCCACCAGAACAGGTGCAATTAGCCAGCCCCAAGCTGGTCTCCTTGCCTTGAAACTCCCCACAAATGATTCCACTTTTCCTGCTGCCTGATTATTTACCCTGAAAATACTCTTCCTGTCATAGCTGCTCCCTGTCCACGTAGCCACGTGGTTTCCTGCTCACTAAACCAAACCGGACTCCGGAAGCCTGCGCCGTCACACCATCGCTACCTGGGGCTCCACGTGTTTAGAACAGGACTCGTCTTTTCCATTAAATTAGTTTTTCCTCCTGAAGACAATCTTAGCTCACGATCCCATTATCTATATTTGTCACCCCAGAGAGAATTGTCCATGAAACTTCTGAGTGTTCTTCAGCAGCCCAGCACCTGGGTTGTGCACCCAGACGTCATGGACTGAGCCTTCTGCCTCCAGAGCAATCCCCCAGGTGTGCAGTGAGAGCCAGTCAGAAGCTCCTTCCTTCTCTTTTCTCCTCTGAATAGTTTTAAAAATCATTTAAGAATGAAACTAATCAACCAACATTCTACCAAATGCTGGGGGGTAGGAAATGGGAAATAGAATCTTTTTAGGGAAGATGAAATATAGCAGAATTAATTTAAAAACGATTAAACCCAATGCGTATCCATTTACTAGGTCCCTACCAAACTTAAAAGATAATGCTTCTCAGTTTGGAGCCTACAGAGCTCCAGTACCACGGTCTTCTGGGAGCACCTGTACGGAAATAAAAGGCCGATTCCTGACCTCCACCCCCCTACCACTCCCATCCTAGAAGATGAGAACCAGGGAGTTACATTTTGCAAAAAATTTCCCCACCAACTTTTGAGAATCACCACAACACAGGAAGTACAAAGGAGCGCAGTCTGTGTTTAGGCAGCTTACAGTCTAGGAGGGGATGATAAGAAAGCTGGAAGGTGATCTAATCACTGTGTGTTTTAGAAAGATTATTCTGGCCGAAGGGCACAGGATGGACTTGAGAGGGAAGCTGGAGCAGGCAATCTACTCAGAGTTGTCACAGTAAGCCTAGAGGGAGATAAGGGCTGGAGGTGCTGAGAAGGGAGGAACCGCTGCCGCATGCCAACTCCCGTCCTCCCGTCATAGATGGGTTTTTTCACTGCAGGCAGTCACCAATTCCTTTTGGAAGTTGGAAGGCTATAGGCGACAAACAAATGAAATGTATAAAGGAGCCCCCCCCCCAAAAAAAAAACAGTCCCTTATGCTAGTAGTGGTCTTAAGCACTGGAAAGATGATGGTCTGCCCTCTGATATTATTCAGAATAAAACAACCCTCAAGGCTCATAGGAATGCTGAAATTTTTAAAGTTTTTTCTAAATTTTCCACTTGCAATGTTGTGGATAAATTCACTAGATTGACCTTGTCTCATCTTTCTGCTTCCTCCGCTTTGCTGGGCTGTAATGCAGGCTTTGTCTTCCTATGAGGAGATCAGAACCAGCTGGGGCAGGGGGAGTAGGGTGGAGGTGGAAATAAGGCAGGGGGCACCTTGGGAGGGGTTGGTGGTGGTTCCCCATGGGGTGATGAACATGGATTAGAAGGTGAGAAGGAGGGGAGTCATTGAGGAGGTGAAACTGACAGGTGGAGGAACTGCAACTCCTGGATCAGGTTGAACTCAGCCCAAACTGTTCTAGAATCTAGGTGAGTCAGCTGGATAACAACCGTGGGTATTTGTCCAGAGTGGGGACAGGCTGTCTTTGTCCTTGTGTCCCACTGCAGTCAGCATCGGGTCCATGGGGCTCTGAGACCTCAGAAGAATGCACCTTTTGACTTTGGGAGAAGGGTGAGAAAATGCCACTGGTTAAAATGAAGCCAGACGATCAGCCGAGAATGGGTAAACTGAGCCATCTGTAGACCCTGCTCTCAGGTGATCTGTGTGAAGCCAGTGAGCCTGAATTGGAAATCTAAATACAGATCAATATCTAAAAGGCCCTAATTTGTCCTATAGTTTAAAAACAACAATAAGAATCCTGTCATTTTTTCTGTTCATTTTATCTTTTCACGATCAGCATTCTAAAGCATTTAATCATGGGACCCTTTAAAAGCATAACTGACTGACTGAATCTGGCCCTGACATGTTTTGTTTCTTTAGTAGAGCATTGAAAAAAAATTTTTTGAAGTAGTTGCCAACATTAAAAAACCAGGCGATTTCACTTAAAAGTCCAAATTACCTTCTCTTAAAAAAATTAACTTCTCTAAAAAAATGGGATCTGATCACTTCAGGACCTCATTCCCGTACGGCCACAGTCTGTTGGAGCTGAGCAGCAGTCATTTGGGGGAAGGACCTGCCCTCTCCATTGTGCCAGAGCCCTGGGACTCACGCCACTGAGCATCAGTTGCCATTTATCCTCACACCTGTGTTATTTTTTCTTCTAGCAAAGAGGTTTAAAAGCCTATTCATACTCAAGTTGCTATTGAAATTGTTCTTTTATTCAGCCTGCTTCCCTCCTTTATGTTACAAACCCAGTCCCTGTCAAATTCCAGCTGCAAACCCTGTTATAACTTCCATTAACATCACACACAACAGGATGAAGGGAAGGGGGCCAAACCGTGCTCTCCACCACTCCCACCTCACATGCTGGTACAGAAACATGAGAACTAGTACTCCAGCAAGCCTTGGGTCTGGGCGATTCCGAGGTGGCCATGAAGTCACCTACCCAGACAACTTCAGGAAAGCACACTTGGAATATAGCTAACGAAGAAAGTTGTCTTTTGAGATGGTGTTCTGTGGCTAACAAAAGAATAGGTGTCTAGAAAGAGGCATGTCGATGAGAAAAGTCCACTCAAGGGTATTCTAGGTGCAAAAAAAGTCCCAGGGATTCTTCCTCAGCCTTTTCTGCAGCCTTAGAACAATCTCTTTTGCAGTCACTCCCTTCCTTTGGGCTTATACATCCTCACCAAGCAACAAGCTGGTTATAAATTCTATTCCAGGAAACGTGTGTCATGGAAAACAGCTGTGAATATTCTGGTCACTGGACAGCCATGCTCATTCATTCATTGCTCATTTGTAAAATGGCCTTCTGGCATGCATGTTTCTTGCAAGGAGTGGTTAGTACAGGTCTGCATCCCCCAGGACCTGAATTATAAAACTGAACTCCTGACCTTGCAAAGCTGAGGACCGGAATTTCAATGAGTAGCATCCTCACTGAGGGACAGAGAGGCCTGCCAGCCAGTCACCTTTTCACTGCTGTATCGTCCACTCCAGCTTCAGGGCTGCAGCCAGAGAGAGACCAGTGTGCCCAGGTCTCCTGGGCGGCAGGAGGTCTCCTGATTCGGTTTGCTCCCAAGCTCCCATTGTCCACCAGAGCTGTTGCTGGTCTCTGACCCTGATCAGGGCCTTGTGCTGTGCCTGACATGAAGGAGCATTCTGTAAGTGGGGAAAGAATTTTGAACAGAAACACGTCAGCAGAAGCCAGGTGACCCCCCCATGGGAGATGCTTGAGGGGATTCTTGTTCTGCTTGGGAGGCTGTACTTCTTTTTTTTTAAAGGATTTTAATTTATTTTTTAGAGAGAGAAGAAAGGAGAGAGAAAGAGGAGAGAAATAACCATGTGTGAGAGAAACATCAGTCGGATGCTTCTCGTACACCCGCAACGGGGGGGGACCTGGTCCACAACCCAGGCATGTGCCCTGACCCCAAGAATAGAACCAGTGACCTTTCAGTGTGTGGGATGATGCCCAGCTCACTGAGCCATGCCAGTCAGAGCGAGAGGCTGTAATTCTTGATGTCAGAAGTCCCTTTGTCTCAGATTCTGCAGCTCAGCTTCCCAGGCTGGCGGTAGCAGAGCAAGGAGAAGCTACAGGAGTGCCAGCACTCGGCCAGAGGGCCGTCCAAGGTGGGTCTCTGAAGTGAAAGGACAGTGTTGCCCAGCAGGCATCCACCAGCTTCCTGGTAACCAGAGGTGCTCTCCTGGGATCCCTGGATGCCCAGGAGAGGGAGAGGACGTAGGGGCGGAGAGCTCAGCTTTCTTCTGAGCAGAGCAAGGCAGAAGGGATGGGGCTCTGCTGTGTGGGAAGAGGAGACCTGGCCTCCTCAGAGAGGACAGGCAGGAGGGGCCCAGCAGCCAGGGCGGGTGTGCATGGACCAGTCCTGCCCCAGCGTTAAAAAATGTTGCGCATCCTTTACCTACGGAGAGTTTTAGGGTCTAGTGTTGTGTCCTGTCAACACCTGTGGGTGGTGAGTGAATGGAGAGGACGCAGCAGAACCCCCACGCCCTCTGTGCTCCACTCTCGACAGGCACCCAGTGTCTCGGAGGAGAACTGTGCTGGGTGAACCTAGTCCTGCTATGTTCCCTTGACTACCACGGCATTACAGTTGCTTTTGCATTTTTCCGGAAGAATATTATAATAAACCCTATCGCCTAGATTTAACAGTATTTTCCATTTTCTATATTTACTTCTTTTTTATGCAAATCTCAGACGTCATACAATATGAAGCTTTAAAAAATAAGGACGTTTTCTCATACAACTGTGATAATCTGCATTGTCCCACATAACCATATACCGTTATCGTACCTAACAAAATGAGCAATAACCCCTTCACATCTTCTAATACCCAGTCTATATTCAAATTTCCCCAATTGTCCCAGTAATGAATTTGTACGGTTGGCTTGTTGGCAGCAAAGCTTTTTAAACAGTGTTCCCAACAGCCTTGGGCTTCTGCACAAAAGTCTTAGAGGCCAGCAAGGGTGAGGCCTAGCTGCCTGCCCCCTCCCCACTGCTTCAGCTAGAGCAGGTTTTATTATTAGGGACAAAAGAGTTTTTCTGTTAAGAAAAAAAAAGACTTGAAAATAATTTCCACTAGGCATTACTTCTGTTATATTTTCAAAGAGAATGCCTGGCGCTGTAACTGCCTTAAATCAAAGGGCTAACTCTGCAGCCCTGGGATTAGGGCGGGCGGCCCAGCAGCGGGGTGAGGGGGTGGAGGGGGGGGCGGGGCAGGGAGATTAGCAGCGTTGGATGGGAAACAGGTGAGATTTCATTCTCACTGGGCATGAGCCTGGACTCGCACAACTGGCCTTCCCAGTACCTGGAGTACTGTGGGTCCACTTGGTAGCCTTCCCCCTGGATACTGACACTCTTTGCTTCCTGGGTGCCTGGATCGCACTCTGTGAATCTGTCCTCGTCCTTGCTCATTTGTGCAGCAGCGTGGCACACTCAGAGGTCAATGAATTTTGAAACCCTCCCCTGCTCAGTTTATATTTTCCACTTCCTAGGTACACTCCCAAGAACCTGACCTCAGAGGAACGGCCTTCCAGAATTCTAATCATTACAGTTTGCCATGACCAAAACGAGAGTAACACAGTGTCAATAACACAGACCTAGGAGCAGCAAAGCAAGAGCTCTCCCCTCACAGGTGCAGCCGCACATCAGGAATCTGAGCCAGCCACAGGCTGCAGCTGCTGTTACACCAGCCCACGAAGACAAGCCTGACAGCAAGAGAAGTAGGAGATTCTAGGAAATTCTGACCTTCTCAAGGAACCTCAATACGCACAGTTTTCCCTAAGAGCTCCACACCTCTCTCCTTCCGCAGGACATGTGCCCAGATTAAGCTTCCAAAATATTCAATTTGCTTTTGAGGTTCTTTTTTATTCTTTTTCTTTTCTACCCACCCTCCACCTTCACCCGCCTCCCCTCTGGCAACCATCAGTTTGTTCTCTGTATCTATAAGTCTGTTTCTGTTTTGTTTATTCATTTATTTTTGTTGATTTTTTTTTTTTAGATTCTACAAATAAGTGAAAGCATATGGTATTTGTCTTTCTCTGCCTGGCTTATTTCACTTTGCATAATACTCTCCATAATATTCCATCCGCGATGTTGCAAATGGCAAGATTTCATTCTTTTTTATTGCTGAATAATATTCCAATATATACATATATATATATCATGTACTCTTTGTATCAGCAAACATTATTAATATTGATGCCTTTTATTTTGTGCTTTTGTACAGAGAACTTTCAAAGAATTATAATTGTAGTAAATGTTTCTGTCTGAAATATTAAAATCTCAGTAGTGTTCATTGTGGTCAAATCAGAATTTAACCAAAATTACCATATTCCAGCACATACAATCATCCCTCTGGCAGCTGAAAAACTGGCTCAAAGACATGGAGGCTACATGTTGATGAAGGAGGGCCATGCTTGCAGAAAGCTGGGTCTTTTTGATCAGTTTTAGCCCTTTTTTACTTCATCACCAATGTCCCTTCTGAGCTTGAACATAGGAATCTGCTGACCATCCTTGAACTCTAACAAGACCTCTTGAAGATGCCACCTGTTAACAGGGGCATTCTGGGTGAGCTGACCTGGAGATGGCCTGCTGACCTGGATCCAGAGACAGGTATCTTCCTCCAGCTGGGCATCAGCAATGTCCACGAAGTTGCACTTGTCAGTGAGTTGGAGATAGTGAATGTTGAGAGGAGCACCCAGAGCTCCCAGGGCCTCAGGGTGGCTATGCATCTGCTCCAATACCAACCGCTAATAGGAAGCCCTGGAAAAAGTTTTTTGTATAAAGTAATACAGGAGGGCACAGCCCCTACTAGTCGTCGCACTGGTGAGGTTTTCCCAGAGGCACTGGCCTCCTGCTTCCTAGAGACTTTTGCCACTTTGTAGCACAGCTTTCTTGAAAGTCATCACAGGAAACACATCCTGTGGAGGCTAGAAGTACCACGTCTCCAAAAGCACGAGGGTTCCTGTGGAGTGTGAGGCGTTTACCATGTACTCTTTGTCCACTCATCTATCAGTGGACACTGATGTCGATTCCAAATCTCAGCTATTTTAAATAATCTGCGGTGAACACAGGGTTCCATATATCTTTTTGAATTAGTGTTTTTGTTTTCTTCAAATGAATAACCAGAAAGGAAATTGCTGGGTTGTATGGCAGCTCGATTTTTAATTTTTTGAGGAATCTCCACACTGTTTTCCATAGGCTGCACCAATTTATCATCCCACCAACAGTGCATGAGAGTTCCCTTTTCTCTACATCCTCGCCAACACTTATTTTGCTTTTGAGATTCTTAAAGATATATTTCAACCGATGATCTCTATCTTATCTGCTCTGTTACACTGCAGAATCATAAGCTCCATTAGGACGATGACAATGTTCCTTTTATATATACACATATACCAATGAACACATATTTACCCACTAATATGCACATTATACACAAATTAACACAACTTGGGCAGAAAACTTGAGAACATTTAAAATAAGTAATCCTTTCCCATCACTGATATTTTTGTAATTTTTCAGTAAGGACCGATAAAACTCTGCCTTGTTCTTGAATCTAATATTGACTATCTACTAAATACTTGGTTCTGTTTGGATATAAGAGATTCATAGCCTTGGCTGATTTGGCTCATTTGATTGAGCAGCGGCCTGCAAACCGAGAGGTCACCAGTTCAATTCCCAGTCAGGACACATGCCTGGGTTGCAGGCCAGATCCCCAGTTGGGGGTGTGTGAGAGGCAACTGATTGTTGTATCTCTTACACATAGATGTTTCTCTCCCTCTTTCTCCCTCCCTCCCCTCTCTCTAAAAATAAATAAAGAAAATCTTTAAAAAAGAGAGAGATGCATAAAATATGGTCCCTTCCCCAGGATGTGTTCAGTTTAGTTGGTGACACATACCTGCCCATGAGAATGATGAACTCTTTCCTATCCTTCAAAACTCTGCTCAATGTCACCTCCTTCAAGATGCCTTCCCTGCTTACTCAGGCATGTTTAGTCTCTCTCTTCCTTCTGAGTCCATACTACTTGGTGAAGACCTTTAGAGATAAATTTTAGACAGTTACTGCAATTATTACTTTACCTACATTCTCCCTTAGATAAACAACTGGGTGTTTGGGAGAAGGGGAAGGGTCCTATAGCCTGCCCACAGTGACAGCTCCCCTCCTGTTCCTTGGATGGAGGCTTTTTTCTGGTAGGATGACAGACATGCAAATTAGCATTTGGAAAATTGCTACTCCATGTAAATAAATGACAGTCTTCCCTGCCCCCTTTTTCCTGAGAGTATAAGAATAAAGCATTGTCACAGGGAGGGGGAACAGGGAGTCAAAGGGTAAAAAGTCTCAGTAATACAAGATGACCAAGTCCTAGAGATCCACAGTAGGGCCTACAGTTAACAATACGGTATTGTATGCTGAAACTGCTGCTAAGAAACGATATAGATTTTATATTGAGTTAAAACACACAAAAATAATAAAGAAAGAGGGCAGGAGAAAGCTTCAGGAGGGGATGGATATGTTTATGGCATAGAGTGTGGTACTGGTTTCAACGGGTATATACAAGCTCACTAATTTTTATGTATTAAATGTGCACCAGTTTTGTATGTCAATTGCATCTCAGTAAACTGGTATAGAAAAACCAATAAAGAGCGCTAGGCCTTTGTGAGAGGCATCTAATGGGAGGCTCAGACTTGGAGGCTGGGCACCCTCACTTGCAGGAGATGAGGAGGCTTGGGGGAGTGTTCACGCAGCATTATCTGAAATGAGAAAGATGGTAGTAGTAGATAATGGCTGTCAGGAGAAGGGGCAACACCTGAAAAGAATCTGCTGGTAAGGGCCAGGGAAAAATTATATCCGAGAAGGTGGGCATCTGAGGGAGAGGGTTCTGGCAGCCGTGAGGAAGGGGAAGGTATGGCAGTGAGCTGAGGGTGGCAGGGCTCTAATTTAGGGTGCCAGGAGTCAGGAAAAAGACAGTGGCCAGAAGGAGCAGGCAGAACAAAGCAGGACCCTAATTCTAGGAACTTCAGACAATCAACCCAGGCAGAAACTCCACCAGGAGGAACAGGAGGGGACTCAGGCATCGCAGCTGGCGAGGAGGCACTGTATTACCGCGGTTTTAGAGCGTGGCCTCCGTGAATGAGCAAATCGCTTACCTTTCCAGGTCTCAGCCCACGTCCTAAAAGATGAGGCTACCAGATGAGCTGTTGAAAAGAATAAATGATATTATGCACAAAAATGACTTAATAAAGGACGGTGCCTGGAATACATTAGGTACTAAAAAAGTATTTGTAGTAGTAATGGTAATTGTGGAGGGATTAACAGGAGCAGAGTTGGCTGGGGTAATAATAATGAAGAACTAGTGAAGGGTCTGATTGCCAAAATTGAGGTAGTTGTGAATTGACATTGAACTTGAAAGCAGGACACCAGGTTCCAATACTATTTTTGCTGAATGTTAGATATGTGATCTTGTTCCAGTCAACCAACTTCTCTGAGCCTCACTCCATTCAACTGTCAAATGCAGGTGTTCACACGGCTTGCACCCTCCTCCCAGACTCCCTGTGCGGGTTTCATCAGCCCTGGGATCTGCCACCAACACGACAGCCCCTGCCCCTAGCAGATGCTTGATGAGTATTGCCTGCACCTGATGGTCAGGACTCACCAGGACTGACCTGAAGTTGGATGCTCTTTCACTTCCTCGAGGCAGGTTAAGGTCCAGCGTTTGGACCAGGTCTCAGCTGAGGGACTGTGGTTTGGGGTGGGGGTGGGAGGCAGACAGTTAGGCAGGCCACCATTCCAGCCTTTGAGTTAAAGGAACTTGGCATTCTTTTTTTAGACTCTCAGTCATTTAAGTGTTAAATTCATTCATTAAAGTTGGGAGTAGATGAGAATCCACGTCTGTGATTTTAACCTGAAGCCCAATTTCTGGGCTTTCTTGTAGCAGACGCAGAAAACTGGAAAATTTGGAAGTAAATACGTTTTCATGGACATGAACCACAGAGTGGTGATTGTGGGGGGAGGGAGGTACGAGGGGACTAAATGGTAATGGAAAAAAATACAATAAAATTTTTTTAGAAAAATAGAGAGAGAGAGCCCCATTTTAAAAAAAGTAAACACATTTTGAAAAGAGACCAGAAAACCAAGATAGAAGTGTCTGCTTCTTCTGATGAGAGCTTTGTAACCTGAAAATGATGTCATCATATTGTTGCCTATAAAAGAACTGGACAAAAAGTTCTATTTTCACTTCCTTCCAAACCGTTTATGTGACTAGGAAGGTGGTAGTGAGTCTCTAAGAACTGTTTCGCAACTGCCTTTGTGCCCTCTCTTGAAAAACAAAGCCAAGTTATCCTGAGGGCACTCGGTGCAGGGGCTCGGTGCAGGGGCTCTGAGCAGGGCCCGCCATGCTTGCTTTTGGCGTCATCTGCGGTGGGAGTCCTGGAGCCCAGGCTGCCTCACGGCTTAGGCACATCTTCCCTCCAGGATTTAGGAGCCTGTCGAAAGGATATGGGATCAAATTAAGTTTATTATTTTAAATTTAACCTTTTCAAAAATATTTCATTTATTCATTTTTAGAGGGGAGGGAGAAAGAAGGAGAGAAACATCAATATATGGTTGCCTTTCACGCACCCCCTACTGGGGGCCTGGCCTGCAACCCAGGCATGTGCCTTGACTGGGAATCAAACCAGCAACCCTTTGCTTCACAGGCCAGCACTCAATCCACGGAACCACACTAGCCAGGGCTTAATTTAATCTTTATTGTATTTTTTCCATTATCATTTAGTCCCCTTATAACCCCCTGCCCCCAGCAACCACCACCCTGTTGTCCATGTCCATAAGTCCTTTTTCGTTTTTGCTCAATCCCTCCACATCCTAACCTCCCCACCAAACTAGCTGTCACCTGCTCTCCGTCTGTGAGTCTGTCCACATTTTTCTTGTTAGTTCAGTTTGTTCATTAGATTCCACATATGAGTGAAATCATATTTGTCTTTCTCTGACTGGCTTATTTCACTTAGCATAATGTTCTCCAGATCCATCCATACTATTACAAATTTTCTTCTTTTTTATGGCCAAATAGTATTCCATTGTGTGAATGTCCCCTAGTTGTTTTATCCACTCATCTACTGATGGACACACACTTGAGCTGCCTCTGTATCTTGTCGATTGTAAATAATGGTGCAATGAACACAGGGGTGCCTATGTTCTTTCGAATTAGTATTTTGGGTTCCTTCAGATATACTTCCAGAAGTAGGATAGCTGGGTTGAAAGGTAGATACATTTTCAATTTTTTGAGGTTTCTCCATACTGCTTTCCACAGTGGCTGCACCAATCTGCACCCCCACCAACAGGAGGGAGAAAAGGTTCCCCTTTCTCTACATCCTTACCACCACTTATTTGGTTATTGATTTATTGATGACAGCCATTCGGACAGGTGTGAGATGATATCTCATTGAGGTTTTAATTTGCATTTCTCTAATAATTAGTGATGTTGAGCATCTTTTCATTTGTCTATTGGCCATCTGGATGCCCTCAGTGGATAAGTATCTATTCAGGTACGTTGCCCATTTTTTAATTGGGATTTTTGTTTTCTTAGTGTTGAGTTTTATAAATTCTTTATAAATTTTGGATATTAATCCCTTATCAGATGTATTGGCGAATATGTTCTCCCACTCTTTGGGTTGTCTTTTTATTTTGTTGATGATTTCCTTTGCTGTGCAAAATCTTTTTAGTTTGACCTAATCCTATTTGTTTTTTCTTTTGCTTCTCTTGACTGGGGAAATATATGTGATAAAATATTGCTACAAGCAATGTCCAAGATTTTGCTGCCTATGTTTTCTTCTATGATTTTTATGACTTCAGGTCTAAGATTTAAGCTTTTGATCCATTTTGAATTTGTTCTTGTGTGTGGTATAAGAAGGTGGTCTAGTTTCATTTTTCTGCACGTATTTGTCCAATTTTCCCAACATCATTTATTGAATAAACTATCTTTAGCCCATTGTGAATGCTTGATTCCTCTGCCAAATATTAATTGACTATAAAGGTGTGGGTTTTTCCTGGGCTCTCTATTCTTATCTTTTTAATTTTTAAATATACTTTATTGATTATGCTATTACAGTTGTCCAATTTCTCCCCCATCATTCCCCTCCACCTTGCACACCCCCTCCCACCCACATTCCCCACCTTTAGTTCATGTCCATGTGTTGTAAGTTCTTTAGCTTCTACATTTCCCACACTATTCTTGCCCTCCCCCTGTCTATTTTCTACCCATCGTCTATGCTACTTATTCTCTGTACCTTTTCTCCCTCTCTCCTCCTCCCATTCCCCTGTTGCTAACCCTCCATATGATCTCAATTTCTGTGGTTCTGTTCCTGTTCTAGTTGTTTGCTTTTGTTTTAGGTGTGGTTGTTAATAGCTGTGAGTTTGCTGTCTTTTTACTGTTCATATTTTTTATCTTCTTTTTGTTAGATAAGTCCCTTTAACATTTCATATAATAAGGGCTTGGTGATGATGAACTCCTTGAACTTGGCCTTACCTGAGAAGCACTTTATCTTCCCTTCCATTCTAAATGAAAGCTTTGCTGGATAGAGCAATCTTGGATGTAGGTCCTTGACTTTCATGACTTTCAATACTTCTTTCCAGCCCCTTCTTGCCTGGAAGGTCTCTTTTGAGAAACCAGCTGACAGTCTGATGGGAACTCCTTTGTAGGTGACTGTCCCCTTATTCCTTGCTGCTTCTAGAATTCTCTCCTTCGTTTGAATCTTGGCTAATGTAATTACGATGTGCCTTGGTGTGTTCCTCCTTGGGTCCAACTTCTTTGGGACCCTCTGAGCTTCCTGGACTTCCTGGAAGTCTATTTCCTTTGCCAGATTGGGGAAGTTCTCCTTTATCATTTGTTCAAATAAGTTTTGCACTTGTTGCTCTTCTTCTTCCCCTTCTCGTACCCCTAGAATTCAGATGTTGGGACGTTTAAGGATGTCCTGGAGGTTCCTAAGCCTCTCCTTGTTTTTTTGAATTCTTGTTTCTTCCTTGTTTTCTGTTTGGTTGTTTCTTTCTTCCTTCTGGTCCACTCCATTGATTTGAGTCCCAGTTTTCCTCCTATCTCTATTGGTTCCCCATAGGTCTTCCTTCATTTCACGTATTGTAGCCTGCATTTTTTCATCTAATTTGTGAGCAAAATCAACCAATTCTGTGAGCATCCTGATCACCAGGGCTTTGAACTGTGCATCTGATAGGCTGGCTATCTCTTCACGGCTTAGAGGAATTGGCTCTGGGGCTTTGATTTGTTCTTGGTTTGAGCCATTTTTGGTGTTTTTGTTTTTTGTTTTGTTATTTATTTTTATTTTTTTGGTCTGGTCGCAGCTGTTACATAGTGAGGGGCTGAGCCTTAGGTGTTCACCAGGGCAGGGCAGCCCAGTCGCTGGGTTGTGACACTGTATGTGGGGGTGGGGTCTGAGAGGGAACAATGGCGCTTGCTCTGCTCTCTCTCGCATTCCAGTCCCTTCTGCCACTTCCCCTTCACCTGGATTATCTGCACACGAATGTGGGACCACCTGGTCAGCCAGATGCCTTGTGTGGCCTCACTGGGTCTACACCATTGCTACCCCATGCCTGGGGTCCGCTGTGTGCCTGGGATCTTCCAGCCACTGCTGCCTGCATGCCCAGGTCCACCAACCTCCACTTTTTCCTGCTGCAACTCCGCCTTCCTTACCGGTCTGGATGAATGGTTTTTGGACTTCTGTACAATTCAATTCTCTATTAGTTCTGATTTCTTGTTTCTAAATCTTTTTTTGTCCTTAATTTTGGTTGTGCGAGGAGGCACAGTGTGTCCACCTACGCCTTCATCTTGGCCAGAAGTCCTGGGCTCTCTATTCTGTTCCATTGATCTATGTGACTGTTTTTATATGCCATTACCATGCTGTTTTGATTACTATAGCTTTGTAGTATAGTTAGATATTAGGTAGTGTGATTCCTGTAACTCAAATTAACATCTTAAAGCTCACTGATTCACATATCATATTGTATCCATCTTAGTGGATCTGATGTTTAAGTTAAAAACATTCTAAAGAGGGAACTACCTATCTTGCTTGCCAGGACTGAGGATTTCCTGAGCTGTGGGACTGCTAGTAAAACCAGGACTGTCCCCCACAAACTGGGACAGCAGCTACCCTACTAAAGAGCGTCCCGGTTTCCTACTGTTGATGCCAACAAAAGGAGACCAGGTGAGAAGAGTTGAGACAGCACAACCCCTTTTAAAGGAGAGGCTATCAAACGTTAGCTTAAAGCGTAGTCATCTGGAGGGCAGCTTTCAGGGCCCCTCCACTAATTTCTGGTTCTGTAGGTCTGAGTAGGACCTGAGAACTTGCATTTCTGAGAAGTCCCCTGGCACTGCTGCTGCTGGTGGTCCAGGACTGCATTTAAGAGCATCTGCTCTTGCACACTGGGGTCCTACCTGAACACATTTCCGGACATCCATTCCTTTGTCACTCAACAAGTATTTGTTGAGTGGCTCCTAGGTGCCGTGTGCTGGGCCAAACAGTGGGTCGCTAAAGTAGATATGATTTCTCAATCATGGAGCTTGCTGTTGGGAACAAGTAAGGGGGAACAAGTAAACATAAATCATGAGCAATTAAAAATCGTGTCCTGGCCTGGTAGCTCAGCTGGTTAGAGGGCTGTCCTGTTATGTCAAGGTTGCAGGTTCAATCCCTATTTGGGTACATATAAGAATTAACAAATGAATGCATAAATAAGTAGAAGAAGAAATCAATGTTTCTCTCTCTCTCTCCCTCCCTTCCTCTCTCCCTAAAATCAATCAATCAATAAAATTTTTTTAAAACTTGTGACAAGAGCCCAGGAGAACAAGAACAAGGAGCTGGTGTGAGAGAAAGGGCAGGCAGCAGGAGCTGCCTTGAACAGAGAAGTCATTGAGAATGTCCTTTAAAGCGAAACTTGAAAATTTAGCAACAGCCAAGCTGAGTACATGGAGAAAAGGACTGTGAGCCGGTAACGTGGAGTCGAGGTGGCTGGCCTTACCTCTCCTTTGTGCCCTGCATGGGCTGATTCACCAGCTATTAAGTTACATACATCAGGTTAACACCTCCACCTCTTCTGAGTGTGGACTTGGCCTGGAGGCTGTTCTAACAAGGGGCCAGCTTTACAGTTCCTTGCTAGCTGAGCTGGAGGTTTCAGGGCTGCCAGCCAAGCAAGGAAGTTCAAAGCCAGGCCCTATGGCCCAGGGACTCAGGAGTCCCAGGTGCACAGCCATCTGCAGTTGCCTTTTGCATTATGTGGAGATTTTTAAACTATTGCCCAGATGGAAGGTTGGATTAAATAGCTCTGGCAGGTAATCAGAGACCTGAGGTGGGAGGGCAGCAGCCAGAACAATCTGTGGAAAAGCCTGTCCTAAGTAAGCAGGTGACGGATGACTCCCTCAGGGCAAGAGAAGGGGACTATTTCTTGATATATCCATAAACTCTTTGTCACTGGAAAATGACCACAGAATACAATTGAGCAGAAAGCAAATCCTTCTCAGGGTAAACTAACAGGCCCTGTACAGCCTCACATGGCCAAGAACTTCCCCCTTGTCCTAAACTGAATGCAGGAGAAGGAGAGAATGGCAGGCCTCGCTTCACAGTGTTATAGTCAGGAAACAGAGGCTCCGAGCGGAGGCTTCAAGGTTGCGGCAACAGAACCGGATGCCCAGGCTCCTCTTCCCGTCCTGCCTAGTCCCCAGCACACCGCCTCCCTTGGGGATAGCTCTCTGAGGAAGGACTTTGTGCCCGGGGTATAATTTAGAACACCTAGACTGGGCCCTGAGGGAGGCGGGATCGGGGTGAGATGAGTACAGATGGGCCTCATAAATGGGTCTCAGTCATGTGCTCAATAAACATTTACTGAGGGTGCTGGGCTAGGTTCTGGGAACAAGAGAGACCCTACCTCCACAGCGGGAAGGAGACGGAGTCACTATTTGGGCACAAGGCCCTACTTCATTTATCTCTGTATTATCGGTGCCTGTCATACAGAAGACACTCAGTGCGTGAAAGAAATGAGTTAAGGACGTACTGATTTCCCTGACACAGCCCTGGCCATCAATAGGCACTCCTTGCCTGTTTTCTAAACACAGTCAAGTTCTTCCTTGACAAACGTCTCTGCACAGGAAATCTCTGGGAAGAAAGGTGCCAGGTAGAATAGGTGAAATGATGAAGATTTGGGGAGAAAAAAAATGAGTAAGGATCAAAGCAAATAGAATGAGGAAAAAGAAAAATATAGAAACTCGGGTGGAGAAAAACTAGGGAAGAAAAGAAATGCAATCATAGCATACTACATGTTCTGGTTCGATGACACCTCAGGGTCATGGAAACCTAAACACGGTATCGGGTGGATAAGAGAGGAGAGCGGGGGGTGCGCACCTTTGGGAAAGGCTCCTCCATTATTGGGGGAAATAAGTAATGCCTAAAACTGGGAAGTCACGACAAAGTCCTGGAAGTTTGTTTTTCAGATACATGAAGGAAACATCTTTCAAAGTGGCTGACCTTGAGAAAAAGGAGGTGGCTTTAAAAATGTCCTGTACTCCCAGGTTAGTTAGTCTCCCAGGCCTTTGCCGACCCAGGCAGCGAGCAGTTCTGCAACCCCTGGATGACCAACCCCATCCAAAGAGAAAGAAGAGGCAAATAACAGGAGCTGTAAAAATAAAAAAAATTTAAAAAGGAGGACAAGGACAGGCCCTTGAATAGAGAGGGGTCGGGAGATCCCCCAGCCAGGCCACTGCAAGGCTAACTTCCAAAAGTCAAAATCTTTTAAAGTGGTATTTGATTTTCTGGGTGGAATAGGAACCAAATAAAAACTATGTTCCTTGGTCAACAGCTGAAATAACGGAGAGAACCACGGGAGGGAGACGGGAGGGTAGAAACAAAGCTAATCTGGTAGCTTGCTCCTTGCTCAGATGGCCCCATTTTCTCTGGGCTGCTTCGGCCTCGCACAGCTTGAGGACAACAGGAAAAGGCCCTTAATGGAGAGGAGCACAAATCCGAGGCAGAGAACAAAATGCCAGCACCAGAACTGGTCTCAGTGACCATCTTGTCCGACTCTGTGCATGAAATGACCAGTGATACGCTCAGTGCAGGTGGGTACAGAGGCAGGCAGGGCAGAGCTGTCAGCAGATTTTGGGTGTTCTGACTCTCTTTTTCCTCACTATACCCCTAGTGAGAGACAAGGTAAGCAGAACTACTGTCTGGTAGAGTGAGCACTGGTTGGAAATCAGGAGACCTGGACTCCAGCCCCAGATCTAGTGAAGACCAATTGTTTAAACTTGGGAGAGTCGCTTAATTCCAAACCTGAATTTTCTCACTTGTGGGCTAGGGAACGTTCCATGAGGTTCTGATTTCAGCCCAGAAGGCCAGGGTCCAAGCTTGCAGAGAGAGAAATTTCATACTCGTATCATGTTTGGAAGGTCTAACTTCATACCCAGGATTTGTGACCTTCTAGACCCTTGCCGAGAAATCTAAATTCCATACTGGGAACATCAGATTCTAGGCCTAATGTCCAGATTACATACTTGGTGGGCCACACGAATGCCTGTGATCCAGGTTCTATAGAATATGTTTCCAAGGCCCTGTTCCCTGCCTGGAAGTCTAGATTCCATACTTGGAGGGCAAGATTCCAGGCCTAGATGGCCAAGTTCCAGATGCAACAGCTGGTGGGCTAGAGGACAGTCAGGCTCTCCCCAAATGCCACAGAAAGCTAGGTTAGAAGCTAGGGGAGAGAGACTTCACACAGTTTGGTAATTCACGGCATGCCCGAAGGCCTAAGTCCATATCAACATGGTCTGTGTCCATACACAGAAGCACTGGTTCTCTACCTAGAATGCCAGCTCACGCGCCTGCTAGAACAGTGTTCATGCATGGAGAACAAAACACTAGGACTGAAATGATGAGTTCCACATCCGCAGTCCAGCTCCCACGCTCGTGTGCTGCATTCCGTGCCTGGACGTCTATGTGGAGTGCCAGGACCCCTGCTCGTAGAGCCAGGATCCATCCCGGAACCCGAGATTCCATGCGCAAAGCACGACAGTCCTTGTCTGTAGGGCCAGCTTCCACACTTGGGTATGTGACTCCACATGTGTCGTATTTTACACCTGAAGAGGTAGGACTCACACCAGGAGGGAAATGCAAAATCCCTACTTAGAGAGCCGCAGTGCAGGTTTGAAGAGACACACTTCGTACGCATTCTGTTAAGTTTTCATGCTGAGAGAGACAGGCTCTGTGCTGGGAGGCCCAAGGCCCTTACAGCGAGCACTCATGTGGAAGGTCGGATTATACATTTAGGTAGAATTAACACCTAGAAGAATTCAATCAGTCCAGATTTCATCTAGGAGTGTCAGGTTCTATGCTTGGAGATTAAGATTCCATACATGGATTTTCAGTTTCTAGACTTGGAGAATAGGTTTCATGTCTCGGAGAATCCATTTTCAATTTCCTAACTTTTAAAAGTAGTCTGTCTCCTTTTAAAGGTTTTATTTATTTATTTATTTTTAGAGAGCAGGGAAGAGAGGGAGAAGGAGGGAGAGAAATATCAATGTGTGGTTGCCTCTCACATGCCCTCAACCAGGGACCTGGCTGCAACCTGGACATGTGCCCTGACTGGGAATCAAACCAGTGAACCTTTGGTTCACAGGCTGGCACTCAATCCACTGAGCGACATCAGCCAGGGCATAAAAGTATTCTTTCTTAAAATTAATTTGCCTTATAGCATGTCTGAGGGCAAGTTGTTGTACTGACTCAACTTTTCCACCTCCCCTTTCACAGTTACTATTCTCCATTTTATTAAGAATGAATGAATGAATGACACCCTTCCTGCACTTAATTATGGTGTGTTGCACAAGGGTGAAATAACCTCCAGGGTAGTTATAGGGCAACTTAAAATACTATAGTTAGGGAAGCCTCTTTTTATTCAAGACATTGTAACCCTGCACTAGGGCTATGTATCTCTCTGTCTTACCCATATTTCTGATGAGGGTGAAGCATAGTGTAGAAACACGGTATTTTTGGATGCCCTGAATTCATGTGCATTGCAGAGTGAAGTGACAGGAGCAATGGCAAGTTCTGTTTAATGATCTTGCCACTTCTATTGCCTGGTTGTTATCAAAAGATGCATTACTACTATGGGAGAGTTCTGTGCGAGCAAAGCAAAGAGGGTGGAAATAGTGAACGCAGCAGAGACATTTTACCCAGGCAACACACTCATGGCAAGGCAAGCTGCGCCTTATTCCTTTCTCCCCTTGCTCCCTTTTATGCCTCTCTCCTTTCTTTCTGCCCTTCCTTCATTCTCCCTCCATCTCCCTTCCCGTTCTCCCTTCTTCCCTTCCTTCCTTTCTTTTGTCTTTCTATGCATCTTAGAATTAACACATCAACACTTGTAGAAAATATGTTGCAGAATAGCAGTGGCTAGAAAACTTCACCTGCTTCCATGCACATCTCCATTGAGTATTCTGCATTATCTCAAAAGAAGGTAAGTCTCACATTTATTTTGAACAGATCAACAATGTATCCTTGGCCTAGGAAAAATGTATTGAAAATAAGTAGAGGCACTCTGTATTTCCTTAGACATTCATTCAGACTTTTAAATGAAACACTTTAATCATTTTGGGCAAAGGACTGTTGATATCATAGACTGATATTTAGTTTCTACTTGGATACAATCTCCTGCTGTTTTTTGGGGTTAGTCATTTGTGTTATGTACTAATTAGATTCAGATTAACTTAATGGAGATACATAGTTAATTCAACTGTAAATAATGCACTTAAAATAATAATAATTGCTTTATCTTTTGTAAGCATCACACTTACCAGAGGCTCAATACCTTCTTTTTCTTTTGCTGTTTATCTCCACAAGGTATATTAAACTGCACACTCAGTGGCAGAACATTTATTTATATATAGGATAAAACAAAATATTCTTAAAATGAAATCTAGTATATAATGACTTGAACACTTTGCAAAACCAGCTTCTTAAGTTTATTTTGGAAATACATAATTTAAAATGTTTAAAGATAATTGTATTAAAAGATATGATGTCACTTGCATAATCTCAAGTAGAGAGAACTAGAAACCAAACTTAAAGTCTGCACAGCCAAAACCAATCCTGCAGCCACTGTCCCTGCCACTGGATAGGCCTAATGCTGGACAGGGACACCATGCCAAGCCCTTGACTCTGTTGGGTCTAGAAGCTGATGTCTCTTTGCCACCCCCACGATCTCACCTGAATGGATTCCATTCACAGCCCCATCTTCACGACATTGTCTTCCAAACTGAAATCGCATACAGAAACACTGACAGGAGAAGCCTATGCCATGTGCCTGTACCCTAGCTGCAAGGGAAGCTGGGAAAATTTGGCTTCTATTTTCAAAAATCAAACTTACAGGATGAGAGAGTTCCCAAACATGGAAAGATTGTTCAAAACATCTAGATGTCTAAAACAAATTATAGATCTGTGTAGCTCAGTGGGTTGGGTTTTATCCCACAAAGCAAAAGGTTACCAGTTCAATTCATGGTCAGAACACATGCCTGGGTTGCAGGTACCATCCCTCGTCGGGGGTACAGACAAAAAGCAACTAATCATTGTTTCTCTCTCATATCGATGTCTCTCTCTCTCTCTCTCCCTTCCCTCCCCTCCCTCTAAAAAATAAATACATAAAATCTTTGAAAAGAATGATAAATACTACCATGCAAAGTATGCAACTGCCCTGTGATTTAAATATAAACATTTTATTTAAACCAGCACATGGTCGAAGACTGTATTATAATGTTTATTGTACTATAATACTTTACTATAACATTGACACAATTTCCTGTTCCCATTGAACAAATGATACATGCTTCTTAATTTACTTAGAATTAATTGCAAAAGGGAATGATAAGTCAACAAATAAATCTTTAAAAAGACATGTTCTGTAGTGTTTGGTTTGGAGTTTGTATATTAAAATACACAATGAAAATCAAGGCTTGATGTTTTATTCTTCCATTCTGATTCACTTTTACAAAAATTTAAGAAATGAAGCAAACACCAATTGTACTGTAAGGATGGGAACCCCTTGAGACAACATGGTAAACCTGTCAGGTGTCACTAGCCACTGGTTAGGAAATACCGCTTCACTCTTTCCTGTGAGGTGCTTGAATTTCCACTTTCTGTTGCTTCCTGAATTGGCTGTGACACAATCACAGTTGGAATGGTAATATCTAACCCCAGACTTGCCCTGTAGCCTGAGGTCCATCTAGTTAGCTGACTTCATCTTTGGCGACTTGCTGTTGAAATCACATTACATGCTTGAATTGATCAATGAATGGATAGCCAGGGCCATTTTGGGTGGCTGCCTTCCAACCCTCCAAGAATCAAAATGAAAAATGAAATATGAAACTGACCCAAACAAGAACCAGAGGACTCTCTAGAACAAGAAATCCATACTGGCTCTAGAGTGCCCCCCTCAGTCTGCAACTGGAACCCTGCACACCTGCCCTGCAGTGTCAAGTGCAAGAAGGCTCAGGTGAACCCTATAATAGCTTATCCGTTTGACTTTTCATTTGCTGGGAATGAAGACTCTTTGCACTGACAATGTGTTATTTGCTAAAAGTGCTTATAAATGGCTGCCTGAAACCTTTTATCTTATTTGTTCATTTAGAAATGAAACAGTTGGGACCTTATCTTTACTTAATGCTTATGGTATTCCGGTTATAACCAGAGACCTTTTAGTTAAAAGAAAGTGACAGCAGCTTCTGCTTTCAACCAACCCATAAAATGAAGATGAGGGAATAGATTAAATACTAAAGTAGGAACCTATCCCTTAGCAGCCCCGTAGGAGTCAGAAGCAAAGGCCACTGCTATTGAATAGATAACCTCTTTGAAGCGATGAATGATACATGTTAGCAAGGATCCCTCCTTAGCTACTCCTTCTCAAAAGGTCCCCAAACCAGAGTGGCCAGTACCTGTGGTGGTACAGAGGGTGCCTAGTGAGGCTGAGAGGGCTTTACTGGCTTCCCTCACAAAGTCGTGTGCCCGGTGTGGGGCTGCGTCTGCCGTGCGGGTGGGGCATGTCCCCAAGTGTCCACACATGCTCTAAGCCTGCTTTATTCAGGGCTCATCCCGAGTGTTTCTCAAGACTCTACAAAGCCTTACTGGCAAGTCTGAGTCATATTATTCTCTCCATCTCCTCCCATCTCTCCAGTTTCTACTTATCAACTGTACTAATCATTTTGGCACGTGATTATATGCTGTCTTCCCCTGTTAGTTAATTATTTCATGTATGTATGTCTTGGCTTCCTTTGAGAGAATTAATCTATTGTTACTGTATTTTGCTCTGATGGTTGTATTTTTGAACTATTGTTCTATTGTGTACTAGTAATGGGTGGACATTACTCTCCTGGGACCCTCAGAGGAGACCTGAAATTTCAGACCTCCAAGAGCTGGCTCCTTCCTGAGGCTCCATGAGAGATGGATGTGACAGTCCTGTTAGTTTCTTGAAGTAAAATGTGGGGCCCTAGTATAGAAAGCATCGGAATTGAGTGGGAAGGACTTCAAACCAAGAGAAAACTGGTTGTTGTTAAAACAGAAGGGTTGTGTTTATCCAGGAGAAGGACAGGATGCCAACCTGACCAGCTCCTGGGGGTCAGGAAGGCAAGATGGCTGTGGTCTGTCCTCTGACTGAGAAAACTGCTGGCAAAGAAATTAGATAAGGTGATGGTATGTCAAAAGAGCCCTTCAACATCATCTTCAGACCAGAAGCTTGATTTTTGGAAACTTGACAGCTTTTGTACTGTCTATTAACTGACCTGACTTTCTTTTTGCTCTCTCCTTGTATCAACACCTTGGACAATGCCCACCTGTGCTAAGGGGACCAGGGAAAGGGCGTTCGTCAAGGGCCAGGTCAGAGCTTCGAGGAGGGAGCCCTGTGCTCTAGAGGGTTGTCTGTCTTGTGCTAACATAGAAGGTGATTCCCTTATTTCCCAGCTGGCTCTTAAACCCCATGGGAGGAATTCAGCCCTCCAGCTGGTGAACGGGTAGATAAGGGTCTGAACATAAAACATCTGAGCCCCAAATTAACTGAACTGGAACAGGAAAAGGCCTTGGAGTTGCCCATAGTGCTTCAGATTGTGTTCTTAAAGAGATTACCTAGTGTTTCTTTTACAATAAAGTTAGGAAATAGATTATTTTTTCTTGATTTCTGGAACAAAAGGGTAAAGATTAAATATAAGGAAGGACTTCCTGATAATGAAAGGAACAAAGACAACAGGATAGGAAAGATTCTTCCCTGAGAGAGTTTAAATTTGGAAGATTTGTGCAACGTTGCTGTCTTAAAAAGAAGAAGGAGGAGAAAAAGGAGGGGAAGAAGGAGGGAGAGAAGATGGAGGAGGAGGAGAAGGAGGAGAAGGAGACTGGCACGGACCTGGTGATGGAAGGATGAAGCTTTCCCCTCAGCGTCCCGGGAAGAGAATAGCGGTCAAGAAGACACACCACTGGCCTCTCTCTGATCCGAACTGTCCTTTCCCTTAAGGGCATCGTCTTGAACAAACACTCTTATTTAACCTGTTATGCTGACAGTGAAGTAAAAATAATAATAACTGTCCCGATGCTTCGGAAGATTGTTTGGAGATCAGTGATCAATGAACTGTTTGGGGAAAACCTTTGCGCATTGTAGAGTACACTAAAATTGAAGGTGTTATGGTGGGGGAGGCAGAAAACTGTACTTGAACAACAATAAAAAATGTTAAAAAATAAAATAAAGTAAATGGAAAGTGTTATTATCATTATTTATTCTTTTTTTTTTTAACCTGGGACTTGTTGCTTCCTTCTCTCTGGTCTCTTAAACATAAATCTCTGTTCCTTTTCTATTAGTTTCCAAGAATAACTGGAACCCCAGCATGTAAGCCTCATTTGTATTTATTCAGCTAATTCAGACAGGTTCAGGCCTGTGTGGGTGGGTGGGGAGGGGTCTGGGTGCACGGGAGAGACACCTATCAGGGAGCTGCTTATATAACAGTAGCGACATCTGTGAGAGGTACATAGCATTGGACATATAGGTGCTGCTTTTTAACCTCATCTCTCAGACACTTCAGGTGAACCTAGATTAAAGGTAATCAACCATCTAAACAATTGCCTTAGCTGTCAATCTATGAGGGGCAAATATCACTCAGTGCACTAAAATAACTCTAGAATAACTTGAAAGAGGATATTTTTAAAAAATCATAAATCTTCTCATGAAGAGTCCTGAGTGGGGTTGCAATAGTCACTCTGATAAGCCACTCAGGTTGAAAGATTTTTATGTATTTACAAAAAGCTCAAGCTTCGGACAGTGCCTGGGACTCAAAATTGGAACTCAGTAACAATTTGTTGGCTAACAGATTGAATGAATGAGCGAGATTTCTGAGCTGAGCCTGAGGCAGGCAATGTTCAGGCCTTTACGGCATCTGGGCCCAGTGGAGCCACTAGGAAAGTCCAGGAGGGGCGCGTTCCCTGGGGCCTGCAGAGCCCAGTCCCAGCGTGACTGGCCAGTGTGAGGGACAGTGAATGAAAACCCAGGCTCTGTGCTTTCCCCTACTGGGCCCCCTGGGACCTCAAAAATCCTCCTGCAGGGGCTGGACCTCAACTAAGACCCTGTTGATGCCATCGCCCTTTCAGATCCTGCTTCATTAAAAAAATTCAAGAAGTCACTTGTTCGGGTATTGCTTAGCAGGGTCCCATTTTGGAGCCAACTTGGAAAGGTCATAAAGATGCTGGACATTTGGCTGCTTTGCTTATTTGCTGGATGACTTTGGACAAGTTACCTAAACTCTGGCCTTTAATGTCCCCCATGTACATGGAAGCCAAATGTTCCTGGGCTGCCAGTGCCCATGGGTACCAGTGAGGACACATTAACATCAGTGCTAGAGTTTGTTGAGTGCTTAGCCTCCAGCTGCAGAGCTGCACAATCTCAGAGCCACACTTTTGATCTCCCCTATCCTTTCCAAGGTAGGTAGACAGTCCCTCACACATGCCCATGTTCTGCCAACAAGTTATTTGGAGATGATCCCTGGCTACTGTCATTGCTGCCAGGGCTGGGGTCTGATTTAAAAAACAAAAAGTTTTTAAAGACCCTTCCTTATTGACAAAGCTTTAGTGACACACTCTTATAATGTATTTTCAAAGGATCAGAACTTTTAGGTAGAAAACACAAAAATATGGGCATAAAGAAGAGACCTAAGTATATAAGCATAGGTTTAGGAAAGACTTGAGAACTGGCACTTTCCCCACGTCCTGAACAAGGCCTAATGTGTTCCAGTGTCGTTTCTGGCATGAGGACGGCAGGTGGCAGCAGAACCAAGCTTCCCTGTAGCAGAAGCTTCCGAAGTTTCAAATGGTTCTCAGATGAGAAGGAGCTTTTAGTAAAAGCCTAATCTAAAAATCTAAACTCAGCATGAGAACAAAATCAAAACGAATGAGAAACTGGCGCCATCAGCCTCAGCCACTGCGGAGCCAGGTGGCGTTCCCTGCCTGCCGTCCACAGAGCCATGGCTTGTCTTTGCAAGGAATTCTGGGCTTTCTTCAGACACTGGTCAGGAAAGGAACCCAGGGTCTGTCTCTCCTGGAACAGTCCTGTGACAGGGTCCTGTCCTGCTGGGGCCCTTGTCGTGTGTTGAAGCTGGTTGGTCAGGAAACAAGCTCTGGCCAGGGGCGAACACATGGAAGAGGTCGGCCCAGACTCAGGACAAATTTCTGCATAGAGAAATAGTTTGTAAACGGAGATTTTGCAGGCAATAAAAATAAATGTGGTACTGATATCTACTACAACATGGATGAACCTCAAAAACATCATGCTACATGAAAGAAGACAGTCCCAAAAGACCCCATAATGCATTTATAGAAGGTCCAGAATAGGCAAATCTAGACACAGAAAGTGGATTGGCCGTCATCTAGGGCAGTGATTGAGGAATGACTGTAAGGAGTACAAAGTTTCTTTTGGGGGGTGATGAAAATGTTCTAAATTTAGGTTATGGTCATGGTTGCCTAACTCAGTAAATATACTAAAAACTATTGAATTATATCCTTCAAATGAGTCAACTTTATAGTGTGTAAATAATTCCAATAAAGCTGTTCTAAAAAGAGATGTAAAAGGGAAAGTATACTAGTAGGCTTTTATCACTAATATATTTCAAGTGAAAATAAACCTTAAATAACTATTTAAGGGGAGAGAGAGAGAGAGAGGGAGAGAGAGAGAGAGGCAGGATCCAGCTGCCACAGAGAACAGGAGGTTGGTTAGAAATATGACTCAGGTATGTTGGTAAATTTTACTTTTTGTTCAGATTGTGGTATGATAAAGGCACAATGTGCTTCCTGCTTCAGCCACACACTCTCTATCCCTAAGAAGTACCAATACACGCACACCTTGAAGAGTGACTGGAGGATGTGGGCTGCCATCACACTCGTCCAGAGATGCTGCTCCTCCTAGAAAGAAGACAGCATAAACCAGTAGAAAGAGCAAAAATCTGCAGCCACACGGACCTGGTTTCAAATCCCAGATCCTCTTTGCTATGAGGCCATGGATTTTTTATTTTTATATCCACATCTCAAGGTTGAGTAAGAATTCAACATAAAATGTGAAAATGCCTAGCCCATAGTAAACATGGTTCTTTTCCTGGAATGTTCATTCTTGCCAGCCAAATGACATTTAATCTCCAAATCCAGCTATGTCACGGTTTACTATTTTTTTCCTTTGTGTATTTGTTTTTTCAAATGTATATATTTATTTATTTTAGTTGTTGTTCAAGTACAGTTTTCTGCCCTTTGCCCCCATCCCAGCCCACCCCCACCCCCAGTCCTCCCCACCTCCCTCCCATCTCCACCCTCCCTTGTTATTGTCCATGTGTCCTTTGTACTAGTTCCTGCAAACCTTTCCCCGCTTCCCCTGAAATTCCCTCCCCTCGTTCCTCTGGGCACTGTCAGACTGCTCTCAACTTCAGTGTCTTTGGTTATATTTTGCTTGTTTGTTTGTTTTGTTGATTAGGTTCTGTTAAAGGTGAGATCATATGGTATTTGTCTTTCACCGCCTGGCTTATTTCCCTTAGCATAACGATGGTTTACTATTATTGCAACTCTAAAGGTGTTCTCTGCTGCCCTCCACCTCCACCCACAAATCCATGTTCAATCAGCAGTCTTTTTTTGTGTGTGTGGCTTTTTTAAAAATATATTTTATTGATTATGCTATTACAGTTGTCCCATTTCTCCCGCATCATTCCCCTCCACCCTGCACACCCTCTCCCACCCACATTCCCCCCTTTAGTTCATGTCCATGTGTCATAAGTTCTTTAGCTTCTACATTACCCACACTAATCTTGCCCTCTCCCTGTCTAATTTTCTACCCAACATTTATGCTACTTATTCTCTGTACCTTTCCCCCTCTCTCCTCCTCCGACTCCCCTGTTGCTAACCCTCCATATGATCTCCATTTCTGTGGTTCTGTTCCTGTTCTGGTTGTTTGCTTTTGTTTTAGGTGTGGTTGTTACTATCTGTGACTTTGCTGACTTTTCACTGTCCTATTTTTTTTTATCTTCTTTTTCTTAGATAAGTCCCTTTAACATTTCATAGAATAAGGGCTTGGTGATGATGAACTCCTTGAACTTGACCTTACCTGAGAAGCACTTTATATGCCCTTCCATTCTAAATGACAGCTTTGCTGGATTGAGCAATTTTGGGTGTAGGTCCCTGCCTTTCAAGACTTCAAATACTTCTTTCCAGCCCCTTCTTGCCTGGAAGGTCTCTTTTGAGAAATCAGCTGACAGTCTGATGGGAACTCCTTTGTAGGTGACTGTCCCCTTATCCCTTGCTGCTTCTAGAATTCTCTCCTTCATTTTCATCTTGGCTAATGTAATGATGATGTGCCTTGGTGTGTTCCTCCTTGGGTCCAACTTCTTTGGGACCCTCTGAGCTTCCTGGACTTCCTGGAAGTCTATTTCCTTTGCCAGATTGGGAAGTTCTCCGTTATTATTTGTTCAAATAAGTTTTCCACTTGTTGCTCTTCTTCTTCCCCTTCTGGTACCCCTATAATTGGGATGTTAGGACATTTAAAGATATCCCGGAGGTTCCTAAGCCTCTCCTCATTTTTTTGAATTCTTGTTTCTTCCTTGTTTTCTGTTTGGTTGTTTGTTTCTTCCTTCTGGTCCACTCCATTGATTTGAGTCCCAGTTTTCCTCCCATCTCTATTGGTTCCCCATGCATCTTCCTTCATTTCATGTATTGTAGCCTGCATTTTTTCATCTAATTTGTGAGCAAAATCAACCAATTCTGTGAGCATCCTGATGACCAGTGCTTTGAACTGTGCATCTGATAGGTTGGCTATCTCTTCGCTGCTTAAAGAAATTATCTCTGGAGCTCTGATTTGTTTTCCATTTTGAGCCATTTTTGGGGTTTTGTTTTGTTTTGTTTTGGTGTTGCTCTGGTCTCGGCTGTTACGTTGTGAGGGGTGGAGCCTTATATATTCCCCAGTGCGGAGCAGCCCTGTAGCTGAGTTGTGACGCTGTACGTGGGGGCGGGGTCCGAGGGAGAACAATGGCGCCTGCTCCGCTCTCTCTTGAGTTCCCATCCCTTCCGATGCTGCTTGCTCTTCATCTGGATTATCTGCGTGCACGAATGTGGGACCACTTGGTCAGCCGGCCGCCTTGAGTGGCCTCACTGGGTCTGCACAGTTGCCACCCCCGTGCCCAGGGTCCAACAGCCACCGCCTGTGGTCCTGCCAGCCACTTGCACACTTGGGAACTGCCAGCCACTGCCTCCTATGTTCCTGGGTCCGTACCTCCACTTTTTCCTGCTGCAACTCCATCCCTCTTACCGGTCTGGATGAATGGTTGTTGGACTTCCTTACAGTTCAATTTTCCATTAGCTCTGGTTGTTTTCTTGTTTCTAAATATTTGTTGTCCTTAATTTTGGTTGTGAGAGGAGGCATAGTGTGTCCGCCTACGCCTCCGTCTTGGCCGGAAGTCTCAATCAGCAGTCTTATTATCACTTTTTACAGCAATGAGAGGACCCTGAGAATTGAAAATTTGGGAAGAATCTGAGTGGGAGAGAACCCCGCCCCCTGGCTACCTAAAGTACAAGACTGGAGCCAGCGACACACGCCTACACTAATACCCTGGATAACATGGTGCAGTGGAAACACAACCCCACCAGAAGAACAGCTTTGCATTCATGAATTTGAGATGTTATAATCAGAAGCATTTCTAGGAACTATGGAATATTAGGATTAAAAATTTAACATATCAGTCAACATTGTACTTTGAATTCACACAGAGTTTTAACTATGAGCATCCTAGTAGCTTTGAGAGTAAAATTATACTCTGTTCACAGTGTAATGGGTGAGAAAATGGGCTTAGAAGCCAGATTCTCTTCTCTCAAAACTTGGTTCACCTCCTGAGAAACTGGCGCAGCTAATTCACTTTTCTGTGCCTTAGTTTCCTCATGTATCAACTGAGGAAATAATGGTATCTGTCTTACAAGGCTATTGTAGGGATTCTATGAATTAGTGTAAAGTGTTGGAACAGTGCTCAGCATATCATAAGCATTCAACAAATCCATTCAGTCAACAAATTCAATAAATATAGTTGTGGCTCAATGTGTCACTGTTTAGATGCTGGGAATGCTGAAATCAACAATACAGATTACACCCTTGCTCCATTAAGTCTCATGAAGCTTACTTTCCAATAGGAAGATGTATATATACAGCTATGGATTGAATTATGTCCCCCCCTCCGATTCACATGTGGAAGCCCTAGCCCCAGATTCGATGGTACCTGGAGTCTCTTGTGGAAGTAATTAAGGTTAAATGAGGTCATGAGGGCGGGGCCGGAAGAGGTAGAATAGAAAGGTAGAGGCAGAGAAAGCACTCTCTCTGCCATGCGAAAACACAGAAAGAAGGTGGCTCTGCAAGCCTGAAAGAGAGGCCCCAGGAGGAAACAATCCTGCATATATCTTGATCTTGGACTTCTAGCCTCCAGACCAAGAGATATAAATGTCTGTTGTTTAAGCCACCCTGTCTATACTATTCTGTTATAACATCCTGAGCAGACTAATACAGATTTGTATGTAAATACATACTTGAAATAGGAGTTTTGCATGGGTACATGGTGGTTTTACTGATGGAAAGAGCCTTACGCTGAACTACAGTGAGAAGCCTGCTTTCCCCTTTTAGCAATGCTAGCCACTCTCCACAGTGGCCTTGGAGGAACCACTTGATGACTCCCTTCTTAGATTCCTGCCTCTGTAAAGTGATGAACTACATGGTCCCTGAAATATTTGGTCCTGCCTGTCTTTCATTGTAAAAACAATTCATCTCCTAGGTACATTACACAGACAAATGAGCTAATGCTTAGGGTAGCAGAGGTATGTCCTTAGGGTAAACACTGATTATCTGGATTGTCCTTTTCAGATGGAAGATTAATTAAATCCCTATATTGGGATTTGGCTTCCTAGTTAGCAATGTTTCCTTCCTGGAAAAGAAATAGTTGGTGTGCGCCAGACAGAACAGCTCCTTCAGATCATTTTCTCCCTCTTCTTTGACCAGTTGTGAGCTCTGACAGTGCGATCCTTCTGGAGTCTTCTCCTCCCCAGGTAACAGCCTTTTTCCTCCCCAGGTAACAGCCGAGAGAACCAGGTTTATGTTTCCCTTGAGGTTTTTGGTCAATGGCTGATGTCTCATTGATTCATTCTCATTTCACCTCTTACCTTCACAGAAACAAAAAAAAAAAAAAGAAAAAACCTGTAAATTGTAACAGCCCCAAAAAATCATTTTAAAATTATTCAGGCATTTGGTAAAATGTGATCTTTCTGCTTCTCTCGCTTTTGAATGCTTTCACTGGAGTGTCTGGGATGTGAAAGATTTACTCAAGTTCTTTTACTCTTGGAGTCTCCAAATCCTCTGGGCCAGTGACAGCCTCTAGGAATGTATCTAAGGAAGCATCCAATCACTTCCGTTCCTTGGCCTTCGGGTGCCTTCTACTATCCAATACACTACAGGAAACAAGAGCCTTCCTCTGTTAGCTCTGGGGCAGTGGAATTGAGGGACAAGCACAAAGAACTCAGAGTATCAGAGTATATTATATAATGGAGCTGTCAGGTGGCTTGTGATGGCGGAGATATTTTTTCCTGGTGATGAGACTAGAAGGATCCTCATATATCTGACAGATGGAGTATATTTTCACTTCTGAACAGTCCATTTTATAATAGGTTGTTTCTCAAAAAGGAATTAGAAATGAGATTTTTTAAAATATAAAAATGCTCAATCTCATTCTTCACATAAATGCAAATGAAAATTACATGTAGAGACTTAGCAGATGGGCAAAATTTAAAAGAAGTGAAAACCTCCTTTGTTGGCATTCTCACGTAAAGGTGGTGTTGCTGTACGGAGGAAAAGCTGACAGTATCTATCAAATATTTTCATGCACAAAGCCTTGGATTCAGTAACTCCTCTTCCAGGAATTCATCCCAAGATATTCCAGACGTGCACTCAAAGATGTGGGTATAAAAGTATTTATTGTAGAATTATTTGTGAAAGAAAAAAAGGCATAAAGGTACATGAAGAAGAGTGGCTAAATAAGTTCGTAAACTAGAGTATATTCATATAGTGGGATGCTATTAAAGAACAACCTCCATGCTGTGTGGCTAAGGGGGAAAAGGCACAGAAACATAGGTAATTCCATTTGCTTTACATATAGAAATTAGTGGCACAGATTACATCTGGGGAGGGAAATTTAAAAACAGTTTTTCATTTATACCCTTATTTTTCACTGCATATTTTTTTAACATTTGGATTTTGTATCATTTGTGTTTTATTACATATTTTGAAATTTAATTAAAATTTTAATACCCACTAAAGTGATGCAAAAATATATAGAAATAATAGCTTATATGCATTAAATTTTGCTGTATGTCAGGCACTGGTTTACTAAACACTGCACGTATCGTGTGATTTGATTCAGACTTATAAGGGAGTTACTACTATTACCTCCACTTCACAGAGTAGGGGAGAGCTGTGGTAAAGAGAGCCTGAATAACTCCCCCGCAGATTCCCATCTAGTTGGTGACAGAGCTGAGGTTTGAACTCAGGCAGCCTGGTTCCAGAGACCAGACTCTGAAATACCATACTACACTGCTCCTATATAGTCTTAGGCCTCCAACAGGAACTCTTAATGATAGTGTAGCCAAAGTAAAACTTAGATAACAAGTTCAGATCTGCAAGAAATATCTTCTTTTTCTTTCTCTGAATTAACTTAAAACAGATTCTGAGCCCCATCCTGTTTGATTGACAGGAAATGTAATCTCAGGCATTATTGAGGTTCTCCCCTTTAAGTGTTATACAAGGTCCTGGGGTCTTACCTGGGACCAAAGGCCTGGCAGAGACCCTGCTGGTTGTCAGCCCATAGCACAGAGAGGTTCTCTGACCCAGTTCAACACTCTCCAGCATGTGATCCTACCCATTCTGACACCCAGCCTGCAAACTTCATCATATTCCAGGGAAATTTTCTTCTTCCCTTTTCCCTCTGCCTTCAAAGACATCAAAATATTCTCTCCGATGAGCTCAGGTTTTATCTAGAGATAGCCAGATCATTCTGTAAAAAATCTCTAAGGTAAGAAATTACTAAGGGCATATTTAACTTGCTTAGGTCAAAGGAGAAGAGAAAATATGGGAAGAAGACTAAGGAATTAATGTCTAGATAAATTATCCTGCCACAGAGTCAAAGCCGCAGAAAACAAAATACTTTTGGATTGGAATTCACTTTCTTCATCATTTCCCTCCGCAAGGGCTTGACTTGGGTGATTCTGGAATGATGGCTGTCATCAGTAAATGAAAGGATGTTTTCCATTAGCAGCAGATTTGGACTGAGACATGAGGCGGTTAACACCTGCAGTTCGATTGCAAGGCACACAGTGTATACTCTGCAAACGGGTCAAAAACCTGATGGGGAAGTGAGGATAGTTTCCTTTTATACCTTAAAAGTCCTCAAACAAAATCAGTCACGTTCCCAGCCCCTGTTCAGCTAACCAACCTATAAGTGCTGAAAAGACAAGATCGGAATCCAAGGAAGGAAGTGTTGGAATCCAAGGGCCTGGCATCAAAGAGAATGTACTTAAATAGAAACCAGGTTGATACCACAACTTCAGGGTGGTTATAACAGGCAAGAAAAGGGAGATATATGATCTAAGCACAGAATCTTGTGACTGTAGGAGCCTGGGTAAGAGGTCTGCCCCAAATTCCATCTGCCACCAATGAGAACAGAAAGGAAATGGGTAGTGAGAGCCAAGCTGGGAAAGAGTCCAAGATGGGTGTGCCTCCAGTGTGTTTAGTAATCGTGTCCAGCTCAGCAAATCTGAGTTTCTTTAGTCTTCAGGCTACTATCCCTCTTAATAAGCAAGAAACATTTGATCTTAAGCAGTTTCTGGAAAACCAGTTACCCTCAGCCTTTGTCTAAGTTTTGCAGAGGAGAAGGAATAGCTATAGTAGTGGTCATGTTTGCTGGCCAGCTAATTCCTGGCCCTTTGCTCCACCTAGTGGACTTCCAGGCTACAGATGCTCTGAAAGGAGATCAGTGATGAGAAGGGTGTACTTTTGCTGATAAATCTAGACTTTTGTCCATTTCTTTATAGATAATACACTGTTCCACCCCAATTTGTCCTTGTTCATATTGAGTGACCTCTTTCATTTATTTCATTAGAGCCAAATGTGTAGTTGTGAGTCAGCAGAATCTAATGTGTCTCTTCTCTCTTCTTAATACAGGAATAGAATTATGTGATCAGGAGACCCGAATCGGCACAGAAAAGTATATTATATCATATCCTCTGGTGGCCAACCTCAATCAAACCACAACAGGGTCATTTAGTTAAATAATAGCCCACCTACTTTCTCCATGGAGAAAGAACCTCCATGGAGGTCCTTTGAGCAATAACTGGTTAAATAGTCATAGAGCTTTTTCAAGAAGTTTCACATTGAATTATAAAAGCAGATGAAAGAATATTATAAAGTATAGTAAAGCTAACGACTTCAGGCACAAAGGGATTCAGAGCTGATTCTTGCACAAAATCCGTGTGTGAAGGTAAAGATTAGCACCAGTCTGTGTTTCAGCCATTAGGGTGTACGAAACAAGTTCAACATTCTACACTTATTGGATAGCCTGCAGTGCTCCTGTCAGTCACTAGCCTCAAAATTCAATCAAATCATTATTCTTTATTCCTTACCTATAGTTGATATTTAATTGCTGTTATGGGTTGAATTATGTCCTTACATTTTCATGAGTTCAAGTCCTAACCCCTTGCACCTCAGAATCTGACCTTATTTGAAGACAGGGTCTTCACACAGGTAACCAAGTTAAAGTGAGGTCATTAGGGTGGGCCCTAATCTAAATGACTAGTGTCCTTATAAAAAAGGGAAATTCGGACACAGAGACAAACACACATAAAAGAAGAATACCAGGTGAAGGTGAAGATGGCCATCTATAAGCCAAGCAGAGAGGCCTAGGACAGAATCCTTCTCTCACAGCCCTCAGAAGGAACCCACCCTCTGACAATCTCGATTTTGGACTTCTGGCCTCCAGAACTGCAAGACAATAAACTTCTGTTGTCTAAGCCACCCAGGTGCTTTGTTACAGCAGCCCTAGCAACCTAATACGTTGGCCTTTGGAAAATGGATAAGAAGCTCTCTGCAACTCATCATCATCATCATCATCCATAAACTACTAGAGTTGAAAGGCATCTCAGAAAATATATTGCCCAACTCCTTGGTTTTGAAATAAAGTACCTAAGGTCACACAGCAAGTTGGTGACTTAGTCACCCTTTCAGCTCAACCTTCAGCATATATGGTCTCTCGTAGTCTGCCAGCTATTTCAAAAATGGTGGCAAAATCAGCCTATTATGATGATTAGATCCAAAACTTTGTTGGAAAGAATTTCCCAGGAACCAATATGCAAGCATTGACTCTTTCAAAGTATTTGCTCATGGAAGCATGTGCTAAACAGAGAATTAATTGCTGGCTAGATGCCAGTCAGAAGATTGATGCCCAGTGGAACAGTGAGACAGGTAACTTAACCTCTGGCTCGGCCTATGGGATCCACCATCCCTCTAGGCAGGTACTTGGTTGGGATAATGGTCTGGCTCTGGCTGGAGGGCTGCCCCTCTCCTCTGTCTGGAGGATGATTCACCAGAGTGACTTAATCACCTGTGGGTCAGAAACTCAGGTTCATGTGACAGGGTGGGGGCTGGGAGATCAGAGCCTGAGTACTCATGAGAGCGTGGAGACGTTAAAATAGTAAACATGCTATTGATTAAAGTACACAACACAAGTAATTACTAGAAACCCCAAACCAGCTATCGCTTACGATTATGGAGATCTGATCTAATATCAGAGAGAAAGCCCAGTTTCAACTCTGCAGCAGAGGCCTTTGAAGAGTGTCCAGGAGTAATTGGCATTTAATCAATGCAGTCATTACCACGGCACATGGCTCCTGCAGCTTCAGGCCCCCTTGCAGCCACTGACCTGCAAAAGGGAGAAAATGTCTGTGCAGTTTCACCATTGACAACATTTGATTCATAGTCCTGGGCTAGGTCCAAGTGGAAAATGTTAACATTTTTATATGTGAGAAATACAGGTTCACTGTCCGTAAGGATTCAGTCTATATCAGTAATTGTATAAACACTTCTGGGTGTTAACTATTTAGAGAGGCCCAATCAGCATTAATTTTGATAGACAGGAGGGTAAACACTACAGCAGGCTGCCAGGCATTTGCTTTTCATCTAATTTTCCCTATACCTTCCATGAAACTGGGAAGAATATGACTGCTTTCTCACTCCCTGAGATATGGAAAGAGGATGTGCTACTTATAACTTAGGGACAAAGAAGTATTGACCCTGCTCTTGGTTTTGCTTCAAAAAAGTGTTACCATTGGGTATCAGACAGGTTCTGATAGGAGAATATACTTCTCTTGGAGGGTAGACACTAGTCTTAGGCCCATACCCTCTCTCCTTTTCCTGGTAAGAATTCATGGTTTGCTTTCACCCACCTTGTAAAAGGAAATTAGGAGGAAGAGAAGGCTCCATTTCCCCTCTCAGCATCTTACAAGTCCTTAATGCATGACCAATGAGAGGAAGTGAGGAGAAAAAAATATCCTTGAACTCAAGGAGCCACAAAATATTTGCTTAGACAATGGAGGTCTACTTCAGTGCTTTTGAAAGGGTACTCCTAAATTACCCACTTCAGAGTGATCTAAAGAGCTTCTCAACAACACTGACTGCCAGGCCTCTGTGTGTGTTCTAAATCAGAAGTGATGGGAATAGGACCTTGGAATGTGTGTTGTTACCAAGTGTCTCTGGGAACTCCTATAGCCATTAAAATGGATTCTACTCACCTTCCCTCCATCTCAACAGTGCTGTGCTCCAAGGCTCAATTTCTTCTCTCTCTACACTTACTCCCTTGGTTTTATCCAGTCCAATGAGGTTTAAGTGTTTTTATATGCAAATAGCTCTCAAATTAACATCTGCAGCCCACAGCTTTCCCCCAGATTCCAGAATTCTGTATCTAACTACCTGGTTGATGCCTAAAAGACATTTTTAAAAATTAACTCTTTAATTTTCTCTCTGAACTTGTTCTTTCTCATCTCAGTAAATGGCAGCACAATTCCCCCCAAAACCTTGGAGTCATTCTTGATTCTGTCCTTGGCATCTTCCTCACTTTCTCTCACACTCACATCCAACCCCTCGGAGCTCTTTCAAAATATGCCCCACATGTTCCTCTGTTCCCTGGGCTACTCCAACAGCCTTCTGTTTAGTTTCTCTGCTTACTTTCTGTATTAGAGTTCAGCTGAAGATGACAGAAGCCATTCCAGCTACTTGGAGCAGAAACGGATTGAATGCAGGTGTGGTAGATTGATGGCTGCCACAACAACCCTTCCCATCCCACGGACCATTTTGCAATGTGACTTTGCCACAATTCCCAAAAAGAAATGGAATCTATTTTTTTCCTTTGAATCTGGGTCAGTCCTCTGATTAACTTTGACAAATAGAATGAGGCAGTGATGCTGAGTGACCCCCAGACCTAGCCGTAGGAGGTTTTTGCAGTTTCCATTTTTACCCTCTTGAAAGGCACCCTTCATATAAGGCAGCTCAGGCTAGATTAGTGAGTGATGAGAGAGACCACATGCTGAGAGAGGGCTCAGAGTTTTAGGCACCCCATGCAAGATCCAAGACATGTGAGAGAGGCCATCTAGGACCTTCAGACCTAGCAACGCTGACAACTAAATGCAACTACATGTGTGAGCCCAGGTGAGATCACCAGGAGTGCTCAGCCAACCTAAGTTGGAGGGATGTGCATTACATAGGAACAGATAACCGAAATGTTAGTGAAGTTAGGGCTTGCAAAACTTTTGGAGGGTTTAGAAGCAGGCTCTAGGCTAGGCCTCCAGCAGCGGCTCCCAGAACACTGCAGAACTGGCCTGCCAGAGGAACCGCTACTTTTGCCATAATCCGGAAGCTAAAGATCAGGAAGACATCATCCATTTTCTAGGTCTAAAAACACACACCACCTTAGCCATGATCTGGCCATCAGGAAGTCACTACAAGATATGTTGGCTGCAGAGCGATACCACAGTCATTTTACATTAGCAAAATGTGTAATTAATGTGCTGTTACCACCTTTCCCACCACTTCAGTTAGTTCTGAATTCAAGACTGGCAAAAAACAAATTATATCTGAACTTCTAACTTCAAGAGAGTTGGAGAAATCTAATCTTAGCTTTTTAGTCTATGCACTGCTGAAAGGCACAGAAAAAAATGATTTTAAAACATGTTTTGATAAGCCCTAGAAATCTAACACACAGTACAATGACTATAGACAACAATATTATACTATAATTATAGAATGCAATAAATATCACTACAATGGCAATCTTATTACAATATGTAGTTAATACATAAGTTTAATATGTTTAAAGTAAACATTGTACACTTAAATTTATTCAATGTTATATGTCACATTTAAATAATTTTTTTGCTGTTATAATAAAATCATGCCTGCACATGAGATACTCATTGAATATTTGTTAAGTGACTGAACTAAAGCTCGATAAAGGAAAGTTAAAATTTAGAGACACTTGTCTCTAGTTAGCCCAGACTATGACACTCTGCATGCCTAAAACCCTGGTGTCTGTCATTCTCCTTTATGCTGTATCCCAGAGTACCAAGAAAGATTTAGAATTCAAGACTTTTTTCAGCCTACTACTTACCATCTTTACTATCACTGTACAACCATCTTGAGTCAAGCACTTCTGGTCTTTTTCTTCTTTTGTAATAAATTTTCATTTAAAAGGTGAATGTGGGAGGATAGGAAGTTCCTGAAGGGCAAGCTCCTCAGTCTTTCCTGCTCCCCATGGCTTTGGCCACCATCTCTCTCTGAAGCCTTGTTCTCCAGGATACTGACAGCTTGATTTCTCTGGGTAACATCATGCAAAGGAAATTAGCTCAGTATGTCTTCTACTGAATTCCATCTGTAGCTCAGTGTTTTAAGGTGTTTGTGAACAAGGCTACAGAGCTATTTGATAAGACATGGCAATGTTCCAGTCTCTGAGAATATTTCTCCCCTCCCAGAACATTTTTAAATACCATTGAACAGCCTGAAAATCTACCCACGCATGAGCAATCTCCTGCAATATACAGAAAGCTTTTCAGGTGTCACATCTACAATAGCAGGTGGTTCCTTTGGGTAGAAAAATTATGGCAAGGATAAAGAGACAGAAAGCAAACTGTTTCAATATTCTGGGTACAGTTTTCCCCAAGTGAATCATTCCCATATGCCTACTCTTACCATGGGCCCCTTTCCAGAGGAAGTGGGCTGCGTGAATGGAAGTGCAGAGATGCATTCTGATGGGCAAACTTCAGTGGTGCCCATATTTGGCAGATCCAATTAATCTTTAGATATATAGCAGCCACTTTTCTATAAGTCTCAAGAGGCAAAATTTGAATATGGATTTGGTACCTGTTTTCCCTTCCCTCATAATAAATACATGATCTTGTTATGAAGATTTAGTAGTGCTCATCTGAGGCAAGGCTGCTTCTGAAATTCTATATAAATTCATTTTAAATATTTTATTTATTTATTTCTAGAGAGAGGGGAAGAGAGGGAGAAAGAGAGGGAGAGAAATATTAATGTGTGGTTGCCTCTCGTAGTGCCTCCCACTGGGGACCTGGCCCACAACCCAGGCATGTGCCCTGACTGGGAATCAAACTGGTGACCCTTTGGTTCACAGGGCAGCACTCCATCCACTGAGCCACACCAGCCAGGGAAATATAAACTCATTTTAAATAAAAGCTTATAAGGAAGGCTGAGACTAGAGCAATTTGCAAAGGTGATCATTTAATTCACTTTTTATTATGAAATATTTGAGACATACAGAAAGTTTAAAGAACAGGTATTTATTCTTTAGTGAATTTTTCTTGCTTTTAAGAGAAAAATCTGGACTAGTGAAAAATACTTCATTTCCAAAAAGAAGTGCAGCAAAGCTGGAAATAAAGAGTTTTGCATAGTTTTTTTTTATTTCACCATAGTGTATAAGACTAGCATTCTTATCATGTATAAGCATACCACATCTACCTTATTGAAAATAGAGATGCTGGTGCCACCGTCTTAAAACAAAAATCAACTAAAGTCTCCTAGGGAAAAATGGATACAGGGAGCTTGTTAATGGAAAAGTTAACTTTGTTTGGATGCAAGACACCTACATTGGAAAGTAAGAAGAAAACATAGTCATTAAGCTAATTCATTTTGGCCCCTCCAACTCTCAGAGTGGTGTCATTTATTAGCCAGATGACCATCGGGCATATTCTTTATAATAATAGGATTTACCTCTTCGAGTTGGCACATGTAAAGCTCATAGAACAGTGTTGGCATACAATAAACCCTCAATAAATGTTAGCTCACTTTCTCCAGTCTCCTTAACAGAATGTTATCTCTGCATGAGAGAACAGCTTTTGTCTTATTTAGTTCTGTGTCCTCAGCTTCTATTTCTCCTACAGCAGGCATTCCATAAAGATATGTTGAATGGATTAATTAATGAGAGTAGTTAGTCTTTGGGGTTGAAAGTGAAAGAGAATTAGTCCTAAGTTGTATATCTAGTGAGAGAAAAACAGACTTTGGGTTAGAGTAGGTTAGGGAGGGAGGAAAGAACCCTAAAGTAAGATGAGAAGGCCCACATTCAAGTTTAAATTTTTCTAACTCTCTGAGCGTAAAGACTAAGGATTTCTTTCTTAATTTGTAAAATGGGAAGAACTTCCAAGGTTATTCAGAGGACTAAATTAAGGTGTATGTGAAAGCTCATAAGAAACTATAAAGGGATTTACAAAGACATGATATTAATTTTTATCTCAGTAGGTTTATCCATTGGATGACAATAAAATGATTCTATGAGAGTCTTGGAAGAAAGAATCTTTAGCTAAAGATTTAAGTACTAAAAATATTCAACCCCAGAGGTACCACAGACATAGACTAATTTTTTCCATCTGTGCAGTTTAGGGTAGATTTGGCATACACTCAATACCAGGCAAGAAAGAAGCTATGGTTTAGGCTGCTTTTAAAGTTTAAAAAAAGGCAGGGAAGGAAACCATTTCTTTTTATAAGCATAAATGTTAAAATAGAGAAAGCCTTCATCAAGTAATGCATCACCACAGCAAGACTGTTTAGTCCATATCCTCCTACCTTTCCCCACTCCCCATTCATGTTCTAATTAGTTAGATGTTTTATACATAATGATTTATGTATTATGGTCACTTCCTCTTTATCAAGCAAAGACATACAGATCATTCTTTATCAGCCACATGTGACTCAGAGGTCAAAAGAGCAGTTCTTTGTGGGATGCTATCTCTAGATTAATAATATTTAAAGACCTGGTTTCCAGAGTCCCGGATTATTGTAAACATTATAGCTTTAAGATTAGGCCTCACCCAAGATGCTTCAACAGAGTGTGAGTTTGAGGTTGAGAAACTAACTTGAGGAGAAACAAAATAAAAGGGGGGAAAAAGCCATAATGAGTGAGCTGATGACTCACTGTCCCTTCCTTGAACTTCAGGAATGACAAGATGGAAGAGGCAAGAAAAAAAAAAAAAGGCGGTTCCCCACTGCAGACCAGATGTTTCATGAAAGACAACAAATTCAGGGAACTTACAGATCTATATATGTTCTCTCTATATATGTTATAAGGCAATACATATAATTTTCCTGATCAAGTTGTTAAGTGCATCAAAGATAGGAAACTAAACTGGATTACACTTTACCATCAGAGTTATCATACTAAATCTGATCATTTTAGAAGTACTCTCCTGATTAAAAACCACGATAACTCTACATTGCTCCTGGATCAAGTCTAAACATACAATGGCATAGAATATTTATTTATTTATTTATTTATTTATTTATTTATTTTTTATTAAAGAGAAGGGAAGGGAAAGAGAAGGAAAAGAAGAGAAACATCAGTGTGTAGTTGCCTCTCATGTACCCCGTACTGGAGACTGGGCCTGCAACCCAGGTATGTGCCCTGACCAGGAATCGAACTAGTGACCCTTTGCTTCCCAGTCTGATCCTCAATCCACTGATCCACACTAGCCAGGGCCAATGGCATGGAATATTGTTTATAACAAGATCCCAAACTTCCTTGATAGTTTTATCTTCTGATTTATTCTTTTTTAAAATTATATTTTACTGATTATGCTATTATAGTTGTCCTGAATTTTTCCCCTTTGCCACCCTCCACCTAGCGCTGCCCACTCCCTCAGGCAATCCCCCCACCATTGTTCATGTCCATGGGTCATGGTATCAATTCTTTGGCTACTCTATTTCCTACACTGTCTGTACCTTACATCCCCATGGCTATTCTGTAATTATTTATTTGTACTTCCTAATCCCCTCACGTCTTTACTCATTCTCCCCTACCACCTTCCCATTTGGTAACCATCAAAATGTTCTTGCTATCCATGATTCTGTCTCTGTTCTTCTTGTTTGCTTAGTTTATTTTTTAGCTTCAATTGTTGATAGATATGTATTTTTTGCCACTTTATTGTTCCTAGTTTTGATCTTCTTTTTCTTAAATAAGTCCCTTTAACATTTCACATAATGGTGTGGTGATGATGAACTCCTTTAGTTTTTTCATGTCTGGGAAGTACTTTAACTGCCCTTCAATTCTAAATGTTAGTTTTGCTAGGTAGAGCAATCTTGGTTGTAGGTCCTTGTGTTTCATGACTTTGAATATTTCTTGCCAGTCCCTTCTAGCCTACAAAATTTCTTTTGAGAAACCAGCTGACAGTCTTTGGGAACTCCCTTGTAGGTAGCTAACTGCTTTTCTCTTGCTGCTTTTAAGATTCTTCCTTTGTCTTTAACCTTTCGCATTTTAATTATGATGTGTCTTGAAGTGGGCCTCTTTGCATACATCTTGTTTGGGACTCTCTGTGGTTCCTGGAGTTGAATGTCTATTTCCTTCACCAAATTAGGGAAGTTTTCTTTCATTATTTTTTCAAATAGAATTCCAATTTCTTGCTCTTACTCTTCTCCTTCTGGCACTCCTATGATGCAAATGTTGAACTTCTTGAGGCTGCTTATACTATCTTCATTTTTTTTTAAATTCTTTTTTCTTCTCGTTGGTCTGATTGGTTACTTTTTGCTTCCTTATGTTCCAAGTCATTGATTTGATTCTCAGCTTCATCCACTCTACTTTTGTTTCCCTGTAAATTGTTCTCTATTTCAATTAGTATACCCTTCATTTCTGACTGAATCTTTTTTATGCTGTTGAGGTCCTCACTAAGTTCCTTGAGCATCCTTATAACCAGTAGTTTGAACTCTGCATCTGATTGATTGCTTATGTCCATTTTGTTTTGCTCTATTTCTGGAGTTTTGATCTGTTCTTTCATTTGGGCCATGTTTCTTTGTCTTCTCATTTTGGCAGCCTCCCTGTGTTTATTCCTATGTATCAGGAAGAGGTGCTTTCAGTCCGTGTCTTGGTAGTGTGGCCTAATGTAGTAAGTGTCCTGTAGGGTTCAGGGCACCTTCCTCTATCACCCAAGCTGGGTCCTCGAGGTGTGTGCTTCATGTACACCTTCCTCTTGTAGTTGGACCTTGGTTGCTGTTGGTAGATCAATGGGAGAAATTTACTCAGGCCAGTCAGCTGCAAGGGCTGTCTGTGACCACTGACCACCAACCTCTGCCCTCCATGGAGGATCAGCTCTGCAGGGGCATGGTGGTGGTGCTGTGAGGTGGTCTGTAGCTGTCCACTGGGTGTACTAGCCCTGGGGTTTCCCAGGTGGTAGCCAAGGTCAGCCCCCATCTGTGTTTTGCCCAGGGAACCCTGCCTGAGCTATACAGCAATCTGAGTTGGCTGCTACTTGGTGCTGGGATTGGAGATTCCCTGGCAAAGCCAAGCTGTGAATCTAAGCTGGCTCTGCTAGCTCTGGGCCTGGGGCCTCGCTAAAGCCAGCTGTTTCTTGTTTGATAGCATTTAGGAAGTTATGAAGCATGAGCCAAGACCAGCCATTCCTATGGAAAAGCAGCTTGGGTGGGGTGGAGTCTCTGGGGATCTCTAAGGTAGGTCAAACATTGGTTGATGGAGTTGATGGAGTCTCAAATATGGCACCAGCCTAACAGCTGTGTGGGGGAGGGTTTAGAAGAGACACAATGGCCTCTGCTCACCTTGATGGTAGACACTAGAGTTTCTCTCTGTATACCACTGGTGACTTTCAAGCTGCTACTACAGTGCTGGAGCTCAGAGGGAGTGAGTCTGAGTAGGTGATTCCACATGTGGGTTCTTTAAGAGGAACTGCCTGGGGCTCCATCAGTTTCTTCCACCAACTCAATCCCTGCTGTTTTTTGCAGACCAAAGTTGTAGGGGCTTATCTTCCTGCCACTGGAATCCTGGGCTGGGGATGATGATGTGGGGCTGGGACTCCCCACTCCTGAGATATCCCTCCCTCCAATTTTTTTTGAAAGGCTTTATTTATTTATCCCTAGAGAGAGGGATAGGGAAGGAGAGGGAGAGAAACAATAATTGTGGCTGCCTCTCATGCGCCTCCCACCAGGGACGGGGCCTGCAACCAAGGTATGTGCCCTGACTGGGAATTGAACTGGCGATCCCTTGGTTTGCAGGGCAGCACTCAGTCCACTGAGCCACACCAGCCAGGGCTCCCTCCCAAAATTTTAATCACCACATGTGCGTGTGGGACTAGCCTGTTCCACATCTGCACCCCTCCTACCAGTCTGGATGGATGTGGTTTCTTTAATTCTGTAGTTGCCAGTCTTCTGTTCAAGTCAATCTGGTTCTGAGTGATGACTGTTCTATATTTTAGCTGTAATTTTGATGTGGTTGTGCAAAGAGGAGAGCCATGTCTGCCTACACTGTTGTCCTGACCAGAAGTCTAATTTATTCTCATTACATATCTTGTAAGGTACAGGGGACCACTTATAATGTACCAAATAAGTCAGATACTTTAAAACTCTGGTCATTTCTTTACACTGTTTTCTATTCCCAGGACTCTCATCCCAGCTGGCAAACCCCTAACGGTGCTTCAAAGCCTGGCTCAAGTATCATTTCTCCTCTGTAGTTTTCTCAACTCCCACTCTCCTACTGCACAGGATGAGTGTTCTTTCATCTATGGAGTCACTGAACTTTAAGCATGCCTTTGTTAAGTCACTTACCCCGATGCATTAGAGATTCTGTTCTCTCCTCAATCTACTGCATATACAATGAAGGCAAGTGTGCGCCTGCCATTGCACAATTCTTGGTATTCCATGGGAGCATAATACAGGTTCATTGAATTGAATCAAACAGAATCGAACACTAGAAGAGAACCAAAACATAAATGGATTTTCTAGTCCTAGAAATTATGCTAGGACTAGAAAGTGTATGCCAAATTCATTCACATATGTGATTTTGCTTTTGGTCTTTAGACCAGAGAGAATATAATTTGCTTTTCTTAAAAAAGTGTCATGAATATGCTTCCTTAGATAAAACATTAAGAATCCATTTTAGGCTTAGAATCGTCCTTCCCATAACCCATTTTGCCAAAAGGTAGCTGGGTAATTTGAAATATTCTCCAGCTGGAGTGGAATCACATTTGGGACTTGCTTCAGTCAGGGCGCCTCTGTCTTGCTTTTGCTCCTTCAAGAGCCCCACAGTCAACCAGGCAGGAGCAGAATGGAAAACAGATGAACCCTGTTGAATATAAAATTTTCCACATTCTCTACTTTAGCATTAAGCTTTCTTTGCTAATTGAACAGGTTAACTGAAGCAGTGTATAATGTAGTATTATTTTATAATTTTAAATTTTATCCATTATGCCATCTTGTTTCAGAAATTCTTTAAGAAACCTTAAAGAAAAAAACCCCAAATTGAAAATCCAAATTGTTCCACTCATCCCTTTGGTTCTTTTAGTTTCCTTCTGTCAGTGCGAATGATCAGTGTGAAAGACTTTTGAAAAAGTTTCCCAGGCACTAGTAACAGCATTTCCTGGAGCACCTTTTATTTGGTTTACATCAAATGTTTCTGTCAATGTCCACAGGTCACTTTTACCCTGAGACCCAGTGTGAGTTCGCGCAATCTTAAAATCCATCACTGAGGGCCTCGCCTACGGAACAGAACATGGTAGTGGTTATCCCACATGCATTTGGGCTAAATAAAACCATGGTTGATGAACATCTGAAGTTGCTCAGGAGCAGCAGCATTATGAAAAATAGGAGCTCTGGAGTCAGTTTGTCTGTCTGAGTTTGAATCTGGCCAGTTATGTAAATCTGCACAAATTACTTCACCTCTCTGTGCCTCACCTGCCTTATCAGTAAAGGAGGAATAATAGGGACTTTTGGACAAGATGGAGGCATAGGTGGACACACTGTGCCTCCTCTCACAACCAAAATTAAGGACAACAAATATTTAGAAACAAGAAAACAACCGGAACTGATAGAAAATTGAGCTGTACGGAAGTCCAACAACCATTCATCCAGACTGGTAAGTGGGGTGGAGTCGCGGCAGGAAAAAGTGGAGGTGCAGATCCGGGCAAGCAAGGCAGTAGCGGCTGGCAGTTTCCAGGAGTGCAGGTGGCAGCTAGCAGACCCCAGGCGTACAGGTGGTGGCTAGTGGACCCCAGGCACAGGGTGGCAACTGTGCAGACCCAGTGATGCCACGCAAGGCAGCTGGCTGATCAGGTAGTCCCACATTTGTGTGCAGATAATCCAGGGGAAGGGGAAGCAGCGGAAGGAACTGGAATCTAAGACAGAGCAGAGCAAGCACCATTGTTCCCTCTCAGACCCCGCCTCACATACAGTGTCACAACTCAGCAACTGGTCTGCCCGCACTGGGGAATATCTAAGGCTCCACCCCTCACAACATAACAGCAGCCACCAGACCAGAAAAAAGAAAAAAAAAAAAGAAAGAAAGAAAGAAAAGAAAAAAGAAAAACACCAAAAATGGCTCAAATGGGAGAACAAATCAAATTCCCAGAGCCAATTCCTCTAAGCAACCAAGAGATAGCCAACCTATCAGATGCACAGTTCAAAGCACTGGTCATCAGGATACTCACAGAATTGGTTGATTTCGCTCACAAATTAGATGAAAAAATGTAGGCTATAATAAGTGAAATGAAGAAAGACGCATGGGGAACCAATAGAGATGAGAGGAAAACTGGGACTCAAATCAATGGAGTGGACCGGAAAGAAGAAACAACCAACCAAACGGAAAACAAGGAAGACACAAGAATTCAAAAAAATGAGGAGAGGCTTAGGAACCTCCGAGACATCTTTAAATGTCCCAACATCTGAATTATAGGGGTACCAGAAGGGGAAGAAGAGCAAGTGGAAAACTTATTTGAACAAATAATAAAGGAGAACTTCCCCAATATGGCAAAGGAAATAGACTTTCAGGAAGTCCAGGAAGCTCAGAGAGTCCCAAAGAAGTTGGACCCAAGGAGGAACACACCAAGGCACATCATCATTACATTAGCCAAGATGAAAATGAAGGAGAGAATTCTAGAAGCAGCAAGGGATAAGGGGACGGTCACCTACAAAGGAGTTCCCATCAGACTGTCAGCTGATTTCTCAAAAGAGACCTTCCAGGCAAGAAGGGGCTGCAAAGAAGTATTCCAAGTGATGAAAGTCAAGGACCTACATCCAAGATTGCTCTATCCAGCGAAGCTGTCATTTAGAATGGAAGGGAAGATAAAGTGCTTCTCAGGTAAGGTCAAGTTCAAGGAGTTCATCATCACCAAGCCCTTATTCTATGAAATGTTAAAGGGACTTATCTAAGAAAAAGAAGATAAAAAATAGAACAGTAAAAAGACGGCAAACTCACAGATATTAACAACCACACCTAAAACAAAAGCAAACAATTAGAATAGGAACAGAACCACAGAAAGGAGATCACATGGAGGGTTAGCAATAGGGGAGTGGGAGGAGGAGAGAGGGGGAAAGGTACAGAGAAAAGTAGCATAGACGGTGGGTAGAAAATAGGGGGAGGGCGAGAATAGTGTGGGAATGTAGAAGCTAAAGAACTTATGACACATGGACATGAACTAAAGAGGGGGAATGTGGGTGGGAGGGGGTGTGCAGGGTGGAGGGGAATGATGGGGGAGAAATGGGACAACTATAATAGCATAATCAAAAAAATATTAGACTTCCGACCAAGATGGAGGCGTAGGCAGACACACTGTGCCTCCTCTAACAACCAAAATTAAGGACAACAAATATTTAGAAACAAGAAAACAACTAGAAGTCATAGAAAATTGAACTGTACGGAAGTCCAACAACCATTCATCCAGACCGGTAAGGGGGCGGAGTCTCGGCAGGAAAAAGTGGAGGTGCGGACCCGGGAACGCAAGCAGCAGCGGCTTGCAGTTCCCAGGTGCACAGGCAGCGGCTGGCGGTCCCCGGGCCCACAGGCGGCAGCTGGTGAACCCCGGGCACAGGGGGGCAACTGTGCAGACCCAGTGAGGCCGCACAAGGTGGCTGGCTGACCAGGTGGTCTCACATTCATGCGCACAGACGGTCCAGGCAGAGGGGAAGTGGCGGAAGGGACTGAATCCAGGAGAGAGCAGAGCAAGCGCCATTGCTCCCTCTCAGGCCCTGCCCCCACATGCAGCGTCACAACCCAGCGACTGGGCTGCCCGGCACTGGGGAGCGCCAGAGGCTCCACTCTTCACTACGTAACAACACTCGAGAGTGCACAGATAATCCAGGTGAAGGGGAAGCGGCGGAAAGGGCCGGAGTCCAGGAGAGAGCGGAGCAGGTGCCATTGCTCCTTCTCAGACCCCGCCTCCACCTATAGCGTCACAACCCGGTGACTGGGCTGCCTGCCCTGAGGAACACCTGAGGCTCCACCCCTCACTACGTAATAGCTGCGACCAGACTAAAACCAAAACAACAACAACAACAACAACAAAACCACCAAAAATGGCTCAAACCGGAAAACAAATAAAAGCCCCAGAGCCAATTCCTCTAAGCAGTGAAGAGATAGCCAACCTATCAGATGCACAGTTCAAAGCACTGGTCATCAAAATGCTCACAGAATTGGTTGATTTTGGTCACAAACTAGATGAAAAAATGCAGGCTACAATCCGTGAAATGAAGGAAGATGCATGGGGAACTGATAGAGATGGAAGGAAAACTGGGACTCAAATCAATGGAGTGGACCAGAAGGAAGAAACTAACAACCAAACAGAAAACAAGGAAGACACAAGAATTCAAAAAAATGAGGAGAGGCTTAGGAACCTCCGGGACATCGTTAAACGTCCCATCATCCGAATTATAGGGGTCCCAGAAGGGGAAGAAGAAGAGCAAGTGGAAAACTTATTTGAACAAATAATAAAGGAGAACTTCCCCAATATGGCAAAGGAAATAGACTTCCAGGAAGTCCAGGAAGCTCACAGGGTCCCAAAGAGGTTGGACCCAAGGAGGAACACACCAAGGCACATCGTAATTACATTAGCCAAGATGAAAATGAAGGAGAGAATTCTAGAAGCAGCAAGGGATAAGGGGACAGTCACCTACAAAGGAGTTCCCATCAGACTGTCAGCTGATTTCTCAAAAGAGACCTTCCAGGCAAGAAGGGGCTGGAAAGAAATATTTGAAATCTTGAAAAGCAAGGACCTACATCCAAAATTGCTCTATCCAGCAAAGCTGTCATTTAGAATGGAAGGGAAGATAAAGTGCTTCTCAGATAAGGTCAAGTTGAAGGAGTTCATCATCACCAAGCCTTTATTATATGAAATGTTAAAGGGACTTATCTAAGAAAAAGAAGGTAAAAATATGACAGTGAAAAGACAGCAAACTCACAGCTATTAAGAACCACACCTAAAACAAAAGCAAACTAAGCAAACAGCTAGAACAGGAACAGAACCACAGAAATGGAGATCATATGGAGGGTTAGCAACAGGGGCATGGGAGGAGGAGAGAGGGGGAAAAGGTACAGAAAATGAGTGGCATAGATGGTGGGTAGAAAATAGACAGGGGGAGGGCAATAATAGTGTGGGAAATGTAGAAGCTAAAAATCTTATGACACATGGACATGAACTAAAGGGGGGAATGTGGGTGGGAGAGGGTGTGTAGGGTGGAGGGGAATGATGGGGGAGAAATGGGACAACTGTAATAGCATAATCAATAAAATATATTAAGAAAAGTAAATAAAAAATATTAAAAAAAGAAGGAATAATAATGCACATACCTCTTACTGAATAAGTATATTAAATATGTAAAGCATTTACAACAATGTCTGGCACATGGTAAGCACTTGATAAATGTTAGCTCTTATATTCTATACGTTTATATTTTTACATAAGAAAAGAGGGTACAATAAAAAAATTAAGGAAGGCTGGTCATTTTCAGGACAAAACTTTATTTACAAAACTGCAACTCAGTCTGTTCTCGCACCACTATTGACAAAATGTCTATAGCAAAGACATTAGCTGAGGTGATACATTGATTTTAGCTATACATAAAACCAGAATCTAACCCTATCCCTGCTTCCTATTTCTATGTGGGTCTGAGTACAGCTTAAGAAAGAACAAATTCTCTTTACGATATACAGTGGCTTAAACAAACCACCTCTTTTGTTTCTGGGCTTCCCCGCCCCCCCCCCCCCCCCCGCCTATTTAATGGTTGAGACTGAGACTACTCATCTAAAATTTGGTATTTACAGAGAAAGCCCTAGAAAATAACAAAGACAGAGGTTCAGTTTCTCTGGCTTTCATAATACAATATCCATATGATTTTAGAAGGTAAATAAATAATATTGGTAAACAGTATATATTGATAATTTTCTGATAAATTCATTTACTTAAAATCATATTGAAGAATCAAGAGGATTTCTCCATACATTTAAAAATTCATTATATTTCTTGACTCACAAAGTATCATTCCATATTGAAGTAGTTATCACCAAAATAACATATGATAACTAGTACCTATGGAAACCTATTAGCTTGTTCCTTAAAATTCTCTGTTAAGCTTTAATTCCAGGTTGAGCATCACATATATATGCATGGTTATATGCATGAATTTATGTGTGGGTACTAATGCCCCTTATTCAGGAATGTAAAATAATGGTACCTGGCATCTAGTTTAAGAAAACTTCCCTCCATTGGGAGGTAGCTGAGTGACATGAAAAAAAGTCTTCTCTTATCTAAACATAAGAATACACCTGTATTGGGTAGAGGAATAGAAAGAGGAAGAAAAAGAAGTATAAGTAGAAGAAAAGAACTACATTGGCTCAGATTAAACTCAGGTAATTAATTTAAGACAGCAAATAAATAAATCAACAAATGAGCAATTTTTGTTTTCCAAAAAAAGAAATCACTGGAAAATCCTTACTAACAATTTTAAAGTTGATCCGTTAATACATATTTTAAATAGTAAAACATTTGACTATTTTGTCTGTCATAATTCTATTCATCTAATACACTCCTCTGCTGAGATATCTAACACATCTTCATCTGTACTCTCTTCTATCTCTGGCAAGTTGCCCCAAAGTAGGAAGTTAACACCTGGAAATAAAAGTTTATAAAATTATTTGGTGCTTACTACAGTTAGATGAAACCTTTTATGTTAACATCCTTCTATTAAACCATAGTGTTAGCAGTAAAGAGAAAAGCTAGGAAAGAATGTACCACAAATAAAATTATATAATATTATTTATGTAGTACATAAATATTTTTTATTTTATTTATTTTTTAAAAATTTTAATTGTTGTTCTTGTACAGTTTTCTGTCTTTTACTCCCACCCCAGCCCACTACCCTAGCCCTCCCCACCTCCCTCCCATTTCTACCCTTCTAGTTTTTGTCCATGTTTCCTTTATACTTGTTCCTATAAACCCTTCCCCTTTTCCCCTGAAATTCCCTCCCCTCTCCCCGCTGGTGACTGTCAGCCTGTTCTCTATTCCAGTGTCTTTGGTTATACTTTGCTTGTTTGTTTTGTTGATTAGGTTCCTGTTAAAGGTGAGATCATATGGTATTTGTCTTTCACTGCCTGGCTTATTTCGCTTAGCATAACATAAATATTCTTAAAACCCTTTTAAGCAAGGACTCGAATTCTAGAATCTTGCAAAAATACCTTAGGAGTCATTTACTCAAACCCAGCCACCAGCTACATTATGCCACGATAACTTTACAGTGATACTCTTTCAAATCTATTTTAATGATTTTTGAGAATGGAGATCTCACAAGATCCTTTTAGATTAAGTGTCTCTTTGGAGGGTTCAGGGAAAAGACCTGAATAAATCTCCTCATCTCCTCAACAAACATGGAAAGAGATGGTGCCTTTTTTTCTGATAAAAAAAAGAAAGAAAAAAAGCAAGGTTCGGGAGCCAGCTATACATAATCCTTGATGTATGTGAATTTTAGTCTAGAGGCTGTGAAGGTAGAACTGTAAACTTTAGACCAGGTAGTAGCAATCCATATAATAAACAAAACAACAATCTAAACCTTCATTGTGAATGGACAGTCAGATTTCAAAGAATCTAGCAGTGGTATTAATATATAGAAAAAGACCACATATATGGTAAAGGATAAAGAGATGGTTTATTCTGGGAAGGTATTATATTATAACTTGAAAGCACTAAATTGAAAAAAATTAACCTTTAGAAGAGCCAATGAAGTCCGATAAGAAAGCGAATCTCAAGGTGTCCAGTTGGCAGTGTAAGCACAGGGAGGACTCAGCAAGTCTGGACACTCATTCCACATGTACTGAGATTGTGGCCACATAGTGGAATGGAGTAAGCCAGGATTTGGAGACCTGGTCTGAATTTAGTTTCCACCTCTTACTTGCCAGGACACCATGGGTGGTTTTACTACTTTTACTACAGATGCATGCAACCACAGACTATATTATTGTTTTATGTATTTAAATTTTTATAATATGCTATTATATTTTCTAATTTGCTTTTCATTAAAGATATTTTTGAGATCTACCTATGTCCTTATGTGCAGATTTAGCTCATTTCCTTTAATTTCCGTAGAGTATTTCACTGTGTGAATGAAAAGAAATTACATATATTGCAATTATGACCCATCATTCATCCTTTCCTCTAATTGCCCATTTGAAACAGGTGCCCAAGGAGACATGTGCAAGAATGTGCACTGCTGCATTGTGGAAACAATCAACTGTCTCTCTTGGTTGAGATACTGGGATCTAATCAGGCAAGAAGTTAGCAAGTATTTTAGCACTCAGAAGCCTATCACATTATTTTCTGCAATTTTTTGTGTGTTTTAATTGTTTATAATAAAAAACACCTTTTCCCCAAGAATAAATGGTGTTTTGCTTCTGGTAATATGCATTGAACGTAAGGGACAATTAGAACCCATAAAGGTCCATGGAGAGCTGAAATGAATGTGCCTTTGAGGGCATTTGCCAAACCCGATGACTTTGAATTGAGGTTCCACAAGGTTCCTCAGGAAAGTTTCAGGAAGTCAGGTCTACATGTGCAGGCTAGCCTAGAACATAGGCTTCTTGGGGTCCTTTCAGTCGAAACACTCTAGAATTTTATAAAGCTTGTATTTGTATTCCTTTGATGCTGCTGATTCAGGTGTGTCAAGGATAGTTTCAACAACTACGAGAAACCCTGTTTTACAGCAAATGTCCAGAAAATCCTGCTTTAAATCACAATATTAGGGAGAAGTTTGATATTCTTGGAGTCAATACACAGAGACACGAGTAGATCAGCACAATTGGTTCAAAGAAGAAAAAATAAACCAAGAGATTGGATCTGACAGAAGCAGCACCTTCCTCTCTCTGCTGAGAAGGCAGGAAGGAAATCCTATGATGTATCTGTTTCTCATGGATTAGATTCAATGCAAATGGAAGAATGTTAGGCTTTTATCTTTAAAAAACTGACCAATATTAAAAAGTAAATCAAAATTGAAAAATATCCACCCTATGTTTTAAATTCCATGAAGCAGAGAAAATGTCAAAGCAGAAACTTCCGTTAATGTGCCCCCTGAGCAGCACAAATATAAAGCTGGAACCCTAAACTAGAAGCCTGTATCTCATCTAGGGAAGTTCAGGTAAATCCTTGCTCAAAAAAAAAAAAAAAAAAAAAAAAGTCCTTCTTAACACACTAGAGTCTTAAGTTAAGAACCACACCCTCCTGCCCCCAATGGTTGAGAGCCACAATTAAATGCCAGGTGATTAAAAAAAAAAAAAAAAAAAAAAAAAAAAAAATCAGAGTCTCTAAAAACCCAAGCATAATTGGAGGGTTTAAAGACCCCGACAACCTTGTTTACAATTTGTGATTTTTTTTTTTTTTTAGTCTGTGAAGGCAAATCATACTTTTAAAAAAGGAATATACTTAAAGTTCTGAAAAAGACTGAAACATTAAAAAACCCGAGTGCTGGTGCCAACTTGGACTGTCAATAAAGTTCTTTAAACTTGTTCTATAAACTTTAATTCCCATTTAAAAAGCCCCACTAAATGCCCACTTCATTTGTTGCGTAAATAGGTATTAGACATTGCGAACATGTGTTCTGTAACAAAACTGAATGACTCTAGACAATATAAAATGTATTATTTAAATATATTTTAAAAATTGGTTGTATATTTTCCTACTAAATCAGTATAACACATTAAATATTTCCTTTGACTAAAATTCCATCATAATTTATTAACATAGATGTCAAAATGTCCACTTTTATCCTGAAGCAACATACCAAATACAAAAGTTACCTAGTCATCTCTCCTCCCGATTCCCCATGGCCCCAGGCTCCCCATCGTCCCTTTCTTATGCACGCACTTGATTATTACACCTAAAATCTTCCAAAATTCTCTGGGGTCATAATATGTATCAAGGCAGCAATTTAGAGCAATTAAAATGATAATTTAAAAAGGCCCAAGAAATCCAGCCAAGCTTGAGACTCTTAAATACAATGATCAAAATAGAAATGGCAATGAATTTTGGCTAGTAGTATTCATAAGTGAATGTTTGAGATAATATGATCAATGTTTTACTTTAGTGGATCCAATGAAGGTCAGAAGGTTTCAGAGGGAACCCTAAAATGATCTCCTGGGATTTCCACTCAGATAGTGATAGACAAAATGTTAGAGGAATGTCTGAGTCAATTGTTTCTTACCGGTAGAGTCTAGTCTGTTAATACTATAAACTGCCTGGCTGTGAAACATCCAGAAGTGTCCGTTGTTACAGGAAAGCAGGCAGGAACAACATGGAACAATCACATGATAACCTACAATGTTCCCACTAAAAAAGAAAGTAAATATTGTTAGATGCCGGTAATACCTGACCATGTAAGCATTTTTACCTGTTAAAGTAGATAGATAATATAAAGAACCTATTTCCTCCTAATATCCTCCATTGCTGGGATCTTACAGATGCAAGTTACTCTAATAGTGATTACAGTTCTATTGTCAAGTGGGAAAATAGTCTTTAAGTTAAGTGATATAATACTAACACATTTCTCTTTCTTTGCTAGTATTTTTTTATGCATTTTCCCTTCAGAAGCTAGCTTCTAGATGGCATAAACTTGTGATTTGTTCTGTAAAGCACCCCAAATTGATGTGCTATTCACACAAAATATATTAAATAAATTCAGATCTGTGGCTAAAAGGTTTTTGCTATCCCCAGGACGGTGGCAAGCTGGGTTCTTATATGTCCTAGTTCCATTCTAGCACCTAAAAACTATTTCAACAGATGGAGGAACAGGAAGACAGCACAAGCCCCTGTAAACCAAACACAAGCTGGTTGCTCTAATTTTATCTTCAGTGTTTTTGAGGGAATTCAGAAAAAAAGCAAATGCACAGCCTCTAGAGAAAGTTGCAAAAATTTTTACTGTCTTCAGAATTATGCATCTGATTAAAAGTACCTTACTCTTCCACAGATTTTCCCCCTATCTGGTTACTATTAAATGGAGCGAATATACAGGGAATGTTTTACTGACCTGCTTACACCTTGAGCTGTAAAAATCTTATTATTTCTCACCCAGTGAGATGTGGGAGTCAGTCATTTTTGTGAGGCTCTATAAAAATACTACGTGAAAGGTAGCAGTTCACCTAAGATATGTCTTCTAATCTTAATCTAATTGAAAGGCAAACAAATGAAAACAAAAATTGTTCTTGGACTTTGTAAGACTATATTGCAAGAGTAAATTCTATGGCTTTAATTACTACCCTTATTCATTCATTCAACTAATGTTTATTGACCTTGTATTCTGTGTTAGGTACTATTCTAAGTGCTAGGAACATAGTGGTAGACAGGGTTTTTGTTCTTATGGAGCTAATATTCTGGTAGGGACACATCAGATCATTTTGCTCCCTTCTTAAAACCCCTTCAGTGGTTTCTCATTGGCCAAAAATGAAAACAAACAGTAAATTCCTTCATACCAAGGTCTAGATCTACACTATCCAAATGTGGCTATTGAGCCCCTGAAATTTGGCTAGCCTGAAATGAAATGTGCTGTTAAGTATAGCACATATACCAGATTTGAAAAACAAAGAATAAAAAATAGTATGTAAAATATTTCATTACTTACACGTTGAAATGACAGTATTTTGGTTATATTAATTAAATAAAATGCATGATTAGAATTAATTTCACCTGTTTCATTTTACTTTTTAAAATGGGGTTACTAGAGCCCTGGCTGGTGTGGCTCAGTGAGTTGAGTGCTGGCGTACAAACCAAAGGGTTGCTGGTTCAAATCCCAAGCCAGGGCATATGCCTGGGTTGTGGGCCAGGTAGGGGGTGCAAGAGAGGCAACCATGCATTGATGTTTCTCTCCCTCTTTCTCCCTTCCTTCCCCTCTCTAAAAATAAATCTTTTAAGAAATAAATAAAATGGGGTTACTGGAAAATTTTAAATTCCACCTGCAACTTGTATATTTCTATTGGACAGTGCTGCTCTAGATTATCTGTGTTTTGACTACCTCTCTAATCTACGCATACTACGCTCCCCAGATGTTCATGATGTCTTTGCCACACTGCCATCATCTTCCATTCCTCGAACATTTTAAGCTTTTTCTTGCCTTGGGTTCTGTGTCTAGAACATTCTTTCTCTCTCTCCTTCTCATCCTTTAGGATTCAACTCTTGTTACCCTCTTGTGAGAAGTTGTCCCTGATCGTGCTATGAAAAATAGCTCTTACCCAGTCTCCCAAACTGTGATTCTCTGTCATTATTATTATTTCCTTTGGAGCACTTCTTAGCCTATTCAATGTCTCATTTATTTAAATATCTTATTGACTGATTGTGTTCCTATTAAAATATGTTCAAAGACCAGCATCTTTGTTTTATTTACTGTTGTGTTTCCAGCCCCTATAACAATGACTAGCACCTGGTAGGAGGACCTCATTATACAATTTGAATGAATAAAATTAAATAGTCATTAGTACGAAAGAAGAGTTTGCTAATTTAAATTGTTAGGATTGAAATTTATAATCCAAACCCCATTTAAATGAGAAAATCTAAACTTCCCTCTAAAATGGGTCTTATAACACTCACATTTACCTCTCAAAAAAGCCCTGGATCTTGTAGCTCAGTGGGTTGAGAGCGGGCCTGTGAACCAAGGGACCATGGGTTTGATTCCCCGTCAGAGCATGTACCTGGGTTGTAGGCCAGGTCCCCAGTTTGGGGCGTGCGAGAGACAACCACACATTGCTGTTTCGCTCCCTCTTTCTCCTTCCCTTCCCCTCCGTCTAAAAATCAATCAATAAATAAAGTCTTAAAAAAAAAGATAATAGTAAGAGCTTTGATCTGTGTGGCAATTTATGGTTTATGAAGCCTTTTAACATTCATAATTCATTTGATCTTTACAACTCTATAAGGCAAACACCAAAGATATTTTAATTTCTATCAAGAAGATAGTTCCTATCTTCTCAAATTTATTTTCTTAAGATATAAATAAGTTAACAGTTCAAGAGGTTTAGAGGTTTAGAGGTTTATTCAAGATCACAGAGAGAGTAAGGGTAGGGCCAGGGCTCAAACCTGATTTTTATAACTGTAAACCCAAGTGTCTTGTCTCTCTAAAGTACATTGCTTTTTTTCTTAAAATTAAAGCAGATATTTGTGAATGAATTTTTTAAAATTGTAAACTTATTTACAAATTTAAAGTGTCACAAGACCCTTTAAAAGATAGCTCTAAATGATTTTTCAATGGCTCTTTGCCCAGGTTATAACCAGAGCTCGATGCAGCTCACTGAACCTTCGTGTCTGCTCTGGTGTCAACATCCCTCTCCCAAACCCAGGGCTATCTAGAATACTGCCATAAGTACCATTTTAAACACGCGATGTCCTTCAGTTTACATTTGCAGATATCAGTGAAATAGCATCTTCCAATTAAGTCGACTGTGCTGTAGAGGAGAAAGTGTAGAGATAGTCAAGTATACTTTTTAAAAATTGTAAAACACAACATAAGATTTACTAACAACCATTTTTAATGTATAGTTGAGAACTGTTAAATGTATTTGCACTGTTGTACAACAAATCTCCTGACCCTTTCATCCTGTAAAATGAAAACTCTATACCTATTAAACAATTCCCCATTACCTTCTCCCCCTAGTCCCTGGCAGTCATCATTCTACCTTCTGTTTCTGTGAATTTGACCACTTCAGGTACCACATATAAGTAGAATCATACAGTATTTGTCTTTTTGAGACTGGCTTATTTTCACTTAGCATAATGTCCTCAAGGTTCTACCATATTATAGCATATGAGGACATCCTTCCTTTTTAAGCCTGAATAATATTTCATTGAACGCATATAACTCATTTTAAATGTTTATTCATTCTTCTATTGATGGACATTAGGGATGCTTCTACTGTTTGGTTATTGTGAATAATGCTGCTAAGAACATGGATGTGCAAACATCTTTCCTAGGTCCTGTACTGAATTCTTTTGGATATATACACAGAAATGGGATTGCTGGATCATATGGTAATTCTATTTTCAATTTTTTGAGGAACTGTGATGCTTTTCCATAGCAGCAGCCCCATTTTACACTCCGACCAACAGGGCATGTGGGTTCCAATTTTTCCATATCCTTGCTAGCAAATATTCTTTTGGTTGTGATTTAGTATGAATTTTGGACACCCAAAGAGCTGAAAGACAGTCTGAAGTAGAACTTCAGTATTTTGTAAGAGTCAGTTAATATTTGTGAGCTCACCATATGACAAACCTCTTGTGTTCATCAATTCACATACATTAATCCATACTATTATAACCTCTACAACAAAGTGAAGACAACAGGAAAAGACCCGACTGTATTCTAAACTCTGGTCTAACCTCTAACAAGGAATATACCTGAGCCCTCCTTATGACTGTCTTATTTCTTATCACAACTATTGTAAAGATGAATGGGTTAATATTTTAGTCATAGGACCTTTGTAATAGTTGGTTCCAGATTTATTGTCTGGTGCATTTTTTTGCAACATACCACACACACACATATACCTAATATTAACGTATTTATTGTTGCAATATGGGCTTTGTCATTCATTAGTCATGACTACACTTGAACCAATACAGAAAAGATTTCAAAGGAGGAAGGGTTCTAAGCTTTCACTGTATTGAAATTTTTAAAAAGCTTTTATTATAATGAAATTCATTATAAAGTATTATGACTATTAGCTGCCTCCTCTGGCTTCTGTCCAAAGAATAGTTATTCACTTATATTTTGGATAATTACTCTTTCACTAATAAAGAGTCAATAAAGAACTAAATCTTGAAAATCTTGTAAGGGCTATGTTGACCATGGAAAGAAAAATTACCTTTGAGAGCTAGAAAAAGGTATTTTTGAGTCAAATAAAATTGTTATTTTTCCAAATAGAAAGCAAATTCTTAAAAATTCTACCACTGAAAAGTGGGTAGCGACTAAAAATAGAATTTAAAAAGACTGAATTACAGAAGTGATTGAGTGATGTCCAAAATAGGCCTTATGGGAGACAAGGATTATTTTAAGCCTGTCTCCATTTCATCCCATACAAATATAATCTCTCATTCAGGAAGATTTTTGAGAAAAGAATACTGGATTATATGAACAATCTGATTCAGCACGCCAATTGCAGTAGAAAACTATGAATTTTTTGGTGTAAAACTATGGATGAAAATGGAAAACCTGACCTCTCTAACAGTACAGTAAAGCTTCCCTGAATTTCTCTAGAGTCTAGGTCGTGGCCTGGATCCAGTGAGATAGGACAATTGGGCAGGGCTTAGCGCCAGGGATCCAATTTAAGGGATGTGGTCACGCGACCAGAAGCATTACATCAGGACTGACCACTCTGGCTAAACCACAGGCTTTGTCCAGACAGTCTGCCCACTTAGTTACACTCCAAGGGGTTCATCGGACTGGTGGGAGTGGTTGGAACACCAAAATAATAATCTCCTTGTTGACTCCCAGAGGTCCAAGCCATCAAATTTTCCCATTTAGTTAAAGGCTACCGTTGCCCACCACTAGCATGACTTACTTGGTAGGAGGGATGTCTGTAGAGAAAAGGTCTATTTCAGTATCAGCCAGCAAAACAGCCTTCATTCCCCTAGAGCTGAGCGCTTGCTTACAGAACTTGCAATACAGGATGGACACGTACCGGTCCTTGAAACTACAACTGCTGGTAGACATGGCGTCCCAGGAAGGATGAGGGGTGGGAGTTTGGAAAAAGAAACGAGGGCGAGACCCCTCCTAATTCGATTCCCCAGGCTAAAAGTACACTTGCGAGGCCCCAAGCTTTTCTAAGCCCTGAAATTGGGAAGGAAACAAGTTCTTTTCTGTTTGCCCCTGGGAGGATAATAGTAATATTAATTGAGCAGGAACGGGAGAGCAGCAGTAATTTTGGCTTTCCTTTTAACTCTCCGGGAAGGGAGTGGAGTTTGAGATGGGGAGCGCCAGGCTGCAACGAGCTTCGGGAACTTCTCTACCGTTTTCCCTTCCTCCCATCTACTCTAACTCCCGCCCCTTTAGCAATTCCCTAGGCGTATCCAGTACAATCTCTTTTAAAGCTTCTCCTTTCTTAAGCTCCTCCCTCGGAGGACTTGCACTCGTTTCTGTGGGATCGCAGACTAAGTCTCCCTACCCACGCCTCCTCTTTGGAACTCTTTCTCTTCTCTCCAGGTTTAGGAAATCCCGAACTCTTCCCACGGGGACGATCTCTGCTTCTCTTTAGTCCTCCCGCGACCCTCCTCCGCTCCGCTCCTGCGTCGGACTCCCGCTACACTTATCTCCCGGCAGCCCTCAGCCCTTAGAGTGCCGGCTCTCGCGTCCTCCTCCCCGCAGTTCTCCCTCGTGTCCCCAGCCTTCCCCACAGGTCTCTCCCGGAGAGGCCGCTCCAGAACGTGCGGTGGAGGTGGTGGGGCGGGGCGAAGGTCGCTTTTTGGGGCTCAGTCGGCGTTGGTGTCTCTGTCACCGAACACGTCGTTTTTTGTCCCTTCTTCCGCTCTCTCTGCTTTTCCAACCGTCAGTTTGAATTTCCAGCGCCGCGCACCGATTGGGAGAGCTAGAATTCGCCCACGTCCCACATTGGCAGGCTCGGGAGCCCCTGATGAGATTTTAATGGTGAGGAGACCGTACGCCCCGCCCCAGTAACGGTGCCGAGGTCAGTTCGGCTTTCTGGTTGGCCTAACTCGGCTCTGCTGCCAATCTCATTGGTGAATTCCGTGAGGTTTGGGCGGGCCTTCCCCGTGAGAGAGGCAAGACGCCCTTCGCGCTTCTTATTGGAAGACGTTCTACAGTCCACACTGGTCTCTACTCTCTATTGGCCAAAATTCTCCGCAACGCCCCTCCTCTCACCCTGTCCAATTGGTTGTACCTTTTCTCAAGAATTTGTGTTTGGTTGTTGGTTCCAACTTAATCCCGCCCATTCATTCTACTTTAGGGTTTGGCCACCAGGGGAGGAGCTTACTCCGAGACAGCGCCTCTGTAGCGCTAGTCACGCCTCGAAGTTTAGCCAGTCCCTCCTCCTCGTTCTTGGACTCTCGGGATCCGCTATTCCTATTGGCTATAGGCCCCATCGGTCGATAGCATGCGGGCGGTGATTGGCAAAGGGGTGGGCTCCGCTTCCCGGCGGGGTCTTGTGGAGTTGGCGGAGGCTGCTGAGGGGACTAGGGGACCAATCTGCGTAGGAGCGGGTGGTAGGGAAGAGAACTCTAAGTGGAAAGCGGAGCCGGGGCCTGGGACCTGTCGCGTCAGAGCCAGGTAAAGGCTCCTTCCCTCTCCCCTTTCTTCTTCCCGGCCACGGGGCTGCAGCCCTGACCGCAGAAACCTGGGCTGGGGCGGAAAGGAGAGGGCGCGGATGCTGCTTGCTGCATCGCTTTAGCGGTGGTGCCTGGAATCCCTCAGACCCCTCCCTTGCAATCCTTCAGACCGCTTCCCTTGAGACCCTCTGCAAAACTCCCGGTACAGCCCGTAATAGTTGTCAGGACTGCGTCTCTCTCCGCCCTTCACCTCACAGCTTGGGACTCTGCCGTGGCTCACACTCCGCCGCGCAGCCCGCACCCAGCCCCCTCCCCAAGTCCTCTGCACTCGGGCAGCCTTGGTCCAACGTGGGACATCCGTCGTTGGCATCACCCGAAACCACGGGCCGTCCTTTAACCCATTCTCCAAGCCCTGGCAGACAGCTGGTTTACAGCTCTGGACCCAGGATGGGTGTTCCGCACTGCTTCCGGGGCTGGTCCCGGGTCCCAGCCCCTGGCCCGCCTGGAATGGCTCCTCTTGGCACTCCGGTTCTCAGACGCATAATATGGGTCCCCAAAGTTGCTAACCTCCCTGTGCTCTATGTAACATCGCGGCCCTCGATAGTTTCTTAACGCCCCCTCCACCTTCAAGGTAATCGTCCCTTTGCCCTTTCCCCGTCTTACAAGCGTATGCGGCAGCTCTAGCTACCCCCGGTTCCCGTGTAGCCTCAGGACCCCACCTCTCCTCCCGTTCCTGCTTCCTGCCCGCTCGAAACACCTCGCGGTCTCTGCTCCTTTTTCCAGTCTCCGTGCGGCCCTTTTTCCGGGAGTGGGCAGTGGGAGACACCGGCGGGAGCCTCCTCCTCCCGGCCCAGAGAGGGAAAGGGGTGGCCAAGGAGTGAATGTGGCAGCTGCGGTGCGCCGGGGAGCGGGGCGCCGGGCTCTGCTCTCCCGCCGGCTTTCCTCCCGCCTCCTGGGCCAGAGCAGGGGCGGGATCTCCTCGGGCACCTCCTGGTGCGAGGAGTCGGGACTGCGACTCTCAACACCCCCCCCCCCCACACACACACACACCCGGGATTGGGTGCGGTATCTGGGATCTCTGGGCTTGGGTGACAAAAAATTCTGGGGATGGCATTTAGAGTCACTCTCATCCCTGGCTTGAAGCAGGCGACGGTTGCCTTCCTCCTCCCGCCTCCCGGTTTTCCCGATTCCGACCCTCGCCTCTAACCCGTTTCCTGCTTTTGCCGACCACATTGTTTTCCTGGTTGTGTCCCATGCCGAGCAGCTTTTTTCCTGCAGATCGCCCCCCCCTAACATTTTGCTGCCAAGAGAAGCTAGTAACCAAAAACAAAACAACTGGGAGGAGGGGCAGAAGGGGAAGAAAAGTTGTGCCCGGGTGGCTTGTCCCTTCCCGGCTTTGATCCCCTTTGATGTCCAGGGAGTCGCCTCGCCGGGGTCAGGGGCCGAGTCGGAGTCTGGCCAGTGAGGGCACCCTACGGCTGGCCGCTGCCCAGCGCTGACGGGGCTCGAGAGGCCCGCGGAGGTGCCGCAGTCCCCACCCGGAGCCCCGCGTTCCCGCCGCAGTCCCCACCCGAAGCCAGCGAGGGCGGCTGCTCCAAAGTGTTGTCTTTCAGCCTTAAAACAAAATCCAGAGGGAGCTTCCCCACATCGCAGCGCCGACCTCTCCCGGCTGGGTGGCGTTTCTCGGAGATGAATGGGCCGTGGCCGGGGTAGGAACGTCGTGCCCTACCCCACCCCTGCAGCGATTAGGATCTGGGCCTCGGCTGATCGCCCCCTCCCCTTTTCCCTGCATTTACAGGCAAGTGAACCGAAGCAAACGACTTCCGATCCAGTCCGTGCTGCTGCGGCTCCCGTTTGGGATTTGATTTGCGGCGTCTTAGAGCCTGTGCAACAAAAAACCGCGAAGCACGCCCAACCCTCCCCCGGCACCCCAATAGGCACCCACTCCCTCCCGAGGACACAGCTGGGCGCGTCCACACCCCCGCACCCTCCACACCATGTTGTGCGGAAGGACTTGCACTCCGAGCTTGTGTCGTTGATGTCAGACCCCAGGCCAGCCTCCGGGCCCTGCAGTTCTCCCGGCTAATGCTGAGCCTGCTGCTCGGGCTCTAGCACAGGAACCAGCTGCCGCGCCCGGCCCCAGCACCCACCGGCTGCATGTGCCCACCGTAGCCGCCTGCCCAGCCCGCAGCCCGCGCTCCCTGGAGCGCTGGAGACCACCGCGGGGGGCCCCTTCTGCCCTGGGAAGAAGCGGTCTTGGAGGTATTGATTTCGGTGGTTGGATTTTTCCCGTGGATCTATCAATTAACAATTCGAATTTGGAAGAAAGAAGGAAAACATGACGTCTCCAGCCAAATTCAAAAAGGATAAGGAGATCATAGCAGAGTACGATACTCAGGTCAAAGGTAAGAACTGGGAAAGATAGCATTTACATAGGCTTTTTGGACCATTGAGGCATGTATTTCCATCCTGATTTTCAGGAGATTTCATTTCTTTGGGTGGAGCAGGTGGGGCAGGCTGACCTCAGAGGCGGTTTCATAGGTGGGTCTGAGCCTCTGAGGGACAGGCAATGCCAGGGGCTATGGGCTCAGGAAAGGGATTTTCTGAGTCAGCTTTAGGGTTTGTTCCTGTAGGGCTGGCTATTTTGTCAGCCCTTTCCCCCAAGCTGGATAGGGTGGGGGGAGGGGCTGGAGGTTCTTGGGCAGAGAAAGGCAGCAATTTGCCTCTGGTTGTCTTGAAGGGTCAGGTTTCTTGAAGGACTACTGAAATCTGACAGGTGTTAGGGAATTTATTCCAGAGGTTGAAGAGTCCACACAGAGAAAGGTAACCTTGAGAATGTGTACCTTTTGGAGAGCCCTGGAAGAGATGGTTTTTTCCTGATGCTCTCTATCCAGACAAGACATTTGTTGTGGCATTCAACACAAACTCTGTAGCTACTTTAGGTGAACCTTGTGCCAGCCTGGTCTCTGGTTGCCTTGCATTCAGAGAGATCAGGGAACAGGGAGAATAAGGTCTCTCACACCTGGTCTCCGCCCTCACCTAAACGTGAATGGAGTTGGGATATTAGGGTTGCTGGTTGGTGCTGATCCTGGAGGATGGGAAGACACTATTGTTTAACCCTTCTGCATGGTCATCCTCTGATCCAGAATACATGCTTTTAACGACCCACTTACCTTTGCAAAAAATGTGAAGGGTAAAGCATAATGTGGAGACCGAGAAACTAAAGGACCTGTCTTCACATCCGGTGGGCTGCCTGACTTGGCATGTGAATCAAAGCCCCTTTCCAGATAGCCTTTTTTAAAACCAGCAGTTCTAGTAGGAAGGATTCCTGCCTGTTTTAGAGCCCCAGCATGTGTTTGTTCAAGGCCAATGACTGGGAAGAGCCATGTGGCTCTAGCCCATTGAGACCTCCTCAGCTGGGGAATGGGAGAGGTGGGTGGCCTTGACTGTTACACCACATGGTTGGAGCTCTGGGTTTTCCTTTGTTTCAGAGTACAGAGGGAGGGGCCCCTCCTTTCCCTACACCAACGCTAGGAGACCTTTTCCTACCATAGAAGACTTGGGAAGGGCCATGTTTCCCCTCTAATGATTGTCTGGGGTAGGGGCAGAGTTAGAGTTTGAAATGAGCAGCTGTCTTATCTCTTAGAAGGTTGGAAGGTAGTTTGAAGTACCTATTGTGCCTGTGGGATCCTTTTAATGTCATCAGCTTGGTCAGTGCTGGAGGTGCTGGGGGACCTTTGATCCACTTGGCTGCAAATATCAGTGGGTTTCTTACAGAAGATGGGGAAGTTGACTGATTGATACTTTCAGTTGAACAGGGCTTGGGAGAGGTGTGGTTTTGAGTTATAATTGAGGTCTTGGCTTCTTGTCACTGTTCATAATCCAGGCCTGTTTTTGTAAACAATAGGCCACTACCTCTGTGTCCTGTCCAGATGCACTGCATTCTGCTCCTGGAAGCCCCTCCGTTGCAGTTTTAACCAGAGATGGCATTCTTCTTCTTCTTCTTTTTTTTTGTTAACACATCCTATTCTTAATTGTTGCCATAGGGAGTGTGAATAACTTTGACTTTCCCAGATTTCTATCCAGTAGCACACCATTTGACTGAGTGCAAAATAATTTTACATGTTCATTTTTTGGAAGGTTCAGGGGCTGATAGGTGTTAATAGAACTGTATCTGCTGATTCCTTAATGGTGAAGGATTTCTCATGAGTGTCTGAAAATTAAGCACTTTGTGTATTTACAAACACTGCTCATTGAGCTAGTGGCTACTTGGGATTTCTCTTTCACCTTGTCACAGCACAGGGCTATTTTGCTTTGCTCTGATATTTTCCCATTGACAATGTTCATAGATCGTACAGGAGGTCGAGTATGATGTCTTACTCAGAGAAGGTGCCCAATAAATGCTTATGAAACTGAATGGTTTAGACCTTCATTTTATAGCTGAGGAGAGTACAGAAAAATTAAGAGCCTTGTTCAAGGTCATGCAGCTAGGCAGTGGTAGATCTGAAACTAGAAGCAGGTTACCAACTCCCAATTCTTTATTCTACTCTATCCTGTTCATGTTTATTATGAAACATCATCTGACCACAGTAGAGGGGGAAATTCCTTAGAAAGCTAAAATTTGTCAGTGAATAATACTAGTAATACGATAATAAAAGATTACATTTTGGGTGCTCATTATGTTCTAGCCTGCCCCAAGTGCTTTATAAGAATTATCTCATTTAATTCTCATATCAACATAATTCTCATTTTGTATTTGCTGCATGAAGAAACAGGCTTAGGGAGGGTAAGAAGCCTCCCCTCCCCCCCAAGGTCACGTAGCAGATTGACTTCATTGCTTTATTCATCAACTATAGAGTGGTTTCTGCGTGTTCTGGGAGTGGTGATGTAGCATTCAAAAAGACAAAGTCCCCTCCCACTTGGAGCTTACATTTTAGAGCCCATAGTCTCCGCAGAAGAGCATGGACCAAGGAGACAAAGGACTTGGGTTGGGTTAGCTTTGCTCCCCCATTAGCTGAAGCCCTTGTCAGAATTATGACTTTCGCCTTTTTATGTGTTACTTGGGACTCATAGTGTTGCCAGTCTTACTTCACTTACAGATGCCAAGATAACAGAGAAAATTGCTATTTTGGTCTGGTGGTTAAGAGCACAAGTTTTTTTGAGTCTAAGGGATCCAGGTTTAAATCTCAGTTCTGCCACGTGCTTGCCTTTCAACCTTCGGCCAGTTACGGGACTTGTTTGAGTCTCAGTTTCCTAACCTGGAAAATAATGTGCTTTTGTGAAGGTAGTTGTTAGGATTCAATGAGGTAGTACGTAAAAATCACGTAGCACAGTGTCTGGCACTTGTAAGTGCTCAATAATAGTCCACTCTGCTTCTCTGTTAGCTAACCTTCCCTCTTGCCTACCTGTAAGGTTGTGTTGCCTATTCATGCCCAAAGTGGCAGCTGTTAAATGATAGGAAACAAATCTAGGAATGAAACTCGAGTTCTAGTAAATTTCTCGAGTAGTAGTGACTGCATCTTGGGCCAGTCACTTACACCCTCTAGACCAGAGATTTTCAACCTTTTTCATCCACGGCACACATAAACTAAGTACTAAAATTTTGTGGCACACCAAAAAATACATACTTTTGCTGATCCAACAAAAAGAATAGGTGTAATTTTGATTCATTCACACTGGACAGCTGCTGTTACATTGGCTGTTGTAATTATTTTATTTGACCATCTAAGGGGAAACAGGTCAGTGACCCTGACTAAATAGTCAGGTATTGATTTAGGTTTTAAAAATTCTTGCAGCACACTGGTTGAAAATCGCTGCTGTAGACCTGTAAAATGAACAGGTAAACTGTCTAATCACTGGCTGGTATTGTTCTCTGTATCTGACCAGAGTCCTGGGTCCTGCTTTTCAGTCAGGTGGTTTGAATCAAGTGGACTCTAAATGGACTTTGTGGGTTCCTGTCTGTCCTGTGGTTTTTTCCTCCCTTTAAACCACCTGCTTGCATGTGCCCTGAAGGACTCTTGAGGCTGCAGACCCAACCCTACCCCATGTGGTTTTATGAGGGGCTTTGCCTGCTTTGTAGCCACCTTCTTAAAAACCACCATTGTTTCTGGTTTGTGGGTGTTCAGATTCCTTCGAAAGTTCATGCTTCTCAATGTCTGACTTGACAGCAATAATATTCTTAGTGTTTATACATGGCTCTTTTCCATTTACAAAGCTCTTTCATATACATTAATCTCTGGAAATTCCTGAGAACTCTAGTCAGATTCATGGCCATAACCTAAAGCCTTTTGGCCTCTAACCTGTTCACTTCTTTTGGGATGGGAGCAGTGGAAAGATGGTGAGGTTACCAGAGGCGATAATCTGAGTGGTGTTTAAGTGGGTTCCTATCACTGCATACAGTCCCAGCTATTGTCCTGTCTTTATTCAAGTCCCCTTTTCCTTTACCCTTTCCATGCCTTGAGTTTTCACAGTCCCCGGGAAAGCTTGAGATTGACAGTTTATGCAAGTATACCAGGAGGAGTTATCTGAAACAGAACAGCCCTGTGTACTGAGCAGTCAAATTCTCTTTTTGCAGAACATTAGGGGTCTTGTCTTCTTCTTCTTCTTCTTCTTCTTTTTTTAAAAATGTTTTAGAAGAATAGTGGGTGTGCATCAGAGCTGAGAAGTGAAATTTTGTAATTTCCATCTGGAGCATTTTGATAGAAAAGCCTCAGGCCTTTGCCTGGAACAATTTAACCCTTTCAGGACCCTTTCAGAGCAGGGGGTGAAATTTAAAACTCGACATATTGTGTGGGCATATGCATTTGGGAATGTAGATTGCTGGTATTTAAACAACTTGTTCCCTTGGGAGGTCTGAGCAATTCTTCACTCATGCCAACAAAGGTCTTCTCTGAAGCTTTTTTCCTCCCAGCCCCCACTCCCCAAGGGAGCTTTAAATATAATCAGTTTGTGAAAAGCTGCAGTAAAATATCTCATTGGAATCCCCAAGCAGATGCTATCATTTTCCTGTGAGATGATTGAAGGCTCCTCTTCCTTTGCTCAGGGAAAATAGAACTCTGCAGTCAGGTGAACTCCTGGAAGAAAATGAAACTCTTGGAAAAATTCAAGTATTTTGTAACTCAGAGTTGAAGGACCCTGTAGGAAGGAGGTAGGTAAGGAGCTGGGGATGCTACGTGCTGTACAAAGCAGCAATGATTAGAAACGGTGTTTTGAGGAGTCCTCAGCTTTTCCAGTTTTAGGTATTCTCTTGGAAAATGGGAACTGAAATTTCCTTTGGAGAAGTACATCAGGTTGTTATTTATGGCCAGCCACATTGACAAACACCACACAGGAGGAAAGCCTGGACAAGCCCTGATCGTTTCTCTGCTCTGAAGTTTGAAGTTTGCAGAATCTGACCTGGCCCTGCTATGTCGAGTCCACACCCTTTAAAATGAGCAGGTGCCCAGTCCCTGACTCATAAACTCCCACTGTTCGCTCCAGACACGTGTGGGCTGGCAGTGGCACCTGTAAGGCACCTGTTCAGAAGATAGGTTTTCTTCATGGGGAAATGCTTCCCTTATACTCTAGACCTCTGAGGGCTGTGTTAGGAAAATATAATGTCATGTTGCAAGGAAAAAGTCAGTGTGTAGACTTTTACCCCCAATAAAATTCAAGTGAACAGTTTTAATCTGGTGTCACATACTGAACTGGCCTTTTGGGGAATCTGGGAAAGTTACTTCAGAAGTTGTTTATTTCAAATATAAATAATGAGAACACTTAAAAAGGTTTTTTTCAACTGACAAAAACAGCACCTTTATTGATTTTTTACAATAATGTGTAGGTGCTTTCATGCCTCTATAATCGTATTGATAAAATATACCAGATAAAATTTAGTGTCTTAATCGTTCTTACATTCAGTGGCATTTAGTACATTCACACTGTTTTCCTGCCGTCACTACCATCTCTCCAGAGAATTCTTTTCATTTGGCAAAGTTGAAACTCTGTACCCATGAAACAATAACCCTCCCACCACCACCCTCAGCCCCCCAGGCTCTATTTGACTACTCATATAAGTGGAGCCATACAGTATTTGTCTTTTTGTGATGGGCTAATTTCACTTACTATAACGTCTTCAAGGTTTACTCATGTAGCATTTATCAGAATTTGCTATCTTTTTTAAGACCGTTGCATGTATAAAATACATTTTGTTTTTTCTTTCATTTGTCCATGGACACCTGGGTTGCTCCCACCTTTTGGCAGTAATGCTGCTATCCCTATTTTTTAAAAATGTCCTTTGCATCAAAGTTTTACTAGCCTGTGTATACATCTTTAATCACTTGTTATAAATTTTTAGAGCTAAGATTTAATATATGCATTCATATTTTTATTTTACAAATATTCATGTTCATAATGAGCATTATATGTTAATAACAGTTTCATACTTTTTAACAATTTCATGAATTGCTAATACTTTACTGTATTTTTACTAGCTTTATTAATGTTTAACTGATATAATAAACAGCTCATGTTTAAGGAATACATTTGATCAATTTTGACATGTTAAACACTTATGAAACTATCACAATCAAAATTTTCTTCATTATAATGTGTTAATTATAATACCCACATTATAGAAGTGACTTTAGCTTAAAAATAAGTAAAAGCTACATCTTATCAAATTTAAAAAAGTAATAAATAGTGATTCAAGCCACCTATGTTGGTTCCTGGAAAATTTATTTAACCTTTGTGAATAAAGATAGTCTCCCAGGGAAGTTGGGTTCATAATTATGTTGTAGTCATTACTATGTGTTTAGGAGGGAGCACATAGTATAAGTGGAGAAAGAAAAAAGTCTTGGATGTGCTAGGAGTTAACAGTATCTGTTTTCCCATAGGCCTGGCTTGAGCCAGTCCCTCAGGTCTTATGCCTCTTCTGAAGGGGTCGTAAGTGAGCCAGACTCCAAGGGGAGGGGCTGGGGCTCCCCTGGGAGATCTCAGAATGTTATGAATATAGCTTCTTTCCTCTGATGATTGATTCCATATTACCTGCTGAACAGAGACCAATTTTCCAGGTGGACATTTACTTGGTTCTCAATCTTGGCCTCAATTTTATCATTTTAACCATATTTCTCATACTTTAAGAGGATTGGAGGCCTATCTGAACAATTTGCCATTCTTTCAATTCATTTGTTGTACTATATTAGCTAACATTTTGCTGTTTGGGACTTACTGTGTACTGGGCATTATACTAAATACTCTGCACACCATAGATTGATTCCTAATCCCTATACCAACTCCAGGAGGAATTACTGCTATTATCCCATTTTTCTGATGAAGAAAGTGAGGTATAGGAGATTGAATGATTTGCCCCAGGGCTGTAGCTGGTGAATAATGGTACACAAATTAGAATGGCTGTCATCAGAGTCTGAATTCTAAGTGCTATTCGTGGAATACCCCTTTCTCTCTACCCAGCCCCACATCGCTACCTTCTGAAATCCCACCATTCCAGTAAAACCAACTTTTTTTGATGCTTTCCTTGGTCACTCAGACCAGAAATGACCCTTCTCTAGTTCACTCACGCAGCACTGTGGCATTGATCTTGTACTGCCTTATAATTTAAACGTTTGTCTTTCAGTCTTCTCTCTTCTACTGGACTTCTGGTAGGAATGTTTTGAGGTTGTATAATGCAATGCAAAGAACGTAGCTTTGAAACCAGCCCTCAGTTGGCATCTTGTTGACATCACCTTCTTTCTCTATGACCTGGCTCAAGTCACTCATCTTCTCTTCTGCGCTTCATTTTCTGTGACATGAATAAGACCTGCCTTGCTGGTTTATTGCAAACACATAAAATGCTAGTTCAGTGTAGGGCAAATATTAAATGGTAAGTAAGTAGCTCTTATTATGGGAGTTTCTTCAGATAGGAGACGTGTCTACAACAGTATTGTAGGCTAATTAGTGGCTCTTAGTAAATATATATTGGCTGTAATGATGAATGCATAAATGAATGATTGGTGCTACTACAAATAATATTTTTAGAAATAGTTTCTTAATTTGATCTTGATAATATATCTTGCGTGAAGCCCCAAAGTGATTTTTTTTTAAAGAAACAAATTTACTTTAAGATCATAGCATAAAAGACTTTATACCCATTACTTACTACCTACCCTGCTCACATTCTGTAATACCATAAAGTATGGTACTGCCTCTAGTTTCCTTACCATATTTTGTTATTTCGTACTTCATGCTTTTTCATGCTGCATCCTCTCTTTACAGTGGGCTCTTTTCCTTGAACCCAGAAAACACTTATTCATCCTTTAAAGTCCAGCTTAGGTGCTACCCATCCATCTCCATGAAGTCTTCTCTGCTTATCCCTGCTCTCCACACAGTGACCCTGTACAGGATTCCTCAGCATCTCCCCTTGTTTTCTGTGCAAGGTTAACACATGCACCCTCAGCATCTCCTCAGCAGTGTCCTTGCTCTTATTATATTATTGCACTCACCACATTACATTGTAACCTTTTCATTTACATCTCTTTGTTTACAACTTACTGAGCATCTTGGAGACAGAACTGTCATTTCCGTGTGTCCAGCTTCTGACACATAGTAAGTACTAAAATGCTTATAAATTGAATATAATTGCTTTCTGAGTTGAGGTTGGATGTGACAGTGCTTTGATGCCATGCTTCTTCCTTTCTTCCCTACTCCAATGAGAAGTCTTCTCCTTATGTTAATTTAATGTGGAATTTAAAGTGGATCAAACATTGTGAACAGTGTCACTGTGCAAGGACAGGTACAAACTATATAGCATGTGGAGGCTCCTCAGTGGGAGGTGTTCTTCCTTATTTACTCTCCCGCTGCCTCTTTAGAATCCTCTAAAGCTATAATCGAGTTGATGGAATTCCTTCAATTATGTCTCTCTCCTTGGAAACCAAGAAAAAAATTAACTCTGAAATTCCAAAGAGTTAAAACAAAAGTAAGGTTTCCTATAATTGAAAAACACATTTTACATTTGTCCTGGATTTGTTTATCATTTTAAACAACTATTTGAAGTCTAAAAGTTGAGAACGTTTTAAGTCTTTTTTGTCCAGAAGTTAGAACAGAGTCGAACTGGAAAAGGAACTATTGTCAGCATGGGTTTGGAGAAAGCTCCTGCCTGGTCAGAAGCAGCTGCATGCTCTATGGTAAATGGGAGGAAATGTTCAAAGGGACAAACAGGAAGACTCTTCCTCCTTGTTATTCAAGTCATTTGGTATTAAGTAGCCTTGATTTCATTTCAACATTGTGAGTGTTCTGAACTCAAAATATATATTTGTTAGGAAGGAAAAATAGCTGGGAAGTACACCTCTGTGGATATTTTAGGATGCCCACAGAGAGTGTGTTAGGTGGAAGGCAGGGTCTTTTTTTTTTTAACTTTTACAAATGCACCAACTGGCAGGCAGGGGGGCCCTGAGAGCCATTGTGAAAATTGGGACCTTGTCTTTGCTGTCTGAACCCAGATTCTGCTTTTCAAATCATAGACAGCATGATGGGCAGGGACTGAGTGCTTCTCCCTGGGTGACAGCAGTGGATGGCTGGGTGGCCTGGGCTCCACAGGAAGACAAAGCACAGAATACAAAGGGACTTGAGTGCAAGCTGCCACGACATTACATGCCATGAGCTTTAAGAAATACATCCTGTTTATATATAGTTGGCAAGTATTTCTTCAAACATTTAAACCCCTTAGAGATCTGTTCCCTTTTCCCACCAGTCTTTTTCTTGTATGTATGTGTGCGTGTCTATGTATACAGGGTGGCACAGAAGTAGGTCCATAGTTGTGAGTACGCGAAACACAGACTTTATTTGTATATTGTTCATTAATTATTGTATTATTTTCCATACAAACAACTGTAAACCTACTTTTGCCCCACACTGTATGTATATATTTATTGTTGGTTGGGCATTTGGCCAGGTCTTTTCAGATGAGTAAGCTGCTTGTTAGGGTGAGTTCTTGACTGAGGTACCTATTTTGGAGTAATATTTTTGTTCCAAATTGAACTGCAGGGTTCTACACAGATAGAATGGTTCCAAAGGAGAGAGTGCTGGATTTGGAGGCAGAAAGCTTGGGTTCTAATTTGGCTCTGCCATTTACAGTTGTGATTTGGCGAGAGAGGGAGGGTATAACTGACCTCATCTGTAAAAAGGGGACAGTTCTTAATCCTGGCTAAGGATAATAATGATGGCTAGTATTTATTAGGTGTTCCTTAAGTCTAAGCTCTGCTTTAAGCACTTTACATATAACTTGTGAATCTCCCAATAGCCTTGTGAGGTAGCTACTACTGTAATCCCCATTTTATAGGGGAGGCACAGGAAGGTTAAATAGCTTACTCCAAAACACACACGGCTAGTTAAGTGATAAAAAACGGAGTATGAGCCCAGGCTGACTTAACACTGTTGTGAATCTCAAAGGAAAGAATATATTTCAAAGTTCTTTGAAACTATAAAATGCTGTATACATTTGGCTGATTGTTTTCATTTCCTATTAGCTTGATGCATAAAGAAGTTAATACTGTGTTTTAAATGTCTTCCTGGTACACACCTACTTGGTGTCTATGACCTGTCTATGCCTTGGTTTTTTCATCTAGGAAATTAGGGGTTAAGTCAGAAAATTTACAAGGTCCTTGCAGTTTTCATGGTTCATGATTTTTGCTCATTGAAGATATTGAAGATGACAATATTGCACCTATTGAAAATAACATTTGTTTCCCTATTAAGCAGGCACACTTGTAAATATTATGCAAAACCTGTTGTATTCTCTGAAGGACTTGCTCCTCAGTCTCAGGGCTTGCCATTGTCTGTGTGACTGCTGCACACTTCCAGAGGGTGGCCCCAGGGGTGGCAGATTGGCAGCTGGCCTAGAGAGAGTTGAAGTGATACTTGGTTAGTTGTCACTGATCACTATAGGAAGAGGTGCCTCACAGTTAGAAAAATCAAGGGAAGGTATAAAAATCAAGGTACTTGATGGGCCTAGAGTTGGATTTTGTGACTCGATTACTAGGGACAATTCAGTGCTTTAATCAAGATATACAAGATCTGTCCAGAAGATATCCAGCCATGTAATATGAAAAATAGAGACATTTATTGAAGAAGATACAAGATACAAGAGACATTGTACATAGGATAATGGTGACTCAGTCCCCTTCAAAGTAGGCACCTAGGGAACTCACACAGTTCTCCCAGTCACCATCAGCTGCCTGTTCTTTTTATTCCTGAATCTCACTAACAACCTGATACCTCTAACCTTTCAAAGGTGATTTTAGTTTTGGGAAAAGCCAGAAGTTGCAGGGTACCAAATCTGGGCTGTAGGGGGGCTGAGTCACCTGGGTGATTTGATGTTTCACCAAAAAACTCTGCATGAGATAAGATGCATGAGTAGGCGCATTGGTTGTCATGGTGAGGCTGCCAATCACCAGGTGCCCATAGCTTCAGCTTTCTAAATCATCTGAGTAGTTTCCATGGAGGAATATTCAAGTTTAATGCAAAATTTGATGCAGATTTGTAGCTGTACTTGCTCAGTCACTTTGAGTGCAGCGGCCACACAGTACACAAGCTCACTCAACAGCATCTACCGCCCCCACTTACTAGTACAATGAAGGCCTCATTGCTTACACATGCACATTTTAGTCCACTCTCCTTGGCTGCCAGGTTACACTGATGTTGTGCAAACTGTTCTCATCATATTCACAATGGCTTGGATTTTTCAGGACAGACCTCATATATATGTTAAACTGTGGACTTGCAGTAAGCTCAGAGACCTACAAATGTGGAAATTCCCTGCTGTTACTGGTGTGTATGGTTTTCCTCCTCCAATCTTTGTGGTCCAGAGATGAAACTTGTGTATCTTGTCGTATAATAAACATTTATGTTGTTTTGTACAGTACTTGAATTCAAAAGAAAAAGGAAGTTGGGTGATTGTCTTTAATTAAAATTAAAGAAATAAGGAAGTGGAAGGCTTTAATCTCTGACACCTGGGCTGGGACAAGCTTAGGGGGAGGTAGTATGGATGTGGAACCCGTGTAGAGTTCATCTAGACATCTGGGCTGTGGGGGAAGTGTCTTCAGGCTCTCCTAGGGTGAAGGATAGTCTCTTGCCTCTTAAACTCCTCTTCATATGTTAGGTTCTTTGTCAGCTCAGGGATTTCTTTTGTGGATTGTGATGTGGTATGCTGTAATCCAGAGTTGAAATAGGTTCTTATTTATTTATTTATTTATTTATTTATTCACCTGATGAATAGACTAAGTAACAGTCTGTTGTTTTAAAAACGAGTGCTATTAATAATGACAGCTCATATTTTTATTCTTACAGCGTTTAAAAAATGTCATAGGGAGAGAGGGAGGGAGGGCTGTAGGGTAATGGAGGACTAGCTATATAATGTTATACAATTCTTCCACCTTTTTACATATTCTGAGGGAAAAATAGAAGTTAGAGAAGAAATATTGAAGCTTCTTCCTACTGTTCTCTCCTACCCCTGGTTTATGGTTTCATCGTTAAATGTATTAGTAGGCTTTGTGTTTTAAACTTCCTTGGAGTCATTTGTGTTTTATCTCTTGATCTCTTATTTATTCAGTGATTTGTGGTGATGTAAGTTATCTCAACTCTTTGCTGTCAGCAATTTGAAACGAAACATTGAAACACTTTGGGTAGATGATATCTGTTGCTTTGATTAATGAGGTTCTTGATCTGGAGATTTCTAAGGCCAGTAATAACACAATTTTAAAATACCTAGTGCTCCTTAAAACTCCAATAGCACTCCCACTGTAAAAGCTCGAAACCAGTTTGTGCCAGTTATTTCCTTCTGAGTCAGTGTGTGCTGAGCTTTCTTTGGCTCTTTCTTTGGCCAGGGAGCAGGACTGCCAGTCCAGAAATGCCAGATCTTCTGGATTCAGCATCAAAAAGAGTTAATCATTATCTAGGCAAAACCAGAAACTTCTCAAGTTTTTAACCTGTTGCCTCAAATCTCCTCACTCCTAGAAGAAAAGGCACTTGTGGGTTCTTGTGCGCATGCGCACACAAACACACTGTTACAAAGCTTAATGTAAAACGATCTCATGTTTATGAGAGTTGGAATTACTTGGGAGGGATCCTTGTGTTCTGCAGGCTCAGTGGGCATGATGTGAAAGCAGGGCTATTTGGCCTGTGGAGACTGCAGATAAGAGAGTGATATGTAATTGAGTAAGAATTTGAAAAATTATCCGATAAAATGAGGCGCAGCAAAGCACCCCCTTGTTCTTTTTTTCCCTTCTCTTTCTTCCCTTCTCCCTTTCTCCCCTCCCTCCCTTCCTCCCTCCCTTCCTCCCTCCCTCCCTCCCTCCCTCCACTCCCTCCCTCCACTCCTTCCTTCCTTCCTTCCTTCCTTCCTCCCTTCCTCCCTCCCTCCCTCCCTCCACTCCTTCCTTCCTTCCTTCCTTCCTTCCTTCCTTCCTTCCTTCCTTCCTTCCTTCCTTCCTTCCTTCCTTCCTTCCTTCCTTTTTAATGCTGGAAAACTGTTCGGAGGAGTGAGGAGCTAGCATTGTTTTCAGAGTGTGGGAATCCCCTCCCCACCCCAGGAGCCAAATGTTTGCCCAGGCAGTGTGAAGTTTTTGAGATCCTGACAGATCAGTTAGTACATTCTTCTATACAACAATTCCCTATGCCCCAGGTAATTCCTCAGCCTAATCATTTTAGGAAAAGGGCTGTCAACTATCCTTTAAAATCTTTTCCAGAAGAGTATGCTATAACCTACCTTTACATCTTGTTCCAGGGACCCAAACTGTAACTGGTCAATTCCTTCATTTGCAGGGCTTAAAATAGGATAAAAAAGGAGGCCTGATGAATTGAACTCATGTTTTTGCTGCTTTTGCCACATCCTCTGTACGGGCCTTTGCTTCACTTGGGTTTTCAGTGGCTCAGGGAAGGAGGGGGTAATTAATGAGACTTTCAGGGTATGGGCTCATCATGGCTACTGGGGTATTCCTCATCTTGGTTCATTCCCCTCCTCACTTCTACCAGTGTCGAGATACTTTGTATTGAAAAAGAAAATCATGAGCTAATTTCCACCCATCACCCATTTATTTACCACTTCTATGTGCTTCCTATTGGGCTAGACAGTGGGCAAATAGAGCTAAATAACAGCCCATTCAGAAGGATGGACAGATTATATAAGTACAGGGGAGGACCACATTATAGGGGAGTAGAAGGCCCAGTAGATGAGAGAATAATTTGACAATGTTGATGAGGCTGGTTGTGGAGGAAGAGTGGAGGAAGGTGGTGACTCCCCACTAGTATTTATAGAGCACCTGGAAATCCATGAAGTGCCTTTTTCATGCTTTATCTCATTTAATTGCAGAATGATACTACAACAGGGCAGGGTGATTTCAGGCCTTTTAAAAAATATTTTGTTTGAGATAATTATACATTCACAGGCAGTCATAAGAAATAATACGGAGAGATTACACAAATCATTACTTAATTTCCCTCAATGATTAACATCTTATGAAACTACAGTACAGTATTACAAGCAGGACATTGACATGGATACAGCCAAAATACTGAACAGTGCCATCCCTACAGGGATCCCTCATGTTGCCCTTTTAAGTCTTTGTCCCCCTACTTCACCCACTTATCCCACCTTAGTCCTTCACTCTTGGAATAGTTCTCTATATCTGCAATCTTGTCATTCAAGAATATTATCTAAATGGAATCATACAGTATATAGCCTTTTAGGATTGGCTTTTAAAAAAAAAACTCAGCATAATTCTCTGGAGATTCGTCCAGGTGTGTGTTTATTACTAGTATGTTCCTTTTTGTTGCTGAATAGCATTCCATGGTATGGATGTACCACAGTTTGTTAACCATTTACTCATTGAAGGACAGCTGGGTTGTTTCCAGTTTTTGGCTATTATGAGTAAAGCTGCTCTGAATATTCATGTACAGATTTTTATGTGAACAAGAGGTTTTAAAAAAGTAGAGTTAATTTTTTTTTAATGGAAAGATTATGGATTAGAAGGTTGAAAATCTAGGTTTTGCTTCTCATTAGGAAGTAATGTCTTCTGCTTACATCCCAGGGTTGTTGTATAAATAAACTGAGATAATATATGGTAACAGATTTTATAAATGCTAATAACATATAAACATGTTTAAGTAGGACAAGACAATATTTCACTGTGTTCTGTCCTTCAAGCTCCGGAAGAACATGAGCTACAATCTGGACTTGCAACCTAGAGACAGCTCTTTTAGGTTGTCCTTTATTTTATTATTATAATTGATGTGTCGGTGCTTCTTGTGTATTCTGGTTGCTCATCCTTTGTTGGTAATATAGGGTGCAAATACCTTCTTCCAGGGTTGGCTTATCTTTTCACTCTTCATTGGATTCTTTGATGTATATGAAATTTTAAATTTTAATACATCATATCCATCTAGCTTTTCCTTTATTGTTTGTACTTATTTAAATACACATAAACAGACACACAAGATAGTTTTTTCTATCCCAAAATTGTAAGGATATTCTCCTGTAATTTTCTTCTAAAGTTTTCCAAGTTTTGCTTCTCAAATATCTGCCCAGAATAACTGAGGAATTTATTTTTATAAATGGTGTGAGGTAGGGAGTTAGCTTTATTTTATATTCCATATAGCTAACCATTTGTTGTAGTTCCACTGGTTGAGGGGGCCCAGCTCCCCTACCCCTGTCCGTTGATTTGTGTTGTCACATTTGCACATGTATCAGGTTTCCAGTTCCCACACGTTTGTGGGCAAAATGACCTCTCCAGCATGTTGCAGTGGCAGTAACTGCATGCGTGGGATGTGTGTCACCTAGGATGTGTGTCAGGCTGTTGGTGACAAGGTGGATGTTCCCCTGATGAGGTGGGTAGCACTAGGCTGTCACCACAGCTCCAACCACAACAGCTGTGCTTTTGTGTTTACTATATTGGGTGTCCACCTACCATGTTACTTGAAGAACTTACCCTTGAAATTTTTTTTACAGGTTTAAAAACTACAGATTTTTAAAAATTTTAGAAAGTTTTCAGAGAAAACCAGGATGCTTGTCTCTAGTCTTTGGTTGGACTTGAAAAAAAAAAAAAGAGTAAGCCATGCTAAAGTCAGGACCTAGCAGTGAGTGGGGAGTATGTTTGTTAAAGTTAAGTAAATACATTATTTTGTGATTGTCAGTGGTTCCAAATATATCACCTATGCCATGAATAATTATGTAGGTTCCATAAAATATTTAGAGCTGTCTAGAGTCTAGTCTGTCTCCTCTGATCCTATGAACCACTGGAGAAAAGCAGCCAACATACACAAAAAGTAATACAAAAGGTTCAACCCACAGCAATACAAGAAATGACATCAGCCGGAGGTTGACTGAAAATGAGTAGTGTTGATAAGAACTTGAGGAATTCAGAGATGGGAGAGGTGTGGGCCAGAATGAATAAGACCTTGACTTAACAGAGTAGGACTTGGCTGAGTGTAGGAGCAAAGAACAGAGGCCGTGTGTGCACTTTCCTCAGTGGTGTTTCCACAGCCCCCATGGTGCTTAGCACTCCTGCATCACTTCCTACACTGTAATACAATGGTGGTCTTATCCACCCTCACCTCCCCCATGTCCCTTCCCCCAGACATAGTCCATTTCCAGAAAGGCGCTTGAGTTCTTTGAGGGTGGGCAGCCTTTCATTTGAACAGTTCACAGCATCTAGCACCCTGTTTGCATTTGGTCAGTACCCAGTAAATGTTTGCTGAGTGAGTGGACCCTGGCTGGAGCAGAGCAGTCAGAGACAGAGGCGGAAGATCGTGCTGGATGGTTTTTGATGATCTTGAAGGTCAGCCAGAGTCGGGCTCTGCTGAGGCAGTGGAGAACAATGGAGGCAGTCTGAGCTGAAGAGTGGCGTGATGAAGTCATGTTTCAAAGAGACTCCCTCGTTGCTACAGGCTGGAAGGCCTGCTCCTACCCTCTCGGTATACACTAGTCTGTGCCAGGCCCTGAGGTTTGTGCTACAAATATTTTGCTAAATGTGACCAATTCTTAGAGCCACCAGGGAGGGAAGTGTGATTCTCCATTTACTGAACTAGAAACCTGTGCTCAGACAGATGATCCAAGGTGACAGGTGACCTGTGGTAGAGTGGTGACAGAGGCCTACATCTGTTTGATTCCAAAGCCTGGTTGTCCTTTTACCCTTGATACCATGCTTGACCACAGAGTAGTCAAGAGACATTACTAGGATAGGAAGATGAACTGCCGAGTTGGGTGTGGGACCCAGGGGCCAGGTCAGAGTCAGGAATGCCTAAGGTTTCCAGCTTGGGAGGCAGGGACAACCATGGAGGCAATGGGAGAAGTCGACATAGGGAAAGCAGGAAGACATACTGCACTTACTGAGAGAGAGAGAATGAACGTTATTTTGGACATCCTGAGTTTGAGGTGAGAGTTCCATTCAAGGAGGAATTACATCTGGCAAGTGACAGGGCCATCCCTTCCCCACTTCTCCAACCCCACTTTCATTAAATCTGTTGTTTGCCTTTCTTCTAAATGGGGGATATTGCAGAGAAATGGAAATAGTCATCTTGTTACCTTGTGTATATGCCGAATACCTGACCTCATTTGCAGCTTCTTTGCATTTCAGTTTGAGAGGTGTTCTCTCTTGAAGGAGACTTAATGTTTGTGTTTGGAATTGGTAGCATTTTCTCTCCACACACCCTGTAGAGGACGAGCATGGCTAAGCAAAGAGAGGGAACACTTGAGTCCTGAGCTGCCCTGCTCTCTTCTGATAAGCCTGTCTCCTGCTCTGAGATTTGGTTGGAGGCCGCTTCTTGAGAGGTCAGACTGTGAATTACAGAAAAGCCAGGTCAGGGCCCTGTCCCAACCTGAATTCTCCTGGTTAACAAAGAGCTGGCTGGCTCAAGAACAAGTTCAGTGTGGGAGAGGCTGAGTTCAGCAAAACATGACTGGGTGGTGCTGGTGCTGTTTCGAGGTGTGGAGGTAGGAGTGCCTAATCACCTTCATTTGAATAATTTGAGGATGGTGAGATCTTTGATTGAAGGCTTGATTAGAGATGGTAATGTGGGATTTGTTAAGAGAGGGGATCAGGCTAAAGCTATTTCTAGGAAAAATATATTTTAGACATTGGCGCTTGAACCAAGTTCTTTGGAGGTGATTGGCACATATCACCTCCAAAGACTTTGACTTTTTAGTGTTTTTTCTGTTTAAGCAGAACAGTCTGTTTATTTCTTATCCAATGTGTTGGATCCGAGGAGACTTTAGGAATTACTATCCTCCTCCTTTTACTTTCTTTCTGAGTAACAAAGATTACCCACAGTTGTGGTAGGATTTTTAAGCAACAATTTGGAAGGAAAAAAACACCCAACTGGAGGTCAGCAGGCTTATGGACTAGTCCCAGCTCTGACCCTTCTCATTGAACTGCATGGCTCCTGGCCTCAGCCTCTTAGGTATAAGATGAACAAATAATCCCTGTAAGTAGGGGTTGCTGTGTTGATTAGCTGATACAATGCTTGTGCATCTGCTTTGTAAATTACACAGTCCAACAAATATAAATTAAGATTTTACTTGCTGCAACAGAGGAAGGTGGACAGTCTCTTGGAATTTGTTTTAATGAGATTTGACCTATATAACATCAACATAAGGGTGTTAGAGTGAATCACTGGTTGCTTTCTGGGCCATGCTTGAAATGACATGCCATGTTATGGTGAACCCCTTTTGCACCACCCCAAGTTCAGGTTGCTATTACACAATTTGGGCGAGATTTATGCACACACACATTCTTCTCCCTTAGAAACAAAACAGCGACCTGGGCAGGGTAGACACCAGTGAAGTGACTTAGCTGGCAAATATGTGATTAATAACATAGATTTGGCCTGAGTATTAGTGTGGGCCTCTGTATATGGATGGCTAAATGATAAATAGCAAGTGTGCCAAGTAGAGCATGTTGGGGGACCTATTGGGATTTGTTTATGCTTGAAGCATACTGTGCCAATGCTGTAGTTGTATTTAACTAAATAAATTCATATCAGTTGTGTGATTTTGTACTTACTTATTTATGCATCTTTCTCACCTCCTGAACTGTGAACTCTTCGAAGGCAGGGACTCTGTCTGTTTATGTTTGTTTTTTGGTATCTAGTATGCTGCTTGGTACATGGTAAATGCTTTTTGGATTATTGGATGAATGCACGAATGAAACTCTTTGCACTCTTATTTTGTTAGAGGGCTTTTTGTAGAAGGTGTAGACGTGATTATTTGTATTGTCACCTGTGAATTTTGTAGATGACTTCTCCATTATAGACCCTCACTGTGAGGGGAGATGGTATTTATGGGTAGCTGGGTTATGGCTGCTGATGCCTGCTCCTTCAAGCTGCCTTGGCTTGATGACACAGTGGTGAGGGCTAACTCAATACTGTTCCCTATGGTATCTTTGATAGAATAATGCCCTCCCTCAGCCTCTGTCCCTCTTTACCTTCTGTCAAGGCTTGCAACTCAGATAATTCTACCCTGGGCAGTCCTTCTTACACATGTTTTTCTTCTTCATCACACTTCTTCCTTCTCTTTTCCAGTGTTTACCCAGTTATCAAGGAAATCTCTTTAAACCCAAACCAAACACTCTTTTCCAACATACCTTAATCATGGCAGATGAACTTGGAAAGCACTAGTGACAAGCCTGAAAGGAGGCAAGGCCCCTCCAACAGGCTCTCAGAGAAATGAAGGCAGTAAAGCACCGGGACTGTCAACACTGGGAGCTTCAAAAAATGCCCCCAAACCTCCTTTTGAATCACTGAAAGTTTCCATTTACCTCCTTATTTTTCTCAAATGAAATTCCTTTCTTGGGTACTAGTCTTAAACAGCAAAGCAAAACAAAACACTCTGTGCCTATTTCTTATTCAGCTTTAAACTAGTGGAAGGAGAATGCGATTTGGAGTCCAAAGGCCAACATTAGATTCCTGTTGCCACGTAGTTAGCTATGTGATGTTGAAGAAGTTTCCAGGCTCTCTGTGCTTCGATTTCCTCAACTGTTGAAAATATTACCAGGTAAAACTACATATCCACAGTGTCATGGTGAAGTGCACATGTGTATGTTGAAAAGCTCTTTGTAGCTAACAAAACACCATATATGTGTCAGATCTAGAAGTGTTACCAGTTTTCTATATCATGTTTCATTTGCACGTACTTGATATTTCAATTTCATTATGGGCTAAGTTGATTTTTTGTCAGCCTGAGAACCAAAGCACCATAGCATGGCTTTCATGGTAAAATGTGTTTGAACTTCGACGATTTACAAATATTCTCATTATGCTCATTATGCAACATACTCTATTGCTGAATTAATTGAGGTCTTTTCCTAGATTGTTAGGTATGGATGACAGGAACTCTATTATATTTATTTTATTTATTTATTTTTTAAGATTTTATTCATTTATTTTTAGAGAGGGGAAGGGAAGGAGGAAGAGAGGGAGAGAAACATCAGTGTGTGGTTGCTTTTCACTCGCCCCCAATTGGAGACCTGGTCCACAACCCACACATATGCTCTGACTGGGATTCACACTGGTAACCCTTTGGTTCGCAATCCAATAGTCTATCCACTGAGCTACACCAGCCAGGGCAGGAACTCTATTTTATACTTCTTTCGTATCTGCCACTGGTATTGACATAGTGTCTGTAGTGCTGAGTATTTAACAGATGATTGAAAAGCCATCTTAATCATAACCTGGAATTATTCTTATTTATCAGCAATCTAAGTGTCTTGACTTACTGTTAAAATGACTAGTTTATTTTGGAGCTGAGAATGGGAAATTGGAGGATCTTCTTATATATCTATTTTGGTATTGCAAACTCTAAAGTTGGCTAAATTTGGGTAAAGAAAATAAAATCTGCTTGCAAAAATGTACAGAAGTATGGCATGTGTCCATCATTTCCTTAGCAAAGTGATTCTACTAGGGCTCTTTTTTTTTTTTTTTTTAAAGGTGATTTTTCTTGTTAAGTAGCTAAGGGGACCATTGCTAACATCTTATCTTGTTGGGGGTGTTTTAGAAAATGAGAACCTGTAAGCATGGAGCTTATTAATCTGCTTAAAACCAGTTTTCCTTCAAATAGATGATCTTAGTGTTGACCATTGTACTTTACAGGAAACAACTCAAGTTAGGCTTGTCCTCAGTAAGCAGTTGAAAGGTAGGGTTGACATTAGGCAGAAGCTAGCTGTTTGTGGAGCAGTAGTATAAAACAACGAAGGAAGACTGTTGAATACTCTGCTTAGGAGAGTTTAAAAAGGAATCAAATATGTCTTTTTTCAGAAGGATGTGAGTTGGGGGTGCTTCTGAGTGGAGGCAGAAGGCTGGACCATAGGCTCTTCCAGTCTTAATTCTATTTTGGAAGCTTCCTAAATTTGTGCCAAGGTTGTGTAATTCCCCACTGTTGAATGTGTTCTTGGTTTGATTTGGTTTCACTGCTCTTAGGTCCCTTTTGTTTTATCTTGCAAGCCTATCACTGTGGATACTTAAATCATTAACAACTCATTAAAACTCTTCTGCCCATTTTCATCTTCCACCAAGCTGACAGCTGGGTGGGGTAGGAACCTGTGCAGGCCTGTTTGAGTGAATCATGCCGGAGCACCTGAGCAGCTCCTAGCATTTTTGGCTGTCGAAAGACCTGTGAATAAATAGACTGGTTGAAATAGAGGAGCTGATCACTGTAGGTCCTTGAAAAGCAAAACTGGGTGCCTGCAGGAAACAGAAGCATAATCAAATATGGCTCTCTTCAGCCTGAAGGACTCTTCAATAATTAACACCTTGACTGTCTTTTTATGCAACATCTTCTTTTCCCTCTTTCAGAGTCTGTATTGGTATTTTACCCTCCTTTCAGGATTTCTATAGCTTCTTTCTTTCAGAGATTCAAAGTGCTTTCTAGTTCTTTTACCTCATTTATTCTCTGTAGGAGCAGGAATTAAGGTGTTGATGGAGATGAAGTGGTGTGTCACTTACTGGGCCATGGAATCAATATTCCACAGTCAGTCATAGTAGGAATTATTCTAGTTACTTGTTGCCTAGTTGATGGATAGATACATATACACATGCATAAGTACACATGTGTATATACATATATATACATTTTACCTTATTTCAAACAAAATGGGTGACAGTGTCACATTTTAGTGGCTCCTGAAACAGAATTTTAATTATTAGTAATTTTCTGTATTTTAAATATGCACTTATGCTTCAGAAGGAAGGAAAGGAAAGGAAAAATAATGCTTCATTACACTTATGCACTTATGCTTCAGAAGGGAAAGGAAAGGGAAGGAAGAAAGAAAAGAAAAAAGAAAGGGCTTTAACTTGAGTTGTTGAACAAGATGATCAGTTACCACTTGGATTGAGAAAAAGATGTTCAGTCAAAATGTTTCTGCTCCATTGGCATGCTTTGTAATGGAAATGAAAATGACAGCATGTTTTTGTCAGCTTAAATGAATAGGTTTCCTTCAGATCAGTGGTAGTGTGGTATTACAGGTATCTCAGTCTATGAGTGCTTATGATTTATTATGGAAATGCCTGATGGAGGCACTTGATCTCAGCTCAGTGTCTTATAGATGTATTTCCCTGTTGCTGAACTGTGTGCTAGTGTTGACATTTCTTGTGAGTACAGGTATAACCCAGGACACTGTTTCTGGCAGGGCCTACCAGAGCGCCTTACCTTGTCTTTAAAGACACTCAGTTCAATTTTTTAAAAAAAATTCATTCATTCATGTACTCAACATGTACTGCAGGTCCTCTGTGTATCAGGCTCTGGTCTGGTGCTACAGATAGAGTGATGAACAAGAGAGCAACTCTGTTTTCATGAAGCCCTCATCTTATTGGGAGAAATACATACTAAATAAGTGGATCAATTAACAGGGTAATTTAAGGTAATCAGGTTCTGAAGGAAATAGAAATGAGATGGTATACTCCAGAGTGGCTGCCAGGGGCTGGGAAAGGGAGCTTACCTAACCTATGAATGGTCAGGGAAGGCCTCTGGGAGATGACATCTAAGATGACCTATTGATAAGAAGGACGCTGCCAAGGGAAGATCTGGGGGCAGAGGGAGCAGCAGGTGCCAAGGTCTGAAGGTCGTTGGAGCTGTGTATTTTTGAGTAGCAGAGAGAAGGTATGTGGGAACAGAAGATAGAGGTTAGAGGTCAAGTGGGGGAGGATTAAGGAGTAAGTAGAATAGGCAAATAGGCAGGTAGTGTCAGACCACTCCAAGCCTGGAGAGCATGAGCCTCTTAGAGTCAGGTCAGGATATGCATTTGATTCCCAATGCCTGGGAAGTGACTGGAGGGCAGTAAGCAAGGGAGTGACACATCTGGTTTTTTTTGTTGTTGTTTTGTTTTTTAGGGTTCATGCTGCTTGCTGTGTGGAATAGATGTTAGATAAAAAGTGGAAGGAAGGGTACCTGTTACAAGACTCTTGCAGTAATCAAAGTAGAGGCGATGGTGGCTTTGACTAGGTAAAAGTGGATCAGTGCAAGACTTGTTTTCTCTCTCAACCAGGTGAAACCAAAATGAACGTTATTTTTAAGATACGACTTTAAAAGGAGCATTTGCGTGGAAGCGTGGCAGGAGTCTGTGTAGGGCTCTGATTACTGTTTGTGCAAGATGTTTAATGCACCTTTCCACAGGACAGTGCTGCTCCTGACAGCATAGGCTCTCTGTAGGGTGGTGAGGCAAGCTTTCAGGAGAGACCCACAATGCTTCAGACGCAGTTGAACTTCTTTGTGAGCCCATTGAACTTAGTCTGGAAGTATTTCAAGCTTTAGTTCTCCATTTGCCTAAGGCCAGGTAGAAAACCATCTATTGGGTGATATGTTAGGGCTGTTGTCAAGGTTTTCTGTGGGGGATGGGCTGAAGGCATCTCTTCCACTATTAGCTTTACCTGTTTAAAATGGCCCCTTCCCTCACCTTACTCAAAAGTGCTATTTGTTTATTTATACTTTAGTGTGAGATTCCATTTGTTTTCTTTTTTTTTTAAGAATTAATTTTTTTATTTATTTATCTTTAGAGGGGAAGGGTAGGAGAGAGGGAGAGGGAGAGAAATATCAATGTACGGTTGCCTCTCGTGTGTCCCCCGCTGGGAACTGGCCTGCAACCCAGGCATGTGCCCTGACTGGGAATCGAACCGCGACCCTCTGGTTCGCAGGCCCGCGCTCAATCCACTGAGCTACACCAGCCAGGGCTCCATTTGTTTTCTGTAAGAGACAAGGGCCTAAGACTATTGGATGCCAATTTAGGAAAGAAGAGAATGTTAGGGGAAAGTGACTGTAGATTACATACGGGCTTGACTAGAAGGTTGAAGCACCTACAGATGAACTCCTGATTAACAGTTTTGCTTAGCCCTGAACTCTTGCTCTCTCAGAAAATTAGTTTCTTAATTTTAAAAGGAAGGAGTTGGTTTAGACCATCTCAGCCTTCCTACTGCCTGGGATCCCGTGGCTTCCTTCTTTTTGTTCTTCATGAGGAGATGCGGTATTTTCTTTCTTTTTCCTCTCCCTGAAAGAGTTCTCTGTGGCAACATGTAAAATTCTGTCTCACTAATTTCCCTGGGAAGGGAGGAATCCATAGTTTCAGAATGGTACCTGCCATGGTGTCTGCATTCTGGTCAGGCGACAGTGCTCAGCGGCCCTGCTCCATGTTGGGGTGCTTATCTCTGGGAGCCAGAAGGACCTGCGTGCCCACAGTAAGTGACGTTTACATAGAGATGAGGTGGGCAAGCAGACTGTCCCAGCAAGCAGAAAGAATATCCAGGTTGAGTTTTCCAGAGGAAAGATTTTTGAACCATCAGCAATTAAATAGAATGGAATTTCCTTCCACACCTTAAGGCCATCAGGAAATATAGCAAGGTAGGTCTCAAGTGTTGTGGAACAAACATAATTACAGTTACCTCATATTTGTTCAGCATTTTGTGCTTTGAAATGAGTTCACATATATGATCTCATATAACCTTAAAAATCCTGGTAGGTAAGCAGGGGAGAAATTGTTAACCCTGTTTAACAGATGGAAACAGTGAAGCAATGGGTAGGTTAAGTGATTTGTCCAAGATTACATAGTTAACAAGGGCAGAATCAGAATTTAGAATGCAGATTTTTTTATTTTTAAAACAAGTTTATTGAGATGTAATTTATATACTATAAAATGCACCCATTTTAAACTTACGTAGTTCAGTGAATTTTGACAAGTATACACATTTGTGTAACCACAGCCATAGTCAATATATTGAATATTTCTATATACTCCAAAGTTCCCTCATGCTCCTTTGCATTAATTAATCTCTCCTCCTGCCCAAAATCTTTTGATGTCTAATTATTCAGTGCTCTTTTTACTGTCCCACACTCAGATTTGACAGCCTTTTCAGCTATATCCTTCTGGGGAGAACACTGGCTGGCAGCCAGCCAGCCTCATCCTGTTGAGTTATGAGAGTGAATAGGAAGCTAGTGGGTTGGTTACTCCACTGTTAGTTCCTTCCTTCCCTTCTTTAACCAGCTCCAGGCTGTAGAAAGATAATGTGGGTTCTCCTTCCCAGGAGAGCTTGAAAAACAGGACACCCACTCATTTGCCTGAAGTGGCTTCCCTGTAGTCTGTAAGGGGCTGGAGGAGGTGATGGGGGTGGAGGAGACCTCTAGAGGATGCCCTCCTTCTGATAGTCTGCTCAGTCTCTTCCTTGGAAACCAGCTCTGTTGCTTAGTTGCAGTTGCCCAAGGCCTTAAGTAGCCCAAATTCCATATCTGATGGATGAGTCCCAAAGGTGTTGAAGATCCCAGCTCTGAAAAATGAGCAAGCCTGGATTTCATAGCTATGTAGGGCAGTTCCTGGATAGAACCTTCCCTTAGCACCTGAGTTAGGTTCTCAGTAGAGACACTTCCCAATATGCTTATTGCCAAGCCCTGGATTTTGACCTGAGTGTTTGGCACCTAGGTAGCACCTCTTTCATAGCCCAGCAAAATAGGAGATGGTGCCCTAGCTGAGCCCTCTGAGTGGCCATAGGATATAACCCAGAATGTTTTTCAAGGTGACATTGCTTCCATTTAGACACCCAGTTTGGGGCCAGCCTGTGTGCTATTAGCAATGATGATAATCCCCTTCTTTCATTTGCTTTGGGCTGTGTGAGTTTACAGGGTCCTTTTATGTCCATCATCTCCTTGTTCTTCTCAGTAAGTCTGGTACCTTCTGTTAGGGTAAAAGCCCCATCTCATCTGACCTAAGACAGCTGCAAGGACAGAACAGACTCAGATTTCTCCTCTGTAAAGTTTCATCTGAAATCGAAGTCCCCGCAATGTTGATTTTCTTCTGGTTATCTTTGCAAATTTCTCTGGCTTTGCTGAAGGGAGGAAAGTCACCAGGCTACATGCTTGAGCTTCAGGTTTCTCAGTAACTGGCAGCCCCAGCTACCAAAAAAAAAAAAAAAAAAAAAAATCCTTTTTTAAAGAATTGAGCCCCAGACACTGGTTTTGCCTTATATTTCTTTGTGTCTGTCTCTTAACAGCTGGTGGCCATCCCTCGTCTCTATCTTTAATTTGCTACCTATCTCAGCTCAGTGAGTCCCTGGTGTTGATTCATTGACCTGGCCATCCTCTTTCCTCCTGTGGGGGCCTCTTGCACTGTAGGGACTTAGGAAACAGTGGGCTTTCTGTGTTTTGTCTACCAGTAAAGCTGGGTACCCAGACCCATGTGACAAGGCCACGTGGCTGACTCTGGTATGCTGTAGGAAGATACAGTGTTAGGAACAAAGACTTAGTTGAAAGCCACAAGTGTGTACGTGTGAAGTGGTTGCACAGCGATGGGGTCAAAGGGCTGTTCACGTCTGCAGAGAGAGGGGCAAATCTAGTTTTGCAGAGGTTACAGGTCCTAGCAATGCTTCCCTTGCATTTCTCATTGGAATTAGGTTTCTAAAGGTCCATAAAGGTTTCATTCCTGCTCCTGCCCCAAGAGAGCTTTCCATAGCAGTGAAAGAGATGCAGAAAGTAGGTAGGATTACAAATGACCCAAGAGGGTTGCAAAGAAAACAGACAAACAAAAAAGAGCATATTTTAAAGGAAAATTTTTTGGATATAATTCTGTGGGTGCTGTTGTTCACCTGGGGAAATCTTGGATTTATTTGTCAATTCCCATCTTCCACTTGGGCTTCATGTAGACACTCATCTGGGAACTAGGGAAGGGAATAATACCCTCCCCAAGGATCTTGTGGCTGAGCTCCCAGTCCCCAAGACCAGCTGCTGAGAACCAGATTGGCTCAGCTCTCCCCAAAGAGCTCAGAGCTGTGTGGTTATTTCCTTTCTCCCCTCGTATTTTCCTCTTGGCAGCTTGAGTTTTCCCTTTCCACAGGAAGTCTCCGCTGCCTAGCCCACAGCTTTACCTGGGCACAGCTGAACTGATGCTTCCTTCCTTTTTTCCTTGTCAGCCTCATCACTTCTCACTCTTAGACTCCCTCTGAGGGAAAAAGGTTTTTGTTCAGTAATCCGCCTCTTGGAAGGGCCGTACCCTACCAAGACAGATGGCTGCCTGGCCTATTTTTAACTGTCTCCAGGCAAGAAGAATCCACAACCTGTTTTGAAACCTGTTCACTGATTGACAGATCTCAAAGTAGGAATTTCTTGCTGATACCTGACTTAAAATTCAACAGCTGTAATTGAAACTCTTTTTCTTTTATTCCTCTGGAAGGAGAGGTGTCCTTGAGGTCATCTAAGCCTACCCCAATCCAGCAAATGAGACCCACGGGTTTCCTGACTCCAAATTGAAATGGAAAATAGCTCCTCTTCCTCTCACTGAGGGTCCCATCAGTTTTGGGATCTGCCTTTAAAAGCACACATTTGGGTGCCATTCTGTGACAATCAATTTCATTTTCTCAGGGAAACACAGGCAATACTGGAGCTAGAATTGGAGATGTGGAATGCAAGGCATTAACTGCCTTACTCTATTTTATTTCTAGTGAGAAAGTTAAATGATGCTTATAGAATTACCTTGCCTCTGTCAGCAGAGAGAGTAAAAATAAACTCAGCTCTCGGTGCACAAAGGCTTCCCCAGTTCTTTTTTCTCCTTTCATACCAGTGCCTCATCTTTAAAGAAGCGTTGGTATTTTTCTGTCCTCCATCAATGGGATCCTCTATATGTTGAATATCTCTTTTAAGAATATTGTCAGATGACTGAAATTCTGATGAAGCTTGCCTCTTTACTTGGCTTTCTGCCGCTACTGCAGATTTTTCTTGACATGAGGCCCTGTGCTACCTCCCTTGACAGATTGCATCTTGATGGAATAAAGCTCTGGTGAGAAACTAATGATGTCAGTTCAGTTTCAGTGCCTTGTTATGCAGTATAGAAACCCAGACTTCTGTGCAAATAAAGAGATGTGTATTAGATTGACTGTCAAGGAGTCTTGGGAAGGGATCTCACTCCTCCTTGATAGTTGGTAGTTGTGCCTTTTCTTAATAAAACATCACCAGCCCTGGCTGGTGTAGCTCAGTGGATTGAGCGCGGGCCTGTGAACCAAAGGATCGCGGTTCGATTCCCAGTCAGGGCACATGCCTGGGTTGCAGGCCAGTTCCCAGCATGGGACACATAAGAGGCAACCATACATTGATATTTCTCTCCTTCTCCCTCTCTCCTACCCTTCCCCTCTAAAGATAAATAAATAAATAAATAAATAAATAAATAAATAAATATTTAAAAAAAAATAAAATACAACATCACCAGAGTCATTTTCTTAATAAAACATCACCAGAGTCATTTTCTCCTTGCTGAGATGGTATCAAATGCCAAGTTGGAACATCAGATGCTGGAATCAATTGAGGGGTTGTGGCCGGATCTGTGACCCAAGCTGAGGTAGCGTTTGTGGCATCCCTCATCTCTTGGTCTATGCTTCAGGCTGTGAGTACTTAGTGTGTGTAGCTCATACTTACATGAATTAGCATCCCAGTCTCTGCAACTATGGCTAAAATTCAGTATTCTGTTCACACTTTGAGAGTTATTTAACAGGTCTGTTTTATAAAATCCCAGGCCAACTTTCTCTGCTATCTAGTTAGATTGAACCAAGGGAATATAGAGTCATTTTACTATCAACCTAAGAGAAACAGGCAGGTATAGTGTGGACACCTTCTTATCTAAGACAGTTGAACCAGTAGTTGGTCTGTTAATCCCAAAAGTCAGTTACAGCAGAGAATCTTAAAAAAAAGAAAAGAAAAGAAAAAGAAAAAAAAAGATACAGTCCCTAAATGTTTTATTTTAACATAAAAATATGTAAATGTACATATATTTACAGGTCATTTGATGTGAGCCAGGGATTTTTCTTAGAGTATAGGTAGGTCTTCTGAGTGGAGTTCTGTTTACTTTCTTTCATAAACTACACCCTTAACACATCATCTGTGATTTCCATTTTCAGTTTCATTAAGTGAAGTGAGTTCATAAATATACTTAAGAAATAAAATGGATAATATTTTCAGATTTTTTAGCTCCACCACTACAATGTTTTACCATTGTCTTGCCTACACTTAATTCATCAGCAATGTTTTTAGCAACTTGCCTCAATCAAGTCTTTCCAAAGCATTCGACTTATTTTTCATAGAAATACATTTTGGGGGCAGTCATTTAATCAGTTCATTATTGATTTAATTCGTAATTAAAATAATAAGTATACCTATTATGAACAGACTGCTGACCCTGGGGAAGCACCCAGTCTGGCTGCTAGGAGTAGAAGGGAGCAGATACACAAGAAAAGGGCCTACTAACAACCCAGGCAGTGTAGCATGGAGAGTAGTTGAAGTATGTCAGATAAGCTGCCAAGTTGGTTAAGAGAGCATTGTCAGTGTATGATTCTCTCCTTTTTGCCTCCATTGCTTGCTGTTTTATCTTAGCACTTGTAATCATAATTTCTCTATTAGATATTAAACTTTGGGAGGACAGGGCCCATGTTTTATTTATCTGTGATCCTGGTCCATGGTAGGTACTCAAAAATGTTAATTAGATATATGTGAACACAAATGTGTCTTATTGATTATATGTTTGTGTGTACATACTCACATATACATAATACGGTGCTGTGCACATAGTGCCAAACAGCTCTTTCTGAATAAATGGATCTATGTGTGTATCACTGCACATCATGTACTCAGGGTCCAAATAAGAACCTTTGGAATATACGTTGTTTAGGATTTGTTGTTGCACTAATTTCTTCTGTTTGCATGGGAAACTGAAGATTGACTGTGGAGTGTTTACACTGGGATTAGAATGACACGTCTTGCCCAGGCTGGCATGGCTCAGTGGATTGAGTCCCGGCCTGCAAACCAGAGGGTCACTGGTTCGATTCCCAGTGTGGGGCGCATGCCTGGGTTGCAGGCCAGATCCCTAGTAAGGCGTGCACAAGAGGCAGCCACACTCTGATGTTTCTCTCCCTCTCTTTCTCCTTCCCTTCCCTTCTGTCTAAAATAAATAAATAAAATCTTTAAAAACAAAAACAAACAAACAAAAAAAGAATGACACGTCTTTTAGGGAAATGCTTTCCCAATAATAACTAATATTTATTGAGTACTTACTATGTGCCAGGCATTGTGCTAAGTGTATGTTATCTCAGTTAATTTCCACAATGCTGAAAGAAGATACAACAAAGCAATTGTGTTGTTATTCTTTGGAGGCCACCAAAGATATGGAAGGGTTAGTGCAGCTTGTTTTTAGAGTGCTGTTTCTTTTAGGGATTGAGGGCCCCTCTAGGTGTGGTGAAAGGAACCGTTGAGTCTAAAGAGACTGACTAGAGGGAGAAACTGTATTTTTGCATGTGGCTTTCTGGGAACCAGGGTAGGTACTCTTTTGACTCCAGAGAATAAAAGGGATCCTGTGGCTTGGCATTGCTTAGAGTACTTGAATAGCTTCTGGCAGGTGGTAAGGTAAGGCCAAAGGGGCAGTGAAAACAAGCTACTGTGGCATATTAGATCCTGCCTGTCACTTTGCTCCCTAGTCTCTCACTTGTTGGAGGGCCCTTCTGAACTCCTGTTGCTCTGGTGGCCTGTATGTGCATGCACAAGCTGCTTGAAGGTGCCAGTACAAACAGCAGTGGGGGGTTTCAGGGGCCTGGGCTGGGAGCTGGGCAGAGGGTGTAAAGGCTCCATTTTGGAGCTGTAATAATGGAGGTAATTTTCCTAGCTATTGGCGTGAGATTGGTTTGAGCTGAATTTAAGAGAGAGTTATGTTCTCAGGTCCTTCTATACTTTTGTGATCCAGGAGCTACAACAAACCTCGTCTTTGTAAATACATTCACAAACAGAAATGAATCTTAAAAAGTACTAGTCTGTGGGCCTCTTGATTAGGAGATGGAGAACAGCAGCAATAGGGACAAACAAAAAACCAATAGTCAATCACCCATGGGCTGGCAAACAGAATTTCTTTGCAAGGCTAAGTCTGAATATCTGACTTTTTTGTAGGTTGGAGGGAGACAGCAGTTCTGTAGTGTTCCTTCTGAAAAGGACAGCAGTAGCTAATTTTGTGGTTGGCTTTAAATTCATATAAAGACACCCTGCCTATAAGTTAAACGAAAGGATCCTTGATGTCCTTTTCAGCCGAAGGGATTTTTTTCTGCCATGAGGCCATTTTTTCTGCTTGTCTGCAAGTAGTTACATTTTTGATAGATGTTTTGACAAGAGTGTAGGTTTTCGTTGAGGAGGGTGACATTATTTATTAGCAAAGCTGATTTTATGTTTGAATGAATTCTCCAGATCCTTCTTGGATTACTTTTATGTTTCATGAAAACAAAGACAATGACTGCTCTTGCAGTCTTTGGGTTTGTTCTGAGCTGTGTAAAGTAGGCCAACTCAGGAATTACAGAGTAGGGAGAGAATTTTGCAGTGATGTGGATCATGTCTATGGAAGTGTGCTACACTCATCATGGTGGAAGACTCCTTCATTTTGGCCTTAAACTCACAGAGCTGGCTTCCTGCACTGCCAGCATTCTAGCCATGCATGCAAGCAGAAATTGTCCATTCTTAGGTCGTATCTGGATGTCACTCTTGAGTTTCATATCCAGTTTCTTCGTCCCTGACACAGAATGAAGTCATAACACCCTCACAAAAACCACTGGCCTTAGAAACTTCCCCAAAACATGATCCTCACAAGAGGTTTGTGATATTGATATAATTATTCCCACTTTACAGAGAAGAACCTGAGACTCCAAGAAATTAAGTAAAATGTCCATGGTTACATAGGTCCTAGGAACTGAGATCCAGGTTCCAAAATCTGTCTTAAAGTATCTGCTAGGACTTCTAAATTTGCCCTCAACCCTTTGCCATTAATTTTTCCTCTTGTATTCTTTGGGAAATGGACTGAAATGGTTTTGAGAGAGAAACCTAACTGAGCATTCAGTTGGGTGCTTATGGAGGATCCTCACTGTCACATGGGAGCAGTCAGCCTTGTGATTTTTATTTATGCTTTACAGACTCCTTCCTCTCCTTCCTCCTCCTCTGCTGGTGGCCACTCTCGGTAGAAATAGGGATGCTACGTGGAGGAGAGGAGCTAAATGTGACTTCCTGTGATTTACATAATAAAGTAAGAATCTCTGCAGTGGCCTTTTTCTGTATGCTAGTGGCTGTGATGGAGTGGACCCCCATGGGGACAGCCTCACTTAAGGGCTTCCCCTGGGTCATCAGGTATACAGAGGGTCTTGGGATCAAATGCGCAGTTAAATTGATGAGATCAATTCATTAGGATAAAGACTTCCGCTACTTCCAAAGCAGTAATGTGCTTGGGCCAGTTGACATCTAGATAAAAGATTTTATGTCAGAATGATATCCATGCCCTTTACCAGAGCTTTGATTGTTTGAAGAGAGGGAAAGAGTTCTTGAGCCTACATCAAAATATTCAACTTTGAAAGATGAGTTTTTTTGAGGCTAGTTTCCGACCTGCTGTTTCTTTTAGGAATGATTGCTTTTGATGTTTAAAAGGTAACTTAAGTGGCTCTTTTAAGTCTGGGAGGGGTTTTACAGACATGGTATGTGTTTGTATATGTGTGTTTTACCTCCTTCAATTCTGACCACCTGGCAGCTAGCCTGATCTCTTCCCTCATCTTGATTGTTTTTCAACATTTAATTACCTATTTGGTGCTCATATGAATTAGATTTTTTTTTTTTTTTTTTTTTTTTTTTTGGTTTTGTCTGAACTCATAAAAGGCATCCTAGCCCCCAGAGGAAATAACATGTCCCTACCACCCCTCATCCCCAGTAAGACATTTCTTTCCAAAACACAAATGGAAAGTGGTTTGGTTTGAGATTGTCCCCTTTGCTTTTAGTTCACAAAACACCTTTCACTTCCTTTGTTCTTGATGGTCTTATACTTGTAAAGTAAGAAAGATCAATTGAAATCAAAAGATGTTAAATTGAGAAAGAAAAAGATGCTACCATACTCTCAGCTAGAAGCAGACTTCAGTCTGTAATTTCAGACTTACTTTGATTATAAAGTGTCATGCCCCCCCCCACTTTCTGCTTTTCTTTTTAGTTCTATAATCAGGAGTCTACTATTCTTTCTAGTGCTATAATTAGTACTCTGATCTAAAATATAAGAACCTTCAAGTTCTTAACAGTAATACTGCTTACTCATCTCAATTTACAGAGAGGCCACTTGGCTTCTACGAGTCATTTGGTCATTCATCAAACATCACTGAGCACTGACTATATGCAAGAACTGTGCTGGATGCCAGGAATTCAAAGACGGAGAACACTGTTTCTGCCGCCAAGTGTGCATCACCTAATTGGTGAGGCCCCCATACAAAAAACCAGGCATATTCAGCTTGAGAAGTGTAATTGAGTTACATACAGAGTTCTGACTTTGTACTTGTGCATGTAGAGTAGCAGTTTCCATACTGTTACATTTTGTCTGTTCCATTGCTTATTCCTTAATGAGCTCTTGAGGGCCAGGAATGAATATGGGCGTGGAGATGGATATGGAATGAATGAGTGAAAGGATTTCTAATTATCAGTGCCAGGCTTGTCTTACAAGGTGTTCATAGGTTTTAACCTTCCTGTAAAAGATCTTAGTTACAGAAGACTTAAAGGAAATGGGCTTGGGGTGGAGCCACCTGGAAAACAATGAATTTGGCATTCTTGTTCATTAGCAAAATGCCCAATTTGGTTAGAATTCTATTACATTAAATCACATGAAATTGCCATTTTGTAGGTGATTTCACATGGTTCAGCCTAATGAAAGGAGACCCATTTTATCACTTACTGGTGTTCTATAGGTTTAGAACATGCACAGAGGTGAGGTTCTGTGCATCTTAAACATGTTGCCACCAGGTTACTATCTCTAAGTGTGAGTCTCTATTTGGAGCTTTATAGAGGGAACTACTCCTGTGGCACTCAGCTCTGAAGTGAAATTCCTCCACGGCAGTGTTCTTTTTGTAGACTGGACAGGGAATAAAACTGCAGCTCTGTGCTCATTTAAAAATATTTTCATTTACCTTGGAGAACATACAAGGACAGGGTTTCATGCATATACAAGAGAAAACAGCAAGTGAAAAGGGTGTGTACTCAGCAGCATGAATGGGGTGCTATTCTTAGCTGGGACGCTGATGTGGAGAAGAACCGGAAACAAGATGCTTCTGAATGTAGACTCTGGCTGCCCCAGGCTGCGGCCAAGAGGCTTCGAGTCATAGGGAAACTCCTGACAGCTGCTGGTGTTCTTTAGACCTTCCTCTTTCCACAGAAAATTTTACATTTTGTGTGTCTTGGACTAAAGTAGGGGATGACTCTCTCTTCTCAGGGATCTGGAGAGGAGGAGTAGGTAAAGGCTCGAGAAGTGGACTTCCCACCTTTCTTCTACTTTGCTGTGGGGCTGTTCTGGCTCTGTGAAGTAGATGAGGGTGTCCTGGCTGACTGTACTAAACTTCTTCAGCAATTTAAGTGTTCTTGGATTTGTTGTTTAGTTTTTCACATTGGGACTGAACCTGATTTGCCTTTGAAAGTTAAAGACCAGGAATATGCCTGATGTGTATTATAGCCACAGTGGAGTGCTGGCTACTTTCTAGTTGCTCAGTGGCTACTGATTCATTTAAATGTATGTATCAGTGTCAGGAATTTGGACCAGTCACCCAGCTTTCCTCTCTGGTCATGTTATTGATAGGGAGAAGTGTTTTCAGGTAACATTTTCCCATAGGATTAGGATAATGATATGGTGATGTATTGTCAATATCAGTATCACTGAATGAGCTTTACTATGAACCTACTTAGACTGAACACAGTAAGGTAATATATATTTATATTTAACCCCCACCAATGTTATCTAATATTGGCAACAACTACAAGTCAACATTTTAAATGGCATACCTTCCTCGTTTGATTTCAGTGATATGTAGAATCTAATGAACAAACTGAACTATCTAGGAAAATGGGGACAGATTCGTAGATGGGGAGCAGGATGATAACTGATGGGGGAAGCTTAGAGCATGGAGAGACTGAGGCAAAAGGACTTGTGGGCATGGACAACAGTGTGGTGATTGCTGGGGGAGAGGGTTACAAGGGGACTAAATGGTAATGGGAAAAATACAATAAAAAGATTAAATCAAAAGAAAAAGGAAAGAAATAAAGGACATGTCTTTAATTAGAACCTGGTATGATAGGAATTTCTTAAAGGGGGGCCTGAAATTATGGCATTACATTCAAGCAGATTCTGAAAGGCATTGGGACTGTATATATACCATTCTACTTCCTTATTTCTCTAACTGGAGAAAAAAAATCTCATTTCCTTTTTTTCTTTCTTACTCAGAACACCAAGTCCATTCAGCCACCTCAACAATATAGCCAAGGCAAACCTTCTTAGAAGAAAGGAAAGCTTTGCTTAGGAGTGGTATGTAGGGCCCACAGAGTCTTCTTTAAGCTCTCTCCTTATCTGATTAAGGTTTGTGTGAAACGAGTATGGGGAAAATACTGGCTGTAGGTAGATAGCTGTTAACCTGGGTTACAGCATGTTCCTGTTCATGGTAACAATATGCTTTGACTATGAGGTCCCCATATTTTCCAGTTGTCACACTACATCACTGCTACAAGTTAGCCTCCTTAGGTGAGACAGTTACCAGGGAGTTGTCTTCATCCGATGGGAGGAGGAAGGGAGAGAAAACAAATTTTTTCAGTTTCTCCATGGAAGTGGTAACCATGTCAAAACCAGACCTTAGAGACCTGACTTGGAAAAGCATGCAGGTTATTGCCAAGAGCCCCTGTAGATCCATAGTCTTACAATCTGAGTGCTGGGTTTAATGAGTCACATAGCCTTCAGGTAGAGTCATTTTCAAGGAATTATGAGAATATGCCCAGCTTGATTTGGATTGTGTCAAATTTACTTTTGCTGGCTTATGTTTGCTGTTGAATTCTTTTTTGTGATCTCCCTTACCCCGACCCAACCACTGTTGATAATTTATGACACCAAAGACTCCAATGAAGGTAACTTTCTGTAAGAACCTTGGAAGCAAGAGGGCTAGGTAATTGATCTTGCCCCTTGATCAGACAAATAGTGGTCAGTTCTGTTGAATAGGAGAAGACGTGGATTTTCCACTTTGGATGTGCTCTGAGAAATTCAGAGTTTGCCACGAGGTATAGTAGCAGGAAGGCTGGGCAAGGAAATGGCTTTACAAAATAAAATCTTCACATTGATACAGTACCAAAGAGGTTGGCTTTTGGTTTAGTGATGGCAAGGTGTTGGATCTGTCCTCTTTGTGTATCCAGAATATGTTAAGCCAGGTGAGGTGAGGGGTATTGGGACAAGAGAAATGATAAGTTGGGTCTTATCAGAGACTGATCTTTCGTAAAGGTTCTTTTGATGTGGCATTTATCAGCTTTGCCTAGCTAATAGGAATTATGGTCTGACTTCCGTCCCTAAAAAACACTGCTATTGACCTTGGACTACTTAATTTTCTTTGCTCATCAAACTGATGACATCAGTAATAAGGCATGAGATGTAATGTGTAGAGTATGATTTTGGATTATAGGTTCCTTGGGTTTTTGAGTTAGCAGAGAGAAACCAAGAGGGGTAGTATGGTGTAACCACAAACAAAACCCCAAGCTGTAGCACCGGACGCCTGGGTTTGGATCCTGGCTGTGTCATGTATAAGCTGCATTACTTTGACTCAGTTGCCTAATCTCCTAAAACCTGAGTGTTCTAAATGTGAGCAGTATAACTGGCTACCTTGTGGGGAGGTTGTGAGATGGGAGTGAGGGAAGGTAAAATGCCTAGTAAGGGCTGGCATGTAGAAGCACACAGCTTCTGTCATTTCTATTATTAGCAATGGATTTAGCAGTGTACAAATCTGTCCCTCAATGCTTCCCTCTTTTCATCTTGTGAAATGAACTTGACATTCTTTACTCAGTGGTTAACGGGGCCAGGTGAGATACCTGAGCATGTGAGGATGGATCCTGGGACCCAAACTGAGGCTTGTAAAGTGGCACTATATTTATAAGTTGTAGAATTATATTAAAAACACACCCTTCCCATTTCCCTTTCTTGGTCTCTCATTCAGAGGGGGTGTTGCTGGCCTTGTGTTTTAAATAGTCCTCGGATGGTAACTTTGAAAGTAGATGAACACAATCCTTGTGAGTCCATTTACCCTGTGCTTGGGAGTTCTATTCTTAGACCACAATCGCCGGAATATAAAGCCATGACCCGACATCCCGCTGGAGCCATGTGTGCCTGGTCATGGATTTCTTTGGGAAGCTGGGACAAAGGCCTGGATCTGCTTCTGGTACTAAGTAGGCCAGGTATAGGACGGTCCATTTTAAAGCCAGTGTCCTCCCAATTGTCTGGACTTTATGAGCCTGGCTTACATGGGACATCCCACAATATGACTGTAATTAAAGTCCAGTTTGTTTACTCTGTTCCAGTGGAAGGGCTATTGGAGAAAAAAGGCGCTTTGGATATTTTGGGGTGAATTCTTTCCTGTTTCGTTTTCCCCTAGACCTGTGATTAAAGGGTTAACAGCACTTGCTATTTATTCAGCAGAGCCCCTTGGAGGGAGGAGATTTAGCATTTATTTTGTTCCTATGAGCCCAGGACTGGGCCAGTTGCATTTCACTTGTCACTTCATTTAATCCTCATTATTGTTTACCCTGTAACACAGGTTCAGGGGTGAAATTGAGGTTCAGGACTTGCTCTGGGGCTCATGATCATGGTCCTTGTACTACTTCATACTTGCACACCCTCTCCTAATAGACAACCATATGGTCACATCATAAGATACTGGTGATTTAGAAGCATCACTAAATGTTTATTAAACACCTGAATGTAGTTATTATATATGTGAGGTTGAATCACATGTAGGGCTCCTGACATTATCTGCAAAGAGGCTGGCCCCAACCCTGAGTTTGGTGTTTTATGCGGCATTTTGCTGCCCAACTCTGTAGCCATGATGCGGGGAGCTTCCATAAGTGGGGGTGTTTCTGAGAGCAGCCTGACCACTTAATTATCTTACTAACAACATTGCCCTCTGTTTGTGAAGTGTCCTCTCCAGGAACCCCCTGGAGCTTCAAGAGACATGATCTCAGCTTCATAACATCCTTGTTAAGACAGGAAGCAGCTGAAGTCATTTGCTCTTCTTTACAGCAAGTGGGAGACTCAGGCACAGATGGGAGACAGAGGCACAGAGGTTAAATAATTAGTCCAAGGTCACATCAAATGATTTCCAACTCAGCTGACAAATCTGCCTAGGACTTGCTTTTCCAAATGTTGCAGCTTTCCTTACAATGCAATTTGATCTCAACAACTTTACATATCTTTTTTTTCCTTTTCTATTTTGGTAAATAAGATGTTTTTCATATCTACTGCCTAATTGATGTTGGGTTTTAATTTAGCCTTCAAGTTGATCAATGACTTAACTGAGAAAATGGCTGCCAGAATGTGGTTTAAAACACACTTTTGTCATTATTTCTCTCTTGATGCTGAATTTTCTGCTCCTGTATTTTGCACACTGTCTGTCTCTGTGGGTTAAGAACCTTAGGAATCTCTCGGTTACCTTGACCGAGAAGCTTCTGTAGTTGGGAATTGCCACATTTTTCAGAGCATTGCTACTGGACCAACCAACCAACCAACAAACAAACTACAGGTTTCTGTCTTTAGCTTCACAGAGGAAGGGGAGCACATTCAAGGATAGCCCACTGGCTTGTCCTTAATACCGATTTGGCTTGTGTTGCAATAATATTGTTATCCATTATCATACCTTTCTAGTTATCCTCATGACTCAGTATTCATTAAAACATGAACTTTTTAATGAAATGTTTCTCCCTATATTTTAGATGGGAAGTGCTGAGGTGGTATAAGGTTTGGTGACCACATATGGCCTCTTGGGGAAATAGACAAGTTATTCAAATTCTCAGCTATATTATGTGAAGTTTTTGGTCATCTTCACTACTCACTACTAAGAAGTGAGTTATAGAGGAGAACTCTTTACAAAAAGAGATAGATTCACCCAGGGAAGGAGGGTTCATTATGAGTAAATATGACTACTACCAAATACCTTTTGTCCCCTGATGACCTGTCAGATTGTAGGTCTTCTGGCTTCATGATAATGTTCAGTTCCACATTCATTCATTTAATATTTTCTGTATACCTAGTATGTGTCAGGTACTGTGTTGGACACTGGATGACATAGATGAACAAGTAAGTCCTTAAATCGTTAAGATTCACAGCGTATGTTGGAATTTGGTGTCAGTTAGTTTTATTAGATTCTTCAGAAGTTCCAAAATTTTCCAAGATCCTGTCCCCCAGTGTCCTGTTGACTGTATTTGAGTATGTCCCAGACTCTTGACTGTCCTTCATCATTCTCCACTGGTGCTCCCTGGGTCCAGCTGCCATCATGTCTCACCTGGATTGTTTCAGCAGCCTCCTAACTGGTTCCGTGCTTCCACTCTTGCCTCCTTCAGGCTACTCTCAACACAACCGCTAGAGCCATCTTTTTAAAGTGGAATTCAGATCATGTTACTCCTCTGTTCAAATTCACCAGTAGTTTTCCATTCCCTGGATGATCAGGCCCCTACTACCTGTCTGACCTTGCCTTCTACTAATCGCCCCTTTTCACTTCTCTTCATCAACATTGGGCTCATGTGTTTCCTTTAACAAACCAGGCATACCAGGCACAGTCCTATCTTAGGACCCTACTTTTCCTTTTGCCTGGAACATTCTTCCCTGAGTGTCTGCATGGCTCACTGCCTCAAATCTCTGCTCAGAAGTCACCCATCAGCAAGTTCTTCCTGACTACTCTCTATAAAATGTACCCTTATCTGGCAGTTCCTATTTGATTAATGTCTGATTTTTCTCCTCTTCTCTCACTGGAATATAGTCTTCATGAGGGAAGTGGCTTTGGTGTTTTGTTTACTGTTGTATCCTTAAGGCCTGGAAGGTGCTCAAGCCTTAGTGAGTATTTGTTGGTTGAATGAGCAGATCAGCCTGTTACTGAGTCACTCAGTGACTGTCCTCTGTAGAAGGGGCCTCTTGGACCTGGGGCACATGTCTCTCTGATGGCGCGGGGAGGATGTGGTCAGATTGTTTCTTCGGGGCATGGAGTTGTTCTTAGCATAATCCTGTCTGGCTCCTGTTGCATCGAAGCCACAGTTTTTGCCTTTTTAGTATCACCTTTTAGTCATAAAGTCAGAGGATGTGAAGATTGGTAGGGATCTGGGAGACCATTAGGTCCACTTCACTCTTTCTGATGAGAGAAAAAAAAGAGTCTAGAAAAAGTAGGTGAGTTACCCAGAGTTATAAAGCTGTTTTAGGGTCAACCTGAAATTAGGCCTTTGGCAGCTGATTCCAGAGGCTCACTGCATCTATTCTCCTCTGTCTGAGAAGTTCACAGTCTTTCAGATTTGACACTTTTTCTCCATAAGGACATTCTGGGTTAGTGTAGATGAATGATGGCCCTGCGATATGTGGAAAATCCCGGAGATAGACCAGCATGAATGGGAACTACCCCAGATATGCCAGGAGCACAGCAGATACACTCACTCTTCCATTGGCAGGTGAAAGGAAGCAAAAATCAAGATTCTTTGCCGCTCTAGTTGTTTTATTACCTGTCACAGTTAGAACGTGTGTTCCATTGAAATTCGGAGGCTTTGATGAATGGCCAGACCAGCTGCAAGCCCTCTAGGCCAGAAGCCGTGATCTTGCCAACTGTTCATTTTCTCGATGGACTTCCTTATTTCAGACGCTTGTGTCTAGCCAGTCTATTGTGGGCTTGTCAGAGGGGTGTAGAGCACTCTCTGGGACAGTCAGATCCTCCCATGCAACATGTGTCCTAAAGCTGGCCTGCCTCCATCCTCTTTCTAAGTGTGTGTGGTCTTTTGTCAAGCAGGGTGAAGTGAGAGAGGATTTGAAAGGAGAGAAAAACTCCTCTAGCATCACTGGAACATGTTTGTGAACTGACCGAGCTGTGATTGGGATGTCAGGGAAAAAAAGACTAAAATTTATTAATTCGTTGCCATCTGTTTTGTGATATAAGATGGCCCAATTTGAGTTTTGAAGGCATTTTGATCACACATGAAGAATGTGTCATATTTCATTCCACTCCCTGTTGCCTCTTTGACAGTACCAATCACGCTGAAGACCCATGTTTTTGCTTCATCTAGTTTTACTTAAGCAAAGGCTCTAGACTTTCTTAATTTATTTCAACATACTTCCAGTTTCAGGTATGAAATGTTCTCTGGCAATGCTGATTTTCAGATAGCTATTTTTGGGTCAAGGGAAGTTTAGTATCCTGAATACATTAGCAGTACTACTTAGGGAACATCATTTTGGTTTGGTTATGAAATTTATTTTAGTTTAGTTTTCTTACATTTGGTGGACAAAATAATAAAGACCAGAAAGTAGAGGGCTCTGTCTTAAGGCACACAGCAAAACACTGAGACCTAGAATTAGGAACCAGGAGTTACTCTCTGTAGCTTATTTCTTTTCAGGCTAGGCTAATGGAGTTTCTGAGCACCATTGAATTCTCCCTTTGACATCTTTAGATTTTGTAAGGTTACTTTTTAGCTTTCTGGGGCTTGGGTGATTCTTAGATCTGGGTCACAGTCACCCATGGGAGTCCTTGATCTGGACCAGGATGACCCTGAGGAGCTGAGTTCACACAACTAGGTAGATGATAGGGGCTTTCTCCCTCGGTTATTGTATATTTTCTTACAAAAGAGGTAGAGGAACAATCTCTAGGTCAGGAGAACGCACCCTGATGGTTTGGATTGTCAGGGATTATGCTGGGTTCTGACTTAGATTCTGCCATCAAGTGCAGAAAGCCCTGATCCTCAGAGGCAGAGGCAGCTCTTCAGCCTGTGGGTCAATAACCAGGAAATGGAATTCTCACCAATTCTTGTTCTCTATGCTAAAAGTTACACTTTGAGATTTGGGCCTGCTTCTTTTCTTCTTTCAGTGGCAGTTTTAAATTGGTGATTCAGTTAGACAAAAGCAAAAAGATGTTAACTCAGCCTTGGAAATAATTTTGAGCCCATGTTTCCCCCCCCCGCCCCCAGGTTTTCCTCTTTTTGCTATCTTGATAGTGTATCCATTATATTTCCTTTCAATCTTTTTTTTTTTTTTTTTTTTTTTTTGTCCTGTCTCTTTGGCAGACATTATTCCTTGTCTGGAAGAGCAAGTGAAGAGCTGTTTTCAGGACTCTGGAAGGGTATAGTACAGATGACAGTCTCAGTTAATGGTAACCAGAGCCAGGGAGCTGGGGTCAGCCTGAGTTGGGATCAGTCAAATTAACAAAGCACTGACTCTCAGTGGCAGGAATTCAAGTGACCGCAAAGTGTTAAACACATCTGGAAAGGGATTCTGACATCATCCCCAGCAACTGTGGGGAATACGCACAGCCTGTAGACCTATTCCTTTTTGACCCTAGAAAGCTTCTTGTAAAGAGTAATGTTCTGAGTGCTTTCTGGCCAGCTCACCTGCTCATTTATCTTTGGGGAGGGGGAAGGAGACAATCTGCCTGGGCCCCAGAGGCAAATGGATTCTGCATTTGAAAGTGCTGAGGCTCAGAGACTGATTCTTAGGGGACCCCAAGGGATCTGCTTTTCCTCTACTCATTGTCCCTACAAAACTTTTCCTGGCAGCCAGCATTGCTGTTCAGATGGGCTGTTCCCTGCTGTTTAAGTTGTTTGGCAGTGGTGTGTCAGGATGCGGGTTTTCTGAATGCTTTCCCAACTGGTTACTTGAGTGGTGGTTAGGGAGGGGCACTCTGAGCTGCTGAGGCCTGTCTCCTGTCTGGATGCTCACAGCAGGGCTGGTGGGGAGAACTCTGTTTTCCTTTGGCTGCCTTTGGTGGTGCTGTAGGTGGTTCTTGAGATGTGGGTAGAAGTGAATTTGAGGGAGTGATAGGTCTTTTTTGTTTTTCTTTGTTTTTGAATTGCATTTAAAAAATTGAATTTATTAGGGTGACACTGGTTAACAATTATATAGGTTTCAGGTGCACAGTTCTGAAACATATCACCTGCACACTGTATTGTGTGTTCACCCCAAGTCAAGTCTGTTTTTCTGTTTCTTTTGGTGAAATGGTCCAGACTATAGTATTTGATGTGACTTTTTACCCTTATTCTATGCATACTTCTCTGCTAGGCCTTACCACTTTCCTCATGCCTATAATTTCCTCAGCTCCTCTTGGCTGAATTTATATAAAGCCTCCATTTTCAAAACCAGGCCCCCTTTCAGTTCCTGAGCCAATTATGACCAAAAAATAAGTTCTATGAGCAACCTTGGATCCACCACCTGGTAAACCATGTGCAAACGAGACCCGGGGTTCCAGATCAAGCTCTAGATACCATGATGCTTCTGCCTTTTCCCTGTGTCCCACCAGTTCCCAACATTCCATCCGAAACTCTGTCAGCCCTCATTAAAGTCTTGTCTGGTCTTTAAAGAGCTACTGCTGCTTCCTGGGTTCTGAAGAACGAGATCAGGAGTTTCTGTTTCCATTTGAGAACCTGTAGGTCTTTTTCATCAGGTTAGTATCAACCCAGCTAGGATTAGGCTGGGTAGGGTGGGGGGAATATAGGAATAGGGTGAGATGGAAGATTGGTACAACTTGTACTTGGCTGACTTTTTTTCAGCCTTTCTTTTCTCTTGTAATCTCTGGGTTTCGGCACCTTCAGTGTGGTGTTTATTAGTAGGTTGTCCTGTTGATATTTGACAAAGAATAGGGTGTTCTCGTTCTGTAGCATTAGCAAAGTGATTTAATGGGCTATAGTTTTGTTTAATGGGACAGTATGGGAGATGGCCTTATGAAGAGGATTGGCAGCAGGGCACTTTGGTTTGCAGGCTGGTACTCAATCCACTGAGCCAGACTAGCCATGGCGGCAGCAGGATCCTTTAAACAGTTGGGTCTTGGCTCCCGTGTTGGCAGATCTTGGATAGGAATTTTGAATGGCCCCAAATCTGACAAATTGCTGGTACTTGCTTCAGAGGCAAATCTTTTAATCATTCTCAAGGTTAACGGTATGACTGTCTTGACTCTGAAGATTTCATGTATAAAGTTTAATCATTGAGTTATTTTAGTGTAGCCTGTTCAGCTTCTTTACACTGAGATAATAAATGTGGAAGAGGAGCAGACATTAGGGATGAAAAACCCAGGAGCCTTGTTCCTGCTCTACTTGGGTTCTGCGATTGGACCCACAGGTGAGTTGTGAGGAACTAGTTTCAAAAATGAAGTAATTCCAGATCTAGCTTGCTCCTTCAGTTGAATTTACTCCAGGCAACTCAGAGTATCATGCAGAGTGGTCATTCAGAACTGCGCTAACTTGCACTTCATTACAACAAATGGGAGACCCAGTAATTTATAGCCTATTATTTCTGGAATCTGGAGATGGCTCAGCCTAAGCTTCACTGAAGGAGATTCTGTTACATTAGAAGAGAACTTTGCTGGCTGCACCCAAGACCCAAAGCTTTTAGATGCTGAGTAAGGAGGCCATGTGAAGGGAACAGAATGACTCTGGAACTCAGTCCTCCACCTGAGAAAGGGAGTAATAACATTTTGGGTTGGTCTGTTTACATTTCCCTTTGATTTTGAGTAATAAATTCCCTCTCTTCTTCCTAGTTCAATGATTTCAGAGTCTGTATTCCCTAGAAATACTCTATTCTCCCACCCATCAGACTGAATTAGGTGGAAACTCCGTGGCTTTTAATGAATGCTGAAGGATTTCAAAGGGCTAATGGAAATTCTTCTGGAAGTAACAATTTCCACTCTATTGGTAAGGCAATTCTCCAGAAATTCCCTGAATGTCTTGGGTTATTTTTATACAGCAAAACAGCCAGCATTGGGTTTTCTTTGCTAATAGATGACAGAGAGAAATGGGGACATTTGGAATTCATGGAGAATCCCTAAGTTGCATTTTAGCCTTAGTGTTATGTCTTCTTTCCTAACCAGTTTACCAGAGCTGCTCACCTGAAACAGCATAGATAGATTTCTTTTCCTTCTCTCCCTGCCTGCTCCCACCATTCTTTGAGAAAGTGGTGAGTGGCTGCTTGCCAGGTAGACTCTAGATGACAAAATCTAAAGCCATATTCAGAGTTTTAAGCACAGCCACTGCCCAGGTTGCTTACAAAGAAAGGAAAGGAAGAGTCTTTTACAAAATCTTGATTTATTGGCTCTACATTTATTATTTATTGAGTTATCACATTCTAATTTAGCATTGTGCTAGTTGCTATACACCTGTGGATTGATCGATTTTGTTCTACATTTACGGAGCACCTACAATGTTCCTGGCACTGTGCTATGCACCTGAGATGAAAAGATGAACAAGACATGGTCCTTGCCACCTATAGCTCACAGTCTAATGGGAGAGCCTCAGAAGGTATGATAATAGCTATAGTTGCCTTGCCACATAAATCACATTTGTACCCTAAAGCCAGAGGGGCACCATGGAATTATTTTAAGCAGGGCAGTGACATGATCCAATCTGTATTTTTGAAAGATTACTAGTGGCGTTGAGGATACCAGTGATTTAGAAGGGGGTGAGACTGGAGGCAGTAACAGTTCAGACAGCAGATGTCTGTTAAGCCCTGTTTAGTTTTAGGCACAGTTCTAGGTTGCTGGGAACCTGGGGCGGACAAATCAGACAGTCTGTGCCCTCAGGGAGCTTGCATTCTAGTGGTGGTATGAGGTTGTGTAGACAACCAACATGCATACAACATATGATATTTTTCAGATGGTGATAAATAACTTGAAGAAAATGAATAGAGCCAGAGCATCAGAATAGGTGCCCTGTTGCTGTAGTTAGCAAAAGCCTCTCTGAGGAAGTGACATGGCAGCTACTGGAAGACATGGGACAGAGTGGTCTTGAAGAGGAGAAGAGCAAGTGGAGGGACCCTGAAATGGGAGTGTACCGTAAGGGTCAGGGTGGCTGGAGCATAGAGGGACAAGTATTGAGATGCAGTTGCAGAGCCTTGTGAACTATGAGAAACAACTTGGATTAGTTCCACTGGAGTGAAAAGCACTTCAATTAATTAAATCAGGGGTTGGCAAACTGTGGCCCATTGGTCAAATCTGGCTTGCTGCCTGTTTATGTAAATAAGGCATGTTGGAACACCGTCACACCCATCAGTTTATATATTACGTATGGTTGTCTTATGTTATAAGAGCATAGTTGAGTATTTGTGACAGAACATATGGCTTAGAAGCCTTAAATATTTTTTTAAATATTTTATTTATTTTTAGAGAGAGGAGAAGGAAGAGAGAATGAGAGAGAGAAACATCGATGTGTGAAAGAAACAAAGATTGGTTGCCTTTCGTGCGTCCCCAACTGGGGACCTAGCCCACAACCCAGGCATGTGCCCTCACTGGGAATTGAACCTGTGATCTTCAGTTTGTAGGACAGCTCTCAATCCACTGAGCCATACCAGCTAGGCCGGAAGCCTTAAATATTTGTTAGCTGGCTCTTGACAGAAAAAGTTTCCTGACCTCAGAATTAAACGATCTACTTAAGTTTTGAGAAGACAGTCTGGGTGCTAAGTAGTGAATGAATAGTAAGAGACGAGTATATCTCAATAGTTCAAATAAGAAATAACTGGTTGTTGGGTGTCAGAAGGCAGGGAAAGCAATTAGCCAGATCTATACTCATTAATATTGTTGAATAAATATGAAATAACTGAATAAGGCAGTGACAGGGAAAATAAAGAGGATGGAAAGCTTTGAAAGAGATTTAGGAAGTAAAAAATCGGTGTAGCTTATTGTTGAGTAGGTGGCTAGAAGCAGGGACATCGCAGGAGGAAGGGTATAAAATGCCCTGCGGGTTTTTTGTTCTGGTATCTTGGTGCATGGTAATGCCATTAACTGAGACAGGCAAAGTGAAGCAGGAGAGACATATGTTGCTAGGGAGAAGAACATGGGACATCTTTGGACATGGGATATCCAGGACATCCAGGTAGAGATGTTTTTGGATTTGGGACACTCAGGTCATCCAGATAGAGATGTCTGTGAACATGAGACACCTAGGATATGCAAGTAGAGATTCTTTGTACGTGGGGCACCCTAGACATCCAGGTAGAGATGTCTAAAAGGTAGCTTAAAGATAGGTCTGAAATTTAGCGGCATGAGGGCTGGACTGGTGGTACCAGAAACTTTGAAGTCATCAGCTAACAGAGACCTTCCCAAGGAAAGGAGGGTAGGGCTAAATCTCATATGGTGCTTATGTCCTATAGAGATTTGGATCCAAGCAGGAAGCAAAGCTAAATGAACTTTTTGGACAGTTTGTGTCAATTAGTCCAGTTGTCTTATGATGACAGAATTTGTGTAGTTTGGATACTGGTAGACTCTGATGAGCCTTGCCTTGCCCACTCTCCTGGGTGTCAACCTCTTAGACTTAAGTGGGGTGACTGGGGCAACTCTGGGGGCTCTTTCTTCCCAGATTCCCTGCTAACGCTGGAGCACTTGTTGCCTTTGAACTCTGCAGTTGATTCATGTCTGCATTTATCTGGTTGAGAGTATGGATTGGTAGAAAGGTCCTCGTTGTCCCTGGATTTTGTTGGTGCAAGGACTCTTTGATATTAGGGTTAGATAGTTGGCTTAATTTTATTCATTTTGGTACCAGTTCTCTTAACCTACAAAGCTAGATAAGCTCCCAAGGTGTTCCTCTTCTTCTTTCTTCTTTTCTAGGGAAGGAGAAACGCAGAAGTAATTTATGAAAAAGCACTATGTTGAAAGTGGCCTTAAGACAGTTGTAATCATAGACTTGGATGTAAATCTCCCCTCCATCACAAAAGTCCTTCATGAAAACCCAATAATAAAACCAAAATTGAGAAGTGGAGAAGGGTAGGAGGGCCAGCCCAAACCCTCCTGCCCATTTTTAGTAAAGTCTCACACCTCACATTTCTGCTATTTACACATTTTTTGAAGGCTGAGTTAACCCAGTCTTAAATATAATGTTCAAATTTTGTGGGACCTCATGTTTTATCAGTTTTTCCTTCCCTAAAGAGACAGGTAATCTTGCCACTTTTCTGACCCATTACTGTTCTGAAGTTAGTGACTTCTAGCAGGCTGAAGTTGGAAAACTGAAGCCTGCTCAGAAGTGGATGAAATAGAGTCCCCCAACCCCCACCACTAAATAAAGTAGATACGTAAGGTAATTTTAAAACATGAAATATTATTTTGAAATATATTGAGAAGTATTACTTCCATTCCAGTTTTGGTCTACCTCAGAAATCCCCTGCCCTTACTATTTGTCCTTCAGTAGTCTCTTAAAACCCTGTCTAGTGGATTTATGTAAATACAAGCAAATATGAATATATGTTATTCCTCTCCCTTTATACAAAAGGCAGCATATTATATAATCTGTTCTGTAACTTGCTTGTTGTCTCTAACAGTATGTCCTGGGAATCTTTCCATGTTAGTACAGGGAAAGCTTCCTCATTCTTTTTTTAAATTTTTAAATTTTTAAATTTTTGAACTTTAAATATATTTTATCGATTATGCTATTACAGTTGTCCCATTTCTCCTCCATCATTCCCCTCCACCCTGCACACCCCCTCCTACCCACATTCCCCCCCTTTAGTTCATGTCCATGGGTCATAAGTTCTTTAGCTTCTACATTTCCCACACTATTCTTGCCCTCCCCCTGTCGATTTTTTCTGTCCTGTCTATGTTATTTATTCTCTGTACCTTTTCCCCCTCTTTCCTCCTCCCATTCCCCTGTTGCTAACCCTCCATGTGATCTCCATTTCTGTGGTTTTGTTCCTGTTCTAGTTGTTTGCTTTTGTTTTAGGTGTGGTCGTTAATATCTGTGAGTTTGCTGACTTTTCACTGTCATATTTTTGATCTTCTTTTTCTTAGATAAGTCCCTTTAACATTTCATATAGTAAGGGCTTGGTGATGATGAACTCCTTGAACTTGACCTTACCTGAGAAGCACTTTATCTTCCCTTCCATTCTAAATGAAAGCTTTGCTGGATAGAGCAATCTTGGATGTAGGTCCTTGACTTTCATCACTTGGAATACTTCTTTCCAGCCCCTTCTTGCCTGGAAGGTCTCTTTTGAGAAATCAGCTGACAGTCTGATGGGAACTCCTTTGTAGGTGACCGTCCCCTTATCCCTTGCTGCTTCTAGAATTCTCTCCTTCATTTTAATCTTGGCTAATGTAATGATGATGTGCCTTGGTGTGTTCCTCCTTGGGACTCTCTGAGCTTCCTGGACTTCCTGGAAGTCTATTTCCTTTGCCAGATTGGGGAAGTTCTCCTGTATTATTTATTCAAATAAGTTTTCCACTTGTTGCTCTTCTTCTTCCCCTTCTGGTACCCCTATAATTTGGATGTTGAGACGTTTAAAGATGTCCTGGAGGTTCCTAAGACTCTCCTCATTTTTTTGAATTCTTGTGTCTTCCTTGTTTTCCGTTTGGTTGTTTCTTTCTTCCTTCTGGTCCAGTCCATTGATTTGAGTCCCAGTTTTCCTCCCATCTCTATTGGTTCCCCATGCATTTTCCTTCATTTCACTTATTGTAGGCTGCATTTTTTCATCTAATTTGTGAGCAAAATCAACCAATTCTGTGAGCATCCTGATCACCAGTGCTTTGAACTGTGCATCTGATAGGTTGGCTGTCTCTTCATTGCTTAGAAGAATTGGCTCTGGGGCTTTGATTTGTTCTCCAGTTTGAGCCATTTTTGGTGCTTTTTTTTTCTTTTTGGAGGGGGGGTCTGGTCGCAGCTGTTACATAGTTAGGGGTGGAGCCTTGGGTGTTCCCCAGGGCAGGGTAGCCCAGTTGCTGAGTTGTGACGCTGTGTGTGGGGGTGGGGTCTGAGAGGGAACAATGGCACTTGCTCTACTCTCTCTTGGATTCCAGTTCCTCCCACCGCTTCCCCTTCCCCTGGATTATCTGTGCGTGAATATGGGACCACCTAGTCAGCCAGCCGCCTTGTGTGGCCTCACTGAGTTTGCACAGTTGCCACCCTGTGCCCGGGGTCCACTAGCCACCTCCTGCATGCCTAGGAACTGCCAGTCGCTGCTGCCTGTGTGCCCAGGTCTGCACCTCCACTTTTTCCTGCCGCGACTCTGCCCCTCTTAGTGGTCTGGATGAATGGTTGTTGGACTTCCGTACAGTTCAATTTTCTATCAGTTCGGGTTGTTTTCTTGTTTCTAAATACTTGTTGTATTTAATTTTGGTTGTTAGAGGAGGCACAGTGTGTTCACCTATGCCTCCTTCTTGGCCGGAGCTTCCTCATTCTTTTATCAGAGCTGCATAGTGTTCTACTGTATGGCCTGCCACCTCCTAGTTTATTGAACCAGTCCCTTACAGACACTTGAGAGACAGTTTCCGGTATTTGCTGTTATAGGCAACACCTCAGTGAACAGAGGCAGTTTTTTAAAGGCTTACCTAGCACTGGATATGCTACTTAAAATGAGATTATTATTCTTCATTTTTAGAATGCTGGTTGGTTTTATTGGTTGATAAATTCCCAATTAGTGATATTCATGAGTGAAACATTGGTGATGGGACCAACATCCCTTCATAATTCAAGAATCATTAGTATGACTGCCCCATGGAGGCATATTCCTCTATCTCAGGTTTATTTTAATAATAAAACCTTTAGAATTTTAATAATGAAACCTACTTAAGGCCCTTTGCTCAAGAAGTCTGATGAATCACTGATCACTGCAATTACTGCTTCAGCAGCTGTAGAGCAATTTAACAGGATAATAGTGAATAAGATAAATTACACCTCAGATCCTTAATGGATTGATATGCAGAAGTATGCAAGGGAATATAGGGTGGGGGAGGTGCACCTTTTGAATGTTAGCCCATAGCTTTGTAAAATAGGGAACTGGGCCATTGTAGCCATTACTACTGGAATGAGTTATTCTGTACCAACCTCTGGGGTTCTGTGGTGGGTAGAGCGCCCTGTTTATTATAGGCAACAAATTGAGTTAATTCTCTTATTTGTGTGTCTCTGTGGAGTGGGTGGAAAGTCTAGGTGACTTGCTAATTGTCTTACTTAGAATACTCCCCTTTGTACTAAAAAATTAGTATCTTTGATATAAAAATAGGGAGGCAGACCAGTTTTACAAATATTTGCTGGCCAGGGGAGTAACAGTTTCTGCCAGGTAAGTGGTTTAAAAAAGGAAAACTGGAAAAATAACTAACTGTGGGATGGTAAGGGTTCTGCTCTTATTTACAAGGCTAACACAGTCTGCCAGTGTGTTGGGCACAGGGGAGGAGGGAATGGATCAGCTAAGAAGTAAGTACAGTGCTTGCTTTGTGTGTCTCTGGATGTATATTTAGGGGTGAATAGTAAGGATGTGGGTCACATGGGAGGAGGGGCTTTCTAAGAGGCCAAAGGAAGCAAATCCAGGAGACTTGGCTGCAGTTTTACCTCTATGGACATTCCCTGGCATCTGGTCACATTGTGGATGCCTTAACATCTTGTACCTTTATCCCAACTAAAGGCCTTGGAGCACAGGAGAGAAGAACTGCAAGAATGCAGTCTTTCCTTTCTAAATTTTTAATCAGCATTAACATACCTTAACATGTCATTGAATTTGGAGTAATGTTGTCTTAATATTAGAGCAACTTAAATTGTCTTGAAATATAGAAAGCCCTGTTGGAAAAAGGAGCAGGGATAGGTGGGGAGAACAAGACAGGTAAGAGCTGGAAAAAGGGCTGTGCCCAGGAAGGATGCTTCAGAGATGGTATGGTCAGAGAATCTTGTGTTCAAATCCTGGGTCTGCCCTTTGGCCAAGTCATATAACCTCAGATTTATAATTATTTTAATCTGTAAAATAAGGAGAATGATCTCTGCTGTGCAGAGGTTTTAAAAACATGATTAAATGAGATAATGGATACAAAGTAAGCTCTATTATGTGGTAGCTGCTACTGTTATTAGCAGTCTTCTAGAGGGACTAATTTATACATATGGAGAGAAGGAAAGTGCTTTCTCTTGCACAAAGAGAGTGGTACTTCTGGCGGTAAATCAAGAGAGCTGCCTTTAAGATTGGGAAACATATTGACAGTTTGGAAGAAGGTGTTAGTTACCATGGCAACTTGGGAATTCATTTGGAGGGAGAGTTGTGACTGGAGGTTATCTCACTGTAAGAGACTGACTGGTGGAGATTAAAAAAAAAAAAAAAAAAGGCCAGTCTAGCAGGAATGAAATCCTGCTCCGTATCAGCAGGAAATACCAAGAGATAGGGTCTAGAGAAACTTCTGTACACAGATCAGAACGTTGTGTGGACCTTCCATGGTAATTAATGGGAATGTGTCTCAGTGGACCTAAATACTACTGCCAATTTGTGCTTTTTGTTCGCATGTGTTAAAAAAAAGTATGAATGGGATTTCAGTGAGGTTTTTTTGTGATCAGATTGTCATACATTTTCCTATAGTTGGTTATCAGACCCCAAGAAGGTTTCAGTTATAAAGAGCATGGGGACCTAGTGCACCTTAATAATTTAGTTCCTAAGGTAAGCAATGTAATGAATATAGGTGTTTCCTTTTGATTGGACCATTAAGATGTTTTTTCTTTTTGTAAAGGCTCTTCTGGTAATATCATTGATTTTGGGAAGCTTTCTGGTGTGATGTATGTGATGTCCGTTGTTAGTCTGATTCTTTAGTACACCTGGTGGTTCTCCACCTTGCCCAGACACAGAGGAATGGACCCAAATGAAACCCCATATAACAGCACAATTCTAGATTTCCTGTTTCATTCTGTATAGGCTTCCAGTCCTCACCCATATCCACATCTTTCCTTCCCTTTGAAGTTAGGTGTGGCCCTGTGAGTTGCTGTGGCCAGCAAAATGTCACCATACATGGCACTTCTAGGCCAAAGCAGTTACCAGTATGAGACAATTCAGTACTCTTTTTTCCTGCCTCGGTGATGTGCCAGTTTGTGCCCAGGTTGAGCCTGTCAGTCCAAGTCCTTGGAATACGATGATAGATTTCCCCTCCTAACTCATGTGGACACAATAAGCAAGAAATGAGCTTCTGCTGTGTTAAGCTACTGATATTTTTTTAGGGGATGTTTGCTACTTCCCCAGAACCCAGCCTGTCCTCACTGCTTTGTTAGACACTTAACACATAGTTATTATTTGCTGTATGCTGGGCACTGTTAGGTTGGGATATAACAGTGAACAAGACAGACAAAACCTCTCTCATGGAGCTTACATTCTATGAAGGAGAAAGATAATAAGTAAGTGAATAAATGGATAAAGATAATTATAAATTGACGTAAGTGCTATGAAAGGAAATAAAAAAAGGTCAGTGATAGAGAAACCTCCAAAGAGTGAGGAGGTCATGCGAACAAAATGGGAATCCACAGAACCGTTGTTAGTATTCTTTAATAGTTCCAGGTTTTAATATTGTTTTAGGATTATTTTAAGATTATGTCTTAAGATTCTGGGAGCTTCCAAGGTAGATTCTTTTGCCTTGGAAAAGAGATAAAACTAAACCTAAGAGAGAAATGTGTTGCATTACTTGGTAGCATTGCAACAAACTTAAGTAACTAGTATACTCCAAAATAACGTAACAGCTGAGAATGATGTTAATTTGCTTTGCATCTTTGAAAACTTACTAGTTTTCCACTGGGTAAACTGGGAGATGATCTGAGTTTTGTTGATGTGTGTAATCCCTTCCAGAGAGCACCCATCGTTAGCATTCAGATTGTCCAGCTATCTGGTTGCCTGGTAGGCACTGGTCCAGTTTAGTATTGTTAACCTGGCTCTTACACTGAGAAGTAGTAGAACAGAAATGTTATCTAGTATGATTTAGGAAGAAAATATGGTGATGAAATATTTCCTTAAATTTTCCATTAATGTCTCCAATGAAGGCTTTGAGACTGGTTATAATTTTTCTGAAAGAAGCATAGGGCTAGAGCTCAGGTTTGGCTGTTGAAGGACATTGGTTCCATTGCCAGCTGGCAATGATTTACTTAGTGTGGCTGTAATATTGTAAGAGGTGTTGGTATAAGGGTGGGCAATACCTATTCTGCTTTGATGGGGAAAGTGGAAAAAGTGGTTCTTGGGAGTTGTCTTGGGGAAAGGAGAGCTTTATCTGCTTTTCTCCCCTTTCTTTGCGGGCAAACCACAGCATTGAGAATAGGGGAAATTCGGGAGAGGAGGCATGTTCCCATGACAGTTAAAAGAGAACTGAGTATTAGGGGAGTATGGAATGTTGAATTAGGAGAGTATGAACTGCTGAATTCTATGTGCAAATTCAGAAAAATGCTTTTGCAACAGCCATGAAAAGGAATCCGAAGGTTCATGGTGATGTTATGCCCCTCATCAGTAAAACCAGTCTTATGATCATCCTCAGAGGTGGATTGAGAATCTCTAAGCTGGAGCCCAGACAGTTCTTTCTGTCTTTGCTGTTTTAGTCATCTCATACTGGACTGATACATGCTCTGAAAATCCCATGTGGGTGAAACTTCAGGGACATAGGAAAAATAGATAAAAGTAAGAATTACCTAGCATTGAAGATATACATCTTTGAAAATATATGGCTCTGTTGATATAGTGTGAATTTCCATACCAGGACACATGCCAACAATTTAATGATGTGTATAGCAAAGTCCCTTGTTAGACCCATTGAGAAATCCTAAAATGAATTGCAAGTCTGAAAGTATTGGAGGTAAAGGCCAAGAATAATGATCATGTTACCTAGGGTCTCATGAATAATTCAGCTGAGTTTAATGCTTTTTCCATGGTGAAAATAAAACTGAAATATTTGGCATAAGGTAGGCAAATTATACCCTCTTTTTTTTGGGGGAGGGGTTGGTCATAAGGAATGTGGAAAGGGTGGAGAAAAATAAAGAATCCTTTCATATTTCTTTTAACCAAATATATGGAATCTCTCAACATTCCACCTCTAAAGAGATGAATATATAAAAATTCAAGTTGGAAGTTTAAAGGTGTTTCCTTTGAATGCTCATTAATAGTTGAAGACTTGGTTTGGGCTTGCGAAACATTCAGAAAATTGCTCCCAAGTCATAGAAGGATGGTTAGAGAAATACCAAAAGAGAAAGAATGTCTGATATACTTGATGATATGTAAGCCAAGGAGTGTTGGTCTGTTTCAGGAAAATAATAATAAAATAATAGTCCTTGGGCATGAACAAAAAGAGCTTATGGGTGTTCTTGAAAATTGCATGCAAATTAAATTACTGTAAATCTAATCATAATTTAAAGGCATTAGGAAAACATTATGGCAAGACCTGCCAGAAGACCAGCCAAAATTATTTTTCATAAAGTGAATGTTTCCTTCTCTTCAACTTAATTTTTAAACCTAGGTTTTAGTATATGGGTTTAATGTAAATTGAGAGTTTTGCTATCTAGAGGATAAAGCATGGATGTTCTGTATTTTCAGACTCCTGTTCTTGTCTCCTTAATAGATGAATTTTCATATTTGTTTCTACTGTTCTAAAAATAATGAGAAGTGAGTTAATAGAATCCAGGAGTGTCTGAGCTAAAGGAACTTAGAGATCATCTACTGCAAGTCACTCATTTGACAGAACTAAGGCGTAGAGAGGTTATCTGACTTGTCCAGAGTCGCCAATTACAAAAGGGAAGGTGACTAATTATGAATAGGGTAAAAAGAAACCAAAGAAAAGAATTCTTACTTATTTCTAATTTTTTTCAGTCCTCATCCAAGGATATGTTTTTATTGATTTCAGAGAGAGAAGAGAGAGAACATTGAAACATTGATCAGTTTTCCCCTGCATCTTCCCCGACCAGGGATCGAACCTGCAACCTAGGTATGCGCCCTGACCAGGAATCAAACCTCAGCCTTTTGGTCTATGGGACAGTGCTCCAACTAACTGAGCCACCTGGCCAGGACAAAAATGATTCTTTATTAAAAAATACATGGAAAGGGAAATATACCTGGTTGGCATGGCCCATTTCTTTCATCCACTGGCCTTTTTATTGCCTGAAATATGATGTGATGCCTGGAAGTGCTGTTGTGATTTTGTGATAGAATGTGCTATGATAATTCACTGAAGAATAATAGATGGAGACCTGAATCCTTTGATAATATCATCAGGGTGTTTCACCAGCTGTGTATTTCCTACTTGCAGGCTTCTTTGTTGGAATTCTGAATATCATAAATAGGGTAATTCCACATAGAAAAACCAACAAATGGAACAAAATTTAAAAAAAAATCTGTTTCATGTCATTGGAGAGCTAACAAAGCAGTAAAACATTATGGGGGCCAAGAGAGTGGCACTGGGGCAACTTTTCTCCTAGGGGCACCTGCTGGTTCTGGAAGAGGCAGCTAAGAGGCTAGAAACCTACTGGTAGAATTTTTCGACACTTTTGGAACTAGAGGTATAAAATTCAATTCAGGATTTGCCAAAGAGAATGGGCTTTAGTACCTATCCTGAGCTTTCGGTTACTACTCTGAAGAGCTGAATTTTAGAATTAAACATGAACTAGAAATTAACTAGCCTTCCCAGGGGTTGAGGCCCAGCCTCATACCATCTCACATCCTGATTGGATTAAGAATCCTGATTGATTGGTTAGTTTTCTTAGCCATATCTCAGAAGCAAAGAAAAATACTGTTTAGAGAAAGATGATATTATGTGGCTTAATTTATTACTATAATTTTTTAAATATAAAATGCTCATTAAACAATCAGAAACAACCAGATATATAAGGTGATATGACAATATGATTTGAAATCAAGAGAAATAACAGACAGTAGAAACAGATCTACAGGAGCTCTGGATAATAGAGCTATCAGAGGTGATTAAAAAGTAGCTTTGCAAAATATGTTTAAGAATAAGAATAAATCAATAATTTTGGCAGAGATCTAGAAACTAAAATCTGCATAAAATGACAGTTAATAAAGCTAAAAAACAATGAAAGTTAGAATTTATTGGATGGGTTTCATACAGTTGAAAAAAGAATTAATAAACTAGTGACATATTTGAAGAAAAAACCCAGAAGGAAGGACAGAGATCAAAGTTACTTTTTAAAAATTTATGAAGGAACCCTGGCTGGTGTGGCTCGGTTGGAGTATCGTCTCATAACTGAAAGGTTGCAGTTCAATTCTTGGTCAGGTCACATACTTGGGTTGCAGGTTTGATCCTCATTCTAGGCCCATATGATCTGCAGTCTGGGCATGTACAAGAGGCATCTATCAATGCTTCTCTCTCACACCAATGATTCTGTCTCTTCCTTCCTCTCTCCTTTCCTCTCTCTATAAAAGCAATGAAAAAATGTCCTCAGGTGAGGATAAAAAAAAAAATTGTAAAGGAAACTTGAGATATAAGGAATCACACATAGAAAATATCTAACACATTAGTAATTGAAGGCCCAGAAAAAAAAAGAGAGAGAGAGAGACCAGGATATAAAAGCTATATTTAAAGAGATAATGTTGAGTTATTTCCCAAAACTACAAAATATATCAAACTACAGATTCAGGAAGCACTTTGAACCATGCAGAACAAGTCAGGAAAACCACACCATGGGCATATCATAGTGAAACTAAGAAACAGAGACAAAAGAAAATCTTAAGAGCAACTGGGATGGAGGGAGACATACTATATTCAGTGGAGAATCAAAAATACCAACAGCCTAATTTTCAATTAAAACAAAATGCAGTGATGGGGCGGGAGTGATGCTGAAAAAAAAAAAAGGATTGGTATTTTCAAAGTGTTCAAGGAATATATTTTGAGATAGATTTAAAACAAAAGCAAAGGTAGGGATAATAGCAGAAGAATAATGTATGTAAATTACATATGTTCTGACATAGAAATAAGGCAAATAAAAATGAGAGGCGAAAAGGCATAGGCTGGTAAAAAAGGGGAGAATAGGGTAAGATTGTCACAAAGTTAATAGGTAGGAATCAGAAGTGTTCATTAAAAGCTGACAGGCCAAATAGCAGGAGACTAAGTAAGGAAAAAAGAGGGCTATGGGCATTATAAAATATATTAGAATAAAGATAATCACTAGAACAAAAATATATACTATCCTAAGTAGGAAAAAAAAGACTATGGAGTGATTATAGCATAATAGAAACAGTAAAAATAATGTAATATAGTATGATAGGATGGAGACTGAGTGATGTAAAAAATATAAATGAGCTAAATTCCTCTAGATAAAATAAAAATATGTTCAGATTGGCTCAACACAACTGTGCTGTTTACAAGAGATATATCTAAAACAAAAGGATTTAGAAAGGCTAAAGTTGGCAAGGTTACTAAAAGGCATACACAGAAAAGTTCTTACTATGTTATTTAAACACCCAAACAACTACCAAACTGCATGACAGAAGTAGAATGGATAAGTATTATGAATTGGTATATTTACATAGTGGAATACTACTGCATATATCAATGAGAATATATGATGAAGTACATGTAACAGCATGGATGAATCTCATAATCATAATATTGAGCAAAAGATGAAAATATAATATATGATTCTACTTAAAATTCTAAAAATTTTATTTTTTTCAGTTTTATTGAGGTATAATTGACATAACTATATGAGATATAATTAAATAAGATATTTAAGTGTATACCTCATGGTGATTTGGTACAAGTATATATTATGAAAATTTTCCCTCCATCTCGTTAACATATTCATCACTTCATATCTTTTTTTTTTTTTTTGGTGAGAACATTTAAATTCTACTTTCTTAGCGAATATCGGTTATACAGTGCAGTGGTATTATATGGTTACTATGATCATAAATTCTGCCTATTTTTAAACTTCATATAATACATGCAATATCAGTATATAATATATACTTCACATATACTATATGAAGTGTTATATTGTAATATTACATATAAAATGTAAACTCTATGTACATATTACAGGGTTGTGGTGCCCCTCAAGAGCAGGTAACGCCTGCCAAGGGACACAGCAGGGCCTCTGGAACACGCTAGAGCACCATTTCTCCATCTGGCTGCCGTTTGCATGGTTTTGTTCATTTTGTGAACATTTTTAAAGCTGAATACTTAAGATTTGTGTTCTTTTCTATATGTATGTTACATTTTAATAAAAGTATTGCATTTAAAAATGGAAACTATAAGCAAAAGGTAAGGTATTGGGTAAAGTCCCCTGGAATATTGGACTTAGAGTCACTGGAAAGAGTAATCTCTAATTCTAGTTTACATGAACACTGTCTCTAGCCTATTGAAGGCCATTTCCTTTTCCTTATGATACCTCAAAAGGTGCTCCCTAGATTTGGTTTTGCCATCTCCATATTAAAAATAGAGTCTACAAAAACAGGATAGAGGATTCAGAAATAGATCTAAATACACACAGGAATTTAGTACAGAATAAACGGTGGCATTTCCAATTGATGGGATGGGAAGGAGAAATGGATTTTTCAATAGCTGGTTTTGAGACAACTAGTTAGCTGTTTAGAACATTTTAAATTGGATTTTTATCTTCCTCTTTCTATGAAAATAAATTTTAGATGGATTAAAATATATATGTAAAATGGGAATATAGTAAGGATAGTAAAACAGAAGAAAATACATTTTTTACTTTTTAAATTATATTTTGTTGATTATACTATTACAGTTGTCCCAATTCCTCCCCCTTTGCTCCCCTCTACCCAGCACTCTCCACTCCCTCAGGCAATCCCCCCACCATTGTTTGTGTCCATGAGTCATGCATGTAAGTTCTTTGGCTACTCCATTTCCTATACTGTACTTTGTATTTTATATCCCTGTGGCTATTCTGTAACTACCAATTTGTTCTTCTTAATCCCCTCACCTCTTCACCCATTTCCCCACACTCCCCTCTTGTCTGGCAGCCATCAAACATTCTCTGTGTTGGTGATTTTGTCTCTGCTCTTCTTGTTTGCTTAGTTTGTTTTTTAGATTCAATTGTTGATAGATACATATTTATTGCCATTTTATTGATCCTAGTTTTGATCTTCTTTTTCTTAAATAAGTCCCTTTAACATTTCATATAATAATGGTTTGGTGATGATGAACTCCTTTAGTTTTTTGCCTGGGAAGCTCTTTATCTGCCCTTTTATTCTAAATGATGGCTTTGCTGGGTAGAGCAATCTTGGCTGTAGGTCTCTGCTTTCTATGACTTTGAATGTTTCTTGCCAGTACCCCCTAGCCTGCAGAGTTGCTTTTGAGAAATCAGTTGACAGTCTTAAGGGAACTCCTGTGTACATAACTAACTGCTTTTCTCTTACTGCTTACAAGAATCTTTAACGCTGGGCATTTTATTTATGATGTGTCTTGGCATGGGCCTATTTGCATCCATCTTGTTCCAAACCATTGATTTGATTCTTGGCTTCATCCAACTATGGTTGTTCCCCTGTGAGTTGTTCTTTATTTTAATTAGTGTATCCTTTGTTTCTGACTGGATCTTTCTTTTGCTGATGAGGTCCTGACTAAGTTCCTTAAGCATCCTTATAACCACGGTTTTGAGCTCTGCATCTGATCAATTGCTTATCTCCATTTTGTTTAGTTCTTTTTTTTAGTTTTGATATGTTCTTTCATTTGGGCCCTGTTTCTTTGTCTCCTCATTTTGGCAGCCTCCCTGTGTTTGCTTCTATGTATTAGGTAGAGCTGCTTTGACTCCATGTCTTGGTAGTGTGGCCTGATGTAGTAGGTGTCCTGGAGGGTCCAGTGGCACAGCCTCCCCTATCACCCAGGCTGGTTACTCGAGGTGCACCCTTCATGTGGGCCGAGTTCACCCTCCCCTTGTAGTTGAACCTTGAGAACTCTTGGCAGGTCATTGGGAGGGATTTACCCAGTCATCTGCAAGGACTGGCTGTGACCACTGACCACTAACCTTCACCCTCCATGGAGGATCAGCCAGCTATGCAGGGGCATGGTGGTGGTGCTCTGACGTGGTCTGTAGCTGTCCACTCGGTGCGTTGGTCCTGGGGTTCCCCAGGTGGTACAGGCCAGGGTCAGCCCCAAACTGTATTCTGCCTGGGGCCACCCTGACTGAGCTATAAAGCAATCCAAGGTAGCTGCTACTTGTATTGGGCTTGGAGATTCCCAGGCAAAGCCAAACTGTGAATCTAAGCTGGCTACTGCTAGTGCCAGGCCTGGAGTCACTTAGCAAGAGGTGCTGCATCTGGGAGGGTCACCAAGGCTGACTGTTGCTTGTTTGAGAGGATTTAGGAAATTATGAAACATGAGCCCAAACCAGCCATTCATATGGAAAAGTCACTATAACAGGTTGAGTGGGCCCATAAGTTGGGTGGGATGAGTCTCAGGGGATCTCCAGGGTGGGACAAACAGTGTTTCCCCAGCTCAGCAGATGCTAACTACTTCAGTTCCCTGAATGGCACCAGCCTTGTAAGCTGCTACACCAGTGCTGGAGTTCAGATGGAGTGAATCTGAATAAGTCCATGTTTGGGTTCTTTAAGAGGAACTGCTTGGGATTCCAGAAGTTTCTTCATCAACTCAATCCCTGCTGGGTTTTGCAGCCAGAAATTATGGGGACTTATCTTTCTGGCACTGGAACCCTGGGCTGGGGGGCCTGGTGTGGGGCTTCGCTCCTGTGATATCCCTCCCAAATTTTTATCCACCACATATGGATGTTGGACTCACTTGTTCCACGTCTTTGCCTCTCTTACTAGTCTGGATGGATATGGTCTCTTTAATTCCATAGTTGTCAGACTTTCCATTCAACTTAATTTCTGATGGTTCTGAGTGATGGGTGTTCAATAGTTTAGTTGTGATTTTGATGTGGTTGTGGGAGGAGGTGAGCTGTGCTTACCTATGCCACCATCTTGACTGGAAGTGAGAATATATATTTAAAACCATGAAATCTAAGCATGACAGAAAGTTTAGAAGCTATATGAGAAAAAAGATTGATAAATTTAAATGTTCTACATGGTTAAAAAATATAAACAAAGTCAAAAGATGAACTGGAAAAGTGTTTATAGCACATGACAAACAGTTAATTTCTTTTATAGATAAAGTGCTTACAGTCAACAAGTAGGAAAAAAAAAAGGCCAGAAATTCAAACTAAAGAACGAGCAAAGAGCATAAATCGTTATTTAAAGAAACAAGAAATCACAATGACTTATGAACATACAAATGTAGGGAAAAGATGCCCTGATCACATTCATAACAGAGAAATACAAATAAAATTCCAACTGCAGTCTGTCATCATTTTTCACATATTAGATAAAAACATTTGCTAATACATTATGTTCAGGGTACAGGGTTGCAGGCAGTCTTAACACATTGTTGGTTGTGCAGTATCTGAGAGAATTTAAAAAGTATGTATCTTTTGACCTAGCAGTTTGCTTGTAAGACTTCATTCTGTAGATTTGAGTACATTGGCAGGGACCATCAAAAAGGGACTGATTGCATGAATGAAAGTATAGCCATCTAGTTGACTAGAATGCAGCCAGTGAAAAGAAGGGGCAGGTAGATATGTACTGATATGAAAAATCTCCAGTATACACTGATAAATGGAAAAAAAAACCAAAACCCACGATGGAGAGCCATACTTTAAATGAGGAAGGGACATATACACAAAAGCTTGTATACACATAGAATATTTCTGGAAGGATATGCAAGAGAATAGTAGCACTGTTTGCTCAGAAGTATAGAACTTTGAGGCAGGGCCCAGAGAAGTTTTACTTCTCATGTTAACTGTTTAGGTACTGTCTGAAAGTATTTTCCCTAGGTGAATGTTGTACTCATTTAGGAAAACATAAGTTAAAAGAAAGCCAAACTAATTCTGTCCATAATGATTCTTAGCAGAGATGCTGTTGGGTGTATTGTATCCCTGTCCCTTTAGACCAAATGCCAGTAGCTGTCCCAATCACTGTGGCAATGAAAAAATGCCTCTGTAGATTTTTGGGCACCCTAGGGTGTGGAGTGGGTGGTGGTGCTGTTTGAGTGAAGAATCGACTTCCCTTCAGGGTTTCTCAGTTCCCAGGTTCCATTGACCTAGCAGGGTCTTGCCATGGACAGCTATAGACCTTTACCTAAAGAACATAAATAAACTTTCCTTTTATAACTCGGGGTTCTAAGCCAGTCACAGTGGACACTGGCCTGGGCCAGTGACTGGTGAGAGCCCTCCAACTAGGCAGGGTAGCACCCTTATGAGGGAGAGCTATAGCACTCTGGCTTTGGTAACAGCGGGCAAGACGGGAGGAAGTGGGATTTCGATTCCCTTCTCTTAAAAGGCATGGAGCATTGATTGTATCTTAGGATTGGTCCCTTTTTCTGTGGTGTGCTTTTCTGCTTTTTTCTAACAAAAAAATCCCGCACTATTCTCTGCCAACAGATTTTCCTGAGCTGAAAGGAACAGCTGTTTCTGTTGGAAACCGGCATCTCTCTCGCCCCTCTCTGTGGCATGCGCTTCCTCCGAGGCCAGGCCCATGTAACACTAAATTAACATTAGAAGTCTTTCTCATGATACTCTTCACATGGTGAAGAACCTGTGAGACCCTGGTCTTCTTGGAGGCCATAGGGGAGCAGAAATGGAGGGTGAGCTGAGATCTCCTTACACAAGGCAGAGTGGTGCTCCTGTCTTGTCTACTTCGCAGTGGCCAAGGTAGATTCTGGCCCTCCTGAAACAGGAGGCAAACCTTGAGACACTAGAACAACCAGAAGCCTTTGGGGTTCTATTGTATCCCAGGGTCTTACAGCCCTGACCCACTCAGGGGTAAAAACATGTAGGTAGAAATCTTCTCAGAACATAACCAGAAACAGTGATTCTCTATCTTGAGTACTACCTTCCTGTGTAGTGCACTTGCCAGGTGCCTTCTGTTGTAAATTAATTTTTTTCTAAGTGTGCACACTAAATCATAGGAAATTACCACCCTTTCCACACTCCTTAAATTTTTCTCCTTTTTAAAAAAACTGGCACCTGGTAAGTGAGCTGCACAGCTCACTTTCATTCTCTTTCAGCTTCCCATTCCCTGCTCCCCTGCTTCATCCGTGGGGTGGGGCACCCCCAGAACACTGCCTCAGAGCATTTTAGATAGTGCTTGTGCTAATTTTTAAAAACATTTTAAGTAACATTTACTGCCTTTTTTCTAACCAGAAAAGCAGCATGTTTATCATAGGCAATTTGGAAAATACAAGAAAGCAAAACAAAGGAAATAATCATCAAGAAAGATGATATCCTTTTCTTTTATGTCATTGTTTCGTTCATCTTTGCAGCCACACACTCCTTCACTCCACTTTTGATATCTTTGAGAATCTGGGAGTTTGCACACAGATAGTTGGAGGTTCCTGCAACTCTGTGTTACAAGAATACCAAAGTCCAGCAGACAATTTTGATCTGAGACCTTGCAGGATGAGAGAAGGCATTGCATCTCTGGAGGACATTTGGCTCTAGTCACCTCCCAAGGAAAATGGTTTCTGGCAGGAAGGAGCATAAAGAGTGGTGTGTACTAGGCTGGGCAAAGTTCTTCCTCCCTACACCTGGTTAGTTTTTACTCTTCGACAGGTGAAGAGGATGTCTGGGGATTTTTGTCTTGTTCCAGAATTCAAGCCCTGTCACCATGGCTCTTCCTCTGCGTCTTTGTGTTTTTAGGGTGGAACCTCTTTGTTGTGAACTACTGAGTGTTCATGCTGTTTAATCATTCAGAGAAGACCTGGAATCCAGAGTAGGGCTCCTCCTGCCTAAAGGTTCTGGGCTTTTGCTGTTAGCGGGCTTCTGGCAGACATTGATAGTAGGAATAAGTGACAGAGATTTGATGTCACTTTAGTTTCAGAGGGACCCATTCTCTGGAGCCCCTCTTGAGGACACCAGTGTGAAAGCCCAAAAGAGATTGTCCTAATTTTGAGACCCTCACAGATAAGGCTTCAGGGGAAACTTTTCATTTTCATATATACCCTTCTGTTGGTTGTTATTATGTTGAGAGATGAGAATTTATGAGCTTTTATAGTCGATGCCATTTTTGTGATATCAGCTGTGTTTCTACCAAGACAGTTGGCTGCTGGGTTTGGTATTGTAGTCACGGGGGAAGGGGGAGCTTTGCAGTGTTGCCTTGTTCCCAATTTCTTTGATTTTTCCTTCCATGCTCTTACCCATTTGATTTCGCTACTCTGTTATCTATTCCTATAATCCAGATCAAGAGGTACTTTTATGCCTAATTCTCTGAAAATTCTTTATCTTTCATAACAGGATGGGTGAAAAAGGAAACAAACAAGCTTATTAATAATTATAGTGGTTTAAAAAATCTTGGTGAATAACCTCCCTTGCAGATTGTAATTTTTCAGAGAAGACTACGATATAAGGATTCCTTCTACCACCCTTCCAGCCAGATGGCTCATTAAGAAGCATATATTTCAAAGCTTTGCTGGCAGCTGTCTGATTTCTCTCTGTGTCTGCCTCACTTTCTTTAACGTTCCTGTTTGTACACTCTGGGGGTGGGAGTGTGGCAAAAGGGTCCAAAGAATCTGTTAAAAGTGGCCTTTAGATGGGCACAGGTTCTTTACTATTTATCCCTAATCCAGGATCTTCTACTAGGTTTTCTCAAAAGTCCTGTCTTGGTGTATGAATAGGAGCCTGTTCAGGGTCTGACCAGTGGCTTTTTGTCTTTTCCCATGGAGCATAGTAGTAGGTGCTCAATAAAGATTTGTTGGATCGAAGTCATTAGCATTAAACATGAGTCTGTTCACAGTTGGAGTTACTTTTAAATTATATACTGCTGCTCTGAAAATTGTCATTTCTTGAATTTTCCTTTCTTTGTTCCTTTTCACTCACTCACTTCCATTGTTCCAAATTTAGGCATATTGGAAATGAGACTACGTGGGTGTGGAAATAACTTGGTTGAATTAAATTTTCAGTCAGGGGAAGGTAGAAAAGATAGCTAAAGCCTTTAGAATCTTTGTCTGCATTTTGGAGTCAGAAGGTGAAAACTGTGGCAGAGCAGAAAGGACTAATAGTGACAGGAGTATCTTGCTTTGCTTTAAATTCCAATTTGCCTTGGAGCATCAGTCTGCAGTGTGGTGACTGCCAGCCTTCCAGAGTCCTTGGGTTTAACAGTGATGGAAAAGAGCTCCTGTGGGGCAGGGGAGTCGGGGGGCGGGGGGCAGTACCCTGCCTTTCCAGGATGCCTTTCCAGAGCCTTCTAGGCCTACAGCAGCCCTTTTCTCCTTCCCTTCAGCTCTTGGCCCTTGGTTTCCCATGTCCACCCCCAACCCCAAACCCTACCCCATGAAAGTGAGGTAAAAAAGACCTTAGCTTTCTTTCTGCCCTGCTTTTAATCATCTTCCCAAGGCTGCAGCAAGTACAGCCTTCAGCCCCTTCTATGTGGGTGTTAGACCAAGCGGTTAACTTCTCCTTCTTTATGAAAATGCACATTAGCCATTCAGAGACTTAATCTGATGATTTCTGTACGTTGGGAAAAGCCGTCATCCCTGCCTGGTATACTCAGATGTTCCCTTTGGTACACCGATGGCGATGGCAGGATTTCAAAAGCAAAGGACCATTTAATTTAATTTTGCATATGGCAGGAGGGACTACAGGAAGCTTGGTCATAATATGCCCCCTCCCGGGAGAGTTGGTTCAGTAAATTCAGGTTGCCTGAAGGGTTGGGATATGAGGAATCTAACCCTCTGCCTTCTTTCCACTGCCTTCCCTCCAGTATAAAATGTAGTTTTGGGGGGAAGTGTGGGGAGGAAAGAAAATGACCTCAGTTGAAAAGCCAATGACTGCTGATGTGATTGTCAATTTCAGCAATGCTCAGGACATACAGATTATGACCAGCCACAGATTAAGCCATTCCCTCTTTGTTTTATGGCCTCTTCCTTTTTAAATTGGCCCCTTGCTCCCTAAAATCCTTTCTGGTTTTGTTTGTTTGTTTGTTTGTTTTTTGTTTTTTGTTTTTTTTTTTTAAGGCTAGGGACCTATGCTTGCTGGTAAGAAATACATCTACCTCTCTCCAGGTCACTAGTTCCTCAGTGATACTGAGAAGACCAAAGAGGAATCTTCTTTTAACTTTCCTTATGTAATTTTTAGGGTAATGCCTTCCCACAGAAAAGCAGACACAGGATCCTGAATTCTGTTTGCGCAGCAGCTGGATATTTTCTGCCCAGTCCTGTGAAGGTTTCAGAATTGGAAATCCAACTGTTGGCTTTTAGGCTAGACCTCAAAATGTTCATTTATCACCCATGGGGCCAAGCGACACATTCGAGATCTTGATGGTGTTTACAATCTGGCCATTGGATAAATCTTGCCCAAATGAGAAGAAATTGTTTTTCTTCATGTGTCAGTCATGCTACTCTATAAAAAAGTCCTTATTAAAGAGGTACAAACATATTTCTTCATGAGTCGCTCAAGATGGAACTATAGGTATTTAGAGACTTGACGGAAATATCTTTCTAATACTTCTGTTTGTCTCAGGTAAAAATAAATAAAAATATGGATAAGTTGTGAACTTTAAAAAATTTCTGTTTTTTTATAAACGTCTCTCCTTTCTTTGGTTTTTCTCCTCATTTGTGGTGGCTGCCATTCACCCTGTAGGTAACTACTGCTCTGTAAAAACAGAAGAGGGTCTGGTATTATTTATTTATACCAATAGTTTGAGTATTATACTTTAGTGTGAGTGAACATTGCATTTCAGTAGCTTACCTCCATCTGTGACTAGAAGGCCTTGTTTCAGCTATCGCCAAGGAGGTGAAGAAATGGTTCTATGCTAGGCTATAGATTTATTCATTCATTCATTCACTCGTCTGTTCATTCATCAGATATTGATCATCTCTCATGTACCAGATACTACTCTGGGTGCCTTGTTTATATCAGTTAATAAAACAAAGGTCCCTGTGAATTAACATTCCAGTGGGGGAAGGGGGAGGTAAGCAATAAACATGATGAATATATAAATAACTTAGTATTTAGAAGGTAGTAGTATAGTAAAGGGAATCAGAAATGCTGGGTAGTGATGTCAGTCTGCATTTTAAAATGGGGGTGGGGAGCCTTTAGATGAGGCCTTATAGAGTCAGTCACATTTGTGCTAAGACTTGTGCAAAGATCTGAAGAAGGTTGAGGGTGTAAGTGGCTATTGGGGGAAGAGCATTCCAAGGCAGAGGAAATAGCTAGTGCGAAGGGCTTGGGGCAGGACTTTAAGGCCCATGTGTGTTTAGTGTATTTAAGGAGTAGTAAGGAGGACACTGTGGCTGAAGAAGAACCATGTAGTGGTAGTGTGTGGGAGAGTAGGAGATGAGGTCAGAGAGGCGGCGGGTAGGGAGGGATGTGGGGGAAGGAGATGCTTGATTATGTCATTGGAGGCCATTGGCTCTTATTCTATAAAATGTGTATGTGTATGACTATGTCTGTATGCCTACATCTTTATCTACATCTATATATCATACTAGGTACTATCAAATCTTATAACTTTTCATCTTTTCCATCTTCCAAATTCTGTCAGGTCTCCTTCCTTCAGGAACCGGTGGGGAGGTGGGGGGAAGGTCGATAATGAGGGAGGATATAAGAAACTTGCATTAAAGTCTTACTAGAGACCTAGAACATGCACTTTCTGAGAGTTGGTAACTTGATGAGATTCCTCCCACCCACCGTTCCTTGGCGCATTGAACAGGAAGACCACATAGCTAGCTCTTATCCTGTCCTCTCCCCTTCTGCTTCAAGAACCTCAGATATGATTTTCAGCATAATTTTAGTCAGTTTCTCAAGGTGCTTCCTCACTGTTAGCCCTTTTACTCCAGGGAGCACCTGGAAACACTTTCCTATACAACCTGTGTGATGGATTCTAATTCTGGAAATGGACTTTCTGGCAGCATTTAAGTGAGGAAATAAAAGTGAAAGCACTTTGAAACTCACATTCCAGGAAGAGATGGTCAGGCTGCATCAGCATCTCTTCCTTACCCACTGTACACCAAAAAAGCATAGTGAGGGGATCACTCTGGAGACATTTCATTAGGGGCTGTTCTCTCTTGGCCTAGTTGCATATTGGTCATACAGATATCCCCTGCTTTGCATAGTTTGCTTTACACCACATCAGTTTTATGAAAGATTTACAATAGTACCTATTTCACTAACTGAAAGAAATCTGAAGGGCATTTTCTCTTTTACCAAAAAAGTGGGGGGCAAAAAGCGAAAATAGTGTTCAGTGTTTGTTTTACAGTGGACCATTATAGAGGCCGCGCCCACTGGTAAGTGAAACAACACTACGCTACATTTTCCCTATTTTGTATAGGCTGTGTATTTATAATATCATTCCTGCTTTTGTTGTGTTAGTGTTATTTTAGGTTTTATGTCACTTGGTATGATTTGGTAGGTTATTTTTTGGGTCTGGGAATGCTCAAAATTTTTCCCATGTTAATTAATGGTAATCGCTTCTTCTTTTTACACCATGTCAGTTTCCAAAGGGTTCAGTAGGAACACTATTTTTGGATAGCAGGGGAAACCTGGTTTTGGGTCCAGTCTAGCCCTGATCTCTACCAAGGCTCTATGTTTCTTTGTGCTGAGAAGTTCAGTGGTGGTGTGGTTTTCCATGGGAGGATGTGGAATGGTTTATTCCAAATAAGAATTTGATCTTGTATACCTGATTTTCTATTAGTTTGTTTTTTAAGAGCTGTTATATTACTGCCCCAAACTAATTTTCTTAACTTCATTTTTTTTCATTGATTTTTTTGGAATGACATTAGAAAACATACATAATTTTTAAATAATTTTAAATTTTTTATTATTCTTGATTTTAGAGAGAGAGAGGGGGAGAGAGAGAGAGAAACACAGCAATTTGTTATTCCACTAATTTATGCATTCATTTGTTGATTCCTATATGTGCCCTGACCACGTATTGAACCCACGACCCTGGAGTATTGGGAAGATGCTCTAACCAACTGATCTACCTGGTCAAGGCAGAAAACCTAGATAATTTTATTACTCAAAATGATTTTAAAAACACTGACAAGAGCCCTATTCATAGACTTGTGTTTTCAGACTACAGATTGTGACCCCTTTGTTGAGGAAGTTGTAGAACTAATTTAGTTGACCACTGACCAGCTTTTCGAAAAGGTAAATAGAAAAGCATAAAAACAAAAGATAGAGAATATCAATATGAATTGAATGTAGAAAAGCTAATTGTTGTTACATCAAACTTCTTTTTAGGGGTGTGTGTGTGTGCTAGGTCACACTACAAGATACACTGTCATTTTTGGTCATGATCAGAAAAAATTAAACACTGTCTCAGACTACCTAAAAGTCATGTCTGCTTATGGTGGGGGACCGATGAGGATAGAGGAGAAGTGAGTGCCTCAGAAGGTTACATGTCCATGAGATAAAAGAAGTTTAAAAAGAAGTTTTTAGTTAGAAAAACAACCTGTATTGGGTTTGTTGCTCTTCTGTGAAGGTAGAATGTGCCAGAACATTATGCTCTTTAGGTCAACAGGAACTAAGCTTGTTGTTTCTCTCTGCACAAAGAATTGTGCAATTTCCAGTGGGAACTCCCCTCTGGAGGTGGAGAGGGAAGGGGAAGGAAGAGTGGAGAAAGGCAGTTTAGGCAGAAATCTTCATTGTGAGTCTAGCTGACCCAGGATCTGCACGTAATTAACTCTGAGGCTTTGTTGGAATCAGCCGAATATCCTTGTTGAGGACAGGGAAAGCACAACTCGTTTCCATGTATTTCAGTTCAACATTTATGCCAGCTCTGTGCTAGGTGCTGGGATATGACAAAGAATAAGATATAGTCTTGAGCTTGTGGCACTCCTAGCCTGGCAGGGAAGACAGATGTGAATTGCTAATTACCAAACACAGTGCTGAAGTGTCATAATAGAGAGTGTATATAAATTGCTTCAGAATAGAGCCTGTGAATTAGAGGAACTGTGTTCTCAGCTTTTCATTCTGAGAAATGTGCCATTTAATAATAAATAACTGGAATAAGGGTTTCTTTTCTAAAAGTTGGAGAAGTTATTCTATTGGCAAGGCTACTCACTGTGCTATTTCATTTCTTTTACTCTACATATATTTTAATGATTTCAGAAATATTAAAAAAAATAAATTTGGACATAATTTCTGCCCAGAAGTCTGGAGACAACATAAAATAATTTAAAACTATCTTCTATAATGTCCTTTAAAACCAATGAAACAATAGGAAATTGAGTTCTTTTCTCTGACAGAAATCAGTAATAACTTTTAGAGATATGTAAAATCATGATGAATTCTACAACAGAAATATCACTGCAAGTGTGTCCCGGATCTAGAATGTGTGTCTCCCAAACCAGGCTAATTTATTTCTGTCAGCTGCATTTGGCCCAAGCCTGTCCCATGACCATGGAACAAGATTGAATTAAGAGCTGAGTTTAATGTCTTTTGTTTAGTTTTTATTTTATTTAGCCAAGCACTTTTTATTGTCAGCTGACTTTGCTGTGAATTTTGTTCCTGCTATAAAATTTTGAATACACCCATCTGTGGATTTGAACAGTAGGGTGTTTTTTTCAGAGGTGTGAAATGAGCAGGCAGCCTTATAACTGTAGACATACTGTACATTATGAAGCATTTGCTTCTTGTCTCTGGGATGAGTAAAAGCAGCTGGTAAAATCCTTTCTACTTATATTGAGATATGGCCTTCAAATGGCATGAGGTGGGTAGGCAAAGGATACATACTTATATTTTCTTGGATGAGGAAAGTGAAGCCCCAAAAGCCCAGAGACCCAAATCTTCTGACTCACGCAGATACCCTGCTACGTGGGGGTGGGGAGGCAGACTAGTGTTTAGAAGCCCCAGGTGTTTTTGTGTTTGTGGGGAGTGGGTATTTGTATTTTACTTTATTTGGAAAATTCAGGTTAAGAGAGAGTCATTATAAAAAGAGTCTTGAAAACCTTGAACCCTCTTTATAAAAATAAAAAGGCTCATTTCTTTTCTATAATGTTTTGGCTATCATTGAAGAACACTTATGTCATTAAACACACTGTAGTTTGCTTATCTAATTTCTATTCCATGTTCACATTAATGGCCTCCCATTGCTCTTCAGGAAAATTCCATTCTTCTTCAGACTATTTGCAGTATTCTTCAGGACTTGACCCCTGCCTCTCTTTTTAATCAGTCTCATCTTTTCTCACCCTCCCACTTGAGCTCTACACTCCAGCTACTGTGAATTTCTTAAATTGTTTCAATTCCTTGCAGGAAGCTTCCTTTCTCTTGCCTCTGGGCCTTTGGATATGTTCTTCCCTCTGGGCTGGGCATGTTTCCTGCTGTCCTGTTCTGGATCACTCCAGGCTTCCAGATCCTCTGTTAGCCTGTTGCTGAGTCCTAGACCAGCTTAGACATGTCTGCTGTACGTTCCTACAGCAGCCTCTTTTCCCCCTCATACTGGGCTCATCACAATTACAGTTACATTTCATAAAAGCCTGTCTTTTCTGGTAGACTGGCTTCCTTTGGAAGGCAGGCCCAAGGTCAAGAGAAAGGAGATTGGTTAAAATTATTGAGTCTGACTATTAGACTGGCACTTTGCAACATTTTAAAGTTTATGAACTTCTTTCACAGCAGTATAATTTTGTGAACCCCTCAGGAATTTAAAAAAACAAGTCACTTTTATAAACTATGATAAAGAGGGGAATTTAGGGGAAACATTTTCTTTTATATCAACATTATTAAAATGATACTGCATCAGTTAATGAATGGATCAAAAAACTGTGGTACATTTACACAATGGAATTCTATGCAGCAGAAAGAAAGAAGGAGCTCCTACCCTTTGCAACAGCATGGATGGAATTGGAGAGCATCATGCTAAGCGAAATAAGCCAGGCAGTGAAAGACAAATACCATATGATCTCACCTTTAACAGGAACCTAATCAACAAAACAAACAAACAAACATAATATAAACAATGACACTGAATTTGAGAACAGTCTGACAGTGACCAGAGAGGGAGGGGAGGGAATTTTAGGGGAAAAGGGGAACGGTTTAGAGCAACAAGTATAAAGGACATATGGACAAAAACTATGGGGGGTGGAAATGGGAGGAAGGTGGGGAGGGCTGGGGTGGTGGACTGGGGGTGGGGTAAAATACAGAAAACTGTACAGTATCAACAATTAAAAAATACTGATTTAAAAAAAATAAAGTACCTACAACCCCCCCAAAAATAAAGTCATAAATGATCAATTAAAAAATAAATAAATAAAATGATACTGCTTATTTTAACGTAAACTTAAAAATTTAATGGTCTCCATTATATAAAGATTTTTTCTCATTTAACAAGTGATATACACTATTCAATTTATTTAAATGAATTTTTAAGAAAGAGTGTGATTTGTTAAAATAAATTTAATAAAATATTCTGCTTAAATTGGGATCAAATGTGCATTCACATGTACTTGGAAAGCCCTGGTAGGCCTGTGTGAACTGACGGGGATTCCTACTCTGCTACTCAGTCTACAGCCTTAGAAAATATAAATGGAAGTGTTAAGAGACCAGGTTTTGAACCCTGCCCAGGGATGAGTAACTTCTACAGGAAGTCCCACAATGCAAGGTTACTACTTCACATTTCCAGAATGGACAGGTTATTGCTGCTTCCTTCCTTGACAGGAAAGAGCAGAAAATGCAGGTGACATTGGCGATAAAAAAAGAGATACTGAAATCATGACCTAGCTCTGTGTGCTACTTATGCCTTTATTTCCCTTGGGCCTTACTCATCAGTGACAAAGGGATGGACCTGTGCTCTCCACTTTTCTCAGGACCTGTTGGAGGTGGAAGAAGATCACACTATTTGCTACTGGCACTGCTGGGTGTTGCTATGGTTGGTTGGAAATACAGGTGGTATGTGTCACTGGGGCTCTCAGGCACCCTTTTTGATCTTCTCACTGCCTCTGAGACTCTCTGACCCTGGTTATTACACATTCAGAAAGCATCAGTTTATTTCAAAGTGATACTCTTATTATTTTTTTTATGTAAGCATTACCAAAAACCATTATACTTCTTCATTCAAAGGATGCTAATGGACTTGGGCATCTGGATTGGGGCAGCAATATCAGGGGGAAAATATTACGGTGGGAAGTATCTTTAAGAAAACCTTGCCAATTTTTGTTCTCAATCTGGAGTCTTGTCTTCAGTCTCTGTAGTCAGCTCTGGGCAATTGAAACTTGTTCTGGAAAAGTTTCCTCCTAAAAAGCTTCATTAATTATGAAAAAATGCCCTATGGATATTACATTGTAAACTCCTTCGTGGCTCTCATAAATAACGGGGCAAAAACTACTGTCCAAATACAGCAGAGCTGATTAGATAATGCATCTCTCCTTTGATTTTTGGTTGGTTTTCTGTTTTAATTTTTGAAGGAATAGCTATTGTTTTCTTAAAAAAAAAAAAAAAAAACAAACCAACGAAATTCTCATTGTACAAAATCTAAGCAAATTGTTCTAACTCCAATTACACCCAGAGAGCTATCCATTCATTTGTTCATTTGTTCGTTCGTTCATTCATTCATTCATTCAGTGAGTGTTCACTGGGTGCTTACTATGTGTTAGGCACTATGGCACTGGGGATCAGCAGTGAAAGTCCCTGCTATCATGAGGCTTATGTTCTGGCGGGATGAGGAAATGATAAACAAATACCTGAATAGATCTCTTAAGTGTCATGAAGAAAAATAAAATGGGGTAAGGGCATAGAGGGTGTCAGGGCCTCTTTCAGATGGAGTGACCATGAAGGCTGCTCTGAGAAGGCGACATTTGGGCGGAGAACTGAATGAAGTGAAGGAGTTAACTGTGTGAAGGTAGGGGGAGGCATATGCAAAGGCCTGAGGTGGGGGTATACTTTTGGTATGTTCTGTGAACAGAGGCCAGTGTGGCTAGAGAGTAGTGAGTAAGTGTGAACTTAACAGAGAGACTGAAGAGATAGCCAGGGACTAGCCCCATGTAAGGCTTTAGAAAGCCTTCGGCTTTTCTACATTGGGAAGAAAAAGTTAGTTAGAAGATGATGAGCAGGGAAGCTGTTAGATGGTGATGAGCAGGGAATCGGGGGTGTCCAACCTTTCGACATCTCTGGACCCCACTGGAAGAAGAGTTAGTTGTCTTGGACCATGGACTAAACACATTGTAACACGTAATTAAAAAAAATTTTATAATGTTTTAAGTAAATTTAAATTTATGATTTTGTGCTGAGCTGCATTCATAGCCATCGTGAGCTGCATGCAGCCTGCAGGCTGTAGGTTGGACACCTCTGGGTAGAGTATAGGGGAGCAAGGGTGGTAGCAGCAGGATCGGTTAGGGGGTTACCATAGGAATTCAGAACAGAATGATGCTGAGTTGGACTAAGTCAGGAATGGTGTAGGGAATAAGAAGTGGTTGAATTCTGGACACATTTTGAAGATAGAGCTAGCAGGATTTGCTTGTGAATTGGATTGGGACAGAGAGAGGGAGAGAGGGAGAGGGAGAGAGAGAGAGACTGGGGAGAGAGGAGAAGGGGAGAGGAGGGGAGGGGAGGGGAGGGAAAGGAAAGAAGGAAGGTAGGAAGGAAGGGAGTCAGTAATAGCTTTCTGACCTGGAAGGGAATGGTGGTGCCATTACTGAAGTAGGGAACATGGAGAAGGGTGGGTTTCAAAGGCTCAGGTTTGGGCATGTTAAATCCTAAGTAGCTACCAGCCGTTCAAGACTAAATGTTAAGCCAGTTATAGGAGGCAGGAATTTAGGGGAGAGGTCTAGACTGCAGATCTAGTTTTGGGAAGTACCAGGCACAGAACTGGAAAGTGAAGGGAGTACTGAACTTCAGATAAATGTTTCTTCTTCACAAAAAATTATGTTTTAGATACATTTTCTAGTATATAGTATGCTTTTTCTACCTGTGAATTTAGTTCTTTTTTTCATTTTAAGAAAATTGTCTAGTATTATATATATATCTTTGGATATTTTTTCTGCTCCTTTTGTCTTCTTTTGTGTTTCCTATGAGTCTCTTAAGCCTTTTTTAAACATGTTTTTATTAGATTATAAACCTTTACTTGTGAAAAATTTCAAGCCTATGCAAAGTAGAGAGAAAAGTGTTATGAACCCCCATGTACCCATCACTACTTTCGATAATCCCCAGTTCATTGCCAGTCTCATTGCTGTGTCCGCAACTCACTCCCACCTCTGTCCATTACTTTGAAGCAAATAGCAGACACTATTATCCTTGAATATTTCAGTATTTATCTCCAAGAGATAAGAACTCTTTTTAAAAACACATAACCATTAATAAGGTCTATCTATTCTGTGTGTAATCAGTTTATTAAATGCATCACGACATTGATTTGTTGTGTTAGATCAGCAGCTTTTTTGCTTCAAATGTATGGTTGGGGACTACAGTTGCTCAGCATCAGGACAAGCCAAGGAACTCTCACTGCTGCAGAACGGTGGCGTGTTGGATTGGGCAACTGTAACAGGAGTTGCATGGACAGGAAGTGCCCACTGGTTCCTTCGTGTTCTCTGAATTTCTAGTGTTCACATGACCTGTGGAGGGAATGGGAGGAGGACCCAGAATGTACAGTTTCTTTTCCAGCAAGAAGTGAAACTCAGGCCCATTCCGATTTAATAATAACTATGAAGAAGGAGTTGAGTGGTTTAAAGACTCTGTGTTCTAGTTCTGCTTTTGGTGGTCATGTTTATTCAAGAGCTTTTTAATCTATAAGAGCTTCTATTAGTGGGCTACAACCAGCATTTAGAAAGATGTAGAAAATATCAAAGTTTGTAGCATGTTCTAAGGATATGTATTGTTTCATGATACTTTTGTTGTGTGTGTGCGTTTGTAAAATTTGGAAGCCAGTCAATCGTCTTTTCTCTGTGATTCCTTTCACTTCCTATACCTTCTTGTCCAGAAAGTTAAAGGATCAAAGAGCTCATGAGAGATGTTTTATTTATATATTTAACAATAACATACAGTGCTTACAATGTACCAGAAACTGTTCTAATTACTTTATGAATATTAACTCATAAGAACACTATAAGGTAAGCACTGTTATTATTGAACTTTTACAGATGGAGACATTGAGGCACAGAGAGGTTAAGTAACTTGCCCAGGGCCACGCCACTAGTAAGTGGTGGGACTGGCATTTTGAGCCTGAGAATCTGGTTCCAGGGTCAGATTTTGCTTTGCTGCCTTACTCTAGTTGATAGCATCTCTAGGCAGTGGTGTGGACTTTTTGTTGCTATTGCCCTCAAGAAGAAATGATTAAAAAGTATTTTCCCACTAACCCACAGCACCGACATTTAAACATGCAGAGTTAAGACTGTGAGAATGAGGCCTTTCATTTGATAAGTTGAAGAAATTCAGGGATCCCTTTTGTTAACCAATCAATGTTGTCAGCCTACAAAGTATGAAAGACAGAACGAGTCCTTATCTCAGCCTTAAACAAATGGGTGCAGGAGAGTAGTTAAGAGTACTGATTTTAGAATTAAACACATCTAGGTTCAAGTCTTTTTGTGACCTGTAATTAACTGGGTGACCTCAGGCAGTTTTAACTGTTCGCTCTGAACCTCAGTAGTACCTCCTCTATGAAGTGAGAGGAATCATGGTTGATTCTTAATGGAGAAGGCACCAGGCATATAGTAAATACTTTATGTACATTATCTCTTGTACTCTTAATAACAGTCCACTCAAGTGGCTGTGAGTTTAAAACTCCATTTTATAGATAATGAAACAGACTTAGAGAGATTGTCTTGTTCAAGGATACACACAGCTAGTAGGTGGCGGAGTTAGAATCAAAGCCCAGGTCTTTCTGAAATGCAGTTTGTGCTCTTAACCACTCTCTTTTACTGCAGACTTATCCCACTGGGATGTTTTGAGACTTTAATGAGATAATGTACCTTTATACTTGAATAATGACTCAATTTACTATGTGCTTGCCTGGTACATAGTAAACACTTAATAAATGGTAACTGTGGTTACTCTTGAATATATGATGTGCCCGCCTATACTTTTTGTGGAGACAGTTTACTTTTCCATAGAAAATAAGCTGTAGTCAACACAATCAGTTCTTATAACCAACCAACCACTTAACATATATATTGAGTCCTTGAAAAATAATTGGTTAGCTATTCCCAGGGATCTGCTAAGCGGATACTTTCATTGGAATCTCTTTCATTAAGGAAGGGACTATGGCCCAACATCTAGAACAGTGCCTGGCACATGGTAAGTGTCTTAGTCTGGGTCCCCCAGAAAATAGGGCCAGAGGCAAAAGCTTACACTTTATTTGGAAGAGCCATCCCAGGGAAGCAGGAATAAGGAGAAAAGGGAAGTAAGAAAGGGAGAGGGGGAGAGCAGATATAAGGGACTCCTTGTAAGTTGGCCACAGCTTCATAAGAGAGGCTTATCATTTGGTCTTGTGGGACATCTTCAGAGAAACTGTGTGAAGCTACCGCATCTCTGAACAGTCCACGGCGGGAAGAAGAGAGGTTTCATTTGCCACCTCCCTCTCTTACTGGTGAAATGCTGACATCATTGAGCTTCACTCTTCCCATGCTTGGTTGCATGGCTAGTGGCTGAGCAAGTCCCTCCAAGCTGCATGCCTCGGTAAAAACAGGGAAACCCTGGAGTGGGAATTGAGAAGCATGCAGCACAGGTACAAGGCAAGACTCCCATCAGGCTGGCCCACCAGCAGCGTGAAGGACCATGAGCAGCCATTTCAACTGGAGCAGTACAAGCTGTTCCATCCAAGCAGTCAGCAAGGCAGTTGTGTTCATCTTGGGTGATGGATAAACTGGATCCAGCACAGCAAGCTTTCAATAATGATAAACTCTGAATTGCCAAAGTTAAACTCTTGGCCCTACTATCTTATTTAAGTGATTTGCAGTTATTGACAGTTTTGTTTCATTTGTTTCATTCTTGGTCTACTTTCCTATCTCCTCTTTGCTTTCTACCTAAATGGGAATGTTCGAAGGCCTAGGCCTACTTCTCTTTCATTCTACATGCTTTCTCTCGGTAGCTGTATTCACTTTTGTGGTAACTTCATACTCCCATCTACTGGCTGATGGCTACTAAATGTCTGGTTCCAGAGTTGATCTCTCCTGAGAACTTCAGACTGGAGAGTAAAACTGCCTTTTCCAACTGGAGGTTCCACAAAGACCAAGTGAATCTCTTGATCTTCCAGAATTGTATTTGTCCCTCTACCCTACAACTAATAGGTGCTTGGTCCGTGCTTATTGAACTAAATCTGAAACAATTGTGCCAGTACTGTATGCCAAAGCTGGATCTTGCACAAAATGAGGTAAACCTCCAGAGCCAGCTCTCTAGGAATTTAGGGTCTGGATTTTAATAATAATCTGGTTTATTTTCTCTTTGATCATGCTGGGTTTTTGAGCAAAATACAGTTTGCCATTGTCTATTACTCTAGTGGACAAGTTGAAATTGATGTTTGGTCTTTTTAGGAATAGATTGGTAGGGAATTCCTTGGGTTTTGACTCTGCTTGTGCTGTCCTCCCTTTCTAGACTGTTAACCTTGCTCTGTCCACAATTTGCGGATCCTTTTTGAGCTATTTGTGTCTGATCTACTCATGGAGTATGCAGGCCCTTTCTTGCTTTCCCGCCCCTGCCCCTCCGTGCTCTTCTGAGTTAAACTTCAAGTCACAGTGCTCTACTCACATCCTCCTAATCTTGATCTGCCCACATCTGCCTCCTTACCTTTGCTCTAGTGACCGCAGCCCTCCTCCCCTATCACCCTTAACATCTCTTAAATCCTCCCCAGCTCAAGGCCTCAAGACTAACTCAAGCCCACACTGGTTTATACTGCTCTCCTCCTCTCTGAACATGATCTGGGACTGTTATTTTGGCTTAGCACACAGTCTTATATTGTTGAATATTTTTGCATTTAGTCCCCCCCTTTTCTAATTGGATTATAAGCTCTTTGAGAGAAAGACAATGTCTTACATTTTCTTGTGTGTTCAATGGTTCATCGCTCAGATCTTTGTAGAGATGGCATAAGAAAAATACAGTTTTTGCTGGATTTTTTTGGTTGATTGTCATCCGTGGGTGCTGACTTCCAGTTTGCCTCTGGCAATGAATCAGGGGCATCAGACTGGGTGACATTTCCCAGAGGAGCTATTGGTCATCTCATTCTAAATCTTTAGTTTGTAGTACAAGTTAATTCTAGACTTTGGACCTTGGAAATTCTGTTTCTTAAACATTTCAGGCTAGGCCTAGGAGCCAAAATTACTACTTTGGCATTTGATGTGGCAGCTTGCTCATTTGGGAGGCTTTTTTCTTTGACTTTCTATTGAGTAACTTGAAATAGCCGAGGCAGCTTGCCAGAGCAATTGTGATGACTAAACTTCATTGAGATATCCCCCTCCACACCCTCCTACCTCATTGGCTTTATAAGGTTGTTTTCTGTAGCTTTATTTGGGGCTCAAAAGTTAATGGATGACTGGGCATCCTTTTGAAACTCTTGGGGTCATTTTTTCAGCTCTTCCTTTCCACTGGCTAGTTTCTCTTAGTGTCCAAAGCAGCAGGCAGTGTTTTTAGGTAATGTGGAGCTAATACAAGGGGAGGAGAGGTTCTTTCTTTCATAACTTTGGAACAATCTGCTGCATAGCTCAGACAGTTATGAAAATGCCAAATTTAAAGTTCAACAGACAGAACTGTAGTCAAAAGGAAAATGAGGGAGTCCCGGACTCCAGTTGACTACCCCTCCTTCCTCCCACCAAGAATAGCTGTCTCGTGTTTGAACCCAAGGATCTCTCTCACATGTTCAGTTTGATTACCACTGGATAGGGAGGGAGGGATAGTTTGGAATCTGTAGCTTTAGGATCACTTGCTTGAGAGTCTGTATTATTACTAATGATTAGTGTTAGTGCATGCTGGGATTTTCCACTCATGGAAATCTACCCGCTTGACCTCTGGGTCATTCAGCCTGGATTGCTCATTAACGTGAACTCCATCTCTTAATTTTAGAAGGCCCAGGAATCCATCCAGCAGACCTGTTCCACTCTGATCTTCCTTCATCTCTGTTTTCATCATGGCACAAACTTTCACCACCTCCATTTCTGACTGTTTGAAATCCAAATACTCTGTCAGGCTTTGGAGTTGCTCCTTCCTATACACTGTTATCTCTGACCAAGTCCCCACATCTTCCTTCGTTCAGCTAAGCTCCCTTCCTCACTGCCTCACAAAGAGGCCGCATCCCCAGATTTTCCTATCTCTTGATTTACATTTTATCTTCCTCTGGAATATTGTCTCTTTACCTTTCCATTTACTGATTCTACCCACCCTCAGAATACTAGTTCAGACCTGTTAACTCCTCTCTTTCCTTTCTCCCGCTCGCACTCGCGTGCTCTCTCTCTCTCTCTCTCTCTCTCTCTCATATCTCCTTTTTTCCTCCACAAATTTGAAGGTTGTGTTATGTGCCAGATATTTTTCTAGCTCTCAGGAGTATGTTGGTGAACTGAACAGACAAATTCTTTCTCTCAAGGAGTTTAGTCTTTCTCAAGAAGCCTTAATTTAGTAAGGTCAGTTCCCACTGCTCTTTCTGACCTTACAATACTTTTACTTGTAGTGTTTTTTCTTAATTTTATGTACTTACAGTACACAATAAAAACCTATATAATTCAGAATTAAATATCTAGTTTAATTATGTAATATACAAATACAGATGTTTGAAAGATATTTATTTATTTTAGACAGAGGAAGGGAGGGAGAAAGAGAGGGAGAGAAACATCAGTGGTGGTTGCCTCTCACATGCCCCCCACTGGGGACCTGGCCTGCAATCCAGGCATGTGCCCTGACTGGAAATCAAACCAGCAACTCTTTGGTTCCCAGGCTGGCGCTCAATCCACTGAATCACACCAGCCAGGTAAATACAGATTTTTTTAAATACATATTTTGATCACATCTTTACAATTGGACTGTAAGTTGCTTACAGAACAGGGACCTTCCTGTTTCTGAAAACTTAAGAATCTCTCAGTATCCATTAGGTCTCCTTTGTTTTCAAGGAACCAAAAACCCAGTTCAAATTATTTTAAGCAAAAAGTGAATGAGGTGGCTTCTGTGACTAAAAGGACCAAGGATATGGTTGGTATCTGGCTATGACTTGATTCAGGAGCTTGATTTTCATTTTTCCATTTCTCGGCTCTGCTTCCTCAGCTCAGCTCTGTTCTCAAACAGGCTTGCCATTCATGGTGGCAAGGTGGCTGCCGCTGGCTCAGACTCTCCTTGTCCCCAGGTCTTGCAACTCCAAACACGACCTGCAGGTAACTTCCACCATCTTTGAGGAGGGCAGAGGTGGAATCAGCTTTACCAAAAAATGCATGGATTAAGAGAGGGGGAGGATATGGATGCAAGGAAGGAAAAACATTAAGTATTTATCACATCCTCGCATTCTGGAAGTTTTAGTAGCTATTGGTTGGTTGGATTAACTCTTGTCTATTTTTACTTTGTATTTAATAGGGTAAAGTCAATAGTCATACTCTTCAAGGAGGAATATTTGCTGTTTTTTATTTTACTGAAAGTAGCTTGATGGCCTTTTCTTGGAACACTACTATTCATAGGTTACTAATAATATCAGTCACTGAGAGATGTGGTATAGAAAGTGGATTGAAGCTGATACATGTCTTCCTTCTCTCTGCTCTCATGACACTGTGTGCAATGCACACCCCTTTGATTTATTATTTTACTTTGTTTGTTATAGGTGTTTTACACTGGTTTCTTCCTGACTACCCTGGTAACTTTGAGGGAGGACTATTCTCAGAGCTCCTGGAATGTGCTCAAATAAGTATTTGCAATAAGAGTAAGTAAGGGAGAACACTGGCTTGGGAACCCAATGATCTGGGTTTCAGGCCTAGATCTGCAGCTAAACGGCTGTGTGATCTCTGGCAATTCCTTCCCCTTCTCTGGGCTTTGGTTCTCCGCTCTGTCCAACAGCGATTTTGAAGGGCCCTCCTTTTACTCAGTTTGTAGAAAACCAAACAAGTAGGGCAAAGAGCAAGACTTGGCAGGGCATTCCAGCATTTTGTTTCCTGGGGAACAGTTTTGAGAGGGCTGATTACCCTTGTGATAAGAGGTCTTGGTAAGAGAGATGGAGGGCAGAACCTGATGAAAGCCTCAATTGTCTTCTTATATAACATTTGCTGGAAAGGTACTAGGAATTAATATTCTTCAGATGGCTGAGGTGACATCATGTGTTTGTGAAAGGGCTAAAAGCAGGTGAGGCAGATTTTGTGGAAAAAGACTGGCAGTCAGGCCTGGTTCCCAGTGGGGAACCTGGGCTGATCTCATGTTCTGCCAGCTCTGAACAGAACCTGTGGGAGTCGCAGCTCCTGTCCCCTAGGTGTCAGCACTTCAAGGACGAGGGAAGGACATACCTGTATTACTCTTCCAAAGATTACATCTTTCTGTGGCCTGCCCTCCTACCCCCACTTTCCCCTCGAAAATGTGGGATTCATAAGAGGGGGTTCTCTGTGACTCAGAGACAATACCTGGAGGAGAATAAATTTTGAGAGAGGGAAAGAATAGGGCTAATATCTCTGGATTGAAAGCTATAGACTGAACAAAATCCTTTTGTACTCTGCTGACTGGTGAATCCTTGGGTGTTCTCTGAAGTGAGGACATTGTTCAGAGGATTGTGTCACCTGCATTGCCAGGTGTTTTATAATTTAGTGTCTACATGTTTGTTGGTGTGGCAGGTCCCGGACTGCTTTTGTTAAATGATCAGTATCTTATTAGGGCTTGTTTTCCTTCCAGTTTCATCCTTCATGTGACCCATCAGCATCTCTCTGAAACAAAAATGAACCTCCTTCTAACTCCAAGGACAGATACAGTGAGGATTTGAGTTGTGTGCAAGCATGGCCAAGGAGTCAGCAATCCCAGGGGGAGCTTTGCTGGATATGTCTGCTGATCCTGGGTTTGAACTCATGCATCCAAACATTCCTTGCCAGGTTTTGATCTGACATATTTTGGAAATGATGGAATGGTAATCCACCAGTGGATTTCAATGTCATGGCCAAGCTTGCTGTCCAGAGAGGCAGCTTCCAATATTTACTTGAAGAATATTCAATGCAGAACTGAGAGTGAGCTCATATAAATGGAGAAATGGAAACCACGAATTCCTCACTCCTTTGGTGCCTGTTTGCTGGGCTGTTTTCTCCTTAGCTGGAAGGGCGGTGCTCAACACAACATGTAGTTTGGTTTGGTTGGGTTTTTTAGTGAGCTACATATAACGCACATATCATAAAATTCACCCTTTTAAATTGTAAAATTCAGTGTTTGTTTGTTTTTTAAAGTATATTCGGAAAGTTGTGTAACTATCACCACTACCCAGAACAGTACAATTAAGTTTTGACTTGAATCTTGGATGAAATATCAACCAAAGGTCAATTCTGAAACTCAGAAAACTTGTTGTAAGACTTTGGTCCCTTTTGCAAGGGAAGCTGCAGTTTTTGTTTAAGTGTAATTTTTAAAAAATGTAATGGAAAAAATGGGACATTGAATTTTTATTAGGCTTGTTTGCTTGATTCCTTTTGTCTGCTACTGATGATTTATAAATCTATGGTCTTTAGGTTGGAACTTACTACTGTGGCTATGTTATAATAAAGAATATTCAGAACAAAAGCAGTAAGACTGTTTGCTTTCTTTTCTCTTTCTTTGTCAAGCCATGTTCATTAGGGCAGGGCTGGGCCTGTTTTGTTCTCCATCACTAGCACGGGGTCTGCCATACAGGAGGGGCTCAGCAAAGATTTACTGAATAAATGGGCTGTGTTAGATGCCCAGGGGAGGTCATTTTTGGCATGTATCAGTCCAAGTAGTTCATAGTGACCTTTGTACTTTGGCTTTGTGGATGGTCATGGCATTCATCCATATCCCTGAGATAACAGCTGCTTCTAGAAAGTGGGAGCTTGACTTCTTCCCATGTAGTTCTAGGACTGACAAGGACCCCATCACTCCCAGCTCCCAGGAACTTTCATCCAACTGTTACTGGATTTGTAAAGCCTTCTTGAGTTGTTATGGTGAAGCACAGTGTGGGTAGTGTGACTGTGCATGTCTTTGAGTGTGCACACGTGTGTGTGTGCATACTTGCCTGAGCACACAATAAAACTGTGAGGAATTCCTTCATGTTTTTATAAATTGCCCCTTTCTTCTTTCTGCCATTGTAGTTTGTGGGTAGGTCAGGGTGCAGAGGGGCCTCCAATCTGGGCACATGGCCCAGGCGTGCTGGCATTTAGTAGCCTATTGTTTCCTGCCCCTTATGTGCATGGGCAGAGGTCTGGGGCTGGCACAGCTGCCTTCTTGGGGACTATTGTTTGTCTTTCAGCAGCAGCAAAAACCTGAAGCAGCACATTTTACCTTGGACAGAGCAGCCATTCTGTCTTAGGGCTACAGGCCTGGAGATGGGGTTAGTTGTAGTCTCCCTTAAATGTCTGGGTGGATGCTCCAAGGATGGAAGCCAGGGAGGTTTCTCCCTCCTGGCAGGTTGCAGGGGGAAATGCTCAGTGCTGCCAAATCACAGATCAACTCCTGTGGCAGGTAGTATCTGTTAGCAGAGACTCACTCTTCTTTTGCTGGATCAGGAGTGGGGATATCGCTTTCTCACTTTCTCTGCCCTCTGAGCTTACTGGCAGACCTCAGGGTGTCTTCACAGGACAAGAAAAGCATTTCCTCCAAAGCTGTCTTGTTGTAGAGTAGATCTCGGAAGCAGGGAAGGGATCCATCTCTGTTGTGGACTGGCCAAAATGTGGGCTAGTTAGTGAGTCAGTGTGCTAGTGCATGCTTGCCTCTGTGGGCCTGAATCACCCCTTAGCTGGAAGGTGGAGAAGTGCACGTTTCAGGGCTGGGAGCTATAGAAACTGATTTTTGCAGAAATACTTTCAGAGATTCCAGACTCATGTTCTGTGCCTCTTGTCTTGTTGCCCCACTGTCAGCCTCTTCAACAAGGTGGACAAACCTTAATTTAGCTTTAGCCCCACTTGTACCTAATTGTATGACTTTTTTGTAAATTACTTAACTAGTCTAACTTCAGTTTTCTCATCTGTGCAATCAAGAAAGATAATTGGGGACTTAGAGACTAGTTGTGAGTGTTAAATGAGGTAATGTATATAAAGGATGCTCAAGTGAACACATGTTCCCTTTCCTTCAGGGCCTGGAAGGGCCTAATGGAACACTTTGGCTTCCACCTCTGCAATGTCCCCTTCTCCATCTTCCAGCTGAGGGGTGATTTAGGCCCTTAGAGTCAGTTTGGACTAGAGCCCTGGCTCACTAACTAGCCCACATTTCAACTAGAATCACTTTGTGTTGCGCTGCCCCCTCATTGAGGCACCTGAGAAAGTCGGTGGAATGCCGTATTGGTTGGATATGCTTGGGGGCCTCTTAATTCACGTATCTCAGAGGTCTCCTCTGAAGTGCTTGTTTCTTGGATAGGACAGCCTTGAAGTGGTGTACCTGTGGAACTTCATGGGTATCAAGGGAATTTGCCTAGCCCCCTCTTTTTGATGGAGGGTGGGCATCATCCATTTTACCATGTTCCTTTCTACTTTGTTGGTTAGTGAGATTATTGAGGCAAAGTCTTAAATAAATTACAGGTCACTCAGATGGGGCTGATAGCCCCATCATCCATCCATATCCTCTTCCACTTCTGCTATTGGTACCTTTTCACTGAAAAAGCCCTAATTCTTATTGAGTGGACCAATTGTGAGTAATATCAATGAAGGTCCTTTCCATTTACAGTCTGCCCACCCAGTGGCTACCACTGCTAGCTATGACCTCTATCTGTCAATAGATGGAAGGAGCACAGATGCCTCTAGGCATAGTCTCGGTAAAGGCTGTTGCCTTTAAGAGACCCAGAAATTCCCCAGCAAAAACCATATGCCTGACATGCCCTCTGCAGATCTTCCTCCCAACACCCTTGTAATCAGACTCCCAGAAAAACACAGAACAAGAGAGCTTTGATGAGTGATGTGGTAGGCGGCTTTTCTGCGCAGCCTTCTGTCTGCTAGAAACAATCCTGTGGTGCTCAGTTTCAGTTCAGGTGAGGTTACTGCAGAGCTGGTTGGCATTGGTGGTTGGCAAGGGGGAGGTGTGGGGACAAAGAAGGTGAGAATGGCACTGATAGGTCAGCTGAGATCACCCATAAATGAACAGATACTTATGCTACATCTTGGTGTCTGTGAAAACAGAACTAAAAAAATGAAGATGGGGATAGATTATGGACCCCTACGTACTTTTGGGAACGCTAAGTGTGCCATTTACCCATCCTTCATTGCTTCATAAAAGGAGTGCTTGGCATATTTTTCAACATTATAGCCCTGATCCTGGATTTGCCTCTGTTTATCCACAACTCAGATGAAAACTGTATATTTCCCTGCCTCATGCAATAAATAGCACAGATAGAAAGCATCGTTACAGCTCTACTATTTGGGAATGAATTTGTAGCATGCATAGGAAAGGCGTAATAATATAGGTGCTCTTTTTTTCCTGGGATTAGAGTCACTGTCACATCCTAATGCATTGAGCTGAACAGGATTAGAGGGGGAAGGGATGACAGAAATGGCTCCATTGTGACTCAGATGGTGATTGTAACATAACTTCAGCAGGATACGCACTGCAGGCCTTCTCTGTGCTGACAAGCAGTCTGGCTTTGACAGCGCTTCCTGTGGGTGCCAGGTCTCCTGTCAGTAACAGATGCAGTATTGCATTTGAGGCAGATCTGATTGCAGCTGGAGCAGCCATTGCTGTAGTTACGGAGAGGGTGTTTGCTAGCCCGTACGAGGATTCTGGCCCACAGAAATCTGCCAAGCTGGAGCTTAACCAGAAATATTTCTAGCTTTGACAAAACAGGGGTTCTGAGCTGAATCAGTGGGGAGGAAACAACAGAGCTATGAGTGATATTTGTTGGTGAAAAAAAATCAACTTCTTTAAGGCTGATTTACATTCTATGATATTGGAAACTATGGAATCTGTTTGACAGTGGATGATTTACTTACCTGGAGGTCCTGGTGCTTGTTTCATTCTTGATTCCCACTATTTGAACTTGAGCAGGGTCCTTTCTATCTCCCTTAAAATATCCTGACCTTAACCCTAATTCATAAAGATGTGGAAAAGCATTTTGAAATGATGGGAGAAAGTATAAAAAGTAGGAGCCTGAGCTCTAAAGTCAGACTGCTTGTATTTGGTATAGCTTGACTTTTTTAAGAATCAGTTTTATCATCTTAAAATGGGGATGAAAGTAATACCCAACAGGATGGTTGGAAGAAAATTCATTATGCTCTTTGGTAGAAGAGAACTCAAATTTTGGCACTGTGCCAGAAATACAGTAAATTGTTCAATAAATAGTAGCTCTAAATATTATTATGTCTAATAAGTACTTTCTCTTAAATGATTCAGCAGATTCCTGGTTCCAGTGTTTTTTAGTAGTTTGGAAAAAGTTGGTGGAGTTTAGGATCATCATCATCATCATCATCATCATAGGCTTTAAGTTCCCCAGAGGACAGGGATCAAGTAAAAGGAAGGAGTAAACATTGGCATGTATTGCTCTCTGTCTGACTGTCTTGCTTTTTTTTGTTGTAGAGATCCGCGCTCAGCTCACAGAGCAGATGAAATGCCTGGACCAGCAGTGTGAGCTCCGGGTGCAGCTGTTGCAGGACCTCCAGGACTTCTTCCGAAAGAAGGCTGAGATTGAGATGGACTACTCCCGCAACTTGGAAAAGCTGGCAGAGCGCTTCCTGGCCAAGACGCGCAGCACTAAGGACCAGCAATTCAAGTAAGGACTCCTTGGCTGTCACTTTTATTAGAGACCTTGGGAATGGGGTCTGAGATGGTGGGAGGCAGGGTGTGCCACCTGGATCCAGTTGGATTCATGAAGCAGGTAACCCTGTGACTTCAAATTGGCTAGAGGTTGAGAGCCCTCAAGGATTTCTCCTTTTCCAGATCAGCCTTACATGTAGTACAACACACTGGAGACATCACAATAGATAATGAGCCATGCTAATAATAACAGCAAACACTTTCATAGTTCTTCCTATATGGCAGACATGGTTCTAAAGGGTTTACATGCATGTTAACTCAATCACCACAACAGCTCTATGTGGTGGTTATTGTTATATCCCCAATTTACAGATGAGGAAACTAAGTCATAAAAAAGTTAAGGAACTTGCCCATTATACACAGACACCCCCTACTAGTAAACAGAGCTGGAATTTAAACCCAGGCCGTGTGGTTCTAGAGTCTGTATTCCTTTTGTTGTTGTTGTTGTTCAAGTACAGTTTTCTGCCTTCCCCCTCCACCCCTCCCCACCACTTCAGCCCTCCCCACTTCCTTCCCCTAGAGTCTGTATTCTTAACCATTTCACCAAATTAGAAGAAATGAATAATGTAGCTATACTTCTATATTGCTGCCCAGATACTTGTAAAGTCTTTTTCTTTTACATTTATAGTTATATTATACATTTGGCCCCTCCAGTCTGTTCTCACTGCCATCGCCCTAGTTTAAATCATCATCTTTGTTAGAACAATTGCATTACTTACTATATCATCTATAGCAGAGGTTCTCAACCCCAACTGCACATTAGAAATCCCTGGAGAACGTTTTAAAATGCTGAAATGTGGCCCTGGCTGCTGTAGCTCAGTGGATTGAGCACGGGCCTGCGAACCAAAGGATCGCGGTTCAATTCCCAGTCAGGGTACATGCCTGGGTTGCAGGCCAGTTCCCAACATGGGACACATGAGAGGCAACCATACATCGATATTTCTCTCCCTCTCCCTCTCCCTCTCTCCTGCCCTGCCCTGCCCTTCCCCTCTAAAGATAAATAAATAAAAAATAAAAATAATTAAAAAAAAATAAAATGCTGAAATATGGGCCCCACTCCAGACCAATTAAATCTGAATCTCTGGGAGTAAGGCCTGAGTAACGATATGATGTAAAAGCTTCCCAGATGGTTCTAATGGTTGACCAGCATGGAGGACCACAGTCTACAGCTTCTCCCCATTCCAGCCTGGCTGATCCACTATTATCAGGTTTAGTGTTCCTGGAACACACTTCAGGCAGTTTCTCTGTGCAGTGGCTCCCCGCTGTCTGTGTATCTATGGTCTTGATACTCAAGGTGTGATCTCCCATTATCAGCATCACCTAGGATGTTGGAAATACAGAATCTCAGGTCCCACCCCTAGATCTACTGTGATGAGATCCCCACAAAGGTGGACATTCCTAGGCTTGGTCCTCAAGCCCCCCCTCCACATCTGGCCCAAGTAGCTTTCCAACCTTATTTCCTGTTTCTAGTTCACTGTATCTTAGCTAAACAGAATGTTGACTCCTGTGGGTCTTAACAGGCTTATCCTGTTATTTGAGCTTACATGCCCATTCTTCACATCTCCACAAGTCTAAACCATACCTATGTTTTAAGACCCATCTCAGAAGCAATCTGTTCTAAGAGACTTTCCTGATTCTCCCAGAAGAAAGAATGTTTTCCCTCTTCTGAATTTGTACAGCATTTTATTTGTTCTTTTATTAGGACATTCAGCACTGTCTGCCTTGTATTATCTCCTCTCTGTGGATTGGATACACTTTTCTAATTCATCTTTCAGTCTCCCATAGTGCCTAACATAACATGAAGTATATAACAGATGGTCACTAAATATTGGATGAGTGAACGAATGAATTTAAGAATTAATGCCAAGTATATCTTTCCCTATTTTCTATTTTTATTTATCACTCTAATAATTGAGGAAACAAACATCCTTTACAAGCCAGCTCTGAGCAATGATATGGAGGCTCAGATTGAGGATAATATGTGACATTCTTGGTTTAGCCAGAATGAGAATTTCTACAGGATGCTCTATCCTCAGAGTCCCTTATCTTTTCCAAGTCCTGTTCTCTTTATGATAAGCAGTTCTGAGAGAATAAAATGCTATTTTAGTATGCGATAAAGTGATTCAAAGTTGGATTTATTCTTTTAATAATCTCCTCCTAAGTTTAAAACATCACTTTAGTTTTACTAGTATTCTCAGCCTAAGGACATATTTACTACAAATTAAGGTCCAGATGTGCCACTCTTTAAATTATCTGAATTGCTCTGATTAAGATCACATAGAAGGAATAGGGTGTTTTCTCCAAGGCTGAAAGAATTGATTTTTCTGATAGAGCTGGTACCTGGCCTCATTTTTCCCCAAACAACCAGTGAGTATTTACAGAGAGCCAGCTATGTGCTTCATGTTGTACAGGTTTTGGAAAACATAAGAGTAGTTTATTGTGTGTATCCAGAGAAGGCCAAATATTGTTGTGGAGAAAAGATGTTTAATACAGGGAGCAATTAAAGGATAAGGCAATGATGATCTCATTGAGATCATTACTTTATGTAGAATATAGATATGAGAAGAGGTCAGAGGTAAATCATCAGAGATAGATAAAGGATCTAGAATAGTCAGGAGAATTTTCTAGAAGCAAGTGAGATTTTAGATTAGACTTTAAAGATTTATGTGGTAGAGAACAGTATTACAAGTGAGAGGAAGTAGGGGTAAAAGTACAGGGCCTAGTGAGGATCCAGCTTCATAAAAAGGAAGATTCTTGAACATTCATCCAACAGATGTCCATTACACATTCCTTGAACTCCTTTACACCAGACATTGTGCCTTGGGATACAGCAGTGAATAAGCGTGTTGTCTTCCACATTGCACTTAACAGAAGAATGAGGAAGCAGCCGTTAAACAGATCACACAATTAGATGAGTTGAGGTGAGTGTTACGAAACTAAAGTACAAGGTACTACAAGAATTCTAAGAGGGAAACTTCACTCCTTTTTCTGTCACTTTATGGCTAGTTTACTTTAAAACCTTCCTGTCTGATCTTATCCTGAGTAACAATCTACTTATTCAACAAACTCCTCATTAATTCCTACTGGATACTGTGCTCTGTACTGATTCCTACGGAGGCTAAGATAAGCTCTAGAATCCTGGCTTACAGAGAAGAGAGACATGTAGACAACGTAATGTACAAAGGCCTTTAATAGAAGTATGAGCAAAGTATTGTGAGAACACAGGTATTTTTCAAAAACAGTGGAAGATAAAGGTAGACAAGTAGACACCAAATAATGGGTCTTTGACAGACAAGCAGAGAAGTTCAGATTTGATACGGCAGTGTGGTAGTGAGCCCTCTGGGTTCTTGTGTGAGGGTAGAGGCATGGGAAAAGATGTGGTAGAAGAATGAATTTTTTATGCCAGAGAATGCCAAGATGGAGGTTTGGGGGCAGGGAATTCATGCACATTGTGGTAGCAGCAAAGGACGGAGGGAAAGGAATATATTCAAAATGTATTTGAAAAACTGAACAGGTCTGGGTAAATGATTGGGTAAAGAACTGTAATTGTCAGGGGTGACCCACTGTCTCTAACCTGGCAACTTAGAAGAGTTATGGAATCTACGATAAAAGTTGAGGAAAGTTATGAAAGTTACAAAAAATGTTGAGGAAAGACCTCTTTGTGAATGGTGAGCCAACTTTGGACATGGTCATTTTGGGGCAGTGGGAGGCCTTCAGGCATTCACACGGAAGGTTGCACTTCTTGAGATAAGAGGGTATGACTGGGATTAGATAGCATAAACTTCAGTATAGAACTGATTGTGGAAGATACTGGATTGGCCAAAAAGTCTGTGAGGGTTATTCTGTACTATGTGATGGCTGTAGCAGTGCTTAGTTGTCTTTAACCTCAGTTGAAACAATTTTGTTAGATTGTATTGTGACAGCTATCATATCAGCATGCATTAAAAAAAACTTGCTGAAAAATAGAGATCTTCCAATTAAGATGGTGGTATAGGCAGATGTGACTCTCCTCTTTGCACAACCACATCAAAATTACAACTAAACTATAGAACAGCCATCACTCAGAACTGTCAGAAATTGAGTTGAATGGAAGTTTGACAACTATGATATTAAAGAAACCACATCTATCCAGACTGGTAGGAGAGGTGCAGATGCAAAATGGGCTGGGCCCACACCCACGTGTAGTGGATAAAAATTCAGGAGGGCTATCTCGGGAATGAGGAGTCCAAGCCCTACACTGGGCCCCCCAGCCCAGCGTTCCAGTGCCAGGAAGGTAAGTCCCTACAACCTCTGGCTACAAAACCATCGGGGATTGAATCGATGGAAAGAACTTTTGGAGCCCCAAGCAATTCCTCTTAAAGAACCCACACATGGGCTCACCCACTCAGACTCACTCCCTCTGAGCTCCAGCACCAGGGTAGCAGCTTGAAAGGCACCAGTGTCATACTGGGAGAAACTGAAGTGTCTGGCATCAAGGCACACAGAAGCCATTGTCCCTTTTCTAAACCCTCCCCGCACAGAGCTGGGAAGCTGGTGCCATATCTGAGACTCCATCAACCTGGCTAATACAGTTTGACCTGCCTCAGGAATCCCCAGAGACTACCACACCCAACTTATAGGTCCATCCAAGCTGCTTTTTCACATGAGTGGCTGGTTTTGGCTCATGCTTCATAACTTCCTAAATCCTATCAAACAGCAGCTATCCTACATTCACAGCTTGGCGTCACCTGGGAATCTCCAAGCCCAGCACAAGTAGCAGCCATCTCAGATTGCTTTATAGCTCAGACCGAGTGACCTCACGCAAAACACAGGTGTGGGCTAACCTTGGCGGCCTGCACCATCTAGGGAACCCTAGGGCCAGGGCACCCAGTGGACAGCCACAGACTATATCAGAGCACCACCACCCTACCTCTGCACAGCTGATCCTCCACGGATGGTGAGGGTTGGTGATAAGTGGTCGGAGCCAGCCCTTGTAGCTGACTGGTCTGGGTAAATCCCTTCCACTGATCTGCCAGCAGCAACCAAGGTTCAACTACAAGGGGAGAGTGAACTCAGCCCACATGAAGGATGCACCTCAAGTACCCAACTTAGGAGATAGGGGAGGCTATGCACTGGACCCTATAGGACACCTACTACATTAGGCCACGTTACGAAGACATAGAATCAAAGCAGCTCTACCTAATACAGGGAAACAAACACAGGAAGGCTGCCAAAATGAAGAGACAAAGAAACATGGCCCAAATGAAAGAACAGATCATAAGTCCAGAAGAAGAACTAAATGAAATGCAGATATGCATTCAATCAGATGCAGAGTTCAAAACACTGGTTATAAATATGCTCAAGGAACTTAGTAAGGACCTCAGCAGCATAAAAAAGATCCAGTTAGAAAGGAAGGATACACTAATTGAAATAGAGACCAATTTACAGGGAAAGCAAAAGTAGAGTGGATGAAGCTGAGAATCAAATCAATGATTTGGAACATAAGGAAGCAAAAAGCAACCAATCAGACCAACAAGAAGAAAAAAGAATAAAAAGAAATGAAGATAGTATAAACAGCCTTGAAAGGTCAACATTCACCTCATAGGGGTGCCAGAAGGAGAAGAGAAAGACCAAGATATTAGAAATCTATTTTCCTACTGGAAAATATTGTGCCTAGTTGGAAATTGTGCCTAATTGTGCCTACTGGAAAACAGATTTCTAATATCTTTCATGGTTTTTTCATTGAAAAAACCATGAAAGAAAAACTTCCCTAACTTGGTAAAGGAAACAGACATGCAAGTTCAGGAAGCACAAAGAGTCCCAAACAAGATGGATGTAAAGAGGTCCACTCCAAGACACATCATAATTAAAATGCCAAAGGTTAAAGATAAAAGAAGAGTCTTAAAAGCAGCAAGAGAAAAGCAGTTACCTACAGGGGAGTTCCCATAGGACTGTCAGCTAATGTCTCGAAAGAAACTTTGCAGACCACAAGGGACTGGCAGGAAACATTGAGTCATGGAAAGCAGAGACCTACAGCCAAGTTTACTCTATCCAGCAAAGCCGCCATTTAGAATCAAAGGGCAGGTAAAGAACTTCCCAGATAAGAAAAAAACTAAAGGAGTTCATTGCCACCAAACCATTATTATATGAAATGTTAAAGGGACTTATTTGAGAAAAAGAAGATCGAAACTATGAACAATAAAATGGCAAAAAATACAAATCTATCAACAATTGAATCTAAAAAACAAACTAAATGAACAAGAACAGAGACAGATTCATAGATACAGAGAGTGTTTTGAATGTTGTTAGATGGGAGCGGGAGTTTGGAGGAATGAGGGAGGAGGTGAGTGAATTAAGAAGTACAAACAGGTATTTTACAGAATAGCCATGGGGATGTAAGTGCAGTATAGGAACTGGAGTAGCCAAAGAACTTACATGCATGACCCATGGACATGAACAATGGTGGGGGGATTGCCTGAGGGAATGCGGGGTCCTTGGTGGAGGAGGGCAAGGGAGAAAAGTCAGGACAACTGTAATAGCATAGAAGAGAAATTTATCAGAATTGGTGAATTTTTGTGTAGCCATTTTAATATTGAAGATAGAAAAATACGCAACTTTTTGACATGTTGTGCTTTATTACTTCAAGAAAGGTAAAAATGCAACTGAAACACAAAGAAAAGATTTGTACTGTGTATGGAGAAGGTGCTGTGACTGCCTGAACGTGTCAAAAGTGGTTTGCAAAGTTTCTTGGTACTATTGACATTTCAGCCAAATAATTCTTTGCTGTGGGGCTGTCTCATGCATTTAGAGCTGTTAAGCAGCACCCCTGGCACGTACCCACTAGAAACCAATAGTGGGAGATAGCCAACATACTCAAAATACTCAAACCAATAAGGTTATTGGTGCAAATTTTAAAAAGGTCTTTCATTTTATGCAATAAACCATACAGACTTTTTGGCCAACCCAATATGAAAGTGTATAAACTCAGGGGAGAGAAAAAGAAGAATAACAAGCTAAGACCAGAACCCATGGCTTGGGCAGACCCAATGTCAGAGAGGAGTAAAAGTTTCTGCTAGAAGTAAGTTACCAGAAGGGGGGGAGGAGAAAAAGAGGAAGGGAAAGTAGGAAGGAAAGAGGGAGAGATTTTTTTAAGCATTAAAAGGATAGGAGGTAATGTAGGATAGTGTTTTCTAGTAGAAGTAGAAGATCTGTAAAAGTTAACTCCAGCAATTTCTTACAGATGCTCTCCCATGTAGAAGACATTGTGTGAGATGCAAAGATTAAAGTGAGCCCCAAACCTAGGAGCTTTCAATCCATTAAAGTGTAACATGAAATTGCTGGGTTTTCTAGGTCAAAAATGGCCTTATAGTAACCATTTCATATGGTCAAAGGTCACCCAGTGTCTCAGCCTATGAGAAGAAGAGATGAGACATGCATACAAATGCATTGAATCCAGGCAAGATGGCAAGAAACTCAGAGAGTCCAGGCAATATCCACTTTCGTAGATAATTCGTTCCTAAAAATGTACAGAAAAGTCAAATGGTTGAATGTCAAACCAGAGTTTTACATGGAGTAGATAGGTTCTGTTGCTATAAGTATATATGTGAAATTCTGAATTACACCTCACCGGATGTACTTTCAGCATTTTGTATCTGGTCTTTTTGTCACAGTTACACCCATGGTATGCCTTACTTAAGTCTGGTGAGCATCTGAAGAGCTGCTGATGGTTTCCATCTACCCTTGTCTTATTAATACAGTGGTGAGACTACTTCTCAACGCAACACTAGCGATAGCACTTCATCTTTCCAGTTTCCACATCCTTATGTTGCAAAAGGGAAGCAAGTATTCGGCTATTTGCACACATAAGCGTTACTACACAGAGACAGCCATGCTGCTAACACTGAAATGGCACTTGGTAGGCAGCACCACCAGGCCAAGCTTGAATCATTTGTTAGCAACTGAAAAGTCAACATTTTTAGTCCAGGAAAGGCTTTTTAGACATGCCCGTGTATTTGTTTTGGTTAGGATATAGCTTGTGCTTTTGTAATAGACCCCAAATTATAGTGGGTTACACAAGATAGTGGTTGATTTTCCTCTTGTGTAAAAAATAGTCTGGGTGTTAGCCATACAGGGCTGTGTCAGGCTTCTTATTCCATCACAAGAATGTTGCCCGTGTCTATATGACCCAAGATGGCTTACTGCCACCATGCCCCCATTCCAGCCAGCGGGACATGCAAAAGGGCAAAGGGCAGGCACATACTTATTCTTTAAAGGTGCAGTTTGGAAGTGGCACATACATCTCTTCAGCTCACATTTGACTGGCCAGAACTTAGTTATGTAGCTATACTGAGCTACAAGCAAAGTTGGGAAGTGTAGTTATTATTCTGGGTAAGCTGAAAGTAGAGTTTCTATTAATATAGAAAAAGGGGAAACAGGGTCTATTAAAAGCCTCTGACACATTGTGATGTGTGAGAGGGCAGATGTATGACAGACCATAGCCACCCATCCATACAAAGTGCCATAAGTGCACAGAGAAGAAAGGTTTGTTCAGGCTGGGTTTTGGGTGGCATTGTATGGAGGTAAAGTTCAGTGAATGGGAAATGAAAAAATAAAAGTATCAGTACTAGGTATTTGTCCTATAAGTTTAATTCAGTTGAGACAATGCAAAAGTTGTAGAAGGAGGATAAAAAGATGGGGGAGGGCCCTGGCTGGGTGGCTCAGTTGGTTAGAGTGTCATCCTGTACACATCTCCAGTCAGGGCACATACTTAGGTTGCGAGTTTGGGGTGCATACAGGAGGCAACTGATCAATGTTTCTCCCTCCTTCTCCCTCCCTCCCTTCCTCCCACCTCCCCTCCTTTCTTTCTTCTCTCCATTCCTTTCTCTAGAATCAATAAACATATCTTTGGGTAAGGATTTAAATTTAAAAAGATGGGGGAGGAAGAATTTTGACAGAGAGAATAGTGTTGGTGACAGTTGGGAAAGACAAGGCTGGTGGGTAACTTGTGGGTTTTGCTGGAAAAAACAAAAAAGATACAGTAAATGGAATAGTGAAATAAGGTTTGAAAAGTTAAGAGGGATCAGAGATTACAGTGGTCCATAAATGCCAGGTGACAACGTTTGGGCTTTATTCTGTAAGCATGGGGAAGCCATTGGTAGTTTTTGAGCAAGGAACCTAATATGGCTGTGCTTTGGAGTGATAACTATGGCAACAGTGCATAAAATCAATTGGAGAAGAGACACTGGAAGGAGGAGACCTGTTAGAAAGGTCTGACAGTTGGCCTAAGGTTAATGTGGGCCTAAACTAAAATTGTGCCTTTGGAAATAGAAAGATGGGCCAAATGTAAGGGCAAAGAGCAAGTGAAGTCAAAGAAGCTGGAACAGAAAAAGGGTTGTGGGTTTCCTGGGTCTCTGGAGTAGCAGTTGTGCTTTATTTTCATTCACCAGTGAAGTGTAGCCTGGGTTTTGCTGACTTTCAGGCAGGTCCCTAGAATAGTTCATTCTCTGCCCAGAGCACCTCAGTGGGCACTTGTCACCTCCCCCAGAGCTGTAGCAGCTGTTGGTTCAGCAATGCCATGAATTTGTCTCCCTGGGCTGCCGGGCGAGCAGCTGCCAGCAGCAGCTCTGGACAGACGCGTCTCGGGAACATGGAAACTATTCAACTTGGGATGGGGTAGGGTGGCCAGGGCTGAAGTTAGTCCGTGTGGATTTATCCCATCCTTTTCCAGGCCACTTTTCACCCTGGCTAGATTTCAACTTCTCATATTAGTTCAGGCTGGGTATTCTGCTCAGGTTTGTTTGTTTTAAATATTTTTTTTATTTTTCACTTACACTTGGCATACAATATTATATTAGTTTCAGGTGCACGCCTCAGTGATTAGACATTATGCAACTTACTAAGTGACCATCCTGATAAATCTTGTACCCATCTGACACTATACGTAGTGCTGTACTTTATATCTCCGTGACTGTTCTGTAACCGCCAATTTGTATCTCTTCCCCTTTCCACTCATTCCGCCAACCCCCACCAAGTGACTGTGTGGGACAAATGTTGCTGAACTGCCCTTTTCATCTTCTCATGGACAACTTCTTACCCTGGCAGCCATTACCCTGCCACTCTTTGGCTTTGCTTTCTATTCTGCTTTGCTCCTGCTCACCTTTTGTCTTCTTCCACACTGTGCTCAGTGCAAACACCCTCATTAAAGCCCACACAGCTCTGATTCCTCTGTACAGTCTGACCCTGTGGTCCCATCATGTTCCTTCTCTTCCCCCTCCCCCATAGATTATTTGATTCTACCTTATTCTGCTTTGTGTAAGATAGGTAATACGGCTTCCTCCATCCCTTTGAATTGTGGGAGGACCCTGTTAATGTCTGAAATTCTATCTGCCTGGTTTGATTAAGAGCAGAGATAATATTATGTAAGGGTGGGAAGTCTTCCTAGGGAAGATGTTCTTCATTTTCTTTGGCTCCTTGAAGAGTATAAATGTATTCCTATTTGTTGCTGAGCCTTTGATTGTCTCTTTTAAATGGAATCTGTGTTAATATTGCCCAGCAGGACTTTAATTGATAATGTGCTGGCTGTTTTTTACATGGTCTTGCTGTAAATTACCTTTCAGTCATAGCTCAGTTGGTTTTGATCTCTTACTTTTAATAGCTCAGTGCTTTCTTTTATTTTGAGGTTGTGTTTTTTTCCTGTCGAGTTTTGAGAGGAATATGCCTACACTGCTATCCTGCTGTGTTCCTTACAGACCTTATGCTACTTTGTAACCCTCTGCCAGCATCTTTTCTTTTCTTACAGCGTTTCCTTCTCAGCACCAAATATTTGTTGAATATCTTAAAGGTATTGTTCTAGACTCTTAGAGGAGAGAAATCCAAAGAAGTAGAAGTGGTAGTTCTTTCTCATATGAATTTATCCCTAGTCAGGGATAAATTATACTTGAATACAGTAACACAGATCTTCAGTATAAGGCATATATGGTAAGTACCAAGTGTGTGCTACAGAAGGGTACAGTCAGGAAACTTAAAGGGGAGGACATGGGACTTGAACCAGACTTTGAAGAAAATGAATAGGATTTTGAAAGCTGGAGAGAGGGGGAATGTTGCAGACTGGAGGGGCACAGCAAGAAGAAAGTACAGAACACTTTTGGGATAGAGTGAGTAGGTTGGTTTGGCTGGGATAAACAAGTGCATATGGAGGGATTGGACAAAGGTAGACAGGATCATATCGTGAAGTGCCTTGAGTGTTGTCTCAGAGATTTGGCTCTATGCAGTAGACACTGGAAACCACTGAAGATCTGAACAGCTAATATCCAGACTGAGGTATGAACTCAGTTTAAGGAAGATTAACCTTGACCTTAGGGTCCTGATTTGCTAAATGACCAGAAACTTGAGACAGTGAAACCAGTTGCCACAGTAGATAATAAGGATCTAAAGGGTGGGATGGTAGGAATGAAAAGAATAGACATTGATCCTTCAGTTCATTTAGCAAAAATGTGCTGTGCTCTTAACCCTGTGCCAGACACATGCCACACCAGACAGATACTGCCCCCTGCACTCCTGGAGCTTACAGTCTTGAGACAGATGGAAAACACCTGGTGCAGGAAGAATCTATAGGACTTGCTGACTGATGGGATTCTGGTTTCAAATGAACTTGGAAGCAGGAAAGAGGGTTGTGAAGTTTCTTTTGGACTTGAGCGACTGGTAGATTAATGGTGCCATTAATAAAAATACTGAAGTTAGGAGAATGAGTTGTTTTTGAAAGCTTAGACTATGAGAAATTTGGTTTTTGAGTGTTAAGTTTAAGATATTGGAAGGATATCGAAGGTGAAACTTTATTAATTGACAAAAAATGAATGGCTGTATTCAGGGCTAAAGATATGGGCTGTATTTAGAGCTAAAAAGCCTGGGCTGTTGGTAGAGATTTGGACATGGTCATAGAGAGGTGATGGTTGAGGCTTCGGAACTATTTGATTTCCAACAGTAAGGTTTAGTGGGGAGAAGGGGAGCCATCCCTTGTATTGTCTGTGGTACTCAGATTGCAGGGAGTGAAAAGGGATTTAGAAGATACATTTATTTGTGCATTCATTCAGTATACATTTTGGGGACCTTACTGGAGATAGGAACAAGACAATATCCTATTCTCACTGACATTAAATTAGCAGTCTATTAAGGAGATACATATGGTAAATAAACCTGCTTATTTGGCTGGTTATGAGTTGTGTAACTATGGGAGATATGTGAGGGAGCAGGACCTAGGTATCTCAAGAATCTGGTAGACATTTCACCTGCAACACTCCTTTCAGTGGGAGGTTAGGTACACACTTAATTAGAAATTCTTGTAGAGTCCATGTTCTTGGCCATGGGCCCAGTATTTGAACGTGCACAATCTCTGCAGTTATGTCACGTATTGCCAATGCATTTTTCCTTTGCAGCTGAGTTTAGAGTTATTCACCAGTCCCACAGTATAGCATTGGGTTGAAAAGCAGAGTCAAATGGCTGTGGAGAATGTTACAGCTGTGATTGCAAATCAGAAAAGGGTGGAGGACCAGGAAGTTCCCCTTTGAGCTTGGGGTGACTTTGAGAAGGGAAGTAGGAGGAAACATGAAGTTGCTAGAAGGGAGAACCCCTTACTTCCTGAGACCAGTGTGTCCCTCATTCATTTTGAATATATTTGGGAGCTATTTGTTCCCCTAGGGAAGGTTTTACCCAGATGTAGCATCTGGTGTTGGGCAGGGGTTGGCTTCCTTTAGCCATGGCTCAAACTGCAATTACTTAGAAACTGACAAAAGGTCCCTTGGTGACTTTTTCACTTGCCCAGCCCATATAGAACTTTAGGTGGTGGTTGGATTCTTTTTGGAAGAGTTGGAAAGTCTCTTCACACATGGCTAAAGCATGATAGAAGAGACACAGGAAGGCATTTTAAGGGATCAGCAAGATTGTAATGGTGGTCAGTTTGTGGAACAGAGAAAGAATTCTTTTGAAAGCTCTTTCGGAGGCTTTATGACTTAGTAGTAAAAGCTGAGAGCTTTAATCCAGACTAATTTGGGTCTGAATCCTATTTTTTCCACTTATAGCTATGTGGCCTTGAGGAGCCTCATTCAGCTTCGAACTTCATTCAGGTTTTCACATCTATGAAACATGGAGAATAGTGCTTACTTACCCTGAAGAGTTGTTCTAGGGATTAGGTAAATGCAAAACACTAGCCTGGTGTCCGTAACTTACTAGACACTCAAAAAATATTAGCTGATGTAATTATCACCATGAAAGAAGGAGAATAGAATGAGCATTAAGATTCCAGGTTTTGGAACCAGACTTCCTGAGTTTGTAATCCTGGGTTTTCCACTTTACTAGCAGTGTGATTTTTAGATGAAGTTTCTTAGTTGCCTCATTTCCTCATCTGTATATTGAGGATAATAGTAGTAGCTACTTCATGGACTTGTTATGCTGATTAAGTAAATTAATATATCTGCAGCTCTTAGGGCAGTGCTTGTCACATAGTAAATGTAAATAGCAGTGACTGCTGGTCTTGTCCTTATGAGTTGGGACTGAACATAACTATACTATGTAAAACCTTGTTAGATTAGATTTATTATTTATTCCCTGTGCAGAGTTAAGCATTCTTAAGCCTGGCCCTTAGGTAATATGGCAGTCTCCATTTTCTTCAGCAACCCCTGTGGGCTCTCTTGAATGGCAAACTCTTTCTCCATCCAGATTTTTATGATGTGACTGCATTAGATGGGAAATATGCAATTATGTGACTCTATATAATTGTATGTTCAGTTCCTGTAAAAACTCAACAGTTGTATGTTTTTATCCTATAAGGTGTCATGTTCACAAGGTGTCATGAACTACCTTGAACCAGGTAGTTAGCCCTGGCATGTTACTTTTAGATCCATGCTTATAATCATCAAGAGGAGGAAATTTGTCCTACACTCACCTTCTGATTTCCTTATCCTCATGAAGTCAGTGTTCACCACTAATTGCCAAATCATTGGGTTTCCATAAGGGTATATGTTGAGGTCCCATTTGCAATCTGGGTAAATAAAGAATGCCAGTCTTGTTCAGCTTCCTGCAGTGGCCACCATCAAGACCAGCAGGCTAGTGTAGTACAGACCTCGGTCATGAGCATAATGGAATGTGGTTTACTTCATTGTTTGTCTCATGAGGCCAAAAAGAAGCTCCCAAGATTCTGCCTAAATGGCTTCATGTCACCCTTTTAGGGTAGGAAACAATGGAGGGCCAGTCAGGAGGCGCAAAACATGCTTTTCTGAGCAGTTGGAACAACGTTGGAGACTGCTGAGGGCTTCCTCTCTCTCCTAGGCACTGCCATTGTAATGTCAGCAGGACACATCTCAGGATTTCAGCTTGCTGGAGCCCAGACCCTGGTGATCCTGTCCCTTAACATCAGTGCTGGGGTGCAAGAGACTTTTAGTATTCATTTTCTTAGCTTTTGTAAGCTCCATAATTGTGTAGTAGAGATAGGAAACAGTGTATGGCTGGATCTTTAATTATCAGGCATTCACAGCCAGTTAAATGAATTGACTTTGATCAAGTTCTCTTTTAAAGGCAAAAGTCATGTCATCTTTATTGGGAGCTGTGTTAAGTGGGAGGGTTTACAGGATAAGAAGAAAAGACAGTCTCTTTCATAAGGACTTTCATAATTGAAATGAGGAAAATCAGACAGGCTGAGAAAGAATAATAAGAACACATGTGCGCATGGGCACATGAATCTAAAAATAGGACCCCATTTAAAGCAGGTTCCAGTAGTCACCAGGAAGAGGGGGCCGGGGAGGTGGAGTACTCTGGAGGGACTCATACTTAGCTTGGCCAGGGAAAGGTAAAAGATAGCACAGTTATATTCTCAATTAGTTTTGGTCCCAAGTCAATTGAAGTAAAGACTTTAATATCTAATTCTTCTGCTATACTGAAGTTTCACGCTGTGAAGAGAAACAGAATCATATGGGAAGAGCTCAGTGTTAATGAAGGATTTAGGGAGAATCAGAAGAAAGAAGGGCTTGGATTTTTTTCAGAGTTGAAAAGGATCATCCTTTCTTCTACCTCCTGCCCATACACACCCCTACCTGTCACTGGATTGTTGCCTCTGGGATTTTAAATTCAGGGAGGATCAGTGAGCACAGCTGTGATTCTTTTTATTTTATTTTTTATTTTTAAGTATATTTTATTGATTATGCTATTACAGTTTTCCCATTTTTTCTCCCCTTTGTCTCCCTGCTGCCCTGCACCCCCAACCCTCCAGCATTCCTCCCGCCTTAGTTCGTCCATGGGTTGTACATGTAAGTTCTTTGACTTCTCTGTTTCCTATGTGTACCATTCTTAACCTCTCCCCATCTATTTTATGCCTCCCAATTATGCTTCTTATTCCCTGTACCTTCCCCCGCATTCTTCCCTTCCCCGCTGAAAACTCTTCCTGTCTCAGGTATAGCTGGTTAAAGAATCAGTATTAGAAAATGAATTGAACAAACTAGGATTATCTTTAACTGTAGGATGCTGAGCTGTGTTTGCAGACTTCTGCTAAAGTGTTTGGGACAGGGCATCATTGCATGAAATTCAGACATCCCTCCCTGGCAACCTCTGTGTTAAAGTAGAGGTTGTAGAACAAGTCTGGCAGCTCTTAGCCTGAACCCTTGTAAACAACAGATGTTCATAACTAAGTTCTGGGGGTGGGGATAGGGTTTCTGTTGGTGCTTAAAATTCTTTAAATTTACAGGCTGCATCTTGAGGCTTTACAAAAAGGAGGAAGTTATAGAGAATTGATTCTGCAGTGTGTATAGGTGGAACTGATTCTTCAGACAGTTCCTTTGACAAAGCACAGGGCACACTGAATGAACTCTGAATAGACAGCAAATGAACCCTGGAAGCAGGCACAATTAAGAAAGGTTTGGCTTCTTGGGTATATTGACTTTTCTGTTCTCCACCCAGTCCCCCTTTTTATACATGGACTGTTTTGTCAGCTACTTCACTGCTTCTGTTCTCTCTGGTCATGGATGGAAATGTGTGCCCTTCTCTACCAGAGTCCTGCAGACACATGCATGCCAACACTCAGACAGGCTGATTGCCTAGTCTCTTCCATTAGCACCTCCAGAAGCCATTCAGGTTCTTATAAGGATTAAATGCTATTGTTAGGGCTTTGTCTTGGATGCTAACCTTATTTTTGTACATTCTTAATGTTGGTTTTGCCAAGTCTCCATTACATTAGTTGGAGGTGGGTGAAGATAATGTAGCTTATAAAGAATTCAGCGCTGTCTCTTTTTTATCACCACCCCTCTCCCAGCCCCCAGACACACATGCATACTGAGTTTCTAGCCAGATGGTGAATGCTTAGGAAACCTACTTTGCAGCATAGTTTGGGGGCGTCATCTGGAAAAAATAGACCTCTAGTACCTCTTTAGTAGGCTTTCTTGGTACCAAATTAAAGAAGGACTTTGGAAAGGGTCTCACCTTTATTCAAATGAGAAAGAAATTTACTAGCTCTGAGCCTGTTTTTGAGCCACTCTCCCAGAAAGAATTGGCTTAAAAATCTTTGATAAAATCACTAGTTATTTTGGGGGCTAACAACATCCTTTTGCTGTTATTTCTTCTGAAAAACAAGTCCACTCCTGGCCCTTTGTGCATTAGCACAGAAAGTCTGGATGAACACCAGTCCTAATATGTGAGGTTCACTTGTTCTTTCAGCAAACATTTAATGAGCATTTATTTTATATCAAGAGGCTGTGCGTGCCCTTAGTGTACAATTAAATTTCATTTAATTCCTAAATTAAATATACGCAGAAGAATACACCACTATTCCAGCTCATGGAGGTTACCATTTAATGTGAAATACTTTAAGGTTGTATATGTATGTATGTATGTATGTATGTTCATGTGTGTTCTGACAAGATGTAGAGTTCAAGGTTATGGAGCCAGAATTGTTGAGTGGCCCGTCTAATCCCCTATATTATATGAGATTGACTCCATTGTCCTCATCAACAATAAACAACATGTCTGGCTGGGGCTAGGGTCACAGAGAAGCATGGGACACAGCCTCCTGCCTTCGGGAAGCTCTCTGTGTCCTGTGGAAGACAGGAGGTTTAGATGAAAAAAGTTAACACAGAGTAGCATACATTTATTGCCAGAGGAAAGATGGGAGAAATGATTTCTTTTTATTTTCCCTGAGGATGGGATTTTTTTTTTAATTTAAGATCATTTTAAGACAGTAAAGTTACAAAAATAGTACAGAGAATTTCTGTGTACCATTTACCCAGATCGCCCCCAAATATTAGTATATTACTACATTTACTTTATAGTTCTCTCTTTCCATACATAACGCATGCACATACATATTTTATTTTTGTAAGACACTTGACCGTAAGTGGCAGACATAAAGCCCCTTTACCCCTAAATTCTTCAGTGCATATTTACTAAAAATGTGTTCTCTGATGTGACTGTGGTTATCAAAATAAAATCACAGAATAAATATTGATACAATATTATATAATCTACAACATATTCAGACTTTCTGTTTGTTTTAAAAATTTCCTTTTTGCCCTGGCTGGTGTGGCTCAGTGCATTGAGTGCCAGACTGTGAAGCAAATGGTTGCCGGTTCGATTCCCAGTCAAGGCACATACCTGGGTTGCAGGCCAGGTTCCCAGCAGGGGGGTGCACGAGAGGCAACCACACATTGATGTTTCTCTCCCTCTCTTTGTTTTTCCCTTCCCCTCTCTCTAAAAATAAATAAAATTAAAAAAATTTTCCTTTTTGGCAAAAGAAGGTTCAGGATCATTCAGTTGTCTTGTCTGTTTATTTTTCTTTAATGTGGAAGGGTTTCCAAGTCTTTCTTTGTGTTTTATGACATTGACATTTTGGGGGAGCATTCAGCCCAATTATTTTGTGGAATGTACCTTAATTTCATATTTCTGATAATGTCTGACTTTTTTGTTTCAGTGTTTTATTTATACGCAAAACAGAATTTATTATTTTTTAACATCCTGGCTTTAAAGAAGCTAACTTATCCTTAATATTTTAATATGCCTCTCTTAGTTTTATCTCATTTCAAATCAGGTGATTACCATGTTTGATTTTTTTCCCCCCTTAAGAACTAGTGATGAATAAATTACTTTTAAATTACTTTCAGCTTACTAAAATGCTCTTTGCTGGGCCTCTCTGTGAATCCATTTAAAAAATAAAGTAAAAAAATCAAGTGAATTTCTAAAAAACAATCAAGGGAACTTCCTTATTTGTCATGTGATTATAGTAAGTGGAATTCATGAATCATGCTTGGAAGATCAGCACATCATGATGTATTTTTAAATTAAATTTATTGGAGTTACATTGTTTAATAATATCATATAAATTTCAGCTGAAATATCTCTTTATGATTAGTTTCAGGTTATGTACTTTGGGCAGGAACACTATAGAAGTGGTGTCATATTCTTCTCAGTGCGTCAAGAGGCCCTTGCTGATAATTTGTCCCATTACTAGTGATGTTAACTTTGATCATTAGGTAGATTGTAGGATCTACCATATTGCTCTGTCATGAACTGTTATACTAGTTCATACTTGGTGATCAATGCATGTATTTTGGAGAGATACTTGGAGACCATGTAAAAAATGTTTTATTCTTGCAACCTTATACCTACTAGTTTTAGCATTAATTGATCATTCTTGCTTGAATCAATTATTATGATGGTCATCAAATGATAGTTTTCCCAGTTTCCATCATTCCTTCTACATTTATTAGCTGGGATTCTATTGTAGAGAAGAGCTTTTTCATCTCCTCCATATATATGGCTGGTTGTTTGTTTATATCAGTATGGACTCACGGATTCCAATTGTATTCAACAGATTGTACTCCTTTACCATCTTATTTACTTTAATGTTAACATTGCCCTAGATTTAGCTAGTGGAGTTCCTTCAAGTCAGTATCCTTTCTTTGAGTCCTTCTTACTTTCTGGCACAAGTTTTTGTAGGCTTATCTTGTACTTACTTTCCTTGCTTTGGCTCTGGAGCCATTTCCTCAAAGAGCTCTGGTTCTCTTTAGTGGGGAATGGTATTTAGAAACCATGGACGCTAAGTGTGCTCTTTGTTATCAGAGTAGCATTGTTTATAGTGCCACTCAGCAGACAAAGGTAGTAAATACGTGTATATACTTGCACACCATATGCTTGCATACATCTATGTCAGTTTCTTTATATAGCTTTATCTCTATTAAAGCCTATGAGTTTACGTTGATATCTTCAATTCCAATTCAACACCATGTTTTGTTCTGTTTTCTCCCCTTTCTGTATTTGTAACTCTGTTTTCTGAACAGTGAGAAGCTGGCACCCATTAGTCATAATATATTTATTTAATTGCTCAGTCTTAGATGTACAAAAAGTAGTTCCAGAATTTCTAACCCATGTGTCTGAAAAACAAGACTAATAACTAGATTTCAGTACTGGCTTAGAGTTCTTTTTGGTTTTAGCCTTGAGCACGAAAATGCGGTGTTCCAAAGTTGGTTGCTAAGTCCTTCTCCTCTAGCCCCAGACCTTCAAAGTTGTTATAGTATTTTTTTAAATACAATTTGGTTTATTTATTTGTTTGTTATTTAATTTTTCCCCCTTCAGAATGAGGTCTTGACTGACATTTCTCACTGCCAGATCTTTTCTTTTTTTAAATTTTTTATTGAATTTGTTGGGGTAACATTGGTTAATAAAATTCATGTAGGCTTCAAGTGTACAATTCTATAATATGTCACCTGTATATTGTATTGTGTGTTCACCACCCAAAGTCAAGTTACCATTTATCCCTCCCCTTACTCTCTTCTACCTCCCCCGAACCCCCTTTCCCTCTGGTAATCACCATACTGTTGTCTGCATCTATGAGGTTTTTTCTTTCTTTTTTTTTTTTTTTTGCTTAATCTCTTCACCTTTTTTACCCAGTCCCCCCAGTCACTCTCCTCTCTGACAGCTGTGAAGGAACTCTTTCCCTTTGCAACAGCATGGATGGACCTGGAGAGTATTATGCTAAGTGAAATAAGGCAGTCAGAGAAAGATAAGTACCATATGATTTCACTTACATGTGGAATCTAATGAACAAAATAAAATGAGCAAAGTAAATTTCATTTATGTGTAGAATCTAACGAACAAATAAAATAGAATCAGACTCGCATATCTAGATCTTTCCTCTTGACTAGAGACTGAGCAGTCCCAGGAGAAGTGAGAGTCTTGCTTCTCTGTAGATTGTTGGGGCATTATGCGCCAACAAAGAGTGTGCACCAAGGAACATCCCATCCTGGGCCTGCCGTGACACTCAGAAAGCTACCTCATGGATTAAGACCCTTGTCACTTTCTCCTAAGACAGTTCCTCTCACATTCTCTGTCATTCTCCATGATCACCTCTCTTGCACTAAGGGAAACAAGAATCTAGCTTTCATCTCAGTTCTAGGCGATGACTGAGTGAATATGGGTTACCTGTAATATGCCTACTGGAGGACCTTTGGATGATCTTGATTTGGTCCCTCAGAGGTGAAGCCTCCTAAGCCCTGCTCATTGACAACCAAACTTGCAGAATTTTTGGCTCCGTTGCTATGCTCCTCTTTCTGACACCTCCACTTTTTGTCCTGCTTGCTTTTCTTCACTAAGATGCTTTGGCCTCTCTGTTAACTCTTTTGCATCAGTTCTGGTCTGGCCAATTTCTCCTCTGTGTCTGGGGATGGCTTCCAGATTCCCTTTCCTCTGCCCCATTTAACCTTCTTCCTCTCATTTCCCACACTCATTTTATTTCTCTCCTTCTTCAAGACACATATAACATGGTCAGTGCTGCTGATCCAGCTGTTCTGAATCTTGCCTGTGGCTTAGGTTCAAAAACAGATGGACCCAAAGCATCCTTGATGCTGTGCCAATTTTCACCACATGAAAACAAATTACTGAAAAGCATCAGGAAATTTTAGAATAGTTTTGTGGTTTAATTCTGTCTTCTTGATGGTCCTGCCTGTCCCTCTCCTCCATCTCCCCCTGCTCCCACCCTTCATTATACCTGGCCCTTTTCCAGTCTCTTCTTTGTCTGCCTCATTTGACAAAGGCTGGTTTCCAAAACCTTTGCCCCCATTTTCACCCTCTCTATGTGCAGATAGGTTTAATCATTGGGGTGAGACAGTGTTGATAATCAAGCTGGATTGTTGCTCTTTTTCTAATTGTCTGTACCCTTTTTCAATCTTTTATCAAGGAGTAAGGAATATCCGTCCTTTGGTCAAATAGAGAAGGTGAAGCTGGGGTCTCTGTGTCTGTAAATGTGGGTGCATTTACAGGCCAAAGAGGTTACTAACTTGTCAATAAATATATGTTCCTGTGTTGACTTTATCAACAGGGGTACAAAAAGGTGCCAGTCCCATAGCTTACCCTGGAATGCTGTAGACAGGGAGCTTGTTCCTGGGAAACCAGTGACATTGTGTCCACACCATCGCTCTCAGAATCCTTGCTTGTGGAATTTGCTAACAGCTTTCTCCCAGTGTTCTTTAGAGCATGGTCTAACTTCAACATTTCTAGCCACCCTGAAATATAAGAGGAAGAGAATCAATATGGTAGGGCCTCTTGTCTCACAGTTACATCATGTAGACACTGGCAGTCATTTATAGGGAGCATCAGGAGAAAGTTGTTGGCATAGTCCAATAATTATCAGTTGCCCACTTTGACCCGCGTACTAGACACTGTAGGAACTATCCTGAAGAGAAGACCTTAGGGGATGGCCTTCCCAAAGTTCAGGGACCCCTGACTCGTGCAAATTATGCTATGTATGTACAAAACATCTCCATCACTCCTGCCCTCCCCAACCTTCTTCCCTCCCTATCTTTCTTTCCCTTTACTTCCTCCTTCTTTCTCTTCTTTGGAGGAGAATACTTGGAAGAAAATCCCCAGGTTCTCAAAAGGGTCTGGGGTAGGTAATCATCCTTCCAAATATTTTATAAACAATATTTTATATTGCAAGTGGGATATAGACAGAGATATGTGTATATTTTTAAATTAATAACTGAGAACAATGTTTTCCAAAAGAATACCTGTAGAGCCCTGGCTAGTGTAGCTCAATTGGTTGGATGTCATTTCACAAAGCAAAAGGTTGCCAGTTCAATTCCTGGTCAGGGACAGGCCTACGTTGCAGGTTTGTCCCTGGTCGGGGCGGGTACAAGAGGTAATCAGTCAATGTTTGATTGCCTCCCTTCCCCTCTCTCTAAAAATAATAAATAAAATCTTTTTAAAAATACCTATAGATCTCTCCTCTATGTGATATACTGACATTTTCTACTTCATTCTATATTATTCTATTCCACTGTTTCGTGTTTCATTTTGAGAAATGCTAGGTGGTGACTTGCTAAATTGATTTTGTAACACCATTAGTGGGTTGTTTCCCACAGTTGGAAAACATTGCTTTAAGAACATTGGTTCTTAAAAATTCTGGTGTGCATAAAATTACCAGGGATACATGTTGAAAATGCAGATTCCTGAGTATCACTCCACCACTAACAAAATATAATTTTATTTATTTTTAATGTTTTTAAAGATTTTTAAATTTATTTTTAGAGAGATGGGGTGGAAGGTAGAAAGAGGGAGAGAATCATCACTGTGCAAGAGAAACATTGATTGGTTGCCTCTTTCACGTCCCCAACTGGGAACTAGGCCTGCAACCCAGGCATGTCCCCTGAATGGGAATCAAACCAGCAACCTTTCAGTTTGCAGGCCAGCGCTCAATCCACTGAGCCACACCATCCAAAGCCGAAATAGAATTTTAAACAAGTGCTACAGTTGACTCTGATGCAAGGTGATTTGGGCTTCTGAAGTCTTACATGTAGAGAAACTACTCTCTGAAGAACTTAGGAGCTTGGCTATACAAGGCTTCAGATCACTCACTTGCTCAGAGCTGGTCAATACTAGTGGGTACCATCTGAATCCAGACTAAGAATCTTCCCATTCCAGAATGGCCTCAGTTACCCATGGTCACGCCTGCATCTTGATATTTCTTGGTAAGTCTTTTTTCTGAGATTTGTTATGGCCCTTGTGAAGGCAGAGAAGGAGTTAACAGAGGCCACAGAATAGAGAGTGAAAAAACTGAAGGGTCATTTTACAAAATGGCTGGGGTGTGGCCCAGCCCTCCAGTAGGTGCCCAGAGCCAGTCCCAAATTAGAATGGGGTAGGATCAAAACTGCTTCTCTCATTCAGCTGCCTTTCATGTATAACCACATGCAGTGTGTCAACACGCTTTCCGGTTAGGCACTAACAGTTTTACTCCCTCTGGGTTCACGGACCCTTGGGGTTCCTGTTATGTGTTGTCTTAGAAAAGCTCTTTGCTCTGAGGCTTGGTCAGCTGAGCACTGTCCATTAACTCTTTCAGCACCACAGCTTTAATGCTAAGGGCTGTTTTTTGAAATTAAACAACAACCACAATGCAATAAGAAAGTGATTGCTGGTCAGGAGACCTGGGTTCTTGCCTTGCTCCCCCACTATCTGTGTGACTTCAGGTTCCCCAAGCCTCAATTTCCTCACTTAGAAAATGACACATTTGGTCTAGACTCTAAACCATCTTAAAAGTTCTTTTTAGCTCTGAAATTCCATGATTCTATTTTTTGTTCCCTCTGGCTTTTCCCTTTGCACTTTAAAAGTCTTCTCTTCATACTCTCTCCAAGGTTGGGCATAGGAGATTCACTGAATTTGGGCATTCCCAGAGAACCAGATAAGTTAATAGTGACACTTAATACACTGATGAAGTATGAAATTTATAAAGCAGGTTCATTGCAAACTTGAGGAATAAGGCCTGGGAATTTGGAGACATGTTCGTCTTTTCAGCCATGACTCTAGCCACTTTTTTGCGGGGGGGTATGATAAAAATATATTGTGTGGACTATCAAGTTATAACAATAATAAATGATGATGATATTGATTTGTAGGTGTGGAACACTTTGTGTTAATGAAGATTTTTTTTTTTTGTTTTTATGGACATAACCTTGTTTCACTTGATCTTCATAGTAGCCATGTGAATTAGGCACAGTAGTTCTGCTGTCTTTATTTATAATTTTGAACAGATGAAGAAGTGTTGAGGCCCAGAGTGCATCTGTAACTTATCCAAGGTTATCTGGCTAGTAAGTGGCAAAAATAAGACTGGACTCTAGGTTAGAAGCATGATTCAGGGTGTTTTCCACAGAGGACCACCTTGCTGGGGTTTGGTATCATTGTTCATCCAGATTCCTCGTAGACCTTTGTAGAACTCAATAACCTACTAACCTAGAAATTGACCAAAGCCTCTCTTACTCTAACACTTTAACATTTTGCCAGCAGAGCATCAACATGGTTAATGATATGCTCTAATTTAGTGCACATACACCAATGGGTGTACAACCTCAGTCACTCCACAGCCACCTAGGTACATGGTACAACAGCTGATTAGGCAAGATTGATGGAGGCTGAAGATGTTAACTATTCATTACATGAATTTTCTTACTGTGCTCAACACTTACAGGATTTCTGTAGCTGTGGCATCTGTCATTAGTCAATGCTGATTAGGTGCCCACCCATTCTTGGTGATAGATGTTCATTAAATATCCCAAAATATACCCTGTCCTCAAGAGACTCCCTTCCAGTAAGGCAAGATAAATATCAAAATGACACATGAGAAATGATAATGGTGCATGCAGCTGATCCAATGACTATTTAGACTTCATTCCATTTAGCTCTATAGTCACTGAATCAAGTTATATTACTTTATTCCTCCTTCCTCATTGTCATCATGAAGCATGTAAGGGGACTCATTGTCCCATTAACAGGTATTCAGGAGGGAGAAGTCTGAATCTCAGAGACATCCTTTCTTTTGAAGTGGCTTATTGGTACTTGGCATGTTTAAGTACCATTTGCCAGGTAGGAGGAGCTGCTGGCTATAGCTCAAACTGCTCAGCTTGTGCCTGGTGCCAGGGAGCTGCCTACTCCCAAGGTAGTGGTTACTGCTTTGAAAATAAGCGTATGGATTTCTGAGTGACGCCATTTCAGTTTGGCACAGACAGGTATTTATTTCTCTAGCAAGAGCTACCAGGGGTGAGCCAGACTCTCTATCTCAGTCATCTCCCAAGATTTTATTCATTTAAAAAATCTGCTAACACATCTGCATGTATATTTTTTCTCTGTATATTTGTCATGTGCTGTAATTATATATGGGGTTTCTGATGACATGTTAATTAACTAGAGAAGAAGAAACCAAAGATACAATTTTAGAGTTGTTTATAGGTTATTCTATGGAATATGTGGGTCCAGCTGTTACTTTATTAGATGGTTACAAATCTTTTTAAACTGAAACTTCTATTACTTTTTTTTTCATCTTGGTCATCCGTTGTACCTTTGTTACATCTTTTGTTCTTGTTATAATGTTTTATTTTCATTAAGTGAATTAGCTGAGACTATTTGATATTACCACAGCCTATTTTGGGGGGCTTTCATGGGAGAAATTTAATAAATACTGTATTTTTCAGACCATGAGATGCACCTAGCTTTTAGAGGAGGAAAATAAGAAAAAAAAAATTGAAGCAGAAAATGTGGTAAAATATTTAATAACATAAATAATAATACTTCACCAATGTAAATGTAAACAGAACTCAACATCAGCATTAACAACCATTATTCCTCCCAAATTTGGGGGGCGGGGGGGCGGTGCATCTTATAGTCTGAAAAATACGGTAACTAAATTTCTAGGCCCTTAGTTCTATAGATCATATTGGGGTAGAGTGCACAGTGTTTGTTCTCTAGCATTTAGCTTATACCCAGAGTATACAAGAATGGTTTACTAGCCTCTTTATTTTTACCTCCCTATAGTTCTGAGAATGCTAGTGGCAGGACACGGGTGTAAACAAAAGGAAGGTCCCAGGTTTGCAGAAGTCACAGAAAGGACTGATAGATAGGCAGATCTTCTAAACCAGCCATATCAGGGCTTCAGAATGCGACATTCAAACCAGTGTACACGCACAAGCATCAAGACCAGGATAAGATGTGTGTTGTGGCTGATGGACAGTCTAGGAGCAGGAAAGTTGTGTCCTAGATCCGGGAGATCTGCAAACATGAGAGGAGCTGGTCAGAAACAAGAATGTTGCTCCCTTTAAGACTTCTGGCCAAGATGGAGGCGTAGGTGGACACACTGTGTCTCCTCGCACAACCAAAATTAAGGACAACAAAGATTTAGAAACAAGGAAACATCCAGAACTGATAGAAAATTGAACTGTACGGAAGTCCAACAACCATTCATCCAGACCGGTAAGAGGGGCGGAGTCGCGGCAGGAAAATGTGGAGGTTGGCAGACCGGGTGGGCAGGCAGCAGGGGCTGGCAGATCCCAGGCCTTCAGGCAGTGGCTAGCAGACCCCAGGTACGGGGTGGCAACGGTGCAGACCCAGTGAGGCTGCACAAGGGGACTGGCTGACTAGGCGGTCCTACATTAGCGCGCAGATAATCTAGGTGAAGGGGAAGTGGCGGAAGGGACTGGAATCCAAGAGAGAGCAGAGCAAGCACCATTGTTCCCTCTTGGACCCTGCCCCCACATACAGTGCCACTACCCAGTGACTGGGCTGCCCCACCCTGGGGAACACCTAAGGCTCCGCCCCTTACTACATAACAGCTGCGACCAGACCAAAAAAACAAACACACAAACAAATTAACTAAAAATGGCTCCAACAGGAGAACAAATCAAAGCCCCAGAGCCAATTCCTCTAAGCAACCAAGAGATAGCCAACCTATCAGATGCACAGTTCAAAGCCCTGGTGATCAGTATACTCACAGAATTGGGTGATTTTGCTCACAAATTAGATGAAAAAATGAAGGTTACAATACGTGAAATGAAGGAAAATGCACACAGAACCAATGGAGATGGGAGGAAAACTGGGACTCTCAAATCAATGGAGTGGACCAGAAGGAAGAAACAAACAACCAAACAGAAAAGAAGGAAGAAACAAGAATTCAAAAAAATGAAGAGAGGCTTAGGAACCTCCAGGACATCTTTAAACGTCCCAACATCCAAATTATAAGGGTACCAGAAGGGGAAGAAGAAGAGCAACAAGTGGAAAACTTATTTGAATAAATAATACAGGAGAACTTCCCCAATCTGGCAAAGGAAATAGACTTCCAGGAAGTCCAGGAAGCTCAGAGAGTCCCAAAGAAGTTGGACCCAAGGAGGAACACGCCAAGGCATATCATAACTACATTAGCCAAGATGAAAATGAAGGAGAGAATTCTAGAAGCAGCAAGGGATAAGGGGATAATCACCTACAAAGGAGTTCCCTCAGACTGTCAGCTGATTTCTCAAAAGAGACCTTCCAGGCAAGAAGGGGCTGGAAAGAAGTATTCCAAGTCATGAAAGTCAAGGACCTACATCCAAGATTGCTCTATCCAGCAAAGCTTTCATTTAGAATGGAAGGGAAGATAAAGTGCTTCTCAGATAAGGTCAAGTTCAAGGAGTTCATCATCACCAAGCCCTTATTAGATGAAATGTTAAAGGGACTTATCTAAGAAAAAGAAGATAAAAAATATGACAGTGAAAAGACAGCAAACTCACAGATATTAACAACCACACCTAAAACAAAAGCAAACTAAGCAAACAACTAGAACAGGAACAGAACCACAGAAATGGAGATCACATGGAGGGTTAGCAACAGGGGAGTGGCAGGAGGAGAGAGGGGAAAAGGTACAGAGAATAAGTAGCATAGACGGTACAGAGAAAATAGACAGGGGGAAGGCAAGAATAGTGTGGGAAATGTAGAAGCTAAAGCACTTATGACCCACGGACATGAACTAAAGTGGGGGAATGTGGGTGAGAGAGGGTGTGCAGGGTGGAGGGGAATGATGGGGGGAAATGATGGGGGGACAACTGTAACAGCATAATCAATAAAATATATTAAAAAAGAATAAAAAAATCTTTAAAAAAAAGAAATAAAGAACAAACTGACAGTGATCAGAAGGGAGGAGGTTAATGGGGAGGGGGAAAGAAGGGGAAGGAGCAAGTCAAGGAACCTGAATAGAGGACTCATGGGCATGGACAATGGTGGGGATTGACTGTGGGAGGGGTGGGGCAGGGGAGAGCAACAGAGAAAAAGGTGGGACAACTCTAACTGAACTACAATAATAAAAAATACACATTTATCAAAATTAAAATTAAAAACCTATCACCACATCCAAAAAAAAAGAGAGAGAGAGAGAGAGAATGTTGCTCCCTTTATCCCTAGGGCCCAGCACAGTGCCAGGTACATAGTAGATGCTCAATCAACATTTGTTGAATGAGTAAGAAATAAGAAGACTTCAGAGATCAGGGACTCAGAGGAGGAGCCTAGATAATAAGATGTCAGAAGTCTAGGCAAGAAATCTGGATGGCAGAGATTCAAATCTTAGGTAGGCCCCACCCTTCTCCACAGCATCTGATCTCATGGTCTTCAGATCTGTCTTGAGTCATTCAAACAACCTCAAATCTTCTCTCCCTGCCTTGAACATGGGATGGTGTTAGGGTGGTTGAAGGGAAGACAAAAGTCTCTCACCTGACACAAATTGATGGAGATGTTTCTGGTTAGGATCTACAGTGGCTTAGATTTGGGAATTACACCTGTTCCCTACCCAGCCCAGAGTAACCTTGGTCCAATGACCATTCAGGAAATGTCAGACAGGGTGCCGACATTATTAAAATGTCAAACATGGTGCTGCTATGGTTCTTAACTTCAAAGCAGATTCCTAAGCTCCCAGCCATTATCCTTGGGACATGCCATTATCCCAAGGGTGTGGCTGAGATCCTTGGAACTAACCCAGAGCCACAAGAATTCCATTTCCATACAGCTCTCTCCCCAAACGTGATTATAGGGAACAACTTAGACTATTTTGAGTGAGGTGGGTTGCCACTGCTTGAATCCATTCTAATCATCTATCCAGGCTGCTGAAGACAATTTGTGGTATTAACTTATCCCTGAAAACTTGAAAGCTCATTTCTCCATACATAGAATATACATTTTTGCCTTTGGACCTTTTCTTCTTCCGTCTCACTCTCCTTACACTCTGATCTCATTGCTGGCAGAAACCTGAGCTGTGAGAAGCCCAGAGAAGTATGCTTGTCCCCTCCCTGTCTGCCTGCTCATCTTTGAAAGATGCCTTTAGGCTGCCATTGTACTACTAGGTCACACAACCAAGCAGCCAACATTAGAGGAAGACTCTTTTTTAAGTCAGTTTCCACCTTGGAGATGCCCCCACCCCCCATCACCACCTTTCTTTAAAACCTTCCCCAGTAAATCCAATCCATCCTCTAGCTTATCTGGGTCAGCAAGGGTCTGATTTTATGCTTGGCACTGTCAAACCATAAATCCGCTGCTCTATCCAGCCCTTCTGCTTCTGTCAGCATCAGCAAAATGCATAATAGAGAAAATAAGCCAGAAAGGCCAATAACACTCATCTGAATAAAATAATCTCTTTTCCTGCCTCTGTTCATTTCATTTTAATCAAGGTTCCAGGACGGAATTTAAGTTTAAAAATCCAGCCTCCCTTCCCCCTTGTCAGTAGTTCCCTGTTCAACCATCATTAAATGATCCCTTTGACTATGTAATATTCATATGTGCCTTTTTCTTATCTTTCTTATAGTTGGATGCTCAATAACATGTATTGAATAATGTCTTCAGTTTATTTTGGGTTTTATCTATCATCACATATATGTCTGTTTTTAAAAGAGAGAAATGATACTCTTTTCAGGATTATTAATATTCATATTTGCCATCTCTATATACAGACTAACAGTTTAGATAGGAGTTCTGAGAAAGGGGGTTCAGCCGGAGTTGCTGAAGCACCTTGGGTTCTGGCTACCTGGGCTCCCTCTGGCTTTCTTCCGGTCTCCCTCAGCACACAATTCCCTGTGTGGAATGCAGGACTGAGCTTTCCACCTTGCCCCTCAGGGGAACAACAGTGAAAAGATTAAATTCTGCTCTCCCATTGGTATCTCCCTCACGTCTTCCCAGAGACCACAGCTGCTTGGTTAATTGCCTGTTGCTGCTGTCTTATCCCGACTATTATTTGCCGAGGGCTGTTCGTTTTCCACAGGCTGCACTCTTGGCCTTGGCCCAGGGCCGGGTGGGGAGCATGTTGGAAGTTGATGAAAGCTGAGTCCTACTTTGTTTGGAAATAAAAATAATATTTCTTCACATTTGTATAGTGGTTTGCTGTTTATGTAATTCTTTTGCATCCAGCGTCTCAAATGAGCCACACAGCAAACCCGTGAGGTGAGCAGGTCAGAGACTGTTGGCCAAAGGGAAACGTTCTTCACTAGAGCAACACAGAAGTTCAAGGCACCCAGTGATGCCAAGCTTGTGTTGCACATCCCATTTGTGGAGCTATGAACATAGTAATTATTAATTAAATGACACCTTAGGCCAGCAGAGCTTCCAGGATTTTACAGTCATGCTTTGAAGATCTTTAGGGAGCTAGATGTACATTGATAGGGCATGTGTCCATTTAACAGATGAGACAACTGAAACCAAATACGGGATGTGCAAAAAAAAAAAAAAAGTGTGCTTCAGGCCAGCTTGGACCTTTGTGGAGGTCTTCACCCTAGATATTTGAGAGAAATCCCTTTGAGCATTTGTTGCCAAGTTTGTTGAATGTCCATAGTCTAAGTTGAAGAGAAAAACTGGTCTAATGTATTTGAAGCTAATGACCAAGCTGTGCAGGTTTCTTTCTTTCAATGCATGTATAATAACCTCTTCCGAGGATGCACAGCCGGCTTATGACTTTCTGGGCCTCCTTTGTTTGGACTCTAGGGTCATTCCTTCTCAAGTACAGTACGATGTTTTTTTGATCTTCCTCCTGAAAAAATTCTTAAGTAAGAAAAACACTTCTGGATATTTTGTCTGCTTTTTAGGGATTAGTGTTTGAGGAGGTTTGCAGCTGTTCAGCACATTCCTAAGGGATGTAGACCTTTTTCTTTAAATGCCCAAGTATTACACAACCTAAGACTCTGGGGGCGGGGGAAGTAAAGAAACTGTACAAACAAATGATAGATGGAAAAGATATCAAGGCAAATTTCAATCTCCTAACCAAACGAAGTTCCCCTGGCTCTAGAAGCCCCAAATAAAATAAGGCTGCAAAGCTGCTAAAGCAGGAAACCACTCTAGCAGAACCTTAATATGCTCCCCATGAAATCACGTCTCGTTGACTCGTTTATTTTCCAGCCCGAAGTATATTTCGTCTTTGTTCGTGTTGGCTGGGAAAATTGTCTCTGCAGTGTATTTGTGTTCTCCTTCTACAGCATGCCTTTTACCTCTCCTGCCCCAACACCTTCCCAAAATACATTAATACATTAATTGAAACACCTCAGTTGAAAGGAGGAATATGTCTGAAAAAGCATACAAACTCAAAGAACCAAATACATTATGTGAAAAACTACAGTATTAGTAAAAGAGAGTGGGATCCACCTAGAAGAAATAGACAACAGAGTTTAATACTGTTTTTAAAATCACAGATTCCTTTTCCTTTTTAAAATTAAAATCTTGCATAGAACCACCATATATACAACATATTTACTAGTGTAAATCTACTTTTAAAGTGCAGATTTATAAAGAGTACTTATTACAGAGTCAATCAATGAGTACAATGAGACCATTTATGAACCCAAAATATTGAAATTGGGGTTATGAGTGAGAGTTGCAGTTTTATGTCAGTTTCAACATCCTAGTTATTTCTGGTTCTGCTTTAGGTTGCCTAATAATACCAAGAAACTACTGGTTCACACAGATGAGTTATAATCTTGAAATAGTTTTAAATTGATTTAGATGATTGAAAAGGATGTTTTGTTTTAAAGTTGAATCACTAACACTACCCAGCAGCTATTCTCATTTCCCTTTATAAATATTAACTGGATAAGCCCAAAAATGTATAAGAAGCATTACAGTTGATAGTGAGATAGGAGGACCCTGAGCATGTGTATTCTCACTACCTACCCATGGCCTTTCTGTTGTTGGCTCAAACATTTGTTTTTTCTGTAAGGTGGCTCCAGTAGTGCTTAGTTGTCTTTAACTTCATTTGAAACAATTTTGTTAGATTGTATTATGAGAGCTGTCACATCAGCGTGCACTTAAAAAAACTTTATCAACATTGGTGAATTTTTGCATAGCCATTTTAATATTGAAGGTGGAAGAAAATATGCAATATTTCCATCATATTATGCTTTATTATTTCAAGAAAGGTAAAAACACAGCTGAAATTTTTAAAAAAAGATTTGTGTATTGTATAGTGAAGGTACTGTGACTGATCAAACGTGTCGAAAGTGGTTTGTGAAGTTTCGTGTTGGAGATTTCTTGCTGGACGATGCTCCACAGTTTGGTAGACCAGTTGAAGTTGATAGCGATCAAATCAAGACATTAATTGAGAACAATCAATGTTATACCACATGGGAGATAGCCGACATACTCAGAATATACAAATCAATAAAATTATTGATGAAAATGAAAAAATGTATCCTTTATTTTATGGAAAAAACTAAAAGAACTATGGCCAACCCAATACCATGAACACAGCACAGGCCCCCAAGCCTTCTGTGGCATGTAATTAAACTTGACTACTGTGTGTCGAGTCATTTGCTCACCTGAACAGTTTTAACCAAGGAAGTACACAGGCTGGAATTGAAAGCTAAATCTTTGCAGAGCAACATCTACTCTAACTAGTAGCAGACTTTTCAGATGTTCAGATACATGCATTGACTCTTTATTCCAAAGTTTGCATACAATGAAGTTCACCTGGCACACACACACACACATATTGTGATGCCACTGCAGGAAAACTGGGTTCTGGGTCTCAGGCACATTTAAGTGCAGGGTTGCTCATTTGGATGGATGTGTAACAGGTTTGAAATTGAAATGTGACTTTTTTGTAAGTTTAGAATTTCTCAGAATACATTTTAAAAGCCGTTGTTCCCTGAAACCAATAATGGCTGTCCTGCTTACTACGTGCTGTAAGGATAGAAATGCATACGTGTTGGAAAGTACTTGCAGCACCTTAGAAGTTCTTAATAAAAATTTGTTAGTGTTAAGTAAAAAGGTATTTTATTTTAAAAGATTCCCACTTCCTGCTTATCCTTTTAAATGACTCATCTTTTTTTATTTATCCTTTCTTCTGAGGGTGCCCTTGGAACTTAGGCTCTGCATCATTTTCCATGCTGTGAGATTGGTTTTTGCCTCTCCTACCTCCACTTGTGATCTGTCGTGTACCTGTGTGAGCTAGCTGACACTTTGTTCATACTTCTAATGTTCTGTTTTATTATAGGTCATTCTTTGTTTCCCACACTGCACCATGACTTAAGCACTTTTATAACCACTAAAGCCCTTAATACTGTACTTGGTTCATATGTTTATAAGATACAAATGTTTATATGTTTGTGTAATTGAATTATTTTTACTTGTGTAAAGCGCTGTAGGAAAAAGAATTAGTTGAGACCACCAATTCATGTTCATCATAAGAAGCAGGTTGAAACCAGTTGTAAAGTTAAGGTCTTATAAGATCTGCCCTTTTACAAAGCAAATACAAGTGCCTGATATATGTTATGCTTCCTGAGGACATGGATATCTCGCCACCCAATAAAAGTATAAATTAGATTATTTAGGGCTTTGTAACTAAAACTGATTTGGAATTGACTTGAAAGTTTCCTTGCAATGGAAACATCAAATGTCGCTGAATTGCATGTGTTCAAATTGTCTCCTCATTTTGAATTTAAGATTATTTTCTATTTACCTTTTTTTTTAAGATTTTATTTATTTATTTTTAAGAGAGACAGGAAGGGAGGGAGAAAGAGAGGGAGAAAAACATCAGTTGCCTCTCTTATGCACTCAGACTGGAGACCAAACCCACAGCACAGGCATGTGCCCTGACTGGATATTGAACCAGAAGCTTTTGCTTTGCAGGATGTCACCCAGTCAAATGAACCATACTGGTCAGGACCAGATGCCAAACATTTTGAAAGGAGTAGGTTAATAACATGTATCTCTCTCAGCTACTATATATTTTTTATTTCCATAGAAATCTTTTAATTTCCCTAGGAAGGCAAGTGGACATAATGTTACAGCAGTGGTTAGCACATAAGTGTTAGGGATTTTGGTCACAGAAGTGTGATGTAGGTATATGTGATATATGTGTGGGGCAGAGGGTGGAGGTGGGAGGCAATATCGAACAGTTTCAATTTGGACTCTAGTATTCATCAGTTTGATGCAACTTCTTGGTGCTGGTTAGACAGATACTTGATTTAGTGGTCCGGTGTGCTCTGAAGCCAGAGTAGGTGTGGCGTGATTATTTGTTAATAGTTACTTTACAACAACTGGAGGGGCCCACGTTGAATTCCATGCTCTACAGATCACAGGTGCCGGCAGCCTCCAGCCCTGAAGGGAGGCAGTACTGACTCAAGAACCAGGATGCTGTTCAGCGGCCTTCTTTGCACTGAAGAGTCTGACAGTAGGGAGTGAATAGGGGGGAGGGGAGTGAACAGGTTGTGATTCTTTATAGCGATTAACAGCATTTTCTTTGCAATTACAAGACTTGGTTTTGAATTCTAGTATGGCCACTTGTAGCTTTGTGACTTTGACCAAGATATTTAACCTTTCTCAATCCAGCTTTGCTCTTCTGTTGAATGTGGTTAACAACACCCACTTCATCAGGTGGTTGTAGGGTTCGAGTTAAACAACATGAGCCCAGCCATGTGCCAAATGCATGGTAAGCTGTTGATAAATAGTGCCACAGGCAACCCCTACTTTTTGTTTCTCTCCTTAAAGAGATGCAACTTGCAGATGCAATTAGTGCTATGAACTGAGTAGAGACTAATTCTTTGGGATCCCAATGTTTTCATTAGAAATGAGCATCTCGGTTTACTGTTGCACTCAGGCTATAGAAGTTTTAGGAATACATGTGTTTGAGTATGCTTGTGCTCTAGGTTGTATGGGACATGGAATAATGGCTCCGTCAGTGAAACCAACACCTCCTTAGGTGTGTTCTATGGGACCGAAGAGTTTCTAGCGACTTTTTCATGGCAACTGCCTCCAATGTTGTATTCATGGGATTCTACAATAGATAAATGTGTGGAGATTTAGTCTGTACTGCTCTGGTGATTTTGTCTCCAGACAAAATCTTTAATTTTATCTCTAACCTTAGAATACCAGATGACTTAGTGGCTAAGGAATGGACTTGGCATGAGAGTCCTAGAACTTTTTCTAGTCAGACAACACAGAACTGGGGTTTTAGTCCCTGGCTCTATCTCACTTACTCCGTGACTCCTTCTCAGTAGCTGTGTGCGAGTTTTCTGCTCTGTAAAATGGGGATAATGGTAGTTCTTTTTTTGCACAGTGAAATAATGGAACTTAGATGAGATAATGCACATAAAGCATTCACCAACTCCCTACGTGTTCAACTTAATTGATGGTCAGCAGATAATGCTGCTTCTCTTCTCCCTTCCCTCTCTTTCTCATTATTCTTATTTTCTCCATTGAGCTTTTAGAAAAAGAGAAAAGTAGAGTTGCAGAATTCAGGAAAAATATCTTTACTTCTGGTTCAACTTCGATCACAGTATTTCATGATGTTGACTGTATATATAGATGTTGGCCCTGGCTGCTTACTAACTATAATTTTTTTCTTGCCATTTCTCTGCAGGAAGGATCAGAATGTTCTCTCTCCAGTCAACTGCTGGAATCTCCTCTTAAACCAGGTGAAGCGGGAGAGCAGGGACCACACCACACTGAGTGACATCTACCTGAATAATATCATTCCTCGATTTGTTCAAGTCAGCGAGGACTCAGGAAGACTCTTTAAAAAGGTATATAGCTATTTCTAGCTGTAGAGATGGAAATAGCTTGAATGGAGCCATGACACAAAAAAGAATATCTTATTGGCTCACTTACAAGGCTTGCCATTGGTCATTCCCTACTGTGTATACATGGAGAAAAAAGATTAAATGGACATTCTTTTCTTCCTTTCTGAGCTGAATTATTAGTAGGTCCAGGAAAATAACTATTTGCAAGGTACAACTCCGGGATTGGTAGCGTAATTCATAATCTGTATGTATTAATAATACCTATGCTTAATCGATTTCCATATGTGATTTGCGAAGCTGTTAAGATTCAGGGACCTTCAGTGTCACTTAATGTTTTTTTCTTCTAGCTCATTTAGCAAATTCATATATGTTCATATGACATATCTTTGTCTTTGGGTCCCTGCGTGCTTTCTGAAGCTCAATTATTTGTCACAATTTCTTCAGTGTAAGTTGAAAAATTTGACCAAGGAAAAATTCAGAAATAATTGTGATAATCTTAAGGAATTAGTGCCAAATTCACCTTACCTGTCAGTAGTGGAACTGGGCTCTTAGAAACCTGGGAATGTCTTTTCTAAGCTCTCTCAACCTATACCCTCAATGGAGTCATTTATTCGTGAATTTTGGTAACAAATGGTGGCAAAGGCCCCAATTATTGTACATGATATACTATGTTTAACACTGAAGTTCTGAGATACACAGAAGACATTTCAGAAAGCAAATAATCATCCCACAAGTTGTAGGTATAAAGAGGCTATATAGGGCTATTTTATTTGTTTCATATATGGGGAATTCGTTGGTTTTCATTTGACAAAATTCAATGTTAAAATTTGAGGCTGGGAGGGAAAGGACCTCAGTAAACAGAACTAGGGTCAGTAATAGCATAGCTCTTGTTCAGTTTTTCAGTTCTTAACATTAGGAAGTTTTCCACATTTCGCTAGGTCTATAATTAGAACCCAATTTCTTCTGTTTATAATAGTGTGAAAAAAAATAAATGATTTAGAATCTTTCAACATAGTCACATCTGTGAAGGGGCTTTCCCTGTGTCTTAGATACAGGATATTAAGGGTACAATCATCTGACAACAAGAAGAAGGAAGAGGAAGATAATTCCTCCCAGCCCTCACTGGCTATTTTTAGTGGCCTGGCTGTGCTGTGGTTGAGGCCATGCTTCATTTAGGGGCAAGGGTCCATTTCACCATCTCCTCATGGTTTTAGCATCTCCACAGCTTGCTTGTCATTACTTTGAATTGTCCTGCAACACTTGGTGATGTGTATATGTGACTAAAATGAATGACTATAGTTAATAATACTGTACTGAATACTGGAAATAAGTTAAAAGAGTAGATTTCAGGTGCTTTTCACACACACACATATATAGAAAGGTAACTATGCAAGGAGATATGTTAATTAGTATGAGTATAGAAATCATTTCACTCTGTGTGTATGTATATACATATATATATAATCATCATGTTTTATACCTTAAATATATTTTTTTTTATTATAAAAATTTAAAACCTGTTTAGCTGGAACCTTGATAGTAATCGGATACCACTTCAACTCTCCTTCATTACCTCAATAGCTGCCTAAACCATCTTGAGAAGGAAAGGGTTTGACTGATAGCTTTCTCCTTTATTTTCTGTGTTCATTTGAGAAAAAACTTTTGTGAGAGATGTTCAGCTACCTAGATGTCACCCAGCCTCTCAACTCCCCTTTCTCCCAGCTTTAGAAGTTTAGGGGAGAACCTAGCTGAGAGTCTTAGAGCCCCAGCAGATCTCAGCGGTGTCTGTGTTGAAGGCAGCCAGTTATCAAAGCCACGAGATTTCCTGGTGCCTCAGGTGCCCTTCACATTTCACCAAAGGCCTAACCGCATGTCATATACATAAAACATGGGGTATTTGCCCTCCAGAAGGAAAAATTACTTGTGAATTATATTCCTAGCCATCATCTCAGGGTTGACCTTCTTAAGCTATGTGTTTCTAAATTACTCATAGGACTGTTTATATATTACATTTGTATTGAAGAAGAGTACACATCTCATAAACTCACAGCTAAATGCATTATTACAAACTGAACATGCTTGGTGACTAGCTCCCAGACTGAGAAACAGAATGTCTCAGTACCCCAGAAGCGCCCCCCATTCCTTTTTTCTAGTCATCGGGGATTTAAGGGAGGGGTCCCCAAACCCCAAGGATAACAGTTGTCCTAACTTTGAAAAGCGAAATTAGTTTCTACTTTTTTGTGCCTGGTTTCTTGCATACAACATTATGTTTGTGAGATTTAGTCATACAGTTGTTGTAGTTTTATAGATCGTAGAGTTTTCTCTTGATCTTTATAAATTCTATCAATTAAATCATAGTTGATTAGAGGTATGTATGTTGAGGTTGAATAGCCAGTGTTTCTATTCCATAGGGTAGATAATCTCTTTCCTCTCTCCGTTAGGGTCCAATGTAGACAGAGAACTCCAAAGTAGAAGCTGGCTTGGCAGATCATAAGAGTAGATTGATGGTGTTTGGCTGGCTGAGAGCCTCTCTGCTTTCTAGTAATGGGCAAAGAAGCATTCTCTCCTCGTACCTTTATTTTTCAATCTCTTTTGTTTCAAGTATGTTACACATGAAGAATCCCACTTGTTAAGATACAGTAATCAGATAAAGGAACTAAAGAATGTACCTGGCTACCCTTTCAGTTCCCTGAAGCTTTCAGGGCTTGGCTTGTGTCCTCAGAGCAGAGGCCTTTTCCAAGTGACCTTTTCTCCTGGGCTCAGCTCTGCTAGTAACTCCAACACCTTGGATGATTATTTCTTCTTCTTGCACCTCAGTTCCCTAAAGTTGTGTGACCTCTGTGATGCTTTTGCAATCTAATATACTGTAATTCTATGGTGACAAGGGTATTTCTACACAGGGGGCTTTCTTCTGGTTGTTGGTGACCTTTGTATTATGGTAGGTAAGTTGTAGTTCCTGAGGTAAAAGTGGACGTGGGTATGGAGAGGGTGCTCACTTAAGTAATTGAAGACCAAATTTTGTGAGGAATGAAGCATTCAGATTCTGTTATCTATAATGGCCAGCAACCAAGAGACGTCAAAGTGGAATCCAAATGTATAAAATAAATACACCTTCTATTTTACCTGTAAACGTGGTTCCAACAGCAAAAGGAAAATCCGCATTACTCTGGAGAACTGGCTTCAGAAAGGATACCTTTATTTCTGGTTCAGCTGTGAATACCCATGAAAATTTACCTAAGTTTTACACAAATTTAAATCTGTAAGTCACTGGCTAAAAACATGGGTTATCTCCTCTTCTTCTTCCTCCTTATTCTTCTTAATCTAAAAAACTTGATTCACTGGCACAGGTCATGAAAATAAAAACAAATTTTTATGTGCCAGGTACAGTGTTAAACACTATATACAACCACCTTATTTAATCCTTACAATAATTCTATAAGGTAGGTACTGTTATTATCCCTATTTAATGAAGGAGGAAACCAAGACTTAGAGAAATTAAGCAAAAAAGAGGTAAATCAAGTTATTTGGCTTCAGAATTCAAGGTTTCTATCTATATGTTCCATTAGGACTTTCTGGATATGATGCACAGAATAGAGGGTATTGAAGATTTTCTTACTCTCTTCTGTTGGATCCAGGTATTTCACTTAGTTGCAGAATTAATCTGACCTTTTCTCTTGCACACAGACCTTCAAAGGGTATGGAGGTGTTAAACATCAACTTAGAGTTGTTTCTTCTACCTGGTGTTGGGACAGGCAGCTGGTAGTTAAGAGGGAAATAGGGCAATGTTTTTCTCCTTGGGGACAGAATCTCTAGTAAGAGGGAAACAAAGACTCATTAAATGTGAGAACTGGCCAAAAATCTGGCTCACAGCTAGCTCAGCTAATTTGGGGATGTCAGGATGGTTGCACAATTGGCCCCTCTATGCTACTGAACCCCCTTAAGGGATGCTCCCTGCTGGCCCTCTGGTTTGTGGTTATGTCTGCAGGGACATATTTTACATTTGCATGAAACCATGGAGGATTCCTTCAGCTAAATATAACATCTGGAGAAAGTAGCCTCCTGTCCACAGCTTAGAAACAGACCCACTTTGTCTAGGACTCCAGGGGAAATTGAGCCCATTTGGTGCTCCTGACATCTCCTCTCATGTAATGAAAGCTCAGTCTGTCTAACCCCTGTTGGAACCAAGGTTTAGGCAAATATTATTGCTGCCACCTTCATTTTTTAATGCAGTGGCTTAAAAAATGGTGGCCAAACATTGCCAAACACTCTAGTTCCATGTCGTCTCTGTAAGAGACAGCTTCTAAAGAATCCCACCAAGAATAGAAATAATTTTCCCCACTTTCTCAGCACAAACTGAAATAAACTTGGGTGTGCTTTTTCCCAGAGGGGAGAGGGCAATCCTCTTCTCTCTAGCTGGAACACACTTAAAGTACCTTGACTTTTCAAGCTACTGTTTTCAGCCCCTCTCAGCTGTTCATGTTTAGGTTTGGAAGCTGGTCCATTGTCCTAAGACTCTCAATTGCATTCTTTTCTTTAATAGTATTCCAGTTAACTGTACTTCTGTCTTAATCTTTATTATGCTGAGGTTCTAAGGAAGAAAACCAAATTAAATTAAGAAAGCTAGGTCAGATTCCTGATAGAACAGTAGCTTTAACTTTGCCTGCGCATGAGAGTCACTTGGGGATTTTTTTTTTAATCTTTGTGACCTTATATAGACAAAGACTTTTTTTAGACTATAAAAAGCATGAACTATAAAAGAAAAAAGATAAATTGGACCACCATTTCATGGACTTTTGCTCTCAGAAAGACAGTGTTATGAAAATGAAAGATAGGCTGCAGACTGGGAGAATATCTAAAGAAGATATGTAAAAAAAAATGGCCAATAAGCACATAAGATGCTTAATATCATTAATCATCCGGGAAATGCAAAATAAAACTATAAGGGGATATGCTATGTAGCATATCTCTAGATATATAGCATATCACTAGAATGGTTAAAATTAAAAGGACTGACAATACCAACTATTAGTGAGGACAGATGGACTTCTCATGTTGCTAGTGAGAATGAGAAGTGGTACAAACAATTTAGAAAATAGCTTGACAGTTTTTTATGAAGTTAAATATGTACTTACCATATGACCCAGAAGTTCTATGTCTAGGTATGTACCCAAGAGGAATAAGAGCATATATCTACACAAAGACTTGTACCTGAATTTTCCTAATAGTTTTTGTTGTGGGTTGAATAATGCCCCACCCCCAAAATGTCCATGTTCTAATTCCTGGAACCTGTGAACTCTACCTTATTCAATTAAGACAGTACATATGAAGAATTTGAGGATCTTGTGATAGGGATATCATGCTTGATTATCCCAGGGGACCCTAAATGTGATCACTACTATTCATATAAGAAGAACATGGAGGGAGGTTGTAGATAAAGAGAAGAAAGCCATGTGATAGAAGCAGGGAGAGGAGTCACGAGAAAAGATGCTAAGCAACTGACTTTGAAGGTGGAGGGAGAGGCCATGAGCCACAAAGAATGCAACTGGAAAAGATGGTAGAAAAGGCAAGGAAATGAGTTCTCCCTGAGAGCATCTTCAGGGAATGCAGCCCTGTTGATACCTTGGTTTCAGCCTAGTGAAACTGATTTTGGACTTCTAATCTCCAGGACTGTAAAAAAAAAAATAAACATGTGTTGTTTTAAGCAACCAGGTTTGCAGTAATTTGTTATAGCCACCATTGGAAGCTAATATTTTATTGATAATAGCCAAAACTGGAAACAACTCAAATATCCATCAACAGATGAATGGAAAAACATAGGTGTTGTATCCATATATGAATACTACTCAGCAATAAAAAGAAACAAAATGCTGATAGATACAATAGTGTAGATGAATTCTAAAAATATTTTACTATTAAAAAGAAGCCAGGCACAATGCAAACATCTTGTACGAGTCCATTTATATGAAATTCTATAAAAGGTAACTAATCCATAGTGATAGAAAGCAAATCAGTGATTGCCTTGATGCTGGTGTGGGAGTGAAGGATTGACTGCAAAGAGACACATAGGAACTTGTGGGATTGTGGAAATATTATACAATTTTAATTATGGTTGTGTTTACATGAGTATGTGCATTTCTCAAAACTTATCATATTATATACTTAAAATGGATAGATTTTATTTATCTTCATTATGCCTCAATAAAGTTGATTTAAAAGATAATAAAAAATACAATGCCAAGGTCCTACCCCAGGGCAGTGAAATCACACTCTCTGGAATAGGGCCTCGGTGATTCTTGCACATAGCCAGGGTTGAGAACCACTTTTCTGGATACTCTGGTTTCCATCTTTGGGGAACCCAAGAGCACAGAGCACATTTGAAGTCTTAAGACCCTATCTGAATGTGAGCCACGTTTGCAGCAGACGGTGTTGAAGCATCTAGACCAGTTTTTCTAGGCAACCCATTGTGGTTTTCCTACTTTATTCTTGGAAGGTGATAAAGGGTGAATCAGGCTTCAGATAAATGAGTCACACTGGAAGAAGTGGGAAATGCAAAAAGGGTGCTAAGGAAGAAATGTAAGAGGCTCGATTAATACTTTTCTCCAGGGTCCTTGGATGTCAAACATGTTTTTTTCTCATTAGTAGGTCAGTTCTGATATAATATCTGAAATAAAAAGAGAATTGCCATGACCAGTCAGATTTCCTTTGGCACCAAGGATCTGCCTGTAAAAAAAGATAAATGAGATTTCAAAGTAAAAGCACTGCATGTAACCTGCCTACATGTGTATCCCCTTCCCATTGAAATAGGATTTCCTAGGGAGTCTTTGAATCAGCTGTTTGGCGTATGTGAGGAGAGAGGATGATGATTCTGTAAGGAGACATATGCTGTGGTGTTGTTGTCATAAATAGGAAGAGAAGAAATGACTCACAATGCCGGTAGTTGAAGGTTTCTGGTAGGTACTGTAGATCGAAATAATGGAAAACAAGTAGGTTTCAAATGGTTTTGTTCTGCCCTCTTGAGAAAGGGTTTAATTTGGAACTGCCTCTGGGAGAAGGAGTAGATGAGTGATTTTTCAGTCGCCCTCCACTTCTTCCTCACTGAACTTGGTATCTGTTACTGATTGAATTTCTTCCTCATCATAACATGGTCACTAACAGCATTGTGCTGTGCTTACAGACAGCTGCTCCATTTGCCTACTTTATCTTGTTGGTAGCAAAAATCTGTTCTGATTAATTGAGCTTTATTTTCTCATATCTGATGAAGAGATTGTCTTTGGAAAAAAAAAGAATAGGATGTGAAGCTAAGCTGATTTGAGTAGGGGAGGGAAGGCTGCCAGCTACTTCAAAGGTATCTCTACAGATAAGGGGTGTCAGGTTTGCTGCCAAAGCCAATACTGAGGGGAGCTTTGCAGCTAGTGCTGTTCCTGGCATTTCAGCTTTGGTTTCTGTGACACTGGGTCAGTAGCATCCGTATTCTCTCCCTTGGGCCTTCTCTCTGGGTGGTCTAGCCCCCCCCCTTTTTTTTTTGACTTAGATTCAACTCAGAGGGAATGTGTACTTCAAAGATGCCTTTTGCTTGGGTTAGTTTGTGTTCGCCTTTTTGGTGTTTTAGTTCTCAGGTATCTATCTACCTTTTCTGAAAAAGCCTAAGGTGCTATGTTTAAAAGGTAGTAATGGGCCCTGGCTAGTGTGGCTTAATGGATTGAGTGCTGGCCTGCAAACCAAAGGGTCACCAGTTTGATTCCCAGTTGGGCCAGGTCTCCGGTGGAGGGCACGTGAGAAGCAACCACACATTGATGTTTCTCTCCCTCTCTTTCTCCCTCCCTTCCCATCTCTTTAAAACTAAATAAATAAAATCTTTTTTAAAAGTGTAATGGTACTTCAATCTTTATAAATCAAGGGATGATTAAGAGAATCCAAGAACAATTTTTAAAAATATGGAGTCTGGGACAGAGAGGTGCAGTGGACAAAAAACAAAAGTGTCCAAATGCAACATTGTATTTGAATATGACCCTAAACTAGAAAAGAAGGAGTATTTTGGTGAATACTGTAAACACAGCATTATGCTAGGTGCCAAAAAAGAGCTTAAAATCAAAGTGAGCAGTAAAACTTGCCCCCAGAGAGCTCTGGGTTTTTCAGTCTACTTAGATCTCCCAAAACTTTCTGTGGGATGATGATGATGATTATAATAATACGCTTTTATAAAATGTCTACTATAAATATTACACACTGCAGTAGGCCCTAAATATATTTCCTCTCATCCTTTCATGCATTTTGCCAGTTTTTTTCCTTACATTTTTCTGGAACTATAAAATACATAGAGAAATTGCACATATTATAAAGTGTATAGCTCAGTGAATTTTTACAAACTGAAAACAGCTATGTAGGTAGCACCCAGAAAAAGAAAAGAATGTTACCAGTATTTTATGAGTCACTCAATTTGCCCCCTTCTATTCATTATTCCCTGAAAAGTAGCCACTGTCTTGACTTGTAATGCAATAGAAGTATTTGCCTGTTTTTTTAATTATGTAAATTAAATTATATAATATTATTTCAATAATTTAAATGTGTCATTCTCTTGCTTCCTTGCCTCCATTGTTTCTGATGAGCAGTTAGCTGTGATTTTTATTGTTTGTTCCCCTGGATATATTGTTTGGGGGTTTTATGGCTGCTTTTAATATTTTTCCTTTTTTATTTTTTTTCTTATTTGATTTTTTTATTGTTGTTCAACTACAATTGTCTACATTTTCATCCCACCACGCCTCCCACCCCACCCATCCCCACCTCCCACCCTTGAACCTACCCCCTTTGGCTTTGTCCATGAGTCCTTTATACATGTTCCCTGATGGCCCTTCCCCTACTTTCCCCCAGTATTTCTCTCCCCCCCTCTATAGTTACTGTCATATTGTTCTTCTTCTTCTTCTTCTTTTTTTTTGTTTTTTTTGTTAAGTTAGGTTATATTGGTCTTCAGTTTATTTTGAGAGGTGCCTGGAAAAGGTATTTTGACTAATACAAGTCATAAAATAACACAGAATACTGTCATTTATGATATAAAAGCCATACCAAGGACAACATCTTCATAAAATCTTACTGTTTTACTCAGTACAAACATCCTTATCAATTTACAGTTTAAGTTTAAAAAATTTCTCTAGTATAAGTTAGATAACAAATAGTCATTGTATATCGCATATTCCAATGTATTACATAGAGCATTTTATTTTATTTTTTATTACTTTATTGTCGTTCAATTACAGTTGTCTGCATTTTGTTTATTAATTTATTGTTATTCTATTAAAGTTGCCCTCCCCCACCTGGCCCACTCCCCACTCCCCACTCCCTAATATTTTTTCTTTATCTTTGGTTTTCAGCAGTTTGATTCTAGTGAGTGTAGTTTTCATTGCATTTAGTTGGTTTGGATAAGTACAATACCTAAACATCTCGGATCTGTGGGTAGTGGTTTTCTTTTTTTTCCCCCCTCAATATTTTATTTATTTATTTTTAGAGAGGGGGCAAGGGAGGGAGAGAGAGAGGGAGAGAAATATCTATGTGCAGTTGCCTCTCTAGTGTCCCCTACTGGGGACCTGGTCTGCAACCCAGGCATGTGCCCTGACTGGGAATCGAACCAGTGACCTTTGGTTCGCAGGCTAGCACTCAATCCACTGAGCCACACCAGCCAGGGCAATGGTTTTTCTTACCGGGAAAATCTTTGGCAAGTATTTTTTCTGTCCCATTTTCTCTTCTTGCTTTGACCCCACATGTGTTAGGCTATTTGATAACAGACATATAGGTCATTGAGGGAAGATTTTTTTTTCCCCGAGTGCTTTAGTTTAGATGATTTCTAAAGTTTACTAATCTTTTATTGGCATCAATTTGCTATAAACACTGTCCAATTAATTTTTTATTTTAGGTATTTTTTTAGTTTTATGATTGTCCTTTTTTTTAAATTTTCTATACATCTCCTAAAATTTTCCTCTCTTCATATGTTATTTTTAAAACAATTGACAATTATTTTAAAAGTTTCTTACCTGCTGTTATTAACATCATGTGTGGTCCTATTTCTGTTTATTGGTTGTCCCTTGCCTGCTGATCACATTTCATTTTTTCACATCTACTCAGTTTTTATGACATGTTGGATGCCGTAGCTGATACATTATAGAGTCTCTAGATAGGCTTATCTTTCTCTGAGGAGTAAGTTTTGTTCCAGGTAGTTAAATTACTGGTTGACCACCTCAAATTTGTGGGGAACTGGTTTTATGCTTTGTTAAAGTGGGTCTGTTTGGATTTGCCCTTAGTCCTAGAGTGTATTCTATACACCTAAAGCATGACCTTTCTGGAGTGTCCATGGAAAGTCCAAGTCATTTATCAAGCCCTCTCACTTGACAGGCTTTGAACTCCAAATTCCATCTCCCCTACAGTAGGCAGTAGCTAGGATGACCATCCATCCCCTTTGGCCTGGGGCTGAAGGGATTGTGGGACATGAAACCTTCAGTTTTATCCATTCAACTGTTGATGGCATTTGATAGTTTCAAGTTACCAGCCTCTGGTTTGAGGCTGTTGTTTCAGCCTCCAGTTTGAGGCTATTATGAATAATGCCGCTATGAATATTATATTGGAAGGTCATGTTTTTCCCATTATGTAGTTGAAAAAATTAAAGCTCACCTTGATAAAATACTCTTTTGTAAGACCGAAAAGAGGTGATATTTGGAATTTGATGCTCTTGCTTTTTCTACTGCAATACCCTGCCATCGTATGTTTCAGGATTTATAGGAGATATCTTTAGAAAACAGTTGTTGCCAAATCAGATGGTTGAACCTGGTTAACATTTTCAGTTTTAAGGATAGTGAATTCAAAACCTGCTTCTCTCTCTCTTCACGCTTACCTCTTCCTCTGCCTCCCTGCATCCCCTCTCTTTTCTCCGCCTCTCCTTCTCTTTGTCCCCTTTTTCCCTCCCTCTCTTCCTTTTCGCTCTTTATTCTAGTTATTGTGCATTGTAGAAAACTAGGAAATACAGAAGTGAAAAAACAAGGTGGGGCAAAAGTAGATTTACAGTGTTGTGTGCACAAGTTTATTCTTATATTATTAATTATTGTATTATTTTCTATATGAACAACTGTAAACCTAATTTTGTCCCAACCTGTATAATTAAAAAAAAAGATCGTATTGTACACCACCATTTTATAATCTGTTATTTTAATAAGAATCTCCACCTTTCCATTTCAGTAAATTTTTATCCCATCTACTATTCATGCAATGTAAACATTTCCCTAATCGTCCTAAAAATGTGCTCGATAACTAATTTGTCCAAGTCAGTATCTAGTGCACATTAATTTTTTGTCCCTTAAGTTTAATCTAGTATCGTTTCTTTTTTATTTTAAGGTTTTATTTATTTATTTTTAGAGAAAGGGGAAGGGAGAGAGAAAGAGAGGAAGAGAAACATCAATGTGCAAGAGATACATTGATTGCTTGCCTCTCACATGCCCCCAAACGGGGACCTGGCCCACAACCCAGGCATGTGTCCTGACTGGGAATTGAACCAGCAATCTTTGTTTTTGCAGGCTGGCACTCAGTCCACTGAGCCACACCAACCAGGGCTAGTATTGGTTCTTTTCCAGGACAATGATTTATCTGATAACCAAGGCCAATTGCCCACCAAATTTTCCCACCTTCTAGATTTGTCTGGTTGCTCCTTAAATTGTTGTTTAACTTCTTCATATGTTCTGAATTTTTTGTAAATTAGAAGTTGGTTCTAAAGGCCAAATTTATTCAAGTTATTTATTTTTGACTAGAATGCGTAATAGGTAATGTGGGGTACTTCATGTTACATCACATCAGGCAATAGTATTTAGTCAGACCACCAATAGTAGTGCAAATATTGATATCTCCCCCAGCCCAGATTAGGGTTGTGGCAATCTGAACTCTCTGTTTCACAGTTAGACTTTATTTCACTTGATATAAACACCTGTCATATGCTGTCATGTGTAGTGTAAGTGTCAGGTGCCAATTCAGTCATTCATGTAATTATTTTAACATCAATGATAATTCTAGCCAAGTTACTCTTTAGTATGTCTGTACCTCTTATTCTTGACTGCAAGATGCCTCTCTGAGAAAAGGAGAGGATTATTAATACAGCTCATCGGGCACCATGCAAATACATGATAGTTTGTAGAAACTTATTACTCCCTGGAGAATCTACACTAATGGTGTGGAAGCTGACTAGGTACCGATTTTTTATTATAAGATTCACAGCAATAACAAAAATAATTATAACTGATACTACATGAGTGCTAACCATCCCTAGGGACTATGCTAAGTACTTTACATGTGTATTAATCTTGTTAATCATCACAACAATCCTTTAAGATGGCTACTGGTTCTATCCTATACATTTATAGATAAGAACATGAGTAGAATGGTTAAGCATTTGATTCAAGGTTATACATCTGGTTGGTTGCCAAATTGGGATTTTTGTCTAGGTAGCCCTGAATCATCTCTTCTGTCACCATGCTCTGCTGCCTCCCATATATTGTATTGGCCGAAAAGTCTGTATGGTTTTTTACATAAAAGAAAAGACACATTTTTCATTTTCACCAATAACTATTGATTTGGATATTTTGAGTGTGTTGGCTATCTCTCACTATTGGCCACTAGTGGACAGAGGCCAGTGTTGCTACTAAACATCTTCCAAGGCATAAGACAGCCCCACAGCAAAGAATTATTTCGCCAAAATGTCATCAGTTCCATGAAACTTCACAAACCACTTTTGACATTCATTCAGCACAGCACCTTCTCCATACATGGCACAAATCTTTTTTTTTTTTTTTTTGCATTTCAGCTGTGTATTTACCTTTCTTGAAATAATAAAGCATAATATGCTGAAAATGTTGCACATCTTCTTTCATCTTCAGTATTAAAATGGCTGCACAAAAGTTCACCAATTTTGATAAGTTTTTTAAATGCATGCTGATATGAAGGCTGTCACAATACAGTCTAACAAAATTGTTTTCAATGGACTTAAAGACAACTAAGCACTACTAGAACTATCTTACAGAAAAAACTAAACAAACTCTTTGGCCAACCGAGTAGAAAGGTGGCAGTCATTATATTGATAAGCTAAAGGGCCAGTGCTTATAGAAGGAATCAGTGGCTTAGAAATGCATCTGCCAGGCCAGGCTTTCCATTGTGCTGTTCTGATTCTGCCTCTTGCCCAGCTTGTCCAGAGAGGGTAGGCATCCTTGATTTCAGCCTCCCTTCTTGGAGGACTGGCTTCTTTTGATTCTTCTATTTTTTCTTTGTCATGTTTGTCATGTGGTCCAAGGCCATATTTGTATATTGTCTGTTTCTGCAACTAGAAACATAAGCTCCATGCAGGCAAGGACTTTTTCTGTTTTGTTGTCTGCTGCATCACAGCGCTTAGCGCAGTGCCTGGAACACAAGAGGCATACTGTAAACATTTGCTGAATGACTCAATGGATTTCGGTTGTCTCCAGCACAATGTTCACTTCATATCAGGTCACTGAGCGCTATCTATAGTTTCTTTGCTATGCTTCTTACTAAGATCTGGCTTATTTCACTTAGCATAATGCCTTCCTGGCATTAGTTTTTCTTTGAATTTCTCCCTGTTTGAGCATGATTTTTATTTCAAATGAGAATAAAATTTTTAATTCTTCTTTTGAGATAGCATCTTTGGTTTTTCCATTCTCGTCTTCTTTTCTTACAGTTCTGGACTTTCTCCGATCTCTTGATTTTTTCTGCCTGATTCTATCCTTCTCTGCTTTTAAGCCCAGCCACTAGTGTTTTGGGTTTTTCTTTTGTGGGACTGTGTTTCCCATTTTACGCATGCCCCACAAATTATTTGGGTCTGTGTTCAGCTTTTCCTAGTATTTACTCTTAATTGTCTGCACTAATTCTTGTTTTCAAGAGACCATAGGAACCCAGGAATATCTCCCCTCCTAGTCTCAAGATCTTGGAATCATCTTCTCATTGAGCTAAGTAGTTACTGTTAATGCCCAGGGATATGACTGAGAAGTAACATTTTCTGGGTTTATGTTTTCTTTGATTTTGAAGCAAGCTAAAAATGCTTCAGCTTAAATTTTTTAATTGTAAAAATAATACATATTATTTCAGGATATTGTGGGGAAAACAAAAATACATTGTTTTGCCATGTATAATGCATACGTTTTTTGCCCAAATTTTTGAGGGAAAAATAAGAATGCACATTATACATGGGTAGTACTAATTCTGTATCTACATAAATGTTTTTAATTCTTTTTTTAAAAGAGTTACTTTGGCTTTTTTTCTTTTTCTTAATTTTATTTTAATTGTTGTTCAAATACAGTTTTCTGCCTTTTACTACCATTAATTCTTTTATCTGTGCTTCTGTGTTATGAGTGTAACTCTAGAAACCATAATGATATCTGTATGCAAAATAATACCCTGGAATACGATAATTGGTTTTGTTTTAAAATATTAATTAATTAAAATGAAAGCTTTTTTCCCCCTGAAAGTTTGGGCCAAAAATGTGGATGCACAGTATACACAGGAGTGTGTTATACACAGTAATATATGATAAAATAAAGAAAATAATGATTAGTTAGAATCAGTATTAATATTTAGGTGCATTTTATTCTAATCTTTCTAAGTGCACTTTCTTTAGAAAATTAGGGTTATACTGTATATTGTTTTGTGTAATTTTTTAACATTTTAAGTAAATCTTTATTCCCATGTCATTGCATCTTCTTTAAAGGCATTATCTTTAACGATTGTATAGTGTTTTGTCTTTTGGCTGTGTCGTTTGGACTGTCTATTGGAGCACGTTCTGGCACATTCAGAAGCAGTCAGAATCCCATGGTATCTTCTTGGAAATCACTTGTTTTTAGGGTGACTGGGTTGCCTTTGCTTTCATTTGGAAATACCCTACTTTCATTTGACTTGAGGGAAGGAATGGGGCTTTTCCCCCTTCTTCTTTCCCTTTTTCTTCCTCTTCTGTCTTCCTCATTGTGTCTGAGCTCAGCTGGGAATCCAGACGTCAGAGCTGTGCCTCGCCTGGGCCCACATGGCTCATTGGAGCTCTTTCACTATACTAGGTTTCAGTTTTCTCATCTTCCCTGAAGAAAATTACTCATACCCATACTCTTCCTTTCCAGAATGTCATAGAAATCAGTAAAACCTGGGAAGAAAGTGCTCCAAAATTGTCAAAACGACAAACAGTCACTAATATTGGTGCGGATATAGAGAATAGGGAATACTTAGACACTTTTGGTGGGAATGTAAACTGGTGCAGCCACAGGAAAAACAGTGGGGCAGTTCCTCAGAAAATTAAACATTGAACTTCCATGTGATTCAGCAGTTCCACTTCTGGGTATATATCTAAAGGAATTGAAATATTGATATCTGCACCCTCATCATGTTCATCACAGCATTATTCACAATACCAAGATGTGGAAAGAATCTAAATGTCCTTGGATGGGTGAATGAGTAAAGAAAATGTGGCAATATACAGGGGTTGGAAAAAGTAGGTTTACAGTTGTTCATAAATTGCTAAATAAAAACATGAAAATAATCTTTGTGTTTTGCATACTCAGAACTGTAAACCTGCTTTGCCTACCCCTGTATATACAATGGAATGTTATTCAGCCATAAAAAAAGAAGGAAATCCTGCGATTTGTAACAACAGGGATAAACCAGGAAGGCATTATGCTAAGTGAAATAAGCCAGATCTTAGTAAAAGGCGTAGCAAAGAAACTATAGATAGCGCTCAGTGACCTGATATGAAGTAAACATTGTGCTGGAGACAACCGAAATCCATTGAGTCATTCAGCAAATGTTTACAGTATGCCTCTTGTGTTCCTGGCACTGCGGTAAGCGCTGTGATGCAGCAGACAACAAAACAGAAAAAGTCCTTGCCTGCATGGAGCTTATGTTTCTAGCTGCAGAAACAGACAATATAGAAATAAACCAGAAATATATAACATACAAGATGATGACAAAAATAAAGCAGGGTACAAGAGTGTGAGAGTGGTGAGGATATTGCTGTTTTATATAGGGAAGCAGGTAAAGCTTCACTGATAAACTGGCATCTCAACCGATTCTGGAAGGAAATGAGGAATTTTGCTAGTTAGCTCTCTGAGAAAGGTATTTCAGGCAGAGGAAACAGTTTGTCTAAGGCCAAGAGATAGGAGGGTGCTTATCTGCTTAGAGAAACAGCAATGAGGCCTGTGTACAGTAGACAAGAAAAGAGTGGTAGGAGACGTGGTTGGAGAGCGGCATAAGGGTTTGGAACAGAGGAATAACACAGTCTGACTCCTATTTAAATGAGAATATTCTGGCTCCTGTATTAAGAGAAGACTGAAAGAGGAGCAAGGTAGGGGCAGAAAAGGAAGACCAGTTAAGGAGACTTCTACAAATAATTTGGGGAGGAGATGATTATGGAATGGAACAGAGTGGTGATCCTGAGAAAAGGTCAGATTCTGGGATGTATTTTGATAATGGAGCCAATAGGATTGGCTGCTGAAGTAAATGTGGCATGTTAGAAAAAGAGAAGTCAAAAATGACTCCAGACTCTTTGGCTTGAGCATTTGGAAGTTGGACTTGCCATTTATTGGCGAAAGTATGGCAAAGAGCCACTGATTCTAGTCCAGCCACTTCTCATTTCCATCCACTCCTCACTTTAGGACACAAAGCTACACTCCCTGAGTTCAGTTTTAGGCATGGCAAAGCAAAGGTTCAGTGGGGGTTACAATGGAAGGGAGATTTGAAAGTCAACCTTATAAAACTGATGGCTGAAGCCATGAAAGTGCGTATTCAGAGAAAAGTGCAGTTGAGGCCTAGAGAAAGGACTTTGAGGAGGCAGCATAGAGGAGAGAAAAGCAAATTAAAATGGGCAAAAGGAAAATGAGAATAACATGGCTCATAGAAACTATGTGAGAAAAAGGCGACTTGATAGGTGCTCTGAAGGGGTCAGGGAAAATGGGATCTGAGCAAATGTCATTAAATTTGGATTTTTTAATCTGCCGTGTACTAACAGAGCCTCCACTCGAATTTTAAGCACTTTCTTATCCTCTCAAATAATCGTGAGAAGGAATACCATAGAATACTCTTGACATGGGAAGTTGAAAAAAACCCCTTCTAACTCTAGCATGACCTTCTCTTGAACTTTACATAAGAATTTGACCTTCCTAGACCTCTTTGTGCCCATCTGTGAACAGAATGAAAAAACATCCTTCTTGCCCTGACCAGGTAGCTCAGTTGGTTATAGTGTTCTCCTGATACACCAAGGTTGTGGGGTCAATTCCTAGTCATGGCACATATAAAACGCAACCAACCAATGAGTGCATAAATAAGTAGAACAACAAATTGATGTCTCTCTCTCTCTCTCTCTCTCTCTCTCTCTCTCTCTCTCTCTCTCTCTCTCTCTCTCTCTCTCTCTCTCAAATTAATAAATAAAATTTTTTTAAAGCATCCTTCTTGCCCATTTTCCTCGTGGAAATGGTGTGAGGATAACCTTGGAAAAGGATATGAAACTGCTTTAGAAGAGAAATGTTACCTAAATCAACATAGCTTTTTCTAGTTGACTTTAACAAGTTTTTAGTTAAAAATTTATTTTTATTTTTATTTAATTTGTATTTTTGACACTATTACAGATATCCTTATTTCCCCCCACTTTTCCCGCCTCCACCCATTCCTCACTCCTTCTTTCCCTCTGGCCATCACCACACTTTTTCTGTGTCCATGATTTAAAAAAATTATTAAAAAAAAAAGATTTTATTTATATATTTTTAGAGAGGGGAAGGGATGGATGGAGAAAGAAAGGGAGGAAGCATCAATGTGCAAGAGAAACATCAATCAGTTGCCTCTAGCATGCCCCCAACCAGGGACCTGGCCCACAGCCCAGGCATGTCCCTGACCAGGAATCAAACCTGCAACCCTTTGGTTTGCAGTATGATACCCAACCCACTGAGCCACACCAGTCAGGGCTAAAAAATTTTTTGATAGATTAATTTTTTAAAAAACTTTATATTAGGAATATATTCAATGCAGAACACATTGACCAATAAAACAGATATTCCTCTTTGAAACAACATAGAATATTTAGTATCATTTTGATTAAATCTTGATTAATTACTGTGTTCATTAGACATATTAAATCCTGCCTGGGCTTTTACATTTAATTTAATTGATTTTGTAGTCACCGTTACCTAATCACAAAAGAATTACTCTTGCCTCCAAGGCCACACAGGTCTTTCAGGCATTCATAGGTTAGCATTGGTCCTGCTGATGAAAAACAGGATGAGGTTTTCCATGCTGAGTTTGGAGCATTGTGTCTGTTTCAGAGCTGCAGGCTGAAGCCCCATTGGAGTTGGATTTTGTCCTTCCCGTCTCCTTCCCGTAATAACAGTGTATGAAAATAAGGAATGGAAATTAATTATACCTGCTGGCATTATTAAAGTTATCAGTGCATATCCTCTCCTGGGCCAGGAAGATTTTAAAAAGGCATTGTAATCAGAACAGATGATTTCTGACACATGGGATGGGCTTCTTCCCCAGGTTAGATGGTGAGGATGTGATCTGTGCTTGTTGCCTCTGGTCTGGTATCACATAGCTCAGGGCTATGCAGAGTCTCTACCTCATCTTCTCACTAACCCTGGAGAAAAGCCAGGCTCCTGCTCTCTGGATCACAGGTCTCAGGTGTAAAGCTAGGGCTCTCACTGAAGACTAGTGTATTCCAGCTGCACATTCCTGACTATAAGATGTACATTCCTGACTATGAGATGCACTCAAGTAGGTGTCTTGGTTAGGCCAAGCCTGAGATTCACACCTTGTTCAGGTTCAGTGTGAGGGAAATAAGGAACTGTGGGTCTGCTCCCTGGTGATTCACTTGGTTTTAACAATCACTTATTAAATGTTTTCCCCAAGCACCATGCCAGGCCAGACACTTCTGCCTGCATGCATGTGGTGATATTTGTTGGTTTGAAGGTGGGAGGCCCCTGCTGTAATTTGAGTCAAAAAAGACCCTGATCTGGGAGTAAGGGTCTACTCTGAGCTTTCACACTGACTCACATTGTGACCTAGCTTTTTAACTTGTCAAGGACTAGGTATTCTAACCTGTAAAACAAGGGTTTGGACTAATCTTTCCAAGATTTCTCTCTGAAGTTCTCTAAGTGTGGGGATTTTTATAAAAGTGCTTTGTAAACTGTTAGACACTATACAAAAGTGGGGTATTATACTAGTTCAAAGCGTGGACAGAGCGTTCACTCAACACATAATTACTGAGTTTTGGCAGTGTGACACATTGCCAGGTACTAGGCAGATGGCATGGCATGGCCCCTGACCTAAGAGCACAGAGTCTAGTGGGAGAAACAGACATGCAAATAAGCAATGATAATACAGTGTAGTAACAACTTCTTCAGTGGAGGGAAGCATGAGGTGAGGTTTGCCTTATGAAGTCATTTGAGTCTTAAGGAAGAGTAGGAGTCGGGGTGGCGAGGGGTATATAGGGATTCCTGGGAGATAAAACAGCTTGTACAGAAAACAAGGGGGTAGAGATAAATGAATAGGGTTCTAGAACTAGAGGTACTTTAGATGAGGACGGCTGAACACCAGACCCGTCTAGGAGATGGCAAGCGATGAGGTTGGCCTTGCGTGCCACATTAAAGAGCTTATTACTCTCTGAAATGAAGCCTGCAAAGGGGAAGCCTCCATAATGTTATTTTTTCTAAACTTGCTGTTTTGAAATAACTTCAAATGTAGTGAAAAGTTGCAAAAACAGTACAAAAATTCCTATATACTCCTTCCCCTAATGCTACAAATGTAAAAATCTGATAGCCACATATAATGATCAAAATCAGGAAATTAACACTGATAAAATACTTTTCCATAATCTTATCTAAATCAAATTTCACTAATTGCCCCACTGATGTTCAATTTCTGGTTCAAGGTCCAGTTCACGATTACACATTGTGTTAACTTACGCCATTGCTTTAGTTTTCTCTCCTCTCAGGTATTTTCTCTGTCTTTCATGATGGACACTTTTGAAGAGTATTGGCCAGTTATTTAGTAAAATGTCTCTCAATTTTGGTTTATCTGATATTTCCTCACGGTTAGATTCTGGTTAGCAATTTTGATAGGAATACCATAGAATTCCTACTGAGTGACAGTATTACTCACCCAGTGTATTGGTTGGGAGGCACTTGTTGATTTGTCTCATTACTTGTGGTGATCATTTTGATTACCTGGTTAAGGTAGATGTCTGCCAGATTTCTTTACTTAAGTTATTGCATTTCACTTTGCACTGAAGTATCTTGCAAGGAGAATCTTTGAGACAATGTAAATATCCCATTTCTCCTCATCCTTTGCCCACTACCTTTCAGCTAAGATGCTTCTTAGCTGAAACAATTTTAGTAATGGATTTTATTAATAGAGTACCACGGACAGATTTGTCCTTTAAAAGATGGCTCTGGGAGATTTGGGTATGAGAGAGATTAGAAAAGCAAAAACAATTATAAAATCATTGTGATGGTTTCTTTAAGAGATAATGGGGTCCTGAATTAAGGCAATGGGAGAAGGAATGGAGAAGATGGGAGAGACATTCCAGCTATATTTGGAATCAGAATGAGAAGGGCATACTTTTTCTGCTATTTTTTAAATGCTAGAAAACTTCTGAGACAGGGAAAATATTATATTTTCCCTAGGTTACTAAGTATCTAAATAACCTATGGATTACTCTTCTAAGAACCAGCATAGCTCACTTTATTAAATATATTGTAGGTATCATTAAATGAAGTTTTGCAAGTGTTGCTTCTCCTCTTGGACAACTCTCTGACCAAACTCCTTATGTTTAACCCAGAGCCATTTCTAATCTCCAGTGCAGATGTGCTCACCATTTGGTGATAGGTTATGCTACATTGTTCCTATATCCCAGAGGCTGCTTCCACTGGCCCTTTCCCCAAATTTCTGCCACTTACTGGGTTAGCTGTTATTATTCTCTCTTGGGTCAGAATGAGTGTTCTCTACCCTAACACAAAACCTGGAGCTATAGACCATAGTCTTAGAATATTAGAGTTTGAGGGAAGCATTTCTTACCAGCTTTTCCAGAAAAGTAAGAAAATATGTAATTCAGCAAAATGGGGGAGGGGCGGGGAAAGGGCAAAGGGCGAAGGCTCATTTCTTACTTTAAGAAACAGCATGGGATTCCAAGACAAAAAAATGCTGGAGGAGTTTATCACTAATAAACTAGTATTACAAGAAATGTTAAAGGGACATTTTTTTCAAGTGTTTTATTATCAAAGTCTTGTAAAACAATTTCAGAAACTGTACATCAACATGGCAAGGGACATCTTTAGGAAAAGAAAAAAGTATAAATAAGAAAATATTACAGAGAAAAAAATTGCTCACTGACAAAGGCATACACATGAAAGCAGTGGATGAACCAACACTAGAGCTAATACAAAAGTTCAAAGGCAAAAGTAGGAAGATCATGTGTAACTACAGCAGTAAATTAAGGAACTCACACAAATACACGTACAAGAGAAGTTAAAAAAGTAATGACAAATCATACATAAACATGGGAGGGGTGAGTAAAAATGGTAGTGAGTTTAGAATGTGCTTGAACTTAAGTGACCATCAACTTAAAACAGGCTGCTGTAAATATAGCTTGGTGTATGTGAAGCACAAACCAAAATCTACAGGACATATACAAGAAATAAAGAGAAAGGAATGCAAACACAACACTATGGAGAGTCATCAACATACAAGAGAAGAAAGCAAGAGAATTAGAAACAGAGAAGTACAAAAACAGTCAGAAAACAATAAAATGGAAACAGTTACACACTGATCAGTAATTACTTTAAATGTAAATGGATTAAATGCTCCGATCTACTCAGCGGAAGAAAATTGTACCCTTTGCAACAGCATGGATGGACCTGGAGAAAATTATGCTAAGTGAAATAAGCCAGTCAGAGAAAGACAGATACCGTATGATTTTACACATATGTGCAATCTAATAAGCAAACTGAACTAACAGGCAAAACAGAGACAGACTCATAGATGGAGAGCAGATGACAGCTAGTGGGGGTGCGGTTAGGCTGTGAAGGGATTGAGCAAACAGGAAAAAGGACTCATGGGCAACAGTGTGGTCATTGCTGCGGGGAGGGAGGTTTAAGGGACTAAGTGGTAATGGAAAAAATACAATGAAGATTAAATTTTTTAAAAATATACGAATGGATAAGGAAGAGGTAGTACATATATATAATGATATATTACTTGGCCATGAAAAAGAATGACATCTTAACCATTTGCAACACATGGATAAGTCAGACAAAGACAAATACAATATGATTTCACTTATGTATATAATCTAAAAATCAAATGAACAAATGAAACAAACAGACTCATAGATACAGAGAACAAACTAATGGTTTCCAGATGGGAGGTAGTTGGGGGACTGGGTGGAATAGCTGAAGGGATTTAGAAGTATAGATTGTCAGTTACAAAATAGTCACAAGGCTGTAAAGTACGCTTTACGGAATATAGTCAATAATATTGTAATAATGGGTGCAAGACTAATTGAGGGGAATCACTTTGTAAGTTATGTGAATGTCTGACCACTATGCTATACACCTGAAACTCATATATAATATTGAATGTCAGCTGTAATTGAAAAATAAAAATTAAGTTTAAAAAAGCAACAGCATGGAGGAGATAATGGTTTACTAGAGGACAGTGAACTTTTGCAGTACAGGTTAGCAAGGGAGCTGAGTAGCGCTTCAGTTTTTCATGACTGGGAGGTTAATTGGGTTTGTAGAACTACATCAGAACTTTGGGATTAGCCTATGCATTTCAGGTTGTTCCTGACCCCAGACCAATTGCCTACCTGAGCTGGGCAGGAGAAGACAGAGTTGAAGTTCCTTTTGCTCCAAAAGCTGTGAAAGATACATTTCTTATAGTCTGGAGTCATGCTTGCTAGTATTGGGGTGGGGGGGGAATAAAAAACAACAAACCCCTTCCTGAGTCATGAAACAATACTCTCTGACTGGCGAGCAGATGATGGAGGGGATAGGTTATATGAGGGGGGACCTCAAAAAAACAGAATTTATTTATTAAAAAATTGTGTATTTATCCTTATATGTTTAAACTTTAGTTACTTTCAAAATACTCTCCATTTGATGCAATCCACCTATTAAGACGTTTTTTCCGCTGCTCAAAACAGTTTCTGAACTTGTCAATTTTGATGCCTTTTAGTACTTCTGCCGTTTTTTGTTTCACCTCTTTTACATCAGCACAGTGTTGCCCTTTGTGGACATTTTTCATCCGGGAAAAACAAAAAAATTGCTCAGGACAAGATCAGGTGAATAGGGAGGGTGGAGTACCAGGGTCATGCTGTTTTTGATCAAACTGCTGAATACTCAGCATGGATCATAAATCGCCTGTCATGGAATGGGCAAACATGTTGAAAGAGGCTTCAAAAAAAATTCACTAATGCTGAGCACAGCCTCTCACAGCATCAGCTGCTACACTGATTGAGATGCGTTCCTAGAACATTCAGCTAGTGGCAGAAGCCTATACTATAAGAGGCCTGCCCTCCAGAAGATAATTCTGGGGTATTTGGGTCCCCCCTCCTATGTCCCAGGCAGAGGTTTTGACAAAAGGGGTTAGTGGTTGATGAGAGGAGTTTCAACACATATCCAAATCAGTTCCTCATATGGGTTATCCAAGTTCCCTAGGCCTGCCTCATTTCCCTCTTGCATAGATTTGACTCCTTCTGGTCCACAAGACTCAGGCTTCTGAGTTGGGTTGGGTATCTCCAAATCAACTCAGGACAGTGGTGACAAGCAGTGAGGTTGTCTTAGGGAAGAACCACAGCATAGGAAAAGAACAGTAGACTAGAAATCAGGTAAGCTGAGTGGGGATCCAGGACTCCAAATAATTTCTTTATTTTCTTACTGGTTGAATTTCCTACCACAATTTTGAGATTCTTTTTTAGATATTGACTGTGTCCTACAGAAGCAGCTAAGGAAGGCAAATCTTTATTAAAGTCTGATTCTTATCTAAGACAATTGAAGTTTTCAGATTTCACAAAATTATGGGTGAGTGGGGTGGAGACTAGGGGACAAAGAGCAGGCATAATTGCAACAAAAAGCTCTCTTTTCTAGTTCTGCATTCTAGAAACAGAGCTGATGAATACGTTCTATTTTTTTCTTTTCCTTTTTTTTGGTCTTGCTCTGAATGTCTGTGTACTTGCCTAAGAAAATATTTTTCAAACTCCACAATATTTAGGCCTAATCAAAAATTTTAAGACTGTATCACAAACCTAGCGTACTCTTTCTGCCTAGGATTTACAGAAAAGGTTGACATGCTCTGCCTAGGAGACTCTGACCCCATCTCCTCAACTTGCTGGCTTCAATCCTACATATTTTGCTTCGAAGCTCTAATGCCACAAAGAATGCGGAACTGAGGAGTCCACCCTATCTACAAGCTAGAAGGACATCTTGATTAAATTAGTGTCAAGGCTGAGGGGTGGGGGCGTGGAGAGAAAGGCAAAGTGACACAAAGGGTGTTTTGAGGAGCCCTGTAGCGCCTGTGGAGAATGAATGTTCTCGTTAAGTATGGCCATGACCTGCAGCTCCACACATGCCAGAGACACAGCTCAATTGTCCCCAGGGGTTGGGGGTGGGGATGACCAGGAGGAGAGGCCAGCCCGGAGCCATACTCTTCATCCCCAAGAGGACAGCTGGCATAGAAAGGCGGGAATGCAGGAAGGCAGGTTGTTGCTTTCTTTTTGATGTAACAGTGGTTTTGGATCATGGCCATTATTTGGAATGGATCAAAAAATGGTTTCCCTTCCCCTGGGTGTTTGAGCCTTCCCTGTGCTCCTCATGTCTCCTCTGGGTACTAAGGGAACTCCTGAAAGCACCCATCCTCTTAAGCCTCTTTCCACTCCCTTCCTTGGGCTCTTGCTACCTGAACTCTATAGGGCAGTACCCCCAGGACAGTGCTTGTTTTTGTCATTTACCACCATTCTCATCCCATTCATCCTGAAGTCCCAAGACCAAAGCAAAGAACAGATGGACTGTTGAAGGCTTCCACAGGCCTACCACGTCAGTGGGAAAGCAGTAATTGGAAACCCCTTGGCTCAGTTCCGTCTGCACTACGGTCAGGATGCAGAATGAGACATGCGTTTGCCGTTTGCCCTTTGAACTGCCAGCCAGCCAAATACAGCAAGTGAATTTAAAAGCTGATTAAGTTTTGGGTTTCCTCCCTGTAACCAGAAATATTGTGGCTTATTTTTATAGATCTCTATATATTACTCTCTTTTTAACTGATGTAATCACAACTTTTTCAGCAGAATATACCTGAGGATTTACAAACTTACATAGTACTAACTAGCCCTCTATTTCTTGCTATGAAAGTTTATGGCATTTATCCTCTCATTTTTACCCAATCGTACAAGATGCAGAGAGTACAAATATAACAGAGTGGCCTTGAAGAGGAGATTGTGAGTTCAAGTTCTAACTCCACCATTGAAAAGCTATTCCCATCGATAAATTACTTAACCTCTCTAAGTTATAGCATTTATGAAATGGAGATAATAATAACTTCCTCATACAGTTCTTACAAAGATTAAATAAAGTTATGCCTGTAAGTGCACTAGATAAATGTAAGCTACAATTACTATTTTTGTTAATTACTAACTGCAGGATATAGTCCAGATCCTTCAGAAGCTTATACTGTAGTTGAAAGGGGAGAACACATTTACATAAAGAGCTTTAATCAAGGCAGCATTGATATAAGTGCCCCATAAACGCCATAGATAATAATTGCTAGAGAATGTAGTACAGACGGTAGAGGAAGAGCTTGTATCCAGCTCAGTTGTTTAAGGAAGACCCATGAGCCAAAATGAGCAAAAACCCCATCCTTGCTTTTGTGACAGGTAGTACTGATCAACTCTTTTTCAGTTTTAAAAATTTGAAATATAGAAAACATGTATATAATAAATGAGTAATTGTAAACCAAACACCAAAGTAACTAACCATACCGGTCAACACGTAAAACCTTAACAGCACCTCAAAAGTTTCTGCTTCTCCCCATCACAACTCTCTATTCCCCGCCACTATTCTATTTTTGGGATAATCATTTCCTTGCTTTTCTTAAATTATATGCTCTGGGTATTCACCTCTGAGCAGTGTAGTTCAATTTTGCCTCTTTCTGAATTTTACATAGGTGGAATCACACTGTATTCAGTCTTTGTCTTGCTTCTTTTGTTTGCCACCATTAGTGAGAATCATCCATGCTGTTCCATGTAGCTGTACCTTGTTGGTTTTCATTGCTGTAGGGTTCCGCTTGTGAATTTGCCACAATTTATTTGTCCATTTTGTTATCAATGGGCACTTGGGTTGTTTTCAGTTTGGCACTACTGGAAACATTGTTGTATGTGCATACTGCTATACATATGCCCAGATTTCTAGGGAATCTACCAAGTAGTGTAATTGCTGAGTCAAAAAAAAAAAAAAAAAAAAGGCATATCTTCTTTTGTACTATACGAAGGGAGACCCTCAATAAACAGAATTATCTTCCGGAGGGTGGGCACCTTGTAGTACAGGTTTCCTTCACTAGGTGAGTGTTCTAGAAACCCATCTGTATCAGTGTGCTAGCTGACGTTGTTGTGAGAGGCGGCGTTCAGCGTCGGTGATTTTTTTTTTGCAGCCTTTTCAACACGTTTGCCCATTTCACGATGGGTGATTTACGATCCACACTGAGTGTTCAGCAGTTTTTGACCAAAAAAAAAAAAAAAAAAAAAAACAAAACAGCATGACACCCATGCTCCACCCTTCCTATTCACGTGATTTCACCCAAGCAACTTTTTTTGTTTTCCCGGATGAAAAAAGTCCTAAAAAGGAAACATTTTGCTGATGTAGAAGAGGTGAAGCAAAAAATGGCATCAAATTGACGAGTTCAAAAACTGTTTTGAACAGTGGAAAAAAATGTCTCGATAGGTATATCATTTCAAATGGAGAGTACTTTGAAGGTAACTAAAGTTTAAACTAGTAGGAATAAATACACAATTTTTTATAAATAAATTTTGTGCTTTCGGGGGCGGTCTCCCCTTATATAATCCTGAACTGTTTCCAAAGTGGTGATTAGTAATTTTCACTCCCACCAGCAGTGTATGAAAGTTTCGTTTTCAACATCCTTGCTAACAGTTAGTATTAGTCAGATTTTTTATCTTAGCTATAGTTTTACTTTTAATGTTATAAGTTTAGCTACTGTCATATTAGTTTTAATTTGTATTTATCTGATTACTAATGAGTTTGAGGGCCTTTTCTTATTTTTATTGATCATTTAGATATATTTTTTGTGAAGTGCCCGTTCCACGTATTAGTTCTTTTATTAGTTATATGTGTAGACATATATTCTTCTACACTGAGCCTTGTCTATACTTTTTCACAGTTTTTATTGGTTAGTAGAAGTTCATAATTTTAGTGTAGTTGTGTTTGTTTTCCTTTATGGTTAGTGCTTTTTCTGTCGTGTTTAAGAAAACCTTTCCTACCCTTAAAATCTTGAAGATATTTCATTGTATTACCTACAAGTCTTAGAGTCGTCTTTCACGTTATGGTCTCCGAGCCATTCCCTTGTCACCAATTTTTGTATATAGTGTGAGGCAAGGCATAATTTAATATTTGAAAAAATAGATGTAATTTCCATATCACCACCAATTGAAAATTGTCCCCCCACCCACCCACCCACTTTTCCAAAAGAATTTTGAAGATTCGTAGAACCAAAGGCATGGAAACAACGAACAGACTGACAGTGACCTGAGGGGAGGAGGGAAGGGCATAAAGGGGGTAAGAAGGGGAAGGGCCTAATCATTGACCAGGTATAAATAACCCATGAACATGGACAATAGGGTGGGTGGGGATTGACTGTGGGGGGGAGCAAGGGAGAGCAATGGGGGAAAATTGGGACAACTGTAATAAAACAACAATTTCTTTAAAAAGGAGAAAAAAGAAGAATTTTGAAGATTTAAGCTACACCAGGCATGATTCCAAATGCTTTACCTGCAGAAAGTAGAGAGGTAAAATTTGAACTGGGTTTTTAGTGAATGAAAATGATTCTATAATTAGAAATGGAAAAGTCTGTGAGTGTGTAGGGCAAGTTGGAGTGGAAGGACATTCTTTGTGGAAGGAACAGGCTTTAGGACAGAAAAAAAAGAGTACAGGAATGGATCAGGATCCTTCAGAGGGTGGTGAGCAAAATAGTTTAGTTAAATCAGAGTATTTATGAGCAAAGTAGTTGAAACAAAGCTGAAAAGAGCCCTGAATGCTTGACCAAGGAGTTTGAACTTTATTCTGAGAGCATTTGGGAACCTTGGAGGGTTTTATTCATAGGAAAATGATATAATAGAGCCGTTGTTTCAGAAAGGTTGGGCCTCTAATCCAGGCACAGGATAAGAAGGGCCTGCAATGTTGTAGCAGTGGCAGGAGGAATGAAATGGAGACAGATGTCAGACATATCATGAAGGACAATCAGCATATGGCCACTTACTGGAGAGAGAATTAGAAGTCAGTGATTACTTCTTTCCATTTTTGCTAGTGCCACTTAGGAAAAGACAGTGCCCTGTTAAATAATTTGGGATAGCTGGTGAAGCTGATGTTCTCACATAGTTAGTTCCCTGGAACTAGATGGCCAAACCTTCCTCGACCCCCAAATGGCTCCATGTAAGAGTTTAATATGTGCTCATTTTTAGAATTCTACGTGTAATTCCTGCATTTGGTGGACTTTGGGTCACCAATGGATACCTGCGGTCTGAACCTGGATTCTCCATTACTACAGCTAATTTCACAATGTCCTTTATAGTAGGTAGATTCAGCCCCCTCCTGCTTTTTTATTGTGGTTTTTGAAAAACCTTTAAGGAAGTAATAAGGAACCATATTTAAAACCTCAGACTTTCTTCTCTTTTGTTTTACCAGAATACTTTGGTTACCATGTCCTTGGGAAATGAACAACTTTAAAACACAAATGTGGCCTTGGCTGGTACGGCTTAGTGGATTGAGTCCCAACCTGCGAACCAAAGCATCGCTGGTTTGATTCCCAGTCAGAGCACATGCCTGGGTTGCAGGCCAGGTCTCCAGCTGGGGGTATGTGAGAGGCAACCAGCACATATACCTCTCACACATCAATGTTTTTCTCCCTCTCTTTCTCCCTCCCTTCCCCTCTCTCTAAAAATAAATAAGTAAAATCTTTAAAAGAAAAACATAAATATGATAAGCCTTTGCTTTCAGCAGTATCCATTCTTTCATACAAAGCATATTTTAGTAGTTATTAGGCAGCCAACATCGCACCAGACCTGGTGTGGGCTGCACATAAACAAAATAATTTCTGTCTTCCAAGTTTAAGCTTTGAGTTATGCTGCTACAGATGACAGCTAAGGTAATTCAGCCCTTCTGCTTCCTTGGAGCTTCTTTTCCCCAGGAGGTATCTCCTATTCTAGAAAAGACACTTAGGGCCAAGAAGCTGAGCAGAGCTTTTAATAGCCTTGTAGGACTAGCAGGATAAAAATTGGAATTGAAGGCAAAAGAGTGGGAGCCCTAGTAAACTTCCTCAGGCTTTGGGACCTCACAGGGATACAGTTTAGAATGGTGAATTAGAAATAGACTTCAGTGGTCCCACAGGGACAAAAGTCTACCTTTAAATCATCTTAATCTCTAATTGGATTAAGGTGATCTAGAATAGTTACTGGTGAGAAGCAAATTTACATCATCTTTAGTGGAGCATACTATTGTCCTAGGCCTAATGTCTCTCCCTCACTCTCTCTCTGTCTCTCTCTCTCTCTCATTCTTTTGTGTACATAGTACTTGTAGGAAAAACAACAGACTCACTGGAGACCCATGTAATGGTTATCAGACAAACTTTATGGTTAGTATATTTATGAAATCAAATAGTAATAACAACAGAAAATTATAAAAAAAGAATCAAACAACTTAAAATGGATCAAAGATATAAATGTAAGAGCTAAAACTCTTAGAAGAAAACATAGGTATAAATCTTTGTGACCTTGAATTAGATAACAGTTTCTTAGATATGACACCAAAGCACAAGCAACAAAAGAATACATAAATTGAACTTTATCAAAATTGTAAACTTCTCTACTTCAAAGGACACTATTAAAAAATGAAAAGACAACCTGTAGAATGGGAGAAAAGATTTTCAAATCACTTATCTGGTAAGGATCTAGTGTTCAGAATATATAAAGAACTCCTACATTTTCATAACAAAAAACAAAAACAACCCAGTTAAAAAGAAAAAAACTTATACAAATGGCCAAACACGCACATGAAAAGACACTCAATGTTACTAGTCATTAGAGAATGGCGAATTAAAATCAACAAAATACCATTTGCTACCCACTAGGACAGCTATAATTAGAAAAGACAAGAAAAGTGTTGATAGAGAAATCAGAACCCTCATACAGTGCTGGTGGCATTGTAAAACTATGCAGATGCTCTGAAAAACAGTTTGGCGGTTCCTTAAAAACTTAGGCAACTTATGCAAAAACTTAAGCATGGAGTTACTCAATCACCCAACAAATCTCACTCCTAGAGCCATACCTGAGAGAATCAGAAATATGCTCACACAACGGCTCATACGTGAATGTTTATAGCAGCACTATTCTTAGTAACCAAAAATGGACACATCCAAATATTCAACCGATTAATGGATAAACAAAGTGTAGCATAGTCATACAATGAAGTATTACTAAGCCGTAAAAAGAAAGTACTAATAACATGTTACAACATCCACAAACTTTGAAAACTGTATGCTAAGTGAAAGAAGTCAGACACATACTGTATGATTCTGTTTATAGGACATCTCCAAAATGGGTAATTCCATTGAAGCAGAAAGTAGATTAGTGGTTGGAGTGACTACTAACATGTATGAGGTTTCTTTTGGGGGTGATGAAATGTGCTGGAATTAGATAGTGGTAATTGTGGCACAACCTAGTGAATATACTAGAAACCCCTGAATTGTACACTTTAGTATGGTGAATTATATAGGATGGGAATTTTATCTCCATATTGAAAGGAGAATCAAACAGAAATTTTAGTACTGAAATATATAGTAACTTTAATAAAGAGCCTGATGTATAGATTAAACATCAGATTAGGCAAAAGTGAATAAAAAATTAATGAACTGAAAGGTAGAATTTTGGTACTGAGATTGTCCCAGATTTGGCCAGTGGGAGCTCCTTCAAGCTGGCTCCTGTGCCTACCATTCTTTGAACACATTCTTACTTCTGGCACAAGATGGTCCAGGCTTACTCTCCCATTTACTCTTAGCAAAATGGGACTCAGCCATTGGGTCCATAGTAAAACTGGAGATCTGCAGACTAGGTGTGCTCATTGCCCTTTAGGCATCATTGTTCCTGTCCTTTCAGTAAACATACTGGGGGAATTTCCATTTTTGATGAAGAGATAGCCAACCTATCAGATGCAAAATTCAAAACACTGATAATCAGGCTGCTCACAGAAATGGTTGAGTACAGTTGCAAAATAAAGGAAGAAGTGAAGGCTATGCAAAGTGAAATAAAGGAAAATGTACGGGGAACCAAAGGTAAAGGGAAGGAAACCGAGACTCAAATCAATAGTTTGGAGCAGAAGGAAGAAATAAACATCCAACAGGAATAGAATGAAGAAACAAGAACTCAAAAAAAATGAGAAGAGGTTTAGAACCTCCGGGATAATTTTAAACATTCCAACATCCGAATCATAGGGGTGCCAGAAGGAGAAGAGGAAGAGCAAGAAATGGAAAACTTATATGTAAAACATAATGGAGAACTTCCCCAATCTGGCAAAGGAAATAGACTTCCAGGAAGTCCAGGAAGCTCAGAGAGTCCCAAAGAAGTTGGACCCAAGGAGGAACACACCAAGGCACATCATAATTACATTAGCCAAGATTAAAGAGGAGAGAATCTTAAAAGCACCAAGACAAAATGAGAGAGGTACCTACAAAGGAGTTCCCATAAGACCGTCAGCTGATTTCTCAAAAGAAACCTTGCAGGCAAGAAGGGGCTAGAAAGAAGTATTCAAAGTCATGAAAGGCAAGGACCTACATCCAAGATTACTCTATCCAGCAAAGCTATCATCTAGAATGGAAGGGCAGATAAAATGCTTCCCAGATAAGATCAAGTTAAAGGAGTTCATCATCCCCCAGCCCTTATTATGTGAAATGTTAAAGGGACTTATCTAAGAAAAAGTTAAAAAAATACAGACAGAAAATGACAACACACACACAACTATCAACAACCGAACCTAAAGAAAACCCAAAAACAAATTAAGTAAGCAACTAGAATAGGAACAGATTCACAGAAGCAGAGATTACGTGGAGGGTTATCAGTGTGGAGGGGTGGGGGGACTGGAGGTAGAGGTACAGAGAATAAGAAGCATAAATGGTAGGTACAAAATAGACAGGGGGAGGTTAAGAATAGTATAGGAAATGGAGAAGCCAAAGAACCTATATGTGTGACCCATAGACATGAACTAAGTGGGGGAATGCTGGTGGGAGGGGGGATTACAGGGTTGAGGGGAATAAAGGGGAGAAAAAAATGGGGCAACTTGTAACAGCATAATCAATAAAATATATTAAAAGAAGGAAATAGGGTATTCACATAACTTCACATAATCTCTTCACAGGTTAGTTACTTAATATAAAGGGGAAAATAATAACTTTACAGTAGAGAAACTTGGAGGGCATGTCCAGGACTTGTTGATCCAAGTTAATTTAACATCACCAGTTTGGGGACAAGTCACTATTGCCTACTACCTGATAAGATCAATGAGAAGAACACAGCATCATTTCTGGGATATTTCTACCACCTATCCATAACCTGAATCAAATGAAGTATCAAACAAACCGAAATAGAGGGACACTCTACAAAATAACTAGCCCCAACTCTTCAAAATGCCCATGTTGAGAGGACAAAGAGAGACTCAGACTGATCCAGATGAAGGAGGGCTATAGAGACATGACAACTGAAAGATGACAGGTGATCTTGGATTGCATCCTGAACCTAAAAAATTGTTACTACAAGGACAAGTAGAACAGTGGCTGAAATCTGAATAAAGTCTGTGGGTGGGGAAAAAAATCTAATGTTGGTGTTTTAAGCATACAGGGATGGGCAAATGCAGGTTTAGAGTTATTCTTACAGGAAAATACAAATTAATATATAATAAATACAAGAATGAACTCTGTTTCCCATTGTCACGACTGTAAACCTACTTATGCCCACCCCTGTATATAAAATTAATGTAAATGTCAACAATAGAATCTGTGTCTAGATGGAATTCGGAAAATAGATCTAACGGTATGGTCTAGAAAGTACGAGTATTAATTTATATTTGACTTGGGCGAGTCGAGAATATATGTTGTAATTTAAGGTTATCACTAGTGAAATGGTATCTCCAAATAGTCTATGAGAAGGGGAATCTGCAGGGGTGTGGAGCACTGCAGTGGCTTCAGGGAGTTTGGGGTGGAGGAGAGTCAGACTGACGAAGGAAAGGGAGGGGTAGCGTGGGAGGTTATTTTGGCAGATGATGGAACTGTTCTGTGTCTTCATTACGGTGGTGGTTGCAGACTCTGTGTTTGTCTAAACATATAGAATATACTAAAATGAATGACTTTCACTGAAATTTTTAAAGTGGAAGGGAAAGAGGTTAAAAATTAGAGGGAAAGGGACTGTAGGGACAGGTAGAACAAATAGCATATAGCCAATGGATGGATTTAAACCTAAATTTATCAGTAATGAAAAGTGTAAATGGGGTCATGGAAAATGAGAAAGCAGATTATCAGACAGATTTTAAATAAACGAAAGTGAAGTGTACGTTGCTTATAAGAGAAGAGACACACCTTGAATATAAGAATATAGAAAAGTTCAAATCAAAAGGATGGAAAGAGAGCTCTGATAAAATCAGACCAAGTAGATTTTAATGCAAAAGTATCATCTGAGATAAAGAGGGACATGCCATAATAATTAAAGATTTGGGTTACCAGGAAGAGGTATATACTTAATAACAAAATTCTAAATTGTGTAAATTAAAAATGGGCAGAGTTAGAAGGAGAAGTAGACAATCATCAGCCCCACTGGGAGATTTAATACACCCGCTTTAGTGGATGATTAAACAACTGGACGAAAAAAGAAGATCAGTTTGCCTAAATAACATACATGGGCACTGTGCCTAACAACTGCAGCCAGATACACATCCTTTTCAAGTGTACCTGAAGCATTTATAAAGCCCAAATTGAAGAGGAAACATTGAAGCTCTTGGGTGGGAAATGAGAGCTAGAGATTGGAAATCGCCAGTTCCAAACTCTGAACGTTTTCCTTCCCACACTTCAATGATTTTTCACTGGGGATGAAGTACTAGCAAGAGGGAAAGGTGCCTTTCTCCAAGGATATAGATTTTTTTTAACTGTATGTGGACCTTGACTGAAGGGAGTGGCTGCATGCTGCACATATGGACAGTAGTGTGGACAAGGACAGAAGGCTGCAGCCCACCACTGTAGCTGAAGAAAGCTCTCCTGACTCAGATCTCCACCCCAGCCCCAGAGAAATGCATATTAATTCTCTGCCAGTGAAGAACTCCACCCAGTCTCCTAGAATTGGCTTTGCACTTCCTCTTGGGTCCAACTCAGGCACCTGGAGTGTCAAGAATATGCTCTCTCCATCACTGAACCTTCTGGGAGCTCTTTTTCTTCCTTGACAGCACGATCCTAAAGCTACTGCAGAAGTACTCAAACTACACAGATCCTTCAATGAATTGACTTTGCTGCTGGGTTCCTCTTTCTTAAAGTATTTAATCAGCAATTTCCCCGGTGCCCTTGGCATTTCCGGACCAGTGCTGCTGACTCTTTAACTTTCTCCCAGGCCACCCTCCTGTCTGTGTTCATGCTGCCAACTTTCAGATGAGCTCTTTTAACTCCTGTTCTTCATTCTCCTCCCAGCCATCTGGGAGCCACACGGGTATTCTTCTCATCCCCAGCTCCTGGTATTTTTTATTGTAGGAAGGCATATGCTTGCAAGAACCTTATCATCTGGCTCTTTTTTTTTTTCCCCTACTTGCCTAGTTTCAAACCATTGATTGTTTTTCCTCCAGAGTTCATTTTACAACTGCTGAGAGATTTGTGCTCTCATGTTGCCTGTTTGCCTTTGTGTCTTTTGTCTTCTGTGCCCCAGTCTACCCAAGGTGCCACAGTCATTTAGACACCATTTCTGTGCCTTTAGTGCCCTGCCTGGGAGATGGGTGAGCACTCATCTTCAATATAACCTCAAGAAATGCTTGGGCACAAGAGATCAGGACCTGAAGACAATATTACACTCCCATTGAAATCATTATCCAAAAGAGTTAGAGATAGAAATTAGCCAAGAAAAGGATCACAGTAGTGAATTAAGAAATGAAGCCTCAGGCTTTGATTGTCTCTTCTTTTAAGGGATGTTGTTTTCAACTTATTTTCTTAGTATTAGAAATGGCCATTTCAGGAGATTGAAACAACCATGGTGGAACATTCAGATTGTTAAAGGATTGTGTTTCAGACTGTACTAGCTGTGGCCCTGGGAGAGCAGAGGGACCTTCAGTTTTTTCCTGCCCCAGGCCAGTGGGACTCAGTCTTGTTCGAATTACGTGTTTCCCCGACCAGAGGCTCAGGTCAGTGCTAACAGAGGATGAGAGTCCATGGAAGGTAAGAGATGAATCCAAGAGATTCGCTGTCAAGCCAAAGAATGGGTTTTCTCCCACGGCCACTGGCATCATGGTGGGTTATCAAGTCTGACTGCTCATACATTCCAGAACTTCTGGTAAAACCTTAAGGAAATGGCTTTCAGAAAACAAGTGTCTGAGCGGAAAAAGCTCGTGGGTTTCATGAAACCAGGACCTGTAATGGGCAGTGTTTGTTTTCACTGACCTAGTCTGTAGGGAGCTCTCACCTCTAGGCATGCAAAGTATGAACTCAATTGAACCAAGGCCCCAGTTGTGCAGCTCTGAAGGATCTGTTCTGTTTAATCTGCTTGGAGGGATGGAAAGTAATTCCATCCTCCCTATTTTCCTTCTGTACCTCCTCCCACCTACCCAACTTCCTCCTTTCTGCTAAATACCTGCTGGTTTTGTTTGTTTTTGCTTTTTTCCCCCCTCAGGAAAACTACATATTTCTTACAGAGTGATTGTTACTTTGCTTATTACTGAACTTGGGGAAGAGAATAGATTGTGCAGTAGCAGGCATAAGGAAAAACAGATTCTTATTTGCTGAAGGTTGATAGAGCCCCTCCATCAGAGGGATTTAGCTGCAGTCCTGTATGGGCATTAGGTTATGGTGACCTTCCCATGTGATCACGAACATGTTTTGAAGCAGCACAGCGTGGTGAAAAGAGCATCCAGTGGTATTGAAAGGTCTAGGTTCTAACATTAATAATGACTAACATTTACTGAGCATACTAGGTGCTAGATTCTGTTTTAAGCAGTTTACATGGATTACCTTATTATTACCCTGTTTTATAGATGTGAAGCTGAAGAACAGAGTGGTTAAATAATTTACCCAAAGTCATACGATTGGAGAATGGAAGCAGGATTCAAATCCTGTTCTAGCATCTGCATGTTTTACCCTCTTCTAATACTGCGTGTGATCCTAGACAGGTTTCAAGGCTGTCCAACCCACAGCCTACGGGCTGCATGCAGCCCAGGAGGGCTATGAAGGAGGCCCAACACAAAATCGTAAATTTACTTAAAACCTTCTTTTTTGCTCATCAGTTTTCATTAGTGTTTGTGTATTTAATGTGTGGCCCAAGACAACTCTTCTTCTCCCAGTGTGGCCCAGAGATACCAAAAGATTGGACACCCCTGGTACTGAATAGCTGTGTGACCCTGGACAAGTCATTTCAGCTTTTTAGGCTCATCTGTGAACTATAACCTGAGGGGAGTTCATGTGGATAACTTCTGATGGAGTTTTTGCTCTTAATAATGCATATAAAGAAAACACAGCTACATTGTTCTATTCTTGTTGATATGTGGAAAAGCTCAGTGTCTGTACTAAAATGGGATCTAATTGATTCAACAACTAATTATTTTATAGCTACTATGTATTCTACAGTGGCCTAGGCGCATAGAAAACAGGAAGATGCTTTAAAAGTTATAGTCCCTCTTTTATTTGTTTTATTTAGATGGCTTCCTATTTTACTAGCTTTGGAATACATTTTCTTTAAAAATATGACTTGTCACAGGGAGAGTTTAACTACACACATTACCTTTGTATTTTAAAGATTTCATTTATTTATTTTTAGAGAGAGAGAAAGGGAAGGAGAAAGAGAGGGAGAGAAACAAACATGTGTAAGGTTGATCAGATCAGTTGCCTCTCACCCCCCCGCCCAGCTGGGGACCTGACCAGCAACCCAGTCTTGTGCCATGACTAGGATTCGAACCTGTGACCTTCCAGTTCACAGACCAGCGCTCAATCCACTGAGCTGTACCAGCCAGGGCACCTGTTCCCTTTTGAGTAAAGGAGTTACAGGTGAGATTAACTTTTATGGTGCTGACAAGCTCAAGGCATTCTTTAAAAATGAAATGTGACTGCTTTTATACAAGGCAGTATCGTTATAACCTGAAATATCTATTGGTAACTTAGAAAGGCAAATTCAAAGAAAAAAGATTTGCTATGTAATAGCTAGATTTTTTTGAAATCAAATTTTGTTTTGGGCAAGCTAGACTGTGGAAACCTCTTGGCAGAGATAGAAAAGGAATTGATTTTTGAACTAGAAAACTAACTTAAGAAATTCCATTTCTGGTAATGATGAGATTAGGAGAGTTGTACCTTCAGGCATCAGATTAATATCCACCTTTCTCAGTAGATTGTAAACTTTTAAACTATCTGTTTTGTATACTGCTATATTTCTAGTCAAACCACAAGTGCTTGACACAATGGATGTTCTGTTTGCCAACAAACTCTTTATTGCTCACTCCTGAAAATCCAGCATTTCCCCCTTGCCAAGATCTAGTGATTGAACCTGCCTCTGTCACCTTGAAAGGGCATGTTATTTAGCACCTGTCTTGGTTGGTGGGCTCCAGTCCTTAGCCCATTATTTTCTTTATTAATTCCACAATTATAGTGTGCCCAGTCTTTTTAAACATGTGCATGACTCATTAATTAATTCTAAAGTGAACTTGGTGAGTTATGATTAACAAAAAGTAGAAAAGAAAAGCATAGGAAATATCGGAATGCACTGCACATAATAAGTACGATTGTAAACACATTATACTGGATTGCAGTTTTAAAAAGGTATCTTTTGAAATCCTGCTCTATTAAAAAGCAAAAACACTTCAGGTATCCCTCTTGTGGCAGTTCCCAGCCTATGTCTCTACAAAAAATTTGCAATTCAGTATATTTGTATTTTATACCAGTTTGGACTCCCAGGTTATAAAGCCATACCTGTGGCACAGCTTTCCTAGAACCATCACGTGGTATCCTAATCAGCGAGGGAAGGCCGCGTAGAGAGTCCTGCTACACACATACAAGTAGTGGGGCCACGGGGAAATCCGGAAGACCTTCCTGGGCTCTGAGCTCCGCGATCACTACCCACCACCCCTGACGGCCTCACACTGTACCACCTGTTTTGATACACTAAATTGGATTGGGGAGAGGACAGGGCCTACCATCACCTAGCACTGGCCCTGGTACAAAACAGCTGCTCCTTTTAGCACTGGCCTCCCCACCAAAAGCAGTTCAGGCAAATCTCCAGCTCATGAAACTTGGCCTTTTTGAAGTGGTGAATGAATGCCCCTGAAGTAGAGGGTCACTCTGCATCTGGTGGTGCTTCAGCTGCCAGAGGTTCATGTGGGGCTCACGTCCCTTCCCTCTGAAATCTATGAATGTAAATTCAGTTTCAAACTGTTGGGGGTTTTTTAACAGTTGGTCTCAGAAATGTCTTTGGATTGGGGAAGGTGTGCTAGCACTGATGGAGGGAGATCTCTGCCCTTGATTTTTTTTTTTTTTTTTTTTGGAAAACTGCTGACACAGGCTCATCAACAGAGAACTCAATGACCCTGTTTCTACCTGCTGACAGACTCCGCCTTGGGACTGGGCTGAAATTAGCTCTCACCACATGGCAGAGATATGCCTTCCTCTTGTTTTTTCTTTCATACAAATAGGGAGTACTATTGTGCCTGTCGAATAATAATAATAGCTTTGTAGTATCTCCTTGATGAGGACTGGTTTTAAAGCCTTTCCATAATCAGTGTTCTTTGGGAAATGCTAATAGACAAACTCATCCAAGCTCAGGAAGTGTAGTGAGGCTAAGTTGAGTGACCAGCCTAGTGTCCCGGCAGCCCAGCCCACGTAGCCTCATGTTTCCTTCCATTTCTGCTGCTCTGTCCTTTTGGTGAGTGAGAAGGCTTTGCAACGTTAGCCTTGCGGAAATGAGGCTGAGCATTTCAGTTCTGTTGTTCTATGCTGTTATCTGTTGGAAAAGGAGGATTCCCTACCATTTTGTAAGCACACAGCTGGCAGGAGCTGTTGCAATCTCACTGCCTTCCGATCAGCCCCACCACAGCAGCGGGCGGAGTGGGGGCCTTGGCAAAACACACTCTGGCCAAAGGGTTGTGGTGACTTTCAAAATAAAAGATCCCTGCCTGAGCACACCATTGCACTTCCTATCCCATAGGACCAGCTTTGTTAATTGTGTCACATCTCTTTTCTAAATTTAGTTATCTTTTTTTTCAAGCAAAGATTACTATGCAAACATTTAAGAGAAAAACTTCACCCAAAGTAATTTTTTCCCTCAACTTCTAGTTGGTTTCCTGAAATGTTTAGATGACTCATTCTCTTCCAAGAAATTTTAAAGAAGAGATGCGGGCTGTGCGATAGCACACAAAGACTGCTCTGTAAATTCTCTTTCTTTCCTGCCTAGAAACCCCTTGCTTTTTTAATAGAGAAGGGAAAGGCTCTGCAGTCTTTGGTCATGTACATGGTCTCAGCAGGTTTTGTTGTTCCCAGGAATAAATATCCCCCTTGTCTTTGGGTGGGGTCCTCTGATAGTTCCTCAGTTCTGACCACCCTATCAGAGCAGCCAGCCTGGAAGCCCTTCCTGGGACACTGGGGCCATGCTTGCCACCAAAGGCACACAGTTAAGGTTTCTGAAATAGAAAATGGATGGCCTTTGTCATCTGTGAAAGGAGAAGCGCTGGCTGTTTCCTGCCTCTCTGTGAGTCAGAATTGCTCTGGATTGCTGGGGGCTTGCTGGTGGCTTTATCAGACACTTTAACTGTGCTAGCTACACGTGTGTCCCTGGCCCAGCCCTCAGCCAGAGGGGAGCCTGAAGTCAGGATCCCCTTCAGCAGCCTGTTCAAATAAACAGGGATAATAGTTGAGCTGGTCCTTTTCCAGCTAATCAGTAGTACATGAAAGGAAACATCTGCCTGGGCTTAATTGTTGTTTTATTGGTTTTGTTTTTTCTCCCCACCCTATCCCCTCCTCTGGGGGCTGAGTTATTTACACCACGGGTAAGCACCAAGGTAGAGAAGACTGGGAGTTTTCTCCTGTAATCTCTGCCATTTAATGAAGAGGTGGTAAGGGAGGGCGGGAGACTGGCAGGAGGGGTTGGTTCAGAAGTAGGAGGGCAGGGTGCTTGGACATGATAATCATAGTTACTTTCTGGCCTTGTTGCTGACTCTGGGGCTGGTTGGTCAGTCATTTTGCCTCCCTTCACCTCCTTGGACCTCTGCTGCTTCAGTGGAGCTCAGCTGTCCTTGAAGTGGGAAGGAGAGGCTGGTGTGTGAGCTCTTAGATCAGGCATGTCCAACTCATTTTCACCATGGGCCAACTGAGCCTCTCGGTTGCCTTCAAAGAGCTGAATGTAATTTGAGGACTGTATAAATGTAACTACTCCTTAACAGTTAATCGAGAGCTCAGTGCTGCCCCTGGATAGAAACAAGGTGCTGGGCTGGCCGGAAAAAAGAAGGTGGAGGGGCAGATTTGGCCTGAGGGCCTTGTGTTTGCCACCTGTGTCCTAGATGAAACTCAGTTCCTCTTGTGGCTTCTTCCAAAGGTTGAGGGGCATTGGAAATGGTAAATTGAAGATTGGCCAGTTAACCCCTGAAGCCATCCATTTTATAGAGCATCTTGGTCCCTGAATATTTTCCACTCTGTGGAGTGAAGCCAACCAGCCTTACCCTGAAGTGGGTGGTATTTGAATCTAACACAAACTCAAGAAGCCAGACAAAAGGTCATAAGGAATCATTGAATGGCAGAGGTTGAAAAAGACCTTAAAGAATGTTTAAGCCAAAGACTTTCATTTTATGGAAGGAAAACACAGGCTTAGAGAAATTAACCGAGTTGTCCAAAGGTACTCCTTGATGGTGAAGGAACTGGGAACAGAAGAATTATGATTGCTAATTCAGGGCTTCTTCCACTCTTTTCCACACTACCAGGTATAAAAATTCATGTCGACTCATGACAGAGATCATGTATTATATTCCATACTTGATTCCACAATAGAAAAATGGCAGAGTGTAAACAAAAAATGAAAATGACCAATAAAAAAATTCTTTTTAAAAGTTCAAGCTTGCCCTGGATTGTGTGGCTCAGTGGATTGAGCGGCCAGGTCCCCAGTTGGGGGTGTGCAAGAGGCGTCCAATCGATGTTTCTCTCACACTTCAAAGTTTCTCTACTGCTCTTTCTCCTTCCTATTCCTCTATAAAAATAAATAAATAAAATATATTTTTAAATATTTTAAAAGTTCAGACCCACTAGAACCAAAGGACTGCAAGTTACAGTAGGATACCATATCAAATTGTGTGAAATAGCATCCTTAAAAGTTTCTTGGGGTATTTTAAATGGTACACTGGTTTTTCAAGGGCAATTTAATGATATAAGTAAATAGTTTCTGACTTAACAATGTTACTTCTAGGAGAAAATAATGAAAGGTATGCATAGATTATATACAAAGTAATTTAATACAGATTGTTCTATCATAAAAATTTGTAAACAAAGTAAATGTCCCAGGATAGGAGCTACATCAATATAATCTATTGTAATGTTATAGAAGAAAAATAATATGTAAGGAAATGTTTGCAACATATACTTAAGTGATATGTTATACGTGTATAATGTAATCCCATTATCTCGTAAAAATCACACAAGATTAGAAAAATATGTGACAGAGTCTAGAGTGATGATTTCTTAGTGGGAGTTACTTTTTTTTTTTTAAAGTTTCTACTATTTTATGTATTACAGTAAACTTACTCCTTTTGTAGTCAGAAAAAAGTATTCTTAAAGTCATACATCTTGAAAACAGCAAGATCTTCAGTGATTATGTGTCTGACATACAAGACCTTTATTTGCCTGGGAGCTGAGCAGTTCCAGAGAGTAGTGTTATGCCTTCTGGTAAGAAGGCATTGTTGGTATCTGATTTTTAGTAGAAAAGAACTAAAAGGAGCTGGTAGAAGATAAAACGAAGACTCCCTTCTCACAGAACCAGTAATGCCAATCAGTTTAATTCCCTGCTCTTTGGGGCTTGGCATAAAACACTCAGTATAGAGGGCAAGGCTCTTCCTTTCTGTTCCCTCATTCTCTATTTCGACTGTTCTCTCTGGTGTAGTTAGATGCCAGTTCTGAGTGGCAGTAGCAAAGAACTTGAGAGCCACCACTACTTAGGATTAACCAGTTGGCAACCTCTTAACATACATTATCAGTATCTAGTAGCATCGTAGCTCATTGCACAACCAGTCTATATTGAGGTACCACTGCCCTTGGTGTTTATGGTTGAGATAGAGCAAGAAAGAGGCCTAATTTCTTCCTGCTCAAAGGTTCCTTTTTAGCTGGGTACTTTGAAGTCCTTGGATTTTTTTTTTTTTTAAGATTTTATTTATTTATTTTTTAGAGAGAAGGGAAGGGAGGGAGAAAGAGGGGGAGTGAAACATCAGCGTGCGCTTGCACCCCCTACTGGGGACATGGCCTGCAACCCAGTCATGTGCCCTGATTGGGAATTGAACCAAGGACGCTTTAGTTCACAGACCCATGCTCAGTCCACTGAGCTACACCAGCCAGGGCCTGAAGTCTTTGGATGTTTATATACTTCTTCTGACCTCATCCTATTTTATACCTTACTTTCCTCCACAGTTCTCAGACATGCTTGACTACAAGTCTCCAAGAAAACTTGTTCCACCTAACAACAGTTACTCAGTAGGATTGTGGCTTTTAGGCCTGTTCTTTGGGGACTAATTGAAAAATCAAGGCTACAACCCATTTTCCCTCCACATGATTCCCTTTGCTAGGCAGTAGAAGGGGGCACATTTCATTTTATTAAAATTCTTTGAGTAATCTGACCATAATTGGGTCTGATCAGAGTGGTTATCTGATTTGCCAGATTAAATAGTGGGCCTTAATTGAGTCTGTGTTATTTGTAGAGCCAATGCTGCTCTTGCATTTGTTGCCCCCTCCTTCCTCCTTCTGCTTCCCAATTAACCTTCATTCCTCTTTCCTTGCAGAGTAAAGAAGTCGGCCAGCAGCTCCAAGATGATTTGATGAAGGTCCTGAATGAGCTCTACTCGGTAAAGCAGACGGGTTGTCTGGCTCTTTAACAAGCAGAGGGAAGCAGCATTTGGCAGTGTGTGGCCATAGTCACATCAGCAACAGAACTGAGCTGGGCTGAGGACAGTGCATGGTCCCCTTTGGGTGTGCCTCCACCCATCTCTTCTTTACACTCTTATTTTCAAACCTGAATGAGCCAAAAACACTTCCTCAAAAAAAGATCCCTTTTCAACTGTGCCAACTAGAGACCAGCTGAGGCTTAGGTCACTAGCACAACCAGGGACCCCAAACCTAATGGCAAGGAACACAGCCTGCCTTGCACCACTAATATGTGTGTGTGCGGGAAAGGTTTGTGGTTCAAGGTTTTACATCAGTTCTTGGATCGATCTACCTGTTTGAGATGAGAGCAAGCGCTGTAGAGGGAAGCATGGAGTCATAAATGCTCATAATATGAGGAACCAGTTCAAGCAGAGAGAGCTTTACATTGACTCCCTGGGCTTTCCTAAAGGCCAAACCTCAGTGAAGGGGCAGGTTTTGGGCTTGGAGAAAAAAACAGTTCCGAAAGAACTGGCACTTCAAGCACGTGCTGCCTGTGGCTGATGAGTGTTTCTTCATGCACAAAGAGATGGTGGTGGGTGTTCTTGCCCCAGCCATGTTTCATTAATTATAATTAAAACACACATGCACACCAAAGAAATTCCTGTCGCCGTACAGGAAATATTTCAGTTGTGCAGCTAAAGCTTTCCAGGGCCTCTTCGCTAGCTGAGCTGTGCCAGACCTTTGTCTCATTCTCCAGGGTTACCCCATCCTGTTTTGGAGGTGAAATTGATTTCCTGTGTTTACTTGCTTATTTCCTCCCTCCCTTCCTTCCTTTTTCCCTTCTTTCTTTCTTTTTTTTTCTCTAAATTCACAGGAAGACAGTCAGTGGTCACATGCATCACAGGCATTTGGGATCAGAGAATTGCATGTTCTTGACCAAAAGTCTAGGTGTGGCTATTTTGTCATGACAACCGTTAAACAAGTAAATAGGGTAGTCATCAGACTTGTCTCCAGTGACGTTTAGTGTGTTTGGAATTTCTGCTCTGTGACTCTTCTGCTCTAAAGCCAAGTAGATAGAGAGTACCCTTTGGTTTCCTCGCCAGGTTTTCGTTTCTCTCAAATGAAGTTAAGGCTTGTTAGAAGTAGAAGCACATTGACTTGGACCATTTTCAGACTGGATGAGTTTCCTGAACCCCTTGTCTTTTTAATGCTTTACTTCTGTTCTTTATTTTTAGAGCATCTTCTAGGCACCAAGAAGAGCTATTGTTACTCCTTTCTCCTGCAAAGCATGCACTAAGATAGAAAATGACACATGTAGTCATTGTATGAATCCTTCTACTTTCCTATAAACATCTTGGGCTTCTGCTATTTGCTGTTTCTGGGGAGGAGTAGGCTGAATAACCAGCAAACCCCAAACTAACTCAAATCCAGCATGCCACATTCCGCAATGCAGCAGAGGAGGAATGGTATCTAGGGATCTGTTAGCATTAGCCAGAGTCCTAGATCTCCTAGTATGCTAAGATTAAAAATAATAATAAGCCAAGGGTGTAATTTGGTTTGGAGTCAGGAAGAAAACCCTGGCACTTGCTCTGTTGGGCGCTGTACAGCCACAGACAATGCAGAGCATAAACTCTCCCTGCTGGTGTGCAAACTGAGAGCTGTCTGCGTGTGGTATCCCCTGCCATCAGTTGAGTTGACACACACTCTTATAATCTGTCTGAGGCCAAAATAAAACTTGATATTTTTCCTGTAATGGGTAATAATAGGAAGGGAAAAAAGAGAGGACACTGGAAAGACACTGGAAAGTTCCAGGGAAGGTAGTGATTCTCTAGCAGGGTGGCTTTTTACCCCCAAGGGGACATTTGACAATGTCTGCAAATGCTTTTGGTTGTCATAGCTGGGGTGGGGGGTGCTGGAGATAAGAATGTGACTAAAATCCTATAATGCACAGGACAGCCTTCCACAACAGAAAATTATATGCCTAAAATGTCAGCAGTCCCAAGATTGAGAAACCCTGGTCTACAACTAGCGCCTCCTGAATTAGACAGCCCAGATTCTCTCCAGTCTACCACTAGCTACATGATCTTGGGGATGCTCTGTGACCCAGGTCTGCACCTGCCATGTGCTGGTGTCTCCATGTCCTGGAGGTGGGGGTTGAGGGTCACCTTCCTGAAATGTCAGACTACAGTTAAAGGTCAAATAATTTTGCAGATTCTGTAGGCCACTAGAAAGTTCAGAGAGTAGAATCATGAGCTGTTTCTTCTTGAGGGTGAGATAAGCACAGGACTGGTACGAATAAAGCACCGTGACTTTAGAGGGACCAACTATCCCTGTTTGCCTAGGACTGAAGGGCTTCCTAGGACATGAGACCTTTTCAGTGCAGAACCCTGGAAAGTCCAAGGTAAACCAGGCCCATTGGTCACCCTACATTGGACAGTGGTTTCATCAAGTAGGAACTTGGGACCACTGTATGCTGGATTTGGGAAGCTACTTGCTATGTGTTCTCTCTCTGTCTCTCTCTCTCTCTCTCTGTGGAGTTAAGAAGGGAACATGGGAGGGCTTCTTATAAAGAGCTTTCCCTTTATCTGCTCTTCCAGAAGTCATGTAAGGATCTCTCATTTCAGTGATTGTGGGCAACAAACGTTTTTTGTGGGCATGAGGTAAAAGAAATCAAGGTAAGGAACCACCATATTCAGTTTTTTCCTTACCTTGCCTCTAATAGCCATAAGTACTTCTTTTGGGGAGACTGATTGCCGAGGGGTTGATAATTTAAGTACTTTTGAATCTTTACGATCCAAAAACAGGGCCCAGGTGTTCCCAAATAAAGGTACCTTTAGTAAAGAGGCCTGGACTCCATAAGCGGCCAGCTGCTCCTCTGTACTTTCCTCTTTTCTTCCGGAAAGGCCTTTGGTTTCCCCAATTTGGCCTCTGTGTGAGGGGCTGCTTCCCTCAGCTGCTACTCAGAGAGCAATCTCAGTGAGCATTCTCCCCCATGTGTCCCCACCCGCCCCCCCATAATAAATGAGCTGGCTAGCTTGTAGGCTATGGTGTACATAAGTGGTTTTCATGTTCTAACTGATGATCCAGGAATGCCTTTGAAATCAGAGCTCCCTGCTTCCCAAAGAACTCTGGAATTCTCTGCCTCAGTTGTACTCAGGAGCTGTATCTGGAAAAAGCAGAGAAGCCACCACCACCCCTCAGGAAGGCGTATATGTGGGACCACTAATGCCACATGGATTGGATGAATAGGAAGAGTTGAGGAAACCCTACAATTGAGAAAGAAAGAAGAGGTGTTGGGACTTGGAGGGTATCAGTGCCCCACAAGTTTTATGCTTCTAAATATTCCTCCTGATTATAGTCTTCTCGATTTGGTGCAGCAGCTGTCTGCTCGGGGGCCATGACTGGTATTCAGCACCTGCTCCCTTGAAACAATGTCAGTCTGGTAGTCCCCCAACTCTACTTACTTGTGTCTGCAGCACTGGGCACTAAGGATACAAAGACAAATAAGAGATGTCCCTGAACTCAAGGCATTAGTTTTCATAGAAGAGACAGAAAAATAAAGCCGGAAGTGAAATATGTAAGACATGTCTGCACAGAGGAGGGACGTGAAGTCAGACTCCCTGAAGAGATTCTTGAATTGAATCTCAATGGCCAAGAACTCTTTTATTGTTCCCTTTTTGTCGCATCCTGTTCTTATTTCATGATGCATTGTTTTCATTTCTCATTGATCTCTCTAGGGATATTATTGATGGATTGTTATCGAAGTTTTTTCTTTCCGTTTCTTCTAAATTGGTTGTTTTGGTCTTTCATATTAGATATTTTCCCTAAATGTTTAATAATCTTAGCTACCTGCTTATATTTTAAAGTGGGGTGCTGAAAAGCTGGTTGGAAGTTCTGGGTGGACCTGGCTTTTACTGCAGGGCAAGGAGTCCCACCTGTGGCCCAGGATGGCTATGAATGCAGCCCAACACAAAATCATAAATTTACTCAACACATGAAAGTTTTTGGTTGGTTTTCGTTAGTGTTTGTGTACTTAATGTGTGGCCCAAGACAACCCTTCTTCTAGTGTGGCCCAGAGGCGCCAAAAGTTTGGACCCCCATGCCAGGGTGATCTGATGGGACTATGTTCTTGGGGAAGACCAGTATTTCTAGGTCTTCTATCTTGGATGGTCAGATTCCCTAGACAAGACTCTCTATCTCCCACCTACCTTTGGGGGCCAAGTTGTGAAGAGGCCTGGGCCATCTCAACATTCGTTACAGAATTTTTGGTTGATACTCCTGGAACCCAAATTCAGTACTCTTATCCTCAGCTGAGCCTGCTGTCCTCAGTTTATAGACGCTCCCTAAGAGTGTAAACCTCTAGTCTTCCACCACATACTGGGAGAGGAGATCTGGGAGTCTGGCTGTTCTCAGGCTTTCAACAGTTTCTTTTGTTTTTAGCTCCACCTTTATCCCACTGCCACCAATTCCCCTTACGGCTTTTGTGCTTCTTGGCTCTCTCTACTTCTGGTTTAGGGTTCAGTAGGTCAGTTACTACTTGCCTCCTGCTTTTCATCTTCCACTTTTGTTCTTTTTGTTTTCCTTAATTTATACAAAAAATAATACTGATAAAAACTACTGTTATTTTAGTGTAGCTTGGGGAGGGAACAGAGCTAAAGATGTGAATTCCGTATTATGATTTTCAAAGTAAAGTTAATTCTCCTTTAGAACTGAGGGTTTAGATTTCTGAGTTTTTTTCCTAGTTTATATATATAAACTCACTATATATATTTCTCCAAGTCCTATTTTTCCAATTGTTTTGTCATTACGTGTTCAAGCATCAGCCTTTGGGCACCTCGGTTTTCCCTTGAGTTGGAGGACAGAAGTTACACTTCTTTGTTTCCACAGAGGAGAGATTCAGTGTCATTAAGTCACTTGGGCAACACTGATTATAAAACTACCGTTGTCTACATGACATACTTCCCAACTCTGAAGAAGAGAAGAAAAAAACACAAAAGAAGTGGTGGTTTCCCTTAAGAATTTAGAGTTTTTTAGATGAGGTAGTGTTTTATTCTTTAACGAGAGTTCTTTAAGTTCTTTAGGGGAAAGGAGCAATTAAGTTGTTGGTTTTTATTTCTTCATGTGTTACCTTGTTGCCACTAATCCTTTGAGCTCTTTCTTGTCTCTCGTGTTTAGTCATAGTGTTTCCTATTTATTATGTGTCTTCATGAAATAGAAAACCACTTTCTTAGAAATCATCCACTTTTGACTTTGAAGCCCTTGGTCACATTCAGGTGGATAAAGAGAAAAGGGAGCCTCCTGTCTACCCGTCCTCACCCAGAATACCAGATGCCTCTTTCTCACTTCCTAGTCAGTCTGGAAACCTGGTGGACCATTTGAATTACTTAGAAAGGTTTTTAATGCTCTCAGAATTAAATATCATTTCTCCTGTGTAGAGAATATACAGAGAAGGTCTTATGGGAAATTATGTCAGGGTCAAAATAAGGTGAAGTTGATTTAAAACATTCTGCATCCAAAATGAGACATTATTTAAACTCGAGTGTACTTTGGATTTGTGATTCTCCCAATATTCTTTATTCCTTCATCTATCCCCAGCTGATTCTAAGATATTAGTATACCCACAAAGTTCCTCTAACCCAGAATTTGTCGACCTTGGCACCATGGACATTTTGGACCAAGTAATTCTTTGTTGGGTGGACTGTCCTGCACATAGGGTGTTTGGTAGCATCTTGGCTTCTACCTACTACATGCCGATAACAAGCTTCAAGTTGTGACAATCAAAAATGTCTCCAGGCAGTACCACATATCCCCTGGGGACCAAATTAGCCTTTATTTGAGGCCACTGATTTAACTCAAGTCTATAAATGAAACCAATTTTTCTTTTCAAATCTCTCTTATCTAAACTTAACCTTTCCTTCCAATGAATCCAGCTGTAGTTCCAAGCAGAGGAGAGACACTGGTGCTTAGTGGCTAAGACTGTGGACTTTGTGGCCTGACAAACCTGGGTTTGAATCCTGAGTCTGCCATTGACTAGCTGGTGACCTTGGAGGTGATAGTTCAGCTCTTTGCATCTCAGTTTTCTCATCTTTAAAAGTAGAAATCGTAACATGTCTTTCATAGAGCTGTTGTGAGGATTAAATGAGGTGATGTACTTAAAGCCCTGAGATACAGCATGTGCTAAGTGGTAGATGCTACTTAGTATATAGCAGGATATAGTAGTCTCCTATAGTAGTCTCCTATTGCTCTCCTCTGTTGTGCAGTCCCCCGCCTCCGCGTGTACACACACATACACCCCAATTTCTGTATTCTGTAATTCTTCCTCTCAGAGAAATTTCATGGCATCAGAAATGTCAGCATTCTTGAACTTCAACTTGCTTAGTCTATTATCAAGCATTTTTAATTCTCATAGAGAAGCTAGAGGCTCCCTGTGTTGTAACAGAAAGTTCCATCAGGGAAGAGTATGTTCCTTGTGGCTGGAAGTAGTGTGTTGGGAAGACTGGAAACAAATGCAAGTCCCAGGCTTCCTGGCTTCCTCATTACGAAAAAGGATTAGACTGGCAGACAATTGCTTTGGTAGAAAATTAGAAAATTGTGTCCCTCTCCTTTTATACTACTTTCTTCCTGTGACAGTTCCAGTCTCAACTTGATGTGGATTTTATTCCTTCTCAGGCTCTTACCTGAAATATTGTGCAGGTTTACAGTTTTCAAAGGGTTGTTGTCTAGATCACAGGATTGCTATGACAATGAAATGAGAAAATGCAAGTGTGTGTGTGTGTGTGTGTGTGTGTGTAGCACTTGGCACAAAGCCAGGAGTATACTAAGTGCTCAGGAAACGGTAGCTGCCGTTGTTATTGCTGCTGCTTTTCTAATTGCTGTGAGAGAGGGTGTTTGATCAGTATAAAACAGACCAGACAGATCCCCAGGAAAGAGCCAGTGGAAAGAGCTTTTGGAGCCTTTTTCCCTCTTCCAGATTTTATATCTGAAAAGTCCAAAAAGTATAGGTTACTCCAGAGGCTATGCTGCCCTCTTCAGGGTTTCTAACCAGGCTTTGCTCTGGGGTCTGAGGAGCGGTGTTGTTTCCCACCTGCTTGGCATTGTGAGATGACTAAGCAATAGAAATTATTTGGCCAATGTAAAAGAGTAATGATTACAAATGTTAATAAATTCAAGTAAATAATACATGATGGAAGACATGAAATCATTTTAATAATAAGGCATGTTGGCTCAGTTCAAATCCTACTGTCCTGTGCTTTGGAGTGGTCTTTAAAATATAATGTTAAAGTCCACTTCAAACACTTAGAAGTTTTTCCCTTCAGGGTGTGAAGATACTGCTTCATGGGGAAGAGGTCCTGCTAAGCCTGTTTGTCTATAAAGCAGAGAATTAACCCCATTGGCTTGACCTCTGGTGTGGGGGCGGATGGTGTCTTGCAGGTCATGAAGACATATCACATGTACAATGCCGACAGCATCAGTGCTCAGAGCAAGCTAAAGGAGGCAGAGAAGCAGGAGGAAAAGCAAATTGGCAAATCAGTAAAGCAGGAGGACCGGCAGACCCCACGCTCCCCTGACTCCTCATCCAACATTCGCATTGAGGAGAAGCATGTCCGGAGGAGCTCAGTGAAGAAGATTGAGAAGATGAAGGAGAAGGTGCGTGCATGTGCTCTGGCAATGGTAGGGGCTAGGGAGGAACATTCTGGAAGTTAGGCCTAATGGGAATCGGCCATTAGGTACAGAGGCAGAATAAGGAAGCTCTAGCTTCTTTTCATGCCTGATGACAAAAAGTGAGTCCTTGCTATCTGCCCCAGAAGGAATCCTAGATATTTGGAAGAACCTGGGCATGTGAGCTCCTGGTTTTTCACCTGTGGCAGATAAACAAGTACCAACAGTCATCTTTCCCAAGCCTGGGAGGGGACTATAAACCTAGGGTTTGGCTTCAGGTGTCAGGTGCTCAAGGACAGATGTAATGACACCTCCTTCAGGGTAGCCATACAAGGATGAATAAAGGTATTTGCAGATAGAACCGAAGTGGGACATGCATCTAAAGTAGGGAGCCTCATTAACCTTTCCTGGATTGATCTACATTATGCCCTTGAATCTTATTAAACAGAATTAGAACCCAATTTCAGGAAGATGCGCATAGGGAGTAGCAGCACAATTGTGGTTCTTGAATATACTGTACTTTCATCTTTTAGAGAATAGTCTCTTTAAAAAAAAAGTAAAATTGAACTTTTGTTCTCTTTTCAGCGCCAAGCCAAGTACACGGAGAATAAGCTGAAGGCCATTAAAGCCCGGAATGAGTACTTACTGGCTTTGGAGGCAACCAATGCGTCAGTCTTCAAGTACTACATCCACGACCTGTCTGATCTTATTGATGTAAGTGCTTAAAGCTGGGGGCTCAAGGGTGCCTCTTTCCTGGTTTCAGAGATCTGGCCAGGCGTTCCCCAGTTCTCTTACTCAGGCATCTCAGAGCATTTTGAGGACTTACAAAGTCGCCATGATCCATCAGGGGGCTTACCGTGTACCAGGTGCTGGGTGAAGCACTTTACACTTTATCTCCTTTAGTTTTCACTAAACTCCTGAGGGGAAGGCATTATTATCTCCATTTTTACAGATTAAATTCACAGAGTTCGGATGACTTAGCCAGACTCAGCCAATAAGTGACAGGCAAAAATGGTACCTAGGTCTGATTACTAACCCATGCTTTTAAGCACTGTGAATTCTGTCTCCCTTAAATCAGCTGCTTGCACATAGACATGAGGGGCAACAGGTAAAGAATTAGAATGCCATCCATACCTTACATTTGTGTAACCCAGTGTTTCTCAGTATTATCTCATTTCATTGTGATATGGCCCTTTTGAATCAGTGTTATTATCTTCAGTTTGTCAGGCAAGAATTCTATCACTGAACCACCCATGCGCTGACCTATTTTCATTTTGTAGATAAGGAATGGAGGGGTCAAGAAGGTTACCTGCCCAAAGGTACACTGCAAATTAAGGTCCTGGTCAGGAAGGTAACCTGATGTCCCTGACTCCTGGCCGTACTACTCCTGGCTGTAGTACTCTTGATATGTGGCACCAAGACAATGAGAGAAGTAGGATAGTAGACACATGTTGTTTTGCATGGGGCAGGCACAATAGGTAAGTTTTTTTACTTTGGCCTTATGGGTCAGCCTTGGCCTTATTTCTCCTGCTGCTTCCCCTCAAGCCCTAAGTGGTTGAGTCTTGCAATACCTTCCACCTGCAGGCTCCTCTCTGACCCAATTATGAGCCAGTCCTGACTGAGGCTACTTAGGTATCATTAGAGTGAGGGGCCTGGAACCAGCTGACCTAGCATCGGCATCCCAGGCTCCAGGGCTTCCGACAGACCCTGGCTAGTCTCCTGTCTGAGGCCTGATGTTTGCCTCTGGCTGTCAGCAGGCAGCAGTTGAGCTTTGCAAGCCTCTGGCCAGACCTCTCACACTTGCCTGCCTGCCTTGGTTTCTCCACAGAAAAACCGGCCACACTTAACGATACCGTGTGGAGTCCTGATATTATGTGGAGTCCTCGCCTAAAATTTGCCTAACTAGCTAGATAAGCTGGGGCTTGTCACTGAGCTGTTTTGGAACTACCTTTGTCTCCACTCCCACCTCCCCTCTGGCAAACTGAAGAACTGGTTTAGATCTGGACTTAAGTCTGATGTCACATCAGAATTGCTGTGAGCACTTTTCTAAAATACAGGTTCCTGTCTCCCTTCAGCCAGGGGTTTTTGACTCAGTAAGTTTCAGACTTTTAATGCCCTGAATGTCATTGTCTCGCTGAGTAAGTGGAGCCCTGATCCCCATTCAGGTTCCTCTTTGTTCTCTCTGCTTGTTGATGCCAATCTGAACACTGTCCTTCAGTGGAGGTCAGAGCCCTAAGCTGGATCCTTTCTCCTCCTGGGGGAACTGCTCCTCACTGGGAGAGAGGCCTCTTCTCAGCATGAGGGAGAGAATTACTTCTTTCTTGTTCTCAGTGTCTGCTGTTTGTCGGCCTTTGGTAAAGTGAAAAGTCAGGCTGCTGCAGTCCACCAGCCTCTTCTACCGTTTTTGTCCTTTTCTCTTTCTTTTGCCCCCAGGGAAACTTTGTTAGTCACAACCTTTGCGATTCATAGACCCTCCATCAGATGTTAGTAGGTGTTTTAACCTCAGTCTAAGAAGCAAGCTATTTTGGACCTTATTCACCTCATTTAAAAAAAAAAAAAACTGTTAAGAGCCCATCTTCACAGAATGCCTGCCTGCCTCCTTAGCGTTCAGCCAGGCTGTGGGTCTGGGTTCCTGTGAGCAAGGCCCGGTTGCTAGCATTCCAGGACGCTCGGATGCTAAAGTTGCTCTTGTTTTATTTTGTTTGATGTTTGTTTTGTTTTTGTTTTTCCTGAGATGAGGACAATTAATTACTCTTTAAGAAAAGTTGATAACATTTTTTGCTTTATAAACATTCAGTAAATATTTATTTGAGGTAAGTCTGTGTGCTCAGCAGTAGGGGTACAAAAGGAATAAAATAGTTTTCATCCTAGAGGCATCCATAGATGAACAGACAGATAATTTCTGTGTGATGGGCTCCCTGCAGCGCCTGCAGCGCCAGAGGGAAGAGCAGGGCCCTAGGACAGTGTTTTTCAGATCATAGGTCACGATCCATTGGAGGAGTCATGAAATCACTTTTTTTAATGACTAAAAGATGATTCATTTTTTTGAATAATGAATAATGATTCATTTTTTTTTTTTAATGAATAAACTAGACTAGAATAGGAAGGAAAGTATCAGGGCACATCACACTGGTAAAGTTCAGGTATATTTGGTGAAACTGTTATGCTAGGTAAGTGTGTATGCTTGCACACCTATGGATGTGTGTGTGCATGCATGCATGTGTGTGTGACAATATAAGATATATTTCTTAATGTGAGTTGGAGGCCAAAAAAGTTTGAGTCACTGCACTAAGACTAGAAGATCTCTTTGTCTCCTCTCAAAGCTCTGTGAGGGCAGGAACCAAGTTTACCTTCATACACATGCACAGTACATATCTCCAGAGCTTAATACATAGCTGACCACAAGATTTTTTTTCCATTTTGTGCCTTTTAATAATGTTCTGAGGTATAATTTACATACAATAACTGAACTTAAGTGTAACAGTTTCAAAAGTTGTGATAAATTCATACATCTTTATGTACCTATCTAACCTACATCTCTATAAAGAAATAGAATATTTCCTTCACCTTAGAAAGTTCTTTACTCTTCTAGTCAGTTCCCCTTCCCAAGGCAGCCACTGTTCTGAGTTCTTTTTCCTGTAAATTAGTTTTGCTTTTTCTAGAACTTCACAAAATGGGTTATATAGTATATGCTTTTTTTGTATCTGGCTTCTTTTGCCCAGCATGATGTTTCTCAACTTCATCTACGTTATGCATATGTCAGCAATTACTGCCTTTTTTTCCTTGCTGCTCTATGTAATACAAATGGCCAGAAGGTTGCTTTGATAGCGAACCAACAGCGCAGGAGTGAGTGGTGATCCTGGGCACCTTGGCATTCTGATCTTGAGAGTATACAGAATTTGCTTTAAGACATAGGGTGAATCTTCTTCCAATCTATGCCATCTGTGTGATGCCTTCTTCCTAGTGGGTTGAAGCTCAGTGTTTGCTGAAGGCTTTGAGGATGAGTGAAAAGTCATTTTTGTCAATGCCAGTACGTTGGCACAAGGACTAGCCTTTGCCTTCTTTTTAAAATACAGTATAAGATTTAGGATTAAAATCTTAATCCTAAGATTTAAACTCAGACTGTAGCAGCCCACGTGAGGCATTTGACACACACCAGGAAAACCTGACTTCGGGGCAAAAGGACATTCTGAGCTGACTCGATGGAGTCAAGAGCTCTAGACTGTTGGGATGTGATATTCCTTCCTGGTACTCCTGCAGCTTTCTCACCCCAGGAGCAGATGGGTGAATGAAGAACAGGGCATTGTCCTCATTTCCTCATGCCTACCTGGGCTGTTAGGCATGCTCTGTCCACGGGTAGAGAATCTGTGACACCACGTGTACCCAAGTCAGACGTGAAGGAACTCTGCTTTCTGAATAAGAAATTTTTCTCTTCTGTGTGAACTTGAAGTGAATGTTATGAAACACCCTAGGCCTTCTTCTCTATGGGCTGTCAGCTAGTAAAGGGTTAATGAGCTGTCAATTCAAGTCATCACACATCTGGGTGGGCTATCATTAAAGTCTTATAAAAATTTGAGTTCCCCTGGGAGAGTTTCATCAAACATCTGTATAATCCAGAAATGGCCAAGGGAGCCTGGTGTGGCCACATAACTCATCAAAAGCCATGGAAAGCACACTTTGGTCCCATTGTGAGCAAAATGATGTCTGCCTCAATTCACTGGGGGTGGGGATAAAATACAGGTTGGGGAAAAGGAGGTTTACAGTAGTTCTTATGGAAAATAATATAATAATTAATAAATAATAATATAAGAATGAACTCTGTGTTTTGCGCACTCACAACTGTAAACCTACTTTTGTTCCACCCTATAGTCAAATCTCATTTGCCTAACCTTGCCAAAAATTGCATCTTTGCTAATGCCTCAATTTCTGGCTGTTCTCTAGCAGATATGTGGATAGTGAAGGCTGTGGCAAACCTATTTTGCATCTCTCTGGTTAGCTGGAAGTATACAGGAGCCAACAGGCACATTGTGAGTTGGCGCAGAGAAGCTATAGAATAAGTATGTAATAGAGGCAGTGGACTGGCCCAAACAAGCTCCCTGCCTTCCAATAGGCCATACAGGGTGAGCAACATAAAAGGCTTCAGTAGCTATATCTACTCACTTGACTTAGATTAATATGCAGCCTAAGTGGGGTGTTTCCCGAGAGCCTGGAAACTGTACTTCTGGCTTCAGTCAATCCACTGATGTGTATTAAATGCCCACCATGAGCAAAGCCTAGTGGTGAGGGATTCAAAGACATTGGCCAAGCCCTCTTTGAAGCTTACCTTCTAGTAGGAGTGATATGAAATGGCAAGTCACAGAATGAGGGATTGTATCCTCTGTCATATGAGGGCTGCTGACGAGTGTGGTTCTGAGTGGAGGCCAAGGTCAATACATGCTAGGGTTACAGGACTGGCTGTCTTCCCAGAGACTGGGAATTTAATTTGGATTTTGAAGATTGGGCCGACCTGCAACAGGTGAGAGGCATGGAACCTTTTCAAGAAGAGAAAAATGCTGGGAGCTGAAGAGTAGAGGTAGTGAATTTGGAAATATTGATGACAGGTATTAGTGTCTGCATGGTGCCAGATATATGTAAGGAGATTGCCTGTTACTGGCCTCACAATAACTGTGAGGCTGGTGTTATTCCCATTTGAGGTTCAGAGATGTAAAGTACCTTGCTCATAGTCATATAGCTGATTTGAGCCTATGGTTTTCCAATATGCTACTCTAAACAGAGAGTATGTCACTGGAATAAAGCAGAAGGGTTTGAAGAAAAAACTAGAGAGAGATAATGTGAAATGGTCAGACTGAAGAGACTTCAGTTTGTTTTGGCCATTGACCTTACTCAAATTATTTAACTTCATGAGTCTCCTGGTCTGGAAAATTAGGATAATACCAACTTCATTGGGGTTATTATGAGACCTAAGTCTAGAATGTACATAAAGCACTTAGCACACTGTCTGGCATATAGTAAGGCCACACTTAGTGAATATAGAGGCATTTTAGAAATTTGCAAACTGAGGGAGGTGGTCTTTAATTTAGAAAATAAAAACAAGAGCTATTACAGGTTCTTCAGCAGGAGAGTGAAGCAGACAACACTGGTATGTTAAGGGTATGAATTAGGAGAGAGGGAATAAGAACGGAGAGAAAAGGGGAATCGGCAAAAACGTGTGAAAGTTTATGAAGGCACCCTGCCTCCCCCTAAGTTCTCTCTGCACTAAAAAGCTCCACCGCCATCCCCACCCCACATACTTGCTCAGTCCTGTGGGTAGTGTTAGTTCTGTTCATTAGATTAAAACCATAGACTTATAGGCATAGGAGGGCTTACAGGTTTAAGACTGCCTGGCTAGACCAGCAGGTCTCCCAGAGGGAGAAGGGCCCCTGCACTGCAGCCTCCCAATCAGTCACTTTTGTCTAGCTTCTAGTCGCTCTTCCCTCTCAGCTGAATTTAATGTCTTCCCATCCTCTGCTTCCAGTTAAGCTACAACTGCTGTTCTTCCGCTGCAGCCAGGCACCTGCCAGAGCCTGTTGGCACTGAACCCAGAGCCCAGCCTGACGCACACTCTATCGCTGAGCTTCTTGTCAGATGCTGCAAGCAGGAGGCACATCACATGCTTTTCCCCCCAACAGTGGCTGCTCCCAGTGTGATTGTGATGAAGGGGATGAAGGGAAAAGGCTGGGGAAGAGTTCATTCGATACCTGCTTATGGAATGAAATGACGGTCAGGCAGATGGTCTTACTCTATCCATGGCTTCTTCTCTGACATGTCTTCTCAGGTTTTGGGTCTCAAAGCTGCTTTAGCAATAGAGAGGATAATGGATGACCAAGGAATTAAGATCTCTGGGTCCTTTGGGAGGGACGGGGAATAGTGTCAGAGTTATAGAATGCTATTGCTGAAGAGGGCTTTAGGGATTATATTCCATCCAAGTATTTTCAGGCTCTTTCTCTAGCAGAAGAATTCTTTCTTCAAACCAGACCTACACAAATCCCAATTTATTAAATAGAAAAAAGAGCAGAGCTGGTTCTGTTGAAGTAGGGATAGGAGACTGCAAGTCCTACTAGTTGGGCTGCCCTTTTACCCCTTCTCAGGGGTAAAAGAAAACTCTGGTAAAAGAAAACTCATAGAGCTCTGGTCTACAGCTTGCAAACCACTGACCTGGCCAAATCTGTTCATTTTATAGTTAGGGAAACAGGTTCAGGGATGGGAGTGACTTTCCCAAGGTTACTGACTTCCTATTCAGTGTTTTTTTAATACTATTGCCTCTTTCCTACTTTTTTCCCCCCCTGCATTTTGCTTTAGGAAATCAAATTCTTTACATGAATTTTCCCACTAAGACTTATGCTTAGAAATTTTTGACCTGATATATGCTATTTTTATAGGGAAAGAGCTTTAGTGCAGAAATCCTAGTCTGCAGCTATGGCCTGTTCTAGAATGTTAGGAGTTGGTGGGGGTGATGACTGACAGAGTCAGCCCCCCAGTCTCTTCTTCTCCCACCTAGAGTTTTCTTTCTCTTTCTTTTTTTTAAAAATTTTATTTTAATTATGATCTTGTACAGTTTTCTGTCTTTTACTCCCATTCCCAGCCCACCGCCCCAGCCTTCTCCACCTCCCTCCCATTTCCACCCCCCCTAGTTTTTGTCCATGTGTCCTTTATACTTGTTCCTGTAAACCCTTCCCCTTTTCCCCTGAAATTCCTTCCCTTCTCCCCTCTGGTCACTGTCAGCCTGTTGTCTTTGGTTATATTTTGCTTGTTTGTTTGTTTTGTTGATTAGGTTCCTGTTAAAGGTGAGATCATATGGTATTTGTCTTTCACTGCCTGGCTTATTTTGCTTAGCATAAAGCTTTCCAGTTTCATCCATGCTGTCGCAAAGGGTAGGAGCTCCTTCTTTCTTTCTGCTGCGTAGAATTCCATTGTGTAAGTGTACCATAGTTTTCTGATCCATTCATTTACTGATGGGCACCTAGGTTGCTTCCAACACTTGGCTATTGTAAATTGGGCTACTATGAACATTGGGGTGCATAGGTTCTTTTGGATTGGTGTTTCAAGGTTCTTAGGATATAATCCAAGCAGTGGAATTGCTGGGTCAAAAGGCAAATCTATTTTTAGTTTTCTTAGAAAATTCCATACTGTTTTCCATAGTGGTTGTGCCAGTCTGCAATCCCACCAACAGTACACTAGGGTCCCCGTTTCTCCACAACCTCTCCAACACTTGCTGTTTGTTGCTTTGTTTATGATGGCCATTCTGACTGGTATGAAGTGGTATCTCATTGTGGTTTTCATTTGCATCTCTCTGATAGCTAGCGATACTGAGCATCTTTTCATGTGTCTCTGGATTCTCTGTATGTCCTCCTTGGAGAAGTGACTGTTCAAGTCCTTTGCTCATATTTTAATTGGGTTGCTAGTCTTCTTAAAGTGGAGTCGTGTAAGTTCTTTCACGTAGAGTTTTCTGAGTTTGTGTAATTAACTGTTCTTGGAACTCTTCTAACTTCTGAACTCTGAATGTGGAAATGGCCTGGCTTGGTTGCTATGCAGCGACTTAACCACAGTAACCCTCAGAGAGTGGCAGGCTATATTTTTGTTATTGAATTTTGTTGTAATGGTATCCCCAGAGAAACCCGAAAATGTAAGAGGATCCCTTTAACTCTCAACTCATCTCATGTTTATTGAATAGCACTGTACAGTACGTGATTAAATAATTTTATTTTGTCCTAATGAGTCCTCTTTCTTCTAACCACTTCATAGTCCTCTAAGGTGTCTTTTACCATTGAAATGCGAGTCAAGAATTGAGAAATCTCACCCAGGTCTTAGAAGTGAGAACGTCAGCCTTCTTCCGACTGCATTCAGTTTCATATATGTGGTTAGATCTGCTCTGAAGGCCACCCTCTCTTCCTGCCAAGCCTTCAGGCTCTCCAGGGTTTGCTCATGTGCTCTCCTTTCCACAGCAGTGTTGTGACTTAGGCTACCATGCTAGCCTGAACCGGGCGCTACGCACCTTCCTCTCTGCTGAGTTGAATCTGGAGCAGTCAAAGCACGAGGGTCTAGATGCCATCGAGAATGCTGTAGAAAACCTGGATGCCACCAGTGACAAGCAGCGCCTCATGGAGATGTACAACAATGTCTTCTGCCCACCTATGAAGTTTGAATTCCAGCCCCACATGGGGGACATGGTGAGGCCTTCTTCCCCTCCCAACTCTCCCCAAGGGGCTTGAGCTCACTTGGGTCTAGATTCACTACACCAAGGCCACATTATTCTGGGAAGAGGAAGGCCTGGGGCTTCCTGTCAGGTAGTGAGGCACACTCCCCCATTGAGCAAACAGCTTGCTGAGTGCCTGCTGTCCACTGGGCTTGGCCACAGACATGGGGGACCAGAGTCTTCAGGAGCTTACAGTCTGGGGAGTTGAGAGAGAATTAGAAATATGCATGAGAAGGGGCACCCAAAGGGACTGACAGGGTCAAAGAGTGAAAAACAGCAGGTATGTTCTAAAAACTACTCCCAGTTTGGTAATGGTGAAAGGAAATTGGAGGGTCCAAGTGGTGAGGGTGGAAGAAGTGAAAGCTGAGATGGGCCAGACACGAAAGGCTTTATGGGGAGGGAGGGCCAACCAGAGTAAAGATGTGGTCATTTGTCATTCGGCAGAATTCTAAAAGACCTTATTCTCCTAGGGGTAGAAGAGTGCAATAATAGTATAGTTCCGCTTGGGTATTGAACAAAAAAGAACGGGTACCTACAGAAGCGACATGAGCTAAGATGTTGCCCTGAAGGTCTGTACTGGTTGCCCAGCCAGGGGAACCTGAACGTGGGGGCCCTGTTTTGGACTTTCCACCTTCAGTGACCAAAACAAGAAGGGCCTAACTAAACTAAAGTGAGAAGAAAGAGAAGCTTCCTGGTTTCCATTACTCTGTATGTTTTGATTCCACTTCTGGTGGTTGTGCACACAAATCAGAGTGAACCTTATCCCTGTGGGTAGGAGCCACCATTTTAACCTATTGCTTAAATCAAAAGGAGGATGTATAGTCTTGCGTAATAAAAGCTCAGTTATGGGGGGATTTAGGAGTGGGGATTTTATGAAGACTCAGTTTTTATCTCTCTGCTTCATGTCCTTATATGTTGGCCCCATTTTCAGATAGGCTGTTTTTCCTATAGGGGCAAGATAACTCTATTCCAACCTTATCTTTTTCTAGGTTGAAGTACAGTGGAAAGGTATCTGCTTACTCCTAGAAGCTCCCACAAAAGTCTCATGGTGTCTTCTTGGTTCTGATTGGGTGACTTGCTTATCCCTGAGTCAATCCGTGTGGCTAGGGATCTGTAGTCAGCTGATTGGCTTATGCTCCATCCCCTTGAGCAGCATAAGGACTATTTCCTTGAGGAGAGCCCCCATCCAAAGCACATGGCCAGAGTTGTGGAGTGGGATGCTCCCCTGGAAGGCAGTCAGGTCAGAGTTACCAGGAGGAGGGATGGATGCTAGGTGACCACAACACAACAGCATCCTCTCAGGAAGGGATTGGTGCTTCCATTGGAATTAGCACCCAGACATCTTTAGTAAGCCCTACTCCAGAATGACAACTGTTGCAGTGTAACCAGAGGATTTGCTGTCATCAGTTGGCCACTGTGGAGAGAGGGACGTTTCTATCTTAAAGACAAAAATGTGGAGATGATTTCTTTTCTCTCCTTTTTGGGGAAAACCAAGCCATTTACAGTTTGTTTCCATGGCTGTGGCTTAGGAAATGTCAGCATCTGAACAGATGGGGGGAAGTGAGATGGCAGCATGTGCAATTAGAGTAGGGAAAGGAGTGTCACCAAACCCCAGGAATCCCATTCCTCACCTGCCCTGGCTTCTTGCCTTCCAAGCCCCTTCTCCAGCTGTCACTGAGATTTCTTCCCAAGAATCGGTGGAACTTGGGAACTAGCTGAGTGGAGTGATACATTTTCTGGTGTTGACTGAGTTGTATTCTGAGCCAAACAGCTTGTCTCCATAAAGGGGGAATCCAAATGCTGGGTGCTCAGGCCCCCTCCTAGCCCTGTCAGAGCCTCATTTCCATACTCCAGAGCACAGCTGGAATGCATTACCTTGCACCCCGGTAGAGGACTGCTGCCAAAGCATGCATCAGCAGCCCTGCTGCTTCTTAAAGGAACAGGGGTGGAGGTGGTTTTCTCTCCATGACTCCTCCCTGCTAGGTCTGGGTCACTTTAAAAATCAAGAGTTTACTCTTCCGCCTAGGCCTTCCCTTTATGTGATGTCGCTCATCGGTGGCTGAGTCAGGCAGGGGCCAGGGCCAGTCCTAGATCTTGTAAAGGTTCCGCATTCCATTCTAGCCTTTCTGTGAGTGGAAAATTAAAAGAGGAGAGGGCAAGTCTGTCTTGGTCCCTGCAGCCACTCTATCCCGTCAGTGTGGATTGTCTATAGACTGTAGAGGCAACAAGAGAGAGATGCCTGAAAGTCTTTGTACTAGGGCCAAAGTTCGGGTGGCATTTTGACCAGAAGCCCTGTAATTGGCCAAGACCCCATACTGACTGGTATTCTGAGGCACTCAGCACATGAATTGATGCCAAGCACTCTCAGATATACTAGAAGTCAATGCTTGGCTCTACTGTTGGTGCCCATAGGGGCTGGTGGGGCTCTGGATGCCTGACCAGTGACATCAGGCAGCCAGAGTGTTTTACTCTTGGCACTAACCCATCCTGGCCACTGAGCTTTCTCCATTGTGTCTGCTTATCCCACAGCCAGAGTGAAGTCAGCTCTCTCTAGATCTGAGTGCTAGCTGAGACCAGCCTCTCAGTTGGGGGAGGAAATCAAGTTAGTTGGGAGCTTAAAAGCCAATGGAAGAAAAGGTCAAGTCCCATTCCCCTCAATTTGAAGAGAGGTTTTGTCTTTTCAAGCAAGAGAATGGTCTGTGGGCATATATGGATGTGCCCACTCATTGCTAGGAAAAAAAGGGCATTTGTATCCAGATGCGTCTCCACAGATGAATGGCTAAGGGACACATGGTGGCTAGGTGACAGGAGCTGCCTCCATGTGTGTCCTTCCAATTTGTCAGGCTTCTGTTCCTAATCTGTCATCCTGAGGACTGGGTGACCTCATGTCCTTACCATAGTAGCCATGCCATCATCAGAGGACAGTGGCTCAGCCATTCCTATGCAGGGGAAAGCTTACTGACAGTGATCCTTAGGGGAACAGTGGACTTCGCTCTCACATTCTGGTGAAGACCTAGTGTAAAGTCATGGCTCTTTGAAAATGCCAACTTCCACCAGATTCCGTGCTCTCTGCAGTCCTCTACCGTAGCCTGTGGACTTGTTCCTGGCTTTACACTTTCTTTAATTGAGTAAGAGCTCTCATGCCTGGCACAGATTTATAAACACATGCTGACTGCCAACAGCAGTAAGTTAGCCTCCTGACCCACTTCTCTTCTGCTTTCACTCTGGTGTACAAAGAGGCATGAGGGAGGGGTCAGAGAGGTGGCCACTTGGACCTCTAGCAGGAAATCTTCCCTGTGCCAAAGCATTGTGTATCTGGATCTGGGTCTGCCCAAGACAGTCTCCTCTGGCCTAACTCCGGCTTCCATGGAGCCACAGACTCTGCATAGACCTGCCCCTGCCAAGCACCAGACTAGAGAGGAGCTCAGAGAGAGTCCTGGTCATTCCAAATGGGTCCAACTCCTCCTTCTTTTCTTGTATTATTTGGTCTGGAGGAGATCCACACACTTTGGCTTTGGATTTTGTTTTAGCATAGAAACTGTGAGCCTTACAGCTTGAATATGTGTAGTTTTATTAGCAGTAACAGGACTCTGGAACTGCCAAGAGTAGTGTCCTCTTCCTGACCTGGTATTACTTGGCTTTTGGCAGGCTTCCCAGCTCTGTGCCCAGCAGCCTGTCCAGAGTGAGCTGGTACAGAGATGCCAACAGCTGCAGTCTCGCTTATCCACTCTGAAGATTGAGAATGAAGAGGTAAGTTTCCTGCTTCAGAGACTCAGAGCCACCCCCTGAGTTTCCCTGTTGAACTTCTTGTTGCCGCCTATCTGGGAGCAGTGGAAGGAGCATGCAGAGAATGTCCGGGCTGCTGCAAACATTTCCTAGCCAAATGTAGGCTTGGATTTTCCCCCTCTGCTACATCCTGCCCTTGAACTCCAGGAAGTTGCTCTTGCATTGCCAAAGGTTGAGCTCTATTTTGAGCTTTTGCAAAATGCTTCCCCACATACACACACTTTTAATCAAAATGGCCCTTGGCAGCCGAATGAACAATATTGTGTCTCTGAAACCACCCTCTCCTGCCAGGCTTTGTCCAGGATTTTCAACAAACAGAGGCTTTTGACTTTGACACTTTAAACATCTCTGTCCTTTTAGAAAAGGTTGACTTTCTCCTGGGTTTAGAAAAGGGTGACTTTCTCCTGGGCCCAGTATATTTGCTTTCAACAACCAATTCAGAAGGGCAGTATCATTCATTATCAGAGCTCCTTTCTTTTCAGCTCAAAGAACTTCTTACCTGGCATCTTAGTAAGTCTTACTTTTCCCAGAAAGATTAGGAAGGACTAGGGATGGGTCACTTAGTTTGCAAATGGGGAAACAAGTCCATTGATTTGTTGAAAGTCATGAAACAGAAGCTGGGGCATTCCAGGACCGTGCCCATCACACATTTTAACTAACTATATTTTGGGATTGGTTTGAATTTGTTTCATTCTCTCTCTCCCATAGCACTCCTCTTACAGTCAAGAACTAATATAAATATAAAAAGTAAACATTAAATAAAAGAACTGGGTCAAGTGTGTAGCATGGAGGGAGTGGCGGTGTTCAGGTCCCCACTGGAGAGCAGCCCTCGATACCCCAGTCTGTGTGGTGTTCGTCACTCACTTAAGCACCATCCTATGGGATGCAGAGTTGTACCCTCTGGCAGCATCCTCCCTCCTTGATCCTACTCCTTCCCCGCTTCTCCGAGCTTCTCCTTCACCTGTCCCTCCTCTACTATGTTGGCCCTTGTTGTGGCAGGTAAAGAAGACAATGGAGGCCACTCTACAGACCATCCAGGACATCGTGACTGTCGAGGACTTTGACGTGTCGGACTGCTTCCAGTACAGCAACTCCATGGAGTCCGTCAAGTCCACAGTCTCAGAAACCTTCATGAGCAAGCCCAGCATTGCCAAGAGGAGAGCCAACCAGCAAGAGACAGAGCAGTTCTATTTCACGGTGAGGGAGCTTGATGGCCTTTAAAGATCATCTTTAGGCAGTGTGGCACATGAGGAGATTTGGAACTTGGAATCCTTGTGAAGTGTCTGAAGGGCAGTCTTTAAATATTCTAGTTTTAGGTCTGGGCATACTCAGGACTACCCCTACACTTAAAGGCACAAACATCTACGAGTTGTATGTGTTTAACAGGGACCCCTCCAAGAGAAAGGATGCGCCCAAGTACACTACCAAGAAGATTTTCTCTTTAACCACTTAGTAGGCTTTTGTTTGAAAGTTTCCTTTTCAGCCATAGAGGGTCATGAAAGGGGACCTACATCGCTTGGTTCTTGGGAACTGCAGTCAAATATTCTGGCTGACGCATGTCTTATTTTTAAAGTCTGTAGTCTCTTCTAGTTGGTGTGATGAACTTATTTTACAGTTTTTGTTGATGGGAAATTCTCTTTCATAATTATTGCTAATATTCAGAGGGACAGGTAATTATTGTTAAAATTCAGGGAGCCAGGCAGCATTGTTGGTTTGCAGAGAATTCCAAAACATCATATTTTATTATTCATGTATCTCCCAGTCTCTTTTTAGACAGATGGACCCAGTGTTTTTTAAATAGTGTTAACAGCCCTGTGAAAGTTGCTGGCTGGTCTTTGGTGCTGCTTTTTAATAATTAAGTTATTTTGAGCTTGCCAAGTAGGATTTATTGCCTGGACTAAAAGTTATTTTCTAATCTTCTGATGACCGAGAATGGAGAAATTAAGTTTGCAGATGTGAGATGAAATATAGCCACTGAATATGCATACTGATTCTGAATGAGAGAAATTAACTTGTTTTTCAGTCAAGAAGCACAGTCTACATGCAATAAATTGACTTTTTCCTCTAGCTAGAACAATTTATTTAATTTTTCTTTCCATGCTGCCCTTTCTTCATTAAGAACACTAGTAATTTGATATCTTTTTAAAAAAGAAATCTGTTTTTTTTATTTAGTTTAGCTCAGAATTCTTAGGGTTTCGGGGTTTTTTTGCTGAAGAAGACTGTTGAAAGGGAGTGATTTAACAGTATTCTTTTTTTTAAAAGATTTTATTTATTTTTAGAGAGAAGGGAAGGGAGAGAGAAAGAAAGGGATAGAAACATCAATGTGTGGTTGCCTCTCACGTGGCCCCCTCTGGGAATGTGGCCTGCAACCCAGGCATGTGCCCTCACTGGGAATCGAACTGGCAACCCTTTGGTCCACAACCCATGCTCAATCCACTCAGCTACTCCAGCCAGGACAGTATTATTCTTTTAAAATAACTTTTTTCGTGTTATACAAAGCAACAGATGCTTACATAAAATTTAGAAGCGAAAATGAAGAAAATAAAAATTATTCATAATCCCACTCACTACCTAGAAATACTAGTGCTAGGATATATGCACACACAAAAATATATCTAAGCATGCATTTATATTATTACAAATAAATGGAATACTGCCATATACATTGTTTTATAATCTACTTTCATTTACCAAATGATTAACATTTTCCTGTCATTTAATTATTAACACTTTTGAGTGAAATACTAAAATCTATTCTAAGAAATAATTGGGACTTCCAGCCAAGATGGAGGCATAGGTGGACACACTGTGCCTCTTCACACAACTAAAATTAAGGGCAACAAGGATTTAGAAACAAGCCAGAACTGATAGAATATTGAACTGTACGGAAGTCCAACAACCATTCATCCAGGTCAGTAAGGGGGCGGAGTCGCGGCAGGAAAAAGTGGAGGTGTGGACCTGGGCACACAGGCAGCAGCGGCTGGCAGACCCCAGGTGCACAGGTGGTGGCTAGCGGACCCCGGGCATGGGGTGGCAATGGTGCAGACACAGTGAGGCTGACCAGGCAGTCCCACATTCGCGCGCAATATAATCCAAGCGAAGGGGAAGTGGCAGAGCAGACTGGAATCCGAGAGAGAGAGGAGCAAGTGCCATTGTTCCATCTTGGACCCCGCTCCCACATACAGCGTCACTACCCACTGACTGGGCTGCCCCGCCCTGGAGAACACCTAAGGCTCTACCCCTCACTATGTAATAGCTGCAACCAGATCCCCACCCCACCCCCACCCCCCCCGCAAAAAAAGAGGCTCAAACCAGAGAACAAATCAAAGCTCCAGAGCCAGTTCCTCTAAGCGACGAAGAGGTAGCCAACCTATGAGATGCACAGTTCAAAGCCCTGGTGATCAGGATGATCACAGAATTGGTTGATTTTGCTCATAAATTATATGAACAAATGAAGGCTACAAAAAGTGAAATGAAGGAAAACGCACAGGGAACCAGTGGAGATGGGAGGAAAACTGGGACTCAAATCAATGGAGTGTACCAGAAGTAAGAAACAAACAACCAAACAGAAAAGAAGGAAGAAACAAGAATTCAAAATAAGGAGAGGCTTAGGAACCTCCAGGACATCTTTAAATGTCCCAATATCCAAATTATAGGGGTACCAGAAGGGGAAGAGGAAGAGCAAGTGGAAAAGTTATTTGAACAAATAAAGGAGAACTTCCCCAGTCTGGCAAAGGAAATAGACTTCCAGGAAGTCCAGGAAGCTCAGAGAGTCCCAAAGAAGTTGGACCCAAGGAGGAACTCACCAAGGCACATCATCATTACATTAGCCAAGATTAAAATGAAGGAGAGAATTCTAGAAGCAGCAAGAGATAAGGGGACAGTCACCTACAGAGGAGTTCCCATCAGACTGTCAGCTGATGTCTCAAAAGAGACCTTCCAGGCAAGAAGGGGCTGGAAAGAAGTATTCCAAGTCATGAAAATCAAGGACCTACATCCAAGATTGCTCTATCCAGCAAAGCTTTCATTTAGAATGGAAGGGAAGATAAAGTGCTTCTCAGGTAAGGTCAAGTTCAAGGAGTTCATCATCACCAAGCCCTTATTATATATATGAAATGTTAAAGGGACTTATCTAAGAAAAAGAAGATTTAAAATATGACAGTGAAAAGACAGCAAACTCACAGATATTAACAACCACACCTGAAACAAAAGCAAACAACTAGAACAGGAACAGAACCACAGAAATGGAGATCATATGGAGGGTTAGCAACAGGGGAGTAGGAGGAGGAGAGAGGGGGGAAAGGTACAGAGAATAAGTAGCATAGATGGTAGGTAGAAAATAGACAGGGGGAGGGCAAGAATAGTGTGGGAAATGTAGAAGCTAAAGAACTTATGACACATGGACATGAACTAAAGGGGGGGAATGTGGGTGGGAGGGGGTGTGCAGGGTGGAGGGGAATGATGGGGGAGAAATGGGGCAACTGTAATAGCATAATCAATAAAATATATTTTAAAGAAAGAAATAATGGAATGACATTTTGGCTCATTCATTAATTTTTGTAAAATATTTACCACACTGCCTAATTTGTAGTTAATTCTCACTAAGTGCTGAAAATTTATTATCACCATCATCATTTATTTATTAATCATTAAATTAATCATTGATGGTTTACTGAGGATCTGCTATGTGCTATACACTGGGAATGCTGGGGTATAACATTAAGAGGGGAATGATGAGATTAGGCATACGGAGGGAGAACTTTTCATTTTACTTCATATATTTCTGAACAGGTGTGACAGGTTGGTTTTTGTAATTAAAAAGCTATGTAAGCATATAAAAATTTTAAAATGCATGCATACACACTGCACACATGCAAGAATGGTGACCAGGGAGAGTGGAGTTGGAGAAACACCACACCCAAAGTGATTTCATGCTTGATCTTGAAGGGTGAGTGAAGCGGGCGGCTAATCAGGAGGAGAATGGCATTCCTTAAGGAAAGAGCAGCATGTGCAAAAGCATAAAAACATGCAAAAGCCTGGGTTAGCTATTAGGAGAGCTTACTGACTAGAGTGAGGGCTGTCTTGCCACCCCAAGCTTTGTTGTCTCATGAGGTTGTTGAGCACTCAGGTTTGTAGAAGCTTTTAATAATAGGATTGTTTGGCTGGTCTGTCTGGACTGCTTAGATATAATAGTACTTGAATGACCCCATCGAATTACACTGCAGAAGATTTCCATTTTTTTTTTTGACTAAATAAGAAATTTTGGACTTAAAATCTGTATTGAAGACTGTCAGGATTACTTTTTGGTTTTAAATGAATCTATAACACTTTTATTCAAAGTTGACCTTCAGTAAGAGCAAGAATAACCATATTCAAACTGGTGACCTCTCAAATCCTGCCCACCCTTTCACTTCTGTCTGCATTGGTGTCCTCTAACCCATTTCCTGTCTTTTGTGACCATAGTGCTACTCATCAGAATTGTGTGCAAATTTTCTTGGCTAACAGGAACATTTTTTGTCTGGGCTTGTGTAATAACAGATTTACAAGAGAGTTTATTATTTTTGTGACTGGTGCTTGGAATATGTCAGATAATTCATTTTGTGATAAAAGAGTTTCAGGGGGTGTGGTAAAATGGACATTCATGAAAAGGGGATATGCATGTCACACAGGATGGTTGCCTGTACCTGCAAAACCATACAAAGCCAACACAACTGCACATGGGCTTTTTTCAGTTTGTTGCCTCCAGAGACATTGCCATGTTTTTCCCCATGCCCTTAAAAACAGGAGAAACAGCATATCCTGTAAGCTCTCTTCTTTAAAGATTTTATTTATTTATTTCTAGGGAGAGGGGAAGGCAGGGAAGAAAAGCATCGATGTTCAGTTGCCTCACACGTGCCCCTTACTGGGGACCTGGCCCGCAACCCAGGCATGTGCCCTGACTGGGAATTGAACCAGCAACCCTTTGATTCACAAGCTGCTGCTCAATCCACTGAGCCACACCAGCCAGGGCACTGTAAGCTCTCTTCTTTTGGGAAATTGGGAAGAGGTCCCTTCTTGCACCTTTGACTCTTCATGTAGTGTCCCTGGTGACCCAGAGAACTGCTAGGAAAGCTCCCTTGCCACTCTCAGCTGTCGTCAGATTCATCAGCTCAAATGACTTCAACTGGAAATTTGAAGCATGCCCTAAAAGGTCAGGCAGGAGTCCCAGGAAAATAATCGTGGAATTTTAAAGCTTGAGGTGATTCTTAAAAATATCTAACCAGCCTTCCGGCCAAGATGGAGGTATAGGTGGACATACTGCGCCTCCTCTCACAACCAAAATTAAGGACAACAAATATTTAGAAACAAGAAAACAATCAGAACTGATAGAAAATTGAACTGTATGGAAGTCCAACAACAATTCATCTAGACCAGTAAGAGGGGCAGAGTCGCGGCAGGAAAAAGTGGAGGTGCGGACCCGGGCACGCAGGCAGCAGCGGCTGGCAGTTCCCAGGTGCACAGGCAGCGGCTAGTGGACCCTGGGCACTGGGTGGCAACGGTGCAGACCCAGTGAGGCCACACAAGGCAGCTGGCTGACCAGGTAGTCCCACATTCCCGCATGCAGACAATCCAGGTAAAGGGGAAGTGGCGGAAGGGACTGGAATCCGAGAGAGAGAGAAGAGCAAGCGCCATTGTTCCCTCTCAGACCCCGCCCCCACATACAACATCACTACCCAGTGACTGGGCTGCCCCGCCCTGGGGAACACCTGAGGCTGTGCCCCTCACTACGTAGCAGCCACAACCAGACCAAAAAATAAAAATTAAAAAAAAAAAAAAATGGCTCAAACTGGAAAACAAATCAAAGCCCCAGAGCCAATTCCTCTAAGCGACAAAGAGATAGCCAACCTGTGAGATGCACAGTTCAAAGCTCTGGTGATCAGAATGATCACAGAATTGGTTGATTTTGCTCACAAATTAGATAAACAGATGAAGGGTACAATAAGTGAAATGAAGGAAAATGCACAGGGAACCAATGGAGATGGGAGGAAAACTGGGACTCAAATCAATGGAGTGTATCAGAAGGAAGAAAGAAACAATCAAACAGAAAAGAAGGAAGAAACAGGAATTCAAAAAAATGAGGAGAGTCTTAGGAACCTCCAGGACATCTTTAAACATCCCAACATCCGAATTATAGGGGTACCAGAAGGGGAAGAGGAAGAGCAACAAGTGGAAAACTTATTTGAATAAATAATACAGGAGAACTTCCCCAATCTGGCAAAGGAAATAGACTTCCAGGAAGTCGAGGAAGCTCAGAGAGTCCCAAAGAAGTTGGACCCTAGGAGGAACACACCAAGGCACATCATCATTACATTAGCCAAGATTAAAATGAAGGAGAGAATTCTAGAAGCAGCAAGGGATAAGGGGACAGTCACCTACAAAGGAGTTCCCATCAGACTGTCAGCTGATTTCTCAAAAGGGACCTTCCAGGCAAGAAGGGGCTGGAAAGAAGTATTCCAAGTCATGAAAATCAAGGACCTACATCCAAGATTGCTCTATCCAGCAAAGCTTTCATTTAGAATGGAAGGGAAGATAAAGTGCTTCTCAGATAAGGTCAAGTTCAAGGAGTTCATCATCACCAAGCCCTTATTATATGAAATGTTAAAGGGACTTATCTAAGAAAAAGAAGATTTAAAATATGACAGTGAAAAGACAGCAAACTCACAGATATTAACAACCACACCTGAAACAAAAGCAAACAACTAGAACAGAAACAGAACCACAGAAATGGAGATCACATGGAGGGTTAGCAACAGGGGAGTGGGAGGAGGAGAGAGGGGGAAAAGGTACAGAGAATAAGTAGCATAGATGGTAGGTAGAAAATAGACAGGGGGAGGGCAAGAATAGTGTGGGAAATGTAGAAGCTAAAGAACTTATGACACATGGACATGAACTAAAGGGGGGGAATGTGGGTGGGGGGGGGTGTGCAGGGTGGAGGGGAATGATGGGGAGAAATGGAACAAGTGTAATAGCATAGTCAATAAAATATATTTAAAAACTATCTAACCAAACCTTCTCACTGAAAGAATTAAAAAATAAAGATAAATCTAGAGAGGGTGGCTAGCTTGTCCAAGAAACTCATCTTGTTGCCTGGTCTTGGGCCACAGGCTGTTTCTCTCCAGCCTGCTGAAGAAGCTGGTATGACAGAAAGGCTTAGAAACAGCTCAGCAGCTTTCTCTTCTTCTTTGCCCTAAGTGAGGAGACGAGTCCTGTTCTCCTTGGCTTTATATCACTTGTCTTCTATAACACACAGTCCAGCAATATATACTCTTTTCCCATTGCTGTTTTTACTGTGATTGTTAAAACTGTATATTTTTTAAAGATGCAAAGATTTAAAAATAGCATACAGAAAAAAGTTAGGCTCCTACTCACCTCTGATCCCCACATACCTTCTCTCTGCCAAGTGATTGAAACCAGTTTATTCTGTGTCTTTCCAGATACCCTGTGCATAGACTACCACTGACATACCCTCTAATACAATAGAATTACACTAAGATAAATAGAAGTATAAGTAAAAGTATGCTACTTTTACTGTTCTTTACTTTTTTTACTTAATTTACTTTGGCTATTATTTTTATATTTGTCCCAAAAGATCTGCCTCCTTTTTTAATGGCTGTGCAGAATTCCATTGTGTGGATGGATGTACCATCATATATTTAACCACACCCCTGCTCATGGACAGTAAAGCTCACTGGTTAGCCAAGGATTGTTAAAGTCTGTAAGGCTGGCATGTCTCCTAAGTATTTCCTTGTATGGGGGTTGGAGTGGGGAAGGGATTAAAGATTATAGCTGGCCCTGGCTGGTGTGACTCAGTGGTTGAGTGCTGACCTGCTAATCACAGTGTCGCTGGTTCAATTCCCAGTCTAGGGCACATGCCTGGGTTGCTGGCCAGGTTCCCAGTAGGGGGTGTGCTAGAGGCAAACACACATTGATGTTTCTCCCCCTCTCTTTCTCCTTTTCCCTCTCTAAGAAATAAAATAAATAAAATCTTTATTAAAAAAGGATTATAGCTGGTGAAATAAACAAATAGACTACCTGAATTCTTGGGAACTGATTTAGGTAAGGTAATAGGAGGGGAGTTGATACCTTGGCCATTGGGACAGTGCTCTAGGTCTAGACTTAGACCTACTGGTCTGAGATCTTTTTTACTTTGGTACTCTCCTGCAGGCATTCAGTAAATGTGTGCTAAGCATGTATATGAATGAATGATTGCCTCTGCCTTGTCATCTAAAGTGGGGAGATGTGCTCCCATTTAAAGGTTTGCTGTAGTATTTATACTTTATGACAGCTGTCTCCTGCTTTAAAAATTCACAGGGAGGATGGGAAAATGCGAATGTGCCTGGATGGTGAGGAAACAGCCATTCTAGTGGCATCTGTGTATCTCCGCACGGGGGGCTGGCTGGGCATAATTCACTCCTCCCACTCACCTCACAGCCTTGCAGCAGGGGGTATGTACGGCCCTGGCTTCACGTAGATGAAATCCAAGGCATACGGCCATATGGTCCATGAGTTTTATACCTCCATGGTAAGCACATTTAAAGTGAAGGGGTACTTAAAATTGAACTTGCAAAGCATTCTTGTGCCTTTTTAAAAAAAAATTATTGTTTTTCAATTGCAGTTGTCCGCATCTACCTGCCGCCACTCCCCCCCTACCCCAGCCATCCCCACCTCCCTCCCCTGCTTCCACCCTCTCTTGGTTTTTGTCCATGTGTCAGTTATAGTTCCTGAAAACTCTTCCCTCCTTCCTCCCCTTATCTTCTGGTTACTGTCAGATCGTTCTATTTTTTTTTTCCCCTTTAAGACTAGAAACCTGCTTTGATTCAGCTTTCTTATGTATTAGCACAAAGCAAAAAAGTTGAGGGAAAGACTGTTTTTAGGTTAACTGAGCAGGTGATTCAAGTATAAGGAACACCTTTGCATACCTGCTAGTTGCTGGACCCTGTTCTAATAATCACAGTCATGCTTGTTATCCTATTTCATCTTCAACAGCCTTGCGAGAAAATATTATTAGCCCCAGTTTTCAGATGGGGAATCTAAGACTGGGGAGTAAGTAACTTGGTCAAGGTTGGAAGACTTAATGGTGGTAGAATATTTTAACTCAGCCTTTTCCATTTTACTGCAACCAAAATGTCGGGGAGGGAGGGCTCAGAGGGAAAAATTAGTACTATACTAATACTTTTCAATAAACAAAACTTATTGCTGACAGTAGATAACCTATTGGGAATTTATTAAGAAATAAATTGAGCCCTGGTTGGTGTGGCTCAGTGTGTTGAGCACCAGCCTGCGCACTGAAAGGTTACACGTTCGATTCCTGGTCAGGGCCCATGCCTGGGTTGCAGGCCAGGTCCCCAGTTGGGGGCCGACGAGAGGAAACTGATTGATGTTTCTCTTGCACATCAATGTTTCTCTCCCTCTCTTTCTCCCTCCCCTCGCCTCTCTCTAAAAAATAAATAAAACCTTTTAAAAAATGAAATAAGAAATAAATTGAGGTCATAAAAATGAAATTGAAGGTTCACGTGGCAAAAACCCAAAACCACCCAATAGACTCTATGCCTGCCTTCCTTCTTTATTAATAAATTACCAGCTTTGATCATATTGAGTGTAAAGTTAGAGGGAGGCTATGGCACCAGTTAGACTGTGTTTAGGAATTTTGATTTTACTGTGGTGATCTAGAATAGCACACTGTCCTTTCTTTTCTCCTCCTCCTCCAAGAACACCAGGCCATCCCTTTACTGTTGGATGTTCGTTGAGGGGAGTAAGGTGCAGGGAGTGGAATGAAAAAAATTAATTACCTATTATTGAAACATACATTAAATAAGGAAAGCAACCCTGTTGTCCAAGGAAGGGTTTTGAGATTACACATAGTTTTGTGCCTGGCCCCTAGTCTGCAGAAGTCATTGAAAAGCCACCTGTTCCTCCCTTTCCTTCATCTGTCTCACTTCTTTTGTCTTGTGTGTCTAGTCAGCAGTGACTGAAGCTTTTAACTCAGCTTTGTCAGTGAAAGCAAGGTTATTTCTCCAGCTTCTCCCTCATACAGTTGAGAGCTAGCCGTGGGCAGGAAGAGAAGTGATAAATAACATGCCTACCAACTCTAGGATGTTTTTATCTCCCATACCTGACTTAACTAGATGGAAAACTGCCAACCATTGTTCTCAGTCTTAGGGATGCAGGTCATACTTTGACACAGTTTCCATCCTTCAGGATTTGATGGAACCCCAAAGAGGTAATCTTTCATCCCTCTTATCAGATTATTATTTATTTTAATGTTTCACTAAGACAGCCAAGCTAACTAGTGAACTGTGAACACAAATGGGAAAAAATGACTTCCAGAATCACAAGTAGAAACATGAGTAAGAGGAAGAAATTTGCATCCATTGCCTTCTAGAATTTTGGCTGTTTTCTAAGCAGTCTGGTCTTGTTTTAAGGGTTACAGTTTCATGGTAAATTTTTCCTCATTAGGAAACCTTAGAGTCTCCTGGGATAACTTTCCAAAGAGGAGCCTTGAGGATTCAGATATTGGAAGTGGGTGTTTCCCTGCAGGTGTTTCAGCTCTGGGCCCTGATGAATGGTTCTGAACTTCACTGTTGGGCATTGGTAGGGGAATAGGCATCACCCAGGGAAGACTGACAGCAGTTGAGCTGGCATCTGGAGCAGATGGAAAGGGAAGGTGACAAAGAAATCTATTTTCACTCGGATGATCTCCTGCAAAAGCACAAAGGAGCAGAGGAAACAGATCCTCAGTAAAACAACAGAATTGATTTGGTCTAGGGCAGGGGTAGCAAACTCATTTTCACGGGGGCCACATCAGCCTCCTGGTTGCCTTCAAAGGACCAGATGTAATTTCAACTCCTTAACAGTTAAGGAGTAGTGACATTTATACAATCCTAAAATTATTTCGGCCCTTTAAAGGCAACCAGGAGGCTGATGTGGCCCATGGCGAAAATGAGTTTGACCCTCCTGGTATAGGGTTTGTTTTGTTTTGTTTTATACTTAATTTAAAGAGTAGGGGCACACTTGGAGGCTTGGTTTATGACTGCTACGGAAGGTTCTATCCAGAGGAGAGTGAGGCTGTTCATTTATGTACTCACACTTCCATCATGTACTCATACTGTCTCCTGGACACAGTACTAAGTAAGCATCAGGGATGCCAAGAATAATGGATGTTGTGGTCTCTGACCATAGGAAGGAGGCAGTCTAGAGAGAAAGACACATGAGGAATAAACCCTACATGACAGGGCTGTGTGAGAAGTGCTGTCATGGAGATTTCCAGAGGAACGCACAGGAGCATCTGGGTGAGCGTGGGAGGGCCAAGAAGGGCCTCCTGTAGAAAGCAGAGTTGTTTCTAAGTTTTTTGGAGGAGAGGAAGAGAGGGAGAGAAAAGAAATACCCTCTCTCGGTTAAGAGTGCCCTAAAATCTCTTGATTTGCTACATATATACAAAGAATTAATACTGTGCAGTTTTGTTCTCCTTTTCCTGCTTGATACCATAATGGGAGCATGTTACCATAATAGTTAAGAGCACACACTGTATAGTCAAACTACATATGTTTGGATACTGGCTCTACCACTCACTCCCTGTTTGACCTTAAGCAATTTATTTAATCTCTCCAAATCTCAGTGCCCTCACTCATAAAATGGGAGTAATGATAATAGCTTGTAGGTTTGTTTTGAAGATTTGATGAATTGTCCAGGAAAAATCTAGTCTCTCACTGGGCAGACAAGGGTGGAGAGAAGTCAAATCAGAAAATGTAGCACAGCAATCATATTTTGACTGTCAGAGCAAATGGAATTGCATTTCCATAACCTTATCTTGTGTTTGGAACTGCTGGTTTGTGTATATGCAAGTGGTGGGGGATGGTAGCCCCTCTTTTGAGAGCTCAGAAATCCCAGGCTTTCCACAAAGACTCCATGCAGAATGGAGGAAGAGGCTCATTAAGATAGACAAAGATGCTGTGCATGCTGGGCTTGCAGCTGGGGTGGGGGCTGAGCCTGCCATTGGCATTGCGCCTACTGTGATGGAACGCACCCATAGTGGCGAGGCAGGGCTGGATATCAGTGAGGATGACCACTGGCAGATGTGTGTCCTCACGCCAAGAAGACCAAGGCTCAGGGAATCCCTTCGCCCCCCGGCTCTTCTTCAGTGGAGCTGAAAGAGATGAATGAGGGGCTCTAGGAGATAGTTTCTTACACTCTCCAATGCGGAGCTTCTATGAAAATTGGCAGCTGTCCAGATTCTCAGGGGCGTACAGAAATAAAGAATGGACCTGGTAGAAGTTGGTTCAAAAACCAAATGCCCTCTTAAAAAGGGAATTGTACAGTTGCGTATCTGTTTTTGTTTTGTTCCGTTTGTCTTCAGGAGTCTGATTGCTTTCTCCTCCTTCCCTACAGAAAATGAAGGAATATCTGGAGGGCAGGAACCTCATCACCAAGCTACAAGCCAAGCATGACCTTCTCCAGAAAACCCTGGGAGAAAGTGAGTGTGGTGATCTGCTGGGGCTTTGGCATTGAGGAGAAGGCTGAGCCCTAGTCTGTATTGCTCTGCCTCCACCCAAAGCAAAGTGAACCTGATCTGGTTATATGAATACGTTTCCTTTCCTAGCCTGTGTGATGTGGAAGTACACTCCCCAGATGACTTCTTGAGTAATGGGAAAAGGCCAGTGCCTAATGAAGCACTAATGTGCATCATTTATTTGTTTAAATGGAGCATGCCTGCTCTTCACCCAGTCCCCTTCCTTTGCTCCTTTGGCACGACTGAGGTAAAGGGTCTGGTGAGTTATTTATTCTCTGGACACTTGGTGAAAACTCTCAGCTCCTCTATGGCAGGTTTGAAGCTGGAGCAAGATAGGGAGCTGGAAAATGAGCTACTTGGCTGTGAGGAGAGGAGAGGATTCTGAAGGGCCCAGGCGATGGACAGACTGTTGCTTTCTGTAGCATCATGGTAGAGCATCACATTCCTTCTGCTTTGAGAAGTTCTGCTGCTACATGGCAGCCCTCCCTCTGCCATGGTCATGCTGAGGCCAAGGTGCTGAATGGACTGTCTCATCTGGGAGGATGATTTTAACCAGACCCTGGGAAGTAGCAAGGCAGAGAACAAGACTGGCACTCTGGACTTTTTCTCCTCAGCTGTCAAACAGAAGGCGAAGGTTGAAACAGAAGCTTCCCTGGGGTTCTTGGCACCCTGCCCAGGTCTCTCAGCAACCTATGATTAATGGAATTCCCAGGTTGGGGATGCCTCTGAATGCGGGCCCCTCCTCTCTGCCCCAGTAATCTCACTTAAAGATTGGAAATGGGAGCCTACGGGGCATACGTGGTTAACACCAGTGAAAGGCAAACCTTCACTGACTCGAGGGTCTAACACTGTAAAATAAAATCTTGAACAGTCTTCAGACACACTGCAGAGTATAGGAAAGTGTACAGTATTCATTGGCTCATTGACCACAGGAATCGGAGCTCTGCTTTTCATACCAGAGCCTCCTACCCACCCATCTTTCCCTGTCCTCTTTCCCTGGGTGATTCCCCCAGATGATTCTTTCATCTCTAATGTCTTTGATCTTGTGATTTCTTCAAGCATTTTTTTGTGTGTGAAGAAAACCAGTTAAGTAACTTCTGTTCTCTTTCCTCCCCACCACCCAAGAGACTCATGCTGAACAGATTTGGGCATTGAGATCCAAACTTTGCTTATAGAAAATCTTTACTCTTGGGTTATCAGATTGCTCCACAGGGAGTCAGAGGAAAGAAAGCCCAGAACTATTTGAAGCAAATTATAACCATGATTTCCTTATGCCAAGGTAATGGAAGCATAGCCCATAAGTGAGATGAGGAACAGGGCCTCCAGGGATTGGGGGTGGGGAGGAGGCCAGAGCCTGTGTGTTACAGAGAGAATGGGCTTCACACACACACTCAATACACCAAATGTCCTACTATGGAGGGCAAAGGTTGGTGATCCTTCATTAGTGCTGCAAATGGCCATCATCTGGATACGACAAGTTCTGGCAATAAGGAAAAAAATAGCTATAGATCTTCCTGTATGCAAGTCGTCATATCCCTGCCTTCTGTATTTGTCACCAGAATGCAAGAGCTCCTTGTTCTTGCCATGGAGCGATAATTGATACGATGAATATTCCAGAATGGAAATGGGCCAGATGTTGAAAATAATGGCTCAGAATAATATTTTTGCCAATGAAAGCTGAGCTTTTAGTAATGAGATGCTGTTGGGTGGGGGGCAGGGCAGGCGTTGTTGCTCAAGATGAGCTGAACTGTAATCAACAATTAGCAACCTTTAAAGGCAAGAAAAAGCCCTGCCCTCTCTCAGCCCTTAGAGTTGCCTTTCCAGGAGCACAGATGAGGGCTGTGGGAGCTTCTCCACTTAGTGCCTGCTTGGGTTTTTGCTGGTTTATCTAACATAGGTCTAACACAGATCAAGCTTGGTTAACTGTGTACCCAAAGAAAGCAACATAGATTACATCATGGCCCATGCACATACGCATATGTATTTTTTTTTGAAAAACATAAAAATACTTCTTATGAACATTGAGATTTTCAGTTCCATTTTTAAAGCTGGCTGTGACCCATTAAACTTAATATCAAGCCCTGGCCTGGTAGCTAGTTGGTTAGAGCATTGTCCCCATATGCCTAGGTGATGGGTTCAGTCCCTCATCAGGACACATACAAGAAGCAACCAATGAATGTATAAATAAGTGGAACAATAAACTGGTATTTCTCTCTCTCTCATCAATAAACAAAAAATAATAATAATGTTAGGGCCCACTACTGGATTGAGAACCACAGTTCGATAGCAATATGAGCATTAAATCTCTTTTCTCTTGCCACCCCAGCCCAACCTAATGGGAGAATTTAGTATGAATTTAAAAGTAGACTTCCATATCGTCACTGTCCCTTCCTTCTTACCATGCAGACACACACACCATACACAGAAGAGAAACTAAATTTCATCTGTGAGAAGGTTCTAATAATGTATTCTCTAATGTGTGATTTGCCTTGCTACTGTTCCCCTAAATCCACGCTATTGGGAAGCAGAGCTGGCAAACCTAAGGTTTAGTGACACCAACAGCCCTGGACTGGGAACAAGTATGAAAAACAGCCCTTGTCCAGAAAGGGGAGCTTCTCTTTTTCTCCTTAAAGGCTGGTCACACTGTGATACTGGTGGTCGTTCTCTGGGGAGATGGGCTGACATGGTGATTCCTAGGAGCAGGTTGTACTCGTTCACCCCTCTGCTTCAACAGGTACTTTTTGCTTTTGTCTTTCCAACAGGTCAGCGGACAGATTGCAGTCTGGCCAGGTAGGTGTGGCTTGGGACAACCCTGGGAAGAGATGAAGAAAGGCCTGTGGGTAGAGAGATCCCAGCCTGAGAAAGAGCCAAGGAGCCCAGTTGCAAAGATGTTGGATGGTTTTGCAAAAGAGTGGCCTTGGGTAGAGGTTGCTTTTTCTCTTTGTCTTACTGACTCCACCTGCCCCAAATGGAAATGGGGTTTGCTGTGACTTAGGGAAAGACCTGAGCAGAACTGAGTGAAGGGAGTTACCATTTGCTGAAATAGTTCCAGAGACTCCCAAAAGCCACTACATTGGAAAGAAAAGAAATGTTCAACTCTGGAGGAAAGGTCATTAACTGCCAGGCTTAAACGTGTAGGTTTGGGGAAGTCTCTGATGCTGAGACAGAAGATCAGGAGATAGCATTTGGTCTGAGATTTTTTTTATGCACAGAAAAGATGACAGCCCCTATTAGTGACTGTTGCTGGATAATGAACTATTAACGTTGCATTGGTAGAAATCCTGGGCCAATGATGTATAAGTATGCAACCCTCCCAGTCTTTCCCCACCTTCGCCTTCCTTCCCCACCCCAGCCAGATATTTTCCCTTCCAGTTATGGAGCTGCTACGAGAAAACACATGAGCTGGCAGAGAGCAAGGCATTCATTCAGTCAGTAGTTCTCAAATGCCTAAACATGTGCTGATTTAACTGGAGAAAGAGCTCTAATGGGCTGGACTCCTTAGAGACCCTGGGTTAGCCCATTATATCAACCACTTATATCTGCCAAAACACAAAATAATCATGAGGCCATTTACAATTATAGGCTCGTTATTTAGAAATAGCTTCATTTGGCTTTCATCGTTTCGTCATTGTGGATTACAATAAAGATCCCATTAATCTTAATGACTGGAGGGAACCAGGATAATAGAATTCTGTGGAATGTATCTTCTTGGTGATATAGTCTCAGTATAAGTTGAATTCCCTTATGTTGTGTTATTTCACTGTGTGACATTGGGCTGCTCTTTTCCTTCTCTGAATGCCCGTTTTCTCATCTATAAGACAAGAAAGAGCATTCCATTAGATCTGAGGAGCTCTAGGATTCCCAAGTGGTTCATCAAGAGCAGCCTGATGGAAGGAGCAGAGGGTGCCCAGTAGCCAGGCTCTGGTCCCTCCCTACCTTTACTCAAGACAAGACAGTGCTACTCTCCTTGCTTGGGGCATTGTGCCTCTGAGTTGGATTCCCTTGGAGAAAGGCTTCTGAGGCTAAACACATGCTTAAAATGCACTGACCTAGAGTGCAGGTGGCAAACACAAGGCCTGTGGGTCGAATCTGGCCCTCTACCTTGTTTTATCAGGCCCGGCCCCTTGTTTCTGCCCGGGAGCAGTGCCGAGCTCCTTGCCCCTAGTTAAGGAGAATTTACATTTATACAGTCCTGAAATCACATTCAGCCCTTTGAAGGCAACCTCAAGGCTGATGAGGCCCCTGGTGAAAATAAGTTTGACCTAGAGGATCACCAAGGTTCCTTCCAGTCTGGACACTCTACCCTCTAAATTCCAGAAAAATCACTCCCTCCCTTTTCCCTAAGTATTTCTAAGAGAGCAAACTGTAGCTTCCTTTGGTGCTTACTAATGTCACCTTGGAGAGAGCTCTTACTGTCAACCCAAACATTTTTTACTATAAACCAAACAGATTCCCTCCTATTCTGGTTTTGAATGGTGGCAGACATTAAAAGCAGAGACCTCTGTGCATTTGTGAAAAGAGCTTTAATGGGCTTTCTTTGAATCAAGTCCCTTAGCCATTTCTGCATCTTAACTGAATAATGTGACTTGTTTCATTAACCACCAAACAGACTGTTTTTAACTTCATTTTATTTTTTCCTCCCTCTTGCTGGATCGGTCCTCTCTGATTTGGTGGCGTCAACCACAGGCGTAGCTCAACCGTGAGGAAGCAGGTAAGAGCCCAGCAAGAGCCAGACTTGTCTAGTTTGAAAATGGTAACATCCCACAGACATTCATGGAACTCCACTGTGGGCAAGACGACACTTTTCTGACTTAATGCCTGTGTTTGGAATGTACCATTTAGTCATAATGTGTTTAATGTTATGGCAACTTCATTGATTTAGCTTGTTTAGCTGGAATGGCTATGATCTTTCTGATTTGTTCCTCTTACCCAGTAAGATTTGCTTTGACTGGCAGAACTGCCTTTGGCGTCAGTCCTTCAGAAGACCGTGAAAGAGGCCTCACACTTCATACATAGGTACCAATGTGGCAGAAACTCACAGCAGCTAATCACCTAGACTAGGTCATCCTAGGTGTATTTCTAAGACATCCTGAAAATGCAAAGATAAGTCTGGCTTAGGATTGATAGGCAAGTGATGTTGAGCTGTGATTTTGTGCATGATCTTCGGTGTTGGATTAAAATCTGGGCAGCTAGCTCTCATTACCCACATTACAAGAGATCTCAGCAGTGGATGGATAATCCACACCAAGGGATAATCTAAACAGCACTTGGGCTTGTTTTAAAAAATTAATGGAATTATTTTTTGCAGTAGCAAATTTGACTTCCTAATTTATTCCTTATGGCAAATACTGATATGATTTTGTATCTCCTAAGCTCGTACCAGCTAGGCACTAGACAGTTAGCAGGGAGGAGGTGAGGAGAGCTCAGAAATGTCTTTGTATCTACTCAGAGGAAAGCTGATTCAGGCTTAAAAAAATCATTTTAGGTAATTCACAACGGCTATTGCCACAGGGCGATAATTGGATGTGGAAAGCACCTGGTTTCTGTGGCGTCGGCAGCCCCAGCAGGACCTCCAGCCGATCTGATGGCTCTGGCTGGCTCGGCAGCACAGCTGTGGACCTCAGATGACATAGTCCTCACTTGTCTTAGCTTTGCTGTCACTATTTTCCACCTGCTTTACTTTGGATCTCATTTTAGTGAGAACACCATTGGATACAATAACACATTTTTTCAATTATAAAAAGTTCATTGCAACTCTCTTTCCTCTTGTTCTTCTAATTTTTTCCATCTTCCCTTTTCTCCCACTATTTCATTTAAAACTAGAGAGGAGTGGAGTGACTCCCAGGGATAACCTAGTGCATTTAAAATTAGTAGGTGGACCTGTTAAAAAGAGAGCAAACCTTCTTTCCCTTGAACACTTAACAACAGGATTGAACTTGAAGTTTGTTCCTTTCAGTTCCTGGACTGAAACTGGGCTTCCTACTCATAGATAGAGCATCTGTCCTAGAGCCTCACGCCTCCACTCTGGCTGCAGGAGTGCTGAGACCACTGTTTGGCAGGTGGTCTGCACACCTGGTTGTACTCACCATGGAGGGGAATAGCACCTATCTGGCTTGCATTCTGCTGCATCTAAGCATTTGCAGCCCAAGCATATTTGCCTGGTATGCTAGATTTGTGTAAAAGTTCAGGGCACACCGAAAGCCCCAAACAAATAAAGACCTTGTTTTCATTCTGCTGCCCCCGTTTTTGCCCAACAGCTCATTTCTAATGGTGAATTAATAAAAAGTTTTTCTGAGTTATTCAGTGGGTAAATAGTAAGTAATTTAGATGATGAGTAATCTTGTTTAAGTAACCAGGAAATAAACATGTGTTTGGTTTTTTTTTTGGTTTTTTTTTTTTATGGCAAATCAGTCAAATGAGAAAGAATCTGGCAGCTTTTGTTTTTGAGGGTCCCTAATAGGTTCTAGGCATTTTTGACCCTAGCAAAGACTAGGTTCAAACCATCCTAGACTTTTCTTCAAAAAAGAAATACTTCAGCCGCCTCTTCCAAACTCTCCCGGCTCCCTTCAGCTCAGCATTTCCTCTTTCCTATTATTTCCATATCTTCTTTGCTGGCCCTTCTTTCTCCAGTCCTCCAAATTCAGGCATTTCCCCGAGGCGTTGCCCTCTTTTGTTTTTCTCTCTGTATTCTTTCCCTTATCACTTTGTTTCCTTAGGTGAATCTTGCTCTCTTTTCCTTGGTGTCCACTTGTTCCACATGCTGTCAGTCTGAGTCTTGGATCCAACTCCCAGCGGACATCGCTGCGAGGTAGCACCTCCTGTCCTCAGCATCAGTCTCCCCTTCCCCACCGTGCTCTGCCTTAGCACCTCCCCTAACTTCTCTGTTTCTTTAGTGGGGACCCTCCATTCTTCACAGCCTTGGAAGTGCCAAATCTTATCTTTGATGCCTCTTTTCTCATTAGCCATGTCTAATCAGTTGTCAAGGGATAGTTTCTCCCTTAGTGAAAACGAAATCTAACAAACATAACAGAGATCAGTACCTAACTCTATCACTCGTGAGAAGCTATGCCAGACAATGAATTATTTAGACATTATCTGTCCACCTTCCTGATTGTTCACTCCTGCAAATTACTGGACTTCTTCTTTACTGTTATTTCCAGTTATGCCTGCTACCTGAATGGGGATTTGGCCCAGTTGTCCTTAGAGACCCTTTTCAACCCTAGAATTAAAGGACCAAAAATATTGTAAATCAAAGAATTAAACTGACATGGATTCTAACGTTGGAAGAGGGAAGGAGAGAGAAAGAAAATACAGACACTGAATAAGAACCCTCAGAGACACTGCCTGGTCAGCTGTGTGCAAAATCAATGGCGAAATGGGTGTCTTTGGAGCCCCTTTTAGGAGGGTCTGAAGCCTTCGTGACTTTTTCCAGGCTTTGCTCCTACTGGACTCTGCTGTAGGCCCAGTTGGAGCAGTGTGGACCAGGAGAAGACTTCTGCAGTGGGACAGGTCACCTCAGACTCACTCTTGTCTGCACACAGATTACCCGCTCTGGGCTACTTCTGAAATACCACTTATTAACTGTGGACAGGCAGGTTAATGTCATTGATCCTTGCTTTCTGCAGTAGTATCTATGAACTTTAACTACTCTTGATATTCCATTTGCTGCAAGTCTAAGCAAAATTTTGCACTCAACTTGTTGAAGCCCGCAACTAGTGAGCTCCCCAAGCCCTTTCCTGCTGGATCTTTATAAATCTAGGACCAGAAAAACTTTACAAACCCTCCTTATTATGACTGCTACTACTATTTATAAGTAAAAAATATAGCAATATTTGTAAACATAGAAAGACTTCCAAAAGTGGGGTTTTGGTGGTTGGTTTTTTAAAAAATAGTTTCTACATTAGAGTATGAAAGAACTGGCAAAGATTTTTCCTCTTAAGATCACCCTGGGCTGGCCGGCAGAAGTCAGTGATGGCAGCAAGAGGGCGGACACTGGCTGCTATAGCTGCAAAGCTGGAGGAAGCAGATGGTCGTGGGGGTCGTGAAGATGAGCTTGTGGTCACTAAGGCCACGTGCAGCACTACTCCCTTTGGCAGCACCCTGGGGTTCCAGTAAGCCTGGGAGCTAGAGGCCGTGCCAGCTCTTCCCTCAGCCTAACTTCTTCATAAGGCCCAGCTGCTTCCCTAAAGTGGCCAAGCCCCATAGTTACAGCTGGAAATTCAGAGCCAGGGATGTCTACGTACTGTAAGGGGCACAGGCCAACCTGTGAAATGGGCAGAAGCCACAGGACCGATCCCACTTGAGAGTAGTCTCTGTGCTAAACATCCACAGCCCTTTTTAACTAGGTGTAGGGGGTCCCTCTACTTAATCCCTTTCTTCACCCCTGAGTATTTAGTTGCATTATAAAACCCTACTGCTTTTTAGCAATATTTGGTGTATGTACCTGGCAATGTTTTCTAAGCTCCTAAGATGCAGCATGGGTGGTAGAAAGATGTTTAGTCTCAGAGGAGACTGCCTGGGTTTGAATCCTGGCTCTGCCACTTACCTGTTATGTCACCATAATCAGCTTTTCACATCACTAAGCCTTTATTTCCTCATTTGTCAAATGAGAATAGTAATATGTACACCATAGGGCTGTTACTAGGACCAGTCTATCTAACACACTCAGCACATGGCCCAACACATCTCAATAAATTCCTCTGTAAATGGTAAGTACTAGTGTTAGTGAGCCAGTAGGAAATATTGTTCTCCTCACCTCCGGTCCCTTCCCCAACTTGTAGATGCCAAATCGAGGCCCAAAGAAGTTAAATTCCAGGGTAGTGTAGCAAAATGGCAGAAGAAAGAATGACGTCTGGCAGGCCTGCTTCTTTGTTTTAGTACCAATTAGTCTGCACTATTACCAAGAGCTGGATTTTTTTCTTTTTTACCTTTTATACCAAACAAACTCCCATTCTGGTGCTCCTATTGGTTCATTCTACTACCCTTAACTGATATTAATTGAGCATGCACTATGCGAGAAAATCATGCCAGCACTGGACACCCAAGAGTTGACATAGAATCTGCCCTGTGGAGCTGAGCTGTAGTGGTGACAAATGCAAACAAATACACCCACACAATTAACTCACAATCAGGTCTTTGAGGCCCAAGTTCAAGGTGCTGAGACCCTGTAGACCAGGCCCTGATCTCATCTGGGGAGTCTGGAAAAGCATCCTTGAGGAAGTGTGGTACTTGCACTGAGACTCCAAGGGGTAGGGGCCCAGGGTGAGGAGAGCATTTCAGCTGCAGCAGCAGCCCATGCAAAGCCATAGGCAAGGAGGACTTATCTGGGGAGCAGAGACAAGGCCAGTGTGGCTGAAGTAGAGAGACTGGGGGCAGAGCATAAGAAGAGGAAAATGAAGCAAACACAGGAAGGACCCTGGACATGCAAAGCTATGTAAAGAAAGCAACAAGGAGTCTTTGAAAGAGTTTAGCCTAGACAGTAGACAATCAGATGTACACTTTTAAAGATCACCTAACAGCTACATAAAGGAAGAAGAGTGTGGTTTGGAGGACAACAAGGGTGGGAATTAAGATGTTGATGGATTCAGTTGGTGGCAATAGAGAGGGAGAGAAGGGAATAGGTTTGAGAGATGTTTAGAAGGCAAACTTGACAAAATGGATTGTTGATTGATTGATTGATTGGTTGACTGATTGGATGGCTGAGGGCGGAGAGCTGATTTGGGGTAAAAGATCGGTTTCACAAGGACATGCCGGATTTAAGGCATCTGCACAGCACTCCAAGTAGGTGTTTGTGTATGTGCTCTGGAGTTTAAAGGACAGGTTGGACGCTTCTCTGTGGACCAGCCACTGATCCGGCTGAGAAAGGTTCCTCACAGTGTGGCCCATTTCCTCTGACCCTTGGCTGTCTATGTTTAAAGATCCTAACGTTGTATCTCTCTTTGGCTTTTCAGGATTCCAGCCAGGCAATTCCTCTGGTGGTAGAAAGCTGTATCCGGTTTATCAGCAGACACGGTGAGCAGGATCTAGCCTTGCCTTATTTGTGCAAAGTTGGGAAGAACTTTCAGGAATTTTTTGAACAGTAAGCATAGAGATTGATTTCCCATCCTGACATTCTCAGAAAAGGAATAAAATCTAATTTGTTCGTGTAATATTCTCTACCGCAGAATGGCCACACATAGACATTGAGAAAAAGACATCATATTTTTGACCCAGAATGCCTAGGCCACTTACCACACTTCCTTTTCTAGCTTGAGAGTGAGTTTTAAATTACAGCTGCTATGTGAATTAGTACAGCTGGTGTGATGTGTGACGGTAGTTTCACCATTACTCACTGTCTTTGCGTGCGTCTGTATCTCCCACTGCATGGCCTTGACTATTATGTCACATTGGCTTTTTTGCATCAGACTGTTTGCAAACAAGTCCTTTTGGGTTTTGTTCTCGTTTGGTTTCATCAGATACAATATCGCCAAGAGCTCAGTTAGTAGCTGGTCAAAAGTTGCACATTTGAGAGTCTACAGGGGCTGGCTCCTTGTTAACCTGCGTCAAATGACACTATCTTCCACTTGGACAAAACTGAGTCTCAAAAACTTCATTCCTTCTTCAGCACCTCCTAGGCTGCTTGGACAGAATTTAGGATGGAGATGAATTGCCAGAGAAATGATCTTTTGAGTGGTAGAGTGTTTAGAAAACACAGATATCTGAGCTAGTGCCATGAAGATTTCTAGGAACTAGGTATCAGAAATTGTTTTCAGGTTCTGCCCTATCTAGTTATAGGAAAAGGGACAGAACAATCTTTTAGGAGCTAAGGAGGTATGTAGATAATTGCTAGTCTCAATTCAGAGGCAGCCATTGTCTTTCCCTGTCTCTCCTTCCTCTCTCCTGAAAAACTGGAACACTGCTTGTATTCATTTTTGGAATAGTAATTGTTTTAGCATGTCTATGACTTACTCCATTCTAATCAGCTACCACTTTCATCTTATCTCTATTCACTTGAAGTAACAGCATTTTATATCACTATTGAAAAGTCAGCAAATATTTACAAGCCCCTGATCAATGCTGGGCACCATGCATTGCCACATAGGAAAAAACAAAAACAAGGATGATGTGCTGTTGCTATCTTTACCTGGTTTTTTGATGCAGTTGGGAGAAAATAAATAAGCAAGTGAAAAGTTTAAAAGTGGTAAGCTGTGGTAATTCAGAACGGCAATATAAGAAATTTCAGAAGGTAGTAACGATTAATGGTCAAGCAGTTGGCAAAGATAAGTCCAAACCAAGTTCAGGGGAGAAGGAATTATTTGTACATAAAAGATAGTAAGAAGAAGTCTGAATTCCTAATTGTTCATCCATGCGTTCATTCATTCATTCATTCATTCAACAGAGATATACACTGATTGCTCATTATGTGCCAACAACACATTCCTTTCTTCATGAGCCTTATATTCTACTAAAGGACAAATAAATAAAGGATCACTTGTGTAGTCAATAAACAAACAATATATAATATGCTAAGTATTGGTGAGTGTCATGAAGGAAAGCAAAGTAAGGTGAGGAGATGGAGAATGGAGAGGGGACACTGTTCTAGGCAGTTTCAGGAAAAAGGCCTAGGGTCGCCTAAGGTAACATTTGAGCAGAGCCCTGAAGGAAGTAAGGGAGTGAACCATGTGGGTCTCTGGAGAAGAGTGTTTAGGGGAGAAGGAACATCAAATGCAGAGATCTTAGCATGTATGAGGACCAACACACAGGAGACTGGTGTGACTGGAGCAGAGCGAGCAGGGAGGAGAGTGTGCAGACTCTTAGGGCTTCGTTAGCTGAGGTAGGTGTTTGGATTTTATTCTGAGTGAGTTAGGGAACCATTGGAGAATTTTGGACAGAGTGTGAATTTTCAAAGGAGGCTTCTGCAATAGCCCAGGGAAGACATGCCAGTGGCCTGGACCAGGGTGTTAGCTGTGGGCTGCTGAGAAGTGGATGGGTTTTGGATATTGTGTTTTGAATGTCCCTGTACAGACATTTCTGTGGTGTGGCTGTAGGAAAACAAGTATGCTCACATATTGCTGACACCAATGCAAATCCGTCAACCCCTTTGTGGGGGAATTTGGCAAAACTGCAACGCAGTTGTCCTCTGATCCAGCAATCCTTATAGGAATTTACCATAAAGATACACCTCCAACATCATCAAAATACATATGCACAAGGTTATTTATTGCAACATCACTTGTAATTACAAAATAGAAATAACCTACATGCCTTTATATGGAAGAGTGGTTGGAATAACTGGTATATCCACACAGTGGAATACTGTGCAGCTACAAAAAAAGAATGAGGGGGATCTCCAGGAAATGACAGGGAAAGACTTCAGGATATACTATGCAAAAGAGTATCTACAGCATGCTACCTCTGACCCCAGCAGATTAGCTCAGTTGGTTAGAGTGTCATCCCCATATGCCAAGGTTGAGGGTTTAATACCTGCTCAGGGTACGTACAAGAAGCAACCAGTGAATGAATAAATAAGTAGAACAACAAATTGATGTCTCTCTCCCTTCTCACCCACTTCAAATCAATTTAAAAAATTGGAAAAATAAAATGTCATGTTACCTTTCATGCAAGAAAGAAGAGGATATACAAATATACATGTATCTTCTCAACTCTGCAAGTATGGGAAGGATGAATTCAAAAGCTAGCATTTTATTGGCTAATCTACATGGATGGTAGAAAAGGATGAGAAGAGTGGGGGAATGGGAAATGGGAGGGCAGTGACATTTCTCTGTGTGTTCCTTTTTGTGTAATTTTGACTTTTAGGACTATATTAGTGTTCCTCATACTAAAAAGATAAATAAACGGATGAATAAAACAAGGATGGGCCCCTGCTGGGTAGCTCAGTTGGTTAGAGCATTATCCCAATACGCCAAGGTTGCAGGTTCAATCCCCAGTCAGGGCACATACAAGAATCTACCAATGAATGCATAAATAAGTGGAGCAATAAAAAAGTGTCTCTCTCTCCCCCCCTCCTCCCTCCCTCACACCTCCTCCTTTCTTCCTCTAAAATCAGTAAATTAAAAAAAAGTTAAAGCAAGGATGAGAGTAAAACCCCAAATGGAATAAAAACCTAACTGCATTACAAAAAAATAACCACCTGAGGACATGAGGAAGAAAATAAGTCACTTTGGAAAATAGTATTCTGATTATATGCTGTAAGTCTAAAGGCAAAGAGAGCTGTATTATTCTGGTCATTTTTATCATGGGGACATGGGCCAGCAATTCTGAAGCCATTTTATATGTATTCTAGCATTGAAGAGATAGATAAATACATTGTTGATTTAAAGAAAAAACTTAATACTTTATAGCTGTTCAGAACAACATTTTTCTTTCTTTATTATATGTTTATTTATTTATTTTTTCATTTTAAGAACTTTTTTTATATCAGTATTTTTTTAATTGTTGATATTGTACAGTTTTCTGTCTTTTACCCCGCCCCCAGCCCACCACCCCAGCCCTCCCCACCTTCCTCCCATTTCCACCCCCCATAGTTTTTGTCCATGTGTCCTTTATACTTGTTGCTCTAAACCGTTCCCCTGAAATTCCCTCCTCTCCCCCTCTGGTCACTGTCAGACTGTTCTCAAATTCAGTGTCTTTGTTTATATTATGCTTGTTTGTTTGTTTTGTTGATTAGCTTCCTGTTAAAGGTGAGATCATATGGTATTTGTCTTTCACTGCCTGGCTTATTTCGCTTAGCATAATGCTCTCCAGTTCCATCCATGCTGTCACAAAGGGTAGGAGCTCCTTCTTTCTTTCTGCTGCATAGAATTCCATTGTGTAAATGTACCACAGTTTTTTGATCCATTCATTAACTGATGGGCACCTAGGTTGCTTCCAGCACTTGGCTATTGTAAATTGTGCTGCTATGAACATTGGGGTGCTTAGGTTCTTTTGGATTGGTGTTTCAGGGTTCTTAGGATATAATCCAAGCAGTGGAATTGCTGGGTCAAAAGGTATGTCCATTTTTGGTTTTCTTAGAAAATTCCATACTGTTTTCCATAGTGGTTGTACCAGTCTGCACTCCCACCAGTAGTGCACTAGGGTCCCCTTTTCTCCACAACCTCTCCAACACTTGCTGTTTGTTGCTTTGTTTATGATGGCCATTCTGACTGGTGTGAAGTGGTATCTCATTGTGGTTTTAATTTGCATCTCTCTGATAGCTAGCGATATCGAGCATCTTTTCATGTGTCTCTGGATCCTCTGTATGTCCTCCTTGGAGAAGTGTCTAGAACAACATTTTTTCAGTTAAAGTGAACTTTTTCCCCAAATAGGGACTCAAGGTATATGAACTCCCTAAAAACTGTGCTTAAAATTTTTGCGTGTGTGCACTTAATGGGGATAGGGTCCGTAACTTTTGTCAGTTCTGAAGGTTTGTGGCCCAGCACATGTTAGAATTTGCACATTCTTACTATTTTCACTGGGAAGTAGATATTATAGTCCCCATTATGAGATCCGTAAATGGTGAGTTTAGGTGATCCAGGAAGGTGTAAAGGAGAAGGGACGTAAGCAACAACAGAGACTGAGTCAGGATGGGAAACCCCACTGTTTTCAGGAGGAAGGGAGTAAAGTAGTATGAGCAGGAGGTGGTGGTGTAGGGGTCATTTCAAGAATTCTCTAGGAGTGCAGTGCCTGGCAACAGCTGGATCCAACAGCAGGCCAAAACAGAAGGCTCTGTGCCATTTCCAGGTAACGTACCCAGTCTGATTGGTTTTATTCTGAGAAAAAATGAAAAAGATCATGGATGTGTCAGTTTGGTTATGTGAGGCCTTACCTGCATTATAATAAAAAGCCATCTGCTTTCTTTCCCCTTTACTTTCTGGAAACCCACCATTTATTAAGGTTTGTACTCTTCTAATCATTAGATTAGATACTGAAACCTTGTCTTTTGAGCAGGAACACAGAATGGTCCTTCTAGAGCATAGGTTCTCGAGGGGCAACCAACCAGACCAAAAGGGACCTCAGTGTGTCTCAGGCCTGCTGCCTGAGTTCCAGTGACCCTCCCTCTGATTTCTTGTCTTGGGCCCCAATTTACCAAAAAGCACCGAGATGATACTCTCTTAGCAAGTCGTTGGCTTTACCAGCTAGAGCACACCGAGCAGCCTGGCCCCTGAGTTGACATTTTCTTATATTCTACTGTGGTTTCGACACCTCACTGCGTGCGTGACTGTTTTTGTGTTTACATTTTGTGATTAAACATTATGTGGCTGTTACATCCTATTTATAACTAATATGATATTGTTACTAATGGGGTTTTATCAAGCTTCCCATTCTTGTGAAGAATATTCTGGAAATTCTCTTAAATGAGCAGGCAACTCAAGTCCTGTTACAAGCCAGGTAATTACTGTATTTTGCCATGTATAATGCATGCTTTTTTTGCCCAAATTTTTGAGAGAAAAATGAAGATGCACCTCATACATGAGCATAATGATTACATACCATGGGTAGAATAATCCTTACATAATGCGCACAAAAACATGGGCACGTGTTATAAATGGTAGTGCATTATGCACGGCAAAGTACAGTAAGTTTCCCTTGCTCACTTCTTAATATTGCTGCAGTGGATTCAGGAGTTCAGTCCTTGCCTATGTGGTTTACCTTCAAAGGTCTAGCTGATAGAATTGAGTCACCCCTCACCAAAAGGGTAGCTCTAAAACAGTGGGCAAAAGGTAGCCTTATTCTTTTGTTTTCCTAAAAAGAAATTTGTTTGAGGTTTTTTTGACATCACAGTTTTCAAGGGATTGTGCCATAACAGAGTGACTTTGGTGAAATGCCCAAGATGGAGGCGCAGGACTCCTGAGAAAAACTGGACAGGCCTGCTGTGACTACAGATGCTAGTTCAGTCCAACCCTAGGGCCCAGCACTAAAGATGTGCTTTCTGGGTCCCTTACCAGGTTTGCAGTTGCATGTGTGGTGCTCTCTATAACCCATATCCATGTTCACACTAACAAGTGGGTCCTGGTCCCCTCCGCACTTCGGCTCTAGAAGGCCCACAGCCTGGCATCAGGAATCAGTGCACGACTGCAGCCAGAAGGCCTGGGTTCGCATCCTGGCGCTGATTCTTTCTCCAAGGCATCCTAAGGCTGCTCATAACTCGTCAGTCCCCTCATCTGGAAGATGGGATTGCTGGTCACCCCTTACCTTTCTTACATAGCTTTTCTAAGAACCAGTTGATTTCTTTATATGAAAATATTTCTCAGCAGCAATCACCATACATGCATTTTTTTATGATTATGTCTACTAAGTTCTTATCATAGTGTAACATTGATGCATGTTTGTCTTTAGAGAAAAGCTGCAGTCAAAAACCAGTGGCTAGCACAGTGTCTGGCAATTCTGTCTGTTAACTGACCACTTGCCTTTTCATGTCCTCCCCTTTTCATAAGTATTCAAAGCATTGTGCCCTAGAACAGCCGAACAGTGTTAGAACAGCTAAAGCAATCATTGTAATCTCAGACCTGTGGCACTCCTCCGATGGTATCTGATGGCTTGCCTGCCATGCCCGAGGTTCTTGTTCCTGATCCTGGGTGATAAGAAGGTACCAGAGGGTCACTTCCCCACTTTGCAGATGGAAACACAGAGGCAAAGGTTGGGGAAGGAACTTGCCTCATAATCTCCCTACGAGTCAGAAGTGGAGCCAGGTGTAGACATTTCTTCCTCTGAGTCTCTGACTCAGTCCTTTCTTTAGGTTAATGCCTCGTATCCATTCCAGTGACTTTGCACCATCCTTGCACCTGTATTCTCCTTTGGCCCGAAGAAGAGGGAAGGAGCACTTAAATACACACAGGCTGACAGAGATAGACATGCAACTAAGCATGCAGCTATGCGGATTTGCTTTTTCTTCTCCTTGATTGCTTTTCCCTTACTTTCCAGGACTGCAGCATGAAGGGATTTTCCGGGTGTCAGGATCCCAGGTGGAAGTGAATGACATCAAGAACGCCTTTGAGAGAGGTGAGGAAACAGCCTGGAAGATAAGACCAAGTGGCTGCCAGCCTCCTGGAATATTGGCTTCACCCCTTCTCCCCTGAGAGGTACCCAGAGGTTAGGAAGCCAGCTTGCCTCCCTCTTCAGCCCAGCACCTGCTCTCTTGCAGACATCTCTCCCTAGATATGCAGAGAGATGATTACACCCATCCCAGCTGTCTCCTCCTCAGCCCCATTCATCTTGCCTTCTGTGGATGATCTGCCGAAACCCAAGAAGTTAACTGTGGTATCTGGGCAGTTTACGGCTTCATTTGGAACCCTTGGTGGCAGTTAATATCAAGGCTAATGCTCCTGTACATCGTAGTCCATTTATTATTCTGTGGGCTATTAAGGTAATGGGCAAGCTTTGGCAATTTCCGTCACTATAATGGATATATATAGTTTCAATTTGAGGTTGGTCCAATCATTAAATCTAATTACATTTGATATGAAATTTTCCATAGGGAGCGCCTGCATGATTGTTCTCTTGTAAGTAGGTGTCCTTTGTTGCAGGCCAGGAAGAGTGAGAGCTACGCAGAGGGACCGGCCTTCCTGGCCTCATCTTTTTCCCCCCGGGAGCTCCATCCCAGCCTGGTTTCATGATTCTTAGGAGAGAGCCAGTTGCTGTGTCCCATCCCCAGCCCACAGGGAATGTCCTGAGCTAGTCTGGCATAAGCGAATTTAAGCTAATAGACTCTTGTGCCTCTCCTCTGGCCCCCAGGGCCCTGAGCCTAAACAGTCTGCTTTATCTTGTTTCTGGTTTGCCCTTCTCATGGCTACTGTGCTGGACAGAGAGCTGATGGACTGGATAAGGACTTGAATAGGTCGCTCCTGCCCCCCTCACCTCTGATTCCTCCTATGTGTTGTACCTCATTCTCTCTTTCCCTTTTTGGGGGGCCGTTTCTCATTATCAGGAGAGGACCCCCTGGCTGGGGACCAGAACGACCATGACATGGACTCCATAGCTGGCGTCCTGAAGCTCTACTTCCGGGGGCTGGAACACCCTCTTTTCCCCAAAGACATCTTCCATGACCTGATGGCCTGCGTCAGTAAGTACCATCCCAGCCTCAGACTGGCCTCCGGGCCAGAGCACCATGTAGCAACAGATAAGAAATTTCCACAGGTCTTTTTTCTCAAGCTCTGCCGTATTGTTTTCCTTTATTCCTTTTCTCTAGTGAAGTTTTTCCTACTCATCACTCCTTCATCCCCTGGTCAGGGAGGAGGAAGAATGACATTTTAGTTAAGAATCGAAAACCACATGTCAGAATGCCTGGGTTTTTTCTTCCTGATTCACCTGAAATTCCTTTGCTGCTTCTTTCTTGAGTCAAATACGTTTATACTCATATATATATATATGACAGAGTCATTTTCCGTTAGCGGAAGCTTATACATTAGTGCTTGTGATTTTCGTGAAACAAAGGGTGAAAGCAGAGATGTTGCAAATATTTCCTGCATGTTGCTTTAAACATGGCATGGCTTACCTGCTAGATATTTTAATGTATGTTCTCCTAGGAATAAAGGCCCTCTGAACATTTAAAAGTAGAAATATATTTTTGCACAGAGAGATATAGTCTGTTTTATCTGCTTCTTACTCTAAAATTTGGGGCTTAGAGAGCTATTCCTGGCCGTGTCATCATACTGGAACATCCTCTCATTTGTTTTCCATGGAAAACAATCCATAGGAAGTTGGATTAATTCCAGGGCATCCTGGAATCACACCCCATTGGAATGGTGGCTCCAGAGACTGGAAAAGGTAGTGCCTTGGAAATGGAGAAAAGATCCTTTTCCCCAGATTGACCAGTTTCCATGCTCTGCTCCCCGCAGCCGAGTCTCCGGTTTGACTCGGTACATGCCCTGAGCACTATCCTTCTCTGTTATTCTGAGAGAAAAAGACCCCAGAGCATTCAGGAATCTCTCTCGTTTTATTTTTTGACACACTGTTTGTGGGAATCTACTGGAAATGAGTTCTGTGGGTGATTCAATATATGCATTCCCCCGTGTTTTCATGTCTTTTTCTAAGACCGGGCCTGGGTAGAATGTCTCAAGTAGATTGAGGCTACCGAGACAGTATGAGATACCTTGGCCGCCCAACTTCCCCCTTGAGTGTGCTCCTCATCCACTGCTCCCCATTTCTTTTTTACAAAAATATACTCATATACACAAGGCGTACTATGGGGTTGGGGAAGCTGGCCATTATGGAGGCCACTAGCCTGGGGCCACAGGTCTTCTAGATATCGATGCTGACATAGAGGCAGCCATTTCTTGTCTCCGGACACGTTCTTCTTGTCTGCTAGACAGGGAGGGGGCAGATGAGCCAGACTTGCCCAGAGGATAAGGTGACGCATGTGTAGAGTGGGCAGGACAGGACCTGCCCAGGCTCTCTCCCTCCCCACACATAGGCCCTCCAAGGCTGGGTGTCAACCAGTCATAGAAGGTTTATGGACAGTTTTTTGTCTGTGGTTGTCTTAACAAGAGGGTGGTAGATGCTTGGGGAGTATCTCCAACCCCATCTGTGTCCAAGGAGCCTATACCTTCAGTCCTGCATTGGTAAGTGTCTGAAACCCAGCATCTACCTCACCCCAAGAAGCCACAGGGATGAAACCCTTACACAATGCACCAGTGTCATGTGGACTTGACCTGGCCATTCTCTTACACCTGCTGGTCATAAGGGCCTTCTTACTATTTCTCCCTGGGGTCTCAGGCACAGTGGAGGGTAACACATGGCTTTTTTTCTTTCAGCAATGGACAACCTTCAGGAGAGAGCTCTGCACATCCGGAAAGTCCTCCTGGTCCTGCCCAAAACCACCCTGATTATCATGAGATACCTCTTTGCCTTCCTCAATCAGTGAGTAAGACTTCTCGGTGAAAAGCTGGATCAGACCTTGGCTTCAGCCACTGGAACCTTATATGTGGACCTGTGTCAGTTCATCCAGCCCAGCAAATATTTACTGAACACCTACTATGTGCTGGGCACAGATGTAAGCTGTAAGAATACATTGTAAAATAAGAAGCAGAAGCCTTGATATCATTTAGCTCACATTCCAGAGAAGGAGACAGATAATAGCAGAAATGTCAGGTGGTAGTAATAAGTACTTAGAAAAAAATAAGGAGGCGTAAGTAAAGGGATAGAGTGCAGGGATCTGACTGGGGCAGGGGTGAAAGGGCGAGCCCCTGTAGGGCAATAGTCAGCAAAGGCCTCTCTGAGGAGCCACCACAAGCAGCAGCCCAAATGAAATGAAGGAAGGAACCACAGGGCTGTTCAAGACCATCAAGCCCTGAGAGTCATGGTTATAATGGGTTTGGATTTGGGAAGCCACTGGACGATTTTAAGCAGGAGTGTCATGATCTGCTCTATATATTTTTTTAAAAACCTACCAGCTGCTTTGTGGAGAAGTTACTGTAAGAGAGAAGGCTGTAAAGAGAAGCAGGGAGACCCTTCAGAGGTTACTGTGCCATCTCGGCTGGGCAGGGTCATTGTGGCTTAGACTAACGGAGGTGATGATGGAGGGTGGCGAAGAAGGGTCAGGTTTGCAATCTATTTTGACATGGCATTGACAGGATTCCCTAATGGGTAGAGTGTAGAGTGTCAGGAACAAGAGGAATTCTACCTTTTAGCATGAGCAACAGGGAAGTAGTGATACCATTTGTGGAGTCAGGGAAGACCAGGTCTGGAGGCAGGAATCGAGAGAGGGTGCCTATGTGGGCATGTTAAGTTGAGGTACCTGTTAGACCTCCAAGGGGAGATTCTCAGTAGACAGCTGAACATAGGAATTTGATGCTCAGCGGGGAAACCTGGAGTTGGTGTAACTGGAAGAGAGGTCTGAGGGGACCTTGGGCTTGGATGGAACATCTCATCCAAGCAGTGTGTCCTTGTCCAGGGCATTGGAGTCCCTACGTGGCAGCCAGGTCAGCACGTGAGGACGTGTGGTACTCCTCCCCTTAGCCATCTGTCTTCCCACACTGCTGTCACTGCAGCATCTCCTTCAGCCTCCTGGACCAGACGTTATAAATGGGCAACCTGAGGGCCACATAAGGCCTGTAGATGTGTTTCCTTGCAGTCCACTATGCCTTGAGAATATTGAAACACGTAAATATCAGGGATTTACTTTTTAAAAAATCAGGATTCCTAGCTTCTGTTAAACATCTTTAGATCTGTAAATACTGGATCCACCTCCCCACATGGCAGCAGCTCCCTGTGGAATAAGAACTGCTGCCACGATGAGGCAGGCCCTGCCCCATTTAGCACAGACCCCAGCACTCCCCAGCTCACCCCAGTACCCAGGCTGGATTCAGTTGTCATTTATCATCACTCTTGCTTTATGGTTTTTTATATAGTGGAGAAATGTTTTTCTACATCCATGAATCTATCAAAAAGAGGAAACTAAATTAGACCAAGGGGCACATATTTTTTTGTGAAAATGAAGAGTCTCCCTAGTTGGTTGGTCTCTGCTTCAAAGGAATACATGTTTAGAGACCATTTCATGAGCCTCAGCTTGCTTACACGTTGGCCTAACTCTGTAGGAATCTGGGTTAGTGACCTCAGCCTGAGGCCTTTCTGGGTCACCCACACTGTCCTTTAGCCTTGTTGCTCTGGCCCTGCACTGCAGAGTGACAAAGGTACTGGCTCTGCAGTCTGCCTCCTCCACGTGGCTGTGTCCACTCCACTCGTTAGCCAGGTCCCGACTCAGCGCCACAGCTGCCTTTGAGTTCAGAGCCCCCCGTGACTCACACAGGGTGTTCACATAGTGCCCAGTGTGGGCTGATGGCGATGGAGACTCTGGTAATGACTCTGAAGGCCACCATCCTTGTCTCTCCTCACTGACTGTTACCTGCCCTCGAAGTGAGCCTTGTCTGCTCCCCAGAGCAAGGAGCATGGTGCTAGGTGAACAGGTGGGGAACAGGAGGTCCTGGGGTGAATGTGTGTACGAACACAATGGCCTCATTTTCTTTCTGCTTAAAGGAAGCGGGGCACCAGGGGTGGGGGGCTTGCAGGAGGGAAGAAACAATAGTGAGCACCATGTAGCCACGGAGATGGTGGCCACTTTTGAAGGAAAAATGGGAATTGCATGGATTCAAATGATTATTTTGTTTTGTTTTACTTTGTTTGATTTAAAGAAGATTATTTATTGAAAAGATGCAGCATTAATAATCGCAGTGTTTCCTAAATAAATGGAATGCAGGACACAGGTGATAAAGAAAACCCCCTCCTTGGGATGATGACAGGTGATGAGTAGCAGTTACCGACAGGTGTGGGTAGTTGGCAGATGGCTCCTGCCCCAGATGTCGGGACCCCTTTCTGTCATCGCTCTGGGTCCTAGGTGTGCATATGCTTTATTTCAGGCTTTGGTCTTAGGTTGCACACATCCTCAATCTCAAGAAAGCAAAAAGAAAATTTGTTTTTAAATATATATGTATGTATATATATACACATATATGTATATACATATGTATGTATTTATATTTATATACAAATAAAACCTAGTGTATTTTAGAGTGCCTAACCCACTGCGTGAACCTTGGGAACATGCCTCTCCAGAAGGCCTTGTTAATTATCCTGTGTTAGCATCTGCATTAATTAACTATTGCTGTGTGACAAATGCCCTAAAACTTAGCGGCTTAAAACTAAGCATCTATTACATCATAGGCATTGTGGACTAGGAATCCAGGTGCAGCTGGGGACCTGTGGCTCCAGGTCTCAGGAAGGTGCAGTGACGGTGTCGGAGACACGGCTGTGGTCGGACTGGGGAAGATCCACTTCCACGCTCACTTACGTGGTGTTGGCAGCATTCAGCTCCTCAAAGGCTGTTGGACTGAGGACCCCCATTCCTGGCTGGCTGTTGGCCAGAGGCCTCTCTCAGTTCACCACCATAGAGCTGCGTACAGTGTGGCAGCTGGCTTCTTTCAGAGCACAGGAGTGAGAGCACCCAAGACAGAAGCCACAGTCTTGTGCAACCTAACCTCAGAAGTGACATCCCATCACTTCTGCAATAACCCATTCACTGGAAATGAGTTATTAACTTTAGCCTACCCTCAAAGAGAGGGAATTACACAAGGGTGTAAATACCAGTGGGCAGGGACTGTGGGACTCACCTCATTTCTACCACCCAGCGAGTTTTAGCCCCCCCACAAGTGTGGGTAATTCCTTCTCACTGCTGTTGACTCCACTGCATGCCTTCTGAAACCTGCCTTTTTCAGATTTCAATAAATAATCATCTTCTAGTCTTTTGATAATCAAGTGAGGTCCACAGACCAGCAGCATCAGCATCAGTTGAGAGATTGTGAGAAATTCAGAATCTCAGTCCCTCCCCCTCCAAGACCTGTGAATTATAATCTGTATTTTAATGAGGTGCCCTGGTGAGTCATATGAACTTGAAAGTCCTAGAACAGGGGTGTCAAACTCATTTTCACCAGGGGTCACATCAGCCTCATAGTTACCTTCAAAGGGCCAGATGTAATTTTAGGACTGTATACATGTAACTACTCCTTAACTAGGGGCAAGGAGCTCGGCACTGCCACCGGGTAGAAAGAAGGTGTCAAGCTGGATAAAAAGAGGTGGAGGGCCAGATTCGGCCGTGGACCCTGGGTTTGCCACCTGTGTCCTAGAAGTACCACTCTAGGTCCTCCAACACTGCTCCACAATCTAAAAGGGTGACTCAGTAGTGCTTCTCTCTCATGGTTAAAACTGCCCCCCGCTGCTGTCCAGAAAAGCTAAGTCTTCCTCTAAACCTGACCAATCTCAAGTGCCTCCTCGTTTAGAAAGATTCTGTCTACATTGTTGTTCTGGCTTTCAGAAGGAGTATTTTGGCTTCTGTGTGAGTTGAACAAGTAGAATTGTGGCTGGATTGTCTTGGAGATTCACAGATGCTTATATATTTATTCACTTACTTAACACATATTTATTTAGCATCTACTGGGTACCAGGCCCTGTTTTAGTTTCTGGCTAAGAGTGCTATACAGTTACTGTCTGACCTCATGGAGCCTGTGTTCTATTGGAGGAACACAGACAAGACTGACAAGTACACATAGCACATGTCAGAGGAAAAGGGCTGTAGAGAAAAAGTAAAGCAGGTGGGGGGCTGGAGAGCACGAGGGGTGGGGATGATGGGTTTGCTCTTTAATGTATAGTGGTCAGGGGACACCTTGCTGAGCAGGCAACAGTGGGCAGTGATGTAGGAGGAGAACTGAGAAAGAACAGTGTCCCAGAAGCCACAAAGAGAAGTGTTTCAAGGAGGGTGTGAGAACTCAGTTAAATGCGCCAGCAGGTCGACGAAGAAAAGGGCTGAAAAATAATTTAGCAGCATAAATATCACTGGTGACCCTTGGGGAGTGTTGTCTTGATGGAGTAGAGGTGTCATTTGAAGAGAGAAGGTGCTGATGGTGGAGAAATAAAATGCAATAGGTCCACACAGTAGGGTATCATGCCTGTCAGGAGGAGAAGGTAGACTCTTGCAAATCAGCTGCTGCCAGATGTCAGCAGGCCTGCCACCCGTTCCGGACAAGAGCCAAGGGTCCTGTATCAAGCAGCAGTTGGGATGTTATAAGTGCAGAAAATGCCTGTGGAACCCCATCTGTGTGTCAGCCATGGTGCTCAATACTTAGCCTATATCACCTCATTTACTCTGCACAATGGCCCCATAAAGGAGGCACACACTGGCCCCATTTTCTGATGAAGAAACTAAGGAACTAGACAAAGTCATAGAACCAGCAAGCAACGGAGCTAGGACTCAAAACCAGGTCTCTTGGACCTGAAAGTTCTTGGGATATTTTGTTTTTTCTTTTCAGGTGTAATCAAAGAGGCAAATGTGCCTCATTAAAGATAAAAAGTCCAGAAAAGTACATGATAAAAAAACAAGTATCCCACACCAATTCTGATTTTCTCATTTTCCCCAAAAAAGGCTATGCTCCCAGCCACAATGCTGAACCTTTTGAAGCTGCACAAAAGCTAATGAGTTCAAATCAATTAGGAGGATTCATTAATGTGATAGACTGAAACTATAGAAATATAGCACAACTCTTAGAGGAAATAGCATGTATATATTTATAAGTTGACACCAAAAAAAAAAATGTTTTTAAAGAAGGAGCTATTACCAGTGTTTAGTTTAGGCATTTTCTTAAAAATAAAAACTCAGAGTTCGAGGTCTTATACTGGGTACAGCCTTCAGTGTCTTCAAGGATCATCAGTACCAGAATACGCAAAATTGTGTGTATTTGAATGTGCACACATAGGAGTTTTTGGGGGAGAAAATCCTTAGCTTTTGTCAAATTCTTAAAGGAGCCTGTGTCCCCAAAAAGTTAAGAACTGTGGCTCCTAAACCTAGGAGTTCCCATTGTAGATCAGAAGATGAGGCTCTTGGTCTGTGTTTTAATGGGAGTAAGAAATAGACCTGGACCTGTGAGACCACACCCCATGAAGATGGGGCCCTAGTCCCTGGTTATTGTAGCTGCCTATGACTTAAGCAGTCCTTGCCTTAGAAGCCTGAGCAGGGTTTCTCATTTCTCACAGGGCTTTGACTGGGATTCTCAGGGCCAGAGCTTGTTTCCCTTTGACCACCAGACTTCCCAGAAAGTACTGGTTTCCTTCCATGTTGCCAAAATATTGTCAGATCACACTACAAAAACAGGACCTTCTTCCTCCTTGACCCTCCATGACACCAGGAACTGGCCAACCTGGAATTAGCTACAATTTGAGGCACCTCGTGCCTCAGTTGTCCCTGCTGAGGTTACCAAGGTAATTTCTAGTCTCTCTCTGCCCCCTCCCCCCTCGCCTGCTCCCCCTCTCTCCCTCCCTCCCTCTCTCACCTCATCTCTCTCTCTCCTACCAGTTTTTATTTGACTGAGAAGTAGACTTAGAAACTTCTCCCAGCCTTTTCTGAATCTCTGCTTTCTTTTAACTTGGGAGCTGGAGAAGGATTGTAAAATTAACTTTTTATGACGTCCTATAAAGCAATCCAGCCCCTGAGATCTATAACCTCACCCATCACTGTTCTCCCCATGACAGTTATTCACATTTGCTGTACCATTTCACATGTTCTTCAGGCATTCTCTAAGGGACATGGGGTATGTATCAGAATCTTCAGTAGAACCATTCAGTAGAAGAGAGAACCATTGAGTTAGAGAGACCAGCGTGGTACTTTGCATCTGGGTGTGGGACACACTAGAAATAACCTTTACCCAATTCTGAAGAGTAGCTACCCATATGAAGACAGCTAAGTCTCAGGCGTTTGGTTCAGCATCAGAAGGTTTTGGTATCTTCTCAAGCTCTGGCAGAATCAGGTGCTGGGGACTTCCTGCTGATGCCCCTGAAGGAGGTAGAACTCCTTAGCAGAGCTCACTGCTCTGCAGGCTGGACAGGGTGGAGGAGGGATATATCCAGAGCTGGACCACCCTAGTGCCTGGACAGACGGAGACCAGTGGGGCTCATCAGGTGCAGTGGTTTACTGAAGGGCTTGGGTATTCAGCCAAGGTTAGAGGTGTGGCTGAAGCAGCTGCGGGATGAAAAGAGGGAGTTCCCAGAATAAATGAATACCTGCTAATGAAGTCAGACCACATCCAGAGGAAGCCTGAGCAGAAACTGAACAGCATGCTGACATTTTCTGGAACAAATCCTGAATGTAATAATAGAGGAGGATATTATGAAAATGAAAAACAATTGCATTAGCTGTTCCAGAAAGAAATCCACTGGCTTGTTGAAATGTGAAAGCTAATCGGTTACCTGGTTTTTAAAACAAGTCTAGGTCTTAGAATCGACTATCCTTAATTGATTATTTTGCTGCGCATGAAAGTACACAATGCACAGTGCCTGTGTCTTCTAACCCTGTTGTTTCCAGGGCAGCCTGAGGGTCTTTATCTGTTCTGTCAGCTTGGTAGGTTGGTCTGTTGGAGCTGTGTCCATCCAGCTCCACAGAGTGGTGTGTTCTCAAGGCAGGGTGGGCTTGGTGGATAAGGTCTGGGGGGTGGGATGCTAAGTAGGATTTGAATGGGGAGCTGGAGAGAGAGGAGGGGGTGAGGCCTGCAAGGGGGCACTTTTGCTTTGCCTTTTCTTGGCTCCTCAATGACGTGGCTCCTTGTGGTTATTCTCGTCCCCCTGCCCACTTTCTGGAAGGACTCTGATGCCCAGGAAAGCAGGTGGCAATTTGTGGAACTTCTGCTCTTGCCCTTGGCTGTGTTTTCTGGGCATTCATGCGCATGCTTTCCAGCTTGCACCCTTTCCCTTCTCCTCCAGTTTATCACAGTTCAGTGAAGAGAACATGATGGACCCCTACAACCTCGCCATCTGCTTCGGGCCCTCACTGATGTCAGTGCCTGAGGGCCACGACCAGGTGTCCTGCCAAGCCCACGTGAATGAGCTGATCAAAACCATCATCATCCAGCATGAGAACATCTTCCCAAACCCCAGGGAGCTGGAGGGCCCTGTCTACAGCAGAGGAGGAAGCACAGAGGATTACTGGTAGGGGGCTCAGGGCTGGAGCGGGGGAGGGCATCACCAGCGCACCCTGGCCTGTGGTCCAGATGGCCAAGCGAGACCAAAGGGAAACATTCAGATCTTCCCAGCCTCCCACTCCCAGGTTCTTCATGCTGTCTGGGTCTTGGGACAGAGTAGGCAGTGCCCCACCTTGACTCAGCCTGTAGAGTAAATGCTGTTTCGTGCCACCTTTCTTTCTTAGGAGTTCTGAATGGTGAAGGACCGTTCTGGAAGAGAATGACAATAACCATAGTAATATTAATAGTCTCTAGGAGAGGAAATATCCTACAGTTGTGTGTGGAACTGCTATTCATCAGTCACCAGTGCCTCTCAGGCCCCCACTCCGTGCTGTGCTTTGTGATGGAAACGGTCCTGGTTCCCGCGGGATTTCTTTCATATTGGGAAGAGTTTAGATGTGGAACATAATTTGCTGACTGTGAGTTTGTAAGATGATCATTTAGAATGACTTCGGAAATGCATGAAGAGAAAGAGGACTAAGACCCATTTTTATCCGGCTGGCACCGTTTCACCGTGATGTCGGATTAAGTTCTGTGGGGCGAGGTTTCCCTGACCCGGCCTGGTAGCAGAGATATGACAGGATCCCAAGCCACGTAGACCCTTCCATCAGGCAGCTGTCAACTTGCTGTTTCCACTTTACAGATGAAGTCACTGCAGTGCGGGAAGGCCACTGACAGTCTTTCAGGCCACCCCAGTGGTGGGGACTCCAACCCTGATCCCTTGTCTCTTAGTACAGGGTGCCATCTACTGCCCCACACTGCCCCCAGGAAACCACTTACGGTGTCATTTTCCCACTAAAAGAGAGAGGCAACTCTCTTTTACTCCCTAACATCCTTTACCTTCTCCTCCCCACTCCCCCTTCCCTGCTTCCCCTAAATAGTGTTTCAGCTTGGGCTGAAAGCATAAGCCAGCCCAAATCGGATTCCGTCTGAATTCAACATCTGGAACCAATTCAGCCCGCCCCATTGCTATCGACTGAGGTAGGGAGGACAAGGGAGGTTGTTTACTTAATTAGAGGCCAATTGGTCCACAGTTCTCCCTGATCCCCACAGAAGGAACCTCCTGCCCAGGGAGTGAAGAAAGTGATATTCGTGTGTCTATGAACATAAAAACATCACTGACACTCCTGGGTTCAGTCTTCTCCACTGTCCTGCAGATCCCAGTATCTGGGTCCGAGCTAGAGCGACCTCAGCTTGCAAGCTCAGAGGGAAAGCTTTTTGTTACTGACAGATGGTTGGTGGGAACCGGGGAGGTTGCTCAGGTCTCAGCCTACTGGCTGAGGAGCTGCAGGGAGCTATCCTCATGCCTGTGACTTAGCCGGTTTCCCCCTTGCATGAGAGTTGGAAAGCTGTGGAAGAGTTCTCCCACTTCCTGCTTTACCTGCCTTCTAAAGTCTGCCCTAAGTTCTCAGATACCAAGCCGCTGCAGGCTCTGGACTGATGCCAGCACGTAGCCCCTCACAGCCCCTTATAGCCCTGCTTCCTGGGCCCAGCCCCAGTGAAGCACACAGAGCCCCAGCGGGAGGTGGGGAGCGGTGGCTCCAGGAGCACGGGAGAGCACCTTCCTCCAGTTCTCTCCAAGGTGTTCTCCTCAGCCCCTCCTTGTTTGTTACACATCCGACATTTACTAGTAGCCTCTGGTGAAAAAAAAACACAAGATTAGTCAGGGACCATCACTACCACAGACTGGGTAGGAAGGCCTGGGCCTCAGGCCAGAAGCACCAGAGGATCAAGAGAAAATGACTTTGGGGTTAAAGGGACCATCTGAACACTGGATTCACACCCACTCAGAAGGCTCCCAGCCTTTCCTTTCTGTTAAGGGGAGAGAGAAATGCCAGTGCCTTGAGCTAAGGCTGATGAAGGAGGTGAGGGAGGGGTAGCGGTAGGGGCGCTAGGGCTTAAGAATCCTGGAAAATGGCCAGGAAACCAAAACAGCCAGGAAGAGGGAACCCTGGGCCACCTGGCCTCCCCATGACCTTGGAGAGGAGAGGCCAGTCCCACTTCACCATGTTTACCAACCCTGGGCTAGAGCCAGTTTCCTAGGACTGCCTGCTGTATGGCATGCTGGACCTCTGAGACTGGAGGTGTTGCTGGGGTGCGGGCATGCAATGAGACAAACATGGTTTAGGGCAGGAAGGGACCTTAAAATACGTCATCCCGCCATTACCTTAGAGCAGTGGTTTTCAGAGTGGGGTCCCTGCACCAGCAGCACCTGCATCACATGGTACTGGTTAGAAATGCAGACAGACCTAGTGAATCAGAAACTTGGGGGGTGAGGTAATCCGTTTTTATCAAGCCATCCCAGACTCTCTGAAGTTAGGAACTGCCCCATAGTGGGTGGCCGCATAGATGGGCTCAGAGCCCTGGGAAAAAGTGAGCCTTTGCCATCTGCACCCCTGGGACCCCACAGATTTCCAGAATGTCACCAAACTCACCAGATGGTTTTTAGGCCTGAAAAACAGTGAGAAATTGTGTCCAGATTGTTTGAATAAGAGAAATCCTTATTAATGGTCTCCTAGAATGTTTTCTGGAGTCTGGAGAACCTTCTTGGAACTGACTTGCTTCCAGTGGTGTGAGTTCTGAACTGGTCTTCTTCTGATCTTTGAGGAACTTTCTAGGAGTGAAGGACCCATCCCATGAGGAGGGAGAGGCGTAGGCTCAAAGGTAGAAACCGAGGCCAGGTGGTGGGGTTGAGGCTGTGCTGTTGCTTCCCTAGAACTACTTGGAAGGGCTCACTCGTTACTGCCGGATGCCAGAGAAAGCCTTAAGAAATGAACAGGGGTTTTTCGTTTTGTTTTTCTACTTTTGACTGTACACTCTGACTTTTGACTATACACAAGCCAGGAAATCAGGAGGCAAAACAACTCCTGGTGACTTTTCTCACCATTCTGGATTCTCAACCCTGGATGATTTTAGCCTTCTTGAATTTTTTTCAAGAACTTGACCTGACTTTCATTCCCCACTGCCTTGCAGAGTTCATTCCGCAGCAGACACTTCTTCCCCCTGCTCTTGTTTCCCATTTATTTGTATGACTCACCTCCTACTTTTTCACCAGTAGAGAGACTAAACTACAAAGCGGCCTAGAGACATCAAACAAAATGAGAAGGAAGGGAAGGAAGTGCTGCTTATCAGTCACCCCTTCTTACTTCATTGAACCCTCGTACAGTTCTGTGAGCTAAAAAGACCATTTATAGATCAGGTAGCTGAAAGCTTAAAGAGATAAAGCCCAGGGTCACAGTTACCAAGTGTCAGAGCTGATTTCTGGATCCACTTGTATCTGATAGTAAAGCCTGGTGTTTTTTCTTCTACTGTGCTCCCATCAGGAACTAATTCACCTAGAGAAACAGCCCTTGAGAAGTTGAGTTGTTCTGTATTTTGGAAAAGATTTGTAAGTTCACAGGGGTTCCCTTTGTCTCAGTAGTCTACTCTAAGTAGTCTCACGTAGTTTTTGTAGCAGGAGCTGGACTAGAGAACTCAGGGGCCTTCTCCTTCATTATTAGCATTTGTCTGCAGTTTGCAGTCAAGGTGTGGAGACCATAAGGCAGGCTCCTGCCCCTGCTGTCAGAGCTGTGTGGGGGAGAACCCAGGAACTCTGTAAGCCCACGCTGAGGTCCTGATCACTTCTTGCTTCTGTTATAGTGACAGCCCTCACGGAGAGACTACCTCGGTTGAAGACTCTACCCAGGATGTGACCGCAGAGCACCACACGAGCGATGACGGTACGAGGTCCTACTTGGGGACAGCAGGGCTCCCGGGGTAAAGGCCATCCTGTGCTCCTGATGAGTCTTCCTGCCCAGCAGTCCCCTGAAGCCAAGCAGAGAGCTGTCCCATCCTTCCTTCTCTTTCTCGAAGAGGCAGCCCACCTTCTCAAATAGAGTGGTCTCTGTATCAGACCAAAGGTGAAGAGCTAGACATTCCATAGCTTCTCAGCCTTCTTCCCCCGATACCCTGCCCTCTCCCACCTAACAGCTCCTTGTTTTGCCAGCATGTCAATTCCTGTCACAGCCCAGACTCCTGCCAGGTACCTGGAGACCAAAGTGAGGAAGAGCTCGCTTGAACAGCCATAAGCCTGGGACATACAGAAGCTAAGGGGCAAAGACCCAACAGAAGCAAGTCAGAGGGGGTGGGAATCAGAACGCAAAGCCACATGCTTTCACCCCTGCCGACTAGAAAAATCGACCCTTTCCAGAATGAAGACATGCAGGCACTGAGCCTGGTGGGTGCACGTGGGGAGGTGGAATGCACAGTCGCCGTCCACAGGCCCCTTGGCAGTGCCCACGATTTATTAGGGCCTGCCCAGCCAGCACATTTCCCTCCTTCCAGTTGTTTCGTGCCCCATTTCTGGATCGCTCGGGCTCTGGGATTCTCAGCAGCTGACAAGGGCCCTTCAGATTTTCTGGGCATGAGAATGAAATAGCACATCTGCAGAGCATGCCCTGCTCCCAGGTTTGCAGTAAATTCTGCACTCCTCAGGCAGCTTTTAAAGGAGAAAACATCAGGGCTGCTTATTTGGACCTGGTGTCAGATGGATCAGAGGGATAATTTGCCATATCATGGGAGGGAAGTAGGTAAACTAGGGAAATTTGAATTTGGTTAGCCTACCTTGCGCCCCCCCACTGCTAGAGGCTTGTCTTATCTCCTAATCCCTGGTGACACAGAGCTGCTATTTTTGAGAAAATTGAGTTAGGTCACGTGCCATCCCTGAGGCTGTGCAAAACTGAGAGTGGGACATGTAGAAGGCCTTCTCTGGTCTGCCACCCGTGGTGGAATCTCAGCCCTGCCCATTCGGGAGCAGACTCACCCGCCAGGGCTGTGTAGGCACGGGCTTGTTGGTAAGCGGCCTTTCTCTCTCGCTACTCGGAACATCTGACTTAAATCTCAGTTTCAGGTTTCTAGGAGCCTTCTCTTTGCTGTCTGACCTCTACGTGCAGTCCGGAACAGATCACAGTGACAACAAGGACAATGGCTGACACACACGTAGCACTTACTATGAGCCAGGCTCTGTCCTAAGCACTTTCACAAATTGTTATTCATCCAAACAAACAAAAAACCAAGCTCCTAGATGCAGATAACAGAATGGTGGCTACCAAAGGGGAAGGAGAGAGGGGGAGGGTATAACAGGGGCCAAATATGTGGGGACAGAAAGAGACTAGACTTCAGGTGGTGAGCACACAGTAGAGTATACAGTTGCTGAATTATAAAGTTGTACACCTGGCTTTATATGCTGTTATTAACAATATTATCCCAATAATTTTAATTTTTAAAAATTACTAATCAGTGGGAAAAGAAAAAAATATGAATCAACCCCGATAACAATTTCATGTAAAAAGCACTTTTATTATTCCTGTTTTATAGACAAGATGGAAGCTCACACATAAGTAAAACACATTGCATTTGTAAACCCCTTTTAAGTTTTCAAATCACTTTTATGTGCATTTTTTCATATATTGCCCAAAATATATTTCCAAATCTTGTTCCTTGGAAAGTTGATAAGGCAAGTTACTTTCTCTTTATAGAAACTAACCCCTGGCTGGTGTGGCTCAGTGGATTGAGCATGGGCCTATGAACCAAAGGGTCGCTGGTTCAATTCCCAGTCTAGGGCACATGCCTGGGTTGCGGGCCAGGTCCCCAGTAGGGAGGGCTTGAGAGGCAACCACACATTGATGTTTCTCTCCCTCTCCTTCTCCCTCCCTTCCCCCGTCTCTAAAAATAAATAAATAAAATATTTTTTAAAAACGAAAGAAACTAAAAGCTCATGTTCTACTGGGGGAATGCATAACATAAATTATTTAAAATACAGTATGATGAATGTTATGTAATTAATGGAATTATTTGTAAGCATCATGATGCTTACAGATACAGTATGACAAGGTCAACGAAAGGGGTTGGTCTGAAGGAACCATAGAAACACCAAAGAAGTTACTATAGGAAGCAGGTGGTATTGGACTTGTGACTTAATGTGCATCATCAGGCAGGTGAGAGAGACAGGGATTCCTGCCATAGGGAACAGTATGAACAAAGGCAAGGAAGGGCATACAAGTGCTTTCAGTTTGATAGCACAAGCTACACAGGAATTACTTGCTTTTTACATTATCCATGGCTTATTTTTCATATAAGATTATCTTCCCACCACTGTACATTCAGCTAATTGAATCCCAGCTTTTCCATTCAGTTTCCTGAGTCTATGAATTCCAACATGTGTTTCCTTCTTGTCCCACCCTCTCAGAGTGCGAGCCCATCGAGGCCATTGCCAAGTTTGACTACGTGGGCCGGACAGCCCGAGAGCTGTCCTTCAAGAAGGGGGCATCCCTGCTGCTTTACCAACGGGCTTCTGACGACTGGTGGGAAGGCCGGCACAATGGCATTGACGGACTCATCCCCCATCAGTACATCGTGGTTCAAGACACGTACGTTAGGGCCCCTGATCTTCAGGGGTCCCTGGCTGCCCTGTGGGAGTGAAGTTTTATTTGTGGAGCCACAGTGGGATAAGGGAGACCAGCCCCCAGAGGGCATCAGCACAGTGCTGGGGTCACACAGTTCCTCGGAGGACCTCAAGATGCAGTGGAGAATTGCTTTTTATTCTTGCCACGCTCCACCGCCACCCCCACCACTGTCATCTAAAAGCTCGACAGTCAGCACTCATCCACACTTAAGCCTGATGAGTGATAATGAGGGGTTATTATTTGACCACTCATATTTCCTTTCTGGGAAGATCAGATTGGGAAAATATCCTTATTCCTCTTTCTTTTTTTAAAAGAACTATGCCCACCCCAAAAACGCCACTGTTGGTGTTTTTCCACTTAAATGAAAATGACGAGTCTTTTCTAAGAGAAACCTAGCTTAAGCAGCCTTGCAGAAATGACCCAGTTCGTTTAACCCAGATGAGATAGACTTGGGAAAAGATGGGAGAAGAGGGGAAAGGATGTCAGTGAACAAAGGGAACATGAACTGGTCCCAAGAGACTTCACAGAATGGGCTGTCAGTTGGTTCCCGTTCTTTGAAGCAATGGCTCCTGTTAGGAAGGCTCTACCCATGGCCCCTCAAGCCAGCCTCCCTGCCCCATTGCCCTGCCCCTGTTCCTGACTTCCTCCCTTTGGTTATGATGCTGTCAGTATTTTTAGTCCTTCCCTTAATATTATTTTTTAAAGGTTGATATCCTGAATGAGTCTACACCCTCCCAGCCTCTCCCCAGCTCGTTCTGCGGGGATATCCTCCCTCTGTTGATAACATCGCAAACCTGGTGGCCACCTGTGCATGGACAGGACCCTCCCAAATTTAGCATTATGACTTCACTACAGGACCGAGAGAAGATGAATTGTGGGGGAGAAGGGGCTTTCTTTGTCATCAGTAGCCAGAGGGGCCAGGAGAGCAGTGGAGAGACCTGGGACCGCCTGGGATGCTCTAAGCGGGGCTGGATGCACTACGACAGAGAGTGGCAGAGTCCTGCCTCAACGCCCGCATCTCCCGAGCCACCGCAGAGCGGACTGTCCTTACCCAGTGCTCAGGACCTCAGCAGATAAACTGCAAACTGAACTGGCCTCCTCCTTCTCCAGGAGGTGGCCCCAGTACAGCTGCCCCAAGGAAAGCAGCGTGGGGTAGAAGGCAGATGCCTTGAATCCAGGTGTCCCCTAACCCAGCTCTCCAGAGGAGCTGAGGATCCTGCAGAGCTCAGCAGGATTATTTATTTTTATTTAAACAACCCTCCCAAGGCCCTTAGGTTTCCTTGCTTCTGCTCACAGAGCTAGCCCAGCCAGGCATTGCTGCTGTCTCAGAGCTGTTGCAGGGTCGAGTGTGTGTTGGGGGGCCATCTTGCCAATTTAACACTGCTTTTTGTGTTGTTTTCCCTGCCTGCCTGTCCCTTCTCCCCCAGCGAGGACGGTGTCGTGGAGAGGTCCAGCCCCAAGTCTGAGATTGAGGTCATTTCTGAGCCACCTGAAGAAAAGGTGACAGCCAGAGCGGGGGCCAGCTGTCCCAGTGGGGGTCATGTAGCCGATATTTATCTTGCAAACATCAACAAGTAAGCTCTGCTTTTCATTTTCTGCTCCTCTGAATGACTTGCCACACCCAGCCTCACCCTCTGGCCTAACCCACCTCTCCATTCCGAGCTGCGCGGAGGGCTCCAGCTGCCCCGGCCTAACAGTTTGCATGTGCTCCTTGCTGCTACAAGGCGGACAGGGCTGAGGAAGCTTCCGCAGGCCTCATCAGCAGGCCCGGGTCTCCAGCCAGCTGCCATCATGCCATGGATAGGTGCTCCACTCTGTTCCCCAGGGTTTGTCAGCTCTGATCTTCCTGGCCGTCTGACTGCTAAAACTTTGGCCAAAGCGTTGGTTACTTTAAGCAACTTGGTTTTCTTTTCTTCTCAGAGGTGCCTTCTCTTTTCCAGTCCTTACTCAAATAATAGTAGTCTGTGATGTCTTCCTTGGCCCTTGTTTGTCCAAAGATCCCAAGTCTTGTGTGCCTTCTGCTAGGCTCATGTTACCCTAGAGGTTTATTTAGATGTCGTGTGTCTGTTTTCCTCCCTGTCCTGCACTCACTCCTGTGAAGGAAAGGAGACCACTGTGCTCCCAAGGAAAGCTCTGTCCTGAGCTCTTTACTCCTTTTCTAACCCCTAGCTCCTTTACCTTCTGCCCTGTCACACCAGTAGAAATGATTTTCCATTTTTTCCCTGTTGCTTTAGCCCTGCATATTATCCCTCCCTGTTAGTCCCTTTGCAGATTCCCACTCCTGTCCCACAGGCTCTAAACACTGCCCCAGCTTTCACTGTGGCTGTTAGCGACATCCTGGGGTTTTAACTCCACCCACACCTGGTCTGGCTGCCTAGAGGGATCCCACGCCTGCCTGCGAGCCGCTGCCTCCCCTCGAGACATTCAGGTTATTGGAAAACTAATCTCATCTCAAGGGGCCAGACACCAAGTCCCAAAGCCTACAGACCTCTTTCCGCCAGACCCTGAAACTTGGCCCAGTGCCAGCAGGATGACAAGCCCCAGGGTGCTCCTGGTGAATATGGATCGGAGATGATGTACAGTTTTTATTCCCCTCTGGCTTTGGAGGAATGAAATGATTTGCACATTGAAAACCTGTTAACCATAGCCTCTGGACACTGAAACTGGAAGGAGAATAAAAGATGCTTGTTGTTGTTAAACTGCACCAGGTCGCCCAGATCTCTTGGCTTTTTTCCAACCAGACGGTAGCAGGGGGCGTGGTCGGGGCACGTGGCTCTTGTCCATCTCTTTCACCCTCAAGTTAGTAAAGTAGCTTAATCAGCTCACTCAGCCAGTGTAGTTATAATTGAAGTCAGACCAGTAAAAATGATTGAGGATTTTATATCCCTCCAGCATAGTCCCTGCTGGGAGGGCAAGCTAGTAAAAAGTAACTGTGGGCTAATCACATTTTTTCCCCTTATTTACAAGTCTATGTTAATCATAAGCCTATAATCATAAGATAGGAAGCCTATAATTAACCCAGAAACCAAGGCAGAGTTGGTGGAGGGACAGTTAAATAATTAGTTAGGTACATACTTTTAAACCATCATATATTTGATGTCATTTGTACAAAGGAATTGTGCACAGTCATAGCTGAAATAGTCAAAAGATAAACATCTGGTAGAAAGTTAAGGCAGTTCCCTTGAGCTCTTTCTCGCTGGTGTCAGGATGGAGTGTTTGTAGAACACGGTCTGCCTGCGCACCAGCTAGTCCGTGGGAGCGACAGCCCCTGGGTGTGCTGTGCCCTGAGGATGAGTCTGCCTCCAACTGCTGCTCCACACATCACTCCTCAGGCCCCTCACTTCTCTGAGTGCCCCGGTTCTCTCCCGCCCAGACACACTTGCTGTCTCCTCACCTCGTCCTTCTCTCCTTTCAAGACCTAGTCCAAAGATTTACCTCTTTGGGGAAGACTTTCTGGTACCTTGTAGTTCCTCAGGGCTGAATTAGGTGCCCTCCTTCTGTATTCCCAAGGCAGTCAGTATGTTTCAGGACTCAAGATGCACTCAGATCCCCCTAGCAGGCTGAGCTTTTTGAAACCAGGAACCGTCTTCCTCTCCTTAGACATCCCTGGGGCCTGGCCCAGGGCCGGACACACTCCAGTCACTCCACAAATCTCAGCAGCTTTCGCCTTGTGAGTCAGCCCTCCTCAAGTGGAAAAAGTAAATCAGCAGAGTTATTGGGGTGTGGCATCTCTATGTAATTCCACACATTTATTGAACACCTACTGCTGTACCAAATGCCAATGCTGGTTATTCAGAGAGGAATAAGATGGCCTCTTGCCTCAGAGCTCAATCTGGCAGGGTAAAAATACCTTATAAGCAGGTAACTAAAAAGCACTGAGTGCCATAGATGCCCTGAAGGAACAGGAGAGGGAATGATCGATTCTGCGTACTGTTGGATTTGGGTTCTAGGGAAGAAAAAGAGTTACTGCAGCTGGGCTCTATAAGACACTGAGCACATCCTTTTTCCATTCAAGAATGGCTAGCGCTCACTGCTAAACTGCTGAGCAGGCAACTTCCTGGAATACGTACCTTGTGCCAGGTCCTGGCCCAGGCCCCGCAGATACACAGTGAGAAAAGACCTAACCAACAGAGAGTACCAGGACTGGCTTAGAAAGCTGGCCCTGCCTCATAGCCTAGGTCCTGCCCCTACTCTTCTCTGTCCTCAGCTCCCACTAAGCCCCAGTCACCCTTCATAGATTTAAGATCAAAGCTGCTCAGCTGCCATCCCAAACGAGAAGTTCTATTGCTTCTTAGATTAGGTCCTTGAGAATCTAATTCCAAACAAAAATGAAATGATTCAGCAGTGGGCAACACCCTTATGACCAGGACTGTGCCAAAGCATTCCGTATGAGAACCTTAGTAGTCTGAAACAAACTGACTAAGAACCAGGGCTCAGCCCAGTGCCGGTGCCTTAGGGTCATGTAGATGTATTTCTACACTAAGAAGATGCACAAGCTCGGTCCTGACTCTGCAACATTGCAGACTTTGGAAAAATATTCTGTTTCATGTCTACAAAATAAGTAACAGTAGCCTCTTGCCAAAGACTAAATTCTTTAAGCCTTGTAATTGGTGAAAGAAACAGGCTAAAATTTGGAAAAGTCAAGTCTCCTCTTACCTGCAATTCCCCATCTCCTTGGTGATGGTGAGACGTTTTCTCCTACCTGGGGCCTCGTTTCTGTTCAAAGCAGGTAATAGAGGGACCTTTCCATGAATCTCTCTCCCATTAGAAACTTCCACTTAATCAGACATTTTTCCTGACAGCAGCACCTTACATCTTGGGAACTCACAGCGCACAACTACCAAGTAAGTATCCCTTTTCCTTTGCCCAGGTCGGGTGGCAGGGGAACAGAGACATGGAGAAAACAGGGGAGAGCCAGCTCAGTGGCCTCTCCTCCCAGAAGTCCCCGGGTGCCAGCACCTGCCCCTCTCTCACTCGGCCAGCCGAGCTTCCTCGAAGCCAGGGCTCCCTGGTCACACTGCGCTCTCTGTTTGTGATTGAAGGCAAAGGAAACGGCCAGAATCTGGGAGCATCCGGAAAACATTTCGGAGTGACAGCCACGGGCTGAGCGGTTCCCTCGCTGACTCCACCTCCCCAGGGGTGGGGGCTAGCTGCCGCCCATCTTCCCAGCCCATCATGAGCCAGAGTCTCCCCAAGGAAGGGCCAGATAAGTGTTCTGTCAGCGGGCACGGGAGCCTCAACTCCATCAGCCGCCACTCATCCCTGAAGAACCGGCTGGACAGTCCACAGATCCGGAAGACAGTGACAGCCGGCAGGTCAAAAAGCTTCAATAACCATCGGCCCATGGATCCTGAGGTCATTGCACAGGTAACTGAGGGCTCCTGGACAAGCAGCTGGCACGTCTGCACTTGGCGCTACTGCTGAGTGCAGCCCACATTTGTGACAGAACTTGAAACAGCACAGTCCTTTGTACATGACATCCCGAGTTCAGGGACTGGTGGACATCTGGACCTGATAAGATGGCTTTCCAAGAAACTTGCCAGTCCCTCTCTCCCCAAGAAGAACTTGAGGACAGAATAAAAGAATTTAGGCTTCTTGTTCGTATATAGTCTATTTGCAAGGCTGTTGTAATTTTTTTATCTTTATTATATTACTCCCATTACCATTTAGTCCCCTTATACCCCCAGCAATCACCACACTGTCTGTTGTAATTTTTAAAGCCAGAGTTACAGATGGAATATTTTGATGGAGTCCATTTAGCCCATGTTTTGAGTCTTGAGACCCTGGTAGACTTGGAGAAGTTGCATGAATGTTGAGACTCAGATGTAGTGCTGGCCACATGTTTATATCCTCTGCCCATCCCTGTCACCCCATTTCCTAAGGGTAATATATGGTCCCCAGCAGTAGGTAGGTGGTCAGTCAACAATCTGCTCCTGGTTTTGAAGGCCCCAAAACGCTGCAGCTGCGGGCTCAGGTGCCAGAAGAGTTTCCAGCCCAAGTCTCCAGATGCGGTGGAGATGAGCTCCGTGGTTACAGGGGTCTTCTTCCCTTGTATACGCTACACTGACAAGTCTCTGTTTTTCATGAAATATTAGAGATCCAACCCCACCTCTAAAAATACGACTACCAGGCCCACTCCAAGCAGCTCACTCAGACGTCTCTCCCAACTCTATAATTTTCATTAGACCAGGTAGGAATGAAGGCCTCGTTGCCCTCTTCTGTCTCAACCAAGTTGAGATTCTCCTCGCACCATCTTCCAGGGGGCAGTACAGACTGGGTGTGGTCTGTCGGCTTAATTGTGGTGCTCTGGCGAGCTCAGTATTAAGCTCCGGGCTGAGATGTCTTGCTTTTACTAGAATTCTCTTTCTGTGCCTCTACTTAAGCTCTTGACTGCAGTCTGCTTTGCACCATGGGAATCCTCCCAGCTCCCTCTTTAGCCAGGTGTCAACAGGAATGTCAGGATAAGTACATAGCTGAGACGCACTCTAACTGCAGAGTGGGACCATGGAGGGCAGTGGAGTTCTTCCTGAGCATTTTTAAGGGCTGGGAACACCATAGGGATGCATGAAATTACATCACTGTCAGCAGAACAAATGGATCACCCTGCAGGACAGACACCTTAACCGAAGGCTTTTGTTTAGAACATACAGTCTTTTGGTATGAACCTAATTCCAAGGGAGGAGCCCTGTGGTGATTTGGGGGGGGCAGGGGGGGGCGTGCCAGACATAAGTGTGCGGGGAGGGAGAGAGGGAGGAAAGGAGCTGGGAGGTCTCCCTGGGAGGCAGCTGGCTGCATACAAAGGGTCTTTGGTTCTGCATTGAGCCCCTGAGCTAGGACTTCAGTATACTAAGATCTGGAGTGTTCCACCGTGACTTTCGGGAGGTGATTCGCCTACGTGGGCTCTGGCTCCCCCTCCTGGTAACTCTCTGGTCCTCTTTCTTGGTGATGGGTAGAAGGAAATGGCTTCATCCATTTGGCAGGGAGGAGGCTGGGGAGGTGTCCTGATGAATCTTCAGGGCCAGGACTCTTAACCCTTTCCTGAGCCCTTGAAGAGGAAGAATCAACCTTCTTAACCTTTGGCCTTGAAAGTCCAAGAGAACAAAGATCATACTTCATTTCTACCACTTTTAAAAAAAGCATATACAAACGTAGAAAGAGTGCGTGATGAACCCCACGTACCCATAACGAAACTCCTGGCCACCCTCAGTTCCTCTACCTTTTCCTTCCCCATGGGATTATATAAATACTTCATCCATAACCATTTCAGTGCATATCTCTGAAACCTGAGAACTCTTAAAAACATCTCAACCAGTCTTTCTAAAGGGAAAAAAGCCTCACAATAATGCAAATCCCTTTGTCTCCCCTCCCCCACATTCTGAGCATTCATATGTTCAAGGATTTTGGCCAAGTAAAATAATCTGGGTATCTCATTGCCATTGGTTTCTCCATGATTTGGTCTGTGGTGTTGAGATAGGATCCTTGGGGACTTCTCCCTACCTTTGCCTCACCTCCTCCTTTTTCCTGTTTTTGCAGGATATTGAGGCAACTATGAACTCTGCCCTGAACGAGCTGCGGGAACTGGAGCGGCAGAGCAACGTCAAGCACACGCCTGACGTGGTTCTGGACACCTTGGAGCCCCTCAAAACCTCCCCGGTGGTGGCCCCCACATCAGAGCCCTCCAGCCCCCTGCACACCCAGCTCCTCAAGGACCCCGAGCCCGCCTTCCAGCGCAGTGCCAGCACAGCTGGGGACATCGCCTGCGCCTTCCGGCCTGTCAAGTCCGTCAAGATGGCTGCCCCAGTCAAGCCACCAGCCACACGACCCAAGCCCACTGTCTTTCCCAAAACAAATGCCACTAGCCCTGGTGTCAACTCATCAGCTTCCCCACAGTCCAGTGACAAGTCTTGTACTGTCTGAGGGATATAATTTAATTGTTCTAGACAAGGGGACTGGAGGGACTGACTGTTATTAAAATCTCCCTATTTAACTAGCTTGGGGACTTCAGTTGAAAATTAGATTTAAGTTGTTCTTGCAGGAATTAGCCTTTCCATCACCCCAAACCTTGAGAATGAAGCCCCCATTATCACCCTGCCCGGACCTTACCACTGCCCTCTGCTTCCCCCAGTCGTGGTAATTCAGCCAGCTGCTGTGCATACTGTTCTTAGGTTAGCCAGAGATAGATTTTTCCATTATCAGGTCACTGTGAAATCTGGCCAGGCACCTCCTGAGGACATGGGCTCAAGTCTCAGTCCTCTCAGGCAAGGGATGCCTAACCAGATGGCTGGCTACTGACATCCAGCCCTCGGTGGCATCTTGTTTTGGGTACTGGTTGTAGAGAATCACATAAAGTCCATTAAGTCCATTCTTCATTTTACACACACACACTCGCTTTTCTAGTCTCTGGCATGTGTAGCCTCCTGGTCCTAGACTGGTCAGTCTCTGTAAGTTACTGTGGCAGTTCACACAGGAGCCACCAGGGGTCTCTGTTTCCGTTATAAATCTTGTTCTGTCTGGGCCAGGGAACCTAGCCTTTGATATCTCTCCATTATATGAAATTTAGCAGAATGGGACTCAGTCCTGGAATGTTTGGGGGTTGGGGGCTTTCTCTCTGTCTTCTATTGGTGTGAACTGGTCCTTGGTGTTTGCTTTTACTCCTCTCCATCCTCTAGAACCACACTCAGTCTTATGGTGGAGCTTCTCAGCTTTTTCTGAATGCATGGGCGTTTGTTGGTTTTGTCTCTGATGGGCCATTTTCCATTTAAGACATCCTCCTGTATGAGACAGTTGTATAGCTGGTTCCATATGGGGTAAAGAGTCTTAAGAGGATTTCATTGCATTTATGGCAGGTTTGGAAAAGGTAAGAAATGGATCCTTCCTTCTCCCACTTATTTGGGCACTTAAGACATAAAATTCATTGCTCTATTAAAAAATTAAATTCAGCTTTGCTCACCCTAAAATTGTTCCCAAATGAAAACTTATCCTAAGTTCACCCCCATTTGGTTATTCTATAAGGTCTCTCTTTTCAGGGACCAACAAGGGCTTGGGAGAGCCCTAGTTAGATTAAAGAGAGACATTTCTCCTTAAAACATACTTTTATACAAACAAGGACAATTGAGAGAACCTAGGCCCTACGGGCTTTAACATCTTCCCAAGGCCAAAATCTAAGAAAATTAAAAATTGGATGCTGAATATTTTGGTCTTGTTTCTGGTTCTCCTCCAGAAAGTAAAAATGATGCCCTGTCTGTTTTGATCCAGTCTGCAAACCTGGTGCCCGTGGTCCCAGCTCCCTAGCATCGTGCTGTCCCAGGGGGACCAGAGCTGGGGACAGTCACACGCCAGGTCTACTAGAGTTAAAGCTGAAACTCATTCCTCTTGTCTGTTTTCTGGTTTTAAAGCTGCAACTGTTAGCCTTATTTTGTGAAGTTCAGGAGAAACTGTGGGTTGCCATTCCAGTGGGAGAAATCTGAATTTTACCTTTGGCCTAGAGGGTCCTTTTTGGACCAACATTTTGAGGTTGGTAGTTGGCTCCGTGGAAGTGGTAGGATTTTCTTTATTCTGTATGAAGGAAAAGAGGAGCTTTGTGGGAAATCACAAATTAGAAGGATAACCTGCAACATGGGGAAACCCACCCTGAAAGATGACCAGGAGGGATGAGGAGCTCCTTCGGTGCAGTGAGTCAGCCTGTGAGAAGCAGCCCACAGTCCACTGGCTTCTTAGCTTCAGTTGCTCTGTTTGGTGGTCTGTCCTTGTCTGTCACCTGGACTTACACAGGTCTTGAGCCAACAGGGCCTTTCATACCCAAGGATCTATGTCCTTGCTGAAAATGGAACCCCCCACCCTTCACTTTACATTCCTTTTGATCCAACTGATCCAAATTGGTACCCACACCTGCCCTTTCCCCTTCCCTCTAGCACACTCCTCTCTAAGGAAGTAAAAGCAAAGCTTTCTTAATGCCAGTGCTCTGGGCCTACTCTGTTGCTCCTGCCTTATTTCCCTTTCAGCCCTGTCCACAACTGTTTGCCATCCCCTTGGTCAGTGTCCATCTGCTGATTTGCATCATGAATTGGGCAGTGTGTGAATGATCACCGACTCCCCCCTGCTCCGGGAGCCGAGCTGTCTTCCCCTCTCTGGTGCTCCTGACACCTCCGAGACGGTCCTGTTGAGAGGACCGGGAACCTGCAGAAGGAGAGTCCTTCTCGGCAGAGCTCGTTGCAGTCAACTGGAATTGAGGTTGCACACTGTGATTTTTACACCGAAAAGCCAAAAGGAGCTGGCCACCCCAGGGCCAGGGGAGACCAGCTTTCCTCCGATGTGCTTGCCTAAACCAGCGTGGTGTTTCCAAGAGCCCCGCTCTGGCCCTTGAGGCATGGGTCCTTTTCCTGGTGTGGAGTCTGACTGTTCAGTCTTGGGGGAACAGCGGTGGGGTGGGGCTACCAGCATCCAATTTGGAAAAAGAGAGGAGTTTGCAGCCAGCAGCCTGTAAACTGGAAACTCTGGTCTCAGCCAACCTCCTCAGGGCACCCTGGCTTCTCCCCAAGGAGAAGAGGCGAGATGACGCCAGCGACAGGATGAGCAGACCACTGGAAGGGCTGGTGCGGATGTACTCACGTTCAGAAGAGAAGTTAGAGCTTCCAGGGAGTCGCAGTGTTGTGGCGTCTGACTTGTATGTCACGTTTGTGTACAATGGTATATTCTTTAAATAGTGTCGATAACTGGAATATTATATGTATGCTTGGAGATGCTTTGTGTGAACCTGAGACTGTCACTCAACAGATGTTGGATTGGGGAAAATCCAAAGCACAACTTCGAAATAAAACACGTTTTTAGGTTTCAGTGCTGCAGTTCATATGTCCCTTCTCTACTCTCTGAAGTCTCCAATTTGTGAGTCCAGCTGCCTAGGAGGGGCTGTGGTGTGTCTGTCTGTGGTGACAGAGTGCCGCCTGGCAACAGAACAAGAAATTAAGTGATGTTGGGAGCCAACCACCTCCATCCCCTGAGCAAGCGCAGCACAGGTGCACTCAGAATGTGGATTTTTTTCCCCTAGTGTTTCTATTCAGCCCCTGGGTGAAATTTAAGAGGTTGTATAGAAAGTCTTCCAGCTTTCCATTGGGCGGTCTGTTGCCATGAGAACTGTCTCTGCAGAATCCACCTCCCGTGTGTTCAGCAAGGACTGTTCTCATTTCTATCTCTAGTCAGATTTCCCTCTTGGAGGAATGGGGCCTGCAAAGTTGCTTGGAAGCGGTGCCAGCCACATCCAGGGGTGGCTGAAGGCTTGAGTTCTACAACTGAAGCCCTGAGCCCTTCTGCCTTTGGCAGTCCGGGAGGAGCGCTGACCATCGTGTTTGCACTGCTGGTGTGTTGCACTGGGGGCAGGGGGCGTGTAAAGAAATGCTGCCTCTCCTTTAGATTTTTATCGTGGCAGGTCCTGAGCCCAAGGCTTAAGTTAATCAAAGCTAACAACTTAAGTGTATCCTCACGCTCCTAGGGCTCACACTTGTTCTTAGTGGGCTTGTTCTAATGCCAGAAGCTCTGGGCGAAATCTTACAGCCACGGGAGTGCCGAGTGTTCTGTAATCGCACCCGCACTCCTGCTTCCGGCCCTGGACCAGGCGCTACCTCCTCTGAGGTTTGCCGCCTTCACCTGTTATTCACGTGTCTTCAGTGCGGCTGCCGTGCCCTTCTGATCTCTCATCTTCCTCTCCCTCACTTCAGTGGTGGAGCTACGTCTTGAGCTGCTCTTGCTGGTCATTTGCTCTCAACTCTCCTGCCACCCTGTGTGATGGATGCGTTCCCACTGCTGAGTGTAGGTGATGAACTGTGAGATGGAGCCAGTTCTCGAGCTGTGAGCAAAGGACCAAAGAACCTTTTCTGGGAGTCCTAAGGCAAAAGTGGCTGTTCTTTAGGGATTCTTTTCATTCATTTCACATATTCTGATGGGAGCTTTGATGGAAACTAGTGACAGTGACATAATTGAAACACAGGCCCATTCCGCCCAGATAAAAACCAACAAAGGAGATCAGGTGGGTATGAATTAGGAAACGGTCTTTGTGATTATCTAATCTAAATGTTCATATCCCTAGTAGGTATGTGAAGCTTCCTTTTACTTAGGAGTAGCGACCCTGGCATATTACGTAGGCCTAAGACTCATTCATATGGTCTGTCAACAAACTGAGCTTCGCTGTGTGCTGAGCACCGTCTTACAATATTGAACAGGAGAGATGGGTAATGGAGCTTGCTTTCTAGTTTCAGGGAGAAGAGATCATCAAAATTAGTGTTACTCTGAAAATGAAACAGTGGAGTAGGAGAGTGAGTGCTGGATGGGTCAGGATAGGCTGTTAGGGGCACGGAGTGGTCCATCAGGAATTCTGGCTGGCCTGGCGAAGTTGAGACCACTATTAGTCATCCAAGTGGAAATATCAAATAGATTCTTGGTTATATGAATGTGGAGTTTTAGGGGCAGATCATACCTGAAAACAAATTCAGTAACTAGTACATTATAGATGTATTTAAACTAGGAGATTCCCAGGAAGAGAATGTAAGGAGAAAGAGGAGAAGGTAATAATCAGAAATCCTGCGGAGAAGGAGCCAGAGGGAGCAAGTGGCAGGTGGGTGGCTGGGAGAGCACAGTGTCACAGAAACCCAGAGAAGGAGCGTTTCAACGCGGAGGGAGGGGTCAGCAGGAAATCTGGTGGGGTGAGAGGAGGCGGGAAAGAAAGGTACTCGTGGGTGTGTCCGATGGGGGAGGGCAGGGCGGCAAATGGGAAGGGAAGGGGTAGTTAGGAACTCCTGGCAGCTCATTTAAAGGTGTTTTGACTGGGAAGCATCAGAAGGTGTCGAGGGATCAGGTTTCCGTTTCTGAAATGGACAGCACTGGTGCGTGTGTCCCCAGGGCAGGACCCAGTTGAATGGAAAGAGGGACGGTACCGGAGAGGGCGAGGGGCAGGCACAGGGACAGAAGAAGGGAGGGCAGGGCAGGGCAGAGGCCCTCCCAGCACTCGGGGAGGGGGGGGGGGGCGAGTGTGAAAGGCAGGCAGGATGCAAAGCCGACAGTGGCTGTGGGACTGAGAAAAAAGGAGTTCCCTCTTGATTGCTTCTTTTATTTCAGTGAAGTTTAAGGAAAGACTAGCTGAGAGAGTGGGAGGAAACGATGAGTAGGAGGTTTGAAGAGTCGGGAGAACGAGTGAATACTCACTTCCCCTGCCAAGACAGACAGCGCCTGGTGGCTTGGGGGCTGATTTCCCCCAGGGGTGCTGCTCCAGCAGTGCCTTGTCCTGCTGCTTGGGGGGAGGGAGAGGGAGGGTGCCAGGTCTGGCTTCAGGGTTTGTCCGTCCTTCCCCACACAAAGCTTCTGGCCAGAGCTGACTGGTGACGGTGGGAAGGAGCAGGACTCGGAGACCGTGTCCCTCAGCCCTGCTAAGCGACCGAGCACGCTGAGCAGCATACCCAGCTCTTTCCCATCCCACCTGCCCCAGTTGCTCCTCCTTTCCCCTCTCCTTTGAGGTGCTGGGCAGGGGAGGCGGCTGTGACAAACAAACAGGCTCAAGACATAAAGGGGCAGAAAAGCTGACTAGTGTTTGTTCAGGGCCTGCCTGGTAGCAGGCACTTCATCTTCTGTTTTACACTGACCCTAAGAGAAGTTGCATGACTTGCTCAAGGTCATGTAGAGCAAGTGGTAGAGTCGGGACTCGAACCTCTATGATGGCAAAGCTCTTGTCCTTCCAGTATATGCTCAGCCTCCCTTTGTAGAAGGCAGATGTGAGCTTTTCCCCCAGAGCGGCCGTCAAAGACGCCAGCCCTTACGCCCTGTGGTCCTTGTCCTGCTTCTGAATTGCCACTTCTATCTCTATGGCTCCTCAGAGCCCCTCGGGAACACGTGGTGGAGCCTCTCACAGACTTCCCCTCCAGGAGGCCGCCGGGCTCCTGCGCCACCCCAGATGAAACGATGGCCGTGCCGCCCAGCTCGGGCCAGCAGCACAAAGCCACGGGCAAGGCATTCGTTCCCTGTGTCCACGTGAAGTGCCCAGCGAAGCCGTCACTGCGCAGGGCTCCAGCCCTGCCCCTGCCGCTTCCCCTTTCTCTAGCCTGGCCACGCAGGATGCGCTGGACATGCCCCGCACGTGTTCCCACTGCCTGCAGTGCCTTACCTTTGACCCCCAATCCTCTGCCTATATCTTTCTCCAAAGTCTGCTGGAGCATCCTTTCTTCTGGCCAGCTCTTCCAGACCACCCCCTCTCGGCTGCCTCCCTCTGCCAGGCTCACAAACTCACTGCCAGCTGAAGTGTGTATCTCAGAGCACTCACCACGCTGCCCTGAACCCTAGCTCCTGGGGGACAGCACACAGTACTTGCTTCCTAGTAAGTGCCTGATGCACACAGGCACTGCTCTGAGGGTGCTTTGGAAACTGGAGGAGAGAGATTAAGCTTGCTGGAGGGAGAAGAGTAGGGGTGCGTGCCGATGAGGACTGAGCAGGTCTATCAGGGAAAAATAGGTAGACTTTTAGGGATAGGCTAGATTACGTTGCAAACCTCGATGGCTCAAAACAACAAAGGTTATTAGTCACCAAGGCTACATGTTCCCTGTGGGTCGCCGGGGGCTGTGCTCACGAGGGTCACTCAGGGACCCTGACTGAGAGAGCAGTTGCCGCATCTAACAGAGTCCCACTGTCAGAGGCCGAGGGGCTCTTGCATCAGCAGCTAGTGCTTTGGCTGGGAAATCACCTGGCCTCACCCAATCGCAGGGTGCCAAGAAATTCTACCGTGAGCCGGCAGGGGGAAAGCTGGGAATCCTGGGCGGAGGACGGACGATCTTGGGGGTGTTTCTCCTGCTCCTGCTGGGACGAGCGGCAGTTGGCCCCTCTGGGGAGGGTCCAGCGGCAGCCGCAGGCCCCCAGGTGAACCACAGGTGTGCCTCTCTGCCCGGGAGGCACTTTTTAGCTGGGCTCCTTTTCTGGCGTCACTGTGCTAGGGGTGGGGCCGCCAGAGGAAACCACCAGGTGTGGCCATGGGAAAGTCCCTCCAACATTCTGTAGAAACATGGAATTTCCTGGTTGTAACCATTTCATATTCAACTGCCACCTCGGAGCTGCCCAGAGCAGGACTGATCTCTGCAGCCTCCTAGGAAATTCCACGGGCATGGAGGCCGGGCTGAGAACTTGCCATACCTGGGTCCCGGCCCCAGCAGTGTCTGAAGATCATGGTCAAATTACTGAAGGTGTGTGGGCCTCGAAATCCTCAGTGCCTGTCTGTCAAGTGCTGCCCAGTGTCCCAAGCACTTCCAAATATATTGTTCCATGTCATCCCCACAACCAGCAGAGTAAATGTTTCTCTCCTCATGCCTTGGCTGAGAAAACTGGGAGAGTTGCATGCTGTGCTCAAACTCACACTGGAGGGTGTACCTGGGCTCCAGTGCTTGCTCTTGGGCCTCTGCAGGCTCACTGGGAAGATGAATCAGACCCTTCCTGGGCTCCTGGGTGTGGGAACATGGTCTTTCCAGGCAACTCTCCCCTTGGTTAACTTGCCCAACCTGTTCTATTGACTCTGGGTCAAGCCCTGAATGAACTTCCCCACTCCCGTGAACTGCAGGAAATGCCCGGACAGCACCCGTGGCCTGCCACAGCTGTCCAGCTTTAGTTCCCAGCCTCTCTGTGGGCCAGACTCCTTTGTCCTGTAGCCTCTACTTGGGAACTCAGAGCATCCCCTTTCTCCTTCCTGTTGGGTGGCTGAGTGGGCCAGCTGCCTGTCTCTTTAAGAGAGAGAGAAAGAACGAAATCAGGAAGTGTGAGAGAGCTGCTGGGCTGGGAGGACTCTGGGTACTCAGACACCCAGGCTGGGAGGCAACTCAGCTCCGGCGCCCCCAGGTCCCCTGTGGCACTCAGCCACGCCTACCAGCCCAGTCTTTGAGTCCAGGTCCTGTGAACACCAGAATGCCATGGGCACTGCCTATGGATGACAGCGAGCCCTGAGAGCTCTGGGGGTGCCACCCGGTCCCGGTCCCACGAGCCTGCACGCCCCACAGCTGAGATGTGGTGAGTGTGCAGGGTCCCTGGGGGAAGGTGGGTGGGGGAGCCCGGGGTCGAGGGCAGCTGCTGGGTGGCACTCCTTCGAGTGTCCCATACTGACAAGTGAGCAGAGGCCCATGTCTCTTCTCGGTGTCTCTCTGCCATGGCTAAGGGCCCCCGACAGTGCCCTGTGTGTTGCGTCTCCAAGGGTCACCCTTGCAAAGCACTGCTTGGAAGCCCAGGGAGGCAGGGAGGACTGTGGCGCAGAGCGCTGCCATCCACCTACAAGGCTGCTTTCCCTGCTCTGCTTCCCTGCGCCCCAAGCCAGCTTCAGCTCCGTCTCTGCACTTTCCTCCCGCCTGGCTTCCAGCGCCTGCCCTCACCCCTCCTGGAGAAGTGGCCAGGAAAGCCTCCTGGAACAGCTGGGGATGAGGCTGGAAACCCTCAGCCCTGCGAGGGTGGGGGTGACAAACAGGAAAGGGTTAAAGGGCCGGGCTGGTGGCCTTTGATGGAGGCTGAGAATCGAGCGAGCGGCACCGAGGGGTGCCTCTCATCCGCCCTCCTCTTTCCGGTGTAGCTCAGCTCCTGGACTTGCCGAAGACAGAAAGCAAAACACACACTTGACAGGGAGAGTCTCCGCCTGACCCAGGGCTGCTCAGACCACAGGGTAAGTGCATTTGGCTACAGCAAGGCCCCGGGAGGAGGAGGGGTGAGAAGGAGGAGGGATGGGAGGTGGTGGGTGGGGCCGCTGGCTTCCAGTCTCTACCACCCACCCTCCTGCATCCCATTGCCACTGAAGGAGGGGGAGCTCTGCCCCGCACCAGGGGCTGAATTAAGCCTTCACACCCCTAGGCCCCCAGCCAACTCCTCTTGCGGGGAGGACACCTGGCCAGCTCTTCACCCTGAACTATTACATTGTCTTCAGGGAGCCCTTTGTGCGTGCCTCAACTGCCTCTGTAAAACTCGAACACTAGACTAGTACATTTTCTGAAACTGGAAATTCATCATTGATCTAATGAAGTGGCCTCTGGCTCAAGGAATTGACATTCTCAAAATTTGCATAAAAAATACAGAGAGAAGGCTCGATGAACGTGTCTCAGGCCAGGTAACCTGAGGGTCCGTAACCCCATGAGAGGTCGGCCTCGTCTGAGTCTGCGAGGGGGGTGGCCCTGCCCACGCTCCTTCTCCCGGCCATCCCCTGAAGGCCAGCCCTGAGACGCTGCTTGGAGGCATCAAGCCCAGCCTGGGAGGCTGCACTCTGGAGCCAGTCGCTTTAGAGGAACTGGCTTTTGGAGAGAAGAGGATGGAGGCAAAGATGGGGAACAAAGTTGTGGAGGGTTTCAGATCCTCCCCAGGGCTCCTGAGCCCTTGGATGTAATGGTCTCCTGCCTCCTCCACCCCCTACACACACGCACGCACGCACCCTCTCATACTCTCTCACACACACCCTCTCATACACACATACCCTCATACACACCCTCTCACACACAAACACCCACACACACCCTTTATTTCACACACACGCCCTCCCACACACACACTCACACGTGCTCTGCAGCAGCGCAGGTCCTCTCCACTGTGACCTGAGCTGCCCATGCTGGTCACCTGGTGCAGTGGTTAGCACACAGCAGCAGGAAGTGGTGGACCCAGACGAGTGGGCGGGGAGGGGCTCCAGGCTCATGTTGCAATCCTGGAGATTTGTGGGGGTGTGGTTGACGCTGCCTGACCCAGGTCCTTTCCTTTGAGCACATTTCTGCTTCCTGGAACAATCCCAGGCCTGGATGCCAAAACCCGGAATTCTCAGTGGCTGGGAGAGGTGACAGGCAAAGGGATTTGTCTCTGTAGGGCCTGTTTGGGGACAGAGCTGGAGTGGAGGGGACCTGGGGAATGGCAACAGGTAGAACGTCTTGTGGTGGGACAGGTACAAGCTGTGGGCCGAGGGTCTGGTGGCGGTGCTTCTTCTGGAGAAGTTACTTAACCTTTCTCTGCTTCATACTTCCCCTGCCCCCTTGCGTCTGGAACGGCCACGCGACACCCTTCATAGATGATCTTGGGCACAGCTCCTGGTCAGGCCACCCATGTCCATCCCAGGTCAGTGATGGAATCCTGGACCCCCATATATTCTTTCAGGCAGAAAGTGGCCGGCCAGCCAAAGGCAGGAGATGCAGAGCACAGTCAATTACCTGTGGCACACGGACGACCTGCTGGGGCAGGGGGCCACTGCCAGTGTGTACAAGGCTCGAAACAAGGTAGGCAACAGGCCTGGCCTCCGGGGCCCCCTTACGCCCGGGAAGTTATTAGCCCGGCCAGCCCCAGCCAGCATCCAGGGTGGTGTGTGGCTGGGCAGAGGCCTCTGGACTTGGCCCTGCACACTCCGGGGCCAGGGGACACTAGGGGCCTGAGCAGCGGAGTGGGGAGCTGCAAAGGGCTCCTCTGCGTGATGCCTCTGCCAGGCACAGGTTGGGACTGGAAAGAAAGAGATGAAGACACACGCTGGAGTCTGGGGAGGTGACAGCAAGACTAGGAGCAGCAGAGGTGGGAGGTGGGGCTTGTTTGGGATTCTCCTGCTTTCGTCGCAGAGCTGCGTTGAGTACACGAGACATGTTGTGCGCTCTGGTCTGAAGAGCTGAAGCCAGACGGAACAGGCTCCAGTCCCAGCTCTGCCGCTAATGCCAGCCGGCACTGGCTGCCGCTGTCATTACTGTCAATTATAATAGTAACAGCAAACATTTCCCGCAAGGTGCCATGTACGCCAAGCTCTCGTCACCTCCCCGTGCTGGACTGACCCTCTGAGCACGGGAAGAAGCTGAGGGGGGAGGCACCCCCGCCCAGGCTGTCCTTGCGCATTCCCTGCATGGGCTGGCAGAGGAGGCTGCACGGAGGCCGGAAGGGCGCTCCCCAGGGCATGGCGGGACTTCTGTTCTCTCCCGGCAGAAATCTGGGGAGCTGGTGGCTGTGAAGGTCTTCAACACCGCCAGCTACCTGCGACCTCGCGAGGTGCAGGTGAGGGAGTTTGAGGTCCTGCGGAAGCTGAACCACCAGAACATCGTCAAGCTCTTTGCGGTGGAGGAGATGGTGGGTCCTTAGGCTGGGAAGAGTCAGGTCACGGAGTAATAGAAAGTTAGTCACATGCTCATCAGCAGGGCAGCTGGAGCAGTGATCTGTAGAATGAAGTAAAGAATGTAGGGGGTGGGGCAGCCACGGGAAATTAAGGACAGAGGTAGGACGATGCAATCAGAGAGGGTTTCCTGGAAAAGGTGACCTTGGACTCAGATGTGTGGTATCAGTGTGAGGCTGAGAAGGGACAGCCAGGCCAGAAGCTGGGACCCAGAGCAGGAGGGCTTTTGGCTCTAGGCTGAGTCACCTCTTCTTGAGGAAGGGAAGGAGGGGTGCCCTCCTCACCATGCCTCTCTCTGCGCCACCTGCAGGGGGCCAGCAGGCAGAAGGTGCTGGTGATGGAATACTGCTCCAGTGGGAGCCTGCTGAGCGTGCTCGAGAGCCCTGAGAATGCCTTCGGGCTGTCGGAGGATGAGTTCCTGGTGGTGCTGCGCTGTGTGGGTGAGCGCCTCCCCGGTGCCCATGGGGGCCCCCTGCCCACCTCTGAGCAGCCACAGGCCTGGCCCTCAGCAGAGGCAAAGTCCCAGAGGGGTGCAGCACTTTTGAAAAAAGCATGCAAACACAGAACATTCAGGACCTAAGAGGCACTCCATTCAGACCTGGGACAGGCAATGATAAATGGACAGAACCCAGAATCTGACTCCTGCTGACCAGCAGCTTACAACTCCAATTTAAAAATAAAATTTAAAACAGGTTGCACACCAATGTTCATTGCAGCATTATTCACAATAGCCATAAGGTGAAAGCAACCAAAACATCACAGATGAGGGATAAGCAAAGAGGCCTACACGTACGATGGTTTGCTCCGCAGCTGTAAGAAGGAATAAAATTCCCACACACGCCACAGTGTGGGTAAACCTGGGAGACACGCTCAGTAAAGTAACCCGGACGCACAAACACTGTAGGACTCCGCTCATACGAGGGACCCAGAGTAGCCATGTCTGCAGAGTCGGAAGGTAGAACAGGGCGCCCAGGGGCTCAGCAGGGAGGACCAGAGTGAGTATTGAGTAGAGTTTCTGTCTGGAGACTGACCGAGTTCCGGAGGCAGACGGTGGTGACGGTCACACAGCAATGTTACTGTGCTTGGCACCTCTGAACTGTGCACCTAAAGTAGTTAAAATTGCAAATTTTATGTCAGGCATACTTTTAAATTTTTTTAATAAAAAATAATAAAGTAGACGAGGAGGCAGCGCCATTTGCAGGGAGCCAGGCCACCATTTCCGTCGGTTTCCTGGAAACTCCCAGTGAGCCCTCAAAGCCCACGCGTGTCCTGGGGGCCCCTCTTCATCCTGTGCCCATCTCTCTCCTGCTTCCCCCGTGGCCCTGTCAGCCTAGGAAGCTCTCCCTGCCCCCAAGGGCGGCCTCCCCTCCAAGATAGGCCCCAGATACTGGACTGTCCCCAACCAGAGCCACCAGCAGCAACCCCCCCCCCATCCCCAGTGGCCGGCATGAACCACCTGCGGGAGAACGGCATCGTCCACCGAGACATCAAGCCCGGGAACGTCATGCGCCTCGTCGGGGAGGATGGGCAGAGCGTCTACAAGCTGACGGACTTCGGGGCTGCCCGGGAGTTAGACGACGATGAGAAGTTCATCTCTGTCTATGGGACGGAGGAGTACCTGGTAAGCGGGATGCTGGGTGCACCCTGCCCCAAGCTGAAGGCCGGCCCTGCAGCTGGCTGCCCCTCCCCTCGTGAGGGCTTCTGTCCCAGCCCCTGCGTCTGGCCTGGTGGGGTTCGATCACACCCTCCACACCCCAACCTGAAGAATTTGCAGACGGAGAAGACAATGCTGCAGCCTTCCCAGCCCCCCCTCCCAGCCTCCCTCGTGCAGTGACCCCCTCCATCTGACCCCACAGAGGAGGGCGCACCACTGCTCACCACTCTCCCAGAGCAGAGGGCGGGTGAACAAAATTGCTCTGGACAGGCCAACTCCATGCCAGTGTTCTCGACGACCGAGGAGCCGGGTTCTCTCAGGGCTGGGATGGGTTCTGCTGCCTCCAGAAGGCAGTGGGAGGGGGCCCAGTGGACGGGGGCCCTGGCCCTTGTGCACTCTCTCCCTCCACATCTGCACCCTGGTCTCTCTGGCAGCACCCTGACATGTATGAGCGGGCAGTGCTTCGCAAGCCCCAGCAGAAGGCATTTGGGGTGACCGTGGACCTCTGGAGCATTGGGGTGACCCTGTACCATGCAGCCACTGGCAGCCTGCCCTTCGTCCCCTTTGGTGGACCACGGCGCAACAAGGAAATCATGTACGGCAGGCCATGGGCAGGGGATGGGGCGCGGGGTCTCCGTCACTGGCCCTGCTACGTCTCCTCTGCGCTGTCTCCTCTTCCGCCTCTATCTCTCTTGTCCCCTCTGGCCCACCGTACCCAGGCTTCTCTTACATCCTTGGTTATCAACACCTGCCCGGTGAGAGACAGATCAGAATCCCTTATCCAAGTTCAGTGCTTCCCTTTAGCCCTCTCCCTGCTTCCACTGAGGTTCCGGGGATACTGTTCAGGACCAGAAGTGGGGCAGGACCCAGGTCCAGCATCCCTCCAGGTGTCCTGCTGTCCGATACAGAAGTAGCTGGAGATAGCACTGCTCCCACTGAGTGATCGGCCTAGAGCACAGAGATTTAAGGCCCACTCAGAGGAAGGTCCTTGTATCCCCGCTTCTCCCCTGTGCAGGGCTCAGCTGTGTGGGAGCTGTAGGAGGTTAGAGAGAAGGCACGGAGACCAACGTGGACGGGGGCTGTCAGGGTGGCTGGACACTGAAACGAGGAGATTAGAATAGCGATGTGCAAGGAAAGGCTCCCCGGACCACACACCGAGCACAGCGTAGCAAAAGGTGTGGAGACTGGCTGGCTGCAGCTGTGTGGTGCGGGACGCAGGGAGTGGGCAGCGGGAAGAAGGAGACTTCGGGGGGGCACCAAGGCAAGGCGACTGACTGGCTGAGAGGCAGGACTCTCAAATTCCTTTTCAGGCCACCTCAGAGCAGCGGGGCGACTTACACTGGTGCTGTGAGCCTGCCCACCATGTCTGCCATCCCTCTTCACGTGCTGCTCTGGAGAGCGCACCGACCTGGTCCTCCTCACTCCCCCAGGTATCGGATCACCACCGAGAAGCCGGCGGGGGCCATCGCAGGCGCTCAGCGGCGGGAGAATGGGCCCCTGGAGTGGAGCTACACCCTCCCCATCACCTGCCAGCTGTCAACGTGAGGAGCGGCCGAGGCTGGGCTGAGTGTCCTCTCTCTGGGGAGACCTGTCCCAGCGGGGCCCTTGCATGCTGTCCAGCTGGGTCTACCACGTTCCCTTGCTGACCGCAGTTTTTCCACCTGGAGGCTGGAGGGCCCTTCCAGCCCTTCCTCCCCACCCCACCCTGTGTCACCACCTTGGTCCTAGCGCTTCAGGATGTCCTCGTGGAATGCCCCCATTACCTACTCAAGGAAGACAGGTCCAGGCTCCCACCCCTGACGGTCTCCCTGTCCTGGGGCAGGGGGCTGCAGGGCCAGCTGGTGCCCATCCTGGCCAACATCCTGGAGGTGGAGCAGGCCAAGTGCTGGGGCTTCGACCAGTTCTTTGCGGAGACCAGTGACATCCTGCAGCGAGCCGTCGTCCACGTCTTCTCACTGCCCCAGGCGGTGCTGCACCGGGTCTACGTCCACGCCCACAACACGTAAGTGGGCCCGGAGCCTTCCCACCCAGGCTGACGGCGTGTCGTGTCCCCAGCGTTCCGGGGGTGTTTAGATGTGGAAGATTCGGGGTCCAACCTCAGTTTGGAAAAATCCTAGTTCCACAAAGTTAAAGTGAAACGGGCTTCCTCGCTGCCAGACTCCAGAGACTCAGCATGCTTTTCCAGGCTAATAGTTGTCACAGGCCCCGAGGGCTGTGTGTGTGTGTGTGTGTGTGTGTGTGTGTGTGTGTGTTGGTAGTGTGTTTACCAAATTTGTTGCTGGAGAATTTTATGGGACTACGTGAATTTTAATGGGAAGAGGTGCCAAGGCGGAGGCTGGGTTTGGGGACTCGTGAGTCCCGTGTCCACTGTCCCCATCTGCTGTATGACACGAGCTCTACCCCTGGTCTCCCCACCACTGATGAGAGAGAAAACCAGCCAGTCCCTTCCTCTGAGGAGCTGAGCCCTCTCCATGGATGAAGTCTTAGCTGGGGTGCGGGTCAGCCTGACCTGCATCCTGCCTGCTGACACTTCCTCCCCCCCTCCGCACCCCGCCTCTGCTCTGCGCCTGGTGTATCTAGGGTAGCCATCTTCCTGGAGGCCGTGTACAAGCAGACGAACGTGGCCCCCAAGAACCAGGAGTACCTCTTTGAGGGTCACCTCTGTGCCCTCGACCCCAGTCTCTCAGCACAGCACATCGCCCACACGACAGCAAGCAGCCCCCTGATGCTGTTCAGCGTGGCTGTGGAGACCCCCAAGGGGCTGGCCTTCAGGGACCGTGAGTAGAGCCCCAGCGGCTGGATCTTGTCCCCTCCTCCTATTCTCCTCCGAGAGGCAGGGGTTAACATCCAGCTTATTGATTCCTTTCCTTTGTGGGTATTTCTTTGGGCCCACAGGGTGCCCCAAATTCTGGGTTCTAGTTTTGCATATTCCTCTGGAACACCATGGGCCTCGGGCTGGTGGCTTGACACCCCCAGGCTTCAGTGTCCACAGAGGTGGGGAACTGTAATTGGAGCAGGGAGATCAGGAGTTGATGTGCTCTCCACAATCTCTACAATTGGTGGGGAAGCTTCACAGAGTTTGGATGGTGGGAAGCAGGAGCCCCGGGTGCTGGAGAGAATGGAAAATGGTCAGGGGTCCAGGACTTTATCCTCCAAGTTCTAGCAAAAATATTATTCCTTCTCAGTTGAATAATGCCAATTCCATCCTCCTAGTCAGGTTTCCAGGGCTGGGAAGGGGAATTCACCTTGAAACTCGTGGGCACCGGGGCGGTCTTGGTCCATTTTCTGGCTTTTGAAACGGGCGCCGTGGGCATGGGGATGTAGTTCTCCAACGTCGACACAAGAGGGCAGTGAGAGACTGCCGTTGTAAGGAAGCCCAGTGCCGTGCATTCAAGGCTTGAAAGGTGAGGACTCCAGGAACTGGAAAGCTAGGTGGTGAGGGGTGAATGTGAGCCAGGAATAAGGAATGATGATGTCAGAGGCCATCCAAGGCCATATAGGCAGCCCCTCAGACAGGGTCTTTGTTTGCAGCTGCTCTGGATATTCCCAAGTTTGTGCCCAAAGTGGACCTGCAGGGAGATTACAACACGGCCAAGGTTAGAGGTGGCCCCTGGGTGGCGGAAAGCGGGGTACACGAAAGGGTGTGGAGGGTGAGGAACCTGACCCCGCTCACCTGTGTTTTCAGGGTGTGTTGGGTGCCGGCTACCAGGCGCTACGGCTGGCACAGGCCCTGCTGGCCGGGCAGGAGCTGATGCTTCGGGGGCTGCACTGGTTCGTGTGAGTACCCTGCGGGCTGGGTGCAGGGGGCCAGGCAAGCAGGTGAGCAGGCCAGGCAACCCAGACCTCTTCTGCCCGGTGCTGGGGCCCTGGCTCGTGGCACAGAGCCATTGGTCCCAGGGAGAAGGCGGCTCTGACTCTGGCTTCCCTTGGCAGGAAGACACTCCAGGGTACCTCCAGGCGGACACTGGAGGTCATGCAGATGGCCCTCCTCTTCCTCAGCAGCAGCCTCAGCACCGAGAGGTGAGTGTCCTGACCAGGGTGGGTGGCTGCAGCAGGCTTGGGGACAGCCAAGAGCCCTCAGCCCTTCTCTCTGTTCCTCACCTTCCCTCGCCAGGAGCTCCCACCTTCCCTGCCACACGGCTGGAACACTGCCATCCTGCCCCTCATCCCCATGCCCCACCCGCAGATGACTGCACGTATCTCCCCCCCCCCACACCCCATACATCTGCCCCTCCAGGAACCAAGGCAGCCTCCCTGCCCCATCTCTCACCCGCACCAGCCCCAGGACAGGACTCCAGAAGACGCACTCACAGCCACGCACGGTCCGCCGGACCTGGGGATGCAGGTGGTCTCATCTCCATGCTCCTCCTCCTGCTTCCTCATGTCTCAAACTGCCCTTGCCTTCTTAGGGTTCCCTCCCCGCAGCCCTCGGGACTCCGGGACTCTGTGTCCTCCTCTCCCTTGACTGGCTATCTAGGGGACCCATGGAGAAAGGGGGAGACTGGGGAGGGAGGAAACCAAGCAGAGGGTCTGGAGATGAGAAGCAGGAAGATCGCATGGGCAGTTCTGAGAATCTTGGAAGGCATGGGGCCAAGGCGTGGTGACAGGTGGGGCTCTGCAGCCCAGGAAGCTGCTGGTGGCTGGAGCCTCTCCCACTTGGAGGACACACATTGTGACAGAGATCAGAGACTCGCAAACATGCCTGGTGTCCCTACCCTTTCAGGTCCCCTGCCCCATGTCCTCAGGAAGGTCCCGGGGGTTTCCCAGCAGTGGCTGACTCACCATGGCCCTGCGTTCCTCCCAGCACTTGGCAGCAACAATGCTGATGGTGGGGCAGGCGGGGCGGTGGCAGTTCGGGGGGAGGAAGAGGAGTGGCTCCAGAGGACAGGGCTGGAGTCCCTGTTGTGACTGAGCCCCCTGAGACAGTGACAGGGATGAGGGCAGAGCTCTGGCCAGGCCACAGAAAGGGGTCCTGGGACAGATGTAGTGCCATGCACACAGGGGGCCCCTGCTCCCTGGAGGAGACGGCCCTTCCCAGGAGTGTGAGGAGATGGCATGGCTGGGTAAAGGGAAACTAGAGATGGGTACGGGCAACCACAGAAGTCTTCCTGGAAGAGGTGAGGTTTTTCAGGCCATGATGAGAGAGAATACTTGTGGCTGGAAGGTCCTGTGCAGAAACAGAGAGGGGGCTGTGATTGGGGGGTAGAGGGTGCAGTGAGGTTTACTGAAGCCAGAGTTGCGATGAAAGTACCCTGGAGTAAAGTTGTAGTAGGGAAAAGGTGTGGGAGGAGGAGGAGAGAATGGGTGCGGGTCCCAGAGGATCCAGCTGGCCGGTTAGACCCCAATGAAATGACCTATCGGTCTACTGTAGGTTCTTTTTTTTTTTTTTTTTTTTTTTTTTTTTAAATTTTTTTTAAAATTTATTATTTATTTATCTTTTAGAGGGGAAGGGTAGGAGAGAAGGAGAGAGAGAGAGAAATATCAATGTACGGTTGCCTCTCGTGTGTCCCCTGCCGGGAACTGGCCTGCAACCCAGGAATGTGCCCTGACTGGGAATCGAACCTCGATCCTCTGGTTCTCAGGCCCGAGCTCAATCCACTGAGCTACACCAGCCAGGGCTACTGTAGGTTCTTTAACAGGAAAGAACTGTGTAGAGAAGTGTTCGAAATGTTTGTCTGCCCACTTGCCCTGGACCCAGGCATGTGGGGGCAGGACAGGCTAGCCCCGGCTGCAGTTCTGGCATCTACTGGAGGCCACCGTTTTCCCCGTTTGGGCCATTTGGCTCCCCAGGCACAGTGTGTCTGGGGAGCGTGGAGCCAGGGGAGGGCCTGCGTTCCAGTGTATTCCCCCACCCACCGCCCGAGGAGGAGTTTGGAGAGTGCCGAGCAGAGCCAGAGGGCTGGGCCCAGCTCCCCACAGAACCTCTGCTTCTTCTTTCTCAAAATGAAAGGACCAGATGACCTCCTGAGCACCCCAGCTGCAAACCTTTGCGATCCCATTCCTTCTTGAACATCCTCAGGCCTGTCGATTCTTCTTAAGTCTGAAGCCATAGCTCTGCCTGCAGTGGCATCTGAAGTATCTCAATGGGCTGAATTTCATGTCTGGGGAAGCACCTCACATAAGTGGCTGCCATTGCCCAGCCTGGTTACTCACCTCTCCCACGGTGCATTCCTCCTGCTTGGGTCCCCAAGACGGGCCCCCCTGGCAGGGTGTCCTTGCCTCTGTCCCAAAGCCCTCTGGTCCTCCTTGGCAGCGGATGCCATCTGGGGGCCCTGTTCAGGCAGCCAGGGCTGCTCCCAGCACCAAAAAAGCTAATGTTTGTGCCCTCTAGTCAAGCCCTTTCTCCTCTCAGAAAGGCCCATCTGATCCACACAAAGCCCTTTTTAGGGAGCAGGAAGGAGAACTTGAGACTTGGAAAGCCAAAGTGTAGCTAACCGGGTCATGCAGGTGGCAGGTGTGACAGCCAGGGCTGGGACTCGAACCTGCGTCTCCTGACTCGCTGCCCAGTCTGACGGGGTCAGCCTCATCTTCTGTCATCAGGCATTCCTTGCCCCCAAGTCCCTTTGCACACTGAGAAACCATTCGAAAATCAGGGGTGGAGTAGCTGTGGTGTGCTGAGCGCTTTGCTGGGCCTTGGAGATGGAACGGCGAGCAAGGCGGGCAGCAGCCCTGCCTTCATGGAGCCGCCACTCACTCCCAAGGTTCTAGTGCCTTCCTTGTCTCTCCTCCCCGCCCCATCTGTTCCCAAGCCAGATGCACAAGACTCTTTTTTCCTGATTGTTATTGTTATAAAAACGGTATATTCTAATCATAGAAAGTCAGAAAATAAAGATAAGCAAAAATGAAATTAAAATACCGTATCCTGCCCTAGCTAGTGTGGCTCAGTAGGTTGGGCATCGTCCTACAAAGTGAAAGGTCGCTGGTTCGATTCCTGGTCAGGGCACAGGCCTGGGTTTCGGGTTCAGTCCCCAAATGAGGTGCAGACAAGAGGCAACCAGTAGATGTTTCTCTCTCACATCAGTGTTTCTCTCCCTCATCTTCTCCCTCCCTTCCCCTCTCTCTAAAATGAAATAAATAAAATCTTTTTAAAAATACCTTATCCTACTACCCAGAAATAGGTCCCTACACCTTAGAAGTATATGCCCTTCCAGATAGTCGTCTCCTGTGTGTGCAGAAGCATACGCATTAACTGGTGGTGTCTTCAGCACTTGCTGTTTCATAGCCTGCTTTTCTCAGCTAACGAGCTCTTCCCTCCTCACAAAGTTGTATCTGAGCTGGTACCACCCGCACTAATTACCCCCAAGTTTTCTTTCCTGGCTGGTTGCATCTAACCAGGATCCGATCCAAGACCACACTTTGTTACGTTCCTTAAGTCTGTTTCAATCTAGACAAAACCGCCGCACCCACCCCACTTGTTAGAGGGACAGCAGCCCTTGTCCCGCCTCCTGGACGCGGCTGCACTTCCTCTGGGTGTCCTTCCTTTTGTTCTCCTTTCCCAGCACTTCCTACAAACCGGGAGTTCTAAAGGTTGGAGGTATTCGAGGCGAACTTCAGGCTGAATCCATCCTAGGTGATGCTGGCACACCGCAGGCCCACACGCACCGGCTGGGGACGGCCTGGGTTCCCCATCGCGCAGTTCCATGTTCCCCGTGAGAGAATCAGCGCGGTGTTGCTTTGGCACCACACGAATGTCCACCCCTTAACCCTTCACTGTTGATTTCAAAACCCTGCCCGAGTGAATAATCTTACTGGACCATTCTAGTATTACAAGTCCTGGCACATTATTGGCTAATATTCAATAAAATACAGCTTTTTCCCTCATTAATAAGCTATTGATTATCATGAAATACAGTATTTACTGGAAAGGAACTTCATGCTTTTCCTTTAGTTATAAATTTCCCAAGTAAGGAGTTTATTAATAGCTGCCTTGCAATGTGGACTTGAATTTTTGCAGATTCAAGTTATTCCAATCTCCCTCAATCTTTACTCATTGCAATGCTCAACAGGGTCACAACCTGGCTGAGAAGGAGCCTCTTGAAGTTTCTTCTGTCCTGACCACAAAACTCCCCAGACACCCCACAAACCAGCTAAGCTGCCCCATAGACGCCATGCCTCAAATGTGTCCTTACTCTGTCCTTCCCTCAAGGTTCAGCAACGCAGCTGGGATGCCCGAGGTCCAGGAACTGAAGAGAGCCGCAGAGCTGCGGGCCAGGCTGCGGACTGTGAGTGAGGCTGGGGTGCGGGCCACCGCCAGGAGCGGAGCTGGGGGGCAGTGGCCCAGCCGACTGCCTCAGAGCCCTGAGCTGAGGGCCTCACGGGGCTGTCTGCCTTCTTGCCTCACAGTTGGCTGAGGTCCTCTCCAGATTTTCCCACAATATCTCGGAGAAACAGATGAGCCTGAGCAGCCTGAGCTCGGAGCTGGTGAAGAACCGGGATCAGGTACATGAGGACAGAAGGTCTGTGGGCTCTACCTTCTTGATGGGGCGGGGCTGGGGCGCAAGGTCCGGCAGCCTTTTAGGCATCAGCCTGCTTTCCCTGTTACATGGGAAATGGTGGGGGGGGGCAGGAATGAGTGAGACACCCCCCAACCCTGAGACTAGCCAGCAGGAGAAAAGGATCTGGCGTCCTGCCCCCATCTGGGAGTTGAGAGGGTGAATTTAAAATCTCAGCAGGTGCAACAATTCTAAATAAAAGACTGATTTAGTTTTCTCTCCCTTCTGAGCCCTTGCTCTGCTTCAGTCCCTTGGACAGGTCCTCTTATTCGTATCATCTCATTTCACCTCAAGACAGTAACACTTCTACTGTGCCCCTCGGGGGGCTGAATTTGCCCCGATCACGGCCAGTAACTGCCAAGTGGCGGAAGGCAGGCATCGGGTCAGACGTGCCCACCTCCAGAGCCTGTGTTCTCAGCGTGTGCCAGGGAGCCACCGCCTCAACGACCCATTCTCCCTGTTAACAGACACAAAAGGCGCCCCACCCCGTGGCTGACACGTGCCCCACCCTGACTGGGGTGTCCTCCTCAGCACCTGCCTCAACTCATGACCCCAGGTCCTGAATTCTGAATTTAAGAAGCTCTGTAACCGGCAGGGCTTTTTCTGAACTATTTTGGCTCAAACCCTGACCTGAACTGATATGCCTCTGTCTCTAGTCTTCATGTACCTCACCTGGAGGGACGTTCTCACGGCTCTCTGAAGGCTGAGTACCTCCAATGAGGGGCACTGCCCCAGCCCCAGGAGAGTTCCACAATTGAGCGTCTGTATACGGGCTTGCCTTCCAAAAATTAGAAGACTGTTCTGAATTCAGAACACAGCTGGCCTGAGTCTTTTGGGTAAAGACTGATCTGGGGCCTTGTCCACCCCTTGCTCTTAGGGGGCAGGCGCCTGGGACCCAAAAGCTCTGGGGACAAGCTTGGCTGTGCCCAGAGCCCAGCTCCAGAAACAGCTGGTCCAGGGTCACCAGAGGAGGCAGGAAGGAAGTGGAGCTGAGTGGGCCTTGGGGTGAGGAAGAGCTCCCCGCCCCCACCCCACATCTCAAACAAAGTGTTTTGTGTCCAGCCTGAGAAGGGGAAGGAAGAAATAATAATGACCTTAAACTCCAGGCCTAGGAAGTCCCTGGGAGGTCGTCTCCCTCATTCCCCTGCCTCCAGGCAGGACAGAGAATACCGATTTATCATTGATTTAAGCAAGGATTGTTGATTCACCATTTAAGTTCCTCCATGTGCCAGGAGTTGGATGTACCAAGGAGGCACGACTCCTGCCCCTGCCAGGTGACCAGAGAGATTTCTGCCCCCATCCCAGGCTGTCACTGCCAGACGCTCCTGTTTCAGGGCCCAAGGCTTCTTTCCAGAGTCTACCCTCACACCTTCTCATGTAGCAGAGGCCACTCTCCTGTTGCCTGTCCTGCTTGGCTTCTCATCCATCTCATCTTACTGAATGCCCGTGTGTGCCTGAGTGTGTGTGTGTAAGAGAGAGAGAGAGAGACAGACAGACAGACAGGGAGAGAGGGAGAGAGAGTGGGAGAATAAACATGAGAATGGGAGTGGCTGGCGGGCCCGAAGGTGCCTTGGAAAGCTTAGAGACAGGAGAGTCAGCCCCACTCCCAATTAGCCCCCAAAACTAAGATGCTGAGGCCCCTTCTGCAGACAGAGCTCCTCCCTCCTCCCGCCGCCATCCCGTCCACTCCCTCACCCTTTACTCTGCGCTGTTTGATTCTCCCATCACCTGGTCCCTGTCCCCTCCCCACAGCATCCAGAAGATTCAGTGTTGCTTGGACAAGATGTACCTCATCTACAAACAGTTCAGGAAGTCCAGAGTGAGGCCAGGTGAGCCGAGGGGAGAGCAAAATTGGTTTGAGGTCTCCCCTCCCTCCCTCCTTCCTTCCCCTGTTCTCCTGGTTCTCCCGCCCTTTGTTTCATTCCATCCAGGTGGCTGCTGGGGGCTCCCCTGCATGGTCAAGGGGAGCCAGGGTGCAGCTGCTCTGAGGCTGTGTCCCTGGCTGCCAGATGCCTGCAGACCAGGGAGGGACATAAAGCCTTTACACCTGTGTCTATTGCCTTGTGGGGGGGCTTAGCTGACGAGTGGGAGTTGAGGCAGCTGGAGCCTGGGTGCTACAGAAGACACGGCCTCTGAAAGAGGGTTTTCCAGAAAAGGGAGGATCCAGAGAAATACACTTAGAGCAGGCATGCCAAACTCATTTCACCGGGGGCCACATTAGCCTTGCGGTTGCCTTCGAAGGGCCAGATGTAATTTGAGGACTGTGTAAACGTAACTACTCCTTAACAGTTAAGCAAGAGCTCGGCGCTGCCGCTGGGTAGGAACACGATGCCGGGCCGGATAAAACAAGGTGGAGGGCCGGATTCAGCCCACGGGCCTTGTGTTTGCCACCTGTGCCTTACAGTCACTGGGCCAGGCATTGGGCCTGAATTATCTATAAGCCTCACAAAGACCACCTGGGCGGGGCTCGCTCACTGACAGGCCCAGCTACCCAAGCTGTTTGCCCAAGGTGACTGCCGTTTTGGGACAGGGGCAGGTCCAACCCAAGAGACAGCTGGGGATAGGGGTAGAGGGAGACCTGGGGAGGCCCAAATTGACTCTTGGGGTTGAGGGAGGGAGAAAGAGTGAGGGAGAAACATCAATGTGTGGCTGCCTCTCGCACGCCCCCTACTGGGGATCTGGCCCATAACCCAGGCATGTGTCCTGACTGGGAATCAAACCAGGGACTCTTTGGTTCGCAGGTCGTCACTCAATCCACTGAGCCACACCAGCCAGGGTTAATTTTTAATTTTTCTATTACAGTTGACATACAACATTATATTAGTTTGAGGTGTACAACACAATGATTAGACATTTATATAATTTATGAAGTGTTCACCCAGTAAGTCTAGTACCCATCTGACACCATAAATAGTTATTGTAGTATTATTGACTGTATTGCCTAAGCCATACTTTATGTCCCCATGACTATTTTTATAACTGGCAATTTGTGCATCTTAATCCTTTCTTCTTCTTTTTTTAAAGATTTTATTGATTCATTTAGAGAGAGTGGAAGGGAGGGAGAGAAACATCAATGTGTGGTTGCCTCTCACATGGCCCCCCACCGGGGACTTGGCCCGCAACCCAGGCATGTGCCCTAACCTCGAAATGAACTGGCTACCCTTTGGTTCACAGCCCGAGCTCAGTCCACTGAGCTATACCAACCGGGGCTAATCCCTTCTTCTTTTTCACCCATTCCCTCAAACCCTCCTATCTGACAACCATCAAAATGTTCTCTGTATCCATGAGTCTGTTTCTGTTTTGTTTGTTCATGTATTTTTTTATATTCCACGTATAAGTAAAATCATATGGTATTTGTCTTTTTTAAAAGATTTTATTTATTCATTTTTAGAGAGAGGGGAAGAAAAAGAGAAAGAGAGGGAGAGAAATATCAATGTGTGGTTGCTTCTCACATGTCCCCAACTGGGGACCTGGCAGACAACCCAGCAGGTGCCCTGACTGGGAATCGAACCAGTAACCTTTTGGTTCACAGCCCATGCTCAATCCATTGAGCTATACCAGTCAGGTGGTATTTATCTTTCTTTGTCTGACATTTGTCTTAGCATAATAACGTTTTAGGTCCATCCATGTTGTTACAAATGGCAAGATTTCATTCTTTTTATGGCTAAATAATGTTCCATTGTATGTATATACCACATCTTCTTTAACCAGTCATCTACCAATGGATACTCGGGCTGCTTCCATATCTTGACTATGTAAATAATGCTGTAATGAACATAGGGGTGCATATGTGTTTTTGAATTAGTATTTTGGATTTCTTCAGGTAAATACCCAGAAATGGAATTGCTGGGCCATATACTAGTTCTATTTTTAGTTTTTTGAGGAACCTTCATACTGTTCTTCATAGTGGCTGCACCAATTTATTATCCCACCAACAGTGCATGAGAGCTTCCTTTTCTCCACATCCTCTCCAACACCTGTTGTTTGCTGATTTATTGACGACAGCCATTCTGACAGGTATGAGGTGATATCTCACTGTGGTTTTAATTTGCATTTCTCTGATGACTAGCGACATTTAGCATCTTTTCAAATGTCTATTGACTATCTGTATGTCCTCTTTGGAGAAGTGTCTATTCAGATCCTTTGCTCATTTTTTAATTGGATTGTTTGTGGGGGTTTTGGTATTAAGTTGTATGAGTTTCTTATGTATTTTGGCTATTATTAACCCCTTACTGGATATGTTATTGGCAAATATCTTCTCCCATTCAGTAGGTTGTCTTTTCACTATGTTGGTGGTTCTTCACTGTGGAAAAACTCTTCAGTTTGATGTAGTCCTATGTGTTTATTTTTCCTTCTGTTTTCCTTGCCTGAGGAGACATATGCAGAAAAAGGATTCCTAAGGATGACGTCAAAGAGTTTATTGCCTGCGTTTTCTTTTTGAGGTTTTATAGTTTGGGGGCCTTGCATTTAAGTCCTTTACCCACTTTGAGTTTATGCTTGTATATGTTGTAAGAAAGTGACTCACTTTCATTCTTTTGCATGTGTCTGTTCAGTTTTCGCAATGCCATTTATTGAAGAGGCTGTCTTTATGTCATTGTATATTCTTGCCTCTTCACCACATATTAACTGACCACATAGGTGTGAGTTTATTTCTGGGCTCTGTGTCCCGTTCCACTGATCTATGTGTCTGTTTTTAATGCCAGGACCATGCTGTTTTGGTTACTATAGCCTTGTAGTATAGTTTTAAATCAGGTAATGTGACACCTTCAACTTTGTTTTGCTTAAGATTGCTTTGGCTATTCAGGGTCTTTTGTGGTCCTATATAAATTTTAAGATTATCTGTTTTAGTTTGTAAAAAATGCTATTGTTATTTTGATAGGAATTGCATTGAATCTCTAGATTGCTTTGGGTAGTGTGGACATTTTAACAATGTCAGTTCTTCCTATCTATGAGCACAGTATATGTTTCCATCTATTTGTGTCTTCAGTTTCTTTCTTCAGTGTCTTATAATTTTCCAAATGCAGGTCTTTTACCTCCTTGGTTAAATTTATTCCAATATATTTTTTATGAAATTGTAAAAGCTCTTGTTTTCTTAATTCCTCTTTCTGATAGTTTGTTATTGGTGTATAAAATGCAGACAATTTCTAAATACTTATTTTGTATTCTGGTACTTTACTGAATTCATTTATCAGTTTTAATAGATTTTTTTGTGGACTCTGAGGGTCTCTCTCTATAGTACCTTATCTGCAAATAATGACAGTTTTACTTCTTCCTTTTCAATTTGAATGCCTTTTTTATTTTTTCTGTCTGCTGTGGCTAGGACTTCCTAAACACGATTGTTAAAGAGGTATTTGATAGTTTTTTGTGTGTGCTAAGCCTTCACAATCCCATTATACATTTATAGCACGTCTATTTGGAAGCTAATTTTTTGACAAAGTGAAATGTAGTCTTACCAAAACAATAAAACTGCGTTTAATGGGAAAAAAACACTTTATCACTGCTTTGACTTTTAAGTTTAAATTAATTGAATTAATTACAAGAAAAATTCAGTTCTTCAGTCACACTGGCCACCATCAAGTGCTCTGCAGCCACATGGGTCTGCTGGCCCCCGTATTGGGCATCTGGACCAAGATGATAACCTCCCCTCCTCGGGGCCCAGTCCTGTCTCTGGGCCTTGCCTCCAAGGGGTAGGGCGGGTAGCACAGGGCATGGGAAAACCGAGACTCCCGTTCTGGAAGCCAGCAGGCCTTGGGCTCAGCAACACTGGCCTGACACTCAGTTGCCCACCGTTGCTGTGATGTTAGGGGAACCTCGGAGGCTTTTCTGCCTCCGTCAGGGGAACTTGATAAATCCGTTGTGGCTACTCTTCTGCACACCTTCCACGTGCTGGGCACCGTTTTACAAGCTGTGAATGTTCTTTATTTAATGCTCAGAAGTCCAGGCACCACTAGCCTCACCATTTTACAGACAAGAAAACTGAGACACAGGCAGGTTAGGTAGGCCAAGCAATGTAGGGTCAGCTGCTTTTTCTCTTTATTATTTTTCAGTTACAGTTTACATTCAATATTATTTTGTATCAGTGTCAGGTGTACAGCATAGTGGTTAGACAATCACATACTTTACAGAGTGGTCCCCCGATATTTCCGGTACCCACTTGGCACCATACATAGTATTATATTATTGACTGTATTCCCTATGCTGTACTTTACATCCACATGACTATTTTGTAACTACCAATTTGTACTTCTTAATCCCTTCACCTTTTGTCACTCAGCCCCAAACCCCTTCCCCTCTGGCAACCATCAGGATGTTCTCTGTAGCTATGGGTCTATTTCTATTTTGTTTGTTCACTTATTTTGTTCTTTAGATTCCACATATAAGTGAAATCATACGGCATTTGTCTTTCTCTGAGTTATTTCACTTAGCATAACACCCTCTAGATCCATCCATGCTGTCACAAATTGTAAGATTTCATTTTTTGTGGCTGAGTAATATTGCATTGTATATATGTACCACATCTTCTTTATCCACTTGTCTGTGGATGGGCACTTGGGTTGCTTCCGTATCTTGGCTACTGTAAATAATGCTGCAATGAACATAAGGGTGCATATATTCTTTTGAATTACTTTTGGGTTTCTTCACGTACATACCCAGAAGTGGAATTGCTGGGTCATAAGGCAGTTCAATTTTTAATTTTTGAGGATTCTCCAAACTGTTTTCCATAGTGGCTGCACCAGTCTGCATTCCCACCAACAGTAAATAAGGGTTCCCTTTTCTCCACATCCTTGCCAACGCTTGTTTGCTGGTTTATTGATGACAGCCATTCTGACAGGTGTGAGGTGATAATCATTGTGGTTTTAATTTGCATTTCTCTAATGATTAGTGACATTGAGCATCTTTTCATTTGTCTATTGACCATCTGTATGTCCTCTTTGGAGAAGCATCTATTTGAGCTCTCTGCTCATTTTTTAATTGGATTGTTTGGGTTTTTTAGTGTTGAGTTGTATGAGTTCTTTATAAATTTGGTGTATTAATCCATTATCAGATGTGTAATTGCCAAATAACTTCTCCCATTCAGTAGGCTGTCTTTTCGTTTCAATGGTGGTTTCCTTTGCTGTGCAAACAGTTTTTAGTTTGATGTGGTCCCTGGTCCCACATGTTTGTTTTTTTCTTTTGTTTTTCTTGCCTGAGTAGATATATCAGAAAAAAATATTGCTGAGAGAAATGTCAAAGGTTGGACTGCCTATTTTTTAGGAGCTTTATGATTTTCGGTCTTACATTTCAGTCTAATCCGTTTTGGGTTTACTCTTGTACATGGTGTAATAAGGTGGGCTAGTTGCATCTTTTTTATGTGTATCTGTCCAATTTTCCCAGCACCATTTATTAACTAGGCTGTCTTTACTCCATGGTGTATTTTTGCCTTCTTTGCCACATGTTAATTGGCCATAGAGGCATGGGTTTATTTCTGGACTCTATTCTGTTCCATCGATGTAGACACCTGTTTCTATGCCAGTACCATACAGCCCAGCTGCTTTTAATCACCTTATTTTACAGCCTCAAAAAGACTTTTATTGCTATGGTCTTCAAGTGTCCTTTATTAAAATTGGCCAGGAAGAATAACCCTTGGAGTGTTGAAAGATTCCATTCTGATTGTGCTCAGTAGTGAATAAGAGGGCCCTGTCTCCCTACCCTCACACCTGGCCTGTGTGTCTCACAAGACAGGTGAGGAAATTGACTCAGTGAGGTGAATGTGCACTTACAGCCAGCCGCCTGCTTACAGGAGGCAGGGATGCAACTTGCAGCTTGAACTTAACATGTGGTGGAGGTCAGGGCCAGGATGAAGAGCCCAGGAAGGGGATTCTGGTGCTAGGGGTGTGGGGCTGGCAACTTAACCTTTGCTCCCGGCGGCTCTTGGGAATCGGCTGGCCTGGACGCCCATTCCCTTGAAACCCAGGAGGGGGCAGCATCTTCCCAGGGCAGAGAGCCTCAGGAGATGCCCAGGCAGTGAAAACTTCAGCCCTTCTGGTTCAAGTGGCTGGGCCGAGAAGGGACCTGGCCCAGCGAGCGGGGTGGCCTGGCTCATGCAGCTCCCTGCTGCAGAGCCCAGCTGGCTGCTCTGCTCAGAGGTGAGGCCGTAGGCACCAGTCACTCCTGGAGGGATGTCAGCTGAGGGGCCGGGGCTGACCCAGTCTCCTTCGAGGCCCATTTCGCCCACCCCTTCCCACCCGAAGCATTCGCCTGCCCCTGGTGTGCCCCTCCCTTGTCGCAGCGCAGTTTCTTGGGTGCTTGGTTCACTCCTTCTGTCCTTCCTGGCTCCACTGGGCTGTGGGCTCCCGTGGAGCCAGGTTCTAGCCAGGCTGCCTTCATCTCTGCGGTTGTCCCCCAGCCCTCGGGGCCTTCCATTGTGTTGACTGAACAGGTGACGTAATTTCTGTTTCCCTCAGGGCTTGGCTACAACGAGGAGCAGATTCACAAACTGGATAAGTGAGTGGCCTGTCCCTTGGCAGGAGGGTGGATGTCTCAGGGGCAGAGCAAGTCTCTGTGCCAGACAAAAGCGGGTGAAGGGCCCTTATCCCAGGCCATCGCTGGGCGGGGGGGAATGGTGCTGTAATTATTTCGGGGGCAGGTTATCCAGAGCCAGGGAAGGAGATTGTGTGGCTGAGCTGGAGGAGGTTCCTCAGAAGCAGTGATGGTGAAACTGGATTCACTTCAGAACAAGATTGTTTGTAGGGGTTCCTACCCTAATTGTCCTCACTGATTTACCCCCCCGCTGCTTCTGACCTCCACCTGAGCCTCTGGGCTCCCCTCTCTCCTGCTTCCTGGGCTGTCAAGTCCCAGGAGGCCCTCCCTGATTTAAGGCTTATTTGGGGACATACTCCCTCAGTTCTGTGCCACTCCGACCCCTGTACTTACACACACTTCCCTCTGGAGGCTGAGCTTGAGAGTGCATGAGTTCTCTGGGGCCCCTTGTCCTCCCGTGTCTCTCTGTCGGCCTTGCTGCGTGCCAGTCACTCTGTCTCCACAACCCTCTTCCTTTGGAGAGACAGCCCTGCTGCGCACCCAGGACCTGGCACTTGGGTGTGGAGACCCAGGCGTGCTCGGTCCGTGCTCAGGTGGCTCTGACTGCTTATCTCTGTGCCTCGGTTTCCCTGTTCTTCTCAGGGTGAATTTTAGTCACTTAGCCAAAAGGCTCCTGCAGGTGTTCCAGGAGGAGTGCGTGCAGAAGTACCAGGCGTCTCTAGTCACTCATGGCAACCGCATGAGGTAACAGTCCAGCCCTCCCTCCTGAGCTCGTGGACCCCGGGCCCAGACAGCCCTTGGCATCTCGGAGCCCTGAGTGGGAGGGAGGTGGCAGTACAGGAACTAAGGCAAAGAGGGGCAGTGTGGTGGCCCTGGGCGGCCAGGCAGTCTGCTGCGTGAGTCCTGCGCCTCAGCACGTTGAGCCCTGCAGTGACTGTGCCGTGCAGGCAACGCCATCACCGAGTCTCCCAAGTGAGGGGCTGAGGCTCAGAGAGCAGGTCCTGCAGGCAGCAGCCCAGGACTGGTGTGGGGCTGTGACGGCCCCTGAGCTCTGGACTCTGTCCCTGGTCCTAGGTGGTCAGGTGGGGGAGCCCACCCTCTGTGGGGGGAACACTCTCGGGCCCCCCTGGGTTGAGAACAAGTGGTCAGGGGAATAGGGGCAGGCAGGGACCCCTCTCTCACTGTCCCCTGTAGGAGGTTGCGTTCTTCCTGCTCAGACAGTCCCTCCGTCGTTCCCCTACCTGCAGGAGTTCCAGTCCCCCTGGAGGGGAGGGCGGTTTCCCAGGTGCTGTCTGTTTGAGGTCCACTGGGCCTGTGGGCTTGTTATGGGCAGAGACCCAGGCACCCTCACATTAGAATACCAATGCCCAGCTCCCCCACCCTCCAACCCGCACCCAGCATTCTGATTTAACTGGCCTCAAGTTGGCTTGCAGAGCAGCGGTGTAAAAGCTCCTCAGGTGACTCTGATGTGTGGCCAGGGTTGAGAATCAGCCACTGGTTTAACCCCCTGGACTTGGTTTCCTTTTGGTGCAATGGGAAAAGGTTCTTGCTCACTCCCTCTGCTTAGAGAGGGAAGATAGTTCGTATAAGAGCCTTGACCTTGATTTCCTCTGGAAATGGGAGCATGAGGAATTCCCACAGTAAGTGTGCGCTGTCCTCAGCCACTCTGCAGCCTGACCAGGCCATGCACCCATCCTGGCGGCCTGAGCGACCCTGCCCAGCGCGTGCCCCCATGCGGCTGTGACGGGACGCTCACCAGCCTCGGTCAGAGCAGGAGCACTCTTGCAGTGGGACAGGGGACAGCTGAGGGCACACCCAGATGGGCAGAGGCAATGAGGGAGGCGACTGCCTGGGACCCGTGGGCTCCGGCCTCTGTTGCTGCCTCTCCTCCATGCTCGTGTCGTGACCCAAACAGCAGCCGGGTGGGCCCCGTGAAAGCCTGGCTCTCATTTTTCGTCTGCTCTCTCCAGGGTGGTGCACGAGGCCAGGAACCACCTGCGCCTGGTCGCCTGCTCAGTGGCCGCCTGCAGCACGGAGGCCCAAGGGGTCCAGGAGGGCCTCAGCGAGGTGAGACCTTCAGGGGCACCGACTGGGGGCTGCTCGGGGGAGCCCAGTCCATGTGGTACTCTGGGGGCATTCGGGCCATTCCACTGCCTCTGGGCAGAGCTGCCCCTGACCAGGTCCAACCACTTTGGTGTGGGCTGGAGGTCTCTGACCCATAAAGATGCCCTGAGGTGGAGAAGGAGAAAGAGGAAGGCACTTTCTAGAGATCTCAGACTGAAGGTCACTGCAAGGGCGGAGCCTCCCGAAAGCCAGGATACCTTCCACACTGCCCCCCCTCCCCTGCACAGCCCAGGAGGCTCCAGGCTGCTCCTGAGAGAGGTGGCGTGACCTCTCCCTGACCTTCTGAGAGGAGTCCCGTACAGGCAACTGGAGAAGCCAGCTGCCTGCTTTGCCACCAGGAACAGAGGAGGGCTGCTGCTTCTTGGAAAGCGCCAGCGTGGCTCCTTCCGCCCTCTCCCCATGCAGGCTGCCTCCCACCCCTCTCCGCAGCTCCTGGCCCATGTGCCATTAGGGGTGCAGCCTGGACACAGGAGGACTTGGCGGCCTGGGTCACTAAATCCAGGCACAGACTGTGAAGGCGGCTGTGCCAGCTGCGCCCAGGGTGGGAAGGAGGGGCTTTTGGGAAGGACTCCAGAGGCCTGAGTGCCCCAAGGATATGGGCTGGGGGCTATTTAGTTATCCTTTCCTTACCTGTCCTCAGCACCACCCCACCCTACAGGTGAGCTGGCTTTTCCCTTCTGACTACCGTGTGCTTCCCTTCAGATCCTTGACTTGCTATCTCACCGGCTCCCTCAGGACAGAACAGAGGGGGCTCAGGCCTCACCAGCCCCCCCAGCTCCTTATTCCAGTCCTGAACTAAAGGACTTGGGTCTCCAGTAAGTGCCAGAGAGAGAGGGACATTGGTGTGTGTGTGTGTGTGTGTGTGTGTGTGTGTGTGTGTGTGTGTGTGTGTCAGGAGTGATGGGAGGACGTTGGGTGCTGAGGTCGGGGCCCAAGGGGTTTGCCTCACAACAGGCCTAGGAGTGGGAATAATGAGAGGCTTGCTGGGGGGGCCTCCCAGGGCAGGGGTTTGCCTGGGCGGCCTCAGCCTCAGGAACAGCCGCCTCTCTTGCCTCTGCCTTGGATAGCATGGAGGAGCTCCGAGAGGAGATGAAGCTGCTGGCCTTTGACCTGCAGGACAACAACCACATCATTGAAGGGTAAGGAGTCCCGCTGTGTGCCCGAGAGGGCTGGGTCCTCAAGCCGCCCTTAACTCAGGGGCACAGGGTCCCTGTACCTGTCCCTCCAGGTTTGATGACAGGTGTCCGTCTTCTAAACAGTCACTTTGGAGCTCTTGCCCATCCTCTCATGGCGTAGGCTTCCACTGCAGTTTCCAGGGTGACGGTGCCCTCAGAGATGAAAATTTCATCTGGTTTTAAGTAACTGGGGGATATATGACAGAGGATTCACGTGACCTTGATGCTACGACCATTCTCAGGCAGGCAGCGGTGGGGCTCGGGCACGGGACCCGCAGCTGTGACTGTGGGCTCTGCCTGGTGCCTCCCCAAACCATCCTTTAATCCTCACACCCAGCCTTGAGTGGAGTCCTGGCGTCTGCACGTCCTACACCAGGAAACTGAGGCACGCATGGGGCCCGAGGCCCTGCCCGAGGCCGTGTTTGAGGCCGTGTTTCTCTGGCCTGTGGGGGCTCCTGTTCCGGGCAGATGCTCACAGGGCTGCCCCGGCTGCGGGCCCTGCGCTAGCCACTCTGCTCCATCACCTGAGTTGAACCCTTTCCTCAGGGGTCAGGGGCACTGGGGGAGTGCAGCAGGCTCAGACCTTTGGGTTCTGTGCACCAGTAAAATTCACAAAAGGAAATTGGATGGCCCAGCTTTTCGTATAATCAAATAAACACATTAGAAAGGGGCAAAGCCCTGCCATGTAGTAGTCCCACCGCACAGAGCACTGCTAACACCAAAGAGGAGGAAGGACATTATGTCAGAATCAAGGAGGGTCGGTGGGTTTGCCTACAGACAGTACACTGTGCAGACAGGCCAGGTCGAGGACTGGCCAGTCATCCTTGTGTCTGTCACCTCCCCTTGGGGGAACCCGTGGCATGGTGGGAAAACTCTGCAGAGATTCCAACAGGATTTGACTCCTGACTCTGCTCCTTACCAGTGGTGTGCCCCCGGAGGTCTGTTCTGCTCTGAGCTTCTTGGCATGGGCGGGGGTGGGGTGGGGGATTAAAGATGAAATCTGCACTGTGCTAGGGAGGGAGGAGGGAGCACGCAGAGGCTTGCTAAGTGGTAGGTGTTCCCGCTGAAGTTGGCCCGGAGGCAGGCAGGCCCAGAGAAGCTGGCAGCTATCTCCAGAGTTTCCGAGGGTCCTTGGGTTGAGGAGGCATCTCCTCCCCGTCCCATTCTGGCAAGGGGAGAACCCGTCCTCTTACACGCCCTCAAAGAGGAGGCTCGACAGCTTCTGGGACAGCCTTTCCCAAACAGCCCTCATGGGCAGGAAGTTCTAATTTTAGTCCCGACATAAATTTTTCTTGCTGTGATATGTAGCCTATTTACAGATAGCTCAAAACTTTATTTTAGTGAATTTTCACTTCCTTATTCAGCGCTGTAGCCAGAGCGCCAGGAGAAGCCATGTGAATTCCTCTTTCCTCCTCTTAACCCTGCTGCACTGGGCTCAGCAGGAGAGCTCTAGAAAGTGCAGATGCCTGGGGTCTGCCAACAAGCTCTGGGCGTGGCCCAGGGTGGGGCATTTTTATAAGCTTCCCAGGCAACTCTAGTGTGTAGTCAGGGGTGAGAACCACAGAGTTTTTTCTCAGGGGGGCAGGAGGCTGCCAGAGCAGAGCTGAGCACTCGGGATGCCTTGGAGCTCCTGAATGTTGTGTTTGGCCCTGGGGCACGGGCTGCAGGCTGCTCCACCTGGGTGGGAGAAGCTAACTTGCGCCTTTCATTGCAGGTTAATTAGGGTCCAGTCGGCTTCTGATGTCTAAGCTGTGTGGGGTGCACAAGGTATCCTGAAGCATTAGAATCATTCAAACACTGTGCTCCTGCCTGCACTGTGGGGCCCAACGCAGGACAATACCTGGTCCCATCTCGCCAGCCTACCTCCCTCCTGGCCGATAGCTGGGAGATGTCACCAGCATTACCATCCACTGCCTTTCTGCGGGAAGCACACAGGACCTGGGGCATCCGACGACCTCGGTCAGGACCCGCTGCCCAGGCAGACCTTTGGATCTTACACAGCAGGCTCAGGGACAGTTCCACCATCACCCTGGCCCGTATGGCTGAACCTTGCCGGGCCCTGGGGAGAAGAGGCTCCCACAGCCTACCCCCCCCCAAACCCCGGTTTACAGGGCTTCAGTCCTCAGGGAAAAGAAGAGGAAGCCTGGGGTGGCGGGGGGGGGGGTGCTGGGGGCTCCCCAGGGTGCTGGGTCCAACAGCCTAATCTCAGTCTTCCTGCCTGTTAAGGTGTTTCTTGTCAAACATGCAGCTCTCTCCCCTCTCCTGTGATTTCTGAGGCTCGCCACACTCGGCCACAGGTGTCACAGGGTCTGATTTTCCTTCTGCTCTCGGTCTGGCTGACCCTGAGGTTGGAGAATGGGTGGTGGAGGCTGGAAGCCACTGTCCAGGGACCCGTCCCCTTCTCTGTCCCTACCAAGGCCCCAGCAGTCCTGGGACATGCAGCTGGCCGGGGCCAGTAACAGCCATGCAATTAGGATAGGCCTGTCTGTCCAGAGCCCTGGGGGAGAAGAGGCCTGCACTTCCCGAAGTGGAATAAATGTGCCTTTTCTATTTCTGAGTGGCTTTCACTGGGCTGGGCCTGTTGTGCTGCAGGGGAAGCTGGTGCGCTTGGCATCCCAGAGGCGTGGGCTGGGGATCTGTGAGGGGAGGGCTGGGAAATGGAGGCAGGGCTGGCCGCTTCCTGATTCCTGCCTTTCCCCATTGGGCCCTGATTTCAGGGAAAGGTCCCCCCCCCACCTCCAAGAGGGCTTGCCTTGTCATTCCTCTCTTCTCTGGACTCCTGTCATTTGGAAAGCTGTATAAGGGGCCTGCAGCTTGGGGGGAAAGAAAAGAAGGTCTTTCTTTAAAAAAAAACAAACCCCTCAAATCTACCATCTAAGCGCCTACTGCTCTTTCCCCACACCCCACCACTGTTCGAAACCTAGGCTGCGTCCGAAACACTGATTTCGAGTGATGCCGTGGGCCTTCTGGGGCACTCCCTTGATTTGTCTGGAAGCTAAGAGGGTGCCTGGGTGAGGCATTCAGACTTGGGCAAATTTAGTCTTCCCCCTGCGGAACCTCCAGGGTCCCTTCACCGGAGCTAGACCACCCACCTGACTAGGAGGGGAGGGGTGCGGGGTGGGGGGTGGGAGAGATGGCATGCAGTAAAGGGGCCCTAGAAGGGGAGGGACACAAATGAGGAGCTGCCGTGTGCTTTGAAGCGTAAAGACAACATTTTGTTTGACCCGAGATAGCCCCAGAAATCCCTCCGGGCCCACTGGAGTTTCCACATCCTCCGGGGCCACTCTGCCAGACAGAGGGGCAGAGTGAGGCAGGCCTCCGGGTCTGGGCCCCCACAGCCTCCAGGCTGCTTTCCCATGGAAAGCCCAGCCCCTCTAAGACCCGGGGGAGGGTTGCTGGGGCTCTGCTTGCATCTGGTCTGGGTGGCTTTATGTGTGCCATTTGGACCTCACGTCATAGGGCCTTAAGCCCAGTAGGTTCAGAGTCTGGGGCCCCAGAAGCCAGCTGCTCCCTCAGTGGCACCGGGCACTGGGCCACCTCCAGCGGGCTCCGCCCGCATGCGTTCAGGCTAACACTTCCAGATCATCGATGATCCTGCAGGGACGTCCCACCATGGGTTTTCCCTGGCAGCTGCTCTGGACCCTGCATGCTTGCTGGAGCTCAGCAAGAGAGCCAGGGGACCCCTGAAAGCCAAGTTCAGGTTGTTGGAGGATGAAATATATGACCCAGGCTCTATGATCTCCTGAGCAAAGCCCATCAGGGGACCTACTCAAAGGCTCCAGTTCCTCCCGATGCTGGGCAGAGCCAGGACATGGGTGCCTCCATCCACCTAAAGTTCTGCAGAGCCGAATGCATCTCCCCGGGGCGGGGGGGAGGGGTGCACCAAGGCCCACGACCAGAAGCACCTTGTAAGATCCTCAGGTGTCTGAAGGCCCCTTAAACTCCCCTCCCTGATTCCTGATGGCACTGAAAAGAAAATGAAGGGCTGTTCAGTTCCTCAGATGCAAAGTGGGCGCCCAAAGTTGCCAGGTGACCAAGACCCTTGCCTGCCCCTGAGGAGCTCACCTCAGTGGCAGAAGGCATTTCTCTATCGTGAGGCTAGTACTGTGACAATAGCAATACACTGCTCAAGTGTAGGATCAGGTCACTGTCACGGTCGCCATCATCGCAGGGCAGGGTGCTTAGTTCAGCCAGGAGGGGTTCGGGGAAGAACTTGGGGGAAGGTGAGCAGAGTTACCTGGCGACAGAGGCATGGCAGGCATCCCCGGCAGTGTGAGCAGCACCTGCCTCGGCGTGGAAGGAACTAGGAGTGTCTGTGTCACGGGGGAGTAAGTGGACATGGGAGGTCGGCGTTGAGGAAAGGGAGGAGTCAGACCCAAAACGTCCTCGCAGGCCACTCTAAGGAACTGGGGCTTCCCCTCAGGGCTCCATAGAAGCAGGTTTAAGTCAAGTCCAACTGGAATTTTAAAGATATGACTCTTTGGTGCCTATGTGTGTGGGGGGCGTGGATTGAAACACTGCCTCAGTTTTCTCATTTGTGAAATGGAGATGATATCTTTCAGAGTTACAGGTAGAAATAGATGAGCTATTTCCACAAAGTACCTGAGACACAACATGAGTTCTCTGCCTGCCCTCCCCAACCCTACCTCCCCTGGCTTTGAGGCCCCTGTCCAGGGCGGGGCGGGCCACAGATGCTCGTCTCAGAGAGGCTCGGTGAGTAGTAGCTCAGATCAGTCACAAATACCCAGGAAGGTCCACGTGGCATTCAGAGTCATGACCAGCACCCTCTTGAAAGTCTGGCTCAAGAGGAGACCACCTAGAAGGACACTGGGGACACATCCCAGTTCCTGGGCTGGAAGTGCCATCAGGTCTGGAAGGCCTGGCTGCTGGGCTGTAGTCTCTACTTCCCTCTCAGAATCCATGAAGTATCCTCTTGACCGGAAGGTATCAGGAATCAAAACACAGAATCTGGGCCCTGGCTCAGTTGGTGGGGTGTCATCTTGCAAACTGAAAGGTCGCTGGTTTGATTCCCAGTCAGGGTACATGGGTGGGTGGGATGTGGGTTCAATCCCCCGTGGGGGCAGAAACAATCGATGTGTCTCACATCAATATTTTTGTCCCTCTCTTTCTCCCTCCCTTCCCCTCACTCTAAAAATAAATAAATAAAATCTTTAAAGACACACACGAATGCATTCTGGGACTTCACCCACCTCCTGATTCCAATCAGCAAGGACATGGCCCAGGAGCCTGCATTGCTGACTGGCTTCACTTGTCTTGCTGAGATTCTTACAGGAGATCCTCAGGTTCGAGAATCTAAAGTCTGAGAGGCCTGAGGCAGAGTCTGCAGGTGTCCTGCAGAAGACATGGTGCATGGCCCCGCGCAGGCCGCAGGCGGGTGCGCACTGGCCCAGACGCCAGCCCTGCTCTGCCAGCTGAGGCGGGGAGGCCAGACCCAGGGTCAGCACAGGTCTCCACAAAGGCCTGGCCACTCTCCTGCTGGACCCACCCTTTGCTCTCACGGGGCTGCCTCAGGTACTACCAAAGGGGAGGCCTCAGAGCACTGCTGCCACCGGTGGTTTGGGGTTCACTTCCAGACTGCTCCTGTGAGTTTGTAAAGGGTGGAGTTCCTGGCTTCTTTTCCCTCCATTGCAGAAAAGATCCTGAATCAGGCAGCCCCAATGGGAGGTGGTAAGGAATGACCTGAAGTAGCTTCAATTTTATTGCCCTCGAAATTACCGCAGCCACTTAAGCAGTTGGGTCCTTTCCCTGCACCCTCTGCCAGAGAGGAGGAGTAGGGTGGGGGAGGGTGAGATAAGCAAGGAGAGTGAGGGAGAGGAGAGAGTGTGGTGGGGGAGGAGGGACGGGTGGGGAGGAGGGGAGAAACGAGGGAGTGGACAAGGGGGAGAGAGAACGAGGGGCGCGAAGAAGCGGACGCTGAGGGAGCAAGACGGAGACCCAGAAGAGAGACGGGGGTGCGTGGGGTGGGCTGGGGTGGGAGCAGGGATAGGCTGGGCGGTCCTCGGGTCCTGCTGGTCTGTCACAGGCCCAGTCCTGGCTTCCGCCACCGCGAGGGGCCCGGAACTGGCTTAGTGCTGGAATGTAAGCGGCCGTGGCTGGGAGCCTCCCCTCTGGCTGAGGAGAAAAAGCTGCTGACAAATCTGCCTGGAATAGCTGCGTTTTTCCAACACGGAAAGATGAAACATACACACAAACCAGTCTTATCATGAGCCTGGCAGAGTGGCCTGGGATGGAAAAATCCCGTTAACTGAGACGCAGGCAGAGACGGCGTCTCTTAGCTGCTTGAAAACAGGCTCCGCCCTACCCTACCCCACCCTACAAGGCGACATCTTTCCAGGCCCTTCCAGGGGCCCTCAAATCCCTGCTCACATTACCACCCTGGCTTGCCCTTCTTGTCCCCAAGCACCTTCAAGGACCTGGATAATCCCCACGGGAGCACTCGACTTTGGTAACACGAAGAAAGCCCATCCCCCTAAAGTGGGGATGGTGACCTACCAGACCTCACCCCTGAACAGTTACTAGCACCTGGAACAGGAAATCCACCCCACTGACCGACAACTGTGGAGGAAACACATGCATCTTAACCAGAGTTCTCAACACCATCCCCACTTGCACCCAGGCCCAGCGGGTCTTCAGCACCTTCTATTCTCCCTAGACCAGACAATTCCCTCATCTCCTCCCTCTCTGGGGGCAGGGACCAGGGCTTGAAGGGATGTTAAGAGATAAGTCTGGGATTAGGTACAGGTGGGGAGCAGTCAGCTGCGTTCGTTTCATTAAACATTTAATGAGCACCTCCTATTTGCCCCACATGACGTGATCAGAAAGAGCCAGAAGAGCTAAGTGAGGGAGGCAAAAATGTCAACTTTTCATTGTGATTCACGCTGTGACGATGTGAATGTTAGAGACCCAGGAGACGATGGGGGCCCAGAAGAAAGAAGGACTGCTTCGGTACGGGTGGCTCCGGGGGCTCTACAGAGGACCTGGTGTGCGGACGGCACCTGGAGAGTGAATGGGACTTTGGCAGAGAAAGAGAAACGGGGAAATATTTTGCCGGTCTTTAAGCTGCACCCTCAAAGATCGGAGATTTTCAAACAGTGCCGCTTTTACCGCAGCAGGTGGGCAGTGCAAAGGCGCCTTCCTTGAGCTTCCATCTTCTCTCCTGTGAGGCAGGAATGCCAGCCACTTCGCAGGGTGGCCATGGAGTTGAAGTCACCAGGCAAAGAGTGCCTGCCTCACGGTAGGTGTTCAGTGCATGTAGCATTGTACGAGGGACTTTCACAAACATTCTAATTCCCTGACAACGTCCTGTCACGGTGCCTGCTCAGAGTCCAGTAATGGGAGGTATCACTGACCCTCCTCCCACAACGCAAGCAACACCCACTTCCTCAGGAGGCTGAGCTCCGGGTGTAACAAGCTGTCCCCGGGAGGAGGGGAAGCGGCGTGGAGCCTGGACTCCCGTGGGTAACGAGGGTCAGAGCGTTTTCCCTCAAACGTCTCTGGAGGGTCACGCAACCCCCGCCCCCCCCCCCACATGGCACACCGCTTTGGTCCCGTTTTCAGAGTGTGGTCTGTGAAGTCACACTGATCAAACGCTCTTGTGAAAGACAGGCCACTATCCAGACTTGCCGAATCAGTCTCTGGGAACCGGAGCACACATTTGGAACAAACTCGCTCATAAGGTGTGGGGAAGTTTAGGGACTGCCGTGTCCCCTGTTCCCTATCCTGTCCCCTATCCTGTGCCCTTGCTTGGAGAGACAGGGGCCTGTGCCCTTCAGGTCTGTGTTTAGATGCCTGCTCCTCAGAGACCACCGGTCTCGTTTTAGCCCCTGTCACTTTCCGTCCCCTTAACGCACTTCATTTTTTCATCACAGCGCTTAACCTGACAGTAGATTACATTTATGTTCGTATGTTTATTATCTGGCCTTACCACTAAGATGTAAGTTCCAAGAATATGTCTATTTCATTGTTGTACCTTTAGTGCCTAGAACAGCACCTAATATGTGGTGGATATTAAGTAACCACTGGGTAAATGAATCGTTGTTCTGTGCCCTTGAAGATTGCTGTTGGCCAAATATTTCAAGCTGTTTTCCTGTTCTGAGCACCTGGTAGGTTGTACTTCTTGCCCCCCTTGTGTAGGTGAGCTGTAGGTCTGGCCAGTGAATGAGCTGTGAATGGAAACGACTGGAGCTTTTCAGGGGGTGTAGGACCCTGCAGACTCTCTTGGCTTCCCTTTGGAATGGTGACTGGCAATACTGGATGTGGTGGCTGCTCCATCAGCTGGGCTTCGATGAAAAGTTGCCTTCCAAACGGCAGAGGGCATGTCCCGTGAGTGAAAAGGAAGTCTCTGGTTCAAAGGTGTGGAGAGTTGGGGGCTGTTTATTACTGCAGCGTAACCTGACCTGTCCTGACAGGTCCAGCTGCCCTGCACAGAGAGTGGTGCTATCAGAACCACCAAAAGGTCCCTAAAGGCTTCGGGGATTTCAGGCTTCAAAAGCCTCAAAGCCAAACAAAACCAAAAACTTCCCCTTCAGAAAGTCAGGCCCCATCGATCATTCCACTTTCCTTCCTGCTATAAAGCTCGGGAGGGGATTGGGGGGGCAACCTTGAAACAAGATCCCCAGTGGGGGAACTGACACGCTCTGGGACCACCTCGGAAGTGACCTCGCTGTCATAATCCTCCCGCTCGGTCAACAATGGAAACAGCACACCTGCTCTTCGCTCTTCTGGGAGCGCGCCCCGAACAGGAAAAAGTCAATGGCCCTGGGCCGAGAGGATCTGCCAACAGAGGGAAAACCCCCAGTGGAGGTGTGTCTGCCATGCTGAGGCCTTACCCCTGCAGCCCGCTCAACAGAGAGGGATCCCTACGATGGTCATGCTCAGTGCCAGACATTGTGCTGATCCTACATAAGAGCAGAGCTTACGTAGTGCTTCCCTGGGGAGGGAGCAATGAGTCATGCGTGTGCTGTGTGTGTGTGTGTGTGTGTGTGGTGGGAGGGAGGTGATGCTCTTTAAAGGAAGAGGGGACTGGGCTGGAAAGAGGAACAAGTCCCGGGCAGGGAGTCTCCTGTTGGGTTCGGGGGGAGGCAACTACCTCTCCAGACCTTAACTGCTTAGCTCAGGGAGATGAACCTGAAGATAAACTTGATAAACTCTTGGACTGGTTACATGAAGTTATGTTATCTCCACTTTCATCTCTGTTCCCATCCCAGAAGCCAACTCTATGGCTTTGGCCCTGCACGGCCTCCTCCCCCACTCAGTGCTGGGAGCAGCCTCAGGAAAACAGAAACCAGAGCAATTTTCCGTACAGCTCAGGCAACCTGCAAGGGGTTTACCCTTCATTATTCCAGAGAGTCTCCAGGCTCCCAGGGCCAGAGGAAACATTCATCCTATGAACCTCTCTACCCAGAGAACCTGGCCTGCACCACCCTACCTCATGCTTGGTGGCCAGAGTGGGGGTAAAGGGCAGGAATGTGATTGTTGGCAATTATTCCACAAACGACATTTGAAAACTGGCCTGCCAGTGACGAACACTTTGCCAGGTCCCCTGTTCTTCTTGCCACACCATGCTGGCACCCAGAGCTCGCACTGGGTCCACACCCTGAACCTCACCCAGCCCACTGCGCTCCCGGGAGGGAGGGAGCTCCAGAATGAGGCTCAGGCCTGTGGAGATGGATGGATAACAGAGGGTGGATACAAACAAATATTTATAGGCAGTACGGGTTTCTGCACAACCCCAAGAGCCAGCTTGCAGAAAAAGTGGGAGGGATGGGAGGGGGAGCACAAAGGCAGATGGTACTTTCCTTTTCAACCCTTCAGCCAAAGGCATTCCGGAATAGCCCTCCCATTGGACTTTTCTCAGTAGTTTCCCAAGGAACTTAATTTCGCCTGTCCTGTGGGTGGGGAAAAGGGTGGAGAAGCCTTAGATTGGAAGCTGTGGGTCCGGCAACATCAACACTTCCTGGGAACTAGGGCCCCCTTTTCTCCACAACCTCTCCAACACTTGCTGTTTGTTGCTTTGTTTATGAGGGCCATTCTGACCGGTGTGAAGTGGTATCTCATTGTGGTTTTCATTTGCATCTCTCTGATAGCTAGTGATATTGAGCATCTTTTCATGTGTCTCTGGATCCTCTATATGTCCTTGGAGAAGTGTCTGTTCAAGTCTTTTGCCCATTTTTTAATTGGGTTGCTTGTCTTCTTAGAGTGGAGTTATGTAAGTTCTTTATATATTTTGGAGATTAAACCCTTGTCTGAGGTATCATTGGTAAATATGTTTTCCCATACAGTTGGTTCTCTTTTTAATACTGTTTTCCTTAGCCATGCAGAAGCTTTTTATTTTGATGAGATCCCATTTGTTTATTCTTTCCTTTATGTCCCTTGCTTTAGGGGACATATCAGTAAAAATGTTGCTGTGTGAAATATTGAGATTTTCCTGCCTATGTTCTCCTCTAGAACTTTGATGCTGTCATGGTTTAAGTGTTGGAGAGGTTGTAGAGAAAAGGGGACCCTCGTGCACTGTTGGTGGGAGTGCAGACTGGTGCAGCCACTATGGAAAACAGTGTGGAATTTTCTAAGAAAACTAAAAGTGGCCCTGGCTGGTGTAGCTCAGTGGATTGAGTGCGGGCCTGCGAACCAGAGGGTGGCGGTTCGATTCCCAGTCAGGGCACATGCCTGGGTTGCAGGCTAGTTCCCAGCGGGGGACACACGAGAGGCAACCGTACATTGATATTTCTCTTCCTCTCCCTCTCTCCTACCCTTCCCCTCTAAAGATGATTAAAAAAAATAAAAATAAAAAAATAAAAAATAAAAGTGGATCTACCTTTTGACCCATCAATTCCACTGCTTGGATTATATCCTAAGAGCCCTGAAACACCAATCCAAAAGATCCTATGCACCCTAATGTTTATAGCAGCACAATTTACAATAGCCAAGTGTTGGAAGCAACCTAGGTGCCCATCAGTTAATGAATGGATCAAAAAACTGTGGTACATTTACACAATGGAATTCTATACAGCAGAAAAAGAAGGAGCTCCTACCCTTTGTGACAGCATGGGTGGAACTGGAGAGCATCATGCTAAGCAAAATAAGCCAGGCAATGAAGGACAAATACCATATGATCTCACCTTTAATAGGAACCTAATCAAGAACACAAACGAACAAGCAAAATATAACCAAAGACATGGAAATTGAGAACAGGCTGACAGTGACCAGAGGGGAGAGGGGATGGAATTTCAGAGGAAAAGGGGAAGGGTTTACAGGAACAAGTATAAAGGACACATGGACAAAAACTATGGGGGGTGGAAATGGGAGGGAGGTGGGGAGGGCTGGGCGGTGGGCTGGGGTGGGAGTAAAAGACAGAAAACTGTACAAAAACAACAATTAAAATAAAATAAAAAAACACTTCCTGGGAACTTATTAAAAATGCAGAATCTCAAACCCCTGCCCCAGACACACTGATTCAGAAACTCTGTGTGTGTGTGTGTGGGGGGGGTAATCCACGATTTAACAAGCCCTCCAGGTGATTGCCATGCAGGCCCGTTTGAAAACCACTGAGGCAGAGAAAGCAATGTTCCCACGAGGGAAAGGGAAGGTGAAGCAGGGAGCAGCGGGCGGCTGGCGGCTCGCACTCCCGAATCTCAGTTCTCTTTGCAGCCCCATGGCCTTGGCCACTGCGGGTCACTCTTCCCACTACCCAGATATGCTTCAGGAGACAAGAAGCTCCAGCTCCTGGTGAGACCCAGGGAGCCTGCGACATGCCCGCTGCTGCAGAGGCAGAGCACTCCATGATCATCCCTGCCCTGAGAGCCATGGACCAAAGCAGGCTGGGAATTTCCTGGACACCCACTCAAAGAAAGGTTCGGAATTACCTAAAAATTACCCCACCAGGAAAACGGGGTGGGGGGGGGGGGAGAAGAAGAAGATTCCCCCACCAGGCGCTAGGGGGAGACCCATCTCCAGCCTGGGAAGAGGGGAGGGGTGGGGGATCTGAGGTCTAAGAGATTTCAGGATGTTCCCAACGTCGGTTGCTGGTGCCTTCTGAAGAACCCACCAAACTGAACCCGGGTTTTAAGAGGACAGGCAGTGACCACTGAGTCAGAGCGGTGGAACTGGGAGGGCTGCCGACGCCTCTCTCTCCTTCCCAGACCGATTCTGTTGAGAAAACTAGAAGCTAAAGAGGGCCGGGGTCATACGGCCGGTCTGGGTCAGGAGGACACGCGTTCGAAGATACAGGAACCCGGTTTCCTCACCCAACGGGGTGATGAGCAAGACCCGCCACATAATTTGCGGGACCCAGTGCAGAAAGAAAATGCCCGGCCCTTTGTTCAAAAATTATTGAGACTATCAAGACCCGGGCAGCAGAGCGTCGAAAGTGGCTGGGGGTTGGCGTGCTGGTCACGGTGGGAACGCCAACACGCTCTGTCTTTGGGTCCCTCGGTGACCCGTCCACGGCAGACGCGAGGGAGGGCCGTGCGTGCGGGGACTGCTGCTTCCACGGCACTTCCCGGAGCAGCTACGGGAGAGACGGGTTTGACTTAGAAGGAAAAGCTCCCCAACCCACGGGCCGCGGGAGCGCTCTCACAGTCCGAGGCCCGCGATCGCTCTAACCTCCGTCTTCCAGTAAAGGAACATCCTTCCGGGCAGGGCTGCTGACCGAGGGGAAATCCGAGGAGAGTGAAAGTCGCGCGCGGACACTGTCGCCCGCCACGGGGGCGGCTTCTCGCGGCCGGCAAGAGAAGCGTCGCCTGGCGTCACGGGACTCCGCGCGGCTGCGGGAGCGCGAGCGGAAGCCGGCGTTCCGACCCGCAGGGCTCGGCTCGCCACGCCACGCAGGGTCGGGGTGGGGTGGGGGGTGCAGGCTGCGACTAGGAGAGGGGGGAGTCACAAGGGGCACGTCCCTCGGGTCCGCTGAAAATCTGGAGGGTGGAGGGCAGAGATCGATGTCGCCGCGGTGGACCTCCGTTTAGACCCCACCTCTGGCAGGATGTCAAGCGGCCCCTTCCGCCCGCCCCCACACCTGGGCGTGTTGGGGTGCGAGTAGGGCTGCACTGCTGTTGGGGGAAATGATGCGCGCGGGACAGAGTGGGGGGGGCTGAAGGCAGACGGGGTAGTACCGAATACATCCTTTTCCACACAGAATCCTCCAGCTATCCTGTCCGTTTCCAGAGGACGCCCCGAAATCCACACTCGTTCGGGCGCCCCCCATCGCCGACTCAGCGGCTCTGATGGTCGGTGGTTCCCCGGGGTCGTCCTTCCTGCCTCTCCGGAGTCTCCCCGCCCCTGCCCCGCCCCGCAGCCTGCGGTCCCTTTAAAGGCCACTGGTCTGGAGCCGCCCTCCTCTCGAGGCAAACTCGGGAGAAGAGCAGCCGCCGCGCACCGGGCATGGTCATGGCGTCCCCGGCCATCGGGCAGCGCCCGTATCGGCTGCTCTTGGATCCAGAACCACCGTGCTATCTGCAGAGCCTGAGTGGCCCGGAGCCACCGCTGCCGCCACCAGCCAGCCGGTCCTCCCGCCGCTGCACCCCTGCGCCCATCTCCACTGCGCCAGGGGCGCACCAGGGGCGCGGCACCCGAAGGGCCGCCCGCGGGGACCTGGAGCCCGCACCCCGGGCCTCCCGCCCCTCTCGCCCTCTCCGGCCTGGTCTGCAGCAGAGACTGCGGCGGCGCCCTGGAGCTCCCCGGCCCCGAGACGTGCGGAGCATCTTCGAGCAACCGCAGGATCCCCGCGTCCCAGCGGAGCGAGGCGAAGGGCACTGTTTCACCGAACTGGCGCTACGGAGCGGCCGGGGCTGGTGCGACCTGTGCGGACGAGAGGTGCTGCGGCAGGCGCTGCGCTGCGCTAGTGAGTGTGAGGGCCGGGCAGGGGAGGGCGCGCGCGCGGGAAGACCGCAGTCCGTGGGCGTGGGCGAGGAACTGCGAGGGGCCGGGGCCGGGAGAGGGGCGCTGCCCTCTCCCGCTGCAGGGGAGACCTCGACTTCAACTAAGAGAGAGAAGCCCTGGAGACTCTCGGCTCTTTACTTCCCTGCTCCGTACCCTTTCGTGTCTGCCTGCTGCCCAGATACGGTTCTGCGGTAACAAACACCCCTTTTCCTGACCGGCACTTGCCTCGCCCCCTCCTCAGACACACTGGTGTGGACACGCGCGCGCGCAGGTGGGGGGCGATGGCCGCATCCGCGAGGTCATTCTGCCGTCTGCAGTGCGCCCTCCTGCTTCTGCCGCAGGCCCGTGAGAGCGCGCTGTGGGGGGGGGGCGGGGCGGTGAGGCGGCCGTTTGACTCGTGCTCGTCGGGGTCAATAGCAAACCGTCTGTCCACCAATGGCACATGTCCACCTGTGGTACACCCCTCCTCCAGGGTGACCTGCTGGGACAAGGAGGCGACCTGGCTAGGCTTTGAACAGAAACGTCTGTGAGGCTGAAGAGAGCCTGCGGTCACCCTGGACTTGTGCCCGTTCCTGCCTTCCGACTCTGTCCCCTCACACCTTTGGACTGCTCTGATGTCTGACTGTACCCTGCCTCCTCCTCTTCCTCCTGTGTGACCGCACTGGTCCTCATGCTCTAAGATGACCCAGCTCCGGTCCCTTCCTTCCAGCGCTCTCAGCCCCCCAGCCTCCCCTGCACCAGGCTCTTCTCAGACTCCACTATGAAACACTGGGCGCCCAGGCTGTGGATTTTCTGAGCCAATGTGCAGTCCTTGGGGGTTTGTCATTTTTCTCTTCTTACAGTTAGGTGTGTGCATTTCTTTAGTGAGTGTCCTCTCTCCACCTCCACCCCCGTTTTCGCTGTTGCCCATGTTTGGCAGAAGATGTCTTTGTGTTTATGTAGAGATTTTAAATATCTGAGACACAAAGCACGGACAATGGCACAACTCTATCAGGCACCTCTGGAAATATGTTGTGGTTTGCATCTTTCAGCAAAGGCCCTTCCCCCGTGGTCTCCCATCCAGTTGCCGCATTGGAAAGCATCAGCCTCTTCCCCATCCGGAAACCCCTACTCTGTCTCTCTCTGCAGGCAGTCCCCAGCCGAGGCTGTGCGGTGAGTGCACTCCCACTACAGCTGGCTGCAGGAATGAGAGCTGACTCCGAGCCAGGGTCAAGTGGAAGGGGAAGATTGGGAGGAAGAGGGGGTGCTGCTCCCTCCAACACCAGAGTTCACAGTACAGGTGCCAATTAAAAAGGAAAGAGCCAGAAGTACAGACATGCATGCGATGGGTGAGGGCTGCCGTCGTTTGGAAAATGCCTGGGCCTTCCAGTAGAACTGAATGCAGTTGGCCCTCTCAGGGGTCCTGGGGCACTTCACCATGCCCACCAACCCCAGCGACACAGGGGCGGTAGATAGGCCCACTGGGATGGGTCTGCTGTGCGGGAATCGGGAGAAATCCGCTTCGCTGGCATTCTAGTTTGTATTGAGACATTTGGGGACTGTTTTAATTGCTGAACATTTTGCACAGAGTTTTATGATTTTTGTGGGGTGGTAGTGGTGATAATGGTGTATTTGTGTGTGCGTGTGCAGGGTACTCCATGACTAAATGAATTTGTGTTCACTTTACACTAGAATTGTTTAATTTGATTAGTTCATAAGTAGTTTCTGGGAGCAGGAAGACCCAGGTGCGGGGACATCTGCTCTGACTTTGTGTGACTTGGTGGCCCCCACATAGGTTCACCACCAGCCAGGGACGTCTGAATGTGAGAGAGGGTGCAGAGCTGGAATCAAGGGGCTGTGGAGGAGACCTCCGGGTGTCCTTACTCACACTGACTCACGGTGCGTGGCTGGAGGGGAGCAGTTAGGAAATGGTCTGATGCGCGCGTGAGGGTTGGCAGGGGAGACACCGCAGGCTAGACTCACGGGGCGCCTCTCTTGGAGCGGGAGATCTAATCCCATGGCGGGGTTAGTTTGTTGTATCTTTATTTTGAAAAGTGGAGGTCAGAAACATGACTTTTGAAGGGCGGCGCTCTACGGTAACTATAGCACGGCCTGGAACCACAGACTGGGTGTGAATCTTGACTTTGCCACTGAGTCTCGGTGCAACCCTGTGTTTCACTCCCTAGTTTTAAAAAACAGGGGTAATAAAACTACCAACTTCACTGTTGATGTAAGGACTAAATGAGCCAATATTCGTGAAGTGCTTAGAGCAGTGCCTGGACAAGGCGACTTTAGTGCTGCGCGAATGTCACCGGCCCGCTCAGCGGCGGTAACAACTGGTCTGGGCTCGGGCACCTCGTAGCATCACCGCCTTTCCGAGCACTGCGGGGTTTCACGCTCCGCCCGGTTGCGGAGCTGAATGGGGAAGTGCGTGCCGTAGTGTCCCCAGAAGTGCGGGGATGTCCAGGAAGTCCAGGAAGTCCTGGGAACGTCGCCCCCGCCTGCTGGCTGAGGAGCGTCCTCACAGAAGGCCGGTGCCTTAGCCGTCACCAGGACCGTGGCACTTTGTCTTGGTATCGCTCGCCCCCAGCGTGCTGCCAGGCACGGGACACGGTTTCAGTCAGTCGTGCTCGATGAAGGTGGCCGCTTGTTGTTCCTGTGGAATCTCCCTGCCCTTGGACACCAGCAGGAGGGCCTGGGCATTGGGTGACACGTGTCTGCATAGGCGACTGACACTGGGTGGGGGCCTTGTTGGCAAAGTGGGCTTTCAATGAGGGAAGCTTCTAGAAAACTGCCTGCCTGCCGTTTTAGTGAAAGTTCCTCTGGTTTGAGCTTACCCCTGCCTCGAGGCCCGTAACGGAGCTCTGGCTACTGCTGGATTTGCCGACAGGAAAGTTCAGGGTTGATGTTAATTTCCAGGATGGAAGGAGTCGTGTTCGTTGGGTGAAGGAAATCCAGGGGGCCTTGGTGAGGGGGGAGGGGGAGAGGGAGAGGTGGAGAGAGAGAGAAGAGAGCACAGGAGGAGAGGAGAGAACTGCGTGAACACGTGTGCTTGGGCGGGGGGCGGCCGCAGTGCGGGGAAGAGCCATTCCCGGCACTCCAGGAGGGAAGGGTCCACAGCAAGCGGTGTGCTGCCCTTCGGCTTTGTTCTTAGAGAATGTCCCTTCCAGGTCGTGGACCCTTTCCTCTGTCAAAGGCAGGTAGAGTTGACCTTTGACCTTCCACCTCCTTTTAGTGGATATGTAAGCCATTGTGGACAAGGGAATGATCTTGCAGGAGCGTCCAACCTTTTGGTGTCTCTAGGCCACACTAGAAGAGTTGTCTTGGGCCACACATTAAATACACAAACACTAACGAAAATTGATAAGCAAAAAAAAAAAAAAAGGTTGTAAGTAATTTATGATTTTGCGCTGGGCTGTATTCATAGCCATCCTGGGCCATATGCAGCCCATGGACCTTGGGTTAGACACCCCTGGGAGAATGGGGAAACCCAGCATTTCAGTAGGGTTGCTTGGACATGCCTTGCATGCTGCCGGTGAGTGCCACGCACCTGCTCCCGGAGCCAGTCTCTCTCTGGACGGGGCATTGTTCGGAGCCACGACACGCTAAGCGATTGGAATTACAGAGCTGAAAGGGGCACCGTGAGGCACATCACCCTCACCTCCCTTTCCTGTACAGCCGCTAATTGTGGTGTGAGTGTAAGACATTTACCGTGGCCTTCAGGGCTGAGGACAGGGGACTCCCTTGGGGAGTGAGGCCAGTGTCTCCTAGGGCCCCTTGTCCAGCAGCCTTGTCACTGCATTAATGGTCCCACTTAACCATTTGTTCTGTGCAGACTGGAGCCTCACCTGAGCCAGCCTCCGGGTCCTGCGGGCCCGTGCCTTCTCGTGGGTTTTTTGTAGAAGAGATTACTGGGACACTGGCCTTGAGTATCCCTGTAGCAGACCCAGAACCCTGGGCACTTGGATGGTGTTTTATTTGTCTTTACACCCAGCAGCGCTGAGGTGTGTGGCTTCAAGTATTGGCATTGATTCAGGCCCATGCTCAGCTTCGAGGTTAGGAAAAATAAGCACCAAGATGGATGTCATGCTGTTAAAGATAGTGGAGTCCCCCACTTCCAGCCCCTCCCCTGCCTCTGGCTCTAATTGGGGTCTTCTTGGGAAAGGTCCAAGTGGAGTGTGGGGGAGCTGGAGGTGGGGGTACAGAGAAAGGACTGGGGGTGCTTTGAGAGAGGTCTTCTGAGCTCCCCAAGCTGTCTCTGTTTCCTCTACTCCCTGCTTCCTGTCTTCTCAAAAGATGAAAGTGAAAGGATTAAATGTGGGCTTAATTTCCCCCATTCATCAGAGCATGAAATTTTCTGATTATGGAGTGAGAGGGGCTTGAGTCCCAGGTACAGTCAAAAATGATTAATGCCACTTGTCTGCCAGCCTAATTAGACTTGGTAATGAACATGTGTGTTTGCCTGCTGATCCTGCGAGTTATTAGGTGGATGCGAATCGACATCTCCCCTCAGCACTGAGGGTTTGATCTGGGATCCTCTCTCTTCTCCTAAGTTCACCACAAATCAGCTTATGCCATGCCTGGCAGCTAGGCCCTGAGTAACAAGGGCAGCCCTGCCCCCAGGGCCCCGGCTGGTGAAGTGACTGGTGAAGTGACTCACCTGCTTCAGGAGCTGGGGCCAGAGGCTTGGGAGGGGTGGCTGAGGCCCTGAGCAGGCCCAGGCTGGCCCGCCAAGAAAATGAGACAGGAAAGTGCTTCTCAGGTCAATAGTGCCTTTTCTACGAATAGCCCAAAGTGCTTTCTTGTTCCCTGCCACACTCATCCTAGGAATAGCTTCAGGGGGTTGGAACTCGGAGAGGACTTTGGTGGCAGGAGTTGCAGGTCCACCTGGCTAGAGGCAGGGTAAGATTAGGCGAACCCGACTGTCCTTGAAGGCCTAGGGCCATCTCTGGCTGTTAAGCCTTTTCCCTCCTCCTGTCCGTGCCCAGCATGGGGCCCTCTCTGGCTCCCCACACCCACTCCTCATTCCTCAGTTGCCCCGTGGAAGGAGCTACTCACCACCCTTGCCCTGCCCAGGGTGCCATTAGGGCTGATGAGGGAGCTGTAAACACATCTCTGGCCTCATGGAGGCCTCCCTGTTCGAATTCTTCAGGTGACAAGGTGAGTATTCTTGGGTGGGTGAGTATTTGTGGGTGTGCAAAGCATGCAAACAGGTCATTCCCCAGCTCCTACCCCGTGCATGCCTCAGCACCCCTGGTGTGGTCTCCTCCTCACTGCTCGTAGGTCCACAGATCTAGCCTGCACGGGTGGCAGGATGCTTTCTGCCTCAGCCTCCTGCCTCCTCTGACCTCAGAGGCCACCCACCCTTCCCGGAGGGCTCTGTCCGGCACTCCCCAGGCTGGCTCAGGAATGCTGGCGGCTGCTGACGCTGCAAAGGCCAGCCCTGACTGGGGAGATGGTTGTGCATTTAGTCACTTTCAGTTTTTTCCAAGAGTTTTGACAAGCTTCCCTCCACATGCTCGGGGCCAGATCTCAGGGTTGGAAGGGAAGCTAAGCCAGCTTAGCCTGTGGGGAGAGGTCGAGGAGTGGTGAGGCCCTGGTGTCAGACAGGGCGGCAGGCACGGCTCCCAGGGGCCTGGTGTAAGTGGAATAAAATCGGTGCTGGGGCGGAGTGATGGGGAGTCCCACCCCAGGGCCAAGACTGTCTCGACTCAGATCTGGGAGGGGTGATATTTGGGTGTTCTCTGAAGCACCCCACACCGTATGCTGGAGACAAGGGCAGAGCCTGGTGGGCCCCAAGAGCTCTCCATGGTGTGGGCTTTGGCCACAGCGGCCGGCAAGTCCGTGCAAGGCCTGCTCTAGCCTGCCTGTGGTTCCTGGCATAGGGGAGGTTCTTGAGAGATGTTCCCATGAGGGAAAGCTGGGCCTGCTTGGTTCTTTTACTGCCTTGTTTGGAGACCAAGGAGGAAGGGCAGCAGGGGTCCCTCCTGGCCTGGTAGCCAGGTGCCCGGCCTCCCTGTGGAGCGTACCCTGTCTGTGCTGAAGGCTCTCGTGTCCCCTGGTTGCTGTAGAGATCAGGTTCTGATTTCTTCAGGATCACTGTTCACACACCTACCACCCCGGCCCCCTGGAGGGCATCGGGGGACACGTGTGATCTGACATTGTGCTGACGGTTTGTAAGAAGGGTGGTGTGGAAGTCTACTCTGTTCATTCCTGAGTGTCACCGGGCGGGCAGGCAGGTGGCTGGGTATGTCACTCGCCTGTGACCATTGTGGACTGGGTCATGTTTATTATTCATTGGAGGGCCTGCACGCTACCTTGTGCTCCTCCTCCCTGTTTCTTGAACAAACGTTCCCGGGGCGGGGTAGGTCTTACCCAGACGTCTGCAGCGGCTGGTGGCTAGGGCTGCTAGGAAATGAAAACTTGGCTTACAGGCACCTTTAAGAAACCAGACCACAGGTTCACAGAAGCCAGGCCTAAAGCACAGGGCTGTCCGTTGCCTGTACATTTCTCTAATCCTTTTGAGTTTTATTTCTGCTGGAGGCTGGACCTGGGAAAGATGATGGTTGTGTTTGCTGGAGATACCAGCTGCTGTTCTATGAGCCTGCTCAGATGGGAACATTCCTGCAGACACAGGGTTGAGAGTGGCCACGAAACCATGGGGGTGGAGATAACTTTATCTCAGAGAAAACCTGGCTGTACCTGAAGCGTGTTCCTGCGCACTGGCTTACGCGGGCGGTTGCATCCCAGCCACCTCGCAGGTGAGGGAGGTGCTCCTCCAAGAAGACCTGGATCACCGTGGCAAACCCTGCACCAGAACCCAGCACGGCATTTTGCCTTGTGAGCTGACACCGTCAAGCATGCAAGTTAGTGGAGTTTCTTCATTCATCTGGCAACACATGCTGAAGTGTCCATAAAAAGAGAGAAACGGAGGGCGAGCCAAGTGGTGGGTCCGCCGTGCGCACTCCAGAGAGTCAGTCACGGCCGGGAGAGCTGAGAGCTGGCCACGCTGCAGCCTGTCCGCAGTGTTTGGCTTCTAGATTTCCAGCGTGTGTAAATCACGAGGTCTTTCAACAAAAGGTGACATTTTTCAAAATCCAAAGATAAAAGAAACAAGTGTATCTTTCCAGCCCCCACCCCACTGGTGTTGGTTCTGTGTGGGAGACTGAGCGTGGAAAAGCAGGTTGAAGATCTTTCTGTCTCATGCCTCCTCCTAATCGTGACCCAGGGTCAGAGTTCATGACACAGGACTCACCATGAACCAAAGTGAAATCGGGTTGAATCGCAGAGGGGACAGCTAGGGAGAAGAGTTGGATAGGGAAACTGGGTTGCATTACAGCTGCCTGGCTCGGTCCCCGGCGGCGGTACGGCCGCATGGGGAAGAGCGCACCTCCCAGACCCCCCGCCCCCACCCCAGCCCTGACCGCGTGCTTCACCGGGCCAGGTTGTCGCTTGGCTATCATCACTGACTTTCGGTGCTGACTAGAAGGAAGCTGTTTTTTTGACATCCAAGGAAGTTAGAGGTTTTGTGGTTTCTGTTGAAACAATTATATCCTTTCTGCAACTAAGGAAAGTATTCAAAATCCAAAAAAACAACACTTCAGAGATCCCTCCCTATGCAAATGGAGCAACAAATTCTAGCTGTAACCTGAGAGATTTCACAGAAGCTGTTCAGTGTACAAAAGTAAATGTCTATTTAGTGACGAATTTTTTTGTATATTTTATTGATTATGCTATTACAGTTATCCCATTTTTTGCCTTTTATTCCTCTCCACCCTGCACCCACTCTCCAACCAGCATCCCCCCCACTGCTTATTCATGTCCATGGGTCTCACATAAAATTTCTTTGGCTTCTCCATTTCCCATACTATTCTTAACTTCCTGTCTGTTTTGTACCTAACATTTATGCTTCTTATTCCCTGTACTCCATTCTCTACCTTCCCACTCCCTGCTGATAACCCTCCATGTGATCTCCATTTCTGTGATTCTCTTCCTGTTCTAGTTGTTTGCTTAGTTCGTTTTTGTTTTTGGTTTATTTTTTAGGCTCAGTTGTAGGTAGTTGTGAATTTGTTGTCATTTTACTGTTCATAGTTTTGATCTTCTTTTTCTTAGATACGTCTCTTTAACATTTCATATAGTAAGTGCTTAGTGATGATGAAGTCCTTTAACTTGACCTTATCTGAGAAGCACTTTATCCGCCCTTCCATTCTAAATGATAGCTTTGCTGGATAGAGTAATCTTGGATGTAGGCTGTTGCCTTTCATGACTTTGAATGCTTCTTTCCAGCCCCTTCTTGCCTACAAGGTCTCTTTTGAGAAATCAGCTGATGGTCTTACGGGAACTCCTTTGTAAGTAACTCCTTTTCTCTTGCTGCTTTTATGATTCTCTCCTTATCTTTAATCTTGGCTAATGTAATTATGATATGCCTTGGTGTGTGCTTCCTTGGGTCCAACTTCTTTGGGACTCTCTGAGCTTCCTGGACTTCCTGGAAGTCTATTTCCTTTGCCAGATTAGGGAAGTTCTTCATTATGTTTTCAAATAAGTTTTCCATTTCTTGCTCTTCCTCTTTTCCTTCTGGCATCCCTATGATTTGAATGTTGGAATGTTTAAATGAGGAGAGGTTCCGCAGCCTATCCTCATTTTCGTGCATTCTTGTTTCTTCATTCTGTTCTGGTTGAATGTCTGTTTCTTCCTTTTTCTCCAAATCACTGATTTGAGTCCCAGTTTCCTTCCCTTCACTGGTGGTTCCCTGTATAATTTTCTTTATTTTACTTTGCATAGCCTTCACGTCTTCCTCTATTTTGCAACCATACTCAACCATTTCTGTGAACATCCTGATGACCAGTGTTTTGAAGTCTGCATCTGATAGGTTAGCTATCTCTATGTTGCTTAGCTCTTTTTCTGGAGTTTTGATCTGTTCTTTAATTTGAGCCATATTTCTTTGTCTTGGCCAACCTGTTATGTTGTAAGGGGTGGAGCCTTAGGTATTTGCCAGGGCAGGGCAACCCACTTCTCTGTGTAGTGGCCCAGTCTTGATGAATGTTTCTTCTTTAACTTTTTGGTTGTCAGACTTCCATATAGTTTGATTTTCTGGTAGTTCTGCTTGTTTTCTTGTTTTTAAATTTGTTATTGTCCTTTTTTGGTTGGGCAAAGAGGTGAAGTGTATCTACCTATGTCTCCATCTTGGCTGGAAGTCTGTTGATGACTGTTTTTAAAAGCAAATTTCAAAAGGGAATAGATTTTAAACCCAGCACTTAAGGTGGTGAAGCCTATTTCTTCAAATTTTGCTGGGTGTTGGCTGGTCTCCTTCTTCAACATAGAGGTCATCTGGTCAAAGTTTAGAGGTCAGAGGCAGCAAGAGTTCATCATCACAAGCACTTCCCTGCCTCTAGCAAGTGCTTCTCCTAAACCGCCCCTGTGGTAGAAAATCTATCTCCTTTGCAAAGGCTCAGCAATGAAGATTCTAGAGCCCCAAGCCCTGCATCTGGGCTCTGCCAGACTTTTCCTGCTGGGTTCCCCGATGGGAACCCTGTCAAAGAACAGCTCAGTGGAGAGGAGAAAGGAGAAGTGTGGTTAGTTTATGCTCAAGCCCCAGCGGGGCATTTGGGAGGGATTTTTCCCCACCGCGTGTGACTCATTTAGAAATTCCCCCAGCACGTGTGCATTGTCCACTCTGAGGGTGGCAATGGCAATGAGCTCAGCCATGTGGGCGTCCCAGGTCTTCTTGGGGATCTCACGGGCAAGGGTCAGAGTTGCAGTGGGAGGAACCTTGACCCCCAGCCCTCTCCTGCTGGCCCCAAGTGTTGTTTCAGGATCCAGACTCACTCGTGGCCCTTTTTGGTGCAGAGGTTGCTGGGTAAGCTGGGCAGCTCAGTCCCGCTCAGGAAGTGTTAGGGAGAAAGAACCAGCATCCGTTGTGAGAAAGGGTGGGATTTGCGGCATTTCCATATTAAATGAATTACTTGTAACAATGTGTTTTTATTGCTGAGTTTACAAATGAGCTTTTATTGTAATTGCACCAAGTCCTGAAGCCTCAGTAATGAGGGGTGATCAGAATGGGGACCAGCTGGCCCGCTTTCCTTTGACAAGACCAGTGATGGGGGAGCCTGTTTGGAGGACCAGAGTGCAGCTTAGGTTTACTCTGCTGACATTTTCTCTCAAAGTGGGCCCAAGGACATGGGCCGTGGGGTAGCATGCCCGTGAGCATTCTCCGTGACCTGGGGAGAAACCGCAGCACGAAGCTGGGGAGCCAGGCTGGTGTCTGCAGGAGGAATAACAGAGCTCACCTCTGAACTGATGAGTGTTGGCTTCCCGGTCACACCAGGTGACCAGAGCGCAGTGGCTTCATTTCTGCAGCTGGGAGCAGGTGCCTGAGGGGCTCTCCTGGAATGCTGGTTGCCTGTCCGGCACCAGTTGCCTGTCTTAGCCTGAGTGACAGGACCTCCAGAAACTGTCCCACCAGGACTTGGTTGTTTCTGGGACTCCATGTTGAGGCACCCCTGTGAGCATCATTTTAGGGAAAGAGGACAGCATTTGACCCTTTTAATGAGAGACTCTGTCCTTTTCTTCTTTTCTCTTTCTTTCTCCTTCGCCTGTGCCTGGTCTCAGATAAAGTGTCCGACTCTCTTAAAGCAACACCACCTCTTTCCCGGCCTGGATGGCTGAAAGCTAAGCTCCCCCCACCCCGCCTTCCACCACAGGCTTAGCATGGGAGGATGTGAATTATCCCGGGTGGTCCCTTAGGAACCTCTACAGCTGGTAAAGCATTATTAATCACCGTCCCCAAAGAAACCCATTAACGAGCCCCTGGACCGGGCACACTGTGCGAGGTAACCGACCACTGCTGTTGTCTGCAGAAACTTTGGAGACATTGATTTTCAGACTCACAGGCGCTGGAGGAATGAGGCTTGGGCAGCCTCTTTCCTGCAGCCTCTTCAGTGGGGGCATTTTTATCTTATCAAGCTAAAAGCCCCAGGAATAGAAAGTTTTCCACTGGGGGCGGTGGAGGGAAGGCCCTCCGCTAGGAAGGAGAAGGCATCACTCAGGCTGCGCTGCCGCCACCAGGGCCCCAGGTGCCTGCGGCTGCCTTTGGAGGAGCATGAGGCTGGACTGATCTGAGCAGAACCTCAAGGACCAGAGCCCTTCCAGTGGCCAGTGACTCCCTCACTCGTCCCTCCATCCCGGACACCAGGCCCAAAGAGACGCTATTGATCTCCTGCAGCTGGGATGACGGAGGGCCGAGAGGAGAAGGTGGCCACTGCCTGCTTTGGAACCGTCACTGCGAGGCTCCAGCGGCTCTTCCACAGGCTGCCTAAGAGCCACTTGGGATCCAGAAAGCTCCAGGCCCTGCAGAGCGCCCGCCATGAAGCCAGGTTGCCCCGCGGTAGGTCCAAGTCGCTCCGGCGAGGGGCGCTCGGGGGCTGCTGGGGTTCTAAGGCCTTTCCCATGGGGAAGGGAGTGCAGGAGCCTTCTAGCAGCCTGGGATTAAATGCTGAGCTCAGCACCACTCCTGGGCCCCCCCTGACTCCCCAGGGACCAAAGCTGAGGGGCTGCCACCCGGACAGGTTCAGGTGGAACAGCCAGACCTGAAGGAGAGGGTCAACCCATTTCAGAGGCCCTTGTTGGCCATGGGTTTTAACAGCCTTTCCTTGCCTGAGAATTAGGGCCAAGAAGTCCTCTTAGTTTGGGTACTTGAGCTGGTGGAAGTTTTCCATCTGCCCATCCTGTGGCTCTGAGGGGCATCGGATCTTGTCAGGTACTGAGTCGGCCTTCCAAGGACCTGGGAAGCGTGACACTTTTGGGCAGGGGCTTCTCACCTGCTTGGTTAGTAGGGCTGACTGTGGGACAGGCCGTGTGGGACAGGCTGGATGGGACAGAGCTGGACAAGAGCCCCCACCTCAGGCAGTCACTGGGTGAGTTTCCTTCCCTGAGCACTAATAGGGTGAGAGCAGCCCTTGCCCAGAGAAGGGTCACAGGGCAGTGTGGGCTGAGTGAGAGATGAGAATTACAGTAGTAATTCAAGTTTTCGTAGAGTTTAGGTCATCTTACTCCCCCTTTCCGAAGAAAAAAGACTGGGCCAACAGGACCCCAAGCACCTGCCCTCCAGCCTAGCTAGGGTTCTTTCTGCTGCGCAGTGCTACCAGCAGCACCTTAGATTTCCGCTGCACCCTTGTGCTAAAGGGACAAAGCGTATATGTCCGTTTGGTTTCTTGCTTGTTTGTTTTTAAACAGACCGCTGTACGGTGGGAGTGGGAACGGGGTTTGCTGTTTCGCAGGGGAGGCAGCTCAGAGAAGGCGTGTCCCTTCCTAGCAGGCAGAGCCGCACAGCCGGCCTGGAACCAGCCACTGCTGGATTCTCCTGGTCCCGCTGGTCTGCGGCGGCTGCTCTCTGATGGCCGGGTCTTAGGAGCGCACCAGCCTTCCTTGGGGCTCCCGCTCAGTTCTCTTACACATTCAGGAGTGGGAGGGCCTCTGGGTGGCCGCGGCACCGAGCCTTAGGGGTGGAATTAAACTGAAAAGTCATCTCTGGGCTAGACTTCTGAAAGTAGAGTTTAAAAGACAATATGATCTTCACTGTGGAAAATTTAATTTTTCTGATTAAGGTTTTATCTCTTGAGAAGTGGGGATTTTAATTCGAGTAGACCTAATCCTCATTTGGAGACCTACTCTTCGGCCAGCCTGAATCATTTATCCTCACCAGTAGCCCAGAGTATACCGTGACCCTCACTCAGAAGCCAGCGGGATACTGAATCCCTCAATTTAAACACTCACTGGTGTCTTCATGTTCATCTCCCCCCGCCTCCCCCTTAAGAATTACTCATCAGATCATTTCCTTGCTCCTCTGCTATTCAGCCCAAGGATATATAGATCTGATCAAATCAATCAGGCCTGGAGCGGCAGCACTGAGGTCAGGGCTTGTGCTGCAGTGCGGCTAAGACGTGCTCGTTTACCTCGTGTCAGCGTTCGGACTTGATTGACTGGAAGAGGAGGGGGAAGGTGGTGCCCGGACAGGACAGGAGCAGAAGACTGTGGGCAGAGTTCTAGAACAGCTCATTTGCTTTCAGGACTCCGTGAGCAACCCGTAGTGTGGGCCTTAAGGAAACAGGCTTGGAGCCCGGCCGGCAGAGTCTGGGTCTTGGACTCCCAGCTGGGGGCCTTCCTTGCACAAGGGAACCCCACGGAGCCTCGGTTTCCCCAGTGCAAATGGGGAAGGAGTGCCAACCTCAAGCTGGTGCTCTATGGTCAAGCTGGAGTGATACGGCTGTAAATCACTTGATGTGACACTTGTCACATAGAGGTCTCATTGGCAGCTGCTGTTACGTCGTGCTCCCAGAAATGCCTGTAACAACTACTCCCACCAGGTCATCTTTGCAAGCCCCACACGGCTGTCTGCTCTTCCCTGGCGCCTGGGTACCTCAGTGAAAGAGGGAGGGTTCGAAGGTTGCCCAAGCAGCAGTGGAGGAGGGGTATGAACTCTTAAAGGCATTCTCTGAGCAAATTCCTATCATTGCATTTACCACACCACTTAATTAACTGGCAAGGCTGGATTAACCCACCGGGCATCATTAGGAGCTAAGCGAGCATGTTGCCAAGGAACAAGTCATATATCATTTTTAAAGGCTGTGTGGGGGTCAGCAGGAAACAGGCCTGGGTCTCCCCAGAAGTCTCTGGTGGTCCTGGCCACAGGGGTACAGCTGTAAAGAGACCTTTGTGTGTCTCCTGCAGGGAGAGACTCACATGTAATGTTTACTTTTCTTCCTGCCGCCAAAAGCCTCTTTTCACCCGGTTGGTTGGGGTTGGGTTGTTGATGGGCACCTTGAATGCAGGTGACATGGAAGCAGATGGGGAGAAGCCAGCTGGCTGCAGCAGCCTGGCCGTCCCATGGAGGACTGAACCTGTCTGCTCCCAGCCTCCTGTGACCTCCGGCACTTCGGGTAGGCATACCTGTGGGCACGCACCTGTTTGTGTGTTCACGTCCACATGTCAGTCTAAGGATCCTCCACTGTCCTGTGGTCTGCAAATGCCCCTGCAGGACTTCTTGCAAACCTTCTTGGCTGTCCTTATCTTGGGGGGTCTGAGGGACACTACCGGCAGCATACTCGAGGTTAGCAAGGGGTGAAGCCGCCCTGTGCCCCCCTCTCAGAGATGGTGTTTGCTTTAAAAGCAAAAAACAATAGCAAACAACACCCCCCAGCGTCTCATTCCATGTCTGCCCCTCATTACTGTCCTTTTGTTTGTCAGCTGCCCAGGCTCCTCCTCATGTCTTCTCGGGGGCCCCAGGGATGGGAGCAGAGGCCCTGAGCTCAGAGGTGGGAGCCCACCTGCTTTGTCTCTCTTACACCCAGAGCGCCGTGACGCATGCCTGGAGGCGTCCGTGATGCATGCCTGGAGGCGCGGGGCCCTCCTCAGCGGGCCTGAGCGGAGAGGGCCTCTGGTGGCTCCACACTCACTGGCTTTGGACACCAAGGGCTGTTGTTGCTGTTAAATCCCCTCAAACCCAACTGTATGCAGTTTTTCAAAACATTTTTTTTCTTATCTTAAGGTGCTCTGGCAACAGGACTTGTTTTTTTCCTGTGACAATTAAAATAGGATAGGTCTATATTGGAAAAAATACGCGAACACGTATTCCTTTCACACCTGTTCCTGTTACAGGAATCTCTGGCTGGAACTGGCTGTCTTCGGAGCAGCCTGACTGAGGAGGCCCTCAGTAAACCCACGCTGGGGGAAGCCTGCATGTGCCGTGAAAACTAACAACTGGGTGGGTGGAAAGATAAGAGACACAAGTATACAAAAAGGTTTAATATTTTCTCTTCGCTTCTCTGAGTTTGCTCTGTGGGTGCACACACTTCAATCGCCCCTGCTCAGAAACTGTGCTGCGTTTTTGCACACCTGTCTGTATGGCCACATACTCAGGACAGCCTGGGCCTTTTCAGATACGAGGTCAGGAGCTCCAGGTGACCAACCTCGTACAGACACTTGCACATGAGGAATGAGGTCCATTTGGCTCTCCCACCCCGAGACCCCACCTCAACTCCTTTATTTTCACATTTTTACGAGATCTGTTGCCTCCGTCCATTAGTGACCAAGGCGGGTTCTCAGAGACGCCTGTGGCGTCGCGCCGAGGGCCTGCACACAGCCCGCCTCTCTCATCTCGGGCCACATGTGCACTTCCTCACCAGTGTCACCCTCGAGGGGAGAGTGCCCCACAGGGCTGGAGGGAGGAAGGAGTGGGGAGGAGGAGCTGAGGTGAGCAGCAAAGCTGCATGATTCTTCCTACCTTAACACGTTGGAAGAGGACTCAGTAATTGAGAGGTTTCCTTGGCTGGCATCACGTACTGAGTCCCCGGGAAACTGGGTACTCAGACTCGGTCATCCGCAGTTGAAAATGAGTTACCCGTTATTGAGCACTTACTGTGTGCAGCCCTGTTGGATACTTTATATATATTCTCTAATTTTGGCAACAAATCTGCTGGCAAGGAAGGTATTACTTCTGTTTTGCAGGTGAGGACATGGAGGCTGAATAAATTCCGTGTTTTACTGAGGTTCAGTGGATTGTCCAGGCCCGCCTCATTACCAGTCAGCAGCAGGCCCTGGGTTCCAGCCCTGATCTGTGCGACTCTGGAGGCCAGACCCTGTCCACGCCCCAGCTCTTGGTTCGGCGCTGCGCCCCTCGCGCCCACTCCCAAAGACCCCTGTCACACACGGAAAGCAGCGCGCTGCTGAACGGGCACGGGCGCACCTCAGTGCCTCCGTGAGCCAGGGAGCTGGCCGTGTCCATTCTCCCGCCACCCTCATGTCTTGTCCCCACAATGAGGTGGTTGGCTTTGCTGTGCTGTCCTCGGGAGCAGAGCTGTAGAGAGCCCACTACTTGTGGAGCTTGACCGTGCCTGAAGGTCTGACCCCCGGGAACTCAGTTGTAGGAGCCCCTGGCTGCTGCCCAAGTAGTTCAGTCTGCCGGAGATGAAGGGGCCATGGGTGGAGAACCAGTCCAGGGTGGCAGATGGTATGGGTGGCCTCTGGCTGGGATGGGAGCTGTGAACTGGCTCTGCCAGGACAGGGTGGTGGCATCAGGGAGGGACGCTCTTGCTGCTGCCTACTAGGGCAGGGAAAAAGCAAACTCCTTACCTAAATTCCTTTAACTCACACTCTTTTCTGGCCTTGGGACATCCTGACCCCCATGACTGATGAAGCCCATACCTGGCCTCAAGCAGAGCAGGGTGAGTGGGACCAGGATCAAGTGGAGGTGACAGCTCTGAGGGGCGGTTTCCCAGAAAACACAGCTACTGAGAAGCAGCTCTGTGTGACGGATTTCCACTCCAACCCCGTGAGGCTCTCAGCAAGTCTCCAAACTTCTCCACGTTTGTTTCCTCATCTCTGAAATGGGGGTAGACCAACGGAGGGACCGGAAACTACGTCCACATGAAAGCCCGCATGTGGATGTTCGCAGCAGCCTTATTCACAACTGCCAACACTTAGAAGCAACCATGATGTTCTTCGGTAGGCAAATGGATAAATAAACCAAGTGTGGTACAGCCAGATAATGGAGTGTTATTCAGCACTACAAAGGAAATGGGCTATTAAGCCACGAAAAGACATGAAGAAATCTTAAATGCATTTTACTAAGTGAAAGAAGCCAGTCTGAAGAGGCTATATATACACTATCTGATTCCAACTATCTGACGTTCTGGAGAAGGCAAACAGTAAGAAGATCAGTGGTCACGGGGGGCTGGGGAGAGGAGTGGTGACGAGGTGGGACACAGGGATTTTTAGGGCAGTGGAAGTGCTCCGCGTGGTATTATAGTGGTGGGTACGTGTCAGTACACTTTTGTCCCGGCCCATAGAATGTACAGCCCCAAGCGTGAACCCTCATGTGGATGTGGACTTGGACCAGAACGACGTGCCCGAGCGGATTCGTCAGCTGTGCTGTACCAACCACTCTGGTGGGGATGCTGGTGATGAGAGAGGCTGCTCATCCGCGGGTCCGTGTTGGGGGAAGAGGAGAACCATCTGTATACTTTTGCTTAAGTTTGCTGTGAACCTAAACCTGCTGTGAAAAGCAAAGTCTGTGATTTGAAAATAGGGGTAGACACATACCATGCAGGCATAGTGTTGATTATGTGAAATCACATGAAGCGTCTGGCACGTCGTAGGTGGTGAGTAATGGTGTCCGTGGTCATCGAGACGTAGGTACATAACTTTTCCTTGTTCCTTTTTGTGGCATTCTTCCATTAGCGAAAACATCTGTGTGCATCACAAAATTTCAGAGACTGTGAAGAAAGGAAAAGCGCGGGCAACCCCACCACTCAGAGCAGGCGCATTGCCTTCCTTTCGCGTGTCTCTCTGTGCTCGATGCAGACGCAGGTGCGTGTGTGCGTGTGCACCGTCGGGGCCGTAGGTCACGGCGGTTTCCCCTGGAGTGCTATGCCGTGGACATCTTCCCAAGGCGCCCGGCACTAACCTGCATCACCTTATGCCGTGGCTCCATGGTGCTTCTTTTCAAAGTAGATGGGAACTGCGGCAGGCGCCCTTCAGATGGAGAGGGGCGTTGCGAGCACTTTGTCGTCACACACGACTGTGCGGTGCGCACTTGAGTGAGGACGTGTTCGCATGCAGATGAGCATGTGGTCAGCACAGATTCCGGCGGGAAGAAGCAGAGAGCAGCAGGGCATCACCCACACGTCCGGGCTCAGTGTGTCTGCTGCCGCTGCTCCTCTCTGTCTTTTTAAATAATTTTAGATTTACGGAAGAGTCGCAAAGGTAGGACAGAGTTCTGATATGCCCAGCTTCCTGTAATGATGACATTTTGTATAACCACAGTGTAGCGATCAAAAGTAAGGAATTAGTCCTAACCGGTGTGGCTCGGTTGGTTGGGCGGCGTCCCGCAAAGTGAGAGGTCGCCTGTTCGATGCCCACTCAGGGCACACGCCGGGTTGCGGGTTCAGTTCCCGGTGGGCGTGTGTACGGGAGCAACTGGTTGATGTTTCTCTCCCTCTTGTTCTCCCTCCCTTCCTCTCTCTCTAAAGACAAATAAATGAAATCTTTTTTAAAAGAATGGGGGTCTCTTGAAGGAGTGCGTGAGAAGGGAGCCAAGGCTGGGGCGCCGAGCCTGAGGCCTGTCCCCACTGGCTTGCTCGGGAGGACCAGGACAACCTTCCCTCCTGCGCTGTAAAGCCTTTTTTAACGATGCCATTTTCCAGCGCACGTTGTTTTTCTTTTTCCAGATTTCTCTGTAGTGTCTAACAACAAAATTATTTTAAAACTAAACGTTATTTGCACGCTTCGTTTGTAAATGATCCGCTGGGCGGAGGTTGGTGAGACTATGGATTACCCGCCAGGAGCTCGGTCGGAGTGGGGAGGGACCCACAGAGCCGAGTAGTGTGGGGGTGGGGAATGTTAATGGGGGGCGGCTCCATGTTCCAGGCCTTCTGTGTGTGGTTTGCATCAAGAACCCCTTTCCGTTCTCATGCCCGCCCTGTGAACTGCTGTCATGCCCACTTTATAGTTGAGGAAATTAATGATCAGGGAAGTTCAGTAGTTTACCCAAGTACAGGGAGTTGGTGGAACAGTGACAGGAGGCCAGGCTTTCCTCAAAGTCCCTCCTCCTCTTTCCCTCATACACAGTGTGGCCAGGTCCCCAGAGGAGGAATGCGGAAGGTGGTGAGGTCTGTTCTGAGGCTGAGCTGCAGGAAGGCTCGGGGCGCCCCAGGCGTGGGTGCGCGGCTCCTGGAGTCAGAGGCTGTCGTGCTCCGCCTTGGGCCTCGGAAGTGGGGAAGTGGCGTTGGGCTGTGCAGGGTGAGAAGCTGCTCTTCGCTGACCTGGGAGTGGCCCTCACGAGGGAGGCCTGTGGGCTCCCTGTCAACCAGGCTCTGCCTCCTGGGTTCCTGGCCTGCCCCTCACCCTGCCTCGGCTCTGGAGGAGGAGCAGGGTCAGGGGAAAGGTCCACATTACCTCAGTTCTTGCCTGTAGGTCTGGGACGAAAGGGTCGGAAAGGTTCCTTATCAATGGAATGCCTCCAGCTCCGAAAACTCACCCCTCCGGTTACGCAGCAGATGGTGTGCCTGTGAGTGAGCGTGTGGGGGTGGCACGTGCTACTGGGGTGGAGCAGGAACTGACTTGGCTGCCCTGGGGATGAAGGGGAGGTTTGCTGCTTCCGCATTTTGGAGAAACAACCTCCTCAAGCAGGTCGTTCCGTCCGCTGGGTGCACCATCGCTGGGCTGCAGTGGGAGAAGGACTGCCATCTCTGGGCACAGGTTGCCATGGCCTCTGGGCCTTCAAATGGTGACTTTGATGGTGACAGTCAGGGACTGAGAAGCAGGGAGCAGGGCTGGTGGAGGCAGGCAGGTGGCCCTGGCCTCAGCTCCAATGCTCCCTGGCCTCCTCTGCCCGTCTGCTGCTGGTCTCCAGAGATGGTTCCGTGAGAAGCCCTTCCGCTTGGGCCTCGGGGCACTGGGTTCCTGATGTGGCCCCAGTCTGTGTTGTGGGTTGGATTGTACCCCCGCCCCAAAATATGTTGAAACCCTAACCCCCAGTCCCAGTGCCCGAGAATGTGACTGATTTGAAAACAAGGTAGTTGCAGATGTAATTAGTTAAGCAGGTGGTCCCCATGTCCAGTCCGATGGCTGTCCTAGAAGAAGGTGACCGTGTGGAGACAGAGGCACACAGGGAGAGGCCGTGCAGAGACGGAGGGCGGTAGAGACCGCAGCGATGCAGCTACGAGCCAAGCAGCCCTGGAGGTCGCCTGCAAACCATCAGGAGCCGGGAGGAGGAAGGGAAGAGTCTCCCCTTCAGGCTCCAGAGGCGGCGTGATCCGCCAACAGGCCGATTGCAGATCTCTGGCCTCCAGACCCCAGACAGTGATTTGCGGTTTTAAGCACCTGCTCATGGTGCTTTGCGATGGCAGCTGGGGAGCTGATAGAGTCTGGGAGCTGAGGCGGGACCCTACGCGCCCCTTCTCCATCCTGGCTCCCGGTTCCTTCCTTGGAGAAGGGCCCTCTTTGGTTCGCATCACTCTTCCAGTTGGCCCTTCTATTTCCACAGGCCCCTCTTCCCAACCTGAAAGCACATTTATTCCTCAGAAGCTCCCTGGGAGTGGAGACAGAGCCTGTAGCTGGAGAGGAGGATGAGAGAGGAAGGGCTAGTTCTGTTTTCCAGATGCCAACACTGAGGTTAAGAGATGCCTGTTCTCCCCGAGACACTACAGTTAGAGCCAAGGAATGGCACCCCCAATCCTTCACTGCCTCTTGGTGGGGTGACCCTTGTCCTACTTGTTCTGCCATGTCACAGCTCCCTGTCTCCCCTTGGCCCCTGCCACGAGGGACTGGGAGTCACCTGGAGTCCGGTCCATTCTTTAACCCCACGGAGCCTCCCGTGCTGCGAAGCCTTACCTGACAGCAGTGGAGGACAGGCACCTGCGTCTTCTGAGCAGGCTTCCTGGTCTGAGCCCCTGCTGCGGGCTGTCTCACTCACTGCTTATCTTTGCACATGTGTGTCCTGTCTGCCTGGCCAGCCTAAGTCCCCCTGGTGTCCTGTCTTACTCACCTTCACCCTCACGCTAGCACAGGGCATGGGGAAGACCCTGCTCAAGACGTTGAAGCTGCTGCCAAAGGTGATGGCGCTGCTGTCCAGGGAAGGCTGAGCCCTTCCTGGGCCCGTGGGGCCCTGCGCCACCGAAAGTCCCTCTTCTTTCCTCGCCTAGATCGAGTACCAGCTGAAGGCTACGGAGCACTGGATGCCAAGGGCAGGCCTGGCCTAGCAGCACCTGGTTAGGAGCTGCCTTGAAGGAGAGATGACCTGTGGGGGTTTAACCACTGGGTCCCAGTAGAACATGGCCCCGCCTTGGAATCTCACGGTGTCCCCTCAGCATAGCCAGCCTGCGGCTGCCGGCAGCGGCCTGTGGGCGTGCTGCTGTGTCTGGAGATGGGCACGGTGGCTCCGAGTTCACTTCCATTGGCCTGAAAGCCCGGGCTTGGCACTCCCAGGGGCCGGGGGCTATCAGGTGTGCTTCCACGTTTGCGCCAGCCCGTGATCACACGGTCTGATGGACCGGAGTCACTGGTGCTCTTTAAAAACCCTGACTGTAGGTGGTGGGGGTACCCAGGCAACATACAGACCCGGTGTCATACAAATGTACGCTTGAAGCCTGTGTGATCCTGAACCACCGTCACCCCAATAAACCTAATAAAAATTGTAAAAGATAAAATAAAATCCCAAAACACTCCTCTTGGAATCTTCTGTTTCCTACCTCCATCCAGCTCAGCATCAAGGTCTATTAAAAAAATCTTTCTGAGGTTTTGGTGCTGTTTCCGTGGGGTGTATGAGTCAGGGAAAGACAGAGTCGGGGGAAGGTGGGGAGGAAAGGAAAAGGGAAACTGAGAAACTCAGACGCACTGATGGCCATGGGGTGCCGGTGTCAACAGGACACGTTGCTGCGAGAGGAGGCTGGAGGACCCTCGCCTCTCCCAAGGCACTGTCCCGCTTGTGGCAGCACCCCCGCCATAAAGTTGGGAGAGCTTCCAGTCCTTCCTCCTCCTGGTTCCCACTTCTTGGCATCCCCAGAGCGTTCCTCCTGCTTAGAGCGTGGCCAGAACTGCACAGGTGTGTCTCAGGAGCGGCGCCCGAACAATGCTGCTTTGTGTGCGCTCTGGCCTCTGGGCTACCTTGTCAAAGCCCGGGTGACTCCGGGCACTGCGGGCAGGGACACTTGGCCTGCATGTCCTCCTGTGGCCTTTACTGCTCCAAGGGTGAAGCCATCCTCGTGCCAGAGATCGCCTGCTGCGGGGCCCAGAAATGCATGTGGGCACTTGCAGGTGTCCGGTGCTTGCCTCCGAGAACTGGCTTCATCCATTCCAGCTCCAGGAGAGAGGACAGCATCCAGGAGAGTCGGGGAGACTAGACGTGAATGGGGAGTGACGGTGGGGGCATCGGTGGGCCTCATTTTCAGGCATGAGGGAGATGAGCAGCAGAGCTTCTAACCGCCATCCCAGACGTGGTAGGGAGCTTCAGAAGGTCGAGTCAGAAGGTTTGGGGATTCTGGAATCTCCGCGTGTCCCTGCATTTGTCGAGGTGCTCCCTGCAGGCATCGGTGGCAAAACCTGTACAAGGAATGCAGCCCAGGTGCCCCTCTTGGGAGCGTAAGGAAAGCTGGCAGCCGGGGAGAGTGAGGGTCTCATTTTAAAACCGCCCAAAAAGAGCGGGAAGAGGAGATTCGTCCTTCCCTCGAGACAGCGTTTGCTGTGACAGCTTTAAAAAAGAGTCTAAACGTGCCAGATTTTCCGGAGATTGTTAAAATAAAGGAGAAGTGTCAGGACCCTGAGTCCTCATGAATCAAAAGTTGTCCCCTAGTGATTCAAGCAAGTCCACACTGTTGTGTCCCCTGCCACAAACCCTGCCCACTCCAGCCCCTTGGACTTTACCTCCCTTCTGCCAAGGACGCTCCAGAGAGCCTTGAGGAACCTGGAAGATACCAGCAGCCTTGGCTCTGCCACTAAGCTGTGTGTCATTGGGCACCTTGCTTTACCTCTCTGGGCCTCAGTTTCCCCATCTCTAACGCAGTCCCTAAGGCTCATTAGGTCCCGCTTCCATGGAAGTGATTTGAGATGTTGTCTGCAGGCTACCCCAGCTGGGTTAGAGAGGCTTGCCCTCATTTCTAGAAGGGGCAGGTCAGAGGTGGGTGGCAGCCTGTCCTGCTGCTGCTGATAATGCCTTTGTCCTTGGAAGCATTTTTAATTTGTGAAAACCTGTTCTCCCCTGTAATTATAAACATCCTTGTGCACCAGGTAGGGCTGCTGTGACCTGTCTTTTCCAGATGGGCAAAATGAGGCCCAGAAGAGTGAATCCCTTCCCCAGGGATCCATGGTCCCTGGTGATAAAATTAATGTGAATTAGTAGAAAAAGCACAGTCCAAAGCCAGATGATCCGACACTGAGAAAGTCACTACAGTCCCTAAACCCCGATCCCTTGTCTGTAAAGTGACAACAGTAATGGTTGCAGGGTCACACAGAATAACGGAGGGAAAGCCTGTTTAGCTCGCAGAGGTGTGCAGGCACACCTCGTTGTATTGTGCTCCTCTGTTGTGCCTCCCAGGTGGCGCGTGGTTCACGGATTGAAGGTTCAAAGCAACCCTGCCTCGGGCAAGTCTATCGGCGCCATTTTTCCAACAGCATCTGCCCACTTGGGTCCTTGCGTCACATTTTGGTCATTCTGTCAATATTTTAAAGTTTTCATCATCATTGTATTTGTTGTGATGATCTGTGATCAGTGATTTTTAATATTACTATTGTAATTATCTGGGGCACCAGAAACCGTGCCCATGTAAGACAGTGAGGTTAATAAATGTGTGTGTCTGGCTGTTCCCCCATCTCTCTTCTTCTTCTTGGGCCTCCCTATTCCATGAGACACAACAGTGTTGAAATTAGGTCAGTTAATAACCCTACAATGGCCTCTAAATGTTTGTGTAAAAAGCACATCTCTCTCTTTAAATAAAAAAACTAGAAATGACTGAGCTCAGCGAGGAAAGCATGTCATAATCCGAGACAGGCAGAAAGCTAGGCCTGTGGTGCCAAACAGTTTTGAGTTGTGAATGCAGAGGGTCCTTGAAAGAAGGTAAGAGGGCTTCTCCAGGGGACACCCGGATGATAAAGTGGAGCAGCCTCGTTGCTGATGTGCAGAAAGTTGTACTGGTCTGGGTGGAAGATCAGACCAGCCACAACATTCCCCAAACCAGAGCCTAATCCAGAGCAAGGCCCTGACTCTGTTCAGTTTTGTGAGAGCTGAGAGGAGTGAGGAAGCTGCAGATGAAAAGTCTGAAGCTAATAGAGGTAGGTCCATAAGGTTTAAGGAAAGATGTCTCCATAACATAAAAGTGCAAAGTAAAGCAGCAAGTGCTGATATAGAAGCTGCACCAAGTTACCCAAGAAGATCTAGCTAAGGTCATTAACGAAGGTGGCTATAGTAAACATTTCCCATGTACACAAACAGCCTTCTATTGGAAGAAGAGGCCATCTGCCAGTTTCATGGCTAGGGAGAAGTTGGTGGCTGGCTTCAGAGCTTCAAAGGACAGGCTGCCTCTCTTGTTAGGGGCTAATGCAGCGGGTGACTTTAAGTTGAAGCCAGTGCTCGTTGACCATTCGGAAAATGCTAGAGCCCTTAAGAATCACACTAAATCTACTCTGCCTGTGCTCTGCAAATGGAACAACAAAGCCTGGATGACAGCACATCTGTTTACAACATGGTTTAATGAGTATTTTAAGCCCACTGTTGAGAAGTACTGCTCAGAAGAAATGATTCCTTTCAAAATACGCTGCTCATTGACAATGTACCTGGTCATGCAAGAGCTCTGATGGAGATGTACAAGGTTAATGTTGTTATGCCCATTAATACAACATTTATCCTGTAGTCAAAGAGTAAGTTTGACTTTCAAGTCTTTTAAGGGATACATTTCGTAAGGCACCACAGATAGTACTTCCTCTGATGGGTCTGGACAATGTAAATTGAAAACCTTCTGGGAAAGAGTCATCGTTCTATATGCCATTAAGAACATTTGTGATTCATGGGGAGAGGTAAAAATATCAACATTAAAAGGGGTTTGGAAGAATTTGACTCCACTACTCTTGATGACTTGAGGGGTTTCAGGCTTCAGGGGAGGAAGTACCTGCAGCCTTGGTGGAAATATCGAGAGAACTAGAATTAGAAGCAGAGCTTCTGAGGATGGAACTGAGTTGCTGCAGTCTCACGGTAAAACTTCTCATGGAGGCGCAAAGAAGGTGATTTTCTGAGATGGCATCTACTCCTAGTGAAGATGCTGTGAAGACTGTTGACATGGCAACGAAGGAGTCAAAATGTGACATCGACTTCGTTGTTAAAGCAGCAGCAGGGCTTGATAGGACTGACTCCAGCTTTGAAAGAAGTTCCACTGAGGGTAGAATGCCGTCAAACAGCATCACGACTACAGAGAAATTGCTTGTGACAGGAAGGACGCATCAACGTGGCAGACTTTTCTGTTGTCTTCTTCAGGACATTGCCACAGCCACCAGCAACCAGCACCTTGATCAGTTAACGGCCACCAACCTTGAGGCTCACTGAAGGCTAATAGGATGGCTAGCATTTTTAGCAATAAAGCATTTTTTAATATATTTTATTGATTATGCTATTACAGTTGTCCCATTTCTCCCCCATCATTCCCCTCCACCCTGCACACCCCCTCCCACCTACATTCCCCCCCTTTAGTTCATGTCCATGTGTCATAAGTTCTTTAGCTTCTACATTTCCCACACTATTCTTGCCCTCCCCCTGTCTATTTTCTACCCACTGTCTATGCTACTTATTCTCTGTACCTTTTCCCCCTCTCTCCTCCTCCCACTCTCCTGTTGCGAACCCTCCATATGATCTCCATTTCTGTGGTTCTGTTCCTGTTCTAGCTGTTTGCTTAGTTTGCTTTTGTTTTAGGTGTGGTTCTTAATAGCTGTGAGTTTGCCGTCTTTTCACTGTCCCATTTTTTATCTTCTCTTTCTTAGATAAGTCCCTTTAACATTTCATATAATAAGGGCTTGGTGATGATGAACTCCTTGAACTTGACCTTATCTGAGAAGCGCTTTATCTGTCCTTCCATTCTAAATGACAGCTTTGCTGGATAGAGCAATTTTGGATGTAGGTCCTTGCTTTTCAAGATTTCAAATATTTCTTTCCAGCCCCTTCTTGCCTGGAAGGTCTCTTTTGAGAAATCAGCTGACAGTCTGATGGGAACTCCTTTGTAGGTGACTGTCCCCTTATCCCTTGCTGCTTCTAGAATTCTCTGCTTCATTTTAATCTTGGCTAATGTAATTACGATGTGCCTTGGTGTGTTCCTCCTTGGGTCCAACTTCTTTGGAACTCTCTGAGCTTCCTGGACATCCTGGTAGTCTATTTCCTTTGCCAGATTGGGGAAGTTCTCTTTTATTATTTGTTCAAATAAGTTTTCTACTTGTTGCTCTTCCTCTTCCCCTTCTGGGACCCCTATAATTCGGATGTTGGGACGTTTAACGATGTTCTGGAGGTTCCTAAGCCTCTCCTCATTTTTTTGAATTCTTGTTTCTTCCTCGTTTTCTGTTTGGTTGTTTGTTTCTTCCTTCTGGTTCACTCCATTGATTTGAGTCCCAGTTTTCCTTCCATCTCTATCGGTTCCCCATGCATCTTCCTTCATTTCACGTATTGTAGCCTGCATTTTTTCATCTAATTTGTGAGCAAAATCAACCAATTCTGTGAGCATTTTGATAACCAGTGCTTTGAACTGTGCATCTGATAGGTTGGCTATCTCTTCTCAGCTTAGAGGAATTGACTCTGGGGTTTTCATTTTTTCTCCGGTTTGAGCCATTTTTGGTGTTTTTTGTTGTTGTTGTTATTGTTGTTGTTTGGGTTTTAGTCTGGTCTCGGCTATTATGTATGAGGGGTGGAGCCTTAGGTGTTCCTCAGGGCGGGGCAGCCCAGTCGCTGGGTTGTGACGCTGTATGTGGGGGCGGGGCCTGAGAGGGAACAATGGCGCCTGCTCCGCTCTGTCCTGGATTCAGTCCCTTCCGCCACTTCCCCTCTGCCTGGATGGTCTCCACGCGCGTGCGAGTGTGGGACCACCTGGTCAGCCAGCTGCCTTGTGCGGCCTCACTGGGTCAGCACAGTTGCCCCCCTGTGCCCGGGGTCCACCAGCCGCCACCTGCGCACCTGGGAACTGCCAGCCGCTGCTGCTTGTGTTCCCAGGTCCGCACCTCCACTTTTTCCTGCCTCGACTCCACCCCTCTTACCGGTCTGGATGAATGGTTGTTGGACTTCCGTACAGTTCAATTTTCTATAAGTTCTGGTTGTTTTCTTGTTTCTAAATATTTGTTGTCCTTAATTTTGGTTGTGAGAGGAGGCACAGTGTGTCTGCCTATGCCTCCATCTTGGCCAGAAGTTGAGATAAAGTATTTTTAATTAAGGTGTATATATTGTTTCCAAAGGTATAATGCTGCTGCTCACTTGATAGACATAACTTTTCTACGCACTGGGAACCGAGGCATTTGTGTGACTTGCTGTATTGCAGCATTCGCTTTATTGCAGCGTTCGCTTTGTTGCAGCGTTCGCTTTGTTGCAGCGACCTGGAGCTGAACCTGCAGTTTCGCCCACGTGTGCCTGGCAAGCCCTCGTCGATCTGCGCCGTTCGTAAGGGCTCAGAGAGCCATGTAATTCTCACCGTACGCTCCCACCCTCTACTTCTGTCTTGCGTGGTTTTCCCTCTAGGAGCTGAATGCAGCCCCTCAAGGTTTTTCTCCCTAACCCCCCTGTGGTTTTCCCCTGCAGACTGTAAATTCACCTGCCACCCTGAGTGCCGCGATCTGATCCAGCTGGACTGCAGTCGGCAGGGAGGCCCAGCCCGGGACAGGCCCTCTCCGGAAAGCACCCTCACTCCGACCTTTGGCCAGGTAGGCCGCAGAGCTCGAGGACCAGGCTGGAAGCAGCCTTTGCCGGTGCCTTGGGCTCCACTGTCTCTCCAGCAGTTCTGGTTGGGGGGTGAGGGGTGGCATGAGTATTCCACATGTGCTGGATTTAGGGTCCCCTTCTGGCCAGATGGGGTTCGCAGACGCACATTCTGATTCTGCATCCAATTGTGATGTGTGTGGGGTTTTGTTTCTGTTTTTGTTTTTTCCCCATACTACCAAAGCAATTCTCTGATACCGGCTGGGTGTCTTACAACTCAGCTTCACTCTCTGCTTCTCCCCCACCTCTTCAGTTGTCACCTGGGCTTCTGACCAACCAGACCAGCTGTAGATGGGAGGTTACCGAAACTCCCTCCTTGGGTTTGATTAATTTGCTAGAGCAGCTCACAGAACACAGAGAAACATGTTACATACCAGATTGTTATAAAAAGATGTGACCGAGGAACCGCCAGATGGAGGGGATGGAGGGAAGGGGCGCAGAGCTCCACGCCCTCTCCAGGCGTACCCCTCTCCCTGCACCTCCCCGTGCTCACCGACCCGGAAGCGCTCTGGTTCCTGTCCTTTGGGTTTTTATAGAGACTTCATTATGTAGGCATGATCGGTTGGATCACTGGCCATTAGTGATGGATTCAACCTCCTGCCCCTCTCCCTTCCCTGGAGGTCAGGCGGTGGGGCTGAAAGTTCCAACACTCTAATCACTCAGTAGGCTCTGCTGGCAACTAGCCCCCTTCTTTGGGTGGGATCCAAAAGTCACCTTATTAACATAACGAGAAACACCTTGGTTGTTCTCATCACTCCGGAAATTCCAAGGGTTTTAGGAGCTCTGTGCCTGAATTGGGGACAAAGACCAAATGTACATTTCTTATTATGAATCAAAATAGCACACGCTCCTTTCCAAGAGACTGGGAATGGAACAGGAACAGTGACACAGAGAGGTCTGTCCTCAGGAACAGAGCCTGCCTTGATCTTGGGCTTCAAGCCAGAGGTGTGGGCATGGGTGGGGCAGCAGGGGTACCAGAGGAGGCTCCTGAAGATACTTTGAGGCCTCAGAGCGTTGGAGCAGTGGGAATGTTGGGGCCGCCAGCCAGGCCGGATGAACTGCAGAGGGTCTAGGAAATATTTCCTCCCTGTGTTAAAGGACCAGGAAATTCCATGCCCAAAGCACATCTCGGTTCTAGACTTTGCCAAGGCATTGAATCAGGATATGGCTGCACTTTGATGTCTAGGATTTGAAAGGGTGACAGGAGAGCTTTTTTTTTTTTGACTCTTGCATTGAACAAGAATTTATTGAGTATCTACTATGTGCCAAGCACTTATGAAAGTGGGATAATAAATGATACATCACATTTTATATCCTCAGAGAGGTTACATTCTGGCAGAATACAACCAACTAGTATATACTGTGATACAATTTGCCATAAAGTATGAATCAATTGTTTTGAGCCCAAAATACAATTGTTTCTGTTGGGAGAAATCACGGAGGACTTCCCAAAGGAGGTGACGTTTGATCCAAGTCTTAATGTATGAATCAAGGGTTGCCTGTCAAGGAAGTAAAGGGTGTTCCAGGACACCATCCATTTATTCTCTTAACAAATACGATTTGAATGTTGAGCATATGCAGGCCCAGGAATGCCAGGAACTTAATGATGAAGTAAACAGATATGATCCCTGCCCTCCAGTGCTTGTAGCAGAGTAGGGAAGCGGAACTTTAAACAAGTAAACCCCATATTTATGAAGGAAAAGCCCAAGGTACTGTGAGAGAACATACAGATACTGGGTGACTGGTTGTTTCCTGAAGAGACCCTGAGCGAACCTGGGGGCACTGGCAGGGTCCGGCCCCCCAGTCCCTGGACTCGCCTTCCGCCTGCGTTTTCCGGCCGTGCTGCTCCTGATCAGTGCTGCTCGGTTGTCTGAGCTGCCCGTGGGTGTCACCAGCTGCTCAGCTACTCCCCGTGCCTCTCTCTCCCACTGGGGAGGCTTGACTGGAGAGCAAATGCGATGTTTGTTTTTATAAAAATGGTATTGAATCAGCCCTGGCAGGCGGCTCAGTTGGTTGGAGCGTCGTCCCGTACCCCAGAAAGGCTACGGGCTTGGTTCCCAGTCGGGGCAGGGCCCGCGCGGGAGGCAGCGGATCGATGAGTCTCCCTCATGTCTCTCTCTCTCAGTCCATAAACATATCCTCAGGTGAGGACTTTAAAAATGACATTGAATCAGTTCTGAACTATATATTTTAAAATTCTATATATCCTCCACACGCTTTGGAATAGTACCTGCTTATGGTGTGGCCTGAATGTAACCCAGCCTGTTGGTAGGGCCTTGTCTCTAGCCAGAACCTGTCTAACCAGGTTTTGGCAACGGGTGGGGGCGGGGAGGAGAGGAGGGGGAGGCGAGGACACAAATTTGACTCCCGAAGCCCTAGTGGGTGGTTTTTTGCTGAAGGTGTTCCTCAGCACACCATGTAGCGCACCATACAGCAACATTTCCTAAAAATCTCGTTTAAACAGCTCTTTATTTTCCCAATTTTCTGTCTCATTTGGGAGCTTCCAAGTCTCTCTCCTCTCGGTTCCCTTCAACTCAACGCATCTCCCAGCCTGGAGCCTGCCCCCCACTGCTTCCTGGGCTTCCAGTCTCTGCCATCCCTTCTTCTAAAGCTGCAGGTCTCAGAATGGGGTGATTTGCCCCCTTTCCCCGGGGGACATGTGGCAGTTTCTGGAGATGTTTTTGATTGCCACAACTGGAGGGAGCTGCCTGCACCCAGCGCCCCGGGGGTAGAGGCCCGGGGCGCTGCTGAAGGTGCTGCAGTTCTCCGAAAAGGCTCCCCAAGCGAAGATCGAAGAATCGTCTCACCCCGAATGTCAGCAGTGCTGAGGTGGAGAAACCCTGCCTAAAGCTGGTTAGCTGCTCCCAGTGCGGGGGGTGGGGGGGGTGGGCAGAAGGCCGCAGAGGGGCCTGGGGGTCGCCACACACATTGTCCCATCCTCAGAATGTCAGGTCTGAGCATTTGGAGGCAGAGGCACCCCCTTTCCCTCCGCTGGGGACCCACCCCCTGGCAAGCTGAGTCATGGCTATGTCTAGAGCAGAAGCACACTGACATGTATTGGGTTGGCCAAAAAGTCCATCTAGTTTTTTCCATAAAATAAGAGACACATTTTTTATTTCCACCAATAACTTTATTGATTTGGATATATTGAGTAGGTTGGCTATCTCCTGCTATTGGCTTCTAGTGGGCAGAGGCCAGGGGTGCTGCTAAATATCTTCCAGTGCATAAGACAGACCCACAGCAAAGAATTTTTGGCCAAAATGTCAATAGTACCAAGAAACTTCTCAAACCACTTTGACACGTTCAATCGGTCGCAGCACCTTCTCCATGCACTGCGCAAATCTTTTTTTGCATTTCAGTTGTGTTTTTACCTTTCTTGAAATAATAAAGCATAATAAGCCCTAAATGTTGCATATTTTCTTCCATCTTCAATACTAAAATGGCTGCACAAAAACTCACCAATTTTGATAAGTTTTTTATAGTTTAATATATTTTAACAGCAAACTCACAGGAACAGCGCAGAAGACAGACAGCATGTAGGTTAGCTCCGTTAGAAGAGCACAGGGAGCGATGGAGCCTGCTGCGTGGTGCAAGTGCGCCAGGCACCGCTGAGTTGCCAGCAGTAAGAAATTCACTTGTTTTTTAAAAAATCCAAATGCTGGCATTGTCCAGAAAAATGGAGCAGGTTTATTTATATGGTTATAAAGTTGAACTGCGGACACTTGTTCACTGAAACACTTTGATCACATTAATGCTTTGTGTTCCCGCATTTATATAAAAAAAAATTCACACTCAAATGGAAATGGAAAAATCGGCAGTACCTGATTTCTGCCCCCTGTTTTCCACTTGCAATCAATTATATACTTAGGTACCTTTTGATCCCATGGGGAAAAAAATCTAACGTTCATAACAGGAAGGAGATAATTTTTTTCTTAAAGAATGAAATGTTTCCCATCATAGTGGATTCTTCAGCACATTCTCCATGTATGCGACATGCTAGCTGCATGTCTTTTGGCAAAGTTGTTACACATTTGGCGTGGATAGCACACAGGTTGGTGTCTTCCAAAAGGCCAACCACATAGGCTTCACTCGCCTCCTGCAAAGCTAGCTGCACTCTGGAAGCGCATATCTGTTCTGAGGTCCTGAGCAATTTCTCACACCGGACACTGGAAGGGAAGTTTGCCAACCAGGAGTTCAGTGGACTTCTGATAACATCTAATTTCAGAGAGTGCCACAGTACCAGGCCTGTAACAATGAGCTTTCTTCACCCTTCCAGTAGAGGGCGCACTCTTGCAAGCAGCTTTGATAGCCAGTTGCTTCCTCTGTGCTTTACCACCGGTGGGTTTGCAGGCAGTCTGCGTTGGAAGAGCCACGGTATAGAGACCTCTTTTCTTACACCCCTTCTCCTTAGGCTGGAGCTTGGCGAGCTAGATGCACCAATGGTGTTAGCAGTGGCCCGATAAGGTTTTTTTTTAATGCATGCTGATATGACAGCTGTCACAATACAATCTAACAAATTTGTTTTGAATGAAGTTAAAGCCATTGTACAGAAAAAACTAAATGAACTTTTGGGCCAACCCAATAGAAGGAGCCACACAGAAACACACAGAAGGAGGCAGGAGGCCCCTGTGGGTGTGGAGCAGCCCCCAGCCAGCAAACAGCCCACAGTGGGGCTGCTCCGTTGGCGGGGGAGGGCTGTGCTGTTTGCCTTGGACAAGCCTGACTGCATGCTTCAGCACAAGTGGGGCAGAACCTAGCCTTCTATCAATAAAACCTGGGCCCAGCTCCAAGCCCACTCGCCTTTTCTAAAAAGCGTGTTTGTGCTGGTTTCCACCTTGGCTCACTTTTCTGTTAAATACCAGGATAGACTTTCTTTCACCTTGACATTGTCACCTGGACTAGCTAACCTAATGTTCGAGTGCCATTTCCCTGAGGGGTTTATTGTGGCTAGGGCCTTGGGCTGAGTTCAGCTAGTGTGGGGACATATGGCTGTTGGGAGGTCTCAGCTTGGTAGTATTGCTCCTTTCTGCTCTTTAAGGGGAAAAAGAAAATAATTTATTTTCCTCCATCCAGAAACAACCACTGTTAGTTAACATTTTTTTTTCTTCCTGTGCATTCAGACATTTTTGCAGACATTGTTGAGATCACCCTGTAGGTAGATAGGTATCAACCTTGGAAAAGCAGTAGTCCCAGGGTTCTGCCTTCTCTCTGCCATGCCTGAGGGAGGCAGGAGGGAGGGAAAAGGGGCAGGTGTGTGTGTGGGGGAGCAGCTCAGAGCCCCCAGCTCTACTCACAAGACCACACGGGCTTGTTCTCAGGCAGGGAAACTGAGGAAGGGCAGCTGGCAGCTGGTGGCTGTCTGTGCTTTCCCAGCCTCAGGGCCACTGTTCCTGGGTCTCTCCTTGGAGATCCCTGAGGCCTGTGATGTGTGACTTTTCCCATGGGCACCCACTGCTGACCAGCAAGCCTCCTCAAGTCCACCCCAGAGGCCTCTTCAGTTGAAGCCTGTCCCCCGGAGAACATGGCTGCCATTGGCTGAAGACCACTATAAATTGCCAAGCCAGCTGCAGTTCTTTTATCTGGAGGCATGCCCCAGCGACTTCATACTTCAGGGGGTCTTAAGGGTGGCCTTACCACGTTGCCCCTGGGATGAAAAAGCTGTCAGGGATCCCCGTGCCTCCTGAGGAAGCGAGGCCTCTGCTGGTTGGGTCCTGTCCTTTCACTGTCTTTGGGAAAGGCGACCTGAAGGGAGGAAGTCCTTGCCCCAGGACTGCTGATTGTCATCATAACCGGCTGTGGCCCGAGGGGATCCTGGTATCTCTGTCCTGGCCTTTGGTGCTATTTTTCTTGAAAATGGAATGCCCAGATGACAAGAGAAAAACTCTTTGTTCCACTCAAATCACTGCAACCAGGGATTGAGTCTTACATCCGAGGGGCTGGCTTCCTCTCCCCTCCTCTGGGCTGCCAGAATCCAGGGCAGCGGCTCGGCACCGGGCTCCCAGGCCCCAGCTGCAGAGTCCAGCCCCTCTTACAGCAGGTCCCAAACCTCGCTCAGGCACGTTGCACTCAGGACTCCGGCTGTGTCCGTGCTCCACCTCTGCTATTATTTACTTAGCCTTTCTCCATAGTAAACCTGAACTTTATTTTAGTAAGCTTAAACTTATGTTAAAGGAGCTTTTTAAAAGCTTGAATCACTGTTTGATATACTTAGGATTTTTTCCTGACACACCAAATTGCTTATTCATCTCTAAAATTAAAAGACAAATATGTCTAAGGGCTGCCTCAAACTCTTCCTGCACGTGTCTATCAAGCCAGGCACTATTCTGAAATCCCCAGAACCATCGTGGGGAAGGCTGCCTACAGGGGCTGCTCTCTTCCGGTGTTCGTCCTGGACTGCACGGGGTGTGTTGGGTGGAGCTGGTACCTAAGGGGCCCAGTGAGCCTTGGAGACAGTCCCAGGGCAGCTTGGAGGAAATCCCAGCCCCCCACACTAGTACCACAGCGCCCTTCCAAAGGAGAGATGGACCCGTACACCTGGGGGAATAGTGCACATTGGAAACAAGTCACTCAACAGTACACACAGGACAAACCCATTCGTATTTTGTAGGGGGGAGGGGTGTGTGCGTGTAAATGTAGCACAAAGGGCTAGAGGACGCCCAGCCAACCACTGGACGAGATTTCACCTGGGCCGGCAGGGAGTTTAAAGGGGTAGAATGTGACAACTTCCACTGTTTGCCGTTAGCTTCAGTGTTGTGTGAATAACCAGATACTGTCCTGTGTTTCTAGTAGAATATTTTTAAAAGCTGATAACTATTTTCTTAAACAGAAGAAAGGTCCCTGGCGTGGGTGACAGAAGAGCTAGGTTCTAATCCAGACTGTGTAGACGAGATAATTGGCCTGTGACTCGAGACAAGCCTCTTGGTTTCTCTGGGCCCCAGGTCTCCCCTCCGAGCAGTGGGCCGGTAGCAGGGTGGTCGTGAGGCTCCACAGGAAGGCCTGAGACGCGCCTGCCTGCGGGGGAAGGGGTGGGCATCCAGCGCATTTCTGTGGATTTTTTTGTCACCTCGAGCCTGCGACAGAAGCCCTCAGTGGCTTGCCATTGTCCTCAGACTCCATCTAAATGTGGATTAGCACATGAAAGCCTTCCTGGCCTGGCTCTGCCAGTTCTCCAGAATACCAGCGATGGTTTCATCCTACATAGAAAACCAGGACACTGTGTGGTTTGGGTGTGCACGTCTTACTGCAAGACTTAACGATTATCTCCACCTTTGCGGGCCCAGTTATTATTCCACTCTGTTGATAAAAAGACCAATAATACCCAGCCCCCATTCACCGAAGGGACAGATGGCTTCCAAAGCCCCAGGGCAGGTCAGCCCCGCCTGCTGGTGTTTCAGCCTGACAGGTTGCTGCCGCCTGCACCCCCTCCCCCATCACGCCGCTGTCATTCCTCAGCAGGGCCCCTCTGGAACCATCTCCCTGCAGCCGCCGAGTGGTGACTCAGCTGGCTTGTAAAGCTCAGTTTCCTGGCACCCCGCCCTATGCTCCCTCTCGCAGTCACCCTACTCCTCCCTACGCTCTCTGCCCCGCTCTGTCTTTGCAGAACCTTTGGATCTGTAAGCGCCTGGGGCCAGTGGTGCCCCAGTCCGCAGCCCAGTGGCCACGGCTGAACCTAGAACTACCACACGGGGGAGCCTGGGACCAAGAAGGGGAGAGCCTGGGGGCGGGGTCTGTCCCTCCCAAGGGCGAGCCCCTCCCCTTGTGTAACCAGGGCTCAGGATAGATGCCTGCGCACCTCGCAGGGCATTCTGGGGCTTGGGTTCCCTCTGAAATGCTCAATAAATGTTTAGCAAATTCAACTGTGGCCCATTAACAACAGTAGCGACCTTTTGTTGAGTCATACCGTGTGGTCTACTTGTTTAATCAATTACTGAGGGATGTTGAAATCTCCAACTTTAATTGTGGATTTGCCTATTTTTCCCTACAGTTTTAGCTTCCTTTTTGAGGGGGACCCAGAAAAACTGGAATTGTCTTCTGGAGGGCGGGCCCCTTGTAGTACAGGCTTCCCCCACTAGGCAAATGTTCTAGGAACCCATCTGTATCAGTGCACCGGTTGGCGTTGTTGTGAGAGGCTGCATTCAGCTTCAGTGAATTTGTTTTGAAGACTCTTCCAGTGCATTCACAAGAGCACCTGCCCACACTGCTGAGTGTTCAGTAGGTTTTGACCAAAAACGCCGAATGATCCCCATGCCCCGCCCTCCCTGTTCACCTGATCTTGCCCTGAGCTATATTTTTTGTTTGTTTGTTTCCCTGGGTGAAAAAAAAGCCCTCAAAGGGAAACGTTTTGCTGATGTGGAAGAGGTGAAACAAAATGGCAGGAACACTAAAAGGCATCAAAATCGAGGCATTCAAAAAACCGTTTTGAGCAGTGGAAAAAAGCCTCGATAGTTGCATTGCACCAAATGGAGAGTATTTTGAAGGTGACTGAAGTTTAAACATGTAAGAATACACAATTTTTATAAATAAAATCCATTTCTTTGGGTTCCCCCTCATATTTTGAAGCTCAGTGACTAAACATTTAGGATAATTATTTCCTCTTGTTAATTGATCCCTTTATATTACTAAATGACCTTTTTCTAAAGGATGTTTTTCTGCAATTTTTGCTTGAGATTTATTTTAAAGATTTTGTTCTATTTTTAGAAAGAGGGAAAGGGAAGGAGAGAGGGAGAGAAACATTGATTTGTGAGAGAAACATTAATGGGTAGCCTCTCATAGGCCTTCCCTCTGGGGGCCTGGCCTGCAACCCAGGCATGTGCCCTGACCAGGAATTGAACCCACAACCTTTTGGTTCGCAGGCCAGTGCTCAATCCACTGAGCCACACCTACCAGAACACAAAATAATCTTCTTATCCCTGGTAATATTCTTTGCTCTGAAATCTACTTTGTCTGATATTAATATAGTCACTCCAGCTCCCTTTTGATTAGCATTAGCACGGTATTTCTGTATTCATTTTTTTACTTTTAGGATATTTGTGTCTTTGTACTTAAATGTCATTTCTTATAGACAGCAAATAGTTGGATGATATTTTTTTAAATCTGTTTGGATAATATCTGTCCTTTAATTGGGTTACTTAGATAATTTACATTAATGTGATTATTGATATAAGTAGATTTAAGTCTATGGGTCTTGCTATTTGTTTCCAATTTGTCCTATTATTTGTTTCCTTTTTCATTTTTGTATCTTCTTTTGGGTCAATTGAATGTATTCTAGGATTCTATTTTATCTCCTTTACTGCCAGCCCACCCTCACGTGCCAAAGGAATGAGCCAGTCCTCCAAGGCCCTCTCCACTCTGGCTATATCTGAGGCAGCCGTTCCCCGCCACCCCCGCCCCACCCTGCTCCCATTTCCCTCCATGCTCCAGAAGCCGGAAGTGCTGGCCACAGCTGTCAGGGATTTGACCTGGTAGGCAGCTGCCTCTCACGGGAGCTGCCCCAGAGCCCATCGGAGCAGCCCAGGCCAACCCATGGGAGCTCATTTCTGATCAGGCAGGGCCAAAAGATTTCCCAACTAGGAAGGATGTGAGGTCCTGGCTCTGAGGAGGCACAGAGCTCTAGTGCTTACTTCCCTAGAAGTCCTTGAGCACTGAAGACACTTCTCTGTGCTCCCCACAGCCCTCCCCTCTGCTTCTATCCTAGAAGCAGTGGCTGCCTGAGCTGACCTCTGGCTGGGCCAGGTCAGGCCTGAGACTCCGAGGGGACAACAAAGTCCTTTTCCTATGCGTAGTGGTGCAAGGCCTGGCCACCTCTCACACGGAGGGCCACGTTACTGTGGCCATGAGAGGACTGGTCTTGCCCAGAGAGGGACACCGAGGGATGCGATGGTTGATCAGACACACCTTTTGGGCTTCTTGAGTCTTCCTAAAGAAGACTCCTTGGGCCTGATTCAGACCCAGCAGGAGCTCTTTTGGGCCTCTGCCTCTCCGTGTAGCTGATGTCCCTGCCTCCGTGGCTTTAGGTGTCACGGCCCTATCGAAGCTGTTGGCCTAGCAGCCGAGCCGGAGGAGTGCCGTGTGGGCTAGAACCCTGAGAAAGTGAATCTTCTGTGAGTCTAACCAAAATGGTGTGCAGCCGCCTACCTCCTATAGCAGGAAGTCACCTGGGGAGAAATTGAGCTGTCTGTGGTGGCCAGTACATTTTGTGCTGTCAAATTCAACTCTCGGGGTGGAGGATGGTATTCTTAAGATGCAGCCCAGACACCAGGGAAAGGTTGCTCCTGAGAGGCAGGGGAAGGTGTGGGAGGTGTGGTTGCTATTGGCAAATGCGTCAGGAAGTCAGGAGGACAAAGGAGGAGGGTATTGACAGGCAAGAGCCAAACCACAAGAGGGCAGGGCGACTGCTGGGAAAGTGAATCAAATGTTGTGCAGCTGAAATGGACTGGTGCTTGACTGTGGCTGGAGATGGGTGCGAGCCACAGACGTGGCACGTGTTGCGAAGGGCCTTGAAGCACCCACTCAGAGCAGGGATATTGCTGGCGTCACTGGAGGGGGACAACAACTGTGATGGAGAATTGTCGGACATAGAGTCTGTATCTGCCGTGGACTTGCTGTGCGGCCACTCTGAGCCCCAGTTTACTCATCTGTGAATTACTTCCTGCAGTGTTGTGAGCATTAAGTGAGATAACAAAATGTGTAACAGCTCGGGAAGTCTAACATAATTTCTTATTTCACATTGGCCTACTGGACTGAACATTATGAGAAGGCAGGAACTACGCGTATGTCATACTCGGGCCTGAACTCGAATACCGAGGCTAGTGCTTGCCATGTCGAAGGTGCTCGGTGAATATTTGATAAGCAAATGTATGGAAGAATAAGCAACTAGAGCTTGACACATGATAAGTATTCCATAAGTATTAGTAGAAAACTGACTAGAAGCTTCTATGTTATAACAACTCTGATCAGATCTTGGCCTAGAAGGGCAATTCGGGCAACAAGGGGGCAGGCAGGGAGTTGGAGGAGGTACAGGTGGGAACAAGGGAAACTACTGGAAGGCTTTGCAGTAGTCTACACTGTGGCATTCGTGGCATTACAGGAAATACTGAAGGGGAAGGAGCAGGTGGAAGTGAGGCAGGGAACAGAGGGCTCAGTTTCTGGCCTGCAGAGACTGAGGCTGCAGGGAGAGGGTTGCGGAGTCAGTGAGCTACCTGGGAGAGAAAAAGTTCTGAGATACCAGTCTGTGAGGTTTAGTTGATACTGTTTGCACAGGTGAGACGTGTCACAGGTGCACAGTAGGAGAAGATAGTCAATGGCTGAACCCTGGAAAACCCCAGGAATTTAAAGGGAAGATAGGTGCACCAGCAGACTGAGGAAGTAGTTCCTGTCTTGTCTATGAAGCTACGTTTTCAGGCAGTCTGCCTGTTGTGAGAGCAGTCACAGGGTAAACTCTCGGTACCGCAGCGCTCCAGGAACCCATGTTCTGCAGCCGGACCAGCTGGGTTGGTCCACTGTGCGTGCACATAGCATGTGTGACTGTGTAAGTGACTTCATCTGCCCGAACCTCTTTTCCCCCTCTGTAGAACAGGGATGATAACTGTAGCTTGCCCATCGGTGTGTTGTAGGGATTAAATTAAATGGTTCACATCAGGTTATTAGTATAGTACCTGCACATACTGGCTACTAATGATTTTGAAATATGTTTCAGAAGTGGGGTCACACCTCACCCCAGTTTTCAGCCTCCAAATACTGATCTCCACCTCTGACATCCCTCAGCAGGATAGATGAGGAAACCTGAGGTTCCAACTTGCTCAAGATACCATATCAAGCTGGAGTTGGAGTTGGAACTAGTAGAATACCAGCTTCTGTCTAATATTACAGTTTTTCTGGAACGAACTGGCCACATGTCAGGATTTCATTTGAAAATGAAGAAAGCTTAAAATACTGTTTTTCATCATCTAACACTTTGAGATAGGACAGTCACCCATGGGCCATTCGGTGGGGCTTTCTGAACCCTAGCACAATGCCACGGATTTAAGGCTCCAGTTGTGCTGCTTAAGGTGCAGAGCCCTCCTCCTGAGCCCGGGGACGAGGAACAGCAGTTCACCTCCTTTGCGTGTTCACCTCCAGGGGCATGATAGGCATTGCGCAGGCTCTCTGTGACTTCTCTCCACCGCCCCCGCCCCGCCCGCTTGTCACTGCTGTTTGGTCCTTCACAGAGGAGAGGTCATCAGACACTGAAAGGAACCCCGTCTTTCTGTCTTTGGGACCCCGGAGCTTCAGTCTGGAGTTTTCCTCCTGGAGGCTGGCCAACTTATTGTATCATATATGATCTTCACAGATTTCTTCTAGTCCCAGGGTTCTCACCAGCACAGTCTGTTCTGCTGAGTCTTCACACGAGGCTTCCTTCCAAGCCTAGATTCACTGATGGATGAAGTGGGGCACGGAGACACTAACAAGGAGTTTGGAGGCGTTGAAAGTATGAGCTGTGATGAAACACAGTTTCCTCATCTGCAAAGAGGGGATGATACCTGCTGTCAAGGCTATAGAGCAACCTAGGTGAAGTAATGGGTGTTAAAAGGGCTTTGAAAAGCCCTATTCAGACATCAGGTTTTCATAATATTTGGGATGGCCTGGAGCAGCACCTAAAAGAACACAGTGTTGCTTAGAATGTTTCCTAATCAGGTCTGGCTTCTCCTGTGTTGCTCACAAGGAGAGACTCATGCTGACTCCTGGGGTACTTTGGCTTGGTGTTTTAAAAAAGAATATTAGCTGCATTTTAAGATTGCACATTTTGAATGTGTAACACTGCAGTTGCTTTGCAGAGGTCCCTGCGTGACTCCAAGGGCACAGTGTGGCCACAGAGAATCTGGGGCCTGTTTTTTCCTTAAGTACTAGATTCCCGCTGAGCAAGAAGTTCCTTTTATAAAGAAGAGTGTGTTCCTTTGTGGCCTGGACAAAGCAGGTGGGCTGTTATTAATGGCCCGAGGATCATGCAGAGCCCCTTTCTCTGCAGCATTCATCATCATGGCATTGGACTTGGAGGTACTGGTGAAGCCAATACAAGCTTCCTTTGCCTGAACCGTCGTCTCAGGGGAAAACCCACCAAAAAACAGCCTCCAAAATACTCATTTGAAGAAAAGATTGCTCCAGACAAAGCCAGAACCTACCTTCAATACCATTAATGCGAGCTCTTCCCCTCAAACACCCTGTAGCCCCCTCCCCGCCCCCTGTTGCCTACCCCCACTTATTATCTCCCTGTCCAGGGAGGCAGCTGCTGGTATTGAGGGTCTTCCGAGCCCAGGGTGGCCAGTGGCTGGAGTGCTGGCTCTCTGCTGCCTTGAGTTTATGCCTTCCAGGCCCTCACAGGCTTCTGGGAGAAAGATGGCATGGGAGGATGGAGCCAAACGGGGCTGCACTTTGAAACCCTCCGGAGCCCTGGCAGAACGGGTTCCTCATATGAGTAGCCAGAACTTTAGATGGAGCTGGGAGCATGGTGTCTGGGGCTGAGTCGAGCCCTCCGCCCAACTTGTGGTCCCGGGTGGCATTGTTTCAGAGCTGCAGGAAAAGCCTCCCAGACTTGGAGGGAGTCCGATAACCCCCCTCAGCCACTTCTCAGGGCTCTGGGGCCCACGGGCCATCGGACCCCGCAAGCACACAAGAGTCGCCAAGCTCTGGAGGTTTCGTCTTCTTTTTCTGGGACTTCGGGCGGCAGTGCACTGACAGATGGCAGAGCGCCCATCAAAACAGTCCTATCTCTGCTGAGCAGCTACATCACAGAGGTTAAGCGCATAGGCCCTAGGATCACACGGACCTGGGTCTCAGTCCCAGCACACATGTCCTCCTGTGTGACCCTGCGCCCAGTTCCCTCACGCATAAAACGGGAATCATAATCTCTTTCTCCAGGCTGTTGGGAAAGTTAAATGCCCGGCTGCATGTAAGTCACCCTCACACTTGGCCCTTCTTTGAACACTGTTGTACAAAGGTGATCTGGGAAGTTGGGGTCCGGGGGAGGTTGCCCTAACTGCTGTGAAGGATTCAGCCCTGGTCAAGAACGGTGTTCCTTCCCAGTCTGATGGGAAATGTAAATGAGCTGTCCATGGTGGTAATGGCAACGTCTGGCAGAGACCCCTCTTGGCCAGACCGTCAGGGAAATGCACAGATAATCCTGGTGTTGCCTACAGGCTCCTTCAGTATCCTGAGGTGCCCTGAAGTCAAGTTCCCCGGGGTGAAGGGCTGGCTTGCTTCTGTGGTTGCCATAACTTTGCATATGATTTGCATATGCTTGTGGGCTCTTGCAGTGTTTTCTGGCATTTCCAACTTAAAATATTGCTACATCTCCAGGCAGGCCAAATATTGATTTCCTTCTTCTCCAGTTACTTCTCTAACCACTCTTATTGACCTGGCTCTTTCACCCAATGAATAGGGAATGGGAGGGCGGAGTAAGAATGTGGATGGGGAAGCGGGGAGGGACAGGGTGGACCTTATAGCACGTTCAACGCAGTGAATGAGAGCTGTCATGGGTGAGGAGAATTGGCTGTTTGCAGCAGGATGAAGGGCGGACAGAGAATTTCCCCCCTCGGGTCCATCTGGGGCTGTTCCATCCCTACATCCTTTATCTGACCTGTGGTGCTCTAAGTCCACTGGCCACCGATGTCCAGTGGCACCCAGTGGGGTGGAGAGGCGCAGGCCTGGGGCAGAGGAGAGGGAGGTCGCAGTAACAGCTGTGCAGGGCTTTGAGGAACCTTGTGAGAGGAAGTGGCTTCGGAACCGCTCTGGCTGTACCAGGGGCAGGAAAGGCGCGGGGAGGCGGGGAGGCGGGGGAGGTGTCGAGATGGCGCTCTGCGCACGGGGCGAGGGAGGGAGCCGAGGACATGAAACCACAGAGACCCAGTGAGCCTGGAAGCGAGGCAGGTCCGATCCGTGTTCGCAGCCACTGGCGGCGCACGGGGAAGGGAACAGGTTACCCTGCCACCCGAGCTACGCCGGCTCCAGGGTGAGACGCGGCGGCGGCTGACGCCCGCTTGCCTGCCGGTGTAACTGACTGGCCCCGGCGGGCTTGGAGCTCCCGCGGGCAACCTGGGGAGGGCCCCGCCTCCCTGCGCACATCCCGAGGCTGCCCAGCGGATGCCCTCGCTGTCCCCGCCGGCTCCCGTCTAGATGACGGTGGACCGCAGCATGAGCAGTGGGTACTGCAGCCTGGAGGAGGACCTGGAGGACTGCTTCTTCACTGCGAAGACCACCTTCTTCAGGAATGTGCAGAGCAAGCGTCCTTCGAAGGTACGCTCTATGATCGAGTACAGTGGACTTTCAGGGGCGCGTGCTGGGGAGAATAACCTCTGTGGCCTCAGAGGGAAACGTTGCTCCTGGCAAACAGGCAATGTTGTTACCAGAGTGGCTGGGCAGTTGCCCTGGGGGACCCCCTGGCACTTGGCTGCACAGACCAGAGGTTGGGTCTAGAGCCCTTGGGAGACCGCCAGCACCCAAGATTCTCTTTGTAACCTCTGTTCGGCACTTCCTGTCCCTAGACCTTTTCAAAATGGCTCTCTAGGATTTTTGGCCACACTGGACTCATGGTTTGGCCACATGTTCACCTGTACCTGGGAGAGTGATGGGGCGACTGTTTTTCCCTTCCTTCCTTCCTTCCTTCCTTCCTTCCTTCCTTCCTTCCTTCCTCCCTCCCTCCCTCCCTCCCTCCCTCCCTTTCTTTCCTTCTCCCTTCCCTTCCTTTCCCTTCCCTCCCCTCCCCTTCCCTTTTCTTGTCTTGTCTTTTCTTTTCTTTACCCCCAAATTTGAGTTTTGAAGCTCTAGATGGGAAGCGGATTTCACGTGGTCCCTCTGCAGGATAAACACTCAGAGGCTAAGACTTCCGTGTTGTGAATGCTCAGACACTGTCTTAAAACCCAGTCTGGCAGCTTTGCAGAAGTCCCCAGTGTTTTTAGAAGCAAACTAAAATTTCTGTCCAACTACCACTTTAACTTCCTGGATTGGTCGGAAGTAACCAAGAGGGCTTTGCATGTGTTTCCTAATGGGGTTCTAGGTGCTTCCTAAAGTTGTCAGCCCTCGACACCCAGCACACCTGAGTCCCCTGGCCAGGGGGCCCGGGCCGCACCCTCCCAGTTCCTGCACAGCCAGCAAATTGCCACAGACCTGGTGGGAGTGGTGAGAGAGCTCTGCTTATTTATTTAGTTTATTATTTATATGAGAGGGCTCTAAGCCAGGTCCTTGGAGAAGTTACCTAAAAGGATCTGTTTGTAGACCAAAGTGCGCTGCTGTATTATTTCACAGGCACATGCAGGCTCGTCATTAATTTAGCAGCCCTCTCCGTGTAGAGTTAACCCTAAACTTCTCCGGGCCTGACTCTGAGGCTTCCTTTATGAATGATCCATCTTGCCGGTAGACCCGGCATTGGCTAGGCCCTGATATCAAACAAGCAGACCTTCCAATTGTCTGAGGACTCCCAGGAACCAAAGTTTTTCACTGTAGCATTCGAAGGAATTTACTAGAACTGGTCCCTCGACCCCCATGCCTGTTTTCTGGGTCTCTCCGCTCATGAGGCTGGAGAGCAGGGCTTGTTCTGGAGGGCAGCGGGCAAGGCCGGTAGGCTGAAGGGAGGGCTTATGCAGAGCAGCATGGCTGCGGAGGGGAGGCGTGCTGCTGTCTTTCGGTTCTTACCTGATATGTGGATTTCCCCCGGCCCGCCCCCGCTCCCCCCAGACACAGGCACTCCAGCTTTCTGAACCCTTTAGACCAGCGGCTCTCCATCTCAGCTGTACCCTGGAATTAATTGGGGAGCTTTAGAAAATGGGGGTATTGGATCTCACTGCTGGGAGTCTGGTTGAACTGGCGTGGGATGCAGCCTGGGCATCAGGATCCTGAAAAGCTCCCCAGGAGATTCTGATGTGCAGCTGAGGTTGGGAACCATTGCTCTAGAGCAGGGGTGTCCAACCTGCGGCCCGTGGGCCGCACTGGGCTCAGGGTGGCTATGGATGTGGCCCAGAGACACTAAAAGGCTGGACACCCCTGCAGAGTGTTTTGCTGCTGCCTGCGGAGGAAATGGTTCCTGTTTTTAAAACAAAGTTTAGCAGCCGCACTTACTCCCAGCCAGGCTTTAAGCCCCTGGTCCCAGAAGGTGGGCTTTTTGCATGATTGGTGGAGGAAGGCACACCACAAAGCTGGGGTTTCCCTCACTTGGCAAGTGAAACAGCTAGCTGTTTCTGGTGTTTCTTGGGAGAAGTAGAACGATTTGACAAGAAAATATGCTGGGGTGGGGGATGACTCATTCCTTGGCCCCAAACAACCTTCTCTGTTTATCCCCCGCCCCCCACCTCTCCTTCCTCACCTTCCTCCTGAAAATGCACCCAGGTTTGGTGTCCACATCCACTCTCCCTTTACTGTGGCTCTTAATCCAATGCATTCTGCTAGGCCTCTGAGTATCTCCCTACCTCATGTTGCCCAAGCCTGTGCTTGCCCCCCTCAAAGCGGGGTGCGGGGGGTGCGGGGGTGTTTACCCCTTCTAAGAAACTCATCTGGTTGAACCTCAGACAGGGCTTAATGCTTCCCAAAAGGAAGGGTGGTGGGCATGGCCCCTCTTACCCCTGGTCTCTGCCTAACTGGAGTATGAGGAGAATCCTGACTGGTGATTCAGAACTGCCCACAGGCACGGTTCTGCTGGGCACCAGGCTAGCATTCAACACAGTGCTCTTTGGGGAAGGAGGGAGGGCAGACTCTGCTGGCAGACTGGCCCTGGGGTGGCCCCGCTGGCTCAGGGAGCAGCAGGGGTGCGTGTGGCTGACTGAGGAGGTGGGTGAGCTCACCCAGGTGTTTCAGTCTTTCGTCCTTCTGAGTGTTTCCCTCTTAATAACATTTGCAGCTCTCCTCTCCCTTTGAGCACTTCTGGAAAGGGTTTCCAAAGAGATCAGCCAGACCTGACCCCACTCTGACCCCTCGCTGTGCTTTCTGCCTACCTAAAGAGAGATGGCATCTGAGCTCCTAAGGGAATTTCTTTTCCTGTATCCAAGGAAAGGCATTTATGTGTGTCCCTGTCGCTGAGAGACAGAGGCCCCCATATGGGAGAGGCTGAGCCAACTTCTATAAATAGCCTTGTCAGGGTGACCTGCGTCTGCGCTGGGCATGGGCCTGGCTGGAGCAGAGCTGTGGGGAAGCCCCCACCTGGCGGCGGGGGGGGGGGGGGGGTGGGGGGGGCGGGGGGGGCGGGGAGGGCGGGGAGGGTGGGAGCATCACTATCGGGCCTCCAGGGAGTTCCCGGAGGGAACTTTCTCCCGTCCCTTTGGTGGGAGGTGGGAAGGTGGAGAGACAGCAAGTGAGCACGTGGAAACAGGCCTGGGCCCTGGCCCCAGCTTGTTCTTGCCGTTCAGAAAATGGCAGCTTCCTGGGGCGCTCCGCCTCATCTGAAAGAGGCAGGGAGGCTTTGAGTCACACCAAGCGCAAGCTCAGGAGGCTGAGGCCGTGCTCTCTGGGCACTTCCCCTCACTGGGCACAATTAGGTTGCATTTCCTGGGGCTGTGCATGTCTAAGTGGGGTTCCTGGCGGCTTGTGGGGGAACCCACCTGTGTGCTCAGTGGCGAAGCGCATGAGTACCCATGGCCGCCCCAGTCTCAGGTGCTGGAGTGTCGAGGGGTGGGGGTCATCCAAGGGCACACAGCAAGTTTATAGTGGACCCAGGGTGACAGCTGCCAGCCCAGAGATTTTTCTGTCTTAGTCGACAAAAGGCAGGATTTGGCATTTGTCAGGCTGGCGACTGTGGGGCCAGTTGCCCCTTTGTTCCTGTCTGGGATCTGACCCTGGAAGTGGGGCTGACTTCTACTCCATTCAGGCCCCTGAATGCCTGTAGGTGTGGTTCTTTGGGTTTTGACTTTGGAGCTGGGATGCAGGTCTTCCGCCAGTTCAGCAGGCTCCAGGCCCCAGGCATTGATGCTGTGCAGAGCATCTGGTGAGCACTGAGGCCTTGCAAAGCCTGCTTCTTGCAGAATGTCAGAGCTAAAAGGGACCTGGTCTAGGATCTCACCTCACAAATGGAGGAACTGAGGCCCAGAGAGTAGGGAAGACTCCATCAGGCCACGTATCCGGTCGCATAGAACCAAGACTGATACACCTCTTGGACTCCTTGTCAAGTGCTCTTCTTGGTCCTCTTTACTCAGTGAGTGTCTGGGACAGATTACAGTACTTGTCCTCTCAAAACCTTGTAAAAATGCAAAGATCCAAATAACCTCAGGCTGGGAAAGCTGTCAGAGGGCCCCTCCCACCCCTCCGTCCCATAGGCACACTGGCCAAAGGGACACTGGTCCTACGTTTAACACTAGCAGGGGGCCCCTGTCATCAGCTCCAGAGTCTTACTACTTGAATCATTTAAAAATTCTTCTTGCTGCCTATCCTAAAATACCACTTGCCAGAGATGCTCCCTGTGTGTGTTTTCTTCGTAGATACGGAGAATAGAAGGTTGACCTTATCTCTGGTTAAATATCACACTTAAGCACATGTAGAACACACCCCCATCCTCCATCTCCCCGACCCTGCAACTTTCTCTGCTCTGTGCGGACACTACTGAAGAATTCAAGGAAGATGCAAAGAGGGAGGGGTCTCAGAGGGCAGAGTACCAAGCCACTCGGGTTCCATTCCTGCACTCGTCCCATCTTCTCTTGTCTGGCCAGTCGGCCCCTCCCTGGACAGGGCCTCTGTGGCAGTCAGGGACGTCAGCCGAGCTTGCCCACCCCGGGTGCAGCCAGGGAAAGCCCCACCGTGGTGCCAGCAGCCACATGCCAAGCCTCAGGCACAGCACCTGGCCCTGACCTTTTTGGCATGAGAGAAAAGAAAAGAACTCTAAAAATAAGTTCCAAATTGGAGCAATAAAAATAAAATAAAAATCTTCAGAACCTCTGGACCAGTTAACTACGTTTTTTTATGTGCTGTCATCTCAGAAGCCTCCACAGCCCAAGATGGACCTCAAAGGACTTTTTGAGGCACCCAAGGTCTCCCCTTCAGGCTGCGGTCCATGCCCCACTCCTGTTTTCTCTGGTCCTCGCCTCTGCTGCTTGTCTCTGCAGAGATGGTCTGCCCTGTAAGATCAGGCAGAACCCGCATTCCCTTCAGGTCCAAGTACTGGTTACAGCAGCAGGCGCTGACTAAATGCTTGTGTCCTGTGTGATCTGAATGGACTAACTTGTATCAAACAATCCCTGTTTTTTAGTTGTTGAACAGAATCAAGTTTATTTCTCCTTTAAGTAAAGTTACATTGGCAGGTGGGGACCCACAACAACACATGGGAAATTCTGCCCCTCAGGCCCGGAAGTGGTGTGTTTTTTACACCCACATGCCATTGGCCAGACCTCAGTCACATGGCCACAGCTAACCACTGTGGAGGTTGGGAAATGAAGTACAGCTGTGAGCCCAGGTGGGCCAGGAAGCCAGTTGTGGTGAGCCTTTGGCTGCCTGTGTCGCACATCCTCCTGCCTCCTTCTGTGCCAGCCACCTGTGGAAGTGCTGCTCATGCTTTCTTGGTGAAGGGTTATAGCCTCTGTCTCTTTGACCTTGTACCTGTCCTTCATCTGTCACTGAGGATGTGCCGTTCCTGGAATGGGGTCCTGTCTCCCCTGAGTACCCTGGGAACGCCTCGAGGACCATGCTTTTCCTTGCTCGGCACTTCCCTGGTTCCTCTGTGGCACCTGAAGCTTTCGGTGCTGCCGCTGCATTGGAATCAGCCTTTGGACCACTTTCTGAAAGTGGAGATGAAGGGGCCCCACACCAGACTTACTGGCTCCTGAATGTTTGGAGGTAGGACCCTCAAATCCACTTTTTAAGATATGCCCCACAGGTGGTTCTCACATATACCAAAGTCTAGGGACCACCTGGTGCAGGAAACATTTGGTGACAGGCTGATTGCTTCCATTGCAACAGAAAACGAGCATTTACCACAGATTCCAGAGAGGCTCCTGGGCTGGAAATTGAAGCCCAGAGGTGAAAGGATTTGTTTCTGGTCACACAGCTAAACAGAGACAGAACTGAGGACTTGGGGCTCCCCGGTTCCTGCTCAGAGCTGTCGGTCACTCCCACCATAACACACTGACCTCAGGATCGTGACTGGCGCGAGCGGTGGCGGAGCGGCACAGAGCTGCGGGCTGTGTCCTGGCCTCTCATCCCAGCTCCCGCTGACAACTGAGGGGCTGTGGCCAAGTCACTGCTACCTTCCAGGCTCAGGTGCTTCCTCTTGTCCTCTCCGCAAGGACACAGGTGACATGAGCCTGTCATTTTCTTCCTTAACTGAGAGTCCCTCATCACTTTGTACAGGATCAGATCCTTCTTCCCAGTTTCTCATGGGACCGGAGGGATTTCAGGCACTGACCCCCAAGTTCTATAAAGAGTGAGGACCTCCCTAGCTTGGGGTCAGGAGGAGGCCCTGAGTGGCTACCGTGAGTCCTATCTTCAGGACCACCTGGGACTTACTCGGGACACCCTCACTGCTGTGTTCAGATTCCTCCCCTCCCAGCTGCCTGTCTTTCTTCACTTATCCTGACTCTGCTGGCTTTTCCTTACAAAGCAAGTCCTGGGACAGCTTTGGGCACATACAACAGCCGCCTGCCTAAGTAGTTCAGGGAGAAAGGAAGAAAGATTATACACTGAGATCAAGCCCTGAATTCCAGCTCTTAGTTCACACTGTCAAGTGGCACTCTGGATCCAACTGCTAGCCCAGGAGCCTGTGTGGGCTCCCACCTTTCTTCAGCTCTCGACTTGCCAGGTCACCCACACCTGTGCACTTTCTGGCTTTAGGATCCTCCTGTGTGGAGGACCCAGATTTGTCATCACCCAGGGTCTCGGCGTCCTCTTCGAGATGGCTCAGTCTACCCATAAAAGAGCCTGGGGACCCAGGCCTGGCCTGATAGATTCCATGGGGACCAGAGGACCAGATAAATTTGCTAAGATCAGGAACATTCAAGTTCAGGACCAGGAGGAAGAAGGGAGCCGTAGTGGCAGAAAACTTCAGGCTTGAATCGCTGAGACTGTGGCTTCTGTCCGTCGTGCTGTCCTGGCGGTCTCTCCTCTCTTCTTACCCCTCCCCAGTGTGCGTGACCGGGCCCATCTCTCTTCCTGGCTCTAGAACATTTTCCGTAGCCTATTGGAGATTTCACATGTCCCTCAGATACCTACAATTTAATGTCTTGAACCAGCTCATAGTCTGGCCCATGGCTCATTTCTCACAGCCCCTCCATCCTAGGGGCCCACCTCCGAGACCTCAGGGTCTCCCCTCCTCCCTTCCGGTCTGCTGCTCTGGGCTCTGCCTCCACAGTGTTGCAGATGTCAGGTTCCTCCTTCCCATCCCCACCCTGCTCTGTGGTGGGTGTTGTCGCTTCTCACCAAATGCTCCAGGAGGTCATGCAGCCAATTTCCATCTGCTTCCCTCTTCTGAGTGCCCTGCATGCTGCTGCCAGGGGCATGTCATCCTGGTATCTCAAAGCCTGCAGATCCTCTGCTGCGCTTCCAGAGCGAAGCCCACACGTGGTTCCTGCTCTCATATAACATCCAAAGCCCTGCAGCCCCCAGCCTCAGTCAGAACACTGTGTTTCTCACTTTCTTATGCACTAAGCACCAGGGCTGGGTGACACAGAGGTGGGTAAAACGTGGTCTCCACGCTTAAAGACTGCATGGTGCCCACCGCTCTGTGCCACACACCCCAGTCCCTCCCCTCTCCCATCCATGAAGTGTGGGGATCCGGGCCCCTGGGCGGAGGGACATCAGGAGGAAGACACTGCGCTTACCCTGCGGCCACATGGCTCTTCTCAGGACAGGGTGGCAGCTCCCCAGACAGGGAATATGGAGGGACTGGGGACAGGCTGGCAGTGACAGACAGTGACACAGCTGCAGCAGCCACAGGGAAGGGTACAGGAGATTAACTGAACCTCTGAAAAGCCGAGTCCTGGAGGTGGAGGAGGCTAGTAGGGGTCATCACAGCCATTCCCGTTTGCAAACAAGCCTACACGTCACCCACTGCAGGCAGGGGGAGCGAAGCTGTGCTTATGGCCACCATCCTCCTTTGACCCGCTTACCAGTCCTTCCTGACCCAGGGTGCCAGGCAGCGTGATTTCAGCTGGTTGCATTCCTTCTACATGTGGGGCTACCGTCGTTGGCAAACAAACAAACAAACAACACAGAGGAGGTGGCAGCAGAGCACTTAGGCCAGGCAGATCACACTGGCAGGATTTCTGTTGCTATCAAGCCAAACGACTGGCAAGTTCACTGAAGTGCTATGTGCAGGGGGCGAGGCCCCACCCACATTTGTCCAGCGTCAGCATACACACTCTTTCCACTACCCACATGGCATCCTGAGTGAGATCACGTTTTGAAAGTCTCCAAATGAGCTCGAATCACCCATCTCAAACCCTGGTGGCCTATTGTAGGAAGCTATTTTTCTCATTCAGCCAATTCCCTGATGCTGAAATCCAGGCCATTTTTTTTTTCTGTTTTTGTTTTGGGAAATCTGGGTCACCATACTCTATTGTGGTCACTTCACCAACCTCCAGTTCGTGAGCCCCTCAGAATCTTCCTCAGCCGCAGGCTCTCCAACCCCGTGAACAGTGGTGTTGGACTATCCCCTATGCTGTGATGTGGAGCTGGGTCTGCAGGGCGCTAGCCTTGCAGTGAGAGCGTGAGGCAGAGCCCCTCTGCGGCCGAAGACATGGGGAGGCAGCAGGCATGTTTAATATGCACAGTTGCACACGGTGGGGCAGGTGGGGGCTTGTGAGGAGAATGTGGGTGCTGGTGACGTGGGGTGTTAGAGAGCATTTCTGCTTGCGACTCGAGCGCTCCCTTCTTTGCTTCCCAAATATCGCACATCTTTCTCTCCTCTCCCTCATTTTGATGGGCTGTGATTTTCTGGGCGAGGGACCCTATCTGGTTCATCATTATGTCCCAGGCACATGGTAGGTGCTTAATGCACATTTGATAAGGAGAAGTGGGCTTGGGGCTTCTTTCGCAGTAACAACAGCCCTCAGAGGCAGCTACTCCGGGGGACGCGCGGGCGAGTGCTTTAGGGCAAGGTAGGGGTGAAAGCTGATCTCAGGACTGTTTTAAAGGAAAGCTTGTTAGATTCTGGATGCAGAATCAATAGTTTTTTCCAGTAACTATGGAAATAAAAATCTCACTGAGTGAGCAGAAAATGCAAAGACGACTTTCCAAACATACAGCACCCCCCTCCATCCCGTCTGTGATTGCTCAGCTGTTTGCCCTGGCGGATGAGGCCAGGCAGGCCTGGGTCCGTAAGCAAGCAGACCCTGGCACCTGCTGGCAGGAGTTGGCTTAGGCCTTCCTCAGCGGAGGCCTCCCGGGGGCTGGACTAGAGGGGCCCAGGTGAGGAGGTGGGAGAGGGTACTGTGACAGGTTTCTCTCGGACATGGGCAGTGGCAGGTCAAGGGGGAGGAGCCAACACACTCCTCTTCTGTCTTACTTTGCCAGTTTGATTCTGCGCAAGTGAAGATCCCAGTTCAACGACCCTAGCAGATGGAGCCTTCTCAGTAGGCCCAGGTGGAGCGGGCACGGGTGTGCGGCTCAGGGGCCCCAGGACGTCAGTGAGCCTGACACTGGCCTGGGAACCTGAGCCTTCACTCCGAGTGACGCCAGGAAGCATGCATGCTGGTCGAGGCCTCACCTTCTCCTTCCATGAGATGGGAAGGCTCGCCCCTCCGGTGGAGAGTGAGTGCTAAGGGCCGCCCAACGTTTGGTTGGGAGGACCTGTGCAGAACTTCCCAGGCCTGGGATAATAAAAGATGTTTTGGGAACTGCAGATAGGGGTTGAATTCGACACAAGGAGGTGGGGTTCATTATTGGGTGTGGCGGTATAAGGCTGTGTTCTCAGAACCAAGAACAGGTGGGAGCGAGGGGTCTGCTGGGAAAGAGTTAAAATGTGTGCCAATAATCATTGATCATCGGGCCTTGATGTGGGTCAGGCCCCGTACTAAGTGCTCTGTGTGCATAGACTCATTTAACCCTCATGACAACTGTACATGGTTTCCAGTTAATTGCAAGGAAACTGAGGCACAGGAGGGGGCAAGGAAAGTGTCCGGGGTCACACAGCAGTGAGCGCAGGTCCAGGATTCAGGCCCCAGGAGTCTCGTGCCAGAGCTCCTGGCCCCTAACCTGCCCTGCTTCTCCAACAGCACTTTCCAGAACTGTCCAAGAAGTCAAAGCCCCAGCAGAGAAGTGCAAAGTTGCCCCCAGATGCTGTCCTGCGTCAGCAGCATTCATCTCGGAGTCAAGAAGGGCGGTGCGCTTTGCCAGACCGTTTAGGAAAGGGAGGAAATCAAACGTCCCTGCCCGTGAGCCTTTAGGACACAGTGAGAGGACACACACATGAGGACTCAGAACTACTTAACGACCAACTAAGACACGTTTTAGTATCACAAATGAATCCCCAGGCACCAGCGTGGGGTGGGGTTATCGGGCAAGCAGCACTGTGACAAGAGGACATGTGTGGGCTGGTGAAGAGGCTCCAGCCGCTAGCATCTCCCCACCCCGCAAAGCTGCAGGCACAGGTGGGGCTTCCCGGCAGAGGGAGACAAGAAGGACTGCACTCCCTCTGGCAGGGCAGCGCAGGCTGGTGTTCTGGCAGCCGGCGCCCGTGCCGAGCCGCCTCTCCCCTCCTAGCACGTGCGGGCACCGCAGGCAGGCTGGGCGCTGGGCGCTGGCTCCACGTGCAGCTCTCCACCTCTGAGTTCTCTGAATCATGTGTGGTGCTGATCACCCTGTCCTGCCGGGAGCTCCAACCCAAGCCAGATCCAGCAGGTGGTGGGACAGGGTGCACCTGGGCTGGACAGTCATGGCACCTACGACCTGTCCAGCCCAAGAAAGGCCTACACTTAGAACCAGTGAGCTGGGCTCCTAAAACCACCCCTTTCTCATGACCCAGTGATTCTGCCAGGTTTGACTCTATGGCTCTCAGAGCACATGGGATTCTACATGAAGCTGAGGAGCCTGTACTCAAAGCCCCCCTTGTGAGGTGAGGAAGCAATTTAGAGGGTTGGCACGGACAGCTCTGAAGGTGAGCCAAGCTCCAGCTCCCAGCTCAATGACTTCGAGAGCACACCACGACTCTGGCCTGTGGGACAAAGAGGACACAAGGTCCAGTGTTCCCCCAAATCTTCCTTTCTCTCTTGCATCCATTCTCTAGGGGTGGTTGAGGTTGGAAAGCCTGACGTGGCTTCTTGACCACGGGGTGGAGACAGAGTGGTGGGAGAGCATCTGAAGCAGCTGGAAAGTCCCCACAGCTTAGGTCACCTAAGGACTCAGGTTGCTTCGGAGTGTAGGTGATGGGACCCTTTCCTCTCCAAGCCCCTCCCAGATCTCTGGGCTCAGGCTTCTTGTCTCAGCCATGCTCTGGAGAGTCACCTGGGAAGCACCTACCTACAGCAGCCCCTCTATGCTGGGCTTCTGTCCGTATCATCCCAGTGTCCAGGCTCCTCTCGGTGCACCTGGCAGGAGGGTGGCCTGTGTCTAGGAAAGAGCCTGCTCCTGGAGGTCTTGGCACAGAGGTCTTGCTTAGAAGTGAGGTTGACTCCTCACTTGCTTAGAATATAGAGAGTAGGGGGAGTTCCTGACTCTATGGGAACCAAATGAAACCAGCTGGTTACATGGCCTGCAGGTTCCCCTGACCTTGGAATATTTTTTATGGTAACAAATATACATAACAAAATTTTATCATTTCAGTCATTTTTAAGTGTACATACAGTTCGTGGCATTGAGCACGTTCACACCGTCGTGCAACCACCACCACCCTCCACTGCAGAACGTTTCCATCCCCCGCAACTGAGCCTCTGCACTCATTCAACAGTCCCCCCTTCCCCCCCAGAGCCCCCAACGACCACCAGTCTCCTGTCTGTCTCTGTGAATCTGGTTACTGTAGGAACCTCAGAGAAGTGGAATCATAAAGTGTTCGTCTTTTTGCGTCTTGCTTATCTCTCTTAGCACAATATCTTCAAAGTCCATGCATGTTGTAGCATCTCAGAATGTCTTGCCTTTTACGGATGAACAATATCCCAGTGTACGTATGTGCCGCATTTTGTCCGTTCATTCACCATCCGTCAGTGGGCTCTTCCACCTTTGGCTGTTGTGAAGAATGCTGCTGGGACTGTGAGCGTGCGTGTAGTAGTTTGAGCGCTGGCTTTCATTTCTTTTGGGTAGATACCCGGAAGGAGAAATGCTGGATCATATAGTGATTCTTGTTTAGTTTTTTGAGGAATCACCATGCCGTTTTCCATAGCAGCTGTTCCATTTTCCGTTTCTATCCGCAATGCATAAGGGTTCCAATTTCTCTGTCTCCTTACCAACATTTATTTTCTGTGTTTTTGATAGTAGCCATCCTAGTAGGTGTGGTTTTGGTTTGCATTTTCCCAATGACTAGTGATGCTGAACACTTTTTCACGTGTTTACTGGCCATGCATGTGCCTTTGGACACATGTCTATTTGAGTCCCTTGTCTATTTCCTAATTGGGCTGTCTTGTTGTTGTTAAGTTGTAGGGCTTCTTTACACATTCTAGATATCGATTCCTTATCGGACATATGGTTTGCAGTGGAATCCTCTTTAATTCAATTCTGAAAGAGCTCAGTCCAGCCTCAAGGGGGCCTGGAGTCTGGGCCGGGACATGGAGACCCAGTCACCACACCCCCCATCTTCCCTCAGTGCTCTGGTTCTGGATGCTCTGGGAACACAGAGATGGAAGAGGTGCAGCCCCTGGCTTTGGGGTGCTCCCGGGCTAATGGGGGAGAGGTTTTGGACACAACAAACACTACTGTACAGAGGAGAAAATCAGTGCTGAAGTAACTGAGGTCCACTAATGGTAGATAGAAGCAGGGGACTGAGGAACGCATCCCCGAAGGGCAGGTCAGTCCCAGGTGTGGGGCATTCTCTCAGATAAGAAGGATGTCTCAGGCTGAGTGGTCAGACTAAGGGGTCGGGGGACTGAAAGGAGACCTACCTGGGGGAGGGGACAGGGACTGAGATGGAAAGCCAGTGAGGAAAACCAACCTGAAGGAAGACCTCAGGCTTAGGTCTGAGAAGTTCTGGAGGGCGTGAGAAGATGCCCCCAAATCCCTGCGGCCATCACAGTCCAGTGGATGTTGTCACTCTATTTGGCCTGGGTTACACATTGGATCCAGGCCGACTGTGGATAAGGATCCGCTGGGACCCTTATACGACTGAAGCCTTTTCATTTCTTTCCGTGGGGACAGATGTGCCCACATGCATGTGTGTACACACATGTCCAGGTGTGTACTTCATGTGCATGTATATATGTCTTACTATCTCTTTCTCTTCAACTCACTAAGCAAATGTTTGATGAGCCTCTCCTGTGTCTCAGGCACTGAGCTTGCATTCTGGGATCAACCTGCAGGGAAGTGTGTGAATCTGCAGAGGCAGCCAGGCTAGCTCTGTCCGGGCCACAGCCAGGCAAGGGGGGAGTATCAGGGAGACATGGGTGCAGCTTGACAGACAACAGAAGAGCAAGCAGTGCCTGGGGCCCACAGGAGAGAGGACGAGAGAGGGAGTCCCGTCAAATGTGCTGGTTTGCCCAGGATTGCACTGGTTTTAGCGCTGCAAGTCCTGCATCCTGAGAAAACTCGTAGTCCCAGGCAAACTGGGACAGTCAGTCACCCTATTTGGGACTCAAGAGCTGAAAGCACCACCAACTTATCCATGAGTCACGGTTGGCACGCAGTTCCAGGGGCCTACAGTACTCTAAGGATCCACAAAAAAGGATTTAATTTCTTTTAAAATCAGGAGGAAAAAAATGAACTTTTAGATTGAAGAAAATATTTCAATATATGACTTTCATATATTTATCTTTATACCAATGCTATCACAAAAGATAATTTACAATAATTTCTTTAAAGGTTTTATTTATTTATTTTTAGAGAGAGGGGATGGGTGGGAGAGAGAGAGGAAGAGAAACATCAATGTGTGGTTGCCTCTCGTGTGCCCCCTATTTGGGACCTGGCCTGCAACTCAGGCATGTGCCCTGATTGGGAATTGAACCAGTGACCCTTTGGTTCACAGCCCATGCTCAATCCACTAAGCTACACCAGCCAGAGCTAATTTACAATAACTTTTTATGGAGGAAAGGGCCCATGGCCCTGAAGACCAAAGTGCTTAGGATGCACAAGAGCCATAATGCGGCCACTACTGAAACGCCTGTCAGGGATCAAGGGTAAAGCAAGAGACCTCCCACACTGGGTCCATCCCCAACAGACTTTCCTTTGTGCTGCTGGACAAAGGACCACTGATGACAATGGTTCACTAGCTCCCATTGAGTGCTTACTCTCTACTGACATTGTGCAAAGTACTTCCAATGTGCAGTCTCATTTCATCTCTACAAATGTATAAGGAAGGCTTTGTTATATGCATTTCACAAAGAAATCTTAAGTCTCAGTGAGATCAACTTGCCCTAGTTCACAGAAGATCAAGACCAAGGCCGGCAAAAGCCAACCTGTAGCCAGTGTGCAGGGCAGCATGGTCTAGTGGTGAAAAGCAGGGACTCCGTGTAAGAACATGCATCCCTCCTGGTGTTGTGGAAGGACGAAATGAGATTGTGACTGTGAAGCCCTGAGAGCAGAGCCTGGCTGTTGGTGACCTTTATTATTATAACGAGACACTGTAGGACTGGAACTTAAGTCACTATAGCTTCAAAGCCACAGTGCTCACCCAGCCTCCTGTGTGGAGCTACTGTTCCCTGGTTCTGACTCTCCCCACTACCTTCTCTGGCTTGTAGACTGAGATGGTCACCTAAAAGAGTGAGGGACACTGTGGCCAGGCATACCGGCGTCCTGGCAGGTTCGCTGACATCACACCCATACTCATGGAACCAACCTGGGCTGCCTAGGACACCGCTGGGGCTCAGTGCCAAACTGTGCTGTGCTTGTTTGGTGTTTCACCCTGCATGTATCTGTCTTCCTTCCTCAGATAACCTGGGCTCCTGAGGACAGGGACCACCCCCTCGGTTTCATGTCCCAAGGTGCCTTTCACAGTCCTCAACCCACAAGGCAATTCAATCAGTTACTGCTGACTGACTGTCTACATTGACCGTCTGCTCTATTCCATCTTTGGGGGTTTCAGTCTCTTTCCATTTTCTCAAATACCACCCCTTGTATTTTCCCTGCTTCTCTCCTACATTCCCCCCACCCCAAAGCAGCTCAGATCCCACTTGGTTCTGCTGGGATAGATGGCTCCATGCGGAAGCCCCTTTCTTCCTTCCTCTGTTGGGAATAACCTAGTGGAGAACGCAGTTCAGAAGTTTCTAACCCTTTCATATATGGGACGTTGCACAATTCATAGAGGGACCTGTGGGAATCACTGCTTCACTGCCAGGGGCTGCTGGGAAAGCCATCCAGGGCACTGGCCCTTTGGGACTTGGGAGGGGGCCCCAAGGTGAGGCTACATGGGGCTTCCTCTTTCCCATCTGGTTGAACCCATCACAGAGGGACCCGGGAGCCTTGAATGTGGTCTGGACATTCTGGACGCAGCCTGCATCAGGGGCTGCCTGCTGTTTCTTCCCTTAAAGGTCCCTATTTAGGACAGGCCTGTCAGAGACGCCAGGTGCCTGGGGTCAGCCCCGCTGTTGGGCTGCCAGACAGAGTGGAAGGTGTCTGCAGATGGTCATTCTCACGCTGTAGATGCCTCAGGCTCTTCTCCCCACCACAGGCCTGGAGATGTTTCCACGTGAGGGGCATGAAAATCGCTGCTGACAGAGTTGCTAAGAGCCAAGAAAGAGGAAATGTGGCAAAGGTTCATGGTGAATGGCTTTTGGGGGACTTCTTGTTTTGTTTTCTTGAATCGTACGCGTTAAGAAGGCACAGACCTACTTGAGCTCGGCCCAGATGGGCTCTTGCTGATGAGCAGAGAGAGCAAGTTATGAGTCATGAAACAAGCAGAGTCACAGAGGTTGGAACTGTTCTTAGAACTGTTTGAGACCAGTTATCACTCTGCAATTCGGACAAGCCCAGCTACCCTCCTAGAGGCCCCCAGCCCCACACCCAATTCTCTGAAATAGAAGAGGAAGCAGTGATGAAAGAAACCACCCTATCTTATACATGAAATCTTAGAGCTGCAAAGGGGCCATAGAGCCTCTCTGGTCTTACTTCATGATTTCACAGATGAGGAAACAGGCCCTGAGAGAGGAAGTGGTTCTCTGGAGATCGCAGGTCATTCGGTGGTCTGGCATTTGTTTTCACCAGGAAACTGCAAGGAGCTGAGCCAAAGGGCTGGCCTCCAGCCAAAGCCCACAGCCCCATGCCACCCACACCGTCTTAGCATCATCCTCTTGGGGTATAGGTTGGTGGGAGGTGCTTCTGCACCTGACTGGCGTCCATGGCGGGGCTCCGGGCTGGGAATCACCCAGGCTGCTCCTCCCTCTCCCTGCTACCCAGTCCACAGGTATTTATCTGACTCCTCCTTGGAGGGGAACCCAGTGCTCAGCCAGGTCCCGCAGAGGGCACAAAAGAAACATAGTCATTAGACATCATGTCTTTCTCCCTCCAGGGAGCATCCAATTGGGAAGATGACATTAACACATGTGGAACAATAATTAAACAATAAAAGGCAGCATATAATTAGATGCTACCTGTAGTCATGCGGGCTATAAAGGCACATCTGTAGGTCTTGGCAGTAGTGGCATTAACATTTGCAAGCAGCTGCAGAGGTCCATGGTATCTGGTAATTTGCAGCTTTGCTATGACAGGAATCTGAGGCTTAGAGCATGGGGCTGGTGTTTGGGAGTGAGTCCCTGAGCCAGTGAGCCTAGGTGCCCAACCTGCACCCCTTCCTCAGCTAGCTTGTTGCTTCTTCACTGGATAAGGGAGGAGAGTTGGCAAAACTCCGATGAAATGATGAAGCCTTTGTCTGCTTGTGAAAAGTGTCCATTAGGTGAGAGTGATATTACAATAGGCCCATCAACTGGAGGTATGAGGAAATACACAGGAAACAGGACGCTTAGCAGAAGTATGATTCAGGAGAAAGGCAGAGACCAGAACAAACCTGTACATACCTGTCTGTATTTGGGAATTAAAATGTCAGGGATATCATATATTAGGAGAACAGAGAATGAGGAGACTGCTATGGAATCTCATCAGGAAAGGAAACGGGGAAATGGAGCCAGTGGAGATGGGGGCTGTCTAGTCTAAGCAGGAGAAACGGCATAAACAACCATGGGGAGCAGAGCAGCAAACTGCTGCCCAGGGGCCAGATGCCATAAACAGAGTTTTACTGGAACACAGCCACGTTCACCTATGGCTGCTTTGTGCCACAGTGGCAGAGCTGAACGGCTGTGACAGAGACTGTATGGCCTGCAGCGACGTCACACAAACCGTTCTTGTTACAGTAACAATGGTTGGACTTTTCCTGGACTGACCTTCGTATATATGATCTGGCCCCATGCAGAAAGTGTTTGCCAACCGTGAGTGTAGAAGAAGGAGTGAACAAACTCTGTGGCGCAGGGACCCATCCAGAATAAGTGCTCACAGGGGTAGGACTCCATGCGCCTGGAACAGCAGTGACTGGACATGCCTTTGGATGGGTCTGATCTTTTCCAAAACACTTCTGTGCCTACAATCTCATTTTGTTTTACCTTGGCATCAATGCTATGTGGCAATAAAGGGTTTTCACCCCAAATTTACAGATGAAGAAACAGGCTCAAAGAGGTTCTCTGACTCTCTTAAGATCACTAAGTTAGTAATGTCAGGATGCAAACATCCTGCAGGTATTACCTGAGCTGCTCCTCTGTGCCAAGCTGGAACTGGGCTCTGGGACGCCAGGTGGACAAGACAGGCACAGGTGCTTCTCCTGCAGAATTCAGTACGAATTGAAATCCCAGGCTCACTGTGTGTATTGTCCCCTGCAGCCAATGGGGGACCACTGAAGTTTTTTGAGAAGGTATTTATTATTTGTTTAATACTTAGTGCCACAGGCATAGAAAAGAAATAGAAGTATGGTGTAAATTGTTAGCAAGCTTCAGTCTAGTTGGGAAGAAAAACCAAGATGGATGATGTACTTCAAAGTTAATGTAAATAGATGCATATTGAAGTGTCAGGCAGTATAGTGTCAGCTTTAGATGTAGGTTAGTTTTAACTTCACTGGGGCTCAGTTTCTGCATCTGTGAAATGGGCATGATAATGGTACATTCATCATAAACTGGTGGTGCGTAGAACAGTGCCTGGTACATAGTTAGCCAGTAAATAACAATAAGGATGATCATTGTCACCATTCAGGACTGGGGTGATTAGAGAGCCCTTGGCAGATGAAGGGACTAGAGATGAGCAGACAGGAGTGATATTTCAAAAGCAGGAAAAAAGGGCTGACAAGTTCAAATAGAGGGAGAGAGACATTTTTGGCAAAAATGAGGTTTGTGTGATTTCAGTCCAGGAAAAGTGGGCACGCAGGTGCTGGAGGGCTCCAGCACCGGGACGAACACCATCTCCTCGGCCAGCTCCGCACTCGGGGCCGCATTGCCGGGGCTTTCACGGGCTGCCTCGTGCAAGCCTGGGGAGACTCAGAGGCACAGGGTCCCCTCAGTGCCTCTTCTCAGATCACCGGGTCACCCCCCCAGTGACAGAAATTAAGACTTTACACATGTCATTGATTAGAATGCATAATTAGCCAGTGTTTGCATTCTAAAAACAAAGTAAAATTCAGCCCTGGCTGGTGTAGTTCAGTGGATTGAGTGCGGGCTGCAAACCAAAGGGTCAGTGGTTCAATTCCCAGTCAGGGCACATGCCTGTGTTGCAGGCCAGGTCCCCAGTGGGGGCCACATGAGAGGCAACCACACATTGATGTTTCTCTCCCTCTCTTTCTCCCTCTCTTCCTCTCTCTCTAAAAAAAAAAAATAAATAAAATATATTAAAAAAAAGTAAAGTTCAACTTATGGGACATCTGCTTGGAGACAGGCCCCAGAGTGCCAGGGGATGGTGCTTTTTATTTTCCGTTAAGGGTATTTTAATAGGAAAATTTGAGGAGCACTCTCTCAGGGAGCATCTCTAACTCGTTGTACCCAGCCTCTTCAGGTGCCTGGACCCCAGTAACCTCGAGGGCTAAGAGAGGCCACAGCCCTTTCCATGGCTTAGGACATTTTCCCTCAGCACTGTGGGCGTGCCAGGTGCATTGGGAACAGCTAAACCATCTGCTCCCAATACCTGGGCTCAATCAGAGCAGATGAATTCTATGCCAGGTGCACCAAGATGTGTAAACCCCCAAAGAGAGACACCTTGCAGGCCAAAGCCTGTGTTTGTTAAATCATAACAGAGTGAGTTCCCCATTCTGTCTCTGTCGTGGGCCATCCCAGAGATCAAAACTCTCTCTGCCTGGTTCCCACCTCTGTGCCCATGGACAGAAACAGATCTTTCATTCTGAGGGCTCAAGAATTGGGCAGGTGAGTAGAAATTGGGGTCGTGGCCCCAGGATATCCGCAGGTTACTGTGTTGTTGCTTTTGTCCACACAGCAGACACCTCCTTTTAGGTCAGCCCTCAGGGCACGGGGCAGCTGTCGGCCTCTGTGGCAGCATGGGGGCCTCGAGCTTGGAAGCTGCCTGCGAGGGGTCTGCACCAGCTGTCAAACACTGCTGTGCATCGGAACCACCTGGAGACTTTTTAAAAGCGCTGTGCCCAGGGTGTGCCCCAGACTAGTGAAATTGTCCAGCATGGAGCTCAGGCACTGTGTTTCTGAAGACCCCCCAGGAGACTGTGTGTGCAGCCACGTTTAAGAATCACTGATCTAGACTCCATACCATCCCTTGCGTGGGAAAGGGTTAGTGGGCCCTGCGGCTGTGGCTGGCTGGCTGATTGGCTGGCCTGTTTGGGAGGTGATTCATTCAGTCCACGGGTCAGACCTTGTCTGTCAGATCTGGTGTGGGCGGCAGCCAGCCCTGCCCCAGTGCTGACATCCTGGGGTGTGAGGTTTCATGTGTTGGCTACACGGGGCTCCTGGCACTCCCAGGCGAGGTGGTGAGGGCTGGACGGCTGTCTTCTGCGTCAGTCAGTCCTGGAGGCGGTGCCTGTGGCCACTCATGTCACTTCCCTGGTTTGTGGTGGGAACTGGGTAGAAGAGGTGGGTGCTCTGCTGAAGGAAAGGGGAACAGGAAGAGGAAGAGGCTGTGGGTTAAGGCAGTCCTGCCTCCTGCTGTGTTCAGAACCAGGCCTAGAGCCACCGGCCTTTGAAAGCCAGGATGCAGATGCCTGTCCTCACAGAGCAGTAGCTGTAGTTCATTTGGAAACTATGAGAGGAGATCTTCCAGAGCTTCTAGAGTTTTCTTTCCATCAGTTAACTTTTTAAAACTTTATTTATTTAGTTTTAGAGAAGGGAAGGGAAGAAGAAAGGGCAAGGAACGTGCCGTGCCCTGATGGGGACCAAACCTGCAACCCAGGCGTGTGCCCTGACTAGGAATCAAACTGGCGACCTTTCACTTTGCAGGACAATGCCCAACCCACTGAGTCACACTGGTCAGGGCTCCATCATTTAACTCTTTTATGTAGATAAGTATGAGAAAGCTATTCATTCTTGAGGAAAAACAGCCTGCGTGCTTCAGAGACAGACAGACTCGAGTGCGTAACAGTAGTGGGACATCGGTCCTTCTGAATGGAAGCTCCTTGAGGGCAGGCAGGGTCAGGCCAGGTCCCACAGAGCTGCGCCCAGGGAAGGCATGAGAAGCTCCATCTTGAAGGTCCCTGGATTAAAGAATTGACAGCAAATGAAGTCAGCGCTACTCGCCTCAGGCAAACGGAAGATGCCCTATGGAGTGCTTCCCTTGGCTGGTCTCCCATGGAATCAAATTCCAGTTCCAGAGGCCTGAGTGGCCACATAGGAAAAGGGTAGGCCCTACACCCTGGCAGCTGCATCTCACCCCAGAGGTTAGAAGTTTCTCTTTGCCATCCTCTCAGGAGATGTGGTGCTCTGGAGCCTGAGGCCTCTGGGCCGGACCCACTGGTCCAGGACACCTTGGATGAAGGTTTCACAGGGCAGGTTATGTATAGGCCTTGGTTTAGCAGCTGCTCACCCCACCCTGTGGCATGGGGCTTCAGTGATCATTATGGTGGGCCAGCCCCTTCAGCAGAAGAGGCTATCCTAGGGAGGCCACGTGGTGAAGTGAGAAGCACGTGGGTTCCAGACTTGGGTGGACTTGGTTCTAGGCCCTACTCAGCCACTTACTAGCAGTAGAACCTAGGAAACTCAGACACGTTGCCTAACCTCTCTGGGCCTCAGTTTGGTAACCTGTAAAATAGGGGGAAAATAAGTAGTATGTAAGACAAGGCATGTGAAAGCACATAGCACAGGGCTGTTATTGTCAGGACCTCTAAGGAAGAGCAAAGAGGGAGGACAGGCCAAGGGAAGATGCTGTCACAGAAAAGGGACGTCAACTCACCTCCACGCTGAGGGCTGGGAGGCCACACCCACACTCCTTGGTAGCCGCAGAGCTTGACGTTTTATCGGCCCTGTGGGATTGGAGCGTGAGCGGAGGAAGTAATGGCGTGCTGCTGAGTGTGACGTGTCTCCCAGGAGCCCGCTTGCTGAAGGAAGGAAGGCCAGGTCAGGCTCTGCTGTGGGTGTCATTGCGTTCATCTGGGTGTCGATGTGATGACAGGTGGCTGTGAGTTCCCCAGCCAGACCAGACACCCACTGGGTGGTGTTGGATGGTGTTAGGCAGGCAGCCCAGAGAACACAGTCACCTGCTCCTCTTGGCCTCAGTTTCCTCTTGTGCCAAATGAGAATCCTGACCCTCCCTGAATCGGGTAGATTCCTAAGATCAGGCAAATTCTGGGTGAGTTTTGACCAACCAACCTATTTATTCATTTACTCCCCTAAACTGTGTGGCTCCTACACTCCCAACCACACTCAGACCACATGGAGGCGAATCCAGGAAGGCGGGCGACAATGAACTTGAGAGAAATCCAGGGCATTGACTGAGGGACGGAGTAGCTTGGACCCCAGAATTCACCCCTGATCCCCCTCCACAATGTGAAGAGCATTGACCTCTATCTCCTCAGCTCTGTTCTTCCTTTATTTTCCCCGGGGTGGTGCAAGTAGGGAAGTGACGAGAAGAATAAATCGTAATGTCTTAGGAAGAACACAACGGAGCAGAGCTGGAATTTTCCTTTAGTTCTGCACACGCTGACTGCAGGGCTTTAGGCAAGTTACCAGACTCGGAGTCCCAGCCATCCACTGTCAAATGGGTCAGCTGACTAGCGGAGGCTTGGTCCATGGGGACTAAATGAGGTAGTGCACTCCAAGTGCATGCACAGAGGGGCGCTGAGCAGGTGCCGGTGTCCCTCTGCCCCAGTACAGGAGGTTTGCCCCTCACTTACTGTAGAGGTCTGCAGCCCCTTGCCCCCACCACGTCACACGTTCACTTGACCAATGTATTTACTTCTTACTATGATGCAGGGCCTGAACTGGTGGCCCTGTGCCCTTGGACCTCCGGGTCTCGGAGAGCTACTGTCCTTCACATGCTGGCATTGCTCGACCTTGCCATCACCCCACCTCTCTCGTTACTTCCCCGAGGAGATGGGTCATGGCTTGCATTGCTCTGCGTCTCCCTCAGCACCTGGAAACATCCTCTCCATAGCAACCCTTGGTCAGCAAATGCAGGTCTGCTGACCCACCAGGTTCATTATCAGTGCCTGTGGCCCCGGGCACTTTCACGCTGTTCTCACCACCAGCCTGAGGGGGCAGCGTTGCTCCCATTTCACAGATGAGCAGACAGCGGCCCAGCCGGAATTGGACCTCTGTTCCCACCCTGAATCCATGCAATTCTTTTTTTTTTTTTTTTTTTAAGTCTCACTGGCTTGGCTTTAATTAAAAGTGGAATCAATCAGAGGGCAAGGGTGTAGGGGAGTAATTTTTTCATCACTTCTCTTGTGAACTCATATTTAGATCCTTCTTTGGAGTAAAACGGGTTCGTCACTGCCTAGGAGGTTGTTTCTGGTTGCAGAAACTCCCTCCATCGTTTTTCCTGTACTCCTCGACTCAGCCTTGGCTGCCCCAGTCAGACAGACACAGGGCGAGGACGCTTTTCTCCTGCTCCTGCAGTGGAAACCCGATGGTGACGGCTCCGGGTCTGGCAAACAGATGCCTCCTGCGATCCACGGCCCCTGGGTGGGGCCGCTGCTCACTTCTGGGTCCGAGGCCTCTGAGAGGGCGTGGCTGTTCCCCTGGGAATCCTGAGAACCGTTGTACGCCCACCCTCACTTCCGGGTCTGTTCCAGAATGCCTGCAAACCTGCCGAGGAGCCCCGGAGCCCGCCCACGCTGCAGGAGATCAAGCAGAAGATCGCCAGCTACAACAGCCTCGAGAAGAACTGCCTGGGCATGAAGCTGGTGAGTGGGCCTTCCCACCTGCGCCCCCTTCCCCCCTCCTCACGCCCCGCCCGCTCCACGCCTCTTTCCCGTGGGGCTCCTCTGCAGTCACTCTGGATTCTGGGGCTACCCGCCTGGGCGGCCCCTTTCTTCTGGCCTCTGGGGGCCTCGGGGGTGGTGGAGCGCTGGTAGCCTGGTTGTCAGGGCCCCAACTTTAGAGAAATAGAATGGGCTTTAGAGTAAGATCCCGATCCAGCCTCTGGCTCTTCCACTTTTTCACTTGTGACTTTGGGGAATTTTCTTAACTTCTCTGGGTTTCATGGTAAAATGGAGATATTAGTGCCTTTTGGGGAATTAAATGCTGTACAATGACCAAGGGCCCGGCACCGCTTGGCCCCCAGGAAGCCCTGGACAAGGGGGCATTCACAGCTCCTCTCAGTGGCTGCACAGGTACAGGCTGTGTCTGGGGAGCTTCTTCAGACTGTGCAGAGCTCCGGGCAGGGAACGGGTCCGGGCTGGGGAGCAGGGCACCAGCTTCAGGCCAGGTTCCGAAAGGCCATCTTCAGTAAGCAGCGGATGGGTGGAGAAAGTAGGAGAGCCCTGCCCCCTGCTGGTGGCTGGCTGCAACTGGCTCTTTGGGGCTTCAGCTAGGTGCAGTCCCAGGACATCCAGTTATGGATATGTCTGAGTGTGAGTCTTGCAGGCTGTGGGGTTTTGGAAAAAGGCCATTCCAGAGCTTGCTCCTTAAAGTGGGGACTCACCGAAGGCGATGAGCATCTGTCTGGTGGCAGATTTGGGGCAGGCAGCGGGAGTCTTTTTGGAGGAAAGGCCACAGCAACCCCAAGTATCCTCTCTGGTAGCCAGATGCTGTGGGCCTCCTCCAGGCCTGTTGGGCACCCCTAGGTCAACGGAGGCAGGGAAGCAGTCAGGGAATTAGGTGGGGGGCTGCCCGGGGTGGCATGGTTACTAGGAAAGGCCTCTGCAGTCCGTGCCACCTGGGGCAGTTGCCTGAGTGGCATGTGGGATTTGCAGGACAGACCTGCCCTGACCCATGCGGCCCCCCTCCCCACTGGCAGAGTGAAGACGGCACCTACACGGGCTTCATCAAAGTGCATTTGAAACTCCGGCGGCCAGTGACCGTACCTGCCGGGATCCGGCCCCAGTCCATTTATGACGCCATCAAGGATGTGAACCTGGCAGCCACCACGGACAAGCGGACGTCCTTCTACCTGCCGCTCGATGCCATCAAGCAGCTACATATCAGCAGCACCACCACGGTCAGCGAGGTCATCCAGGGGCTGCTCAAGAAGTTCATGGTTGTGGACAATCCCCAGAAGTTTGCACTTTTCAAGCGGATGCACAAGGATGGGCAAGGTGCGAGAGTGTGAGCTCCCCGGGACACCACCTTCCCACTCTGTCTCTGCCCCCACAACCCGCTCAGCTGGGGGGAGGGTGGCCCTCCCCAGGGACTGCAGTGAGGCCATCCGGGAGGCGTCAGATCTGTGGAAGGCCATGCACGCACGCACGCACGCTGGACTGAGAGCCGGGCCAGAGCTCGTGCCACTCACTGTGGCCCTCACTCCGGGTGGGACTTCAGGAAAACCACACCTGGGGCTCCCACTGCCCAGCCTGTGGAATGAGACACCTGACCCGCTGCTCCTAATCTTTGACAGGTGACACAAATGGAAACATGTCAACTCTGAGCAGGCACCACAGATAAGGCAGTTCCCCTATTTATTCTTGTCAGGTTCATCCCCGTGGGTTGGAAAGATGCCTCTGCCCAGTGCTATAACCGCCCCACCTCTGCCCAGTCTGCCCCACCCATGCAGGGCCCACCCCTGTCTCCCCAGGCGAGCTCCCAGCCCCCTCTCTTGGTTTGCAGTGCTTTTCCAGAAGCTCTCCATCACTGACTGCCCCCTCTACCTGCGCTTACTTGCTGGGCCTGACACTGATGTCCTCAGCTTTGTGCTAAAGGAGAACGAGACCGGAGAGGTGGAGGTAGGCCTGGGGCCCTAGGCTGCCACACCAATGCAGCCATTGGGGCACAGCGGGTGGGTGCAGGTAGGCGCTGTCCTCTCTGCCCTGAGCAAGTGCAACAGGAGAATGACTTGTGGAAGTTGAGCTGGGGCAAGTGCTGGCCCAGGTTCAGTGTGTCAGCCAGACTATTGGCTCCCTGGGGTGGCAAGGTCTGCAGAAAGACAGGGTTCCATGGGCTTTATTTCTGAAAACCCAGGATGGAAGGGCTGTGGCAAACACGCCTTGGGGTCAGCCCAGGTTCTTTTGCTCCAGGGTGGCCTGAGGTCCCAGCCAGTGCCATTTCTGGGCTTTACTGGGCATAGATGGTTTTGAGCCTTTTGTCTCTCCCTGGTTCTTAAAAATTGACCACACTCCCCCAAGGGGAGCTGTCCGGTCTGGTGGTGTAAACTGGGCCGACAGCAGACAGGTGCTCCCAGTGGCCTGGGGTGCTTGGAAGGTGGACTCATGAGACCAAGAGCAGGGGAGTTCTCAGTGTGCTCATCACACAGTGCTCAGCAGAGGCCTAAGGCTTGGGATGGTGGTCGGGGAGGAGACTTCGGACATTTGAGGGGTCTAGGCAAGTGGGAACCCTGTGCCTTCTCCTCACTTCAGCCAGGCAGTTGTGGGTGTTTGGAAAAGTTTTCTTCTGAAAATGTGTGAACCCTGCCAACTCAAAGGGAAGGTCACAGGCCTGGGAATTGAGAGACCAGGGTTCTGACTCTAGCGCTGTTGCCACAGGCTTGGTGGCCATAGTTATACTGCCTTCCCTCTGTGGACACTGGTTTTCTCATTTATGCAATGTGGGGAGGAAACCACATAAACCTCACTACTCCTTTGTGCTCAAAGAATTCAGGAGTTGAAACCCCTGGCCCCTAGAGGCCCAGCTCCTGGGTCACCTGAGAAGCCAGGTCCCACCCAGGCAAGCCTGGGCCAGTGAGGCTCTGCAGAGCTTTGCAGGCTACCTCATTATCTGCTCTGCTGGCCACAGTCGATCCCTTCATTTCATGGCAGATGAGAAAACAGGCTGTGAAGGGTGGAGTGGCGAGCCCAAGGTCACAGGGTGCCCTCAGGCTGAAACCCAGACTCCCCAGTCTAAGCTCTCCTCCAAATTCTGAGAGTCTGTGCCTTGGGAGCCTCCCATCACCCAGGCAGACAGCTGGAGTGGGCCCGCCAGGGCCCTGGCTGGCCCCAGCATCCCTCTTCAGCTCTCAGCTGCTGCAGAGAGCACTTAAGATTATTGATTAACAATATGGACAATCGCCTCATGGACTAGTACCTCTTAGTTATAAGCTACCAGGGTTGGACACTTGGTCGCCAACATGACGCGGACAACCCACGCGTCAGTCATTGCCCCTGCCCACTCAGCAGCAGACCGTGTGCTGTGTGGTCGTGGAGGCAGCAGGGCCCCTCGGGTCTGGCGACTTCTAACCCATCTCCTGCTCTGTTTCTCGCTGCATCTCCCCCTCGCTTCACAGTGGGATGCCTTCTCCATCCCTGAGCTGCAGAACTTCCTAACAATCCTGGAGAAAGAAGAGCAGGACAAAATCCAACAAGTGCAGAAGAAGTACAACAAGTTCAGGCAGAAACTGGAGGAGGCCTTGAGAGAGTCCCAGGGCAAACCTGGCTAACCAGCCCTGCTTCCTCTGCTCCCAGTGCCCATGGATTTATTTTTTATTATTAATTATTATTTTGCAACAGACACTTTTTCTCAGGACACCTGTGACGGATGTGCTTGTGCTCGCCCAGCAGGCCCAGAGGCAGCACAGTCTCTGAGGGACACGTGTGCGCAGGGCTGGTCCTGCCCGCCTCCGTGCACTGCCCGTCCGCAGCCCGCCACGCAGCGCTCCTGTGAAGAGTGACCTTGCTGTCTGCAAGCCTTTCACAAACCAAATAGTTGCCTCTCTTGTCACGAAATTGGAACATTCGCACCAGCCGGCAAAGGAAAGGAAAAATGGATTAGAGACGTATGTTCTTTCTCTGGCTTTTATTCTTCAATTTCTCCTTTAATTGCCACCTGCAACACCTTTATTTATGAGTCAAAAGTGGTAGTACCTTCCTTTAGCCGGTCTGAGCTAAGCTGCTGAAAGCAGGATAATGCTGTAAAAGGGCTGTGCCCTGCTGGCCCCAGACGCTCAGGCCAGGAGCGCCAGCGCTGGGCTGGGCTCAGAGATTTCCGGAGAAGGTGTAGCCTGGGTCTGGCCCTCGTGACCCCAGTCCATGCGCACGTGAGCCCAAAGGCATGTGTGGTGCTTCGCCACATCTGTCAACAACTGTTTGTTCTTAGGTTACAACTTTATTTGATACTGCCATCATCCTTGCGTTTCCACCAAAAGGAAACCATCTATTTACCATTTTCGAAGTCTCCTGCTGAGTACGGAAATCAGGCAGTCGGAGAAAGCCAAACAGCTTTGCGGAGAAATGTGTCCAAGCCATTTCCAGCCTTCCCCCAGCCAGAGATCAGGGGAGGACCCGGCTGCCACGGTTTCCCCGGGCCTCCAGCTCCGTGTCTCTCCTCCAGCAGACTGTGGAACCTCCAGGTGCTGCCAGAGCAGCTGCCTTGACTATAGAGGGGGAACCTCCAACTTAGCCAACTTGGAGTCCTTTGTGTTTTGAAGCATGGGCCAGCCCAGGGCACTGTGCTCAGTGAGCTGTGGGGCTGGCCTCTCCGCTGACCTCCCCACTGACCTCAGTGCCTTTTTGTTTCCAGAGACACAGAAGCAGGGCAAGTTTGCTTGAAGCTTTGCTGCTGGCATGGTCTTGCCAGGCCAAGGCTGGGAGAGCCCTCCCTCTAAGTGTGGGGCCAGGGGCAAACCTTCCTCCCACCAAGGGGTCTGGGCTTTGATTCCCATACGTGATGTCAAACCACATTAACAGGATGGATCAGATTCCTGACTCTCCATTTGTCGTGGCTGCTTGTTCCGGTCCAAACTTAAAAGTAAGCTAGCCAAACAACTCAACCAAGTAGCCAAGACTGCACAGACACTCCAGTGCCAAGGGAGAAAGACTTTTAACTTTTAAAGCGGGGCAGGTTTTCCAATCCAGCCTCTGAGAGACCATTTCCTCTACGTCCTCTGCCTTCCCAAGTTCCTCTTGGGTTGGTTCAAGCCTAAGTATCTTTGTGCAGCCTCAGAAGTCCCCTCCCCCTTGCTCTCGGAGTCCACGCTGCCCTGATCCGAGAAGGAACGCTGGCCTTCTCCATGCAAACTGTGCAGGTCTTCAGAGCTGCAAAGGCAAGACAGGCTCGCAGCCTGAAAAGGTCGTTTACACCACAAAACCCCGGTGGTCTGCTGTCCCATGCTCAGCCTTACCACTCCCCTCCCTTAGACTCTCTCCCCCTGGTGTCTGTAAAGGGGGCGGGCGGAGTCCTCGCCTCCGTGCTGCATGTCTTTCCCAGTGATAGAAGGCACAGCTCCTGCTGCCACTGCTGCTGAGAACCTCCTTCTGACGGGGGTGGCTATTTTATTTTTGAGAAGGAATAAAAAGTCATGTACATATATATTCCATAAAGGTGTATAGCTATATATAAAGAGATAGAGGTGTTTATGAAATAAGAAAATTATGGGAAAACGCAGACTTTATGCAAAGTGCAGTTAGACCCAGGACCCGGCCTGAGGTCCAAGCGTCTGGAAAGTGTGGGTCCAGGACCCCTGCCTTCCCAGAGGCGGGTGTGGCTGTCGGCAGTGCCTTCTATCGTCCTGTCGTCCCGTGTGTGTGTGTTTTGAGGGTATTTCCTCTTTCACTGTCTTTCTTATGTGCGTTTGAAAAAAAGTAATAAAAGCTTGCTGCAAAAATGACTGTGACTGGAGACTCCTTCCTTGAACTTCACTCTCTTGTGGTCTCGGGAGCCGGGCAGAGGGCGGGCGCCGAGACGAGCACACAAACCTCGGCAGAGTCAGGTTTTCCTTGGCCAGCAAGTGGCACGAAGGCTACCGTTCAACTAATCTTGAGAAAACTGTCCCAACACGTGGGCTGGAGGGTGCTGCCTAGGTGGCCGGCTGGTCTGCGTCCCCACAGAGCGGGCCAGGAAAGGGGGCTCATTACAGAAAGACACCGAGTCAGAACAGAGGAGGGGCTTTCTGGAGCTAAGGATGGTCAAACTCATGACAGGTTACTGAGGCAAGCAGTGATTCTTCTGCTTCTATCTTCTGCTTCCAGTTTGTTCTTTTTTTAAAATTCAAGTGTAGTCGACACACAACATATTAGCTTCAGATGTGCAGCACAGTGATGTGACATTCATCTGCTTTACGAAGTGTACAGTAAGTCTAGCAACCGTCTATAACCACCCCACCCAAATCACTGTGTTGTACGTTACATCCCCACGGGATACTTATTTTACAGCAGGAAGCTTGTGAGCCACTCCCCGTCGCCCTTTCCCTCCATCTCCTGCCCCCTTCCCTGAGGTAGCCAATGGTTTGCTGTCTATAGCTACGAGCCTGTTTCTGTTTTGTTTGTTCATTCTTTTTTAGATTTCACATTTATGTAAAATCTTCAGTATTTGTCTTTGACTGATTTCATTTAGCATGATACCCTCTAGGTCCATTCATGTTGTCACAAATGGCAGGAGTTTGTTCTTTTTTGTGGCTATTTCATAATATTATATCACATCTTCTTTATCCACTTGTCTATCAACGGACACCGAGGTGCTTCCACCTCTTGGCTAGTGTAAATAACGCTGCAGCAAATGCAGGGGTGCGTGTGTCTTTTCAAGCTAGTGTTTTTGTTTTCTTCAGCTAAATACCCAGAAATGGGATGGCTGGGTCTTACAGTAGTCCTTTTCTTAGTTTTCTGAGAAAAATCCATACTGTTTGGGAGAACGGTATGGATTGGCTGCACCAATCTACCTTCCCACCAACAATGCATGTGGGTTCCCTTTTCTCTACATCCTCACCAGTACATGTTATTAGCTGAGATTTTTTTTTTAAAAGATCTTATTTATTCTCAGAGAGAGGGGAGGGGAGGGCAAAAGAGAAGGAGACAAACATTGGTTGGTTGCCTTTCGCACACCCTAAACCGCAGACCTGGTCTGCAACCCAGACCTGTGCCCTGACCAGGAATCAAACTGGCGACCTCTAGGTTTGCAGCCCAGCCCATGGGGCCGCACCAGCCAGGGCTGTTGACTTTTAGATGGTAGCCATTCTGACAGGTGTGAGGTGCTACCTCATTGTGGTTTTGACTTGCATTTCTCTGATGTTGAGCATCTTTTCACATGTCTGTTGGCCGAGTGAATGCCTTCTATTTCTTACCTAGATTTATTGTGTTTCACAGATGTTGTGTTTTTTAGAAATTAAAGGCAAAATCCTCTGCCAGCAAGATTACAATTCACTTTATTGCAATACTTGCTTCATTAGAGTGGTCTAGAACCAAACCTGCAGTATCTCCAAGGCATGCCCGTATTTAAAAATAAAATAGATAGGAATATGGTTGAAAGCTTAAGATGAGATCACCTGGAGGAAGAGGGTGAGATGAGGTGACCAACAGTCCCTTTACCCCTTCGCTTTAGCGTTATCTAACTTCCATGACAGGAACATCTCAGTAACCATGGAAATAACCACACACAAGTTACTCGCAAGTCCTCGCCTGCCTCCCAGTGCTGACCACACACGATGCCGTGAACGGGGACCTCGGGCTGCAAGGGCCCCTCGGTGCTCGTTCAGTTCACTCCCTACCTCCCTGCAGGAGAGAGTGTCCAATGCACATTCTTGAAGTTATCCAGAATGGGGCACAGCTGTAATACTCGTTTACCTCCTAGACTTCCAAGAAGCCTATCTTTGAATAAATATGCCAAAACCTAGGAATGAACCACTTTCGGCTTTTCACTGAAACCCATTGGGTTACAACATGGGATTGAGTTCAAAGTTCTAAGTTTGGCTTTGATAAAGACTTTTTGGTTTAGCACACAGAAAAAAGAGTCCATCACACAGCCTAACTCTCCCCTGCCTCCTTACCTGTACCTTTGTGGTCACAAGGAAGAGAGGGAGGACGACTCAATGCAAAGGTGTACGCATCACTGGGGGAACCACGCGAAGCAGAGGTCTTGAGAGCACTGTGTCACAGCAAAATCTGTGTTAAGCCACAGTTGAGCGGATGTTCACGTAAGACTCAGCCCACCATTAACTGGCTGTGTGACGTTAGCGGGATTATCGAGACAACACACAGCTCCTTTGTGCCTCCAATCCCTCCAAGATTGTGCAAAACAAACAGCGTCTGTGAAAGGCCTTTACAAAGCAGTGCGCGTTGCTCGCAATCACACAAGGACTGCATTTCATCACTGCTGTGCATGCTGTGCGCCCTCAGACCAAACCGCCCGAAGGTTCTGTTGTGATGCGCTCTTGTGTGGGGTCCGCTTCTAGAAGTCTCTCTCGGTCCCGTGTGCGCAGGTTGGCCCAGACAGGATCAGTAAGATGAAGTTTGCTGACGGTCGCAGTGAAGAGGCCTGCTGTTCTGGGCCTAACAGCAAAAGGCAGGAGGCATCGCACGGTTTCATGCCATCCCTTCCTTTTCGAGCCCAGATGGATAATGTGTGGATACGCTGTCAGTGTTTTCAAGTCTTTCTTATCTCAGTTTCTTTTAAAAAGTGAGACGAGAAAGAAAAGAAAAAAAGTAAATGGAAGTGTAATTGTTTGTGATGGTAAAACCGAGAACTCCGAAGGCCATCGGCTCAGCCCTCACTCCTTCCTGTTGCACAAGGAGAGCTCTGGTCACAGAAGCGACTTCTGGCGCCTGAGCAGGGCCCTGAGCAGCGGCTCCGAACCTTCTGGGCAGCAAGTGACCCCTCTGGGAACTGGACGAAAGCCTTGTAACCTCTCTTGGGAAAATGATCAAACAACATCCTGCATACCATGCTAGGGAATTCATGGACCCTCTGAAAACTATCGAAGACCCCTTTCCATGAGCCCCATCACGAAGGTTAGGAAGTCCAGGACTAAAGAACGCATTTGTGGATAAGCCTTCACTGTGAGGAAGCTGTCCTCTTGAAGCCACGTCGCGGCGTGCCACTGCTAGTGGCAGTGTGCTCTCGACGAGGAAGGGTCACTGTGCGGAAACCCATGTCCGCACACACTGCTGTTCTCTCGAATGTCTGTCTAGGTTGTGCTGCCGCAGTTCAGGGCCAATCCTTGCAGCTTTTGCCTTGACTGACAACAGCCGGGCTCTGCTCTCCACGTGAATAACCCTTTAGAGATGGGAAGGATCTGTTTGGGGGCTAGAAGGTTGATCAGGTAGTAGGAACAGATGAGCAAGAGGCTGTGGACTACTGGCAGAGGGACTTCTAAATAACAGGAAGCCCCACCTGCCTGAACTGTGGATGGGCCGTCTGGCCCTGAAAGCCGGGGAGGAACTAAAACCACTGACACCACAAGAACGAAGCAGGCGTGCCACGACAGCCTCTTTGGTAGATTTAAAATGGCTTCTGGCGTGAACACTTAGTACATTTCAGCTAAGTGGAGGAAATGAGGGAAATCAGATTTAGATTAGAATAAAAATTTATTTTGGTAAAGAATTATATATTTCTTATTTGCAAAAGCTGAAAATGCTCCTATACATGACCAGCCCAGAGCTTGAATTTCCACCAGCTTGACTGAATGAATGAGAGTCTGTCACTTCTTCTTGGCAGGCTTGGGGGCCTTTTCTAGGCCTTGGATGTGTTTTCGAGGAAGCTGATACTCTTCTACAACCCAAAAAGCAGAAAGTCATCAGTGGGGCACGAGCTTCCCCCATCCTGCCCTCCCACAGCTCCCCCGTTGTCTCACAGTGTCTCTCCTTGGCCCTGACCCCCTAGGCTCCCAATCCACACAGCTACCCCCGGCCCTCCCCCACCCCATGGTGTGCTCATTCCTTTTGTCAGCTCTGTTCAAACAATCTCCACAGGGTCTGCTCTTCTACTACCAGCTCAAACTCAGCTCCTTCGGGAAGCCTCCTGGGATGAAGTGTTTCTTCTTATATTTCTAAACAAACTGATGTGTGCATTTCAGTAATGTTCACACTGATAGCTGCTTGCTAGGTTTAGTTCAGGCATTTAGAACTTTCTCATGAGAACGTGTATGTCTGTCTTCAGTCATATGTTTGTCTTTGTTCCTCTGTATTTTTTCTCAGCACCTCGTATAGAGCTCTTCACTTAAGCTGAATTCTATAAGGTAGCTGCTGAGTACTGCCTTAGATCACAAAATCAGTTTGCTTACTGAGCATTTTCTATATGCCAGACCCTGAGCATGAAAAAAAAGGATGAAAAAGGCAAGGTCTCTGACTGAAGATGCTCAGCAGGAAGTTCACACATTAGAAAAAATTAGCCAAGTTGCAGACACTAACCAGAAATACAAACACAATTGGAAAGTGCTATGTTAGCAATTTTTCAAGTGCTAATTTTAGGGAAAAAAGAAATGGGGCATGCTCTGAGACAGTCTTCCCGTGACCCCAAAGCTAGCCAATGAGTCTTTAGGGTCAGGCAGACTTGGGCTGTGGGAGGAAGACGAGGTGAGCACCCGAGTATGGATGCGTTCATGTGTCTGGGCAACAGCCTGAGTCCAGCACAGCCAAGGCCTGGGAGGGGATGTAGGAGTTGCCAAAGAGCCTGATGGGGTTGGTTGGGCTGAGAGGGCCTTGTTTCTGAGCTTAGGAGTTTATTCTGAAGGCAGTGAAGCGGCATACAAAGTTGTTTAGAGGAGAATGATATAAACACATTTGTTTTAGAAAGCTGACCTGGGCATAGACGTGGAAGATGGCTTGAACTGAGGACCTAGGGTTGGTCAAAAGAACTTAGGCTCTGCATTCTGACCAATCAACATCCAGAGCCAACAGCTGCAGCACCCAACAGCTGATTATCTCAGTTTGCTCATCTACAGTGCTGCACCATCATTATGATTAAGAGAAATCAGACCTGCCAAAAGCCCAGCAAATGCTGAGCGCAGTTTGGGTGCTCAACAAATGTTTATAAAAAAGAGAAGGACCAGAAAGAAAGGTTCTCTAACAGGATGATGGAAGAAGCAATGAACTGGGGGCCAAAGGATCCATCTGTTCAAACATTAGCTCCACCTCTTGCCGGGTGGTAAAAGCTACATGGCCATACGTATACAGGAGTGTTATGAGAACCAGAGTGAGCTGAGTTGGTGGGAAGATCTGCGCCATTCGGATCAGTGGCTCTGCTTCTTCAGAGGGGATGCTTACCCAGCAACAGCCGGCTGACGTGGTGGACCTGGTTTCCCTGGATCTGGACCTGCAGGCTGTCCCTGGCCCCAGGGGCAGGAGTGACAGTGGTGCTAGCCTGGCATCGTTGCTGCAGGACGGCAGCCACTGCGCATGGGTCCAGACCATAGGCCTCCAAATTCCGGACCACGGTCACCTGGGGGGACAAGAGCCTAATGGTGGGAGCAGACCACTCCAGAGGGCTTTCTACAGCCTCAGCAGCCTCATCACCCCTGTGTTCACCATCCTTACAAGCATGGTGTCTTTTCATCCAGATAACTTATTTTTGTACTTCTAAATCGATTCTTTCTAGACTAGCTAATATATGCGTTACAAAGGGTCCAGCACAAATAATGCCCTTATTTTATTACAAAATCTTAAGCATGGAATTCTGTAACAGAACAATATCACTCTCAAGCACACCATATGACATTTTAGGTGAAATGTTCAAATCAAAGCTATAAATGAACATATTTTCCAACTATAAGACGCACCCCCCCCCAAACTTGAGAGGAAAAGGAGTGTGTCTTATAGTCCAAATGTAGCTTTACATTCACTTTGGTGAAATAGTATATCATTTATGTTATTAATTATTTTACCACATTTTTTGCTTCAAAATTTTTGTCCTGTTTCCTCTAAAACCTAGGTGCATCTTATGGTCCAAAAAGTGCGTTATTACACCCATATTATTACCCTACCGACCACACTTAAGCAGGCCTTACTGCTGCTGGACCCTGTATATTTAGTGGGATAAATATTCTCTATCCCACATATAACATATACTTTTTTAAAAGGTGTTTTTATTATGGAGAATTGAAAACATAAAGAACAGCAGAAGAGTACAGTGAGCTCCCATGTACCCACCGCCAGTTCCAACAGTTATCAAATCATAACCAACCTCGATTCATCCACGCCCCCAACCCCCATTCTCACGTCACTTTACAGCAAATCCTCCTAGACATCAGATCGTTTCATCCACAAATATTTCAGGGTGTATCTCCAAAACATAATGACTTTTAAAAACATAAGCATGAAACCATCACACCTAAAGATAAATAAGCAATAGTTCTCAATACCAAGTATCTCATCAGCAACATGTGCATTTTTCTACTTTTCATCGACTTCACAAATGATAAGTAAGTAACTCTGAGATGAAAAAGAAAAACATTAACACTTTTTGAAAGGTGCAGTTCTCTCCACTTCCTTAGACAAGTTCTTTCTCATTCATGACTGGAGGTAGTGAAGCACGTTTCTATCAGGAGTGGGTTGGCGAGGGCTGCTTTCAGTAAAGGCCACAAAAGCCCCAAATAACCTACATGTGCCAAAGGGTTCCAGCCCTAGAGAGGTGCAGAACCAGTGAGACACTAGAAGTCACATCTGTGCCCACCCCGACAGATGCATTAAAACCCTGACAAGCAGCTGTTGGATTGCTGCTTGCAGACCTCCTAAAATAACTCCCTATTTTAGAAAACACCAATTTTAATTTTGGATAATTCTAATTATTATTAATATAAAAGTGAGTATATAAATAAGGTAATATGTATAGAAATTGCTCAGTACAGAGTCTGGCACATAAATTACACACTCAAGAAACAGTGGCTATTCTTACTTATTATTACAGTTATTATTGGTCCTTATTTACTGAATTCCTACAGGCCAAATACTGTTCCAAGTGCTTCACCCATGTATACTCCTTCACTAATTCTCACAGTGCAGTGCCTTATAAAGAAGGTATTAGTCCCATCTTTATATATAAGGACACTCAGGCAAAAAGACATTCAGTAACTTGCTCAAGGCCGAGCAGTGAGGCGAATGCCACATCTGAACCCACATCTCTAATCCCAAAGCCCATGCTCATCACGACGCACTACTAGAAAGTTCTTTATTTGACCCAAGTCTGTCTTCTTGGGACTTCCGGCCAGTCATCCTATCGCTGTCTTCTCAAGGCACACCAAACAGGGGCACTCCTTTTCCCGAGGACCGCTTTCCACATACTCGAGGACAGGTTCCCTACGACTTTGTGTGGCCAAACTAAACACAGTCAATTCCCTTATCGATTCTTCACAAGCTGTTTTCACCGAGCAACGCCCAGGAGGTAATCAAATGAAGAAGAGGTGAAAGCCTGTAACATAGTTCTAAAAAAAAAAATCAAATCAAATCTTATTTACCTTTGGAACCAGGTTCAGGCCAGTTTCCTGGCACAGAACCCTACAGGGCAGTGAGTGAGGAGTCAGCCCCTGTTTTATACAGGGCCAGTCACACAAACACAGGTGTTTTATAAATCACCTCTGAGGGGTTCGAGGTCAATCTGAAAACCTCCAATCACATCAGAGAGACCAGAACTTAGCAGGAACATTAAATTGCCATCTTCAAACTTTGTGTCTTTTTTTACGTTACCTTTTTGTTAGACGCTCTCTGCGCTAGGGTGATGTCAACTGGGCAGATTTTGCCTTTCTTCACAATCGGCTCTTGTCCGGGAAAGGCTACTTGATAGGCAGGCTGCAGTTTTCCCAAACATCTGAAACGGCGTCAGTGAGCTACAGACTGATAAAGCACCAGGAGCCGTTTCCTCCCACCCCACCCCCAGCAGGCTGCGGCTGGCCAGTGGCTGCACATGAAAACCATTCAAATTACCTAGGGAGCTGCACGCAGACCAGTTACACCAGAAACTGACCAGGCACACACATATTTTAAAGCTCCCCAAGTGCGGCCAAAGTCAAGACCACTGCAGTATTCAGGGAAAGGAACATCAGCGACGTGAACCCCCGTGGCAACTGTCCATGGGCCTGGCCTTCTGAGAATCTGCCCAGGTTCCTCTATGGAGTTTACTGCCTGCCTCAAAACCCTGTCTTACCTGGCCTGAGAAAGTGCCAGGTCACATTTCTGACAGGCTGCAATAATGCATCTGTTATAGAGTGCCTTTCCCAAGTGTCCACCTTTTATCTAATCACATTTTCTTTTGCTATCATATATATGGATTTTGACAAACTTCTTCTATCAAGGGCCAGACAATAAATATTTTAAGCTTTAAGGGTCATGCGGTGTCTGTTGCAACCACTCAACTCTGCCATTGTTGCATGAAAGCAACCACAGACAGTATATAAATAAGTGGGTGTGGCTGTGTTCCAGTAACACCTTATTTACAAAACAGGTAACAGGACAGATCTGACCCACAGTGCTAAGTTTGCAAACTCCTGATATAAATATTATTTTCAGCCTCGGTTCTATGGAAAAGAGTATAAGAATCTTGCCTTTGAAGACTTCAAGACAATTCCCCCTCAGCCTTCTTTTTGTTCCTAAATCTTTATGAAGTTTTTATTTTTAATTAGTGTTCTTTCTCTTTCTCCCTCTCAAGTTCCCCTACTTTGTGTTGGCTTGTGTAGTTCCAAAGACCCTGCTCATCAGAATCACCCAAGCCGGTGTTTATGTAGACTGACATGGTAAGAATTATGGGCAAAAGTCAGAGACTGAGACAGTGATGATTCCAAAGTCTAATGCGACAGACGCTAAGGGCAGGGACCGGAACGCTGGAGGGGCTGCCGATCCCCGCTACCTGGTCAGAAGACTGTCCCACGGAAGTTTCACGACTGTGTGCTGCTCACTCTTCTCTAAGACACAGTCACTCAAGATGGGATCCAGCTTCACGAGACTACAGGAAAAGAAGAGGCTATTGATGAAGAAATCCTAGCCTTGCCCCTTCTGACCCGAAGGCCACTGGGGATTCACCTTTGATCGCAGTACCCCTTGTAGTCACTCAGCAGGATTAGAACCAAAATGGTGCCACAATCCACGCAGCAAGGCACCCGAGGGTGGAGGCACAAGCATGCGTCCCTAAGACGAGGGAGGAGCAGGCAGTGGAGGGGGAAGCGGGATGGGAAAATTCAAAGACCAGGATTCTTGGTTCAGTTCTGCTACTAACTAACCCTGATTAGGTCAGTACAATGTTTTGATCATAAGGATGTCTTTTGAAAATAAAAATAAAAATTATGGAACACTCTTCATTTAGTAGTTTATCTTCTGTATCCAGGAACTAAGAAAACAGAAGAGACCTAAAAGCTATGTATGACGACGGCGGCAAACTCTTTAAAGTTTGCATTTTATCCCTCACAACGAGCATCCGCATCTGAAAATCAGTAGTGGACAGACATGCGGTCACACCTGCTCTGTCCACAGCCGATGATGGCAGCGTATGTGGAGCGGAACACCCCAGACAGTAACTCCAGGGGTCCACGGCCCATGGTTTAGAAACCCCCTCTTGATTATTTCCACACGCCCCTCCACCCGGACACTCCCCACAGACCGTCCAAGTCCACGAAAGAGGAGTACTAACAATGCAGACAGTCTCACCCCGACCCACTCACTTCTTGTTGTCCGCATCAACCAGGTCGTTTTTCTTGGCGTAGTTAATGACGATCATTCGGACCTCTCCACCCTCGAGAACACTCCCCTTCCTAAGTGAGAAGGGACTGGGGTTAGTTCATGGTGGCCCAGGAGACAACCTGCAAACACCAGGACTCACTTCCTGCTCAGCAGGGTACTTTCCCCAGCCTTCCGACCTCTTACTTTCTTCCCTTTTCCTGACCGAGGTAGTGAGCTGGACCATGTAAACTGTATAGAATAATTACAGGTAGAAAAGGGAGAGGCCTACTCTCTCGTTCATTTAGTCCAGCGACACTTTCTGGGGAAGGAGGCTTGAGCTGGATCTGGGAGGAAGGGAGGACAGGGCAGAGGAGGTACTGCCAGCCACAGAACACTACTCAGATGGAGAGGAGCTACAGGCCAGAACACCAAGCAGGCAGAGAAGGGCTGCTCTCCAAAAACTCACTTGTGGCCAGACTCCTGGAAGAGCAGGGTCATGCTGGCTGGGACACAGTAGAGGGGTTTTATATCTGGAGGGTGATAGGGCTGTTCCCTGCTACCCTCCTGGACAGTCTGGGAGGTCGGGGAGGGCTCAGGTATGACGAAAGATGTGATCCTAAAACCCAGCAGAAGGAAAGAAAAAACACATTTTATGCTGTGTCTCGGCAAGTCCCAGTTCACGGCCCAGGTGCCCCGGGGCCAGCTGAGCTACGGTGACCAGGCCCCCTGCACTCACCTCGGGTGTTTCCAGTCCACAGCCACAATGCTCTCCACCCCTTTGCTCAGCTCCTTCACCTGTATAATCTGCTCCTGCTGCATTTGCTGCAGGAACTTAGAGAGCTAAGGGAGAGAGGGCCAGTGGTAGGGGACTTCATCATACACACTGAGCACCTAGGATGCACCAGACACCGAGCTAGGCAGGTCCTGGGGAAGGACATGGGATACTCCTTGCCCTCATTAAAGAACCTGGGAGGCACCCCACGCAGAGGATCAAGGGGTGAGAAGCTCCTAGAAACTAAGTGGTGAAGCCTTTCCGAACTCTGATCAGATACAAAGGCTCAAGAGGAGAAAGGGGAATGGGTGCCCACCTGCCTCAGCCCAGGGAGAGCTTTCTCCCTGCCCCCCCCAGAATACCTGGAATCGAAAGGCTCAATTCCAGCCTGAGCGCTGCAGAAAGGGCTTCCCCAGTGCGCGCCCAGCTCACGTTGTGTGTGCCCCCACACAGCTCTGTGGGTACGCACAGAAGGTGCCTGCTTACCTTTTTGTAGCTTGACTTCTTTATGTCCAGTTGCCGTCCTTCAGGGCTGATGGCAGATGGAAAGGCAAGTTAAGCCACAGAGCCGTAGCGCGGGACCTACCTGACACTGAGAGGAGGCATTTTCCTCCAGCCTCCCCACCCTGTTTGGGAGGAAACCACTATTCCGGAGCTCTCCGCAGGGGGGAACAGGGGGCCTCGGAGATGGATGCGGACTTTAGGATACTCTAGAGCACAGGTGGCAAACACAAGGCCCGCAGGCCGAATCTGGCCTCCACCTTGTTTTATCCGGCCCAGCACCTTGTTTCTACCCAGCGGTAGCACCAAGCTCCTTGCCCCTAGTGAAGGAGCAGTTACATTTATACAGTCCTGAAATTACATTCAGCCCTTTGAAGGCAACCGCGGGGCTGATATGGCCCCCGGTGAAAATGAGTTTGACACCCCTGGGCTACATCACTGCTGTCCCTTAGGCCCCTTCAAAAAGATATTTGATACAGTAGCCACTAGCCACATGTAGCTATTAAGTGCTTGAAATGTGGCTAATGTGACGAAGGAACCAAATTTTAAATTTTATTTAATTTTAATTAATGTAAATTCAGGCACACATGGCCAGTGGCTGCAGCGTTGGATGCAGCTGTGGACCCGTCTCAGACTAGACAGCCTCCTGCGGCCTCAGAAGTTCCGCCTCCAGGGGAAGCTGATCCCAGCCCTGGGGCTACTCGTTCTCAGGAGAGCGGCACCCGTTCCTGCTCCCCACAGCTTACATCTTCTCTGAAGGGACCCCCAGGGGCCCTTCCGGTTGCCACCCAGGGGAAGAAGTGCTATCTAGAGCACATCCCAGGGTCCCTGAGCTGCGTGCCACCCGATGAGGTCAGGACAGATAACCGAGTGCCTGCCCCGCACACCAGACCTCACATTTGTCTAGGATGCCTCACAAAAGCTCATGTGTATGTAGAAGGGAATTACAGTAAAACCACTTTTTACAAAACAGAGCAAAAAAAAAAAAAGTTCAGTCTCAGGTAAAAATCAATAAGCAAACCTCCTGACATGATATTTATTAAGTGCTTGCTAAATGCCAGGCTACTTAATCTTGACAGCAATCTGGCACGTGCTCCAAATGAGGGCTCAGAGAAGCCCAGTAGCGAGTACGCCTGCTCCAGCACCCCGGGAAGCTGGCATCTGAGCCCAGATGGCTCCGTCGTCCGAGCTCAGGTCCTGTCCACATGGGCTGCTCCCTCTCCTGGTGGCTTGTGTTTGGGGGAGGGATGAGGGTTCACACCAATTCTCCATCCTGATACAACCTAACCTGGCCCACCTGCTTTTCAGGAGAGTGAGGGGTTGAAAGTTCCAGAAGAAGCCTCCTGACAGAGGCTGCTCCGGACTCTTCCTGGACAGGACGTGCTGCCCGATTCGTGAGAGACGACCCAGAAGCAACACAGCAGAGGCAGTGCTCTGAGAATCTGGGGAGCTTTAACCTTTATTTCCTTTACATCCTTTCACTAAGTTTTTAAAACTTAGGCCCTACTTTATTTGGCACATCAACCGTCTACTCCACTCTTTCCACAGTGTGTCCCTGAACCAATGCCCCCACCAGCCCTGTCCTGTCCCACCACCAAGGAGTAGGACAGAGACCCACGAGGCTGCGACCCACACCATGCCTTCCATACCAGCAGGAGAACACGTGGCTGCCGAGGAAAGTGCTGGTAAGTAAAGGGAGGTCAGCCTTTTTGACTCGGCATTTCAAAGCATGCAAGAAGCATCGCTGTAACAGTTCATCCATTTGCTCTGCAGGAAAAGACGAGAACCACACCCTTCCTGGGGGCATAGGATGCCCAGTGCTCCCTGCCCAGCTCCATGCCCCCACCCTTTTCCCATGAAGGAACCCATTCCCAAAGTCCCAAAGGTCCCATACCCTCTGGAGAACAGAGCCTTTACAAAAGGATGACCCCAGAGAAGGGGACAAGCACAAAGTCCCACCCAGCCAGGGGCCAATGCTTCTCTGACAGAAGGAAACTTTACGGGCTCTGCAGCTGGAAACAGTCCTAAGTCCAGGGCAGACGGACACCCAGAGAAACGTGACTGATGCGGGGCGGACTCCCAGGTGAGACGTTAAAAGGCCACTGCACCACCCTCACCACAAATAAGGGTGCATCCACCCTCTCCCAGAGCTTTGGTGTCGCTCTAGCCAGAAGGACAGCGCAGTGCTTCCGCCTCCCACACTGAGAGGAGGTGGTCCTCCCACTCCCAGCGCTGTACCTTGAAGGGTCTTGCTATCTGTGGGGTCAGGGTTCAGGCCCCCAACGCTTGGGTCTTCTGAGGCTCCTGGCAGGGTTTTCTTCCCACATGTCTGCTGATTCTCCCCGATCTCCTCTTCCCCTCCCTCCAGAGCCAGGTGCCTCATATCTTCCTGCATCGCGGGGTCTTCCGGGACAGACCCCTTCTCTTCACTGAGATCTGGGTGATCCAGGGCCAGTGGGGCAAGGAAAGGTGGAGAGGACTTGTCTCCAGAGCGCCTGGAAAAATCTCATGTCAGAAACACCGAGTAGCAACCACAGCACTTTCCCACCTGGGTCAGGGGGTCAGCCAGGAGTTCAAAGAGAGTGAGAGCCATAGAGGCGGGAGAGGGCGGAGCACCTGGGCTCTCATCTCAACTCTATTTCCAGTTCTGGGCCCAGCAAATTCGCATGCCTCAGTTTCCTCATCTCCGAAATGGGGAGTAACTCTTAACTCTTCCCTATCTCAAAGGATGGTAACATTGTTAACAGACATCTGGGGACAGAGCAAGATTAAAAAAAAAGTACTTAAAGAGAAACCACCAAAAGTATTCCATTGCTATGAGTTAAAAATAAAAATATTTTGCGTAACAAAATTAAGATCGCAAATGCATCTGTCGGACCAGTTTGGAGAAATACAAATACCCAAGGCTCATAGGCTGTAACAAATTACAAACACCTGGACCGCTCAAGGACGGCAAAGCCCCGTGCTGTGTGAAGTCGGAGTGCAATCTCACTTGCACTGTGGGGTTACCTCGGACTTACAGCACTAAGCCTTAGGGAGAGAGACAGAAGAGCAATTCCATGTACCAGAGCACGGGAAGGGGCAAAAGGACAAAGCTTGGTCTTGTCCAAGGTTACGTAAATCAAACCACGTTTTACCTAATAGCTGCAGCAAGGCTTATTAGTATGGTAACTAGTGAGGCCAGAGTGTATGTTTAAGCCATTCTGATAGGGTCAATAACATAAATATTTTTAAAAGGTGAGGGGAGTGGGGGCTGAGGCAGCAGCTGATAACATGACTTAGACAGCGTGCTCTTGACTGCCGTTGCTCAGACAGCTAGGAAACGAGGTGCTGGGAGAACGTCAGTAAGCGGCTCTCAAATGTCTGTTGGCCACAGGCTGATGACCTGTACCCCAGCAAAGCAGGGCTTGCCCAATACTTGTAAAATGAGTACCTCCAAAAGGGGTCTGAAAATGTAAGAATGAGTCTATCTGTACCGGCAGGCCACAACACTTGGCCAAAAGACCAGGTATACGGCTTTCTAGAGAAAGCACTATTTACTGTTTTGGTAAAATGACAAGAAAATAACCAGAAAGTAAACTGGTGTATGGCTCCAGAAAGCAAGTGTTGTAGGGGAAAAGTGTAGCTTCCACCCCAGAGAGGAGATCTGGGACGCAAGACCTGAACAAATTGACACAGTCATTGCCCTGTGCCTGAGAGTCTTCTCCGCTTAGACTGGGATTCAGGAGAGAGACTTTCTGAGCACTCGCCGTGGGGCCGAAAAATGCCTAAGTGTGCATGGCAGAGAAGGCCCCACTGACCGCAGCTGTACTCGTAAAAATTATCCCTGTACTGACAGGCACAGTAGCAATCCTAAGGCTTCTTCCAGGCCTAGCACTCTATAACCCACCTAGGAAATAATCCAAGTCTTCTGTAATTTCTTCTGTGAGCAGGCAAAACAACAACAACAACAAAAAAAAAAACACCCCAAAACAAAAAAACCCACACCTATTTCTTCACATTTAACAAGGAAATTATTGTCTGGGGTCAGCAACTTGCCTCAGGACACAACAGGGACCAAAACCCTCACTCCTGCACACAAGCTCCATGCCCCCGCCACCCGCGCAGCTCTCCGTGAGGCAGCAAAAACACTGAACCCACCACAAGTGGTCCTGGTACGTGTGGAGCACGGAGAAGCCCCTCCCCTTCAGGCCCGAAGCCAGCATCTCAGATGTGGACATGGCAGCAACTCCGATGGCAACAGGGGCTCTAAGAAAGAGGAGGCCAGAGACGAGGGTCAGGGAGAGCCTTCCAGGATGGCGCCTGTCAGGACCCCCTCTCCACGCATGTGCTAAAAACATCACAGTTGCAAATTTGAAGCATCCTCTAGATTCACAAAACTAAACTCAGTCCAGTCTCAATTTTCTTCAGATTACCTAGAAATACGACTGTCAAAAATCCCTTGACCAACTATTCCCTCTAAGTAACTCCTCTTCTGACGATGTCACTTTTTGTTTTATTCCTATTATGAAATAAACCCAGGCAGGACATTTAAACCCATGACAGGATATCTTTCATTTCAAAAATATAAATTACTTCCTCTACCTTAAGGCATAGCCACCTACACTGAAGTTCAGAAGGGAGGCCATTCACATGCCATGAGTTAGGCCGAGGGACGTCACGGGGAAGGGAAAAGAGATAAACAGTGGCGCCAACAGTCCCTTCGGAGCTGGCTCTTTGTAACAGGACTTGCTCTGTGTAACTATCTAAGAACAGGGTGTGTCCAGAATGTCAAAAACAACCAGTTACGGTAACGACAAAAACTTCCAAAGCCCAAACGGAAATCTCCATCATCCCACGGTTACTCCCAAGGATGACACATCCACTGCCTGTGTGCACACCCACTGCCTGTGTGCACACCCACTGCCTGTGTGCATCAGTGACGGCTGGGTAATCGTGGGGGAAGGTCACCGAGGCCCCGGGGAGAAGATTCAAGAGCAGAGTTCCCAACATCCTGACTGCTAACTCGGTAACTCTACTTCCTATCCCATAGGTCAATGACTGCCACAGAGACTTTGAATCTGGTTTCTTTCCCAGCTCCTAAGAGAGGGGCATCTTTTTCTTCCACCCTTGGGTCAATGACACGAAACTTCAGTCTCAAACATGGCTTGTAGTTTCAATAAACTTCTTTGCACCCTTATCTCCTGCCACAAACCACCCCTATGCTTCATCCCCATATGAATTCTAAAGGCCAACTGAGCAGGCTAAATACACACTTATGAAGTTTTCGCCTATCTTCAATAGAATACTAGAGGGAAAAACAATGACATCACCATTCTTTTCAACTGCAAGTTTTGCTACAGGTAAACAAAGAAGGAAACATTTCTAGGTGCTTGGTTCTAAAGGTTCAAGGCAAATTGGAGAATATCAGTAGCAAAAATAAGATCTTTAAGCACTGACCCCCCTCCCATGCCTATGATCTCTCTCTCTCTCTCTCTCTCAAAGAAGCAATGAGTGAAATGATGAGATGTCATTTTTCACTCAGGATGACACAAATGAAAATGACCCAGCACACCCAGTGTTGGTGAGAATGCAGGGAAATCACGTCCTACAGGTGGGAGTGAAAACTAATACAGCTTTTTCGTGTGGCAACAGTATTACTCTAAGAAAATATTGGTGCTGGTATTTCTAGAGGCATCAGTAAGATATTGTTTTTGATAGAGACAAACTGGAGATACCAGAATGTCCGCTAGGAGAGGACCTCTTCCGTCACCACAGAGCAGGTAAAAAGATTCAGTATATCTGAGCTTGCTGACATGGAAAGTGCCCACACTATCTTAGGTGAAAAATAATATAAAATAGAATTCTGTTTGTTTGTATACGTAAATCCTAAATCACACATTTTATATACATTGGAGAAGGTTGGCAAAGGTATGCATCAAAATGATGATGGTCACTTCTAGGAGAAAAGAATTGTAAGATAAGAGGGTTTTTGATTTTTCAGAATTGTTCATATTATTACTTCCTACACTATCAGTATTTTTGTTTTTTAAAAAGATTTTATTTATTTATTTTAGAGAGGGGGCAGGAAAGGAGAAAGAAAGGGAGAGAAACATCAATATGTGGTTGCCTCTCGCATGTCCCCCTACTGGGGACCTAGCCCACAACCCAGGCATGTGCCCTGACTGGGAATTGAACCAGCAACCCCTTGGTTTGCAAGCTGCGCTCAGTCCACTGAACCACAACAGCCAGGGCTATCATCAGTATTTTTAAAAAGCAGTGTGGTGATGGTTGGACAACACTGTAAGTATGCTAAAAAGCACTGAATAGCACATTTGAAACAGGTTAATTTTATAGTATGTAAAGTATACCTCAATAAAGCTGTTGAAATAACTAAAAGATGAAGATGATGATGTGGATGATGGGAGAAAAGTATCAAGTTCATGCAAAAGACAAGGAAAGACCAAGAAAATGTCACAGACAGGAGACTAAGAAGACATGACAATTAAATGCATTGTGGTATTCTAGATTGAATCTTTGAAGAGGAAAAAAAGACATTCGTGGAACAACTGGAATAAAGTTTGCAAATACGTTAATGGTATTGTACCAGTGTTAATTCCCTAGTTTTGATAACTATGGTTATACAAAATGTAATTATGTTATCATTACAGCAAGATGGGTAAATCAGAACTCTGTACTATCTCTGCAACTCTTCTGTAAATCAAAAATTATTTTAGAAGAAGAACAGCAAATATGCTTGGTCCGGATGTGCGGACAACCCACACATCTATCTCACTGAGATATTCTGCTTCTTCCAGAAGAATCTGTTTTTTCAGTCTTAATCCTTTATCCATATGCTTTAGAAAGTTGTCATTCCTTAACCCCTCCCCAGTTTTACTTAAGTTTTTGCCCCAAAAGCACAGCTGGCTGGCACAGTACCTGTTTCCCATCAAGACAATGGCACAGAGGTCACCCTTCTGTACCTGAGGCAGACCAGCAGGGGGCACCACTAGTCCTGGCAGCATCAAATCTGCAGCAAAAAAAAAAAAAAAAAAAAAAAAAAGCATCGAAATTTATGTTCTGCCTCCATCTAATTCTACATTTTACTTCATCATTTATTTATTCACTCAATAAACATTTATTAATGTAACTATCAACTACAATATTTGTAATGAAAATTAAAATTGGCAACCCAAGTAGCAGATCTTTTCCCACTGTGATGGGGGGCAGGTGGGTAGGGTGGGGTGCTAATGGTCATATCGAAGCACCAAGCTGGGGGTCCAACTCCACAATCTCTAACCCTGGTCTCCTAAGTTCAGCTTGTTGATTTACAGTATAGCATGCGGCAGTTCCTGAGGTACTTTCACATCACTTATCTTACTTAAGGCTTACAGTCAGAGAGGTCTAGAGGGCTCATGGAAGCAGCCAAGTGAGAGACATAACACACGGGGGGACAAACTCCATTTTTCAAACATATGAACTCAGGGAACAGGCACATTTCTTAAAGTAGCTGGCCCTTCCTAAGCAGGTTACAAGCAGTAGCTAGAATACAGGAAAATCCTCTTACCTGCTCCCCCCACCAGTTTTTCAAGCACCAGAGGCCATGTTGTAAACGTTGGTAGAAGATCAGGATATGACCACAGGGTGTACACTGTCCAAAAAGAGACCCAGGGAACACTTAAAGGCCAAAGAGTCAATCCCCTGGGGCAGTGGCAAAGCCAAAAACTAAGGTTGATTTCCTTAGGAGACAGAAAAGAAACTCAACTCAAAGCTAGTGAGAAGGCTGTAGAGGGGATAGCCACAGAGAATTCATTCTTAAAGAGGACAGACTTAAGAGATTGGATGTCACTTGGGATTTGGAGGCACCTGTTGTCCCACCTGGACTGCAGCAGCAGAAAATGGCCACAGTGGATAAAAGAGGGGACACAGACCCAATGAGAATTCCCTTTATCACCTCGGAAGTAAGTAACCTATAGGGTACCACCCTATAAGAAATTCTGAAACTTTCCCATGTTTATTATTTTTATTCTCTTTCCATAGTATTAACAATAATACCCTGGATCAGAAAGGCCTGTTTGTACAGCAGCAAAGGGAGGTCGAGAGAAGTGGCCTAAGGAGACTGCATTGCCCCGTTCCAGCCAAACTTGGAGAAAGAAAGCCCCAAGTGACAAAGTAGGTGTCTGCAGCTATGGAAAACAGAAAAAGAACACTGGGTCTCTGAGACCTGTGACAGAGAGAAAGCAAAGAATCCTGAGCGCCAGGCAGAGCCTAAGACTCCCTGAGAGGTATCTTGACTGAAGTATATCCCTAAGCCAGTGCAGTACATAGTTCAATTAATCCAACTTCTTTCCTCTAACAGTATGTCTTTGGTACATTAAGAAAATGCTGCTAGTGACAGTTTTCAGAAATATTCATGGCCTGAAATTCCACTGTTTGCAAGACCTCTGTTGATCAACCTACTGTAAACTATTATTCCTCCATCTCAGAATTTCCCTTGGCAATCACCCTTTTTCTGCATCAGCTCCTTTTTTCCCTCACTCCTATAGCAGTTTCTGCTCTTGAAAGACTCAATTCTAGGGATACTAGGTCCAAGAAGATCTTTAGGGATGGTATGGGGAGATTTTCAACTTGTTTGCATTAAGGAAGAGAGGATACTGGAAGAAATAAGGAGAAACAGATATTAGGCAAGAACTATAGTAACAGCCATCTCCATCCTACTGCCATACCTGTCGGATATAGATTTTTCTCCAGTTCAAATAGGATGGGATTACCACCACTCACGTACACAGTCACTGCATCCCCTCTGTGAGCATACAACTTCACAATGTTGAGCTCTTCCTTTCCAGGTACTAACTGAGAGACCCCATCGGTTCCAAGAGAGGGGAAAGCAGCCACCACATCAGCTCGAAGCTTTCTCCTGCAGAAACCACACCAATACCTGGTATGAATGCTGCCTGGATGGATTTGAATAAATATTGAGGAAACACTATAAAACATGAGAGCCAAGGAAAGACTGTCTGATTTAGAATGCCCTGTTCTGGCACACCCTTCTGAAAAATCCTGTTCTGTTTCTTATCCAATGTCTTATCTATTTTCACTTTCTATGTTCCTGGGCAAGTCTTTCCATTTTACAGAGAAAGCAAAACTGAGACCCAGTGAGCATCCCAAGTTGGCCTGACACTGGACACTCAGCCCTGCCTTTCTGACTCCATGCCTAACCCTAGACCCAGTCCTTTCTCATATATGCTTGGCAAATCTGGCGGCTTATGATTAAATAACTATACCAGAGCCCAAAGAGTAACTACAGAACACTGGTTCCAAAATTGGAAACGTGACATTTGCATTTCCAGCACTGAACAGATATAGTTCTTACCACATGTGCCTTATCCTCTCCCACCTCACCCTCCATCTGTCTCTCCTGCCAGAAGTAATCACTGGCACTTTTTCTTGTATGCTTGTAGTTTCTTGTGCCCCGTTTGATCTTTCCCAAGGGACTCGAAGCTCTCTGGAAGCCAGGGACTCTGTATTCCTGCATTTTTGCATCCTCTACGCCTTAAATAGACTACATTGTACGTTTTCTTTTAAACTCACTAGAATATCCAAAACACACCCTGGGAGATGTGTCAGGCCTCCCCTCCATTTTCAGCCCCAAAGTGTGTCTAACCCATCCTTGCCTTGGGGCCCCTTCCCCGAATATACTCCTAGGCCTCCACCCAGGTCGGCTGACCCAACGCAAAGACGGCTGTGGACCGACCGGCTTTAAGAAATAGCTGGGTGCCCTTGTGGGCGGAGCAGGCCCTTTCTCTCCCTCACCTGTCCGACCCCTTGATGGCCGTGTTGGACTTGACCCGAAAGGCCTTGGCAAACATGTCTGCTGGAATGGCCTGAGGAAGAAAAGTAGAGCACAGAAGCCAGGGGCTGTCAGGAAAACGAGAACGCGGCGCCTCCCCAACCCGGAGCCCTGGGGGCAGCCATGCTGGGGCCCGGCTGGAAAAAGAGCCCGGCTGGAAACCGGCGCCGTGTAGCAACGCGAATGTTGACGCTGCGGAGACCGCGGCCGCCCCTAGTGGCAGGGCTGGGAACAGAGGCAGAGCCGGGCGAGGCCAGGGGAAGGCTGGGCGGACTCCTGAACGCCCCGCCCCTGATGCGGCCCCCACTGCCCGGTTCTGCGCTTGCGCGAGCGGCTGGAGCTTCCGGGTCGGAGAGGCCGGCCGCTGCCCACGGCGACTGCGTTCGTTTCCATTCCATCAGCGTTGAAGCCTGCTTAGTCTTGTCAGCTATCGTTCCGTTCCATTTAGTCTAGTTCGGCAAAATTGATTGAACTCTTATTTTAGTAAACTTGCAGGCCTCTTGAATGTTTTTAAGGACTTTTATTAAATCTTTACATTTTATTACATACTAAAGGTCTCAGCTAGGATTTTCTCCAAGATTTTCTTCTCCCTGTTTTTTAGTTAACATAGGGTGATAATAACAGCAACAGGGAATCCACCTCTTGTCCTAGATTTGCCCCTTGTGAGATAAAAAACTACAGATGATCTTTAAATGTCTCATTTAAAATATTTTTGGCCATTGGTATGTACCTTTTGGGTTCAGGCATTATTTGGGGCTTTTGTTTCCAAAGTAATTATGTTACTTAGGAGTTTATTAACTGGAGTTGCTTTGAAAAACTCTGAGATGATTAGGATCAAATGATGGTTTGGCCTCCATTAGCAATGCGATCGTGCACCAACAGCTTATTCTTCCTGAAACTCTTGTATTCTCTGTGGCGTGTGGACACCATGCCTACCTCATGGGGCTTCCATGAAAAACAACGGAGACAACATGTGTGAGATGTTACACAGTGCTTTGCAAGTTTCCAATAAATAGTAAATATTAGTAAAAAAAATAAATCTCGGGGTGAGGGTTTGGATGTCCCTGAGAGGGGCTGCTGTGTGCCCTGGAGGCAAAGATTTAAACACTAGCCCCTACTAAATCAAATTTTGCATATGAAAACTTCAGAGCAGAGTGTCTACCCTCCAAGAAAAAAAATCCTAATTGCTTTTTGAGATGATATAGTTGCACAAAGGAGAATTCCACATTGACCATCCAAAGGTTAGGCCCTCACAGTGTCTGCCCACCGCCCTTATTGGAAGGGTCCCTAATACAGCAGAGGGTTCAGCCTCACCTCCAGCTTCCCCCGCACTTCTGACCTACCAGGCCTTTATTCTGAAGCAGTGCAGCCACAAGACCAAATTCTGAGAGCCCTGTCCCTTGCACCCCAACCGGCCACACCTGGGGAGCCCACCTCCAGCCCTGAGCAAGTTGCCATACCCGACAATTTTCAAGTCTTCCAGCTGAGGCTCTAGCTATCAGGGAGCAGAGACTAGCTATCTCACTATTCCCTGTCTAAATACCTGGTCAGAAAAACCACCAGATGGTAAGTAATTTTTGTTTTAAGCTGTTAAGCTTGAGGATGGTTTATTATGCAGCAATATACAACCTGGAGCATTTCTCAGTCCCATTGCATCCTGAAATGAGCCCATTTGTTCATGTCACTGTGACAGAAGCAATAGCTGTACGCAGTCCAACTCTTCTCCCAGGAATCATCCTCCACTAGCTCTTTTGCTTACAATACAAAAATTGAAATTGTTTTAATTTTTTTTACTTTTCAATTACAGTTGACATTCAATATTATATTGGTTTCAGGTGTACAGCATAGTAGTTAGACATTTAAATAACTTACAAAGTGATTGATAAGTCTAGTACCCACCTGGCACCATACACAATTATTACAATATTACTGACTATATTCTGTATTCTATACTTTATAGCCCCACAAAAATTGAAAATTTAAAAGCCTAAGATGTTTGACTAATGCACAGTTGGAGAGGTCTAGGGAAGGGAGGAGCTTTAATCAGAAAAAAACCTTTGCCAGGAAATCTGTGACTACGGCTTTTTTATGAATGGGGAGGTCCTACTGAAACCACAATATAGAGGGACACAGTAGGTAAAGGTCTACACATCAAGGCCTTGCTCTGGCAAAACCAAGCAACGAGCCCAACTCACAGAAGGCAGAGCACCACCATGGCCAGTGCAGCACTGCTCTGTTGCTTGGTCTCCCTGGCCAGGTTGGTGGCCGGTGGAGACTTCCTAGCCAGCCTGTCTCACTTGCCCAACACTGCTTCAAGAGCATGAAGACTTTCTGAGTATGATGCCCTCCTGTCCTTTCTCTCCTTTGGGGACTACCTGAACTACATATTCTGCTGGGTTTTTTAAATTCTCTTTCTTCTTCACAGCCTCCCCCAGCTCACACCCACAAAGGCTAACGGGTCTGGAGGATCCCAGGGAGGCCAGTGGGAGTCCTTGGACACTAGCAATTGGGCGGGAAAAGATCGTACAGCTGTCAGAAGTGAAACCTGCCACAGCTCAGAGAGTTAGTTTTCCCCTGCCTGGGATAGATCTAGAAGGACTGATCTGAGGTGAAGATGTTCTCCAGAAACTGTGGCAGAAACCCGTCACTGGAAACTCTCAGAACCTAATGAATTTTAGGAAAACTCTATGAATAAAGGAAACCTGCCTTAAAAGATGGCCGATGCCCCCACGGATCTTTAAGCTCCTGACCTGATCCTGTGGCAGGGTGAAGGGAAAGGCAAAGTGCAAGGATGCCTGAGGGGGCTGAAAGCCCTGAACTTGGACATGAGTTTTGAGGGAAGGCCAGGTTGAGGGAAGGCCAGGCAGGGGACCAGAAGAGTCAAGACAAAAAGCTCTGGGGCTGTGTCAAGGTGCTTCCTAAACCTCAGTCAGGATTTCAAGTCAGGCTGCTGCCTGAGCCTAAGAGAAATACTCCCTTTTAACTGATGCTCACTGTACTTTTGGGTCCTGTGATGAAACCTGGGTGGAACTGCACAGATCACACAACAGAGGACAAAAATAAAAGAGGCCCAGGGGACAATGTGGAGACAAGCACTGTGAACATTTTTCTGAATGTCATCGTTCCCCTAGTGTTGTGCTGTCTACAGCAAAGCCAAGCCCAGACAGGCTGACTTTTGTTTAATATTTCCTTTCTAGACAACTTGAAAGCCAGAGTTTCTAGATTCTGGGCCTGGGCAACACTCCCGGAGTATGAGGAGGCTGGAAGATGTAAAGATCCTAAAGGGGTGGATGTACAGAGTGGGTAAATTGTGGGAAGAAGGCTGGCACAGCAGCTTCCTGGCTGCAAGCGTTAGTGTCTGCTCCCTTTGTTTACAGTGCCAGCTCAGTGACCTCAGCCCAGCCTAAAGGTTGGTAGGCCCAGCCAGCAGAGAGCCTGTAAATTTAGGGTTGAGGCAAGAACTGGCACAGCTAGTCAGGTGGCCCCATTTCCCTGCTTCTCTACCCACCTTCCACTCCACTGTCCTTCGGGCTCCATATCATTACTGACATGTGACAACAGACTCTGGAGTGATGCGGCCACAAGCCTAGGGACACAAAGGACTACTGGAGCTAAAAGAGAGACGTCAACAGATTCTCTCTCGAAGCTTCTGGAAGAAACCAGCCACACTGACACGTCCCAGACTTCTGGCCTCCTAAACTGAGAGAGAATAAATGTCTGTTGTCTTCAGCCATCCAGTTGTGGCAATTTGTTACAGCAGCCCTGGAAATCTAATACAAGTGAAATAAAAATATGTACTCAGTTCGTAGGAACTTTAAACACAGCAGCTCCAAAGTTGAAACAGCCCAAATGTTCATTGACAGGTAACTGGATAAACAAATCGTGGTCTTGTCTACTCAGCGGACTCCTAAAAAGAATGAACTATCGGGGGTGGGCTGGGTGGAGGAGGGCAGAGGGGCAAAAACTGGGAGAACTGTACTGGAGTAACAATAAAACAATTAAAAAAAAGAACGAAGTGCCAAGATGTGCAACTACATGGATGAATCTTGAAAGCATCATGTTGAGAGGAAGAAGCCAGAGGCTAAGGGGTGCTCGTTGTACCGCTTGTGTGAAGCTCAAGAACAAATAGCACCAATCTGTGGTGATGTCTCTGGGGTGAGAGAATCAACTGGAAATGGGCACAAAGGGGCTGGAGAAATAGTTTATATCTTGATTAGGGTGTGCGTTCACAGGGATACACATTTGTCAAAACTCATCAACATGTACATTCAAGATCTGTGTACTTTGGGGGTGTAAAGTTTACTTTAAAAAATTAGTGAATAGCCCTGGCCGGTGCAGTTCAGTTGGGTGGAGTGTTGTCCCATAGCTGAAAGGGTGTGAGTTTGCTTCCTGGTCAGGGCACATTCCTTACTTAGGCTGTGGGTTCAATTGCCTGTCCAGGTATGTCTGGGAGGCAACCAATCCATGTAAAAAAAAAAAGTAAATAAAAAAATTCAAAAATTAAAAAAGGATTTAGGGAATAAGATTATATGCATTTGAGTGTGTGTGAGCATTTGTGTTTTGGAGAGAAGGTGGGAGAGGGGAGTTACTTAGGGTGATTTTGTAAGACTACATTTCAAGTCTAATTCAAAGTATTTCAGATGAAGATTTTATTCCCTACACCTAGAGTTTCCAGGTTTAGCAAACAAATATACAAGGTACCCAGATAAATTTGAATTTCAGAGGAAAAACGAGTACTTTTTTGGCATCAATGTATCTCAAATTTGACACAGGACATACTAATGCCCTATGTACAGTATGGCTCCACAGTGAAATACGTTGATGACCTGGGAGGTGCAGTGCAGGGAAGGCAGGTGGAGCCAGAGAAGAAACTATTTAGGAAAAGTGGGTGGAAACTGTTAAATTCCTGTAATAGGTATAACTTTGATGATTGTGAGACAAGAAGATTGACCCTTGGTGACTGAAAAACAAAGGAGAGGATGTGGAGAAAAGGGGACTCTCATGCACTATTGGTGGGAATGCTGACTGGTGCAGCCACTGTGGAAAGCAGTATGGAATTTCCTCAGAAAACTAAAAATGGAACTGCCTTTTGACCCAGGGATTCCACTTCTGGGATTATATTCTAAGAATCCCGAAACACCAATTTGAAAGAACATATGCACCCCTATGTTCATAGCACTGTTACTTATAATAGCCAAGATCTGGAAACAGCCTAAGTGCCCATCAGTAGATGAGTGGATAAAAAAAGCAGTGGAATATTCACACAATGGAATACTGCTCAATGGTAAAAAAAAAAAAAAAAAAAAGAAGAAGAAGAAGAAGGAACTCTTACCTTTTGAGATGGCATGGATGAACCTGGAGAACATTATGCTAAGTGAAATAAGCCAGTCCATGAAAGACAAATACCGTATAATGTCACTTTTATGTGGAATCTAGTGAACAAAATAAACTAATGAGCAAAATAGAATCAGAGGCATAGAAACATGGAACAGACTGGCAGCTGTAAGAGGGGTGGGGGGCAGTGGGGGCTGGTTGTAAGAAGGCGAAGGGATTGGACAAAGAACACATATGACCCATGGACATGGACAAAGGTGTGGGGATTGCCTGAGGAAGTGTGTGGCTGAGTAGACGGGGTAAGGGGGGTGGAAACTGAGACAACTCTAATAACATAAACAATAAAATATTTTTAAAAAACAAAGGAGAAAGAAGGAGCATCCATGGGATCATGGTGTGGAGCTGAAGATCTAGAACCTTCTAGGCACCTAGCAAAGGGCCTTGTCTATAAAAAGACACTTGATGAAATTGTCTAGCTTTGGCGCACACATCTAGAGGACAGAAAGCTGAAACTATGGTTTTAGATCTCATTAATGTTTATGGTGTCTCCTAGGAAGTACAGGTCTTTCTACAGACAAAGCTATTTGTTTAATCAAGGACTGTATGAGAATATGAAATGTCTAGCCTTCCAGTTATCAAATCCCAGGGAAAAATGAAAACAATCTCCTCTTCTAGAGGTTGCTATTATAAAAGCAAGTTTCCTTTCCATCAGTCTCCAGTTCCCAGGGCCGTGACATTTCTGGGCACACTCCGTGTGAGGACCTGTTGCTATTACTTTAGTGTGCCTTTCTCAAACTTCATGCTCATTTTGGTAAAAGAGCACAAACCAGATATGTAAGTGCAGCTTTTTAAAAGGGTGTTTTTTCCTTATTGAAACCTGTGATTTCCCAATTCAGTAGTGCTGTCTGTAGCTAGAAGAGCAGCAAATGTTGGTGGTTCAGGGGACAGAGCAGCCTCAGGGATCTGGATGATGGAGAAACCCATGAGGAGCTCTGGAAGCTGGAAGGACAGAGGCCGCTTTCCAGGCCCAATGAAAACATGTTTCCTAATCTCTGTGGCTTCTTGAGGGCCCTCGGCCTAAAAGGACTGTGTTTCTAGGCTTTATGGGGCAAGAGCAGATTTTGTATTAAAAAGCAAGCAAGCATACAAAAGTGAAGACCTCTGGGTCTGGATGGCCCACAAGTAATACAATTTTGTGGAGAGTAGTGCATAGGAAGACTGAGATTTCCACTGATCAGTGGGTAGTTTCTAAAATTCTGGTGACATCAACATCTTCGCTGAGAAGATGGGTACTGTACTGGGTACTGTGCTTGACATGGAGAATATAAAAATTATTATTTTATTTTTCATTTACAGTTTACATTCAGTATTTTGTATTTGTTTCAGGTGTACAGCATAGTGTTTAGACAATCGTATACTTCACAAAGCATTCCCCCTGATATTTCAATTACCCTCCTGGCACCGTACATAGTTATTACAATATTATTGACTATATTCCCTGTGCTGTACTTTATGTCCATGTGACTATTTCATAACTACCAATTTGTATTTAATCCACTCCCCATTTAATAAGACAAGGTCTCTGTCTCAAAAAGTGAGGTCATTACAATCAGGGCAAGTTGAAACCCCTGGATTTCCTGCACACCTGGATATTTGTTTCTTTGTTCTGAGGAGGGGCTGAGCTAGGCAGGGAGGAGGGGAGGGAAGAAAGCCCGAGTCCCCGCAAATGGGTCCATCCTCCTTCCAAGGCAGTGTAGACATCACCGGTTTTCCTGGTGTCTCTTGGGAGTTTTGAGCTTGTGCCTCAACTGTCCTCACACGACGCTCACCCGTGTTTCTTCCAGGCTCATATGGTGTCTCCCGGAGAGCAATTCAGATAAGAACATTATTCTCCATCTTTGTACACTCCAGTTAATTTTAACTCCCCTAATGGATTAGCTTTCTGGGAAAAATGCTTGACTGGAACATCTTTTAACCTGGCTTTTATGATAAAACAAAAAGCTACATGAAATTAGAGGATTGCAGCCATAGAGACATACTGGCAGGGCCCTCAGCCGCTGCACTTACATGACCACGCATGGGACGTACTTGACAAATTGCTCGGCAGTGCATGGGGGGCATCTCCGAGGGCCTTTTCCGTCCATTATTCAGCTGACATGGTGAGATGCATCTCAAAGCCTGGTGTCCAGGCATTTGGGGTTTGAGGAGGTGAAAGATTTCCAGCAACCAGGTGGGCCTGATGTGGATCAGGACTTAGGGGACACAGATGGAGTTACTCTCCAATGTCCAGCTGTAGTAAATATCAGCTGGTTTCACTGCCCAACAGCCATTTACCCCCTTTCTGGAACCCACGGTAGCAATTTTCTCTGGGGAATCAGCATCTCCCTAACTCTCTGTCCAATGTCCTGCAGAAGACCCTGCTGTTGGCTCCAGGTGACCCAGGCCTGACCCATCAGAGCATTCCACTTTCCAGGCCACAGATTTGGTTTAAGGGTAGACCCAATCAAAGCCAATGGTATACAGTGATACGTAATGGAAACTACTGAGAGAGCTTTTCTACTGAACTGATCATTTTGTTTGAACAGAAGAAGTCTGCGAACGAAGTCAGTATGAAGGAGTACAGAACCAAGAAATGGAGAGAGAACAGGCCCTAATTTAAATTCACCTGAATTTAGCCCTAATACTTAAAATTTTTAAAATGTTTATGATACATTTTATTTGAGCAGTTACATTTTTTAAATACTTGCAATAGAAAAAGTCCTGACCTGTACATAAGTGATACAGAATTGAGTTCCTTGACCCAGGTGCCATGAATAAAACAGGCTTGGCCCTGGCCAGTGTGGCTCAGTTGGCTGGAGTGTCATCCTGTAACCAAAAGTTTACAGTTTGATTCACAGTCAGGTACATTCACATGTACCTAGGTTGCAGGTTTGATGCCCGGTCCAGGGGCATAGGGCACACAGGAGGTGACCAATCAGTGCTTCTCTTGCATCAAGGTTTCTCTCCCTTCTCTCTCTCTAAAAGCAATGAAAAGATAATATCCTTGAGTGAGGGGGAAAGAAAATAGATTTAATGCATTTCCAAGGTCCAGTAGGACTTGGTCTCCAAGGTCTACACTAGTGAGTTCCGAACCTGGTAGGTGAACAGCAGCCACAACAGAAACACCGGTAGAGCCCCTTACCAAGAAATTCTTTTTTTATTTTTCCCCTTTATTTTATGTTGTTCTTGTACAGTTCCAAGAAATTCTTAATCATTAGAACTGGTGGGGTTGGAGGGTAGGGAGGAATTGATATTTTTCCGAAGTACTGGTATCATTTATTTACTGCAGCATCCCAAAACTCAGTGGCTTAAAACAGTCGTCTGATTTGCCCACAGTTCTCGAGGGTGTGTTGATTTGGTTCTTCTGCTGGCTTTGCCTGGGATCTGCCTGTGCCTGCTGTGCGGTGGGGCAGCACAGCGACGCTGGGTGGCCTCTCTCGCTCGTCTGACAGTGGAGTTGGCTGAGGATTCTCCACCAAGCTAGTTCAGATTTGTCCACGTGGTGGCAGCATTTAATAGCATGAGAGGGGAGCTGCGGTCTCCTGAGGCCTAAACTCATAATACAACCCAATTCTGTCAGTTTCCATTGGTCAAAGCAAGTCACGTGGCTAGTCAGAGTCAAGAACTGGAAAAACAGTCTCACCACTTATCTGGAACAGATGCAAAGAATGTGTGGCCATGTGTAATCTACCGCAGTATCTAAGGTTCTTAAGCGTTAATATGCTAAGCTACCACAAATTTAGTGGCTTAAAACAACATAAATTTAATATCTTACAGTTCGGGAGGTCAGTAATCCAAAAATCAAGTTGTTGGCAGAACTGTGTTTTTTCTAAAGGCTCTGGGGGAGAGTCTGTTTCCTTGCCTTTTTCAGCTTCTAGAGGCCACCTTCATGCATTGATTCATGGCTCCTTCCTCCACCTTCAAAACCAAAACAAGCATCTCGAAATCTTTTTCTTTAACTTCTGCTTCCATTGTCACATGTCCTGGTTTGACCCTCCTGCTTCCCTCTTCCACCTTATAAGGACCCTTGTGATTATATCAAGCCCCTCAGGATAATCTAAAGATCCTCCCCAGCTTAAGATCCTTAACTTAATCACATTTGTAAAGGCTCTTTTTGCCATTTAAGGTGACATATTCACAAGTTCTAGGTTTGGGGTATGGATATTATTTGGAGAATCATTATTCTGTCTACCGCATTTTGGAATCTTTGATCAAGGGAAACTGTGTATTGCAGAGTTCAAAGGATCCAGTGGTCTAGTGCGGGCCAATGTACAGGCAGCACGAAGGGAGTGGGATATAGAATGAAATAGACCAGGGTTTGAATTCCAATTCACCACATGCCAGCTGGATGACCTTAGACAAATTATTCATCTCCAAGATTGTTTACTGAAGTGTAAAATAGGGATAATAGTAATCTCATGGGATTGTTGTGAATTTTAAGTGGGAAAATATATGGAAAGCACTTCACATGGTTCCTGGAACACAATAAATACTTAATAAATAGTAATGATAATTAGAAAGAGTTTTGGTCCTGTAAACCGAAGAGTTGCTGCTTCAATTCCCAGTCAGGGCACATGTCTGGGTTGTGGGCCAGGTCCCCAGTGGGGGTCACACAAGAGGCAACCAGACATTGATGTTTTACTCCCTCTCTTACTCCTTCCCTTTCCTTTGCTCTAAAAATAAATAAATAAAATCTTTTTTTTTTTTTTTTTAAGAAAGCATCCTGGTTAGGTTTTGAGACTTCAGAAATGTAGTTTCATTTTGTCCGCAAGGGCTATATCTGAAACTGGTCACGCTGACTGAGGAGAAGCAAATGAAAAGAGATGGCAGAAATATGGAGAAAAGAAATGTTTCTGAGTTTAGAGATTAATAAGGACGAAATTTAGGATTTGGGAGACACATTACTGGAGGAAGCACAAGGGTTTTGTTTGCTATTTTTGCTGTTGTTTCCCAGATTCAGAAGCATTAATAGGGGCATCTTTCAAAGCTTACAGAGAGTGAGAACAAAAAGTGAGTGAGAGACAATTTTCTAAGGCTCTAAAAGAATAAAGCGTGGCTGTAGTGTTTCAGTGAGGTAGACTTCTGTGTTTCTGAAAAAACAGCAAGTACATGTTTCTGGAGCTCAGGTGAATTTGAGGTTGATATAGCTTGGGGAAAAGAATGAATTTAAAAATGCATTCCAGTTTTGTGATTCATATGTCATACTATGCATTATGGCACATCATGCTGCAAATGAATAATTTATACCAATGAAACTATTTAAACTTAACCCATCAACAAAATTCCAGAAGAACGTGGCTACTGGGATGTTTTCTTAACTTATGCTTGGAAACTGCTGTTATCACATTCTGAATGATCCAATCATCTTCAAAGATCCTGAAATAGCTCCATTTTATTGTTGGCTTGTTACAGGTTCCTTATTTTGCAGATGTTTTAGAACTGGCTTCAAAGGGCAGACAGGTATCTTATATGATATCTGGTTAATCCATGGTAGGTAAATCTGGCATTAGCTGCCTGAGGAAGATGATGGAGATTTTGAACTACTCATGCATGAGTGGGGCTTTGGAGGGGAAGATAGGGCATGAATAGTGTGAGAAATGCCTTGTTCAGGAGTGGGCGAGCACAGAGCAGCAATTCAGAGGGGGACTTAACCCAGTCACGCCATTAAAACAGGGGCTCTTTGAAGAAGCATCGGGAAGTACTTGGGTCACTAAAGTTAGAGGTAATAAGAAAACTTGAGGGGCAAGTCCCATTCGAATGTTTAGAGAAAGAAAGTGGTCTGAGGGGTCCAAATAAGTACTGAGAACAGCGATTATTTAATAGAATTTCACAATTTTAGAGCTGAAAGGGACCTCAGCAACAATCTAGTCCAAACCTTTTGTTGCCATGGAACTTTCTTTAAACAAAAGCTTGGATAGGGGCCCAAATACAAACCTATATGAAAGCAGGATTGCTTGGGGGGAGGAGGTGCAGGGTAGGGGCCAAAACATTTTTATAAAATTAGAAAAAAAAATAAAAGCATCATGGAAGAAAACATTTTTATCAGAGGCTAAAGCAACATTGACCACAAAGAATAAAATCCCCCAAACAAACACAGTCTTAATTTAATAAGTGAAGAGCCTTTGAATTTTAATGGCATGTTTACTTGGAAGGAGGAGAACAGGAAATATGACTTTTAGTCACATGGAAATAAGCCTTGGATGGAAATTTTCAATTTATGGACCGTGGTTTTGGGTCAATGAGTCCCCATGTCCCATCAGGTGGCGCCCTTGTTCGGCATTTGCAAAATCGCATTTGGTTCTCTCCTAGAGTGAGAGGGCCTCGTGCTTTGCTGGTTTAAAAGTTCCAATTGGATGTCGCGCTCAAGAAAACAATATTTGTGTTCTATTTTAACATTTTTCCTTATCACTTGTGTTCCAACTATCAAAATCCGTTTAACATTGACGTTACTAAAACATTGATGTTGTCTTAACTTCTCAGAAAAGACCCCCACCCCCACCCCCACCCCGTCCCCCGCCCGGACCCCTGCCTCCCACACTTACTCCAGAGAAAGCGATGAGAAGAGCCTCCTTTCAGGGGGCCTGGTGCAGCAGGAGGAAGGCTGGGAATTCGCACACTTCTAGCTCAGGTTTGGCCAACTAGAAGATCGTGAGGAAGTACGGCCCCTCTGGGTTGTTTTCTCATCCCTAAAATGTCTCTCCGAGCCCTACCATCCACGGCATCCCACTGTAGGGCACTCAGCCCTCAATTTGTATTCTGGAAAAGAGAGCTGAAATCTGTAAAAGACGGCTGTCATCTGGTACGGTTACTGAGATTTTAAAAACAAAACAAACAAAAACACCACGCAGTGTAACGATCGAAAGCACTGGCTGTGTCACTACGGGTTTTTTTTTATTATTGCTCTCCTACATAACTTCTTTCCGGGGGGTCTCGGTAGGGAAGTCTGAATTATTACACACTTTTTTCATTCGTTTTAAAATTCATATTCGGAACAGGTTTTAGAACTCCAGGATGCGACGTGTTAAGGAACAGCGGATTCTGAGGTAGAAATGGGGACTAGGTGCTCCTTTCACAGTCCTCCAATGGGGCCTTGCTCCCCGGTCCCCACACCGCCGCCCTGGATCTCGGTTCCACGCCAGCAGAGTGGTCGGCCCGGGCGGTAACTCCCCGCTTTGAACCTCCCAGAGCCTGCGCGGTGGGGAGAGGTCTCAGGCCCCGCCTCCGTGAGTCACGTGTCTTTGCGCAGAGGCGTTTACCGGGGCGTGCCGCGGTTGCTAGGCGACCACACCGCGCGCCCGCGCGCGCGCGCCCCCTTCCGAGCCCGCCCCTGCCTCTCCTCCACTCCTTCCGCGTCCCGGCTAGTCGCGAGCGAAGGCACGCGGCGCTGCAGTGTCTGCTGGAGAGTCCCCGGGGAAGCGTCGTGGTCCGGAAGGCAGCCGCCCCATCTCGAGTGGACGCTGCTCGCCAGACCCTCCAACCGCCGCCCCTCCCCCCGGGGGTCCCGAGCTAGGTTATGGGAGGCACGGCTCGTGGTCCAGGGCGGAAGGATGCGGGTCCGCCCGGAGCCGGACTGCCACCCCAGCAGCGGAGGTAACGGCGCCGCTGGGTAACGGGCTAGGGGTCCCCGACAGAGCGGCTGGCGCTGGCAGGCGAGGTCAGGGGGCAAAGAAGGTCTGGATCCCAGCAGGAGGGACGAAGGAAGGGGTCTGATCCACTCCCCCCGCCGCAGAGCCGGCCCATCCTCTCCCTCCTCATCAGTTGCCCTCCCCCAAGAGCCGGGGAGGGAGCTGGCCGGATTTAGAGGGAGAGGAATTCCCACCCTCGCGATTATCCCTGAGGGACCTAGATCGAGGGGCAAATGGTAAGGAACAATGAGGAACTGGGACTTTTTAGCAAACTGGGGGAGACCGGGAGCAATTGATTTCAGAGAAGCCTTGTTGCTCAGAGCCGATAACCAAAGGCTGAAGTCTTGGGGCTTTGCGTGAGGGGTGCGGTTTGACTTCAGATATGCAGGTAAGGGGCTCTGTTGATAGGGTTTTGGGTGGGTCCAAGTTTTGAGAGATTTTGCACCTTGCATAGGGCCCCCTCCTCGCTTCATGTGCATGGATGGAGACTTCTTTTGGGTAATTTCCAGTGGCGACTGAAAGATATCTATAGATCGCCTCTACCTTTTTTTCTTTAAATGTGGACATCTGTCCCGTTTTGTTTTTTATTTGTGCTGTTGGCAAAGAGTCACATCCAGAATTTTTGATTCATGTCAGTGAAGCAGTTTTCGTTAAAGATATAAATGGTCCTGTCAGAATGTGAGCATGTTTTTAAAAGAACATTTCAAAAATATTTGTAGTGTGTTTTTTTCTGTTTGTATTATAGCACATCAATTAAGAAAACTCAAACTGATTTTACAAAACGGTTTTTAAAGGCAACCGAAATATTCTAGCATATTTTGAAAGATTTTTAAAAAATCTTTCCTTGTAACTTGGTCATCATCGTTGCATATAGTGTAAAAATGAAATAATGAAATGCTGGTGTGTGTAGCTGGGAAATCCACATTCTTGGGGGTAGATGAAATACATTATTCAGGGCCATCTTGTAGATTAAATAAATCATCTTTTGTGTTTCCTTACTGTGGTGGAGACTCACAGTGTTAAAGAAGAAAGAAATGTTCCATCCTTCATCGTTTAGCATTTAGCTTCCACCATCCACCAGAAAATGGAGTGGATAAAAAGAAGTGAAATTTAGAACATTTTGAAATTTAGAACATTTTGAAATTTAGAGGATCCCTTAATATTTGTTGTAGTTTTCACTGTATTTTTCTACAAGTTATGTGGATGTTAAGTAGGTAAGTAAATTAAAGAAGAAGAAGACAATGAGCGTCCTAAGGCGGCCTTTTATTTCTTGCCTGTAGGAGCCAGAGTGTTGACTGGAATTATTCTTCCCATTATAGCATGTGGAAAACAGGCTCAGGAGGAATGCAGTGCAGCCAGTGGTGGAGCTGAGATTAGAATCCAAGTCTGGAAAATACAGTTACTTCTGTCTCACCGCCCCCCCCCCCCATGTTCTGGTTAGTTTTTAGGATTCAGATTCAAACTAGCCTTTATTTTCAATTAGTAAGTTAAATGAGATCCTTTTCATAGCCCTTCTTTTTAACAACATCCGGTAAGACTATTTTAACTATTTCAAAATACAGACTTAGAAATGCTATACTTTCTTGACAGAAAAGGAAAGAAAATTTGGGTTTCCTTTTTTCCTCTGCCAGGCACCCCGGTTGTTTGTATTCAATGCCAAAAAGCAGTGTAGACATTTATTTGTATTCATTAGTCTTTGTAGCAGATATGAAGCAGTTGAGACACAGGATGCTTTGGAAATAGAAATTTATGTACTTCAATTACTAACACATTTTATCTGTAATCCTTTCCACTAGGTTGGGGGATGGTGTCTATGATACCTTCATGATGATAGATGAAACCAAATGCCCACCCTGTTCAAATGTTCTCTGCAATCCTTCTGAACCACCTCTACCTAGAAGACTAAATGTAAGTAAATGAAATAATTCTTTACACTGTAATTGTCTTGGAAAGGAGGAAGTGCTCCTTAATGCCCAAGGTACAGTTACATCTCACTGGCAACCCAGACTCTTCGTTTCCTTTTGGTTTTCTCTTGACTTTGGATTAAGAACTTCTGTGGTCTGAGTTGAGGTTTTCAGACATTTGTATTTGGAGACCACCTCTTTGAACCACTGGGATAAATACATGGCATTAGGAAAAAAATAATATGCTACTTTTATCTAGGTAATATTTATTTTGTTATAGGATGATATATATAGTATATTCAAACTCTCCCTTTAACAAAAACAAAGAATAGAGCATATCCCTGAATTTGTACATCGATAGGTTTTTCCTCTACAATATAGCAATGTAATTTCAGCTTATCATATGCTAAAGAGAACCATTTTTTAGTTTTAACTTTTCTTTTTAAAATTCATTTTTAATTGTAGTTGACATACTAGTCTCAGGTATAAAACATAGTGATTCTATATTTACATACCTTACCCAGTGATCAAAGTGCCCGCCCGGCCCCATACATAGTTACTATGATACTATTGACGGTGTTCTCTATGCCGTACTTTATATCCTGTGATTTATTTTATAACTGAAAGTTTGTGCTTCTTGATTTCCTTCCCCTTTCTACTTCTCTGGCAACCATCAGTTGGAAAACATCTATTTTGTAGATCATACATAGAATGTAATAGTACAGTTTGGTTTTTGAGGCATTTAGTCATTTTGGAGACTGCAGAAATTTAGCTTTGGATACTATTTTACTTAAGATAATAAATTAATTTATATTCCCTCAGCATATCAAGGAGAGCAGGGTTTGGACAAGCTCCATGATAGGGAGACACTATCCTATGACTTCAAGTTTTGCTGCATCTAATGAAAAGACTGAATAATTGAATAGACTAATTTTAATATTTTCCCTTTATGTTTCTGTGTTGAAGACCTAAAATTGTTCCTACATGGAAAAAATTACTTGTATATTTCATAGCTCTTCCCAACTTTTTGTCATCTTTTGCTAATCAACCTTTCACTACTTTCAAGGCTAATACTATTATAAAGTAAGGGATAAATATATTTGGAAGGCTAGTCACCCTATTTTTAATATTCTCTCTGGAGTGAAATAGGTTCCTTTCCACTTTCTGTTAGTGTAGTTCTTTAATTTGTAAAAACCTCTGAGGACTCCAGAACCACATGTTCCTTGGGTTGACCTTTAGATTTGTTGGTTACTTGTTGCCAATTAGCATCCCTTTATAGGAGGCTGGTGCATTAACATGTGACTTAAAGTTCATTTTAACTTTAATTCAGAGTTGGCTAATGCTAATCACCTTCCAGTAGGTCAGTTAAATTGTATGTTTTGAGATGAAAATAATTTCTTATTGCATGGTATTCAGAGTAACAGTTTTTGGGAAACACAAGATTTTAGATTCTAAACCCAATGGTGTCTTTACAAACTTTGCTGAAAATGCGTTTTGACCTCTTGGTTACACTTACATGTAGTTCATGATGCCATGAGTCCATCCTGACACCCTATTACTATTTTCACAGAGGCTTTTTAACATCATTGTTTATATAAGATGCTCGCATTGTAAACTACAAGTCATCTGCTCATAGGCTTTTCTTGGGTTAGGTTTTGCTTTGCAGAGATTTTTGAGTTAAGAACTAGGGAGAGGATGGTGTTTTATATCTGGATGAGAAGGATTTTTGTTTCTGAATTTCTTAACAAGATCTTTAAGACTTGATTAACACAGTATAAGATTCTATTCAAAATGTTAAGAGACCTCCACAGTGTATGTGAAGCATTCTTAAATAAAACATGATTAATCTGGCATTGTGTATCTCTCTGTATAAAATTACATAGTTGAATATTTGGGATAGTTGATCAGTACATGGCTTTGTTATTGTGATTATAAACCCAGACTAGAAATATACGGTGTTTTAAAACTATTATACTCTTACCATGTGTGAATATTGTAGATTCTCCTAGAACAATGGAAGGAAGATTTTATTTATAGAACAGCAGGCTTGATACATAATTGATTCAGGCTAGTGTTTGAGTTATTTACAGGAAAGGAAAGAACGCTGAGGAGAGAACCCTTCCCTGTGTGGAAAAATTCCTTCCTGGAATTTTTCAGATTCACTGTCTATTGGAACCTTGATAATCCGTAGTGAACTACACCTGCAGTATCATGCTCTGTTCTGGGGGCTGCAGTTCAAGAGAGGCATAAAGTGAAGTGTGTATTGAGAACATGAATAGGATGGTAAGGGAACCTGACACAAGCCATGAGAGGCAGAGAATGTAATGGGGGTGATGAACCTGGGAAAAACTGATGGGGGCAGGACAACCCCTTTTAGGCATCTGAGGGCTTTTACATGAAATTTGGATACTTCCAGGTGGTTCCAGAAGGCAAAATAACACTTAATGTTCAAGGAGAGAGATTTAGGCTCACTTTTAAGAAAAACCATGAGTCAGGAAATGAAATGACATTTTTAATCTTACTGTAGTAGTTCTATGGAAATTAAATTCCTGCCATATATCTGTTCTTACTAATGTTCTGTCGTTGAGACCCTCTCTTTATCACAAACAGAAGTGAAGACCTCCAGAGCCAATGCAGCCTTACATGTAGACAGAGCAGGTGAAATACCCAGGGGTGGACCCTGGACCACAGAAACCTTTCCTACCAGCTGTCATTGATGGCTGCGGTTCCTAGACAGTCCTTTGAGTTAAGGCATTGATCTCCCCTTAAAGTTCAAATATGTCTGGAGAGGTAACACACTGCATTGTACAGCAAGGTGAAAGCAAGTGGGGGAGAGAGGAGGTAAGGTGTTCCTGCGCATCCTGAGGGAAGGCCTATCGTGGAGGCCTTGATGGAGCAGAAGGCATATTTAGTGCCAGATGTCTAGTGGAGGGAGACTGGCAGTATGGAAGAAGCACCACAGAGAGGAGCAACTGAAACGGGAGAGGGAGGATGAACAGGAGTTTAAACCTTAAGATACTGAGAATTATTGTTACCAGTGTTTTTAAAATGTTTTCCAGCTTATGAGGGGCTTTCACATATATTATTAGTATTGTTGGACTCACACAGCATCCTAAGGTAGTATTGCCCACATTCTACAGATGAACTGGGCTCAAGGTTAAGCAACCTGCCCAGGGACTTAGAGCTTTTAAGCAGAATAGTTACGACCCCAACCCAGCCCTTCTGGCTTCGCATTGCTTCTGAATGTGTCTCCAAGACTAGCAGTAAATATTCAGACACACTTAAATTAGGGAGTAAAATTTTAAAGACAACTGGCTGAGGTGCATGCAGATGTTCATTTTGTTATTTAAATCTACCTAAAACCAAACAATTATAATTCCCTAGTTCAGCCAAAGTATCTCCTAATAGATTGTTCCCTGAAAACACCTGTTTGTTTGTTTGTTTGTTTGTTTGTTTGTGATGTTCATGTGAATGTTGGTTGGATGGGTAGGACCCTCTTCTTTTTTTCATTCTTAAAAACTAGCATACCTACAGTTATTTGACTTCTTACTACTGCTGAGAAGTAATACTACTTGCATTATATTTACATTTTAGCAAGGTATTTAGGTTCTGTCTGCAGGGTTTTTTATTTTTTTGACCAGTGATACTCACCTATTTTCGTATCAGATTTTTCCTGGTCTATATCTTGCCTCCTTACTTTAACACTAATGCCAAAGTGTAGCTATAGTTGTAAGTAATCTATAAATGTTTAAATTGATTAAATGACCTAAAAGGAGGAGACAGGAACCAATGTTTTGCTTTTATAACTTAGATTAGGAGCTGTCTTTAAGAATGTCAGCACTTAAATACTTTCATCCTTTTTTTGTTGTTTATTTTCATCTTTTATATTAATATTTATTTAAGGCCATAGGCCAGATGTTGTTTATTTGGGTTATATTAAAATTCTATTTTTTAAAGGTTTGGCCACTTTAGATCATTAGCTTTAAATTTTTATCATATTTTTTAGAGATTATAATTCAGAGATTTTAGAGATTATAGTTCAGATCTCCCCTTGAATTATCTACCCCAATCATAGAGGCTGTCAGAAATTATCAAACACATCTTGAGTACAATTCTTTGGGGTTTATTAAGAAAAACATGTTCTTTGAAGTGTCCCAGAATTTGCTTTTAGTGACAGATTTAACATTTTTCTCTTGATTGCTTCTTCTAGCACCTTCTTACATTTTTCTTAGTTTTTGTTTATTTGTCTTTGGTTTTCCTCCATCTAATTTCAAAGAATCTTGTTTCATTTCAGAGGAATTAGTAGAGCTGTCTTTTGAGGGTTACTGTGTTTTGCAGGCAAAGGTTAAGCAAAATCAAATGACAAGAATAGTGGTGTGTCTTTAACACTGGGGCTCCTGCTGAAGAAGAATAGGGGTCTGTGCCTGATTGGGAGAGAGACCCTTTGTGTCTTCAGAAGATGTTTATAAGAAGCCCCAGGGCGCTGGATTAGCATTCTATTCAGATGTATAAAGAATTGGCCTAGGTGATCCCAAGAGTTCTCTTTGACTTAGAACTTTTATGATTCAGTGAACTGAGCTATAAGGCTGCAATAACTAATTTAGGGATCTGAGAGAAGATGATGAGGACTCCATTGGTTCTAGGCCACATAGTCAACATTCAGCCCCATCAGAGAGCAGTAGTACAGGCAGTAGGAGGATCCGGTGCCAAAGTTATGTTAATGGGAAGGGCCCTGGACTGACAGTCAGAAGTCCTGGGTTCAAATCCTGTTTCTGTTCTTTACTAATACTTTGTTACTTATAGCGGGCATGGTGGCCTCTGCCGATCAGGTGTCCACACTAAGTTCTGCAACAATGTGGTGACCTCTTGGGAGTGGGGGCCACCAGATTGCCTAAGGAGGGATGAACTGGCCCAGGTTGGAAAGAGAGCAGGTCAGAATTCCTGTGCTGATCAATAATACTTTGTTATTTACAGAACACTTTAATGTACATTGTGTTGATCCTGCTTATATGCCTTTAAGATTTGGAAAGGTAGTTGAAAGCATTAGTCAAAAATATAAACCAGTATATATGTGTATATACATATACACTGTATATGTAGTGCCAGATTTTAATGTAAGGTTAATCATTATGGGCTTGGAGGAGTTCTAAGTGGAAGAGAGAGGTCTTGAATTGGGCCTTGAAAGATTGTAGGATTTGAGTGATTGGGGCAAAAAGATTCTCAGTAGAAAAATGTGTACCCTATTAAAAGGAACCTAGAATGATTAGGGTGTGGTGAGAAAACCATCTTGTCTTGAACAAAGCAAGGCATTTATAGAGGTTAAGGGTGGCTAGAATACTCTGAGAATTAATATAACATTTCTAGAGACTTCTGCCTATCCCACTTTTGGGTCATGTCAACTTAAACAACTGGATGTACTTTGTCGTCGTGTCGGGGGAGGAGTCTTTCATCCTTCTACTTTGTTTTTCATGACTTTAGCATTATATTCATTTTTCTGTTCCATAGATCACCACTGAGCAGTTAACAAGAGATCATACTCAGCGCTTTCTGAATGGGGGTGAAATGAAGGTAGAACAGCTGTTTCAAGAATTTGGCAACAGAAGAGCTGATACTTTTCAGTCTGATGGCATCAATGACTCTGAAAAATGTTCTCCCACTGTTTCTCAGGGTAAAAGTTCAGAGAGCTTGAATGCGGTAAAATCCAACAGTTCACCCAAAGCATCCAAAGTGGTGCCTCTGACTCCAGAACAAGCACTGAAGCAATACAAACACCACCTCACTGCTTATGAGAAACTGGAAATTGTCAATTATCCAGAAATTTACTTTGTGGGTCCAAATGCCAAAAAAAGACATGGAGTTCTTGGTGGTCCCAATAATGGGGGGTATGATGATGCAGAAGGGGCCTATATTCATGTACCTCGAGACCATCTAGCTTATCGATATGAGGTGCTGAAAATTATTGGCAAGGGGAGTTTTGGGCAGGTGGCCCGGGTCTACGATCACAAACTTCGACAGTACGTGGCCCTAAAGATAGTACGCAACGAAAAGCGTTTTCATCGTCAAGCAGCCGAGGAGATCCGGATTTTGGAGCATCTTAGGAAGCAGGATAAAACTGGTAGCATGAATGTTATCCACATGCTGGAAAGTTTCACATTCCGGAACCATGTTTGCATGGCCTTTGAGTTGCTGAGCATAGACCTTTACGAGCTAATTAAAAAAAACAAGTTTCAGGGTTTTAGCATCCAGTTAGTACGAAAGTTTGCTCAATCCATTTTGCAATCCTTGGACGCCCTTCACAAAAATAAGATCATTCACTGTGACCTGAAGCCAGAAAACATTCTCCTGAAACACCACGGGCGCAGTGCGACCAAGGTCATTGACTTCGGGTCCAGCTGCTTCGAGTACCAGAAGCTTTACACATATATCCAGTCTCGGTTCTACAGAGCTCCAGAGATCATCTTAGGAGGCCGTTACAGCACGCCGATTGACATATGGAGTTTTGGCTGCATCCTTGCGGAACTTTTCACAGGGCAGCCTCTCTTCCCTGGGGAGGATGAAGGAGATCAGCTGGCCTGTATGATGGAGCTTCTAGGGATGCCACCGGCCAAGCTTCTGGAGCAGTCCAAACGTGCCAAGTACTTCATTAACTCCAAGGGCCTGCCTCGCTACTGTTCAGTGACTACTCAGGCAGATGGGAGGGTTGTGCTTGTGGGGGGTCGCTCACGTAGGGGTAAGAAGCGGGGTCCCCCAGGTAGCAAAGACTGGGTGACAGCGCTGAAAGGGTGTGATGACTACTTGTTTATAGAATTTTTGAAAAGGTGTCTTCACTGGGACCCCTCTGCCCGCCTGACCCCAGCTCAAGCATTAAGACACCCTTGGATTAGCAAGTCTACACCCAGACCTCTTACCATTGAGAAGGTGTCAGGCAAACGAGTGGTAAACCCTGCAAATGCTTTCCATGGACTGGGTTCCAAGCTGCCTCCGGTGGTTGGCATAGCCAATAAGCTTAAAGCTAACTTAATGTCAGAAACCAGTGGTGGAATACCTCTGTGCAGCGTGTTGCCAAAACTGATTAGCTAATGGACGGTGATATGCTCAGAGATACACATGTATGTATTTTTAATTATCTTGCAAACCTGAAAATGGAAAAAAATACAAGCCTTTGGTGGATGTTTTTGTTAGACTAGATTTTTTTTAACAAGGCAAAACATTTTTATATAACTGTAAAAAGATCTCTTCAAGGGCTAATTACCTAACCAGCTTGTATTGGCCATCCTGGAATAATGCATTAAATGACTTTTTTTAGGTCAGCGCATCTTTGTTATTATTGTCAGTTGTACTTCCACCTGTATATTTCTACTATGTTGGTTTAAATCCCTTTCTCACAAGGTAGAAGGCATACCAAAAGCCTATATTCTGACCATTCCTCCCCTCTGGTCTCCCTCAGCATCTGTTCCAGAGGGGTACTTTGGGACAAGCGAGGTCTCTGGGCCCAGCAGGCACCTCTGTGGGCTCATTCTCAGTGAAAGGGCTCAGGCAGAGCACAGTGGGGAGGGGCTCCAGGCGGCTGTCAGCCATCTGGGGAGCTGGGGTTCCTGCTTTCTCAACGACTCATTTCTCTTCCCTTCGAGTCTGTGAGGTGCAGTGTTTTTATGTTATTTTTGAAATTATTTTGCCCCTGATTTGTTTTCTGGGCACTCAAAGCGTTTTATAGGCATCTTACCACTTTACCAAGTGTTGGTATTGCAACTGAGCCAGGTGCTGCCCCCCTCCCTGGTCTCGAAGGAAGAGAAAGCAGCTGCTTTGCCCCTGAGTGACCCAGATGTTAAAGGTAGAGTCGGCATGTAAAGCTGCGGTTCCCTCACTTCTTAGAACTGTGGGAACCAGCCCACTTGCTGTGTTTCCATGGACTCTCTTCCTTACAAAAGTGATCACTTGCAGGTAAACCTAACTGTGGTTTCATCACTTTCCCTCCTCTTCCCAGCTACGTGCCACCTTAGGGCGCCCCAGTTCTCCCACTTTCAACTTAAACGGAAGACTAGTCCCCAGATTCTGAATGAACCTCAGTTATAAGAAGAAACTCCAGAAACTAGTAGTAACCCCTTTCATTTCTCTTCATTTCAACGCCTTTTTTTCTCTGCTAAGATTTAAGCACTGAGGACTGATAATAGACTAATTGCTCCTGAAATGCCTTACTTACTAAGAAGGGTGGAGAAGAGTCAGTAACCTAGTAACTCCCTGCTGCTGGTGGTTTTCCTCCCTGCCCTTCCTCTGCCGCCAGCCCCCTCTGAAACAAGTGTGTGCCTCAAAGGAGACCATTGCTTCCTACAGCTTCATTCTCAGGACGAGCCACTTCCTTTTTTATTCTAGAGTTTAGTCTCTGCAAACTCTGTAAGGGCAGGAGGCTCGTCTCGTTGCGCACCACGGTAACAAAAAGGAGAGAATGTCATGCACATGTTATTTAAGGAACTTTTGCCCTATTCAGAAAGTATTTCTGATTGCCACAACACAGGCTGTGAAAAATGAGAATGAGCAAGTGACCAGAATGGGGCCTCGGCCTCTGAAAGGGGGATGTCCCGGTATTTCTGGTAACTAAGCAACTGGACTTTTAAAACATTCACAATTTCCTTCACTCCTGATTTACAGAAGGCAATGGAACATACGCATACTTAGGTCCTCTTACTCCTGAAGTCTCTGACTTAAGGAGAAGTCGGGTAAAGTCTGTGTCATCTGGGCAGAGCATTTGTTGAAGTGGTTTTGCCGGTTGCTGTTGGTGTGGAAGACTTGCTCTTTTGAGAAAACTGTTGAGGGAACTCCACCCCAGGCAACTGAGTGTGGTCGGGCTCGATGTTTGTGTTTTCAGTGAGAGGGCTCTCTGGTCAGCCAGCACCTGCGGGCCCTGGGGGAGAAGCGAGCCTGTGGCTGAGGTTGGCGTGTGGTTGGTTCCTGTGTGTTGGATGGACTGTGAGGTTATTGAAACGGGGTTGAGTGACAGGATGTAGACAACCTGTGACAGGAGACAAATTCTCGAAAGCTCTAGGAAGGTGAGTGGATGTGTTTCTGCCTAAATTTGGCAAGCCAGAGAGTGACGCAGAGCAGAGTCATTCCCGTTGGCGTGTCTCCTCTGCAGGTTGATTCAGGCTGGGGAGAGTGGGCTGCTTTAAAACGCGGTGGTGCCAGATGAGTTGGGGGAGGCTCTTCTCTGAGTGGGTTTCCAGTTTAGGGACAAACTGTAGGTTTTAGAGACTGTCATTCTGTGCCCCCTTTTGCGGCCACTTAAGTTTTTGCTTGGATCTCTTCCCAGCCACAGCGGTGAGTGACTGAATTAGACCACAGTTACACGGAGGTTCAAGCTGTGTCTTACAGTTTTCTGGGTCCTTTAGCCACTTATCTTCTTCAGGCCATTTCAGTAAACAGGTCAAGGTAGTTAACTTCTACTGATTTTAGAATTGACCAAATCAGCAGAGTTTCCAAATTCTTCCTGACACAGTGAAAAGAGTTGGATAGGAATTTTTTTATTTCATTCCTAAAATCATTTTTGTCTTTTAATGTGGGGAATTGGCTACTCACTAATACCTGCTTGTCTTGCTGGGTTTTACCTTCTGCCCTCCAACTGAGTGATCTGTTCGTTCGTCATGTGCTATCACGATTTCTCCACATGTTCGACTAAGTGCGCGGTGCAAACAGGCGGGCCCGTGACTTTGTGATGCTCTGAGTCAGCAATTTGCAGCCGGTGTGCTGCAAGAATTTTTTAAACATGCAGTACCTTAGGGGCATTGACCTCTGTTCCCTTAGATTGTCAAATTAAAAAAGGACAGCCAACAATAGCCGTCTGGTGTGAATGAATCAAAATTATATTTATTTTTGTCAGATTGGCAAAAGATACAATTTTTAATGTGCTGTAGAATTTTAGTGATTAATTTGCCATGAGATGAAGAAGGTTGAAGTTGCTGCTCTCGGTTAACTGCTGTGTTGCTTCTGATCACATGCAGGTGGTGGGGGTTTGTTCCCTCCCATGCACCCGGGAGTGTGCTCACTCAGTCCTCATGGTGACCCGCACAGTCAGTCTCCCGTCTCTTTTGAGAAAGGGTTAAGTTGGCTGAGGGTTGTATGAGGCCACCTTGTGGCCCAGTATTTGACACCTTGGTGATAATGAAAAGAAAAAATACAACCATAACCTAATTCTGACATAAAGCCCTGCTTCTGCCCCCCATGGGTTCTGTGAAGAGGAGAGGGTCTCGCCTGGATCTTCTTTTCCAAGAGGAGCTGAGGAAATGACATGACTCTGGAGGCAGGCTTTATTTTCGGGTGTTTCAAGGGGCTTTGGGACACACAGGTTGGCTGCCAATGTCATTATACCTTCCTTTTCATGACTTTTTAAGACTTTATTTTAAGAGAGAGGGGAAAGTGGGGGAGAAAGTAAGAAACATCGATGTGCAAGACAAACATTGATCTGCTGCCTCTCGAACACACCCCTACCAGGGACGAAGCCTGCAGCCCACGTAATGTGCCCTGACCTGGAATCGAGCCAACAACCTTTTGCTTTGTGGGACAACGCCCGACCAACTGAGCCACACTGGTCAGGGCTACTTTTCATGACATTTAATCTGTTAAGAATGGGACTTATTGTGTGATCAAAAAACAAAACAAAAGATTAAATAAAATTCAACAGTGAAGCAGTTAAGGTCTAGAGCAGCTGGCTGTGCTGAAACATTTCTGTTTTGCTTAATTCCTAACTAGGCATAATTAAGTTAAATGCTAAATTTTAGGTAGCAGCTGATAAATGGTTCTCAGCTTTCCTGACTGGCAGAATACTCCTGCCACTTTAGTGAATCATGGAAAACTCTTTGTTGTTTACTTTTAATTATTTCTCTGGCATCTGTCATTTGATGTCATCAACACGGAAGCTGGAGAGGTGACAAGGATTGTTCCAGGCTGCACCTGGATGCCTTTTCTCCTTTGTGAACTAAGGAGAAGTACTTATCCTTTGAAGCAGGTGGAATTGCCAGAACATGTTTTCCGCATCTGTTCAGTCTCTCCGGGGGAACCAGCCTGCAGAGTGCTAGAACTTACTATACACAGAGCAATTGCAGACATCCATCGAGTGAACTGCATTCAAAATAAGGAGGGAGACAGAGACAAGGCCAGGAAGGGGCCAATCAGGGAAGAGTTGTCCTTTGCAGGGGATCCCCCCAGCTTTAGATAACATTTTTGATATTCTCTTTGCAACATGTACCACTTTCATCTCCAACCTATGCTTCGCCAAGCCCAAGAGTTTCAAAGACTTTATTTCCAAACCTGGCCTTCAACCAAATTAGGGGTAATCCTTTCCAACTGTCTGTTGAATTATGCCTGCTGATTTCAATAGGAAGTTTTAACCGTCACCGTGAATCCATCCATGTAAGGACTGAAAGCTCTCTGGTCCCTGAATCCATAACCCCTGAGATAAGCCAGAACTACAAATACACTGTCTAGACTTTGAAGGAGAGGATGTGATTCTTAATATAGCTCACCAACCACTAAGTCGAGCCTGGACTCTCAGAATTTTTCTATAACAGGAGAAGCCTGCCTGACTTGACTGGAAAGAGTCTCATCTCTTCGGCCACCACACAAATAAACCAAAAAGAAAGGAATGCCCCAAATCAGGCCAGATGGTGACCTGTGGCTGTTTCAGCTCAGGATGTCCGCCTCTTTAGAGGTAAAGCATCAGGTTTGACTCATTTCGGTATCATGGGATTCTCTATTGTTCGTTTGAATCTGCTTACCTACTTCCTCTGGAAAGCACAGTTAGGCATGGATGAGCCTGTGTTTTTAAATTTGGGGATGTTTGCCTTTCAAAGGGTAAAGATGAAATGCTTTGACAAAACATTTTTCAGCATCTCATGATTGTTTTAGAACCAAAGCTGAGGTCGTCCCGGACTGGCCCTGAGTGCTGTACCCTGAGACACTCCCGGTGTGGTGGGTGTGCACCCCGCACTGGGGCGCGTTTGGGCTCAACAAAGAAAATACTGGGAAGAGGGAAGGAGCAGGAAGAGACAGCCTCACAGAGATTCCGCCTGCCACATCCTTTCAGTTCCCCAGAGTTTCACTGGGTTCATGAGCCCCAGCACTGGTGTGGAGAAGGGAGCTGGGAACACGCGTGTTGTGCTCAGGGGGGTGGCCCTCTCCCCTGGAGCCTGACTGGCAGCTCTCTCCTCAGGAACTCCCATCCTTACCTTTACGGGGCCCCCAGCTTAGCTTCAGGGTGAAGCAGCTCCAAGGAAGACAGCTCATTTGGGAACTTGCGCTGTTTATCTTGGGCCTTGGTCCACAGGATAATTTAAAGCCAGACGGAACTGAGCAAATGCAGGGAAGGAAACAACGTTCTTGGGGGCCCTTGGGCAACTTAGCTCCTGCCTGCTTCTGATCTGGCCCTGAGCCATCACCGCCCTGGCAACAGGAGCTAAGTGGGCACTACACTGAAGGACTGCTTTCTGTTTTGAACAGGCTTCCTTCCTTATGGCTGCCTGGCCCAAAGCTAGGAGAGAGCCTTCCCGTGTTCATGAAGCAGCTGTGTATTAGCGACCAGCTGCTAGAAAAGCTGTAGGCCAGGTGGGACTTAAAAGAGCATCAGCCCTCAACATAGGTATTTAAATTTCTGCATTATCAAGTACACCCCAAGCCAAGATGCTCACCTGGCTTTTTGTACCTTTAGGGCAAATCCCACAGAACTAAGAAAAGGCAGTGAAACAGCAATGAGAGCGGTAGGTGCATTGTCAGTTGCTTTTCATTATCCAGGAATTTCCATCCAGAAGCAGCAACCCAAAGTGCCTGCAGCTAGACCTGATCTCAGGATACCAAGATCTGATACTAAGATCTGATCTCATCCTTTGTGTAGCAGGGGCCCGGGCACAATTCGACCATGCTTTCGAAGGCCGCCCAGCTCTGCCTTTGCATCTGGCTGCTGACCAGCCCCTGCGGAAGGAGCAGGCTCAGGATGCCCGGCCTGAACCAATGTGGAGAATTCTGTCATTTCTGGGGTGGAGCCCTGGCCCAAGCACACTCACCTCAGCCCTTCCGAAGCATGTCCGTGCAGGCTTCCATCGGTCCATTTATTTCAACAGTCACTTGCTGAGCAACTGCTGTGTGGGGAGAAACTCCCCCCCCCCCCATGGCAAATGTGGCATTTGTCAGGGATAAGGAACATCGGCAGCATTCAGATCATATGCTCAGAATTTGATAAAAGGCAGGCAGTGGGTTTAGAGAAAGCTCCGAGTTATCTACACTCGGTTTGGGGTTTAAAATTTGTATAAGCCTGCGAGTGAATGGTGGGAAGAGGATATAGTTGATGTTCCGCATCTCTGAGGCTTGTGTTCTGAACTGAAGGAGGAGGGGAAGACCACACAGATGACCGCACAGGTAACATGGACATGCTATCTACTAGAGTGTTTGGCCCTTGCTGCCCCGACTCTGACCTTGAAAATGAGATGGGTGTCCCCAGGGGTCTCTCTGACATGATTTCAAGTCAGGGGTTGACGTCCAGGGCTCCCTCCTCAAACATCAATTCTGCCCCGGATAAGCCACCCAGAGGTTCAACAGCAGGCAGGAAGAAGCGGACACCAGGCTTCCCTGCCTCTTTGCGCGCTCTCCCTCTCTTCCCTCAGCAATAGTTGGCTTGTGTGGCTGTTTCCTCTGGTTGCTAAAGCAACATTGTTTATTTCTGTCCTGTCGTCAAACCGGGTCAGCGCCTGAGACCGAGGTGACTGCATGGGATTCAGGAAATTCATCCCTGAGATCTTTTCCTACAGTGTTCGAGCAGTGGCCCCATGTTGTCCAGGCTCCAGTTCCCTCCGTTGAAGAGCCCCTTCCCTCAATTTGGAACCCAAAACCACTACCCACTTCAGAATGCCAGAGAGATGTTCAGGCGAAGCTGTGGGGAGGGGGTGGCTGACGGCCACACAGGTGCTTCCCGAGTCCTGCTGAAAGAACGGGCAGGGTCCAGCGCTTCCGCTTCTGTGGTCGGTCTTCCTGCAGGGACAACTGTTTCCTAACTGCTGTGCCACACGGGCCACCCTTTCCACCCCTTCCAAGCTGATGTGGCCCCAGGCAGCTGCAGTTCAAAGAGACAGTAATCCCTCAGTTCATTTGTTCCCAGAGGAAAAAGGTGCAGCTTTAGCTGGGGAAGCCTGGGTGGGCGGGGCCTGAGGAGGAGGCCGGACTGAGATTTCTCAGACCACAGAGTCATAGGGTATGAAACTGCGGAGCCTCCCAGCGGTGTTCTGCAGGGACGCCCACAGGGCGGCAGGCCGCATGCCCACCTTCCTCTGCCTGCCTTCTCTTCCTTCTGTTGGTAACCGCCCAGCGTCTCCCGTGCTTCAGGTTGCTGCGCCAGGCACTCCAAACACCAATGGGATGCGTCCTTGCTCCAGAATTTAGTGGACAAAGAACTGAAGTGCAAGGGGCTGCCCAAGGTGGTAGACAGGGAATACATGCCCTGGGAGTCCGAAACAGCCAAGACGCAGGGAGGGGATGGAGGACAGCCAAGGACATGGGCGATGGCCGCTCCTCTCCCTCGCAAGCCGTGCCCATTCCCCTCGACCACCAATTATGTGCGATGCTGTAACAGAAGAATGTACCAGGCTCTTCCCGACGGAAAAAGCGGGAGACTGAGGCCCCAACTAGAGACAGCAAGCACCCTTGTGCCTTCATTTAGTATCAGAGCCACGGTTAGCAGCCAGACTACCCTCTGCTGTACCCACGCCCCCAAATAAAATGCCCCATTCAGCACCCCCCACCTGATGCAAGGGGGGAGTTATTTTTACCTACAGGGTTGGGAAAGGGGCAAAGGCTGAGGCTGAGGCAATTCAGTGGCGCCAGCTGAGGCTTAAATACAATGAGAAAGCCCCACCCTGCCAGCTCGCTCTGCCTGCAGAGACCCAGTGGGAAATAAATAGTGCTGTGTGCCCTGCCTGCAGGGCTGGCCCGCATATGTCTGCCTGGACACAAGCCAGTCACATGAGCCCAGGCTGGTTAAAAAGAGCGCTCCCGTAATCTCCCAGCTCAAGTGTCTCATCTGGCTTGAGGAGCTACGTGGGCCAGGTGCCAGCGCTTCTTGGTGGGCCCTGGATGGACAGGGAAGAGCAGTGGGAAGGGGCAGCTTGGGCCAGGGCAGGAGCCAGGCAGTCGGACTCTACCCTGGCCCTGGCCCTGGGGCAGGGTGATAACTCTGCTGAGGGCAGTGTGGGCAAAGGAGTGGAAGGGAGAAAACACATGGCAAATGTTGTTTTTGCCAAGTCTTTTTTTTTTTTTTTTTAAAGATTTGATTTATTTATTTGTAGAAAGAGGGGGAGGGAGGGAGAGAAACATTCAGTTGACTGCCTCTTGAACACGCCCCAACTGGGGACCAAACCTGCAACCCAGGGGTATGCCCTGACCCAGAATTGAACCGGTGACATTTCAGTTTGTGGGGCGAGGCTCAATGAACTGAGCCACACCGGTCAGGGCGTGACCAAGTCTTACTTCGGCCAGAGCGGTTGTTCCAGCACGCCCCTGCCCCTGTGCGTGCACACATGCACGCACGCACACACACACCACTGTGTATCTTTTCTTTCTCAGAGCTTTGTTCCATCCCTCCCAGGTCAGAACACCAGCATCTGTCACCCTCTGCAGTCCACGTGACCCCTCTCCCTCCTTGTGCCCGGCCTTGTCCGTGACTCAGGGCCATGGCTGCTGCTTCTCTCCTGGCCTCAGTTTCCCTTCAGGAAGCTTGTTCCAGACTTGGCCCTCAGCGTCCTCCAGGCAATCTAGGGCAGCAGGCAGAGAGGCTCCTGGGAGGAGAGTTTTTACTCTGGAACTAATCTCCCTACTAAAGTTCCAGAACTAGTGCACTGATTTAGCAAACTGAAGATCTCCTTGTTCAGATATGAGTTCCTTGAGATGTTGGGAAACCAAGGACCACGACGCTCATGCTCACATCCTCCTGGTGAGAAGATGCGTGTATCAGGGCTGGAGGCGTGCGATGCCAAGAGCGTCTGTTCACTGTAGGGGGTGGCTTGTAGCAGTTCTTAGGATCACAAGGAATCACAAAACTGCTCTCCACAGAATGATGCGATGCTATGGAATGGGGGTGGGGGGAGGCAAGAGAACAGGCACTGTTGTAGGCCCCAAGAAGCCTGAACTCAAGGCACCTGAACTGGGGAGATAGCTGTGTGTAGGAAGGCAGGGCACACTCAACAGCTCTGGAGATTACTGACTAGGTGGTTGATTGTTTAAGGGAGAAATGGGCCCCCCAATCAAGACACCCCCAGAACCAAAATACTCCGTGTTCGCATACCTAAGTGGTTCAGAGACACACTGAATATATAGGGAGGGAGCAGGATTATTTGAGATTCCGAGAGCTATTGTGGAACTCCCTACTCCATGGAAATGAGTCCTGAGGTTGACAACAAACGCTCATTTTCTCTGGTTGGAAAACTTAAGAAATCGAGTGGACCCGGACACATGCAGAGCACCCGAGTTCCTGAAATGTAGTCATCAAATGTTGAGTAGGCATCGGAGAGTCCTGACAGGCGTAGAGCTGGACATGGGGGCAAAAATTTCCTGTGGATGCTGTGTCTAATCCTCACTCAGAATGGAGTAACTGGGGGGACTCTGAGGAGCAGCCATTGACAAAACAGGGGCAGAGTTAACAGGGAACGATTAAGGGACAGTGAGGTCCGCAGGGACAGCCCATGGGGCAAGGGAAGGGAGTGTTCACTGCAACCGTACAGAGCATGGCTGTGGGTGAGGCTGGAGGGCCGGGCTGCCCCACAGGAGCTGTGGCCTTTGGTGGAGGAAGGCAGGCACTGCCAACCTCCAGCAGCAGGGGAAACCGAGGGGATAAATGTGCTGCCATCTCTTCCCACCCCCATGTCTCCCAGGGGCCACACCTAGCCAACAGCCAGAAGTCCAGAGAGCCTGGCTGGTGCAGTCCCAAAAGGCAGGCCTCCTGCCGTGGAGCGGGGTGGGGAGCGGGTCCCGAGCGGCAGAGTTTGCAGAGCACAGTCTCTGTGCTCCTATGCAGGCACCGTCATTGGCATCAATAAACTTTTTTTTTAACACAAAATATGCATCATCACTGTGTTGCCCACCAAGTATGAAACTTCCAGAATCTGGTCCTTCAGCTGGGGAGACAGGAGCAGGAGCAGTCAGGGAAACTCTTGGAGGAGGTGGGAATGTGAGATGGGGCTCTGAGGAGAGGTGCAAAAAGGGCTGGGAGGCTTTTCTTCGCTGGAGCAGAGTGCCCCTTAGTAATGGGACTGACCACCAAAGTCATGTTTCAGGTCCATCCCTGAGATTTTTCATACCAGCCATGGCCGAAAACAGCCATCTGACTGTAGCTGTCTGACTCCACATTACTTATCACCTCACCTGGGACAGTCCACCTGTCACACCGCTGGTGTCCTCTCTGGAGTTCAGGCTTCTTTAAGCAATTCAACAGTAAAAATTCACAGGACTTCATGCTGGATTTGGGCTACCTGAATAATTAAACACGGTCCTTGCTCTCAAGGAACTCATTTTACACAGAACAGATGTACAAAATTATAAAAATGTGTTGGTAGGAGGTGTGCAGAAGGTATGACCAAAGTTCTATAGCAGAGAGGGACTAATTCCTTTCTTTATTTCCTTTCTTTATTTATTAAAAATAAAGGGGAAAAAAGGCATCAGGGAGGTAATTCTTGCAGTGCAAGTCCACGCACAAGTAGAATTTGCCAGGCAGAGAAGGGCCACCTCCTGGAGAAGCACTTGAAACGTATGGAAACAACAGGAGGTGAACCTGGCGGTGAGCAATTTCAGGTGGCTAGAGCACTGCATGGCAGGAACCTGGCCCAGAAGGCTTGGGCCACCGTAAAGGGAGCTAACGGTTTAGCTAAGGAGTTTGTCCATTGAGCAGAGAAATAAGGAACCAAAGGATGTTTTAACGCAAGGAAGTTATGTGAATTTTCTTTTTGAAGAAAAAGTATTCAATAATGTTCTGGGAGGAAAAAATATTTCTTCAAATGCAAGTCATGGAATCTGAGATGGGATCTGTTCCTCTGCTTCCATCCCCCACTCCCATCCCCCGCTCCTGCCATCGTTCTCCAGAGAACAATTTTTTATTTCCAAACTGTGGCTACTCTGCTACTGTCACAAGTAACAAGGTGAAAGAAATGAGTGTGTGCTTCTTCTGGGACCATGTGGACTGAGACCACCCAGGAAGACATTTCCCTTTCGGATTTTACCCCATCCTCAGGTGTGACGACCCAGAGAATGGGAAGGGACCTCAAGAGAACCAGCCAGCCTATGGGACTTAGGAGCTGCTAATCCTAGAATAAGCAACCAACCCAGAGCTTCTCAGTCTCCCTGGGGTTCTTTCCAAACTTTGTGGCTATTCCTCCCAATCTTCACTGAAAAACATCAAAAATAGGCCAGCTCTTTTCAATTTAATTAGCCATTCCTCTGAGGATGCCAGATGGAATGAAGCAAAGACAGATGCACTGGGGGCAAGGATGGGTGGGAGTAGATTCTAAATGGGGTTGTCTCAGGAGCCCAAACTCATCTCCACAAAGGGTGCCCCTTAAAGCAAGCAGCCCAAGAGGCAGACGAAGGGGCTCCAGCCATTGGGATCCCAGGCCGAGGCTCTAACTCGCTCTCAGGCATGGCCTATGAGGTGCCTAGAAGGATGGAAGCAGGTACCTGGGGCTCCTGGACAGGAGGAGGAACCCCTGCTCCCTCCTCAGGGACTAATGCACAGTCCCCAGGGTGGGGTGCGGGTGAGGAATCTGTCCTCACCCGGCTCCCAGCTCCCATCTCTGGGGCTGTGGGCAGCCAGCAGCCCACACTGACAGCCTTGTGGCACAGCCAAGTGAGTTGCTGGAATCTATTTCTGGAGCTCTGTAAGAGTGGGGGAAACAGCCAGCTGCCTGGGACCAGATGATCCCTGCCATGTCTTCCTTATCTACAACAGAGTGACATTCGCTAAGTAAATGCAGGCAGAACCTGGGCAGGGGAGAGCTAAAAATGACCCTTATGGCCTTAGGGGGTCTCTCACCTTTAGCCAAGCACCTTCTCATGGAGGTGGAAAGACCACCAATGTGGAGCAACTGCCCCCTCTGGTGGTAAATATCGGGATAAAGTTACACAGGGCGGCTTCTTCACCCTCTCTCTACCTTACTCAGTCCGTGGCAATTCCTCTCCCAAAGTACCGAATAAGAGATGACTCTGAATCCAGGCTTCTAGCTTCCTTCTTTTTCTCCTGATTGCAGCTATGGTGCTTAGCCAGGAGCTTCTTTCAAGTTACGGACTGACATATTACAATGGAAAAAGCACTGGACCTATGCCATGAACAGGAGCCTGGTTCCAATGAGAACATTGAGTGAGTCACTTCTTTTTGCTCCATGGAGATAAAAAACCTACCTGTGTGAATATCTTTATTCAAGCTGGCTGTTTCTATCTCTGCATCGTGGAGAGGATAGCGGCACTGCCTGCCTCCCAGAGAGTCTGCCACCTGTCTCGGTGTTGTGGGTGAGCAGTCCCTGACTTGGAACAGGGATTATCTGTGTGAATGGGGAAGTGGGGTCGGGGGGTGGTACTTCCTGGTCCCGGGACCCTGTTAGTCTCATTGCTGGGGGTGCCTTCCCTGTCAGCAGCTGGCATCACTGTCACCTGTTCTTGGACCTGAGGCCCCCCTCGCTCAGCCACTCATGGCTTCCAGGCTCCTGCCATCGATCAGGAAGGGCAATCAGTCACTTGCCTGGGCGGGTCAGAGAGCCCTGCTGGCTGTGCGGCTCCAGCGGCAAAGACGTAGTCCTGGGCCTATCTTCTCGTCGTTGTCCATTAACAGTCTGTTTGATTTACATTCATTTTTAGACACCTTACTGGAAATCCCTTTTGTGTACATGGTGACTCTGTCAGAAACTGGACGCTGCCGGTGGGAAACAAGTCACAAGAACAAACTCTTGTTCTTCCTTAGGGAGACAGTTCAAAATGGCCCTGACTCTTTCTACTCATAAATTAATGGAGTCCTTCCTTCTTTCCTCTCTCCCTCCCTTCCTTCCTCCCTCCCTTTCTCCCTTCCTTCCTTCCTTCCTTCCTTCCTTCCTTCCTTCCTTCCTTCCTTCCTTCCTGTTCTTTTTCCTTCCTTTTTTGTTTTTCTTTTTGGTACTTACAGCATAAAACTAAAATTAACTGAGTTGTATAAATGGGAAGGGAGTTAAAAGAAACAGATAGTGAGGAGGTGGGATTGGCAGCAATTGGTCATTGAGTGAGTGCCGGGGATGAGAGACAGTGAGTAGTCAAGGACAACTACCAGCATCAGTCTTTGGCAACAGATAGCGATACCTACTCTGAGCAGCAGAATGAAGCAGTGTGTAATGAAATCAGTTTTGTAGATGATGAACTTAAGGTGTCTAGGAATACTGAGTAACGGAGGTACACTATGTATACGGAGTCAAGAGAATTATTTGGGCTGGATTTGTAGAGTTAGGAGTCATAGGTATAGAATCAGCTGGCATTTGAAACCTTGGAAGTAGTAAAGAATGGTTTAAAAAGACAGTCAAAGGAGGGGCCCTAGAAAGCCGTAACATTTTAGGGACAGGCAGAGGAAAAGAGCCAGTGAAGAAAACTGAGAAGCAGACAGGGATGAAGAAGTAGAAGCCAGGGTATGATGTCCCGAGACCAAGGTGGGAAGGAGTTTTGAGGAAAAGGGATGGTGCAAAACATCCAAGCCAGCGGAGGGATCTAGCGGAGGGAGTGAGCTAGACTAGAAGGAGGTGGAGGAGTGGTGGAGATGAAGCCTGACTTCAGTAGAGTCCGGGAGTGAAGGGCTGGTGAAGATGAGGAGGCAGACAGTGCAGTCATGTGGCTCCTGCAGTGAGTTTGCTGTGCAGGCAAGAGGAGAACCAGGCAGTGTAGGGGGAGGCAGGCCCCACGACCAGGGCTACTTAAATATGTTACAGGATCAGGGGAAGGAGTCAGCTGAGAGGAAGTGGGACACGATGTCAATTACCTACTTAAAAACCATTGGCCTCTCCTTTCCTATGGGTTAGGTTCCTCCCACCCCAGGGGACAAGTCCCAGGAATTCCGTTTCCTTTGTCGTGTAATTGGCTTTGGATGAGCCTAGTGACCTGCTTATGGCCAATGAGACATGAGGGGAAATCTGCTGAGGTTCTTTGGCAAATATGTTTTTTCCTTGATAAGTAAGATAGTCACATGAGAAAATAAGCCTCTAGAATTTCAAAATTTATTTGTATTCCTCATTTTACTCTTGTCTTTTTTTTTTCCTCTGTCAAACTATGTTGTCTGGGGATGTGAAGCCTGGAGCTGCTAGTCTCCTGCAACAGAGAACGGACGAGCTGAGCTGGAGGGTGTGGTCCAGCCTGCTAAGGAAGCAAAGCACGAGGGTGGGAAGACCAGCTCCTTGACCATACCCAGTGACTTCACAGGGCTGCCAGACAACCTGAGATCACCTCCCTTCAGTCTTGTTGTGAAACCATTAGCTTCTTTATGGTTTAAGTCACTGCTCGTTCCCAGATGAAGGCAGCCTCACTGATATAGGTGGTTGTTGTATCAAAATGAGATCAGAGTACCAGAAAGACATAAAAGTGTTGAGGTGAAGCATCTTTGATTGGAGCTCCTTTCCTCAAGTAGCAGTCCAGGCCATTGCTCTTTAAAACAATCCCGAGCTGCCGGTTACTTTGTGATGGGCACTGAAAAGTATGGAAGCTAGACCTCTCTCTGCCTTTCTGAACTCAGGCCAAATAAGCCCACATCTACACTTTCAAGCAAGAAACATCAACCAGCCCTCTCTACAGCCTCTCACAGGTACCTCTCCTTATCCATCCATTGGCAGACAGATCTTCCTGTCTTACCAATTGGCCATAGTTTGATTGTAATAGGAGATGGGACTTTGGATGTCACGCTTTCCTCTGGAATTTCGACAGAAGAGTAGTGCTGTCTTGACTGAGATGCCCAGGGGCTGATATGCAATAGCGACTCCCAGAGGCTGGGCCTGAAAGAAAAGGAGAGATGTGCAAAGGAGGCTTTACAGAGAAGCATGCAGAAGGCACAAACTTGTCTTCTCAGGGCTGCTGAGGGATGCACAGGAGACTGGGAACAGAGAGCCCGCCTGGAGAAATTAACAGCCTAAAGGAAAGAAAGTCCTGAAGACAAGCTAATAAAAGCCCAAGTGTGGCAAGCAGAGTGAAGGACAGATTGGAAACTCTGGGAGTTGAAAGCAAGGAATCTAGTTAGCCAGTTCCTGGAATATTCTAGGTGAGAGAAAACTAGGGCAGGAGCAGGGGAGATGGAAAAGAGGGCAGGATCCAGGAGGCCCTGCTGAGATAGAATCAGCATGGACTGCCAGCCAGTTGGATGTGGGCTGTGAGGAGAGGCAGGAGTGGAGGGACAGATCTAACACAGAAGTGGGAGAGATCTTACAAATTATCTAGCTCACTTTAAAAAGCAAACTTGTTCAGCTGTGGAGCACCTTCTTCAACAAAGCCACACACACACCCGGTATATTTGCGGTAGAATGCATTTTTCTCTGTTCCCTTTCCTGGTTAAGGAGTTGAGCACATACCAGGGTGAACTAAGAGAAGATAGTTCCTTCGTAAGGATTTGGGGAGGTTCCATGTAGGGTCAGTTTTGTGGATTTGTGACTGTAAAGTCACACGGGGACTTGAACTTAGAAGACCCCAATGCTTGGTTTAATGCTCTGCTGTTGCTCTCTTGAAATTCATGCTAACTTCCAAACAAGGAGCCCTGCATTTTCATTTTGCACTGGGCCCTGCAAATTATGTAGCCAGTTGGTGCAGTGGCTGCTGGGAAGAGAGGCAGAGATCAGGGGCCCGGAACTTCTACAGGCCCCTAAATGCCAAGACAGGGTTGAAATGAGTATGAATGATAATGTGATAATAGTAGCAGCCTACTCTTAGGGTTGCTGTGAGTATTAAATGAACAAACATGTGTAAAGTGCTTAGAACAGTGTTTGGCACATAGTGATTGCTGTGGAGGTATTTGGTATTATTTTCACTCCCTTCCTGCACTGATTCAACACTTGACAGCCTGAGGTTGATTATTCACAGCATCACAGTTAACTTTCCATTTTCACATTGTTAACCCCTCACTCACCGTCCACCCCCAGGTTTATAATTATATTTTAGGGGGAAAAAGTCCCATAAAATATTGCAATCAACAAACATATGAAATCACATGCCCTCCTCCTTGGTGTGACCAGGTAGTGAATGCTTCAGGGTGTGTGTGTCTGAGGGGGAGGTTTTCTTTTTTTTAATTTTAAATCAATTATTTAGGGTCTCTCTCTCTGGAGGTTTTCTTTTTCCCCTTTACCTGCCTTTTTTTGTTCATAGAACCCACCCTCCCCTTCTCCTTGGATCCCCAAGGGGAGGGCAGAATCTGAGGAAGACAGTCACTAGTCACCATCGTCATTGGGATAATGGCTCCCTCCCCCACGTTCCTCCACTCCCACCTGAGTTTCCAGAGCCTGTGAAAGGGCTCACCTTTGTTCTTAGAGTACAGCACACCCCTGGCAGCTAGAGAAAGAAAACGCTGGCTAGATACTTCCATTCCATGAACCTTGCTCCTGACCAAAGTCTGAACGCTGCTCGTCTTATCCCTCTTAATCTCAGATGTTCCCAACACATTCTTTGTAAGAGCAGATGCTCTCTTATGGTCCTAAGCTTTCAAGCCCGCAGGGACTGCATATTTTTTCCTTAGCAGAAATAGTTGTGGTTTTTCCTAAAAACTTCACAATTTCCCCATACAGTTGGAAATTCCCTTCTTGGTTACAACTTTTAAAGGTCGCAGAAGAAGCATGACCTGTTCCTATCTTTTCTGCTGACCTACTGCATGACTCTAGGAAATTAGCTTAACCTCTCTGGGCTTTCCTTGATTGGGGCAGGTTGGAGGATGGAAAAGCCTTGGGGAGGATTTATTTTTGGAGGGATCTTGGAGGAAGAGATATCCAAGTGTCTCTAAAATGAGAATAGTCATTGGGGAAACTACCAACCCATTTAGATTCCTCTTAGAAAAAAACACGAGGTTAATAATTTCCATTGCTGATTCCTACCCCCCACCATCACCTTCATGCCTGTCTCCACCCCAGCTGTTGACTGATAGAATAGATAAACTATACTCTTCCCCTCCCACTTACACACTTAAACACACACTCTGGGAGGCCCTAGATAAATAGGAGGCAAAGGCAGAGCTGCGGAATTATTATTATCATGTTGATGATTACTCTGCTTTCAGCATGAGAAACAGGAAGTGAAACTGACTAAAATGCCCGGTGCTAAAGGCCTGGCTCCAACTCCTCAGCCGGACCTACAGGCAGAGAAGCCAGCCAAAGAAAACTCTGTGTGTCTTTGTGTGTGCATGCACGTGTGTGTGTTTTATAAGGAGTGTCTTTGAATAACTAGTTTTCAGGACTTGTGATCCTTCAACCTCACTCTAATACCATGCTTCCTCCTTCATGTGATATCCTCAGTATCCTTCCTCACTACTTCCTTCCCCATTTCCTAGAGAGAGTTTCCCACGGCTGTCAAAAGATGTTAAAAGACGAGTCCAGTGATTAACTGGTTCCTCTACACACACGTTACCTGCTGAGGCCAGGTCTGAGCCCTATGCCTTTCTCTGTGGCCTGTTCTGCCCTCACAGGAGAGACATTCCCTGGGCCAGAGGCGTTTGTTCCCTCTCCCTTCAGGGGAGCTGTGTTTTCCCTTCTGGCCTGGCCACCTGACGTTCCATCTGCTTGGCTGATTATTCACCTCCTTTGTCTTTTTCAGGAATCGATGATGGGTAAGTGGTTGTCAGAAAACAGGGCGTCAGGCCAATGTAATGATCCCACGTCGACAGTTCCATTTGCAGTGCCGTGGCCTCTGGAAACTCTGAGAAACAGCGAAGTGACCTAATTTTCATACCACCTTGTTAGCGCAGCTTCCCAGGGAGAAAAGAGCAGGCAGCTGTGCAGCGTGTAAATGAACCAAGCTGGTGTTTCAGAAATACCTCTTCATTTGTCCAATGGGAACGCAAAGAGGACAGAAGGAGAAAGGCATCAAGTGGAGATGGCAAAGAGACAGGGAGCGGGGGTCGGGCTCTTGTTCTAGTCCCTGGGCCCATGCCTTTTCATGGCTTTCATACCAAGACCTTGAGCCAAATCCATAGATTATTGGAATTTTTGTTTGGGACAAACATAACCATCTTAGCCTCATTATGATTTTTAAAAAAGATTTATTTACTTTGAGAGAGAGGGGAAAGGAGGGAGGAAGAGAGGGAGAGAAACATCAATGTATGGTTGCCTCTCGCACACCCCCTACTGGGGACCCAGGCATGTGCCCTGACTGGGAACCGAACCTGTGACCTTTTGGTTCACAGGCTGGAACTCAATCCACTGAGCCACAGCAGCCAGGACTCATTATGATTTTTTATGAGCCTAGAATAGGGGTCCAGTGGAGCCCACCCAGGGGTTGGATTGGAGATGAGGCCACAGCAGGGTAACTGATGGAAGAAGAAAGAGTCTAAGGTAGAGCTTTGTCCTAAGCAGCAGCAGCTATCTGCCTTTGGGTGGTACCTTCCCCGTGACCCCGTTTCCTGTTCAAGAGAGCATAGCGTCTAAGGAGACAGTGTGGGGTCGGTCCTAGCTTCCTGCATTAAAATCCCCACTCCTGTCCTTACTTGAAGTCACTTAAATTCACACTGGGCTTCAGTTTCCTTATCTGGGCTACTGGAAAGGTATTAGTAATACCCACCTGGTAGGGTTACCGGGATTGACTGAGCTAACACACAGAAAGCACTTAGAACCAAGTCAGAATATAATAAGCACCCCATTAATGGGAGCTATTATGATGACTTGTGTTTGTCTTTCTCTGAGTGCTACCCCCCACCCCCCATTCCATCTGTTCAGCAAACTATGTGTCCCATGCTGTGATAGACACGGGGCAAGTCACTTGAGATGGGGACAAAGTTTACAGAACATAAATCTCCTCAGTGGCTTCACTGCTTGCCCAGGTTTCTCTTATTTCTTAACACAGTGTAGAGCACACGAGAATCCAGTTCTTCCTGGTTCCTTCAGTGGTTCCTGACCTGTTCTCCTTCATTTGCTTTTCTGCTTCCCTGTTCTTTCTTTTCCCAGCTTCCAGGAAGGTAGGTCCCAGGTAGGTCCCTGCCAGATCCTTCTCTGACTTGTCCTGGCGAGGATGCCTGAGAGGGGCAGGGTTCCGGAAGTCTGCTGGTCTTCCCACTCAGCAGCTCTCCCTTCCCAGGCTCTGAGCGCCTCCACAGGCTCTCTGGGGAAGCTGGAGGAGGGCCATGAGGTGCTGTAATAACCACACTTCTTCGTAGTAAACAAGAGCCAGATTCCTGGGGAGTGACGTGGGGGAGAGCTCTGCAGCCCAGGCAGCTGTGATCACACCAGCACTTGAAGAAACACCTCTGCTGAGCCCTGACCTGTCTAGTGAAGGCCGGGGAGGGCTCCCCCCACATCCCCCTTTGCTACCTTTCCAGCACTCTCTGCCTGAGCTATAGGGGCCTTTGCACCAACGGGCTCTGCGGACGCACTTGAGTGGCCAGATTAGGCCCCCTGGTTCACACTCACAACCAGGGATCATCTGCCCCCATCTCTCCTTTTTTTTTAGGATCTGTCCCACTGTCCTCCCTATTCATGGGTCCAGTTCCCACCCTTGGTTGTCATCCCTGAGTCCCTATCGTTCCAGGAGGAATTATATGCTTTTCTCACCGGTGCCACGGGAAGCGTCACACTCCTGGGAGGACAAGAGCAAAGGCCGAACTGGAGGTTGGCGCTGGCCAAAGGGCTGCCCAAGCTCTGACTTCCTGTGGCCTGGTTGGTCCAGGGCTTTCCTCCTAACAGCATGACTCCTGAGTTTAGAATCTGATATCCTGGGATTTGGGCCAAACACAGTCCCTGCAACTTGCTAGGTGAAAGGTTGGACTGACTGGGACACCTCTAGAAGGCTATGTGGGAAACTGGGTGGGAGGGAGTAGTTTACTGGATCTCCTTTTGGGCTATTGCATTTTGTACTGTGTGAATGTATTAAAGGTAAAACAAACAAACAAACAAACAAACAAAGCCCAAACCAATTTATGGCTTTGTAAATCTCCTGTATGTTAAATATAGAGTAGAGTCCTTTCCCCCCTCCCTTTATGGCAGAAGGGACAGGGAGATATCTGCACTGGGGAGGCCTCATTTGGGCCTGATTTCAGACTTAGAAGAGGCTGTTAGAGGCAGGTGGCTGCTCAGGGTTACAATTTCCCCGGAGTGTGGCATTAGAAGGGGACACATTGGTGAGTGTCATGGTCCAGAAGGGGCAGGATGGACCTGATGCCCTACTGGGGTCCCTCTGGCCTGGACGTCAGGACTCTCCCATGTAATGGACAGCAAGAGGCCTGCCACCTCCCACCCCACCCCAAACACACATTGAAGAAGTCAACGGGGGCAAGCCACCTGTGCTGCTTGGTTGCCTGTGTACTTGGGAGCCAGCAGGAAGGAAATGAGCCAGGGTCAGGACCCTGGGAACCCAGCGTCCTCCCTGAGAGATGCCAGAAGCTGCCTCCATTTTCCAGGCATTGTGTATTGTCTTCAGTACCTTTCTTTCCTTAAAAAACATTTCTCTCTTTTTTGTTCTAAATTCTTACATTTATCAACTATGTTGAAGTTTGCCAGGCACTTTCACATACATTACCAATGGCTCCCTATTGCCCAAAGTCCAAAGCTTTGGTGGAATTTCTAGTCCTTAAAATCTGCATCTTGCCTCACATCTTGACACTTTTCCTCACACACCCTACATTCCTTCCTATGCTGCCCACTTGCTGCTTCTAAACAGGCCACGCAGTTTCTCCTCTGTCTCCATTCCATTGTTGAGTGTTACCTCTCTCTCCTATGTTGTTTTCTTCCTCTCTTTGGAGAGTTCGTGCTCATCTTTGGATGCCTAAGTCGAATGTCACCTCTTCAGTGAGGACCGGCCTTTCTGGATGAATCTCTCCTGTTGATGAGCCCTGGAGCACTGTGCTTAAACCCTCTCAAGGCTTCACTCGTTAGGACTATTACCAAAAACAACAAACCCTGAAACCTGGAAATCACAACTGTGAGCTAAAATTTGGAGAAACTGGAACCCTTGTGCATTGCTGGTGGGAATGTAGAATGATGTGGCTGCTATGGAAAACAGAATGGCAGTCCATAAAAAAGTTAGACAGAGAATTACCATATTATCCAGCAATCTCACTTGTAGGTAGATACCCCAAAAGAATTGAAAGTAATGACTCAATAGATATTTGTACACCCATATCCATAGAAGCATTACTCACAATTGCCAAAGGGCAGAAGTAAACCAACTATCTATGGATAGATGATGGGTAAATAAAAGGTGGTACACATGCAGTGTGTACACCTACACTTCAGCCTTCAACAAAGAAGGACATTCTGACATATGCCATAACACGGATGAGCCCTGAGGACATTACCCTAAGTGCAATAAGCTGGTCACAAAAGAACAAATACTGTATTACTCCACTTACGTGAGCTTTTTAGAGGATTCAAAGACAGAAAGTAGAATGGTGGTTGCCAAGGGGTAGGGGTAGGGGTGGAGGGTGGGAGTGAAGAGTTATTCTTTAATGGGTACAGAGTATCAGTTTGGGAAGATGACAAGTTCTGGAGTTGGATGGTGGTGATGTGCTTAATGCCATTGAACTGTACATTTAAACATGGTTAAAAAAACAAATTTTATGTTATGTATATACATGACTATCATCATTTATACATATACTTTTCAAGGCACTCAAGCCCAGGGAACCTTGGGTATTCCCATACCCAGCACAATACTTGGCACTAACTGGTACTCAGTCCATGTTTGTTGATATGAAAGGCGGCACAAAGTTGAAGGTGAAGGGGGGGGCATGTGCACATCTCAGGCCGGTCCACATGCCAACTTCTCTCTTCCAACACATCCAATTTCCCCTCTACCTACTGCTTCCCTGGAGGGGGGCTCAAATGTTTATCCATGGGTTGACCCCTCCCCAGCCTCACTGAGTGAGCGTCCAGAATGACAGGGACTTGCCTGCAATATGTGCTATATGGGTCACACAAAAGGAAGAACTTCCTCTTGTGGTTGAGGTGCTGGAAGTTCTGAGAGTCTAAAGTTTTTAAGGTCACACACCTACCCATATGGTGATGTAGCTGTGATCTTTGGAGAAGAGAGAAAGATCGGGTGATTTGCAATATTATCATTTTCATAACCTAATGAGAAACATAGGGGAGAGATTATCTCCTACTCGTCATGGAAAGGGCAAAAAAAAAATGTAGTATATACCACATATACCTTCTATATTTAGGTCTGTTCCTCAAAAGCTTATGCATGCTAGAATGCCATAGTTATTAATGCTAAAATAATTTCAGTCATTGCTTTTAACTCTCTTAGAGGGAGAGCCTTTGGATTCTAAGTTGCAGGTCACAGACTGTGTTTCCTTCCCGTGAGCCATGTACACAGGCTGGGGTGGCTTTGTACAACGGCACTTAGAAATATGGACTCTGACATGTGTGCGAAAAGCCAGAGTCTGAATTCTGGCTTTTCCCATTCTAGTGATGACTTTGGCCAGTAATGCAACCTTTCTGAGCCAGAGTATTTTCAGTGATCAAAATAGCAGAAACAATACTGCTTATAGCCTTGTTGAGAAGATTGAAGAAAGCAAATGATTGGTATGAAAGTACCTACTGTATAATAACAGCTCACATTTATAGGTGTAAATTACTATGCATCATTAACAGTTCAAACTATTGCATGTGTATTTAATCTAAAGAATATCATCACCCCCTTCATTATAGAAAGAGACTTTGAGGTGCTGTTAATATAGTAGTAAGTGGTGGAAGTGGAATTTGAGCTCTAGATTTGATTTCAACATGCTCTGCTGCCTCCAAATTTTATTCTCCTGTGAAGTTATTTATCATTATACCCTTAGGGAATCACTATCCATTCACCACACACACACACACACACACACACACACACACACACACACACACACCTTCTATCTTTCCTATTCTCCCACTTCTATTTACTTAAGTGATGGAGAAAAAAAAAATCCAGGGGTCACCAGGCAAAAACCCAATGACACTTCCCCTTGACACACCCTGGTTGTGTCCCTAGAGGCAAATCCCCTTTTGCTTTCTCCCTTCCCCAGTTCATTCTCCAGGCTGAATACGAACAAACCTGAGTTGCAATTGACATGACAGATACAGGCTAGACTGGAGGGGCAAAGCTTTTAAACAGGGACAACAGCCTTGGGCCAGCTTTTCCCTTCTATTTCCTTTTCCCCTCTATTTCCCAAACTAAGCTGAAGAATTTATAACTATTCATGTTACAGTCTTAATTAGTCCCATTTGTAGTGTCTTTGGACCATGTGGATGTGGATGCACTGAGGCTAAGTTTTCTGTTCCCCTTTGGGTACTTCCTTCTTTCTCTTTCCATTCCTGTTCTTTCCCACTGCTTCAGCTGTTCCCTGCTGTGGTATTAAACTGTCAAAGGATGGGCTGCAGGAAGGGCACTGAGAACTGGGGAGTAGAGCACTTCTCTGGATAATGCATTGCTGACAGCACCTGAGTTGGATAGAATTTCTTCCTATGGATCAGACCTTAGAATTTTCAGAGATTTCAGAAATTTTTGTGGCCAATGATTCTTATAGAGCTGTCATTCTTGTTTTAGAGAATGTCACATTTTATGAAAGACTTATTAGCCTATGACACGAAGACTGCTTCTCTCTCCCTGGCCTAAAGTCATGTCTCTTTCCAAGAGTGAGTTGTCAGTAGACAGACTTTTCCTGTGACTCATGTTCCCTTCCGCATTGTTTTGTCTGATGTACTAACAGACAATAGATACAAAGACCACTTTATGTGTGCATATGCATGTCCAACAGCCAATGGAAGAGCCTGTCTCCTCAAGGACACATCACCTGAAAGCTTCCAAGTTCACTTCGGTAGATTTTTGGTAGATTTCTACCCTCTGTCATTCATGCATAATGTCACATCATAGTTAAACAGAGAATTTTCACTTCTTGATGGTGTGAAGGCAGGCCAGGGAAAGTTTGGAGAATAGATATTGTCATGGATTCATGATCTGTCCTATAACATAACCCAGACATGCAAATTAACACAGGTTATGTACTTGAAGATTAGGAAATTGGAATGAGGGAGATTTAAAGTTCATCTAAAGTGTAAGTATACCTCATAGCTCTTTAGGCCATTCCTGCCCGGAAATGGCACATACTGTATTCCTGACATCAAGAAGAATATGTGGGTATATGCCTGCTTGGGATTCAGCGTGGGGAGCATGAATGGATTTTGGATCAGAAAGATCTGAGTTCTGTCCTTTGCTAGCTATGTGACCCTAGGAAAATTATTTAATTTTTCTAAGACTCAGTTTTCTCATTTATGAAATAAACAAGGATAACAGTACATACTTCATAAGGTTGTATAATAGTTAGGATAAGGTTTGGCTGTGAATGATAGAAAACAGCTTATCAGTTACTGTAACAAGAAAAACATTTATTTCTCTTTTTTAAAGCCTGGGTAGGTGGTTTAGGGCTGATAAGATGAATCCATGCTCTTTAAGAATAGGTTCCTTCTATCATTTTGCTCTGTCACCCTCAACTTGTGGTTTCCACTTCATGCACCAAGATAGCTGCTCAAGCTCCAGCCATTAAATTTTCATTCCAGCCATCAGGAAAAAGAAAAGAGGATGTAAAGAAGGAACTAATTCTTCCCTTCAACCACTTTCATTTATAAGCCATTAGCTCAAATTCAATCTCATGAACACAGCCAGCTGTAATGGAGGCTGGGAAATGTAATTTTTATTCCAGGTAGTCACATGCTTAGCTAAATATTGGAGGTTCTTTACTATCACAGAGGGGAAAATGAGTATTGGCCCAAGCAGGTAGCAATCTGCCACAGATCTTTTGAGATTTAAATGAGATGATGCAGGTGGAGGGCTGAGCACGGTTTTGGCTGCAGAGTTAGTACTCAATGGTCATGGACATCATTGAGAAGGTGGGGGTGCTTTGAAATAATAACAAGCTATTTCCTTATTTAAACCTCATCTTGCCGATCAAGTCGCCCTTATCCCTCTCCCTTTTAAGACACTCTGAGCTTCATCTCTTATGAAGGTCAGACTCTTAATGTGTCCTTACAAAATAAGACTAGATAAAAGGAAAGTAAGGGAATCATTGTCATTGGACTCAAGATAACTGTTATCTTTGACTGGGGAAGAAGGTAGGTTGGAGGGGGATGGAGGGACCACCTAGTTAGATGTATGTTCTTGTAAAAGTCTAGTTTTAATTTTGGGTAATGGATTTGTAGGTGCTTCTTGCATTATTAAAAATAATAATTAAATAAAAGCAGTGCTACATGGGCCAATGATCCAATGATGAGGGTGTGTCATGAATCAAGGATTATAATTAATCCAATACTATGCACTTGAGGTCTTTCAGTTGTCTGTGTGTACAATTTTGCATGACATATGTGTTTGCATGTAAATAATAGACAAAAGTAGTACTTTCTATTTTTATAGACTCAACTTTTAAAGGGCTTCTGCACATCCAGAAAAACTGTTTAAGTAGTTCATTACAGATGATTGAGTTTGATGTTATGGGACTTCCAACTTCTCTGTCCTAAGGGAAAATATTTTATTTTATCCTTCTTAATTTATCCTTATTTATTTTTTTACAGATGAGAAAGAGGGAACTGAGCGGGCAAGGGACTTTTGTGAGGTCATATGGTTAGTCAGTACTGGAATGGAACTTAAGATTGCATCTCTTGCTTAGTGCTTCTTTCTTTAGCCCGTCTCACTCCCCCGTTATTCATCCATGAGGCATTTATTCCTTGTCTGTTGCATGTCAGTAATATTGTGCTTGTATGTGTGTGTTCACATACATGTGTGTTCTCTGGGCATTATGTGCAGTTTATGTAATCTCCATATACTGTGTATAAACCCTTGGAGTCCTTGTGTGCCCCCAGGCCTAATGGACATGTAACTCCAAGAGGAATCCCCAGCTGGGTTTCACCTGTCTCACTTTTCCTGTCACTGAGCTTCAGCACTTTCCCAGAGGCCCAGCTAGGCAGGCAGTCCGATTTGGTATCAGGGACAGATCCCCAAGCAGTGGGCACAAAGCAGAGGAGCAAGCCAGCAATGCCTCGATAATGATAACATTGACTGTTTCATGATAATTTATACTTTATTATTTATAGGTTTTTAAAAGATTATTTATTTATATTTAGAGAGAGGGGAAGGGAAGGAGAAAGAGAGGGAGAAAAACATCAATGTGTGAGGGATACATCCATCGGTTGCGTCTCACACACCCCTTGCATACCCCCAACTGGAGACCTGGCCCACAACCTAGGCTTGTGCCCTGACTGGGAATCAAACTGGCAACCATTTGATTTGCAGGCTGGCATTCAATCCACTGAGCCACACCAGCCAGGGCTGAAGAGTTCTTATAAAACCATTTCATTTAATTCTCACTTAGCCCTGAAAGTAGATTTTATTATTTTTCTCATTTTTTTTCAGGTGCAAAAAGAGGATAAATGGCTTGCTCAAGGCAACTCAATTTGAGGACAGACTTGAATTCAGGTCATCTGTCTCTAAATTCTGTTCTCTTTCCATGGTTCCTGGCTATCTCTGAAAGGGCTAAAAGAGCTTACTGTCTTTCTAGCCTTGTGGATAGAAGCGGGAGACAGCTCAGTGTCAAGCAGTAGGAAGCCCCCAGTGACACTCTGCAGAGGAAAAAAGACCAACTCAGAGCCCTGAACAACCCCAGACCCTGACCTCCTATCAGCCGAGAAAGACACTGAGCAGTTGGAGCTTCCCCCACTCCCCAAACCCCCCACCCTATCACAGCGTCCTTATCTCAGTCTGTGGGTATCTCCCATGCGTGCCTGAGGAGGTGACAGCAAGACTATAGAACTGGTGAGGTAAAGGTGTCTTCGGATCTCTGTCGTCTCTGGCAGTCTCTTTTTCTTTGAAGATCAGGGTTTTGGGGAACTGCATTTACTCTATCGTGCAGGCAGAAGCTCTGCTTCCAGTGGTGGGTCCCTCTGCCCTGTCTCCCAGACCTGTGTCTGTGCCATTCTCCCAAAGCTGTCCACATCCACCTGTCTTGTCTTCTTCCCCACAGAGTAACGACATCCACCACCACAAGGCTGAGCATGGCACCTTGTACTCAGTGAATGTGTGCACTAAATTAACTCCTCTTGAAAAAAGTGAATATTTGTGTTGGGGGAACTATTTCTCTCTTTGGCCCATGGCCTGAGCCCTGCCTGTCCCGGGAAGGGATGTGCTGGGAGGGTAACTTCTGCCTTTCATTCCACCTCCTTACTCCTTACCTGCCTTGCCTCAGTCCCTGAGGGCCCCATCCCCTGGATATTCTTCTCTCTTTCTTCCTAAGCTGCATCTCCCTGGACAAAGGGGTTCTGCAGTGCTGGGGGGATATATTAGGGGCCGTGTGTGGCCATAGGTCATGCCCCGTTCTCTAATTTGGGCTTATCAGTACTTAAGACGAGGTTTTGTCTTCACTTGTCTGGTTTCTTTGTCTTATTTCTCAATTGCTCTACTAGTCAGAGGGGGGTGCAGGTCAGCATAGATGTATTTAATGATCATCCCCAAACCCAACAGAAATGTGTACAGAGGACTGCTACAGCTTATATTTATGGCCTCTCCGGTCCTCTCCTCTGATGTAGCCTACTGCTATAGCTCCAGCTAGATCCTTAGTATCTTCTTCAGAGACATAGAGCTAACCTGGACTGCAACTCCGCTTCCTCAAAAATACCCACTTCTGCCCTGGCTGGTGTGGCTCAGTGGATTGAGTGCCGGCCTGTGAACCAGGGGGTCGCTGGTTTGATTCCTGGTCAGGGCACATGCCTGGGTTGTGGGCCAGGTCCCCAGTTGGGGGAGCACAAAAGGCAACCACACATTGATGTTCTCTCCCTCTCTTAATAATAATAATAATAAAAAAAGTACCCATTTCTCCTCATGGCTGCAGGTTCAGGGTCTAACTTCTCCACATTGGAAATCAGAAACTATTCATTAGACCTTCCTGTTTGTTACATTGTCTTACCTAATTCTCTTAGCAACCCTATGAAAAGGTATTGGTGTTCTTCTACTGAGAGAGAGGAGCAGCGGCTCGCTCAGGATCACACAGCTTTGGTGGTGAGGGCTCCCTGAATTCAGGCCATCTGAGCATCAATCCATCTTTTTCCCACCTTGTATCCTTTTTGAAAGCTAATTTATGTGAAAAAAATGTTCAGAGGTATAATTTCTCAATTGTTCAAAGTTAAGCAAGCTTTACTGAAAAACAATAAATATATGAGAAAAGAAATGAAAAAGTCAGAGCTAATATTTGCTTCACACCTATCTAGCTCCACTCTGAGGTCTCATTCAGCCCGTGTTTCCTAGTAATCCTCCTTCAAAATACACTTTCATCTCCCAATTGGTCGCTGCTAAGAGCTAGACAATTGGAGAAAAGTGGATTTTCTATCTGAACTATACAGCTACTTTCATACGCCTCCCCCTTCCCTTTGCGTGGGCCTGACTAATTAAGAACCAGGATTTCTCGGCCTTTCCTCCGGGTCCCCTGACGTGCCCTCCACGCTCCATTGGCCTCCTGTCCTTTCCTTTAAGGCCAGCCCCTCCCCCACGCCCACGCCCACCACCGGCCCCGCCCCTCCTCCTCAAGCCCTGCCCCCTCCGACCCTCCCCTTTAAGGACCGGCCCCGGACGCAGACAAGGCTGTGACGCGGCCGCCGGCCCTGGGGCTGGGTAGTTTGTCGCGCGGCCGCTTCCCCCCGGGCTGGGCCCCCGCCATCCGGCGTTCCACCGAGTGCCAGGCCCCCGGGGGGAGGGTGGAAGGGAGAGAGCAGGGCCGGTGGGCGCCAGCGGCGCACGGCGGGACCCACGGAGCTCCGCGACCCGCCGAGCCTGGAGCCGGGCCCGGTCGGGGAAGCCGGCTCCAGCCCGGAGCAAACTTCGTCGCCGGGCGGGGGGTGGCGGGGACCCCGTCCGGAGCCGGAGGAGGGGGCGGCCGGGGGCCCTCCCGCCTCTGCTCCCGCGTCTCCGGGCACCATGCTGTCCAACTCCCAGGGCCAGACCCCGCCGGTGCTATTCCCCACCCCGCCGCCGCCTCCGCCGCAGCCCCCCGCCCCGTCCCAGCCGCCGCCGCAGCCCCCGCAGCAGTTCCCCCAGTTCCATGTCAAGTCAAGCCTACAGATCAAGAAGAACGCCATCATCGACGACTACAAGGTCACCACCCAGGTCCTGGGGCTGGGCATCAACGGGAAAGTTTTGCAGATCTTCAACAAGAGGACCCAGGAAAAATTCGCCCTAAAAGTAGGTTTGGGGGCTGGGGAAGGGATGGACGGGCAGAGGGGAGCACCCAGGGACGACCCCCGGGCGCTCTGGAGCGGCCGGCGCGCAGGGTCGCTGGGCGACCGCGCCGACCCTTTGCTGAGACCCGGCGCCCGGGCCGCGGCGGGGCGGTGGGTCTGAGCTGGGAGGGTGCCAAGTGTGCGGCGGGGGCGGGAGCAGAGGGAAGGTGGGTAGTAGCGGACCACGCCGCGGAGACTGCGTTTCCGGTCACCTCAGGTGTAAGTGTCAGGGACCCGAGAGGACTCTTGGGGACTCTGCCATTTTGGGGTTTGAGCGGGATCCAGCCGAGTCTGAACGGTTGGCTCCGGGACCACTTCTGCTAATTTCACCGCGTCTCGAGGAAGTGATTTTCCGGGGTTGTGGTTCCCCATCCTCTCCTCCCTCCTTCCTTTCTTTCTGTGGGCACAAAAGGCCCATTACTCATTGAGCTGGTTGGTCGGTTGGTTTGGAGAAGTCGGATCTCAGAGGTTTATTTAGCCTCGCTCCTTATTTGGGAGCCGGAATGTGTGATTTCACTTCCCTGGGCCTCGCGAGTGCGGCTGGGCCGCCTCGGCGCGCGCCGGCGCCGGAGGTAGGTGCAAGCCTGGGGATTCCGCGGGCCACCGCCCCCTCCGGGGGAAGGAGGGATTGTTTTGATCTGAGAGCAGGCGCCCTCCTACCTTCCGTGCCTGTGAGGCTCCAGATGGGAGGGCAGCAGGCTCCGGCGCGGCGTCTGCTGTTTCCATAGCGTCAATGATCTTTGTAAACTGGGTCTGGAAACCACGCTTGGCCCAATGCTAATTCCACAGATCGGAGGTGGCCACTTGAGTTTTGGACATGGGCCACTGGTGGACAGTGGGCAGGAGCGTTATCCTTGAATTGAGGAAGTCCTCCTCCCCTTTGTTGTAGGGGGAGAATGGGGATTTCAGTGAGCATACCTACTTCAGAAGTTTAAACAGCATAGACTTGGAGGTATGATGAGATGGATAGGTCCCCAGGGCAGTGGGAGCCGCTGTTCAGAGTCACAGAAAGGTTTTCCCCTCAGAGGGATTTCAGATCAAGCCGTATCTCTAAAGCTGATACATCACCCCTGTTTCCCCTGGGGTGTCTTAATGATTGGAGGGTAAAATTACTTCCTGTGTTGTATTCTCTCTTCCTCCTCAGCCCCCACTGCTAGCTGCATTTCAGCTATTAATACAACACTCAGATATGTGTAATGGGTGGGACTGTTGGAATATATAATTAGATGTAATAAAACCCTGGTATGTACTTCAGGGTTGTAGAGGGCAAGAATGTCCAATTTCCAGATTTTAGGCCTTTATAAATTATTTTTTCTTCCAGCTTTCATCCTCTCTTTTGCGGGAGATCTTTCAACTCATCCCAACACTGTCAGATGTCTTTGGTTTCTATGTTAAGTTGTTGCTGTGGGCTTTTGATTGTTGTTTAGTGTTGGACTGTTGGAGAGGGAATATATCAGTATCTTGATCACTTGAATACATTTTGTGCCTTAGATCACTCCGTACTCATAACTGGGGGCTTAGAGGCAGAGTGGTTGTTTGACCATGGCCCTGACCTTGGGGAATAGAGTTGAGTGAATAGTGTTTGACCACAGTTAACCTGTACCGTTGAGGAAGTGACAGAAGTTTCTTTCCGGGAGACTCCTCTGTCCCCTCTGAGACACCATCTGCCTTCATCCATCAGCAGTTTGGGGACACTGGCTGCTCATTTTCTTGAAAAGTTGAAATATTGTATAAAGACTTAAGAACAAAAGCTCTCAACTTCTGCTCCTTATTCCATTTAACAGGCACACAAAACCACCCTCTAAAATGCTTTTGGGTGGCAATTAAGATGTCTGTTGTAATTAATAGAAGAGAGATTTGGATAATTTCCTCCTTTGAATAATTCTGAAAGGGAAATCCAGCGGTATTTTAAATAACACTCATAGTTTATCCATCTCAGGTTAGCAGCAGGCAAAGATTGAAATCAGAGTCTGCTTTGACAGGCAGTCTGCTCCCAGATCTTACAAGTTGACTCACCTGTTAAATTGTAGATTTCCCATACATCTTTGTGTAAAAAGGTAATAATAGAGGAAGAAAGAAGGGATGAGGCATTCAGAGACTGACGGCAGTGTGAATCCACGTCCAAAATATTGGCTAACACGTAATTACAGCCGTGGGGGGAATCTGCTTCAAAGAATCCTGTTCCAGACATACACCAAAGTGATGCTAGATCTTGAATCTTGATTAACTTAAGTGCTGAGTAGTGAAGTGATTTTCAAAACCTGGAGTGTTTTGATTATAAAGCAAGGGAGGAAGATGAGGGTGTGGGGCAGGAGGGGTTGCCCCACCATGAAGTTGCCTGAAGAAAAAGGGAAAGCCCTCTCCCCTACACAGTGTGTCATGCTGTTCCTGGGGACTTGGGGCAGAGAGCAGGGCCCTGATGGTGGTCCTGATACCTGCTGTTTCACAGCTCAGAGTGTTGATGGGGGATGGAGGCTGCCCAGATGCCCCACTCCCTGTCAATGGTCTGGGACCTCTTAGCCTATAAAGTAAAATCAATTCTTAAAAAAAATAATCTCACCTCGCTCTCTCTGCTGCTTCTCTACCTCCACCTGAGATCTCTAACATGTAAATGCTTTTGGTAGGTGCTCTGACCTCACCTCACCATCTCTCCTGGCTGCTTCTGTTGAGTTCTGAGTCACTTTCATACTTCAGAGTGAGAAGGGACTTTAGAGGTCATCTCATCTAACACCCTTATTTTGCAGATGAGAAAAGTAAGGCCCAGAGCAAAGATTTGCTTGGGCAACATAGCTGTGCACTTGGCAGAGGCAGGATTAGAACCCAGGACACCTGACTTTGGGTGTCAGGCCTCTTCACACTTCATAGCTGCAGTGTCATCAGCAGGCTGCTACTTGGGACTGGCTGCTGCTCCATAACCCCTCAAGCCCCAAGAGGGGCAACACCGTCACCACAGGCCCTTCTTGACTTGGGCGAGGGGGTGCTGGATGGGTATTTATCAGCACTTCAGCAGTAATCCCTGAAGTTGGAGGGGCAGTTTATGAACCAGCTCAGCAGGTCAATGAGTTTTGAATCTATGGCAATAAGCTCTCCCCCCTCCTTTTTTTTTTTTTTTTAAATTTTTTTTTTTCCTTTTAGATTTTATTTATTTATATTTAGAGAGGAAGGGAAGGAGAGAGGGAGAGAAACATCAATGTGCGGTTGCCTCTTGTATGTCCCCTGCCGGGAACTGGCCTGGCAACCCAGGCATGTGCCCTGACTGGGAATCGAACCGCGATCCTTCGGTTCGCAGGCCCGCGCTCAATCCACTGAGCTACACCAGCCAGGGCCCCCCTCCTTTTTTTTAACCACTTCCCTCTCCCCTTTAGGAAGTGTTTGATAGAAATCTTATCTATTATTATTTTTTGTCAAGAATATGGGAATTCTATTAACTATTTTTTTGACAGGGATGCCTAGTCTCAACCCACTTGAGCAGTAATTGGTTGTATTCCCTGTGGGTTCCTCAGCTGCTTCCTGCTTCGCTGTGACTTGGTGACTCTTCGGTATTAGCTGAACAAATCTAATTAAAGCTGGCATCGTTGTCCCTCTCTGCTGTGCGACTCTGATTAGGTGAAACATATTACTGCTTTCAAAAAATATAGAATGCTATCTTCACTTACCTCTGTTTATCTTTCCAGTGCATGGGTTAGAGAAAACAAGGTCCCGTGCGTTCTTCTGCTTTCCTTTCTCCGGCAGTCCTTTCTCCTCAGATCATGCAGTGTCCCTGCATTGTGCCTTCCGTTGTCTTTCCGAAGAGGATCTGGTTGGAACCGCTCACGGTTGATCTGGACACTGTCAGAGGGGATGCCAGAGCCCCCACATCCATCCCCACAGTACAAGCAGCATCTTACCCAGCACACCCCATGCATACCTGTTGGGGAGCCAGATAGGTAGTGTGGCTGGGCGACGGGCCATGTTCCAAACTGGGTTTTGCTGGATGGAGCCACACGGCCAGGAAAGTTTTGCTGACCAAACCAACCTCTTTATATCCACTGTGGTTTCAGGTAGCTAGTTTGCTGAGCATCGTGCCCTATGTGGTTGTGTGGAGGAAACACACATATAAAGTGGCCTTAAAATTTGGGAGGGGTGTCAAGAATCTGATTTGGAGGTGAAATTATCAAATGTAGTCTAGGGCTGCACTGTCCAATGTGGTAACCAATAGCCATGCATGGTTATTTAAATTTAAATTAAAGTAAATTAAAATTTTAACAATCAGTTGCTAGCAACATTTCAAGTATTCAGTAGCTGCGCGTGGCTAATGGCTACTGAAATGAACCATGTAGAACAGTTTCATCCCTATCGAAAGTTCCACGAGACTTTGCTGGACTCTAGGGGGTTAAATTGTGTGTTTGGGAATAGAGGAGCGTAGAGGCGGAGAAGTCTGTGAGGATGGAAGGAGCTGAGAACAGCGCCTTTGGCTGGGCCTCTGAGGAGTGAGCCGATCTGCAGGAGGCGATGGTACCGTTGTCCCAGGCAGTAGAGAGGAGGGCAGAGCAGGAGATCAGTGGGTAGGGAGCAAGTGGGGTTGGTGGCTTAGAATCAAACCTAAGCCATCTTTATGCTAAAGGCAGCTTTTCAAGTGTTTGAGGGTCGTGAAGTAAGTGAAAAGGATGTTGTAAAGAAAGGTTATAAATTGCTGAGCTCAGGGCTTAGGGTTTTTGAGGGAAGGTTGCAGAGACCCTGTCCCTCTCCAGGGGCTCTGGCCCCTGTATCCTACAGCAGGGCTCTTGGCATCCACTGAGGCAGGATCAAAGCTGGGTTGGCTTGTGGTCCCTTTTCACTTGTGAATTCTGGGACTTCGATAGAGCTTGAAAATAATCTCCAACTAAAATCTGGGATCAGTGGCTTATAGGAGGTGGGGGTGGAGAAAAGCAGCCCCAGGCCTTGGGACCAGATAGGGGTGGGTGTCTGGGCAATGAGGGGGCTCCTCTTCAGGAGGGTGAAGGTGCTAGTATCCATGATTACGGTGTTTTGACTGTTTGGGACCTGAGAAGTTGGGTCATCATCAGTTGGTGATTTTACTAAAGAAGCAGGTGCAGGGGTTCAGGTTGAGGCCTGGAGGAGCCACGCTTCAGGGCTGCTGGAGGTTAACTGGCCAAATCTTGGGGTTGGGAAGGGGGCCGAGGCTTCTGTCACCCACTTGCTGTGGAGCCTGTGCCAGGAGGAATGTCAGCCACAAGGGGGAAGGACAGGGCATGGGTATCTGCTTCTGAGCCATTTCACAGTTCGCAGGTGGCCCTCCCGTGCTCTGATCCAGGATTCTCCTCTGTGGGTTCATGTCTGTGCCACAGGATTCATACCGTTCTGCTTCCTCTCCTCTAATTCCGGCCCTTCCAAGGGTCATGTGGGCTCTCTTTTCCCCTTCCCCCTATACTGGGTCTTTCCAGGTGTCCCAGAGGGAGGTGAACAGGTAAGCAGAATTGTTCTTTGTGTTTGAACGGGCTGCAGTTGCTCTTAGCAATGATTTAAGTCCTGGTGGTAAAGGGACTGTGCCTCACAGCACCTCAGAGCTGACCATTCTCCCCGTCATCTTTCTTGATTCCTTTCATCTCACTGAGGAAAAGACTGGGCCAGTCCAGAAGGGTTGAGGGATATGTCCAGAGTCTTACCAGGTGCCAGCATATAACAGCCACACCTTGGGACCTGTGTCCTCTCCATCTGGGCTGCTTTGGTTGTTTGGTGGCTAGAGGTCGCACTACTGGGGCTGCAGACCTGACAATGCAAACTGAGCTGCACGAACTGGTCACTAGGATTTTCCTTATAAATGGGGATGCTGGTAAAGAGAAGGGACCACACCACTGTGATGGGCATGTAACCCAAGTCAGATTTTTCTTTATTTTCTAGTTTTTAGGGGAACACTGAAATTTTACATTTTAAGATATGTATGGATAGAAATATCTAGAGGTAAGCCCATTGTGATGGGTTATGTGCTAGATTAGAAGGAAAAAAAAAGGTTTGGTTTTTGTGTCCTGCTAGCTAGTGTGTGACCTTGAGCAGGTCAGTTAAACCTCCCAGGCCTTAGTGCACGCATCAGAGTGTCCAGTGGTCAGTGGCTCCTTGAGCTCCGGCAGTGTGGGACAGTAGAAGGCTGCCCTGGAAGCAAGAGGCCAAGGATGGGATAGCATGCCAGCTTGCTCTGTGTCTGACCATCAGCAGTATCTGGGCCAGCATGGATGCCCGGTTTTTTTTTTTTTTTTGATGGGCTCAACGCTGGGCTCCAGGGCAGTGTGTATCCAGTTAGCTGTCATCGCTGCCCAGCTGGTAAAGGGACCCATACCTTGCAGCATGAACACTCGGGAAGTGTTTCCGTTAGCAGAGAGGATGGGCTGTGTCACTCCATGGGCTGTGGATCTACTTCCCTTGAGATCAGAAGGGTCTTATCTTAGTGCAGTGGTGGCTCAAGGTGGACATGGGGAATTCTTTATCTTCCCGTCCGAAATGCTTTTCTCATTTGAAGTCATGGGCCAAACATGGCCCCTGTGATTGGTGGTGCAGGCTTTGCCCTGCACGTGGGCGCCTGCTGGGCGAGGGAGCGAGGGCTGCCAGGTTGTCAGGCTTTGCCTTGGTGTGTGGCTGCGTCCATCCACGTGGGTGTCTTCTTCTGTTTCACTCACAGATGCAGCATGGGCCAGGGCCTGTTCTGAGGCGAGAGTTGGAGACTGATTCCCAGAGCTGGCGGGAGGTTAGGGTTTCCATCCAGGTGCCGCTTCTTTCCCGTAGGACTGGGTAAGAGGGATCTCAGGAGTCTGAAGAAGCAAGAGGAGGAAGGAGGCCTGGTGATGTGGGTCCTCATTTCTCTTCTTCCTGCCCATTCAAGGCGAATGCCCTGGAGCTCTAGACTGTTGGGCCCTGTGTGCCAGGCCACCAGACTTGGTTGGCAGTGTAGCGTCTAGTGGACACCTTTGTGTGCCATCCAGCAGGTCAGTCCCTCTCTGTGACGAATGTTCCCTCCAAGACCAGCCAGGCTGTGTGTTTATTCTGGTAGGAACCTGAGCTGTCCCAAAGAGTCATAAGAAAGGGCATCTTACCCTTAAGGGACATTTCCAGGCATCTCCATGGCCAGTGTTCCTCTGGGAGTTGCCTGGGAGGTGAGGAGCGGTGACCAAAGGTGTAAGCTTCGTGGCCACCTCGGCAGCCTTTTCGTCTCAGAGAACACGAGGATAAAGGGCACCTTTTTGTCCAGGCCGGCCTTCTCTCTGTTTGGCTTTTCTCTATGAAGATTCTTTTTTTTTTTTTTTTTTTAATTAAAATCTTTTTTTAATTTATTGATCCATTTTTTAGGAAGGGGAAAGGAGGGAGGGAGGAAGGGAGAGAGACAGACAGACAGACATCAGTTTGTTTTATGCATTCATTGGTTGATTCTTGCATGTGCCCTGACTGGGGATCGAATCTGCATCCTTGGGGTATTGGGACGATGCTCTGACCAACTGCGCTACCCAACCAGGGCCGAAGATTCTTCTTTTGAACCAGAAGCAAAGGTGAAATCTTTGCAGTCCCAGGTAGGGGAGGGGACTAAGAGGAGAACAACTGACAGTACACACTCGCCAGCTCTTCCACCCTTGTGCTCCCCCTGACCTCCAGCACCTCCACAGGCAGATGACCGAGTCAGTCACTTTGTTACCATTGTGATTATCCATATTGTTCCAAGGCTGCCAGCCCACCCTGGGCATTTGCAACCTGGTCTCCTGCCCAGGATCCGGAACTGTTACTCAGCCCCTGTCCCAACAGCTAAAAATAGACCTGCCACTGCTGAAGTCTCACCTCACTGCCAGGCCCTGGTATCTGTCATTGGCCTTCCTGTGACACTGCTGAACTTCTCTCTTTTCCCTCCCCATTTGCCCCTTTGCTTCCAGCCTGAGCCTGACAGGTGTTTTGGGAGCAGTTTGTTTTCTGAGTGCTGGGAGTGAGTTGTGGCAGGTGCTTGTCCAGGTAGCAAGCTGCATGTGCACAAAGGCTCTAGGGAGCTGCTTTGCATATTCCCCACTGGGGGAAGGGGAGACAGGGAGGAGGGTGAACAGTTCATCAGAGTTTTCTAGACTTTCTCGGCTGTGCCTGCTTCAGCCGCCTCCAGGCTCCATCTGCAAGTGGGCCTCCGTGCCAGAAAGTGTGGGGATGAGGAGGAGAGCCCTTCCTGCTGCTGTCCCAGGCCCTCACCCCAGCTGCCCTGTGACTGAACATGCTACCTGCCCTAGGACTCCTGCCCCCGTTGCTAAGCAATACTCTCCACCTCTGCAGCACGGGGCTTGGGTTACCACATTCACCAGTGTGACCTCATCTCGTTGGCTTCCAAGAATAACTGGGCCCTGCGTGGCTGGGCCTTCTTCCTGAGTCAGGCCATGGCCCCTCTGGCCCTGCCAGCTCAGCCACCTGCAGGGTGTCACAGACAGCATAGGTCTGATCTACCTCCTGACTGTGGGGACAGGGTGACTGGTGATCTGTGTCCATTGAGGTCTATTAAGGTGATCTCTTCCCTTGCCACCCATGGATCCTGGGGACCTAGAGAAGAAGGTGAGGAAAGGGGCTCAGGTAGCTGGGACACCTGCTCACCTGATGATTCTGGGCAGAATATTTCTTTTAGTTTGACTGTGGCATTCTCTTCTTTCTGCTTTTTCCAGTCCTTGGACAGGTGTTGGTCCTAAGCACAGCCTAGGAGGGGAGGGCTCTGTGTCTGTGTTCTAGGACAAGGGTTTGTTAGGGAGGAGCAGTGTGTGGGGAGAGTGATAGAAGCCAAGGGAGGGCTTGAGAGGTCCTTTGTCTTCTGCTGGAGTTAATACCCAGACCATGTCTCCCCATCTGCCTTCTCCTGTCTGTCCTCCTTTCCTCTGCAGAGAGAGATTTATTTACCAAGGCCCATTGGCCTCTGTAGGGAGGAGTTGGGTGTAAATTGCTAAGAGTTTATTTTTAACTCTAACAGAAGGAGCTCCTGTCCTTGGGTAGCCATGCTCTTCCTCTTCTCTCCCTACCCTGGGCCTCCTTCCCTGGCTTCTGTAATTCTTTGAGGAAGTCTGGTAGGATTCTAAAGGCCAGGCTTCACAGGAGCCAGGAAGGGAATCCTCTCGAAGTGAAGAATCTGCAGATGGTTTGCCATGCCTGACTTCTGCAGAGCTCAAGGGGTCATGGCGGTTGGGGAGGGAGAGGGGTAGGTAGCCCTGTGTATTTGAGGCCATGTGCAAACTTAGAGTATTCTAGGAATGCAGGTGGGCTGATGAAGAGACTGTGTCTTAGAGCTTGGGGCTCTCTGCTCTCCTGTGTTGGGGAGGGCAGCAGTGGGTCATCTCGTACCTTTCATCCTACCTCTCTACTTACAGGCTCCCAGATCTAAAGGCAGAAGGCCACAGGCACTAAATGAGCTTGCACTGTAACCTGCTTTATAAATGCTTCTGCTTATAGAAATGCTGAGTTTTATTACTCCCTTTGGCTGCCAGGCTCACAAGCATCATGTTCTCTCCACAGGTCCTGCGGGGTTCTCCGGGACTTCATGCCCTTGTGTCCCCTACCTTTGCACTCTTAGGGAGGAGGAGCAAGAGGAGCATGGGTGCCCCTTTGCATGTGTCTACTGATTTCATGTAATTGTTTTGGTTACCTTGCCTTAGGTGTTTTCAAAAGAGCATAAAATTGGGTTTGAGCTGTAATTAGAGGAAGAAAGAATACAGAATAGGGGTGGGAGGCTTGGGAAGCAGAAATACGTTGCTGACTCTGAGCCCCTCACTCATTAAGGGAAGGTTTTGGCCCTCAGTTCCTTGGAGTGCATGGGGGGTTAGTTTGCTGAAATTCCACCTCTGATTATGTGACTTCCCAGCTTAAACCCTTCAGTGTGTTCCCTTTGCCTGCAGAATACAAGAGAATTCCAAACCATTCCCTGATTTGACCTCTTTTTTTTTTTTTTTTTAAATCCTCACACAAGAACATACTTACTGATTTTAGGGAGATGAAGTGGGGAGTTTCGGGGGGAGAGAGAAAGAGAGACAGATATCGATAAGCATCAGTTGGTTGCCTATTGTTCATACCCTGTCCAGGGGCTGAACCCGCAACTTAGGCATGTGCCCTGACTGGAATTGAACCCATGACCTCTCTGTTTATGGCACAATGCTCCAACCAACTGAGCCACACTGGGCAGGCTGACCTCGATTTAAAAAAAAAAAAAAAAAAACAACCAAAAAACAATGCATGCTATGTTTCATTTTAAGTGGTTTAACTATACTGTTTGCTTAACAGGACTCCGCTTTCCCAGCCCCGCACCTTTGCCATGGCATGCATCTCATCTGTCCATCTGTAGCTTCTTCTCCATCTGTAGACTCTGCACCCCAACCCTGTCTGTACCTACCTATTCTACCTGTACAAATGCTGCTGCTTTCACAGAGCCTTTCACACCAGAAGCTGGTTCCCCATTCCTTCCCTGTCAAACTTGCCGAGACACTGCTACCTTTTATTCCACATCTTAAATGTCTTTCTCCACGTGCAAGGTTCTCCCCTAGATATTGGAGTCTCAGTTCCTAAAGACCACCGTGTTTATTACTTTTGTATCCTCTTATTTCTGTGTAGTGACTATACGCCATTATGAAATCCGTACAGTACTTTGGCACTGTGCACTATACCTAGCTGCCTAAAAAAGGTGTGATATTGCAATTGACTAATCGTGGATGCTCCCCACATAAGTATAGGGTACTAGCAGTGATCCTTAGGGTCAAGGGGAGGTTCTAGGAGATGGACAATAGTGAGCTGGACTCTCTGTGACTGACCCAGCTGTATATGAAGGTCCCCCTAAGTGTCTGTCCTTGATATTTCTCCTGTCTGCTAAAAAGCCATTCTCAGAAGAGTCTTTTGGGCATTTCTTCCCTCCACCATCCACTCGGATCTGCTGACTCAAGCTGGCACCTTCTGTTTCTGCTACCGGAGTTCTCTTTCTTGTAAGGGCCTTGACCACAGTTTCCCATTGATGCTTCTTCTCCTTCTCCTCCCTGTTCCAGAGCCCCTCCTTTTCCTGTTCTGCTATGGAGATGACCCTTCTGCCTCTCGGAAAACTTTGAGGGAGGGACAGACGTGGCACTTGCCAGCTTTCCTACAGCTCTTGGCAACTTCTAGTTAGCTCCAGAAACACCAGAGACACACGGATGCTGTCCAAGGCGATCTATCTGCTGGCCTTTCTCCTGTGTGTTGCAAGAGGACCAGCGTTGCACACCAACTTGCTGGGACTGAGGTCAGAGGTTTGAAGCTCAGGGGGCCACTTAACTCCTTACCACAGATGTCCATGGGAAACAGAACTGAGACCTGGCTGTGGGGTCCTCAGCAAGTCCTGGAACCTGTCTGGGCCTCCCTCAGTTCCTCATTTGTAAGTCAGAGGGCTTAGACTTGATGGAGAAGGACTGCAAATGGAAGGACTTTCTTTTTTTATTTTGTTGCAACCCCACTACTTGGAAAACAACCAGATGCTGGGAAAGAGGTGGTCAGCACGGGTTCCAGGGAGCCTGGGGACTGGGAGTCATCCTCTGTGTCTGCAGGCCAGTGTTCTTTCACCCTCCTCCTAGCTGTAGTATTTTTTATTCATTCAGCCATTCAACCAATGTTTACAAACATTTATTCTCCTCCATGCCTGCCTCCTTTCTTCCCTGCTGGCTGGCTATCAGGAGCTCAGATGGCAGGATTGGCCTAGAATGGATGCCTAAGACTGATCGGGGCCATTCCCTTGGGTTTAGGCCCCTTGAATGCTTCTGCTACATGACACGAGAGGAATTTTGAACAATGAGGGTTGATTTCTAGCAGTTTAGACTAGACTTTATAAGCAGCCTTTATAATCAGGATTTGCCTTAAGGTGCTTTCTGTCCCTTGGCAATCCAAAGCAGCTTCCTACTCAAGAAAATCAATTAAGTAGAGCCAAGACTGACTTGTACATCCTCCCCAAGGATAAAATCAGAACAGCAGATTGAATTTGATGCATATAGCAATCTTCTATCTTCTGCCTCATTCAGATCACTGTTGAAAATTTAGCAACACTGAAGGTTTCCTAAATTAATAACAGGTCTTCATTGAACAGATACTGTGTATCAGGCATTGTGCTAGGTGTTTTACTTACTCTCTTGTTAATCCTTAAAATAATACTGCAGAATAAAAGTCCTCATATTATGGAAGAGGAAACACGTTTAAACAAGTTCAGAATAATTCACTCATTAACAATTATTTGTTGAGCACCTACTAAGTACTAAGTATTATTTTTGGCTCTGGAGATGCATCACTGTACAAAACAGACCAGAGAAACAAAACAAAACAAATCCTGCCTGCATGGAATTTACATTGTAGCAGAGGGAGACAGACAAAAGGTAGTCAATTAAATGGTACAGTTTATTGGATGGTGATAGGTATAAAGAAAAAGATAGAGCATAGGAGGCCCTGGAATGCTGTGTGTGTGTGTGTGTGTGGTGACATTTTAAATAGGGGCTCAGTCAGGGCTTGACTACAAAAGTGACATTTGAGTGACCCTTGGAAATGTTTGGAGGGGGAGGGGCAGCAGGCCAACAATAGCAAGTGCAGAGCCCGAGGCTGTTACTGATGGGAATACAGGAACTCTGAAACCTGGGCTCCTTACAGCTTGCAATACTGCCTCTCTCAGTTCTTCTGCGACTGCATTATAATTCAGTACTTAGATGACCTAGCAATTTAGGTTTTATCATCAAGTATTTATGGAATGCTGGTTTTGTGCAAATTGCTACAGTGGTAAGATGTAAGACTCTGTCTTTGCACACTTACAGTTTAGAGGAGGAGTAAACACCTGTGTGTGTATAATCAATGAAAGGAATGAGAAAAGACAGCCTCTTAAATCTGGACTGTGCCCTTTTACACATATTCCTACTTGATACTCTGATGGGTAGGACAGCGGGTCCTTGAATAACAGTGTCAGTTCATTGTAACACTGACAAGATGCTGCTGTAGGGACAGCTCTAATTTGTAATCCATTGGCCTAGGGTAAAACTGGTTTCGTGACCCAGTGTTCCACTGAAAGTCACAGAACCTATTGACAGTGTTAAATGAGGACTTACTGTACCTCTCTGACGTGCAGGCCAGGTGGTTTGCTTCCTGGTTTTACACACGAAGAGAAAGTTCAGGGAGGTGGTGCTGGTAATGACAGAGTCAGGCAAGAGAGTGGCCACAAAGGATACAGAGGCATGGGATGGACTCCCTAGGGCTGGAGGAGGTTAGGGGGTGTGGTCTCTTTGGCCTGGCAGTGACAGGGACATTTCATGGACTCACCCCTGTGACACACCCAGGGGACTGTGCAGACAAAACTTGGGTGGACAGAGGAACTTCACTGGGTATTCTCACCTTCTCTGTGGCCAAGGTGAAAGAGACAATGTCTCCCAAGGATCTTTCCAGTTATAGGAAATGCTGGGATGGGGTGTTGCCTGACCACCGCACAGAGCCGGGGTGGAAGGGGGTGATGAAAAGGAAATGGCCAGGCTGACGCTGTGGCAGAGGTTATTTTTGTCCTCCTTCGGGCCCTCACAGGGCTTCTCTCTTGCTCTGAAGAATCACGTCTTTCATGTGTTCAGTCTCCCAGGTGGAGGAGTGGCAGGCGGCAGGCAGGGTGACATGGAGGCTGTCTGCCCAAGGGCCACCTTTGCTCCTCGCCTCTCAGGAGCTGGGGGAGCAGAAGTCGGGGCTCCGGATGGAGCCGGCCGACAGACCGTTAGTGCAGATGGGAAAGTGAAGCAATAGGTCAGGTCTTTTTTCCTGCGCGTGTGCTGTGACAAAGGAAGTTGCAACAGGTTTTTGTTTTTTTCTTTCTTTTTGTAGAACAAGAAGGGGGAAAAACATCTTCCAGTAAATTTGAGAAAAAGCATTTAGTCTTTGATGGATGGTTATTGCTCCTCTCCCCCACAATGCCTTTTGTCGATAGCCTTTCTTCTACCCTTTCTCCCCCACACATACCTTCTAGTGTCCCTCTGAGGGACTGTCTCTGCTGCAGGCTTGCTACCTCTCCAATGAGAAAGTGTCCATGACCTGGGCCGAGGGACCCTTGAGGAAGCACCTTGTCTATTGTCCTCCAGACCAGTGACCGACTGCAGCAGCCCATGCCTGCAGGGTGGTGGGGAGGCCTCTCCTTGACAGTGAAAGCTGTTTACTACACAGATGGTTCCTGGTCCCCACCTGGCCTCACGTGCTCCTGTGTCGTTCTGTGTTCGTTTGGCATCCCGCCAGGGTGAGGCAATACTGGCTTCTCAGCTTGGATGCCCACACTTTTTGGTAGACACTTCAGAGCATGTGCCTTGGCAGGCGCTGGGAAAAGGGGCCTGAAATGTGGGAGGCAGAAGTCTGGGCTGGAAGACCACACATGTGCATCTGGAGTCCTTGGTCAGGTTTGAATTTGGCCTTTGTGCTGTACCTGGGCAGGGATCCAGTTGTGTTTGGAAGTGTTCAGATGATATATTTTCCTGATGAAAAGTTTTGAGGTCTGGAAAGTTGTGGAATGCTTTTTTTTTTTTTTTTTGCTGAGATTCATTTCCTCTCTCTTGTATTTCTATACCCCAGTATAGCCAAAAAATTCCAGGACAACCCTGCTTTGAGACTCTAGCTTCAGCCCGCTTTAGGGCTGCATCTGAGGAGATGGTCATCTGGCCCAGTGACTCCCAAACCAAGTGGATTGTCAGAGTCATCTTAGGTAACATTTGTAAATACAGATTCCTGGGCTCCACTCTTTGCATGTTGCTGCATTCAGGACCCCTCCGGGGGTGGTATTCATCATGTGTGTTTTTACCTGGCAGTTATCTGGGTTTGGCCACCATCTATGGAACCTGTGCTTCAATTCCTCCAATCTGGAGAGCTTCCTCCTTTTCAGAAACTTAGCAATAAAAACATTGCTCTTGTTAAAGTTCTGTGTTTATTTGGTTTCCTGCATTCATAATAACGCATAATGCTAGTTGTGTGTTCCTGAGCCTCACAGAATGCATCAGGGCCATCTCCTGTAGGTGCTTGAGCATAGCTGGGGTGTGCTCCCCTCCCGCCCAGTGGCATGGCACATTTTCGGAGTGCACAGCCTGCTGAGGGCTCTCAGGGATGCAGAGATGATGCCATGCCCAGGCCTTCTCAAGAGGTTGAGGAGAGGTGCACATCTTGGTGGGCCCCCAGTGGGGTCCCAAGGGTGGTCCATCTGGTGTGGACCGCGTGTCCTTCCACCTTGCTGTGTGCTTCTCCCTGGGAAAGAGTCCCTCATTCTCTTCATGGTTCATGGTTCATGGTTCATGATTCATACTTGCTTTTCGAGGGCACTAGTCTGGTTTTCTTCAGAGGCCAGAGGGACTCAGCCTTCATTCATGGTTAGACAGGACCATAAACACCACTTCTGTTTAGAGAGCTCGGTAGCCTCCCCTCCCCTCCAGTGTAAGGCTCAGACTTGTAAACACCGTCTCCAAGTAAGCTGGCTTTGACCTTTCATTCCACCTTACCCCATCACACACAAACACTCACTGCCAGGAGATGTCCCTCCCCACTCTGCAGGGCAGCTTTATGCTTCCACAGCTTCTCTTGGGCCTTCCATTTATTCATCTTTTTATATCCTGGTAGAATTGTACTTAATCCCTCCAGGCTTATGTTTTACCTGCCCCCACCTCCCGTCTCAGGCAGGATAAGTACCTTTTTTTTTTTTTATCATTGGTAGTTGATACTGGCTGTATGACTGCCATGGATTAGAACGACAGTCCCTCCCATGGCTTCCCCTGCTAGACCCTGAGCTCCTTGAGGACGAGCACCGTGCGCCTGCACTGTATCTGTCTCCCAGCGTGGGCAGTGCCGGGTGCCTGCCTGCCGGAGTGGTTAGTGACTTGTCTGTTTTTCTTCTTTTGGGTCTGATGAGACCGCTGCTCGGGGAGTTGGAGCCCCTCTCCCCCCTCTCCCAGCATCCGCCTTGGTTCTCCAGTGGTCTCAGGCCTCATCACTACTGATGAGCAAGGGATGAAAAAAGTGCCCTGTTTAGCAACTGATAATTAGCAAGTAGGCATAGAGCCTCAGCTGCCTCCGAGGCAAACCGGTATTTAAACAATAAAGTTTTTAAAATCAAGAATTAAAGTGTCAGCTTCAGAAGCAGCTACATCTAAACATAACCCCAGTCAACAACCGGCCCCGCCCCCCTTTCTCCCAGTTACAGAAGATAAGTGGAATAGTGAGTGAAACAAGAATTCTCTCTGGACTTGAGGGAGTGCAGGGGTCAGAGGTGTGGGTGGGTGGGGAGCTGGCAGGGTTTCTGCTCTCTGGGGTGGGGCCTGGGGCTGCGTGGGGAATGGGGAGGGGCTTCACTAGAAAGGACTCTCAGTGTGCCTTTCACTCCCAGTTTGTATAGGCTGACTAATCTTGCCAGGTGGACAAGAAGAGACATTTAGAAAAATAGGGTAGGGATAAAGTCTGGGCTTTTTCCTCAGGTGACAAAGCACCCATTTTTTGTGTGTTTGATGATCAGCAGAGGTGCTGCAGTACTGCCTAGTGGTTTGTCATCTTGTTTTCTTCTGATGCTGCAGGGGGTGGGAGGGGGGAGCTGGTGGTAGGGCCTCCTCCCTCCTAGGTCAGAACCAGAGTGCCAGGAATTCCCCAGCCCCTGATGGTGCCCGGATGCTAACCACAGCCTCCATCTCTGCTGGAGGTGTTCTAAGAAATGTGCACGTATGCCAGGAACGGTCCGGGGCTTCAGAGCGAGGGCAGCTGCTCAAGAGGAAATGACTTCCTGTGCGAGGGGTGGGGGCGTGAGAGTGCCCTGCAGCCTGTCACAGGGGACACCTGCTGCTGTGCTCAGGCAGAGGTCAGTGGGGGACATCCTTTCATAGTCTGCTTCGTTCGGAATGAAGCAGACGGCCCCGCCGTAGGAAAAAAGGGTCTTTCCCCCAAGTTCATTCCGTGGCTCATGGCCTCAGTTTTTCCAACCCAAAGTAAAGGTCTATCTGAAAAAGTTGTTTTTTGGTGTGTGTGGGAGGGTCTACTGTCACATCTAAGAGGCAGTCTGAGATACGTAGTATCTCAGTATTTGAATATGAAAATACTGGGCTCCCTGGGAAATGCTGACGATTGATGCCATGTCTGAGTGTCATTGTTGCCTGTCCGTTGGGACCTGGCCCTGATGGGAGGAGGGGTGGACGGGAACCCTTGCTGGTCAAGTTTGGCCAGCCTGCTCTTCCTTGCAGGTTTCTTTGTTGGAATTAGTGGTGTTGGTGCCTGAGCTCTCCCAGACCTTGTGTGGCACTGATGGTTGTGACTTTTCATCGACCACAGGTGCGCCCATTGACTGTGGTCACCCAGTTACCTTCATGGCCAAATGCAAAACAGCTGGGGAGATCTAGGGGGCAACTTGATGAGGGAGCAAAACCAGCTGGCTTCTCTGGGGTCGAACCCTTGTCCTTGGTGTTGTAGCAGAGATGATTCACAGCCAAGGTTGGCTTGAGTGTGTACAAAGGTTTAATCTCATTGACGCAGTTCCGATGGTCCTTGCAGAAGATTCATCACCAGATGAACTGAATGATGATGAAACCTCAAGCGTGTGTGTGCTCATTAGTTCCTCATTCACCCATTTACTGGAAGTATTTCTTATATGCTCCAAGCAGTAGAAGACTGTGTACCGGGACTGGGTGAGCATGGAGGAGAGAGGCCCCCATTTCTCCAAACACTACAGCTTTGGGATGTGCTGGTGGAGTGCCCATTCTGAGATGCTCTGTGATCACATAAACCTGGGGAATGGTAACATTTTAAAGGCTATGAGAAGCTCTGCAGTAAAAGAATATTTGATTTTTTTAATAACCTAGTTCTTCTGTCATATATGGGACCCTTTTTTACTTATTGCTTACTGATGTCCTACAGAATGTATTTGAGAAATGGCAGTACAATCTCCCTGCTCTAGAAGAACTGTCCAGTGGTTCAAAGAATTCACCTGACTCTAGGTCAACACAGGTTTGAGAGGCATAGAAGAGGTGTGTGTGCGCGTGTGTGCGTGTGTGCGTGAATGAGTGCTGGGGGGGTGTGTGGAAGAGAAGGGCCTCTGGCAGGTGGCTTCTATTGAAGTTGGCCCTGTCTGCATCCGTGCTGGCTTTGTGCTTCTGGAGGCTTTTGTCCTGGCTTGAAAATACTGAATAGCAGCTACATCTGTCATGCCTGGGGAGCGTGAGTTTGCAGCATGGGGGGTGAACCAGCAGTGAGCAGGCTCCCCTGCTTGAGGCCCAGGCTACTGAGAACTCCCCAGTGTCAGAGCAGGGAGGGGCTGGTGATCCCAGGGCAGCTGCTTGCTAATCCTGGAAGTGGGGAAGCAAGATTTAACTCCCTTATCTCTCTGCCTTCTCTTGTCTGATGGGGAGATTGTGTTGAACCTGGAGGTGGCTGCTGGGAAGAAACAGGAGGGCTGCGTGTTTTTTCCCCTGTTCATCAGCCAAAGGGCATCTGGAGGGGGGACCAGGGTAGAAGGGCCCTTGGCTGTCCATCACTCAGGGAAGGGAGATCAAGGCATTTCAGTTTAAATTAAAGGAAGAGTTCAGAATTGTGACATGTGTTTACTAAACTTTGTAGGGTTTTAAAATTCGAGAGTCCTGCATAGAATTGTTTTCAGAACACTGGTGATGGGAGATGGATATGAATGATGGCCCCTCAGATGGCCAGCTCCCTGAGAAAGGCCTGGGAGGCCCTCCTGGGTTCTTCACTCAGAGTGAACACGGGCCCAGGGAATTCCCGAGCCTGTGGCAGGCCTCAGCGCCCCCTGGGACAGCTTTGCTAGGCAGCTGTAGTGATTTCTAAGGAAATCAGCAACTGGGGAGAAATGGGAATGTGGGTGGAAATTGGCCCCTCTTGCCGGGGAACAGACACTCCAATGTGGGTAGACCTTGGTCTCATTATTAAGACAGGCCCAGGATCTCCTGTCTTAGTATGTGTGCGTATGTATGTTTTGTTAAGCTGCTTCTCCTTGATCGACCTACCCAAAGGGAGGGGAGTTAGTCTGCCCTTAGGAAATAGGGTGAGGTGTCTGTCACCTCCCAGCTCCTCTGGCCTTGTCCTGGCCTTTCCTCGGCCACAATTGCAACCACAGTGGCTGGTCACTTAGATGGGAGAGGAGCACACTCAACCCCTCTGACTGTTGTCTGGGTTCGTAGAAGGGGAAGATGCTGTCCTTCAGTTTCCCCTGCACAGGAAGTCTGGGTGGGCCAGGCTTCGGTTTGGGAAGCAGGAGTATTAGCTGCTGCTGCCAACTGGGGCTGCGTTTGCAGACTCCCAGGCTCCAGCATCCCTGGAGGGACCAGTGGCTCTGACCCTGTGGACTTGCTGTGGTCCCCAGAGGGGAGCCAGTGCCAGGAAGCTCTGAGCTCACTGAGGTGGGTCTTGGGTAAGGGTGGAGGAGGACCGGGGAGTAGGGCAGGAGTAGGGATGACTCCTTCTCCCATCAGCTGGGGATGCATCATCACAGCTGGGAACGGACTCAGGCCACTTCTAGACATGTTGGTCATTAGGGAAATTCTTTGGGGTCCCAGATTTCCCAAGGTGATTTGCCGTGGTCACGCCAGGGGAGGAGTGGGATTTCCCCATTCCAGGCACTTCCGAGGTTTCCTCCAGGCTCCTGGACCTCTAAGCAGTCTGCGTAGCCATGCCAAACCCGCCCCCCCCCGCCCCCCGCTCCCCCAACCCCAGCCTCGCTCCCAGGAGAATGGCTGGAAGGAAGTTCTGCCAGAGGTTGTATTTGGTTTGCGAGGTAACAGTCTTTGGGTTGAGAAACACACACATTCTCCCTCCCCTTTAAGATCTAAAGATTCTTGAGTGGGTAAGGCAGAGAAAAGAGGGGACGTTATAGGTACTGAAATCTAGGAGGGGTTCCCCAGGGTTCTTGGGGTCCCCAGCACTTTTCCAAGAAGTTGGTGTTATCTACTCCAGCCCCTGGGCTTAGCCCTCACTCCACCACTAACCAGCCGTGGAATCTTGGCAAACGTACGAAACTCTGAACCTTTCTTTCTGAGTGCCTGAAAGGAGGATCGCATTGGCTCCACCGAGATTGCAACTTTAAAGGTGATCTTATATATGGAAGGGCTATAGAATATATATAAGCTAAATACATTTTTTTAAATTAAATTTATTGAGGTAACATAAATTAAGTTTAATAACCTAATTTATAACATTGTCAATGTTATAATGGGTTATAATATTAACAAGGGTTAATGTTATAGCAAGGGTTAATAACATTATATAAGTTTCAGGTGTGCAATGTTATAGTTCAATATGCCGTATATTGGGTAAAGGGGTTTACTCACATCACCCTATCTGAACCCTTCCTCTCTGGTAGCCGCCATTCCGTTGTCTGTATCTAGAAGTTTGTTCTTGAAAACTAAACAAATTTCAAGGTTACATTACTTACCTAGGGAGAGAGAATGATGCCAAAGAATGTAGAGTTGGAAGAAACCTTAGACCTCAGGTAGGCTATGCCTGTGTTAGATTTTCCAGAGGAGGAGACAGTGAAAATGTCCTGTCTGCCGGCACTTAGTGAGCTAACTGTGGAACGGGGACTGGCTCCAGGCTGGCCAGCTGTCTGTCATGCCCTGCCACCACTCCGTGTGCCCCAGGGTGTGTGTCCTTGGGGCAGAGAGCTACAGAGCAGACGGACCAGGCCACAGTAGTCCAACAGTCTTGTGTGCGATTCCATTTAAAGTGTCCATGCCGTTGTGGGTGAGGGAGGGAGAGATAGTAGAGTAGATAATCTAAAAGTTACTGAAATTAGACTTCTCAAAATATCAGTGCACTTTTTTCTCTTGGGCAAATGTATCTCCTTAATTCTCTTGGACTCCATAAGGTTCGTGTCCCAGAAACCGTGCTGTGTGTTGGTGGGTGGGGTGGGGTGCTCCTACTCATTGGTTCAGTGTTTGCTGTGGCCCATCTACAGAGTGGATAATCTACACACAGACAGTCGAGAGCTAGTGTGCCCAGCCCCTTTGAAGACATAGTGACACAACAGCAAGCTCCGTGCCTTTCGTGTGTAGGAAGCTGGCAGGGGCTTGCTGAAGCTGTAATTGCATCTCTGTATCCTTTGGCTCTTGTCTAGAAACATGGTTTACACAGACTGTTGGAGCTGGAAAGCACTTTAAGGATCCTCTAAACTGGTCCCTTCAGTCCAGGAGAAGCTGTCAAGGTCAGAGAGGGGCAGAGACTTGTCCTGGGCTCGGAGTAGGATAGCGATGGAGCTGCTCTCATGGGAACAAGGACTACGACAACAAAGGTCTGAGCACCAGCCTCACCACGTTCTCCATCTTGGCTAAGGTCACCTGCCCCCAGGTCAGCCAGGCCCCATGAACTTCTGCCCTGGAGGGCCACTCTCTTGGCTGAAACAGTCCCTCTTCTTCCCCTTGCCACCTCTTCTTTTCCTTGTGCTCCCCGTTGACTGTTACTTCTCCCTTTGTTTATGGAACTTGTCAGACATGCAGCGAACTTGAAAGAGTTGTGCAGTAAACACTTAAATACCCAACCACCTAGATTCCGTCATTGACATTTTACTCTCCTGGCTTTGTCACGTCTTTCTCCATCTTTCCATCTGTCTGTTTATCAGCGTATCTTATTTTGGGGGGTACGTTTTATAGTAAGTTGCAGGCACCAGTACACTTCACCTCTAAACATTTCGGTGTGAATAAGTATTAATTAGAGTTCAATATTTGTTCATGCTTTTATTTTATTTTATTTTTTTTGGTGGTAAAATTGATATAAATGGAAATATATCAGTTTCAAAATGCTCAAAATTTTAAGTGCATCATTTTTTTGAGTTTCGATAAATGCTTCTATCCATGCAACACAAACCTCTGTCGAGATGCAGAATAAGAAGTTTTTGTTACCTTGTAAGTTCCCTCATGCTCCTTCCCAGGCAATCTCATTTCTGGTGATTTTCCCCCCTGGATTTGTTTTACCTGTTCTGGAACATCATATGAATGGAATAATCAGTATGAACCCTTTTGTGTAAGGGTCATCCACTTGGTTCCCGGTACTGTTTCTTTTTATACTGAGTAGTATCCTATTGTGTGGATATGATAAAATTTTCTTGTCCGTTTTGCTGCTGATGGACATGTGGAGAATTTCCGGTTTTTGACTGTGAGGACCAAAGCTCCTGTGAACATTCTTGCCTAAGTCTTTGTGGGCATGATGTTTTTATTTCTTATGGGTCAGTTCCTGGGAGTGGCATTACTGGGTCAAAGGAGACTGTTATTCTTGTTCCTGACTCTCTGCCTGCCACTCTCTCATATTCCGCACCCAAGTTTGTGTTAGGAAGTGCCTTATTGCTCATCTAGGTTATTGTCTTACTCAATGTGGGAGTCCCTTGAAATCCCACCCGACAGCCTCTGCTGGAATGTTTCCAGTGATAGGGAGCTCACTACCCTCTAGGCCCCTACTTTTGTGGGACAGCTCCTTGTCCTTTCCACCTTGGGGAGCCACACAGGACAAGTCTAAGTTAGCTCTCTTCCCAGCCACAGCCCTCTAGAATTTCAGGACTGTTACTACATCTCATTCCTGAATTGCTCCTTCAGGGACTTCTCTGCCTCAGGCTAGTTGTCCCGGGTACCCTTTCTCATGTGCCATGGGTCTCAGACATTCTATGTCCTGGTTGTCACCTTTGGAAGTTTTTCAGATGTGTTTCCCAGAAGTGAGCACTGGATTCTTTCTACTGGAGGTCTGAGGGGTGGAGTGCGGGTGGGCTAGGTCTGGACTCCTGCCTCCATCTAGGCACTTGATCTGTCAGTGAGCTGAAGGTGATGTGAACTCCTCAACAGCCACATCATGGCACCAGTGAGTTAACATTTGTAAAAAAAGTACCACAAGTCTAAGGTGGTATGAAGATACTCCTACAGCTTGAAGTCATCTAGAGTGTCTGACATCAATAACATGTATTGCATTAATTAATAAATCATAGCCATTTTATTTGTTTAGCCATATTATTTATTGTGCTTGCCATGATCTCATAATCTTTGCCTTCACCTAATGAGAAAGGTACTAGTAAAAATACCTTCATAGCCCTGGCTGGTGTGGCTCAGTGGATTGAACATCAGCCTGTGAATGAAAGGGTTACAGGTTCAATTCCCAGTCAGGGCACATGCCTGGGTTGTGGGTCAGGTCCCCAGTGGGGGTCCATGAGGGGCAGCCACACATTGATGTTTCTCTCCCTCTCTTTCTCCCTCCCGTCCCCTCTCTGTAAAAATAAATAAATTTAAAAAGTACCTTCATAAACACTATTTGGATTAAAACAGGGTTTATCAACTTCTGCACTATTGACATTCTAGACCAGATAATTTTTTTGTTGTGGGGTATGGTCTTGTGCTTCTTAGGAATTAGCAGCATCCCTAGCCTCTACCTAACAGATCCTAGTTACAACCCTCTCCAGGCCCCCCAAGTTGTGACAATCAAAAATATCTCCAGACATTTTCAAATGTCCCCTGTGGGGGAAAGTCATCTCAGGTTGAGACCATTCTTAAGGTGCAGAACTTAGTCATTGAAAAACATTTAAATAACAGCTCTTCCCAAAGGGTAGCCTCTATTACTCTTCAGTGGATATACTTGTGTATTATGTCCTTTGTGCAGATAGTACTGGCTTCTCATGGTTCCAATGTACATGAACTTCAGTCGCCACGGCTTAGTTAAATAACACTAGGCCCCCGACATCACAGCTCAAATTCCAGGTGTCGTGTAGATGGACTCTCGAGTGTAATCACATGGAGCACAGACCTTGCTACTGGCCCTTCAGTGCACACATCGCCATGCACACAGCAGGTGTTAGTCACAGCAGTGACCATTCACGCCCCCTCTTTCAGAGTGTCCCTTCTCTCAGAGTGTGTCGGTGGGTCTCGGCCCCTCTGTCAGTGGGTTCACATGGAGACAGGAAAGTCGTGTACAGTCGTCTGACCTCCTTGTCTCCTAATGATAACTTGTGACATTTTATCAAGAGAGGTAATGAAAAGTGGGAGCTTTTCAGCCAAGAAGTGAAAAGTTGGAGCCGAACAATCATTAAGTAAATCCCTGACCATGTGACTGTCGCCACTGCCCTGGTTTGAGACCATGGCTACAGCCAGATGAGCTTGGCAAGGGCGAACTCACCGACGTGAGTGGTTGCACTGAAAAAGATGAAGTAATTCCAGGGGAAGTGACACTGGAAAAAACTTCACATTGCGGGCGCTCTTGGAGGTTATTTTGCAACATTGAAAGTGCAAAGGATGAAATGTCGGAAACTGGTCCAAACTTAGAAAGGAGCACAGCAGTTTGCAGAAGGTGTAGGAAAGATGCTCAAGCTGTGTCCTGTGTGACAAGTCAGGCACAGATCAAACTACCGTGGATGAGTTTTTTACAAAGAAATAAAACGCCCATTCTCAGTGTCTCTAATACTTTTTATTACAGTGTACTAAATAAATACTAGTTTTACTATTTTTTTCATTTCTCTTTATTTATAACTAAGAGAGGTTTTACTGTTTTGGCAAAAATTTCTCAAGGTGATGGAACAATCTTGCTTTTTTCATTGATGATTAAGATTGGTCTGCACAGTCATTTCTATGATTCCATGTTACTACATAGAAGAAAGGCTGTCTGTATTTACAAAAGTTGGGGTGAATATACTCAGCTTTCTTTTGCTTTTTTGAAATATTTTACAAAAATGCAATCAGACTACATGCATCAATCTGCATCTTGCTTTTTTCATGGAAGAATACCTGTTTTGGAGAAATTTTGATCTCAGTATATATCTAGATCTACCTCATTCTTGATAATTGCACATTGTTTTATGCACCATTATAGATGTACCATAATTTATTTGATCAGCTTCCTAGTAATGGGCATTTGGTTTATCTCCATTTGTTTTCCATTGGAGCAAATGCTGAAGTGAACGTAGCTGACAGATACTATCAGTAGCCCCATTTAATGCATGACAACGATGAGAAAGTGAAATAAATGCTTGAGGTTAGGCAGTTACTAAGCTTGGAGCTGATGTTTAAACTTGAGACAGTCTAATTCCAGGGCCCTTGCTTTTATGTACAATACAGCTTCTCCTTTCTTAGACGTATCTGTTAACAATAAAACAGCAGTAGCAGGGAGAACCATGCGTTTCTGGCAGAGTGAGATTCCCGCAGCCATGTGGCTTTAGCAGAGAACCGTCACTCGGCTTTGGCAGAGTGGAGACCCCCTCGCAGCTTTGCCAGAGAGAGCAACGTGGTTTCACCAGAGTGCAGACCCCCGCAGCTTTGGTAGAAGAGCACCACGCGGCTTTGGGGGGCTCCCTTTGGCTGCATGGCCTGGGAAGCAGGAGAGACATTTCCTGGAAGAAGGGTGGAAGAAGGGTGAAAGAAGTCTTGCCAGTAGGCCATGAGAAGGTGCCTCATGGCTTTGAATTAATCAGAGATCCTACCTGGACGGCGACACAGCTGACAGTGTCAGGAGCCTGGATCCTGGACGTTTGCTTCTTCTCCTGAGTTATGGTACCCCAAATTAGGGCAGGGGGGAAGGAAGCACTGTGGGCATCTGTGGGTATCCAAAAGGACGTTGATATCTTAATGAAGACATTAGGTCACTACTTTAAGTCTGTATAGCATTAAATAAACATTTCCTTTCCTTTTCACACACACACACAACCCCCCCCCCCAAAACCAAAACAATAGTAGCAAAAAATAATAGTAAAGTTTTGAGCTAGGCACAATTCTAAGTGCAAATACATTATTAGTATTATTAATTGAACAACTCCCTTAGGAGGTAGATACTGTTACCTCTGTGTTATCCTGATGGAAACTGGAGGTCTAAGAAGGTTAGGACACTTTGGGGCCCCATGGAGAGTTCGAGTGAGGTGGGGCACCTGGCCCCCCCCCTCCCCCCCAGGTAGCCTGGCTCCAGAACCCTTGCTCTTACTCACTGTGTATCGTGGGTCTGACTGGAGGAAGGTCTCTTTCATCACAAGCTATTGGGATGGTCTTTGTGAACCTTAACATACGACTTTGTTTTGGGTTAGTTTTAGCCCATGTTTTCACTTATGGTAGTCATAAATCTTGGCATACTTCAGTGTTTAGTCACTTGCAAGTTTGATTAGCTGTCTTTAGTTAACTTGCTGGTAAAACACTAGGCAAAGCCCAAAGTGGCATTCCTTGGTTTGTCACTGGAGGTGTCCTCTGGGTTCAGCCAACAAGTACACATTGAGTCTGTCCATAATGCCATGTACTGGGCCTAGGATTTGGAATCAAAGGTGAACAAGACGTCATCCCAGCCTCCAGGGGCCAAGGCTGTACAGCAGGAGGAGGACCAGTCTCCTGAGTGTACTAGTGAGTGCTGAAGTAGGAGTTTAACAATTGTGGGAGCAGAGAGGACAGAGGGGCTCACTCTGCTTGGAAGTCCACAGGGAGGCTTCACAGGAGGTCACGATGCACTTGTTCGTGAAGGATGCAAAGGCGTGGCTTGTTTGAGGGCACTGAAGTTCAGTGTAGCTTAAGAAAGACGGGATGTGTTGGGAGGTGAGGGCGGAGGTCTCATGGGTAGGAGCTGAGAAGGACCATGGTAAGGAATTTGGGTTTTATCACACTAGTCTTAAGGAAGCAAATGTCCTGCTCAGATTTGCTCTCTGCTGGTTGGCCCACCAGCAGATTAAATACCATCTAGAAGCCGGTTGGGAGGCACCCAAGAGCAAAGGGAACCAAGCAAGTGGCAGCAAGGCTGGAAAAGGGAAGATGGATTTGTGAGATTTTTCCAAGACAAAATTGGATTGCTTCGGTGAGGGAGGGAGGGAGAGAGGCTGAGGATGACTACTTCAAGATTTATATCTGAGAGTCTGGCTAGATGGTGATGTCATTGTCATTAACTGAGGCTGGGGGGCAAGTGAGAGGGAGCAGGGCGTTCAATTTGGTGCATGTTCAGCCTGTCCTAGACCCATTAAATAACACTTTATTATTGGCTATTTGTAACAATTGCAAGTATTATTGAAATGCTTTGTCATCTGACCCCCGCTTTGTCATCCCAAAGGTCTGCCAGGAGACTTTGTATGCTTTTATAGAAGTCGAAGCCCCATGTATCTGACCTTTGCTCTATAATTTAGTAACCCTGCTAAAAATGGTAATCAGACTAGTTGGCATGGCTTCTCAGGGAACCCAGGCTGGGTCGTGATGGTCCAATCTGTCTAGAGCTTTGCAAGAGACATAAGAAGTTGAGCAGTCTTTCTTGTCAACAGTTCTGTTTACATATTGTTTCTGTTTCGTTGACTAGACTGTGATCTGCTTGAACGCCCAAGTGTTTAGTCTGGTGCCTGGTGCGTAGTGGTGCTGAGGGGGAGTGTGCTGCCCAAAAGCAGGGCATTGGCTATCTCACAACCCGCAGGTTCTTTCTGTATCCTGGGTGTGATTCTTCTAAGATTGGCCTCTCTTAACTCACTCACCCTTGGGTGATTATAAGTTGGCTCTTGGTCTTGCCTGGATTTGAGGTTTCCCTTGAAAGCGTGTACATGGGGAGCTCATTCCGATCTGAAGAACGTTCTCCTTCCTAAGTTATGGTGGAACGTAGTGGAGATGAACATTCCCCCACATCTGTTATTTTTATAGACTATAGCCTCTGTCCCCGTGATGGGCCCACTTCCTCCCTGGTTCTTCTTACAGCTTTGCATGTAGGTTTAAGGCATGCTTCTCATAGTTCTTGCATTTTTACAAACTCTGCTCATTCTGTTTCATGAGCCAATCTCTTTGGGTCTGTCCTGGTTATAGGCAGTTGCTCGTGTCTTTGGACACGTTCTTTAACATCTGAGCTCGTCAGAGCTGGCCCCACGGTGGCCTTGAAATCTGTGGCTGTCTGCTTCTCGTTTCTTTTTCTAGACCATTGTGCTTTAGATGATCATAGTCCACTTGTTAGAATAGGGCATAGTTTTCAGAATGCATTCCCTTTGGGAATCTCCGCTCATCTGCTCCTTTGCGTCAGCATCTAAATCCTGGTTTTCTGGAAGTCTAGGCTAAATGACAGTTTCTGTCTCCAGGTTTTTTCTTCTGTTCTTTAAACTCTGAAACGACAAGATTACTTCCCAATGTAGTATCTTCGTTATTACTGTTTTTGCTAACTAAGTTGTTTTTGAGGTTTTTTTTTTTTTCTTTTTCTTTAAACATGGTTTATGAGACTTGGCTCCCTGGTCAGAATTGGGTTTAGGGTTTTAGTTCCCTTCCTTGCATCCTCAGCTGTGTGAGAGGCAAGCTGTTTAGTAAAGCAAGACAGGAGTTTATCAGGTGCCCTACTCTTAGCAGGAGAACACTGACATCTCTTTCTCAGTTGTCCTTGTGCCCACATTGGGTCCCTTGAGCTCTGTCCTGCAAATGATCTGTTTTTGCTAACCACGTAGGAAAGAGTGGTCTGTGTCCTCTGCCTGACCACGTCTTCTCCCACATGTGACCATATATGGTTCTTTGTCCTTCTTTCCTTGCTCGGTTGTCCTCTTCTCTAGGCCAGTGGATTGTGAAACTAGTCCGGGTGCTGTGTACATGTGGACACATGCGTGTGGACACTGCCCCTTGATTTATATGACCCTTCTCTTCTCCTACCTTCTCTCTCACCTCCCACTAGATCTGTTGATTACGGTGCACTTGCCAGGGGTCGTCTTCTTCCTTAAATTGGAGTGATGAAGGTGCAATGGCATTTGCGACTTCCAATTAAAAATTGAAGATTGCTTTGTCAGTTGTATGGGATTCAACTGAGGGAGTCTGGGTAGGCCAGAAGCAGTGTTCCTCACCCCTCCCGTCTTAATTTCTCTTGGTAATTTCTCCGTCTCTGGATTTTCAAACATGGCATTTTTCTCCCTGCCACTCATATTTAGCTCCAACTTGGAGAGTTCAGCGTGTTTTCTTCCTACCCCCATCTCGGTGTCCCAGGGAAAGATGCCGTGTATCTCGTTGTCGGCCATGGCCCCCAGCGTTGTTCTGATACACAGTCTGCCCTTTAATCTTCTGCACTGAGCTGTGTGCTGGGCCTGACGGGTTCAGAGATAACTGGGGTAGAGGCCTGTGAACGGAGCGGGGAAGGGAGGCGTTTAGGAACAGCGAGACAGGGTGACAGTGGACCAGTGTTAGAAGCTCAGGGTTTTGCAAAGCCTCCCTTGTCATGGGGGAAGAACAGCAGGACTCGAGGCTAGAGTCTGAACTGGGTCTGAGTCTTGTCTCTATCACTTTCCAGTAGGTGGCCCTGGGCAGGTTACCTCCCTGGGCCTTGGTGGCCACACCTGTCGTGGAGCCAGCAGTTGACTCTGAGAGGGCTCTTGGGAGGCTGGTATGTGGCTTAATTTTCTATTTATAAAGTGCACCTGACATGTGTTGGTGCAGCACACGTGAGAATTTCTTTCTCTTTCGGAGTCATGATCATCTACTAGCAGAAACAGAAATATCTGTGCCTTCTACTTTTTCAGTTTCCTACCCCAAAGTGGGAGTGGCGGACACCCCAGCTGTGCGCGTCAGAAGTGAAGCGGTGCTTTGGGGCTTTGGCCTGCTTTTGACCATATTTTGGTGATATTCTCCAGGGAGATGCCAGGCCTTTACATCAACTCAGTTTCCCTCATCCTTAGACGTTACACTGAGTCCTTCTTCCTGTGGCCAGTGTGGGACTTTCTCTGCTCACCTTTCCTAGTGGGTGGGTTGGTTTGCTTTGGGGCACAGACGAGGAGGAACCCCTAAAAACAGGATTATCTTCTGGAGGACAGGCCCCTTGTAGTACAGGCTTCCCTTGCTAGGTGAGTATTCTAGGAACCCATCTGTATCGGTGTGCTAGCTGGTGTTGTGAGAGGCTGTGTTCAGCTTCAGTGAATTTTTTTGAAGATTCTTTCAATGTATTTGCCCATTTCGTGGTGATTTACTAGTGCACCTGCCCACAGTACTTTTTGACCAAAAATGGCATGACCCCTGTGCCCCACCCTCCCAACTCACCCCATCTCCTTCCCGTCCCCCACCCTGAGTGTATTTGCTTTTGTTCCCCTGGATGAAAAAAGCCCTCAAAGGGAAATGTCTTTGCTGATGTGGAAAAGGTGAACCAGAAAACGACAGAAGCACTTGAAAGGCATCAAAATCGACAAGTTCAAAAACTGTTCTGTGCAGTGGAAAAAACATCTCAATAGGTGCATTGCATCAAATGGAGAGGACTTTGAAGGTGACTCAAGTTTAAACATGTAAGAAAAAATACGCAATTTTTTATAAATAAATTCTGTTTTAGGGTGCCTCCTCATGTAGCTGTCACTGTCAGGCCAGGGGGCAAATTAAGGCCGAGGCAAACTGCACTTGAGAGTGTGAACACCTTGACTGAGGAAGAAAATACATATTGATGGTGAATAATTTAACAATAGAAAGATATAAAATAAAAAGGAAAAAATAAAAGAAAAACAAAATCCTCTTTCTTGTACGTACTGTATCTTAGTGGTTAACACTGTTAACATATTTTGGGGGGTAAATTTCTCTAAAACAATTTTTGAAGCATCCACAAGTCCATATATCTTCTCCCTCTGCCTTAAAAAACGAACAAAACAAAAAATGACAACAAAAACACCCAAATGGGCTATTATTTTACATTCTGTTCAGTATTTTATTTTGGAAATTAAAAACCACAACATTTATTAACCTTTTGGTGTGTTTGCTTCTTGTCTTTCTGATTATACTTTAAAAGTTAGTTACGGCCCTGACTGGTGTGGCTCAGTTGGTTGGGCATTGTTCCGCAGAGCGAAAGGTCACTGGTTTGATTCCTGGTCAGGGCCCAGGCCTGGGTTGTAGGTTTGGTTCCCGGTCAGGTCGAATACGGGAGGCCACTGCTCGATGTTTCTCTTTCACATGGATGTTTCTCTCTGTCTCTTTCTCCCTCCCTTCCCTCTAAAAATAAATAAATAAGATCTTTAAAAAAAAATTTCCTTCTTAAAAAAAGTTAGTTACATAATGCGAATGCAGTTCCATTTAAAAAATGAGGTCATTGATGGTGAAGCCAAAGTGTCAGCGTGTTCTTTGTCTTCGTGCCCATCTCGTAACACCGGCTCCTGCCCACAGCGGTGGGTGTGGCCACACCCCTGCAGGGCTCTGGGTGGGGGGCGTGGGCTCTGGTGCTTGTTTGCTGCCTCCTGTGTGACCAACACCTGAGGAGGGGCAGGCATTTTGGTTGTTACCAGCTTTTTTTTCTTTTTTGCCGTTAAAATGATTTAGGAACACATTTGTAGGGCGATTTCCTCTCTGGGTAGTTGCTGGGTCCAAGGTTTGGACATTTACAATTTTGACAGATATGACCAAATTCCTCTAAAAAACATATCCCTACTGGTTATATGGTAGGGTGCCTTTTCCTCCCCAAATCTTTGCATAAACCTGAGTTTTATTTTGTTATATTTTTGGTCAGGCATTAAAAGAGTTTTGCCATTCTGGTGAAATTATTATTATAGTTTTTATAAACACTCCTGTTTTAACGAGTCACATCGAGCATCTCCTGCTTGGCCATCTGTGTTTCTTCCTCTTTGAACGGCCTGTTCTCACGCTTTGCTCATTTTTATATTGGGTTGTTAATCCTTTACAGCCGATTTGCCAGAGTTAAGTTAGCCTTTTATCCATCATGTGTTGCAAATATTTAAAAAATACTGTCATTTACAGTGTGGCTTTTAAGACTCCTGCCTTTTCGTGAAATCTTGGTTCTCTGGCTGCCCTGGGAAGGTCCTGGAGGGAGGCTGAGGGCAGGGGGGACCACAGGAAAGGTTGTGCTCACCTTCTAGGCAGTGCTGCCTGGTTTTACGGCTTTTGGAACTGGATTTCCCATTGTAAGCTTTGGCTTTGTTTTGGGTGGGGATTTCCTCCCATCCCGTAAATGAAAGTCAGTAACAAATAGAGGCTTTTACCTCCCAAATGTTTGGGAATGTGTGCGCCAACACGAGGGGCCTCATTGATGTACTTCTGTGTGTCTTTTATTACAGTGACCTTCTAAGGTTAAACAAATCTGCTGTGAGGTTTATGATTAGATCAGCTTCTGGGGGAGGACCTTCAGTTGTTCCTCATGGAGCTTAGCGAAGTTTCTGGCACGGAGGCGTGCTCCCCACCCGCAACAGATGCAGAGGAAAATGATCATTTCATCAAGGCTTATCTGTTGGCCGTGGCTCCTGTCCCTGAGCTGGGCTGGATGAAAAGAGGCCTGCACCCCATCTCCTCAGCCTTTAAACAGCTCTCTGTGACTTGAGGGATGAGTGAGTCCCCTCACCACCAGGGCTGTTTTTGTGGCAGCTCCCAGTTCATTTCCTTTGCAGCACAAATCACAACGCACGATTAAAAATTGAAACCAATCAACCAACCTTGTTTATTATGTGCCTTGTGCGTTAAATCTCATGGGGCTGGCCTTCCTTGTCACATTCTTTGTTATATATATCCCATAGCCTTCGAGACTGGTGCGTGGCACACTCTGGATGCTTCAGGTTTTTGCTGAGCGATGGCATTCTGGGAAGGTGACATCCAGTACTGCCTGTGCTGTGTGTCTCCTCTCCACGCCCCTCCCTCCCTGGCTGCAGATCCAGGGGTGGAGGCTTTGGATGGACCTGTAGAGATAGAAGATGATGTAAAGACGTTGTGTCCTGGTCCTGCAGCCTTGTGACCTCCTCACACCTCCCTTTTTTACTAGTGCAGGGCTTTGGGAGGCCCAGTTCCCCAGGTTGCAGGCTGAAAGGAGAGGGCCAAAGGTCTTTGAGCCAGACATGGATGCCCCACTCCTAGCTGGGGAGCTCTGGAGGGCTAGGTTGGGGCCAGCGAATGATTGAACAGCTGCACTGCAATTCTCCTTATCTTCTCCCCTGGGCATGAGCTGCTTTCTTGCTCAAGACTCCATGGACTTCGGCTGGCTGAGTTGCCTGGCAGAGCTGCCTGTAAGTCACAAGCTGCTGTTCCCTGGCCATGTAGGGGTATGCATGACACCCTCCAATTAAAATGTGGAGAGCCAAGCTTCTTTGCCTCTTTAAAAAGTATATATGCTAATTAGAAATTATGTAGAAAGTAAAGATATAGAAAAGAAAATTAAGTCACTCGTATTCCTATCTTTAAGATACAATAACTGTTAACATTTACTGAGTATGAATGCCCTTCCTGTTACAGATGTATGTACACATGTTATGTGTATCTACATGTAGATGTACATGTAGAACTGTATGTTACATAGGCTTTGTAACTTGCTTTTTCACTTACTATAAGATATTTTCTGATAAATATATTTAAGGAAACTACATGTTGGGATTCGTGCTGCCAAAAAAAAAAAAAAAAAAGTAGACAATGACAATGATGGTGACTAAGAAGCTAATAAGTACATAGGAATCCATTTCCTGTATTATTCTGAAACATCATTTTAAAGAGTATACATTGTATAGATAAATTTCTTGCTGTAACTGGGCACTCAGCTTGCTAGCTGTTTCTAGTTAAGGTAAACAATTATTGGGAATATATATGATATATATATAAAACATGTATCTCCTTAAAGCTCCATCTATGATTAGTACCTTAGGGTAAAATTCTAAAAGGAATTTCAAGATCAAAGGGTTTGCGCTTTAAGGCACATGCGCATTTTCAGCCCCTACTTTTGGCTCTTGACACCACAGCTCTGGGCAGATTTTGTCCCCTTGGCTTTGCCATGGGTGGTGGACAAGAGGCTTTGGGAGCAGTGGAGATGGAGTTCATGTTCCAGCCCTGCCAGGCACAACTGGCCCACAGGCCTTGAACTATTTGCTTACCATCTCTGAGCCTGTTTTGTTATTTACAAAATAGGAGACTTCCTCCTGGGGTGGGTGTGAGGAAGGGTGTGAGGGTTCCCCAATGCTACTACTTAGCATCAGCAGGCAGCGGCTGGCTCCTTTGCCCTGCTCCTCTGAATCTGAAGCTGCCGGCTGCTTGGTGGGCTGTGTGGGAGGGGGTGGCTCAGACGCCAGCCCAGGCAGCGACCCTCCTTCCCAAGTCCTCCTCTTTTCTTCTGCCTGGGAAGGCCTACAGGTCAGCCCCAGCCCTCTCTGTGTGCTACTGGCTGGGGGCTGGCAAGTGACCTACGCGCCTGCTGGGAGTGCAGGGCTGTCCTGTTTAACAAGAAGACACACCGCACACCAGTAGCACAGGGTCTGATTCAGACTTCCGCATCCTCTTGCCACAGGGTCGTTCCTGGGAAGGGCTGGCTTCTCTCATTACATGGCAGCCCTGCTGCCAGCTGCCTGGTTTAGGTGGTGTAGGCAGGGGCCTGGACTGCTCGGGGCCTAGGACGCCAAAACTGCTTCCCTTCCAGGGTTCTGGGTCCTCCTCCGCCCAGTGCTAACACCTTAAATGAGATGGGCAGGAGTGGGAGTCCAGCTCCCCACGCCAATGGGACTCTCACACTGCTGGGGGCGGGGCTGTTGGGGGGAGCAGAACAATCAGCAAACACTAATGCAGTGCTTACCATGTGCCAAGTGCCACTCTTAGTAGTTTACATAATGTGCATGTTAATTCATTTAACACAGATAGGTACTATTATTATCCTATTTAACAGATAGGAAACGGAGGCACAAAGGGATTAGAAACTCCTTGGTAAGTGGTGGTGGAGCTTGGGAAGGGGATGCACCATTGGGGCCTGAGCTTGTTTCCTCCTGTCCTCATATCTACTTGGCTGGTGAGCACAGCCTCAGGCCTGGGCTGTTTCTTCCTTTTCTCTGGCTCTGCTCAGCCAGGCATGGGATGCTATTTTCCAGTCTTTTCATGTGAGCCCGTGATGGGAGATTGTGGGGGGAGATAAGTGGGACCATCTTGCCTCCCTCCAGGTTCCTGCAAAGACAGAGAGGCAGGAACAGCATTTTGGGAGCCCTAGGTCCCTCCTAGGCAGTGGACTCTGTGGCTTGGTGCCTGGCTCCTGCCACACTGGCAGGCGGGCTTGCCCGTTGCATTGCAGTCTAGCACAATGCAGCACGTGCTGCAGTCTCTTCGGCAGTGCAGGAGAATTTCAGACGCAAGCGCGGAGGGCGGAGGGAAGTCACAGTGTCTGTTCCAGGCTTAGCATGGGTTTAAAATATTTCACAGTCCCTTCTAGGCAGACATTCCTTGCCCAAGAACCTGTGTGGCTTTTTAGTAGGAAGACGCTTCCCCGCTTCAGATTCAGGCCCTTGGGCGTCCTCTGCCCTTTTCCATGCCAGAGAGGTGGAACCTTTCCTAGGTGACTCTCGGCTTCTGGTTGAACTTTCCACCGCATCTCTGCTGGTTGCCCCTGTCAACATCTTGGGAATCCTGTTTTCTCTCCTTGTCTCTTCTCTCTGGCTTGGAGCTCAGGCACCTCCCCTGCTGTTCTTTACTTAGCCGTGCACTCCAGATTAGCACATTCTTGATTTCCTCTCTCCAGGCTCTCTGCACCCCACAGCTGTCTGCAAAGCCTCTTTGGCTCTTCCCGGCTCTGCCCCATGACGTCAGCCAGCCTGCCCTCCTGACTGATTTGAAGGTCTTCCTTTCATTGCTTGCGTTGGTTTTCATATCCATTCAGGGACTTTTGATAAACATGTTCCTGAATGTCGGCTACCAGTCTTCATGGGAAATTTTTATTCTGTTTCTCTTAGAGTTAAAGAATATCATTCTTTACAATTGTTTGTTTTATTGAATGGAATCCAGTATAACAGATGAGGAAACCCTTTTCAGAAATGTAAAGTGGCCTCGTCGACACAAGCGGGGAAGTGCAGAACTGGGAGTGAGTTGTGTGTGCTTCCCAAGGCCAGGTGTGCTGTACTAGATCCAGCGGGCTCCTCTCCTGGCAGAGAGTTGTGTGTGAGCCTGGAGGGGGATGTGACCCCATGCTTTCTGGCTGCAGTTCTTGTTTGCCTGATCCCAAATGCTAACTTGCCTAAGGCAGAGAACAGAGCTTCGAGTGTGTGCTGTCATTTCAGGAGGGGTGTGCACTTGGGTTTGGGCCTTGGTGCTTCTTCACTCAGCACAGCTGTGGTTGGTTAGAGCTTGGAGCTGGTTCCCAGGTGGTGGTCACCAGGTCGTAGACAAACCCAGCCTACAGTCCTGCAGATGACTTGTGCTGGCTGTACCACGTACTCCAGCCTCCACACAGATGTGACGGAGAGACAGTTATGCTGCACGTTCAGTTATGAGGGCCTGTCTGGTGACACAGCACAATTAAAGGTGTTATTTCATTAGATGTTTACAATGGCTCTAGGAGGGAGGGGCCCAGGTAGGTATTATCCCCTCAAACTTAGAGCTGCAGAACAGGCTTAGAAAGTTAAGGACCTCTCCGAGGTTATGCAACCAGAAATTGATCCATGACTTCATATTGCCTCTGATTAAATTTGGCAACTTTCTTTTTCTCAGGGAGTCAGTTCCTGTGTGCCCGTAGGGGGCGATAGAGGTCTTTCCTGTTTGGCTGCTCTGAGTACCATTGCTCTTGAATCCTGTAAACTTACCAGTCTTACAGCTCATTATCTCAGTGGGTTGTAAGTATTTTCTATGTGCATTCCTAGTGCACCCTGACCCTCCATCCCCAGCCTGTGTTCTTTCAGATCAGAATCCTTCTATTTGGTCTTGATGTCCTATACAATGTACAGCACATAGTAGGAGCTCAATAAATGCTTGTGGAATTAAATTACACGCACATGAAATCACTCAGTGACTCCTTCTACTCCTCATAGAGCTTGAGGAAGGAAAATAAATTTCCCGGTGCACCCGCACGCATGAAGTTGAGGTTGGCGGAACCCAGGACCTGTGCAGTGTCCTCTTTTGGCCACTAGGTGGCAGTGTGACCCCACAGGGTACCTTCCTCCTGCTGGCTCCTTGGGAGACTGAATTAACTGGGCATCTGTTTGGGGATCAGCTCTGCAAAGTCAGTCTGCATTTGGCGGTCTGAGACTAACAAGCCTCCACCTCCATTCCGTCTCTAAAAGCTGCGTTGTGTGTAGTGGAAAAGGCTTGGGCTTTGCAGCCCACCAGTCCTGGGTTCCAATCCTGTCTCTGTCTTTCTCCAAATCTGAGCCTGGCACACACTATTTTTCTGAGCCTCAGTTTTCTTACTCTGTCAAATGGCAATTATTGAAAAATTAGCAAAGGTTAAGCATATCATGGGCCATAGCATAAATGAGTGCTAGTTTTACTGTTGGAAATTCTCATGTTTGCCTTTCATTGTCCTTTGTAAAGTACCAAGCTTCATGCACTTTCCAGCAGGTTCCTTAGCTCACCCACCCACCCCAACCCCACTCCCTCTGAGTCAGCCCTGATTCCCACCGTTTTTCCCTGCCTGTCAGCCTTCTCTGCCACCTGCGCCTTTCCTCCTCAGTCTGGCTGCCAGCCTCATACCCAGCCCTCTCCTGTCCGAGGCAGTTGGGGTGTGGCCTGTGTGGTGCTAATCTTGACTTCCCGCAGAGTCGGTAAGTCTGTGAGGGTCCTTGTCTTAATGACCGTGGCACCTGCACCAGCCAGTTAGCCAATGCTGTGATGAGAAGGGCAGCTCTGCTTACTGAGCACATGCCAGGCACTCTGCTAGGCATTTTGCAGAATTCTTTCATTTAACCTTTATAACAAATTTATACCCATTTGCAAAGGGGTGCATTAGGGTGCTTTTTGGCTCTTACCAAAAAGAAGCCATAAAGGATGTGTGGTGATATGAGCAAGGATCCAGGTAGTGGCCCCCCTCCTGGTTGCCTTCCTCAGTATGTGGGTTCATCCTCTTAGGCTGGTTCCCCTCATGGCACCAAGGTGACTGTGCTCGTCCCAGGTGTCATATGCAGGAGAGTTGATGTATGGTCCTCGTGTTTTCTTTAAGAGGCCTCTGAGCCAATTTCCTACCAAGTTCTCCTTGGCTGATGTTGGTTTTAGGCTGACTTCTAAGCCAGTCACTAGTAAAGTGTCTGGACTTAATGAGACTTGCTTGGCTAGTCAAGAGTCAGCCCCTGAGACTCATGATGGATTCAGGCTCTTTTAATGCCCCTGGCCACCTGGCCCAGGAGAGATGAGGGGATGGGAAGGAGGCTTGGTGAGTTAAAGAACTTGCTTAAGGTTGCACATCTCACAAGAATGAGTATTTGAACTACTGCAGGCCGACTCTGAGGCCATCTGTGGTTGAATGAGGTAAACCACAGAAGTGGAAAGAACATTGCTCGGAATTCGGTGTGCTGGGTTGGAGGGATCGTGGAAGTGCCTTTTCTTATAAATCCTCGAGTCTCTGCTCTCCCTAGACCCCTCTCCATTATTGGATTAATTTTCCTTGGTCTGTCTTTCTCCTATGCCTCCTTCATCCCTGTCTTCTGGTGTTGCCTGCTGTCTGCCTTCTAGAATGGACTTGGTGCCCCTCGCTGCATAGACTGTCAGAGACCCCAAGGGGCCACACTGGGGGTTCCGTCAGAAGAGATAAGGGAGCTGTAAAGCTCCGAGTCAGGATTTAGGAGAAGGAGTTGCCAAGGGAAAATGCCAAGGGGGCTGGCTTGGTAGAGGACTGGTGGTGGAAGGAGTTTATGGTGCATCAGTGGGGGTGTCAGCAGGCACGTGAGCCAGCATCCAGCTGTCCCCCTCCAGAGATGGTGCCATTATTCAGGAGACTGTTTGGCTTATAGATGCTTCAGGACTGCCCCAAGGCCCGGCGCGAGGTGGAGCTGCACTGGCGGGCCTCCCAGTGCCCACACATTGTGCGGATCGTGGACGTCTATGAGAACCTGTATGCGGGGCGGAAGTGCCTGCTGATTGTGATGGAGTGGTAAGCAGCCTTGCCGGTTCTGCTCCTGGCCCAGCTTCCGCACTCCCCACCCAGGCCCCTCACTTTCTGAGGACTGGCCAGATGTGCCCCAAAGCTTAAAATGTGAATGCTTGAATTTTGGGGGGAAAGGAGCTGATGGAGAGTGGTGGTGGTGGTGGTGGGGGGTGTTGTGTTCCCCAGATCTAACTGTGGCTTTTTTTCAGTTTGGATGGTGGAGAACTCTTTAGCCGAATCCAGGACCGAGGAGACCAGGCGTTCACAGAAAGAGGTAGAAAGGGTCGGTTGTGGGATATGCCTTGGGCAGGCAGGGCAGCAGGGTTTCGGAAGGGGGCCCTCTGCAGTGCCTGCCCTCTGGAAAGATGCTGAGGCCTGCTGCCTCCTCTGGCTTGCTGCTGGGGCTGGTGTCCTCAGCTGAGCCTAGGTGGCTCCTTGTGTCTTGGTTTCTGGGGTGGGCGGTGGATGTAGGGAGCCTTAGGCTGCATGGGGGCAGGGGGTGGGGGTGGGCTAGTATACTGAGTTTTCAAACCTAATGACAGTCTTGTGACTTTCTTTTCCTCTCCTCTATAGAAGCGTCAGAAATCATGAAGAGCATTGGTGAGGCCATTCAGTATTTGCACTCAATCAACATCGCTCATCGGGATGTCAAGGTACCAGCTGCTCATCACTCACCCCCTCCCCACCCTGCTCCCCAACTCCGGTGCCGCAGAGGGCTCTGGGATCATAGTGACCCCAGGAAGGATTGCCAAAGTCATCCTGCCTCCTTGCTTGGTTCCTGAGGGCAGAGGCGGGCAGGGTACCATTCTCTGCTCTCCAGTGTCTGCCCTCTCTAGGCAAACGTCCAAACCAGCAGGGAAGCCTCTGTGGCCACACTCAGTCCTGTAGTCCTCAGTCAGCAGCGCACAGTCGTACCTTTGGTTTCTCTGTCTGTGGTATTTATTGCTGGCTCTGTGCATTAGTCTCTTACCTCCCAGCACACCGTCAGCTCTTGCAAGGCCAGGAGCTAGCTGATCACATGCAGCCAATGGTGTGCAGATCATAGGGGCTAGATAAGTGGCTGTTGACGGAGGAAGGAAGGAAGTTATCTGTACCCTTTGATTTTCCAGAACCCCTCATGGCAGGATTGCTATTTCTCTGTGTCTCTTTCTGTAGCCCGAGAATCTCCTGTACACCTCCAAAAGGCCCAATGCCATTCTGAAGCTCACTGATTTTGGCTTTGCCAAGGAAACCACCAGCCACAACTCGCTGACCACTCCTTGTTATACACCATACTATGTGGGTAAGTCCAGGGGAACCCCGACCTTGTCCTTCCCCAGAGTCTTCTCAAACCCTCTTCTGATCTTGGAACCACAGGTCCTAGGAGAGCCATGTCCGCAGTGCTCTCTGGCGCCGGTTCTGGTGCGGCCTGGCCTGGAGGCGGGCTCTCCAGAGCTGGGAGAGCTAAGCTGGGATTTGAAGTATCATAGGAAATTGTCTGAGGTTGCAGGCAGGGCTTTGGGCACATGGGCACTTCTCCCCAGAAGAGCAGTCATCTCCAGCAGGTTCCTAGTGGCGTCTGGTTCACAGGTTCGGTTCTGGACCCCTGCTGATGGCTCAGGGTCAGCTTGCAAATGTGTCTGTCAAATTCAGTGGACATAGTGGGTCTGAAAGGCTCTTGTCAAGAGTTTTATTTTTAATTTAATTTAATTTAATTTATTTTATTTTAAGATTTCATTTATTCATTTTAGAGAGAGTGGAAGGGAGGGAGAAAGAGAGGGAGAGAAACATCAATGTGCGGTTGCCTCTCACATGGTCCCCCGCTGGGGACCTGGCCTGCAACCCAGACATGTGCCCTGACTGGGAATCGAACTGGCGACCCTTTGGTTCGCAGCCCAAGCTCAGTCCACTGAGCTACACCAGCCACGGCAAGAATTTTTTTTCTTAAGATTCGAGCCCTTGGTTCCACTTGGAGGGGCGCCTTTGCTTTATTCCCCTCCCACCCCAAGCTATGGTCCCATCATGACTGGCTGGAGGGCTGCGGGGGAGCATCATCCACAGAGAAACTGCGGTGGGTCACGGTGTCTGAGTGCCAGCCCGCCCACACTGCCTTTTGGTTTGTAGCTCCAGAAGTGCTGGGCCCAGAGAAGTATGACAAGTCCTGTGACATGTGGTCCTTGGGTGTCATCATGTACATCCTGTGAGTGTGCCCGGGAGGGCGTGGGGAGGGAGGGGGCTGTGACTGGGTGGGCTAGCACGGAGGTGGGAGGAGGCCTGACCTCTCTGGGATGAGAGGAAGAGGCAAAGGTTAGCATTCCCCTTCTGGGTGGGGAATTCCCTGAGAATCTCCTGCACGTCCCCTTGCTTAGTGGGTTCTGATAGCTACGTGATGGGTGTAAACTAGCTAATGGGCAGGGAAACCTGTGGTTTGGGTGTTTGGTATATAGGAATCCTGGACCCTGTCCTTGGCTTTCTGTATTGTGCCTGGGTCAACGAGTCCCATTTTCTCTGTGACCTTTACAAGAAGCGTGTTTCTCAGCCTATTCCTGGTGCAGTTACCCTCAGTAACAACAACTCTTCCTCTTTTCCTGCTTCCCCTGGCTCAGGCTGTGTGGGTACCCGCCCTTCTATTCCAACCATGGCCTTGCCATCTCTCCGGGCATGAAGAGTCGCATCCGAATGGGCCAGTATGAATTTCCCAACCCAGAGTGGTCAGAAGTATCAGAGGAAGGTGAAGAGCCCGTGTGTGCATGTGTGCGCGTGTGTGTACATGTGGCCATGCAGGGGGGTGTAGCTGTGGACTGCGCACAGCAGCTGCGTGTGTCCTGCCTGGGTGAAGGGCCTGCCACAGGCCTGGGCAGGTCCCGCGGTGGGGTAGCCGTGATGGTCCTTGGGCAGTCTGCCCCCGTCGGCACCCCCAGGTTTCGCCCTGAAGACGGTGGGAAGGAGCAGGAGCAGGAGAGCGGCCCCTGAGCTGGCTCTGTCCCCTGTGTTATCCCACAGTGAAGATGCTCATCCGGAACCTGCTGAAAACAGAGCCCACTCAGAGGATGACCATCACGGAGTTTATGAACCACCCCTGGATCATGGTAAGCCTGGTGGCCAGAGGGACCTGCGTCCTTGGGGGCTGTCCTTTGGGATGAGGCCTTAGCCAGGACTCTGCCCTGCCTAGGCTTTCACTTGGACCCCTTTTCTCTCCCCTCAGCAGTCAACAAAGGTCCCTCAGACCCCCCTGCACACCAGCCGGGTCCTGAAGGAGGACAAGGAGCGGTGGGAGGATGTCAAGGTGAGGGAACCACTGGCCTAGAGAGGCTCGGGGCGCAGCTCACAGGAGTGCCTGGAGGTGCCAGCGGGGAGGATTTGGTTCTGCCTTCTCTGCCCCGGGGGCTGCCTGTTCCAGTGAGAACAGCGACTGTGAGCCTCTTGCTGACCAGGCTGGGGCAGAGGAGTCTGTGTGCAGTCCAAACTCAGCTGACCGTTTCCTACACCTCTCTGCTGCCGGGGTCTCTATAAGGACCTGCGAGGCCATTTGCAGATGAGGAAACTGCGGCCCAGAGAGGGGAATGACCCGTTCAAGGTCACACACTAATGAGTGGCTGGGGCAGACCAGGGCTCAGGTCTCCTGACTCCTTGGCCTGTGCTCTTTCTGCCTCCCTGTGCGGTTGTTGGAGGGCTCTGGGAGGGTGGCATCAGCGGTGGCCGACTCAGTCAACCCAGCCTGGGGCTGAGGCTGCTGTCAGTCCTGGACCCACCGCCCAGCCTGCCTGCCCTCATCCTGCCTTTACTTACGTCCCTTACGTCTCTGTGTTGTTGGAACCCCTTCCGCCCAGGAGGAGATGACCAGTGCCTTGGCCACAATGCGCGTCGACTACGAGCAGATCAAGATAAAAAAGATCGAAGACGCCTCCAACCCCCTGCTTCTGAAGAGGCGGAAGAAAGCTCGGGCCCTGGAGGCCGCAGCCCTCGCTCACTGAGCCGCTCGGCCCATCCTCCCCCGGAGGACAAGCAATAACTCTGACCTGGAAATATTTTTTAAACGAAGAGACACAGAACCATTTGCAGCTGCCTCCCCTCCTCCTGGGCCGCACGGAGCCTGGAGCCTCACGAGAGGCCGAGTTCCGCCTTCAGTTCCAGCACCCCAGAGAGGGAGCGGCTCGGAGGGCGCGGAGAGAAGGGGGCAAGATGCTCTTGAACCTGTGCTCACTTTGCAGTTTTATCAGTAATTTGACTTAGAATTTTTATGAAACTTCTTTTATTGTTCTTTCCTTCCCCTCTCCTGTCCCCCAAACCCCTTCCTCTTGTTAAAGGGTATTTGTGGAAACTGTTGTAGAGAGTGTCCCTGTGTGTTGTCCCCCCTGCCCCAGTCCCTGCCACAGCCTAGGCTTCGCCGCTGGCTGAGGCGTTCTGGGGCTCAAGGCCATGGAGGGCTAGGGCCAGGGTGCCACCCGTGGCCTCTACTGGAGCCCTGGGACATCGCCTGCGTGCCGGGCAGATAGGAGTGCGATCGAGTGTGCGAGCGTGCCCGTGCATGCGTGCCTGGGACTGTGCGTTGGTGGGGCCGGGGCGGGCAGGGGAGCGCCCTGCTGGGGCTCCAGAGCCTTCCCCTGCGTGGGCTGGCCCCGCCTGTGTTGGGCCTGCCGCAGTGCCTGGAGGCCTGTCCGGACTCCGAGCCGGGCCCTCCATGGCCTGTCTGTTGGCCAGTCTGGGAGGTGGAGAGGAGTGACCAGGCACTGGCACAAAATCAGGAAGACTGGACCGCCTACCCCTAGGACCCTGACCCCCCATTTAGTGCTGGTCCTAGTCCCTAGAGGTGCTGATCTGCCGAGTAACCTCTGCTTCCCCTTCCTGCCGTTACCCACCCGTTCTTGTCTGTTTTTCTTACACGTTTAGCCCTTTCTCAACAGGCCTCTCAGCTCACGTGGGTGAACCTGGGCACTTTATAAGTGACACCGGGCTTCTGTATTTTGCCAGGGCTCGCCAGCTACTCCTTATGGGCAAAGGCAACACCATCTTGTGGTCCTCCCACACATTTCCATTGTGTGGCCTAGTGGGTTGGGGGGGTCTTCACACCAAAGATGTCCCGACTCTGCCTCTTCCCCATTAGCCACGTCACCTCCCCCCTCCCCAAAGCAACTTGGCTTCATGTGTCTAGGCCAGTGAGGGGAGGGTGGGGGCCTCCCCCAGTATTACTGAGGTGCAGCACCGGAGGGATCCTCAGGACCGTGGTCCCTTTGGGGCAGGGATGGGGGGTCCGTGGTACTTCAGTTTTCATCTCCCTCAGGGCAGGGTGGTGGAGGGGCATCCAGGGTCTTCTCTGTTGTGGGGGAAGGGCTCCGAGTGCCTGCAGTGCCTCCCGTGTCTGGTGGTGTGTCCAGCACTCAGAGTGTTGTAAACTGTTGTTTTGTACGAGCGAAATTGTCTTTACTAAACGGATTTAATAGTTGAAAGGTTTTGTTTCTCTTTTTTCACGGAGCTTAGCCCCTTGACCCCTCCATCTCTCCTTCCACACGTGGAGAGTGGTTCTGTCTGTTGGGAGGACAGAGGCTGGGTGTCCCAGAAGAGGAGGGGACAGGAGGGGAGGGGAGGGGAGGGGACCTGAGGGTCTGGAGGGAAGGAGAAGGTACAGGAGGGGATGAGAGGATGGGAGGGCCTCCTGGGCAAGCAGCAGCCAGTGCCTGCCCTGGTGTCCTGGCCAGTGTGTCTGGTGTAGGGGCTTTAATGCTGCTCTCCTTTGGAGCAGGGTGGAGGTGCCAGGAAGGGCCTGGGAGCCTGTGCTCTTGCCAAATATGAATCAGGAGCCAAGTTGCTTCTTGGCGCATGATTCTTTCACCCATTTAGCCATAGTCAGGCAATGGCACCCTCAGCTTGGCCTGACCAACTGGCATGAGGGGGTCTAGGAAGAAGAGGGTGGTGGTTGAGTTCAAATCTTGAGAAAAAGACCAGGACAGCAGGTTGGTGTAGTTCCTGAAATTTCCAGGAGGGGGTGATAGGGGTCAGGCAGAAACCGAAAACCAGCAGAGCTGGAAGAGGCCTCAGGGTTCATGTGACCCATCCCCCTCCATTCCCAGGTGAAAAGACCCACGGCCCAGAGGGGGATGTGTGAGATCACATGGCTTGGTTTGCTGTAGGGCCAAAGAGAGAAGTCGGTCTACTGAACCTGCTGCTCTCTTCCAGTCAGACAGTAAAATCCATATTTTCTCACGTGAGCCTCAGAGCTGTCAGGGGAGAGAGGTGAGGCAGGGTGGTTGCCCCTGTCTCGTGAGTGAGGAAGCCGATGGAGAGGGTGAAGCCATGTGCCGTGGGCCACACTGCTCACTGGTCAGGACTAGAACTCAGGACCCCAAGGCCTGCGGAATCTCCTCCTCAGACCGTGTCTCCTGCCTGGACGCCAGGCCTCCTTGTGTCCTTAGTTGTTGGTGGGTCACATCCCTTCCATTCAGGCTCATGGGCACAGGGAGGGTGGTGCCTGCATAAAAGTCTTGAAAGGATAGCTGTGGTTGGGTCTTACGTCGACACTCGAGTCATCACTCTAGAAACCGCTGCTCAGATGAACCAGTGTACGGTTTTGCTTTCAGAGAAATCGTTAGGCTGTGTGAGCTTATGAAGGTGTCAGCAGTGACAGCCTGGGGAAGAGGGGCTAGGGTGGTGGGAAGGGACTTGAGGTGAGAGGGGAAGGGAGTTGTCAGCACTCTGCTGTCGGGGGAGGCTGTGTTAGTTTTCCGTTGCTGTCATAATGCATTTTGTGACTTAGCACAAATTTAGTGTCTCCCAGTTCTGTAGGTCAGCAGTCTTATAGGATATAACTGGGCTAAAATCCAGGTGTAGCAGAACCATGATCGTTTTTGGAGGCTCTGGGAGAGTCTGTTGCCTTCCCTTTCCAGCTTCTAGAGGTTTCCTCATTCCTGCGCTTATGGTCCTTTCCTCCCATCCTTGAAGCCAGCAGCGGCACACTTCACACACCCTCCTATTAGCACACTCTCCCCCTACCCAGGAAGGAGTCTCCATTTCTAAGGCCCCATGTGATTAGATTGGGCCTATCCAGATAACCCAGAGGTTCTTGACCCTAATCTCACCTGCAGAGCCCAGGTTGCTATGTTGAGGTGACATGGTCACTGGTCCAGGGATTAGGATGTGGTGTCTGGGGATCACCACTCCGCCAGAGGTCTGTCTCACAGCCTTCTCATCCTCTTGGCCCACACATTTGCCTCTCCCTCTGGGTGAGCCCAGCTCAGGACATCTTCGTGGCCAGTGAGGGGGGGCCTGGAGTTGGCATTCGGGGAGGATGGCCAGGGCGAAGGGCCGAGAGGAGCCCGGTTCGGTGAGCGGGGCCTTTCCACTCTCCCCAGTGCCCTGACTGGGCATGCTGGCCTGGCTCCATGATGCACTCCCTGTCTCTAGGGGCAACTTAACCTCTTCCCAGATGGGATGGCCATGGCACTTTTGTACCTAAACACAGATGCTGGCTTGCACGGGCGCTACAGGATGAGATTCTCCAACACCCTGAAGTGGTGTGAGATGCAGAGGGCTAAGGACACTCATGGCTGCCTGCTGAGCACCAGTACCGTGCTGGGTGACTCAGTACCCTGATTTCTTCAGTCACAAAAGCCCTCTGAGGTAGTTGGTCTGGCCTCCAACTGACCTGTGAGGAAACAGCCTCAGAGAAGAAGAGGTCTCTCCCAAGGCCTCCGCAACTAAGCAGAGGTGAATCTGAGCTGGCTCTCATGCTTCCACGTGTAGAGCTCCTCAAATACACTGCAGTCCTCTTGATAAGGAAGGGGGTGGGGGAAGGGCAGCGACAGAACAGATTGCTCTCTGCTGAGTAGAATTAAGTTTTCTTGGAAATGGGGGTGATACTGTGAGGAATTCAAGGAGATGGTTTAAATTTTTTGTAAGGCGTCAGATGTCTGGTGGCCTTTATCACTGCTGCAGTCCCACCCTCAGGTGGGCTGCCCTGCCCAGAGGGCACAGGGAACCCCAGGTTTGGAGCGGGGGGGGGGGGGGGGGGGGCCTGGTCTAGGTTGGGTCTGTGCTCCTGCCCTCCCACCGAGGGCCTCTCTGAGCCTTGGTGTGAGGTGACAGGTTGGTAAACAATAACAGTAAATTTGGGGTTTTCCTTTGACTGGGTTAGAGACAGGAAATGCGGAGGGCTGTGAGTGATGAGTGGGTAGGGTGGGTAGGTCCGTCTGCTCAGGGTGTGAAGGAAACTCAGTTACTTAAGGGAGGCGGGTGGGGTTGGCGAGGCTGGGGAAAGTGACTGTCCCATCCACTGGTGAATGTAAACAAACCTGCCGGGCACTCCCCAGGTAGGCCAGGGCCAGAGCGGGCATGCAGGAGGCTTTAGGGGGCAGCCTTGGCACCCTCAGTCCAGGAAATACAGTCCCTCCCTGGCTCTTCTCTTGAAGGTTAGGGACCTCGGCCACCACAGGGGGAGTCTGGCTAGCGGTGGGAGTAGCCAATCATTTGGAAGGGACACCAGGCTCCAGCTCTGGGCGGGGGGGGGGGGGGGGGGGTGGAGGGGGCTGTTGGTGAATTTATCTACGTCTCCCTGCATTCAGTCAATCAGACCAGTGTGAAGAGACCACCCAACAAACCAAGTCACTAAATACCCTGACACTACATGCATGATGCTTTGGAAAAAATAAACAAGCGTAAGACCTGGTTCCTGCTTGGTTCCCTGTCAGCGAGCTACGAAACATGTGCCGCAATGAAAGGCCTTGTGCTGTCTTTCTCTGCATCCGAAGGATGGCCCTCTGTGGTCTGAATCCACCTGTTCCAAATGGCTCCCCACAGTGAGGGCTGTGTTATCCGAGCCCAGGTAGCCTAGGGCAGTCCCCTAAGGCCCTGAAAGTCTTGAGACTGGAGAGATGAGAGAGGTCAAAGGGAGTGTGCCCTGGGTCCTCATGGAAGAAGCTGTGAAGTCCATGTCTTGGGGATAATATCTGTGGCCGCCCCATCCCCCGCCCCTCCCTGCCTCAGGCATGTGAGGGTTACACTCAGCCACATGGGGACTTGGAGAGGCAGGAAGCACAGCTGGTGGGTGTGCAATGGAACAACAGGGCCACTGACCTGACCTGAGCCCTTTGAGGCCACCCTTCCAGCAGGGTTGGTGCGTTGGCCTCAGGCCCGAGCTGCTCTTTGAGAAGACTTGCCCCCTCTCCAAGAGTAAAGAAAGATGCCAGGGTCTCATTCAGCTCACCTTGAGCACCTGCTGTGTGCAACGCCCAGCGCCGGGGACATTGGGGTGGCATGGAAGAGTACAGGAGTGTCCAACCCTCAGGTGGCTCGTTCTAGAGAGCAGGCAGATGTCGGCATGACATGAGGCGGGGCGGGGGGAGAATCAGCCTTTCATGAAGCGGACAGGGCAGGTGTCTGGTCTGGAAGGGGTGCTATTCGGGCAGACCCAGGAGCGCCTCCTGAGGAGCCCTCGGGTTGGCGCTCAGGACAGTTTGGATGGTAGAAGATGAGGGAACTTCGTGGTGGAGACTTCCCACCAGGGCCAGTGTCTTCCTTCTGTGAGTCTCGGTTCACCCTGTTTGTCTCCTGGTCCGAACTACTTTCTGCTCTTCAGCTTGACCTTTGACTCCATGAACTCTCTCTGTGGGAAATCTGATTTACCATCTTGGGGGTGTCCTTCGTGTTTTCTGCCCATACTCTCTTCTCAGCGTCTCTAACCTGGGTTCCCCTCGTTCACCATGTTTGCTTCCCCAAAACTGAAAATTGGGAACACAGGGATTTCCCTACCTACTCTTCATTACTTTTTCAAGAGGCCTTATGAAGAAGTCATACCTTAAACTTAGATCATGTTTTGTTACATCTTTTACAAATCATTGTGGAAAAGGACATCACGTGCAATTGGAGCTGGTCCTTTGGAAAACCGGGATGAATGGTTGTCAAGGGCCGTTCAGCTCCTCTGCCCTCTGAGTCCCACGGAGCAGCCAGAGCTCTCAGGCCAGGTCACGGCGCTTCCACTGCTCAGTGTCTCAGACGCAAAGCCCTTGGGAGCTTCCCGGTTACAAATGCTCATTTTAATGTACTCAAGCTTCCACACTTTAATTTTTGCACACTAACATCTCAAACCTGGGGTTCCCTCGGAGTGTACATCCGTCCACTGGAGAGAATAGTAATTGCTCCGAAGAGAAGTTTCTGCTCAAAGCCTTTGGCCAAGGAAGCCTTAGCTGTCAGGTCTACAGGCTTCTAGGTGGTGGTGTGGGGGTGGGGTGCTGAGAGGCCCTGGGACCTGACAGCCATTGAACTGCTATGCAAATGCACTTGTTTGCATAATTTTCTTGCTCTTGGGGACTGAAGTTTCCTAGCCATCCAACAGCCATGCCAGGATTTGCAAGTGAAATCTGGGAGTGGCTTTTCCCCTTTGCTATCCCCACCCTCTTCTTAGACTCTCTTCTCCCTCTGGGTTCCTTTCTGTCCCTCAGGCTCCGTGTGACCAAATTCTGGACTTAACCTCTCTGGTCAACCTCTCTGATCCTAGGGGAGCAGTGTTCCTGGGACCCTGTGATGCAAAGTATCTGCAAAGGTTCTGCAAATGAGCCCCCAGTCTGGGAGGCTCTGGCCTGAGCCCAGGCCAGCTGCTAGCACAGGCCACTGATGTCTGAGACCATGTGAAACGTGATTTTGGTCCTTTCTCAATCCTGGCAGCTGTGGGCCTCTTGTTCATCCAATAGCTTCAGCTTCCTCCCTTGGGCTAGGAGGCTTCAAGTTTCAGAATGAGCAGAGTTCTCCCAGCCCTTTTTCTCTGATTTGGAGACCTGTGGTTCTCCAAACCACCAGCTGGAGGTTTGCTTTTCAAAGAAACCACGATCTCATCTGAGTCTGACCCAGACCGTGGTTAGCTGTGACTGGAGCCTGCTGAATCTGACCTAGACCTTGGTTAGCTGTGACTGGAGCCTGTGGTGCATGGGGAGCTGGTGTTTAGAGTAAGACCTGGAGGGGACTGTGGGTTTCTGGCACTCAACTGTCTCCTTTTCTGGTCAGAAACCTGTTCTAAGGAAAAGGCCCTCATAGTGAGACTATAGCCTTACCTCTCACCCCATCCACCCACTCAGTGGGGACCAAAGCAGGCCATTCTCTAGCTGGTCTGCAAAAAAGAAGAGAACAGAGGGAAATCCTGTTTGGTCTGGTCTGATCTGACTGCCAGTTCTGAAAATGACAGCCAACCCAGTGCTGGCGCTCAGTAGCTGTTGGATGGTGAATGTATCTAAAGAGCAGTTAACAAACAATTTCATTAACTCAAACATGGAAGTAATTATATACACACAGTTACATATGCACACAGTGTGAAATGTGAAAGCTCTTCATAACCTCACCCAGCTATGCCAACTCCTTAAATAACTTCTTTTAATAGCTTGATTGGGTTTTATCAGCTTAAATATTTTTTGTATTAATTTATCTACACATATATATGCTTATAAACATGGTAGAAATTTCACTGAAGGTTATAAGTGTAAGTGCAATCATTAGGCCTGGTGTTCTGCAACTTGCTTTTTTAAAAAGTTGTAAAATACACATAAATTTTACCATCTTAATCATTTTTTAAAAGATTTTATTTTATTGTTTTCAAAGAGAGGGGAAGGAGGGAGGGAGAGAGGGGGAGAAACATTGATCAGTTGCTTCTCACACACCTCTAACAGGGAACCTGGCCTGCAACCCAGGCATGAACCTTGACTAGGAATTGAACTGGCAACCTCTTGGTTGGCAGGATGATGCTCAATCCAATGAGCCACACCAGCCTGGGATCTTAATCATTTTTAAGTGTAGAGCTCAGTAATGTTAAGTATATTTTCACATTGTTGTGCAATCAAACTCCAGAAATTTTATACTTGTTAATCAACGATCAACTCGCTTTTTTTAACTTAGCATATCTCAGTGAGTGTTCATGGCAGGCCTCAGAAACACCATGTCCTTTTTTTTTTTTTCAAACATGCAGAGTATTCCACAGTATGGATGCACCATAATTTATTTAACTCTCTGCTCTGGATAGATGTTGCATTTATTTCCATTTGTTTACGATCAGAATGAATGTCGAGAATATCTTGTACGATATCTTTGTGCACATGTGTGAGCATTTCTGTAGGACAGATTCCTAGAAGTGGAATATTTAGATCAAAGGTTATATACATTTTGGTAGGCACTGCCAGAAAAGACAGTATCACTTATGAATGAATGCACTTTGCATGTTGCTTTCTGAATGAGAGGTCAGTGAAAGGATTTGCTGTCAGCAGTGGGGCAAACTGGGGATAGAATAAGAGGACATTTGAAGTTCCCCAAACTGATAAATGCATATGCCCTTGGTTGCATTGTGGGCGACTGGAAAAATCAGACCTGGAGGAGACAAGGGGATTCCTTCAATCTCTCCCCACGTCAGCAGCTCTGCTCACCAAATTATGGTTATTTGCATGTATTTTGGGTGTGTAAGCAAGATGGCTCAGAGACAAATCTGAGATTCAGCCTTGTTCAGTGCCCTCTGATTTCTGATCTTGAGCAGGTTACCTGGGCCGCTTCTCAGACTGGGAAGTGAGTGTCCCTGATGGAAACACCTAGGAGATGACTGTGCAAATGATATAGATGTAAGGCTGACTGGCAGGTGCTGTAAGAGAAGCCCAGAGTGAGGGGGAGGGGTCCCCTCTGATTAGGGAGCTCAGGGAAAGAAATACAAATGGTGGAGGAGGTGGCACTGACTCAGGGTCCTAGGTGTTATGGGGGACATACGAGACATGCCAAGATTTTTTCTTACTACACAGGAGCTCAAACACATTCCCCTCCAAAACTCTTGGGATGCTGATGGTGTGCCCAACCCTCTGCTGATAACTGTCTGAGAAATCAGGCCTGTGATGTGGTGGTCAGTAGCTCAGATGCACACTGCACAGGAGAAAGCTTTGGAGTTGTATTAAACTTGGGTTTAGACTATGGGCAGGCAACTTAACCTCTCTGAGCTTGAGTTTATCAACAAGTACAATAGGGATAATAATTGTGGAATCCCACAATTATTAATTATAATCCAATTATTTATTATAGTGTGATATATATTTATAATACAAATATAATTATAAACAATTATATTTTGTATGATTTATCATAATTATTAATATATGTGGTGTTGTTAATTATTAATTGTGAGGAGATGCCTCACAGACCTCCAATTCCAGCATAATCATCCCAGGGCCCCAGATGCTATGCTCTGAAGTTCATTGCTGCTTCTGCACCAGGCCTACGCTTCTCTCACCTGCTCTGCGCCAGTGACTGGGAACAGCAGGGGCACCAGGGCACGAAAGTTCCTGAGGAAACAAAGATTCTAGTGACAGCTGACTTTGGCTAGAGGATTCCCTGGCAATTCTGTAAACCTTCCTGATACTACATAGTAGTCCAGCACACTTGCACACTTTTGTCCTCATTCCTCTCAGCAGGGGTTGGGCGTGGTCTGGTGGCTTCCCCACTCCCTGCCCTCTGCACCCTGACCTGGCCTCACCCAGCTCCCTCCCTATCTCTCATAAAGATCTTTCTCTTACCAGACTTCTAGTCAAGATGGAGGCATAGGCAGACGTGGCCTGCCTTTTCACACAACCACATCAAAACTACAGCTAAAATATGGAACAACCATCACTCAGAATTGTCAGAAACTGAGTTGAACAGAAATCTGACAATTAAGGAATTAAAGAAACCACATCCATCCATCCAGACTAGTAGGAGGGGTACAGACACAGAATGGGCTGGTCCCACACCCATGTGTTGTGGATAAAAATTTGGGAGGGATATCCTGGGAGTGAGGAGTCCCAGCCCCACATCAGGCCCCCAAGCCTAGGGTTCCAGTGCTCAGAAGACAGATCCCCAGCTCTCAGAAGACAACTTCTGGCTGCAAAAACCAGTGGGGATTGAGTTGGCAGAAGAAACTTCTGGAACACCAAGCAGTTCCTCTTAACCCACACGTGGACTCACCTATTCAGACTCACTTGCTCTGAGCTCCAGCACTGGTAGCAGCTTAAAAGGCACCAATAGCATAAGGGGAGGAAACGAAGTGTCTGGTATGAAAGTGAGCAGAGGTCATTGTCTCTTTGCTAAACTCTCCCCCCACAGAGCCAATAAGCTGGTGCCATATGTGAGACTCCATCAACTTGGGTAACACTGTTTGACCCACCTTGGAGATCCCCAAGAGACTCTGCCCCACCCAACTCATGGGGCCTCTCAAGCTGCTTTTCCATATGAATGGCTGGTCTTGGCTCCTGCTTCACAACTTCTGAAATCTTATCAAACAAGCAATAGCTGGTTTCAGTGAGCCCCCTTCACAGGCCCCACACTAGCAGCAGCCAGCTTAGATTCATAGCTTGGCTTCACCTGGGAATCTCTAAGCCCAGCACAAGTAGCAGCCATCTCAGACTGCTTCATAGCTCAGTCAGGGTGCCCCATGCAAAACGCAGGTGGGGACTAACATTGGCCTGCACCACCCTGGAAACCCCAAGACCTGCACACCCAGTGGACAGCTATAGACCATGTCGGAGCACCACCACCCTCTTCCTGCACAGCTGATTCTCCACGGAGAGTGGAGATTGGTGGTCAGTGGTCATAGCCAGGCCTTGCAGCTGACTGGCCTCGGTAAATCCCTTCCATTGATCTGCCAACAGCAACCAAGCCTCAACTACAAGAGGAGGGTGTACTCAGCCCACATGAAGGGCACACCTCGAGTGCCCGGCTTGGGTGATAGGGAAGACTGTTCCACTGGACCCTCCAGGATGCCTACTACATTAGGCCACACTACCAAGACACTGACTCAAAGTAGTCGTACCTAATACACAGAAACAAACAGGGAACTTGTCAAAACAAGGAGACAACGAAACATGGCTCAAATGAAAGAACAGATCAAAACTCCAGAAAAAGAGCAAAACAAAATGGAGATAAGCTATCTATCAGATGCAGAGTTCAAAACACTGGTTATAAGAATGTTCAAGGAACTTAGGACTTCAGCAGCATAAAAAAGATCCATCCAGTCAGAAATGAAGGATACACTAATTGAAATAAAGAACAATTTACAGGGAAACAACAACAGAGTGGATGAATCGAATCAGTGATTTGAAATATAAGAAACCAAAAAACCAATCAGAATAACAAGAAGAAAAAAATAAAAAATAAATGAGGCTAGTGTAAGCAGCCTCTGGGACAACTTCAAAAGGCCCAACATTCACATCACGGGGGTGCCAGAAGGAGAAGTGAAAGAGCAAGAAATTGGAAATCTATTTGAAAAAACAGTGAAAGAAAAATTCCCTAATTTGGTGAAGGAAATAGACATGCGAGTCCAGGAAACTCAGTGAGTTCCAAAGATCAGTGCAAAGAGGCCCATGCTAAGACACATCATGATTAAAATGTCAAAGGTTAAAAATAAAAAAGAGAATCTTAAAAGCAGTACAGTATAGAGAATCTTAAAGTACAGTATAGGAAATGGAGTAGCTAAAGAAACTTCTACACATGACCCGTGGACATGAACAATGGCGGGGGGATTGCCTGAGGGAGAGGAGGGTGCTGGCTGGAGGAGGGCGAAGGGGGGAAATCAGGAGAACTTTAATAGGATAATCAATAAACTATAATTTTTTAAAAAAGCCATTTCTTCTAACAAGACCCCTGAATGACATTTTGGCATCTGCTTCTTCGAGGACTCAGACTAACATACTGTCTCCTACCTCTTAAGGTTGTGAAGAACAAATGAAAAGTGATATAAAAGCTTGAGCATTAATCCCTGGCATGCAGTGAGCACTCACGGTCATACATTAGAGTAAGTAGTTTGGTAACTGTTGCGGTGTGTGCAGTTATCTAAAAAGGAGAGTTTGGGTTTGGGAATTAAGAAATGTATCTTCTGCCCTGGCTGGTTTGGCTCAGTGGATTGAGTGTTGGCCTGCGAATGGAAAGGTTGCCGGTTCGATTCCTATTCAGGGCACATGCCTGTGTTGTGGGCCAAGTCTCCAACTGGGGTTGTGCAAGAGGCAACTGATTGATGTTATCTCTTGCCCATTGATGTTTGTCTTCCTTACTTTCCCTCCCTCTAAAACAATATAAGTAAAATCTTAAAAAAAAAAAAATAAATAAAAAGAAGTTTGTCTTCCTGCCCCTTCCCTGCTCCATTTTCTCCTGAGTTCTCTATTTCCCCCACCACCCACTGCCTCACACGTGTGCTTTTTCAATGGTGGCAGCCACCCGCGCTGGCAGCCTGGGCGTGCCCCTGGTCGCTCTCCTTAGAGTACCCCACCCATGCTGAGACTCGGACTTGCTGGGAGGCTGCGTGAACAGCTTGGGTGGGTCACTGGGTGGGTGTCAGCAGCCAGGCAGAGCTGGGGGCCAAGGGATGATGGTGGGAAGACAGAATGCCTTTGAGTAAAACAGGGGTCATGAGAAGTGAGGGTGAGTCACAGGGTTTTTCTCAAAACCCCCATGCCCCTGGTGTTTAGAATGGGCTCATATAGGAGCCCGCCAGCCCCAGCCCCAGCCTCAGCCCCAATTCTGAGAATGCATCCCCTTTCCTCCCCTCCCACAGCTGCCAAAATTAATCAGGCCCCTCACTTCGGAGGTATTGTTCTCTTCTCTCAGAAGAATCTGGCAGAGAAAACCACTGGTTTGTATCCCAGCAAAGGAGGCCACGGACTAGGGCTGACTGGGAGGAAATGTGAAGCAGCTGTGTCTAGTTTGGGTTTTAGCTAATTCGCGCAGAACTTTCAGCCCAGTTCCAGGCACAGGTGAGTGAATACCCAATGAAGGAACCCTGCAGCCCTGTTCAGAGGCGCTGGTCCCCTTCGTGACCTTCTTTTCTATTTTGGATTTTGACCTCCAACAACCCTATGAGGTAGTGGAATTACTATCCCCATTTTACAGATTTGTACACTGAGGCCCAGCTTAAGTACCTATTAAACAATCTTTTATAGTGCAGGACCCTAATGTTCAGCAGAAGTTTATAGCCAAAGGCACAGAGCAGGCAGTCAAAGCCTCTAAACTCAAGGCCTTTTGTCCAGTGGCCAAGCCACAGTTTAGAGGCATTCACAGGCCCAAAGGGCTGGAAGGGCACAATGGTGGCCATTTTATGCACCCCCCTGCCCCAAAGATGGAATGTTCCTTCTTGACATATCTGCACAACTCATTTCCTTTTTGTTCATGGGTCACTTTTTCAACGACACTTACCGTACTGCTCTATTTAGAACTGCAATCACACCTCCTACCCCTGACTCCCCACTCTAAGCACTCCGTTCCCCTCCATGGCTTTGTTTTTAAAATTGGTGTTATTGAAATATAATGTCCATACAAAAGTTACCCTACTGAATTTTTTCTCTATAGATCTGATCATCTGCTAAAAATCTGTATGATTTATTTATTTGTAAGGACTAGAATAGGTAGTCTACAGGGCAAGAATTTGTGTCTGCTTTATTTGCCGATACATCTCCAGTGTCTGGCACATAGTAGGCCCTCAAATATTTGCTGAATGCTGGTGGAAACTTAGTAGCATCTGGTACTCTTCGTAGAGGATAAAAGTGCACCTGGCAGTCATGTGGAGAACACAAGGCGCACTCTGAGTGCGTGTCAAAGGGTGCGGCAGAGGCAGTGCAGGCCTGGAACCACAGCAGGCCCCACAGCTCTGTGACACTCAGGAATGCCTCCTGGAGGAGGTTAGCTGGCACCCCAGAACTCTGAGCTTGCCTGTCACCTGAGATAGCACCTCCTTCCTTTGGTCAGCCCCCAGTACCTCCACTGTTATTTCAACCCATTTCCTCTTGTTCTGCCCTCAGTGGGTCCTGCGGCAGCAACCACACACACTATTCCCACCCACCTCCTTCCTCACCCCCACGTCCCAGCGGGCAGAGCTGAGGCTGTCGAAGACGACCCGCCCACAGACTTGTGCTGCCAGGAGGGGCAAGCAGGAAACTATCGTCCTCGGAGTGGGGTGGACTCTGGCGATGCTCTCCCGGCACCGGCTGGGAAGCAGACCCACAGAGAACGCCCAGTGGGTGCTGGCTGAGCGGGTGGTGCAGCTGAGGATTTCCAGATGCCCTGAGAAGTCCTTACCACCTGGCTTTTGTCCACACTCGGTGGGGACACTACTTCAACTAAATTTTGGTTACTTCATTTTCCTATTTATTTATGTTTTAGTATTTTATTTATGCCATTTTTTCCAAACATGCCAAATAGCAGTTTCCAAAATTATAGCCAATGTGGTGCAATAGAGCTGGATACAAATAAATAAGAAAATCAAGGGGAAAAAGTGGGATGGAAAGGAGAGCAGTGCTTACCCTAAGAGTTCTTAGCAGGAATCCAAAGCCCAGACATGTGAAGACCCGCTGGTGTCCAGACGCTCGTCCGACTGCCTCTGTAATGTGCCGTTCTGAGGGCAATGCTGGGCCCTGGGCCTGTTGCGAGCCTGGACACATGTCTCTTGCTTCTGGGCCTATAGGAAAAGTGCGGTGTCCCAATTCTCAAGGGGTCATAGCTCCTCTCTGGCTTGTGTCACACGCCCTGCCAGGCACAACAGAGAGCGGGTGAGTGCAGCACATGTTGGAGGCCTCCCTGAATCTCGGACTCCCAGGGCAGGAGGCCTGCGAAGGGGTCCTGATGTTTACCAAGCTTGCTACACCCATAGAACACCAAATAATACTTTACCTGCTCCACGCCATAAAATTTTTTTGAGTATCCTTGTCCTAAACCACTGAAGAGCTATGCATAGAGCAAAACCAAAGGGGATGTAATTTCTTTAGGTATCCTGGGCACAAGAGTGGCATTTTATCTGTTTTTACTGACAGAAAATATGTAACAATATTACTTTTCCCAATAGCACACTGCCATTGTTTTTATAAAATCTGGACTAGAGTTCCATGAACTCTATAGCTTAATTCACCAAACCCCAGAGTTTACTCACTCCCCAGGAGTTCTGTAGCCATGTCAGAACCCACACCTTCTCCTCCTCGTTTGCCCCTGGTGATGCTGAAGAGTGGCGAGTGGGGTCCTCTGCAGAACTGTCCTGGGCTGGTTACAGCAGAGGCTGCAGAGCCCTCATGTGCACAAGCTCTTTTCTAACTTGGACTCTATAACTTACTTATTTTTCCTTAGATCCATTGCTGCTTGCTTTCCACTGTGGCAGAAAAGGCTGCCCTGGCTGGTGTGGCTCAGTGGATTGAGCAAGGGCCTGCAAACTGAAAGGTCAACGGTTCAGTTCCCAGTCGGGTCATATGTCTGTGTTGTGGGCCACAACCCAGGGGGACATGTGAAAGGCAACTGGTCGATGTTCCTCTGGCACATTGATGTTTCTCTCCCTCTCTTTCTCCTTCCCTCCTCTCTCTCTAAAAGTAAGTAAGTAAGTAAAATCTTTTTTAAAAAAGGAAAGAAAAGGCTGGCTATTCATGAAAGATTCCTGCTCCATCCATAGTTGTTGCTGGAAAGTGGGAAATGTAACACAGGAACTTCCCCACCCTCCCACTTCTTTACAAATTCAAGATTTCACACAAAGCTCTGCTTTCTGGCTGGGAACATCTAGTTACATCTGGCCCATGTCCTACTCAACAAGCTTCAGCTTCTGACATGTTATTCCTGGTACAAGTGCATCTTTCCTTTCTGTCTCCCTCTCACTCCCAGTTTCAGTGTGAAAGGCTCCCCACTGCTTCTCTCTACTGCAGAGTGGGTGGAGTGACAGATCGTCCATCCAAGGGTATGCAAGCAAGTGAGAGAGAAGGCAATAGTCATTAGGATCCAGTAAAGCTTCACTGTTTAGGTCCCACTTTTAAACTGCGTAAGCCACTTGTCAGGACTGTGCATGGGGACACACCTGAGCCAGGTCTGTAGGTGTGGGTGCTGAGTCAGATTTTAGAGGGCACTCAGAGTTGTGTCTGGGAGACCGAGTACCTTAAATCTGAGGGCTGATTCAAGAACAGAACAAGCAACATAGTCAGTGGGATTGCCTGGGATAGAGAAAGGCACATTCACTCAACAAGATGAAAAGATGTTTTTGCATGGTGCTGGTTTCAAGTGGAGAGGGCAGATTCAAGGTTACTCTGGTATGACCTTTTGGACTTCCAGTAAACTCGGTATATCTGGATTTCATCAAGTGGTCTATGACCAATGTGTAGATAAGATATAGCTGTCTATTATTTCTAGCTAGGAGAAGGGCCTTGACCCTCCATATTTAATTCTGTATCAACCAGGGTGATTATATAGGAGCCACGTTCATCAAAAGTATAGATCAATTTCCCCAAATGTCTAAGAATGAAGTAGACTTGGGTGAGTGTAAGTCATAATTTAAAAAACTTCAGTGTGCAACACAGACTGAGAATGAGGTAACTTGGTCATAGTTCAAATATAGACTTAGGATTTTATCTGACCCCAGGCTATTAGTTTCCTAGGGCTGATATAAAAAACTACCATGAAACAGGCAGCTTAAGACAACGGAAATATATTCTCTCATGGGTTTGGAGTCTAGAAGTCCAAAATCAATCATCAGCAGGGTGGCGCCCATCCTGAGGGCTCTGGGAGAGAATCCACCTCGTCTCTCCTAGTTTCTGGTGGTTGCCAGCAATGTTTGGTGTTCCTTGGTTTGTGGCAGCAGAGCTTTAATTCTGCCTCCATCTTTACATGGCCTTTTCTCTGTATGTCTCTGTCTCTGTGTTTGCATTTCTCTTTTGTTATAAGGACACTGGTCATTGGATTCCAGCCCACCCTACTCCGGTCTAACTTATCTTAACTTGATTACATTTGCAAAGACTATTTTCAAATAAGGTCATATTCACAGGTACTAGGGGGTCAGGGCTTGAACACATTTTTTTCCTTTTTTTGCTATTGTTTATTTTTGTGATTGTAAAACATATATGCATGGTTTAAAAACAATAATAAAGCCAAAGCCTGTGTACTCATAACCCAGTTAAATATTTGATAATTTGTTACAGCAGACATGGAAAACCAATGCAGACCCCAAAGCTCTGAACATAACTTTTGGGGAGACACAGTCAAACCCATCACATCCAGCATGGCCAACAATGGAGTGTGGCTGCTGCTAACAGATCTGCTTGACAGTGGAGAGGCTCCCTTGTGATCAATAATTCTGGGGAAGGAGGGCAATAGTCCGAACATGTCTGGCCAGGAACATCTAGTGGCCTCTGGCAGTCCTCGGCTCCTCCTGCTCCCCTTGGTTTCCATGCATCACACTCCACTTTTGCCTTCATCTTTCTGGCTGTTTCTCCTTGATCTCCATTGCTGATATATCATCCTCAACTCAGACATTCAATGATTGTATTCCTCAGTGCTTTGAACCTCTCATCTCATCCTGCATACCCTTTTCCCTGAGTTGACCTCCTCTCCCATGACTTCAGCTACAATTTATATATTGATGACTCTAGAATCTTATGGAGATGTCTCTTGAATCCAATGAGACATTTCCACTTACATATCTTTGAGTATCTCAGCTGAAACTATCCAACCCTGGGATCTTTATCTTCCCGGCCTCCTCCAGGGTTTCCAGTCTCAGTTGATAGCACCATCATTTGTCCATTTGTCCTAGACATACTTGATTTCTCCCCTCACTCTCCACATCCAGCCAGCCATCCAATCTAATTGACACTACATCTGAACAATTATGCCTATGTAATTTTTTTCATTCCCACTGCTGCTACTTTGGTTTAGGCCACTGTTGCTTTTCTTTCTTTCTTTCTTTCTTTCTTTCTTTCTTTCTTTCTTTCTTTCTTTCTTTCTTTCTTTCTTTCTTTCTTTCTTTCCTTCCTTCCTTCCTTCCTTCCTTCCTTCCTTCCTTCCTTCCTTCCTTCCTTCTTTCCTTCCTCCTTTTTTTTGGCATGGATTTCTGTACAGATTTGAATTGGTCCCCCAGTATCTGGTCTTACTCTCTTTTAACTCACTTTCCATGCAAGTGCCAGAATGCAAATATGATCATGTTACTTCCCTGCTTAAAACCCTTCGATGGATTCCCACCCTGTTTAGGATATGAGTCAGCCTCTTTAACATGGCCTAATAGAAACTATATGGCCTGATCCTAGCTTACTTCTCAAGCCTCATTTCTCTCTATTCCCTCTTCTTACTGTCACACCTTCCTCCTTCTCTTCTACATCTTTATACTTGTTGTTCCCTCAGCCCAGCATATTGTTCCTTTCTCTCATTGCCTAATGAACTGATATTCATATTTCAAGTCTCAGTTTAAATGTTTTTTTTTTTTTTCTGCTAAGGAGGCCTTTCCTAATCCACAGTTTGCTTGCTCCCATCAGTGACCACATTGTGTAAGTCCAGGGGGTGACATTTCAATTGTATTATCTGTGAATAGGGCCCCTGAAGTTGTGCAATGCTGTCACCAGGCACACTCTGTTCCTTGCTCTCATTGTTTAATTGTCTTCCCTCCTGGACTGCAAGTTGGATGTCTGATTCTCTGCTGTATGCCTGGTTCATAGTAAGAATGCAGTCAATATTTGTTGACTTAATAGATGAGGTTTAAGAGAGAAATTACTCTCTTAATGAGGGCATAGAAGGAACAATTTGGGACTGGAAAAGGTTCTTTTCCATGCATTTTTCAGAATAATTTAAGTAACCTACTGTAGTTAGCTTGAAGAAATGTGGAGTTAGAACAGATGTAGTAGTCCCATTCAATATTTGAAGGATGATCATGTGAAAATGGAACATACTCATTCTATTTTATCCCAGGAAGTATTAAGTAAGACAACTGAAGGCAAATTACAGGAAAGAAAATTTGGGCCCGATAATAAAACTGAAGCAGCTTTCCAGTATTGAGAGCTGTCCATAAATGAAATAGGTAACAGACAAAATAAGGAGTTCAGCTTCTTTGCAAACATTGAAATATAAACTAGAGGTCCATTGGTTAGTGTCATGGTGGGTGGTGGGTGGACAGGAGAGCCTTTGAGGGTCTAACTCAAAATGTCTGTGATTTTTGACTGTAGGGAAAGTTTTCTTTTTAGTTGAACTCAAACATTTATTTAATGCCTGTCTGTGCTTGATGCTGTTGGGGATCTAGGACTGCAAGGCTCTGCACTAAAAGGTACACAGTCCCATTTGAGGAACAGTGTCCAGCTCATAGGGAACAATTAGAAGGCAGAAACTTTCATAACATCATTATTGTCTAAGTGTGTGGTACATTGGATTGGTCAGCAAATGTGTGGTCTTCCACTGTGGGAGGGGCCTCATAGAAAAGAAAGCATTTGAAAGGGGACTTAGAGGATGGGGAAGGGCTGTAAAGGAGGGCCTACCTCAGGAGAAAGGGGGTGGGATGGGAGAGCTCTATGAAAAAGGCAGGTGGCAGGTGTGGGCCAAGATGCATAAGAAGGTGCTCCTTACACACTTCATTCCCAGCGTCAGAGTCTGTACTTAGCTCTGCATACCTCTGGTTCCCTTAGATGAAACCAATGAAGAAGATGGGATTCAGGCTGGCCTGAGAAGTTGCTGAAACTCAGGAGTCATGTCCCGTGCCGAAAGTGAATGGACTCCTTGACTATCCTGAACTCCCTCAAATATTTAGGGTTCAGTGGATGAGTCAGAGGTGACTCAGCCATTCAGAAGAAGGAAAGGAGTAGGGGAAGCCCCAGGATCGAAGTGGCCTTGTAGTCCGAGAGTTCACATATATTTTTTGTACATAATTTTGGCTGCAAGTAACTTAAAACCCAATTAACAGTGCCAACCCCCCCAAAAAAAACCCCCACACAAAACAACAACAACAAAACAAAACAAAAATAACAACAACAACAACAACAAAAAACACCTCACGTACTAGAAATTCTGAAACAGTTCTCATCTAGGATTGGTTAATTTATGGTTTTAACAAAATCATCAGGGACCAACTTCTATCCATTATTCTGTTTGCTATTTTCTGCCCATTGATTTATTTTCTTAGATTGAGTCCCCTCATGGTCTCAAGAAGCTTCAGCAATTCCAGGATTTAAATATGGACAACAACCAGAAGCAGAAAAAAATCTATTTTCTTGCTTTTAATGTTTCCTGATAGTCCCTCAGCCAACTTCTCCTCATGCCTCATGGACCAGGTTATACCACAAACCCACTCCTAAATCAGCCACTGGACAGGAGAAGTGGAGCTATGGTGGGAGTGGCCCAGCTCCCCTGAAGCTCGTGGATACCTGATGCCAGAACAAAATCAGGGTTTTTTATTGGGGAGGGGAATGGGGAAGGAAGCCAAGCCTGGCTGTCGCATTTCTTTCTAGTCAGGATGCTAGCTTCTTTAGGTATGATGAAGACAAGGGGAGAAAAGACCTGGCCAGTGCCACTTGCCTTGTCTGAGCTGGGGGTCCTCATCAGGATGCTCTGCCTGTGCTTGAGTGCCTGTGGCTGGTTCACTGGTGGGACTGGAAATTCTCACTGGAGCAATAGGTTATGGGTTCAACCAGGTGATCTTTAAGGCAACTCACAGACCTTATTCTGGGCTTGCTATTGTGGTAGGCTAGTAACACAGTGCCTCCTGTCATCTTCATCTTAAATCTGCAAGTCAAGGAGTGTTATCCCCACCTTTGGATAAGGAATTGAAACTAGGCAATTTACCCAAAGTTAACAGTAAGTAGTAGAATGGGGATTTGAAACTGGGTTAGTCTAAATATAGATGTTCTTCCATTTGTATCTCACTGCCTCTTTATTCCAACTCAGCTAGCTTCCAAAAGTCTAGGAAAAGTCAGGGAGTGTGTTTAAAGCCCATGCCTCTGGCCCTGGCCAGGTGGCTCAGTTAGTTGAAGCATCATCCCATATACCAAAAGGTTGTGAGTTCGATCTCTGGTCAGGGCACATACCTAGGTTGCAGGTTTGTTACCTGGTTGGGGTGCATACAGGAGGTAATCAATTGATGTTTCTCTCTCTCTCTCTCTCTCTCTCCCCCCCTCCCCCTCTTCCTATCCCTCTCTAAAATCAGTAAACATGTCCTCTGGTGAGGGGGGAAAAAAAACCTATGATTCTCAAACTCTCTTTGGCTAAAAAAATCCAATCTATTATGAATCAACATTTTAATAAAATATAATAAAAATTACTAGGAAAATGAAATGAGAAAAATTATAAAGATACATATAAAATATAAGACTAATTTTCAATGATTCAATCTAACAAACAAAAAATACTGTCAAATTGCTATCAAGTTTCCTAAACATGTGCTCTTTGTTTCTATACTCTCCTTGCCAATGACTGGTAACAAACTGTGGACCAACATTGGTCTTCAGGCCTCACTGAGAAACACTGATTTAGACAGCTTTCTGCCTTCATCCTCCTCCCTAGACTTCAGCGCAGGATATCTGATGCTCTTATGTCTTAGCTGAGATGAGGGTGGGAGAATTACTGGTTGTAAGGTTGAACCAAACATCATAAGAAAAGGTTAGATTTTGCATGGCTGTTTTCATGGGGAATTCTGTTTTCATAAACAGATTTGTATTATACTTTGGGAAACACTTTCCCTTAAATTTTTGTTTTATTGATTTGAGAGAGAGAGAGAGAGATCAACTTATCCACTTATTGATGCATTTATGTTTTGATTCTTGTATGTGCCCTGACCAGGGATCAAACTTGCAACCCTGGAGTATCAGAATGATGCTCTAAAAAAACTGAGGTACCTAGTCAAGGTGGGAAATACTTTCTTGATGGTGATTTTCTGTCCTCTTGGTATGTAGGAAAGAGACTGAGCACAATGGGAATATGTGAGATAGAAGAGATCTGTAGGTTAAAGAACATGCTTACAAGAGGAAAGTTCTGCGTTTAAAGATTTGCTATGTCATTGAATGATGACTCATAGTACAAAAATTATAAGCTTCTTGATTTGAGTGACTATCGGGTTGGTTGTGATTAATTCTTGGGCATTTATTATTTTTCTGAAGTAAAAATGATTTCAATCTGGTAAGATATGTTTATAAGTATATTGGTCCTTATATTTATTAGGAAATTCCAAGAAGTCTAGTCTATAAGGAATCTTCTTAGAAACTGAAGAGGTTGCTGCCTAGATCTGTTCTTTTCTAAGATTTAGAAAATATAGAATGGATAGATAGCTCAGTTTATTAGAGCATTGTCCCCATATGCCAAGATTGTGGGTTATATCCTTGGTCAGGGCACATAGAAGAATCAATAAATGAATGCATAAATAAGTGGAACCACAAATCAATGTTTCTCTCTCTCTTTCTCTCTCTGAGATCAATAAATAAAAAAATCTTAAAAACATGATTATTTTCCCAGTGTATGAAACTCTGAGAACTCTACTTATGTGGAAATTAGAATCCACAAGAAGCTCCAGGATGCTGAGACATCTTCTACATCTCTTTCATTCACAAATGATTTGAGGACCTATCTCATACTCTTCCTTCCAGTGTCTTCTACTGACCTCCCTCCTACTGCCATGAGCCTGATGGACTTCAGTGCCCTTGTGGATGATTTATCCAAAATGTGGCTTTTCAATTCCATGACCTCCAGATTTCCGATGACCTTTTCTTCTGCCTTTATTCAGGTACCTACTCTAATGATTACAGCATGGACTTTGTCATTCCTTAAGACTACCCACCTCCAAAATCTCTTCATTCAGTCTTTCTACTCTATGACCATTGCCTCCTCTCCTTGGTGATTTGGATTTTACCATCACAACTGTTTCTTTCTTTTAAAAAATCTTTATTAGGACTTCTGGCCAAGATGGAGGCATAGGTGGACACACTGTGCCTCCTCTCACAACCAAAATTAAGGACAACAAAGATCTAGAAACAAGAAAACAATCAGAACTTATAGAAAATTGAACTGTACAGAAGTCCAACAACCATTCATCCAGACCAGTAAGAGGGGTGGAGTCACAGCAAGAAAAAGTGGAGGTGTGGGCCCCGGGCACACAGAAAGCAGCGGACGGGGCTGCCCTGCACTGGGGAACATCTAAGGCTCCACCCCTCACTATATAACAGCCGTGACCAGACCAAAACAAACAAACAAACAAACAAACAAACAAAAAACAAAACAAAAACCAAAAACACCAAAAATGGCTCAAACCGAGAACAAATCAAATCCCCAGAGTCAATTCCTCTAAGCCACGAAGAGATAGCCAACCTATCAGATGCACAGTTCAAAGCCCTGGTTATCAGGATGCTCACAGAATTGGGTGATTTTGCTCACAAATTAGATGAAAAAATGCAGGCTACAATACATGAAATGAAGGAGGATGCATGGGGAACCAATAGACATGAGGGGAAAACTGGGACTCAGGTTGGTGGAGTGGACCAGAAGGAAGAAACAAACAACCTAACAGAAAACAAGGAAGAAACAAGAATTCAAAAAAATGAGGAGAGGCTTAGGAACCTCCGGGACATCTTTAAACATCCCAACATCCAAATTATAGGGGTACCAGAAGGGGAAGAAGCAGAGCAACAAGTGGAAAAGTTATTTGAACAAATAATAAAGGAGAACTTCCCCAATCTGGCAAAGGAAATAGACTACCAGGAAGGCCAGGAAGCTCAGAGAGTCCCAAAGAAGTTGGACCCAAGGAGGAACATGCCAAGGCACATCGTAATTACCTTAGCCAAGATTAAAATGAAGAAGAGAGTTCTAGAAGCAGCAAGGGATAAGGGGACAGTCACCTACAAAGGAATTCACATCAGACTGTCAGCTGATTTCTCAAAAGAGACCTTACAGGCCAGAAGGGGCTGGAAAGAGGTATTCCAAATCATGAAAGGCAAGGACCTACATCCAAGATTGCTCTATCCAGCAAAGCTTTCATTTAGAATGGAAGGGAAGATAAAGTGCTTCTCAGATAAGGTCAAGTTCAAGGAGTTCATCATCACCAAGCCCTTATTATATGAAATGTTAAAGGGACTTATCTAAGAGAAGAAGATAAAAAATGGGACAGTGAAAAGACAGCAAACTCACAGACATTAACAACCATACCTAAAACAAAAGCAAACAACTAGAACAGGAACAGAACCACAGAAATGGAGATCACATGGAGGGTTAGCAACAGGGGAGTGGGAGGAGGAGAGACGGGGAAAGGGTACAGAGAATAAGTAGCATAGACAGTGGGTAGAAAATAGACAGGGGGAGGACAAGAATAGTGTGGGAAATGTAGAAGCTAAAGAACTTATGACACATGGACATGAACTAAAGGGGGGGAATGTGGGTGGGAGGGGGTGTGCAGGGTGGAGGGGGATGATGGTGGAGAAATGGGACAACTCTAATAGCATAATCAATAAAATATATTAAAAAGTCTTTATTATATTTTTTCATTAACATTTAGTTTTCTTATGTCCCCTCCCCCACAACTGTTTCTTGAACTCATCCGAACCCCAGTCTGCAACACCTTTCTATCAGTTCTCTTCTGTCTTCACTTTCCTCATTATTTAACTTTGACTCCTGAGTCCATCTTTCTAATTGGGATCTTTTTTATATTTTCAGCATCCTCTCCCCCTTGTTTTTTTGTTATTGTACATTAATGGGGCAAACCAATTCTGCTTTCTGTTGTGCTGACTCCAGGATGCCAAGAGAATTCTGAGAAAAATGATACAATCTGACAGACCACTTCAATTGATGATTACCTACCTCAACTGGGTTCAACATTGCCTGGAAATCTACTATGATTCTCTAGAGTTGTTTGCTTTCTACATATCTGTGAACATCATTGCAAATCTTTTTTTCCTCTACTCAAATCTCCCTGAATTCTCTCCTTTTTATTCATTCTTTTCAGAGAAAGTGGAAACCATCTGATGGAAACAAACTCAACTTCCTGCCAACAAATCTTCAAACCAACCTGCTTCTGTACCCACTGTCCCTACTTCTTGTTATTATTCAATGAAGGCATTTCTCCTCCTTTCAAAGATCGTTCTTTCCTCTACCTGTATAGTACTTCTTCCTGCTTTCTAAGGAAACTGTCTTCATCATTTTCCCATCTCACACCTTGATCTTCAACTTCTTTTCCTCCTTTATTGGCCCAATGTCTTGAAAGAGTCATTCATACTTGTCATCCCACTTTTTTTTTACTCCCATTCAATGCAGTTCCATCTTCTCCCATCTCCTGCCACTACCTGAACTTTTCTTGATAAAAGCATCAGTGCCCCCACTTGCTATATCCAGCAGGAACTTTTTTGTCTTGATCTTACTTGACCTCCTGATAGCATTGGATCCAATTGATGATTCCTCTTTCTTGAAATAGTTTTTTTTTTGTCCTCAGGCATGCCACTCTCTCCTGGTATATCTTTCTATGTTCACTCCTCTCTTTACAAGTTCTTTTGTCAGCATCTCCTGCTCTAACTTACAAATAGCTGGGTTCTCTGGGTCTTGGTTATGGGTTCTCTACCCTTCTTACTCTATATTCTTTCCCTCGGTGATTTTTCTCCACTCCCATGACTTCACTTACCATCTCTATGGCAACAACACTCACTTATACTCTGGACTACATTTATATGTCCGGCTGACCACTCTGGATATATTCACTCAAAGTCTCAGAGGCATCTCCAACTTAGCAGGGTCACTGTGGAAGGTATTAGCTTCCCCTTCAAACCTGCCATTTTTCCTACTCAGTTGTTTGGGCTAGAAATCTGAGATTTATCTTGGCTATCACCTGCAGTCACCACTCTCATCTATATAGTTGTTAAATATTTAAACACTGGCACTTCTCTTAATTCCTGCTTATTATCACCTTGGTCCAGACTACAATTTACTCTGGAGTGGAGACAAATGGCCCTTAAAGGGGTCTCATTCTGAAGATATATTCTCCTCTGTACTTGGTAGCCTTCAATGGCTTCCCTTTGCTCTTAGGTTAAAGTCTAATTTTTTTTACCCCAGTTTATTTCTTCCAGCTCATCTTGAATCTCTCTCCCTCATGCACTCTGCCCCTCACTTGTGTACCACTTTTGAGTTCCTTAAACAGTTTAAGTTCCTTCCTATTTCAGGGCCTCAGAACATGAGAGGAGATGGAAAAATCAGAGGGTCCTGAAGAGGGCCCAGGGTCTACTATGTTGAGATCACTACAAACTCTTGCTTCAGAGACACCCCTTGCCCACATTCTTTGAAGTTCTAAGGGGTATTTAAAATGTGGCTCTTTCTGCCTAAGGTCCTTGTTACCTCTCTCTTTATTTGGCCAACTCCTCTCATTCTTCTTCTCATGAAAGCCTTCTTCTAACCCCATATCTAGGTTAGTTTCTCTGCTAGAAGCTCATTTAGTAGTTATCATAATTATAGTGAAATTGTGTAGTTTACTTTGTAATGCCTTTTTCTGCTCCTAACTATTAAATTTATGAAGGCAGTTGCCATGTCTGTTTATTCACTGCTTTTCCCAGCACCCAACATAGTACCTAGAGCTTAATAGGTTCTGAGTGAATAAATGTGCATATCATAAAGACTGGATTTGGGACAAAGGCCAGGAAGAAGCCAGTCTACTTCTGTTTTGATTTGAATCTCATCCTTATCAGATATGAATGTAGAGATAATTCTGTAAGGATCTTAGCTTAGTTATTTATGCTGCATACTAGCCATAGTTTCTAATTCAGCCCTGGTGATGGGGGTATCATAGTGTTCAACTGGGAAAATGATATTTCCCTCTTCTAATCCAATAGGACTTCTTTGAGTAGGAATGAGATTCTGAGTGGTATATTAGATGAACTTTGTTACCCAATGGCTTCTTGACTTTGGAAAATAGATACATTTTTCTTGAATAGTGATCAAGGAAGAGGCAGGGTGGGATGCTGTTTCATTATTCAAGTTGGTAGTAGATAAGCAACAATAATGAATAACAAGCACATATGAACAAAGCCCAGAATTGTAATCAGTAAGAATTTTCTACATAGTTAATCTAACCTATATTTAATGGTATGTATAACTATTATTCTCTTAATGCAATTAGACACTTACGTTAAGCAGTTCACTAGGCTTATGTGATTCTACTGGCTGTTATTCATATATATACATATAATGTATATGAACTTGGCTTGGTAAAAAATATGTATATATTCATATACATTATATATGCATATGAATATATATGACTATACACACACATATTTTTTTTTACCAAGCCAAGTATTTCTGAGACCAATTTCTGGTACACACACAAAAAGAAGTCATTTTCCTTCTTTCCCTCCCATGTGCAGGAATGATCCATTTTCTCTTTCTGCTGAGAAATGGTGAGTAGGGAGGAAGGCAAAAGGTGTTATAAAGAAAGATCCAGGCAAAAGGTGTTATAAAGAAAGATCCAGGTCTGGACACAAGGTATGTCCAGCTTATTTTCATGGTTTTAGCACTGATCTTACTATCTGGTCCCACATGAGCATTTTTCCAAATGTCTGAGAGGAAGAACTGGTTTTAAAAGATTAAGTGTTAACTTCTGGCCAAGATGGAGGCATAGGTGGACACACTGTGCCTCCTCTCACAACCAAAATTAAGGGCAACAAAGATTTAGAAACAAGAAAACAACCAGAGATAATAGAAAATTGAACTGTACGGAAATCCAACAGCCATCCATCCAGACCAGTAAGAGGGGCAGAGTCGCGGCAGGAAAAAGTGGAGGTGCAGACCTGGGAACTCGGGCAGCAGTGGCTGGCAGTTCCCAGGTGTGTGGGCAGCAGCTGGCGGAACCCCGGGCACAAGGTGGCAACTGTGCAGACCCAGTGAGGCCGCGTAAGGCAGCTGGCTGACCAGGTGGTCCCACATTCATGCACGCAGATAATCCAAGTGAAGGGGAAGCAGCGGAGGGGACTGGAATTCAGGAGAGAGCAGAGCAGGTGCCATTGTTCCCTCTTGGACCCCACCCCCAGATACAATGTCACAACTCAGCAACTGGGCTGCCCTGCACTGGGGAACATCTAAGGCTCCACCCCCCACTACGTAACAGCTGCGACCAGACCAAAAACAAACAAACAAAAAAAACCACCAAAAATGGCTCAAACAGGAGAACAAATCAGAGCCCAGAGCCAATTCCTCTAAGCCACAAAGAGACAGCCAACCTATCAGATGCATAGTTCAAAGCCCTGGTTATCAGGATGCTCACAGAATTGGGTGATTTTGCTTACAAATTACATGAAAAATGCAGGCTACAATACATGAAATAAAGGAGGATGCATGGGGAACCAATAGACATGAGGGGAAAACTGGGACTCAGGTTGGTGGAGTGGACCAGAAGGAAGAAACAAACAACCAAATAGAAAACAAGGAAGAACAAGAATTCAAAAAAATGAGGAGAGACTTAGGAACCTCTGGGACATCTTTAAACATCCCATTCGAATTATAGGGGTACCAGAAGGGGAAGAAGCAGAACAACAAGTGGAAAAGTTATTTGAACAAATAATAAAGGAGAACTTCCCCAATCTGGCAAAGGAAATAGACTACCAGGAAGGCCAGGAAGCTCAGAGAGTCCCAAAGAAGTTGGACCCAAGGAGGAACATGCCAAGGCACATCGTAATTACCTTAGCCAAGATTAAAATGAAGAAGAGAGTTCTAGAAGCAGCAAGGGATAAGGGGACAGTCACCTACAAAGGAATTCACATCAGACTGTCAGCTGATTTCTCAAAAGAGACCTTACAGGCCAGAAGGGGCTGGAAAGAGGTATTCCAAATCATGAAAGGCAAGGACCTACATCCAAGATTGCTCTATCCAGCAAAGCTTTCATTTAGAATGGAAGGGAAGATAAAGTGCTTCTCAGATAAGGTCAAGTTCAAGGAGTTCATCATCACCAAGCCCTTATTATATGAAATGTTAAAGGGACTTATCTAAGAAAAAGAAGATAAAAAATGGGACAGTGAAAAGACAGCAAACTCACAGACATTAACAACCATACCTAAAACAAAAGCAAACAACTAGAACAGGAACAGAACCACAGAAATGGAGATCACATGGAGGGTTAGCATCAGGGGAGTGGGAGGAGGAGAGACGGGGAAAGGGTACAGAGAATAAGTAGCATAGACAGTGGGTAGAAAATAGACAGGGGGAGGACAAGAATAGTGTGGGAAATGTAGAAGCTAAAGAACTTATGACACATGGACATGAACTAAAGGGGGGGAATGTGGGTGGGAGGGGGTGTGCAGGGTGGAGGGGGATGATGGTGGAGAAATAGGACAACTGTAATAGCATAATCAATAAAATATATTTAAAAACAAACACCCTCCCCCCAAAACCCCTAAGTGTTAAACCATGCTTTACATGTATTCATATTTTTTTTGTTTTACAGCAACTACATCTTGAAGGAATGATTATTTCCTGCATGGTACAGAGGGAAACACTGAGGTAGGTGATGTCTCAAGGCTAGTGGAGACTATGCAGACATAGGACTATGTCCCAGAGGAGGGGTCAAGTGACGATGGGCATGGATGACTAAAGGAATCAGATGCTGCAGTTAGGAACTATGGACTTGAAGGGAAATCACAGTCATCTAATACACTGTTTTTGAAACTTTGACTACAAAAGACTGATGCTATTAATTTCCTCCAGAGAATCTCTATTATAAAATATCTTTGCTGATTAAATTTTTAAAGGAAATAATTCCATTTTTAATTTTGTTAATAAGTTATATAATAGATGACTATCAAATAGAGCCTCTGATCTACATGAGAATACCTATCTTTCCATACCAAGTGGCTATTACTTCAGCCAAGTACATAAAAGTGTTTTTCAAAGAGCCTATGCAGACTTACGAGAGGCGGGGGTAGAAAATGTATAATTTCATTAGGCTTTTTCAAATATTGGAAATTATTCAAAGACAATACTCTTTTGACCACGAGCACCTTTAAGAACCTGTATCAATCTTGGCTCTAGTTGGAAACCATTAATCCAGATGTACTTCCTTATTTTATTATTGAGGAAACTGAAGCCCAGACAAAGTAAGGAAATTTTCCAAAGTCATCAAGTGAGTTAGTGCATAAAAGGAGTACTGAAAAATTGGACACATGTCACCTGGGACCCATGAACCATTCAGAGATACAGAGTTGACTGGTTCATTCTGTAGCCAGTTCTGCAGCTTTTGAAAGTTCAAAGGACTTCTTGCCTTTTAAAATTGTGAGTATTCATTCTTATCATCCAGCTCTTCTTTCCTTGCAGTGTTATTTCTGCTTTTCCCTAAACCACTCCAGGCCTAAAGCTGGTCCCTATTTTCCACAATTAAATCCACTAATACAAGTGTCTTAGGGGAAACATGCCATAGAGTGGGCACCTTCTGCTATCAAGTTGTGCTCTTCTTTCCTCTTTCTTTTAATTTCTGAGCTCATCCGCTTCCTTCCTGATTGTGCCTCACTCCCAATGTAGAGCTTTTTTATCTGTCTAATTACTGTCAGTGGACAGATAGGGTCACCCCATTGTCATCACAGATCCTGGAAACTTCTCTCACTGCTCCCACCCTCCTCACCTCTGCAGCTGGGGCCATGGACAAACAGACTCTCATTTTTCACTGTTATCCAAACTCTGGTATGAGGGGACTGATGGACAGAAATGAGGTGATTGCTCTTAGAGAATGAAGGCTTGTTGCAAAAAAAGAAAAAAATTCCCATTTAAACTTCATCTCTAGACTTTCTATCATATATATATACCTTCATAACTGACATTCCATTTGACCCTTATATTGAACCTGATATATTAGTCAGCTCAGGCTGCCATAACAAAATACTATAGACTGCACCACTTAAATAAGATAAATTTATTTTCTCACGGTTCTGGAGGCTGAAAGTCCAATATCAAGGAGCTGGTAAGGTAGGCTTCATTCTGAGGCCTCTTCTTTTTGGCTTATATGTATCTCCATCTTGCTGTGTGTTCATGAGACTTCTTTAATGTGTGCATGTGGGAGAGAAATAGAGAGAGAGAGAAGAGCTTTCTGGTGTCTCTCCTTATATGGACAGTGATCCCATTGTGAGGTCTCACCATCATGGCCTCATCTAACCCTAAGTACCTCTTAAAGGCTCCATCTCCAAATATCGCACTGGGGGTTGGTACTTCAACATATAACTTTTGAGGGCACACAAACATCCAGCCCATAACACCTGGGAAAGAAGTTTTGCTAGTTTTTGAGATGAGAAACTGAGGCTCAGAACCAGTAAACAACATTAGACAGAGCCAATGAAGGAGGACCGAAGAAGGAAAGGTAGTGTCTATGATGATGACCCCTCTGTGCTCCCTGATGCCTACCTACTCTTTCCCTTCCCCTGACCTAGGACAGAGCTATTTCTTCTAAGTTATTAGAGGGGTGTAGTCATTTCAGAATATGTCTACACATCATAAAGTCATAAATACTCAGGAAATGTTCTCTGAATACTATACTTCAAAAATATTAGTGCTAATTTTGAAAGTTATGCTAAGCAATATTGGGATACCCTCAGGACATATTTTTAATTGACATATTTTCTAATTCATACTGTATTTGTAAGGATTGGAGTCCTTAGCATTAGCTTGGAATTTCTTTCATTCCCATTTTCCTCCTAAGCATGTGCCTTGGAGCTAGATCTGGTTTTGAATATTGCTCTCCTATTACACGATCTTGGGCAATGTCTATAATTGCCTCATCTATAAAATAGAGGAAATAATAATCCTAATAAGGTTGTTGTAGGGAATAAGGATGTGTAAACCTTAATTACATAGCAAATGCTCAAAATATGTAATTATTACTTCTTTCGCTGCTCCTTGAAATTTAAATCTTAGAATATCCTGAATTAAAGTTTGAGGTGTGTTCTAATAATCACTTATCTTACCCTTGAATCTGCAGTTTGGGAGCACGTGGTAGGGATAGCTCATCTCTATTTCATTCAGCTTCTATGGGGGCAGAAGGAGCCACTTTATGTTGGTACTGGCTGTTGGCTGGCAGCCTCAGTTCCTCTCCACAGAGTCTTCTCCAGAGGCTATTGGAGCATCATGACACAATGGTAGCTGGGTTACAGAGAAAGTGGTCCAAAGAGACAAGAAGTGGAAGCTGCAAACTCAGCCTGGGTCTGAACGCTGTAAGTTCTTCTGATGGTCCTAGAACCTGCCTAGATTTCAAAGTGGGTAGATGTAGAGGATTGTGAAATAATTAGTGGTAATCTTTACTATGTAGCAGGGCAGGATTTGGGTCTCCCCAACCCCAGTCAAATTACTGAAGGCATTATTTTTAAAAAATTGTCAGGAATGTAGAATTTAAGTACAACTAGCTAAAGCAGTTTCAGATGATATGGCTGCTATTTTAGGTACATATTAATTCACTAGTCATTATCTAAATGGCAGCATCTCTATAAAACTGTTTTTTAAACAGCTACCCACCCTCAACTCCTTATTATCTGTAACAGCTTATTTGAATGGTTACCTATCTTTAATAAAGATTGCTTTTACATTAAAAATAAAACTATGTCTACAAATTATTTTATATTCTTCCCTTCAAAATGTGGAATCTGCATTTTTCCCTCTTGAATAAGGGCTATACTTACCAATTCACTTCTAACAAATAGAATGTAGCAGATGCGATGGTGTGAGATTTCTGAGATTAGGTTTAAAAGACACTATGACTATCTCCTTGCTGTCTGTCTCTCAGGTCATGGGCTCTGAGGAAGACAGCTGCCATGCTGTGAAGACATGCAGGTGGCCCTAGGTAAAAGCCCATGTAGTGAGGAACTAAGGCTACCAGCCAATAGCCAGTGAGGATCTGAGGCCTCCTGTTAATAGTCGTGTGAGTGCCACCTTGCATGGGACTTGTCCAGGCCCAGTGATGGCAGCCCTGGCTACCATTTGGACTGCAAACTCAGAGAGCCTGAGCCAGAACCCTTGGTTGTCACTCTCAGATTCCTGACCTATAGAAACAGAGGTAATAAATGTTTGTTGTTTCAAGCTGCTACATTTTGGGGGCAGCAATAAATAATTAATACAAAGGGAAAGGTGTTTTATGCTATGCTCAGTTCTCCATTCTCCCCACTACCCATGTGGTCAAGCCATATCAACATTTCTGAGTCAGTTTCTTCTTATAGAAAATAGCAACAAAGCCTGATATATACGGGGTCTGGCACAAATAATGCCCCTTTATATTACGACATCTTTTTATTACAACATCATAAGCATGCAATTCTGTAATATAACAGTATCACACTCGAGCACACCATATGACATTTTCCATGAAATGTTCAAATTAAAACTATAAATTATCGCACCCATATTATTACCCTACCAACCACACTCAAGCAGGCCTTACCTCTGCTGGACCCTGGATATGCCTAGTACTGACTAGCTCAAAATCAGCTCTAAATCAGCTCAATAAATTGTAGCTGTCAACACCTGATTAGCTGTGTGGCTTCCCCAGGTGGGTTTCTGTCTTTTGGCTCAGATGCTCATTTCCCTCACATGAGATGCCAACCTCAAATTTGAGTTAGTGTGCGTTGCCTGGAAGACAGCCCTACATGGCTGAACCTTCTCTGCTGAGGGCCTCATAGCTTCTTCTCCATTTCAGTAAGGAGAGCCTTAGTGAAGACTACGTCACTCCTTCTCTCATTTTCTTCTGCTAGCTTCCATTCTTAAACCTAACCTTTCATCTCAGAATTTCAGCTTTGATCCTCCCCACTTCCTTCCTATGGTTAATTTAACCGAAGTGAGTCAGGTCTTACTGAAAAACTGACCATAGCCAGTCAGCTCTTACCCTACCCTAGAACCGGGGCTGCCTGGGCAGAGCATGAGGGGATCAGTATTTACTTAGCTTATTCTTTTCCCTTTGCCCCTCCAAGTCACTGGGCTTTGAGCAGGGCTTCCCCAGCTGCCATGCCCCTCCCAGCAGATCCCAATTAGAAGCCAATCTCATCTTTGCTTGATGGCTCAAAGAGTGGCAGCAACTTGAATCTCTGGGTTTCCTATTGAGTGGGCTAATTTGCTTATGTTCTGCTCTGTTGGCCAACCTGTTGCCTCAGCTCAGGGAGGATTCAGTGGACACTTGCAGTTGTGAAGACCAGTCACAACCAGCTGTGTGTCCTGGGGCCATCTCCAAGTGCTGGAGCCCTGAGAGCACTCCATCTCAGTCCTTCCAATTACCCAGGCAACTGAGTGTTCATGCCTGGAAACTGGGTGCTTGAAGAAGCAAAGAACACTAAAAATCTTCCTCTGCTTATTCTTCTAATTTCTCCTTAGCCTTGACAATCAGCATGCTCTTTGAGGCTTTAAGGGTAGTTCCTTCAAGGATTGAGTTTATGGAAAGACTATGGTGGTCTTCGATATTGGCTATTGAAGGGAGAATATTTCCCCCTGACCCTTGCTTGGATTTGGAGCCTTTCCTCTTTCTGGGAGAGGGTAGCTGGCATCTCACTCTGGAACGCAGAATTAACTCACCTACTCTCTTCTATCGTGGATACTTTGAGGGAATAATCTTAGTCAGACAGAAATCAACTGACACCATAACATGATTTTAATAAAAAACATTTATTTATTCAAAATTAAAATCTGCTTCAAAGACAGACAAACAATGTAACATTCCCAGAGGAACTGAACTGCTTCTAGTTAAAACTGAGTTCTATTAGAACCAATTTTAGGGTGTTATAAATAACAAGCTGACCACGGCTTTTAAGAATGAAGTGGTTGGGGAATGAGGTCAGGGGAATCCCTTTGAGCCACTGGGATAGTAATCACCAAAGGGGCTCCCTAGTTTCTCTTCCTAAGAGGGTGAGATCCTTGTAACACTCTGGGAGCCCCAGGCCCAGCGACAAAAGAAATTAGAGGGAGGTCAGGGAAAACAGCTCAATAGCTACAAAATATGGTCAGGCTCCAAATGGAAGCTTCTGTTGGCTTCCCAAGAAACATTTTTTTCCATTATATAACTTACAATTTCTCTTAAAACACTCAAATACCATAAGGTGTTACCCTATGGAAACAGCTTAAACACAGGTGAAAATAATAAATATTGAAAAAATTATAATATTGGGCTTCTTTCTAAATAGTTCACAGAGAAGCTCAGAAATAAATAGAAGTGGGAGTTGAGGTATCAGAGGTAATAAATATTCTAGGAGAGAGGTACTATGGGGTTCTCCAAGGAGCTGGTCCATCTCTCCTGGAACCCTGGATCCAATTCTGAAGATCTTTAATTTATTTCTTAGAGTCTAGTGGAGTCATCATCCTGGATGTTTTGTTCCTTAGGATGTTTCATTTTTTCATCTTCATTGTCATGTAGACTTCTATGTAGTTGATGAAGATGTCAAACTCACTCATGGCTTTGTAGACCCCTTTCTTTTCAAGCTGTGTGGGGAGATAAGAAATGTTTAGTGAAAACCCGATCTGAGTGAATAAGAAAAGTTGGCCTCTCACTTGGCTGATGTGACCCTGGGGCCCAGAAGCTGCACTTGACCCCTCAAGTTGGGAGGTGAAGCCTGGACCCAGAGAACCTGAGGATATGTCCAGCTGCCACGAGAAAGGCTATGCATTGATGGGAGACATGGCTAGCAGTGGGTGGCAAGAGGAACATCCAGTCTGCAAAGCACAGTCTTCAAAACAGTGCCTTTTCAATAATTTTAAAGGTCATGTGCTCACATGATGCTTATTCAGAATTCGATGAAAAAACATTAGAGGAACCACTTTGAAAGCAGGACAGTGAGAAGGGAGCCTCTTTTAGGTTTATTCTCTTCTACTGACAGATTGAGTAGGACTTGCCCAGCTGTTCTGGCCTATGTCAGGGGATTCATTTCCCCTGATGTTGAAACCCTGCCCAGGGTCTGTCCCTAGCCCCCGAAGAAGACACAGGCCACATGGCTTCTGGCAAATGGGATTTAAATGTTCACAAACAGTTGGAAGTGTGAAACCCCATTTGGTTTGAGAGTTGCCATTTTCAGATACCTCGGGAGTTGTGAGTGGCAGATGGAAAGTGGGTGTGGACCAAGTCTAGGTAAGTGAGGATCCTGTTTCCTGCTCTGTCTGAGTTTTGGGGAGTCTAGGCTGAACCCTTGGGTGTGTTTGTGTGTGCACATTCACGTGTCGGCTTCCTGCACGTGTGGCTTCAGCCTGGATTCCCAACAAGCTACTTTCTGTTTCCTTTGTCACTCTCCCCAGCACCTAGCTCACTGTGTTCACAGGCTGGTTGGCTGGCTCAACCCACAGGCCTGCAAAGGCAGGGAGCAGTCATTTAGAAACCCCCAAAGAGACTTCACAGAAAACAAATATAACCGAGGCGGCAGATCCTCACTGGCTGAGGCAGTCACACCATCTGTAGGGTTCCCACAGTCCCTCCCAACGAAGGATAGGGACAACTTAGTATCTGCCAACCTCTGCCCCTTCAGGAGTGGTCAGAGGTCCTGTTCCCCAAACCCTCCCTGCCACCATGCAAGCTCACCTTACTAAAGGCACTCCTCACTTGCTCCACTGCTTTGCTCTTGTTTTCACAGGGCAGAAAGCGATGCTGTGGAAGAAAAGAGAAAGTGTTAAAGATTCTGGCTCCCAGCTCCTGAGTCCATAGCACTTTAGGGAAAAGCTGGCGGAAAGAAGTAGGGGCCAAATTCTTCCTGAATGCCTTCCCCTGACCAACCCTCCCTCTCATTCTTCCCCTCCAGGCAGAGAAGAAATGTAGCCCAGGAGCCGTTCTGAAATGTTTACAAGGCTTGCTGAAAGCCCAGGTCTTGGAGATTCCTCCCCTGCCGTGGTTGCTGCCTAGATGCTAAGCCAGCCTTTTTGTCCTTTCCTGATTCTCTGTCTGGTCCCTCCCTCCCCTCAGTCCCAGACACTGAAGACCATTTCTAAGTTCCTGAGAAATAGAGACACACTCTCAGCTACGTGGACTGAACACTTTGAATAGTCCCATCCTACAAATAGAGACCCAAATCTGCTGATCTTCCATTATCTGCAAGAGAACCAAGGAAACCACTGATGATGGTATCATTTCAGTTGGACAAACAGATTATCCTAGGGAATTGTTCACAGACACTAACCTCAGGGCCCTTCTAAAAAAAACAGGGAAAATCCTGTCAGTCTGCTTTCAAAAGGTTCAGAGTAAGAAGGAAGTGGAGTTTCCTTCCCTGGGATCCTTACCTCCTGTCTCCTCAAGGGACAAGAGAGCCCTGACGAAAGCTCTGGGCCCCTTTCATACAGAGACAGGGGAGTAGTTAATAAACCACAAATGACTCACAAATAACAGGAAAGCTGTTTGCAAATCTTCACATGTAAATGCCTAGCAGCCACCCCACCCCCTGCTCGGAGAGAAATGAGCGGGCTCCTGCCACTCTGCATGCCTGTGCCTGGGTGTGAGTGGGATGAGGGGATGAGGCAGTGTTCCTGTGTTTCTGAAAAGCGGAAAGGGAGAGAACCGGCCTGCTACTCACACAGCGCCGCAGCCTCAGCCTGAGCGTCTTCAGCTTCTCCCCGAGGGAGTTCACGTGCTCCTTGATGTCTGGGCCCTGGCTTTCAGCCTGGGGCATCACCTCTTCCAGGTAAAACTGGATCATCTCTGACAAGGCTTGGCAACCCAGGTAACCCTAAGGGCAGAAGTATGGAGTGGGGGGTTATGAATGGGAGAAAGGGCTACTGCCACTAGCTGGAGAGGATGGCTTTGTCCCCAAGGACCTCTCTTTACCAGCCGCCTCCCCCCAGGACTGAGCCCTCTGTAACACTCTGGTTGGCCTTGTGCTGAGTTAAGATCTTCCCACTTCTCCTTTTCAAGAGAAGAAAGCAGACCCAGCTCCCTGCGGGTGTGAGGCAGAGCCTCCCTTCTCCTAGTCAGGGGTCACACTCACCCACCACCCAGCTCTCACCTTAAAGTCTTCCAGCAAGGAGCCATTCAACAGCATGCTGTCCAGCTGGTCATTCATTTGCTGCAAGAAGAACAACATGAGAATAAACCTGAGGTTTGGGGAAATACCTGAAACGAATGTCCTTTCTTATAGAGCTTTTGATATTTAATCAAAGCAGCCCTGGCCCCAAACTGGAGTGTTTTCAAAATGAGGCATTCTGCAGTGCTGGAACCCTTAGTTAAATCAGGTCCTCCCCCTCAGGAACAGATTATTTAAAACAATCTGCCTAATTCTGAAGCCAAGGCAGAAGTTCGACTCAGGCCTGGTCCTCCTCCTGCAGAGACATTGGGTTTGGAGAAGCCACCCATGTCAGCCTTTCAGGGCTCTCTCCTGTCTCCCCGCCCCCACTCCTGTCCTCCTGCTGCAGCTTTCTGGGCTCTCTGGGAATGGGAGGCATCCCCTCAGGCAGGACTGCCCCTGCATGGCACTTCCCCAGCTGGCAGCATTTCAGGTTCTGGACTGCTCTTAGCAGAGGTAATTTGTTTTGCTGCCAGAGGGTGTGGGCAGCATCTTCACCCTCAGTCACCCACTTCGTGATTTCTCCCAGCCAATGAAGCATTGCACTCCAGCAGAATATTGTAAAAAGTTTCTGAGCACAGGAGAGAGAGAGTGCTTTTACCTCGTAGGCAGCTTTTAACCTGAACATTTGGTGTATCATCCAGGCTTAGCTTAACTCGTTGAACCCATAGCTTGACTGGGGGAGTCTCTTAGGAATTTAACTTTGGGGGCAATGAGTGCTGGGGATGGAGGAAAACAGGAAGGAGTGTTCTTGCAGCTCTAGCAGAATGCCTAGTTCAGGTGGTCTCAGGGAGGAAGGGCAGGAGGCATCATACTCACAAAGAAAGTCTTCACCATGCTGAAGGCAGTGCGGAGCTCTCGAAGCATGTTGGGCAGGTTGGCTGGGAAGTCACTGCAGTTGTTTTCAGATAGCCTGCTCTGGTCTTGGCTGGCCACCACCCCGGCCAGGAAGACCAGGCAACAGAGAAGTGCTGAGCTGGGCATGGTGGCGCTCTGCCTCCTGCGAGTCGGGCTTGTGGTTTGGTTTTGCAAGAGCAAGGCCCTGATGTGTAGACCTTCACCTTCTGTCCCTTTTTATATTGTCCCATTCATAAAAAAAAAACCCCACGTACTTCCTGGCATAAGCTCCTCCTCCCTTCTGTAGACCACTCTTAACTTTGCATTCGATGAACTTCATTAAGTGCTAATTTTTTGCATTGTAAGCAAAAAGGATGATTGAAGAACTTCTGCATTACAGCTATTTTTAGAATTAGCTACCTCTTTTAAAATAATTTTTCAGCTTCTCTTAATAAAAAAAAAAGTTGATTTCCTGGGATGGACAGCTGTTCTGTGCGCAGAAGCCCACATTTGTGGGTTCCCTTCACGTGCTCCTAGGTCAGAGTGACGTGGACAAATTGGCCATTCCAGAGTATACTGAGGTTGAGAAATAATTGGATCCCTTTTTAACCTGGGTTGAATACTCAGGGCTTCTCCTTGCTGAATTAGGAAGCCACCTCAACTCTCTGGGCCTTAGATTTCCTGAGTGAAAGCTGCCTTCTGCTTCTCTCATTTTCTGTTCAAAGGCTGCCCCTTGAAGATGTTGGCTTCCCACAGGATGGAAAGGGGCGTGTGATGAGCTTCAGGGTTCTTCTCTGGCTTTGGGTTCTCTGAGAACTCTTGGTACCACGTCTTCACCTCCTCAGCTGTCCCAGGACTCAGGGGGAAGTTAGTAAGAGTAGTTCACTCCTATCATAAGTTTGGTAACTGCCAGTCACCATGACCCTTATCACCTCCATTTTCTAGTGAGCAGGCTGGGGCCAGAGATGTTCAGTAACCAGCACAAAGTTACACGAGTGATGAGTGAGGGGGCCAGAGTGTGCACCCAGGCTGGCCTGATGCTGGCACCATTCATGCTCCTCACTCTGCTCTACATTCTTCCCGAAGTATGGAATGAAAAGATTGGATTAGAGGCTTTCTTTTAGTTGTAGCTTCTATGGCTGGAGACTTCAGCTTGAAAGAGGGGGAGGAAGAAGTAGAAATAACAGAAAATAAGTCAGGATTCCATGAAGGCTGGCTTGCAGGCACCTTTCTTTTCTTTTACCTATTTCTTCTCTCTTTTCCCAAAGACGCCTTTGTTGTCTTGGATTTGGACATGTGAATGTATGTGCATGTGTGTGTGTGTGGGGGGGCAGGGCACAGCAGCCAGATGTAATGAGGCACGTTACTCTCCCTGTAGTTAGGAAAGATGGGAGCAGTGACATACTTCTTCAGGTCTCTGGGGGTCTTTTGTGCCCTGACCTCCTCCTACCAGAGGGGCTTCTTCCACCAGTGAAGACAGTAATGGAGAGAACACTGACCTGGGATCGAGGGCTGAAGGACTGGGCTCTGTCCTGGTTCTGTCACTCTTTAAATCCAGGGCACGTCCCTTGACTTCTCTGTGTCTGTTTTCCATCTGTCCTGGGGGGCAACAGTATGGCATTGGGCCTCACATGGGATGGGGCTTGGGGAACTAGCAACTGGACCAGATGTAGGACATCTCCCGCTTTCTGTTATTTCCTTGCCCCCTGCATCAGTACTGGGACACCTTGAACAGCGCTGGGTTCTGAGCCTGCCACATCAGAGAAGGAGCTGTTTTAGACAAGGGTAGTGGACACACTAGGGTCAGGATGAAATGAGTAGGAGGGAGAAGGGAGAGGGCCCGTCCTGTAATTGTACCTTGTAAGTCAGAATCAGGGGACTGCAACCTCTCCTCTCAATTCTTTGGGGGATGTTAATATAGAAACCTGAGTCATGAAGGGAGAAAGAGCCTTTTGGAGATAGGAGTGGTGCTAAGACAGCAATTGCTTCTCTTGTGATATCTGAACTGGGCTTAGGAGGACTTCATTTTATAACCAGGAAACAGAGAGGAGCCAGGAGCTGGGTCTTGCATCCTTTCTTCCCTTCTTTGCTCTTGGCTCCTGGGTTTTCTGGTCTGGGTCTGCTTTAGCCCATAAGGCTGACCCTTCTCTGAGCTGAGTGTTCCAAGTGCAGATTTAATGTAGCAGAGCAATTAAGGTGGAGGACCTGAACAAGGGCAAGGCTCTGAGGTTCTTCTCCTCAGTACAGGCAGCATGAACTCCTCTAACGTTTGTTTGCCACCATGCCTTGTGCTTTCCTCCACTACTAAACCTACAAGCCTACAGCTATCATCCGTGTCCACACCTTGTCTCCCCTCATCAGCTGTGAGGTCCCTGAAGCAGGATGTTGTTTTGTTATCCTGTGTATGCCTTGTGCTAAGCACAGGGTCTGGCCCATGGTAGGTGCCAGGTACACAGCTTCTTCTTTATCATATTAGGATGGGAATAGCATAGTTTCCTGGGAACCTTGGCTAGGGCTGGAGGAAGACTGCTAAGGAGGCTGGTCTGGACACAGGCAACAACTCAGAGGGATTGGGGAGCAACTTAGGGAGGCAAGAAGCATCTCTCTCACTTTCTTATGATTTGAGATATATATGTACATATATGTATATACACATGTACCTTCATGCACAAGATGGCAGGGAGGAGGCAAGTGGGCAAAAATGATTTCTATGTTTCTTTAATCCGTAAGCCATTTGTTGAATAGTTGATGCTTTTGCCATTGATTTGAAATCAAATCATTGTCCTCTCTTATCTCAAAATTTCAGAATCTAGTTGGTCAGAGATAATCATAGGCAAATTCTGTGATGCATTTTCTTAATTAACAAATAGAGATAACAATATGTTCCCTATCAACATATCTCCTGGACTGATGTCAAGCTGATACCAGAGAATAGGTATGAACATTTTGGGAAAAATTGAGACCCTCTTCTTTCATATTGACAAAACAAGGAGAACAATAAAAATAGGAGTCATCCTGTTTCTCAAGGCTGTGAAGATAATCTCTTTGTTGGAAAAGTCCTTAGGGTCTATTAAGTCCCAGACTCGTAGGTCACCTCTGAGCCATAAATGTTGACAATCTGCATGTTAGGAGATCTGAGTTTGAGTTTTAGTCCAAGGGAAGGACTGCAGGGAAGAGCCTGTGTAGGGAAGGGCACAAGAGAGCAGGACCTATGGATGGAAGGAGTGTCAGTCCGGGCACCGTTTGATCTTGAGGATTTCAAGACGATACAAATGCCACTCAGCAAATTGTGAGCTCCTTGAGGTTAAATGGTCTGAGTCCAAATTTCCCTCAAGTCCAGATGCACAGGGGGTATCTAATACATGCTTATTAAATTGAATTTAAATGAATTTTTCACTGGGGGCTCACTGGAAAATAAGAGGAAGGTTGTGGGAGGGGAAAAGATTTCTTCTCTTCCACTCCTGCTCTAAAATATTCCCTAATTTTGGTATTCAGCTGCAAATGAAAGAAAATCTGACTAAATAAGCATGGCCTAAAAAAGCAAGGGATATTATTATTATTATTTTTTGTCTCACCCAACAAGAAGTCCAGAGGCAAGTAGTCTGAGGCTGGGACAGCTCTCATATGCCACCCACAAGCTGCTTTTCCTGCCTCCCTGCTCTGCTATTCATTGCTGCAGGATGTCAGGGAGAAGGGGCATGGGTAAAGTCCAAAGGTCCAAAGGCATATCAGCCCAGGAGATCCTAATATGCTTTCTGGAAAGTTCCATTTAGTGAGTTTCACTGGTTTAGCTGCAGAGGAGTCTAGGCAGACAAGAACTGCCAGTGTGTGTGTGTGTGTGTGTGTGTGTGTGTGTGTGTGTGTGTGTGTGTGAATACATTTTGGAGGGTCCTATTTACAGTGCACTAGATCTTATAAGGAGTCACTTCACATCTACCCTTGGCAAAACAACAGCTTTCTTGGTATAGTTGCCCTGCCCCTTGAGCAATTCCACAACTCAGACCCAAATGTGGGGAAAGTCCTGTGGGATGCACTGGAGCTTCAAAAGGAAGGCTAAGGAATCTGGGCTTGCTGGACTCAGGGTTCAGCCAGTTTAAGTGTTAACAGGGTCATTTGGGAGGGAACAGACATGTTCATTTTGCAGGCAGAGAAGGTGGAATGGTGGCTTCCTAGGGCAATGGGATCACTGTCCTGATGAAGAATCCTCTTGGGGACTGGCTCCTGCTCACCCATTAGGAGTTACTACTTCATGGCTGATAGTGGGACTTTCATTTCTTCTTATCTAGGACATCTAGTGCATACAAATAGTTCCCCAGTGTGAAATTTTGAGTATTCTCTTGAATAACCTTTCTCAGCTCCTCAGTCGGAGACTTCCTCAGTGGCTGTGCTGCAACAGGCCTGGTCAACCCACCAAGTCTGGCATCACACCCCCAAGAGTGGCTGGGCGGGGGCCCAAGGGGCAGGGATATGTGCCCCAGTCCTGATCTGGGCTCTTCTGACTTTGGTCTTGTGCCTGGGGTGCTTTATAATAAAGGCCTGGTGGGCTGAAGGAGCTGAGTTGGGGCTGACCCCTTGGCCCTGTAAAGCAAAGCATATGCAAACATGACTGGGTGCTCTTCCGAGGATCGTGGCAGGCAGATGAGGCAGACACTGTAACCACAGCGGAAGGGCTGATCTCTGGACAGCCAATGTGGAATTCCCCTTTATGCAAGAGGAGAATCAAGCAATTCGGATTTTCCTTAAGACACCGTGATCTGTAACTTGTCATATGAGACATTTGGTTTACCGGAGCCAGGATGCCAGGATGCCGGTGTTGGAGGTCTCCTGTTACCCAGAGGTTATAGCTGTTTTGCTCTGTTTGCATGACAGCCTAGCACAGCCAGTGGGTTTCTGTGCCTGGGGCACAAGTGGCTCCAGTGCCGTTAGTCTGATGGGATTGAGTTTACTCAAATCTTCTCTGGATGGCTGACACCTCAAACTCGGCATGTCTGAATAGAACTGGCTTCTTGGCCCTGAGACTTGTGTGGTCACACAGAGTCCCACACTTGGAAAAGCCCTGCCCCTGCCCTGCTGCCACTATCTTGAAATGCTTATAATTGTTTAACAACCGGCTTCAACTTTTCATTGCCCTGGGCCCACCCTAGTTTATGTAGTTGATTCTGAATATGAGACTAAACTCGTCATCTTCTTTCTCTGGTCTTGCCTTCATCCACTCTTCCTTAATCAGTAAATGCACTACCATCTAACCCATTATAGAAGCCAGGAACCTAGAAATAACTTGTTGGTTTCTCCTCTCTTGCCAACTTATGTGCAATCTATTTTCACGTCCTCCAGATTTTTCTTCACAAACATCTTTCTAATCTGCTTTTTTCTCTCAATTTCCATCATCATCAATTGTCTAGTTTAAGCTACCATCTTATCTCTTCTGGGTTCCAAAATAAAGCCTAATTGATATTCTAATATCCACTCTCCAAACTGTTTTCCACTTTTTAGCCAGAGTGATTATTTCCAGGCACCAACACCCTCCCCTCCCCACTTAACCCTTCAATGGCTGCCGCTTGCCCTTTCTGGGTAAGGTTCCCTTTCCAGCCTTAGAATATGTGCAGACAAAAAAGAGTTTCTACTGCATTTGTCTCTGAGACATAACTGCAGAGGTGTTAAAAGACATGGTTTGGCATGGTCTCCCACCACAGTACCCCTAAAGCACCATCTCCTTCAATAAACTTTATTCAAGAGAGCAGAAAGTTGAGCACTTTATCTTGTCTATTCTGATCTTTAACTTTACAATGTACCCCTAACTTGGACTCCTCAACCAGACTCCTTGTGTGTGTTTTTAAAATTGATTATAGAGAGAGAAGAAAGGGGATTGGGGGAAGAGAGAGAGAGACATCGATTTGTTCTTCCACTTATTTATGCATTCTTGATTGATTCTTGTATGTGCCCTGACCGGGGATGGAACCTGCAGACTTGGTGTATCAGGACACTGTTCTAACTGAGCTACCTGGCCAGGGCCCATACCCCTTGTGTTTTTAATGTGTGCTTTAGACGCACATCTGCATTACATGGGAAGAACCAGATGCTCCCTCCATTTTGGACTCATGCTACTTCTGCTGTGACTATGTCATTTACATGCCAGCCTTAGGTCATAAACTCTCCCAGGGAGGGAGTGGGAGTGTGCCACTATGTCCAGTGTGGTCCTAGATTCTCTAAGTCATTAGGGTTCAAAACTCTTTATATTCTTAAAAATTGTTGAAGAGCTTTTACTTATGTGAGTTATATCTATCAATAGTTATATTAGAAACTGAAAATGAGAAATTATAAACATGTCTATTTATGACATTTTGAAGTAATAATACTAAAAACCCATTACATGTTAACACAAATAACATAATTTTTATGAGAAATAGCTATATTTTCCAAGTCAGAACACATTTAGTGAGAAGAGTGACATTGTTTGACATTTGTTCCAAATCTCTGTAAATATCTGCTTTAATAGAAGAACTTGTACTTTTACATCTGCTTCTACATTCAGTGTGTTGTGACATGTTGTTGTGGTTGAAGTATATAAAGAAAATCCAGCCTCACATTACATAAGTATATAGTTGGAAAAGGGAGGACCTCTCAGGGGTCCTGCATCACCCTTTAAGAATCGCTGGCCTAAGTGTTTAACAAAAGTCTCTGAGTGCAGATGAGTAGGAGGAATGTGATCAAAGTTTGGCCTCAGAGGAAGGGGTGAGGGATAGAGCCAAGGGCACCTGGTCTGCATGGGGAAGGAAGGAGCCCACTGCCTCACTGCTGTCTTCTTTATTCAGAGTTTCCAAGGAGCCAGTACGGCCCTTTAAGCGCTGCAACTCCTGTGCGCATCATGTATGTCATGGAAGCTGAAGTGCTTCCTCACACGCAGTGTTTGTGGTTTCAAGTCAGAAACCATGAGATTTTGGGGGCTGATGTGCTGTGTTTTACCTATTACTGTAAACCCCCTTCTCCAAGGGGCGCTTGGCCTTGGACTGGTTGAGGTGCTGTGTGCAATCAGGTGGTACAAGGGCTATTGGAGGGACTCTACTGCAAGCTTATTTTGGGTTCCACTTTTCACTTCCACTTTTAATTCTTCTCTGTATTTCTCTCTCTCTCCTTCAGTTCTGACACAAAGTTAAAAAACCCTGCTTTCTCTTTGGTTAGGCTTGTACTTTCTCAGTTTTCAGAATAACCTACAAAGTAAAATTAGACATTTCCCAGTCCAAATTCCAGGATTTAGTCAATCAAATTAATACAATTTGTTTTTTATTCTCTTCTCACCGCATGCAAAATTGAGTGGCATATGCAGTCAGGGGCTGTTACTGATCTGGCTAGTTTAGAAATCACTGATAAGGTGGGCAGTGTTTTAGGAACTGGGCCACACATTTTGTAGTCGGATTAAACCTTGATCCCTGTTACCCTTTTGCCTGTGGGAGACTCCCTATGGAATGAGTGGAAACAGAACCTGTTTTTTTCCAGAACTGGACTAAGAACTCCTGAGGCCCTATGATGATTTAACCTTTGAATGCAGTTCAAAATAACACACCACTAAACTATAAGATAACTTTAAGGAATTCCAACAAGTTTCAGCTACTTTTGATGATTACATCAATGCTTTTAAAAATATTGGTTTTCAAAAAATTGAAGAGAATTTGTTTGAACCTTGGCTTTTGGGTGATCTGGGACTGTTCTTGGTAGTAGTAAGGTCAGAAGCATGAAGCAGGAGGTTGGATGTAAATTGGTATCAAGGAGTTGATTAATTGATTTCACGAAAGAGTGGCTAAGAATTGTGCACTGAAGCCTCTCTTATGTGGCAGACCTCATACACATTTGACAGCAAAGGCTAGATCTCTGATAGCAAAGCACTCGTTTTTCCCACTTTGCCAACATTCACCCCTCTGGGTCCAAGAGTTCAGTTATTGCAAAGCACACGATGTGCCCTGCTTTGGGGCTGATCTTTGCAGTAGAGAGGGGTGGTTAAGTGTGTGGGCCCTGGGTTTAGACTAGATTTGCAGCTCAGCTCTGCCCCTCACCACTGGTGTGACCTTGGACAATTTTCTGAGCTCTCCCATGAGGGCAGAAGCTGATGACTGCTGCTGTTGCTGTAGGAACAGAATGGAATGCCCACAGGCACTTAGGTGAGTGTCTGGCCCATAACAAACTGTCAAAACATCTGAGTTGTGGTTGCTAATGCTTTTGTGTGGTAATCCTCAGCTGCTATAGAACTGGATGTATCTCTTTGTGGACCTGAAGACTTGGAACACAACAGGATCTCAACCCCAATATTCTGAGGATGTTGCAGGAGGCCAGGGGCAAGTGCGGGCGTGGTGGGGAGTCAATCCCACAGTAGAAAGAGCTCTGGCTTAGGTGTCTAGGAGAATAGTAACCAGCCCTGGACCTCCCACTGTGAGATCCTGAACACATTTCTTTCCATCCTTCAGCCTTCCTTTCTGCATGTGCGAGGGGGAGGTTTGACAGAGTTACTTTTCTAAGATACTTTCCAAATCTAACATCCCAGACTTTTGTTATTCCCCTAACTCCCTTCCCAACCCTGCCCCATCTGTTCTCTTTGGCAGGACTTAGGTGGCACGTGTGGTTCTGATGCATACTTTCCCTCTCTGCCAAATCCACTAGGTCAGCATGACCGCAGGCTCTTTCAGCCACTTCCAGTTCACAACTTCTGCCCAGCTGAAGTGCCATTCTGTAAGAGGAACAAAACCTTTTCCTCAGGCAGTTTGCGTGTGTTCACCTGTATTTCCTTCTTGCAATCCTGGCCCCTCATGTTCTTGAGGTTGCAGTTTCGTTGTGAGTCAGGCCTGCTGAGAGCAGTGGAAATCAGAGGGCCTCCGCTTGCTGGGAGGACGTGATGCTGCCTTTTCCTCAAGAGCACAGGCCTGGGGGTGGCGGGGAGTGGGAGGGAGGTGATCACCTTCCGGAAGTGGATTTCTCACATTGACTGTCTCTGGGAGGAAAGAATATTACTGGAAAGCCCTAGAGATCGCTTCACATCTCTTTCAGAAGGGCCTTCATGTTCTTAAGAAATTATGCACTGTGTGGTAAAACGTCTGTGTCATTTTGATGTCTGCTGCGAGGCAGGCTGGTGCCTAGGAGGAAGCGTTTTTGGTGTGGTTGGCTCATGATAGGAGTCTCAGGTAATAGGTTCTGTTTGTGGAGGTGACTGTGGGGTGCTAGGTTCCCATGGCAAAGCACAATGAGGCCAGTTAGAGTGCTGCCTTAGTCCCGGGGGCTGCCAGCTGCCACCAGCTGTGAAGCAATGAATGAAGTCCCTCAGCCCCTCAGTTGTATCCCACAAAGAAAAGGAAAGAAGGCAGGGAGGAGTGACCGGTGCTGGAAACAGATATTTGACCCTTGTGGCAAAACCATTGTGTAGGCTCCAAAGAAGCAGATTCACAGATCCAGGGAAGAAAGCTCCATGGGGCAAGGAGACTGAGGACCCAGAGGACAGGAACATAGATGGTGCAAAAGATACACATGCCACCCCCAATTTAGAAATGCCTGTTTTCTGTGGCAGAGAGGGGCATCTATTGTTTCTTTTTTTACCCTTCTGAGGTAAGGAACCCCTTACCTCAGGATTCTGCTTCTGAGTAATCCTTGATGAAGTAGCCAGTAACTTCTAGCGAGCCACTGAGCTCCGATTCAGAGTTGCTGAAGAAGCAATGAGGAAGAAGCAGCAGCCCCTTAGGTGTGCTGATCCCAGAGGCTAAGTTCCAGGGAGGGCCAGTCATGAGCTGAGACAGCTGGGAAGGAGGGCATGTCAAACCTGGCAGAAGGCATGGGTTTCAGTGGGACTGGGAAAGGTCTCAGAGGGGAAAGTAGACAAGAACTTCTCAGAGAGGGGTCTCAGGGTAAGGGAGTAGAGGGTGATAGGTGGTGATCCAAGATAACTCTGTCTATTTCAAATGTTGCCTAAGGCAGGTCATATGTCCAGTAGGAGAAAGAAACTCTCCTTCGTAAATCTTGCAGGTCCCAGCTCCCATGAATCTGAACTGAATTTGGTGCTATTTATAGCATAACTCAGTTAAATTGTAAGTTAGGAAAAATCGGCATTTATAAAATTAACTTCTATGGTGACATTGTTCCAGGTTCCAGAAAAGTGACTCACAACTGTCTGTGCGTAAGTTGAAGCTACCTGCACTGCAGCGTACAAACGTGTATCAAGGGGGCTGCAAGATTCAGCTATGTGTTGTGAAGAAGGTGGGGATAAGGACTTGGGGCTGGGAGTGGAAGGGGAGAGAATAGGGCATCCTTAGCTGGTGTCATGGCAAACTGGCCTTTGTTGCAGCTCTGCCACTGGAACCCAGAACTCCATGTACACCTCCACCAAGGAAACCCTATCATATGTGTGAGATGGAATAAGTACTAATACTCATCTTCTGGTGATGAGCAGAAAACAGGATTAAATGCATGTCAAAGTGTCAGGCCCATGGTGAGTGCTCAATGACTATTACCTAGAAATGTGTTCCTTATACTATATGACTATGCTACAATTACTACAACTACCACAGCCACTACTATCAGAACAGCTATGACTATTGATACTATAATTTCGCTTTCCCTTCTGAGCCTCCTGTAACGACCTTGAACATCCAAAGAGTGGTGCAAGTGGAGGAAGAGTTGAGATCACCACTGAGTCCTTCCTGTGGGGGTGAGGCTGCAGGGGACCAATAAGGCAGGGACCTTGATGAAGGCAGATGAGGTGGGGAGCAGCATGCAGGAGCTTCTGGTCACTATGACTACAGCAGAGGCTTCTGTTTCATTTCATGTAAAATCAGAGGGCTTTAGAGTAAACTGGAGGGGAGGGAGTGGAGGAGCTGGGTTGCAGCAGGAGGCCACATGGAGCAAGAGCTTGCTCCCATATAGGCTGTAGTGATAGGGACATTGAGGTTGAGGCCCACTGGAGTCAGTGCAACAGAGATCTGGGTCTTCAGAAATGGTGCGAAGGGTGACAAGTTCTTCATATTGACTCCACCCTAGTCCCTTGATCTTCCTGCCCTAGCCTAGTTAAGGGCCAATGGAAGTTCAGCTGTTGCTGGTAGTTACTACCATTACCATTCTAAGGACAATGAACTTAATTCTTTATGTGGTTTTTCCCTTCAACCCCAGGCAGCCAGCAAATGGATGCATACTTTTTTTTTTTAACCTCACCCAAGAACATGCTTATTGATTTCAGAGAGAAGGGAAAGGAAGGAGAGAGAAAGGAGGAGAAACATCGATCAGTTGCCTCTTGTTAGTGCCACAGCCACGGACCTCATATACAGTCCCCAACTGGGGACTGAACCTGCAACTCAGCCATGTGCACTGACTGGGAATCGAACTCCCAACTTTTCAGTTTATGGGATAATGCTCCAACCAAGTGAGCCACACCAACCAGGGCTAGAATGCATTCTATCAACCAGTTTAGATTTCTCTAGACCACAGGCTCGTCTGTCTTCTGAATGCACCAGTTTCATCACCAACCCCCCCATGTGCATGAAACTTGAATGGCTGCCCAGTGCCTTCAACAGAACCCAGCCACCCGAGGTTGGCATTCACACTCCCAAATACCTTTGCAGCCTTCTTTCCCGCCAACTTTCTATGCAAGGTCTCTGGCCAACTTGGGGACTCTCACCTGTTGTCAGATGATGCCCTGTTCTCTTCCAACTCCTCGCTTCCACTTGGCTTCATTGGCTTGAAATGACTGCACTCACCCTCTGCCCTTCCATCCAACAGAACCCTTCAGTGCCACCTCTCCTGTGAGCTTTGTTTACCAATCTGATATCACTAAGTTTTCTTTCAATCTTAAAAAATCCTCCAGTGCTTACGACTATACTTGGCTGCACTCGGTGTGCACCACCTAGAGTTGTGAAGCATCTTTTCCTAGGTATGTATTTGTGTGTGTGCACACACGTTGTGCATGTGTGTGTATTTTGTCTTTGGGGCCTGGACCTATGCTTCACATATACTAGGAAGAGAGAAGAGACACTGTCTAGCTTGGTGTGAACATTTTATTCATTTTGGCTACCATATAGGTTTAAGATTCTCAAATGGTGGAGATCTAGGCCCAGGAAAAAGAGACCTGTTTTAGTTTTAGTCTTTTTTTCTGTGTGATTATGAGGATATGTCACCTTCGGTGAGCCTAAGTTTTCTGTCCCTGTGAAATGGGGACTTCTCACTTCTTTTTCCTCCCTTGTAGATGATCAAAGAGGTTTGTCAATAGGTTGAAATGCTTTAAGGCCACAAAATAGCTAACGGCATGAAAGAGTTAGCTCCTTTGTGGTCTTTTCTTGACTCAGGCACGGGGGCCCTGGCTTTTCCTAGAATCAGCAGAGGGAGCGGGATCCAGGACTTTCTGCTTGCTAACCATGCCGCAAACCACTAAGCCTCCTCTTTTCTCTGAGCTCTTCTTCCCACTGTCCCATGTGGTGCCATCTGTCAGGCCTCACTATCCTTTCATCCAATCATGTTAAAGCCACGGGGTCTGAGTTTTTCAGAAAGCTTCCTTCTAAAATCCCCCTCTGCCTAAGGTTCATGGGACCCTGCAGACCTTTCTTCCTTCCTGTGACATGGCTGGGAAAACACACTGGTGTGCAGACCTCTTATTCATCTTCTCAATCTAAAGATGTGAGCTTAAGTAATGATCTGCTGTGTGAGTGTATGCTTGTGTGTGGGGGGAGGTATGTGACTCTTTACAGCTCTTCTATGACTAACTGATGCCCACTGTCTGTTACCATAGAGTGTGTGCCTACTGTGTGCCATGGACTTGGCAAGGTCTGACCCAAGGCTAGAGTCCATGAACCCCTGCTCATGCCCATACCCAAGTACTCCCTGGCTTAATTGGTTTTCCTTTACCTCTCTGATCTCTTACTATGTTCTAGGCACTTTATATTATTTCACTTTAAGTTTTACAACAACCTCAATAGTTTATACCACTATTAATTCTATTTTACAGAAAAGTTAAATAAGGTTCAAGTAACTCACCCAAGTCACACAGTTATTAGTGGTTGAAGCAGATTTGACCCCAAAACTTAGATATTTAGAAGACCTATATGTGCCCTGGCCAGTGTGGCTTAGTTGGTTGGAATGTTGTCCTGTAAGCCAAAAGGTTATGGGTTCTATCCCCAGTTGATCCTCTGTTGGGGTGCATACGGGAGGCAACCAATCAATGTTTCTCTCTCACATCGATGTACCTCTCTCTCTCTTTTCCTTTCTTTGTAAAAGCAATGAAAAAATGTCCTCAGGTAAGGGGAAAAAAACCCTATACATATACTTTCTTATACGTGTAAATTCTTCTTAAGCATTTTCTCAAAGCTGCCATACTTGCTCATGGAACTTTTTTGGAAACTACAAAACTATTTCTCTACATTGCTTCTAAACCTTATTTGCAACTCACTCCACCCATTTTCCCCAATCCCTTGCTTCAGAAAACATTGCCCATGCACTCACATCCTCTAAAAGCATCTTTCAGGAAGCTGCTCCCAGATTCCAGTAAGCCTTAGACATAGGAAATGGTACCATTTAAACCCAAAGGACTATCATCTATGAATCTTCCCACTCTAACCTTTACACAGGAGCCTTTAAAAAGTTTTAATGAAAGAAGCTAAGTAGGAGTCATTTGGATCTAGGTTCTTGCTTACAAGACATGATTAAACGATCTGGGACCAATTCTTGTCTATTCTTTTCCTGAAGCCTTTTTGAAAAGATTCCATGGTGTCTAATGATCCCAGTGGTTAGAAAAAAATTTTTTTAATCCAACAAAAACACTCTCCTTCTTTATTATAAGCCTGTTGCTAGCTTCATGGAACATCAGGAGTTTCAGATAATCAAAATCTTGCTTTGTCCTGGTAAGCAGAAATTATACTACTTTCCATGTGTCCAAGGTGTCAAAGCTTACAAAGTACTCTCACATGTATCATTCAGTCTTCCCAGTCACCCTAAGAGACAAGAAGGCCAGAGTTCTTATTGTGGTTTTACGGATGAAGAAACTGAGGCTTAGAGAGGTTAGCTGGGTGCTCAAAGTCAGGTAGCAGAATATGTAGGGTTAGGATTCAATTCCAAGAACTTAGAGTTATTAGAGTTGGGAGGAATTTTGGAGTTTATTTTCCAGTTCAATTCCATATTGATCCTCTTATTTCATAGATAAGGAAATTGAAATCCAGAGTCTTTAAAGAACTCGTCTGAGTGGCAGACTAGAAATTAGAAATTTTGGTCTCCTGTTTATCAGTTCGTTTCTTTACCCAAAGCATCATACCAAGATGAGCAATGTGGCTCTGGCTGGTGTGGCTCAGTAGTTGGATCATTGTCCTGTAACTGAAGGATTGCGGGTTTGATTCCTTTTCAGGACACATACCTGGGCTGCGGGTTCAATCCCTAGTTCAGGTGTGAATGCGAGACCACCAATTGATGTTCCTCTCTCACATAAATGTTTCTCTCTGTCCCTTCCTCTCTTTCTAAAAGCAATGAAAAAAAAGTGAGAATAAAAAAAAGAAATGAAAAAAAAAACTGTGGCTTCAATAATTTTTAGAAGGTTAAAATATGTCATTGCACCTGAAACTGATATAATGTTATATGTCGATTATATCTCACAAACTGACGTGATAATGGTGTGGTCCTCCCCACCCCGTTTCCTCTCAGTGTCCCAGAAGGAAACCTGAGCCCCATGAAATTCCAATCGCTGGTAGCATTCAGTCTCTTCCTCTAATTGTGGCTTGCCTAAGGACAGGCACCAGCAGCCCCTCTATTTCAATGAAATGAAAATATCTGTCACACCCCAAGTAGAAAAGGAGGGAAGAAAGAGAAACCCAAGCTTGGCAACCATAGAAGATAAATAATATCTGTCTCAATATGGTTCATCAGTAGAATTTTCCCCAGAGCCAACGGCCCGTGTCAGAGCTGTATTTTCCACTCTGGCTACTGTGATTTGGTTGTGGCAGAATTGCTTTCTTTCCTTTCGATGGAGACAGACTCTGACGCAGGTTTAGGGCTCTGGCAGGTGTCTGGGGGTTCACTCTGGTCTCTGACACCTCATCCCCTCCTCCACCTTCTCTCCTTCCCCAATACTACCAGACCAGCTGGGGTAGAAGAAGTAGGAGGTGCTTGCTGGAAAGGAGTTAGGGTTTTATTATCTTCAGAATCCCCTTAGCATGTGCCGACAGCCTGAAGGCAGAGTGGGCAGGACAGAGGCCAGATTCTAGATTCCATAGGGGTTTCTTTTAGAATACAGCCTGGAAAGTTTAGGATGACTTGATAGATGACATTTGATATCTTTCCTCATTTCTTCTTGCTAAGTTGTACTCACTTGAGCTTGAGGCATTTGTGGGCCGGAGGGCTTCCCCAGTGCTAGTCTGATGTCCATCTCATCTGCTGATCACCATAGGAAAGATGAACAGTGCCTGCCACATCCACCAATAATCACATGCCAATTAAAGGACCAGAGTAACCTCTTCCACTTATTTTTTGGGAAGGAGATTGTTTTCTGGGACAACTGTAGACTAGATAGAGAGAACGAATCAATGAACATGATTTATTCATTATTAGGGCAGGGCTGGGCCCTGCTTCTGGCTGTACCCAGGGTGTCCCCAATTTTGACTTTAGTTCTCTGCATACTGTGCCCAGCCCCATCTCTTCCTGTGCCCTCTAGAGACCTCTCATCATCTCTCTTAGTTTCCAAAACTTCAGTGCAGTGTGGTTTCTTCCACCAATAGCTTCACTCCTTCACCCTTACCAGATGCTCCCTTCTCCTCCCCCCACAAAAACCACATTTTCTTAAAGGTAACTGACCAACTGAACACTAAAAAATAGGTTATAACTGAATTTTCTCACCTTCCCAGGAAAACTCAGAGTTTTCATTGTAATATTGAAAATAGGGTGCCTAACTTCAAGTGTTCTTATGTGTGTGTGTGCCTTTGATAGAAAGGTGGGTGTAGGCCCTAGACCTTCTCGCACTGGTTGGATGTATCTTCTTATTGTACACCTGAAACTGATATAATGGTTATATGTTATAGAGACCTTCTCTTTATGAAAGATGAATAATGCCAGTCATGGGCACATGCCCGCTTCTGTGGAATTGCCCCATCCTGGTAACATCTGTGGCTTCAAAGGGCTGAATTTGAGATGCCTTTTCTTTGTTTCAAGCTTCTGAGAAGGCTGGGAAAGAGCAGAAAAGCCCAACCTGGAAATAATATACAAGCAAACCGACTTCCCACCCACTCCCCAAGTAAATGTGGCTGGGTATCCCGGAGTCTGGGATGAGTCTGAATTTCTTAGACCATCTCCTCCCTCCCCAATCCCAACCTGGCTGTGGCCTTGGCCCCCTCTGTATCATTTTAAAGGCTGCATTTAGTTAGCAGTGATGTGAGTTTTCAGACAGGGCCATCCTAGGAAAAACTGGGTAATGACAAAAACAGGATTGCCCTCGTTGTCCCTTTTGGGTTCGGCACATTCATATTGCCTGTCTTTTTAATAACTGTTTTCAGGATTGAGCCTGCTATAAGTATCATGTTGCCTTTAAAATAAATAACAGAAACAAAACTAGAGCTAACCCTTGGAATGTATCAGGGACTGTTCTAAATGGTATACACATATTAATCCCTATAATCTTTGCAACAATCCTAATATAGATCCATATAATTGATTTTGCCTCTTCCATTAATCCAATTTACAGTTGGTGAACTGCTTGTCAGAGAGGCAAGGTGTCCAATCTGAGCACACATAGCTTGGTAAGTGCCAGAACCAGGATTTGAACCTGCACAGGGTGGTTGCAGAGGTCACCCTCTGTTGTCCCTTAATAGACAGAGTTATGGGGCAGCCAGTGGCCTGTTCAAAAACCATGGGCTTTAAAATCAAAGACATTTTGGTCCTAATTCCAGCCCTGAAAGCTCTGATGGGTAAAATTCTCTTCTTGGTAATTTTTTTTCTCCAGTTAAGAATCACAATGGTACATTTCGTAGGGCTGTGTGATGATGAGCTGAAATGAAGAATTTAAAGTTCACCAGATGGTGTCCAGCCCATAGAAAGTACACCATAAATGTTAGTTTTCTTATCCTTTTTCTGTCCTTCTGCTGGGAATGGTTGGCATCCTAGTAGCAGAGGAGTGAAGGGCATTCGGAGTTCATTACGGGGTGGACTGGAAGTGCTGGAGTTGTGCCTGTGTTTGCGGAGTGCCCATGCAGGCTGCCGGCAGTCACCAGGGGTGTCCTGGAGTCAGATCCTAACAGGCTTTCTGCAGGTGACTTTTAGAGTGTCTGACACTCTAGTATTTCCATCTCGGGTAGAGTTTGCTGTCTGAAGAATTTGAGGGGTGGGTATTTTAAAAATAATCTGAGGTAGCTGGGAATGGCTGCGTCAGAGGCAGCATGTGAGCCAAGTTCCAGGCAGGGAAAGCCATGAATCAGGCGTCATGTAGCAAGACAGGGTTTTCCTTCAGCCGGCTTGGGTCAGCATGGTCCGGTTCCCTTGAGGGATTCCCCGACTGCATGCCTCAGGGCTACAGTCTTTTAGAATGTCTCTGGTTCTGCCATCTGGCCTGACTCATCCCAGCCTCCAGAATGCTCAGTGATGCTCGGATCTCCATCAAGATGTTGCTTGGAGAGTCAAATAGGATCCCTGTGGGCACTCCCCTTACCTACCACAAGCTGAGTGGAGGCTGAACAAAATGGCACATCCTCTCAGTTTTAGGAAAGGTTGGGCCTTCCTGTCACTCTTCATCTTATGCCTGGAACCTCAAAAAGAGGTAAAAAAAACTAAGGCTGGAAAAAATAATTATAATAATTATTAATGCTTTTTGAGTCTCTGACACTGCTAGATTAGTCATAGCCACAGTTTGGGTAGCTGTGATGGTAACACCTTGTTGGCCTCCTTAACAGTTAATGATGATGAATTATCTCATCCAATCACCTGGCCAGGAAAGAGTGTTCTTGCTGACAGATGGAGAAGCTGAGCATCAGCGAAAGGAGAGTAGGACAGGGCTGACACCAGGTGTGGGGAAATGCCCTTGGGGCAAAGGCTAATTTTAGTGCACCTGAGTCAGGAGGGTGAATCCCCAGGTCAGAGAGTATCGCCATTTCCCAAAGACATCATGGGTCATCTCTCCTTTTGATCCCTTAAGTGGTAGGTGGACAATGTTCTCCAGCCTCCTGGATTCCATGGCCAGGTCACTCTTACTTCATCCTCATTACCATTAAGCTACTCCCCATTTTGGCCACCGATGACAGAGACTTGTCACTGGCCACCAGGTCAAGGCTACATTCATATAAGTACCTCAGTTTCCCATATGCAAAATGGAAATAAAGATACTAATACTCTTTTTAAAAAATCCTCACCTGAGGATATGTTTATTGATTCTAGAGAGGGAGTTAGGAGAGAGAGAGAGAGAGAGAGAGAGAGAGAGAGAGAGAGAGAGAGAGAACGAAACATCAGTTGGTTGCCTCCCATACACTCCCTGACTGGGGAATTGAACCTGAAACCTAGGTATGTGCTCTGACTGGGAATCAAACCCGCAACCCTTTGGTGTATGGGATGATGCTCCAACCAACTGAGCTGCTCAGCCAAGGCATTACCACTCTTGTTGGGAAGATAAAATGAAATAACAGATAGAAAGTGCCTGGCACAGCAAATGGCATACAAATGATGGCTTACTTAACTCCAGTTTCTCTTTATGGTCTGTCCCATTATATAGTCCAATTTCTGTCCCCTGCTCTAAACTACTCGCCCTGCCTTCCTGCCTCCCCCATACTCAGAAATTTCTGTGCCACTCTGCTCTAGATGCCCCTCTTCTATGAAGCCTCTTCCCACTGCTCCAGCTTTCATTGACTGCCCTTCTCTGAGATTCATATTTTCAGTTGGGTCCTTGATTATTGTTTCCCTCATGGGCCTTCCCTACTTGTGGCATGAATGTAAGTTTTGTTCTCCATGTAGACTGTAGTTTCTCAACTTCAGGAACCAGGCTTATTGCTTCTTTTGATTCCTGTGCTCAACAGGTCACTGAACAATAGGTTCTTTAGAAGAGACCTGGGTGGTGGGTGTGAGTGTACAGCAATGGAAAGTTACCCAAAGTGATGGGGAAACCAGCTGGGGCACTTCTGTTTGGGGATTTCCCTGGACCATGTATCATGACCTGTACCAACCCCCTTGCTTTGTCAAACTGTAATCCCACCACACTCCCTACTTTCTATACCTATTTCTGCCCTTGGCACCCGTTTGAAATGGTAAAGGTGCTGTGGAATGGAAATTTTCAGGATTCTCAGGGCAAAGGCCACTGAGTACATCCTTCAGGGTAGGATGGGGTATCCCCAAACCTTGTGCTCTGCAGATCACACTGGGCCTCCCAAACCCCACCCCATCATCTCCCTGTGCCTATTGAAGCAACCCTGGTTGTCTTGACCAGGTGTTTCTCTGAAGGGCTCTTTTCTCTGCACAAACACTTAAGACACAGGAACCAATCTAGATCCAGACACATGGGCCAACTTAATAATTTGAGCCTAGAGTAACACCTGGCAGCTAGGACTAGTACTGTTCTGTTGGCAACAGTCTGTGGTCTGTTGTTAGAGGGGATAGATGAGTCACCATAAAGCTGCAGTACCTTTCTACACCCAGCCCCACCTCATTGACACACTTCAGTTTCTTCATATCCAGCTGGGTTTATTCTGTCATGTCCACAGGTTGCCTTTTGTGGCTTGAGCCTAGCCTAGCCTATTCCCTTTTACTTAGCACCTATCTTTTACTTAGCACCTATATTCTACTCAGCACCTATTTTCTACTCTACCCAAGCCAACTCACCCTCAAACTCTTCCCTATATGTCAGGATTATAAAATGTAGGAGACTGGAGCTGTAAGGAGGTGCAGGAACTAGCTAGTTTACTTCTTCCTCATTCTGTGGATGGGGAGACAGACTCAGGGCTTGGGAGTAACTTGATGTGAACTCATGTGACCTCTACACATGGATACCTGTGCACTTGCCTATCCCAGGATTGGAGCTTGCCCTCAGGTTATTCCCCACAACCCATTCTTGTTCTATCAATTGTGTCTGAATCAACGACTCCCTTCTCCTCATTCCTTCTACTACCAGTCTTAAAACTCACCTTCTTCAAGAACCTTTCTCTGATTAATTCAGTCCATTCTCCATCCTTTATTGACCTGTCTTAATTTTAATTAAGTATGTTTTTTTTCTCCATGAGCTCCTGTAAGATTATGTCGACATGTTCTTTTTTATCCCCACTTGCCTGGAAGCTCCTGGGAGTCCATAAGCTTGCTTCTAAGAGCCCGTGAAAGCCATCATCTTCTTCCTCTGCACCCTTAATCTTCATCCAGCTCAGGGCAACAAACTCAGGGATGCTCATGGTCCAGGAGGTGGGTAGCATTGCCTGATGATCCAATTGCAAAGCCTTTTTGTGCTGAGGGGGAAGCTGGGATAAGACCTTGAGGGAAGAACCTTCCCTGATTCCCATGCTAGGGTCAGCCTCTAAGGGTCAGGGCTCAGGGTCAGGCCCTGTAGTACAGAGGCCTTGCTGAACAGGAAGTGAACATCCTTGATTTTTGCATGGTTAAGTTAAGTAACTTATCTGGGGTCACACTGTGACAAATTCATTGCCAAACCTATTCCTTTTGACAAGTCAGTCTTCCTTTGTACTTTCTTGCTTAACCCAAGCATAATTCTAGAATTCCTAGGCAGGAAAGAAATCTATGGTGGGGGTAGGTTGGGTGGGGATCATGTTATATATTCTCCTAAGCAGAACACATGGAAGTCAGAGATGCCAAGGGTTTTTCACATTTACGTGTGGTCGGTCACCCATTTCAGCATCTCACACCTCAGAAAGTTCAGCCATTCTTGTAAATGTCTAAATCTCTGCCAATTGTAACCTGATACTGTTTACCTGCCAGTATGGAAACAGACAGGTGTCTATGCTTATTTGCACATCAGTTCCCTAATATTTGTTTTTTGCTCAAGACCCAACCAAGTTTCTACTGCCACCTCCAGACCCACTCCTCTTCCTCACAAACACTACAGGTTCCAAGGACAGATGATGACAGCAGGGGGTCATTTCAGGCTATTTTCTATCAGGGTTGAGAACTCTCTGAGACATGAGGGAATCCAGAGAGGGTGTAGTGGTTTTTGAGAAGTATAGCATTCTGGGATATTGACTCTGGCTCTTTTTCCATGTGACTTGGAGATGAAGCAATTTCTGAAGAGGTTAAGATAAGAACCTTGGGTGTCATCAAGGCCAGTCTCTGATTTTAGACACAAAAGAACAGAATCGCAGAGCTAGCTAGTGACAGAACAATTGATGAGGACCACAGACCTCCTAACGGCTCAGGGAACCCAGAACTTTCCATGTTTGGTCATGACGAGTTGGAATTGAAGGAGGAAGCAGAACACACCTGCTGTAGGTTGGTGGAGACAGGTGACTTCCTTTGGACCATTTGCTGCCTACTCCTCCCTTCCCACAGATCTCCAGCAGAGTAAAGCCTTCCATAGGGATAGGCCTATTGTGCTCCCAGTTCACAGGAAAGTACTGAGAGGCCTTGGGCCTTTGGTCCCTTCTGTGGACATGCTTTTGCTTCTTCTGAAGACTTGGTCCTGCCCTTAACAGCTCTGAGCCTTACCTTGGTCAGCTGTAAAATAGGGAGAATCATCCCAAGTTCCTTGTCTACTGTTCCAAACACTTTGACTTCCTTAGACAGAAAGATGTACAAAGAGACTTTAACAAGAGGAGAGCACGATCCTCCTAATGACCAGAGTGTTACATCCAACAGCTGCTGGCTCACAGTGCTGGCGAGTTATAATGCACAGGAGTCACCTTACAAGCATTTGCTGCATTAGACATTTTCCTTGAATTATTTGCACAATAACCATATGAGGTGGGGACCAATTTTTATCTCAGTTTTGCAGAGAAGAAACCAAAAGTTAGAGAGAAAGCTGAAATAACTTGCCTCAAGTCATTCAGCCAGGAGGTGACAGAACTGGGCTTCTAGCCCAGGCATTCTAAGCTCATAGTCTTAGCTAAATTTTTTGCTTCACGACCATGGCCCAAAGTGATATTGCAAGATATGTGGTGAGTCTCCCTCAAAGGAAGGGATTGTGTAACCTGGGGAGTTGAGAAAGGGGAATGATCTGTGAGCAGTAGAAATAAAGGGGTCAGAATTTAAAAGTTTGGAAACTGCCAGTTAGAGGAGTAACAAGCTGCCAAATACCAAGCTGCCAAGCTCATGCTTTTCACCTGGTCAGGTGTTTCATGCTGCTTGCCCTCTGTAGCATGTAGGAGGCCTGTAGAAGCCCACACTACATCACCTTTAGGAGAAAAGTGGTACTTTTGTGGAACTACAAATCCTCTGGGGGCTTCGGTTGGTATGGAAATGACAAGGAAAGAAGAAGAAAAGTGAAGTTTAAGTTCAAGCTTTCATTACTCCATCCCCAAGTAGATTTGTTGTGAAGTTAAGGACCATAAGCTTCAGGATCTCTCCCCTGCACCAGCCCATTCCAAAGCCCCGAACCTGGTATGTTAGTAATTACATACACACACACACACACGTGTGTGTGTGTGTGTGTGTGTGTGTGTGTTAAGGAGAGCTCTCCCTCCAATTGAGCCTCAGAGTCCATCAGATCTGGCTGTGCCCCTCCTCCACCCAATCAGACAAATGTCAGAATCCCAGAAGCCCTTGAGAATGACATGCCACTGACCCCTCCTCCACCTTCCACACAGTATAAGCCTTGATTGCAGGTATGATCCCATTCAGAATTGCTGGGTTAAATTTTTGTAAAGAGGCTCCTGACTGTGCACTTTTGCAGACCTCAAAGCCACCACAAGGTGGGAGCTTAGTGATGATGACTTGCTTTGTGATGATGACTCTCTATGATTTTTCTGTACAGACAGATGCTTGCATGCACCGACATGATTCCAAGAAGATATAAAGAGAGTATTTGTATATGAATTCATGTGTTCCTCACCATCCACGCAGGGATATATGTAAGCATGCATGTGTGCAAACACTTCTGAACTCTCTTCCATGGAGTGAGTCACTTCTGTTACAGGGAACTTGGCAATAGAGTCATTCTCTGGGACTAGGGATACCACAGTTTATTCCAGGGGTCCATAAGAATGGGCTTCCAGACACCCACGAATCTCTAGGACTGCCTTTGCCTGAGCCATGCAAGTCCTTTGCTGCTAGGCTGCTGGCCAGGTTTAGAGCATATGGAGGGGCCACTGGAGTGGAGATACTTAAGGGGAGTGAGGGAAGGCGGAGTGGAGGTGAAGACCATATACTCTCATACCCTTTCCCCAGGAGCCCCCCTCCTGGCAATGGCCCATTTCTTCACCCCTACACAGCATTTGCTGTGGTTTGCTGGCTGCAGTGATACAGTCCAGTTCTCTGAGGCAAAAAGGGGGTGTTGTTTATAATAAGCCTGGGAGTCTCAGAAGATCCATGGGCAGAAGCTACTGCTGCAGGTCATTGAGGGGCTGGGATGAGGAATGGACATTGTCAGAAAGCCTGGCCTCAGCCTCTGGCTTGCTGAGGCCACATGGCTACTACTTTCTGCTTTTTTGGTACTCCATGCATATCTGCCCTCTCTCCAGACTAGCATTCTCTGCATCTCTGAGAAATTTACAAAAAGCAACAATTACATAGCTTCAGGGTTATTTCTCTTTTGTTCATGGAAGGAATTGGAGATTATCATGCTAAGCGAAATAAGCCAGGCAGTGAAAGACAAATACCATATGATCTCACCTTTAACAGGAAGCTAATCAACAAAACAAACAAACAAGCATAATATAAACAAAGACACTGAATTTGAGAACAGTCTGACAGTGTCCAGAGTGGGAGGGGAGGGAATTTCGAGGGAAAAGGGGAACGGTTTAGAGCAACAAGTATAAAGGACTCATGGACAAAAACTATGAGGGGTGGAAATGGGAGGAAGGTGGGGAGGGCTGGGGTGGTGGGCTGGGGCGGGGTAAAAGACAGAAAACTGTACAATATCAACAATTAAAAAATACTGATAAAAAAAAATAAAGTTGTTCTGGAGGTTCAAAAAAAAAAAAAAAAAAAAAGGGACCAGCAAAAATGGATTGGTTTCTCTAATACCAACTCTTGGAAGACAGAGACTAATGGCTCAGTCCAGGTCAAGTGTCCTCCTCCAATCAACACACCCAAGGGACCAGGGTCATGTGGCTGCCAGAGTCATGACCAAGGTCATGAGGTCAGACTAGGAAACATCATAAATGCTCTATGAAGACACCCACCAATGGTAAGAAGACTTCAGAAGAAGTCCCCTCTGTCTTGAGTTTCTGTAGCACTTTCTTTCCTCTCTTCTATGGCACCTATTGATTCCTATCTTGTGTTAGTATTGCTATAAACATGTTAACCCTAATTCCACATATCTGTTTCTTATTTGTTTACCTTCATATATCTCATTGCTTGTGCAAAAAAAAGTTGGGCATGTGCTCAATAAGTATTTGAAGTTATGATCATCCCCAAATAAATCAATTTTCAGAAAACTTAAACAACTTGGCCAAGTCTTTCAATTCACCATACTGTCTTGAGTTGATTAAATTCAATAAATTCAACCAATTAATTTAGCCAATTTTTGTTGAGTGCCTTCTACATACCAGGAGCTGTCCTGGCTATGCAGTCTACAATGCTAAAGAAGACAAAGAAAGTCCTTACCCTATTGTGCTTCCAACTTAGTGGTGGAGGCCATCAATAAACATTGTTTACTATGAAGTAGACTTTATGCTGGGTGCTAACATTAGAGATGTGTAAACCTCTAGCACTGCCTCAAAGAAGCCTAGTTTTCCTGGGAGTTGCAGACAAATCATCAGATATGTTATTGCACAATAGGGCAGTGCTATTAAAGGAAGGGGGAGAAGTGCTGTAGACTTCAAAGAGTGATTGACCATTGGGGGAAGGGGATGGCTGAAGTAGGTTTCAGTAAGAATTATGAGCTGTGACACATGAGTAAAACTGAAGGGTAAGTAGGAGTTTGCCAAGGAGAGTATGAGTTGGGTATGTGAATGTGTGTGTGTGTGTGTGCATTTGGGGATTGGGGCAGGAGAAAGAAGCTAGGAGTAACTGTGATCAGACCCTTCCAGACAAATACACACAAAGGAGATTTCAAGCATTATGAAAGGGCTGCTGCGTCTGGAACACAAGGAACATTGAAGCAAAGAATGGTGAAGTTGGCAGAGACCTCGCCTGGCCTTGTGTAGCTAAGCCTAGCAGGTGATGAGTAAGTATTGATAGACAGCTGCTCTGGTATCTAGAGGGCAATGATGTTGGCTGCTTCAGGCATGGGACCAGGCAAAGCCTGGAGAACAGCAACAACATGTGGCCAGGAACATTTTGAAGAAGGCCCTAGGGTGGGACATTGTGTTGAACCAGCTCTGTGGTTGCCCTCTGGTTCACAGAGAGAGAGACATGGCTGGATGGTGAGATGAAATTTTCACTCCCAAATTGCAACCTTCTTCAGAAAGTATGGAGTCTTCCAACATTCAATCCCTCATGAATGGAGTGGGGTTTTCTAAATTTTGCAATTGAATTTAAGAAATCAAAAGGAAAGTTGTCTATTTCTTTAAAAAAAATATCAGTAGAAGGGGGCCTCCATATCCTTATGATCTTTTGAGACAAGCTAGTAAGCTAGGACAAGTGAAATAAAGAAACTGAGATGGTAGTTTATAACCATCTACCATAAAATAGAACATAAACTATCTCAATACTTTTACATTGATTACATGTTGAAACATGACAATACTTTAGATATATTGGGTAAACTAAATTATTAAAATTACCATAATTTGTCATGTGTAATGTTCACTGTTTTGACCACATTTTTGAGGGAAAAATAAGGATGAGCATTAGACATAATGATTACAGACCATGGGTATAATTATGAGTATAATAATCCCACGTATAATGCACCCAAAACCCTGGGTGGGCATTATACAGGACAAAATAAGGTAGTAAATCACAAAAGCCTATCTTGCCTAATCATGGACTCTTAAGAGTAAATACTTCTCCTGAGCTAGAGGGTAGATAGCTTAAATCACCCTACTCTGAGAGATAGATAACAAAAATCCAATTAGTGCCATTTGTGCCAACCACACCCAAGGAGGGATAAAGTCAGGGGAATAAAACTTATTAGGGTGTATCAGCATAAAGCTGATGAATATTCTATTGATACCCTCCCCTAAAACCTTCCCTAAAGCCTCAGGCTTTAAACCCTCAAGATGAAAGACCCAGCATGCGCTCTCCCACTTGGGAGCAGCAGCACCTTTCCCTTCTCCTTTTTCTTCCTTCCAGGCCTGTTGCCTTTGCCTTTCTCTCTTCTAAGCTCCAAGGGCCCTGCTTTTGCTCTGTAACTCGTTTCCTGAGCCTACACAGCCCACCTGGCTCATTTCTACTACCTTAGTAACTTTCTAAATAAACTTTCTCTTGTAATTTGAGTTTTTGTCTCTGAATTCTTTCTTTGCTGAACTCAAGAACCAAGGTCCAGTTTTGCCACCTACACTGCCAGTAACACTTTGAGTTACAATTCTATAGTTCATGGCCCTTTAGTTAATGTTATGATGAAGGCTAGAGAGAAGTGGTTTCTTGAGATCGATCCTACCCTGGGTAGTGTTTCTCATGGGACTCCAGGTCTCTTTTGCTCTGTCCCAACACCGTTTATACTGTGGTCCCCTCCTACCTTTCCAGCTCTGTCTCTATCGCCTCCCTACTCCAGATTAGCCTCCAGTCATGCTGGTCCTCCCATCTAGCTCAGATACTTGGGGTCCAGGACAACCTTAGACATCCTTCTCCCTCTTCTCTGCCTGTCAAACATCACTTATCCTCCAGGTCAATCCAAAGGTCCTTGTCTCTGTGAAGGCTTCCCCAGTCCATTTGACCCAAAGTTTTCTCTTCTGTACTCTCCTAGCACTTTAGACTTTTGTTGCTACTCTCACCTCATAGTGTTGTAGTCATTTGTTCTTAGTCAACTGAATTTGTTGACCTCTGGGACTAGACCTGAATCATCTCTGTATCCCTAGGCACTAGCATCAGTGCCCGACATATAAGAGACTCTCAATAAATACTTTATTTGTTAATGAAGGATGGTTTATCTGGACATTTGTTTGTTGTGGTTGGGTAGTATGATGACAGCTTTGGGAAGAATCTCAACAAGCAGAAAATGTGGAAAAGGCATTCCAGGTAGAAGAAGCCCTATAGCAAAAGCACCAAGGTAGGCAAGCATGGACAAATACAGAAACCTGAAGGGCAGGAGAGAAGGAAGACTAGAGCATACTATGTACCAAGTAGAGTGCTGGGCTCTTTATGTGCATTGTTGTACTATGCCTTTACAAAGACTTGGTGAGGTGTTTCTTGTTCTCAGAGAAGACTGAGGCCCAGAAAGGTCATATAGCTCATGGCTTGGTGATAGTGATGGGATTAAACCACTTCCGTTAGACTCTAAAGCCCATGGTTATTGGGACCTCTGAGAACAACAAGTAATTCAGGTTGGCTGGAGCTTACAGTAAGTGAAGAGAAGCAAGAGGAGGGAAGTGCAGAAAGATGTACATTACGAGGTTGTGTTACTATGAATATCCAGTGTTTTCTGACTGCCTAGCATGTGCCAAAACCTGTGGTAAGCATTTAAACATGTCACCTCATTAAAACTAACAGCAGCCCTGTTAGGTGATCACCCCTATTTTATAGATAAAGGAAGTAAATCTCAGAGAATTTCAATAATTCACCCAAGGTCTGATAGTTAATAAGTGATGGAGCCATGACTAAATTCAGATCTTTTGATTCCATAACCTAGGCTCATTGGGAAGAACTTAATGACTGAGTCATCACTTAAAATTCAATTCTGAATGACATAAATATGGGTATGTTTTTTTTGACATAGCAAGTTCCACACCTGGGCTTCTCTTCCAACACTGTCCTTTCCTCCCTGTGAATTCTGGCCACTTGTCCTGTGACTTCTACTCAAATAGACAGAACTGGAGCCCCATAAAAGCTAACTGTTAGTCTTAAGAAAAGACCAGTCTTTTGGCAGTTAAGAACTCTTTTTGAGAAAAAGAATGGATAGAAAGGTGAGGGGAATGAAAAAAAAATTAGTAAGAGACCTGGCCAAGATCTCAAGATAAGATGGAGCAATGGCACTGGGAGGGCAGAGAGAAGGTTTTTTCCCCCTTTTTATGTACTTTTCCTTGTAGGGATTCAGTCCTGAATGGGTGAAGTTCAAAATTAGCCTTACTCAAAATTACCTGGGACTGCTTGTTCAAAAGGCGAATTTCCTGACCCCACCCAAGATCTTTTTTTCAATTTTTTTTTTTTTTTACCCAAGAAAGCATTTTTTGTGGGTCCCGAGTCTGTCTTCTTTAAGAAAAAGCACTCCAGAAATTCCACAAATTGAGAACACTACCTTTTGCAGTGCAGTTACACCTATGGGCTTTAGCTGTTGGTGCCAAGAGAACTTAAAGTGCCAGGAACTTGGGGCTGGACACCCTCCAGGTCCCTGCCCCAATCAAAGCTGCTGACCTGGAGACCATGTGTAGGAGTCCCCATCTTTCGGAATTAGTGATGTGGTTAGAGTAGCAACGTGACTGTGTGGACTGAAAAAGGTAGGTCGGATGTGAGAGTCTCCCTCCGTGAACCTGTGTGCGTCATCTCAGTCATAGCTTGTATCTTTACTCTCAAAAACAAGTTATTTTTGTTCCTGTCAGCATCTTGGCAGGCGTGAACGAAGAAGGCAAACTGAAATGGAGAGGGCCAGACACAGGCCTCAGGTGATGCTTTCGGTCATGGCTGAGATTGGGGAGAGGAGGAAAGCATTAAATGGCTGGCTGTCTGCAGTAAAAATATATGATAACAGAAAACACTGCCAGAGGATGGAAGAGCTATCTGCTTGCATGAGTTTTAGGGACTATAGCATTTTTGCTTTTGTTTTATATCACCAGGGATGGGTGATCTAGGCCAGAGCCCTTTAAAGAAGGGAATTTCAAGCAGGACGCACTTCAAAATAATCTGAAGCTTTAAAAAACAAAGGTGCCCAGGCATTACCCCATACTTACGGAATTCAGACTTCCAGGGGTAGGACCTGGGAGTCCAATTAAATATCCTGGAGACTGAGGAGCAGCCGACCTGGCATTTCATTGCTTAAAGGGCTAGCATCTGGAAGTCATGGAGCTGTGTTGGATGGCATCTGTCCAAGCCATGGCACAGAGAGCCCCTGCACTGGGAGAGTTAGAGCCAATGAACCCTGAAGTCCTTCCCAGCACAGGCATTTTCTGGCCTCAGGGTTAACCATTTCAATTTGTTTTTCTAAACCTCCCTAGATTTCCCACCTGGGGATTACCCCCCCGCCCCGGGTTGGTGCATTGAAATCATATGGGTAGTGAGAAGCTGAAAGGGACTAGAGATGGAAGGAATTAGGATGTGTGAAGTCACTCCCTAGTGAGCATATTTTGAGTCATAGGCTGCATCTCAATATCAAGCTTTTATTGATATCGGTGGTGCCTTTTTAGTCGTAGTTCAAGTCTAGTAAGGAGGAGATTAGGTGCTTAGAAGTGTTCCTAATCAGAGATGCCTGACATCATAACCCAGGGAATCAAACACAGACACCAGAGAGAGACCTGTGAAAGAAAGCAGTCTCATTTGCAGGGTGGGGGAGTAGAAGATGGGCTGGGATTTTTCATTCTAAAATTCTGCATTCATTTGGTTCCTGACATTTTGTTGTGTTATAGGAAAAGTAGCTGTGTCCTTGATGGATTAAATAGGTGCTGATTCCTGTGGGAAGAATGATGATCTGAACCCCAGAAGAATGCTTTTCGGAAGAAGAATTCACCAGTCCCCTTCCTTTCCCAGTCATACCCCACTTCGAAGTTCCACTCAGTCCTTGACTTCTCTGTGGACACTGCTCTGATCATTTAAGCACTAAGTATTGTCTCCTGCCCACTCGGCTCTGACTCTAGAGTACACTTGTAGCTGTACAATTCATTCAGTTGTTCATTGTGTATGTATTTCTGGTAGTTCTCAATTAGCTGCCTTGGGCTGTTATTTACTTTGTGTGTTGGTTTTATATTCTCAAGGATGCCCTGAGCGGATTAGTGCACTTAAAAAATCCAATTACATGTCTAACAAATAGTTCTTGAGTGCCAGCTGTGCCAGGCATTGTTCTAGGTCCTGGGCAATTATCTATCTATTAGACTCTTGGGAGTCTATCTACCATCTATCTATTATCTATCTATCTATCTATCTATCTATCTATCTATCTATCTATCTATCTCCTATCATTATCCTCAGATATAGGCTAAGGGGAATCAAATAATATGATAAGGAAAATTACTGATCAGAAAAATAAATAACAACTCCATTTTTTATCAATTTATCAAAGAGTACTATATGCTCTGTGCTAAAATATTCCATCTGAGTGGAAGAAATATGTTATTAGGCTGGAAAACATGGCTATTGAATGAAACACTAAGATGGAAGCCATGACTTGAGAATGAACACTTCACGAAACTAAATTAGTGAGTAAAAGATAAACTGAAGATAAATTTCCTAGAACACAGAAACAAAAGATAAAGAAATGAAAATGAAAGAACAGAGTAATTCTGAAAAACAGATATCAAAGAACCAACCCCCAAATAATGAGTTTCTAAACTAATTAACATAGTCATTTAGAACAGAAGCTATATGTAGAACACCTACTGATCTTAAGCAAAATCTCATTTTAAAAATTGAATGTGCTTACCATATTAATCAGGAATCTTTGAGTTGTGTCAGAGTCCCAGCTCAAACTGACTTAAAGAAAAAAAAGCATTTTATTGTTCACTTAATGAAATCCATAGGTTCGCCAGAAATCCTCTTCAGTTCTGGCTTTTCTCTGGATTGACTTCATTCTTGGGTAAATTGTTTCCATGAGGTGGTACCTATTAGCTCTGGGCTTATATTCTTTTAGTTTTCCAAATCCAATAGAAAGAAAGAGTTTTCCTTTTCTGGTACTGTAGCATTAACCTTGGATTGATTCTCTTTGACTCTGATTGGCCTGGTTTGGGTCACTCACCTTTGAATCACTTTAGGCAGCAGAGAAAGGGTTGTTGCATTAGTTTCATTGGAAGTGCACTCCCTCTCCTGGAGTGAGAGGTGATTGGCTCTACCCAGTGTCCACTTGTACTCCAAATAAGAGGGAGAGAGTTTCCCAGAGGAAGACAGGAGTGCTGACTGCAGAAGAAAGAGGCATGGAGGCTGGCGAGGCTAAATAACATTGTGTTGGGCAGATTAAGAAAATCTCTACTCTTAGACTTATTTATGTAGAAATTTTAAATCTAAAATATTACCAAATCCTCCAAATAAATATGCAGGAAGGGAAAAAAGTCACATTTGCATCAGATTTTTCTTCCCACAACTCTTAAGTGCTAAATGACAACAGAACAACTTTTTGAATTGTGAAGGAAAGAAAATGGTTGTGTGACCCAAGAATTCTATACCTGAGCAAAGTGTCATTCATAATATGTGTACTCAGAAAATATAATTCCCAGGATTCCCCTTGAGCAAACTAATGAGAAATGTGTTTCAGAACAGATGAGTAAGTTAAAAGTAAGTAAGAATCATCACCAGGTCCCGTGATTATACCTCTGAAATCGGTCCTCTTTCCGTCATCACATCTATTACTGCCTTAGTCCAAACCACCATCATTTCTCATCTGGACCATTACCATAACCTTTTAACTAGTTTTTCTCTTCCACTCTTGATGCTTCTAAGTCATTCCCCACATATTCTCCAATGATTTCCTAGTAAACTAGATCATGTCACTTCCTTGCTTAAAATAATTTATGGCTTTGTATGGCATGTGGAATAAATTCAAGCTCCTTACTGTGGCCATCGAGACCTTGCCTGATGCAGCCTCTGCACATTTTCCGCAGCCACACTGCTCTCTGCTCACCTCACTACAGTCACATAGCTACCTATTGGTTCTTTCTGTGAACACGCCAAGCTCCACCCCTTCTCAGGCCTTCACACATGCTGTTCCTTCTATTGGGAACTATCTTCTCTCAGTTCTCTCTTTGGCTGGCTCTCTTTCTTTTATCACATCTCAGATTACTTACACCACTTCCTCAGATGTTCTCTGATCTCACAATCTAAAACTAGGTTTCCTTCTATTTTTCTTGGCACTCTTATTTCAAACCACTAATTACAATCTCTAATTACATATTTACTGTTTACTTGTGTTATGTCTGTCTTGCCCTAAAGTGTGACCCCCATGAATGCAGGAAACATATCTATTTTGCTCACCACTAAATTCCCCTGTCTTAGCACTGTGTGGGACACAGTAATGGTGCATAGTAAATATTTTTAAGAAAAAGACAAAACATGAAAATGAGGTAACTATGAATACTCATACAATAGAAAAAAGTTGATGTAATTGATTTTACTTAATGTCTAAGGTGGTGGCAAATTTTTTTTAAAGATGAGTTGCAATGTTAAGAAATGTAGCAGGGGGCAAATTTTAAAGTTTTATATTAAATGAACAAACCCAGTATATATTGCTTTCTGTTCCTGGTTTAGGGCCATGGAAACTGATATGACCTATGTGATGCAGAAGCTCTGAGAACAGTATGAGCTGTGCATGTTGAGCAATTGTAGCCTTGAGGAAAAGATACCATTCAGTGAATCAGGGAGAGGTAAGGAGGGTGTTTCTTGGGTATGTGTCAGTGTGTGTGTGTGTGTGTGTGTGTGTGTGTGTGTAGTGGTAGGTAGGAGAAGGCTAAGTAAGTGGAGATCTAGAATTAAGACAGAGTAAGAGAGTGGTGAGGTGAGAGATGAGGAACACAGCAGGTCTTCCATGTACCAGAAGACTCGCAGTAGGTTGAAATTCAGGGGAAATACAGAAAATGCTATCATGAGGACAAAGCTTTCTCCTTGGAGAGACGGTGGTGTGTGTGTATGTGTGTGTGTGTGTGTGTGTGTGTGAGCCCACATGCATACCTGCAGTAGCCTGAAGATTTTTGATCTGTGGACAATAAGGACACCTTGTGGCACAATAAGGAAGGGGTGAGAAAGATATAACAAAGAGGCCACAGGCTCTAGAGGCGCTGTCCCTGAAAAGAAAGCCTGGGGGCAGCTGCATCACAAGTAAATGGGTGCGTGAGGATCCTGGGTGACAGAAAAGGAAGGCAGAAAACTCTGGAAACAAACTTGCATGACTCCCCAAGAACTCAAGAGCATGCGTTGTTTAGGGGGAGGGAACAAAGCTGTCCTCTTCTCCTGGAAAACAACCTGTATGTTGAAAATGATGTACCTTGAGGTTGGTCTCATGGGTGTTGCTGCCAGCAGACTAGGGTGCCTTAAGGAACAGAGGAGAGAAACAGATGTAGCATTCTTAGGCAGAAGAACCTGGGCTGGCTTACCTGTCTCTGCCACTTCATGTATATATAACCTCAGGTAAGTTCAGTGTCTTAAGACTGCTCTCATTGAAAAGAAGGGGTAATAATTAAAGATCTCACATCCTTATGTGTGATCCCTATATGTGTTAGGCTTTAATCTGTATGGTCAGTAATATTTGCTCCTGAACAGTGTGGGAAATAGGTGGGTGTGAGTCTCTGGAAATGCTCTCTGTGGGTCTGATCTCTATTGGCTTTTTCTGCCAGGTCCTCACTTTACATCAGGCTCCAAGACAGACCCTGTTTGGCCAGCTGAGCAGAACATTGCTCTGCCCAGTCTGCAGCAACTGTAGGGAATTTAAAGATGACTATCTTTCACCCAGTCTCTGAGAAAGTCTGCAGTGCACTCACATCAACTTCTGGATGTCTATCTATCTAGTTTCTAGGACAATGACCAGAAAAGGTGTCCTTTTTCACCTGTTAAGAGCATGTGAGAAAATAAGGTTTGAAGAGAACTAGATGGCCCCATAGCAGGCTCCATTCATCAGGTGAGAACTACTTCAGACAAGGTAGCTGTGGGAATGGGCTGGGGTTGGTGAGAAGGATATATTTTCATTAAATGACTTGTAAGACTCATTCCTTCATTTCTAATGAGACTGACAAGAATTTCCTCAGATTAATCAGTGGATGGCACATTGAGGCTCAGCAGTTGCCAGGTAGGGAGTCATTCATGCCCCCCATGTTTTTGAACACTTCACAGCAACTTCATCTGGGGGCGGTTGCCTTTGAAGGAATGCCCACTCTTCTCAAGACCCATCTCAATCACTGTTTATCACCATGAGACTCATAATTAGTCAGATCACAGCTTTCTCTGATGCAGGAAGAAATAGTTTATACAGTAGAAGAAGTGCAAGATTGTGTGCAGAAACCTGGGAAATAAATATAGGAGTATATTCTAAGGGTGCTAGACCTAAGATAATGAAATATAGCACTGCATCTGGTAAAACTTATTGGTTATATTTATTAGATATACTGGATTTAATGTGTTAGCTCTTACAACTGGAAGTGGCTCTAAAAAATTTCTTGGTTGGCTGATCAAACCTTGGACTCAATGGTGGCATATGTTTAATAAGGTAAGAATGCTAAAAACTACTTTGACATGGTGTAGAGAAAGGCATTTAGGACATACATCTGATAACGACTCATACAACTCAACGAAATAGGCAGAGGATCTGAATAGATACTTCCCCAAAGAGAACATACAGTTGATCAATAGATAGATAAACAGATGCTCAATGTCACGAATCATCAGAGAAATGAAAATTAAAACTACAATGAAATACAATCTCATATCTGTCAGGAGGCTATCATTAATAAATCATCAAACAACAAGTGTTGGCAAAGATGTGAAGAAAAGGGAACCCCCAGACAGTGTTAGTGGGAATGCATATTGGTACAGCCACTATGGATAACAATATAAATGGTCCTCAAAAAATTAAAAATGGAACTACCTTATGACCCAGGAATTCTAATTCAGGGTATATATCTGAAGAAACCCAAAACACTAGTTCTAAAGAATATATGCACCCCTAAGTTTATTGCAGTGTTATTTACAATAGCTGAGATTTGGAAGCAGCCCGAGTGTCCACCAGTAGATGAGTGGATAGAGTTCTGGCCAAGATGGAGGCATAGGTAGAAACCCTTCACTTCTTTGCACAACCAAAAGGAGGATAATAACCAATCTAAAATCAATAAACAACTAATTGCGCCAGAAAATCAAACTGCATGGAACTCTGACAAACAAGGAATCAACCAGAACAACCAGATCAGTGCACCAAGACAAAGAAATATGGCCCAAATGAAAGAACAGAGCAAAACTTCAGAAAGAGAGCTAAGCAATGAAGAGATAGCCAACCTACCTGATGGAGAATTTAAAGCCCTGGTAGTCAAAATGCTCACAGAACTGACTGAGCTTGGTCAAAAAATGAAAAAACAAATGAAAGATACCCAAAATAAAATAAAACAAAATACTCAGGGAACCAACAGTGACAGGAAGGAAACCAGGACTCAAAGCAACGATTTGGAACAAAAGAGAAAAATAAACAGCCAACTGGAACAGAATGAAGAAACAAGAATTCAAAAGAGTGAAGAGAGACTTATGAACCCCTGGGACAACGTGAAATGTTCCAATATCCTAATTATGGGGGTGCCAGAAGGAGAAGAACAACAGCAAGAAATTGAAAACTTATTTGAACAAATAATGAAGGAAAACTTCCCCAATCTGGTGAAGGAAATGGACTTCCAGGAAGCCCAGAGAGTCCTAAAGAAGTTGGACCCAAAGAGGAACACACTAAGCCACATCTTCATTAAGTTATCCAAGATTAAATATAAGGAGAGAATCTTAAAAGCATCAAGAGAAAAAGAAAGAGTTACCTACAAAGGAGTTCCCATAAGGCTATCAGCTGATTTCTCAAAAGAAACCTTCCAGGCAAGAAGGGGCTGGAAAGAAGTATTTGAAGTCATGAAAGGCAAGGACCTACATCCAAGATGACTCTACCCAGCAAAGCTTTCATTTAGAATGGAAGGGCAAATAAAGTGCTTCCCAGTTAAGGTCAAGTTAAAGGAGTTCATCATCACTAAGCCCTTATTATATGAAATGAAAGGGAAGATAAAAAATATGAACAATAAAATGACAACAAACTCACAACTATCAACAAATGAACCTAAAAGAAAAGAAAAACAATGAAAACAAAAACTAAGCAAACAACTAGAACAGGAACAGAATGAGAGAAATGGACATCACACAGAGGGAGTTCAGTGGCGAGGGGGAAGGCAGGAATAGGGGGGAAAATGTACAGGAAAGAAGAAGCATAATTAGTAAGCATAAAATAGATGGGGAAAAATAAAAATGGTATAGGAAAGAGAGGAGTCAAAGAACTTATATGTACAACCCCTGGACATGAAGTAAGGGGGGGATGCTGGAGGGTTGGGGGTTGCAGGGCAGAGGAGGGATAAGGGGGAAAACATGGTAAAACTGTAATAGCATAATCAATAAAAATACTTTAAAAATTGATGAGTGGATAAAAATGCAGTGGTACATATATATAATTGAATATTACTTGGCTATTTAAAGAACAAAATCTTGCCACTTGCGACAGCATGGATGGACCTACAGGGTACTGTACTAAGCGAAATAAGTCAGTAAGATAAAGAAAAATACCATATAATTTCACTTACATGTGGAATCTAAAAAACAAAATGAATGCACAAACAGAATAGAATCAGACTCAGACACAGAGAACAGACTGATAGTTTCTAGACGGGTAGTGGGATTGGGGTGTTGGTGAAAAAGATGAAGGGATTAAGAAGTACAAATTGGTAGTTACAAAGTCGTCATGTGGATGTAAAGTGCAGCATGGGGAATATAGTCAATATTATTATAATAACTGTGTATGGTGCCAGATGGGTACTGGAAGTGTCAGGGGGACCACTTTGTAAAGTATGTGATTGTCTAGCCACTATGCTGTACACTTGAAACTAATACAAAATAATATAGAATGTAAACTGCAATTAAAAAGTAAAATTAAAAAAAGATTTGGGAAGAAAGGAATGAAGTGATTTTATCACATGAGATCTGCACACCTACCCACCCCCCCAAACATCAATCAGAGGGCCCAAAGGACACTTTATTAAGACATTGAGAAACACATTGCTGATGGTGGCACTTGCATCTTTGAAAAACTCTATGGTGGCTGTTTTCTGTAAGCCAGATATAGTGGTGAAAGATACTTCTTTGAGTTGGGCTCCCTGATTCCAGCAGGAATGATGGCAGTCCCTTACAGCAGAAGCCAAATGACAGAACTTAACCACCAGAGACAAGGGGACCACATATACTATAAAAGGGAGCTGGGGCATAGTGGCAACCAAACTGTTTAAACACCTAAGGATCTGAGTTCATAAGGTATATAAATGTCTAATTGCCATGTTGTATACTTGAGACTAATAGTGTATGTCAATTGGAACTGAAAAATAAAATTTAAAATAAAAAATCTAGGGATCTTTAGTGGGACTAATTGATCATGGTGCACCTAGGAACAAAAAGGATTGATCTAAATAAAAAGCCCAGTGGCCAACAACCTGACTTGAGTGGCCTCTCTTTCAATTTCTAGTCCTAAGCCAATTCCAGACTCAGAGTCCCTTGACTGAAGGGATACAAAATGACCCACCATCCTGTGGACAGCAGTTAGCCTCTCTCCCCAGCTATTCCAGTGCTTACTTAATGGGGAAAGTTTATAGTACCTATGTATAAAGTGGCAGTGATGGCAGGAGTGGCACTATGTGTAAATTCAACAACATGGACTTACCCTGATCAAGGCTTTTCTATCAGTGCTGCTAAATGCTTCACTTGCCAACTGAACTAAGTCCCTGACATGACACCATTGCCTAAGGGGCCCAGCCAGCTCCCAGGGGCAAGGTCATTACATTGTATCCCTTCCATCATGGAGGGGAGCAAAAAATTTTCCTCACTGGAGGAGACATGTATTCTGAGTAGTACATACTTGCTTTCCTGCCCAAGAATCTTCTGTCAGCACCATCTGTGACTACAGAATATGGTGTACTGTAAACAATATTGCTTTTGATCAAGAAAGTCATTTCAAAAGAAGCCCAGCAATGGAATTAACTGGTACAAGCACATAACCGACTACCCAGAAACAGCTGGCCTAATAGAAAGATTAGAGAGCTGGCTTACTGGAGGTACTAGCTGGGGGGTTATACCTGGAGAAGACAGAAGTTCTTCCTCAAAGGATGTAGATTAGAGTTTGACTCATAGACAAATATACAGTTCTGTGTTTCCCATTGACGAGTTACATGAGTCTCAGGAATTAGAAGTGGAGGTTGACTGGCTCCTTCCGGCATTAAATCTCACAGCCTGCTCATGAATGTTTTGCTTCCAATTCCTGTGTTTTTGAGAGCTTACTGGTTTAGAGTCTTGATTCCCAACTCCCCTGCTCCCACAAAACAAACAAACAAACAATAAAAAAGCCCCTCAAACAATCCAAATGCATCTACCAGGACATATACCAATATTACATTGATTTGGAAGAGGAGATGGTCACCTGGCCATTTTGGGCTCCTCATGCTTCTAAAGCAACAGGCAAAAAAGAGAGTTACTCTGCTGGCTGGTTGATTGATATTGATTATTGAAGGATAATTGGATTGCTGCCATTCAATGGGGACAGAGAAAACTATAGCTGGAACCCAGGGTACTCTCTGGAGTGACTTTCAGGGTTTTCAAGTCCAACAGTAAAAGTTAATAGAAGACAATGTTCTTACCCCCTGCTAAAGGCATAACTCGTGATGATTCAGATCCTTCAGGCGAGATGGATTACTACACTATATAAAAAATCCCCAACCATCTGAGGCACTGGATAAAGGAAAAGGAAACGGGAAATGGATAGTGAAACATGGAAGTTATAAATGTTAATTATGACCTCATGACCGGTTATTTTCTTATTATGTGTGTGTGCGCATGTGTGTATTTCATTCTTCTCTTGCCTTCTTATTTGATTTTTACAAGTTTTTTTGGAACTTACCTTTACAATTTGGTTTTCAGAAAGCTATGAACTGAATGAATACAAACACGCCACATGTCAGAATTTGTGGAATGCTACTAAAGTAATACTTAGAGGAAAGTTAATAGCACATAATGCCTGTAATAGAAAAGAATTTCCTTAATCTGCCAAGGGTATCTATGGAAAACCTATAGCTAACATCATACTTAATGGAGAAAGACTGAACACTTTCTCCCTAATATCAGAAATAATACAAGAATATTCATTCTTACATTTGTATTTAACATTGTATTTGAGATATTAGCCACTGTAATAAAGCAAAAAATAAAATTAGTAAATAAGTAAGTAAATAGAGAAATAAAAGGCATCCAAATTAAAAACAGAGAAAAAAACTGTTTTTATTCATAGTCTACTTAGAAAATTTTATAGTCTACAAAAAGCTTATTGAACTAGTAAATGAGTCCAGAAAGGGTGCAGAATATCAGATTAATATACAAGAAATTGATTGTGTTTCTAAATATGTGAAGATCACTTATATTTCTATACAGTAGCAATGAACAATCAGAAATTGAAATTGAAAAATACTACTTACAATAGCATGAAAATGTGAACTATCTGTTTACATTTGATAAATGATATGAAAATTATGCAGTGGAAACTACAAAAAATTGCTGAGAAAAATTAAAGACCTAAATAAGTGGAACAATATACCATTCTCGTGGGTCAGAAAACTCAATGTTGTTAATATAGCAATTGTGTTCAAATTGATTTAGAGATTCAACAAATGCCAATCATAATACCAGCAGACACTTTTTATAGAAATTGAAAAGCTTATTCTAAAATTCATACAGAAATTCAAAGGGCTAGGACTAGCCAAAAATAACTGAAAAATAAGAATAAATGTGCAGGGCTAACACCTCCTGATTTCAGGACATGTTACAAAACTATAATAATAAAAACAGTGTGTAAATCTACACAGATCAGTGAAACATAATAGAGAATCCAGAAATAGGCCTGCATACATCTGGATAACTAATTTTTGACAAAGATTTAAAGGTATTCAGTGAAGAAAATGTAGCCTTTTTGGCAAATGGTTCTGTAACAATTGGATATATATATATTTTTAAAAATTTTAAACTTGATAACGTAAATGTGGTTAAAATATGACAATAGCATAAAGGTTGGAGGTATAAGTTAGAGTCTTACCACATACCACATAGAAAAATCAATCATAGATTTATATGTACAACTTAAAATCATAAATCTTCTGGAAGAAAACATGGGAGAAAATCTCTGTGACCTTGGCTTAAGCAAGATTCCATAGATATGACATTAAAAGCACAATCCCTAAGAGAATAAGCTGATGAATTGGACTTCACCAAAATTAAAAACTTGTGTTTTTCAGAAGGCACTGTTAAGAGAATATAAAGACAAGCCGTGGAATGGGAGAAGGTATTTCCAAAGCATAAATCTGATGAAAGACTTGTATCCAGAAAATATCAAGTACTTTTAAGTTTTATAAGAAACAATTCAGTTTAAAAAATGAGCAAAAACTTTGAACAGACACTTCACTAAAAGTGTTATACAGATGGCAAATAGGCAATGGGAAAATGTTCAACATCATTAGTCATTAGGAAAATGCAAATTAAAACTACAATGCGATACTACTATGCTGGAATTTATTAGAAGGGCTAAAATTTTAATAGTTTCCTATTACTATTGGTAGGAATGTAAAATGGTACAACTACTTTGAAAAATGGTTTGGCAGTTTCTTTAAAAGCTTGACAGACTACCACATAATCCGATTATTTCACTACAAGGCATTTATCCAAGAGAAAAGAAAGCATATGTTCATACGAAAACGTCTACACAAATGTTTGTAGCAGCTTTATTTGCAATAACGTAAACTGGAAACAGCCCAAATATCCATTAGAAGGTGAATGGATAAAGAAATTGTGACATTTCCATACAATAGATACTGCTTAGCAATAACAAGGAGTGAAAATGAAAAATGTGTCTTTCATTTTATGGAAAAGACTAAACTGACTTTTTGGCCAACCCAGTAGATTGTATTTTTTATTTGCCTCTTTTCCCCACCAGACTCTTAGCTCTTTAAGGGAAGAGAAGCTACTGTGTTTTTGTACTCCCAGTGTGGGAGATAGAGTATATGCTCAGTGTATTCGATCAGTGAAAGATGTGACAATAAACAGGTTTTGTAAGTCAAAGTGTTGCCACCAAAATACCAGATTGGCAGCAGAACCCAGCACCTGTAAAGGGCCTCGGTGATTAGGTTCTCTTGGACCCGAGATTAAATGAGTTCAAGTATATAGAGCATTTTAGTGCCTCACCCAGAGTAAGCACAATATATGTGTATGCTGCAACTATCACTGCTGCGATGATGATGGCTTCTGCGACTTCGTCCTTGACAAAAGTGATTTTCATTCTCCCATTAAGCTTTCCCCTTGAACAGAACACTGAATGACCTTGGCACTCTCTCAGATGCTCCTTCTCCTCTTCCTCCTTCTCTGCTCTGGGAGTTCCCTGAGGTTACAGTTCCCGAAAGAGGAATCCTCTGGAAGAGGCAGTGTGCTCAAAGTTAATAGAGTTTGGGTGTGTCTTTTGGCAAAAGCTTAGTCCCTGCTCCAGTGCCAACAGCTACTCTCTGATTAGCTTCCATTGTAGCAGGTGGATGCAACTGCAGTCACCGCCCAGGTGTGTCTTAGCTTCTCCAGATCCGGCAAAGCTAAGGAGAGGCAGAAATGAGTCAGTGACAGACTTCTCTGGTATCTGCCACCCTGGGGATAAGTATCCACCTTCCCTTTGCCCCTTGAACCTGGGTTGTTTGGGGGCAAACTCACTCATTGGAGTAAAGGCTAGTTACCCTTGGGGAGAGGCTTGCTCTGCACCTTCATTTGGAAGAGGTGCCCAGGTTCTTCAAGTTCCCTCAGGCGTTGCTCTTGCCCTACCTTTCTGGGGTGGCTGGAGCTGAAAAGCCCCAGATTTCTACTCAACATGTCCTGGCCACACCCTGCCTGAAATTTGAGGGAACTTGAGCATTTTTAGCCTGAACTGTGATTAATATTTGGTGCTGGGAAAACCAGGGTTCTGGGATAAGCTTGAAAACTTTGAAGGGGAGAGGGGAAGGGAAATTTCCAAGATAACCCTGAGACACTGAGACAAGACTGGGTTCTGGGTAAGAGGCCGAAGAATGGTGCAAACTGAGAAGAATTAAAGGGGGAAACACCCCAGGATAGAAGGGGAGGTAATTTCAGAGGAAAAAGGGAAGGGTTTACAGGAACAAGTATAAAGGACACATGGACAAAAATGGTTGGGCGGGGGTGGAAATGGGAGGGAGGTTGGGAGGGCTGGGGGGTTGGGCTGGGATGGGAGTAAAAGGCAAAAAACTATACTTGAAGAACAATTAAAATAAAAAATAAAAAAGCAAGACATGCGAGGATTGCAGATATAGAGCTCTGAAGAACCGCATTTAGGGGCAAAACAAAGCAAGAATCCTGGGGCGGATACTGGAGTCTTGTGGCTGGTCTGAGGGAAAGAATGGGATTTAGATTTTTTCCAGTAGTCTTCTTATCTTTCCAGTAAAACCTCACTCCCTTTGGGAGGCCTTCCCTGACCTGTGGACCAGGTGAGGTCCTCCTTTTGACTCTACCTGGGCAGCACTGTCATAACCCCCACCCCACTTCAGAGTTGGACTCTGGGGGTCCAGACCCATCTCCTCCCTTACTAGCTCAATGCATTCAAGCTCTTTTTACCTAAATTCCTTCAATCTGTGTACTGTGGCTAAAAGTAGTACCTCCTCATGGGGATTGTAAAGATGAAACAAAAGAATACACTGAAAGTGGTTAGCACAGAGGCCGGCTCTTGAATGGTCAGGGGGGTGTGATGACAATGACTGCTTAATGGCATCTCCCCTACTACTGTGAGGTCTGTGGGGGGCCAGAGCTGTTTGCTTTGTCCAGCACTATACTCCCAGCACCTAGCATAGTGCCTGACACATTGTAGGGGCCCTGCGTATTCGTTGAATGACTGTGTAAGTGACTAATGTGGGCTCGAGTTACAGCCCTTTGGGGATTAGGACCTAGGATTATAGTCACTGTGTATGCCCTCAAAACATTTTTCTCAAGGTGATCTAAAACAGACACCAAGATTATTTCTGGATAGATGATTATGAGTGACCATTTGTCTTTCCTTCTATTTTTTTGCAGTCTCCACAGTTTTTTCTATACCAAACAAGGACGACTTTTCTAACTGTTTAAAAAGAGAAAATGTTATCAAACAAACATCACACGACGCATTATCTGGAAAGGAAGAGATGTGGCTAAAGGGTAAAAATGGGTAAATGATGCAGGGACTGGCTTGGGCCTCTGCCCTGTTTCCCACCAGCCTTCTCAGCTCTCCCCTTGGAGATGTCACAGGCTGTTCCTGTCAAGGGAATTCTCAAAGCACAGGAGAAGCTCCCACTTTTCCTAACCTAAGAAGGATCTGATTAAGCAAGTTAGAACTCTAACAGGATCTCCATATCTTCAAAGGGAAAATATATTCTCAGTGTCTTGTGGGGCTGAGAAACCATCATGAGTACATGAGCTGAGGGTGGAATGTCTTCCCCTGGTTTTCACCCTGGCACTGTTGCTTGATATCAGTGGATGGCAGAGGCCTGAAGCCCCCAGGATAGGGGGAGCTCTAGCAGCTGCTCCATGGGGGAGAGAAGGAGAGTAACCAGAGTTCTTAGCTGTGCTTGGCTGCATGAGCTTCCAGTCACTGAGTCTCAGTTTCCTCATCTGGAAAAAGGAGATAAGAACATCTTCCCTACCTAGGTGGGATTTTGAATATAAAGCAATACCATGTGTGGAAGTGCTTTAGGGAGTGAAATGATGGACAGACAATATTTGTGAATGGGAGGAGGACTGGGGGAGAAGAGGAGAGCATAGTCTTTCCCCAGTGAGTTGTGTGCCTGTTGCTTGCATTTTTAGATGAAAAAACGTTTACCGAGTTTCCCCTTTTACTGAAGTGTTCTGCATATCATAATGTCTCATCCTCCTTTGTCCCATGTTATAGATGAGAAAACTGAGGCTAATAGAAGATAGGCTTATGGGACTTGCCCAAGGTCACACAACCAAAGTGGCGAAGCCAGAACTCAAGCCCAGCTCTTCCTTCACAGTCCTACTTGTGGTGACTGACTTGTCTCAGATTGCCCAGGACTTTCCCATCTTTAGGACTGAAAGTCCAGTGTCCCAAGAAACCCCCTCAGTCCTGGGCATCCCAGGATGGTTGGTCATCCTAAGTCTAGGGCTCATTCTCTAACTCTGTCATTTGGCTTTGCCAGTCACAGTGGGGCTGTAAATCTAGGGGAGCCAGAAAGTATTTGCCCCTGCTTTGTCCTCAAGGAGAAGTTGATTTAAGCCCCCAGCCCTGGGAAGACCCTTCCACAGGAAGGACTAGCCTGAATAAACCCAACAGAAAGACCCCGTGGGTAGCTCCTTTCTAGCATCAGATCTGTTTCCTTATTTCTGTAACTTCCATCACTGAGCATGCTGAAACCTGCTCTTAGGTAAATAGGTAGAGAGAAGAGGCAATTCTTCCTTTCTATGTGAATACCCCTCCCTGTGTGCTAGTAATTTCTGACACATGTAGACATCATATGTTTTGTAATGCAGGAGGGCAGGGCAGGGCAGGAATTATCATCCCCATTTCCCCAGATGAGGAAACTGAGGCACAGGGAGGTTGACCTGTCCAATATTATACAGCCAGCAATGGTCAAAACTACACCCACATCCAAGTCTTTGAAGTTTTTGATTTGGAGCTCAGGGACTTCTGAAGGTCTGTAGATCAGAGGGAAAGTTGTGTGTCTGTGTACTTTTGGGGGAAGGGTCATTCTGTATATTTCATCAGTTTCTCAAAGAAATAAACCAGACTTCTTGCATCTGTAGTCTGTGTATGACTAACCTCTTCTATGTTTAAACATTAATTGTATTACAAGAAAATGTTCAGTGATAGTAAGTCACTCTGGCATTTAAAATATGCATGAGTGTTACTATGCTTCAAGGGCATTAGGCAAAATGAGTGATTTTACTTTGATACAGCTGGTTAAATTGAATTTTTTCCCTCTCTTTCTGTTTGGTATTTATCTATAATAAATAGGTATTATACCTGTAAAAATGTCATATTCAGAATATTTTCTTCTGGTACCATGTTTTGTCTAATCCTCAGCGTAAGTGAGCACACTGAATGAAATCCAACTCTTCAATAGCCAGAGTCTCCTGCCTCCGATTTTTCCTGTGAGCTGGTTGTTTTGGACACTGGGAGAGAAGCATGCAAACCCTTTGGGCCTTAACTCTGATTTTTCTATGAAAGGCTTCAGCTAAGGGGCAATGAAGAATAGTGTTTCTATGGTAAAAATCCAGCCCTCCCCACCAACCTGGCACCTGGCTTAGAAGACAAGCTATTTGTGTTGAACTCACCAAAACCCTGTACAGGTAGGTGAAACACTGTACAGGTGGGTGTGGGAAAACACCAAAGAACCATGCAATTACCTGTGCATTTGGGAGGTCATATTCCTTGTCATTTGTTCATTCATTCCTTTGTTAACTCAATAAATATTTATGGAGTGCCTACTATATACTATATTTTAAAGGTAATGAACATTACATGCAAGATCCCTGCCATCATGGAGCTTATATACAAGCAAGAACTTGACCTTAGATTTTCAAACTAGAAGGTTGATTTTAAAAAGGAGCCATCTGGTCACCAGCTAGAATGGAGCAGACACAGTCTCAGTTCACCTCAAGTTTCACGTCTGATGGGAGAGAGACTTTAGAATGGTTCAACAAAGCTAAAGGGAAAGTGAAGGGTACAAAGAAGTCCACCAGTGCTGAAGGGAGCCCAGGAGAAAAGAATGCCATGAGGATGGCTAGAGGGGGATTCCTAGAACGGCTACATCTTGCTTTCAGTTTGAGCCCTAAGCTTAAAATTCTAGCTCACTGCAAAGAGATGACAACAACTGGCTCCCACTCAGCTTGCCAGATTGAGTGAACCTGTTCCTGGAGTAGAACGGAAGTTTAGCCATCCCAGGGGAGAAGGTCTTCTAGAAAAGAAAGTCCAAGTGAAAGGACAGGAACCTAAGAGCTGGCATAGTACCACTGAAGAATGCTCCTGGATGGGGTTTCCTCCAGAAAACAACGGAGGCAAGATGTAGTCCTTGTGCCTGGCCTGCTCTCACACCTCAAGTGTTTCAGACCTGTCAGCTGTCACTCTGCTGCCCACTTGCTACAACTGCATCAACAGTTGCCAGCCTGACATCCTCCTCCTCCCAAGTCTCCTGAGGGGAAGATCTCCCCAGGAATTCCCTGGCCCATGGGGCAGCTCTTTTCAAGTGTCATGGTTCATTTTAACAATAAGGGAAAAACCACATCCGATTTCCACAGAATCACAGTTTCTGCTGACATGCCTGGATTTGGTGGTTGGAAAGGGTGCTCTCAAGCTATACTCTATATTATTTGCTGTTGTGCCTTTTCTTTGCTTGATGGGAATAGGAAAAAGTTTTGAAGTCCGAAGAGGTGACGAAGGACATGTGGCAAAAAAGAGCACTGGATTGAGAGTTCAGGGATGTGGATTCTGGTCCCTGATTCACCACTATTCAGCTGTATGGCTTTGGGCAAGATGCTTCTTTCTGAGCCTCTGCTGTTTCTGCATCTGTAGATGAGAAGGCTGGACCAGACACTCCTTCATGTCTGGTAAAGTGAAATGGCTAAGAATGGTGGGATGGAGTTGGGCTGCCAAGACTGCATTTAGCTTTGCCACACACCTCCTGCCTGGATTCCCTTGAACAAGCTAACTGACAGCTCTCTCAGCTCTCTCTTCTGCAACAAAAGACTCAAAAACTGTTTTTCTTGTGGAGCAGGTGTAAAGATTAAAAGAGATACTGCATACATTCAGACTTCTGGCCACGATGGAAGCATAGGTAGACGCACTGTGCCTCCTCGCACAACCAAAGTAAGGACAACAAAAATTTAGAAACAAAAAAACTACCAGTACTGACAGAAAATTGAACTGTATGGAAGCCTGACAACCAAGCAGTTAAAGAAGAAATATTCATCCAGACTGGTAGGAGGGGCAGAGTCAGGCAGCAGGGTGGAGAGGATTCGCCGCAAAGTGACAGCTGGCGGACCCTGGGTGCGCAAGGTGGCAGTGGGCGGACCCAGCGAGGCAGCGGATTGTGGAGCAGTACAGTGCACAAGGCGGCCAGTGGACTGGGTGGTCCCACATTTATGGGCAAACAAACCAGGTGAAATTGGGAGTGAGATAGACCATGCAACCCAGGGCCCCAGTGATGGGAAATAAAGCCTCAAAACACTGATTGAAAACACCTGTGGGGGTTGAGGTGCTGGGAGAGACTCCCAGCCTCACAGGGGAGCTCATTGGAGAGACCCACAGGGTCCTAGAACCTACACAAACCCACCCACCCAGGAATCAGCACTAGAAGGGCCCAGTTTGCTTGGGAGAAGCGGGGAAAGGGACTGAAATCTGGCAGAAAGCGAGCAAGTTCCATTGTTCCCTCTTGGACCCCACCCCCATATACAGTGTCACAACCCAGAGACTGGGTTGCCCCTCCCTGGTGAACACCTAAGGCTCTGCCCCTCAGATATAACAGGATCATCAAGACAAAAAAAAAATGGCCCAAAAGAAAGAACAGATCAAAGCTTCAGAGCAAATACAACTAAGCGACGAAGCGACAGCCAACCTATCAGATGCACAGTTCAAAGCACTGGTGATCAGGATGCTCACAGAATTGGTTGAATTTGGCCACAAATTAGATGAACAAATGAAGGCTACACTAAGTGAAATACAGGAAAATGTACAGGGAACCAATAGTGACGGGAAGGAAACTGGGACTAAATCAATGGAGTGGACCAGAAGGAAGAAACAAACAACGAAGCAGAAAAGAAGGAAGAAATAAGAATTCAAAAAAATGAGGAGAGGCTTAGGAACCTCCAGGACATCTTTAAATGTCCCAACATCTGAATTATAGGGGTACCAGAAGGACAAGAGGAAGAGCAACAAGTGGAAAAGTTATTTGAACAAATAATAAAGGAGAACTTCCCCAATCTGACAAAGGAAATAGACTTCCAGGAAGTCCAGGAAGCTCAGAGAGTCCCAAAGAAGTTGGACCCAAGGAGGAACACACCAAGGCACATCATAATTACATTAGCCAAGATTAAAACGAAGGAGAGAATCCTAGAAGCAGCAAGAGATAAAGAGACAGTTACCTACAAAGGAGTTCCCATCAGACTATCAGCTGATTTCTCAAAAGAGACCTTCCAGGCAAGAAGGGGCTGGAAAGAAGTATTCCAAGTCATGAAAGGCAAGGACCTACATCCAAGATTGCTCTATCCAGCAAAGCTTTCATTTAGAATGGAAGGGCAGATAAAGTGCTTCTCAGATAAAGTCAAGTTAAAGGAGTTCATCATCACCAAGCTCTTATTATATGAAATGTTAAAGGGACTTATCTAAGAAAAAGAAGATAGAAAAACATGTACAGTAAAATGACAGCAAACTCACAATTATTAACAACCACACCTAAAAGAAAAAGAAAAACAAATTAAGCCAACAGCTAGAACAGGAACAGAACCACAGAAATGGAGATTACATGGAGGGTTAGCAACAGGGGAATAGGAGGAGGAGAGAGGGGGAAAAGGTACAGAGAATAAGTAGCATAGATGGTAGGTAGAAAATAGGGGGAGAGTAAGAATAGTATGGGAAATGTAGAAGCTAAAGAACCTATAAGTAAGACACATGGACATGAACTAAAAGGGGGGGGAATGTGGGTGGGAGATGGTATGCAGGGTGGAGGGGAATGAAGGGGGGAAATGGGACAACTGTAATAGCATAATCAATAAACTATACTTAAAATTTTTTAAAAAAGTGATACTGCATATAGGTGCTTCATATATGTGGACAGACATATAAGTGCCTGGGTGGACATATGTGCTCAATACTTCTTAGCTTCACTGTTAGTTGAGCTCCTCTGTTTACAAATACTGAGTCTGTGACCATGAGAAACATAAGATAATAGGATGAAAGCAGATGGAACATTTTGACCTGATTCCGTTCTTCTGATTCTTCCTGGAGCGAGTTGAGACACAAGTGCAGGAGAGCAGGACTTTCCCTTCATCCAGTAGCTCAGGCCTCCATGAATGGACTTGAATGACATGTTGCCTCTAGAGAGGTGCTGTTGTGATATATTTATATTGGCATGATGGGGGAGGAAAGTGAGCACATATGTTTGGGGTCTTATAAAAGATTTAAATCTTTATCTTCCATTGTAGTAAGCCGATAGATCATTTCTAAAATCAAGAATTCAGAAATAGCAATAAAAGTCTGTTCTTTAGAATTATGGAGCTAAATAGCAAAAGAGGAAACTGAATGTTGAAAGCTGTTACCTACAGGGTATAGGATGGGGTAGGGAGGACTGGAGCAACTGGCTGCAGTTTTTCATCATACATATGACCTCTAAAATTATATAAGAGCAAATCTTTGGTTAAAGATAAAAACAAACAAATAAGCATAATATAAACAAAGACACTGAATTTGAGAACAGTCTGACAGTGTCCAGAGGGGGAGGGGAGGGAATTTCAGGGGAAAAGGGGAACGGTTTAGAGCAACAAGTATAAAGGACTCATGGACAAAAACTATGGGGGGTGGAAATGGGAGGAAGGTGGGGAGGGCCAGGGTGGTGGGCTGGGGCGGGGTAAAAGACAGAAAACTGTACAATATCAACAATTAAAAAATACTGATTAAAAATAAAATTAAAAAATGGAAAAAAAATAAAATTAGCAGATACAAGTAAATACAATATATTGTCCCAGGGTGTATGGCCAGGAGGGATTTACTGCTTAGCTGAGGGAGTTTAAGCTTTGGGCCCCTCACTTTGGGTCTCCCTTCAAGTTCCTGGAGGGACCCTAGCAATAGATGCACATGTCGTATGTTTTTGTAAAATTCACAGATTAAGGTACATTAGCCTTAATCAGTTAAGATCAGTGTCCTTATTGATTCTGACTTCCGCTCTGTCACACTTCCTCCCAAGTCAGGTGACATCAGAGAGGCCACAATATCTAGGGGATCTGGTTAAAGAGTAGTTGACGTGAGATGCATTTAGCCTTTAGAGAATTATATTTACATGGCTTGTAATCACATCTGTGTGTGGTTAAGATATTGCTACCCATCTGGTGTAAGAATAGCATCCAGGAATGCTCCTTCCCCGCACTGTGCTGACTCGTTACTGTAAGTGTGCAGGCGGTGGGAGAGAAGGAAGGTTTGAGATGTACTGAGACAGAAGGAGGTGTGCTGAAGGTTCTTCCAGGCATTGGATGTGTCAGACTGGAAGCCAAAGATTTGGTTTTCATTAAAGTCTAGTCAAAATGGGAAAAATTAGTTAAAATGCAATACATATGATTAGAAATGAGTCATACTTTTTCCTCTTTAGATGGGAATCTCGTGAGGCAGAATTTATCAGAATTTCTGTGTTTGTAGGTCACAAAGCTGTAGCATATTTTATGCATTTCAACTAATAACCCAATAACCCAATTCTGTAGCAACCATATCAGAAAAAAGACTGACTTATTTTTTACTCTCTTTATAGAAAATAAGAGGTAAAAATCACTGTCACAGAAGAAGCCAACACAGAAGTGTCAAGTAGTTAATTTATTAAAGCGTTGAGTTGTTTTTCTGGATTTTGTGGTACTTGTGGTATTTATCAGTGCGGGGGCCCCTGTCCTGGGTGCCAGATGTGGGGGGGCTCCGCCCGCAGAGCCCCATCCCTCCGTCACGGATGAAAATAAAAACTACCAAGACATGACTGCTTGGGGAGGAAAGGTGGCCAAACTCTCAGAGGAGAATGACCCAGAGCCCCATCCTCACTAGGCTTTTATTGGGATCAAATACACGGGAATACAGGTATGTCAGGCGACAAGGATCAAACAATGGTTAACATTTCAATGAAATCTGAGGGCTTAATCTGAGTCAGTGTTTGTCAGGAAAGGGGGTTGCCAAACTTTGGGAGACATACTCATTTCCTCGTTGGACCCTTATCATTTAAACGAGAGCACTCTTAGCAAAGCAGGTTTCACAGGACCTTAGGAATTCTTTCTTATGCCCGATCACCCAGGGAGCCATCCTGGCTGGTACAGGGCTGCACCGCTCACCCCCACAGTTTCAGGCTTTAAGCTGATTAGGAAGCAGGAGACATCTCCCAGATGGAAATGAGGACTCGGGCTATGTCAGAATAGCTGGGGGTCGAGGGTCCATCACATCCTCTTTGCTGCAGCCCCCCAAGTTCTTCCATGAGGCCTCCTAAGTGGTCGCATCTGGCTTAGGTTGCCCCTCCCATGAGGAGTCTTACCCGTCATTGACTGCTAACCAAACATTGGGGCCAGAGATGGATGAGGCAGAAGCAGCACACCTGTCAGGGAGCTAAGCTTTGTCTCCTTAGTAGGTCACGTTCTTGTGACAGAACAGACCCAGATGAAGTGAGTCCCTTGGGCTCTTACACAGCCCACCATGGGGTGAGGGTCACAACTCCTGAAACCAGGCTGAATGGTCCACAACATATCAGCTTTTAAAATTTGCAATTTGTTATAGTATATTTTTCATTCTAAGTAAATATTCACTTTGTCCCTAATTTTGTACTTCTATTTTAAAATCTTTTTCCTAAAAAGCAACCCATGAGCTACAGGCCCCATACAAGCTGGGTCTGGCTTGGCTGGCACTGTAGTCTGTAGAGGGCTCAGGACAGAATTGCCAGATTTTGCAAATAAAAATACAAAGCATCTAGTTCACTTTGAATTTCAGATCAATAAGCACTGAAATGTGTTTATCTGAAATTCAAAGTTAATTGGGTATCCATCCAGTAGGAATATGAAAGAAACAGTAGTCAGCTCAGTGTGGGTGGGGTAGAACAGAGGTCCCCAATCTTTTTGGCACTGGTGACCAGCTTTGTGGAAGACAGTTTTTCCAGGGACGGGGGTGGAGAGGATGGTTTCCGGATGATTCACGTGTGTTATATTCAAGCTTACCTCCTGCTGTTTGTCCTGGTTCCTAACAGGCCACCAATGCTACCTGCTCATGGCCCTGGGGGCTGGGGACTCCTGGGTATGGAATCAAAATTATCCATGGAGACTTAATCCATTTCATCCAAAGTCACTCAGTAGGGCCACACTTTGCTTATTTCCATGGAGCCCCATCCTCAAAGAAGACAGTGGGCACTGTGCTCTTTGGAGTAGGGAGAAGGAGGGGAATGGGGAAAGACAGAGGGAGAGAAGAGATTCTACAAAGGAAGTCACACTGTCTTGAAAGTCTTGCCAAGTCTTGAAAGTTGGGCAGGTGCTTGCAAGGCAGAAAAGCAAGGGCAGAACTTTGTAGGTGAGAGAGGACAGTAAGAGGTGTGTGTGTGTCAGGGGAGCTAGTTAATAGAGATGAAGTTGGAGATAGGACAAGGTCAGGATTACGATGGGTCCAGAGTGCCCTGGGAAGGTGCTTACCCTTTATCCTGGAGGCTCCCTGGGAGCCATGCTGGGAGTTTTAGGTTGAGGAGCACCAAGACTAGGTTTGCATTTTAGACAGTCTTGCTGCCTAGGAAAGGATGGGTGGTTGGGCGTGAGAAGGGGTCGGTGATCCAGCAGAGGCAGGTGGCTGGTTCACAGCTGCATTTGTCCATTGCTCTAACGGGAATGTTGAACTGGGTTCTCTCTGTTATCTTGTCTCTCATTTCTAAATCCCAAATAGATGAAAAGATTTTAGGTTTAAGGTCTCCCAGAACCAAGAAATTTATTATTTCTTGCTTTATTTTCAAAGCTATATATGAATTCTAAACATATCATTTCAACCCAGATATATTTACCAAGTAATTTAAACAATTATATTCTTTCTGTTTTTAAGTCCGTATTTACTTTCCAAGAGCATATGCATCCATCATATCAACATCTCTTTCTTTCACACATCCTTTCTCTATCCTACTTTCTAGTGTTGCATAGTTTCCACAATGATGGCTTCTTCCTCTAATGTAACTGAAATTATTCACATGAATCTAACCCATTTCATCGAGATCACTCAGTAAGGCCACACTTTCCTCCACTCCATGGAGCCTCATTCCCATAGAAGGCAGCGGGCATGGAGCCCTCTGGAGTTGTGCGATGCCTGGCTCATTTTTGTCTGAGCTCCAGAACTTAGCACTTCTGAGACAGCAGCCTCCACTGTTTCATAAGGAGGAAATTATCCTGGCACCATTAGGAACGATTCATGAAGTTGGAGTGGATAGTGGGGGTGCGGATGAGAGTGGGTTTTGGAAAGTGAGAGAATGGTGTCCAGCATGTGCGTGTTAGTGCTTTCTTTGTTCTGGCTCTCTGGACTTCCTTCATATTCTTTCTGCTTCCCCATTTAACATGAAAAACAGAGCTTTAGTATTGCAGGTGTGGGTCAAGTAATTCTAGAATGCCCAATTGTAAGGTTTGTCATTAGTTTGATTTCCATCCTGGGAGAGATAACATTTCATCTCAATCTATTTTCTTATTTTTTAATATTAAGTGTTAGGCAGCAAGGCTTAGGATGGAGGGAAATCACTTCTTATTGTGCTTTCTTCCTCTCAATCTAAGGGCTGTAAAATTAATAATAAAGCTTATCATTTTCTAATCCCTTATTATGTGCTAGGCACTGCACTGAGGTCTTAATCATTTAATCTACACACATACTTACATGGTGAATATTCAGTAGGCATGATTAGCATCATTTTGCAGATGAATGAACAGAGTCACAGAGATGGACTGCTTGCCTTCAGTCTGACAGTTGCAGGGAGTAGAGGCCATCAGCCCAGGCTGGGCTGACTCCAGAGCTATAGTCCTAGCCACCATGATGCACTTCATGCGGGAGAAGAGCTATAAACACATCACATATTTTCCCTTCCTCTGCAAACTTCCTCATATGACACCTTTGCCCTGAAATGAAAGCTGGGTCAGAACACGCAGTCTGAGCACAAGGGGATGAATATGGGGTGAGAGTCACATGGACAGTTATGCAATTGTCTCACATGTGGGTCTGGGCCAGCATCGGTGAGCTATGAGCTGGGCAGCTCAGGCCCAGCTGGGAAAACTGCACTCAGTTCCCCTGCCATTCCCTTCCCCAGGGAAGCAGGGGTAGGAGAGGCAGAAATCTCTCTCCCCTCCTCAGAAGGAGCAGAAAGACACTTATGCCTTAACTCCTTCCAAAAGTGTCTTCTTTCCAGGTGCCTGGCGCACAGCACCAGAATAAATAAGATTTATGGAGTACTTACTGTGGATTAACTCCATTAGCTCATTCAAATTCTCACACTTGATTTTACCTGTTTTATGACACTTCAGAAAGTTAAGTAGCCTGTCCAGTGTCTCACAGAGAAAGGAGAGCCAGGGTTTAAACCCGGAGCTACACTGTAACCACTACAGTCTCCTGCTTCCCTCAACATGTATTATTTCATTTTGTCCAAGATGCTGGACAAGAAGGCTTCAAGTTCCCTGTTCCTCTTCCTTCCCTGCCAGTGCCCTACCCACCACTCTGTCCCCCACAGTCTGGCAGGGCAGAGCCTGAGCCAACCTGTTGTACCAGCCCATTGTTCAAAAGGCCTGTGGGGTCTCTTGTAATTGTACCCCATTCCAGAGTTGCTGCATTTGGTAAAAACAAGGTCTGCTTATTTTGAGAGTTTGTGTTTGGGGGAGAAACTTCTTACACCTTAATTTTCTATCACCATCACACCAAATCCTGATCCTCGGAGAATTCATGGTATAGAGTTTGTGTAAAAAGTAATTTAGGTACAATATCTCCTGGCCCAAGAGCAAGGACTCCAGGCTCTGATCCTGACTCTGTGCTCCAGGCCCTCTACTCCCCAGTCTCAATTCCTCTCTCTGCATTCATGGAGAATGAAAGACCCTCCAGGAGCAAGATGAAGAGGAATGGGATAAAGTACAAAGAAATCCTTGCATTTCTGAGGGGGGAAAATGTTCCCCTTGAAGTTAAACAAAATAACGCACATAAAGCATTTAGGGAGTGCCTGACACCCAGTAGGTGCTCAGCTGTGGGATGAGCCACAGAGTTGCTGCACCTGTGGAGTCTCATGGGTCTGACTGTTTGCAGGGTGTGGCTGTCAGGAGAGTGCTTTCCTGAGTTTGCCTGCCAGGTACAGTTGGTGGCATGCCACAGCTCTCAGGAAAGTGACCTAACTTGAATTTTTCTGTATGGACACAGAATTGCAAGAAATTCTCATTTGCATGGAGATTGGAAGTTTATTTTTCCTAGAATCTGCATGTCTAGACCCAGAGAAAGAAGCATTTCTTCATAATGATTAATCAACAGTATTGCAAAGGTGGAAGAAAAGAAGACAATTAAGGCAATGAGAGCTAAGGAAACAAGGGGAAAAAAAAATCTCCCAATGGTGGATCCACCCAGTAAACCTTGATAGCATTTCCTCTTATCCACCTGCATAAAAGTGACCAGCCCTTTCTAGGTGGCAAAGATCTCCGAGGAAGAATAGACACAGGAGCAACCTGAACACCCAGGGACAGGTGAGCCTTATGCCAGCCTCCATCAGAGGATTTTATTCATCTTCATCCTGGCCCTCATCCCTTACAGCTGCAGAGAGGTGACCTGTCACCACTGTGTATGGCCTATGATGTCCCAGGAGCTGGGTATTTTGTAGAATGGGGAAGGATACTCAATACAGAGAGTGAACTTTCTGGTACCGTATTCTCAATAACAAAAGGTGGAGAGTGGAAAAGAAGGAAGGAAGGGAGGGAAGGGGAGAGAATCTAACATTTACAATAACCTTCCTGTTCTAGGAACTGTTCTGGGCACTTTATAATATATCTTCTTTTCAATCCTTTGTAGTATTAAGTATCTTTTTAAATGTAAAGGATACCTCTAGTTCAGTCTACCCAATCAGAAATGCATTTCTTTCCACCTGGTATGAGTGCATCTGTGGGGATCTCCAGTTGAGATCCCCAAGGAAACAGAGCTATGAGTGGGATGGTGCAGTGGTGAGGACAGATGGCTCAAGGGGCCATTCCTGGCTGCCTTCTAATCTTGCCTCTGCTTCTTGGTGGCCATGTACCTTGGCCAAGTTCCTTCACTTCTCTAAGTCTCAATTCCCTCTTTGGTAAAATGGAGATAGAAACAGAACCTATCTCACAGGGTGGTTGTGAGCATTAAATAATTATGCCAAATGCTTGGCACTGTGCCTAACACATGTGGCGTATCTGATAAATGTTTGCTACTACTGTTATCTGAATCTGCCAAGATGTCTGGAATTGCCAAGCTAAGGAAAGCATCTTTCTCCTCTACAAGGTGTCCGGGCCTCCTGGCAGCATGGGACGAGCAAGGAATGTCCCATTGCTTCTGACAGTTATCTCATCAGAAGAAAAACTGTGCTTTCTTCCTAGTCACTTGGCTTCTAGACGCAGCCCAGTTGTCTCTAGAGATTGCTGTGAGGGAATCTACAGGCTTCCATGCCGGTGGGGTCTGTATTCTTGTCTTGTCACAAAGAGAGGGGTTGGACAAAGAGAAATGAAGCTCTGTGGTATAGTGCCTGGTACTTGGTGAGGTCTCAGTGTCTACCTGTTCTCTCACTGGGAATGATGCCAAGTTAAGGGGAGATAAGGAGAAATGGTTTTCTAAACAGGACTTCCTGTTTCTTGACTTTCTGGAGAAGAGCCTGGGAATCCCAAGGAAGATCTGCGGAGTGGTGGTTGGGACGGGGGGCTTCTGTGGCTCACACTCTCAAACCAACAGATGTGCTTTATAGTGAGAGCCATTATAACTAAAGGCAGGAGGTGGGGGCACTGTGCAGCCCCCTCAGCTGGCTTCCTATTTGGGTGCCTCCCACTCCACCACTGTCACAAACATTGCACAAACCCCAGCACACACACAGCTGGAAGGGAGAGTGCTCTGTGGGCACCATGGAAGGTGATGGTCAGAGGGTTGCTCTATTCACACAGATGGTAAGAGTTATCTTTAAGGTTAAGTTTTCTTTGTGAAACTTGGGCTACTGCTGGGAAAAATCAAAGAATGAGGACTCAATAAGCTGTATAATTGTGTTCTGTTCACTCTTCTCAATGTGTATTATTTCACACCATTTAAAGTGGTTACATGAGACACACAGAGAAACACGGCACAGGAAGGGTGGGAGCATTAGAAGAGATAGCGAGCATCTCAAGGTCTGGCCCTTCCTAGGAACGGGACTGGCAAGCTGCAAAGAAGGTGGCCAACTTGCCCTCTACTGTGGCAGCCTTCCTCTCTCTCCTCACTGTGGCTAATTAGTTGCTGGGAGATAGCTTGTGCCTCCCTTTTTCATCTTCTCCAGAAGGCAACATCTTCATGGTTGGCTTCAAATGAATGATTTTAAGCAGATACACAGTGGGGGGTTATAATAAAAGGGTGTCACCTATTTCAGGGGCAAATATAAAAAACAAATGTGCTTTTATGGTTTTTCAGATCTGTTGCTTAATTCTAAGGGCATATTACAATGGTGTTTCTCTTATTTAATTGATTAAAAAGAATGCTTTTCATCCCTTTTGACAAAGTGAGCTGTGCTGAGTCATAATAGAGTGATATACACAAGAATGCACTCTCTGGAACTTAGAGAGAGCACTATATTGCTCTTCTTGGGGTGGAGGTGGAAGCTTGGGGGGAAGGGGAGGACTCATTCAATTGATTCAAGAAAACCAGAGGAGGAGACACACGGCCCTGAACTCCATAGCCTGAGGCATTGAGTCTATTCTCTTGGTTGCTGCCTGGTCCGCCCTGTGAGGTCCAAAGGGGAATTCAGTCAGGGGTCTCTTTCACTGCTCTGCAGTCTTAGCTGGCAGTTGACTTCCATCCTTCCTGCAGGACATGAAGGCCCAGCATGTTTCCCTCTGGCTCCTGGGCATAGTGCTCTTCCTGTGCTCAGTGCACACCCGAGGTTTCAGGAGATGTCTGATTTCCATGGACATGCGCCATGTTGAAGAGAGTTTCCAAGACATCAAAAAAGCCATTGTGAGTATGGGTTCTGGGTGAAGGTGTGGGTGGGCAAGGGGGCTTGCCACACTGTACATCCTAAGTTGAAGAGCAAGTACCTTCTCATTTTTTGTGTCTCAGGAAGGCATGGAACACTCATCACTTTATTTGTTCTTATGTCTTCCTCCACAGCAAGCTAAGGACACTTTCCAAAATGTCACTATCCTATCCACATCGGAGACCCTGCATAAGATCAAGGTATTGGTCTATTTCTGCTCTTTCCTGTACTGTTATTTTTTTACAATGAAGTTGCCCTGGGCTGAGAAAGAAATCTTCACCCTGTTCCCTTCTCTCTCCTAATCTCTAGAGTACTCTAAATGCTTCTGGCTTCTCATTAATTAACTCGTGTGTTAGGGCACACTCGTGTCTCCGGGACTCTGAAAACCCTGGGAGCCACCATTCTGTTGTCTGTATCTATGAGGATTTTATTTGTTGCTTTTTGTTTTATAGCCCCATAGATATAGACAGCAGAATAGTGGTTACTGGAGGGGAGAGGGAGGTGGGAGAGGGCAAAGAGGGTAAAGTGGGTCAAATATATGGTGACAGAACAAGACTAGGTTTTGGGTGGTGAGCACATAATAGAGTATACAGATGTTGTATTATAAAGTTGTACATCTGAAATTTATATAATGTCATTAACCATTGTTGATTCAATAAATTTAACTTTAAAAAAGAAGCCCCTGGGAAAAATTAAAGAAGTACCACTTACCTAGAAAGTGATTTAGGTGCCACATGTTCAAATGAGATATCTATGGCTTAGAGTGATTCTGGAAGGTTTCATGGGGAAACCAAGAAAATGAGCAGTGACTTAAAAGCTGAGTAGGCTGAGAGCTAGTGGATAAACAAAAGGAAATTGGTGTATAAGATCAGTGTGTGTGCCAGGGGAGAGTTAAGCAACCAGGCTTGGGGCACAGAGGACTTAAGGTGAAAGAGGATGAGATGGAAAATTATACTGGAGTTGTTTTACCAAGAACCTTACGTGTCAGGCTGAGCTTTGACCTTATACTAAAGGCAAGAAGGAGTCCCTATAGGTTTTTGAGCCCAAGGCTGTATGACCACAAAACCTTTAGAAAGGCAGTCTGATGATGTTCTTCGAGGCAGGCAAGCCAGTGAGATCAGTCCAATTGTCCAGACCAGAGTGATTAGAGTGTGTTACAAAATAGTTGGCTTTTGGGGTGAGAATTCCCTTTATAGAAGGGGTCACTGAGAAGTGCCCTTAGAAGTGAACTCCTTCAGTCCTTGTAAGAATTCTAGAAAGGTCCATTTTTTCCCAGTATTTATGATTATAAGGCGTATCTGCAATGTTTTACTTTCTCCTTGGGCTTCTCTGCATGAGATAATTCATCTAGTAAGTATTAGGCCTGGTTTATTTGTGGTAAACAGGGGTGTAGCCTTTTACTGAATGCTATTCCAGCCAACTGTATAAGAAACTCCCAGAAGATCACCGCTGGAAGTGACCCTAAAGACTAGTTATTCCAAAACCATAATTTTCAAATGACCAAACTGATACCTTGGGAGGGAGAATGGCTAGTTAGTGGTTGGGCCAGGCATAGAGCCCCATGTCTCATGCCTCTGTCTCCAAATTCTTCTCCTCTCAAGGTTTAGAAATGGCTGATGGGGCCTAAGGAAAAGGGTCAATGAGAATGCAGGTCTTTATTAATTTCTCTCTCCTGCCTTTCCTTCCTGATAAAACAAAGTTATGTCACATTGTCCCTTTGGTTGAGGGAACTGGCAGGAGTGATGAAAGAGCAGTGTTTTGTGTGCGTGCATGCGTGTGTGCGTGGCAAATAACATTTGCCATCTAGGAAAAGCTACCCCTGGGGCCAAGGAAGTTTTGTTGTCTTAATGTTAATGAAGATGAAAGCTCTATCCCGCTATAAACCCCTCCCTTCTCTCTCTCTATGCATAGGCTGAGCTATATATAAATCTCCTGCAGAGATCACTGATCTCAGGGTGGGTGCAAACTGCAAGAAGGAAACTTGGCTCCATCAGCTGCTCCGAGCTGTGCCCTGGGAATTTAGGAGCCCTCTGCCAGCAGCAGATCTGTCCAGGTGTTGACATTTCAGCAGCAGTCAGTTTCCATTCTTGCAAATCTCAGCTCCATCCAAATGATCCCTGTAGTTTAAAAAAGACAGACTGGAGGAGAGCCGAGCAGGGTGGCCAGGGTAAAGTAGTGTCATTGTAATAGAAGGAATATGTGCCCAACATATGCCTGGCACAGTCATTGAATAAATCCATGTTCACGGATAGGAGATGTTACAGATAGGCAGACACAGAGTAAGGAAGTACTTTTCAAGAAAGCTGCTCAAACATAGGTCCTTTCAGAGGGGAGATGCCTGATTCTGCAAGGGTTTAAACAGAAGTTAGTGATGACATGTTGGGGATGCTGTAGAGAGGATTCTGTGTCTGATTGGGCCCTATCTCTTGTTAATGTATCTCCTGGACCTTTAAAAAGAGCAGTGCACCCACAATCTCTCCTCAGTGCCTTTGTCTTAAGTAGATTCAGGGTACCAAGGGATGGGCACTCTGAAATCAATATGAATTTAAAAAAATAACTTTTAATTATGTCACTCCTTGCTGCTCTTACTCAAATTGGCTGCTTTGGTCTCTAAGTTAATAAAGAGAAGAGGGCCCTGGGGCTTTCTCTAATTTGTGTCTGTAGCCCTTAGATGTGTGCTGTGTGACCAAGAACCTCCTGGCGTTTTACGTGGACAGGGTGTTCAAGGACCATCAGGAGCTGGACCCCCAGATCTTGAGAAAAATCAGCAGCATTGCCAACTCTTTCCTCTACATGCAGAAAGTTCTGCAGCAGTGTGTGAGTCACTACATCAGAAGTCCACGCGTCTGTTCCTTGTCTGCCCTGGGGAGAGCCTAGGACATGCTAGTCTAGTTGCCTTCTGAAATGGTTCTTGAAGTCTAAGGAAATTCCCTCCCCTGTCTTCCAAAGGGAGAACCATCAACAGCCTCCTCCTGTGGTCACTCCTTGCCCAGGGCTTCCTCCCTGCTGACACCTTACCAGGCCCAGGTTTCCTCAAGGGTAATCCTCCTGGGATGAAAAATTAAGTCAAGGTATCCCTTTGGTGATCCCAGGACTGGCCTGTGAAAGGGGCATGCTAAGGATTCCAGGTTTATCAAAACATACCCCTAATTTCTTACTTTTTGGCCCTTTAATTTGTGTTTTCATACCAATTAACCTCCGGGTGGTTCCCTGATATAGCCTATCCCTAAGGATCACCTGCAAATTCATTGTTATCTATTAAAGTCAAACGTCAGAAGTAAAACCGAACTCAAACAAACCACCAAAAACTTAGGCCAGGAAAAGAATCCTGGGCTCTAGATCCATCCCTGCCAATGATTTCTTTGTGACTTTGTGGCAAGTTACTTCACCTCTCTCTGTCAGATTCTAAAATTGTTAGAAGAATCTGTGACCCCTGTCCCACTTGCATTAAGATTCATTGAACCAATTATTTAATGAACTAACCCAACAAATATTTGAGTGCCTGCCTTGTGGTGCTGCATTTAGAGTGGGGGCAAGGCAGATTTGGCACCTACTTTCCTTGCTCTTCCAGTCTGGTGGACTGTCAACTCAGAAAAGCCAAAGCTCTAGTCAAACACAAGGTGACTCTACAAACAGACTTCACTCCCCTCCTGTTGCTCCAAACTTAGTTCACTTACCTGACTCCCACCTTGGGAGGAAGGAGCAAAGTCACTCCGTGAGGGGTTGGGTGGAAAGGGTGGGCCAGGACAGAAAGATCCTCTGATGGGTGCTGCTTCCACTTTCTCACAGCAGGAGCAGAGGCTGTGTCCCTGCCGGGAGGAAGCCACCAACGCAACCAGAATCATCCACGGCAACTACCATCAGGTAAGGGCAGGGAAGAAGATGGGGATGATAAGTAGGAGCCTGACTAAGAGTACACCAAACCTTCTGCCTCCTCTCCACTCAAACTCTTTCATTTACTCAACAAGTTTTTATTGTAGCCTTTCCAGTTGTATGTGTCTGCAGAGAGTGTGTTGTTGGTCTTGCCTCATTTGCTAATTTCCTGGGATCCCCTTACCATTTTCCACCATTTTCTAATGCCCTTACATATCAGACCTAACCTGTATTAAGTTTTGAGGGAAAGCACATACTGTTTAAGATGGGAGTGATACAGAGAAAGCAAGATCCCCAGTGAATTGGAAGGTATAATGCATGAAGCATATTACCTGCCAGGTGTCACCGTGGCCAGCAACTGTCAGGAGTATTCTGTATGGTGCAGAAGAGCATGCTTCTTATGGAGCTATAGATGTGTGCCTCACTTGCAGGTGGAGGTAGAAGCGATGCCTCTTATGTGCAGCATTTGCAGATTTTGTTAAAATGCTGATTCTGGCTCCATAGGTCTGGAATGAGGCCCTGGATTTTGCATTCCATCCACAGTCTCAAATGATGTCAGTTATTTGAATAGCAGGGAGGCAGAAGAATTGTTCAGAGCTTGGCTTCTTTACGGAGAGGTTATACAGGATAATGTTATAACAATGGCTAAGAGTTGTATTGTTCTTACTATGAGCTGGGTATCATTGCAAGCACACAGCTGGTATAAACACATTTATCCCTTACAGCATTGCTCTGAGCCATTATCCACACTTGACAAATTAGGAAACTAAGGCACAAACAGGTTAAGTAACTTAACTACGTTCATACTGCAACTAAGTGGTGAAGGTAGGACTCGATCCCATGCTATCTGGCTCACAGGACGTACTTTTAGTCTGCAGAAGAAGAGGTAAAGTAAGTCAGGAGACTTGGGTCCTAGTTCCATTTTTGCTACCAACCAGTTGTGTGGCAGTGGGTAGGACACCAATCCTTAGGGACTTTGGTGCTTTACTATGTCAAATTGGGGACAACAAGATTTCCCTATCCCCTGCACAGAACCCTGGGGTTGAGACCTTTTAAAGCTAATGAGAAAAGGAAAATAAGCAAAAGAACTGTCCTAAAAGGCAAGTTTTTCTGTGAAAAAGAGGAAAAAGAAAAACTGAGGACAAAGAATGAAGAATTTTAAATTTTGTTTCTAAGTTGATGACATGATTTAACTGCTTGTTTGTGAAAAACAATTTGGGTCGCCTGTTGGGAAAATAATTTTGTGTGCTCTGCAAATATAATTGATGAATCAAAGGAAAACCTTGCAGGGACCAGAACGTGGAGAAAGTGCTTGGAAAATGATTACATGGCCTGAAAAGGCAGGTTCTCATGATTTCCCTGGTTTCAGCTGGAGGTCAGATCTGCTGCCGTCAAATCTCTGGGAGAACTGGGTGTCTTTCTGGCCTGGGTTGACAAGAATCATCAAGGAACTCCCGCTGCCTGAGGAGGAAGAATCCGATTACCCAGGGGCGCACAGCCCTGTGAGGCTTCCAGGAAGAGACAGTCTGCTTTGAAGGGAGAGAGATACGAAGGCCCTGTTTTATGCAAATCAGCATCATTTTGAAGAGAACTCTCTGGCCATTTGGAATTTTCTCCTCTGGGCCTGAGGGATGGAAGGTCAAAATCTAGGTTTGGACAGATCTCACCTGTAGCCAAAAGTCCCACAGGCTGGGCCCAGGCTGTCTGATCCCACCTGAAAATAGCCCAATAATCTACTGTCATATTTATAATGAAATGTGTTGTTCCAAAGGTCTTCTGGGCCATCCTGGAGGAAAAGGGTTGGCTTCCCCTTAATTTATTGTGAGGTTGTTTATCCCATGTCTGCGATGTGAGCTGAGCGATATCCTGTAGTGCATATTGTACTGCCTAATTTTTCTGAATAAACTCTTTCTTTTACTAATTAGTGAAAATGTCTTCTGATTGGGGGGTCACTTAAGGAATCATAAATGGCAACTATTAAAATGAATGGGACCTTAAAGAACATAAATAGATGGGGAAACTGAGGCCTGGAGAGGGATAAGAATTTACTCAGTGTCCCCAAGTGAGTTAATGCAGAGAAGGGTTCCGGACTGGGTCAGAAAAGTCTGTCCAGCAGCCGGTCCTCCACAGAATGATCAAGAAGATGCATAGAGGGCTTCTGACCACTGACTGCTTGTCTTCACTCTGCTTCAGATCTCTTCTTTCTCTGTGTCTTTGCTTTGCTCTCTGTCTGAATTTCTCTCTTTGTCTTTCTGCATCCTTTCTTTCTTACTGCTCCCAATCTACATACATCTTCTCTGACCCTAAGTGTTTCATGGGTATATATGCTGGGCTAGAGAAGAATGTTTCTGATGGAGAGATGGTTGTCGTGGTGACAAAACTGAGTACAGCCCCAGGCATGGGATATCCTGGGTAGAGCAGTTCGGGCTCAAGCTACAATGGAGAGAGGCCAAAGTGGCCACCAACTTCTAGATGGACACTGCTTAGATAGTTAATGACAATAACAGCTGATGCTTAGTGAGCATCTGATATGTGACAGGTGCTGAAATAACCACTTTATACTCACTACCCTGGGTTGGTATCTACTGTGACTGACTGGCTAAAGCATCCTTTCTTATTTCTACCTGAGGAAGAGATTTCTCAGAGCATGCTTTAGTGGACAGAGCAGGGCCTCTGAAGTCAGACAGACTTGGTTCCAAGCTTATGTGACTTTGAACAAATTAGTTATGTCCCTAAGTTTCAGTGTCCTCGTCTGTAAAATGGAGATACAACACCAGTCTCAAAGTGTTGCTGTGAGCATCAGGTGAGGTGAAGCCCCCCTCAATCCCTATTTTCCCCCACTGTAACCCCAGTAGGGAGTGGCTGCATAGTGTAGTATGAAGAGCACCAAGCTAGGATCCAGGTCTGGTTCCAAAGCTTCTCCTGCCGTGAATTGCTGGGGGCAGGTCACTATATTTCTTCAGTTCTTAGTAATCTGTATTGTAGACACTGACTCCTATACGATCTACTGTGTATGATAATTTAAAAGCCAGAGTCATTCCGATGGCTTAGGGAGCCCTCCTGTCTGAACACACTGCCTGCTCCGCTCAAACCCTGCACCCTCCTGCTTGCCTAGCTCACTCCAACCCAGCCGTATGGGCCCCTTTGTGCTCCTCACACACCCCAGCTATTCTTACCTTGGGGCCATTGCACTCTGCAGGCACTCACATATGTAAACTGAGGTAGGGCTGAAAAAATGTCCGGTGTTACATTTTAATGGGATTAATAAGCTGTTATGAGGAAGCAAGTCCTCTGCTGAAGACTCAACCTTTTCAAGGTGACCTTGGATAGACCTCCATCCTGAGCCCAATGGATGATGGCAGGACTGGCTTCATCATGGCATTTCTGTGTCTCACTACTGCCTTGTGGCATGTCTCCTCCAGATGCCTGCATACCCTTCAGCCTTACTAACAAGGTATCCTATTGAAGTATAAAACCCCAGCCCCAGTTTTAGCACATCTTATACCACTTTCCTGCTTTCCCAGTGCATTATTTCATGATCTGTTCCTTTACTCAGTTGTAAGCTACATGAGGGTGAGGACAGTTTGATTTCCTCATTGTCTGGCACTTACAGCATTTCTTGAATAAATGATCTGATAAAATAAAACAGTACTAGCAAGCATTTATATTGTGCTTTCTTTGGGTCAGGCAATAATCTAAGAAATATGTATATTATGGTATGAAGATATATATCTCATTTAAATCTCATGACATTTCTACAGAAGTTCTGAAGATGAAATAAAATAAAAAAGGCCATGTCAGTGAATGCTAGCAATACAGATAATAAAACACTGAGGAGGAAACCAGGGCACAGAGTTTAAGTAACTTACCTGAAGTCACACAGCTCATGAGCAGCAGAGCCATGGGCTTTGAAACCAGGCAACCTGGTGCCATAATGAACTATAACATCAACAACAATGTATACATGTTGAGCACTCAGAATGTGCCAGGTACTAAGGTGAAACCTACGCCTTCTTTATTCCTCATAATAATCCTCTAAGGTAAAGGTTATTGACCACCCAATTAAACAGATGAAGTCTGAAGTGTACTAAGCTTCAACAACACACCTAGGGTCATACAGTCCTAGTTATGGGTCGAGATTTGTTAAATGAATTAAACAAGCAAGTCATTAGATGGAGGCGAGACTCATGCCCTGGCAGCCTATGTGAGCAAACTCAAATCTAAGCTTGGAAATGCCTCAAGTTGTGAAATCGAAGCACTCAGGACAGCCATTCCCAAACAGCTAGGAAGAATTTAAGCTATAGCCAACCAAATATGCAATTTCCTTTCTGTGTTTCTGCACCTTCTCTATATGAGTCTTTTCCCTGACTCCTGTTGGCACACCCCTTCTGGTTTGGCACCGCCTGATTCAAATAGATTTTTGATCAAATAAACTTGTAAAGTTTTTGATATACCTCAGTTTATCTTTTAACATCTCCAAACTCAGAGTGTCCTACTCCAAAGCCTGGGCCCTCAATCACCATGAAATGTGACCTGCACACCTTGCATGCATGCATGCTGGGAGGCTGGGATGGAGGAGCCTTGCTGGCATAATGAGCTGTGCTCACATGAAAGAAATATTGTTCTATCAACGGTTGTAGAGGAGGAGGAGAGGGGGCAGGAGGGGGAGGAGGAAGTACTGAAGGCATCTTTCTCTCTCTCATTTTCTTATATCTCTTGCCTGCTTACTTCACTTTGACTACTTCATTTGTCTACCTGTACTTTCTCTCCTTCTAGACTTGAAGAATGTGTCATGACTCTTATAGTTCTGAGTTGTGTTTTTGTTTTTGGTGTTGTTGTTCTTTCTTGTTTTTGTTTTCACAGAGCTAGTGTTTACTAAATACCTGCTAAGGAGCCAAGTGTAAAATTCTCTCCCAAATCATATCTTCTCTGTCCTCCATCAGCCCCTAGCAGCACCTTGAGAGATCTATAGTTCGTGATCAATTGCTAAGGTGCAGAGAGGAGGGAACCCATAGCTTGTGTAAGACTGTGCCAGGCACTTTCAAGCCTCAGAGGAGCTGAGGAGGTTAGAGGTCTGATTCCCATGTGACCAATGAAGGCTCCTGAGGCTCAGGGAGGTAGGGGACTTGGTGACCTGGCTAAGGGATGGCAGATTCAGAAAGTGAGCCCAGATCTGGTCTTCCTGGCTCCAGTGCTCTCTCTTCTTGCCCTTGGGGGAGTTCACTTTGTTGTGCCCAAAGCTATATAACCCAGGGCCCAGGCGACTACACTGGATGCCAGCAATGCAAACCATTAAACCCACATGCACAAAAAGGGGCCTGGACTTACTGGCAGCAAGTCTGTGAAGTTGCATGTGAATTTATGGACCAACACAGAGCAAAGAAGCAGAGGCCGACTTTTGAGTGTGTTACACGATGTTCCTGCCCAGCTGAGCATCTGGGCTCCTCCTGGAGGACAATCTATCTTCCTTCCATCCTGTAGAGCAAATTGTTGACAGCCACACATGTTCAGTGCAGTGTTTTTTAGCACTTGCTCAGAAATTTGGGTAAATGGATAAAAGGAAAGGTTTTTATGTGAAATTCTTATCCTGTTACTTATTGTATGACCTTGGGCAATTTATTTAATCTGAGGCTCATTTTTCTCATCTGTACAAATGCAGGAGAGAGTTGCTTCATGGAACTGTTACGAGGATTTGAGACCCATTTATAGTAGATATAGAGTAGGTGGTCATTGAAAATAATGGTTGTTGCTATTTAGTGATTCTCAATTTTTCTAATTTTATTTCCATAAAACACTGTTGTTTTGGGAAAGCCTTCCTCTTACAAACTCAAGGGTCCTACTCCACTTATACATATTTTGAACTAGCAGGTGAGACAAAGCATAAGACACTGGCCCGGGCCAGCAGGGCTTTCCTCAAGGTCGGCATCTCCAGGAGGCCCTTGGCCAGCTCCCTGATATGGGTGCTTACCATTCTGTGTGGTAAGGCTCCAGACAGCCTTTCTGATTCTCCCTGCTTCTTAAACACCCCTCCGACAGGCTTGCCTGCTCTCTGTCCTTCCTCTGTCACAGACGCATCCCATTGTAGGACTGTTCCTTGACTCTGTCTGAACTTTGTTTTGCTTATGCTTAGCACAATGTCTGGCAAACACCAATCACTTGATATTCCCTATGCAGCTGTGAATGAATGTCTGATTATGAGTGGCAGAAGCAAACTAATGGTTGATGGAGGTTTAGGGGTCAGTGTATCACATTTGGCCAAGGAGTTTGAGAGAGGATGAATTCTTAAAAATTGTTATGAGCTCTAGAGTGTTATAGAGATAGTCTACCTTCAGTTCTATTACTAAAAGACACTCAGTTAGTCCAGTAGACTACAACCAAACAACAAAAGATCCTGTGGGGTGGCTGTCCTATTTCTACCCCAGTCTAAATTTAACCTCTCAAGAGCCTTCACCCCACCCCCAGGGAAGGAAGCAGTTCCTCCTTCTCCTTCTTCTCCACCCCCACTCCTGGTTATGTTCCCTGAGACCCAGAGTAGTTATCCAGTTCTTGACATGTCAGAGATATCTTATAGTTCATTTCCTCTCTCTAGGGACTGAGCTCTTTAGGGACAGTTACTTTGTGAATGGTTGCACTCAGTAAATAAATGTACCTTGAATAAATGAATAAATGAATGAATGAATGAATGCATGCATGAGTGAAGCAAAGGCAACTCCAGTTGTCTAGGCAGAGCCCTGCTGGAGGAAACCTATAGTTGTGTCTTTTGGATTTAGGAATCTCTCAGGCTTCCTCTTATCCTCCACTGGGCTCTCTTCCCCTTGTTTGGTATCCCTGTTTCTGGTACATATCAAGGAGAGTTTTCCCTTCTGTTTGGCCTTCCTGGCTTTGGTTTTGATTTGCCCTGGATTGTTGTCTTATGGTCTTTAACTCCACATCCTGAAACCCAAAGGTCAGTGCCTTCTACCCTTCTACTAGGCTACCAGCCTTTTGTTTATCTCGCTAACCTGGGCACCAACTTACCTGGAAGTGACATGTTCCAGCAGCATTGTAAGTGCGGAGAAAGAACTCAAGAAGCACTGACATCATGTCTTCTTCCTCACCTCCTCAGCACCTCCAAAATATCCCCCACACCTAGCCCAAGAAGAGCACGGTGCAACTCTAGGTGTGATACTTCTGGGGCAGAGTACAGATAACATCTCTCTGTGGAAACCTTTGGGGTGGTTGTGCTGTGGCAATGGCATTATCCCCAGGTGGCTGGAAATGATGTCTGATGTGAGAATTAGTGGGTTTCAGGGAACCAGTAAGTTAAAAAAGTACTTTGAATTTTGTTAGGGAAATGCATCAATAAGCAAGTCTCTTGAGCCCTGTGAGGTGTGTCATGTTGATCTAGATTCTGAGCAGGTTAGCAAAGGAAAGCAGCCATTTATTCTTAGAGTTGCCAAGTCTCAGAGTGCAGCTTCCTCAGAGTGATTGCATTCACCCTCTTCAACCATCTTCAAACCCTGCCCTTTTCCCCATCCAACACCCACAGGTACCTCATCCTTCAGGTACAGAAATGTTCTTTGCTCTCAGGAATTTTGTTCTAGACTTTTTTTTTTTCCTGTAAGGAGTAAGTGAGAAGACACTTTTCCTTCCTTCCTTCCTTCCTTCCTTCCTTCCTTCCTTCCTTCCTTCCTTCTTTCTTTCTTTCTTTCTTTCTTTCTTTTCTTTCTTTGCCGTAAGGAGTAAGTATCTTGGAGTAAGGAATCTTCTGCTCCTACCACAGTCTCTCCTCCTCCAAAGCTTATAGAAACACTTTTTCAAAATGTTCCTCAAACTGAACTTTCTCCAAGAAACCAGCCCAGATATCCTCCTTGTCCCTCAGAAGTAACCTCAACCTCTCAGCCCCCATCCCTAGCCCACCCCTCAAAGCCCATGATGAACGCAGACTCTGGATTTAAATAGCCTCATTTTTCTCAGACTCTGTGTCACAACTGCAAAGGTATGGTTGCCATACCCATGGGCCTTTGCACCTGCCATAAAAGCCAGGAATCTTAACATTTTGTGTGCCATGGACCCCTTTGGCACACCAACAAAGCCTACTCAGACTATTTCTAAATGCAGGAAATAAAATACATAGCATTACAAAAGAAACTAATTTTATTAAAACACAGCTATCAAAATATGGAAATGACAATAGGCAGTATATACTAACAAGATCCAGTATTAATTAACAAAATCCAGCAGCAGGCCCACCAAGTACTGGCATCTCTAAGTTGTGAGGAGCATAATGATATTTTGAGGTGTTTGAAACAACAGTAACACAATATAAAATATCTATGATTTCTATCAGTGACAATGTCACAGGTACTGCTAATACTACTGTGGTTTGCATTTGTTTCCTAGCCCCACTATCAAAGAAAATGCTTTGACTAGAGGTTAGTGGGGAAAAGAAAGGACATGGGTTTTTTGTCCTTCTACCTTTTCCCAAGTTAAGAACTCTATGATTTCTATCAGTGACAATCAGATATCAGATATCTATGATTTCTATCAGTGACAATGTCACAGGTACTGACAATCAGGTCTGACAATCAGACATCCGATATCTATGATTTCTATCAGTGACAATGTCACAGGTACTGCTAATACTACTGTGGTTTGCATTTGTTTCCTAGCCCCACTATCAAAGAAAATGCTTTGACTAGAGGTTAGTGGGGGAAAGAAAGGACATGGGTTTTTTGTCCTTCTACCTTTTCCCAAGTTAAGAACTCCTACATTAGACAGAAAGTCTGTTCCCCTACAATGCTCTGAGGTCCCAAGAGACTCTGAATTTAAATAGCCTCATTTTTAGCTTTGGGTTATTTAGCGCAGGGCCCACACACGGACAGTCTCCATGCTTGTTTGTGGAATTAAAAGGAAAAGCATTGCATATACCACTATTCTCTGAGGTGAGAAAACTGTTAATTCAAGAGTACATCTGGATTTCTGTTCCTAGACTTCATGTCCAGGAGAGGCTTTTCCAGGGGCTCCTACTTTGAAGGCTGGGAGCAGGGGGAGTGAGCCAATTTTGGGGACCCAGCTATGTCGCAGGAGTTGTCAGGAGAAAGAATGACAGCAAGTTGAGCTGGTTAAACAGAGTACAGTGGAAAAATGCAGGAAAGGGAAATGACGTCACTCATTTTGTTGCCTTTGAGGACAGGGAACCGAAAATGTGCACTTCTGAGAGAGTCGGCTGCTCCGCCCATCCCCACCCTGCAGGGTGGTGGCAGGGGCTGTCTGGCATAGCTCCCAGCACTGCATGTCTGGCAGTGGGAAGGTCTCTACCTGGCCACCAGTGAGCTGAGGTTCTTCCTCCTCAGAACCCAGAGGCCAGTGTCTCCCTGCAAAGTGATGCAACTGGGCAGGAAAATCAGATGCCAGCAACCGTGACGTCCTCGCTGTAGACAGGGAAAACCCTGAACTGCAAACTCAGGACTTGCCGTGGGAAAAAAGGAGTGGCTGGGTTTTCTTCTTGGTTTCTAGCAAACTATTTCCTGCTCAAAATTGGCTTGTTTAGAAAGCTGAGTTTGTTTCATAAGAAGGGATTCTTTTTCTCTCTTCTCTGTCCAGCTTATCTATTTAATTACCTGGCACTAACTCTGTGCTGACCTCAGTTTTGAAACCCTAAAGTTTTACTTCTTAAAGTTTGCTTCATGTGCTCATGAAATGTATCTGCATTTCTCCACCACAGGCACATCATCCCCCTTCCATTCCACGCAAGCACAAACAATGTGCCAAGCACTGAGCTGCCCTTGAAGACCTCATGGTTACTGCACAGCTATTACTATGTCTCTTCCTCACTGTAAGACCCTTCATGGCTCCCTAGTGCCTCAGGAGGGAAACAAAGATAATAGAATGAAAAGGCCAAACTGAGTTGCACTTAAATAATTTATTTCTCCAGAACTCACAGATGGGGAAACTGAGGCTCAGAGAAGGGAAATGATTGTTTTTAGGACCACAAAGTGGGCTGAAGGTAAGTCTAGAGCTAGAATATGGGTTTCTAGACTCCAAGTTGAATTTGCATTCCTTGTCATGTATTCTTGGTCCTTGGTGATAAAACCATATTTTCAACTTGATCGCCTACTGTTTCTCCACACAAAATCCAGCTCCAGTAAAGATAGTCCTCAAATACACTATAAGTTTTGTTAACCTGGTCATTTTTGTCCTGAATGCCCTTTGTCCGGCTCCTTCTCCTCCCTGCCTCTCTCCAGCATCTTTGTCCATTTAAGTTCTTTCATCCTTCAAGGCTCAGCTCAAACTCTTCCCTATATGAGCCCTCCCTCCTCTCTACTGCTTGGCACATGCTTTCTGCTCTCACCGGATACTGACTTTCTTTGTGGTCATGCAAGCACATGCTTTATGCCTCCATGAGAATATAAGCAACTAGGGGCCCGAGACCTGCCTGAGGCATCCCTGATCCTCACAGCATCCCTGATCCTCACAGCATCCAGCACTGTCTTGCACATAATGAGCATTTAGTAAATGTTTATGGAAAGAATGGCTTTTAAAATCTATTCTATCAGATGGGAGTAAATAAAAATCACCTGTTGTGCTTAAAGGTTTACATAACTGTGCATATATATAAAATCCTCCTGCCAACTCAGTGAGCCAGATAGGCAAGGTGGGTTTTACTCTCCATTTTATTGATGAACCAGTGGGCTCATAAAATGTATAAGGGTGAGTCTTGGGTCACCCAAAGTCACCCTGAAAGTTGGTGGTAAGAAAGTAAGTATTGAGTTGGTTCTCCTGACCCGCAGTCCCATGTGACCTTCAGTGCCAACACCTTCTACATGCTTTCCACTGAAGAGTCAGTTTTTCTGCCAGAATTATGGTGGGAAAAGTTTCTCTTGGTCTCATTTTCAAAAGACAATGCTTTTTACAGGAGAATAGTGAGTTTACAGGAGTTCATAGTGAGTCAAGAGTATCCTTTTTTGGGAAGAACACTTGCTTTAACTCCTAGGTCTTGTAGCCAGAGGGGCCTTCAGCAAACCATAGTTTCCCCATTTGTAAAATGAGGGAGTTAGACTGGATGCACTTGAAGTCACTTGTAGCTCTAACGGTCTAGGGGTGATAGTCTATTATCAGGTAAGGAAATTCTTACCATTTCTTAACCCAGAAGATCCATAAACTGTGTAGGTCTTACTGGAGAGGATATTGTGCGGGGGAGTCCCTGGGCTCACCGCAATCAAATTATGGAGCACAGGCACTGCAGGCCATTGTCTTCTCCAGAAAACCTGGGATTGTACCAGCAGTCAGGGGCCTGCTTGCAAAGGGCAGAGACTCACAATAATACCCCGTTTTACTTTTATCTTTCTGTGACAACTTGAGGTGGAAGGTCACACTTGGGAAGGTGTGCCAATTATTTCTAATTGTTTCTGGTGATCATTTGTCATACTGTGTTAACTCGTTCTTAAACATGATATGATTAAAATTAATTTTCTAAGAAGAAGGCAGTACATTTCATTTTATTGGAAAGTTTGAAAACCTTCTGATTTAGGGACTTGAATTTATTGTTTGCCTCACAAACTCCATAACCACACCCATCCTGTTTATCGCCTATGGGATAGGCCCTTCAGCATCTGGGTATTGCCTATGAGAGCATAGAATTATTCCAGTGATTCAGGATTCCTAGAAGGGATGATGGAAAGTGCCAGAGGGAGAGGGGTTCTTTCTGTTAGTGTAGATTCAGAGCATTAATTCAGAGGTCCTCAGGCAGGTGAGATGGGCAGTCTCTTCTCTTAACTGGACATACTATTGGGACTCTTCCTTATATGTAGGCCCAGAAATAAAATTAGGAATCTGTTTTCTGGACCCCCTTTTCCACAACTTTTCTAGGGCCCTGTTGTTCCTGAGGATACCCAGTTTAATGTAAAGAGTAATGAATTAAAAATTAGAAAACCTAGGTGAAGTTTCCATTCTGCCACTAACCCACCTTAATCTTCATGTTGCCTTCTGGGCCTTATTATCCTCACAACAACACTAGGAAAAGATGCTATATTTTTAGTACATTCTGTTACTTATTGGGTGGGTGAACTTGGGTAAAACCATTCAACCTCTAAGCTTAAGTTTCTTCATTGGAAAATTGAATTATAAGATGTGTCTCATAGAAATAACAATATATTCAACACAAATTTATCAAAAACTTATCATGAATTAGGATCCATTCCAGGTGTTTGTAATATAGGGGTGGATAAGACAGATACAAGTATAGCCCTCCAGAAGCTTATGTTCTTAGTGGGATTTTCCAAAAATTAAATGAGAATATCTATATTAAATACATATTAGTAGATATACATTGTATGTTATATACATATATTGTATTATAGATATATATATATATGATTACAGTGTACACAGTTTTTACTATGTAAGCCCAGGTAACCAGTAAGCCCAGGATATTCTATGTATTGTCACAACAATAATTTTTAGGTTGAACCACATGACAGTGCTAATATTAGACAGTTTTGAACTACACAGATAGAAATTGCATGTAGTTCAACCTAGTTATATTTTACTATCCTTGATTCCTCCTTACTCTAACCTACATATTTAATTAGTCTCTATTTTCTTAAAATGTACTCAAATTCTCTTAAGTCCACCCACATCTACTTCTCTACTGTTACTAGTTCAGGCCATAGTTAAGTCTCTTTCTGGGAAGGGCCATTTTTGCCTTCGGAATTGGTGTTTAAGTAGAGAGAATGGTTAGGGGAAGGTACAAAAAATTTTGTAGAGGAAGTGAGCTGAATTGGTGTCAGTGCAGAGAATGGAATGGGATCTGTTCAACAGATTTTGAAAAAATAAAGTATTTTGATATAGAATAAGGAGACACTTGATTATTCAAGTAAAATTGGGATTGAACAAGAATGATTAAGTTTAATTCATTGTTACAGGTAACTTAAAGCAATTGTGTTCTTCTTGGCTAATGAAAAGGAAGTGACTGGCGTGGGCACTGCTTATACTTCCTGAAAATCTTGATTTCAAATATTCTTGTTAGGTCATGTTTCTCAGTTTTACTTTAATCATTTATAGCTGATTATGAGAAAGTGTTTACTCAGCACCAATAATGAAAAAAAGGCATGAGCTCAACAGATATTTAGAGGAGATATTCATACATATTTTCAACATGTATCAAACATTACAATGAAAAGTTATGGTCTTCATTTCAAGGAACTTTAGGAGAACATTAAAAGACACTGAAAAGAGTGTTCTGATCCAAAGGTAGAGAAGCAAAGAATTGTAGTGAGATTAAATGTAAGAACTGGAAAGGAATTTATAGATTATTTCATGTATAAAATTTTATAAAATATTTTATAAAATATAAAATATTGCTCTCATGTTACAAATATGTAAATCCAAAAAGATGAACTAATATGTTAAAGTCATTCTGTAGACTATGGAATCCTGGGACTCAAATATAGGACTTTAGAGCTGTAGCTATTAAGTAAGAAATAACTTGGAAAGGAATATATTATAATCTCTACCATCTTGATAATTTTTAGAGTGTTAAACATGACATGTAGTTCATCTCAGTACTTTGATTTAATCTTGCCAAAATGTGGTCCTACCAGACTGATTAGTCCCTCTATAAAAAAAATCTTTCAGTGTCGTCTGGGAGAAAAGACTAAGGTCCATGAAACACAGGGCAACATTAGACTCTCTCAAATGCCAAAGAAAAATCTGCTATTGGAAGTCAGAGAAGTGTGGGATTGGTATGATCTGGAGTAGTTCAAGAATAAGGAATTGGGGCCCATTCTTTAATAATGAGTGGAAGGAGAGAAGGATGGCCATTGTTGGAGCAACATGGTGGTAATAGCCAAAACAAAGGAGAAATGGCAGGAGTGAGCCCACTGTGTCTCCAGTTGGGGAGAAGCCTGGTTATGGAGGATTGGCATTAAAGGAGAGGACAAAAACACCTACTGGAATCAATTCTCTTCTAGTTCTCTAATTCAGTGATTTTTTTCTGTCCTAATTACCATTGGGAGGGAGCCAGAAAGAAAGAGCCCATCTTTTATCCAACTGTAACCAATAACCTCCTAAGAACTGCTTCTTAGAAGTGTTGAGGTAATCCTGCCACCAGTTAAACTGTCTTTGGATGGGAGGAAGTGCTATACACCAGAGAAATTCCAGGGGAGTTTCAGCCCTCACCTGTGTGAGCTCACTTCCTTCATGTGTCACATATATAAATAATCAGAAAGCCTCTTAGCTTTGAAACAGACTCCTAGGATATCAGAAGCAACAGCCCTTCCTGAGCTCAGGTAAGAGAACTCTACCTACACTATCTACTGTTCTGGGGATCAGCCCAGTTCTCCCAATCATCTACCACAATGTGTTCAAAGTCACATCTAAAGGAGCTTTTTCTATTAGGAAAAAATATCCTAGAGGGTAGGGAATTGTCATGTTTATCTTTGTATTTCAGTACCTAGCCCAATATTCAAGATAGTAGGTGCCCAATAAATGCTGATTAAATTGTTGAACTTATCATATATTTACTACACACCTACTACATTCAAGGCAAACTAATGTCATTCTTTATTTAAAATGAATTAATCACTCATTATATGCTAGGTGTATAAATTATACTTTATTTTATTTAAATGTCAAAACAAATTCTGGGGTAAGTTTAATTATCACCATTTTGGGGCCAAGACAAAAACCCAGAGAGATGAGTTGACTTGTCTAAGCTCCCAGAGATGCAGGGTGACTAACTCATCCTGGTTTATCTGTGATGTCTGGTTTTAAAATGGAAAGTCCTGTGTCTCAGGTACGCCCTAGGTCCTGGGCAAACTGGGACAACCTACATTGATGGGAACTTGTGGGAGAAGGGATATGAACCCAGTTCTCTTGTCTCCAAACACAGAGTTCTAATTCTTTTGGGTTTGGTTTATTTATTCCTTTTTCCACGTTGGCAGTATCTCGGGTGGACATGGACATAAAATATACCTAGCACATTGCCAGGCATGCAGGGAAGAGTTCAGTAAGTGGTGATGATTATCAGTGTTGTGCCCAGCCATACTGGAGCCTAAGGCAAAAAAGGAAAGACATACACTCCTAAACATAAGTTTTTATGTATTTTATGTATGTTATTTTCCCCAAAACATTAAAGTAGTTGAAAAATATTGAAAAATTTAAAAGTAGCTATATTACAACTCACAACATTATTGCGAGTTTAAACACTTTATTTAAGCCCCACACAGAATTTATTATGATTTTACTTTCCTGGTGAAGACTCATCACTAGTATTTTTATCATATAGTTCTGGGAAAAAATTAATCACTAAAGATACATAAAAACATATACTGTATGTAAGTAGATAGGAGTACTCATTTTCCCTTTGGTCTTGGGTTCCAATACAGCTTAGCAAGACACTATCAGATTCTGTCCTTATTTAAAATATTGATATTTTGTTTATTATGATTTTTTCATTGATTTTGATATTGCATTAAAATATTATGTATATTGACCACTGAGACTTTGTGCCCCCTAAAATTTTGTGCCTGAAGTAAGTGCTTACTCTCCTGGCCTTAACCCCAACCCATTATTACTTCACCTTAAAACTGAGCGAAGACTATAAAGTGCCACCTTATGAACAAAGGCTCTCCCCAAGAAGAAATGAGTTTTCCTCTGTCTTTCTTCTCTGTATTTGGTATCATTTGATCTTCAGCCAGATTTAAAGTTCCAGGAAAGTGTGCTCTTGGATTCATCCCAGGTGTACCTGACTGCAGTCTTCCTGCAGAGGGCACTGCAGAGTAGACACTGCAGGAGGGTGGAGAAGTGTTAGGTGGAACTGGGCAGATTGCCCATTTGATCTTGCCTTCCCCTGGCAGTAAGATTATTACGAAGTCATTGACTTTCTATTTGCCTTCTGGGCTGAGATAAATGTCTCTCACCAAATGAGTGATTTGATCTCAGACAAATGTCAAACAGAGCTAAGCTCCTCTGCCCTGAGGTGGCCATAAAATCCAATTTTGTTTCTGGTGGCTTGGCAACAGCTTCTGTGAGTTCTGTTTTCCCCGTTTCCCCGAAGGTTTAAAGGGATCAGAAGAGTGAGCTATACTGGCATTCCGGAAGGGAAGACATATACGTCAATTCACAGAAACAAGTTTTGACATTTTCCCTGAGATGTCATCCTCTATCTACTCACTGCTTGCTTTTCCAGGCCTTACCTGCTGGGCAATGATGATGGGGTTAGGATGGGGACAGAATAAAGGAGCAGGGACCTGTAGCACCAACTCACACTCAGATCCTGAGCAAGCAAAGGAAGGCTCTTCTTTGAGGAGGCTCAGCATTTTTTCTCAGTAAGTTAGATGAATGCACCAGACTGTAGGAAGCCAGATAAAAATATTAAGTTTCACCCTCATGAGACATCTGGAAGAGGCAGGTCTCTGGTGACTGTATTGGCTTCTTAAGGCATGAGATGGGGGAAATCAGTAAGTCACACTTTTTCCTTTGAATTCCTAGCCCCTGTGGTCTCCAGATTCTGCCACAAGATGAAAGGTTCTGGTCTCCGCCACTGCCTTTTCTTGGCTGTGTTTTATCTCTTCTGGATGCCTTCTGCTGGGCTGAAGACACTCCATTTGGGAAGCTGCGTGATCACCACAGACCTTCAGGAAATGCAAAATGGATTTTCTGAGATACGGGACAGTGTGGTATGTGGGGGAGGCAACTCCCAATTTTGTAGCTGCTTCTCTCCTTCTCTACTTATCTTCCTCTGTCTCTCAGCAGCATGGTCACAAAAAGAGGCAGGTTGGTGACTCCTTACCAGAAAGATGCATTCCCAAGAAACATCTGTAGTTCATGATATAGAAATGTTTTTGGAAAGGGACACTGGGTCATGGCGAGGAGGGGATGAGAGGTCTTCATGTCTAAGTCCCTGGCAACCATCAATGACCGATCATTTCTTGCCTTGCCTTCTTCTGTTTAGCAAGCCAAAGATGAAATCATTGATCTCAGAATCTTGAGGAAGACTGAGTCGTTGCAAGACACGAAGGTATGTGCTTGGCTCATAGGAGTTCTGGGAGGAAATATGGACTACAGGCAACTCTATCCCCCTGAGTCTAGTCCCTGGACACCCTCCCCCCACCAATATGCCAATCTTTTTTTGTAGCCTGCAGATCAATGCTGCCTCCTCCGCCATATACTGAGACTCTACCTGGACACGGTATTCAAAAACTATCTGACCTCTGACCACCATATCCTCCGAAAGATCAGCAGTCTTGCCAACTCTTTTCTTACTGTCAAAAAGGACCTCCGACTCTGTGTGAGTAATGGTCTAGAGTAAAAGGATTCATCTCAGCACACAGCTTTGGTGACTTAGCAACTAAACTCTTTTTTATTTCTGTTTAATAGATGGAAAAAACTGAGTTCAAAAGTTCTAATAATCTGTGTTGAGCCATATGACTAAGTAATAAGAACTCAGTTTTACTGACTTGTGGATATATGCTCCATGTAAAAAGTCTAAAGAACTATAAAATGCTAGCTGTTTAATGTTAATGACAATTATCTTATTTATGGAATTAAGGTGAGGGATCTGATGGTGTGTGTACTAGTGCATACAGGGTCCAAGCAGCCAATCATCAGGCCATTGGATTCAATCTCAAGATAGGGCCTGAGTAGTATTTATTAACTCAATTTTCTCTTTCATGGGGGCTCTCTGGGAAAGGGTAGAACAGAGCTGACATGGGGGGTACAGGCCAGATGGAATACTATGATCGCAAACTCCTTCAGAGCTACCTGTTTCTAAAAAGAAGCAATGAACTCTCTAGTTGAACCTAAAAAGCTGGCTTCCTCTTCTATAGATGATTAGGTTAATGATCCCAAATACTGAGGCCTGAAAAGACTTTTCTGTAAGAATGAAGTATCTATACAAAGAGGAGAATTCTCATTTCTTTCATGTCAATGGCAGGAAATCAGAATATTTAATAAAATCTACCGTTCTTCGGCATTCTTTTCAGCATGCCCATATGACATGCCCTTGTGGGGAGGAAGCAGTGAAGAAATACAGCCAGATTCTGCATCACTTCGAAGAGGTATACGGAATTTTGGCCTTGGTTGGGATGAATGTGTTTTTAGAACTGAGGTCATAGATGGGTGGGATGGGTATTCATACTGATAGGATTCCAGTAGCCCTCAGATTAATAGCCCTCTGAGGTCACGTGGACTATCTCTCTGCTTTATCAGGCTCCAGAAGGGTGCTATCTCTGGAACATGCTTTGAGAAATAAAAGGGAATGGCAGTGATTCAATCAAGTCGCTCCAGAGACATATGATCTTCCTCCCGCACAAACAAGAGACTGTAGTTTTCCAATATTCACACACTCATACATACCCTCAAATACAGTCACTCACAAGTTCCCACAAGCCCACACCACACTGTTTCTCATTTCAATGACTTTGTACATCTGCCAGGAGGCCTGGAGTCCATTCTTCACCAACTAAGTCCATGCGTCCTTTAAGACTTGGTCTAGGCATCACCTTCGAGAAGGTGCTGCAACTTCTCTGAGTTTAGTGCCTCCACTGTCATCCTGTGTGGACTCCATCACTTACTCGCCACACTACGTTTTAATTGCCCCTTCTGCCTGTCTCCCTCACTAGACTGTTGTACGATTCATCTCCAGATCCCAGCCCAGCCCAGTGCTTAGCACAATAAACATTTGTTCAATTGAAGTGTGCAGAGCAGGCAACTCCTGTGCACACGTGCACGTGCACACACACATACACATGCCTTTTCGAAAAGCAGCCTCATTGCTTTGATTTCTGTGATGTGAGGAGGCTTGGGTTGCACTGTCAATTCTGCTACTCCCTAGGGCCTCAGTTTCCCTGTGTAAGACCAGGGTGATTTTTATTCCTTTTGTGAGATCTTGAGGTTCTTTCTATATAACTTCTTTCCAGTTCCTCCATGTTGAGAATGCTTTGCTTACAGTCTGCAACAGAGCTGGCAACGAAAGGAGAGGATTAACCTTGGGGTACATGCTGTCTCTTTGTGATTTACTCACCACATAAGTGTGTGTCTTTCAGCTTACGCCTCATGAAGCAGTGGTGAAAGCTTTGGGAGAGCTAGACATTCTCCTGCAGTGGATGGAGAAGATGAGATAGGAGGGAAGTGGCGACACCGCTGACAATGTTCCTGGCTAAGAATCCCAGCCCTGAGTGCTGTGGAGATGTGACCCCAGACCACCGTCTCCTTGTTAAATTATTTAGTGCTGGTCACTGTGTATATTGTTTATTTAATATTTGTTTCCTTATTGTGGTTGTTTTCATGTGTTTCCTGTCTTAATCTAAACCATGGTTTTATAAGATTTTGGTAATATCTTTTGTACTGTTGGATATATTTATTAATGCATTTATTTATTTTTGCTATTTAACCTATTTATTTTTGTACTTGAACATGTCTTTTTAAAAAATTCATGAATTATATTTATAACCCAACTAGGGCATGTTACAAACAGTAAACAAACAGTAAACAAACTCTAAATTCTAGATAAGTGGCTGGGGAAGGGTATTCACTTTTATTAAATTAAGGACATACTAACTGCCACAACGATTTTATAAATGAAACAGTGGTTTCAGTGGTTACTAAGTGGGGGTTGTGGAAGAAGTTCCAATGTGAAATTTATTCTATGAATAAAGTTTTCTTTGCATAATATCTGTTTGGAGTTTTGTTTTTTTTTTTTTTTTTTTAAACCAGGAACAGAAAAATGACAGGGATGAGCTTGCATCTTAAATTATCCAAGGATCACTTGCTCCTTTGGGGAAGAAGGATGCAGGTGGGGACCTGAGCCTTCTCTCTTCTCCTGAACACCTTCCCAGCTTTATCTCTCAGTTGATTCACATCTCTGATCTCATAGCTCTGCTTTCCACAAAAAGGGACTGTGTCTAAGGGAGGGGCTTTAGCCATCCTTACTTTCACCTTATTGGCTTAAGCACTGTCCTCTCTGTACCTTTTTTTTTTTTCTCATTTCAGATTACCATACTCTTGAGTCAGAGATCTTGATTGCAACACAAATTACAATGAGCAGGAGTCTCTATTTATAAGGGTTAAGAACACACACATGCAAAGTGTAGTTACTGAGCCCTGCCCAGAAAAGTGTATGAGCCTTCTTTTGAGGCCCTCCCACTTTAGATTTTGTCTAGCCCCAGGATCTAGGTTGTTCCTGGATCGAGTCTTTGTCTTCATGACTAACTAGTAAGTCAGGGTTCTCTTTCCAGGCCCCTTTCGTGTGGAGATGTTGAGCTTCCCTGGGCTGTAAGGAGCCAGAATTCTGCCCTGGGCCACTTGCCTCCTTTCTCCCCACCTCACTCTCAACAGTACCCTCAGCTTAACAGTTCAGTTTTCCCAATTTCAGAAACAGCAGACTAGTGCTCCTACAGAGAGCTCTCCTTACTGCCTCTGTTCTTGGCTCCCAGCCCTCAGCCTGCACCCTGGTTTGTTTAAATTACTTCACTAATTTTTTTCTCATTATACAATTAAGAACTACTCAATAGAAAAAAATCTTTAAAATAAAGAGAAATATAAGGAAGAAAATGAAAACCACCCATTACTCCACCACCCATAGATAACTACTCAAACATTTAGGTGTCTTTTTATTTTTCTTTTTTTTAAATATATTTTATTGATTATGCTATTACAGTTGTCCCATTTCTCCCCCATCATTCCCCTCCACCTTGCACACCCTCTCCCACCCCCATTCCCCCCTTTAGTTCATGTCCATGTGTCATAAGTTCTTTAGCTTCTACATTTCCCATACTATTCTTGCCCTCCCCCTGTCTATTTTCTACTCACCGTCTATGCTATTTATTCTCTGTACCTTTTCCCCCTCTCTCCTCCTCCCACGCCCCTGTTGCTAACCCTCCATATGATCTCCATTTCTGTGGTTCTGTTCCTGTTCTAGCTGTTTGCTTAGTTTGCTTTTGTTTTAGGTGTGGTTCTTAATAGCTGTGAGTTTGCTGTCTTTTCATTGTCATATTTTTGATCTTCTTTTTCTTAGGTAAGTCCCTTTAACATTTCATATAATAAGGGCTTGGTGATGATGAATTCCTTGAACTTGACCTTATCTGAGAAGCACTTTATCTGTCCATCCATTCTAAATGACAGCTTTGCTGGATAGAGCAATTTTGGATGTAGGTCCCTGCTTTTCAAGATTTCAAATATTTCTTTCCAGCCCCTTCTTGCCTGTAAGGTCTCTTTTGAGAAATCAGCTGACAGTCTGATGGGAACTCCTTTGTAGGTGACTGTCCCCTTATCCCTTGCTGCTTCTAGAATTCTCTGCTTCATTTGAATCTTGACTAATGAAATTACGATGTGCCTTGGTGTGTTCCTCCTTGGGTCCAGCTTCTTTGGGACTCTCTGAGCTTCCTGGACGTCCTGGTAGTCTATTTCCTTTGCCAGATTGGGGAAGTTCTCCTTTATTATTTGTTGAAATAAGTTTTCCACTTGTTGCTCTTCTTCTTCCCCTTCTGGGATCCCTATAATTCAGATGTTGGGACGTTTAACGATGTCCCGGAGATTCCTAAGCCTCTCCTCATTTTTTTGAATTCTTGTTTCTTCCTCGTTTTCTGTTTGGTTGTCTGTTTCTTCCTTCTGGTCCACTCCATTGATTTGAGTCCCAGTTTTTCTTCCATCTCTATCAGTTCCCCATGCATCTTCCTTCATTTCACGTATTGTAGCCTGCATTTTTTCATCTAATTTGTGAGCAAAATCAACCAATTCTGTGAGCATTTTGATGACCAGTGCTTTGAACTGTGCATCTGACAGGTTGGCTATCTCTTCACTGCTTAGAGGAATTGGCTCTGGGGCTTTGATTGGTTCTCTGGTTTGAGCCATTTTTGGTGTTTTTTTGTTTGTTTGTTTGTTTTGTTTTGTTTTGGTTTTAGTCTGGTCTCGGCTATTACGTAGTGAGGGGTGGAGCCTTAGGTGTTCCTCAGGGCAGGGGAGCCCAGTCGCTGGGTTGTGACGCTGTGTGTGGGGGCGGGGTCTGAGAGGGAACAATGGCACCTGCTCCACTCTCTCCTGGATTCAGTCCCTTCCGCCACTTCCCCTCTGCCTGGACCGTCTGCGTGCACGAATGTGGGACCACCTGGTCAGCCAGCTGCCTTGTACGGCCTCACTGGGTCTGCACAGTTGTCCCCCTGTGCCCGGGGTCCACCAGCTGCTGCCTGTGGGCCCGGGGACCGCCAGCCGCCGCCTGAGCACCGGGGAACTGCCAGCCGCTGCTGCTTGCGCTCCCACACCTCCACCTTCTCCCGCCGCGACTCCACCCCTCCTACCGGTCTGGATGAATGCTTGTTGGACTTCCGTACAGTTCAATTTTTCTGTAAGTTCTGGTTGTTTTCTTCTTTCTAAATATTTGTTGTCTTTAATTTTGGTTGTGAGAGGAGGCACAGTGTGTCCGCCTACGCCTCCATCTTGGCCGGAAGTCTCTCTTTTTATTTTTTAAAATATTTTATTTATTTATTGTTTGGAGAGGGGAAAGGGAAGAGAAAGAGAGGAAAACATCAATGTGTGATTGATTCTCACACGTCCCCTCCTGGGGACCTGGCCTGTAACCCAGGCTTGTGCCCTGACTGGGCATCCAACAGGACCTTTGATTCACAGGCTGGCACTCAACCACTGAGTTGCACCAGCCAGGGCAATAGGTGCCTTTTTAAATATATGTAAATATATAATATATAAATATATAAACAAAGGTGTCTTTTTGAATATTTCTGTGTGTGTGTGTGTGTGTGTGTGTATATGATTCAAATCATGACTCTACCCTTATTACCTGAGTTATTTGGGCCGTAAAACTTAACATTCTTAGAATTTAGTTTCTTCCTCTGGAAAACAGGATGATAACATCTACTTTTCAGGGAAGAGGTGGTCTTTTATGTTCCTCTGAAAACAAGGCATTATCTGCTTTCATGCTCCCCATTGTAATCACTTATTTTCTATGAGATTTTCACCCTATGTCACCTTTCTTCTATTAGGTTTTCCAGTCACATGTCTCCTGGTTTTCTCTAACTAGTCCAACATGAACTTAGCTTCAACTGTTAAGGAAGAATTGAGAAGTCAACTTCATTAAACTCAGGGTTAAACTTAGAACTACCATCTCCAAGAGACATTGGCTGGCAATAAAGAGGCTCGTTTTACCTGCCAATGGTGTGAGTCTTCCAGACGGGTGTGTCTGAGCCTGACTCACACAGCTGAGGACAAAGCTCCTTCACTTGGTTTTCTGGGAAGCATTTCTGTGTCTTCTTAAAGTCTGGGCCATGGAAGGCGTAGACTTTTTGCAACTCTATTCCAACACCGATTTGTCACGTCTTTACCTCTTGGTTACCTCTTTGACTTTGTTACCTTTATTTGTCTCCCCTGAAGGATGATATCCTCCTCCAGATCATTTGTCTTTTTTCTGCTTGACCTACCATTGTATCAATGATGGGAAATTCAGCACTGGAGAGGTCAAGCCAGGTTAGGAGTTAAGGAAAATTCCATGAAGGTGCATTGAGGGACAGATTCTAAAGAATGATTTACAGATTCTAAAGAAAGATGTAATTGGAATGGTCACTTCCAATTACAATAATTAAAATCAATAAGTACTTAGCATGTGTCAGGAATTGTGCTGGCAACTTCACATACATATCTTTATTTTTAATCCTTAAAACAGCCCTTTGAAGTAGAAGTATTATTACCAGTTTGCAAGTGATAACGTGCTCAGAGGTGGGAAGCAGTTTGTGCAAGGGCAGAACCAAGAGTTGAAAGTGGTCACTCTGACAGCGCAGCCCTCTATGCTTTTCTACTCTTTCCTCTTTCCCAACAGTGGCATCTTGTGTTCAGAAGCACAGTAGGGAGGAAAAATGAGCTTTGGCTTCATAGAGACCTGTGTGAAAATCTTGACCTTGGATAAGTGAGATAGCCATCCTTAGTTTGTTTATCTGCAAAGTGGGGATTATACTACTTTCCACACTGGGTTGAAGTGAGGACTAAATGAAATTGTTGCAACTAACTTGTACAAGCACTTGTTATGTATCAGGTAATGTTCTATGCATGTTGCAAGTATCCACTCATTTAATTTCACAAGAACCTGATGACACGTTAGCCATGGGCATTCCCATTTCACAGATGTGGAAACCGAAGGCTAGAAAGTTAATGTATTTTGTTGAAGTTCACACAGCTAGCAATAGTGGAGGTGAAATATGAATACAGTAGACAGACTGGCAAACTATGCATTTAACCACTTCACTTTGCTGGTTGGTTGGAATGCCCAGTACACAGAAAGTATTGATCAAGAGAGTCTCTGCCTATTGCAGCAGTTCTGCCTGGAGAAGAGAGGATGAACCTTGCCGCCAAGCTGTGGTACTAAATACTAGATTACTGGTGCACCTTATCTCTACAACATCTGTGTTGAACTTCATTTTCTTACGGTTTCCTCAACAAGCAGAATGTAAATTCCTTTGGAGGTGACAAGATAAAAATGCTAAGCTTCTGGTTGATCTGTCACCTCTAGTTACTCTTATCTCTTAGACCTTGGATGAGCCACTCTCTGGGCCTCAGTTTCTGCTGAAAGATTGAATATACATATGGACAATGACTAGTCTATATATAAACATAGAACTCTGATCCACAATCTGCAGCAATCAGCCCAGGAAGCCAAACCATAACTTCTGTAGCAATTGGCCCCAAAAGGCCAGAAGTTGATAACTGACAGCTTCCCTAATTTTTGTCTCCACTTCCCACTTAGCATAAACAGGAGAAAGCCAAATGTGTACCCCTAACCAATCACGCAGGATGACTGGCTTCTAGGCAACTCACTGACAGCTCCACCTGCCAACAGCCTCCAATCAAGGCATACCCGAATGCTTCCTTTCTTTCTACTGTAAAGCTTTCTCATCCTTGCAGGCTATAGCAAGCTCTGAATAAATTGCCTTTACTTGCTCTCTTTTGGACGGTCTTCATTTATTCCACACTGCATTTGTAAAATAAAAGAGCTGGAACAGAAGATTCTGAATTTTAGAAATGGGATTGCTACCATGGTCTCGGGGGATCCAGTGTAGCTGCTGCTACCTCCCAGCACCTGACGGACTTTGCACGGTTCCTGTATCACCAGCACTGGATTCAGAATGTGAGGCGAGCGCATCTGACTGGGTAGGCCTAGGATATGCTCTGGATGCCAGGGAAAGGACAAGTCTTCCCTCTGATGGGAGATGGGCTGCTTCTCACAACGAAGGGCATCTCCCAAACCTAGGAATGAGGTCCAAATGCGTGGAGACCCAAAAGAATAAAAAAGTCTGCTATATCTTTCATCCTCACCATGGCTTTGGGGATGAAGAGCAAACGGACCATTCCTCTGCTGGACTTTTAAGTTCCTGGAGGACAGAACTGTGTCTTTTTAGCTTTTAAGCCTACCCTATTTCAGCAAAATATAATCCTACATTTCTGATAAGGTCTGAATTCAAAAGCAGGACAATAGAATGTATTTAAAAGAAACAAATTAAGAACTAAATGAAATTGCTTTTTCTGCTTATGTGACCCAGAGCTAATTTTTTCATGAGTTGCGAGGCTTTGGTTTTTGCTAGAAAACAGATTGGGCCTTGCCAACAGGAAGCTGCAGAACAAACGGTGAGAGAATGACTGAATACAGCCACTCCCCTATTTCACTGGAAGGTTGGGAGGAGCAAAGATGATACTCTCCAGATTAACCCAATTTGTCAGGAGTACTGAGTCAATCCTTAACTGGAAGAGGGTAGGACTCAAAGGCCTAGGGGCAGGAAACTGTGGATTACAAAGAGAGTGCTAACACTTTTCAGTGCGCATTCTTTGTCTTACTGAATGTCAGAAGGGGGAGAGTACATTCAGATCATTTTTCTGGGTAACTGGTGTTCAGAGAGGGAAAGTGATTTACCAAAGTTTACGTAGTGAGTGATGGCAGAGTTGCCATTAAAACTCAGGTTCCGACAGAGAGAAAACTAAGATGGCTGACTAGGTAAAAATGGTTCACCTCCTCACACAACCACATTAAAATTACAACTAAACTACAGAACTACCATTATTCAGAACCACCAGAAACCGAGCTGAATGAAACTGCTCCAAATAAAGAATAAAAGAAGAAATCACATTGAGACTGGTAGGATGTGCAGAGATGAGGAATGGGCTGGTTCCAGACACATGTGTGGCATATAAAAATTAGGAGGAATATCTTGGGAGCAAGGGGTCCCAGACCCACACCAGGCCCCTCAGCCCAGGGTTCCAGCGCCAGGAAGATAAGTACCCACAACTTCTGGGTATAAATACCAGCAGGGAGGAACTGAAGTATCTGGCATCAGGGCAAAAGCTGTAAGGCAGCTTTTTCCCCAACAGAAGAGCTGGCAGAGGCCATCATTCCTTTTCTGAGCCCTTCCTCCACAGAGCTGGCAAGCAGGTGCCATATCTGGGACTCCATCAACCTGCCTCACACTGTTTGCCCTACCCTCCAAGCCCTGTGATTCCCTGAGAGTCTTCCCAGCCAACCTTTGGGCCCACTCAAGCTCTTTCCAGTGACTTTTCTATATTTGTCTTGACTCAAACTTAGGTTTTCCTAAATCCTCTCAAACAAACAGCACCTGGCCACAGGGAGACCCATACCTCTTGCTAAATGGTCCTAGTCCTGGCTTTAGCAGCTGGCCTCAGTTCACAGCCTGGCCTTGCTTGGACATTTCCAAGCCCAGCAAAAGTAGTAGCCATCTGCAGATTGCTTTGTAGCTTATGCTGGGTGGCCCTGGGCAGAACACAGGTGATGGCTGACCTTGGCCTGTACCTTCCGGGAGATGCCAGAGACAGTGCACACAGTGGATAGCTATAGACCATGTGGGAGCACCACCACCCAACCACATCCACAAGCAACACACTCAAGGGACAAACTCAGCAGGCACCAGAGCCTTGCTGAAGTAGGTCCTGATTTGTGGAGGGGGCCCCTGCACCGCTGATCCTCCATGGTGGTTGGAGGTTGGTGGTCAGTGGTCATAGCCAGTCCTTGCAGCTGATCGGCCTGGGTAAAATGCTCCCATTGACTTGCCAACAGCAATCAAAGCTCAACTACAAGAAGGGAGTATACACAGTCCATATGTTGGGCTCACCTCCAGTACCCAGCTTGGGTAATAGCGGATGCTGTGTCAAGGAACCCTACAAGACACCTAGTATATTAGGCCACTCTATCAAGCCAGGGAGCCATAGCAGCTCTACCTAACATGCAGAAACAATCACAGGGAGGCTGCCAAAATGAGGAGGCAAAGAAACATGGCCAAAAACAAACAAACAAACAAACAAAAATTCCAGAAAAAGAACTAAACAAAATGGAAATAAGCAATCTGCTAGATGCAGAGTTTAAAACATTTGTTATAAGGATGCTGAGTAAACTTAGCAGAAGAGCAGATGAACTCAGAGAGAGCTTCAACAGCATTAAAAAAAGATGTGGAAATGATTAAAAAAGAACCAGTCAGAAATGAAGGATACACTAACTAAAATGAAGAACAATTTACAGGGCAATCTACAGAGAGTGGCTGAAGCCAAGATTCAAATTAGTGATTTGGAATATAAGGAAGCAAAAAACACCCAACCAGAACAGTAAGAAGGAAAAAGAATCCAAGAAAATGAGGATTGTGTAAGGAGCCTCTGGGACAATTTAAAGCATACCAATATTTGCACCATGGGGGTGCTGAAAGGAGAACAAAAAGAGCAAGAAATTGAAAACCTATTTGAAAAAATAATAACAGAAAAATTCCCTAGCTTGAAGGAAACAGACATGCAAGTCCAGAAAGCACACAGAGTCCCAAAGAAGATCAGTGCAAAGAGGCCCATGCCAAGACACATCACAATTAAAATGCCAAAGATTAAATACAAAGAGAGAATCTTAAAAGCAGAAAGAGAAAAGAGAGTTAGTTAGTCACCTACAAGGGAGCTCCATAAGACTATCAGCTGATTTCTCAAAAGAAATTTGCAAGCTAGAAGGGAATGGCAAGAAACATTCAAAGTGATGAAAAGAAAGGACCTACAACCAAGATTGCTCTACCCAGCAAGGATATCATTTAGAATTGAAGGATAGATAAAGGGCTTCTTGGATAAGAAAAAGCTAAAGGAGTTTGTCATCACTAAACCAGTATTATATGAAATGTTAAAGGGCCTTCTTTAAGGAGAAGATAAGAACTATGAACAATAAAATGGTAATAAATACATATCTATCAATAATTAAATCTAAAAAACAAAATAAATAAACAAGCAGAACAGAAACAGAATTATAGATACAGACATCATATTGATGGTTGCCAGATGAGAGGGAGGCTGGGGGGATGGATGAAAAGGTGAAGGGATTAAGAAGTACAAATCAGGGACTTCTGGACAAGATGAAGGTGTAGGTAGATACCCTTTGCCTCCTTGCACAACCAAAAGAAGGACAACAACAAATTTGAAAACAAAAAGTAACTAGAACTTTCAGAAAACCAAACTGTATGGAAGTCCAACAACCAAGGAGTTAAAGAAGAAACATTCATCCAGACCAGTAGGAGGTGTGGAGATGGGCAGCCAGGGTGTAGAGGACTTGTGTCAAGTTGGCAGCTGGAGGACCAGGTGGGCAAGGCTGCAGCTAGTAGAGTGGGCAGTCCCACATTTGCATGTGGATAAACTGGGAGAAACAACTAGGAAGTGAGACAGACCATGCAATCCAGGGTTCCAGCATGGGGAAATAAAGCTCCAAATCTCTGATCTCTGACTGAAAAAATCTGTGGGGGTTGATGTAGCAGGAGAAACTCCCAGCCTCACAGGAGAGTTCATTGGAGAGACCCACAGGGTTCTAGAACATACACAAAACCACCCACCTGAGAATCAGCACCAGAAGGACTCTATTTGCTTGTGGGTAGTGGAGGAAGTGGCTGAATGCTGACCAAGAGCTGAGCAAGTGGCATCGTTTCCTCTCCCACATATAGCACCACAACACAGCAGTGTGGGTTACCCCACCCTGGTGAATACATAAGGCTCTGCCCCTTACTACATAACAAGCATGCCAAGACGAGAAAATATGGCCTGAATGAAAGAACAGACCAAAGCTTTAGAAAAATACAACTAAATGATGAAGAGATAGTCAACCTATCAGATGCAGAGGTCAAAACACTGGAAATCAGGAGGCTCACAGAAATGATTGAGTATGGTCACAAAATAGAGGAAAAGGTGAAGCCCATGAAAAGTGAAATGAAGGAAAATGTACAGGGAACCAACAGAGAAGGGAAGGAAACTGGGACTCAAATCAATGGTTTGGAGCAGAAGGAAGAAATAGACATTCAACCAGAACAGAATGAAGAAACAAGAATTCAAGAAAATGAGGAGAGGCTTAGGAACCACTGGGACAACTTTAAATGTCCCAACATCCAAATCATAGGAGTGCTAGAAGAAGAGGAAGAGCAAGAAATTGAAAACATAATGAAGGAGAACTTGCCCAATCTGGCAAAGGGAATAGACTTCCAGGAAGTCCAGGAAGCCCAGAGGGTCCCAAAGAAGTTGGATCCAAGGAAGCACACACCAAGGCACATCATTATTACATTACCCAAGATGAAAGACGAGGAGAGAATGTTAAAAGCAGCAAGAGAAAAGGAAAGAGTTACCTACAAAGGAGTTACCATAAGACTATCAGCTGATTTCTCAAAAGAAACCTTCCAGGCAAGAAGGGGCTGGAAAGAAGTATTCCAAGTCATGAAAGGCAAGGGCCTACATCCAAGATTACTCTATCCAGCAAAGCTGTCATTTAGAATGGAATAGCAGATAAAGTCCTTCCCAGATAAGGTCAAATTAAAGGAGTTCATCATCAACCATCCCTTATTATGTGAAATATTAAAGGGACTTATCTAAGAAAAAGAAGATAAAAAATATAAACAGTAAATGACAACAATCTCACAACTATCAACAACTGAACCTAAAAAAACAAAACCAAAAACAAACTAAGCAAACAGCTAGAACAGGAACAGATTCACAGAAATAGAGATCACATGGAGGGTTATCAGTAAGGAGAGGGAGAGGAGAAACTGTGGAAAAAGGTACAGGGAATAAGAAGCATACATGTAGGTACAATAGACAGGGGGAGGTTAAAATTAGTATGGGAAATGAGAAGCCAAAGAACTTATATGTGTGACCCATGGACATAAACGAATGGTGGGAGAAGGGTACAGGGTGGAGGAGAATAAAAGGGAGAAAAAAATGGGACAACTGTAATAGCATGATCAATAAAATATATTTTAAAAAAGAATAAAGAAAGATAAAAAAAGAAGGGTGAATCTGTTGTTAAAGAATAGTCATTGGGATGTAAAGGACAGCATGGGGAATACAGTAGTCCAAGAATATATTTGTATGACCCATGGACATAGACAACAGTGTGGGGGTTGCCTGAGGGAGTGGGGATGGTCTGGGTAAAAGGGGACAAGGGAGGAAAAATGGAAACAACTGTAATAGTATAAACAATAAAATATAATTAAAAAACCCCCCAGGTTCCTGTACTTCTAGGACCTTTAAATACCAGTTCAAGTCAAGAAGAAACACAAATTTTCCAGATTGGAAATGAAGATGTAAAACTGCCATTATTTGTAGATGACATGTTCAGTTAGGTAGAATATCTGATGGAATTTACAAAAAGCTACTAGAACTAATAAGAAAGATCTGTTTGGTAGCAGAATATAAGATTGATATACAAAGATCAATTGTATTTCCATGTACCAGCTAAATACAATTGAATATTTAAAAAATTACTATTTCCAATAGCATCATTTTTTTTCCAAATACTTGGGCATAAATTAAGGACAAAAGGTGTAAAAGATCTCTCCACATTAGAAACTGCAAACCATTACTGGGAGAAATGAAGAATGATCTGAATAATGAGGGGCTATACCATATTCATGGGTTAAAAGTCTCAGTGTTATTAAGATGTCAGTTATCTCAAAATTGATGTATAAATTCAATGCAGTCACAATAAAAATTGCAGCACAGCAGCCTTATTAAAGATAGAAATTGACAAATTCACTTTAAAATTCATTTTAAAATGCAACAGACCTAAAATAGTCAAAATAACTTTGATGAAGAACCACATTGGAGGATTAATATTATCTGATTTCAAGATTTATATAAAACCATGGCAATAAAGACAGTGTGATATTGGTGTAAAAACAGACAAATCAGTGGAACATAAAATGTCCAGAAAAAAATTCCCCACATATATTGGCAATTGATTTTTGATAAATCTGCAAATATGATTCAGCTAAGATAAAATAATCTTTTCAAGAAATACTGTTAAAATAATTAGATGTCATGAAAAAAATGAACTTGAATATGTACCTTATTCCATATATAAAAATTAACTCAAAATGGATCTGTGGTTCTAAATGTACAATCTACCACTACAAATCTTCTCAAAGATAACCTGAGCAAAAAGATTTGTGACTTTGAGTTAGCAAAATAATTCTTAGATATGACACCAAATGCAGAGTCCATAAAAGAATGGAGTGATAATTTGGACTTCATTAAAGTTAAAAACTTCTGCTCTTCAAAAGACACTTGCTCTTGAAAAGATAAACCATAGTCTAGGAGTAAATATTTGTATATCCTCTCTGTATATGATGAGGAACTAGAGTCCAGAAAATATAATGAATACTCACAACTCACCCCGGCCAGTGTGGCTCAGTTGGTCAGAGTGTTGTCCCATAACCAAAATGTTGTGGGTTCGATTCCTGGTCAGGGCACATACCTAGGTTTCTGGTTTGAACCCCAGTCTGGGCCTGGGTCCTCGTGACTCTTGGTCCAGACATGTATGATCCTAGGTCCAGGCTTATACGAGAAGGCAACTAATCAGTGCTTCTCCCTCTTCCTTCCTCTCTCTCTAAAAGCAATGAAAAAAAAAAATGTCCTCAAGTGAGGATAAAAAAAATAAAAAAGAATACTGAAAATCAATGATAAGAAAATGACCCAATTTAAAAAGTGAGCAAAGTTTTGAATAGACACCAAAGAAGACGGATGGCAAAAAAGAAAAAAAGCACATGAAAGGATGCTCAACATCATTTGTCATTATGTAAATGCAGATTAAAACCACAACAAGATAGCACATCATACCTATTAGAATGTCTAAAATTAAAAAGATTGACCATATCAATTGTTCAGTTTAACAACTGATATGGGGAGGGTGCGGGGGAACTGAAACTGTAGTTTATTGTTGTTAGGAATGTAAAATGATATGATGCTTTAAAAACAGTTTGGCAGTTTCTTAAAAATTAGGCAAATGTCTATTGTATGACCCAGCCATTCCACTCCTAGGTTCATCTAAGAGAAAAAAAAGCATGTGTCAGTACAAAGACTTGTCCATGAATGCCCATGGAAGTTTCATTTTTTTTATAGAAGACAATTGGAAACAACCTAAATGTCCACCAATAGATGGTTTAAAAAAAAACAACTGTGGTGGATGTTTTCATTATCTTGATGGTGGTGACAGTTTTACAGAGGTATCTATACACCAAAACTTACTAAATCGTACATTTTATGTACATGCAGTTCATTGCATGACAATTATATACCGGTAAAGCTGTTAAAAAAAAGAGTTCAATTCCAGGCAAATTTTCTTCCTAGGCATTGTGGAGGTTTCAGACATATATAAAGAGAATAGAGTTGGAAGGGGAAGTCACTATACATCAATACCATGACTGTCCAGAAGGTATCCAGCCATGTAATATGAAACATAGAGATATTTATTGAAGATACAAGATACAAGAAACATTGTACATAGAACAATGATGCCTCAGTCTCCTTCAAAGAGGGCACGTTGGGACCTCACACAGTTCTCCCAGTTGCCATCAGCTGTCCCATCGTATTTTCCTGAATGTCATCAATGATCTAAAATCTCTTCTCTTTCAAGGTGACTTTAGTTTTGGGAAAAGCTAGAAGTCGCAGGGTGCCAAATCTAGGTTGTAGGTGGGCTGAGTCACCTGGGTGATTTGATGTTTCACCAAAAAACTGCACAGGATGTGATGCATGAGTGGGCACATTGTCGTGATGAGGCCACCAATCACCAGTTGCCCATAGCTGTGGCCTTCTGAATCATCCAAATAGTTTCTGTGGAGGAATGTTCAAGCTTAGCGCAAAATTTGATGCAGATTTGTTGCTCTATTTGCTCAGTCATTTTGAATACACATGCTCACTCAGTGGTGTCTACCACCCTCAGTTACTAGTACAGTGAAGTCATCACTGTTCACACATGTGCATTTCAGTCTACTATCCTTGGCTTCCAGGTTACACCAATGTAGCACAAACTCATTATATTATATTCTCATTATATTAACAATGGCTGGACCTCATATAAGACCCGATGTGCTCAGGTGTTGCGGACCGTTCAGCCCGGTCTCAGGAGTTGTAACCCTCACCCCATGGTGGGCTGTGTAAGAGCCTAGGGACCTGCTTCATCTGGGTCTGTTCTGTCAAGAGGATGTGAGCTACTGAGGAGACAAAGCTTATCTCCCTGGCAGGAGTGCTGCTTCTGCCTCTTCCATCTCTGGCCCCAACGCTTAGTTGGTTAGTCAATGATGGGTAAGACTCCTCATAGGAGGGGCAACCTAAGCCAGACACGACCACTTGGGAAGCCCTCGTGGAAGGACTGGGGGGCTGCAGCAAAGAGGATGTGATGGACCCTCGCCCCTCCCCTCCCCCCGGCTATTCTGACATAGCCCGAGTCCTCATTTCCGTCTGGGAGATGTCTTCTGCTTCCTAATTGGCTTAAAGCCTGAAACTATGAGGGCAAGCGGTGCAGCCCTGTGCTGGCCAGGAAGGTTCCCTGGGTGATCGGGCATAAGAAAGAATTCCTAAAGTCCTGTGAAAACTGCTTTGCTAAGAGTGCACTCATTTAAATGATAAGGGTCCGAGGAGGAAATAAGTATGTCTCCCGAAGTTTTGCAACCCCCTTTCCTGACAGACATTGACTCAGATTAAGCCCTCAGATTTTGTTGAAATGTTAAACCTGTATTCCTGTGTATTTGAATCCAATAAAAGCCTAGTGAGGAAGGGGCTCAGGCTCATTCTCTTCTGAGAGTTTGACCACCTCTCCTCCCCAAGCAGATCATGCCTTGGTAGTTTTATTTTCATCTGTGATGAAGGGATGGGGCTCTGCAGGTGGAGCCCCCCGACATCTGGCACCCAGGACAGGGGCCCCTACACTTAGGGGAAGACATCGATGTGAGGAGGCCAGGGAAATCTTTCTGAAGGAGGGATCCTTGGATTAGACCTTGAAGGATGAGCAAGGATGTCAGCAGGTGATATGAGAAAACAAAGGACCTTGAAGTCTTGCTCCCCGAGGAAAGTGATTTGATCTTGTGTAAACATCAGTATTCCCTGTCTCATGTATAGCATATAGCAGTTCAAACAACTTTATTTAACCTACCTCTTTTACTTTTTTATGTCCTGCCTCCTATCAAAGCGATATAGAGTGGCTTATAAAGATACATTCAATACAACAAGATTTAAGGACAATAGATGAAACCCTTGGAACAAAGACAATACCCTGAGGTTTAACTAAGATTGTTCCACAAAGGACAGATCGTGAGGTTCTGAATTGAAAATTGTCAGATGGATCAAAATTTGGCTCAGAGCTTTACAGAATCTGGAACAAAGAGGGGAATGTGATGTCTACAAAACTCACTCAGCACTTTGTTCAGGCTACCTCACTTGGCCCTCACAGACCCCGCACAGTAGGTGTGCCTCTCCCCCAATGGCAGAGCACACTGAGTGTTCTGTAGCTGTTGGAGAGTGGGTGAATATGGAGAAGGATCTTCCTTCATCTCGGCTGCCTGAAGGAGGAAACAGCTGCTGACTTTTAACTTCTCACTGAGAAGAACTCAAGAAAAGTTGGAAAAAATCAGAAAATGTGAAAAAAAAACCTGTTTGGAAGGCATTAGAAAAATAACAAGACAGACATAATTACAGGGCCGAGGTCTGGGATCTGGAATCTAGAGAAGTGAACCCAGCTTTGGGGACAGCTTTTCCCTGAGGAAAGTTATCCAAATTCAGAAAAGTTGATAAAAGGTTGGGAGACTGAGAAGATGTACAGAACTTCCCACAGACTTACAGGATCAGAGCAACAACAATCAGTGTTCAGAGCCTGCTGAAGAGGTTCCCTAGTAACCTCCCTGACAAGCTTCAGGCTGAAATCCCAAAGTCCTATACCCCGGCAGTCACGGTCATCCTTAAATAGACCAGCCCGAACAGGGACAGAAAACCAGCTTTGAATCATCTGTGTCTATGATTGGACTGAAGTAATCTGAGATTATCAATCCCCTACTCTCCTTCCAGAAGTAAATATAACTCCACCTCAGGGGAAGATAATACTTCAAGCTTGAAATTGTCTTTATAATTTTTCAAATATAATGTCTAGAAATGTTTGAAATAAGCAAATGCATGGGGATAGAAAGTAAACTAGTAGTTTCCAGGGGCTAAGGGCACAGACGAATTGGGGAGTGACTGCTAATAAGTATGAGGTTTTGGGGGTGATGAAAATGTTCCAAAGTTAGAAAATGGTGCTAGTTGCAAAACTCTGTGAATATACCAGAAATCACTGAATTGTCCACTTTAAAAAGGTAAATTTTATAGCATGAAAATTACATCTTAATAAAGCTATTATTTTAGAAATGAAGATGTAATAAAATTTTTCAGATCAACAAATTTTAGGGGGAAGTGGAAATAGTCATTTAAGACATAATGATTTGAGGACAAAATGGTTTGGCTTGTTAGGAAATGATTTTGTTCTCATTAACTTTCATTGTTATTGTTAATCAAGAGTTCTCTCAAAGAATTCTGATCCTGAAGTTCTCATATCATATTCTCATGTGACTTCTTTTGAGGCCTGAGTATTAGCATTTTGAAGCAACTTCACAGGCTCCCTAAACAGACTGATAAAAACTGGGATTGACCACAGTAAATTCTTCTTTCTACATGGAGGACTATAATCAGCACTTAATCAGGTATTTTCCTAAAAGGAAGATCATGTAATTAAAGCATAAAAAGTTGTGTGTAGCCATCTCAAGCTCTTTGAATTAGTAAAAGCTATTAAGCATGTCTTGGTAATATATAAGATATTAGTAATATTTTAATAATAGCTAACTCTCATGCTTACTAATGTGCCAAGGTCTCTTCTTGTGATTTGCATGTATTTTCTCATTCAATGCTCACAAATACTTATGAGGTAGCTAGTATTGTTCTTCTTATTTTACAGAAGACTGAAGCCTAGAAGAATCCAGTGACTTACCCAAGGTCAAAGTTGCAGAGCCAGGACTCCATGACTGCACATTTCCAATGCCCAGTGCTGCTCCTACACACCCAGGTTGGGAGTCGGAGACCTGGGATCAAGTCCAGATAGTTCTATGAGCTCAGCCAAATTGCTAAATTTCTTTTCAGCTTGATTTTCTAATCCATAAAATGGATATATGCAATCTGCTTTATCTATATCACACAGTTTTTGTGGTATCAAATTGTGGAAGTACTTTGTAAAGTACTATACTACAATCTGGCTCTTGGACTAGGGCTGAGACCCACCCCTAATTGCTCAACCCCCATGAAATGATGGGTTCCAGTCCCATACTACCACAAAGTGCCCCAAAACAACAACCACTTTCAAGGTATGTGGGCATCCTAGGTCCAAGAAGTGCTCTGAGTATAGATTGGGAAAGCTGTTTCACTGAACACTGTAATTCGTTGGGCCCAAACACCTTATAAAAGGTGAATGTGACCTTTTAACATCTTTTGGCTGCAGCAAGTCAGTACTGAGAACCTGGTGAGGAGATTCCCATTCTCACCACCACCGGGGCAGCAGTCGGAGCTTGCAACAGCAGGCTCGCCAGCCCTGACAGTAGAGGTCAGTTCATGGGCACACCAATAGAAACACTCCTTTGGGGATTCTCAAAAACACTTGAGGGAGTGAACTCCTCAAGAGCCTAATCTGTTTTCGTGAGCAGATGGGGCCACAGAATTTTGAGATTTTTAATTTTTAATTTGTAGTCACAGGCTACTGAAACCTGGACATTCATATTATATTATTCCAGGTTATTATTATTATTATTTTATTGTGGGAAAGCAGAATTTACTCAATGGGATTGAGCAATTGGATCGACTTTCTTATGGGGCCATTTCTCTAACTTGGGAAGAGGGGTAGTGACTTTTCCAAGCAGAAAATATTCCACAGTGGGAAACACCCTCTCTTTCATGAGCAAAGAGGATATTTTCCAAAAGTTGAAGGCAGAGTCTAAATGGAGAGAGCCCTACTCCGCCCACTATTGCTGCAAGCACTTTCTACTTTTCATTAGTCTTTTGACTTTTGAAGATTCCCTGGATTTGATCATTCACCTATGGGTAAAGCCTGGAGATAAGGAGCCAAAACAAACAAACAAACAAACAAACAAACAAACAAACAAAGATTTTGGTTGAACAACCCAAGTGACTTTGCATTTCAAGCACCATGTGTAAGCCTTATTAGGAACAAAATCTCTAGTCCTCGTATTCTGAGGCAAAGTTAGAACGGCCAGGTCCTAACCTGCTTTTCTTTGCCAACTTGATGCCAATTTGAATATCGATACTAAGTATGTGTGGTGGAGTGCATATGTGTGGGTGTGTGTGGCTGTTGGCTTGTTCAGAAGGTTTACTGCCACCTGCTAGTAGAAGGATCCTTTCCATCTCACCTGCCAAGAACACAAAGACTCTCTCCAGAAGATAGGGTTTCATCTTCCCACCCATCCTTCATTCTGGAGCTGTTGTCTCATTATGTGACTCCTGGGTGACTATGCTGCCAGTTGCTGGATCCCAAGATGGTTGGCCTCTTGGCATAACCTGACTGCTGAATGCATTGTTCTTGTTGTGCTCAAGGAGAAAGTAGTGCTTTCCATCAAAGAAGGATTTTGAGAATTTCTGTGATTAGAATGAGTTCTCTAAATAGCATGTAGAATCACAGTTTTTCTTATAGCAGACTCTAAATTAATTTTCTGAGGTTTGAAAGGAATTTTAAAGGGATTTAAATCCCTTTCCCCTCTAACATTCCTTATGTATTAGTCAGGTTAGGCTAAGTTACGCTGCAACAAAAAACAATACTTTGATCTTTCTCAGTGGTTTATTACAACAGAAGTTATCTCTCACTTATTTCATATATCTAGTACATGTTAGCAGAGGGCTCTGCTCATCCTGGATACTCAGAAACCCAGGTTGATGGAAATGTTTCCAACCTATAACCCTGCCATTTCAACACCAACAGGATATGAGAATATGGCTTTAAATTCTTCCACCTTCAATGACACATGTTTCTTCCACTTATATTTCACTTGTCAAAATAGTCATGTGGCCATGCCTCACTTCAGTGGGGCAAGGAAGTGCATTTTTCGTGTGTTCTGTGAAGAAGGAAACTGTGGATGTGAGGAGTAGCTGAAATGTTTACCATACCTTTAAGGGGAAATCCAACCTACAATACAATGCTTTCAGAAGTTGAAAATTCTTTCTTCATGGGGTGACAATAACCCAAAATGCAGATTTTAAATCATTCTGAATACTTTTTAAATTGTGTATCTTATTATTCACTTATTCAGCAACTTACTCTGTTGGGCTGAGCAGTGTTAAGAAAAGGGAAGTACATAAGATCTATTCCTTTGCCCTCCCATGACCTTACTGTAGGAGAGAGTGGGGGAGAGACACAAGAAGAAGAGGAAGAAGAAGAAGAGGAGGAGGAGGAGGAGGAGGGGGAGGAAGAAGAAGAAGAAGAAGAAGAAGAAGAAGAAGAAGAAGAAGAAGAAGAAGAAGAAGAAGAAGAAATAGAGGGGGAGGAGGACGGAGGAGAGGAGGAGGAGAGTGGGGAGGTGGGGTGGGGTGAGGTGGGGAAAGGAGGAAAGGGATGAGATGAGATGATGAGATTCAGAGCAACAAAAGAAGTTCATATTGCTGTGGTATTCAGGGGTGATAGAAATTCTTTTCAACTTTTGGAAACAACTTCAAGGAAAAGACATTAAAGAACAGTGAAGTTTTAAAATTATACTTGAGTGATTATACTATTACAGTTGTCCTGAGCTTTCGCCCTTTGCCCCCTCCACCCAACACCCCCAACCCCCTCGGGCAATCCCCCCACCATTGTTCGTGTCCATGGGAAAAACAGTAAAATTTTTTGATGCAAATCCCTCCCTCTCTCTCTGTAGGTGTTTACTGAATTCTTTTTATGCCAATCATACAAAATAGTTTAAAGATTAAAAGAAAATTCTACCCAGTCTGCAATCTTACCCTTTCAGAATAAGTATCCTTAATAGGCTCTGTGTGTGTATACATACACAATTTTATGTGTGCGTATATGTACATATATATTTGTATGCATGTACACATATATTTGTATACACATACATGTATGTATACATGTGTAAACACATGTGAACACACATACGCAATCTGCTTTTGACAGTCAACAATGTATCATGACCATATTTCTATGTCAAGGCAGTAAACGGTGGTGAAGACATCCCGGATTCTGTGAACAGAAGAGAGGAGGCACAAGGTGGAGATGCACAACTCTGTTTGTCTGGGAGCACAATGTGTAGAGGTATGGGGGGAGCTAAAGCTGGAGAGGTTTCAGAAAATGGGCACTTCCAGGTCAGAGAATTTCAGTAATTTTCAATGGGCAATGGTAAAACTAATGATTTATTTAAATAAAAAATAAATTTTTAAAGCATCTGCACTTGTTTAAGTAGTTTTAAACTACTTTAAGTAGTTTTTTAATCTTGCAAAATGTAAATCAGCTATTAGGGAAGGAAAATACCCATTACCTTACCACTCAAAGGTATTTATATTTCTAGATCACTTTCAATATATATGCTCATTTTACTTTTTTATAAAAATGAAATTATATTTCACATGTCATTCTGTTATCTGGTTTTTAACCCTAAAATGTTATAAAAGATTTTTTAAGAATGTAAATATAAATTATTTTTAGGGGCTGAATAGCAAGCATTCCATTACATGAACTTTACCCATAAAAATAACCAGCTGAGAATCCCACAAAAGCAAAATCAATTTAACTTATCCTCCCCTTTAAATGCAGTCCATTTACCTGGTTTTAAAAGTAAGAACTGACTTGAGAGCAACCACGTTTACTGGCCATCAGATTGGTCATCAGCTCTGCGCTAGGTGCTGCAGGAAGGCCAGAAAGGCAGAAGAAGAGCAGTGGATGATGGGGAAGAGGGGGGACTTTCCTTATGAGAAACCAAAGTTGATTCGGGGGTTGAGGAGTAATATCTTCAGAGTTGGCATTTGGAAGTTTCTTCTGTTTTAAAAGAAGGATCAGTCTGGAGAGAGTCTACAAGACTTTTTCCTTCCTTCTTCTCTTCCTTCCTTTAAGAAGAACATCTTTAAGTAAACAAAGAGAGATAAAAAACAATAATTAAGTGAAAGAACAATCAGTGGTTGTCCCTTTTCCAGCAGCTTCCAGAACCTCTTCTTGGTCCCCTCCAGTGGTTGTATGGCCATAGAATTTGTGGAGGTCACAGCGATCTCCAGCAGTACCCTCCCTTTATTTTTGCTCATAAACTTCTGCTCAGGCTTCCCACCTCAGATCAAAAGTCACCTCTACTGGAACTCCTCTCCACCCCTTCTAGCACCGTTCCAAGACTGTGGGCAACTCCGCCTCACCTTGATGTTTTCATAGGCTCCATCCTTCTGTTAATGACCCTCAGATAATGTGGCAACATGTCTGCTTGCAAGACTCATCACTCAGTACTGCTTGTTCTGACTCATTAGAGCCTAAGAATTGTCTTAGTTCATTTTTAACAGCTTTATTGAAATATAATGTACACACCACAGAGTTCACCTGCTTAAAGTGTACAGTCAGTGGTGTTTCGTATATTCACAGACTGCATCCCCATAGTCTAATTTTAGAACATTTTCTTGGTGTTCTGCCTGGGTTCCTCCCAAGCTCTCGGCCAATGGCCTCATCAGGGAGACAAATATAGCTATAAATTCAGTATGTGCACATTGAAGCAAGTTAAAGGATTTAATATGAAGCACAGGATGAGCTACTGCCAAATGGCAAGTAATAGCTGATAACATTTAGTAAGTGGGACAGCATTTCCTTCTCCCACTGCAGCTGAGATGGCAGACAGTAGTCAAATTCAGTATGAAATGGAATACACTAAAGGTATTAGAGGATTAAAGGTAGCCCCATCAAATGCTGACCTGGAACAAGAATTTCAAGAAGGAATCCCAAATGCTAGTATAATTATGCAGGCTCCAGAGAGAACTGTTGTAGCAAGAAATAATGAAGATATTCCATTTTCAAGACCAGTAGATCTTGGCCTCATTCAATCAACTTCCTTTAAACCTTCTGGCTCTAAAAACACTGCCTCATATCTTATGTAAGTGCAAGACCACTACTAGATATTCTGAATTTAGAAAGACCTCCTCCAACCTCTCAAAATGAAGAAATCTATGCAGTTGGCATCCTAAAACAAACAAACAAACAAACAAAACCAAAAAACACTCTATGAGTGAAAATGTTGTTCGCCAAAATGGACAGCTGGTCGGAACCAACTGCACACCTATGTTGTGTGGTGGGTCTCCTGCTGCCACTTGTAATCCTCATCATGAAAATGTCGTGTATGGCATTTAAAATACAGATGCAACAGTTGAAGGAACTTCAGATGACATGACTGTTGGAGCCGCAGCTTCATTAAGATGACAGGTAAATAAATTTCTATTTACTTCCACATTTCCAACATTAATACTCCTGAAGCCGTGGTCTGGTGTCAGAATTGATCAAAAAAGCCACAGCATGTTTCAGGATCATCTTCATTAAAATAATTTCTAACATTTTCAGCAATGAAAAAAAAGCATTTTCTTTACCCCGCAAAGAAACTTTGTACTCATGAGCAGTCACTCTCATTTCAGTCACTCACCCAGCCCTTACCTAACTCCAAGTCCTAGGCAATCACCACTCTATTTTGTGTTTCTATAGATTTGTATTTTTTGGACCTTTTACATACACATTTTCATATTAACTCATTTTCTTCATAGCCTCTTCTGGTACTCAGTATGTGCTTAGCAAATATTTGCTCAGTAAATAAATAAATAGATGCAAGATTGAAAAGTTGCACAGGGGAAAAAACACTATACTAAAAACCAAAAGACCTGTACTCTAGTTCTGACTCTATCATTTATTTATGTGACCTAGGAAAAATTATCAGACTTTTCTGACTCTCAGCTTTCTAATAGACAAAGAAATAATATCTGAAAGGGTTATGGTGAATATCAAGTGAGAAAATTCACTGAGAAGTGTTTCATATACTTAAGCATGCTGTAGAGATGTAAGAATAATTTGTGTTTGGTTTTACGTTCATCCTTTGAAACACCTGTAGTAAATCATTTAATGGGCCAATGATGGAGGAGAAAGAGGAATGGCAGCATGTGAGTCTATGGGGCCAACCAGTGGACATAACCTCTCATCTCAGCTCCTGGCATAGTGGCAGCTAATACAGGGAAAAGGGTTGACTAAATGCCCAGGTACCCCACATCTATTACTGTATCACTTTCCTAGCCAATAGAAAGATAAAAATCTTTTTAGAGTGCCAATCAAAGTCAACTCAATGGGAGAAATTGATGATATAATTTTCTTTTATATCTTGACTCTCAGGAAATCCTAATTAATAAGCTCATCACTTCTCTCCCGTATGGCATCCCCATCAATCAGATGCAAGAGTGAGCACTCCCTGGAAGTGGAGAGGGAACCTTCTCCATCTGCGTAGGTTCCTTTTTCTCTACAGGCTTAGGGGGATCTGTAGAGGATGTAGAGTGGGAGTAGATTTCCTTCTCAAATGGCAAGATCCAGCTCTGCAGATAGATGTACATGAGAGGTGGCATGAGACTATCAGAATAAAAGCCCTAAATCTAATAAGGTGCATTTTGGAAAAGAAAGTGGTCTTGTAAAGAAAAATTTACCCAAGAGCAACTTTCTCTCACCCAATATTTTTGTAAAGAAAATTTCCCAAATTCTAGAAACCGCAAAGATTAGAGAGATTAGAAGAGCCTCAGGTTTTAGTCTAGTCTAGGATGAAGTTTGTGTAAAAATGTATGGATGTGGACAAAAAGACTGACCTCACTTTCTCCAGCATCTCAAAGCCTAGACTCGGAGCTTGCCTGGGGGTGAGCCAGAGGCCAGGCTCACCGGTCCACTCCCGCTGAGGAGCATTTGGGCTCTGCCTTCCAAGTTGCCATCTTGTTTTCCCCTGATCATCTCGTCAGTCCACTGCTCCTTCCTTTTCCTTTTCTGTTCCTATTTCAGCTCTTTTCCCCACAGCCACTATTCTCCTCTATTCCAGAGTTTCTTAGCCTCAGCACTATTGACATTTGGGGTCACATAATTCTTGGTGGTGAGGGGCCATCCTGTGCACTGTTTAGCAGCATTCTTGGCCCATACTACCACATGTCAGGGGCACTTTCACCCCACTCCTCCCCCACTCCCCTTTCACAGTTTTTTACAAAAGCCAATTACATCTCCAGGCATTGTCAAAATTCCCCTGGGAATTTCTTGTTGAGGATCACCGCTCTAGTTCTTTCACCTTTCACTTGAAGCTGTCATTTGTTAAGCACTTATCACATAGAAGCCACTGGATTAAATCCTTCATCTGTTTTATGTAATGCTTCTCAAATTTTAGTACACATAGGAATAACCTGGGGAGTTTCTTTTCTTTTCCTTTTTAAAAAATAGGTTGTTCTTTTTTTAATTGTACCTTTTCTGTTAGCATTTATCCCTAGGGAGTTTCTTAAAACACACATTCTGGATTAGTAGCTTCTGGGAAGGTTCTGAGATTCTGTATTCCTCACTAACTCCCAGGCATTGCTGTTGCTGCTGGTCCTCGGACCACTCTTTGCATAGCAAGGCTCTATGCCATTGTGCCCTTGTGGCACGGCGAGGACTCGATTTTACAGATGAGGAAGCTGAGGCTCAGAGAGCTCGTAAGTAGCTCAATAACATTTTGAATCCAGGTCTGCCAGCATGGGAGGCTCGTCCTCATAATCAGCAATCACACTTGATGTTGGGCCATGGTCACTGAGGTCTCTCCTTAGCCTCCTTTCCCAGGTAATTGTGCTACAATAAGTTCATCGGAGCCTGAGACTCAGGCACGTGTTTGCCTGGAATGTCCATATTTTATTAATCCTTCCTTAGACAGAAGGAGCTACTCATGACCCCAGGTGGATCCCCTGGAGCCTCTCCAGGACCTCACCGATCTGTTCTAGCCTGCCCTTCTAACAGCTCATCCCTCCTGCCTATCAGTAGACATTCATCTAGGATTGCATTTGCCCTGGAGGCTCGAATTCTCTCTGCTTCCTACCTTCACTGTCTAGTTTTTTCCAGCCCTCTCCTGCCTCTCCTTCATCGGTTGCCCCAGGAGTCTGACTTAGTCTTCATTTCTGCCTTATCTATGCCTCCTGGCATCTTCTTCCCATGAAAGTTAGATATTTTTAACTTTCAATCCTGAAGGGAAAAAAATCACGTGATGTGGGGTCTTGCCTACGGCTAGAGGGAAAAACTCAGATCCCCCTGGAGCTAAAGACTCAAGCTTGGTCCTTGCAGAGGCAGTGGCAGAGGCAGAGGCAGCGGCAGCCTGGGGTTGCAGACCATCTGCTTAAGGAAACAAACAACATTGTGTGTGTGTGTGTGTGTGTGTGTGTGTGTGTGTGTGTGTGTGAGAGATGGAGGGAAGGGCTACTGGTACCAACTGGAGAGATTGGGAAGGGCTGTTCCTCCCAGTGTCTGCCATCTGCACTGAACTGGAGAAAGTTGTCTTCATAGCACATCCTGCTCCTAGACCCAGCCTTTAGGAGACTCTTAGAATGTTTGTGCAGGAAGGTAATTAGAGCAGGGCTCAGCAACCTCTCCCTGTGAAGGGCCAGAGAGTAGATATTTTAGGCTTTGTGGGCCACATGGTCTCTGCCACAACTATTCATCTTTGCCATTGAAGCACAAAAGCAGCATAGACAATATGCAAACAAATGGGCATGTCTGTGTTCCAATGAACTTTACTTATGGACACTGAAATGTGAATTTCACAAAGTTTTCATGTTTTACAGAACACCATTCTTGTCCTGGCTGGGTTGCTCAGTTGGTTGGAGCGTTGTGCCCTACACCAAAGGCTGTGGGCTTGATTTCCGATCAGGGCACATACCTGGGCTGTGGGTTTGATCGTGCAGGTTGGGGCCTGTACAGGAGGCAACCGATCAATGTTTCTCTCTCACATTCATGTTTCTTTCTCTCTGCCTTCCTCTCTCTTTAAAATCAATAAACATATCCTTGGGCTCCTTTGATGATTTTAGTTATTAAAAATATAAAAACCATTCTTAGTTCATAGGGCTAAGCCACTCTTAGCTTATTCTTGGCCTGAATTTGCCAACCCCTGATTCAAGCCTAGCATTTCCCCAAGCGTTTCCATGGGATATAATCAAATACTCATGGGAAGTGCTGGGTTAAACAAAGCTAAACACACATCCCACCCCTCCCTCATGGGACTTGTCAGAGTCTTTAGTATTCCCAGGGCCAGCATACGGTTCCCAGTAGGGCTGGCACAGGCCAGGCTTCTATAATGCACTGACAACGAGTCTCTTGTTTCATGGAGTGTCTTATAGATGAGCATCCTTCAGGACTAGGTTCTATGGAATATGCTTGGGAACACGGCTGCAGGCCACCCCTCATTTTACATGTGGGCAGCTGAAGCCTGAGTACCTTGCTAGCTGGGCATCCAGCCAGGTCTTGGTCAGGTCTCACAACTGCACTGATGCTCCCGAAACGCCACAATGCTGCACCCTTTGGGTGAGACCAGGCAGCACTGTGCAGTCTGAGGCTATCCCATAGGACACCAGCTCCCCCAGCTTCAGACCTGGCTATGCACACATGAGCCTAAGGAGGGGCATATTTTGGTTGAGTGTTTAGAACCCTAGGTAGCTGTGCATCAGGAAACACTCCTAAAATTTCTGTCTCTGACGACTAAAGAAGTGCTTATGGGCTATCCTTAGCCTTTGGATTACTGTCTCATCATTATAGGCATAATTATTGAATGGTTTGGGCAGTAAGGAGACTGGGGTACTCTGCACAGAAATAACATATGAACATGTGTCTAGAATTGACAAAGCTCCTCTGTGTCTTTTGTTCCTTACACTAGCTTCTGGGTGAGGTAGGACAATTTCTTTTGTTTCTTTTCTCTTTTCTTCTTTTCTTTTCTTTTCCTTTCTTTTCTTTTTCTTCCCTTCCCTCCCTCCTTCCCTTCCTTCCATCCTCCCTCCCTCCCTCCCTCTCCTCCTTCTTTTTTCTTTCCTTTTCTTCTTCCTTTCCTTTCCTTTCCTTTCCTTTCTTTCTTTCCAACTTTAATTTTATAGATACAGAAACTGAAGTTCAAGGCACCTAGGAGACTTGCCCCTGGTCATGCAGACAGTGGCAGAGCCAGAACTCAGACCCAGGTCTCAACTCACCTCAGGGGTGGCTTTCTCCATGGCCCCATTGTCTTAAAGTGAAGGGTGAGTCGGCAATGAAGTAATTCTTTAGGAAAGCATGACCAATTTCCCTTTCTCCACCTCCCTCTTTTCTGCCCCTCCCCCAGGCCCCATATATATGAATCTCCACAAAACCATGCTGGCCTGTACACCTTTACTTTTGAAACAACTTGCACAACTGGGATAGGAACCTTCCGCCCACAGTTATACTCCTGATTGGTGAGTAGGGAGGGTGCCTGCCCAACTTCCCCTCTGTAGTAGGAGCCAGTCTCCTCTAAACAGCAGACCTCAAGCATTGCTTCCAGACTCTGAGGTGAGTGATGCGGCAATTCCTGAGTACTTTGCTTTGAAGCAGCAGACTTCTGCCTCATTGGGAATGGCAGAAGTCAACTTTTTAGTGTGTACGTAAAGAAAAGTTATAATTGTGGATGAGGAGCCACTCTCTCTGATTTAACACTAAGAAGAATTTAGGCTGGATGGGAGGAAGAGCTGGAGATTTATGAGGCCCAGACATAATTTTCAAGACAGGCTTCGAAGCCTGTGGAGTTTGAAAGAACAGAATGGGAAGACCTTGAGGGAATCGCTGAAGCTCAGACTTGCATGACAGAGGATACTGGTCTTGGACCCCACTGAGACAAGAGTGCTCATGTGTTGGCAGTCACACTGGAGACAGGTTTTCTCTCATCTGTCTGCCCAGTGTTGGGTGGAAGGCTGAGTGTCTTCAGGTGTGAAACCAGTCCTGGAATATGAAAGATTCTTCAATGGTTGTGGAAGGAAGTAAAAGAGAGAGAGAGAGAGAGAGAGAGAGAGAGAGAGAGAGAGAGAGAGAGAGAGAGAGAGGGAGAGAGAGAGAGAAAGGGAGGGAGGAAAGGAAGAAGAAAAGCAAAAAACAAAGAAGGCAGGGAGGAGGAATGATCTGCATGCAGTTATGATAAATAGATAATGGGTCATCTTCCTCTAGCTTGAGGCCTCTTCACACAGTCATTCCCAACTGGAAATAGAGTGGAAAGTTTTGAGGTGATTCATCCAGAAATGTGATTTCTCCCTCTTGTTCAGTTACCTGAAAAGCTAATTCTTAGGGTCAAAAGTGAGCCGTCGGTTGAGATGGCAGAGTGAGGATTAATCCTTCAGATACCTCGTGATGAGGAGTCAGAGATGGCCTGGGATGAGAAAAAGACCTGCCCAGGTGTGCCTGGTGCCTGAAGGGCAGAACTCAGACAAGCAAACACTTAGTTAAGCTCTATCCTCCCGAGTTTGGGCTCCCAATACATGTTCTTTGGCACATTGTAATACCCACCTCCCCCACACATTTCTTTATTCTTCTTGATCAATTCTGACCAGCATGTTGTTAGCTAGAGAGAACTGGATTGGGTAAAGAAGGAGGTGCAGAGTGTGTGTGATGTGGATGGGCATTTTGGAGTGGGTACATAGTGAGATCGTGAGACCAGCAGGTAGGAGATGAGGGCAGAAAGTCCCTAAGCTCCCACTCCCAGGGCACCACATGTTTGCAATATTCTAACTCTGAGAAACCACAGTTGTCTCACATTTCCTGTCTGTGGGTCCAAGGCTGGCTGAGGCAGATCAAGCAGCATTATTTCTGGGTATACCACTCTTGGGCCAGAGGACCTGCCTCAGTGGGCTGCCTCCTTTTCTTCCAGCAGGATCTTCCTGGTCCTTCCTTTGCTGTGGATGGGCTACCCAATGCAGAAGGCTGCCCTCCCCTGCCTGAGTCTCATCCTGCTTATCTGGAGCCAGGGTCCAGGGGTCCAAGGCCAAGAATTCCGATTTGGACCCTGCCAAGTGGTGGGAGTAGTTTTCCAGGAACTGTGGGAAGCCTTCCGGGCCATGAAGGACATTGTGGTGAGTGAAGTGTCATTCTGGACCCAGCTGTGGGGGTTACTGTGTGGGGGAGGATAATATTTTATGATTATGGAGCTCTTTGTGCCATGCTAATTATTTTCCTACAGAATAACTTTATAAAGTCAGAGGCATCACAAGCCATATTTCCTCTTGTACATGAGGAAACTGAGGCTCAGAAAGAGGTAGTTAATCTATAGGAAAATAAGCACAGCCCAGGAGGAATAAAGAATGGAGCCTATTCATTGAGGCTTCATCTGCATCCCAGGGAGACATGAGACTTCATTAATGGGAAGTCATGAGAAGTCCTTTGAGTCCCACCTGCTGGAATTTTCACATACTCTTTAGCCAGGATCCTGCTACTCTGTTATGTGCTTACGCCTTGACTAAAGGTAGAAAGAATGGTTAATGCTGAGATGGGATAGGGTAGCTTGTGTAATGTGACTATGGATTTCTCTTGTGCCTGCAAGTGCTCTAATACACACCCTCACAAATGCACTAAACTCCTTATAGGATAATCCAGATGCAAGGCAGAAAGCGGGAGCTCGATAGGGCAGCCTGGGGAGGGGAAAGTGCTGCACCGGGGACAGGAAACTAATGTATGATCTTGACCTTGAAACCAACCCATACAACACCCAGCCCCATCAGTTTCCTTATTTGCACAATGAAGAGGTAGGTAGGACAAAGGAGCTCAAAAGCTCCTTCCTCTCAATGATTCTTTGACTTAAATGCAAGAACTGAAATGAATGAGTTACTGGGCTGCAGGGGAAGCTCCAGAGATGCTTCCCCTCCAGAGAGAAGAAGCACACCCCCGCTCTCATGGAATAAAGAGGTAAAAAACCTGCCCCCCGAGGCCCTTAAACCAAATAGTGTTATTTCCTTCTGTCTCAAATGACCAAAGGAATCAAACAGATCCCTGATCAAGGCTCTAAGAACTCCTGGGATTCCATCTGTCCCTGGGGGACAAGTTTGGTAATTTTCTGTGGCTGAAACCCGTTCCTCCACCCAAGGGGTCAGCTAAGTCCAGCCTTTTCTGGGGCTCTGATATCTCACATACAGAGATTTAGGGGTCTAGGGAAGCAGCATGTATTTCCAAGGTTGGTTTCTATGCTGCCCCCAACACCTAACCTGAAGACATCTCTTCTTTCTGTTCCCAAAGCAGTCTCAGGATAAGATCAAGAGTGTGCGGCTGCTGCAGAGGGAGGTTCTGCAGAACATCTCGGTAATCAGATTTCCTTGAGGAAAGACTATGGCTGGTCTTCTGGAGGTGGGGGTAAGGGGTTGTCTAGAGAGGCTGACAGAAGACTTCACTTCTGCCCCAGACTGGGCCTACACAGGAAAAGGCTGGGTAGTGGGCCAGAGAAGTTAATGCATTAGGTCATCACCCAGGACCTGGGTTATGTGGGCATGTGTGTGGTGGTATGGGGAGTGGGTGGAGATCAAGAATCCTACACATCTGTCTCCATGATTGATATCAAAGAGTTGCCATCAGTCTTTCTCTTTTGCATCTGCTTGGGTCTTTTTTTGTTTCCATCCTTTTTTTCCTCACCCATTTCTGTCTTCTCGTCACCTATCTGGTCAGTCAGTGAGCACACTCATACTTCCCTGATCCCTGTAGTCTTTACTCTGTGTGCTCGAGGGGGCCGGAGAGCAATCCCTATGTTTAAGGATGCTGGGGCGTTTTCTTTTTCTCCTCCTTTCTTCTTCCAGTTCCTTTTCCTGACAACTCATAACCACCAAGTTCCAGGTGCTTTTTGGAGTCTATTACCTCATGGGTCTATCATTTCACAGGACTATTAGGGAGGTCATAGGGTAGAGAAAAAAGTTTTAAGCAGATAGGGAGTCAGAAGTCCTGGGAACTAGGCCTGTGTCTGCCACTGACTAGCTGTGTGACCTTGGGCAAATCCTTCTCTCTGGGTCTGTGGTTTCTCCTGGAAACCAAAGGTGCCACTCTCTGTGTCCCCGAAGGCCCTTTCAGATCTAATGTTATCAGTATCTCCTAGAAGATCCCTGCCTCTTTTGTACTTATCTTGCCTTGGCAACACCTGGGTTGTTTATCCAGGGCTGGGGTGGGCAGAGGCCTTGACTCCACCATGACCTAGACCCTCTCCAGGATGCTGAGAGCTGTTACCTCATCCGTGCATTGCTGAAATTCTACCTGAATACTGTTTTCAAAAACTACCATAAGAAGGCAGCTGAATTCAGGATCCAGAAGTCATTCTCTACTCTGGCCAACAATTTTATTGTCATCCTGTCAAAATTGCAACCCAAGGTGAGCAGAACAAAGCTAGGATGGGGGCCCATGGGAAACGGTGTTTGGAGAGGACTTCTCTCCCCATATCTGGTCATGGTTTTCATTCTACAATTGGGAAAAGAGCATAGACTTTGGACACCAACAGTCCTGGGATGAAGTCTAGCTCTGCTTCTAACCAGCTGGTTAACCCTTTGCAAGGTGCTCAACCTTTCTGGCCTTCAGTTTTCTTACTTATAGAATGGAATGATCACCCCCACCTGGCCAGATTGCTGTGGGAATTAGAGGAGGCCCTGCCACATGGTGGGTGTTCTGCATTGGCTCCTTGAGGATGTGGATTTGGCGCTGTCCTCCTTGGCCTTGGGGACCCCTCCACCAGCACTAGGAAGGAGTGGGAGGAGCTTGCCTTTGCCTACGGAACACTCGGTGCAATTTTTTTTTTGTTACCCAGCGGGAAAAGAAGATGTTTTCCACTAGTGAGAGTGCACGCAGGCGGTTCCTGCTGTTCCAGGGAGCATTTAAACAGGTAATCAAGGCCAGGAGTCCAGGGCTTGCTGGAACGGTCACAGAAGGGACCAAAATGCACTCTCATTTTGGTCAGAGACCAAATGCAGAATGCAATGCAGGTGACTCCACTTGTGGTCCCAAAGCCACCAGGAGCACAGGTATATTTACATGAATTAGCATTTACTTTGCTTAAGCACCACGAATTACCTACTACATTTTCTTGCCAGTTTTCAAATTAAAATCCTATTATATTTCCCTCCAATTTTATTTCACAACTGTGGACTCTTCCTGTGAGAGAGCTTATGGGTACTTCAGCTGGGCAATTGGAGTCAGAAGTGAGGGAGAAAGAAGGGAGACTACCCCTGTAACCCCCAACCCCTGTAATTTCCAATACACATCCCATGCATGGTATTTTCCACAATGCTCAAATGGTCTAGTTTGTAAGAAAAAAATATCATGAGAAAATATATGACCTTTTCCCAAATTAAGACAACAGAGAAAGTCTGAATTTCACCCCAGCCCCCAAAACATACATGATTTTGATCACTTTTTAAAGAAACAGATGTGTCAGCCTAAAAATAAATAAGGAGTAATAATACACAAAGGAGAGGGACCACCCGGGCTTCAGTATCCTCATCTGCACAGAGGACTCAGGAGGTGGACCAGATCCACCCGCACTGGGATTCTAAGGCTCTTGTCAGGGCTCCGAATGTTTTTCCCTTGCTTCTGACCTGCTGCTACCCACTGGCCCATTGTCCTCAACCCCAGTGCAGACAACACACATAGTGGGGGACAAGTGATGTGTGGCTGAAGCTGACTCCATCAGAAGCCATCCTGTGACGTGGAGCCAGCCAGTTCTAGGGGTGGTGGGTTGGAAGAAAACTTATTGTTGTAGCTAACATGACAGATTTGCAACTCTTCCCTTAGTTGGACATAGAAGCAGCTCAGACTAAAGCCTTTGGAGAAGTGGACATTCTTCTGACCTGGATGCAAAAGTTCTACCAGCTCTAAATGCCTAGAACAGAATACTTTCCTTGTTCTCTATGTCATTTTAAAAGAGTGTCCCTTCCTGTGATGTTTTCTGGGTACCTCACACCCTTGACCACAGGCCCCCTTCTTGGTTCAGGCTTATCCTCAGAGACTCATTCTTTAAGTGGCCCCAACAACAGTCATGGAAGTTTTCCTTGGATGCTGCGAATAATCTACAAAGAAGATTTCTGTATTTATTACAAGTCTATTTAATTCCTGTCAGTGTTTTAACTGATGTTATATTTATTTGTGAGACTAAGTATTGTGAAGACACCAGAGACAATGCCCCATGCTTCTCTTTTATCCTCCATGATCCTTGGAACCATGTGGGGTTCAGTAAATGCTTAATAAACTGGATTTTTTTTTGCCATCTTTGAATTGTTGAGGAACAATGAGGGATGCTGGAATACAAAGTTGAATGTTTGGGCATGAAAATAACATTGTCATGACATCTCCAGGAACAGAGCAGTGGGGCGGGGTGCGGGAACCAGTTTGAAATGTAAAGGATAAAAGATATAAATGTGTTAAGTGCCCAACACAAACAGGCTCACTAAACCTTATAGTTCTTGCCCACACTCCCCACCATCCCTTCTCCTTGGGTGCCTCCTTTCTAATCTTACTTATTCTTCCCTTATCTGCCACGTGAGAGGGTGCCAGGGTCAAGCTGACATTGCTGATGGTGTCATTGTATGTGGATGGACTCTCCAATCTGTGATGACATTCCCTGCTAATAAAAGGCAGGGAGCTCAAGTTTGGCAGCCTTTCCTTTCTATTTCTGGCTCAGTGAGGCTGAGTGATGTGTCTGGGAGAGACCTTCCTAACCAAAAGACTGGGCATTCTCTAGTCTCAGGCTCTGGCTGAGTTTTGTAGTTAACTTTAGTCTAAAGATACGATGTCTGTCTATGCCCTTGCTCAGAAAATTTAAGTGTAAGAGTGTATGGAGGAGATGGGATGCTGCTTCCTCCATGATATAGTGCTATTTCAGAGCACCTGGACCTCCAGGGATCCTAGGCTACTTTCCTTCTTCAAAGAGATAAGGTGCGTTTCTGAAAGCAGAGAGATGTAATGGTCATTGCGAAGATGGTTAAGATATGAGCACAAATAGCAGTGCTGGGGAATGGAAGGATAAAGAGGAGACAAAAACTATTTCTAAAAAAGGGGCAATGCTGGAGTCAGGCTCCTTATGAATATCAAGGAAGGGAGGCTTAAAGAGGATTTATAGATATAAGGAGATATATATGGTTCTGAAAATTTAGAATCCTTCATCACACCAAAATAAATTGCCCTTACAATAGGACACGAGATGAGTAAAGCTCACTAGTATGTGCCACCCTTAAGATTGGAGCAAAGATGTTGCCAGGGGTGTTTCTTTCATACCAGGTCCTTTCCTAGCTCAAGGGCTGAGGCATACCCTCACGGTGCAGTCCAGGGGCCTTTTATTGGTATGAGGCCCAGGCCCAGAAAAGGTTCCAGAAGCAATAGCTATGCCTATGCTCCAGCCTAATGCCACATCCCCTAGAGCCCAGGCAGCAAAAACCTTGTGATCAAAGATAGTCTGCAAATCCCATAGCCTGTTACATGACTTGAAGGGGAATCAGGTGACATCAGAACAAATGCTCTGCTTGGCCAGAGCCCATCTGAAAGCCACAGAGGTTTTGCAAAAATGTGCAAGAAGAGCTGTGGGGACTGAGCTATGTTTAGGGTGATCAGACAGGGAGAGACTCAAGGTGGGATGTGGGAGGTAATGAGGGCTCCGAAAACAGATGGAGCTGGTGTTAGAAACCAGCAGACAGACAAGACTCATTGGCATCAAGGTTTGGGCCCAGGAGGACAGCTGGAGGGGTGAGTCAGGCAGGAAATATTGACGTAATCATCTGAATCAGTGTCCTCCACCTTGGCAGCAGGTTGATGGTAGATGCTCATATATTCACAGCTGGTCTTCAGAGATAGCACATGGGGCCAGGGAGCTTCGGACACCTGGGAACAACCAGAGAGGCATCACTGGATCTGGGTAGGGAGATTTTAGTATTCCTCCAGGCGGGTTCCTACAGCAGGCAATGGTAGGCATGTTTATGGCTGCTGACTTCCAGAGGGCAAAGACACAGAGGTGGCTGAGCTCCATCAGGTGTCTCCGCCCTGGGGATTTTCAGGGTGGCATCTCACCCGAGATAACTGGAAAACACTCACTTCAAATGTGGGCAGGAAATGCCTTAAATGGGGTTCAGACTAAAGTCACACGGCTAAGCACCAGTCTGAAGGAAACCCAGCTGCGAGAGGAGTTTCCTCTCTGGGATTGGATGATGTGATTTGTGGAATAAATATACATCTTCTAGGGAGTTATTCGGAAGTGGGGTGAGTCACCCCCAGCACCTCTGTAAAGGCTTGGAGAGGCAGTGACGTGGCGTGACAGTGTATTCCAGAAAGGGGCTGGCTGGTGAAGGGAAGTCAGGCAGCAGAACACGTGGGCACAGTGGTGCTCTTTTTCCCCAGGCAGAAACTTCAGCACCATCTGCCTTCAGAATGGGTCAGTTCTCAGGGTACAGGGCTGAGCCATGATCCTAACATGGTACAGTTATGGTAACATCCACCCAAGAAGGCTGTGGTGGTGATGGGTCACATGTTTAAACACAAGAGCTGAGAACCAGAAGCTCAGCCCTCGAACACAGTAGGTATTCAGTAAGTGCTCATTGAAAGGACCTGTTAGTTTTTGTACTTATCTCCCATTGCCTATTACAGTTTGCCAGTTGAGATTAATTTATTCAACTTAAAAAATTAAGATATTCCTTGTGAAGGTTAAAATATTCAGTCATTAATCATATGCACCTTGTTGTGAACTTGTTCCATTGAGATTTTTGTCCCCAATAGTGGGAATAAGAATTTCGAGTAAGGAGGAAGGGTAAAACTTGAGCAAGCTATAGTCTCAGGTGAGGGCACATGTGGTCACAGGGCAGGTCAGGGCAAAGGGCATGTGTAAGGGTAGAGTGGGTACAGCAGGTGGGCACTGCTGGACTACCCATGCTACCGTGAACCCTCTTTAGCAGGGGCAAAGGACAGCAAACTCAAGAGGCTGGAAAGGACTGTGACAAGAGCAGTCACTTGTTGCTGGGCATCAGGCTCCCCATCTCAGCAAGGCATGCAATTGCCCAGCCAGGGACTACAATTCTCCAAGGATGCGATGCGAGAGGAAGCCATGTGTGAAGCTTCAGGATCCAGTCTTAAAGAGGCAGCTTTCTTTTTCTGCCTCAGTGGGCTGGATGTGACTATTGAGCATTGACCATGGACCAGACAAGACTCCAGAGGATGGTGGAGCAATAAGACAGAACGTATTTTAGTCCCTGGATGACCTCCTGGCTCAGACCACTTTTTTCTGCTCCCTCCCCTACCTTTACTTGGGAGGAAACAGCTTCCATCTTGTGAGCCCTCTGCTTTAGGGTCTGTTATATTAGTTTAGTCTACACCCTAATTTTGAAAGGGACATTGGCCACACTTAGTTTTTCTTGGTTCCTAAGGAAATAGTGTTTTAGCTGCTATGGGCTACTTTAGGAAATAAATCTTTTTTTTTTTGTTTTTGTTTTTAATTTAGGAAAACAAAGATGCATGGACAGTCTGAAGGCTTTTTACCCATCTACCCATGGCCATGGATAGAAACACGAGTTCCCTAAGTCCATTCCTCCATTTCAAGAGGAGCCCTCCTCACCCCAGGTGTTGAATCCTCTGTATCTTGACATTGGGCAGGTCATCCTCTGGGCCAGGCATAAGCGCCTCCAGTGGTGGGTCAACCAACTCCTCTCATCTTCGGGAGTAACAGAAAGTTCTCCCTCATCTTAGGGTGAAAGTGTGTAGCTTCTACCTCCTTAATGCCTCCTAGAAATCGAATCTCTTCCACACGAAAGTTCGTCATGCACCGTAGAACTACCATCTATCAGCCTCTACTAAGCACTCAAGAAAAATGCTTGGCTAAAAGCCAGGTAACTACGTCTACCACATTGTTGGGTAGTCCAGTCTACTGACTCCATTGAAGGAGGAAACTGATAACAACAGGTCCCGGGACTCCGTCTAGGAATTGCGCGGAAAGCCGGCGCTCAGGAGCTACGAGCAGCTGGAGTAAGTGCTCGGGGTCCTGGCCAGCTCTAGGGCTGCGGAGTCCAGCCCCTGCGGCTGGTCTAGACCGGGGCGGAGCTTACCTGCATCCCGGCAGGTGGCGCAGACGCTCCAGGGTCGGGGACCGGTGTCTCACGCTCACCTAGGGGAACCAGTGGTGGGGGGGAGGGCGGGATGAGGGCGTGGCCGAGGGTCTGGCCTCAATCCACCTCTGCACTAAACCCAGGGTAGGAGGGGTTCGCCCCGCGGCTCCTGGCTTTCCTCCCCGCGCGGAGCGTTGCGTCTGCCTCTCCAGCTCGCCAGACTGACAGAGTGATTCCGCCACCCTCCGCTCGCCCACCCCCACGCCCCACTCCCCTGAAATCACCTTCTGCTACCCGTACTAACCCCCCGGTCACCCGCACCCGCTTTCGCCCGTACCTCCCCCCCTCACCCGTACCTCCCCTTGCTCCCCGGGGCTCACTCGCCACCCCTGCTTACCCGAAGCGTGGGCCCCGCGATCACGCCGAGGACAGGCACTGTAGACGTTGTTTTGGGAGCGTGGCCACCGTGACACGGCGGGCCGCTGCGACAAGGGCCGCTGAGAGGCCTCCAGAGCTCTCATCCTCACGGCCAGTCGGTGGACCCGCCTGGAGAGAGCTTTTCAGCCAAAAGCCCCAGGGAAACAGGAGAACAGCTCAGAAAGTGCAGGCACAGTCTTGCCCTCCACTGAAGACCGAAGGGCCCAGGCGGTTCTCCTCGTCGTCCCCATTTCCGGACCATTCTCCCCCATCCCTCGCTCCCCAGACTCCAGGCCGCTCGTCCCAAGCTCAGGAGTTTTCCCGGGGATCCACGGGAGTCTGAATGCTCCGGGCCTTTTGGGCCGCTCAGTTCTCCCTAACCGAGCCCCCAACCGCTCACCTTTCTTCCTTCGGATGACCTTTTTCACCACCAGCCCCAGAAGTGTCAGCAGGATGAGGCCCAGGGCGGTGGGGATCAGAATGTGAAATCCTTGACCTTCCACTCGAGACACTGGGCCACGGTGGAAGGCTCTGCGGAGGGAAGGAGAGGGAGGGAGGGGGAAGAGTTTAGTAAGGGGGAGGAGGTTTCAGGAAGCCTGTTGAGTGGTGACTTTCTGGAGATGGCTCGGTTTGTCCTTTGTCAACATAGAATTTTTGCCCCTCACAACGAAGAGCCTTGTTTCTGGAGTCAGGAAACCTGGGTTCAGATTTCGAGTCAGCTTTTTCTTGGCTCTGTGATCTTGAACCAGTCTCCTAACTTCTCTGAGCCTCATTTCCCTGTAAATGAGTCTAGGAAAGCCTCCTTCACAGAACCGTTTAAGAATGCACTGAATAGTGGATAAGAAGAACGTCACGCACCTGGTCTAAGCAGCAGTCAACAAATGTCAGGTCCCCTTCTAGCTTTCTGCACCTCGGTTTCCTCACAAGATTATTGCAAATATTAAATGACTTAGTTTCTTTTAACTGTGGAAAGAGGATGTTTTCCTCATGGTGCACCCTCTGGCTAGAAGGACTTCCCTCCATTTTCTCCACAAAGGACGAATGCATAGGTCATCTTTTCTTCCCTAATCGTGGTAAATCGGGATCAATTCTTTTCTTTCTGTCCCAATTCTTGTGTTCATAGCAATTATAATGCTTGTCACAGTCAGACTTCCATTAGTGAAGCAAGGCCTACATATTTCATGTCTTCACTGTTCTATAGCTTTAGGACATAGCACAACGCCTGGCACTCGGTAAGAAAATGTTGATTGAATTGACTTGAATTCTTCATCAGTAGGCTGTTGTAATTTTCTGAACCAATAATCAGGAATCCTGGCTCTATTTGAAACCACTTAGATCTCATGGTCTCAGTTTCCTCACTTATAAAACCCAAATGATGTTGAAGGTCCCTTTCCTCACTAACATGTTTATCTTTGCTTAGGCAAAAAGAAGTCCAATTATTGTAGCTTTTCTTTGGTGGCTGCTCTGATGCTGCCCCCTTGTGGTCCATTGCAGCACTTTTCTGGAGTGCATCCTGCCTTTAGACCAGTGCTATCCAATAGAAATATAACATGAGCTGGTAATTTCAAATTTCCTAACAGCCACATTGAAAAAGTAAAAGGAAACACGTGAAAGAAATTATAAAACTTAATTTTAGTAGTACATTTTATTCTCATTTAGCTGTTCTCCATCCAAACAGGTTGGAATGAATGCAGAGTGACTGAAAACTTTGGGTCTGGCTCTTGCAGGATGGCCTGTGGGCCATTGATTAGCGTACTCAAGTTAAGAGCACTGATGAGCTGCTGTGTGATACCCGTAGGTAGTTTATTTCACAGGGGCCTTCTAGAGACAAAGCCAAGAAGGGTCTTGGTTGGTAGACATTTCAGGGAGATTTCAGTGGATCTCCTAACTCTAGACTATTTTGCCTGGTTTCTAGCCCATCCTGGGGGGTGGAGGCCTCTTACCTCTGCCTGTAAAGCCTGGTGTGATGGTCGTAGCTGGCCGTCTGGGGCCTGAGCATCCCTTCCAGTGCTGAGGTCTTTGAGTCCGTGGTGGATGGCAGGAGGGTTGTGGGCTTGGCGGCAGCCACCGAAGATCTGGAAACTCGAGGGTGGCGAATGACTGGGGTGGTGGGGGAGGAGTGGCGTGCTGGAGGGGCCTCTGTCCTTGGAGCTGATGTGCTCACTGCAGGACACAGCAGGAAAGAGTGACCTTCCGTACATGCATTCTGATCTCCAGCACGATGGGGTCACCATCTCTTTCCTGAACACACCCTTCCCTTTCACCTAGACGACCTTTGTTCTGGCATTCCTCATGGCCTGAAGTGCCTTCTTAACATGCCACCTACACACGGTAAATTCTATCCATATTTACTCCAAACATCGTTTTCTCCAGGAAGCCTTCCCTGACTTTCTAGGCAGAACAGTTGCCTTCCTCAGTTAATGGAAAACCTTGTTTGTGGTTCAGTTCCACTTTGCCATGTGCTTATCTCTTCTCCCCTGTCCCATACCTGTCAGTCACAACCTGGGGTACAGTTACACTAGCCCTTTAGTGATACAATGTTCAATTAGTGTATCTACCTCACAGGGTAGATGTGTGGATCTGAGGAAAATATTGCATGTCAAAATACATTTAAAACAAGAAAAGGATATGGAAATGTAACCGTATCAGTATAATCATTTTTTTTTTTTCACTGCAAAATAGAGTTGTTAAAAAATCACTGTATGCCAGCAACTGGACGACTGCCCTGAGGGCATCAGGAATCATAATGAACTCCCACTGGGAAACGTCTGCCCCGTTTTGGTTTCCCTGATCATTGTGAAAGAGTGATTTTTGTGAATGGAGCACAAACTTAATTACTTGTGCTGCCACCTAGTGGTTATGTAGATTCTGGAACTCAGGCTGTAGCTTGCTCCTGAAGGACACAGAAGCCGATTTCAGGGAAGAACCCTCTCCTGAGGCAGGAAAATACACATCTGAGACTCAGCTCTGCTCTGCTAATCACTCTATGAACTGAACACAACTCCCTCCCATTTTCACAATGCCATAGCACCTTCTCCATGTCTCCTACGCTGGCTTTGGGAAACTGACCTTTGGATATGATGAATTCAAAAGGACTGGCATGTGCAGGATTCCGGAACCAAGGGGGCGCTGACGCCTGTCGAAGTTCCTGAAACCATGGTGGAATCTCAGGCATCAGCTCCTTTTCCCAGAATGGCTCATAGTCTACTGGAGGCAAGAGGAATACACTGGTGGGCTCTGGGAGGAGAGGAGGCCTGGGAAAGGGACAGGGGTAGGAGCTGAAGCAGACTCAGCTGGGTGGGTGGTGGTGAGGGGATGAGGGCAGGGTCCAACAAGAGGAGCAGGAAAATAAGGGGGCTAGGGGCTTCCCTGAAAGAAAAAAACACTTTCAGCCTAACCCAGCCAACAGTCCCTGTAAAGCTGTCAGAGGCCACTGGGTTTTAGACTGTTGAATTAGTGCTGCATATGTGTGACAGAGTCGATGGAAAAAAGGAGAAAGACAGGACTTGGCAGAAATATGGAAAGGGTCAGATCATAAAGCAGCAAGTTTCACCTACAAATGAGGCTTGAGAAATGACTGTCTTTCCTTTATATTAATCCCTGATATTTCCAATGGGACAATTATGTCCTTTTGCTTCCAATTTCCTCCTCAGTCTCCACCCCCACCCCTCTCATGTCCTGGGTAGGATGATACAATACAACATAAGGGGAGCACCAGTCTGGTTTGGATAGAAAATTCTGTGGACCATGAATTTAATTGACTCTATGAGGTTTCAACTACACAAGTCCCACTTATCATTCGACTGGCTAATATGGCAAGAGCATAAGAGTCTGGGGGACACTATAGTTGGATGGCTGCCCCAGCCTTCCTGGGTGGAAATGTTTTCAGGGTGGGCTGGGTCTCCATCAGGTCAGGCACCTACCGCTGTGCACATCCAGGATGACTTTCTGGGTCTTGTCCCGGTCCGTGCGCATGCCTGACCCACAGGCATAGACTCCGCTGTCATTCTTGGTCAGCTCTGTAATCTCCACTATGAACAGATTGTGGTCTTGAAGTAGATTCAGGGTGGTTCGGTGTTTGTATTCCTTCCTGACAAATGTTGTGGACACCACGGTGATACATGCTTCAGTTTTGGCCATCTCCCGGCACAGGTACACCCTCACAGACATTTTAGGAAGTGGACACTCAATGGTAATAGATCTGCCCAGCATCCCCTCCAGCTTGACTTCTGGGAGCCTCCTCAGAGCTCCAGATACTGCAGGGAGAGGGAGTTAATGTGTAGGAAGCCTCATCCTCAGCCACACCTCCAACTCCAGCCCTCTTTCCAGCCCAGGCCCCAGTCCAGCCTCATGCTCATCCCTAGAACAGTCTCATCCCCATTATCAGCCCAAGTCTCAGCCAGCTCTCAGCCTCAGTCCTATCCTGATCTCTAGCCCTAGCCTCATCCCCAGCGTCCTCCCATGCTCCCTCCTGTTTACATCCTCAGTCCAACTCTATGTTCATCTCTGTGCCTAAACTTGTGTCTCGGCCACGCTTCTCCCTAGCCCAGGCCTGAACATATCATCAACCCTCAGCCTCATCATCAAACCCATACTCATAAGGACCCAGACACCAACTCCCCAAGAATGTAGTCAAAACTACTCCAAGGAGAGAGGATATTCCATGGTAGCCCCCAAAGAGCACATAACCCCCAGCTGACTTCAGTGTGGTGTTAGGATGCTTGGTACAGTTTTGCTGCAACAGGTCTCTCTGTCCAGTTTTGTTTTGTTCAGATCCATTCAGCTGAAACAACCATTCACACCCAGTTCTGTTTATAAAGTCATTTAGTAAGCACGTATTGAATGCTTTTCATGGGGCAGTAAGATAGTTGGCATTCCTCCCTTCATGGAAGGAATCATTTAGTGGGTGATACAAATGGACAGCCACTACAGCACAGTGTCATGGATCCCGTGGAAAGACACGGAGACACGCAGTGTTTCTTGGAAGCATCATGTGGGGGCATTTCATCTAGGCTGTTGCAGAGAGATGGTGTAGTTCAAGGAAGGCTTTCTGGAGGAAGTGATACCTTAGTTGTGACCTGAAGGACTGGGTGTAGAGGATGACTGAAGGATAACGATTGTCTTCACTGCAGAAGGGAAGGTACAGGGAAAGCAAGGGTGTGCACGAGTGCTTGTGCATGTGTGCATGGGTGTATGTGTGCATGGGTGTATCTCATGTATGCGCCAGGGAGGGTGTGGACCAGGAAGGGACAAAAGATGTGGTTCATGAGTCTCTGACATCGAAAGCTGTGCTGTGGCTGAAGAAGGCAGGTTTAATGCAGTTGAACCAGCTGGAGAGGAAGGTATGACTGAGTATGGTTGTCAACTAAGAGGGTCCAATAAGTGTCTGCATATTTCTGGGAAGGGGATTCCTGGGGTGGTGTGTGTGTGTTGGAGTGGTGCTGGGGGGCTTAGATGGTGGAGAAGAGATGCTTCCAGCAATGTAAACAGCTGCCATCAAGGGTGGGATATCAGAGAGAACACAGCATGTTCATGGGCTGGAAAGAAGTTCACAAACTTTCTGAAATTCATCCAGAGACCACATATTAAGAAAAACTCCTGGGAGTTTGGCAAAATGAGGGGAGTCAAAGAAAGAAATGGAGCTTGGGGCTTCTGGGTGAACAGAGAGACCTGAGGAGGATGTTTAAGAAGAGGGAAGAACATGGAGATGTGTAAAAAGGTAGAAACAGTCTTGGGAATGTGAAGAGTGGGCAAAGAGGCTGGAGAGGGGCTGGAAGGGAACATTTCCAGGAGCGTGTTGCTATCTGGCAGTGCAGCTGTTGTAATGTGGTAGGGAGAAGCAGAGGAGCCAGCCAGATACATAAGATCTGACATGGAAACCCTTACACGAATAACGCAACACTGCTTTAAGTCCCCTGGTAGTTTCATGACTGGAATATGGCAATGGAAGAGAACCTGTGCAAATGGCACAGACCCAATCAAGGGGGTGGGGAAATCCCCCTGTGTGTGCAGATGGTCCCCACCTGCAGGTATTGTAAATCCCAGCACCTGAGAGTAAACACATGAATGTGTCTGGACCAACTCAGCCAGAAATGGGAGTGAATGCTGCCTCCTCAAGAGCAAGATGCTATAAAATGGTCAGGTGTGTGACAGAGCAGGGAGGGGTTAGCACCTAGGCAGACACTTCCAGTGGCCTCACACCATCCGCTGTTATGGCCTACACTTTTGTATCCCTCCAAAATCCAGGTGTTGAAACCCTCACCCACAATGTGATGGTGTCAGAAGGTGGGGCCTCTGAGAGGTGATTAGGATTAGGTGAGGTCAGGAGGCTGCAGCCCTCATAGTGGGATCAGTGTCCATATTTTCTCCATGCATACAAGAAGAGGTCAGATGAGCACACAGGGAGGTGGTGGCCATCTGCAAGTCAGGAAGAGGGCACCTGTTGGCACTTTGGTCTTGAACATCTAGTTTCCTGCACTGTGAGAAATAAACACCTATTGTTTAAACCATGCATTCTATGGTATTTTGTTACAGCAGCCTGAGCTAAGACATCCTCACTGTGCAAACACTGGACAGATGAAGCACAAGCAAAGCTGCTGGGTACACTGAGCTCTGGTCCCAAGGAAGCACTAGCTGACAAGATGAAAATGACCAGATTCCAGCTCTCCTGAGAGTTCATAGGAGCTTGTAACTTACATCCAAGGCTTAGAAAAGCACATTTCCCTAACAGAGGAAAGAGATACAGCCTTCTGGTTTAGAACTCACACACCATGTGCTAAGATTCATGTGGGAGGAACTTGCCGGGATGCAGATACCTTGTCCTACCCTTAGGCATGGTGGTTACATTGGTCCACACTGGGGCCTAGGCATAGCCAGTGTAAATAAGCATCCCAGGTGTCCTTAAAGTATTGTAATTCTGGGCTATAACTACAGCACATTTCCAAATGATTCTGGGAAGAAAGGGAGGGGTGGAAGAAGCTATGTAAAGGAAACAAGATGTTTAATGGTATTTTAGAAAAGCTACTAAGTGACAATCTATAATTTGGTGACTTGATTTACAGTGATGCTAGCTATAGGGGAGGAAGGGATACATGCGATTTCAAAAGTCACTAATTATATAATTAGATATAAATAGATGTTTGGAACATGGAAAAAATATAATTTTCATAATGCAAATAAGGTAAAGGATCACATGGTCTTGGCTGGTGATCGTGCTCTGGAGACAGACTCTGGTTTCTCTACAGCAATGCTTCTCTATGAGGAGAGTGGTGATGAGGAGCTCATAACTCAAGTCATGGCAGAATCTCTGCAAGAAGGAAGCTGGCCTGAGACTTTTATGTTTTTCAGCTGGAGCATGGATTTTTTTTAAAGGATGAGAAATATCCAACTTAACTTTCTCCTTCCTCATACACTAACCCATGTCTGTCCAGACCTGCAGTCTGCCCTTTGTTCCAGTGAATGGAATGCCCCCCTTCCTCTCGGAAGCCTGTGCCTTCACCTGTATCCCGAGTCCATTCTGCTCACCTTTAGAACTTCTCTTCTGTGATTATTCTTTTCTCTGCCTGGCTCATTGCTTTCTTCTCTTCCCTCATCACCATGGCTTACACACTTGCTCCATAGGGGCCCATGTTGAAAATGCCTCAGTTGACTTTTGCCTCCCCTTCGGCTGCCACCTCTGTCTGTTCTTTTTCTCAAATGAGTCATCAAAATCACTGAATTCACTTGCATGCCTGCCAATTCTCTTCTATCTACACCTGTCAGAGTTTTGTCTCTAACATTCCACTGAAACTGCTCTAATCAAGGTCACCCAAATTTTCCTTATTGCCATATTTAATGGCCACTCCTTTGTCTTTGTTTTACTCTCCTTCTTGGCAGTATTTGATGAAATTGAACCTTTGAAACACTTTCTCCTGGCCCCGGCTGCTGCAGCCAGCAAGTACAACCCCAGGATAGCAGAAGGGCCTGGAGCAAGAGCCTGCCTTGGCATACCCCAGCCCCCATCCCTCCAGGCTTCATCATTGTGATTTTGTTTATTTTTCTACTAAAAAGTCACACATTCAAAAAAAAGAAAGAAAGAAAGAAAGAAAGAAAGAAAGAAAGAAAGAAAAGAAGAGCAAAGAAAAGAAAAGAAAAGAAAAGAAAAGAAAAGAAAAGAAAAGAAAAGAAAAAAAGAAAAAAAAAGAAAGACATACTTTCTTCTCCTGGCTTCCCTGACATCACACTCTCAATGGCTGTTGCTTTGTTATCTCCTTACCTACTTCCCCTTCTCTAGCCACCTCCCAAGGTTGGGCCACCCCAGGGCCTCGTACTTGGGCCTGTTCTTTTCTCTGTCCTCCCTCAGTCTCTCCCCACACTAGCTTATTTACTCTCACCACTTTTAATGCCAACTCCATACAGATTTCACCCAAACGTGTATCTCCAGTCTTGTCTTTACCTCTGAGCTCCAGACACGCCTTTCCAATGTCTCCACTTGGACTCCAGCTGAATATCTAATATGTGTTTGAAATTTACAATGGCAAAATAAAGAACCCTTGATCTCTTCAAAAACCCATTCCTTTCACAAGCTCTTTGCATCTCAGGAAATAGAACCAACATCTATACAACTGATGAAGCCCAAACTTATCCCCATACGGAAGAATCAAGAACAAATTATGGGTTTGTGTGTGTGTGTGCTGGGTCACAACATGTACTGTACATATACATGTATGAATGTATGTAGTATGTATGTATTATTACTATTATTATTGGTCAAGGTAAAAAAGTTTGAAAGTCTGCACCACATACTACCTTGCTTTATTATACAACACCACCTAAGGCTCCAGGCAGTGTAGCCTAAAACTTGGGCCTCGTGCATTGGGTTCTAGGGAACAGTACCACACCAACATTGGCAGAACCTAGGGCATGAATACAATAAAGGCCCATATGTCCAAATAAAATATCATATATCTAAATATTTTGAAGTTATAAGTCAAACTAATAAACTGTTAACTAAAGTATATTCTATACCCTTATTTGAATGATGGATTCCCTGGCTTGCAGGTAGAAGCTCCATCTATCTCCTTCCCCAACAGCCACCTGTACCACCCTTTAAGAGACCAAGAGGTCACCTTGGGATAGAAGACCCAGGATAGAGGCTCACACCATCATTGAAAGTGGGCCTGGAGACATTTGGACAGAGAACTTGAGGTCTAGAAGAGGGTGTCTGGGTGTGGGTTTAGAGAGGGTATATCCCCTTGGGCCTATGAACTCCTCACCTTGTGGGGATGGACACAAATGGAGGAGGACCAGAGCCTGGACCTTTCTGGACAGAGAGGATGATGGTATTGCTTAGGACAGATGAGTATGGTGCAGTTCAGCTACCTCTCACTTCTAGACACCTGCTTTTACCCAACCTCTCTTCCTTCTGAGGCCAAATTTAATTGTACTCACATTGTGCTCACATTTGTCCTACCACCTCTCACCAAGTCTGATGCTTTATCAAAACCCTATTCCCCTGGGCTTTTAGGAATTTTCAGTCTTAAATTTGATAAACATTTGACTTTCTTCCATACTTAAGTCATCACAAAGAAAGCAAGCATGAATAAAAATCCATTTTGACCCTCAAGATTGCCATTTAATAAAAAAAAAATAAAGTAGACAACACCTCAAACCACACTACAAGGCAGAATGGGGTTGGCTATTGGGCTTCGGAGGAGGGGTTTCTTGAAAGTGTATTGGAAGGAAGCGATGGTTGAGATTAGATTTGAAAAACCCACAGAAGGTAAAGGTGAGCATAAGAATGTTCCTGGCTTAAGGAATGGCAGGAGCAAGGGTTGGTGGCAGGAAGTTTAGCACATGTTCAAGGAGAAGTCCTATTTAGGTGGAGGTTAGGGAAATGCAGGGGAATGTGATAAGCTCAGAAGTAAATAGGAGCACAAGGGAGGGGTTTGTATATAATTCAGTAGGAAGTGGAAAGGGCAATCTTATGGTTAGAATCAATCTTTTAGGAAATACAATCTGGAAATATAGGCAGGTCAAATTGGAGGAAGTGGAAAAGATAGGTAAGAGGTGACCACCTGTTCTTTCATTTCCCATTCCCTTTCTAGTAGAGGCTGCCATTGCTTCTCATCCTGGTAAATGAAAATCTAGAAAGTACAAAGGGTTAGCCATTGATTGGATCAAAATGTAGTTGGGAACAAATGGGAAGAGATGGTAAAAAGCCATTCTAACATTTTATAGCTAACATCAGAGATAGCTTAGATAGATTAGCTTGTTTGGATGGTGACCCATGAGGAATTTGAAGTAAGCTGTTAGTCATGTTGCATTTCATTAAGATCTGGGTGGGATATTGAAATGGTGGTGCCCAGGAAATGGTTGTGAACTGAAGTAGGGAGCTTGGGAAATGGACTAGAACTACCGAATGGAGTAGGGAGTCTTCATTTAGAGTTGAAAGTTGAAAACCAGGAATGAAAGAGATTCAAAGAAAGTGAAGGTAGAGGTAAGAAGAAAGAACTTTGGTGCCACTTGCTTTAAAATCCCATATTAATAGGCTATATGTCTGGGAGAGGTGACACCTTCAGCCCTTATGGGTCAATACGTGAGCCAAACAGGAGATGTGTCTGGAGTGGAGAAAGGGCCACTAGCAGGAGTGGGGAGGGTCTCCAAAGCCTCCTGTGGCCTCCATCTCTGTCTTGACCTAGGTACTTGTTTGTAACTAAATCTGTCCAGAAACATAAGAGCTGGAGATGTGAGCTACTCCTCTGCCTGTGGCCAATTCAAACCTCCTAAAATGTGCAAGCTCTTTCCCCATGCCACTTACCTGGTAGGAAGTAAAGTAACCAAAGCCAGAGGTCCATGGCTCCTTCCTGAGCAAGGTCCCATCCAAAAACCCCAGGACAGAGCGACAAAGACCTACTGCTCACCCAGGAACCTGCCACAATCTGGAGCTTGAAAGATATTTCTGGCCCATGTGTGAGAATTAAGTCTTGAAAATGAGGAAATAACAGCCCCTCTTGTTTGCGTACTAGCCTTAAGACTAAAAAAGAAAATACCAGCAAACCACAGAGGAAGTCAGGAGTTGAGAAAACATGTTGTGTTGAATAAGAATGGGTCACCAGGGTTCGAAGTGTTTCTAGGTAGATTTTGGAAACTACCAAGCATCATATTTCTTTGTCTTGAGCACTTCTTCTTAGAGGAGGCTCCCATGCATTATATGTATTCATTGATGTCTTACCCAAAGTCCCTTGACTTTTTTCTTGTCCTCAGGATAAAAGGGCTTCTTCACAGTTTTCTCCATCTGAGAAAGGCTGTGTGGACAGAAGCTTTGACCTGAGTCAGGGGTGCTGGTTACAGCCTTTGTACTCATCTGACAAATGTTTGAGCACACACTGTGGGAATGCTAGCTATATTTTGAACCTCAATTTCTTTATCTAGAAATAAAGGTGGGAGTAGATGATTCCTGGCATTCCCTCCTATACAATATCATTCCTGGGAATAATTATCTCCCTTAACTATCTTCCTAAGGTGCTGCCTTTTGGCAGGGGCCCCTGTCCAGTGATTGCAGGGTGTGACAGGTCACACAGAACTCTGCCTAAAGATGCAGCTGCCAGGTGCAGCTATCCCTTCAGGACTTCAAGGGTCCAAGGTCACAGCCCAATAACTGATGAAGAAGAGAGAGACACTAAGGGAATCAGCCATGGGGTGTCATGGAAAGATCTTTGAGCTATAGTGAGGAGTCCTGGGTTCTAGGCTTTGAGCCTCAGCATTCTCATTGATAAAATAGGGATGGTCCCTGCCCTGCCTTCCTCACGTGACTTTCATGAGGCCCAGCAGAAAGCACACTAATGGAAGTGCTTTAAGAGTCCTTTACTATGGATATGCATGGGGGTATCACTTATGGGGAAATTCCCAATGCCATATTCCTGGAGGTAACATCCTAGATTGGTTCCCAGGGCCCCACCTCCAGGCACTGCTGCCTCTTGTACCCACAGAGGACTCAGACTCATCACCACACCCTTCTGGGATGATGTGGCTAACAGAACCTCCAGGCCCTGCACTGCACACAGCTCCCCGCTGGCCCCCGCACACCAGACTTGTCACGTGCCCTTCACGACAATGAAGGACAACATCCGCAGTGGAATTCAAGTGTGAGGCTCAGTGCAGGTGCAGAGGAAGTGTGTGTGGGAGGGTGGCAGCCTGCCCTGCCCACTCCTATTTGCGCCTCCACCATCCCAGAGCAGCTATACTCCTCACTGCCTCCAGCCACCCTGGGCAGAGGTCAGTGAGCAGCCTCAGGCCTCTGGTTAGAGTGAGTGACTGCCAGAGGTCTTGGGACCCCTCAACCTCCACCCTTCCCGACTTAGAGGGCTCTGCTTAGTGCCCTACAGCTGTCACACAGCTGGGCTCTGGCATTTGCTGGGTTCCAGGCCTGGGCTTGCCTTGGAGAGAGAGAACAAATGAATGAATGTGTTGTGGATGTGACTATGGGCCTGAGTGTGTGAGTGTGAATATGTAGCGTGTGCTGTGTGAGAGATGAGTGGTACACAACTGCGATATGTCAGCGTGCAAAATATGTGTCACGTGTCACAGTGTGAGGGGTAGAGTGGGAATGTGTTATGTGTGACGTGCTAGTGGGTGAATGTAGGATGTATGTGGTGTGTAATGTGTGACTACGTGATATGTGGTCAAATGTGTGTATGATATGTGAATGCGTATTGTGTAACTTGTGAACCTGTGTTGTGTGGCAGTGAGTGTGTGATGCATGGACATTCGGTATATGAGGATGAGGGGTTTGCCATGGCTGGGCCTTCCAGGAGGTGCTGGGGACGTGCGAGACGCGTGGGGAGGAGAGACTCTCACATCAAGTGTGGCCCAAGTGAACCCCTCAGAAACATTGCGTAGGTTGTTAGGAGCAAGAATTCCGAGTCTGAGGTTTTCCAGGCAGGACGTGAATGTTTGGAGTCTAAGGGATCAAAACTTCCAGACAGTGGCTTGTCTAGTTTCTGCATCCAGATGCTGCCCCAGTGCCTCAGGGTTAGGGCCCCGGGGGAAGACTGACCCCTGGCTAAACTGCAAGGTGGGAAAAGTTTCCCATCCTTATTGTCTTCTCCCTCTCTTATTTGTCCCCCATCCAAATTTCATTTCTCCTTCCTGACCCAAGGGCTGCGGTGTTGCCCTGGTGCACCTACTCCCTGGAGAAGGCCTAAGGAGCCGAAGTGTGCTGAGGGAAGGGGCTCAGGGGCCAAGTGCCCTCTATGAATGATGCCTGATCAAAAGGGATGAGCCTGATGGAAAAATTCAGAGCCTGATCACAGGTAGGTGGAGGCAATAAATGAGACCGGATACACTGGGGAGTGCTCTAAGTCCTCTAGGTAAATTTAATCTCTATAGTCACTTAGGTTTTATTACCCTCCCTGTGTTACTGATGGAAAAGGAGAATATGCCAAGGATTGTGGCAACCACCAAAAACTCGGTGAGAGTCATGAACAGATGTGCCCTCAGCTCTTCCAGAAGGAGCCAACCCTACAGATGCCTCCATTTCAGACTTCTAGCCTCTGGAACAGTGAGAGAATAAATTACCGGTTTTAAGCCACCCAGTTTGTGGTACTTTGTTACAGCAGTCCTAGGAAATTAATCCACTCTCCCAGTTGGTGACCTTTTAACTTATTAGTATCTCATGTTGGCTATAGACCAGCTTCCTTCTTCATAGAAGAGTTTCTGTGTCCAATGTGCTGCATAAGAAGCAGGTGGACTTTGGGCAGTACATTTTATACTTGCTATTACCTATTGGCATCATCAATCAAGAATAATATAAAGTTGTTTGCAGCTTTAGTACATTTCTTTGCCTTTGATTTTAGGCACTGTAACAGGCTCCCTGAGCAGGTTATTGACATTAATATGAAAGCTGCACCTTAATCCTCTGCCTCAGGCGTGACCTAGCTTCCCAGGGGTAAAACTGTGATAGGTTTTGACACCCTTGTAGTTTTGGTGCTCCTGGAACGATTTGCTCTCATTCCAGGAGAAGCCAGATATGTATGGCTATTACAGAGATCATAGCTCTATTCCGGACAACCACCTCTCCTGGCCAGCAAAGAACCCAAGGCTCAGGATTGGGTACTGCAGTTGGTGGGCTGCAGGGGAGACTGAGGAGGCCTGATGTCTGAGTCCTATCAAGAGCAGGCTTAGGAAGCATATGACGTCGGGAATATTATGTTCGAGGCCGGGGTAGAAGCAAAGGTTCTGCCCCACCTCATGCAGGATAGAAATCTGGGAAGAACTCTCTCCCAGAGAGAACTCTCCACACACGGAAGCCCTGAGGAAGAATCTGGAGTGGGGTGGGGGCTTATAAGATGACAAGTTTCTGTGCCAGAACCTAGGAATGTCCATAGTGGACAATGGGGTCCTTTATCTGACCACTGTCCCTCAAGAGACTTTGGATCAACTGTTCTACAACCTAAGTTACCCTTTAACTAGCTTCTAGGTGATATTCCTATGGAGGGAGTTTGTTCATTTGATTACTTGAGTTTTAATTAATAGCAACTTAATCTTGGAGGATATGCCAGGGAAGTATGAAATTCAAGGTCAAGTATTCTATGCATGTTTCACCAATAATTTTTTAATGACAAGAGGAACACTGGTTATACCTGCTTATTCCATTACAAATAGCTTTTTTATTCTATTAAATGTATTGGGGTGACATTGGTTAAAAGAGTCAAATAGGTTTCAAGTGTACATTTGTATGATACATGACTTGCATATTGCATTGCGTGCCCACCACCTAAAGTCAAATCATCTTCCACCACCAAATATTTGGCCCCCTTTACCCTTTACTACTGCTCCCCCTCTTCGCTCTGGTAACCACCAAACTGTTGTCCATCTGTGTCTATGAGTTTCAGTTTCATATCCCACATAAGAATGAAATTATACAGTTCTTAGCTTTTTCTTTTTTCTCTTTTTTAAAATTATATTTTATTAATTATACTATTACAGTTGTCCCATTTCTCCCCCATCATTCCCCTCCACCCTGCACACTCCCTCCCACCCACATTTCCCCCCTTTAGTTCATGTCCATGTGTCTTAAGTTCTTTAGCTTCTACATTTCCCATACTATTCTTGCCCTCCCCCTGTCTATTTTCTACCTACTGTCTATGCTACTTATTCTCTGTACCTTTTCCCCCTCTCTCCTCCTCCCACTCCCCTGTTGCTAACTCTCCATGTGATCTCCATTTCTGTGGTTCTGTTCCTGTTCTAGTTGTTTGCTTTTGTTTTAGGTGTGGTTGTTAATATCTGTGAGTATGCTCTCTTTTTACTGTCATATTTTTTATCTTCTTTTTCTTAGATAAGTCCCTTTAACATTTCATATAATAAGGGCTTGGTGATGATGAACTCCTTGAACTTAACCTTATCTGAGAAGCACTTTATCTTCCCTTCCATTCTAAATGAAAGCTTTGCTGGATAGAGCAATCTTGGATGTAGGTCCTTGCCTTTCATCACTTGGAATACTTCTTTCCAGACCCTTCTTGCCTGTAAAGTCTCTTTTGAGAAATCAGCTGACAGTCTGATGGGAATTCCTTTGTAAGTGACTGTCCCCTTATCCCTTGCTGCTTCTAGAATTCTCTCCTTCATTTTAATCTTGGCTAATGTAATAATGATGTGCCTTGGTGTGTTCCTCCTGGGGTCCAACTTCTTTGGGACCCTCTGAGCTTCCTGGCCTTCCTGGTAGTCCATTTCCTTTGTCAGATTGGGGAAGTTCTCCTTTATTATTTGTTCAAATAAGTTTTCCACTTGTTGCTCTTCTTCTTTCCCTTCTGGTACCCCTATAATTCAGATGTTGGGACATTTAAAGATGTCCTGGAGGTTCCTTAGCCTCTCCTCATTTTTTTGAATTCTTGTTTCTTCTTCATTCTTTTCTGATTAGATGTTTCTTTCTTCCTTCTGGTCCACTCCATTGATCTGAGTCCCAGTTTTCCTCCCATCACTATTGGTTCTCTGTGTATTTTTATTCATTTCACTTATTGTAGCCTGCATTTGTTCATCTAATTTGTAAGCAAAATCAACCAATTCTGTGAGCATCCTGATCGCCAGTGCTTTGAACTGTGCATCTTTCTGATAGGTTGGCTATCTCTTGGTCACTTAGATGAATTGGTTCTGGGACATTGATCTTTTCTCCCATTTGAGCCTTTTTTTTTTTTTTTTTTTTTGGTCTGGTTTCAGCTGTTACATAGTGAGGGGCAGAGCCTTAGGTGTTCCCCTGGGGGAGCAGCACAGTTGCTGGGTTGTGATGCTGTATGTGGGGGTGGGGTCTCGGTGTTTTTAGGTTTTATTTCCTGAGGCTGGGGCCCTGGGTTGCGAGTTCTGTCTTGTTCCCCGTTTTCACCTGGGTTATCTGCGTGTAAATGTGGGACTGCCTGGTCAGCCAGCCACCTTGCACCTGGGGCCTGCTAGCTGCCGCCTGCAGGCCCAGGTCTGCCAACCTCCGCTTCCTCCTGCCATGACTCTGCCCCTCTTACCGGTCTGGATGAATGGTTGTCGGACCTCTGTACAGTTCAATTTTATCTCAGTTCAGGTTGTTTTCTTATTTCTAAATCCTTGTTGTCCTTGATTTTGGTTGTGTGAGGAGGCACAGTGTGTCCACCTATGCCTCCATCTTGGCCAGAAGTCCTGGTTCTTAGCTTTTTCTGATGGACTTATTTAGATTAGCTGATAACAAACAGTCTTAATTATGTTCTGCAACACAGAGTGTTGAGGTCTTGACTATTGGTGTAGACTCCCAACTATTCTTTTATTGCAGATAACCTCTGCCTCACTTAGAGGCAGCTTCGTAGCCCTCATCAGGCTTGTGCTGGAGATGGAGGAAACCTTGGTTTAGATACATGTCATGGGGTGCCTGAAAGTGGGACCCAAGTGAGCTGCTCTGAAAGGGTTCAAATAGAAAGTGTGGGAGAACAGAAAGTATGGGGGAACAGAAGATATGGGGAACAAATGCAATCCGAACCTCCTTGGTGTTCATGGTCTTTAATTATTCAACCTCCTTGGTGCAATCATGGTCTTTAATTATTAATTAAGTCACAATTTTGATTTGTTAGCAGGTGCCAGCTGGTTGAGGTACAGAGCTCAGAGGGAAAATGACCTTAAACCTTAGCTTTTTTTTTTTTTTTGAGATTTTTACTTATTTATACATAGAGAGAGGGGAAGGGAGGGAGAAAGGGAGGGAGAGAAATATTGATGTGAGAAACATCAATCAGTTGCCTCTAGTACACTACCCAACCAGGGACTGAACCAGCAATCCAGTCATGTGTCCTGACCAGGAATCAAATCGGGAACTCTTAACCTTGCAGGATGACACCTAACCAACTGAGCCACTCCAGTTAGGGCAAATTTTAGCTCTTTGGGAATCAGCCCCTCCTTTGCATCATCAAATATCCTCCTTTTTTCCCTTCCACTCAGAACTCTTCCAGTACAGAGGTTATGAGTATTTGACCATTCTCTTATCCTCTTAGGTCCCTGTGAGTGACAGAAAGGGAAATGGCTGTCTTCCCTGAGGTGAGGCCTGTAAAAGACCATCCTCCATGTACATTTTTCTTTTCCTCCTCTTTCTTCTCCTCCTCCTCCTCTTACTTTTCTTCATTCTAGAATTCTCTTTTCACCAGGCGAGCAGGGGCCCTTATAGAGAGATCTCTGGCTGAGAAAATAGGAGAGAGCAAATCTAGTTTTGACACTAGTGTATCTCACTTAGTGGTCCTGAGCAAACCTCTTCAACTCTCAGGATCTCAATTTTCTCACCTGTGAAATGTTAAGAATGTGTGGTTATGATTCATTGTATGTATCCCTCAGGCATTAGGGTTCCAGACATTGTATGATTTCTCCCAATATGGGCAGAGAGGTGAGTACTCTTGATGAGGATTTCAGGTTGTAGTGAGTACATATACCCTAAGAGGAGCTGTGGCTTCCAAGGACTCAGTGATGTTCACAGAAAGGCTGCAGACTTGGTATGTAGCTTCTCTGTTCATGCATCTAACAGAGTACCTGGGTGCTGGTAAGGATTCATATATGATGTATTTTCGATAAAGGAAAGAAGAAGAGAGGATGAATGGGAGGGAGGGAATGGGAGAAGGAGAGATTCAGTGAAAAGGAGAATCTTACTGACATCCCATAATCAGGGTACAGAGAAATACCAAATAGTCCTCCTTTCTAAAATTATCTCCCCACACATCCTGGGCTCTCTGTTCAACAAGGCCTCTCTAAAAATTCCATTCTCCTTCCACACCTTAGTTGTCTCATGAGTAATAAGTTCCCTCAGGTGGGAACTCCCCACCCCCAATAGGAATGAGGCCAGGCTGGGATATCATTAGGAGGGACCAGTGCACTCTTTGAGGACAGGTAGGAAAAGCCTAGGTGGGGTGTGAGTGCAGACAGTGAAGCCCCCGGAGCTGAAAGCCCTAAGGATCAGTGTGATTGATTCTGAAGGTGATTGTCAAGCATGGAAGGAGATGGTGGCCAGTGCTCTGCCTAGGCTTTGCTGGGGCTGTCCTGGACGTCGGTCACCACGTTGTTGGCTTGGATCAGGAAGGTAGTGTAGGCCATTTCAGCTTCTTCCTTGGAGGACTGAGGGGGCAATGGGAAAGCAGTCAGTGTTTGGAGCAGTGGCTCAGCAGGTGGGGGCCAGGGGCAGAGGATACACTAAATATCCTGAATTCGTAGTTGTGGCCCAGTGACCCAAGCCTGTGATGACCCCATGCTTACCAACAGAGACTAATTTTGAGAAATGGAAAGTTGCAGCTTCTAAAAATATCTCCCTCTGTCTCACTACCTCCTTCTGACACATGGAGTGGAACCCTCTGCTGCCTGGGCCTGTCCCCGGAAGCTCTGCCCACGCAGTTCAATAAGAGCAAGGGGGCCTAGGCTGGTGTCAACCACAGTGGTTCAGGCTCTCCTTTCTCCACTAGCCCAGAGACACAATCCAAGGCTTGAGGGGAAGGCTGTCTCCAGAGCTAACTCGCCCTAATTCTTCCTAATCCTGGGGTCTCTACTTTTCTGAGGGAGAGTAGATATGGTCAACACTATTACCTTGGGATTAGGGAGGCAGAGGAGAGGCTAATATAGGACCCAAAAGCAGGAGTTGACTCTGATAGGATTTCAAGTGAAGTTGCACTTGGTTGGGGTGGGGAGGCCATGTGAGCTTTTCCGCCTTGGAGGACTGAGGGGCAACCGGAGAGTAGTCAGTGTTTGGAGCAGTGGCTCAGTGGGTGGGGGTTGGAAGGAGAAGATACACTAAATATCCTGAATTCATAATCTAGTGACTCTCAAATTGTCCACCACTAGCAAATGTCGCCCAGGCCCAGGCAAAAGGCTGGTCTTGAGCAAGCTTTCAAGCGGGCGGGGGGTGGGGGGCATAGAGTCCCTGGGCACCACAGTAGGGAGAAGCACCCACCTAATCACCAGCCTTTGATTTTTGACCTTCCCACCCTGTGGCCGAGTCTTTCCTGCACTTGTCTTCCTTCTCCCCCAGTCTTCCTCCCTCCTTCTTGTTTATAGCTTACATACATAGTTCACTCCCTGCTTCTACCCCAGCCACATTAGTGGCACAACCAGTAAAGTACATCTCACTCTCGAACATTTTTCCTGAATGCTGGCTCTGACATCAGCCTCCACTTTGAGATAGTTTATTTTGATGTCTAACTACATTCCCTCATGCCATATTTCTTTGTCATCCAAGGGAGAGGGAGGTCTGCTTCTCCCTCCTCACCCTTACCCTCTTTGCCTTCTTGGGCTCTTCAGTCTCCACGGTGTCCTCAGTGGTGGCCATGAACTCTGTGCGAAGAGAAGGGGATGAATTAGCCTCATATTCCCACTTAGCACAGAGCCAGCTTTAATTCATGCTCTCCCAGGGGGCCAGGCATCCATCCTCTCAAGTGAGGGACATACCATCTTTTCCTCCGAGAGATGTCTCTTGAGTGACCGGAGAGGCTCCTATGTTGTCATTGGCTCCAAAATCCCTGGAGTTCTCAAAGTCTGACATGCTAATGTCTGTCCTGTAGCTTCTAATTGAAACCCGGTCTGTCAGGGAGAAAGAGGAGTTGGTGTAGGGATGGGGCTGGGGACATAGAAGAAGAGGACATGCTGCTTCTCTCAGAGGGAGCCCCACAGGACAGCTGCGGTAGGGGGCAGGGTCTATGGTTACTCATCTCTGACTATGACCCAAAGCAGATTGGAAACACTCTGAATCTCCTCCCCAAGTCCCTTTTCTTGAATAACCAAGACTCAATAATCCCTGACCTGTTTGTTGCTGTGACCTTTCAATGCACAGCACCTCATCTGGTCCTCACATCAGCCCTTTGAGGTGGTATTATGATCACTGTCTTGAGCCCGGAGCTTAATGGGGACACCCAAAGTCACACATCCAATTAGTTTCCAAACTAGGCTGGAAGTGCAGGCCCCCCAGTATCCTCCTTTCCTTTTCCTGGTAGTCCTGCCTCTGAACTTAGACCTGAGCAATTGGGGATGGCCTTCCAGAGATAGCATTTGGACAGCATCACTTAATTTAAATTTTGGGTACCTGTGGGTTTAGCTTTCCCCACCTGGCTTTTCCAAAGTCTTTCTTGAGCTTATGAAAAAGTAGGTACCATGGCAGCACACCAAGGGGCTGAAGATGAGGGGTAGGGAGCACCCCAGGACTCACCAACATTCCTCCTGTGCCGGGCTCTTACCACCCCCACCGCCATGGCTCCCAGTGCCAGCACCAGGGCCAGGGGCACCAGGGTGGAGACCAGTACTGTGGAATTCCCTCCTTGTCCTGCAGCGCTGGAGCTGGAAGACAGATTCAGTTAGTCAGATTCAGTTAGTCAGTCACTGCAAAGGAAACCTGGGTGTCCCATGATATGCCGGCAGGTTGGCTCTGGCTACTTCTTCCTCCCAGGTTCATCCAGTCCCTCCTCCTGATATAGCCCTCTAGCTCCATTTTTCTAAGAAACCTTCCCAGGCTCAGGAAAGGCAAGGACTGGGCCTTCTCTACATCCTAGGTCTGGGAAATTGAACTGGATGGTAAAGATTGCCCCAGCCAGCAGAGAAGGGCAGAGAGCAACCCCTGACACTCCCGAGCACAAGCAGAGGCCATGAGGGCTGCCCCAATATCAGTAAGCTGACAGGCTCCCCTGCTCAGATCTGGTGACCCAGCCTCAGGTCTTACTCCTCTGAGATGTTCTCTGAGTGGGGAGCCCCAAATCCTTCCTTACCTGCTAGGGTCTTCGGATGCTCTGCTCCCATCATCTGGGTCTCCAGGATCCTTCACTACTACTACTCCCTCTGCAAAAACTCTGGGATCCTGAGCGACTTTGTTTTCAATCTCTCTGACACCTTGTTCTATCACCTCCTCACCAGGAGCTGCGTTCACTTGGCTGACACCTTGGGACCCTTGGAGAGAGCAGAGTGGGGCTGGATTATGGCTCTTTCTCTATGTTTTCACTCCTTGAGGTTAGGGAATCCATGGACTTAGACTTTATTATGGGTCAGAATGAGAGTTCAAAGCCATTAGGGGAGGGTCCCGGATAATGCTAGAAATAGAGTGATGGTCTTCCCTTGTTTGTCACAGATGATCTCTGTCCCATTAATGCCAAATTCATGCTCATCTACAAGGCTCTGTATCATAGATCCAACCATGCATAAGGGCTGACAGACTCAACATTTGGGGACAGGGAGGTTTTTCACAGCCTTAAAAACCCTACCCAAGGCCTCCTGACTGTGGGGCTGGGTGACAGTGCTGGCCTTGCTGGTAGCTTGGCACTGGGTCCCTCAGTGAGGCTGACCAGCAGGACCCAGACACAGCTGCATTTCTAGAGGGACTAGAAAGTTACCTCATTGGTGATAAAATAGCTCATGTGACATTCTAAAAAGAAGTGTGAAATGCAAACTTACTAGAAGAGACTGCCTTAAATTTCTTCATCAGACCTGGTAGGAGAAGGCCTCTGGTTGTCTTGTAGAGCAGGCTTTGGCAGAGAGTATTGCATAGGACAGTGACTTGGAAATTGCTATATAAAAAGGAAGACCTCTACATTTAAAAATGTTTTCAAATGGCCTGAAGGAGCAACTATGGGACTTGTCTTGAGGCTGAGATTAAATGGAAAACTCACTCTTTTTTTTCTTACTTTATGTGTTTATTTGGGTTGCCTTTTTGGAGGGCTGAGACTATGTGGGGGCTAAATCTCCCCTGCCCCAGCCTCTTAGAGCCAAACTTGCTCCCTCACCCCAACCCTGATGGAGAAGCGGTCGGGCAGGAGCCTTTCCTTGGGGTCCAGGGAGGAGTAGGTCTTGGCCTTGGAGACTTACCCTTCACCTTCTCCTTGACCTCCACATAGACAGCCGCCGTCTCTCCAAATCGGAGGCCCTCCTTCACCCCGCACCAGTACCAGCCCTCGTCCTCCTTTTTGACTGGATTCAGGATCAAGGAGAGGAGCTGGTTCGTTTGGTCACAGCTCACAGAGGGCTGCTTGGCGCCCTTGTCTTGGCTGGGCAGGGCCTTGCAACCTTTTTTGCTCCACTGGCACCAATATTTCTTGTATGAGAAAAATTTGCACGGCAAGTGGCAGGGCAGCTCGAGAGTCTCTCCCTGCCATGCGATGGCATTCTTGGGTACCTTGAGGTTTGGCTCTCCTGGAGCAGGGAGGGAAGGAAGAATAGGCACAGAAGTTGGCACTGCTGATGATGCTGCAGGGAAATGACTGTGGTGGGGACCTTAGCCCACAGCCCATTTCCTCTTTGAACAGCACTAGAAACGATAACATTATCCTGAATGCATAGGAAATTTAATTAAGCACCTACGTAATAAGTACTAGGAGTGACCTCCACAAATCAATCAGTCAGTCTATCAGAGAACATAGAATCTTGCTAACCAGCTTCAGCTTGCTTTCCTTGCTCTTCTTTTCTGGACTCAATACAAAGAGCTGTGCTCTCCTTTAAGTAGGTTGTGCTATGTGTTGTAGTTCGAAGAGTGAACGCTGTGTACAGGGAAGGGTGCTTGTTGCAGGTGTGAAAACATGGCCTCTCCACAGGTAGGCTTTCTCCTGAGGTCTGTCCCATCAGCGTGGAGGTGGGTGAAGTGGAAGGGAGAATGGTTGGGGGTGCTGCTCCTGCTGACTGGGGTGGGGGGTGGTCCTGAGCTGCCTCCCTTCCCTCTTGCCCCAGTTCAGCTCTTACCTTCGACAATCTTGAGCTCCACTGTGAACCACCAGTGAGCGTTGCCAGTGGTCAGACACCAATAGAACCCGGCATCCTGGTTGGTGAGCTGGTTGAGTATGACTGTGTAGGTGCCATTGCCTGGATCTTCGTGCAGGACAAGCCGGCCCCTGTACTGTTTGTACTCCTCCTTATTAACCAGCCCCATGCTGTTCACCACCTGTGGGCAGCCACTTTGCGCATTCCAGTGACACCAGTACTTCAGGCTGTCTCTGTCCTTAAGGTTGTAGGGGCAGAGCATGGCCACAGAGCCTCCTATCACACCTTTCACCACAGAGGGACTACGAGGGATTGTTGTCTCTGGAAGGATAGACAGATCGGATAGAAGAACCCCAACATGGGCAGAGGCGGGCTCTTCCCCCTTGGTCTCAGCCAGGTGGGGAGTGAGGTTCAGACTAATCACCTCACCCTCCTCAGAAAATGAGACTTTTGTAATGTCATAGAGCCTGTAACTGGAACCACCCAACCAGACCCTGTAAACCTCACCACTAGTCAAGACATCTCATTCCCTCCTCACCCCATTCTGAGCAGAAACTGGGAGGAGTTAAGGAGAGACTATCAGCTCCTCTCTTTGGGCTTCCTACAAAATCCTCCTCTCTGTAAGTTTTTGCCTGTTTACTAGTTTGTCTCACAAAAATAGCCTAATGGATTTTCCCCAAATTAAGAAAATACATTTAGAACAGTATGATTTAACATGTAAACTATGTAGCACAGATAAGTTTATTGCTTAGGACCCTCAGGGCCCTTTTAAAGAGAAGGACAGTCCTTCTCTGAGTAGTTCATGCTGAGGTTCAGTGAGAACCCTCGGTGACTGAAGTTGCTGAGGAATGTGATAGAGACCCCAAGACAGACACAGAAATGATGCCCAAAGAATATGAGCCCCTTAAAAGTCACAAGGGCAGTGACATTGAACTGTAAGTATTGGTTGGTGGTTCTTATGAGGATAACTCTATGCAGAGTGGTCCAGAGTGAGAAGGAGCAGCGATTTCCACCACACCGATGGCTCACTGAAGTAGGGCTAAGTAAGCCAGATCTTGCTGAATGACAATTAACCCTAAGAGATGTTAAAGAGGAAAATGTAGAGGCAGGGCATTGCCTTCCTGGGAAAGCTTTGAGAGCAAGACAAGCCCCTCTTTCTGTCATCTGAGTGTAAAGCATGAGGTGCCAATCTGCTACGGGTACGGGAGTGCAAGTCCAGCCATGACACTGGGATTCCAAGTTATGTCTTCACTGCAGCTCTCTGAAACCTAGACAATCTGTGTGCCTTGCTTCAATCAGGAGCTTGACTTTCCTCATTTCTATTAACCAGGGCAAGTCATCAAAATGATGACAGAGAAGAAGAATGAAAAGCTAACACAAGGCCGAGGCTGTGTTTTCTAGCTGTCCTGAACAGCTACTTGGATAGCATCCAGTTCAGGGTTTGTCTATGAGCAGGTATTGTTGACCAACTGATGAACATTGGGTAGATTCATAGAGAGCCAAGTAGGCACTCACCTGCCAGTCACCCCACCTCTTCCTTTTCTTTCTATCAAGTCTTACCTTCATTGATGAAGAGTTGCCAAACCTGGGTGGGCCAGCCTTCTTCAGGCTTCCCATCAGAGTGGGCTCCACATTGGTAGCTCCCTGCGTCTTCTTTCCTCAGGCCAGTAACATGCACACTGAAGAAGCCCCTTTCCTTGGGAACAACCAGGATCCTTCCATCAAAGGCCTGAGCAATCTTCCCCAGGGTGTTGATGACCACTTCACAGGGTTTCCCTTTGATCTCCCGGCACAGAAATTTGGGCAGATGTGCTACTTCGGAGCCTACAGCACAGTCAAAGGTTACAGAACCCCTCAGGTCTCCATAAAGTAGCTCAGTGTCGGGCTTCAGCACATCCAGGTCAACATTGCTTTTGTCACCGTTAGAATCATCCCCAGCCTCACAGACATACATCCCAGCATCGCTGAGCTGGAGTTGGTTGATGACAAAGCTGAAGGTTGTTTGGCTGGTGCCCTGAATACCGATGTGAGCTCTGTTGTTGTAGTTGGGGTTCACATGCCCATCGGAGTCAGTGACTAGGACACAGGTGTTGCCTGTCTTCTTGCACACGGACTTCTTCTTATCAGCATTCTCAGGCTTGAAAGGGCAGTTGATGGTCACTGTTCTGCCCAGCTCTGCTGTATAGACTTCAGTGTCATTTCGGAGCTTAGCACCTGCAGGATGAGGGGTGGGAGGCAAGTCGTGATTTCACTTCCTTGAGACATAGGACAGCTCAGTGTTTCCAGTGAGGGTCTGGTGTACCTGTCACCTGGAACATCCTCCCCAAAGAGACAGTGTCAGAATGTCTTCCAAAGCCCAGCTTTACTGCTGTTTCCTCCGTGAAGCCCTCTCCAGGCTGGCACTAATCTTTTTACCTCTTCTGTGTTCTCTGTTCTTACATCTGTACCATATACATCCAGTCTGGTTATAGGTAATTCTGTTCCCCACAGACTGGAAGTCCTTTGAGGGCACAGATGCTTTATATGTGTTTGACTCCCACATAGCACCTCACACGATGCCTATATGAAGTAGATGCGTATTTTTCAAAATAATGTGTTGAAATGAACAGAATAAATGTTAAGTACAAGGGGGTGGATTTCAGTGTATTGTGAGAGCGTTTCTAAAATTTACAGCAGTCTAAACATGGAATGTGCTTCTTTGTGAAGTAATGAATTTCTGCCAAATGTAAATACCATGCTTGATCGTAAGTGCATACCCACCATATCCAATGTTCTTCTGAATGTCCTACACAGGGTCAACTCCAAGCTCTCCTTGGATCTTAAGACTTTTTGATTTTATGAATCTCCATGACCACCTAAATGAACTCTTTATTCAGTCCACAGATAACCCTAAGCACAAAGGGCAAAACGCGTCTTTGGGAATCCCTCTAAATTTCTTCCCTTAGACTTCTCTCTTTTAATTTCCCTTGACTACCTAAAATGCCCTTGTCATTGAAACCTTGTCACAAAATCTTTATTTTTTTCTTCTCTCAATTAGAACAGTCTTGTTCAGGGGCCCACCTTTTCAAAGCTCTGGTCTTTGGGCAGGAACTGGCTATTTAGTTTATGCTGAAAGGGTTGATGGACTAATGGATCCTAGGTAAAAAACGCATTTTCAAAGAAGCCTTCTGGTGACCTGAGGTCTTGATCTAAAGGGTACACTAGTGGCAAGAATTTAAAGATCCCTCTAAATCTCTCCCTGCCATTTTTATTTCCTCAGCTGATAGACCTCCTGTCCCACCTGCACCAAACACAATGAGAGAAATTGTCCTCCTGAAGCCCTTCTAAGCTAGGGCCTCAATAAAACCCTAAAATGTATAGGCCCCGAGGACCTAGAAAGGCCCACCTGCCACCCCAAGTAGGTGCCATTTGTCTCATTCTCATGTTCTGTGAAAGGTCCTTGCTTCTGGAGGGAGGAGGACCCACAGCTTCCCCCACCTCCTGCTAGGACACCCTCTCTCTCAGGACCTTCTTCCTCAAGCCCTCCCATTGCCCCTGAGATGATTCCCTCTCATTTTCCCACAGAAGCCCAAGGATCCTCACCTGGGCTGACCTCCAGTTTCACTTCAAAGAATAGGCCTTCGTTAATAATGCCCACACCACACTTGTAGTGCCCAGAGTCCTTCTCGGTGAGATGGCCAATGTCTACCACAAACATGTTGCTTTCTGGGAAGTTGGTGATGTTGGCTCTGCCCTCATACTCCTTGGAGATGTAGCTGTCTGAGATGAGGGTTGTGCAGCGGCCCTTGGCTCCCTGCTGACACCAGTACTTCCGGGAGTGCCGGTTGACAGAGGTGTCTGGGTAGTAGCATCTGATGGACGCTGAGCTGCCTTCCACTCTGCTCACCTCCTGGGGACCAAAGATGGGACTCTTCATGGAGACCACTGTGGAGACAGAGAGCAGAAACTTTCTAAAGGCCGTGGAAGGTAAAGCCTGCTGAAGGGATCCCAAGAGTCCACCTCAAGGAGATAAAATTTACACCTTAAACATGGGCCTTCTGTGGATTATTTACATGTCCTACAGCTAGACAATTGCTATTGTCTATTAAAAAAACTGATTAATCATTATTGAATTCTAGCTGTAATGTCTTAATGACAACCATTAAAAAGGACAATGGAATGCAAAGTTATTTAATGGTATCCCTTGTTTATTTAAAAAAAAGAAAAACACTTTTGGCCCTGAGCAGTGTGGCTCAGTTGGTTGGGCATTGTCCTGCAAACCAAAAGGCTGCTGGTTTGATTCCCAGTCAGGGCACAAGCCTAGGTTGTGGGTTCGGTTCCTGATCAGGGCATCTATGAGATGCAACCAATTGATATTTCTCTCTCACATTGATGTTTCTCTCCCTCGTTTTCTCCCTCCCTTCCCCTCTTTCTAGAAATAAAAATTTAAATAAATAAATAAATAAATAAATAAAAATTAAAAAACCACTTTTGTAGGTTGCTACACTTTTGCATTTGCTGTTATTTTCTTATATTTCTCAAAACATTTTGTAGGTTATTTTCTTTTTTTTTCCCAGGTAAAAATATTGAGAGCCAGGAAGGATAAGTCATTTTCCCTAAACCCCATAGCAGCTCATAGTTCAAGGTCAAGGTCTTTTTATAATTCCAAGTGAAGACCAGACCCTGGCCTTGAAATGAGAAACTACCATTCTTGTTTCTGATCCCCAAACCATTTTCGGACATGGCCTTTCTGTATGATACCTTCTCGAGGAAGTGCATCTTTTGAGAAGGGCATTCCTGGGGATGGGCCAGATCTCAGTGTCCCCAGGGAACTGGATCCTGCAGGGAGTGGGCTGTGACCTGGCAGACGCACCTGGGAGGACAGCCAGCAGGCAGGCAAGGAAGAAGAGCGTCATCGCTGGTGGCTCCCTCCAGGCTGTGTTGCCCAGTCCAATTTCTTGCTTGGATGCTGGAAGACAATAGCATGAAGTGATGAAACTCCTAAGTCTTCCAAGTCTATCTGACCTTAGAGCCCCTGTCACACCTGTTTGGTTTTGTGTCTCCAGCAAAGGACATAAGTCTTATTGAAAGACTGAATGGCTCCGCCTTTCTCATTAGAGCTCAAAGCCTCATCATCCCACAGTGCATTTTGTTTCTCAGAAGTTATAAAGTAGATTTTTATCTTCTCAAATCATCTGTATGTTCTTTTGGGAGAGGGACACAAGTGCCATTTCTTTTGTATTCCCACCTGGGAGGCTTGGTCCTGGGCACAAGCTGTAAGAGCTCGGGATAGCTGGCTGGGTGGTTGGTTACTACCAACACGTGGCCCCATCTTTCTGTCTCAGCTGCCATCCCTAGGAGGTGGAGGGGGGCTGGCATATTTTATGGTGTGTTCACATGAGTAAGCCAAGACCCGTAGAGGAATCCTAGTAAGTTACAAATGTAACAGTGATGGGCATGACCACTGTCAATTATTTTCTTATGTTTCAGGCACTGTGTGAAATAATGTAGGTGCATTATCCCATTTAAACTTGACATCAGCCCCTATAGGCTAGGTCTTCCTATCCACATTTTATATAGGAAGAAATTAAAGGTTAAAGGGTAAATGCTTTTCTCAAGGGTGGGTGGGGTGGGGGTGGGGAAGGTGGGTGACATTTGAACCCAGCTTTGTAAGACTCCAAAATCCAAGCTCTTAACCTCTCCCACTGCACTGTATTACACCTCCAATAGAGCAGCATGCTTATCCCATGTGCTTATTCCTGTTATCTTAGAGCCTCCATTGCTTACTGAAGCATTGTCCTTTACACTATTTCACTGGAGCTTTATAATTTCCTTTTAAATAAGACAGAACAGATATAGTTATAACCATTTTATGGACAAGAAAATCAAGATCTTAAGATTCTGAATGATGTGCCACAATTTTCCAGAGACTTTGTTCTGGGGTCAGGTGTTATGACCTTTTTTTTATCTTGCCTGGGTAGGGCAGGCAGACGAAGATGGAGAATCCAAGACTAGGCCACTCAGAGGGTGAAGCTCATGAGGACCTTGTCCTGTCTATGAACACAGCCTAGGACTGGGGAGAGCTGAGGGTCCCAGGGCCCAGCCTGAGCACAGCTATTTTCAGGACACAAGCTGAAGCCCACAGGAGGAGAGGGGAATCCCCACTTTCCTACAGACTTTGATAGGCTTTACACTTTGGGATGAACTTGAAAACAAGAGTGTTAAAGGAGAAAACCAAGTTAACAAGCCTGGGCAGTAATGAGCTCCCATAAAGATAAGAAAGCTCAAAGCAGTAGAGGGTTCAGGACAGATCTCCCAGGCCCCCCTTACTGCCTCAGCCCCTGCTTCTCCCCCAGCAACTCCCATTGTTGTTAGCTTGAGCCAAAGGCAATAGAGCTGTTTATCTTGGTTACTTCTTTTCCGTGAGGGAATTTCCCAGCAAAGAACCTTTTTTATTTCCTCGTGGAGATAAAGGTTTTCTGTTTCTCTAGTTCTTTGGATGAGGAAAGGGAGTAGGTTAGGGGAGGTGAGGACAGATATGCGTGTCGGGTGGCAACTGGAGGATCTCTTGATTCTGGTTAATTGCCCTGGACCTTTCATACCAGGCCAATGATTAACCTCTGGAATGAGGCTTTAGCCAAATGCCAGCATCAGTCCCAAGCTGGATGTGCACAGGGGATTCTGGCTGGGGGACCACCTGATTGAGCAACTTGAGTCACCATGAGGGAGGCTCCCAGGTGGGAACAGGTGTCAGAAGGCTGGAAGTCTGTCTCCTCTAGATTACATGAGATGCTGGCTGCTGAGTCCTGGTGAATCCACCCCCTGCCATGTGCCTTGGGTTCACTGGCAGGTGGGAGGACAGACCGCCTCATGCTGTTTTAAGAGCCTAAACCAGTAATGTCTCTCCTTGATTCTGTTTCTTGTTCTTGCCTTTAGATAAGCAAGCTTCCTAATGTTTCTTTGAGATAGGAATGGGTCTTCCCATGGACTGAGCTGGGGGATGCAGCCCTCCTCTGGATTAATAAAAATGATTTGCCCTGAATTACAGAGAGTCAGATGCCAGGTTTTCCAATGATGGTCCTGACTTTCAGCCCAGGCTTCCTCTCATGTGTGACATGTTTGGATGGCTGTTGGTGTCCATGTGGTGTGATGATACACTCGTGTACTGTCACTCTTTGCACAGCCTCAGGCCAGGGATGAAAGCATCAGGCATGCATAGCTGGAAGGTCAAAGTTGGCAGAGAGCGGTCTTGGTGAAGAAACACATAATCTAGTCCCAGGGTAGAGGGCAGGAGGGCGAGGGCACCCACATTCTCAGGAACAGAAAATCTTTGCCCAAAGCTAAACTAGAAGCATGACTTCTCTGTTAACAGGTGAAAGAACCCTGGGCTTAGGGAATTATTAGGGATCTCTTCTTCTCAAAACCAGACTTTCTTCCAAACCTGGGAGATTCAGGTCTCACAGAGGTCCCAGTGCCATGGTGGAGCTAGATTTAAGGATTTATTTAAGGAAAGAGCATAACATGTATTGGGTTCGTACTATGCACCTGGTGCATTTCTAGCTTCTTATATGACTCATCTGTCCTCACAACAACCCAGGAGGTATATTGATTATCTTCATGTTGCAGATGGGAAATCTAAGGCTTAGAGAGAGTCTTGGCCTCAAGACCCAAAGCAGAATTGGATCACTACACTATTATCACTGCTTGGATGAGTGGAGAGGCCTATTCTTTTGGGATATACAAAGGCTAGTATATCATGCACGAAGGCACCTCTCTGGTCCTTAAAATAGGAGTTGTATTTCCATTGGTGAGGCTGGGATGTTCTAGATCATTCTCTTTTACAGAGTCCCTGCCCTGATATATTTATAACATGGCTACACAACTGTGGCATGGGGAAGGGATATAGGCCATGCTAGAGAATAGCATTTGTCTCCTTGTTAAATTAATCTAGCTGGCCCCGCTTCAGTTAGATTGACTGATCTTCAGGTCTCATAGCTTGAGTCCAAGTTTTGTCCATCTAATGTTAGGTTTCCTCCTTTTTCAGAGGGAGAGGGATCTCCTGGACCAGGTCCTGGCTTGCTGTTGGCCTAGCCATGTGGCCTTCAGCAACTCTGGGCTCTATGTCTGTTTGGTACACAGCAGAGGGTCAGTAGGGCCCCGACAGCCCCAGGGGCTTCAGAGGAGACAGAGAGCATACACTGTGGAGACTTGAAGCCAAGTTCACAGTTTCTGACATCTTCTTGTGAATGTGAATTTGGAGGAGCAGGAAGCTTGGAGCTCAGAGGAGTGAAGAGCACTGGCCTGGTTGGAGAGGGGGCTTTTCTTGGCCTGTACTGAAAAACCCCTTTTCCTATTTCCTCTACTCACTCCTGAGTCCTTTTGGGAATACACTGTCACCTCCTGTGGGTGCAGGGGCCAAGAACAGACTAGAGTGAGCCCAGAATCTACAGCACCACTAAGGAGGAAGAGCAGTCTGTGTAGTTTGGAAGGGCTTAGGCTTGATGATGGGTGGGAGCTTAGAATTTATAGTATATGTGAGCCCTGGAGTGTGGGAGAGTCTCCAAGTAAAGGGAATTGGAGAGGGAATTGGAATATTGAGAGCAGGTAGCTCTCCGATGTTGAGGGAAGGGAATTGGAATTCTCGAGAGCAGGTAGCTGGAGAAAGTATAGTCAAGGGGTTGAAGAATGCATGAGCTAGAAAGACGTTCTAGTCCTTTCCCTGTCTAAGTGATCTACTATCAAGGCAAGACTGAAGCAGAAATTAAGCATTTCAAATATCAGCTCCATGAAGCTCTGGGAATAAGCTTTGTGGATTTCCACCTCTCAGCAAAGACTTAGAAGCCCCATTATTGACTCCATCCCACTTTACCTTGATGTGTAGGTATTTATCTCATCCATCCTACAAGACAGCAGGCTCCTTGAAGGCAGGGACCAACTAGGTCAATCTCTTTATCTTCAGAGGGCCTTGCAAGAGAATGCCTGGCAAGGACCTGCTGCATAGCAAAGACTGATGGGACAGGGTATGGTTACATTCTCACACCTCCTTTCTGAGAAGGGCAAAGTCAGAACTGATTTCTCTAGCTTTGCCAAAAGCCTTTTTGGTTTGGGACATTATAGCACAGTAACATGAAGGAGAGTCTGGAGGATGGAGAACAACCCAGAGTCCAGAGTCCTGCTCTGTCACCTGCTACAGAAGACCTGTACCACTTGGGCTCAACTTTCTTACTTGTAAAATGGGCTTTGCAGTCCCTGACTCTTCTGGATTGAAGGGCTACTGTGGGATGGGAAAATATGGAAGGAGATAATGGGAAAATGTATATGGAGGCACTTTGAATAGTATAAAGTGCTCTTCAACTGTAAGAGGTTGCAATTTCTTAAACACAGAGGACTGGGATTCATGGACTTGACTTTCATGGTTGCTGTGTATTTGGAGAGTGGCCAACAAAGCATGGACTCATCAGCTTGGTTCTTAGTTCTTTCACTTCGGGGCCATGTGATTTGGGGGACAGGAGGTTTAAACTCTTTGAACCCCAAGTTCTCATCTGTAAAGTGAAGATAATTGTACCTAGTATGAAGAGTTTCCATGAGGATTAAATGAAACAACTTTAGTGTGGTGTCAGGATTTAAGAGATGTTAGTTTCTTATACATCTCCTCTCTAAAATCAACAGTCTTCTCTTTTTCTCACCTTAGAGTGAGAAGTGAGTAGAATTCTATTTATTGGGCATCCTTTGAAGGTGGATGGCAGTGGAAGTAAGCTGCTCAGATTGGACCAGCATGGCCTGAAAGAGGAGACATGTGTTATGTATTGGGATAGAAATGGTGGACAGTAATTATAACTAACACATACCGAATAACCTTCCAAGTGCTTTACATGTGTTAACTCATTTAATCTTTGCAAATCCCCTAAAAGATAGAATTAAATGGGCCAACCCATTTCACAGAGGAGACAACTGAGGCTCTGAGAGGGAAAAATTTGCCCACAGTTACACAGTTGGTAATGACTGTGATGGGACTCAAATGCAAGTACTCTGGATGAAGAGTATAAGCTCTTTGCTATGCTCACTATGCTATACTGCAGAGGGTCTTGGAATTGCAGGGAAATGGCTGGGAGAGGAGAGAGAAGGAAATCTAATCTTAGAGAAGTTAGTTCAGTTCTCTGTTCTCCACCTTTCACAAAAAACTTACTTCCTGCAAAGGTACACCTGAACTCAGAGATACATGCCAAGAAGAAGTTTCTTCCAGAAAAATAATAATAGCTGCTATTTATTCAGCACCTACAATGTGTAAGACGTGTTACATTTGTGTCCTGTGACCAGACACATTGCCTCCAAAGTTTCTTTCTACTATGTCATACTGTGTCAAAGCCAGGGACTTGGGGACCCTGGCCTCAGCCCTCAGAGATAGGCCAAGACATGGATGCGGGGAATCTCTGCTGAGCACATGCATGGATAATACTACCTTAAACAAAGTTGGTTACTTTGTTTTTCAGGTGATATCAAAATGTCCCCATGACCAAATCAAAATGGCTGTGCTGAAATGTTGTTTGTGTTGTGGGTGACCTTACACCATCCATGTTAACTCATGGAGTCTTAGTTTCCTGACTGTAAAATGGGATTGTGATACTTACCCTGCCTGCCTCCTAGGCTTGTTTTGGGTGGGAATGAGACTGAAGCCAAGGTAGGTGGATTTACCATGTGAAAGCTGCTGCTGTCACATTCTTTATTAAACAGTCACCAAGATCTAGAGTAGGGGTCCCCAACCCCCGGGCCATGGACCGGCACCAGTCCATGGCCTGTTAGGAACTGGGCTGCACAGTAAGCAGGCGAGCGAGCGAACCAGTCCCTGGTACCGAAAAGATTGGGGATTGCTGATCTGGAGGGGCTCAGGGACAGGCAATGATCACAAAGCTAGATGCTCTCCTGACTTCTGGTTCATGGCCTTTTGTGCTATAGCACCACATCCAGGCCAGGAGAAGGCTGGATGGAGAGTTCCAGAGCTGGTGGTGGGCAGACCAGATGGCGGTCTTCTACCCTAACCCATGAATTGGCACATCCCCTCTCCAGATGTTAAGGAAGCTGTGATTCCCCTAGTGAAAAGGAGAGTGACAGTGAAAGCTGTGTCCAAAAGAGCGCCAGCAGCTTGGGTGGCCCCAGGCCTGAGGCAGCGGCAAAGAGGGAACTGCGGCAGTGGGGCATGAAGCACAGCACGGAGCTGTGCTTGTGCTGGAGGGTCTGTGGCTGGCTTGGGGACACCATCAGGATGGGCAATGGGAGAGCATGGAAGGAGGAAAGGCCTATGCCTGTGGCCTCCTGGTTGCAGAGCTGGGGGGAGCACGAGGACTCCAGAAAGCTGCCTGTGCCTGGGAGGGGGTCCTGCCTACTTTACTTGCTTACCCTGGGAGGACCTCATTTTTCCCCACCTTAGCAAGGAAAGGAAGATACAGCGATATACATTATGGAGCAAAGCTGGGGTGAATTGGAAAGGCTCTCAGAGCCCCCTCAAAGCCCAGGGAAAGTTGCTGCATGAACCTTCACCAGGAAGCTGGGGAGGGGGAAAGAGTCAGGTTGGGAGAGTAGCCAGGCACTTTTTGTGCATTATCTTATCCAGATCTGGTGCTCAACAAGTCCTTGAATAACTAAACTAAACTGAAAAATACCAAACAGTTGTTTTTTTGCTCTAGAGTTTTCAGAGCAATTTCACACGTTTGAACTTCACATTTAAACCTTGAACCAACCCTAATGATAGGTGCTATTTTTATCCACATTTTATAGGTTTAAGACTAAGGCTCAGAGAATAGTTAGGTGACTTGCCTAAGGTCACACAGTTAACCCATGGAGGAGTTAGTAGAGAATTCAGCAACCAAACTCAGAGAATAACTACATATGCTCACCACAGACATTCCTTCTTCCCACCTGCTAATACTTCACAGAAAGGGGGTGAGGGCTTCCTCACATGTTCACCCTTACCCATCTCTATGGGATATGCACCTCTGCTCCCCAAGTATATGATCAGTCACACAGGCGGCAGCCCTTGTCCTCACCCCACTCTGGAAGCCTGAGAGTTGTGAATATAGGTGATTGCCTAAGCCACCATCCCAGGCCCTTCCACAGGGCATCCCATCTGGGGATCCCAGAGTAGCCACACTTACTTTTAGATACTTCCTTCTCTCCCGTCGACTCAGTCTTGGGGGCACAGCCTGCTGGCCTGTCCACAACCCCTGCCTTCCTAGAAGCTGCCAGCAGGACACTGGATGCTGCTGCCAAACTGAAACTCTGTGCAGTGCTTGACCCACACCTGGGTTCTTAAAGGGACACTCTCCCACAGGCATGGCGGCCAGCCAGGTGCACGTGACTCTCACAGATCCCTTGCTTTCCTTCCCTTTGGACTTTCCTGACTGCCTCCATTTGCTTTCCCCTGACCTTGGGGAGAGTATTCATTGGGAGCCCTCCACCAGTGCAGCTACAGGTTTCGAGACAGGGCACCCAAGCACGAAGAGCCTTTTCTGCCACTTTCTAACTGCAAGACTGTAGGCACGGCAACTTAGTATTTCTTTGCACCTGGAAAACAAAAATTGTAACACTAAACCTGTAGGCTAAAGATATGACCCAATAGTAGAGGTGAAACATCTGGTCCAGGGCAGGGTATGAAATTTATATGCATTGGATGGGGCAGAGGTGGCAAGAATTGGTCCCATTCATTTGGGAACACTGCCATCTAATCTCTAGGATACTTGACCTGGACTGAGCCAACTCTACACATCTCCTTCAGTGCCCCTTGACCAGCTCCAGTGTCCCCAGGAACTTGGGGGACCACGGCTGTGTTCATTCCCTAGAGGAATGAAACATACCTGCTGCCTCGAAAATGGCGTACCTCCATGTCCTGTCATGACCTGGGCTCTGAGCCACATCAAAGAAGGCGTAGATCTGCCAAGCTTGGGGACAAACCTCCTTCCGTACCTCAGTTCATCCCTAGCGGTCTTCTGCTCATGACCTGGTTAGGATGCTCAGGTGATCCCCAAATGATCTTAGTAGTCCAGGGTCACAGAGTGAAGCCCACTCCCCAACACACACACACACACACACACACACACACACACACGTGTGCACGTTCCCACCCCTCACCCCACTCCACACAGAATCCTGACCTTTCCTAACTGTGCAGGGCTGACCCAGGCTCTCCCTGAAGCATCCTACAAGCCAAAACCCAGAAGGGGAAGGAGGAAAGAAGAAATAGAGCCCTGGAAAGCACAAGGCAGTCAGAGCCCAGGTATTATTTTAGCTCATCACTCACTCACTGCTGGTATCCATCCACAATCACGAGTTTGGATGGCAAGTAAAGAAACCATGTTTTCTATTATGGAGCTTAACTGTAGACCCTAAACACGCAGTCTGACTAATGTAAGAAATAAATGACTTAGTCACTTCCAGGCAAACTAGTTACAATTCAATGGCATCTCAGTCACATCTTTCCCGATTTGAAACTCAGTCTTGTTCTGGACTTTCTTTCCTTTGGAGTTTATGTTAATTCTGGGATAAGTAGGCCCACTATTCCTAGGACAGAAACTAGATAAGTGTAGGGAGGGAAGGAGCACACCCATCAAACTATTGCTTCTCATGCTGCCTCAGGGGCCCCAGACCTACTCCCCCACCCCTTGTTCCCTTTTTCTGTGATGGTGGGAAGGTTCCTAGATTATGTCCTGGCGTGTGTTCTCAGGAGTCCCCAAAATTATCTTAGCAGACTGTGTCACACACACACACACACAAACACACACACACACATCTCTGAAGCCCACCTGGCCTACCACCCAGCTCTGGGAAAGGGGAAAATGAGAAGTAGAGCCCAGGTAAGAACAAGGAAGTCAAAACCCTGTGCCTTATTTGGAGCTTAGCCACACTCTAGTGGTGTGACTAGAGTCCCCCAGCTTCCCCTCTTTCACAGTGGTTTCCCCATCTGGGACTCAGTGGCCCTAAAACATAACCCCTGCATCCCAGTCCTTGGGGAGGAGGGACTGGCCAAGAGGGTCCAACTGCCCAACTCAACCATAATGATGATAAGAGCAGTCATTTTACCTTTCAAAACTTACTTCATATGTTTAAACACTTCCCCCTCTTTTAAAATAATAATATGAGAAACACAATAATAAGAACAACTCCTCATTTTACTTTCATGGCTCTGGGACTTGACATGAGTCAGTGTGGGGACATGCCGAGCATTGGCCTGGGGTCAAAGCTCCTGTGTCCTGATTCTGCCTCTGCCTCTAATTTGACAACTGCTTCCCGCTTTAGGGCTATAGCTGCTCCATCTGTTAAATGGGAGGGCTGGGCCAAATGGGTCCCAAGGCTTTTCCAGTTCTAGGATTCTGTTTTGACTGAGCACTGCATTAGTTTCCTGTGGCTGCTGTAACAAATTGCCATAACTATGGTGGCTTAAAACAACAGAAATGTACTCGGTTCTGGAGGCCCAAAGTCAGACATCAAGGTGTGGACAGGGCCATGCTCACTCTGGAGGCTCTAGGGAAAATCTGTTCAGGCCTCCCCTAGCTTCTGGTTCGCCTGGCATTCCTTCACGTTCTTCGGCTTGTACCTGCATCATTCCAACCTCTGCCCTTGTTCTCATATTGCCTCCTCTGTATGCCTCTCTCTCATAAGGACACTTATGATGGTGTTTAGGGTCCACCTGGATAATCCTATATCATTTCATCTCAAGATCCTGAACTGAATCATATCTGCAAAGACCCTTTTCCCACATAGGGTCACATTTGCAGATTCCAGGTATCATGAGGTGAACATGTTTTGGGGGAGTGGTATTTTTCAGCCTACCATGGCATCTACCATATCCATGACCAATTCAGGGTCCAGGCAGATCCAAGACATGCAGGCATGTGTATCCCTGTTCCCCAGAAGCATGCAGTTTAACTGAAGAGTCATCACCTTGGCATCACCACTGCTGCCAAGGAGAACACCCGTCCAATGGCAGCCAGTGTGGAGAGGCAGTGCAGCCTTGTGGAAAGCTCACAATCTCCAGACTCAGCACGACCTGTGTTCACATCCAAGCCCTGCCACCTGCTAGCCAGGGGACCCTTGATAAGTTATTTAATATCTCTGGGCCTCAGTTTTCTTATTTACAAAATGGGCTACTTATACTTACCCATAGGTATGTTATAAAGGTTAAATATAACATGTGTATTGGCTGGCACCTACTAGGTGCTTATGATTCAGCTTAGATAAATGGAACAGCACAGGCTTTCTGAACATGGAGTTATTCCCCACTGATCAATTAGGAACCAAGGGCAGAGAAGTAGAACGACTTGCCCAAGTTTGCACAGTGAGGTAATGGTATAGATAGGTCAAGAACCAAGGTCTCCCAGCATTGGGCATTTCTTAAAACCTTCATTCTCTAGATAAATCTTTTGAATTGTGTTCATAGGCAGCAAAGAACTCCCATTTGCACCTTTGATTGATCTTGGGAACGTTGGAGAGGACCAAGCACACAGGCCTACACAGGTCCAACCCTTCAGGTTGGCATCATTAGTGTGATGCTTCAGGACCCTGGGTTGACCCAGCTACCAACAGAAGGGGTACCCTAAACAATACAGTTATTCCCCAGTAATCCTTTGCCCTCTGGCCCTCACTGCAGATTCTTCTCACGAATGTGGTGTTTGAATGAGGTAAGAGAGGACAGATGAAATGCCTCTTGCTGCTGTTTACTGCCAGCCCTCTGCTCCCACATGCAGATCTTTGTCAACGTTTAACCACTGTCTGGAGTCAATGTTTAATCCCCAGGCACCCAGCCCCGAAATCCAGCATTCTTTAGTAAGCCAGTAATACAGTCATTTTAGTATCAATCACTGGAAAATAGAATTGTGACAATGAGTCTACCAAAGCTAATTAGCAAGCTCTCTTCTCTCTCTCTCTTTTTTTAAGGATATTGACTGTTTGGGATAATCCATGCCCAAGTAGCCTCACCTTTGTCATCAGCAAATAATGATCTGGTATTTTCTTACCCTTATTGTAATCTATTGGCAGAAGTACAGCATCTACTCTGCCGATTCTAATATCAACTTTTGGGCTGCAGGAGGGTATAGAAAGGGGACAACTGCCCTTCTTGTTCAGCTGAGTGCTGCTTGCTGGCCCTGTGGCTCCTAGTGTGGTCGCTGTTTGGAATCCTACTAAGAGAGTGGGGATCTGAATATTATAGTTAGTTGGCTGGGCTCGGGCAAGCTTTTGAGGGGTTTCTGAGTCCAGACTTATGTTTGAAAGCTGGAATCTTTTGTCAGGTGGGTGTCCCTGTTAGGGAGTAGGTAGGAAGAAAATCATAAACACTCCATATTTGTCTGGCTGTTGGGTGACTTCATAGAGATTATGCGAGGCCCTTCTAAGGAGCTTGGAGCATAGCGTGTATGATCTGGCTGCACTGTATCAATACCAAGAACAACCTCGGTGAGAAGAAAGTCAGAGGATCACAGGTTGGTGGTGGGCATGTGGGGGGTGTGACAGATGGGGAGAGGGCTATGACCAGACTAGTGGTTCTAGTCACTGGATAGTGTTAGAGAAGGTGACATAGTAGCTAAATATGTGCACCTGAGCCTCAAATATTTTTTTTACATGAGCACACTCAGTCATTTCCTTCTCCCTGATGACCTGCCTCCCTGTGTCACTGCCCAGATATCCAATCCCTCACCTGTTTTCCCAGCTCTGTTGACTCCCAAGCAGAGAGTAAAAGCAACATTCCTTCTGGGCCTTCTGGGATGTAGAAGTGTCTGTAACTCTTGATCTTTTTGGCTGTTAGAGGAGTGAAGGCAGAGACTGTCTGTGTCTTGCCTTGAGGAGGCTGTCATTTGTGGAGAGCAAGGAGTGAAGTGTTGAACTTGAGAGGGCCTGGCAATGGAGAGCTGGCCTTTGTCCAAAGGCTCTTTCAGTTCCCCCTGGGCCCGAGAGAGCTTTTCACTGCTCTGGTTCTGAGAGGCAGAAGCAAATAAACCAACCTTTTCTGAGGTTACCACACCATTCTCGTGCCCTCTCCTCCTTCATACCCTGCCTGGAGTGGCATGGAAGGAGGAAGATTTTTGGAGTAGATATCCAAAGTCAACTAGTGGAGGGTCAGATGACAGGATCCAGCCCCTCTCATAAGCCATTGGTGGCCTCCTAAAAACTTGCTGTTTCCTTGTTCCTGGTCTGAACCTGGCCTCTAGCCCAAGGTTTGCCTGGCAGGCAGATATTGGAAAAATATCCCGTGATCTCCCGCAGCCTGTGCCCATCTGAACCTCAGCATTCCCTTCTGTACAATGGTGTACAGTGGTCTTTCCAGGGATGTATACTGTAATTAATTTCTAGTTGCACTGCACAAGTGAAGGAGAGTGCTACGGCAAAAGGAAGAGTTTAGGCCCTTGCATCTACACACCAGCCTGTCCTTCCCACGCCAGGCTCTGGAGAAACAAACTCCCTGATGCCCTTTTCCTGAGCTCTCGTCAGGCATGGAGTGCATCTTCTTCAGACAAATTGTGGGGCAACTGAGAAAATACCTTTGGTCACAGGGGTCCTGGTTCCCTTCCTCCTCTCTAAGATACTCAGGGTTGGGGAGCCAGAAACTTGAAACATTAGGGAAAGAAGTGGCCCTTAATTGACCCTCTATGCTCAGAGCAGAACTGGTAGATCTGGATTAAGGCAGCAAATAAGCAGTGGATGGGAACTCGGCCAGAGGTTGGAAGAGGCAGGACATAGGAGATTCCTGTGCTCATTAGGGAATGAATATGTGTCTCCAACAAAGTGGGACCAGGAGGCAAACGGTGGCCCTCTGGCCCAGAGCCTCAGTGCTCACAACTTCTGTGTGCCTCCAGAAGTGTGGCATTGGGTCCTCTCCCTGAGCTGGCACCTCTCAGCTGCCCATCTGAGTTCTAGCTGATCCTTTGGAGGGCAGGCCCTCGTGTGACCACTCACCTTTTTGCTGATTCCAAAGGAAACAAGTTGGTCTGGGAGGGCCAGTGCATGTATGACAAGCTGTGTCACTTTATGAGAAATGGAGAGATTGGTGGCGCTGGACCCTGCATGCAGGGGCACCTACAGAGTTCATTTTCTTTTCTGTAGAATCTCCATTCTCTATTCAGTGTTTGTAAAGCTCTTTGTCTTGGACTATCTGCACCAATGAAAAATAATCACTCAATTCGTGTTTACTTGGCTGAAGTACATCATAGGTCTTTCCGTGGAAATACCTTCCTCTCTGCATCTGACTGAAGCTGCTGTTAAACCCATCCCATATTTCCAGACTGCACTTGCTGCTGGGGGGAGGAAGAAACCCTCCAAAGTGACAGTGGAGAACAAGGAAAAGTTGGCTGGAGGTCAGGCGTTTGCCCTGAGTTACCAGAAAAGGATGCCCCCTGCCTCAGGTAATTGAGATCTGAGCTCTATTTGGACAAATGCATAAGCACCTCAGGGCTGATGACTGAAGTCTGAGCTCTCAGTTTCAGCCCCCTGAGCTTTCTGTACTTCACTTAGCCAGAACAGGATTATTATAAACCAGGTATGTGGCTGAAGAAAACAAATTACTGGAAATTTTTATGGCTCTTTCTACACATGGGCCTAAAGGAGGACAGCAAAGAAGGCTTTGGAAGCTTCAACAGGAAAGGACCTGACCAGACACCCAGGCCACAAATTCAAGCACGGAGGAAGGCCATGCGGCCTGCTGCTCAAGGGTGTAAGCTGTGGGGCTCGGTCACTGCCTTTGTGTTCAATTCCCAGTCTGCCCTTTCCCTGGGAGTGTAACTACTTAATTTCTGTGGATTCTATTTTCTCATCTGTAAATGGAAATTATTATACTTGCCTTACAGAAATGTTACATCCAGTCCTATCACGGAATGTGAAAACACCTAGGGTAGTGCCTGCTGTGTGGAGACACTTTACTGAGTGGTGGTGGCATTAACGATAGAGGGGGAGAACTGAAGAGTGGTGTTCTGACCCGGGGAATCTGCTGGGCCATAGGGAAGTCAGTGCTTCCCTGCACCTGGGGTTAGAAGTCTCCATGGACCCGCCCCTGATTCCAGCCTGCTGGTGGATGTTTCCCTGCCCTGTGTCTGGTGATGTGGGGATCATGCTAGCCGGGGATTTACAGTGAAAAACAAACCACCAACAATACCAAGTGGTGGAGTTGGCTGGCTTTGCCTGCTCCGGTCCTTTAAGTTAAGCACTCCTAACCGACTCCAGGCATCTGTTAGCCCATAAAAAAAGAAGTGTAAACACTCAGGGCTGCCCCACTTCCTTACTAGGAAAGATTTCGCTCAGATCTTATCTCTGTCCAGTTCCAAACTCGCCCCTGAGACCCTGATCTTGGCTGTGCTCTGGCCCTTTGAACTTGTACTGGCTCCTCCTCCTGGTGGGCCTCAGTGTTCCCTGCAACACCCAAACTTGACAGCCTTTCCTACTTCTGGAGGCTGCTTCTGACTTCAGCCACTTGGTCAATACCCTTTTTGGGCTGGTCTCCTTCCTCATAAGATGGGTGTTCGAGCAGAAGTATTACAGGAGTTTGGAAGAAGGGGCGGTCCCTATGGGGCTTTTGAGTAGAAGTGGGGTCTGATCCTTCACATCAGAGTAGGAACAGGAGAGTCTTGCTTGGTTTTATGGCTCAGAGCAAGGATTGGCAAATGATGGTTCAAGAGCCAGATCCAGCCTGCTACCCATTTCTGTAAATAAAGTGTTGTTGGAAGACAACACTTTATTGTAAAATCAGCCAGTTATGTGTTGTCTCTGGCCACATCTTGTGCTGCAACAGCATAAATGAGTAGTTGTGAAGGAGGTTAATTACCTACAAAGTCCAAAATAGTTACTAGTTGGTCTTTGTTAAAAAATGAAATTCAACTGAATATATTTTGAAGAACTTCTTGGCTTTATTCAACAATTCATGAGTCAGATAGCATCTTTTCCAGCAGATAAAAAGGAGCTCCAAGGAGCTGTACAAAACGACCAACTTTTATAGGCAGAAGGGAAAGGGAGACAGGTAAGTCATAGCAGCAAAAAGTAAATTGGCTGCGGCAAAGTCATTTTCCTTTAGGGGACAGAAGGGATCAGCAGGCAGATTGCCCCACTGCTGCTGACCAGAGGAGTTCTGATTGACTGGTTTAAGGTTCCATTTCTGGGAGAGGCTGAAACTACAATTAAGTCTTGTTTTGGTGATGTGATGATTCCTCTTGGTTATATGCATACAACTTTCCTACTTATCCAAAACAATGAGGCTCTCACAAACTATGAAGACAGCATCCTCTTGATTTTCCTGGGACAGTATTTGGGTCCAGCACCAGCTGTGAAGAAGTATTGACAAATGGTTTCTGGTGCTGCTGACAGCTTAGGAGGTAGGGCTGAGGCTTCTGGGAGTATCTACCCAACAGTTCTTGACTCAGTATCAAAACCTTTCTTGCCCTTCTCTTCCATCACTCAAAGCCTTCTCTGCCCAGACATTAAGTTCAGGCAGCTGGTTAATAGATTTGGCAAAATAAAAAAGAAGAGGTAACTCCTGAAAAGGCAGTGAGACCAAGGGTGGAGTGAAAGTCCCCCAACAGGGAGCAAAGTGGTTATAAAGCAGAATCCACATAAAATTCCCTTCGGCCACCTTCTCTCTTAGCCCCCCACCAACAGCTGTCTAGCTTCACCACCATCCTTGCTGTTGTCAATTTTAGGAGTGTCCAAACCTGTAAGAATTCTTTATGGTTTATGTGAGCCAAAATGATGACCACTGTTGGGAAGCAAAACCTTAACAAAGGGAGGAAATGCTCCAGAGAATGACAGCTCTGCACCCTGCTTTACACTTTACAATCAAAAGAGAGGATATAAGTGGGCTACATGAAATCCATTGGTGATAGATTAGGGAGGCAGGAGAAAGCAAAGCAGAGAAATTTCTAGAATTGGATAAAAACTAAAATGATAGACACATACTTCTTTTACACAGGTGGGAACAGGATAGTTAATAGTCAACAATTAACTCAATAACAATGAGGGGATTTGTGGTCGCCACTTTGATACTCTGGTGTGGTATCTGTGCTTTAAAGGGTCTGGGAAAAGCAAATTACTTTGACATTCCAAAAGTATATTATCATGGATGCAAAAGGACCTTAGACACCTTAATTAAGGTAAAGATGGACTTTTGTCGGGGAAAATTCTAGCCTAAGACAAGGCTATCTGCCATAACTGTTTTTAGTTAATAAGATTTGATTTCAGGCCATCCTTTGTGGTTACTTTAGTCTTCTGAGTTAATAATAAGGCTGCTACACAGGCCTTCCCTGAGCTTGTCAGGTTTAGTATGAGGCCCCTTTTCATCTACACTATCAAGGGTTTATAAGCAGTTGAATAAGAGAAGCTTTGTGAAGAAGGTGACAATATACTGAAAAATACCCATTCTCTTCTGTGAATTTAGGAAAATCCCAGAAAATCTTGACTGGGTCAAAAGGTCTACAGCATGGTAAGTATGGGCCCATTGGTGAGGGGTGATTGGAAGACTGGGTGTCCTTTGGTCTCTACGAAAAATCATCTGCTTATGGAGTCATCCAGGGGACTCCCGGGTGAAGGGAGAGCCAAGGCGTCTGCGTGAGCAGGGCTCCTGGAGGCAGCTGAGCCCACACCCTTCCAGTCAGCCAATCAGTCACAAATATTCATGGGGGATTCTCCTGGATTGGAAGTCTTCTGGGAACACAATGAGATAAGACACAATTACTGCCCTAAAGCAGCTTAGAATGCACTTGCAGAGGCAAAACCAGTATACATGGATGAAATTCAATGTGTGCAGCAGGCTGAATGCCAACAGATGTCAGGAAAGGGGGCAACTGGCACAGGCTAGAAGCGATGGTTGAAAACTTGTAATTCCCCACACTGATTGGAAGCCTCTTATATTTTCTAATCTCCAGGAGTGGAAATTTCACATTTTTCCTAGGTCGACCTCCACCAGTATTCAATAAATCCTTTCTTGAAGCCTTCTCTGAGTCATACTGTCATCCTGGACTGTGGCAAACTCGACCTTTGTAGGTCCAAGGATGGTCAGCCTTTGCTTCCCCAAATGGAGCCCCAGCTCCACTGGCTTCCTTTTGTACAGGCAGAGAAAAACAAGACGGGGTCATGGTGTTGGGTCCTGGTTCTCCTTCCATGGCGACCAAGCAGCTTATCCTTTCATTCCTCAGGGTCCAGGGTCCCACTCTGGGACAGTCATGTGGCATGGGTAGGAGAGTCGTCCTGGAGTATCGTCCTGTCCATGTGGGGCAGCTGGTCTGGCTGGAGGCTCAGCCCCCAAAAGTGTCTCATCTGAATCAAGATGACTCCTGCTGCCTCTTCTGTCTCTTGAGCTGCATGGAAAGAGCACATTATGAGGGGACTGGGCACTGAATTTGACTCCTTGAGAACCACCCACATCCACCACAAGCCTTCAAGAATTTTCTGACCCCTTACACTGGCAGGGACTAGGTCTGAAAATCTTTGCTTCCTCTGCTTGCTCCCAGGAAATCTCACCCTTTCTTCACCAGATTCAAACACCATGGAGTTTAAAATCATTTCAGGGATATTTAAGCCTGGGCAGGTTGCTGTAAGAGACTTTTAGCAGAGCCACGCAGGGGTGCAGATGTAGTTCGGTCCCATTCTGGGCCCGGCACTATCTGCTGCTGGGGTTGCTCATGTGGTTCACATGCCTATGGTGAGCACAGGTCTTGCCATCTTAAGAAGAGCTTCTCCTCAATCTCTGGGGTGCCACTGAGACATAAATTCAAAGATGATTTTCCCATTTTGATAAAGGAATGAAGGCCAGGAATGGTTATGTGGCTCAGACTAGAATCTAGCACTTCTATTGTACATCTAGAAGTCCTGGCACTGACTCTGACCCCACCCAGTCCTGAGGGTGTCAGAGGGGAGCTAAGCCCTCTCCCCCTCCCAGCCTGGGGGCTACTTAAACTCAACTCACAGGTACTCTTTCTCCGAAGTTTCCTTCGCCACAGGACAAGAGCCCCAAGAATAAGCGGGAACAGCACCGTAGAGATAGGAGTCAGGATCCGAGAAATGTTCTTCTCTTCTGGAGAAGCACTGGAGTGCAAGTAGCAGGGGTGGGGAGAGCCCCAGAGAGAGAAGGTTGGAGCTGAATAACAGGCTGCAGGCTATTGGCCCTGACCCCTCATTTTACAGGTGAGAAGCTAGGCTAAGGTGAGTTGGCTGCCCTCATTCCTGTGGTGGGTTAGTAGCAGAGCTGGGACTAGAAGCCCTGTCTTCAGGTTCCTGAGCCCTGACTCCTGTTCCCACCCCCCCACTTGTGTGTGGGCCCCACTACTGACCCATGTTGTGAAAGGGGACTGGGTTAGTATCAGGGAATCCACCCTTGGCATTTGGCTCTGCCACAGTCTTTCTTTGTGACTTCAGCGAGTCACCTCCCCTCTCTGGAGCTTTCATTCCTCATCTTAAAAAAAAAAGTCCCAAAGGTTTCATTGCTTAGATTTTTGCTGAAAACCACATGAAAATGCTCAGATTCTTCTAGCACAGACCTCCAGTGAGGGAGAGTGGCTGGTTTTATTCCCTTGCCCTTTACTGTCTTGTGGTTGCAAAGTGAGAGAAGTGAGTAGAAGGAGAGGGGCATGGAGGTCAGCTCATGCAGGGGTGTCCCAGGGGAAAGGGCAGTGTGGAGCCCCAGCCGACAGGGGGCCTGGAGGTTTACCTCTTCATGGAGGACCCCTTGCCAGGGGGCCTTTTGGGTCCTGCTTCCAGGTTCTGGCTTGGTGTTATTTGGGGACCACTGTCTCCAGTAGGGAGGTCTAGTTCCCCTTCAGTGCTCCCTTCAGCAGATGACATCTCTATGTTCATGGGCCCCAAGGTCCACATTCCTGAAGCTTGAGTAGTTTCTTCAATGGAGCCTATAGCTTGTGGCTTAGAAACCAATCTCTCTTCTTGGAGGGTTTCCCACGCTCCTTTTTCTGTGGCCAGAGTTGGTGGCCTAATGGTGCCTGTGACCATCCAATCTGCATCTAGGGCTATTCTGACGCTTTCTGCTTCATCTCTTGGCCTATCAGCCTCAGTCGTTGTCTCTTTCCCTTCCTCACTGGCCCTAGCACTGTTTGCTCCAGAGCTTCTGGTGCCCCACAGCCAAGCACCTTCTGTCGCATCAGACATGCCTCTGATTGTTGCAGCTGAACTCTCTGGAATAGGTATGGTTGCCCAGATGGAGCTCTCTCCCTGGCTAACTCTCCCTGCAGCTACGACCCCAGGTGTTCCTGGGGTTTGCATTCCCTTAGCTGATGCTGTTCTTTTGCTGGTTCTTGGAGTCAGAGCAACTCTGTCCCACCCTGTGCCCTGTCTTTCCATAGTCTGGGTATGTCTTGGGGTCTGTCTGTTGGCTGCTGGAGCAGCTGTTCCAAAGGATCTCCTGACGAACTCACTAGCAGCTGGAGTGGCTCTGGGGATGGGGCTGGGAGGACCTGTGTGAACAGCAGAGAGAAACGTGGGAAGGCTATCCTGTGGCCTGCAATGTTTAGCAAAGGAAGCCAGGCTGAAAGTGTTTGCTACATGGAATGCAACCTCACTAAGCAATACAGTCTTTGGCCAATATTTTGTATAAGATAAAAATTTGGGGAAACCAGATGTATTCTCTAGTCTGTTGCAAACGCTGACATTTTATGGCCCTATATTACTTTTTATGTCCATATATTCTCTATCCAAGCAGGTGTCTCCCTTTCCTAGAGGGAAAAAGGAGCCCAGGATGTACTGTCCTTCAATAAGAAAAAAACAAGTCCAGTCGTAGTGGAGCAGCCAGTCTCAGCAGGTGGTTAGATAGCCAGCAGCATCTAAGAAAATAAGCCCACTGGCCTGTCACAGCCTTCTTCAGCCTCACGGTGCCTGACCCTGGATCAGTTCTCTGAAACCTTCCACACAGGGCGTGGGCCTGGTGGCTGCCAGGCGTCTGCTGAGGGGTTCGGTCTTAGGAAGAGCCCAGGCCCAATTCTTCTGTCCTGCCCGTCTCACTTCCTCTGCTTGTCTGAACAGAGGCACGATGACCATAAGCAGCCACATTATCCAATTCACTACGTTCTTGGAACTCTCTCCAAATGTATGTACCACACACCTTGGGGTAAATGAGTAGGATAGCTGACGTGCATTAGCTGGGACATTTACCCTAACATCTGCCTTTCTTCTGAAGGCAGTTTCCTTAGAAATGAAAGCCTTCTTCTTCAAGCCCTTGCCTTGCCCCAGCTTTTCCTCATCACATCCCTCATGGGTAAAGCCCTCATGGACCTCTTTGTTCCCTTGCACCTGCAATTTCCTGGCATTCACTTCACCAACCTTGACTCACTGGCCATCAGCCCATACCTGCAGAGATGGTCAGGTTCATGCTGAAGAACAGCACATTGTTGCTGTTTCCGATGCCACAGCGGTAGGACCCCACGTCGTCCGGGGACAGCTGCGACAGCCTCACCACAAACAGGCCTCTCTGCGGGAAGTCTGTTAGAGCCACGCGGCCACCATAGCGAAGGTGAGTGTAGTGGTTGGTGGACACAACAGTGTGGCAGAGCCACGTCAGGGGGCTTCGGCGGCACCAGTACTTCCTCTGGTGCCTGTTGATGGCAGAGGGCTTATAATGGCACTGGATAGTGACAGCGCCCCCAGGCTTCCCAGACACCAGCCTCGGGCCCTTCAGGACCTTCCACGCATTTGCAGCTGCAGGCAGAGAAAAAAGTCTAAGGAGAGGGAGTGTCGAGTACAGTCACTGTGTGGGGCGTTAACAAGCTCCACACTCTGCCAGAATTAGGCGTCAGGTGAGAAAGTGTCTCCTTAAAAGTGAGGCAAGGAAAAACCAGTATAGAAATGTGAGAACTTAGTCCCTGGGTGAGGAGTAGGCTCAAGATATAAAATGAAGCTACATCCAAGGCCCCATCTGAGACACTGGCATGCAAAAATCATCTTGGCCACAATTTAGCTCACACATCATGTGCCCAATGTTCTCACACAAGTCCATCCAGAGCCTGGGTTCCTTTCATGGTGCTCCAGTGCAGATATTTAGAAAGCTGCCATCCAGCCCTGGCTGATGTGGCCCAGTGTATTGAGTGCCACCTTGCAAACTAAAAGGTCACCAGTTCAATTCCCAGTCAGGGCACATGCCTGGGTTGCGGGCCAGGTCCCCAGTTGGGGGCATGCGAGAGGTAACCGATTGATGTATCTCTTGCACATCGATATTTCTTTCCCTCTCTTTCTCCCTCCCTTCCCCTCTCTCTAAAAATAAATAAATTTTAAAAATAAATAAAAAATTAAAAGCTGCCATCCAAACACGCGTAAGAGGGCTGAGGCAACATCTGGCAGAAGGCTGAGGCTTCTATGCATGAACAGTAAAAGAGAAGTGTTAAATAGTAAGAACAGATCCGCATACTTTCTGCTGGGGGTGCAGGGTGAAACAAGAATCCTGGTTTGCCTGGCGGGTATATCCACACACCAGTGGTTGCAAAAATGTTCACAGTGGCCGCCTTTTTGTAGAAATAGGCACAGCCAAGGGCCACCGTCAAAGCCCAGATAAGCAGTATTGTGACTACATCTGCTTTGGCAATAGGCTTGAACTACAGTATGTGTGTGGCCTGTTTACTGAGGGACTTAATTTTGATTGGTGAAAGCAGCAACAAAGTTTATTCTTTTTCTTACTGCCTCTTCATATACCACCTGTGTGCTTCTGCTCCTTAATAAAAATGTCAGGCATACTTTCATAGTCTCACCTCATCAGTCTAGACTGGTTGCATATACAAAATTACATAACCAGTCCAGTCCAATGACTGCTTGCCTGTCCAGTCTCTTACCTTTTTGAAGCCTTTGCCTTTTACTCAGTTAGGTTTGAGGCCTATGCAGAGGAAAGAGGCATGTTGGGGCCTCTTGTTTTGCCCTACCCCTTTCTCTACCCCAAACTCTGTTTTAGGCCCCTCTGGGATTGGTTATGGAGGAGAGAGAAGAGACATGACAGGGACAGCAGTGATGCGCTCTTGGTGCCCTGTGGGCATGGCAGATGGCCTGAGCTGCTTCCTTCTCTGTCGCCTCTCAGAGCCTTGATCTTGCCAGTGCAGCTGACTTTCAGCCATTAACTTGAATGAAAGAAAGCGGAGAATAGGGAACATCAAAACAGTGAATATTCTGGAAATCATCAAGTCAGGCATTTGCCTTCTCCTGTGAACTCTTAGTTCTCTTATTCCCTCTGGGCCCAGACCTGCCCCCATCATGGACCCACTGCATGGCCTTGGATCCCAGGTGAGAAAGCCATGGCTATGCCCAAACTGCCGAGGGTGTGCTGAATGCCACCACGGTGCCTACCGGGAGTCTCCACAGCCTGGAAGGCTCGGGTCTGCTTTTGTAAGCTCTGTATCTGAGCTGTTTGGGTCTCGCCTTGCAGCAGGCACAGTATGAGGATGACATGCATTTTCCATCCTGCCCTCTGGTTGGTGACCTGCAAAAAACCCACTAAAAATGAAGAGGTCTGAGAAGGAAGCAAGTGAGAAGCTGGGGTGAGCAGCAGTGGGCTTGCAGTGAGCACCTTCTTGCTTGGGGATCTCAGTCTGCTCAGTGCTGGGGCTGGGTGAGATATCTCTAAGAGAGAAACTGGCCCCCATCTTCGCCCTCCAAAGCATGTACCTCTAGCCTGTCACTGCCACCAAGGGTAACATGTCCCCTGCCTTGGCGTTTTCCATGTTCAGGAGAGAAGTGTCCTCTGGGATTCCAGCCTCTGCACTCACTCGCCAGTGTGGAGCTCTGGGTTTGGGGATCATTGTGTAGTGGAAAGACTACCCACTGGAAGTTCAAACCTCAGGTGGAGCCTTGGAAAGGTTACTCTGTGTCAGGGATTAGTTTCCTGTTCCGGGACAGAGGCCTTATGGGGTTGTTACATAACACCAATGAGACTTCTGTGTTGGAAGTGCTGACAGTGCGCCCGGTAGAGAGTGGCTCCCCTCCCCGTCTCTCCTCACCCCTTCTTTCTTGTAGGAGCATAGATTCCTTCAGGGGAAACTTTTTGTTTCATGGGTAGTGTGCCTCCAGTCATAACAAGGAGTTAAAAATTAACTCCCAGCCCAAGCAGTTGTCTGCACGACGAGGGTCCTATTCTGTTTCTTCTCCAGTTTCCAGAAAGCCCTCCCTGTGCCCTGGTTTACACCTATCTTCTCCCTGCTCTCGTGTCTCCCACTGGCTTGGGAAGCTCCTTGAAGACTGTGTGTCTCCTCTGTCCACCTCTAGGCTGTGATACAGGATCTGGCACAGTGTAGGTGGACCATGTATAGCTATAGTGAACAAGACCAGACCGCTCTGACTAAAATGACAGAGAGTGTACATTATACTTCTTCTTATTCCCCATAGGGTTTTCAAGGGTGCTTTTTGGTTGATTAAAACTCTGTTCTTTGAATCTATCTACTATCTGCAGTTCCTGGGGCCTACAGATAAAAAAATAAGTAGACTAAAGAGCCATTGTTTTCTCCTTCCTGCTCTAACACATACCCCATTAATGTTAAGAACAGGCATTGAAAGTCAGCGGTCTGGCCCAGGGCCAGAGGCCTCCAGCCCCTCTTCCCCAACTGAGCCACTGAGTCACAGGAGGTCACTGGCCAGTCTTGGACACAGGCTAAAGGAGGAGAAAGGGGAATAGGGGAGGGGGCAGGAAGGAAGCCAGAGAAAATAAGAGCAAGGGGAGAGGAAAGGAAGGGTGAGAGCTGAAAGAGAAGGAAAGAGAAAGGAGAGAACAGGAGAAAAGCAGAATCTGTGGGTTTGTCCTGTAGCAGCTTGGCTCTGTCCAGCCATTTCCACCAACGCCTTTGCTGGCTCTATCCAGGTAGAGCCACATGAGTGGTCAGATTTGGAAAAGTCCAGGGGCTCCTCAGGTCCTCTCTGTGTCCTCCCCCAGCAGCCCTCCTGTCTTGGGCACTGCCACAGCAGTCTTAGGTCTTTCCTGCCTTTCAGAACTCTGGCTTCCTACTCTCACCTGGAGGCTTTCCCAGGTGTGCCTGCACCTAATCTATTGTTTACACAATCAATATTCACCAAGTTCAGGCTAATTCTGAGGCTGGCACCCAGGACCCTGGGCTAATTTTCCTAAAGAGCTAAGTGCTGACGCAGCAGCACTGTGTTGGGGCCGATTTCCTCTAAAGTCCAGTGGGGCAGCCCTCTCTCTGCCTCAGAGGGGCAATGAGGAAGCAGAGGGTGAGATAAAATGTTCCTAGGGACTTATCAGCCTTAATTGAAGGAGGCAACACAATATCTCCAAGTCTTCCACCCTGCCAGTGACCTTCAGAAAACCTTTCTCCAGGAGGCAGGGAGCCTCAGCTCAGGAGCCTGGGACCATAGGCCTCTGTTCTTCTGCACAACATTTTAGGGAATGAGGGCCAGGTTCAGAACCTCTCTTGTCCCTCTGTCCTGCTGGAAGAAGCAACTACTTCAGCACAGGCTGGTGTATGGCCCACCAAATCCTTACTGCCCTCCTGAGGGCTACTCCTCACCTATCCTCCTACCCCTGGGGCAGCACACAAGAAAGGAATGAGCCAGTGTGGTGTAGGTGAAAGTGAAGAGAACCAGGATTAAGTAGGTTCTGCCTTGCCTCTGGCTGACAGAATGACCTTGAGCAGTGTGTCTTCTCTCTCCACAACAACGAAGGAGCTTTGACTGTGTGATCTCCATGTTTCCATCACTGTCTAGCATTTGTTGTATCTAAATTACGCAGGGGCTTCTCAGGAATCATGCTCTCCAGTGGCAGGGAGAGTGGGAGTGAGCAGAAGAGGAGGGAGGGATGAGAAAGGTGCTGTGCCATGAATTCCAGAATCTGCCCAGGTCTCCTGGGGGGTGGAGCCCAGCTGCTCTGGGAAGGGAATGTGAGTGCATGCTGGACAGCTGCTGCTACTGCAACTCGCCACCCACCTTCCACATTCGGAGACAAGACCCCAGGCTCTGGGGAGAACTTCTCCTCTCACCTTTTGTTCTCTGAGCTTAGCTAGGGCTTTTCCATCCATCTCAGTCTCGAGATAAACTCCACTGAGACTTTCCTTTTTCTTTCTTTGAGATGCTGGTTGTTGGACGTCTTCTAGCTTCTTCCCTGTAAACCTGGAGATTGAGAAGGCAGCATGGGAGTGTTGGGAAGCAGCTGGAGTCAGCTCTACAGGATGGAGGTGCAAGGTGAAGCTCTGCCACTTACCTCTCCACGACTTGCATCAAGTCACTTCACCCTAGGCCTTGGCTTTTATTTCATGTACATGGGAGCCAGTCCTGTTCCCTTGTTGTTCTCACTGTCACTTATTCCCGCAGAACTTTTCCTGGGGCAGTGACAGTAGTTTCAAAGAAAATACACTGATCTACAGTCTTCCACCTCTCCTTACCCCTGCAGGGCAGGGTCCTAGACTTTTCAGGGTGCTCCAGCTTAGCCAGCCCACTCAGGTCTCTCCTGTACAAGTGATGCAACAACGTGGGCTGGAGAGAAAATTCAGGGGAGGAATTCCCCTGCTGACTGATGGGCAGCTGGTGCCTTCTAGCTGACCTGGCCCCTTCAGCTCCCATGGAGAAGCAGTGTGGGGCACTGACTGAGCCTCAGCTGCTCTCCTGGCGGTTACTAATTCACACCCTGGACAAAGCCCCACACAAGAAGTGAGATGATCTCCCTGGAAAGGAGCAGTGAGTGGGGTTTCTCCAGCTGGATGACATACTCAAAAATCCCCCAACATTCCCCTTTGGAAAATATTTCATGAGTGGGTTTTTTCCTTATTAAAGATATGATCTGCTTACCTCTGCTGGTTTTAAACTGACCCGAAACTGGCCGGCATAGCCTGAGTGAGACAGGATAGTGAGAAGCTAGGGATATTCCTTGGTAAGTGAGATAGGGAAACTGAGACAGGTAGTAGCTGAGCACAATGGCTGAGCAATTTACAGCCAGGTGCAGATGGTTACCAGGGCCAAAGGGAAGGCCCCAGGTGCCTGGCACTGGGCAAAACTGGGAAAACAGAGGCCTCATCCCCAGGGTAACCTTTCCTCCTTGGAGATAACATCTAGGCCTCAGTTGTATTTCAGCTCCAGGCCCAGAAAAGCAGCAAAACCAGGTGGAAGGTGCCAGGACCAACTGCAAGGACTAAAGACCTGCACTGTCACTGACCAATCACCAAAGACCATGACCCTAAAAAAGCACACCTGGAGAACTGATGAATATTCCACTGAAACCCTCCCCTGAGACCTCCCCTAAGATTCCCACCTGCAAGAGAGAGAGAGGCCTCAAGAAAAAGGATCCAGTGCACACCCTCCCTCTGCGGAGCAGCCTGTGCCATTTCCTTTCCCTTTTTCTCCCCTCACTTCTTTCTTCACAGGCACGTGTCTCCTAAACTCTCAGGCCATGGGCAGCTGGCAGCTTGGTCGAGGCTGAGCCCCTGAACCTGTCCTCAAGGCTCCCTTTTCTCTGACTTCCAGTGAGCTAAAGCAGCCCAGCACAGGCTCTCCTGTTGCTTCTTCTTTGCTAAGTCCTTCCTTGTTTTACTGTTCCCAGCATTAATAAATGGATCCTCTTAGTCACCTATTGTGAAATCTTTCCTACACGAAGCCAAGAACCCACACACTATAGCTGGCCATAGGCAGACTGCTCCGGGCCAGAACCTGTCTGGTTGTACAAGCACTCAGTAACTGAGGACTCTGGGGGATGGAGGTGCTGCGGCCTGTAAGTAGGACTCTCACCAGGACCCCTGTAGACAACCATGGACCAATTAGAAAGGACCCTCCTTCTTTAAGAAAAATAAATTCAGTTGATCGATCATTGCACAATTGGAATAACCATAGTGGCATCATGTATTCCCTATGCATTCCCCCTTCCAGGTTGGAAGACAGGTTGGGGGTGAGACTTGAGTCACTTTGAAAGCAAAAAGGGAGGAAATGAAGCAACTGCCCAGGATGCCTGGGCTGGGACAAGGCAATCTTGTGCAAGTGTGTGTGTCAGGGACCTTGCACAGCTGTGTGTGCTGCTGTCCAGGGCTTGGTCAAGAGCACCAGTCCCCGAGCTCAGTATCTTCACAGTCACCTATAGCCTCTCTGGTATGATCATACCAGTTAGATCACATCTGCAATGTGAATGGCATCCCCTCAGTGGGGCGTGCCTGAACAGTGCACAACCCCCAGAAGTGTGCATGGTGGCCCTACCTCCAGAGGCTATCCTAGAGTTGAATGGTCCCTGTGCTGGTGGTAGAAATGGTTAATGCCTGGCTAACCTCCCATCCCAACTCCTCAGGGAGCTGCACAGCATTTAGGTTGATTGTTTGGTGGGTTGGTCACGTAGACTTTGGAGTCAGATTCCTTCCAAGTTAATATCCCAGCCCTACTTTTTACTGAGAAAGTGATATGGGCAAGATTACTTACCGTCTTTAAACCTTGCTTTCCTAATGTGTAAAATGAGAGATAATAGCCCATACCTCATAAAGTTATTATGTGCATTAAGTGTGATAATTCATGTAACTTAAAGTGAGTTGTAAATTATCAGTAAACGGTAGGTGATAATAGTAACAGCTTAGCTTTTAGCAACAGAGTGTCTTGTAATGATCAAACCCTCAGAAACAAGTCCCTTTGAAGGTTTTCATCTATTCAGAAGTCTGCTACTTTCTTACATTTCCTTTTTCTTTCTTTTTTGCCACTTCATCGTTTTGGTATTTGAAAGATTAAAAAGGAATCAATTTGGGACATGTCTGAATTGATTTTTGTATTTTAAAAATAAATATTTATCTAATTTTTATTTTACAAACAATGCAGTCATTTTACATCCTTAAGGGTGTCTTTTCTATTTTATTTGCTTTTGGACCCTTTGGAGACTTTTTGATTACTAAGGATATTAGAGTGAAGTCCAGTTAGTTGCAGGGCGCTGGCCCCATGTTCCGAGTACTGTCCTAGAGCCCAGATGGCCCCCTCTCTGGAGCTTTATGGGGGCAGCACGCTGTACTGGCTCCTGCTCTGGGGAGTGCCGCTGAATTCTCTTGCGCAGCACAAAGCCACAGGTGGCCTCTTTACACAGGTTCATGACACTGTTGTGATCTGCTGATTTCAGGTCACAGACTCCAGAAAAAGGCTAAATAATACTTAGACCAAATGTCAGATTCCCGAAGAGCTTTATCCACTCCCAGTCCCCCATCCCAGTTTAAAAGGGCTAAAATCCTTTTAGCAAAGGGTTTTATTTGCTAAATAGACACACAAGAGTAAAAACCAGCAAGCAGAAAACTAACCAGTGCAAGGAAAGCCATTTGTGCGATAAAACAATCCATATTGATCTCTTTCCTTTCCAAAACATGTTTTCTAATGAGTAATTAAGAGCAACGTACAGAGATGTGTTTTGCACTCATATAGTCAAGGCTTACATTCCTCCTCATGCGTTATCACAGTTTTCTGCTTACTTGACCCGCACACGTGGGGGTTTTTTATCCATGTTATTTGTGGGGTAAATAGCCCTCCTCTCCTTTCCTCACCAAAGTTCGGGTCAGAATATTGAATGCTGAAGAAAAGCATTCTTTTGGATAACTTGGAAATCCAAGTAATTGGATGACTACAAGCCCTACAAGTTCTTCATCATTTACTTAGAAACTCACAGAAGACTGTAACTGTGAGAATTGTCACGCCTGCAAATGATAACAGAAGGAAGCATTTGTGTAGTACCAGTAACCATTTTATAATAGTCCTCCTCCCTTATCTGTGATTTCACTTTCCAAGGTTCAGTTACCTGCAGTCAACTGTAGTCGGAAAATATTAAGTGGAAAAATACCAGAAATAAACAATACGTACATTTTACATTGTGCACCATTCTGAGCAGTGTCATGAAATCTTGTGCTGCCCTGCTCTATCCAGGTGGTCGTGAATCATCCCTTCATCTGCATGCACTTCCCCCATCAGTCGCTTAGGAGCTGCCATCTTTGTTATTAGCCTGACTGTCGAGGTATCACAGTGCTTGTGTTCCAGTGATCTTTATAGTAGCCTAGTGCTAAGGCACAGTGCCTAGGTCATTCAGCTCACTCTGTCTCATCACATAGGTATTGCATCATCTCACACTGTGACACAGTGAAGAAGGGTGAGTACAGTACACTAAGAGGTTTTGAGGGAGGGAGAGAGAAAGTGAGACAGACTACATTCACGTAACTCTTATTATAGTATATCATTATAATTGTTCTATTATTGGTTATTGTTAATCTCTTGCTGTGCCTAATATATAAATTATGCTTTACTGTAATGATGAATGTATAGCAAAATACATTTTATATAGAGAGAGTTTCATACTCTGCATGGTTTCAGGCATCTACTGGGGGTCTGGGAGTGTATTCCCTAAGCATAACAGAAGATTGCTGGGTAATGACATTCAGCAAGTTTTACAACCTCCACCATCATGTGGCTGAGAGCAAAGACTGCCATCCAGCAACATTAAGCCCCTTTGAACACTAAAGCCATTCCATAGACTGTCAGAAGAGTGCTGAGATGGTTTATGTTCATGTACACGCTGCTAGTAAAAGCACAGAGTAAAGAATTTCAAGAGGTCATTTCCTAGAACACAGGAGTATATTGTTTAAGACCTCAGATGTAACTCATCTCAACGTGATGCTATCATCACTGTAGAAAAACTGATCAATAGTTCTTAGCATAAACTCTGTGGAGAGATTTGAGTCTTGGGATTGAACTGAATACATTTCTTACTGATTGGGATTATCTGGTTACCATGCTATTTGGAGTAGACATTATCTTCTGATAATAAATCATTGGCTCTTGTAGGATGAAAGGGACAAATAATTAATTTGACACCAGGAAGGCAGTTGGCCTCCCTGCGGAATGATAATAGGTGGGGAACCTGGTGTTCCCCTTTGCTGACAAGTTGGATGTTCACTAGCAACATTTGTAAACTCAGCCTTGGTTAGTGGGAGCCTTTGCTCTTGGTAGGAGTCTGTGCATAGCCCCATTCTTCCAGCTATGGCTACTTCCCTCAGTATCCATTGTGCCAGCACCACAGTGGCCAATGCCTGGAGTTGGCTGATGTCAGATGGCCAAGTCCTTGTGTCTGCTTGGTAGCTGAACATCTCTTCCATGGTGTATACTCTCTAGTGGCATTCACATGCAATACAAAGAGCAATACTCCCTGCCACTCACTCCCATGTCCAGCCACATGTCTCTAACCAATGTTTCAGTCTTTTTCCATCCAGGCCTCTGTATGCTAAAATCAGGCCATTTTTCCTTTCATACCAAGTAGATGAGCAGGTATACTGTCCAAAGTTCTACCTATTGGAAGTCCTTTGCTTTCCCACTGTGTTTCAAGGTCACTCCTTGTAACATACCTACCATTCACTTTCAACTTGAACCCATATATTAGACCAACTCATCTATAAACAAAGCTTGGGTTTTGCTCTCCTGTCATGTGGTTATAGGAGGTGCCTACATGGCCCATGTGAGCTGAGGGGCACTGACATAGTGGTGGTGGTCAGCATGAGGGGCTGGCTGTTTCCTCATGCAGCTTGCTTGTGCCCTCAAGTCCTTCCTGCACTCGGTCTCAGCTGTACCACCTCCAATTTATGACTAATGGCTACTGGCCTACCTGATCGTATGACCCAGTTGGTATAATAGTTCTCAGCTCCTGATGGATAGTTCTAGACGCCTACTCATCTGGTGTCCTGTGTTCAGGTATTATTACATCACTACCAGAGCTCAGTATCATGCCAAGAGTTGTTTCTCGAAAGACACATGACTCTCCCTTGCAGAAGGCATGGCCTTGCCAAAGAACCACAGGGTACTATGTGACTAGGCTGCAATTTTCCCACTGGGGCTTGCCATAAGTGCCACATAGCATCTGTGCCCACCACCCATACCTGTAACATGAAGTGGCAGGGCTGTGTATGTCTCAGCCTGGACCTGCTTCATAGCTTTGGGTCCACTCAAAGGTAGAAGCATTCTGTGCCACTGGGTGTGTAGGCCAGAGCAGTATTTCCAGGTGTGGAATATACCTTCTCCAGAAAGAACCAAGGAGGCCTATCAGATACATTGTGGTGGGAGGTGTGGAGGGAGCTGTGGTGTCTTTGACTTGGGATGAGATTTCCTGGTGGACCCTTGATCACTGGGCCCCTAAAAATAAATATGGCTGGTGTGGCATCCCCTGAATCTTCGTAAGGATTACCTCCCATCCTCTAAAGCATGAGTGCCTTGCTAAGTTCTCCCACATGCTAGCCATGTCTTGCTAACAGGGCCTGATTATCATAATATTATCATAAATAATTAATGAATGTGACATTCTTCAGGATGTCCAGATGGTCCAGATCCCTTTGGACTATATTAGGACAGAAGGCAGGGGAGTTAACACAGTCTTGGGACAAAACTGTAAATACATGTTGTTATTCACCCATATAAATGCAAATGATATCTAATCTTCTCCAAAGAGAATAACAAAGATTGCATTCACCAAACCAAGGCTGCATGCTCTGTGCTGGAAGCCAAGTCCATCTGCTCTGTGGGAGCCCTGCCCCTCTCCTCCCCTATCTGCAGGTGATACACTCCAAAGCCTCCAGTGGGTGCCTGAAACCACGGATAGTACCAAACCCTATATATGCTGTGTTTTTCTGTATGCATACATAACTATGAAAAAGTTTATTTATAAATTAGGAAAAATAAGAGATTAACAATAACAAATAATAAAATAGAACAATTATAACTGTAATAAGAGTTATGTGAATGTGGTCTCTCTCTCTCAAAATATCTGATTGTGCTGTACTCATCTTTTCACTGAACGGAAGTACTTTTTGTTGTTTCTTCTTAGCAAATCTGAATTGCCAGTATCACTACTCTCGTACTTTGGGGTCTTTGTGAAGTAAAATGAGAGTTACTTGAACACAAGCACTGCGATACTGTGACAGTGCATCTGATAATTCACCAGCTACTGAGGGGCTTATGGGGAGAGAGTGTCTACAGCATCAAGATGCTGGACAAGGGGATGATTTACCTCCTGGTGTGGGATGAAATGGGATGGCGTGAGATTTCATCATATTATTCAGAGTGGTGCGTGATTCAAAATGTGTGAATTGTTTATTTCTAGAATTTTCCATTTAGTATTTTCAAATTGAGCTTGACTTTGGGTAACTGAAACTGTGGACAGGGGTGAAAGACTGTAGTGGATAAGGAGATGCAGTGACTGGAATGGGGGCTAACATTTCACTGAGTTGGAAGTCACTTGTCATCCTCCACGGTGCCCTAGGTTTCTATAGGGGCCACTATTGAACTGAATGGAGATATTATGGAAGCTATCACTTTTCATCCTTTAAGGGTGGCACTATTACCCACAATTCTCCTACCATGAGAGATTCGTTTGTAGGTATTATCTTGGCTGGGGTGAGGCCGTTTCAGTTGCTTCTTCATAGCCTTCCCCATTATGATAGCTCTTACCCAACAAGACTAAGACCCAGTGATCCAACTCACAAGTATGTTGGCCTCACCTATACATTCAGGAACTAGAGAAATTACCACTGGGAGTATCTGCAGACCCACTGGGCATGCTGTGAGCCAGACCTTGGTTAGAACTTTATTACCTGACCCTGCATGTCCCACTAGCTTGAAGAGGGGACCATGATTATATTCTGGTTCTCCTGGGTATCATGTCAGCTTGGACTCTGTGTCCAACAGTTCTCAGAATGTTTGGGAATTCATTTTCCCAAGCATATAGCTACCCAAATAAATGACCGTGGGTCCCTTTCAGGGGGATTTATGGAGTCATCACTGTCTGTGTTTGCTATGGTATTGCAGGCTCTTTTCTCCTGGGGACTGGATGAGTGTGAGTCTGAAAATTGGCTCAGGCCCAGAAAACAAGCCAGGGATCATGACACTTTACTGGGGCTACTGCTTTTCAACTCCTTGTCATCCATTCTTAACTTCTAATGGCATAAGCTAGGAAACACTCTGTTGGTTGGCTGTTCATTTTGCCTCTAAGGACACTGTGTTTTTAATTGTCTTCAAAACTCTCTGTGGATCAGGCCCCTTTCGGCTGCCCCTCCCACTCTGTTGTTCATCGTAAGAACTGTATCCACTGGGCCTCTGTCGTTCTGGGCCTGTCATCACCACTGCTGTCACTGAGCAAAGCCTCCACCCACCTAACCCACCACCAGCCCTGACTCACAAAGAAGAGCCCTGGTTGATCTTTTCGGTGAAGCTGGTATTCTCTCTAGCTCATTTCTTTCTTTCTTTTTTTTTTAAATTTGTTTAAGATTTTATTTATTTATTTTTAGAGAGAGGGTAAGGGAGGGAGAAAGAAAGGGAGAGAAACATCAGTGTGTGGTTGCCTCTTGAACACCCCCTCCTGGGGACCTGGATGGCAACCCAGGCATGTGCCCTGAGTGGGGATCGAACCATCGACCTTTTGGTTCACAGGCCAGCGCTCTATCCATTGAGCTATACCAGTGGATAGCTCATTTCTTTTAACTTCTCTGAGTGGTGGATTTCCTGGGGCCTTTCCACAGAACAGAGTCATCTGGTAGGTCTTCCAGCCTTATGGTAGGTATGTCCATCCACACTGGCATGCCCACTTCCCTGAGCCTTTCCATTTCTTCTCCACTGCCTGCTGGGGCAATGCTAGCATTTCAACCTCACCTTTTTCCATATTTCTTGGAGCTGTTGGAACAGCAAAGTCATCTCCTGGCGTCCTTGCTAGGGTGTTAAATCTTGTATCCTTGGTGAGTGCTCCCAAATCAATAAATTCTTCCCTGTCCTATCTTACATTTCGGCCCTCTTGGTCCAGCATCTTCTGATCCCAGGCCCAGCACTTCTGCCTTCAGCTGGTGCACTTTGGCCAGCACTGCGCTTGCTGGAGGTCTATTGTCTTTCCTCCACCAGGCCAGGCACGTCCCTGCTGGGTTATGCTGTGGCTTTGCCTGGTTATCAGCCTTGTTACTAAGAGGGGAGGTGGAGGAGAGGTCTCTGCAATGTCTTCAAGCAAGGTGGAGGTGGGGGTTCAGGGAGCAGAGACAGTAGTGCTAGCTCTTGAAAGGGAGAGGTGAGCCAGTTCTGACGGCCAGAGTTTCAAAGAATCTGAAAGATAAAAAAACAATTTGGGTAGGGGTCATCCACCCCAATGACCCATCCTAAGTCCTGGGGTCCCATTTACTCCCAGAATGTCTCCACTATCTTTGGATCTAAGCCTTTCTATGTGTGTGACATTGGGCCACCTCAGCTTTCCTTCACAGAGAGACTGTTGTGTGGCTCGCCCCGCCCACCTGAAATCCCACAGGAGCTGAAAGCAAGGGGCTCTCAAGGACCATCTTCCTGCCAAATACTGAAACGCATGTATTCAGTGTCCAGGTTTGCTACAGTGTGACAGGCTTCATAATGATGGGAATTTTACTCTGATTTAAGTTCTAAATAAAGCCTGTTTGTTCACCCTATCTCTTTTAAGATCTACAATGACAAAATTACTTAATTTTGGAAAGTAACTTGTCTTCAGAGATTATTCCCCTTAATCCTTCATTCACCACCCCTCGCCCTTTTATGCCTTCTACATGAAGATGCCCAGGGAAACAATGAAGCCTCACTAGGCATTTCAATAGCTGATTTATAGGCTCCCTATGTTCCTAGGATTATTTTCTTCCTAACAGTTTAATTTATGAAGCTGGGGTTTATCTCAAAGGAGAGATGGGAATGGAATCCTGCAGCCCCACAACTTAGCATAAACAGAATGGACACTTTTCTCTCTCAGAGACCTAGTTGGACCGTCCTTCCTCCCTAACAACTCCTGGCACCCGGTGATCCTGGCACACTGCTGGATGCATAAGGAGAGGCTGGCAGGGTAAAGACACAAAGGTACTGTCCTCAAGAGATGTTCTACCTGGACTTCCGGCCAAGATGGAGGTGTAGGCGGACACACTGTGCCTCCTCTCACAACCAAAATTAAGGACAACAAATATTTAGAAACAAGAAAACAACCAGAACTGATAGAAAAATTGAACTGTACGGAAGTCCAACAATCATTCATCCAGACCGGTAAGAGGGGCAGAGTCGCGGTAGGAAAAAGTGGAAGTGTGGACCCAGAAACGCAAGTAGCAGCAGCTGGCAGTTCCCAGGTGCACGGGCGGTGGCTGGTGGTCCTCAGGCCCACAGGCGGCAGCTGGCAGACCCCGGGCACAGGGGGGCAACCGTGCAGACCCAGTGAGGACGCACAAGGCTGACCAGGTGGTCCCACATTCGCGCGCGCAGAAGGTCCAGGCAGAGGGGAAGTAGCGGAAGGGACTGAATCCAAGAGAGAGCGGAGCAGGTGCCATTGTTCCCTCTCAGACCCCGCCCCCACATACAGCATCACAAGCCAGCGACTGGGCTGCCCCACAATGGGGAGCACCTGAGGCTCCACTCCTCACTACGTAACAGCACACTCACGTGCACAGATAATCCAGGTGAAGGGGAAGCAGCGGAAAGGACCGGAGTCCAGAAGAGAGCGGAACAGGCGTCATTCTTCCCTCTCGGACCCCGCCCCCACCAATAGTGTCACAACCCAGCGACTGGGCTGCCCCGCCCTGAGGAACACCTAAGGCTCCACCCCTCATATGTAATAGCCGAGACCAGACTAAAACCAAAACAAAACAAAGCAAAAAACCCCACCAAAAATGGCTCAAACCAAAGAAAAAATGAAAACCCCAGAGTCAATTCCTCTAAGCAACGAAGAGATAGCCAACCTATCAGATGCACAGTTCAAAGCACTGGTCATCAAAATGCTCACAGAATTGGTTGATTTTGCTCATAAATTAGATGAAAAAATGCAGGCTACAATACGTGAAATAAAGGAAGACGCATGGGGAACCGATAGAGATGGAAGGAAAACTGGGACTCAAATCAATGGAGTGGACCAGAAGGAAGAAACTAACAACCAAACAGAGAACAAGGAAGAAACAAGAATTCAAAAAAATGAGGAGAGGATTAGGAACCTCCAGGACATCGTTAAACATCCCAACATCCAAATTATAGGGGTCCCAGAAGCGGAAAAAGAAGAGCAACAAGTAGAAAACTTATTTGAACAAATAATAAAGGAGAACTTCCCCAATCTGGCCAAGGAAATAGACTACCAGGATGTCCAGGAAGCTCAGAGAGTCCCAAAGAAGTTGGGCCCAAGGAGGAGCACATCAAGGCACATCGTAATTACATTAGCCAAGATTAAAATGAAGCAGAGAATTCTAGAAGCAGCAAGGGATAAGGGGACAGTCACCTACAAAGGAGTTCCCATCAGACTGTCAGCTGATTTCTCAAAAGAGACCTTACAGGCAAGAAGGGGCTGGAAAGAAATATTTGAAATCTTGAAAAGCAGGGACCTACATCCAAAATTGCTCTTTCCAGCAAAGCTGTCATTTAGAATGGAAGGATAGATAAAGTGCTTCTCAGATAAGGTCAAGTTCAAGGAGTTCATCATCACCAAGCTCTTATTATATGAAATGTTAAAGGGACTTATCTAAGAAAAAGAAGATAAAAATATGACAGTGAAAAGACAGCAAACTCACAGCTATTAAGAACCACACCTAAAACAAAAGCAAACTAAGCAAACAGCTAGAACAGGAACAGAACCACAGAAATGGAGATCATATGAAGGGTTAGCAACAGGGGCGTGGGAGGAGAGGGGGGAAAGGTACAGAGAATGAGTAGCATAGATAGTGGGTAGAAAATAGACAGGGGGAGGGCAAGAATAGTATGGGAAATGTAGAAGCTAAAGAACTTATGACACATAGACATGAACTAAAGGGAGGAATGTGGGTGGGAGAGGGTGTGTAGGGTGGAGGGGAATGATGGGGGAGAAACGGGACAACTGTAATAGCATAATCAATAAAATATATTTTAAAAAAAGAGATGTTCTGCCTAATTGTGGAAGAAACATGAAAGCTCAAATATCAACACAAACATACACATTCCAGAAAAGAAGACCTCAAAAGGGTGAGAAAGTTCAATGGGAAGAAGTTGGGAAAAGATTCTCGTAGAATCATACATTATCATAAAATCATGAAGTGTGTGGGATCTTAGAAGTGACCTAATTCAATCTCTACTTGATGTACAATATCTTTGAAGACTTCTTTAAAAAGGAAACATTTCACCTCACTTTGATTACATCCAGTGAAAGAGAATTCACACAAAACCAATTCCATTTTCAAATATTTCTAATTTCCAGGAAATTTTATTGCAACAAATCTAACTACTTCTAATTCCTACTTATTGGTGATGCTTATTATACCTTCTGGAAAGAGAAATGTTAGATTAAATGCACCCTCTGTTTCTCTCAGTGGTCTTTGAACTAGTCCACTAGAGTCTTCTATTTGCTCACCTGAATAGTTCCCATTTCTTTGGTAAAATCACAGACTATTACTGATGCAAATATGAATCCTTTATTGAATGTCTATTTCCTACCAGTCCACATGCCTGCCATGATCTCATTTAAGCATTGCAATGACCCACTAAGCCCATGTTATTATGGCCACTATATGTAGATAGGGATCTTGGAGCTGCAAGGAAGTTTGCCCCCCCTCCCCCATTATCTAAGTTGCTCCCTTCTAGATGATGTATTGGAGAGCAAACATTTGGAAAAATACAAATGGGTCAGGAAACTGACAATAATCAAAGATGATGATGAGGTTGGGATGGCAGTGATGAGTAGCACAAGATCAGGTTGATGTCCAGTGGTGTGTGTGTGTGTGGGGGGGTGTGTGTGGATAAGTGGAAAGAGGCTGTGAGAAGAAATAGAGGGATTAATTTAATGAGTCCTCATGTATTTCTCAAGAATACATACACCAGCTGGATGCTGGATATAGTGAAAAAAACAGGTATGCCCACCCTTTCATGGCACTTATAGCCTGGTGGGGGGAGAGGAACATTAAACTAATTGGTGTATAATCATACATGTTAATTATTAGGAAGGAAAAGAATAGGTCTAAGAAAGTGATCCAGGACAAGTCGAAATAGCAGAGTGTGCTGACAACACTTAAGCTAGGTTGCCATGCTGATGAGTGAGAAGCTCATCTCCTTGTTTAAGGTGATATACTACAAGTTCAAGTTCAGCCACCTGCTTGGCTCCTGCCAGCTGTCACTGCTGACTAGACTGGGAGAACCTGTACAGGAGTTTTAGATAGTGTCAGTTGTGAAGCGCCCTCTAGTGTTAAGGAAAAAGAGATAATACCCTGAAAGAGGCAGTCAGGGGAGACAGACTCTAAGCGGGGTGGGGTGGGGTTGTTTTGAAGAAAAGGCCAAGGAGAAGCCCCCAGGGACCTGTGCTGATGAGCTTGGGTAAGTTCCAAGTGAGTGCCCCCTCAGTGCCCCAGAATGCATATCTGCACCCAGCCAATAAAATGCATAATGAGGCAGGAACTATTGCACTGCTTACCTGTTCTACACATTTACTCTTCACTAAAACCATATAAGAAGGTACTAGCAGAACCCATTTTACAGGTATGGAAACTGAGGCACAGAGGTTAACAGATTTGCCCAAGGTCACACAGCTTGTAAGTTGCATAGAAAAGAGTCGATAGTGTTCTCCGAGTGCCTGTCTCTGATCCCAGCACAGGTTCTGGAGACTTCCAATGTGCTTGACTGGGCTTCTCTTTCAACATTTGCCTGGCGGCTAATAAAGAAACCCAAACAAAGGTTCTGGGTTAGGCTACTTGTTGCTGGGCTCATGCAGTAGGCAAACCCTAAAATCTAAATGGCTTAACATAGAAAACTTTATTTCTCAAGGGACATCCCATGTGGATGGACAGGGGCTCTCCCCCAAGAAGGGCCACCTCAGAGGAACCAAGCTCTCTCTGTTTTGTGACACTGCCCTCCCAACACATGGCCTCCAAGTCTGCTGAGTCGAGGAAAACAGGGACAGAGGAGGCACCCTGGCTTTCATTTCTTCACCCCAGAAGTGCCACAGCAAACGTGCTTGGCTTGACTGAACCAGGTGACCCCAGCCTAACTGCAAAGGAGGATGGGGGGAATGTGGAGACACGTCGGGAGAGCGCTGTCCCTGCTGTGCAGTGGGACTGTCCCTGAGCTCAGCCCCAGAGGCAAGGAAAAGCAAAGGAGCAGGAGCAGCAGCTCATTTCTCCTCAGAAAAAGATGACACCCACTAGACTGTGGGGGAACATAGCCCATCCTTGCCTGGGACCACCTGTTTGCAGGGTGCATGCTCTGCCCTGCCCCAGGGGTAAGGGGCTCCCTTCTGTGCCATGGTCCAACTGGCAGCAGGGAGAAAGGGGGACAGCTGGGAAGGGGGTCACCCCACAGACCTGAGAGAGGTTGCTCCCAACCTGGGAATGCTGAGGAAAAACTTCTGTTTTAGCTTTTGGATGTATGGGGAAAGGACTAGAAATTGCTGTAGAGCCCGAGTCCCTGAAAATCCAGCCTGAAAGCCTAATTTGTAGGAAATTTGTTGTCCTGTGTGGTGGGGCTCCGCCCGCAGAGCCCCATCCATTCGTCATGGATGAGAATAAAACTACCGAGACATGATCTGCTTGGGGAGGAGAGGTGGCCAATCTCTCAAAGGAGAAGGGCCAAGAACCCCTTCTTCAATGGCTTTTATTAGGTTCATAACACACAGGAATACAGATAAAGCTCATAATCAATGTCAGGCAGCAAAGATCAAACAATGGATAACATTTCGAAGAAATCTGAGGGCTTAATCTGAGTCAGTGTCTGTCAGGTAAGGGGGTTGCAAAAACTTTGGGAGACATACTCATTTCCTCCTTGGACCCTTATCATTTAAATGAGAGCACTCTTAGCAAAGCAGGTTTCCCAGGACTTTACAAATTCTTTCTTATGCCCGATCACCCGGGGAGCCACTCTGGCCAGCACAGGGCTGCACCGCTCTCCGTCATAGTTTCAAGCTTAAGTGGATTAGCGCCAGGAAGCAAGAGATAAGGAAGACTTCTCCCAGACAGAAATGGGGACTCAGGCTATGCCAGAATAGCCAGGGGGCAAGGGTCCATCATCCCCTCTTTGCTGCAGCTCCCCGAGTCCTTCCTTGAGGACCTTCAAAGTGGTTGTGCCTGGCTTGGGTTGCCTCTCCCTTGAGGGGTCTTACCTGTCATTGGTTAACTGACCAAGCATTGGGGGCCAGATATGGATGAAGCAGAAGCAGCGCTCCTGCCAGGAGATAAGCTTTGTCTCCTTAGTGGCTCAGGTCCTGACAGAACAGACCCGGATGAAACGGGTCTCCTGGGCTCTTACTCAGCCTAGCCATGGGGTGGGGGTTACAGTTCCTGAAACCAGGCAGAATGGTTCCCAACAGTCCTGCCCCCCTTACAGAGTGTGGCCCCTGTGATCCTGCTTCCTCCTCTTCACACCTTTCCCTCAAGTGTGGGTGCGATCTGTAACTTCTTTTATCTACTAAACATGGCAAAGATGATGAGCGGTCCCTTCTGTGATTAAGAGGCAAAAGATTGTCATGCCATCATTCTAGGGGATTCTGTCCCTGGCTGTCTTTGCTGAAGCCAGCGGCTGAGACGTGAGCTGCTCTATGGAGAGGACCACGTAGCAAGGAAATGAGGCTCTGAGTCCAGCACCCTACCAACAGTCATGTGAACTTGGAAGGGGATCCTTCTCTCACTGCACTCTCTGGTGAGAACACAGCCTTGGCTGACATTTTGACTGTAGCCTGGTGGAGAACTCAGCTAAGCTGTGCTGGGATTCTGGACCCAAAGAAATCTTGAGATAATAAGTGTGGGCTGTTTTAATTTGCTAACCCAATGGTAGTCTTGTTATGCAGCAATAGTAATACATTGGAACCAGTAACTGTGTTGGAGGGAGGGAGGGCATCCATTTCCAGGGCTGCTGTGAAGTCCGTCAAACTGGGTGGCTGAAAACAATGGGAATTGCTCTCTCACAGTGCTAGAGGCTAGAAGTCCAAAATCAAGGTGTGGGCAGCGCCACGGTCCCTCCAGAGCCTGTAGGGAGGATTCATCCTTGCCTCCCAGCTCCCCGGGTGTTCCAGGGCCTGTGGCACCATCACTGCGGTCTATGCCTCTTCTCTTCTTACATGAGCACCAGTTGTAATGGGTTAAAGATCCACTGACTCTGTATGGCCTCATCTTAACTAATTACATCTTTAATGACCCTATTTTCCATAAAACCATTCTGAAGTGCTGGATGTTAGGACTTTAGCCTGTGTTTTGGGGGACAGAATTCAACCCAGTAACAGGAAGAAAAAAAGAGCTGACAAAGTATCATCTGGAAGCAGATACCTTCTTCATGGGTCAGCTGGCCATACCTAAGCACCTATACCTTCAGTGCAAGGAATAGTGCAGGTAAGCATCTCGAAAGCTGCTGGGGCACTGGACCCATCCTTGGGTGTCACACAGAAAGTGCCTGAACCACATCTAATTTTACATGCCGAGACAGGCCCCACCCCGAGGGAGGATGGCTTCTCTCACAGCTGCTAGGTACGGTTGTGCCATCTGCCCCATGGCAGGGGATGGACTGGGCAAGCCCTTACAAATCCTCGAGTTCTAATTCCTCACATTCTAAGGTCCCCTTGGAATGGTGCTTTATTTCCGCCCTGTCCTAGGTTAGTGAAGGAGCCCCTTGCTCTGCCACAGAGACTGGAACTGCCCACAAACTGCAGTAAAATCTTTTTTAAAAAAGATTTTATTTATTTATTTTTAGACAGAGGGGAAGGGAGGGAGAAAGAGAGGGAGAGAAATATCATTGTGTGGCCGCCTCTCATGTGCCCCCTACTGGGGACCTGGCCTGCAACCCAGGCATGTGCCCTGACTGGGAATTGAACCAGGACACTTTTGTTCCCAGGCTGGTGTTCAATCCCCTGAGCCACACCAGCCAGGGCTGCAGTACTTTTTCAACTGCGGGCAGATGCCACCACCTTGTGTCAGAAAGATGCCATGGCTCAGGTGACCATATAATTTATCACTCAGATTAGGGACACTTCTGAAAGTGAAAGTGGGTTCCTTTCTTCATTGCATTGGTACAGCCAGTGTAAGTCAGGACTATCCTAGACAAACAAGGATATACGGGATACGAGGGAACGAGAAGATGTGCAGGGCTTCTCTAGAGGCAAATGTGGCAGATTTCCAGATGGCCCACTCCCCACATCTACTCCTGCGCGAAGCTCCCTGTTCTACCCACCTGGCAGGAGGTTAACATCACTACAGAAAGAGTTTTGAGTTCTTCTGACACAAGTATAAAGAAATCCCAACTATGCCTATTAAAAGGGGAAAAAGGAGATCTCTTTCTGCATTGCCTGTAGACACAACATGCCCCAAACAGATTTAAAGTTTTGTTCTCACTTATTGATACATTTTAAGTTAATAAAGGAACAAAAGTCCCAGACAGGGCCTCATGTATGTGTGTGTGTGTGTGTGTGTGTGCATGTGCACACATGCATTGGTAGTTTCTATATTTATATATTACTTAGAAATATAAAAGTAAATTTTTGTCGGATAATTGCATTTTATTCTGGATGCTAACTTCTGTTCATAGCAGGGAGGAGGTGACATTGGCAAGACATTGGACCCGATGTTAATAGTGATGACCTTTCACTCTCAGACTTCTTTTAGGTAAAGCAGTAAATCCAAAGCTCACACTCCTGGCAGCTTGAAGGGGTCTCTTCTGCGCCTCTGCTGGATGGGGTCTGGAGTCTGTGCCCTGGCTCACACACCCCCTGACCCTCTGTGGCCTCTGCTGAGACATGGCCCTGCTTGACCATGAAGGTGCAGCGGGTCAGAGCTGGTCCATGCTCACCACAGTGGCATCTGCCACCCACACCTTAGTCCATGTCACTGCCTCTGGTGATAAGAGGGTACACTCTGAGCTTCCTTACTCAAAACCCAGGTCTCCTCTGGTCTCAGGTATTCTGCTTCCTCCTGGGTGCCAGAGAACTACAGGTTGCTTCCTCCCCAACATGCTGCAGTGTGTGGCCCCTCCGAAGCTGCTTTTGTGGTGCTAAGTGGAAGGACCTCTGCCACACCTGCCACTTCTGCAGACTTTTTTCAGGAAGAGGGTTTGGATCTTACCCGTGGGGTCCTGGGAGTGGGTGCGTGCGTGGGGAAGTTACACACATCTTCCTGCCCCAGCTCAGCATACTTGGTTGAGTTTCTGAGGTGAGGAAAACTGGTTCTGGCTACTTATTTACTTCCAAATGTGTTGGTCTTTGGCCTGCACCTCCACTTTTGAAATTTAAAAGCTATTATTTGATCATTTTATTATTTGGGTCTGCTGTAACAATCCTCAAGACACACCCTACAATATAAAATACAACAGCACAAACCACAATAAAAATTTAAAATCATTGGTTAATGTATCAAAAAGTCCACTACAAAATACTAAAAGAAGCAAACAAAATCCCAAAACTGCTCACATGACTTTATTATAACTGTATTAACATTATCTGTACATATGTAAAAAACTGTAAGGACACACTAAGTGAACTGATGTGCTGGTGAGAAGACAATATGGGTGATTTAAAAAAAAAACACATTTCCTTTATATTCATTACATGTAAATACCACCCATATCATTTGTGAAAAAAAAAATTTATTTTACCTCTAATAATACAGAGCCTTCCCAGTTCCTATATCTCCCACCTGGTTTCCCGTCAATCTTGATATGGCTTCTTCACTCCAGTGAAGCCAGTCAACCTGCTCAGGCTGGCTTGCAGCCTTTGCTTAGCCCAGTGGTTCTCAAGCTTTACCTGAATCAGAATCACCTGGAAGGCTGGGCCCCACCCACAGAGTTTCTGATTCTTAGGTCAGGGGTGGGGCCTGAGAACTTGCATTTCTAACAAGTTCCCAGGCAATGTTGATGTTTCTGGTTGAAGGACCCCACTGAGAACCACTGACTTATTCATACCTCTCACCTGAATTGTCTTTTTTCCCCCTTCCCCCTTCCTCCCTTCCTTCCTTCTTCCCACAAACACCAAGAACATAATAGGCGTGAGGTACTCCTTAAGGAGATTTTTGGCTACAGCCAATCTATTTACCCGCGTATTTCACCTACCTTTTCTCAACAGATTCTCAGAACTCTGATTATTTACTCTGAACTACTGCTGCCACTTATATAATCCATCCAGGATATCAAAATAATTCTATATTATTTTGAATTTATTACTGCATAATGCTACAATTATTTTACACATTTTTTTCTCTCCTTAACCAGCCCTTTGAAGCTCAAACAGCATGCCATCTCTCCCCTCCTTCCTGGGCACAGACCCAGGGTCTGCTGCTGGGGCCCCTCGAGGGGCAGACGTGCCACCTATTAATAGCTCACTGGCTGCAGAAACCTGTCTGAGCCAGTGCTCACCCCACCCTTCCCTGTCCTGATGTGGAATTTCTCCCGCCCTGTTCTTGCAGGGCTATTCTCCGTGTTCCTGCCCCATCTTCTAAGCAGAGAGCCCTGGGACAACTCCCAGCAGGCTCTGCTCACATGGAAACCAATTCCCAAAGACAGCTGTGCTGAAGAGCTAGAACAAACTGTTTGCTATTTTTAAAATGGACCTGACTATAAAAGGTATAATGTAGTTTCACAGTTTATTTTTAAAAATACAGAAAAGCCAAAGAAGAAAATTAAAATTTACCTGTAAACGCACCCTATAAAGGTACCCAATTTTAACATCTGAATGTTTATCTTTTATATGTGTTTTCCCACAAAATTAAACTATTCTGTAAATACTGATTTTCAAGGCATACTTTTTCATTTGTCAATGTATCCAGACTTCTTTACTGATACCACTTAATCTTCTGTAACATCACTTCAGTTGGTTACAAAGCTTTGCATTATATACAGAGATTGTAAATTACTAAAAACCAATCCTTTATTAGTTAACAATTGACCACTTCTGTTAATAAAAAAGTGATTCAGTGAATATCTTCATTCATTCATCTTTGCACACCCTCCAATGATTTCATCAAGCATGCATTTGAAAGACTGATGCCTGTTGAAACACTGCCACGCCAAGTACGCACATTCCCCTCAGCAGTGTGTAAAAGGTGTATGCAGCCCCTCACATGGTGTTACCAAACTTCAGGACCTTGCTCAGCTCGTTCGGGAAGATGACGTCTTATTTTAATTTGAATATATTTTATCACTTGGAGAATTAATTTTTAAAAGATTTTATTTGTTTATTTATTATTAGAGAGAGGAGAAGGGAGGAAGAAAGCCTCTTGCACACCCCGTACTGGGGACCTGGCCCCAGTATGTGCCTTGGCATGTGCCCTGACAGGGAATCAAACCCTTGACCTTTTGATTTGCAGGCTGGCACTCAATCCCCTGAGCCACACCAGCCAGGGCTTAGAGAATGAATTTTAAATGTATATTTATTCTTTGGTGAATTGCCTTTTTGTGCCCTCTGCCCAGTTTTCTTATTGTTTTCATAGTAGCAGACTAAGTTAAATATTTTAAGTGAATCACCAAGAAACTGGAGATAAGTAATCCCAGAGTGAGATAAGAGGCAGACCTGCAGAAAATTCTATGAAGAGAACAGTGAGGTGACTCCTGTATGAGATGGGAGAGGGTTGGCGGTGGAGACTGGGAGACAGTGAAGCAGATTTCTCCGCAGAGGGCTGGGCTGAGACCAGCCTCCTTCCCCAAGGAAGGAGAATGGCGATGCTTACCTGTGGCTGGAATAATGACATGGGCTTTGTTGAACTCTTAGAGTGTGTGTGCTCCCTGCAGCTAGGGCGAAGGCTGACTCCTTCCTGGGCGTCGAATTTAGGGGAGAGGTGCTGCCACTTGGCTGGATGTTTGGGGAGTGGAGCAAGCCAAGGATAGTTGCTTAGATTCTATCAGGCAAAAAAGTGAGTTTTCTGTGAACCAGAGGTAGAGGGGGCCCATTCAGAAAGGAGAAACGGACTATAGCTTTTTGAGACCTCACTTCAAAGGACACTTGTAGTAGGCAGAATAATGGTTTCCACACTGGTGTACACATTCTGATCCTCAGAACCTATGAATATGTTACCTTACCTGGCAAAAAGGACTTTGCAGGTCTGATTAAATGAAGGATCTTGATCTGGAGAAATTATCCTGGATTACTTGGTGGTCTCCATGTAATCCACAGGGTCTTTTTTCAAAAAAAATTTTTTTAAATTACACTTTACAGCTCTGACTGGTGTAGCTCAGGGGATTGAGTGCTGGCCTCCGAACCAAAGTGTCGCCAGTTCAGTTCCCAGTCAGAGCACATGCCTGGGTTGCAGGCCAGGTCCCCAGTAGGTGGCACATGAGGCAACCACACATTGATGTTTCCCTCTCTTTCTCCTTCCCTTCCCTCTAAAAATAAATAAATAAAAACAAAATCTTTAAAATTAGAGTTTACATTCATATTACTTTGCATTAGCTTTAGATGTACAGCATAGTGGTCAGACTATCATGCACTTTACAAAGTGTTCTCCCAATATTTCCAGTCCCATCTGGCCCCATACTGTTATTGCACTTACAGGGTTCAAGAGGGAGGGAAGAGGGGCAGGGCCAAAGAAGAAGATTTCTGTAACTTTATTTTATATATATTTATATTTATAAACTTCTGCTATCATATTGTATTTTACCAAAACATTCTCTTTTTATTTTTAAAGTTTTTAACTTAATTTATTGGTGTGGCACTGGTTGATAATATTACGTAGGTTTCAAGTGTACGATTCTATAACACATCATCTGTATTGCCATATTACCTCATGTGTTTAACACCTAAAGTCAAGTCTCCTCCTGTCACCATATATTTGACCCCTCATTCTCATTTTTAAAATCCTTCTTTTAAAAAACATAACATGATTTGATTCATTCAGTAGCTCCTCATGTTTCCAGGGATTTTAATTATTATTTACTGAAAAGGATTATTTATATAGTTTTCTTTGATTCCTGCAAGTATCTGTTTGCCCCAAGTTTCCCTTTTTCTGTTTATTTTGGCCTTGGGCTCAGATTTTACAGGCTTCCCTCCAATGCACAGTGGACTGAGGCACTGACCATCGGTTGGCTGGACTGCACATATTTTGGGAAATTGTCAGTCTGATTGACAGGCTTCACTGGAGGCTTTCTGGGCTTCATTTGTTCTGTTTTGGTTTTTAGGCAGGGACCCATCCAATTCATTGGAGGAAACCCCCACCTTTAGTAGCAATGGCCATTTTCTCTGTTGCTGACTTATTTCTCCAGAGAATCTTCCAATTCCCTGCCTGGGGTGGGGGAGTGGGATGAGCCTCTTCTTGCATTATTGAGACCAAATGGAGAAAGGCTGGAGGTTTCCTTGTCCAATGTACATGTCTGGTTAATCCCCAGCTGTGACCTTTGTTTCTGAGTTTATAGTTTTTCTGGAATAAATTCTCTTACTTTTAGCTGAATTCCTCCTGCCCCACCCTCTTCTGAGTGCCATGTTTCTCTAACCCCAGGGGTAGGCCTGGGTTTCCATTCTCTCTCCCCTGCTGAGTCAGTTCCTCTGCCTGCTCTTCCTTCCTTCCTTTCTCCCTCCCTCCCTTCCTTCTTTCCTAAACATTTTATTTTATACCCCCAATACATATTATATTTTTTCTACTACCATTTATCCCCCTTATACTTTCTCCCCAACCCTGCAATCACTACACTGTTGTCCATGTCCATGAGTCCTTTTTCTTTTTCACTCCATCCCTCCACCACCTAGCCATGGCTCCCAAAGCTGTCAGACTGCTCTCTATGAGTCTGTTTCTATTTTGCTTGTTAATTCAGTTTGTTCATTAGATTCCACATATGAGTGAAATCATATGGTATTTGTCTTTCTCTGACTGGCTTATTTCACTTAGCATAATGTTCTCCAGGTCCATCCATGCTGTCACAAAGGGTAAAGTTTTCCTCTTCTTTTTACTGTAATTGTGTAAATGTCCCAGAGTTGTTTTACCCATTCATCTACTGATGAACAATTGGGCTCCTTCATTATCTTGATAATTGTAAAAAATGCTGCAATGAACATAGGGGTGCTTACATTCTTTTGGATTGGTGATTCTGGTTTCTTCACATGAATTGCTAGAAGTGAAATCACTGGGTGAAAAGGCAGATTCATGTTTAATTTTTTGAAGTATCTCCACACTGCTTTCCACAGTGACTGTACCAGTCTGCATTCCTACCAACAGTGCGCAGTTTCCCCTTTCTCTGCATCCTTGTCAGAATTTGTTGTTTGCTGATTTATTAGTGATAGCCATTCTGACAGGTGTGAGGTGATAAGGTGATATCTCGTTGTGGTTTTAATGTGCATTTCTCTGGTGATTAGTAATGTTGAGCATCTTTTCATATGTCTATTGGCCATCTGTATGTCCTTTTTGGAGAAGTGTCTATTCAGGTCCTTTGCCCATTTCCAAACTGGGTTATTTGTGTTTTCAGTGTTGAGTTCTATAAATTCTTTATAAATTTTGAATATTAACCCCTTATCAGATGTATTAGTGATTATGTTCTCCCATTCAGTGGGTTGCCTTTTTATTTTGTTGATGGTTTCCTTTTCTGTGCAAAAACTTTTAAGTTTGATGTAGGCCCATTTGTTTATTTTTTCTTTTGTTTCCCTTGACTGAGGAGATATATCAGAAAAAATCTTGCTATGAGCAATGTTTGAGATTTTGCTGCCTATGTTTTCTTCCAGGATTTTTATGGCTTCAGGCCTAACATTTAAGTCTTTAACCCATTATTAATTTATTTTTATGTATGATATAAGAAGGTGGTCTAGTTTCATTTTTCTGTACGTATCTGTACAATTTTCATGATACCATTTATTGAATAAACTATCTTTAGCCCATTGGGGGTGCTTGCTTCCTCTGTCAAATATTAATTGACCATAAACGGGTGGGTTTATTTCTGGGCTCTGTATTGTGTTCCATCAACCTATGTGTCTGTTTTTATGCCAGTGTCATGCTGTTTTGATTACTATAACCTTATAGTATAGTTTGATATTAGGTAGTATGTTTCCTCCATTTTTGTTTTTCTTTCTCAAGATTGCTGTTGCTATTCAGGGCCTTTTATAATTCCATATAAATATTTATTTATTTAAATATATTTTATTGATTATGCTATTACAGTTGTCCCATTCCCCCCCATCATTCCCCTCCACCCTGCACACCCCCTCCCACCCACATTTCCCCCCTTTAGTTCATGTCCATGTGTCCTAAGTTCTTTAGCTTCTACATTTCCCACCTATTCTTGCCTTCCCCCTGTCTATTTTCTACCTACTGTCTATACTACTTATTCTTTGTACCTTTTCCCCCTCTTTCCTCCTCCCACTCCCCTGTTGCTAACCCTCCATGTGATCTCCATTTCTGTGGTTCTGTTCCTGTTCTAGCTGTTTGCTTAGTTTGCTTTTGTTTTAGGTGTGGTTCTTAATAGCTGTGAGTTTGTTGTATTTTCACTGTCATATTTTTTATCTTCTTTTTCTTAGATAAGTCCCTTTAACATTTCATATAATAAGGGCTTGGTGATGATGAACTCCTTGAACTTGACCTTATCTGAGAAGCACTTTATCTTCCCTTCCATTCTAAATGACAGCTTTGCTGGATACAGCAATCTTGGATGTAGGTCCTTGACTTTCATGACTTGGAATACTTCTTTCCAGCCCCTTCTTGCCTGGAAGGTCTCTTTTGAGAAATCAGCTGACAGTCTGATGGGAACTCCTTTGTAAGTGACTGTCCCCTTATCCCTTGCTGCTTCTAGGATTCTCTCCTTCATTTTAATCTTGGTTAATGTAATTATGATGTGCCTTGGTGTGTTCCTACTTGGGTCCAACTTCTTTGGGACTCTCTGAGCTTCCTGGACTTCCTGGAATCTATTTCCTTTGCCAGATTGGGGAAGTTCTCCTTTATTATTTCTTCAAATAAGTTTTCCACTTGTTGCTCTTCCTCTTCTCCTTCTGGTACTCCTATAATTCAGATGTTGGGGCATTTAAAGATGTCCTGGAGGTTCCTTAGCCTCTCCTTATTGTTTTGAATTCTTGTTTCTTCATTCTTTTCTGATTGGATGTTTCTTTCTTCCTTCTGGTCAACTCCATTGATTTCAGTCCCAGTTTTCCTCCCATCACTATTGGTTCCCTGCACATTTTCCTTCATTTCACTTATTGTAGCCTTCATTTGTTCATCTAATTTATGACCAAAATCAACCAATTCTGTGAGCACCCTGATCACCAGTGCTTTGACCTGTGCATCTAATAGGTTGGCTATCTCTTGGTTGCTTAGATGAATTGGCTCTGGGGCTTTGATCTGTTCTCCCATTTGAGCCATTTTTGGGTTTTGTTTTTTGTTTTTTGGTCTCATCGTGACTGTTATGTAGTGAGGGGTGTTCCCCAGGGTGAGGCAGTCCAGTCACTGGGTTGTGATGCTGTATGTGGGGGTGGGGTCCGAGAGGGAACAATGGCACTTGCTCCGCTCTTTCTTGGATTCCAGTCCCTTTCGCTGTTTCCCCTTTGCCTGGATTATCTGCGTGTGAATGTGGGACCACCTGGTCAGCCAGCCACCTTGCATGGCCTCACTGGGTCTGCACAGTTGCCACTCCATACCCGGGGTTGGCTAGCTGCTGCCTGCGTGCCTGGGATCTGCCAACTACTGCTGCCTGCGTTCCCGGATCTGCCAACCTCCACTTTTTCCTGCCATGACTCCACCCCTCTCACTGGTCTGGATGAATGGTTGTTGGACTTACGTACAGTTCAACTTTCTATCAGTTCTTGTTGTTTTCTTGTTTCTAAATCTTTGTTGTCCTTAATTTTGTTTGTGCAAGGAGCACAGTGTGTCCACCTATGCCTCCATCTTGGCTGGAAGTCCCAATTCCATATGAATATTTAAAGTATTCTAGTTCTGTAAATACATTATTGGTATCTTGAAAGGAATTGAGTTAAATCTATAGATTAATTTGGGTAATATGGACATTTTAATGGTGTTAATTCTTTCTGTCCATGAACATGGTATGTGCTTCCTCTTATTTATATCTTATTTAATTGCTTTCTTCAGTGTCTTATAACTTTCTAAGTACAGGTCTTTTATATCCTTGGTTAGAGTCATTACTAGGTATTTTATTCTTTTGAAAGCAATTGTGAATGGGTAGTTTTCTTAATTTCCCTTTCTGATAATTCATCACTGGTATGTAAAAATGCAACTGATTTTTGGATATTAATTTGTATCCTGCAACTTTACTAAATTCATTTATCAGTTCTAGTAATGTCTTGGTAGAATCCTTAGGGTTCTCTATGTATAGTATCATCTGCAAATAAAGACAAATTTACTTCTTCTTTTCCAATTTGGATGCTTTTTTTTTCATTCATCTTGTCTGATTACTATGGATAGAACTTCCAATACTATGTTGAATAAGAGAGGTGAAAGTGGACATCCCTGTCTTATTCTCTATCTTAAAGGGAATGTTTGTAATTCTTGCTTGTTGAATATGGTGACAACAGTGAGTATGTCATATATGGCCTTTATTATGTCGAGGTATGTTCCCTCTATTCCCACTTTGCCGAGTGCTTCTATTGTAAATGGGTACTGAATTTTATCAAATGCTTTTTCTGCATCTATTGATCTGATCATGTGTTTTTTTTCCTTTATTTTGTTTATGTGGCATATCACATTTATTGATTTGAGAATGTTATACCAATCTTGCACTCTAAAATAAATCCCACTCAATCATAGTACATGGTCTTTTTGATGTATTGCTGTATTAATTTTGCTAATATTTTTTAAATTGTTTATCTTGTACAGTTTTCTGTCTTTTACTCCCCCCAGCCCACCACCCCAGCCCTCCCCACCTCCATCCCATTTCCACCCCCCCATAGTTTTTGTCCGTGTGTCCTTTATACTTGTTGCTCTAAACCTTTCCCCTTTCCCCTGAAATTCCCTCCCCTCTCCCCTCTGGTCACTGTCAGACTGTTCTCAATTTCAGTGTCATTGGTTATATTATGCTTGTTTGTTTGTTTTGTTGATTAGGTTCCTGTTAAAGATGAGATTATATGGTATTTGTCTTTCACTACCTGGCTTATTTCACTTAGCATGATGCTCTCCAGTTCCATCCATGCTGTCACAAAGGGTAGGAGCTCCTTCTTTCTTTCTGCTGCATAGAATTCCATTGTGTAAATGCACCACAGTTTTTTGATCCATTCATTAACTGATGGGCACCTAGGTTGCTTCCAACACTTGGCTATTGTAAATTGTGCTGCTATGAACATAGGGGTGTATAGGTTCTTTTAGATTGGTGTTTCAGGTAAGTTTGCTAATATTTTGTTGAGGATTTTTAGCATCTATGTTCATCAGGGATATTGACTTATAATTTTTTGTAGTGTCTTTATCTGGTTGGAATTAGGATAATGCTGGCTTCATAAAAGAAGCTTGGGAGATTTCCCTCCTCTTGAATTTTTTGAAATAGTTTGAGAAGGAGAAGTGTTAGTTATTCTTGGAATGATTGCTAAAATTCATATGTGAAGCCATCTGGTCCAGTGCTTTTGTTTGTTGGGAATTTTTTGATTACTGCTTCAATTTCACTAGGTATAATCTATCTATTAAAATTCTCTGATTCTTCCTGATTTAGTTTTGGGAGATTGTATGTTTCTAGGAATTTATCCATTTTTCCCAGGTTGTCCAATTTGCTGGCATATGGTTGTTTATAATATTTTCTTACAGTCCTTTGTATTTCTTTGGTGTCAGCATTATTCCTCTTCTTTAACTTTTGATTTTATTCATTTGGATCCTCTTTCTTTTTTCTTGATGAGTCTAGTTAAAGGTTTATTAGTCTTGTTTATATTTTCAATGAACCAGCTCTTGTGTTCATTTATCTTTTGCATTTTTTATTCTATCTTGCTTATTTTTTGCTCTGATCTTTATTATTTCCTTCCTTCTGCTCACTTTGGGCTTTGTTTATTGTTCTTTTTCATGTTCCTCTAAGTGTAAAGTTAGATTGTTTATTTGAGATTTTTCTTGTTTCTTGAGATAAGCCTTTAATGCTATGAATTTCCCTCTTAAGATTGTTTTCCCAGTGTTCCACAGATTTTAGATTGTTGTGTTCTCATTTTCATTTGTTTCAAGGTATCTTTTGATATCTTCCTTTATCTCATTTTTGACCCATTCATTGTTTAGTGACATTATTTAGCCTCCATGTATTTGTGCATTTTTCAGTTTTCTTCTTGTGATTGATTTCTAGTTTCATGGCATTATGGTCACAGAATATGCTTGACATGACTTCAATTTTCCAAAATTCATTGAGACTTGTTTGTGTCTTAACATGTGGTCTATCCTAGAAAATGTTCCATGTACATTTGAAAAGAATGTATATTCTGCTGCTTTGGGATGAGATGCTCTCTATGTATCAACTGAATCCATTTGACCTAGTGTGTCTCTTAAGGCTGCTGTCTTCTTGTTGATTTTCTGTCTGGAAGATCTATCCATTGAAGTCAATGTGGTGTTAAAATCCCCTACTATGACTGTATTTCTGTTGTTCTCTACCTTTATGTCCATCCAGATTTGCTTTACATATTTTAGGTGCTCCTATGTTGTGTGTGTAATTGTTTTTCTAGGGTTATATCCTCTTGCTGGACTGTTTCCTTTATCATTATGTAGTGTCCTTCTTTATCTCTTACTATAGCCTTGGTTTTAAAGTCTATTTTGTCAGATATAAGTATTGCTACCACAGTTTATTTTCCCTTTCATGAAATATCTTTTCCCATCCTTTAACCTTTAGTCTGTGTGTATCTTTCTTTCTGAGGTGGGTTTCTTGGAGACAACATATATATAGGTCTTGTTTTCTTATCCATTCAGTTACCCTATGTCTTTTGATTGGAGCACATAAATCACTTATGTTTAAAGTGATTATCGATAGGTACATATTTATTGCCATTTTATTTTTTAACTATTTTCCTCTGTTTTCTTCTCCTCCTTCTTCCAAGCTCTTTAACATTTGTTGCAATACTGGTTTGGTGTTAACAGATTCCTTTAGCTTTTTATTGTTTGGGAAGTTCTTTATTTCTTCTTCAATTTAAATGATAGCCTTGCTGGGTAAAGTAACCTTGGTCGTAAGACTTCACTTTTTGGCACCTTGAATATTTTATGCCAATTCCTTCTGGCTTGAAATATTTCTGTTGAGAAATCAGATGACAGTCTAATGCACAGGTGGCAAACATAAGACCCGAGGACCAAATCTGGCCCTCGAGCTTGTTTTATCAGGCCTGGCTCCTTGTTTCTACCTGGCGGCAGTGCCGAGCTCTCACTTAACTGTTAAGGAGTAGTCACAGTTTTATAGTCCTAAAATTACATTCAGCCCTTTGAAGGCAGCCACGAGGCTGATGTGGCCCCCAGTGAAAATGAGTTTGACACTCCTGGTCTAATGGGAGATCTCTTGTAGGTAACCCACTGCTTTTCTCTTACAGCTTTTAAGATTCTCTCCTTGTCTTTAAGGTTTGCCATTTTAATTATGATATGTCTTGGTGTGAGCCTCTTTGGGTCCATCTTATATGGGACTCTCTGCACTGCCTGGACTTGTGTGTCTTTTTCTTTCCCTGGGTTAGGGAAGTTTTTGGTCATCATTTCTTCGATTAGAGTCTCAATCCTTTGCTCACTTTCTTCTCCTTCTGATATTTCCTTATTGCAGATGTTCCTATGCTTCATGCTGTACCAAAGGTTTCTTAAACTTTCCTCATTTTTTTAAATAATTTTTTCTTTTCATTGCTCTGCTTGGATGTTTTTTCTACCTCATCTTCCAAATTGCTCATTCAATATTTTGTTTTATCTAACCTACTGTTTATTTCTTCCAGTGTATTATTTATTTCACATATTGCATTCATTATTTCTGACTGATTCCTTTTTATGGTTCCTATGGCTTTTTTCATGCTGTTTAGTATCCTTGTAATCAAAACTATATCTGATAAATTGCTTACCTCCATTTCATTTAGTTCTTTTGGAGAATATTTTTGTTCTTTCATTTGGGTACTGTATATTTGTATTCCCATTTCAGCTGCCTCTTTTTGTTTGCTTCTATGAATTAGCTAGATCTGTAAAGACTCTGGTGCAGACCTGTGTCAGATGCTTCCTGTGACTGGCTCTTGGCAACCTGTTTGGAGCTATCAGCAATTCACAGCTTGTGGCTCCCTCTGCTGGGCCAGTCTCGTTGTAGAGGTAATGTTTCTTCGATAAGTCCTTGGTTATAAGGCTTCTCTCCAACTAGTGTTCAGTTGGTTATTCAGGATGATTTTTCTACAAGTTAGTTGTAATTCCAGTTTGGTCTGACAGGAGGTTAGTGTAGCTCCACCTACTCTACCATCATCTTGGATCTAAATTCTGCCTGCTTTTCATCTTCCATTGTCACCTTCTCTTTGCTGTCCTTTGTTTTAGTTAATTTTTACATTTTTTACTATTTTTAATGGAATTTTTGGACACACTGGAGATAAAATATTATATCTACCCCACCATGTTTAAGCGAATGTGGAATTCTTCTAGATCAGTACAGTTCAATTCTCTCCCCACTCTGCTATGACCAGCGCTGAGCCCCTTGTGCACCTTCTAGCTGGAGGATTTGCTGCTCAGCTCCCAGAGTGTCAGTGAGATTCCTGAATGTAGTACCACATTATCAGATTCTGGAGTAATGGTTCCTAGCTGCCATATTTTACAGATTTAGGTGGTTTTATAATTTGGTAAATACAGCAATTCACATCTAATCATTTATTTCATCTCATAAGAGAAGCCTTTGTTTGTGAGTCTTTCTGATGAATTATAAACTTAGGCTGTTTTGAAAGAAGACTGCAGAATTGTTAACTAATAAATCACTTGGATTTAAAAACACTGATGAGAAGTTAAATTCCATCTTGTATTAGAAAGACCTACAGTTGTCTTATGTGTCTCTTTTACTTTTACACAGAACACTTCACTTCTGGCACTCTGCTCACCAAAAGGGTGGGACATTTCCCCATACCAAGCAGTTCTGTGACGCCAGCTGGGTATCCTACAACTTAACTCAATTCTGATACTATATATTTACCTGGAGATTGCATCAGACCCCATAGGTAAGGACTCAGTCCTGCAAGTCTGCCCACCCCTGCCTTTAGATAACAATTGAAAGTCCAGGTTGTCACCCGTGCTTCTGCCTAACTGACTATACAACCTGAGGTTCCCACAATCCCCACCACAGTTTTGGTTAATTTGCTAGAGTGGCTCTCAGAACTCAGGATAACAGTTTCCTTACTATTTCCAGTTTATTATAAAAGGATGTGATAAAGGATACAGAACATCCAGATGGAAGGGTTGCATAAGGCAAGATGTGTGGGAAGGGGTGCTGAGCCCCCGCATCTTCTCCACGTGCACCACTCTCCCAGGACCTCCATGTGGCTTCACCAACCTGGAAGCCCTCCAAACCACTTACTTCTGGGATTTCATGGAGCCTTCCTCATGTAGGTGTAATCAATTACTAACTCCATTTCCAGCCTTCTCCCCCTCTGGATGATGGGGGTGGGGCTGAAAATTTTAAGCTTTTCATCTTGGCTGGGTCTTTCTGGTGACCAACCCCATCCAGAAGCCCACCCAGAGTCAACTCATTAGAACAAAGGATGCTCCGAGTGCTTGTATCATGTAGGAAATTACAGGGGTTTCGGGAGCTTTGTATGAGAAACAAGGATGAAGACTAAATATATATTTCTTATTATAAGTCAAAATATCACACACTTCCTACTCCAAACACTTAGTTTAATCTCATTTAAAGTAAAGTGACTATTAATGACGTATAGTTTGCTAGGGCTGCTGTAGCAGACAGTGATAAGCTGGGTAGCTTATCGCTGGGTAGCTCAGACAGTGAAAATGTTGTGTCTCAAAGTTCTGGGGGTGAGAACTCTGAAACCAGGGCGTGACTAGGCCTTGTTTCTCTTGAAGGCTGGGGAACGATCTACTCCAGGCGTCTTTCTCAGCTTCTGGTAATTTCTTGACTTGTGGCCCCATAACTCTGACTTGGTGTGTGTTCTTCCCCTGAGCACATCTGTCTCTTCTTGTGAAGTTGTTTCGGTTTTGTTTTAGTAAGGACACAGATTAGATTAAGGATCTGCTCTACTCCAGTATGACCTCATCTGCGATGACCTTGTTTCAACATAAGGTCAAATTCTGAGGTATCTGGGTGGCAGGGTAGGATTCCAACATAAGATTTTGGGGGACAGTGTTCAGTCTATAACAAATAGCAATGACGGACTTTGTAAAGGGAATATTCGGCTAAGGGAGGCTGCCGAAGGTAATGGAAGAGAACGGGTCCTCTGGAGCATAATTACTTGGGTTTAGTTCTGGACCTGTGGCTTCTTATGTGACTTGAAGCCAGTTTAACTTTCCTGAACCTCTGTCTTCTTTCCTGTGTGATAAAAAAATAGTATTTATCTTGAAAGGTTTCGAGGGTTAATGTAAAAAATCAATTAAAAACATCTTGCATAGCACTGAGAACACAATCACTGTGCAACAACAATAGTTGCTATTATTATTATTCTGTCTGTCTTTGGGAGGGTACCTGACTGCTTCTCCCTTACATCACTTTTGTTTCTCAGGGGTCTCCAAGTATTTATAATTGGCAGCTAAAAATGTCTGAGTGTGCATGCACTCTGTGTGCATTTGTGTGTATGTATACATATATACATGTACATTTGTATATGCACATTCCTTACTTTACTAATTTATTATGTACATTAGAATTTATACACAGAAAAAATTATAAAAACAGCAAAAAAATCTAGGAATGTTAAACAGTTTCAAATCCTTAATATAGAAAATAGTAATGATGTTTTGAAAGGTATTTGAGAAGGCCTAAATAAATAGAAAGATTCAATAAATTTGTGGGAAAGAAAGATCAATTTTTAAAATATGTTCATTTTCTCTATCTTGATCTATAGAACTAAAGAAATTCCAATTAAAAGTTTAACATGGTTTTCTATGGAATGTGACAAGCTTACTCTAAAATGTCTGTTTGGAAGAGCAAAGAATAAACACTATCCAAAACCCTCTCAAAGAAGCACATGGTTGAAGACAAGGATGAAACAGAATGTTATCTCTGATATCACAATTTATTATAAACCTTGAGGAATTAAAGCAGCGCCGTATTGGCAGAGGACAGACAAACAGATTGATGGAACGGAGCCTGAGCACTCAGACGTAGGTTCCTTGCATAGACAAAAGGTTGATATATGAGAGAGTTGGTGCTGCGATTATCTGCCCATATGGGAAGTCAAGCACCTAATTACAACACACACAAAATGAATTCCAGATGTATGAAAAACTTAAATAGAAATGACAAAATTAAATATTTACAAGAAATATAAGAGAATTTCATAACTTCAAGGAAAAGATTTGTTCTTTTTGTAACAAGACACTAATCACAAACTAAAGGAAGAGATGGATACACTTGAATACACTAATTAATGTTGTATATATTTGAATATATTGAATACTTTGATACTATTTATCAAAGTATACCATAAAGATCAAGAGAAGAAAAGCTGTAGAGAGAATATATTTGCGACACATAAGTGACAAAGGAATTTATATCCCAAATATAGGAAAAACACACAAATCATAAGAAAAATAAACTAAGAGGAAGATTATCAAAAAATACCTCACTTTTCACTGGAGACAACTAAAATGGCCCCCAAATTTATGAAAAGATGCTCGGTAAAATGAGCAGTCAGGGGCATGCCAATTGAAAAACAACACACAGTGAGGGAACATTACATGCTCATTCGATTAGTCAGGATTTTAAACTCCAATAATGTTAAGAGTTGGAGGTGATGTAGAGAAACAGGAACTGTTAAACACTACAGATAGAAGTGCTTACTAGAATGGGACATTGGAAAAACAATTCAGAATTGTCTAATAAAGTTGAAAATGTATATACCGTACCACCCAGTAATTCCACTTCTGGGCACACAATCTGAAGAAGCTCTTGAACCTGTACAGCAGATGACCTATAGGAGAATGTTCATATAATTGTTTCCTGTAATAGCAAGAAACTGGATATAACCTAAATGACCCTCAACTGTAAAATGCATAAAGTGTAAAATGTAATGGGAATGTAAAATGGTGCAACCACTTTGGAAAACAGTGTGGCATTCCTAAAAAATGTCAAATGCGGAATTACTGTATGGGCCAGCAATTTCACTCCTAGGTATTTTGCAAAGTAATCAAAATGTATATCCATGCCAAAAACCAAATCAAAACAAAAAAAACTGTACACATATTTATAGTAACATTATTCATAATAGTTCAGAAATGAAAACAATTCAAATTTCCCATCAGCTGAAGAGTGGATAAACAAAAATGTAGTATATCCATACAGTGGAGCATTACCAAAGTTACCATAATGAAGTACTGATACATCTACAACATGGATGAACCTTGAAAACATTAAGCTAAGTGAAATAAGCCAGATGCAAAAGATTGCATATTGTATGATTCCATCTGCATAGAACGTCCAGGACTGGCAAGTCCATAGACACAGAAAGCAGGTTAGTGGTTTCCAGGGGCTGGGGAGAGGGGAGTGGAGAGTGACTTGTAACAAGGGTAGGAATTCTTTTTGAGGGTGATGAAAATATTCTGGAGTTAAATGGTGATGATGTTTGCAGAGTTTTGTGAATATACTAAAAATCATCGAGTTGTGCGTTTTAAAATGGTGAATTTTATGGTATGTGAATTATATGTTAATAAAACTAGTTAAAAGCAAATATAATGTTGAGTGAAAAAACATGTCACATAAAAATACATAAAGTATGATTTTATTTATATAGAAATTAATAATGAAGAAAACTAAACAATGCATTGCTTAGGGATAGATACATGTGTGAATCATATAAGAAAAGCAAGGGAATGATTACACAAATTTGGGGCTAGTCGTTACCTTAGAGGGAGTGGGAGGTGGATCAGGAAGGGCCACAGAGATGTCAAAGGAACCGGTAATATTTTCCTGAAGCTTGGCGGTAGGCAAATGGGTGTTCGTGGTCTTATTGTAACAATACGTATTATCTTTTAAAGTGAGTTTCAACTCTCTTTCTCTTTATCAATCTATGAATCTATCTCAGGTTTATCTACATATCATTTATCTATCTAGAGATACATATTCATCTATGTGTATATTTCCTAGTTTCTAAAAATAAAATCCCTCTTTTCTATGCCTACACTTGATGTTTAGTAAGGGCTTGGTTTTTTTATGGATATAGTAAATACATCTTAGGATATTAATTTAAATATTTAGAGAAATTCTTCTCTAAATTATCCATTTGTTTTACAGTTCTCCCCCCTCCCCCAATGGTAAGGGCTCCTTCAAGGTATCTGGTTGTCCTCAGTTGTTCATTCATATCTTAAAACATCACAATGGGAGTTCTGTCTACAGGTGCTTACCTTGCTTCAGGCTGGGGAGTTGGGCAACCAGTGGTTACACTGGGGGACATCCACATGCCATTTTGAGAGTATCTTTTCTCTGGGACCATTCAGTTTTTCAAGGGAAAAGCCCTTATTGTTTTATTGTTTGTTTGAGACTGCTTTTTGTTTCTGGTTTGGGGTTATTCCATTGTCCTGGGGAGATTGGGGAATGGCTCCTATATGTCTTGAGCTTTGGGTAGCCGCATTTCAGCACATCCCCTTTTAAGCCCATGTCTCACTCCTGGCTCCATTCCACTGGGCACTTCTTAGACCGAAATCCACTGGGTTCTGCAGAGTATGGCAGTCCCTCCTCTGGCCTATGTCACCCAGTCACTCTCTCTTCCAGGCTCTGGGCTCTGTTCTCAGCCTCACGGTTGTCACTCCTCCATCTGCCTCATTTTTCCTCATACTTATTTTCTCTCATGTGCTGATAACCTCTCCACTGGTCTCTTCAGTACTCAGAGTTTATACATTTTAATTCTTAATTTTTATATAGAGAGGTCTATTATTTGATGGGAGGGAAGAAAATGTGTGTAGTACATTTACTATCTTTAATCAGAAGTTAGGTTACCTGTAAAATAAAAAATAATAAGATGAAAAAGAGCTTATGTTTATTGAACACTAAGTAAGGGCCTGGCACTGGCCTAAGAACTTACTGTTTTGTTAATCTCTGTAACAAGCCTCTGAGGCAAGTGCTCTTATTTTTTCCCCCTACTTTACAGATGAGGAAACTGAGAGGTAGAAGTGATACGTATCTTGCCAAAGACCTAAGAGATAAGAAAGTGGTGGAACCAGGCAGTCTGAGTCTAGGAGCTATGTCTCTAATCATCATGTGACAGATAGATATGTGATAGATAGATAGACACACAACCTGAGGTTCTGCAATCAGTGGTGGCAGGTGAAAGACTAAAAACTTTGTCCCAAAAAGAAAGAGTGAAAATCAACTCAGAATAAAAAATAAAAAAGGAGCCCTGCCCTTAATCAGGTTGGGAGGACAGACATAGATAATAATAGCTGCAAAATTAACAGAAAACATTTTTCTTTCATTTTACATTTTGCAGGTGTAAAATGTCACAAAAAATAAAGACCCTCTTCTTTGAATGAGCACAGCTTTCTAACCACCCAGTGATGCTCCTAGACTGCTTTGTTCCACTCATCTGTTACAGGCTAATGGCTCTCTGCTCATGACAGCATCCCATCCCTAGTTAATGTCCATGTACCCTAATCTTGCATCAGAAACAGCAACTAACTCAGAACTGAACCTCACTTCCCTGAGACTTTCCTCAAAAATTTTCCACAGGAACTCAAATCTTCAGAAAGATACTTTCTGTCTTTCTTCTTTCTGAGCCTCATTCTGAAGGTCCTTTGGAATGCTCTCCCTCAGTGCATTGAGTCTATAAATGTGATTTTGTCAGATGACAGGTTTGTGCCTGATGATCTTGGCTGATTAGGCTTTGATGTACATATGTGTGTTCTTAGAGATTCTTTCCTCTGGCTTAACCTTATGAGCAGTGCCAGAGCCCTGGGTGTGTGGGAGATAATGACAGTGATGGAGGGTGGTTAGACATGAAAACCCTCATGAAAAACCTTGGGACAGAGGAGCATCTTGTGGGGAGGTGAGGTCAGGACTTGGAAGGCATATGTAGCTACTTTGTGTGTTGTCCTCCGGTTGGCCTCAGTTCCTTCTTTTACCCAGTCTCTGCACACCAAACTCTCTCAATTTTAGGCAGCAGTTTCAATCCTGCCTGGGGCAGGTGCAGCAACATTTCTGAGCCTGTGTTCACCACCCTTCCCTCAAGACCTCCACACTTCCTTCAGTCAGGTGGAGCTTCAGGACGAGTGTGTCTGAGCTGAGAGAGGAGTGGTCTAGTGCTCCTGCTCAGTGCCACGTGGAAGCCGCCCCAGCCAGGTGTAGCACCAGTGTGAGGGGATGAGCCTCTGTCCTAGCACTGGCTGTGGTAGGTCAGGCCCGGGGGAGCCCCGTTAAGGGATTCTCAGTGCTCTGCCAGCCATGGGCGAGGATGGACATAGGTTATTATTAGCAATTTTCTTATTATCATTCACATTGCTGTTAACATTTCTTACATTGGTATTGTGATTCTAACTTTTCTAAGTACCTTCACTCTGACCTTCTTTCTCCTTGGTAAGATGTACAAAACACGAGTAATCATTCTCTTATTTTATAGTTGAAGAAAACGAAGCCCAGAGAAGTTATGTTACTCGCCTATGTTGGTGACAGAGCAGAGGTCTGAAATCAAATTCCGCTGGCTCCAGTCACTGGTCACTCCAGTTTCTCACAACAGAAGAGAAGAATATTGAACAGTGAGTGTTGAGAGACCCATCCACTTGAGCCTAGAGTGTTTGAGTTGTGAATATGCCCCAAATTTAGACCATTGGGCTCTACCGGGACTAGAAACTGGTTCTTATTTCCATCTCCAGTCCAGAACCTACTTATTAAACCTACCTCCAGAAACCACCTAGCCCCAGACAGGAGAGTGGACCAATGCCCTGGGCTCAGATTATGTAAATGGAGGCTGGGCCACTGCCACCTGTCTGGGTAGGAAGGGGTGGAAGGAGGGCCCTGCCTCTGCCCTGGCCTCCCTGGGGTGAGCGTGGGCACAAGAATGTGGAAAGGCCAGTCTGAGCCAGGCCAGGTGGGTCTTGCCCTGCAGCTCTAAACTGACAGGCTCAAACCAGTCTGTGGCTTAGCCTGTAATTCAGAACGGGGTGGTGGTTGCATTTTTTTTTATCCCCACCCTAAACCAGGCTGTCCATTGAGAGGGAAGTGTGGACAGCACAAGAGGCAGTGGGTCAGGACAAACATACTTTAGGAAGAGGAGGGCGCTCAGGACTGAAGGCTGCTGCTGCTCTCTGGGCGCCGGACCCGGTGGTCAGCTCTCAGGCCCACATACTTCAGGATCTTTATCCTGATTGTTCCAGGCACCAGTGTATTTTAAACTCACCTTCACTCTCCTGAATTCCCCCTTTTGCCCCTTCATTCACTCTTCACACAGCAACCAGAGTGAGTTTTCAAAAACAGAACCCTGATCATGTCACTCCCTGGCCCAAGACTCCCAGGGGTCCCCTGCTGCATGGCAAGTCCAAATCCCCCAGCATGGCCTGCCAGGCTCTGCGTGCTCTAGAATGGGCCACATCAGCCTCACCTTGCCCCACTCTCCTCCCTGCTCCCCAAGCTGAGTTCACATTCCTTGGAAAGGGTGCTGGCTTTCCTGCCTCAGGACCTTTGCACCTGTTATTTTCACTGCCTGGAATGCCCATCATCTATAGATCCTTCATATGTGAGCTCAGTGCTTTCTTCAGAGAAGTCTACTCCAATGCCATACCCCACATTAGGTCCCCTTCCATGCTCTCATAATACTCCATGTGACAATTGTCATTTTATGTCAACTTCATCCTTTGCTGCACTGAATGCTCTATGGGGACAGGACACTGGTATATTCTTCTCAATACTGTAACTTCAGTACAGTCTATGAGTGGGTTAATTACATTCCGTTTATTGAGGATCTAATAGATTCAGCAAAGACTTGCTGAGCATTGGTATTTTCAAATAGTCTTCAGCAAAGACTATTTGTCAAGAATGATACAACCTAATATACAATCTTAATTAATTTATTTAATTTCCATAAACTTTGTGGTAGGATTTGGGTTCCAAAGGTGAGGTTACTACATTGAGATTATGTGCTCATATGTCTTAAAAAGACAGGCTTTTTTATAGCACAGAGGTATAGTAGGTGCTCAATAAATATTTATCCAATAGAAAAAATACACTTCTTAAAAGGAAATCTTCTGACAAAAAAGTTAAATTACACATGGTGTATCTGAGAAAAACAAGATACCCTAAATCACACAGTTGCAAGTGCTAGGCCTAGGATTAGAATCCAGTCCTTCAGGCATGAGCCTGGAGTTTATCTTGGGTTCTCACTTTCACTCCTGGCCCAGCGAGGACTCAAAGAGGTCAAGAACTGTGTTCTGTCCTGGAGGAACAGACAGTAACATTGATAAGAGATAGATACACACCTAAAGATACAGTTATCTCTGTGTTTTAGTGCCAAAGAAATTTAAGTGAACGGTATGTGAAATCAGAAATAAGAAAAGGGAAAATCCATGCAAAAGTGAGGAGTACCTGCAGGGAGGGGAAGCCAGAGATGACAGTCCAGGAGGGCGAGAGAGTGAAAGCAAGGCAGAGAGGAACGAGTCAGTGTGAATGAGAATCCACAGCCATAACGTGCGTGTTCCCCAGCAGGACGAGATGAAGTGTGGAAAGGAAGGTGGAGCCAGTAGCTGAGGGTCCTGCATGGCTGACGAAGAGGTGACTGGACCTGGTGATGGAAAGCCACTTGAGATTTGTGATCAAGAGAGGAGCCTGGTGCAAACAGAGTTTGAGGAAGATCATTCTGGGGTTGTAGTACAAGATGCACTCTAGCAAAGAAGAAAGAAAGGAAAGGAAAGGAAAGGAAAGGGAAGGGAAGGGAAGGGAAGGGAAGGGAAGGGAAGGGAAGGGAAGGGAAGGGAAGGGAAGGGAAGGGAAGGGAAGGGAAGGGAGAGAGAAGAAGGGTAGCATTTGTTGAGCAGCTAGTAGGCTTTCATTCAATGTTGTCAACAACACTGAATGGTGTGTATTATTATCTGGAGTTTAAGGAGGTGAAAGAACTCTATCTGGAGTTTAAGGAGGTGAAAGAACTCACCCAGGATTACTTAACCAGATAGGAATCAGAACTAATGCTTGCGTGATTTGCCTCCAAGTCCAGCAAGCTTTCCACATCATCACAAGGTGCATTTGACAGACAGCTAAGTTAGGAGGTCATTCCAGCAGAGAGGTCATAGTACTTTATGGTTTGGGGTTAGAAAGAGACTGTCCTGAGCTAAAATATGTGTGCCTATCTCTGAACCCAGTTCTACAATCATCATGGCAGGCATGTTCTAATAAGGAATAAGGTCAGGAGCCACGCATGGTCAGTCCTGGGAGAATGTCCAGTGTGGGGCCATGTGGAGAGTTGAATTAAAAGCAAAGTCTTAGCAGATGGAGTCAGAGCCAGGAGTCAGCCTGGACAGGTTTTTGGGAAAACTGGGTTCAAGTCCTGGAACCATCACTCTGGGGCTTTGGGTCAGTCACCGAGTCTCTTTGAGACTCAGCTTTCTTGTCTGTAAAATACAATTAAGAATTTCAATTTTCTCATCCACTGTGTTTTGAAATCCAAATGAGATTGTAACTGTGAACATGTTTTGATTCCTGAGGGATGCTGGGCTGGTGGAAGAGATGGATGTTGCTATCAGGAATCAGGAGAAGATGAGCAGGACGACTCAGGGCCCGAGGGTGGGCATTTCCTTGTTTGGGACCCTGTGGATATCTCACCCAGCTGACTTCATCACCTGACTTCATCACCTCTAATCATTTCACTGCCCATTCGTTAGGCACCCACTCTATTTATCTGTTTGTTTTAATTTTTAAATTTTATTTGTTCAGTTACAGTTCACATTTAATATTATTTTGTAATAGTCTCAGGTGTACAGCATAGTGGTTAGACAATCATATACTTTATAAAGTGTTCCCCTTGATATTTCCAGTATCTACTTGGCATCATACCTAGTTATATTATTATTGACTATATTTCTTATGCTGTACTTTACATCCCATAACTATCTTATAACTATAAACTTGTACTTCTTAATCCCTTCACTTTTTTCACCCAGGCCCTAAACCCTCTCCCCTCTGGCAACTATCAGTCTGTTCTCTGTATCTAGGAGTCTGTTTAAATTTTGTTTGTTTATTTTGTTCTTTAGACTCCACATGTAAATGAAATCATATGGTATTTGTCTTTCTGTGGCCGACTTATTTTACTTAGCATAATATCCCTAAGGTACATTTATGCTGTCTCAAAAGGATTTTATTGCTTTCTTATGGCTGAGTAATATTCCATCGTATGTATGTAGCACCACTTTTTTTATCTACTTGTCTATTGATGGGCACTTGGATTGCTTCCATATCTTGGCTATTGTAAATAATGCTGTAAAAAAATAGATCTGCATGTACTTGTATTCTTTCAAATTAGTGTTTTGGGTTTCTTCCAGTACATACCCAGAAGTGGAATTGCTGAATCATAAGGAAGTTCCATTTTTAATTTTTTGAGGACCCTCCATACTGTAGCAATCCACATTCTCACCAACAGTGCACAAGAGTTCCCTTTTCTCCACATCCTCACCTACACTTGTTTGTCGATGCGTTGATAATAGCCATTCTGACAGGTATGGAAGAAAAGGAGCCACATACTAAACCTGACAAGCTCAGGGGAGTCCTGCCCTATGTGGTGGTCTTACAAACTCAGAGACCTAAAGTAACCACATAGGATGGTCTGAAATGAAAAACTTAATAACTGAAAGTAGTTCACAGTGGGTAGTCATGTCCCAGGCCAGTATCTTTCCCTAACAAAGTCAATCTTGACCTTTACTCAGCCTGTCTGTTGTCTTTTTGCATCTCAGATAATGAACCTTTGGAATGTCAAGAAAATTTCCTTTCTCCAGACCCCTCAGGGCACAATCTCACATCAGAGCAGGGACCACCAGAGCCCCTCATTGTTACCTGTTCTCCCACATACCATCTCTATGTGTGCTGTGAATGTTCATTAACTGTCCTGTACCCACCAATGTAAAAGAAGTGTCTTTCCAGTTTACTTTTCTACCCAGTCCCAGAGATTTCCCTGTGTTGCTTTCTCCTGCCTCCATAATCTATCACCAATGGATTCATGTAACCCCAGTATGTCTCCTCCTTTGATTGTAATGAATAAAATAAAGTGTTAAACTGCCATTCTCTGGAGCAATATCTCAACTTGTTGAGGTTTTGCTTCCTGGCAGCTGTCAGTTTGGCTCAAATAAACTCACAATAATTCTCTAGCGGGGGTGTCCAACCCATGGCCCACAGGCCACATGCAGTCCAGGATGGCTATGACTGCAGACCAACACAAAATCGTAAATTTACTTAAAATCTTTTTTTTGTTTGTTTTACTTAGAACACTTTCATTAGTGTTTGTGTATTTAATGTGTGGCCCAAGACAATGCTTCTTCTTCCAGTGTGGCCCAGAGACACAAAAAGTTTGGACACTCCTGCTACAGGTTTAAATGTTTCTTAGGTTGACACAGGTGTGAGGTGATTTTAATTGTGGCTTTAATTTGCATTTTTCTAATGATCAGTGATGTTGAGCATCATTTCATATGTTTATTGGCAATCTCTGTATGTTCTTTCTGAAGAAGCATCTGTTCAGAACCTCTGCCCATTTTTAAATTGGATTGTGTTTCTTCTTGGTGTTGTGTTGTATGAATTCTTTATAAATTTGGAATATTAACCCCATATCAAATGTATCATTGACAAATATCTTCTCTCATTCAGTAGGTTGTCTTTTCATTTTGTTAATGATTTCCTTTGCCATGCAAAAACTTTCTAGTTTGATGTGGCCCTGTTTATTTATTTTTTTTCTTTTGTTCCCCTACCTGAAGAGATATATCAGAAAAAAAATTGCTAGGAGAAATGTCAGAGTTACTGCCTATATTTTCTTCTAGGAGTTTTATGGTTTCAACTTTTACACATTATAAAGTCTTTAATTCATTTCGAGTTTATTCTTGTATATCATGTATGAAGGTGGTCTAATTTCATATTTTTGTATGTATCTGTCCTTTCTTCCCATTTATTGCACAGATTGTCTTTACCCCATTGTATGTTTTTGCTTCCTTTGTCAAATATTAATTGATATTTAGGTGTGATTTTATTTCTGGCTCTGTTCCATTGATCTATATGTCTGCTATTATGTGAGTACCATACTGTTTTGATTATTATAGTCTTGTAGCATAGTTTGATATCAGCTAGTGCAATACCTCCAACTCTGTTTTTCTTACTCAAGATTGCTATAGCTATTCAGGTTTCACATAAATTTTTTGTGGTTCAATATAAAGTTTTGGAATACACATTCTAGTTCTGTGAAATATCATTGATATCTTGATAAGAATTCTGTTGAATCTATAGAGTGCCTTGGATAGTATAAACATTTTATTTTATTTTTAATATATTTTATCAATTATGCTATTACAGTTGTCCCATTTTCCCTCTTCACTTCCCGCCGTCCTGCACACCCTCTCCCACCCACATTCCCCTCTTTAGTTCATGTCCATGTGTCATATTTATAAGTTCTTTAGCTTCTACATTTCCCACAGTATTCTTGCCCTCCCCCTGTCTATTTTCTACCTACCATCTATGCTACTTATTCTCTGTTCCTTTTCCCCTCTCCTCCTCCCACTCCCCTGTTGCTAACCCTCCATGTGATCTCCATTTCTGTGGTTCTATTCCTGTTCTAGTTCTTTGCTTAGTTTGTTTTTATTTTAGGTGTGGTTGTTAATAATTGTGAATTTGCTGTCATTTTACTATACATGTTTTTTATATTCTTTTTCCTAAATAAGTACCTTTAACATTTCACATAATAAGGGCTTGGTGATGATGAACTCCTTTAACTTGACCTTATCTGAGAAGCATTTTATCTGCCCTTCCATTCTAAATGACAACTTTGCTGGATACAGCAATCTTGGATGTAGGTCCTTGACTCTCATGACTTGGAATACTTCTTTCCAGCCCCTTCTTGCCTGTAAGGTCTCTTTTTAGACATCAGCTGACAGTCTGATGGGAAATCCTTTGTAGGTAACTGTCTTATCTCTTGCTGCTTCTAGGATTCTCTCCTTCATTTTAATCTTGGCTAATATAATTATGATGTGACTTGGTGTGTTCCTCCTTGGGTCCAACTTCTTTGGGATTCTCTGAGCTTCCTGGACTTCCTGGAAGTCTATTTCCTTTGCCAGATTGGGGAAGTTCTCCTTTATTATTTGTTCAGATAAGTTTTCCACTTGTTGCTTTCTTCTTCCCCTTCTGGTACCCCTATAACTTGGATGTTGGAACGTTTAAAGATGTCCTGGATGTTCCTAAGCCTCTCCTCGTTTTTTTGAATTCTTGTTTCTTCTTTGTTTTCTATTTGGTTATTTGTTTCTTCCTTCTGGTCCACTCCATTGATTTGAGTCCCAGTTTCCTTCCCATCACTATTAAGTTCCCTGTGCATTTTCCTTTATTTCACTTAACTTAGCCCTAAGTTTTTCATCTAATTTGCAACCAAAATCAACCAATTCTGTGAGCATCCTGATCACCAGGGCTTTGAACTGTGCATCTGATAGGTTGGCTATCTCTTCGTCGCTTCGTTGTATTTGTTCTGAAGCTTTGATCTGTTCTTTCATTTGGGCCTTTTTTTTTTTTTTTTTTGTATAGACATTTTAATGATATTAATTCTTATGGCGCATGTGTACAGTATATGCTTCCATATATTTGTATCTTCTTCATCTTCTTTCTTCAGTGTCTTAGTTTTTTGAGTGCAGATCTTTTACATTTTTGGTTAAATTTATTCTTGGGTATTTTATTTTTTGATGCAATTGTAAATAGGATTGTTTTCTTAGTTTCCTTTTCTGTTAGTTCATTGTTGGTGTATGAAAATACAAGTGATTTCTGAATATTTATTTTGTATCCTGCTACTTAATTCATTTATCAATTTTAATAGATTTTGGGGGGAATCTTTGGGATTCTCTATTCACAGTGTCATGTCATCTGCAAATAATGACAGTTTTACTTCTTCCTTTTCAATTTGGAGGTCTTTTATTTCTTCTTATCTCATTGCTGCTGTGAGAACTTCCAGTACTATGTTGAATAAGAATAGTGAAAGTGGACATCCTTTTCTCATTTTCAATATTAAGGAAAACACTTTTAGTTTTTCCCCACTGTGTATGATGTTGGCTGTGAGTTTGTCATGTATGGCCTTTATTATGTTGAGGTATGTTTTTTCTAGTCCCACTTTGCTGAGAGTTTTTATCATAAGTGATTGGTGAATATTGTCAAATGCTTTTCCTGCATCTACAGATATTGTATTATTTTTATCTTTCATTTTGTTTATGTGGTATATCACACATTAATTGATTTGCAGATATTTTATCAACCTTGCATCCCAGGAATAAATCACACTTGACTGTGGTGTGTGATCTTTTTAATATATTGCTGAAATGGCTTGCTAATATTTCTTGAGGATTTTTGCATCTATATTTGTCAGAGATACTGGCCTATAATTTTTTTCTCTGTAGACTCTTTACCTGGTTTTGGAATTAGGATAATGCTGACCTTGTAAAATGAACTTGGAAGACCTCTCTTCTCTTGAATCTTTTGGACTAGTTTGAGAAGGATTGATGTTAGTTCTTCTTTGAATGTTTGGTAACATTCACCTATAAAGCCATTTGATAGGTACTTTTGTTTGCTGAGAGTTTTTGATTATTGCTTCAATTTTGTTGGTTATAATTGGTTCAGATTTTTCGTTTCTTCTTGATTCAGTTTTGGAATATTGTATATTTCTAGGAATTTATCAGTTTCTTTCAGATGGTCCAACTTGTTGGCATGTAGTTGTTCATAATATTTTCTTATATTCCTTTGTACTTCTGTGGTGTCAGTTGTTACTGTTCCTCTTTCATTTCTGATTTTATTTATTAGGGCCCTCTTGCTTTTTTTCTTAATGAGTCTAGTTAAAAGTTTATCAATCTTGTTTATCTTTTTTTTTTTTTTAGAGGGGAAGGGTAGGAGAGAGGGAGAGGGAGAGAAACATCAGTGTGTGGTTGCCTCTCACATGGCCCCCACTGGGGACCTGGCCTGCAACCCAGGCATGTGCCCTGACTGGGAATAGAACCGTGATCCTTTGGTTCACAGGCCCGCGCTCAATCCACTGAGCTACACCAGCCAGGGCCAATCTTGTTTATCTTTTTAAAGAACCAGTTCTTAGTCTTATTGATCTTTTGTGTTGGATTTTTTTGGCTTTATTTTGTTTATTTCCACTCTGATCTTTATTATTTTCTTTCTCTTACTACTTTGGGCTTTGTTTTCTTTTTCTAGTTCCTTTAGGTATAAGGTTAGATTGTTTGAGATTTTTCTTGTTTCTTAAGGTAGGCCTGTAATGCCATGAATTTCCCTCTTAGGACTTCTTTGCTGTGTCCCATAAATTTTGGGTTGTGGTGTTCTCATTTTCATTTGTTTCAAGTAATCTTTTGACTTCTTCCTTGAGCTCAGTGTTAACCCATTCATTGTTTAGTAACATATTATTTAGCCTCCAAGTGTTTGCGCATTTTTCATTTTTTTCTTGTAATTGATTTCTAATTTCATACCATTGTGGCTGAAGATTCTTGATATGTTTTCAATCTTTTAAAATTTACTGTATTTTGCCATGTATAGTGCACACTTTTTGCCCAAATTTTTGCGAGAAAAATAAGGATGCACATCATATGTGGATATAACAATTACATGCATGGGTATATGGACAGTTACATATGGCTATAATAATGGATATAATAATCCTGTGTATAACATGCACAAAAACATGGGTGCACATTATACATGGCAAAATATGGTATTAAGCCTTGTTTTGTATTAAGGGGAAGGGAAGGGTCAAGTCAGGGAACATGTAAAAAGACCCATGGATAAGGACAGCAGAGGAGGGGAGAGGATTGAATGTGGGAGGTGGGGGATGGGAAGGACAGGGGAGAGTAATGAGGGGGAAATGGAGACAACTGTAATTGAACAACAATTAAAAAAAGATTTGTTTTGTGTTCTAACATATAATTTATCCTGGAAAATGTTCCATGTACACTTGAAAACAATGTACCATATTTTTCAGACTATAAGATGCACTTTCCTCCCACCAAATTTGGGAGGAATAATGGTTGTTAATGCTGCTGTTGAGTTCTGTTTACATTTACATTGGTGAAATATTATGTTATTGATGTTATTAAATATTTTACTACATCTTTTGCTTCAAAATTTTTTTCCTATTTCCCTCCTCTAAAACCTAGGTGTGTATTACAGTCTGAAAAATACAGTGTATTTTGCTGCTTTGAGGTGAAATGCTCTGAAAATATCAATTAAATCCATCTGGTATAGGTTGCTGTTGTCTTGTTAATTTTCTGCCTAGACGATCTATTCATTGATGTCAATGGTTTATTAAAGTCCCCTACTATTGACTGTATTACTATTAATCTCTCCTTTATGTCTCTCAATATTTGCTTTATATATTTAGGTGTTCCTATGTTGTGTGTATAAATATTTACACAGGTTATATCGTTTTGTTGGACTGATCCCTTTATCATTATATAATGTCCTTCTTTGTTATTCCAACCTTTGTTTTAAAGTCTATCTTGTCATATAATAGCTATTGCCACACTAGCTTTTTTTCATTTCAGTTTGCATAAAATACCTTTTTCCATCTCTTTATTCTCTGCTTGCATGTGTCTTTTGTTCTAAGGTGGGTCTCTTGCAGACAGCACATATATAGGTCTTGTCTTTTTATTTATTCAGCAACCCTATGTCTTTTGATTGGAGCATTTAATCCATTTACATTTAAAGTGATTATCAATAGGTACATATTTATTGTCATTTTATTCTTTGTACTTATGTTTCTCTCATTTCTTTTTCCTTCCTAGCGAAGTTCCTTTAACATTTCTTGTAATATTGGTTTGGTGGTAATAAACTCCTTTAGCTTTTTCTTGTCTGGGAGGTACCTCTGCTATTTAGATTACTGTGCTAGGCACGTCTTATTACAGTCCTCTTACCACACTTTTTTTTTACTTTTCCTCTTTCCTGTATATCCTAAGAGGTAGTCAAATAATTCCACTGTGTTTTTGGTAAAAAGTGAATCACCTATATCCAAATACTGGAGTATATTATAATGTTTCTTTTATATTATCCTTAGCTTGTCCTTTCATGTCCACAAGTGTTCCACATACCCTGTCTGTGGCACACTTGTGTTATAAATTACATGTATAGATCATCAAATTAAGTTCCAGAAAAAAAAAGAACTCAAAATATGCTTTCCAGTTTTCATTGCTGGTTAACTTTAAAACATGAGCTATTTTATGCATGGATGAGGGAACTGAGGCATCACCTGACAGAGTGCTTTGCAAATTTGCTTTTTTAGAAAATGCATTATGGGGATAGGTATTTTCATTTATTTGTACCAAAGCCTCTAAAGAAAAAGCATACTTGTGTGTTATCAAGTGTATATCGTTCTTATACAAGAAGACTACAGCCAAATTCCATTTCAGTAGTCTGAGGAAACAGTGCTCACAGCCCCTCTCCCAACACACACGCACAGGTCCTTACTGTCTGTTGTCTGTGCGTATCTGCCTAGCCTGGGACACTCTGCAGGTGCTGTGGGCACCTCTGTTGGAGATCAGGGTCAGAGAGGCCATTTTTGGGTGGGGAGTCCCAGTTACAGGATGAAGACCACAGTGTGGACAAACAGAGAGGATGCAGAGATTGGAACACCAAGGACCCATGCCAAGGTGAGATTGCAGCTGTTCCCAGAGAAACGGCAGCCGCAAAGGAAGGTCAAATGGACATTGCCCTGTGTCCAGCGAGGAAAGACTTTTGCTTTACTGGAAATAAAACCCACTTTAGGGAAGCATTCTAAGTCCTTGACTGTTTAAAATCCTGTTTGCCCAGTTTTGTATGATTACTTTATTTGGGTTATTCTCTGCTCCCTGAGGCAGGGGTTAGGGAGAAGATGGAGAAAGTGGGTTCTCTGTGGGATAAGGAGGACAACCAGGTGTTTGGACAAGTGGTCTTTGAGTAAGCCACTCCTTGCCTTTGTATGCTGGGAATCCATTCATTTATTTATCCAACATGACACATTTACTACCTTCCTGTAGGATGCCCAGCAGTATGCTAGGAGCTGGAGGGACAGAGAAGAATGGAACCCAGGCCCTCCAGCTTTCTGTAATGAAGCCACAGAACTGAGACTCCTGACAGCCCAGGTAGTCTGTGGCTGTATTGAATAAGGAATCTGAACTCCACAGACCCTTCTATCTCATGGCTTTTGCATTTTGTTATTTAGGGGTTTTGTCTTTTTTATAGTTTTCTATCAAATCATTTGACGATAATTCCGCCTTTGACCCAGCTAAACCAAGGAGGAAATGTGTATAGTCTATACCTGGCTAAGGCCAGGCATGTGGGTGTGGTGGTCACTCCATCAGACCAGTGCAAGGACTAAGTGAGGGGCTGGAGCTGCTGACTCTGCTGGGGTCTGCCTTTTTCTACCCCTCCTGTGTGTTTCATACCTACAAGCATCTGGAGGATACTTTGTCCAATGGCTGAGAGCAGCCTAGAGAGTTGGAACTGGAACAAGAGAATGCTGAGTCATCATCAAGGACCCTTGGGCCCTCTCAGCCATTGGTGAGGCCGTCCCACCTGTAGGCAGCTCCAGCCTCAGGCTCACCGTCTTGCGTCTGGGATCTTCCAGGCTATGCCTAGCACTCAGCTCAATCTGTCTACCACTCTGCCCCTCTTCTCCCAATCAGATTACTTACCATGCCTGTAACAGAATGAAATGCTTTCTCTCTCTGACTCTATCTTAATTCTAGCCTGCATTTCTTCCACAGCTTTCCGACAAGTAACTCCTGCTATAGATTTGCTAATTATTAGAAAAATTCTGCTTGAGGCTTGAGCTTTTGGTAAAGATCTGCAGGAGACAATGGACAGGGAACAGAAAGATGCAGAGATTTCAGGCTCTTCCTTGGATCCCAGGTGGTGCCTAGATGTCACACACCTCTTGCCCTGTCATTCTCACTTCCCTTGACCTAAAAGAAGCCTGAATTCTAGGGTCTCTTAAGATGAATTTGTAGAAGCTATAAGGCCCTCCACCATCTTCCTGAGCTGGTTCCTTCTAAATCAATAAACCTTCCATTACTTGGAACCTGATGTTTTGAATATTGGCCTTAAAGTGTTGGTCAGACAAACTTTGAATAGATAACATGCCCCCTTCTCACGCAAAGCCCTACCAAATGGGGCCAGTCAGCAGCCTGCCTTCTTTAAATCCTACAGGATGCATGGAGAAAACAAAGCAGCACTCACTTCTGGCTCTTGATGGGGGAGCACCCAACCTTTTGAGGCCCCTTCTTATTCCATCACAGTTCACCGCACATGCTCTCCCATTTCCTTCCCTCTTCAGCCTGGGAGAAAATGACAGAAATCTTTCCTTCTAGTTCAGCTGGTTCTTCTCCTTTCTCTCCCCTCCCCAGAGCCCAGGTCTCAAGGCCCCTCTTCCATTGCCCAGACCAAAGTACCAGGTCTGGCTGAGCCCTGGTTCCTCTGTACCCAGGGAGGCAGGACACAGGGCAGGGCTGGAGCAAAGGAAAGAGACTAGCAATGATGCTAAAGGGGCAGAGAGGGGGGCATGTTGATTTGTTTGTATACTACTTCATCTTGAATGGACTGAGGGTTTCCTATGGTGGGCCTTCTCATGTGGGTTCCCAGCAGCTACTCTTCCAGACCCTCTTGCACACACATGACTCTAGCCCTGTTTTTCTGCATTTAATTCCAATTTGTATGTGTTGGGGAGCAGTGGCAGACACACACCAGGAAGCAATTCTTAGATAGCAGCTGGGTGTTTCAAGTTAACTCAATCTGACACTATTTACCTGGAGATAGCATCAGATTCCACAGGTTAAGTGCTCAGTCCTGTGAGACTGTCTGCCCCACCCTCTTCAGATGTCAGTCACAAGCCCAAGTTGTCACCTGTGCTCTGAACAACTGGCTAGAGGCTGCATGTTCCCATGACCCTCTCTTTAGGGGCTTGATTAATTTGCTAGAGCAGGTCACAGAACACAGAGACACCTGTTAATTACTAGATTACCAATTTATTATAAAAGGATATATGACTCAGGAACCGCCAGATGCACTGGGCAAGGTATGTGGGAAGGAGCACAGAGCTCCATGCCCTCTCCAGGCGTGCCCCTTCCCTGCACCTCCCCGTGCTCACCGACCCGGAAGCTCTCAAAATCCTGTCCTTGTGTGATTTGTTTTTCTTTGAGGGGCAACTTCATTACATAAAAATGATTAATTAATAATTCATTGGCCATCGATTATTGATTCAACCTCCAGCCCCTCTTCCCTCCCTGGAAGTCAGCTAGGTGGGACTGAGAGTTCTAACCCTCTAATCACTTGGTAGGATCACCTGGCAACTAGCTCCCATACTTAGGTGATCTAGAGGTGTTCTAAAAGTCACTCCATTAACATGACAAGGACACCTTAATCACTCTCTATCGCTTAGGAAATTCGAAAGCCTTTGAGAGCTCTGTGCTAGAAACAGGTAGAAGACTATATATAAATTTTATATAAATTTCTTACTGTAAATTACAATGTCGTAAGACCCTAGCTGTTCCCCCACCTTTCTTGACAAGATTCAAATGGTCTTCCTCTTCCTGAAAGCAGCCAGATATGACCTCTGAAAATGGTTCACTATTCACCTGACCCAGAAAACCCCACAAATTCATGCAAATCAAGAGGTCCAAATCTCTGTGTTTACTTTAAGAACATGTGCAAAACTGCCCAGGCCATCAAGGGTATGCATATCTGAAAAGCCACCAAGTATCTTAAGGGTGTCACTTTACAGAAGCAATGTGTGCCATTCTGTCCTTATAATGTTGGAATTGGTAGGTTTGTCCAGGCCAAACAGTGGGGCTGGACACAGAGTTGGTGGCCCAAAAAGAGTGCTGAATATTTGCTGCACTCTTGCATGCTTGAAAATGCAGAGAATAATGCTGAGCTTAAGGGTTTAGATGTAGATTCTCTGGTGATTGAGCACATTCAGGGGAACAAAGCTCCCAAGATGTGGCACAGAAGTTACAGAACTCATGGGTGTATTAACCTACACATGAGCTCTCCCTGCTACACTGAGATGATCTTACTGAAAAAGAATAGACTGTTACTAACCCAGAAGAGGAGGCTTCACAGAAAAAAAGAAAAGATACTTTGGAATAGACTGAAGAAACAAAAACATATGGCCTAGGAATAAATTTAACATAGAATAAATACTAATAAAAGTTTTTAAAAATTCAAATGGTCCAATCAATAGTTGTAATCTGTGGGCACAGGTCCCACCTCTTCCAAGAATCATTCTTGATCAACTATTCCTGAAACGAGCTGAACTTTGCCTGACCCTTCCTCTAAAGCTCTATAAACATTCCATTCTCCTTCTTCAAGTTAGGGGGGAATAAAACTTATGTTAATGGTGCTCTGAAGGATGTTCTTTCACAATGCAGTCCTGTGATAGAATGGTCCAGTCCTGGAGAAGGTCTTCTGCTTACCCCAATAAATGTCTTCTGGGGGTAGCGAGGAAAGAAAGATCATTCTGCAGTTTGTGGAGGGACTGGAAAGAGTGTGCCAAGGAGGAAGATTCTAAAATAGTGTAGTTGGGCTGAGCAGGCACCACACCCAGGGGCTGCCCCGGGAGTCTTTCTCAGCTCCCCTCCTCAACCTGTCCCTTCCCAGACTTGTCCCTGGGTGGATGGCCCCTCATGTCCTGTCCCCACAGCACACTGTGCCCACCGCTCCAGCCTGTTGTGCTTGCTCAGCATCTCTTGCGTCCCTGCAGAGCCACAAGCACCTGCAGGGTTTTCTTCTTTTTATTTTATTTTTTCTCTATGTGAACACTTTATTTTTTTGTTATTTTTTAAAATATATTTTATTGATTATGCTATCATAGTTATCCCATCTCTCCCCCATCATTCCCCTCCACCCTGCACGCCCCCTCCCACCCACATTCCCCACCTTTAGTTCATGTCCATGTGTCATAAGTTGAGTTTTCTTTATTAGGTTCTGCCTTGGAAAGGTGATCAGCTGAAATAACTGAGGTTAAGCAAGAAACTGGCATTTCACAGAGGAAGACAGGCCTCTAGAAATGCTGGCTCAGGCACTCTAACCTGAGAACAGGTGTTAGTTTCAGAGTAGTATGGATACAAGTCCTTGTTCTCTCTCCACGTAGTTGCCTGGCCCCGACCTTATCTCTCTTCAGGGCAGGTACAACATTCCTGGGTGTGAGGAGGGCCTTATCTGAGGGGAGCAGTAGAAGCTTGATATGCAGGCCAGGGTCCACATCTGAAGGATGAGGAGTTCCTCACTAATGCTGCTTCCTGCTCCTGTTTTCCCTGAATGGAATTCAAGCTTGTTTGCAGAAGGAAGAGGTTACTAAGGCCAGGGTCCTATCAAAGGGCCTTTTGTCTCCTGAGCTAAACATTGGCTCATTGTTGCCTTCCTGCCTGGACCCTACCTCCAGAGGTGGAAGGACACTCAGAGCCTCCGGTTTCGGTTGGTGGCTCTGAATGCAATGGTGCAGCAGGAGGAGGCTGGCCCAGCTCTGGGCCAGAGGAAACCTGGGACAGACTGATGTGATGCATCTGCTCAGGACTCTGTCCAGTGATGACTGGGTGAGCAGACAAACTGTTGCCTTCCTCCAGGACAAAGTATTCTTCCAGCTCTTCCTTCCTCACTCCTAAACTCAAGCCTGTTATAGGATTCTTTTCCCCTTGCTTCTCAGGAGATGGAGATAACCTTGCATTCTGTCAAACCTAAACTGACCCAACACCACCTTCCTTTCTCTGTACATTTACACTTTCCTGAAGAACACATGACCACCAGAACATCAACCAAGTTTGGACAGTTTTCGCCTCCTTGAGATGGAGAAAGAACAATTTTAGAAAGTGTGTAGAACAGACAGAGTTGAAGATCTTACCCCAGTTGTTAGCTGTGGAACTTAGGATAAGTCTTTGACCCTCTTTATGCCTCAGTTGCCTCTTCTGCCAAATGGTAATAACACTAGAGTTGTTGTGAGGACTAAGCTGGATAATGTGGGCAAAGTGCCTACCTCTGTAGGTCTTGTAAATATTAACTTCAGGAAATGTTACCTGGCATGACAGTTCTCAAGATGAGTCCCGGACCAGCCGCCCAGAGTCTGCATGCCCTTAATCCGTTCAAGGCACATCAGCATGGTCTTGAGGAGTTGGGATGAGGTTCTCCCTCTCTGTTTACAAGGTTCCCTAGTATAATTCAAGGCCCTAGGTAGAGATAATGTCCACACATTTGCTTGTCAAACCTAATTACCAAGAGGACCCCTAGGACCACCTGGTTATCTAACACCAGGTCCCGATATGAACGGACCAAATTTGGAAAAAAATAAAAAGATGCACCTGAGATGTGATGGATAGGACTTGTCTCACTCTTTGTTTGAGGTGTAGGAATGTTGAGCCTTCCATGGCATCCTGCACTTGATATCATCATTAATTCCTTCACTTAATTAACAAGCATTCGCCGAGTGCTTACTGCATGCTGGGAGCTGTGCAATGTGCAGGGCATAAAGTGATGACCAAAAGGAGATGTGGTCTCTGGTCTCGTGGAACTTAGCAGACATTAATGTAATAGGTGTGAGCAAACGCTCTTTAGGAAAGGGAGTGACAAATTCCATGAACTGAAGGAGAGGCTGCAGGGAGGCTGGAGGATGGACTGGGGTTGTTTGTGATGGAGCTTGAAAAGGCTGGAGTCCATGTTTAAGATTTTGGTCTGTATCCTAAGAGCAGTGGGGAAACCCCAGGTCACTATTACTTCAGTTTTCTATTTTGAAAAAATATATATTTTTAGATAATTTTGGACTTTAAAAACAATTGGAAAAACAGTACAGAGTTCCCACATACTCTTTACCCATGCTCCCCAAATGTTAACATCTTACATAGTACACTTAATAAAACCAAATCAGGATGTCCTTTTCTGGGGCAAGGTCCAACCTAGGATCCCATATGGCATTTACTTGCCACGTCTCTTTCATCTCCTCCAATGTGTGACTGTTCTTCAGTCTTTATCTTTCAAGACCACAATGCTTTTGAAGAGCACCAATCAATTATTTTGTAAAAGGTCTCTCAATTTCTGTTTGTCTGATGTTTCTTCACATTTAAATTCAGGTTGTACACACCACGGCTGTGATATTGTGTCCTTCTCACTGAGTGTGATAAGAGGTACATGATGTCAATATGTGCCATAATGGGTAATGTTAACTTTGATCACTTGTTAAACTTGTGTTGGTCAATTTTTTTCATTGCAAAGATACTATTTTTTCTTTTCAGTGAGTAAGTATTTTCAGGAAGATACTTCGAGACTATTGAAAATATCCTATTTCTTATCATACTTTCTTCCATACTTAATTTTGGCATCTATTAATGATTCGTACCTGACATGATTGTTACTATGCTGTTTGCCAAATTGTAATTTTTCTAGTTGCATAATTACTTCTACATTTATTGCTTAGAATTCTACTATAATGAAGAATTGTTCCTTAACTCCCATTTCATTATTTATTCAATTATTTATTTATATCAATATGGAATTGTGTATGTTATTTTATTTTATTAAATAAAATGGAATATTAATATGTTATTAAATTTATTAACATAAATAAAATTTTATTTAATAAAATTTATTTTATTAAATACATGGAATTGTGTATGTTATTTTATTTTATTTTATTCTATGAGTTATTCTTCACAGCTATCTTTTATTTTGTTACCCAACTAATTCCTTATTTGGCTCTTGAGAGGTTATTTACTTTGGCTCTTTTGTCCTTTTTGACATTTATTAAAAATAAATTAGAAAATGAGAAAGACTAGAATAAGCCTTGCGGTACTGGAATGGAATTGGAGGTACAGTATGAACTCATGACTTTTAATATGTATGTAAGTAGATGAATATAGGCAAAGATATAGATGTGTGCACATGTGTGTGTCTATTCATACATCTATTTCCTAGTTCTGTCTGCTGAGAAGGCCTAGAAGAAATGATACTTGAGTCTCAATGAGCACATCTAACACCCAGATCTTGGTTTCTAGCTATTATTTTCCACAAAAGAGGATCCAGAAATCCTTGGATAACTCCAAGGTGAGGACAGAGAAAGAACAAGGTGGGCCAAAAGCATTTTACATGACAAAAATTTTGAAAGTACTCAAAAAATGGTGGGGGCACCAAAAAGGACAAAAGAGCCGATGTAACAGGTCTCTCAAGGGCCAAACGGAGAATGAGTTGAGCAACAAAATAAAGGATAGTTATGGACTCTTAACCCACGGAATAAAATAAACATACATTATTGCATATTGATATAAATAGATAATTGAACAAATAATTAAATGGGGGTTAGGAAACAGTTCTTCACTACAGTGGAATTCCAAACAATAAATTTAGAAGAAATGATGGAAGTAGAAAAATCACAACTTGGGAAGGGCCACAGTGATCATGATTTCGGGCCAGAATCATTCATGGATACTAAGATTGGTGGAAGGCAGTGTGATGAGAAATAGTGTATCTGCATACCTGTCAAGTGTTTGTTTTCCTTCTTCACCAGTGAGAAACCTGGCTCTTCCATCCATAGTATAGTTATTTATTTGTTCATTCCAATAGTGCATGTAAAGTAAAATCAGAATGCTAGCCAATAAATGTGGAAAACACATTCAATGACTAGAACAGTCATTTGACATTTGGCCTTTGACAGCCTATCGCAAAAATACACTTTTTTCAAAGTTACTTAGATTAGTTCTTTTCTTTCCCCACTCCTCTCAGTGTAGTTATGCCATTCATTTAAAAAATAATTCAATTAGGTTTTTTTTTTTACTCTTTTTGCTTCCATTTTGGATCCTCCCCCCTCCTCTAAACACATGCACACCTCTCTTCACACACACACACATGCACACACACATCCTGGTTGTTATTATTTACTATTCATATATTAATTCTATGGATATGCAAAACATTACCATGACTCTAAAATCTGAACTATTCAAAAAGGTATGTTTAAAGAAATGCCTTCCTCCCCAACCTTCTACGCTCTTTCCATTCCCATTTTCTTTCCAGTTCTTCCTCCCACCCTCTACGGTTAATCAATCACATTAGATTTTGGGTTACCCTTCTCATTTCTTTTTGCACAAATGTGCTGATACATGTGTATTTTCTTAGGGCCTTCCATGAAAGGTGGTGTACTACCCGTGAAAAGATAATTCTGGTTGCTGGGTGGAGGTAAAGAGAACACTTAGCTGCTGTTCTGGCCCAGGAGAGAGACAACTGGGGCACCGGTGCAGCTGTGGTGGTAGCAGAAAAGAAGAAAAAAGACTTTTATGAATGATGTTTGGAGGTGATATTGCTATGATATGCAATTGATTACAAATTTGTAATTAAGGACAGTACCATGGATGGTATTTTGGTTTCTGGCTTTACTCATTGGAGGAATGCTAGTGTCGCCTGCTGAGATACAGAACACTGTAAAAGGGTTACATATGGGAGGCCCCCCACATGAGTCTGTGTTTAGACGTGCTGAGTATGAAGCAGAGATGGAGTAGGCAGCTGAGGCATAAAGCACAGAGGGGAGGTCTGAAGAGAAATGCCTAAAGCTGTGAATCCTTCCCTGCTCTTCTGGGTGCATGGGTCAGGGAATGAGAGGGCAGCAGCATGGAGAGTGGATTCTCCATTCAACTCCAGTGTGCATGGAGTTCCCTGCACCACCGTGCAAGTCTCGACACCAGCTGGGTGTCTTGCACTTCAATTCAATTCTGACACTATCTACCTGGAGATAGCATCAGATCCCACAAGTGAAGGCACCAGCCCCACAAAACTGCCCTCCCCTTCTCTTCAGATGCCCATTGCAAGTCCAGGGGTTACCTGTGCTTCTGACTGTAAATTAGAGCTTCCTATGACACCCTCATTGGGTTTGATTACTTTGCAAGAACAGGTTGAAGAACTCAGGAAACAAGTTTACTCACTGGATTACTGGTTTATTACAAAATATATTAAAGGGTACTAATTGATATCTAGATGAAGAGATACATGGAGTGAGTTCTGGAACAAAGGAGCTCTGCTCCTGTGGAGCTTGGGGCGGGGAAGCTCTCCGAACTCTGTCCTCTTGGCTTTTATGGGGGCTTTATTGCATAGGCATGACTGATTAAATCGTTGGCCACTGGCAATTAAATTCAATTTCCAGGCCTTCCACCTTCCCCAGAAGTGGGGTGGGGTAGGGTGGGGTGGGTGGACGGGTAGGACTGAAAGTTACCAGGTGATCAGCTCTCATAGGTCACCTTGGGGCTTTTCAAAAGTCATTCAATGACATAACAAAACACATTTTTGTCTTTCTACTCACAGGAAACTCCAAAGGTTTTAGGATCTCTGAACCAGAATTGGGGATGAAGACCAAATATATATTTATTAAAAACCACAATTTCAGTCTCATGCAGAAGAAAAAAAACAACAGCAAAACCTTGGTCATCACCCAACCTCTTCTTGCAGGACACTGGCTGCTCAGGGCAGGGTGTACTTTTCTAAGGGTGGGTGAAGTTCAAGTCACAGGGTGGTCCCTGCCTCTCAAGGTGAAAACAGGATGGTAGAAGATTGGGGCTAGGATTGTGCCTGATTTCAAGGCACCCTTAAATGATAATGATGCCATATTCGAACTAACTTCTATTAAATGCTATCTCCTTAGCCTACAAGACCTACCTGGGGCTTAGACTAATACAGAGAAGCACCCACTTGAACAGTTGGGGTGGAGGAAGTTGCTAGGAGAGGAGACTACACCTCTTTGCATATCCAAACAACTGTACAGACAGGGAGCGATCCAAAGGAAGCCCAAAAGAACTTGTTGGGAAGAGTGTAGTGGAGTTGCTGTGAGTTTGTGTGAGGTGGAGGCGTAGATGCCACGAGTCATCTTGAGTTGTATCCTCCCCAATGTTGTCTGCTGAGCTTATTTCAATGAGTCACCCACATCCACAGGTGAGATATTTTTGAAGTCTCTTGGGGCAGATGATCAATAGGAGCCTTGAATATGGGTAAAAGTGAGAGCTTCCTGGGTGTGCTGTAACACACCAGGAGGGGAAAAGATAGGAAAGGAAGGGTGGCATGAGAGCCGATGGCAGGCTGTGTGCCTTGTGTTCAGTCCCTCAGCATCTCTCATACCAGTCTTCACTTAGAAACTCAAAACAACAGAATGCTTAAAGTAACTTGATTTTCCCTGGGAAAAATTAAAGGCCTGGGCTCTGAGTCTGGCCTGATGGGAGTAAGGACAGTAAGGGTAACATGGGGTGAGCAGGGTGGTGAGATCCCAAAGCAGCACACACAGATGGAGACAGAAAACAGGAGGGCTGTGAGGAGGTTGGCTACAGAAGTGTCTGGAAATTGGAGGAGGACTTTTGGCTGTTTCAGGCTGACGAATTGAGTTGTAGGCTAAGAAAAATTCAGTTCTCAAGGGCGATCCACTTGGCATCTGAATTACATATGTCTGATAATAATATTAATAGATTTCATTTATGGAACAATTTGATGTGTTTTTTATATATTATATTATTTGATTCTATTCTCATAACAACTGCAACACATAATATGACTATTGCCTCTATAGGATTTACTCCTGTTATGTTTCATTTTTCACATCATTTTTAAACCAAATAACTGTAGGGCAGCACACAACAAAGGAAATTAAAGAAATCAAAAAGAAATAAACTGAAAAGTAAACTGGGATGTAGGAAGCCTGGCATCTTGACTCTTCTGCCTGTGCTCTTGGGCACTAGAAACACTCAATCCCTACGTTTCCCCCCCTCTTTTGCATCCATTCATCCGTCTATCCACTCATCACCTATTCATCCATCCATCCATCCATCCATCCATCCATCCATCCACCCAATTGCCCAGCCACCTGGCTACCACTCAGCCACCAAACACCCATCCATCCATCCATGCATCCATTGATCCACCCACCCACCCATTTGCAATCCACCTGCCCATCCATCCACCCACCTACCCATTTATTCATCCATCTTTCTGACTGTATTTGTATCCACTCATAGATATAATTCTTCTTTAGGTAGGAGGCTAGATTAGATAACCTAAAAATTTCCTTCCAGCTCTTAGGTTATATGAGGTATCTTTCACTTGAGATTATATTGTGATTGTTTTTGGCAGGGTGTTGCTCTTCCTAATTAAATTGCTTCTTCTTATTGAACATACATACATTTTCACTGAAACTCACCTGGTCCAGTACTTTGTCAGGATATCATTTTGCTTCAAATTATTTTGAACTCCGAATACATGGCAGGAGGTGAATAAGAACAACCATTCAGACAGGCAATGAGAAAGAGACAATGAGGCCTGGAATTAGAACATCACCTGTTTTTACCTCACTTGTATTCTGAGTCAATAATGACAATGATTGTGGTGATGGCAATGATGATAATGAGTCCAGTGAATCATATGGCCCTTATATCAGAAGAGATTTGGAGAGGTCATCCAATTTACCTTCTTGTCTCCTGTTAACAAATGCTTACTTCATCTCTGAAATATTCTAAAAACTGCCCCAAGAATCTTGAAATCTTTTCTAGCCTCATCTTTTCCTGATTTTATCCGGAGTTCCCTCCTCATATATAAGTTTATTATTTTCCTCAATTTTAAAAATAATTATTGAAAAGTGAACCACACAACCACAAAAGAAAATTAAAATAAGCAAACTACATGGTCATAGGTGGCAAGAGATTGATGATAAAGGGAAAGCCAAATTTGGGGATAGAGACGCTGGAAACCGATGGTTCGGCCTACATAGAGACACAAACACAATATTGATGCTGATCTCTTTCTTTTCAAATTCCAAGAATCATGGTGTTGTTGAAGGTGAGTCACCTGCAAGGTGTGCCAAAACCTGGCTATTATTTTGGATTTTTATTTGCAGCAAGATCTCTCCCATTTCTCTCAGTGCTGGATGAAGTGCACTCTTGGCTTCCTACCCTTTCTACATTTACTCCCTTTGAGAAGGAAGGAATAAGATCCAGAAGACAACACTATCATTTATGGAGTATCTACACTGTGTCAAGCAGTGAACTCTACATAGTTTACATCACATGTTCATCCCCATGTTACAGAGAACTTTAAGGTTCAGCAAGTTCCAGGCTTCCCTGATTGGTAAATAATGGAGGTTGACCTGAGCCAGGTCTATATTCTCCATAGTCATTCACATGAGGAAAAGAGCTTGGGAGCACTTTATCTGCATTCCTTCTTAGGTTCTGACTGAGATTAACATGATTTTTCCTGTCTATGCCCCAGGTCTCCACCTCCTCTAGTCTATGAGCTTACGGCTTCACATTATGATAGCGTATGATCTTTTCCTTCCTACATGTATGATCATGGATGAAAGGATAGAATTATTCCTCTCACATATTTACACAAATTGGAAACTGATATCTTCCCTCGTAACTTCAAATAGGGCCTGCTCTGCAGTCTTCCCCCTGCCCTTCTTTCCATGGAATAGACACCAACTTCTGCATACCTGCCTACACCCAGGTTACAGGGAGGCCTCTGCCAGACCATACATCCCACTGTGAAGGGAAGCACCTGAGCCATGCCTGGGCCCATCCCGGACCTCTGTGTAGGAGAGCTTGTAGGCTTGCCTCACTCAGACAGAGTGCAGAACTCTGAGTAGCTCCTGAGCGATGATTCAGAGGAGCATCTGCCAATGTACCTGAAGGCACAGTCCTCGCATGCCAGGATGAAAGGCCAGCTCCTGTATTTAGCAGATGGTTGTTCCCAGCAGCAGCAAGACTGCAGACGGGCATAGCAGGAATGTAAGTTCAAGTGGAAGTAGAGTTGTCACTTTAGTTTTTAAACATCAAATGACTGGCCTTTACACACATCCACACAAAATCCTTCAAAAAGAGATGAGGACACTCTTACCTCCCACCCAGTCAGTTCAAGCTGAATGGAGAGCAATCCTACACTGATACAGAGGAAGACAAATTCCACAGGTGGGTCTAACATCATCCTCAGGATGGCAGGCGTCTTCAATGAGGTTCCTTTGCCCCTCTTCGAAATGAGGACAACTGGGTTTGGACTTACTATTCTATTCCTGAACCCCAAAGACCACCCTTAGAGAGAAACATGCCCTTTGAAGGATGAGGACATGGGACACATGGCGTCTTTAAATAATGAGGGAAGGGAGCCTCTCAAATTCAGAGAACTGGGGAAGTGGGCATGGTGCTAGGATGAGAGTTCAGGGCTGGAAGTCAGGCTGTGTGCAACTCTGGTCTGGAGAGAAATTACCTTTATCAGGGAGTGGGGATTTTGTTAAATCCTGACCAACCTGTGTCTTTCAGCCTTGCTGATGCCACAGCCCCTGAGTCCTACCAAGTCTTACTTTATAGCTAGCCCCCAGTTTCCCTACTTATCAGTGCAATTAATAAAAAATAAAGTAATTGTTTCTCAGATTGTGTCTGGAAATAGACTCATGAAGCAGCTCAACCAAATATAACGTTTCCACTCAGTCTTACAGGAGAGGACTTCTCTCTTTTGGGGACTCATTAAAGACTTGGCATGGCCAGTAGTGGGAGTTCCTATCAGCTGTGACAGACCAGCTCCCCACTCAGGACTAGGACTAAGGCACCAGGCTTTTGGGTGTGTGTATGAGAGAGTACACAGAAACCGTCCCACCCATACCCCACATACCATCACAGGGTGGAGTGAGCCACTTGGTGTCCTTACCTTAACCTCATCATGTTCAGAAATGCTGAGCTTTGACAGTGCTGGGTTCCTAAGGACACAACCCAAAAATGCTCGACCAACCTAAAGGGCACCATTCCAACAAGAGTCTCCTTTATCTGCCTCTCACACCTGGGGTTTCTGGACTCCAACCAGGTCATAGCCATGAATACCATTTATCTCCTAAAGGGAAGCAGTGGTCATGTCCAGCTCTATCTGATCCCCAAGCTTGTATTCACAAGCTCACACTACCCACCCATGCCACCTTCTTTCGGCATTTTCTCAAACTGTATAACTTGGTCAGGAAATTTGGGGTTATTGGTGAGCTACTTTATTGCTACTTTCCAAAAATAAAATAAAAAGCCACAACACTAAATGTGACATGAATAACATTTAATTTCTGATATTTCAGAAGAAACTTTAGGATCTTGAAGGGCTCTCAGGGCGCTGTGTGGACATGCAAAAGTGCTACTTGAGGGAGGCAGCATGCAGCCTGGAATGGTGATCAGGGGCCCAGTTCTGGTCCCAAGTCAGCTACTAAGTGGGGATGAGTCACTTCCCTTCTCCAGCAGGGTTGGATTTGAGCATCTCTAAGGCCCCTCCCAGCTCTGATGGTCTATGAATAACTAGCAGAGAATGTACTGGGTTGATTTTCCATAGGCTCTGAGGAAGTTAAAACCTACTACATGTAATAGCATGGATAAGGCCTGAAACAGTTCTTCGCTGCCTCTGGGCTCAGGCTCCCGTCTGTCTCTATGTTGGTCTGGCCCTGGCGTCAGTCATGAGCAGAATGAGACGGAGCAGAAATCATAGAATCTAGAACCACTGCATGGTTTATTATTGAATTTGTCAAGTCCATGGCTGAGGACTCTCCCCAGTGGAGGTGTGCTGTTTGGACACTTTTCCTGCCTTCTCAGACCTTGGACCAATAAGAGCTCTGCAGCTCTCGGTCAACCAAGAGTTTTTAGTTACAGGAATGTGTCCTATCCTTGGGACCAGGGACAGTGAGAAGGCAGCAGGTGAAGAGATAACAAACCAATGCCTCTTGGCCCCAGGCCCCTGTCCAGAAGGCCAGAACTAAGAGAGCAATCCAGGAAGGTATGAGCCAGTCTACATCCATTGCAGGAATTCCAGGAGACCCACATTTCAGGTGGTCCTGCATGTGCCCAATGTCACTGGCACAAGCACAGTCTCATTTGACTTTGATTCCCAGGCTCAGCCACCCCTTCCACTCAGTTCTGGTTAGGCTGAACTCTAACCAACATGAACAGAACTCTGAGCAATGACTCCATGTGTCATATAAATAGCTTCAGTGATACATACAATCTAACATATACATACACATACACACACATACTTGTGGAAATCATCTTCAGGATGATTTGAGCAGGTACTCATTGGCACAACCACCCTGAATATAAGTGTAGGCTTGGACTGCAGTCTCTCTCTTCCCTTCACCCTGGAGAGCAGAGCATTGGAGAGGGGCCTACCCCTGCCCAACCCTTGAGTAGCAAGGTGGGCAAGGCTCCTGGGTGGAGGCTTGGGTGTCTTTTTGTTTGACAGGAGGCAGGGAGGAGGTTGTGCAGGCAGTGCTGGTGGTCAGTGTCTACTTTACTCCTTCAACAGTCCCAGCTTCTTCAGAGCCTCCCTTCTGTGCTCATCAGAGATGCCTTTGGGGGAAATCTTGACACTGACACAGGTGGGTCGAGGCAGCTTGTCACGGCTCTGTCCTTGGTGAGACAGGCGCTTGGAGCTCTGCTCCAGCTCCTGGTCAGCCAACTTGCTCACCTGAATTCCTGCAAAGTCCTTTCCAGTGCCCAAAGAGGCAGGGCGGGGCCGGGAATTACGCCAAACATTGGGTGAGATCTTGTTCAAAAAGGAGTCTTTTCCCAGAGAGGTGCTGGTTTGGGGGCTGGGGTCTTTCTCAGTCAAGAGGTAGCTACTCAGCCCTACACCTGAACGCTCCAGAGTGTTGGACTTGAAGTTCATCTGTCTCAGGCCAGGGATGCTGCTCTCCTGGAGAGTCAGCCCTGAGTTTGGCTTTGGCTGAGTCAGGGGACTATTTGCCCTTGAGGCCATAGAGATGGGAATTGGCATGGATTTGGCCATTGGAACCTTCCCTGGAGAAGACCCCTGAGCTGGACCCAGAACTGGGGCTTTCACTGGAGACGTTCCCTGGGTTGGAGCAGGAGCTGAAGCCTTCCCTGCAGCAGGCACAGCTACTGAGACTTGAGTTGCAGGCTGCGCCAGAGCAGGAGATGAAGCTGGAGCGGGGGAAGGGTCCTGAGCACAAGTCCCCTTGAGTCTGATGGAGCTGGTGGGCTTACTTAAGTGGAGGCTGGGTTCATCTTGGTCCTGGGGTAGCCCCAGCTTCTCCAGAGCTTCTTTGCGGGCTTTCCTTTGCTCTTGCAGGGAAGAGGAGACCAGGCTAGAATCTCCAGGGACAGCCTCAGAGTGGCGCAACAGCCAGTTCTGGGGATCACTGTGAAAACTGCTTCGGCTGCTCTTAAGAACAATATTAGGTGGCAGCCTCCGGGGCTTAGGTGTTGTGAGGGGAGACAACTGAGTGCTTGGATCACCCCCTGATGGGATGGGAGCATCTGCAGCTCTAGCATTCTGAGACGACACAGCAGGAGGAGGCTGAGGTTGTCCTGGTGCCCCCATTGAGCCTTTCTCATTGGATTTTTGGGACATGGCCTCTGGAGAAGTCTCCTTCCTCTTCTGAAGGATGATTGACATGTGGAGCTGGGGCGTGGGGTTCTTCTCCACTGGTCCTTTGGGTGGGCTGTCTTCCCCACACTGCTCTGGCTGGGCGTCCCGGAAAGCCTCTGGTGGGGGGATGAGAGCTGTGTCCAAATCAAGGGCAGCCTCCTTGAGGGTGGCTGGAGCCTGGATGGGCTCACTGCTGTGGCTGACCTGCTCTTTCTCAGGGTCTGGGATGAGCCTCTCAGGTTTCCATGGGAGGTGGCTATTAGTCTGGGTGGTGCTTTTCCTGAGGTTCTGATTCCTACCGATATGGATATTTCTGGGGAGGCTGTAGGAGCCGAATCTGAAGCCTGGGCTTTGGGGTTCAGGCAGATGTGGTGAGCTGGACTGAGTCACTCTCCTTGGCTCTAGTCTTTGCTGAACGAAAACCTCCTCTGGATGTCCTGTGAGAGTCCAAGAGAATGGGCAAAGAAGAAAGGACAGAGGTGAGAACCCTGCCACCAAGGGAAAAACAAATATTTCCTGAACTCTGATCTGTAGTTTTCATAGATGGGTTTTGTTTTTGTTGTTTCTTTGCTCTTAAAGGGGCAGCACTCTTATCTGGATATCATTTAGACTAATGGATCAATACTAGCAGATTCCCTTCATCCAAGGATTAATTTTTCATGACAGCTGGGGAAGACCATCTGAGGAAAGGGCAGATCCAGATAGTTCCATGTCCCTGACCCTGGTTCTTCCTTTACAGAGGCACTAGCATTGGGAGGGGTTCAGGACAGTCCCTCTGGCTGTCTTGGAGCTGCCAGGTAACTGAGTCCAATGGGAGAATTGAACATGAGCAGTGTAAACAGGTGGTGTGCTTTTGATTTGATCAGGCTTCCACCTTCCCTTTCTAAAAGTACCTGGATGATTCTGTAATGGCCCAAGCTGTCCTCACACTAGACAGTGACATGGGCCCTTTCCTTCCAGTGAGCTAGTCAAGGGCATCAGGCTCACTGGGCCAGGGAATTAATCTTAGGTGACAATGAAGTCCCATGGCCCCATTTACTGCTCTATCTTCAGGGAGGGTCTAATACATTATCAATGAATATTTACTAAATGAATGAATAAATTATTGCAGCCTTGATACCAGTGGGACTCTCCTCAGGAATAAAGTGCTGCCCCACTCTCCTGGACATATGGCCCCATGCTCATGTGCTACCCTGATCCCTTTCTACTGAGCCTGCACCACTGGCTCTCCATATTCTCTCACAAGAAGCTCAAGGTGCCATCCACCCAAGCTAAGGGAGCGCTTCCCTCTTCTTATCTCCTGCAGCCTCAGACTCTGGGTCATCCAGATTAGCTCCCAAGACTGACTCAGTCTCTTCAGAGCCAACCATCCATCCCTCCCTCACCTCTGTCATTGTATCTATTCAGAATTTCTCAATGAGTGGATGGAAGCTGGTCAAACCCCTTTCGCTCCCAGGCCTCTGAAACATATAGAAAGACATAGGAAGCTGGCTTGTCAGCCGTTCCTCCTTCCCTCCAGGGACAAGGCTTTATTCTAGCCAGGAGAGTGGAGAGGAATGTAGTCATTCTTTTTTCTACCTGTGGCCCGTAGAGCAAAGAGCAAACAAAGTGGAAAGTGGACAGAAGGATGTTCAGATTTTCTGGGTTTCACTAGAGGTGCTACCCCAGACTGTCTCTCTTACCCTGGGGAGCAGGCTGGATTTTGGGCAGTGCACAGGGACTTTGGGGAGTTGTGGCTTGCTCGGACTCATCAGTGGACAGTCCACTGTCAGCCTCAGTGTCCAATGAGCCAATGGTCTCCTCCAGGAAGAGCAAACACTCCTTCTCTTCAGCGGACAGGAAGTCGTAGCTGCTGTCACTCTGAGTGAGGAGAGGAGGAAGCAGAGGAGAAGGGAGCTGTGAGAGGGAACTCTGCAGAAACTGGCGGGGCCTGAGCACCACCCTGAGTTGGGGAAGGAATGCTGAAGAGCTGGAAACCTTTCCACCATGCTACTCTGCAAACCTGCTGGAGCTGCTTCCTGAAACTGCAGGCACCAAGCAGGGCAGAGACTGCTCTCTTACTAGCACCCAGTTCTGGTAGCTGGGCAGACAAATGGCAAGTGGCCTTTCTTTTGCAGTTCCAGGTTCTACTTCCAATATCTCTGTGTGACCTGTGTCAAATATTTCACTTGGTGTCTCTGATTTAGCTCTAACTTATATGAGTGACATAAAAATTTGACCTTCAGTTTGAATGGTACTGTTTCTAACTTTTCAAAGTACTTCTGCATCCTTAATCTGTCATGTCAAGGACAGTACAAGGACAAACAGGAAGCACAGCCAACTGCTGGCTGCCAGGCCAGTGGGAACTGGGGTATGACTAGCCACAGATAAATTTACTAAATAATTTATACCTGACTGTGAAATGCATTCCATACAGGATTTTTTCCCCTTGTGTATTTACTTTCTTGATGGCATTTGGCTCTGTTGACATTCAAGTAAGTGTGCACTTCTTAAGCAAATATTAACTTAAGGGGGCAGGGTAAAGAAACTGGATGAGTATAGGGGGAAGAGAAAGCAATTTAGTATTAAATATTAAGTAGGTATTAAGTAAGTAATTTCAATTATGAGAAAGGCCATAGGAATATATGGAAAAAATGTTGTGGTCATTTTGGATGGTTTCTGCCCATGCTCTACAAGGCCAGGAAGATACGCGGAACAGTCACTCTCCAAGTGAGAAGGTTGAAGGGAAGTCCAAAAGGGCAAATGGGAATATATGAAATTTGGCTAGAGTCCCTTCCTGGCATCTTCCCCCTTCCCCCTAATATTTGAGATACTTCAGAGTTGTATATTCTCCAGGCCAACTCAGATGGCCAGGAGAGATTTTGGGATAACTCTAAAAATATCCTGGGCAAGGGGAAGATGGCTATTGGAGTAACCCTTCCAGTCCCCAGACTCCTTAAAGAGCCACCTGTCAGCTGACTGTGGGGCTCGCATTTTAAGAGAAGCCCCAAACATAGCCCTTGGAAACCCTGAAACCAATGCTAGGGGTTCTCAAAACAAGGATCTTCTTCACTGCCTTCTTCTACCTAAAATAGCCTTGCCCAAGATAAGCCAGCTCTGAATTTCTCCTTTGTGGATGGCTCTCTCTGAAAACCTTTAATCCTGCTCGTACTCTGTGTCCAGTGGTATCTAACTATTCATATTGGCCTCAGCCTAACAGGAGCAAAGAGATGGCTCTGTCAAGAAGGAATTATATACAGATTGCCTGCACTTTGGATTTTGTGTGTTTTTGTATGTGCTACTTTTTCTAATCCATTTTTACATATCAACACTCATCAATTATATTAAACATCTTGACATGTGGAAGAGACCCTTATAATCCTTAATTTTTCAAATACCTCTAGAGGATATAAAGCAATAAAATATAAATTCTCAGGTGTAATTATGTACGTGATGAATCCCAACAAGAAAGGAATGCTTACATTTGGACACGACAGATTTACTCTTTCACACCAGCCATGCAACACTTAAAATTTAAATTCATGCCCAGAAAAATTACAATGTATTATGTGCCACTCACAAACAGTTAAACATACTGACTTTGGAACAGCCTCAGTCTCTGTTCATAGACCATTTCTCTTCTAATACAGGCATGTGGTAAGTGCTTATATGTGTTTCATTTACTTCCCCCTAAGATCCCTATGGATTCAGTTTTATTATTATCCCCATTTTAAAACTAAGGAGATGAAAACTTACAGAAATTAAGTAATTTGTGCAAGGTCATAGAGCTTATACTAGGGAACCCAGATCCTTTTGACTCCAGAACCCAGGCTCTTAATTACTCTATTCTCTTTGATCTTTCTAAAGATTGAAGTAATGCCGCTAATTACTTCCCAAGGTACAGAGAACCTTGGGAATCCATGTGCTACAAGGGTCTACGTTCTAGTTTCCACCATGGCCTCAGATTACTGTTGTGCTCTCTCACCTCCACTCAGACCCCCAACCTCATGAAAACTAAAAAAAGTCTCATTTGTCCTACTGCACCCTGGGGTGGTCCCACCCTATTTTCTATGGAACCAGGGGTGACTCAGAGACAGAAAGCATCAATTGGTATGACTCACTCCCTGACAAGGAAGATGAAAGAGAAGAAGCAGTGAGACAGGTCGGTCGTGGGCAGGGCGGGACAGGGCAGGGCAGGTGTGCGGAGAGCGGGCCAGGCTGCAGGACAGAGAGTACATACAGATCCAGAGCGGGTGGAGGTGGTGCTCGTCATGCTGTTCCAGCTGCCGACGTGGGTCACGGGTTCCGAGCCAGGCCCCTCTGGCCACAGCTCCCTCTCGGGCATTGCCAGAAACAAGGTGCAGGGACGGTGAAAGGGGCTCCCAGAGGGGAAGCGAAGGGAAGCGAAGAATGTCCCAAGCTGGGCCTGAAAAGAAAAGAATCAAAGCCATGTGTGAGCCAAGGCTGGGCTCTGGCGAGGCTCTGTCCAGGCCCGGGAGCAGCATGGTGACAGGGACACCAAGCAAGCAAAGAGCTAGAAGGGGCCATGGACAGCCATTACCCAAACCCAAATGCCTCAGCCTGCATGGAAGGACACATAAGCCAGCTCACACACATGCAGAAGGATGGACTTGGGTGGTGGAGAAGCAGTCTAGTCAGAAAGGAAACCCCATCACTTCCTTTAGTTACCTTTTCCTCTGAACTAGGGAGCTTACCCTATACTCTCGTTACTATGTACAATAGATATTACAGGAGTTAATAGCTTGGATTCTGGAGGTAGTTGGATCTGGGTTCAAATCACAGTTTAGCCATTTATGGTTGTGTGACTGGTGGCAAATTACTGTGAGTTTGTTTTTCCTCGTTAAATAGGGTTAATGTAAGGACTGAATGAGAGCAGTACAATTTAGTTGGTAGTAAATACTCAAACACCTAATGAATAAACTACTACTGTTCTTATAATGAGAAAAAGGCAAAAATGCATGGACTCAAAATAAATTGAATTAAGGGAAACAAGAGTGTAGAAAAGAGGGGTCTGGGTTAAATGGGAGACTATAGGCTTGAAAGAAGGAACAGGGCCCTTAATAGCACCTACTTCATAGGGTTGTTCTGAAGATATAACAAAATTCTGCACATAAAACACTTGTGCAGGGCATGGCCCAACTGTTAGCTGCTATCACAGTCAATATCACCAACATCACTACAACAGCCACCACCACAGCCACCATTATCTCCCTAGCCTGGGACACACATGCATAGTACCTAGAGTGGCTGGCACGAACCCAATTCCCCTCCTGTGTCAGCCCCTCCATTGCTGAATTTTTTGCAACGTGGGTCCCTAACATTTGTCAAATGAACAAGAGCAATGTCTTATGTAGCTTCCTCCCACCTCCAACTCCTAGGGAAAAGAAAGTTTCAAGTTCATTGCACCAATGGTAATAGCAAAGGAAGGCAGTGCCATCTTCCTTCCAAAAATCACAAGGACTTTCACATGCCTGTGTGTGGAAACACTCCAGCAGAGCTGGAAAGACCAGGGTTCCTCTCCCATGTGAAAATGAATTTCTAAAAGAATAAAGATTAAAAGACAGGCCAGATGGAGAGTTGGGGGAGAAGTAGAATACATAACATAGAATACAGTCTTATTCTGAATCCATATTTTCCCCACAACACCAGGACTTATTTTCTACCATGTTTTCTACCCTTCCAATACTAGGTAAATTGTCCTAGGAAAATGTGTTCTATTTGAGACCTTGGGACTTGGGATTTGGATTCCAGGTCTGGTTGTCCCTTTGCCAATAACAGCTCCCTGTGCCAAAGTCAGGTTTGGGCTGTGCTGGGTGAGTCAGCTCACCAGCTCTGTAGAGCTGACAAACAAGGCCTCACAGAGCTCCTGTTCTACTTGGGAAAAGGCCCTCAGGTGGAGCAGGTAGGGAGAGGCAGGGCAATGGGAAATGAAGAAGGAAGATCCCTAATGACATATGCAGTTTACGAGGGTTCGAAGCCTCTCAGGAGATAGGGAAGAACCAGAAGGGACAGAGATGACAAACATATCCAATGATAAATTATCACAGGCAAGATAGCCCTTGGATTTCTTTCATGAGGTTAGTTTCCCAATATCCAGAAATGCAAAGAAACAGAAACATGATAAATCATGTGAATGAAGTTTAGTCACCTAGGCTCACACTTCATAGATGACTGCCTAGGTTCAGAGAGTACAAACTCATTGTTGACATTCCATGGGATTGTGGCAAAGGGGACCCATCTCTGATCAGCCGAGGCACACAGAAGCTGCTCAAAAAATGCTAGGTGAATAAACTTGCCATCCATTCTAGTCTTTTGAGTTGAGCTATTGAGAGACCTCTTTTTTGGCTTCTACCCTATTATTATAAACTCCTTCTAAAATATTTTATTTCCCAGAGAATATATGGTTCAGTGGAATTTGGGCAATGCTTTCGGTTAAACGAATAGGCATGGGGCATGCACTCTTTCCAAGAAGCCAGTGTACAACCAAGGGTCTAGTTTTTGGCTCCAGTTTTCTTATCTGTAAAACTGGGGCAGTAAATATTACAAGTGGCTCACTGTAATTAACACACTATTCTCTGTGAATAGGTGAGAGGACACTGCCTCTTCCTTTCAGAGAAAATTACTACCTGTGTTCTTCCAAGTACACTTCAGCCTTTATGGTTGTTTGCTAGCCTATCCTTCCTCTCAGAGTGCCTATTACACTTTCTTTTCAAAACCAGGGTGGCCTGAAACAGCTGGAAGAGGTAGAAACAATGTGAATAGCACTACTTCAAAAAACATAGCACGGTATAACTTACAAAGTGCTTTAGATATGCTGGTTAGATCTTTAAAATAACCTGGTAACTTAGGCAGGATGGGACATTTTCATTTGACAGTTTGGGAAGCTGGAGCTCTTCCCACTTTCCCTCTGTAAGGGAAGGAGGGAATGACCTATAACTGCACACGTAGGGCAGCCTGTGGGCCCTGGCTTTCCAGTGGACATCTCTGACTATCCAGACGCAAGAGAGCCATGCACCAAAAGAAGGGACATGGGTCACCCCTGACGAATCACTGAAAGCCCTACAGTCACCCGTCTCCTAACTTACCCCCTTACCTCTGTACATTATTTAGTTCAGTTTTATGCTTCCAGGACAGGTTTTGTCCCAACAACAGACATTTCAGAGTAAAGAAATTACACCAAATGCCACTGACAATTATACCATCAGGCACTGCGTAACCACTGCAGAGATGAATCTGAACCAGAAACCAAAGCTGAATGAGCCCTAAAGTGCTTGCACCTTGTCTCCACACCTTGTTTTCTGAAACAAAGAGTCTGAACTGTGAACAAGTCTCTCCACACCTCCACCCTCCCTCACCAGTGTGGTCTGATCTGGATGCTGCATTTCCTTCCACCAACTTTACAACCTTGAAACTTGGGGGCTATCTCAGGGCAGCCATCGAAACCTCAGGTATTTCAACCTGATAAGAAGCCTGAGAAACAAGCGAAAGGCTCAGGTGAGAGTTTGGTATCTTTTAACCCTTGACCTCTTCAGAGGCCTTGAGGGGAGGAGGGAATGGGTTAGGAAATGTGCACAGCCTATAGTCAGGGCCTGCAAAGGCACATTAAATATTAACTACTCCACTAATGCCCGCCAAGCCTTAGAGGAGAGTAAATAAATAGTGTGTGGAATTCAGGTATCTGAAGAGGGTGGGTGGGGAGAAGGCTTCAGCCTCATGCCAGTTTGGTTTCTCCATACTCTCTAAATAGACTGCTCCCATGAGCCCACCCCCATATCCTCCAAGAGCTCAGCCTCCCTCCCTAGTAGTCAAGGAGTTTGCCTATTTCTCTCAGACTAGGTGTCTGCACTTTTCGCTGACTACCCAGAAATGAGCCTCAGGCTGGAAAACATCCCAAGTAAACGCCAGGGAGACTCCAAGTCACCCTCTGTGTGCCGCCCTCTTCAAGAGCACATGGGCAAGTTTGTGTGTGTGTTAAGGCAACGCTGTAATCTCTATTTTCACCACAGTGTTGAGGGAAGGGGTTGGTAGAAATATTCTTTGCACAAAAGAGCTTTGTTCGACACTGCAGGCTGTCTTTGTTGCTGACAAGTTCACCACCTATGGTAGCCCTCAGTCTGTGAGTTTGGTGGGCTTGTTCTGTGGTGTGGACTGAGCTCAAGCCTAAAACTCCAGTTGTCAGGACTGGAAACCTGATACAAGGGTTGGCAAAAGTGGGTTTACAGTTGTTCGTATGGAAAATTATACAATAGTTGCTAAATAATAATACAAAAATAAATTCTGTGTCTTGCAAACTCACGACCACTGTCTCCACATGTATGTGCCAACCCTGTATACTCACTCAGAGCTTGTGTGTTTCAGGCCCTGGGAGCCTGGCACTGGGGTCTCCCCTTTCCCTCTTTCCTGCAGCAGGACAAAGGAGGAGAAGAGGCAAAGTTACAGGCCAGAGTGTAAATCCCCCAAGGTGGCAAATGGAGAGGGCTGACTTACTATTCTGACTTGGTATCTACATCCAGCTTTCTTGTGTAGGTAAACCTGCCAAACGTATTGCCAACCAGGGCCCCTGACAGAAAATAAACAAAACCACTGCACTGGTCTGGTTCTCCTCTCTGTGGACACTGCCACGCTCCTTTGACCTGAGCCCCACTCAGAACTTCTACCAGAGTCAATGTGCTACCGTGAAATATTAATGTGGGGGAGGTCCCAGCACTGCCAGGTAGCTTTCTGCTTGCCAGTCTCTATGCCTATTAACAGGTAAAATCAGAAAATTAGTTGAGCTGAACCCAAATAAATTGGACTCTACAACTAGGTTATCTGTGGGTTTTCCAGAGATGAGCTGGTGGCCTGAGCGGGAGGTTTCCCAAGGTAGCCAAACCTCATACCCCTGACAAACAACGGAGCAGAGCCTACACCTTACACATCACTGTGATAACATTGCCATGACTGAACACGCACGCACACACTGCACCCTTTATTTAAATAAAGATAGGTGATAACTTGGTAAAACCATAGGACAATTTCCTGTTAGAAATGCAATGGAAAGCCACTCTTCTCCCTTGGGTGAGAAGACTTCTGTACTCCAACTATTCTCTTCCAAAGTCACAACTCAATTTGAATTACTCAGAGATGGAAATTTCCAAAACAAACCTATTTCCCCTTCTTGTGTCTGCACAATATGCTTATCCAACCTAAATAGGCAGATTAAAAAAAAAAAAAAAAAAAGGCATTCTAGCCCTCATCTCCACAAAAGCATTTCATTCCAACCTTTTTTGATCCCCGACTGGCCTGTGAGAGCTGAGGAACATACAGGAAAGCCCCCCAGCTGGGGTGCACAGGGCTCCCCACAATCCTGTAGCTCTGAATTCCCACAAAGTGGCCCCATGTGCCCTCCCCACACCACCTTTCTTTAGAATAGGCAGCAGTCGGTTAGCGATGAACTCACCTTCACAGGGTGGGGGGCTGAAGAGAGGAAAGAAATACCCCTATATTTCAAAGGGCAGAAACGGAGACAGTGAGACAGAGACTGCTTCCCTTGCCTCCTAGAGTTTTCTTCTTTTGACCTCTTCCCGACTTACCTGGACAGGTAAATGCTTCTTCTGTGCTGGCTCACCCCACCCTACCACTGACTCTCAGCCAATCCCAGCCTTCCTCCCCTAATTCTCATTCCAGCTGTTTCTTCAGGGAGGGCGCTGCTGTTCTCACTTAGCCAATCATCTCTTGCCATCCCTTCCCCCATTTAGAGCCAATAAAGAGTCTTTGGAAAAAGGACTGGAAGGAGGAGGGACTGCTTTGGGCTGAGACTAGGAAAGGGAGGGAGTAGGCAAAATATTTTTTAATCTTCATATGAAGAAACACAGTCCACTGGATAGTATGCTTTTTAATGTGTGTTTGAAACTTGGTTTTCTATCTAGTGCTGCCTTCTTCCACTTGAAACTAAGTATTCCCCTGAATTCTCCAAGTTAAAATTCTCAGGGGCCAGTTTTGTTAATGGCTTTTCTAATCTTTCAGAATCACTTTCATCCTTAAGCCTTTTCCTAGAAGCTCATAACGCTTCAAACTCCACTCAGGACTGCTGAAGGAGATGTATCAGGTCTCCAGAGCTGATGCACCCTTACCTCCCCCCACCCCACCCCTCAGTTTGTTAAGGACCTTCTTGGCCACATTTATTTCTGGGGGAAATGAAACCATTTTCTCCCATGAGAGGTCCCTGATGAAAAGTGGACGGCACCAAAGGAGGGAGCATGCTCAATGTCATTTGGGTCTCTGGTGTGTAAGCTGTTGATGGAAGGTAGCAGTAAATGTTAATAAATAAAAACAAAATAAGCTACCAACCAGTTTAGCAACTCCTGTCTCCTTCCATGGCAGATTTTTGGCACCTGTAGTTAACCTGAAGACAGGAGGGAGAACCGTGTGGGTGGAAGAATTCAATGCTTTCAGGAAGAAATCTCCCTCCAGGTATGGAGGCCAGTTTGACCAGATCTGACTTTTGGCCTGGAAGCCGAGTTTTCCTAATTATAGGTTATCCTCAATAACAAAAGTGCAGAAAGAAAAAACTAAAATTAATGCACATGACAATTGCCAACATTTATTAAACTGTGGCTGTGCACTGGGTATTGTGTTGTGCTAAGAATTTTCATCCATCATTTCATTTAATCTTTATTTCAACTTCAAAAGATAGACACTATTAATATCCAAATTTTACAGGGAGGATAAATAACTTGCCCAAGATTATATAGCTAGGTGGGAGAGCAGAGATTTCAGTTTAGGCACTATGACGTCAAACTCGCCATGTATTAATTAGTATAATGCCAGTCAGCCTCTATTTAGGAGAAAATCCTAAGAGGAAACATGAAATACAGAGATAATTTGCAGGTCTGATTCTAGCCATTAGATTCATCCTTTCTCATCTCATTTCTGTCTTGGAGCTATTCATGTCTTAAATGACAAGATGACACATGGCTTTCGTGTTTTCTCTTTCTGTGATCATAGTTGGTTAGGAAATAAGACGTGCAATGATCCAGGGGCCAAAGTAGAGTAGAAGCAGGACAGGACTAGTGAGGAGGAAGGAGATTTGAGGAAGCCAAAACCAGTAACCTATCAGCAGCATATGGATACCAGAGCTGACTGAGCATTTAAGAGTGATGACTTCTCTTCCTGATGTGCCATTCAAACATGTATGATGTCATGATACTAACAAAACAAGAAGGTATCTCCTAATCAAGTGTTCAATGAAACTAGAGTTACACCCATGGATGAAGTCACTGAAGTTGATCCAGCTTCATAGGTGTGTAATTTGAACATTTGCTAAAAAAATATAAGAATTGACGTATGAGCATTAACCTCAAAGATGATAGTAGGCATAGTCTTGTTTGTGAACAGACTTATTTTTTCAGTTTATAATAAAATTGAGATAATTAAGAAGAGCTCCTGTCTTTTACTAGGTAGAAGTAGGGGCATAGACAAAATGATCTTTCTGTTTCTCTTTCCTTTTAGACTTCTCTTTTTGGAAATTATGAAATATCTCAGATGCCTGGCAATACAAATACCACTGCATCCAACACCCAGTTCGAGAACTAGGACGTGAACATAACAGTTGAAATTATGTACAAGATTCATCCCTCCCTTCTCTCCTGCCCCCTTAAAACACACATATACCCCAGCTGAAAAAAATCACTATCATGAATTTTGGGTTTTTTATTCTCCATGTCTTTAAATGTTTTAACCTGGAATCTTTCTTGCTTTTGCTTTGCTTTCTTGGAAAAATACCAAGTTTCTAAGGTTCTGAGAGAATTGGGAAGGAGGCCTGGACTAGGGGAAGAAGAGAACTGCCAAAATCAGAAACATCTGAAAGACTAAGGCTTCCTGGTTGATGATGCAGGTCATCCTCTGAGGAGTGCATGTCATTGCTCTTTGTGTATGAATTCCTGTTTGATGACCTGCCTCTGCGCAATCCAGTTATGGTCCAGCTCACCTGACTCAGTGTCCTCACTCCTCCTCCGCCCTGGCATGCTACCATGCTGCAGTCACCTCCTCGACTGTCAGAGACTAGTTTACTATTTCCTTTCTCCATACAACCTACTCAAGCACACTTCTGTGCACACACACACAACTTCAAAACCAAAATATACCACAGACAGTCATTGGTCAATCCTTTCTCTTTGAACACCTTATAAAGTTGAGATCTCTGCAGAATAGCTGTGGGCCTCCATTTCTAACAATTAATGATACTTATTCAATCACATCAAAGTCACATTCTATCAGTGTCTTTCTTCTCTCTTTTTTTTTAATAAAGGAAAAAAGAAGTTACTTTGAACGTGAATTATCATCATCCCTAAGAAATATAGGGTGCCCACTATGTTCATGGTATTGGCATGCTACAGTATGCTGGGCATAATTCTGAGCATATTTCTAACATCTTGAGAGGAGGGAGGGGTGTTTTGTTTTGTTTTACTTTATTTGGAGGAAAGGTTTTGTTCCTCAGGTAGCAAGAGCTTGCTTTAAAGAGAAAACAACTATGAGGGCCATTCTGACTGGTGTCAAGTGGTATCTCTTTGTGGTTTTAATTTGCATCTCTCTGATAACTAGCGATATCGAGCATCTTTTCATATGTCTCTGGATCCTCTGTATGTCCTCCTTGGAGAAGTGTCTGCCCAAGTCCTTTGCCCATTTTTTAATTGAGTTGCTTGTCTTCTTAGAGTGGAGTCATGTAAGTTCTTTATATATTTTGGAGATTAAACCCTTATCTGAGGTATCGTTGTCAAATATGTTTTCCCACACAGTCGGTTCTCTTTTTATTTTAATACTGTTTTCCTTGGCCATGCAGAAGCTTTTTATTTTGATGAGATCCCATTTGTTTATTCTTTCCTTTATGTCCCTTGCTTTAGGGGACATATCCGTAAAAATGTTGCTGCGTGGAATATCTGAGATTTTCCTGCCTATGTACTCCTCTAGGACTTTAATGGTGTTACGGCTTATGTTTAAATCTTTTATCCACCTTGAATTTATTTTTGTGTATGGTGTAAGTTGGTGCTCAAGTTTCAAAGCAACAAACAGCAAGTGCTGAAGAGGTTGTGGAGAAAGGGGGACCCTAGTGCACTGTTGGTGGGAGTGCAGACTGGTACAACCACTATGGAAAACAGTATGGAATTTTCTAAAAAAACTAAAAATGGATATACCTTTTGACCCAGCAATTCCACTGCTAGGACTATATCCCAAGAACCCTGAAACACCAATCCAAAAGAACCTATGCACCCCTATGTTTATAGCAGCACAATTTACAATAGCCAAGTGTTGGAAGCAACCTAGATGCCCATCAGTAAATGAATGGATCAAAAAACTGTGGTACATTTACACAATGGAATTCTATGCAGCAGAAAGAAAGAAGGAGCTCATACCCTTTGCAACAGCATGGATGGAACTTGAGAGCATCATGCTAAGCGAAGTAAGCCAGGCAGTGAAAGACAAATACCATATGATCTCACCTTTAACAGGAACCTAATCAACAAAACAAACAAACAAGCATACTATAACCAAAGACATTGAAATTGAGAACAGGCTGAAAGTCACCAGAGGGGAGAAGGGAGGGAATTTCAGGAGAAGGATCTACAGGAACAAGTATAAAGGACACATGGACAAAAACTATGGGAGGTGGAAATGGGAGGGAGGTGAGGAGGGCTGGGGTGGTGGGTTGGGGTGAGAATAAAAGACAGAAAACTGTACAAGATCAACAATTAAAATAAAAATTGGAAAAGAAAAAAAATAAAGAGAAAACAGCCAGGGAAGCATTCAGAGAAGGGTGATTAGAATTTGGAATTGATAGGCCAGATTAAAGCATGAACTAGATCACCAAGTTCTCACCAAAGTGATATTAGAGTTAGGCCTAAAACAATTAGATGGAAACCAAAGTGTGTAATTAAGTAGATTGGGATGAAGGAGTTCTGCAATTGCTTAATCATTAAGTAGTTCCTGGAAGCAGATTTTTCCCTTTTTTGAGAGCAGTGTTACTTTGGCCCACCTATCATGGAAAAGTTTTCCTCCTAGTGCTAATGAAAGTTTGAGGGCTGAGGTCATCTTTTAGCATCAGAGGTTCTGTAAGAAACACCAAATCTTAACATGTTCAAATTTGAATTCATCTGCCCCTCCCCTCAACTCTGTCTTCTCTCCTCTGTCTGCATGCCAGCTGATAGCATCTCTGTGCCTACTCTCACCCAGACTCAGTACTTCCCAGCAGTCCTGCCATATTGCCCATCCCCTGTGAGACTGCTCTTACATCTCTTCTCAGCTCTTTGTCCTCCACTCTGGTTCAGGACTTCACCATATGTAGGATTATGGATCATTAAAGATAGAAGACTACAGAAATGCCTTGTTCCACATCTTCCATTTTATAGTGGTACATGTGAATTTCATCCTTTTCAAAATGCTTTGATGTATTTTCTTTTTTGAAAAGAGATTTTATTTATTTTTAGAGAGAGGGGAAGGAAAGGAGTGAGAAGGGAGAGGAACATCGATCAGTTACCTCTCTCATACCCCCAACTGGGGACCTCACTGGCAACCGAGGCATGTGGCCTGACTGGGAATCGAACAGGAGAACTTTTGGTTCACAGGCCAGTGCTCAATCCACTGAGCCATGCCAGCCAGGGTGCTTAGATATATTTTCATAGCATTCAAGATGAAATTCTGGAGGCCGAACTTGGAATCTGACCAGATGCCTGGGATGCCCCCCCAAGGATTATCAAGGAAATCCAGCATTTGCTGGCAGAACCAGTTCCGGGCATTAAAACAGAACTAGATGAGAACAACGCCCGCCCGTCATTTTCATGTGGTCATTGCTGGCCCCCAGAATTCCCCCTTTGAGGGAGGGACTTTTAAACTTGAACTATTTCTTCCAGAAGAATACCCGATGGCAGCACCTAAAGTACATTTCATGACCAAAATTTATTATCCTAATGTAGACAAGTTGGGAAGAATATGTTTAGATATTTTGAAAGATAAGTGGTCTCCAGCACTGCAGATCCGCACAGTTCTGCTATCGATCCAGGCTTTGTTAAGTGCTCCCAATCCAGACGATCTGTTAGCAAATGATGGTGGAAGACCAACGAAGCCCACGCCATAGAAACAGCTAGAACATGGACTAGGCTATATGCCATGAATAATATTTAAATTGATCTGATCATCAAGTGTGCATCACTTCTGTTCTGCCAAGACTTCCTTTTTTGTTTGCATTTAATGGACACAGTCTTAGAAACATTACAGAATAAAAGCCCAGCATCTTCAGTCTTTTGGTGGTTAAATGCACATTAGCAAATCTATGTCTTGTCCTGATTCACTGTTACAGAGCATGAGCAGAGGCTAGAAGTGTCATCTGGATTGTTGCGAAATGTTTAAAAGCAGTGGCCCCTCTGCTTTTATTCATTTCCCCCATCATGATTTAAGTATAAAGCACTGTGAATGAAGGTAGTAGTCACGATTAGCTGCAGGGGAATGGGTGTTTTTCTTTACTTTATTTTTTTCAGGGGGGGAGGTAGTTTTAATTTTATGGGCTCCTTTTCCCCTTTTTATGGTGATTTAAGTGCATTGGTTAAAGGCAGCTAACCAGTTCTTTAGAATATGCTCTCTAGCCAAGTCCAACTTTATTTAGACACTGTAGATGGACAAGCTTGATTGTTTGAACCAAAATGGGAACATTAAATAAATACCGCGGCCCTCACTAATAACATTGTGATTTTGCCGTCAAATGTAGAATCCTCCCTTCAAGAAAAAGCTTGTGACCATTTTGTATGGCTTGTCTGAAAACTTCTGTAAATGCTATGTTTCAGTAAAATATTTTTTTGTTATTCTAAAAAAAAGATGAAATTCTAAGTCCCTATATGACACAAAAAGACCTTCATAGGCTGGTGTCTCCCGTCACATATTCATCCATACTCTTTAGTACAGTCATATTCATATTCCTGAAACTGGCATGTTTTCTTTTTCAAAATTTTAAAAAATATTTTATTTATTTTCAGAGAGAGTGGAAGGAAGGGAGAAACACTAGGAGAGAAACATTGACATGTCAGAGAAACATGGGGACCTGGCTTGAAACTCAGGCATGTGCCCTGACTGGGAATTGAACCGGCGACCTTTGGCTTGCAGGCCATCACCTAATCCACTGAGTCACACCAGCCGGGGCAGGAGTTCTTTAACTTTTGATGTCATGTATATATCCAAGTCTGAGGTACTATGAAGGTCCCTAGCTAATGATGTTTTATATCAATGATTTAAAACATCTGGCAATAGTCTGACCTATTTTCTTTTTCTTAAAATGCTTCTAATATTCTTTGTTATTTACTTATTATCATGGATATCTCAAATTGTTTAATAAATAATAATTATTAGGTTTAATAGCATTTACAATACAATGTACATATAGCAAATATTCAATAATGGAAAATTCCAGGGAACATTACTGGGTAATATTTGGATCTCCTATCAAGTTCCTAACAGCTCCACACAGAACATTTGTTGAAACAACAAATTTAAGAATTTATTTGCTTCTCAAACTGTTAGTTCTTGGAACATTCTTCATAGAATTTGCACTAAATATACTATAACTTATTAATTTTATTCATTGTTAGCAGTAGACATGGACATGGAACAGAAAGTTATGACAATAGTTATAAGCAAGAGACTGATTAGACTGTAACCACCTCTCTCTGAGCTGTTAGTGTCCAGGTTCCCAGATGTCAGCTTTTACCTTTTACTCTACATGCCAGCATTTTCTGTTCTTGCTTTTGATTTGCTCTCACTGGATTCCTTCAAACCACTAACATTTCTTGTTGATCATACAACAAGCAGATTGGCACCACTATAAATTCATGAATAACAACCTCCAATAATAACCTTCTACCCCTCTTTTGCTCCCTTCATTTTAAGATAATGACTTTGCCATTGAATTTGAAAAATTTGGTAAGAAAAACATCAGCCAAAGGCAGTAACTCTGTCTTTCCATCACCAAACTTACAAATCTGCTTTCCTTTGCAGGCCACGTTCTCCTCCTCTTTTAGTACAACACAGAAAATGTTTTCCTGTAACCCTGTCATCCACATGTGCTCTGGATCTATCTCATGAGCTCTATCCCTGCAATCCTCTCTTACATCACCCTTTGGACCTTCTACTAAAATAATGGGCTGGTTGGTTTCACCACAAAGAGATCTTTTTGGACAATTTGGTTGGAAAATCTTTGATGTCAATTATTTTTACTTTTATGTTGGCTTGTTTGGAATCCTTAGAGAAGACTCCTCAGATAACAGTATTCCAGAATTCTGCCTGAAGAGCATAATTCTGGTGGCTAGCATTCTTGGAGCTTAGTATGAGAAGGTTGTTGGTCTCAACATCTGGTACATAAAAAGCACTTCATTACCTTAGTTTTGGTACAGAGAGCCTCTGTTTTACCCCCTCATGGGAGGGAATACAGCAAGCTCTTGGTTGCTCAGAGTAGAAGAGGAGTTGTGAGAGGCTAACTTCTTAAACAGACTCTCTAACCATTCCCAATTTTTCCTATCCCTTTGCCAGAGGTACTAATATCACCATTTGGGGGAGGATCCATGGAAAAAATAGGGTTGTTGGCTTAGGATTCAGCTTTTTCAAATCTGTTAAGTCAGTTACCATTCATCCAACTGCTGGCTAGCTTCCAAAATTTTGTTGCTATTATTTACCACACCACCTCTTTGTCCTTTAGAGTTTAGGAATTTTAAAATCCCATTACTATCATTTTATTGCAGTTTTGGAGAGTGGAAATCAGTGAATATGGTCAACCTGCTATCTTTAACCAGATACTCCGCTCCAACCCACATCCATCTGACTTCTTTGTCCACTACTCACCGAAACAGCTCGTTAAGTCACCCATCAGCTCCAGGTTGCCAGATTCTACACTCTTCCAATCCTTTTAACTCAATCTTTTCATGACATCTGACAGAGCTTGCCACATTCGGTTTCTTAAACAACTATTTTCTCTTGGGTCCCGTGACGTGAAATTTTTATGCATCTTTAAACTCTTCTGAACTCTTCTTTGGTGGCTCTTCCTTCTTTCACTCCCTTCAAAATGGTGGCTCTTTTTCCTTTACCTGACTTCTAAATATTGGGAGTTCCTTTGGGTTTGGTTCTGAGCCTTCCTCTCATTACCCTCTCTCTAGTTGACCTCTTCTATTCACATAACTTTTAACTATTTATAGGTTGACAAGTCCAAAATTTAGATCTTTATCTTTAGACATTTTTAACTTTAAACCTGTAGATGCCTATGTGACATTCCCTTTTAGGTGATTCACAAATAGCTCAAACACGTTATGTCCGAATTCTTATTTTCCCTATTGCTTCCAAATATTTTCTCCTTCCATCTTCCATGGGTAAATAAAGGTCACTTCCATCCACCAGCTGTTTGAGTAAAAACCCTGAGGGACATTCTAGATGCTTCCCTCTCTCTTACTCCCCAATGCCACTGAGTTCTGAAGACCCCATTTCCAAAATATATGTCAAATCTATCATCTTCTCTTGACATTTACCTAGTCCAAACCATCATGCATTCCTTAAAGGATAGCTCTTTATCCTTAAGGAAGTTATTAAACTTCGTTAATTATTAGTAACTATAGTAGCTACAAAATAGAGATAATAAAAACAGTATGTCTCATAGTTATTGTGAAGATTTTATAACACATGAAAAATGCTCAGTACCTTATAAGCACTCAACAAGTGCTATTATAATTATTACCATCCTCACTTACAGGTTACTGCAGTAGCCTCCTCCTACCTGGTCCTCCACTTCCACTCTTGTCCCCTTCAATTCATTCCCCATGGAGCAATTAAAACAACTTGGAGAAACATACACCGATGCTCTCCTTAAAATGCTTTAGTATCCTCCCAATGATCTTAGGATAACTTTATTCCTAAAGTACACATTGACTTCATTTATATATATATTCAGTTATTTAAGTACATATTGAACATGTTCTGTGAGTCTAGTACTTTGCTAGGTGCTGGGAATAAAATGGCAATAAGAGAAAAATGGTCCCTGCTCGCATGGACAAATTACTTGGGACACAAATACAAAATAAGTAAGCAAAATGTAATAAATAAAAAAAATGAGTTGAGTTCCGGCCAAGATGGAGGCATAGGTAGAAACCCTTCACTTCCTCTCACAACCAAAAGGAGGATAACAACCAATCTAAAATCAATAAACAACCAGAAGCACCAGAAAATCAAACTGCACGGAACTCCTACAATCAAGGAATTAAAGAAAAAATCAACCAGAACAACCAGACCCGTAAGGTGGACCCTGCAAGGCAGGTGACTCAGAAAAACTGCAGCGAGGTGGCTAAGCAGTAGGGCTGACTGCCCAGCTCGGCAGAGCTGCTCTGGAGGGGCTGACTTAAGGGGAAAACTGAGACTCAGAGCTGACTGTGGGCTAAGGCTGGGGTTGCCGAGGTGGGAAATACTTCCAGTCTGACTCAGGAGTCTGTTGGAAAGTGTGCTAGAGATCAGCAGGCAATCAAAATGCTCACAGAACTGATCGAGCTTGGTCGAAAAATGAAAGAACAAATGAAAGATACCCAAAATGAAATAAAGCAAAATATTCAGGGAACCAACAGTGACAAGAAGGAAACCAGGATTCAAAGCAATAATTTGGAACAAAAGGAAGAAACAAACATCCAACTGGATCAGAACAAAGAAACAAGAATCCAAAAAAAATGAAGAGAGGCTGAGGACTATCTGGGACAACCTGAAACATTCCAACATCCGAATCATAGGGGTGCCAGAAGGAGAACAACAGCAAGAAATTGAAAACTTATTTGAACAAATAATGAAGGAAAACTTCCCCAATCTGGCAAAGGAAATAGACTTCCAGGAAGTTCAGGAGGCCCAGAGAAGTTGGACCCAAAGAGAAAGACACTAAGGCACATCCTCATTAAGTTACCCAAGATTAAAGATAAAGAGAGAATCTTAAAAGCATCAAGAGAAAAGGAAAGAGTTGCCTACAAAGGAGTTCCCATCAGACTGTCAGCTGATTTCTCAAAAGAAACCTTCCAGGCAAGAAGGGGCCGGAAAGAAGTATTCCAAGTCATGAAAGGCAAGGACCTACGTCCAAGATTGCTCTATCCAGCAAAGCTGTCATTTAGAAAGGGAGGGCAGATAAAGTGCTTCTCAGATAAGGTCAAGTTAAAGGAGTTCATCATCACCAAGCCCTTATTATATGAAATTAAAGGGAAGATAAAAAATATGAACAATAAAATGACAACAAACTCACAATTATCAACAAACAAACCTAAAAGAAAAGAAAAACAATGAAAACAAAAACTAAGCAAACAACTAGAACAGGAACAGAATCAGAGAAATGGACATCACACAGAGGGAGTTCAGTGGGGAGGGGGAAGGAAGGAATGGGGGGAAGGGTACAGGAAAGAAGCATAATTAGTAGGCATAAAATAGATGGGGAGAGATAAAAATGGTATAGGAAACAGAGGACTCAAAGAACTTATATGTACAACCCATGGACATGAACTAAGAGGGGCAGAATGCTGGAGGTTTCAGGGGGCAGAGTGGAGGGGAAATTGGGAAAGGCGGGAAAATTGGGAAAACTGTAATAGCATAATCAATAAAAATACTTAAAAAATTAGAGTTAAGTGCTTAATATGGCTTATAGGTGTTGCAAATCTGGATCCTTGTTTGCTTCTAAAACTTCACCTCATATCCTTCTTTTCTGGTTTACCATGCTATGGCTAGACTGGTCTGGAAAATATTTCCTCTTGTAACATAGTGTTTTTAAATGCAATAGTCCTTACTTGAAATAGTCTTCTTAGACTTCGAGTAACTCCTGTTTATGCTTCAGGTTTCAGCTTAAATGTCACTTTCTCAAAAAGGCTTTCCCAGATTTATCACTTTTATAGATTCTCCCACCCTCTTCATTACTCTCTTCATGGCACCTGTATTTCTATTTTATAGCATTATTTGTGCCTCCCCAAATCCTCAATGTATACCCAGAACCTAAGGCAGTTCCTGAAACATTAATATTCAAAAATGCTTACTGAGTGAGTGACTATCCATGTAATTCTGAGGCATTTGATACCACATCTTACAAGCAGAAGCTCAATAAAGGTTTGTTAAATTAAACTGCTTAACAATTTATCTGAGATATACTATCACTATAGGTGCTTCTAGCCAAATCCAAGATCATTTTCTAAGTCTTCATCGTTAGAGAATAAGAGTAAGAAAAATAAGGCTGGATGTTAAAAAACGGATCCAATGGAGAGGGTTATTTTGCAGTAGGTTAACATAATTCAGTCTGTTCCTTAGTTTTGTAGGTTTAAAAACTTGATTAGTTTATAATTTTCAAGCTCTGGGAGAACTAATTCACTCCAATGAAATTCGTAAGAGAAAGAGTAATCAAAATTAGGATGGATATTTTTGTGAAATATCCCACATAATAGATTAAAATAATTTATTCCATGATAAATGAAACATTTTCTATTTAATTCAGTATAAATATCCAACAGGACTGAAATAAACTGTGCTATAAATATTCATGGTTATTTACTAAAGTGCTTCTTCCTTCTGGGCAGTTCTAATTAAACACTAATTCTTACTAGCCCCTCTTCTCCCACTGCTGATGGAAAAATTTTGTTAAGTAATTTGCTTCATACCTGATGTTTCCATTTCCAAGATTATATGTTTTTAAATGAATTTTATGGGAGTTGTGTCTTACTATCATAAGAAAGGTGTTGCTGAAGACTTCCATTTCCAGTAATGTCAGACTAAGTAGATCTGACATGCTCTTCTTGCTAACGCAGTGGAGAGCCAGAAACACAGTGAAGAACTTGAAGAACTGCCAAGCCAGGATCAGAATGAGGATAGAGGCTGGGTGAACATTTGAGGCCACCTTTTCCTTGGAGACATTCTTCTATTCCAGAGTGGGTGGCTGAGATACTGAAGGGTGCTTCTGTCAGCTTCACAGAAGCGGGGGAGCAGGGACTGGACTCCAGGTTCTGCCAATGGATCAGACATAGCAAATTGCACTGTAGGTTGGTTGGGACCTTGAAGAGCTGCACCTCAGAAGTGACCGAGAACTCTTCCAGCACTGATGTGGGGACCAGCTGTGCTGCTTACTAAGCTATGGTTATATAGAGCCAGTTAAGGGGTTATCAGGAATAATTGTGTCTATATTTTGAATATGAAATAACCTCAGCACTGATTTTGAACTTGACACACAAGCTTTCACGTCAAATTAATAACTTTTGGCCTACCACAATTATTTAAGAAGGCCATCTTCAGGGTTTTAGAAAATGGACAAGTCACTGTGACACCTGCTCTACTAACTTAGATTAAATAGTAAAGCCCTTCATTTGAATGGAGAGAAATCCCATGGAGTAAGATCAGAAAACTCTTCCTGGTGTACAGAAGGGATTTTAGAAGTACAGGAAGGCAGAGAAACAGGTAAGAGAGAGGCAGTTACTAAAGCAAAGAGAGAACTCTGGATTAAAAAAAATACCTCACACATAGGGAAATTATAAAAGTTGTAGTGAGTTTAGAGAAGTATGCTCATAAACTGGCACTTACTTCATCCGATATCCGATAAGGGCCCTCGAAATCTATAAACATAAGAGACAAAGACAATCCAAGCAGAACAAATTTTTGAAGTACAAAAAGTATTTGAGATGCCCATTTTTCTATTCTTGAACCTCTCATTTTAGGCTTAGAGATATAATAAGCAAAGTATATACTATTACCAAATATAGAAGTTCTGACTTGCAGCCTCTGCTGTACTCTTTTCTAAACAATAATGGGATGGTAGAGAGGAGAAAAAGAAAAAAGAAAAGCTTCTCCTTCTCTCAGGGAAGTTCTTTTTGTCATTATCTATTCATTTCATAACTATCATTTGAAACAAAAATTTCACGAGGTCAGGTTCTTGATGATTTCTAGCTTTGTTTCTTACAATGTAGGAGGCTACATCATAATACTTGAGCTTTAATTTTGAAGCATCTCTTTCCATTTGTATTAAGTTTCGAAGGTAAATTTTACTTTTTGATATTTACCCCTTATTGGTCCAAATTCTTTCCTCTGAAGCAGTGATTTTCAACCTTTTTTTTTTTATCTCAGCACACACAAACTAATTACTAAAATTCTACAACACACACAAAAATATATTCTTTTGCTAATCTGATAAAAAAAAAAAACAAAAAACAAACCCTTAGGTATACTTTTGATTCCTTCACAGAGGATGGCTGCTGTTGTGTTCCCTGTCGTCATTTTGTTTTTTAATTTGACCATCTAAGGTAAAAAAAGTTCAGTGGCTCTGACTAAATAGTCAGGTACTGCCTGTTTTAAAAATTCTTGGAAAACACTGGTTGCAAGTTGCTGCTCTAGAGCCTCAGAGAACAAATCTAATTTGTCTTTCACGTAGTTCCTAAACTTGAAGTTAGCCATCATGTCAATTTGCAATCCATTTTCTTTCCTCCAGTCCCTTCAACTATCACATAACAGTTGTCAAACTTTGTAGTTTTCATCATGTAACTTAGCTAACCCTCCAACGCAACGTGACTAAAACAGGGCACGTTAACTGTATTGCTTCCTTTTTTTTCTAGAACTTTCAGCTATTAATATGCAATTATTTCTGCAGGTCAAACCATATCACTCTGTTGGGATCAGGATAGCAGTCAAATATCATTGCTATTTCTTTGTCAAATCTACTGTAAAGCCAGGTTTTCTGCACAGTGGACTCACGTAATGGAATATTTTAGAACCGAAGGGCAGGACTTCATACTTCTGAGCATTCAATATTGGGGTTTTCAGCCCGCTGAGATTTGTGAATTGCCATCCATTGTACTATCAGTCTTCTCTAGAGTTATATTATTTGTAAGTTTAGTTAACTGTCTTTAACTTGTGCATGAAAATGAATTGCATGAGGTCAAGTACATAGGACTGATAAGCCATCACGGTTCTTTCCGAGTCGACAGATTTAAACAACCATGTTTACATTTGTTGTTCTCAAACTTTATCATGCATCAGAATCACCCGGAGGGCTTGTTAAAACACATTGCTGCCTTCATTTATTTCTGACTTTCTGAGGTTCTGGGGTAACATGATGAACACGCATGGGACCTTTACCTGTTCAAGTAGCTATCATCCCACAGACAATGAGATTCTTTACAGTTCTCTTAATATGAGCTTCAGCTTGACTTATGCTGGATTTATGTTGATTTCAAAGATATATTTCATCCCGGTGCGCAAACTGATTTATTACATTATGGTTCTATTTCCATAATTTTACAGCTTTCAGTGAGGAGGAAAGGATTAAGTATCAATACTTCAATTGAGTTACAGCCTAAACTGGCCAAGTCTAGTAAGTCCAATGCTGCTTCCAATAAATGTTTAAATGTCAGTATTGTCAAAGATTAAGTAAATTCTCCTGCAGAGATGTTGCAGTTTCCAAACAGATCTAAATTCACACAGCTCTCTATTATAAACTAAAGGGAATATTCAGCCTTCCCAGTTTGATAATTTGTCAGCAACAGGCATTGAATTACAACTCCCAGGGGCCGACTGCGTATCAGAAAATGTGTCAAGGAAGAGAAATTACAAATGCCCTTCGGTGTTACAAAGAAGAAACACTGTAGATTCTACTGTCAAAGTCCTTAGGACTCCACCCACAGAGTGAGATTGGCAGATTCTGGTACACAAGTAAAAGCAGTGGTCTATCAGCTTTTGATAATAAATATGATGTAACCTGAGTGTAGCAGATGTTTGCTGGTCCTCCATCCTCACCACAAAATATGCTCAGACAAAATATTTTCACTTCATTTATTCATTGAAAACAAGTCATTTCGTACAACATTTGGATATTTAAAATCACACACCTTATAAATAAAATCAATGCACCTTAAGGACAATGGCAATAGCACATAAGAGGTGTACAAAATAAAACTGGACATCTTTCCAGTAGCAGCAGTGCATTAACTTTGAAAAAAAATGTTGGCAAATAGACAAGAGAACATTTTTAAAACAAGGTAACACTGTCCAATTCATTAAGAAAACTTTTTTCTTATAACAAGAACAGCAGAACGTTGTTCTATTTAGCTCTTCCATACTACTTTTTCAAGTCATGGTCAAAAGCCCTAAGTCTGACAGTTTTGTGGTTTTCTTTGTGTTTCAGGCATTCCTCCTCTACTGCATTAACACAGAAAATATACACTGCTCAACAAACTATACATATTTAATTATGTATTTTAAGCTGAATTCTTACATTTCTTAAAGGAAGAATTACTTTTTGCTCAGGAAATCACATCTCCTGTAAACAACTTGGGTCCTGAATGGCACCACAGTAAACTGGGAAACTGACAAGAATCAGGTGCCCTGGTCCTTGTAGCTCATTGGCTGCAAATAACGACACATCCTAGATCAGCTATAAAGTCAGGCTTATGTGTCTCGGTAGAGATTCTAAAGCTTTCTTAGTTTAACCTTTTCTTTGTTAACCTACAACTTAACCAAATCATATCTTCACTACCCCTAAACTCCCAGTTGTAGATTTGTATTCTTTAAAAACAAGTATAAAAAGGCATCATACCAAAATGCTTATAGTCATGGTTTTATACTTTAGTCACCAGCTTTTCAGCTATGACCCTGCTACATTCTATGCCAAGAAATGGGGGCGGGGGAGGATTAAGGTGACACAAAGGCATTGCTTGAAGAATTTCCCAAAAAGTGTAATTCATGACTAGGAATGCATCCATTTGAGGGTCTCTTCTATACAAGTGGTATTCTACCCTCTCGCCCCTTTCTCCCCTCACTCTAAAACAGCATGGGAGGGTTATCAATCTCTTAAATCAGCACCCCACAATTCAGTATTGATGCAATAATTTCATCAAAGTTAATTAGTCCTAGCACTGTAAACAAAACACTAGCCAATTTGTGGAGAAGAAAAAAAAAATACAACTCTTTCCTACAATCAGGGAAGTTTTATATTCTAAGTTGGATGAAATGTGCTAAAATATTATAACTTTTAGTAAGAAAACATTTTTAGTTAGTAAGCTAGCTTATTCAAATCAAGTGCCTCACTGCAGTCTTAAAAACAATGTTGCTTATTATGTATACTTTTGAGGCATCTGACTTAAAAATCGGCTCCTTTAAAATAACTCTGCTTAAAAACAAAGGAAGTTTTAAGAATCTAATCTTTTCAGAGTTAAGTCATCTTTGAGCTACAAGGACAAATTTGAAACTGCACTGTACAATGGATAAAGAACAATCACATTATAGAAATAGGTAACATTTTGAATGCTAGGGCACTGAGCATGTTTCTCATTGTTACTGAAATTGAGTGCTATTGTTATCAAAACATTACTGGATACAATATACACTGATGGTAATTGTTGCTTATGAAGAGCTGATTGTAAACTGCCCAAGGATTATATTTTAATGTCTTTAACAAGATCCCTGGAGAGGCCTAACATGTAAACTTCTATTTCATATTTTTAAAGTGCAGCAAATAATTAAAAATGCATATTTCAACACATGAAAGAATATAAATCTTAATATATGGAAGTTTAGGAAGGCCACCTCATTGATTCGTAAAGAAAACCATCTCTCTGTTGCTGATTTTGCATACTCCCCTGTCGAATTTTTTAAAGACACAGAAAACTATATTTAGCAAGGGCAACTTGCAATATCCATGTTGTGAAGAAAGTCTACATAGGAAAGAATAAGCTTGATAAGCAAGGTAGGCATGGGTGCTTAGGGGCATGTGTAGATAAATAATACAACGTTAACTCATTCCTGATTCTGTGGGAACTTGAACTTCATGTAATAATCAAGTGGCATAACTATACTAATTTTTGCCAAGAGGGTCAAGCCAACCAGCAGCCAAACTTTCAAGGGTACCACTTGACTGTGCCCATTTTTCGTTTATGGGAAATAATTTAAAAAATCAGCCACAAACCATTAACAGAAGACGTACCACACTGGTGTCTTCATATGGCTATCAAATCACAAAATTGCCAAGGATATCATTTCAACTTCTGAACTCACTCTATCCAGAAGTGCATATTCAGAGCCCTACACCTAATTTTTAAATTCAAAGGAGAGTAAGGGAAAAGAGTAACAGAAAGAAGTGGGGAATGGAAAAGCACAATCTTCATTTTGCCACTAATGTAAACAATTCTCATTTTAATAATAAAAAAAAAGTTCTTGTACGGTTAAAAACAATGACTAGGAAGGGTTTCATTCTGCTTAAGTGCAAATTTGAGAAAGTTTCTGGCCCTGGCCAGGTAGCTCAGTTGGTCAGAGCATCATCCTAATATGCTATTGATGTTTCTCTCTTTCTCTCTCCCTTCCTCTCTCTTTCTCAAATCAATAAATAATAAAAAAGTATCTTTTAATCCTACTGCAAGTCAAGTACTAAATCCCTAAGTTTTCAAAATTCTTGAGATTAGAATTTACCTGTTAATACACTAATTTCAAGAGTTTAGTAAGTGCAGTAAAAAACTCTTATATTCTGTGAGGCTCATAATAAATGAGTTTAGAATGAGTACAAGCTTAGGGTTTAATCCTCAATGATTAAATGAAATAATCTGCAATCTTAAAGTCCTAGTGCTGAATTTCAGCAGCTGATTAATTTAAAAAGCAATTTGACTATCAGTTTCCAGGTGGTGGATGACCTAGATAACAGGTAAACGAGAATAAACTAAGACCCCTACACAAACACTTGACATTTGCTGTAATAGTGTAAGCTTAAACATACAAACAAAAGTACTTAAGATTGAGGGGTTTAATTTTATAAAATATCAGGTTCTTTTTCTTTCCATTTGTTAACGTAATCCAATGTAGATAGAGTACACTCAATTTTAAAGTGAAAGAAATTTTGTTGGAAAACATGTCAATAGATGCCTGGTAGATTATCAGTTATTCAATAAATATTTGTTGCGTAAATATATTTCTCTAGAAGTACCTAAGGAAGGCAAACAATGTGATGGATGCTACCCAGTGTTGTATCAACTTACAGTTTTAAATTTAATATGTTCTGGGGGAAATAAAAGATATAAAAACCTTTTAGACTAGAGGACAGGCAGGTACTAAGAGATTTTCAATCATATTCATCTATACATATTATGACTGTCAAACATTAAATATCACAAACTCACATGTTATTTTTAAGGCTCAGTAAAATAGAAAATTAAATACTTTTAAGTTATACTGACCATAATAACTTTTGCGTAAAGCAGCTATTCACACAAAAGTTACTAAAAAAAAAAAATGTCACTTAATGATTTTAAGAATACTTTGTGAATTGTTCCTTAAAGGGACTTTCCCCTTAAATTGTTTACATGTTCCCTAATTTAATATGGCCACCTTCAGCAAATGAAAAATGCTAAAAGTATCAAATTTTTTAACATTTATCAAGAAGATACAGTGAAAGAGATTTAAGTGCTTTAAAGCATACCATTGGTTTTCTAAGTGAAATACTTAATAAAAAAATGAGGCCAATATAACAAAACTTCACAACACTAAGCCTCTTCACATTATGTGAGATAATACATAACAAATTATAATTTAGCATCCCTGATCTTCAGAAGATTTACAAAAAGAGGTAGAAAACTTTTATCTGGAAGATCTCATAGTAAAGCTAAGTTTTAGAGGGTTTGCCTTAAGGATTAGCCCACCAAGCAAATGGCTACACATCTAATATTAGGAAGCTTATTCAGGTAAGGCAAGAATTAAAAGAACTGTCATATTTTGGAAGTGAAACTAATTCTTTCAATATTATTACCCCAATTACATTAAAACTCTTCAGAAGTCCAAGTAAAAGACTGTGGATAAGCGAAGTGCTAATTTGCAGAAAGGTGAAATTATTAAGAGAGCATCAGTGGCAGGACAAAGCTAAGATAAAAACAAATACTGTTTAGATCAACAAAAGATCTCACAAAAACCAAACCGAAGCATATCATTATCACTTTAGATGAACATTTCTTTAGGAGTTGGAGGAAGTCTTTTAACAAAAAGCTGAGGAAATTAAATCCCTCCAAATCTTTATGTAAAAAAGCAAAATTCAAGCATTCCAATTTTATAGAACTTCAATTAAAAAAACATACCCTGCTTAATTTTAAATTTTATCCAATGTGACAAAGATTAATAAATGAGTTTCATTAAAACAGGAGGCCAATGGTCTTTGGAAGCTTCAGTAAGCTGCTCAGGCACCTTTTCCCTCATCCAATCTACTTTTATACACCAGACCTCCTAAATTGGGCACTATCAGTTCCCGTTTTTAGGTAACATTGTCAGGGAACAGACTCATCCCTGTAAAGATGCTTGTTCTGTCCTTACAACTGGCCAAGTACACATTTTACAAAGTCTACCAAATTGCAATATAAAATCAGTTTTGACAATTCTGCGTATCTTCATGTGAAGAATCAATTCATAATTTAGAAACTATTAGCTCAGAGTTTTTAAAAGGACTTAATTATTGGAGACATTGTGGTTTATGTCCAAATGGCCTTACCCAGGCAGGCCTTCTGCATTACCCAAAATATGATGCTGTTTTCTTCTACAAGCTAACGTTGCCGGGTGCTAGTTTATAATACTAAAACTCAATCTTCAGGTTAGTGTCCGTCAGTAGCATGGACCATCTATTCTGTCACCCCAGCAGAAAGAGGGCATGTATCACCGCTCTAGACACACATCTGTAAACTTGCACACCAATTTTAATCTTAACAAGGAATTTCAGTGCCTTAGTGGTTTTAAGTTAAAAGGATGGTTCAAGCATTGTGTCCTTTGTTCTTTAGGGTTGTGAATAGCTTATTGGAAGACCCAGAACCTTCTGGATCTGTGAGGTAGTAGGCTTTAATCTTCATCATGCATAGATCACACTTCTCCGAAGCTGGTATGGCCTGTCTCCTTGGCATGTTCCCTTGCTTCTGCTTGTCCAGTTAGTCCCTTTTGACATATCATGCATCGCAGGGTGAAGCGATTTATGTCAGTAAACTGTCTCTTTCTCCTAGCTTCATCTGCTAATTCCAGTGCTTGTACAAGAACAATATCATCATTAGAGGAGAAAATGGTCAGAGGAGGGGTGTCTGGGTCAGCAAAGTTACGCTGAAGCGGGTCATAGTGGACACCATCATAAATAAGCAGGACCCTTTTAGCATATCCTGCATCTTCCCCAAAACGATCAATTCTTACTGTCTGTGTATCTACTACACATATTTCGCATTGATAATATTTAGACAAAATTGATATCTCAATAGCTCCTCCCCAAGTATCATCCCTTTTGATCCATTCACAGTACTCTTGATTAGTTTTTCCTAGTATTGCTTCACTATAGAAATCTGGATCACTGGCTACAATTTGTGCTATGAGGCGTCTCATCTCAGGGGCACAAGCTGGATTCAAGACTCCTCCTTCAACAACGTAGTATACACTGGTAAAGAGGCAAGAGTTGTCGGCTGGGACCACAGTTCTGGTAAGCACAGGCAAGGTTTCCCTGACATAGCTAGGAGCACCATGTCTGGTAAATGCAGGTGAACTGTGGGGCCTGGTTGGGTCTTCTTCAACGATCAGCATGTCGCCTGTTAAAAATAAAACACATCCAGAACTGGGGACAAATTATAGATCAAACTGAATGTTCACTAGCCAAGTCGGTAAACTAGAACAAAAGGAGTTAAAGTACAAGCTGGGGTTACTAGGGAGAATATAGCTTTGCAAACAAGTGACCAGGAATATACTTCTTGCTCACTGAATCTTCACCAAGTTCAAAACAAAAAGCAAAAACACTTTAGGTTGCATTCCAGTTTTGTGAGGGGGCCTGAGTTATACACCTTTATAGTTACTTAAAAAGACACATTTAAAGAATAAAATTTCCCTATTCTCCCTCTGAATTTAAAAAGCACAAATCTGCCTAAAGGTGTTTATCATAGACTAGGCCACTAGGGGGTTCTCCTCTCTTTAAAAGTTATCTAGCCTTTTCAGTGTTTACAGGATCCCGGATACAACAGAAGAAAATTTTAATTAACAATATTGCTATTCAAGTTTTAATACTGGACAGGAATAGCTGCTGCTGTTTAGAACCTGAGAGAGCCTTTGGTGGATGCGTAAAAGCAAACTCTAAAGTGAGTACACCTGTCAAAGTCAGTTTATATTTAGGTGATTACAAACAAACCAGGAAAGCAAGAAAGAAAAGTATCCTGCATCCTTCAGACCTACTATCTTCTTTCAGTGATAAAAGGGGAAAGAACCATCAGGACAAATAAAATAGGTCCTTTTTTTACACTTTTGTGGACGCCGAGGGAAAACCAAATGAATGACAAGTGTTCAAGATAAACCAAAAAGCAGACGGAGGAAGAGGGGACTCCCAAGGCTTTGAGCTTCTCGCATAATTTGGAACCTCTCTATCTCTTTCAACCATATGTGAGGTCAAGGGGTTGCTAGACACTTGTCCTGGCCTCTGTCAGAATTCTCCGTGCTTTAAAGTATCCTTGTTCTGGTCCTCAAAGCCCCGGGCTGACCAACAGCCACTGTGACTTGACCGTATCTCTGTTCTCCCTCGCGCCCCTTGCCGTCCTCTCAGGACTTCCCCTGGCCCCAGCCTCGATCCCCTTACCTGACTGGATGGGCAAATCCCCCAGCATAGTATCCCCGTTGCTGAGATCCAGGCACTCGGGTGGGTATCCGACCAGGATGCGCTGACAGCCAGGGGCGATCCCGGTGATTGCAGCAATTTGGCCCTGGAGTTCCCGCACCCGGGTCTGGCTGGACAAATCCTGCAAAACATAGGTGCCATCCTTGGCTTTGCAGCGGAGCCGCCACATCGTGTTGGTTAAGCCACCCATAGGCCAGGCACCAGTGGGGCCGGCCTTGGTCCCGGCAGCAGGATGGAAGACGCCGCCGGGACAATCAGCGGCGGAGCGGGCTCCAAAATGGCCACCCTTTGCCGGGCCAAACATCGCGAGAAGTCGCTGGTGGCTACTGTTTTCGCAATACTTTGGTGCAGCTTCTGTCTAAGCGCCTGAAGTAGAACGAACTCTCTTAAAGTGACAACTAACTTTTGTCCCCACCCTTCAGGAGCGAAGGATGAAGATTTATCAGTATTCCTCAAGAACAAAAGGCTTGCTACCTGTAAAGCCAGTGAGGTGCCCTCCGCGTCGGCAGCATATATGCTCAAGGAAAGAGGGCGGGGAAGGAGCTGCTGAATCCAGTACATTGGAATGTAATCTTGCCCTTACTAAGGTCGGAAATTATTAAGTTGGGGCTTCTAAACCACCCTGGGAGAAACAGAATCATAGTTCAGAACGCAAATGAATGCCAAGAATGGTCAGTGAGTCAAAGGACCTGCCAGGAACAACCAGATACTCGTGAATAAATTCATGGCTACAGCAAACATTGACTCATTGAGGTTAAGGGACGACTGGCCTTTCCACCTGCAAGGGACTGTAACTTGAAAACGTCCATTTGCCACATCAGAAAGAGCAGTATGAGGTCAGCCTCATACTGAGCTATTGCCCTAGGGCCTGGGGCAATTGATGCTTTTAGGGAGGCGGTGGCGGTATAAGGGGAAGGAACGAAGAGGACTATTGTGTGTCACCCGCATTCCAGTTCAGGCTCTGAGTATATAAACATGAAGAAGATTCCACTCCTGCCTTCATTACAATAAGTAATCACTGTAATCGGAAGAGAGGGTGGGGTGTTAAGAACACATAACCACTGAATTTCACAGCAACATGATAATGCTAGATTATGTGACCCTCTTCAACCCTGTGTCCCTAGAACCAAGGACCGTGCCTAGCCAAAAACCAAACAAACATAAACCAAACAAACAAAAAACCGCTCAATAAACACTTGCCGAATGGATAAAGAAACTTGTATAGGCACAGAGTGCAACTATAATATACTGAGAGTTGTAATAGGCCTTAAAGAAGAGATACTATTGGAGCTGGCTAAAGGATGAGTTTAATCCCCAGGTGGAGGAATAAAGACACCTCTGAACTTACCTCTCTTCCGGGAAATCCATACTCATTGTTTTTTCCTTTTTTCCATCCTGATAGCGCACAAGCCCAAACCTGCGTAGAGGGGGTTTATCAACAGAATCCAGCATCCAACGGATTTGAGGCAACTGAAAAAGTTCACATGAAATGTGCAAACTCACCTCCACTGTAAAGCCTCTACCCCTGAATAAGTTATATGAAAGCTTTGAATCTTTTCACATCTTTCATGACCCATTTTCCCGCTGGAGTGTTTTCCTCTTTGGTTCTCCAATATGACCATAACAGAAAGTATAGTGTGGGAGGGAGGAGGGAGAATAAAGGTAGTTAGAAGTCCACTGGCGCATGTGGATGGGTCCAGGGAAGCTCGCGGTTCAGCGATTAGTTGGTTTTCTGAAGTTACAGTGTTTAACCCAGGGGCAGGATATCTGCAGTCAGCTCAAGTACTGCGGTAGGTTACTCTAGCGAAGAACCTTCTAAAGGTTACGTTCTAATTTATGACTCTCAGGAGGTACCGCTGAGAGTCACGGAAGGGTTAAGCGGCGCAACGTTTTCTCGTCATAAAAAGTCGCGCCCTCTCATACGTTTTAGTCCACTCTCGCGAGAGTATGAAAAAAAGTAATGCTTTTAATAAACCCCGCCCCCAGCCCTACTAGTTGCCAAGCAACGACGCAACCAATCTCCTCAGTGCTGGGACACGGGAACTTGCACTCCTTCCCGTTCACAGTTCCGTCCTCCTTCAGGAGCCGGTACGGGGATTCCTATTTGAGCCCCGCCCCTTGGAGTGTGCGGGCCCTGGATTGGCCGATGATTCTCTCCAGGTGAGCACCAGCGTGGGGGTGGGTGGAGCCAGGCTGTGGCACTAAAATTGCTGGCGACGAGTGTACCGGCCCCAGGCCATAGTGTGTGCGCTCCGCTCTGTCGCGTTACAGGAGAAGTGCCGGGGCAACTGCCACTCGGAGGGACTTTAGGGATCATAGGGTGAGCGACAGCTGTACAGCGCTTGGAAGATCCCAGGGAGGTCAGGAGGAGGGGGGCTGCGTGCACCCGGATGAGGTGCGTGACGGTGGTGCCTTGCCGTTTCGGGGAAGTGCCGGCCCCCAAACCTAGCCCAGAGTGTGGACGTTCAGAGACTTGGAATCGCAGCTGGTGTTTGGATTGGAGGATTTGAGTTGGTCAGTGGAAAAACAGTGCAGTATCCTTTAAAGCACTAGGACCTTCCTTCCTCAGGAGGTCCTTGTCTGGGTTTGGGGGTGAGCTCGGGGCTCTCCCACCCCAGTTCAAGCCAGGGTTTTACCTTTATTCTGTAGGTGACCTTGAAGAAGTCATTTATGGCCTCTTTGTGCCCCAGTGTGCCTTCTATAGACTTTGTAACGGGTAGATGGGGAGAGGGTGCAGAGCAAGAGTTTGAGCGTGAGAACAGCGGAGGAGAAATGGTGCCGTGCTAGAAATGGGTTGTCCAGTTACAGTTTTTCCTTCTGGAAACAAGTTTGATATTTTCCCACTTTCTCATTTTTTGCAGGACTGAATCCTACCATTGGGCAGCCACTTCTTTGTGATAATGAACTTTATCTGTTCACAACCTACCCCACACCCCAATTACTGCCACTGCTCTCCCCAGATTCTTAAACTAGAATTTGAGGTCAGGAAGGAACTCGGATAAGCCACTTAAATTGGTTGACCTCAGTTTTTCAGTTTCTAAAATGGGAAGAAGTAATGATGGTAGCCTTACTACAGGAGTATTAGAAGGATTGGGGAAGTAATTTAGGTGAATGTAACTCCTAAGTCAGCATTATAAATGCAAGGTTCTAGTGCTGTATTTATACGTAGATGAAGAAACAAAGGGCTCAGAGTTCATGACTTATCCTGGGGCATGTAACTATTAACTGGAGAAAGAGGGCTGATCTTGACACAGGCAAGAGTGTTTTCACTTATCCACACTGGTCCTCTTTACTGAGTGTTCCGAAGGATGTCTTCTTCCTTCCCTTACATCCCTTTTGTCCCTTGCAGACGTCTCCTGAAGAGCTGCCATGTCTGGGAATAATGTGTCTTCCTCAGAACAGAATAGCAGCTATGAAACAAAAACCTCAAATCTTCGAATATCAGAGAAGAAATGTTGTAAGTTCTGGCAGAAAGGAGGGATTGCTCTCTCCCTGAATTTTATCTTGGGAATATTGTTGTAATCCTAGACTTTGCTGCTTGGTGGGAGTGGTAAATAATTCTTTGGTATGGAATTTAAAGCAGAGCCTACAAGGGAAAGTTCCTGTCTGAAACAACTAGACCCAGTGAAATATTTGTCCCTAGGGCTAGACTGCTGGTGTATCCCAGCATTTTCTTACTGCTTTGTTTTACTGAGTCTCTGTCTCCTGAAGTATCTGCATACTTGTTGAAAGTTAGGGCAAGCATTATTAGTACAACTCTGTGAGTAAGGCCCAGTGGCAGTATGCAGGACCTTCGTTTCCTGGTCTACATATTGTGAGGGTGCTGCTCATTGTAGAAACGGCAGATAGGGCCCTGGCCGCCTGGCTCAGTGGATTGGATGCTGTCCTGGGAAGGAAAGGGTCACTGGTTTGATTCCCAGTCAGGGCACATGCCTGGGTTGTGGGCCAGGTCCTCAGTTGGGGGCGTGTGAGAGGCAACCACACACTGATGTTTTTCTCCCTCTGTTTCTCCATCCCTTCTTCTCACTCTAAAAATAAATAAATAAAATCTTAAAACAAAAACAAACCTTGCAGATAGGAACCATAGCTCATATCTACAGCTGTCAGTGGAATCAGCCCTAATGTTTAACTTTTTGGGCACTTATTTTCTCACAGATTTAGCCTTTGAACTTTGCAAACTATGTTCCCTACTAGTTCATCCCTCTGGGGACAGTTTTCACACGAGTATTTTAATGCCAATTCTTCAGACAGAGATGGTAGGTGAGATTGCTGAGAGATGAAGCATCTGCATTCTTAAGCATCATTATAGACCTCAATAGTGCATAGCCAGGTTCCAGAAGGTCCTGAGCCACTGAGCCCCATATGTCTTGGGGAACCTAAAAGAATGCTAAGCCTTCCCCCCGCTTCCAGATTGCATTTTCCTTTGGAACCCTATCAGTTCTTTTCACTTCAGTGGTTATATATATCAGCAGGTGGAAATAGCTGAGCAGCATGAGATCTGGAATCCTCTCATGTTCACAGCTTTCTCCAGAGTCTCGACCTTGATGTCATGCCCTTGTCAGTCTCATGATTAATGACGATAATCTCTTTTCACCTGGCACTGAAGAGGCTTTCGGGGCTTTGGGTGGTAGCAGAGGCAGGTTGTTGGGATGTGATACTGGGGTTGGTGTACCTCTGTGATTTGGGTCTCCCTTCTCTGCCAGGGCATGAAGCTAGTTGCCAAGGGCAAATACCCCACAGGAGATAACTAATATAGTGTGATGTTTGAGAGAAGCCACTGGAGTCAGACTACTTGGGTTTGAATTTGGGATTTAATAATTCCTAACTGTGTGTTCTTGAATAAGTTTGTCTAAAACTGGGACACTGATAGTACCTCCCCCCAGAGTGATGTGGAAATTAAATGAGTAAATATAAGAAAGCACTTAGAAGAGAGTTGGGCACATAGCTATAGCGGCATTATTTTCACTGGTGACTCTATTTACATGTTGTGTTTATTTTTGAAGCATTATATGAAAATTGAATTGTAGACTTAAATGCTGTGCTGGGAGCTCAGTATTTAAAGAATTCTGTAACGAATTATATTTTCATTAAATAATGCTTTCTCCTCTTGTTTGACAATATTGTAACCCAGTTCTGGGGTACAGATGCACGTCTCAAAGAGAGGTGCACTTGATTCAGAAGGGAGCAGAGAGCTGGGATGTGTATGTGTCGGGGGGGAGTTGATAATTGTAGGAGTCTCTGACCTTATACAATGCCCAGTGTCAGTCCTTTATTCTCCAAAGGAATCTCCTACTTGTCTTGACTCTTCTGCAGTTTTTCTTGCCTTGAGGGCTTTTGATTAGCCAAAGCAGCAGTAATTCCAGGTCTCTAGTCCTCTGGACTCTAATTCCTGATCTGGGCTCTGATTCTCCTTTCCCAGCTCCACCCTGTTCTGCCTCACTGGTGACATTTGGTTTATCCTAAAGCTGCTGTCCTTCATTTAACCCATTCTCCCCTCCTGGTTAGACTATGAGACTGTTACAGCCACTGTCAAAGGAGGAATACAGTTACAAGAGTATGTGTTCATTTCCTTTTTCTCTGTCATTTGCCTATATCTTGGAACAGGCTCCCTTGGCTGCTCAGTGTTCACACCCACCAGTTGCTTTATTAATAGCTCAACTATAATTTTCTTGCTGCTAATTACACCTGTATTGGCTGACTTTGACTCTAGGAAGTGAGTGAGCTGGAGGATGGAAGAATTACTTTAGGAGCCAAAACCTCCAAAGGAACCTTACCGGAACTTCAGCTGCTCCAAAGATTGGGGTGAAGGGGAGTGGTGATGGCTGAGGTGTCCTTAAGGTGCTCAGATGGCTGTCATCAGGGCTCTGTGAAAGCAGGGATGTGCTCGAGGAGAGGTCTACGTGCCTTTCTCTCTTTGTTTCGTCTATTCTTTAGTATTTTGATAGGTCTGGGACAGACAAATTCCCCTGTGTACCTTCCCCTAGCTGCAAAAGCAATGCATGTCCATAAACTATTCAAACAATACAGAGAGAAAGTGAAAAGTAAAAAAATCCCTCACAGTTCCTCCTGTCTCTGTTAAGTCTAATTCTTTCCAGCATCTTATTCTGGTGTATCCTATTAATGAAAAAATGTTCACACTGTACATATTTGGTTCTTCTGCCATTCTCTCCCTCCTTTTTAAAACTTACTATGTCTGGGACATTTTTTCTCATGTCAGTACGTCCAGATTTACTTCCTTCTGCACAGTACTGCATTGTATGGGTATGCCAGTCTCCCGCTGATGGACATTTCCGTTTCCCGTTTTCCACCATCACAAACAATACTCCACACACTGTTTCATGTGTGTGCGGCAGCTTTTCTACAGAAATAATAAAAGAAAAGATAGATACATTTAAAATGTTGATCAGCATTATTAATATACTGTTCCCAGAAAGTTCTACATTGTAAACTGATTTTAATGTTTCAAAGTACTTGAAGAACTTGTGCATTATTAATTACAGCTGCACTGATTAATGAAAACATTAACTTTCTTAGTGTTTTGCTGCAGAACTTGGATATTTCGTACCTATCAAACAGTAGGAAATAGTTGGCAGTTTTTGGACTTCTGATGAATAAAAATAAGCTATTACTAATGAAACACAATTTAATGGACAGCATATTTCCAAAAATGTTGGGTCTAGTTAGAACAAATAGTGGAAGAAGACTTTGGTCATGAAAAGGCTGAGAACCACTGGTCTTCTAGACCACTCTTTAGGAACCGGTTAGAGCGCATAGCTGTGCTCACCACAGGGCTCCCTTGGTCAAATGCTGACCAGAGCTTGTGCCTGGAAGGGTGGTTCTGAAACCAGGAGTCTGGTCAGAGCCTGGACCTTGACTTTGACTTTCTACTGTGGGCCATGCTCTTCACCTCTGAGCTTGAATTTTTCTGACAATACGAAAGAAGTTAATCAAGCCCTCATCTCCTCCGAGTGTGTTCATGAAGGGAAAACAAGTCTAAGATTGAGAAAGTGAGTTAAACCTTGTTTAAAGAAGATAGAAGAGAATTTCAGGATTGAAACAACTTTCCATTGTATGCCAAGGGATGTGTTACATTGTCTCTGGAATTAATCAGCATGAAATATCTACTATTGAAATTAAGTTGGTGGTGGTTTTATTTATTTACTTATTTATTTAATTTTATTTTAATTGTTGTTCAAGTACAGTTTTCTGACTTTTACTCCCATCCCAGCCCCGCCCCCCAGCCCTTCCCAGGTTTTATTTTTTAATAGACAGGACAGTATGTTCCTCGTTCCGCTCATGTGGCAATTTGAGATAGGAAGTGTAATTTAGGGTTGTATTCCGGAAAATGAGAAATCCTGGTTGCCAATGCGTGTGGGTGTGTTGTGGGCAGAAGCGGGAAGTGTGGTGGTGGGGGGCACTGTGGGGAGACCTTAGAGGCCTGTGTTTTCTTTTGTTCTGAGCCCTCTCTGTCCAGTTTGGTAAATATAGAGCAGCTGGTTACCTCCCAAGTATTAGTGCATTTTCAGCCTTAGGGAGGGTATCAGGACCTTTGGGAAAGTGCCTAATGGGCTGGAAGGTGTGACAAAGCAGGCCTAGAAGTGAAGGTAATGAGCCAGATCATGGGGGATGGAGAAGAAGAGTGAGGCACTGAGCTGGAGAAAGTGAAGACTCAGGAGGATTTAGCTACCCAAACCTGAGGCAGCTGATCCCAAGTAGATAGATCTGCCTGACGTGGGTTGTAAATCAGGGATTAACATTAGCTGAGGCTGCAGGGTGAGTTCCCTTGCCTCTGTGCTGCAGATTTGGACAGGTGAAAATCACTTCAGGTGCCCAGGCCAGGCATTTTCCATGTGCACAATGGGTAAAGGACAAAAGCCAGGCCCCCTCTGTCCCTGAGCCTACCCCTCCCTCACCACTTGGGCCACGTTTTGGCTTCTGAGTACTTCTTGCCAAAAACCCCTAGGAAACTCTTTTCCACTGAGATCTTTTTACATACTTTTCCCAAAAGATAAACGATAAAAGATAAAAGATAAAAGATGGCGTTTCCATCCAAGTACCCCTGTTTTAGCCTTATAGGGCCACCTAGTCCCAGGATAGAGCAGCAGCAACAACTTGCAGGGCACCTTTGGGAAAGCAGTGCTGGGGAGTGAAGATGCTTCTTTCCCCCTCCTGTTGCCAGTTTTCACGTGGAGGAGCCAGCAGGGTCTGAGTCTCCTAGATGATCTCATTTGGGTCTTGGCCTTAGGAGAGTGGCTCACAGCAGTGTGGGGCCCTCACCTACCCCTCCTGCTGAGCCAGACCCTGTGAGCAAGCCGAAGAGAAATCACGGGGTCTTTTTATGGAGAAAAGCCACCGAGGAAGCACCAGATCTGGACTTACCCCAGTTCTTCCTATGTCTTACTGTGTATCCAAAGGCAAGTCACCTGACTGACTCTGAGTATCTAGTTTCCCCTTTCTGTCCTGTGAGACCTATGTCGATAAAGGAGTTTTCCCAAAATAAGTTTCCTAAGGAAGGGTGGACCCATTCCTGCTTCTAAATCATCTTGCTTTTGTAAGGGCCACTGAGACAGGCTGGCCGTGATGCCCTCGTGGGCTAAGCTTTACTAAAACTTCGTGAGGTCTAGTCAGAACCTGTGTCTAGTAGGCTTTTCCACAGTAGTCTATATCTTAGTGTGGTTTAGAAATCCTGACTTAAGCTTATGTCCTGAGTGCAAGGCCTAAACAACTCGAAGCCAGGCTCCTTTTGTGGTGGGCAAGCTAATTCTTGCCCATGGCTCTGAAGGGATAAGTGAGGTCCTCAGCTGAGACACTCTGTTGGACCTGTATAGGAGTCTGCTCAATTCTGTACTGGTAGGGTCTCCAGACACAGCGGCATCATTCTTGTGTTAGGCAAGGTGCCATGGTTACTGTCTTTCCAACTGTTTGCCCCTTGGGTACCTCTGTGAAGACCTTGGTCCTGTGGGAAAAACATCTCTTCTTTTGGGGACTTCCTGCAAGTCTGTATGATCCTTTAACTCTTTCAGGAGGGTTTGCATGATAATTCTTCACTTTGCCTTCCTGGTCTATCTGGACCATTGCCTCACTGAGGATTATGGGGATTAAATAATATTATAACTATGAAGTTGATAGCCCACTGCATGAACCTTACTTGGCCCCTAGTCATTTAGTGCTATTCTGTTCTAGCGTGGGCATCCTACATGACCAACTCCCCGACTCTCATCGTTATGATTGGCTTGCCAGCCCGGGGCAAAACCTATGTGTCCAAGAAACTCACACGCTACCTCAACTGGATTGGGGTGCCCACCAAAGGTAGGTGCAGCTCATTCATTCTTTGGGAAGGGAAATGATCACAGGCCTCTGGGGGATTTATTCTTGGCATCAAGGTTACTGGGTGCTCCTGGCAGCAATAGTGGTTACTTCCTGATTTACTGAATTTATTCCCTGTTCGCAGACTTGTTTCCTTCTGGCCTAGTTGTAAGGAAATGCCTTTGATAGTATATACTTTACATGTGCAAAGCCCTTGCATATATATTATCTTGTTTAATCCTAGCAGTACCCCTGTGAAGTAGCAGAAGTGGCTGAGGAAATTGAAAAAGAGTTTAAAATTTTCCCGAGGTCTAATAAGTCTGAACTTGAGTGCAACTTAACTCTTAATCTGGTATTGTTCCCAGCATACCTTGGTGCTTTTTTCATCACCTTGGCCACTCTGACATTAGATCAGGATGTTCCCTTTGGTGTTCCTCATTGTATTGTTTCACTGCTGAAGGGTGTTGGTGTCTTCTGCAGTGTTTAATCTTGGGGTTTATCGGCGTGAAGCAGTCAAGTCCTATAAGTCCTATGACTTCTTCCGTCATGACAACGAAGAGGCCATGAAGATCCGCAAGTGAGTCTTCTTAGGCCTCACCTTGGCCATCACAAGAGTGGGTGTGATGGGGCTTAGTTTTCCTTTCAGTAAATATCCTGTAGAGATTTTAAGTGGAAGTTATTTTCTGGACTGGTCAACTTTGGGCTTGGGTGGGTAGAAGAACAGGGCTTGGGGAGATACACGCATACTCGTAGGTTAGGCCTTCAGGGAACGGAAAAGATGAAGGAGGATAGAAAAATCTCAGTGGGAAGTTGAAGGGTCTTGTTAGGGAAATTTTTGAACAGTGAGAAATCCAAGCAGGAAGGAACACGACTTCTGCAGCAACCGAACTGCTCATGTCTCTGGCTATGTCTGAGCTTGGCCTCGCTGCACTCCTCTTGCTGATTTCCTCTGCTCTCATGGCAGACAGTGTGCTGTCGTGGCCCTGGAAGATGTCAAGACGTATCTCACTGAGGAGAGTGGGCAGATTGCGGTAAGCCTTACCTACCTCTTCCCACCTTGGTCTCCACCCTCTCAAAGCTGCATAGCCTCACCTTGGGTCTGCCTTGGTGGGATCCCATTTCTCAAGCCCCACTCATCTCCCATGTGGGCTCTCTTCCCAGGTGTTTGATGCCACCAATACAACCAGGGAGAGGAGGGACATGATTTTGAATTTTGCCGAGGAGAATTCCTTCAAGGTAGGATCTGACTTCATGCTGGCAGAAGAGGGATAAGTGGGGGTGGGTGTTAGAAGGACCATGTGGATCTATTTGACTCTGATGAGCGAGGACAAGATTGGATATCTGATTCCATCCTTACGGGGCATGCCCCCAGTTCTTGAGTGTTTTCTTGCAGGTCCTTTCTCAGACCCTTAGCCTGTGTGTCTGAGGTCCTGGGGATGTGGTAAGAGTTATTTTTAAATGAAGAGGCCTTGAAGGCACTTTCATGAAAGAGAATCCTCTGGGATGTGGTGGCTGGGGTGGGGCAAGTATGAGCACGTGCTTCTAATGAACAGCTGGGCCATTTTTGACTCATTTATTACTGCCCTCTCTTCCTGGCCAGGTGTTCTTTGTGGAATCTGTCTGTGATGATCCTGATGTCATTGCTGCCAATATCCTGGTGGGTGACACACCTGCATACCACCACCTCTTTCCCCTTTGTCCCTTGTGTGTGTGGAGGTGCTGTGGGGAGGAGGCCGGGGGGAGGGGGAGAGTCGGTTGGGTAATGAAAGAAAGAAATAGACATGTTTAACATCACTGATTGATCTGTTTGATCTACCAGTGCACCATTTTGTACTTCTGCATCCTTGGGAGAGGAAACTGAGGCTTTGACAAATAAAGTATGAATTAGTTGTTGAATGGAGACCAAAACTTAGATTGTAGGATTTCTGACCCAGTGTTCTGGGTGTTAGCTGGATATTGAAACCTAGGTGTATTTTTAAAGTATACCAGACTCTTCATTATCTGTCAGGGCCACCTTCTAGGAAGGTCATCTGCCCAGCAGTTGTGTAACAGTCAGGTTAGTGCTCTACCCATACTGAGTGCCTCATGCGCCATTTGGGCACAGTTTAAACCAGTGCCTATTTGATGGGTTGTGCTGTGCCAAGTAGATATCTATGCATGTTATTGTGGTGGTGCTGTCCCAGCAACATTGGAACTTGGGGTGATCTAAAGTTCTAAGAAAGAGGCATCTGGTCCAAGTCAGGCATGCAACAAGTCAAGCACCCTATTCTAAATGGTTGTGGAGAGAAATTGAATCACACTGTTTTCCCAGGAAGATAAAAGAAGGGATTGGGAACCAGTAGCAGCTTCGGCTGCATGATAGCCACTGTCCTGCAGCCAAGGACAGGCACATGACTCCCCAGTTGTCTTTCCCTTCTTGGTTGCCAGGATCATAGGACCATGTGGGCGGGGGGAGGGGGGTGCTCAGGGAACGGGGGTTGCCAGTGCTGTAGTGAAATGCCACTACTGTAGACTTCCTTTTCTTTATTTAGCAGTGCCTATTTGTAGGAGGGCTATTGAAGGCAGACCTCTGACTAGGTCCTACTCTTGTGTGATTCCAGGAAGTGAAGGTGTCAAGCCCTGATTACCCTGAAAGGAACAGGGAGAATGTGATGGAGGACTTCCTAAAGAGAATTGAGTGCTACAAAGTCACCTATCGACCCCTTGACCCAGACAACTATGACAAGTAAGGTTTAAGCCATGGCTCAAAGGGCATAATTAGGGATCTCATTTGAGAAAAGAGCCTTTCTCTCTCTGTCTCCAAACTTCCTTCTGACATTCCAGCCTCATAATGTTTCTGTCATTGCAGAGAAACAAGGTATGGATTTGTGGCTTCTGTGTGGGTTATACATCTTATACTTGCACACTGGTGTTTTTTTATTTTTTAAATCATCAATCTTTTTCTCTGTCCTCTAGAGCAGGGTGTCTCAACCTTAGCATTATTAACATCTTGAACTGGATAACCCTTTGTAGTAGGGGGTTGTCTTGTGCATTGTAGGATATTAGCAGCACCCTGGCCTCTCTGCTCACTAGATACCAGTAACTTTCAACCTGTGGCAAACAAAAATGTTTCCTGACATTGCCAAATGTCCTTGGGGAGTAAAATCACCCTTGATTGAGAAGCGCTGCTCTAGATCATAAGTTTTGAGCTAGGGTATTGTAGGACACCTCTTAGAACTGTATCATCAGTTTTTGATAAATCTTAAAAGTGTATTATATATGTGTATTATATATTAAAACATGTATTATATATTATATGTATATATACATATATAACACAATACGCATATAAAACATGTACACATGTATATGCATGCAGTATATATTATTTGTTATGTGTAACCTGTGACAAAACAGATGACATATTACATATATAAATAAAACATGTAAAGTCCTCAGCAACATGCTTGGCTTAGGGAAATGTCTGATCAGTGCTAGCTGTCATTACCATGGCAATGTCTGGCAGCAGAGTGGTATACAGTATAGGTTAAGTTGATATGTGTGAGGTGTAGGAGCCATAGCAAAATGTCAAGTTCAATTTGAAGAAAGATGTATGCACATGGAAAGCTGTGAGAATGTGACCTTTGAAAAGGGAAGTGGTCAGAGCAGTTATTAGCTCTGTTCAAATACAAATACAGCCCTGCAGCCAAGCAAATGAGACAAGTGTACATAACCCACTGTTTAATCACTTCAGCGGTCTGCTTTGAGTCTTTCAGTTCCTTCAAGGGGTCACCCAGAATGTTACTATTTGGAAGTATTTTTTTTTTAAGATTTTATTTATTTATTTTTGAGAGGGGAAAGGAGAGAGAAACATCAATGCGCGGTTGCCTCTCATGTGCCCCCAACTGGGGACCTGGCCTACAACCCAGGCATGTGCCCTGGCTGGGAATCGATCCAGCAACCTTTTGATTCACAGGCCAGCACTCAGTCCACTAAGCCACACCGGCTATGGCTAGAGGTATTCTTTATACAGAGGTTGAAAACCACTGCCCTAGATATGGCATAATAGTATATACTTTAGTTACCCCCAAAGTCCTACACAGAAAAACATTCTGGAAGAATATGTATGTGTCTGTGTGTGTTTATAGATGTTCTCTCTGTTGGTAGGCTTATGGGTGATTTTTATCCACATCATTCTCCCTTTATTTTTGAAATTTTTTTGGAATAAATACTTATTTTTATAATGAGATAAATTCCATGGTGGCCACAAAGCAGACAATCCATGGAAGTACCTTTGAGAGAGGCATGATTTAGGTAGATGCCGGGAATACACACAGATCTCCCAGGGTTCTGCCTCCTCCTTCCCCCACCCCTCCTCCACTACTGGTGTTGCTGCACTCTGGCCAGGTCTCCACCACCCCAGGTGGGGGTTGTGCTTCTCACCTAATTTAAAGGTTAGCAAAACCTTCAGATCATCTAGTGTAGCCCCTGAGGGGAAGCCTGAATTATTTATCATACTTATTACATTCATGATAGAGTGTAGGTACTGAGGGGCAGACCAGAAGTTTGGGAGATTTTATTCCTCTTAGTTCTGAGGAGCATTCCAGCTCTTACCATTCTGCTCCTTAAGTGTGGGTGGGGCTACAGCAGGAGGGGAGGGAGAGCTGCTGTTAGCCTGTGAGTATCTATGAAATCCTTTCTCCTGCTACTGTTTGCCTCAGATTTTCATACCAGGGGATTTTTTCTTTCATCAGGGATCTTTCTTTCATCAAGGTGATAAATGTGGGCCAGCGATTTTTAGTGAACAGAGTCCAGGACTACATCCAGAGCAAGATAGTCTACTACCTCATGAACATCCATGTGCAGCCTCGCACCATTTACCTTTGCCGGCACGGAGAGAGCGAGTTCAATCTCTTGGGGAAGATTGGGGGTGATTCTGGCCTCTCAGTGCGGGGAAAACAGGTGAGTAGTTAGCCAGCAGGCTGGATTTCCTAGGGTTAGAGTTTTTCCTAAATTCCACCAGGGCTTAGGATGAGGATGTGGTTTCAGATGGTCAAGCAAGTGCTAAACACATTTTCTTGTCCACCGATTCTAGCTCTGTATTGAAGCGTGGATTACTTGGAACCATTTCTGCTGTGGTAGTTCAACCATCAGGTTTTTATTGGGTACAACTTGTGCGCTTAGCAGAGTACAGGGTGCTCTAGTTGAAGCTGGTTTCCAGCTTGGGTTAATTGCTTGTATCATCTTCCAGATTTTGACTGCAGTCATACACATTGGCCCTTATGGGCTGAGTTAACAGTTGTGTGTGTGTGTGTGTGTGTGTGCTTTCATCTTTTAAAATTTTTATTCCAAACCCCAGTTTGCCCAAGCTCTAAAGAAGTTTCTGGAAGAACAGGAGATAGCAGATCTCAAAGTGTGGACGAGCCAGTTGAAGAGGACTATCCAGACTGCTGAATCCCTGGGGGTGACCTATGAGCAGTGGAAGATTCTGAATGAAATTGATGCTGTGAGTAGGAAGCTTTGATGGGCAGTATGGTCTCCTGTTCAAGCAGGAACTCTCAGAAGTCACGATGTGGGCAGTTTTATCTAAAAACTAGAACCATCAAGTAGAAACTTTGAGGAAGCTGAAACTATGGCTGGTTTGGGAGGAAGTAGGAACAATTGAACCCCTAATTAGGGCTTCCTGTCTGCTTGAACACCTGTGCCAAAAATGGGACCCAAACCAATTTTTGGGTGCCTGGGGAGAGTGGAGCTCCACTTAGTTCCTTGGTATATTTTCTTCCTGGGAAAAGGAAATAGCTAACAACATTCATTTCTTTAATTTCTGCTTAGATCATTTGGTCAGCTATTCTGAAAAGTCCTTTCCAAATTTTTCTTGGCTTTCTCTGTCCTTGAACACAAAAGTAGGCATTTTCTTTTCTTCCTCTGTACCCTTTTATGCCTTCTGCAAGAATTTTCCAGTCCTTTCAGTTTCCCCTCCTTCCCTGCTTCCTATTCCCTTTATCCTGCTGACGTTTCTTGACCTTTAAATTCCCCACAGTAGTAGGAGAAAGTGGCAGCTTACGCTAGAGAAGCCGCCTCCTCTCTGCAGTGGCCCTCACCCTGCCAGTCCCAGACACCCTGGCCAGTCAGTTGCAGGACATGAAAGGACCCGGCACAGTGCCTGGCATGTAGTAAGAAACTAGTATTCTTCAGTGTCGTCTTCCTTATTTGGGTGGGGCTGTGTGGATCAGTCTACCTCTGTAAGCCTGTGTGGTTCCTTGCAGGGTGTATGTGAGGAGATGACCTATGCAGAGATTGAGAAGGAGTACCCAGATGAGTTTGCGCTTCGAGATCAAGAGAAATATCTGTATCGGTATCCTGGTGGGGAGGTGAGATTTCCTTCATGTGGGGTGACTTCCCAGCCCTGTGCTGGGGGTTTAGTGTTGATTTGGGGGAAGGATTGAATATAATTTTGGGAATATAGGAAGCATACTTAAGTCATCATTTAGTTTATCCTCCCACCTTGGGTCATACTGTCTTTAATTCTGCTTAGGCAGTCAGATGCCTCATTAATTTGTTAAGATCTCTAGGGAAAAGAGGAAGAAGATACACAGTATTTGGTATGTTGTAGAATCAATATGATCTTCCATTGTATTTATTTTTAAAAATTTTTTACAGATTATCCAATTGTTGGCATATAGTTGTTCATAATATTTTTTTTTAAATACACTCATTTTATTTTATTTTTTTTTAAAGATTTTTTTTAAGTACTTTTTTTTTTTTCCTTTTTTAGATTTTATTTATTTATCTTTAGAGAGGAAGGGAAGGAGAGAGGGAGAGAAACATCAATGTGCGGTTGCCTCTTGTATGTCCCCTGCCGGGAACTGGCCTGGCAACCCAGGCATGTGCCCTGACTGGGAATCGAACCGCGATCCTTTGGTTCGCAGGCCCGCGCTCAATCCACCGAACTACACCAGCCAGGGCTGTTCATAATATTTTTAAATAATCCTCTGTATTTCTGTGGTTTCAGTTGTTAGATCTTTGGTGTATTTTTAAATTTTTGTTTATTTACTTTTATTATTGGGGCAACATTAATAAAATTATAGGTTTCAGGTGTACAATTCTATAATGCATCATTTATAATGATCTTTTACTTCCTTTTTTTCATTCCACCACCTCAATCCCACCTGCAGGTATGGGCACTAAGTAAATATATGGGCTGTGAATGATTTCCTTATCATCTTAAGTGTTTTGGGCTGTTTCCTGGTCTAAGTGGCTTCATAGTCTTGGGATGTGTGAGGCAAAGGTAAATAAACAGTGTGACAGAGGTCCAGGAAACCCCTCAGAGCCCCTTGTTGCCTTATACTTTGCCTAGTTTTTGGGGGCAAAAAACATGCTGAATTTAGATTTTCCCCTCTTGGCTATAGTTTTTTTCAGTGTGAATGTTACTCTTGAAAGGTCTGAATATTTTTAAGAGATACCAGGGCTGGGGGAGTTAGCAGGTGACCTGAAGTTGCTGAACCTGCAGGAAGAAAGCCAGCCAGGGATGAAGGAGCAGTGGCCTCATTACTCTGGATGCAACCACTGACTTGGCTGCCAGCTTGCACCCGGCCTCCTGCCAGCCTGCCCTACTTCCCCCCACAGTCATACCAGGACCTGGTGCAGCGGCTGGAGCCTGTCATCATGGAGCTGGAGCGCCAGGGCAACGTCCTTGTCATCTCCCACCAGGCGGTCATGCGCTGTCTCCTGGCCTACTTCTTGGATAAGGGTGCAGGTGCCATTGAGGGAAAGGCTGGGGGACATATTCATGGGAGGGGACTAGACTTGGGGTAGCACTAGGATCCCTGGCAACTGGACCTCTCCCTCTTTCACTCAAATTCAAGTACATTCTTCAGGCAGCAGTATGGGGCTCCCAGCAGCCACTGGGCCAGCTATTTGCTGAATTGATGCTGCTGGTACAAATGTCCCCAGTGGAGAATGGTTGCTGCTGGAGCTCCTCAGTCCTGCTTGGCTAAAGGGCAGCACTGAGCTGACAGTCCTGGAAGCATCAGAGAAGTGGTTGGATATTTCCAGCTTGCTCCTTTGACTACAAGGAGGGTGGTATCTTAGAAGCATCTTCATCCTTTGGATTCAGGGTAGGACAGTTTCTGGGTAGAGCCCAAAGGAAGTGCTGCTGCCTTCTCTGACACTTCCTTTCCTGACCTACCTGATCCACTGGGAAGCCCACAGGTTGGCCTCTGGTGTACCCTGGTGTGCCACCATCTTCCTTGCCGTGGGATCCTGGCTGCAGCACTTACTCCTGTTTTGTGTGCATGGAAGGATCTAAGCTGTACTTCCTTCCTTCCTTAGCCATTTGGTACTTTGGGTGGTTTCTTTGGTGGTCATCTTGATAATTGTATGGGGGTTGGGGAGGAGATGTGTAAGTAGATCAAGGTAAAGAAAACCCATGATCTCCTTAGATTCTTTCTTCCACTAACTTGCCCTTACTCCATACTAAGAGTCTTCCCTCACCTGGTCTTTCTGCTTTCAGATGAGCTACCGTACTTGAGGTGCCCTCTTCATACCATCTTCAGACTTACCCCTGTGGCCTACGGTAACTATGAGTTTAGGGGCTGGGCAGGCAGTGGGGATTGAGGAAGGTCAGGATTTTTGAATTTTCTCTGAAGTTTGTGTAGAAGTTCAACTTCATCACCCCTGTATACCAGGAGAGTTCCATCAGTGCCTCCCACTTTTAAATGTATGTATGTATCTGGGAATGTATGCATTCTTTCATGGTATGCCTTCCCATACTGAAACTAAGGATTTTTTCTTTGAGCTTTTTCCCTGAAGGCCTCTTTTCTTGCTTCTGTTTTCCTAGGGTGCAAAGTGGAAACCATTAAACTCAACGTGGAAGCTGTGAACACTCACCGTGACAAGCCAGATGTAAGTATTTTCCTATAGGTGAACATGCAGGCTCCTGAGTCTTTGAAACTTTGGCGTCAAGACACCAGGATTTTTTTGTGTACCAAAGAAAAACAAATCCAGAACTCATGTCTTATATAGCCTGCTTACTTCCAAAAGGAAAAGATGTTGGAATTATTACTTTTTAAGATTAGTACCTCTCTCATGAGTCTTGACCTTGAAAGCTCCTGGAAATACAGTTAAATATGCAAACTGTTTGGCTGGAATGAATTGCAAATTCCCCCAGGAAGAGAACCTTTTAGAAAGAAGGATTTAGAAGAACCTGTAAGGTAGGGTGAAGAGGTGTGGGTTTGTTCCTAGGTCTGTCTTGTTAATAATCTGTTTGTTCTTAAATAAGTCCCTTCCTTTCTTTGGCCCTCTTTACTGCTTTGGAGTATGATGCTCAAGGAGCTTCTCCCTCTACAACCCTTTAGCTTTCTGGGGCTAGGGGGCTGGGCCATGGCCCACGTCCTATGAGGGATGCTGTCCTAGAGGAGTAGCAGTAGAGGAAGTCATTGTGGTTATAACCGTTATTTAACTTTTATGAGTGAGCTTTTGTCTTGGCTTTCATTTGTGTGGTGTCCCTCCGTTTCCAATCAGAACAACTTTCCCAAGAACCAAACCCCTGTAAGGATGAGAAGGAACAGCTTTACACCTCTGTCCAGTTCGAATACAATAAGGCGTCCGAGAAATTACAGTGTTGGGAGCCGGCCCCTCAAGCCCCTCAGTCCTCTCCGCGCCCTGGACATGCAAGAAGGGGCCGACCAGCCGAAGAGCCAAGTCAGCATTCCGGTGGTGTAACTGTGTGTTTCCCTCCAGTCCTGGCCTCCTGCCTTTGTCACTAATCACCAGGGAATCATTTAACTTCCAACCCCCACCCCCAACACCCCACCATGAATCTTAACACAGAACATGAGGCCGTGTGTTTTTAGACCAACCTCATCTATTCTGCATTGTGAAACATCTCCCCATTTAGGGGCAAGTTGACAAGTTGGGTGTTTTAGAACAGGTGTTCACTCTGGGTGGTCTGGAGGTGAAGGAAAAGGGATGGTCACCTCTGGGATGATAGCATACCTGGGGCTGAGGCCGAGTATGGCCAGTACACTTGGTTCTTCTCAGTCCCTGGCGTCTAAAGTCACTAAAGTTCTTATGGTGGTACAGTGGGGGTGGGGTGGAGGGGGACACAGAAACCCATTTTCCTTTCACCTTTGTCTCTTCAAGGTGTGCTTTATTCACAGTTCTTACCTGCCTGCTTTCTTCCCCCTCCCTCATCTTCCTATTGGGTTGTCCATTGTGATGCATGCCATTGTCATTGTAGTGTCTGTCTAGGAGGGAAGGGAAGGTTGTGGAGAGAGAAGTCCGGGTGCCATTGATTTCTCTCAACAGAGGGCCCAAATGGATGTGGATGGGGGTGGGGAGCCTTTCTTTTCCCTTGTCCTTCTCTCAGGCCAGGTCCTGACAGGGTTAGCCTAGGCTATAGAACATTCACAGGCACTCTGGAGCCAGTAAGTGGATATAGGGTGAGAGTTCTTGCCTCCTTTCATGAGATGTAGTCCTAAGGTTTTGATGCCCAGGAGAAAGCTGGCTCTGAGAATGTGGGATATATCTTGGTTTGTATTTTTCACTTCAAGAGACAGGCATAGGTCTTTTGGAGGCTGTGGAGTGAAGTTAGGAGAGTATGATGGTCCCTAGCTGCTACAGGGCTACTTTAGAGCAGGTCATCCATTTTCTCCAGTGGCTCCCAGCTTCTTTGCTACCCACTGCCAGCCAGGGACCTCTGGGGCTGTTTAGAAGGACAGTCACCACTGATTCAGGAGTCACTACTGATGTTTGAATTGCTCAAGTCAAAAAAAGGCAGAGAAGGGTTCGCTAGAGCTAATTATTTTCCAGTAATTTTCAAAACACTACTTTTTAAGTTGAAGAGTCTGAAGGAGTCTTTAGGACCCTGTGTGGTATAGCCCTTCACTGCTGGTATTTACCTATTCATTTCTGACATTTTATTTTCTCTGTAGGGTTAAACAGGAGTAGTTTACAGCAGGGATTCTTAGCCCCTTGGTGACCCATGATAGCATACTTCTCCCCCCAAATTTGTATGCAGAACATATGAATATAAGGGCATTTTTCTGAGAAGCAAGTCTAGAGTGCTCATGAAATTTCAATTTTTTTTGTATTAAAAATTGAAAAAAAAAAGATGACCCCATCTTAAAGTTATTAATTTGTGTTTTACAAGTAACCAGTGAGAACAAGTTAGCTATTTTCCAAAGTTGCTTTTGATAATAGACCTTTTGCCATGGTTCTTATTAGAACCCCCTGGAGAACTTTTGAAAGGTATACATGCCCAGGTTCGCTCGAGGCTTAACATTCACTCAGAATGTCTGGGGTTGGGGCCTGCACGTGCCTGTGTTTAACCATCTTCCCTGTTGATTCTAATTCATACTCCAGGTTCAATCTCCATTCTGTGAAGCTGGGTAACAAATACTGGGATAGTAGTTCCTTGGACAAAGCAGTAACCTAGGAATTCTGAATCCCTCATGAAGTTAGATGTTTAGCAGATCACAATATTAAATGAAGTGATCCACTCAAAAGCAGACTGCTGTGTTTTAGAGGATTATTCTAGGTTCTAGTCCCATCTTTAACCATTTATGTGGCAGGGTGATGTGGAAGAAATCACTATGTAAATAAATGCCCTTTATAATAGCTGGGAATTTTAAGCACCTTGGAGATAAGTACTGAAATAAACCTGTAGGATAAAAAAGATGATCATCCCAGGCAGCTGGCTGGTGAGAGTCCTTGATTCTTATATCTTGAATAGAACATCACAGTGAGTTTCACAAGGCTGCTTGCCCAGATTCTGCTTGAAATTACATCAGTGTGCTCTTCTTGTTTACCATTTACATAAGTGTACCTAGTGTCTCAGTTTGTGAGGCTTTGGGCTGGGTGGGAGTGGGGGTGCAAGTGTACATAGAAGTAGAAGGAAAGGTGCTTGCCCCAAGAAGTTATTTTAGAAACAGGGCATATAATTTATAATAAGCGAGCATTTATGAAAGAGCAACACCTTGTAAGTGTGGACACTAAAGTGGAGTATAGATTACTTCTGATCTTTCTCTTGTCCTTGGCCATGGGACTAAAAGAGCTGGGAGAATGAGTTGTGGTCTAGGACATGTGTATGGTATTTTTAGGTGGTTGCCTCATCTATTTTGCATGGCTGGTAGTATCTTTAGCCCAAATGAGCATTCATTCCATCTTTCCTCCTGCTGTGCTGTGAGAGTAATTCAGAGTTAATGAATGAGAAGAAGGAGCATTTTGATCCAGAGACTTTGGATTTGGCCTTTACATACTTTCAGTGAGAGGAGAAGTGTCTAACAAACTCACATTATGTTACCTTGTTATGAGCCCCAGCATTAGCCACAGGTCACTGCGATGTTCCTGTGCATAACTTCTCTGCACTATCCCCTGTTGCTTGCCTCAGAAGAGGAGCCTGAGGTGGTCTTTATTATTCTCAGATAGGACACAAGAAATTACAGTTTGAAAACAGCAAGGGCTTCAGCTTTCTTCAGTTTTTAGAGCAAGATCTCTAGAGAGGGTTCAGCAGGAAGAACCCAGGAGAACATAAAATGAAATGGAGCTCCAAACTGTAGACAAGTCCTACTTCCTATCCTTTTGTCCTGTGCTCCTCTCTCATTCTTACTTGATTGTGTATTGGTAGTATATCAGTATTACCATGATTGTATCTATATCACAAATCCTACAAAGAAAGGGTGGACCCCAAAGTACTTTTTTGTTGAGGCTTCAGTTTTGTTATGGGAGAAATAGGTGAAGGCTTTAGCATTTATCTATTGATAGAAAATTGGGAAAGGAAAATCATTATATTCACTTTTTTTCTACTTTTCAGTTACAGTTGACATTCATTTTCTATATTTTTATTACTGCCTTAGAGCTGAATGAGGCCCTGGCTGGGTAGCTCAGTTGGTTAGAGTGTTGACCTGATATGCCAAGGTTGTGGGTTTGATCCCTAGTCAGGACACATACAAGAATAAACCAATGAATGCAAAAATAAGTGGAATGATAAAAGTAATATTTCTCTCTCTCTCAAATCAATAAAAAAAAAAGCTGAATGAGGAATTTTGTGACATACTTGAAAGAGAAATGTAAAGTAGATTTAATCTAAAGTTTCTCTTTCTATCTCCTAATCCTCAGATTTGAGTTAGCTTTTACTTATTATCTATAATGTCTTGGTTTTGTTTGTAAGGGGATTATTTCACATTCACTTGGAAAGTAGAATGGGAAAATATTTTAAAATTCTTAAAACTTTGTGTTAAGTGGTCTTACCATTGTCTCTCTCTCTCTCTTTTTTTTAAAATCCTCACTTGAGGGTGTTTTATTGATTTTAGAGAGGAAGGGAGAGAAAGAAGGAGAGAAACATTGATGTGAGAGAGAAACATCAATTGGTTGCCTCTCATACGTGCCCTAACCAGAGATCGAACCTGCAACTTTTTGGTGTGTGGATGACATTGTCCAACTGACTGAGCCACCCAGCCAGGGCTGTCTCTGGTTTTTATTTTTTTCCCAAGAAATTTGTATTCCTAGGCTGAATGGTTGAATGTTTCCTGTGAGGTTCTGGCTCTTCCTCTTTGTGACTCACTTGACGTTCAGAGGTACTGGCATTTTGAAGAAACATGATATAGCTGTTAGGAAATAAATCCATAGTAAATGGTTTTTCTGTGAGCAGGAGCTCTGAGTTCCAGAGAAGCTTATAGGTACTTGGGGTAGTCAAAGGACAAGGAAAAAAGTGTCTAAAAATTGAGAGAACTATTTCTGGGTTATGTAGTCTTATGCACATTTTATTATTTTTGCTAAGCTCAGAAGTCAGGTTGGTTGTTTTCAGGAAATTTGATAAATTTACCCAGGTTTTCCAGTATGCAATTTGACTTGTTTGTGTTTAAATTAAAAAATTATATAACAATCGAGTCAGGTTTAGCAGGATTGATATTTTACTTCTCATAGAGCTGACATAGACATCAGAAGTATGTCCAGGAATTTAATATAGACTCATAGTGTCCAGAAGACTATGTAGTGGTAGTAGCTATGTGCTGGCTGGCTGACAGACTCTGAAAGGATCTGAAAGGATCTGCAACGCTGACTGACAGACTCTAGGAGAGTCCGTATGCTGACTGACAGACTCTAGTAGGGTTTGTATGCTGACTGACTGACAGACCCCACTAGGGTTCATATGCTGACTGACTGACTGACTGACTGACAGACTCCAGTAGGGTTCCTGTGCTGACTGACTGACTCTGGTAGAGTCTATATGCTGATTGACTGAAAGGAAGTAAACTCCACATTCTTCTTGAGGAGGGAGTTAATAGACAGTGCTTTTAGAGTAGCAGCCAAAGTTTCATCAGTTTGTAGAAAATGAAGGTTGTGCATCACTCATATGACATTTTGTAAACTCTGTTAAGGACACACCTGCTTGAAGCCTAAAATTGTTATTCTACTTGAAGTCATCCCTTTCACTCTCCACTTCTAGGTAGCATTTTGCTTTCAACACCCATTTCTGAACTTCTGTGTCCACGGCTTTTCTTTTTTATAGAATGTAGGACTCCATTGGATAAGACTGCTGGTTGTAGTTTGACATGCATTTGGAACTTGTTATCTAATAAATAACACTCAAAGGTAATTTTACATTCAAAATTGATTTTAAGAGGTGGCAAATTATTCTTTCCAGTAAGCTTTTCACCGGGGAATCTGTGACCGATATTTAATTATTCAATGTTTTTGTATCTGAATTACTTGTGTACATTTTTTAATTGTGTTGAAATAACAAAATCAACTCATTCTGATATGGTGATGGTTTTGCTGTGGCAAAAGCAAAGAACTGATCATCGACTTTGCCCTTTGGAGGGTTTGGGAGTAGGCTGAGTACTGCTGGGTTGAATGGGGATGGACTCAACTGGGAACCCAAGCAGTAGAACTACCCTGCTGACTTCCTACGCACAGGTCTGTTAAAAGAAGCAACTTAAGTTGTTAACAGCATTCTGACTTAGTCTGGTGACGTTGATATCAAAACATGCCACTCAGATCCAACTAAGGTGTGTATAACTGTATTTGAAATGTGTTTTGTGTGTGTGTGTGCAGAATGGGTAAATAAAATTGTCGAGTAACTTGAACCTATCAGAACGCTTCCGGGTTTTTTGTTTTGTATTTTGGGTTGTGTTCTCACCCATTCCACCACCCCCAGAACTTTGCCTTACACTGTTCAGTGATTGAGCCTCACACAAGCCAAGGCCAGCTCCCAGTGTGGCTGGAGTCCTTGGTGTAGGCATGGCTTTCTGTCACCACCTTCTGGGGAGTATGGGAAGGACATTATGGAAGGCATGTAAACTTCTGTAGGAGTTGGGTGTACTTTTTGGCACCTCTACAAAATTACCTCTTACCTTTGACCACACTGCGCTATGACTTCCATTAACCACATGTAACTCACTGTTTATTTTAAAGAAAAATTTTGGAGATCTCTCAGAATTTAGTAGGCTGTTCCTTCTAAATATGACCTGTTTCTAACGAGGTTATAGCCAGAGGGAAATATAACAGTCTTTAAATTCTGTGACAGGAGAATACAGGTAGAATTGTGTCACTGTTCTCATGCCTTACTCTTTGTTATTCTAACAAGGCTCTGGAGCTCATTAGATATGTATACTCTTGGGCTTCATCCCAGGCCTGCTGAATCAGAATCTTCATCTTAACAGGATTCCCTGGTGATTCAAATGCACACTTAACATTTGAGAAACAATTTTCTAGAGGGAAGACTTTCTCACAAGCTGAACTGCGAAATCCCAGTTTATGGGAAGAAGTTGACTTCTGTTCTGATGACTGATTTCAGAATGGGCTAGGGTGACTGCAATGGCAGAGGCCCTACTCAGAAGCCAAGTGGCTCCTGACTGCAGTGTCACTTCCTTGGCATAGTCTTTTGGCTGATGGTGCCAACATACTCTCCTTTTACCTCATATCTTGGGTATGTGGCTTACAGTCCAGGTCTGAAAGGAGTGCCTGGTTCAACATGGCACAAGGACAGTCAGTTTTTCAGGAAAGAAGCCCGTGACTGTCCCACTGGAGTGTGTCTGACTCCTGAGAGTAAAGGGGTGTGTGCATGTCTGTGTGCACATGTGGGGTTGGGGGGAATCAGTGGAAGAGTCGAGGAGGGATTCTGCTCTACCTTTATTTGACATTTGGTGGTGGTATAATGGCTTTGTTTCTCTCCCTCTCTGGCTCCTAGGGAGAGACCTCGCAGGCTGTGCCTAGCAACTCCTCTCCGACATCCCTCCCATCGCTCACCTGATACGGAAGCTAAACCAGACCTTCCTGGGGGACTGGGATCTGCTGAAAATCTTGGATGTCAGCTCCACCTGGGTTTGAACAGGAAGTGAAATGGGGATTGGACATTTGGGACCATCAAAATGAGGCCTGGAAATACACCACCAAATTTCCCCGCCTCATGGGAATATCAGTTACATGGGAAAACTTCATTTCTTTGTGCCTCAAAACATTTAACAGGCTGAGCCAGTTAGTTTTTTTATGATCTCTTTGTTGGGTTTTGCCCAATTAGGTCAATCTTTTTCTGTTTTGGTATTTAACATCCTACCTGTGACTAGCTCTATCTGGCTATTTTTTGCCTAAGCTGCAAAAGCACCTCTACAGATTGAATTGTTTCCAGGTGAGAAGGCTGAACTCGGAAGCCTTTTCTGTGTTGTAAGAGCTGGTCTCTGCATGCATTCCAAGTGAGAAGGATAGAGTACAATTTTATGTATCACCTTTTTTTGTCATATTAGAAAGTAGCAAATTTACCAGGTAAAACGAGGGTATGTGAGAAACGCAGTCCCTAAAATGTCTCTGCTGTGGTGATGGAAGAGGAGCAACAGCAGCAGCCTTTTTGTTGAGAGGTTTTTCTTGTTCTAGGCCCCTCAAGAGCAGGGGCCTAGAGTCTCTGCAAGTCTCCCCCAAATGGGTACCCATCTTCTAAGTTCTCTCTTGTGGCTGCTTTACACCTAATGATTGGGGATGAGGGCTGGAGAGAAAGGCAAGGGCCATTTATATAACATGAAAAAGTAAAGAAGGTTCCTTGGGAATCAACTCTATCAGGGAGTTCTTTTGGTTTTAAAATGGGTGCCATTCTGTGGGGTTTGTCACCATGATATGGTTGTACGAGAAAACAGTGGCTGTGACTTTAAGAGCAGCTGGTCTTCTGATGCCTGCCTCTAGCTAGTTGTCTCTAATCTGGTCTACTTGTCTCATCTAAAACACTGGGGCTGCAGGGGGAACCAAGCCCTTAGTGCATTAGTCACTGGGTTCTCCTTAAAGATAAACCAGGTAATCAGTCTTTACACCAGTGATTGTCAAATATGCAAATGTGGCTTTAGATATGGTATTAATATGTAACTCCTCCTGAAGGAGAGTGGAAGCTCCAAAGGATATTATATCTTGTAAGCAAAATCATTTTCTGTTTTAAAGAATGGTAAGTTTTTAGCTTTCTACATCTTTTTCCTTTTCACTCAGATATCCACTTGCTGGGCCAGGGGGTGAGTAGCAAGAAAAGTAATGAGATGTAGCTTTTCCCAAATGGTTCCTTTATACTGTGGTTGATACAGGGCTGTTACTGAAGATGGGATCAGCTGGGCTGCAGGCAGTTCAGCATCCAGCAACTAGGAGCTTATTTTATATGCACAAAGCTGCCTTCAGAAAGGCTCCTGACTGCGCTTTGTCACAGGTCATTTTCATCTGGCTGCTTGTAACATGCAGTACTGTACTGATTTTATTCTTGTGATGCAGGTTTCTTTCTGCATCTATATACACTGTCTTTTGATGATCAGATAATTTTTTAATTTAGTTATTTATTTATCCATGTAAAAAGTATTCTTAAGTCCCCATATTTGCATGTATTTAATCAGAATGTAAGGTAATTTGTATTGTCAGTTTTTGGTAGAATTTGAGGTAGTTTAAGCGTTCAAGTCTAATGTCCATAGTATTACCTTAAATTAAAATTTCAGAATATAGATATCTGTCTTCTATAAAAGGATAATAACTATATTAAGGCACAGTGGATTTCTTTGAATACTTTTTTGCTCATTGATTTTTATTTATAAATCAAGAGATGCATTTCTCTGCAGAAAAGTGTATCTCCTAGATAAATAAAATCATACTAAAATATGTAATACGTATTGCTTTTGTAATAAGAAATACAATAAAAGTTATTTTTAATTAAAAATGCAATTTTTGAAATCTCACAAAAGAAAATAACATTTGGTACATAATACAGACACAAAATGTTAATAACATTGTGCATAATGTGTTTGAAATGAGCTTCTTTAAAATGATTCCTAAATTACTATATTATATATATTATATATATATTTTATTACATAAATTAACCCATTTATTATTGGCTAGCAATGTTTCAAATTGTGGAGCTTCTACTGGTCTTTCAATTCCTTCAGTCTTCAGATGGCAGACTTTACTGTGACAGCAGAAGTGGTGTTGTAGGTCCAGTGGTGGTGGTCCAGGCACCACCAGCGACCATTTTCATGCAGGAGCCACAGTGCCAGATCCTCACCGCTCGCCTCTTCATCTTGGTTTTGCCACAGAAGGACCAAGTATACTTGGAGTGCTGGCTGATCTCAATTTTCTTCACCGTTTTCCTGAGGGAGGCGCCACAACGGGTGCCGTATTTACCGACAATTCCGACATTCTTGGTGCGTTTAGCCATTTTGCTGCAAAGGAGGTCGGACCCCAAGAGCTATATATTATATTTTCAACTTGTGGTTTTAACTGGTGGACTCCTGCCTTTATCAAGTTTATTTGCATTTCAAAATATCAGTGGGATCATTGCAGCCGTGCATTATTGACATTCTAAAGCTTTATTAATGTATTTAACAAATATTCAATGATCACCTATTTGTTGCCATGCAATAGCTAAGTTAAAGTCCCTGTCCTTTTTCTGGAGTTTATTATTGGAAAGGGAAAAGTAAACAGCAGTTCTGAAACCCATCCCTTCCTATTGGGAGTGCCTTCTCTTTTATGAATAACCTTGACCAAAACCATGATTAGGTAATAGTTATGTAAATGTTTATGATAAAGGAACTTTGAACACTCTTTAGGGTCAGTAGGAATAGAGATAAAAATGAAACGTTCATAATAACGGTAGAACAATTGTAAGTTCTATAGTCCAAGGCATCTGACAGGATGAAAATGATTTATCAATTCTCCAAGTTTGCAATGAAGTGAGAGACAGTGGTTATAAGTATTGCTAAATATACTGAGCTTTAGCAATACATGTGGAGGAGTAATAACAATGAGGGTGTCAATGGTGTAATTTCCTTAGATCGCTAAGCAACTTCGCAAATGTTTTCTTATCCAGCAATCAGCCTATCATTTGTAGAAGGCTGGGAGGGTGTGGCATCATTCACCCTGTTTTACAAATAGGTGAATGAACACCCTTATTGAGCGGTCCATCTCGACGTTGGTGGAGTTTTTGTCAAAGCCCATAGCTCAGAACAAGGTAAACCATAAGACTTGGAATGGTGAGGGCTTGACAAACACAACGTAGTACTATTTTTGTATATAGCTGGAAACTTAACGAATATATCAGGCTTAGAAAATGACTATTCAGAAAGTGCTCTATTATTTGCTTGATTTCTGTAACCCTATTTATTACATCATGTCTTAAACTTCTCCAGGTGCTTCACTGGGGACTCACTGTTAGGAGGGTCAGCGTTCAGGCTCACTAGCTTGTCCTGGTTGGTGACAACCCCGCTGGCCCTTCCTGTGGCGGTCTGGCTATCATCTATTTTCATGCACTATGGTCTTGATGTATTCTGCACTATCCAACCTATATTCTTTGTCTTGAACTTACTTGAAAATTTGATAAAAGCCAAAGACTCCCCAGAAAAAGGTAGACATATAAGTGTCACATTCAGTTTTTAGAGGTCATAACTTCCTGAAACCCATCCCTGAATGGCAGGGTACTAAACCAGGAGCTTGATGATATACACACAGACTCACCATCTCCCTTTCTTTGACATAAAAAAGTCAAGAGATAGCCATTTTATACTAACTTTTTTAAGCAGAGGAGGAGAATATATGAAATTCCGAAATGCTCACGTTCTTTTTTGCTGGGTCTTGTGGAATATTTAAGAATTTGAATGGATTGTAGTAATCATGGAGAGTGATATTTTATTTTTCTTAAAAACTTCAAGGCACAGTCTTATTTTATTCTCAGTAAGCCCATGCCAGCTGTGTTATTTTAATCATTACAGGCAGAACTCCCTTCTGAATTCCCAAAGGCATTTAAATGTGCCTGTTGGTTGTATGCAATACCTTATCTGTAAAAACCAGGTCAGATTCTATAGAGGAATTTATCTTGCAATTAAGTGATGTAATTTCAGAAGCAGAGGGACTCTTGGGAAGCAGCATTCCAAAAGGTTAATGACCTTCATTGACCATCCAGCCCACATTCAGAACACATCTTGTTGACCCACTTGAGTTTTCTTCATTAGTGATCTGCTTACCTTATTGTTTAAATTCAGTTTTGACTTCCTAGGATCTCCCCTTTCTCATTGCCTTTGGAGAATTTATGGATGGGATGGGAAGGAGTCTCTGGGCCCATCATTTGTAGAAGGCTGGAGAGTCTCGCATCGTTCACCCTGTTTTATAACTTCTGCACCTGACCTATTACCCTAGTTCTCCAGAAAGCAATCTGGATTAGATCAAATTGTACTTAATATTCAAAGGTCTAGAAGAGCCTACAATGCTCATTTATTAATTTAACCAAACTTGGACACTCATAATAATACATGTAATTCTATAGTCCCCTATGAAATCACAAAATCTAAATAGGTTTGAAAACAAAGTTTTCATCTAGTTTATTTGACAGCAAAACCTGACCTGAACTTTGTGAGGGTATTTATAGTCTGTATATATCCCACTTAGTATAAATATATTATACATTTCATGGAGAAATATTAGTAAAACAATATTATAAGCAATACTTTGTAAAGTTCTAATAATTCTGAATCTGAAATAAACCATTGGATGAAAGTTATTTGCAATTATTTCCTGCAATAATGCTCTATTTTATGCCCAGATTTAGGAATATATAAAACCCTATTTTACTTTTGAAAATAATTTGTTGTACAACCACCATGTATATTAGATACTGATGTATATATATATTCCTCAAGAATTTGAATATGTGTTATATTAAGAAAAATAACTCAAAACTTGGAACCAAGCAAAAAAGGATTACCAGAGAAATTTTTCAGGGAATTATTGAGTATTCTTTAGCAGAGAATCAATAATCTCTCCAGAAATTACACAGAGGTGTATAACTTTGGTTGACTTTCTATTTAACTAGGCTTTATTTATAACGATGAAAATAGAGGTTAATTAATAGAAAATAAGAATGTTAGTGATTCTTTTCTGAGAACATTGCAAATGATTCTGATCACAGCAAAGCAAATGAACTTTGTCCAATAGATTCAATTAATTTTCATCAATTAGAAAAGCTATTTCCAAATATTAGTTTGTTGCCCTGTATGATAAAAACCAGTTTTGCATCTACTAAAAAAGTGATTTCAGAATGACTTTGCCTGACTGCCTGTATGTAAATCTTTGTTGCTCAAATTCTTTTTTGAACTAGGTATAGCATTTTTATGGTCCTTTTATTAATTGAGTTGAGTAAAATCTTTGACACACACTTATTGTATATTTACGTGAGTGACATGTTGCTAACTTTTTGAAAAGTGTTTTCACTCTAGGAACTCATATATTAGTGGACCAAATAGAAGACTTGGAAAACCATAAAGGCAGTTTACATTAAATGATAAATTATCAGTGTGGATTTGAGAGGCAGGGGTAGAGTTTCTGGATGACTGTGTTTTTCATCTATTCTACATTGTCTTTTATTCATTTAATGCAGATAATTCTCATTTGCATTCTGGAATCAGAGGAAGGGAACACAAACACACGTGAGGCACACTCTCTGTCCTGGAGTTAACAGTCGAGTGTAGGAGAAAGACATGAACAAAGTAATGCTAATGGGTAGGGAAGAGAATGACACTTGAGACCTTACCGTATCCTTGTTTTACATTTATTATAATGCTTTATATTAACTATTTTTATACCTAAAATTTTGTACAAAATTTACCCCAATTTTATAATTGGGACGTGGACAACCAGCTAACTGCTGTAATAGTCATGAACAAGAAGCAATGAAATTGAGAAAAAGAAATTGAGACGAAAACATTTCCTTCATCTCTATTAGTTCATTTTGTTGACTAAATTCAGGCCAAATCCTGCCCACAAAGGCCCACAGAATGGGAAGCTTGGCATAGACCTGCTATAATGAGGACAATGTGTCACTGCAGGACTCTTGTCAGGTTTGGAATCAATCAGGACCAGCTCCTTGTTGGAAAGCCATAAATTTGGAAGATCAGAGACAGGTAAGGTTAGTTAAATTCCTTGGGCTTTCAGTCTTCAGGGCTGCTCACAGCCTTAGGGTATCTGGTATTTGAGATAGGGGTATGGAGTAGCACCTGAAGTTGGGTTTTACTTGGGAAAGCATCAGGGATTGGCACCCCTGCCTCCACCCACCATGCTAAAGAGGGTTTCAGAAGGTAGACTTTAAACATTGGCAAATATTGACAGAAATGAAGGTCATGGCAAGACCATTGGCCTGCATCTATTGGTGGAAGCCTGAAGTTCAAAGGGACTTGTCAACTGGATTTGCCTGGGCAATTTCTGAAACTAAGTTTTAAAACTGGCAGCTCTTTTACTACCCCTTTGTGGTTTTACAAAGTCCCTCCCTGTGCCAGCTTCCTTACAGCTGTTGTTTTTTCCTGTTACAAGATTTTTTTCTTTCATTTTTTCCAAGGAAGAGGTATCAATACACCTACTTCCCTAGGAGACCGGTGGTTGGTTCGTCTGATCATAAGCAGTATTAGAAGATCTGTTTTGATCCAAACCAGGTGTCTTGGCTGGGTTAATTCCAGCCTGGGTCAAGCAATTGATCACAAGATGTTTTTTCGGTTTGCGTGCTATCTTGTGGTCGTGTGCCTGATTTCTGGCTCAGGTGGTACGTATACTTTTTTTACGCTCAATTTTCAAGGCATTTGATATCAGTTTGTAGGTTATGAAGCATTCTGTCTAGGGTTCTAATAAAATTTAAATCAATGAAATGCATTTGCCTTATTGAAAAATCTCAGATTACTTGGCTGAATTCTCTGAACTACATTAGGGGCTTAGTAAATATTTAATGACAATTCTGCTCTGTCAGTGGGTGGCTACCTGTTTACTTTTGCCTTCCGTTCTAGGAGCAAAAACAGTACTGGTGTCAAAATCTGGAGAGGCCTTATATGTTTTAAACTCCAGGACTGCCATTTGGAAAGGGGATTGTTTCTTTAGGAGTGGACAACTTATGGCTGAATTTGAGTGAAATTCCTCTTATCCTTTTGAAAACAAATCTTTGGGAATTCTTGGGTAGGGAGAGATGTGGATGGACATGGACATGGAAGAGTACAAGGAGGCAGAATCACTAATCCAGCAAAAAGATAGTCAGAGTTGGGGTAGGGGATCTAATAAGGGCTTCCTCACTGCACATGATGTCCCAGGTGAATCTGTTTCCATTTTCCTTCCAGCAGAGAGCTGTCCAGAACTTCCCCCAGTGGACAATAGCATATTTGTTGCAGTAGAGGTGAAAGGACAAATTCTGGGGACTTACTTTTGTCTTAAGGGCTACCACCTGGTAGGAGAGAGAAACTTTTTTTGCAACGCCTCTAAGGAATGGAACACCTCCACTCCCAAGTGCCGCTGTAAGTTTAATCTTTCTGCTTCTTTGTCTCTCTTGACATCCCACTGTGTTCTTTCACATCCTGTCTCCAGTAGTCCATGTTAACACTTTATAAGAAAAAATTCCCAACTTCTAGGAATCCATTTTTAATCCATTCTAGTGGTGGAACTTCTTTTAGATGGTACACGATCAGCTCTTACAGACTCAATCACCCCTACAAGAAGGAAAGAATTTGTCATATAATAAAATGACTTTTGGGGGGATATAATTTGCTTAATATCATACTGCCTTAGAATTTTTGTATTATAAAAATTTAAAAAATGTTACAATATTATATTATAAAATTTTTAAACTTACACAAAAAACAGATGAGGAAAATGAACTCATATGTACTCATCACCCAGCTTCAACAAGTATCCACACACGACTAATCTTTCTTCATCTACAATTCTGCTTTGCATTATTATTTTGAAGTAAATATATCATACCATTTTATTTCATTATCATGTAACTTTGAACTGGGAAATATTTATGTTCTCATTTTACAAATGTGATAACTGAAATCCAAGTGATTTATTTGCTCAGGTTCACAAAACTCATTTGTGCTGTCTGTAGAGATGGAGAAGAAGTAGTCCATATTCTCTTTATTATTATTATTTTTAGGAATAGTTGGATTAGTTCTCCTTTATACCCAGAATAAAACACACCAACATGTTTGCTTTTTATTCATATGACCAAATTCGCATCTCTCTGTATTCTCCCCTGTTTTTCCACTTGGGAGAACAAAATGAAGTTTAAAATGATAAATAATGCATAGATTTGGCTGAATAAAGGGGAAGGAAACACTTTCTTCAAACATAGGCTCAAGAGTTTTGAGCAATGTTTTACATAACAGGATGATGAACATGCTATTGGTAATTTCCAATTATATGCTTAATTACTTTTAGAAGTTCAACTGCCAGTTGTCACTCTTGTGCTTGACCAAGACTGTTTCTGCCTCACTTAGGCCAACCCACTCATTTAGGTAACCCAATGCAGTACCACATCCTGCATTGGTATGGTTTGGTACCATGTACCAGTCCCCACTAAAAAAGTGCACTTTTAGTTGTAATTTCCGGTTTTGTCAATGAAGCCTGGGAGAGGTCTAGTGTTAGCTGTGGTGGGTTTCATCCTGGCCCTTTCAGATCACTGCCTGTTTTCCTCTCCAGTGGGCCACTGTCCTGACCCTGTGCTGGTACATGGTGAGTTTAGTCCCCTGGGGCCTGTGAATGTGAGTGACAAAATCACATTTAAGTGCAATGAGCACTACATCCTCAAGGGCAGCAATTGGAGCCAGTGCCTAGAGGACCACACCTGGGTGCCTCCCCTTCCAGTCTGCAGAAGCAGTAAGTACAGTAGAAACAAATGCAAATTCCAAAGATGCTGATCAGAAGTGACACTTAAGGCATTTGCCACATCTCTTCAATACTTTCCTCTTTTTTTATATCTGGGAAGGGTTTAGAATCTAAAAAGTCAACCAGGAAGCAAGTGTAGCCCACAGAGCAGAGCCTCAGCTCAGGTAGTGTATTACAGTGAAGTGAGCAGCATCTGAATAGTAAACAACACTTTTTTTCTTTTTTCAACTAGGATTCCTATCCTACTAGGTCCAATATAGGGTAGTTTGGGACATCTATTTTTTTTTTAATTTCAAGATACTGACTTAAAGTTTTTATTTGAAAAATACACAAAAATAGAAAAAAAGACCATAACTCATCCATTACAAAATTATATAAAATAAGAATTGAAAGTACCTTCTCTATCACTATACGCACAGCTGTTAGAGGTCATTAGTTGAATGTGTTTATTTCATGACTTTTTCTTATATTTATGCAGACATTTTTTACTGCTATCTCCCTGAGTAGGGTGATTTTTTTTATTGCTGTTCAATTACAATTGTCCCTATTTTCCCCCCATTACTCTCCCCTTGCCCTACCCACACCCATCTCCCACATTCAATCCTCACCGCCCCCCATTTTCTTTGTGAGTCCTTTATACATGTTCCTATGCAGATGTATTAAATAAACGCATGCAAACACATACTACTACACACGTATATACCTACAAAAATGGGACTTCATTATACATATTTTAAAAATTGCTTTTTTATATAACAATATACATGGAAATCTTTTAAAGATCAGTATGTGTAACTCTATTTTCTCCTTTTTAATAACTGCATGTAGATATGCCATAACTTATTACACTTCTCTCATATTGATGGTTATTTTATTTTCATATTTTTGCTACTACAAACAATGCTACAATATTGTTATATGTATATATACACATACATAAACCTTTATATTATTTCCATAGCATAGATTCCTAGAATGATTGCTGACTCACAGGATATCATTGGTTGCAAAATATACTTAACAGGTCCAAAAATTCTCCTACAAACTTCATTCTTGAATACAAAATAAATATGAGAAATCAATGTTTTACTTTCTATTAATAATTATTAGGCAAATACTGAACTGTAAAAAAAGTCCATTCATGAGGCCTGTATGAAAATTTACTGAAGGACATAAAATAAGACTTGAGTAAAAGAACAAGTATAAAGGACACATGGACAAAAACTATGGGGGGGTGGAAATGGGAGGGAGGTGGGGAGGTCTGGAGTGGCGGGTTCGGGTGAGAATAAAAGACAGAAAACTGTACAAGATCAACAATGAAAATAAAAATTAAAAAAAAAAAAAAAAAAGAAATGTAAAAAGCCAAAAAAAAAAAGAAAGCTATGCCATGGTCCTGTATGGGCAAACTTGATATTACAATGTAACCCTTACCAGAATTTTAAATTTAAAAAAATGAAACAAAAAATTAGTTTAAAAACCTAATTTGGAACAGTATATACCTTAATACTGCAAATTTATTTATTTAAAGACAATTTTTTAAAGAGTAGTTTTACAATAGAACTGAGAGGAAGGTACAGAGATTTCTCATATACTCCCTACCCCTACACATATGTAGCCTCCTCCATTATCAACATAACTCACCAGAATGGTACATTTTTTACCAAGGATGAATCTACATCAACACATGATCACCTGAAACCTGTGGTTATGAGGTTCACTTTTTGTGTTGTACATTCAGTGGGTTTGGACAAAAGCACAATAACATATCCATCATTTATAGTATCAGACAGAGTCTTTTCGCTGCTCTAAAAATTCTCTATGCTCTGCCTATTCATCTCTCTACTTCTCCCACCACTCTCAAGCACTGATATTTTGATTGTTTGAATAGTTTTGCCTTTTCTAGAATGTCATATAATTGTTATCGTATAGTATGTAGCCTTTTCAGATTTGCTTATTTCTCTTTATAATATGCATGTAAGGTTCATCCATGTCTTTTCATGGCTTGATAGCTCATTTTTTAAATTGCTTAATATTATGTCATTTCTGGATGAACCACGGTTTATTTATCCATTCACCTCTGAAGGGCATCTTGGCTGCTTCCAAGTTTTGGTAATTATGGATGGATAAAACTGCTGTAGACATTGTGTGCAGGTGTTCATGTGAACATGTTTTTAACTCCCTCAGGTAAGTACTGAGGGGTCAAATTGCTGGATCATATGGTAAACAAGAACCTTAGGGATACATTTAGTTCTGTAAAAAAAGTTTACAGATAGAAAATTCCAAAATTAGCCCAGACTATTTACATTTTTCAATAAAAAAATTATGAAATAATATGAAACCATACTAATAATTAGAGAAATAGATGTTAAAATTAGATAACAATTTTTACTGATCAGATTAGCTAAAAATTGATTTCATCTAATACTATTCAATATATGAGGCAGTAGCCACTTAACTCAGTGAAAGTGATATCACGCTGTGGATGCATTTTGGCAATAGCTATTAAACTAATAAATAGGCAGTTTAAAAGTACAAACTATATATATTATTTAGAAAGTGTAGGGTTACTTAAAACTTACATATATACTTCATACTGTTAAGTTAAAATATATAAAATTATTTACATCATTAGCTTGACACAGGTTTAAAGTATTTATTTTTTTTGTAGGCTCTATTTTACTCTCCTTTAATTCAGTAGTTCCTGTCTTAGTTCCAAAATTCAGGATCTCTGTACCTTTGTTAGTTCATTGCCTGATTCTAGGGAGAGCTCCATAGGTCCCCAAATAAAGCAGATTCTTTTCTATTCAGATCCCAAGATCCACATCATCTCCTTCAGTTCAAAACTGTACCTTATCCCTGGCCTGTGTGGCTCAGTTGGTTGGAACATTGTCCCATAACTAAAAAGTTGGGAGTTCAATTTCTGGTCATGGTCATACCTATGTTGTGGGTTCACTTCCCAGTCCAAGTGCATACAATCCCTGGTCCAGGTGCATATGGGAGGCAACCAGTTGCTGTTTCTCTCTTTAATCGATGTTTCTTTCTCTCTCTCTCTCTCTCTCTCTCTCTCTCTCTCTGCCTTCCTCTCTCTCTAAAAGCAATAAAAAAAAAAATGTCCTCGGTGAGGATAAAAAAACAAAATAGAACAAAACAAAAAACTGTACCCTTAAGTCACCAGGAAAACCCAATCTAAACTGGAGTTCCTTAATCAACTCATTAAAATTCTTTTTCCTTTTCTCTTTCGAACTCAATTTTTGATCTCTTAGCAATGCTCAAGCAATGTATCTTTGTTGTAAAAAAAATTCAGAAAGTAAAAAAAGGAAACATATAATTACCTATAAACTAACAATCCAGGGATAACAGAGTACTTTCATATATAATTTTCAGTCATTTTTGTTCATATATGTTTGTGTAATGGTGTTTTACAAAAACAGTATTATACAGGGCCCAGCAGAAGTAAGGCTTGCTTGAATGTGGTGGGCAGGGTAATAATCTGGGTGTAATAATTTATAGTTTTAATTTGAACCATATGACCTAAAATGTCACATAGTGTGCTTGAGTTTGATATTGTTATGTTACAGAATTCCATGCTTATGATTTTGTAATTAAAAAAGGGGCATTATTTGTGCTGGACCCTGTATTTTACATACTCTTTTTATGTTTTGCTGTTTTTACTCAGCTATTTGTGTTGAAGACCTTTATGTTTCAGTAAATAATTACACCTATGTAATATATTCTTGATTTCGTCTTTTATCTTGATCAATATATTTAGATTCAGTCTCAGAGCTGAGACTACCTTCGAGATAATATCACTTAACCTGCTCAACTCATAGGTTAGGAAGGAAGCCAAGAGGGACAGAATCACTTCTTTCATGCCACGTGGTTATTGGAAGAGCCAGAACCAAAACTCACAACATCTAGTGCCTCCTCCAGCTCTCTTTCCACAGTTTTATTACAGACTCATTCTCAATGCTCCTAGCACTGTTCTTCTCTGATGAAGCTCTCACATTGTATAATTTTGTCCCACAGAGGATGTCAACCTCCATTTGAGCTCACAGTATTTATCTCCTATGTCAGGGAGTTATTTCTTCCACTTCTACTTATGATCTAAATTTTCTTTTCTTGTACATTGGTGGTTAGCATTTCTATAACTTAAACTTCCTTTCCTTGAGCTCCTGCCAATCAGAAGATACTCTCAAATCACTAATGACTTAGGGTGAGCCAGGAGAGGTCTTTTCTATGAACAAATATGATTTTGACCGGAAGGAAATGAATGGAGACTATGTCCCTAGATCCTGTGTGCACTGCTATGAAGATGGCAGGTGCTGGCATAGACAATTGCACTTAGGGGATGCTGTTAATTGAGTGTAACTGGACTTTAAAACTGTTAATCCTATACCTCTGTCTCTCAGGACACTGTGGCCCTCCTAGGAATCCAGCTCATGGCTCTTTTGAGGGAAGCGATTTCAGCTCAGGATCTACCATTAGTTATAACTGTGAAGAAGGGTAAGTGCACACAGCCTTTCAGATACAAGATCTTGCCTACTAACTAGTAGCATTGTTTTGGGGAATGTCTCAGTCAGTCTCAAACTAGTCCCCTGATTTCCTGCTGCTCAAGATTCTGAGCTCATTCTAATTTTGAGAGCTGCCTTAGCTCACTTCCAGCTCCACCCAATCAGTAGAAGATAGACTAATTCTCCTGTTTATTCTAATTAAAGTATTACTTTTTTTCTCATTCTATACCCCCAACAAACTTTGCAGTCAACTCTCATGTTTTTTTCTGATTAAAAGCTGCATGTCCTTTTTAGCCAGTTCACTAAGATTATTCAAAGGCTGTCTCTATTTAGTTTTCTTTTTAGAACACAGATCATAGATGGCTTTTAAAGTTACTAAATACAGAGCTTCTTCCTTTACCCTCCCCACCCAAAAACTGTTTGTGCAAGCACACTATTCAGAATCTGTCACTTCTGCATGTTATACGGGTTGACTCATCACTTGGGTCCTCTCCACACCTCAGGGGAGTGGTTTTACTTCATTACTGCTGTGTAATACTGAAATAACTTAAGCATGCCTTTTGTATCAGGGGCAGAGGGGTGGGTTCTATCACAATATGAAACATCGAGATACAATAACACTAAACCAGCCTTTTGCCTAGGTCAGAAGGTGGAAAGGCTTAGTGTTGTTGCCATTCTAATTCCTGCTCAGATACCGTTTGGTGGGCACACGAGACCAGCAATGCATTGATGGAGAGTGGAACAGTGAACTTCCAGCCTGTGAATTGATCCAAGAAGCTCCCAAACCAGCTCCACAGACTGAGTGTGCGAAGGCACTTGTAGGTAGTAGGCTCTTGCCTGTCTTGTTCACAGCTGTATCTCCAGGGCCTGGCATTGCTTCTGGCACATGCTTAGTAAATATCTGTTCGATTTGGGATGTTTTTGAATGGGTTGGGCTTGGCCTGATTGTAGAATGGGGCTCGTAAACTATTAACTTACTTTTTTATATATTGTAGTTCCCATTTGCCACCACTATCACTAATACTCACTGGTAGGAGTTGTTGTCTTCTGTGCTTTATAGAGCAAGGAACATAAATAAACTCATGTCTTTGACTTGAAAGTATTGCTGTGAAAAGTCTCTGAAGTTCTTCTAGACTCTAAAACACAGTGATGGATCTATTTTCATTGAGGCCTCTCTTTTAGTTTATATTAATTCCTGGGATACTAATAAGTATATTTAAGCATCATGTTTAAGACCCACGTCCCTACTTAAGTTAGTCTGGTTCTGAGCCCCTCCCTGTTCAGGGACCTGTGCACTACTCATCTTCAGGGTATCAAGCTGGGTCTCAGTTCTTTAGTTGTAATTTACACTTTTTTTTTTCTTTTTTCAGCTTGCCTTTAAAGAGAGTAAAGAACTTTGCAAAGCCATAGAGGACTTTGAGCAAAGATTAAAGGAAAGTGGCTTAACAATGGAAGAAGTAAAATATTTTCTGGAAGTGAAGAAAGCTGAGTTGAAGGCAAAATGTTTTCCTGACATTGTATCTGAGCATACTGGGTAAAGAAAATGCACCTATGAATAAATTTTCCTCTTGGTTCTGAAATCGGTTTTGGAATTTTCTTTCATTGGACTGAAAAGCAACTTCACAGTGATCAACTGCAGTTGTATAGTGCACTGTGTGCGTGCATGTGTATTGAATGGGAAGATCAAATATGGTGGTTGTCTGTTTAAGAATTTGCAACACATTAATGGAGAGTGAAGGGTTTATTTTCCTGTTTTTGTAAAGGAAGTGGGAAGCTCAGATTATAGCTAAGAGGTGTGCCTCATATTAATATGAGATAGGAATGATGAGGCAAAAATTAACCTCAGATCTCTCAAAGGAGATGGGCCAAGAGCCGTTTCCTCAATGGGCTTTTATTGAGTTTGTTTTGCACAGGAATACAGGTAAAGCTCATGAATCATTATCAGGCAGTAAGGATCAAACAATAGATAACATACAAAGAACTCTGAGGGCCTATTTTGAGTCAGGGTCAGATACCTAAATGGCCATAAAACTTTGAGGAACAAACTCACTTCTTGCTTGAACCCTTACCATTTAAGCGAGAGCATTCTAAACCAAGCAGGTTTCACCAGATTTTAAATATTCTTTTTTAGGCCTGGCCCTAGGGAACTGGCCCTTTCCAGCACAGGGCTGCACCCACCACAGGCATTGTTTCAGGCTTAAGGCATTGTTTCAGGCTTAAGTCAGGCAGGGGAAGTAAGGCAGCCAAGAGATTAGGAGACTTCTCAAAGACAGAATGAGGACTCAGGCTATGTCAAAGCTAAGGCGCAAGGGTCCATCACCCCTTTTGGCTATAGCCCCCCAAGTCCTTCCCTAGGGCCTCCCCATGATCATGCCCATCTTAGGTTGTTCCCCCTTGAGGAATCTTACCCATCATAGGGGGCCAGGCAAGGTGAAGTAAAAGGAGCAGAGGCGGTGCCCCTGCCAGGGAGATAAGCTTTGTCTCCTTAGTGGCTTATGGTCCCAAGGTCTCTCACTCAGCTTTAGCCACAAGGGGGTTACAGCTTCTGAAACCAGGCAGAGCAGTTCCCAACAACTAGGCACAGATGAAAACAATTGTCTTAAATGGTGAAATTATAGGTGTTTATTCTTTTAAACTCCTTTAATGTTTTAAATTGAGTTTTTAATGTTAATTTTTAAGAGATTCTATGAAGAGGCAGGGAGGATGGGGCCTGTTTAGAGAATAGCACATTGTCTGAATTGGCCTGGTTAAAAAATGCGAAGTGATGAGAGAAAAGGCTAGAAAGATCCATTACAGTGAGTTTACAGAGACTTTTAAAGGGTATGTTAGAGAAATTAAGCTTTAATTGGTAGGCAGTGGGTAGAGATGAAAGACTTTCAGGCAAGGAAATGATAAGGGCAGAGCACAATATTTCTCTCATTACAGTAGGTGGAAGTAGGAAAAGAACTGAAACAGAGAATCCCCTGCAATAGTCCACACGAGAGATAATGATGCCTGAACTGGTCTGATGGCAGTAGAAATAGAAAAGAAACAGCAGACAGGAAAGACATTGCAAAATCCAGTAAGAACAACAAACGTCAACTGAGCGCTGGAGGATGAGGGAGAGGAAGGGTTTGAGGTGAGCCTGAAATTTTATTCCTGGGAGCTTGGATTAGTGTTGGGATGAGAAGGTGAAGCTTCTGGGCATGAAACAAGAAGTTCCCATTTGGATGTGCTGAATATAAGGTGCTTGTAAGATGTCCCATGGGCAACAAAAATATGAATCTGCATTTAGGAAAGTAGTCAGAGATAAAGATGTGGTTATGGGATAGTTCTCTTGTGGGGAATAGTTAAAACCACAAGAGTAGGTAGGGTAAATGAAGATGTGAAGAAACTGGTTTTAAAAAGAACCAGCTATATTTGGATATGAGAAGGAGGAAGTGAGGTAACAACAACTAAGAGCAATTAGTAAGATTGGGGACTCAGGGAAGGTTAGGGTGATGGAAGCCAAGAAGAAGAGGGTTTCAGAGAGGAGATGATGGGCAGTGTTCTGAGCTGCTGAGAAAATCATAAGAGATGAGTTAAAGGAATTTTGGATTTGGAAACAAGAGCAGGCCTCAAAGAGGTCTGCCCGGAATGGTGCAAGCAGCCAGATGGGAAGGCCCAAAAGCAGGGGTGTGGAGTGGTTGGTGAGAAAGAGTAGGGAAGGAACATAGAAGCCTTTTTTGAGAAGCTGAGCATCTCACAAAAGAAGAAAAATGGTGTTTGAAGTTTCAGCAAGATTAAGGAAACATTTCAGAATGAAAGACACATTGAAATAAGGAAAAGAACAAACAAATCTTCTGAAGCAGGAGTGAATAGGAGAGAAAACTTGAGGTGGAGAGAAGCTAATGTAGAATGATTTTTTTAGTACTTTACTACTTTAGGAGACAAGGTCATGTGCTGAGAGTTAGACAATTTAGTGACTAGAGAGAAAAATTTAAACCAGTCACTGTGGAAAGTAAAGAACTCCAATAGATTGGAAAATGGTATTGTGAATGGTAACTTTAAGGTGGTATTTCCTCTAGATTAGCTCTTAAAACTGTGCAATCTGTAATCTCTCTTTGTGCTCATTCTCTTCAAATCAGGAAATCAATCTCACCTTTGTGACTTGGCCCATGTTCCTTCTTACTCTAATATCTTTCTCATTTTCATCTGATAATTTCTGCTTTTCATTCAAAGCTCAGCCCAGATGTCTTATCTTCTGTCAAAACTCCTGCGATGGCCCTGGCTGGTGTGGCTCAGTGGACTGAGTGCCAGTCTGTGAACTAAAAGGCTGTCAGTTTGAATACTGGCCAAGGTGTATGCCTGGGTTGCAGACTAGGCCCCTGGTTGGGGGCATGGGAGAGACAACTAATTGATGTTTCTTTCCCTCTCTTTCTTCCTCTCTTGCTGTCTTTCTGCAAATAAATAAATAAGTATAATCTTTAGAAAAAAAATAAAAATAAAAATAAAAAGCAAAGTTGTCAGGATAATGTCAGGATTCGGGATCCTTCCTGTATCTATGTGATAACAAACATGACTGGCCGTTCATTGCATTCTTCTGAGAAGCACTCATGGCACACTAACTTCTGGAAGTCATTTAGTGCCCAGCATTTAGGAGTAGTAGGGGTGGTAAGTAGTTAACATTCACTGAGTACTAGTGTTGTTGCAGGCAACTTGGTGCACATCAGGAACTCAGGAAATGTGTTAAATCCCCCACCTTTTGTACTTTCTTGGAGACCACCATAGGGCAAGGTCAACCATAGCTCACTGAGCCCCAGGAAAGCCTGCTGGACCTAGCATCGTGGAAAGTGGATCATGTTTGTCCTGCTAGCCAAGGTTTCCAGGCCAGCTTGATTACATCTTTTATAACCTCTTGTGTTTATGAAAAGAAAAAAAGAATTCTGGCATCAAATTCATATTACATTTTCATTTAGGGGAAATGGTTGGCAAGGAGAAAATAAATGATTGCAACATATTATTAAGAATGAGGGCTAGTGAAGAGGAAGGAGATTAGGTAAACACTGGTGCTGTATTTCTGTTGTTAATCATTCACAGGGGCCAGTTGAATCTGCTCATCCATTTTTATTAAGCCCTCTCTGATCAGCCAACCACATGACTGGAATTCTGGGACTTTTTGGTGGAGCAATTTCTAGCAAACTTCAGGGTTTTCTGGTAAGCTATTATCTAGGGAGGAACTAGGACTATTAGAGATCAAGGAAGTTTTCTTCCTTGAGAAACTATTTCCCAAGGCACCGTGATAGAATCTTCTACTTCTTCTTCAGCTACCTGCAGGTCAGTGGATTACTTAGGGTGTCTTGGGGGAAAGGCTGGTGGTTTGGCCCTTTGAGGAGTGCACGATTGGAAGGATAAGACAGAGACAAACACTTGGGGATGTTTTCAGCAGAAATCTTTTCAGGAGTACTGCATTAGTGTATAACATGACTTGAAGAGTAAGTTTAACCCCACTGAGCCTCAATTTTTAATTATAAATGGGGGAATAATAATATATACTCGTAAAGTAAAATGAAATAGAAAAGAAGATATTGCTCTTGTTATTGCATGTAAAAGTCAAGTGTGTTGGCTTGTTGCTTTTCACCATGTATCCATGTAGGAAAGTTGAGTCAGGAAGTAAGCCAGACCTCCCAAAGGGGGTCAAAGGAGTCCTGGTTTTCATAGTCTACATTCTGAAAATTGGTGCAGTTTCCCTTGGAAGTTTTATTAACTCCACTAGATCTCCTTTACCATGGACAGTAAAAATCTTTAGATTTGATAATAAGGAGGATATTGTTCAGTCCCCTGTTAGTTTCTGAAGCTAGAGGCCTTAGTCTTCCTTACCTCCTTTCTCTCCCTTGCTCTTTGAATACGGCAATGTTGGTTACCATTTCTTCTTGAAATGCTCTTTTTGGTTGGGCAGGACATAGTACTATCCTGGTCTTCATTTTAATTCTTTTTTTTTTTTTAAGATTTTATTTATTTATTTTAGAGAGGGGAAGGGAGGGAGAAAGAGGAGGAGAAACATTAATGTGCAGTTGCCTCTCATGTGCCCCTTGTTGGGGACCTGGCCTGCAATCCAGGCATGTACCCTGACTGGGAATCAAACTGGTGACCCTTTGGTGTGCAGGCTCACACTCAATCCACTGAGCCACACCAGTCAGGGATCATTTTAATTCTTAAGCCGCTTTTCTTTTTGTTGACTCCTGTCTTGTCTCTACCTAGAGTGATACAAGGAGAATAAAAAGTAGAGTAGGATAAAAAGAAGCATCAAGAAGGTTTGTATTAAGTGTAGAGGTACATTTGAATATAATATAAACACAGGTGGAGCTGATAGACAAAGATGTTCTAGGATGGGAGGCAAAGTGTGGAAGCAAGTTCTTTCTGGAGTCTGAAAGTGGTACAATTGAGAATACAGGTGTAAGCAAGGAGACACTCCACCTGAGACTGGAGAAAATATTATCCCAAATTTTAAAAGGAGTTGTTTAGATAAAATACACTAACTTAAAAGAGTAATCTTTAATGGAAGAAGAAATTTGGGGGCTGAGGATTTTCTCAGTGCCTCTCAAATTTTACTGCATTGGCCAGTGCTGGCTATGGCTCCTGAGTTGGTTTTATTTCCATAAGAGTTTAAGAGATGATGATGTCACTGAAATCTGGGAGCATATGCTAGGGGAGTCATAGCTTTTCTGTGGGCAGTTTCAGAATTCTAGACTTTCGAGGGCATAAAAGATGATCTAAGTTTAATGTCATTGTTTTAATGATGAGGAATTGAAATCCAAGGAGCTGAGGTAGCTTCTATAAGACCACAGACTTAGGTGATGGTATTGCTGGGACTCAGACCCAGGTCTTCTCAGCTTCCAAGTCCCAGCCTCCTTCTCCACACTCTGGGGCCTGCTGAGTTCTGTGCAGGTTCTGCTGAGGGGCCACAAGGAGTGGGCTGGTGGGCCAAAAGGAGTGGGCTGGCGAACCACAAATGTTGCACCTGGCCAACAGAGCTACCACACATCCTGAGAACTAGTAAGTGAGAGCACCTCTTCAAAATTTACAAAGCACTTCGCACACATTATTTCATTGGGTCCTCAGGAAGGCAGTTAGTTGTTCTTAAGTGGAAACTAAATTGCGTTTCATTTATTTCACATTTATTGGATAACTATTTTTTTCCATATACAATAATAGCAGGTTGGGGCTAGAAATTCGAATGAATAACTTCTTTGTTTTCAAGAACTTACAATCTACTTCAGGAAGCAAAGGTGAATATAATACATGTGATGCTACTGTTAAGGTATCAGAAATATAAAAGAAACATAGGGGAACATAAAAGAAACTTATAATTCTTGGTGGTGTTGGGAAATTCTTCATCAAGGAGGGGACATAAGATCTCAAGGCTGGAGGTAAGAGCATTCATGAACAAGAGGCATTCTGTGCAAATGGCTGAAGGTGTTTAAAATAATTCCAGGGTGTGTTTTGGAAAAGGTAAGTACCTTCATGAAGTTGAAGCACAATGGTTTAAGTGAGCAGAAGCAGCGGGAGAGGTATGGGGACTTAAAGAATTGGGAACCATGAGAGTTTTTAAGTAAGTAGACTTTTAGGATTATAACACAGCAGTGTGGAAGCTGGGTACAAATGTTTGGAGGCTTTTGTGGTGGTCTAGGGTAAAGTGAAAGAAATGATGAGAACCTAAGCCTGGACTATGGAAGTGTAGTGTAGAAGAGAGCGAGAGATTCTACTGCTGTTTTGGCCAACATGATAGGACCAGGCTACTCTGAATTTGACAAGGGCCAAGAGCGAGGAGACTCAGGCCCTTGGATGGCTCAACCTAGGATGACTCAGGTTTCTGGTGGGGGAGGCTGTGTGGAGATTATTACTTCAGCTGAAGCAGAAAGCATAGAGGTCAAGTAGCTTTCAAAGGAAGATAGTACATTTAGTTTGGGATCTGTTGGATTCAAGGTGCCTGAGAGGTAGAAATAAAACAGTTGGAAATACTGATCTAAACCTTCAGTATGAAATCTAAGAAGTGGTTGCCAAGGCTAGGGATGGGAATGGGGATGGGAGAAATAGAGAGAGGCTGGTAAAAACATACAAACTTTGAGCTGTGGGATGCAGGTTTGAGGATCTAATGTAGAGCATGGTGACTACAGTTGATAATACTGTATTGTATAATTAACTTTGCTGGAGAGTAGAACTTAAATGTTCTGGCCAAAAAGGTCAAAGATAAATATGTGAGATGATGGATATATTAATTAACTAGATAGTGGGGGATCCTTTTGCAAGTGCATCTGCATGTCAAATCACCATCATGTATACTTTAAATAACCTACAATTAGTCACTTACACCTCAATAATGTTGAAATTTAAAAAAATTAAAGAGTCAAAAATTTTAGCTTTTTAGGATTGCAAAAGAAGAGGAAAGTAGTCATTTATTTCTGGATTTGCAAAAGCAAACAAACAAACAAAAAAACCCCAAAACAAAACAAAACAAAAAAACCCTGATAAATATTTATACCTTTCAAAAACAAATGTTAATTTAAATATTATCTCAGACAAAAAAAAAATTTGCTGAAATAACCAGTCAGAATTATAGACTTTTCTAGGGTTAAAGGTTACTTTCGATTGGCAAAGGTACAATTTCTAAAGTCCAGGCACAACTCCTTTCTTAGAAAAAACGTTTGCAAGGTCTGTTTCATGATGCAGATACCTGCTCTTCTGCAGCTGCAGGAAACAGAAAAAATATCTCCTTCTCATTTTGCTTTCTTTTGCCAACTTCTTCCAGGCTAAGCACTGGAGTTCTACTAGTTAGCAACGAAAACAAAGGAGGCAGGCCTGAATGGTTCAACTTTTACCTGGAAGGGAATAGGACAAGAATAAGATTTTTGTGAACAGTTGAGTTTATGGAGCGAATAAGGTTTTGTATCTGCAGGAGACAGTTGGGCCCAGAGGTATGAATGATTCATGGATGGTGATCGAAGTCATGGGAGCTGATGAGTCTCACCCAGGAAGACAGTTAAGGGTGAGGGAAGAAGCAGCCTGGGCCACTGAGTGTGGCTGTAGATCCCATTATTACCAAGGGCCACAGTGAAAACCCATCCAAGGGCTGGCCCAAGTCCAGTGGGCTTTCCTCTGCCCTGGGGCTTAAAATCCCAGATGATACAGCCACCTGTTGTTATAATTTTACATCATTATTATAATTCTGTCACTGTCTTTCCGAACATTCCTTTCAAATATTTATTACATGCCATCCATGCAAGCCAAGCCCCCTCTCAGCAATTCTGGGAGACATATATAGTTATTCTTATTTTATAAAATAGGAAACTGAAGCTTAGAGGAGTTTAGAGCACTAAGTATCTTGACCAGGGACACACAGTTCTCATGTAGTGAACCAGGATTCACTCCACATGACCTGGGTCTAACTCCAGAGTCTGTGACCCAGGGCCTGCCCATGTACTGTTCTCCCGGATCTATGACCTTGGCATGAGGCTGATGATAGAAATCCCACCTCACAGTGTAGGGTGTGGATGTGAGGCTGCCTTTTACCTCCTGTCATAACCTGAGCGGGGAGGAGCACTAGTTTTCATTTATTCCTCCCCTTTTTACTGTCCTCTGTTGAATGGTTCATTCCACGATGACTTCAGGTTACAGATGGGGAAGAGCCTCGATTTATAAGTGCTCCTCCCTCTCAGTGATAAAAGAGATCCTCAATCCATTCAATACAAATTCTGTAAACACACTTTTAGTAAGAATATCACCTGATAAATTGTTCATTAGGTTGAATTTAATATCTCTATCAGAAATGAATTTTGGAAAAATAAAATTCTATGGGTCATTACTCAGTGAAGCTGAGCCCCTCCACATAATGCGAAGGGCCACTGCAAACTTTTCCCACTATAGTGTGGGATAGAAACATTTTTAAGGGAAGTATTGAGGTGACACCCTTCATCTAAATGGACATGTGCTTAGTATAAATTATGGACACATGGGAGTATAGACTCATCTGGATCTAACAGAGTTATCAGAATAAGAGATAAAACCCAATATTTCACTTGGAGTGAACGTCATGTATTCCTTTAATGACAAGGAATATTTCTAATGCAAATTTGGTATATTGTTTTTTTCCCCAAGGGAAAGAAAGTGGTGGTGAAGACAAAAATGTCTTTCATGATTTTGCTTTAAACAAATTTCTAAATAATCTCATTAAGTAAAGAAAGTACATTGTATATCCCTATATATATATATATATATATATATATATATATATATATGTGTGTGTGTGTCTAGATATAGAATCATTTTTTTTCAAAGCTGAAAATTGCTTAACAGTTTATTGTCTTAGTTGACAGTTGTCATAAGAAACTCCCAAAACTATATATAGGGATTCAACTCCTTTTCTCTATCTCATTGTTTATCTGCGGTTTTTTTTTTTTTGTCTTGTTTTACATTTGTTCCTGCTTCTCTAAATTCTCTGACACTTCCTTGGTCAGATTATCTCTGTGGTTCACCTGGTTTTCTTAATCAATCTCCCTGTTCCTTCTCTTTGTTCAGTCTCTCATGTACACATATGACAGTGATCTTCTTAAAGCACAATGGGTTGTCATTCCTTAGGTTTAAAGCAAACAAACCACAAACAAAATTCAAAACAAAAAATGATGGCTCTTTATTCCCCAAAGAGTAGCATCCATAAATTCTTAAACTTGATTCAGACACACCTATAAGCTGGCCTCTCTGTAACAATCATCTCTCCATCTCAGACACTATTTTCCAGCCACATTGAAATATTGTCTACTGTTTCCCCAGTTTGTCCTGCAGCCAATCCAGTCTCTAACTTTTAAAGCACACTTAACTCAGATACAGCCACCTCCTATCTCTCCACTTGGAATCAATCTGTCTTTTTAGTAGAGCTCTACCACCTCCCCTTCCACTCCAGAAGCTAATTCACTGCCTTGTGTTGTAACATTTGTGCACATGTTTTTTCTTCTAGTATAGACTGTATTTTTCTTGAGGACATGGATCCCATTGCATTTATCCTAGTGCTTTATGAAAAGTAGGTATTCAATGACTTTATTAAATTGAGTTCTTTCAGCAGAAAAATGTTGGAGAAACCTCAGATCATGAACCCTTCGAGAGCTTCAAATATGACGCTTGATAGAAAGGGGAAAAGTACAGCCTGGCCCTTCCCTAGGCTGTGGATAGTCTTTGATCCAACTCTGTTCCAAATGACCTTGGTGGCTGCTCTACTGGCTACTGCTCTTGGTGAGTAATAAACAAGTTTAGATGGCAATAAACATTCAAGTTCATCCTCTTGTCCACTTTTAAGACTGACAAAGAGATACTTAAGGTTTTTTTGCAGAAATCCATCTTCAGCAACCAAGGGTTTATTTGACCAGGATTTTAGATTTACTTGAAATTTGGAATTTAAGGGGACTTGGAGTTACTTGGAATTTAGGGGAATTTGCTTTACCCATAAAAGAGGTAATTTTCTTTTTAGACACTTCTTGCTGGATTTCTTCTCCAGTAATTTCCCAATCTGTCTGCCAGCCATGGCTTGAGAAAAATTTATATTAGCTATCAGCCTGACTGAACAATTTTCACTGCCAGTGGGTTTACCCAGAATGGAGAGGGAAAGCAGGATTAAGGTTTTTATAATTCAAGGGCTTCATGTTTCTCCTTTTGTATCATTCAAGATCCAAAAGGTACAAAAAAGTAAAAATTAAAAATGTTATGTTTCTGTTGAGGGAAATTGTAGGGACTTTTGACCTTGCACAAATGCATCTGAGTCAACAGATATGGAAAATCTGACAGGCTGATGAAATCATGTCAGCCATCCTTTTAAAATAAATTATCTCATCTATAATAGAGAAAGGATGAAAAATTTCTGCCTTTTGTCATCATTTATCAGCAAACATGTATTACTAATCAGTCACTGAATTCACTGAACCATAGAGATACAGTAATAGGAGTTATTATTTTTCTTGATTAGAGGAGAAAAGAATGGTTCCTCCTCCAAACATCCTACTACTGAAAACACTAAGATGCTGCGTCCCAAGCCTTAACTTTTGGTGCTCTTTGTCATTTTGGTGTCCAGGTGATTGTGGTCCCCCACCCCATTTACACTTTGCTGCTCCCATAAATGAGTTGAATGAGACAAACTACAAAACTGGAACTGTTCTGAAATACAACTGCCGCCCAGGTTACAGTAGGACCAGTTCACAACCTACTTATCTTACCTGTGGGCGAGGAAGCAGATGGAACTACAATTTCTTGTGTGTTAGTAAGTATGATCATTTACTTTTCTTATTTGTGCTTTTTCCTTTTTGGCTAAGTTGTCTCAGGAGCAAAGCTTTCTGAATGCAAATGAAAATTTTTGGTCACTAAAAAATCACCCAGTTTGCTAGTAACTGATTTCAATATAACCATGTGCCACTTTTGGGAAAACATAAATAAGCCTACAAACAAATAAGTAAAATAGAAAAATTAGGAGCTACCTAGTGGCATTGGAGGAATAGACTTTTGTAAGTCTATTTTTTACAATGTTAATTCAATAAACAATTCTTGCAAAAATTAACTACAAATTCAATTTTAATATATTGAAAACCAAATTCACTCTTTACAAAATTATAAAAAGTTAAATGACTAGAAATTGGTAATACGGTTTCCAAAGAAACTTCACCCAGAATATCTGCTGTGCTTGGAAGAAGATGCTGTGATTCTCTCTCACATGAGAATGTTTTCTCTGATGTTTCTCCCATAATGAGGGAGCACAATCTCTACTGTTTTAGCCGTTCCTTTTGTGACCAAGGACATGCATTTGTGAGTGGTCGAAGTGCAAAGCCCGTGCCGCTGACATGGAATGCAGCAGAGCTCCTTGCTCAGTGTGGTGAACCCTTGACCAGAGGCTCCACCACCATCATGATCTAACTGACCATTTTTCTCTATTTGGTAAAATATAGCAGAAAAAAATGAGATCAATTAAAAATTTTTCCTCCAAAGTAAAAATTCGGTGAGTCTGGGTCAGAAAGAAGTTCCCGATCTTACTTTCTGGTCTTTCCGGAAGGAGAGGTCAAAGCTAATTAGTCTCCTTTGCTTTTTTCTTTTTTTTTTTAAGTATGTTTTATTGATTATGCTATTATCTTTTTCCCATTTTTTTCTCCCCTTTATCCCCCTTCACCCTGCACCCCCCAGCCCTCCAGCCTTCCCCCTCCCCACCTTAGTTCATGTCCATGGTGGTACATACAAGTTCTTTGGCCTCTCTGTTTCCTTTTCTAATGTCATATCTGTGAGTACCTGAAATCACTCATCCTCATTTTACCTTTTCTCACAGAGAAACAGTGCAGCAACCCAGGAGAATTACGTAATGGGCAAGTGATCATTAAGACAGATTACTCTTTTGGATCACATATAGAATTCAACTGTTTAGAAGGGTGAGTGCCAGGCCATCTAGAAACAATGCTTTAAAAAATCTTTAGCTAAGGTATTTACATATTTCAGAAATAAAACCAATGCGAAAGGTGTACATGGAATCCTTGCTTTCACTCTCTCACCACCCACCCCACTCATTCCTTGTCCTTAAACGGGGATCTACTCTTATTAGTTTTTTAATGCGTCTTTCTAGTGTTTACTTTTACAAATACAAGCTACAAAATTAGTAAATATTTTTATTTTGCACCTTTTCAATCACAAGGTACTTTTTAAAATCTTGCTTTATTTTTTTCTTATGAATATGTACGGCAGATATTGCCGTGTTTGTGTATAAAGAGGCTCCCCCTTAATTTCCTTTTACAACTGCATTAAATTTTATTGTGGGAAACGTCATGAATTAATAATCTCTGGTTGATCCAGGGATGTCTTCAGTCCTTTGCTATTCTGAACAGTGCTCTGATGAATTACCTTGTCACACATCATTTTGTAAATATGTAATTATATCTATAGGGTAAATTCTCAGAGTGGGATTTCTGAGTCAAAGAATACCTGTATTTTAAAATTTGAAAGGTATTGCAAATTGTTCTCCCTTGGGGTCACATGGGTTTGCAGAGTATGCAAATGCCTATCTCTCTATAAACTTTCCAACCAAGTGTGGTGTCAAACTTTGGAAAACTTGTCAATTTTTAAAACTTTTCCAATTTAAGAGGTAAAAATAAAATCTCACTATAGTTTCAATGTATATTTCTCTTACTATGAGTGGTGTTGAGCATTTATATGTTTAAGAAATGTTTATTTTTATTAGTAAACTATTGGGTATGTTCTTTGCCTATTTTTTTCTCTTGACTTAACTTTTTGTTCTTAATTCCTAGGGCATATATACACATACACACACAGCATGGCAAAAAAGTAGGTTTGCAGTTGTAAGTTTGTGAAACACAGAGTTTATTCTTGTATTATTTATTAATTATTGTATTATTTTCCATAAAAACTGTAAACCTACTTTTCCTATACATACACATGCATGAACCTATGTATATCAGGGTTTAGACCTTGTTTCTGATATGAACTGCAACTTTTCTTCAAAGTATATCAATGCCATTGTTTTCCCTATATATCTGTATACCCATTTCATAGTCATGTACTTATTGAGGCCTTATATGTTTTAATAGACAATATGGGTAGTCCTACTTATTACTTTTTTTCCAGAATATTTCTAACAATACTTGTTTTTTTATGGTGAAAATATATTGAACTATGCATTCATGATTAATTCATCTTCTATATGAGTTTTATAGTTTAATAAAAGTTTTCTTAATGTCAAAAAATCTTGTTCCTTGTTATCAGCAACAGTAAACTGATCTTGTAGTTTTTCCTTTCTTCCCCATCCTACTCTGTCTTGTTTACCAGTTAATTTATGTCATTTTTATTATCTTAGCATTTATATTTAACATTACTGTTAAATATTCAAATACGCCTAGACCTTGATTTCAGTCTGAGCTCCTGCAGATGAGGTAATGAGGGAGTTTGTTTTATTTTCCATTCTCTCCTTTATCTGCTATTATTTGTCAGTTATATCATTTCCACGCTGTCAGAGCAATAACATCTACATTTCATTCAGTCACCCCCACCTTTGTTTTTGTTCCAGATCTGCATTTTTAGTGCTTAATGCCAGATGTTTTGTGTTTTCACTTTTGCTGAAATGTCCTGTGTCATTGTGTGGTTAGCTATAGTTTGTTGTCGATCCAAAAGAAGCTCCTAGTGAAAATTGTTAATTGAGTTCTTATTGGTTCAATACTATATCTGAGGCCTTGATACTTAAAGGATAACATGACCAGATATAAAGTTCTAGGCTCATAATTTCTGTTCCTGACTATCTTCTAAATATTGCTGCATATTCTTCTTAGTGGGTGTTAGTAGAGAACTCTGATGCCTACCTGGATTTCTTATTCTTGTGTATGACTTGGTCTTTAGCTATCCAAAGATATTGTTATTCTTTATGTTTGAAATCTAATAATCCTACTCTTAGTTGTTTTGATACAAACCATTTTGTTTAATTTTTGTTGCTTTGTGATAAACAATTTTTTAGGTTAAAGTGTTATTCTACTTTTGTAACATTTACTTGAATGAAACACATTTGAAGTAGCTGTTTTTGTGTGTGTTTCTTCTTCCCATTCTCCAATTAAGTCTAAGTTGATTCTCCTTTGCTTTCATCTATACCTCACATTTTTCTCTAATCTTTTCTTGTTATATTCATTTTATTTTGTTTGATTTTCTCATGTTTACCCTGTTTTCCTTATTGTGAATATCTGCTGAGAAGGAAAGGGAGGCAATTCAGCACTGACTGTGGTGCTGCTGGCACGTTGATGTGTTCCTTTTGGAATAACCAGAAATAGTACTTTTCACTTGTTTTCCTGGCTAGGATAGAAAAATTGCGCTTTAAAGGAATTTCAAAATAAAAATATTTAATTCTCACTGTATTCTTATTAAAAGATTGATTTTCTAAAAATGATTTATTTTCTTTAAGTTATCATTAAACTCAAGGGACTCAAATTGTTCAAGGTAGCATTTATGTTAGTGTTCAATCATACTGTAGGTTATTCTTTGATGACAGTACACTTTGAAAACATGGTAACAATTATTTTTGTTTCCTGTTACCATAATGCATAAGGTCAGAAAGCTTAGAAGTTGTTAAGAGTATAAATATGTGGATCATGGACAGGGAATTAATGGCATATGGGTGAGGGCAAGCCTCTGGAATCTAAAGGCAACTGTAAACCAGGGAAGTTTGAAGCCAGTTATTGAGCTGGTACTCTCATCCAAACTGCATAACACACTGAAGTGAGTTTTCTTAAATCCTATATTGTCTTGCTTGAACTCTGGATGAACTCCATGGCTCACATTTAGTAGATGCTTAATAAACAGAATAAAAGAACAAATGAACACACACATCTCATTGAAGTGGTGAAATTTTACTGAGTGGAGTGCTCAATGGAGTGTTATCTGAGAAAACATTATTTCTTCACTTTTAATACTGAGTAACAATTCTATTTGATGAGAAGCTTTTATGTCATTTAATTTAGGGTAGGAACAATTCCATTAAAATCTTTGATCCTATTTTATTCAGATATATCTTAGTGGGCCCAACCACTAGTCATTGTGAGCTTCGAGATAAAACGGTTGGCTGGAGTAATTCTTTCCCAGAATGTGTAAGTAAGTAAAGACTTTCTCTGATTTGACTATAAACTTATACTATGTTAGGTAATAAAACTCATGTGCATGTTTGCTACTTTTTATATGCTCCATTAGAATTTGCATATGAATGTGAGATTTGGCAGATGCCTTCCCTGATTATTTCTTCCTCTTTACTTAATCATCCTAGTTGCCCAATGTGAGGCCCCTCCAGATATCAGCAATGGGAAGCACAATGCTGGAAGTGGAGACGTCTACATATATGGCTCTTCTGTCACCTACAGCTGTGACCCCAGCTTCTCAATGTTAGGTGAAGCTTCCATTTCCTGCACAGTGGTGAATAAAACAAATGGTGTCTGGAGCCCCAGCCCTCCTACTTGTAAAAGTACGTTGAAGTTGAATTGTTGGATTCTTCTTAGAATTTTTCTCTTTTGTTTAAAGGAGCAAGGAGAGTAAATTTATTAGGGTAAATAAAATTCAAAGACAAACTACTTATTGCGATAATGAAAGTCATTTATTTGGTCTGCTGATGCTGATGCATGCTGTACCATTACAATACAGTAACGAACAGTGCCATTATCTCATTGGCTTTGCGAAGAAGTTGATTCTCATACATACCAAGTGTACTGAAAGTCCAGGAGACTCTAGATGTTAGTTTAGCAACCACCTTAGCATTCCAGGTTGACTGTTGTGGTACCTCCACATCAAAAAGCACTTTGACAATGTCATCAGCAGAAGAAGAGAGAAAAACAAACTGTGCTCTGGCTATTAAGAACTTTGGCCTGGAAATAACCACATACCACTTCACACTGCAGCCTTTAGTCTAAAACCAGTACTGTGTAGACCCTATCAACCCTAAGGAAATTTGGATATGTCATCTTTTGTCTGTTTGGGAATCCAAGCTGGAAGTTTCGGTTAGTACATGTAATGTCAACCACATATGTGTACAGGGTAAGCTAAACCTACTAACCACCAGAAGGTCATCAGGACCAAGTAAGCAGTTATTGAGGCAAAAGATATATTGTGGTATTGCTAGTTTGCTAATCTTCCTTTGCCACTCAGTGCCTACATGTTTTCACTTGTTATTCTGATTTCCTGCAAGACACAATCAAATCAGGGATGCAAGCATGATATTGCAAACAGTTCAATGTGTGGAGTCTAGACTATAGGAGGTGAGAATGACAAATACTGAGGCTGGAGAGTTAGCAGGGTCTGGTTATAAAGGGCCTCATATGTTTCTCTCAGGAGTTCAGGATGAAGGTGATGGGGAGGCAGTGAAAGACTTTAACCAGGGGATTTAACGTGTTGCATTTTATTTTATTTTTTAAATATTTTGTTGATTATGCTATTACAGTTGTCCTGATTTTTCCACCTTTGCCCCCTCCACCTAGCACCCCCCACTCCCTCAGGCCATCACCCCCACCATTGTTCATGTCCATGGGTCATGCGTATAAGTTCTTTGGCTCCTCCATTTCCTGTACTGTGCTTTACATCCCTGTGGCTGTTCTGTAACTCCCTACTTGTACTTCTTAATCCCCTCATCTCTTCACCCATTCCTCTACACCTCTCCTCCCATCTGGCAACCATCAAAACGTTCTTGGTATCCATGATTCTCTGTTCTTCTTGTTTGTTTATTTTGTTTTTTAGATTCAATTGTTGGGGTGTGTGTGTGTGTGTGTGTGTGTGTGTGTGTGTAAACTATGGACAATAAAATGGCTATATATGTAGATACACACATACATATATAGCCATTTTATTATTCATAGTTTTGATCATCTTCTTTTTCTTAAATAACTCCCTTTAACATTTCATATAATAATGGTTTGGTGATGATTAACTCCTTTCATTTCTTCTTATCTGGGAAGCTCTTTATTGCCCTTTGATTTTAAATAATAGCTTTGCTGGGTACAGCAATCTTGGCTGCAGGCCCCTTGCTTTTCATGACTTTGAATATTTCTTGCTGATCGCTTCTAGCTTGCACAGTTTCTTTTGAGAATCAGCTCACAGTCTTCTGGGAATACCCCTGTAGGTAACTGATTTCTTTTCTCTGGCTGCTTTTAAGTTTCTTTCTTTATCTTTAACCTTTGGCATTTTAATTCTGATGTATCTCGGAGTGGGCCCCTTTGCATTCATCTTGTTTGGGACTTTTTGTGCTTCTTGGACCTGCATGTCTATTTCCTTCACCAAATTAGGGAGATTTTCTTTCACTATTTTTTCAAATAAATTTCCAGTTTCTTGCTCTTTCTCTTCTCCTTCTGGCACATCCATGATGTGAATGTTGGACCTCTTGATGTTGTCACAGAGGCTGCTTATGCTATCCTCAGTTTTTTAAATTCTTTTTCCTTTTTGCTATTCTTACTGGTTATTTTTGTTTGTTTGTTTCTCATGTTTCAAGTCTTTGATTTGATTCTTGGGTTCATTGGCTCTGTTGTTGTTTCCCTGTAAATTGTTCTTTATTTCAATTAGTGTATCCTTCATGTCTGACTGGATCTTCTTTCTTTTTTTCTTGTATTGTTATGTGAGGCCTTTTATTTATTTATTTATTTGAGCTTTTATTTTTTAAGTATTTTTATTGATTATCCTATTACAGTTTTCCCCCTTGATCCCTCCTCTACCCTGTCACCCCAACCCTCCAGCATCCCCCCACCTTAGTTTATATCCATGGGTTGTACAAATAAGTTCTTTGAGTCCTCTGTTTCCTATACCATTTTTTATCTCTCCCTGTCCATTTTATGCCTACTAATTATGCTTCTTCTTCCCTGTACATTTCCCCGCTTATTTCTCCCTTCCCCCTCCCCATTGAATTCCCTCTGTGTGATGTCCATTTCTCTGATTCTGTTCCTGTTCTAGTTGTTTGCTTAGTTTTTGTTTTCATTGTTTTTCTTTTCTTTTAGGTTCATTTGTTGATAGTTGTAAGTTTGTTGTCATTTTATTGTTCATATTTTTTTTTAAAAATATTTTATTTATTTATTTTTATTATTTATTTATTTATTTATCTTTTAGAGGGGAAGGGAAGGACAGAGGGAGAGAAACATCAATGTGCGGTTGCCTCTTGTATGTCCCCTGCCGGGAACTGGCCTGGCAACCCAGGCATGTGCCCTAACTGGGAATCGAACCGCGATCCATTGGTTCGCAGGCCCGCGCTCAATCCACTGAGCTACACCAGCCAGGGCTATTGTTCATATTTTTAATCTTCTTTTTTCTTTGGACATTTCTAAATGTCCCTTTAACGTTTCATATAGTAAGGGCTTGGTGATGATGAACTCCTTTAACTTGACCTTATCTGGGAAGCACTTTATCTGCCCTTCCATTCTAAGTGAAAGCTTTGCTGGATAGAGTAATCTTGGATGTAGGTCCTTGCCTTTCGTGACTTTGAATACTTCTTTCCAGCCCGTTCTTGCCTGTAAGGTTTCTTTTGAGAAATCAGCTGATAGCCTTATGGGAACTCCTTTGTAGTTAACTGTCTTCTTTTTTCTTGCTGCTCTTAGGATTTTCTCTTTGTCTTTAATCTTGGGTAACTTAATGATGTTGTGCCTTGATGTGTTCCTCTTTGGGTCCAACTTCTTTGGGACTCTCTGGGCTTCCTGGACTTCCTGGAAGTCTATTTCCTTCACCAGATTGGGGAAGTTTTCCTTCCTTATTGTTCAAATAAGTTTTCAATTTCTTGCTATTGTTCTTCTTCTTCTGGCATCCCTATAATTCGGATATTGGAATGTTTCAGGTTGTCCCAGAGAGTCCTCAGCCTCTCTGCATTTTTTTGGATTCTTGTTTCTTTGTTCTTATCCAGTTGGATGTTTGTTTATTCCTTTTGTTCCAAATTGTTGCTTTGAACCCTGGTTTCCTTCTTGTCACTGTTGGTTCCGTGAATATTTTGCTTGATTTCATTTTGGGTATCTTTCATTTGTTCTTTAATTTTTCGACCAAGCTCAATCAATGCTGTGAGCATTTTGATTACCAGGGCTTTAAATTCTCCATCAGATAGGTTGGCAATCTCCTCATTGCTTAGTTCTCTTTCTGAGGTTTTGCTGTGTTCTTTCATTTGGGCGATATTTCTTTGTCTTGGCGCAGATGATAGGTTGTAAGGGGGTGGGGCCTTAGGTATTCACCTGGGCAGGGAAACTCTCTTTGCCGCTCTGTGGTGCTGCTGGTTTGGTTGTTCTGGTTGATTTTTTCTTTAATTCCTTGGTTGTTGGAGTTCCATGCAGTTTGATTTTCTGGTGATTTTGGTTATTTATTGATTTTAGATGGGTTGTTAACCTCCTTTTGATTGTGTGAGGAAGCAAAGGGTTTCTACTTATGCCTCCATCTTGGCTGGAACTCTCCTGACTGGATCTTATTTATGCTGTTGAGGTCCTCCCCAAGTTCCTTGAGCATCCTTATAACCAGTGTTTTGAACTCTGCATCTGACAGATTGCTTAACTCCATTTTGTTTTGCTCTTTTTGTGGAGTTTTGATCTGTTCTTTCATTTGGGCCATGTTTCTTTGTCTCTTCATTTTGGCAGTTTTCCTGTATTTGTTTCTATGTATTTGACTCTGAGTGTTGGTAGTGTGGCCTAATATAGTAGGTATCCCATAGGGTCTAGTGGCACAGTGTCCCCTATCACCCAAGCTGGTAATATGAGGTGCACCTTTTGTATGGGCTGAGTACACCCTCCTCTTGTAGTTGTGCCTTGGTTGCTGTTGGTAGATCAATGGGAGGGATTTACCCAGGCCAGTCAGCTCTAAGGATTGGCTGTGACCACTTACCACCAACCTCCGCCCTCTGTGGAGGATCAGCTGTGCAGGGGCATGGTGGTGGTGCTCCTATGTGGTCTGTAGCTGTCTACTGGGTGTGCTGGCCCTGGGATTTCCCGGGTGGTGCAGAGCATGATCAGCCCTTACCTGTGTTTTCCTTGGGGCCACCCTTCCTGAGTTATAAAGCAATGAGATGGCTGCTGCTTGTGCTGGGCTTGGAGATTTCAGGTAAAGCCAAGCTATGAATCTAGGCTGCTAGTTCCAGGTCTGAGGCTCACTAAGGCCAACTGCTGTTTGCTTGAGAGGATTTAGGAAGTTGTGAAGCACAAGCCAAGACCAGCCATTTTTATGGAAAAGCAGCTTGGGAGGGCCTATAATTTGGGTGGGGCAGAGTCTCCAAGTGGGGTCAAACAGTAGTAGCCAGATTGATGGAGTCTCAGATATGGCATGAGCTTGGTGGCTCCTTGGTGGGAGGGTTTAGAAAAGGAACAATGGCCTCTGCTTGCCTTGATGCCAGACACTTCAGTTTCTCTCTCTATATAACTCGTGACTTTCAAGCTGCTACCCCAGTGCTGGAGCTGAGAGGGAGTAAGTGTGGGTAGGTGAGTCTGTGTGTGTGTTCTTTAAGAGGAACTGCTTGGTGCTCCAGCAGTTTCTTCCACTGACTCAATCCCCACTGGTTTTTGCAGCCAGAAATTGTGGTGACTTATCCTCCTAGTACTCGACCCTGGGCTGGGGGGCTTGATGTGGGGCTGGGAGTCCTCACTCCCAAGATATCCCTCCCGAATTTTTATCCACTACAAGTGGGTGTGGGAGCAGCCCGTTCCTCATCTGTGCCCCTCCTACTAGTCTGGATGGATGTGGTTTCTTTAATTCTGTAGTTGTCAGACTTCCATTCAACTCAATTTCTGATGGATCTGAGTGATGGTAGTTCTTTATTTTAGTTGTAGTTTTGATGTGGTTGTGTGGAGAGGTCTGCCCATGCTGCCGTCTTACATGTTGCATTTTAGGAAGGTGGCTGGCTGCAGAATTGCCGACGATTTGAAGCGGGACAAAATTTAATCCATAGGCACCATCTAGCCAAGGAGTGAAAATGGCTTCATCTGTAGGCAGGCAGTGGGCCTGGAGAGAAGTTGAGGGATTGTGGAGGAAAAAAGGTGGCAGGACCTGACTAAATGCTGTGGGTGAGGGCAGCTTGTTCTTTGCTTATGAGGGTGCAGATCTCTCATGCCTTGGCTGCCTCATCATCATGAATGTTATATAATTACCATTGGCCACTGACCTACCACCAAAATCATCCAAGAAGTAGGTTGTTATAAGGGAAAGATTTGTGAACTTTGAGAAATGTGTTTTTTTCTGGGTTATATATGGCTGGTTTTCCTTGAGAAAAATGAGGAAATTGGAGGTACCCACAATCATCTGATAATAGAACCAATGTGATGGGACCTCATTTTACTGAGACTTATAAAAGTTGAAATTATATATATGCTTTTAAAAATGTTTTCTTTGTATCTACTTGACATGTACTATGTCAGGCTTTTCTGTTATTCTTGGAACTGGATTAACAAATATCATATGATCTCACCTTTAACAGGAACCTAATCAACAAAACAAACAAACAAGCATAATATAACCAAAGACATTGAAACTGAGAGCAGGCTGACAGTCACCAGAGGGGAGAGGGGAGGGAATTTCAGGGGAAAAGGGGAAGGGTTTACAGGAACAAGTATAAAGGACACATGGACAAAAACTATGGGGGGTGGAAATGGGAGGGAGGTGGGGAGGTCTGGGGTAGTGGGTTGGGGTGGGAGTAAAAGGCAGAAAACTGTACAAGATCAACAATTAAAATAAAAAATATTTAAAAAAACAATAGCAGTAATATCCTTATTGCCATTTCTTTTTATAATTCACTTGTATTTTTTTTATGATTCTTTAGGAATCAGCTGTTCTAAGCCAGATGTTAAACATGGAAAGATAGTCGTTGGATTTGGATCCAACTATAAGTACAAAGACTCTATTGCATTTGGGTGCAATAAAGGTTTTATCCTCAAAGGCAGCAATTTAATCCATTGTGGAGCTGATAACAACTGGAATCCTCCTCCTCCTATTTGTGAGATCAGTAAGTATGGACCGTAAAGGAATTTCAATGTTTGGTCTCTAAAGATACCCAGGCCATGGCCAGGTAGCTCAGTTGGTTAGAGCATTGTTTTAGTGCATCAAGGTTGTGGGTTCAATCCCTAATCAGGGAACATATAAGAATCAACCAATGAATGCATAAATAAATGTAACATGAAATCAATGTCTCTCTCTCTTTCTCTTTCTCGCTCTCTCTAAAATCAATACATTAAAATTTTTCTCAAGATACCCAGAAATGTTGGTGAGGAAATATTTGTATGCCTAAGCCCACTTGAATCACAGAAAAAATTTAAATTTTGATAAATAATTATTTTTATTTTTTTCTTGTTGGAAAAAAGACTATGGTACACTGTGCAAGATCATATAACATCATATAAGGCTGCCCCATGCAGTTGTGCAGGTTGTACACACTCCCTAAGGAGAAACGGTAACACAACAGATGTTGTGGGTCAGTATATTTAATTCCAACAGTTTTCTTGCAGTTGATAGAAATTTTTTTGTTCTAAAAAAATTATATAATGATAATTGTTTTGAAAGATAAATAATAAAGTATTTTGAGGAAAAAATGCCTTTTTTCTAACTTGCATAAAACTATTGTATGGACTAACTATGATTTTGACATTCTGAAATTATAAACTCATATAGATCATTAAAAATAACAAATATGGTTTTACTTATATGTGGCATCTCAAGAACAAAATAATTAAATGAACAACATAAAAACAGGCTCATAGATACAGAGAACAGACTGATGGGTACCAGAGGGTATGGGGCTTGGAGGGCTGAAGGGATTAAGTAGTACAAATTGGTAGTTACAGAATAGTCATATGAGTATGAATTTCAGCATAGGGAATACAGTCAATAATATTGTATTAACTATATATAGGGCCAGGTGGGTACTTAAAATTGCGGGGGGGAGACCACTTTGTCAAGTATATGATTGTCTAACCACTATGCTGTACACCTGAACCTAATACAGAATAATAGTGAAAGTAAGCTACAATTAAAAATAAAAAATACTATAAATAGTAATAATGATAACTTGGCACTATTCTAGATATATAACAAGAATTTATTCAACAAATACGCTCAAGAATTGTGGACACTATCATTATATTCATTTTACTGATGAGAAATTTGTTTGCCGAGGTTAAGTGAATTCCCCAAGGTCATACAGCTAGAAATGGGAGGAAGCCACATGTACCTTGACCTCTTACTTTTACCCTCATTAAATGTCAAGAACTTTACCCTGGGAACTTCTGGAATAGTGGTGTAAACACTTCAGAAAACCTCTCTCCAATCTAGTAAGTGGTCATAATTAGCAAAGACAACCATTTAAGATCTCTGGAGATTAATCAAAGGAATTAAAAGAAGTTAATAAGCATTTGTCTAACATAATCTATAGAGACTTGAAACAAACAGTGGGAGATATTACATTGGAGCTAGGGTATGTGCCCCGTCCCCAACAGTCTTGTGGGAGAACTGTTTACAGTGGACTCATGCATGGCAATTCCCATCTTCCCCAAATTGTCGGGGTGTAATAGTTATTTAGAGTGGATTTGGCTTCCAGTGAACATCTTGTGAGAGCATTTTTCAAAGTCCCAGGCTTCAAGTGGCAGCAGCCAGACATTAGTGTCTGCTATTGTATCCTGACTTTCATAACATAGGGAGAATCCAAGCGGGGCATCTGGTGACAAACTCAGGTGCCCTTTCCTGCCTTGCAGGAGAGCTGCTCCAGTGGCTCTGGCAGCCAAATGCTATCTCCCATCACTGGAATATCTATACTTGGTGGTGGGCACAGCTGGGTGACAGTACTAGTTCTTACCTCCCCCCTCTCCTTCTCACAGCTCCAACTTGGCAGATGTTTGTATTATATTCCCGTACGATATGAATCAGTAGTATCAGGAAAGTGTAAAGATGACAAGACACAAGTCCGAGGTTCAAAAGTTGCTTGGAATTTGTTTGTCCTTGATCAGCCCTTTAGTGATAACGTGCCTGGTGTCATCTGGATGAAGGGAATGACTTGTTTATTTTTCCCAATCAGTCAGGAAATAAGAACGATTTGTTGGGGACAAATCCCAGATGGGTTTTCCAGACACACCTATCTAGCAAGCCTAATACTTCAATTCAGAGATGAAACTTTCTGAAGTACAACGAGGAGCAAGGAGAATTAACATTTGCATAGTTGGTAGGACTCACAGAAACCATTTCATAGTGTTTAATAAGAACTTCTCTGGTGTTGTACACATGTCTATTTGGGCACATGTCTATGTGTGTTTTCTGGTGTGGCTGATTCATTAGCCACGGCAAGCTGGGTAATCCCTGCAGGAACACATGACACCCTTTGATAGGATAGGCTCACTGATCATGTTGCATCCCTAGTAACACTGTCCTTTTCCCTTATTCTTTCATGAACAGATAGTTGTACTGACTTGCCAGATATCCCACACTCTTCCTGGGAAACACATGGCTACCACAAACCAACAAAAGATGAAACGTATGAAGCTGGAGTTGTATTGAGGTACCACTGTCATCCTGGCTATAAACCGGCTGGAAATAAGCCCACGACTGTGACTTGTCAGAAAAATTTTAGCTGGACCCCATATACAGAATGTGAAGGTGAATTTCTGTTTTTAAAATCTTTTAGTGTATTAAATACCAGCACGTGATGAGATTTTCTACCATAAATGAATATAATTGTATTCCTTAAGATAAATTTATAATTGTATATAAATTTATAATTGTATATAAATTATAATTGTATAATTCAATAGAATGACTACTGTTATCAGAAGAGACCATGAAGGTCTTGAAGTTTGAGGTGCTGAGAAATTATAACCTTCCCTTATCCCAGGTTTAGAAGTCCAACGTTATGCTGATTAAGTATTAGCTTTATTACTGATAATGGTAGATGGAGAATACAGTTTAACTTTGCCAGAGTCAGACATCCATCAGCGCTTTTAATCGTAATGTAGATTTTGGGGTGCTTGATAGATGGAAGTCTGTGAAAGAGGCATGAACTCAACCAGCTGCAAGGTGACTTGTGCCTCATGTCTCCTGAGCATGGGACTGGGCTGACAGAGCTGGGTCCTGGCAGACAGACCCTGACACAGCATTCTGGCCTCAGTAGGATAGAAAGGAGAGTCTCCGGTCTCATTAATAGAAGATATCCCTTTGTTTTCTGAGAGGAGTGAGGGGCTGAGACATGGGTGGAAGCAATTTTGTGAACCTTACTGGAACTGACAAGAGAGAAAGAAAATGCTTCCTTCAACACATCTATCAGAACCTTGCTGTTTTAGAGGTGAAGACAATGAGACCCAGAATACAGTCAACTTTATTCTACAGATTAGAATTTGAAAAACATGAGAAGTGCATAAATAATGAATAGGCCAACTTATTGAAAGATTATTCATTTCATATTAGGACTAATGGTTTAATTGCAATTATTCAGACTCATTTTGTGGAAATAGAATAAAAGATTTTAACAAAATTACTGAATTAAGAATATACTTAACAAAAATTATTGCTACCACTTAAATAACAAAGTATTGATTTATACAAGCCTTTGAGGATCTTCTTTAAAGAATAAGAAACCACAAAAGTTAAATTAATTAATATATTAATTAAACATTACTGTATAAATATTTATACATGTTAAAAAAACTACTTTTATATATTTACTATAATCTTATCAGTTTAATTTTTAACAAATGATCATTTTAACCATTTAAAAAGCAAAAGTGAAATGGCATTTACCCAATTTATCATAAAATCTAATCAAATATGAATTTGGATTCATGAATTGAATATTTAAAAGTATTTTCTACAATGTAAAGCATTATACAAATATTGTTACAATTTAGAAGCCATATGAATATTGGGTATTTTTATTATAATTCATAAGCAAACGAGTGCTGGGAGTATTGGAGTAAAACTGCGAGACCACACTGTACTGCTAGTCAAGCCCCTGATACAGAGAATAGAGCATTTTATTTTCTTCTGATGTTTTCTCTTACTGCAAACAATATCTTGTTCTATCTGAAAGTATTTCTACTGATGAAAAATTTTATATCCCTATATCAGATCTTACTGCATTAAAAATGAAAGAATCTGAATAGTTATTTCTCTTAAATTTGGCATCAAAAAAGAAAAATCCTGGGCATAGCAATATTTAAATTTATTTCTATGCATTCACTGTCAGATAGATATAAACTGTTGAGAACATTTTTCCTTCTGTGATGGAGGAAGTATGAATTATTTGAAAACTTAATAATGATGTGACCCTAATGAATTCATGAGGAGATAATGTTATTTGTCATTGTTCTTGAATAATTTTGAAAATTTACATTTTCATACAGGTTTAATCCAACATCTCGTTTTGGAGACTCCTAATGAAATTATTTAGTTGGAGGGAAATGAGTGGATTGGACTATAGCATATCAGGGACAGGGAGTGAGGACACAAAGTGTCTCGCATACCCTTGTGTGTTTCCCCAATTTCTCTTCTGTGGTGAGCTCTTCCAACAGTGGAAGAGATTGTTAGCCATAGAAGCCTCCTGATGGTGATTTTACTAACCATTAGCCTCACTTTTTTTATTTTTTAGAGGTATGTTGCCCAGCACCAGCACTAAAAAATGGCAAAATCACTAAGCAGAGAAAAAATAGTTTGGCCAGTAACTGTGAATATTTCTATGGAGACTCACTTTGGTATTCATGTCATGGGAGAAGAAGCGTTGAAGCTTCCTGTCAAGGAGACGGCACCTGGAGTCCTGAAACACCAACATGTGATGAGAGTAAGGGCTTATGGAATTATGTTATTTTAGAAGTTTCTTCATAACAAAGTAATGGAGATTATTAAGTAAAGGTTTCAAATTAGGTAAAAGAATTTGGATACTCTGCATGATTGTTGGAGTAGATATTTGTTTAAAAACACTATATCTAGTCCAAATTTCTCTTTTTTCCCCATATTGGTTGTTCCCATTCTCTTGACCTTCCTGTTTTCCTTTTCTGAATTGATGAAATTAGGCCACATCTAATAGATCAGGTAGATTTTTGAATTATTGCATTCTGTTTCTTGGTATTTATTCTCCTCTCTTCCCTTCTTTATGGGCTATATGCATTAACCTGTAGAACAAGACTTGCTCAAATCTATTTGAACTGTTTTTCCAAACTTGTTTCCTTTCTTCTGCTACCTGTAAGCTTCTTCAGTCTGTCTCTCAGTGTGAAATGCCTGCCTCTCTCTCACCAAGAGCACTTAAGTGTTAAACACAATCCATCCTTCTCCCATTGCTTTCCCATAACCCTATCTATCAATGATCAGGAACATTACCAATGCCTGAATAGCAAGTGATTCCTTTTCTTGCCTTGTGAAAAGAAGGAGCCCAAAGTGACCAGGTATCAGCTGCAGTTTAGAAATCAGTGGGAATCTTATCTCCCCTGGTGGAAGTGTTTCCTCTTTGCCTACCAGGGCCTTTCTCCTTAGATCCCAGAGTCCCGAAATGTTTACTTAGAGTGAATGTAAGTGGGGCTGCTTATGCTTATGTCTTTTCATTTCTGGGCTCATGAACTTTATTTTATTGGGGATCCAGTAACAGATAAAGGCTGATCTTTGATTTAAAGTGAATACCGTGTTCTGGAAGATATTGTAAGTAATATCGTAAAGTCCCATTATTGTAAAGTGTTGTCTCCTAACTAGCACTTCAGCTAAGCCTTTAACAGGCTATTCTAATGTTCTAACTGGTCTACAGTTTCGGGGTGACACAGTCTATAATATAAGTAGTACATTTCATGGCTGTGTCACAATACCACACCTTTTTTTGCTATGAGTGGCTCTTATACGTTCATGTAGTGGGATCTTATGCCAATTGTTCAAACACTCTGTAATCCTTCAGGTAACAGAACTGACTGAAATCCTGCAGTCAAGGAAGGCAAACCCATACCTGTCTATTTCTGTCAGGATAAATGGCTGTCCCATCCAGGTGGAAGGGGATCCAATATAGCCATCTCACTACTAAGTGGCATTTTGGTTGTCTCAAGGGATGGTGTCGTATCAGGGACTTAGTATTGTTGCTGGCAGGTTGGGTATTTGGGGACAGCAATAGCTAGTCAGACTTGGTAAGTAGGAGTCCATGCTCTTGAGCTGATGCTTGTCCTTCATCCATGCTACTATGGCCACTTTATCCTCTAATTCCTGTGACAGCCCTGCTGAAGCCAGTGACAGAGGATGGCTGACTTCAACTGGCTGAGGCATTATTTTCTACTTGGTTGTTTAATGCCTCTTCAATTTTGGATTCTTTGCTGGTATTAACATGCAAAATAAAAACTTGACACTCCCTGTGTCCAGTCACCTGCTTCCCATGTGTCCAGTCACCTGCTTCTACCCCAAATCTCCTTGTCACCAATCTTCCATCTTTGTCCTTCAGGGCTCTGACAGACAAGCCATTCATTTCAGACCATAAGTCCTAATTTAGTCCACTCTTAGGCTACTTCTTTTTTCAAAAAATAAAATGACCAGATGTACCACCTAAGGTTCTGACTACCGGAAAAGTTTCTTCTTACTATTGACTTATGAGAGCACCCAGACTGGGCTCTAATGCAACTTCCATCCAGTTTAGCCTGCACACACATACCAAAAATAATCATCTGTGAACCAGGGTCAGTCAGGCTTTCCTCTGTTCTATCAGTTGGTTGTAATGAATTCCCCATACAGCCATATGTGTGAGCTACAGGAGAGGCACTAGTACCAGCAAGATGTGGGCTCCTTGTTTGTGAAGCTTGCTTGTGCCGTTTGGTCTCGTCAATGCTCAATCCCAGATGCACCACTTTCATCTTATAATGGAATGTTGTCTGTCTGCCCTTGTAACTTGATGGGTCTGGCAGACCTAGCTCATGATGAGTGATTTGGGCTGCATGGTCACTTAATGACCCAAGGTCAGAAGCTGTCTCTATCATGACCAAGTAACATGCCAGGAATTATATTTCAAAGAGTATAATTCTCTGCTGCAGTGCATGGCCTCACTTCAGTATTTCAAGGGTCTCTGGTGTAATTGTCCCATTGACATTTGCACCTTTTCCTACCATAGCCACCTCTTCCTACCGTAGCCACCTCTTCACACTAGGCTCTGCAGGGTCCTAGGACCACATGACAGAAATGATTTCACCGCTGACTGAACTCACCACAGAGGCCTCTCCTGACCTGGGCCCCATTCAAACCTGACTGTCTTTTGTGTCACCTGGAATAGGGGTTGGAATAGTATTTCCAAGTATGAAATATGCCGCCTTTAGAATCTGAAAAGGCCTGTTAGCCATTATGACTCCTTCTTTGTAGTGGATGTGCAACTTACAATAATTCAACTTTAGTTTAGATGGGATGGCCTAGCATGCTCTGAACCCTGGACCTCTAACAATTTTACTGCTGTGGCAAACTCCTTAATCATTACCTTCTGTACTCTGCAGCATCAGCACATGAATTGAAAAAAACAAACCTTTTTCATCTTATGTTTTTCCTGTGTCTCCTTTACTACTCACATAGAACACTGAAAACATTTAAGGTCACCAAATGTGTGAGTGGCTTTCCCCACACAATTCTCAATCCTCCAATTTAACTCAATCATGACACTATCTACTCGGAAGTGGTCAGATTCCGCAGGTTAAGGGCTCACTCCCACAGGACTGGTCTTACCCCACTGCAGATATCAGTTACAAGTAATAGGTCCCCAGATTACTCCCAACTTCTTGTAGCTAACTTTGGCTACAAATCAGAGGTTCTTTGACCCCTTCCTTGGGTTTAACTAATTTGCTAAAGAGGCTCACAGAGCTCAGGGAAATACTTAATTTACCAATTTATTAAAGGATATGATCATGGATACTGATGAAGAGCCAGGTGAAGAAATACATAGGGCAAAACCTGAGAGGGTCCCAAACATAGAGCATCCGTGCCTATGGAGTTGGGAGTGCTTCACCCTCCTGGTAGGCGGATGTGTTCACCCACCTGGAAGCCCTTCAAACCCCCTACTGTTGTGACTTTATTGAGGCTTCCTTATGTAGGCATGATCAATATTTAATTCTGTTGTGAGGCTCCCTTTGGAATATGGGAAAATTCCAAGCTTCTAATCTTTGCTTGGTCCTTCTGGTGACCAGCCCCCATCCAGGAGCCTACCCAGAGTGACTTCATTAGAACAAAAGATGCTTCTAGTGCTCTTTTCATGTAGGAAATTACAAGTTTTAGGAGTTCTCTGTCAGAAACTCTATATAGATATATGTATGTATATATATATGTGTATATATTGATATAGATATATATTTTCTACTATTTCATATCATGTATGCTAGCTTCTTTTTGCTCCTTCAGTAGAATTAACATGACACCATTAATATAGTGCATTAATATGGTAGTATTTGGATGTCCAGATGCTCATGATAACTTCAGACTTGATTATAGGAGGGGCATGTGCATTATGATTGCCCAGGGATAAAACAGAAAATGTATGATCCTGATCCTTTCATGCATATGCAAACTGTTTCTGAGCTTCTTTTCTAATAGGATGGGAAATAAGCCCTTTGCTAAATCAGTGTCCTCATTTACCTGAATACATATTAGTCTGCTCTAGCAAAGATATCACATCTGGGACAGTGGCTGCAACAGGGTCTAAAATATTCTACTGAGTTTTCAATGTTCTACTATAATTCTATAGAATTCTAATATCTGTAGCAGACAGACAGGGGAAATAAAATGAAGATATGATGGGGATGGTCACACCTGCATCTTTAGTTCTTTGAGTGGCACTAATTTCTCCCTTTTCATATATGTAATTTATTGGGATGACATTGGTTAATATGATATATATTTTAAATTGACTTTCTTTGCTTCAAGAAAGAGGGGCTTAGTAAGACCAATGGATGCTACTTAGTTTTTGTGGCTATGATTGCTCTTAACCCATAGACCAATGATCCAATATGGAGATTGAACTAACTACCAATTTTGTTTACTCAGATTATACTTTTGAAGATAATGGAAATATCACCATGTTGGTCTAATAAAGTGCCATGATGGTTCATTCTGAGGCTTGCAGGAGGGCAGCACAGGTACTTGGCTTTGGCTAAGTGATCCTATGAGCAGAGAAGATGACAGCACAGGACAAAGGCTCCTACAAACCACACAGATTCTGGGATGTGTTGTGTTTTATATTCTATAAGCTCAAGCTCTCTCATTTTTTTTGTCTTACCACCAAGGTTGTGCTTATCCTCCTCTTATTGCCCATGGACGTTTTATACAAATGTCTTCATACTTCCAACCTAAGGAGGTTAAATATGAATGTGACAAAGGATACACTCTGGTTGGGGAGGCCACACTCTCCTGCAGTTATTCACGCTGGTCAGCTCCGGCCCCTCAATGTAAAGGTAACTCCAGCCCATGGATAACTGGGTGGAACTGTCATGGAGGGACTGAGAATAAAGTTTCTTTCTAGCCAGAAGCAGAACAAAAACATTTGATTTGATTTACTTTGAATAATTATTATATTTAGATGGTACACAAAACAAAAAGTTTGAGGGGCACGCAGGGACATGAATCTCCCCTACTTCTTTCCCCCAGTTACAAAATTCAGCCTCCTGGAGGCAGCCCAGATTCCTACTTGCTTATGTATTTCTGGAAGTAGTCTACAGGCTGTAAATTCTCTGAGTGTGGCTGTGGCCTGTAGCAAAATTTCCATGGAAACTTGTCAGGCATGAACGCAGACTCTCATGGGCTAATTCCAAATACCGGGAAGTGGGAGGTATTTCCATCTGAGCCTCACACAGGGCACCACCTGCCCATGATGGAGGCGTGTGGTGGGGGACTCCCAGTTTGCCAACCTGTTGTAGGGCAGGAACAGTCAAGATCAGGTCCAGTTTTTTCATGCACGCAGGTTTAATATTACTTTGCCATCAACAACTCCAGGAGTTATTTGCCACCATTGTTGCCATTGCACATAGAAGATAATGGGCAGGAAGGAATATTTCATCCCTAGTGTCTTTTGTGGATTACAGTATGAGGAATAATTGCCTTGACAGCCGAGAGTCCGGGGTCATGTGACTTTTTAATACCCTGTCATGTTATTTAGAGATGTTATATCTTGAACAAGTTTTTTAACCCCTCTGTATGTCATTTTCTCCTGAATAAATGGCAATATAACAGCGCTCACTTCAAAGAGGAGTGAGACATAAATGAGAAAATCACATAAAATGCTCAGCCCAGATGACTGATATGAGCCAATCTTTGATAAAAATGGGAACTAATATCATTGTTATCAAAATAGGAAAATATAACATAATTAGAAGCACCTACATGTAGTTAATTTTAATATCCTGGTCTGTTATCATGTCTTTTTTCTTAAATTTACAGATTGCCTAACTGTGCTTTCATTGTAGCTCTGTGTCCAAAACCAGAGATAGAGCATGAAAAGGTGTTTGGGGATAAGGATCAATTTGTTGAATATGAGAATGTCACCATCAAGTGCGCTTCTGGCTATACTGTGGTCGGTCCCCAAAATATCACCTGCTTAGAGAATCATACCTGGTATCCAGAGGTGCCCAAGTGTGAGTGGGTAAGTTGAACAATTCAAGGAAATTCCTGTGCTATCAAACCCTAAAAACGGTGCCACCTCAAAGCACTGTCCCAGCCAGCAAAGGCAAGATCTGACCTGCCAGGATAGATCCCTGAGTCATCCAAAAGAGCTCTCTTGTTTTCCCTGGAAGCGCTCTGGTCAGTTAGAGTGGCAAGTTGTCCTGCTCTCACTTGAGAACAGGAAACACCAAGCCCTTACGGAGAGGACGTGGTCAGAGACCTGGGAGCACTTGACGCCTAACTTTCCTTTTCTAGACTGTACAATACCCTGTGTTCTGTTTTTGGATGGTTGGCCAAAATACCTCTGTCCCACAGAGGCCTTCTGGGAAGCTGTCTCAGGACAGGTCTAAATCCCTCGGGGGAAGACTATGGTGGGGCCGAGGTGTGTTCTGGTTTCCTGCTCACCCATCAAACCCAGGGCTGGTCTGGGATCTGATCCTGTAGTCCTGCCATTCTCATGATCTGGGGAGAAGCCTCTCAACCAACTCACCAGCTGTATCTCTTTTAGGAGGTCCCTCCAGGCTGTGAGCAAGTTCTAGCAGGCAGAAAACTCATGCAGTGTCTCTCAAGACCGGAGGATGTGAGAATGGCCCTGGAAATATATAAATTGTCTTTAGAAATTGAACAGTTGGAACGACAGAGAGAGGAAGAGAGGAAATCCACTGTGGAGTGATCACCATAACTTTTCCCAGAAGAGGGAGAAAAAAGTGCCTTGCTGCCTTCAATTCAATATGGATCACTTTAGTGTAGCAACTCTACCATCCCATTGGCACCAACATTCATTGTAATAAATATCTAGAAAGGCTAATTTGCTAATGTTTTTGCTAGTGCTTTGAGATTACAGAATTATTGATTATCTTGTGGCTCATATTTCTGCTTTTTTTGGACACTAATTGCACGTTTTTCCATTAAAATTTAGTTATCAAACACAATTTTGTCTTTGTGATCATTAGGACTTCATGAAATAAGGTCTGTAAACAAACCCATTACATAAAGTTGATACATTTATTTTATTGTATGGATCTTGAGTATGGGCTTGGCTTCACATCAGTTACATTTCCCTGAATGGCCTTTACTCCACAGTTCCACACATGCAAATCACTCAGGCCCTCAGTATTTACACTAAGTGTCAACACACCCCAAAGCCTTGCACATTCTCTCCTATTTGAAGGGAGTTAGTTCCGTTTTCTAAACCCCGTGCGCTTGGTCTGTGACTCACTAAGGCTATACCTCTCGACTTTTCCCTTACACAAGGGACATTTATGATGGTGCCTGACCCACTTATTTCATCCCCAGAGAACAAACCCTGAAAAACTGATGAATGTGAGTCCCACGTGGCAGCCACCTGTGCATTCCCAAGTCTTTCATCTGATGTCTTCATTTTATTTCATAGAAATGTAAAAAGCCTTGAGTACCTATCTCACATGTGAGGAGAAACCCCATACCAATCACCTTTATATCTTGGGTTATTTTGGAGTCTGTTCCTTCCACTCACCACTTCCTTCAACTTTGCTTCTTCCGAAATCTCTCTCTCTCATTTCGTATCTCAGATTCCTTGGTTGTCTCATCTCTCTTTTGTACACAGAACTCTATGGGGAATATTAACTTCTTTTGTTTAATTACTCTGCATATACTGCAGTGAGCCTATGGTGTATAGCAGCATTTCACCGAATGGCAGTTATCAGAGGGGCTTGAACCATTAGAGAAACCTGCTTAAAATGGAAGGTTTCTATTCATGGTCTTAGAAGCCATTACCTGCTCCTGCTACTAGGAGTCCCTTTTGATTGATGTTTATTTTGGGTTTCCCTGGGGCAGGATTTGTGGGTAACTAATTTCCTTGGGAAGTGGTTCCATAGAGCTCTGTGCCTGAGTGGGTCAGTAAGACAAGGAAGGGAAGACAGCCTAAAGAAGGAGCATTATTGAGGAGGTCATTGCTGTTGTTCCCAGAAGCTCAGTCGTGCCGACTGCCTCCTGAGAGCATGTGGAACACAACTCTGTGTAGTCCTTCCAAGGATGAGGACCTGGGGTATTATCCATCAATTGGATCTTCTCATTGGTGGAGACTTGCTCTGGCAGCATTGTCTCCCAAGCACATCTGATGCACACTACGGTGTAGTGGCGCAGGCTCCCAAGGACTGGGGTACCATCGGGCACAGAGTGACACGAGTAGCAGTGGCACTCTGGGACTTGTTTACAGTAACCTCCAGGGTAGGGGTGTGGGCAGAGCACAGAGGGCCTCTTCTACAGTCGTCTTCTTTCTATGGCTCTCTGCCAATGTACTGCTTTATTCAATCACTTTTCCCTACTCAAATTTCTCATTTCTCTGCATCAGACTCCTGCAAAAGTTTCCTTTGGTGCCCTTAATACAACTCCCTTCATTTTCAGGGTGAGCTCTTCAGTTTTCCTTCTCCTATTGGGCTTTGTGCCTCTTCTGGCATCTCTTGTTATGTGAATTGTCACAAATAGAATATTTGTTAACACTACCTACATAACAACTAAAAAATCACCAAGTCAACATATCACTATAATGAATAGTGATTCTCCCTTTTTTGCTTGGAGTATGAGAATGTAGCATGAGCCCCAGGGATGCCTCTCAAGACATTCTGTCAAGGAGGTTGCATCATCATTTGCTCTCATTGCTTAAATGCCTTGTATACTATAACTACCATCTTTACATTATTCACTGAAAATATGATCTAAGAAAGTGGAAAATGCTGTTAGAAATGTGGGTAATCTGAGAAGCCTCAGAAAAGTCAGATGAGGAGAATTTACAGGAGAGGAAGTTATTCAACCTGCTGCTCTTTGAGGTTTTGAGTGAGAGGAGAAAAAGAAGCCTGGGTGTTTTATACCAAAAATTTAAAATAAAATTTAAAATGTACAGAATAATAATTGCCACTGACTCATGAAGGGGAGAGGCAAAGTATCATTACAAAAAATTAAATTGCCAGCATAGTCTCATGTTAGCAGGAGCACTAAAATTGTAAGCAAAGGAGACCCCAGCAGATGTCCATTTTATGTCTGAGTCTACTTCCAACGTAAGCAAGGGCTGGAGAAGATGCTAATGGGTTCCTTGGGCTTAGATGTGGATAAATATCTGGCAATTTCTATTTCACTCACTGACTCTCACTGATTCTCACTCACTTTCTCTCATCAGCAAGAGTGACTATACCTCTCTATCTGCCTTCCCAACAAACCTCACTTAGAAAACCCTTCATTTGTTAATTGATAACTTTAAAAACATGACTTTGTTTTTTTGTTATGTATTTGTTGAATTAATTTTCTATTTCATTATCATTTATATCATTTGTCACATTATTTTTTTGTTTTAAGCATAGTACATATAGTGTCTTGAACAGAATAAAATCCTACTTTGTTTTGATACTATGTAGTATTATTGCATACTGCATGCAATTACACTTACTAATGAGTTTACTGATTATTAGATAATTAGATAGTTGTTTTTAATGTATTACATACATAGAAGTTCTTGGTAGATTTTTGTTGAAGGATGACTTACTGATACAGAGAAATTGTTTTGGATACCGGGTTGGGAAGGAAAAAAGCTAAGTATGCTTATACTTTCACATTATTAATGTGCTCAGATAAAGCATTATCTACCTCAAGCTTCATTCTTTAGTTTTATAGAAGAAATAGTTGAGGTTTTTATAAAATAAAGACAGACTCATAGAGAACAGAATGACAGCTGTCAGAAGGTGGGGGCTAGGTGAGGGGTATGGAGGGGTTTGGCAAAAAAAAAAAAAAAAAAAGTAAAACCTCATAAACACAGACAACAGTGTGGTGAGTGCCAGGGCGAGGGTGCAGGGGAAGTAGTGGGAATGAGAGGGATGAATGGGGATGGACTGAGACAACTTGGGGTGGTGAACACACAGCACAGCGCACAGATGATGTGTTGTAGAGCTGTGCACCTGAAAACTGTATAGCTTTGTTAACCAGTGTCACCCCAATAAATTCAATAAAAAATAAATGGTTGAGGCTTTTAAATGCCGATCCTTCATGTTTCCTTCCTTATCATTCCATATGAGTATAAAGAAGCAGTGCAGAGACTTATTTTCATACTGCCATGAACTATTCCTCCATTCTTTAATTTATTGTTATTTAAATGTCTTTCAAAAACTATCTAAAATAAATATAAGTATACACAAACAACTATTGAAATGATAAAGGCGGGTATAAATAGTTCAACTCCATTACATTTTGCCTTTCCGTATCTACATTTAAAATTTAAACTTCATATTTTAAATTTTAATTTTTTATCTAAATTTACCAATTATAAACCACATTACAAGTGCAACCATTTCTTGGTCTACAACTTTATCTTTAAAATTAATTTAAAATATATCTATAGCTAACCAATCAGTGTACTCACTGGCCCCACACGATTCCTTTCCCTGCTCCCAGAGAACCACTGTCACTTCTTGTAGCATCTATTCTCCCCCTGGTATTTATCACCATAATTTTATATATAATATATGTTTTGTATTTTTTATAAATTATACACTTATCTATTAATCAAAGTACTTAGTCATCTTGAAATATAATGATCTGCCTTTTCTCCTTCTTTCTTCCAAAGTAGCCATTGCACAATTTTAGCTGAAGCAATAATTTTTACATGTTATGAGTATGCTAACCAAGCAGTATTCTGTGAGCATGTTTCCTTTCTTTACAACTTGCTCTTGTTTCATTCTGGTGTAATAGTGCCCTCGTTAGTGATATTTGTTTACTGGCTTGCCTAGTTTTCTATTTCCAGTATTTCCTAAATGCTCTAATGAATTTTTCACTCTACCCAATTTGTCCAATGTTCAGAGACATCAGAGGCTTAGCAACTCTTTTCTCATTTCCATAGACCTTTCTCCAAGATTTCTTTGGCTTTTATGATCCAAATCTTCTGTTGAATTTTTCAAAGTTTTAAAGAACATTTTATATTTTCCAAAAGATTTTGATTTTTTCTCCCCCCCCCCCCACACACACACGCACACACACACACACACGTTTGGAAACTTACAAATGGTTCTCTAGGTGAACATATCCAGGCCAGCAGACCATGAAATGCTTCTTCTGGCATCTTTGTGATTTCCCTATGGCCCATTATGAGTTCTTCCCTGTTATTTCAAGTAGATGCTGAGCCCCCAATTGAGGTGTGAATGGTGTGGTATTCACACCCAAGAACACCCCCTCTGCCAGTCACTATTCTATTGATTGACCAGAAGTTGGCTTGTATATGGCCTGAGGGTCATGACTTGCCTTTACTGATGCTTATAACTGCTCTGTCTTTCCCTCTTTCAGGTACAGAATAATACTTCAGTGAACTTCGTTGATACCTATGCCTCAGTGTCTAACCTATCAGCATGCTGGGTCTGCACTGAACTCACCCTGAGCATGTCAGGTGGCCTCCCATGGCACATCTCTCCTGCTTCTGTCTCAAATTGGACTTGGCTTCAGAACCAGTGGAACAGTGAACATTCCTTGTGACCTGGACTGACATCTATGATGGGGCCAAATAGCTGTATGATTGGCCCCGGTTGTTAGGCAGCTACTCAACTCCATATGGAATGGCTCCGGGTGGCTCACAGCTGAAGCCATGGAGCTGGCTGACCAGCTCCCTTTTGCATTGAGAACATCAAAGGACAAGCCCAGGTGGGCTGGGCTCTGACAGGTATGTGACAAACTCAGACTCTAGAGCATTTTGGGGAGGTATGGGGTGATGCATGGGCTGCAGTTCCTACTGGAGTCCTCTGTGTGTGTGTCTCACATGGGTGGCCTTACCTGCCTGGACATTGGACTGGTCGTTGTACTTGGGCATGGCCCTATTTACCTGCTTGCATTCAGAAAACTCTTGCAGTCCAGCCACTTAACTGGGCAACGTTTAAGGCATGACACTGAGTAAAGTGTAATCCCCGGTGGTATTATCCAGTAGCTGTTTTATTCTCCTCAAGCTGCTGCTTCTGTAGTCACTGAGACTGAGATAACTGCTTTGGGTTTGCACACTGTCTGTGCATTGAATACAACACATGATTCCTTAAGCTTCTTTAATGAGGAAGGGTATCAAATAAGGAAAGTAGTCTTGCAAAACCTTGTGGCTTCAGATACGCTTACTGCACCCCAAGGTGGGCTGCGTGCCCTAGTAGGGGCAGAATGCTGTATATATGTCCCTGATGGCCACCTCAGTGTTAGTCTAGCTTTACGGGCATTAGCCTCTGAGGCCCATGGCATTGAACACCTGGCAGGCGATCCTTTACAGGAACAGTGGGCGTTCCTAACCACTGAATGGTGGTGGGCTCTTACTATGTTGGGTGGCAGTGCTTGTGTTTTGCTTGCTTATTGCTGTAGCCTGTACTGCTATTGTGGGTATAGGTGCAGGGATCTGCCCTCCTCACCGAAGGACCTTTGTGGAAGACATCTTCATGTAGACTGTAAGTGAGGAACCCAGAAGGGGTGAATTGTAGGATAAATAAAGGCAGTCTGATTTCTTCACCCAGGTCTCTGGGGAACTAAGATAAATAGTGTTCTCATAGCCTTGAGAGTGGGCCTGGCAAGTATTCCCATACCCTTCAGTGGGCATGCTTGTGCAGAATCTTGCTGTATTATATACCACTTGTTTGGCTCTCTGCTGGCTTTGTTTCTTCCTAGTATGTAAGGGGTTAGGGGCTTCCTGCTAGGTGCACAGCTTGCAGCATGCATGGCTCACCCACCCTTGATTAAAGGTATGTCAAACATCTCCAAGGCTCTGCAACTTTTCTTCCATCTGCCTAAATCTCAGGTGAACCTTCCTGGCCTTGCAGGCTGCAAGACAGTGAGTTTGTGTATGTTCTAGGACCCAATGGGCCTCTCCAACAGACTCTCCTGTGGGACTGGAAATTTTCCCTGCCTTGCAACCCCCACAGGATTTTACAGTCAGAGGTTTGGAGTCTGTAATTTTCCATGCTGAAACTCTCCTGAGTTGCATGATCTGTCTCACTCCCCAGTTGTTCCTCCCAGTTTATCCATGTGTAAATGTCGCAGTTCCCAATCCACCAGCCCCTACCTTGTTCACGTAGTCTGCCACCTTGCCACTTGTCCACTCTGCCCGGCTGCCCATCTCTGCCCCTCCTACCAGAATGGATGAATGCTCCTTTACCTCTTTGGTTGTCAGAGTTCCATGAAGTTTGATTTTCTGGTAGTTCTGGTTGTTTTTAGTTTTTAAATTGGTTGTTATCCTTCTTTTGGTTGTGTGAGGAAGCAAAGCATTTCTATCTGCTTCTCCATCTTGGCCTGAACTCTAATTTTTCTTAAAGTTGTAGCTGTCAGCTAGTCTTATATCAAGTAGAAGCTCCAGTATTACAAGTTTTAAATTATATCTATTTTTAATGTACATCAAAATACCTAAAGGGCAGGTATCAGCCTGGGTCCAATCAGAAGAGATAAACCACACAGTGATTTATACAGTGGAAGATTAACACAAAGAGTGATTAAACTGTGACAAAAGAGTAACTGTATAACATAAGAAAACTTCATATGATACCCTAAGGCAGAGGAAAGGTGCTTAAGGAAGGACAAACTTCAAAGGGGGCCCCTTTCCGAGGCTGGAGTTTAGACCTCATTGGAAAAGGTATAATTGCAACCCACTAGATGCCAGGGAAGTTCACTAGTTGCCTGGACCAAAGCTGGTCTGCAGCAACCAACACTCCACAGTGCAGGCAGAGCATAAATGAGCTGTGGCTGGTGACTGTACATGTGGACCTGAAGCTGGTATAGGGCACTGGGTCATTCTGTGTCTGTGAGATGAACATAGATGGTGGCCAGGTATGCAGGTGTGCAGATGCCTGGCGCAAGCCTTCAAGGCAGAGGTGGGGTGCAAGCAAGTGACAGCTAGTAGCCAGGTGTACATGGATGCAGTCAGAGTGCCAGTGTAGGGAGAAGACTGGAATAGCACCCCCTGTCAGGAGAACCCTGATGGCCAGGGCAGTTCAGGGCTGCCAGGTTTCCATGGGACTGTGCATTGTGTTCTGAGCATATGGCTCAGTGGAAGAGCACCACTAGGTATCCTCACACTCACACTGTTAACCCACTAGAAGCAGTGGGAAACTGTAGGAGAGTTCTTCCTTTCTACAATGTTTTTCTGCCACCCGCTATTGAGAAAGCTTAACATATGCTCACTATAAAAAAGAAATGCTTAAAAGAATTCAGTCCGTTGTTGCAGAGTTGTAATAAACAGCAAATTTCTAGCCAAAAGGCAATACACTGAGAACTGGTACAGCCAGTTACTAAAATAAAAATGCAAAGTCCAAACCACTCAAGGATTGCTTAAAATTATACCTATATTAGAGAAATGCTTGAAGAATAATAGCGAATGTATTAAAATTTAGTCATGTAGTAATTTAGATTGTATTTAATTTTAGTCAAGGAAAATTTGAGAAATACAATGATTAGTTGTTTCTTCTTAGTTGATGAAATAAAACTTAATTCTGAAAGAGGAACTTATTTGCTTTTATTAAAATAGTATTAGAATAGAAAATTGAAATTGATCTCATAGGTTATGTTATGAGAAATAGTGAATAACTAAAAATACCATCACCAATTGCAAGGCTATTCTTCTAATTGCCAAATATATTAGATTTTTATAAGAACTGAGCAGATCTACTAAAACATTAGTTGAGCCCTGGCTGCATAGCTCAGTAGGTTAGAGTGTTGTCCCATATGCCAAGTTTGCTGGCTTGATCCCCAGCCAGGGCATCTACAAGAATCAACCAAAGAATGCATAAATATATAGGGGGAAAAACAAATCAACATCTCCTCTCTCTCTTCCCCCTCCTTCTCTTTAAAATAAATAAGTATTTTTTAAGAAAAACATTAGTTGATTTTGATGCATTTGCAAGGCATTAAGTTACAGATATTCAGATATAGATAGCTACTAAAGCTCTATTTTGAAACAAAGATAAATGGTGAAAAATGTAGAAAAATGAGTGAGTAGCATCCCCCATTTGCTGCATATGACAAATCACCTGGGACATTTAAAAAAATAATTCAGATCCTTGCCAGGTGTATTTGATTAGGGCATGAAACCCAGGAACCTGCATTTTAAAAGCACAGGGCATTTTGAGGGGTGAACTGCCTCTCCCAAGCTTGCAATCTCTCCCCTTGGGGGCAGCCTATGTCCTTTGATGGGTTACGACTTTGAGCGGTTCAAAGGCCCAGCCCTTTGACTTATCCTGGACACGTTTTTGAACAGCCATCCCAGCTTTAGAGTGTCCTGGGGACCAGCTGAGGATTCTAATGTAACTGCTTCCCAGCTCAGCTTTTCTCTCTGCCCAATCCTGCTCCCCTTGTTCCTTTAGGGTGCTGTTTCTGAAAGCACTCCTTGATGAAACACATCCTTGCAAACCTCCATCTCTAAGTCTGTTTCCCAGGGAATCTAACTTATGAAATGTTCCCTGAACATTTGTGTTTCTTTGTTTACATTTGTATTTGATATTTCCATTGTTGAATACTTTGTAAAGAAGTATTTCATAATTAAGGCACTCGATTTTAATTGTTATATATTTTTAACTATTTTAATACCTTTTCTATTTACTTAGCAGTGTTTGATACATGACTGATGTAAAAAATTATATTCAAATTGATCTTTTTTTAACTGTTTCCACCTTTAATATAATGTTTAAAAGCATTATACCCCTAAAGTATATGCCCCTTCATGGACACTTAGAGTTCTCCCAAGCAATTTATTTAGAAACAGAAAATAAATAGGAAAAAGCAAATCTTCAAGAATTACTTAGACTTAGGTCTACAGAAGAGGAAGTGCCGGGAAGTAGATAGTGAAGGAAATGACAAAGGGACACACTGAGAGTCGAGGGAGCACACGGGTGTGCTTCTTCTTCTTTTCTCCTTCTTCCTTGTCCTCCTTGGCCGCCTCCGCCTCCTCCTCCTTCTTCTTTACTTTCAAATGAGGATGAACAATGACTTTTTAAGTTTTTTTTCTTGTTTTTCTTACCTCTACTTCTGAAGTTTTGTTATAAGGGAGAAAGTACTGGAAATCTCGTTCACAACTGCATCACTTCACTTGTGAACTGTAAAACACCGAGCAGGTCTGACTACAGCAGGAGGGCCCTAATAGAACACCATTGTTATGATTAATATTTTAGGAAACAAATATTGAATAACAATATGTGTGTCATGCTTTAACCGCAGCAACCAATTTGGTTTTAGAGTACAATTGATATACCTATGTGTTTGGTTTCAGTTGAGTTTCACTTCTGAATTCAAATCTTTGAGGTGTTTGGAAACTGAAACAGTATCCATAGATATGTGATGACTCAGCATGTGGGAATCTATGGCTCAATACCATAGTGTTTGTTATTTTATCCAGCTGTTCATTTCCTATCTGCTTCCAAATACATTAATTTGCTCCACAAAGATGCCAGTCCTCAGCCTGTCACAATGTGCACTTACAGAACCTATTTTTCATGGCTCACCTTATCATTGCCTTATCAATTTTTTTCAAATATTATCACTCTCCTGATGTGTAGTGATCACTTCCTTTGTTATTTATAGTTTTATGAAATACGGATGCATCCCTAATTACTGGCTTATTGACTTGTTCTTTTGTTTATAAAAATGGGATCATGCAATGTGTATAATATTGTGTCTGATTTCTTTTGCTCATGTTTCTGAGATTGATTTATGTTGTGCTTAACAGTAGTTCATTCATTTTCATCGTTATATGAGGCAGACACCAGCCCGCAGTGTCCGAGTCATCATGGATGAAACAAGACATTCACATGGACTACCGAGTCCGGCGGAGGAAAAAGGACAGCACGGCTTTTCTCTCAATGGGAGCAAAAGCCCCAGCCTCTGCCATGACAGGCCTTTATTGGGTTTCTCCCCACATTACATTATGGTCCTCATTTACTATGCACAGGTTCACTGTAGGTGGTTACCTTATACAGACAACAAAGGAGAGGATGCTGCTAATCACATCACAGAAGAGGGATATTTGCAAATGAAAACGCAAAGGTGGTTGAACTGGTTACACTGGTCCTTGGAAGGTTTAGCGTGGATTTTAAGAAGCTACTTTGCAGTAAATGTTTGCTATAATTCGGGGTGAGGGAGTTTTTAATGAGAGCAAGATTCAAAGAGGCTTAGGCACATTGCAGGCCTGATTCCCCATGGGAGAACCTATCCATGGGCGTGGGTCCTGTGCATGTCCGAGTGGGAGCTGGGCCCACGCCACACAGAACGGTCTCCTACAGTTATATATTATTCCATTTTTAAACATACTATAACTCATTTATACATTTCATTAAAGATTGTCTTGGTTCTTTGGCTATTACACAACTTTGGATGTTCTTGCACCTGTCTTGTGGTGCTATGCCACATAGAAGTTACGTAGCCATCAGCAGCTAGTTGAACTCTCTGTCCCTTGATTTTATTTCTGATAAAATGGAGAGAATAATTAGTACCTATCTCAGACAGTAAACAAGTCAATGTTTTACATATAGGTTAATGCATAGACATTCTCAAAACTGTTAATAAAATTATTAATATTATCATAAAATGATGGAGAGAATAATCTGCAGTACCTATGAGTAATTTGCATTTCTTTCCCCTAAATATCCTATACTCTTTTGCTATCTTTTCCTGAACAATAAGATACTCAAAAATAGATTTTCAACACAAATCTGTGTCAGAAAACAGAGTGTTGGCCTGGAACTGCCATCATTCACTGCAGCTGATGATTTGGATCCCAGTGTATTACTCACTAAACAAAACCTGTGCCCAGAGGTATCCAAGTATGAGTGAGTAAGTGGTATACATTTTTTTAAATATATATTTTTATTAAATATATTTTATTGATTATGCTATTACTGTTGTCCCATTTCTCCCCATCATTCCCCTCCACCCTGCACACCCCCTCTCACCCACATTCCCCCCCTTTAGTTCATGTCCATGTGTCCTAAGTTCTTCAGCTTCTACATTTCCCATACTATTCTTGGCCTCTCCCTGTCTATTTTCTACCCAGCGTCTATGCTACTTATTCTCTGTACCTTTCCCCCTCTCTCCTCCTCCCACTCTCCTGTTGTTAATCCTACATGTGATCTCCATTTCTGTGGTTCTGTTCCTGTTCTAGTTGTTTGCTTAGTTTGCTTTTGTTTTAGGTATGGTTGTCAATATCTGTGAGTTTGCTGTCTTTTTACTGTCATATTTTTGATCTTCTTTTTCTTAGATATTTCATAGAATAAGGGCTTGGTGATGATGAACTCCTTTAACTTGACCTTATCTGAGAAGCACTTTATCTGCCCTTCCATTCTAAATAACAGCTTTACTGGATAGAGCAATCTTGGATGTAGGTCCTTGCCTTTCATGACATGGAATACTTTTTTTCAGCCCCTTCTTGCCTGTAAGGTCTCTTTTGAGAAATCAGCTGACAGTCTGATGGGAAGTCCTTTGTAGGTGACTGTCCCTTATCCCTTGCTGCTTCTAGAATTCTCTCCTTCATTTTAATCTTGGCTAATGTAATTATGATGTGCCTTGGTGTGTTCCTCTTTGGGTCCAACTCTTTTGGACTCTCTGAGCTTCCTGGACTTCCTTTGCCAGATTGGGGAAGTTCTCCTTTATTATTTGTTCAAATAAGTTTTCCACTTGTTTCTCTTCTTCTTCCCCTTTTGGTACCCCTAAAATTTGGATGTTGGGACGTTTAACGATGTCCTGGAGGTTCCTAAGCCTCTCCTCAGTTTTTTGAATTCTTGTTTCTTCCTTGTTTTCTGTTTGGTTGTTTGTTTCTTCCTTCTGGTCCACTCCATTGATTTGGGTCCCAGTTTTCCTCCCATCTCTATTGATTCCCCATGTGTTTTCCTTCATTTCACATATTGTAGCCTTCATTTGTTCATCTACTTTGTGAGCAAAATCAACCAATTCTGTGAGCATCCTGATCACCAGGGCTTTGAACTATGCACCTGATAGGTTGGCTATCTCTTGGTCGCTTAGATGAATTGGCTCTGCGGCTTTGATTTGTTCTCCCGTTTGAGTCATTTTTTTTGTTTGTTTGTTTGTTTTTGGTCTGGTCAGGGGCTCTTATGTAGTGAGGGGGCAGAGCCTTAGGTGTTCCCCAGTGCAGGGCAGCCCAGTCACTGGGTTGTATGTGGGGGCGGGGTCCGAGAGGGAACAACAGCGCTTGCTCTGCTCTCTCTTGGGTTCCAGTCCCTTTCTCCGCTTCCCCTTTGCCTGGATTATCTGCATGCGAATGTGGGACCACCTAGTCAGCCAGCCACCTTGTGAGGCCTCACTGGGTCTGCAGAGTTGCCACCCTGTGCCCGGGGTCCACTAGCTGCCACCTGTGCTCCTGGGAACTGCGAGCCACTGCTGCCTGCGTGCCCAGTCCCACCAACCTCCACTTTTTCCTGCTGCGACTCCACCTCTCTTATTGGTCTGGATGAATGGCTGTTGGACTTCCATACAGTTCAATTTTCTATCAGTTCTCATTGTTTTCTTGTTTCTAAATGTTTTTTGTCCTTAATTTTGGTTGTGAGAGGAGGCACAGTGTGTCCACCTACACCTCCATTTTGGACGGAAGTCTCCCAAAACTTTTCTTGACATGGAAAAATAACTCCTCCACTTTGTGGACAGCATACATGAGGCTGGTTGATATAGTGTGGCTTCATACAGGTGCATTTGGACAGCTATCTTCTGGTCCCAAGAAAAGTGGGAGAGGTGTTTATTAGCTGCTGCTCCTAGTGGCCCTCTGGGATAAGAGTCACTTGTGCCTCAGTGCAGACTGGGGCCTTGCCATTGGCCATTGGGCTGCTGGCATGCCAGTCAGTGAGACCATTGTGAGATTTGGGAAATTACAGATTTGATGAATGTGAAATAAATGTCAGAAGTGGGCATTCATCATGCCTGCCACAGAGCTTATATAGAGTGGTGCCAATATTCCCGCTCAAATACTCTTCTTATATACTAGATGGTATAAATCTAAAACTATTTATTTACTGTATTGTTTACTATGTATCATCTTCTTAAAGAGTATGCTACATAAAACTAAAAAGTTTTGTAAAGCAAAGGAGAACATCAACAAAATAAAAAGACAATGCACAGAATGGGAGAATATATTCACCCATACATCTGATCAGGGTTTTTTTGTTTGTTTGTTTGTTTGTTGTTGTTGTTCAAGTACAGTTGTCTCCATTTTCACCCCACCACTCCCCTGCCAGCTATCCCCACCTCCCACACTTGATCCTTCCCCCATTGGTTTTGTCCCTGTGTTCTTTATAGATGTTCCTGAACACCCTTCTCCCAATATCCCCCCATTATCCCCTCCTACCTCCCTTCTGGTTACTGTCAGTTTGTTCTTAATTTCAATGTCTCTGGTTGTATTTTGCTTGCTTGTTTGTGTTGTTGATTAGGTTCCACTTATTGGTGTGGTCATATGGTATTTTTCTTTCACAGCCTGGCTGATTTCACTTAGCGTAATGCTCTCCAGTTCCATCCACACTGTCGCATAGGGTAGGAGCTCCTTCTTTCTTTCTGGAGCATAGTGTCCCATTGTATAAATGTACCATAGTTTTTGATCCATTCATTACTGATGGGCGCTTAGGTGGCTTCCAGTACTTGGCTCTTGTCAATTATGCTTCTATGAACATTGGGGTGCATAGGTTCTTTTGAACTAGTGTTTCAGGTTCTTAAGGTATAGCTCCAGCAGTGGAATTGCTGGATCAAAAGGCAGTTCCATTTTTAGTTTTTTGAGGAAATCCCACAGTGTTTTCCACCATGGCTGCACCAGTCTGCATTCCCACAAACAGTGCACTAGGGTTCCCTTTTCTCCACATCCGCTCCAATACTTGTTTTTTTGATCTGTTTATGATGGCCATTCTCAAGAGTGTGACATGGTATCTCACTGTGGTTTTTATTTACATCTCTGATAGCTAGTGAATGCTGAGCATCTTTTCCCCTGTCTCTGGGCCCTCTATATGTCCTCCTCGGAGATGTGTCTGTTCAAGTCCTATGCCCACTATTTAAATGGGAAGTTTGTCTTCCCGGAGTGGAATCATGTGAGTGCTGTATATGATTTGGAGATCAAACCCTTGTCCAATGTACCATTGGCAGAAGTGTTTTCCCATATAGTTGGTTCTGTTTTCATATTGATGCTGTTTTCTTTAGTGGTGCTGTAGCTTTTTATTCGGATGAAGTTCCTTTTTTTCTTCTTTCCTTTAGGTCCCTTTCTCTAGGGGACATATTGGTGAAAATATTGCTGCGTGGAATATCTGAGATATTTTGCCAATATTCTTCTCTAGGACTTTTATGGAGCCATGACTTATATGTAAGTCTTTTATTCATCTTGAATTCCTTTTTGTGTATGGTGTAACTTGGTGATCAAGTTTCATTGTTCTGCATGTAGCTGCCTAGTTCTCCCAACACCATTTGTTGAAGAGGACATTTTGACTCCATTTTATGCTTCTGTCCCCTTTGTTGGATATTAATTGACTGTAGAGACTTGGGTTTATTTCCAGGCTCTCTAATTTGTTCCATTGGTCTATGTGTCTGTTCCTACACCAGTACCAGGCTGTTTTGATTATAATGGCCTTGTAACATAGTATAATATGAGGTATTGTCATCCCACCTACTTTTTTCTTCTTTCTCAAGATAGCTGGGTCTGGTTGCAGTCATTTATGGTTCCATATAATTTTTTCAAATGTTTGTTCTATATCTGTGAACTATGTCATTGGTACTTTAAAATGGATTGTGTTGAATCTATAAATTGCTTTGGGTAGTATGAATATTTTGATGATGTTCATTCTCCCAATCCATGAACATGGTACATGCTTCCAGTCGTTTGTGTCTTCCTTAATTTCTTTCTTCAGTGTTCCATAGTTTTCTGAGTACAGGTCTCTGACCTCCTTGGTTAGGTTTATTCCTAAGTCCTCTATTTTTCTTCTTGAAATTTCAAATGGGATTTTTTTCTTGATTTCAGTTTCTGATATTTCATTGTTGGTGTACAAAAATACCTTTAATTTCTGAGTATTGACTTTGCATGTGACTCTTTTGCCTAATTTACTTATTAGGTGGAGTAATTTTTTGGTGGAGTCTACAGATATTTTTATGTATACTATCATGTCATCTGCAAACAACAACAGTTTTGCTTCCTTCTTTCCAATTTGGATATGTTTTATTTCTTTTTCTTGTCTGATTGCTGTGCCTAGGACTTCCAATATTATGTTGAATGGAAGTGGTGAAAGTGGACATCTTTCTCTTGTTCCTGATCTTAGTGGAAAAGCTTTCAGTTTTTTTCCCACTGAGTGTGATTCTGGCTGTAGGTCTCTCATATATAGCCTTTATTATGTTGAGGAATGCTCTCTCTATTCCCACTTTGGTGAGTGTTTTTATCATAAATCTCTACTGTACTTTATCAAATGCTTTTTCTGCATCTGTTGATAGTTGATATAATCATGTGATTTTTGTCTTTCCTTTTGTTCATGTGAAGTATTACGTTTATTGATTTGTGAATATTGTACCATCCTTGCATCCCTGGGATGAATTCCTCTTGATCATGATGTATGATCACGTTAAAGTATTGGTGAATGTGGTTTGCCAATATCTTGTTGTGGATTTTAGCGTCTATGTTCATCAGTGACATTGGCCTGTAGTTTTCTGTCTTTGGTGGTATAAGGGGTTAATATCCAACATTTATAAAGTACTGTCACAACTTAACACCAAGAAAACAAACAACGCAATTCAGAAATGGGCAAAGGACCTGAATACACACTTCTCCAAACAGGACATACGGATGGCCAATAGACATATGAAAAAATGCTCAACATCACAATAATCAGAGAAATGCAAATTAAACCACCATGTGATATCACCTCACAGCTGTCAGAATGGCTATCAATAAACCAGCAAACAACAAGTCCTGGCTAAGATGTGGAGAAAGAAGAAACTTTGTGCTCTGTTGGTGGAAATGCAGACTGGTGCAGCCACTGTGGAAAGCACTGTGGCAATGTCTGAAAAAATTAAAAATAGATCTGCCTTTTGACCCAGCAATCCCACTTCTGGGAATATATCTTAAGGTACCCAAAACACTAATTCAAAAGAACATAAGTACCCCTGTGTTCATTGCAATGCTATTTATTTTTTTCTTTTTTAAATATATTTTATTTGATTATGCTATTACAGTTGTCCCATTTCTCCCCCATCATTCCCCTCCACCTTGCACACCCTCTCCCACCCCCATTCCCCCCTTTAGTTCATGTCTATGTGTCATAAGTTCTTTAGCTTCTACATTTCCCATACTATTCTTGCCCTCCCCCGTCTATTTTCTACCCACTATCTATGCTACTCATTCTCTGTACCTTTCCCCCCTCTCTCCTCCTCCCACGCCCCTGTTGCTAACCCTCCATATGATCTCCATTTCTGTGTTTCTGTTCTTGTTCTAGCTGTTTGCTTAGTTTGCTTTTGTTTTAGGCGTGGTTCTTAATAGCTGTGAGTTTGCTGTCTTTTCACTGTCATATTTTTATCTTCTTTTTCTTAGATAAGTCCCTTTAACATTTCATATAATAAAGGCTTGGTGATGATAAACTCCTTTAACTTCACCTTATCTGAGAAGAGCTTTATCTGTCCTTCCATTCTAAATGACAGCTTTGCTGGATAGAGCAATCTTGGATGTAGGTCCTTGCCTTTCATGACTTCAAATACTTCTTTCCAGCCCCTTCTTGCCTGCAAGGTCTCTTTTGAGAAATCAGCTGACAGTCTGATGTGAACTCCTTTGTAGATGACTGTCCCCTTATCCCTTGCTGCTTCTAGAATTCTCTGCTTCATTTTAATCTTGGCTAATGTAATTACGATGTGCCTTGGTGTGTTTCTCCTTGGGTCCAACTTCTTTGGGACTCTCTGAGCTTCCTGGATGTCCTGGTAGTCTCTTTCCTTTGCCAGATTGGGAAGTTCTCCTTTATTATTTGTTCAAATAAGTTTTCCACTTGTTGCTCTTCTTCTTCCCCTTCTGGGACCCCTATAATTTGGATGTTGGGATGTTTAACGATGTCCCGGAGGTTCCTAAGCCTTTCCTCATTTTTTTGAATTCTTGTTTCTTCCTCGTTTTCTGTTTGGTTGTTAGTTTCTTCCTTCTGGTCCACTCCATTGATTTAAGTCCCAGTTTTCCTTCCATCTCTATCAGTTCCCCATGCATCTTCCTTCATTTCATGTATTGTAGCCTGCATTTTTTCATCTAATTTGTGAGCAAAATCAACCAATTCTGTGAGCATTTTGATGACCAGTGCTTTGAACTGTACATCTGATAGGTTGGCTATCTCTTCACAGCTTAGAGGAATTGGCTCTGGGGCTTTCATTTGTTCTCCAGTTTGAGCCATTTTTGTGGGTTTTTTGTTTTGTTTTGTTTTGGTTTGGTTTTAGTCTGGTCACAGCTATTACATAGTGAGGGGTGGAGCCTTAGGTGTTCCTCAGGGCGGGGCAGCCCAGTCGCTGGGTTGTGACGCTATATGTGGGAGTGGAGTCCGAGAGGGAAGAATGGTGCCTGTTCTGCTCTCTCCTGGACTCCGGTCCCTTCTGCTGCTTCCCCTTCACGTGGGTTATCTGCGCACGTGTGTGCTGTTACGTAGTGAGGAGCGGAGCCTCAGGCACTCCCCAGTGTGGGGAAGCCCAGTTGCTGGGTTGTGACGCTGTATGTGGGGGAGGGGTCTGAGAGGAACAATGGCGCCTGCTCTGCTCTCTCCTGGATTCAGTCCCTTCTGCCACTTCCCCTCTGCCTGGACCGTCTGTGCTCGCAAATGTGGGACCACCTGGTCAGCCTTGTGCGGCCTCACTGGGTCTGCACAGTTGCCCCCCTGTGCCGGGGGTCCGCCAGCTGCTGCCTGTGGGCCCAGAGTCTGCCAGCTGCCGCCTGTGCACCTGGGAACTGCCAGCCGCTGCTGCCTGCATTCCCCGGCCCGCATCTCCACTTTTTCCTGCCGCGACTCCGCCCCTCTTACCGGTCTGGATGAATGGTTGTTGGACTTCCATACAGTTCAATTTTCTATAAGTTCTGGTTGTTTTCTTGTTTCTAAATATTTGTCCTTAATTTTGGTTGTGAGAGGAGGCACAGTGTGTCCGCCTATGCCTCCATTTTGGCCCGAAGTCCTGCAGTGCTATTTCGAATCACCCAGATATGGAAGTAGCCCAAGTGTCCATCACTAGATGAGTGGAGAAAACAACTATGGGACATTTACACAATGGAATACTACTTAGACATAAAAAAGAAGAAAATCGTACCCTTTGTGACACTATGGATGGACCTGGAGAATATTATGCTAAGTAAAATAAGCCAGTCAGAGAAAGACAAATACCATATGATTTCACCCCTATGTAGAATCTAATGAACACACTGGATGAAAAAGGAAATCAGAGACAGACTCATAGATGGAGAGCAGATGACAGCTAGTGGGGTAGGGGGAGCTTAGGGGATGGAGGGAATGAGCAAAAGGAGATAGGTTATGGACAACAGTGTGATGATTGCTGAAGGGAAGAGGGCATTAAGGGGACTAAATGGTAATGCAAAAAAAAAATACGATAAAGATTAAATTGAAACAAAAATTTCGCAGTGAACCTTCTAAGCAGCAATGAGCTCAGGAACCAAAACAGAATCAAACAAAACAAAAATGCATGTTTAGTGAAAAATGAAGTACACAATTTTAATTTCTCAGTAAAGATGATGAATACATAATGTACATAAAATCTTTGCCAACATTTACAATTTACCATGGGATGGTAAATTTTCAATTTATCATTCATTATAATGAATAGTACAAATCATAGATATAGCACAGAGGCCACAGAATTTCCTTTAAATCTTAGACATCATTTTAAGAATTAACAGAAGAACTCTCCTGACAGCTAATTGACTCCTTTTTTTTTTAAATTTTTATTTTAATTGTTGATCTTGTACAGTTTTCTGTCTTTTATTCTCACCCGAACCCGCCACCCCAGCCCTCCCCACCTCCCTCCCATTTCCACCCCCCCCATAGTTTTTGTCCATTTGTCCTTTATACTTGTTCCTGTAAATCCTTCCCCTTTTCCCCTGAAATTCCCTCCCCTCTCCCCTCTGGTGACTTTCAGCATGTTCCCAATTTCCATGTCTTTGGTTATATTATGCTTGTTTGTTTGTTTTGTTGATTAGCTTCCTGTTAAAGGTGAGATCATATGGTATTTGTCTTTCACTGCCTGGCTTATATCGCTTAGCATGATGCTCTCAAGTTCCACCCATGCTGTTGCAAAGCGTATGAGCTCCTTCTTTCTTTCTGCTGCATAGAATTCCATTGTATAAATGTACCACAGTTTTTTGATCCATTCATTTACTGATGGGCATCTAGGTTGCTTCCAACACTTGGCTATTGTAAATTGTGCTGCTATAAACATAGGGATGCATAGTTTCTTTTGGATTGGTGTTTCAGGTTTCTTAGGATATAGTCCTAGCAGTGGAATTGCTGGGTCAAAAGGTATATCCATTTTTAGTTTTTTTAGAAAATTCCATACTGTTTTCCATAGTGGTTGTACCAGTCTGCACTCCCACCAGCAGTGCACTAGTGTCCCCTTTTCTCCACAACCTCTCCAACACTTGCTGTTTGTTGCTTTGTTTATGAGGGCCATTCTGACTGGTGTCAAGTGGTATCTCATTGTGGTTTTAATTTGCATCTCTCTGATAGCTAGCGATATCGAGCATCTTTTCATGTGTCTCTGGATCCTCTGTATGTCCTCCTTGGAGAGGTGTCTGCCCAAGTCCTTTGCCCATTTTTTAATTGGGTTGCTTGTCTTCTTAGAGTGGAGTCGTGTAAGTTCTTTGTATATTTTGGAGATTAAACCCTTATCTGAGATATCATTGGCAAATATGTTTTCCCACACAGTCGGTTCTCTTTTTATTTTAATACTGTTTTCCTTGGCCATGCAGAAGCTTTTTATTTTAATGAGATCCCATTTGTTTATTCTTTCCTTTATGTCCCTTGCTTTAGGGGACATATCAGTAAAAATGTTGCTGCGTGTAATATCTGAGATTTTCCTGCCTATGTTCTCTTCTAGGACTTTAATGGTGTTATGGCTTATGTTTAAGTCTTTTATCCACCTTGAATTTATTTTTGTGTATGGTGTAAGTTGGTGCTTGAGTTTCATTTTCTTGCACGAAGCTGTCCAGTTCTCCCAACACCACTTGTTGAAGAGGCTATTTTTACTCCATTTTATGTTGCTGCCCCCTTTGTTGAATATTAATTGACTATAGAGACTAGGGTTTATTTCTGGGCTCTCTATTCTATTCCACTGTTCCACGTGCCTGTTTTTATGCCAGTACCAGGCTGTTTTGATTACAGTGGCCTTGTAATACATTTTGGTATCAGGTATTGTGATCCCTCCTGCTTTGCTCTTCTTTCTCAAGATTGCTGCCGCTATTCTGGGTCGTTTATGGTTCCATATAAATTTTTGAAGAGTTTGTTCTATATCTGTGAAATATGCCATTGGTACTTTAATAGGTATTGCATTGAATCTGTAGATTGCTTTGGGAAGTATGGACATTTTGATGATGTTAATTCTTCCGATCCATGAACACGGTATGTGTTTCCATTTATTTGTGTCTTCCTTGATTTCCTTCTTCAGTGTTGTGTAGTTTTCTGCATACAGGTCTTTTACCTCCTTGGTTAGGTTAATTCCAAGGTACTTTATTTTTCTTTTTGCTATATCAAATGGTATTTTTTTCTTGATTTCTGCTTCTGTTGTTTCATTGTTGGTATACAAAAATGCCTTTGATTTCTGGATATTGACTTTGTATCCGGCTGTTTGGCTAAATTCATTTATTAGGTCGAGCAGTTTTTTGGCTGAGACTATAGGATTTTCTATGTATACTAACATGTCATCTGCAAACAATGATAGTTTTGTTTCCTCCTTTCCAAGTTGGATGCCTTTTATTTCTTTTTCTTGTCTAATTGCTGTGGCTAATACTTCCAATACTATGTTGAATAGAAGTGGAGAGAGTGGACAGCCTTGTCTTGTTCCTGATTTTAGTGGAAAAGAATTTAGTCTTTGCCTGTTGAGTATGATGCTGGCTGTAGGTTTCTCATATATAGCCTTTATTATGTTGAGGAATGCTCCCTCTATTCCCACTTTGCTGAGTGTTTTAATCATAAATGGGTGCTGTACCTTATCAAATGCTTTTTCCGCATCTATTGATATGATCATGTGATTTTTGTCTTTGCTTTTGTTTATGTGATGAATTACATTTACTGATTTGCGAATGTTGAACCATCCTTGCATCCCTGGGATGAATCCCACTTGGTCGTGGTGTATGATCTTTTTAATGTGTTGTTGGATGCGGTTTGCCAATATTTTGTTGAGGATTTTAGCATCTATGTTCATCAGCGATATTGGCCTGAAGTTCTCCTTCTTTGTTGTGTCTTTATCTGGTTTTGGGATTAGGATGATGCTGGCTTCATAAAAAGAGTTTGGGAGTCTTCCATCTTTTTGGATTTTTTGGAATAGTCTGTGGAGAATAGGGGTTAGCTCTTCCTTAAATGTTTTGTAGAATTCTCCTGTGAAGCCATCTGGTCCAGGGCTTTTGTGCATCGGGAGTGTTTTGATTACTGATTCAATTTCACCAGCTGTTATTGGTCTGTTCAGGCTTTCTGTTTCTTTTTCATTGAGTTTTGGAAGGTTATATTTTTCTAGAAACCTGTCCATTTCACCTAGGTTTTCAAATTTCTTGGCATACAGTTCTTCATAGTAATTTCTTACAATCCTTTGTATTTCTGCGGTGTCGGTTGTAATATCTCCTCTTTCATTTCTGATTGTCTTTATTTGAGTCCTCTCTCTTTTTTTCTTGATGAGCCTGCTTAAAGGCTTGTCAATTTTGTTGATCTTTTCAAAGAATCAACTCCTAGATTCATTGATCTTTAGGATTGTGCTTTTAGTCTCTATGTCATTTAATTCTGCTCTTATCTTGGTTATTTCTTTCCTTCTACTTTCTCTGGGCTGTCTTTGTTGTTGTTCCTCGAGTTCTTGTAGGCGAAGGGTTAGGTTGTTTGTTTGAGATGTTTCTGTCCTTTTTAGATAGGCCTGTATCGCTATAAGCTTCCCTCTGAGGACTGCCTTTGCTGTATCCCATAAGTTTTGGGTCGATGTGAGTTCATTATCGTTTGTTTCCAGAAACTTTTTGATTTCCTCCCTAATTTCATTCTTGACCCATTCATTGTTTAATAGCATGCTATTCAATCTCCATGATTTTGAGGGTTTTGGGTTTTTCTCCTTAGGGTTGGTTTCTAGTTTCAGTCCCTTGTGGTCAGAGAAAATGCTTGGTATGATTTCAATTTTCTTGAATTTGTTGAGGCTTGATTTGTGTCCTATCATGTGGTCTATCTTTGAAAATGTTCCATGTGCATTTGAAAAGAAAGTGTATTTAGCTTCTTTGGGATGAAGGGCTCTATATATATCAGGTAAGTCCATTTCCTCTAGAGTGTTGTTCAATGCCACAATATCTTTGTTGATATTTTGTTTGGAAGATCTGTCCATTTTTGAGAGTGGGGTGTTAAAATCCCATACTATAATTGTGTTGCTGTCTATATCTTTCTTGAAGTCCTCTAAAATTTTCTTGATGTATTTAGGTGCTCCTCCGTTGGGTGCATATATATTTACAATATTTATGTCTTCTTGGTGGATTCTTCCCTTGAGTATTATGAAGTGACCTTCTGGGTCTCTCCTTATGGCTTTTATTTTGAAGTCTATTTTGTCTGATATGAATATTGCTACCCCAACTTTTTTTTCCTGACCATTTGCTTGGAAAATTTGTTTCCAGCCCTTCACTTTGAGCCTGTGTATGTCTTTTGTCCTTAGGTGGGTTTCTTGTAGGCAGCATATGTGTGGGTCATGCTTTCTTATCCATTCAGCTATTCTATGTCTTTTGATTGGAGCATTTAATTCATTTACATTTAAAGTTATTATTGATAGGTATTTATTCATTGCCATTTTCGTACCTGTGTTCCTCTCTCTCTTCCTCTCTCTGTCTTTTCCTTTCTTCCCTTAAAGCAGTCCCTTTAGTATCTCTTGCAGCATTGGTTTGGTAGAGGTGTATTCTTTTAGACTGCTTTTGTTTGGGAAGCTCCTTATTTGGCCTTCTATCTTGATTGAAAGCCTTGCTGGGTAAAGTAGTCTGGGTTGCAGGCCTTTGGTTCTCATTGCTTGGAATATTTCTTGCCATTCTCTTCTGGCTTGGAGCGTTTCCATTGAGAAGTCAGATGTTAACCTAATTGGGGCCCCCTTGTATGTTACTTCCTTTTTCTCCCTTGCTGCTTTTAAGATTCTCTCTTTGTCTTGGAATTTTGCCATTTTAATTATGATGTGTCTTGAAGTGTGCCTCTTTGGGTTCCTTTTGATTGGGACTCTCTGTATTTCCTGGATTTGTATGGCTTTTTCTCTCACCAAATGAGGGAAGTTTTCCATCATTACTTTTTCAAACAGGTTATCCCTTGTTCTTGTTCAAACAGGTTATCCCTTGTTCTTGTTCTTCTCCTTCTGGTATCCCTATTATACGAATATTATTCCGTTTCATGTTGTCTTGCATTTCTCTTAAACCCTCTTCATTCTTTCTAAGCCTCTTTTCCTTATCTTGCTCATTCTGAGTGTTTTTTTCTATTTTGTCCTCCAACTCGCTGATCCGATCTTCTGCTTCATCGATTCTGCTTTTCATTCCTTCTACTGTGTTCTTCAGTTCAGAGATTGTGTTCTTCATTTCCTCTTGGCCCTTGTTGATAGTTTCTATTTCCTTTTTCATGTTGATATAGTTTGCCGTGAGTTCATCATAACTTCCCTGTAGTTTATGGTAGCTCATTGAGAGCTCATTGAACTTCCTGACAACCATTGCTTTGAACTTGATATCTGATAGTTGAGTTGCCTCTGTTTCATTTAGCATTCTTTCTTGAGCTTCCTCCTTTCCTTTCGTTTGGGGATTGTTCTTTTGTCTTCCCATTGTTTGTAAGACTCTTGTTGTTAGCCTCAGCTTCTTAAATTGATCTGTTCTGGCTCCCTGGGTTTGTGGTATGACCTTCTGTGGTAGAATATCTGTGAGATTCAGTGGTGGATTCTCCTTCGGATATCCTGTTGTTCACCGCTTTCACTGTCTCATCAGCTGGAATACCCTCTTTTGGGGGCCAACTCTGGTTTTTGTTTTTGTTTTTTTTTTTCCCCACAGTTTCAGGCTTGCTTGTTTGTTTGTTTTGTCTCACTCGTGGGTATTCACAAAAAGAAGAGGGGGGAAAATGAAAAAAAGAAGAAAGAGGAAACAAGGGGAAGGTAGAAGAGATAAAATTGAAAAGAAAGGAAGAGGGGATAAGAGAAGAAGGAATTCAAGGGAGGCAAAAGGAGTTGGGGAGTAAAGAAGAAGATATAAACAATGAAGAAGGAGTAGTTAAAAACTCATATAGATAGACAGGCTTACAAACAAAAAGACACTAACAAACTGGCAAAACAAAAAAGAGACACGCACACAGACACCCCCACACAAATATAAACAGCCAAAGGGGGGGGGGAACAAGCAAAGCACAACAAAATATTTAAAAAAAATAAAAATATATTAAAAAATAAAATTAAAAAAATGAAAAAACAAAACAAAACAAAACAAACAAACAAAAAACACCCTCTTGTTGTTTTCAAACTTGTCAGCCAGTTTTTCAGGTCTTGCTGGCTGCAATGGCCGAGGGGTGATCTTATTGCTTTTCTCTGTGTTCAGAACTCAGTCCTCACTGTGCTATGTATCCCAGCGTTAGTGGGCACCTCTCCCCACAGGGTTTTCAGCGTGTGATCTCAGCCTCCTGGTGTGTGTGCACTTCTCCGAGTTTATGGGTGTGTGCTAGGTTCTCCAGACGTGCACAGCCGCCTGCCTTTGTCCCTGGGAGGCTTTCAGTGTTCGGGCACAGCTGCCTGCATTTGCTTCTGAGAGGGGCCTGCGTTCCAGCTGCTATCCAGCGCCTGCACCTTGGGCCTGAGCTGTCCGCGTTTGAGCACCCGCCTGTGAACTGGCACCTCTGGCTCCACAGCTGTCTCCAGCGGCCTTCGCCTATGTTTTCAGGAGTGTCCACTAGCCCTCGACCGTGTGCGGTCCCCTGAGGGTGTCTATTTTCATGCAGTTGTCTCACTTCGCCCGAGCCTCTGTCTCTGTTGGGGCGCCTGTGCTTTCGAAGTCGCCCGGCGACCACGAAAACTCTGTTCAAAGTCGCGCAGTGACCTGGTGCGGGGCACCCACTTTCGCTCCCTCGCAGGGCACCCACTTTTGCTCGGGCCACAGTCGCGCGGTGGCCCCTGAGATCTCCCAGCCGGTTCAGCGGCTGACCCAGCTCCCTCCCTAGGGCCCTGGGGCAGGCTTGGTGGAGCGCCAGGCCGGGGCCTCAGCCGCCCCGCTCTCCGTGCGCTGGAACCCTGGGCTCTTATTGTTCCAAAGAGCTCTCCTTACCGCTTGTTTTTCAGTGTCCGCTACAATTTCTGACCTCTTATTCTCCAATATGCTGTGTTACTGTTCCTTGTCTGTTCTGGTCTTTCATAGATTGGCCCGATTTTTTTCCCGTGTGTAGAGGGGGAATAGGGTCTGCTCCCTCCTACCACGCTGCCATTTGACGGAGTTGTTGTGAGGACTGAGAGATGTAATGCTCCTGGACACAGACAGCCGGGTTGTGATTCAAGTAGGTATCTAATTGACTCCTTTTTGATGTGTCAACAGATGCTGCAAATGAAAAATTAATTCCAATCATTGTTCTATTTTTTCATAATGTTCAAAGGCTGAAGTTAAAAACTAGCTCATATGATATTCTTGTAAATGGTATCATAAATTCAGTTTAAAGAATTAACATTGCAGGTAAAATTATGTTTTCTTTTGAAGATCAGATTCTGCATACATTCTAACTCTTCTCAGTAAATTTCTTGCTAAATCTATAGAGCTAAAATGTTCTATGATGCTTTCATAGAATTGCGGTTAATAAAATCAAAATTTTGAAATGGGGAGGTATAGAAATTTATCCTAGAATAGCAAGGAAAGAATTGAACAAACTAAACATTGAGAACTTAATAAATTTAAGGTTTGATTAGAAAATTCTATCATTGTGCTGGGGAATATCCTGATTTGTGGAATAATCTTTTGATGGATCGCCTTGTTTTTATTTCATCAATGTATAGTCTGTCCCAGGATGTAATAAAACTGCAAAAGCTAAGAATTTTGAAGGATCTAAATGGTACAAAATATTTTAAAGAGTAGAAACAACTCACAGGCAAGTTTTGCCTTGTAAATGTATCTGTGTAAAAAGTTTACTCTGAATGAAGGCATCTGTGAAAATGTCTTAATTGAAATTCTTATAAATTTCAATATATAAAGAATAGAATTGGTTAGTTTTCATTGCTCCAGGAGAGAAGACTCCTAGGATGTTTCTCTGAATAAGGACATCAAAAGTGCGAAGACTAGATGGGAGCCAAGGCAAAAAACTAGGGAATGGGAGGAAAGTATTATACTCTGAAGCATGAAAACTACCGATCAGTGTCACCAGTGTTTTCCTGATTGCTCCAAAATAGCAGATAAAGTGGCCGTGTGAATAGGAATTCCTGCCCAAATATCAGCATTGGAGATCATGGATGATGATCAAATAATTGAAGAAGTCTTGAATAAGTTTGTTAATTGTCCTGAGCAAATGTATGAAGAATTTCTGAGCACTTTTACTCATCTTTCAAAAGAGGATAATGTGACCAAGAGAGGCGCATTCGGAACTAATTCTTCAAAAAACATACCTACTTCAACACAGCATTCTCATGGAAATGAACTGAATAATCACTGCCTTAGAAATAAAGCCGTCTTTTCATACTTCATCACAGTGTGCAGAAGAGGAGCAGATAGCACTGGATGAAGGTCAGAGCGCTGGCAGCTCCTTTCAGGTTATTGGAATTAGGCCAGAAAGGCGAAGGTAGATAATTTCCTAGCAGTACAAGATTTGGATGTGGATGAAGAGATTGAACCCCAAATAAGCAAGGGTTTGCTGCTGCTGCTGGGAGAAGTGGAGCGGGATGTAAGCACCCGTGTCCCTTGGTATGTTCTCTCTGTGGCCCAGTCACTGACCCCTGGGGTCAAGCCAAGGCCTGCGGTGAAAGAAGTGGACAAGCACAAGGACAAGATACTTGGGGATGAAGTTCAGCCCTTCTATCTTGACGCATTTGATTAAGACACTGTGATGCTCATCCCCAAGTTCACTCCTGCAGAGATAGATGACATCAAAGAACTCTCTGAGCAGAAGCAAAATAACACTGACACAGACTTGGAGGAACCCGGTGATTGATTCACCAAGACATCTTCCTGTTTTTTATTTTGTTCTTATTCAAGCAAAAATAGAATAAAAGAAAAAAAAAAGAATAGAATTGAGAATCTCCTCCACTGAGTAGAAGGTGTTCTGAGCTTACCATGAGTCTCACCACCTGAAGTGCAATTTCTCTGTTGAAAATATTGTGGGCTACAGAGAAAAGTCAAGGGGAGAAGACTGTGGTAAATTTATGAAAAATAAATCTATAAAAAGACCATATTGAAAAAATGCGATCTTCAGAAATCTCTCAGTAACAGAACACTAGCAAATGAGAAAGCTAAGAAACTGAGTGAGGTATATTCATACATACCAACAACAGTTATTCTGCTAAAACGACTTTTAATATTCAGGTCATCAATATAAATGTGTTTCAAAACTTTGCTTGCATATATACATTTTTAAAAAAGAACCCTATTTTTGAAAAAGGTTTTTAATGGAAATATTTTATACTTCAATGATACTATAAAAATCAATTTGTCGGTAAATAAATAAAAGTTAAAAATTACAATTTTTAAATAATTTTCTTGTTTTACTCTCAAAAGTGTCTTCATTTTGCAGAAAATTTTATAGTCACTCTGTTGTAAGCCAAAAATTGAGAGCCAGGTAAATCATTCCTGCCCTAAATTGGTGAGAATAGTCCTGGAATATTTTGTTGTTATTTTAGAATATAGAACATTGAAAAAAAAAACCCTGAAAATGTAGCATTTTGAAACCCTCGGTTGATTCTAAGCCTAATATAACCCTACATATCCAGGTTGCAAAGGCTTAGGGTATTGAATTTCAAGGTGTGGTGAGGATGACCAGTGTGACCATTGCCCAGCAGTCAATGAGCACCTGTCTCATCCACCTGAAGTCCTAAGGTGCAGGGTTCCTGTCATTCCCACTAAGTGGCATAACTAAAAAACAATTGGCAGGTTTTCACTTTCCCACTGTTCTTCTTGGTGCATGGCACTGGGTGCCAGCTTACTAACCTTAGACCATAAAGTGCTACAACACGTTAGCTCACGCTGGGTGGCATCAGGTTTGTTGTTCATGACCATGCAATCTGAAATCCTTTTCCAAGAAAGGACTTGGAAATGAGCGGTTCAATGGATAGCCGGCAGGCATGCAGTTCAACTGCTCATCTGTGTTAACTGTGGCAAACTCAGAGCCTCCCTCTCAAATGGTCCCTCGCCCGCAGACAAGTCTGTAAACTGTAAGTCAAGTGTGAGCCATGAGCAATGTTGTCCAGTAGCTGGCTGAGGTTTATGTAATGCATTCAAAAGCCTCCCAAGGCTTTTTAAGGAGGGTATTTGATCTGCTCAGTCTTAAATAGCAACCTAATGAACCAGGTGACCGGGGCACTCTGTACCCATATGAGATTGGCTTTAAAAGCAAATATGGTGTTAACATACTCGCTTTTAAGGGTTTATACTGGAGTAAGTTCAAAGAGATTAGGAGCTAGGTGGGTATTTATTGACTAGAAAGCTATGTAGAAGAGAGTTCAGATTGTTCTTAACTTCCAGGACAGAGCATAAAACCACAGCAAGTAACTGCCTAGGGTTTTGCATTCCATAGTCCTGGACTCCCAGGCAAGCTCCCTGTTGCCTCTGGGCTGGCAGACCCAAAGGCTAGGTAGTGAATGGTCTGGTTCTCAGAGCTGGAGAATCTGCTCTTGCTTTCTGCCCTGAGGGGTCCAGGTGTTTGTGTGGTTTTTCAAAAGTTCCTCCTAGAGATCTGGAATCCCCTTGGAGATGACAGCAGGACAACACACTGAGTTAGGCATCTGGGCAGAGACCGTAGCTCATGAAGATCCACATACCCGTGTATGCCCCAAAAAGGAGTGTTTCAGAATCTCTGAGAACCAAACTTGGGAACCTCTAATCACTGTCCGAGATCTTCTTGGTAGTTTTCAGGGATTGAGAGGGGGAAAAAAGAAGGAAAAAGTGAGATTCTTGAGCCAACGGTTTTTTAAGGGGACTATGTGTGTGCCAATGTGTGTGTAACAAAAGAGAGAGACAGAAATCCAGAACTTGTCCTTGTGTGGAGTAGTTATGAGTCTGCTTTGAATTTTAAGTGGAATTCAAATTAAGGGAACACTAGAATACTAATTATCAAATTCTTTGCTTAGAAAATAAAACCTTTTTTTCTCTGTCCCATTATTCTGAAGGTCCTGTGGCCAAAGAACAGGTTCTTGAGGGATTAGAGGTGGGAGGGAGAGTTGAACAGGAACTCAGTGGAATTGGGAACTAATTTCCTTGGCAGTTCAAAAGCTCTTAATGAAGGCTTTCTGCCAGAGGGAACCAGAGCAGGCCACTACCCCATCACCCCAGGCCTGTCCCTAACCCTCAGTCAGAGAAGACCAGGCTGCATCCTTTTCCTGTGAGGCACCCCCTCCTTTGGGTAAGGCAGACAAACCCCGTGGGCGCCCCCACCACCATCACCAGCACTGTGTTCTTTCCAACCTCTGTGTCCCCTTTCAAGCTCTGCTTGGAATTCTCTCCCCCTGCCTCTTTTCAACCCAACTTTTCACCTCCTTCCAGGTCCAAACCTACATCCTCAGAAAATACCCAACAAAGGACCTCAGCCCAAAGGCACGCTCCTTACTGTAAGCCATTATCAAGCTGCGACAATTTTCACTACTTTTGGTAGGATCTATGCGCCAGATGGGCAATCAGACACAAAAGCCCTTTTCTTTTCTTTCCTGGCTCTGCTTTTCTTTTCTGTTAAATAACTTTATGATCTTTCTGCAGCCTGTGATCATCATTACTGTTCCCACATAGGTAGAGCATAAGTGACTTTACACTGCTGGTGCATCCAGAATCAATGTCATTTCATCCTCTCCATGCACTGAACATCAACCCAAGCCCATATTTGGTTTTGCAGAAGTTCTCTGACATTAGAATAATAAAAAGTCACTTTATCAATAAGGAGATATTCATTTAAAATTCTGTGTGAAGTACAGGAAAGCATCAAATGAGAACAAAGGCTGCTTTACTCTGACTATGGAAGATGTTTAAGAAGCTCAGTCTAAAACATCTTACGCAACTGTGTATTTCAGCACTTAGCAAAGAATAGGAGCTTCTTAAATAGTTTACGTTGATGTTAACATGAACTATGTACATATGAAAGAATAACTAACATGAGTCCATATACATCTGTATGTAGTCTATAATAACTATAAGTTTACACAAATACCATGTCTGTGTTTCTAAGAGGTTTGTAGAAAAGCTGGGAAGAACCACTCTCGTTAATTGGAAAAAACATCACACAGATTTGTGTTGATTTTCTAGAACATATGGAGCTGCCTTGGCTGTTGGGTAAGAGTAGGTGGCTCCTGGCCTGAGGAGGGACCCTATGCATCCATCTTCCCACTTTCTGTCAGAAGAGAGGCAATCAGATCAATGCACACACCAAGTCTTTCTCTCTCTCTTTTTCAATAAGGTCCACGCAGCTATGATACTTGGTTTCATAACTTGGTTATAGTTTTTGCTTACTGAGCTTTCTTCTCTTTCCTCAACTAGTCTACTGTGATGAACTTTTCAGCTGTTTGAATGGAATCATTCTAGCTGAAACAAATGGTTAAGAAAATAAAACTATTAGGACTGACTAGTAATTTCATGCCTTATACAGAGATGGCCTTCACACTCAGGTCAACTGACTCAAATTCAGCTCGTGGGCCATGGGCTTTGTGCATGTGTCTGCATTTGCACAGTTATGTCTACATTTCATGAAATTTAAAAATCAATATCAGCAGCAGTGTTCACAGTGAATGAAATCTTTGATTATATTTACTGTTACTTGTTTTTAGGGAAGATTCCTTCTACTTCATCAACAGCAAACATATCTCCTATGTTTGGAATTTGTATATTGTGTTTTCTCCACGAAATATCTTTGAACTTATTCTGATAGGCTTAAATACCAAATCTGGTACAAATAAAAATGTCATTTTCTCCCCTATATTGTAAACATTTTAGTCAATATACTTCCAGTTCTAAAAACAAAAATCTGTGTATGTCCCACCCAAAATGTAGGAATGAGTGACAGTCAGCATGTTGTAGTGGCTAATGCTTAACCTCAGCATTTCCATGTGCCTGATGAAATGTGCGTCTGCATATAAATGTGTGTGTGTGTAAAATAACACTATATATATGATAATACTATATACATAATTACATATATACACATATACACACACACATATATATCGTAAATCCTTTGCCTGTATCAGTATAAAATTAAAGTGATTTCCTCCAGGGAATGTTCAGATGGAAATGGGATATGAAAACAGAAAACCCACCTTTAATTATATACCTCAATATCGTTGAGAGCATGCATTTTTGAAATATGTTTCTGTGTGAACTTTTTACTATTAAGCTTTTAATATTATTACTTGGTACTGATACTAAATTAACCAGAACAGTAGAATGAATTCCCAAGTTCCTACCGTTCAGCTTAAACAATCACAAACTGATTGCCAACCTAATGTCATCTATATTCCCATTCAACTCCCCCCTGCTATCTTATCAGGAAGCTAAACCCAGATGCAACATTTCCATGACAAATATCTCAATATTTAATTTTGAATACAAGAGAACTCTTTATTTTTAACACAAACACATGATCAATGACTGCATCTAAAATATTTCATCATGAAGGAATTGATCAGTTTCAAAGGCCCTCAGAAATGGCATTGGCAGCTTTTTGATTTTAGAGTTGGTTTCTTTGAATTAGTGGTGCTTTCTCACAGTGAAAAACTTAATTTAAAAAATAAATAAAGAGCCCAATGGAACTTTAAGTAAAGAAAGTAACTAGTAAATATATCAGATGCAAGATTAGATTAAGGAGAGCCCCTAGGAGGCCTCAGCAAAGAATTGAATAAATAATAAAAAGGAAATGAAAAGAAACCTGGGGAATCAGGTGAGTCTCAGAAGAGTGAAAAGAAATTGGAGGGGGCCAATCCTTCAAGCAATACTGACCATGAATTTCCCAAGGTCACACAGCTAGTCAATAGCAAAGATGGGAGGTCAGCCCAGGCGATCTAGCAGGAGCATAGAGCCTTAACTATCATTCGCTGTCCTAGATCTACTCTGTCAGGTGCCAGTCTGGAGGTGGAGAGTTCAGTGAGGGATACGGCCTAAGGTGGGGAAATGATGAAATAAGTAGAAAGAGGGTCAGTTCAGGAACTGAGGAAGACTGTGGGTCAAGAGTGGGGATAAGTCTACATGTGTCCACTCAGTGTAACTAAGGTCCTTTAAAACAAACTTCAAACCCCCCAAACACAGAAACCACATCTAAAAATAGCACCCAAAACAGACAAATTGCTTCATTTCTTTATTCCTCAGTTTCTTCATCTATCAATGGAGACTGTCATCCCTACCTCCTAGGGCTGTTATGAAGATTAAATAACATAATACATGTAACATTCTGAGCACAGGAAAATAACCACATATGCACACATAAAAATAAAATGTTGCAGTTATTCAAACACAGAATAATACTTGTTGATGATCTTTTATGCACCTGGCAGTAGCATATACAGGTGAACCAAACAACCAAAAATCTCTACTGTGATGGAGCTCCCTCCTATGGCAGGGAAAGAGCAGGAGCTGGGGTTTTACCTGGGGAGCCTGCAGGGACTTCTGTATCTTTAATCTTAATCGTGTTTTGTCCAAAGTTGAAGAGAGAAGTGGCTTTTGTATTTTGGGGTTTTTTGGGGGGAGGGGGGGAAGGGTCCAGCCTAGGCTCCATGATCTGATTTTACTGCTCTGTGACCCTTGGTGGGATCTGTAATTTCTTCATGCCTCACTTTCCTTATGCAGGTAATGGAGATAACACCAGAGCACAAAGTGCTTTCCATACTTCCTGGGCCACAGAGAGGCGCTCCCTAGTTTTCTCTGGAAATCCAGCAAGTCCACATTGCAGCTATCCAGCTATTTCTTTGCAAGTTTGAGAAACTGATCTTACTTTCCTTGAACCTCCCCCTTCTATCCCTTCGGAGTCTCCTCTACTCTGGATGCTTTTGGAGATTATCAAATGCTCAGGAAGTCAGTCACCACAGATTTGCACCTCATGGGCACAACAGGTGCTGCTTTTGGGTTTCCGGTTCCCTTCTCCAAGAGGTCCGTAATTGCGCTATGAGTTGTGGACAGTGAAGTAATTGGGAACAGTATCTTGTGCGAGGATGACTTCAAATACCCTTTCCAACCTAGGACAGGTTGAAAAGACTGGGCTTGAGTCCTGGTGAGACAGCAGGTTCCTAAGGCATGTTCTTACTTCTGCAAAGGAGGGCAGAAATGCAGCCCAACTCGTTCATTCTACAGCTGCCCAAGCCAAGGCCCTCAGGCTGGAATACTCCTCAGTCATCCAATGGGTCACCAGCAGGGCAAGGCCTACCAACACCCTGGGTCTCTCTCCAGGCTCCCTGCTTTTCCAGCAAACCAGCTGTGTCTCATGAACTCCACCTCAGAAAGTGCTAAGGAACTTCCCTCTTAATGCCAACCCAGGAAGGCTGGGGCAAGTTTGTGGCTTGGAAAGAACCCAGAAAACGACCTCTTCGGACTTCCAGCACCCAGGCAGCAGTGGGGCAGGGTAGGGGTGGTGGGTGGATTAAGACAGCAGGACCCCTACCCAGACGTTGGCGTTCTGGAGAGAAAACTCTGAGATTGCCTGTTGGTGAAGCCACCTGGTATCTCCTGGTCTACTTTCCCTGTGCAGTGTCTGCATGGGGGCGTCCTGCTTGGAGAGTTCCCCAGTGTAGGACGGACTGGGCTTTCTCCAGGCCCGGAGTGGGCAAAGTGCTGCCGCTGCCCAGCCTCTGCTGTTTGCGGAGGTCTCCGTGGGATTTTTCCATCTTCCCACTTTCAGCCCCTGCCTGGAGCCGCGCGAGTTTGGGGTGGCGGTAGTCGCGTTTCCTTCGCCATTCTGTCTACTCTTTCTCCAGGGAGTTCAATCCCGTCCTCCCTCCTTAGCCCCCACCTTTTCAAACGTTTTCTGAACCTGTCACGTTAAAAATGCGCGAGTTCTCCCGGTCCTGCAGAAGGAGCTCCTGCAGCCCGGCTCTCCTTGGATTCCAGCGCTGTGACTTCCTGGGGACTGCAGGTCTGCAGCTCCCCTGCTCCGGATCCACGTCTCCGCGCTCCCTGCGGCCGGCCGCTCTAGGCAGCTTGCCACCAGTCCTCGGACCCGTACCCAGAGCTGCCTCCGCCTCCAGACCCTGAGAGCTGAGGGGCCGGGCACCTGCTGGTTGGACTCAGGTCGCCAGGCACCTGCTGCGTCCCCTTGCATTCGCAGGGCGCCTACCTCCTTCCTCTCTGGTCTCCTAACCTTTCCTGCCGCGAGGGATCTCCTGGCCGGTAAACCATCTTCCCAACTCTTCTTCCCCAGCGGGCGCTGAGGGCGCTGCGAGCACAGATTGGGAGCCGGTTGCTGATCTTCTGCAGACTCAGCTGTCAATCCTGTGGCAAAGTCCTGGCGAGCAGCGGACACTCACGGTTGCTGCCAGTCTTTCCCTCCCACTTCAGCCATCCTCTAGGCCCTCTAAGCCTCCTGTCCCCTGTGGGGCGACATCCCTGCTTGGACTTCGGGCTCTCCTTTACTCCTGCTCTATGCACCCCTGTGGACAAGACTTGCTCTGGGATTCCGGCGAAATCCTCCCTCCCCTTCCGCCTCCCACTCCTTCCCTTCGCCCCTTCTCTGCCAGCCCCTGGAATCAATTCCTTGGGGGAATTGGGGCTCCACTGGCGCGGCGGACGGATGGCTTTATTGAGCGCCACTCCAGGGCTCCATGGGAACCATGTAAAAGCAGGTAAGTGCCCTGTGGAGCCGGGGAGTCCTGCCGGAGGTTGAGGACCAACTGGGTGCCTGGGGCGCCTTTCGCAAAGGCTGGCAAAGCCAACTTGGGGTTCGCAGCTGGGGATGCTGCGAGGGCAGCTGGGGCGCCAGGTGTTCTTGCAGCAGGAGTTGACCTAGGCGCAGGGATCCGCCTTCTGTGAGGCTCACAGCTGGTCTGGGGAGTTAGGTGGAAAGGTGAGAGCTGTCTGCATTGCTTGTGAGTAAATCCACATACTTGCTTCCTGGTCCTTATTCCCTTCTGCTTTTTGGACCTGAGAGAGGGCCTCAGAAAGGCATCTGGGGATGCCCAGGGGCTGGGGAGAGGAGGAGGTAAGACCAGGACATTGCTGCCTCTCCAGCCAGATAGCAGCATGGCTCCCAACCCTCTTCTGCCCCACAGAGGGACAAGGTCTTGGGAGGGCGAAGAGTTTTTATGCAGTCTGTGTTCTGACTCTTCAAGGCCTGGCAGGTCCATGGTATTTGCACAAACGGAATAATGTTCAGGGAACCGTTGGGATGTCTGGCATGCCTTTATTTACAAGTGGGTGAGCCATGCAAGCTGCGAGCTGCCTGCATATCTGCATGTCTTATGTTGTTGCCCTTGCTCCCCAGGGTATCCCCCAGCGTGGCACCTGATCCCTTGCCCCTCTCTCTCTAGTGAGAAGGCCCTACTTGTTTAAGTATTGGAGGGGAACAAAGCCAGGAGAGTGCCAGAACATAACATAACATAACATAACATAACATAACATAACATAACATAACATAACATAACATAAATACCATAACATAACATACATAACATAATTCTGCACATGTGAGCCCACTTTGTCTTTCGGGAACATTTTCTCAGAACACATCACTGGTCATCAGGCCCTTCCAAGGCTATGGGAACAGAGCTTCCCTTCATTCCCCAGACACCTGGGTGAGGAAGCCAGATTGCCTCCACTTACCCTAGAGTCCACCCCTTTGGGGTTCCCCACCATACAGTCTACATGAAGATGTACATGAAGGTGTCTTCCACAAGGTTCTCTTGGCAAGGAGGGCAGAGCCCTGCACCCATACCCACAGCAGCAGTACAGGCTAGAGCAACAAGCAAGCAAAACACAAGCATTGCCACCCAGGTCAGCAAGAGCCCATCACCATTCAGTGGTTAGGAACGCCCACCATTCCTGTAAAGGATCACCTGCCAGGTGTTCAATGCCATGGGCCTCAGAGGCTAATGCCCGTAAAACTAGACTAACACTGAGGTGGACATCAGGGACATATATACAGCGTTCTGCCCCTACTAGGGCACGCAGCCCACCTTGGGATACAGTAAGCATATCTGAAGCCATAAGATTTTGCAAGGCTGCTTTCCTCATTTGATACCCTTCCTCACTGAAGAAGCTTAAGGAATCACGTGTTGCATTCAGTGCACAGTCAGCGTGCAAAACCAAAGCAGTTATATCAGTCTTAGTGACCACAGAAGCAGCAGTTTGAAGAGAAAAAGCAGCTAATGGATAATACCACCAGAGGGTATGCTTTACCCAGTGTCATGCTTTAAACGCTTCCCAATTTATTGGCCTGCTTACAAGAGTTTTCTAAACTGGAGCAGGCAAATAGGGCTATGCCCAAGTATAATGACAAGTCCAATGTCCAGGCAGGTAAGGCCACCCATGTGAGACACACAGCCAGAGGACTCCCGTAGGACCTGCAGCCCACGCATCATCCCGTACCTCCCCCAAATGCTCTAGAGTCTGAGCCCAGCCCACCTGGGCTTGTCCTTTGGGCTTGTGAATGCAAAGGGGAGCTGGTCAGCCAGCTCCATGGCCTCAGCTGTGAGCCACCCCAAGCCATCCCATGTGGAGTAGCTGCCTAAGGGATCGGCCGGTCAGACCACTGCTTGGCCCCATCATAGGTGTCAGTGCCGGTGGCGTTCCACAAGGGATGTTCACTGTTCCTCTAGTTTTGAAGCCAAGTACACCTTCAGGCAGAAGCAGGAGAGATGTGCCATGGGAGGCCAGCCGACGTGCTCAGGGGAAGTTCAGTGCTGACCCAGCATGCTGATTGGTTAGCCACTGAGGCATAGGTATGAACCCACTCCTGTAAGGTGTTAGCTGCACTCTAAGGGCAAAAAGACAGAGCAGTTATAGGCAGAAGTAAAGGCAAGTCACGACCCTCAGGCAATATGCAAGCCAGCTTCTGGTCAGCTCTTAAGACAATGGCTGGCAGTGGGGGTCCCCATGTGCGTGAACACCAGAACTTTGGTGCCTCAGCTGGGAGTTCAGCATCTACTTGCTATAACGGGAGAACTCATAGTGAGCCACTGGGAAATCACAAAGGTGCCAACAAGAAGTATTCCGTGGTCTGCTGGCCCTGGACACGTCACCTTTAAGACTGGGAGCCATGTCCCAACCACCCAGGGCAGCATTTGTAAGTTTCTCTCCACTCCTTGGACCCAAGGGGCAACAAAAGCCACCTCATGCATGTGGGGTGTGTTTATTCCCTGAGGTCACGTTCAAGTGGCTGTTTGCCATCCCCGTAGGCCCTCCAGAGCAGGCAAGAGAATACCTCCCTGTTTATCCATGCCTGATTTCAGCAAAGCACCCTTAGTCTGTACCTGCGTCTGAATTGGAGCTGCAGTCCGGTGGAGCAGTGCTTCTATTGGAGCTGGGGGGTGTCCCTCCGACTCTTCTCATTTAGAATTCAGAGGACAGTCCAACCCCTCAGCGTAGGGGTGGGAGCTGCATCTTGCAGGCCTTGCTTTAGGAGACCATTGTACCATTCAGTCTTTCCAGCAGCTTGGGGATAATAGGCCACATAAAATTTCTAGTCAGTCAGCAAATCCTGAGCCCATTATTGTACCAAAGCCCCAGTAACACCTGTTCCCTGATCATTTCAGTGATTAAGGGTCCCCCATAAGCAGCACCTAACCACTCCCACCCAGCAATCACGGTTTCCTGATCTGGGTTCTGTGTGGGATGAGCAGCTAAAAGTCCTGAGGTCATGTCCACACCTGTAATAGGGTAATTATATCCCTCTACTAGGTAGGGGACCAGTTACCTCCTCCTGGTACCAGGTCAGCTGTACCTGTCCCTGTAATACCTGTCCAGAAGTTCCTACAGGCCTTCAAGGATGCTTTCTAGAGCAGATAACACAGGTCTCTCAAGCTTCTTGTACCTTTGCCAATGTAACAGGTAACCCTCAAATTTTGACGGTAGACCACATGGTCTTTCGTCCAGCATGTAAGAGCTGACGGTGTAGCCCCTGGCCTACTTTCCTTCCTGAGGGACTGGCAGGTGCCATTTCTAGCCATCATATCATTGTTAGAGTATCAGCCTCACCATTCTCAGGGGAAGTAAGAGGTGCATGTCCTGTAACACGATATACAGTGACTTGTTCCTGGTGGCCTAACCCCCATAATCTTGCCACAGAGCCTGTCCACACAATGGCCTGTGTATGACCATCTATTCATTTGTATGCCATGTAGAGATCCATAATGTTAGCCACTGGAACACCACCCAGCTCTCTGTGCGAACAGTCAGGGGTGGGCCTTCGCTGACTGCCAGGAGCCATGTGGCTCTCAGTTCCACCCACTGGCTGCTCTGTTACAAGCCAGCGTGAAACCACGTTGTGTCTGTCTCTGGTGGAATTGCTATGGCGGTCCACGCAGCAGGATGGCCCCTGTTGCACCCATCAGTGGACCATGCCTCTGAGGGAATAGGTGTCTGCCCTTCCTGGAAAGGGCTAGCTTCCTTATCTTCTATAGGGATGGGGACAGTAGATTTGTCATCTACATAAGTAAATGGACCTAACAGGTCCTGTAGCTCAACCCACAAAGGGCCAGTGGACAGAATAGTGCTTTGTTGCAGAGGAGCCCCCACTTAGCTAGTGTGGGCATCTGAGCCATCCCACTTCTAGGCTTGGCCATCCAGTCCCTGAGCCACCCTACAATGGGATACGTGGTCCTAACTGTCATGGGGGCAGTTGGTGGTACAGTCTCTGTGGCCAACAGGGCAGCATATACTGCAGCCAACTGCTTTTCAGTCAAGGAGTAGAGTACCTCTGCTCTTTCCATAGTTGGGACCAGAAACCCAAGTGTTGACCTAGCTGTTCTGATCACTGCCACGGACCCCACTCAAAGCCTTCCTGTGCCACATGCACATGTAGCTCACAGGGTCTAGCGGGATATTTCTTCCCTGTTGTTGGGAGGTTGGCACATCCAAATGGTTCTTTCGAAGCACAGGATGAGCCTTTTATGGACACACCCATGGATTTGGACAGATAATTTAGGCCTGCACAGGACGCTGGTGTGTGGGCACCAGCAGCTGCACTTTTGCAGCAACAGCACATGCTCTGGTGTTTGGTCCCTCCACTGCATCCCTTTGGGTCGCCTAGCCACTGTTTCTGGCACGCCAGGTGCCACAGTCATCTTCTGGGGCCTCTCTGACAGGCACTACTCTCACCCTGCAGCTGCCACTACCATGGCTCTCTGGTGCCCTTGCTGTCAGTGGGCTTTCCCAGTGCCAGGTCCAGCCTGCATTCTCCTGGTCTCCCAGGTTGCGCTGACAGCTCTAACATCTCCAACATCTCCTATGGACTCCCTGCCTCCTGGAACACTGCTGGAAAACTTGGCTCCTCAAGCTATGCCTTGAACCACAGGCACAGCAGCACAAGCTGCTTGCCACCATGGGTCCCACCTCCTCTGATCAGCTTGCTGGGAGCAGAGCTTTCTGGCTGCTGGCTGTTGGCTTCCCCAGAGCGCCCAGCCCTGGCTGGGCCTGTGGCCAGTCACTCTCAGCAACTGTATTCCATGTCTGTGTGGGGCAGGGGAGGGAAGGCCATCTCCACACCCAAACTACCTCCAGGAGCCATACATAGACTGCTGCCCTCAGGGAACTCAGCTCCTTCCCCCCACCCACCCATTTCCCCTGAATAGCTTACTATGAGAGGGGAGAGGGATTGCATCAGCTCAGCTGCTCAGAGTCTTTTTACCAGGGCCCAGAGTGAAACCTTCAGTGCTTTGTTACTTCTCTGCCTCAGTGTTCCTGGAACTTTGCAGAATCAGGGAAGTGCAGTCTCCTCTTCTTCAGCCTTCAGCGCCTTTGCTCCCTCTCCTGGCTCTGGGAATTTCACTGCCTTGAGAAGAAGTGTAGTCTCTTTCTCAGTCACAGCTTGCAAAGCTGAAAGAAACACCCAGTGCACGGTCTCCACAGCTGCTCTGGCACTGGGCTTTCTAGGGTCTTCCCCCCCACCCACAGGGATTTTGCCACTGTGTCCATGCACCTCTGACACAGGCCAGTCATGGGGTGGGAGGCCAAGCTTCCAGGAGCTTGGCCACTGAATACTACCTGCTGCTGACCGGCCAATCCAAGCTCCCCTCCAGGGCTGCTGGCTCCATAGCATTCTGTGAGGGAATGCTGACAACTACGCCAATTTTGTTGTGACCCCTTAAAGGCTGGGCAAGTCCATGGTGTCTGCGCAGACAGCATGATATTCATGGAGCCATTGAGATCTTGTGCATGCCTTTACTCACAGGTGGTTGAGCCATGCAAGCTGCAAGCTGCATGTCTATCTGCAAATGTCCTGTCATGGCCCTTGCTCCCTTGCGTGGCTCTCCTTGTGGCACCTGTGCCCTTGAGTGTCTCTCCTTGGTGAGAATCCCCTACTTGTTTAGTACTGGAGGGGAACAAAACCAGAAAAATGCGAGAAAATTATATAACATAATTCTGCGCATGAGAGCCTACTTCATGTTAATGGAACAGTTGATCGGATCCAGTCTCAAGGCTATGAGAATACTGGTTATTAGGCCCCTCCGAGGCTGGGTGATCACTGCTTCCTTTCATTACCCAGATACCTGGCTGAGTAAGCCAGACTGCCTCCACTTACCCTACACCATCCTACTAGGCTCCGGACGTGCCACCAAGCTCCTGGGCTTCTTGGTCCCTACTTGGGTAGTCAGGCTGGCTCAAAACTTGTGGCCACACAATTTCAGACTAGGTCTCCACCTCAAAGTTTCTAACTTGTGTGTATCAACAACTTCTGAGCATGGTGTTAACACACTCCCTCCCCTTTCTTCCTGGCATGACCCCTAAGTCTGGATGTTGAATACATGCCAGTGGGGCTCCCACCTTTTTGAAGAAGCAGAGAGGTACTCTGACACTACCTCCATTTCCCTTTCCCTTCTGTTCCTGTCACCCCTACCCAGAATCTAAGGAGATTGTACAGTTTTCAGGAACTGGCTGGTGAGGAATCTCCAGACTGCACACTGTGTATGTGGTTCCAGGGTTTCCACCAATGTGCTAATTTAAAGTGTGTTAATTCCCTCATGCAGACTTCCGGCCAAGATGGAGGCATAGGCGGACACACTGTGCCTCCTCTCACAACCAAAATTAAGGACAACAAATATTTAGAAACAAGAAAACAACCAGAACTTATAGAAAATTGAACTGTATGGAAGTCCAACAACCATTCATCCAGACCGGTAAGAGGGGCGGAGTTGAGGCAGGAAAAAGTGGAGATGCAGACCGGGGAATGCAGGCAGCAGCGGCTGGCAGTTCCCAGGTGCACAGGCGGCAGCTGGCAGACTCTGGGCCCACAGGCGGCAGCTGGCGGACCCCCGGCAAAGGGGGGCAACTGTGCAGAACCAGTGAGGGCACACAAGGCGCCTGGCTGACCAGGTGGTCCCACATTCGTGCATGCAGACGGTCCAGGCAGAGGGGAAGTGGCGGAAGGGACTGAAACCAGGAGAGACCGGAGCAGGCGCCATTGTTCCCTCTCAGACCCTGCCCCCACAAACGGGGTCACAGCCCAGCGACTGGGCTGCCCCGCCCTGAGGAACACCTAAGGCTCCACCCCTCACTACATAATAACTGCAACCAGACTAAAACCAAACCAAAACAAAACAAAACAAAAAACCCACCAAAAATGGCTCAAACTGGAAAACAAATAAAAGCCCCAGAGCCAATTCCTCTAAGCTGTGAAGAGATAGCCAACCTATCAGATGCACAGTTCAAAGCACTGGTCATCAAGATGCTCACAGAATTGGTTGATTTTGCTCACAAACTAGATGAAAAAATGCAGGCTACAATACGTGAAATGAAGGAAGATGCATGGGGAACTGATAGAGATGGAAGGAAAACTGGGACTCAAATCAATGGAGTGGACCAGAAGGAAGAAACTAACAACCAAACAGAAAACGAGGAAGAAACAAGAATTCAAAAAAATGAGGAGAGGCTTAGGAACCTCCGGGACATCGTTAAATGTCCCAACATCCGAATTATAGGGGTCCCAGAAGGGGAAGAAGAAGAGCAACAAGTGGAAAACTTATTTGAACTAATAATAAAGGAGAACTTCCCCAATCTGGCAAAGGAAATGGACTACCAGGATGTCCAGGAAGCTCAGAGAGTCCCAAAGAATTTGGACCCAAGGAGGAACACACCAAGGCACATTGTAATTACATTAGCCAAGATTAAAATGAAGCAGAGAATTCTAGAAACAGCAAGGGATAAGGGGACAGTCACCTACAAAAAAGTTCCCATCAGACTTTCAGCTGATTTCTCAAAAGAGACCTTACAGGCAAGAAGAGTCTGGAAAGCAATATTTGAAATCTTGAAAAGCAGGGACCTACATCCAAAATTGCTCTATACAGCAAAGCTGTCATTTAGAATGGATGGACAGATAAAGTGCTTCTCAGATAAGGTCAAGTTGAAGGAGTTCATCATCACCAAGCGCTTATTATATGAAATGTTAAAGGGACTTATCTAAGAAAAAGAAGATAAAAATATGACAGTGAAAAGACAGTGAACTCACAGCTATTAAGAACCACACCTAAAACAAAAGCAAACTAAGCAAACAGCTAGAACAAGAACAGAACCACAGAAATGGAGATCATATGGAGGGTTAGCAACAGGGGTATGGGAAAAGGAGAGAGGGGGAAAAGGTACAGAGAATGAGTAGCATAGATGGTGGGTAGAAAATAGACGGGGGAGGGCAAGAATAGTGTGGGAAATGTAGAAGCTAAAGAACTTATGACACATGGACATGAACTGAGGGGGGGGGGAATGTGGGTGGGAGGTGGTGTGTAGGGTGGAGCGGAATGATGGGAGAGAAATGGGACAACTGTAATAGCATAATCAATAAAATATATTTAAAAAAATTCCTTTATGCATTCAACAAACCTTGCATTAAACTTCTCCTCTAGGCTAGGAACTGGGGATAAAAGATGCTATAACCAGATCTCACTGCAACCTCGTGGAAAAAGGACAAATTCTTGAGAATCCAATGGGGAATTGCAGTGTTGTGAGAAGTGCAATGGAGGGGGTGAAGTGTACTCCCAACTCGCTTAGGAGACACAGGAAACGGAAACAGCTTGCGCAAAGTGGAAGTCACCCAAAAAACATGACTAAAAGGACAAACCTGTCTGGAGGCCGGAGTGGGATTCATGGGCAGTGTTACAGGGAGAGCCTTTAAAGAGAAAATATATCAGAAATTAAAGTGGGAGCATGTTACCCATGACAGGAACGAAGTCTCTTCCAGAGGAGCACAGGCTCTCCTTTTGTACACCCCTCGGAGCTGATGCTGTTTCTACTGTGCTATGAGCAGCCGCTGTGTGACCATCGAAATGGTAGTTGGCACCAATTGGCCCATGCTGGGTTTCATTAGATGGTGCTGATCCCCTTTGCCAGAGCAGCCTGACTGCCATAGGTTATCAATTATAATGCCACATCACAGACTCTTGTATGAAAGTTACCTATCTTTTGCTGATGACGTGAATAGTTTGTGCCACAGCAACGATAGCCTTCATACCTGGAGCTCAACAACATGGCACTCTTTTCCCCAAACTGAATGGATGACCGTGCTGAGCAGGACGAGTTTATGCCCCTGTCTCTCTGTTTGTGAGAATATGTGCTGCTTTGAAAAGTCATTATTGCTGCTGCAGAGTCATAAGGACTCCATTTCCTTGCTCTGAAACTTTCTAAAAACCGAGTCTCTTCTGTCTGGTTGTTGTGTAGCCTGGTGTTCCAGGACCAGATGACCCTGCCTAGAAAAGTCCCTTCTAGTGCAGTAGCATTCTCTGCCTGGTTTGCCTTTCAAGGGTGCCTTTCCAGTGAGCTGGAGTGGCATTGCAGTATTATTCATAGTGGCTGAGTCCTGGCCCAGGTGGCAGAGGGCCAGCTTTCAGTGATGTCAGGCCAGTACATGGGAGTGGGAAGAGCACACTGACTTCCTGCAGTCTCTGGTGTTTATCCAAGCCCCTGGAGAAACACCTTCTCTTGCCTTGAGAATGGCCCCTTGATGGGAGTTTGCCTGAAGGTCTAGGACCTGCATGAGAGAAATGGCTGGAGAAAAAGCTTTCTTGCTAGTCGCAGGTACCTTCCAGGCTTCTGTCATTGGCTTACACATGTAGTTACTAGAAACAGCTCATTATTCGGGTTTGCGCATTCTGTGTCGCATGGCCAGCTGTGAGGGAAAGAACAGTTAAGGCTATTTCAATGTGGAAGAAATGAAAGAATTCAGAGAACAATCAGATTATTTTAGGAGATTTCTTACTTGCCCTGAATGGATGGTCCAGGGGTCAAGAACTCTGATGACGTTTCCCCCCAGCACTTTCCAGCCTTATTAAGGACTTAAATTTTTTGCTCATGAAATGGAAAGCAAACAAAAGCCCTTTCATTGCACATTGTAGCCCACCTGCATTTCATATTTTCATCAAACATAAGCCCTTTCATTGCACGATATAGCCTACCTGGATTTCATTTTTTCATCCTTTTTCATGTTCTATCCTGCATTTGAACTTCTTTGCATCGTCACCAAGTATTGTGTATCTTTTTTATTTGTAAATTAATTTTTAGAGAGGGGGTAAGGAGGGGGAAGGAGACAGACAGGAACATCAATGTGTGCTTGTCTCTATGTGCCCCCAAGTGGGCACCTGGCCCAAACTCAGCCACATGCCCTGACTGGGAATCAACCTTTGGTTCATTAGGCTGGCACTCAGTCTACTGAGTCACACCAGCCAGGGCCATTTGTTCAATTCACACTGAGCCTCAGAACAGTGCTATGAACTTTGTAAGAGATAAGGTGGGGAAAAGAGATTAGGCAAAATACTTAACTAGCCAATTTAATTATTGCTGCTTGCACTGATTAAAAAAAGAACAAAGAAAAAAAAACAAGTTATGGTTAAAAGAAGGTTAAGATTAGTGTCTCAGATAAGACTAATCTTCATAACTTGATCTACCCTTTCCCTGTCTGAGCCCCATGGAGGGCTTAGTGAGTAAGGTTTTGTGCCTCAGTGTTCTCACCTTTAAAATGGGTATTTGAGTATATTGTTTTAGTCATTCATTTACTCAGCACTTATTTCATTTTTTCAATTTATTCATATATTCAGCATTTATTTCATGTCCAGGTGCTGGGAATCAGTGATGTCTTTTCAAAGCTCCTCTGTTCTTGAGAGGCTTAGAGTTTACCAGATTACCCCCAAAGGGTCCCTATTTCTTTTCCATGGTTTGGTTTCCAACATATTTGATGACCTCATACTATATTCCAAGCATTCTTCTGAGCAGCACAGGAGGGAGAAAGAGCAGGAGGAAGAGGAAGGGGGGAAGGAGACAAAATACCATAACCTCAGAAACTTGCTGGAGAGAGAGAGAGATTTAAAAAAATATGGAGGAGCTCATGAATGATGATAGCATAGAATGTCATGACCTAAAGGAATTGCATGGAGGTGGACATGCCATCACCTGGCAAGTTATCGCTGGCAGAGAGCCAAGCATGCACAAAGCCCTGAAACAAGGGGCCCCGCACCTTTGAGGAATAGCAAGGAGGCCAGAGAGGCCTGAACAGGGTGTTGGGGGGTGAGATTAGATGAGTCAGGAACATGAAGGGTCAGCACATGACGGCTCCTGTGAGGACATTGACTTTCACTGGAAGGTAGAAGGAAGTCCACTGGAGATTCTGAGCAGAAAATGAAATAATTCCACTTTATTTAAAGGAAAGGCAAGCACAGAATGAGAGAACCTAGATAGGAGATGACTGCAAAAATCCAAGTAAGCCCTGGCTGGGTTGCTTGGTTGATTGGAGCATCCTCCCAAAAACTAAAAGTGTGCAAATTCGATCCCAGGTCAGTGCTCATGCTGAAAACAACTGATTGATGTTTCTCTCACATCAGTTCTCTCTCTCTCTCTCTCTCTCTCTCCTTCCACCTTCCCCTCTGCATCTTTATTTCTCTCAAATCAATGGACATAGAGTCAAGTGAGGATTAAGAAAACAAATCCAGACAACAGATAATCATGCTTTGGACCCTGATGGAGACAGTCACGATGGAGTTGGGAGGAAATGGTTGGATGTTGAGCTTGTCTATGTGCTGGAAACTCTTTATGCGGTGGCGTACATCCATGTAGCAGTTAGCAAACTGCACTATGAATGCTTGCTTTGATAAAGAGGAGCAAGCGCTATCTAGGAGCAGTGACTTTGTTCTTCCTCTTTGTGCCTAAGCAGAGTGCTCCTCAGCCCTGTAGTAGGTGCTTAATAAACACTGTTGGAAAAATGGATGAATTTAGGACAGAATAGAGAGCTCAGAAATAGACATGGCACAAATATAGTCAACTGATCTTGAAAAAAGCTCAGAGATAATTCTCTAGAGAGGGTAGTCTCTTCTACAAATGCTACTGGAATAATTGGACCTTCCCCCCACAAAAAATAGTTGAAAAATTTTGTATCTTTCACAAAAGTCAAGTCAAAGTGGATCATGGACCTAAAGATAAAACACAATACTATAAACTTCTAGAAGAAACTATAGGAGAAAGGTCCTCTGGGCTTGGTGATGAGTGTTTAAATACAACATCAAAAACATAATCCATGAAAGAAAATTCTGGTAAAGTAGAGTTCATTGAAAGGAAAAAGTTCAGCAAAATCCCATTGCATAAAGACAATATGACAGAGAAGCAGAAGCAGCTGTCCAATGAGGGATGGCAAAAAGTGCCACCTCGAGCACAGAAGTTCTCCAAGGAGACCCCTCCCTTGCACCTCGGAAGAGCCAACTTCAAGCCACAGCAGATGCCCCTAAGACCCTTTGGCAGTCATGAAGAGCAAGGTGGCAAAGAAAGTTTCAATCAATTAATTCTGTTGCTTCCACTGGGGCTGCTCCTCCCCCTGCTTGGTGGTGGTGATTCTTATCCTTGCCTGTGTATGCCCATCCTGGGAATTACAAGGTGTCACAAGAGTGGGGCTGACTCCACTCTTGTAAACACCTCTCTTCCTGGGATATGGCGGGGACAGGGCAGCACAGAACAACATCAATGCTCACTCACTGGAAATGGAAATTTGTAGATTCTTTTTTTTTTTTTTTTGTCTTGAAATGTTAGCATCAAGCCTGGTCAATAGGTTATGGCAGAGAGACAAATGGTTTCTAGAACATGTTATACATTCAGACACATTTGGTAGACATTTTGAAAGGTGAAAAATATTTGATAAAAATATATTTAAAATAGTTGTGTCCCCTCCAAACACAGAAGGCAACTGCCATAATCTGTGTCAGTCAGGATCTGGTGAAGAGACAGAAATGACGCCAGTTATTTAAACAGAATGAATGGAATAAAGTATTGTTAACTAGGTGTTCTAGAACTGAAATAGCAAAAAAAAAAAAAAAAAAAAAGGAATGTAAGCATTGACATAGAAGAAGCAGTTGCCATGCTAAGGCTTAGGCACATAGGGAAGAGGTGAAAATCACTGACGTGATGGAGCCTTTGAGGAACTCATGGAAGCAGGCCTGGCGGACACTGGTTCTCTCAGGGAGCCTGCTGAGGCGGGTGAGTGTTGGGAAAATGTTCAACTGAATCCCCATGCTGCTACCGAAGCGAGAATGCCACGCCAGAAGGAAGAGTGAGCCTCGGGGTTTGCTGAGAGCAAGAAAACTGGGAGGACTGAGTGCCTTCCTCTGCCAACTCTCCAGGGTCCCTCTGACACCCATGAGCACCCATGACTCCCTATCAGGGAGTCCAGTGGCAAAGCAGAAATGTGGCTTCCAGAGCACCCATGGCCTTATGACAAAACAAACAGGGAAGCAGGTGTGAGGCCAAGAGAAAACCACCTTATAAGGGATCCTTCTCCCAAGGACCATTGATGAAAGGGAGGAAAGTTTTGTAAGCACAGAAAGGAATGTTAAAAAATAAACTTCAAAGATAAATAGGCTGAACCTTCCTCCTGAGACCTGTCATATCTTTCAAAACACCTTTGGAAAACTATTGTTCCCTGACAAGGCCAATGGAAAGCAGTCTGACATCTTTGCTGATTCCAAATGTGTGAGGAAAGGATCCATTCAGGTCCACTGTGCTGCACGTGGGGGGCCGCATAAGGTCACCTCAGTCAAAGGGAGAAGATGAAGTACATACAAACCTCCTGGGCTTCGATTCCTTGATCTTCCTGTGACACGATCCTTGAAGTGCAGGCCATCGTTATTTTTGTCCAAGAAAGATGGAAAAGGAGCTGGAAGTACACGGTTAGCAAACTAGTGGGACGAAAGTGCTTTTCTGGGTACCACTGTCTTAGATAGCAGACTAGCTCTGTGTATTCTGAGACAAGTTAATCACGTGGGATTTTCCCATAAGACACTCACCCAGTCCATCTGCTGCAAGAGCTGTCGGCCAACATTTGACTGCTTATGAAGAACCATTTGGTCTGGTTTTGTGAAAAAGAAGCCCAAGAGGATGGCTCTTGGTACCAGCCAGGGCTGAGGCTGGGAAGTCAGTCCACCTCTGTCAATTTTTTCCCTTCCACATCCTGATAAACGGGAGAAGCCAACTGGCTTCCAGGTGAGAGTCATCACCTGGACTGAGTCCTCCTAGGCTGGGCCCTGTGCTTGACTGGGAAGAAGAAAACTGCACTGGGGCACTCTTTGTCCCCAGGGAGTCCTAGAATTTAGATGAGGACATAGGGATGTACATAAAAATACAGCATATGTGACATTGTTGGGATTGAAGTGCTAACTGAGTGAGTCACTAAGTCACTGCCAGGAAGACCGATTGACCAAGAAGCCTGGTCAGGGAGGACTGCACACAGGTGGGGCTTACCCTGGGCCTGGCAGGATAGGCTAGACCTAGGGGTCAGAAAGAACAAGGAATGGTGAAAAAGAGTGTGGAAGCAGGAATAGCCATGGTGGTTTAAGGCACCCTAAACCCCTTAATTTGCATGGACTGAATGTTTCCTCTAAGGTAGAGTGGAAAAAACAATATTTTGAGAGGTGATCATGGTTACTGCAGCCTTAGAAATAAAACTCATGGAATTCTGGAGTTTTCTTCTTTTATGAAAATCTAAAAGACCACCATTACTGTCTTGATTTTCCCAGCTGGAAAAAAGAAATCTGTGTGCAATCATAGTTCTTCTCCTTTTTCAATCAGCCAGCTATAGAGTGATCAGTAACCACCGCCAGAAGCTTCCATGCAGGGCCCTGGGTGAGGGGTTCCAGAGTCTACAAAGGATTTTAGGGTGAGTGCTCTTTGGAGAGAGTGGACTGGAAGAAGATCAGCAATCAAAATGCAAAGCAGTGGTCGGTCACCTGGACATCATGGGTTAAGACAGTGCCGCCTGCTGGGTTTCAAGGACTGAAATGTGGGGAACATGTTTGGAATATGGCAGTGATGTGCCCAGCCAGAAATGGGAGTTCAGTAACAAAAAAAGGAAGCAATGAAGAAAAATGAATATCAGGGACAACTAATAGTCAGTGAGATAGTGACACAAAATTTGACATAAAATATCTGATTGAACATTTAAGCGAGGTATTCCATGAAACAGGACTGGAAGGTGAGAGAGTGAGGGTGGAATCCAAGTTGATGGAGAGGAATTCTGCGTGGAAGAGTGGCATAGGGATGATGCAGTTGATTAAATAAGGAAATGGGAGATGGAAGTAAAGAGGAACATAATAGATTTTATTTTAAGCTGGCTGGGATCACTTTTCTCTGTCATTGGGGATTAGCTACATCTTTTGACTTTCCTCCTAATTGTCTGCTAGCCTATGGGAGATTGGACAGAACGAAGAATGAATGAAGAGGGTGGTCATAGAGGAACTTGCTTTCCAAGATTATGTAGGACTAGGGAGTAGGAATGCAAACAAGTCTAAGACATTGGTGTTCTAAACCCAAGTGGCGCACGCTAAAACTATTGATAAGGATTGGAATAATTGGACTGGAGGTCTATACTAGCTTCTTGTAAAAAAGCTGAGGCTCTGTGGCCATGCCTGGGAAATAGGTGGGGCGCATGAAATAGCAAGGAGAGCATGGAAGTGGCCCTATAGGCCTACGGTTGTCTAACCAACATCTCTGCAGGGAGTGGCTGTGAGAACCAGGTCCAGGGGCCTCCTGCCTGGGTCAGCGGTCCTCCACAAGATTATTGAACTCCCTGTACTTGAGCCAGAACGGCAAGATAGCCAATATTTCTTGGGGGTGTTTGGGTTCCAATTTTGCATTGCTTCCCCACCCTCAGCTCTTCTCTCTGCTAAGTGTTCCTTTTGCTGGCCTTGTATTTCGATGGTTTTTTTTTTGTTGTTGTTGTTGTTGTTTTGTTTTGTTTTTCCCCGCACAGTTTATCTCTCAGCATTTCCTGCCCTATCATGACCCCTAATACACTCATGACCAGTTACTGTCAGGTGACCATGGTTGCTAGACCTACCAGTCTTAAAAGGCCGCAGAGCTCATTTACCTCAATAACTCTAAAAAATATTGTGGAGGCTAGAAACCCATTAAAGTGAGAATATATGAAGGCAGAAAAAAGACATTAATTTTTTTTTCATTTTTCTCAAACTTAAAAAGAATTAGAAAGAAAGTACAACATCCAGAGGAAACTGGCAAACAGCCACCGTCACAGAGTGAGCATGTGCTTAATATCTCTTTCCTGTGGATGTGTCGGGAAAAATTACCTGAGAAAAAATGTCTTTTGTCAATATGTCTATTATAAATAAAAACAATTCTTGAGTTAAGATGAGTTAGTACACAATATTTCCCTCTTTTTCCTAAATTTCTGTCATTATTACCATGACTTAGAAGATATTTTGCTCTTCCAGTGACCACTGCAGAGATTCTTCATCTATATGTCTAATTCAGTGCCCTGGGCCCTCTAATTCACCTTCTTATTAAATTTCTCTCTAAAACAGCCTTTCTGCCAAGTGGTTAATTGCCTCTAATGTAATATGGTAGGTCTCCAACCCATGTTACTTCAAGAAAATACTTGAGAATGATTTGGAAAGGTTGTTCTTCAACTTTGTGGTTTCATACAATGAATCTAATTCAAGCAGATTGTAGGTGTGAAGGGAAGGAAAGTGGGAGAGAAAAGGAAGAGGACTTAAAACTCTGACAGATTATATCTGAGGATGATTTTAAAAAAAAATTTAAATCCCAAATTATGTAAAAGGCACCCACTGCCATATTTGAGAGCTACTAACTCAGGGGAGTGGTGGCATTAGATACCTACATGTTACAGAGGTAGGATGCAAGCTTGAGGTCCTCAGACTTCCCTAAGTAGGATGGTTGTTCTGAAGTACTTCCAGTTGTTCTCTGTGGTCAGGGAACCTCACATAAAGCCCTTCCTCTACACTATGACACGAAACCAAGTGGCCGGGAGAGCAGAGCTCAACTATCCTCAACTATCAACTCCAGGACATAGCATCTCCTTTCTCAACCACAAGACAGAAATATGAACTCTAAGGCAATGACTAGTACAAGTTCTGACTTAAAATGATTGATCATAGTTCATTTCCCATTAAATTATTTTCAAGACATACTGACATAGCCTGAATGACTTTGGAAGAACTTGGAAATTGTATGATTGATGTTCTGTCATGCTGTGAGCAGTTAGATGTCTTTGAGGACTCAAACCAATGGGAAGCAGCACATGTCTCCCCTCCCAGAGTGGGGGAATCCCTGGGAAGATGTGCCCTGACTTTGTCTTAGGTCCAAACAAATCTGTGCAAATGACAGTTCCAACAAAATGGGTTGGTATCAAATGAGAAAAACCACAAAGAAATCTCAGAGAAGGTGAGTGTGTGCCGGGGTGACTCTTAGGAAATCTGACTATATTGAAATGTTGGGTTTTCTTTCCTTCTCATGGAAGATTCAGCCCCTTTGGACTCTTGATTATTCCCCCAAACAGAGAAACATCTCAGTTCCTACAGAGTATTTAAGCGAAAAACATGGTCTAAGCCAAGCCCACATTGTATGGAGGAGAATTGGATTGCTAGACCTCTATGGACTTGGTCTAGTTCCCCCTCGATTTGTCAGCTGTGTTTGTATTTGTGACTCCACTGCTTATATCAGAACCAGGACTGCAGCATATTTACTTTTCATTTTACATGCAACTCAGCTCCTAGTATGTGAGTGTTGTTAGCTGGAGGAAAAGAATAATGTCCTGGCTGTTTGTTTATAAGGCTGTGAGCTTGAAAGTGGAAGGCATGCCAAGTATTCCCTTTAACAAGGAAGGAGCAGTAGCTACAGTCCACCCTGGAAAAGAAGAAGAGGTTTTCCAAGTCTCACAGAACTACTCAGCCAGACCTACTGAGTGCAATCTTCCAATAATTGGGGACAGCCAATAAAGCTAATGGCCTGCTCCGAGCACTGTGTGCTTGGGCCACGCCCTTGAACACATGATAGCCTTGGGATGATTGATGGCATGGATATCATTGCATCACACCAGAATCCCGAGCAACTGAAGAAGCAGGAAGAAAGCAAGGATATCGACTTTCAGTACATGAATACTAACTAGTTTCACATTACTGAAGCATTAGACAAGAATCCAGTCCACCTTACAGAGGACAGTTTTAAACAATATATGAGAGTACTGGTCAAGTTGTCTACATCAGTCTGAACTGAAAGCCAAGAGCAAATCATCTTTTACTAGCTCATGTCCTGGAAACATTTGATTCCCTGATTCAAGGACAAAAGGACCTGCTGCAGAATTGTTAGATTTGATATGGCTCATAATTCCTGCATGTTTTCAAAACCCTGTCATCGATGTGAGCTCGATAATACCATATACCTGCATCCTCGCTGATATGATTCAATGGGGACACACAATGTGTGGATGCTGCCTGGATGTGGCATGTTCCACATGATTTTTATGACTCACATTCCCAACCGCCTTTTACTCTAACGGAGCATGTTCCCCACGTCTACGGGTATCGCTTGGTGGAACAGTTTTTCTTTGGTAAGAGGTTGTTGCAATTGGCAACAAGTGGTCCCAATGTTCATAATGCATTTATGTTTAGGAATCATTTTTACAGAAACAGAGGTAAGTTTTACGAGAACAAAATGCCTTGTTTTTAATACAACATCAAAATTAGGGGGAGTGCACACCAAATTGGCCCTTTCAAAGAACCCATCACCATAACAGAACATTTGATATCTTACATCTTGAGGAGCTGGCAACCAGGCTGTCATAGTGCATATATGAGCATGCTTTCCTTAAAAGCGTCGAACATGGCTTTCCTTCATTTGACTCAGCTCTAAGAAGTGCTCTAATACTACTTCATGTCTAGTGCAAGGAATAGTATGTAGGAAATAACATAAGTCAAGTTTACATTTTCCTGGGAGCAGTTAAGTGGAAGTATAAATTGTTTTGCATTTTCAAAATACAGACACACACAGAGAATAGACAATGCCTGCCTCTCAAGTGTAATACTTCCAAAAGTCTTTCTACACTACTATGCACAGTACTGAGGAGGGACATCAATAAGAAATAGGTAGGTGACCAGGACTTCCAAACTTTTCTAATACTTCCAACGGGAGGTCTAAAGAGTATGGTACATTTAGATTTCTGAGAAATTGCTTTCTTCCTACTGATAATGTGTCCCTGAGTAAAGACAAGCCCCTGTGGGCACCTGGTTTTTCACCCAACTATGGCCACCTGCCAGGGGCCCTAACACACAAGGTCTCTTCTATTGGATGCTACAGCTCTCACGGGACTCGGTGCCAGCTTCCGAGCTGGGCGCGGGGCAGCCTCGCTTGGACTTCAGGCTCTCACTGGGGCTGTCAGCCCACTGTCTCTTACGGAGCTTACTGGCCAAGAGAGGTCTTGCTGAGGGGTCTCGGAGGATGGTGCCTGAATCCGAGGGGCCTTGCTGAGCGACCTTAACCTGCAAAACAAACAGCTTTGTAAGAGGCTTCGATCACATTCGCATTCCTACAGGGAGTTTGTCATCAAACTTGAAGTCCTATTCTTCTTCCCCAGGTGTTGTACACAGTGTTACCCTTTCTTCTTACCTCAGGACAGGTCCCACCTAAGAGCTAGCGAGAAATCTGTCATGACTCCTGACAAGGCACCTTGCAAACCTTCCTTGAAACATCTGATGGCCAGAGACCTCCTCCCAAGGCCAGTGTGATACTGTCAGACGAGAGGGAAGCTCTTTCCAGGGAAGGACTTGGCCTCTTTACCTTTGTGTCCCCTGACTACCTAGCAAACATTTAACATACACCTAAGAGAGAACCGAAACCAGCTTCCATTTAACTTACTGGAGCCACCACTGTCATTCAAATGAATATAACCGAAATGAGTGACACCACCTTTGTAGGATTGAGCCCTTTTTACAATATAGAAAAGACCTCCCACCTGTCCTCATGTAACATTTTAATCAGACTCAGGTCATCTTTGTGTGCTTTCAGGGTCAGAACTGCATGATAGCAGAAGGGCAGCAATCTACTCCAAAAGCCAGGGGGTAGTACATCCCCTTTCTCATGGCTGCCTTTAAGAAGAAAGAAGGAGCTCAGAAAATGTAAGGCTTGAAGAAGCAGATGAGAGTCAAGACTTTCTCAGAGGTTTTTTTTACATATTACTGAAAGAAGATAGCAGTCAGAAGAGGAAGAGGAACAAGGCAGATGAAGTACACAAAGGCTTCACTTAGCTAAACTTAAAGGTAACAGTTTTGCAGAGATTGCAGGAAGAAGATCTTTGAAACCAAACCAATCCAAAGACAAAGAAGCAGAGGACAGGCTCTCACAAGGGCAATGCATGTTCAGTCCTGGCCCTGAGAGGCAGCACTGTGACAGGTCACTTTCTGAGCAAGTGACTGCCAATGACCTCCTTGCAAAGCAGCATGAAGAAAGAATGGCAATTATTTCCCCATTTATATTCTTTCCATAGGAAGTATGTACTTTTAAAAGGCAGCTTAATATGTTTCATAGCAAAAAACACAGCCAATCTGGCCAACAGGTCACATCCCTGGAAAGCCTGCCTGTGCCTCAGACGATGTGCAGGACACTTAAAAGGGGCAGCAGCCTTGAAGGGTCAGGATCAGGACTGGATGGGAAACTAACATACATGGAACATTGATGAAAAAAACACTTTTGCTCGTACTCTTCCTTTTGTTTTAAAGTGGAAAGTGATACAAAAGACAGGCATTTCCCTTGAACCCATCAGAGGCTGGAGAATCAAATCTTGAGGCACACCGTGAAAAAACTGAGAGAGAGAGAGATCCCATTGGGAAAGAGAATTTGAGCCAGCAATACTCTTTCTTAACCCTAATCAAATAGTCAAAGTGCATCCCTGGACTTCCCCCGGCTCTAGATTTAATTTCTCTAATACGAATTGAGGAAATTATAGTTGGTGACCTGGGTTGAAACTACAGATGTGATCCTCAGGCTGGTTGCTTAGGCTCAGAGCTGTCGATGACAAGGTGGGGTCAAATTGACCAGGTCCTTAGACTCTCATGTTCACCCCAACCCTGTCTTACAAATATGTCAGTGTTTACAGTGTGGAGGGGTGAGGATGTGGATGGCTCTGTGAAAACCAACCTTATTAGTGGGGAAAAAGCACAGAGCCCCACAGAACTGCTGACTGACAGATGCTGTGGTGAGGGCATCACCATCATCCTCTACAACTTAGTGGCCAATCTGCTGGCACTGACCAACCCTACGTTCATATCAGGTCTACACACATCACACTCCCTTGTCCCCAGCAACTAGGAGCTGCTGGGTTTATTCCTCCCAGAGATATGGCAGAGAATGGTCCTCACCTAACATGCTTTTCACCTGTTTTCCCCTTGAACTTGTCACTGTCTTGCTCAAAACTCAAGCCAGTCACACCAGGGGAAGACTACCATCCTCAGTTTCTAAGCAACTATATTTTTCAAACTGAGTGATGAAATATCCTTAACGGATAGATGATGCAAGCATTTTATAAGGTGACTCAGGAAATGCTCAATTAAATTAAAAATCAAGAAGCTGGGTTTTGAAGTTTGCATCTCATCAGGAAGATGCCTATAACCTCCTGTCCAAAGGACCCCCCTTCCATTGCTCACCTGCACAACATTGCTTAGCCATTCATAAAGTCTCATGCCTCCTGTGGCCTGCAGCTGAGACAGTGATCAGAAGGATGCAGGAAACCCTGGTTAGGACTCCCTACACAAGGCATTTCAACAGCAGTGTGGAGAGCAGGCCTCCTAGTGGGCAAAGCCTTTTTTCCTCCAGAATCAGCCTGAACTCCACATGCAACTCCGCTTACCATCACCTCCTCGTAAAAGAAGAGAAAAAAAGACCTGTGTGCTGATTTCAAGACATGATTTCCTAACACACATTTCAAACATCTATTTCTTTCTGCAGCCACTTTGGGACAACATCAACAGCTCTATTCATTCAACAGATATCAGTTGAATGCTAGACATTGCATTAGACAGGAGGACACAGGTAAACCACAAACACTTGGGAACCTCATGGAACCCATCTTGCAACTCAGAAGGCACACTTTAAAGCAAGTCATTACAATAAAGTGAACTGGCATGACAGAATGGAAGTGCAGGGTACTTACTACCTACGTCATGATTTCCTATTTCAGAGCCAAATACATCACTTGATCACTGTAAGTGTGAGACCAGCAGACATCCATTGGTGTGCACTTTGGAGTAAGGTGCAGCTCCCAGTCAGCCACCTAAGGAAATGGCCCAGCCTCCTCTGGGACCTAACGTAGACTCCTAGGATGTAGGTCAGGGGCTATCTTATAGTTAATAGCTTTGGCGCAGCTTGGAAGCTGCAGTCTTTGGAGTCAGTAGTTGCTTCATGGAAAAGAAGCTCTTTTAATGGTCAGTGGAATGTCAGGAGCTAGCCCGGTATACTCTCTTCAGTGTTTTGTTGTTACCAGAGTCCAAAAGTGGAATCTAAATGGGAGGGAGGGAAGGAGGATGGAAGGGATGGGGGGTTTGATGAGAGAGGGAAAAGCGTTGCACAAAATGGTAGAATATTTCCAATACAAGCAATGGACAATCAAGTATAATGAGTGAAAGAAAATTTTGACCTTTCCTCCTCACTCTTGAATTAAAAAGATTGTTATGTAATGTAAGGTATGGAGAAACTTAATAGTAGGTATAATTCCATAATACTGAAATGTCTTACACATCAAAAAACTAGTTTGCAAATATGCACTTATTTTGATTCAGCTAATTACCAACATCACTGTAGTTTGGTATCCAAACACTCAGAAGAGTTTTTAAATTCTTGAAGCTATTCCAGCAACATCCAGCTATATTTCTGGGATCCCTAGTTTGCAAAAACTGGGAGAAAAGCAAGACGGTGGCACCAAGAGAGAGCAGGCGTAAACTCTGGGCATTAAATATTTGAGTCTTCCTTTCCTCATTCTTTTATGACTGTACTAACAGCCAGAGTTCAATAATGAGAGAAAGTAAAATGGGAACATTCAACACAATGCAAACACTATGTGTACATAAATGATAGCGGCAGGCGGTAGATTATCGAAGTGCTACCAGATTTATTGGGTAAATATTCTCTATGCCTAACGAACATTTACCAGGCTGTTTGCAAGAAGCACAGAGATCACGAAAGTCCTAGCCCTCAACAAGCAAAATAGAGAAATCCATAAAAAGCTCCTTACTTTCGACATCCAGTGAAATGTGTGCTTTGGGCAGAAAGTAAAGGAGGAAGAAAAAGTGAAGTATGTACAGTGCGGGGAGAGGAAAAAGCACCAAATTACCATGATCAAGGCCTGTGCCAAAATGAGAAGTACCTCTTCCAATCCTTCAGTGCTAATGCCTGAAACTTCCTCCCAAGTCCTTTGGATTCTATCTAACACAACCACTCCCTGTCAAAGTGTCTAAGTGGGCTGCTGGGTCAAGGGCCAAGTTGCAGCTGGATCATTTAATGTGTATCTTCAGGGCTGCTCACCACTGACCTCTTTGTCACTCATGGAGAGGAAGGACAGACTCCCAAGAGCTCCCAAGTTGGAGGGTGCAGTGTCAAACACTGGCCCAGAGAACCCTGTCATTTCCTGGATTTCCAACTGTAGAGACTTGCTCAGAGGAGGTACCTTTTGTGATCTGCTGCCAGCAGCTCTTAGTTGGGAGGTCCCAGCGTGGCTTTCTTTGCAGATATTTAGGAGGGAGCGTGTTAACTTATGGGCTGCGACGCGTGGGCTGGTCTTGCATGCCATGGTTGTACTTCGCAGGTTGTAGGGGCCTGCCTTTCCCGTTGGGATCGCAGCAGACCCTAGGAACAAGAAAGCTGCCTGTCAGCACTGCTAGGTCCAGTTCTAGCTATAATGAACACAACATGCATTAGGTCAATTTTTCACAAAGTTAAGTAGAATTCCAAAAATGCTTTCTTCTAGCCACAGAGGACAGGGATAAACTTCAGAATCACCCTGGGAGTTGTCAAACTGAGTAAATAACTAACACGTTGTCCCTTATTAGAAACATAAAAAAGCCACAGCGGAAAAATAGTGTCAAACAGGAAAATGTTTCCTGCTTCTCTATGAGAATGTCTTAACTTGTGCTTTACTAAGATCTGAGGAACACTCCAAGCAAACTGTCCTAAAAATGTAGATGGGGAGAAATAAAATGAGAAAAGAAAACAAAACAACTGCCCCCCTCAAAAAAAAAGAACAGAAAAGCCAGTTCTTGTTTACAGGGGAAAATATAAATGCCAAGAGCTCCTTCAGGTGACCACTGTCATGCAGAGACTTGGAGGGGCAGAGATCTCACCTCTCTAAGACTAAAGTCAGCTTCACTCTCCGCATACACCATGTCCTTCCAGAGAAGGAACTGATGTGACTTGTGGTGACCAAGAGGAGAAAGTCAATGCCAAGGACCTTAAAAGACTGGGTATCACACACAGTCCAGGGCTGCATTAATGGCTAACAAAAGCAACAGTTGGTTTGTTTGGGTTTCTAACCCTTGAAGTACTAATAAAACACAGCAATGAGAAGGGATGGCTCCCTTTTGGGGAGCTGCATTTCCTAAGTGCTAGAGTTACTCAGAACACGGGTTCCCAAACTGTCTGTGGCAAAAGATCAGTTTTGATCATTTTCTGGAGGGGCAGGGATGGGGTAATTTCTCATCTGCTATGGAATGGTAGTTTTGTATAACACAGGAAGAATGAATCCACCGGCAAATTGCTCTGTTCTTGGATGTTGAGACAATGTCATATTGCTATGAAAATTTTGAAGTCTTACTGTTGATTTCTGTACATTTTTGGGGGTGTGGAAGGTGATGAACTGGTAACAAGCATTCCCTGTCCCTGGGCAAGTCTCGGAGGACCCCTGGTGCTTAGAAACTGGTATGGGGCTTCATCCAGGGGACCGCCTCATTGGGCCCCTCCTTCAGCTCACCTACTACCTGAGTCACATGTGACTACAGACAGGAAAGCTTAAAGGGTGTACCAGATTTGGGGATTTTTCAGCACAGGAATATCAAATTCAAAACGGCATTTTAACAATCATTTTGCAAAACTGCCAGCACTTTGTGGAGTGTGACATGAGTCACTAGATCCTCTTTAGAGTCTTATGACAGAAAGGAAAATACACATCTTAAAAGGTAATTTGTGCATTAACTTGTCCAATGGCACTGTCACCTCAAACCCCATTGCTCCTGTCTTTTTGCATGTGAAATTCCATGTGAACACAGATAATTTTGTCTTAAAATTATGCCGCACCTTCCTTTCCAACTTCCGGAAGTCCCTGGGGCTCAAGCTCTGTGACTTCCGCATCCTCTGCAGGGGGCATGCTCCTTTTGGCCGCCTTCCGGCTTCTTTTAGGAAACAGGTGTGGTGTGGATGGTGCTGTTCCTCCTGCTTTCTCCCGAATCCCACCGGACCTTTGCCTCTTGCCGGAAGCTTTAGTTTGGCCAGATGATCCCTTCTTTTCAGTAACGCAAGGGACTGGCGGTGACTCTGGTTCAACTGGCTTTAGCAAAGGGGAAATCTGGACGTTTGGTGGAGATTGTTGTGAAGTCAGATGAGCGACTTGGGCTTCTAACATCTCTTTCTCTCTCTCCAACTTCTCGTGGCTTGTGAGCAGGGTGCAGTACTTATCCAAGTACTCTTCTGCCTCCTTGCTTTTTCCTTCGAGGGTGGCTTTCAGGTGCTTCACCTCGGTCATCAGTTCATCTACATCGGCATCCACAAGAGCACCTGTCAAAAATCACATCATGACACTCTTTAATTGACATTGGAAATCATAAAGTAGAAAACCTGAAACTTGTTTTTAATTTCTTGTTTTTCATAGAAGTGGAGAAAGTGTATCTATGCATGTTCTGAGAGTTCTCTCAACCTGTGTTTAGGAGGGATCATATCATGGTAAATACTCTAATAGATTCTATGAGTCTTACTGGGACAACTTAAATAAAATCCCCCAAAATCTCAAACTTGTATTGTAGCTAACCCATGAAACTTTCTTGTAGTTGTTCATATGAGATCAAGTGGTTTACTTTAGCACATCTCCTAGGTTCCCTGTCCGTTCTTCCCACTCACTTGAATGAACAAGGTAGGTCACTCAAGAATATGAAGTCTCCTCCATTGCAATGGCTTTGGGAGGCAGAAAGGGGCCCGTGACAAGGCAGGTCCATAAAAGCTCTAAAAACCATTGGTAAGCAATGGAGGGTCTGGTGGACAAAAGTTTGGGGGACACTAAAGATGAGAGTCTTGGTCAAGTTTTAGCTGCCATTGTTGGCAGGAAATCCAGTAGAAAAACTCCCTGAAGCCCCATATACTCCAAGGTCTCTTCTGAGCAGGAAAGACCACTGGACCACCCTGCTGAGCCTTGGTCCAGAAGAGCCTCTGCTACAATGCTTATCATCATCTCTCCACGCAGTAAGAAGCATTCCACCCAGGCGTAAGTGGAGAAAAGTTGTCTTTTCTCTTTTATTTGATCTCCACACCTAAAAATAGAGCCCCCCCCCAACCCTCCCATGTAGTTGAACCAGGATGATGGGCCAAGGACAACCAGAATGAGGTGTCCGCAACCTGACAGTGCCAGCTCCGATGGCACTCTGTCTGTGACGCTGATCTTGGTAAAGGGACATCATGTGGAAAACTCTTCTTGGAATGCCCATTAGCAAAAAATACTGTCAGTTTTTGTGCATGTTGTATAGAACGGAAGATGTGATTGTTCTATGTCAAAATACAGGCTTCCCTCTGATTCCTATGAATGATCCCACACTGAGCACAATCAGCACGCAGTAGGACAGTGGAGTATGGAGACACTGCCCTTGCCCACACCAGGCTTTGCCGGCCCTGCCCAGGGCCCCGCTCTGCTCACCGCACCTGATTTCTGCTTCTCTTGTGCAGCTTCTTCAAGCTGACACAGCTCTTTCTGCAACCGCTTCATCTCCTCTTCCATCAGCTTATAGTGTCTGAGGCAAAAATCGATGTTTCCCTGGGCACGTTCCTTTTCCTTCTTCAGCTGCTTTATTTGTGTTTGATTGTTCATCTGCAAAACAGAATCTTCAATTTGAAACCTTCCATTTTTTGTAATAAGCACATAGAAAGATCATGATGAGCCCTGGCTGGTGTTGCTCAGGGTGTTAAACATTGATCTGTGAACCAAAAGGTTGCCGATTAGACACCTGATTTGGCACATGCCTGTGTTGCAGACTAAGTCCCTGGTTGGGATCCTCTGAGAGGTAACAAATCAATGTTTCTCTCACACTGTAAATCAATGTTTCTCTCCTTCTCTGTTGGAGACCAAGAGGCCTGTGAGGGGTCGAGGATAGGGTCCTGCACCGCAGGTGTGGTGACTGGGCCTGGTTTCCGGCCTTGGGGCTATCTTGGGCTCTGACTGTTCTCATAACATTGGCCTGCGCATCACGTACCCGGTAGCAATGTTAGCCTGAGAACTTCCCGACCTTGAGGGAGTAGATAATCTCGTGCCAGAAAGCTTCTCCTTTGTTTGCTATGCACTCATGATTCTACTTAAGCCTGAAGACCATGCAATAAACTTGCCTTATGCCAGCAGAGCATTTGGTCCTCTCCTATATTCAGTCCCTCGCCCAGCCTCACGACCACCCTTGCCGCAGCGGGCTGCGGCACTTCTCTTTCTCCCTCCCTTCCCTTCTCTCTCTAAAAAAAAAAAAAAATTAAAAAATATCAAGTAAACAACCAAAACATCATTGAGATATAATTAAGAACCATATATTGTCAATATAAGAATTATTATGTTCACACTAAAATACCTAATTAAGAAGAAAACAATTCACCTTTTCTACTCAGTTTCTTAAGTCTCCCTGGTAGACACTGGTTTTCTGACACCCCTTCTTGGCATCCACAAGCACAAAGCATAGTTCCTAAGAGTATTCTCTTAAGTGGCTCACTTTGCCTGTGTTTATCCAATGGGAATCACAACTGGAGGGTGGGGGTAGGAGTCCATGGACTTATTCTTCGCGGGTCAAAATTTCTGAGAATTATGTTCCCATTTGTAATTTGTTCCAGTCACACCAGGTGAAGGCTAAACAATATTACGGCTCACAATACCAATTTAAATTTTATACGTAGCTCAACTAGAAAGTGAGTAGAAAGGTGGGAGAATTCATGTTTCCTTAACAAAAAAGAAAAGCACTGCAAACGACTTAGAGGCAAAACTGGACCTGATACCAAGGTATTTATAGTGTGTATTTATGTTACCTTGTGAGAACATTCACACATTTTGCTACAGAAATATGAATTGGTATGAAGTATGACCCTAGATCCTGCTAGAATATTCCATAATATGTGGCCCTTGCACTATTTTATATAGCATCTAAAGATGCAGAATTCTAACACCATTTAGTGCTAAGGGAATCTGGCAGGAGATCATGGATATATAAAAGCCCACCAAACTGTTAAAACCAAAACAAAACCTGAGCTCCATATCCACGTTACTGGTGATTCCATCCTTTGCAGATTTCATCTTGACATCATAAGCAATGTTCCAAAAATGTCGGCACTTGTGAAATTTTCTATTTCTGATTGCAACTATAATTTCATTACAGATGGATTAATTCAATGGCAAGAATGCTTGTCAAGTATCACTCATTAAAATCACATGTGGTCTGAATAGACTCAACAATGTACCGTTCTCTACCTGGTATGAATATCAATAGACATTCTCCACAGTAAAACTGGCAAAGAGTACAAACGCAGAAAGTGTGTCAAAAAGTAGACCTGAAGCTACATCTTTCTGTTATGAAACCTATTATCTTTCGTGGAACAGAACAGCATTGATCATTCATGTGATTGTGAATTTCATGAGTATCTGTTATATTGGTATATTTCCTTCCTCTTGATCATTGTATAAGAGCAATAAATGTCAGAGGTTGATACCTCGTTTTCTGTTTGAATATATTCAATAGACAATATGATAATTTGCAAAATGTAAGCCCTCTTTCACTAAAGACCATTACTGGAAGATATTTCTTTTCCAGGTTCATTATTGTACCTTCTGGATGGCAGTCATTTTATCAAAACATCTCTGTAGGAAATGAAAGAGCCTCCTTTCCAAGGAGAATTACTGAAGCAAACTATCTCTAGTCTGATACCTGAGACTAGGACTCACCTCCTTTTGTTCCTAGCCAAGAAAGCTTTATGGGCCATCTGTGGAGAGGAAGAGGAGAGTGGACATATACACGAGCTAAGTGCCTGACCAAATGCTTTGCCACACCTTGACCTTCCTGGAAGCCAGAGGGTTTGGTGACAGCAGTGAACTTGGAGACCCAACAGGCAAGAGTTTGGAATTACCCACCAAATGATTACCTATAGCTGAGAGGCCTGCCCTAATCTGCTATTGCTTTAATCTTCATGTCCATCTCCAGAAGTCTTTAACATCCTCTAGTTTGAGGATTTACTGACCAATGAAGTTCATTCAAACCATGAGTCTGTAGGCCATCCAATGATTTTTAAAAGCAGCTCAGCAGAATTGCTGAGTGATATTCATAACTACACAAACCTTTTTCATAAAAATTAAAATGAAATCGCATAAGTCCATCCCATTAAAACCATAGTTCTTCTGTAGAAACACTTCTCAGTCACAAGACAATGAGAAGGAAACATACCTTGGTTTTTATCAATTCTCCTAAAAGCTCAGTGTTTTCTTTCAAAGAATTACTGAGCTGTTCTTTGCTGGACTTCAAGAGGTCTATCTCCACCTTCTGCGAGCTGAGACATTCTTCTGTAGAAGTCAGTTTCTCTCTATATGTCTGGATTTCCCTTTCGTGCTAGGGCAGAAAAATGCTATTTCAGCAAAACAAACCCAAAAGAGAACTGCTGTTCCAAGGATCATTCCAAATGGACTCTGCCACTCTCCTACTACTCTACTCTGAGATGGAAATGTAGTTTTACAGCTGAAGTTGTCTAATGAGGCATGTGCAGGGAACTGTGGCCCAGACCATGCAACTCATATGACAGCACCCTTCCTAAAATCTTAAGAGCATAGTAATAATGTGTTGCGGACCATTCAGCCTGGTCTCAGGAGTTGTAACCCTCACCCCATGGTGGGGTGAGTAAGAGCCAAGGGACCCGCTTCATCTGGGTCTCTTCTGTCAAGAGGACGTGAGCTACTAATGAGACAAAGCTTATCTCCCTGGCAGGAGAGCTGCTTTTGCCTCATCCGTCTCTGGCCCCAGTGCTTAGTCGGTTAGTCAATGATGGGTAAGACTCTTCAGAGGAGGGGCAACCTAAGCCAGACACGACCACTTGGGAGGCCCTTATAGAAGGACTGGGGGGGGGGCTGCAGCAAAGAGGGGGTGATGGACCCTTGTCCCCTGGCTATTCTGACATAGCCCCAGTCCCCATTTCCATCTGGGAGTTGTCTTCCTTATCTCTTGCTTCCTGGACCTAATCAGTTTAAAGGCTGAAATTATGACAGCCAGCAAGGTGCAGCCCTGAGCTGGTCAGAAGGATTCCCGGGGTGATTGGGCATAAGAAAGAATTCTTAAAGTCCTGTGAAACCTGCTTTGTTTTCTAAGAGTGCTCTCATTTAAATGATAAGGGTCTGAGGAGGAAATGGGTGTGTCTCCCAAAGTATGGCAACTCCTTTTCCTGACAGACACTGACTCAGATTAAGCCCTCAGTTTCTTTGAAATGTTAACCATTGTTTGATCCTTGCCACCTGACATACCTGTATTCCTGTGTATTGAACCCAATAAAAGCCCAGTGAGGAAGGGGCTGTGGGTCATTCTCCTTTCAGAGTCTGGCCACCTCTCCTCCCCAAGCAGATCATGTCTTGGTTATTTTATTTTCATCCATAATGGATGGGGGGCTCTGCTGGTAGAGCCCCTCACATCAATAAGAACTTTGTCCTTCTTGCAAAACAAATGTCTCCTTACCATGGTCTACACACATAGTTTCCAGCTCCCCCAGGTACCAAACTCTACTTTTCACCTGTTTGTTTGCATCCAGAAGCAAAGTTTGATGTCTCTTTTCAGCTTCCTCAAGCTGTCTCTGATATTCAGCTATTTCTTCCCTCATTTTCTCTTGCTTTTCCATCTGATGACTGTGTATGCAGTCCAAGCTCTTCTTCAAGTCACTGTTTTCTAGCATGAATTCCTTCAGTTGGCCCTAAGGAGAAAATTAATACAATCATGGGAAAATAATTAAGAACCTTGATACATGTCTTCAGGTAATACTGAGTACTAAGGAGGAAAAACTACTTCACGAGCAAGACAAAAATCTATACAGAATAGTGGACTGATCCTTAGCAATGCATTCACTTTCAATGGCAACTTCATCTCCACTGACAATTTCCTCTGTTCTACCCAGCCACTCCCAAGGTCACATCCAGAGGACCACAAAACCTCTGAAACCTGACTTCAGATAGTCCACTCTGGGACTCTACCCTTCTAGGCAATGGGGTGGCTTCTTTAAGTGTTTCCATGGCAAGAATTCCTTGACCTCTTCAACAGCGCCACCATTACAACCTTCACACTTGAGCCCCGCCACAGTGACTCTTTCTTCCTTGACCAGCTCTGAGGCCACGTTCTATCACTGTAAGAATTTCTTTCCAAGTGCCCTGAATTCTTCCCCCCCACTCCGTTCTCTGTGCAGGACTGTTAAAACCCCAGCACCGGAGGCATCTGCCTCCCCGGTGCCAGATCCCACGTAGCTGCTTCTACCCATGCATGTATACACACAGGCCACGCCCACCTCCTCATCTCCCGTTCACTCAGCCCACTCCAACCTGCCCTCGCCACAGCTCCTCCTGCACCAGCTCCTCCTCACCCAGCTCCATGGTGTCATACACCTCCATGATGCAGACCCAGGCAGCACTTTTCAGTCCCTGACCACTCATTTGACCTCTGAGTAGGTCCCCAGGCTGCCGACCACTTCTTCATCTTGAGAGAGCCTCCTGCTTGGCTGCTGGGACATGGCATTTCCCTGCGTGGCCTCATCCAGTCTTCTCAGTGTCTTTGCTTGCTCTTCTCCCCCCTTTCCTCCTCCATGCTGGAGGTCCCATGGCTTAGTCTGTCTTTTCTATCGCCCCCATCATCTTGAATTATGACCTGTGTTCTGAACTAGTCAAATGCACAGAGCCACTCAAACCTTTCCTTGGGACTGCAGCCTTGTTTATTACGTGTCAGTTCAGATTTTATTCTAACACTTCCCATGGCCTTCCTTCCTCTCTCATTCTTTTTCACATCATTTTCCCTTGGATTCTAGCCACAAGGGCTTCCTTTCCACCTTCTAAAAAAGTACAAACATTTTTCCAATCTCAAAGACTTTACCCCACTGCTCTCTACACCCAGAAGCTTCCATGCTCCAGCCAGTTCTTTGTAGCGGTGACACCCCATCCTGCAGGCAACCTTGTCTGACCACCCTGTGTACACTGGGTTGATGTCTACCCCACTCCCCATTTCCCAATTCTTCTGCAGTAAAGAATCTCATTTGTATCCTTTGTAACACTTCGCAGTTCATGAGTGTTTTGTGTTTCCTATTGTGTGCCTATGCTGTAAGCTCTATGAGTACAAGCACCACAGGAGAGTGATGGTTCAACATTGTACACCCTAGCCCTAGTAGTGCTTGCTGTTTACAGAATGAAGAAATGAATGAATGAAGTCACTGCAAGCTCACATGCTCCAACGTGCTTAGACACTCAGCTTTTCTTTTTAGTAGAGCCTATGAATGAAGTACAAGTAACAGCATGCCTCAGACAGCCCCAAGCTGTGCAGTACCAGAGGAGATTTCAGCAGATGCTACACTCAACCTATCATTGGTAGCAATTCCTTCCACACAGCATTGCCCAAAATTCACTCAAGTCACTTGCTGAGATTTAATGCCCCAACTTTACATTTTCTAAAATACTGCTTTGAGAAAGAGAGAGGAACATTTCAATTTGCTGTTTACCCATCCATGTATTCATTGGTGATTCTTGTATGGCTCCTGCCCTGGGATTGAAGCCATGGCCTTGGCTTATCAGGATGACTCCCTAACCAACTGAGGTACCTGGCCTTGGCAAATGCCAATTTTTTTTTTTTGTAAATTTTCCTCAGCTTCCTTACCGTATTTGAAGACAAGTACAAATTTCCACAGCTTCTTCTACAGGCTACTACAAATATCACTTCAATCTTTTTGTACTTATTCAGGGTCGGAATCACAACTCTATGTGCGACCCTTTTCTAAGGATTCTGTAGGAGGGAAGCTGCACAAGGACTGGATGGTCGTAGGAATGTTTACCATGTAACCGAGTTTGGAAAACAGGTTGGGCTGCCCCTAGCAACACTGCATGCAGCTGGCAGCTTCTGGGGCTCAGTGTGGAGCTTCAGGAGAACGGGAGGCAATGGGAATCAGCAGTGTCTGCTATGGGAAGAGCAGTGGGGAGTGGGAGCAAAGATGCTCCAGCTCTGCCACAGGAACCCTCCTCAGAAAGAGCACCCAAGACTGCTCTAACTCTAGGTTTTACTGGAACTTTCTTTCTGTTACTTTCTTTGTTCTCAGCAAGATCAGTGTATATGCGTGTGGCAACATTCTGACTGGTAGTCTGTGGCAGGCTAGGAAAGCAGCCTATTGAAATCTGCATGAAATCTACTTCTGATGTGACTCAGTAGAGTACAGGGTCCTTGTCTACGGAAAAGTGTTTGGGCTCCAACACAGGTCTGGTCCTGCGCTCTGAGGCTGCTCAGGGCTCCATCTGGGTCCACAACAGTGCTGGCTGGCGAAGATTGCTGCTTGTCTGATCCTGACATGAGCCCTCCAATTATTTTTCTCAAAAGCTCAGTAATGTTTGGTACAGTACAGAAGGTCTTACAGAAACAAACAAGGAGAGTGTGCACACTGAAGTCCTAATCTGTCACAGACGGACTTACTTCATTGTGCTTCATTTCTTCCAACATTAAATTTAATTCTTCAGTTAGCCTGTTTTTCTCCCCATTGAATTCTTCTTTCATGCCTGTCATTTTCTGTGTTATCTCATGCACTTTCCTCTGCAGCTCTGTTTCCCTTGAAGTCAAGGAGTTTACCTGAAATGGAATCATTCGTTAGAGCTTCTTTTGCTTGTCCATGTTGACCAAACTAAACCCTGTGATAGAACAGTCATGACCACTTCACTTGAGGCTCCAGTGAGAAAATGGACCATGTCTAACCCTCCGTTCACTCATCACTCAGCCAACATGCTCAGGTCCCACTGGTGAGCTTCCCTTTGCTTTGCAGCAAGGATTCAAGGAAAGACAGCAATAAGGGAAAGAATGGCAAGGAAAGATAACATTACTCGGTATCACAACCCTGCATGCAGGCATGAATTTGAATTCAACTGAAACATCAGAGAATATGGTATGAGGCAGCATGTTAGATTTTTCTCATTTTTTGCATCTCTACTAACGCTCCAATGCCATACTAGGAGGCAAGACACATGGCTATGACAAGTTAGAGTCAACTGACTCTACTGCTTCAATTTGTCTCTTCACATTGAAAGAGTGGGGTGTCGTTTTTCTCATCATCTCCGCTGGAACTGCCATCTCTCCCAAGCCATCCAAAAGCTCGAAACTCTTCGAAATAGAGTTCTGTCTGATTGCATTTTTCTGGGCACAACTTTTTTCCTTTAACATTTGTATAGTAAAAAAAAGGATTGGAAGGAATCAGTTTCTCATCTCAGTAAGCAAGCATGGATGGCAAGTACTGATTTTCATGAATAGTTGAGCTACTGGATGGCAGACCTTCCCTTTAATCATCAGCGAACAAAACAGGAGGCTGCAGGAGGAGAAGGTGCAGGAGTGGGGCTGAAAGCACAGAGTCCCCAAGACACACACTGGGAGCCATGAGGGTTCTGTTGGTGACAATTAGATCACCATCGTTAATACTTCTTTCTCCTAAAGGCTATGAAGGCAGAACAAAGACGAAGGGGAGGCCTTCTGATCCTAACCGGTACCTGTTACACCCTCTACAGTAGTGGTTCTCACCTGGGCATGGGGAGGCTACTATTCTGATGCATTGTGGGAGAGGGAAGTGTGATTAGAGCTAGGCACTGTGTATAACCCAGAGTTTTCCCCATGTTTAGGTACGACGTTGACAAGCTGGTCCAGTCCATAGAAGAATCCCGTGCAAATGACTAGCAAAGCAAAGGAAGAGTCACAAGTACTGAAGGCAAGTCAACGTCCCCCAAGTTCAACACCCCATAAACTTCATCAAGCCTTTACAGAGTTGGGTCCAAAATTGCAAATACCGTGCTGAAGGAAATACCACTCTCAGTAGTTTCCCTCCCTCCTGACAACACATGCAAATGTAGGAAAAGCCACTTACCCTTTCAACATAGGATAGCTTTTCCATTTTTGTCGATTCAAGCTCTTTCTGCAGGTCCCTGTAGGAGTTCTGCAGCACTTTGTAGGTGTCCTGCAAAGCGTCATTTTTGGACTGCAGCCTTCGTACCTTCTGCTCCAGTTCCACAGTCAGACTCTCCACTTGTGTTGTTTGCTTCCTTGTAACTTGGGGCTCTCCTCCTTGCTGGGACAACTTAGAGACCTGCTGTTCTTGGTCCTGGATCTGCTGTTTTAAGAGATTGATCTCTTGCTCCCTCTTCTTGACTTTGTCTTTGCCATCTTGCACTTCTTGAATGAGGCCATTCACAGAAGATTGCAAAGTAAGGCAATGACTTCTGGCCTGGTCAAGGCCTTGCAGCAGCTGACACTTCTCCAGCTGCAGATACGCAATTTGGGCACTCAGACCTTGTTCTCTGGCCTTCCACGTCCCATGGTCATCTCCCAAGGAGGGCCTTTTGTCCTTCAGGGCTTTCATTTGGGCTTCAAGCCTCTCCTGGACAAGTTTACATTCTTGTTTCACACGAACCATCTCTTGCTCTTTTGCTTGTGATAGATTGTCAAAGGAAGCTTTTAACCGCTCTAATTCACATATGCGCTCTTGCGCTTTTTGTAATTCTTTGGTCAGTTTTTCTTTTTCTGACCTGAGATCTTTCAGACTTGAGGCCATCTCCTCTATCTTGGCTTTTGATTTTTCTACCTCTGCTTTGGAGCTCTGCGCCTCCCGATTGGCACGCTCGTGGGTTTTTTTGGCCTTTTTTAGTTCTTTTTCTAGTTGATCGACTTCCCCCTTCAACAACTCTGCTTGATGCTTAGTTTCCTGCAGTTTTGCTAAGACGAAGAATTGCTTCTTGTCATCGTCTTCTAGTTGGTCTTTCAGCTTCTTGATGCTCTTGCTCAGCTGCTGCACTCTCTGCACTGGGGAGCTCTGTTCTGGGAACTTCCTGGCTTGTGAGTCATCGCACAGAGCTGCCACCTCCTTCATCAGCTCTTTCAACTCTTTTTCCAGCATTTCTCCCGCAGCTTTGGACTCTTCTTGCATGTTCCGACTTTCTTCCTCCTTTGCCTCTAACAGGTGGACCAGTGAAGAGCGTAACGTGTCCAACTCCGTCATCTGACCCTGTTTTTCTTGCAGCTGCTGGGTCAGATTTTCTTTTTCTGATCTGATCGTCATGAGGTCCAATTCTGAAGCTTTCAGTTGTTCCATCATTGATTCTATTTGTGATTTTAGCGTGTCCACCTCTGCTTTGGAATACTCAGCATGCAGAATTGTTGCCTCGTGTTTTTTTCTGGTCATCTGCAACTGGCTTGCAAGATTCTCCTTCTTACTGTCAGTTCCTTTCATTTCCTCCAAGTGTTTCTTCTCGTCAGCCTCCATGCTGACCCTCAGGGTCTCCGTGTCATTTCTCATCAGGTGATCCTTGTCTTGGGGTGAGCTCAGCCTCATGGCGACCTCACCTTTTTGCATTCCTGCGGTCTCCAAGGATTTAGTGACAGTCAGGGCTTCTTGTTCAAGTTCCAGTAGCTTGTTCTGCAGGCTTTCAGATTCCCTTACAAGGGATTCTTTCTTGTGATTCACCTGTTTGATTTGGTGCTCCTGCTGATTTCTTCCCAAAGACAGGGCCTGTAAATCCTTTATCAAACTCTGCAGCTGCTCCTGGAGGTGGGCTTTCTCTTTCAAAGAGTGCTCCTGACAACCTTCTTCCACCAGCATGACTGCCGCAGTCTTGGTGACTTTCTCCATCTCTGGGCTGAGGTCCTGCTGGACATTTCTGTCACAGGTCAGACGAAGATCCTGCTTGGATGTTCTGTCGCTGCTTTCCAAAGCACTTTCTTCTGACCTGTTTTTGTCACAGCTGTCACTTCTGCCCTGGAGAGCCTGTGGTTGGAATATATAATGAGAGTGCATTTTATTTTTGAGGAAGAACCAGGAAAGATCCAATAGGCTTAATTATAGCGATGTACACACTGGCTTCTTGCCTCTGCCACAAACATTTTTTCAAAGGACATATTTCCTACCACCTTGTCCCCTCTCCATGCCAATGTCAACACAGTTAAACAAACATTCAGGAGGTATTCCATGTGGGCAAGGCACTGGCAAGGTGTTTGTCATGAAGACAAACCCTCTAGTTGTGTGATCATCCACACTGGCACACACTTAACATTCAAAGGGTTTTTTTCTCTCTAGGAATAGTCCAGGTAGCCTAAATATGAATTTTCCTTTGTGATTATCAGACACGAGGCTAACCAATTCCCCACAGAATGCTCCACTTCCACTTTTAGCAGTTCTGATATTCTTCAATAGGAGAAGGTGGTGAGGTGTCATGACCAGATTGGCAGCCCAAGGACTTAAGCCTGCACTTACTATCCTGGATTCTGAGAGAAACCATATGTCTGGACATCACCTTCCTGTCATCTGTCTAACAGGGGTCAGCTGCTGTGACTACCCCTGCTGCCTCCTCACCACTTGCCATTTGCATCCTACAATGGCAGATGGAGGGAATGAAGTGATGCTCCTCGACTCTACAGCATTAGTAGTTTAGTTGGTAGACTACAAGGACAAAGTCATTAGTAACTAAGCGTTTCACATTCAATAAAGAAAGAACGGTCTTTTTAAACAGCTGATCAAATCACAGATTTGTACCAGGGTAAATTGTAAGAAAATGATTCAGTAATCTGTAATAAGTTCTTACATTTGTTTCAGGGCTCTAACTCTGTAACATAAAAAATACCCCAGAAAGGGCTAGAGATGTTAACATTCCCATCACATTCCTATTCTTAAGCTCTAGTGGAACATGTAAGTGCGATTTATTAACTCACAAAGAATGAAAACATACAACATAGACATACTGAAGATAACTCTTCTGACTCCATAATATAATTTTGTCTAGGAAACTTTAAAAAAGATCTTTAGAAATGTCCCATAGTAGAGTGTTTAAATGTAATAACTGTAGAAATTCAGTTTCCCCTAAAATTCTGGTTTGTATCTTTTTAAGAAAATTTAGAATATACTCTATGTTCTTCAAAACCTATTCCCTCTACCAAGGAATTATTCACTTCACCCTGCTGCTGAGAAGCGAGAAGACTGCTTCAATGAGCTTCATTTGTCACCAAGGAATCACTAGGTATTAGCAGCTCCCTGAGACTCTCCTATTCAGAGTGCAAGTCTTGGTAACGCTGGTCTTTGTTATTTCACTTGACATTAGTTGATGTTTATGCTTTACATCTTCAACTTGCTTAGTAAGCTCAGAAACTTTCAAACACGTGCTTTCCATTTCCCTCTTATGTTTCTGATCCGACAAGTCGGCTTTCTGCTGGAATTCTATCTGAGCTTCTTTCTGGGTCTCCACCTCCACTGTCTTGCCATGGAAGACATTACAAAGTTTCCTCATCTCCACACTTAGGCTTTTTCCTTCCATCTCCTGTGTGCTCACTCTCTCCTTGTATTCATTGCTTCTTATTTGTTGTGTCTGAAGATACATTTCCAATCGATTGCTTTTACTCAGCAAGATTTCATTCTCTCATTCCATCTGCTTTATGAGTTTTCATTTTCACTTTTCCAGTGAGAAAAGAGAGTTTTCTCTTCTTTCCATTCATCAGACTGCTCCTTTTTTTGTTTTTTAAATCTCCAAAACACCCAATACAGCTTCAGACTCTCGATTTTGCTGAACTTTTCACTCACTTGTTCAATGTGATGTTCCCTTTCCTGGAGAAGGGCTCGAGAACCATCACGCTGCTTTTCCAGATCAGCCAAGGCAAGCTTCAGTTTCTCTGAAGTCAAGGAATTCTCTTGCTGATTGATTTTTTCTTGGAGATCTCTTAACATGGTTTCTTGAGAAGCATTCTTAGCTATGAAAAATAATAACAAGCATTGTGAATATCTGAAATATTTATTTCATAAGAATTCTACACTGAAAAAGAAAATCTAAACACACTAACAACTCCTCAGCCCTGTAAAAGTTGGCATTATTGTCCAGACACCTTCTGCAAAGTAGATCACCAGACAATCCTTTAAGCTTCCAAAAAGACCGTGAGAAACATGGTGCTTTTAGGCAGGCTAATGCATTTGTTCATCTTCTCTGTAGGCAGCTTAAGAAAGTGTTTTTGTATAAAATACCAAGAGATTACATTTCTAAGCAGTTGAAACTTTTTCTTCTGTGTTTGTGTACATGTGGACAGGAATAGCTGTTGTATTGTGCTTCCCAGATGTTGCATGTTTGACAAATGGAAGGCAAGACCCTCCACCAGCAAAAAGGTCACAACTCACTTTATTGTCTGTGATATTCACTTCATTGCCCTGGTTGGAACAGAGCCTGCACTATCTCTAAGGTGTGCCTGTAGTTTTCACCTCTTATGAAATAATTATTCAGCTGTGGCCTGTGTAGCTCAGTGAGTTGAGTGCAGGCTGTGAACGAAGAGTCTCGGTTCAATTCCCACTCAGAGCATATGCCTGGGTTGTGGGCCAGTTCCCCAGGGGGGGCCACCTGAGAGGCAACCACACATTGGTGTTTCTCTCCCTATATTTCTCCCTCCCTTCATTTCTCACTAAAAATTAAAAAAAAAAAAATCTTAACAAAAAAGAAAGAATCATTGAGAGAGAGAAAACTGTGGCAAAAGCAACACTGAAGTGGAAATATTCCCTTCACTGGGGAGTAATTCTGATTTCCCAGAATAAATGTGTAATTGCACCGCCATTTTCTCCATCATCCATGGGTTCTGTACTGAAGAGGAAAAGATACTTTACATCAGGACCTCTCAAGGCCTCTATACGTGTATCACCCACGTCCCACCTCCTCACAGTAAAACTGGTGTCCACGAATCCAAGAATCATCTGGGAGCTTTTTCAAACTTTGTTACCACCTTGTTTTCTGCCCAGAAACACACCTGTACCCCCTGGCTCCACCCAGATGAAAATATCCTAAATGCTTTCACTCAACAGTGATAGGCATCCTTCCAACTCCCCAAATAAACTGAGGGAGACTAGAAGTTGAGAATCTCCACAGCAGATGATAGAGGCAGCATGTATTCTAAATGCAGGGGTGACAATAAGTGGAAAGCAGCTCCTTTTTTAACCCACTAATCTCAGTCCACCTACTGAGCAATGGCTCTCCATAGGCCACAAGGGCTATCAGTCTCCTCTGCTTAGGAGGTCCTGAGACAATGACCCTGGTGGCCAACAATAGAAAATGCCCAAAAGTTTCACTTTTCTTCTGTTTTTCTTTCAAGAAAGATCGACATTTCTACCTAGTAGGGTGGGAAAATGGAAAGCTGTCTGGGGGACATGGGAATTTCAAAAAGAAAACAGTCACAGAGAAATGTGACCCATAATTCCATGATCCACAGGGTCAGGCTCAGAGAAATCCTGGATGTGCACATACCCAAGGTGAGAAAAATAAATGTAACAAGAAGACATACGCTGCACCTAAAAATGGGTAACGAACGGCAGATTCATTTGGTGTGTACAGCATGATTCTGTGGCTCTACAGTAAGGATAATATCATTCAGTGAAGTAAGTCATCAAAAATTGATGGTCGTTAAGGGCTGGGACAACACACACTTCATGTCGGGAGTTTCCATGGTAAGGGAAAGAGTGAGGAGATGAGCTGTCTCAGTGTCACTGATAAACACACTGGGGACAGACAACAGCACTCTGGGGAGACAGGCAGTGCTGACAATTTCCTTTTGTGTGGTGAAAATGTACCCCTCTAGTTTCTAAGTGCTGAAAAGCAAGCATTTGGGTGCTCTATGTATTTCTAATTAAAAAAAAAAAAAGTGTCCAACTATCAGTCTGAAAACAAAAAGGTGGAAGAGAGAAACTTTCTCCACATCCACTGCAGACACCTTTCTGGGAGACTAGATGGAAAACTTCAAACTTTCTAATGGCGTCCACCCTCCTCCACACAGTAGCTTAGGAAATCACTCCATATCACCAAGTTTTCCTTACCCCTCATTTCCTCTGCCAAATTCTGGCTCTGAGTCAAACACTGCTTGGTCTTCTTCAGTTCTTCCTGCAGGTGGCAGACTTCTCTGGCACTTTGCTCAGACTGACTCTTCAGAAAGCTGTTTTCCTTCTTCATTTCCTAAAGCACAAGTTTACTGGGTTATACTCAAAACAAATGCTCCAGCAAACTATGACTTCTGCCTCAGTAAGAGTCCCTAATGGAACTGGTAGTGTTTCTCATGGCGGGAAGATTCTCACCTTCCCTTTGAGTACTTTATACAAGTAGACATTCTGACTGAAACCGAATGATTTTAAGAACAGAAGTTAAAACAAAACCCAAAACCCAAATCTGATGGCAATTGTTTTGGTTTGAGAACATTACTTGTTAAAACTTTCTGGTTGTCTCGATGCTTATTAAAGAGTTCGCTCAGATGGAAAATCTTGTGGAAATGGTCCCCAAGGACATAAGCTCCAAGTTCTTATCACACCTGAATGATCAACTATATCTTTGCAAAGTCTGATGTGCTAAGGAACAACATATATTCACAGGAAAAATGTTTCCTTCACACTTGAAAACCATCTTAAGGTTCACTGTTATAGAGATGTCTTTATGAGTAAATTACCTTGTGTGAGTGTTTATCAAAAAATCTGCAATGAGCCATTAGCTGCAATGGGCATTATAAAAATTGTAATATAAGAAAGACGGAGTCTCTGCCCTCTGGAAGAAGTGATACCCATCACTTGGTAACACGGGCAAGTGCTGTTTACCAGACAGGGGGTGTGTGTCATGGGAAACTAGGCTGCAGCACAGAAGCAAAAATTCATTCTACAGGGAGGAGTTGAAGCTTTCTCGGGGAGAACAGAGTCTTTGGGCACCTGATCAAATGAAGTGTCCATACACCAAAGTGCAAATAAAGTAGCAGAGATGCAGATGCACCCCCAGTGTATTACCTAGAGTGACATGTATAAATTTCTGAACCTTAAAACCAGTAATATTTGTATGCTAGATAAAAGTGCTAGTGCTTATTAAGCACAGAAGACACAAACTATCATAAATCCTCTCTTTCCTCAACTGCTTTCCCAACATTCAGTGATGTTGTACTGATAAATATCTGACCTTATATGACATACATCCATTTGGAACACAGAGAATTCACATATATGAAAAGAACTCATGGCCTGACATCCTTGGTGTGGAACGTTCATAAGGCTAAGTTTAAAACACACACACAACACACGCTTAAAACATAACCCTGTGAGAAGCAAGGGAGAATGTTTACTATTAAAGAATCAATGAGATAGAAACTCTAAACCTTCTTCCTACCATGCCTTATGCATCTCATCCATCTGGCTGTTCCTGAGTTATATCCTTTATAATAAGCTGGTGATTGTAGTAGCAAGATGGTGGTGAGTTCAGTGGGAGAGGATTGCATCCTCCCCTGTACATGGGTGAAACACCTAGCCCATCTTCTGAGAAACAGAGTGAACAGCCAACAGTACCCCAGCATATGTGAAGATTGGAGACCAAAAACTGTAGAGGACAGTGAACAATCAGATGAGTAGGTGGGTGCTATGTACACAAGGACCCCTGCTGAAAGAGGAAACACTTTAACAAAGGAACCACCAACAGATAACAACATAAGAAGGTGAAGGAGGGAGTAGAAGCCACAATAACTCAACTCAGGATCTATCTGGAAATACAACTAAGTGGTTGAGAAACTGCTCAAAACAAATAGCTGAACAAGAACAAGAGAGAATCCTCAAAACCTTGTACACATGGAAGAACCAGCTTCAACACAACTTGACCACAACTGCACAAGAGAATGCAAGAGCTGGCAGACCCACACTTAAGGTTAAGGAGTGACACTTACCTAACCAGCTGGAAGGAAGGACCCACAAAAGGAAGACCCCACAATAATCAAATCTAAAGATATCCAGACTGCCAACATAAAAAACATCCCAAGATCAGAGAGCTCAGGAGATCAAGGAGACTGCACCACTGGTCTTCTACCATAGAAATTCACACCATAAACCCAGGGAGTCAGAACAGATCATTTAAGAAGCAGAGGTTAACAAGAAGAGTCTCAGAAATGATGGCAAGATGAAGAAACAATCCTCAAATGAAAGGAAAGGAGGAAGCCTCAGAAAGAATGCTAAACAAAATAGAGGCAAGTCAACTATCAGATATTGAGTTCAAGGCAACTGTTATAGGCATGCTCCAAGAGCTCACGGAGAATTACCAAAAATTAGAAGGAAACTACAATGAACTCATTACAAATTACATCGACATGAAAAAGAAATTAGAAACTATCAACGAGGGCCAAGAGGAAATGCAGAATACAATTTCTGAACTGAAGAATGCAGTAGAAGGAATCCAAAGCAGGCTCAATGAAGCAGAGAATTGGAATAGTGAGCTTGAGGACAAGGCAGAAAAAAAAAAAATAAAACAGCCAGAATGAGCAAGGAAAGGAAAAGAATCTAAGAAAGAATGAAGAGGGGTTAAGGGAAATGAAGGACAACATGAAATGTAATGATATCTGTATAATAGGGATACCAGAAGGAGAAGTAGAAGAGCAAGGAATAGAAAACCTGTTTGAAAAAGGAATGATGGAAAACTTCCCTATTTTGATGAGAGAGAAATCATACTAATCCAGGAAACACAGAGAGTCCCAATCAAGCAGAACCCAAAGAGGCCCACTTCAAGACACATCATAATTAAAATGGCAAAATTCCAAGATAAAGAGACAATCTTAAAGGCAGCAAGGGAAAACCAGAAAGTAACATACAAGGGAGCCCCAGTAAGACTAGCAGCTGACTTCCCAAAGGTAAGGCTCCAAGCCAGAAGGGAATGGCAAGAAATATTCCAAGTTATGAGAACCAGAGGCCTGCAACCAAGACTACTTTATCCAGCAGGGCTCCCAATTAAAATGGATGGCCAAATAAGGAGCTTCCCAGACAAAAGAAGCCTCAAAGAATATACCTCCTCCAAACCAGCTCTGCAAGAGTTGCTAAGGGTTTGCTTTAAGAACAGGAAGAAAAACACTGAAAGAGACAGGAACACAGCTACAAAAAAAGTGGCGATGAATAAGTACCTATCAATAATAACCTTCAATGTACATGGATTAAATGTCCCAGTCAAAAGACACAGAATAGTGTGAAATGGACAAAAACTTAGAGCTTTCCCACTAAGATGAGGAACAAGACAAGCATGCCTGCTTTCACCACTCCTATTCAACATAGTATTGGAAGTCCTAGCTATAACAGTCAGTCAAGAAATAGAAATAAAAGGCATCCAAATTGGAAAGGAGGAAGCAAATCTGTCACTGTTTGCAGATGTCATGATAGTGTACATAGAAAACCCTATAGATTCCACCAAAAAACTACTCAACCTAATAAATGAACTTCGAAAAAGAGCTGGATACAAAGTCAATACTCAAAAATTAAAGGCATATTTCTACACCAACAATGAAATATGAGAAACAGAAAGCAGGAAAAGAATCCCATTTCATATAGCAACCAGAAAAGTAAAGTACCTACAGATAAACCTAAGGAGGTAAAAGACCTGTACTCAGAAAACTATACAACATGGAAGAAAAAAATTAAGGAAGACACAAACAAAGGGATGCATGTACCATGCTCATGGATTGGAAGAATTAACATTAACAAAATGGCCATACTACCCAAAGCCATTTATAGATTCCATGCAATCCCTGTTAAAGTACCAATGACATATTTCACAGATATACAACAAACATTTCAAAAATTTATATAGAACCAAAAACGACCTCAAATAGCTGCATCAATTTTGAGAAAGAAGAACAAAGCAGGAGAGATCACAATGCCTGATATCCAACTGTATTACAAGGCCACTGTAATCAAAACAGCCTGCTTCTAGCATACAAACAGACACATAGACCAATGGAATAGAACATAGAGCCCAGAATAAAACCCAAGTCTCTACAGTCAACTCATATTTGACAAAGGGGGCACAAGCATAAAATGAAGTCAAAATAGCCTTTTCAACAAATGACGTTGGGAAATCTGGAGAGTTATGTGCAAAAACAAGAAACTCGATCAACAAATTCCACCATACATAAAAATAAATTCAAGGTGGATAAAAGACTTAAATATAAGTCGTGACACCATAAAAGTCCTAGAGGAAAACATTGGCAGGAAACTCTCAGAAAATCCACGCAACAACATCTTCACAGATATGTCCCCTAAAACAAAGGATGTAAAGGAAAGAATAAACAAATGGGACCTCATTACGTTAAACAGCTTCTGCATGGGCAAAGAAAATAGCATTAAAGTGAAAAGAGAAGCAATTATATGGGAAAACCTATTTCCCAAAAACAATGCTGTTTTGTGGGAAAACAGCATTAAAGTGAAAAGAGAAGCAATTATATGGCAAAACATATTTGCCAAAGGTACCTTGGACAAGGGATCGAACTCCAAAATATGTAAAGAACACACACGACTCCACTCCAGGAAGACAAAAAACCCAATTAAGGAATGGGTAAAAGACTGGAACAGACACTTCTCCAAGGAGGACATACAGAGGACCCAGAGACATAGGAAAGGATGTTCAGCATCACTAGCCATCACAGAGATGCAAATTAAAACCACAATGAGATACCACCTCACACCAGTCACAGTGGTCATCATAAACAAATTAACAAACAAACGTTGAAGAGGATGTGGACAAAAGGGAACCCTAGTACACTGTAGGTGGGAATGCAGATTGGTGCAGCCACTGTGGAAAACAGTATGGAATTTCCTCAGAAAACTAAAAAGGGACCTGCCTTTTGACTCAGCACTTCCACTGCTTGCGATTATACCCTAAGAACCCTGAAACACCAATCCAAAAGAACCTATGCACTCCAACATTCATAGCAACACAATTTACAATAGCCAAGTGCTGGAAGCAACCTAAATACCCATCAGCAAATGGGTGGATCAGAAAACTATGGTACATCTACACAATGGAATTCTGTGCAGCAGACAGGAAGAAGGAGCTCCTCCTCTTTGTGACGGCGTGAATGGTACTGGAGAGCATTATGCTAAGGGAGATAAGCCAGGCAGTGAGGGACAAATACCATATGATCTCACCTTTAACTGGAATATAATTGACAAAAGAGAACTGCAAACAAATATAACCAGAAACATTGAAATGAAGAACAATTTAACAATAGCTGGAGAGGAGGGGCAGGGGACAGTGGCAGAAAGGTTTCCAGGAATTATTATAAAGGACACATAGACAAAAAGAGGGGGAAGGTTGAAGCAGGGAAGGGAGGTGGGCTTGCCTGGGGTGGGAGGGTGGGGAGAAAATGCAGACAACTGGAACTGAACAACAATAAAGTAATACAAAAGAAAAAGAAAAAGAAACAAGGAGACCTCACCTCCCAAACCCTAGTGCACCATTAGAAAAGAGATGGACCTGATAGGGTGGCGTTGGCAAGCTGCCTTCAGTGATCATTCTGGTTACCATCAGCAGATGGGTACCAAAGTAGCAAAGTCAAGTTCAAGAAGAAGGAGAATGTGGCTAGGAGAAAGTGCTTGAGAATTTCCTGGCAGCAGCTCTGTTTATGCATACATGTTCATTTCATCATCAAGAAAAGTCAGAGCCCATTGTAGTTCAACTCCTGTCTTTGTCCTAATCCTGCCTTTGTCCTAATCCTGCCTCCCTGCCATGTTGGCAAATTAAGACATCAGTCAGAAAGGAAGGGCTGCTCCATCTGAACCCAAGACTGAGAGGTTGATCTTCACACAAGGCAGGGTTCCAGTGTGCAAAGAAGGATCATTAAGATACAACGATGTTATTGACTTACACCAGCATCACTAAAGTATAGACACAACAGTCCCCTGGTGGCTCTTCAAACTCAGGACAATCACCATGCAGAGATCACAGACTTGAAAGGAAACACACTGAAAGCACTCCAAAACGGGCAATGAGGCATTATTAGCATGTCTTCCCAAAACCTAAGAGCAGCAAGATCTGCATGATCAGTGCTAAGACCAGCTGAATGAGTTCAACATGAGAGAGTGACTAGAACTTAATTACCCAGGTTGACTTAGCATTCTTACTTTGCAACCTATCAAATATTTTCTTTCTCCAAAATTAATCAGATCAGTTGGCATCTACATCTGGAGGTGGCAAGAAAGCGGAGAAGGCATCATATGCAAAGCTGTGTGTGCCCTGGAAAGGGAGGGGACAACACCTGTTTAGGTGTCTGTTGGTCTCCATCTGCCTCTGTCTGTAACTAGAGACACTAACAGAAGTAGGAAGTTAAATGAAAGGTTGACATGTCTTTCTCTATTCTGGCCTTAGCTCCATAAGGAGAAATAAAGTGTTTCTAATGAAGAAATGTTCAGGCAATCCTGGGACACAGCACACCTCTAATGCTACAGCTATGACCATCTCGAGAACTTTAAAAGTCCAGAATTAGGAAAATGAACATCTGAAAATGGAGCTGTAGGCTGCCATCCGTGGGCAGGTAGTTATCTGCCAGGTCACGGCCACTTAAGACTTGATTGGGTAGCTCACTATTCACAACAAGTTAAGCACACAAGAAGACATTTTCCTAGTCATCTCTTGCATCCTGATGTGATTTGCAAAAGTGGGCACAAGTCTGGAAAAATGCAACAAAAGTCCCTATAAGCACAAGCCAGCATTAGAGTTTAGCAAGCTATTCCACCCAGACCAACTTCTGTTTAGGGGAAGGAAGAGAGGCATCCTTTCCTTGGGCCAGACAAAACAAATTTCAGCTCCTGTGTGCTATTTCACGACCCCATCCATGAATGAAGCTGAATATGTCCCCCGCTGGGGCTAAATCTGTGTGGTGTACAAGGGATGGAACCAAAAGATGTGTTTTCCCCTTCCACCTCATCCTTCCTGCCTGCCGGACCGGGCTCCTTAGGGGACCTGGTATAATACACACCCCTGTGCCTGGAAGATTTCTGAGCCTGTGCTGCACCAGTGTTTGCTGTCCAATGATGGTACATCATGGTGTAAGCCCAGTGTTCTGGGATTGGCAGCCAATGAAGGATGAGCAGTTTATCTGAACCCTCCATTCACTTTGATACAAAATGTTAACTTTGCCCTTGATTAGGCTTCTAAATCCTGTTCCCACTACTGATAATTTCTCATCATGAGTGCCACATTGTTTTGGGAACACGAACAAGGAGAATTTCAGTACAACTGTCACGTTATTTTGTCATGCAAAACCTATTAGCATGCTCAATTTGTTTGTACTTACTCATAGTAACAGAAAGAGACCCAGAGGAATAGAACAGGCAACCTTCTAAATGTGTCAAATGTCAAATTCTCTGTCTCTCTCTCACATAAAAAAATGCTCGATATCACTAGCTATCAGAGAGATGCAAATTAAAACCACAATGAGATACCACTTCACACCAGTCAGAATGGCCATCATAAACAAAGCAACAAACAGCATGTGTTGGAGAGGTTATGGAGAAAAGGGGACCCTAGTGCACTGTTGGTGGGAGTGCAGACTGGTACAACCACTATGGAAAACAGTATGGAATTTTGTAAGAAAACTAAAAATGGATCTACCTTTTGACTGAGCAAATCCACTACCTGGATTATATCATGAGAACCCCGAAACACCAATCCAAAAGAATTTATGCATCCCTATGTTCATAGCAGCACAATTTACAATAGCCAAGTGTTGGAAGCCACCTAGGTGCCCATCAGTAAATGAACGGATCAAAAAACTGTGGCACGTTTACACAATGGAATTCTATGCTGCAGAAAGAAAGAAGGAGCTCCTACCCTTTGTGACAGCATGGATGGAACTGGAGAGCATTATGCTAAGCAAAATAAGCCAGGCAGTGAAAGACAAATACCATATGATCTCACCTTTATCAGGAACCTAATCAACAAAACAAACAAATAAGCATAATATAACCAAAGACACTAAAATTGAGAACAGGCTGACAGTGACCAGAGGGGAGAGGGGAGGGAATTTCAGGGGAAAAGGGGTCGGGTTTAGAGCAACAAGTATAAAGGACACATGGACAAAAACTATGGGGGGTGGAAATGGGAGGGAGGTGGGGAGAGTTGGAGTGGTGGGCTGGGGTGGGAGTAAAAGACAGCAAACTCAACAAGATCAATAATTAAAATAAAAATTTAAAAAAACATAAAAAAATTCTCTGTCTCCCAGCTCATCACCTGCTGTGCTATGGCTGACAGCAAACAGGTCACAAGAGTCATAAAGAGCACAGCAATGAGCAGGTGAACCATAGTGATCTGCTTAGCATCAGAGTGCTGGCCAGTGTTTAACTTAACCATCAATTCAGCTTTGGAAAGAAAGGGATATCATTCATCTCCATATGCAGATGGGAAATGACTCAAGGGAAAGTCATTGTCCCAAGGTCCCCCAGCAAGTAGGTGACAGAAAAGCAAAGCTGTTTCAGATATCACTCACTATAGAGCCACCAATATTTTCCTGTGAAGTTATGCTACCGCTCGAACTGGGTAAATCACTTTTCAGATCCCAATGCCAATTGAGAATGCAAGAGCCAGCTAAATCCTTTGAGTTCTTCCATCTTCTTCAAAGGAAGACACACATGCACACACAATTAAGACAGATACCAAGTGAATTCCCTGGCCCTGACCTAGGTTCTTGCACATGACTGCCCTCATTGGACACAGAGGTCAATGAAATACTCGTGGAATTGCAACAAGGTGGGCACTGAACTGAGCAGAGGTGAGTCCAGGGCAGACAGCTCCGCAACTGACCCGCTAGACTCTCTGGGGATATACAACCTTCGGAATCACCTGCAAGACCATGCCCAGCCTGTTGCTGTGCCTTGGCCAAGCAGACCCTTTGAAAAGTCTTTAAATGCTCTTAAGCAGGTGACTGCTTTTACAAAAGCTTCCACCAGGTAGCCAGGGGAGTTGCGGGACAGTCCTTGGATAAAAGGAAGGCTCACAGAGTAAAGAGTTCCATGCCGGTCTGCTTCTGGATATGTTAGTCAAAGCATCTGTTGGTTGTTCTCCACTGGCCAAAAGGCAAACATTTGTTTTGTTGGAAGGAAACACTTCCATTTTAAAGTGTTCACGGAGGGAACCATCATCTGAGAGGAAGCTTCCTTCCACTTGGGTACCTGGAACTGTGGCCTCCTGTCTCCAACTTTACGACCCCTCTGAGGCTGGCTTTTTGACAGTCACTGGTTTGCTACAGCAGATGCTCTGACTTTACAATAATGTTACACTCATCAAAGATGGGGGTTGAGTACTTTTCTACTCTCCTCACCTGCATGAATAACTGATCTGTGTAGAGCATTTTTATAAAGAAAATCATTGGACTTTTTATAAAGTCTAAAAAGTGACTGCCACATATTTCAAGAATACATTGAAAGTTTTCTTTCCTGTGACTTCTTTGTAAATCCTCACCTGAAGGTATGTTTGTTGATCTTAGAGAAAGTGGAAGTGGGAAAGAGAAAGAGAAACATGGATGTGAGAGAAACACTTTGATCGGCTGCCTCCTCTCCAAGCCCCAACTAGGGATCGAACCTGAAACCTTTTGGTGTACTGACGATGCTCCAACCAGCTGAACCACCTGGCCAGGGCTTTCCTGTGACATACGATGGGCAAGAAACTTTTACTCTTGTGCTGTGCTTCTTCATAGTACAGTGCTGATTGGTGGCTCTATCCAAATTGTTTCACTCTATTGAGTGTCCCTAAATGGCTCTTAATTAAGCTCTTTCTAACAAACTCCAGGCCACTAAACAGACTCAGACAGAAGCCAAATTAAAGTTACCAATAAAATCCTCTCAGTAGGAGCAACGTCGGGGTAGCCCTACGGCGACTCTGCAAAGACACTGCAACCATGCTCAACACACAGGCTAATGTTGACTTGTGAGGCTGGAGTCACATAATTTATAATTAGTTGATGTTTTCATAAGAATTTGAAAGCTAAATCTTCTTCATATGACATTTATTTTGACTCATTGAAATCACTGACTTTCCACCCGGATTTTAATATTTTGTGACTCAAAGGCCAATCATTGGGATGGGCTTTACATTCCACCCCTTGTGCCATCAAGAATTTTGTTTCTTTACATTTAGAAAATTCATTGCTTTCTTACTTTCTTCCACATCCTAGGTGGTCTAAAACAATCTTCTATAACAAGAGTGGTATATCTTTCTATATACAAGTCATATTTTCCTATAATTGCTGTACAGAGTAATGACATCCGAGTAGAAAGGGGAAAAAAAGCACCATGGTCTATGTCATAGGTTCTATACCAAATATTTCATAAGTAATTCTGGCAAATAAAATAGAAAATGATATGGTCAGGACAAGCTACTGAAAAACGGTGTAGAGCTTCTGCATCACTGCATCCTCAGCAGAAGCTAATAAATGCTCATCTCTGCTCCTCACTCACCTCACTGCTCCTCCTCAGCTCATTTTCCTTGGTCTGACTTGCCTGTAAGGCCTGTTGGGTTTGGCCCAAATGTTGCTTCAGCTCTTCCAATTCTCTTTCAACCTGGTGCTTTCCTGATGTGACCTACAGAGAGAAAAATAAGGGCAAGTTTAGTTTTCCATTGATTACTTTGTAAATCATCATGTCTTCTTCTATAATATAAGAGTCACTGAATAAAAAAACTGAGGCCCTTTGGTGGGTTGAGACTCTTGCTGTGAAAGACATGTGTCCGACTGCAGGCTTCTCAGTTAGAGTGTCATGATGTGACTGGCACGTTAAGATCCATCTGGCCGCTGGTTGTAAAGAGACGGAGGAAGAAGTGCAGAGCAGAGAGACAAGCTGGAGGCAAGAACAGTAACCCAGGTGGGACATGACATGGTCTGAGGCCCTACACAGCCATGGAGGTGGTGAAAGTAGTCACGTTCCGTGTAAAATAAAGACAGACGTAAAGCCAGGTGTCTTCTCAGAAGGGAGGTATGGAGCACATGAAGGGTTTCTTGGGTAGCTGACGACACTCTACCCCAACACAGATAATGGATATAAGAGAGCATGCCCAATAATCATTTATCATTAAACACTTATTCTATAGACATGGTGTTTCATCACAAGAGTTTAAATGTGCAAGATTTCTGGGCCAGATGCAGGCGGAGGTAGATACACTTTGCTCTCTCTCACAACCGAAACAAAAGAACAACAAATTTACAAGAAAAACCCACCAAAACTGCCACAAAATCAAACTGTATGGAAGTCAGACAACCAAGGAGTTAAAGAAGCAGCATTCATTCAGACTGCTAGGAGGGGTGGAGATGGGCAGCTGAGGTGGAGAAGACACGTGGTAAGGTGGCAGCTGGAGGACCAGAAAAGCAAGGTAGTGGCCAGGGGACCTAGGGGTCCCATATCTGTGTGTGGATAAACTGGAAGAAACATCTGGGGAGCCAGACAGACCTCTCAACCCTGAGTTCCAGAGCAGGGGAATGAACCCTTAAAATCTCTGACATTCAAACCTTTGGGGATGATTTTAGCACAGGAGACACTCCCAGCCTTACAGGAGAGTTTGTTACAGTTACCCACAGGGTCCCAGAATGCCCACAAGCCCAAACACAAAGGAATCGGCACCAAAAGGGCCCAACTGGCCTGTGGAAAGCAGGGGAGGTGGCTGAAAGCCAGCTGAGAGCCAAGAAAGCAGCATTGTTCCCTTTCGAAGAACAACCTGACTTACAGTGCCACAGTGAAGGTACGGGGTTGCCCTGCCCTGGTGAATACCTAAGGTTGGGCCCCTTAGAACAAAACAGCGTGCCGATACAAAAACGTTGGCCAAACTGAAAGAACAGATCAAAGGTCCAAAAATAGCATGAAGGGATGAAGAGATAACCAACCAGAGTTCAAAACACTGGTAACTGGGATGCTCACATAAATGGTTGATCATGGTGGCCAATAAGAGGAAGAGGTGAAAGCTATGCAAAGTGAAATAAAGGAGAATATAAAAGGACTAACATGACGGGAAGGACATTGGTACACCAATCAAAGTTTTGGAGCAAGAGGAAGAAGTAAACTTTCAACCAAAATAGAATGAAGAAACAAGAGTTCAAAAAATAAAAATGAGGAGAGGCATAGGAACCTCTGGGACACCTTCACACATTTCAACATTCGAATCATAGAGGTACCAGAAGGAGAAGAAGAAGAGCAAGAAACTGAGAACTTATTGGAAAAAATAATGAAGGAGAACTTCCTTATCTGACAAAGGAAATAGACTTCCAGCAAGTCCACAAAACCCCATGAGTCCCAAAGAAGGGGGACCCAAGGAAGCACTCAACATGGCACATCATAATTACATTACCCAAGATCAAAGAGAAGGAGAGAATCTTAAAAGCAGCAAGTTGAAAGGACACAGTAACCTACAAAGGAGTTCCCCTAAGGTCATCAGCTGATTTCTGAAAAGAAACCTTGCAGACAAGAAGTGGCTGGAAAGTGGAAGGACTTACATCCAAGATTATTCTCTTCAGCAGAGCTATGATTTAGAAGGCAAGCGTAGATAAAATGCTTCCCAGATAAGGTCCAGTTAAGGAGTTCATCACCACCAAGCCCTTATTATATGAAAGGTACAAGGGACTTATCTAAGAAAAAGAAGATGATCAAAATACGAACAGTAAAATGACAATAAAGTCACAACTATCAACGAGTGAACCTAAAAACAAAAGCAAAACGAACTAAGCAAACAACAAGAAGAGGAGCAGAATCACAGAAATGGGGATCACGTGGAGGGTTATCAGTGTGAACGGGTGGAGGAGAATGGGGGAACAGGTACAGGGAATAAGAAGCATAAATGGTAGGTACAAAACGGACAGGGGGAGGTTAAGAATAGTACAGGAAATGGAGAAGCCAAAGAACTTATATGCATGACTCATGGACATGAACTAAAGGGGAGGGGGAATGCTAGAGAAAATGGGGGTGCCGGGTGCAGGTGGAAAAAGGGGAGAGAAATGGGCCAAGTGTAATAGCTGAATCAATAAGATATTTTTTAAAAAAGTTTCAGTGTGCTGTATGCAATGTACACACATACACCCATACACACATGGGCGTGCATGTAAATAAATAAAAGTAGACTCGGCTGAGTTGTAATGACTCACTTTGGGGTATGGGAGAAAAAGGAGAGTTGAAGATGACAGGTAGCACTTGGCCTGAGCAACGTGAAGACCACAGCGGACATTTCATGGGATGATGAGAAAGTTGAAGGGAGGAGCAACACTGAACTAGCAGCTCGAGTTCCAGGACCGGCGACTGAAGAGTCAGATGCCTTTCAGAAATGCCGAGTGGAAATGTCAGACACACACTCGTGAGTCTCAAGTTCAGGACTGATGCCCTGGCCGGAGATATGAGCATGGCAGCCATCTTCACAGAGAGAAAACCTAAAGCCACAAGCTGGATGACTCATTTTTGAAGTGAGTGCTAAACAAGCAAGCTGACATAATTTTCAGGGCTTGGACTGTTTTAGGGCATGATGGCTTGGGAGAGCTCCCACGTGGTGGTGACGTCCCCACCAGGTTCTTGGTCCAGGGATCTCACCAAGAAGCAGAATGTCAGAGAGCTCCACAGACCCTGGCATCTGAGAACCTCACTCCTCACTCTCTCACTGTCCTCTTCTCCAAATGAGAGAAGCCAGAGCCAGACAGCTTCCCTCTGTTCTCCTGTTCGAAAGTAAGGAGTGTGAGGCTGGAACATTTGTCCCTCCAAATCACCCAGGTCAGCTGTGGGACAGAACCAACGTGTCCAAGGACAAGGAGCGGGAACGAAGTGAGGAGCACCTACTTTATCCAGCTCTGCCTGCAGGATGTTGCGAGCATTCTTGGCCTCCTGCAGCTCCCGTGTGAGCCTGCCTTTCACCTGTGAGCTCTCTCTGTACAAGATTTGGAAGGCGCGCTGTTGACAGGAGAGCTCCTGGAAAGCAAAATACATACTCTCAGCACTGACGATGGTCCACCAACAGGTTCCAGGGTGACACAGTTGTCCCGTGGGATGTGTGATGGTGGAGCCAGAGACAACATGGAGCCTAGCTGACCATCCACTCCGTGATCAACGTCAGCAGTCTGAGCAGAGGTCCCAGTCACCCAATCCTGGTCTCCAAGGGCCAGGACAGGACTCCACCTGTTGACCACACCACCACTCTGAAATCAGTCAACTCTGTTTGAAGTATCCAGGGGAAAAAGAGAGTACAGCTGAGCTACAGCTGTCACAGCTTAGCTGAGAAATCAAACGCACTCAAAAATGGAGTTTGAAATTTTAAATACCATACACCACTTCAGATTGACAATGATGCAAAATATATGTCAACAGTGAGCTTGGATAAATGCATAAGGACACCCAAGTAACATTTGCAGTCACTTTCCTTTGAAAAGTGTGCTTGTGTATTTTTAGTAGTTATTGGGTTTGGTTTTTTTTCTCCTCTCACCCTATTGCTACACCAGGTGCTAGTAGCTTTGGCACTACTCATATTTTGGGCTGGGGACAATGCCTTTCTTTAACGGACTGTCCTGTATTATAGGATGTTTACCAGCATCCTGGTCCTTAGCCACTAAGTGCTAGTAGCCCCCCACTCCCCTATCCCAGTTGTGACAATAAATAAATGTCCTCAGATATTGCTAAAGATCCCCTGGGAAGAAAAAAATCACCCTTTGTCTCTGGCTGGAGGGACTCAGTTGGTTGGAACATCTTCCTATGAACCAAAGGGTCACAGGTTCAATTTCCAGGGTGGAGCACATGCCCCGGTTATGTGTTTGGTAAGCAGTTAGGGCAAAGGCAAGAAGCAACTAATCTGTGCTTCTCTCTCACATGGATGTTTCTCTCCTTTCTCTCCCTCACTCTCTCTGTATACCAATGGGCATGTCCTCCCATGAAGTTCAAACAAAATGAGCCCTGCTTGAAAACCACCACTCTAGCCTATAAAACCCACGGTCCTAAGTTCCCCCCTTTCACCCAGGAACTATCAGAATGCATGGTATCTCATTTGCTCCAGAAATAATAGCTGCCATTTTTCAATACTTGTTTTACCAGGGGGTCGTTCTCTAAGTGACGTAAGTGTCTAACTGCTAGCCTGTACGACCTGAAACTAATGGAATACTAAATGTCAACCAGAATGAAAGCAGAAAATTAATAAAAAAATCCTGAAATGGATTTCTCCAGGAGGCAGAATGATTTCCTTCTGGGTAATTCTCTGCATCTTGCCAAATGGGTGTAAGTCATTCTGTGAGACACACCATAAAGGAATGGACAGTTCAGTGCCTATGTGAGGCTGTGTGGGACCTAAACAAGCTCCAATCTACAGTCACTCTCATTGGAAGTCCGCAGACCCTCCACCCACAGGACACACTGTCAGGCCAACTTACCTCCTGCAGGCAGCTGTCCCTCCTGAGAAGCATCCTCAGCCCTAACCTGTCTGCCATCATCTTTCCCCACATACTTCATCGACTACTGTTCTAAAGTATTTGCCAGCCCACAGGCTTTCAAATCAGACAGAGAGTGGCATACGATCTCCTTCACAACAGAAATGGTTCAAAGGAAGAAATGGGACCTCTTCCTACTGTGAACAACAATCTCAAACAAACTGGAAAACATGGATGGAAAGGAACATTCTGACTGCTCGTTTCTTCTCCAATCAAAACCTGAAAGATTCAAAGTTTGAAGGGAAACACAGGGACCTTTTCCTCACCCAGCATTTCCCTAGTAGGACTTACCAAGTGATGACACGTGGTGGCTCCTCCTCTCTCACGAGGACACCGAGACACTGCAGACAAACGCCTCATGGACCTATGCACCTTACCTCTTGAAACTGTTTTCCTTTTAACTTGAGTTTCTGTTCCAGAGAACATCTGGAACTTTCTGCATTCTGTCGATAAAAGCTCAAATCTTCAGTCAGTTTTTTCAGTTTTTGTTCCAATGCAGTATACTAACAACAAATAAAAATGCACAGTAGAAAACAAAGTGTCAAGGAAAGAATTCATATTTCCAACATTAGAAAAATTAGGCCCAAGTTCTGGTTCAATTTAGCATTGTGTTCTGACATTTTTATTTCATATAATGTTGGCTTTAAACTATTAGCCCTATAGGAAAACCACAATAATGATTTTAGTACACATAACGTTGCTATTTGGGAAACAGGAGCAAGAATGTAAGGGCTAGACCATTGAAATACTTCCTAATGTGCACTATAAAAAAGACCTCAGTGCTTCAGAAGAAAGGTTCATCGAACGTTTCGCTGCATTGTTCACATGAAAATGCAGTGCTGTTCATGAAAGTTACAGGCTGCCAAATAATCAGAGGGTTCCCATTACTCTCAAGGGCTAGTCTTTTTGAGCATAATGCATTCTGTGACAAACTGTAAATACTGTAAGGCTTCTTTCCACAGTGATCTCGCTTTGCCATTTGAAATTTCTGGAGGTTCACAGTGCTGCAGAGAATATCACACCTGGTTTTTAACCAAGCTGTCATGAGCGACACCAAGAACCTTCTTTTGTCCTTTCACAGAGCCATTCTTCCTTAAAATTGTCCTTTAAACATGAACTACATCAAAATTGAGGATGCTCTTGTCAAACTAAATGGAGCCAAGTGGTCTGAAATCTTCCAGTGCTGAAACCCATTCCTCTCTCTTCCCTGTGGTGCCCACATCCTGAAACTGCACCCACAAAACAACTCTGAAATCCCAGGGAGGAGTCAGGGCTGGTCCTGAGGGTGGGAGCGAACTGCCTGGTCCAGAAAGAAATGCACCCCAATTGGGCAAATCCCTCTACTAATGTATTCTGCTGAGACTTATCGTAGTCCCATTTACAAATAGTAGGAATGGAACAGAAAATTCACTGGAAAAGAGAACACTATGTAATACCTTGCCAGAATACCAGTCAAACACCAATCATTAACTCAGCAAAGATTAAAAGATCAAGGCTGGTCATAAATGACTACACGGTTATACAAATATCAAAAATTTAAAAATGTCAATTTCAAAACATAAAATATTAACCCAGTGGTTCAAATTAATATCCACTGCCTTGGATATTAAGACACCTTTGTCATTATCCTTCATTTTCTTGAATTTCAAATCACCAAGGAAAAGTAGTACAACAAATTCTTTATAATAGGCATGAATGCAGTAAACATTGATTGTATGCCTGCTAGATGTCCAACAATGTGCTAGGTACTGGGGATACAGCAGTAAACAATTCAGATGAAAGTCAGCACCCACTAAGACTAGAATTTTGGGTGTCAGCCAATGTGAGGGGGAAAACCCCACAGGTGGTGTGGTAGATGACTGAGCTCTTTCCTCCCTCTGCTGGCCCCTTTTCAAACTGCAAGTTATTCCTTGAAAGGATCTCAGAATCAACAAATTTGTTCTTCCTAGAAACAGTGGGTTAAGCAAGAGCTTTCAGGAGGTTCTATTTATACTTGATTTAAAGTTTTAGTAGACGCAGCTGCCACCATCAGGGACACGGACAAATGCTAAATGTTTGCAACCAAAGAAAAGAAAGGGGGAAACGATGAGGCATGGAAGTTAAAAAACAGGACTCTGTGGTTGTATTGCCTCAGGTAGAATCTTGAAATTGTCATTTTGAGTGTGTCCCCTTGGATGAGTTGCTCAATCTGTCTGCCTTAATTTCCTCCTCCATTTAAGGTAGTAATGGGGGGAGAGAAGATGGCGGCATAGTAGGAGGGAGCAGATTTCACTTCCCTCTACACACGGGAGAAAAACCTGGCCGATCTACGGAAGAACAGAGTAGACAAGGAACAGTAACACAGCATATTTGAGAATAAGAGATCGAAAATTGTAGCGGACATTGAAAAACCAGTCGGTAAGGAGAGTACTTCAGAACAATAGGAGCCTGGAGAGCAGGGCGGCTGAGGTCCCAGCCCAGTGCTCAGCCAAGCCTGCCCCAGGGCTCTAGGGAGGGAGCTGGGTCAGCTGCTGCAACCGGCTGGGAGATCTTAGTGACCACTGAGCGACTGCAGGCCTAGCGAAAGTGGTTGCCTCACGCCAGGTCATCGAGCGACTTTGAACTGTGTTTTCGTGGTGACAGAGAGCTCAGCAATCATAATCACCCTGTCTGCAGACCATGGTGCGTGTGAAGTGAGACGACTGCATGAAAATAGACACCCACACGGGAACGCACACGGTCTCGGAATCATAGGCACTCGAGAAAGCATAGGCGTTGGCTATGGGAGACAGCTGTGGGATCATAGTCGCCAGTGCACAGGCGGGTGCGTGAACGCAGACAGCTTAGGGCCTTAGGTGCAGGCATGAGATGGCTATGGGAGCATAGGCCCGGACCCACCACAGAAAGCTGCACAGGCGCCAACGCAGGCGGCTGCACGCCACCGGAGAATCGAGCTCACACCCATAAACTCGGAGAAGTGTGTGCACACCAGGAGGCTCAGAACGCAGGCTGGAAGCCCTGGAGGGAGAGGTGCCGTTCTAATTTTGGGGACCGTATTAACTCTGGGGACCGTAGCACAATGATGACTAAGTACTGAACACAGAGAAAAGCAATACGATCACCCCTCGGCCATTGCAGCCAGCAAGACCAGAAGAACCAGCTCAGCAAGTTTGAAAACAACAAGAGTTTTTGTTTGTTTGTTTGTTTTTGTTTCTTTTTTCTTTTCTTTTCAGTTTTGGTTTGGGGTTTCTTTTCTTTTCCTTTTTTGATTGTTTGTTTGTTTGTTTGTTTTTTGTTTCACTTTTTTTCTCTTTGTGTGCCTGTCAATATAATTGTTTTTACTTACTACTTCTTTATTATTTTTATCTTCTTTTTTACTCCCCAACTCCTTTAGCCTCTCTTTACTTCTTTCTTGTTTTATTCCCTCTTCCTTTCTCTCCAATTTTATCTCTTCTACCTTCCTCTTTTTTTTCTTTCTTCTTCTTTCATTTTCCCCCACTCTTCTCTTCTTAAATACCCACGAGGGAGACAAAAAACAAACAAACAAACAAACCTTGAACTGTGAGAAAAAACAGAGCTGGTCGCAAAAAGAGGGTATCCCAGCTGATGAGACAGTGGAAGCTGTGAACAACAGCATATCCAAAGGAGAATCCACCACTGAATCTCACAGGTATTCTACCACAGAAGGTCACACCACAAACCCAGGGAGCCAGAAAAGATCAATTTAAGAAGTTGAGGCTAACAACAAGAGTCTTACAAACAATGAGAAGACAAAGAAACAATTCCCAAATGAAAGGAAAGGAGGAAGCTCCAGAAAGAATGCTAAATGAAACGAAGGCAACTCAACTATCAGATAATGAGTTCAAAGCAATGGTTGTCAGGAAGCTCCATGAGCTCTCAATGAGCTACCAGAAACTACAGGGAAGATATGATGAACTCACTGCAAACTATATCAACATGAAAAAGGAAATAGAGCCCTGGCTGGTGTAGCTCAGTGGATTGAGCGCGGGCCTGCGAACTGAAAGATCGCGGTTCGATTCCCAGTCAGGGCACATGCCTGGGTTGCCAGGCCAGTTCCCGTCAGGGGACATACAAGAGGCAACCGCACATTGATGTTTCTCTCCCTCTCTCCTTCCCTTCCCCTCTAAAGATAAATAAATAAAAATCTAAAAGGAAAAAAAAAAAAAGAAAGAAAAAGGAAATAGAAACTATCAACAAGGGCCAAGAGGAAATGAAGAATACAGTTTCTGAACTGAAGAACACAGTAGAAGGAATGAAAAGCAGAATCGATGAAGCAGAAGATCGGATCAGTGAGTTGGAGGACAAAATATAAAAAAACACCCAGAATGAGCAAGATAAGGAAAAGAAGCTCAGAAAGAATGAAGAGCCTTTAAGAGAAATGCAAGACAACATGAAATGAAATAATATCTGTATAATAGGGATACCAGAAGGAGAAGAAGAAGAGCAAGGGATAGAAAACCTATTTGAAAAAGTAATGATGGAAAACTTCCCTAATTTGGTGAGAGAAAAAGCCACACAAATTCAGGAAACACAGAGAGTCCCAATCAAGAGGAACCCAAAGAGGCCCACTTCAAGACACATCATAATTAAAATGGCAAAATTCCAAGACAAAGAGAGAATCTTAAAGGCAGCAAGGGAGAAAAAAGAACTAACATACAAGGGAGCCCCAGTAAGACTAGCAGCTGACTTCCCAAAGGTAAGGCTCCAAGCCAGGAGAGAATGGCAAGAAATATTCCAAGCAATGAGAACCAAAGGCCTGCAACCAAGACTACTTTATCCAGCAAGGCTTTCAATCAAGATAGAAGGCCAAATAAGGAATTTTCCAGACAAAAGAAGTCTAAAAGAATACACCTCTACCAAACCAATTCTGCAAGAGATACTAAAGGGACTGCTTTAAGGGAGGAAAGGAAAAGACAGAGAGAGAACAAAAGAGAGGAACACAGGTACGAAAATGTCATTAAATAAATACCTATCAATAATAACCTTAAATGTAAATGGATTAAATGCTACAATCAAAAGACATAGAATAGCTGAATGGATAAGAAAACATGACCCACACATATGCTGCCTACAAGAGACCCATGTCAGGACAAAAGACCTGCACAGACTCAAAGTGAAGGGCTGGAAACAACTTTTCCAAGCAAGTGGACGGGAAAAAAAAAGCTGGGGTAGCAATACTTATATCAGACAAAATAGACTTCAAAAGAAGAGCCATAAAGAGAGACCCAGAAGGTCACTTCATAATACTCAAGGGAAGAATCCACCAAGAAGACATAAACATTGTAAATATATATGCACCCAATGGAGGAGCACCTAAATACATCAAGAAAATCTTAGAGGACTTCAAGAAAGATATTGACTGCAACACAATTATAGTAGGGGATTTTAACGTCCCATTGTCAAAAATGGACAGATCTTCCAAACAAAATATCAACAAAGATATTGTGGCATTGGACACAACTCTAGAGGGAATGGACTTAACTGATATCTATAGAGCCCTTCATTCCAAAGAAACTAAATACACTTCCTTTTCAAATGCACATGGAACATTTTCAAAGATACATCACATGATAGGATGCAAAACAAGCCTCAACAAATTCAATAAAATTGAAATCATACCAAGCATTTTCTCTGACCACAAGGGACTGAAACTAGAAACCAACCCCATGGGAAAAAACCCAAACTTCAAAATCATGAAGATTGAATAGCATGCTATTAAACAATGAATGGGTCAAGAATGAAATTAGGGAGGAAATCAAAAAGTTTCTGGAAACAGATGATAATGAGCTCACATAGACCCAAAATTTATGGGACACAGCAAAGCTAGTCCTAAGAGGGAAGTTTATAGTGATACAGGCCTACCTAAAAAAGATAGAAACATCTGAAACAAACAACCTAACCCTACACCTACAAGAACTCGAGGATCAAGAACAAAGGCAGCCCAGAGCAAGTAGAAGAAAGGAAATAACCAAGATCAGAGCAGAATTAAATGACATAGAGACTAAAAGCACAATTCTAAAGATCAATGAATCCAGGAGCTGGTTCGTTGAAAACATCAACAAAATCGACAAGCCTTTAAGCAGGCTCATCAAGAAAAAAAGAGAAAGGACTCAAATAAACACAATCAGAAATGAAAGAGGAGAGATTACAACTGACACCACAGAAATACAAAGGAGTGTAAGAAATTACTATGAAGAAGTGTATGCCAAGAAATTGGAAAACCTAGATGAAATGGACAAGTTTCTAGAAAAATATCATCTTCCAAAACTCAGTGAAGAAGAAACAGAAAGCCTGAACAGACCAATAACAGCTGATGAAATGGAAGCAGTAACCAAAAAACTCCTGACACACAAAAGCCCTGGACCAGATGGTTTCACAGGAGAGTTCTACAAAACATTTAGGGAAGAGCTAACCCCTATCCTTCACAGACTATTCCAAAACATTCAAAATGATGGAAGACTCCCAAACTCTTTTTAGGAAGCCAGCATCAATCTAATCCCAAAACCGGATAAAGACACAACAAAGAAGGAGAACTTCAGGCCAATATCTCTGATGAACATAGCTGCTAAAATCCTCAACAAAACATAGGCAAACCACATCCAACAATATATTAAAAAGGTCATACACCATGACCAAGTGGGATTCATCCCAGGGATGCAAGGATGGTTCAACATTTGAAAATCAGTAAATGTAATTCATCACATAAACAAAAGCAAAGACAAAAATCACATGGTCATATCAATAGATGTAGAAAAAGCATTTGATAAAGTACAACACCCATTTATGATAAAAACACTCAGCAAAGTGGGAATAGATGGAGCATGCCTCAACATAATAAAGGCCATATATGAGAAACCTACAGCCAACATCATACTCAATGGGCGCAAACTAAAATCTTTTCCACTAAGATCAGGAACAAGACAAGGCTGTCCACTTTCACCACTTCTGTTCAATATAGTATTGGAAGTCTTAGCCACAGCGATTAGACAAGAAAAGTAAATAAAAGGCATCCAACTCGGAAAGGAGGAAACAAAATTATCATTGTTTGCAGATGACATGATAGTGTAAATAGAAAATCCTTTAGGCTCAGCCAAAAAACTGCTCGACCTAATAAATGAATTTGGCCAAACAGCCAGATACAAAGTCAATATCCAGAAATCAAAGGCATTTTTGTATACCAACAATAAAACAACAGAAGCAGAAATCAAGAAAAAAAATCCCATTTGTGATAGCAAAAAGAAAAATAAAGTACCTAGGAATAAACCTAACCAAGGAGGCAAAACCCCTGTATGCAGAAAACTACACGACACTGAAGAAAGAAATCAAGGAAGACACAAACAAATGGAAACACATACCATGTTCATGGATCGGAAGAATTAACATCATCAAAATGTCCATACTTCCCAAAGCAATTTACAGATTCAATGCAATACCTATCAAAGTACCAATGGCATATTTCACAGACATAGAACAAACACTTCAAAATTTATATGGAACAATAAACGACCTAGAATAGCTGCAGCAATCTTGAGAAAGAAGAGCAAAGTAGGAGGGATCACAATACCTGATACCAAACTGTATTACAAGGTCACTGTAATCAAAACAGCCTGATATTGGCATAAAAACAGGCACCTGGACCAGTGGAATAGAACAGAAAGCCCAGAAGTAAACCCAAGTCTCTAGAGTCAATTAATATTCGACAAAGGGGTCAGCAACATAAAATGGAGTAAAAATAGCCTCTTCAACAAATGGTGTAGGGAGAACTGGACAGCTATGTGAAAAAAAAAATGAAACTTGAGCACCAACTTACACCATTCACAAAAATAAATTCAAGTTGGATAAAAGATTTAAGTATAAGCCATGACACCATTAAAGTCCTAGAGGACAATATTGGCAGGAAAATCTCAGATATTCCACGCAGCAACATTTTTACTGATATGTCCCCTAACGCAAGGAGCATAAAGGAAAGAATAAACAAATGGGATCCCATCAAAATAAAAAGGTTCTGCACGGCCAAAGAAAACAGTATTAAAATAAAAAGAGAACCGATGGTGTGGGAAAACATATTTGCTAATGATAACTCAGACAAGGGTTTAATCTCCCAAATATACAAAGAATTTACACGACTCCACTCTAAGAAGACAAGCAACCCAATTAAAAAATGGGCAAAGGACTTGGGCAGACACTTCTCCAAGGAGGACATACCGAAGTTCCAGAGACACATGAAAAGATGTTCGATATTGCTAGCTATCAGAGAGATGCAAATTAAAACCACAATGAGATACCACTTTGCACAGGTCAGAATGGGTGTCATAAACAAAGGAACAAACAGCAAGTGTTGGAGAGGTTGTGGAGCAAAGGAGACCCTAGTACACTGTTGGTGGGAGTGCAGACTGGTACAACCACTATGGAAAACAGTATGAAACTTTCTAAAAAAACTAAAAATGGATATACCTTTTGACCCAGCAATTCCACTGCCTGGATTATATCCTAAGAACCTTGAAACACCAGTCCAAAAGAACTTATGCATCTCTATGTTCATAGCAGCACAATTTACAATAGCCAAGTGTTGGAAGCCACCTAGGTGCCCATCAGTAAATGAACAGATCAAAAAACTGTGGCACATTTACACAATGGAATTCTATGCAGCAGAAAGAAAGAAGGAGCTCCTACCCTTTGTGACAGCATGGATGGAACTGGAGAGCATCATGCTATGTGAAATAAGCCAGGCAGTGAAAGACAAATACCATATGATCTCACCTTTAACAGGAACCTAATCAACAAAACAAAGAAACAAGCAAAATATAACCAAAGACATTGAAATTGAGAACAGGCTGACAGTCACCAGAGTGGGGAATGGGAGGGAATTTCAGGGGAAAAGGGGAAGGGTTTACAGGAACAAGTATAAAGGACACATGGACAAAAACTATGGGGGGTGCAACTGGGAGGGAGGTGGAGAGGGCTGGGGTGGCGGGCTGTGGCGGGCTGAGGTGGGAATAAAATACAGAAAGCTGTACAAGATCATCAATTAAAATAAAACATAAGGATGGAAGAAAATAAAGTTTTAAAGACGACATCCAGATATTGCGGATGCACAATGACGTCGGAGTAGCTGACCACTAGATGTCATGATGTGCCATAACATTCTAAATGAGCACCCAGGGCTCAAGTCCCTGAATATCTGCAGCACAGGACCCTGACAGTCAGTGTTCTGGGCGTGAGGCTGTCACCTGTACACTGTGAGTGGTGAACTCCAGGCTTCCACAAGCCCTAAGACTTTGTTTCTATGTGACTTCATCAGCTTTGTGTCCAACGTGGTTCATAAATGCTTGGGAAAGAAGCATACCGGACACAGCAGATGTTCATGAAGAATATGGCATTGACCAGGACATATTGTCCTTACAGGCAAGACATGGAAAGGTAGACTGAATTTTTAGTTAGGTGGATTGTAGCTCAGGGAAAAATGAAATCCATAAAGCACTGAATGAACAAGTTTGAAGAACCTGGAGGGATGACTAAGAGAAAGAAAGCAGAGCTGTGGCCTCAGCACTCAGCACCATCTTACTCAAATATCAGGATTCATGATGCAGTCAGAAGAGACTTCAGCAGGCATGTAAGCTAGAACAAAGACTCAGTGTTCTTGTCACATCAAACCGACAACACAAAATGTGAAAGGGTAAGTGTGATTCTTATCCAGGGGAAAGACTGAGCTAGTGGGAATGCAACTGAGAATGAGCTTAGTGGACAAAGAGCTCAGTGTAACAGTAACTACTAATATCAGTATAAGTTCATCTGTCCCAAGCACTATGTTAAACCTTCATGGAAATTCCTGCAATCTCTACAACAATCCTATGACACAGGCTTCATTAACATCATTTTATTGATTAGGCAACTGAGGCTCAGAACAACATACAAGTGGGATGTAGCTCTAAGGAACAATACAACTGGGATGTGGGAGAGCCAGAACTGAAATCCAAGTCTTTCTAACTTGCAAAATCAACTCGGACGGCACAAGATGATACATATATTGATGAAGGCCGGCCACGGTCCCTTTGACCCCCGCCACTGCACCCTCATCCATCTGATCAGTCCTTCTCAAGAACTGCTCTGTGCAAAGCACTGCACTAGCAGAATGTCTGAAAATGAACCCCCACTACCACATCCAGAGAGACAAAATGGATGTGCATTTCCCTACACCTCCCATCAAGAACAACTAGAAACTCTGGCCATTACATCAAAACAGGCATAAGAAAGCTCTAAAAGGAGAGAAGACTGATTGACTGCAGACTTCGGGCCCAGGGGGAACACTTCACTGATACTAATAATACCCTGAGGCAGTACCTTGCAGGAAAGCCCAGGAAAGCAAGACATTCTCAGAAAAAGGAATACTAAGGCAATCTGTGGCCCACAGAAGTGTTAAGGGAAGTTTTCTAAATAGGAAATGCTGAAAGGGAGAAGTTGGAAAGGAACTGGGAAAGAAGAGGAAGGGAGTATATATCAATATAATAGGCATTCCTTCCCTTCTTCAGTTGACAGTGGAAGCAAAAGTGAAAATGATGTCTGATATGATTCCACATATATGTAGAGAAATACTTAAAATTCCATTAGAAATAGAGAAAGATAACGAATGAATAGACAAGTAAATTTTCTATATTTTGTTAGAGCTGGTAGAATGACAACACCAATAGACTGTGATAAACTGTGTGTACTCATGATGGGATGTCTAGAAAATCACTGGAAAGGCTCTCCAAAAAGTACATTCAGAATCACCATAGCTAAACAATAATGGAATTTCTAAATACATGCAACTAACCCTTAGGAAAGCAGGAAGAAAGAAAACAGATGGAAAGAAAAGAAATAGGAAACAAAAAATAAGATGGCAGACTTAAACATGAACTATCAATGATTACATTAAGTGCAAAAAGTCTAAATTCACTAATGAAAAGAAAGATGGTAAAAGAGTGGATTAAAAATATACCCAAATGTAGGCTGTCTACATCAAACTCATTTCAAGTATAATAATATAAATAGGCTGATAGTAAAAAGACAAAAAGAAATGTATCACAGCAACATTAATGAACAGAAAGGCAAAGTGGCTATATTACTATCAGATAAGGTAGACTTCAGAATACAGGAAATTACCAGAGACACCAAGGGTACTATATAAGGGTCAACCCACCCAGACTACCTAGCAAACCTAAATGTATATGCACCTAACAATGGAGCTACAATGTATGGGAAGGAAAAGCTGATAAAACTGAAAGGAGAAATAAACAAATGAACAATTGTGGGGTGCTTTCAACATCCCCGTCTCAACAACTGATAGACCTAGACAGAAAATCAGCAAGGGTTTAATATTCAACAATACCATCAACCAACAGGAGATAATGTGTTCTAGAACACTCGACCCAATGACAGTATGCATTTTTTCAAAGTGCCCATGAAAAATGTATCAAATCGACCATATCCAGGGCCATAAAACAAACCTGAACAAATTTTAAATCCTGGGGATCCTAGAGTATGTTCTCTGCACATAATGGAGTCAAATGAAAAATCATGAAAGGAAAGAGGAAATTCTCCAAACACTTGGAAGCTAAACAAATTATTTCTAAAGACTACATGGGTCCAAGGAAAAAATGTTAAATGCATTGAACTGAACAAAAAGTAAAATACAATATATCCAAATTGCAGAACATGGTTAAAGCAGTACTGGGAGGGAAATTGATAGCATTAAATGCCTCCATGAGAAAAGAAGAAGAGTCTCACATGAACCATCTAAATACCCCACTTCAACAACCTAGAAAAACAAGAAGAAAATGAATCAAAGCAAGCAAATGAAAATAATCAAACAAAAATCAATCTCACTGAAAACAGAAAAATAAGAGAAGCAATGAACCAACGAGCTGATTTGTTAGAAAATCAATAAAAGAACAATGAAACTGGCAAATCTCTAGGAAGACTGACAATGAGAAAAAAGAGGAGACACAAATGTCAGTGTACCACCTGACACACAGGCATCAAAAAATAAGGAAATACTGCAAATATCTCCACATACATCAATTTGACAATTCAAGTGAAATGAATGATTTTCCTGAGAAACACAAAAGATCTCAGCTGATTCAATATGCAGTAAGTCATTTTAACACCAATGTCAATATTTTAAACTTGAATTTGTATTTTTAACACTCTCGAAACAGAGATCTCAAGGCCTAGATGGTTTCATGGAGAATTCTACAAAATGTATAAAGAAATAACACAAACTCTACGCAATCTCTTTGAAACAGAAGAGGAAATATTTCCCATTTCATTCTACAGAGTTAATGTTATTGTAATGATCTCTGATACAAATACAAAACGCAAAAAGAAAAAAGAAAAAGAAGATTGCTGACCAATATGCCCCATGAATATAGACACAAAAATCCTTAAGAAATTATTAACAAATAAAGTTCAGAACTATATCAAAAGAATTATACACCATGGCAAGTAGTGCTTATTCCAAGGATGCAAAGCTCCTGCAAATACTTAAAAAGCAATAGTGACAAGGCATTATTCCATAAAAATAAGTGCCAATCTTTGATTATCTTAAAATGCAGAAGATTATTTATTTTACAAGACAGAGAAATTCTGCCTACAAAAATAAATTGGACATAGAGGTAAGTGTAGATACTACATTGGATTTTACCTTCTGCATTAGAAATTTCTAGAGTTTATTGGGAGTCAATTTCTCAGGTCTGACAGGATTAAGTTTGCAAGTTTCTCTGTGATTCTGACAATGAGCCAAGTGTGAGAACCCCACAAACAAGAGGATGCCTGGAGAAAAGATCTCACTGCATCAAGAGCAGAGGGAAGGAGGTCACAGGAAGAGAAGCTTGGCAAGGGTATCGCAGAAGGTGAGTATGCCAAGCAGAAGGAGCCTGGGCTCAGAGAGAGATGAGGTTCAGGACACATCCAATAAGTATGGGTGGTCCTAGAAGATCATTCCTTTTTCCCTGCACTTGTCCTCAATACACCATGCTGTCTGTGACCTCTGTATCAGTGTCCCACCCCCATTAGGATGAAGTTCCATGAGGGCAATGACTGTTGTCTGATCCCTCACTGCTCCATCCCCAGGTACAGAAGAGCGCCTGACACATTGAGCAGTCTAGCGTGTTTGTCAAATCAGTCCGCGAACAAGTGAATAGGGAAAATAGAACAGCAGAGAGATAGGTCGGTGCCGAAGCAGCAACCTTTCCCCCACGCCCCCCACCCCCAAAAAATAAAATAACCCTTCATTGACAGGCCTTTGTTGGAGCTTTAAGATTAAGTACATACTGGATCTCAAGATTAGATCAATTGATTACACTCTATCATAATTCTAAAAATCTTTTAAAGCTCCATGACTTTAAGTCTCTTCTATGGGTCAGACAGAAAATATGCCAGGTGCTGCATATCCATGACCTTAAACCTTCACCTTCTGAGATGTCAGAGGTGAGGGATCTGCTCAAGTCCCTTGACTGGGAAATAGTCAGTCCAGGACTTACCCCTCATCTCCCCAGCTCTAAAAGAACCTACTAGTTTTATGGCACCAATACTGCCTAGAATACCTGAAAAAGATTCATTGCACTATTTCCCTCATCAACTGAATCATCAAGTTATGGTTTCTCAGAAACTGCATGGACAAAAGTGGGGATTTTGCAAATACTCATGAAAAGTCAAGTACCTTGGATAATGTCTGGTCATACTGTGCTGTCAGTCTGGCCCTACTTTTATCCAAAACTTTCTCTTTTTCACTTAATTCCATTTTTGCTTTGTCCTGTTGGAGCTGGAGTTCTGGCCGCTGATTCACTTGGACTTGCGTTTCTTTCTCTTGTCCTGGCCATCGTAGTTCCAGCTCACCGGCCTGGCTCCTTGGCTCTTAAATAGCAAACAAAACCCGCACTTCTATTAACATCTGCTTTCCACATCAAATTTACAACTACATTCAGATTGTATTATTTATGTTCCTCTGCTCTGAAATCTTTGATCAGACAAATAGAAGTCAAGACACATTAAACACAGGAGCTACTCTTATTGGATTTATTTTCAAAGTGTAGTTTCCATAGTTATTATTTATACTCATGCATCCTGTAGAAAGCAGGAGAAACCAATTTTCTTGTTATCACAGAAAACTTGGGAAAGAAAATGCTTTCCTAAAATTGTGAATATTATCAGATTGAGGCTGCAAAAATGCATCACCTATAAAACCTTTATTTCCATCACCACTTGGTTTCACGCTGGCAGACTAATACTTGTTTTCTGCAGACACCAAAGAAATAAGTGATGAGCAGTGAAAACCTCACCCTCCCACCTCTTCCAGTAGTTTTATCTTCCAGTAAAGATTAAGGCAGCGGCAACCTTCTCTACTGCCAAAGTTCACCACCAATTTTTTTCTTGATGTTCCCCCCACATACACTAGCATTGGTTCCAAAGGTACTGGCAGTGTGAGAGTTCTCACCAGTGAACACCGATGGTCATTTTGGATATATCATTGCACTGGAAATGATCCTAGTCTGCAGAGTAGAGTCCAAACACCACCTGGTACCCTTGGCTGTCAGCTGCAGCCTGGGACAGTGGCCAAGGTCACAGGTTTGCTCCCAGAGGGACAAGCTGGCTGCACAGAGCACAGCTGTTTTGCACACACATGCCACACCTCTGGCCCAAAGTGACCAGGACACAGGCTTGTTTCGTGGGGCACAGAAGGAGCCGGAGGAGAAGGGTGAGGAGTGTCAATTGTAACCAAGCTACTCACCCTGCTTCTGGAAGGACAAGTCAAAGGCATTCATCCTACCTTGGAAAGCTTCAAGGTCCCAGCTTATCAGGACAAATAAAGGTAGCCTCCAAAATTGTCATATCTGTTCTTATTCTCACAAAGACAGTATTTCCATATCACCAGCCTGGGATGCTGACTACGGATGTGGCTAACAATACCCATAGGCACTTTCTAGGACTAAAAATCCCTGGAATGACATCTCAAATTACCTCAGGAAAATGCCAACCTGATTGAGCTGAAAACATTACCTTGCCTCTGGGCGTTTTGTTGATCCAAAAGTTGAGAACTGCTAGAATTAACAAAGAAGCTGCTCTCAGCACCTCTTTGCCCTACTTGCAAAGTTGATGTACAACTCGGAGTCACTTCCAGTTTCTGGGGAAAGTGAGATGCAGAGTAACCTCTCCTAATGGGAGTCTGTAGAGCATCAGAAGAAAGAGGACTTGGGATGTGTTCTTGTTGCCATGGGAACAGAGACCTGGAGGCCTGGTGTCGGCTGATGTTCAGGTGTTTCATGGTATTTTGTGGAATCACCTGGCTGGCTTTCTGTAAAGACAGAAACTCTTTAGCAGCCTTTAGAAATCATAGTATTCAAGACTCTTTTCAAGTAGAACATAAAGCCATGTCAGCAGGTTAGCATTCCCACTGGGTACCGGGAAAGAACTTTCATCAAGTCAAGGGAACTATCAAGTCCCAAGGCCCAGTGAGATTTTCTTATGGTCAGACTTCAGCATTGAAGGGTTAAGCCAGCACTGCTGAGGCCCAATCTGTTCCATGTAGGCTGATTTTTTTGTATTTTTTTCCTGCATCCCTCAAGTACTCCATTAAACACACGAGTGCCAATTTGAATCATGAAATTTGCTTTTCCTTTGCCTGCCCTCTGTCACCACCAAACCCCCACCCTCTGTAGCTTTGCACAAAGGGAATCAAAATTCAATATCAGCCCTGGCTGGTGTGGCTCAGTGGCTTGGGTGCTGGTCTGGGAATCGAAAGGTCACTGGTCCAATTCCCAGTCAGGGCACATGCCTGGGTTGTGGGCATCTGAGAGGCAACCGATCACTCTATGTCTCACACATGGAGGTTTCTCTCCCTCTCTTCCCCCCTCCCTTATCCTCTCTCTAAAAGTAAATGAATGAAATCTTTAAAAAAATGTTTTTGTATCAACCTACAGAACTCTTTCAAGAATCTCACTTTCTCCCATACCACGCCCTACCGAATGTCCTATTAGATATCTTATGTTACATAATAGACAGTTGTGGATTTTCTAATGCCTTGAATTCTTCTGTTTTTCTTCCCACCTGCATTCTGACAAGACACGGCTGGAGGTGCTACATTTCATTCTTTACCTAAGTGCTTTTCCTGCCACACAGAGAGGTTTAACGTTTCTGGACTCACGTTCCTCCACTAAATACTTCTGGGAACCAAGGACAGGGGCAGAATTGGTACAAATGACTTAACTGGATAACAAAGCACAAGGTAATTCTAGGTCAAAGCAAAGAAATTATTGTTTAATGTTTATTCATCATAATAAGCAATGCTTTCGTCATCCATGAAAATCCTGGTGACTGCAAAACAAGGGTTCAGGGCACAAAAAGAATTCAAATTGTTCAATCTCTAATGCAGGGTTTTGAGCCTCAATATTTTACTTATCTACTTGGAAACTCTGCCTTCCTTCCACTCTTTGTGAAATTGTGCCATCTTATCAAGTTCTTGTTTAACAGAAATACACCATTAAAGCCCAAGTGGATTTTTTTAAACAGATAATATTATGGGAGTACACATGTAATGGAAAATTCTATAGATACCAGGCATTTTCAGAGTCAGTCCCCACACAAGAAGGAGGGGTTTCTGAAACATGCATTTTGATTATTTTGTTGACATTAAGCAAATATCTTCATCCACCTCTCTCTGCTCATTCATGCACATCAAAATGGAGTTGAAAACCCTTGTCAGCAACTTAGTTAAAGGAACTGGGGAGATGATGGAAAACATTCCCCTTGAAATAAGAGTTTCAGAAATAAGGATCCTCAAAACCCATGTCCCTGGCAGCAATCACCACAATCCATCAGAAAAACTGCATAGGGAGCCATTTTTTCCAGGTGACAAAGCCAGTGTCAAGAATGAGTGTGGCCTGACACCATAGAAACAGGTTAATTATCATTAGATCTTAATAGGAAAAGAAATATATTGCTGCAGTTTCTCTGGAACTTGGGGAACATTTAATATTTAGGGATAAAGGAATCTCCCCACTCTATTTTATTCACTCATTGCCTCCTTCTTAAATTAAGAAATATCATAACCAGCCCTGGCTGGGTGGCCCAGTTGATTGGAGTGTTGTCCCATTCACCAAAAGGTTGCAGGTTCAGTTCCCAGTCAGTGCCCATACCTGGGCTGCAGGTTTTATCCTGGTCAGGGTGTATAATGGACAGCAATGGATGGAGAGACTGGGGGCGGATGGGTGAGAAAGAAAGAGGGTAGGGGGAAGGAAGGAAGAAAGGAAAGAAATATCCTAACCAATGCATGAGGAACTTTATTTATTCAGTGTAAGAAAAATATACCAGCTCTATGTCAAGCAGATTTTTCCCTGCTGCTGTTGCAGCCTATATGAGAGCACTTTCTCAACTGCACACTGCTATAAGGCCTATAATTAACTTACTTTTGCCTGCAAGCCTTTCACCTCTGCCTCTAATCTTTTCAGTTCTTCGACTTCTTTATTATATTTTTCTTTTCCATCTTCATATTTGGAACCTAAACACAGACGAGGAGATACAGATTTACTTTGATCACTGCCTTTGTCAACACACAGACTAATCATTACAATAGGTAGAGTTCAGAAATGAGTATCTTAGTACAGCAGAAAGAACCCTTCAGTTAGGGCAACAGACATTGGTCAAATCCTCCAAAGATCAAAATCCATGGAAACACAGGTGTTTTGAATGTTCAGAAATGGAATTCTTTTGAAACACACCATGGAAAGATAAAGTGAAAAGCATAGGCTGGCCAATAAGTCTGCTTCTTTGAATGAGTTTCTACAGAAATCCAGAAAAGGCTGGCAAGAGGAAAGACACAGAAGTCATTAAGGTCTCTGAAAATGGCTACCAGAAAGTTTCATGGCAGGATCCATTTTCCTAAGACATGAGCTAAGTTTTTAATCTTTCCCTAGAATTGGTCCAAGCAACTTGCTGAAATTTCTAACCGTAAGTAAAATAAATTCAGTGAAAACTATGGTCTTACTAATCTGATGGCTCAATAGAGTTCAACAGATGTTCCAATGTACAGGTTACAGCAAGTAGTTGCATTTTTTGAGTGCCCAGACTAGAAATTGAACTCAAAGCTGAATTAATTCATTTCTTTGGCAGAACTGAAATCTCACTAGAAGAACTATGGACATGAAGGGGAAAACTCCTTACCGCTATAGAACTGCCTTGGTGTTATTGGAGTTGTAAACAGTTTTTGTGGTGTGTTACATGCACTCCCAGAGACATCTGCAGGCCGTGCAGCTTTCTGGCTTCTTTCAAGTTCAGATTTACAGCTGTTAGAGAAGGACACGAGATCATGGCAAATCAAAGCAAAAGTGACAGAACAGCAACACCATACTGTTCCCAGAGAGGTATAAGCTTACGAAATTCAACATGTCAGAACTTTTACAACTTCATTTACCCAATACCCATGTGACAGACATAAACTGAGTGACCTGTCTTTACAGGGACTTGGACTATATAGGAAAACAGACATAAACCAATAATTACAATGTCATGAAGGCTACAATGAACATCTATAACCACACAGAGTCCAAGAAAGAGTTGGGTGGTTGGGGATATCTTCCAAATCAATTTTATGTTCTAAGCCACAGAGAGAGGCAGGGATATAAAAGAACCCAGAACTTCAGAAACATAGGAAAAATCTGTAATCCCTGAAGCATGGGTTAAAAAATTCACAGGACTAGATGGCATTACTTCTGTTATGAAGTTATAACAAAGCACAGACTTGATCTATGTACCATGGACTGTATTTATTTATTTATGTATTTGTTTGTTTATTGTATGTTTGCAGGTAACAGTTTTAAAACATACATGATAATCAAGTTATCATAATGCAGAAATATATGGCTGAAAACATTTACGAAGAAGTGGGGGAAGTAAGCTATATATTGTACATATGTACAGAATATCCCTACCATTTAAGTTCTGAACACGTTCAGAATCAAACAACCTAGAAGAAGATTCAATTCCTGCAGGTCTCCAATGTCTGACTTTAGCTTAACACGGAAATATAATGAACACCCTATTAGAATGGCTAACGTGCAACCATTCCCTTTGGCATGCACACAGTCCTCTGAGGAGAGAGTGAAGACAGCGCCTGAGTGTCCCAGCTGCCAGTCTGGATGAATGTTTCTATGTTATCTTCTTGGTCCTCAGACTTCTGCACAATTTGACTTTCTGGCAGTTCTGGTCCTTTGGCTTTTCAAATCTGTTGCTGTCATTCTTTTGGTCCTACGAGGAGGCAACGTGTTTCCACCTATGCCTCCATCTTGGTGGAAGTCTTGCAGATGAATTCTGAAGGGTCTTGAAAAATTGGTGTTTCATTTCCATCTCAAAATTCAACTTTTACCCCTCCCGCTTTCCCTATTCTTTCATTAAAAAATAAAAGTCTATTTGTTTTAAATAGTAAATAAAAGGATACACCACTAGCATTTTTTAATAAAAAATTATTTCTCTTTTCTGTTAGAGACAAAATCACAAACCATTACTACCATAAAAACACTAAAATAAACTGTTTTTCACTAGGTTTGGTGACATGAAGTTGCCAAAATTCACAGGTTTTGATCAATCTTTCAAATGGTCCAACCAAATTTGGTCAAGACGTTCTTCAAACGTAGTCAGTGGCTATCGATGGAAGAAAGAACCTCCTGCCCTGCACTGGAAGGTCATCAGTGACAATTTCAGCGGTACACTTAACAGTTTTTGTGGTCTCGTTTTCGTACTCTTTAACAGTTCTTACACTAAAGACAGCAACACTCTTAATGTTACAGTCTGAAGTTGTATAGCTTATAAACTTTTAGGAACATATATATCCACATTAGAAAATAAGAATGTTTCAAACTGGATGTGCTACAGCGGTCTCCGAACCCTGTGAGGATGGTGGCAATGGATAACAACGATACTAGTAATACTGACATTTAACAGTTGCTCTGAGCCTTGTACAGCCCTGCGCATTGTAAAACTGCCAAAGTATTGCTACCAAATGGCACTTTGCAATGAAATACAGGCATGTATGCAAAAGTGTCCTGTCCTAAAATGTTAAAAATACAAACGTTTCTGTCTAACTTATGAAAACTAATATTTCTAAAACCAGCAGCCAAGATACGCTTTCGAAAGAAATGAATATTTCAGCATACTGAAGGGAGCTTACCACTTCCCTCACACCTGTTGTTTAAAATGAATGACTAACATTCATTCATTCCACAAATATTTGAGGACCCACAATTGCCAGATGCTGAGGATACAGTGACCACCTTCCTGTTCTCATGGAATGTGGCAGGGCGGATAATTAACAAGAAAACAAAATACTCCACGAGATATAAGTGGATTCCTAACATGCAATTGACAGATAGCACTTTCCTACATGGATAGCAAACAAAAGAAGAAAAAGATCTGAGCCTAAGAAAACATAAACTGAATGCAATGTGGAATTCTAGGTCATATCCTGGAACAGAAAAAAGACATTCCTAGAAACACGATTCACATCCTCATGGACTCCCTAGGTCAGCACTGAATCAATGTTTACTTCTCCTTTGGTCATTGTACATGGGTTGAATAAACGTTAATAGTTGTTTCGGTAAGTCTACAGTCATTTGAAGTCTCCTTTTTCAAATGTAAGAGTGTGCATTTACAGACTCCACAATGGAACAATTTCCTAAAGTACTTTTTGCTTTTAGCTTCTATCATTCCCATTATTTGGAAAAAACTCATCTCATAGAACAAGAAGATACCATTCAGAAACTAGCAATGTTTAGGCCTCACTAAATTTATTTTGATAATGTCTCTAGTGTTTTGGAAGTGGAAAAGTAGTAATAAGCACTTTTTTATTGCTTCAGTGGGTCACTGAAATTGGCAAATTGACTAAGGAATGCTTAAGCTCCCTCTCAGATGAAAATCTCAGCAGGAACCTCTTCTTGACTTTGCTTCTCTCCCTCCATTTCCAGCTCAGATACTACCACCCAGGATTTTGATCACTCTCTTCCCAATATCCTTAATCATTCCATGTCTTCTCTCCCATAACCCTGGCCAAAAACAATCTGAAATCAACCCTCCTGTTCACCTTCTCAGCATTTATATCCCAAATGCTAAAGAAAACGAAATCGTACAGCTGTGTAGATGGATCCCACTAGAAATTCCTTTCTGGTCTCCAACCCCAACAGGATTGAGGACAGTTTTGGTCTTATTTACTATGGTATCATACTGTAGCACAATGCTGGTTCATGAAACTTAATGAAAATAGACAGAATCAATGAATGAAGTGAGGAGCCATTCAAGAAATTTCTATAGCACTGAGTGTTGCACTGATAGGACTCAAGCATGTCACAATCAATTGTCCTTAGGTCATTCTTTTCCCCACTGGAAAAAAAGTTGCATTGCATAATAATTACATCATTCAAGGAAAACATTAATGCATCTCATGAATGTACACACAGATATCCCTTTAAAGACCTTCAAACAATTACCTCTTAAGTTCCTGTTCCAATTTCTCTATTTGTTTTCTGGCTGAACTCAGTTGTCCTTCTTGGATATTCACTTGTGACTCCTTGACTTGAAGTTCGTGAGAAATCTTCTGCTTAGCCTTCTCCAGGTTTTCACATGTTTCCCTCAAGCTTCGATTCTCCCTCTGAAGGGTTGTGGCCTCCGATTCTTCATTCTCAACCTCCTGGGGGTTGTTCATAAGGAAAGAGTTCTCTTACTTCATGAATTTACCACGTACTCTTTGTAAAACTGAGCCTAACATGGATGATCCATTTTGAGAGAGAGGGCTGTAATCACCCAGATATCAATGCCTGCTGAGTGCAGATATTCCTAGGACCTCACTTCAAAATCTCTAGAGAGAAAAGTTCTACAAAGTCATGTATTGTTTATCTTGGCTCAGGCTACATGTACCCATCCTAGAAAGAGAAGTTTTAGTATGCTTCCAAGAATTCAGAAGTAAATACACATGAAAATAAGCCCTGTAAATCTCCCTTCACAGCTCTTTCTCCAGTAGGACTGCCAAAGCCAGTAAGTGTAAGGAAATGGAAAATCCTCCCACTAGCAAAGACCTTCTAGAAACAGTGACTGTATCACTACTATACTGGTTCATGAAGTGGTAAGAAGAACGCACTGTTGAAGTTTTCCTGTACCAGTCCTGAGGAGATGAGGTCTGGGAATCTCAAGGTGAGAAGGCTACTCTCAAAAAGTGACAGCCATTTAGAGCCCAAAGTGTTCTATATTGTCCCCTCCACAATACTAGCAGGTAAGCAGAAAGGAGGACAGAGGATGAAGAACATGAGGTAGTAAAAATGTCTCAAAAAAGACCCTGTCTGGTGTGACTCAGTTGGTTGGGCATTATCCTATGAAGCAAAAGGTTCAATTCCTGGTCAGGAGGGTACATGCCGGGGTTTTCCCTTTGGTCCCTGGTCAGGGTGCATACAGCAGACAACCAATCTATGTTTATCTCTCAAAACAATGTTTCCCGCTATTTCTTCCTCCATTCCTTTCTCTGTAAAACTCAATAAATAACATCTTTTGAAAAAAATATCCTAAAAGGAGACAGATTGCTACCACGTAAGGGTAGCAAAGCATTTTTTCCTAAGTTGAACAGGCCAAGGCGAAATAATTCCCGCACACAATGAGTGGACTGTGGTACTTTCAGGGCTACCTTGTGAGTTTGCTTTTGTAGCACGACCTCCAGAGTTTCCAGTGGAAACTGCCTTTGTGGCCTCTCTTTCTTCAGCTTGTCCAGCTGGCCTTCGAGCTCTTGAGTTTTCTGTGGAGCTCTGGTGGGCAGGCCTTCTTTCCCGTCTCCCACCGCCCAGCTCATTTGCTCTCTTTTGGTTGTCATTCAAACAGCTGGGAATAAACTGAAAAGAATAATCAGACTGTTAGTCTTGACGAGAGAACAAGGACACTGAAAAGTCTCAGAGAATAATGAACCTACAGAACCATTTCTAACGTCAAATTCGAAAAGTCCTTATTTCAAAACATAACAAAGCGTGCATAACATGTGTCTTTCCATCCTCTGAACGGTGACTACCAATAACACTGATTGGGAAGTATGTCATATGCTAGTTGGGCATACCCTTGCTTTCTGTTTTCCTCATTTATTATTTTTTGACTTCTTAGAGGGCTACCTGCTCTCTACTGATCAGTTTGTTTCCATTATATGAAATATGACTGTTTGGCCATGAGGTTTTGGGTGAAATAGGTCCTATAAACAGATAAAATGCACAAGCTGATTTGTAAACACTCTTCTTTCCCCTCTTCATGTCCTTAATTCCCACTGCCTCTTTGTTGCTCTTGCCCTGGGAGGTCCACAACCTGGTCACATCTCCTGGTCACAGTCCCTCGTGACACAAGAACGGCCTCACCTTCCAGTAGCTTTCATTTGTTGAATTAATCCATGAATGAACAAAGCTATTACTACAATTAGTACTATAATCACTGCAAAATGCAGGGAAGTCTGGCTGCTCACAGACCTTGACCAGGAAACAGGTACATATCCTCAGTGATTCCAACCCCAGCTCAGTTGTCTACAAGATCTGTGACCTGGGGCATGCTATTCAACTGCTCTGTGCCTTGGTTTACTCATTTTCACAATGGGAGATAATTATGGTGGCAACTAACTGAAGCCTCAGAACACTTTCCCAGCTCTCTCTTTCAGCCTATGCTACTAAGAGGCAAGTGACCCACCTCCTTCTCAGTCACATCTTAGGACATTTAAATCAGCTGGGAGGAAAAGCAAGGCAATTGCTCTTCATTCATTAGCTTTTAGCATTCAAGTGCCAAAAGATCACTCATTTTCCAGTTATTTTGGCAATGCGGGTGAGAATGAAGTCCCTAAATGAAGTCCATAGCCACTTTAGTGGTTTGCATGAATTACCTTTTCAGTGAAATTTCTTATCAGAACAAATACTAAATAGTAGATGAAAGTACTTAGAATGGTAACAAGGATTTTCAGTTATTAAGAGAGAGAAGCAATTGTCTAGGAAAACAATTTATTTATCAAGCTTTGGCAAGCTGTGTTTTCTCTGCCATTTTTTTCTCCCAGATGTCAGTTCTTCTAATAGGGCATCTTAAACTTCACTGCCACTGGCCCCCCAAAACTCCTGAAGTATGCCTCAAGCCTCTTTGCCAACAAGAGGTAATTTGCACTGTTCCAATAGACTGCTCTGTCCATTCCAGTCTACCCATAGCTTGCTGATTCAGGGATGATGGTGTGTACCCCAGAGGCACACACTGTAACTGACCTCAAGAATTCTGCCAGTCACTGAAATTATTACACCAAGATGCTGTGGGAATCAAAATGGGAATAAAAGCAATTTGGACAGATGACGGAGATGACCTTATGAAATTGGCAAAGAAGACTGGCAAGTTGGAAGCTTTTCTATTTCAAAATCAAGGACACAGCTATATGGAAGTGGTTAAAGCAATTACTAGACGCAAATTCATTTTGCTTAAGCAGACTTTGACTGCTTAAAGCATCAAGAATCTGCATGGAGCCACTGGGGAAAAAGAGCCAAACAATATATCAACCTCCAAAGTAAGACGTGAGGGGTAAAGGACGGGGGTGGAGCACGGGGGTGTGGTGAAGAGACACCCTGGAGGTCAAGGTTCCCTGAAAGGGATTCACAGGACCATCGGCCTTGCCACAAAGTGCTCCTTGTTGCTCAGATACAGGGAGAACACTCTTCATGCCCATGTCCCGCGACCCGGTAAAGTACGCGAGGAACCTCTTGGGTCAAGTCTGACTTGTCTGGCCCCCAGCACTGCAGGCCCGTTTTTCCCCTTGCCCCTTGTCAGTATCCCCCATTTCTACCAAGAAACCCCAGTTCCCGCCTACAGCGCCAAGGCTGAGCCTGAGCATGAAAACTGCCTGGTCCTCTAGAACACGCTCAAGGGTGGCACTGGGTTCGTCTTAGTCCTGGGTCCTCATAATAGAGCAGAGACAGATGCACAGGTGCGTCCGAATAAATAAAGGGAAAGGCAACAGGGAAATGCTCTGGCGACTAACAATAAGCACAACAACCCGCTGCCACCCAGACCAAAACCCAAGCTGGCAGATCCTCCAAGCATCAAAGGACCCAGGTCCACCTATCCAGTCGGAACCACTGGTTCCTGTTACTGGAAATAGCTGCTGATCTCCAGTTCTTTGACCTTAGTGACTTGCAAACTGATCTCCACAGTGGCAGCTCATGACTGTGCAGGGTCTGGGGACACTAGTGTGAGCAGTGCTTGAACTGGTCCAGTTGGGTCTGCTCTCCAGTTGGGTCAGTTGGGAGGGGTGGTCCGCTGCCCCTTCAGGGTCAGGGAGCACAATCCCACAGGCATCCCCTGCCAGTATCCTGGGTCAGAAAGCCCGCGTTGCCCCCCAGCGGTGGCCAGGACCCACGCAGGATGCTCACCTTGGCAGCACAAAACGCAACACGCCCCTCAAAGGGTCGGATTCCGCTGCCGCCTCTGAGACTTGGAGTCTCTTTCCAGACTCAAACTCTCTGTCACCGCCACCAGTTTTCCACTCTCCGGTTTCTGCTCGCCACCGAAGTAGCTTCCAAACCGGTTGTGGTTGCTATGAGCAACAGTGGGTCAAACGGATTCCCAGAACTCGCGCCGCTGCCTTTGATTGGTCATTTCAAATGGAAAGAAAACCTCAAGCTGTCACCACGTGAGGTGCCCACGTGCAACATCAATGAATTTTTGTTGGAGGGTGTGGCGGGGGCGTAAAGATTTTATTTCTTTACTTTTAGAGAGAAGGGAAGGGAAGGAGAAAGAGAGGAAGAAAAACATCAAGGCGTGGTAGCCTCTGTCATGACCCCTACTGGGGACCTGGCCAGCAAGCCATGCATGTGCTCTGACTGGGAATGGAACCTGCAACCCTTTGGTTCCCAGGACCGCGATCAATCCACCCAGGTACACTAGTCAGGGTGAGACTATGTGCTTTTGCTGGAGGAAGTTTTGAACCGCTTTTTCCGCAAAAATCGTGGGAGCGGGCCGCTGAATGGGAGGGTGTGGTCTATCACTGCAGCCAGCGGGAGAATGCTCTCTGGTGAGAACACTGATTACTGTGCATACATCTCCACTTACTTATGAAATACGTGATTTAGAGCATAAGTAGTTGGTGCTGTACTTGCTGAGCCTTCTTCATCCAGTGTCATTCTTAAGCATTATTTGATGCAGGTCTCATTTTGTGTAAAAGTTAACTGGGGCACACAGGAGCCATGGAATTTGATACAGAACCTAGAGCATGCAGGACCTCTTAAGTACTGTCTTCTTAGTGACCGTATTCTTTTCTTTCCTTGTTTGAACGCTGCCCCTTCTGCTGTTGCGAAGGCCCCCTACTGATCCAATTTCATGCAGTGATTTGGCATACTTGTTAGCTGGGATTCCACAGGAGGACTTTGTAGCCAGAAGAATCTCCAAAATAATGTCATGTCTCCTTTTTGGAACAGTACTGTTTTGTGTGTGTCTGTGTACTTGTTTTATTTCCTTATGCAACTTGAAAGAAGCTTCTAAAGGTGAGAGCAACACAATGAATTGTTACATTATTAGATCTCTAATGCTATTGTGCTCTTTAATAAATTCCAAACTTTTTGTAAAGCTGTCCATAGACTATTTCTAATATGCATAGTTTAACTCATTAAGGTACTCTATACAGACAGAACTGTTGAACAGAACAGCATATACAGAATTTTATTTAGCGGCAGGTACAAGAAAAGATGGTAATATTCTAAATCCCTTTTTATACTTTTGCACGCATCAGAATCCCCTGAAGAGCTTGTTAAAGCACAAATGGCCCAGGTCTCATTCCCTGATTCTGTGTGTCTGAGCTTGTTAGAAAATATGCATTTCTAACAAGTGCCTAGGTGGTACTGATGGTTTTGGTCTTGAAACCATATTCTGGAGATCACTGATCCAATGCAGTTAACATTGTAATAAGCATTTTCAAGTCCTGCACATAAAACCATACCTCAGATGGCTCTTATTCATCAATATATAAGTGTTACTTTATGCCAACAGTTTTCAATTTTCGTTTATTGTAGGGCATGTAATTACCATGGCCTATTTCCTCAAGACTTTTCTAATATCCTTGTACAAAGAAAGAAAGAAAGAAAGAAAGAAAGAAAGACCTCCAGAAGACTAAGGGGCTGTCACAACACCTGCTTTATGAAAACAGAAAATGAAAGCCTCCAGAAATTCTATCCTATGTCCCTATAAATTATATTTTCCATTCCTCATGAAGCAGGTTTATTTTCTAGGACAATATCCTTTGGTTTAGTTTAGATCATCTAATAAACTTTGTTACCATATTAAGACACAGTTCCTCTCCTGTCTGTTAGCACTCTGTATTCTTCTGTCAGAAACACTTACCTTTTCATTAATGATATTTTGGCTCTATTGATCTCTGAGAAATGAAATGTTAGAAAGATGCTAGAATGTACCAATACTTACTTTTTCTTTAAATATATTTTTTAATTTTCATTTTAATTGTTGATCTTGTACAGTTTTCTGTCTTTTATTCTCACCCCAACCCACCACCCCAGCCCTCTCCACCTCCCTCCCAATTCCACCCCCCCATAGTTTTTGTCCATGTGTCCTTTATACTTGTTCCTGTAAATCCTTCCCCTTTTCCCCTGAAATTCCCTCCCCTCTCCCCTCTGGTGACTTTCCCCTCAGTTTCCATGTCTTTGGTTATATTATGCTTGTTCGTTTTGTTGATTAGCTTCCTGTTAAAGGTGAGATCATATGGTATTTGTCTTTCACTGCCTGGCTTATTTCGCTTAGCATGATGCTCTCAAGTTCCACCCATGCTGTTGCAAAGCGTATGAGCTCCTTCTTTCTTTCTGCTGCATAGAATTCCATTGTGTAAATGTACCACAGTTTTTTGATCCATTCATTTACTGATGGGCATCTAGGTTGCTTCCAACACTTGGCTATTGTAAATTGTGCTGCTATAAACATAGGGGTGCATAGGTTCTTTTGGATTGGTGTTTCAGGGTTCTTAGGGTATAGTCCTAGCAGTGGAATTGCTGGGTCAAAAGGTATATCCATTAATATGCGACAAAGGAGGCAGCAACATAAAACAGAGTAAAAATAGCCTCTTCAACAAGTGGTGTTGGGAGAACTGGACAGCTTCGTGCAAGAAAATGAAACTCGAGCACCAACTTACACCATACACAAAAATAAATTCAAGGTGGATAAAAGATTTAAACATAAGCCGTAACACCATTAAAGTCCTAGAGGAGAACATAGGCAGGAAAATCTCAGATATTCCACGCAGCAACATTTTTACTGATATGTCCCCTAAAGCAAGGGACATAAAGGAAAGAATAAACAAATGGGATCTTATCAAAATAAAAAGCTTCTGCATGGCCAAGGAAAACAGTATTAAAATAAAAAGAGAACCGGCTGTGTGGGAAAACATATTTGACAATGATACCTCAGATAAGGGTTTAATCTCCAAAATATACAAAGAACTTACACGACTCCACTCTAAGAAGACAAGCAACCCAATTAAAAAATGGGCAGAGGACTTGGGCAGACACTTCTCCAAGGAGGACATACAGAAGATCCAGAGACACATGAAAAGATGCTTGATATCGCTAGCTATCAGAGAGATGCAAATTAAAACCACAATGAGATACCACTTGACACCAGTCAGAATGGCCCTCATAAACAAAGCAACAAACAGCAAGTGTTGGAGAGGTTGTGGAGAAAAGGGGACATTAGTGCACTGCTGGTGGGAGTGCAGACTGGTACAACCACTATGGAAAACAGTATGGAATTTTCTAAAAAAACCAATACTTATTAAAAACCTAATTCAGACATTTTGATCCCCCTGACAAAACCCTGGCATACCTCTCTAGAGAACCTTATCTTTCAGATTCCCTCCCACAATCCCTATTTCTCTGCAAGTCTATCTGCAAACTTCCCATGAGATTTCATTCTTCTTAACTGCAAAACAGCTCTCCTCTTTCAATTAACATCACCATAAAAACTGGTTTGAACCAGGTATTAATTCATTTTTCCCTGACAGCACTCAATTCATTCCAATCATTTTTAAACTAAAAACATACACAGGTATGCCTAGGAGATACTGTTGGTTTGGTTCCAGAAGACTACAATAGAGCAAATATTGCAGTAAAGTGAATCACACCAATTTTTTGGTGTCTCAGTGCATATAAAAGTTATGTTTACACTGTATCCTAGTCTAGTAAGTATGCAATAGCATTATGTCAAAAAAGAGGATACCTTAATTTAAAATTTAATTTATTAGTAAAAAATGCTGACCATCACTAGAGCTTTAAGCGATTTGTAATCTGTCTGCTGTGGGAGGGTTTTGCCTCGATGTTGATGACTGCTGAAAATCAGGATGGTGGTTGCAGAAGACTGGGCAGGCTGTTCCAATTCCTTAAAGTAAGATGACAATTTTCTGCATCAATTGACTCTTCCTTTCATGAATGACTTCTCTGCATCATGTGACTTAGTTTATTAGCATTTTACCCACTGTAGAGTTTTTCATGCATGGAGTTGATCTTCTGAAATCCTGCCACTGTTTATTAACTAAATTTATGCACTATTATAAATCATTTCATTGTCATTTCAATAATCTCTCTCTCTTCCCAAATTCAAGAAAAGCAACAAGCCACAGTGGCACACAGGTAGTGTCCTGGGTCATGATTTGTATGTCCTCCATCCCAACAGTTCAGATGACTGGGAGATGGAACAGGAAGAGTGGGAGGTAGAATGGCTTTGTGAAGAAGTCAGTCCGAGTTCGAAAGCAAAGTTTTAGCATGAGACCTGTAGGCAACCAGGCTGTCAGAGAGCTCCCTCTGTCTCCATCGCATCTGGCCCCACTGCAATAAAAAGAACAACAAGCATGCTGAACATGAGTACATCCCTTGGGTGCTGGCGAAAGAGAAGGACCATGAAATCATTTATAGCAAGGTCCGGACAGAACATGTCATGGCCCAGCAGGAGGGATGGGTGTCTATCAGAGCATCTCAGGAATCACTGGAATGAATGATACAAATTACTGAGCCCCAGCTCCAAAGAAGAGCCAAACATTGCATCATCACGATGGGCAAGAAATGGGATTTCTTGATTTGAGCTAATAAAGCATACCAACAAAAAAGTTAAACCTTTGGAATGATAAGTTGTAAAAGTAAACAAATTGAATTGCAAGTGAAAAAAAATTGTTTTCTGAACAGGGCTTGGGAGAGAAGAGGCATACTGATGTCTGAGTGACTCACAAAATACATGTCTTCTCACCCAGCCCTCTTTAGCCTTCATCAGTGTTTTCCATTTGTCCAGTAGATTTAGGTGAACAGCATGCAACAATGTTGTAAAGCAGATAATTTAAATCTGTCCTCATTCTCCTGGTGCCCAGGGCCTACTGCCGGCTGGTGGTTTCCACCAGCTTTGGAAGGAAGGGTGTGATTTTGGTCCTTTCGCACCAGGGTGAGTGGGCTGCAGTCATAACCTAAGAATGTCAACACTGTCACCTTAACTCCAAATAGTAAATGAAAGACCTTGCCTCATTTAAAATAGAATTCTAGGTAAAGAAGAATGGAGACAGCCCTTCGCAAGCCTCCTGGAATCACACCCTACCTATTCCTAAAAGTATTGTTAAGAGAATCTTGTCATTTAGGGCATGTGGACTCCAGGAAAAGAAGTAATTCCTATTTTTTACTCCCAACAAATTTCCTGGTTGTGGACAAAAGGACAGCAAAGGACTAGGCTATAGAAAGAAGGTGGCTCATTTGAAGGAGGCTGGGGGCAAAATGGTCTGGATGCCACCCCACAAGCACAGGTGTCCTCCCTGTAGTCACTCTCTGTGTTGGATTTTCCTGCTTTCCTTCAGTCCCTGCTATGGCGTTGGTCTCAGTGTCCAATGCTTCTCTCTCCTCCAGGCTCCAAGAATCCAGAATTGACACTCACCCAAACCTCTAACCACTCCCGAACCCAGTGCCACCCACTCTGCTCCAGGCTTCAACCACTCTCTGCATCCATTGCCATTGTCTGATTACTTAGTTGGTCGTACCCTCACAACCTTGTTTCCAGTGTTGAAAACTTCAGTCCAAAGATTATTAATCAGCAACTTTTTTGCATAAGGTCCATTTCAGTCAAATAGATAAAATGATGTAAGAAACCACTATATTCCCACCACCCATTTTTAATAATTATCAAAGCTTTGCCATATTTACTTGATTTATCCTCCATTTTTATTTATGTTTTTTATTTGCTGAAGTACTTTGAAGCAAATCCCAGACATCTCTTTATTTCACGCCTGAGTCTCTCAAAACAGTGACTTTTGAAAACATAACCACAACGCCATCATCACACCCACCAAAAGTATCAACAGTACTTAGTTAGGTCTCATGAATACCCAGTCTGTAATTAACTTTCCCTTGTTGTCTCGAAAGCGTCTTTATACAGCTGGTTTGTTTGAATCAGGACCCAAGCAAGGTCCCCGCATTACATGTAGTTATCATTTATGCATTTAAAACTATTTTTCCCAGCCTTGAGTGGTTTCTCTTTGAGCTCACTTTTAAAAAGCAACCTAAATAGCACATCTTGGTGTGCATGATTACAATGCTTAGGGCTGTTGTTTCGGTTGCTGTTACTGTTCTTTGTTTTTTTTTTTCATTCAGATGAAAACTGATGGTGTGTGTGTTCGTGTGTGTGTGTGTGGTGGGGTGGTGGGGGGTGTTAAAATATTGGTATCTGAGGAGGCAAATGGCACTGGATTGTCTGCAGACGAAAGAGAAAATTAATCATTATAGCTAGCAAGTATTCAACGCTTAGTATGTGCCAGCCATTGTTCTAAATGTTTCACATGTAATTGTCTCATCTTTTTAAAGATAACTGCATTGGGAGGTTTTAGGAAGGTGCTGGAACAGGAAGAGAGTGCTGCCTTTTTTGGTTGGGTGAAAAGCACCTAAATGTGTCACAGAGCCTGTGAGTGTGTCTGGGGCACGAGCATGGGTGGATGCAAACTACATGGAAGACCGGCTGAATTATCTTCTCCACACCCAAATATGAACTAATAGAAAGGAGTATTTTTGCTGCCAAAAAGTATTCCTGGGAGGTGAGAGGGAGGAGTAGATTACTGGTGGCCTTTTCATCCTTTGTTCTGGACAGGCGCCCTTCTTTCTCTCCCCCAGACCCATGTGAAGTCATGTGTGCTACCACTTCTGTTGGCAATTCATCACCGGTGGTGGTGACAGAAGGCTGGCTGGAATTACTCAGTTTGTGAGCAAGTGGGACTGTTGTTCATCAGTATAATAATTGCGGTCTCTAAGCTCTGCTGTGGGACCGCAGGCCATACAGCAACTACCTTGGAGTTGTTAAATGCTGCTTTCTACACTTACGATGCTCCAGAGTTTGACCTTGAAAAGTGAGGATACAGGTAGCTACAAGTAGTGCTGAGGACTCCAGGTAGAAGCACCATGGGAGATGGGTCTAGGCATTAGGAAACTTCTGGGCTTGAAGTGAGTCAGTGACAGAGGTTCCCAGGGGTCCTGACTAATGGAACATTGTGAAGATAAAGTCAGGGAAGGGCATTTGGTGCTGAGGAAAGCTGGAACCAGACACTGGAATCTAGTTTATGAAACCAGTGCACAGTTCAAGCAGTCCAAGATTAGGTACTCGCTTAAATGAGAATCCCAGATGTACAATCCCAGTACTAAGCTAGCAGAAGAGGTTAAGATGGGGCATCAACACCGGCGTGACCCCAATCAACATAGAACAGTTCCTCTGAGTAAAGCTGCTTTCCATCCTGGTGTGACAGCAGGACTTAAAGTCATTGCTTTCTGTACCTAGTGTGTTCCCCAAGGACTGTCCCTGTGGGCAGCAGTCCTTTCCTGGGCCTTTCCCAGCCTGCCTCCTCTCGCTGTGAGTGTCCACATGGAGCTGAGCACTGCTCTGTGGCAGGCGTGTAAATACAAGGGAAGAATTGCTTCTCTTGGCCAGTTTCTGGTTGTCTTTATTAACTGGGAAATAAAATATGAATTCATCGTTGATGCAAAATATTTGAGTGTAAACTTCCACCACCTATCGCTGCCCTAGTTACACTATTCATCTGGCCTTTGAGAAAATACTTATTGAACATGCATAAATGTCACTGTCTTATTTTCTGCCTTGGGACACAAATCTATATAGAGATCCACCACCAAAATAAGAAGGAATTTAAATCAAATGGGTTTGCATACCTAATGACCCCCTTGGGTGGTTGAAATGTTTAATGATAGTTTAATTCATGACAACCTCAGAGACCAGATTTCAAACAGTCTCAGCGGGGAAGCCCAAGTCTGTTTATTATTATTATTATTATTATTATTATTATTATTTTTGAAATTCTCAATATGTTTCCAAAGCAGCTGTTAAAACAGTTAATTATAGTGAGGTGTTTGGGCTCCTCTGTGACATACACTTTCTCCTAGTCTGTGATTGGAGCTTCTTGTCATGTACCCTGAGCAGGACTACCTAATGCTATCATATTTTTTTCCCTTGGGGGAAAACCTCCTTAAATTACCACATAGGTAGAACTTCATTTAAAAAGGCAAACTCTAACACAAAGAGTATTCAGATAATTTTTACCAAATGTTTGGAGAGCTAAGTACCACTCTACCTTCAATTTTCCAAAGCCAAGATCTTCTTTCTGTAGTGGAAGTTGCTTGGACTGAGTCTGGAGAACTCTTAGCTGGTCAAGAAAGGATCCACCCCACCACTGACAACTTTGGAAATGTAGATCATAAAGAAATAAGCATTGAAAGGATGAAGAACTCTGACATCACCTTGATTTGAAATGAGCAGAATCAGTCCTTAGTGCTGCTCTTGGTGGGAATTGGTTCCCCTTCTAGCACAATGAGGAAAAGTTGATTCAGCTCCATACAGGCTCATATATCCAACTAGTTACTCAACATTTCCTTTTGGAAGTTGAACGGTCATCTCGAGCACGTCCCAAACTGAACATCCAGTCTCTGTGCACCTGCATCCTGCCTCTCACCACAAACCTGTTTTCACTGCACTTGTCCCCATCTCAGTTGATGGCAACTTTCCCTTCCAGTGGTTAAAGCCAGAAACATCTTTGCTGTTTCTAGGGCAGTGAATCTTGCTGGACATTTTCTCCCTCTTTGCTTTTTACACATATAGGAAGTTGAAGCTGAAAAGGACCTTATAAATCATAGGTCTCACTCTTTGTTTCACAAATAAGACAACTAAGGAGCAAAGAAGATAAATGATTTGCTTAAAGCAAAGCTAGGGACAGGGTGAAACCAAGGTGTATATTGCTCTCTGTGTAGACTTCTCTTTTGCAGAGACACTCTTTGAAAGGCTTTGTGACAAGCCGGATGGACTTCTGGGTGATGGTTTGCATGTAAAGCTGGTGGGCCATGCTGGTGGTGTCAGGTGGCACCTTCTGGAGGCTAGTGGCTGTCATTAACACTGCATGATGCTGCACAGATCTGGATCTACAACACGGGGCAAAACGAAAGGATTTCAGGTATGGAGAAAGGATGGAGAGCGGCAGCACTGGTGCAGCACCCGAAGGTCCCAGCTTATAAGACCCAAAGGCAGCAGGGGACAGACTGAACACTGGCTGAGCGCCCGACCAGCTCTCAGCTGCATTAAGAGGCTGATGTGCCACCACTGGTGTTTGCGGAGTGTGAGATCGTGGATGCCAGTCTTCAGTCGCCAAGGCATTTTCAAATAAAAGGGATATCCGAAGACCCTTTAAAATGTCCAGAGGGTTGCTGTTGTCATTGGCTGGGAGTGTACAAGGACATGGAAACACAAGGCTGAGGACATTTCTGTGAAGCCCATCACAGGACACTGACTATGCTTGAGGTTCACATTTGTAAGAGACAGTGAAAGGAAGGGGTGCGGGTTGTGGGGTGGGAAGTTGCTCAGAGCAAGGCCAGGCGTTAGGAAAGGGGCAAATGCCTGATTGGCCTACATTTGATGGCAGTTTGCCCTTCTTCCCACTCCTTTTAAAAAATCCTGGGGAGGCTTCCAATGGATTCCTCACACTGTTCTTTAGTTGATTCAAACTTTAACATGGACCACAATCTCAGAGTAGTTTTAGAAGCAGTCCTTGTCTGCACTTCTGTATGACATGGATCACAGTAATGAAACGGGCTCTAAAAGCTGCTTCTCTACAATACGATAGGGCAGTGCTTCAATTTGGAGGCTTGAAGCTTGTGAGATGCCCTCACTGTACAGAGTAGATGCTCAATAAACAGTTCAGTAACTTCTTGAAACAACTATTTTCTCATCTGACTGGAAGTTTATCAAATGGATGGCCTTTTTTTGTTACTGTTAATCCTTTAAAATTTTGTCTCTTTTCCTTACTTATGGAAAACTCTTAGGTCAATGCTGAGCCTGCAATAGATACTCAGTGTAGGTCTGTTGGCTGGATGAACAGATTACAGGAGCAGAGGATGCAGGAATGATCTACAGTCTCATTCTTGTGGGTCTCTCAGTATTTCCTGGCTGTGTCCTCCTCCTTCCACCTCAGGATCTCACACCATCACACACACATTCAATGCAGACCCTCTGCCATCCACTCTGGCCCTGGCACCAGTGAGGGCCATCTGAGCACATTTTCTATATGGAGGTACCCAAGGCTGGAGCCCTGCCAAATAATTGCTTTCCAGGAAACATACAGCTCTGTTCCACTTTTGTAAATGCAGCCACAGTGCTGTGCCAACAAGCTCTGTGTGAGGATGGATCTTACTCTTCATGTCACTCTATCAGAAAACTCTGCCACCGGACCATTTCCCATTAATTTAATGGCCTCATCTGGATGGAACGGTGGGGAAAGGAGCTGGGCAAGCTGTCTGTTCCCTGCTTAAGTGAATTCATATTAAATTTTGAAGTGGATTGATGTGGACCCCGGCTTGTGGGGTCCGCCACATTGTGGATGAGACATGAGAAATTCACATGGACTACCGAGTCCTGTGAAGGACAAGGGACCACATGGCTTCTCTCTCAAGGGGAGAAAAAGCCTCGGCCTCCACCATGACAAGCCTTTATTTCTTTTTTCTGGGCACATTACATGATGGTCCTCATTTACTATGCACACCTTCACTTTTGGTGGTTACCTTTTACAGAAAACAAAGGAGCCAATGCTGCTAATCACATCACAGAAGAAGGATACTTGCAAATGCAAAGGGAAAAGTGGTTTAACTGGTTACACTCCGCACTGGGGAGGTTCAGCACAGACTTTAGGAAGTTACAGTAAGCATTTCCTGCCTCAATTCAGAGTGAGTTTTAGCAAAAGCAAGTCTCAAAGTGTCCTAGGTAAAATAGAGGCCTGATTCCCCACGGGAGAACCTATCCATGGGTGTGGGTCCTGTGCATCGGACCTTGATTTCCACTGGGAGCTGGGCCCACACCACGCAGAATGGTCTCCTACAGAGGATTGTGATTTTATTTTCCTTCTTGAGGCTGAACCATTTTATGAATAGACATTGGAAAAGAAGTGTAATTATATGTGATTTTCTTTTTCTCTATTGTATTTCTCTATTGTATTTTAAATTTGTTTTCGACCTTTTGGTTGTGCAAGGAGGTGAAGTGTATCTACCTACACCTACATCTTGACCGGAAGTTCCTCTCACCTCTGTTTTAAATTCAGATCTTCAAACCACTTCATGTTTAAAGGAGCTTCTTCTGGAAAAAGAACAGGGCTGAACTGAGTAGTTTTATGGGGAAGATATCCTGCTTAAAAAACCTACCATTATTTCAGTTCAGTGAGCCTCACAAGATTTAGCATTTGATTTTATTTTCTATTTGTTTGATGAACTCTAATATTATTTCTCCAACTAAAGTTACTTGGTAGCAAAGATGATATCAGTTTCCCTAGCCTATGTATTTATTACTATGTTATATCACCTGAAAGCTTGTTAAGTCAACATTTAATATTTGATTTGAAATTAACTTTTAGCAAGTCAAAAGAACAACATGAAATTTAATAACTACATTTACTGATAAAGAATACTCATTAAATCCCATCAATCTACTAGCTACTATATTGACAACAACCACCAAAATATCCCAAATGGGGGACAGAAGTCAGCCAGCACTAAGCACTGACCTGAGCCCACTGAGTGTCTGTACTGCTCTGTGGTCCAGATTCATCAAGCACCATGGAACCTCTCTGGGACCCATATCTTAAGAGTGTGCCAGGATTTTATTATTTAATGCTGCTTACCTTGTGGCATACAATTTGCCCTTACAATTGTATCCATGTAATGACACATAGCATTACATAAGACTCTATTATAAAGTTAGTTTCTAAACCCACAAGCCCCCAGAAGTTTCTGTTATTCCCGTTAGATGAAGCTGTCCATTATCATCAAATAGCCTTTGCTGGGGTGGTTTCAAATTCATCACAGTTTTTTTTTTTTAATTTTTAGTAGAAAATATCTAAGTATTCCTGAGAACTTGAGATGTGAATTTTTTCAATTAAATTTTGCTCATTATACAGATTTCACAAAGACTCCAAGATCAGGAGTCTGATTTTCTTTCTGTGATTCTTTACCATCCCTCCCACCATTTTTATTTTTATTTTTACATTTAGTATAGTTGGGCTGTTTATTTTGTTTGAAAGTAGCTAAAGGGACTTTAAGATTATGCAAATTAGATAATTCACTCTTACTCTCTCTCTCTCTCTCTCTACCTGCTAATCATCGATGTGTTTAAAGCATTGGATTAAAGGCCAAGGGTTTCCTGGAAGATTATGTCCTAGATAAAATATGGTTAATTTCATTTAGTAACAAAAATATAAGCCACTGGCCTATAAGAATGCTATTCTTTTAATATTTGCAAAAATAATGCAGTCTTTGGTAAGGAAGGTTTTTCCTCTTAGGAGAAAGTTAACATACATTCCAATTTCTACTTTATGCCAGGTAAGAGAGAAAAGTAGCTAACTACATTCCTGCTGTTTGCTTACTGAATCCTATTTATTAAGCGAAAACAAGCAGCAACGCTTCTGCTCCCAACTACTTCTTCTGCCTGGAGGCTTTTTCCACATCACTTGCAATATTTTGTTGCCCTTATCCACCTTCTGTTAAAGCAGGAATTTTCAACCCATGTGAAACTACAGCACACTGGTGTGCTGTGAGAGTTTTTAAACATGCACTGACCTTTTCCCCTTAGATTGGCAAACAAAAAAATGGCAACGCCAACACAATAGCTGTCCAGTGTGAATGAATCAAATTTATACCTACATTTTTGTCAGACCAGCAAAAAATATAAGATATTTTTTGGTGTGCTGCAGAACTTTAGTAATTAGTTTATGTGTGCCACGAAATGAAAAAGGTTGAAAATCGCTGCCCAAAAGAACTATGACTGTGTCTTCTACACATTCGCCCATTCGTTTGTTCAATAAAGATTTAGCTGTGTGCCATGGACAAGAGGGTGGTTTGATATGTTATGGTTGGCAGAGTGATCCTGTTTTTTTCTGTGCTTAGGTAAACTTATGGAGTGCTCTGCTTTATCTTATTTCATCATGTTTCAGAATGACTGTACTTGAGTTTGGTATTTCATGAGATTATTTCTATCTCATAGGAGAACAACATGCTTTAGCTGTGAGGACCAGGGCAGCTTCTGAATATCAGAGGTTTCTTTTCTTAGTAGCTTCTCTACTTAATAGCTTCTCTTATGAGCCTCTCTACCTTGCTTCCCTACTCATTAACTGTGCTTAACCATTCCCTGCTGATTTCCTATGACCAATGTGGAAATCACTCTAGCTACCTAAAGTTGTAAGAATTAAGTCCCCTAAACAGTAGAGGGTTCAATAAGTTATCACTTTTTAATTGCAAAAAAAAAGTTTACTGTTGGCATTGATGCAGATGTCCCCATTTCCCCCACCTTTGTCCGCCTCCACTCACTTCCCACCCCCTTCCCTCTGGTTGGCACCACACTGTTGCCCGTATCTATTAGTTATGCACCTATGTTCTTTGGCTAATCTCTTCACCCTCTTTCAATACCAAGAATTTGTTCACCAGTCATCCCTAGCCTGGACTGTGAATGCTTGAGGCTGGGACTAAGCACAGAATATCTGGATACTGTTAAGATCAAACTCAAATGGGCCCTGGCTTGTGTGGCTCACTGGATTGAGTACCAGCCTTCAAACCAAAGGGTCACCAGTTTGATTCCCAGTCAGGGCACATGCCTGGGGTACAGGCCAAGTCTCAAGTAGGTGGCATGTGAGAGACAACCACACATTGATGTTTCTCTCCCTTTCTCCTTCCCTTCCCCTCTTTACAAAGAAATAAATAAAACCTTTTACAAAAATCGAACTCAAATGGACACTAGGCTTGAAAATTCATGAGCAGACAAATCCAGTTTCTTCGTACAAGAAAAGCAAATTTAGCTTATTTTGCAAGGCAAATGAGGCTAACTTGACCTGAGTCACGTTTACCTATGCCTCTGAAAGCCATAGGGAAAACTGTTACAGAACAAGGGACCAAGGGGGGTCACGATGTACTATTACTGAAAGGATGCCCCCCCAGGTTCATCATGTCTGCTACCAGATGGAAAGATGTCTCTCAATGCCAGAGATTTGTGAAAAGGGAAGGAAATGTTTATTTAATGCTATGCAGACTTAAAGTAGTGACCTAATGCCTTCATTAAGATATCAAAGTCCTTTTGGATACACACAGACGCCCACAGTGCTTCCTTCCCCCCTGCCCTAAATCAGGGTACCATAACTCAGGAGAAGAAGCAAACGTCCAGGATCCAGGCTTCTGACACCGTCAGCTGCGTCACCGTCCAGGCAGGATCTCTACTTAATCCAAAGCCATGGGGCACCTTCTCATGGCCTACTGGCAAGACTTCTTCCACCCTTCTTCCAGGCAATGTCTCTCCTGCTTCCCAGGCCACGCAGCCAAAGGGAGCCCCCACAAAGCCAAGTGGTCCTGGTCTACCAGAGCTGCAGGGGTCTGCACTCTGGCCAAACCACATGGCTCTCTCTCCAATGCTGCGGGGAGGTTTGAGGCGTTGCCACTCTGGCCCAAGCCAAGTGGTGGTTCTCTGCTAAAGCTGCATGGTGATTCCCCCTTACAGGGCTGGGGGAGTCCCCACTCTGCCAGAAGCATGTGGCTCTCTCTGGCAAAGCTGCGTGGCTCCCCCTACCATCGCAATGGCTGCTGTGTCTGGGTTTAAATCTCCTCTCCAACCTTCCTCTGCAGCCCCATTTCCGACTCCTCCTACAATCAGCTACACTTGCCAGTACTTCCGTATCCTTCCAGCTTACTGGGTTGCCATAATGAGTCTGGGCAGGCATGGCCCCATGGCGTGGAGCCAATCATCTCCAGGCTCTCAGGCAGGCACTGCAAGCAGGTGGAGCTGACTTCTAGTTCCACCTTGGGTGGAAGTCACTCCCCTCTCCCTGGCTCAAAGCATGGCCACAGCTATTCAACATACCTAGGAGACCAGTTAAAGGTTATAGATATGTTAAATGGCCATGCCAGAGGTTAGCTGCAAAGCTGTTGCTATGCAAAATAGCTCCCAATGGCCCTGCTCCATTTGTCCCTTCCCCCAGCTGACACCTGAGAGGGGGTGAGGACATCTTATATGTCTTTCTAATCTTTCCTGGACACCCTGAGTTTTGGGCCCCATTCCAAATCCCTATTTAGGGCCCCCCTCTTGGCTGTACCCTTTTACAAAACTTATTGATTCATGGGTTTTACTTGTTTGTTTGTTTTCTCATGGATTTTGACAGCCCTGAAGCAATGTTTGTTGAGTCCTGATCGAAACATTCTCATCTTTCTGACTTTTCTCATTATCCTCCCATCCTGTCTACCCTCTGTCAACATTTTTAAAGCCTAACCTCAAAGGGACAATAACCATTCTTTAGAACACTTTCTCTGTACCATTTAATGGTGCTTATTACTATGTTTTGAGTACTAACAGAATATAGTTTTTTTAAAAATACCTAGGACATATTACTCATTACCTAATATAATCATGTTATAACTCTTGATTGTTTTAAGTTCCTTAGAGCAGAACTATAGCTTCCTTTTTGGTTTCACTTGACAGTATCTGGAAATCACAGTGGCAAAGGCTGCTGAACTTGGAAGGGGAACCATGCTGAGGACCAGGAACTGGGGTCCTACCGAGAGATGGGTGGTTCTGCGGGTGTGCAAAGGAAGACACATGCAAGAGTTGACTTGACCAATCAATCACAGTTTGGGCCAGGAGGGTCCCATCTCCCAACCTTTCGTTATTATTCAAGGTAGAGCCTGTCGGCCGAGCAAAAATGAAATCGGGAGGCTTTGGCTAGAAATGAAAGATATACATGCAACAGTCTTAAGGTTTTAACCAGAAATACAACTGGGCAGAAGAAGGAAAGAGTTTAGGGTTTTTCTAGTAAAAGTACATTTTTGAGATGAATCAGTCCTGCATTCTTAGCCTCTGGATGGTGAATTCCCTACATGACTGGTGGTCTGGGTAAGTGAACACTCTTTTGGGGGGCTATCAGAAGTTTGTCTGGAAGTTTAATGTATATCCAGGCATGTTCGCAGGACTGGAAAGTTTCAAAACTTTGCGGGCTGGTTAAAAACAAGAATAGAATCATTTCCTCACAAGTCAATCTACTTGAGTTCAGTATTTAGCAGTCCACTGGAGTGACTCCATTTTATTTTTTCAAGGCAAACTCTCAAACAACAGCTTCAGAGATGCCAGGCTTCTCTGGGGTCGCCTGGGGCACCAAATCGCGGAGGTAGGCGTGCCGGGAGAACCTCAAACCGCACCTCCGTTTCAGCACCTCCACTCCTACGACTACACTACCAAATCGAAGGCCGCCTTCTCCTAGCCTGGTGGCCTGTTCTGGGAATGGTTGCCGAGTTTGTCACTACCAATTCCAGCTAAACAACTATGGGACACGGAGAGGAAAGTCTCCAATTAGTGTCTCCGCAACAGGGTCACACGAGTGCCCTCTAACGGCGCAGAGCGTAGCCCAGCGCGTGCTAGTGTCGCAGCTACGGTCCTCTCCCCAGGATCCCCGCTTGTCCGCTTCGTTCCCAGGTCAGCCTGACCTGACAGTGATCCCCAAGAAGGCAGACGAGAGCCGGTGGACCAGGGAGAACAGGGGCGGGTAGCCCAGGGTCCCTCGCATGCCCTGGAGGAGAAGGGGAACGAGGCGGAGTTGGGTAGGGAGAGGTGAGTAAGTGAGCTGGAATCTGACCCCAGCTCAGACTCCAACCAGTCCCGTCCATGGGCCCTGGAGCAGGTCACACCCAACCTGAAGAGGAAGGAGGGGAAAAAGGTTCCCTCAGAGCAAGGACACTTGGCCTCTCCATTCCTGTCTGTAGGGACCACCAAGGACGACAACGGTGGGGAGCTGAGGTCGGGGGACGACTCCGGGGAGGTGGATTCGCTGAAGTCCAGAGACAGACCCTGGCGTCCAGGAGCCAGACCCAGCTGTCTGAGAAGGCCCCAGCTCACCTCCAGGGCTGATTCACGAGACCAGCAGGGAGCAGCTCCTGTACCTCTGCCAAGTAGAGTTTACATCTAAACTTAGGCTTAAGTAACATTCTTAAGTTTTATTTTCTCAAATCAAAAGATTCTAAACTGATCACAGTATTTCTACATAAAAATACTATTGTTGAAACATTCACATAACCAGCCAGCTATTAATACTGAAAACATCTCTGAATTGTAGACACTTTTTAAAAGCATAACGATAATTCCAACCACATACAAACTCCGTTTATTTCAGAACTTGAAAGAGTTTAACATCAAATCATCTCTATTGTCTTAAGAAATGGTAGGTATCTCTTGTTTTGTTTTGTTTTGTTTTTAAATGAGCCCCTCCTGTGTGAGTACAAAATGCTTAGTGATAGGAATAAACTATGAGTAACATGCTCCTGCCTTTGCGTGGTCTAAAGTGTACTAGGGCAGATGAAACATACCCAAATGTCATTAGTAGTACAAAACAGTAACAACCAAGTGCTCGGGACTCCAGTGGGAGCAGAGATCACTTTGGACATTGGGAGCATTGGAGATTGTTCCCTTACATGTACTTTCTTTTCCTCGTCCACTTATTGGAGAACATCTGTAAAGAATTTAATAAAGGTGGGGTTTCTGCTTTACTTACATTTTTTAAAACCGTTTTTAATAGGTGTTTCAGTGGGATACAGGCTGGGTCAGTACTATGTTAAAATACAAACTGTACGTATTTCTTTTTGGTAAAAATATTGAGGCCACACTTTTCAGCAGTGAATGAATTGAGCAATTTTCACTGTTTTTTGATAGTAATTATCACTTGGGTACGTATTAATTACTAGTATGAAGGAATTTTGTTCCATTAATCATGAAATCTTAAAATGTCAGAGTAGTAAGGAACCTTAAAGATTATGTATTCTCAGCAAATTTTAAATATACAATACATTATTATGAAGTAATAATGAATAACAGTATATTATTATTAACTAATGTTTACTTGATATATATATTTAAGTTTCAAGGATAATGAAGGAACTTTTGGATGGCTTTTAACTGAAACACCAATTGTTTTTTGTTTGCTTCAGCATACTCTGTTTATACACACATCTATGTATACACGTAAATGTTTTCTGAATCTTTTCAGATAAGCTGGTGATATCATGTTTCTTTACCACTAAATGCTTCAATTTTTCCTAAGAACAGGTATCTTTTCTTACACAACTACACCATAGTTATCAAAATTGGGGATTTTTTTTCTGTATGTCTTTTGTCATGAAATCTTTGGAAACTTTTTTTATTTTGAGAACCCCAGGGCTCAGTCTCTGCAGGACATTGGGTTTTGTTTTTGTTTTGGGGTTTTTTTTTTGGTGTTATGAATGCTTTTGAAAGTCTTCTGCTCTTCAGAGAAGCCCTGGGCTCAGAGTCCCTGCAGGGTATTGATGTACAGACAGGTAGATGTAGACATAGATACATTTGTTGTCACAATGGCAGGATTTACGTTCTCATGTCTGAGGAGTATTCCATTGTGTAGATAGACTATGTCCTCTTCGTCCACTCCTCTACAGATGGACCCTTAGGTGGTTTCTGTGTCCGGGCTGTGGGCAACCACGCTGCAGTGCCCACGGGATGCAGACACCCCTTTGGGGTCTGACGGCATTTCCCTCAGACACGCAGCCGGAAGTGGGATTGCTGGGTCACACGGGAGTCATGTTTGCGTTTCTGAGGAACCTCCGTACTGTTTCCTGTCACGGCTGTACCGATTTACATTCCCACCAACAGCGTACCACAGCTCTCTTTCCTCTAAATCGGGACTGTTAACATCGATGCCATATTATTGCCAAACCCATAGTTCGTATTCAAATTTATCATTTACCTGAAAAACGTCCTTTGTAGTTACTTTTCAAAATTCTGAATCCCCATCCAGTCCAGCATCATGCATTGCATCTAGTGATCATGTCGCTTTAATCTTATTTAGTCTGGAACAGTTTCTCTACTTTTTCTTTCTTGATCGTGATATTGTTGAAGAATTTAGGCCAGTGGTTTTGTAAGATGGCTCTTATTTTGGGTTTGTGTGATCTTTCTTTATAATTAGATTTGGGTTATACATTTTTAAGGGGAATACCACAGAATTGTGTCCCTCTTAGTACATTGCACCAGGAGAAACATGATGTCTGTTTGTCCCACTATTGCTTATGTCAGCTTTGATCATTTGCCTAAGGTGGAGTCTGCCAGATGTTTTCATTTACAGGAAAAAATTTTCCTATTTTCCCTTTATAATTAGTGAGTAATTTCTGGGGAGATACTTTGAGACTGTGTAAGTATCCTTTTCCTAATCACATTTCACCCTCCAGTTTTAATGACCATTCATGATTTTCTAACTCCATAATTTTTTCTACATGTATTATTTGCCATTTCCTTCTGGGGTTTCTCTTCTGGCCCTATTTTATTTCTTTATCCATTGTCAAGAACTGGGAATGGTCTGGGGCTATTCCCTACTCCCAAACTAATAAGTTAGCCTCTTACTGTTTCTTAGATGCTGGCAGAGGTACAAGACTTTTGGGTCTGGGCCAAAGGATTTTACTATTCATGGCATGGCACACTGCACGAGCTTCATTGATTTGCATTGATTTCTCGTGTCCCGACTCAGATCCCCTGGGGATGGCGCAGGTGGGCCTAGGTAGATTCTTGCATATGCAGTGGGTTGTGTTCTAGGAAAGGAGCACTGAGCTTTGGGTATTCACCACTTTTACAGCAGGTAGAAGCAAGCCTGCTCTTTGTCAGGGGGTGGGAAGACATGCCCTCATCCCTGAAGGTGGCCCACGGCACACACAGCCCTGAGCAAAGCTCAAGGAGAGAGTGGTCAGAGCCTGCCTGCCTGCCTGGCATAGTGACCGAGAAGGCGTAGGGACACGCAGGGTCCCTGGCTTATCGCCTCTCCCAGCATTCGTGTACGTGTATCAGTGTGTGTTCATGGATTTTTATTTTAGTCGGTGGGTTGTTACCCATTCCCATCATTATTCATTTGGCCACTGGGAACCCCTTCAAGATGGCTCCTGTGTCCTTTTGACATATCGCCATAATTCTTTGAGCATTTTCTTTCTAGCACAAGATGTTTCAGGCTGCATTGGTCTCCTACGGTTGCCATAGCAAAGAATTACAAACTGCTATTTTGTAATTCAAAACGAGAAATTTGCTCTCTCACAGTTTCGGAGGCTCGAGGTCTGAAATCAAGTTCTAGCAGACCCATGCTCTCTTTGACGCCTCCAGGGAAGAATCCTCCTTTGTCTGGACCAGCTTCTGGTGGCCTCAGGTATTCCTTAGCCTGTGGCAGCGTAACTCCAGTCTCTACCTCTGTCTTCACGTGGCCCTCTACCCTGTCTCTCTGTGTGCAAATCCCCTCTCCTTTCATGTAGACACCAGTCATTGGATTTAGGACTCCCCTTGGACCTCATTCTAACTTTTTCCCCTTCAGCTTCATTGAGATGATTGACATATAACAACGTATAAGTTTAAGGTACACAACATGTTGATTTGATATACTTGTATACTGCAAAATAATTACCACCATAGCTAATACCTCCATTCAGTCACATAATTACTATTTGCTTTTTTGTGTTGAGGATGTTTAAGATCTACTCTCTTAGCAAGTGTCAAGTATATAAAAAGGTTATCTACTTCAATCACCATACTGTACATCAGACTCCCCAGTACTTGTCTTGTAACTGGAAGTTTGTGACGTTTGACCAATGTTTTTCCCTCTCCCTGCTTTTCCCAGTGAAGTTTGAAATCCTTGACATCCTGAAACTTAGGTCTAAATCAAGAGAGCGGAGGGAGCCTCTTTGCCATTGGTTCACTCAATGTAATATTTGCTGTATTTATTAGAGATGAATTTCTCAGACTTTGTTCACATTTGAGCTTTTCAGCTTGTAAGAGCTAAGAGTCCCGCTGGAGGACTGAAGCACTGGACATTTGCTGTCTGTTCCTGCTGTGCTCACACCTTGAAGGGCCGCAGGAATCCCTCACCCTGGGGAGCCTCCCCCGCCACCCCCGTGTGGGGGCTCACACAGCATCTTGTCCCGAGGCCTTGGCTTTCTCTGCCCCAGGGTGGCAGCCTGGCACATCTTCAGCTGGAGGTCACCAAGTGTGACGGGAACAGTCATACGCTAACAGAGGGTTTTTACAACAGTAAAGGCACTGCACTAGAGGTAGTGTCTCTGACATTACAAAGAAATGCAAGTAATGCCATTTCTTTGTAATGTCAGAGAACTACTTAGCACAATGAATTTTTCCCACATACCCCCTTAGATGGCATGTGTGTGTCTAGTAGGCAGGGGGCGGAGGGAAGAAAGGACATTCATGATGGCTTTGCTGTACATGTGCACATGTGTGCTTGCAGTCTGTCTGCATGGAGGTATTCACAGGTGTCGTGACCACCTCTGTTTAGAGACTTTGTCACTCTTTAACAGCTGACACTAATTCCTGCCTGTGATCACCCTTCCTCCCCTCTGAGTCACCATCTGGGCTCTGGAGAAGCAATTGCTTCTAATGGTTCAGAACCCTCTTGGTTGTACCCTGACTCCCTAGAGTGGTTGCATATCTGAAAACCTCTGAGCAACATGTCACGGTTCTCATTCAGTGGGACTTGCACTTGCATTCATGTTTTGTCTCCTTATGAGGAACAGCCTTACCTTCAACAATTCTGTCACTGTTGGCCTGTTGGAAAACAGATCTCAACTGTCCTCAGCTACCAACTCTAGTACTTAGTATCCCCTTTCTCAGCCACAAAACAGAAATATAAAACCTAAGCCAATGACTAGTACAACTTCTGACATAAAATAATCGATCATAGTTTCTTTCCCATATATTACTTTCAAGACATACTGACATAGCCTGAGTGACTTTGGAAGAACTTGGAAATTCTATGAGCAATGTTCTATCACACTTTAGAAGCAGTTAGACGTCTTTGAGGACTCACAGCAATGGGAAGCAGCACAGGTCTCCCCTCTCAGAGTGGGTGGAACCTTGGGAAGATGTGCCCTGACTTCTTCTCAGATCCAAACAAATCTGTGCAAATGACAGTTCCAACAAAATGGCTTGGTGTCAAATGAGAAAAACCACAAAGAAATCTCAGAGAAGGTGAGTGTGTGCAACCTCTATGGACTTGGTCTAGTTCCCCCTCAATTTGTCAGCTGTGCTCATGTTTGTGACACAACTGCTTATTTCAGAGCTGGGACTGCTTATTATTTCTTGGATCTCTACTAATCCTATAATTCTGTGCTGAACTGCCAGAGACATCCTTATGAGGAGTTAGAGCCAGCCGACACTGCATTGCTTGCATTTCCTCCATGACATTGAAATAGTGGGGTGTACTTTATCTCATCTCCACCAGAATGGCCATGTCCTGCAAGCCATCTAAAAACTTGAAATTCTTGGAAATACAGTTCTGACTCATTGCATTTTTCTGGACACAACTTTTTTCCTGCCATGTTTGTCCAGCAAAAATGAGATTGGAAGGAATCAGTTTCTCAGCTCAGTAAGCAAGCATGGACGGCAAGTACTGATTTTCATGAATAGGTGAGCTGCTGGATGGCAGACCTTCCCTTCAATCATCAGTGAACAAAACAGGAGGCTGCAGGAGGAGAAGGTGCAAGAGTGGGGCTGAAAGCACAGAGTCCCCAAGACACACACTGGGAGCCATGAGGGTTCTGTTGGTGACAATTAGATCACCATCGTTAATACTTCTTTCTCCTAGAGGCTATCAAGGCAGAACAGGGACAAAGAAAGGGGTGGCCTTCTGATCCTAACTGGTACCTGTTATACCCTCTACAGCAGCGATTCTCACCTGGGCGTCGGGAGGCTACTATTCTGATGTATTGTGGGAAAGGGAAGTGTGATTAGAGCCAGGAACTGTGCATAACCCAGAGTTTTCCCCATGTTTAGGTAACGACGTTGACAACCTGGTCCAGTCCATAGAAGAGTCCCATGCAAATGTGTGTCAGAGCAAAGAGTGCGTCACTACTACTGGAAGCAACTCAACATCCCTGAAGTTCAAGACCCCATAAACTTCATCAAGCCTTTACGAAGTTTGGTCCAATATTGCAAACACTGTCCAAAAGGAAATACAACTCACCCAGTGGTTTTCCCTTCCTCCTGACAACATATGCAAGTGTAGAAAAAGCCACTTACTCTTTCAACATAGTATAACTTTTCCATTTTTATCAATTCAAGCTCTGTCTCCAGGTTCCTGTAAGAATTCACGAGCACTTTGTAGCAGATGACAGTTCAAAAAATAATATCTGCGAAGTGTCACTTTGAACTGTGGCCTTCGGATCTTCTGCTCCAGGTCCACGGTCAGACTCTCCAGTTGTGCTTTTTGCTTCTTTGTAACTTGGGGCTCTCCTCCTCGCTGGGACAGCTTAGAGACAAGCTGTTCTTGGTCTTGGATTTGATGTCTTAATAGACTGATCTCTTGCTCCCTCTTCTTGAGTTTGTCTTTGCCATCCTCTACTTCTTGAATGAGGCCATTCACAGAAGATTGCAAAGTAATGTAATTCCTTTTGGCCTGGTCAAGGCCTTGCAGCAGCTGACACTTCTCAAGCTGAAGATAAGCTATTTGAGCACTCAGACCCTGTTCTCTGGCCTTCCACGTCCCATGGTCATCACCCAAGGCAGGCTGTTTGTCCTTCAGGTCTTTCAGTTGTGCCTGAAGCTTCTCCTCAACAATTTTGAATTCTTCTTTCAGCGTAATGTTTTCCTGCTATTTTTTGCAACGGATTTTCAAATGGAGATTTTCATATTTCTAATTCAGATACTCACCCTGTTCTTTCTGTAAATCTTTTGTCAGATTTTCTTTTTTTGACCTTATGTTGCCAAGATCTTTTTCCAGATCTCTAAGACTTGGGGCCATCTCCTCTATTTTTGCTTTTAACTTCTGTACCCCTGCTTTGGTGTTCTCTGCCTCCTGAGGCACATGCTCATGGGTTTCTGGAACTTCTTTAGTTCTTTCTCAAGGTTCTCAACTCTATCCCTGTGCACATCTGCCTGCCGCTTACTTTCATGCAGTTTTCCTAAGACTTGCATCTGCTTCTTTTCATCATCATCTATTTGGACTTCCAGCTTTTTGATCTTATGTTTCAGCCAGTGCACTCCCTGCATTGGGAAGCCCAGGCTCTGGTCCTGGATCTTCCCCCTTCCAGGGTCCTCGCACAAGGCTGCCACCTCCTTCATCAGCTCTTTCAGTTTTGTTTTAAGCATTTCCACTGCAGCTTTAGATTCTTCTTGCATCTGTCCATTTTCTTACTTCTTTGTTTCTAAGAGACGTTGAAGTAAAGAGAGTAACATGTCCAATTCAAACATTTTACCCCGTCTTGTAGCTGCTGGGTCAGATTTTCTTTTTCGGACATAATTGTGACAAGGTCCAATTCTGAAGGTTTCATGTGTTCTGTTATCAATTCTGTTGTGTTTTTAGGGTTTCCACCTCTGCTTCAGAATACTCAGCATGAAGAATCACCATCTCTTGGTTTTTTCCAGCCATCTGCAATTGGCTTTCAAGTTTCTCAACTTTATCCTGAAATGAATCATTCTTACTCTCACTTTCTTTCAGTTTCTCCAAGACGTTCTTCTCGTCAGCCTCCATGCTGACCCTCAGTATGTCCATGTCATTTCTCAGCTGATGCTGCTCATCTTGCACTGAGCTCAGCCTCACAGAAACCTCACCTTTTCTCATTCTTGCAGCCTCCAAGGCTTTAGGATAGTCAGGTTCTCCCCTTCCATCATGTAACTTGTTCCACAGGCTTTTGGATTCCCTCACAAGCTATTCTCTCATTATTCAACTGTCTGAATTGGTTTTTCAGTCCATTTTACCCCCAAAGACAGTGCCTGTGAGTCCTCTTCCAAACTCTGCAGCTGCTCCTGGAGGTGGGCTTTCTCTTTTAACATCTTGCTTACATCAGAGGACAAAGTCTGAAGGAGCTGTGTCTTTTTTTTCACCTCAGTTTCCACGGTGTCATGTGATACAGATACTCTCCTTGATGAAACTCCAACTCTCCTATTTTCTCCTTCATGTTTTTACACTTCGGGTGCAGTTCCTTATTTTCTGTTGACAAAATATCTAACTCTCCATGAAGCTGGTTTCTCTCATTTGTGACAACAGAGAGTTTCCTAAAGACAGCTTATGACTTCCTGTTTATTTTCATTGTCTTTTTCTGAAAGTAGCTTCTCTGTTTGAACTATCCCTAAGTCGGCTTCCACAGAGTACACACAGTGCTCAATGCTGCATTTCTCAGACTTGTTCCTCTCCAGCTCATTTTCCACATCGAGAAATCTCTCTCTCCAATGTTTGTTCATCTCGGCTACATTATCTTCAGTAACTTCTGGTGAAAATTTAGCTGTGCCCATTTCTAATCTAGAGTTGAGGCCTGCTGAAATTTCACCTCTCTGATGGAATTCTGGGTTATCACAAGGAAAGCATTCCAGTTTTCTCATTAAATCTGTTTTATTCTTTCTGAAGTTCCTCAACTGTTTTCCCCAATTCTCTGCATGTTTCAATCTTGGTAGTTAGTTCTCCTTCCTGTAAATTGAGTTTTGAGTCTAACTCTTTCATTTCACTTAGCAAAATTTCAACATTTTTGTCACATTCCTCTATGGTGCAAAGTAATCTCAAATTCTCATTTGATGCCTCTTTTACCTGCAGTTGGAGATTCTGAATAGTTAACTGAGTCTCTAGAAAATCCACAGGTACAGAAGCATTAGTACCAGAAAGTGACAGTTCGGAAATGCACCCTGCGAAGTCTTGGGCTTGGTCTTTCACTAGGGAATCACAACTGTTTTCTGGGGACTGCTCCTGAGAACCTTCTTCCACCAGCATGACTGCCACAGTCTTGGTGACTTTCTCCATTTCTGGGCTGAGGTCCTGCTGGATATCTCTGTCACAGATCGGATGAAGATCCTCCTTGGGTGTTCTGTCTTTGCTTTTCAAAGCACATTCCTCTGACCCGTTTGCGTCACAGCTGTTTCTTGTGCCCTGGAGAGCCTGTGGTTGTAATATATAATGAGAGCGCATTTTATTTTTCAGGATAATCAGAAAAGATTCAATAGGCTTATAATTGCTTTGTAGACACTGGCTTCTTGCCTCTGCTAAGTCCATCTCTTCAAATGACATAGTTCCTACCACATTCTCCCCTCTCCATCCCAATGTCAACACAGTTAAACACACATTCAGGAGGGATCCCGTCTGGGCAAGGCCCTGGCAAGGTGTTTGTCATGAAGACAAACCCTCTAGTTGGTTGATTCTCTACACTGGCACACACTTAAATTTCAAATGGTTTTTCTCTCTAGAAATAGTCCAGGTAGCCTAAATATAAATTTTCCTTTGTGATTATCAGACATGAGGCTAACCAATTCCCCATAGAATGCTCTGCTTCCATGTTAGCAGTTTTGATATTCTTCAATAGGAGAAGGCGGTGAGGTGTCACGAACAGATTGGCAGCCCAAGGACTTAAGCCTGCACTTACTACCTGGATTCTGAGAGAAACCATATGTCTGGATGTTACCTTCCTGTCATCTGTCAAACAGGGGTCAGCGGCTGTGACTACCCCTGCTGCCTCCTCACCACTTGCCATTTGCATCCTACGATGGCAGATGGAGGGAATGAAGTGATGCTCCTCGACTCTACAGCATTAGTAGTTTAGCTGGTAGACTACAAGGACAAAGTCATTAGTAACTAAGCAATTTCACATTCAATAAAGAAAGGGAGTTCTTTTTAAACAACTGATATCAAATCACAGATTTGTATTGTTGCATTCACCGATGCGAGAAACAGATGCTCGGAAACTTTCAGGATTCAAAGATGTTACTTTATTGACCAAAAGTTTAACCTGCGCAGGGGCGGACTCCCAGAGTGTCCGGAGACACAATGCTCAGAAGAGCTACAGAGGAGAGCCACTCGCAGCGGCGCTTACAAACATGTCCTTTTACATACATAAGCAAGCAAGCAAGCATTTCACAGAAGCAGATGTAGCTGTTAGCTATTGGCAGTTAGGCTACTTGTTATCCCTTAGTTTCAGGAAGTGATCTCCTTAAATGGTAGTCTACCCCATTCCTTTGTTCCTGGACAGCCAGACCGCATGGGGCTGTCCCTTTCTTCTTTAAGTTCCGTTCCCAACAGTATCAGGGTAAATTGTTAGAATATGGTTTGTTAATCTGTAATAAACTCTTACATTTGTTGCATGACTTGTATCTCTGTAACATTAAAAATAGGTGGAAAAGGCTAGAGATGGTAACATTCACATCACATTCCCATTCCTAAGCTCTAATGGAATATGTAAGTGTGATTTATTAACTCGCAAAAATGAAAACCTACAACATAGACACCCTGAAGACAACACTTCTGACTCCATAATATAATTTTGTCCAGGAGATTTCAAAAAAGATCTTCAGAAAGGTCCCATATTAGAGTATTTAAATGTAATCGCTGTAGAAATTTACCTCCCACAAAAGGTTTACTGATATTCCTAAAGTTCTTTTTTAATTAAGAATAATTTTATTACATATCCATTATATCATCTACCTTTTGAAAATATTTGTTATTTAATGTTTGCAGTAGTTTTTGAATTTGTGACTAAGCCACATTTATTTTATTCATTCATTTATTTATTTTTACTTTTTTAAAATTGATGTTCGAATACAATTGTCTCCATTTTCCCATCACCACTTCCTCCCCCAGTACCCATGCCCACCTCCCACTCTCAGTCTCACCTCCCGCTTGGCTCCATCCATGGCTCCTTCATACATGTGCATTTGAAGTTCTGGTTTGTATTTTTTAAGAATCATTACAATATATTTTTATACCCTTAACCGTTACTCTACATTTGAGTTATTTATACTGAAATGTCCTGTAGAAAGCAGGAGAAAAAAATTTTCTTGTTATCACAGAGAAACTAGGGAAAGAACATTCTTTTCTAAAATTGTGAATATTATTGGATCAAGGCTGCAAAGAGGGCATCACATATAACTCCTTTATTTCAAGGAAGGAAGAATGGAAATATAACCAATGGATGAGGAACTTCATTTTTTCAGCATAAGAAAAATGCACCAGCTGTATGTCAAGCAGATTTTTCTCTACCGCTGTTGTAGCCTATATGAGAGCACTTTCTCAACTGCACACTGCTATAAGGCCTATAATAAACTTACTTTTGCCTGCAAGCCTTTCACCCCTGCCTCTAATCTTTTCCTTTCTTTGACTTCTTATATTTTTCTATTCCATCTTCATATTTGGAACTTAATCACAGAGAAGGAGCTACAGATTTACTTTGATCATTGACTTTCTCAACTCACAGATCAATCATTACAATAGGTAGTTCAGAAATAAGTATCTTAGTACAGCAGAAAGAACACGTCAGAGCAACAGATATTGGTGAAAATCTTCAAATATCAAAATCCATGGAATCACAGTTGTTTTGAATGTTCAGAAATTGAATTCTTTTTGAACCACACCACAGAAAGATAAAGTGAATAGTGTAGGTTGGCCAATACGTCTGCTTCTTTGAATGTGTTTCTGGAGAAATTCAGGAAAGGCTGGCAAGAGGAAAGACAGTGAAGTCATTAAGACCCCTGAAAATGGTCACAAGAAAGTTTTGTGGTGGGATGCATTTTCCTAAGATATGAACTAAGTTTTTAAATCTTCACTTAATAACTTGGTCCTAACAACTGGTCCCAACAACTTGGTGGAATTTCTAAATGTTAGTAAAAAAAAAAAAAATTCAGTGAAAAGTATAGTTTTACTAACCTGATGGCTCAATAGAGTTCAACAGATGTACCCATGTACAGGTTACAGCAAGTGGCTGCATTTTTTGAGTGCCCACATTAGAAATTGAACTCAAAGCTGAATTAATTCATTTCTCTGGCAGAACTGAAATCTCACTAGAAGAACTATGGACATGAAGGGGAAAACTCCTTCCCGCTGTAGAACTGACTTGGTGTTATTGGAGTTTTAAACAGTTTTTGTGGTGTGTTACATGCACTCCCAGAGACATCTGCAGGCCGTGCAGCTTTCTGGCTTCTTTCAAGTTCAGATTTATAGCTGTTAGAGAAGGACACGAGAGGATGGCAAATCAAAGCAAAAGCGACAGAACAGCAACACCATACTGTTCCCAGAGAGGTGTAGGCTTATGAAATTCAACATGTCAGAACTTTTACCACTTCATTTACCCAATACCCATGTGACAGACATAAACTCAGTGACCTGTCTTTAAAGGGACTTGGACTATATAGGAAAACAGACATAAACCACTAATTACAATGTCATGTAGGTGATAATGAACATCTATAATAACCACACAGAGTCCAAGAAAGAGTTGGGATGTTGGGGATATATTCCAAATAAACTTTATATGCTAAGCCAAAGAGAGAGACAGGGATATAAAAGAACCCAGAACTTCAGAAACATAGGAGAAAAACTAATCCCTGAAGCATGGGTTTAAAAAGTCACAAAACCAGATGGCATTCCTTATGAAGTCATAACAGAGCACAGACTTGATCTCTGTACCACGTATTTTATGACATTTTATTTACTTATGTATGTATTTATTTTGTGTGTGTGTGCAGGTAACAGTTTAAAACATATAAAAATCAAGTTAACAATGCATAAATATATGTCTCAATACAAAGAAATAGTTAAAGTAAGCTATGTATTATATATATGTACAGAATATCCCTACCATTGAAGTTCTGAACACCTTTCAGAATCAAACAACCTAGAAGAATAATTGATTCTTGCAAGTCGTAATGTCTGACTTTAGCTTAACACGGAAATATAATGAACACCCTATTGGAATGGCTAACGTGCACCATTCCCTTTGGCATGTATGCAGTCCTCCGAGGAGATAGTGAAGACAGTGCCTGAGTGTCCCAGCTACCAGTCTGGATCAATGTTTCTTTAACTTTTTGCTCATCGGACTCACATACAGTCCCATTTTCTGGAATTTCGGGTTGTTTTTTCCTTTTAAATTTCTTGTTGTCCTTCCTTTGGTTGTGTGAGGAGGCAAGGTGTACCTTGCTTCCTGTTCTTACATCATGGACTGAAGTTTTGCAGATGAATTCTGAGAGGCCTTGCAAAATTGGTGTTTCTTTTCCCCCTGCAGAATTCATCTTTTAACCCCCCCTTTTCCTATTCTTTCATTAAAAAATTCATTTAATTTTAAATATTAAATAAAACTATATGCTGCCATTATTTGCTTTATAAACAATTGTTTCTCCTTGCTGTTAGGTAGAAAAACACAAACCACTAACACTGAAAAAGCACTAAAATAAACTGTGTTTTACTACATTTAACTACATGAGGTTGCCAAAATTCAACAGTTTTAGATCAACTTTTGAGGTGCTCCAACCGAACTTGGTAGAGACGTTCCTGAAACAGAATCAGTGGCTACTGGTGGGGAAAAGAAGCTCCTGCCTGTTGTAGACCATTCAGCCTGGTTTCAGGAGTTGTAAGTCTCACCCCATGGTGGGCCGTGTAAGAGCCTAGGGACCCACTTCTTCTGGGTCTGTTCTGTCAAGAGGACATGAGCTACTAGAAGACAAAGTTTATCTCCCTAGCAGGAGTGCTGCTTCTGCCTCATCCATCTCTGGCCTCAACTCTTGGTCGATAGTCAATGACGGGTAAGATTCCTCATGGGAAGGGCAACCTAAGCCATATACGACCACTTGGGAGGCCCACATGGAAGGACTTCGGGGACTGCAGCAAAGAGGGGGTGATGGAACCTCACCCCCCAGCTATTCTGACATAGCCCCAGTCCCCATTTCCATCTGGGAGATGTCTTCTGCTTCTTGAGCCTAATCAGCTTAAAGCCTGAAACTATGATGGAGAGCGGTGCAGCCCTGTGCAGGCCAGAGCAGTTTCCCGAGTGATGGGACATATGAAAGAATTCCTAAAGTCCTGTGAAACCTGCTTTGTTTAGAATGCACTCATTTAAATGATAAGGGTCTGAGGAGGAAATGAGTATGTCTCCCAAAGTTTTGCAACCCCCTCTCTTGACAGACACTGACTCAGATTAAGCCCTCAGATTTCTTTGACATGTTAAACCTGTATTCCTGTGTATTTGAATCCAATAAAAGCCTAGTGAGGAAGGGGCTCTGGGTCATTCTCCTCTGAGAGTTTGACCACCTCTCGTCCCCAAGCAGATCATGACTTGGTAGTTTTATTTTCATCTGTGACTTACGGGGAGGGGCTGGGTGTCTGCGGGGGGTGCCTCCCCTCCACCTGCCCTTCACTGGAAGGTCATCAGTGAGAATTTCAAAACTACACTCAACAGTTTTTGTAGTCTCGTTTTCATACTCGTTAACAGTTTTTAAACTACAGGAAACAACACTCTCAATAGTTGTTATAGTCTAAAGTTTATAGAGTTTATAAACTTTTAGGAACATCTATATCCACATTAGAAAATAAGAATATTTCAAAGTGAATGTGTTACAGGTGTATCCTAACCCTGTGAGGATGGTGGCAATGGATAACAATGATACTAGTAATGCTGACATTTAACAGTTGCTCTGAGCCATGTACAACCCCTCGCAGTGTAAAACTGCTAATGTATTGCTACCAAATGGCACTTTGCAATGAAATACAGGAATGTATGTAAAAGTGTCCTGTCCTAAAATGTTAAAAATACAAACGTTTCTGTCTAACTTATGAAAACTAATATTTCTATAACCAGCAGCCAAGGTATGCATTCCAAAGAAATGAATATTTCAGCATACTGAGGGGAGCTTCCCACTTCCCTCACGCCTGTTATTCAAAATGAATGACTAGCATTCATTCATTCCACAAATACTTGAGGACCTACAATTGCCAGCTGCTGAGGATACAGTGACCAGCTCCCTGTTCTCATGGAATGTGGCAGGGCAGACAATTAATAAGAAAACAAAACACTCCATGAGATACAAGTGGATTCCTAACATGCAATTGAAAGATAGCACTTTCCTACATGGCTAGCAAACAAAAGAAGAAATAGATCTCTGAGCCTAAGAAAACATAAACTAAATGCCATGTGGAATCCTAGGTCACATCCTAGAACAGAGAAAAGACATTCCTGGAAACACGATTCAAATCCTCATGGACTCCCTAGGTCAGCACTGAATCAATGTTTACTTCTCCTTTGGTCATTGTACTTGGGTTGAATAAATGTTAACAGTTGTTTTGGTAAGTCTACAGTCATTTGAAGTCTCCTTTTTCAAATGTAAGGGTGTGCATTTACAGACTCCACAATGGAACAATTTCCTAAAGTACTTTTGCTTTTAGCTTCTATCATTCCCATTATTTGGACAAAACTCCTCTCTTAGAACAAGAAGATACCATTCAGAAACTAGCAGTGTTCAGGCCACACTAAATTTATTTTGATAATGTCTCTAGTGTTTTGGAAGTGGAAAAGTAGTAATAAGCACTTTTTTATTGCTTCAGTAGGTCACTGAAATTGGCAAATTGACTAAGGAATGCTTAGGCTCCCTCTCAGATGGAAATCTCAGCAGGAACCTCTTCTTGATTTTGCTTCCCTCCCTCCATTTCCAGCTCAGATGCCAGCACCCAGGACTTTGATCACTCTCTTCCCAATATCCTCAATCATTCCATGTCTTCTGTCCCATAACCCTGGCCAAAAACAATCTGAAATCAACCCTCCTGTTCACCTTCTCAGCATTTATATCCCAAATGCTAAAGAAAACTAAATCGTACGACTGTGTAGATGGATCCCACTAGAAATTCCTTTCTGGTCTCCAACCCCAGCAGGATCGAGGACAGTTTTGGTCTTATTTACTATGATATCACATAGTAGCACAATGCTGGTTCATGAAACTTAATGAACATAGACAGAATCAATGAATGAAGTGAGGAGCCATTCAAGAAATTTCTATAGCACTGAGTGTTGCACTGATAGGACTCAAGCATGTCACAATTATTGTCCTTAGGTCATTTTTTTTCCCCAGTGGGGAAAAAAATTGCATTGCATAATAATTACATCATTCAAGGAAAACATTAATGCATCTCATGAATGTACACACAGATATCTCTTTAAAGAGCTTCAAACAATTACCTCTTAAGTTCCTGTTCCAATTTCTCTATTTGTTTTCTGGCTGAACTCAATTGTCCTTCTTGGATATTCACTTGTGACTCCTTGACTTGAAGTTCGTGAGAAATCTTCTGCTTAGCCTTCTCCGGGTTTTCACATATTTCCATCAAGCTTCCATTCTCCCTCTGAAGGGTTGTGGCCTCGATTCCTCATTCTCAACCTTGTGGGGGTTGTTCACAAGGAAAGAGTTCTCTTACTTCATGATTTTACCACGTAGTCTTTGTAAAACTCAGCTTGACATGGCTGATCCATTTTCTGAGAGAGGGCTGTAATCACCCAGATATCACCTGCTGAGTGCAGATATTTCTAGGACCTCACTTTAAAGTCCCTAGAGAGAGAAGTTCTACAAAGGCACGTATTGTTTATCTTGGCTGAGGCCTACACATACCCATCCTAGAAACAGAGGTTTCAGTATGCTTTCAAGAATTCAGAAATAAATACAAATGAAAATAAGCCTTCTAAATCTCCCTTCACAGCTTTCTCCAGTTGGACTGCTAAAGCCAGTATGTGTAAGGAACTGGAAAGTCCTCCCACTAGCAAAGACCTTCTAGAAGCAGTGACTGTATCACTACTATACTGGTTCATGAAGTGGTAAGAAGGAAGCACTGTTGAAGTTTTCCTTTACCAGTCCTGAAGAGATGAGGTCTGGGAATCTTAAAGTGAGAAGCCCACTCTCAAGAAGTGATAGCCATTGAGACCCCAAAGTGTTCTATATTGCCCCTTCCACAATACTAGCAGGTAAGCAGAAAGGAGGACAGAGGATGAAGAACATGAGGTAGTAAAAATGTCTCAAAAAAGACCCTGGCTGGTGTGACTCAGTTGGTTGGGCATTATCCCATGAAGCAAAAGGTTCAATTCCTGGTCAGGAGGGTACATGCCGGGGTTTTGCCTTCAGTCCCTGGTCAGGGTGCATATAGCAGACAACCAATCTATGTTTATCTCTCAAAACAATGTTTCCCGCTATTTCTTCCTCCATTCCTTTCTCTGTAAAACTCAATAAATAACATCTTTTAAAAAATATCCAAAAAAGAGACAGATCGTTACCACATAAGGGTAGCAAACCATTTTACCCTACGTTGATCAGGCCAAGGTGAAATAATTCCTGCAAACAATGAGTGGACTGTGATAAACCCCAGACTTTCAGGGCTACCTTGTGAGTTTGCTTTTGCAGCACGGCCTCCAGAGTTTCCAGTTGAAACTGCCTTTGTGGCCTCTCTTTCTTCAGCTTGTCCAGCTGGCCTTCGAGCTCTTGAGTTTTCTGTGGAGCTCTGGTGGGCAGGCCTTCTTTCCCGTCTCCCACCACCCAGCTCATTTGCTCTCTTTTGGTTGTCATTCAAACAGCTGGGAATAAACTGAAAAGAATAATCAGACTGTTAGTCTTAACTAGAGAACAAGGACACTGAAAAGTCTCAGAGAATAATGAACCTACAGAACCATTTCTAACATCAAGTTCGAAAAGTCCTTATTTCAAAACATAACAAAGCGTGCATGACATCTGTCTTTCCATCCTCTGAACGATGACTACCAATAACACTGATTGGGAAGTATGTCATATGCTAGTTGGGCGTACCCTTGCTTTCTGTTTTCCTTATTTCCCATTTTTGACTTCTTAGAGGGCTACCTGCTTCTCTACTGATCAGTTCGTTTCCATTACATAAAATATGACTATTTGGCCATAAGGTTTTGGGTGAAATAGGTCCTATAAACAGATAAAATGCACAAGCTAATTTGTAAACACTCTGCTTTCCCCTCTTCATGTCCTTAATTCCCACTGCCTCTTTGTTGCTCTTGCCCTGGGAGGTCCACAACCTGGTCACATCTCCTGGTCACAGTCCCTCGTGACACAAGAACGGCCTCACCTTCCAGTAGCTTTCATTTGTTGAATTAATCCATGAATGAACAAAGCTATTACTACAATTAGTACTATAATCACTGCAAAATGCAGGGAAGTCTGGCTGCTCACAGACCTTGACCAGGAAACAGGTACATATCCTCAGTGATTCCAACCCCAGCTCAGTTGTCTACAAGATCTGTGACCTGGGGCATGCTATTCAACTGCTCTGTGCCTTGGTTTCCTCATTATCACAATGGGAGATAATTATGGCGGCAACTACCTGAAGACTCAGAACACTTTCCCAGCTCTCTCTTTCAGCCTATGGTTCTAAGAGGCAAGTGACCCACCTCCTTCTCAGCCACATCTTAGGACATTTAAATCAGCTGGGAGGAAAAGCAAGGCAACTGCTCTTCATTCATTAGCCTTTAGCATTCAAGTGCCGAAAGATCACTCATTTTCCAGTTATTTTGGCAATGGGGGTGAGAATGAAGTCCCTCAATGAAGTCCATAGCCACTTTAGTGGTTTGCATGAGTCACCTTTTCAATGAAATTTGTTATCAGAACAACTACTAAATAGTAGATGAAAGTACTTAGAATGGTAACAAGGATTGGATTCTTATTTATCACTAATACTGTTTCACATACACAAACAAGCCTCTGGTAGTAGCCATGGTGATTTACCTTGAATGAGCCACCACCCCCACACTTACGTATTGATCTCATAAGTTCAGAACATTTCCAGTAGGTTTTCTCCAAAGCAAGGCATAGTGGAATACTCTGATGAAATCCCAATTTTAGTACGAATGAAAATGTCACGTCCTCCCCTTCCAAACGCTCAGTAAGACGTGGGTGAGCTCACTACATACCCCACAGTGAGGTCAGAACCATGGGGCCCAGGCATGGCCATCCCCAGCTGGAGGGGAGGGTCTCTCATACATGAATCGTGTATCCCCATCCTGCCACCTTTTCATAACTCCCTTACGTATGTGCCATTTTGAGGAAAGTGATAGTTTTCCTTGGCCATATGTTAATGTTTACTTTCTTCGGAAGAGAAGTTGGCTAAGAAAGGACAACTCCTCCCAAGTATAGGGGAGTTTTCTCAAATTGAGAATTCTAGAGTACTTGCTTTCTACATTAACATTGGTGCCAATGGCTTTGCTGGCTGCAAATCAATGAAGACAAGTATTTGATCATATGTAAAACATACATAAACCCATTTGAACATCATTTTCTCCCTCTGTATGATTTTGAAATATTAGGAATTTTGAAGTTAGAACCAGTTTATATGCACTAACAGGTCTTGGAGGAAAGTGCTATGTTAGCCAAAAGTGGTGTTTCCATGCTGAGGATCCCTTTTTAAAATGTTAATTTTGATTTCCTGATTTGATGATGTCACAATGCTGTTGAAAGTTTATGCCAAGTATCGTTGAATTTGAATGATTGTTCAAATTAAATAATACAGAAAAAATGTTTTAATAATGCTCTGTCAGGAAAACTAGCTACAGCCCTGATTGGTGTGGCCCAGTGGGTTAGACATCTTCCTGCAAACCAAAGGTCGTGCATCAATGCTTCTCACCCTCTCTTTCTCCCTCCCTTCCCCGCTCTCTAACAGATACACACATACACACACATACATACATTCTTTAGAAAAGAATACTTTCCCATTTTCAGTGTGTTCTATAATTTAAAAAAACCAGGCCCTTTGTCTTTATCAATAAGGAGGTATTCATTTAAAATTCTGTGTGAAGTACAGGAAAACATCAAATGAGAACAAAGGCTGCTTTACTCTGACTATGGAAGATGTTTAAGAAGCTCAGCCTAAAACATCTTACACAACTGTGTATTTCAGCACTTAGCAAAGAATAGGAGCTTCTTAAATAGTTTAAGTTGATGTTAACATGAACTATGTACATATGAAAGAATAACTAACATGAGTCCATATACATCTGTATGTAGTCTATAATAACTATAAGTTTACACAAATACCATGTCTGTGTTTCCAAGAGGTTTGTAGAAAAGCTGAGAAGAAGAACCACTCTCGTTAATTGGGAAAAACATCACACAGATTTGTGTTGATTTTCTAGAACATATGGGGCTGCTTTGGCTATTGGGTGGGAGTAGGTGGCTCCTGGCCTGAGGAGGGGCCCTACGCATCCATCTTCCCACCTTTTGTCAGAAGAGAGGCAATGAGATCAATGCACACGTCAAGTCTTTCTCTCTCTCTTTTCCAATAAGGTCCACGGAGCTACGATACTTGGTTTCATAACTTGGTTATAGTTTTTGCTTACTGAGCTTTCTTCTCTTTCCTCACCCAGTCTACTGTGGTGAACTTTTCAGCTATTTGAATGGAATCATTCTAGCTGATACAAATGGTTGAGAAAATGGAATTATTAGGACTGACTAGTAATTTCATGCCTTATACAGAGCTGACCTTCACACTCAGGTCACCTGACTCAAATTCAGCTCATGGGCCATCGCTTTGTGCATGTGTCTGCATTTGCACAGTTATGCATACGTTTCGTGAAATTTAAAAATCAATATCAGCAGCAGTGTTCACAGTGAATGAAGTCTTTGATTATATTTACGGTTACTTGTTTTTAGGGAAGATACCTTCTACTTCATCAACAGCAAACATATCTCCCATGTTTGGAATTTGTATATTGTGTTTTCTCCACGAAATATCTTTGAACTTACTCTGATAGGCTTAAATACCAAATCTGGTACAAATAAAAATGTCATTTTCTCCCCTATATTGTAAACATTTTAGTCAATATCCTTCCAGATCTAAAAAAAAAAAATCTGTGTATGTCCCACCCAAAACGTAGGAATGACTGACAGCATGTGGTAGTGGCTAATGCTTAACCTCAGCATTTCCTTGCCCCTCATGAAATGTGGGTCTGCATATAAATGTGTGTGTGTGTCTGTGTATAAAATGATACTATATATATGATTATACTATACACATAATTACATATATATACACACACACATATATCATAAATCCTTTGTATCAGTATAAAATTAAAGTGATTTCCTCCAGGGAATGTTCAGATGGAAATGGGATGTGAAAACAGAAAACCCACCTTTAATTATATACCTCAATATTGCTGAGAACATGCATTTTTGAAATATATGTCTGTGTAAACTTTTTACTATTAAGCTTTTAATATTATTACTTGGTACTGATACTAAATTAACCAGAACAGTAGAATGAATTCCCAAGTTCCCACTGTTCGGCTTCAACAATTACAAACGGATTGCCAACCTTGTGTCATCTATATTCATCTCCCCCCTGCTATCTTACCGGGAAGCTAAACCCAGATGCAACCTTTCCCTGACAAATATCTCAGTATTTAATTTTAAAGAGAAGAGAACTCTTTATTTTTAACACGAACACACGATCGATGACTACATCTAAAATATTTCATCATGAAGGAATTGATCAATGTTCAAAGGCCCTCAGCAATGGCATTGGCAGCTTTTTTGATATTAGAGTTGGTTTCTTTGAATTAGTGGTGCTTTCTCACAGTGAAAAACTTAATTTAAAAAAATAAATAAAGAGCCCAATGGAACTTTAAGTAAAGAAAGCATCTAGTAAATATATCAGATGCAAGATTAAATTGAGGAGAGCCCCTAGAAGCATCAGCAAAGAATAGGCTAAATAATAAAAAGGAAATGAAAAGAAACCTGAGGAATCAGGTAAGTCTTAGAAGAGTGAAAAGAAATTGGAGGGGGCCAATCCTTCAAGCGGTACTGACCATGAATTTCCCAAGGTCACACAGCTAGTCAATAGCAAAGATGGGAGGTCAGCCCAGGCGATCTAGCAGGAGCATAGAGCCTTAGCTTTCATTCGCTGTCCTAGATCTACTCTGTCAGGTGCCAGTCTGGAGGTGGAGAGTTCAGTGAGGGATACGGCCTAAGGTGGGGAAATGATGAAATAAGTAAAAAGAGGGTCAGTTCAGGAACTGAGGAAGACTGTGGGTCAAGAGTGGGGATAAGTCTACATGTGTCCACTCAGTGTAACTAAGGTCCTTTAAAACAAACTTCAAACCCCCCAAACACAGAAACCACATCTAAAAATAGCACCCAAAACAGACAAATTGCTTCATTTCTTTATTCCCCAGTTTCTTCATCTGTCAATGGGGACTGTCACCCCTACCTCCTAGGGCTGTTATGAAGATTAAATAACATAATACATGTAACATTCTGAGCACAGGAAAATAACCACATATGCACACATAAAAATAAAATATTTCATTTATTCAAACACAGAATAATACTTGTTGGTGATCTTTTATGCACCTGGCAGTAGCATATACAGGTGAACCAAACAACCAAAAACCTCTACTGTGATGGAGCTCCCTCCTATGTCAGGGAAAGAGCAGGAGCTGGGGTTTTACCTGGGGAGCCTGCAGGGACTTCTGTATCTTTAATCTTAATCGTGTTTTGTCCAAAGTTGAAGAGAGAAATGGCTTTTGTATTTTTGGGGTTTTTGGGGGGGTGGGGGAAAGGGTCCAGTCTAGGCTCCATGATGCGATTTTACTGCTCTGTGACCCTTGGTGGGATCTGTAATTTCTTCATGCCGCACTTTCCTTATGCAGGTAATGGAGATAACACCAGAGCACAAAGTGCTTTCCATACTTCCTGCGCCACAGAGAGGCGCTCGCTAGTTTTCTCTGGAAATCCAGCAAGTCCACATTGCAGCTATCTAGCTATTTCTTTGCAAGTTTGAGAAACTGATCTTACTTCCCTTGAACCTCCCCCTTCTATCCCTTTGGAGTCTCCTCTACTCTGGATGCTTTTGGAGATGATCAAATGCTCAGGAAGTCAGTCACCACAGATTTGTACCTCATGGGCACAACAAGTGCTGCTTTTGGGTTTCCGGTTCCCTTCTCCAAGAGGCCCGGAATTGCGCTATGAGTTGTGGACAGTGAAGTAATTGGGAACAGTATCTTGTGCGAGGATGACTTCAAATACCCTTTCCAACCTAGGACAGGTTGAAAAGACTGGGCTTGAGTCCTGGTGAGACAGCAGGTTCCTAAGGCATGTTCTTACTTCTGCAAAGGAGGGCAGAAATGCAGCCCAACTCGTTCATTCTACAGCTGCCCAAGCCAAGGCCCTCAGGCTGGAATACTCCTCAGTCATCCAATGGGTCACCAGCAGGGCAAGGCCTACCAACACCCTGGGTCTCTCTCCAGGCTCCCTGCTTTTCCAGCAAACCAGCTGTGTCTCATGAACTCCACCTCAGAAAGTGCTAAGGAACTTCCCTCTTAATGCCAACCCAGGAAGGCTGGGGCAAGTTTGTGGCTTGGAAAGAACCCAGAAAACGACCTCTTCGGACTTCCAGCACCCAGGCAGCAGTGGGGCAGGGTAGGGGTGGTGGGTGGATTAAGACAGCAGGACCCCTACCCAGACGTTGGCGTTCTGGAGAGAAAACTCTGAGATTGCCTGTTGGTGAAGCCACCTGGTATCTCCTGGTCTACTTTCCCTGTGCAGTGTCTGCATGGGGGCGTCCTGCTTGGAGAGTTCCCCAGTGTAGGACGGACTGGGCTTTCTCCAGGCCCGGAGTGGGCAAAGTGCTGCCGCTGCCCAGCCTCTGCTGTTTGCGGAGGTCTCCGTGGGATTTTTCCATCTTCCCACTTTCAGCCCCTGCCTGGAGCCGCGCGAGTTTGGGGTGGCGGTAGTCGCGTTTCCTTCGCCATTCTGTCTACTCTTTCTCCAGGGAGTTCAATCCCGTCCTCCCTCCTTAGCCCCCACCTTTTCAAACGTTTTCTGAACCTGTCACGTTAAAAATGCGCGAGTTCTCCCGGTCCTGCAGAAGGAGCTCCTGCAGCCCGGCTCTCCTTGGATTCCAGCGCTGTGACTTCCTGGGGACTGCAGGTCTGCAGCTCCCCTGCTCCGGATCCACGTCTCCGCGCTCCCTGCGGCCGGCCGCTCTAGGCAGCTTGCCACCAGTCCTCGGACCCGTACCCAGAGCTGCCTCCGCCTCCAGACCCTGAGAGCTGAGGGGCCGGGCACCTGCTGGTTGGACTCAGGTCGCCAGGCACCTGCTGCGTCCCCTTGCATTCGCAGGGCGCCTACCTCCTTCCTCTCTGGTCTCCTAACCTTTCCTGCCGCGACGGATCTCCTGGCCGGTAAACCATCTTCCCAACTCTTCTTCCCCAGCGGGCACTGAGGGCGCTGCGAGCACAGATTGGGAGCCAGTTGCTGATCTCCTGCACGCTCAGCTGCCAATCCTGTGGCAACGTCCTGGGCAAGCGGCAGACACTACCTGGTTTGCTGCCGGTCTTTCCCTCCCACTTCATCCATCCTCTAGGCCCTCTAAGCCTCCTGTCCCCTGTGGGGCGACATCCCTGCCTGGGCTTCGGGCTCTCTTTTACTCCTGCTCTACGCGCCCCTGTGGACAAGACTTGCTCTCGGATCCAGGCGAAATCCTCCCTCCCTTTCCGCCTCCCACTCCTTCCCTTCGCCCCTTCTCTGCCAGCCCCTGGAATCAATTCCTTGGGGGAATTGGGGCTCCGCTGGCGCGGCGGACGGATGGCTTTATTGAGCGCCACTCCAGGGCTCCATGGGAACCATGTAAAAGCAGGTAAGTGCCCTATGGAGCAGGGGAGTCCTGCTGGAGGTTGAGGACCAACTGGGTGCCCGGGGCGCCTTTCGCAAAGGCTGGCAAAGCCAACTTGGGGTCCGAAGCTGGGGATGCTGCGAGGGCAGCTGGGGCGCCAGGTGTTCTTGCAGCAGGAGTTGACCTAGGCGCAGGGATCCACCTTCTGTGAGGCTCACAGATGGTCTGGGGAGTTAGGTGGAAAGGTGAGAGCTGTCTGCATTGCTTGTGAGTAAATCCACATACTTGCCCCCTGGTCCTTATTCCCTTCTGCTTTTTGGACCTGAGAGAGGGCCTCAGAAAGGCATCTGGGGATGCCCAGGGGCTGGGGAGAGGAGGAGGTAGGAGGAGGTAAGACCAGGACATTGCTGCCTCTCCAGCCAGATAGCAGCATGGCTCCCAACCCTCTTCTGCCCCACAGAGGGACAAGGTCTTGGGAGGGCGAAGAGTTTTTATGCAGTCTGTGTTCTGACCCTTCAAAGTCTGGCAGGTCCAAGGTATTCCCACAAACGGAATAATGTTCAGGGAACCCTTGGGATGTCTGGCATGCCTTTATTTACAAGTGGGTGAGCCATGCAAGCTGCGAGCTGCCTGCATATCTGCATGTCTTATGTTGTTGCCCTTGCTCCCCAGGGTATCCCCCAGCGTGGCACCTGATCCCTTGCCCGTCTCTCTCTAGTGAGAAGGCCCTATTTGTTTAAGTATTGGAGGGGAACAAAGCCAGGAGAGTGCCAGAACATTACATAACATAACATAACATAACATAACATAACATAACTTACATAACATAATTCTGCACATGTGAGCCCACTTTGTCTTTCGGGAACATTTTCTCATAACCCATCACTGGTCATCAGGCCCTTCCAAGACTATGGGAACAGAGCTTCCCTTCATTCCCTAGACACCTGGGTGAGGAAGCCAGATTGCCTCCACTTACCCTAGAGTCCACCATACAGTCTACATGAAGATGTACATGAAGGTGTCTTCCACAAGGTTCTCTTGGCAAGGAGGGCAGAGCCCTGCACCCATACCCACAGCAGCAGTACAGGCTAGAGCAACAAGCAAGCAAAACACAAGCATTGCCACCCAGGTCAGCAAGAGCCCATCACCATTCAGTGGTTAGGAACGCCCACCATTCCTGTAAAGGATCGCCTGCCAGGTGTTCAATGCCATGGGCCTCAGAGGCTAATGCCCATAAAACTAGACTAACACTGAGGTGGACATCAGGGACATATATACAGCATTCTGCCCCTACTAGGGCACGCAGCCCACCTTGGGATACAGTAAGCATATCTGAAGCCATAAGATTTTGCAAGGCTGCTTTCCTTATTTGATACCCTTCCTCACTGAAGAAGCCTAAGGAATCATGTGTTGCATTCAGTGCACAGTCAACTTGCAAAGCCAAAGCAGTTATATCAGTCTTAGTGACCAGAGAAGCAGCAGTTTGAAGAGAAAAAGCTGCTAATGGATAATACCACCAGAGGGTATGCTTTACCCAGTGTCATGCTTTAAACGCTTCCCAATTTATTGGCCTGCTTACAAGAGTTTTCTAAACTGGAGCAGGCAAATAGGGCTATGCCCAAGTATAATGACAAGTCCAATGTCCAAGCAGGTAAGGCCACCCATGTGAGACACACAGCCAGAGGACTCCCGTAGGACCTGCAGCCCACGCATCATCCTGTACCTCCCCAAAATGCTCTAGAGTCTGAGTCCAGCCCACCTGGGCTTGTCCTTTGGGCTTGTGAATGCAAAGGGGAGCTGGTCAGCCAGCTCCATGGCCTCAGCTGTGAGCCACCCCAAGCCATCCCATGTGAAGTAGCTGCCTAAGGGATGGGCCGGTCAGACCACTGCTTGGCCCCATCATAGGTGTCAGTGCCGGTGGCGTTCCACAAGGGATGTTCACTGTTCCTCTAGTTTTGAAGCCAAGTCCACCTTCAGGCAGAAGCAGGAGAGATGTGCCATGGGAGGCCAGCCGACGTGCTCAGGGGAAGCTCAGTGCTGACCCAGCATGCTGATTGGTTAGCCACTGAGGCATAGGTATGAACCCACACCTGGAAGGTGTTAGCTGCACTCTAAGGGCAAAAAGACAGAGCAGTTATAGGCACCAGTAAAGGCAAGTCACGACCCTCAGGCAATATACAAGCCAGCTTCTGGTCAGCTCTTAAGACAATGGCTGGCAGTGGGGGTCCCCGTGTGCGTGAACACCAGAACTTTGGTGCCTCAACTGGGAGTTCAGCATCTACTTGCTATAACGGGAGAACTCATAATGAGCCGTTGGGAAATCACAAAGGTGCCACCGAGAAGCATTCCGTGGTCTGCTGGCCCTGGACATGTCACCTTTAAGACTGGGGGCCATGTCCCAACCACCCAGGGCAGCATTTGTAAGTTTCTCTCCACCCCTTGGACCCAAGGGGCAACAAAAGCCACTCCATGCATGTGGGGTGCGTTTATTCCCTGAGGTCACGTTCAAGTGCTTGTTTGCCATCCCTCCAGGCCCTCCAGAGCAGGCAACAGAATACCCCCTTGTTTTCCCATGCCTGATTTCAGCAAAGCACCCTTAGTCTGTACCTGCATCTGAACCTCCAGGAGCCATACATAGACTGCTGCCCTCAGGGAACTCAGCTCCTTCCCCCCACCCACCCATTTCCCCTGAATAGCTAACTATGAGAGGGGAGAGGGATTGCATCAGCTCATCTGCTCAGAGTCTTTTTACCAGGGCCCAGAGTGAAACCTTCAGTGCTTTGTTACTTCTCTGCCTCAGTGTTCCTGGAACTTTGCAGAATCAGGGAAGTGCAGTCTCCTCTTCTTCAGTGCTCAGCGCCTTTGCTCCCTCTCCTGGCTCTGGGAATTTCACTGCCTTGAGAAGAAGTGTAGTCTCTTTCTCAGTCACAGCTTGCAAAGCTGAAAGAAACACCCAGTGCACGGTCTCCACAGCTGCTCTGGCACTGGGCTTTTCTAGGGTCTTCCCCACCACCCACAGGGCTTTTGCCACTGTGTCCGTGCACCTCTGACACAGGCCAGTCATGGGGTGGGAGGCCAAGCTTCCAGGAGCCTGGCCACCGAATACTACCTGCTGGTGACCGGCCAATCCAAGCTCCCCTCCAGGGCTGCTGGCTCCATAGCATTCTGTGAGGGAATGCTGACAACTACGCCAATTTTGTTATGACCCCTTAAAGGCTGGGCAAGTCCATGGTATCTGCGCAGACAGCATAATATTCACGGAGCCACTGAGATGTTGGGCATGCCTTTACTCACGGGTGGGTTAGCCATGCAAGTTGTAAGCTGCATGTCTATCTGCAAATGTCCTGCCATGGCCCTTGCTCCCCAGCGTGGCTCTCCTTGTGACACCTGCTCCCTTGAGTGTCTCTCCCTGGTGAGAAGCCCCTACTTGTTTAGTACTGGAGGGGAACAAAACCAGAAAAATGCGAGAACACTACATAGCATAATTGTGCGCCTGAGAGCCCACTTCATGTTAATGGAACAGTTGATCGAATCCAGTCTCAAGGCTATGAGAATACTGGTTATCAGGCCCTTCCGAGGCTGTGTGAACACTGCTTCCCTTCATTACCCAGATACCTGGCTGAGTAAGCCAGACTGCCTCCACTTACCCTACACCATCCTACTAGGCTCTGGACGTGCCACCAAGCTCCTGGGCTTCTTGGTCCCTACTTGGGTAGTCAGGCTGGCTCAAAATTTGTGGCCACACAATTTCAGACTAGGTCTCCACCTCAAACTTTCTAACTTGTGTGTATCAACAACTTCTGAGCATGGTGTTAACACACTCCCTCCCCTTTCTTCCTGGCATGACCCCTAAGTCTGGATGTTGAATACATGCCAGTGGGGCTCCCACCTTTTTGAAGGAGCAGAGAGGTACTCTGACACTACCTCCATTTCCCTTTCCCTTCTGTTCCTGTCACCCCTACCCAGAATCTAAGGAGATTGTGCAGTTTTCAGGAACTGGCTGGTGAGAAATCTCCAGACTGCACACTGTGTATGTGGTTCCAGGGTTTCCACCAATGTGCTAATTTAAAGTGTGTTAATTCCTCATGCATTCCACAAACCTTGCATTAAACTTCTCCGCTAGGCTAGAAACAAGGGATTAAAGATGCTATAAGCAGATCTCACTGCAACCTCGTGGAAAAAACACAAATTCTTGAGAATCCAACGGGGAATTGCAGTGTTGTGAGAAGTGCAATGGAGGGAGTGATGTGTGCACCCAACTCACCTGGGGGACAGAGGAAGTGGAAACAGCTTGCGCAAAGTGAAAGTCACCCAAAAAAACATGACTGAAAGGACAAACTTGTCTGGAGGCCCGAGTGGGATTCATGGGCAGTGTTACAGGGAGAGCCTTTAAAGAGAAAATACATCAGAAAATAAAGTGGGAGCATGTTACCCATGACAGGAGCCAAGTTTATTCCGGAGGAGCACAGGCTCTCCTTTTGGACATCCCTCGGAGCTGATGCTGTTTCTACTGTGCTATGAGCAGCAGCTGGGTGACCATCTAAATGGTAGTTGGCACTAATTGGCCCATGCTGGGTTTCATTAGATAGTACTGATCCCCTTTGCCAGAGCAGCCTGACTGCCATAGGTTATTGATTATAATGCCACATCACAGACTCTGGTATGAAAGTTACCCATCTTTTGCTGATGGCATGAATAGTTTGTGCCACAGCAACGATAGCCTTGATGCCTGGAGCTCAACAACATAACGCTCTTTCCCCCAATCTGAATGGATGACCATGCTGAGCAGGATGAGTTTATGCCCCTGTCTCTCTGTTTGTGAGAATATGTGCTGCTTTGAAAAGTCATTATTGCTGCTGCAAAGTTGTAAGGACTCCATTTCCTTGCTCTGAAACTTTCTAAAAACTGAGTCTCTTCTGTCTGGTTGTTGTGTAGCCTGGTGTTCCAGGACCAGATGACCCTGCCTAGAAAAGTCCCTTCTAGTGCAGTAGCATTCTCTGCCTGGTTTGCCTGCAAGGGTGCCTTTCCAGTGAGCTGGAGTGGCGTTGCAGGATTGTTTATAGTGGCTGAGTCCTGGCCGAGGTGGCAGAGGGCCAGCTTTCTGTGACGTCAGGCCAGTACATGGGAGTGGGAAGAGCACACTGATTTCCTGCAGTCTCTGGTGTTTATCCAAGCCCCTGCAGAAACACCTTCTCTTGCCTTGAGAATGGCCCCTTGATGGGAGTTTGCCTGAAGGTCTGGGACCTGCATGAGAGAAATGGCTGGAGAAAAAGCTTTCTTGCTAATCTCAGGCACCTTCCAGGCTTCTGTCATTGGCTTACACATGTAGTTTCTAGAAAGAGTTCATTATTCGGGTTTGCGCATTCTGTGTTGCATGGCCAGCTGAAAGGGAAAGAACAGTTAAGGCTATTTCAATGTGGAAGAAATGAAAGAATTCAGAGAACAATCAGATTATTTTAGGAGATTTCTTACTTGCCCTGAATGGATGGGCCAGGGGTCAAGAACTCTGATGACGTTTCCCCCCAGCACTTTCCAGCCTTATTAAGGACTTAAATTTTTTGCTCATGAAATGGAAACCAAACAAAAGCCCTTTCAATGCACATTGTAGCCCACCTGCATTTCATATTTTCATCAAACATAAGCCCTTTCATTGCACGGTATAGCCTACCTGGACTTCATTTTTTCATCCCTTTCCATGTTCTATCCTGCATTTGAACTTCTTTGCGTCGTCACCAGGTATTGTGTATCTTTTTTATTTGTAAATTAATTTTTAGAGAGGGGGTAAGGAGGGGGAAGGAGACAGACAGGAACATCAATGTGTGCTTGTCTCTATGTGCACCCAAGGGGCACTTGGCCCAAATTCAGCCACAAGCCCTGACTGGGAATCAAACCAGCAACCTTTTGGTTCACAGGCCAGCACTCAGTCCACTGAGCCACACCAGCCAGGGCCATTTGTTCAATTCACACTGAGCCTCAAAACAGTGCTATGAACTTTGTAAGAGATAAGGTGGGGAAAAGAGATTAGGCAAAATACTTAATTAGCCAATTTAATTATTGCTGCTTGCACTGATTAAAAAAGAACAAAGGAAAGAAAAACAAGTTATGGTTAAAAGAAGGTTAAGATTAGTGTCTTAAATAAGACTAATCCTCAGGACTTGATCTACCCTTCCCCTGTCTGAGCCCCATGGAGGGCTTAGTGAGTAAGGTTTTGTGCCTCAGTGTTCTCACCTTAAAAATGGGTATTTGAGTATATTGTTTTAGTCATTCATTTACTCAGCACTTATTTCATTTTTTCAATTTATTCATATATTCAGCATTTATTTCATGTCCAGGTGCTGGGAATCAGTGATGTCTTTTCAAAGCTCCTCTGTTCTTGAGAGGCTGAGAGTTTACCAGATTACCCCCAAAGGGTCCCTATTTCTTTCCCATGGTTTGGTTTCCTACATATTTGATGACCTCATACTATATTCCAAGCATTCTTCTAAGCAGCACAGGAGGGAGAAAGAGCAGGAGGCAGAGGAAGGGGGGAAGGAGACAAAATACCATAACCTCAGAAACTTGCTGGAGAGAGAGAGAGATTTAAAAAAATATGGAGGAGCTCATGAATGGTCATAGCATAGAATGTCATGACCTAAAGGAATTGCATGGAGGTGGACATGCCATCACCTGGCAAGTTATCCCTGGCAGAGAGCCAAGCATGCACGAAGCCCTGAAACAAGGGGCCCCACTCCTTTGAGGAATAGCAAGGAGGCCAGAGAGGCCTGAACAGGGTGTTGGGGGGTGAGATTAGATGAGTCAGGAACATGAAGGGTCAGCACATGACGGCTCCTGTGAGGACATTGACTTTCACTGGAAGGTAGAAGGAAGTCCACTGGAGATTCTGAGCAGAAAATGAAATAATTCCACTTAATTTAAAGGAAAGGCAAGCACAGAATGAGAGAACCTAGTTAGGAGATGACTGCAAAAATCCAAGTAAGCCCTGGCTGGGTTTCTTGGTTGATTGGAGCATCCTCCCAAACACCAAAAGGGTGCGAGTTCGATCCCAGGTCAGTGCTCATGCTGAAAACAACTGATTGATGTTTCTCTCACATCAGTTCTCTCTCTCTCTCTCTCTCTCTCTCTCTCTCTCTCTCTCTCTCTCCCCCCCCTCCCCTTCCCCCTCTGCCTCTTTATTTCTCTCAAATCAATGGACATATAGTCAAGTGAGGATTAAGAAAACAAATCCAGACAACAGATAATCGTGCTTTGGACCCTGATGGAGACGGTCACAATGGAGTTGGGAGGAAATGGTTGGATGTTGTGCTTGTCTATGTGCTGGAAACTCTTTATATGGTGGCGTACATTCATGTAGCAGTTACCAAACTGCTGCACTCTTCGATAAAGAGGAGCAAGTGCTATCTAAGAGCAGTGACTTTGTTCTTCCTCTTTGTGCCTAAGCAGAGTGCTCCTCAGCCCTGTAGTAGGTGCTTATTAAACACTGTTGGAAAAATGGATGAATTTAGGACAGAATGGAGAGCTCAGAAATAGAAGCAGCACAAATATAGTCAACTGATCTTGAAAAAAGCTCAGAGATAATTCTCTAGAGAGGGTAGCCTCTTCTACAAATGCTGCTGGAAGAGTTGGACCTTCCCCCCACAAAAAATAGTTGAAACATTTTGTATCTTTCACAAAAGTCAACTCAAAGTGGATCATGGACCTAAAGATAAAACACAATACTATAAACTTCTAGAAGAAACTATAGGAGAAAGGTCCTTTGGGCTTGGTGATGAGTGTTTAAATACAACATCAAAAGCATAATCAATGAAAAAAAATTCTGGTAAAGTAGAGTTCATTGAAAGGAAAAAGTTCAGCAAAATCCCATTGCATAAAGACAACAATATGACAGAGAAGCAGAAGCAGCTGTCCAATGAGGGATGGCAACAAGTGCCACCTGGAGCACAGAAGTTCTCCAAGGAGACCTCTCCCTTGCACCTCGGAAGAGCCAACTTCAAGCCACAGCAGCTGCCCCTAAGACCCTTTGGCAGTCATGAAGAGCAAGGTGGCAAAGAATGTTTCAATCAATTAATTCTGTTGTTTCCACTGGGGCTGCTCCTCCCCCTGCTTGGTGGTGCCGATTCTTATCCTTGCCTGTGTATGCCCATCCTGGGAATTACGAGGTGTCACAAGAGTGGGGCTGACTCCACTCTTGTATACACCTCTCTTCCTGGGATATGATGGGGGCAGGGCAGCACAGAACAACATCAATGCTCAATCACTGGAAATGGAAATTTGTAGATTCTTTTTTTTTTTTCTCTCTTGAAATGTTAGTATCAAGCCTGGTCAATAGGTTATGGCAGAGAGACAAATGGTTTCTAGAACATGTTATACACTCAGACACATTTGGTAGACATTTTGAAAGGTGAAAAATAGTTGATAAAAATGTATTTAAAATAGTTGTGTCACCTCCAAACACAGAAAGCAACCGCCATAATCTGTGTCAGTCAGGCTCCAGTGAAGAGACAGAAATGACGTCAGTTATTTAAACAGAGTGAATGGAATAAAGTATTGTTAACTAAGTGTTCTAGAACTGAAATACCAAAAATAATAAAAAAAAAGGAACACAAGCATTCACAAAGAAGAAGCAATTGCCATGCTAAGGCTTAGGCACATAAGGAAGAGGTGAAAATCACTGAAGTAATGGAGCCTTTGAGGAACTCATGGAACCTGGAGGTAGGCCTGGGTGGCTCTCAGGGAGCCTGCTGAGGCGGGTGAGTGTTGGGGAAATGGTCAACTGTATCCCCATGCTGCTACCGAATCGAGAATGCCAGGCCAGAAGGAAGAGTGAGCCTCGGGGTTTGCTGAGAGCAAGAAAACTGGGAGGACTGAGTGCCTTCCTCTGCCAACTCTCCAGGGTCCCTCTGACACCCATGAGCACCCATGACTCCCTATCAGGGAGTCCAGTGGCAAAGCAGAAATGTGGCTTCCAGAGCACCCATGGCCTTATGACAAAACAAACAGGGAAGCAGGTGTGAGGGCAAGAGAAAACCACCTTATGAGGGATCCTTCTCCCAAGGACCATTGATGAAAGGGAGGAAAGTTTTGTAAGCAGAGAAAGGAATGTTAAAAAATAAACTTCAAAAGTTAAATAGGCTGAACCTTCCTCCTGAGACCTGTCATATTTTTCAAAACACCTTTGGAAAACTATTGTTCCCTGACAAGGCCGATGGAAAGCAGTCTGACATCTTTGCTGATTCCAAATGTGGGAGGAAAGGATCCATTCAGGTCCACTGTGCTGCACGTGGGGGGCCGCATAAGGTCACCTCAGTCAAAGGGAGAAGATGAAGTACATACAACCTCCTGGGCTTCGATTCCTTGATCTTCCTGTGATACGATCCTTGAAGTGCAGGCCATCGTTATTTTTGTCCAAGAAAGATGGAAAAGGAGCTGGAAGTACACGGTTAGCAAACTAGTGGGACGAAAGTGCTTTTCTGGGTACCACTGTCTTAGATAGAAGACTAGCTCTGTGTATTCTGAGACAGGTTAATCATGCGGGATTTTCCCATAAGACACTCACCCAGTCCATCTGCTGCAACAGCTGTTGGCCAACATTTGATTGCTTATGAAGAACCATTTGGTCTGGTTTTGTGAAAAAGAAGCCCAAGAGGATGGGTCTTGGTACCAGCCAGGGCTGAGGCTGGGAAGTCAGTCCACCTCTGTCAATTTTTTTCCCTTCCACATCCTGATAAATGGGAAAGGCCAACTGGCTTCCAGGTGAGAATCGTCACTGAGTCCTCCTAGGCTGGGCCCTGTGCTTGACTGGGAAGAAGAAAACTGCACTGGGACACTCTTTGTCCCCAGGGAGTCCTAGAATTTAGATGAGGACATAGAGATGTACATAAAAATACAGCATATGTGACATTGTTGGGATTGAGTGCTAACTGAGTGAGTCACTAAGTCACTGCCAGGAAGAGCCAGTGACCAAGAAGCCTGGTCAGGGAGGACTGCACACAGGTGGGGCTTACCCTGGGCCTGGCAGGATAGGCCAGACCTAGGGGTCAGAAAGAACAAGGAATGGTGAAATAGAGTGTGGAAGCAGGAATAGCCATGGTGGATTAAGGCACCCTAAACCCCTTAATTTGCATGGACCGAATGTTTCCTCTAAGGTAGAGTGGAAGAAACAATATTTTGAGAGGTGATCATGGTTACTGCAGCCTTAGAAATAAAACTCATGGAATTCTGGAGTTTTCTTCTTTTATGAAAATCTAAAAGACCACCATTGCAGTCTTGAATTTCCAGCTGGAAAAAAGAAATCTGTGTGCAATCATAGTTCTTCTCCTTTTTCAATCAGTCAACTATAGAGTGATCGGTAACCACCGCCAGAAGCTTCCATGCAGGGCCCCGGGTGAGGGGTTCCAGAGTCTACAAAGGATTTTAGGGTGAGTGCTCTTTGGAGAGAGTGGACTGGAAGAAGATCAGCAATCAAAATGCAAAGCAGTGGTCGGTCACCTGGAAATCATGGGTTAAGACAGTGCCGCCTGCTGGGTTTCAAGGACTGAAATGTGGGGAATATGTTTGGAATATGGCAGTGATGTGCCCAGCCAGAAATGGGAGTTCAGTAACAAAAAAAGGAAGCAATGAAGAAAAATGAATATCAGGGACAACTAATAGTCAGTGAGATAGTGACCCAAAATTTGACATAAAATATCTGATTGAACATTTAAGCGAGGTATTCCATGAAACAGGACTGGAAGGTGAGAGAGTGAGGGTGGAATCCAAGTTGACCGAGAGGAATTCTGCCTGCAAGAGTGGCAGAGGGATGATGCAGTTGATCAAATAAGGAAATGGGAGATGGAAGTAAAGAGGAACATAATAGATTTTATTTTAAGCTGGCTGGGATCACTTTTCTCTGTCATTGGGGATTAGCTACATCTTTTCACTTTCCTTCTAATTGTCTCCTAGCCTCTGGGAGATTGGACAGAATGAAGAATGAATGAAGAGGGTGGTCATAGAGGAACTTGCTTTCCAAGATTATGTAGGACTAGGGAGTAGGAATGCAAACAAGTCCAAGACATTGGTGTTCTAAACCCAAGTGGCACATGCTAAAACTATTGATAAGGATTGGAATAATTGGACTGGAGGTCTATACTAGCTTCTTGTAAAAAAGCTGAGGCTCTGTGGCCATGCCTGGGAAATAGGTGGGGCGCATGAAATAGCAAGGAGAGCATGGAAGTGGCCCTGTAGGCCTACGGTTGTCTAACCAACACCTCTGCAGGGAGTGGCTGTGAGAACCAGGTCCAGGGGCCTCCTGCCTGGGTCCGCGGTCCTCCACAAGACCATCGAACTCCCTGTACTTGAGCCTGGACGGCAAGATAGCCAATATTTCTTGGGGGTGTTCGGGTTCCAATTTTGCATTGCTTCCCCGCCCTCAGCTCTTCTCTCTGCTAAGTGTTCCTTTTGCTGGCCTTGTATTTCCATGTTTCTTTTTCCCCTTCACAGCTCATCTCTCAGCATTTCCTGCCCTATCATGACCCCCAATACACTCATGACCAGTTACTGTCAGGTGACCATGGTCAGTAACTGGTAGCTAGACCTACCAGTCTTAAAGGGCCCCAGAGCTCATTTACCTCAATAACTTTTAAAAATATTGTGGAGACTAGAAACCCATTAAAGTGTAAATATATGAAGCCAGAAAGATGACATAATTTTTTTCATTTTTTTCAAACTTAAAAGTAATTAGAAAGAAACCACAAAGTCCAGAGGAAACCTGGCAAACAGCCACTGTCATAGAGTGAGCATGTGCTTGATAACTCTTCCCTGTGGATGTGGTGGGAAAAATTACCTGAGAAAAAATGTGTTTTTTCAATATGTCTATTATAAATAGAAACAATTCTTGAGTTAAGATGAGTTAGTACACAACATTGCCTTCTTTTTCCTAAATTTTCTGTCATTATTACCATGACTTAGAAGATATTTTGCTCTTCCGGTGACCACTGCAGAGATTCTTCATCTATATGTCTAATTCAGTGCCCCGGGCCCTCTAATTCACTTTCTTATTAAATTTCTCTCTAAAATTCAGCCTTTCTGCCAAGTGGTTAATTGCCTCTAATGTAATATGGTAGGTCTCCCACCTATTGTTACTTAAAGAAAATATTTTGGAATGATTTGGAAAGATTGTTTTCCTCCAATTTTGTGGTTTCGTACAATGAATCTAATTCAAGGAGATTGTAGATATGAAGAAAAGGAAAGTGGCAGAAAAAAGGAGGAGTCCTTAAAACTCTGACAGATTATATATGAGGATGATTTTTTAAAAAAAAAATTTAAAGCCCAAATTATGTAAAAGGCACCCACTGCCATGTTTGAGAGCTACTAACAACAGAGCACACACAGCGGCAGTGAGTGCGTGCACTCACTTGGGGAAAAGTCTGGTGAGAGAGATGGAGTTCTGTGATCCTACCACCAGCCTCTCTGGGTGTCATGCTCTATGTGTCTGTCCCATTGCTCTTCCACTACCTTGCACACAAGAGATACATCGTCTGAGGCTGGTCACCTCACCATGGCTTCCCTACTTGGGTTTCCAAGTTGTCACGCGTCTTCAGGGTCAGGACAGAGAGAGAAGGGATTGTCCCTCTGAACAGAACTCGGGTCCCAATTTTCTGAGTGTGGTTTAAATGTGCTACTCATTCTGTGAATGATCATTTCTATGAAAAATATGCAAATAAATATTCACAGTGACTGACCCAATGGTCTATTTTTTATTTTTATTTTTGTAATTTTTAAAAAATTGTTGTTCAAGTAAAATTGTGTCTATTTCCACCGAGCACCGATGCTCTATTTTTTAAAAGCACCATTCTGGGGAGGTGAGGTATAGATTTTAGGATATCGTGTGAGATGCAGAAAAAATATTCCCTATTCAGAATCTCAACTTTTCATCTCCAAAGTGATAAAGAAAACTACAGAATTAAATCATATTGTTACAGTAGAAAATAAAGATGCTCCAAAAGGCATTTGATTTTTGAACTGTAGCTATTAGAATTGGAAGTACTTGATGTTTAGGCAAAATCACAAAAGGCAGAATATAGACTAACTGTAGCTGTTCATCAAGAGGCATTAGTAAAGTATGTATTTTCTGCATCCTTCCACTGTTTAACTTAGGTTTCAGATAGGTGCCCATTGCCAATTTAAGCAGAATTGCTTTTCATGGCAGAGAAAGGAAGGTCATTAAGCAAATGGATTTCGAGTGTCTCCCTTGCTCAGGTAGCAGGCCAAACTCAAAGAAAGTGTAGACATAGAGAGTATAGTTGCTGACTAACAAAAAATGTAAAAGCAATAGCAAAGAACAGATCTTGCAATTGCATCAAGAAGGTTGTGGCTGAAATAGCAGAGTTTCCAACTGGAAGTTGCTTTAGAAAAGAATGATATATTTTTTGATGTGAGAAAAAGTCCAAGATTGGTTCTGAGGCTTAACAGAGTTATGAGAGACCCATCTTTCTGATGGGGCTCCCTATGTTTTGGAAATGCTCTATCTGTTTTGGTCACAGAATCGGTTACTGCAGGTGGTCATCATAACCAGTCCTGGCAAAAGAGAATGGTGTGACCATATGGCTTATGCTAACTACATTCCTTCCCTGGTAAGAGAGTCATGTTTCTTAAGCAAATGTGGCCCAACATCTGGACACAAAGTGGGTTTCTAATGACAAGAAAGTAGAAGTGGCAGTTGGGTAGGTGATCAACCATCTCTACCACGGGAACCAAAATTTTCTGTCTGAGGATAATAATAAAAACATTTGACTGAATTGAGTTAAAAAATAAGTATCCATTGACTTGAATCTAGGTCACATTTGGGAAATCAGTGTGATTCTTCAAAAGCAACACATGCTCTCCTTCAAAGAGTTTTGACCACCTCAAGGAAGGAACACATCTAATTTTGTTATATATGTTGGACAAGATTTAGGAGACTAACTTGGGCTTCTGGTTTTCATGACAACAGATTGGTAAGTGGAATGTGAAGTAAATCTCAGAAAGGACTGGTTTTAAATTCTAGGAATGACAGATCTCTTCCATTACAATATCTTATATGCACCAGGGCCAGGTGGCTCCGTTGGTTGGAGCATTATCCAGTGAACCAAAAGGTTGTAGGTTTGATTCCTGGTCAGGGCATATACCGAGGTTGAGGTTTTGATCCCCTGTTGGGGTGCATATGGGAGGCAACTGATGGATATTTGTCTCTTACATCAACATCTCTCTCTCTTTCCCCCCTTCCTCTCTCTCTAAAATCAATAACGACATAATCCTTGGGTCAAGATGACAGTTTTCTATGAAAGAAAAAAGTTAAATGCACATCTATCCTCATCTGGTAGATCCACATGGACGGAGGCCCTGATGGTTTCCTAGGAATGTCCAACGTCTCAAAACACTAAGGTGGCTCATCTGTCTGCTGCAATCATAGCTGTTTCAGAAGGAAACAGTCTGTGCACTCCCTGAACCTGTTCAGAATTCACAGCATGGCACCTCTTAGCCTCCCAACATGTCTGTGATTCTAAGGACAGTGCCCACAGCCCTCTGGGTAGGCATGGGATACAGGCTGCCCATAAATGGCACAGAGGAGAACAAGTGCTGTGGGCTAGCACAGAACACCCTCATGACCCTCTGCTGGCCCAGGTCCAAGAAGATGACCCATAAAACCACCAGCAATTGGTGTCCAGGACAAGCAACACCCTCATATGAACTTCCCAAGGTCTAGCAGGAAGGGGTTGCATCCAGCCAGGAAATGCTCTGTTAGGTTACACGCCTATGATTTCAATGCCAAAAGGATCTGTTCCCATTTAAGACCCGACACTGGAGAAATGGTTGATGGGTAGAGAAATGAGTGTCTTGTAGCCCAATGCTTACGATATATTTTTCTTAGAAAATCAGTGGTATGAGTAGAAGTTCTACTTTAGCGGAACCAAACTTCACTGCCATTGGAACATATTATAAGCTAAATTACTTTTCTGGACCTGAATTTAGGCACAATTTACAATGTTGTTTCTCTAAAGAAAAATATTCTAGGTTCCAAATGACCAATTTTTATACAAATTTCAGCAATACGATTCACTCCTAATTGCTGCAATAGTTGTTTTTCTTTGGGTAATCTTAAAAAGCCAAAGACCACCACCACCAACAACAAAGAAACCCCCACAAAAATCTGTGGAAGTTCATTTGTAACATCAGCAATTGAATGATACGTACAAATCTATAATGATGAAACTCACAAAATAAGAATTAATAGTATTGAGAGTGATGAGAATATTGTAGGACAGACCTGAATCTGCAATGAATGTGTTCTGTTAGGCAAAGGGGTTTATCTAACAATTTTAGGCTGCAATCTTTTTAATTGTGTTCAAGTATCTGTAGAGACTAGCCAACATTTTATTGACTACAAAATCATACACCTAGTTAAATATGAAGTAATTTAATGGATGTGAAAGCCTCAGGAGATTCTTACCAGTATGCCCAATATTACCAGAGGAATCTGAGGTATAGTGAATTCAATTACCCAAGGTCACATGGGAGTCCAAGCATTTTAACACCTGAATTTCACTTTTAATATCTACATTTATACTAAACTTTTGTATTCAGAGCCTCACAAACTCTGTAGATTTTGCAAAGTTTTCCAATAGAGACTCTTTAAAAGGATTTCATTAAAGTAAATAATGTTTAGACTCTAACTTAATAATACTTTTAGAAGTTGAAATTTATTCTAATCTCATTTTATATTTTTAAAAATTTAATAGCATAAGTCAGATGGCAGCATCCCACACTTCAGGATACCTGCATTGCACAGAGTGAGTAGAAATACAGCTCTGGCCAAGTAGCTCAGTTGGTTAGAGCATTGACCCAATACACCGAAGTTGTGGGTTCAATTCCCAATCAGGGCATATACCTAGGTTGTGGTTTCAATTACTGGTTGGGGCGCATACAGGAGACAACTGATTAATACTTCTCTGTCTCTCTCCCCCTTTCTCTCGCTCTAAAATCAATACACATATACTAGGGAGAGGATTAAGGAATGAAAATAAATACATTTGTTAATGTGAAACAAAAAAGTCCATGATTCTTTCTCTCCCTTTCTCACTCTCTCTAGAATTAATGAATTTTAAAATGTTTAAAGTCTTTTCTAAAAATGGAAATGCTTCCATCACCTGAATAGCTGTCCTATGAAGACTCTTCTGGAACTGCCAGCATGTAGAGAGGTGCAAGATGGGGGGCTCTGTATTCCCAAAGCTGAGGTTGAAATAGTTCACCTCTATGAGCCTATTTCGTCTTTTCTCCAGGGAAGATAATCTCCATGTTGCAAGATTGTTGAGATACATTGTTATAGTTAGGATCATAGTATCTCCAGACATAGGAGTCAGTTCTACTTGTGTCTCTTAATCCCAGCCTATAAAACGCAGAACCTAATGTCTCCATTAGATCCAAAGGTGAAAGGTTTGAGCAAAAATGCAAAAACGCTTTGGAAGATGTATATAATTTCCACACAATGTTTTAAGTAGTTGATCCCTAGCTCAGGGGAGTGGTGGCATCAGATACCCATGTGTTCCCAGAGGTAGGATGCAAGCTTGAGGTCCTCAGACTTTTCTAAGTAGGATGGTTGTCCTGAAGCACTTCCAGCTGTTCTCTGTGGTCAGGGAACCTCACATAAAGCCCTTCCTCTATGCTATGACACGAAACCAAGTGGCTGGAAGAGCAGAGCTCAACTATCCTCAACTACCAACTCCAGGACATAGCATCTCCTTTCTCAACCACAAGACAGAAATATGAACTCTAAGGCAATGACTAGTACAAGTTCTGACTTAAAATGATTGGTCATAGTTTATTTCCCATTATATTATTTTCAAGACATACTGACATAGCCTGAATGACTTTGGAAGAACTTGGAAATTGTATGATTGATGTTCTGTCATGCTGTGAGCAGTTAGACGTCTTTGAGGACTCAAGCCAATGGGAAGCAGCAGCACACGTCTCCCCTCCCAGAGTGGGGGAATCCCTGGAAAGATGTGCCCTGACTTTGTCTCAGGTCCAAACAAATCTGTGCAAATTACAGTTCCAACAAAATGGGTTGGTGTCAAATGAGAAAAACCACAAAGAAATCTCAGAGAAGGTGAGTTTGTGCAGGGGTGACACTTAGGAAATCTGACTATATTGAAATGTTGGGTTTTCTTTCCTTCTTATTGAAGATTCAGCCCCTTAGGACTCTTGATTATTCCCCAAACAGAGAACCATCTCAGTTCCTACAGAATATTTAAGCGAAAAACATGGTCTAAGCCAAGCCCGCATTGTATGGAGGAGAATTGGATTGCTAGACCTCTATGGACTTGGTCTAGTTCCCCCTCGATTTGTCAGCTGTGTTTGTATTTGTGACTCCACTGCTTATATCAGAACCAGGACTGTAGCATATTTACTTTTCATCTTATATGAAGAAAAAGGAACTCAGTTCCTAGTCTGTGAGTGTTGTTAGCTGGAGGAAAAGAATAATGTCCTGGCTGTTTGTTTATAAGGCTGTGAACTTGAAAGTGGAAGACATGCCAAGTATTCCCTTTAACAAGGAAGGAGCGGTAGCTACAGTCCACCCTGGAAAAGAAGAAGAGGTTTTCCAAGTCCCACAGAACTACTCAACCAGACCTACTGAGTGCAATCTTCCAATAACTGGGGACAGCCAATAAGCTGATGGCCTGCTCCCAGCACTGTGTGCTTGGGCCACGCCCTTGAACACATGGCAGCCTTGGGATGGCTGATGTCATGGATATCATTGCATCACACCAGAATCCTGAGCAACTGAGGAAGCAAGAAGAAAGCAAGGATATTGACTTTCAGTACATGAATACTAAGTAGTTTCATATTACTGAAGCATTAGACAAGAATCCAGTCCACCTTACAGAGGACGGTTTTAAACAATATATGAGAGTACTGGTCAAGTTGTCTATATCAGTCTGAAACTGAAAGCCAAGAGCAAATCATCTTTTACTAGCTCATGTCCTGGAAACATTTGATTCCCTGATTCAAGGACAAAAGGACTTGCTGTAGAATTGTTAGATTTGATATGGCTCATAATGCCTGCATGTTTTCAAAACCCTGTCATCAATCTGAGCTGGAAAATATCACATACCTGCATCCTTGCTGATATGATTTAATGGGGACACACAATGTGTGGATGCTGCCTGGATGTGGCATGTTCCACATGAGTTTTATGACCCACATTCCCAACCACCTTTTACTCTAATGGAGCATGTTCCCCACGTCTACGGGTATCGCTTGGTGGAACAGTTTTTCTTTGGTAAGAGGTTGTTGCAATTGGCAGCAAGTAGTCCCAATGTTCATAATGCATTTATGTTTAGGAATCATTTTTACAGAAACAGAGGTAAGTTTTACGAGAACAAAATGCCTTGTTTTTAATACAACATCAAAATTAGGGGGAATGCACACCAAATTGGCCCTTTCAAAGAACCCATCACCATAACAGAACATTTGATATATTACATCTTGAGGAGCTGGCAACCAGGCTGTCATAGTGTATATTTGAGCATGCTTTCCTTAAAAGCATCGAACATGGCTTTCCTTCATTTGATTCAGCTCTAAGAAGTGCTCTAAAACTACTTCATGTCTAGTGCAAGGAATAGTATGTAGGAAATAACACAAGACAAGTTTACATTTTCCTGGGAGCAGTTAAGTGGAAGTATAAATTGTTTTGCATTTTCAAAATACAGACACACACAGAGAACAGACAATGCCTGCCTCTCAAGTGTAATACTTCCAAAAGTCTTTCTACACTACTATGCACAGTACTGAGGAGGGACATCAATAAGAAATAGGTAGGTGACCAGGACTTCCAAACTTTTCTAATACTTCCAACGGGAGGTCTAAAGAGTATGGTACATTTAGATTTCTGAGAAATTGCTTTCTTCCTACTGATAATGTGTCCCTGAGTAAAGACAAGACCCTGTGGGCACCCTGTTTTCCACCCAACTGCGGCCACCTGACAAGGGCCCTAACACACAAGGTCTCTTCTATTGGATGCTACAGCTCTCACGGGACTCGGTGCCAGCTTCCGAGCTGGGCGCGGGGCAGCCTCGCTTGGACTTCAGGCTCTCGCTGAGGCTGCCAGCCCATTGTCTCTTACGGAGCTTACTGGCCAAGAGAGGTCTTGCTGAGGGGTCTTGGAGGCTGGTGCCTGAATCCGAGGGGCTTTGCTGAGCGACCTTAACCTGCAAAACAAACAGCTTTGTAAGAGGCTTCGATCACATTCACATTCCTACAGCGAGTTTGTCATCAAACTTGAAGTCAGAGTCTTCTTCCCCAGGTGTTGTACACAGTGTTACCCTTTCTTCTTACCTGAGGACAGGTCCCACCTAAGAGCTAGCGAGAAATCTGTCACGACTCCTGACAAGGCACCTTGCAAACCTTCCTTGACACCTCTGATGGCCAGAGACCTCCTCCCAAGACCAGTGTGATACTGTCAGACCAGAGGGAAGCTCTTTCCGGGCAAAGGCTTGGCCTCTATACCTTTGTGTCCCCTGACTACCTAGCAAACATTTAACGTACACCTAAGAGAGAATCCAACCCAGCTTCCATTTATCTTACTGGAGCCGCCACTGTCATTCAAATGAATATAAACTAAATGAGTGACACCACCTTTGTAGGATGTAAGCCTTCTTTACAATATTGAAAAAACCTGCTACCTGTCTTCATGTAACATTTTAATCATGCTCAGGTCATCTTTGTGTGCTTTCAGGGTCAGATCTGCATAATAGCAGAAGGGCAGCAATCTACTCCAAAAGCCAGGGGGTAGTACATCCCCTTTCTCATGGCCTGCCTTTAAGGAGAAAGAAGGAACTCAGAAAATGTAAGGCTTGAAGAAGCAGATGAGGGACTTCTGGCCAAGATGGAGGCGTAGGTGGATGCACTGTGCCTCCTCGCACGTCCAAAATTAAGGAAAACAGAGTTTTAGAAATAAGAAAACAACCAGAACTGATAGAAAATTTGAACTGTACAGAAGTCCAACAACCATTCATCCAGATTGGTAAGAGGGGCGATTCATGGCAGGAAAAAGTGGACGTTGGCAGACCCAGGCATGCAGGCAGCAGCAGCTGGCAGATCTGAGGCATGCAGGTGGTGGCTAGTGGACCCGGTGATCGGAGTGGCAACGGTGCAGACCCAGTGAGGCCGTGCAAGGCAGCTGGCTGACCAGGTGGTCCCACACTTGGGAAAAGATAATCCAGGCGAAGGGGAAGGAGCGGAAGCGACTGGAATTCCAGATAGAACAGAGCAAGCCCATTGTTCCCTCTTGGACCCCGCACCCACATCCAGCATCACTACCCAGCAACTGGGCTGCTCCACCCTGGGGAACACCTAAGGCTCCGCCCCTCCCTACCTAACAGTTGCCACCAGACCAAGAAAAAAAAAGAAAACAAACAAAAAAAAACCAAAAAAAACCCCAAACAAACAAAAACCAAAAATGGCTCAAATAGGAGAACAAATCAAATCTCCAGAGACAATTTATCTAGGCAACAAGAGATAGCCAACCTATGAGATACACAGTTCAAAGCTCTGGTGATCAGGATGCTCACAGAATTGGTTGATTTTGCTCACAAATTAGATGAACAAATGAAGGCTGCAATAAGTGAAATGAAGGAAAATGCACAGGGAACCAATAGTGATGAGAGGAAAACTGGGACTCAAATCAATGGAGTGGACCACAGGGAAGAAACAAACAACCAAACAGAAAACAAGGAAGAAACAAGAATTCAAAAACCTTAGGAGAGGCTTAGGAAGCTCTAGGACATCTTTAAATGTCCCAACATCTGAATTATAGGGGTCCCAGAAAGGGAAGAAGAAGAGCAACAAGTGGAAAATTTACTTGAACAAAAGGAGAACTTCTCCAATCTGGCAAAGGTAATAGGCTTCCAGGAAGTCCAGGAAGCTCAGACAGTCCCAAAGAAGTTGGACCCAAGGAGGAACACACCAAGGCACATCATAATTACATTAGCCAAGATAAAAATGAAGGAGAGTTTTCTAGAAGCAGCAAGACATAAGGGGACAGTCACCTACAAAGCAGTTTCCATCAGACTGTCAGCTGAATTCTGAAAAGAGACCTTGCAGGCAAGAAGGGGCTGGAAAGAAGTATTCCAAGTGATGAAAGTCAAGGACCTACATCCAAGATTGCTGTATCCAGCAAAGCTGTCATTTAGAATGGAAGGGAAGATAAAGTGCTTCTCAGATAAGGTCAAGTTCAAGGAGTTCATCATCACCAAGCCCTTATTCTATGAAATGTTAAAGGGACTTATCTAAGAAAGAGAAGATAAAAAATATGACAGTAAAAAGACAACAAATGTACAGACGTTAACAACCGCACCTAAAACAAAAGCAAACTAAGCAAACAACTAGAACAGGAACAGAACCACAGAAATGGCGATCACATGGAGGGTTAGCAATAGGGGAGTGGGAGGAGGAGAGAGTGGGTAAAGGTACAGAGAATAAGTAGCAAAGATGGTAGGTAGAAAATAGACAGGGAGAGGGCAAGAATAGTGTGGGAAATGTAGAAGCTAAAGAACTCAGGACACATGGACATGAACTAACGATGGGGGCGGAATGTGGCTGGGAGGGGGTGTGCAGGGTGGAGGGGGATGGTGGGGGAGAAATGGGACAACTGTACTAACATAATCAATAAAATATATTTAAAAAAAGAAGCAGATGAGAGTCAAGACTTCCTTGAAGGTTTATATATTACTGAAAGAAGATAGCGGTCAGAAGAGGAAGAGGAACAAGACAGATGAAGTACACAAAGGCTTCACTTAGCTAAACTTAAAGGTAACAGTTTTGCAGAGATGGCAGGAAGAAGATCTTTGAAACCAAATCAATCCAAAGACAAAGAAGCAGAGAACAGGCTCTCACAAGGGCAATGCATGTTCAGTCCTGGCCCTGAGAGGCAGCACTGTGACAGGTCACTTCCTGAGCAAGTGACTGCCAAGGACCTCCTTGCGATGCAGCAAGAAGAAAGAATGGCAATTATTTCCCCATTTATATTCTTTCCATAGGAAGTATGTACTTTTAAAAGGCAGCTTAATATGTTTCATAACAGAAAACACAGCCAATCTGGCCAACAGGTCACATCCCTGGAAAGCCTGCCTGTGCCTCAGACGATGTGCAGGACACTTAAAAGGGGCAGCAGCCTTGAAGGGTCAGGATCAGGACTGGATGGGAAACTAACATACATGGAACGTTGATGAAAAAAACACTTTTGCTCGTACTCTTCCTTTTGTTTTAAAGTGGAAAGTGATACAAAAGACAGGCATTTCCCTTGAACCCATCAGAGGCTGGAGAATCAAATCTTGAGGCACACCGTGAAAAAACTGAGAGAGAGAGAGATCCCATTGGGAAAGAGAATTTGAGCCAGCAATACTCTTTCTTAACCCTAATCAAATAGTCAAAGTGCATCCCTGGACTTCCCCCGGCTCTAGATTTAATTTCTCTAATACGAATTGAGGAAATTATAGTTGGTGACCTGGGTTGAAACTACAGATGTGATCCTCAGGCTGGTTGCTTAGGTTCAGAGCTGTCGATGACAAGGTGGGGTCAAATTCACCAGGTACTTAGACTCTCAGGTTCACCCCAACCCTGTCTTACAAATATGTCAGTGTTTACAGTGTGGAGGGGTGAGGATGTGGATGGCTCTGTGAAAACCAACCTTATTAGTGGGGAAAAAGCACAGAGCCCCACAGAACTGCTGACTGACAGATGCTGTGGTGAGGGCATCACCATCATCCTCTACAACTTAGTGGCCAATCTGCTGGCACTGACCAACCCTACATTCATATCAGGTCTACACACATCACACTTCCTTGTCCCCAGCAACTAGGAGCTCCCGGGTTTACTCCTCCCAGAGACATGGCAGAGAATGGTCCTCACCTAACCTGCTTTTCACCTGTTTTCCCCTTGAACTTGTCACTGTCTTGCTCAAAACTCAAGCCAGTCACACCAGGGGAAGACTACCATCCTCAGTTTCTAAGCAACTATATTTTTCAAACTGAGTGATGAAATATCCTTAACGGATAGATGATGCAAGCATTTTATAAGGTGACTCAGGAAATGCTCAATTAAATTAAAAATCAAGAAGCTGGGTTTCGAAGTTTGCATCTAATCAGGAAGATGCCTATAAGCTCCTGTCCAAAGGACCCCCCTTCCATTGCTCACCTGCACAACATTGCTTAGCCATTCATAAAGTCTCATGCCTCCTGTAGCCTGCAGCTGAGACAGTGATCAGAAGGATGCAGGAAACCCTGGTTAGGACTCCCTACACAAGGCATTTCAACAGCAGTGTGGAGAGCAGGCCTCCTAGTGGGCAAAGCCTTTTTTCCTCCAGAATCAGCCTGAACTCCACATGCAACTCCGCTTACCATCACCTCCTCGTAAAAGAAGAGAAAAAAAGACCTGTGTGCTGATTTCAAGACATGATTTCCTAACACACATTTCAAACATCTATTTCTTTCTGCAGCCACTTTGGGACAACATCAACAGCTCTATTCATTCAACAGATATCAGTGGAATGCTAGACATTGCATTAGACATGAGGACACAGGTAAACCACAAACACTCGGGAACCTCACGGAACCCATCTTGCAACTCAGAAGGCACACTTTAAAGCAAGTCATTACAATAAAGTGAACCGGCATGACAGGGTGCTTACTACCTACGTCATGATTTCCTATTTCAGAGCCAAATACATCACTTGATCGCTGTAAGTGTGAGACCAGCAGACAGCCATTGGTGTGCACTTCGGACTAAGGTGCAGATCCCAGTCAGCCACCTAAGGAAATGGCCCAGCCCCCTCTGGGTCCTAACCTAGACTCCAAGGATGCAGGTCAGGGGCTATCTTCTAGTTAATAGCTTTGGCGCAGCTTGGAAGCTGCAGTCTTTGGAGTCAGTAGTTGCTTCATGGAAAAGAAGCTCTTTTAATGATCAGTGGAATGTCAGGAGCTAGCCTGGTATACTCTCTTCAGTGTTTCGTTGTTACCAGAGTCCAAAAGTGGAATCTAAATGGGAGGGAGGATGGAAGGGATGGGGGGTTTGATGAGAGAGGGACAAACGTTGCACAAAATGGTAGAATATTTCCAATACAAGCAATGGACAATCGACTATAATGAGTGAAAGAAAATTTTGACCTTTCCTCCTCACTCTTGAATTAAAAAAATTGTTTCGTAATGTACGGTATTGATAAACTTAATAGTAGGTATAAATTCCATAATACTGAAACGTCTTACACATCAACAAAGTAGTTTGCAAATATGCACTAGTTTTGATTCAACTAATTACCAACCTCACTGTAGTTTGGTATCCAAACAGTCAGAAGAGTTTTTAAATTCTTGAAGCTATTCCAGCAACATCCAGCTATATTTCTGGGATCCCTAGTTTGCAAAAACTGGGAGAAAAGCAAGACAGTGGCACCAAGAGAGAGCAGGCGTTAACTCTGGGTATTAAATATTTGAGTCTTCCTTTCCTCATCCTTTTATGATTGTACTAACAGCCAGAATTCAATAAAGAGAGAAAGTAAAATGGGAACATTCAACACAATGCAAACACTATGTGTACATAAATGATAGCGGCAGGTGGTAGATTGTCAAAGTGCTACCAGATTTATTGGGTAAATATTCTCTCTACCTAACTAACATTTACCAGGCTGTTTGCAAGAAGCACAGAGATCACGAAAATCCTAGCCCTCAACAAGCAAAATAGAGAAATCCATGAAAAGCTCCTTAATCTTGACATCCAGTGAAATGTGTGCTTTGGGCAGAAACTAAAGGAGGAAGAAAAAGTGAAGAATGGGAAGCGCGGGGAGAGGAAAAAGTACCAAATTACCATGACCAAGGCCTGCGCCAAAATGAGAAGTACCTCTTCCAGTCCTTCAGTGCTAATGCCTGAAACTTCCTCCCAAGTCCTTTGGATTCTCTCTATCACAACCACTCCCCATCAAAGTGTCTAAGTGGCCTGCTGGGTCAAGGGCCAAGTTGCCGCTGGATCATTTAACGTGTATCTTCAGGGCTGCTCACCACTAACCTTTTTGTCACTCATGGAGAGGAAGGACAGACTCCCAAGAGCTCCCAAGTTAGAGGGTGCAGTGTCAAACACTGGCCCAGAGAACCCTGTCATTTCCTGGATTTCCAACTGTAGAGACTTGTTCAGAGGAGGTACCTTTTGTGATCTGCTGCCAGCAGCTCTTGGTTGGGAGGTCCCAGCGTGGCTTTCTTTGCAGATATTTAGGAGGGAGCGTGTTAACTTATGGGCTGCGACGCGTGGGCTGGTCTTGCATGCCATGGTTGTACTTCGCAGGTTGTAGGGGCCTATCTTTCCTGTTGGGATCGCAGCAGACCCTAGGAACAAGAAAGCTGCCTGTCAGCACTGCTAGGTCCAGTTCTAGCTATAATGAACACAACATGCATTAGGTCAATTTTTCACAAAGTTAAGTAGAATTCCGAAAATGCTTTCTCCTAGCCACAGAGGACAGGGATAAACTTCAGAATCACCCTGGGAGTTGTCAAACTGAGTAAATAACTAACACGTTGTCCCTTATTAGAAACATAAAAACGCCACAGCGGAAAAATACTGTCAAACAGGAAAATGTTTCCTGCTTCTCTATGAGAATGTCTTAACTTGTGTTTTACTAAGATCTGAGGAACACTCCAAGCAAACTGTCCTAAAAATGTAGATGGAGAGAAATAAAATGAGAATAGAAAACAAAACAACTGCCCCCCCGCCCCCCAAAAAAGAACAGAAAAGCCAGTTCTTGTTTACAGGAGAAAATGTAAAATGCCAAGAGCTCCTTCAGGTGGCCACTGTCACTCAGAGACTTGGAGGGGCAGAGATCTCACCTCCCTAAGACTAAAGTCAGCTTCACTCTGCGCATACACCATGTCCTTCCAGAGAAGTGTTGCGGACCATTCAGCCTGGTTTCAGGAGTTGTAACCCTCACCCCATGGTGGGCTGTGTAAGAGCCCAAGACCTACTTCATCTGGGTCTGTTCTGTCACAAGGATGTGACCTATTAAGGAGACAAAGCTTATCTCCCTGGCAGGAGCACTGCTTCTGCCTTACCCATCTCTGGCCCCATAGCTTGGTTGGCAGTCAATGACGGGTAAGACTCCTCATGGGAGGGGCAACCTAAGCCAGACGCGACCACTTGGAAGGCCTCATGGAAGGACTGGGGGGTTGCAGCAAAGAGGATGTGATGGACCCTCGCCCCCCGGCTATTCTGATATAGCGAGTCCTCATTTCCATATGGGAGATGTCTCCTGCTTCCTAATTGCCTTAAAGCCTGAAACTGTGGGGGTGAGCGGTGCAGCCCTGTCCTGGCCAGAACAGGTCCTTGGGTGATTGGCATAAGAAAGAATTCCTAAAGTCCTGTGAAACCTGCTTTGCTAAGAGTGCTCTTCCTGAGGTGACAAGTGTCCCAGGAGGAAATGAGCATGTCTCCCAAAGTCTGGCAACCCCCCTGCCTGACAAACACTGGCTCGGATTAAGCCCTCAGATTTCTTTGACATGTTAAACTTGTATTCCGGTGTATTGGAGCCCAATAAAACCTAGTGAGGATGGGGCTCTGGGTCATTCTCCTCTGAGACTTTGACCCCTTTCCTCCCCAAGCACAAGATGTCTTGGTAGTTTTTACTTTCATCCGTGACGGAGGGATGGGGCTCTGCGGCGGAGCCCCCCCACATCTGGCACCCAGGCCAGGGTCCCCAGCAGAGAAGGAACCGATGTCACTTGTGGTGACCAAGAGGAGAAAGTCAATGCCAAGGACCTTAAAAGACTGAGTATCACACACAGTCCAGGGCTGCATTAAGGGCTAACGAAAGCAACACTTGGTTTGTTTGGATTTTTAACCCTTGAAGTACTAATAAAACACAGCAATGAGAAGGGATGACTCCCTTTTGGGGGGCTGCATTTCCTAAGTGCTAGAGTTACTCAGAACACGGGTTCCCAAACTGTCTATGGCAAAAGATCATTTTTGATCATTTTCTGGAGGGGCAGGGATGGGGTAATTTCTCATCTGCTATGGAATGATAATTTTGTATAACACAGGAAGAATGAATCCACCAGCAAATTGCTCTGTTCTTGGATGTTGAGACAATGTCATATTGCTATGAAAATTTTGAAGTCTTACTGTTGATTTCTGTACATTTTTGTGGGTGTGGAAGGTGATGAACTGGTAACAAGCATTCCCTGTCCCTGGGCAAGTCTTGGAGGACCCCTGGTGCTTACAAAAACTGGTATGGGGCTTCATCCAGGGCACCGCATCATTGGGCCCCTCCTTCAGCTCACCTACTGCCCGAGTCACATGTGACTACAGACAGGAAAGCTTAAAGGGTGTACCAGATTTGGGGATTTTTCAGCACAGGAATATCAAATTCAAAACGGCATTTTTAACAATCATTTTGCAAAACTGCCAGCACTTTGTGGAGTGTGACATGAGTCACTAGATCCTTATGAGGATCTAGAAGACTGAGTCACATAGTCTTATGACAGAAAGGAAAATACACATCTTAAAAGGTAATTTGTGCATTAACTTGTACAATGGCACTGTCACCTCAAACCCCATTGCTCCTGTCTTTTTGCATGTGAAATTCCATGTGAACACAGATAATTTTGTCTTAAAATTATGCCGCACCTTCCTTTCCAACTTCCGGAAGTCCCTGGGGCTCAAGCTCTGTGACTTCCGCATCCTCTGCAGGGGGCATGCTCCTTTTGGCCACCTTCCGGCTTCTTTTAGGAAACGGGTGTGGTGTGGTTGCTGCTGTTCCTCCTGCTTTCTCCCGAATCCCACCGGACCTTTGCCTCTTGCCGGAAGCTTTAGTTTGGCCAGATGATCCCTTCTTTTCAGTAACGCAAGGGACTGGCCGTGACTCTGGGTCAACTGACTTTAGCAAAGGGGAGATCTGGACGTTTGGTGGAGATTGTTGTGAAGTCAGATGAGCGACTTGGGCTTCTAACATCTCTTTCTCTCTCTCCAGCTTCTCGTGGCTTGTGAGCAGGGAGCAGTACTTATCCAAGTACTCTTCTGCCTCCTTGCTTTTTCCTTCAAGGGTGGCTTTCAGGTGCTTCACCTCGGTCATCAGTTCATCTACATCAGCACCCACAAGAGCACCTGTCAAAAATCACATCATGACACTCTTTAATTGACATTGGAAATCATAAAGTAGAAAACCTGAAACTTGTTTTTAATTTCTTGTTTTTCATAGAAGTGGAGAAAGTGTATCTATGCATGTTCTGATAGTTCTCTCAACCTGTGTTTGGGAGGGATCATATCATGCTAAATACTCTAATAGATTCTATGAATCTTACTGGGACAACTTAAATAAAATCCCCCAAAATCTCAAACTCGTATTGTAGCTAACCCATGAAACTTTCTTGTAGTTGTTCATATGAGATCAAGTGGTTTACTTTAGCACATCTCCTAGGTTCCCTGTCCGTTCTTCCCACTCACTTGAATGAACAAAGTAGGTCACTCAAGATTATGAAGTCTCCTCCATTGCAGTGGCTTTGGGAGGCAGAAAGGGGCCCGTGACAAGGCAGGTCCATAAAAGCTCTGAAATCCATTGGTAAGCAATGGAGGGCCTGGTGGACAAAAGTTTGCGGGACACTAAAGATGGGAGTCTTGGTCAAGTTTTAGCTGCCATGGTTGGCAGGAAATCCAGTAGAAAAACTCCCTGAAGCCCCATATACTCCAAGGTCTCTTCTGAGCAGGAAAGACCACTGGACCACCCTGCTGAGCCTTGGTCCAGAAGAGCCTCTGCTACAATGCTTATCATCATCTCTCCACGCAGTAAGAAGCATTCCACCCAGGCGTAAGTGGAGAAAAGTTGTCTTTTCTCTTTTCTTTGATCTCTACACCTAAAAATAGAGCCCCCCCAACCCTCCCATGTCGTTGACCCAGGATGATGGGCCAAGGACAACCAGAATGAGGCGTCCGCAACCTGACAGCGCTGATCTCAGTAAAGGAACATCATGTGGAAAACTCTTCTTGGAATGCCCATTAGCAAAAAATACTGCCAGTTTTTGGGCACGCTGTATAGAACAGAAGATGTGATTGTTCTATGTCAAAATACAGGCTTCCCTCTGATTCCTATTAATGATCCCACACTGAGCACAAAAATTGGAAATTGGAAAATAGACGACTGCCGAGAATCAGCACGCAGTTGGACAGTGGAGCACGGAGACACTGCCCTTACCCACACCAGGCTTTGCCGGCCCTCCCCAGGGCCCCGCCCTGCGCACCGCACCTGATTTCTGCTTCTCTTGTGCAGCTTCTTCAAGCTGACACAGCTCTTTCTGCAACCGCTTCATCTCCTCTTCCATCAGCTTATAGTGTCTGAGGCAAAAATCGATCTTTCCCTGGGCACGTTCCTTTTCCTTCTTCAGCTGCTTTATTTGTGTTTGATTGTTCATCTGCAAAACAGAATCTTCAATTGGAAACCTTCCATTTTTTGTATTAAGCACATATGAAGATCATGAGCCCTGGCTGGTGTTGCTCAGGGTGTTAAACATTGATCTGTGAACCAAAAGGTTGCTGATTAGACACCTGATTTGGCACAGGCCTGTGTTGCAGGTTGGGGTACCTGGTTGGGGTCCCTGGTTGGGGTTCTCTGTGAGGTAACAAATCAATGTTTCACACTGTAAATCAATGTTTCTCTCCTTCTCTTTCTCCCTCCCTTCCCTTCTCTCTCTAAAAAAAAAATTAAAAAATATCAAGTAAACAACCAAAACATCATTGAGATATAATTAAGAACCATATATTATCAATATAAGAATTATTATGTTCACACTAAAACACCTAATTAAGAAGAAAACAATTCACCTTTTCTACTCAGTTTCCTAAGTCTCCCTGGTAGACACTGGTTTTCTGATACCCCTTCTTGGCATCCACAAGCACAAAGCTTCGTTCCTAAGAGTATTCTCTTAAGTGGCTCAGTCTGCCTGTGTTCACACAATGGGAATCACAACCGGAGGGTTGGGGTAGGAGTCCATGGACTTATTCTTCGCGTGTCAAAATTTCTGAGAATTATGTTCCCATTTGTAATTTGTTCCAGTCACACCAGGTGAAGGCTAAATAATATTGTGGCTCACAATACCAATTTAAATTTTATAGGTAGCTCAACTAGAAAGTGAGTAGAAAGGTGGGAGAATTCATGTTTCCTTAACAAAAAAGAAAAGCACTGCAAAGAACTTAGAGGCAAAACTAGACCTGATACCAAGGTATTTGTAGTGTGTATTTATGTTACCTTGTGAGAACATTCACACATTTTGCTACAGAAATATGAATTGGTATGAAGTATGACCCTAGATCCTGCTAGAATATTTCATAATATGTGGCCCTTGCACTGTTTTCCGTAGCATCTAAAGATGCAGAATTCTAACACCATTTAGCGCTAAGGGAATCTGGCAGGAGATCATGGATCTATAAAAGCCCACCAAACTGTTAAAACCAAAACAAAACCTGAGCTCCATATCCACGTTACTGGTGATTCCATCCTTTGCAGATTTCATCTTGACATCATAAGCAATGTTCCAAAAATGTCTGCACTTGTGAAATTTTCTATTTCTGATTGCAACCATAATTGCATTACAGATGGATTAATTCAATGGCAAGAATGCTTGACAAGTATCCCTCATTAAAATCACATGTGGTCTGAATAGACTCAACAATGTACCGTTCTCTACGTGGTATGAATATCAATAGACATTCTCCACAGTAAAACTGGCAAAGAGTACAAACGCAGAAAGTGTGTCAAAAAGTAGACCTGAAGCTACATCTTTCTGTTATGAAACCTATTATCTTTCATGGAACAGAACAGCATTGATCATTCATGTGATTGTGAATTGCATGAGTATCTGTTATATTGGTATATTTCCTTCCTCTTGATCATTGTATAAGAGCAATAAACGTCAGAGGTTGATACCTCGTTTTCTGTTTGAATATATTCAATAGACAATATGATAATTTGCAAAATGTAAGCCCTCTTTCACTAAAGACCTTTACTGGAAGATATTTCTTTTCCAGGTTCATTATTGTACCTTCTGAATGGCAGTCATTTTATCAAAACATCTCTGTAGGAAATGAAAGAGCCTCCTTTCCAAGGAGAATTACTGAAGCACTATCTCTAGTCTGATTCCTGAGACTAGGACTCACCTCCTTTTGTTCCTAGCCAAGAAAGCTTTATGGGCCATCTGTGGAGAGGAAGCGGAGAGTGGACATATACACGAGCTAAGTGCCTGACCAAATGCTTTGCCACACCTTGACCTTCCTGGAAGCCAGAGTGTTTGGTGACAGCAGTGAACTTGGAGACCCAACAGGCAAGAGTTTGGAATTACCCACCAAATGATTACCTATAGCAGAGAGGCCTACCCTAATCTGCCATTGCTTTAATCTTCATGTCCATCTCCAGAAGTCTTTACCATCCTCTAGTTTGAGGATTTACTGACCAATGAAGTTCATTCAAACCATGAGTCTGTAGGCCATCCACTGATTTTTAAAAGCAGCTCAGCAGAATTGCTGAGTGATATTCATAACTACACAAGACTTTTTCATAAAAATTAAAATGAAATCGCATAAGTCCATCCCATTAAAACCACAGTTCTTCTGTAGAAACACTTCTCAGTCACAAGACAATGAGAAGGAAACATACCTTGGTTTTTATCAATTCTCCTAAAAGCTCAGTGTTTTCTTTCAAAGAATTACTGAGCTGTTCTTTGCTGGACTTCAAGAGGTCTATCTCCACCTTCTGCGAGCTGAGACATTCTTCTGTAGAAGTCAGTTTCTCTCTATATGTCTGGATTTCCATTTCATGCTAGGGCAGAAAAATGCTATTTCAGCAAAACAAACCCAAAAGAGAACTGCTGTTCCAGGGATCATTCTAAATGGACTCTGCCACTCTCCTACTACTCTACTCTGAGATGGAAATGTAGTTTTACAGCTGAAGTTGTCTAATGAGGCATGTGCAGGGAAATGTGACCCAGACCGTGCAACTCATACGACGGCACCCTCCCTAAAATCTTAAGAGCATAGTAATAATGTGTTGCGGACCATTCAGCGTGGTCTCAGGAGTTGTAACCCTCACTCCATGGTGGGGTGAGTAAGAGCCAAGGGACCCGCTTCATCTGGGTCTGTTCTGTCAAGAGGACGTGAGCTACTAAGGAGCAAAGCTTATCTCCCTGGCAGGAGAGCTGCTTCTGCCTCATCCGTCTCTGGCCCCAGTGCTTAGTTGGTTAGTCAATGATGGGTAAGTCTCTTCACAGGAGGGGCAACCTAAGCCAGACACGACCACTTGGGAGGCCCTTATAGAAGGACTTGGGGGGGGGCTGCAGCAAAGAGGGGGTGATGGACCCTTGTCCCCTGGCTATTCTGACATAGCTCCAGTCCCCATGTCCATCTGGGAGATGTCTTCCTTATCTCTTGCTTCCTGGGCCTAATCAGCTTAAAGGCTGAAATTATGGCAGCCAGCTTGGTGCCACCCTAACCTGGCCAGAACACTTCCCCTGGTGATTGGGCATAAGAAAGAACTCTTAAAGTCCTGTGAAACCTGCTTTGTTTGCTAAGAGTGCTCTCATTTAAATGATAAGGGTCGGAGGAGGAAATGGGTGTGTCTCCCAAAGTTTTGCATCTCCATTCCCTGACAGACACTGACTCAGATTAAGCCCTCATTTTCTTTGAAATGTTAACCATTGTTTGATCCTTGCCACCTGACATACCTGTATTCCTGTGTATTTGAACCCAATAAAAGCCCAGTGAGGAAGGGGCTGTGGGTCATTCTCCTTTCAGAGTCTGGCCACCTCTCCTCCCCAAGCAGATCATGTCTTGGTTATTTTATTTTCATCCATAATGGATGGGGGCTCTGCTGGCGGAGCCCCCCACATCAATACAGAACTTTGTCCTTCTTGCAAAACAAATGTCTCCTTACCATGTTCTACACACATAGTTTCCAGCTCCCCCAGTTACCAAACTCTACTTTTCACCTGTTTGTTTGCATCCAGAAGCAAAGTTTGATGTCTCTTTTCAGCTTCCTCAAGCTGTCTCTGATATTCAGCTATTTCTTCCCTCATTTTCTCTTGCTTTTCCATCTGATGACTGTGTATGCAGTCCAAGCTCTTCTTCAAGTCACTGTTTTCTAGCATGAATTCCTTCAGTTGGCCCTAAGGAGAAAATTAATACAATCATGGGAAAATAATTAAGAACCTCGATACATGTCTTCAGGTAATACTGAGTACTAAGGAGGAAAAACTACTTCACGAGCAAGACAAAAATCTGTACAGAATAGTGGACTGATCCTTAGCAATGCATTCACTTTCAATTGCAACTTCATCTCCACTGACAATTTCCTCTGTTCTACCCAGCCACTCCCAAGGTCACATCCACAGGACCACAAAACCTCTGAAACCTGACTTCAGATAGTCCACTCTGGGACTCTACCCTTCTAGGCAATGGGGTGGCTTCTTTAAGTGTTTCCATGGCAAGAATTCCTTGACCTCTTCAACAGCACCACCATTACAACCTTCACACTTGAGCCCCGCCACAGTGACTCTTTCTTCCTTGACCAGCTCTGAGGCCACGTTCTATCACTGTAAGAATTTCTTTCCAAGTGCCCTGAATTCTTCCCCCCCACTCCGTTCTCTGTGCAGGACTGTTAAAACCCCAGCACCGGAGGCATCTGCCTCCCCGGTGCCAGATCCCACGTAGCTGCTTCTACCCATGCATGTATACACACAGGCCACATCCACCTCCTCATCTCCCGTTCACTCAGCCCACTCCAACCTGCCCTCGCCACAGCTCCTCCTGCACCAGCTCCTCCTCACCCAGCTCCATGGTGTCATACACCTCCATGATGCAGACCCAGGCAGCACTTTTCAGTCCCTGACCACTCATTTGACCTCTGAGTAGGTCCCCAGGCTGCTGACCACTCCTTCATCTTGAGAGAGCCTCCTGCTTGGCTGCTGGGACATGGCATTTCCCTGCGTGGCCTCATCCAGTCTTCTCAGTGTCTTTGCTTGCTCTTCTCCCGCCTTTCCTCCTCCATGCTGGAGGTCCCATGGCTTAGTCTGTCTTTTCTATCGCCCCCATCATCTTGAATTATGACCTGTGTTCTAAACCAGTCAAATGCACAGAGCCACTCAAACCTTTCCTTGGGACTGCAGCCTTGTTTATTACGTGTCAGTTCAGATTTTATTCTAACACTTCCCATGGCCTTCCTTCCTCTCTCATTCTTTTTCACATCATTTTCCCTTGGATTCCAGCCACAAGGGCTTCCTTTCCACCTTCTAAAAAAGTACAAACATCTTTCCAATCTCAAAGACTTTACCCCACTGCTCTCTACACCCAGAAGCTTCCATGCTCCAGCCAGTTCTTTGTAGCGGTGACACCCCATCCTGCAGGCAACCTTGTCTGACCACCCTGTGTACACTGGGTTGATGCCTACCCCACTCCCCATTTCCCAATTCTTCTGCAGTAAAGAATCTCATTTGTATCCTTTGTAACACTTCGTAGTTCATGAGTGTTTTGTGTTTCCTATTGTGTGCCTACGCTGTAAGCTCTATGAGTACAAGCACCACAGGAGAGTGATGGTTCAACATTGTACACCCTAACCCTAGTAGTGCTTGCTGCTTACAGAATGAAGAAATGAATGAAGGAAGTCACTGCAAGCTCACATGCTTTGATGTATAAACTGGAGGCTAGACACTCAGCTTTTCTTTTTAGTAGAGCCTACGAATGAAGTACAAGTAATAGCGCACCTCAGACAGCCCCAAGCTGTGAAGTACCAGAGGAGATTTCAGCAGATGCTACACTCAAATGTATCATTGGTAGCAACTCCTTCCACACAGAGTTGCCCCCAAATCACTCAAGTCACTTGCTGAGATTAAATGCCTCAACTTTACATTTTCTAAAATACTGGTTTGAGAAAGAGAGAGAAACATTTCAATATGCTGTTTACCCATCCATGTATTCATTGGTGATTCTTGTATGGGTCCTGCCCTGGGATTGAAGCCATAGCCTTGGCTTATCAGGATGACTCTCTAACCAACTGAGGTACCTGGCCTTGACAAATGCCAATTTTTTTTTGTAAATTTTCCTCAGCTTCCTTACCGTATTTGAAGAAAAGTACAAATTTCCACAGCTTCTTCTACAGGCTACTACCAATATCACTTCAATCTTTTTGTACTTATTCAGGGTCAGAATCACAACTCTATCTGCGACCCTTTTCTAAGGATTCTGTAGGAGGGAAGCTGCACAAGGACTGGATGGTTGTAGGAATGTTTACCATGTAACCGGGTTTGGAAAACAGGTTGGGCTGCCCCTAGCAACACTGCATGCAGCTGGCAGCTTCTGGGGCTCAGTGTGGAGCTTCAGGAGAATGGGAGGCAACGGGAATCAGCAGTGTCTGCTATGGGAAGAGCAGTGGGGAGTGGGAGCAAAGATGCTCCAGCTCTGCCACAGGAACCCTCCTCTAAAAGAGCACCCAAGACTGCTCTAACTCTAGGTTTTACTGGAACTTTCTTTCTGTTACTTTGTTTGTTCTCAGCAAGATCAGTGTATCTGCGTGTGGCAACATTCTGACTGGTAGTCTGTGGCAGGCTAGGAAAGCAGCCTATTGAAATCTTCATGAAATCTACTTCTGATGTGACTCAGTAGAGTACAGGGTCCTTATCTACGGAAAAGTGTTTGGGCTCCAACACAGGTCTGGTCCTGCGCTCTGAGGCTGCTCAAGGCTCCATCTGGGTCCACAACAGTGCTGGCTGGCGAAGATTGCTGCTTGTCTGATCCTGACATGAGCCCTCCAATTATTTTTCTCAAAAGCTCAGTAATGTTTGGTACAGTACAGAAGGTCTTAGAGAAACAAACAGGGAGAGTGTGCACACTGAAGTCCTAATCTGTCACAGACGGACTTACTTCATTGTGCTTCATTTCTTCCGACATTAAATTTAATTCTTCAGTTAGCCTCTTTTTCTCCCCATTGAATTCTTCTTTCATGCCTGTCATTTTCTGTGTTATCTCATGCACTTTTCTCTGCAGCTCTGTTTCCCTCGAAGTCAAGGAGTTTACCTGAAATGGAATCATTCGTTAGAGCTTCTTTTGCCTGTCCGTGTTGACCAAACTAAACCCTGTGATACAACAGTCATGACCACTTCACTTGAGGCTCCAGTGAGAAAATGGACCATGTCTAACCCTCCCTTCACTCATCACTCAGCCAACATGCTCAGGTCCCACTGGTGAGCTTCCCTTTTCCTTGCAGCCAGGATTCAAGAAAAGACAGCAATAAGGGAATGAATGGCAAGGAAAGATAACATTACTCAGTATCACAACCCTGCATGCAGGCATGAATTTGAATTCAACTGAAACATCAGAGAATATGGGATGAGGCAGCCTGTTAGATTTTTCTCATTTTTTGGATCTCTACTAACCCTCCAATGTCATACTAGGAGGCAAGACTCATGGCTATGACGAGTTAGAGCCAACTGACTCTACTGCTTGCATTTGTCCCTTCACATTGAAAGAGTGGGGTGTAGTTTTTCTCATCATCTCCGCTGGAACTGCCACCTCTCCCAAGCCATCCAAAAGTTCGAAACTCTTAGAAATAGAGTTCTGTCTGAGTGCATTTTTCTGGGCACAACTTTTTTCCTTTAACATTCGTGTATTAAAAAACAGGATTGGAAGGAATCAGTTTCTCATCTCAGTAAGCAGCATGAATGGCAAGTACTGATTTTCATGAATAGGTGAGCTACTTGATGGCACACCTTCCCTTTAATCATCAGTGAACAAAACAGGAGGCTGCAGGAGGAGAAGGTACAGGAGTGGGGCTGAAAGCACAGAGTCCCCAAGACACACACTGGGAGCCATGAGGGTTCTTTTGGTGGCAATTAGATCACCATCGTTAATACTTCTTTCTCCTAAAGGCTATCAAGCTAGAACAAGGACGAAGGGGAGGCCTTCCGATCCTAACTAGTACCTGTTACACCCTCTACAGCAGTGGTTCTCCCCTGGGCATGGGGAGGCTACCATTCTGATGCATTGTGGGAAAGGGAAGTGTGATTAGAGCTAGGCACTGTGCATAACCCAGAGTTTTCCCCATGTTTAGGTACGACGTTGACAAGCTGGTCCAGTCCATAGAAGAATCCCGTGCAAATGACTAGCAAAGCAAAGGAAGAGTCACAAGTACTGAAGGCAAGTCAACGTCCCCCAAGTTCAACACCCCATAAACTTCATCAAGCCTTTACAGAGTTTGGTCCAAAATTGCAAATACCGTGCTGAAGGAAAAACCACTCATCAGTGGTTTCCCTCCCTCCTGACAACACATGCAAATGTAGGAAAAGCCACTTACCCTTTCAACATAGGATAGCTTTTCCATTTTTGTCGATTCAAGCTCTTTCTGCAGGTCCCTGTAGGAGTTCTGCAGCACTTTGTAGGTGTCCTGCAAAGCGTCATTTTTGGACTGCAGCCTTCGTACCTTCTGCTCCAGTTCCACAGTCAGACTCCCCACCTGTGCTGTTTGCTTCCTTGTAACTTGGGGCTCTCCTCCTCGCTGGGACAACTTAGAGACCTGCTGTTCTTGGTCCTGGATCTGCTGTTTTAAGAGATTGATCTCTTGCTCCCTCTTCTTGACTTTGTCTTTGCCATCTTGCACTTCCTGAATGAGGCCATTCACAGAAGATTGCAAAGTAAGGCAATGACTTCTGGCCTGGTCAAGGCCTTGCAGCAGCTGACACTTCTCCAGCTGCAGATACGCAATTTGGGCACTCAGACCTTGTTCTCTGGCCTTCCACGTCCCATGGTCATCTCCCAAGGAGGGCCTTTTGTCCTTCAGGGCTTTCATTTGGGCTTCAAGCCTCTCCTGGACAAGTTTACATTCTTGTTTCACACGAACCATCTCTTGCTCTTTTGCTTGTGATAGATTGTCAAAGGAAGCTTTTAACCGCTCTAATTCACATATGCGCTCTTGCGCTTTTTGTAATTCTTTGGTCAGTTTTTCTTTTTCTGACCTGAGATCTTTCAGACTTGAGGCCATCTCTTCTATCTTGGCTTTCGATTTCTCTACCTCTGCTTTGGAGCTCTGCGCCTCCCGAGTCGCACGCTCGTGGGTTTTTTTGGCCTTTTTGAGTTCTTTTTCTAGTTGATCGACTTCCCCCTTCAACAACTCTGCTTGATGCTTAGTTTCCTGCAGTTTTGCTAAGACGAAGAATTGCTTCTTGTCATCGTCTTCTAGTTGGTCTTTCAGCTTCTTGATGCTCTTGCTCAGCTGCTGCACTCTCTGCACTGGGGAGCTCTGTTCTGGGAACTTCCTGGCTTGTGAGTCATCACACAGAGCTGCCACCTCCTTCATCAGCTCTTTCAACTCTTTTTCCAGTGTTTCTCCCGCAGCTTTGGACTCTTCTTGCATGTTCCGACTTTCTTCTTCCTTTGCCTCTAACAGGTGTACCAGTGAAGAGCGTAACGTGTCCAACTCCGTCATCTGACCCTGTTTTTCTTGCAGCTGCTGGATCAGATTTTCTTTTTCGGATCTGATCATCATGAGGTCTAATTCTGAAGCTTTCAGTTGTTCCATCATTGATTCTATTTGTGATTTTAGTGTCTCCACCTCTGCTTTGGAATACTCAGCATGCAGAATTGTCACCTCGTGCTTTTTTCTGGTCATCTGCAAGTGGCTTGCAAGATTCTCCTTCTTACTGTCAGTTCCTTTCATTTCCTCCAAGTGTTTCTTCTCGTCAGCCTCCATGCTGACCCTCAGGGTCTCCGTGTCATTTCTCATCAGGTGATCCTTGTCTTGGGGTGAGCTCAACCTCATGGCGACGTCACCTTTTTGCATTCCTGCGGTCTCCAAGGATTTAGTGACAGTCAGGGCTTCTTGTTCAAGTTCGAGTAGCTTGTTCTGCAGGCTTTCAGATTCTCTTACAAGGGATTCTTTCTTGTGATTCACCTGTTCGATTTGGTGCTCCTGCTGATTTCTTCCCAAAGACAGGGCCTGTAAGTCCTTTATCAAACTCTGCAGCTGCTCCTGGAGGTGGGCTTTCTCTTTCAAAGACTGCTCCTGACAACCTTCTTCCACCAGCATGACTGTCGCAGTCTTGGTGACTTTTTCCATCTCTGGGCTGAGGTCCTGCTGGACATTTCTGTCACAGGTCAGACGAAGATCCTGCTTGGATGTTCTGTCGTTGCTTTCCAAAGCACTTTCTTCTGACCTGTTTTTGTCACAGCTGTCACTTCTGCCCTGGAGAGCCTGTGGTTGGAATATATAACGAGAGTGCATTTTATTTTTGAGGAAGAACCAGGAAAGATCCAATAGGCTTAATTATAGCTTTGTAGACACTGGCTTCTTGCCTCTGCCACACACATTTCTTCAAATGACATATTTCCTACCACCTTGTCCCCTCTCCATCCCAATGTCAACACAGTTAAACAAACATTCAGGAGGTATTCCATGTGGCAAGGCACTGGCAAGGTGTTTGTCATGAAGACAAACCCTCTAGTTGTGTGATCGTCCACACTGGCACACACTTAACATTCAAAGGGTTTTTTTCTCTCTAGAAATAGTCCAGGTAGCCTAAATATGAATTTTCCTTTGTGATTATCAGACACGAGGCTAACCAATTCCCCACAGAATGCTCCACTTCCACCTTTAGCAGTTCTGATATTCTTCAATAGGAGAAGGCGGTGAGGTGTCATGACCAGATTGGCAGCACAAGGACTTAAGCCTGCACTTACTATCCTGGATTCTGAGAGAAACCATATGTCTGGACATCACCTTCCTGTCATCTGTCTAACAGGGGTCAGCTGCTGTGACTACCCCTGCTGCCTCCTCACCACTTGCCTTTTGCATCATACAATGGCAGATGGAGGGAATGAAGTCATGCTCCTCGACTCTACAGGTTTAGTAGTGTAGCTGGTAGACTACAAGGACAAAGTTGTTAGTAACTAAGCGTTTCATATTCAATGAAGAAAGGAAGGTCTTTTTAAACAGCTGATCAAATCACAGATTTGTACCAGGGTAAATTGTAAGAAAATGATTCGGTAATCGGTAATAAGTTCTTACATTTGTTTCAGGGCTCTAACTCTGTAACATAAAAAATAGCCAGAAAGGGCTAAGAGATGTTAACATTCCCATCACATTCCTATTCTTAAGCTCTAGTGGAACATGTAAGTGCGATTTATTAACTCGCAAAGAATGAAAACATACAACATAGACATATTGAAGATAACTCTTCTGACTCCATAATATAATTTTGTCTAGGAAACTTTAAAAAAGATCTTTAGAAATGTCCCATAGTAGAGTGTTTAAATGTAGTCACTGTAGAAATTCAGCTCCCCCCAAAATTCTGGTTTGTATCTTTTCAAGAAAATTTAGAATATACTTTATGTCCTTGAAAACCTATTCCCTCTACCAAGGAATTATTCACTTCACCCTGCTGCTGAGAAGCGAGAAGACTGCTTCAATGAGCTTCATTTGTCACCAAGAAATCATTAGGTGTTAGCAGCTCCCTGAGACTCTCTTATTCAGAGGGCAAGTCTGGTAACGCTGGTCTTTGTTATTTCACTTGACATTAGTTGAAGTTTATGCTTTACATCTTCAACTTGCTTAGTAAGCTCAGAAACTTTCAAACATGTGCTTTCCATTTCCCTCTTATGTTTCTGATCCGACAAGTCGGCTTTCTGCTGGAATTCTATCTGAGTTTCTTTCTGGGTCTCCACCTCCACTGTCTTGCCATGGAAGACATTACAAAGTTTCCTCATCTCCACACTTAGGCTTCTTCCTTCCATCTCCTGTGTGCTCACTTTCTCCTTGTATTCATTGCTTCTTATTTGTTGTGTCTGGAGACACATTTCCAATTAATTGATTTTACTCAGCAAGATTTCATTCTCTCATTCCATCTGCTTTATGAGTTTTCATTTTCAATTTTCCAGTGAGAAAAGAGAGTTTTCTCTTCTTTCCATTCATCAGACTGCTCCTTTAAAAAAAAAAAAAAAATCTCCAAAACACCCAATAAAGCTTCGTACTCTCTCTCGGTTTTGCTGAACTTTTCACTCACTTGTTCAATGTGATGCTCCCTTTCCTGAAAAAGGGCTCGAGAACCATCACGCTGCTTTTCCAGATCAGCCAAGGCAAGCTTCAGTTTCTCTGAAGTCAAGGAATTCTCTTGCTGATTGATTTTTTCTTGGAGATCTCTTAACATGGTTTCTTGAGAAGCATTCTTAGCTATGAAAAATAATAACAAGCATTGTGAATGTCTGAAATATTCATTTCATAAGAATTCTACACTGAAAAAGAAAATCTAAACACACTAACAACTCCTCAGCCCTGTAAAAGTTGGCATTATTGTCCAGACAACTCCTGCAAAGTAGATCACCAGACAATCATTTAAGCTTCCAAAAAGACCGTCAGAAACATGGCGCTTTTAGGCGTGCTAACGCATTTGTTCATCTTCTCTGTAGGCAGCTTAAGAAAGTGTTGTTGTATAAAATACCCAGAGATTATGTTTCTAAGCAGTTGAAACTTTTTCTTCTGTGTTTGTGTACATGTGGACAGGAATAGCTCTTCTATTGTGCTTCCCAGATGCTGCATGTTGACAAATGGAAGGCAAGACCCTCCACCAGCAAAAAGGTCACAACTCACTTCATTGTCTGTGATATTCACTTCATTGCCCTGGTTGGAACAGAGCCTGCACTATCTCTGAGGTGTGCCTGTAGTTTTCACCTCTTATGAAATAATTATTCAGCCGTGGCCTGTGTAGCTCAGTGGGTTGAGTGCAGGCTGTGAACGAAGGGTCTCGGTTCGATTCCCACTCAGAGCACATGCCTGGGTTGTGGGCCAGTTCCCCAGTGGGGGCCACCTGAGAGGCAAACACACATTGGTGTTTCTCTCCCTATATTTCTCCCTCCCTTCCTTTTTCACTAAAAAAAAAAAAAAAAAAAAAATCTTAACAAAAAAGAAAGAATCATTGAGAGAGAGAAAACTGTGGCAAAAGCAACACTGAAGTGGAAATATTCCCTTCACTGGAGAGTAATTCTGATTTCCCAGAATAAATGTGTAATTGCTCCGCCATTTTCTCCACCATCCATGGGTTCTGTACCGAAGAGGAAAAGATACTTTACATCAGGACCTCTCAAGGCCTCTATACTGTATCACCCACGTCCCACCTCCTCACAGTAAAACTGGTATCTATGAATCCAAGAATCATCTGGGAGCTTTTTCAAGCTTTGTTACCACCTTGTTTTCTGCCCAGAAACACACCTGTACCCCCTGGCTCCACCCAGTTGAAAATATCCTAAATGCTTTCACTCAACAGTGATAGGCATCCTTCCAACTCCTCAAATAAATTGAGGGAGAATAGAAGTTGAGAATCTCCACAGCAGATGATAGAGGCAGCATGTATTCTAAATGAAGGGGTGACAATAAGTGGAAACCAGCTCCTGTTTTAACCCACTAATCTCAGTCCACCTACTGAGCAATGGCTCTCCACAGGGCACAAGGGCTATCAGTCTCCTCTGCTTAGGAGGTCCTGAGACAATGACCCTAGTGGCTAACAATGGAAAATACCCAAAAGTTTCACTTTTCTTCTGGTTTTCTTTCAAGAAAGACCGACATTTCTACCTAGTAGAATGGAAAAATGGAAAGCTGTCTGGGGGACATGGGAATTTCAAAAAGAAAACAGTCACAGAGAAATGTGACCCATAATTCCATGATCCACAGGGTCAGGCTCAGAGAAATCCTGGATGTGCACATACCCAAGCTGAGAAAAATAAATGTAACAAGAAGACATATGGTGCACCTAAAAATGGGTAATGAACGGCAGATTCATTTCGTGTGCATAGCATGATTCTATGGCTCTACAGTAAGGATAATATCATTCAGTGAAGGAAGTCATCAAAAATTGATGGTCGTTAAGGGCTGGGACAACACACACTTCATGTCGGGAGTTTCCATGGTAAGGGAAAGAGTGAGGAGATGAGCTGTCTCAGTGTCATTGATAAACACACTGGGGATAGACAATAGCACTCTGGGGAGATAGGCAGTGCTGACAATTTCCTTTTGTGTGGTAAAAAATGTACCCCTCCAGTTTTTACGTGGTGAAAAGCAAGCATTTGGGTGCTCTATGTATTTCTTAAAAAAAAAAAAAAAAAAGTGTCCAACTATCAGTCTGAAAACAAAAAGGTGGAAGAGAGAAACTTTCTCCACATCCACTGCAGACACCTTTCTGGGAGACTAGATGGAAAACTTCAAACTTTCTAATGGCATCCACCCTCCTCCACACAGTAGCTTAGGAAATCACTCCATATCACCAACTTTTCCTTACCCCTCATTTCCTCTGCCAAATTCTGGCTCTGACTCAAACACTGCTTGGTCTTCTTCAGTTCTTCCTGCAGGTGGCAGACTTCTCTGGCACTTTGCTCAGACTGACTCTTCAGAAAGCTGTTTTCCTTCTTCATTTCCTAAAGCACAAGTTTACTGGGTTATACTCAAAACAAATGCTCCAGCAAACTATGACTTCTGCCTCAGTAAGAGTCCCTAATGGAACCGGTGGTGTATCTCATGGGGGAAGATTCACACCTTCCCTTTGAGTACTTTATACAATTAGACATTCTAACTTAAACCAAACGATTTTATGAACAGAAGTTAAAACAAAACCCAAAACCCAAATCTGATGGCAATTGTTTTGATTTGAGAACATTACTTGTTAAAACTTTCTGGTTGTCTTGACACTTATTAAAGAGTTCACTCAGATGGAAAATCTTGTGGAAATGGTCCCCAAGGACATAAGCTCCAAGTTCTTATCACACCTGAATGATCAACTATATCTTTGCAAAGTCTGATGTGCTAAGGAACAACATATATTCACAGGAAATTGTTTCCTTCACACTTGAATACCATCTTAAGGTTCACTGTTATAGAGATGTCTTTATGAGTAAATTACCTTGTGTAAGTGTTTATCAAAAAATCTGCAATGAGCCATTAGCTGCAATGGGCATTATAAAAATCGTAATATAAGACAGGCAGAGTCTCTGCCCTCCGGAAGAAGTAATACCCATCACTTGGTAACACGGGCAAGTGCTGTTTACCCGACAGGGTGTGTGTGTCCTGGGAAACTAGGCTGCAGCACAGAAGCAAGAATTCATTCTACAGGGAGGAGCTGAAGCTTTCACGGGGAGAACAGTCTCTGGGCAGCTGATCAAATGAAGTGTCCATGCACCAAAGTGCAAATAAAGTAGCAGAGATGCAGATGCACCCCCAGTGTATTACCTAGGGTGACATGTATAAATTTCTGAACCTTAAAACCAGTAATATTTGTATGCTAGATAAAAGTGCTAGTGCTTATTAAGCACAGAAGACACAAACTATCATAAATCCTCTCTTTCCTCAACTGCTTTCCCAACATTCAGTGATGTTGTACTGATAAATATCTGACCTTATATGATATACATCCATTTGGAACACAGAGAATTCACATATATGGAAAAAACTCATGGCCTGACATCCTTGGTGTGGAACGTTCATAAGGTTAAGTTTAAAACACACACACAACACACGCTTAAATCATAACCCTGTGAGAAGCAAGGGAGAATGTTTAATCTTAAAGAATCAATGAGATAGAAACTCTAAACCTTCTTCCTACCATGCCTTATACATCTCATCCATCCTGCTGTTCCTGAGTTATATCCTTTATAATAAGCTGGTGATTGTAGTAGGAAGATGGTGGTGAGTTCAGTGGGAGAGGATTGCATCCCCTCCTGTACATGGGTGAAACACCTAGCCCATCTTCTGAGAAACAGAGTGAACAGCCAACAGTACCCCAGCATATATGAAGATTGGAGACCAAAAACTGTAGAGGACAGTGAACAATCAGATGAGTAGGTGGGTGCTACGTACACAAGGACACCTGCTGAAAGAGGAAACACTTTAACAAAGGAACCACCAACGGATAACAACATAAGAAGGTGAAGGATGGAGTAGAAGCCACAATAACTCAACCCAGTACCTATCTGGAAATACAACTAAGTGGTGGAGAAAATGCTCAAAACAAATAGCTGAACAAGAACAAGAGAGAATCCTCAAAACCTTGTACACATGGAAGAACCAGCTTCAACACAACTTGACCACAACTGCACAAGAGAATGCAAGAGCTGGCAGACCCACACTTAAGGTTAAGGAGTGACACTTACCTAACCAGCTGGAAGGAAGGACCCACCAAAGGAAGACCCAACAATAATCAAATCTAAGGATATCCAGACTGCCAACATAAAAAACATCCCAAGATCAGAGAGCTCAGGAGATCAAGGAGACTGCACCACTTGTCTTCTACCATAGAAATTCACACCATAAACCCAGGGAGTCAGAAGAGATCATTTAAGAAGCAGAGGCTAACAAGAAGAGTCTCAGAAACAATGGCAAGATGAACAAACAATCCCCAAATGAAAGGAAAGGAGGAAGCCTCTGAAAGAATGCTAAACAAAACAGAGGCACGCCAACTATCAGATATTGAGTTCAAGGCAACTCTTATAGGGATGCTCCAAGAGCTCACAGAGAATTACCAAAAATCAGAAGGAAACTACAATGAACTCATTACAAACTACATTGACATGAAAAAAGGAATTAGAAACTATCAACGAGGGCTGAGAGGAAATGCAGAATACAATTTCTGAACTGGAGAATGCAGTAGAAGGAATCCAAAGCAGGCTCAATGAAGCAGAGGACTGGAATAGTGAGCATGAGGATGAGGCAGGAAAAAAAAAAAAAAAACAGCCAGAATGAGCAAGGAAAGGAAAAGAATCTAAGAAAGAATGAAGAGGGGTTAAGGGAAATGAAGGACAACATGAAATGTAATGATATCTGTATAATAGGGATACCAGAAAAAGAAGTAGAAGAGCAAGGGATAGAAAACCTGTTTGAAAAAGGAACGATGGAAAACTTCCCTAATTTGATGAGAGAGAAAGTCATACTAATCCAGGAAACACAGAGAGTCCCAATCAAGCAGAACCCAAAGAGGCCCACTTCAAGACACATCATAATTAAAATGGCAAAATTCCAAGATAAAGAGAGAATCTTAAAGGCAGCAAGGGAAAACCAGAAAGTAACATACAAGGGAGCCCCAGTAAGACTAGCAGCTGACTTCCCAAAGGTAAGGCTCCAAGCCAGAAGGGAATGGCAAGAAATATTCCAAGTTATGAGAACCAGAGGCCTGCAACCAAGACTACTTTATCCAGCAGGGCTCCCAATTAAAACGGATGGTCAAATAAGGAGCTTCCCAGACAAAAGAAGCCTCAAAGAATATACCTCCTCCAAACCAGCTCTGCAAGAGTTGCTAAGGGTTTGCTTTAAGAACAGGAAGAAAAACACTGAAAGAGACAGGAACACAGCTACGAAAAAAGTGGCGATGAATAAGTACCTTTCAATAATAACCTTCAATGTACATGGATTAAATCTCCCAATCAAAAGACACAGAATAGTGTGAAATGGACAAGAAAACATGACCCACAGGTATGCTGCCCACAAGAGACCCACTTCAGAACAAGAGACCTACACAGATTGAAAGTGATGGGCTGGAAGCAAATATTCCAAGGAAATGGACAGGAAAAAAAAAGGCGGGGAAGCTATGCTCATATTAGACAACATAGACGTCCAAAAAAAGAGACAGAAAAAGAGACCCAGAAAGTCACTTCATAATACTAAAGGGAAGAATCCACCAAGAAGATATGCACATTATAAATCTATATGCACCCAACATAGGAGCACCCAAGTATATAAAGAAAATCTGGGAGGACTTCAAGAACGATTCAAGGGAAATAAGCCAGGCAGTGAAAGACAAATACCATATGATCTCACCTTTAACAGGAACCTAATCAACAAAACAAACAAACAAGCATAATATAAACAATGACACTGAATTTGAGAACAGTCTGACAGTGACCAGAGGGGGAGGGGAGGGAATTTTAGGGGGAAAGGGGAATGGTTTAGAGCAACAAGTATAAAGGACGTATGGACAAAAACTATGGGGGGTGGAAATGGGAGGAAGGTGGGCAGGGCTGGGGTGGTGGGCTGGGAGCAGGGTAAAAGACAGAAAAATGTACAATATCAACAATTAAAAATGCTGATCAAAAAAAAAGAACGATTTGACAGCAACACAATTTTAGTAGGGGATTTTAACACCCCACTGTCAAAAATGGACAAATCTTCCAAACAAAATATCAACAAAGATATTGTGGCATTGAACAATGCTCTAGAGGAAATGAACTTAACTGATTCATAGAGAGAGCCTTTCATCCTGAAGATGCAAAAATACACATTCTTTTCAAATGCACATGGAACCTTTGCAAAGATAGACCACATGACAGGGCACAAAACAAGCCTCAACAAATTCAAGAAAATGGAAATCATATTAAGCATTTTCTCTGACCACAAGGGACTGAAACTAGGAATCAACCACAAGGAAAAAATCCCAAAACACTCAATCTCATGGAGATTAGAAAAGAAATCAAAAGGTTTCTGAAAACAAACGCAAATGAACTCACAACAATCCCAAACTTATAGGACAGTGAAGGAGGTCCTGAGAGGGATGTTCATAGCGATACCAGCCTTCCTAAAAGGAACATTTCAAATAATCAACTCAACCGTACACTGACAAGAACTCTTGGAACAACAACAAAGACAGCCCAGAGCAAGTGGAAGGAATGAAATAACCAAGATTGGAGTAGAATTCAATGACATAGTGACTGAAAGCACAATTCTAAAGATCAATGAATCCAGGAGCTGGTTCTTTGAAAAGATAGACAAAATTTTCTTTGAAAAGATAGACAAAAAGATAGACAAAAGGTAGACAAGCCTTTAAGCAGGCTCATCAAGAAAAAAAGAGAGAGGACTCAAATAAACACAATCAGAAATGAAAGAGGTGAGAGATTACAACTGATACCACAGAAATACAAAGGATTGTAAGAAATGACTATGAAGAACTACATGCCAAGACATTTGAAAACCCAGGTGAAATGCACAAAGTTCTAGAAAAATATAATCTTCCAAAACTCAGTGAAGAAGAAGCAGAAATGCTGAACAGACCAATAACAGCTGATGAAATTGAAACAGTAATCAAACATCTTCTGACACACAAACGTCCTAGACCAAACCGTTTTCCAGGAGAATTTTACAAAGCATTTAAGGGAAGGCTAACCCCCATACTCCACAGATTATTCCAAAAAATTCAAGAAGATGGAAGACTCCCTATTTTTTTTTTTTTATGAAGCCACCATCATCAAAAACCAAAACCAGATAAAGACATAACAAAAAAAGAAAACTTTAGGCCAATATCGCTCATGAACATAGATGCTAAAATCCTCAACAAAATTTTGGCAAACTGCATCCAGGAATATGTTAAAAAAATCATACACCGTGATCAAGTGGGATTCAACCTGGGGATGCAAGGATGATACAATATTCGCAAATCAATAAACATAATACACCACATAAACAAAACAAAAGACAAAATCACATCATCAAACCAATAGATCTGAAAAAGCTTTTGATAAGGTACACCTCCCATTTATAATAAAAGCACTCAGCAAAGTGGGAAGAGTGAGAGAGCATTCCTCAACATAATAAAGGCCATATAGGAGAAACCTAGAGCCAACATCATACTCAAAGGACAAAAACTTAGAGCTTTCCCCCACTAAGATGAGGAACAAGACAAGCATACCCGCTTGCACCACTCCTATTCAACACAGTATTGGAAGTCCTAGCTATAACAGTCAGTCAAGAAATAGAAATAAAAGGCATCCAAATTGGAAAGGAGGAAGCAAATCTGTCACTGTTTGCAGATGTCATGATAGTGTACATAGAAAATCCTATGGACTCCACCAAAAAACTACTCAACCTAATAAATGAATTTTGCAAAAGAGCTGGATACAAAGTCAATACTCAAAAATTAAAGGCATATTTCTACACCAACAATGAAATACGAGAAACAGAAAGCAGGAAAAAAATCCCATTTCATATAGCAACCAGAAAATTAAAGTACCTACGAATAAACCTAAGGAGGTAAAAGACCTGTACTCAGAAAACTATACAACACTGAAGAAAGAAATTAAGGAAGACACAAACAAAGGGACGTGTGTACCATGCTCATGGATTGGAAGAATTAACATTAACAAAATGGCCATACTACCCAAAGCGATTTATAGATTCAATGCAATCCCTGCTAAAGTACCAATGACATATTTCACAGATACACAACAAACATTTCAAAAATTTATATAGAACCAAAAACGACCTCGAATAGCTGCAGCAATTTTGAGAAAGAAGAGCAAAGCAGGAGAGATCACAATGCCTGATATCAAACTGTATTACAAGGCCACTGTAATCAAAACAGCCCGCTTCTAGCATACAAACAAACACGTAGACCAATGGAATAGAACATAGAGCCCAGAATAAAACCCAAGTCTCTACAGTCAACTCATGTTTGACAAAGGGGGCACAAGCATAAAATGGAGTCAAAATAGGCTTTTCAACAAATAACGTTGGGAAATCTGGAGAGTTATGTGCAAAAACAAGAAACTCGATCAACAAATTCCACCATACATAAAAATAAATTCAAGGTGGATAAAAGACTTAAATATAAGTCGTGACACCATAAAAGTCTTAGAGGAAAACATTGGCAGGAAACTCTCAGAGAATCCACGCAACAACATCTTCACAGATATGTCCCCTAAAACAAAGGATGTAAAGGAAAGAATAAACAAATGGGACCTCATTATGTTAAACAGCTTCTGCATGGGCAAAGAAAATAGCATTAAAGTGAAAAGAGAAGCAAGTATATGGGAAAACCTAGTTCCCAAAAACAATGCTGCTTTATGGAAAAACCGCATTAAAGTGAAAAGAGAAGCAATTATATGGCAAAACGTATTTGCCAAAGATACCTTGGACAAGGGATCCATCTCCAAAATATATAAAGAACACACACGACTCCACTCCAGGAAGACAAAAAAACCCATTTAAGGAATGGGTAAAAGACTGGAACAGACACTTCTCCAAGGAGGACATAGAGAGGACCCAGAGATATACGAAAGGATGCTCAGCATCACTAGCCATCACAGAGATGCAAATTAAAACCACAATGAGATACCACCTCACACCAGTCACAGTGGTCATCATAAACAAATTAACAAACAAACGTTGAAGAGGATGTGGACAAAAGGGAACCCTAGTACACTGTAGGTGGGAATGCAGATTGGTGCAGCCACTGTGGAAAACAGTATGGAATTTCCTCAGAAAACTGAAAATGGAACTGCCTTTTGACTCAGCACTTCCACTGCTTGCGATTATACCCCAAGAACCCGGAAACACCAATCCAAAAGAACCTATGCACTCCAACATTCATAGCGACACAATTTACAATAGCCAAGTGCTGGAAGCAACCTAAATACCCATCAGCAAATGGGTGGATCAGAAAACTATGGTACATCTACACAATGGAATTCTGTGCAGCAGACAGGAAGAAGGAGCTCCTCCTCTTTGTGACAGCGTGGATGGTACTGGAGAGCTTTATGCTAAGGGAGATAAGCCAGGCAGTGAGGGACAAATACCATATGATCTCCCCTTTAACTGGAATATAATTGACAAAAGAGAACTGCAAACAAATATAACCAAAGACATTGAAATGAAGAACAATTTAACAATAGCTGGAGGGGAGGGGCAGGGGACAGTGGCGGAAAGGTTTCCAGGAATTACTATAAAGGACACATAGACAAAACCAAGGGGGAAGGTTGAAGGAGGGAAGGGAGGTGGTTTTGCCTGGGGTGGGAGGGTGAGGAGAAAATGCAGACAACTGGAACTGAACAACAATAAAGTAATACAAAAGAAAAAGAAAAAGAAACAAGGAGACCTCACCTCCCAAACCCTAGTGCACCATTAGAAAAGAGATGGACCTGATAGGGTGGTGTTGGCAAGCTGCCTTCAGTGATCATTCTGCTTATCATCAGCAGATGGGTACCAAAGTAGCAAAGTCAAGTTCAAGAAGAAGGAGGATGTGGCTAGGAGAAATTGCTTGAAAATTTCCTGGCAGCAGCTCTGTTTATGCATACATGTTCATTTCATCATCAAGAAAAGTCAGAGCCCATTGTAGTTCAACTCCTGTCTTTGTCCTAATCCTGCCTCCCTGCCATGTTGGCAAATTAAGACATCAATCAGAAAGGAAGGGCTGCTCCATCTGAACCCAAGACTGAGAGGTTGATCTTCACACAAGGCAGGGTTCCAGTGTGCAAAGAAGGATCATTAAGATACAACGATGTTATTGACTTACACAAGCATCACTAAAGTATAGACACTACAGTCCCCTGGTGGCTCTTCAAACTCAGGACAATCACCATGCAGAGATCACAGACTTGAAAGGAAACACACTGAAAGCACTCCAAAGCGGGCAATGAGGCATTATTAGCATGTCTTCCCAAAACCTAAGAGCAGCAAGATCTGCATGATCAGTGCTAAGACCAGCTGAATGAGTTCAACATGAGAGAGTGACTAGAACTTAATTACCCAGATTGACTTAGCATTCTTACTTTGCAACCTATCAAATATTTTCTTTCTCCAAAATTAATCAGATCAGTTGGCATCTACATCTGGAGGTGGCAAGAAAGTGGAGAAGGCATCATATGCAAAGCTGTGTGTGCCCTGGAAAGGGAGGGGACAACACCTGTTTAGGTGTCTGTTGGTCTCCATCTGCCTCTGTCTGTAACTAGAGACACTAACAGGAGTAGGAAGTGAAATGGAAAGGTTGACATGTCCTTCTCTATTCTGGCCTTAGCTCCATAAGGAGAAATGAAGTGTTTCTAATGAAGAAATGTTCAGGCAATCCTGGGACACAGCACACCTCTAATGCTACAGCTATGACCATCTCGAGAACTTTAAAAGTCCAGACTTAGGAAAATGAACATCTGAAAATGGAGCTGTAGGCTGCCATCCATGGGCAAGTAGTTATCTGCCACGTCACGGCCACTTAAGACTTGATTGGGTAGCTCACTATTCACAACAAGTTAAGCACACAAGAAGACATTTTCCTAGTCATCTCTTGCATCCTGATGTGATTTGCAAAAGTGGGCACAAGTCTGGAAAAATGCAACAAAAGTCCCTATAAGCACAAGCCAGCATTAGAGTTTAGCAAGCTATTCCACCCAGATCAACTTCTGTTTAGGGGAGGCAAGGGAGGCATCCTTTCCTTGGGCCAGACAAAACAAATTTCAGCTCCTATGTGCTATTTCACAATCAGATCCATGAATGAAGCTGAATATGTCCCCCGCTGGGGCTAAATCTGTGTGGTGTACAAGGGATGGAACCAAAAGATGTGTTTTCCCCTTCCACCTCATCCTTCCTGCCTGCCAGACCGGGCTCCTTAGGGGACCTGGTACATAATACACACCCCTGTGCCTGGAAGATTTCTGAGCCTGTGCTGCATCAGTGTTTGCTGTCCAATGATGGTACATCATGGTGTAAGCCCAGTGTTCTGGGATTGGCAGCCAATGAAGGATGAGCAGTTTATCTGAACCCTCCATTCACTTTGATACAAAATGTTAACTTTGCCCTTGATCAGGCTTCTAAATCCTGTTCCCACTACTAAAAATTTCTCATCATGAGTGCCACATGGTTTTGGGAACATGAACAAGGAGAATTTCAGTACAACTGTCACGTTATTTTATCATGCAAAACCTATTAGCATGCTCAATTTGTTTGTACTTACTCATAGTAACAGAAAGAGACCCAGAGGAATAGAACAGGTAACCTTCTAAATGTGTCAAACGTCAAATTCTGTCTCTCTCTCACATGAAAAGATGCTTGATATCACTAGCTATCAGAGAGATGCAAATTAAAACCACAATGAGATACCACTTCACACCAGTCAGAATGGCCATCATAAACAAAGCAACAAACAGCATGTGTTGGAGAGGTTGTGGAGAAAAGCGGACCCTAGTGCACTGTTGGTGGGAGTGCAGACTGGTACAACCACTATGGAAAACAGTATGGAATTTTGTAAGAAAACTAAAAATGGATCTACCTTTTGACCCAGCAATTCTACTGCCTGGATTATATCCTGAGAACCCTGAAACACCAATGCAAAAGAACTTATGCATCTCTATGTTCATAGCAGCACAATTTACAATAGCCAAGTGTTGGAAGCCACCTAGGTGCCCATCAGTAAATGAATGGATCAAAAAACTGTGGCACATTTACACAATGGAATTCTATACTGCAGAAAGAAAGAAGGAGCTCCTACCCTTTGTGACAGCATGGATGGAACTGGAGAGCATTATGCTAAGCAAAATAAGCCAGGCAGTGAAAGACAAACACCATATGATCTTACCATTAACAGGAACCTAATCAACAAAACAAACAAATAAGCAGAATATAACCAAAGACACTGAAATTGAGAACAGGCTGACAGTCACCAGAGGGGAGAGGGGAGGGAATTTCAGGGGAAAAGGGGTAGGGTTTAGAGCAACAAGTATAAAGGACACTTGGACAAAAACAATGAGGGGTGGAAATGGGAGGGAGGTGGGGAGAGCTGGAGTGGTGGGCTGGGGTGGGAGTAAAAGACAGCAAACTCTACAAGATCAACAATTAAAATAAAAATTAAAAAAAGAAAACATAAAAAATTCTCTGTCTCCCAGCTCATCACCTGCTGTGCTATGGCTGACAGCAAACAGGTCACAAGAGTCATAAAGAGCACAGCAATGAGCAGGTGAACCACAGTGATCTGCTGAGCACCAGAGTGCTGGTCAGTGTTTAACTTAACCATCAATTCAGCTTTGGAAAGGAAGGGATATCATTCATCCCCATATGCAGATGAGGAGAGTCAGACTCAAGGGAAAGTCATTGTCCCAAGGTCCCCCAGCAGGTAGGGGACAGAAAAGCAAAGCCGTTTCAGATATCACTCACTATAGAGCCACCAATATTTTCCTGTGAAGTTATGCTACCGCTCGAACTGGGTAAATCACTTTTCAGATCCCAATGCCAATTGAGAATGCAAGAGCCAGCTAAATCCTTTGAGTTCTTCCATCTTCTTCAAAGGAAGACACACATGCACACACAATTAAGACAGCTACTAAGTGACTTCCCTGGCCCTGAGCTAGGTTCTTGCACATGACTGCCCTCATTGGACACAGAGGTCAATGAAATACTCATGGAATTGCAACAAGGTGGGCACTGAACTCAGCAGAGGTGAGTCCAGGGCAGACAGCTCCGCAACTGACCCACCAGACTCTCTGGGGATATACAACCTTCGGAATCACCTACAAGAGCATGCGTAGCCTGTTGCTGTGCCTTGGCCAAGCAGACCCTTTGAAAAGTCTTTAAATGCTCTTAAGCAGGTGACTGCTTTTACAAAAGCTTCCACCAGGCAGCCAGGGGAGTTGCGGGACAGTCCTTGGATGAAAGGAAGGCTCACAGAGTGAAGAGTTCCGTGCTGGTCTGCTTCTGGATATGTTAGTCAAAGCATCTGTTGGTTGTTCTCCACTGGCCAAAAGGAAAACGTTTGTTTTGTTGGAAGAAAACACTTCCATTTTAAAGTGTTCACGGAGGGAACCATCATCTGAGAGGAAGCTTCCTTCCACTTGGGTACCTGGAACTGTGGCCTCCTGTCTCCAACTGTACTACTCTTCTGAGGTTGGCTTGTTGACAGTCACTGGTTTGCTACAGCAGATGCTCTGACTTTACAATAATGTTACACTCATCAAAGATGGGGGTTGAGTACTTTTCTACTCTCCTCATCTGCATGAATAACTGATCTGTGTAGAGCATTTTTATAAAGAAAATCATTACAGTCTAAAAAGTGACTGCCACATATTTCAAGAATACATTGAAAGTTTTCTTTACTGTGACTTTTTTGTAAATCCTCCCCTGAAGATATGTTTGTTGATCTTAGAGAAAGTGGAAGTGAGAAAGAGAAAGAGAAACATGGATGTGAGAGAAACACTTTGATCGGCTGCCTCCTCTGCAAGCCCCAACCAGGGATCGAACCTGCACCCTTTTGGTGTACTGACGATGGTCCAACCAGCTGAACCACCTGGCCAGGGCTTTCCTGTGACATATGATGGACAAGAAACTTTTACTCTTGTGCTGTGCTTCTTCATAGTACAGTGCTGATTGGTGGCTCTATCCAAATTGTTTCACTCTATTGAGTGTCCCTAAATGGCTCTTAATTAAGCTCTTTCTAACAAACTCCAGGCCACTAGACAGACTCAGACAGAAGCCAAATTAAAGTTACCAATAAAATCCTCTCAGTAGGAGCAACGTCGGGGTAGCCCTACGGCGACTCTGCAAAGACACTGCAACCATGCTCAACACACAGGCTAATGTTGACTTGTGAGGCTGGAGTCACATAACTTATAATTAGTTGATGTTTTCATAAGAATTTGAAAGCTAAATCTTCTTTATATGGCATTTATTTTGACTCATTGAAATCACTGACTTTCCACCCAGATTTTAATATTTTGTGACTGAAAGGACAATTGTTGGGATGGGATTTACGTTCCACCCCTTGTGCCATCACAAATTTTGTTTCTTTACATTTAGAAAATCCATTGCTTTTTTACTTTCTTCCACATCCTAGGTGGTCTAAAACAATCTTCTATAACAAGAGTGGTATATCTTTTTATATACAAGTCATATTTTCCTATAATTGCTGTACAGAGTAATGACATCCGAGTAGAAAGGGGAAAAAAAGCACCATGGTCTATGTCATAGGTTCTATACCAAATATTTCATAAGTAATTCTGGCAAATAAAATAGAAAATGATATGGTCAGGACAAGCTACTGAAAAACGGTGTAGAGCTTCTGCATCACTGCATCCTCAGCAGAAGCTAATAAATGCTTATCTCTGCTCCTCACTCACCTCACTGTTCCTCCTCAGCTCATTTTCCTTGGTCTGACTTGCCTGTAAGGCCTGTTGGGTTTGGCCCAAATGTTGCTTCAGCTCTTCCAATTCTCTTTCAACCTGGTGCTTTCCTGATGTGACCTACAGAGAGAAAAATAAGGGCAAGTTTAGTTTTCCATTGATTACTTTGTAAATCATCATGTCTTCTTCTATAATATAAGAGTCACTGAATAAAAAAACTGAGGCCCTTTGGTGGGTTGAGACTCTTGCTGTGAAAGACATGGGTCCGACTGCAGGCTTCTCAGTTAGAGTGCCATGATGTGACTGGCACGTTAAGATCCATCTGGCCGCTGGTTGTAAAGAGACGGAGGAAGAAGTGCAGAGCAGAGAGACAAGCTGGAGGCAAGAACAGTAACCCAGGTGGGACATGACATGGTCTCAGGCCCTACACAGCCATGGAGGTGGTGAAAGTAGTCACGTTCCGTGTAAAATAAAGACAGACGTAAAGCCAGGTGTGTTCTCAGAAGGGAGGTATGGAGCACATGAAGGGTTTCTGGGGTAGCGGACGACACTCTACCCCAACACAGATAATGGATATAAGAGAGCATGCCCAATAATCATTTATCATTAAACATTTATTCTATAGACATGGTGTTTCATCACAAGAGTTTAAATGTGCAAGATTTCTGGGCCAAATGCAGGCGGAGGTAGATACACTTTGCTCTCTCTCACAACCGAAACAAAACAACAAATTTACAAGAAAAACCCACCAAAACTGCCACAAAATCAAACTGTATGGAAGTCAGACAACCAAGGAGTTAAAGAAGCAGCATTCATTCAGACTGCTAGGAGGGGTGGAGATGGGCAGCTGAGGTGGAGAAGACACGTGGTAAGGTGGCAGCTGGAGGACCAGAAAAGCAAGGTAGTGGCCAGGGGACCTAGGGGTCCCATATCTGTGTGTGTATAAACTGGAAGAAACATCTGGGGAGCTAGACAGACCTCTCAACCCTGAGTTCCAGAGCAGGGGAATGAACCCTTAAAACCTCTGACATTCAAACCTTTGGGGATGATTTTAGCACAGGAGACACTCCCAGCCTTACAGGAGAGTTTGTTACAGTTACCCACAGGGTCCCAGAATGCCCACAAGCCCAAACACAAAGGAATCGGCACCAAAAGGGCCCAACTGGCCTGTGGAAAGCAGGGGAGGTGGCTGAAAGCCAGCTGAGAGCCAAGAAAGCAGCATTGTTCCCTTTCGAAGAACAACCTGACTTACAGTGCCACAGTGAAGGTACGGGGTTGCCCTGCCCTGGTGAATACCTAAGGTTGGGCCCCTTAGAACAAAACAGCGTGCCGATACAAAAACGTTGGCCAAACTGAAAGAACAGATCAAAGGTCCAAAACTAGCATGAAGGGATGAAGAGATAACCAACCAGAGTTCAAAACACTGGTAAGTGGGATGCTCACACAAATGGTTGATCATGGTGGCCAATAAGAGGAAGAGGTGAAAGCTATGCAAAGTGAAATAAAGGAGAATATAAAAGGACTAACATGACGGGAAGGACATTGGTACACCAATCAAAGTTTTGGAGCAAAAGGAAGAAGTAAACTTTCAACCAAAATAGAATGAAGAAACAAGAGTTCAAAAAATAAAAATGAGGAGAGGCATAGGAACCTCTGGGACACCTTCACACATTTCAACATTCGAATCATAGAGGTACCAGAAGGAGAAGAAGAAGAGCAAGAAACTGAGAACTTATTGGAAAAAATAATGAAGGAGATCTTCCTTAATCTGACAAAGGAAATAGACTTCCAGCAAGTCCACGAAACCCCATGAGTCCCAAAGAAGGGGAACCCAAAGAAGTACTCAACATGGCACATCATAATTACATTACCCAAGATCAAAGAGAAGGAGAGAATCTTAAAAGCAGCAAGTTCAAAGGACACAGTAACCTACAAAGGAGTTCCCCTAAGATCATCAGCTGATTTCTGAAAAGAAACCTTGCAGGCAAGAAGTGGCTGGAAAGAGGAAGGACTTATATCCAAGATTATTCTCTTCAGCAGAGCTATGATTTAGAAGGCAAGCGTAGATAAAATGCTTCCCAGATAAGGTCCAGTTAAGGAGTTCATCACCACCAAGCCCTTATTATATGAAAGGTACAAGGGATTTATCTAAGAAAAAGAAGATGATCAAAATATGAACAGTAAAATGACAATAAAGTCACAACTATCAACGAGTGAACCTAAAAACAAAAGCAAAACGAACTAAGCAAACAACAAGAAGAGGAGCAGAATCACAGAAATGGGGATCACATGGAGGGTTATCAGTGTGAACGGGTGGAGGAGAATGGGGGAACAGGTACAGGGAATAAGAAGCTTAAATGGTAGGTACAAAATGGACAGGGGGAGGTTAAGAATAGTACAGGAAATGGAGAAGCCAAAGAACTTATATGCATGACCCATGGACATGAACTAAAGGGAGGGGGAATGCTAGAGGGAATGGGGGTGCCAGGTGCAGGTGGAAAAAGGGGAGAGAAATGGGCCAACTGTAATAGCTGAATCAATAAGATATTTTTTTAAAAAGTTTCAGTGTGATCTATGTAATGTACACACATACACCCATACACACATGGGCGTGCATGTAAATAAATAAAGGTAGACTCGGCTGAGTTGTAATGACTCACTTTGAGGTATGGGAGAAAAAGGAGAGTTGAAGATGACAGGTAGCACTTGGCCTGAGCAACGTGAAGACCACAGCGGACATTTCATGGGATGATGAGAAAGTTGAAGGGAGGAGCAAGACTGAACTAGCAGCTCGAGTTCCAGGACCGGCGACTGAAGAGTCAGATGCCTTTCAGAAATGCCGAGTGGAAATGTCAGACACACACTCGTGAGCCTCAAGTTCAGGACTGATGCCCTGGCCGGAGATATGAGCATGGCAGCCATCATCACAGAGAGAAAACCTAAAGCCACAAGCTGGATGACTCATTTTTGAAGTGAGTGCTAAACAAGCAAGCTGACATAATTTTCAGGGCTTGGACTGTTTTAGGGCATGATGGCTTGGGAGAGCTCCCACGTGGTGGTGACGTCCCCACCAGGTTCTTGGTCCAGGGATCTCACCAAGAAGCAGAATGTCAGAGAGCTCCACAGACCCTGGCATCTGAGAACCTCACTCCTCACTCTCTCACTGTCCTCTTCTCCAAATGAGAGAAGCCAGAGCCAGACAGCTTCCCTCTGTTCTCCTGTTTGAAAGTAAGGAGTGTGAGGCTGGAACATTTGTCCCTCCAAATCACCCAGGTCAGCTGTGGGACAGAACCAAGGTGTCCAAGGACAAGGAGCGGGAACGAAGTGAGGAGCACCTACTTTATCCAGCTCTGCCTGCAGGATGTTGCGAGCGTTCTTGGCCTCCTGCAGCTCCCGTGTGAGCCTGCCTTTCACCTGTGAGCTCTCTCTGTACAAGATTTGGAAGGCGCGCTGCTGACAGGAGAGCTCCTGGAAAGCAAAATACATACTCTCAGCACTGACGATGGTCCACCGACAGGGTCCAGGGTGACACAGTTGTCCCGTGGGATGTGTGATGGTGGAGCCGGAGACAACATGGAGCCTAGCTGACCATCCACTCCGTGATCAACGTCAGCAGCCTGAGCAGAGGTCCCAGTCACCCAGTCCTGGTCTCCAAGGGCCAGGACAGGACTCCACCTGTTGACCACACCACCACTCTGAAATCAGTCAACTCTGTTTGAAGTATCCAGGGGCAAAAGAGAGTACAGCTGAGCTACAGCTGTCACAGCTTAGCTGAGAAATCAAACGCACTCGAAAATGGAGTTTGAAATTTCAAATACCATACACCACTTCAGATTGACAATGATGCAAAATATATGTCAACAGTGAGCTTGGATCAATGCATAAGGACACCCAAGTAACATTTGCAGTCACTTTTCCTTTGAAAAGTGTGCTTGTGTATTTTTAGTAGTTATTGGGTTTGGTTTTTTTTTCTCCTCTCACCCTATTGCTACACCAGGTGCTAGCAGCTTTGGCACTACTCATATTTTGGGCTGGGGACAATGCCTTTCTTTAACGGACTGTCCTGTATTATAGGATGTTTACCAGCATCTTGTCCCTTAGCCACTAAGTGCTAGTAGCCCCCCACTACCCTATCCCAGTTGTGACAATAAATAAATGTCCTCAAATATTGCTAAAGATCCCCTGGGAAGAAAAAAATCACCCTTTGTCTCTGTCTGGAGGGACTCAGTTGGTTGGAACATCTTCCTATGAACCAAAGGGTCACAGGTTCAATTTCTGGGGTGGAGCACATGCCCCGGTTATGTGTTTGGTAAGCAGTTAGGGCAAAGGCAAGAAGCAACTAATCTGTGCTTCTCTGTCACATGGATGTTTCTCTCCTTTCTCTCCCTCTCTCTCTCCCTCACCCTCTCTGTATACCAATGGGCATGTCCTCCCATGAAGTTCAAACAAAATCAGCCCTGCTTGAAACCCACCACTCTAGACTATAAAACCCACGGTCCTAAGTTCCCCCTTTTCACCCAGGAACTAGCAGAATGCATGCTATCACATTTGCTCCAGAAATAATAGCTGCCATCTTTCAAAACTTGTTTTACCAGAGGGTCATTCTCTAAGTGAGGTAAGTGTCTAACTGCTAGCCTGTACGACCTGAAACTAATGAAATACTAAATGTCAACCAGAATGAAAGCAGAAAATTAATAAAAAAAATCCTGAAATGGATTTCTCCAGGAGGCAGAATGATTTCCTTCTGTGTAATTCTCTGCATCTTGCCAAATGGGTGTAAGTCGTTCTGTGAGACACACCATAAAGGAATGGACAGTTCAGTGCCTATGTGAGGCTGTGTGGGACCTAGACAAGCTCCAATCTACAGTCACTCTCATTGGAAGTCCGCAGACCCTCCACCCACAGGACACACTGTCAGGCCAACTTACCTCCTGCCGGCAGCTGTCCCTCCTGAGAAGCATCCTCAGCCCTAACCTTTCTGCCGTCTTCATTCCCCACTTACTTCATCGACTACTGTTCTAAAGTATTTGCCAGCCCACAGGCTTTCAAATCAGACAGAGAGTGGCATACAATTTCCTTCACAACAGAAATGGTTCAAAGGAAGAAATGGGACCTCTTCCTACTGTGAACAAGAATCTCAAACAAACCGGAAAACATGGATGGAAAGCAACATTCTGACTGCTCGTTTCTTCTCCAATCAAAACCTGAAAGACTCAAAGTTTGAAGAAAAACACAGGGAGCTTTTCCTCACCCAGCATTTCCCTAGTAGAACTTACCAAGTGATGACACGTGGTGGCTCCTCCTCTCTCACGAGGACACCGAGACACTGCAGACAAACGCCTCATGGACCTATGCACCTTACCTCTTGAAACTGTTTTCCTTTTAACTTGAGTTTCTGTTCCAGAGAACATCTGGAACTTTCTGCATTCTGTCGATAAAAGCTCAAATCTTCAGTCAATTTTTTCAGTTTTTGTTCCAATGCAGTATACTAACAACAAATAAAAATGCACAGTAGAAAACAAAGTGTCAAGGAAAGAATTCATATTTCCAACATTAGAAAAATTAGGCCCAAGTTCTGGTTCAATTTAGCATTGTGTTCTGACATTTTTATTTCATAAAATGATGGCTTTAAACTATTAGCTGTATAGGAAAACTACAATAATGATTTCAATACACATAACGTTGCTATTTGGAAAACAGGAGCAAGAGTGTAAAGGCTTAGAGTATTGAAATACTTCCTAATGTGCACTATAAAAAAGACCTCAGTGCCTCAGAAGAAAGGTTCATTGAACGTTTCGCTGCATTGTTCACATGAAAATGCAGTGCTGGTCATGGAAGTTACAGGCTGCCAAATAATCAGAGGGTTCCCATTACTCTCAAGGGCTAGTCTGTTTGAGCATAATGCATTCTGTGACAAACTGTAAATACTGTAAGGCTTCTTTCCACAGTGATCTCGCTTTGCCATTTGAAATTTCTGGAGGTTCACAGTGCTGCAGAGAATATCACACCTGGTTTTTAACCAAGCTGTCATGAGCGACACCAAGAACCTTCTTTTGTCCTTTCACAGAGCCATTCTTCCTTAAAATTGTCCTTTAAACATGAACTACATCAAAATTGAGGATGCTCTTGTCAAACTAAATGGAGCCAAGTGGTCTGAAATCTTCCAGTGCTGAAACCCATTCCTCTCTCTTCCCCGTGGTGCCCACATCCTGAAACTGCACCCACAAAACAACTCGAAAAACCCAGGGAGGAGTCAGGGCTGGTCCTGAGGGTGGGAGCGAACTGCCTGGTCCAGAAAGAAATGCACCCCAATTGGGCCAATCCCTCTACTAATGTATTCTCCTGAGACTCATCATAGTCCCATTTAGAACTATTATTACAAATAGTAGGAATGGAACAGAAAATTCACTGGAAAAGAGAACACTATGTAATACCTTGCCAGAATACCAGTCAAACACCAATCATTAACTCAGCAAAGATTAAAAGAACAAGGCTGGTCATAAATGACTACACGGTTATACAAATATCAGAAATTTAAAAATGTCAATTTCAAAACATAAAATATTAACCCTGTGGTTCAAATTAATATCCACTGCCTTGGATATTAAGACACCTTTGTCATTATCCTTCATTTTCTTGAATTTCAAATCACCAAGGAAAAGTAGTACAACAAATGCTTTATAATAGGCATGAATTCAGTAAACACTGATTGTATGCCTGCTAGATGTCCAACAATGTGCTAGGTACTGGGGATACAGCAGTAAACAATTCAGATGAAAGTCAGCGCCCACTAAGACTAGAATTTTGGGTGTCAGCCAATGTGAGGGGGAAAACCCCACAGGTGGTGTGGTAGATGACTGAGCTCTTTGCTCCCTCTGCTGGCCCCTTTTCAAACTGCAAGTTATTCCTTGAAAGGATCTCAGAATCAACAATTTTGTTCTTCCTAGAAACAGTGGGTTAAGCAAGAGCTATTTATACTTGATTTAAAGTTTTAGTAGACGCAGCTGCCACCATCAGGGACACGGACAAATGCTAAATGTTTGCAACCAAAGAAAAGAAAGGGGGAAACGATGAGGCATGGAAGTTAAAAAACAGGACTCTGTGGTTGTATTGCCTCAGGTAGAATCTTGAAATTGTCATTTTGAGTGTGTCCCCTTGGGTGAGTTGCTCAATCTGTCTGCCTTAATTTCCTCCTCCATTTAAAGATAGTAATAGCGGGGAGAGAAGATGGCGGCATAGTAGGAGGGAGCAGATTCCACTTCCCTCTACACACGGGAGAAAAACCTGGCTGATCTATGGAAGAACAGAGTAGACAAGGAACAGTAACACAGCATATTTGAGAATAAGAGATCGAAAATTGTAGCGGACATTGAAAAACCAGTCGGTAAGGAGAGTACTTCAGAACAATAGGAGCCTGGAGAGCAGGGCGGCTGAGGTCCCAGCCCAGCGCTCTGCCAAGCCTGCCCCAGGGCTCTAGGGAGGGAGCTGGGTCAGCCACTGCAACTGGCTGGGAGATCTTAGGGGCCACTGAGCGACTGCAGGCCTAGCGAAAGTGGTTGCCCCATGCCAGGTCACTGAGTGACTTTGAACTGAGTTTTCGTGGCGACAGAGAGCTCAGCAATCATGATCACCCTGTCTGCAGACCGAGGTGCCTGTGAAGTGAGATGACTGCATGAAAATAGACACCCACACGGGAACACACATGGTCGCGGAATCATAGGCACTCGAGAAAGCATAGGCGTTGGCCACGGGAGACAGCTGTGGGATCATAGTCGCCAGTGCACGGGCGGGTGCGCGAACCCAGACAGCTTAGGGCCATAGGTGCAGGCATGAGATGGCTAGGGGAGCATAGGCCCCAACCCACCACAGAAAGCTGCACAGGCGCCAACGCAGGCGGCTGCACGCCACCGGAGAACCGAGCTCACACCCATAAACTCGGAGAAGTGTGTGCACACCAGGAGGCTCAGAACGCAGGCTGGAAGTCCTGGGGGGAGAGGCAACGTTCTAACTTTGGCGACCGTATTAACTCTGGGGACCGTAGCACAATGATGACTAAGTACTGAACACAGAGAAAAGCAATACGATCACCCCTCGGCCATTGCAGCCAGGAAGACCAGAAAAACCAGCTCAGCAAGTTTGAAAACAACAAGAGTTTTTGTTTGTTTGTTTGTTTTTGTTTCTTTTTTCTTTTCTTTTCGGTTTTGGTTTGGGGTTTCTTTTCTTTTCCTTTTTTGTTTGTTTGTTTGTTTTTTGTTTCACTTTTTTTTCCGTTTGTGTGCCTGTCAATATAATTGTTTTTACTTACTACTTCTTTATTATTTTTATCTTCTTTTTTACTCCCCAACTCCTTTTGCCTCTCTTTACTTCTTTCTTGTTTTATTCCCTCTTCCTTTCTTTCCAATTTTATCTCTTCTACCTTCCTCTTTTTTCTTCTTTCTTCTTCTTTCATTTTTCCCCACTCTTCTCTTCTTAAATACCCACAAGGGAGACAAAAAACAAACAAACAAACCTTGAACTGTGAGAAGAAACAGAGCTGGTCCCAAAAAGAGGGTATCCCAGCTGATGAGACAGTGGAAGCTGTGAACAACAGCATATCCAAAGGAGAATCCACCACTGAATCTCACAGGTATTCTACCACAGAAGGTCACACCACAAACCCAGGGAGCCAGAAAAGATCAATTTAAGAAGTTGAGGCTAACAACAAAAGTCTTACAAACAATGAGAAGACAAAGAAACAATTCCCAAAGGAAAGGAAAGGAGGAAGCTCCAGAAAGAATACTAAATGAAATGGAGGCAACTCAACTATCAGATATTGAGTTCAAAGCAATGGTTGTCAGGAAGCTCCATGAGCTCTCAATGAGCTACCAGAAACTACAGGGAAGATATGATGAACTCACTGCAAACTATATCAACATGAAAAAGGAAATAGAAGCTATCAACAAGGGCCAAGAGGAAATGAAAATACAGTTTCTGAACTGAAGAACATGGTAGAAGGAATGAAAAGAAGAATCAATGAAGCAGAAGATCGGATCAGTGAGTTGGAGGACAAAATATAAAAGAACACCCAGAATGAGCAAGATAAGGAAAAGAAGTTCAGAAAGAATGAAGAGCCTTTAAGAGAAATGCAAGACAACATGAAATGAAATAATATCTGTATAATAGGGATACCAGAAGGAAAAGAAGAGCAAGGGATAGAAAACCTATTTGAAAAAGTAATGATGGAAAACTTCCCTAATTTGGTGAGAGAAAAAGCCACACAAATTCAGGAAACACAGAGAGTCCCAATCAAGAGGAACCCAAAGAGGCCCACTTCAAGACACATCATAATTAAAATGGCAAAATTCCAAGACAAAGAGAGAATCTTAAAGGCAGCAAGGGGAAAAAAAAGAACTAACATACAAGGGAGCCCCAGTAAGACTAGCAGCTGACTTCCCAAAGGTAAGGCTCCAAGCCAGGAGAGAATGGCAAGAAATATTCCAAGCAATGAGAACCAAAGGCCTGCAACCAAGACTACTTTATCCAGCAAGGCTTTCAATCAAGATAGAAGGCCAAATAAGGAATTTTCCAGACAAAAGAAATCTAAAAGAATACACCTCTACCAAACCAATTCTGCAAGAGATACTAAAGGGACTGCTTTAAGGGACGAAAGGAAAAGACAGAGAGAGAAAGAAAGAGAGGAACACAGGTACAAAAATGGCATTAAATAAATACCTATCAATAATAACCTTAAATGTAAATGGATTAAATGCTACAATAAAAAGACATAGAATAGCTGAATGGATAAGAAAGCATGATCCACACATACGCTGCCTACAAGAGACCCATGTCAGGACAAAAGACCTGCACAGACTCAAAGTGAAGGGCTGGAAAGAAGTTTTCCAAGCAAGTGGACAGGAAAAAAAAAGCTGGGGTAGCAATACTCATATCAGACAAAATAGACTTCAAAAGAAGAGCCATAAAGAGAGACCCAGAAGGTCACTTCATAATACTCAAGGGAAGAATCCACCAGGAAGACATAAACATTGTAAATATATATGCACCCAATGGAGGAGAACCTAAATACATCAAGAAAATCTTAGAGGACTTCAAGAAAGATATTGACTGCAATACAATTCTAGTAGGGGATTTTAACACCCCACTGTCAAAAATGGACAGATCTTCCAAACAAAATATCAACAAAGACATTTTGGCATTGGACACAACTCTAGAGGAAATGGACATAACTGATATCTATAGAGCCCTTCATCCCAAAGAAACTAAATACACTTCCTTTTCAAATGCACATGAAACATTTTCAAAGATACATCACATGATAGGATGGAAAACAAGCCTCAACAAACACAATAAAATTGAAATCATACCAGGCATTTTCTCTGACCACAAGGGACTGAAAGTAGAAACCAACCCCAAGGGAAAAACCCCAAACTTCAAAATCATGAAGATTGAATAGCATGCTATTAAACAATGAATGGGTCAAGAATGAAATTAGGGAGGAAATCAAAAAGTTTCTGGAAACAAATGATAACGAGCTCACATAGACCCAAAATTTATGGGACACAGCAAAGCTAGTCCTAAGAGGGAAGTTTGTAGTGATACAGGCCTACCTAAAAAAGATAGAAACATCTCAAACAAACAACCTAACCCTACGCCTACAAGAACTCGAGGATCAACAACAAAGACAGCCCAGAGCAAGTAGAAAAAAGGAAATAACCAAGATCAGAGCAGAATTAAATGACATAGAGACTAAAAGCACAATTCTAAAGATCAATGAATCCAGGAGCTGGTTCATTGAAAACATCAACAAAATCGACAAGCCTTTAAGCAGGCTCATCAAGAAAAAAAGAGAGAGGACTCGAATAAACACAATCAGAAATGAAAGAGGAGAGATTACAACTGACACCACAGAAATACAAAGGAGTGTAAGAAATTACTATGAAGAAGTGTATGCCAAGAAATTGGAAAACCTAGATGAAATGGACAAGTTTCTAGAAAAATATCATCTTCCAAAACTCAGTGAAGAAGAAACAGAAAGCCTGAACAGACTAATAACAGCTGATGAAATGGAAGCAGTAATCAAAAAACTCCTGACACACAAAAGCCCTGGACCAGATGGTTTCACAGGAGAGTTCTACAAAACATTTAGGGAAGAGCTAACCCCTATCCTTCACAGACTATTCCAAAACATTCAAAATGATGGAAGACTCCCAAACTCTTTTTAGGAAGCCAGCATCGATCTAATCCCAAAACCAGATAAAGACACAACAAAGAAGGAGAACTTCAGGCCAATATCTCTGATGAACATAAATGCTAAAATCCCCAACAAAACATAGGCAAACCACATCCAACAATATATTAAAAAGATCATGCACCATGACCAAGTGGGATTCATCCCAGGGATGCAAGGATGGTTCAACATTCGCAAATCAGTAAATGTAATTCATCACATAAACAAAAGCAAAGACAAAAATCACATGGTCATATCAATAGATGCAGAAAAAACATTTGATAAAGTACAACACCCATTTATGATAAAAACACTCAGCAAAGTGGGAATAGATGGAGCAGGCCTCAACATAATAAAGGCCATATATGAGAAACCTACAGCCAACATCATACTCAATGGGCACAAACTAACATCTTTTCCACTAAGATCAGGAACAAGACAAGGTTGTCCACTTTCACCACTTCTGTTCAATATAGTATTGGAAGTCTTAGCCACAGCGATTAGACAAGAAAAGGAAATAAAAGGCATCCAACTCGGAAAGGAGGAAACAAAATTATCATTGTTTGCAGATGACATGATAGTGTACATAGAAAATCCTATAGACTCAGCTAAAAAACTGCTCGACCTAATAAATGAATTTGGCCAAACAGCCAGATACAAAGTCAATATCCAGAAATCAAAGGCATTTTTGTATACCAACAATAAAACAACAGAAGCGGAAATCAAGAAAAAAAATCCCATTTGTGATAGCAAAAAGAAAAATAAAGTACCTAGGAATAAACTTAACCAAGGAGGCAAAACCCCTGTATGCAGAAAACTACACGACACTGAAGAAAGAAATCAAGGAAGACACAAACAAATGGAAACACATACCGTGTTCATGGATCGGAAGAATTAACATCATCAAAATGTCCATACTTCCCAAAGCAATTTACAGATTCAATGCAATACCTATTAAAGAACCAATGGCATATTTCACAGACATAGAACAAACACTTCAAAAATTGATATGGAACAATAAATGACCTAGAATAGCTGCAGCAATCTTGAGAAAGAAGAGCAAAGTAGGAGGGATCACAATACCTGATACCAAACTGTATTACAAGGTCACTGTAATCAAAACAGCCTGATATTGGCATAAAAACAGGCACCTGGACCAGTGGAATAGAATAGAAAGCCCAGAAATAAACCCAAGTCTCTAGAGTCAATTAATATTCGACAAAGGGGGCAACAACATAAAATGGAGTAAAAATAGCTTCTTCAACAAATGGTGTAAGGAGAACTGGAGAGCTATATTAAAAAAAAAGAAAAGGAATTTGAGCACCAACTTACACCATACACAAAAATAAATTCAAGGTGGATAAAAGATTTAAATATAAGCCGTGACACCATTAAAGTCCTAGAGGACAATATTGGCAGGAAAATCTCAGATATTCCACGAAGCAACATTTTTACTGATATGTCCTCTAACGCAAGGAACATAAAGGAAAGAATAAACAAATGGGCTCTCATCAAAATAAAAAGCTTCTGCACGGCCAAAGAAAACAGTATTAAAATAAAAAGAGAACCGATGGTGTGGGAAAACATATTTGCCAATGATACCTCAGACAAGGGTGTAATCTCCCAAATATACAAAGAACTTACACGACTCCGCTCTAAGAAGACAAGCAACCCAATTAAAAAATGGGCAAAAGACTTGGGCAGACACTTCTCCAAGGAGGACATACAGAAGATCCAGAGACACATGAAAAGATGCTCGATATTGCTAGCTATCAGAGAGATGCAAAGTAAAACCACAATGAGATACCACTTCGCACCGGTCAGAATGGGTGTCATAAACAAAGGAACAAACAGCAAGTGTTGGAGAGGTTGTGGAGCAAAGGAGACCCTAGTGCACTGTTGGTGGCAGTGCAGACTGGTACAACCACTATGGAAAACAGTATGGAACTTTCTAAAAAAACTAAAAATGGATCCACCTTTTCACTCAGCAATTCCACTACTTGGATTATACCCTAAGAACCTTGAAACACCAATCCAAAAGAACTTATGCATCCCTATGTTCATAGCAGCACAATTTACAATAGCCAAGTGTTGGAAGCCACCTAGGTGCCCATCAGTAAATGAATGGATCAAAAAACTGTGGCACATTTACACAATGGAATTCTATGCTGCAGAAAGAAAGAAGGAGCTCCTACCCTTTGTGACAGCATGGATGGAACTGGAGAGCATTATGCTAAGCAAAATAAGCGAGGCAGTGAAAGACAAATACCATATGATCTCACCTTTAACAGGAACCTAATCAACAAAACAAAGAAACAAGCAAAATATAACCAAAGACATTGAAATTGAGAACAGGCTGACAATCACCAGAGAGGGGAGGGGAGGGAATTTCAGGGGAAAAGGGGAAGGGTTTACAGGAACAAGTATAAAGGACACATGGACAAAAACTATGGGGGGTGGAAATGGGAGGGAGGTGGAGAGGGCTGGGGTGGCGGGCTGGGGTGGGAATAAAAGACAGAAAGCTGTACAAGATATCAATTAAAATAAAACATAAGGATGGAAGAAAAAAAGTTTTAAAGATGACATCCACATATTGCGGATGCACAATGACGTCGGAGTAGCTGACCACTAGATGTCATGATGTGCCATAACATTCTAAATGAGCACCGAGGGCTCAAGTCCCTGAATATCTGCAGCACAGGACCCTGACACTCAGCGTTCTGGGCGTGAGGCTGTCACCTGTACACTGTGGGTGGTGAACTCCAGGCTTCCACAAGCCCTAAGACTTTGTTTCTATGTGACTTCATCAGCTTTGTGTCCAACGTGGCTCATAAATGCTTGGGAAAGAAGCATACCGGACACAGCAGATGTTCATGAAGAATATGGCATTGATTTTGGTTCAGTGAGCTCCATTTCACTTAGCAGGTGATTCTAATGGTAATTCAGGGAAGAGCATAAACAGCCCACAACTTGACATCAGCAACAGATTTGACCAGGCCATATTGTCCTTACAGGCAAGACAGGGAAAGGTAGACTGAATTTTTAGTTAGGTGGATTGTAGCTCAGGGAAAAATGAAATCCATAAAGCACTGAATGAACAAGTTTGAAGAACCTGGAGGGATGACTAAGAGAAAGAAAGCAGAGCTGTGGCCTCAGCACTCAGCACCATCTTACTCAAATATCAGGATTCATGATGCAGTCAGAAGAGACTTCAGCAGGCATGTAAGCTAGAACAAAGACTCAGTGTTCTTGTCACATCAAACTGACAACACAAAATGTGAAAGGGTAAGTGTGATTCTTATCCAGGGGAAAGACTGAGCTAGTGGGAATGCAACTGAGAATGAGCTTAGTGGACAAAGAGCTCAGTGTAACAGTAACTACTAATATCAGTATAAGTTCATCTGTCCCAAGCACTATGTTAAACCTTCATGGAAATTCCTGCAATCTCTACAACAATCCTATGACACAGGCTTCATTAACATCATTTTATTGATTAGGCAACTGAGGCTCAGAACAACATACAAGTGGGATGCTGCTCTAAGGAACAATACAACTGGGATGTGGGAGAGTCAGAACTCAAATCCAAGTCTTTCTAACTTGCTAAACCAACTCGACGGCACAAGATGATACATATATTGATGAAGGCCGGCCACAGTCCCTTTGACCGCCCCCCCCCCACTGCACCCTTATCCATCTGATTGGTCCTTCTCAAGAACTGCTCTGTGCAAAGCACTGCACTAGCAGAATGTCTGAAAATGAACCCCCACTACCACATCCAGAGAGACAAAATGGATGTGCATTTCCCTACACCTCCCATCAAGAACAACTAGAAACTCTGGCCATTACATCAAAACAGGCATAAGAAAGCTCTAAAAGGAGAGGAGACTGATTGACTGCAGACTTCTGGCCCAGGGGGAACACTTCACTGATACTAATAATACCCTGAGGCAGTACCTTCCAGAAAAGCCCAGGAAAGCAAGACATTCTCAGAAAAAGGAATACTAAGGCAATCTGTGGCCCACAGAAGTGTTAAGGCAAGTTTTCTAAATAGGAAATGCTGAAAGGGAGAAGTTGGAAAGGAACTGGGAAAGAAGAGGAAGGGAGTATATATCAATATAATAGGCATTCATTCCTTCCCTTCTTCACTTGACAGTTGAAGCAAAAGTGAAAATGATGTCTGATATGATTCCACGTATATGTAGAGAAATACTTAAAATTCCATTAGAAATAGAGAAAGATAACGAATGAATAGACAAGTAAATTTTCTATACTTTGTTAGAGCTGGTAGAATGACAACACCAATAGACTGTGATAAACTGTGTGCACTCATGATGGAATGTTTAGAAAATCACTGGAAAGGCTCTCCAAAAAGTACATTCAGAAACACTATAGCTAAACAATAATGGAATTTCTAAATGCGTGCAACTAACCCTCTGGAAAGCAGGAAGAAAGAAAACAGATGGAAAGAAAAGAAATAGGAAACAAAAAATAAGATGGCAGACTTAGGCATGAACTATCAATGATTACATTAAGTGCAAATAGTCTAAATTCCCTAATGAAAAGAAAGATGGTCAAAGAGTGGATTAAAAATATACCCAAATGTAGGCTGTCTACATCAAACTCATTTCAAGTATAATAATATAAATAGGCTGATAGTAAAAAGACAGAAAGAAATGTATCACAGCAACATTAATCAACAGAAAGCCAAAGTGGCTATATTACTATCAGATAAGGTAGACTTCAGAATACAGGAAATTGCCAGAGACACCAAGGGTACTATACAAGGATCAAACCACCCAGACTACATAGCAAACCTAAATGTATATGCACCTAACAATGGAGCTACAATGTATGGGAAGGAAAAGCTGATAAAACTGAAAGGAGAAATAAGCAAATGAACAATTGTGGGGTGCTTTCAACATCCCGGTCTCAACAACTGATAGACCTAGACAGAAAATCAGTAAGCGTTTGGAATTCAACAATACCATCAACCAACAGGAGATAATGTGTTCTAGAACACTCGACCCAATGACAGTATTCATTTTTTCAAAGTGCCCATGAAAGATGTATCAAATCGACCATATCCAGGGCCATAAAACAAACCTGAACAAATTTTAAATCCTGGGGATCCTAGAGTATGTTCTCTGCACATAATGGAGTCAAATGAAAAATCATGAATGGAAAGAGGAAAATCACCAAACACTTGGAAGCTAAACAAATTATTTCTAAAAACTACATGAGTCCAAGTAAAAAATGTTAAATGCATTGAACTGAAGAAAAAGTAAAATACAATATATCCAAATTGCAGAACATGGTTAAAGCAGTACTGAGAGGGAAATTGATAGCATTAAATGCCTCCATGAGAAAAGAAGAAAAGTCTCACATGAACCATCTAAATACCCCACTTCAACAACCTAGAAAAACAAGAAAAAAATGAATCAAAGCAAGCAAATGAAAATAATCAAACAAAAATCAATGACACTGAAAACAGAAAAATAAGAGAAGCAATGAACGAACGAGCTGATTTGTTAGAAAATCAATAAAAGGACAATGAAACTGGCAAATCTCTAGGAAGACTGATAATGAGAAAAAAGAGGAGACACAAATGTCAGTGTACCACCTGACACACAGGCATCAAAAAATAAGGAAATACTGCAAAAATCTCCACGTACATGAATTTGACAATTCAAGTGAAATGAATGATTTCCCTGAGAAGCACAAACGATCTCAGCTGATTCAATATGCAGCAAGTCATTTTAACACCAATGTCAATATTTTAAACTTGAATTTGTATTTTTAACACTCTCAAAACAGAGATCTCAAGGCCTAGATGGTTTCATGGAGAATTCTACAAAATGTATAAAGAAATAACACAAACTCTACGCAATCTCTTTGAAACAGAGAAGAGGAGGAAACATTTCCCATTTTATTTTCCAGAATTAATGTTATTGTCATGATCTCTGATACAAATACCAAAGACAAAAAGAAAAAAGAAGAAGATTGCTGACCAATATGCCCCATGAATATAGACACAAAAATCCTTAAGAAATTATTAACAAATAAAGTTCAGAACTATATCAAAAGAATTATACACCATGGCAAGTAGTGCTTATTCCAAGGATGCAAAGCTCCTGCAAATACTTAAAAAGCAATAGTGACAAGGCATTATTCCATAAAAATAAGTGCCAATCTTTGATTATCTTAAAATGCAGAAGATTATTTATTTTACAAGACAGAGAAATTCTGCCTACAAAAATAAATTGGACATAGAGGTAAGTGTAGATACTACATTGGATTTTACCTTCTGCATTAGAAATTTCTAGAGTTTATTGGGAGTCAATTTCTCAGGTCTGACAGGATTAAGTTTGCAAGTTTCTCTGTGATTCTGACAATGAGCCAAGTGTGAGAACCCCACAAACAAGAGGATGCCTGGAGAAAAGATCTCACTGCATCAAGAGCAGAGGGAAGGAGGTCACAGGAAGAGAAGCTTGGCAAGGGTATCGCAGAAGGAGAGTATGCCAAGCAGAAGGAGCCTGGGCTCAGAGAGAGATGAGGTTCAGGACACATCCAATAAGTATGGGTGGTCCTAGAAGATCATTCCTTTTTCCCTGCACTTGTCCTCAATACACCATGCTGTCTGTGACCTCTGTATCAGTGTCCCACCCCCATTAGGATGAAGTTCCATGAGGGCAATGACTGTTGTCTGATCCCTCACTGCTCCATCCCCAGGTACAGAAGAGCGCCTGACACATTGAGCAGTCTAGCGTGTTTGTCAAATCAGTCCGCGAACAAGTGAATAGGGAACATAGAACAGCAGAGAGATAGGTCGGTGCCGAAGCAGCAACCCTTCCCCCACGCCCCCCACCCCCAAAAAATAAGATAACCCTTCAATGACAGGCCTTTGTTGGAGCTTTAAGATTAAGTACATACTGGATCTCAAGATTAGATCAATTGATTACACTCTATCATAATTCTAAAAATCTTTTAAAGCTCCATGACTTTAAGTCTCTTCCATGGGCCAGACAGAAAATGTGCCAGGTGCTGCATATCCATGACCTTAAACCTTCACCTTCTGAGATGTCAGAGGTGAGGGATCTGCTCAAGTCCCTTGACTGGGAAATAGTCAGTCCAGGACTTACCCCTCATCTCCCCAGCTCTAAAAGAACCTACTAGTTCTATGGCACCAATACTGCCTAGAATACCTGAAAAAGGTTCATTGTACTATTTCCCTCATCAACTGAATCATCAAGTTATAGTTTCTCAGAAACTGCATGGACAAAAGTGGGGATTTTGCAAATACTCATGAAAAGTCAAGTACCTTGGATAATGTCTGGTCATACTGTGCTGTCAGTCCAGCCCTACTTTTATCCAAAACTTTCTCTTTTTCACTTAATTCCATTTTTGCTTTGTCCTGTTGGAGCTGGAGTTCTGGCCGCTGATTCACTTGGACTTGCGTTTCTTTCTCTTGTCCTGGCCATCGTAGTTCCAGCTCACCGGCCTGGCTCCTTGGCTCTTAAATAGCAAACAAAACCCGCACTTCCATTAACATCTGCTTTCCACATCAAATTTACAACTACATTCAGATTGTATTATTTATGTTCCTCTGCTCTGAAATCTTTGATCAGACAAACAGAAGTCAAGACACATTAAACACAGGAGCTACTCTTACTGGATTTACTTTCAAACTGTAGTTTCCATAGTTATTATTTATACCCATGCATCCTGTAGAAAGCAGGAGAAACCAATTCTCTTGTTATCACAGAAAACTTGGGAAAGAAAATGCTTTCCTAAAATTGTGAATATTATCAGATTGAGGCTGCAAAAATGCATCACCTATAAAACCTTTATTTCCATCACCACTTGGTTTCACGCTGGCAGACTAATACTTGTTTTCTGCAGACACCAAAGAAATAAGTGATGAGCAGTGAAAACCTCACCCTCCCACCTCTTCCAGTACTTTTATCTTCCAGTACAGATTAAGGCAGCGGCAACCTTCTCTACTGCCAAAGTTCACCACCAATTTTTTTCTTGATGTTCCCCCCATGTACACATAGCATTGGTTCCAAAGGTACTGACAGTTGGAGAGTTCTCACCAGTGAACACTGATGGTCATTTTGGATATATCATTGCACTGGAAATGATCCTAATCTGCAGAGTAGAGTCCAAACACCACCTGGTACCCTTGGCTGTCAGCTGCAGCCTGGGACAGTGGCCAAGGTCACAGGTTTGCTCCCAGATGGACAAGCTGGCTGCACAGAGCACAGCTGTTCTGCACACACATGCCACACCTCTGGCCCAAAGTGGCCAGGACACAGGTTTGTTTCATGGGGCACAGAAGGAGCCGGAGGAGAAGGGTGAGGAGTGTCAATTGTAACCAAGCTACTCACCCTGCTTCTGGAAGGACAAGTCAAAGGCATTCATCCTACCTTGGAAAGCTTCAAGGTCCCAGCTTATCAGGACAAATAAAGGTACCCTCCAAAATTGTCATATCTGTTCTCATTCTCACAAAGACAGTATTTCCATATCAGCATCCTGGGATGCTGACTACGGATGTGGCTAACAAAACCCATAGGCACTTTCTAGGACTAAAAATCCTTGGAATGACATCTCAAATTACCTCAGGAAAATGCCAACCTGATTGAGCTCAAAACATTACCTTGACTCTGGGCGTTTTGTTGATCCAAAAGTTGAGAACTGCTAGAATTAACAAAGAAGCTGCTCTCAGCACCTCTTTGCCCTACTTGCAAAGTTGATGTACTACTCGGAGTCACTTCCAGTTTCTGGAGGAAGTGAGTTGCAGAGTAACCTCTCCTAATGGGAGTCTGTAGAGCATCAGAAGAAAGGGGACTTGGGATGTGTTCTTGTTGCCATGGGAACAGAGATTTGGAGGCCTGGTGTCCGCTGATGTTCAGGTGTTTCATGGTGTTTTGTGGAATCACCTGGCTGGCTTTCTGTAAAGACAGAAACTCTTTAGCATCCTTTAGAAATCATAGCATTCAGGACTCTTTTCAAGTAGAACATAAAGCTCTGTCAGCAGGTTAGCATTCCCACTGGGTACCGGGAAAGAACTTTCATCAAGTCAAGGGAACTATCAAGTCCCAAAGCCCAGTGAGATTTTGTTACGGTCAGACTTCAGCATTGAAGGGTTAAGCCAGCACTGCTGAGGCCCAATCTGTTCCTTGTAGGCTGATTTTTTTGTATGTTTTCCCTGCATCCCTCAAGTACTCCATTAAACACACGAGTGCCAATTTGAATCATGAAATTTGCTTTTCCTTTGCCTGCCCTTTGTCACCACCAAACCCCCACCCTCTGTAGCTTTGCACAAAGGGAATCAAAATTCAATATCAGCCCTGGCTGGTGTGGCTCAGTGGCTTGGGTGCTGGTCTGGGAATCAAAACGTCACTGGTCCAATTCGCAGTCAGGGCACATGCCTGGGTTGTGGGCATCTGAGAGGCAACCCATCACTCTATGTCTCACACATGGAGGTTTCTCTCTCTCTCTTCTCCCCTCCCTTATCCTCTCTCTAAAAGTAAATGAATGAAATCTTTAAAAAAATTTTTGTATTGACCTACAGAACTCTTTCAAGAATCTCACTTTCTCCCATACCACGCCCCACCGAATGTCCTATTAGGTATCTTATGTTACATAATAGACAGTTGTGGATTTTCTGATGCCTTGAATTCTTCTCTTTTTCTTCCCACCTGCATTCTGACAAGACACGGCTGGAGGTGCTACATTTCATTCTTTACCTAAGTGCTTTTCCTGCCACAGGGAGAGGTTTAACATTTCTGGACTCACGTTCTTCCACTAAATACTTCTGGGAACCAAGGACAGGGGCAGAATTGGTACAAATGACTTAATGGGATAACAAAGCACAAGGTAATTCTAGGTCAAAGCAAAGAAATTATTGTTTAATGTTTATTCATCATGATAAGCAATGCTTTTGTCATCCATGAAAATCCTGCTGACTGCAAAACAAGGGTTCAGGGCACAAAAGGAATTGAAATTGTTCAATCTCTAATGCGGGGTTTTGAGCCTGAATTTTTACTTATTTGCTTGGAACTGTGCCTTCCTTCCACTCTTTGTGAAATTGTGTCATCTTATCAAGTTCTTGTTTAACAGAAATACACCATTAAAGCCCACGTGGATTTTTTTAAACAGATAATATTATGGGAGTACACATGTAATGGAAAATTCTATAGATACCAGGCATTTTCAGAGTCAGTCCCCACACAAGAAGGAGGGGTTTCTGAAACATGCATTTTGATTATTTTGTTGACATTAAGCAAATATCTTCATCCACCTCTCTCTGCTCATTCATGCACATCAAAATGGAGTTGAAAACCCTTGTCAGCAACTTAGTTAAAGGAACTGGGGAGATGATGGAAAACATTCCCCTTGAAATAAGAGTTTCAGAAATAAGGATCCTCAGAACCCATGTTCCTGGCAGCAATCACCACAATCCATCAGAAAAACTGCATAGGGAGCCATTTCCTCCAGGTGACAAAGCCAGTGTCAGGAATGAGTGTGGCCTGACACCATACAAACAGGTTAATTATCATTAGCTCTTACTAGGGAAAGAAATATATTGCTGCAGTTTCTCTGGAACTTGAGGAACATTTAATATTTAGGGATAAAGGTATCTCCCCACTCTATTTTATTCACTCATTGCCTCCTTCTTAAATTAAGAAATATCATAGCCCGCCCTGGCTGGGTGGCCCAGTTGATTGGAGTGTTGTCCCATTCACCAAAAGGTTGCAGGTTCAGTTCCCAGTCAGGGCCCATACCTGGGCTGCAGGTTTTATCCTGGTCAGGGTGTATAATGGACAGCAATAGATGGAGAGACTGGGGGCGGATGGGTGAGAAAGAAAGAGGGTAGGGGGAAGGAAGGAAAGGAGGAAGGAAAGAAATATCCTAACCAATATATGAGGAACTTTATTTTTTCAGTGTAAGAAAAATGTACCAGCTCTATATCAAGCAGATTTTTCTCTGCTGCTGTTGCAGCCTATATGAGAGCACTTTCTCAACTGCATACTGCTATAAGGCCTATAATTAACTTACTTTTGCCTGCAAGCCTTTCACCTCTGCCTCTAATCTTTTCAGTTCTTTGACTTCTTTATTATATTTTTCTTTTCCATCTTCACATTTGGAACCTAAACACAGATGAGGAGATACAGATTTACTTTGATCACTGCCTTTGTCAACACACAGACTAATCATTACAATAGGTAGTTCAGAAATGTGTATCTTAGTACAGCAGAAAGAACCCTTCAGTTAGGGCAACAGACATCGGTCAAATCCTCCAAAGATCAAAATCCATGGAAACAAAGGTCTTTTGAATGTTCAGAAATGGAATTTTTTTGAAACACACCATGGAAAGTTAAAGTGAAAAGCATAGGCTGGCCAATAAGTCTGCTTCTTTGAATGAGTTTCTACAGAAATCCAGAAAATGCTGGCAAGAGGAAAGACACAGAAGTCATTGAGGTCTCTGAAAATGGCTACCAGAAAGTTTCATGGCAGGATGCATTTTTCTAAGACATGAGCTAAGTTTTTAATCTTTCCCTAGAATTGGTCCAAGCAACTTGGTGAAATTTCTAAATGTAAGGAAAATAAATTCAGTGAAAACTATGGTCTTACTAATCTGATGGCTCAATAGAGTTCAACAGATGTTCCAATGTACAGGTTACAGCAAGTAGTTGCATTTTTTGAGTGCCCAGATTAGAAATTGAACTGAAAGCTGAAATAATTCATTTCTTTGGCAGAACTGAAATCTCACTAGAAGAACTATAGACATGAAGGGAAAACTCCTTACCGCTATAGAACTGCCTTGGTGTTATTGGAGTTGTAAACAGTTTTTGTGGTGTGTTACATGCACTCCCAGAGACATCTGCAGGCCGTGCAGCTTTTTGGCTTCTTTCAAGTTCAGATTTATAGCTGTTAGAAAAGGACACGAGAGCATGGCAAATCAAAGCAAAAGTGACAGAACAGCAACACCATACTGTTCCCAGAGAGGTATAAGCTTACGAAATTCAACATGTCAGACCTTTCACCACATCATTTACCCAATACCCATGTGACAGACATAAACTGAGTGACCTGTCTTTAAAGGGACTTGGACTATATAGGAAAACAGACATAAACCAATAATTACAATGTCATGAAGGCTACAATGAACATCTATAACCACACAGAGTCCAAGAAAGAGTTGGGTGGTTGGGGATATCTTCCAAATCAATTTTATGTTCCAAGCCACAGAGAGAAACAGGGATATAAAAGAACCCAGAACCTCAGAAACATAGGAAAAATTTCTAATTCCTGAAGCATGGGTTAAAAAATTCACAGGACTAGATGGCATTACTTCTGTTATGAAGTTATAACAAAGCACAGACTTGATCTATGTACCATGGATTGTATTTATTTATTTATGTATTTGTTTGTTTGTTTATTGTATGTTTGCAGGTAACAGTTTTAAAACATACATGATAATCAAGTTATCATAATGCAGAAATATATGGCTGAAAACATTTACGAAGAAGTGGGGGAAGTCAGCTATATATTGTACATATGTACAGAATATCCCTACCATTTAAGTTCTGAACACGTTCAGAATCAAACAACCTAGAAGAAGATTCAATTCTTGCAGGTCTCCAATGTCTGACTTTAGCTTAACACGGAAATATAATGAACACCCTATTAGAATGGCTAACGTGCACCATTCTGTTTGGCATGCATGCAGTCCTCCGAGGAGAGAGTGAAGACAGCGCCTGAGTGTCCCAGCTACCAGTCTGGATGAATGTTTCTATGTTATCTTCTTGGTCCTCAGACTTCTGCACAATTTGACTTTCTGGCATTTCTGGTCCTTTGGCTTTTCAAATCTGTTGTTGTCATTCTTTTGGTCCTGCGAGGAGGCAAAGTGTATCCACCTATGCCTCCATCTTGGTGGAAGTCTTGCAGATGAATTCTGAAGGGTCTTGAAAAATTGGTGTTTCATTTCCATCTCAACATTCAACTTTTACCCCTCCCGCTTTCCCTATTCTTTCATTAAAAAATAAAAGTCTATTTGTTATAAATAGTAAATAAAAGGATACACCACTAGCATTTTTTAATAAAAAATTATTTCTCTTTTCTGTTAGAGACAAAAACACAAACCATTACTACCATAAAAACACTAAAATAAACTGTTTTTGACTAGATTTGGTGCAATGAAGTTGCCAAAATTCACAGGTTTTGATCAATCTTTCAAATGCTCCAACCAAATTTGGTCAAGACGTTCTTCAAACATAGTCAGTGGCTATCGATGGAAGAAAGAACCTCCTGCCCTGCACTGGAAGGTCATCAGTGACAATTTCAGCTCTATACTCAACAGTTTTTGTGGTCTCGTTTTCGTACTCTTTAAAGGTTCTTACACTAAAGACAGCAACACTCTTAATGTTACAGTCTGAAGTTGTATAGCTTATAAACTTTTAGGAACATCTATATCCACATTAGAAAATAAGAATATTTCAAACTGAATGTGTTACAGGGGTTTCCTAACCCTGTGAGGATGGTGGCAATGGATAACAACGATACTAGTAATGCTGACATTTAACAGTTGCTCTGAGCCATGTACAACCCTGCGCATTGTAAAACTGCCAAAGTATTGCTACCAAATGGCACTTTGCGATGAAATACAGGAATGTATGCAAAAGTGTCCTGTCCTAAAATGTTAAAAATACAAACGTTTCTGTCTAATTTATGAAAACTAATATTTCTAAAACCAGCAGCCAAGATATGCTTTCGAAAGAAATGAATATTTCAGCATACTGAGGGGAGCTTACCACTTCCCTCACACCTGTTGTTTAAAATGAATGACTAGCATTCATTCATTCCACGAATATTTGAGGACCCACAATTGCCAGATGCTGAGGATACAGTGACCACATTCCTGTTCTCATGGAATGTGGCAGGGCAGATAATTAACAAGAAAACAAAACACTCCACGAGATACAAGTGGATTCCTAACATGCAATTGACAGATAGCCACCTTCCTACATGGATAGCAAACAAAAGAAGAAAAAGATCTCTGAGCCTAAGAAAGCATCAACTGAATGTAATGTGGAATCCTAGGTCATATCCTGGAACAGAAAAAAGACATTCCTGGATTCAAATCCTCATGGACTCCCTAGGTCAGCACTGAATCAATGTTTACTTCTCCTTTCGTCATTGTGCTTGGGTTGTATAAATGTTAACAGTTGATTCTGTAAGTCTACAGTCATCTGAAGTCTCCTTTTTCAAATTTATGGGTGTGCATTTACAGACTCCACAATGGAACAATTTCCTAAAGTACTTTTTGATTTTAGCTTCTATCATTCCCATTATTTGGAAAAAACTCCTCTCTTAGAACAAGAAGATACCATTCAGAACCTAGCAGTGTTTAGGCCTCACTAAATTTATTTTGATAATGTCTCTAGTGTTTTGGAAGTGGAAAAGTAGTAAGAAGCACTTTTTTATTGCTTCAATAGGTCACTGAAATTGGCAAATTGACTAAGGAATGGTTAAGCTCCCTCTCAGATGGAAATCTCTGGAGGAACTTCTTCTTGACTTTGCTTCCCTCCCTCCATTTCCAGCTCAGATGCCACCACCCAGGACTTTGATCACTCTCTTCCCAATATCCTCAATCCTTCCATGTCTTCTGTCCGATAACCCTGACCAAAAACAATTTTAAATCAATCCTCCTGTTCACCTTCTCAGCATTTATATTCCAAACGCTAAAGAAAACTAAATTATACAGCTCTGTAGATGGATCCCACTAGAAATTCCTTTCTGGTCTCCAACCCCAACAGGATTGAGGACAGTTTTGGTCTTATTTACTATGATATCATACTGTAGCACAATGCTGGTTCATGAAACTTAATGAAAATAGACAGAATCAATGAATGAAGTGAGGAGCCATTCAACAAATTTCTATAGCACTGAGTGTTGCACTGATAGGACTCAAGCATGTCACAATCAATTTTCCTTTAGGGCATTCTTTTCCCCACTGAAAAAAAATTGCATTGCATAATAATTACATCATTCAAGGAAAAATTAACGCATCTCATGAATGTACACACATATCCATTTAAACACTTTCAAACAATTACCTCTTAAGTTCCTGTTCCAATTTCTCTGTTTTTCTGGCTGAACTCAGTTGTCCTTCTTGGATATTCACTTGTGACTCCTTGACTTGAAGTTCATGAGAAATCTTCTGCTTAGCCTTCTCCAGGTTTTCACATGTTTCCCTCAAGCTTCGATTCTCCCTCTGAAGGGTTGTGTCCTCCAATTCTTCATTCTCAACCTCCTGGGGGTTGTTCAAAAGGAAAGAGTTCTCTTACTCATGAATTTACCACGTATTCTTCGTAAAACTGAGCCTAACATGGATGATCCATTTTGTGAGAGAGGGCTGTAATCACCCAGATATCAACGCCTGCTGAGTGCAGATATTTCTAGGACCTCACTTTAAAGTCTCTAGAGAGTAAAGTTCTACAAAGGCACGTATTGTTTATATTTGCTGAGGCCTACACATACCCATCCTAGAAACAGAGGTTTTAGTATGCTTTCAAGAATTCAGAAATAAATACAAATGAAAATAAGCCTTGTAAATCTCCCTTTACAGCTCTTTCTCCAGTTGGAATGCTAAAGCCAGTATGTGTAAGGAACTGGAAAGTCCTCCCACTAGCAAAGACCTTCTAGAAGCAGTGACTGTATCGCTACTATACTGGTTCATGAAGTGGTAAGAAGGAAGCACTGTTACAGTTTTCCTTTACCAGTCCTGAGGAGATGATGTCTGGGAATCCCTAGGGGAGAAGCCTACTCTCAAAAAGTGACAACCATTTAGACCCCAAAGTGTTCTATATTATCCCCTCCACAATACTAGCAGGTAAGCAGAAAGGAGGACAGAGGATGAAGAACATGAGGTAGTAAAAATGTCTCAAAAAAGACCCTGGCTGGTGTGACTCAGTTGGTTGGGCATTATCCCATGAAGCAAAAGGTTCAATTCCTGGTCAGGAGGGTACATGCCTGGGTTTTGCCTTCGGTCCCTGGTCAGGGTGCATACAGCAGGCAACCAATCTATGTTTATCTCTCAAAACAATGTTTCCCGCCATTTCTTCCTCCCTCCCTTTCTCTGTAAAACTCAATAAATAACATCTTTTTAAAAAAATATCCTAAAAGGAGACAGATTGCTACCACGTAAGAGTAGCAAACCATTTTTCCCTAAGTCGAACAGGCCAAGGTGAAATAATTCCTGCAAACAATGAGTGGACTGTGGTACTTTCAGGGCTACCTTGTGAGTTTGCTTTTGCAGCACGGCCTCCAGAGTTTCCAGTTGAAACTGCCTTTGTGGCCTCTCTTTCTTCAGCTTGTCCAGCTGGCCTTCGAGCTCTTGAGTTTTCTGTGGAGCTCTGGTGGGCAGGCCTTCTTTCCCGTCTCCCACCACCCAGCTCATTTGCTCTCTTTTGGTTGTCATTCAAACAGCTGGGAATAAACTGAAAAGAATAACCAGACTGTTAGTCTTAACTAGAGAACAAGGACACTGAAAAGTCTCAGAGACTACTGAGCCTACAGAACCATTTCTAACATCAAGTTTGAAAAGTCCCTATTTCAAAACATAACAAAGCCTGCATAACATCTGTCTGTCCATACTCTGAACGGTGACTACCAATAACACTGATTGGGAAGTATGTCATATGCTAGTTGGGCATATCCTTGCTTTCTGTTTTCCTTATTTCTTATTTTTTGACTTCTTAGAGGGCTACCTGCTTCTCTACTGATCAGTTTGTTTCCATTATATGAAATATGACTGTTTGGCCATAAGGTTTTGGGTGAAATAGGTCCTATAAACAGATAAAATGCACATCTATTTTGTAAACACTCTTCTTTCCCCTCTTCATGTCCTTAACTCCCACTGCCTCTTTGTTGCTCTTGCCCTGGGAGGTCCACAACCTGGTCACATCTCCTGGTCACAGTCCCTCATGACACAAGAATGGCCTCACCTTCCAGTAGCTTTCATTTGTTGAATTAATCCATGAATGAATAAAGCTATTACTACAATTAGTACTATAATCACTGCAAAATGCAGGGAAGTCTGGCTGCTCATAGACCTTGACCAGGAAACAGGCACATATCCTCAGTGATTCCAACCCCAGCTCAGTTGTCTACAAGATCTGTGACCTGGGGTATGCTATTCAACTGCTCTGTGCCTTGGTTTCCTCATTTTCACAATGGAAGATAATTATGGTGGCAACTACCTGAAGCCTCAGAACACTTTCCCAGCTCTCTCTTTCAGCCTATGGTACTAAGAGGCAAGTGACCCACCTCCTTCTCGGTCACATCTTAGGACATTTAAATCAGCTGGGAGGAAAAGCAAGGCAACTGCTCTTCATTCATTAGCCTTTAGCATTCAAGTGCTAAAAGATCACTCATTTCCCAGTTATTTTGGCAATGCCGGTGAGAATGAAGTCCCTAAATGAAGTCCATAGCCACTTTAGTGGTTTGCATGAATTGCCTTTTCAGTGAAATTTCTTATCAGAACGAATACTAAATAGTACATGAAAGTACTTAGAATGGTAACAAGGATTTTCAGTTATTAAGAGAGAGAAGCAATTGTCTAGGAAAACAATTTATTTATCAAACTTTGGCAAGCTGTGTTTTCTCTGCCATTTTTTTCTCCCAGATGTCAGTTCTTCTAATAGGGCATCTTAAACTTCACTGCCACTGGCCCCCCAAAACTCCTGAAGTATGCCTCAAGCCTCTTTGCCAACAAGAGGTAATTTGCACTGTTCCAATAGACTGCTCTGTCCATTCCAATCTACCCATAGCTTGCTGATTCAGGATGATGGTGTGTACCCCAGAGGCACACACTGTAACTGACCTCAAGAATTCTGCCAGTCACTGAAATTATTACATCAAGATGCTGTGGGAATCAAAACGGGAATAAAAGCAATTTGGACAGATGACGGAGATGACCTTATGAAACTGGCAAAGAAGACTGGCAAGTTGGAAGCTTTTCTATTTCAAAATCAAGGACACAGCTATATGGAAGTGGTTAAAGCAATTACTAGACGCAAATTCATTTTGCTTAGAGCAGACTTTGACTGCTTAAAGCATCAAGAATTTGCATGGAGCCACTGGGGAAAAAGAGCCAAACAATATATCAATCTCCAAAGTAAGACATGAGGGGTAAAGGACTGGGGTGGAGCACGGGGGTGTGGTGAAGAGACGCCCTGGAGGTCAAGGTTCCCCCAAAGGGATTCACAGGACCATCGTACTTGCCACAGAGTGCTCCTTGTAGCTCAGATACAGGAGGAACACTCTTTATGCCCATATCCTGCGACCCAGTAAAGTGCGCGAGGAACCTCTTGGGTCAAGTCTGACTTGTCTGGCCCCCAGCAGTGCAGGCCCGTTTTCCCCCTTGCCCCTTGTCAGTATCCCCCATCTCCACCACGAAACCCCAGTTCCTGCCTACAGCGCCAAGGCTGAGCCTGAGCATGAAAACTGCCTGTTCCTCTAGAACACGCTCAAGGGTAGCACTGGGCTGGTCTAGTCCTGGGTCCTCACAATAGAGCAGAGACAGGTGCACAGGTGCGTCCAAATAAATAAAGGGAAAGGCAACAGGGAAATGCTCTGGTGACTAACAATAAGCACACCAACCCGCTGCCACCCAGACCAAAACCCAAGCTGGCAGCTCCTCCAAACACCAAAGGAACCGGGTCCACCTATCCACTGGTTCCTGTTACTGGAAATAGCTCGTGATCTCCAGTTCTTTGACCTTAGCAACTTGCAAACTGATCTCCACAGTGGCAGCTCATGACTGTGCAGGGTCTGGGGACACTAGTGTGAGCAGTGCTTGATCTGGTCCAGTTGGGTCTGCTCTCCAGTTGGGTCAATTGGGAGGGGTGGTCCGCTGCCCCTTCAGGGTCAGGGAGCACAATCCCACAGGCATCCCCTGCCAGTATCCTGGGTCAGAAAGCCCGGGTTGCCACCCGCAGCGGTAGCCAGGACCCACGCAGGATGCTCACCTTGGCAGCACAAAACGCAACACGCCCCTCAAAGGGTCGGATTCCGCTGCCGCCACTGAGACTTGGAGTGTCTTTGCAGACTCAAACTCTCTGTCACCGCCACCAGTTTTCCACTCTCCGGTTTCTGCTCGCCACCGAAGTAGCTTCCAAACCGGTTGTGGTTGCTATGAGCAACACTGGGCCAAACGGATTCCCAGAACTCGCGCTGCTGCCTTTGATTGGTCATTTCAAATGGAAAGAAAACCTCAAGCTGTCACCACGTGAGGTGGCCACGTGCAACATCAATGAATTTTTGTTGGAGGGTGTGGCGGGGGCGTAAAGATTTTATTTCTTTACTTTTAGAGAGAGGAGAAGGGAAGGCGAAAGAGAGGAAGAAAAACATCAAGGTGTGGTATCCTCTGCCATGCCCCCTACTGGGGACCTAGCCAGAAAGCCAGGTATGTGCTCTGACTGGGAATGGAACCTGCAACCCTTTGGTTCCCAGGACCGTGATCAATTCACCCAGGTACACTAGCCAGAGTGATACTATGTGCTTTTGCTGGAGGAAGTTTTGAACCACTTTTTCCGCAAAAATCGTGGGAGCGGACCGCTGAATGGGAGGGTGTGGTCTATCATTGCAGCCAGCGGGAGAATGCTCTCTGGTGAGAACACTGATTACTGTGCATACATCTCCACTTATTAAATACGTGATTTAGAGCATAGATCCTTGGTGCTGTACTTGCTGTGCCTTCTTCATGCAGTATCATTCTTAACCATTATTTGATGTAGGTCTCATTTTGTGTAAAAGTTAACTGGGGCACATAGGAGCCATGGAATTTGATACAGAACCTAGAGCATGCAGGACCTCTTAAGTACTGTCTTCTTAGTGACCGTATTCTTTTCTTTCCTTGTTTGAACCCTGCCCCTTCTGCTGTTGCAAAGGCCCCCTACTGATCCAATTCCAGGCAGTGATTTGGCATACTTGTTAGCTGGGATTCCACAGGAGGACTTTGTAGCCAGAAGAATCTCCAAAATAATGTCATGTCTCCTTTTTGGAACAGTACTGTTTTGTGTGTGTCTGTGTACTTGTTTTATTTCCTTATGCAACTTGAAAGAAGCTTCTAGAGAGGAGAGCAACACAATGAATTGTTACATTATTAGATCTCTAATGCTATTGTGCTCTTTAATAAATTCCAAACTTTTTGTAAAGCTGTCCATAGACTGTTTCTAATATGCATAGTTTAACTCATTAAGGTACTCTTATTAGGACAGAACTGTTGAACAGAACAGCATATACAGAATTTTATTTAGCGGCAGGTACAAGAAGGGATGGTAATATTCTAAATCCCTTTTTATATTTTTGCATGCATCAGAATCCCCTGAAGAGCTTGTTAAAGCACAAATGGCCCAGGTCTCATTCCCTGATTCTGTGTGTCTGAGCTTGTTAGAAAATATGCATTTCTAACAAGTGCCTAGGTGGTACTGATGGTTTTGGTCCAGAAACCATACTCTGGAGATCACCGATCCAATGCAGTTAACATTGTAATAAGCATTTTCAAGTCCTGCACATAAAACCATACCTCAGATGGCTCTTATTTATCAATATATAAATGTTACTTTATGCCAACAGTTTTCAATTTTCTTTTATTGTAGGGCACATAATTACCATGGCCTATTTCCTTGAGACTTTTCTAATATACTTCTACAAAGAAATAAAGAGAGAAAGAAGCCTCCAGAAGACTAAGGTGCTTTAACAACACCTCCTACTTTAAGACAATGGAAAATGAAAGCCTCCAGAAATTCTATCCTATGTTCCTATAAATTATATTTTCCATTCCTCATGAATCAGCTTTATTTTCTAGGGCAATATGCTTTGGTTTGGTTTAGATCATCTAATAAACTTTGTCACCATATTAAGACGCAGTTCCTCTCCTGTCTTAGCACTCTGTATTCTTCTGTCAGAAACACTTACCTTTCCATAAACCATACTTTGGCTCTATTGATCTCTGAGGAATGAAATGTTTGAAAGATGCTAGAATGTACCAATACTTATTAAAAATCTAATTCAGACATTTTGATCCACCTGAGAAAACCCTGGCATACCTCTGTAGAGAACCTTATCTTTCAGATTCCCTTCCACAATCCCTATTTCTCTGCAAGTCTATCTGCAAACTTCCCATGAGATTTCATTCTTCTCAACTGCAAAAGAGCTCTACTCTTTCAATTAACATCACCATAAAAACCGGTTTGAACTAGGTATTAATTCATTTTTCCCTGACAGCACTCAATTCATTCCAATCACTTTTGATCTACAGACATACACAGGCATGCCGAGGAGATACTGTTGGTTTGGTTCCAGAAGACTACAATAGAGCAAATATTGCAGTAAAGTGAATCACACCAATTTTTTGGTGTCTCAGTGCATATGAAAGTTATGTTTACACTGTATCCTAGTCTAGTAAGTATGCAATAGCATTATGTCAAAAAAGAGGATACCTTAATTTAAAATTTAATTTATTAGGAAAAAATGCTGACTATCACTTGAGCTTTTAGCGATTTGTAATCTGTCTGCTGTTGGAGGGTTTTGCCTCGATGTTGATGACTGCTGACTAATCAGGATGGTGGTTGCTGGAGACTGGGCAGGCTGTTCCAATTTCTTGAAGTAAGATGACAATTTTCTGCATCAATTGACTCTTCCTTTCATGAATGACTTCTCTGCATCATGTGATTTAGTTCATTAGCATTTTACACGCTGTAGAATTTTTCATGTGTGGATTTGGTCTTCTGAAATCCTGCCACTGTTTATTAACCAAATTTATGCACTATTATAAATCCTTTCATTGTCATTTCAATAATCTCTCTCTCTCCCTTCCCAAATTCAAGAAAAGCAACAAGCCACAGTGGCACACAGGTAGTGTCCTGGGTCATGATTTGTATGTCCTGCATCCCAACAGTTCAGATGACTGGGAGATGGAACAGGAAGAGTGGAAGGTAGAATGGCTTTGTGAAGAAGTCAGTCTGAGTTTGAAAGCAAAGTTTTAGCATGAGACCTGTAGGGCAACCAGACTGTCAGAGAGCTCCCTCTGTCTCCATCGCATCTGGCCCCGCTGCAATAAGAACAACAGGCATGCTGAACATGAGTACATCCCTTGGGTGCTGGCAAAAGAGACGGACCACGAAATCATTTATAGCAAGGTCCGAACAGAACACATCATGGCCCAGCAGGAGGGATGGGCATCCATCAGAGCATCTCAGGAATCACTGCAATGAATGATACAAATTACTGAGCCCCAGCTCCAAAGAAGAGCCAAACATTGCATCATCACGATGGGCAAGAAATGTGATTTCTTGATTTGAGCTAATAAAGCATACCAAAAAAAGTTAACCCTTTGGAATTATAAGTTGCAAAAGTAAACAAGTTGAATTGCAAGTGAAACAATTTTTTTTTTTTCTGAACAGGGGCTGGGAGAGAAGAGGCATACTGATGCCTGACTCACTCACAGAATACACGTGCTCTCACCCAGCCCCCTTTAGACTTCATCAGTGTTTTCCATTTGTCCAGTAGATTTAGGTGAACAGCATGCAACAATGTTGTAAAGCAGATAATTTAAATCTGTCCTCATACTCCTGGTGCCCAGGGCCCCCTGCAGGGTGGTGGATTCCACCAGCTTTGGAAGGAAGAGTGTGATTTTGTTCCTTTCGCACCAGGGTGAGTGGGCTGCAGTCATAACCTAAGAATGTCAACACTGTCACCTTAACTCCAAATAGTAAATGAAAGACCTTTCCTTATTTAAAATAGAATTCTAGGTAAAGAGGAATGGAGATAGCCCTTCGCAAGCCTCCCAGAATCACACCCTACCTATTCCTAGAAGTGTTGTTAAGAGAATCTTGTCATTTAGGGCATGTGGACTCCAGGAAAAGAAGTAATTCCTATTTTTTACTCCCAACAAATTTCCTGTTTGTGGACAAAAGGACAGCAAAGGACTAGGCTGTAGAATGAAGGTGGCTCATTTGAAGGAGGCTGGGGGCAAAATGGTCTGGATGCCACCCCACAAGCACAGGTGTCCTCCCTGTAGTCACTCTCTGTGTTGCATTTTCCTGCTTTCCCTCAGTCCCTGCTGTGGTGCTGGTCTCAGTTTCCAATGCTTCTCTCTCCTCCAGGCTCCAAGAATCCAGAATTGACACTCACCCAAACCTCTTCCCACTCCCGAACCCAGTGCTACCCACTCTGCTCCAGGCTTCAACCACTCTCTGCATCCATTACCATTGTCTGATTACTTAGTTGGTCGTAGCCTCACAACCTTGTTTCCAGTGTTGAAAACTTCAGTCTAAAGATTATTAATCGGCAACTTTTTTTTGCATAAGGTCCATTTCAGTCAAATAGACAAAATGATGTAAGAAACCACTATATTCCCACCACCTATATTTAATAATTATCAAAGCTTTGCCATATTTACTTGATTTATCCTCCATTATTATTTATGTTTTTTATTTGCTGAAGTACTTTGAAGCAAATCCCAGACATCCTTTTATTTCACTTCTGAGTCTCACAAAACAGTGACTTTTGAAAACATAACCACAACCCCATCATCACACCCACCAAAAGTATCAACAGTACTTAGTTAGGTCTCATGAATACCCAGTCTGTAATTAACTTTCCCTTGTTGTCTCGAAAGCGTCTTTATACAGCTGGTTTGTTTGAATCAGGACCCAAACAAGGTCCCCGCATTACATGTAGTTATCATTTATGCATTTGAAACTACTTTTCCCAGCCTTGAGGGGTTTCTCTTTGAGCTCACTTTTAAAAAGCAACCTAAATAGCACATCTTGGTGTGTACGATTACAATGCTTAGGGCTGTTGTTTCGGTTGCTGTTACCGTTCTTTGATTTTTTTTCATTCAGCTGAAAACTGATGGTGTGTGTGTTTTTGTGTGTGTGTGTGGTGGAGTGGTGGGGGGTGTTAAAATATTGGTATCTGAGGAGGCAAATGGCACTGGATTGTCTGCAGACGAAAGAGAAAATTAATCATTATAGCTAGCAAGTATTCAACGCTTAGTATGTGCCAGCCATTGTTCTAAATGTTTCACATGAAATTGTCTCATCTTTTTAAAGGTAACTGCATTGGGAGGCTTTAGGATGGTGCTGAAACAGGAAGAGAGTGCTGCCTTTTTTGGTTGGGTGAAAAGCACCTAAATGTGTCACAGAGCCTGTGAGTGTGTCAGGGGTATGAGCATGGGTGGATGCTAACTACTTGGAAGTCTGGCTGAATTATCTTCACACCCAAATACAAACTAATAGAAAGGAGTATTTTTGCTGCCAAAATGTATTCTTGGGAGGTGGGAAGTAGGAGTAGATTACTGGTGGCCTTTTCATCCTTTGTTCTGGACAGGTGTCCTTCTTTCTCTCCCCCAGACCCATCTTGTGTCTGAAGTCATGTGTGCTACCACCTCTGTTGGCAATTCATCACCGGTGGTGGTGACAGAAGGCTGGCTGGAATTACTTAGTTTGTGAGCAAGTGGGACAGTTGTTCATCAGTATAATAATTGCGGTCTCTAAGCCCTGCTGTGGGACCACAGGCCATACAGCAACTACCTTGGAGTTGTTAAAGACTGCTTTCTACACTTACAGTGCTCCAGAGTTTGACCTTGAAAAGTGAGGATACAGGTAGTTGCAAGTAGTGCTGAGGACTCCAGGTAGAAGCACCATGGGAGATGGGTCTAAGCATTAGGAAACTTCTGGGCTTGAGGTGAGTCATGACAGAGGTTCCCAGGGGACCTGACTAATGGGACATTGTGAAGATAAAGTCAGGGAAGGGCATTTGGTGCTGAGGAAAGCTGGGGCCAGACACTGGAATCTAGTTTATGAAACCAGTGTATAGTTCCAGCAGTCCAAATTTAGGTGCTCGCTTAAATTAGAATCCCAGATGTACAATCCCAGTACTAAACTAACAGAAGAGGTTAAGATGGGGCATCAACACCGGGGTGACCCCAATCAACATAGAACAGGTCCTCTGAGCAAAGCTGCCTTCCATCGGGCCTCCACTGGAGACCCGAGGGCCTGATGTGACAGCAGGACTTAAAGTCATTGCTCTCTGTACCTAGTGTGTTCCCCAAGGACTGTCCCTGTGGGCAGCAGTCCTTTCCTGGGCGTTCCCCAGCCTGCCTCCTCTCTCTGTGAGTGTTCACATGGAGCTGAGTACTACTCTGTGGCAGGCGTGTAAATACAAGTGAAGAATTGCTTCTTTTGGCCAGTTTCTGGTTGTCTTTATTAACTGGGAAATAAAACATGAATTCATCGTTGATGCAAAATATTTGAGTGTAAACTTCCACCACTTATTGCAACCCTAGTTACACTATTCATCTGGCCTTTGAGAAAATACTTATTGAAACATGCATAAATGTCACTGTCTTATTTCCTGCCTTGGGACACAAATCTATATAGACATCCACCACCAAAATAAGAAGGAATTTAAATCAAATGGGTTTGCACACCTAATGACCCCCTTGGGTGGTAGAAATGTTTAATGATAGTTTAGTTCATGACAACCTCAGAGACCAGGTTTCAAACAGTCTCAGCGGGGAAGCCCAAGTCTGTTTTATTATTATTATTATTATTATTATTATTATTATTATTATTTTTGAAATTCTCAATATGTTTCCAAAGCAGCTGTTAAAACAGTTAATTATAGTGAGGTGTTTGGGCTCCTCTGTGACATACACTTTCTCCTAGTCTGTGATTGGAGCTTCTTGTCATGTACCCTGAGCAGGACTACCTAATGCTCTCATATTTTTTTCCCTTGGGGGAAAACCTCCTTAAATTACCACATAGGTAGAACTTCATTTAAAAAGGCAAACTCTAACACAAAGAGTATTCAGATAATTTTTACCAAATGTTTGGAGAGCTAAGTACCACTCTACCTTCATTTTTCCAAAGCCAAGATCTTCTTTCTGTAGTGGAAGTTGCTTGGACTGAGTTTGGAGAACTCTTAGCTGGTCAAGAAAGGACCCATCCTGCCACTGCCAACTTTGGAAATGTAGATCGTAAAGAAAAAAGCATCGAAAGGACGAAGAACTCTGACATAACCCTTGATTTGAAATGAGCAGAATCAGTCCTTAGTGCTGCTCTTGGTGGAAATTGGTTCCCCATCTAGCACAATGAGGAAAAGTTGATTCAGCTCCATACAGGCTCATATATCCAACTACTTACTCAACATCTCCATTTGGAAGTTGAACGGTCATCTCGAGCACGTCCCAAACTGAACATCCAGTCTCTGTGCACCTGCCTCCTGCCTCTCACCACAAACCTGTCTCCACTGCACTTGTCCCCATCTCAGTTGATGGCAACTTTCCCTTCCCTTTAAAGTGGTTAAAGCCAGAAACATCTTTGCTGTTTCTAGGATAGTGAATCTTGCTGGACATTTTTTCCCTCTTTGCTTTTTACACATGTAGGAAGTTGAAGCTAAAAAGGACCTTACAAATCATAGGTCTCACTCTTTGTTTCACAAATAAGACAACTAAGGACCAAAGAAGATAAATGACTTGCTTAAAGCACATCTAGGGACAGGGTGAAACCAAGGTGTGTTCTGCTCTCTGTGTAGACTTCTCTTTAGCAGAGTCACTCTTTGAAAGGCTTTGTGACAAGCCGGATGGACTTCTGGGTGATGGTTTGCATGTAAAGCTGGTGGGCCATGCTGGTCGTGTCAGGTGGCACCTTCGGGAGGCTAGTGGCTGTCATTACCACTACGTGATGCTGCACAGATCTGGATCTACAACACGGGGCAAAACTCAGGCATGGAGAAAGGATGGAGAGAAGCTGCAATGGTGCAGTGCCCGAAGGTCCCAGCTTAGAAGACCCAAAGGCAGCAGGGGACCGACTGAACACTGGCTGAGTGCCTGACCAGCTCTGGGATGCATTAAGAGGCTGATGTGCCACCACTGGTGTTTGCGGAGTGTGAGATCGTGGGTGCCAGTCTTCAGTCACCAAGGCATTGTCATAGAAAAGAGGATATCCTAAGACCCTTTAATATGTCCAGAGGGTTGCTGTTGTCATTGGCTGGGAGTGTACAAGGACATGGAAACACAACCACAAGGCTGAGGACATTTCTGTTAAACCCATCACAGGTCACTCACTATCTTGAGGTTCACATTTGGAAGAGACACTGAAAAGAAGGGGTGCAGGTTGCGGGGTGGGAAGTTGCTCAGAGCAAGGCCTGGTGTTAGGAAAGGGGCAAATGCCTGATTGGCCTACATTTGATGGGAGTTTGCCCTCCGGCCCACTCCTTTTAAAAAATCCTGCGAAGGCTTCCAATGGATTCCACACACTGTTCTTTAGTTGATTCAAACTTTAACATGGACCACAATCTCGGAGTAGTTTTAGAAGCAGTCCTTGTCTGCACTTCTGTATGACATGGATCACGTTAATGAAACGGGCTCTAAAAGCTGCTTCTCTACAATACGATAGGGCACTGCTTCAATTTGGAGGCTTGAAGCTTGTGAGATGCCCTCACTGTACAGAGTAGATGCTCAATAAATGGTTAAGTAACTTTTTGAAACAACTATTTTCTCATCTGACTGGAAGCTTATCAAATGGGTGGCCTTTTTTGTTACTGTTAATCCTTTAAAAATTTGTCTTTTTTGCTTACTTATGGAAAACTCTTAGGTCAATGCTGAGTCTGCAATAGATAGGCTGTGTCCTCCTCCTTCCACCTCAGGACCTTACACCATCACAGGCACATTCAATGCAGACCCTCAGCCATCCACCCTGGCCCTGGCACCAGTGAGGGCCATCTGAGCACATTTTCTATATGGAGGTACCCAAGGATGGAGCCCTGCCAAATAATTGCTTTCCAGGAAACATACAGCTCTGTTCCACTTTTGTAAATGCAGCCACAGTGCTGTGCCAACAAGCTCTGTGTGAGGATGGATCTTACTTTTCATGTCACTCTATCAGAAAACTCTGCCACCGGGCCATTTGCCCATCAATTAAACGACCTCATGTGGATGGAACGGTGGGGAAAGGAGCTGGGCAAGCTGTCTATTCCCTGCTTAAGTGAATTCATATTAAATTTTGAAGTGGATTGATGCGGACCCCAGCTTGTGGGGTCCGCCACATTGTGGATGAGACATGAGAAATTCACATGGACTATCGAGTCCTGTGGAGGGAAAGGGACCACATGGCTTCCCTCTCAAGGGGAGAAAAAGCCTCGGCCTCCACCCTGACAAGCCTTTATTTCTTTTTTCTGGGCACATTACATGATGGTCCTCATTTACTATGCACACCTTCACTTTTGGTGGTTACCTTTTACAGAAAACAAAGGAGCCAATGCTGCTAATCACATCACAGAAGAAGGATACTTGCAAATGCAAAGGGAAAAGTGGTTTAACTGGTTACACTCTGCACCGGGGAGGTTCAGCACAGTCTTTAGGAAGTTACAGTAAGCATTTGCTGCCTCAATTCAGAGTGAGGGAGTTTTAGCAAAAGCAAGTCTCAAAGTGTCCTAGGTAAAATAGAGGCCTGATTCCCCATGGGAGAACCTATCCATGGGTGTGGGTCCTGTGCATCGGACCTTCATTTCCACTGGGAGCTGGGCCCACTCCACGCAGAATGGTCTCCTACAGAGGACTGTGATTTTATTTTCCTTCTTGAGGCTGAACCTTTTTATGAATAGACACTGGGAAAGAAATGTAATTATATGTGATTTTCTTTTTCTCTATTGTATTTCTATACATCATTTTTTTCTACTGCTGTTTATCATTCTGATATTTTCATCAAAGAAACGAAAGAGAATAAAAAGGTCTTCCTTCAAATGAAGGCTGGATCTTATTCCAGAGTGATTGGAGGCAAGGTCCCTGGCTCTTCGGAACCATTCGAGGATTCAAGGTATCAACATTGACTTAACCTCCCCAAGCCAAGGTGTCTGTTCTGAAAACAGTGATCACAATACCTGCCTTGCTTCCCTCAGGAGGTTCCTTTGAATAGTAGTGCCCTTGGACTCTCCTGAAAAAACTCTATGCATAATCTCTTATTTTTTAATATGTTAAGAAAGAGGCCTTAAGATTCCTGTGCAGAGAAGACCTGTGGGAAAACGGCAATGGGCAGGCAAGGAGGTAGTACAGTGCCCCCAAGTGGCCATTTGGGCATGACGCCTGGGAGGCAGAGGGAGTGGATGACCCTGCTTGTGTGACCTGTAATAAACGAAGAAACAATCTAATACTCATCTCTCATAGGAACATTTAAATATCATAAAGAAAAACAAAATGCACAAAAAAAACTAAGCAATCTCATACAGTTAAATGTGCTCCAACTTTGCTGGCTTCCTTACGAAGGCCTGCCACTTTGTATTCAGTTTGCTGTTTTGAACACAGTAAAGTGTTTAGATTCCAGTAAGAAACCTCAAAAAGACCAAGCAAACCTTGGACCTTTACAGTTAGCAGGAAAGCTTTTAAAAACTTCTCACGAGCTGTCATTTGTGCATTCAGAAAACCATGAGGACTCCTTCCTTTGAAAATATATGTGATTTTGCTTTAGCTTTTGATTTTAAACATTAATATTTTCTTACTATGAACCTTATCCTCAAGAACCAATTCCCCATGCCTCAGCAGACAATGCAATCAATTTCTGAGATGCTGAGATGTGGACTGGATTTTTAACAGTAAAGTGACATACCTTTCTATGTGGATGATATATAGCGATGGGAGGGAATTTGGAGACAGGAGTTGGAAGAGTGGAAAAATGAGATACGTAGTAAGCATATTGAATACGTAGAAACACAGTGGAAACTTGAGGGCTTGGGGAGGGCCTAGTGCCTGGGAAGGGTATTTGCCAGTTGGGTGGTGGAGATGTCAGGGGACTATATGGAATTGCAGGCAGAAAACATCTCCTCTTCACTCCCACTGCTCTCCAGAAATGGGGACTTGGGCAGACCCCCAAGAGGCATCCCGCAGTAGCTGGCAAAGGCACGCAAACGCTAAGGCTTGGCCTTGACCTCAGCTCTTTACTAGCTTCATGGGCATGGGCAGTCAGTGTCTTCAGTAGCCCTGGGAGCAAAATTCCAGCTAATTCACGTTAAGTCCCACAATCTCTTATTGAACAAGACTGATACCCACTTCTCTGTGCAACAAACCTGATTTTACTAAATTTATGAATTGAATAGACCTTCCAAGTTCTTTGCAAAGGAGAAAGAATATATGTGTAGATGTAAAAACTATAGGGTTTGGCCCTGGCTGATATATAGCTCAGTGGATTGGGTGCAGGCTGCAAACTAAAGGGTTGCTGGCTCAATTCCCAGTCAGGGCACATGCCTGGGTTGCCTGCAAGGTCCCCAGTGGGGGCATATGACAGGCAACCACACATTGATGTTTCTCCCCCTCTTTTTCTCCTTCCCTTCTCCTCTGTCTAAAAATAAATAAAATTAAAAAAAATTCTTTTTAAAAAGTGTAGGCTTTGAAGCCAGATAGTCAGGGTTCAAATGCCAGCCTCACACCTACTAGCTTGGTGGCCTCTCATTGTCTCTCTCTTTTTAAAAAAATATATTTTATTGATCATGCTATTACATTGTCCCATTTTCCCTTCCCCTTTATTCTTCTCTGTGCTGTACCCCCCACCCAAGCATTCCCTCACCTTAGCTCATGTTCATGGGTCATACATATAAGTTCATTGGCATCTCCATTTTCTGTATAATTCTTAATGTCCCCGTGACTATTTGTACCTACCACTTATGCTTGCCCCTCTCCCTTCCTGCTAACCCTCCATATGATCTCCATTTCTGTGAATCTGTTCCTGCTCTATTGTTTGCATAGTTCTTTTTTTTTTTTTTTTTAGATTTGGTTGCTGATAGTTGTAGGTTTGTTGTCATTTTACTGTTCATAGTTTTTATCTTCTTTTTCTTAGGTAAGTCTCTTTAATATTTCATATAATAAGGGCTTGGGGATAATGAACTCCTTTAACTTGACCTTTTCTGGGAAGCACTTTATATGCCCTTCCATTCTAAATGACAGCTTTTCTGGGTAGAGTCATCTTGAATGTAAGTCCTTGCCTTTCCTGACTTTGAATACTTCTTTCCAGTCCCTCCTTGCCTGCAAAGTTTCCTTTGAGAATTCAGCTGATGGTCCTATGGGAAATCCTTTGTAGGCTAATGTCTCCTTTTCTCTTGCTGTTTTCAAGATTCTCTCCTTCTATTTAATGTTGGGAAATGTAATTATGATGTGCCTTGATATGTGCTTCCTTGCGTTCAACTTTTTTGGGACTCTACGAGTTTCCTGGACTTCTTGGAAGTCAATTTCCTTTGCCAGATTAGGGAAGTTCTCCTTCATTATTTTTTCAAATAAGTTTTCAATGTCTTGCTCTTCCTCTTCTCCTTCTGGCACTCCTATGATTCGGGTGTTAGAACATGTAAAATTCTCCCAGCCCTGGCTGGTGTAGCTCAGTGGATTGAGCGCGGGCCTGCAAACCAGAGGGCTGCGGTTCGATTCCCAGTCAGGGCACATGCCTGGGTTGCAGGCCAGTTCCCAGCGGGGGACACACGAGAGGCAACCGTACATTGATATTTCTCTCCCTCTCCCTCTCTCCTACCCTTCCCCTCTAAAGATAAATAAATAAATAAATAAATCTTAAAAAAAAATTACTATTCCTTAAAAAAAATAAAATAAAATAAAATAAAATTCTCCCAGAGGATCCTCAGCCTCTCCTCATTTTTTTTTTTTAAATTCTTGTTTCTTTATTCTGTTCTGGTTGAATGTTTACTTCTTCCTTCTGCTGCAAATCTTTGATTTGAGTCCCAGTCTCCCTCTCATCACTGTTGGTCCCTGTACATTCTCTTGTATTTCACTTTGCATAGGCTTCACTTCTTCCTCTATTTTGTGTCCATACTCAACTGTTGCGGACCATTCAGCCTGGTTTCAGGAGTTGTAACCCTCACCCCATGGTGGGCTGAGTAAGAGCCCAAGGGACCCACTTCATTTGGGTCTGTTCTGTCAAGAGGACATGAGCTACTAGGAGACAAAGCTTATCTCCCTGGCAGGAGCACCACTTCTGCCTCATCCATCTCTGGCCCCAATGCTTGGTTGGTTAGTCAATGATAGGTAAGACTCCGCACGGGAGGGGCAACCTAAGCCAGAGACGACCACTTGGGAGGCCCTCATGGAAGGACTTGGGGGGCTGCAGCAAAGAGGATGTGATGGACCCCCCCCCCCCCCCCCGGCTATTCTGACATAGCCCCAGTCCCCATTTCAATCTGGGAGATGTCTTCCTTATCTTTTGCTTCCTGGGGCTAATCAGCTTAAAGCCTCAAACTATGACCAGAGAGCTATGCAGCACTGTGCTGGCCAGAATAGTTTCCCTGGTGATCAGGCATAAGAAAGAATTCGTAAAGTCCTGTGAAACCTGCTTTGTTTGCTAAGAGTGGCTCATTTAAATGATAAGGGTCCAAGCAGGAAATGGGTATGTAACCCAAAGTTTTGCAACCCCCTTCCTAGACAGACACTGACTCAGATTAAGCCCTCAGATTTCTTTGACATGTTAAACCTGTATTCCTGTGCATTTGAACCCAATAAAATCCTACTGAAGAAGGGACTCTGGGTCATTCTCCTTTGGGAGTTGGCTCTCTCTCCAATGCTGCGGGGAGGGGTGGGGGGTTGCCACTCTGGCCAAAGCCAAGTGGTGGTTCTCTGCTAAAGCTGCATGGTGATTCCCCCTTACAGGGCTAGGGGAGTCTCCACTCTGCCAGAAGCATGTGGCTCTCTCTGGCAAAGCTGCGTGGCTCCCCCCCACTGCCGCAATGTCTGCTGTGTCTGAGTTTAAATCCCCCCACCAATCTTCCTCTGCAGCCCCATTTCTGACTCCTCCTACAATCAGCTATACTTGCCAGTACTTCTGTATCCTTCCAGCTTTACTGGGCTGCCATAGTGAGTCTGGGCAGGTGTGGCCCCATGGAGTGGAACAAATCATCTCCAGGCTCTCAGGCAGGCACTGCAAGCAGGGGGAGTTGCCTTCCAGTTCCATCTTGGGTGGAAGTCACTCCCTTCTCCCTGGCTCAAAGCATGGCCACAGCTATTCAACATACCTAGGAGACCAGTTAAAGGTTATAGATATGTTAAACGGCCATGCCAGAGGTTAGCTGCAAAGCTGTTGCTATGCAAAATAGCTCTCAGTGGCCCTGCTCCATTTGTCACTTCCCCCAACTCACACCTGAGTGGGGGAAGGGGTGAGGACCTCTTATATGTCTTTCTAATCTTCCCTGGACACCCTGAGTTTTGGGCCCCATTCCAAATCCCTATTTAGGGTCCCCCTCTTGGCTGTACCCTGTTACAAAACTTATTGATTCATGGGTTTTACTTGTTTGTTTGTTTTTAATGGATTTTGACAGTCCTGAAGCAATGTTTGTTGAGTCCTGATCGAAACTTTCTCATCTTCCTGACTTTTCTCATTATCCTCTCATCCTGTCTACCCTCTGTCAACATTTTTAAAGCCTAACCTCAAAGGGACAATAACCATTCTTTAGAACACTTTCTCTGTACCATTTAATGGTGCTTATTACTATGTTTTGAGTACTAACAGAATATAGTTTTTTAAAAAATACCTAGGACATATTACTCATTACCTAATATAACCATGTTACAGCTCTTGATTGTTTTAACTTCCTTAGACCAGAACTATAGCTTCCTTTTTGGTTTCACTTGACAGTTAGGAAATCACAGTGGCAAAGGCTGCTGAACTTGGAAGGAGAACCATGCTGAGGACCAGGAACTGGGGTCCTACCGAGAGATGGGTGGTTCTGCGGGTGTGCAAAAGAAGACACATGCAAGAGTTGACTTGAAAAATCGATCACAGTTTGGGCCAGGAGGGACCCATCTCCCAACCTTTCATTATTATTCAAGGTAGAGCCTGTCGGCCGAGCAAAAATGAAATCGGGAGGCTTTGGCTAGAAATGAAAGATATACATGCAACAGTCTTAAGGTTTTAACCAGAAATACAACTGGGCAGAAGAAGAAAAGAGTTTAGGGTTTTTCTAGTAAAAGTACATTTTTGAGATGAATCAGTCCTTCATTCTTAGCCTCTGGACGGTGAATTCCCTACATGACTGGTGGTCTGGGTAAATGAACACTCTTTTGGGGGGCTATCAGAAGTTTGCCTGGAAGTTTAATGTATATCCAGGCATGTTTGCAGGACTGGAAAGTTTCAAAACTTTGCGGGCTAGTTAAAAACAAGAATAGAATCATTTCCTCACAAGTCAACCTACTTGAGTTCCGTATTTAGCAGTCCACTGGAGTGACTCTATTTTATTTTTTCAAGGCAAACTCTCAAACAACAGCTTCAGAGATGCCAGGCCTCTCTGGGGTCACCTGGGGCACCAAATCGCAGAGGTAGGCGTGCAGGGAGAACCTCAATCCGCACCTCCGTTTCAGCACCTCCACTCCTAAGACTACACTACCAAATCGAAGGCCGCCTTCTCCTAGCCTGGTGGCCTGTTCTGGGAATGGTTGCCGAGTTTGTGACTACCAATTCCAGCTAAACGACTATGGGACACTGAGAGGAGAGTCTACAATTAGTGTCTCCGCAACAGGGTCACATGAGTGCCTCTAACGTAGGACCCAGCTCGTTATCCCCAACGGCGCAGAGAGTAGCCAGGCGCGTGCTCCTGTGGCAGCTACCGTCCTCTCCCCAGGATCCCTGCTTGTCCGCTTCGTTCCCAGGTCAGCCTGACCTGACAGTGATCCCCAAGAAGGCAGACGAGAGCCGGTAGACCAGGGAGAACAGGGGCGGGTAGCCCAGGGTCCCTTGAACGCCCGGGAGGAGAAGGAGAGGGAGGCGGAGTTGGGGAAGGGAGAGGTGAGTAAGTGAGCTGGAATCTGACCCCAGCTCAGACTCCAACCAGTCTGGTCCGCCGGCCCTGGAGCACTTCACACCCAACCTGAAGAGGAAGGAGGGGCAAAAAGGTTCGCCCTGAGCAAGGACGCCTGGCCTCTCCATTCCTGTCCCTGTCCCTAGGGACCACCAAAGGCGACAACGGTGGGGAGCTGAGGTCCCGCAGGACTCCGGGGATGTGAATTCGCTGAAGTCCCGAGACCAGGGCGTCCAGGACCCGGACAGAGCTGTCTGAGAAGGCTGCAGCTCACCTCCAGGGCTGATTCACGACGCCAGCAGGGAGCAGCTCCTGTACCTCTGCCAAATAAAAGCAGGTAAAGTGGCAGGCAAGGGGCGGATGCCAGGGAGCGACAGGAGGCCTTCTCTTTTCCAACAGAAGCTAATAGTAAACGTGCTTGGTAAAAAGCTAGTGGTGAAGTGTGTGTGGGTTCTGTTTTGTTTGTTTTTTCATCATCCCTTAAAGATGAGCATTCGTAAGGACTTGGAAAGGACCTGCTATCCTAGGAGTGATGTTTAGCTGGACACTGAATAGCAGTTTTTCTGTCTTCTCTGACTTGCTCAGTGACCTTGCACTTACGCTTTTACCAGTTTTAGAAACTTCACAAGATGAGGATGACAAAATAAAATGTGCCATTCACTCTTGCTATAGGGTCATACGGATGTAATGTTAAAAATTATTTTGAGGATCAAGGAAGTGTTATGATTGTACTAAAAAAGGGCATGCCATACGAAATAAAATATTATCACTTTATTGTTATGATTTTTTAAAGCCTAAATACCTTAGGGTTTAAATATGCTTCTGTCTTGGATACAGTTATACAAATTCTAGAGCTCCACAACACCAGATGACATAATGCTTTTCTTTAAGGAAAAGGAAAAGGATTCCCAAAGAGAGTAGATACTTGCCGAGGGTCATACAGATACATCAGTCAGAACTAGAACTGGCTTGTAGCTCCCTACTTTAAGGCTCTGAAGTTTACCTGGAAGTGTGGAAATAAAAATGACAAGGTCATATAAGACATATTTAATTTGTCATTCAAAGAGTCGTTGGGTTGAGTACAAGAAGGAAAAAATAATTGCTCTATCATAGTCAGCCAATACTTGTTCAGCATCTTTTATGTGCAAAACACTGGAGTGTTATGCCTACAGGGAATGCAAAGACGCAAAAGCATCATGATACTTGGCTTCAAGAGACTTACAGAGTTACCTGAGGAGTCTAGATTTGAACACTGAAAATTTGCTGACTAGAGTTAAAGAGTTCACGGAGACTCCAGCTCTTTAGAACACTGGAAACAATGAAGTATTCGATAGTAGCCCATTTTATTTTAGTACATTTGAAAGCTTTTGTTTTGCCTCTTGGAATCTATTTCCCCCTGTATTTAAAAAAAATAGTTATGGGGTCCCTCTGTATTCTTTAACTGAATATCCTGAACACAGATGAACCTTTCTTTGAAGATTAATGAGTATCAGTTAAATTGATCTGAAAGATAGTGTTGCAGACACAAATGGTATAAATCATAATGTGGAATGAAAATTGCCCCTAAAAATTGAGTTTGGAATTTGCTTTCTTGCAAAAGTTCTGGGTATCTATTTTCTTTCTGATCACTTACCCTGTCCTAGTAACGTGAAAATGAGACTTTTGATTATTTAACAAGAATTTATTAAACATTGTGCTAGGATCTGTAGCAAGTCTGACTGAAGATTCTGTGGAAAGTAGAAGATTAATTTTCTCCAAATTCCCTAGAGAACATTCCTTCTAGGGTTTATTTTTATTATTGATATTAGTGTTATCACTAATATCAATAATAAAAATCAGATCATTAGTATTATTAATGATCTGATTTTTTTAAAGATTTTATTTATTTTATTTTTAGAGAGAGGGAGGGGGAGGAGAGAGGGAGAGGGACATCAATGTGTGGTTGCCTCTCCCGTACCCGACACTGGAGTCGTGGCTGGCAACCCAGGCATGTGCCCTGACTGGGCATTGAACCTGCAATCCCATGGTTCGCAGTCTGGCCCTCAATCCACTGAGCCACACCAGCCAGGGCTAAAGATCTGATTTTTAAGTCATCAGTGAACTACAGTCACCTGTCAACCATTCTGTGTCAGGTCTACTCATTTTATCCAGATAGTCTGGAAGAGGCATGTCCCTCACCCTTTCAAGAACTTAATGGTGGGATGTCTAGAGATACTCTGTATCTGGAAACTAAAATTCTTCATTATTAGAGATTAAGATTATGCTTACTGAGCTATGACATCAGACACAGTTTTCATCAGTATCTTCTAGATATCTTGTTTTTAACAAAATGCTGAGTCAGTGTTAAAAATGGCATCCTTCATAGAATAATAAATTTGAAATTCTAACATCATTCCTACAGGGCAGATCACAATTTTTTGTAAAATGTTACATTTGTATTCCAAATAGCACTCTATTTTTTTTTTTTTTTTTTTTTTGGCTGAATGAGGTAAGGTTGTCAGCAGAAAGCTGATAAAAATAAACTAAGACATGAATGTCTTTTTTTTCCGCCTCAGGCAGACCCCTAAACTTAATTGCTTTGTTAGTGTCAGATAAGCTTATGGCTACAAAATCTTCTTTCAGTCAAATTTTAGAAAGATCACACCAATGAACAGGTTTCCCTCCCCCTCTGTTCACTACCTAACCTTCTCCCAGTAGAAGATAACTAACTGACACCTAGGAAAACAATAGGACAATGAAAATTTCAGACCCCTTTTGGCTTCATTGTGTCAGAGCCTTCCCACTACTGCATGTGAGACTACTCGTGTGCTTCTACGTTACCCTGGGTATACTGGGTTCACTGGCATTTGCCACTGACAGCCTTTGTTGAAATACACTCTTTCAAGGGCACTGGATAGCTCATATCCTGTATATGAGAGAAAACAGAGTTTGGATGCTGTGTTAAAGTGGTACATTTTATAACTCTGCTTTACAGCTCCTGATTCGTTGTCTAGTGATTTGGAAACTGTTACTCATGATGTCCTAAATTCCTGCAGTTTTATTTTCTCACTCTTTTCCGGATCTAGAATTGTTCTTTGAATTTGGTAATACAAAAAAGCTCTGTGTCAGTTGGGATACGGGTCAGCTACCAGGCTTTTATCTTCAGCTCACATAATGGCCTGGAGGCAGGTGACCTAGGACTGGGAGGGTGGTTGTGCTTCCTGAGATCACCCAGGGGCTCAGTCTTTTTCTGTCTGGGAGTTCATCCATCCCTCGAGGCAACAGTTCTCAAATTAGGGTCTATGGACTGCAGGGAATGCCTTGACTTTTGCATGGAATCTGTAAGATCAAACCATTTTCATAACACTAAGACACTATTTGCCCTTTTCCTGCGCTGCCATGTTGGATAAAACTGCTGATGTATCAGCATGAATCAAGGCAGTGGCATTGAAGTGTACTAGTAGCCATATTTCTTTGCCACCATGCACTCAGAGTAAACACACACACACACACACACACATACAACCAGTGTCACTTAAAAATGTCTTCGTCGACGCAGCAAATATTTCTGATTCTTATGAAATATGCGCTCCTGAGTACAAGTCCCTTCAGTGCTGTGTGTGATGAAATGGGGATACACACAGAGCACATCTGCTGCACACGGAATTATTTGGCTATTTCAAGGAAAAGTACCTATGTAATTTTTTGAGTTCCAAACTGAGCTATCCACTTTTGTTTTAGTAAAAGTTATTTTTACTCAATAGAACAACTCACAGATAAACTATGCTTATTCAGATTTGAGCATTTAGCAGAAAGTTTCTCTCTTTTTAAAGATTTTATTTAATCATTTTCAGAGAGAGTGGAAGAGAAGTAGAGAAACATCAATGTGCGGTTGGTTGCCTCTCATACCTCTCCTCCTGGGGATGGGGCCTGCAGCCCACGCATGTGTCCTGACTGGTAATTGAACTGGCAACCCTTCGGTTTGCAGCCCACGCTCAATGCACTGAGCTACACCAGCCAGGACTAGCAGAAAGTTTCTTGAAAATGAATGAAGCAAGCCCATCACTTTAGGGGAAACCATTGAAAGTGTTTGTTGCTGATGGTAACATTTGAGCTTTCAAGTGAAAATTAGGAGTTTGGAAAATCTGCCATATGAGCTTGACAGCTTCCTAATACTTCATAATTTTTACTTTTTTAAAATTTTTTTTAAAGAGGATCAGTGATTTTATTTATTTTTATTTTTTTTAAGATTTTTATTTATTTATCTTTAGAGGGGAAGGGTAGGAGAGGGGGAGAGGGAGAGAAATATCAATGTATCATTGCCTCTTGTGTGTCCTATGCTGGGAACTGGCCTGCAACCCAGGCATGTGCCCTGACTGGGAATCGAACCACGATCCTTTGATTCGCAGGCCCTCACTCAATCCACTGAGCTACACCAGCTAGGGCTAATTTTTACTTTTTTGTTGAGATGAGTTATGATTGACATTTGGAAGGTTTGCATAACTCAGTAACCATATCTCCCAAATATTGCAGGGAAGAGTGTTTCAAGTTATGTGTGGATAAAAACATTTTAAAGTGCAAGTCAGACCAGTGGATTTTAAAATAACAGTATGAAAAATTCATTGATAATCACTTAAGATTCCAGATTGCAAGTAACCTTGAAAATAATGCCACCAGTTGAATTTTGGTGTAGCATCAACAAGGAATATCCACAATTATCTGAAAATACTACTAAAACATTTCTTTCTTTTCTAACAGAGGATCTGTATGAAACTGAATTTTCTTCATATACTTCAACCAAAGCAACATACTACAGTAGATTGAATGCAGAAGTAGATTTCTGAGAATATCTTAAGGTAGACATTAAAGAGATTTTGCAAAGTGTCAAACAATGTCACTTTTTTCACTATTTTTTTTTCTGCTTTAGACTATATGGTTATTCTTATAAAATGTTGTTATTTATGTTACCATGTAATGAGTTCATTATTTTTAAATGAATTAACATATATTTAAAATGTCTTTTAATTGTTAATATGATACGTATCAATAGATAAAAACAAAGGGTCTTTGGGGCCCTCAGTTTCTGTAAGTGTAAAGGACTCATGAGACCAGAGAGTTGTAGAGCTGCTGCCCTCAGATGCTCTCTGTGGCCAGAGGTGGCTCACCGTTGCCACGTGCAAGTTTTCGCCAGGGCACAGGGAAAAGGAAGGACGAGCCCCCCTTTCTTTTTAAGGAAGATATTTATATCACCTTTACACACTTCAGTCCCCTGTTCCAGGGCAGAAGTTGCATGGCTACATGTAATGGTTGGCTGGGTGACCGTGCGTGTGGCTGAGACTTCTGTCACTGTAGGAGAAATGGAGACTACATATTGGTACTTGTTTCTGCCACTGGCTGCTTTCTGGTTGAACAACAGAAGTAGTAGTAACACCTATTTTTAGGAAGTCTGATAGTTAATCTTATCTCATATTTCTATCAGTGCAGTACTTCAGGTGATTTTAGAGATGCCAGAACGGAAGACTAGATTCTGCGTAACATGGAAAACGGAAAGCTATAGTAGAGGAACGGTGGACTTTGGAGTCAAGAAGTCCCGGATTCGGGTCCTGACTAGTGATTAGGGTTCCCTAACGTGTGGCCTGCCGCCCCCCTCCTCAGCTTCTCTGTGCTCGTGTGTAAACAGAGTTTGTCAGAGCAAACCTAACGGGACTACCGTGTGGCCCATTGGACACAGCGCAGGTGGAGCTTTCGTGCCACCTGTGCAGCTGCTGCTCTGTCACCTCCCCGGTGTCGGTCCTCACAGGGCTGCTCCTGTGTGGGTGTACTCTTCAGTGACAACCAGATCGATGGTGACGGATTGCTAAAGAGATGATAGAGGTGATAATTGTTACGATTTCAGGGATGGATGAGGTCATTGTGGACCAAAAGGGTTCTGAGAGTCTGGAGTAGGAGTTGTAGTATTTTGAAAAGCTGAGGGAAGAAGGGAAGTCATTACTGGTGAGGGGAATTACACTAAGCAAAACGCAGAATGAAAATCTGTAAGGCAGTGAGTAGACTAATCTGGCAAGTGAGTGGACCATGATTTTGACTTTAGCAAAATTCAAGTGTAGAAGAGTAATAGGAGGTAGTGGGAAGGTCCCCGAGAAGTGGGTTGGGGTCAGATCAGGGCATTAGCATTAGGAAAAGTAGGTGTCTTGCTGAACATATGCCTAATACATTCATCCTATAGTAAACAAACATTTTTTCACTACCTTAAGTTAGGCACTGTATCAGGTACAGTGATTGAGTTAAGAGTGGTTTCTTACAGGCTGTATTCTAACAGAAAGATGAGACTTGACACACAACTTTCTAACGAAAAGTCAGAGTGACAAGTGCGATCACAGATTGGATCACACGGAGTAGCCGCTAAGAGAGGTCCTCAGAAAGGGAGGTTGTGGTGTCCAGGCTCGTGAATTCAGTACTTGTGTCAGTTTCCTTTGTGCTTGTTCCCCAATAGAGCTAATTAATTGCTGTGCAGCCTAACTGCATGAAGAGTAAGCATTGACCACAATCAAGAAAAGGTTATTGTGGAATAGATAAAATTTACATTGTGGAGAAACCTGTGAAATTTTTGCACAGCTTCCAACATGTCAATCTGTATTGATTAGTTTCCTAATAGGGCACTTTAAAAATAGTGTTTTATCCTGGAATTTTGGAGAGATAAAATGCCCATAGTGTTATAAGCATCAGCATAAACAAGATTATGAAGTATGATAAACTGTACTTTAAAGTTGTTTGAATGTTTTAAAATTCTGTATTATAAGTGGTAATTAGGATTGCATAATCTTTATCTATAATTTGCTATGTATGTAACTTGTTACTTTAGGAATGCAGCTGTCTGTCACCTATAGTTTTGAATGTGTTATAGTATTAGACAGTGTTTAATGCAGTAAGCAAAATCAGCCTGTATTTAAAGTTTGTGTTTTTGTTTGCTTTTGGAAAGAACGTTACATTTTTTTATTCTATACAGATGCAAATATTTTCTAACCTGTAGCTCCTAAGTACATGTAGTAAATTTGAAAATAAAAAGTTTAGCTGGTATTTCGTTGAAAAATAAGTTCTTGATCTCCCTTCATTTAGGTCAAAGTTGGAAATTGCAATACTCCTAAACCAAGCTTCTTTGATTTTGAAGGAAAGCAAAAATGGTAAGAAATTCTTGGAATCTTTGGAGGTTGTTGGACAAGGTTTAGGAGTTTAGGAATTAGAAAGTAGTGAGCTGATTAGATAATTATCTTTATATTAATCTCTCTGCTGCAGACTGCTCAGGACCGGTAATTGGGAGAGAGATTGAAAGAATCCTGTTTTAGGTAAGTCTCCTACCGGAAGCTTGTGCCGTGTTGTTGGTACATAAGTGGTTCACAGCAGGCATGTTGTTCCTTAGAGAAGTGTGGCTTCTTAGAATGACCGTAGGGGCTGTCCCTGGAGACTTTCTTGTCCTGTCATACAGTCAGCACCTCTCCCTCTGGAGGGGTCATTGGAAGAAGGCCAGGAGGCCAAGAAGGGAGAAGAGCAGGATGAATCCCCATTTCTTACTCTTCTTCCCTGCCCCAGTTGTATCTCATCTCTAGAGCTCTTCTGTTCCTTGCCCCACCCACCACAGGAAAGAAGTGCTGACCATAACCTCTTGGACAGAAGGGGAAACAAACAAGCAAACAAGCAAAGAAACAAACACTGAGTTCACTTTTTTCCTGAATACATAAAAAGAGTATATCCTCACCGTATTTTTTTTTTTTACTTATAATTCAGAGGTTCCCTCTTACCATATGAGGCCTTATTTGCTCTTACTTTGTCTAAATGTGAAAAGAGAAATTTCATACAATAGAGTATCTTATTTATAGCAAGAAGGACTTTGAAGCATTAGCTCTGGAATTAAATGTATAGAGGCTTTAAAAAAATGAAATATGGCTGTAGAGAGAACTGCTAAAAATGGATTCGAACTTTCTATCCTAGAGCAGTGCTGCTCAAAATGTGGTCCCCTGGACAAGTTGCGGGTCCGTGAGCTGTCTGTTACCCAGATGTAAGGAGAGGCAGAGCTCCGAGTCCAGAGGAAATCCAGCCCCAGTGTCCAGCACACTGGTTCCCTCCGTGGGCTGGGGTGTGGGTATGGAGCACTCTCCTCAGTGAAGGAGGCGGTCCTTCCGCTTCCCGCCAGGCCCGGGGGTTTCTTTGCCAGTGGTGGCGGGCAGTTCTCCAACTCCTCTTTCTTACTGTTGTGGAGAATACCTGATGCAACTTGGGTTGTGAAGTTTTTGTTTTAATTCATGAAATTTCATAAGTTCATTATTTTTCCCTCTCCTTGCCTACTTTTAAATTGTTTTTAGCAATTCAAAACAGTTTAGATTTTACAACTGCTGTAACAGCTTCGGCAAAAATCTAAATTGGATGATAAAACCATTAGATGAAAGACTACTGGGGAGTGATATGTATTCATTCTGACACACAATTTACTTATTAGTTACAAATGAGAAACCGGCTCTTCGTAGGTCCTCAATGGTATCGTTGATGATGGCGCAGACTGGTAAGCATGTGTCTTCTGACGGGATGCATTGCAAAGGACCTGGCACCCGTGCACTGCTCCTGACGTAGCGTTTAACCTGATTCTGATCATGATTAACAGTTTTTGGCATGAATACTCTAGGTGAGGAAACAATCAGACAAATCCAAATTGAGGGATATTTTATAAAACAAGTGGTTTGGACTCTTACAAATAGCATTATCATGGAAGAAAAAAAAAGGCTAAAGATTCATGAAGCTCAATGATATGTATGAGTCTTGATCGGCTCCTGGTCTGGGAAAAGAAAGCTATGAAGGAAATTATGGGCAAATCAGGGAAATCTGATTGTAGTGATGTTAAATTTCCTCAATTTGATATATGCTGATATATTTAGGGCTAAAGTGTTAGCATGTCTCCAAGGAACTCTCGACATTCAGTAAAAAAGAAATCAGAAATCCTCATTGCCGACAGGGGGAGAGAGGTATAAAGGGACTAAATGTTAATGGGAAAAAACACAATCAAGATTAATCATCCTCAAAAGGATGTCACATTTACCGCAGGAGCAGGAAGATGGTTCAGAGCCCATGGGACTGAGTGCTGGTTCCCGGTGGATTGGTGGGTCTACTTGCTGGTTGGAAGTAAAGTTGGCAGGGGAAGACCAAGCAGGACCCTGTCCTGGCAGCTTGCAGAAAAGAAGACTAGAATATTGCTCTTGATATTTATGCTGCAGGAAATCCTTACCTTCTTACCCATGTGTAGGTATTTTTACTTCTGTCCTCTGGAGCCCTAACTTTTGAGGTCCCTGCCTGAGCCCTCAGGACCTACTGCTAGCAGCTTAGAGATGAGAAGACAGCATAGCAGGGAGGCATAGTTGTCGCATCTTAAATAAGAAGCCTGGGGCATTTTTCCAGGGAATGTTGTTTTCTGTGAGGATTAATTTCTGCATTGCCAAAATGCTGTAAGGTGAGTTAATTCACAAGATAGGAGCTGCTTTTATTGGTCTGTAGATCAGACATTTTCCATAGAGGGGAAAGTTGGTTTCGGGGAATTATAAAATCTTAAAATGTTATAATGGTTTGTGGTCTTCCAGAATTCAACAGATATGCAATGTATCTCAATTACTAAAATTTCACAGGACAGGGCGTATTGCTGTGCAAAAGTATAAAAGCAAAAAGCGAGGGCTCCTCATCTATAACTTATTGTTTCCATATCCCCCGGCCAGTAAATGTTTTTTAAATAAAAAGAGACGTGCTGTTTGTGCTGCTTACATAGTTAACGACCGGTCACTTTGGATATCCTGTCCGCTAGGGAAGCATGGAAAGCCCTTGGTGGATCAAGCCTGAGCCAAGCAGGGCAGGTGTATGTCGCAGCAGTTAAAAAGCTGGACCCAGGCTGGACTCCTCAGGTGAGGCTTGATGATTAGACACAGCACTTCCCCCAACACAGCATCTTTCTTCCAAGTCAATGTTTACATCTAAACTTAGGCTTAAGTAACATTCTTAAGTTTTATTTTCTCAAATCAAAAGATTCTAAACTGATCACAATATTTCTACATAAAAATACTATTGTTGAAACATTCACATAACCAGCCAGCTATTAATACAAAACAGTAACAACCAAATGCTCGGGACTCCAGTGGGAGCAGAGATCACTTTGGACATTGGGAGCATTGGAGATTGTTCCCTTACATGTACTTTCTTTTCCTCGTCCACTTATTGGAGAACATCTGTAAAGAATTTAATAAAGGTGGGGTTTCTGCTTTACTTACATTTTTTAAAACCGTTTTTAATAGGTGTTTCAGTGGGATACAGGCTGGGTCAGTACTATGTTAAAATACAAACTGTACGTATTTCTTTTTGGTAAAAATATTGAAGCCACACTTTTCAGCAGTGAATGAATTGAGCAATTTTCACTGTTTTTTGATAGTAATTATCACTTGGGTACGTATTAATTACTAGTATGAAGGAATTTTGTTCCATTAATCATGAAATCTTAAAATGTCAGAGTAGTAAGGAACCTTAAAGATTATGTATTCTCAGCAAATTTTAAATATACAATACATTATTATGAAGTAATAATGAATGACAGTATATTATTATTAACTAATGTTTACTTGATATATATATTTAAGTTTCAAGGATAATGAAGGAACTTTTGTATGGCTTTTAACTGAAACACCAATTGTTTTTTGTTTGCTTTAGCATACTCTGTTTATACACACATCTATGTATACACGTAAATGTTTTCTGAATCTTTTCAGATAAGCTTGTGATATCATGTTTCTTTACCACTAAATGCTTCAATTTTTCCTAAGAACAGGTATCTTTTCTTACACAACTACACCATAGTTATCAAAATTGGGGATTTTTTTTCCTGTATGTTTTTTGTCATGAAATCTTGGGAAACTCTTTTTATTTTGAGAACCCCAGGGCTCAGTCTCTGCAGGACATTGGGTTTTGTTTTTGTTTTGGGGTGTTTTTTTTGGTGTTATGAATGCTTTTGAAAGTCTTCTGCTCTTCGGAGAAGCCCTGGGCTCAGAGTCCCTGCAGGGTATTGATGTACAGACATGTAGATATAGACATAGATACATTTGTTGTCACAATGGCAGGATTTACGTTCTCATGTCTGAGGAGTATTCCATTGTGTAGATAGACTATGTCTTCTTCATCCACTCCTCTACAGATGGACCCTTAGGTGGTTTCTGTGTCGGGGCTGTGGGGAACCACGCTGCAGTGCCCACGGGATGCAGACACCCCTTTGGGGTCTGACGGCATTTCCCTCAGACACGCAGCCGGAAGTGGGATTGCTGGGTCACATGGGAGTCATGTTTGCGTTTTTGAGGAACCTCCGTACTGTTTCCTGTCACGGCTGTACCGATTTACATTCCCACCAACAGCGTACCACAGCTCTCTTTCCTCTAAATCGGGACTGTTAACATCGATGCCATATTATTGCCAAACCCATAGTTCGTATTCAAATTTATCATTTACCTGAAAAACGTCCTTTGTAGTTACTTTTCAAAATTCTGAATCCTCATCCAGTCCAGCATCATGCATTGCACCTAGTGATCATGTCGCTTTAATCTTATTTAGTCTGGAACAGTTTCTCTACTTTTTCTTTCTTGATCGTGATATTGTTGAAGAATTTAGGCCAGTGGTTTTGTAAGATGGCTCTTATTTTGGGTTTGTGTGATCTTTCTTTATAATTAGATTTGGGTTATGCATTTTTAAGGGGAATACCACAGAATTGTGTCCCTCTTAGCACATTGCACCAGGAGAAACATGATGTCTGTTTGTCCCAGTATTGCATATGTCAGCTTTGATCATTTGCCTAAGGTGGAGTCTGCCAGATGTTTTCATTTACAGGAAAAAATTTTCCTATTTTCCCTTTGTAATTAGTGAGTAATTTCTGGGGAGATACTTTGAGGCTGTGTAAGTATCCTTTTCCTAATCACATTTCACCCTCCAGTTTTAATAACCATTCATGATTTTCTAACTCCATATTTTTTTCTACATGTATTATTTGCCATTTCCTTCTGGGGTTTCTCTTCTGCCCCTATTTTATTTCTTTATCCATTGTCAAGAACTGGGAATGGTCTGGGGCTATTCCCTACTCCCAAACTAATAAGTTAGCCTCTTCCTGTTTCTTAGATGCTGGCAGAGGTACAAGACTTTTGGGTCTGAGCCAAAGGATTTTACTATTCATGGCATGGCACACTGCATGAGCTTCATTGATTTGCATTGATTTCTCATGTCCCGACTCAGATCCCCTGGGGATGGTGCAGGTGGGCCTAGGTAGATTCTTGCATATGCAGTGGGTTGTGTTCTAGGAAAGGAGCACTGAGCTTTGGGTATTCACCACTTTTATAGCAGGTAGAAGCAAGCCTGCTCTTTGTCAGGGGGTGGGAAGACATGCCCTCATCCCTGAAGGTGGCCCACGGCACACACAGCCCTGAGCAAAGCTCAAAGAGAGAGTGGTCACAGCCTGCCTGCCTGGCATAGTGATCGAGAAGGCGTAGGGACACGCAGGGTCCCTGGCTTATCGCCTCTCCCAGCATTCGTGTACGTGTATCAGTGTGTGTTCATGGATTTTTATTTTAGTCGGTGGGTTGTTACCCATTCCCATCATTATTTATTTGGCCACTGGGATCCCCTACAAGATGGCTCCTGTGTCCTTTTGATATATCACCATAATTCTTTGAGCATTTTCTTTCTAGCACAAGATGTTTCAGGCTGCGTTAGTTTCCTACAGTTGCCATAGCAAAGAATTACAAACTGGTATTTTGTAGTTCAAAACAAGAGAAATTTGCTCTCTCACAGTTTCGGAGACTCGAGGTCTGAAATCAAGTTCTAGCAGACCCATGCTCTCTTTGACGCCTCCAGGGAAGAATCCTCCTTTGCCTGGACCAGCTTCTGGTGGCCTCGGATATTCCTTAGCCTGTGGCAATGTAATTCCAGTCTCCATCTCTGTCTTCACGTGGCCCTCTACCCTGTCTCTCTGTGCAAATCCCCTCTCCTTTCATGTAGACACTAGTCATTGGATTTAGGACTCCCCTCGGACCTCATTCTAACTTTTTCCCCTTCAGCTTCATCGATATATGATTGACATATAACAATGTATAAGTTTAAGGTACACAACATGTTGATTTGATATACTTGTACACTGCAAAATAATTACCACCATAGCTAATACCTCCATTAGGTCACATAATTACTATTTGCTTTTTTGTGTTGAGGATGTTTAAGATCTACTCTCTTAGCAACTGTCAAGTATATAAAAAGGTTATCTACTCCCATCACCATACTGTACATCAGACTCCCCAGTACTTGTCTTGTAACTGGAAGTTTATGACGTTTGACCAATGTTTTCCCTCTCCCTTCTTTTCCCAGTGAAGTTTGAAATCCTTGACATCCTGCAACTTAGGTCTAAATCAAGAGAGTGGAGGGAGCCTCTTTGCCATTGGTTCACTCTATGTAATATTTGCTGTATTTATTAGAGATGAATTTCTCAGACTTTGTTCACATTTGAGCTTTTCAGCTTGTAAGAGCTAAGAGTCCCGCTGGAGGACTGAAGCACTGGACATTTGCTGTCTGTTCCTGCTGTACTCACACCTTGAAAGGCCGCAGGAATCCCTCACCCTGGGGAGCCACCCCCCCCACCCCCGTGTGGGGGCTCACACAGCATCTTGTCCCGAGGCCTTGGCTTTCTCTGCCCCAGGGTGGCAGCTGGGCACATCTTCAGCTGGAGGTCACCAAGTGTGACGGGAACAGTCATACGCTAACAGAGGGTTTTTACAACAGTAAAGGCACTGCACTAGAGGTAGTGTCTCTGACATTACAAAGAAATGCAAGTAATGCCATTTCTTTGTAATGTCAGAGAACTACTGAGCACAATGAATTTTTCCCACATACCCCCTTAGATGGCATGTGTGTGTCTAGTAGGCAGGGGGCGGAGGGAAGAAAGGACATTCATGATGGCTTTGCTGTGCATGTGCACATGTGTGCTTGTAGTCTGTCTGCATGGAGGTATTCACACGTGTCGTGACCACCTCTGTTTAGAGACTTTGTCACTCTTTCACAGCTGACACTAATTCCTGCCTGTGATCACCCTTCCTCCCCTCTGAGTCACCATCTGGGCTCCGGAGAAGCAATTGCTTCTAATGGTTCAGAACCCTCTTGGTTGTACCCTGACTCCCTAGAGTGGTTGCATATCTGAAAACCTCTGAGCAACATGTCACGGTTCTCAGTCAGTGGGACTTGCACTTGCATTCACGTTTTGTCTCCTTATGAGGAACAGCCTTACCTTCAACAATTCTGTCACTGTTGGCCTGTTGGAAAACAGAGCTCAACTGTCCTCAGCTACCAACTCTAGTACTTAGTATCCCCTTTCTCAACCACAAAACAGAAATATAAAACCTAAGCCCATCACTAGTACAACTTCTGACATAAAATAATCGATCATAGTTTCTTTCCCATATATTACTTTCAAGACATACTGACGTAGCCTGAGTGACTTTGGAAGAACTTGGAAATTCTATGAGCAATGTTCTATCACACTTTAGAAGCAGTTAGACGTCTTTGAGGACTCAAACCAATGGGAAACAGCACAGGTCTCCCCTCTCAGAGTGGGGAACCCTGGGAAGATGTGCTCTGACTTCTTCTCAGATCCAAACAAATCTGTGCAAATGACAGTTCCAACAAAATGGCTTGGTGTCAAATGAGAAAAACCACAAAGAAATCTCAGAGAAGGTGAGTGTGTGCAACCTCTATGGACTTGGTCTAGTTCCCCCTCAATTTGTCAGCTGTGCTCATGTTTGTGACACAACTGCTTATTTCAGAGCTGGGACTGCTTATCATTTCTTGGATCTCTACTAATCCTATAATGCTGTGCTGAACTGCCAGAGACATCCTGATGAGGAGTTAGAGCCAGCCGACACTGCATTGCTTGCATTTCCTCCATGACATTGAAACAGTGGGGTGTACTTTTTCTCATCTCTACCAGAATGGCCATGTCCTGCAAGCCATCCAAAACCTTGAAATTCTTGGAAATACAGTTCTGACTCATTGCATTTTTCTGGACACAACTTTTTTCCTGCAATGTTTTGTCCAGCAAAAATGAGATTGGAAGGAATCAGTTTCTCAGCTCAGTAAGCAAGCATGGACGGCAAGTACTGATTTTCATGAATAGGTGAGCTGCTGGATGGCAGACCTTCCCTTCAGTCATCAGTGAACAAAACAGGAGGCTGCAGGAGGAGAAGGTGCAAGAGTGGGGCTGAAAGCACAGAGTCCCCAAGACACACACTGGGAGCCATGAGGGTTCTGTTGGTGACAATTAGATCACCATCGTTAATACTTCTTTCTCCTAGAGGCTATCAAGGCAGAACAAGGACAAAGAAAGGGGTTGCCCTCTGATCCTATCTAGTACCTGTTATACCCTCTACAGCAGCGGTTCTCACCTGGGTGTGGGGAGGCTACTATTCTGATGCACTGTGGGAAAGGGAAGTGTGATTAGAGCCAGGAACTGTGCATAACCCAGAGTTTTCCCCATGTTTAGGTAACGACGTTGACAACCTGGTCCAGTCCATAGAAGAGTCCCATGCAAATGCGTGTCAGAGCAAAGAGTGCGTCACTAGTACTGGAAGCAACTCAACATCCCTGAAGTTCAAGACCCCATAAACTTCATCAAGCCTTTACAAAGTTTGGTCCAATATTGCAAACACTGTCCAAAAGGAAATACAACTCACCCAGTGGTTTTCCTTCCTCCTGACAACATATGCAAGTGAAGAAAAAGCCACTTACTCTTTCAACATAGGATAACTTTTCCATTTTTATCAATTCAAGCTGTCTCCAGGTCCCTATAAGAAATCATGAGCACTTTGTAGCAGATGACAGTTCAAAAAAATATTATCTGCGAAGTGTCACTGAACTGTGGCCTTTGGATCTTCTGCTCCAGTTCCACGGTCAGACTCTCCAGTTGTGCTTTTTGCTGCTTTGTAACTTGGGGCTCTCCTCCTCGCTGGACAGCTTAGAGACAAGCTGTTCTTGGTCTTGGATTTGATGTCTTAATAGACTGACCTCTTGCTCCCTCTTCTTGAGTTTGTCTTTGCCATCCTCTACTTCTTGAATGAGGCCATTCACAGAAGATTGCAAAGTAATGTAATTCCTTTTGGCCTGGTCAAGGCCTTGCAGCAGCTGACACTTCTCAAGCTGAAGATAAGCTATTTGAGCACTCAGACCCTGTTCTCTGGCCTTCCACGTCCCATGGTCATCACCCAAGGCAGGCTGTTTGTCCTTCAGGTCTTTCAGTTGTGCCTGAAGCTTCTCCTCAACAATTTTGGATTCTTCTTTCAGCGTAATGTTTTCCTGCTATTTTTTGCAACGGATTTTCAAATGGAGATTTTCATATTTCTAATTCAGATACTCACCCTGTTCTTTCTGTAAATCTTTTGTCAGATTTTCTTTTTTTGACCTTATGTTGCCAAGATCTTTTTCCAGATCTCTAAGACTTGGGGCCATCTCCTCTATCTTTGCTTTTAACCTCTGTACCCCTGCTTTGGTGTTCTCTGCCTCCTGAGGCACATGCTCATGGGTTTTTGGAACTTCTTTAGTTCTTTCTCAAGGTTCTCAACTCTATCCCTGTGCACATCTGCCTGCCGCTTACTTTCATGCGGTTTTCCTAAGACTTGCATCTGCTTCTTTTCATCATCATCTATTTGAACTTCCAGCTTTTTGATCTTATGTCTCAGCCAGTGCACTCCCTGCATTGGGAAGCCCAGGCTCTGGTTCTGGATCTTCCCGCTTCCAGCGTCCTTGCACAAGGCTGCCACCTCCTTCATCAGCTCTTTCAGTTTTGTTTTAAGCATTTCCACTGCAGCTTTAGATTCTTCTTGCATCTGCCTATTTTCTTACTTCTTTGTTTCTAAGAGACGTTGAAGTGAAGAGAGTAACATGTCCAATTCAGACATTTTACCCTGTCTTGCAGCTGCTGGGTCAGATTTTCTTTTTCAGACATAATCGTGACAAGGTCCAATTCTGAAGGTTTCACGTGTTCTGTTATCAATTCTGTTGTGTTTTTAGGGTTTCCACCTCTGCTTCAGAATACTCAGCATGAAGAAGCACCATCTCTTGGTTTTTTCCAGCCATCTGCAATTGGCTTTCAAGTTTCTCAACTTTATCCTGAGATGAATCATTCTTACTCTCACTTTCTTTCAGTTTCTCCAAGACGTTCTTCTCGTCAGCCTTCATGCTGACCCTCAGTGTCTCCATGTCATTTCTCAGCTGATGCTGCTCATCTTGCACTGAGCTCAGCCTCACAGAAACCTTGCCTTTTCTCATTCTTGCAGCCTCCAAGGCTTTAGGACAGTCAGGTTTTCCTCTTCCATCATGTACCTTGTTCCACAGGCTTTTGGATTCCCTCACAAGCTATTCTCTCATTATTCAACTGTCTGAATTGGTTTTTCAGTCCATTTTACCCCCAAAGACAGTGCCTGTGAGTCCTCTTCCAAACTCTGCAGCTGCTCCTGGAGGGGGGCTTTCTCTTTTAACATCTTGCTTACATCAGAGGACAAAGTCTGAAGGAGCTGTGTCTTTTTTTTCACCTCAGTTTCCACGGTGTCAATGTGATACAGATACTCTCCTTGATGAAACTCCAACTCTCCTATTTTCTCCTTCATGTTTTTACACTTCAGGTGCAGTTCCTTATTTTCTGTTGACAAAATATCTAACTCTCCATGAAGCTGGTTTCTCTCACTTGTGACAACAGAGAGTTTCCTAAAGACAGTTTATGACTTCCTGTTTATTTTCATTGTCTTTTTCTAAAAGTAGCTTCTCTGTTTGAACTATCCCTAAGTCAGCTTCCACAGAGTACGCACAGTACTCAATGCTGCCTTTCTCAGACTTGTTCCTCTCCAGCTCATTTTCCACATCGAGAAATCTCTCTCTCCAATGTTTGTTCATCTCGGCTACATTATCTTCAGTAACTTCAGGTGAAAATTTAGCTGTGCCCATTTCTAAACTAGAGTTGAGGTCTGCTGAAATTTCACCTCTCTGATAGAAGTCTGGGTTATCACAAGGAAAGCATTCCAGTTTTCTCATTAAATCTGTTTTATTCTTTCTGAAGTTCCTCAACTGTTTTCCCCAATTCTCTGCATGTTTCAATCTTGGTAGTTAGTTCTACTTCCTGTAAATTGAGTTTTGAGTCTAACGCTTTCATTTCACTTAGCAAAATTTCAACATTTTTGTCACGTTCCTCTATGGTGCGAAGTAATCTCAAATTCTCATTTGATGCCTCTTTTACCTGCAGTTGGAGATTCTGAATGGTTACGTGAGTCTCTAGAAAATCCACAGGTACAGAAGCATTAGTACCAGAAAGTGACAGTTCAGAAATGCACCCTGCCAAGTCCTGGGCTTGGTCTTTCACTAGGAAATCACAACTGTTTTCTGGGGACTGCTCCTGAGAACCTTCTCCCACTAGCATGACTGCCACAGTCTTGGTGACTTTTTCCATTTCTGGGCTGAGGTCCTGCTGGACATCTCTGTCACAGATCGGATGAAGATCCTGCTTGGGTGTTCTGTCTTTGCTTTTCAAAGCACATTCCTCTGACCCGTTTGTGTCACAGCTGTTCCTTGTGCCCTGGAGAGCCTGTGGTTGTAATATATAATGAGAGCGCATTTTATTTTTCAGGATAATCAGAAAAGATTCAATAGGCTTATAATTGCTTTGTAGACACTGGCTTCTTGCCTCTGCTAAGTCCATCTCTTCAAATGACATAGTTCCTACCACATTCTCCCCTCTCCATCCCAATGTCAACACAGTTAAACAAACATTCAGGAGGTATCCCGTCTGGGCAAGGCCCTGGCAAGGTGTTTGTCATGAAGAAAAAACCCTCTAGTTGTTTGATCCTCTACACTGGCACACACTTAAATTTCAAATGGTTTTTCTCTCTAGAAATAGTCCAGGTAGCCTAAATATAAGTTTTCCTTTGTGATTATCAGACATGAGGCTAACCAATTCCCCATAGAATGCTCTGCTTCCATGTTAGCAGTTCTGATATTCTTCAATAGGAGAAGGTGGTGAGGTGTCACGACCAGATTGGCAGCCCAAGGACTTAAGCCTGCACTTACTACCTGGATTCTGAGAGAAACCATATGTCTGGACGTTACCTTCCTGTCATCTGTCAAACAGGGGTCAGAGGCTGTGACTACCCCTGCTGCCTCCTCATCACCTGCCATTTGCATCCTACGATGGCAGATGGAGGGAATGAAGTGATGCTCCTCGACTCTACAGCATTAGCAGTTTAGCTGGTAGACTACAAGGACAAAGTCGTTAGTAACTAAGCAATTTCACATTGAATAAAGAAAGGGAGTTCTTTTTAAACAACTGATATCAAATCACAGATTTGTATCAGGGTAAATTGTTAGAAACTGATTTGGTAATCTGTAATAAACTCTTACATTTGTTGCATGACTGTATCTCTGTAACATTAAAAATAGGTGGAAAAGGCTAGAGATGGTAACATTCACATCACATTCCCATTCCTAAGCTCTAATGGAATATGTAAGTGTGATTTATTAACTCGCAAAAATGAAAACCTACAACATAGACACCCTGAAGACAACACTTCTGACTCCATAATATAATTTTGTCCAGGAGACTTCAAAAAATATCTTCAGAAAGGTCCCATATTAAGAGTATTTAAATGTAATCGCTGTAGAAATTTACCTCCCACAAAAGGTTTACTGATATTCCTAAAGTTCTTTTTTAATTAAGAATAATTTTATTACATATCCATTATATCATCTACCTTTTGAAAATATTTGTTATTTAATGTTTGCAGTAGTTTTTGAATTTGTGACTAAGCCACATTCATTTTATTCATTCATTTATTTATTCTTACTTTTTTTAAATTGATGTTCGAATACAGTTGTCTCCATTTTCCCATCACCACTTCCTCCTCCAGTACCCATGCCCACCTCCCACTCTCAGTCTCACCCCCCGCTTGGCTCCATCCATGGGTCCTTCATACATGTGCATTTGAAGTTCTGGTTTGTATTTTTTAAGAATCTCTACAATATGTTTTTATGCCCTTAACCGTTACTCTACATTTGACTTATTTACACTCAAATGTCCTGTAGAAAGAAAGCATGAGAAACAAATTTTCTTGTTATCAGAGAGAAACTTGGGAAAGAACGTTCTTTTCTAAAATTGTGAATATTGTTGGATCAAGGCTCCAAAGAGGGCATCACATATAACTCCTTTATTTCAAGGAAGGAAGAATGGAAATATAACCAATGGATGAGGAACTTCATTTTTTCAGCATAAGAAAAATGCACCAGCTGTATGTCAAGCAGATTTTTCTCTACCGCTGTTGTAGCCTATATGAGAGCACTTTCTCAACTGCACACTGCTATAAGGCCTATAATTAACTTACTTTTGCCTGCAAGCCTTTCACCCCTACCTCTAATCTTTGACTTCTTATATTTTTCTATTCCATCTTCATATTTGGAACTTAATCACAGAGAAGGAGCTACAGATTTACTTTGATCATTGACTTTCTCAACTCACAGATCAATCATTACAATAGGTAGTTCAGAAATAAGTATCTTAGTACAGCAGAAAGAACATGTCAGAGCAACAGATATTGGTGAAAATCTTCAAATATCAAAATCCATGGAATCACAGTTGTTTTGAATGTTCAGAAATTGAATTCTTTTTGAACCACACCACAGAAAGATAAAGTGAATAGTGTAGATTGGCCAATAAGTCTGCTGCTTTGAATGTGTTTCTGGAGAAATTCAGGAAAGGCTGGCAAGAGGAAAGACAGTGAAGTCATTAAGGCCCCTGAAAATGGTCACAAGAAAGTTTTGTGGTGGGATGCATTTTCCTAAGACATGAACTAACAACTTGGTCCTAACAACTGGTCCCAACAACTTGGTGGAATTTCTAAATGTTAGTAAAAAAAAAAAAAAATTCAGTGAAAAGTATAGTTTTACTAACCTGATGGCTCAATAGAGTTCAACAGATTTACCCATGTACAGGTTACAGCAAGTGGTTGCATTTTTTGAGTGCCCACATTAGAAATTGAACTCAAAGCTGAATTAATTCATTTCTTTGGCAGAACTGCAATCTCACTAGAAGAACTATAGATATGAAGGGGAAAACTCCTTCCCACTGTAGAACTGCCTTGGTGTTATTGGAGTTGTAAACAGTTTTTGTGGTGTGTTACATGCACTCCCAGAGACATCTGCAGGCCGTGCAGCTTTCTGGCTTCTTTCAAGTTCAGATTTATAGCTGTTAGAGAAGGACACAAGAGCATGGCAAATCAAAGCAAAAGTGACAGAACAGCAACACCATACTGTTCCCAGAGAGGTATAAGCTTACGAAATTCAACATGTCAGAACTTTTACCACTTCATTTACCCAATACCCATGTGACAGACATAAACTCAGTGACCTGTCTTTAAAGGGACTTGGACTATATAGGAAAACAGACATAAACCACTAATTACAATGTCATGTAGGTGATAATGAACATGTATAATAACCACACAGAGTCCAAGAAAGAGTTGGGATGTTGGGGATATATTCCAAATAAACTTTATATGCTAAGCCAAATAGAGAGACAGGGATATAAAAGAACCCAGAACTTCAGAAACATAGGAGAAAAACTAATCCCTGAAGCATGGGTTTAAAAAGTCACAAAACCAGATGGCATTCCTTATGAAGTCATAACAGAGCACAGACTTGATCTCTGTACCACGTATTTTATGACATTTTATTTACTTATGTATGTATTTATTTTGTGTGTGTGTGCAGGTAACAGTTTAAAACATATAAAAATCAAGTTAACAATGCATAAATATATGGCTCAATACAAAGAAATAGTTAAAGTAAGCTATGTATTATATATATGTACAGAATATCCCTACCATTGAAGTTCTGAACACCTTTCAGAATCAAACAACCTAGAAGAATAATTGATTCTTGCAAGTCGTAATGTCTGACTTTAGCTTAACACAGAAATATAATGAACACCCTATTGGAATGGCTAACGTGCACCATTCCCTTTGGCATACATGCAGTCCTCCGAGGAGATAGTGAAGACAGTGCCTGAGTGTCCCAGCTACCAGTCTGGATCAATGTTTCTTTAACTTTTTGCTCATCGGACTCACATACAGTCCCATTTTCTGGCATTTTGGGTTGTTTTTTCCTTTTAAATTTCTTGTTGTCCTTTCTTTGGTTGTGTGAGGAGGCAAGGTGTGCCTTGCTTCCTGTTCTTACATCATGGACTGAAGTTTTGCAGATGAATTCTGAGAGGCCTTGCAAAATTGGTGTTTCTTTCCCTCCTGCAAAATTCATCTTTTAACCCCCCTTCCCTATTCTTTAATTAAAAAATTCATTTAATTTTAAATATTAAATAAAACTATATGCTGCCATTATTTGCTTTATAAACAATTGTTTCTCCTTGCTGTTAGGTAGAAAAACACAAACCACTAACACTGAAAAAGCACTAAAATAAGCTGTGTTTTACTACATTTAACTACATGAGGTTGCCAAAATTCAACAGTTTTAGATCAACTTTTGAGGTGCTCCAACCGAACTTGGTGGAGACGTTCCTGAAACAGAATCAGTGGCTACTGGTGGGGAAAAGAAGCTCCTGCCTGTTGTAGACCATTCAGCCTGATTTCAGGAGTTGTAACCCTCACCCCATGGTGGGCTGTGTAAGAGCCTAGGGACCCACTTCTTCTGGGTCTGTTCTGTCGAGAGGACATGAGCTACTAAGGAGACAAAGTTTATCTCCCTGGCAGGAGTGCTGCTTCTGCCTCATCCATCTCTGGCCTCAACTCTTGGTCGATAGTCAATGACGGGTAAGATTCCTCATGGGAAGGGCAACCTAAGCCATAGATGACCACTTGGGAGGCCCACATGGAAGGACTTCGGGGGCTGCAGCAAAGAGGGGGTGATGGAACCTCACCCCCCAGCTATTCTGACATAGCCCCAGTCCCCATTTCCATCTGGGAGATGTCTTCTGCTTCCTGAGCCTAATCAGCTTAAAGCCTGAAACTATGATGGAGAGCGGTGCAGCCCTGTGTAGGCCAGAGCGGTTCCCGGAGTGATGGGGTATAAGAAAGAATTCCTAAAGTCCTGTGAAACCTGCTTTGTTTAGAATGCACTCATTTAAATGATAAGGGTCCGAGGAGAAAATGAGTATGTCTCCCAAAGTTTTGCAACCCCCTCTCTTGACAGACACTGACTCAGATTAAGCCCTCAGATTTCCTTGACATGTTAAACCTGTATTCCTGTGTATTTGAATCCAATAAAAGCCTAGTGAGGAAGGGGCTCTGGGTCATTCTCCTCTGAGAGTTTGACCACCTCTCATCCCCAAGCAGATCATGTCTCGGTAGTTTTATTTTCATCTGTGACAGACGGAGGTGGGTGGGGGGGGCGCTCTGTGGGTGGTGCCTCCACTCCACCTGCCCTTCATCAGTGAGAATTTCAAAACTACACTCTACAGTTTTTGTAGTCTCGTTTTCATACTCTTTAACAGTTTTTAAACTAAAGGAAAGAACACTCTTAATAGTTGTTATAGTCTAAAGTTTATAGAGTTTATAAACTTTTAGGAACATCTATATCCACATTAGAAAATAAGAATATTTCAAACTGAATGTGCTACAGGGGTCTCCTAACCCTGTGAGGATGGTGGCAATGGATAACAACGATACCAGTAATGCTGACATTTAACAGTTGCTCTGAGCCATGTACAGCCCTGCGCATTGTAAAACTGCCAATGTATTGCAAAATGGCACTTTGCAATGAAATACAGGAATGTATGCAAAAGTGTCCTGTCCTAAAATGTTAAAAATACAAACATTTCTGTCTAACTTATGAAAACTAATATTTCTATAACCAACAGCCAAGATATGCTTTCAAAAGAAATGAATATTTCAGACTTCTGGCCAAGATGGAGGCGTAGGCGGACACACTGTGCCTCCTCTTACAACCAAAATTAAGAGCAACAAATATTTAGGAACAAGAAAACAACAGAACTTATAGAAAATTGAACTGTACGGAAGTCCAACAACCATTCATCCAGACCGGTAAGAGGGGTGGAGTCGCGGCAGGAAAAAGTGGAGTTGCGGACCCAGGAAAGCAAGCAGCAGCTGGCAGTTCCCAGGTGCACCGGCAGCGGCTGGCGGTCCCCGGGCCCACAGGCAGCAGCTGGTGTACCCCGGGCACAGGGGGGCAACTGTGCAGACCCAGTGAGGCCGCACAAGGCGGCTGGCTGACCAGGTGGTCCCACATTCACGCGTGCAGACGGTCCAGGCAAAGGGGAAGTAGCGGAAGGGACTGAATCCAGGAGGGAGTGGAGCAGGCGCCATTGTTCCCTCTCAGACCCCGCCCCCACATACAGCGTCACAACCCAGCGACTGGGCTGCCCCACACTGGGGAGCGCCTGAGTCTCCACTCCTCACTACATAACAGCTCGTGTGCGTGCACAGATAATCCAGGCGAAGGGGAAGCGGCGGAAGGGACTGAATCCAGGAGAGAGTGGAGCAGGCGCCATTCTTCCCTCTCGGACCCTGCCTCCACCTATAGCATCACAATCCAGCAACTGGGCTGCCCCACCCTGAGGAACACCTAAGGCTCCACCCCTTACTACGTAATAGCCGCGACCAGACTAAAACCAAAACAAAACAAACAACAACAACAAAAAACCCACCAAAAATGGCTCAAACCAGAGAACAAATAAAAGCCCCAGAGCCAATTCTTCTAAGTGACCAAGAGATAGCCAACCTATCAGATGCACAGTTCAAAGCACTGGTCATCAAAATGCTCACAGAATTGGTTGATTTTGCTCACAAATTTGATGAAAAAATGCAGGCTACAATACGTGAAATGAAGGAAGATGCATGGGGAACTGATAGAGATGGAAGGAAAACTGGGACTCAAATCAATGGAGTGGACCAGAAGGAAGAAACTAACAACCAAACAGAAAATGAGGAAGAAACAAGAATTCAAAAAAATGAGGAGAGGCTTAGGAACCTCCGGGACATCGTTAAACGTCCCAACATCCGAATTATAGGGGTCCCAGAAGGGGAAAAAGAAGAGCAACAAGTGGAAAACTTATTTCAACAAATAATAAAGGAGAACTTCCCCAATCTGGCAAAGGAAATAGACTACCAGTGATAGGACTGCAGTGATAGGACTCAAGCATGTCACAATCATTGTCCTTAGGTCATTTTTTTCCCCAGTGGGGAAAAAAATTGCATTGCATAATAATTACATCATTCAAGGAAAACATTAATGCATCTCATGAATGTACACACAGATATCCGTTTAAAGACCTTCAAACAATTACCTCTTAAGTTCCTGTTCCAATTTCTCTATTCGTTTTCTGGCTGACCTCAGTTGTCCTTCTTGGATATTCACTTGTGACTCCTTGACTTGAAGTTGGTGAGAAATCTTCTGCTTAGCCTTCTCCGGGTTTTCACATATTTCCATCAAGCTTCAATTCTCCCTCTGAAAGGTTGTGGCATCTGTTTCTTCATTCTCAACCTTGAGGGGGTTGTTCAAAAGGAAAGACTTCTCTTCGTGAATTTACCACATATTCTTTGTAAAACTGAGCTTATCTTGGATGAGCCATTTTCTGAGAGAGGGCTGTAATCACCCAGATATCAATGCCTGCTGAGTGCAGATATTTCTAGGACCTCACTTTAAAGTCTCTAGAGAGTAAAGTTCTACAAAGTCATGTATTGTTTATCTTGGCTGAGGTCTACACATACCCATCCTAGAAACAGAGGTTTTAGTATGCTTTCAAGAATTCAGAAATAAATACAAATGAAAATAAGCCTTGTAAATCTCCCTTCACAGCTCTTTCTCCAGTTGGACTGCTAAAGGCAGTATGTGTAAGGAATTGGAAAGTCCTCCCACTAGCAAAGACCTTCTAGAAGCAGTGACTGTATCGCTACTATACTGGTTCATGAAGTGGTAAGAAGAACGCACTGTTGAAGTTTTCCTGTACCAGTCCTGAAGAGATGAGGTCTGGGAATCTCAAAGTGAGAAGCGCACTCTCAAAAAGTGACAGCCATTTAGACCCCAAAGTGTTCTATATTGTCCCCTCCACAATACTAGCAGGTAAGCAGAAAGGAGGACAGAGGATGAAGAACATGAGGTAGTGAAAATGTCTCAAAAAAGACCCTGTCTGATGTGACTCAGTTGGTTGGGCATTATCCCATGAAGCAAAAGGTTCAATTCCTGGTCAGGAGGGTACATGCCTGGGTTTTGCCTTCAGTCCCTGGTCAGGGTGCATACAGCAGACAACCAATCTATATTTATCTCTCAAAACAATGTTTCCCGCTATTTCTTCCTCCCTTCCTTTCTCTGTAAAACTCAATAAATAACATCTTTTAAAAAAATATCCAAAAAAGAGACAGATCGTTACCACGTAAGGGTAGCAAACCATTTTTCCCTAAGTTGAACAGGCCAAGGTGAAATAATTTCCGCAAACAATGGGTGGACTGTGGTACTTTCAGGGCTACCTTCTGTGTTTGCTTTTGCAGCACGGCCTCCAGAGTTTCCAGTTGAAACTGCCTTTGTGGCCTCTCTTTCTTCAGCTTGTCCAGCTGGCCTTCGATCTCTTGAGTTTTCTGTGGAGCTCTGGTGGGCAGGCCTTCTTTCCAGTCTCCCACCACCCAGCTCATTGCTCTCTTTTGGTTGTCATTCAAACAGCTGGGAATAAACTGAAAAGAATAACCAGACTATTAGTCTTAACTAGAGAACAAGGACACTGAAAAGTCTCAGAGACTACTGAGCCTACAGAACCATTTCTAACATCAAGTTTGAAAAGTCCTTATTTCAAAACATAACAAAGCATGCATGACATCTGTCTTTCGATCCTCTGAACGGTGACTACCAATAACACTGATTGGGAAGTATATCTTATCCTACTTGGGCATACCCTTGCTTTCTGTTTTCCTTATTTCCCATTTTTGACTTCTTAGAGGGCTACCTGCTCTCTACTGATCAGTTTGTTTCCATTACATAAAATATGACTATTTGGCCATGAGGTTTTGGGTGAAATAGGTCCTATAAACAGATAAAATGCACAAGCTAATTTGTAAACACTCTGCTTTCCCCTCTTCATGTCCTTAACTCCCACTGCCTCTTTGTTGCTCTTCCCCTGGGAGGTCCACAAGCTGGTCACATCTCCTGGTCCTAGTCTCTCATGACACAAGAACGGCCTAACCTTCCGGTAGCTTTCATTTGTTGAATTAATCCATGAATGAACAAAGCTATTACTACAATTAGTACTATAATCACTGCAAAATGCAGGGAAGTCTGGCTGCTCACAGACCTTGACCAGGAAACAGGTACATATCCTCAGTGATTCCAACCCCAGCTCAGTTGTCTACAAGATCTGTGACCTGGGGCATGCTATTCAACTGCTCTGTGCCTTGGTTTCCTCATTTTCACAATGGGAGATAATTATGGCCGCAACTACCTGAAGCCTCAGAACACTTTCCCAGCTCTCTCTTTCAGCCTATGGTACTAAGAGGCAAGTGACCTTCTTCCTTCTCAGCTACATCTTAGGACATTTAAATAAGCTGGGAGGAAAAGCAAGGCAATTGCTCTTTATTCGTTAGCTTTTAGCATTCAATTGCCAAAAGATCGCTCATTTTCCAGTTATTTTGGCAATGGGGGTGAGAATGAAGTCCCTCAATGAAGTCCATAGCCACTTTAGTGGTTTGCATGAGTCACCTTTTCAATGAAATTTGTTATCAGAACAACTACTAAATAGTAGATGAAAGTACTTAGAATGGTAACAAGGATTCGATTCTTATTTATCACTAATACTGTTTCACATACACAAACAAGCCTCTGTTAGTAGCCATGGTGATTTACCTTGAATGACCCACCACCCCCACACTTACGTATTGATCTCATAAGTTCAGAACATTTCCAGTAGGTTTTCTCCAAAGCAAGGCACAGTGGAATACTCTGATGAAATCCCTATTTTAGTACGAATGAAAATGTCACGTCCTCCCCTTCCAAACACTCAGTAAGACGTGGGTGAGCTCACTACATACCCCACAGTGAGGTCAGAGCCATGGGGCCCAGGCATGGCCATCCCCAGCTGGAGGGGAGGGTCTCTCATACATGAATCGTGTATCCCCATCCTGCCACCTTTTCATAACTCCCTTATGTATGTGCAATTTTGAGGAAAGTGATAGTTTTCCTTGGCCATATGTTAATGTTTACTTTCTTTGGAAGAGAAGTTGGCTAAGAAAGGACAACTCCTCCCAAGTATAGGGGAGTTTTCTCAAATTGACATTTCTAGAGTACTTGCTTTCTACATTAACATTGGTGCCAATGGCTTTGCTGGCTGCAAATCAATGAAGACAAGTATTTGATCATATGTAAAACATACATAAACCCATTTGAACATCATTTTCTCCCTCTGTATGATTTTGAAATATTAGGAATTTTGAAGTTAGAACCAGTTTATATGCACTAACAGGTCTTGGAGGAAAGTGCTATGTTAGCCAAAAGTGGTGTTTCCATGCTGAGGATCCCTTTTTAAAATGTTAATTTTGATTTCCTGATTTGATGATGTCACAATGTTGTTGAAAGTTTATGCCAAGTATCGTTGAATTTGAATGATTGTTAAAATTAAATAATACAGAAAAATGTTTTAATAATGCTCTGTCAGGAAAACTAGCTACAGCCCTGATTGGTGTGGCCCAGTGGGTTAGACATCTTCCTGCAAACCAAAGGTCGTGCATCAATGCTTCTCACCCTCTCTTTCTCCCCCCCTTTCCCACTCTCTAACAGATACACACATACACACACATACATACATTCTTTAGAAAAGAATACTTTCCCATTTTCAGTGTGTTCTATAATTTAAAAAAACCAGGCCCTTTGTCTTTATCAATAAGGAGGTATTCATTTAAAATTCTGTGCGAAGTACAGGAAAACATCAAATGAGAACAAAGGCTGCTTTACTCTGACTATGGAAGATGTTTAAGAAGCTCAGCCTAAAACATCTTACGCAACTGTGTATTTCAGCACTTAGCAAAGAATAGGAGCTTCTTAAATAGTTTACATTGATGTTAACATGAACTATGTACATATGAAAGAATAACTAACATGAGTCCATATACATCTGTATGTAGTCTATAATAACTATAAGTTTACACAAATCCCATGTCTGTGTTTCTAAGAGGTTTGTAGAAAAGCTGAAAAGAAGAACCACTTTCGTTAATTGGAAAAAACATCACACAGATTTGTGTTGATTTTCTAGAACATATGGGGCTGCTTTGGCTATTGGGTGGGAGTAGGTGGCTCCTGGCCTGAGGAGGGGCCCTACGCATCCATCTTCCCACCTTTTGTCAGAAGAGAGGCAATGAGATCAACGCACACACCAAGTCTTTCTCTCTCTCTTTTCCAATAAGGTCCACGGAGCTACGATACTTGGTTTCATAACTTGGTTATAGTTTTTGCTTACTGAGCTTTCTTCTCTTTCCTCACCTAGTCTACTGTGGTGAACTTTTCAGCTACTTGAATGGAATCATTCTAGCTGAAACAAATGGTTGAGAAAATGGAATTATTAGGACTGACTAGTAACTTCATGCCTTATACAGAGTTGACCTTCGCACTCAGGTCACCTGACTCAAATTTAGCTCATGGTCCATCGCTTTGTGCATGTGTCTGCATTTGCACAGTTATGCATACGTTTCGTGAAATTTAAAAATCAATATCAGCAGCGGTGTTCACAGTGAATGAAGTCTTTGATTATATTTACTGTTACTTGTTTTTAGGGAAGATACCTTCTACTTCATCAACAGCAAACATATCTCCCATGTTTGGAATTTGTGTATTGTGTTTTCTCCACGAAATGTCTCTTAACTTACTCTGATAGGCTTAAATACCAAATCTGGTACAAATAAAAATGTCATTTTCTCCCCTATATTGTAAACATTTTAGTCAATATCCTTCCAGATCTAAAAAAAATAAAATCTGTGTATATCCCACCCAAAACGGAGGAATGACTGACAGCATGTTGTAGTGGCTAATGCTTAACCTCAGCATTTCCTTGCCCCTCATGAAATGTGGGTCTGCATCTAAATGTGTGTGTGTGTCTGTGTATAAAATAATACTATATATATGATTATACTATACACATAATTACACACACACACACACACACACACATATCATAAATTCTTTGTATCAGTATAAAATGAAAGTGATTTCCTCCAGGGAATGTTCGGATGGAAATGGGATGTGAAAACAGAAAACCCAGCTTTAATTATATACCTCAATATTGCTGAGAACATGCATTTTTGAAATATATTTCTGTGTAAACGTTTTACTATTAAGCTTTTAATATTATTACTTGGTACTGATACTAAATTAACCAGAACAGTAGAATGAATTCCCAAGTTCCCACTGTTCGGCTTCAACAATTACAAACGGATTGCCAACCTTGTGTCATCTATATTCATCTCCCCCCTGCTATCTTACCGGGAAGCTAAACCCAGATGCAACCTTTCCCTGACAAATATCTCAGTATTTAATTTTAAAGAGAAGAGAACTCTTTATTTTTAACACAAACACACGATCAATGACTGCATCTAAAATATTTCATCACGAAGGAATTGATCAATGTTCAAAGGCCCTCAGCAATGGCATTGGCAGCTTTTTGATATTAGAGTTGGTTTCTTTGAATTAGTGGTGCTTTCTCACAGTGAAAAACTTAATTTAAAAAATAAATAAAGAGCCCAATGGAACTTTAAGTAAAGAAAGCATCTAGTAAATATATCAGATGCAAGATTAGATTGAGGAGAGCCCCTAGGAAGCATCAGCAAAGAATAGGCTAAATAATAAAAAGGAAATGAAAAGAAACCTGAGGAATCAGGTAAGTCTTAGAAGAGTGAAAAGAAATTGGAGGGGGCCAATCCTTCAAGCGGTACTGACCATGAATTTCCCAAGGTCACACAGCTAGTCAATAGCAAAGATGGGAGGTCAGCCCAGGCGATCTAGCAGGAGCATAGAGCCTTAGCTATCATTTGCTGTCCTAGATCTACTCTGTCAGGTGCCAGTCTGGAGGGGGAGAGTTCAGTGAGGGATACGGCCTAAGGTGGGGAAATGATGAAATAAGTAAAAAGAGGGTCAGTTCAGGAACTGAGCAAGACTGTGGGTCAAGAGTGGGGATAAGTCTACATGTGTCCACTCAGTGTAACTAAGGTCTTTTAAAACACACTTCAAACCCCCCAAACACAGAAACCACATCTAAAAATAGCACCCAAAACAGACAAATTGCTTCATTTCTTTAGTCCTCAGTTTCTTCATCTGTCAATGGGGACTGTCACCCCTACCTCCTAGGGCTGTTATGAAGATTAAATAACATAATACATGTAACATTCTGAGCACAGGAAAATAACCACATATGCACACATAAAAATAAAATATTTCGTTTATTCAAACACAGAATAATACTTGTTGGTGATATTTTATGCACCTGGCAGTAGCATATACAGGTGAACCAAACAACCAAAAATCTCTACTGTGATGGAGCTCCCTCCTATGTCAGGGAAAGAGCAGGAGCTGGGGTTTTACCTGGGGAGCCTGCAGGGACTTCTGAATCTTTAATCTTAATCGTGTTTTGTCCAAAGTTGAAGAGAGAAGTGGCTTTTGTATTTTTCGGGGTTTTTTGGGGGTGGGGGGAAGGGTCCAGCCTAGGCTCCATGATCCGATTTTACTGCTCTGTGACCCTTGGTGGGATCTGTAATTTCTTCATGCCGCACTTTCCTTATGCAGGTAATGGAGATAACACCAGAGCACAAAGTGCTTTCCATACTTCCTGGGCCACAGAGAGGTGCTCCCTAGTTTTTTCTGGAAATCCAGCAAGTCCACATTGCAGCTATCCAGCTATTTCTTTGCAAGTTTGAGAAACTGATCTTACTTTCCTTGAACCTCCCCCTTCTATCCCTTCGGAGTCTCCTCTACTCTGGATGCTTTTGGAGATGATCAAATGCTCAGGAAGTCAGTCACCACAGATTTGCACCTCATGGGCACAACAGGTGCTGCTTTTGGGTTTCCGGTTCCCTTCTCCAAGAGGTCCGGAATTGCGCTATGAGTTGTGGACAGTGAAGTAATTGGGAACAGTATCTTGTGCAAGGATGACTTCAAATACCCTTTCCAACCTAGGACAGGTTGAAAAGACTGGGCTTGAGTCCTGGTGAGACAGCAGGTTCCTAAGGCATGTTCTTACTTCTTCAAAGGAGGGCAGAAATGCAGCCCAACTCGTTCATTCTACAGCTGCCCAAGCCAAGGCCCTCAGGCTGGAATACTCCTCAGTCATCCAATGGGTCACCAGCAGGGCAAGGCCTACCAACACCCTGGGTCTCTCTCCAGGCTCTGTGCTTTTCCAGCAAACCAGCTGTGTCTCATGAACTCCACCTCAGAAAGTGCTAAGGAAGTTCCCTCTTAATACCAACCCAGGAAGGCTGGGGTAAGTTTGTGGCTTGGAAAGAACCCAGAAAACGACCTATTCGGACTTCCAGCACCCAGGCAGCAGTGGGGCGGGGTGGGGGTGGTGGGTGGATTAAGACAGCAGGACCCCTACCCAGACATTGGCGTTCTGGAGAGAGAACTCTGAGATTGCCTGTTGGTGAAGCCATGTGATATCTCCTGGTCTACTTTCCCTGTGCAGTGTCTGCATGGGGGCGTCCTGCTTGGAGAGTTCCCCAGTGTAGGACGGACTGGGCTTTCTCCGGGCCCGGAGTGGGCAAAGTGCTGCCGCTGCCCAGCCTCTGCTGTTTGCGGAGGTCTCCGTGGGATTTTTCTGTCTTCCCACTTTCAGTCCCTGCCTGGAGCCGCGCGAGTTTGGGGTGGCTGTAGTCGCTTGTCCTTCGCCATTCTGCCTACTCTTTCTCCAGGGAGTTTAATCCCGTCCTCCCTCCTTAGCCCCCACCTTTTCAAACGTTTTCTGAACCTGTCACGCTAAAAATGCGCGAGTTCCCCGGCCCTGCAGAAGGAGCTCCTGCAGCCCGGCTCTCCTTGGATTCCAGCGCTGTGACTTCCTGGGGACTGCAGGTCTTCAGCTCCCCAGCTCTGGATCGACGTCTCCACACTCCCTGCGGCCGCTCTAGGCAGCTTGCCTCCAGTCCTCGGACCCGTGCCCAGAGCTGCCTCCGCCTCCAGATCCCTGAGAGCTGAGGGGCCGGGCACCTGCTGGTTGGACTCGGGTCGCCAGGCACCTGCTGCGTCCCCTTGCATTCGCAGGGCGCCTACCTCCTTCCTCTCTGGTCTCCTAACCTTTCCTGCCGCGAGGGATCTCCTGGCCGGTAAACCATCTTCCCAACTCTTCTTCCCCAGCGGGCACTGAGGGCGCTGCGAGCACAGATTGGGAGCCGGTTGCTGATCTCCTGCACGCTCAGCTGCCAATCCTGTGGCAACGTCCTCGGCGAGCGGCAGACACTACCCGGTTGCTGCCGGTCTTTCCCTCCCACTTCAGCCATCCTCTAGGGCCTCTAAGCCTCCTGTCGTCCCCTGTGGGGCGACATCCCTGCCTGGACTTCCGGCTCTCCTTTACTCCTGCTCTACGCGCCCCTGTGGTCAAGACTTGCTCTCGGATCCCGGCGAAATCCTCCCTCCCCTTCCGCCTCCCACTCCTTCCCTTCGCCCCTTCTCTGCCAGCCCCTGGAATCAATTCCTTGGGGGAATTGGGGCTCCGCTGGCGCGGCGGACGGATGGCTTTATTGAGCGCCACTCCAGGGCTCCATGAGAACCATGTAAAAGCAGGTAAGTGCCCTGTGGAGCCGGGGAGTCCTGCCGGAGGTTGAGGACCAACTGGGTGCCTGGGGCGCCTTTCGCAAAGGCTGGCAAAGCCAACTTGGGGTTCGCAGCTGGGGATGCTGCGAGGGCAGCTGGGGCGCCAGGTGTTCTTGCAGCAGGAGTTGACCTAGGCGCAGGGATCCGCCTTCTGTGAGGCTCACAGCTGGTCTGGGGAGTTAGGTGGAAAGGTGAGAGCTGTCTGCATTGCTTGTGAGTAAATCCACATACTTGCTTCCTGGTCCTTATTCCCTTCTGCTTTTTGGACCTGAGAGAGGGCCTCAGAAAGGCATCTGGGGAGAGGAGGAGGTAAGACCAGGACATTGCTGCCTCTCCAGCCAGATAGCAGCATGGCTCCCAACCCTCTTCTGCCCCACAGAGGGACAAGGTCTTGGGAGGGCGAAGAGTTTTTATGCAGTCTGTGTTCTGACCCTTCAAGGCCTGGCAGGTCCATGGTATTCGCACAAACGGAATAATGTTCAGGGAACCGTTGGGATGTCTGGCATGCCTTTATTTACAAGTGGGTGAGCCATGCAAGCTGCGAGCTGCCTGCATATCTGCATGTCTTATGTTGTTGCCCTTGCTCCCCAGGGTATCCCCCAGCGTGGCACCTGATCCCTTGCCTGTCTCTCTCTAGTGAGAAGGCCCTACTTGTTTAATTATTGGAGGGGAACAAAGCCAGGAGAGTGCCAGAACATAACATAACAAACATAACATAACATACATAACATAACATACATAACATAATTCAGCACATGTGAGCCCACTTTGTCTTTCGGGAACATTTTCTCAGAACCCATCACTGGTCATCAGGCCCTTCCAAGGCTATGGGAACAGAGCTTCCCTTCATTCCCTAGACACCTGGGTGAGGAAGACAGATTGCCTCCACTTACCCTAGAGTCCACCCCTTTGGGGTTCCCCACCATACAGTCTACATGAAGATGTACATGAAGGTGTCTTCCACAAGGTTCTCTTGGCAAGGAGGGCAGAGCCCTGCACCCATACCCACAGCAGCAGTACAGGCTAGAGCAACAAGCAAGCAAAACACAAGCATTGCCACCCAGGTCAGCAAGAGCCCATCACCACTCAGTGGTTAGGAACGCCGACCATTCCTGTAAAGGATCGCCTGCCAGGTGTTCAATGCCATGGGCCTCAGAGGCTAATGCCCGTAAAGCTAGACTAACACTGAGGTGGACATCAGGGACATATATACAGCATTCTGCCCCTACTAGGGCACGCAGCCCACCGTGGGATACAGTAAGCATATCTGAAGCCATAAGATTTTGCAAGGCTACTTACCTTATTTGATACCCTTCCTCACTGAAGAAGCTTAAGGAATCATGTGTTGCATTCAGTGCACAGTCAGCGTGCAAAGCCAAAGCAGTTATATCAGTCTTAGTGACCAGAGAAGCAGCAGTTTGAAGAGAAAAAGCAGCTAATGGATAATACCACCAGAGGGTATGCTTTACCCAGTGTCATGCTTTAAACGCTTCCCAATTTATTGGCCTGCTTACAAGAGTTTTCTAAACTGGAGCAGGCAAATAGGGCTATGCCCAAGTATAATGACAAGTCCAATGTCCAGGCAGGTAAGGCCACCCATGTGAGACACACAGCCAGAGGACTCCCGTAGGACCTGCAGCCCGCGCATCATCCCGTACCTCCCCCAAATGCTCTAGAGTCTGAGCCCAGCCCACCTGGGCTTGTCCTTTGGGCTTGTGAATGCAAAGGGGAGCTGGTCAGCCAGCTCCATGGCCTCAGCTGTGAGCCACCCCAAGCCATCCCATGTGGAGTAGCTGCCTAAGGGATGGGCCGGTCAGACCACTGCTTGGCCCCATCATAGGTGTCAGTGCCGGTGGCGTTCCACAAGGGATGTTCACTGTTCCTCTAGTTTTGAAGCCAAGTCCAGCTTCAGGCAGAAGCAGGAGAGATGTGCCAAGGGAGGCCAGCCGACGTGCTCAGGGGAAGTTCAGTGCTGACCCAGCATGCTGATTGGTTAGCTACTGAGGCATAGGTATGAACCCACTCCTGTAAGGTGTTAGCTGCACTCTAAGGGAAAAAGACAGAGCAGTTATAGGCACCAGTAAAGGCAAGTCACGACCCTCAGGCAATATGCAAGCCAGCTTCTGGTCAGCTCTTAAGACAATGGCTGGTAGTGGGGGTCACCCTTGGTGTGAATAGCAGAACTTTGGTGCCTCAACTGGGAGTTCAGCATCTACTTGCTATAACGGGAGAACTCATAATGAGCCATTGGGAAATCACAAAGGTGCCACCAAGAAGCATTCCGTGGTCTGCTGGCCCTGGACATGTCACTTTAAGACTGGGAGCCATGTCCCAACCACCCAGGGCAGCATTTGTAAGTTTCTCTCCACCCCTTGGACCCAAGGGGCAACAAAAGCCACCCCATGCGTGTGGGGTGCGTTTATTCCCTGAGGTCACGTTCAAGTGGCTGTTTGCCATCCCTGCAGGCCCTCCAGAGCAGGCAAGAGAATACCCCCCTGTTTTCCCATGCCTGATTTCAGCAAAGCATCCTTAGTCTGTACCTGCATCTGAATTTGAGCTGCAGTCCGGTGGAGCAGTGCTTCTATTGGAGCTGGGGGAGTCCCCCTCTGACTCTTCTCATTTAGAATTCAGAGGACAGTCCAACCCCTCAGCGTAGGGGTGGGAGCTGCATCTTGTAGGCCTTGCCTTAGGAGACCATTGTACCATTCAGTCTTTCCAGCAGCTTGGGAATAATAGGCCACATAAAATTTCCAGTCAGTCAGCAAATCCTGAGCCCATTATTGTACCAAGGCCCCAGTAACACCTGTCCCCTGATCACTTTCAGTGATTAAGGGTCCCCCATAAGCAGCACCTAACCGCTCCCACCCAGCAATCACGGCTTCCTGATCTGGGTTCTGTGTGGGATGAGCAGCTAAAAGTCCTGAGGTCATGTCCACACCTGTAATAGGATAGTTATATCCCTCTACTAGGTAGGGGACCAGTTACCTCCTCCTGCCACCAGGTCAGCTGTACCTGTCCCCGCAATACCTGTCCAGAAGTTCCTACAGGCCTTCAAGGATGCTCTCTCGAGCAGGTAACACAGGTCTGTCAAGCTTCTTGTACCTCTGCCAATGTAACAGGTAACCCTCAAATTTTGATGGTAGACCACATGGTCTTTCGTCCAGCATGTAAGAGCTGATGGTGTAGCCCCTGGCCTACTTTCCTTCTTGAGGGACTGGCAGGTGCCATTTCTAGCCATCATATCATTGTTAGAGTATCAGCCTCACCATTCTCAGGGGAAGTAAGAGGTGCATGTCCTGTAACAGGATATACAGTGACTTGTTCCTGGTGGCCTAACCCCCATAATCTTGCCACAGAGCCTGTCCACACAATGGCCTGTGCATGACCATCTATTTATTTGTATGCCATGTAGAGATCCATAATGTTAGCCACCGGAACACCACCCAGCTCTCTGTGCGAACAGTCAGGGGTGGGCCTTCGCTGACTGCCAGGAGCCATGTGGCTCTCAGTTCCGCCCACTGGCTGCTCTGTTACAAGCCAGCATGAAACCACGTTGTGTCTGTCTCTGGTGGAATTGCTATGGCGGTCCACGCAGCAGGATGGCCCCTGTTGCACCCATCGGTGTACCATGCCTCTGAGGGAATAGGTGCCTGCCCTTCCTGGAAGGGGCTCGCTTCCTTATCTTCTATAGGGATGGGGACAGTAGATTTGTCATCTACATAAGTAAATGGACCTAACATGTCTTGTAGCTCAACCCACAAAGGGCTAGTGGACAGAATAGTGGTTTGTTGCAGAGAAGCCCCCACTTAGCTAATGTGGGCATCTGAGCCATCCCACTTTTAGGCTTGGCCATCCAGTCCCTGAGCCACCCTACAATGGGATACGTGGTCCTGACTGTCACGGGGGCAGTTGGTGGTAACTGGATGAGCCTTTCATGGACATACCCATGGATCTGGACAGATAATTTAGGCCTGCACAGGATACTGGTGTGTTGGCACCAGCAGCTGCACGTTTGCAGCAACAGCGCACACCAGTCACGTGGGCTCTGGTGTTTGGTTCCTCCACTGCATCCCTCTGGGTTGCCTAGCCACTGTTTCTGGGACGCCAGGTGCAACAGTCATCTTCTGGGGCCTCTCTGACAGGCACTACTCTCACCCTGCAGCTGCCACTACCATGGCTCTCTGGTGCCCTTGCTGTCAGTGGGCTTTCCCAGTGCCAGGTCCAGCCTGCATTCTCTTGGTCTCCCAGGTTGCACTGACAGCTCTAACATCTCCAACATCTCCTGTGGACTCCCTGCCTCCTGGAACACTGCTGGAAAACTTGGCTCCTCAAGCTATGCCTTGAACCACAGGCACAGCAGCACAAGCTGCTTGCCACCATGGGTCCCACCTCCTCTGATCAGCTTGCTGGGAGCAGAGCTTTCTGGCTGCTGGCTGCTGGCTTCCCCAGAGCGCCCGGCCCTGGCTGGGCCTGTGGCCAGTCACTCTCAGGAACTGTATTCCATGTCTGTGTGGGTCAGGGGAGGGAAGGCCATCCCCACACCCAAACTTCCTCCAGGAGCCATACAAAGGCTGCTGCCCTCAGGGAACTCCGCTCCTTCCCCCCACCCACCCATTTTCCCCGAATAGCTTACTATGAGAGGGGAGAGGGATTGCATCAGCTCAGCTGCTCAGAGTCTTTTTACCAGGGCCCAGAGTGAAACCTTCAGTGCTTTGTTACTTCTCTGCCTCAGTGTTCCTGGAACTTTGCAGAATCAGGGAAGTGCAATCTCCTCTTCTTCAGCCTTCAGCGCCTTTGCTCCCTCTCCAGGCTCTGGGAATTTCACTGCCTTGAGAAGAAGTGTAGTCTCTTTCTCAGTCACAGCTTGCAAAGCTGAAAGAAACACCCAGTGCACGGTCTCCACAGCTGCTCTGGCACTGGGCTTTTCTAGGGTCTTCCCCCCCACCCACAGGGCTTTTGCCACTGTGTCCATGCACCTCTGACACAGGCCAGTCATGGGGTGGGAGGCCAAGCTTCCAGGAGCCTGGCCACCGAATACTACCTGCTGCTGACTGGCCAATCCAAGCTCCCCTCCAGGGCTGCTGGCTCCATAGCATTCTGTGAGGGAATGCTGACAACTACGCCAGTTTTGTTATGACCCGTTAAAGGCTGGGAAAGTCCATGTTATCTGAGCAGACAGCATGGTATTCACGGAGCCACTGAGATGCCGGGCATGCCTTTACTCACGGGTGGGTTAGCCATGCAAGTTGTAAGCTGCATGTCTATCTGCAAATGTCCTGTCATGGCCCTTGCTCCCCAGCGTGGCTCTCCTTGTGACACCTGCTCCCTTGAGTGTCTCTCCCTGGTGAGAAGCCCCTACTTGTTTAGTACTGGAGGGGAACAAAACCAGAAAAATGCGAGAACACTACATAACATAATTGTGCGCCTGAGAGCCCACTTCATGTTAATGGAACAGTTGATCGGATCCAGTCTCAAGGCTATGAGAATACTGGTTATCAGGCCCCTCCGAGGCTGTGTGAACACTGCTTCCCTTCATTACCCAGATACCTGGCTGAGTAAGCCAGACTGCCTCCACTTACCCTACACCATCCTACTAGGCTCCGGACGTGCCACTAAGCTCCTGGGCTTCTTGGTCCCTACTTGGGTAGTCAGGCTGGCTCAAAATTTGTGGTCACACAATTTCAGACTAGGTCTCCACCTCAAACTTTCTAACTTGTGTGTATCAACAACTTCTGAGCATGGTGTTAACACACTCCCTCCCCTTTCTTCCTGGCATGACCCCTAAGTCTGGATGTTGACTACATGCCAGTAGGGCTCCCACCTTTTTGAAGGAGCAGAGAGGTACTCTGACACTACCTCCATTTCCCTTTCCCTTCTGTTCCTGTCACCCCTACCCAGAATCTAAGGAGATTGTGCAGTTTCAGGAGCTGACTGGTGAGGAATCTCCAGACTGCACACTGTGTATGTGGTTCCAGAGTTTCCACCAATGTGCTAATTTAAAGTGCGTTAATTCCTCAGGCATTCCACAAACCTTGCATTAAACTTCTCCTCTAGGCGAGGAACAAGGGATAAAAGATGCTATAAGCAGATCTCACTGCAACCTCGTGGAAAAAAACACAAATTCTTGAGAATCCAACGGGGAATTGCAGTGTTGTGCGAAGTGCAATGGAGGGGGTGACGTGTGCACCCAACTCACCTGGGGGACAGAGGAAGTGGAAACAGCTTGCGCAAAGTGAAAGTCACCCAAAAAACATGACTGAAAGGACAAACTTGTCTGGAGGCCCGAGTGGGATTCATGGGCAGTGTTACAGGGAGAGCCTTTAATGAGAAAATACATCAGAAAATAAAGTGGGAGCATGTTACCCATGACAGGAGCCAAGTCTATTCCGGAGGAGCACAGGTTCTCCTTTTGGACACCCCTCGGAGCCGATGCTGTTTCTACTGTGCTATGAGCAGCAGCTGGGTGACCATCTAAATGGTAGTTGGCACTAATTGACCCATGCTGGGTTTCATTAGATGGTACTGATCCCCTTTGCCAGAGCAGCTTGACTGCCATAGGTTATTGATTATAATGCCACATCACAGACTCTGGTATGAAAGTTACCTATCTTTTGCTGATGGCGTGAATAGTTTGTGCCACAGCAACGATAGCCTTGATGCCTGGAGCTCAACAACATAATGCTCTTTCCCCCAATCTGAATGGATGACCTTGCTGAGCAGGACGAGTTTATGCCCCTGTCTCTCTGTTTGTGAGAATATGTGCTGCTTTGAAAAGTCATTATTGCTGCTGCAGAGTCGTAAGGACTCCATTTACTTGCTCTGAAACTTTCTAAAAACCAAGTCCCTTCTGTCTGGTTGTTGTGTAGCCTGGTGTTCCAGGACCAGATGACCCTGCCTAGAAAAGTCCCTTCTAGTGCAGTAGCATTCTCTGCCTGGTTTGCCTGCAAGGGTGCCTTTCCAGTGAGCTGGAGTGGCGTTGCAGGATTGTTTATAGTGGCTGAGTCCTGGCCGTGGTGGCAGAGGGCCAGCTTTCAGTGACGTCAGGCCAGTACATGGGAGTGGGAAGAGCACACTGACTTCCTGCAGTCTCTGGTGTTTATCCAAGCCCCTCGAGAAACATCTTCTCTTGCCTTGAGAATGGCCCCTTGATGGGAGTTTGCCTGAAGGTCTGGGACCTGCATGAGAGAAATGCCTGGAGAAAAAGCTTTCTTGCTAATCGCAGGTACCTTCCAGGCTTCTGTCATTGACTTACACATGTAGTTTCTAGAAAGAGTTCATTATTCAGGTTTGCGCACTCTGTGTCGCATGGCCAGCTGTAAGGGAAAGAACAGTTAAGGCTATTTCAATGTGGAAGAAATGAAAGAATTCAGAGAACAATCAGATTTTTTTAGGAGAGTTCTTACTTGCCCTGAATGGATGGGCCAGGGGTCAAGAACTCTGATGACGTTTCCCCCCAGCACTTTTCAGCCTTATTAAGGACTTAAATTTTTTGCTCATGAAATGGAAAGCAAACAAAAGCCCTTTCATTGCACATTGTAGCCCACCTGCATTTCATATTTTCATCAAACATAAGCCCTTTCATTGCACGGTATAGCCTACCTGGACTTCATATTTTCATCCTTTTTCATATTCTATCCTGCATTTGAACTTCTTTGCGTCGTCACCAGGTATTGTGTATCTTTTTTATTTGTAAATTAATTTTTAGAGAGGGGGTAAGGAGAGGGAAGGAGACAGACAGGAACATCAATGTGTACTTGTCTCTATGTGGCCCCAAGTGGGCACCTGTCCCAAACTCAGCCACACGCCCTGACTGGGAATCAACCTTTGGTTCACAGGCTGGCACTCAGTCCACTGAGCCACACCAGCCAGGGCCATTTGTTCAATTCACATTGAGCCTCAGGAAAGTGCTATGAACTGTGTAAGAGATAAGGTGGGGAAAAGAGATTAGGCAAAATACTTAATTAGCCAATTTAATTATTGCTGCTTGCACTGATTAAAAAAGAACAAAGGAAAGAAAAAACAAGTTACGGTTAAAAGAAGGTTAAGATTAGTGTCTCAAATAAGACTAATCCTCATGACTTGATCTACCCTTCCCCTGTCTGAGCCCCATGGAGGGCTTACTGAGTAAGGTTTTGTGCCTCAGTGTTCTCACCTTTAAAATGGGTATTTGAGTATATTCTTTTATTCATTCATTTGCTCAGCACTTATTTCATTTTTTCAATTTATTCATATATTCAGCATTTATTTCATGTCCAGGTGCTGGGAATCAATGATGTCTTTTCAAAGCTCCTCTGTTCTTGAGAGGCTGAGAGTTTACCAGATTACCCCAAAGGGTCCCTATTTCTTTTCCATGGTTTGGTTTCCAACATATTTGGTGACCTCATACTATATTACAAGCTTTCTTCTAAGCAGCACAGGAGGGAGACAGAGCAGGAGGCAGAGGAAGGGGGGGAGGAGACAAAATACCATAACCTCAGAAACTTGCTGGAGAGAGAGAGAGAGAGATTTAAAAAAATATGGAGGAGCTCATGAATGGTGATAGCATAGAATGTCATGACCTAAAGGAATTGCATGGAGGTGGACATGCCATCACCTGGCAAGTTATCCCTGGCAGAGAGCCAAGCATGCACAAAACCCTGAAACAAGGGGCCCCGCACCTTTGAGGAATAGCAAGGAGGCCAGAGAGGCCTGAACAGGGTGTTGGGGGTGAGATTAGATGAGTCAGGAACATGAAGGGTCAGCACATGACGGCTCCTGTGAGGACATTGACTTTCACTGGAAGGTAGAAGGAAGTCCACTGGAGATTCTGAGCAGAAAATGAAATAATTCCACTTTATTTAAAGGAAAGGCAAGCACAGAATGAGAGAACCTAGTTAGGAGATGACTGCAAAAATCCAAGTAAGCCCTGGCTGGGTTGCTTGGTTGATTGGAGCATCCTCCCAAAAACTAAAAGTGTGCGAATTCGATCCCAGGTCAGTGCTCATGCTGAGAACAACTGATTGATGTTTCTCTCACATCAGTTCTCTCTCTCTCTCTCTCTCTCTCTCTCTCTCTCTCTCTCTCTCTCTCTCTCTCTCCCCTTCCCCCTCTGCCTCTTTATTTCTCTCAAATCAATGGACATAGAGTCAAGTGAGGATTAAGAAAACAAATCCAGACAACAGATAATCGTGCTTTGGACCCTGATGGAGACAGTCACGATGGAGTTGGGAAGAAATGGTTGGATGTTGTGCTTGTCTATGTGCCGGAAACTCTTTATGCGGTGGCGTACATCCATGTAGCAGTTACCAAACTGCACTATGAATGCTTGCTTTGATAAAGAGGAGCAAGCGCTATCTAGGAGCAGTGACTTTGTTCTTCCTCTTTGTGCCTAAGCAGAGTGCTCCTCAGCCCTGTAATAGGTGCTTATTAAACACTGTTGGAAAAATGGATGAATTTAGGACAGAATGGAGAGCTCAGAAATAGAAGCAGCACAAATATAGTCAACTGATCTTGAAAAAAGCTCAGAGATAATTCTCTAGAGAGGGTAGTCCCTTCTACAAATGCTGCTGGAAGAATTGGACCTTCCCCCCACAAAAAATAGTTGAAACATTTTGTGTCTTTCACAAAAGTCAACTCAAAGTGGATCATGGACCTAAAGATAAAACACAATACTATAAACTTCTAGAAGAAACTATAGGAGAAAGGTCCTTTGGGCTTGGTGATGAGTGTTTAAATACAACATCAAAAGCATAATCAATGAAAAAAAATTCTGGTAAAGTAGAGTTCATTGAAAGGAAAAAGTTCAGCAAAATCCCATTGCATAAAGACAACAATATGACAGAGAAGCAGAAGCAGCTGTCCAATGAGGGATGGCAACAAGTGCCACCTGGAGCACGGAAGTTCTCCAAGGAGACCTCTCCCTTGCACCTCGGAAGAGCCAACTTCAAGCCACAGCAGCTGCCCCTAAGACCCTTTGGCAGTCCTGAAGAGCAAGGTGGCAAAGAATGTTTCAATCAATTAATTCTGTTGCTTCCACTGGGGCTGCTCCTCCCCCTGCTTGGTGGTGCTGATTCTTATCCTTGCCTGTGTATGCCCATCCTGGGAATTACGAGGTGTCACAAGAGTGGGGCTGACTCCACTCTTGTATACACCTCTCTTCCTGGGATATGATGGGGGCAGGGCAGCACAGAACAACATCAATGCTCACTCACTGGAAATGGAAATTTGTAGATTCTTTTTTTTTTTTTTTTTGTCTTGAAATGTTAGCATCAAGCCTGGTCAATAGGTTATGGCAGAGAGACAAATGGTTTCTAGAACATGTTATACACTCAGACACATTTGGTAGACATTTTGAAAAGTGAAAAATATTTGGTAAAAATGTATTTAAAATAGTTGTGTCACCTCCAAACACAGAAGGCAACCGCCATAATCTGTGTCAGTCAGGCTCCAGTGAAGAGACAGAAATGACGTCAGTTATTTAAACAGAGTGAATGGAATAATGTATTGTTAACTAAGTGTTCTAGAACTGAAATACAAAAAAAAAAAAAAAAAAAAGGAACACAAGCATTCACAAAGAAGAAGCAATTGCCATGCTAAGGCTTAGGCACATAAGGAAGAGGTGAAAATCACTGAAGTAATGGAGCCTTTGAGGAACTCATGGAACCTGGAGGTAGGCCTGGGTGGCTCTCAGGGAGCCTGCTGAGGCAGGTGAGTGTTGGGGAAATGGTCAACTGAATCCCTATGCTGCTACCGAAGCGAGAATGCCAGGCCAGAAGGAAGAGTGAGCCTTGGGGTTTGCTGAGAGCAAGAAAACTGGGAGGACTGAGTGCCTTCCTCTGCCAACTCTCCAGGGTCCCTCTGACACCCATGAGCACCCATGACTCCCTATCAGGGAGTCCAGTGGCAAAGCAGAAATGTGGCTTCCAGAGCACCCATGGCCTTATGACAAAACAAACAGGGAAGCAGGTGTGAGGCCAAGAGAAAACCACCTTATGAGGGATCCTTCTCCCAAGGACCATTGATGAAAGGGAGGAAAGTTTTGTAAGCAGAGAAAGGAATGTTAAAAAATAAACTTCAAAAGTTAAATAGGCTGAACTTTCCTCCTGAGACCTGTCATATCTTTCAAAACACCTTTGGAAAACTATTGTTCCCTGACAAGGCCGATGGAAAGCAGTCTGACATCTTCGCTGATTCCTAATGTGTGAGGAAAGGATCCATTCAGGTCCACTGTGCTGCACGTGGGGGGCCGCATAAGGTCACCTCAGTCAAAGGGAGAAGATGAAGTACATACAACCTCCTGGGCTTCGATTCCTTGATCTTCCTGTGATACGATCCTTGAAGTGCAGGCCATCGTTATTTTTGTCCAAGAAAGATGGAAAAGGAGCTGGAAGTACACAGTTAGCAAACTAGTGGGACGAAAGTGCTTTTCTGGGTACCACTGTCTTAGATAGAAGACTAGCTCTGTGTATTCTGAGACAGGTTAATCACGTGGGATTTTCCCATAAGACACTCACCCAGTCCATCTGCTGCAACAGCTGTTGGCCAACATTTGACTGCTTATGAAGAACCATTTGGTCTGGTTTTGTGAAAAAGAAGCCCAAGAGGATGGCTCTTGGTACCAGGCAGGGCTGAGGCTGGGAAGTCAGTCCACCTCTGTCAATTTTTTTCCCTTCCACATCCTGATAAATGGGAGAAGCCAACTGGCTTCCAGGTGAGAGTCATCACTGAGTCCTCCTAGGCTGGGCCCTGTGCTTGACTGGGAAGAAGAAAACTGCACTGGGGCACTCTTTGTCCCCAGGGAGTCCTAGAATTTAGATGAGGACATAGAGATGTACATAAAAATACAGCATATGTGACATTGTTGGGATTGAGTGCTAACTGAGTGAGTCACTAAGTCACTGCCAGGAAGAGCCAGTGACCAAGAAGCCTGGTCAGGGAGGACTGCACACAGGTGGGGCTTACCCTGGGCCTGGCAGGATAGGCCAGACCTAGGGGTCAGAAAGAACAAGGAATGGTGAAATAGAGTGTGGAAGCAGGAATAGCCATGGTGGATTAAGGCACCCTAAACCCCTTAATTTGCATGGACTGAATGTTTCCTCTAAGGTAGAGTGGAAGAAACAATATTTTGAGAGGTGATCATGGTTACTACGGCCTTAGAAATAAAACTCATGGAATTCTGGAGTTTTCTTCTTTTATGAAAATCTAAAAGACCACCATTGCAGTCTTGAATTTCCAGCTGGAAAAAAGAAATCTGTGTGCAATCATAGTTCTTCTCCTTTTTCAATCAGTCAACTATAGAGTGATCGGTAACCACCGCCAGAAGCTTCCATGCAGGGCCCCGGGTGAGGGGTTCCAGAGTCTACAAAGGATTTTAGGGTGAGTGCTCTTTGGAGAGAGTGGACTGGAAGAAGGTCAGCAATCAAAATGCAAAGCAGTGGTCGGTCACCTGGAAATCATGGGTTAAGACTGTGTCGCCTGCTGGGTTTCAAGGACTGAAATGTGGGGAATATGTTTGGAATATGGCAGTGATGTGCCCAGCCAGAAATGGGAGTTCAGTAACAAAAAAAGGAAGCAATGAAGAAAAATGAATATCAGGGACAACTAATAGTCAGTGAGATAGTGACCCAAAATTTGACATAAAATATCTGATTGAACATTTAAGCGAGGTATTCCATGAAACAGGAATGGAAGGAGAGATAGTGAGGGTGGAATCCAAGTTGACCGAGAGGAATTCTGCCTGGAAGAGTGGCAGAGGGATGATGCAGTTGATCAAATAAGGAAATGGGAGATGGAAATAAAGAGGAACATAATAGATTTTATTTTAAGCTGGCAGGGATCACTTTTCTCTGTCATTGGGGATTAGCTATATCTTTTCACTTTCCTTCTAATTGTCTCCTAGCCTATGGGAGATTGGACAGAACGAAGACTGAATGAAGAGGGTGGTCATAGAGGAACTTGCTTTCCAAGATTATGTAGGACTAGGGAGTAGGCATGCAAACAAGTCCAAGACATTGGTGTTCTAAACCCAAGTGGCGCACACTAAAACTATTGATAAGGATTGGAATAATTGGACTGGAGGTCTATACTAGCTTCTTGTAAAAAAGCTGAGGCTCTGTGGCCATGCCTGGGAAATAGGTGGGGTGCATGAAATAGCAAGGAGAGCATGGAAATGGCCCTGTAGGCCTACGGTTGTCTAACCAACACCTCTGCAGGGAGTGGCTGTGAGAACCAGGTCCAGGGGCCTCCTGCCTGGGTCCGCGGTCCTCCACAAGACTATCGAACTTCCTGTACTTGAGCCGGGACAGCAAGATAGCCATTATTTCTTGGGGGTGTTCGGGTTCCAATTTTGCATTGCTTCCCCACCCTCAGCTCTTCTCTCTGCTAAGTGTTCCTTTTGCTGGCCTTGTATTTCCATGTTTTTTTCCCCCTTCACAGTTCATCTCTCAGCATTTCCTGTCCTATCATGACCCCCAATACACTCATGACAAGTTACTGTCAGGTGACCATGGTCAGTAACTGGTAGCTAGACCTACCAGTCTTAAAGGGCCCCAGAGCTCATTTACCTCAATAACTTTTAAAAATATTGTGGAGGCTAGAAACCCATTAAAGTGTAAATATATGAAGCCAGAAAGATGACATGATTTTTTTCATTTTTTTTCAAACTTAAAAATAATTAGAAAGAAACCACAAAGTCCAGAGGAAACCTGGCAAACAGCCACTGTCATAGAGTGAGCATGTGCTTGATAATTCTTCCCTGTGGATGTGGTGGGAAAAATTACCTGAGAAAAAATGTGTTTTTTCAATGTGTCTATTATAAATAGAAACAATTCTTGAGTTAAGATGAGTTAGTACACAACATTGCCTTCTTTTTCCTAAATTTTCTGTCATTATTACCATGACTTAGAAGATCTTTTGCTCTTCCGGTGACCACTGCAGAGATTCTTCATCTATATGTCTAATTCAGTGCCCCGGGCCCTCTAATTCACCTTCTTATTAAATTTCTCTCTAAAATTCAGCCTTTCTGCCAAGTGGTTAATTGCCTCTAAAGTAATATGGTAGGTCTCCCACCTATTGTTACTTAAAGAAAATATTTTGGAATGATTTGGAAAGTTTGTTTTCCTCCAATTTAGTGGTTTCGTACAATGAATCTAATTCAAGGAGATTGTAGATATGAAGGGAAGGAAAGTGGCAGAAAAAAGGAGGAGTCCTTAAAACTCTGACAGATTATATATGAGGATGATTTAAAAAAAAAAAATTTAAAGCCCAAATTATGTAAAAGGCACCCACTGCCATGTTTGAGAGCTACTAACAACAGAGCACACACAGAGGCAGTGAGTGCGGGCACTCACTTGGGGAAAAGTCTGGTGAGAGAGATGGAGTTCTGTGATCCTACCACCAGCCTCTCTGGGTGTCATGCTCTATGTGTCTGTCCCGTTGCTCTTCCACTACCTTGCACACAAGAGATACATCGTCTGAGGCTGGTCACCTCACCATGGCTTCCCTACTCGGGTTTCCAAGTTGTCACTGGTCTTCAGGGTCAGGACAGAGAGAGAAGGGATTGTCCCTCTGAACAGAACTCGGATCCCAATTCTCTGAGTGTGGTCCAAATGTGCTACTCATTCTGTGAATGATCGTTTCTATGAAAAATATGCAAATAATTATTCACAGTGACTGACCCAATGGTCTATTTTTTATTTTTATTTTTGTAACTTTTTAAAAATTGTTGTTCAAGTAAAATTGTGTCTACTTCCACCCAGCACAGATGCTCTATTTTTTAAAAGCACCATTCTGGGGAGGTGGGGTATAGATTTTAGGATATCGTGTGAGATGCAGAAAAAATATTCCCTATTCAGAATCTCAACTTTTCATCTTCAAAGTGATAAAGAAAACTACAGAATTAAATCATATTGTTACAGTAGAAAATAAAGATGCTCCAAAAGGCATTTGATTTTTGAATTGTAGCTATTAGAATTGGAAGTACTTGATGTTTAGGCAAAATCACAAAAGGCAGAATATAGACTAACTGTAGCTGTTCATCAAGAGGCATTAGTAAAGTATGTATTTTCTGCATCCTTCCACTGTTTAACTTAGGTTTCAGATAGGTGCCCATTGCCAATTTAAGCAGAATTGCTTTTCATGGCAGAGAAAGGAAGGTCATTAAGCAAATGGATTTCGAGTGTCTCCCTTGCTCAGGTAGCAGGCCAAACTCAAAGAAAGTGTAGACATAGAGAGTATAGTAGCTGAATAACAAAAAATGTAAAAGAAATAGCAAAGAACAGATCTTGCAATTGCATCAAGAAGGTTGTGGCTGAAATAGCAGAGTTTCCAACTGGAAGTTGCTTTAGAAAAGAATGATGTATTTTTTGATGTGAGAAAATGTCCAAGATTGGTTCTGAGGCTTAACAGAGTTATGAGAGACCCATCTTTCTGATGGGGCTTCCTATGTTTTGGAAATGCTCTATCTGTTTTGGTCACAGAATCGGTTACTGCAGGTGGTCATCATAACCAGTTCTGGCAAAAGAGAATGGTGTGACCATATGGCTTATGCTAACTACATTCCTTCCCCGGTAAGACAGTCATGTTTCTTAAGCAAATGAGGCCCAACATCTGGACACAAAGTGGGTTTCTAATGACAAGAAAGTAGAAGTGGCAGTTGGGTAGGTGATCAGCCATCTCTACCACGGGAACCAATATTTTCTGTCTGAGGATAATAATAAAAACATTTGACTGAATTGAGTTAAAAAATAAGTATCCATTGACTTGAATCTAGGTCACATTTGGGAAATCAGTGTGATTCTTCAAAAGCAACACATTCTCTCCTTCAAAGAGTTTTTGACCACCTCAAGGAAGGAACACATCTAATTTTGTTATATATGTTGGACAAGATTTAGGAGACTAACTTGGGCTTCTGGTTTTCATGACAACAGATTGGTAAGTGGAATGTGAAGTAAATCTCAGAAAGGACTGGTTTTAAATTCTAGGAATGACGGATCTCTTCCGTTACAATATCTTATATGCACCAGGGCCAGGCGGCTCAGTTGGTTGGAGCATTATCCAGTGAACCAAAAGGTTGCAGGTTTGATTCCTGGTCAGGGCATATACCGAGGTTGAGGTTTTGATCCCCTGTTGGGGTGCATATGGGAGGCAACTGATGGATATTTGTCTCTTACATCAACATCTCTCTCTCTTTCCCCCCTTCCTCTCTCTCTAAAATCAATAACAACATAATCCTTGGGTCAAGATGAACAGTTTTCTAAGAAAGGAAAAAGTTAAATGCACATCTATCCTCATCTGGTAGATCCACATGGATGGAGGCCCTGATGGTTTCATAGGAATGTCCAACGTCTCAAAACACTAAGGTGTCTGCTGCAGTTATAGCTGTTTCAGAAGGAAACAGTCTGTGCACTCCCTGAACCTGTTCAGAATTCACAACATGGCACCTCTAAGCCTCCCAACATGTCTGTGATTCTAAGGACAGTGCCCACAGCCCTCTGGGTAGGCATGGGATACAGGCGGCCCATAAATGGCACAGAGGAGAACAAGTGCTGTGGGCTAGCACAGAACACCCTCATGACCCTCTGCTGGCCCAGGTCCAAGAAGATGACCCATAAAACCACCAGCAATTGGTGTCCAGGTCAAGCAACACCCTCATATGAACTTCCCAAGGTCTAGCAGGAAGGGGTGGCATCCAGCCAGGAAATGCTCTGTTAGGTTACACGCCTATGATTTCAATGCCAAAAGGATCTGTTCCCATTTAAGACCCGACACTGGAGAAATGGTTGATGGGTAGAGAAATTAGTGTCTTATAGCCCAATGCTTACGATATATTTTTCTTAGACAATCAGTGGTATGAGTAGAAGTTCTACTTTAGCGGAACCAAACTTCACTGCCATTGGAACATATTATAAGCTAAATTACTTTTCTGGACCTGAATTTAGGCACAATTTACAATGTTGTTTCTCTAAAGAAAAATATTCTAGGTTCCAAATGACCAATTTTTATACAAACTTCAGCAATACGATTCACTCCTAATTTTGCAATAGTTGTTTTTCTTTGGGTAATCTTAAAAAGCCAAAGACCACCACCACCAACAACAAAAAAAACCCCACAAAAATCTGTGATAGTTCATTTGTAACATCAGCAATTGAATGATACGTACAAATCTATAATGATGAAACTCACAAAATAAGAATTAATAGTATTGAGAGTGATGAGAATATTGTAGGACAGACCTGAATCTGCAATGAATGTGTTCTGTTAGGCAAAGGGGTTTATCTAACAATTTTAGGCTGCAATCTTTTTAATTGTGTTCAAGTATCTGTAGAGACTAACCAACATTTTATTGACTACAAAATCATACACCTAGTTAAATATGAATTAATTTAATGGATGTGAAAGCCTCAGGAGATTCTTACCAGTATTCCCAATATTACCAGAGGAATCTGAGGTATAGTGAATTCAATTACCCAAGGTCACATGGGAGTCCAAGCATTTTAACACCTGAATTTCACTTTTAATATCTACATTTATACTAAACTTTCATATTCAGAGCCTCACAAACTCTATAGATTTTGCAAAGTTTTCCAATAGAGACTCTTTAAAAGGATTTCATTAAAGTAAATAATGTTTAGACTCTAACTTAATAATACTTTTAGAAGTTGAAATTTATTCTAATCTCATTTTATATTTTTGAAAATTTAATAGCATAAGTCACATGGCAGCATCCCACACTTCAGGACATCTGCATTGCACAGAGTGAGTAGAAATACAGCTCTGGCCAAGTAGCTCAGTTGCTTAGAGCATTGACCCAATACACCGAAGTTGTGGGTTCAATTCCCAATCAGGGCATATACCTAGGTTGTGGTTTCAATTACTGGTTGGGGCGCATACAGGAGACAACTGATTAATACTTCTTTGTCTCTCTCCCCCTATCTCTCCCTCTAAAATCAATACACATATACTAGGGAGAGGATTAAGGAATAAAAATAAATACATTTGTTAATGTGAAACAAAAAAGTCCATGATTCTTTCTCTCCCTTTCTCACTCTCTCTAGAATTAATGAATTTTAAAATATTTAAAGTCTTTTCTAAAAACGGAAATGCTTCCATCACCTGAATATCTGTCCTATGAAGACTCTTCTGGAACTGCCAGCATGTAGAGAGGTGCAAGATGGGGGGCTCTGTATTCCCAAAGCTGAGGTTGAAATAGTTCACCTCTATGAGCCTATTTCATCTTTTCTCCAGGGAAGATAATCTCCATGTTGCAAGATTGTTGAGATACATTGTTATAGTTAGGATCATAGTATCTCCAAACATAGGAGCCAGTTCTACTTGTGTCTCTTAATCCCAGCCTATAAAACGCAGAACCTAATGTCTCCATTAGATCCAAAGGTGAAAGGTTTGAGCAAAATGCAAAAACGCTTTGGAAGATGTATATAATTTCCACACAATGTTTTAAGTAGTTGATCCCTAGCTCAGGGGAGTGGTGGCATCAGATACCCATGTGTTCCCAGAGGTAGGATGCAAGCTTGAGGTCCTCAGACTTTTCTAAGTAGGATGGTTGTCCTGAAGCACTTCCAGCTGTTCTCTGTGGTCAGGGAACCTCACATAAAGCCCTTCCTCTACGCTATGACACAAAACCAAGTGGCTGGGAGAGCAGAGCTCAACTATCCTCAACTACCAACTCCAGGACATAGAATGTCCTTTCTCAACCACAAGACAGAAATATGAACTCTAAGGCAATGACTAGTACAAGTTCTGACTTAAAATGAATGGTCATAGTTTATTTCCCATTAAATTATTTTCAAGACATACTGACATAGCCTGAATGACTTTGGAAGAACTTGGAAATTGTATGATTGATGTTCTGTCATGCTGTGAGCAGTTAGACATCTTTGAGGACTCAAACCAATGGGAAGCAGCAGCCCATGTCTCCCCTCCCAGAGTGGGGGAATCCCTGGGAAGATGTGCCCTGACTTTGTCTCAGGTCCAAACAAATCTGTGCAAATGACAGTTCCAACAAAATGGGTTGCTGTTAAATGAGAAAAACCACAAAGAAATCTCAGAGAAGGTGAGTTTGTGCAGGGGTAACTCTTAGGAAATCTGACTATATTGAAATGTTGGGTTTTCTTTCCTTCTTATTGAAGATTCAGCCCCTTAGGACTCTTGATTATTCCCCCAACAGAGAACCATCTCAATTCCTACAGAATATTTAAGCGAAAAACATGGTCTAAGCCAAGCCCGCATTGTATGGAGGAGAATTGGATTGCTAGACCTCTATGGACTTGGTCTAGTTCCCCCTCGATTTGTCAGCTGTGTTTGTATTTGTGACTCCACTGCTTATATCAGAACCAGGACTGCAGCATATTTACTTTTCATTTTACATGCAACTCAGCTCCTAGTATGTGAGTGTTGTTAGCTGGAGGAAAAGAATAATGTCCTGGCTGTTTGTTTATAAGGCTGTGAACTTGAAAGTGGAAGACATGCCAAGTATTCCCTTTAACAAGGAAGGAGCGGTAGCTACAGTCCACCCTGGAAAAGAAGAAGAGGTTTTCCAAGTCCCACAGAACTACTCAGCCAGACCTACTGAGTGCAATCTTCCAATAACTGGGGACAGCCAATAAGCTGATGGCCTGCTCCCAGCACTGTGTGCTTGGGCCACGCCCTTGAACACATGGCAGCCTTGGGATGGCTGATGACATGGATATCATTGCATCACACCAGAATCCTGAGCAACTGAAGAAGCAAGAAGAAAGCAAGGATATTGACTTTCAGTACATGAATACTAAGTAGTTTCATATTACTGAAGCATTAGACAAGAATCCAGTCCACCTTACAGAGGACGGTTTTAAACAATATATGAGAGTACTGGTCAAGTTGTCTATATCAGTCTGAACTGAAAGCCAAGAGCAAATCATCTTTTACTAGCTCATGTCCTGGAAACATTTGATTCCCTGATTCAAGGACAAAAGGACTTGCTGCAGAATTGTTAGATTTGATATGGCTCATAATGCCTGCATGTTTTCAAAACCCTGTCATCAATCTGAGCTGGAAAATATCACATACCTGCATCCTTGCTGATATGATTTAATGGGGACACACAATGTGTGGATGCTGCCTGGATGTGGCATGTTCCACATGATTTTTATGACCCACATTCCCAACCACCTTTTACTCTAACGGAGCATGTTCCCCACGTCTACGGGTATCGCTTGGTGGAACAGTTTTTCTTTGGTAAGAGGTTGTTGCAATTGGCAACAAGTGGTCCCAATGTTCATAATGCATTTATGTTTAGGAATCATTTTTACAGAAACAGAGGTAAGTTTTACGAGAACAAAATGCCTTGTTTTTAATACAACATCAAAATTAGGGGGAATGCACACCAAATTGGCCCTTTCAAAGAACCCATCACCATAACAGAACATTTGATATATTACATCTTGAGGAGCTGGCAACCAGGCTGTCATAGTGTATATTTGAGCATGCTTTCCTTAAAAGCATCGAACATGGCTTTCCTTCATTTGACTCAGCTCTAAGAAGTGCTCTAAAACTACTTCACGTCTAGTGCAAGGAATAGTATGTAGGAAATAACACAAGACAAGTTTACATTTTCCTGGGAGCAGTTAAGTGGAAGTATAAATTGTTTTGCATTTTCAAAATACAGACACACACAGAGAATAGACAATGCCTGCCTCTCAAGTGTAATACTTCCAAAAGTCTGTCTACACTACTATGCACAGTACTGAGGAGGGACATCAATAAGAAATAGGTAGGTGACCAGGACTTCCAAACTTTTCTAATACTTCCAACGGGAGGTCTAAAGAGTATGGTACATTTAGATTTCTGAGAAATTGCTTTCTTCCTACTGATAATGTGTCCCTGAGTAAAGACAAGCCCCTGTGGGCACCCTGTTTTCCACCCAACTACGGCTACCTGACAAGGGCCCTAACACACAAGGTCTCTTCTATTGGATGCTACAGCTCTCACGGGACTCGGTGCCAGCTTCCGAGCTGGGCGCGGGGCAGCCTCGCTTGGACTTCAGGCTCTCGCTGAGGCTGCCAGCCCATTGTCTCTTACGGAGCTTACTGGCCAAGAGAGGTCTTGCTGAGGGGTCTTGGAGGATGGTGCCTGAATCCGAGGGGCTTTGCTGAGCGACCTTAACCTGCAAAACAAACAGCTTTGTAAGAGGCTTCGATCACATTCACATTCCTACAGCGAGTTTGTCATCAAACTTGAAGTCAGAGTCTTCTTCCCCAGGTGTTGTACACAGTGTTACCCTTTCTTCTTACCTGAGGACAGGTCCCACCTAAGAGCTAGCGAGAAATCTGTCACGACTCATGACAAGGCACTTTGCAAACCTTCCTTGACACCTCTGATGGCCAGAGACCTCCTCCCAAGACCAGTGTGATACTGTCAGACCAGAGGGAAGCTCTTTCCGGGCAAAGACTTGGCCTCTTTACCTTTGTGTCCCCTGACTACCTAGCAAACATTTAACATACACCTAAGAGAGAATCCAACCCAGCTTCCATTTATCTTACTGGAGCTGCCACTGTCATTCAAATGAATCTAAACTAAATGAGTGACACCACCTTTGTAGGATGTAAGCCTTCTTTACAATATTGAAAAAACCTGCTACCTGTCTTCATGTAACATTTTAATCATACTCAGGTCATCTTTGTGTGCTTTCAGGCTCAGATCTGCATGATAGCAGAAGGGCAGCAATCTACTCCAAAAGCCAGAGGGTAGTACATCCCTTTTCTCATGGCCTGCCTTTAAGGAGAAAGAAGGAACTCAGAAAATGTAAGGCTTGAAGAAGCAGATGAGGGACTTCTGACCAAGATGGAGGCGTAGGTGGATGCACTGTGCCTCCTTGCACGTCCAAAATTAAGGACAACAGAGTTTTAGAAATAAGAAAAGAACCAGAACTGATACAAAAATTGAACTGTACAGAAGTCCAACAACCATTCATCCAGACTGGTAAGAGGGGTGATTCATGGCAGGAAAAAGTGGACATTGGCAGACCCAGGCATGCAGGCAGCAGCAGTTGGCAGATCTGAGGCATGCAGGTGGTGGCTAGTGGACCTTGTGAACGGAGTGGCAACGGTGCAGACCCAGTGAGGCTGTGCAAAGCAGCTGGCTGACCAGGTGGTCCCACACTTGGGAAAAGATAATCCAGGCGAAGGGGAAGGAGCGGAAGCGACTGGAATTCCAGATACAACAGAGCAAGCCCATTGTTCCCTCTCGGACCCCGCCCCCACATCCAGCATCACTACCCAGCAACTGGGCTGCTCCACCCTGGGGAACACCTAAGACTCCGCCCCTCCATACCTAACAGCTGCCACTAGACAAAAAAAAAAAAAAAAAAAAAAAAACCCCAAACAAACAAAAACCAAAAATGGCTCAAATAGGAGAACAAATCAAAGCTCCAGAGACAATTTATCTAGGCAACAAGAGATAGCCAACCTATGAGATACACAGTTCAAAGCCCTGGTGATCAGGATGCTCACAGAATTGGTTGATTTTGCTCACAAATTAGATGAACAAATGAAGGCTGCAATAAGTGAAATGAAGGAAAATGCACAGGGAACCAATAGTGATGAGAGGAAAACTGGGACTCAAATCAATGGAGTGGACCACAGGGAAGAAACAAACAACCAAACAGAAAACAAGGAAGAAACAAGAATTCAAAAACCTGAGGAGAGGCTTAGGAAGCTCTAGGACATCTTTAAATGTCCCAACATCTGAATTATAGGGGTCCCAGAAAGGGAAGAAGAAGAGCAACAAGTGGAAAATTTACTTGAACAAATAATAAAGGAGAACTTCTCCAATCTGGCAAAGGTAATAGACTTCCAGGAAGTCCAGGAAGCTCAGACAGTCCCAAAGAAGTTGGACCCAAGGAGGAACACACCAAGGCACATCATAATTACATTAGCCAAGATAAAAATGAAGGAGAGAATCCTAGAAGCAGCAAGACAGAAGGGGACAGTCACCTACAAAGCAGTTTCCATCAGACTGTCAGCTGATTTCTGAAAAGAGACTTTACAGGCAAGAAGGGGCTAGAAAGAAGTATTCCAAGTGATGAAAGTCAAGGACCTACATCCAAGATTGCTGTATCCAGCAAAGCTGTCATTTAGAATGGAAGGGAAGATAAAGTGCTTCTCAGATAAGGTCAAGCTCAAGGAGTTCATCATCACCAAGCCCTTATTCTGTGAAATGTTAAAGGGACTTATCTAAGAAAGAGAAGATAAAAAATATGACAGTAAAAAGACAACAAATGTACAGATGTTAACAACCGCACCTAAAACAAAAGCAAACTAAGCAAACAACTAGAACAGGAACAGAACCACAGAAATGGCGATGACATGGAGGGTTAGCAACAGGGGAGTGGGAGGAGGAGAGAGTGGGTAAAGGTACAGAGAATAAGTAGCAAAGATGGTAGGTAGAAAATAGACAGGGAGAGGGCAAGAATAGTGTGGGAAATGTAGAAGCTAAAGAACTCAGGACACATGGACATGAACTAACGGTGGGGGCGGAATGTGGCTGGGAGGGGGTGTGCAGGGTGGAGGGGGATGATGGGGGAGAAATGGGACAACTGTACTAACATAATCAATAAAATATATTTAAAAAAAGAAGCAGATGAGAGTCAAGACTTCCTTGAAGGTTTATATATTACTGAAAGAAGATAGCGGTCAGAAGAGGAAGAGGAACAAGACAGATGAAGTACACAAAGGCTTCACTTAGCTAAACTTAAAGGTAACGGTTTTGCAGAGATGGCAGGAAGAAGATCTTTGAAACCAAATCAATCCAAAGACAAAGAAGCAGAGGACAGGCTCTCACAAGGTCAATGCATGTTCAGTCCTGGCCCTGAGAGGCAGCGCTATGACAGGTCACTTCCTGAGCAAGGGACTGCCAAGGACCTCCTTGAGATGCAGCAAGAAGAAAGAATGGCAATTATTTCCCCATTTATATTCTTTCCATAGGAAGTATGTACTTTTAAAAGGCAGCTTAATATGTTTCATAACAGAAAACACAGCCAATCTGGCCAACAAGTCACATCCCTGGAAAGCCTGCCTGTGCCTCAGACGATGTGCAGGACACTTAAAGGGGGCAGCAGCCTTGAAGGGTCAGGATCAGGACTGGATGGGAAACTAACATATATGGAATGTTGATGAAAAAAACACTTTTGCTAGTACTCCTCCTTTTGTTTTAAAGTGGAAAGTGATACAAAAGACAGGCATTTCCCTTGAACCCATCAGAGGCTGGAGAATCAAATCTTGAGGCACACCGTGAAAAAACTGAGAGAGAGAGAGATCCCATTGGGAAAGAGAATTTGAGCCAGCAATACTCTTTCTTAACCCTAATCAAATAGTCAAAGTGCATCCCTGGACTTCCCCCGGCTCTAGATTCAATTTCTCTAATACGAATTGAGGAAATTATAGTTGGTGACCTGGGTTGAAACTACAGATGTGATCCTCAGGCTGGTTGCTTAGGTTCAGAGCTGTCGATGACAAGGTGGGGTCAAATTCACCAGGTACTTAGACTCTCAGGTTCACCCCAACCCTGTCTTACAAATATGTCAGTGTTTACAGTGTGGAGGGGTGAGGATGTGGATGGCTCTGTGAAAACCAACCTTATTAGTGGGGAAAAAGCACAGAGCCCCACAGAACTGCTGACTGACAGATGCTGTGGTGAGGGCATCACCATCATCCTCTACAACTTAGTGGCCGATCTGCTGGCACTGACCAACCCTACGTTCATATCAGGTCTACACACATCACACTCCCTTGTCCCCAGCAACTAGGAGCTGCTGGGTTTATTCCTCCCAGAGACATGGCAGAGAATGGTCCTCACCTAACCTGCTTTTCACCTGTTTTCTCCTTGAACTTGTCACTGTCTTGCTCAAAACTCAAGCCAGTCACACCAGGGGAAGACTACCATCCTCAGTGTCTAAGCAACTATATTTTTCAAACTGAGTGATGAAATATCCCTAACAGATAGATGAGGCAAGCATTTTATAAGGTGACTCAGGAAATGCTCAATTAAATTAAAAATCAAGAAGCTGGGTTTTGAAGTTTGCATCTCATCAGGAAGATGCCTATAACCTCCTGTCCAAAGGACCCCCCTTCCATTGCTCACCTGCACAACATTGCTTAGCCATTCATAAAGTCTCATGCCTCCTGTGGCCTGCAGCTGAGACAGTAATCAGAAGGATGCAGGAAACCCTGGTTAGGACTCCCTACACAAGGCATTTCAACAGTAGTGTGGAGAGCAGGCCTCCTAGTGGGCAAAGCCTTTTTTCCTCCAGAATCAGCCTGAACTCCACATGCAACTCCGCTTACCATCACCTCCTCGTAAAAGAAGAGAAAAAAAGACCTGTGTGCTGATTTCAAGACATGATTTCCTAACACACATTTCAAACATCTATTTCTTTCTGCAGCCACTTCGGGACAATATCAACAACTCTATTCATTCAACAGATATCAGTTGAATGCTAGACATTGCATTAGACAGGAGGACACAGGTAAACCACAAACACTTGGGAACCTCACGGAACCCATCTTGCAACTCAGAAGGCACACTTCAAAGCAAGTCATTACAATAAAGTGAACCGGCATGACAGGGTGCTTACTACCTACGTCATGATTTCCTATTTCAGAGCCAAATACATCACTTGATCGCTGTAAGTGTGAGACCAGCAGACAGCCATTGGTGTGCACTTCGGACTAAGGTGCAGCTCCCAGTCAGCCACCTAAGGAAATGGCCCAGTCTCCTCTGGGACCTAACCTAGACTCCTAGGATGCAGGTCAGGGGCTATTTTATAGTTAATAGCTTTGGCGCAGCTTGGAAGCTACAGTCTTTGGAGTCAGTAGTTGCTTCATGGAAAAGAAGCTCTTTTAATGGTCAGTGGAATGTCAGGAGCTAGCCCGGTATACTCTCTTCAGTGTTTCGTTGTTACCAGAGTCCAAAAGTGGAATCTAAATGGGAGAGAGGGAGGGAGGATGGAAGGGATGGGGGGTTTGATGAGAGAGGGACAAACGCTGCACAAAATGGTAGAATATTTCCAATACAAGCAATGGACAATCGACTATAATGAGTGAAAGAAAATTTTGACCTTTCCTCCTCACTCTTGAATTAAAAAAATTGTTTCGTAATGTACGGTATGGAGAAACTTAACAGTAGGTATAAATTCCATAATACTGAAACATCTTACACATCAACAAAGTAGTTTGCAAATATGCACTAGTTTTGATTCAGCTAATTACCAACCTCACTGTAGTTTGGTATCCAAACAGTCAGAAGAGTTTTTAAATTCTTGAAGCTATTCCAGCAACATCCAGCTATATTTCTGGGATCCCTAGTTTGCAAAAACTGGGAGAAAAGCAAGACAGTGGCACCAAGAGAGAGCAGGCGTTAACTCTGGGTATTAAATATTTGAGTCTTCCTTTCCTCATCCTTTTATGATTGTACTAACAGCCAGAATTCAATAAAGAGAGAAAGTAAAATGGGAACATTCAACACAATGCAAACACTATGTGTACATAAATGATAGCGGCAGGTGGTAGATTGTCAAAGTGCTACCAGATTTATTGGGTAAATATTCTCTATACCTAACTAACATTTACCAGGCTGTTTGCAAGAAGCACAGAGATCACGAAAATCCTAGCCCTCAACAAGCAAAACAGAGAAATCCATAAAAAGCTCCTTAATCTCGACATCCAGTGAAATGTGTGCTTTGGGCAGAAAGTAAAGGAGGAAGAAAAAGTGAAGCATGGGAAGCGCGGGGAGAGGAAAAAGTACCAAATTACCATGACCAAGGCCTGCGCCAAAATGAGAAGTACCTCTTCCAATCCTTCAGTGCTAATGCCTGAAACTTCCTCCCAAGTCCTTTGGATTCTCTCTATCACAACCACTCCCCATCAAAGTGTCTAAGTGGGCTGCTGGGTCAAGGGCCAAGTTGCCGCTGGATCATTTAACGTGTATCTTCAGGGCTGCTCACCACTGACCTTTTGTCACTCATGGAGAGGAAGGACAGACTCCCAAGAGCTCCCAAGTTAGAGGGTGCAGTGTCAAACACTGGCCCAGAGAACCCTGTCATTTCCTGGATTTCCAACTCTAGAGACTTGTTCAGAGGAGGTACCTTTTGTGATCTGCTGCCAGCAGCTCTTGGTTGGGAGGTCCCAGCGTGGCTTTCTTTGCAGATATTTAGGAGGGAGCGTGTTAACTTATGGGCTGTGACACGTGGGCTGGTCTTGCATGCCATGGTTGTACTTCGCAGGTTGTAGGGGCCTATCTTTCCCGTTGGGGTCGCAGGAGACACTAGGAACAAGAAAGCTGCCTGTGAGCACTTCTAGGTCCAGTTCTAGCTATAATGAACACAACATGCATTAGGTCAATTTTTCACAAAGTTAAGTAGAATTCCGAAAATGCTTTCTCCTAGCCACAGAGGACAGGAATAAACTTCAGGATCACCCTGGGAGTTGTCAAACTTAGTAAATAACTAACATGTTGTCCCTTATTAGAAACATAAAAAAGCCACAGTGGAAAAATAGTGTCAAACAGGAAAATGTTTCCTGCTTCTCTGTGAGAATGTCTTAACTTGTGTTTTACTAAGATCTGAGGAACACTACAAGCAAACTGTCCTAAAAATGTAGATGGGGAGAAATAAAATGAGAAAAGAAAACAAAACAACTGCCCCCCGCCCCCCAAAAAAGAACAGAAAAGCCAGTTCTTGTTTACAGGAGAAAATGTAAAATGCCAAGAGCTCCTTCAGGTGGCCACTGTCACTCAGAGACTTGGAGGGGCAGAGATCTCACCTCCCTAAGACTAAAGTCAGTTTCACACTCCACGTACACCATGTCCCTCCAGAGAAGGAACTGATGTGACTTGTGGTGACCAAGAGGAGAAAGTCAATGCCAAGGACCTTAAAAGACAGGGTATCACACACAGTCCAGGGCTGCATTAATGGCTAACGAAAGCAACACTTGGTTTGTTTGGGTTTTTAACCCTTGAAGTACTAATAAAACACAGCAATGAGAAGGGATGGCTCCCTTTTGGGGGGCTGCATTTCCTAAGTGCTAGAGTTACTCAGAACACGGGTTCCCAAACTGTCTATGACAAAAGATCAGTTTTGATCATTTTCTGGAGGGGCAGGGATGCGGTAATTTCTCATCTGCTATGGAATGGTAGTTTTGTATAACACAGGAAGAATGAATCCACCGGCAAATTGCTCTGTTCTTGGATGTTGAGACAATGTCATATTGCTATGAAAATTTTGAAGTCTTACTGTTGATTTCTGTACATTTTTGGGGGTGTGGAAGGTGATGAACTGGTAACAAGCATTCCCTGTCCCTAAGCAAGTCTCGCAGGACCCCTGGTGCTTAGAAAAACTGGTATGGGGCTTCATCCCGGGGACTGCCTCATTGGGCCCCTCCTTCAGCTCACCTACTGCCTGAGTCACATGTGACTACAGACAGGAAAGCTTAAAGGGTGTACCAGATTTGGGGATTTTTCAGCACAGGAATATCAAATTCAAAACGGCATTTTAACAATCATTTTGCAAAACTGCCAGCACTTTGTGGAGTGTGACATGAGTCACTAGATCCTCTTTAGAGTCTTATGACAGAAAGGAAAATACACATCTTAAAAGGTAATTTGTGCATTAACTTGTCCAATGGCACTGTCACCTCAAACCCCATTGCTCCTGTCTTTTTGCACGTGAAATTCCATGTGAACACAGATAATTTTGTCTTAAAATTATGCCGCACCTTCCTTTCCAACTTCCGGAAGTCCCTGGGGCTCAAGCTCTGTGACTTCCGCATCTTCTGCAGGGGGCATGCTCCTTTTGGCCACCTTCCGGCTTCTTTTAGGAAACGGGTGTGGTGTGGATGGTGCTGTTCCTCCTGTTTTCTCCCGAATCCCACCGGACCTTTGCCTCTTGCCGGAAGCTTTAGTTTGGCCAGATGATCCCTTCTTTTCAGTAACACAAGGGACTGGCGGTGAATCTGGGTCAACTGACTTTAGCAAAGGGGAGATCTGGACGTTTGGTGGAGATTGTTGTGAAGTCAGATGAGCGACTTGGGCTTCTAACATCTCTTTCTCTCTCTCCAACTTCTCGTGGCTTGTGAGCAGGGAGCAGTACTTATCCAAGTACTCTTCTGCCTCCTTGCTTTTTCCTTCAAGGGTGGCTTTCAGGTGCTTCACCTCGGTCATCAGTTCATCTACATCAGCACCCACAAGAGCACCTGTCAAAAATCACATCATGACACTCTTTAATTGACATTGGAAATCATAAAGTAGAAAACCTGAAACTTGTTTTTAATTTCTTGTTTTTCATAGAAGTGGAGAAGGTCTATCTATGCATGTTCTGATAGTTCTCTCAACCTGTGTTTGGGAGGGATCATATCATGGTAAATCCTCTAATAGATTCTATGAGTCTTACTGGGACAACTTAAATAAAATCCCCCAAAATCTCAAACTCGTATTGTAACTAACCCATGAAACTTTCTTGTAGTTGTTCATATGAGATCAAGTGGTTTACCTTAGCGCATCTCCTAGGTTCCCTGTCCGTTCTTCCCACTCACTTGAATGAACAAGGTAGGTCACTCAAGAATATGAAGTCTCTTCCATTGCAGTGGCTTTGGGAGGCAGAAAGGGGCCTGTGACAAGGCAGGTCCATAAAAGCTCTAAAAACCATTGGTAAGCAATGGAGGGTCTGGTGGACAAAAGTTTGGGGGACACTAAAGATGGGAGTCTTGGTCAAGTTTTAGCTGCCAGGGTTGGCAGGAAATCCAGTAGAAAAACTCCCTGAAGCCCCATATACTCCAAGGTCTCTTCTGAGCAGGTAAGACCACTGGACCACCCTGCTGAGCCTTGGTCCAGAAGAGCCTCTGCTACAATGCTTATCATCATCTCTCCACGCAGTAAGAAGCATTCCACCCAGGCGTAAGTGGAGAAAAGTTGTCTTTTCTCTTTTCTTTGATCTCCACACCTAAAAATAGAGCCTCCCCCCAACCCTCCCATGTAGTTGACCCAGGACGATGGGCCAAGGACAACCAGAATGAGGCGTCCGCAACCTGACAGCACTGATCTCGGTAAAGGGACATCATGTGGAAAACTCTTCTTGGAATGCCCATTAGCAAAAAATACTGCCAGTTTTTGTGCATGTTGTATAGAACAGAAGATGTGATTGTTCTATGTCAAAATACAGGCTTCCCTCCGATTCCTATGAATGATCCCACACTGAGCACAAAAATTGGAAATTGGAAAATAGACAACTGCCGAGAATCAGCACGCAGTTGGACAGTGGAGCACGGAGACACTGCCCTTGCCCACACCAGGCTTTGCCGGCCCTGCCCAGGGCCCTGCCCTGCTCACCGCACCTGATTTCTGCTTCTCTTGTGCTGCTTCTTCAAGCTGACACAGCTCTTTCTGCAACCGCTTCATCTCCTCTTCCATCAGCTTGTAGTGTCTGAGGCAAAAATCGATGTTTCCCTGGGCACGTTCCTTTTCCTTCTTCAGCTGCTTTATTTGTGTTTGATTGTTCATCTGCAAAACAGAATCTTCAATTGGAAACCTTCCATTTTTTGTATTAAGCACATATGAAGATCATGATCCCTGGCTGGTGTTGCTCAGGGTGTTAAACATTGATCTGTGAACCAAAAGGTTGCCGATTAGACACCTGATTTGGCACAGGCCTGTGTTGCAGGTTGGGGTACCTGGTTGGGGTCCCTGGTTGGGGTCCTCTGTGAGGTAACAAATCAATGTTTCACACTGTAAATCAATGTTTCTCTCCTTCTCTTTCTCCCTCCCTTCCCTTCTCTCTCTAAAAAAACAATTAAAAAATATCAAGTAAACAACCAAAACATCATTGAGATATAATTAAGAACCATATATTGTCAATATAAGAATTATTATGTTCACACTAAAACATCTAATTAAGAAGAAAACAAGTCACATTTTCTACTGAGTTTCCTAATTCTCCCTGGTAGACACTGGTTTTCTGATACCCCTTCTTGGCATCCACAAGCACAAAGCATCATTCCTAAGAGTATTCTCTTAAGTGGCTCAGTCTGCCTGTGTTCACACAATGGGAATCACAATCGGAGGGTGGGGGTAGGAGTCCATGGACTTATTCTTCGCGGGTCAAAATTTCTGAGAATTATGTTCCCATTTGTAATTTGTTCCAGTCACACCAGGTGAAGGCTAAACAATATTGTGGCTCACAATACCAATTTAAATTTTATAGGTAGCTCAACTAGAAAGTGAGTAGAAAGGTGGGAGAATTCATGTTTCCTTAACAAAAAAGAAAAGCACTGCAAAGAACTTAGAGGCAAAACTAGACCTGATACCAAGGTATTTGTAGTGTGTATTTATGTTACCTTGTTAGAACATTCACACATCTTGCTACAGAAATATGAATTGGTATGAAGTATGACCCTAGATCCTGCTAGAATATTCCATAATATGTGGCCCTTGCACTGTTTTCCGTAGCATCTAAAGATGCAGAATTCTAACACCATTTAGCGCTAAGGGAATCTGGCAGGAGATCATGGATCTATAAAAGCCCACCAAACTGTTAAAACCAAAACAAAACCTGAGCTCCATATCCACGTTACTGGTGATTCCATCCTTTGCAGATTTCATCTTGACATTATAAGCAATGTTCCAAAAATGTCTGCACTCGTGAAATTTTCTATTTCTGATTGCAACCATAATTGCATTACAGATGGATTAATTCAATGGCAAGAATGCTTGACAAGTATCCCTCATTAAAATCACATGTGGTCTGAATAGACTCAACAATGTACCGTTCTCTACGTGGTATGAATATCAATAGACATTCTCCACAGTAAAACTGGCAAAGAGTACAAACGCGGAAAGTGTGTCAAAAAGTAGACCTGAAGCTACATCTTTCTGTTATGAAACCTATTATCTTTCATGGAACAGAACAGCATTGACCATTCATGTGATTGTGAATTTCATGAGTATCTGTTATATTGGTATATTTCCTTCCTCTTTATCATTGTATAAGAGCAATAAACGTCAGAGGTTGATACCTCATTTTCTGTTTGAATATATTCAATAGACAATATGATAATTTGCAAAATGTAAGCCCTCTTTCACTAAAGACCTTTACTGGAAGATATTTGTTTTCCAGGTTCATTATTGTACCTTCTGGATGGCAGTCATTTTATCAAAACATCTCTGTAGGAAATGAAAGAGCCTCCTTTCCAAGGAGAATTACTGAAGCAAACTATCTCTAGTCTGATACCTGAGACTAGGACTCACCTCCTTTTGTTCCTAGCCAAGAAAGCTTTATGGGCCATCTGTGGAGAGGAAGAGGAGAGTGGACATATACACCAGCTAAGTGCCTGACCAAATGCTTTGCCACACCTTGACCTTCCTGGAAGCCAGAGGGTTTGGTGACAGCAGTGAACTTGGAGACCCAACAGGCAAGAGTTTGGAATTACCCACCAAATGATTACCTATAGCTGAGAGGCCTGCCCTAATCTGCTATTGCTTTAATCTTCATGTCCATCTCCAGAAGTCTTTAACATCCTCTAGTTTGAGGATTTACTGAGCAATGAAGTTCATTCAAACCATGAGTCTGTAGGCCATCCACTGATTTTTAAAAGCAGCTCAGCAGAATTGCTGAGTGATATTCATAACTACACAAGACTTTTTCATAAAAATTAAAATGAAATCGCATAAGTCCATCCCATTAAAACCACAGTTCTTCTGTAGAAACACTTCTCAGTCACAAGACAATGAGAAGGAAACATACCTTGGTTTTTATCAATTCTCCTAAAAGCTCAGTGTTTTCTTTCAAAGAATTACTGAGCTGTTCTTTGCTGGACTTCAAGAGGTCTATCTCCACCTTCTGCGAGCTGAGACATTCTTCTGTAGAAGTCAGTTTCTCTCTATATGTCTGGATTTCCCTTTCATGCTAGGGCAGAAAAATGCTATTTCAGCAAAACAAACCCAAAAGAGAACTGCTGTTCCAGGGATCATTCCAAATGGACTCTGCCATTCTCCTACTACTCTACTCTGAGATGGAAATGTAGTTTTACAGCTGAAGTTGTCTAATGAGGCATGTGCAGGGAACTGTGGCCCAGACCATGCAACTCATATGATGGCACCCTTCCTAAAATCTTAAGAGCATAGTAATAATGTGTTGCGGACCATTCAGCCTGGTCTCAGGAGTTGTAACCCTCACCCCATGGTGGGGTGAGTAAGAGCCAAGGGACCTGCTTCATCTGGGTCTGTTCTGTCAAGAGGACATGAGCTACTAAGGAGCAAAGCTTATCTCCCTGGCAGGAGAGCTGCTTCTGCCTCATCCATCTCTGGCCCCAATGCTTAGTTGGTTAGTCAATGATGGGTAAGACTCCTCACAGGAGGGGCAACCTAAGCCAGACACGACCACTTGGGAGGCCCTTATAGAAGGACTGGGGGGGGGGCTGCAGCAAAGAGGGGTTATGGACCCTTGTCCCCTGGCTATTCTGACATAGCTCCAGTCCCCATGTCCATCTGGGAGATGTCTTCCTTATCTCTTGCTTCCTGGGCCTAATCAGCTTAAAGGCTGAAATTATGACAGCCAGCATGGTGCAGCCCTGAACTGGCCAGAACACTTCCCCCGGTGATTGGGCATAAGAAAGAATTCTTAAAGTCCTGTGAAACCTGCTTTGTTTGCTAAGAGTGCTCTCATTTAAATGATAAGGGTTGGAGGTGGAAATGGGTGTGTCTCCCAAAGTTTTGCATCTCCATTCCCTGACAGACACTGACTCAGATTAAGCCCTCAGTTTCTTTGAAATGTTAACCATTGTTTGATCCTTGCCACCTGACATACCTGTATTCCTGTGTATTTGAACCCAATACAAGCCCAGTGAGGAAGGGGCTGTGGGTCATTCTCCTTTCAGAGTCTGGCCACCTCTCCTCCCCAAGCAGATCATGTCTTGGTTATTTTATTTTCATCCATAATGGATGGGGGCTCTGCGGGCGGAGCCCCCCACATCAATACAGAACTTTGTCCTTCTTGCAAAACAAATGTCTCCTTACCGTGGTCTACACACATAGTTTCCAGCTCCCCCAGGTACCAAACTCTACTTTTCACCTGTTTGTTTGCATCCAGAAGCAAAGTTTGATGTCTCTTTTCAGCTTCCTCAAGCTGTCTCTGATATTCAGCTATTTCTTCCCTCATTTTCTCTTGCTTTTCCATCTGATGACTGTGTATGCAGTCCAAGCTCTTCTTTAAGTCACTGTTTTCTAGCATGAATTCCTTCAGTTGGCCCTAAGGAGAAAATTAATACAGTCATGGGAAAATAACTAAGAACCTCGATACATGTCTTCAGGTAATACTGAGTACTAAGGAGGAAAAACTACTTCACGAGCAAGACAAAAATCTATACAGAATAGTGGACTGATCCTTAGCAATGCATTCACTTTCAATGGCAACTTCATCTCCACTGACAATTTCCTCTGTTCTACCCAGCCACTCCCAAGGTCACATCCACAGGACCACAAAACCTCTGAAACCTGACTTCAGATAGTCCACTCTGGGACTCTACCCTTCTAGGCAATGGGGTGGCTTCTTTAAGTGTTTCCATGGCAAGAATTCCTTGACCTCTTCAACAGCACCACCATTACAACCTTCACACTTGAGCCCCACCACAGTGACTCTTTCTTCCTTGACCAGCTCAGAGGCCACGTTCTATCACTGTAAGAATTTCTTTCCAAGTGCCCTGAATTCTTTCCCCCCACTCCGTTCTCTGTGCAGGACTAGTAAAACCCCAGCACTGGAGGTATCTGCCTCCCCGGTGCCAGATCCCACCTAGTTGCTTCTACCCATGCATGTATACACACAGGCCACGCCCACCTCCTCATCTCCCGTTCACTCAGCCCACTCCAGCCTGCCCTCGCCACAGCTCCTCCTGCACCAGCTCCTCCTCACCCAGCTCCATGGTGTCATACACCTCCATGATGCAGACCCAGGCAGCACTTTTCAGTCCCTGACCACTCATTTGACCTCTGAGTAGGTCCCCAGGCTGCTGACCACTCCTTCATCTTGAGAGAGCCTCCTGCTTGGCTGCTGGGACATGGCATTTCCCTGCGTGGCCTCATCCAGTCTTCTCAGTGTCTTTGCTTGCTCTTCTCCCGCCTTTCCTCCTCCATGCTGGAGGTCCCATGGCTTAGTCTGTCTTTTCTATCGCCCCCATCATCTTGAATTATGACCTGTGTTCTAAACCAGTCAAATGCACAGAGCCACTCAAACCTTTCCTTGGGACTGCAGCCTTGTTTATTACGTGTCAGTTCAGATTTTATTCTAACACTTCCCATGGCCTTCCTTCCTCTCTCATTCTTTTTCACATCATTTTCCCTTGGATTCCAGCCACAAGGGCTTCCTTTCCACCTTCTAAAAAAGTACAAACATCTTTCCAATCTCAAAGACTTTACCCCACTGCTCTCTACACCCAGAAGCTTCCATGCTTCAGCCAGTTCTTTGTAGCGGTGACACCCCATCCTGCAGGCAACCTTCTCTGACCACACTGTGTACACTGGGTTGATGCCACCTCACTCCCCATTTCCCAATTCTTCTGCAGTAAAGAATCTCATTTGTATCCTTTGTAACACTTCGCAGTTCATGAGTGTTTTGTGTTTCCTATTGTGTGCCTACGCTGTAAGCTCTATGAGTACAAGCACCACAGGAGAGTGATGGTTCAACATTGTACATCCTAACCCTAGTAGTGCTTGCTGTTTACAGAATGAAGAAATGAATGAATGAAGTCACTGCAAGCTCACATGCTCCGATGTATAAACTGGAGGCTAGACACTCAGCTTTTCTTTTTAGTAGAGCCTACGAATGAAGTACAAGTAATAGCGCGCCTCAGACAGCCCCAAGCTGTGCAGTACCAGAGGAGATTTCAGCAGATGCTACACTCAAATGTATCATTGGTAGCAACTCCTTCCACACAGAGTTGCCCCAAAATCACTCAAGTCACTTGCTGAGATTAAATGCCTCAACTTTACATTTTCTAAAATACTGCTTTGAGAAAGAGAGAGAAACATTTCAATATGCTGTTTACCCATCCATGTATTCATTGGTGATTCTTATATGGGTCCTGCCCTGGGATTGAAGCCATGGCCTTGGCTTATCAGGATGACTCCCTAACCAACTGAGGTACCTGGCCTTGACAAATGCCAATTTTTTTTTTGTAAATTTTCCTCGGCTTCCTTACCATATTTGAAGAAAAGTACAAATTTCCACAGCTTCTTCTACAGGCTACTACAAATATCACTTCAATCTTTTTGTACTTATTCAGGGTCGAAATCACAACTCTATGTGCGACCCTTTTCTAAGGATTCTGTAGGAGGGAAGCTGCACAAGGACTGGATGGTTGTAGGAATGTTTACCATGTAACCGGGTTTGGAAAACAGGTTGGGCTGCCCCTAGCAACACTGCATGCAGCTGGCAGCTTCTGGGGCTCAGTGTGGAGATTCAGGAGAACGGGAGGCAACGGGAATCAGCAGTGTCTGCTATGGGAAGAGCAGTGGGGAGTGGGAGCAAAGATGCTCCAGCTCTGCCACAGGAACCCTCCTCAGAAAGAGCACCCAAGACTGCTCTAACTCTAGGTTTTACTGGAACTTTCTTTCTGTTACTTTGTTTGTTCTCAGCAAGATCAGTGCACCTGCGTGTGGCAACATTCTGACTGGTAGTCTGTGGCAGGCTAGGAAAGCAGCCTATTGAAATCTGCATGAAATCTACTTCTGATGTGACTCAGTAGAGTACAGGGTCCTTGTCTACGGAAAAGTGTTTGGGCTCCAACACAGGTCTGGTCCTGCGCTCTGAGGCTGCTCAGGGCTCCATCTGGGTCCACAACAGTGCTGGCTGGCGAAGATTGCTGCTTGTCTGATCCTGACATGAGCCCTCCAATTATTTTTCTCAAAAGCTCAGTAATGTTTGGTACAGTACAGAAGGTCTTACAGAAACAAACAAGGAGAGTGTGCACACTGAAGTCCTAATCTGTCACAGACAGACTTACTTCATTATGCTTCATTTCTTCCGACATTAAATTTAATTCTTCAGTTAGCCTGTTTTTCTCCCCATTGAATTCTTCTTTCATGCCTGTCATTTTCTGTGTTATCTCATGCACTTTCCTCTGCAGCTCTGTTTCCCTCGAAGTCAAGGAGTTTACCTGAAATGGAATCATTCGTTAGAGCTTCTTTTGCTTGTCCGTGTTGACCAAACTAAACCCTGTGATACAACAGTCATGACCACTTCACTTGAGGCTCCAGTGAGAAAATGGACCATGTCTAACCCTCCCTTCACTCATCACTCAGCCAACATGCTCAGGTCCCACTGGTGAGCTTCCCTTTGCTTTGCAGCAAGGATTCAAGAAAAGACAGCAAAAGGGAATGAATGGCAAGGAAAGATAACATTACTCGGTATCACAACCCTGCATGCAGGCATGAATTTGAATTCAACTGAAACATCAGAGAATATGGGATGAGGCAGCCCGTTAGATTTTTCTCATTTTTTGGATCTCTACTAACGCTCCAATGCCATACTAGGAGGCAAGACACATGGCTATGAGGAGTTAGAGCCAACTGACTCTACTGCTTGCATTTGTCCCTTCACATTGAAAGAGTGGGGTGTAGTTTTTCTCATCATCTCTGCTGGAACTGCCACCTCTCCCAAGCCATCCAAAAGTTCGAAACTCTTAGAAATAGAGTTCTGTCTGATTGCATTTTCCTGGGCACAACTTTTTTCCTTTAACATTCGTGTAGTAAAAAACGGTATTGGAAGGAATCAGTTTCTCAGCTCAGTAAGCAAGCATGAATGGCAAATACTGATTTTCATGAGTAGGTGAGCTACTGGATGGCAGACCTTCCCTTTAATCATCAGCGACAAAACAGGAGGCTGCAGGAGGAGAAGGTGCAGGAGTGGGGCTGAAAGCACAGAGTCCCCAAGACACACACTGGGGGCCATGAGGGTTCTGTTGGTGGCAATTAGATCACCATCGTTAATACTTCTTTCTCCTAAAGGCTATCAAGCTAGAACAAGGACGAAGGGGAGGCCTTCCGATCCTAACTAGTACCTGTTACACCCTCTACAGCAGTGGTTCTCTCCTGGGCATGGGGAGGCTACCATTCTGATGCATTGTGGGAGAGGGAAGTTTGTTTAGAGCTAGGCACTGTGCATAACCCAGAGTTTTCCCCATGTTTAGGTACGACGTTGACAAGCTGGTCCAGTCCATAGAAGAATCCCGTGCAAATGACTAGCAAAGCAAAGGAAGAGTCACAAGTACTGAGGGCAAGTCAACGTCCCCCAAGTTCAACACCCCATAAACTTCATCAAGCCTTTACAGAGTTGGGTCCAAAATTGCAAATACCGTGCTGAAGGAAATACCACTCATCAGTGGTTTCCCTCCCTCCTGACAACACATGCAAATGTAGGAAAACCCACTTACCCTTTCAACATAGGATAGCTTTTCCATTTTTGTCGATTCAAGCTCTTTCTGCAGGTCCCTGTAGGAGTTCTGCAGCACTTTGTAGGTGTCCTGCAAAGCGTCATTTTTGGACTGCAGCCTTCGTACCTTCTGCTCCAGTTCCACAGTCAGACTGCCCACCTGTGCTGTTTGCTTCCTTGTAACTTGGGGCTCTCCTCCTCGCTGGGACAACTTAGAGACCTGCTGTTCTTGGTCCTGGATCTGCTGTTTTAAGAGATTGATCTCTTGCTCCCTCTTCTTGACTTTGTCTTTGCCATCTTGCACTTCTTGAATGAGGCCATTCACAGAAGATTGCAAAGTAAGGCAATGACTTCTGGCCTGGTCAAGGCCTTGCAGCAGCTGACACTTCTCCAGCTGCAGATACGCAATTTGGGCACTCAGACCTTGTTCTCTGGCCTTCCACGTCCCATGGTCATCTCCCAAGGAGGGCCTTTTGTCCTTCAGGGCTTTCATTTGTGCTTCAAGCCTCTCCTGGACAAGTTTACATTCTTGTTTCACACGAACCATCTCTTGCTCTTTTGCTTGTGATAGATTGTCAAAGGAAGCTTTTAACCGCTCTAATTCACATATGCGCTCTTGCGCTTTTTGTAATTCTTTGGTCAGTTTTTCTTTTTCTGACCTGAGATCTTTCAGACTTGAGGCCATCTCTTCTATCTTGGCTTTCGATTTCTCTACCTCTGCTTTGAAGCTCTGCGCCTCCCGATTCGCACGCTCGTGGGTTTTTTTGGCCTTTTTTAGTTCTTTTTCTAGTTGATCGACTTCCCCCTTCAACAACTCTGCTTGATGCTTAGTTTCCTGCAGTTTTGCTAAGACAAAGAATTGCTTCTTGTCATCGTCTTCTAGTTGGTCTTTCAGCTTCTTGATGCTCTTGCTCAGCTGCTGCACTCTCTGCACTGGGGAGCTCTGTTCTGGGAACTTCCTGGCTTGTGAGTCATCGCACAGAGCTGCCACCTCCTTCATCAGCTCTTTCAACTCTTTTTCCAGCGTTTCTCCCGCAGCTTTGGACTCTTCTTGCATGTTCCGACTTTCTTCTTCCTTTGCCTCTAACAGGTGTACCAGTGAAGAGCGTAACGTGTCCAACTCCGTCATCTGACCCTGTTTTTCTTGCAGCTGCTGGATCAGATTTTCTTTTTCGGATCTGATCATCATGAGGTCTAATTCTGAAGCTTTCAGTTGTTCCATCATTGATTCTATTTGTGATTTTAGTGTCTCCACCTCTGCTTTGGAATACTCAGCATGCAGAATTGTCGCCTCGTGCTTTTTTCTGGTCATCTGCAAGTGGCTTGCAAGATTCTCCTTCTTACTGTCAGTTCCTTTCATTTCCTCCAAGTGTTTCTTCTCGTCAGCCTCCATGCTGACCCTCAGGCTCTCCATGTCATTTCTCATCAGGTGATCCTTGTCTTGGGGTGAGCTCAGCCTCATGGCGACCTCACCTTTTTGCATTCCTGCGGTCTCCAAGGATTTAGTGACAGTCAGGGCTTCTTGTTCAAGTTCGAGTAGCTTGTTCTGCAGGCTTTCAGATTCTCTTACAAGGGATTCTTTCTTGTGATTCACCTGTTCGATTTGGTGCTCCTGCTGATTTCTTCCCAAAGACAGGGCCTGTAAATCCTTTATCAAACTCTGCAGCTGCTCCTGGAGGTGGGCTTTCTCTTTCAAAGACTGCTCCTGACAACCTTCTTCCACCAGCATCACTGCCGCAGTCTTGGTGACTTTCTCCATCTCTGGGCTGAGGTCCTGCTGGACATTTCTGTCACAGGTCAGACGAAGATCCTGCTTGGATGTTCTGTCGTTGCTTTCAAAAGCACTTTCTTCTGACCTGTTTTTGTCACAGCTGTCACTTCTGCCCTGGAGAGCCTGTGGTTGGAATATATAATGAGAGTGCATTTTATTTTTGAGGAAGAACCAGGAAAGATCCAATAGGCTTAATTATAGCGATGTACACTTTGGCTTCTTGCCTCTGCCACAAACATTTTTTCAAATGACATATTTCCTACCACCTTGTCCCCTCTCCATCCCAATTTCAACACAGTTAAACAAACATTCAGGAGGTATTCCATGTGGCAAGGCACTGGCAAGGTGTTTGTCATAAAGACAAACCCTCTAGTTGTGTGATCGTCCACACTGGCACACACTTAATATTCAAAGGGTTTTTTTCTCTCTAGGAATAGTCCAGGTAGCCTAAATATGAATTTTCCTTTGTGATTATCAGACACAAGGCTAACCAATTCCCCATAGAATGCTCCACTCCCACCTTTAGCAGTTCTGATATTCTTCAATAGGAGAAGGTGGTGAGGTGTCATGACCAGATTGGCAGCCCAAGGACTTAAGCCTGCACTTACTATCCTGGATTCTGAGAGAAACCATATGTCTGGACATCACCTTCCTGTCATCTGTCTAACAGGGGTCAGCGGCTGTGACTACCCCTGCTGCCTCCTCACCACTTGCCTTTTGCATCCTACAATGGCAGATGGAGGGAATGAAGTGATGCTCTTCGACTCTACAGGTTTAGTAGTTTAGCTGGCAGACTACAAGGACAAAGTCGTTAGTAACTAAGCGTTTCACATTCAATAAAGAAAGGGAGTTCTTTTTATACAGCTGATCAAATCACAGATTTGTACCAGGGTAAATTGTAAGAAAATGATTCAGTAATCGGTAATAAGTTCTTACATTTGTTTCAGGACTCTAACTCTGTAACATAAAAAATAGCCAGAAAGGGCTAAGAGATGTTAACATTCCCATCACATTCCTATTCTTAAGCTCTAATGGAACATGTAAGTGCAATTTATTAACTCGCAAAGAATGAAAACATACAACATAGACATATTGAAGATAACTCTTCTGACTCCATAATATAATTTTGTCTAGGAAACTTTAAAAAAGATCTTTAGAAATGTCCCATAGTAGAGTGTTTAAATGTAGTCACTGTAGAAATTCAGCTCCCACCAAAATTCTGGTTTGTATCTTTTAAGAAAATTTAGAATATACTTTATGTCCTTGAAAACCTATTCCCTCTACCAAGGAATTATTCACTTCACCCTGCTGCTGAGAAGCGAGAAGACTGCTTCAATGAGCTTCATTTGTCACCAAGGAATCATTAGGTGTTAGCAGCTCCCTGAGACTCTCCTATTCAGAGTGCAAGTCTTGGTAACGCTGGTCTTTGTTATTTCACTTGACATTAGTTGATGTTTATGCTTTACATCTTCAACTTGCTTAGTAAGCTCAGAAACTTTCAAACACGTGCTTTCCGTTTCCCTCTTATGTTTCTGATCCGACAAGTTGGCTTACTGCTGGAATTCTATCTGAGCTTTTTTCTGGGTCTCCACCTCCACTGTCTTGCCATGGAAGACATTACAAAGTTTCCTCATCTCCGCACTTAGGCTTCTTCCTTCCATCTCCTGTGTGCTCACTCTCTCGTTGTATTCATTGCTTCTTCTTTGTTGTGTCTGGAGACACATTTCCAATTAATTGATTTTACTCAGCAAGATTTCATTCTCTCATTCCATCTGCTTTATGAGTTTAATTTTCACTTTTCCAGTGAGAAAAGAGAGTTTTCTCTTCTTTCCATTCATCAGACTGCTCTTTTTTTTTTTTTTTTTTAAATCTCCAAAACACCCAATACAGCTTTGGACTCTCTCTCGGTTTTGCTGAACTTTTCACTCACTTGTTCAATGTGATGCTCCCTTTCCTGGAAAAGGGCTCGAGAACCATCACGCTGCTTTTCCAGATCAGCCAAGGCAAGCTTCAGTTTCTCTGAAGTCAAGGAATTCTCTTGCTGATTGATTTTTTCTTGGAGATCTCTTAACATGGTTTCTTGAGAAGCATTCTTAGCTATGAAAAATAATAACAAGCATTGTGAATGTCTGAAATATTCATTTCATAAGAATTCTACACTGAAAAAGAAAATCTAAACACACTAACAACTCCTCAGCCCTGTAAAAGTTGGCATTATTGTCCAGACAACTCCTGCAAAGTAGATCACCAGACAATCATTTAAGCTTCCAAAAAGACCGTCAGAAACATGGTGCTTTTAGGCGTGCTAACGCATTTGTTCATCTTCTCTGTAGGCAGCTTAAGAAAGTGTTGTTGTATAAAATACCCAGAGATTATGTTTCTAAGCAGTTGAAACTTTTTCTTCTGTGTTTGTGTACATGTGGACAGGAATAGCTGTTGTATTGTGCTTCCCAGATGTTGCATGTTTGACAAATGGAAGGCAAGACCCTCCACCAGCAAAAAGGTCACAACTCACTTTATTGTCTGTGATATTCACTTTATTGCCCTGGTTGGAACAGAGCCTGCACTATCTCTGAGGTGTGCCTGTAGTTTTCACCTCTTATGAAATAATTATTCAGCCGTGGCCTGTGTAGCACAGTGGGTTGAGTGCAGGCTGTGAACGAAGGGTCTCGATTCGATTCCCACTCAGAGCACATGCCTGAGTTGTGGGCCAGTTCCCCAGTGGGGGCCACCTGAGAGGCAACCACACATTGATGTTTCTCTCCCTATCTTTCTCCCTCCCTTCCTTTTTCACTTAAAAAAAAAAATCTTAACAAAAAAGAATCCTTGAGAGAGAGAAAACTGTGGCAAAAGCAACACTGAAGTGGAAATATTCTCTTCACTGGGGAGTAATTCTGATTTCCCAGAATAAATGTGTAATTGCTCTGCCATTTTCTCCACCATCCATGGGTTCTGTACTGAAGAGGAAAAGATACTTTACATCAGGACCTCTCAAGGCCTCTATACATGTATCACCCACGTCCCACCTCCTTACAGTAAAACTGGTATCTACGAAACCAAGAATTATCTGGGAGCTTTTTCAAACTTTGTTACCACCTTGTTTTCTGCCCAGAAACACACCTGTACCCCCTGGCTCCACCCAGTTGAAAATATCCTAAATGCTTTCACTCAACAGTGATAGGCATCCTTCCAACTCCCCAAATAAATTGAGGGAGAATAGAAGTTGAGAAGCTCCACAGCACATAATAGAGGCAGCATGTATTCTAAATGAAGGGGTGACAATAAGTGGAAACCAGCTCCTGTTTTAACCCACTAATCTCAGTCCACCTACTGAGCAATGGCTCTCCACAGGCCACAAGGGCTATCAGTCTCCTCTGCTTAGGAGGTCCTGAGACAATGACCCTGGTGGCTAACAATGGAAAATACCCAAAAGTTTCACTTTTCTTCTGGTTTTCTTTCAAGAAAGACTGACATTTCTACCTACTAGAATGGAAAAATGGAAAGCTGTCTGGGGGACATGGGAATTTCAAAAAGAAAACAGTCACAGAGAAATGTGACCCATAATTCCATGATCCACAGGGTCAGGCTCAGAGAAATCCTGGATGTGCACATACCCAAGCTGAGAAAAATAAATGTAACAAGAAGACATACGCTGCACCTAAAAATGGGTAACGAACGGCAGATTTATTTGGTGTGCATAGCATGATTCTGTCACTCTACAGTAAGGATAATATCATTCAGTGAAGGAAGTCATCAAAAATTGATGGTCGTTAAGGGCTGGGACAACACACACTTCATGTCGGGAGTTTCCATGGTAAGGGAAAGAGTGAGGAGATGAGCTGTCTCAGTGTCACTGATAAACACACTGGGGATAGACAATAGCACTCTGGGGAGATAGGCAGTGCTGACAATTTCCTTTTGTGTGGTAAAAAATGTACCCCTCCAGTTTCTAAGTGGTGAAAAGCAAGCATTTGGGTGCTCTATGTATTTCTAATTTAAAAAAAAAAAAAAGTGTCCAACTATCAGTCTGAAAACAAAAAGGTGGAAGAGAGAAACTTTCTCCACATCCACTGCAGACACCTTTCTGGGAGACTAGATGGAAAACTTCAAACTTTCTAATGGCGTCCACCCTCCTCCACACAGTAGCTTAGGAAATCACTCCATATCACTAACTTTTCCTTACCCCTCATTTCCTCTGCCAAATTCTGGATCTGACTCAAACACTGCTTGGTCTTCTTCAGTTCTTCCTGCAGGTGGCAGACTTCTCTGGCACTTTGCTCAGACTGACTCTTCAGAAAGCTGTTTTCCTTCTTCATTTCCTAAAGCACAAGTTTACTGGGTTATACTCAAAACAAATGCTCCAGCAAACTATGACTTCTGCCTCAGTAAGAGTCCCTAATGGAACCGGTGGTGTATCTCATGGGGGAAGATTCACACCTTCCCTTTGAGTACTTTATACAATTAGAGATTCTAACTTAAACCAAATGATTTTATTAACAGAAGTTAAAACAAAACCCCAAACCCAAATCTGATGGCAATTGTTTTGGTTCGAGAACATTACTTGTTAAAACTTTCTGGTTGTCTTGACGCTTATTAAAGAGCTCACTCACATGGAAAATCTTGTGGAAATGGTCCCCAAGGACATAAGCTCCAAGTTCTTATCACACCTGAATGATCAACTATATCTTTGCAAAGTCTGATGTGCTAAGGAACAACATATATTCACAGGAAATTGTTTCCTTCTCACTTGAATACCATCTTAAGGTTCACTGTTATAGAGATGTCTTTATGAGTAAATTACCTTGCGTAAGTGTTTATCAAAAAATCTGCAATGAGCCATTAGCTGCAATGGGCATTATAAAAATCGTAATATAAGACAGACAGAGTCTCTGCCCTCTGGAAGAAGTGATACCCATCACTTGGTAACACGGGCAAGTGCTGTTTACCCAACAGGGGTTGTGAGTCCTGGGAAACTAGGCTGCAGCACAGAAGCAAGAATTCATTCTACAGGGAGGAGCTGAAGCTTTCACGAGGAGAACAGAGTCTCTGGGAAGCTGATCAAATGAAGTGTCCATGCACCAAAGTGCAAATAAAGTAGCAGAGATGCAGATGCACCCCCAGTGTATTACCTAGGGTGACATGTATAAATTTCTGAACCTTAAAACCAGTAATATTTGTATGCTAGATAAAAGTGCTAGTGCTTATTAAGCACAGAAGACACAAACTATCATAAATCCTCTCTTTCCTCAACTGCTTTCCCAACATTCAGTGATGTTGTACTGATAAATATCTGACCTTATATGATATACATCCATTTGGAACACAGAGAATGCACATATATGGAAAGAACTCATGGCCTGACATCCTTGGTGTGGAACGTTCATAAGGCTAAGTTTAAAACACACACACAACACATGCTTAAAACATAACCCTGTGAGAAGCAAGGGAGAATGTTTAATCTTAAAGAATCAATGAGATAGAAACTCTAAACCTTCTTCCTACCATGCCTTATGCATCTCATCCATCCGGCTGTTCCTGAGTTATATCCTTTATAATAAGCTGGTGATTGTAGTAGCAAGATGGTGGTGAGTTCAGTGGGAGAGGATTGCATCCCCTCCTGTACATGGGTGAAACACCTAGCCCATCTTCTGAGAAACAGAGTGAACAGCCAACAGTACCCCAGCATATATGAAGATTGGAGACCAAAAACTGTAGAGGACAGTGAACAATCAGATGAGTAGGTGGGTGCTACGTACACAAGGACACCTGCTGAAAGAGGAAACACTTTAGCAAAGGAACCACCAACAGATAACAACATAAGAAGGTGAAGGATGGAGTAGAAGCCACAATAACTCAACCCAGTACCTATCTGGAAATACAACTAAGTGGTGGAGAAAATGCTCAAAACAAATAGCTGAACAAGAACAAGAGAGAATCCTCAAAACCTTGTACCCATGGAAGAACCAGCTTCAACACAACTTGACCACAACTGCACAAGAGAATGCAAGAGCTGGCAGACCCACACTTAAGGTTAAGGAGTGACACTTACCTGACCAGCTGGAAGGAAGGACCCACCAAAGGAAGACCCAACAATAATCAAATCTAAGGATATCCAGACTGCCAACATAAAAAACATCCCAAGAACAGAGAGCTCAGGAGATCAAGGAGACTGCACCGCTTGTCTTCTACCATAGAAATTCACACCATAAACCCAGGGAGTCAGAACAGATCATTTAAGAAGTAGAGGCTAACAAGAAGAGTCTCAGAAACAATGGCAAGATGAACAAACAATCCCCAAATGAAAGGAAAGGAGGAAGCCTCAGAAAGAATGCTAAACAAAATAGAGGCACGTCAACTATCAGATATTGAGTTCAAGGCAACTCTTATAGGGATGCTCCAAGAGCTCACAGAGAATTACCAAAAATTAGAAGGAAACTACAATGAACTCATTACGAACTACATTAACATGAAAAAGGAATTAGAAACTATCAATGAGGGCTGAGAGGAAATGCAGGATACAATTTCTGAACTGAAGAATGCAGTAGAAGGAATCCAAAGCAGGCTCAATGAAGCAGAGGACTGGAATAGTGAGCATGAGGACGAGGCAGGAAAAAAAAAAAAAAAAACAGCCAGAATGAGCAAGGAAAGGAAAAGAATCTAAGAAAGAATGAAGAGGGGTTAAGGGAAATGAAGGGCAACATGAAATGTAATGATATCTGTATAATAGGGATACCAGAAAAAGAAGTAGAACAGCAAGGGATAGAAAACCTGTTTGAAAAAGGAATGATGGAAAACTTCCCTAATTTGATGAGAGAGAAAGTCATACTAATTCAGGAAACACAGAGAGTCCCAATCAAGCAGAACCCAAAGAGGCCCACTTCAAGACACATCATAATTAAAATGGCAAAATTCCAAGATAAAGAGAGAATCTTAAAGGCAGCAAGGGAAAACCAGAAAGTAACATACAAGGGAGCCCCAGTAAGACTAGCAGCTGACTTCCCAAAGGTAAGGCTCCAAGCCAGAAGGGAATGGCAAGAAATATTCCAAGTTATGAGAACCAGAGGCCTGCAACCAAGACTACTTTATCCAGCAGGGCTCCCAATTAAAACGGATGGTCAAATAAGGAGCTTCCCAGACAAAAGAAGCCTCAAAGAATATACCTCCTCCAAACCAGCTCTGCAAGAGTTGCTAAGGGTTTGCTTTAAGAACAGGAAGAAAAACACTGAAAGAGACAGGAACACAGCTACGAAAAAAGTGGCGATGAATAAGTACCTATCAATAATAACCTTCAATGTACATGGATTAAATGTCCCAATCAAAAGACACAGAATAGTGTGAAATGGACAAGAAAACATGACCCACAGATATGCTGCCCACAAGAGACCCACTTTAGAACAAGAGACCTACACAGATTGAAAGGGATGGGCTGGAAGCAAATATTCCAAGGAAATGGACAGGAAAAAAAAAGGCGGGGAAGCTATGCTCATATTAGACAACATAGATGTCCAAAAAAAGAGACAGAAAAAGAGACCCAGAAGGTCACTTCATAATACTGAAGGGAAGAATCCACCAAGAAGACATACACATTATAAATCTATATGCACCCAACATAGGAGCACCCAAGTATATAAAGAAAATCTGGGAGGACTTCAAGAACGATTCAAGCGAAATAAGCCAGGCAGTGAAAGACAAATACCATATGATCTCACCTTTAACAGGAACCTAATCAACAAAACAAACAAACAAGCATAATATAAACAATGACACTGAATTCGAGAACAGTCTGACAGTGACCAGAGGGGGAGGGGAGGGAATTTTAGGGGGAAAGGGGAATGGTTTAGAGCAACAAGTATAAAGGATGTATGGACAAAAACTATGGGGGGTGGAAATGGGAGGAAGGTGGGCAGGGCTGGGGTGGTGGGCTGGGAGCAGGGTAAAAGAGAGAAAAATGTACAATATCAACAATTAAAAAATGCTGATTAAAAAAAAAGAACGATTTGACAGCAACACAATTTTAGTAGGGGATTTTAACACCCCACTGTCAAAAATGGACAAATCTTCCAAACAAAATATCAACAAAGATATTGTGGCATTGAACAATGCTCTAGACGAAATGGACTTAACTGATTCATAGAGAGAGCCTTTCATCCTGAAGATGCAAAAATACACATTCTTTTCAAATGCACATGGAACCTTTGCAAAGATAGACCACATGACAGGGCACAAAACAAGCCTCAACAAATTCAAGAAAATGGAAATCATATTAAGCATTTTCTCTGACTACAAGGGACTGAAACTAGGAACCAACCACAAGGAAAAAATCCCAAAACACTCAATCTCATGAAGATTAGAAAAGAAATCAAAAGGTTTCTGGAAAAAAACGCAAATGAACTCACAACAATCCGACTTATAGGACAGTGAAGGAGGTCCTGAGAGGGAAGTTCATAGCGATACCAGCCTACCTAAAAGGAACATTTCAAATAATCAACCCAACCCTACACTGACAAGAACTCTTGGAACAACAACAAAGACAGCCCAGAGCAAGTGGAAGGAATGAAATAACCAAGATTGGAGTAGAATTCAATGACATAGTGACTGAAAGCACAATTCTAAAGATCAATGAATCCAGGAGCTGGTTCTTTGAAAAGATAGACAAAATTTTCTTTGAAAAGGTAGACAAAAAGATAGACAAAAGATAGACAAGCCTTTAAGCAGGCTCATCAAGAAAAAAAGAGAAAGGACTCAAATAAACACAATCAGAAATAAAAGAGGTGAGATTACAACTGATACCACAGAAATACAAAGGATTGTAAGAAATGACTATGAAGAACTACATGCCAAGACATTTGAAAACCCACGTGAAATGCACCAAGTTCTAGAAAAATATAATCTTCCAAAACTCAGTGAAGAAGAAGCAGAAATCCTGAACAAACCAATAACAGCTGATGAAATTGAAACAGTAATCAAACATCTTCCGACACACAAACGTCCTGGACCAAACCGTTTTCCAGGAGAATTTTACAAAGCATTTAAGGGAAGGCTAACCCCCATACTCCACAGATTATTCCAAAAAATTCAAGAAGATGGAAGACTCCCTATTTCTTTTTTATGAAGCCACCATCATCCTAAAACCAAAACCAGATAAAGACATAACAAAAAAAGAAAACTTTAGGCCAATATCGCTCATGAACATAGATGCTAAAATCCTCAACAAAATTTTGGCAAACTGCATCCAGGAATATGTTTAAAAAATCATACACCGTGATCAAGTGGGATTCAACCTGGGGATGCAAGGATGATACAATATTCACAAATCAATAAACATAATACACCACATAAACAAAACAAAAGACAAAATCACATCACCAAACCAATAGATCTGAAAAAGCTTTTGATAAGGTACACCTCCCATTTATAATAAAAGCACTCAGCAAAGTGGGAAGAGTGAGAGAGCATTCCTCAACATAATAAAGGCCATATAGGAGAAACCTAGAGCCAACATCATACTCAAAGGACAAAACTTAGAACTTTCCCACTAAGATGAGGAACAAGACAAGCATGCCCGCTTTCACCACTCCTATTCAACACAGTATTGGAAGTCCTAGCTATAACAGTCAGTCAAGAAATAGAAATAAAAGGCATCCAAATTGGAAAGGAGGAAGCAAATCTGTCACTGTTTGCAGATGTCATGATAGTGTACATAGAAAACCCTATGGACTCCACCAAAAAACTACTCAACCTAATAAATGAATTTTGCAAAAGAGCTGGATACAAAGCCAATACTCAAAAATTAAAGGCATATTTCTACACTAACAATGAAATATGATAAACAGAAAGCAGGAAAAAAATCCCATTTCATATAGCAACCAGAAAATTAAAGTACCTACGAATAAACCTAAGGAGGTAAAAGACCTGTACTCAGAAAACTATACAACACTGAAGAAAGAAATTAAGGAAGACACAAACAAAGGGACGTGTGTACCATGCTCATGGGTTGGAAGAATTAACATTAACAAAATGGCCATACTACCCAAAGCGATTTATAGATTCCATGCAATCCCTGCTAAAGTACCAATGACATATTTCACAGATATACAACAAACATTTCAAAAATTTATATAGAACCAAAAATGACCTCGAATAGCTGCAGCAATTTTGAGAAAGAAGAGCAAAGCAGGAGAGATCACAATGCCTGATATCAAACTGTATTACAAGGCCACTGTAATCAAAACAGCCCGCTTCTAGCATACAAACAGACACATAGACCAATGGAATAGAACATAGAGCCCAGAATAAAACCCAAGTCTCTACAGTCAACTCATATTTGACAAAGGGGGCACAAGCATAAAATGGAGTCAAAATAGGCTTTTCAACAAATAACGTTGGGAAATCTGGAGAGTTACGTGCAAAAACAAGAAACTCGATCAACAAATTCCACCATACATAAAAATAAATTCAAGGTGGATAAAAGACTTAAATATAAGTCGTGACACCATAAAAGTTCTAGAGGAAAACATTGGCAGGAAACTCTCAGAGAATCCACACAACAACATCTTCACAGATATGTCCCCTAAAACAAAGGATGTAAAGGAAAGAATAAACAAATGGGACCTCATTACGTTAAACAGCTTCTGCATGGGCAAAGAAAATAGCATTAAAGTGAAAAGAGAAGCAAGTATATGGGAAAACCTAGTTCCCAAAAACAATGCTGCTTTATGGGAAAACAGCATTAAAGTGAAAAGAGAAGCAATTATATGGCAAAATGTATTTGGCAAAGATACCTTGGACAAAGGATCCATCTCCAAAATATATAAAGAACACATACGACTCCACTCCAGGAAGACAAAAAACCCATTTAAGGAATGGGTAAAAGACTGGAACAGACACTTCTCCAAGGAGGACATAGAGAGGACCCAGAGATATACGAGAGGACCCAGAGATATACGAAAGAATGCTCAGCATCACTAGCCATCACAGAGATGCAAATTAAAACCACAATGAGATACCACCTCACACCAGTCACAGTGGTCATCATAAACAAATTAACAAACAAACGTTGAAGAGGATGTGGACAAAAGGGAACCCTAGTACACTGTAGGTGGGAATGCAGATTGGTGCAGCCACTGTGGAAAACAGTATAGAATTTCCTCAGAAAACTGAAAATGGAACTGCCTTTTGACTCAGCACTTCCACTGCTTGCGATTATACCCCAAGAACCCGGAAACACCAATCTAAAAGAACCTATGCACTCCAACATTCATAGCGACACAATTTACAATAGCCAAGTGCTGGAAGCAACCTAAATACTCATCAGCAAATGGGTGGATCAGAAAACTATGGTACATCTACACAATGGAATTCTGTGCAGCAGACAGGAAGAAGGAGCTCCTCCTCTTTGTGACAGCATGGATGGTACTGGAGAGCTTTATGCTAAGGGAGATAAGCCAGGCAGTGAGGGACAAATACCATATGATCTCACCTTTAACTGGAATATAATTGACAAAAGAGAACTGCAAACAAATATAACGAAAGACATTGAAATGAAGAACAATTTAACAATAGCTGGAGGGGAGGGGCAGGGGACAGTGGCGGAAAGGTTTCCAGGAATTACTATAAAGGACACATAGACAAAACCAAGGGGGAAGGTTGAAGGAGGGAAGGGAGGTGGTTTTGCCTGGGGTGGGAGAGTGGGGAGAAAATGCAGACAACTGGAACTGAACAACAATAAAGTAATACAAAAGAAAAAGAAAAAGAAACAAGGAGACCTCACCTCCCAAACCCTAGTGCACCATTAGAAAAGAGATGGACCTGATAGGGTGGTGTTGGCAAGCTGCCTTCAGTGATCATTCTGCTTATCATCAGCAGATGGGTACCAAAGTAGCAAAGTCAAGTTCAAGAAGAAGGAGGATGTGGCTAGGAGAAATTGCTTGAAAATTTCCTGGCAGCAGCTCTGTTGATGCATATATGTTCATTTCATCATCAAGAAAAGTCAGAGCCCATTGTAGTTCAACTCCTGTCTTTGTCTTAATCCTGCCTTTGTCCTAATCCTGCCTCCCTGCCATGTTGGCAAATTAAGACATCAATCAGAAAGGAAGGGCTACTCCATCTGAACCCAAGACTGAGAGGTTGATCTTCACACAAGGCAGGGTTCCAGTGTGCAAAGAAGGATCATTAAGATACAACGATGTTATTGACTTACACCAGCATCACTAAAGTACAGACACTACAGTCCCCTGGTGGCTCTTCAAACTCAGGACAATCACCATGCAGAGATCACAGACTTGAAAGGAAACACACTGAAAGCACTCCAAAATGGGCAATGAGGCATTATTAGCATGTCTTCCCAAAACCTAAGAGCAGCAAGATCTGCATGATCAGTGCTAAGACCAGCTGAATGAGTTCAACATGAGAGAGTGACTGGAACTTAATTACCCAGGTTGACTTAGCATTCTTACTTTGCAACCTATCAAATATTTTCTTTCTCCAAAATTAATCAGATCAGTTGGCATCTACATCTGGAGGTGGCAAGAAAGCAGAGAAGGCATCATATGCAAAGCTGTGTGTGCCCTGGAAAGGGAGGGGACAACACCTGTTTAGGTGTCTGTTGGTCTCCATCTGCCTCTGTCTGTAACTAGAGACACTAACAGGAGTAGGGAGTGAAATGGAAAGGTTGACATGTCCTTCTCTATTCTGGCCTTAGCTCCATAAGGAGAAATGAAGTGTTTCTAATGAAGAAATGTTCAGGCAATCCTGGGACACAGCACACCTCTAATGCTACAGCTATGACCATCTCGAGAACTTTAAAAGGCCAGAATTAGGAAAATGAACATCTGAAAATGGAGCTGTAGGCTGCCATCCGTGGGCAGGTAGTTATCTGCCAGGTCACGGCCACTTAAGACTTGATTGGGTAGCTCACTATTCACAACAAGTTAAGCACACAAGAAGACATTTTCCTAGTCATCTCTTGCATCCTGATGTGATTTGCAAAAGTGGGCACAAGTCTGGAAAAATGCAACAAAAGTCCCTATAAGCACAAGCCAGCATTAGAGTTTAGCAAGCTATTCCACCCAGATCAACTTCTGTTTAGGGGAGGCAAGGGAGGCATCCTTTCCTTGGGCCAGACAAAACAAATTTCAGCTCCTGTGTGCTATTTCACAATCAGATCCATGAATGAAGCTGAATATGTCCCCTGCTGGGGCTTAATCTGTGTGGTGTACAAGGGATGGAACCAAAAGATGTGTTTTTCCCTTCCACCTCATCCTTCCTGCCTGCCAGACCGGGCTCCTTAGGGGACCTGGTAGAATACACACCCCTGTGCCTGGAAGATTTCTGAGCCTGTGCTGCACCAGTGTTTGCTGTCCAATGATGGTACATCATGGTGTAAGCCCAGTGTTCTGGGATTGGCAACCAATGAAGGATGAGCAGTTTATCTGAACCCTCCATTCACTTTGATGCAAAATGTTAACTTTGCCCTTGATCAGGCTTCTAAATCCTGTTCCCACTACTGAAAATTTCTCATCATGAGTGCCACATGGTTTTGGGAACACGAACAAGGAGAATTTCAGTACAACTGTCACGTTATTTTGTCATGCAAAACCTAATAGCATGCTCAATTTGTTTGTACTTACTCATAGTAACAGAAAGAGACCCAGAGGAATAGAACAGGCAACCTTCTAAATGTGTCAAACGTCAAATTCTGTCTCTCTCTCGCATGAATTGATGCTCGATATCACTAGCTATCAGAGAGATGCAAATTAAAACCACAATGAGATACCACTTTATACCAGTCAGAATGGCCATCATAAACAAAGCAACAAACAGCATGTGTTGGAGAGGTTGTGGAGAAAAGCGGACCCTAGTGCACTGTTGGTGGGAGTGCAGACTCATACAACCACTATGGAAAACAGTATGGAATTTTGTAAGAAAACTAAAAATGAATCTACCTTTTGACCGAGCAATTCCACTGCTTGGATTATATCCTGAGAACCCTGAAACACCAGTCCAAAAGAATTTATGCATCTCTATGTTCATAGCAGCACAATTTACAATAGCCAAGTGTTGGAAGCCACCTAGGTGCCCATCAGTAAATGAACGGATCAAAAAACTGTGGCACATTTACACAATGGAATTCTATGCTGCAGAAAGAAAGAAGGAGCTCCTACCCTTTGTGATAGCATGGATGGAACTGGAGAGCATTCTGCTAAGCAAAATAAGGGAGGCAGTGAAAGACAAATACCATATGATCTTACCATTAACAGGAACCTAATCAACAGAACAAAGAAACAAGCAAAATATAACCAAAGACACTGAAATTGAGAACAGGCTGACAGTCACCAGAGTGGGGAGGGGAGGAAATTTCAGGGGAAAAGGGGTAGGGTTTAGAGCAACAAGTATAAAGGACACATGAACGAAAACAATGGGGGGTAGAAATGGGAGGGCGGTGGGGAGAGCTGGAGTGGTGGGCTGGGGAGGGAGTAAAAGACAGAAAACTCTACAAGATCAACAATTAAAATAAAAATTAAAAAAAGAAAACATAAAAAATTCTCTGTCTCCCAGCTCATCACCTGCTGTGCTATGGCTGACAGCAAACAGGTCACAAGAGTCATAAAGAGCACAGCAATGAGCAGGTGAACCATAGTGATCTGCTGAGCACCAGAGTGCTGGCCAGTGTTTAACTTAACCATCAATTCAGCTTTGGAAAGGAAGGGATATCATTCATCCCCATATGCAGATGAGGAGAGTCAGACTCAAGGGAAAGTCATTGTCCCAAGGTCCCCCAGCAGGTAGGGGACAGAAAAGCAAAGCCGTTTCAGATATCACTCTCTATAGAGCCACCAATATTTTCCTGTGAAGTTATGCTACTGCTCGAACTGGGTAAATCACTTTTCAGATCCCAATGCCAATTGAGAATGCAAGAGCCAGCTAAATCCTTTGAGTTCTTCCATCTTCTTCAAAGGAAGACACACATGCACACACAATTAAGACAGATACTAAGTGACTTCCCTGGCCCTGAGCTAGGTTCTTGCACACGACTGCCCTCATTGGACACAGAGGTCAATGAAATACTCATGGAATTGCAACAAGGTGGGCACTGAACTCAGCAGAGGTGAGTCCAGGGCAGACAGCTCCGCAACTGACCCACCAGACTCTCTGGGGATATACAACCTTCGGAATCACCTACAACAGCATGCCTAGCCTGTTGCTGTGCCTTGGCCAAGCAGACCCTTTGAAAAGTCTTTAAATGCTCTTAAGCAGGTGACTGCTTTTACAAAAGCTTCCACCAGGTAGCCAGGGGAGTTGCGGGACAGTCCTTGGATGAAAGGAAGGCTCACAGAGTGAAGAGCTCCGTGCTGGTCTGCTTCTGGATATGTTAGTCAAAGCATCTGTTGGTTGTTCTCCACTGGCCAAAAGGCAAACATTTGTTTTGTTGGAAGGAAACACTTCCATTTTAAAGTGTTCACGGAGGGAACCATCATCTGAGAGGAAGCTTCCTTCCACTTGGGTACCTGGAACTGTGGCCTCCTGTCTCCCACTGTACTACCCCTCTGAGGCTGGCTTGTTGACAGTCACTGGTTTGCTACAGCAGATGCTCTGACTTTACAATAATGTTACACTCATCAAAGATGGGGGTTGAGTACTTTTCTACTCTCCTCACCTGCATGAATAACTGATCTGTGTAGAGCATTTTTATAAAGAAAATCATTACAGTCTAAAAAGTGACTGCCACATATTTCAAGAATACGTTGAAAGTTTTCTTTCCTGTGACTTCTTTGTAAATCCTCCCCTGAAGATATGTTTGTTGATCTTAGAGAAAGTGGAAGTGGGAAAGAGAAAGAGAAACATGGATGTGAGAGAAACACTTTGATCGGCTGCCTCCTCTGCAAGCCGCAACCAGGGATCGAACCTGCACCCTTTTGGTGTACTGACGATGGTCCAACCAGCTGAACCACCTGGCCAGGGCTTTCCTGTGACATATGATGGACAAGAAACTTTTACTCTTGTGCTGTGCTTCTTCATAGTACAGTGCTGATTGGTGGCTCTATCCAAATTGTTTCACTCTATTGAGTGTCCCTAAATGGCTCTTAATTAAGCTCTTTCTAACAAACTCCAGGCCACTAAACAGACTCAGACAGAAGCTAAATTAAGGTTACCAATAAAATCCTCTCAGTAGGAGCCACGTCGGGGTAGCCCTACAGCGACTCTGCAAAGACACTGCAACCATGCTCAACACACAGGCTAATGTTGACTTGTGAGGCTGGAGTCACATAACTTATAATTAGTTGATGTTTTCATAAAAATTTGAAAGCTAAATCTTCTTCGTATGACATTTATTTTGACTCATTGAAATCACTGACTTTCCACCCAGATTTTAATATTTTGTGACTGAAAGGACAATTGTTGGGATGGGATTTACGTTCCACCCCTTGTGCCATCACGAATTTTGTTTCTTTACATTTAGAAAATCCATTGCTTTTTTACTTTCTTCCACATCCTAGGTGGTCTAAAACAATCTTCTATAACAAGAGTGGTATATCTTTCTATATACAAGTCATATTTTCCTATAATTGCTGTACAGAGTAATGATATCCGAGTAGAAAGGGGAAAAAAAGCACCATGGTCTATGTCATAGGTTCTATACCAAATATTCCATAAGTAATTCTGGCAAATAAAATAGAAAATGATATGGTCAGGACAAGCTACTGAAAAACGGTGTAGAGCTTCTGCATCACTGCATCCTCAGCAGAAGCTAATAAATGCTCATCTCTGCTCCTCACTCACCTCACTGCTCCTCCTCAGCTCATTTTCCTTGGTCTGACTTGCCTGTAAGGCCTGTTGGGTTTGGCCCAAATGTTGCTTCAGCTCTTCCAATTCTCTTTCAACCTGGTGCTTTCCTGATGTGACCTACAGAGAGAAAAATAAGGGCAAGTTTAGTTGTCCATTGATTACTTTGTAAATCATCATGTCTTCTTCTATAATATAAGAGTCACTGAATAAAAAAACTGAGGCCCTTTGGTGGGTTGAGACTCTTGCTGTGAAAGACATGGGTCCGACTGCAGGCTTCTCAGTTAGAGTGTCATGATGTGACTGGCACGTTAAGATCCATCTGGCCGCTGGTTGTAAAGAGACGGAGGAAGAAGTGCAGAGCAGAGAGACAAGCTGGAGGCAAGAACAGTAACCCAGGTGGGGCATGACATGGTCTGAGGCCCTACACAGCCATGGAGGTGGTGAAAGTAGTCACATTCCATGTAAAATAAAGACAGACGTAAAGCCAGGTGTCTTCTCAGAAGGGAGGTATGGAGCACATGAAGGGTTTCTTGGGTAGCGGACGACACTCTACCCCAACACAGATAATGGATATAAGAGAGCATGCCCAATAATCATTTATCATTAAACACTTATTCTATAGACATGGTGTTTCATCACAAGAGTTTAAATGTGCAAGATTTCTGGGCCAGATGCAGGCGGAGGTAGATACACTTTGCTCTCTCTCACAACCGAAACAAAACAACAACAAATTTACAAGAAAAACCCACCAAAACTGCCACAAAATCAAACTGTATGGAAGTCAGACAACCAAGGAGTTAAAGAAGCAGCATTCATTCAGACTGCTAGGAGGGGTGGAGATGGGCAGCTGAGGTGGAGAAGACGCGTGGTAAGGTGGCAGCTGGAGGACCAGAAAAGCAAGGTAGTGGCCAGGGGACCTAGGGGTCCCATATCTGTGTGTGGATAAACTGGAAGAAACATCTGGGGAGCCAGACAGACCTCTCAACCCTGAGTTCCAGAGCAGGGGAATGAACCCTTAAAACCTCTGACATTCAAACCTTTGGGGATGATTTGAGCACAGGAGACACTCCCAGCCTTACAGGAGAGTTTGTTACAGTTACCCACAGGGTCCCAGAATGCCCACAAGCCCAAACACCCAGGAATCGGTACCAAAAGGGCCCAATTGTCCTGTGGAAAGCAGGGGAGGTGTCTGAAAGCCAGCTGAGAGCCAAGAAAGCAGCATTGTTCCCTTTCGAAGAACAACCTGACTTACAGTGCCACAGTGCAGGGACGGGGTTGCCCTGCCCTGGTGAATACCTAAGGTTGGGCCCCTTAGAACAAAACAGCATGGTGATACAAAAAAGTTGGCCAAAATGAAAGAACAGATCAAAGGTCCAAAAATAGCATGAAGGGATGAAGAGATAACCAACCAGAGTTCAAAACACTGGTAACTGGCATGCTCACATAAATGGTTGAGCATGGTGGCCAAAAAGAGGAAGAGGTGAAAGCTATGCAAAGTGAAATAAAGGAGAATATAAAAGGACTAACATGACAGGAAGGACATTGGTACACCAATCAATGATTTGGAGTAAAAGGAAGAAGTAAACTTTCAACCAAAATAGAATGAAGAAACAAGAGTTCAAAAAATAAAAATGAGGAGAGGCATAGGAACCTCTAGGACACCTTCACACATTTCAACATTCGAATCATAGAGGAACCAGAAGGAGAAGAAGAAGAGCAAGAAACTGAGAACTTATTGGAAAAAATAATGAAGGAGAACTTCCTTAATCTGACAAAGGAAATAGACTTCCAGCAAGTCCACGAAACCCCATGAGTCCCAAAGAAGGGGGACCCAAAGAAGCACTCAAAATGGCACATCATAAGTACATTACCCAAGATCAAAGAGAAGGAGAGAATCTTAAAAGCAGCAAGTTGAAAGGACACAGTAACCTACAAAGGAGTTCCCCTAAGATCATCAGCTGATTTCTGTAAAGAAACCTTGCAGGCAAGAAGTGGCTGGAAATAGGAAGGCCTTATATGCAAGATTACTCTCTTCAGCAGAGCTATGATTTAGAAGGCAAGCGTAGATAAAATGCTTCCCAGATAAGGTCCAGTTAAGGAGTTCATCACCACCAAGCCTTTATTATATGAAAGGTACAAGGGACTTATCTAAGAAAAAGAAGATGATCAAAATATGAACAGTAAAATGACAATAAAGTCACAACTATCAAGGAGTGAACCTAAAAACAAAAGCAAAACAAACTAAGCAAACAACAAGAAGAGGAGCAGAATCACAGAAATGGGGATCACGTGGAGGGTTATCAGTGTGAACGGGGGTAGGAGAATGGGGGAACAGGTACAGGGAATAAGAAGCATAAATGGTAGGTACAAAAAGGACAGGGGGAGGTTAAGAATAGTACAGGAAATGGAGAAGCCAAAGAACTTACATGCATGACCCATGGACATGAACTAAAGGGAGGGGGAATGCTAGAGGGAATGGGGGTGCCAGGTGCAGGTGGAAAAAGGGGAGAGAAATGGGCCAAGTGTAATAGCTGAATCAATAAGATATTTTTTAAAAAAGTTTCAGTGTGCTGTATGTAATGTACACACATACACCCATACACACATGGGCGTGCATGTAAATAAATAAAAGTAGACTCGGCTGAGTTGTAATGACTCACTTTGGGGTATGGGAGAAAAAGGAGAGTTGAAGATGACAGGTAGCACTTGGCCTGAGCAATGTGAAGACCACAGCGGACATTTCATGGGATGATGAGAAAGTTGAAGGGAGGAGCAAGACTGAACTAGCAGCTCGAGTTCCAGGACCGGCGACTGAAGAGTCAGATGCCTTTCAGAAATGCCGAGTGGAAATGTCAGACACACACTCGTGAGTCTCAAGTTCAGGACTGATGCCCTGGCCGGAGATATGAGCATGGCAGCCATCATCACAGAGAGAAAACCTAAAGCCACAAGCTGGATGACTCATTTTTGAAGTGAGTGCTAAACAAGCAAGCTGACATAATTTTCAGGGCTTGGACTGTTTTAGGGCATGATGGCTTGGGAGAGCTCCCACGTGGTGGTGACGTCCCCACCAGGTTCTTGGTCCAGGGATCTCACCAAGAAGCAGAATGTCAGAGAGCTCCACAGACCCTGGCATCTGAGAGCCTCACTCCTCACTCTCTCACTGTCCTCTTCTGCAAATGAGAGAAGCCAGAGACAGACACCTTCCCTCTGTTCTCCTGTTCAAAAGTAAGGAGTGTGAGGCTGGAACATTTGTCCCTCCAAATCACCCAGGTCAGCTGTGGGACAGAACCAAGGTGTCCAAGGACAAGGAGCGGGAACGAAGTGAGGAGCACCTACTTTATCCAGCTCTGCCTGCAGGATGTTGCGAGCGTTCTTGGCCTCCTGCAGCTCCCGTGTGAGCCTGCCTTTCACCTGTGAGCTCTCTCTGTACAAGATTTGGAAGGCGCGCTGTTGACAGGAGAGCTCCTGGAAAGCAAAATACATACTCTCAGCACTGACGATGGTCCACCAACAGGGTCCAGGGTGACACAGTTGTCCCGTGGAATGTGTGATGGTGGAGCCAGAGACAACATGGAGCCTAGCTGACCATCCACTCCGAGATCAACGTCAGCAGCCTGAGCAGAGGTCCCAGTCACCCAATCCTGGTCTCCAAGGGCCAGGACAGGACTCCACCTGTTGACCACACCACCACTCTGAAATCAGTCAACTCTGTTTGAAGTATCCAGGGGCAAAAGAGAGCACAGCTGAGCTACAGCTGTCACAGCTTAGCTGAGAAATCAAACGCACTCGAAAATGGAGTTTGAAATTTCAAATACCATACACCACTTCAGATTGACAATGATGCAAAATATATGTCAACACTGAGCTTGGATAAATGCATAAGGACACCCAAGTAACATTTGCAGTCACTTTTCCTTTGAAAAGTGTGCTTGTGTATTTTTAGTAGTTATTGGGTTTGGTTTTTTTCTCCTCTCACGCTATTGCTACACCAGGTGCTAGCAGCTTTGGCACTACTCATATTTTGGGCTGGGGACAATGCCTTTCTTTAACGGACTGTCCTGTATTATAGGATGTTTACCAGCATCCTGGCCCTTAGCCACTAAGTGCTAGTAGCCCCCCACTCCCCTATCCCAGTTGTGACAATAAATAAATGTCCTCAGATATTGCTAAAGATCCCCTGGGAAGAAAAAAATCACCCTTTGTCTCTGGCTGGAGGGACTCAGTTGGTTGGAACATCTTCCTATGAACCAAAGGGTCACAGGTTCAATTTCCGGGGTGGAGCACATGCCCCGGTTATGTGTTTGGTAAGCAGTTAGGGCAAAGGCAAGAAGCAACTAATCTGTGCTTCTCTCTCACATGGATGTTTCTCCCCTTTCTCTCCCTCACTCTCTCTGTATACCAATGGGCATGTCCTCCCATGAAGTTCAAACAAAATCAGCCCTGCTTGAAAAACACCACTCTAGACTATAAAACCCACGGTCCTAAGTTCCCCCCTTTCACCCAGGAACTAGCAGAATGCATGGTATCTCATTTGCTCCAGAAATAATAGCTGCCATTTTTCAATACTTGTTTTACCAGGGCGTCGTTCTCTAAGTGACGTAAGTGTCTAACTGCTAGCCTGTACGACCTGAAACTAATGGAATACTAAATGTCAACCAGAATGAAAGCGGAAAATTAATAAAAAAAATCCTGAAATGGATTTCTCCAGGAGGCAGAATGATTTCCTTCTGGGTAATTCTCTGCATCTTGCCAAATGGGTGTAAGTCATTCTGTGAGACACACCATAAAGGAATGGACAGTTCAGTGCCTACGTGAGGCTGTGTGGGACCTAGACAAGCTCCAATCTACAGTCACTCTCATTGGAAGTCCGCAGACCCTCCACCCACAGGACACACTGTCAGGCCAACTTACCTCCTGCAGGCAGCTGTCCCTCCTGAGAAGCATCCTCAGCCCTAACCTGTCTGCCGTCTTCATTCCCCACTTACTTCATCGACTACTGTTCTAAAGTATTTGCCAGCCCACAGGCTTTCAAATCAGACAGAGAGTGGCATACAATTTCCTTCACAACAGAAATGGTTCAAAGGAAGAAATGGGACCTCTTCCTACTGTGAACAACAATCTCAAACAAACCGGAAAACATGGATGGAAAGGAACATTCTGACCGCTCGTTTCTTCTCCAATCAAAACCTGAAAGACTCAAAGTTTGAAGGGAAACACAGGGACCTTTTCCTCACCCAGCATTTCCCTAGTAGGACTTACCAAGTGATGACACGTGGTGGCTCCTCCTCTCTCACGAGGACACCGAGACACTGCAGACAAACGCCTCATGGACCTATGCACCTTACCTCTTGAAACTGTTTTCCTTTTAACTTGAGTTTCTGTTCCAGAGAACATCTGGAATTTTCTGCATTCTGTCGATAAAAGCTCAAATCTTCAGTCAGTTTTTTCAGTTTTTGTTCCAATGCAGTATACTAACAACAAATAAAAATGCACAGTAGAAAACAAAGTGTCAAGGAAAGAATTCATATTTCCAACATTAGGAAAATTAGGCCCAAGTTCTGGTTCAATTTAGCATTGTGTTCTGACATTTTTATTTCATATAATGTTGGCTTTAAACTATTAGCCCTATAGGAAAACCACAATAATGATTTTAGTACACATAACGTTGCTATTTGGGAAACAGGAGCAAGAATGTAAGGGCTAGACCATTGAAATACTTCCTAATGTGCACTATAAAAAAGACCTCAGTGCTTCAGAAGAAAGGTTCATCGAACGTTTCGCTGCATTGTTCACATGAAAATGCAGTGCTGTTCATGAAAGTTACAGGCTGCCAAATAATCAGAGGGTTCCCATTACTCTCAAGGGCTAGTCTTTTTGAGCATAATGCATTCTGTGACAAACTGTAAATACTGTAAGGCTTCTTTCCACAGTGATCTCGCTTTGCCATTTGAAATTTCTGGAGGTTCACAGTGCTGCAGAGAATATCACACCTGGTTTTTAACCAAGCTGTCATGAACGACACCAAGAACCTTCTTTTGTCCTTTCACAGAGCCATTCTTCCTTAAAATTGTCCTTTAAACATGAACTACATCAAAATTGAGGATGCTCTTGTCAAACTAAATGGAGCCAAGTGGTCTGAAATCTTCCAGTGCTGAAACCCATTCCTCTCTCTTCCCCGTGGTGCCCACATCCTGAAACTGCACCCACAAAACAACTCTGAAATCCCAGGGAGGAGTCAGGGCTGGTCCTGAGGGTGGGAGCGAACTGCCTGGTCCAGAAAGAAATGCACCCCAATTGGGTAAATCCCTCTACTAATGTATTCTCCTGAGACTCATCATAGTCCCATTTAGAACTATTACAAATAGTAGGAATGGAACAGAAAATTCACTGGAAAAGAGAACACTATGTAATACCTTGCCAGAATACCAGTCAAACACCAATCATTAACTCAGCAAAGATTAAAAGATCAAGGCTGGTCATAAATGACTACACGGTTATACAAATATCAAAAATTTAAAAATGTCAATTTCAAAACATAAAATATTAACCCAGTGGTTCAAATTAATATCCACTGCCTTGGATATTAAGACACCTTTGTCATTATCCTTCATTTTCTTGAATTTCAAATCACCAAGGAAAAGTAGTACAACAAATTCTTTATAATAGGCATGAATGCAGTAAACATTGATTGTATGCCTGCTAGATGTCCAACAATGTGCTAGGTACTGGGGATACAGCAGTAAAGAATTCAGATGAAAGTCAGCACCCACTAAGACTAGAATTTTGGGTGTCAGCCAATGTGAGGGGGAAAACCCCACAGGTGGTGTGGTAGATGACTGAGCTCTTTGCTTCCTCTGCTGGCCCCTTTTCAAACTGCAAGTTATTCCTTGAAAGGATCTCAGAATCAACAATTTTGTTCTTCCTAGAAACAGTGGGTTAAGCAAGAGCTTTCAGGAGGTTCTATTTATACTTGATTTAAAGTTTTAGTAGACGCAGCTGCCACCATCAGGGACACGGACAAATGCTAAATGTTTGCAACCAAAGAAAAGAAAGGGGGAAACGATGAGGCATGGAAGTTAAAAAACAGGACTCTGTGGTTGTATTGCCTCAGGTAGAATCTTGAAATTGTCATTTTGAGTGTGTCCCCTTGGGTGAGTTGCTCAATCTGTCTGCCTTAATTTCCTCCTCCATTTAAAGATAGTAATGGGGGGAGAGAAGATGGCGGCATAGTAGGAGGGAGCAGATTTCACTTCCCTCTACACACGGGAGAAAAACCTGGCCGATCTACGGAAGAACAGAGTAGACAAGGAACAGTAACACAGCATATTTGAGAATAAGAGATCGAAAATTGTAGCGGACATTGAAAAACCAGTCGGTAAGGAGAGTACTTCAGAACAATAGGAGACTGGAGAGCAGGGCGGCTGAGGTCCCAGCCCAGCGCTCAGCCAAGCCTGCCCCAGGGCTCTAGGGAGGGAGCTGGGTCAGCTGCTGCAACCGGCTGGGAGATCTTAGTGACCACTGAGCGACTGCAGGCCTAGCGAAAGTGGTTGCCTCACGCCAGGTCATCGAGCGACTTTGAACTGTGTTTTCGTGGCGACAGAGAGCTCAGCAATCATAATCACCCTGTCTGCAGACCGAGGTGCGTGTGAAGTGAGACAACTGCATGAAAATAGACACCCACACGGGAACGCACACGGTCTCGGAATCATAGGCACTCGAGAAAGCATAGGCGTTGGCTACGGGAGACAGCTGTGGGATCATAGTCGCCAGTGCACGGGCGGGTGCGTGAACGCAGACAGCTTAGGGCCTTAGGTGCAGGCATGAGATGGCTATGGGAGCATAGGCCCCAACCCACCACAGAAAGCTGCACAGGCGCCAACGCAGGCGGCTGCACGCCACCGGAGAACCGAGCTCACACCCATAAACTCGGAGAAGTGTGTGCACACCAGGAGGTTCAGAACGCAGGCTGGAAGCCCTGGAGGGAGAGGTGCCGTTCTAATTTTGGGGACCGTATTAACTCTGGGGACCATAGCACAATGATGACTAAGTACTGAACACAGAGCAAAGCAATACGATCACCCCTCGGCCATTGCAGCCAGCAAGACCAGAAGAACCAGCTCAGCAAGTTTGAAAACAACAAGAGTTTTTGTTTGTTTTTGTTCCTTTTTTCTTTTCTTTTCAGTTTTGGTTTGGGGTTTCTTTTCTTTTCCTTTTTTGATTGTTTGTTTGTTTGTTTTTTGTTTCACTTTTTTTTCTGTTTGTGTGCCTGTCAATATAATTGTTTTTACTTACTACTTCTTTATTATTTTTATCTTCTTTTTTACTCCCCAACTCCTTTTGCCTCTCTTTACTTCTTTCTTGTTTTATTCCCTCTTCCTTTCTTTCCAATTTTATCTCTTCTACCTTCCTCTTTTTTTTCTTTCTTCTTCTTTCATTTTCCCCCACTCTTTTCTTCTTAAATACCCACGAGGGAGACAAAAAACAAACAAACAAACCTTGAACTGTGAGAAAAAACAGAGCTAGTCGCAAAAAGAGGGTATCCCAGCTGATGAGACAGTGGAAGCTGTGAACAACAGCATATCCAAAGGAGAATCCACCACTGAATCTCACAGGTATTCTACCACAGAAGGTCACACCACAAACCCAGGGAGCCAGAAAAGATCAATTTAAGAAGTTGAGGCTAACAACAAGAGTCTTACAAACAATGAGAAGACAAAGAAACAATTCCCAAATGAAAGGAAAGGAGGAAGCTCCAGAAAGAATGCTAAATGAAATGAAGGAAACTCAACTATCAGATATTGAGTTCAAAGCAATGGTTGTCAGGAAGCTCCATGAGCTCTCAATGAGCTACCAGAAACTACAGGGAAGATATGATGAACTCACTGCAAACTATATCAACATGAAAAAGGAAATAGAAACTATCAACAAGGGCCAAGAGGAAATGAAGAATACAGTTTCTGAACTGAAGAACACAGTAGAAGGAATGAAAAGCAGAATCGATGAAGCAGAAGATCGGATCAGTGAGTTGGAGGACAAAATATAAAAAAACACCCAGAATGAGCAAGATAAGGAAAAGAAGCTCAGAAAGAATGAAGAGCCTTTAAGAGAAATCCAAGACAACATGAAATGAAATAATATCTGTATAATAGGGATACCAGAAGGAGAAGAAGAAGAGCAAGGGATAGAAAACCTATTTGAAAAAGTAATGATGGAAAACTTCCCTAATTTGGTGAGAGAAAAAGCCACACAAATTCAGGAAACACAGAGAGTCCCAATCAAGAGGAACCCAAAGAGGCCCACTTCAAGACACATCATAATTAAAATGGCAAAATTCCAAGACAAAGAGAGAATCTTAAAGGCAGCAAGGGAGAAAAAAGAACTAACATACAAGGGAGCCCCAGTAAGACTAGCAGCTGACTTCCCAAAGGTAAGGCTCCAAGCCAGAAGAGAATGGCAAGAGATATTCCAAGCAATGAGAACCAAAGGCCTGCAACCAAGACTACTTTATCCAGCAAGGCTTTCAATCAAGATAGAAGGCCAAATAAGGAATTTTCCAGACAAAAGAAGTCTAAAAGAATACACCTCTACCAAACCAATTCTGCAAGAGATACTAAAGGGACTGCTTTAAGGGACGAAAGGAAAAGACAGAGAGAGAACAAAAGAGAGGAACACAGGTACGAAAATGTCATTAAATAAATACCTATCAATAATAACCTTAAATGTAAATGGATTAAATGCTACAATCAAAAGACATAGAATAGCTGAATGGATAAGAAAGCATGACCCACACATATGCTGCCTACAAGAGACCCATGTCAGGACAAAAGACCTGCACAGACTCAAAGTGAAGGGCTGGAAACAACTTTTCCAAGCAAGTGGACGGGAAAAAAAAAGCTGGGGTAGCAATACTTATATCAGACAAAATAGACTTCAAAAGAAGAGCCATAAAGAGAGACCCAGAAGGTCACTTCATAATACTCAAGGGAAGAATCCACCAAGAAGACATAAACATTGTAAATATATATGCACCCAATGGAGGAGCACCTAAATACATCAAGAAAATCTTAGAGGACTTCAAGAAAGATATTGACTGCAACACAATTATAGTAGGGGATTTTAACGCCCCATTGTCAAAAATGGACAGATCTTCCAAACAAAATATCAACAAAGATATTGTGGCATTGGACACAACTCTAGAGGGAATGGACTTAACTGATATCTATAGAGCCCTTCATTCCAAAGAAACTAAATACACTTCCTTTTCAAATGCACATGGAACATTTTCAAAGATACATCACATGATAGGATGCAAAACAAGCCTCAACAAATTCAATAAAATTGAAATCATACCAAGCATTTTCTCTGACCACAAGGGACTGAAAGTAGAAACCAACCCCATGGGAAAAAACCCAAACTTCAAAATCATGAAGATTGAATAGCATGCTATTAAACAATGAATGGGTCAAGAATGAAATTAGGGAGGAAATCAAAAAGTTTCTGGAAACAGATGATAATGAGCTCACATAGACCCAAAATTTATGGGACACAGCAAAGCTAGTCCTAAGAGGGAAGTTTATAGTGATACAGGCCTACCTAAAAAAGATAGAAACATCTCAAACAAACAACCTAACCCTACGCCTACAAGAACTCGAGGATCAAGAACAAAGGCAGCCCAGAGAAAGTAGAAGAAAGGAAATAACCAAGATCAGAGCAGAATTAAATGACATAGAGACTAAAAGCACAATTCTAAAGATCAATGAATCCAGGAGCTGGTTCGTTGAAAACATCAACAAAATCGACAAGCCTTTAAGCAGGCTCATCAAGAAAAAAAGAGAGAGGACTCGAATAAACACAATCAGAAATGAAAGAGGAGAGATTACAACTGACACCGCAGAAATACAAAGGAGTGTAAGAAATTACTATGAAGAAGTGTATGCCAAGAAATTGGAAAACCTAGATGAAATGGACAAGTTTCTAGAGAAATATCATCTTCCAAAACTCAGTGAAGAAGAAACAGAAAGCCTGAACAGACCAATAACAGCTGATGAAATGGAAGCAGTAATCAAAAAAACTCCTGACACACAAAAGCTCTGGACCAGATGGTTTCACAGGAGAATTCTACAAAACATTTAAGGAAGAGCTAACCCCTATCCTTCACAGACTATTCCAAAACATTCAAAATGATGGAAGACTCCCAAACTCTTTTTAGGAAGCCAGCATCATTCTAATCCCAAAACCGGATAAAGACACAACAAAGAAGGAGAACTTCAGGCCAATATCTCTGATGAACATAGATGCTAAAATCCTCAACAAAACATAGGCAAACCACATCCAACAATATATTAAAAAGGTCATACACCATGACCAAGTGGGATTCATCCCAGGGATGCAAGGATGGTTCAACATTTGAAAATCAGTAAATGTAATTCATCACATAAACAAAAGCAAAGACAAAAATCACATGGTCATATCAATAGATGCAGAAAAAGCATTTGATAAAGTACAACACCCATTTATGATAAAAACACTCAGCAAAGTGGGAATAGATGGAGCATGCCTCAACATAATAAAGGCCATATATGAGAAACCTACAGCCAACATCATACTCAATGGGCGCAAACTAAAATCTTTTCCACTAAGATCAGGAACAAGACAAGGTTGTCCACTTTCACCACTTCTGTTCAATATAGTATTGGAAGTCTTAGCCACAGCAATTAGACAAGAAAAGGAAATAAAAGGCATCCAACTCGGAAAGGAGGAAACAAAATTATCATTGTTTGCAGATGACATGATAGTGTAAATAGAAAATCCTATAGGCTCAGCCAAAAAACTGCTCGACCTAATGAATGAATTTGGCCAAACAGCCAGATACAAAGTCAATATCCAGAAATCAAAGGCATTTTTGTATACCAACAATAAAACAACAGAAGCAGAAATCAAGAAAAAAAATCCCATTTGTGATAGCAAAAAGAAAAATAAAGTACCTAGGAATAAACCTAACCAAGGTGGCAAAACCCCTGTATGCAGAAAACTACACGACACTGAAGAAAGAAATCAAGGAAGACACAAACAAATGGAAACACATACCATGTTCATGGATCGGAAGAATTAACATCATCAAAATGTCCATACTTCCCAAAGCAATTTACAGATTCAATGCAATACCTATCAAAGTACCAATGGCATATTTCACAGACATAGAACAAACACTTCAAAATTTATATGGAACAATAAACGACCTAGAATAGCTGCAGCAATCTTGAGAAAGAAGAGCAAAGTAGGAGGGATCACAATACCTGATACCAAACTGTATTACAAGGTCACTGTAATCAAAACAGCCTGATATTGGCATAAAAACAGGCACCTGGACCAGTGGAATAGAACAGAAAGCCCAGAAGTAAACCCAAGTCTCTAGAGTCAATTAATATTCGACAAAGGGGTCAGCAACATAAAATGGAGTAAAAATAGCCTCTTCAGCAAATGGTGTGGGGAGAACTGGAGAGCTATATTCAAAAAAAAAAAAATGAAATTTGAGCATCAACTTACACCATACACAAAAATAAATTCAAGGTGGATAAAAGATTTAAATATAAGCCGTGACACCACTAAAGTCCTAGAGGACAATATTGGCAGGAAAATCTCAGATATTCCACGCAGCAACATTTTTACTGATATGTCCCCTAACGCAAGGAACATAAAGGAAAGAATAAACAAATGGGATCTCATCAAAATAAAAAGGTTCTGCACGGCCAAAGAAAACAGTATTAAAATAAAAAGAGAACCGATGGTGTGGGAAAACATATTTGCCAATGATACCTCAGACAAGGGTGTAATCTCCCAAATATACAAAGAACTTACACGACTCCACTCTAAGAAGACAAGCAAACCAATTAAAAAATGGGCAAAGGACTTGGGCAGACACTTCTCCAAGGAGGACATACCGAAGTTCCAGAGACACATGAAAAGATGGTCGATATTGCTAGCTATCAGAGAGATGCAAATTAAAACCACAATGAGATACCACTTTGCACAGGTCAGAATGGGTGTCATAAACAAAGGAACAAACAGCAAGTGTTGGAGAGGTTGTGGAGCAAAGGAGACCCTAGTACACTGTTGGTGGGAGTGCAGACTGGTACAACCACTATGGAAAACAGTATGGAACTTTCTAAAAAAACTAAAAATGGATATACCTTTTGACCCAGCAATTCCACTGCCTGGATTATATCCTAAGAACCTTGAAACACCAGTCCAAAAGAACTTATGCATCTCTATGTTCATAGCAGCACAATTTACAATAGCCAAGTGTTGGAAGCCACCTAGGTGCCCATCAGTAAATGAACAGATCAAAAAACTGTGGCACATTTACACAATGGAATTCTATGCTGCAGAAAGAAAGAAGGAGCTCCTACCCTTTGTGACAGCATGGATGGAACTGGAGAGCATTATGCTATGTGAAATAAGCCAGGCAGTGAAAGACAAATACCATATGATCTCACCTTTAACAGGAACCTAATCAACAAAACAAAGAAACAAGCAAAATATAACCAAAGACATTGAAATTGAGAACAGGCTGACAGTCACCAGAGGGGGGATGGGAGGGAATTTCAGGGGAAAAGGGGAAGGGTTTACAGGAACAAGTATAAAGGACACATGGACAAAAACTATGGGGGGTGCAACTGGGAGGGAGGTGGAGAGGGCTGGGGTGGCTGGCTGTGGCGGGCTGGGGTGGGAATAAAAGACAGAAAGCTGTACAAGATCATCAATTAAAATAAAACATAAGGATGGAAGAAAATAAAGTTTTAAAGACGACATCCAGATATTGCGGATGCACAATGACGTCGGAGTAGCTGACCACTAGATGTCACGATGTGCCATAACATTCTAAACGAGCACCCAGGGCTCAAGTCCCTGAATATCTGCAGCACAGGACCCTGACAGTCAGTGTTCTGGGCGTGAGGCTGTCACCTGTACACTGTGAGTGGTGAACTCCAGGCTTCCACAAGCCCTAAGACTTTGTTTCTATGTGACTTCATCAGCTTTGTGTCCAACGTGGTTCATAAATGCTTGGGAAAGAAGCATACCGGACACAGCAGATGTTCATGAAGAATATGGCATTGACCAGGCCATATTGTCCTTACAGGCAAGACATGGAAAGGTAGACTGAATTTTTAGTTAGGTGGATTGTAGCTCAGGGAAAAATGAAATCCATAAAGCACTGAATGAACAAGTTTGAAGAACCTGGAGGGATGACTAAGAGAAAGAAAGCAGAGCTGTGGCCTCAGCACTCAGCACCATCTTACTCAAATATCAGGATTCATGATGCAGTCAGAAGAGACTTCAGCAGGCATGTAAGCTAGAACAAAGACTCAGTGTTCTTGTCACATCAAACTGACAACACAAAATGTGAAAGGGTAAGTGTGATTCTTATCCAGGGGAAAGACTGAGCTAGTGGGAATGCAACTGAGAATGAGCTTAGTGGACAAAGAGCTAGTGTAACAGTAACTACTAATATCAGTATAAGTTCATCTGTCCCAAGCACTATGTTAAACCTTCATGGAAATTCCTGCAATCTCTACAAGACTCCTATGACACAGGCTTCATTAACATCATTTTATTGATTAGGCAACTGAGGCTCAGAACAACATACAAGTGGGATGTAGCTCTAAGGAACAATACAACTGGGATGTGGGAGAGCCAGAACTGAAATCCAAGTCTTTTTAACTTGCAAAATCAACTCGGACGGCACAAGACGATACATATATTGATGAAGGCCGGCCACGGTCCCTTTGACCCCCGCCACTGCACCCTCATCCATCTGATCAGTCCTTCTCAAGAACTGCTCTGTGCAAAGCACTGCACTAGCAGAATGTCTGAAAATGAACCCCCACTACCACATCCAGAGAGACAAAATGGATGTGCATTTCCCTACACCTCCCATCAAGAACAACTAGAAACTCTGGCCATTACATCAAAACAGGCATAAGAAAACTCTAAAAGGAGAGAAGACTGATTGACTGCAGACTTTGGGCCCAGGGGGAACACTTCACTGATACTAATAATACCCTGAGGCAGTACCTTGCAGGAAAGCCCAGGAAAGCAAGACATTCTCAGAAAAAGGAATACTAAGGCAATCTGTGGCCCACAGAAGTGTTAAGGGAAGTTTTCTAAATAGGAAATGCTGAAAGGAAGAAGTTGGAAAGGAACTGGGAAAGAAGAGGAAGGGAGTATATATCAATATAATAGGCATTCCTTCCCTTCTTCAGTTGACAGTTGAAGCAAAAGTGAAAATGATGTCTGATATGATTCCACATATATGTAGAGAAATACTTAAAATTCCATTAGAAATAGAGAAAGATAACGAATGAATAGACAAGTAAATTTTCTATATTTTGTTAGAGCTGGTAGAATGACAACACCAATAGACTGTGATAAGCTGTGTGTACTCATGATGGGATGTCTAGAAAATCACTGGAAAGGCTCTCCAAAAAGTACATTCAGAATCACCATAGCTAAACAATAATGGAATTTCTAAATACATGCAACTAACCCTCAGGAAAGCAGGAAGAAAGAAAACAGATGGAAAGAAAAGAAATAGGAAACAAAAAATAAGATGGCAGACTTAAACATGAACTATCAATGATTACATTAGGTGCAAAAAGTCTAAATTCACTAATGAAAAGAAAGATGGTAAAAGAGTGGATTAAAAATATACCCAAATGTAGGCTGTCTACATCAAACTCATTTCAAGTATAATAATATAAATAGGCTGATAGTAAAAAGACAAAAAGAAATGTATCACAGCAACATTAATGAACAGAAAGGCAAAGTGGCTATATTACTATCAGATAAGGTAGACTTCAGAATACAGGAAATTACCAGAGACACCAAGGGTACTATATAAGGGTCAACCCACCCAGACTACATAGCAAACCTAAATGTATATGCACCTAACAATGGAGCTACAATGTATGGAAAGGAAAAGCTGATAAAACTGAAAGGAGAAATAAGCAAATGAACAATTGTGGGGTGCTTTCAGCATCCCCGTCTCAACAACTGATAGACCTAGACAGAAAATCAGCAAGGGTTTAGAATTCAACAATACCATCAACCAACAGGAGATAATGTGTTCTAGAACACTCGACCCAATGACAGTATGCATTTTTTCAAAGTGCCCATGAAAAATGTATCAAATCGACCATATCCAGGGCCATAAAACAAACCTGAACAAATTTTAAAGCCTGGGGATCCTAGAGTATGTTCTCTGCACATAATGGAGTCAAATGAAAAATCATGAAAGGAAAGAGGAAATTCTCCAAACACTTGGAAGCTAAACAAATTATTTCTAAAGACTACATGAGTCCAAGGAAAAAATGTTAAATGCATTGAATTGAACAAAAAGTAAAATACAATATATCCAAATTGCAGAACATGGTTAAAGCAGTACTGGGAGGGAAATTGATAGCATTAAATGCCTCCATGAGAAAAGAAGAAGAGTCTCACATGAACCATCTAAATACCCCACTTCAACAACCTAGAAAAACAAGAAGAAAATGAATCAAAGCAAGCAAATGAAAAGAATCAAACAAAAATCAATCTCACTGAAAACAGAAAAATAAGAGAAGCAATGAACCAACGAGCTGATTTGTTAGAAAATCAATAAAAGAACAATGAAACTGGCAAATCTCTAGGAAGACTGACAATGAGAAAAAAGAGGAGACACAAATGTCAGTGTACCACCTGACACACAGGCATCAAAAAATAAGGAAATACTGCAAATATCTCCACATACATCAATTTGACAATTCAAGTGAAATGAATGATTTTCCTGAGAAACACAAAAGATCTCAGCTGATTCAATATGCAGTAAGTCATTTTAACACCAATGTCAATATTTTAAACTTGAATTTGTATTTTTAACACTCTCGAAACAGAGATCTCAAGGCCTAGATGGTTTCATGGAGAATTCTAAAAAATGTATAAAGAAATAACACAAACTCTACGCAATCTCTTTGAAACAGAAGAGGAAATATTTCCCATTTCATTCTACAGCGTTAATGTTATTGTAATGATCTCTGATACAAATACAAAACACAAAAAGAAAAAAGAAAAAGAAGATTGCTGACCAATATGCCCCATGAATATAGACACAAAAATCCTTAAGAAATTATTAACAAATAAAGTTCAGAACTATATCAAAAGAATTATACACCATGGCAAGTAGTGCTTATTCCAAGGATGCAAAGCTCCTGCAAATACTTAAAAAGCAATAGTGACAAGGCATTATTCCATAAAAATAAGTGCCAATCTTTGATTATCTTAAAATGCAGAAGATTATTTATTTTACAAGACAGAGAAATTCTGCCTACAAAAATAAATTGGACATAGAGGTAAGTGTAGATACTACATTGAATTTTACCTTCTGCATTAGAAATTTCTAGAGTTTATTGGGAGTCAATTTCTCAGGTCTGACAGGATTAAGTTTGCAAGTTTCTCTGTGATTCTGACAATGAGCCAAGTGTGAGAACCCCACAAACAAGAGGATGCCTGGAGAAAAGATCTCACTGCATCAAGAGCAGAGGGAAGGAGGTCACAGGAAGAGAAGCTTGGCAAGGGTATCGCAGAAGGTGAGTATGCCAAGCAGAAGGAGCCTGGGCTCAGAGAGAGATGAGGTTCAGGACACATCCAATAAGTATGGGTGGTCCTAGAAGATCATTCCTTTTTCCCTGCACTTGTCCTCAATACACCATGCTGTCTGTGACCTCTGTATCAGTGTCCCACCCCCATTAGGATGAAGTTCCATGAGGGCAATGACTGTTGTCTGATCCCTCACTGCTCCATCCCCAGGTACAGAAGAGCGCCTGACACATTGAGCAGTCTAGCGTGTTTGTCAAATCAGTCCGCGAACAAGTGAATAGGGAAAATAGAACAGCAGAGAGATAGGTCGGTGCCGAAGCAGCAACCTTTCCCCCACGCCCCCCACCCCCAAAAAATAAAATAACCCTTCAATGACAGGCCTTTGTTGGAGCTTTAAGATTAAGTACATACTGGATCTCAAGATTAGATCAATTGATTACACTCTATCATAATTCTAAAAATCTTTTAAAGCTCCATGACTTTAAGTCTCTTCTATGGGCCAGACAGAAAATGTGCCAGGTGCTGCATATCCATGACCTTAAACCTTCACCTTCTGAGATGTCAGAGGTGAGGGATCTGCTCAAGTCCCTTGACTGGGAAATAGTCAGTCCAGGACTTACCCCTCATCTCCCCAGCTCTAAAAGAACCTACTAGTTCTATGGCACCAATACTGCCTAGAATACCTGAAAAAGGTTCATTGCACTATTTCCCTCATCAACTGAATCATCAAGTTATGGTTTCTCAGAAACTGCATGGACAAAAGTGGGGATTTTGCAAATACTCATGAAAAGTCAAGTACCTTGGATAATGTCTGGTCATACTGTGCTGTCAGTCCGGCCCTACTTTTATCCAAAACTTTCTCTTTTTCACTTAATTCCATTTTTGCTTTGTCCTGTTGGAGCTGGAGTTCTGGCCGCTGATTCACTTGGACTTGCGTTTCTTTCTCTTGTCCTGGCCATCGTAGTTCCAGCTCACCGGCCTGGCTCCTTGGCTCTTAAATAGCAAACAAAACCCGCACTTCTATTAACATCTGCTTTCCACATCAAATTTACAACTACATTCAGATTGTATTATTTATGTTCCTCTGCTCTGAAATCTTTGATCAGACAAATAGAAGTCAAGACACATTAAACACAGGAGCTACTCTTATTGGATTTACTTTCAAAGTGTAGTTTCCATAGTTATTATTTATACTCATGCATCCTGTAGAAAGCAGGAGAAACCAATTTTCTTGTTATCACAGAAAACTTGGGAAAGAAAATGCTTTCCTAAAATTGTGAATATTATCAGATTGAGGCTGCAAAAATGCATCACCTATAAAACCTTTATTTCCATCACCACTTGGTTTCACGCTGGCAGACTAATACTTGTTTTCTGCAGACACCAAAGAAGTAAGTGATGAGCAGTGAAAACCTCACCCTCCCACCTCTTCCAGTAGTTTTATCTTCCAGTAAAGATTAAGGCAGCGGCAACCTTCTCTACTGCCAAAGTTCACCACCAATTTTTTTCTTGATGTTCCCCCCACATACACTAGCATTGGTTCCAAAGGTACTGGCAGTGTGAGAGTTCTCACCAGTGAACACCGATGGTCATTTTGGATATATCATTGCACTGGAAATGATCCTAGTCTGCAGAGTAGAGTCCAAACACCACCTGGTACCCTTGGCTGTCAGCTGCAGCCTGGGACAGTGGCCAAGGTCACAGGTTTGCTCCCAGATGGACAAGCTGGCTGCACAGAGCACAGCTGTTTTGCACACACATGCCACACCTCTGGCCCAAAGTGACCAGGACACAGGCTTGTTTCGTGGGGCACAGAAGGAGCCGGAGGAGAAGGGTGAGGAGTGTCAATTGTAACCAAGCTACTCACCCTGCTTCTGGAAGGACAAGTCAAAGGCATTCATCCTACCTTGGAAAGCTTCAAGGTCCCAGCTTATCAGGACAAATAAAGGTACCCTCCAAAATTGTCATATCTGTTCTCATTCTCACAAAGACAGTATTTCCATATCACCAGCCTGGGATGCTGACTACGGATGTGGCTAACAAAACCCATAGGCACTTTCTAGGACTAAAAATCCCTGGAATGACATCTCAAATTACCTCAGGAAAATGCCAACCTGATTGAGCTGAAAACATTACCTTGCCTCTGGGCGTTTTGTTGATCCAAAAGTTGAGAACTGCTAGAATTAACAAAGAAGCTGCTCTCAGCACCTCTTTGCCCTACTTGCAAAGTTGATGTACAACTCGGAGTCACTTCCAGTTTCTGGGGAAAGTGAGATGCAGAGTAACCTCTCCTAATGGGAGTCTGTAGAGCATCAGAAGAAAGAGGACTTGGGATGTGTTCGTGTTGCCATGGGAACAGAGACCTGGAGGCCTGGTGTCGGCTGATGTTCAGGTGTTTCATGGTATTTTGTGGAATCACCTGGCTGGCTTTCTGTAAAGACAGAAACTCTTTAGCAGCCTTTAGAAATCATAGTATTCAAGACTCTTTTCAAGTAGAACATAAAGCCATGTCAGCAGGTTAGCATTCCCACTGGGTACCGGGAAAGAACTTTCATCAAGTCAAGGGAACTATCAAGTCCCAAGGCCCAGTGAGATTTTCTTATGGTCAGACTTCAGCATTGAAGGGTTAAACCAGCACTGCTGAGACCCAATCTCTTCCATGTAGGCTGATTTTTTGTATTTTTTTCCTGCATCCCTCAAGTACTCCATTAAACACACGAGTGCCAATTTGAATCATGAAATTTGCTTTTCCTTTGCCTGCCCTCTGTCACCACCAAACCCCCACCCTCTGCAGCTTTGCACAAAGGGAATCAAAATTCAATATCAGCCCTGGCTGGTGTGGCTCAGTGGCTTGGGTGCTGGTCTGGGAATCGAAAGGTCACTGGTCCAATTCCCAGTCAGGGCACATGCCTGGGTTGTGGGCATCTGAGAGGCAACCGATCACTCTATGTCTCACACATGGAGGTTTCTCTCCCTCTCTTCCCCCCTCCCTTATCCTCTCTCTAAAAGTAAATGAATGAAATCTTTAAAAAAATGTTTTTGTATCAACCTACAGAACTCTTTCAAGAATCTCACTTTCTCCCATACCACGCCCTACCGAATGTCCTATTAGGTATCTTATGTTACATAATAGACAGTTGTGGATTTTCTGATGCCTTGAATTCTTCTGTTTTTCTTCCCACCTGCATTCTGACAAGACACAGCTGGAGGTGCTACATTTCATTCTTTACCTAAGTGCTTTTCCTGCCACACAGAGAGGTTTAACGTTTCTGGACTCACGTTCCTCCACTAAATACTTCTGGGAACCAAGGACAGGGGCAGAATTGGTACAAATGACTTAACTGGATAACAAAGCACAAGGTAATTCTAGGTCAAAGCAAAGAAATTATTGTTTAATGTTTATTCATCATAATAAGCAATGCTTTCGTCATCCATGAAAATCCTGGTGACTGCAAAACAAGGGTTCAGGGCACAAAAAGAATTCAAATTGTTCAATCTCTAATGCAGGGTTTTGAGCCTCAATATTTTACTTATCTACTTGGAAACTCTGCCTTCCTTCCACTCTTTGTGAAATTGTGCCATCTTATCAAGTTCTTGTTTAACAGAAATACACCATTAAAGCCCAAGTGGATTTTTTTAAACAGATAATATTATGGGAGTACACATGTAATGGAAAATTCTATAGATACCAGGCATTTTCAGAGTCAGTCCCCACACAAGAAGGAGGGGTTTCTGAAACATGCATTTTGATTATTTTGTTGACATTAAGCAAATATCTTCATCCACCTCTCTCTGCTCATTCATGCACATCAAAATGGAGTTGAAAACCCTTGCCAGCAACTTAGTTAAAGGAACTGGGGAGATGATGGAAAACATTCCCCTTGAAATAAGAGTTTCAGAAATAAGGATCCTCAAAACCCATGTCCCTGGCAGCAATCGCCACAATCCATCAGAAAAACTGCATAGGGAGCCATTTTTTCCAGGTGACAAAGCCAGTGTCAAGAATGAGTGTGGCCTGACACCATAGAAACAGGTTAATTATCATTAGATCTTACTAGGAAAAGAAATATATTGCTGCAGTTTCTCTGGAACTTGGGGAACATTTAATATTTAGGGATAAAGGAATCTCCCCACTCTATTTTATTCACTCTTTGCATCCTTCTTAAATTAAGAAATATCATAACCAGCCCTGGCTGGGTGGCCCAGTTGATTGGAGTGTTGTCCCATTCACCAAAAGGTTGCAGGTTCAGTTCCCAGTCAGTGCCCATACCTGGGCTGCAGGTTTTATCCTGGTCAGGGTGTATAATGGACAGCAATGGATGGAGAGACTGGGGGCGGATGGGTGAGAAAGAAAGAGGGTAGGGGGAAGGAAGGAAGAAAGGAAAGAAATATCCTAACCAATGCATGAGGAACTTTATTTATTCAGTGTAAGAAAAATATACCAGCTCTATGTCAAGCAGATTTTTCTCTACTGTTGTTCCAGCCTATATGAGAGCACTTTCTCAACTGCACACTGCTATAAGGCTTATAATTAACTTACTTTTGCCTGCAAGCCTTTCACCTCTGCCTCTAATCTTTTCAGTTCTTCGACTTCTTTATTATATTTTTCTTTTCCATCTTCATATTTGGAACCTAAACACAGACGAGGAGATACAGATTTACTTTGATCACTGCCTTTGTCAACACACAGACTCATCATTACAATAGGTAGTTCAGAAATGAGTATCTTAGTACAGCAGAAAGAACCCTTCAGTTAGGGCAACAGACATTGGTCAAATCCTCCAAAGATCAAAATCCATGGAAACACAGGTGTTTTGAATGTTCAGAAATGGAATTCTTTTGAAACACACCATGGAAAGATAAAGTGAAAAGCATAGGCCGGCCAATAAGTCTGCTTCTTTGAATGAGTTTCTACAGAAATCCAGAAAAGGCTGGCAAGAGGAAAGACACAGAAGTCATTAAGGTCTCTGAAAATGGCTACCAGAAAGTTTCATTGCAGGATGCATTTTCCTAAGACATGAACTAAGTTTTTAATCTTTCCCTAGAATTGGTCCAAGCAACTTGCTGAAATTTCTAACTGTAAGTAAAATAAATTCAGTGAAAACTATGGTCTTACTAATCTGATGGCTCAATAGAGTTCAACAGATGTTCCAATGTACAGGTTACAGCAAGTAGTTGCATTTTTTGAGTGCCCAGATTAGAAATTGAACTCAAAGCTGAAATAATTCATTTCTTTGGCAGAACTGAAATCTCACTAGAAGAACTATGGACATGAAGGGGAAAACTCCTTACCGCTATAGAACTGCCTTGGTGTTATTGGAGTTGTAAACAGTTTTTGTGGTGTGTTACATGCACTCCCAGAGACATCTGCAGGCCATGCAGCTTTCTGGCTTCTTTCAAGTTCAGATTTACAGCTGTTAGAAAAGGACACGAGAGCATGGCAAATCAAAGCAAAAGTGACAGAACAGCAACACCATACTGTTCCCAGAGAGGTGTAGGCTTATGAAATTCAACATGTCAGAACTTTTACAACTTCATTTACCCAATACCCATGTGACAGACATAAACTCAGTGACCTGTCTTTAAAGGGACTTGGACTATATAGGAAAACAGACATAAACCACTAATTACAATGTCATGAAGGCTACAATGAACATCTATAACCACACAGAGTCCAAGAAAGAGTTGGGTGGTTGGGGATATCTTCCAAATCAATTTTATGTTCCAAGCCACAGAGAGAAACAGGGATATAAAAGAACCCAGAACTTCAGAAACATAGGAAAAATCTGTAATCCCTGAAGCATGGGTTAAAAAATTCACAGGACTAGATGGCATTTCTTCTGTTATGAAGTTATAACAAAGCACAGACTTGATCTATGTACCATGGATTGTATTTATTTATTTATGTATTTGTTTGTTTGTTTATTGTATGTTTGCAGGTAACAGTTTTAAAACATACATGATAATCAAGTTATCATAACGCAGAAATATATGGCTGAAAACATTTACGAAGAAGTGGGGGAAGTCAGCTATATATTGTACATATGTACAGAATATCCCTACCATTTAAGTTCTGAACACGTTCAGAATCAAACAACCTAGAAGAAGATTCAATTCCTGCAGGTCTCCAATGTCTGAATTTAGCTTAACACAGAAATATAATGAACACCCTATTAGAATGGCTAACGTGCACCATTCCCTTTGGCATGCACACAGTCCTCTGAGGAGAGAGTGAAGACAGCTCCTGAGTGTCCCAGCTACCAGTCTGGATGAATGTTTCTACGTTATCTTCTTGGTCCTCAGACTTCTGCACAATTTGACTTTCTGGCAGTTCTGGTCCTTTGGCTTTTCAAATCTGTTGTTGTCATTCTTTGGGTCCTGCGAGGAGGCAAAGTGTATCCACCTATGCCTCCATCTTGGTGGAAGTCTTGCAGATGAATTCTGAAGGGTCTTGAAAAATTGGTGTTTCATTCCATCTCAACATTCAACTTTTACCCCTCCCGCTTTCCCTATTCTTTCATTAAAAAATAAAAGTCTATTTGTTATAAATAGTAAATAAAAGGATACACCACTAGCATTTTTTTCATAAAAAATTATTTCTCTTTTCTGTTAGAGACAAAAACACAAACCATTACTACCATAAAAACACTAAAATAAACTGTTTTTGATTAGATTTGGTGCAATGAAGTTGCTAAAATTCACAGGTTTTGATCAATCTTTCAAATGGTCCAACCAAATTTGGTCAAGACGTTCTTCAAACGTAGTCAGTGGCTATCGATGGAAGAAAGAACCTCCTGCCCTGCACCGGAAGGTCATCAGTGACAATTTCAGCTCTACACTTAACAGTTTTTGTGGTCTCGTTTTCGTACTCTTTAACGGTTCTTACACTAAAGACAGCAACACTCTTAATGTTACAGTCTGAAGTTGTATAGCTTATAAACTTTTAGGAACATCTATATCCACATTAGAAAATAAGGATGTTTCAAACTGAATGTGCTACAGGGGTCTCCTAACCCTGTGAGGATGGTGGCAATGGATAACAACGATACTAGTAATGCTGACATTTAACAGTTGCTCTGAGCCATGTACAACCCCTCCCAGTGTAAAACTGCCAAAGTATTGCTACCAAATGGCACTTCGCAATGAAATACAGGCATGTATGCAAAAGTGTCCTGTCCTAAAATGTTAAAAATACAAATGTTTTTGTCTAACTTATGAAAACTAATATTTCTAAAACCAGCAGCCAAGATATGCTTTCGAAAGAAATAAATATTTCAGCATACTGAGGTGAGCTTCCCACTTCCCTCACACCTGTTGTTTAAAATGAATGACTAGCATTCATTCATTCCACAAATATTTGAGGACCTACAATTGCCAGATGCTGAGGATAAAGTGACCACCTTCCTGTTCTCATGGAATGTGGCAGGGGGAACAATTAACAAGAAAACAAAACACTCCATGAGATACAAGTGGATTCCTAACATGCAATTGACAGATAGCCACCTTCCTACATGGATAGCAAACAAAAGAAGAAAAAGATCTCTGAGCCTAAGAAAGCATCAACTGAATGCAATGTGGAATCCTAGGTCATATCCTGGAACAGAGAAAAGACATTCCTGGAAACACGATTCAAATCCTCATGGACTCCCTAGGTCAGCACTGAATCAATGTTTACTTCTCCTTTGGTCATTGTACTTGGGTTGAATAAATGTTAACAGTTGTTTCTGTAAGTCTACAGTCATTTGAAGTCTCCTTTTTCAAATGTAAGGGTGTGCATTTACAGACTCCACAATGGAACAATTTCCTAAAGTACTTTTTGCTTTTAGCTTCTATCATTCCCATTATGTGGACAAAACTCCTCTCTTAGAACAGGAAGACACCATTCAGAAACTAGCAGTGTTTAGGCCTCACTAAATTTATTTTGATAATGTCTCTAGTGTTTTGGAAGTGGAAAAGTAGTAATAAGCACTTTTTTATTGCTTCAGTAGGTCACTGAAATTGGCAAATTGACTAAAGAATGCTTAAGCTCCCTCTCAGATGGAAATCTCAGCAGGAACCTCTTCTTGACTTTGCTTCCCTCCCTCCATTTCCAGCTCAGATACCACCAGCCAGGACTTTGATCACTCTCTTCCCAATATCCTTAATCATTTCATGTCTTCTGTCCCATAACCCTGGCCAAAAACAATCCTAAATCAACCCTCCTGTTCACCTTCTCAGCATTTCTATCCCAAATGCTAAAGAAAACTAAATCATACAGCTGTGTAGATGGATCTCACTAGAAATTCCTTTCTGGTCTCCAAGCTCAACAGGATTGAGGACAGTTTTGGTCTTATTTACTATGATATCACATAGTAGGACAATGCTGGTTCATGAAACTTAATGAAAATAGACAGAATCCATGAATGAAATGAGGAGCCTTTCAACAAATTTCTATAGCACTAAGTGTTGCACTGATAGGACTCAAGCATGTCACAATCAATTGTCCTTAGGTCATTTTTTCCCCCACTGGAAAAAAAGTTGCATTGCATAATAATTACATCATTCAAGGAAAACATTAATGCATCTCATGAATGTACACACAGATATCCCTTTAAAGACCTTCAAACAATTACCTCTTAAGTTCCTGTTCCAATTTCTCTATTTGTTTTCTGGCTGAACTCAATTGTCCTTCTTGGATATTCACTTGTGACACCTTGACTTGAAGTTCGTGAGAAATCTTCTGCTTAGCCTTCTCCAGGTTTTCACATATTTCCCTCAAGCTTCGATTCTCCCTCTGAAGGGTTGTGGCCTCCGATTCTTCATTCTCAACCTTGTGGGGGTTGTTCACAAAGAATGAGTTCTCTTACTTCATGAATTTACCATGTACTCTTCGTAAAACTGAGCCTAACATGGATGATCAATTTTGTGAGAGAGGGCTGTAATCACCCAGATATCAACGCCTGCTGAGTGCAGATATTCCTAGGACCTCACTTTAAAATCTCTAGAGAGAAAAGTTCTACAAAGTCATGTATTGTTTATCTTGGCTCAGGCTACATGTACCCATCCTAGAAAGAGAAGTTTTAGTATGCTTCCCAGAATTCAGAAGTAAATACACATGAAAATAAGCCTTGTAAATCTCCCTTCACAGCTCTTTCTCCAGTTGGACTGCTAAAGCCAGTATGTGTAAGGAACTGGAAAGTCCTCCCACTAGCAAAGACCTTCTAGAAACAGTGAATGTATCACTATTATACTGGTTCATGAAGTGGTAAGAAGAACGCACTGTTGAAGTTTTCCTGTACCAGTCCTGAGGAGATGAGGTCTGGGAATCTCAAGGTGAGAAGGCTACTCTCAAAAAGTGACAGCCATTGAGACCCCAAAGTGTTCTATATTGTCCCCTCCACAATACTAGCAGGTAAGCAGAAAGGAGGACAGAGGATGAAGAACATGAGGTAGTAAAAATGTCTCAAAAAAGACCCTGGCTGGTGTGACTCAGTTGGTTGGGCATTATCCCATGAAGCAAAAGGTTCAATTCCTAGTCAGGAGGGTACATGCCGGGGTTTTCCCTTTAGTCCCTGGTCAGGGTGCATACAGAAGACAACCAATCTATGTTTATCTCTCAGAACAATGTTTCCCGCTATTTCTTCCTCCATTCTGTTCTCTGTAAAAGTCAATAAATAACACCTTTTGAAAAAAATCCTAAAAGGAGACAGATTGCTACCACATAAGGGTAGCAAAGCATTTTTTCCTAAGTTGAACAGGCCAAGGCGAAATAATTCCCGCACACAATGAGTGGACTGTGGTACTTTCAGGGCTACCTTGTGAGTTTGCTTTTGCAGCACAGCCTCCAGAGTTTCCAGTTGAAACTGCCTTTGTGGCCTCTCTTTCTTCAGCTTGTCCAGTTGGCCTTCGAGCTCTTGAGTTTTCTGTGGAGCTCTGGTGGGCAGGCCTTCCTTCCCGTCTCCCACCACCCAGCTCATTTGCTCTCTTTTGGTTGTCATTCAAACAGCTGGGAATAAACTGAAAAGAATAATCAGACTGTTAGTCTTAAATAGAGAACAATGACACTGAAATGTCTCAGAGACTAATGAGCCTACAGAACCATTTCTAACGTCAAGTTCAAAAAGTCCTTATTTCAAAACAAAACAAAGCATGCATAACATGTGTCTTTCCATCCTCTGAACGGTGACTACCAATAACACTGATTGGGAAGTATGTCATATGCTAGTTGGGCGTACCCTTGCTTTTTGTTTTCCTTATTTCCCATTTTTGACTTCTTAGAGGGCTACCTGCTCTCTACTGATCAGTTTGTTTCCATTATATAAAATATGACTGTTTGACCATGAGGTTTTGGGTGAAATAGGTCCTATAAACAGATAAAATGCACAAACTGATTTGTAAACACTCTTCTTTCCCCTCTTCATGTCCTTAACTCCCACTACCTCTTTGTTGCTCTTGCCCTGGGAGGTCCACAACCTGGTCACATCTCCTGGTCACAGTCCCTCGTGACACAAGAACGGCCTCACCTTCCAGTAGCTTTCATTTGTTGAATTAATCCATGAATGAACAAAGCTATTACTACAATTAGTACTATAATCACTGCAAAATGCAGGGAAGTCTGGCTGCTCACAGACCTTGACCAGGAAACAGGCACATATCCTCAGTGATTCCAACCCCATCTCAGTTGTCTACAAGATCTGTGACCTGGGGCATGCTATTCAAGTGCTCTGTGCCTTGGTTTCCTCATTTTCACAATGGGAAATAATTATGGCGGCAACTACCTGAAGCCTCAGAACACTTTCCCAGCTCTCTCTTTCAGCCTATGGTTCTAAGAGGCAAGTGACCCACCTCCTTCTCAGCCACATCTTAGGACATTTAAATCAGCTGGGAGGAAAAGCAAGGCAACTGCTCTTCATTCATTAGCCTTTAGCATTCAAGTGCCAAAAGATCACTCATTTACCAGTTATTTTGGCAATGGGGGTGAGAATGAAATTCCTAAATGAAGTCCATAGCCACTTTAGTGGTTTGCATGAATTGCCTTTTCAATGAAATTTGTTATCAGAACAACTACTAAATAGTAGATGAAAGTACTTAGAATGGTAACAAGGATTTTCAATTATTAAGAGAGAGAAGCAATTGTCTAGGAAAACAATTTATTTATCAAGCTTTGGCAAGCTGTGTTTTCTCTGCCATTTTTTTTTTCTCCCAGATGTCAGTTCTTCTAAAAGGGCATCTTAAACTTCACTGCCATTGGCCCCCCAAAACTCCTGAAGTATGCCTCAAGCCTCTTTGCCAACAGGAGGCAATTTGCACTGTTCCAATAGACTGCTCTGTCCATTCCAATCTACCCATAGCTTGCTGATTCAGGGATGATGGTGTGTACCCCAGAGGCACACACTGTAACTGACCTCAAGAATTCTGCCAGTCACTGAAATTATTACATCAAGATGCTGTGGGAATCAAAACGGGAATAAAAGCAATTTGGACAGATGACGGAGATTGTTGCGGACCGTTCAGCCTGGTTTCAGGAGTTGTAACCCTCACCCCATGGTGGGCTGTGTAAGAGCCCAAGGGACCCACTTCATCTGGGTCTGTTCTGTCACAAGGACGTGACCTACTAAGGAGACAAAGTTTATCTCCCTGGCAGGAGTGCTACTTCTGCCTCTCTGGCCCAATTGCTTGGTTGGCAGTCAATGACGGGTAAGACTCCTCATGGGAGGGGCAACCTAAGCCAGACGCAACCACTTGGAGGCCTCATGGAAGGACTCGGGGGGTTGCAGCAAAGAGGATGTGATGGACCCTCGCCCCCCGGCTATTCTGACATAGCCCGAGTCCTCATTTCCATCTGGGAGATGTCTCCTGCTTCCTAATCGGCTTAAAGCCTGAAACTGTGGGGGTGAGCGGTGCAGCCCTGTCCTGGCCAGAACGGCTCCTTGGGTGATTGGCATAAGAAAGAATTCCTAAAGTCCTGTGAAACCTGCTTTGCTAAGAGTGCTCTTCCTTAGGTGATAAGTGTCCCAGGAGGAAATGAGTATGTCTCCCAAAGTCTGGCAACCCCCTTTCCTGACAAACACTGGCTCAGATTAAGCCCTCAGATTGCTTTGAAATGTTAACCATTGTTTGGTCCTTGTCGCCTGACATACCTGTATTCCCGTGGATTTAAGCCCAATAAAAGCCTAGTGAGGAAGGCGCTCTGGGTCATTCTCCTCTGAGAGTTTGACCCCTTTCCTCCCCAAGCACAAGATGTCTTGGTAGTTTTTATTTTCATCCGTGACGAACGGGGGGTTCTACGGGTGAAGCCCCCCGCATCTGGCGCCCGGGACAGGGACCTGAAACCTGCTGGACCAGAGGCTACGAGCCATCGTCATCGGACAGCACGTCTAAGTGGTATGGAAATCAGCGCTTCATCCCCATAGGGATCCAGGGGCACCTTTCGGTAAGGCCTCCAGACGTGTTACAGATCAGAGGGAAGGTTACTGTGCCACCTCTTGAGTGGTTCTCTTTTCATTTCTCTCCCCTGCACTCTCTTTCATAATAAGAGTCTTGCTTTCTCCTCCCAAGCATTCGCTGCATCTCGCGGGCACGGGACAGTCATTTACATACCGATAGGGTGGACTGCCGCTAGAAGACTCCCGTGAAAGGCATAAGTTGGTCGTGGGACGAGTCAGAACGTTAGTTACTCGCCAACTGCAAGAAAAACCCACGCAACGAAAAGGCACACTGTAAAAGCATTCACAGTCCCATTCCCCGCAGCGCAATCCCGGCTAGGTTTTTTTTTAGCTTGGGAGGAGAAAGCAAAGACTTCCCCTTTTAGCAGCAAGGTATTTATGAGCGTTTCAGCTTCTTGCTAAAACGCCGAAGAAAAGAGGCACTTCCTCCCTCCGGCTCGAGATCTCGGGCGTCCCTACGTGAGTGGGGACCCTGCGGAGGTGTCTGGGGTCCAATCCCTAAGACGCGTAGGCGCCTCATAAGGATTTCCATCTCACATAACTCTTTTGGCTCAGTCAGGGAAGCGCGATATAAAGGCTGGTCACCTAGCGCTCTGAGCCGCCTCGCAGTCTTGGACGCGTGGAGTTTAACCTGAAACCCATAAGCAGGATCAGGGTCTCCTGGTTTCCAGGCAGCCCTTCCTGACGGTTTTTGCACCAACAGAACATCGCTGACCCACCACACTCGTCACTAGTAAGAAATAGGATTTGAGGGTGCAGGCGGAGAGAGTGATCAAAAAACCGCCGCCTCTTGCAGCGGAAGGAATTTGTAGAAAGGAATTCTTTTGTTCGGGGCTGGGGCGCGGAGCGGGGCTGGGGCGCACGCAGTACTCATTGCTCCATCCCCCTTCCCCCTGGCAAGCTGCCAGAACCCCGGCGGCAGTGCAGTGCCGGGAGCTACAAGGGCGCGCACCCGGCCGCTTGTTCTCGGCGAGTTGAGCCGTAGCTAGATCTCTCCACCAGGAAGTGCGGTTGGCGCCGCGCCCTCCTCCGCGGCTGCCCCGAGAGATATAGTTAGCGCCGAGCCCTCTGAGGTCCTTCTCAGTCCTCCGAGCCCTTCTCGACCCTCCCCGCTGCTGCGGCGGAGAGAGATAGTTAGCGCGCGCCCTCCCCGCGGCTGCGGTGGAGAGGTATATTTGGTGCGCGCACTCCCCGGACCTCCGCGCGGGACCGCGCCGCGGTCCGGTCCGAGGAGTCGCCACTTCCCGGGCCTCTTCGGGCCTCTGCGCCATTCGCGGGCTTCCGCGCCGTTCGCGCCGTTCGCGGCGGCTGCGGCTTTGCAAGCATCCGCGGCGTTTGGCCACGGAAAGGATTTAAAAAAGGGGACTGCTCTGTTTGTTAAGGAATTTTTCTAAGAGCCATGGGCAACGGGCTTTCTAAAAATCAGAAGCGATACCTTAAGGAAATCCAGCAGCTTCTCAAAGCCTCGGGCAGTCATATTAAAAAGCAGAACTTAGTTAATTTAATTCTTACTGTTAAAAAATATTGCCCATGGTTTCCCGATAAAGGGACTTTAGATTTAGAAATATGGGAAAAGGTAGGACGGGAATTAAAGTCACACCAGGAAAATGGCACCCCTGTCGGGCATCAGAATCTTTTTACTTGGGGAATGGTGAGGACTGCTTTAACGCCCCTTCATATTCGCAGCTCAGATACTAAGATTGAGGGGGCAGGGAAAGATCCGTGTCAGATGAGGGAGAAGGGAGTCACTATGAAGGCGGAGGAATCTACCTTTATTACCTCCAGTCAGGAAAGCTCAAGCCCACTCCTTAGCAACAAGGAGATACCTCCCCCGCCTCCCGTCCCTCCCTCCGCTCCTACTTGGGAGGAAAACTTTAGCCCTCAGGATCCCCTTGCCGATCTTTCTACCCCCACAGTGGCAGCAGTCCAAGCCCCTTTGCCAGTAACCAATGCTATGTATCAGTGTCTTCAAGACGCGATTAGGGATGGGGACTGGCAGTCTTTTACTGCCTTCCCTGTCATTACTCGGCAAGGCAGGCAAAATCCGGTGCATGAATCTCTACCTTATGGATTGTTCAAGGATCTAAAGAAAAGTATAAGAGACAATGGGCTCCAATCCCCTTATACAACAGGGTTATTAACAGCTGTGACAGAAGCATATCAAATGGCTCCCTGTGACTGGGTTGCCTTAGCCAGAACAACTTTAACCCCCGGTCAGTACAGTGTCTGGCACTCTGAATATATGGTAAGATGCCGCCTCCAGGCGAGTGAAAATGAAAGGACAGGAAATCCAGTCACTCAAGATATGCTTTTAGGGCTAGGCCCATATACTAAACCGGATCAGCAAGCTCGTATGAACCCTCAGACTTTTGCCCAATGCTCTGCTGCAGCTCTTCGAGCCTTCAAGACTGTACCTGATACTAAGCCCCGCAGCACTGGGTCCTATACTAATGTTAGACAAGGGCCCAATGAGACATATCTAGATTTTATTGACAGATTGCAAGAGGCAATTCAGAGACAAGTTGAAAATCAGGATATTGCTGACGGCCTCCTATTGCAGTTAGCTTTTGAAAATGCTAATAATGATTGCAAAACTGTTCTTCAACCCATTCGGTTAACCACTACCGATGTTGGTCAGTTTATAAAGGCCTGTCAGAATGTAGGAACGGAACAGCATAAAGCAGCATTACTTGCTGCGGCCTTGAGAGGTGAAATGAAATGTTTCAATTGTGGCAAGGCTGGACACACTCGGAAGGAGTGTCATATTAAAAACAAAAGGCTTCCTTTAAAGGATTGCCCTCGCTGCCATAAAGGCAAACATTGGGCCAATCAATGCAGGTCCACCTATGATAAGGATGGAAACTTACTGCCCCCGTTTCAGGGAAATGAGAAGTGGGGTGCGAGCTCCGGTGCCCCGAAACCAAACAGGAGCCCAAACAGCAACCAGCTGTTGTGGACTCAGGAAAATGCCGGGTCTCCGACCTCCGTGCCGCTACCAGGGGGAGCGCAGGATTAGACTTGGTCACCACCTCCGAACTCATCTTAAAAGAGCAAAATGAGGTGGTCACCGCTCCAACAGGAGTATGGGGGCCATTACCCCAGGGACTAGTAGGGCTAATTTTAGGACGATCTAGCATGACCACTAAGGGCATCCTTATCCAACCTGGAGTTATCGATTCTGACTATCAAGGAGAAATTAAAATTATGCTCAGGGCACTCGGGTATTGTATCATTCCAGCTCAGACCCGCATTGCCCAGCTCCTCCTCGTGCCTTACAAGATACCAAACGCTCAAGAAGTAGTCAGAGGGGAGCATGGCTTTGGAAGTACTGATAACCAATCAATATTTTGGACTGCCTCCATTAATCTAAAAAAGCCTATATTGAGCATTAAGGTAAAAGACAGAGAATTCCATGGCCTCTTAGACACAGGGGCTGATGTGTCTGTTATTTCCAACCGATACTGGCCCCCAGAGTGGCCGGTAATTGAAACAAACACTTCTATAACTGGAATAGGGGGCATTTCTCAGCCCCGCAAAAGTATGTGGACTCTTAAATGCTTTGGTCCAGATGGGCAGGTTGGACGAATTCAACCTTACATCCTCCCCGCCCCACTTAATATCTGGGGCAGGGACCTTCTCACTCAGTGGGGAATGCAAATCACCCTGCCGCCTTTTCCTTAGCGGCCACTGTCCAGGCTTCTCCTTTATCCCTCACTTGGTTGTCTGACACACCTGTGTGGGTTAATCAGTGGCCGCTGAAGAAGGAGAGGCTAGAAAAACTTCAAGAGCTTGTACAACAACAATTAGAGGCAGGGCATATAGAACCTTCCAGTAGCCCATGGAATACTCCTATTTTTATAGTTCCTAAGAAAACAGGGAAATGGAGACTTATACATGACCTTAGAAAAATTAATGAAATCTTACAACCTATGGGAGCCCTTCAGCCAGGAGTTCCAAATCCAGCATGCATACCAAAGGAATGGCCTCTTATTGTCATTGATTTAAAGGACTGCTTCTTTACCATTCCCCTGGCTGAGAGGGACCGTGAGAGATTTGCTTTCTCAGTCCCAGTACTTAATAACTCTCAACCATTAGAGAGGTTCCAGTGGAGAGTCCTGCCTCAGGGCATGTTAAATAGCCCCACCATCTGCCAGCATTTTGTTCATCAGACCCTTCAGCCGGTACGGACTCAGTTTCCTCAAAGTATTATTTATCATTACATGGATGATATCCTAATTGCTGCAGCCTCTCAGGAAGAGCTAAAGCAAGTTTACCTCTGTCTTGAGAGCAATGTCTCCTCAGCAGGACTAGTAATAGCCCCAGAGAAGGTACAGCATTATCAGCCTTGGCAGTATTTAGGACATATCTTATTTCACCGTACGGTTAGGCCTCAGATAGTTCAGATCCAGGTGCCAGACCCTTTAACGCTTAACAGTCTGCAACAGCTCTTAGGCACCATTAACTGGATCCGTCCCAGTTTAGGGATCACCACAGGGAAGTTAACTAACTTATTCAACACCCTTAAAGGGGATCCAGACTTAAGTTCTCCCAGATTCTTAAGTGATCAGGCTAGACAGGAATTGGATTTAGTGAACCAATATCTTTCTTCAAGGCAGCTTACTAGAGTAGACAGACAACTACCTGTCAGACTTTTTTGCTTTCCCACACTAAAAACACCCACTGGGCTGATAGGACAGCTGGCACCTAATTTAGAAATGATTGAATGGCTATTTTTATCCCATCAACCCCAGCGCACTATTACCACCTATATTACTGCGCTATGTCAGCTTATTATTAAAGGCCGTGATAGAGTCATTCAGCTTTTTGGCCACGACCCAGCTGCTATACATGTTCCACTCACACAAGTGTATCTACAGCAACTTTATAGTCAATCTTTAGAATTTCAGTGTGCACTCGCTGATTTTGTAGGCGATCTTAATATTCATTTACCTTCTGATAAACTTCTCCAAAACCTCCCCACTCTTAATATCCGTTTGGGGGAAAAATTCTGCGCCACTCCTATTCCTAAAGCTAGAACCATCTTTATTGATGGTTCAGGAAAAACAGGGAAAGCTGCTATCACCTGGAAAGAAGGGAATGAGTGGAAACATTTTCTTTCCGGAGGACACTCCTCCACGCAGCGGGCGGAAATTTCAGGGGCTATTCTTGCCCTCCAACATTGGCCCGAGGAGCCTCTTAACTTAGTATGTGACTCTGGTTATACTGTATATACACTCCTTCATATAGATCAGGCCCTATTAAAAGGGTCCGTTGAGTCTCAGTTACTAAGCCTATTTCTAACCTTGCAGAGTCTTTTAGACAAAAGGAAGCATCCTTTGTTTGTTACTCATATCCGATCTCATTCAGGCTTGCCTGGACCTATGGCAGAAGGTAATTCTCAGGCTGATGCCCTTGTAAGCCTAGCAGATACTTTTCAATCTGCAGTTATGTCTCACCAGTTTTTTCACCAAAATAGTCAGGCCCTACGCAAAGAATTTAATATTCCAAGGGCCCAGGCAAAGCAAATTATCAAAGAATGTCCAGATTGTCAAGCGCTTTCAAAGGCGCCTCCTTCTCTTGGAATTAACCCCAGAGGGTTGCAACCTCGAATGATTTGGCAGACAGATGTTACTCATTACCCCCCTTTTGGAAGATTAAAATATTTACATATATCTGTAGACACTTACTCAGGTGTTCTACATGCCACTCCCCTCTCAGGGGAGTCAGCAAAAAATATTAGAGCTCATTGGCTTGAGGCCTTCAGCCACCTAGGCCGCCCACAGGAAATCAAAACTGATAATGGCCCAGGATATATTGCCCAAGCCACTCAGGCTTTCTTAGAAAAATGGAAAATTCGACATAAAACAGGTATCCCCTATAATCCTACGGGCCAAGCAATTGTTGAAAGAGCTCACCAGACCTTTAAAACATTATTAAATAAACAAAAAAGAGGGAGTCAGGAAATATCCCCTAGAAATTTAACCATGCTAGCAATATATACGTACAATTTTTTGAATTTTAATGATAATCTGTAGTCACCCATAGTAAGCACCTTGTGCATTACAGGCCTGCCTTCCCACTCCCTTTGGGTCTTATATAAAGACCCTTTAGGGGAAGGAAAATGGAAAGGCCCAGTTGAATTATTAATTCGGGGAAGAGGGTATGTCTGTATTTACTCTGCAGAAAGATCTCTGGAACTGCAGGCGAAGAAGATGAAGCCATATCACAGAAAAGGCTTCCCTGGCCTCAACCCACCTCCACCCATTAGACCCTCCTGATCCAGACTTCTCCAAGCTGTATGTCATCACACTCCAGTGGAATTCCAGCCAGCATTCCTGGAGTGATATTCAACATCACCTAAGAGGGACTTTTTCTTAAAGGGACTTTAAATACCACTGGTTGTTTACTGATTTTAATAATGTTTTCTGACTTGCTCTTGCTGCATATCTTTAAAGTAACTTCCTGAAGTCTGTGCTAATTCTCCCAAGAATTGAAGTGTAACCAGACCTGTTACTCTTATGGTTCCCTTGCATTTGCAACATTTTTCATTGGGCTGAATTTATAAGTTTGGGTTATGGCAGCCCTTGGGTACCTCCTTGTTTTAATCCTTATTTGTGCTTTATGATGTATGTGGAAATTGTTTTCTTGTGATTGCATTTGAAAATAGAGGATAGTAAGTTTCACAGGCCTAACAATTACAATTGATTTTAACAATCTAAAAATGGGGGAGATGTTGCGGACCGTTCAGCCTGGTTTCAGGAGTTGTAACCCTCACCCCATGGTGGGCTGTGTAAGAGCCCAAGGGACCCACTTCATCTGGGTCTGTTCTGTCACAAGGACGTGACCTACTAAGGAGACAAAGTTTATCTCCCTGGCAGGAGTGCTACTTCTGCCTCTCTGGCCCAATTGCTTGGTTGGCAGTCAATGACGGGTAAGACTCCTCATGGGAGGGGCAACCTAAGCCAGACGCAACCACTTGGAGGCCTCATGGAAGGACTCGGGGGGTTGCAGCAAAGAGGATGTGATGGACCCTCGCCCCCCGGCTATTCTGACATAGCCCGAGTCCTCATTTCCATCTGGGAGATGTCTCCTGCTTCCTAATCGGCTTAAAGCCTGAAACTGTGGGGGTGAGCGGTGCAGCCCTGTCCTGGCCAGAACGGCTCCTTGGGTGATTGGCATAAGAAAGAATTCCTAAAGTCCTATGAAACCTGCTTTGCTAAGAGTGCTCTTCCTTAGGTGATAAGTGTCCCAGGAGGAAATGAGTATGTCTCCCAAAGTCTGGCAACCCCCTTTCCTGACAAACACTGGCTCAGATTAAGCCCTCAGATTGCTTTGAAATGTTAACCATTGTTTGGTCCTTGTCGCCTGACATACCTGTATTCCCGTGGATTTAAGCCCAATAAAAGCCTAGTGAGGAAGGCGCTCTGGGTCATTCTCCTCTGAGAGTTTGACCCCTTTCCTCCCCAAGCACAAGATGTCTTGGTAGTTTTTATTTTCATCCGTGACGAACGGGGGGTTCTACGGGTGAAGCCCCCCGCAGGAGATGACCTTATGAAACTGGCAAAGAAGACTGGCAAGTTGGAAGCTTTTCTATTTCAAAATCAAGGACACAGCTATATGGAAGTGGTTAAAGCAATTACTAGATGCAAATTCATTTTGCTTAGAGCAGACTTTGACTGCTTAAAGCATCAAGAATCTGCATGGAGCCACTGGGGAAAAAGAGCCAAACAATATATCAACCTCCAAAGTAAGACGTGAGGGGTAAAGGACGGGGGTGGAGCATGGGGGTGTGGTGAAGAGACACCCTGGAGGTCAAGGTTCCCTGAAAGGGATTCACAGGACCATTGGCCTTGCCACAAAGTGCTCCTTGTAGCTCAGATACAGGGAGAACACTCTTCATGCCCATGTCCCACAACCCGGTAAAGTGCCCGAGGAAGCTCTTGGGTCAAGTCTGACTTGTCTGGCCCCCAGCACTGCAGGCCCGTTTTCCCCCTTGCCCCTTGTCAGTATCCCCCATCTCTACCAAGAAACCCCAGTTCCTGCCTACAGCGCCAAGGCTGAGCCTGAGCATGAAAACTGCCTGGTCCTCTAGAACACGCTCAAGGGTAGCACTGGGCTCATCTTAGTCCTGGGTCCTCATAATAGAGCAGAGACAGGTGCACAGGTGCGTCCGAATAAATAAAGGGAAAGGCAACAGGGAAATGCTCTGGCGACTAACAATACGCACAACAACCCGCTGCCACCCAGACCAAAACCCAAGCTGGCAGATCCTCCAAGCACCAAAGGACCCAGGTCCACCTATCCAGTCGGAACCACTGGTTCCTGTTACTGGAAATAGCTGCTGATCTCCAGTTCTTTGACCTTAGCGACTTGCAAACTGATCTCCACAGTGGCAGCTCATGACCGCGCAGGGTCTGGGGACACTAGTGTGAGCAGTGCTTGAACTGGTCCAGTTGGGTCTGCTCTCCAGTTGGGAGGGGTGGTCCGCTGCCCCTTCAGGGTCAGGGAGCACAATCCCACAGGCATCCCCTGCCAGTATCCTGGGTCAGAAAGCCCGCGTTGCCCACCAGCGGTAGCCAGGACCCACGCAAGATGCTCACCTTGGCAGCACAAAACGCAACACGCCCCTCAAAGGGTCGGATTCCGCTGCCGCCTCTGAGACTTGGAGTCTCTTTCCAGACTCAAACTCTCTGTCACCGCCACCAGTTTTCCACTCTCCGGTTTCTGCTCGCCACCGAAGTAGCTTCCAAACCGGTTGTGGTTGCTATGAGCAACAGTGGGCGAAACGGATTCCCAGAACTCGCGCCGCTGCCTTTGATTGTTCATTTCAAATGGAAAGAAAACCTCAAGCTGTCACCACGTGAGGTGCCCACGTGCAACATCAATGAATTTTTGTTGGAGGGTGTGGCGGGGGCTTAAAGATTTTATTTATTTACTTTTAGGGAGAAGGTAAGGGAAGGAGAAAGAGAGGAAGAAAAACATCAAGGTGTGGTAGCCTCTGTCATGACCCCTACTGGGGACCTGGCCAGCAAGCCAGGCATGTGCTGTGACTGGGAATGGAACCTGCAACCCTTTGGTTCCCAGGACCACGATCAATCCACCCAGGTACACTAGTCAGCGTGAGACTATGTGCTTTTGCTGGAGGAAGTTTTGAACCGCTTTTTCCGCAAAAATCGTGGGAGCGGGCCGCTGAATGGGAGGGTGTGGTCTATCACTGCAGCCAGCGGGAGAATGCTCTCTGGTGAGAACACTGATCTGGTGAGTGCATACATCTCCACTTACTTATGAAATATGTAATTTTGAACGTAGGTAGTTGGTGCTGTACTTGCTGAGCCTTCTTCATCCAGTGTCATTCTTAAGCATTATTTGATGCAGGTCTCATTTTGTGTAAAAGTTAACTGGGGCACACAGGAGCCATGGAATTTAATACAGAACCTAGAGCATGCAGGACCTCTTAAGTATTGTCTTCTTAGTGACCGTATTCTTTTCTTTCCTTGTTTGAACCCTGCCCCTTCTGTTGTTGCGAAGGCCCCCTACTGATCCAATTTCATGCAGTGATTTGGCATACTTGTTAGCTGGGATTCCACAGGAGGACTTTGTAGCCAGAAGAATCTCCAAAATAATGTCATGTCTCCTTTTTGGAAGAGTACTGTTTTGTGTGTGTCTGTGTACTTGTTTTATTTCCTTATGCAACTTGAAAGAAGCTTCTAAAGGCAAGAGCAACACAATGAATTGTTACATTATTAGATCTCTAATGCTATTGTGCTCTTTAATAAATTCCAAACTTTTTGTAAAGCTGTCCATAGACTGTTTCTAATATGCATAGTTTAACTCATTAAGGTACTCTAATCAGGACAGAACTGCTGAACAGAACAGCATATACAGAATTTTATTTAGCGTCAGATACAAGAAAGGACAGTAATATTCTAAATCCCTTTTTATACTTTTGCACGCATCAGAATCCCCTGAAGAGCTTGTTAAAGCACAAATGGCCCAGGTCTCATTCCCTGATTCTGTGTGTCTGAGGTCGTTAGAAAATATGCATTTCTAACAAGTGCCTAGGTGGTACTGATGGTTTTGGTCTTGAAACCATATTCTGGAGATCACTGATCCAATGCTGTTAACATTGTAATAAGCGTTTTCAAGTCCTCCACATAAAACCATACCTCAGATGGCTCTTATTCATCAATATATAAATGTTACTTTATGCCAACAGTTTTCAATTTTCGATTATTGTAGGGCACATAATTACCATGGCCTATTTCCTCAAGACTTTTCTAATATCCTGTACAAAGAAAGAAAGAAAGAAAGAAAGAAAGACCTCCAGAAGACTAAGGGGCTGTCACAACACCTGCTTTATGAAAACGGAAAATGAAAGCCTCCAGAAATTCTATCCTATGTTCCTATAAATTATATTCTTCATTCCTCATGAAGCAGGTTTATTTTCTAGGACAATATCCTTTGGTTTGGTTTAGATCATCTAATAAACTTTGTTACCATATTAAGACGCAGTTCCTCTCCTGTCTGTTAGCACTCTGTATTCTTCTGTCAGAAACACTTACCTTTCCATAAACGATACTTTGGCTCTATTGATCTCTGAGAAATGAAATGTTAGAAAGATGCTAGAATGTACCAATACTTATTTTTTCCTTTAAATATATTTTTAATTTTTATTTTAATTGTTGATCTTGTACAGTTTTCTGTCTTTTATTCTCACCCCAACCCACCACCCCAGCCCTCCCCACCTCTCTCCCAATTCCACCCCCCCCCATAGTTTTTGTCCATGTGTCCTTTATACTTGTTCCTGTAAATCCTTCCCCTTTTCCCCTGAAATTCCCTCCCCTCTCCCCTCTGGTGACTTTCCCCTCAGTTTCCATGTCTTTGGTTATATTATGCTTGTTTGTTTGTTTTGTTGATTAGCTTCCTGTTAAAGGTGAGATCATATGGTATTTGTCTTTCACTGCCTGGCTTATTTCGCTTAGCATGATGCTCTCAAGTTCCACCCATGCTGTTGCAAAGCGTATGAGCTCCTTCTTTCTTTCTGCTGCATAGAATTCCATTGTGTAAATGTGCCACAGTTTTTTGATCCATTCATTTCCTGATGGGCATCTAGGTTGCTTCCAACACTTGGCTATTGTAAATTGTGCTGCTATAAACATAGGGGTGCATAGGTTCTTTTGGATTGGTGTTTCAGGGTTCGTAGGGTATAGTCCTAGCAATGGAATTGCTGGGTCAAAAGGTATATCCATTAATATTCGACAAAGGGGGCAGCAACATAAAACGGAGTAAAAATAGCCTCTTCAACAAGTGGTGTTGGGAGAACTGGACAGCTTCGTGCAAGAAAATGAAACTCGAGCACCAACTTACACCATACACCAAAATAAATTCAAGGTGGATAAAAGATTTAAACATAAGCCGTAACACCATTAAAGTCCTAGAGGAGAACATAGGCAGGAAAATCTCAGATATTCCACGCAGCAACATTTTTACTGATATGTCCCCTAAAGCAAGGGACATAAAGGAAAGAATAAACAAATGGGATCTTATCAAAATAAAAAGCTTCTGCATGGCCAAGGAAAACAGTATTAAAATAAAAAGAGAACCGACTGTGTGGGAAAACATATTTGCCAATGATACCTCAGATAAGGGTTTAATCTCCAAAATATACAAAGAACTTACATGACTCCACTCTAAGAAGACAAGCAACCCAATTAAAAAATGGGCAAAGGACTTGGGCAGACACTTCTCCAAGGAGGACATACAGAAGATCCAGAGACACATGAAAAGATGCTCGATATCGCTTGCTATCAGAGAGATGCAAATTAAAACCACAATGTGATACCACTTGACACCAGTCAGAATGGCCCTCATAAACAAAGCAACAAACAGCAAGTGTTGGAGAGGTTGTGGAGAAAAGGGGACATTAGTGCACTGCTGGTGGGAGTGCAGACTGGTACAACCACTATGGAAAACAGTATGGAATTTTCTAAAAAAACCAATACTTATTAAAAACCTAATTCAGACATTTTGATCCCCCTGACAAAACCCTGGCATACCTCTCTAGAGAACCTTATCTTTCAGATTCCCTCCCACAATCCCTATTTCTCTGCAAGTCTATCTGCAAACTTCCCATGAGATTTCATTCTTCTTAACTGCAAAACAGCTCTCCTCTTTCAATTAACATCACCATAAAAACTGGTTTGAACCAGGTATTAATTCATTTTTCCCTGACAGCACTCAATTCATTCCAATCATTTTTGAACTAAAAACATACACAGGTATGCCTAGGAGATACTGTTGGTTTGGTTCCAGAAGACTACAATAGAGCAAATATTGCAGTAAAGTGAATCACACCAATTTTTTTGTTTCTCAGTGCATATAAAAGTTATGTTTACACTGTATCCTAGTCTAGTAAGTATGCAGTAGCATTATGTCAAAAAAGAGGATACCTTAATTTAAAATTTAATTTATTAGGAAAAAATGCTGACCATCACTAGAGCTTTTAGCGATTTGTAATCTGTTTGCTGTTGGAGGGTTTTGCCTCGATGTTGATGACTGCTGACTAATCAGGATGGTGGTTGCTGAAGACGGGGCAGGCTGTTCCAATTCCTTGAAGTAAGATGACAATTTTCTGCATCAATTGACTCTTCCTTTCATGAATGACTTCTCTGCATCATGTGATTTAGTTCATTAGCATTTTACACACTGTAGAATTTTTCATGTGTGGATTTGATCTTCTGAAATCCTGCCACTGTTTATTAACCAAATTTATGCACTATTATAAATCCTTTCATTGTCATTTCAATAATCTTTCTCTCTCTTCCCAAATTCAAGGAAAGCAACAAGCCACAGTGGCACACAGGTAGTGTCCTGGGTCATGATTTGTATGTCCTGCATCCCAACAGTTCAGATGACTGGGAGATGGAACAGGAAGAGTGGGAGGTAGAATGGCTTTGTGAAGAAGTCAGTCCCAGTTCAAAAGCAAAGTTTTAGCATGAGACCTGTAGGGCAACCAGGCCGTCAGAGAGCTCCCTCTGTCTCCATCACATCTGGCCCCGCTGCAATAAAAACAACAACAAGCATGCTGAACATGAGTACATCCCTTGGGTGCTGGCGAAAGAGAAGGACCGTGAAATCATTTATAGCAAGGTCCTGACAGAACATGTCATGGCCCAGCAGGAGGGATGGGCGTCCATCAGAGCATCTCAGGAATCACTGGAATGAATGATACAAATTACTGAGCCCCGGCTCCAAAGAAGAGCCAAACGTTGCATGATCACGATGGGCAAGAAATGTGATTTCTTGATTTGAGCTAATAAAGCATACCAACAAAAAAGTTAAACCTTTGGAATGATAAGTTGTAAAAGTAAACAAATTGAATTGCAAGTGAAAAAAATTGTTTTCTGAACAGGGCTTGGGAGAGAAGAGGCATACTGATGCCTGAGTGACTCACGAAATACATGTCTTCTCACCCAGCCCTCTTTAGCCTTCATCAGTGTTTTCCATTTGTCCAGTAGATTTAGGTGAACAGCATGCAACAATGTTGTAAAGCAGATAATTTAAATCTGTCCTCATTCTCCTGGTGCCCAGGGCCTACTGCCGGGTGGTGGTTTCCACTAGCTTTGGAAGGAAGGGTGTGATTTTGGTCCTTTCGCACCTGGGTGAGTGGGCTGCAGTCATAACCTAAGAATGTCAACACTGTCACCTTAACTCCAAATAGTAAATGAAAGACCTTGCCTCATTTAAAATAGAATTCTAGGTAAAGAAGAATGGAGACAGCCCTTCGCAAGCCTCCCGGAATCACACCCTACCTATTCCTAAAAGTATTGTTAAGAGAATCTTGTCATTTAGGGCATGTGGACTCCGGGGAAAGAAGTAATTCCTATTTTTTACTCCCAACAAATTTCCTGTTTGTGGACAAAAGGACAGCAAAGGACTAGGCTGTAGAAAGAAGGTGGCTCATTTGAAGGAGGCTGGGGACAAAATGGTCTGGATGCCACCCCACAAGCACAGGTGTCCTCCCTGTAGTCACTCTCTGTGTTGCATTTTCCTGCTTTCCCTCAGTCCCTGCTATGGTGCTGGTCTCAGTGTCCAATGCTTCTCTCTCCTCCAGGCTCCAAGAATCCAGAATTGACACTCACCCAAACCTCTTCCCACTCCCGAACCCAGTGCTATCCACTCTGGTCCAGGCTTCAACCACTCTCTGCATCCATTGCCATTGTCTGATTACTTAGTTGGTCGTAGCCTCACAACCTTGTTTCCAGTGTTGAAAACTTCAGTCTAAAATTATTAATCAACAACTTTTTTGCATAAGGTCCATTTCAGTCAAATAGACGAAATGATGTAAGAAACCACTATATTCCCACCACCTATATTTAATAATTATCAAAGGTTTGCCATATTTACTTGATTTATCCTCCATTTTTATTTATGTTTTTTATTTGCTGAAGTACTTTGAAGCAAATCCCAGACATCTCTTTATTTCACGCCTGAGTCTCTCAAAACAGTGACTTTTGAAAACATAACCACAGCGCCATCATCACACCCACCAAAAGTATCAACAGTACTTACTTAGGTCTCATGAATACCCAGTCTGTAATTAACTTTCCCTTGTTGTCTCGAAAGCGTCTTTATACAGCTGGTTTGTTTGAATCAGGACCCAAGCAAGGTCCCCGCATTACATGTAGTTATCATTTATGCATTTAAAACTATTTTTCCCAGCCTTGAGTGGTTTCTTTTTGAGCTCACTTTTAAAAAGCAACCTAAATAGCACATCTTGCTGTGCATGATTACAATGCTTAGGGCTGTTGTTTCGGTTGCTGTTACTGTTCTTTGTTTTTTTTTTTTTTTTTTCATTCAGATGAAAACTGATGGTGTGTGTGTTTGTGTGTGTGTGTGGTGGGGTGGTGGGGGGTGTTAAAATATTGGTATCTGAGGAGGCAAATGGCACTGGATTGTCTGCAGACGAAAGAGAAAATTAATCATTATAGCTAGCAAGTATTCAACGCTTAGTATGTGCCAGCCATTGTTCTAAATGTTTCACATGTAATTGTCTCATATTTTTAAAGGTAACTGCATTGGGAGGTTTTAGGAAGATGCTGGAACAGGAAGAGAGTGCTGCCTTTTTTGGTTGGGTGAAAAGCACCTAAATGTGTCACAGAGCCTGTGAGTGTGTCTGGGGCACGAGAATGGGTGGATGCAAACTACTTGGAAGACCGGCTGAATTATCTTCTCCACACCCAAATACGAACTAATAGAAAGGAGTATTTTTGCTGCCAAAACATATTCTTGGGAGGTGGGAGGTAGGAGTAGATTACTGGTGGCCTTTTCATCCTTTGTTATGGACAGGTGTCCTTCTTTCTCTCCCCCAGACCCATGTGAAGTCATGTGTGCTACCACTTCTGTTGGCAATTCATCACCGGTGGTGGTGACAGAAGGCTGGCTGGAATTACTCAGTTTGTGAGCAAGTGGGACTGTTGTTCATCAGTATAATAATTGCGGTCTCTAAGCCCTGCTGTGGGACCACAGGCCATACAGCAACTACCTTGGAGTTGTTAAATGCTGCTTTCTACACTTACGATGCTCCAGAGTTTGACCTTGAAAAGTGAGGATACAGGTAGCTACAAGTAGTGCTGAGGACTCCAGGTAGAAGCACCATGGGAGATGGGTCTAGGCATTAGGAAACTTCTGGGCTTGAAGTGAGTCAGTGACAGAGGTTCCCAGGGGTCCTGACTAATGGGACATTGTGAAGATAAAGTCAGGGAAGGGCATTTGGTGCTGAGGAAAGCTGGCACCAGACACTGGAATCTAGTTTATGAAACCAGTGTACAGTTCAAGCAGTCCAAGGTTAGGTACTCGCTTAAATGAGAATCCCAGATGTACAATCCCAGTACTAAGCTAGCAGAAGAGGTTAAGATGGGGCATCAACACCGGGGTGACCCCAATCAACATAGAACAGTTCCTCTGAGTAAAGCTGCCTTCCATCGGGCCTCCACTGGAGACCCGAGGGCCTGATGTGACAGCAGGACTTAAAGTCATTGCTCTCTGTACCTAGTGTGTTCCCCAAGGACTGTCCCTGTGGGCAGCAGTCCTTTCCTGGGCCTTCCCCAGCCTGCCTCCTCTCGCTGTGAGTGTCCACATGGAGCTGAGCACTGCTCTGTGGCAGGCGTGTAAATACAAGGGAAGAATCGCTTCTCTTGGCCAGTTTCTGGTTGTCTTTATTAACTGGGAAATAAAATATGAATTCATCGTTGATGCAAAATATTTGAGTGTAAACTTCCACCACCTATCGCTGCCCTAGTTACACTATTCATCTGGCCTTTGAGAAAATACTTATTGAACATGCATAAATGTCCCTGTCTTATTTTCTGCCTTGGGACACAAATCTATATAGAGATCCACCACCAAAATAAGAAGGAATTTAAATCAAATGGATTTGCATACCCAATGACCCCCTTGGGTGGTTGAAATGTTCAATGATAGTTTAATTCATGACAACCTCAGAGACCAGATTTCAAACAGTCTCAGCGGGGAAGCCCAAGTCTGTTTATTATTATTATTATTATTATTATTTTTTTTTTGAAATTCTCAATATGTTTCCAAAGCAGCTGTTAAAACAGTTAATTATAGTGAGGTGTTTGGGCTCCTCTGTGACATACACTTTCTCCTAGTCTGTGATTGGAGCTTCTTGTCATGTACCCTGAGCAGGACTACCTAATGCTATCATATTTTTTTCCCTTGGGGAAAACCTCCTTAAATTACCACATAGGTAGAACTTCATTTAAAAAGGCAAACTCTAACACAAAGAGTATTCAGATAATTTTTACCAAATGTTTGGAGAGCTAAGTACCACTCTACCTTCAATTTTCCAAAGCCAAGATCTTCTTTCTGTAGTGGAAGTTGCTTGGACTGAGTCTGGAGAACTCTTAGCTGGTCAAGAAAGGACCCACCCCGCCACTGCCAACTTTGGAAATGTAGATCGTAAAGCAATAAGCATTGAAAGGATGAAGAACTCTGACATCACCTTGATTTGAAATGAGCAGAATCAGTCCTTAGTGCTGCTCTTGGTGGGAATTGGTTCCCCTTCTAGCACAATGAGGAAAAGTTGATTCAGCTCCATACAGGCTCATATATCCAACTAGTTACTCAACATTTCCTTTTGGAAGTTGAACAGTCATCTCGAGCACGTCCCAAACTGAACATCCAGTCTCTGTGCACCTGCATCCTGCCTCTCACCACAAACCTGTTTTCACTGCACTTGTCCCCATCTCAGTTGATGGCAACTTTCCCTTCCAGTGGTTAAAGCCAGAAATATCTTTGCTGTTTCTAGGGCAGTGAATCTTGCTGGACATTTTCTCCCTCTTTGCTTTTTACACATATAGGAAGTTGAAGCTGAAAAGGACCTTATAAATCATAGGTCTCACTCTTTGTTTCACAAATAAGACAACTAAGGAGCAAAGAAGATAAATGATTTGCTTAAAGCAAAGCCAGGGACAGGGTGAAACCAAGGTGTATATTGCTCTCTGTGTAGACTTCTCTTTTGCAGAGACACTCTTTGAAAGGCTTTGTGACAAGCCGGATGGACTTCTGGGTGATGGTTTGCATGTAAAGCTGGTGGGCCATGCTGGTGGTGTCAGGTGGCACCTTCAGGAGGCTAGTGGCTGTCATTACCACTGCATGATGCTGCAGAGATCTGGATCTACAACACGGGGCAAAGCGAAAGGATTTCAGGTATGGAGAAAGGATGGAGAGCGGCAGCACTGGTGCAGCACCCGAAGGTCCCAGCTTATAAGACCCAAAGGCAGCAGGGGACAGACTGAACACTGGCTGAGCGCCCGACCAGCTCTCAGCTGCATTAAGAGGCTGATGTGCCACCACTGGTGTTTGCGGAGTGTGAGATCGTGGGTGCCAGTCTTCAGTCGCCAAGGCATTTTCAAATAAAAGGGATATCCGAAGACCCTTTAAAATGTCCAGAGGGTTGCTGTTGTCATTGGCTGGGAGTGTACAAGGACATGGAATCACAAGGCTGAGGACATTTCTGTGAAGCCCATCACAGGACACTGACTATGCTTGAGGTTCACATTTGTAAGAGACAGTGAAAGGAAGGGGTGCGGGTTGCGGGGTGGGAAGTTGCTCAGAGCAAGGCCAGGCGTTAGGAAAGGGGCAAATGCCTGATTGGCCTACATTTGATGGCAGTTTGCCCTTCTTCCCACTCCTTTTAAAAAATCCTGGGGAGGCTTCCAATGGATTCCTCACACTGTTCTTTAGTTGATTCAAACTTTAACATGGACCACAATCTCGGAGTAGTTTTAGAAGCAGTCCTTGTCTGCACTTCTGTATGACATGGATCACAGTAATGAAACGGGCTCTAAAAGCTGCTTCTCTACAATACGATAGGGCAGTGCTTCAATTTGGAGGCTTGAAGCTTGTGAGATGCCATCACTGTACAGAGTAGATGCTCAATAAACAGTTCAGTAACTTCTCGAAACAACTATTTTCTCATCTGACTGGAAGTTTATCAAATGGATGGCCTTTTTTTGTTACTGTTAATCCTTTAAAATTTTGTCTCTTTTGCTTACTTATGGAAAACTCACAGGTCAATGCTGAGCCTGCAATAGATAGTCAGTGTAGGTCTGTTGGCTGGATGAACAGATTACAGGAGCAGAGGATGCAGGAATGATCTACAGTCTCGTTCTTGTGGGTCTCTCAGTATTTCCTGGCTGTGTCCTCCTCCTTCCACCTCAGGATCTCACACCATCACACACACATTCAATGCAGACCCTCTGCCATCCACTCTGGCCCTGGCACCAGTGAGGGCCATCTGAGCACATTTTCTATATGGAGGTACCCAAGGATGGAGCCCTGCCAAATAATTGCTTTCCAGGAAACATACAGCTCTGTTCCACTTTTGTAAATGCAGCCACAGTGCTGTGCCAACAAGCTCTGTGTGAGGATGGATCTTACTCTTCATGTCACTCTATCAGAAAACTCTGCCACCGGACCATTGCCCATTAATTTAATGGCCTCATCTGGATGAAACGATGGGGAAAGGAGCTGGGCAAGCTGTCTGTTCCCTGCTTAAGTGAATTCATATTAAATTTTGAAGTGGATTGATGTGGACCCCGGCTTGTGGGGTCCGCCACATTGTGGATGAGACATGAGAAATTCACATGGACTACCGAGTCCTGTGAAGGACAAGGGACCACATGGCTTCTCTCTCAAGGGGAGAAAAAGCCTCAGCCTCCACCATGACAAGCCTTTATTTCTTTTTTCTGGGCACATTACATGATGGTCCTCATTTACTATGCACACCTTCACTTTTGGTGGTTACCTTTTACAGAAAACAAAGGAGCCAATGCTGCTAATCACATCACAGAAGAAGGATACTTGCAAATGCAAAGGGAAAAGTGGTTTAACTGGTTACATTCTGCACTGGGGAGGTTCAGCACAGACTTTAGGAAGTTACAGTAAGCATTTGCTGCCTCAATTCAGAGTGAGGGAGTTTTAGCAAAAGCAAGTCTCAAAGTGTCCTAGGTAAAATACAGGCCTGATTCCCCAGGGGAGAACCTACCCATGGGTGTGGGTCCTGTGCATCGGACCTTGATTTCCACTGGGAGCTGGGCCCACACCACGCAGAATGGTCTCCTACAGAGGATTGTGATTTTATTTTCCTTCTTGAGGCTGAACCATTTTATGAATAGACACTGGGAAAGAAGTGTAATTATATGTGATTTTCTTTTTCTCTATTGCATTTCTATAGGTCATTTTTTTTCTACTGCTGTTTATCATTCTGATATTTTCATTAAAAAAAACGAAAGAGAATAAAAAGGTCTTCCTTCAAATGAAGGCTGGATCTTAATCCAGAGTGATTGGAGGCAAGGTCCCTGGCTCTTCCGAACCATTCGAGGATTCAAGGTTTCAACATTGACTGAACCTCCCCAAGTCAAGGTGTCTGTTCTGAAAACAGTGATCACAATACCTGCCTTGCTTCCCTCAGGAGGTTCCTTTGAATAGTAGTGCCCTTGGACTCTCCTGAAAAAACTATATGCATATAATGTCTTATTTTTTAATACGTTAAGAAAGAGGCCTTACGATTCCTGTGCAGAGAAGACCTGTGGGAAAACGGCAATGGGCAGGCAAGGAGGTAGTACAGTGCCCCCAAGTGGCCATTTGGGCGTGACGCCTGGGAGGCAGAGGGAGTGGATGACCCTGCTTGTGTGACCTGTAATAAACGAAGAAACAATCTAATACTCATCTCTCATAGGAACATTTAAATATCATAAAGAAAACAAAACGCACAAAAAAAACTAACCAATCTCATACAGTTAAATGTGCTCCAACTTTGCTGGCTTCCTTACGAAGGCCTGCCACTTTGTATTCAATTTGCTGCTCTGAACACAGTGAAGTGTTTAGATTCCAGTAAGAAACCTCAAAAAGACCAAGCAAACCTTGGACCTTTACAGTTAGCAGGAAACCTTTTAAAAACTTCTCACGAGCTGTCATTTGTGCATTCAGAAAACCATGAGGACTCCTTCCTTTGAAAATATATGTGATTTTGCTTTAGCTTTTGATTTTAAACATTAATATTTTCTTACTATGAACCTTATCCTCAAGAACCAATTCCCCATGCCTCAGCAGACAATGCAATCAATTTCTGAGATGCTGAGATGTGGACTGGATTTTTAACAGTAAAGTGACATATCTTTCTATGTGGATGATATATAGCGATGGGAGGGAATTTGGAGACAGGAGTTGGAAGAGTGGAAAAATGAGATACGTAGTAAGCATATTGAATACGTAGAAACACAGTGGAAACTTGAGGGCTTGGGGAGGGCCTAGTGCCTGGGAAGGGTATTTGCCAGTTGGGTGGTGGAGATGTCAGGGGACTATATGGAATTGCAGGCAGAAAACATCTCCTCTTCACTCCCACTGCTCTCCAGAAATGGGGACTTGGGCAGACCCCCAAGAGGCATCCCGCAGTGGCTGGCAAAGGCATGCAAACGCTAAGGCTTGGCCTTGACCTCAGCTCTTTACTAGCTGCATGGGCATGGGCAGTCAGTGTCTTTAGTAGCCCTGGGAGCAAAATTCCAGCTAATTCACGTTACGTCCCACAATCTCTTATTGAACAAGACTGATACCCACTTCTCTGTGCAACAAACCTGATTTTACTAAATTTATGAATTGAATGGGCCTTCCAAGTTCTTTGCAAAGGAGAAAGAATATATGTGTAGACGTAAAAAACTATAGGTGTTGGCCCTGGCTGCTATATAGCTCAGTGGATTGGGTGCAGGCTGCAAACTAAAGGGTTGCTGGTTCAATTCCCAGTCAGGGCACATGCCTGGGTTGCGTGCCAGGTCCCCAGTGGGGGCATGTGACTGGCAAAAACACATCGATGTTTCTCCCCCTCTCTTCCTCCTTCCCTTCCCCTCTCTCTAAAAATAAATAAAATTAAAAAAATTCTTTTTAATAAGTGTAGGCTTTGAAGCCAGACAGGCTTCAAATGCCAGCCTCACACCTACTAGCTTGGTGGCCTCTCATTGTCTCTCTGTTTTTAAAAAAATATATTTTATTGATCATGCTATTACATTGTCCCATTTTCCCTTCCCCTTTATTCTTCTCTGTGCTGTACCCCCCACCCAAGCATTCCCTCACCTTAGCTCATGTTCATGGGTCATACATATAAGTTCATTGGCACCTCCATTTCCTGTACAGTTCTTAACGTCCCCCTGTCTGTTTGAACCTACCACTTATGCTTCCCCCTCACCCTTCCTGATGATAACCCTCCATGTGATGTCCATTTCTGTGAATCTGTTCCTGCTCTAGTTGTTTGCATAGTTCTTTTTTTTTTTAGATTTGGTTGCTGATAGTTGTGAGTTTGTTGTCATTTTACTGTTCATAGTTTTTATCTTCTTTTTCTTAGGTAAGTCCCTTTAATATTTCATATAATAAGGGCTTGGGGATGATGAACTCCTTAAACTTGACCTTATCTGAGAAGCACTTTATATGCCCTTCCATTCTAAATGACAGCTTTTCTGGGTAGAGTCATCTTGGATGTAAGTCCTTGCCTTTCCTGACTTTGAATACTTCTTTCCAGCACCTCCTTGCCTGCAAAGTTTCCTTTGAGAATTCAGCTGATGGTCCTATGGGAAGTCCTTTGTAGGCTAACGTCTCCTTTTCTCTTGCTGCTTTTAAGATTCTCTCCTTCTATTTAATATTGGGAAATGTAATTATGATGTGCTTTGGTATGTGCTTCCTTGCGTTCAACTTTTTTGGGACTCTGAGTTTCCTGGACTTCTTGGATGTCAATTTCCTTTGCCAGATTAAGGAAGTTTTCCTTCATTATTTTTTGAAATAAGTTTTCAATGTTCTGCTCTTCCTCTTCTCCTTATGGCACTCCTATGATTCGGGTGTTAGAACATTTAAAATTATCCCAGAGGTTCCTCAGCCTCTCCTCTTTTTTTTTTTTTTTATTCTTGTTTCTTTATTCTGTTCTGGTTGAATGTTTACTTTTTCCTTCTGCTGCAAATCTTTGATTTGAGTCCCAGTCTCCCTCTCATCACTGTTGGTCCCTGTACATTCTCTTGTATTTCACTTTGCATAGGCTTCACTTCTTCCTCTACTTTGCGACCATACTCAACTGTTGCAGACCGTTCAGTCTGGTTTCAGGAGTTGTAACCCTCACCCCATGGTGGGCTGAGTAAGAGCCCAAGGGACCTACTTCGTCCGGGTCTGTTCTGTCAAGAGGACATGAGCTACTAGGAGACAAAGCTTATCTCCCTGGCAGGAGCACTGCTTCTGCCTCATCCATCTCTGGCCCCAATGCTTGGTTGGTTAGTCAATGACAGGTAAGACTCCTCACGAGAGGGGCAACCTAAGCCAGACAGGACCACTTGGGAGGCCCTCATGGAAGGACTAGGGGCGCTGCAGCAAAGAGGATGTGATGGACCCCCCCCGCCCCGGCTATTCTGACATAGCCCCAGTCACCAGTACTGTCTGGGAGATATCTTCCTTATCTCTTGCTTCCTGGGGCTAATCAGCTTAAAGCCTGAAACTATGACCAGAGAGCTGTGCAGCACCGTGCTGACCAGAATAGTTTCCCTGGTGATCAGGCATAAGAAAGAATTCATAAAGTCCTGTGAAACCTGCTTTGTTTGCTAAGAGTGGCTCATTTAAATGATAAGGGTCCAAGGAGGAAATGGGTATGTCTCCCAAAGTTTTGCAACTCCCTTTCTAGACAGACACTGACTCAGATTAAGCCCTCAGATTTCTTTGAAATGTTAACCATTGTTTGATCCTTGCTGTCTGACATACCTGCATTCCTGTGTATTTGAACCCAATAAAAGCCTAGTGAAGAAGGGACTTTGGGTCATTCTCCTTTGGGAGTTTGACCACCTGTTCTCCCCAAGCAGATCATGTCTTGGTAGTTTTATTTTCATCCGTGATGGACAGGGGGCTCTGAAGGCGGCACCCCTGACACTCAACCATTTCTGTGTGCATTCTGATTACTAGTGTTTTGAATTCTGCACCTTAGAGGTTGCCTATCTTTTCATCACTTAACTCTGTTTTTGAGCTTTGATCTGTTCTTACATTTGGGCCATATTTTTTTTCTCAGTGCACCTGTTTTGTTCTAAGGGCACCTTAGGGAGTCACCAGGGTGGGGCAAGCCACATCACTGCATTGTGGCACTGCATGTGGGGGAGGGATTCGAGAGGGAACAATGCCACTTGCTCAGCTCCTGACGGGTTTTCAGTCACCTCCCCTGTTACCCACAAGCAAATTGGGCCCTTCTGGTACTGATTCCTGGGAGGGTTGGTTTGTGTATATTCTGGGACCCTGTGGGTCTCTCTAATGAACTCCCCTGTGAGGGTGGGAGTTTCTCCTGCTGCCGCAACCCCCTTAGATTTTTATAGTCAGAGGTTTTGAGGCTTTATTTCCCCATGCTGGTAACCAGTCTCGCTTCCTAGTTATTCCTCACTGTTTATCTGCATGCAAATGTGGGACCACCTGCTCCACCCAGTCTGCCAGCCACCATCTTGCCAGGGGTCCTATTTGCCCCAGCTGCCTATCTACACCCCTCCCTACCAGTCTGAATGATTGTTTCTTCTTTAACTCCTTAGTTGTCAGACTTCCATACAGTTTGCTTTTCTGGCAGTTCCAGTCATTTTTGTTTTTAAATTTGTCATCGACCTTTTGGTTGTGCAAGGAGGTGAAGTGTATCTACCTACACCTCCATCTTGACCGGAAGTTCCTCTCACCTCTGTTTTAAATTCAGATCTTCAAACCACTTCATGTTTAAAGGAGCTTCTTCTGGAAAAAGAACAGGGCTCAACTGAGAAGTTTTATGGGGAAGATATCCTGCTTAAAAAAACCTACCATTATTTCACTTCAGTGAGCCTCACAAGATTTAGCATTTGATTTTATTTTCTATTTGTTTGATGAACTCTAATATTATTTCTCCAACTAAAGTTACTTGGTAGCAAAGATGATATCAGTTTCCCCAGCCTATGTATTTATTACTATGTTATATCACCTGAAAGCTTGTTAAGTCAACATTTAATATTTGATTTGAAATTAACTTTTAGCAAGTCAAAAGAACAACATGAAATTTAATAACTACATTTACTGATAAAGAATACTCATTAAATCCCATCAATCTACTAGCTACTATATTGACAACAACCACCAAAATATCCCAAATGGGGGACAGAAGTCAGCCAGCACTAAGCACTGACCTGAGCCCACTGAGTGTCTGTACTGCTCTGTGGTCCAGATTCATCAAGCACCATGGAACCTCTCTGGGACCCATATCTTAAGAGTGTGCCAGGATTTTATTATTTAATGCTGCTTACTTTGTGACATACAATTTGCCCTTACAATTGTATCCGTGTAATGACACATAGCATTACATAAGACTCTATTATAAAGTTAGTTTCTAAACCCACAAGCCCGTCCCCCAGAAGTTTCTGTTATTCCCGTTAGATGAAGCTGTCCATTATCATCAAATAGCCTTTGCTGGGGTGGTTTCAAATTCATCACAGTTTTTTTTTTTTTAATTTTTAGTAGAAAATATCTAAGTATTCCTGAGAACTTGAGGATGTGAATTTTTTCAATTAAATTTTGCTCATTATACAGATTTCACAAAGACTCCAAGATCAGGAGTCTGATTTTCCTTCAGTGATTCTTTACCTTCCCTCCCACCATTTTTATTTTTATTTTTACATTTAGTATAGTTGTGCTGTTTATTTTGTTTGAAAGTAGCCAAAGGGACTTTAAGATTATGCAAATTAGATAATTCAGTCTTACTCTCTCTCTCTCTCTCTCTACCTGCTTATCACCGATGTGTTTAAAGCATTGGATTAAAGGCCAAGGGTTTCCTGGAAGATTATGTCCTAGATAAAATATGGTTAATTTCATTTAGTAACAAAAATACAAGCCACTGGGCTATAAGAATGCTATTCTTTTAATATTTGCAAAAATAATGCAGTCTTTGGTAAGGAAGGTTTTTCCTCTTAGGAGTAAGTTAACATACATTCCAATTTCTACTTTATGCCAGGTAAGAGAGAAAAGTAGCTAACTACATTCCTGCTGTTTGCTTACTGAATCCTATTTATTAAGCGAAAACAAGCAGCAAGGCTTCTGCTCCGAACGACTTCTTCTGCCTGGAGGCTTTTTCCACATCACTTGCAATATTTTGTTGCCCTTATCCACATTCTGTTAAAGCAGGAATTTTCAACCCATGTGAAACTACAGCACACTGGTGTGCTGTGAGAGTTTTTAAACATGCACTGACCTTTTCCCCCTTAGATTGGCAAACAAAAAAATGGCAATGCCAACACAATAGCTGTCCAGTGTGAATGAATCAAATTTATACCTACATTTTTGTCAGACCAGCAAAAAATATAAGATATTTTTTGGTGTGCTGCAGAACTTTAGTAATTAGTTTATGTGTGCCACGAAATGAAAAAGGTTGAAAATCGCTGCCCAAAAGAACTATGACTGTGTCTTCTACACATTCGCCCATTCGTTTGTTCAATAAAGATTTAGCTGTGTGCCATGGACAAGAGGGTGGTTTGATATTTTATGGTTGGCAGAGTGATCCTGTTTTTTTCTGTGCTTAGGTAAACTTATGGAGTGCTCTGCTTTATCTTATTTCATCATGTTTCAGAATGACTGTACTTGAGTTTGGTATTTCATGAGATTATTTCTATCTCATAGGAGAACAACATGCTTTAGCTGTGAGGACCAGGGCAGCTTCTGAATATCAGAGGTTTCTTTTCTTAGTAGCTTCTCTACTTAATAGCTTCTCTTATGAGCCTCTCTACCTTGCTTCCCTACTCATTAACTGTGCTTAACCATTCCCTGCTGATTTCCTATGACCAATGTGGAAATCACTCTAGCTACCTAAAGTTGTAAGAATTAAGTCCCCTAAAGAGTAGAGGGTTCAATAAGTTATCACTTTTTGATTGCAAAAAAAAAAAAAACGTTTACTGTTGGCATTGATGCAGATGTCCCCATTTCCCCCACCTTTGTCCGCCTCCACTCACTTCCCACCCCCTTCCCTCTGGTTGACACCACACTGTTGCCCGTATCTATTAGTTATGCACATATGTTCTTTGGCTAATCTCTTCACCCTCTTTCAATTCCAAGAATTTGTTCACCAGTCATCCCTAGCCTGGATTGTGAGTGCTTGAGGCTGGGACTAAGCACAGAACATCTGGATACTGTTAAGATCAAACTCAAATGGGCCCTGGCTTGTGTGGCTCACTGGATTGAGTGCCAGCCTTCAAACCAAAGGGTCACCAGTTTGATTCCCAGTCAGGGCACATGCCTGGGGTACAGGCCAAGTCTCAAGTAGGTGGCATGTGAGAGACAACCACACATTGATGTTTCTCTCCCTTTCTCCTTCCCTTCCCCTCTTTACAAAGAAATAAATAAAACCTTTTACAAAAATCGAACTCAAATGGACACTAGGCTTGAAAATTCATGAGCAGACAAATCCAGTTTCTTCGTACAAGAAAAGCAAATTTAGCTTATTTTGCAAGGCAAACGAGGCTAACTTGACCTGAGTCACGTTTACCTATGCCTCTGAAAGCCATAAGCTAAACTGTTACAAAACAAGGGACCAAGGGGGGTCACGATGTACTATTACTGAAAGGATGCCCCCCCAGGTTCATCATGTCTGCTACCAGATGGAAAGATGTCTCTCAATGCCAGAGATTTGTGAAAAGGGAAGGAAATGTTTATTTAATGCTATGCAGACTTAAAGTAGTGACCTAATGCCTTCATTAACATATCAAAGTCCTTTTGGATACCCACAGATGCCCACAGTGCTTCCTTCCCCCCTGCCCTAAATCGGGGTACCATAACTCAGGAGAAGAAGCAAACGTCCAGGATCCAGGCTCCTGACACCGTCAGCTGTGTCACCGTCCAGGCAGGATCTCTACTTAGTCCAAAGCCATGGGGCACCTTCTCATGGCCTACTGGCAAGACTTCTTCCACCCTTCTTCCAGGCAATGTCTCTCCTGCTTCCCAGGCCACGCAGCCAAAGGGAGCCGCCCAAAGCCCAGTGGTCCTGGTCTACCAGAGCCGCAGGGGTCTGTACTCTGGCCAAACCACATGGCTCTCTCTCCAATGCTGCGGGGAGGTTTGGGGGGTTGCCACTCTGGCCCAAGCCAAGTGTTGGCTCTCTGCTAAAGCTGCATGGTGATTCCCCCTTACAGGGCTGGGGGAGTCCCCACTCTGCCAGAAGCGTGTGGCTCTCTCTGGCAAAGCTACGTGGCTGCCCCCACCATCGCAATGGCTGCTATGTCTGGGTTTAAATCTCCTCTCCAATCTTCCTCTGCAGCCCCATTTCCGACTCCTCCTACAATCAGCTACACTTGCCAGTACTTCCGTATCCTTCCAGCTTACTGGGCTGCCATAATGAGTCTGGGCAGGCATGGCCCCATGGCGTGGAGCCAATCATCTCCAGGCTCTCAGGCAGGCACTGCAAGCAGGGGGAGCTGACATCCAGTTCCACCTTGGGTGGAAGTCACTCCCCTCTCCCTGGCTCAAAGCATGGCCACAGCTATTCAACATACCTAGGAGACCAGTTAAAGGTTATAGGTATGTTAAATGGCCATGCCAGAGGTTAGCAGCAAAGCTGTTGCTATGCAAAATAGCTCTCAATGGCCCTGCTCCATTTGTCCCTTCCCCCAGCTCACACCTGAGTGGGGGAAGGGGTGAGGACCTCTTATATGTCTTTCTAATCTTTCCTGGACACCCTGAGTTTTGGGCCCCATTCCAAATTCCTATTTAGGGCCCCCCTCTTGGCTGTACCCTGCTACAAAACTTATTAATTCATGGGTTTTACTTGTTTGTTTGTTTTTTCATGGATTTTGACAGCCCTGAAGCAATGTTTGTTGAGTGCTGATCGAAACATTCTCATCTTTCTGACTTTTCTCATTATCCTCCCATCCTGTCTACCCTCTGTCAACATTTTTAAAGCCTAACCTCAAAGGGACAATAACCATTCTTTAGAACACTTTCTCTGTACCATTTAATGGTGCTTATTACTATGTTTTGAGTACTAACAGAATATAGTTTTTTAAAAAATACCTAGGACATATTACTCATTGTCTAATATAATCATGTTATAGCTCTTGATTGTTTTAAGTTCCTTAGAGCAGAACTATAGCTTCCTTTTTGGTTTCACTTGACAGTATCTGGAAATCACAGTGGCAAAGGCTGCTGAACTTGGAAGGGGAACCATGCTGAGGACCAGGAACTGGGGTCCTACCCAGAGATGGGTGGTTCTGCGGGTGTGCAAAGGAAGACACATGCAAGAGTTGACTTGACCAATCAATCACAGTTTGGGCCAGGAGGGTCCCATCTCCCAACCTTTCGTTATTATTCAAGGTAGAGCCTGTCGGCCCAGCAAAAATGAAATTGGGAGGCTTTGGCTAGAAATGAAAGATATACATGCAACAGTCTTAAGGTTTTAACCAGAAATACAACTGGGCAGAAGAAGGAAAGAGTTTAGGGTTTTTCTAGTAAAAGTACATTTTTGAGATGAATCAGTCCTGCATTCTTAGCCTCTGGACGGTGAATTCCCTACATGACTGGTGGTCTGGGTAAGTGAACACTCTTTTGGGGGGCTATCAGAAGTTTGTCTGGAAGTTTAATGTATATCCAGGCATGTTCGCAGGACTGGAAAGTTTCAAAACTTTGCGGGCTAGTTAAAAACAATTATAGAATCATTTCCTCACAAGTCAATCTACTTGAGTTCAGTATTTAGCAGTCCACTGGAGTGACTCCATTTTATTTTTTCAAGGCAAACTCTCAAACAACAGCTTCAGAGATGCCAGGCCTCTCTGGGGTCACCTGGGGCACCAAATCGCAGAGGTAGGTGTGCAGGGAGAACCTCAATCCGCACCTCCGTTTCAGCACCTCCACTCCTATGATTACACTACCAAATCGAAGGCCGCCTTCTCCTAGCCTGGTGGCCTGTTCTGGGAATGGTTGCCGAGTTTGTCACTACCAATTCCAGCTAAACAACTATGGGACACGGAGAGGAAAGTCTCCAATTAGTGTCTCCGCAACAGGGTCACACGAGTGCCCTCTAACGTAGGACCCAGCTCGTTATCCCCAACGGCACAGAGCATAGCCCAGCGCGTGCTGGTGTCGCAGCTACGGTCCTCTCCCCAGGATCCCCGCTTGTCCGCTTCGTTCCCAGGTCAGCCTGACCCGACAGTGATCCCCAAGAAGGCAGACCAGAGCCGGTGGACCAGGGAGAACAGGGGCGGGTAGCCCAGGGTCCCTCGCATGCCCGGGAGGAGAAGGGGAACCAGGAGGAATTGGGGAAGGGAGAGGTGAGTAAGTGAGCTGGAATCTGACCCCAGCTCAGACTCCAACCAGTCCTGTCCCTGGGCCCTGGAGCAGGTCACACCCAACCTGAAGAGGAAGGAGGGGAAAAAGGTTCCCTCTGAGCAAGGACACGTGGCCTCTCCATTCCTGTCTGTAGGGACCACCAAGGACGACAACGGTGGGGAGCTGAGGTCGGGGGACGACTCCGGGGAGGTGGATTCGCTGAAGTCCGGAGACAGACCCTGGCGTCCAGGACCCAGACCCAGCTGTTTGAGAAGGCCCCAGCTCACCTCCAGGGCTGATTCACGAGGCCAGCAGGGAGCAGCTCCTGTACCTCTGCCAAGTAAAAGCAGGTAAAGTGGTAGGCAAGGGGCGGATGCCAGGGAGCGACAGGAGGCCTTCTCTTTTCCAACAGAAGCTAATAGTAAACGTGCTTGGTAAAAAGCTAGTGGTGAAGTGTGTGTGGGTTCTGTTTCGTTTGTTTTTTCATCATCCCTTAAAGATGAGCATTGGCACCCACTTGGAAAGCACCTGCTATCCTAGGAGTGATGTTTAGCTGGACGCTGAATGGCAGTTTTTCTGTCTTCTCTGACTTGCTCAGTGACCTTGTACTTACGCTTTTACCAGTTTTAGAAACTTTACAAGATGAGGATGACAAAATAAAATGTGTCATTCACTCTTGCTATAGGGTCATATGGATGTAATGTTAAAAAAATATTTTGAGGAGCAAGGAAGTGATATGATTGTACTAAAAGGGGCATGCCATACGAAATAAAATATTGTTACTTTATTGGTAAGATTTTTTTAAAGCCAAAATACCTTAGGGTTTAAATATGCTTCTGTCTTGGATACAGTTATACAAATTCTAGAGCTCCACAACACCAGATGACATAATACCTTTCTTTAAGGAAAAGGAAAGGGATTCCCAAAGAGAGTAGATACTTGCCGAGGGTCATACAGATACATCAGTCAGAACTAGAACTGGCTTGTAGCTCCCTACTTTAAGGCTCTGATGTTTACCTGGAAGTGTGGAAATAAAAATGACAAGGTCATATAAGACATATTTAATTTGTCATTCAAAGAGTCGTTGGGTTGAGTACAAGAAGGAAAAAATAATTGCTCTATCATAGTCAGCCAATACTTGTTCAGCATCTTTTATGTGCAAAACACTGGAGTGTTATGCCTACAGGGAATGTAAAGAAGCAAAAGCATCATGATACTTGGCTTCAAGAGACTTACAGAGTTACCTGAGGAGTCTAGATTTGAACACTGAAAATTTGCTGACTAGAGCTAAAGAGTTCACGGAGACTCCAGCTCTTTAGAACACTGGAAACAATGAAGTGTTCGATAGTAGCCCATTTTATTTTAGTACATTTGAAAGCTTTTGTTTTGCCTCTTGGAATCTATTTCCCCCTGTATTTTAAAAAAATAGTTATGGGGTCCCTCTGTATTCTTTAACTGAATATCCTGAACTCAGATGAACCTTTCTTTGAAGATTAATGACTATCAGTTAAATTGATCTGAAAGATAGTGTTGCAGACACAAATGGTATAAATCATAATGTGGAATGAAAATTGCCCCTAAATTGGCTTTGGAATTTGCTTTCTTGCAAAAGTTCTGGGTATCTATTTTCTTTCTGATCACTTACCCCATCCTAGTAATATTAAAATGAGACTTTTGATTATTTAACAAGAATTTATTAAACATTGTGCTAGGATCTGTAGCAAGTCTGACTGAAGATTCTGTGGAAAGTAGAAGATTAATTTTCTCCAAATTCCCTAGAGAACATTCTTTCTAGGGCGTATTTTTATTATTGATATTAGTGTCATCATTATTAAAGATCTGATTTTTTGAAAGATTTTATTTATTTTTATTTTTAGAGAGAGGGGAAGGGGAGGAGAGAGGGAGAGGGACATCAATGTGTGGTTGCCTCCCGAGTACCCCACACTGGAGTCGTGGTTGGCAACCCAGGCATATGCCCTGACTGGGCATTGAACCTGCAATCCCATGGTTCGCAGTCTGGCCCTCAATCCACTGAGCCACACCAGCCAGGGCTAAAGATCTGATTTTTAAGTCATCAGTGAACTACAGTCACCTGTCAACCATTCTGTGTCAGGTCTACTCATTTTATCCAGATAGTCTGGAAGAGGCATGTCCCTCACCCTTTCAAGAACTTAATGGTGGGGTGTCTAGAGATACTCTGTATCTGGAAACTAAAATTCTTCATTATTACAGATTAAGATTATGCTTACTGAGCTATGACTTCAGACACAGTTTTCATCAGTATCTTCTAGATATTTTGTTTTTAACAAAATGCTGAATCAGTGTTAAAAATGGCATCCTTCATAGAATAATAAATTTGAAATTCTAACATCATTCCTACAGGGCAGATCACAATTTTTTGTAAAATGTTACATTTGTATTCCAAATTGCACTCTGTTTTTTTGTTTGTTTGTTTGTTTGTTTTTTATGGCTGAATGAGGTAAGGTTGTCAGCAGAAAGCTGATAAAAATAAACTAAGACATGAATGTCTTTTTTTCCCGCCTCAGGCAGACCCCTAAACTTAATTGCTTTGTTAGTGTCAGATAAGCTTATGGCTACAAAATCTTCTTTCAGTCAAATTTTAGAAAGATCACACCAAAGAACACGTTTCCCTCCCCCTCCGTTCACTAACTTACCTTCTCCCAGTAAAAGATAACTAACTGACACCTAGGAAAACAATAGGACAATGAAAATTTCAGACCCCTTTTGGCTTCATTGTGTCAGAGCCTTCCCACTACTGCATGTGAGACTACTCGTGTGCTTCTACGTTACCCTGGGTACACTGGGTTCACTGGCATTTGCCACTGACAGCCTTTGTTGAAATACACTCTTTCAAGGGCACTGGATAGCTCATATCCTGTATATCAGAGAAAACAGAGTTTGGATGCTGTGTTAAAGTGGTACATTTTATAACTCTGCTTTACAGCTCATGATTCGTTGTCTAGTGATTTGGAAACTGTTACTCATGATGTCCCAAATTCCTGCAGTTTTATTTTCTCACTCTTTTCCTGATCTAGAACTGTTCTTTGAATTTAGTAATACAAAAAAGCCTTGTGTCAGTTGGGATACGGGTCAGCTGCCAGGCTTTTATCTTCAGCTCACATAATGGCCTGGAGGCAGGTGACCTAGGACTGGGAGGGTGGTTGTGCTTCCTGAGATCACCCAGGGGCTCAGTCTTTTTCTGTCTGGGAGTTCATCCATCCCTCGAGGCAACAGTTCTCAAATTAGGGTCTATAGACTGCAGGGAATGTCTTGACTTTTCAATGGAATCTGTAAGATGAAACCATTTTCATAACACTAAGACACTATTTGCCCTTTTCCTGTGATGCCATGTTGGATAAAACTGCTGATGCATCAGCATGAATCAAGGCAGTGGCATTGAAATGTACTAGTAGTCATATTTCTTTGCCACCATGCACTCAGAGTAAACACACACACACACAAACACACACAACCAGTGTCACTTAAAAATGTCTTCGTCGATGCAGCAAAAATTTCAGATTCTTATGAAATATGCACTCCTGAGTACAAGTCCCTTAAGTGCTGTGTGTGATGAAATGGGAGTACACACAGAGCACGTCTGCTGCACACGGAATTATTTGGCTATTTCAAGGAAAAGTACATATGTAATTTTTTGAGTTCCAAACTGAGCTATCCACTTTTGTTTTAGTAAACGTTATTTTTACTTAATAGAACAACTCACAGATAAACTATGCTTATTCAGATTTGAGTATTTAGCAGAAAGTTTCTCTCTTTTTAAAGATTTTATTTAATCATTTTCAGAGAGAGTGGAAGAGAAGTAGAGAAACATCAATGTGCGGTTGGTTGCCTCTCATACCTCTCCTCCTGGGGATGGGGCTTGAAGCCCATGCATGTGTCCTGACTGGTAATTGAACTGGCAACCCTTTGGTTCGCAGCCCACGCTCAATCCACTGAGCTACACCAGCCAGGACTAGCAGAAAGTTTCTTGAAAATGAATGAAGTGAGCCCATCACTTTAGGGGAAAACAACTGAAAGTATTTGTTGCTGATGGTCTCATTTGAGCTTTCAAGTGAAAATTAGGAGTTTAGAAAATCTGCCACATGAGCTTGACAGCTTCCTAATACTTTATAATTTTTACTTTTTTGATGAGATGAGTGGTGATCAACGTTTGGAAGGTTTGCATAACACAGTAACCGTATCTCCCAAATATTGCAGGGAAGAGTGTTTCAAGTTATGTGTGTGTAAAAACATTTTAAAGTGCAAGTCAGACCAATGGATTTTAAAATAACAGTATGAAAAATTCAGTGATAATCACTTAAGATTCCAGATTGTAAGTAACCTTGAAAATACTACCACCAGTTGAATTTTGGTGTAGCATCAACAAGGAATATCCACAATTATCTGAAAATACTACTAAAACATTTCTTTCTTTTCTAACAGCAGATCTGTATGAAACTGAATTTTCTTCATATACTTCAACCAAAGCAATGTATTGCAGGGGATTGAATGCAGAAGTAGATTTCTGAGAATATCTTAAGGTAGACATTAAAGAGATTTTGCAAAGTGTCATACAATGTCACTTTTTTCACTATTTTGTTTTTGCTTTAGACTATATGGTTATTCTTATAAAATGTTGTTATTTATGTTACCATGTAATGAGTTCATTATTTTTAAATGAATTAACATATATATTTAAAATGTCTCTTAATTGTTAATGTGATAAGTATCAATAGATAAAAACAAAAGGTCTTTGGGGCCCTCAGTTTCCGTAAGTGTAAAGGACTCATGAGACCAGAGAGTTGGAGAGCTGCTGCCCTCAGATGCTCTCTCTGTGGCCAGAGGTGGCTCACCGTTGCCACGTGCAAGTTTTCGCCAGGGCACAGGGAAAGGGAAGGATGAGCCCCCCTTTCTTTTTAAGGAAGATATTTATATCACCTTTACACACTTCAGTCCCCTGGGAGTTCCAGGGCAGAAGTTGCATGGCTACATGTAATGGTTGGCTGGGTGACCGTGCATGTGGCTGAGACTTCTGTTACTTTTAGGAGAAACGGAGACTACATATTGGTATTTGTTTTTGCCACTGGCTGCTTTCTGGTTGAACAACAGAAGTAGTAGTAACACCTATTTTTAGGAAGTCTGATAGTTAATCTTATCTCATATTTCTGTCAGTGCAGTAGTTCAGGTGATTTTAGAGATGCCAGAATGGAAGACTAGATTCTGCGTAACATGGAAAACGGAAAGTTATAGTAGAGGAACGGTGGACTTTGGAGTCAACAAGTCCCGGATTCGGGTCCTGACTAGTGATTAGGGTTCCCTAACGTGTGGCCTGCCGCCCCCCTCCTCAGCTTCTCTGTGCTCATGTATAAACGGAGTTTGTCAGAGCAAACCTAACGGGACTGCCGTGTGGCCCATTCGACACAGCGCAGGTGGAGCTTTCGTGCCACCTGTGCAGCTGCTGCTCTGTCACCTCCCCGGTGTCCATCCTCACAGGGCTGCTTCTGTGTGGGTGTACTCTTCAGTGACAACCAGATCGATGGTGACGGATTGCTAAGCAGATGATAGAGGTGATAATTGCTAGGATTTCAGGGATGGATGAGGTCATTGTGGACCAAAAGGGTTCTGAGAGTCTGGAGTAGGAGTGGTAGTATTTTGAAAAGCTGAGGGAAGAAGGGAAGTCATTACTGGTGAGGGGAATTACACTAAGCAAAACTCAGAATGAAAATCTGTAAGGCAGTGAGTAGACTAATCTGGCAAGTGAGTAGACCATCACTTTGACTGTAGCAAAATTCAAGTGTAGAAGAGTAATAGTGTTACGGAGAAATGAAACGATCCAGACGCAGGGAGTTCACGAAGCACGACTCTTTATTACACGCGTGGTCCCAGAGGAGGCAGTCTCCAAATTCTGGGCCCCGATCTCAGGGAAAACTCTTCCTTTTAAGCATCTTACATCTTGGCTCCCGCGGCAGATGCGGTCGTAAATCTTTAACTCCCTTCTCCCCTTTTTCCTGATTTATTTCTTTTTTAGTCAAGGGGGTCAGAAATAGAATTTGTATCCTGCCATAATTCTTTTCTTACACTAATGGGACTGCTATCTCAATTCTGCTGTATTTCTTTTTACATCAATAGGGCTATTTCTTTTCCATATCAATAGGAGGTAGTGGGAAGGTCCCCGAGAAGTGGGTTGGGGTCAGATTAGGGCATTTAGCATTAGGAAAAGTAGGTGTCTTGCTGAACACATGCCTAATACATTCATCCTATAGTCAACAAACATTTTTTTACTACCTTAAGTTAGGCACTGTATCAGGTAGAGTGATTGAGTTAAGAGTGGTTTCTTACAGGCTGTGTTCTAACAGAAAGATGAGACTTGACACACAACTTTCTAACACAAAGTCAAAGTGTCAAGTACGATCACAGATTGGATCACAGGGAGTAGCCGCTAAGAGAGGTCCTCAGAAAGGGAGGTTGTGGTGTCCGGGCTCGTGAATTCAGTACTTGTGTCAGTTTCCTTTGTGCTTGTTCCCCAATGGAGCTAATTAATTGCTGTGCAGCCTAACTGCATGAAGAGTAAGCATTGACCACAATCAAGAAAAGGTTATTGTGGAATAGATAAAATTTACATTGTGGAGAAACCTGTGAAATTTTTGCACAGCTTCCAACATGTCAATCTTTATTGATTAGTTTCATAATAGGGCACTTTAAAAATAGTGTTTTATCCTGGAATTTTGGAGAGATAAAATGCCCATAGTGTTATAAGCATCAGCATAAACAAGATTATGAATTATGATAAACTGTACTTTAAAGTTGATTGCATGTTTTAAAATTCTGTATTATAAGTGGTAATTAGGATTGCATAATCTTTATGTATAATTTGCCATGTATGTAACTTGTTAATTTAGGAATGCAGCTGTCTGTCACCTATATTTTTGAATGTGTTATAGTATTAGACAGTGTTTAATGCACTAAGCAAAATCAGCCTGTATTTAAAGATTGTGTTTTTGTTTGCTTTTGGAAAGAACGTTACATTTCTTTATTCTATACAGATGCAAATATTTTCTAACCTGTAGCTTCTAAGTACATGTAGTAAATTTGAAAATAAAAAGTTTAGCTGGTATTTCTTCGAAAAATAAGTTCTCGATCCCCCCTTCATTTAGGTCAAAGTTGGAAATTGCAATACTCCTAAACCAAGCTTCTTTGATTTTGAAGGAAAGCAAAAATGGTAAGAAATTCTTGGAATCTTTGGAGGTTGTTGGACATGGTTTAGGAGTTTAGGAATTAGAAAGTAGTGACCTGATTAAATAATTATCTTTATATTAATCTCTCTGCTGCAGACTGCTCAGGGCCGGTAATTGGGAGAGAGATTGAAAGAATCCTGTTTTAGGTAAGTCTCCTACGGGAAGCTTGTGCCGTGTTGTTGGTACCTAAGTGGTTCACAGAAGGCGTGTTGTTCCTTAGAGAAGTGTGGCTTCTTAGAATGACCGTAGGGGCTGTCCCTGGAGACTTTCTTGTCCTGTCATATAGTCAGCACCTCTCCCTCTGGAGGGGTCTTTGGAAGAAGGCCAGGAGGCCAAGAAGGGAGAAGAGCAGGATGAATCCCCATTTCTTACTCTTCTTCCCTGCCCCAGTTGTATCTCATCTCTAGAGCTCTTCTGTTCCTTGCCCCACCCACCACAGGAAAGAAGTGCTGACCATAACCTCTTGGACAGAAGGGGAAACAAACAAGCAAACAAGCAAACAAACAAACACTGAGTTCACTTTTTTCCTGAATACATAAAAAGAGTATATCCTCACCGTATTTTTTTTTTTTTACTTATAATTCAGAGGTTCCCTCTGACCATATGAGGCCTTATTTGCTCTTACTTTGTCTAAATGTGAAAAGAGAAATTTCATACAATAGAGTATCTTATTTATAGCAAGAAGGACTTTGAAGCGTTAGCTCTGAAATGAAATGTATAGAGGCTTTAAAAAAATGAAATATGGTTGTAGAGAGAACTGCTAAAAATGGATTCGAACTTTCTATCCTAGAGCAGTGCTGCTCAAAATGTGGTCCCCTGGACAAGTTGCGGGTCCGTGAGCTGTCTGTTACCCAGATGTAAGGAGAGGCAGAGCTCCGAGTCCAGCGGAAATCCAGCCCCAGCATCCAGCACACTGGTCCCCTCCGTGGGCTGGGGTGTGGGTATGGAGCACTCTCCTCAGTGAAGGAGGCGGTCCTTCCGCTTCCCGCCAGGCCAGGGGGTTTCTTTGCCAGTGGTGGCGGGCAGTTCTCCAACTCTTCTTTCTTACTGTTGTGGAGAATACCTGATGCAACTTGCATTGTGAAGTTTTTGTTTTAATTCATGAAATTTCATAAGTTCGTTATTTTTCCCGCTTCTTGCCTACTTTTAAATTGTTTTTAGCAATTCAAAACAGTTTAGATTTTACAACTGCTGTAACAGCTTAGGCAAAAATCTAAATTGGATGATAAAACCATTAGATGAAAAACTACTGGGGAGCGATATGTATTCAATCTGACACACAATTTACTTATTAGTTACAAATGAGAAACCGGCTCTTCGTAGGTCCTCAATGGTATCGTTGATGATGGCGCAGACTGGTAAGCATGTGTCTTCTGACAGGATGCATTGCAAAGGACATGGCACCCGTGCACTGCTCCTGACGTAGCGTTTAACCTGATTCTGATCATGATTGACAGTTTTGGCATGAATACTCTAGGTGAGGAAACAATCAGACAAATCCAAATTGAGGGATATTTTATGAAACAAGTGGTTTGGATTCTTAAAAATACCATTATCATGGAAGACAAAAAAGGCTAAAGATTCATGAAGCTCAATGATATGTAGGAGTCTTGATTGGCTCCTGGTCTGGGAAAAGAAAGCTATGAAGGAAATTATGGGCAAATCAGGGAAATCTGATTGTAGTGATGTTAAATTTCCTCAATTCGATATATGCTGATATATTTAGGGCTAAAGTGTTAGCATGTCTCCAAGGAACTCTCGACATTCAGTAAAAAAAAAAAAATCAGAAATCCTCATTGCCGACAGGGGGAGAGAGGTATAAAGGGACTAAATGTTAATGGGAAAAAACACAATCAAGATTAATTATCCTCAAAAGGATGTTACATTTACCGCAGGAGCAGGAAGATGGTTCAGAGCCCATGGGACTGAGTGCTGGTTCCCGGTGGATTGGTGGGTCTACTTGCTGGTTGGAAGTAAAGTTGGCAGGGGAAGACCAAGCAGGACCCTGTCCTGGCAGCTTGCAGAAAAGAAGACTAAAATATTGCTCTTGATATTTATGCTGCAGGAAATCCTTACCTTCTTACCCATGGGTAGGTATTCTTACTTCTGTCCTCAGGAGCCCTAACTTTTGAGGTCCCTGCCTGAGCCCTCAGGACCTACTGCTAGCAGCTTAGAGATGAGAAGACAGCATAGCGGGGAGGCATAGTTGTCGCATCTTAAATAAGAAGCCTGGGGCATTTTTCCAGGGAATGTTGTTTTCTGTGAGGATTAATTTCTGCATTGCCAAAATGCTGTAAGGTCAGTCAGTTCACAAGATAGGAGCTGCTTTTATTGGTCTGTAGATCAGACATTTTCCATAGAGGGGAAAGTTGGTTTCGGGGAATTATAAAATCTTAAAATGTTATAATGGTTTGTGGTCTTCCAGAATTCAACAGATATGCAATGTATCTCAATTACTAAAATTTCACAGGAGAGGGCGTATTGCTGTGCAAAAGTATAAATGCAAAAAGCGAGGGCTCCTCATCTATGATTTATTGTTTCCATATCCCCCGGCCCGTAAATGTTTTTTAAATAAAAAGAGACGTGCTATTTGTGCTGCTTTCATAGTTATCGACCGGTCACTTTGGATGTCCTGTCCCGTAGGGAAGCATGGAAAGCCCTTGGTGGGTCAAGCCCGAGCCAAGCAGGGCAGGCGTATGTCGCAGCAGTTAAAAAGCTGGACCCAGGCTGGACTCCTCAGGTGAGGCTTGATGATTAGACACAGTACTTCCCCCAACACAGCATCTTTCTTTCAAGTCAATGTTTACATCTAAACTTAGGCTTAAGTAACATTCTTAAGTTTTATTTTCTCAAATCAAAAGATTCTAAACTGATCACAATATCTCTACATACAAATACTATTGTTGAAACATTCACATAACCAGCCGGCTACTAATACTGAAAACATCTCTGAATTGTAGACACTTTTTAAAAGCATAACGATAATTCCAACCACATACAAACTCCGTTTATTTCAGAACTTGAAAGAGTTTAACATCAAATCATCTCTATTGTCTTAAGAAATGGTAGGTATCTCTTGTTTTGTTTTGTTTTGTTTTGTTTTTAAATGAGCCCCTTCTGTGTGAGTACAAAATGCTTAGTGATAGGAACAAACTATGAGTAACATGCTCCTGCCTTTGCGTGGTCTAAAGTGTACTAGGGCAGATGAAACATACCCAAATGTCATTAGTAGTACAAAACAGTAACAACCAAGTGCTCGGGACTCCAGTGGGAGCAGAGATCACTTTGGACATTGGGAGCATTGGAGATTGTTCCCTTACATGTACTCTCTTTTCCTCGTCCACTTATTGGAGAACATCTGTAAAGAATTTAATAAAGGTGGGGTTTCTGCTTTATTTACATTTTTTAAAACCATTTTTGATAGGTGTTTCGGTGGGATACAGGCTGGGTCAGTACTATGTTAAAATACAAACTGTACGTATTTCTTTTTGGTAAGAATATTGAGGCCACACTTTTCAGCAGTGAATGAATTGAACAATTTTCAGTGTTTTTTGATAGTAATTATCACTTGGGTATGTATTAATTACTAGTATGAAGGAATTTTGTTCCATTAATCATGAAATCTTAAAATGTCAGAGTAGTAAGGAACCTTAAAGATTATGTATTCTCAGCAAATTTTAAATATATAATACATTATTATTAAGTAATAACTAATAATAGTACATTATTATTAACTAATGTTTACTTGATATATATATATATATATATTTAAGTTTGAAGGATAATGCAAGGAACTTTAGGATGGCTTTTAACTGAAACACCAATTATTTTTTGTTTGCTTTAGAATACTCTGTTTATACACACATATATGTATACATATACATTTTTTTCTGAATCTTTTCAGATAAGCTGGTGATATCATGTTTCTTTACCACTAAATGCTTCAATTTTTCCTAAGAACAGATATCTTCTCTTACACGACTACACCATAGTTATCAAAATTGGGGAGTTTTTTTTTTCCTGTATGTTTTTTGTCATGAAATCTTTGGAAACTCTTTTTATTTTGAGAACCCCAGGGCTCAGTCTCTGCAGGACATTGGGTTTTGTTTTTGGTTTTGGTTTTGGTTTTGTTTTTGTTTTTGGTGTTATGAATTCTTTTGAAAGTCTTCTTCTCTTCCGAGAAGCCCTGGGCTCAGAGTCCCTGCAGGGCATTGCTATACAGACAGGTAGATATAGACATAGATACACATACATATTAACTGTGTATATTTAAGGTGTACAACAGGATGATTTGATGTATGCAGTGAAATGATTCTTTCAGTCACGCTAATTAGTATATCATTTGACGTAGTTAATATTTTCGTGATGAGAGCATCTGATATTTACTGTCTTAGCCTATTTCTGGCCCAGCGCAGTTTAGATCTCTGTGCTTACTCATCCTGCATAACCGCAGCTTTGTACCCTTGACTATCATCTTCCCATCCCCTCACCAACTCCCCTCCAAACCCCTGGGACACATTATTTTACTCTTTGCTTCTCTGAGTTTGACTGTTTAATTACCTTAGGGTCCACATATAAGTCTGATCGTATAATACTTTGTCTGGCTTATTTCACTTACCACAATGTCCTCCAGTTTATCCACATTGTCACAATGGCAGGATTTACGTTCTCATGTCTGAGGAGTATTCCATTGTGTAGATAGACTATGTCTTCTTTGTCCACTCCTCTACAGATGGACCCTTAGGTGGTTTCTGTGTCCGGGCTGTGGGGAACCACGCTGCAGTGCCCACGGGATGCAGACACCCCTTTGGGGTCTGACGGCATTTCCCTCAGACACGCAGCCGGAAGTGGGATTGCTGGGTCACACGGGAGTCATGTTTGCGTTTTTGAGGAACCTCCGTACTGTTTCCTGTCACGGCTGTACCGATTTACATTCCCACCAACAGCGTACCACAGCTCTCTTTCCTCTAAATCGGGACTGTTAACATCGATGCCATATTATTGCCAAACCCATAGTTCGTATTCAAATTTATCATTTACCTGAAAAACGTCCTTTGTAGTTACTTTTCAAAATTCTGAATCCTCATCCAGTCCAGCATCATGCATTGCATCTAGTGATCATGTCGCTTTAATTTTATTTAGTCTGGAACAGTTTCTCTACTTTTTTTTCCCTTGATTGTGATAGTTTTGAAGAATTTAGGCCAGTGGTTTTGTAAGATGGCTCTTATTTTGGGTTTGTGTGATCTTTCTTTATAATTAGATTTGGGTTATGCATTTTTAAGGGGAATACCACAGAATTGTGTCCCTCTTAGCACATTGCACCAGGAGAAACATGATGTCTGTTTGTCCCACTATTGCATATGTCAGCTTTGATCATTTGCCTAAGGTGGAGTCTGCCAGATGTTTTCATTTACAGGAAAAAATTTCCCTCTTTTCCCTTTATAATTAGTGAGTAATTTCTGGGGAGATACTTTGAGACTGTGTAAGTATCCTTTTCCTAATCACATTTCACCCTCCAGTTTTAATAACCATTCATGATTTTCTAACTCCATAATTTTTTCTACATGTATTATTTGCCATTTCCTTCTGGGGTTTCTCTTCTGGCCCTATTTTATTTCTTTATCCATTGTCAAGAACTGGGAATGGTCTGGGGCTATTCCCTACTCCCAAACTAATAAGTTAGCCTCTTCCTGTTTCTTAGATGCTGGCAGAGGTACAAGACTTTTGGGTCTGAGCCAAAGGAGTTTACTATTCATGGCATGGCACACTGCATGAGCTTCATTGATTTGCATTGATTTCTCATGTCCCGACTCAGATCCCCTGGGGATGGCGCAGGTGGGCCTAGGTAGATTCTTGCATATGCAGTGGGTTGTGTTCTAGGAAAGGAGCACTGAGCTTTGGGTATTCACCACTTTTACAGCAGGTAGAAGCAAGCCTGCTCTTTGTCAGGGGGTGGGAAGACATGCCCTCAACCCTGAAGGTGGCCCACGGCACACACAGCCCTGAGCAAAGCTCAAGGAGAGAGTGGTCACAGCCTGCCTGGCACAGTGATCGAGAAGGTGTAGGGACAAGCAGGGTCCCTGGCTTATCGCCTCTCCCAGCATTCGTGTACGTGTATCAGTGTGTGTTCATGGATTTTTATTTCAGTCGGTGGGTTGTTACCCATTCCCATCATTATTCATTTGGCCACTGGGAACCCCTACAAGATGGCTCCTGTGTCCTTTTGATATATCGCCATAATTCTTTGAGCATTTTCTTTCTAGCACAAGATGTTTCAGGCTGCGTTAGTTTCCTACAGTTGCCATAGCAAAGAATTACAAACTGGTATTTTGTAGTTCAAAACAAGAGAAATTTGCTCTCTCACAGTTTCGGAGACTCGAGGTCTGAAATCAAGTTCTAGCAGACCCATGCTCTCTTTGACGCCTCCAGGGAAGAATCCTCCTTTGCCTGGACCAGCTTCTGGTGGCCTCGGATATTCCTTAGCCTGTGGCAATGTAATTCCAGTCTCCATCTCTGTCTTCACGTGGCCCTCTACCCTGTCTCTGTGCGCAAATCCCCTCTCCTTTCATGTAGACACTAGTCATTGGATTTAGGACTCCCCTCGGACCTCATTCTAACTTTTTCCCCTTCAGCTTCATCGATATATGATTGACATATAACAATGTATAAGTTTAAGGTACACAACATGTTGATTTGATATACTTGTACACTGCAAAATAATTACCACCATAGCTAATACCTCCATTAGGTCACATAATTACTATTTGCTTTTTTGTGTTGAGAATATTTAAGATCTACTCTCTTAGCAACTGTCAAGTATATAAAAAGGTTATCTATTCCAATCACCATACTGTACATCAGACTCCCCAGTACTTGTCTTGTAACTGGAAGTTTATGACGTTTGACCAATGTTTTCCCCTCTCCCTTCTTTTCCCAGTGAAGTTTGAAATCCTTGACATCCTGCAACTTAGGTCTAAATCAAGAGAGTGGAGGGAGCCTCTTTGCCATTGGTTCACTCTATGTAATATTTGCTGTATTTATTAGAGATGAATTTCTCAGACTTTGTTCACATTTGAGCTTTTCAGCTTGTAAGAGCTAAGAGTCCCGCTGGAGGACTGAAGCACTGGACATTTGCTGTCTGTTCCTGCTGTGCTCACACCTTGAAGGGCCGCAGGAATCCCTCACCCTGGGGAGCCACCCCCCGCCCCCACCCCGTGTGGGGGCTCACACAGCATCTTGTCCCGAGGCCTTGGCTTTCTCTGCCCCAGGGCAGCAGCTGGGCACATCTTCAGCTGGAGGTCACCAAGTGTGACGGGAACAGTCATACGCTAACAGAGGGTTTTTACAACAGTAAAGGCACTGCACTAGAGGTAGTGTCTCTGACATTACAAAGAAATGCAAGTAATGCCATTTCTTTGTAATGTCAGAGAACTACTTAGCACAATGAATTTTTCCCACATACCCCCTTAGATGGCATGTGTGTGTCTAGTAGGCAGGGGGCGGAGGGAAGAAAGGACATTCATGATGGCTTTGCTGTGCATGTGCACATGTGTGCTTGTAGTCTGTCTGCATGGAGGTATTCACACGTGTGTCGTGACCACCTCTGTTTAGAGACTTTGTCACTCTTTCACAGCTGACACTAATTCCTGCCTGTGATCACCCTTCCTCCCCTCTGAGTCACCATCTGGGCTCTGGAGAAGCAATTGCTTCTAATGGTTCAGAACCCTCTTGGTTGTACCCTGACTCCCTAGAGTGGTTGCATATCTGAAAACCTCTGAGCAACATGTCACGGTTCTCAGTCAGTGGGACTTGCACTTGCATTCATGTTTTGTCTCCTTATGAGGAACAGCCTTACCTTCAACAATTCTGTCACTGTTGGCCTGTTGGAAAACAGAGCTCAACTGTCCTCAGCTACCAACTCTAGTACTTAGTATCCCCTTTCTCAGCCACAAAACAGAAATATAAAACCTAAGCCAATGACTAGTACAACTTCTGACATAAAATAATCGATCATAGTTTCTTTCCCATATATTACTTTCAGGACATACTGACACAGCCTGAGTGACTTTGGAAGAACTTGGAAATTCTATGAGCAATGTTCTGTCACACTTTAGAAGCAGTTAGACGTCTTTGAGGACTCACAGCAATGGGAAGCAGCACAGGTCTCCCCTCTCAGAGTGGGTGGAACCTTGGGAAGATGTGCCCTGACTTCTTCTCAGATCCAAACAAATCTGTGCAAATGACAGTTCCAACAAAATGGCTTGGTGTCAAATGAGAAAAACCACAAAGAAATCTCAGAGAAGGTGAGTGTGTGCAACCTCTATGGACTTGGTCTAGTTCCCCCTCGATTTGTCAGCTGTGCTCATGTTTGTGACACAATTGCTTATTTCAGAGCTGGGACTGCTCATCATTTCTTGGATCTCTACTAATCCTATAATGCTGTGCTGAACTGCCAGAGACATCCTTATGAGGAGTTAGAGCCAGCCGACTCTGCATTGCTTGCATTTCCTCCATGACATTGAAACAGTGGGGTGTACTTTTTCTCATCTCCACCAGAATGGCCATGTCCTGCAAGCCATCCAAAAACTTGAAATTCTTGGAAATACAGTTCTGACTCATTGCATTTTTCTGGACACAACTTTTTTCCTGCAATGTTTGTCCAGCAAAAATGAGATTGGAAGGAATCAGTTTCTCAGCTCAGTAAGCAAGCATGGACGGCAAGTACTGATTTTCATGAATAGGTGAGCTACTGGATGGCAGACCTTCCCTTCAATCATCAGTGAAAAAAACAGGAGGCTGCAGGAGGAGAAGGTGCAGGAGTGGGGCTGAAAGCACAGAGTCCCCAAGACACACACTGGGAGCCATGAGGGTTCTGTTGGTGACAATTAGATCACCATCGTTAATACTTCTTTCTCCTAAAAGCTATCAAGGCAGAACAAGGACAAAGAACGGGGTTGCCTTCTGATCCTAACTGGTACCTGTTACACCCTCTACAGCAGCGGTTCTCACCTGGGTGTCGGGAGGCTACTATTCTGATGTATTGTGGGAAAGGGAAGTGTGATTAGAGCCAGGAACTGTGCATAACCCAGAGTTTTCCCCATGTTTAGGTACGACGTTGACAACCTGGGCCAGTCCATAGAAGAGTCCCATGCAAATGTGTGTCAGAGCAAAGAGTGCGTCACTACTACTGGAAGCAACTCAACATCCCTGAAGTTCAAGACCCCATAAACTTCATCAAGCCTTTACGAAGTTTGGTCCAATATTGCAAACACTGTCCAAAAGGAAATACAACTCACCCAGTGGTTTCCCTTCCTCCTGACAACATATGCAAGTGTAGAAAAAGCCACTTACTCTTTCAACATAGGATAACTTTTCCATTTTTATCAATTCAAGCTCTGTCTCCAGGTCCCTGTAAGAATTCACGAGCAGTTTGTAGCAGATGACAGTTCAAAAAAATAATATCTGCGAAGTGTCACTTTGAACTGTGGCCTTCGGATCTTCTGCTCCAGGTCCACGGTCAGACTCTCCAGTTGTGCTTTTTGCTTCTTTGTAACTTGGGGCTCTCCTCCTCGCTGGGACAGCTTAGAGACAAGCTGTTCTTGGTCTTGGATTTGATGTCTTAATAGACTGATCTCTTGCTCCCTCTTCTTGAGTTTGTCTTTGCCATCCTCTACTTCTTGAATGAGGCCATTCACAGAAGATTGCAAAGTAATGTAATTCCTTTTGGCCTGGTCAAGGCCTTGCAGCAGCTGACACTTCTCAAGCTGAAGATAAGCTATTTGAGCACTCAGACCCTGTTCTCTGGCCTTCCACGTCCCATGGTCATCACCCAAGGCAGGCTGTTTGTCCTTCAGGTCTTTCAGTTGTGCCTGAAGCTTCTCCTCAACAATTTTGAATTCTTCTTTCAGCGTAATGTTTTCCTGCTATTTTTTGCAACGGATTTTCAAATGGAGATTTTCATATTTCTAATTCAGATACTCACCCTGTTCTTTCTGTAAATCTTTTGTCAGATTTTCTTTTTTTGACCTTATGTTGCCAAGATCTTTTTCCAGATCTCTAAGACTTGGGGCCATCTCCTCTATTTTTGCTTTTAACTTCTGTACCCCTGCTTTGGTGTTCTCTGCCTCCTGAGGCACATGCTCATGGGTTTTTGGAACTTCTTTAGTTCTTTCTCAAGGTTCTCAACTCTATCCCTGTGCACATCTGCCTGCCGCTTACTTTCATGTGGTTTTCCTAAGACATGCATCTGCTTCTTTTCATCATCATCTATTTGGACTTCCAGCGTTTTGATCTTATGTCACAGCCAGTGCACTCCCTGCATTGGGAAGCCAGGCTCTGGTCCTGGATCTTCCCGCTTCCAGGGTCCTCACACAAGGCTGCCACCTCCTTCATCAGCTCTTTCAGTTTTGTTTTAAGCATTTCCACTGCAGCTTTAGATTCTTCTTGCATCTGCCCATTTTCTTACTTCTTTGTTTCTAAGAGACGTTTAAGTGAACAGAGTAACATGTCCAATTCAAACATTTTACCCTGTCTTGTAGCTGCTGGGTCAGATTTTCTTTTTTGGACATAATCGTGACAAGGTCCAATTTTGAAGGTTTCACGTGTTCTTTTATCAATTCTGTTGTGTTTTTAGGATTTCCACCTCTGCTTCAGAATACTCAGCATGAAGAATCACCATCTCTTGGTTTTTTTCAGCCATCTGCAATTGGCTTTCAAGTTTCTCAACTTTATCCTGAAATGAATCATTCTTACTCTCACTTTCTTTCAGTTTCTCCAAGACGTTCTTCTCGTCAGCCTCCATGCTGACCCTCAGTATGTCCATGTCATTTCTCAGCTGATGCTGCTCATCTTGCACTGAGCTCAGCCTCACAGAAACCTCACCTTTTCTCATTCTTGCACCCTCCAAGGCTTTAGGATAGTCAGGTTTTCCTCTTCCATCATGTAACTTGTTCCACAGGCTTTTGGATTCCCTCACAAGCTATTCTCTCGTTATTCAACTGTCTGAATTGGTTTTTCAGTCCATTTTACCCCCAAAGACAGTGCCTGTGAGTCCTCTTCCAAACTCTGCAGCTGCTCCTGGAGGTGGGCTTTCTCTTTTAACATCTTGCTTACATCAGAGGACAAAGTCTGAAGGAGTTGTGTCTTTTTTTTCACTTCAGTTTCCACGGTGTCAATGTGATACAGATACTATCCTTGATGAAACTCCAACTCTCCTATTTTCTCCTTCATGTTTTTACACTTCAGGTGCAGTTCCTTATTTTCTGTTGACAAAATATCTAACTCTCCATAAAGCTGGTTTCTCTCACTTGTGACAACAGAGAGTTTCCTAAAGAAAGCTTATTACTTCCTGTTTATTTTCATTGTCTTTTTCTGAAAGTAGCTTCTCTGTTTGAACTATCCCTAAGTCGGCTTCCACAGAGTACACACAGTGCTCAATGCTGCCTTTCTCAGACTTGTTCCTCTCCAGCTCATTTTCCACATCGAGAAATCTCCCTCTCCAATGTTTGTTCATCTCGGCTACATTATCTTCAGTAACTTCAGGTGAAAATTTAGCTGTGCCCATTTCTAAACTAGAGTTGAGGCCTGCTGAAATTTCACCTCTCTGATGGAAGTCTGGGTTATCACAAGGAAAGCATTCCAGTTTTCTCATTAAATCTGTTTTATTCTTTCTGAAGTTCCTCAACTGTTTTCCCCAATTCTCTGCATGTTTCAATCTTGGTGGTTAGTTCTCCTTCCTGTAAATTGAGTTTTGAGGCTAACTCTTTCATTTCACTTAGCAAAATTTCAACATTTTTGTCACGTTCCTCTATGGTGCGAAGTAATCTCAAATTCTCATTTGATGCCTCTTTTACCTGCAGTTGGAGATTCTGAATAGTTAACTGAGTCTCTAGAAAATCCACAGGTACAGAAGCATTATTACCAGAAAGTGACAGTTCGGAAATGCACCCTGCGAAGTCTTGGGCTTGGTCTTTCACTAGGGAATCACAACTGTTTTCTGGGGACTGCTCCTGAGAACCTTTTCCCACCAGCATGACTGCCATAGTCTTGGTGACTTTCTCCATTTCTGGGCTAAGGTCCTGCTGGACATCTCTGTCACAGATCGGATGAAGATCCTGCTTGGGTGTTCTGTCTTTGCTTTCCAAAGCACATTCTTCTGACCCGTTTGTGTCACAGCTGTTCCTTGTGCCCTGGAGAGCCTGTGGTTGTAATATATAATGAGAGTGCATTTTATATTCCAGGATAATCAGAAAAGATTCAATAGGCTTATTATTGCTTTGTAGACACTGGATTCTTGCCTCTGCTAAGTCCATCTCTTCAAATGACATAGTTCCTACCACATTCTCCCCTCTCCATGCCAATGTCAACACAGGTAAACACACATTCAGGAGGTATCCCGTCTGGGCAAGGCCCTGGCAAGGTGTTTGTCATGAAGACAAACCCTCTAGTTGTTTGATCCTCTACACTGGCACACACTTAAATTTCAAATGGTTTTTCTCTCTAGAAATAGTCCAGGTAGCCTAAATATAAATTTTCCTTTGTGATTATCAGACATGAGGCTAACCAATTCCCCATAGAATGCTCCACTCCCACCTTTAGCAGTTCTGATATTCTTCAATAGGAGAAGGCGGTGAGGTGTCACGACCAGATTGGCAGCCCAAGGACTTAAGCCTGCACTTACTACCTGGATTCTGAGAGAAACCATATGTCTGGACGTTACCTTCCTGTCATCTGTCAAACAGGGGTCAGCGGCTGTGACTACCCCTGCTGCCTCCTCACCACTTGCCATTTGCATCATACAATGGCAGATGGAGGGAATGAAGTGATGCTCCTTGACTCTACAGCATTAGTAGTTTAGCTGGTAGACTACAAGGACAAAGTCATTAGTAACTAAGCAATTTCACATTCAATAAAGAAAGGGAGTTCTTTTTAAACAACTGATATCAAATCACAGATTTGTATTGTTGCATTCAGCGACGCGAGAAACAGATGCTCGAAAACTTTCAGGATTCAAAGATGTTACTTTATTGGCCAAAAGTTTAACCTGCGCAGGGGCGGACTCCCAGAGTGTCGGGAGACACAATGCTCAGAAGAGCTACAGAGGAGAGCCACTAGCAGCGGCGCTTACAAACAAGTCCTTTTATATGCATAAGCAAGCAAGCATTTCACAGAAGCAGATGTAGCTGTTAGCTATTGGCAGTTAGGCTACTTGTTATCCCTTAGTTTCAGGAAGTGATCTCCTTAAATGGTAGTCTACCCCATTCCTTTGTTCCTGGACAGCCAGACTGCATGGGGCTGTCCCTTTCTTCTTTAAGTTCCGTTCCCAACAGTATCAGGATAAATTGTTAGAATATGGTTTGTTAACCTGTAATAAACTCTTACATTTGTTGCATGACTGTATCTCTGTAACATTAAAAATAGGTGGAAAAGGCTAGAGATGGTAACATTCACATCACATCCCCATTCCTAAGCTCTAATGGAATATGTAAGTGTGATTTATTAACTCGCAAAAATGAAAACCTACAACATAGACACCCTGAAGACAACACTTCTGACTCCATAATATAATTTTGTCCAGGAGACTTCAAAAAAGATCTTCAGAAAGGTCCCACATTAGAGTATTTAAATGTAATCGCTGTAGAAATTTACCTCCCCCAAAAGGTTTACTGATATTCCTAAAGTTCTTTTTTAATTAAGAATAATTTTATTACATATTTGTTATATCATCTACCTTTTGAAAATATTTGTTATTTAATGTTTGCAGTAGTTTTTGAATTTGTGACTAAGCCACATTCATTTTATTCATTCATTTATTTATTTTTACTTTTTTTAAATTGATGTTCGAATACAGTTGTCTCCATTTTCCCATCACCACTTCCTCCCCCAGTACCCATGCCCACCTCCCACTCTCAGTCTCACCCCCCGCTTGGCTCCATCCATGGGTCCTTCATACATGTGCATTTGAAGTTCTGGTTTGTATTTTTTAAGAATCTCTACAATATATTTTTATACCCTTAACCGTTACTCTACATTTGAGTTATTTATACTGAAATGTCCTGTAGAAAGCAGGAGAAAAAAATTTTCTTATTATCACAGAGAAACTAGGGAAAGAACATTCTTTTCTAAAATTGTGAATATTATTGGATCAAGGCTGCAAAGAGGGCATCACATATAACTCCTTTATTTCAAGGAAGGAAGAATGGAAATATAACCAATGGATGAGGAACTTCATTTTTTCAGCATAAGAAAAATGCACCAGCTGTATGTCAAGCAGATTTTTCTCTACCGCTGTTGTAGCCTATATGAGAGCACTTTCTCAACTGCACACTGCTATAAGGCCTATAATTAACTTACTTTTGCCTGCAAGCCTTTCACCCCTGCCTCTAATCTTTTCCTTTCTTCGACTTCTTATATTTTTCTATTCCATCTTCATATTTGGAACTTAATCACAGAGAAGGAGCTACAGATTTACTTTGATCATTGACTTTCTCAACTCACAGATCAATCATTACAATAGGTAGTTCAGAAATAAGTATCTTAGTACAGCAGAAAGAACACGTCAGAGCAACAGATATTGGTGAAAATCTTCCAATATCAAAACCCATGGAATCACAGTTGTTTTGAATGTTCAGAAATTGAATTCTTTTTGAACCACACCACAGAAAGATAAAGTGAATAGTGTAGGTTGGCCAATAAGTCTGCTTCTTTGAATGTGTTTCTGGAGAAATTCAGGAAAGGCTGGCAAGAGGAAAGACAGTGAAGTCATTGAGGCCCCTGAAAATGGTCACAAGAAAGTTTTGTGGTGGGATGCATTTTCCTAAGACATGAACTAAGTTTTTAAATCTTCACTTAATAACTTGGTCCTAACAACTGGTCCCAACAACTTGGTGGAATTTCTAAATGTTAATAAAAAAAAAATTCAGTGAAAAGTATAGTTTTACTAACCTGATGGCTCAATAGAGTTCAACAGGTGTACCCATGTACAGGTTACAGCAAGTGGTTGCATTTTTTGAGTGCCCACATTAGAAATTGAACTCAAAGCTGAATTAATTCATTTCTTTGGCAGAACTGAAATCTCACTAGAAGAACTATGGACATGAAGGGGAAAACTCCTTACCACTGTAGAACTGCCTTGGTGTTATTGGAGTTGTAAACAGTTTTTGTGGTGTGTTACATGCACTCCCAGAGACATCTGCAGGCCGTGCAGCTTTCTGGCTTCTTTCAAGTTCAGATTTATCGCTGTTAGAGAAGGACACGAGAGGATGCCAAATCAAATCAAAAGCAACTGAACAGCAACACCATACTGTTCCCAGAGAGGTGTAGGCTTACAAAACTCACCATATCAAGACTTTTACCACTTCGTTTACCCAATACCCATGTGACAGACATAAACTCAGTGACCTGTCTTTAAAGGGACTTGGACTATATAGGAAAACAGACATAAACCACTAATTACAATGTCATGTAGGTGATAATGAACATCTATAATAACCACACAGAGTCCAAGAAAGAGTTGGGATGTTGGGGATATATTCCAAATAAACTTTATATGCTAAGCCAAATAGAGAGACAGGGATATAAAAGAACCCAGAACTTCAGAAACATAGGAGAAAAACTAATCCCTGAAGCATGGGTTTAAAAAGTCACGAAACTAGATGGCATTCCTTATGAAGTCATAACAGAGCACAGACTTGATCTCTGTACCACGTATTTTATGGCATTTTATTTACTTATGTATGTATTTATTTTGTGTGTGTGTGCAGGTAACAGTTTAAAACATATAAAAATCAAGTTAACAATGCATAAATATGTGTCTCAATAAAAAGAAATAGTTAAAGTAAGTTATGTATTATATATGTACAGAATATCCCTACCATTGAAGTTCTGAACACCTTTCAGAATCAAACAACCTAGAAGAATAATTGATTCTTGCAAGTCGTAATGTCTGACTTTAGCTTAACACGGAAATATAATGAACACCCTATTAGAATGGCTAACGTGCACCATTCCCTTTGGCATGCATGCAGTCCTCCGAGGAGATAGTGAAGACAGTGCCTGAGTGTCCCAGCTACCAGTCTGGATCAATGTTTCTTTAACTTTTTGCTCATCGGACTCACATACAGTCCCATTTTCTGGCATTTCGGGTTGTTTTTTCCTTTTAAATTTCTTGTTGTCCTTCCTTTGGTTGTGTGAGGAGGCAAGGTGTGCCTTGCTTCCTGTTCTTACATCATGGACTGAAGTTTTGCAGATGAATTCTGAGAGACCTTGCAAAATTGGTGTTTCTTTCCCCCCTGCAAAATTCATCTTTTAACCCCCCCTTTCCTATTCTTTCATTAAAAAATTCATTTAATTTTAAATATTAAATAAAACTATATGCTGCCATTATTTGCTTTATAAACAATTGTTTCTCCTTGCTGTTAGGTAGAAAAACACAAACCACTAACACTGAAAAAGCACTAAAATAAACTGTGTTTTACTACATTTAACTACATGAGGTTGCCAAAATTCAACAGTTTTAGATCAACTTTTGAGGTGGTCCAACCGAACTTGGTGGAGACGTTCCTGAAACAGAATCAGTGGCTACTGGTGGGGAAAAGAAGCTCCTGCCTTTTGTAGACCATTCAGCCTGGTTTCAGGAGTTGTAAGTCTCACCCCATGGTGGGCCGTGTAAGAGCCTAGGGACCCACTTCTTCTGGGTCTGTTCTGTCAAGAGGACATGAGCTACTAGGAGACAAAGTTTATCTCCCTGGCAGGAGTGCTGCTTCTGCCTCATCCATCTCTGACCTCAACTCTTGGTCGATAGTCAATGACGGGTAAGATTCCTCATGGGAAGGGCAACCTAAGCCATAGACGACCACTTGGGAGGCCCACATGGAAGGACTTCGGGGGCTGCAGCAAAGAGGGGGTGATGGAACCTCACCCCTCAGCTATTCTGACATAGCCCCAGTCCCCATTTCCATCTGGGAGATGTCTTCTGCTTCCTGAGCCTAATCAGCTTAAAGCCTGAAACTATGATGGAGAGCGGTGCAGCCCTGTGCAGGCCAGAGCGGTTCCCTGAGTGATGGGGCATGAGAAAGAATTCCTAAAGTTCTGTGAAACCTGCTTTGCTTAGAATGCACTCATTTAAATGATAAGGGTCTGAGGAGGAAATGAGTATGTCTCCCAAAGTTTTGCAACCCCCTCTCTTGACAGACACTGACTCAGATTAAGCCCTCAGATTTCTTTGACATGTTAAACCTGTATTCCTGTGTATTTGAATCCAATAAAAGCCTAGTGAGGAAGGGGCTCTGGGTCATTCTCCTCTGAGAGTTTGACCACCTCTCCTCCCCAAGCAGATCATGACTTGGTAGTTTTATTTTCATCTGTGACGTACAGGGAGGGGTGGGGTGTCTGTAGGTGGTGCCTCCCCTCCACCTGCCCTTCACTGAAAGGTCATCAGTGAGAATTTCAAAACTACACTGAACAGTTTTTGTAGTCTCGTTTTCATACTCGCTAACAGTTTTTAAACTACAGGAAACAACACTCTTAAGAGTTGTTATAGTCTAAAGTTTATAGAGTTTATAAACTTTTAGGAACATCTATATCCACATTAGAAAATAAGAATATTTCAAACTGAATGTGTTACAGGTGTATCCTACCCCTGTGAGGATGGTGGCAATGGATAACAATGATACTAGTAATGCTGACTTTTAACAGTTGCTCTGAGCCATGTACAACCCTGCGCATTGTAAAACTGCTAATGTACTGCTACCAAATGGCACTTTGCAATGAAATACAGGAATGTATGTAAAAGTGTCCTGTCCTAAAATGTTAAAAATACAAACGTTTCTGTCTAACTTATGAAAACTAATATTTCTATAACCAGCAGCCAAGATATGCTTTCGAAAGAAATGAATATTTCAGCATACTGAGGGGAGCTTCCCACTTCCCTCACGCCTGTTGTTTAAAATGAATGACTAGCATTCATTCATTCCACAAATATTTGAGGACCTACAATTGCCAGCTGCTGAGGATACAGTGACCAGCTCCCTGTTCTCATGGAATGTGGCAGGGCAGACAATTAATAAGAAAACAAAACACTCCACGAGATACAAGTGGATTCCTAACATGCAATTGAAAGATAGCACTTTCCTACATGGATAGCAAACAAAAGAAGAAAAAGATCTCTGAGCCTAAGAAAACATAAACTAAATGCCATGTGGAATCCTAGGTCACATCCTAGAACAGAGAAAAGACATTCCTGGAAACATGATTCAAATCCTCATGGACTCCCTAGGTCAGCACTGAATCAATGTTTACTTCTCCTTTGGTCATTGTACTTGGGTTGAATAAATGTTAACAGTTGTTTCTGTAAGTCTACAGTCATTTGAAGTCTCCTTTTTCAAATGTAAGGGTGTGCATTTACAGACTCCACAATGGAACAATTTCCTAAAGTACTTTTGCTTTTAGCTTCTATCATTCCCATTATTTGGACAAAACTCCTCTCTTAGAACAAGAAGATACCATTCAGAACCTAGCAGTGTTTAGGCCTAACTAAATTTATTTTGATAATGTCTCTAGTGTTTTGGAAGTGGAAAAGTAGTAATAAGCACTTTTTTATTGCTTCAGTAGGTCACTGAAATTGGCCAATTGACTAAGGAAAGCTTAGGCTCCCTCTCAGATGGAAATCTCAGCAGGAACCTCTCCTTGACTTTGCTTACCTCCCTCCATTTCCAGCTCAGATGCCACCACCCAGGACTTTGATCACTCTCTTCCCAATATCCTCAATCATTCCATGTCTTCTGTCCCATAATCCTGGCCAAAAACAATCTGAAATCAACCCTCCTGTTCACCTTCTCAGCATTTATATCCCAAATGCTAAAGAAAATGAAATCGTACAGCTCTATAGATGGGTCCCACTAGAAATTCCTTTCTGGTCTCCAACTCCAGCAGGATCGAGGACAGTTTTGGTCTTATTTACTATGATATCACATAGTAGCACAATGCTGGTTCATGAAACTTAATGAACATAGACAGAATCAATGAATGAAATGAGGAGCCATTCAACAAATTTCTATAGCACTGAGTGTTGCACTGATAGGACTCAAGCATGACACAATCAATTGTCCTTAGGTCATTTTTTTCCTCAGTGGGGAAAAAAATTGCATTGCATAATAATTACATCATTCAAGGAAAACATTAATGCATCTCATGAATGTACACACAGATATCTCTTTAAAGAGCTTCAAACAATTACCTCTTAAGTTCCTGTTCCAGTTTCTCTATTTGTTTTCTGGCTGAACTCAATTCTCCTTGGATATTCACTTGTGACTCCTTGACTTGAAGTTCGTGAGAAATCTTCTGCTTAGCCTTCTCCGGGTTTTCACATATTTCCATCAAGCTTCGATTCTCCCTCTGAAGGGTTGTGGCCTCGATTCTTCATTCTCAACCTTGTGGGGGTTGTTCACAAGGAAAGAGTTCTCTTACATCACGATTTTACCACGTAGTCTTTGTAAAACTCAGCTTGACATGGCTGACCCATTTTCTGAGAGAGGGCTGTAATCACCCAGATATCACCTGCTGAGTGCAGATATTTCTAGGACCTCACTTTAAAGTCCCTAGAGAGAAAAGTTCTACAAAGTCACATATTGTTTATCTTGGCTGAGGCCTACACATACCCATCCTAGAAACAGAGGTTTCAGTATGCTTTCAAGAATTCAGAAATAAATAAAAATTAAAATAAGCCTTGTAAATCTCCCTTTACAGCTCTTTCTCAAGTTGGACTGCTAAAGCCAGTATGTGTAAGGAACTGGAAAGTCCTTCCACTAGCAAATACCTTCTAGAAGCAGTGACTGTATCATTGCTATACTGGTTCATGAAGTGGTAAGAAGGAAGCACTGTTGAAGCTTTCCTTTACCAGTCCTGAAGAGATGAGGTCTGGGAATCTTAAAGTGAGAAGCCCACTCTCAAGAAGTGACAGCCATTGAGATCCCAAAGTGTTCTATATTGCCCCTTCCACAATACTAGCAGGTAAGCAGAAAGGAGGACAGAGGATGAAGAACATGAGGTAGTAAAAATGTCTCAAAAAAGACCCTGTCTGGTGTGACTCAGTTGGTCGGGCATTATCCCATGAAGCAAAAGGTTCAATTCCTGGTCAGGAGGGTACATGCCTGGGTTTTGCCTTCAGTCCCTGGTCAGGGTGCATACAGTAGACAACCAATCTATGTTTATCTCTCAAAACAATGTTTCCCGCTATTTCTTCCTCCATTCCTTTCTCTGTAAAACTCAATAAATAACATCTTTTAAAAAAATATCCAAAAAAGAGACAGATCGTTACCACATAAGGGTAGCAAACCATTTTTCCCTAAGTTGAACAGGCCAAGGTGAAATAATTCCCGCAAACAATGAGTGGACTGTGGTACTTTCAGGGCTACCTTGTGAGTTTGCTTTTGCAGCACGGCCTCCAGAGTTTCCAGTTGAAACTGCCTTTGTGGCCTCTCTTTCTTCAGCTTGTCCAGCTGGCCTTCGAGCTCTTGAGTTTTCTGTGGAGCTCTGGTGGGCAGGCCTTCTTTCCCGTCTCCCACCACCCAGCTCATTTGCTCTCTTTTGGTTGTCATTCAAACAGCTGGGAATAAACTGAAAAGAATAACCAGACTGTTAGTCTTAACTAGAGAACAAGGACACTGAAAAGTCTCAGAGAATAATGAACCTACAGAACCATTTCTAACATCAAGTTCGAAAAGTCCTTATTTCAAAACATAACAAAGCGTGCATAACATCTGTCTTTCCATCCTCTGAACGGTGACTACCAATAACACTGATTGGTAAGTATGTCATATCCTAGTTGGGCGTACCCTTGCTTTCTGTTTTCCTTATTTCCCATTTTTGACTTCTTAGAGGGCTACCTGCTTCTCTACTGATCAGTTTGTTTTCATTACATAAAATATGACTATTTGGCCATAAGGTTTTGGGTGAAATAGGTCCTATAAACAGATAAAATGCACAAGCTGATTTGTAAACACTCTGCTTTCCCCTCTTCATGTCCTTAACTCCCACTGCCTCTTTGTTGCTCTTGCCCTGGGAGGTCCACAACCCGGTCACATCTCCTGGTCCTAGTCTCTCGTGACACAAGAATGGCCTCACCTTCCGGTAGCTTTCATTTGTTGAATTAATCCATGAATGAACAAAGCTATTACTACAATTAGTACTATAATCACTGCAAAATGCAGGGAAGTCTGGCTGCTCACAGACCTTGACCAGGAAACAGGTACATATCCTCAGTGATTCCAACCCCAGCTCAGTTGTCTACAAGATCTATGACCTGGGGCATGCTATTCAAGTGCTCTGTGCCTTGGTTTCCTCATTATCACAATGGGAGATAATTATGGCCGCAACTACCTGAAGCCTCAGAACACTTTCCCAGCTCTCTCTTTCAGCCTATGGTACTAAGAGGCAAGTGACCTTCTTCCTTCTCAGCTACATCTTAGGACATTTAAATCAGCTGGGAGGAAAAGCAAGGCAACTGCTCTTCATTCATTAGCCTTTAACATTAAGGTGCCAAAAGATCACTCATTTTCCAGTTATTTTGGCAATGGGGGTGAGAATGAAGTCCCTCAATGAAGTCCATAGCCACTTTAGTGGTTTGCATGAGTCACCTTTTCAATGAAATTTGTTATCAGAACAACTACTAAATAGTAGATGAAAGTACTTAGAATGGTAACAAGGATTGGATTCTTATTTATCACTAATACTGTTTCACATACACAAACAAGCCTCTGGTAGTAGCCATGGTGATTTACCTTGAATGAGCCACCACCCCCACACTTACATATTGATCTCATAAGTTCAGAACATTTCCAGTAGGTTTTCTCCAAAGCAAGGCTCAGTGGAATACTCTGATGAAATCCAAATTTTAGTACGAATGAAAATGTCACATCCTCCCCTTCCAAACACTCAGTAAGACGTGGGTGAGCTCACTACATACCCCACAGTGAGGTCAGAGCCATGGGGCCCAGGCATGGTCGTCCCCAGCTGGTGGGGAGGGTCTCTCATACATGAATCGTGTATCCTCATCCTGCCACCTTTTCATAACTCCCTTACGTATGTGCCATTTTGAGGAAAGTGATAGTTTTGCTTGGCCATATGTTAATGTTTACTTTCTTTGGAAGAGAAGTTGGCTAAGAAAGGACAACTCCTCCCAAGTATAGGGGAGTTTTCTCAAATTGACAATTCTAGAGTACTTGCTTTCTACATTAACATTGGTGCCAATGGCTTTGCTGGCTGCAAATCAATGAAGACAAGTATTTGATCATATGTAAAACATACATAAACCCATTTGAACATCATTTTCTCCCTCTGTATGATTTTGAAATATTAGGAATTTAGAAGTTAGAACCAGTTTATATGCACTAACAGGTCTTGGAGGAAAGTGCTATGTTAGCCAAAAGTGGTGTTTCCATGCTGAGGATCCCTTTTTAAAATGTTAATTTTGATTTCCTGATTTGATGATGTCACAATGCTGTTGAAAGTTTATGCCAAGTATTGTTGAATTTGAATGATTGTTCAAATTAAATAATACAGAAAAAATGTTTTAATAATGCTCTGTCAGGAAAACTAGCTACAGCCCTGACTGGTGTGGCCCAGTGGGTTAGACATCTTCCTGCAAACCAAAGGTCGTGCATCAATGTTTCTCACCCTCTCTTTCTCCCTCCCTTCCCCGCTCTCTAACAGATACACACATACACACACATACATACATTCTTTAGAAAAGAATACTTTCCCATTTTCAGTGTGTTCTATAATTAAAAAAAAAAACAGGCCCTTTGTCTTTATCAATAAGGAGGTATTCATTTAAAATTCTGTGTGAAGTACAGGAAAACATCAAATGAGAACAAAGGCTGCTTTACTCTGACTATGGAAGATATTTAAGAAGCTCAGCCTAAAACATCTTACGCAACTGTATATTTCAGCACTTAGCAAAGAATAGGAGCTTCTTAAATAGTTTACGTTGATGTTAACATGAACTATGTACATATGAAAGAATAACTAACATGAGTCCATATACATCTGTATGTAGTCTATAATAACTATAAGTTTACACAAATACCATGTCTGTGTTTCTAAGAGGTTTGTAGAAAAGCTGAGAAGAAGAACCACTCTCGTTAATTGGGAAAAACATCACACAGATTTGTGTTGATTTTCTGGAACATATGGGGCTGCTTTGGCTATTGGGTGGGAGTAGGTGGCTCCTGGCCTGAGGAGGGGCCCTACGCATCCATCTTCCCACCTTTTGTCAGAAGAGAGGCAATGAGATCAACGCACACGTCAAGTCTTTCTCTCTCTCTTTTCCAATAAGGTCCACGGAGCTACGATACTTGGTTTCATAACTTGGTTATAGTTTTTGCTTACTGAGCTTTCTTCTCTTTCCTCACCTAGTCTACTGTGGTGAACTTTTCAGCTATTTGAATGGAATCATTCTAGCTGAAACAAATGGTTGAGAAAATGGAATTATTAGGACTGACTAGTAACTTCATGCCTTATACAGAGCTGACCTTCACACTCAGGTCACCTGACTCAAATTCAGCTCATGGGCCATCGCTTTGTGCATGTGTCTGCATTTGCACAATTATGCATACGTTTCGTGAAATTTAAAAATCAATATCAGCAGCAGTGTTCACAGTGAATGAAGTCTTTGATTATATTTACGGTTACTTGTTTTTAGGGAAGATACCTTCTACTTCATCAACAGCAAACATATCTCCCATGTTTGGAATTTGTGTATTGTGTTTTCTCCACGAAATATCTTTGAACTTACTCTGATAGGCTTAAATACCAAATCTGGTACAAATAAAAATATCATTTTCTCCCCTATATTGTAAACATTTTAGTCAATATCCTTCCAGATCTAAAAAAAAAAAATCTGTGTATGTCCCACCCAAAACGGAGGAATAACTGACAGCATGTGGTAGTGGCTAATGCTTAACCTCAGCATTTCCTTGCCCCTCATGAAATGTGGGTCTGCATCTAAATGTGTGTGTGTGTCTGTGTATAAAATAATACTATATATATGATTATACTATACACATAATTACATATATATACACACACACATATATCATAAATCCTTTGTATCGGTATAAAATTAAAGTGATTTCCTCCGGAGAATGTTCAGATGGAAATGGGATGTGAAAACAGAAAACCCAGCTTTAATTATATACCTCAATATTGCTGAGAACATGCATTTTTGAAATATATTTCTGTGTAAACTTTTTACTATTAAGCTTTTAATATTATTACTTGGTACTGATACTAAATTAACCAGAACAGTAGAATGAATTCCCAAGTTCCCACTGTTCGGCTTCAACAATTACAAACCGATTGCCAGCCTTGTGTCATCTATATTCATCTCCCCTCTACTATCTTATCGGGAGGCTAAACCCAGATGCAACCTTTCCCTGACAAATATCTCAGTATTTAATTTTAAAGAGAAGAGAACTCTTTATTTTTAACACAAACACATGATCAATGACTGCATCTAAAATATTTCATCATGAAGGAATTGATCAATGTTCAAAGGCCCTCAGCAATGGCATTGGCAGCTTTTTGATATTAGAGTTGGTTTCTTTGAATTAGTGGTGCTTTCTCACAGTGAAAAACTTAATTTAAAAAAATAAATAAAGAGCCCAATGGAACTTTAAGTAAAGAAAGCATCTAGTAAATATATCAGACGCAAGATTAGATTGAGGAGAGCCCCTAGAAGCATCAGCAAAGAATAGGCTAAATAATAAAAAGGAAATGAAAAGAAACCTGAGGAATCAGGTAAGTCTTAGAAGAGTGAAAAGAAATTGGAGGGGGCCAATCCTTCAAGCAATACTGACCATGAATTTCCCAAGGTCACACAGCTAGTCAATAGCAAAGATGGGAGGTCAGCCCAGGCGATCTAGCAGGAGCATAGAGCTTAACTATCATTTGCTGTCCTAGATCTACTCTGTCAGGAGCCAGTCTGGAGGTGGAGAGTTCAGTGAGGGATATGGCCTAAGGTGGGGAAATGATGAAATAAGTAAAAAGAGGGTCAGTTCAGGAACTAAGGAAGACTGTGGGTCAAGAGTGGGGATAAGTCTACATGTGTCCACTCAGTGTAACTAAGGTCTTTTAAAACAAACTTCAAACCCCCCAAACACAGAAACCACATCTAAAAATAGCACCCAAAACAGACAAATTGCTTCATTTCTTTAGTCCTCAGTTTCTTCATCTGTCAATGGGGACTGTCACCCCTACCTCCTAGGGCTGTTATGAAGATTAAATAACATAATACATGGAACATTCTGAGCACAGGAAAATAATCACATATACACACATAAAAATAAAATATTTCATTTATTCAAACACAGAATAATACTTGTTGGTGATCTTTTATGCACCTGGCAGTAGCATATACAGGTGAACCAAACAACCAAAAACCTCTACTGTGATGGAGCTCCCTCCTATGTCAGGGAAAGAGCAGGAGCTGGGGTTTTACCTGGGGAACCTGCAGGGACTTCTGTATCTTTAATCTTAATCGTGTTTTGTCCAAAGTTGAAGAGAGAAGTGGCTTTTGTATTTTGGGGTTTTTGGGGGGGTGGGGGAAAGGGTCCAGTCTAGGCTCCATGCTCTGATTTTACTGCTCTGTGACCCTTGGTGGGATCTGTAATTTCTTCATGCCTCACTTTCCTTATGCAGGTAATGGAGATAACACCAGAGCACAAAGTGCTTTCCATACTTCCTGCGCCACAGAGAGGCGCTCCCTAGTTTTCTCTGGAAATCCAGCAAGTCCACATTGCAGCTATCCAGCTATTTCTTTGCAAGTTTGAGAAACTGATCTTACTTTCCTTGAACCTCCCCCTTCTATCCCTTCGGAGTCTCCTCTACTCTGGATGCTTTTGGAGATGATCAAATGTTCAGGAAGTCAGTCACCACAGATTTGTACCTCATGGGCACAACAGGTGCTGCTTTTGGGTTTCCGGTTCCCTTCTCCAAGAGGCCCGGAATTGCGCTATGAGTTGTGGACAGTGAAGTAATTGGGAACAGTATCTTGTGCAAGGATGACTTCAAATACCCTTTCCAACCTAGGACAGGTTGAAAAGACTGGGCTTGAGTCCTGGTGAGACAGCAGGTTCCTAAGGCATGTTCTTACTTCTGCAAAGGAGGGCAGAAATGCAGCCCAACTCGTTCATTCTACAGCTGCCCAAGCCAAGGCCCTCAGGCTGGAATACTCCTCAGTCATCCAATGGGTCACCAGCAGGGCAAGGCCTACCAACACCCTGGGTCTCTCTCCAGGCTCCACGCTTTTCCAGCAAACCAGCTGTGTCTCATGAACTCCACCTCAGAAAGTGCTAAGGAACTTCCTTCTTAATGCCAAGCCAGGAAGGCTGGGGCAAGTTTGTGGCTTGGAAAGAACCCAGAAAACGACCTATTCGGACTTCCAGCACCCAGGCAGCAGTGGGGCAGGGTGGGGGTGGTGGGTGGATTAAGACAGCAGGACCCCTACCCAGACGTTGGCGTTCTGGAGAGAGAACTCTGAGATTGCCTGTTGGTGAAGCCACCTGATATCTCCTGGTCTACTTTCCCTGTGCAGTGTCTGCATGGGGGCGTCCTGCTTGGAGAGTTCCCCAGTGTAGGACGGACTGGGCTTTCTCCGGGCCCGGAGTGGGCAAAGTGCTGCCGCTGCCCAGCCTCTGCTGTTTGCGGAGGTCTCCGTGGGATTTTTCCGTCTTCCCACTTTTAGCCCCTGCCTGGAGCCGCGCGAGTTTGGGGTGGCTGTAGTCGCTTTTCCTTCGCCATTCTGCCTACTCTTTCGCCAGGGAGTTTAATCCCGTCCTCCCTCCTTAGCCCCCACCTTTTCAAACGTTTTCTGAACCTGTCACGCTAAAAATGTGCGAGTTCTCCCAGTCCTGCAGAAGGAGCTCCTGCAGCCCAGCTCTCCTTGGATTCCAGCGCTGTGACTTCCTGGGGACTGCAGGTCTCCAGCTCCCCTGCTCCGGATCCACGTCTCCGCGCTCCCTGCGGCCGCTCTAGGCAGCTTGCCACCAGTCCTCGGACCCGTGCCCAGAGCTGCCTCCACCTCCAGACCCTGAAAGCTGAGGGGCCGGGCACCTGCTGGTTGGACTCGGGTCGCCAGGCACCTGCTGCGTCCCCTTGCATTCGCAGGGCGCCTACCTCCTTCCTCTCTGGTCTCCTAACCTTTCCTGCCGCGAGGGATCTCCTGGCCGGTAAACCATCTTCCCAACTCTTCTTCCCCAGCGGGCACTGAGGGCGCTGCGAGCACAGATTGGGAGCCGGTTGCTGATCTCCTGCACGCTCAGCTGCCAATCCTGTGGCAAGGTCCTTGGCGAGCGGCAGACACTACCCGGTTTGCTGCCGGTCTTTCCCTCCCACTTCAGCCATCCTCTAGGGCCTCTAAGCCTCCTGTCCCCTGTGGGGCGACATCCCTGCCTGGACTTCAGGCTCTCCTTTACTCCTGCTCTATGCGCCCCTGTGGACAAGACTTGCTCTCGGATCCAGGCGAAATCCTCCCTCCCTTTCCGCCTCCCACTCCTTCCCTTCGCCCCTTCTCTGCCAGCCCCTGGAATCAATTCCTTGGGGGAATTGGGGCTCCGCTGGCGCGGCGGACGGATGGCTTTATTGAGCGCCACTCCAGGGCTCCATGGGAACCATGTAAAAGCAGGTAAGTGCCCTATGGAGCAGGGGAGTCCTGCTGGAGTTTGAGGATCAACTGGGTGCCCGGGGCGCCTTTCGCAAAGGCTGGCAAAGCCAACTTGGGGTTCGCAGCTGGGGATGCTGCGAGGGCAGCTGGGGCGACAGGTGTTCTTGCAGCAGGAGTTGACCTAGGCGCAGGGATCCACCTTCTGTGAGGCTCACAGCTGGTCTGGGGAGTTAGGTGGAAAGGTGAGAGCTGTCTGCATTGCTTGTGAGTAAATCCACATACTTGCCCCCTGGTCCTTATTCCCTTCTGCTTTTTGGACCTGAGAGAGGGCCTCAGAAAGGCATCTGGGGATGCCCAGGGGCTGGGGAGAGGAGGAGGTAAGACCAGGACATTGCTGCCTCTCCAGCCAGAGAGCAGCATGGCTCCCAACCCTCTTCTGCCCCACAGAGGGACAAGGTCTTGGGAGGGCGAAGAGTTTTTTTTTTGTTTGTTTGTTTGTTTTTTAATATATTTTATTGATTGTTATTACAGTTGTCCCGTTTCTCCCCCATCATTCCCACCACCCTGCACACCCTCTCCCACCCACATTCCCCCTTTTAGTTCATGTCCTTGTGTCATAAGTTCTTTAGCTTCTACATTTCCCATACTATTCTTACCCTGCCCCTGTCTATTTTCTACCCACTATCTATGCTACTCATTCTCTGTACCTTCCCCCGCTCTCCTCCTCCCATGCCCCTGTTGTTAACCCTCCATATGATCTCCATTTCTGTGGTTCTGTTCCTGTTCTAGCTGTTTGCTTAGTTTGCTTTTGTTTTAGGTGTGGTTCTTAATAGCTGTGAGTTTGCTGTCTTTTCATTGTCATATTTTTTATCTTCTTTTTCTTAGATAAGTCCCTTTAACATTTCATATAATAAGAGCTTGGTGATGATGAACTCCTTGAACTTGACCTTATCGGAGAAGCGCTTTATCTGTCCTTCCATTCTAAATGACAGCTTTGCTGGAAAGAGCAATTTTGGATGTAGGTCCCTGCTTTTCAAGATTTCAAATATTTCTTTCCAGCCCCTTCTTGCCTGTAAGGTCTCTCTTTTTTTTTTAAATATATTTTATTGATTATGCTATTACAGTTGTCCCATTTCTCCCCCATCATTCCCCTCCACCCTACCCACCCTCTCCCACCCACATTCCCCCCTTTAGTTCATGTCCATGGGTCATAAGTTTTCTAGCTTCTACATTTCCCATACTATTCTTGCCCTCCCCCTGTCTATTTTTTTCCCATTATCTATGCTACTCATTCTCTGTACCTTTCCCCCTCTCTCCTCCTCCCACGCCCCTGTTGCTAACCCTCCATATGATCTCCATTTCTGTGGTTCTGTTCCTGTTCTAGCTGTTTGCTTAGTTTGCTTTTGTTTTAGGTGTGGTTCTTGATAGCTATGAGTTTGTTGTCTTTTCACTGTCATAGTTTTATCTTCTTTTTCTTAGATAAGTCCCTTTAACATTTCATATAATAAGGGCTTGGTGATGATGAACTCCTTGAACTTGACCTTATCTGAGAAGCACTTTATCTTCCCTTCCATTCTAAATGACAGCTTTGCTGGATAGAGCAATTTTGGATGTAGGTCCCTGCTTTTCAAGATTTCAAATATTTCTTTCCAGCCCCTTCTTGCCTGTAAGGTCTCTTTTGAGAAATCAGCTGACAGTCTGATGGGAACTCCCTTGTAGGTGACTGTCCCCTTATCCCTTGCTGCTTCTAGAATTCTCTGCTTCATTTTAATCTTGGCTAATGTAATTACAATGTGCCTTGGTGTGTTCCTCCTTGGGTCCAACTTCTTTGGGACTCTCTGAGCTTCCTGGACGTTCTGGTAGTCTATTTCCTTTGCCAGATTGGGGAAGTTCTCCTTTATGATTTGTTCCAATAAGTTTTCCACTCGTTGCTGTTCTTCTTCCCCTTCTGGGACCCCTATAATTCGGATGTTGGGACGTTTAACGATGTCCCGGAGGTTCCTAAGCCTCTCCTCATTTTTTTGAATTCTTGTTTCTTCCTTGTCTTCTGTTTGGTTGTTAGTTTCTTCCTTCTGGTCCACTCCATTGATTTGAGTCCCAGTTTTCCTTACATCTCTATCAGTTCCCCATGCATCTTCCTTCATTTCACGGATTGTAGCCTGCATTTTTTCATCTAGTTTGTGAGCAAAATCAACCAATTCTGTGAGCATTTTGATAACCAGTGCTTTGAACTGTGCATCTGATAGGTTGGCTATGTCTTCACTGCTTAGAGGAATTGGCTCTGGGGCTTTTATTTGTTTTCCGGTTTGAGCCATTTTTGGTGGGTTTTTTTGTTGTTGTTGTTGTTTTGGTTTTAGTCTGGTCGCAGCTATTACTTAGAGGGGTGGAGCCTTAGGTGTCCCTCAGGGCGGGGCAGCCCAGTCGCTGGGTTGTGATGCTATAGGTGGGGGCGGGGTCCGAGAGGGAAGAATGGCGCCTGTTCCGCTCTCTTCTGGACTCCGGTCCCTTCTGCTGCTTCCCCTTCGCCTGGATTATCTGCGCACGCGTGCGTGCTGTTACGTAGTGAGGGGTGGAGCCTCAGGCGCTCCCCAGTATGGGGCAGCCCAGTTGCTGGGTTGTGACGCTGTATGTGGGGGCGAGGTCTGAGAGGGAACAATGGCGCCTGCTCCGCCGCTCTCTCCTGAATTCAGTCCCTTCCGCCACTTCCCCCTGCCTGGACCCTCTGTGTGCGAGAATGCGGGATCCCCTGGACAGCGAGCCGCCCTGTGCGTCCTTACTGGGTCTGCACAGTTGCCCCCCTGTGCCCGGGGTCCGCCAGCTGCCGCCTGGGCGCCCGAGGACTGCCAGCCACTGCCCGTGCACCTGGGAACTGCGAGCCGCTGCTACTTGCTTTCCTGGGTCCGCACCTCCACTTTTACCTACCGCGACTCCGCCCCTCTTACCGGTCTGGATGAATGGTTGTTGGACTTCCGTACAGTTCAATTTTCTATAAGTTCTGGTTGTTTTCTTGTTTCTAAATATTTGTTGTCCTTAATTTTGGTTGTGAGAGGAGGCACAGTGTGTCCGCCTACGCGTCCATCTTGGCCGGAAGTCCAGGGCGAAGAGTTTTTATGCAGTCTGTGTTCTGACCCTTCAAGGCCTGGCAGGTCCATGGTATTCGCACAAACGGAATAATGTTCAGGGAACCGTTGGGATGTCTGGCATGCCTTTATTTACAAGTGGGTGAGCCATGCAAGCTGCGAGCTGCCTGCATATCTGCATGTCTTATGTTGTTGCCCTTGCTCCCCAGGGTATCCCCCAGCGTGGCACCTGATCCCTTGCCCCTCTCTCTCTAGTGAGAAGGCCCTACTTGTTTAAGTATTGGAGGGGAACAAAGCCAGGAGAGTGCCAGAACATAACATAACATAACATAACATAACATAACATAACATAACATCTTACATAACATAATTCTGCACATGTGAGCCCACTTTGTCTTTCGGGAACATTTTCTCAGAACCCATCACTGCTCATCAGGCCCTTCCAAGGCTACGGGAACAGAGCTTCCCTTCATTCCCCAGACACCTGGGTGAGGAAGCCAGATTGCCTCCACTTACCCTAGAGTCCACCCCTTTGGGGTTCCCCACCATACAGTCTACATGAAGATGTACATGAAGGTGTCTTCCACAAGGTTCTCTTGGCAAGGAGGGCAGAGCCCTGCACCCATACCCACAGCAGCAGTACAGGCTAGAGCAACAAGCAAGCAAAACACAAGCATTGCCACCCAGGTCAGCAAGAGCCCATCACCATTCAGTGGTTAGGAACGCCCACCATTCCTGTAAAGGATCGCCTGCCAGGTGTTCAGTGCCATGGGCCTCAGAGGCTAATGCCCATAAAGCTAGACTAACACTGAGGTGGACATCAGGGACATATGTACAGCATTCTGCCCCTACTAGGGCACGCAGCCCACCTTGGGATACGGTAAGCATATCTGAAGCCATAAGATTTTGCAAGGCTACTTTCCTTATTTGATACCCTTCCTCACTGAAGAAGCCTAAGGAATCATGTGTTGCATTCAGTGCAGAGTCAACTTGCAAAGCCAAAGCAGTTATATCAGTCTTAGTGACCAGAGAAGCAGCAGTTTGAAGAGAAAAAGCAGCTAATGGATAATACCACCAGAGGGTATGCTTTACCCAGTGTCATGCTTTAAACGCTTCCCAATTTATTGGCCTGCTTACAAGAGTTTTCTAAACTGGAGCAGGCAAATAGGGCTATGCCCAAGTATAATGACAAGTCCAATGTCCAGGCAGGAAAGGCCACCCATGTGAGACACACAGCCAGAGGACTCCCGTAGGACCTGCAGTCCACGCATCATCCCGTACCTCCCCCAAATGCTCTAGAGTCTGTGTACAGCCCACCTGGGCTTGTCCTTTGGGCTTGTGAATGCAAAGGGGAGCTGGTCAGCCAGCTCCATGGCCTCAGCTGTGAGTCACCCCAAGCCATCCCATGTGGAGTAGCTGCCTAAGGGATGGGCCGGTCAGACCACTGCTTGGCCCCATCATAGGTGTCAGTGCCGGTGGCGTTCCACAAGGGATGTTCACTGTTCCTCTAGTTTTGAAGCCAAGTCCACCTTCAGGCAGAAGCAGGAGAGATGTGCCATGGGAGGCCAGCCGACGTGCTCAGGGGAAGTTCAGTGCTGACCCAGCATGCTGATTGGTTAGCCACTGAGGCATAGGTATGAACCCACTCCTGTAAGGTGTTAGCTGCACTCTAAGGGCAAAAAGACAGAGCAGTTATAGGCAGAAGTAAAGGCAAGTCACGACCCTCAGGCAATATACAAGCCAGCTTCTGGTCAGCTCTTAAGACAATGGCTGGCAGTGGGGGTCCCCATGTGCGTGAACACCAGAACTTTGGTGCCTCAACTGGGAGTTCAGCATCTACTTGCTATAACGGGAGAACTCATAATGAGCCGTTGGGAAATCACAAAGGTGCCACCAAGAAGCATTCCGTGGTCTGCTGGCCCTGGACATGTCACCTTTAAGACTGGGGGCCATGTCCCAACCACCCAGGGCAGCATTTGTAAGTTTCTCTCCACTCCTTGGACCCAAGGGGCAACGAAAGCCACTCCATGCATGTGGGGTGCGTTTATTCCCTGAGGTCACGTTCAAGTGCTTGTTTGCCATCCCTCCAGGCCCTCCAGAGCAGGCAAGAGAATACCCCCCTGTTTTCCCATGCCTGATTTCAGCAAAGCACCCTTAGTCTGTACTGGCATCTGAATCTCCAGGAGCCATACATAGACTGCTGCCCTCAGGGAACTCAGCTCCTTCCCCCCACCCACCCATTTCCCCTGAATAGCTAACTATGAGAGGGGAGAGGGATTGCATCAGCTCATCTGCTCAGAGTCTTTTTACCAGGGCCCAGAGTGAAACCTTCAGTGCTTTGTTACTTCTCTGCCTCAGTGTTCCTGGAACTTTGCAGAATCAGGGAAGTGCAGTCTCCTCTTCTTCAGCGCTCAGCGCCTTTGCTCCCTCTCCTGGCTCTGAGAATTTCACTGCCTTGAGTAGAAGTGTAGTCTCTTTCTCAGTCACAGCTTGCAAAGCTGAAAGAAACACCCAGTGCACGGTCTCCACAGCTGCTCTGGCACTGGGCTTTTCTAGGGTCTTCCCCCCCACCCACAGGGCTTTTGCCACTGTGTCCGTGCACCTCTGACACAGGCCAGTCATGGGGTGGGAGGCCAAGCTTCCAGGAGCCTGGCCACCGAATACTACCTGCTGCTGACTGGCCAATCCTAGCTCCCCTCCAGGGCTGCTGGCTCCATAGCATTCTGTGAGGGAATGCTGACAACTACGCCAATTTTGTTATGACCCCTTAAATGCTGGGCAAGTCCATGGTATCTGCGTAGACAGCATAATATTCACGGAGCCACTGAGATGTTGGGCATGCCTTTACTCACGGGTGGGTTAGCCATGCAAGTTGTAAGCTGCATGTCTATCTGCAAATGTCCTGTCATGGCCCTTGCTCCCCAGCGTGGCTCTCCTTGTGACACCTGCTCCCTTGAGTGTCTCTCCCTGGTGAGAAGCCCCTACTTGTTTAGTACTGGAGGGGAACAAAACCAGAAAAATGCGAGAACACTACATAGCATAATTGTGCGCCTGAGAGCCCACTTCATGTTAATGGAACAGTTGATCGGATCCAGTCTCAAGGCTATGAGAATACTGGTTATCAGGCCCCTCCGAGGCTGTGTGAACGCTGCTTCCCTTCATTACCCAGATACCTGGCTGAGTAAGCCAGACTGCCTCCACTTACCCTACACCATCCTACTAGGCTCCGGACGTGCCACCAAGCTCCTGGGCTTCTTGGTCCCTACTTGGGTAGTCAGGCTGGCTCAAAATTTGTGGCCACACAATTTCAGACTAGGTCTCCACCTCAAACTTTCTAACTTGTGTGTATCAACAACTTCTGAGCATGGTGTTAACACACTCCCTCCCCTTTCTTCCTGGCATGACCCCTAAGTCTGGATGTTGAATACATGCCAGTGGGGCTCGCACCTTTTTGAAGGAGCAGAGAGGTACTCTGACACTACCTCCATTTCCCTTTCCCTTCTGTTCCTGTCACCCCTACCCAGACTCTAAGGAGATTGTGCAGTTTTCAGGAGCTGACTGGTGAGGAATCTCCAGACTGCACACTGTGTATGTGGTTCCAGGGTTTCCATCAATGTGCTAATTTAAAGTGTATTAATTCCTCAGGCATTCCACAAACCTTGCATTAAACTTCTCCTCTAGGCTAGGAACAAGGGATAAAAGATGCTATAAGCAGATCTCACTGCAACCTCGTGGAAAAAACACAAATTCTTGAGAATCCAACGGGGAATTGCAGTGTTGTGAGAAGTGGAATGGAGGGAGTGAAGTGTGCACCCAACTCACCTGGGGGACAGAGGAAGTGGAAACAGCTTGCGCAAAGTGAAAGTCACCCAAAAAAACATGACTGAAAGGACAAACTTGTCTGGAGGCCCGAGTGGGATTCATGGGCAGTGTTACAGGGAGAGCCTTTAAAGAGAAAATACATCAGAAAATAAAGTGGGAGCATGTTACCCATGACAGGAGCCAAGTCTATTCCGGAGGAGCACAGGCTCTCCTTTCGGACACCCCTCGGAGCTGATGCTGTTTCTACTGTGCTATGAGCAGCAGCTGGGTGACCATCTAAATGGTAGTTGGCACTAATTGGCCCATGCTGGGTTTCATTAGATGGTACTGATCCCCTTTGCCAGAGCAGCCTGACTGCCATAGGTTATTGATTATAATGCCACATCACAGACTCTGGTATGAAAGTTACCCATCTTTTGCTGATGGCATGAATAGTTTGTGCCACAGCAATGATAGCCTTGATGCCTGGAGCTCAACAACATAACGCTCTTTCCCCCAATCTGAATGGATGACCATGCTGAGCAGGATGACTTTATGCCCCTGTCTCTCTGTGAGAATATGTGCTGCTTTGAAAAGTCATTATTGCTGCTGCAGAGTCGTAAGGACTCCATTTCCTTGCTCTGAAACTTTCTAAAAACCGAGTCTCTTTTGTCTGGTTGTTGTATAGCCTGGTGTTCCAGGACCAGATGACCCTGCCTAGAAAAGTCCCTTCTAGTGCAGTAGCATTCTCTGCCTGGTTTGCCTGCAAGGGTGCCTTTCCAGTGAGCTGGAGTGGCGTTGCAGGATTGTTTATAGTGGCTGAGTCCTGGCCAAGGTGGCAGAGGGCCAGGTTTCAGTGACATCAGGCCAGTACATGGGAGTGGGAAGAGCACACTGACTTCCTGCAGTCTCGGTTGTTTATCCAAGCCCCTGCAGAAGCACCTTCTCTTGCCTCGAGAATGGCCCCTTGATGGGAGTTTGCCTGAAGGTCTGGGACCTGCATGAGAGAAATGGCTGGAGAAAAAGCTTTCTTGCTAATCTCAGGCACCTTCCAGGCTTCTGTCATTGGCTTACACATGTAGTTTCTAGAAAGAGTTCATTATTCGGGTTTGCGCATTCTGTGTCGCATGGCCAGCTGAAAGGGAAAGAACAGTTAAGGCTATTTCAATGTGGAAGAAATGAAAGAATTCAGAGAACAATCAGATTATTTTAGGAGATTTCTTACTTGCCCTGAATGGATGGTCCAGGGGTCAAGAACTCTGATGACGTTTCCCCCCAGCACTTTCCAGCCTTATTAAGGACTTAAATTTTTTGCTCATGAAATGGAAAGCAAACAAAAGCCCTTTCATTGCACATTGTAGCCCACCTGCATTTCATATTTTCATCAAACATAAGCCCTTTCATTGCACGGTATAGCCTACCTGGACTTCATTTTTTCATCCCTTTTCATGTTCTATCCTGCATTTGAACTTCTTTGCGTCGTCACCAGGTATTGTGTATCTTTTTTATTTGTAAATTAATTTTTAGAGAGGGGGTAAGGAGGGGGAAGGAGACAGACAGGAACATCAATGTGTACTTGTCTCTATGTGCACCCAAGGGGCACTTGGCCCAAATTCAGCCACATGCCCTGACTGGGAATCAAACCAGCAACCTTTTGGTTCACAGGCTGGCACTCAGTCCACTAAGCCACACCAGCCAGGGCCATTTGTTCAGTTCACACTGAGCCTCAGAACAGTGCTATGAAATTTGTAAGAGATAAGGTGGGAAAAAGAGATTAGGCAAAATACTTAATTAGCCAATTTAATTATTGCTGCTTGCACGATTAAAAAAGAACAAAGGAAAGAAAAAACAAGTTATGGTTAAAAGAAGGTTAAGATTAGTGTCTTAAATAAGACTAATCCTCATGACTTGATCTACCCTTCCCCTGTCTGAGCCCCATGGAGGGCTTAGTGAGTAAGGTTTTGTGCCTCAGTGTTCTCACCTTTAAAATGGGTATTTGAGTATATTGTTTTAGTCATTCATTTACTCAGCACTTATTTCATTTTTTCAATTTATTCATATATTCAGCATTTATTTCATGTCCAGGTGCTGGGAATCAGTGATGTCTTTTCAAAGCTCCTCTGTTCTTGAGAGGCTGAGAGTTTACCAGATTACCCCCAAAGGGTCCCTATTTCTTTCCCATGGTTTGGTTTCCTACATATTTGATGACCTCATACTATATTCCAAGCATTCTTCTAAGCAGCACAGGAGGGAGAAAGAGCAGGAGGCAGAGGAAGGGGGGAAGGAGACAAAATACCATAACCTCAGAAACTTGCTGGAGAGAGAGAGAGATTTAAAAAAATATGGAGGAGCTCATGAATGGTGATAGCATAGAATGTCATGACCTAAAGGAATTGCATGGAGGTGGACATGCCATCACCTGGCAAGTTATCCCTGGCAGAGAGCCAAGCATGCACAAAGCCCTGAAACAAGGGGCCCCGCACCTTTGTGGAATAGCAAGGAGGCCAGAGAGGCCTGAACAGGGTGTTGGGGGGTGAGATTAGATGAGTCAGGAACATGAAGGGTCAGCACATGACGGCTCCTGTGAGGACATTGACTTTCACTGGAAGGTAAAAGGAAGTCCACTGGAGATTCTGGGCAGAAAATGAAATAATTCCACTTAATTTAAAGGAAAGGCAAGCACAGAATGAAAGAACCTAGTTAGGAGATGACTGCAAAAATCCAAGTAAGCCCTGGCTGGGTTTCTTGGTTGATTGGAGCATCCTCCCAAACACCAAAAGGGTGCGAGTTCGATCCCAGGTCAGTGCTCATGCTGAGAACAACTGATTGATGTTTCTCTCACATCAGTTCTCTCTCTCTCTCTCTCTCTCTCTCTCTCTCTCTCTCTCTCTCTCTCTCTCTCTCTCTCCCCCCTCCCCCTCCCCTTACCCCTCTGCCTCTTTATTTCTCTCAAATCAATGGACATATAGTCAAGTGAGGATTAAGAAAACAAATCCAGACAACAGATAATCGTGCTTTGGACCCTGATGGAGACAGTCACAATGGAGTTGGGAGGAAATGGTTGGATGTTGAGCTTGTCTATGTGCCGGAAACTCTTTATATGGTGGCATACATTCATGTAGCAGTTACCAAACTGCACTATGAATACTTGCCTCAATAAAGAGGAGCAAGTGCTATCTAAGAGCAGTGACTTTGTTCTTCCTTTTTGTGCCTAAGCAGAGTGCTCCTCAGCCCTGTAGTAGGTGCTTATTAAACACTGTTGGAAAAATGGATGAATTTAGGACAGAATGGAGAGCTCAGAAATAGAAGCAGCACAAATATAGTCAACTGATCTTGAAAAAAGATCAGACATAATTCTCTAGAGAGGGTAGCCTCTTCTACAAATGCTGCTGGAAGAGTTGGACCTTCCTCCCACAAAAAATAGTTGAAACATTTTGTATCTTTCACAAAAGTCAACTCAAAGTGGATCATGGACCTCAAGATAAAACACAATACTATAAACTTCTAGAAGAAACTATAGGAGAAAGGTCCTTTGGGCTTGGTGATGAGTGTTTAAATACAACATCAAAAGCATAATCAATGAAAAAAAATTCTGGTAAAGTAGAGTTCATTGAAAGGAAAAAGTTCAGCAAAATCCCATTGCATAAAGACAACAATATGACAGAGAAGCAGAAGCAGCTGTCCAATGAGGGATGGCAACAAGTGCCACCTGGAGCACAGAAGTTCTCCAAGGAGACCTCTCCCTTGCACCTCGGAAGAGCCAACTTCAAGCCACAGCAGCTGCCCCTAAGACCCTTTGGCAGTCATGAAGAGCAAGGTGGCAAAGAATGTTTCAATCAATTAATTCTGTTGCTTCCACTGGGGCTGCTCCTCCCCCTGCTTGGTGTTGGTGATTCTTATCCTTGCCTGTGTATGCCCATCCTGGGAATTACGAGGTGTCACAAGAGTGGGGCTGACTCCACTCTTGTAAACACCTCTCTTCCTGGGGTATGGCGGGGACAGGGCAGCACAGAACAACATCAATGCTCACTCACTGGAAATGGAAATTTGTAGATTCTTCTTTTTTTTTTTTTTGTCTTGAAATGTTAGCATCAAGCCTGGTCAATAGGTTATAGCAGAGAGACAAATGGTTTCTAGAACATGTTATACACTCAGACACATTTGGTAGACATTTTGAAAAGTGAAAAATATTTCATAAAAATGTATTTAAAATAGTTGTGTCACCTCCAAACACAGAAGGCAACCGCCATAATCTGTGTCAGTCAGGCTCCAGTGAAGAAACAGAAATGACGTCAGTTATTTAAACAGAGTGAATGGAATAATGTATTGTTAACTAAGTGTTCTAGAACTGAAATACCAAAAAAAAAAAAAAAGAAAAGGAACGCAAGCATTCACAAAGAAGAAGCAATTGCCATGCTAAGGCTTAGGCACATAAGGAAGAGGTGAAAATCACTGAAGTAATGGAGCCTTTGAGGAACTCATGGAACCTGGAGACAGGCCTGGGTGGCTCTCAGGGAGCCTGCTGAGGCGGGTGAGTGTTGGGGAAATGGTCAACTGAATCCCCATGGTGCTACCGAAGCGAGAATGCCACACCAGACGGAAGAGTGAGCCTCGGGGTTTGCTGAGAGCAAGAAAACTGGGAGGACTGAGTGCCTACCTCTGCCAACTCTCCAGGGTCCCTCTGACACCCATGAACACCCATGACTCCCTATCAGGGAGTCCAGTGGCAAAGCAGAAATGTGGCTTCCAGAGCACCCATGGCCTTATGACAAAACAAACAGGGAAGCAGGTGTGAGGCCAAGAGAAAACCACCTTATGAGGGATCCTTCTCCCAAGGACCACTGATGAAATGGAGGAAAGTTTTGTAAGCAGAGAAAGGAATGTTAAAAAATAAACTTCAAAAGTTAAATAGGCTGAACCTTCCTCCTGAGACCTGTCATATCTTTCAAAACACCTTTGGAAAACTATTGTTCCCTGACAAGGCCGATGGAAAGCAGTCTGACATCTTCGCTGATTCCAAATGTGTGAGGAAAGGATCCATTCAGGTCCACTGTGCTGCACGTGGGGGGCCGCATAAGGTCACCTCAGTCAAAGGGAGAAGATGAAGTACATACAACCTCCTGGGCTTCGATTCCTTGATCTTCCTGTGATACGATCCTTGAAGTGCAGGCCATCGTTATTTTTGTCCAAGAAAGATGGAAAAGGAGCTGGAAGTACACGGTTAGCAAACTAGTGGGACGAAAGTGCTTTTCTGCGTACCACTGTCTTAGATAGCAGACTAGCTCTGTGTATTCTGAGACAGGTTAATCATGCGGGATTTTCCCATAAGACACTCACCCAGTCCATCTGCTGCAAGAGCTGTTGGCCAACATTTGATTGCTTATGAAGAACCATTTGGTCTGGTTTTGTGAAAAAGAAGCCCAAGAGGATGGGTCTTGGTACCAGGCAGGGCTGAGGCTGGGAAGTCAGTCCACCTCTATCAATTTTTTCCCCTTCCACATCCTGATAAATGGGAGAAGCCAACTGGCTTCCAGGTGAGAGTCATCACTGAGTCCTCCTAGGCTGGGCCCTGTGCTTGACTGGGAAGAAGAAAACTGCACTGGGGCACTCTTTGTCCCCAAGAAGTCCTAGAATTTAGATGAGGACATAGGGAGGTACATAAAAATACAGCATATGTGACATTGTTGGGATTGAAGTGCTAACTGAGTGAGTCACTAAGTCACTGCCAGGAAGAGCCAGTGACCAAGAAGCCTGGTCAGGGAGGACTGCACACAGGTGGGGTTTACCCTGGGCCTGGCAGGATAGGCTAGACCTAGGGGTCAGAAAGAACAAGGAATGGTGAAATAGAGTGCGGAAGCAGGAATAGCCATGGTGGATTAAGGCACCCTAAACCCCTTAATTTGCATGGACTGAATGTTTCCTCTAAGGTAGAGTGGAAAAAACAATATTTTGAGAGGTGATCATGGTTACTGCGGCCTTAGAAATAAAACTCATGGAATTCTGGAGTTTTCTTCTTTTATGAAAATCTAAAAGACCACCATTGCAGTCTTGAATTTCCAGCTGGAAAAAAGAAATCTGTGTGCAGTCATAGTTCTTCTCCTTTTTCAATCAGTCAACTCTAGAGTGATCGGTAACCAACGCCAGAAGCTTCCATGCAGGGCCCTGGGTGAGGGGTTCCAGAGTCTACAAAGGATTTTAGGGTGAGTGCTCTTTGGAGAGAGTGGACTGGAAGAAGATCAGCAATCAAATGCAAAGCAGTGGTCGTTCACCTAGAAATCCTGGGTTAAGACAGTGCCGCCTGCTGGGTTTCAAGGACTGAAATGTGGGGAATATGTTTGGAATATGGCAGTGATGTGCCCAGCCAGAAATGGGAGTTCAGTAACAAAAAAAGGAAGCAATGAAGAAAAATGAATATCGGGGACAACTAATAGTCAGTGAGATAGTGACCCAAAATTTGACATAAAATATCTGATTGAACATTTAAGCGAGGTATTCCATGAAACAGGAATGGAAGGTGAGAGAGTGAGGGTGGAATCCAAGTTGACCGAGAGGAATTCTGCCTGCAAGAGTGGCAGAGGGATGATGCAGTTGATCAAATAAGGAAATGGGAGATGGAAGTAAAGAGGAACATAATAGATTTTATTTTAAGCTGGCTGGGATCACTTTTCTCTGTCATTGGGGATTAGCTACATCTTTTCACTTTCCTTCTAATTGTCTCCTAGCCTCTGGGAGATTGGACAGAATGAAGAATGAATGAAGAGGGTGGTCATAGAGGAACTTGCTTTCCAAGATTATGTAGGACTAGGGAGTAGGCATGCAAACAAGTCCAAGACATTGGTGTTCTAAACCCAAGTGGCGCACGCTAAAACTATTGATAAGGATTGGAATAATTGGACTGGAGGTCTATACTAGCTTCTTGTAAAAAAGCTGAGGCTCTGTGGCCATGCCTGGGAAATAGGTGGGGCGCATGAAATAGCAAGGAGAGCATGGAAGTGGCCCTGTAGTCCTACGGTTGTCTAACCAACACCTCTGCAGGGAGTGGCTGTGAGAACCAGGTCCAGGGGCCTCCTGCCTGGGTCAGCGGTCCTCCACAAGATTATTGAACTCCCTGTACTTGAGCCGGAACGGCAAGATAGCCAATATTTCTTGGGGGTGTTCGGGTTCCAATTTTGCATTGCTTCCGCACCCTCAGCTCTTCTCTCTGCTAAGTGTTCCTTTTGCTGGCCTTGTATTTCCATGTTTTTTTTTCCCCCTTCACAGTTCATCTCTCAGCATTTCCTGCCCTATCATGACCCCCAATACACTCATGACCAGTTACTGTCAGGTGACCATGGTCAGTAACTGGTAGCTAGACCTACCAGTCTTAAAGGGCCCCAGAGCTCATTTACCTCAATAACTTTTAAAAATATTGTGGAGGCTAGAAACCCATTAAAGTGTAAATATATGAAGCCAGAAAGATGACATAATTTTTTTTCATTTTTTTCAAACTTAAAAGTAATTAGAAAGAAACCACAAAGTCCAGAGGAAACCTGGCAAACAGCCACTGTCATAGAGTGAGCATGTGCTTAATAACTCTTCCCTGTGGATGTGGTGGGAAAAATTACCTGAGAAAAAATGTGTTTTTTCAATATGTCTATTATAAATAGAAACAATTCTTGAGTTAAGATGAGTTAGTACACAACATTGCCTTCTTTTTCCTAAATTTTCTGTCATTATTACCATAACTTAGAAGATCTTTTGCTCTTCTGGTGACCACTACAGAGATTCTTCATCTATATGTCTAATTCAGTGCCCCGGGCCCTCTAATTCACCTTCTTATTAAATTTCTCTCTAAAATTCAGCCTTTCTGCCAAGTGGTTAATTGCCTCTAATGTAATATGGTAGGTCTCCCACCTATTGTTACTTAAAGAAAATATTTTGGAATGATTTGGAAAGTTTGTTTTCCTCCAATTTTGTGGTTTCGTACAATGAATCTAATTCAAGGAGATTGTAGATATGAAGAAAAGGAAAGTGGCAGAAAAAAGGAGGAGTCCTTAAAACTCTGACAGATTATATATGAGGATGATTTTTTTTTTTTTTAATTTAAAGCCCAAATTATGTAAAAGGCACCCACTGCCATGTTTGAGAGCTACTAACAACAGAGCACACACAGAGGCAGTGAGTGCGGGCACTCACTTGGGGAAAAGTCTGGTGAGAGAGATGGAGTTCTGTGATGCTACCACCAGCCTCTCTGGGTGTCATGCTCTATGTGTCTGTCCCATTGCTCTTCCACTACCTTGCACACAAGAGATACATCGTCTGAGGCTGATCACCTCACCATGGCTTCCCTACTCGGGTTTCCAAGTTGTCACTAGTCTTCAGGGTCAGGACAGAGAGAGAAGGGATTGTCCCTCTGAACAGAACTCGGGTCCCAATTTTCTGAGTGTGGTTTAAATGTGCTACTCATTCTGTGAATGATCATTTCTATGAAAAATATGCAAATAAATATTCACAGTGACTGACCCAATGGTCTATTTTTTATTTTTATTTTTGTAACTTTTAAAAAATTGTTGTTCAAGTAAAATTGTGTCTATTTCCACCGAGCACCGATGCTCTATTTTTTAAAAGCACCATTCTGGGGAGGTGGGGTATAGATTTTAGGATATCGTGTGAGATGCAGAAAAAATATTCCCTATTCAGAATCTCAACTTTTCATCTCCAAAGCGATAAAGAAAACTACAGAATTAAATCATATTGTTACAGTAGAAAATAAAGATGCTCCAAAAGGCATTTGATTTTTGAATTGTAGCTATTAGAATTGGAAGTACTTGATGTTTAGGCAAAATCACAAAAGGCAGAATATAGACTAACTGTAGCTGTTCATCAAGAGGCATTAGTAAAGTATGTATTTTCTGCATCCTTCCACTGTTTAACTTAGGTTTCAGATAGGTGCCCATTGCCAATTTAAGCAGAATTGCTTTTCATGGCAGAGAAAGGAAGGTCATTAAGCAAATGGATTTCGAGTGTCTCCCTTGCTCAGGTAGCAGGCCAAACTCAAAGAAAGTGTAGACATAGAGAGTATAGTTGCTGACTAACAAAAAATGTAAAAGCAATAGCAAAGAACAGATCTTGCAATTGCATCAAGAAGGTTGTGGCTGAAATAGCAGAGTTTCCAACTGGAAGTTGCTTTAGAAAAGAATGATGTATTTTTTGATGTGAGAAAAAGTCCAAGATTGGTTCTGAGGCTTAACAGAGTTATGAGAGACCCATCTTTCTGATGGGGCTCCCTATGTTTTGGAAATGCTCTATCTGTTTTGGTCACAGAATCGGTTACTGCAGGTGGTCATCATAACCAGTCCTGGCAAAAGAGAATGGTGTGACCATATGGCTTATGCTAACTACATTCCTTCCCTGGTAAGAGAGTCATGTTTCTTAAGCAAATGCGGCCCAACATCTGGACACAAAGTGGGTTTCTAATGACAAGAAAGTAGAAGTGGCAGTTGGGTAGGTGATCAGCTATCTCTACCACGGGAACCAAAATTTTCTGTCTGAGGATAATAATAAAAACATTTGACTGAATTGAGTTAAAAAATAAGTATCCATTGACTTGAATCTAGGTCACATTTGGGAAATCAGTGTGATTCTTCAAAAGCAACACATTCTCTCCTTCAAAGAGTTTTGACCACCTCAAGGAAGGAACACATCTAATTTTGTTATATATGTTGGACAAGATTTAGGAGACTAACTTGGGCTTCTGGTTTTCATGACAACAGATTGGTAAGTGGAATGTGAAGTAAATCTCAGAAAGGACTGGTTTTAAATTCTAGGAATGACAGATCTCTTCCATTACAATATCTTATATGCACCAGGGCCAGGTGGCTCCGTTGGTTGGAGCATTATCCAGTGAACCAAAAGGTTGCAGGTTTGATTCCTGGTCAGGGCATATACCGAGGTTGAGGTTTTGATCCCCTGTTGGGGTGCATATGGGAGGCAACTGATGGATATTTGTCTCTTACATCAACATCTCTCTCTCTTTCCCCCCTTCCTCTCTCTCTAAAATCAATAAGGACATAATCCTTGGGTCAAGATGAACAGTTTTCTATGAAAGAAAAAAGTTAAATGCACATCTATCCTCATCTGGTAGATCCACATGGACGGAGGCCCTGATGGTTTCCTAGGAATGTCCAACATCTAAAAACACTAAGGTGGCTCATCTGTCTGCTGCAATCATAGCTGTTTCAGAAGGAAACAGTCTGTGCACTCCCTGAACCTGTTCAGAATTCACAGCATGGCACCTCTTAGCCTCCCAACATGTCTGTGATTCTAAGGACAGTGCCCGCAGCCCTCTGGGTAGGCATGGGATACAGGCTGCCCATAAATGGCACAGAGGAGAACAAGTGCTGTGGGCTAGCACAGAACACCCTCATGACCCTCTGCTGGCCCAGGTCCAAGAAGATGACCCATAAAACCACCAGCAATTGGTGTCCAGGACAAGCAACACCCTCATATGAACTTCCCAAGGTCTAGCAGGAAGGGGTTGCATCCAGCCAGGAAATGCTCTGTTAGGTTACACGCCTATGATTTCAATGCCAAAAGGATCTGTTCCCATTTAAGACCCGACACTGGAGAAATGGTTGATGGGTAGAGAAATGAGTGTCTTATAGCCCAATGCTTACGATATATTTTTCTTAGACAACCAGTGGTATGAGTAGAAGTTCTACTTTAGCGGAACCAAACTTCACTGCCATTGGAACATATTATAAGCTAAATTACTTTTCTGGACCTGAATTTAGGCACAATTTACAATGTTGTTTCTCTAAAGAAAAATATTCTAGGTTCCAAATGACCAATTTTTATACAAACTTCAGCAATACGATTCACTCCTAATTGCTGCAATAGTTGTTTTTCTTTGGGTAATCTTAAAAAGCCAAAGACCACCACCACCAACAACAAAAAAACCCCCACAAAAATCTGTGGAAGTTCATTTGTAACATCAGCAATTGAATGATACGTACAAATCTATAATGATGAAACTCACAAAATAAGAATTAATAGTATTGAGAGTGATGAGAATATTGTAGGACAGACCTGAATCTGCAATGAATGTGTTCTGTTAGGCAAAGGGGTTTATCTAACAATTTTAGGCTGCAATCTTTTTAATTGTGTTCAAGTATCTGTAGAGACTAGCCAACATTTTATTGACTACAAAATCATACACCTAGTTAAATATGAATTAATTTAATGGATGTGAAAGCCTCAGGAGATTCTTACCAGTATGCCCAATATTACCAGAGGAATCTGAGGTATAGTGAATTCAATTACCCAAGGTCACATGGGAGTCCAAGCATTTTAACACCTGAATTTCACTTTTAATATCTACATTTATACTAAACTTTTGTATTCAGAGCCTCACAAACTCTGTAGATTTTGCAAAGTTTTCAAATAGAGACTCTTTAAAAGGATTTCATTAAAGTAAATAATGTTTAGACTCTAACTTAAAATACTTTTAGAAGTTGAAATTTATTCTAATCTCATTTTATATTTTTGAAAATTTAATAGCATAAGTCAGATGGCAGCATCCCACACTTCAGGACATCTGCATTGCACAGAATGAGTAGAAATACAGCTCTGGCCAAGTAGCTCAGTTGGTTAGAGCATTGACCCAATACACCGAAGTTGTGGGTTCAATTCCCAATCAGGGCATATACCTAGGTTGTGGTTTCAATTACTGGTTGGGCGCATACAGGAGACAACTGATTAATACTTCTCTGTCTCTCTCCCCCTTTCTCTCACTCTAAAAGCAATACACATATACTAGGGAGAGGATTAAGGAATGAAAATAAATACATTTGTTAATGTGAAACAAAAAAGTCCATGATTCTTTCTCTCCCTTTCTCACTCTCTCTAGAATTAATGAATTTTAAAATGTTTAAAGTCTTTTCTAAAAATGGAAATGCTTCCATCACCTGAATAGCTGTCCTATGAAGACTCTTCTGGAACTGCCAGCATGTAGAGAGGCGCAAGATGGGGGGCTCTGTATTCCCAAAGCTGAGGTTGAAATAGTTCACCTCTATGAGCCTATTTCATCTTTTCTCCAGGGAAGATAATCTCCATGTTGCAAGATTGTTGAGATACATTGTTATAGTTAGGATCATAGTATCTCCAGACATAGGAGTCAGTTCTACTTGTGTCTCTTAATCCCAGCCTATAAAACGCAGAACCTAATGTCTCCATTAGATCCAAAGGTGAAAGGTTTGAGCAAAAATGCAAAAACGCTTTGGAAGATGTATATAATTTCCACACAATGTTTTAAGTAGTTGATCCCTAGCTCAGGGGAGTGGTGGCATCAGATACCCATGTGTTCCCAGAGGTAGGATGCAAGCTTGAGGTCCTCAGACTTTTCTAAGTAAGATGGTTGTCGTGAAGCACTTCCAGCTGTTCTCTGTGGTCAGGGAACCTCACATAAAGCCCTTCCTCTATGCTATGACACGAAACCAAGTGGCTGGAAGAGCAGAGCTCAACTATCCTCAACTACCAACTCCAGGACATAACATCTCCTTTCTCAACCACAAGACAGAAATATGAACTCTAAGGCAATGACTAGTACAAGTTCTGACTTAAAATGATTGGTCATAGTTTATTTCCCATTATATTATTTTCAAGACATACTGACATAGCCTGAATGACTTTGGAAGAACTTGGAAATTGTATGATTGATGTTCTGTCATGCTGTGAGCAGTTAGACGTCTTTGAGGACTCAAACCAATGGGAAGCAGCAGCACACGTCTCCCCTCCCAGAGTGGGGGAATCCCTGGAAAGATGTGCCCTGACTTTGTCTCAGGTCCAAACAAATCTGTGCAAATGACAGTTCCAACAAAATGGGTTGCTGTCAAATGAGAAAAACCACAAAGAAATCTCAGAGAAGGTGAGTTTGTGCAGGGGTGACTCTTAGGAAATCTGACTATATTGAAATGTTGGGTTTTCTTTCCTTCTTATTGAAGATTCAGCCCCTTAGGACTCTTGATTATTCCCCAAACAGAGAACCATCTCAGTTCCTACAGAGTATTTAAGCGAAAAACATGGTCTAAGCCAAGCCCGCATTGTATGGAGGAGAATTGGATTGCTAGACCTCTATGGACTTGGTCTAGTTCCCCCTCGATTTGTCAGCTGTGTTTGTATTTGTGACTCCACTGCTTATATCAGAACTGGGACTGTAGCATATTTACTTTTCATCTTATATGAAGAAAAAGGAACTCAGTTCCTAGTCTGTGAGTGTTGTTAGCTGGAGGAAAAGAATAATGTCCTGGCTGTTTGTTTATAAGGCTGTGAACTTGAAAGTGGAAGACATGCCAAGTATTCCCTTTAACAAGGAAGGAGCGGCAGCTACAGTCCACCCCGGAAAAGAAGAAGAGGTTTTCCAAGTCCCACAGAACTACTCAGCCAGACCTACTGAGTGCAATCTTCCAATAACTGGGGACAGCCAATAAAGCTGATGGCCTGCTCCCAGCACTGTGTGCTTGGGCCACGCCCTTGAACACATGGCAGCCTTGGGATGGCTGATGACATGGATATCATTGCATCACACCAGAATCCTGAGCAACTGAAGAAGCAAGAAGAAAGCAAGGATATTGACTTTCAGTACATGAATACTAAGTAGTTTCATATTACTGAAGCATTAGACAAGAATCCAGTCCACCTTACAGAGGACGGTTTTAAACAATATACGAGAGTACTGGTCAAGTTGTCTATATCAGTCTGAACTGAAAGCCAAGAGCAAATCATCTTTTACTAGCTCATGTCCTGGAAACATTTGATTCCCTGATTCAAGGACAAAAGGACTTGCTGCAGAATTGTTAGATTTGATATGGCTCATAATGCCTGCATGTTTTCAAAACCCTGTCATCGATGTGAGCTCGATAATACCATATACCTGCATCCTCGCTGATATGATTCAATGGGGACACACAATGTGTGGATGCTGCCTGGATGTGGCATGTTCCACATGATTTTTATGACCCACATTCCCAACCGCCTTTTACTCTAATGGAGCATGTTCCCCACGTCTATGGGTATCGCTTGGTGGAACAGTTTTTCTTTGGTAAGAGGTTGTTGCAATTGGCAACAAGTGGTCCCAGTGTTCATAATGCATTTATGCTTAGGAATCATTTTTACAGAAACAGAGGTAAGTTTTACGAGAACAAAATGCCTTGTTTTTAATACAACATCAAAATTAGGGGGAATGCACACCAAATTGGCCCTTTCAAAGAACCCATCACCATAACAGAACATTTGATATATTACATCTTGAGGAGCTGGCAACCAGGCTGTCATAGTGTATATTTGAGCATGCTTTCCTTAAAAGCATCGAACATGGCTTTCCTTCATTTGACTCAGCTCTAAGAAGTGCTCTAAAACTACTTCATGTCTAGTGCAAGGAATAGTATGTAGGAAATAACACAAGACAAGTTTACATTTTCCTGGGAGCAGTTAAGTGGACGTATAAATTGTTTTGCATTTTCAAAATACAGACACACACAGAGAACAGACAATGCCTGCCTCTCAAGTGCAATACTTCCAAAAGTCTTTCTACACTACTATGCACAGTCCTGAGGAGGGACATCAATAAGAAATAGGTAGGTGATCAGGACTTCCAAACTTTTCTAATACTTCCAACGGGAGGTCTAAAGAGTATGGTACATTTAGATTTCTGAGAAATTGCTTTCTTCCTACTGATAATGTGTCCCTGAGTAAAGACAAGCCCCTGTGGGCACCCTGTTTTCCACCCAACTGCGGCCACCTGACAAGGGCCCTAACACACAAGGTCTCTTCTATTGGATACTACAGCTCTCACGGGACTCGGTGCCAGCTTCCGAGCTGGGCGCGGGGCAGCCTCGCTTGGACTTCAGGCTCTCGCTGAGGCTGCCAGCCCATTGTCTCTTACGGAGCTTACTGGCCAAGAGAGGTCTTGCTGAGGGGTCTTGGAGGCTGGTGCCTGAATCCGAGGGGCTTTGCTGAGCAACCTTAACCTGCAAAACAAACAGCTTTGTAAGAGGCTTCGATCACATTCACATTCCTACAGCGAGTTTGTCATCAAACTTGAAGTCAGAGTCTTCTTCCCCAGGTGTTGTACACAGTGTTACCCTTTCTTCTTACCTGAGGACAGGTCCCACCTAAGAGCTAGCGAGAAATCTGTCACGACTCCTGACAAGGCACCTTGCAAACCTTCCTTGACACCTCTGATGGCCAGAGACCTCCTCCCAAGACCAGTGTGATACTGTCAGACCAGAGGGAAGCTCTTTCCAGGCAAAGGCTTGGCCTCTATACCTTTGTGTCCCCTGACTACCTAGCAAACATTTAACGTACACCTAAGAGAGAATCCAACCCAGCTTCCATTTATCTTACTGGAGCCGCCACTGTCATTCAAATGAATATAAACCAAATGAGTGACACCACCTTTGTAGGATGTAAGCCTTCTTTACAATATTGAAAAAACCTGCTACCTGTCTTCATGTAACATTTTAATCATGCTCAGGTCATCTTTGTGTGCTTTTAGGGTCAGATCTGCATAATAGCAGAAGGGCAGCAATCTACTCCAAAAGCCAGGGGGTAGTACATCCCCTTTCTCATGGCCTGCCTTTAAGGAGAAAGAAGGAACTCAGAAAATGTAAGGCTTGAAGAAGCAGATGAGGGACTTCTGGCCAAGATGGAGGCGTAGGTGGATGCACTGTGCCTCCTCGCACGTCCAAAATTAAGGAAAACAGAGTTTTAGAAATAAGAAAACAACCAGAACTGATAGAAAATTTGAACTGTACAGAAGTCCAACAACCATCCATCCAGATTGGTAAGAGGGGCGATTCATGGCAGGAAAAAGTGGTCTTTGGCAGACCCAGGCATGCAGTCAGCAGCAGCTGGCAGATCTGAGGCATGCAGGTGGTCCTAGTGGACCCGGTGATCGGAGTGGCAACGGTGCAGACCCAGTGAGGCCATGCAAGGCAGCTGGCTGACCAGGTGGTCCCACACTTGGGAAAAGATAATCCAGGCGAAGGGGAAGGAGCGGAAGTGACTGGAATTCCAGATACAACAGAGCAAGCCCATTGTTCCCTCTCGGACCCCGCCCCCACATCCAGCATCACTACCCAGCAACTGGGCTGCTCCACCCTGGGGAACACCTAAGGCTCCGCCCCTCCCTACCTAACAGCTGCCACCAGACCAAGAAAAAAAAAGAAAACAAAACAAAAAAAAAAACCCCCAAACAAACAAAAACCAAAAATGGCTCAAATAGGAGAACAAATCAAAGCTCCAGAGACAATTTATCTAGGCAACAAGAGATAGCCAACCTATGAGATACACAGTTCAAAGCTCTGGTGATCAGGATGCTCACAGAATTGGTTGATTTTGCTCACAAATTAGATGAACAAATGAAGGCTGCAATAAGTGAAATGAAGGAAAATGCACAGGGAACCAATACTGATGAGAGGAAAACTGGGACTCAAATCAATGGAGTGGACCACAGGGAAGAAACAAACAACCAAACAGAAAACAAGGAAGAAACAAGAATTCAAAAACCTGAGGAGAGGCTTAGGAAGCTCTAGGACATCTTTAAATGTCCCAACATCTGAATTATAGGGGTCCCAGAAAGGGAAGAAGAAGAGCAACAAGTGGAAAATTTACTTGAACAAAAGGAGAACTTCTCCAATCTGGCAAAGGTAATAGGCTTCCAGGAAGTCCAGGAAGCTCAGGCAGTCCCAAAGAAGTTGGACCCAAGGAGGAACACACCAAGGCACATCATAATTACATTAGCCAAGATAAAAATGAAGGAGAGTTTTCTAGAAGCAGCAAGACATAAGGGGACAGTCACCTACAAAGCAGTTTCCATCAGACTGTCAGCTGAATTCTGAAAAGAGACCTTGCAGGCAAGAAGGGGCTGGAAAGAAGTATTCCAAGTGATGAAAGTCAAGGACCTACATCCAAGATTGCTCTATCCAGCAAAGCTGTCATTTAGAATGGAAGGGAAGATAAAGTGCTTCTCAGATAAGGTCAAGTTCAAGGAGTTCATCATCACCAAGCCCTTATTCTATGAAATGTTAAAGGGACTTATCTAAGAAGGAGAAGATAAAAAATATGACAGTAAAAAGACAACAAATGTACAGACGTTAACAACCGCACCTAAAACAAAAGCAAACTAAGCAAACAACTAGAACAGGAACAGAACCACAGAAATGGCGATCACATGGAGGGTTAGCGACAGGGGAGTGGGAGGAGGAGAGAGTGGGTAAAGGTACAGAGAATAAGTAGCAAAGATGGTAGGTAGAAAATAGACAGGGAGAGGGCAAGAATAGTGTGGGAAATGTAGAAGCTAAAGAACTCAGGATACATGGACATGAACTAACGGGGGGGGGGGATGTGGCTGGGAGGGGGTGTGCAGGGTGGAGGGAAATGATGGGGGAGAAATGGGACAACTGTACTAATATAATCAATAAAATATATTTAAAAAAAGAAGCAGATGAGAGTCAAGACTTCCTTGAAGGTTTATATATTACTGAAAGAAGATAGCGGTCAGAAGAGGAAGAGGAACAAGACAGATGAAGTACACAAAGGCTTCACTTAGCTAAACTTCAAGGTAACAGTTTTGCAGAGATGGCAGGAAGAAGATCTTTGAAACCAAATCAATCCAAAGACAAAGAAGCAGAGGACAGGCTCTCACAAGGGCAATGCATGTTCAGTCCTGGCCCTGAGAGGCAGCGCTGTGACAGGTCACTTCCTGAGCAAGGGACTGCCAAGGACCTCCTTGCGATGCAGCAAGAAGAAAGAATGGCAATTATTTCCCCAATTATATTCTTTCCATAGGAAGTATGTACTTTTAAAAGGCAGCTTAATATGTTTCATAACAGAAAACACAGCCAATCTGGCCAACAGGTCACATCCCTGGAAAGCCTGCCTGTGCCTCAGACGATGTGCAGGACACTTAAAAGGGGCAGCAGCCTTGAAGGGTCAGGATCAGGACTGGATGGGAAACTAACATACATGGAACGTTGATGAAAAAAACACTTTTGCTCGTACTCTTCCTTTTGTTTTAAAGTGGAAAGTGATACAAAAGACAGGCATTTCCCTTGAACCCATCAGAGGCTGGAGAATCAAATCTTGAGGCACACCGTGAAAAAACTGAGAGAGAGAGAGAGATCCCATTGGGAAAGAGAATTTGAGCCAGCAATACTCTTTCTTAACCCTAATCAAATAGTCAAAGTGCATCCCTGGACTTCCCCCGGCTCTAGATTTAATTTCTCTAATACAAATTGAGGAAATTATAGTTGGTGACCTGGGTTGAAACTACAGATGTGATCCTCAGGCTGGTTGCTTAGGTTCAGAGCTGTCGATGACAAGGTGGGGTCAAATTCACCAGGTACTTAGACTCTCAGGTTCACCCCAACCCTGTCTTACAAATATGTCAGTGTTTACAGTGTGGAGGGGTGAGGATGTGGATGGCTCTGTGAAAACGAACCTTATTAGTGGGGAAAAAGCACAGAGCCCCACAGAACTGCTGACTGACAGATGCTGTGGTGAGGGCATCACCATCATCCTCTACAACTTAGTGGCCAATCTGCTGGCACTGACCAACCTTACGTTCATATCAGGTCTACACACATCACACTTCCTTGTCCCCAGCAACTAGGAGCACCCAGGTTTACTCCTCCCAGAGACATGGCAGAGAATGGTCCTCACCTAACCTGCTTTTCACCTGTTTTCCCCTTGAACTTGTCACTGTCTTGCTCAAAACTCAAGCCAGTCACACCAGGGGAAGACTACCATCCTCAGTTTCTAAGCAACTATATTTTTCAAACTGAGTGATGAAATATCCTTAACGGATAGATGATGCAAGCATTTTATAAGGTGACTCAGGAAATGCTCAATTAAATTAAAAATCAAGAAGCTGGGTTTCGAAGTTTGCATCTAATCAGGAAGATGCCTATAAGCTCCTGTCCAAAGGACCCCCCTTCCATTGCTCACCTGCACAACATTGCTTAGCCATTCATAAAGTCTCATGCCTCCTGTGGCCTGCAGCTGAGACAGTGATCAGAAGGATGCAGGAAACCCTGGTTAGGACTCCCTACACAAGGCATTTCAACAGCAGTGTGGAGAGCAGGCCTCCTAGTGGGCAAAGCCTTTTTTCCTCCAGAATCAGCCTGAACTCCACATGCAACTCCACTTACCATCACCTCCTCGTAAAAGAAGAGAAAAAAAGACCTGTGTGCTGATTGCAAGACATGATTTCCTAACACACATTTCAAACATCTATTTCTTTCTGCAGCCACTTTGGGACAACATCAACAGCTCTATTCATTCAACAGATATCAGTTGAATGCTAGACATTGCATTAGACAGGAGGACACAGGTAAACCACAAACACTTGGGAACCTCACGGAACCCATCTTGCAACTCAGAAGGCACACTTTAAAGCAAGTCATTACAATAAAGTGAACCGGCATGACAGGGTGCTTACTACCTACGTCATGATTTCCTATTTCAGAGCCAAATACATCACTTGATCGCTGTAAGTGTGAGACCAGCAGACAGCCATTGGTGTGCACTTCGGACTAAGGTGCAGATCCCAGTCAGCCACCTAAGGAAATGGCCCAGCCCCCTCTGGGTCCTAACCTAGACTCCAAGGATGCAGGTCAGGGGCTATCTTATAGTTAATAGCTTTGGCGCAGCTTGGAAGCTGCAGTCTTTGGAGTCAGTAGTTGCTTCATGGAAAAGAAGCTCTTTTAATGATCAGTGGAATGTCAGGAGCTAGCCTGGTATACTCTCTTCAGTGTTTCATTGTTACCAGAGTCCAAAAGTGGAATCTAAATGGGAGGGAGGATGGAAGGGATGAGGGGTTTGATGAGAGAGGGACAAACGTTGCACAAAATGGTAGAATATTTCCAATACAAGCAATGGACAATTGACTATAATGAGTGAAAGAAAATTTTGACCTTTCCTCCTCACTCTTGAATTAAAAAAATTGTTTCGTAATGTACGGTATTGATAAACTTAACAGTAGGTATAAATTCCATAATACTGAAACGTCTTACACATCAACAAAGTAGTTTGCAAATAGGCACTAGTTTTGATTCAGCTAATTACCAACCTCACTGTAGTTTGGTATCCAAACAGTCAGAAGAGTTTTTAAATTCTTGAAGCTATTCCAGCAACATCCAGCTATATTTCTGGGATCCCTAGTTTGCAAAAACTGGGAGAAAAGCAAGACAGTGGCACCAAGAGAGAGCAGGCGTTAACTCTGGGTATTAAATATTTGAGTCTTTCTTTCCTCATCCTTTTATGACTGTACTAACAGCCAGAATTCAATAAAGAGAGAAAGTAAAATGGGAACATTCAACACAATGCAAACACTATGTGTACATAAATGATAGCAGCAGGTGGTAGATTGTCGAAGTGCTACCAGATTTATTGGGTAAATATTCTCTATACCTAACTAACATTTACCAGGCTGTTTGCAAGAAGCACAGAGATCACGAAAATCCTAGCCCTCAACAAGCAAAATAGAGAAATCCATAAAAAGCTCCTTACTCTCGACATCCAGTGAAATGTGTGCTTTGGGCAGAAACTAAAGGAGGAAGAAAAAGTGAAGAATGGGAAGCGTGGGGAGAGGAAAAAGTACCAAATTACCATGACCAAGGCCTGCGCCAAAACGAGAAGTACCTCTTCCAATCCTTCAGTGCTAATGCCTGAAACTGCCTCCCAAGTCCTTTGGATTCTCTCTATCACAACCACTCCCCGTCAAAGTGTCTAAGTGGCCTGCTGGGTCAAGGGCCAAGTTGCCGCTGGATCATTTAACGTGTATCTTCAGGGCTGCTCACCACTGACCTTTTTGTCACTCATGGAGAGGAAGGACAGACTCCCAAGAGCTCCCAAGTTAGAGGGTGCAGTGTCAAACACTGGCCCAGAGAACCCTGTCATTTCCTGGATTTCCAACTGTAGAGACTTGTTCAGAGGAGGTACCTTTTGTGATCTGCTGCCAGCAGCTCTTGGTTGGGAGGTCCCAGCGTGGCTTTCTTTGCAGATATTTAGGAGGGAGCGTGTTAACTTATGGGCTGCGACGCGTGGGCTGGTCTTGCATGCCATGGTTGTACTTCGCAGGTTGTAGGGGCCTATCTTTCCCGTTGGGATGGCAGCAGACCCTAGGAACAAGAAAGCTGCCTGTCAGCACTGCTAGGTCCAGTTCTAGCTATAATGAACACAACATGCATTAGGTCAATTTTTCACAAAGTTAAGTAGAATTCCGAAAATGCTTTCTCCTAGCCACAGAGGACAGGAATAAACTTCAGAATCACCCTGGGAGTTGTCAAACTGAGTAAATAACTAACACGTTGTCCCTTATTAGAAACATAAAAAAGCCACAGTGGAAAAATAGTGTCAAACAGGAAAATGTTTCCTGCTTCTCTATGAGAATGTCTTAACTTGCGTTTTACTAAGATCTGAGGAACACTCCAAGCAAACTGTCCTAAAAATGTAGATGGGGAGAAATAAAATGAGAAAAGAAAACAAAACAACTGCCCCCCCGCCCCCCCAAAAAAGAACAGAAAAGCCAGTTCTTGTTTACAGGAGAAAATGTAAAATGCCAAGAGCTCCTTCAGGTGGCCACTGTCACTCAGAGACTTGGAGGGGCAGAGATCTCACCTCCCTAAGACTAAAGTCAGCTTCACTCTCCGCATACACCATGTCCTTCCAGAGAAGTGTTGCGGACCGTTCAGCCTGGTTTCAGGAGTTGTAACCCTCACCCCATGGTGGGCTGTGTAAGAGCCCAAGGGACCTACTTCATCTGGGTCTGTTCTGTCACAAGGATGTGACCTATTAAGGAGACAAAGCTTATCTCCCTGGCAGGAGCACTGCTTCTGCCTTACCCATCTCTGGCCCCATAGCTTAGTTGGCAGTCAATGACGGGTAAGACTCCTCACGGGAGGGGCAACCTAAGCCAGACAGGACCACTTGGAAGGCCTCATGGAAGGACTGGGGGGTTGCAGCAAAGAGGATGTGATGGACCCTCGCCCCCCGGCTATTCTGACATAGCGAGTCCTCATTTCCATATGGGAGATGTCTCCTGCTTCCTAATTGCCTTAAAGCCTGAAACTGTGGGGGTGAGCGGTGCAGCCCTGTCCTGGCCAGAACAGCTCCTTGGGTGATTGGCATAAGAAAGAATTCCTAAAGTCCTGTGAAACCTGCTTTGCTAAGAGTGCTCTTCCTGAGGTGACAAGTGTCCCAGGAGGAAATGAGCATGTCTCCCAAAGTCTGGCAACCCCCCTGCCTGACAAACACTGGCTCGGATTAAGCCCTCAGATTTCTTTGACATGTTAAACTTGTATTCCGGTGTATTGGAACCCAATAAAAGCCTAGTGAGGAAGGGGCTCTGGGTCATTCTCCTCTGAGAGTTTGAGCCCTTTCCTCCCCAAGCACAAGATGTCTTGGTAGTTTTTACTTTCATCTGTGACGGAGGGATGGGGCTCTGTGGGCGGAGCCCCCCCACATCTGGCACCCAGGCCAGGGTCCCCAGCAGAGAAGGAACCGATGTCACTTGTGGTGACCAAGAGGAGAAAGTCAATGCCAAGGACCTTAAAAGACTGAGTATCACACACAGTCCAGGGCTGCATTAAGGGCTAACGAAAGCAACACTTGGTTTGTTTGGGTTTTTAACCCTTGAACTACTAATAAAACACAGCAATGAGAAGGGATGACTCCCTTTTGGGGGGCTGCATTTCCTAAGTGCTAGAGTTACTCAGAACACGGGTTCCCAAACTGTCTATGGCAAAAGATCATTTTTGATCATTTTCTGGAGGGGCAGGGATGGGGTAATTTCTCATCTGCTATGGAATGGTAGTTTTGTATAACACAGGAAGAATGAATCCACCAGCAAACTGCTCTGTTCTTGGATGTTGAGACAATGTCATATTGCTATGAAAATTTTGAAGTCTTACTGTTGATTTCTGTACATTTTTGGGGGTGTGGAAGGTGATGAACTGGTAACAAGCATTCCCTGTCCCTGGGCAAGTCTTGGAGGACCCCTGGTGCTTACAAAAACTGGTATGGGGCTTCATCCAGGGCACCGCATCATTGGGCCCCTCCTTCAGCTCACCTACTGCCTGAGTCACATGTGACTACAGACAGGAAAGCTTAAAGGGTGTACCAGATTTGGGGATTTTTCAGCACAGGAATATCAAATTCAAAACGGCATTTTTAACAATCATTTTGCAAAACTGCCAGCACTTTGTGGAGTGTGACATGAGTCAAGATCCTTATGAGGATCTAGAAGACTCTGAGTCACATAGTCTTATGACAGAAAGGAAAACACACATCTTAAAAGGTAATTTGTGCATTAACTTGTACAATGGCACTGTCACCTCAAACCCCATTGCTCCTGTCTTTTTGCATGTGAAATTCCATGTGAACACAGATAATTTTGTCTTAAAATTATGCCGCACCTTCCTTTCCAACTTCCGGAAGTCCCTGGGGCTCAAGCTCCGTGACTTCCGCATCCTCTGCAGGGGGCATGCTCCTTTTGGCCGCCTTCCGGCTTCTTTTAGGAATTGGGTGTGGTGTGGATGGTGCTGTTCCTCCCGCTTTCTCCCTAATCCCACCGGACCTTTGCCTCTTGCCGGAAGCTTTAGTTTGGCCAGATGATCCCTTCTTTTCAGTAACGCAAGGGACTGGCGGTGACTCTGGGTCAACTGACTTTAGCAAAGGGGAGATCTGGATGTTTGGTGGAGATTGTTGTGAAGTCAGATGAGCGACTTGGGCTTCTAACATCTCTTTCTCTCTCTCCAACTTCTCGTGGCTTGTGAGCAGGGAGCAGTACTTATCCAAGTACTCTTCTGCCTCCTTGCTTTTTCCTTCAAGGGTGGCTTTCAGGTGCTTCACCTCGGTCATCAGTTCATCTACATCAGCACCCACAAGAGCACCTGTCAAAAATCACATCATGACACTCTTTAATTGACATTGGAAATCATAAAGTAGAAAACCTGAAACTTGTTTTTAATTTCTTGTTTTTCATAGAAGTGGAGAAGGTGTATCTATGCATGTTCTGAGAGTTCTCTCAACCTGTGTTTGGGAGGGATCATATCATGCTAAATACTCTAATAGATTCTATGAGTCTTACTGGGACAACTTAAATAAAATCCCCCAAAATCTCAAACTCGTATTGTAGCTAACCCATGAAACTTTCTTGTAGTTGTTCATATGAGATCAAGTGGTTTACTTCAGCACATCTCCTAGGTTCCCTGTCCGTTCTTCCCACTCACTTGAATGAACAAGGTAGGTCACTCAAGAATATGAAGTCTCCTCCATTGCAGTGGCTTTGGGAGGCAGAAAGGGGCCCGGACAAGGCAGGTCCATAAAAGCTCTGAAATCCATTGGTAAGCAATGGAGGGCCTGGTGGACAAAAGTTTGCGGGACACTAAAGATGGGAGTCTTGGTCAAGTTTTAGCTGCCATGGTTGGCAGGAAATCCAGTAGAAAAACTCCCTGGAGCCCCATATATTCCAAGGTCTCTTCTGAGCAGGAAAGACCACTGGACCACCCTGCTGAGCCTTGGTCCAGAAGAGCCTCTGCTACAATGCTTATCATCATCTCTCCACGCAGTAAGAAGCATTCCACCCAGGCGTAAGTGGAGAAAAGTTGTCTTTTCTCTTTTCTTTGATCTCCACACCTAAAAATAGAGCCCCCCCCAACCCTCCCATGTCGTTGACCCAGGATGATGGGCCAAGGAAAACCAGAATGAGGTGTCCGCAACCTGACAGTGCCAGCTCCGATGGCACTCTGTCTGTGATGCTGATCTCAGTAAAGGAACATCATGTGGAAAACTCTTCTTGGAATGCCCATTAGCAAAAAATACTGCCAGTTTTTGGGCACGCTGTATAGAACAGAAGATGTGATTGTTCTATGTCAAAATACAGGCTTCCCTCTGATTCCTATTAATGATCCCACACTGAGCACAAAAATTGGAAATTGGAAAATAGACGACTGCCGAGAATCAGCACGCAGTTGGACAGTGGAGCACGGAGACACTGCCCTTACCCACACCAGGCTTTGCCGGCCCTCCCCAGGGCCCCGCCCTGCGCACCGCACCTGATTTCTGCTTCTCTTGTGCAGCTTCTTCAAGCTGACACAGCTCTTTCTGCAACCGCTTCATCTCCTCTTCCATCAGCTTATACTGTCTGAGGCAAAAATCGATGTTTCCCTGGGCATGTTCCTTTTCCTTCTTCAGCTGCTTTATTTGTGTTTGATTGTTCATCTGCAAAACAGAATCTTCAATTGGAAACCTTCCATTTTTTGTATTAAGCACATATGAAGATCATGAGCCCTGGCTGGTGTTGCTCAGGGTGTTAAACATTGATCTGTGAACCAAAAGGTTGCTGATTAGACACCCGATTTGGCACAGGCCTGTGTTGCAGGTTGGGGTACCTGGTTGGGGTCCCTGGTTGGGGTCCTCTGTGAGGTAACAAATCAATGTTTCACACTGTAAATCAATGTTTCTCTCCTCTTTCTCCCTCCCTTCCCTTCTCTCTCTAAAAAAAAAAATTAAAAAATATCAAGTAAACAACCAAAACATCATTGAGATATAATTAAGAACCATATATTATCAATATAAGAATTATTATGTTCACACTAAAACACCTAATTAAGAAGAAAACAATTCACCTTTTCTACTCAGTTTCCTAAGTCTCCCTGGTAGACACTGGTTTTCTGACACCCCTTCTTGGCATCCACAAGCACAAAGCTTCGTTCCTAAGAGTATTCTCTTAAGTGGCTCACTCTGCCTGTGTTCATCCAATGGGAATCACAACCGGAGGGTTGGGGTAGGAGTCCATGGACTTATTCTTCGCGGGTCAAAATTTCTGAGAATTATGTTCCCATTTGTAATTTGTTCCAGTCACACCAGGTGAAGGCTAAATAATATTGTGGCTCACAATACCAATTTAAATTTTATAGGTAGCTCAACTAGAAAGTGAGTAGAAAGGTGGGAGAATTCATGTTTCCTTAACAAAAAAGAAAAGCACTGCAAACAACTTAGAGGCAAAACTAGACCTGATACCAAGGTATTTGTAGTGTGTATTTATGTTACCTTGTGAGAACATTCACACATTTTGCTACAGAAATATGAATTGGTATGAAGTATGACCCTAGATCCTGCTAGAATATTCCATAATATGTGGCCCTTGCACTGTTTTCTGTAGCATCTAAAGATGCAGAATTCTAACACCATTTAGCGCTAAGGGAATCTGGCAGGAGATCATGGATATATAAAAGCCCACCAAACTGTTAAAACCAAAACAAAACCTGAGCTCCATATCCACGTTACTGGTGATTCCATCCTTTGCAGATTTCATCTTGACATCATAAGCAATGTTCCAAAAATGTCTGCACTTGTGAAATTTTCTATTTCTGATTGCAACCATAATTGCATTACAGATGGATTAATTCAATGGCAAGAATGCTTGACAAGTATCCCTCATTAAAATCACATGTGGTCTGAATAGACTCAACAATGTACCGTTCTCTACGTGGTATGAATATCAATAGACATTCTCCACAGTAAAACTGGCAAAGAGTACAAACGCAGAAAGTGTGTCAAAAAGTAGACCTGAAGCTACATCTTTCTGTTATGAAACCTATTATCTTTCATGGAACAGAACAGCATTGATCATTCATGTGATTGTGAATTTCATGAGTATCTGTTATATTGGTATATTTCCTTCCTCTTGATCATTGTATAAGAGCAATAAATGTCAGAGGTTGATACCTCATTTTCTGTTTGAATATATTCAATAGACAATATGATAATTTGCAAAATGTAAGCCCTCTTTCACTAAAGACCTTTACTGGAAGATATTTCTTTTCCAGGTTCATTATTGTACCTTCTGGATGGCAGTCATTTTATCAAAACATCTCTGTAGGAAATGAAAGAGCCTCCTTTCCAAGGAGAATTACTGAAGCACTATCTCTAGTCTGATTCCTGAGACTAGGACTCACCTCCTTTTGTTCCTAGCCAAGAAAGCTTTATGGGCCATCTGTGGAGAGGAAGCGGAGAGTGGACATATACACGAGCTAAGTGCCTGACCAAATGCTTTGCCACACCTTGACCTTCCTGGAAGCCAGAGGGTTTGGTGACAGCAGTGAACTTGGAGACCCAACAGGCAAGAGTTTGGAATTACCCACCAAATGATTACCTATAGCAGAGAGGCCTGCCCTAATCTGCCATTGCTTTAATCTTCATGTCCATCTCCAGAAGTCTTTACCATCCTCTAGTTTGAGGATTTACTGACTAATGAAGTTCATTCAAACCATGAGTCTGTAGTCCATCCACTGATTTTTAAAAGCAGCTCAGCAGAATTGCTGAGTGATATTCATAACTACACAAGACTTTTTCATAAAAATTAAAATGAAATCGCATAAGTCCATCCCATTAAAACCACAGTTCTTCTGTAGAAACACTTCTCAGTCACAAGACAATGAGAAGGAAACATACCTTGGTTTTTATCAATTCTCCTAAAAGCTCAGTGTTTTCTTTCAAAGAATTACTGAGCTGTTCTTTGCTGGACTTCAAGAGGTCTATCTCCACCTTCTGCGAGCTGAGACATTCTTCTGTAGAAGTCAGTTTCTCTCTATATGTCTGGATTTCCATTTCGTGCTAGGGCAGAAAAATGCTATTTCAGCAAAACAAACCCAAAAGAGAACTGCTGTTGCAGGGATCATTCCAAATGGACTCTGCCACTCTCCTACTACTCTACTCTGAGATGGAAATGTAGTTTTACAGCTGAAGTTGTCTAATGAGGCATGTGCAGGGAAATGTGACCCAGACCATGCAACTCATACGACGGCACCCTCCCTAAAATCTTAAGAGCATAGTAATAATGTGTTGCGGACCATTCAGCGTGGTCTCAGGAGTTGTAACCCTCACTCCATGGTGGGGTGAGTAAGAGCCAAGGGACCCGCTTCATCTGGGTCTGTTCTGTCAAGAGGACGTGAGCTACTAAGGAGCAAAGCTTATCTCCCTGGCAGGAGAGCTGCTTCTGCCTCATCCGTCTCTGGCCCCAGTGCTTAGTCGGTTAGTCAATGATGGGTAAGACTCTTCACAGGAGGGGCAACCTAAGCCAGACATGACCACTTGGGAGGCCCTTATAGAAGGACTTGGGGGGGGGGGCTGCAGCAAAGAGGGGGTGATGGACCCTTGTCCCCTGGCTATTCTGACATAGCTCCAGTCCCCATGTCCATCTGGGAGATGTCTTCCTTATCTCTTGCTTCCTGGGCCTAATCAGCTTAAAGGCTGAAATTATGACAGCCAGCATTGTGCCACCCTAACCTGGCCAGAACACTTCCCCTGGTGATTGGGCATAAGAAAGAATTCTTAAAGTCCTGTGAAACCTGCTTTGTTTGCTAAGATTGCTCTCATTTAAATGATAAGGGTCGGAGGAGGAAATGGGTGTGTCTCCCAAAGTTTTGCATCTCCATTCCCTGACAGACACTGACTCAGATTAAGCCCTCAGTTTCTTTGAAATGTTAACCATTGTTTGATCCTTGCGACCTGACATACCTGTATTCCTGTGTATTTGAACCCAATACAAGCCCAGTGAGGAAGGGGCTGTGGGTCATTCTGCTTTCAGAGTCTGGCCACCTCTCCTCCCCAAGCAGATCATGTCTTGGTTATTTTATTTTCATCCATAATGGATGGGGGTCTCTGCTGGTGGAGCCCCCCACATCAATACAGAACTTTGTCCTTCTTGCAAAACAAATGTCTCCTTACCGTGGTCTACACACATAGTTTCCAGCTCCCCCAGGTACCAAACTACTTTTCACCTGTTTGTTTGCATCCAGAAGCAAAGTTTGATGTCTCTTTTCAGCTTCCTCAAGCTGTCTCTGATATTCAGCTATTTCTTCCCTCATTTTCTCTTGCTTTTCCATCTGATGACTGTGTATGCAGTCCAAGCTCTTCTTCAAGTCACTGTTTTCTAGCATGAATTCCTTCAGTTGGCCCTAAGGAGAAAATTAATACAATCATGGGAAAATAATTAAGAACCTCAATACATGTCTTCAGGTAATACTGAGTACTAAGGAGGAAAAACGACTTCACGAGCAAGACAAAAATCTATACAGAATAGTGGACTGATCCTTAGCAATGCATTCACTTTCAATTGCAACTTCATCTCCACTGACAATTTCCTCTGTTCTACCCAGCCACTCCCAAGGTCACATCCACAGGACCACAAAACCTCTGAAACCTGACTTCAGATAGTCCACTCTGGGACTCTACCCTTCTAGGCAATGGGGTGGCTTCTTTAAGTGTTTCCATGGCAAGAATTCCTTGACCTCTTCAACAGCACCACCATTACAACCTTCACACTTGAGCCCCACCACAGTGACTCTTTCTTCCTTGACCACCTCAGAGGCCACATTCTATCACTGTAAGAATTTCTTTCCAAGTGCCCTGAATTCTTTCCCCCCACTCTGTTCTCTGTGCAGGACTGTTAAAACCCCAGCACTGGAGGCATCTGCCTCCCCGGTGCCAGATCCCACCTAGTTGCTTCTACCCATGCATGTATACACACAGGCCACGCCCACCTCCTCATCTCCCGTTCACTCAGCCCACTCCAACCTGCCCTCGCCACAGCTCCTCCTGCACCAGCTCCTCCTCACCCAGCTCCATGGTGTCATACACCTCCATGATGCAGACCCAGGGAGCACTTTTCAGTCCCTGACCACTCATTTGACCTCTGAGTAGGTCCCCAGGCTGCTGACCACTCCTTCATCTTGAGAGAGCCTCTTGCTTGGCTGCTGGGACATGGCATTTCCCTGCGTGGCCTCATCCAGTCTTCTCAGTGTCTTTGCTTGCTCTTCTCCCGCCTTTCCTCCTCCATGCTGGAGGTCCCATGGCTTAGTCTGTCTTTTCTATCGCCCCCATCATCTTGAATTATGACCTGTGTTCTAAACCAGTCAAATGCACAGAGCCACTCAAACCTTTCCTTGGGACTGCAGCCTTGTTTATTACGTGTCAGTTCAGATTTTATTCTAACACTTCCCATGGCCTGCCTTCCTCTCTCATTCTTTTTCACATCATTTTCCCTTGGATTCCAGCCACAAGGGCTTCCTTTCCACCTTCTAAAAAAGTACAAACATCTTTCCAATCTCAAAGACTTTACCCCACTGCTCTCTACACCCAGAAGCTTCCATGCTCCAGCCAGTTCTTTGTAGCGGTGACACCCCATCCTGCAGGCAACCTTGTCTGACCACCCTGTGTACACTGGGTTGATGCCTACCCCACTCCCCATTTCCCAATTCTTCTGCAGTAAAGAATCTCATTTGTATCCTTTGTAACACTTCGTAGTTCATGAGTGTTTTGTGTTTCCTATTGTGTGCCTACGCTGTAAGCTCTATGAGTACAAGCACCACAGGAGAGTGATGGTTCAACATTGTACACCCTAACCCTAGTAGTGCTTGCTGCTTACAGAATGAAGAAATGAATGAAGGAAGTCACTGCAAGCTCACACGCTTTGATGTATAAACTGGAGGCTAGACACTCAGCTTTTCTTTTTAGTAGAGCCTACGAATGAAGTACAAGTAATAGCGCACCTCAGACAGCCCCAAGCTGTGAAGTACCAGAGGAGATTTCAGCAGATGCTACACTCAAATGTATCATTGGTAGCAACTCCTTCCACACAGAGTTGCCGCCAAATCACTCAAGTCACTTGCTGAGATTAAATGCCTCAACTTTACATTTTCTAAAATACTGGTTTGAGAAAGAGAGAGGAACATTTCAATTTTCTGTTTACCCATCCATGTATTCATTGGTGATTCTTGTATGGGTCCTGCCCTGGGATTGAAGCCATGGCCTTGGCTTATCAGGATGACTCTCTAACCAACTGAGGTACCTGGCCTTGACAAATGCCAATTTTTTTTGTAAATTTTCCTCAGCTTCCTTACTGTATTTGAAGAAAAGTACAAATTTCCACAGCTTCTTCTACAGGCTACTACCAATATCACTTCAATCTTTTTGTACTTATTCAGGGTCGGAATCACAACTCTATGTGCGACCCTTTTCTAAGGATTCTGTAGGAGGGAAGCTGCACAAGGACTGGATGGTTGTAGGAATGTTTACCATGTAACTGGGTTTGGAAAACAGGTTGGGCTGCCCCTAGCAACACTGCATGCAGCTGGCAGCTTCTGGGGCTCAGTGTGGAGATTCAGGAGAACGGGAGGCAATGGGAATCAGCAGTGTCTGCTATGGGAAGAGCAGTGGGGAGTGGGAGCAAAGATGCTCCAGCTCTGCCACAGGAACCCTCCTCTAAAAGAGCACCCAAGACTGCTCTAACTCTAGGTTTTACTGGAACTTTCTTTCTGTTACTTTGTTTGTTCTCAGCAAGATCAGTGTATCTGCGTGTGGCAACATTCTGACTGGTAGTCTGTGGCAGGCTAGGAAAGCAGCCTATTGAAATCTGCATGAAATCTACTTGTGATGTGACTCAGTAACTGAGTACAGGGTCCTTGTCTACGGAAAAGTGTTTGGGCTCCAACACAGGTCTGGTCCTGCGCTCTGAGGCTGCTCAAGGCTCCATCTGGGTCCACAACAGTGCTGGATGGCGAAGATTGCTGCTTGTCTGATCCTGACATGAGCCCTCCAATTATTTTTCTCAAAAGCTCAGTAATGTTTGGTACAGTACAGAAGGTCTTACAGAAACAAACAGGGAGAGTGTGCACACTGAAGTCCTAATCTGTCACAGACGGACTTACTTCATTGTGCTTCATTTCTTCCGACATTAAATTTAATTCTTCAGTTAGCCTGTTTTTCTCCCCATTGAATTCTTCTTTCATGCCTGTCATTTTCTGTGTTATCTCATGCACTTTTCTCTGCAGCTCTGTTTCCCTCGAAGTCAAGGAGTTTACCTGAAATGGAATCATTCGTTAGAGCTTCTTTTGCCTGTCCGTGTTGACCAAACTAAACCCTGTGATACAACAGTCATGACCACTTCACTTGAGGCTCCAGTGAGAAAATGGTCCATGTCTAACCCTCCCTTCACTCATCACTCAGCCAACATGCTCAGGTCCCACTGGTGAGCTTCCCTTTTCCTTGCAGCCAGGATTCAAGAAAAGACAGCAATAAGGGAATGAATGGCAAGGAAAGATAACATTACTCAGTATCACAACCCTGCATGCAGGCATGAATTTGAATTCAACTGAAACATCAGAGAATATGGGATGAGGCAGCCTGTTAGATTTTTCTCATTTTTTGGATCTCTACTAACCCTCCAATGTCATACTAGGAGGCAAGACTCATGGCTATGACGAGTTAGAGCCAACTGACTCTACTGCTTGCATTTGTCCCTTCACATTGAAAGAGTGGGGTGTAGTTTTTCTCATCATCTCCGCTGGAACTGCCATCTCTCCCAAGCCATCCAAAAGTTCGAAACTCTTAGAAATAGAGTTCTGTCTGAGTGCATTTTTCTGGGCACAACTTTTTTCCTTTAACATTCGTGTATTAAAAAACAGGATTGGAAGGAATCAGTTTCTCATCTCAGTAAGCAAGCATGAATGGCAAGTACTGATTTTCATGAATAGGTGAGCTACTTGATGGCACACCTTCCCTTTAATCATCAGTGAACAAAACAGGAGGCTGCAGGAGGAGAAGGTGCAGGAGTGGGGCTGAAAGCACAGAGTCCCCAAGACACACACTGGGAGCCATGAGGGTTCTGTTGGTGACAATTAGATCACCATCGTTAATACTTCTTTCTCCTAAAAGCTATCAAGGCAGAACAAGGACAAAGAACGGGGTTGCCTTCTGATCCTAACTAGTACCTGTTACACCCTCTACAGCAGTGGTTCTCTCCTGGGCGTGGGGAGGCTACTATTCTGATGCATTGTGGGAGAGGGAAGTGTGATTAGAGCTAGGAACTGTGCATAACCCAGAGTTTTCCCCATGTTTAGGTACGACGTTGACAAGCTGGTCCAGTCCATAGAAGAATCCCGTGCAAATGACTAGCAAAGCAAAGGAAGAGTCACAAGTACTGAAGGCAAGTCAACGTCCCCCATGTTCAACACCCCATAAACTTCATCAAGCCTTTACAGAGTTGGGTCCAAAATTGCAAATACCGTGCTGAAGGAAAAACCACTCATCAGTGGTTTCCCTCCCTCCTGACAACACATGCAAATGTAGGAAAAGCCACTTACCCTTTCAACATAGGATAGCTTTTCCATTTTTGTTGATTCAAGCTCTTTCTGCAGGTCCCTGTAGGAGTTCTGCAGCACTTTGTAGGTGTCCTGCAAAGCGTCATTTTTGGACTGCAGCCTTCGTACCTTCTGCTCCAGTTCCACAGTCAGACTCTCCACCTGTGCTGTTTGCTTCCTTGTAACATGGGGCTCTCCTCCTCGCTGGGACAACTTAGAGACCTGCTGTGCTTGGTTCTGGATCTGCTGTTTTAAGAGATTGATCTCTTGCTCCCTCTTCTTGACTTTGTCTTTGCCATCTTGCACTTCTTGAATGAGGCCATTCACAGAAGATTGCAAAGTAAGGCAATGACTTCTGGCCTGGTCAAGGCCTTGCAGCAGCTGACACTTCTCCAGCTGCAGATACGCAATTTGGGCACTCAGACCTTGTTCTCTGGCCTTCCACGTCCCATGGTCATCTCCCAAGGAGGGCCTTTTGTCCTTCAGGGCTTTCATTTGGGCTTCAAGCCTCTCCTGGACAAGTTTACATTCTTGTTTCACACGAACCATCTCTTGCTCTTTTGCTTGTGATAGATTGTCAAAGGAAGCTTTTAACCGCTCTAATTCACATATGCGCTCTTGCGCTTTTTGTAATTCTTTGGTCAGTTTTTCTTTTTCTGACCTGAGATCTTTCAGACTTGAGGCCATCTCTTCTATCTTGGCTTTTGATTTCTCTACCTCTGCTTTGGAGCTCTGTGCCTCCCGAGTCGCACGCTCGTGGGTTTTTTTGGCCTTTTTTAGTTCTTTTTCTAGTTGATCGACTTCCCCCTTCAACAACTCTGCTTGATGCTTAGTTTCCTGCAGTTTTGCTAAGACGAAGAATTGCTTCTTGTCATCGTCTTCTAGTTGGTCTTTCAGCTTCTTGATGCTCTTGCTCAGCTGCTGCACTCTCTGCACTGGGGAGCTCTGTTCTGGGAACTTCCTGGCTTGTGAGTCATCACACAGAGCTGCCACCTCCTTCATCAGCTCTTTCAACTCTTTTTCCAGTGTTTCTCCCGCAGCTTTGGACTCTTCTTGCATGTTCCGACTTTCTTCTTCCTTTGCCTCTAACAGGTGTACCAGTGAAGAGCGTAATGTATCCAACTCCGTCATCTGACCCTGTTTTTCTTGCAGCTGCTGGATCAGATTTTCTTTTTCGGATCTGATCATCATGAGGTCTAATTCTGAAGCTTTCAGTTGTTCCATCATTGATTCTATTTGTGATTTTAGTGTCTCCACCTCTGCTTTGGAATACTCAGCATGCAGAATTGTCGCCTCGTGCTTTTTTCTGGTCATCTGCAAGTGGCTTGCAAGATTCTCCTTCTTACTGTCAGTTCCTTTCATTTCCTCCAAGTGTTTCTTCTCGTCAGCCTCCATGCTGACCCTCAGGGTCTCCGTGTCATTTCTCATCAGGTGATCCTTGTCTTGGGGTGAGCTCAGCCTCATGGCGACCTCACCTTTTTGCATTCCTGCGGTCTCCAAGGATTTAGTGACAGTCAGAGCTTCTTTTTCAAGTTCGAGTAGCTTGTTCTGCAGGCTTTCAGATTCCCTTAAAAGGGATTCTTTCTTGTGATTCACCTGTTCGATTTGGTGCTCCTGCTGATTTCTTCCCAAAGACAGGGCCTGTAAATCCTTTATCAAACTCTGCAGCTGCTCCTGGAGGTGGGCTTTCTCTTTCAAAGACTGCTCCTGACAACCTTCTTCCACCAGCATGACTGCCGCAGCCTTGGTGACTTTTTCCATCTCTGGGCTGAGGTCCTGCTGGACATTTCTGTCACAGGTCAGACGAAGATCCTGCTTGGATGTTCTGTCGTTGCTTTCAAAAGCACTTTCTTCTGACCTGTTTTTGTCACAGCTGTCACTTCTGCCCTGGAGAGCCTGTGGTTGGAATATATAATGAGAGTGCATTTTATTTTTGAGGAAGAACCAGGAAAGATCCAATAGGCTTAATTATAGCGATGTACACACTGGCTTCTTGCCTCTGCCACAAACATTTCTTCAAATGACATATTTCCTACCACCTTGTCCCCTCTCCATGCCAATGTCAACACAGTTAAACAAACATTCAGGAGGTATTCCATGTGGCAAGGCACTGGCAAGGTGTTTGTCATAAAGACAAACCCTCTAGTTGTGTGATCGTCCACACTGGCACACACTTAACATTCAAAGGGTTTTTTTCTCTCTAGGAATAGTCCAGGTAGCCTAAATATGAATTTTCCTTTGTGATTATCAGACACGAGGCTAACCAATTCCCCACAGAATGCTCCACTTCCACCTTTAGCAGTTCTGATATTCTTCAATAGGAGAAGGTGGTGAGGTGTCATGACCAGATTGGCAGCACAAGGACTTAAGCCTGCACTTACTATCCTGGATTCTGAGAGAAACCATATGTCTGGACATCACCTTCCTGTCATCTGTCTAACAGGGGTCAGCTGCTGTGACTACCCCTGCTGCCTCCTCACCACTTGCCTTTTGCATCCTACAATGGCAGATGGAGGGAATGAAGTCATGCTCCTCGACTCTACAGCATTAGTAGTTTAGCTGGTAGACTACAAGGACAAAGTTGTTAGTAACTAAGCGTTTCATATTCAATGAAGAAAGGAAAGTCTTTTTAAACAGCTGATCAAATCACAGATTTGTACCAGGGTAAATTGTAAGAAAATGATTCGGTAATTGGTAATAAGTTCTTACATTTGTTTCAGGGCTCTAACTCTGTAACATAAAAAATAGCCAGAAAGGGCTAAGAGATGTTAACATTCCCATCACATTCCTATTCTTAAACTCTAGTGGAACATGTAAGTGCAATTTATTAACTCGCAAAGAATGAAAACATACAACATAGACATATTGAAGATAACTCTTCTGACTCCATAATATAATTTTGTCTAGGAAACTTTAAAAAAGATCTTTAGAAATGTCCCATAGTAGAGTGTTTAAATGTAGTCACTGTAGAAATTCAGCTCCCCCCAAAATTCTGGTTTGTATCTTTTCAAGAAAATTTAGAATATACTTTATGTCCTTGAAAACCTATTCCCTCTACCAAGGAATTATTCACTTCACCCTGCTGCTGAGAAGCGAGAAGACTGCTTCAATGAGCTTCATTTGTCACCAAGAAATCATTAGGTGTTAGCAGCTCCCTGAGACTCTCTTATTCAGAGGGCAAGTCTGGTAACGCTGGTCTTTGTTATTTCACTTGACATTAGTTGAAGTTTATGCTTTACATCTTCAACTTGCTTAGTAAGCTCAGAAACTTTCAAACATGTGCTTTCCGTTTCCCTCTTATGTTTCTGATCCGACAAGTCGGCTTTCTGCTGGAATTCTATCTGAGCTTCTTTCTGGGTCTCCACCTCCACTGTCTTGCCATGGAAGACATTACAAAGTTTCCTCATCTCCACACTTAGGCTTCTTCCTTCCATCTCCTGTGTGCTCACTCTCTCCTTGTATTCATTGCTTCTTATTTGTTGTGTCTGGAGACACATTTCCAATTAATTGATTTTACTCAGCAAGATTTCATTCTCTCATTCTATCTGCTTTATGAGTTTTCATTTTCAATTTTCCAGTGAGAAAAGAGAGTTTTCTCTTCTTTCCATTCATCAGACTGCTCCTTTTAAAAAAAAAAAAATCTCCAAAACACCCAATAAAGCTTCGGACTCTCTCTCGGTTTTGCTGAACTTTTCACTCACTTGTTCAATGTGATGCTCCCTTTCCTGAAAAAGGGCTCGAGAACCATCACGCTGCTTTTCCAGATCAGCCAAGGCAAGCTTCAGTTTCTCTGAAGTCAAGGAATTCTCTTGCTGATTGATTTTTTCTTGGAGATCTCTTAACATGGTTTCTTGAGAAGCATTCTTAGCTATGAAAAATAATAACAAGCATTGTGAATGTCTGAAATATTCATTTCATAAGAATTCTACACTGAAAAAGAAAATCTAAACACACTAACAACTCCTCAGCCCTGTAAAAGTTGGCATTATTGTCCAGACAACTCCTGCAAAGTAGATCACCAGACAATCATTTAAGCTTCCAAAAAGACCGTCAGAAACATGGTGCTTTTAGGCGTGCTAACGCATTTGTTCATCTTCTCTGTAGGCAGCTTAAGAAAGTGTTGTTGTATAAAATACCCAGAGATTATGTTTCTAAGCAGTTGAAACTTTTTCTTCTGTGTTTGTGTACATGTGGACAGGAATAGCTGTTGTATTGTGCTTCCCAGATGTTGCATGTTTGACAAATGGAAGGCAAGACCCTCCACCAGCAAAAAGGTCACAACTCACTTTATTGTCTGTGATATTCACTTTATTGCCCTGGTTGGAACAGAGCCTGCACTATCTCTGAGGTGTGCCTGTAGTTTTCACCTCTTATGAAATAATTATTCAGCCGTGGCCTGTGTAGCACAGTGGGTTGAGTGCAGGCTGTGAACGAAGGGTCTCGATTCGATTCCCACTCAGAGCACATGCCTGAGTTGTGGGCCAGTTCCCCAGTGGGGGCCACCTGAGAGGCAACCACACATTGATGTTTCTCTCCCTATCTTTCTCCCTCCCTTCCTTTTTCACTTAAAAAAAAAAATCTTAACAAAAAAGAATCCTTGAGAGAGAGAAAACTGTGGCAAAAGCAACACTGAAGTGGAAATATTCTCTTCACTGGGGAGTAATTCTGATTTCCCAGAATAAATGTGTAATTGCTCTGCCATTTTCTCCACCATCCATGGGTTCTGTACTGAAGAGGAAAAGATACTTTACATCAGGACCTCTCAAGGCCTCTATACGTGTATCACCCACGTCCCACCTCCTTACAGTAAAACTGGTATCTACGAAACCAAGAATTATCTGGGAGCTTTTTCAAACTTTGTTACCACCTTGTTTTCTGCCCAGAAACACACCTGTACCCCCTGGCTCCACCCAGTTGAAAATATCCTAAATGCTTTCACTCAACAGTGATAGGCATCCTTCCAACTCCCCAAATAAATTGAGGGAGAATAGAAGTTGAGAAGCTCCACAGCACATGATAGAGGCAGCATGTATTCTAAATGAAGGGGTGACAATAAGTGGAAACCAGCTCCTGTTTTAACCCACTAATCTCAGTCCACCTACTGAGCAATGGCTCTCCACAGGCCACAAGGGCTATCAGTCTCCTCTGCTTAGGAGGTCCTGAGACAATGACCCTGGTGGCTAACAATGGAAAACACCCAAAAGTTTCACTTTTCTTCTGGTTTTCTTTCAAGAAAGACCGACATTTCTACCTACTAGAATGGAAAAATGGAAAGCTGTCTGGGGGACATGGGAATTTCAAAAAGAAAACAGTCACAGAGAAATGTGACCCATAATTCCATGATCCACAGGGTCAGGCTCAGAGAAATCCTGGATGTGCACATACCCAAGCTGAGAAAAATAAATGTAACAAGAAGACATACGGTGCACCTAAAAATGGGTAACGAACGGCAGATTTATTTGGTGTGCATAGCATGATTCTGTCACTCTACAGTAAGGATAATATCATTCAGTGAAGGAAGTCATCAAAAATTGATGGTCGTTAAGGGCTGGGACAACACACACTTCATGTCGGGAGTTTCCATGGTAAGGGAAAGAGTGAGGAGATGAGCTGTCTCAGTGTCACTGATAAACACACTGGGGATAGACAATAGCACTCTGGGGAGATAGGCAGTGCTGACAATTTCCTTTTGTGTGGTAAAAAATGTACCCCTCCAGTTTCTAAGTGGTGAAAAGCAAGCATTTGGGTGCTCTATGTATTTCTAATTAAAAAAAAAAAGAAAAAGTGTCCAACTATCAGTCTGAAAACAAAAAGGTGGAAGAGAGAAACTTTCTCCACATCCACTGCAGACACCTTTCTGGGAGACTAGATGGAAAACTTCAAACTTTCTAATGGCATCCACCCTCCTCCACACAGTAGCTTAGGAAATCACTCCATATCACTAACTTTTCCTTACCCCTCATTTCCTCTGCCAAATTCTGGATCTGACTCAAACACTGCTTGGTCTTCTTCAGTTCTTCCTGCAGGTGGCACACTTCTCTGGCACTTTGCTCAGACTGACTCTTCAGAAAGCTGTTTTCCTTCTTCATTTCCTAAAGCACAAGTTTACTGGGTTATACTCAAAACAAATGCTCCAGCAAACTATGACTTCTGCCTCAGTAAGAGTCCCTAATGGAACCGGTGGTGTATCTCATGGGGGAAGATTCACACCTTCCCTTTGAGTACTTTATACAATTAGAGATTCTAACTTAAACCAAATGATTTTATTAACAGAAGTTAAAACAAAACCCCAAACCCAAATCTGATGGCAATTGTTTTGGTTCGAGAACATTACTTGTTAAAACTTTCTGGTTGTCTTGACGCTTATTAAAGAGCTCACTCACATGGAAAATCTTGTGGAAATGGTCCCCAAGGACATAAGCTCCAAGTTCTTATCACACCTGAATGATCAACTATATCTTTGCAAAGTCTGATGTGCTAAGGAACAACATATATTCACAGGAAATTGTTTCCTTCTCACTTGAATACCATCTTAAGGTTCACTGTTATAGAGATGTCTTTATGAGTAAATTACCTTGCGTAAGTGTTTATCAAAAAATCTGCAATGAGCCATTAGCTGCAATGGGCATTATAAAAATCGTAATATAAGAAAGACAGAGTCTCTGCCCTCTGGAAGAAGTGATACCCATCACTTGGTAACACGGGCAAGTGCTGTTTACCCAACAGGGGTTGTGAGTCCTGGGAAACTAGGCTGCAGCACAGAAGCAAGAATTCATTCTACAGGGAGGAGCTGAAGCTTTCACGAGGAGAACAGAGTCTCTGGGAAGCTGATCAAATGAAGTGTCCATGCACCAAAGTGCAAATAAAGTAGCAGAGATGCAGATGCACCCCCAGTGTATTACCTAGGGTGACATGTATAAATTTCTGAACCTTAAAACCAGTAATATTTGTATGCTAGATAAAAGTGCTAGTGCTTATTAAGCACAGAAGACACAAACTATCATAAATCCTCTCTTTCCTCAACTGCTTTCCCAACATTCAGTGATGTTGTACTGATAAATATCTGACCTTATATGATATACATCCATTTGGAACACAGAGAATGCACATATATGGAAAGAACTCATGGCCTGACATCCTTGGTGTGGAACGTTCATAAGGCTAAGTTTAAAACACACACACAACACATGCTTAAAACATAACCCTGTGAGAAGCAAGGGAGAATGTTTAATCTTAAAGAATCAATGAGATAGAAACTCTAAACCTTCTTCCTACCATGCCTTATGCATCTCATCCATCCGGCTGTTCCTGAGTTATATCCTTTATAATAAGCTGGTGATTGTAGTAGCAAGATGGTGGTGAGTTCAGTGGGAGAGGATTGCATCCCCTCCTGTACATGGGTGAAACACCTAGCCCATCTTCTGAGAAACAGAGTGAACAGCCAACAGTACCCCAGCATATATGAAGATTGGAGATCAAAAACTGTAGAGGACAGTGAACAATCAGATGAGTAGGTGGGTGCTACGTACACAAGGACACCTGCTGAAAGAGGAAACACTTTAGCAAAGGAACCAGCAACAGATAACAACATAAGAAGGTGAAGGATGGAGTAGAAGCCACAATAACTCAACCCAGTACCTATCTGGAAATACAACTAAGTGGTGGAGAAAATGCTCAAAACAAATAGCTGAACAAGAAGAAGAGAGAATCCTCAAAACCTTGTACCCATGGAAGAACCAGCTTCAACACAACTTGACCACAACTGCACAAGAGAATGCAAGAGCTGGCAGACCCACACTTAAGGTTAAGGAGTGACACTTACCTGACCAGCTGGAAGGAAGGACCCACCAAAGGAAGACCCAACAATAATCAAATCTAAGGATATCCAGACTGCCAACATAAAAAACATCCCAAGATTAGAGAGCTCAGGAGATCAAGGAGACTGCACCACTGGTCTTCTACCATAGAATTCACACCATAAACCCAGGGAGTCAGAACAGGTCATTTAAGAAGCAGAGGCTAACAAGAAGAGTCTCAGAAACAATGGCAAGATGAACAAACAATCCCAAAATGAAAGGAAAGGAGGAAGCCTCTGAAAGAATGCTAAACAAAACAGAGGCACGCCAACTATCAGATATTGAGTTCAAGGCAACTCTTATAGGGATGCTCCAAGAGCTCACAGAGAATTACCAAAAATCAGAAGGAAACTACAATGAACTCATTACAAACTACATTGACATGAAAAAAGGAATTAGAAACTATCAACGAGGGCCAAGATGAAATGCAGAATACAATTTCTGAACTGGAGAATGCAGTAGAAGGAATCCAAAGCAGGCTCAATGAAGCAGAGGACTGGAATAATGAGCATGAGGATGAGGCAGGAAAAAAAAAAAAAAACAGCCAGAATGAGCAAGGAAAGGAAAAGAATCTAAGAAAGAATGAAGAGGGGTTAAGGGAAATGAAGGACAACATGAAATGTAATGATATCTGTATAATAGGGATACCAGAAAAAGAAGTAGAAGAGCAAGGGATAGAAAACCTGTTTGAAAAAGGAACGATGGAAAACTTCCCTAATTTGATGAGAGAGAAAGTCATACTAATTCAGGAAACACAGAGAGTCCCAATCAAGCAGAACCCAAAGAGGCCCACTTCAAGACACATCATAATTAAAATGGCAAAATTCCAAGATAAAGAGAGAATCTTAAAGGCAGCAAGGGAAAACCAGAAAGTAACATACAAGGGAGCCCCAGTAAGACTAGCAGCTGACTTCCCAAAGGTAAGGCTCCAAGCCAGAAGGGAATGGCAAGAAATATTCCAAGTTATGAGAACCAGAGGCCTGCAACCAAGACTACTTTATCCAGCAGGGCTCCCAATTAAAACGGATGGCCAAATAAGGAGCTTCCCAGACAAAAGAAGCCTCAAAGAATATACCTCCTCCAAACCAGCTCTGCAAGAGTTGCTAAGGGTTTGCTTTAAGAACAGGAAGAAAAACACTGAAAGAGACAGGAACACAGCTACGAAAAAAGTGGTGATGAATAAGTACCTATCAATAATAACCTTCAATGTACATGGATTAAATGTCCCAATCAAAAGACACAGAATAGTGTGAAATGGACAAGAAAACATGACCCACAGGTATGCTGCCCACAAGAGACCCACTTCAGAACAAGAGACCTACACAGATTGAAAGTGATGGGCTGGAAGCAAATATTCCAAGGAAATGGACAGGAAAAAAAAAAGGCGGGGAAGCTATGCTCATATTAGACAACATAGACGTCCAAAAAAAGAGACATAAAAGAGACCCAGAAAGTCACTTCATAATACTAAAGGGAAGAATCCACCAAGAAGACATACACATTATAAATCTATATGCACCCAACATAGGAGCACCCAAGTACATAAAGAAAATCTGGGAGGACTTCAAGAACGATTCAAGCGAAATAAGCCAGGCAGTGAAAGACAAATACCATATGATCTCACCTTTAACAGGAACCTAATCAACAAAACAAACAAACAAGCATAATATAAACAATGACACTGAATTTGAGAACAGTCTGACAGTGACCAGAGGGGGAGGGGAGGGAATTTTAGGGGGAAAGGGGAATGGTTTAGAGCAACAAGTATAAAGGACATATGGACAAAAACTATGGGGGGTGGAAATGGGAGGAAGGTGGGCAGGGCTGGGGTGGTGGGCTGGGAGTAGGGTAAAAGACAGAAAAATGTACAATATCAACAATTAAAAAATGCTGATCAAAAAAAAAGAACGATTTGACAGCAACACAATTTTAGTAGGGGATTTTAACACCCCACTGTCAAAAATGGACAAATCTTCCAAACAAAATATCAACAAAGATATTGTGGCATTGAACAATGCTCTAGACGAAATGGACTTAACTGATTCATAGAGAGAGCCTTTCATCCTGAACATGCAAAAATACACATTCTTTTCAAATGCACATGGAACCTTTGCAAAGATAGACCACATGACAGGGCACAAAACAAGCCTCAACAAATTCAAGAAAATGGAAATCATATTAAGCATTTTCTCTGACTACAAGGGACTGAAACTAGGAATCAACCACAAGGAAAAAATCCCAAAACACTCAATCTCATGGAGATTAGAAAAGAAATCAAAAGGTTTCTGGAAACAAACGCAAATGAACTCACAACAATCCCAAACTTATAGGACAGTGAAGGAGGTCCTGAGAGGGATGTTCATAGCGATACCAGCCTACCTAAAAGGAACATTTCAAATAATCAACTCAACCCTACACTGACAAGAACTCTTGGAACAACAACAAAGACAGCCCAGAGCAAGTGGAAGGAATGAAATAACCAAGATTGGAGTAGAATTCAATGACATAGTGACTGAAAGCACAATTCTAAAGATCAATGAATCCAGGAGCTGGTTCTTTGAAAAGATAGACAAAATTTTCTTTGAAAAGATAGACAAAAAGATAGACAAAAGGTAGACAAGCCTTTAAGCAGGCTCATCAAGAAAAAAAGAGAGAGGACTCAAATAAACACAATCAGAAATGAAAGAGGTGAGATTACAACTGATACCACAGAAATACAAAGGATTGTAAGAAATAACTATGAAGAAATACATGCCAAGACATTTGAAAACCCAGGTGAAATGCACAAAGTTCTAGAAAAATATAATCTTCCAAAACTCAGTGAAGAAGAAGCAGAAATGCTGAACAGACCAATAACAGCTGATGAAATTGAAACAGTAATCAAACATCTTCTGACACACAAACGTCCTAGACCAAACCGTTTTCCAGGAGAATTTTACAAAGCATTTAAGGGAAGGCTAACCCCCATACTCCACAGATTATTCCAAAAAATTCAAGAAGATGGAAGACTCCCTATTTTTTTTTTTATGAAGCCACCATCATCAAAAACCAAAACCAGATAAAGACATAACAAAAAAAGAAAACTTTAGGCCAATATCGCTCATGAACATAGATGCTAAAATCCTCAACAAAATTTTGGCAAACTGCATCCAGGAATATATTAAAAAAATCATACACCGTGATCAAGTGGGATTCAACCTGGGGATGCAAGGATGATACAATATTCACAAATCAATAAACATAATACACCACATAAACAAAACAAAAGACAAAATCACATCATCAAACCAATAGATCTGAAAAAGCTTTTGATAAGGTACACCTCCCATTTATAATAAAAGCATTCAGGAAAGTGGGAAGAGAGAGAGAGCATTCCTCAACATAATAAAGGCCATATAGGAGAAACCTAGAGCCAACATCATAGTCAAAGGACAAAAACGTAGAGCTTTCCCACTAAGATGAGGAACAAGACAAGCATACCCGCTTGCACCACTCCTATTCAACACAGTATTGGAAGTCCTAGCTATAACAGTCAGTCAAGAAATAGAAATAAAAGGCATCCAAATTGGAAAGGAGGAAGCAAATCTGTCACTGTTTGCAGATGTCATGATAGTGTACATAGAAAACCCTATGGACTCCACCAAAAAACTACTCAACCTAATAAATGAATTTTGCAAAAGAGCTGGATACAAAGTCAATACTCAAAAATTAAAGGCATATTTCTACACCAACAATGAAATATGATAAACAGAAAGCAGGAAAAAAATCCCATTTCATATAGCAACCAGAAAAGTAAAGTACCTACGAATAAACCTAAGGAGGTAAAAGACCTGTACTCAGAAAACTATACAACACTGAAGAAAGAAATTAAGGAAGACACAAACAAAGGGACGTGTGTACCATGCTCATGGGTTGGAAGAATTAACATTAACAAAATGGCCATACTACCCAAAGCGATTTATAGATTCAATGCAATCCCTGCTAAAGTACCAATGACATATTTCACAGATACACAACAAACATTTCAAAAATTTATATAGAACCAAAAATGACCTCGAATAGCTGCAGCAATTTTGAGAAAGAAGAGCAAAGCAGGAGAGATCACAATGCCTGATATCAAACTGTATTACAAGGCCACTGTAATCAAAACAGCCTGCTTCTAGCATACAAACAGACACATAGACCAATGGAATAGAACATAGAGCCCAGAATAAAACCCAGGTCTCTACAGTCAACTCATATTTGACAAAGGGGGCACAAGCATAAAATGGAGTCAAAATAGGCTTTTCAACAAATAACGTTGGGAAATCTGGAGAGTTACGTGCAAAAACAAGAAACTCGATCAACAAATTCCACCATACATAAAAATAAATTCAAGGTGGATAAAAGACTTAAATACAAGTCGTGACACCATAAAAGTCCTAGAGGAAAACATTGGCAGGAAACTCTCAGAGAATCCACACAACAACATCTTCACAGATATGTCCCCTAAAACAAAGGATGTAAAGGAAAGAATAAACAAATGGGACCTCATTACGTTAAACAGCTTCTGCATGGGCAAAGAAAATAACATTAAAGTGAAAAGAGAAGCAAGTATATGGGAAAACCTAGTTCCCAAAAACAATGCTGCTTTATGGAAAAACCGCATTAAAGTGAAAAGAGAAGCAATTATATGGCAAAACGTATTTGCCAAAGATACCTTGGACAAGGGATCCATCTCCAAAATATATAAAGAACACACACGACTCCACTCCAGGAAGACAAAAAAACCCATTTAAGGAATGGGTAAAAGACTGGAACAGACACTTCTCCAAGGAGGACATAGAGAGGACCCAGAGATATACGAAAGGATGCTCAGCATCACTAGCCATCACAGAGATGCAAATTAAAACCACAATGAGATACCACCTCACACCAGTCACAGTGGTCATCATAAACAAATTAACAAACAAACGTTGAAGAGGATGTGGACAAAAGGGAACCCTAGTACACTGTAGGTGGGAATGCAGATTGGTGCAGCCACTGTGGAAAACAGTATGGAATTTCCTCAGAAAACTGAAAATGGAACTGCCTTTTGACTCAGCACTTCCACTGCTTGCGATTATACCCCAAGAACCCGGAAACACCAATCCAAAAGAACCTATGCACTCCAACATTCATAGCGACACAATTTACAATAGCCAAGTGCTGGAAGCAACCTAAATACCCATCAGCAAATGGGTGGATCAGAAAACTATGGTACATCTACACAATGGAATTCTGTGCAGCAGACAGGAAGAAGGAGCTCCTCCTCTTTGTGACAGCGTGGATGGTACTGGAGAGCTTTATGCTAAGGGAGATAAGCCAGGCAGTGAGGGACAAATACCATATGATCTCCCCTTTAACTGGAATATAATTGACAAAAGAGAACTGCAAACAAATATAACCAAAGACATTGAAATGAAGAACAATTTAACAATAGCTGGAGGGGAGGGGCAGGGGACAGTGGCGGAAAGGTTTCCAGGAATTACTATAAAGGACACATAGACAAAACCAAGGGGGAAGGTTGAAGGAGGGAAGGGAGGTGGTTTTGCCTGGGGTGGGAGGGTGAGGAGAAAATGCAGACAACTGGAACTGAACAACAATAAAGTAATACAAAAGAAAAAGAAAAAGAAACAAGGAGACCTCACCTCCCAAACCCTAGTGCACCATTAGAAAAGAGATGGACCTGATAGGGTGGTGTTGGCAAGCTGCCTTCAGTGATCATTCTGCTTATCATCAGCAGATGGGTACCAAAGTAGCAAAGTCAAGTTCAAGAAGAAGGAGGATGTGGCTAGGAGAAATTGCTTGAAAATTTCCTGGCAGCAGCTCTGTTTATGCATACATGTTCATTTCATCATCAAGAAAAGTCAGAGCCCATTGTAGTTCAACTCCTGTCTTTGTCCTAATCCTGCCTCCCTGCCATGTTGGCAAATTAAGACATCAATCAGAAAGGAAGGGCTGCTCCATCTGAACCCAAGACTGAGAGGTTGATCTTCACACAAGGCAGGGTTCCAGTGTGCAAAGAAGGATCATTAAGATACAACGATGTTATTGACTTACACAAGCATCACTAAAGTATAGACACTACAGTCCCCTGGTGGCTCTTCAAACTCAGGACAATCACCATGCAGAGATCACAGACTTGAAAGGAAACACACTGAAAGCACTCCAAAACGGGCAATGAGGCATTATTAGCATGTCTTCCCAAAACCTAAGAGCAGCAAGATCTGCATGATCAGTGCTAAGACCAGCTGAATGAGTTCAACATGAGAGAGTGACTAGAACTTAATTACCCAGGTTGACTTAGCATTCTTACTTTGCAACCTATCAAATATTTTCTTTCTCCAAAATTAATCAGATCAGTTGGCATCTACATCTGGAGGTGGCAAGAAAGCGGAGAAGGCATCATATGCAAAGCTGTGTGTGCCCTGGAAAGGGAGGGGACAACACCTGTTTAGGTGTCTGTTGGTCTCCATCTGCCTCTGTCTGTAACTAGAGACACTAACAGGAGTAGGAAGTGAAATGGAAAGGTTGACATGTCCTTCTCTATTCTGGCCTTAGCTCCATAAGGAGAAATGAAGTGTTTCTAATGAAGAAATGTTCAGGCAATCCTGGGACACAGCACACCTCTAATGCTACAGCTATGACCATCTCAAGAACTTTAAAAGTCCAGACTTAGGAAAATGAACATCTGAAAATGGAGCTGTAGGCTGCCATCCCTGGGCAGGGAGTTATCTGCCAGGTCACGGCCACTTAAGACTTGATTGGGTAGCTCACTATTCACAACAAGTTAAGCACACAAGAAGACATTTTCCTAGTCATCTCTTGCATCCTGATGTGATTTGCAAAAGTGGGCACAAGTCTGGAAAAATGCAACAAAAGTCCCTATAAGCACAAGCCAGCATTAGAGTTTAGCAAGCTATTCCACCCAGATCAACTTCTGTTTAGGGGAGGCAAGGGAGGCATCCTTTCCTTGGGCCAGACAAAACAAATTTCAGCTCCTATGTGCTATTTCACAATCAGATCCATGAATGAAGCTGAATATGTCCCCCGCTGGGGCTAAATCTGTGTGGTGTACAAGGGATGGAACCAAAAGATGTGTTTTTCCCTTCCACCTCATCCTTCCTGCCTGCCAGACCGGGCTCCTTAGGGGACCTGGTACATAATACACACCCCTGTGCCTGGAAGATTTCTGAGCCTGTGCTGCATCAGTGTTTGCTGTCCAATGATGGTACATCATGGTGTAAGCCCAGTGTTCTGGGATTGGCAGCCAATGAAGGATGAGCAGTTTATCTGAACCCTCCATTCACTTTGATACAAAATGTTAACTTTGCCCTTGATTAGGCTTCTAAATCCTGTTCCCACTACTAAAAATTTCTCATCATGAGTGCCACATGGTTTTGGGCACATGAACAAGGAGAATTTCAGTACAACTGTCACGTTATTTTATCATGCAAAACCTATTAGCATGCTCAATTTGTTTGTACTTACTCATAGTAACAGAAAGAGACCCAGAGGAATAGAACAGGTAACCTTCTAAATGTGTCAAACGTCAAATTCTGTCTCTCTCTCACATGAAAAGATGCTTGATATCACTAGCTATCAGAGAGATGCAAATTAAAACCACAATGAGATACCACTTCACACCAGTCAGAATGGCCATCATAAACAAAGGAACAAACAGCATGTGTTGGAGAGGTTGTGGAGAAAAGCGGACCCTAGTGCACTGTTGGTGGGAGTGCAGACTGGTACAACCACTATGGAAAACAGTATGGAATTTTGTAAGAAAACTAAAAATGGATCTACCTTTTGACCCAGCAATTCTACTGCCTGGATTATATCCTGAGAACCCTGAAACACCAATGCAAAAGAACTTATGCATCCCTATGTTCATAGCAGCACAATTTACAATAGCCAAGTGTTGGAAGCCACCTAGGTGCCCATCAGTAAATGAATGGATCAAAAAACTGTGGCACATTTACACAATGGAATTCTATACTGCAGGAAGAAAGAAGGAGCTCCTACCCTTTGTGATAGCATGGATGGAACTGGAGAGCATTATGCTAAGCAAAATAAGCCAGGCAGTGAAAGACAAATACCATATGATCTTACCATTAACAGGAACCTAATCAACAAAACAAACAAATAAGCAGAATATAACCAAAGACACTGAAATTGAGAACAGGCTGACAGTCACCAGAGGGGAGAGTGGAAGGAATTTCAGGGGAAAAGGGGTAGTGTTTAGAGCAACAAGTATAAAGGACACTTGGACAAAAACAATGAGGGGTGGAAATGGGAGGGAGGTGGGGAGAGCTGGAGTGGTGGGCTGGGATGGGAGTAAAAGACAGAAAACTCTACAAGATCAACAATTAAAATAAAAATTAAAAAAAGAAAACATAAAAAATTCTCTGTCTCCCAGCTCATCACCTGCTGTGCTATGGCTGACAGCAAACAGGTCACAAGAGTCATAAAGAGCACAGCAATGAGCAGGTGAACCACAGTGATCTGCTGAGCACCAGAGTGCTGGTCAGCGTTTAACTTAACCATCAATTCAGCTTTGGAAAGGAAGGGATATCATTCATCCCCATATGCAGATGAGGAGAGTCAGACTCAAGGGAAAGTCATTGTCCCAAGGTCCCCCAGCAGGTAGGGGACAGAAAAGCAAAGCCGTTTCAGATATCACTCACTATAGAGCCACCAATATTTTCCTGTGAAGTTATGCTACCGCTCGAACTGGGTAAATCACTTTTCGATCCCAATGCCAATTGAGAATGCAAGAGCCAGCTAAATCCTTTGAGTTCTTCCATCTTCTTCAAAGGAAGACACACATGCACACACAATTAAGACAGATACCAAGTGAATTCCCTGGCCCTGAGCTAGGTTCTTGCACACGACTGCCCTCATTGGACACAGAGGTCAATGAAATACTCGTGGAATTGCAACAAGGTGGGCACTGAACTCAGCAGAGGTGAGTCCAGGGCATACAGCTCCGCAACTGACCCACCAGACTCTCTGGGGATATACAACCTTCGGAATCACCTACAACAGCATGCGTAGCCTGTTGCTGTGCCTTGGCCAAGCAGACCCTTTGAAAAGTCTTTAAATGCTCTTAAGCAGGTGACTGCTTTTACAAAAGCTTCCACCAGGCAGCCAGGGGAGTTGCGGGACAGTGCTTGGATGAAAGGAAGGCTCACAGAGTGAAGAGTTCCGTGCTGGTCTGCTTCTGGATATGTTAGTCAAAGCATCTGTTGGTTGTTCTCCACTGGCCAAAAGGAAAACGTTTGTTTTGTTGGAAGAAAACACTTCCATTTTAAAGTGTTCACGGAGGGAACCATCATCTGAGAGGAAGCTTCCTTCCACTTGGGTACCTGGAACTGTGGCCTCCTGTCTCCAACTGTACTACCCCTCTGAGGCTGGCTTGTTGACAGTCACTGGTTTGCTACAGCAGATGCTCTGACTTTACAATAATGTTACACTCATCAAAGATGGGGGTTGAGTACTTTTCTACTCTCCTCATCTGCATGAATAACTGATCTGTGTAGAACATTTTTATAAAGAAAATCATTACAGTCTAAAAAGTGACTGCCACATATTTCAAGAATACATTGAAAGTTTTCTTTACTGTGACTTCTTTGTAAATCCTCCCCTGAAGATATGTTTGTTGATCTTAGAGAAAGTGGAAGTGAGAAAGAGAAAGAGAAACATGGATGTGAGAGAAACACTTTGATCGGCTGCCTCCTCTGCAAGCCCCAACCAGGGATCGAACCTGCACCCTTTTGGTGTACTGACGATGGTCCAACCAGCTGAACCACCTGGCCAGGGCTTTCCTGTGACATATGATGGACAAGAAACTTTTACTCTTGTGCTGTGCTTCTTCATAGTACAGTGCTGATTGGTGGCTCTATCCAAATTGTTTCACTCTATTGAGTGTCCCTAAATGGCTCTTAATTAAGCTCTTTCTAACAAACTCCAGGCCACTAGACAGACTCAGACAGAAGCCAAATTAAAGTTACCAATAAAATTCTCTCAGTAGGAGCAACATCGGGGTAGCCCTACGGCGACTCTGCAAAGACACTGCAACCATGCTCAACACACAGGCTAATGTTGACTTGTGAGGCTGGAGTCACATAACTTATAATTAGTTGATGTTTTCATAAGAATTTGAAAGCTAAATCTTCTTTATATGGCATTTATTTTGACTCATTGAAATCACTGACTTTCCACCCAGATTTTAATATTTTGTGACTGAAAGGACAATCGTTGGGATGGGATTTACGTTCCACCCCTTGTGCCATCACGAATTTTGTTTCTTTACATTTAGAAAATCCATTGCTTTTTTACTTTCTTCCACATCCTAGGTGGTCTAAAACAATCTTCTATAACAAGAGTGGTATATCTTTCTATATACAAGTCATATTTTCCTATAATTGCTGTACAGAGTAATGATATCCGAGTAGAAAGGGGAAAAAAAGCACCATGGTCTATGTCATAGGTTCTATACCAAATATTTCATAAGTAATTCTGGCAAATAAAATAGAAAATGATATGGTCAGGACAAGCTACTGAAAAACGGTGTAGAGCTTCTGCATCACTGCATCCTCAGCAGAAGCTAATAAATGCTCATCTCTGCTCCTCACTCACCTCACTGCTCCTCCTCAGCTCATTTTCCTTGGTCTGACTTGCCTGTAAGGCCTGTTGGGTTTGGCCCAAATGTTGCTTCAGCTCTTCCAATTCTCTTTCAACCTGGTGCTTTCCTGATGTGACCTACAGAGAGAAAAATAAGAGCAAGTTTAGTTTTCCATTGATTACTTTGTAAATCATCATGTCTTCTTCTATAATATAAGAGTCACTGAATAAAAAAACTGAGGCCCTTTGGTGGGTTGAGACTCTTGCTGTGAAAGACATGGGTCCGACTGCAGGCTTCTCAGTTAGAGTGTCCTGATGTGACTGGCACGTTAAGATCCATCTGGCCGCTGGTTTTAAAGAGACGGAGGAAGAAGTGCAGAGCAGAGAGACAAGCTGGAGGCAAGAACAGTAACCCAGGTGGGACATGACATGGTCTCAGGCCCTACACAGCCATGGAGGTGGTGAAAGTAGTCACGTTCCGTGTAAAATAAAGACAGACGTAAAGCCAGGTGTGTTCTCAGAAGGGAGGTATGGAGCACATGAAGGGTTTCTTGGGTAGCTGACGACACTCTACCCCAACACAGATAATGGATATAAGAGAGCATGCCCAATAATCATTTATCATTAAACATTTATTCTATAGACATGGTGTTTCATCACAAGAGTTTAAATGTGCAAGATTTCTGGGCCAGATGCAGGCGGAGGTAGATACACTTTGCTCTCTCTCACAATCGAAACAAAACAACAACAAATTTACAAGAAAAACCCACCAAAACTGCCACAAAATCAAACTGTATGGAAGTCAGACAACCAAGGAGTTAAAGAAGCAGCATTCATTCAGACTGCTAGGAGGGGTGGAGATGGGCAGCTGAGGTGGAGAAGACATGTGGTAAGGTGGCAGCTGGAGGACCAGAAAAGCAAGGTAGTGGCCAGGGGACCTAGTGGTCCCATATCTGTGTGTGGATAAACTGGAAGAAACATCTGGGGAGCCAGACAGACCTCTCAACCCTGAGTTCCAGAGCAGGGGAATGAACCCTTAAAACCTCTGGCATTCAAACCTTTGGGGATGATTTTAGCACAGGAGACACTCCCAGCCTTACAGGAGAGTTTGTTACAGTTACCCACAGGGTCCCAGAATGCCCACAAGCCCAAACACCCAGCAGTCGGCACCAAAAGGGCCCAACTGGCCTGTGGAAAGCAGGGGAGGTGGCTGAAAGCCAGCTGAGAGCCAAGAAAGCAGCATTGTTCCCTTTCGAAGAACAACCTGACTTACAGTGCCACAGTGCAGGGACGGGGTTGCCCTGCCCTGGTGAATACCTAAGGTTGGGCCCCTTAGAACAAAACAGCATGGTGATACAAAAAAGTTGGCCAAAATGAAAGAACAGATCAAAGGTCCAAAACTAGCATGAAGGGATGAAGAGATAACCAACCAGAGTTCAAAACACTGGTAACTGGCATGCTCACATAAATGGTTGAGCATGGTGGCCAAAAAGAGGAAGAGGTGAAAGCTATGCAAAGTGAAATAACGGAGAATATAAAAAGACTAACATGACAGGAAGGACATTGGTACACCAATCAAAGTTTTGGAGCAAAAGGAAGAAGTAAACTTTCAACCAAAATAGAATGAAGAAACAAGAGTTCAAAAAATAAAAATGAGGAGAGGCTTAGGAACCTCTGGGACACCTTCACACATTTCAACATTCGAATCATAGAGGTACCAGAAGGAGAAGAAGAAGAGCAAGAAACTGAGAACTTATTGGAAAAAATAATGAAGGAGAACTTCCTTAATCTGACAAAGGAAATAGACTTCCAGCAAGTCCACGAAACCCCATGAGTCCCAAAGAAGGGGGACCCAAAGAAGCACTCAACATGGCACATCATAATTACATTACCCAAGATCAAAGAGAAGGAGAGAATCTTAAAAGCAACAAGTTGAAAGGACACAGTAACCTACAAAGGAGTTCCCCTAAGATCATCAGCTGATTTCTGAAAAGAAACCTTGCAGGCAAGAAGTGGCTGGAAAGAGGAAGGACTTATATCCAAGATTATTCTCTTCAGCAGAGCTATGATTTAGAAGGCAAGCGTAGATAAAATGCTTCCCAGATAAGGTCCAGTTAAGGAGTTAATCACCACCAAGCCCTTATTATATGAAAGGTACAAGGGACTTACCTAAGAAAAAGAAGATGATCAAAATATGAACAGTAAAATGACAATAAAGTCACAACTATCAACGAGTGAACCTAAAAACAAAAGCAAAACGAACTAAGCAAACAACAAGAAGAGGAGCAGAATCACAGAAATGGGGATCACGTGGAGGGTTATCAGTGTGAACGAGTGGAGGAGAATGGGGGAACAGATACAGGGAATAAGAAGCATAAATGGTAGGTACAAAATGGACAGGGGGAGGTTAAGAATAGTACAGGAAATGGAGAAGCCAAAGAACTTACATGCATGACTCATGGACATGAACTAAAGGGAGGGGGAATGCTAGAGGGAATGGGGGTGCCGGGTGCAGGTGGAAAAAGGGGAGAAAATGGGCCAACTGTAATAGCTGAATCAATAAGATATTTTTTAAAAAAGTTTCAGTGTGCTATATGTAATGTACACACATACACCTATACACACATGGGCGTGCATGTAAATAAATAAAGGTAGACTCGGCTGAGTTGTAATGACTCACTTTGGGGTATGGGAGAAAAAGGAGAGTTGAAGATGACAGGTAGCACTTGGCCTGAGCAACGTGAAGACCACAGCAGACATTTCATGGGATGATGAGAAAGTTGAAGGGAGGAGCAAGACTGAACTAGCAGCTCGAGTTCCAGGACCGGCGACTGAAGAGTCAGATGCCTTTCAGAAATGCCGAGTGGAAATGTCAGACACACACTCGTGAGTCTCAAGTTCAGGACTGATGCCCTGGCCGGAGATATGAGCATGGCAGCCATCATCACAGAGAGAAAACCTAAAGCCACAAGCTGGATGACTCATTTTTGAAGTGCTAAACAAGAAAGCTGACATAATTTTCAGGGCTTGGACTGTTTTAGGGCATGATGGCTTGGGAGAGCTCCCACGTGGTGGTGACGTCCCCACCAGGTTCTTGGTCCAGGGATCTCACCAAGAAGCAGAATGTCAGAGAGCTGCACAGACCCTGGCATCTGAGAGCCTCACTCCTCACTCTCTCACTGTCCTCTTCTCCAATGAGAGAAGCCAGAGCCAGACAGCTTCCCTCTGTTCTCCTGTTCGAAAGTAAGGAGTGTGAGGCTGGAACATTTGTCCCTCCAAATCACCCAGGTCAGCTGTGGGACAGAACCAACGTGTCCAAGGACAAGGAGCGGGAACGAAGTGAGGAGCACCTACTTTATCCAGCTCTGCCTGCAGGATGTTGCGAGCGTTCTTGGCCTCCTGCAGCTCCCGTGTGAGCCTGCCTTTCACCTGTGAGCTCTCTCTGTACAAGATTTGGAAGGCGCGCTGTTGACAGGAGAGCTCCTGGAAAGCAAAATACATACTCTCAGCACTGACGATGGTCCACAGGCAGGCTCCAGGGTGACACAGTTTTCCCATGGGATGTGTGATGGTGGAGCCAGAGACAACATGGAGCCTAGCTGACCATCCACTCCGTGATCAACGTCAGCAGTCTGAGCAGAGGTCCCAGTCACCCAGTCCTGGTCTCCAAGGGCCAGGACAGGACTCCACCTGTTGACCACACCACCACTCTGAAATCAGTCAACTCTGTTTGAAGTATCCAGGGGCAAAAGAGAGTACAGCTGAGCTACAGCTGTCACAGTTTAGCTGAGAAATCAAACGCACTCGAAAATGGAGTTTGAAATTTCAAATATCATACACCACTTCAGATTGACAATGATGCAAAATATATGTCAACAGTGAGCTTGGATAAATGCATAAGGACACCCAAGTAACATTTGCAATCACTTTTCCTTTGAAAAGTGTGCTTGTGTATTTTTAGTAGTTATTGGGTTTGGTTTTTTTTCTCCTCTCACCCTATTGCTACACCAGGTGCTAGCAGCTTTGGCACTACTCATATTTTAGGCTGGGGACAATGCCTTTCTTTAACGGACTGTCCTGTATTATAGGATGTTTACCAGCATCTTGTCCCTTAGCCACTAAGTGCTAGTAGCCCCCCACTCCCCTATCCCAGTTGTGACAATAAATAAATGTCCTCAGATATTGCTAAAGATCCCCTGGGAAGAAAAAAATCACCCTTTGTCTCTGGCTGGAGGGACTCAGTTGGTTGGAACATCTTCCTATGAACCAAAGGGTCACAGGTTCAATTTCCGGGGTGGAGCACATGCCCCGGTTATGTGTTTGGTAAGCAGTTAGGGCAAAGGCAAGAAGCAACTAATCTGTGCCTCTCTGTCACATGGATCTTTCTCTCCTTTCTCTCCTTCTCTCTCTCCCCCACCCTCTCTGTATACCAATGGGCATGTCCTCCCATGAAGTTCAAACAAAATCAGCCCTGCTTGAAACGTACCACTCTAGACTATAAAACCCACGGTCCTAAGTTCCCCCCTTTCACCCAGGAACTAGCAGAATGCATGGTATCTCATTTGCTCCAGAAATAATAGCTGCCATCTTTCAATACTTGTTTTACCAAGGGGTCATTCTCTAAGTGACGTAAGTGTCTAACTGCTAGCCTGTACGACCTGAAACTAATGAAATACTAAATGTCAACCAGAATGAAAGCAGAAAATTAATAAAAAAAATTCTGAAATGTATTTCTCCAGGAGGCAGAATGATTTCCTTCTGTGTAATTCTCTGCATCTTGCCAAATGGGTGTAAGTCGTTCTGTGAGACACACCATAAAGGAATGGACAGTTCAGTGCCTATGTGAGGTGGTGTGGGATCTAGACAAGCTCCAATCTACAGTCACTCTCATTGGAAGTCTGCAGACCCTCCACCCACAGGACACACTGTCAGTCCAACTTACCTCCTGCAGGCAGCTGTCCCTCCTGAGAAGCATCCTCAGCCCTAACCTGTCTGCCGTCTTCATTCCCCACTTACTTCATCGACTACTGTTCTAAAGTATTTGCCAGCCCACAGGCTTTCAAATCAGACAGAGAGTGGCATACAATTTCCTTCACAACAGAAATAGTTCAAAGGAAGAAATGGGACCTCTTCCTACTGTGAACAACAATCTCAAACAAACCGGAAAACATGGATGGAAAGGAACATTCTGACTGCTCGTTTCTTCTCCAATCAAAACCTAAAAGACTCAAAGTTTGAAGGGAAACACAGGGACCTTTTCCTCACCCAGCATTTCCCTAGTAGGACTTACCAAGTGATGACACGTGGTGGCTCCTCCTCTCTCACGAGGACACCGAGACACTGCAGACAAACGCCTCATGGACCTATGCACCTTACCTCTTGAAACTGTTTTCCTTTTAACTTGAGTTTCTGTTCCAGAGAACATCTGGAACTTTCTGCATTCTGTCGATAAAAGCTCAAATCTTCAGTCAATTTTTTCAGTTTTTGTTCCAATGCAGTATACTAACAACAAATAAAAATGCACAGTAGAATACAAAGTGTCAAGGAAAGAATTCATATTTCCAACATTAGAAAAATTAGGCCCAAGTTCTGGTTCAATTTAGCATTGTGTTCTGACATTTTTATTTCATAAAATGATGGCTTTAAACTATTAGCCCTATAGGAAAACCACAATAATGATTTCAGTACACATAACGTTGCTATTTGGAAAACAGGAGCAAGAATGTAAAGGCTTAGACCATTGAAATACTTCCTAATGTGCACTATAAAAAAGACCTCAGTGCTTCAGAAGAAAGGTTCATCGAACGTTTCGCTGCATTGTTCACGTGAAAATGCAGTGCTGTTCATGGAAGTTACAGGCTGCCAAATAATCAGAGGGTTCCCATTACTCTCAAGGGGTAGTCTGTTCGAGCATATTGCATTCTGTGACAAACTGTAAATACTGTAAGGCTTCTTTCCACAGTGATCTCGCTTTGCCATTTGAAATTTCTGGAGGTTCACAGTGCTGCAGAGAATATCACACCTGGTTTTTAACCAAGCTGTCATGAGCGACACCAAGAACCTTCTTTTGTCCTTTCACAGAGCCATTCTTCCTTAAAATTGTCCTTTAAACATGAACTACATCAAACCTGAGGATGCTCTTGTCAAACTAAATGGAGCCAAGTGGTCTGAAATCTTCCAGTGCTGAAACCCATTCCTCTCTCTTCCCCGTGGTGTCCACATCCTGAAACTGAACCCACAAAACAACTCTGAAAACCCAGGGAGGAGTCAGGGCTGATCCTGAGGGTGGGAGCGAACTGCCTGGTCCGGAACAAAATGCACCCCAATTGGGCAAATCCCTCTACTAATGTATTCTGCTGAGACTTATCATAGTCCCATTTACGAATAGTAGGAATGGAACAGAAAATTCACTGGAAAAGAGAACACTCTGTAATACCTTGCCAGAATACCAGTCAAACACCAATCATTAACTCAGCAAAGATTAAAAGAGCAAGGCTGGTCATAAATGACTACATGGTTATACAAATATCGGAAATTTAAAAATGTCAATTTCAAAACATAAAATATTAACCCTGTGGTTCAAATTAATATCCACTGCCTTGGATATTAAGACACCTTTGTCATTATCCTTCATTTTCTTGAATTTCAAATCACCAAGGAAAAGTAGTACAACAAATGCTTTATAATAGGCATGAATTCAGTAAACATTGATTGTATGCCTGCTAGATGTCCAACAATGTGCTAGGTACTGGGGATACAGCAGTAAACAATTCAGATGAAAGTCAGCACCCACTAAGACTAGAATTTTGGGTGTCAGCCAATGTGAGGGGGAAAACCCCACAGGTGGTGTGGTAGATGACTGAGCTCTTTGCTTCCTCTGCTGGCCCCTTTTCAAACTGCAAGTTATTCCTTGAAAGGATCTCAGAATCAACAATTTTGTTCTTCCTAGAAACAGTGGGTTAAGCAAGAGCTTTCAGGAGGTTCTATTTATACTTGATTTAAAGTTTTAGTAGACGCAGCTGCCACCATCAGGGACACGGACAAATGCTAAATGTTTGCAACCAAAGAAAAGAAAGGGGGAAACGATGAGGCATGTAAGTTAAAAAACAGGACTCTGTGGTTGTATTGCCTCAGGTAGAATCTTGAAATTGTCATTTTGAGTGTGTCCCCTTGGGTGAGTTGCTCAATCTGTCTGCCTCAATTTCCTCCTCCATTTAAAGATAGTAATAGGGGGGAGAGAAGATGGCGGCATAGTAGGAGGGAGCAGATTCCACTTCCCCCTACACACGAGAGAAAAACCTGGCCGATCTACGGAAGAACAGAGTAGACAAGGAACAGTAACACAGCATATTTGAGAATAAGAGGTCGAAAATTGTAGCGGACATTGAAAAACCAGTCGGTAGGGAGAGTACTTCAGAACAATAGGAGCCTGGAGAGCAGGGCGGCTGAGGTCCCAGCCCAGTGCTCAGCCAAGCCTGCCCCAGGGCTCTAGGGAGGGAGCTGGGTCAGCCGCTGCAACAGGCTGGAAGATCTTAGGGGCCACTGAGCGACTGCAGGCCTAGCGAAAGTGGTTGCCCCAGGCCAGGTCACTGAGCGACTTTGAACTGAGTTTTCGTGGTGACAGAGAGCTCAGCAATCATAATCACCCTGTCTTCAGACCGAGGTGCGTGTGAAGTGAGACGACTGCATGAAAATAGACACCCACACGGGAACGCACACGGTCGCGGAATCACAGGCACTCGAGAAAGCATAGGCGTTGGCCACGGGAGACAGCTGTGGGATCATAGTTGCCAGTGCATGGGCGGGCCTGCGAACGCAGACAGCTTAGGGCCGTAGGTGCAGGCATGAGTTGGCTATGGGAGCATAGGCCCCGACCCACAACAGAAAGCTGCACAGGCGCCAACGCAGGCGGCTGCACTCGACCAGAGAACCGAGCTCACACCCATAAACTCGGAGAAGTGTGTGCACACCAGGAGGCTCAGAACACAGGCTGGAAGCCCTGGAGGGAGAGGTGCCGTTCTAATTTTGGGGACCGTATTAACTCTGGGGACCGTAGCACAATGATGACTAAGTACTGAACACAGAGCAAAGCAATACGATCACCCCTCGGCCATTGCAGCCAGCAAGACCAGAAGAACAAGCTCAGCAAGTTTGAAAACAACAAGAGTTTTTGTTTGTTTGTTTGTTTTTGTTTTTGTTTCTTTTTTCTTTTCTTTTCGGTTTTGGTATGGGGTTTCTTTTCCTCTCTTTTCCTTTTTTGGTTGTTTGTTTCTTTGTTTTTTGTTTCGCTTTTTTTTTCTGTTTGTGTGCCTGTCAATATAATTGTTTTTACTTACTACTTCTTTATTATTTTTATCTTCTTTTTTACTCCCCAACTCCTTTTGCCTCTCTTTACTTCTTTCTTGTTTTATTCCCTCTTCCTTTCTTTCCAATTTTATCTCTTCTACCTTCCTCTTTTTTCTTCTTTCTTCTTCTTTCATTTCCCCCCACTCCTCTCTTCTTAAATACCCACGAGGGAGACAAAAAACAAACAAACAAACCTTGAACTGTGAGAAAAAACAGAGCTGGTCCCAAAAAGAGGGTATCCCAGCTGATGAGACAGTGGAAGCTGTGAACAACAGCATATCCAAAGGAGAATCCACCACTGAATCTCACAGGTATTCTACCACAGAAGGTCACACCACAAACCCAGGGAGCCAGAAAAGATCAATTTAAGAAGTTGAGGCTAACAACAAGAGTCTTACAAACAATGGGAAGACAAAGAAACAATTTCCAAAGGAAAGGAAAGGAGGAAGCTCCAGAAAGAATACTAAATGAAACGGAGGCAACTCAACTATCAGATATTGAGTTCAAAGCAATGGTTGTCAGGAAGCTCCATGAGTTCTCAATGAGCTACCAGAAACTACAGGGAAGATATGATGAACTCACTGCAAACTATATCAACATGAAAAAGGAAATAGAAACTATCAACAAGGGCCAAGAGGAAATGAAGAATACAGTTTCTGAACTGAAGAACACGGTAGAAGGAATGAAAAGCAGAATCGATGAAGCAGAAGAGCGGATCAGTGAGTTGGAGGACAAAATAGAAAAAAAAAAAACACCCAGAATGAGCAAGATAAGGAAAAGAAGCTCAGAAAGAATGAAGAGCCTTTAAGAGAAATGCAAGACAACATGAAACGAAATAATATCTGTATAATAGGGATACCAGAAGGAGAAGAAGAAGAGCAAGGGATAGAAAACCTGTTTGAAAAAGTAATGATGGAAAACTTCCCTAATTTGGTGAGAGAAAAAGCCACACAAATTCAGGAAACACAGAGAGTCCCAATCAAGAGGAACCCAAAGAGGCCCACTTCAAGACACATCATAATTAAAATGGCAAAATTCCAAGACAAAGAGAGAATCTTAAAGGCAGCAAGGGGAAAAAAAGAACTAACATACAAGGGAGCCCCAGTAAGACTAGCAGCTGACTTCCCAAAGGTAAGGCTCCAAGCCAGAAGAGAATGGCAAGAAATATTCCAAGCAATGAGAACCAAAGGCCTGCAACCAAGACTACTTTATCCAGCAAGGCTTTCAATCAAGATAGAAGGCCAAATAAGGAATTTTCCAGACAAAAGAAGTCTAAAAGAATACACCTCTACCAAACCAATTCTGCAAGAGATACTAAAGGGACTGCTTTAAGGGAAGAAAGGAAAAGACAGAGAGAGAAAGAAAGAGAGGAACACAGGTACAAAAATGGCATTAAATAAATACCTATCAGTAATAACCTTAAATGTAAATGGATTAAATGCTACAATCAAAAGACATAGAATAGCTGAATGGATAAGAAAGCATGACCCACACACATGCTGCCTACAAGAGACCCACGTCAGGACAAAAGACCTACACAGACTCAAAGTGAAGGGCTGGAAACAACTTTTCCAAGCTAGTGGACAGGAAAAAAAAAAGCTGGGGTAGCAATACTCATATCAGACAAAATAGACTTCAAAAGAAGAGCCATAAAGAGAGACCCAGAAGGTCACTTCATAATACTCAAGGGAAGAATCCATCAAGAAGACATAAACATTGTAAATATATATGCACCCAATGGAGGAGCACCTAAATACATGAAGAAAATCTTAGAGGATTTCAAGAAAGATATTGACTGCAACACAATTCTAGTAGGGGATTTTAACACCCCATTGTCAAAAATGGACAGCTCTTCCAAACAAAATATCAACAAAGATATTGTGGCATTGAACACAACTCTAGAGGAAATGGACTTAACTGATATATATATAGAGCCCTTCATCCCAAAGAAACTAAATACACTTCCTTTTCAAATGCACATGGAACATTTTCAAAGATACATCACATGATAGGATGCAAAACAAGCCTCAACAAATTCAATAAAATTGAAATCATACCAAGCATTTTCTCTGACCACAAGGGACTGAAACTAGAAACCAACTCCAAGGGAAAAACCCCAAACCTTCAAAATCATGAAGATTGAATAGCATACTATTAAACAATGAATGGATCAAGAATGAAATTAGGGAGGAAATCAAAAAGTTTCTGGAAACAAATGATAACGAGCTCACATAGACTCAAAATTTATGGGACACAGCAAAGCCAGTCCTAAGAGGGAAGTTTGTAGCGATACAGGCCTACCTAAAAAAGATAGAAACATCTCAAACAAACAACCTAACCCTACGCCTACAAGAACTCGAGGATCAACAACAAAGACAGCCCAGAGCAAGTAGAAGGAAGGAAATAACCAAGATCAGAGCAGAATTAAATGACATAGAGACTAAAAGCACAATTCTAAAGATCAATGAATCCATTAGCTGACTCGTTGAAAAGATCAACAAAATCGACAAGCCTTTAAGCAGGCTCATCAAGAAAAAAAGAGAGAGGACTCAAATAAACACAATCAGAAATGAAAGAGGAGAGATTACAACTGACACCACAGAAATACAAAGGAGTGTAAGAAATTACTATGAAGAAGTGTATGCCAAGAAATTGGAAAACCTAGATGAAATGGACAAGTTTCTAGAAAAATATCTTCTTCCAAAACTCAATGAAGAAGAAACAGAAAGACTGAACAGACCAATAACAGCTGATGAAATGGAAGCAGTAATCAAAAAACTCCCAACACACAAAAGCCCTGGACCAGATGGTTTCACAGGAGAATTCTACAAAACATTTAAGGAAGAGCTAACCCCTATCCTTCACAGACTATTCCAAAACATTCAAAATGATGGAAGACTCCCAAACTCTTTTTAGGAAGCCAGCATCGATCTAATCCCAAAACCAGATAAAGACACAACGAAGAAGGAGAACTTCAGGCCAATATCTCTGATGAACATAGATGCTAAAATCCCCAACAAAACATAGGCAAACCACATCCAACAATATATTAAAAAGATCATACACCATGACCAAGTGGGATTCATCCCAGGGATGCAAGGATGGTTCAACATTCGCAAATCAGTAAATGTAATTCATCACATAAACAAAAGCAAAGACAAAAATCACATGGTCATATCAATAGATGCAGAAAAAGCATTTGATAAAGTACAACACCCATTTATGATAAAAACACTCAGCAAAGTGGGAATAGATGGAGCAGGCCTCAACATAATAAAGGCCATATATGAGAAACCTACAGCCAACATCATAGTCAATGGGCACAAACTAAAGTCTTTTCCGCTAAGATCAGGAACAAGACAAGGTTGTCCACTTTCACCACTTCTGTTCAATATAGTATTGGAAGTGTAAGCCACAGCGATTAAACAAGAAAAGGAAATAAAAGGCATCCAACTCGGAAAGGAGGAAACAAAACTATCATTGTTTACAGATGACATGATAGTGTACATAGAAAATCCTATAGACTCGGCCCAAAAAACTACTTGACCTAATAAATGAATTTGGTCAAACAGCCAGATACAAAGTCAATATCCAGAAATCAAAGGCATTTTTGTATCCTAACAATGAAACAGAGAAGCAGAAATCAAGAAAAAAGAATCCCATTTGTGATAGCAAAAAGAAAAATAAAGTACCTAGGAATAAACCTAACCAAGGAGGTAAAACTCCTGTATGCAGAAAGCTACACGACACTGAAGAAAGAAATCAAGGAAGACACAAACAAATGGAAACACATACCGTGTTCATGGATTGGAAGAATTAACATCATCAAAATGTCCATACTTCCCAAAGCAATCTACAGATTCAATGCAATACCTATTAAAGAACCAATGGCATATTTCACAGACATAGAACAAACACTTCAAAAATTTATATGGAACAATAAACGACCTAGAATAGCTGCAGCAATCTTGAGAAAGAAGAGCAAAGTAGGAGGGATCACAATACCTGATACCAAACTGTATTACAAGGTCACTGTAATCAAAACAGCCTGATATTGGCATAAAAACAGGCACCTGGACCAGTGGAATAGAATAGAAAGCCCAGAAATTAACCCAAGTCTCTAGAGTCAATTAATATTCGAAAAGGGGACAGCAACATAAAATGAAGTAAAAATAGCCTCTTCAACAAATGGTGTGGGGAGAACTGGAGAGCTATGTTCAAAAAAAAAAAAAATGAAACTTGAGCACCAACTTACACCATACACAAAAATAAATTCAAGGTGGATAAAAGATTTAAATATAAGCCGTGATGCCATTAAAGTCCTAGAGGACAATATTGGCAGGAAAATCTCAGATATTCCACGCAGCAACATTTTTACTGATATGTCCCCTAACGCAAGGAACATAAAGGAAAGAATAAACAAATGGGATCTCATCAAAGTAAAAAGCTTCTGCACGGCCAAAGAAAACAGAATTAAAATAAAAAGAGAACTGATGGTGTGGGAAAACATATTTGCCAACGATATCTCAGACAAAGGTTTAATCTCCAAAATATACAAAGAACTTACACGACTCCACTCTAAGAAGAAAAGCAACCCAATTAAAAAATGGGCAAAGGACTTGGGCAGACACTTCTCCAAGGAGAACATACAGAGGATCCAGAGACACATGAAAAGATGCTCGATATCGCTAGCTATCAGAGAGATGTAAATTAAAACCACAATGAGATACCACTTCACACCAGTCAGAATGGCCATCATAAACAAAGGAACAAACAGCAAGTGTTGGAGAGGTTGTGGAGAAAAGCGGACCCTAGTGCACTGTTGGTGGGAGTGCAGACTGGTACAACCACTATGGAAAACAGTATGGAACTTTCTAAAAAAACTAAAAATGGATATACCTTTTGACTCAGCAATTCCACTGCTTGGATTATATCCTAAGAACCTTGAAACACCAATCCAAAAGAACTTATGCATCTCTATGTTCATAGCAGCACAATTAACAATAGCCAAGTGTTGGAAGCCACCTAGGTGGATGGATGGATCAGGAAATGAATGGATCAAAAAACTGTGGCACATTTACACAATCTAATTCTATGCTGCAGAAAGAAAGAAGGAGCTCCTACCCTTTGTGACAGCATGGATGCAACTGGAGAGCATCATGCTATGTGAAATAAGCCAGGCAGTGAAAGACAAATACCATATGACCTCACCTTTAACAGGAACCTAATCAACAAAACAAAGAAACAAGCAAAATATAACCAAAGACATTGAAATTGAGAACAGGCTGACAGTCACCAGAGGGGGGAGGGGAGGGAATTTCAGGGGAAAAGGGGAAGGGTTTACAGGAACAAGTATAAAGGACACATGGACAAAAACTATGGGGGGTGCAAATGGGAGGGAGGTGGAGAGGGCTGGGGTGGCGGGCTGGGGTGGGAATAAAAGACAGAAAGCTGTACAAGATCATCAATTAAAATAAAACATAAGGATGGAAGAAAAAAGTTTTAAAGACAACATCCACATATTGCGGATGCACAATGACGTCGGAGTAGCTGACCACTAGGTGTCATGATGTGCCATAACATTCTAAACGAGCACCCAGGGCTCAAGTCCCTGAATATCTGCAGCACAGGACCCTGAGACTCAGCGTTCTGGGCGTGAGGCTGTCACCTGTACACTGTGGGTGGTGAACTCCAGGCTTCCACAAGCCCTAAGACTTTGTTTCTATGTGACTTCATCAGCTTTGTGTCCAACGTGGCTCATAAATGCTTGGGAAAGAAGCATACCGGACACAGCAGATGTTCATGAAGAATATGGCATTGATTTTGGTTCAGTGAGCTCCATTTCACTTAGCAGGTGATTCTAATGGTAGTTCAGGGAAGAGCATAAACAGCCCACAACTTGACATCAGCAACAGATTTGACCAGGCCATATTGTCCTTACAGGCAAGACAGGGAAAGGTAGACAGAATTTTTAGTTAGGTGGATTGTAGCTCAGGGAAAAATGAAATCCATAAAGCACTGAATGAACAAGTTTGAAGAACCTGGAGGGATGACTAAGAGAAAGAAAGCAGAGCTGTGGCCTCAGCACTCAGCACCATCTTACTCAAATATCAGGATTCATGATGCAGTCAGAAGAGACTTCAGCAGGCATGTAAGCTAGAACAAAGACTCAGTGTTCTTGTCACGTCAAACCGACAACACAGAATGTGAAAGGGTAAGTGTGATTCTTATCCAGGGGAAAGACTGAGCTAGTGGGAATGCAACTGAGAATGAGCTTAGTGGACAAAGAGCTCCGTGTAACAGTAACTACTAATATCAGTATAAGTTCATCTGTCCCAAGCACTATGTTAAACCTTCATGGAAAATCCTGCAATCTCTACAACACTCCTATGACACAGGCTTCATTAACATCATTTTATTGATTAGGCAACTGAGGCTCAGAACAACATACAAGTGGGATGTAGCTCTAAGGAACAATACAACTGGGATGTGGGAGAGCCAGAACTCAAATCCAAGTCTTTCTAACTTGCTAAACCAACTCGACGGCACAAGGTGATACATATATTGATGAAGGCCGGCCACGGTCCCTTTGACCACCCCCCCCCCCACTGTACCCTTATCCATATGATTGGTCCTTCTCAAGAACTGCTCTGTGCAAAGCACTGCACTAGCAGAATGTCTGAAAATGAACCCCCACTACCACATCCAGAGAGACAAAATGGATGTGCATTTCCCTACACCTCCCATCAAGAACAACTAGAAACTCTGGCCATTACATCAAAACAGGCATAAGAAAGCTCTAAAAGGAGAGGAGACTGATTGACTGCAGACTTCTGGCCCAGGGGGAACACTTCACTGATACTAATAATACCCTGAGGCAGTACCTTCCAGGAAAGCCCAGGAAAGCAAGACATTCTCAGAAAAAGGAATACTAAGGCAATCTGTGGCCCACAGAAGTATTAAGGGAAGTTTTCTAAATAGGAAATGCTGAAAGGAAGAAGTTGGAAAGGAACTGGGAAAGAAGAGGAAGGGAGTATATATCAATATAATAGGCATTCCTTCCCTTCTTCAGTTGACAGTGGAAGCAAAAGTGAAAATGATGTCTGATATGATTCCACATATATGTAGAGAAATACTTAAAATTCCATTAGAAATAGAGAAAGATAACGAATGAATAGACAAGTAAATTTTCTATACTTTGTTACAGCTGGTAGAATGACAACACCAATAGACGGTGATAAGCTGTGTGTACTCATGATGGGATGTCTAGAAAATCACTGGAAAGGCTCTCCAAAAAGTACATTCAGAAACACTATAGCTAAACAATAATGGAATTTCTAAATACGTGCAACTAACCCTCAGGAAAGCAGGAAGAAAGAAAACAGATGGAAAGAAAAGAAATAGGAAACAAAAAATAAGATGGCAGACTAAAGCATGAACTGTCAATGATTACATTAAGTGCAAATAGTCTAAATTCACTAATGAAAAGAAAGATGGTCAAAGAGTGGATTAAAAATATACCCAAATATAGGCTGTCTACATCAAACTCATTTCAAGTATAATAATATAAATAGGCTGATAGTAAAAAGACAGAAAGAAATGTATCACAGCACCATTACTCAACAGAAAGGCAAAGTGGCTATATTACTATCAGATAAGGTAGACTTCAGAATACAGGAAATTACCAGAGACACCAAGGGTACTATATAAGGGTCAACCCACCCAGACTATATAGCAAACCTAAATGTATATGCACCTAACAATGGAGCTACAATGTATGGGAAGGAAAAGCTGATAAAACTGAAAGGAGAAATAAGCAAATGAACAATTGTGGGGTGCTTTCAACATCCCCGTCGCAACAACTGATAGACCTAGACAGAAAATCAGTAAGCGTTTGGAATTCAACAATACCATCAACCAACAGGAGATAATGTGTTTTAGAACACTCGACCCAATGACAGTATGCATTTTTTCAAAGTGCCCATGAAAGATGTATCAAATCGACCATATTCAGGGCCATAAAACAAACCTGAACAAATTTTAAATCCTGGGGATCCTAGAGTATGTTCTCTGCACATAATGGAGTCAAATGAAAAATCATGAATGGAAAGAGGAAAATCTCCAAACACTTGGAAGCTAAACCAATTATTTCTAAAGACTACATGGGTCCAAGGAAAAAATGTTAAATGCATTGAATTGAACAAAAAGTAAAATACAATATATCCAAATTGCAGAACATGGTTTAAGCAGTACTGAGAGGGAAATTGATAGCATTAAATGCCTCCATGAGAAAAGAAGAAGAGTCTCACTTGAACCATCTAAATACCCCACTTCAACAACCTAGAAAAACAAGAAGAAAATGAATCAAAGCAAGCAAATGAAAATAATCAAACAAAAATCCATGACACTGAAAACAGAAAAATAAGAGAAGCAATGAACCAACGAGCTGATTTGTTAGAAAATCAATAAAAGAACAATGAAACTGGCAAATCCTAGGAAGACTGACAATGAGAAAAAAGAGGAGACACAAATGTCAGTGTACCACCTGACACACAGGCATCAAAAAATAAGGAAATACTGCAAAAATCTCCACATACATGAATTTGACAATTCAAGTGAAATGAATGATTTCCCTGAGAAACACAAACGATCTCAGCTGATTCAATATGCAGCAAGTCATTTTAACACCAATGTCAATATTTTAAACTTGAATTTCTATTTTTAACACTCTCAAAACAGAGATCTCGAGGCCTAGATGGTTTCATGGAGAATTCTACAAAATGTATAAAGAAATAACACAAACTCTACGCAATCTCTTTGAAACAGAGAAGAGGAGGAAACATTTCCCATTTCATTCTACAGAGTTAATGTTATTGTAATGATCTCTGATACAAATACCAAAGACAAAAAGAAAAAAGAAGATCGCTGACCAATATGCTTCATGAATATAGACACAAAAATCCTTAAGAAATTATTAACAAATAAAGTTCAGAACTATATCAAAAGAATTATACACCATGGCAATTAGTGCTTATTCCAAGGATGCAAAGCTCCTGCAAATACTTAAAAAGCAATAGTGACAAGGCATTATTCCATAAAAATAAGTACCAATCTTTGATTATCTTAAAATGCAGAAGAGTATTTCTTTTACAAGACAGAGAAATTCTGCCTACAAAAATAAATTGGACATAGAGGTAAGTGTAGATACTACATTAGATTTTACCTTCTGTCTTAGAAATTTCTAGAGTTTATTGGGAGTCAATTTCTCAGGTCTGACAGGATTAAGTTTGCAAGTTTCTCTGTGATTCTGACAATGAGCCAAGTGTGAGAACCCCACAAACAAGAGGATGCCTGGAGAAAAGATCTCACTGCATCAAGAGCAGAGGGAAGGAGCTCACAGGAAGAGACGCTTGGCAAGGGCATCGCAGAAGGAGAGTATGCCAAGCAGAAGGAGCCTGGGCTCAGAGAGAGATGAGGTTCAGGACACATCCAATAAGTATGGGTGGTCCTAGAAGATCATTCCTTTTTCCCTGCACTTGTCCTCAATACACCATGCTGTCTGTGACCTCTGTATCAGTGTCCCACCCCCATTAGGATGAAGTTCCATGAGGGCAATGACTGTTGTCTGATCCCTCACTGCTCCATCCCCAGGTACAGAAGAGCGCCTGACACATTGAGCAGTCTACGCGTGTTTGTCAAATCAGTCCGAGAACAAGTGAATAGGGAAAATAGAACAGCAGAGAGATAGGTCAGTCCGAAGCAGCAACCCTTCCCCCACGCCCCCCCCCCCCCCCCGAAAAACAACCCTTCAATGACAGGCCTTTATTGGAGCTTTAAGATTAAGTACATACTGGATCTCAAGATTAGATCAACTGATTACACTCTATCATAATTCTAAAAATCTTTTAAAGCTCCATGACTTTAAGTCTCTTCCATGGGCCAGAAAATGTGCCAGGTGCTGCATATCCATGACCTTAAACCTTCACCTTCTGAGATGTCAGAGGTGAGGGATCTGCTCAAGTCCCTTGACTGGGAAATAGTCAGTCCAGGACTGACCCCTCATCTCCCCAACTCTAAAAGAACCTACTAGTTCTATGGCACCAATACTGCCTAGAATACCTGAAAAAGGTTCATTGCACTATTTACCTCATCAACTGAATCATCAAGTTATGGTTTCCCAGAAACTGCATGGACAAAAGTGGAGATTTTGCAAATACTTGTGAAAAGTCAAGTACCTTGGATGATGCCTGGTCATACTGTGCTGTCAGTTCGGCCCTACTTTTATCCAAAACTTTCTCTTTTTCACTTAATTCCATTTTTGCTTTGTCCTGTTGGAGCTGGAGTTCTGGCCGCTGATTCACTTGGACTTGCGTTTCTTTCTCTTGTCCTGGCCATCGTAGTTCCAACTCACCGGCCTGGCTCCTTGGCTCTTAAATAGCAAACAAAACCCACACTTCCATTAACATCTGCTTTCCACATAAAATTTACAACTACATTCAGATTGTATTATTTATGTTCCTCTGCTCTGAAATCTTTGATCAGACAAATAGAAGTCAAGACACATTAAACACAGGAGCTACTCTTATTGGATTTACTTTCAAAGTGTAGTTTCCATAGTTATTTATACTCATGCATCCTGTAGAAAGCAGGAGAAACCAATTTTCTTGTTATCACAGAAAACTTGGGAAAGAAAATGCTTTCCTAAAATTGTGAATATTATCCGATTGAGGCTGCAAAAATGCATCACCTATAAAACCTTTATTTCCATCACCACGTGGTTTCACTCTGGCAGACTAATACTTGTTTTCTGTGGACATCAAAGAAATAAGTGATGAGCAGTGAAAACCTCACCCTCCCACCTCTTCCAGTAGTTTTATCTTCCAGTAAAGATTAAGGCAGCGGCAACCTTCTCTACTGTCAAAGTTCACCACCAATTTTTTTCTCGATGTTCCCCCCACATACACATAGCATTGGTTCCAAAGGTACTGGCAGTGTGAGAGATATCACCAGTGAACACCGATGTTCGTTTTGGATATATCATTGCACTGAAATGATCCTAGTCTGCAGAGTAGAGTCCAAACACCACCTGGTACCCTTGGCTGTCAGCTGCAGCCTGGGACAGTGGCCAAGGTCACAGGTTTGCTCCCAGAGGGACAAGCTGGCTGCACAGAGCACAGCTGTTCTGCACACACATGCCACACCTCTGGCCCAAAGTGGCCAGGACACAGGCTTGTTTCATGGGGCACAGAAGGAGCCGGAGGAGAAGGGTGAGGAGTGTCAATTGTAACCAAGCTACTCACCCTGCTTCTGGAAGGACAAGTCAAAGGCATTCATCCTACCTTGGAAAGCTTCAAGGTCCCAGCTTATCAGGACAAATAAAGGTACCCTCCAAAATTGTCATATCTGTTCTCATTCTCACAAAGACAGTATTTCCATATCACCAGCCTGGGATGCTGACTACGGATGTGGCTAACAAAACCCATAGGCACTTTCTAGGACTAAAAGTCCCTGGAATGACATCTCAAATTACCTCAGGAAAATGCCAACCTGATTGAGCTCAAAACATTACCTTGACTCTGGGCGTTTTGTTGATCCAAAAGTTGAGAACTGCTAGAATTAACAATGAAGCTGCTCTCAGCACCTCTTTGCCCTACTTGCAAAGTTGATGTACTACTTGGAGTCACTTCCAGTTTCTGGGGGAAGTGAGATGCAGAGTAACCTCTCCTAATGGGAGTCTGTAGAGCATCAGAAGAAAGAGGACTTGGGATGTGTTCGTGTTGCCATGGGAACAGAGACCTGGAGGCCTGGTGTCGGCTGATGTTCAGGTGTTTCATGGTGTTTTGTGGAATCACCTGGCTGGCTTTCTGTAAAGACAGAAACTCTTTAGCATCCTTTAGAAATCATAGTATTCAAGACTCTTTTCAAGTAGAACATAAAGCCATGTCAGCAGGTTAGCATTCCCACTGGGTACCGGGAAAGAACTTTCATCAAGTCAAGGGAAATGTCTAGTCCCAAGGCCCAGTGAGATTTTCTTATGGTCAGACTTCAGCATTGAAGGGTTAAGCCAGCACTGCTGAGACCCAATCTGTTCCATGTAGGCTGATTTTTTTGTATTTTTTTTCCTGCATCCCTCAAGTACTCCATTAAACACACAAGTGCCAATTTGAATCATGAAATTTGCTTTTCCTTTGCCTGCCCTCTGTCACCACCAAACCCCCACCCTCTGCAGCTTTGCACAAAGGGAATCAAAATTCAATATCAGCCCTGGCTGGTGTGGCTCAGTGGCTTGGGTGCTGGTCTGGGAACCGAAACGTCACTGGTCCAATTCCCAGTCAGGGCACATGCCTGGGTTGTGGGCATCTGAAAGGCAACCGATCACTCTATGTCTCACACATGGAGGTTTCTCTCCCTCTCTTCGTCCCTCCCTTATCCTCTCTCTAAAAGTAAATGAATGAAATCTTTAAACAAATTTTTTGTATTAACGTACAGAACTCTTTCAAGAATCTCACTTTCTCCCATACCACGCCCCACCGAATGTCCTATTAGGTATCTTATGTTACATAATAGACAGTTGTGGATTTTCTGATGCCTTGAATTCTTCTGTTTTTCTTCCCACCTGCATTCTGACAAGACACGGCTGGAGGTGCTACATCTCATTCTTTACCTAAGTGGTTTTCCTGCCACACGGAGAGGTTTAACGTTTCTGGACTCACGTTCCTCCACTAAATACTTCTGGGAACCAAGGACAGGGGCAGAATTGGTACAAATGACTTAACTGGATAACAAAGCACAAGGTAATTCTAGGTCAAAGCAAAGAAATTATTGTTTAATGTTTATTCATCATGATAAGCAATGCTTTTGTCATCCATGAAAATCCTGGTGACTGCAAAACAAAGGTTCAGGGCACAAAAAGAATTCAAATTGTTCAATCTCTAATGTGGGGTTTTGAGCCTCAATATTTAACGTATCTACTTGGAAACTCTGTCTTCCACTCTTTGTGAAATTGTGCCATCTTATCAAGTTCTTGTTTAACAGAAATACACCATTAAAGCCCAAGTGGATTTTTTTAAACAGATAATATTATGGGAGTACACATGTAACGGAAAATTCTATAGATACTAGGTATTTTCAGAGTCAGTCCCTAAACAAGAAAGAGGGGTTTCTGAAACATGCATTTTGTTTATTTTGTTGACATTAAGCAAATATCTTCATCCACCTCTCTCTGCTCATTCATGCACATCAAAATGGAGTTGAAAACCCTTGCCAGCAACTTAGTTAAAGGAACTGGGGAGATGATGGAAAACATTCTCCCCTGAAATAAGAGTTTCAGAAATAAAGATCCTCAAAACCCATGTCCCTGGCAGCAATCACCACAATCCATCAGAAAAACTGCATAGGGAGCCATTTCCTCCAGGTGACAAAGCCAGTGTCAGGAATGAGTGTGGCCTGACACCATAGAAACAGGTTAATTATCATTAGATCTTACTAGGGAAAGAAATATATTGCTGCAGTTTCTCTGGAACTTGGGGAACATTTAATATTTAGGGATAAAGGTATCTCCCCACTCTATTTTATTCACTCATTGCCTCCTTCTTAAATTAAGAAATATCATAGCCCGCCCTGGCTGGGTGGCCCAGTTGATTGGAGTGTTGTCCCATTCACCAAAAGGTTGCAGGTTCAGTTCCCAGTCAGGGCCCATACCTGGGCTGCAGGTTTTATCCTGGTCAGGGTGTATCATGGACAGCAGTGGATGAAGAGACTGGGGGCAAATGGGTGAGAAGGAAAGAGGGTAGGGGGAAGGAAGGAAGGAAGGAAGGAAAGAAATATCCTAACCAATGTATGAGGAACTTTATTTATTCAGTGTAAGAAAAATATACCAGCTCTATGTCAAGCAGATTTTTCTCTGCTGCTGTTGCAGCCTATATGAGAGCACTTTCTCAACTGCACACTGCTATAAGGCCTATAATTAACTTACTTTTGCCTGCAAGCCTTTCACCTCTGCCTCTAATCTTTTCAGTTCTTCGACTTCTTTATTATATTTTTCTTTTCCATCTTCATATTTGGAACCTAAACACAGACGAGGAGATACAGATTTACTTTGATCACTGCCTTTGTCAACACACAGACTAATCATTACAATAGGTAGTTCAGAAATGAGTATCTTAGTACAGCAGAAAGAACCCTTCAGTTACGGCAACAGACATTGGTCAAATCCTCCAAAGATCAAAATCCATGGAAACAAAGGTCTTTTGAATGTTCAGAAATGGAATTCTTTTGAAACACACCATGGAAAGTTAAAGTGAAAAGCATAGGCTGGCCAATAAGTCTGCTTCTTTGAATGAGTTTCTACAGAAATCCAGAAAAGGCTGGCAAGAGGAAAGACACAGAAGTCATTAAGGTCTCTGAAAATGGCTACCAGAAAGTTTCATGGCAGGATGCATTTTCCTAAGACATGAGCTAAGTTTTTAATCTTTCCCTAGAATTGGTCCAAGCAACTTGGTGAAATTTCTAAATGTAAGGAAAATAAATTCAGTGAAAACTATGGTCTTACTAATCTGATGGCTCCATAGAGTTCAACAGATGTTCCAATGTACAGGTTACAGCAAGTAGTTGCATTTTTTGAGTGCCCAGACTAGAAATTGAACTGAAAGCTGAAATAATTCATTTCTTTGGCAGAACTGAAATCTCACTAGAAGAACTACGGACATGAAGGGGAAAACTCCTTACCGCTATAGAACTGCCTTGGTGTTATTGGAGTTGTAAACAGTTTTTGTGGTGTGTTACATGCACTCCCAGAGACATCTGCAGGCCGTGCAGCTTTCTGGCTTCTTTCAAGTTCAGATTTACAGCTGTTAGAGAAGGACACGAGAGCATGGCAAATCAAAGCAAAAGTGACAGAACAGCAACACCATACTGTTCCCAGAGAGGTATAAGCTTACGAAATTCAACATGTCAGAACTTTTACCACTTCATTTACCCAATACCCATGTGACAGACATAAACTCAGTGACCTGTCTTTAAAGGGACTTGGACTATATAGGAAAACAGACATAAACCAATAATCACAATGTCATGAAGGCTACAATGAACATCTATAACCACACAGAGTCCAAGAAAGAGTTGGGTGGTTGGGGATATCTTCCAAATCAATTTTATGTTCTAAGCCACAGAGAGAGGCAGGGATATAAAAGAACCCAGAACCTCAGAAACATAGGAAAAATCTGTAATCCCTGAAGCATGGGTTAAAAAATTCACAGGACTAGATGGCATTACTTCTCTTATGAAGTTATAACAAAGCACAGACTTGATCTATGTGCCATGGACTGTATTTATTTATTTATGTATTTGTTTGTTTATTGTATGTTTGCAGGTAAGAGTTTTAAAACATACATGATAATCAAGTTATCATAATGCAGAAATATATGGCTGAAAACATTTATGAAGAAGTGGGGGAAGTCAGCTATATATTGTACATATGTACAGAATATCCCTACCATTTACGTTCTGAACACGTTCAGAATCAAACAACCTAGAAGAAGATTCAATTCCTGCAGGTCTCCAATGTCTGACTTTAGCTTAACACGGAAATATAATGAACACCCTATTAGAATGGCTAACGTGCACCATTCCCTTTGGCATGCACACAGTCCTCTGAGGAGAGAGTGAAGACAGCGCCTGAGTGTCCCAGCTACCAGTCTGGATGAATGTTTCTATGTTATCTTCTTGGTCCTCAGACTTCTGCACAATTTGACTTTCTGGCAGTTCTGGTCCTTTGGCTTTTCAAATCTGTTGTTGTCATTCTTTTGGTCCTACGAGGAGGCAAAGTGTTTCCACCTATGCCTCCATCTTGGTGGAAGTCTTGCAGATGAATTCTGAAGGGTCTTGAAAAATTGGTGTTTCATTTCCATCTCAAAATTCAACTTTTACCCCTCCCGCTTTCCCTATTCTTTCATTAAAAAATAAAAGTCTATTTGTTTTAAATAGTAAATCAAAGGATACACCACTAGCATTTCTTAATAAAAAATTATTTCTCTTTTCTGTTAGAGACAAAATCACAAACCATTACTACCATAAAAACACTAAAATAAACTGTTTCTGACTAGGTTTGGTGACATGAAGTTGCCAAAATTCACAGGTTTTGATCAATCTTTCAAATGCTCCAACCAAATTTGGTCAAGACGTTCTTCAAACGTAGTCAGTGGCTATCGACGGAAGAAAGAACATCCTGCCCTGCACTGGAAGGTCATCAGTGACAATTTCAGCGCTACACTTAACAGTTTTTGTGGTCTCGTTTTCGTACTCTTTAACAGTTCTTACACTAAAGACAGCAACACTCTTAATGTTACAGTCTGAAGTTTTATGGCTTATAAACTTTTAGGAACATCTATATCCACATTAGAAAATAAGAATGTTTCAAACTGGATGTGCTACAGCGGTCTCCTAACCCTGTGAGGATGGTGGCAATGGATAACAACGATACTAGTAATGCTGACATTTAACAGTTGCTCTGAGCCATGTACAACCCCTCGCAGTGTAAAACTGCCAAAGTATTGCTACCAAATGGCACTTTGCAATGAAATACAGGCATGTATGCAAAAGTGTCCTGTCCTAAAATGTTAAAAATACAAACGTTTCTGTCTAACTTATGAAAACTAATATTTCTAAAACCAGCAGCCAAAATACGCTTTCGAAAGAAATGAATATTTCAGCATACTGAGGGGAGCTTACCACTTCCCTCACACCTGTTGTTTAAAATGAATGACTAGCATTCATTCATTCCACAAATATTTGAGGACCCACAATTGCCAGATGCTGAGGATACAGTGACCACCTTCCTGTTCTCATGGAATGTGGCAGGGCGGATAATTAACAAGAAAACAAAATACTCCACGAGATACAAGTGGATTCCTAACATGCAATTGACAGATAGCACTTTCCTACATGGATAGCAAACAAAAGAAGAAAAAGATCTCTGAGCCTAAGAAAGCATCAACTGAATGCAATGTGGAATTCTAGGTCATATCCTGGAACAGAAAAAAGACATTCCTGGAAACATGATTCAAATCCTCATGGACTCCCTAGGTCAGCACTGAATCAATGTTTACTTCTCCTTTGGTCATTGTACTTGGGTTGAATAAACGTTAATAGTTGTTTCGATAAGTATACAGTCATTTGAAGTCTCCTTTTTCAAATGTAAGAGTGTGCATTTACAGACTCCACAATGGAACAATTTCCTAAAGTACTTTTTGCTTTTAGCTTCTATCATTCCCATTATTTGGAAAAAACTCGTCTCATAGAACAAGAAGATACCATTCAGAAACTAGCAGTGTTTAGGCCTCACTAAATTTATTTTGATAATGTCTCTAGTGTTTTGGAAGTGGAAAAGTAGTAATAAGCACTTTTTTATTGCTTCAGTAGGTCACTGAAATTGGCAAATTGACTAAGGAATGCTTAAGCTCCCTCTCAGATGGAAATCTCAGCAGGAACCTCTCCTTGACTTTGCTTCCCTCCCTCCATTTCCAGCTCAGATACTACCACCCAGGACTTTGATCACTCTCTTCCCAATATCCTTAGTCATTCCATGTCTTCTCTCCCATAACCCTGGCCAAAAACAATCCTAAATCAACCCTCCTGTTCACCTTCTCAGCATTTATATCCCAAATGCTAAAGAAAACGAAATCGTACAGCTGTGTAGATGGATCCCACTAGAAATTCCTTTCTGGTCTCCAACCCCAACAGGATTGAGGACAGTTTTGGTCTTATTTACTATGATATCACACTGTAGCACAATGCTGGTTCATGAAACTTAATGAAAATAGACAGAATCAATGAATGAAGCGAGGAGCCATTCAACAAATTTCTATAGCACTGAGTGTTGCACTGATAGGACTCAAGCATGTCACAATCAATTGTCCTTAGGTCATTCTTTTCCCCACTGGAAAAAAAGTTGCATTGCATAATAATTACATCATTCAAGGAAAAATTAACGCATCTCATGAATGTACACACATATCCATTTAAACACCTTCAAACAATTACCTCTTAAGTTCCTGTTCCAATTTCTCTATTTGTTTTCTGGCTGAACTCAATTGTCCTTCTTGGATATTCACTTGTGACTCCTTGACTTGAAGTTCATGAGAAATCTTCTGCTTAGCCTTCTCCAGGTTTTCACATGTTTCCCTCAAGCTTCGATTCTCCCTCTGAAGGGTTGTGGCCTCCGATTCTTCATTCTCAACCTCCTGGGGGTTGTTCATAAGGAAAGAGTTCTCTTACTTCATGAATTTACCACGTACTCTTTGTAAAACTGAGCCTAACATGGATGATCCATTTTGTGAGAGAGGGCTGTAATCACCCAGATATCAATGCCTGCTGAGTGCAGATATTCCTAGGACCTCACTTTAAAATCTCTAGAGAGAAAAGTTCTACAAAGTCATGTATTGTTTATCTTGGCTCAGGCTACATGTACCCATCCTAGAAAGAGAAGTTTTAGTATGCTTCCCAGAATTCAGAAGTAAATACACATGAAAATAAGCCCTGTAAATCTCCCTTCACAGCTCTTTCTCCAGTTGGACTGCCAAAGTCAGTAAGTGTAAGGAACTGGAAAGTCCTCCCACTAGCAAAGACCTTCTAGAAACAGTGAATGTATCACTATTATACTGGTTCATGAAGTGGTAAGAAGAACGCACTGTTGAAGTTTTCCTGTACCAGTCCTGAGGAGATGAGGTCTGGGAATCTCAAGGTGAGAAGGCTACTCTCAAAAAGTGACAGCCATTGAGACCCCAAAGTGTTCTATATTGTCCCCTCCACAATACTAGCAGGTAAGCAGAAAGGAGGACAGAGGATGAAGAACATGAGGTAGTAAAAATGTCTCAAAAAAGACCCTGGCTGGTGTACTCAGTTGGTTGGGCATTATCTCATGAAGCAAAAGGTTCAATTCCTGGTCAGGAGGGTACATGCCGGGGTTTTCCCTTTGGTCCCTGGTCAGGGTGCATAGAGCAGACAACCAATCTATGTTTATCTCTCAAAACAATGTTTCCCGCTATTTCTTCCTCCATTCTGTTCTCTGTAAAAGTCAAAAAATAACACCTTTTGAAAAAAATCCTAAAAGGAGACAGATTGCTACCACATAAGGGTAGCAAAGCATTTTTTCCTAAGTTGAACAGGCCAAGGCGAAATAATTCCCGCACACAATGAGTGGACTGTGGTACTTTCAGGGCTACCTTGTGAGTTTGCTTTTGCAGCACGGCCTCCAGAGTTTCCAGTTGAAACTGCCTTTGTGGCCTCTCTTTCTTCAGCTTGTGCAGCTGGCCTTCGAGCTCATGAGTTTTCTGTGGAGCTCTGGTGGGCAGGCCTTCTTTCCCGTCTCCCACCGCCCAGCTCATTTGCTCTCTTTTGGTTGTCATTCAAACAGCTGGGAATAAACTGAAAAGAATAATCAGACTGTTAGTCTTAACTAGAGAACAAGGACACTGAAAAGTCTCAGAGAATAATGAACCTACAGAACCATTTCTAACGTCAAGTTCGAAAAGTCCTTATTTCAAAACATAACAAAGCGTGCATAACATCTGTCTGTCCATGCTCTGAACGGTGACTACCAATAACACTGATTGGGAAGTATGTCATATGCTAGTTGGGCATACCCTTGCTCTCTGTTTTCCTCATTTCTTATTTTTTGAATTCTTAGAGGGCTACCTGCTTCTCTACTGATCAGTTTGTTTCCATTATATGAAATATGACGGTTTGGCCATGAGGTTTTGGGTGAAATAGGTCCTATAAACGGATAAAATGCACATCTATTTTGTAAACACTCTTCTTTCCCCTCTTCATGTCCTTAATTCCCACTGCCTCTTTGTTGCTCTTGCCCTGGGAGGTCCACAACCTGGTCACATCTCCTGGTCACAGTCCCTCGTGACACAAGAACGGACTCACCTTCCAGTAGCTTTCATTTGTTGAATTAATCCATGAATGAACAAAGCTATTACTACAATTAGTACTATAATCACTGCAAAATGCAGGGAAGTCTGGCTGTTCACAGACCTTGACCAGGAAACAGGCACATATCCTCAGTGATTCCAACCCCAGCTCAGTTGTCTACAAGATCTGTGACCTGGGGCATGCTATTCAAGTGCTCTGTGCCTTGGTTTCCTCATTTTCACAATGGGAGATAATTATGGTGGCAACTACCTGAAGCCTCAGAACACTTTCCCAGCTCTCTCTTTCAGCCTATGCTACTAAGAGGCAAGTGACCCACCTCCTTCTCAGTCACATCTTAGGACATTTAAATCAGCTGGGAGGAAAAGCAAGGCAATTGCTCTTCATTCATTAGCTTTTAGCATTCAAGTGCCAAAAGATCACTCATTTTCCAGTTATTTTGGCAATGCTGGTGAGAATGAAGTCCCTAAATGAAGTCCATAGCCACTTTAGTGGTTTGCATGAATTGCCTTTTCAGTGAAGTTTCTTATCAGAACAAATACTAAATAGTACATGAAAGTACTTAGAATGGTAACAAGGATTTTCAGTTATTAAGAGAGAGAAGCAATTGTCTAGGAAAACAATTTATTTATCAAGCTTTGGCAAGCTGTGTTTTCTCTGCCATTTTTTTCTCCCAGATGTCAGTTCTTCTAATAGGGCATCTTAAACTTCACTGCCACTGGCCCCCCAAAACTCCTGAAGTATGCCTCAAGCCTCTTTGCCAACAAGAGGTAATTTGCACTGTTCCAATAGACTGCTCTGTCGATTCCAGTCCACCCATAGCTTGCTGATTCAGGGATGATGGTGTGTACCCCAGAGGCACACACTGTAACTGACCTCAAGAATTCTGCCAGTCACTGAAATTATTACATCAAGATGCTGTGGGAATCAAAACGGGAATAAAAGCAATTTGGACAGATGACGGAGATGACCTTATGAAACTGGCAAAGAAGACAGGCAAGTTGGAAGCTTTTCTATTTCAAAATCAAGGACACAGCTATATGGAAGTGGTTAAAGCAATTACTAGACGCAAATTCATTTTGCTTAGAGCAGACTTTGACTGCTTAAAGCATCAAGAATCTGCATGGAGCCACTGGGGAAAAAGAGCCAAACAATATATCAACCTCCAAAGTAAGACGTGAGGGGTAAAGGACGGGGGTGGAGCACGGGGGTGTGGTGAAGAGACGCCCTGGAGGTCAAGGTTCCCTGAAAGGGATTCACAGGACCATCGGCCTTGCCACAAAGTACTCCTTGTAGCTCAGATACAGGGAGAACACTCTTCATGCCCATGTCTCGCGACCCGGTAAAGTACGCAAGGAAGCTCTTGGGTCAAGTTTGACTTGTCTGGCCCCCAGCACTGCAGGCCTGTTTTTCCCCTTGCCCCTTGTCAGTATCCCCCATTTCTACCAAGAAACCCCAGTTCCCGCCTACAGCGCCAAGGCTGAGCCTGAGCATGAAAACTGCCTGGTCCTCTAGAACACGCTCAAGGGTAGCACTGGGCTCATCTTAGTCCTGGGTCCTCATAATAGAGCAGAGACAGGTGCACAGGTGCGTCCGAATAAATAAAGGGAAAGGCAACAGGGAAATGCTCTGGCGACTAACAATAAGCACACCAAACCGCTGCCACCCAGACCAAAACCCAAGCTGGCAGATCCTCCAAGCACCAAAGGACCCAGGTCCACCTATCCAGTCGGAACCACTGGTTCCTGTTACTGGAAATAGCTGCTGATCTCCAGTTCTTTGACCTTAGCGACTTGCAAACTGATCTCCACAGTGGCAGCTCATGACTGTGCAGGGTCTGGGGACACTAGTGTGAGCAGTGCTTGAACTGGTCCAGTTGGGTCTGCTCTCCAGTTGGGTCAGTTGGGAGGGGCGGTCCGCTGCCCCTTCAGGGTCAGGGAGCACAATCCCACAAGCATCCCCTGCCAGTATCCTGGGTCAGAAAGCCCGCGTTGCCCCCCAGCGGTAGCCAGGACCCACGCAGGATGCTCACCTTGGCAGCACAAAACGCAACACGCCCCTCAAAGGGTCGGATTCCGCTGCTGCCACTGAGACTTGGAGTCTCTTTCCAGACTCAAACTCTCTGTCACCGCCACCAGTTTTCCACTCTCCGGTTTCTGCTCACCACCGAAGTAGCTTCCAAACCGGTTGTGGTTGCTATGAGCAACAGTGGGCCAAACGGATTCCCAGAACTCGCGCCGCTGCCTTTGATTGGTCATTTCAAATGGAAAGAAAACCTCAAGCTGTCACCACGTGAGGTGGCCACGTGCAACATCAATGAATTTTTGTTGGAGGGTGTGGCGGGGGCTTAAAGATTTTATTTCTTTACTTTTAGAGAGAGGAGAAGGGAAGGAGAAAGAGAGGAAGAAAAACATCAAGGCGTGGTAGCCTCTGGCATGACCCCTATGGGGACCTAGCCAGCAAGCCAGGCATGTGCTCTGACTGGGAATGGAACCTGCAACCCTTTGGTTCCCAGGACCGCGATCAATCCACCCAGGTACACTAGTCAGGGTGAGACTATGTGCTTTTGCTGGAGGAAGTTTTGAACCGCTTTTTCCGCAAAAATCGTGGGAGCGGGCCGCTGAATGGGAGGGTGTGGTCTATCACTGCAGCCAGCGGGAGAATGCTCTCTGGTGAGAACACTGATTACTGTGCATACATCTCCACTTACTTATGAAATACGTGATTTAGAGCATAAGTAGTTGGTGCTGTACTTGCTGAGCCTTCTTCATCCAGTGTCATTCTTAAGCATTATTTGATGCAGGTCTCATTTTGTGTAAAAGTTAACTGGGGCACACAGGAGCCATGGAATTTGATGCAGAACCTAGAGCATGCAGGACCTCTTAAGTACTGTCTTCTTAGTGACCGTATTCTTTTCTTTCCTTGTTTGAACCCTGCCCCTTCTGCTGTTGCGAAGGCCCCCTACTGATCCAATTTCATGCAGTGATTTGGCATACTTGTTAGCTGGGATTCCACAGGAGGACTTTGTAGCCAGAAGAATCTCCAAAATAATGTCATGTCTCCTTTTTGGAACAGTACTGTTTTGTGTGTGTCTGTGTACTTGTTTTATTTCCTTATGCAACTTGAAAGAAGCTTCTAAAGGTGAGAGCAACACAATGAATTGTTACATTATTAGATCTCTAATGCTATTGTGCTCTTTAATAAATTCCAAACTTTTCGTAAAGCTGTCCATAGACTGTTTCTAATGTGCATAGTTTAACTCATTAAGGTACTCTATACAGACAGAACTGTTTAACAGAACAGCATATACAGAATTTTATTTAGCGGCAGGTACAAGAAAGGATGGTAATATTCTAAATCCCTTTTTATACTTTTGCACGCATCAGAATCCCCTGAAGAGCTTGTTAAAGCACAAATGGCCCAGGTCTCATTCCCTGATTCTGTGTGTCTGAACTTGTTAGAAAATATGCATTTCTAACAAGTGCCTAGGTGGTACTGATGGTTTGGGTCTTGAAACCATATTCTGGAGATCACTGATCCAATGCAGTTAACATTGTAATAAGCGTTTTCAAGTCCTGCACATAAAACCATACCTCAGATGGCTCTTATTCATCAATATATAAGTGTTACTTTATGCCAACAGTTTTCAATTTTCGTTTATTGTAGGGCATGTAATTACCATGGCCTATTTCCTCAAGACTTTTCTAATATCCTTGTACAAAGAAAGAAAGAAAGAAAGAAAGAAAGAAAGAAAGAAAGACAGACCTCCAGAAGACTAAGGGGCTGTCACAACACCTGCTTTATGAAAACAGAAAATGAAAGCCTCCAGAAATTCTATCCTATGTCCCTATAAATTATATTTTCCATTCCTCATGAAGCTGGTTTATTTTCTAGGACAATATCCTTTGGTTTGGTTTAGATCATCTAATAAACTTTGTTACCATATTAAGATGCAGTTCCTCTCCTGTCTGTTAGCACTCTGTATTCTTCTGTCAGAAACACTTACCTTTTCATTAATGATATTTTGGCTCTATTGATCTCTGAGAAATGAAATGTTAGAAAGATGCTAGAATGTACCAATACTTACTTTTTCTTTAAATATATTTTTTAATTTTCATTTTAATTGTTGATCTTGTACAGTTTTCTGTCTTTTATTCTCACCCCAACCCACCACCCCAGCCCTCTCCACCTCCCTCCCAATTCCACCCCCCCATAGTTTTTGTCCATGTGTCCTTTATACTTGTTCCTGTAAATCCTTCCCCTTTTCCCCTGAAATTCCCTCCCCTCTCCCCTCTGGTGACTTTCCCCTCAGTTTCCATGTCTTTGGTTATATTATGCTTGTTTGTTTTGTTGATTAGCTTCCTGTTAAAGGTGAGATCATATGGTATTTGTCTTTCACTGCCTGGCTTATTTCGCTTAGCATGATGCTCTCAAGTTCCACCCATGCTGTTGCAAAGCGTATGAGCTCCTTCTTTCTTTCTGCTGCATAGAATTCAATTGTGTAAATGTGCCACAGTTTTTTGATCCATTCATTTCCTGATGGGCATCTAGGTTGCTTCCAACACTTGGCTATTGTAAATTGTGCTGCTATAAACATAGGGGTGCATAGGTTCTTTTGGATTGGTGTTTCAGGGTTCTTAGGGTATAGTCCTAGAAGTGGAATTGCTGGGTCAAAAGGTATATCCATTAATATTCGACAAAGGGGGCAGCAACATAAAACGGAGTAAAAATAGCCTCTTCAACAAGTGGTGTTGGGAGAACTGGACAGCTTCGTGCAAGAAAATGAAACTTGAGCACCAACTTACACCATACACAAAAATAAATTCAAGGTGGATAAAAGATTTAAACATAAGCCGTAACACCATTAAAGTCCTAGAGGAGAACATAGGCAGGAAAATCTCAGATATTCCACGCAGCAACATTTTTACTGATATGTCCCCTAAAGCAAGGGACATAAAGGAAAGAATAAACAAATGGGATCTTATCAAAATAAAAAGCTTCTGCATGGCCAAGGAAAACAGTATTAAAATAAAAAGAGAACTGACATGGCCAAGGAAAACAGTATTAAAATAAAAAGAGAACTGGCTGTGTGGGAAAACATATTTGACAATGATACCTCAGATAAGGGTTTAATCTCCAAAATATACAAAGAACTTACACGACTCCACTCTAAGAAGACAAGCAACCCAATTGAAAAATGGGCAGAGGACTTGGGCAGACACTTCTCCAAGGAGGACATACAGAAGATCCAGAGACACATGAAAAGATGCTCGATATCGCTAGCTATCAGGGAGATGCAAATTAAAACCACAATGAGATACCACTTGACACCAGTCAGAATGGCCCTCATAAACAAAGCAACAAACAGCAAGTGTTGGAGAGGTTGTGGAGAAAAGGGGACATTAGTGCACTGCTGGTGGGAGTGCAGACTGGTACAACCACTATGGAAAATGGTATGGAATTTTCTAAAAAAACCAATACTTATTAAAAACCTATTTCAGACATTTTGATCCCCCTGACAAAACCCTGGCATACCTCTCTAGAGAACCTTATCTTTCAGATTGCCTCCCACAATCCCTATTTCTCTGCAAGTCTATCTGCAAACTTCCCATGAGATTTCATTCTTCTCAACTGCAAAATAGCTCTCCTCTTTCAATTAATATCACCATAAAAACTGGTTTGAACCAGGTATTAATTCATTTTTCCCTGACAGCACTCAATTCATTCCAATCATTTTTGAACTAAAAACATACACAGGTATGCCTAGGAGATACTGTTGGTTTGGTTCCAGAAGACTACAATAGAGCAAATATTGCAGTAAAGTGAATCACACCAATTTTTTGGTGTCTCAGTGCATATAAAAGTTATGTTTACACTGTATCCTAGTCTAGTAAGTATGCAATAGCATTATGTCAAAAAAGAGGATACCTTAATTTAAAATTTAATTTATTAGGAAAAAATGCTGACTATCACTTGAGCTTTAAGCGATTTGTAATCTGTCTGCTGTGGGAGGGTTTTGCCTCGATGTTGATGACTGCTGAAAATCAGGATGGTGGTTGCTGAAGACTGGTGAGGCTGTTCCAATTCCTTAAAGTAAGATGACAATTTTCTGCATCAATTGACTCTTCCTTTCATGAATGACTTCTCTGCATCATGTGACTTAGTTTATTAGCATTTTACCCACTGTAGAGTTTTTAATTCATGGAGTTGATCTTCTGAAATCCTGCCACTGTTTATTAACTAAATTTATGCACTATTATAAATCATTTCATTGTCATTTCAATAATCTCTCTCTCTTCCCAAATTCAAGAAAAGCAACAAGCCACAGTGGCACACAGATAGTGTCCTGGGTCATGATTTGTATGTCCTCCATCCCAACAGTTCAGATGACTGGGAGATGGAACAGGAAGAGTGGGAGGTAGAATGGCTTTGTGAAGAAGTCAGTCCGAGTTCGAAAGCAAAGTTTTAGCATGAGACCTGTAGGGCAACCAGGCCGTCAGAGAGCTCCCTCTGTCTCCATCACATCTGGCCCCGCTGCAATAAAAACAACAACAAGCATGCTGAACATGAGTACATCCCTTGGGTGCTGGCGAAAGAGAAGGACCATGAAATCATTTATAGCAAGGTCCGGACAGAACATGTCATGGCCCAGCAGGAGGGATGGGTGTCCCTCAGAGCATCTCAGGAATCACTGGAATGAATGATACAAATTACTGAGCCCCAGCTCCAAAGAAGAGCCAAACATTGCATGATCACGATGGGCAAGAAATGTGATTTCTTGATTTGAGCTAATAAAGCATACCAACAAAAAAGTTAAACCTTTGGAATGATCAGTTGTAAAATTAAACAAATTGAATTGCAAGTGAAAAAAAATTGTTTTCTGAACAGGGCTTGGGAGAGAAGAGGCATACTGATGTCTGAGTGACTCACAAAATACATGTCTTCTCACCCAGCCCTCTTTAGCCTTCATCAGTGTTTTCCATTTGTCCAGTAGATTTAGGTGAACAGCATGCAACAATGTTGTAAAGCAGATAATTTAAATCTGTCCTCATTCTCCTGGTGCCCAGGGCCTACTGCCGGCTGGTGGTTTCCACCAGCTTTGGAAGGAAGGGTGTGATTTTGGTCCTTTCGCACCAGGGTGAGTGGGCTGCAGTCATAACCTAAGAATGTCAACACTGTCACCTTAACTCCAAATAGTAAATGAAAGACCTTGCCTCATTTAAAATAGAATTCTAGGTAAAGAAGAATGGAGACAGCCCTTCGCAAGCCTCCTGGAATCACACCCTACCTATTCCTAAAAGTATTGTTAAGAGAATCTTGTCATTTAGGGCATGTGGACTCCAGGAAAAGAAGTAATTCCTATTTTTTACTCCCAACAAATTTCCTGTTTGTGGACAAAAGGACAGCAAAGGACTAGGCTGTAGAAAGAAGGTGGCTCATTTGAAGGAGGCTGGGGGCAAAATGGTCTGGATGCCACCCCACAAGCACAGGTGTCCTCCCTGTAGTCACTCTCTGTGTTGGATTTTCCTGCTTTCCTTCAGTCCCTGCTATGGCGCTGGTCTCAGTGTCCAATGCTTCTCTCTCCTCCAGGCTCCAAGAATCCAGAATTGACACTCACCCAAACCTCTTACCACTCCCGAACCCAGTGCCACCCACTCTGCTCCAGGCTTCAACCACTCTCTGCATCCATTGCCATTGTCTGATTACTTAGTTGGTCGTAGCCTCACAACCTTGTTTCCAGTGTTGAAAACTTCAGTCCAAAGATTATTAATCAGCAACTTTTTTGCATAAGGTCCATTTCAGTCAAATAGATAAAATGATGTAAGAAACCACTATATTCCCACCACCCATTTTTAATAATTATCAAAGCTTTGCCATATTTACTTGATTTATCCTCCATTTTTATTTATGTTTTTTATTTGCTGAAGTACTTTGAATCAAATCCCAGACATCTCCTTATTTCAAGCCTGAGTCTCTCAAAACAGTGACTTTTGAAAACATAACCACAACGCCATCATCACACCCACCAAAATTATCAACAGTACTTAGTTAGGTCTCATGAATACCCAGTCTGTAATTAACTTTCCCTTGTTGTCTCGAAAGCGTCTTTATACAGCTGGTTTGTTTGAATCAGGACCCAAGCAAGGTCCCCGCATTACATGTAGTTATCATTTATGCATTTAAAACTATTTTTCCCAGCCTTGAGTGGTTTCTTTTTGAGCTCACTTTTAAAAAGCAACCTAAATAGCACATCTTGGTGTGCACGATTACAATGCTTAGGGCTGTTGTTTCGGTTGCTGTTACTGTTCTTTGTTTTTTTTTTTTCCATTCAGATGAAAACTGATGGTGTGTGTGTTTGTGTGTGTGTGTGTGTGGTGGGGTGGTGGGGGGTGTTAAAATATTGGTATCTGAGGAGGCAAATGGTACTGGATTGTCTGCAGATGAAAGAGAAAATTAATCATTATAGCTAGCAAGTATTCAACGCTTAGTATGTGCCAGCCATTGTTCTAAATGTTTCACATGTAATTGTCTCATATTTTTAAAGGTAACTGCATTGGGAGGTTTTAGGAAGGTGCTGGAACAGGAAGAGAGTGCTGCCTTTTTTGGTTGGGTGAAAAGCACCTAAATGTGTCACAGAGCCTGTGAGTGTGTCTGGGGCACCAGCATGGGTGGATGCAAACTACTTGGAAGACCGGCTGAATTATCTTCTCCCCACCCAAATACAAAATAATAGAAAGGGAGTATTTTTGCTGCCAAAAAGTATTCTTGGGAGGTGGGAGGGAGGAGTAGATTACTGGTGGCCTTTTCATCCTTTGTTCTGGACAGGCGCCCTTCTTTCTCTCCCCCAGACCCATGTGAAGTCATGTGTGCTACCACTTCTGTTGGCAATTCATCACCGGTGGTGGTGACAGAAGGCTGGCTGGGATTACTCAGTTTGTGAGCAAGTGGGACTGTTGTTCATCAGTATAATAATTGCGGTCTCTAAGCCCTGCTGTGGGACCACAGGCCATACAGCAACTACCTTGGAGTTGTTAAATGCTGCTTTCTACACTTACGATGCTCCAGAGTTTGACCTTGAAAAGTGAGGATACAGGTAGCTACAAGTAGTGCTGAGGACTCCAGGTAGAAGCACCATGGGAGATGGGTCTAGGCATTAGGAAACTTCTGGGCTTGAAGTGAGTCAGTGACAGAGTTTCCCAGGGGACCTGACTAATGGGTCATTGTGAAGATAAAGTCAGGGAAGGGCATTTGGTGCTGAGGAAAGCTGGCACCAGACACTGGAATCTAGTTTATGAAACCAGTGTACAGTTCAAGCAGTCCAAGGTTAGGTACTCGCTTAAATGAGAATCCCAGATATACAATCCCAGTACTAAGCTAGCAGAAGAGGTTAAGATGGGGCATCAACACCGGGGTGACCCCAATCAACATAGAACAGTTCCTCTGAGTAAAGCTGCTTTCCATCCTGGTGTGACAGAAGGACTTAAAGTCATTGCTTTCTGTACCTAGTGTGTTCCCCAAGGACTGTCCCTGTGGGCAGCAGTCCTTTCCTGGGCCTTTCCCAGCCTGCCTCCTCTCGCTGTGAGTGTCCACATGGAGCTGAGCACTGCTTTGTGGCAGGCGTGTAAATACAAGGGAAGAATTGCTTCTCTTGGCCAGTTTCTGGTTGTCTTTATTAACTGGGAAATAAAATATGAATTCATCGTTGATGCAAAATATTTGAGTGTAAACTTCCACCACCTATCGCTGCCCTAGTTACACTATTCATCTGGCCTTTGAGAAAATACTTATTGAACATGCATAAATGTCACTGTCTTATTTTCTGCCTTGGGACACAAATCTATATAGACATCCACCACCAAAATAAGAAGGAATTTAAATCAAATGGGTTTGCACACCTAATGACCCCCTTGGGTGGTTGAAATGTTTAATGATAGTTTAATTCATGACAACCTCAGAGACCAGATTTCAAACAGTCTCAGCGGAGAAGCCCAAGTTTGTTTATTATTATTATTATTATCATTATTATTATTTTTGAAATTCTCAATATGTTTCCAAAGCAGCTGTTAAAACAGTTAATTATAGTGAGGTGTTTGGGCTCCTCTGTGACATACACTTTCTCCTAGTCTGTGATTGGAGCTTCTTGTCATGTACCCTGAGCAGGAATACCTAATGCTATCATATCTTTTTTCCTTTGGGGGAAAACCTCCTTAAATTACCACATAGGTAGAACTTCATTTAAAAAGGCAAACTCTAACACAAAGAGTATTCAGATAATTTTTACCAAATGTTTGGAGAGCTAAGTACCACTCTACCTTCATTTTTCCAAAGCCAAGATCTTCTTTCTGTAGTGGAAGTTGCTTGGAGTGAGTCTGGAGAACTCTTAGCTGGTCAAGAAAGGATCCACCCCACCACTGACAACTTTGGAAATGTAGATCATAAAGAAATAAGCATTGAAAGGATGAAGAACTCTGACATCACCTTGATTTGAAATGAGCAGAATCAGTCCTTAGTGCTGCTCTTGGCGGGAATTGGTTCCCCTTCTAGCACAATGAGGAAAAGTTGATTCAGCTCCATACAGGCTCATATATCCAACTAGTTACTCAACATTTCCTTTTGGAAGTTGAACGGTCATCTCGAGCACGTCCCAAACTGAACATCCAGTCTCTGTGCACCTGCCTCCTGCCTCTCACCACAAACCTGTTTCCACTGCACTTGTCCCCATCTCAGTTGATGGCAACTTTCCCTTCCCTTTAAAGTGGTTAAAGCCAGAAACATCTTTGCTGTTTCTAGGGCAGTGAATCTTGCTGCACATTTTCTCCCTCTTTGCTTTTTACACATGTAGGAAGTTGAAGCTGAAAAGGACCTTATAAATCATAGGTCTCACTCTTTGTTTCACAAATAAGACAACTAAGGAGCAAAGAAGATAAATGATTTGCTTAAAGCAAAGCTAGGGACAGGGTGAAACCAAGGTGTATATTGCTCTCTGTGTAGACTTCTCTTTTGCAGAGACACTCTTTGAAAGGCTTTGTGACAAGCCGGATGGACTTCTGGGTGATGGTTTGCATGTAAAGCTGGTGGGCCATGCTGGTGGTTTCAGGTGGCACCTTCTGGAGGCTAGTGGCTGTCATTAACACTGCATGATGCTGCACAGATCTGGATCTACAACACGGGGCAAAACTTAAGGATTTCAGGTATGGAGAAAGGATGGAGAGAGGCAGCACTGGTGCAGCACCCGAAGGTCCCAGCTTATAAGACCCAAAAGCAGCAGGGGACAGACTGAACACTGGCTGAGCGCCCGACCAGCTCTCAGCTGCATTAAGAGGCTGATGTGCCACCACTGGTGTTTGCGGAGTGTGAGATCGTGGGTGCCAGTCTTCAGTCGCCAAGGCATTTTCAAATAAAAGGGATATCCGAAGACCCTTTAAAATGTCCAGAGGGTTGCTGTTGTCATTGGCTGGGAGTGTACAAGGACATGGAATCACAAGGCTGAGGACATTTCTGTGAAGCCCATCACAGGACACTGACTATGCTTGAGGTTCACATTTGTAAGAGACAGTGAAAGGAAGGGGTGCAGGTTGTGGGGTGGGAAGTTGCTCAGAGCAAGGCCAGGCGTTAGGAAAGGGGCAAATGCCTGATTGGCCTACATTTGATGGGAGTTTACCCTTCTTCCCACTCCTTTTAAAAAATTCTGGGAAGGCTTCCAATGGATTCCTCACACTGTTCTTTAGTTGATTCAAACTTTAACATGGACCACAATCTCGGAGTAGTTTTAGAAGCAGTCCTTGTCTGCACTTCTGTATGACATGGATCACAGTAATGAAACGGGCTCTAAAAGCTGCTTCTCTACAATACGATAGGGCAGTGCTTCAATTTGGAGGCTTGAAGCTTGTGAGATGCCATCACTGTACAGAGTAGATGCTCAATAAACAGTTCAGTAACTTCTCGAAACAACTATTTTCTCATCTGACTGGAAGTTTATCAAATGGATGGCCTTTTTTTGTTACTGTTAATCCTTTAAAATTTTGTCTCTTTTCCTTACTTATGGAAAACTCTTAGGTCAATGCTGAGCCTGCAATAGATACTCAGTGTAGGTCTGTTGGCTGGATGAACGGATTACAGGAGCAGAGGATGCAGGAATGATCTACAGTCTCGTTCTTGTGGGTCTCTCAGTATTTCCTGGCTGTGTCCTCCTCCTTCCACCTCAGGATCTCACACCATCACACACACATTCAATGCAGACCCTCTGCCATCCACTCTGGCCCTGGCACCAGTGAGGGCCATCTGAGCACATTTTCTATATGGAGGTACCCAAGGCTGGAGCCCTGCGAAATAATTGCTTTCCAGGAAACATACAGCTCTGTTCCACTTTTGTAAATGCAGCCACAGTGCTGTGCCAACAAGCTCTGTGTGAGGATGGATCTTACTCTTCATGTCACTCTATCAGAAAACTCTGCCACCGGACCATTGCCCATTAATTTAATGGCCTCATCTGGATGAAACGATGGGGAAAGGAGCTGGGCAAGCTGTCTGTTCCCTGCTTAAGTGAATTCATATTAAATTTTGAAGTGGATTGATGAGGACCCCGGCTTGTGGGGTCCGCCACATTGTGGATGAGACATGAGAAATTCACATGGACTACCGAGTCCTGTGGAGGGAAAGGGACCACATGGCTTCTCTCTCAAGGGGAGAAAAAGCCTCGGCCTCCACCATGACAAGCCTTTATTTCTTTTTTTCTGGGCACATTACATGATGGTCCTCATTTACTATGCACACGTTCACTTTTGGTGGTTACCTTTTACAGAAAACAAAGGAGCCAATGCTGCTAATCACATCACAGAAGAAGGATACTTGCAAATGCAAAGGGAAAAGTGGTTTAACTGGTTACACTCTATACTGGAGAGGTTCAGCACAGACTTTAGGAAGTTACAGTAAGCATTTGCTGCCTCAATTCAGAGTGAGGGAGTTTTAGCAAAAGCAAGTCTCAAAGTGTCCTAGGTAAAATAGAGGCCTGATTCCCCACGGGAGAACCTATCCATGGGCGTGGGTCCTGTGCATCGGACCTTGATTTCCACTGGGAGCTGGGCCCACACCACGCAGAATGGTCTCCTACAGAGGATTGTGATTTTATTTTCCTTCTTGAGGCTGAACCATTTTATGAATAGACATTGGAAAAGAAGTGTAATTATATGTGATTTTCTTTTTCTCTATTGCATTTCTATAGGTCATTTTTTTTCTACTGCTGTTTATCATTCTGATATTTTCATTAAAAAAAACGAAAGAGAATAAAAAGGTCTTCCTTCAAATGAAGGCTGTATCTTAATCCAGAGTGATTGGAGGCAAGGTCCCTGGCTCTTCCGAACCATTCGAGGATTCAAGGTTTCAACATTGACTGAACCTCCCCAAGTCAAGGTGTCTGTTCTGAAAACAGTGATCACAATACCTGCCTTGCTTCCCTCAGGAGGTTCCTTTGAATAGTAGTGCCCTTGGACTCTCCTTAAAAAACTATATGCATATAATGTCTTATTTTTTAATACGTTAAGAAAGAGGCTTTACGATTCCTGTGCAGAGAAGACCTGTGGGAAAACGGCAATGGGCAGGCAAGGAGGTAGTACAGTGCCCCCAAGTGGCCATTTGGGCGTGACGACTGGGAGGCAGAGGGAGTGGATGACCCTGCTTGTGTGACCTGTAATAAACGAAGAAACAATCTAATACTCATCTCTCATAGGAACATTTAAATATCATAAAGAAAAACAAAACGCACAAAAAAAACTAACCAATCTCATACAGTTAAATGTGCTCCAACTTTGCTGGCTTCCTTACGAAGGCCTGCCACTTTGTATTCAATTTGCTGCTCTGAACACAGTGAAGTGTTTAGATTCCAGTAAGAAACCTCAAAAAGACCAAGCAAACCTTGGACCTTTACAGTTAGCAGGAAAGCTTTTAAAAACTTCTCACGAGCTGTCATTTGTGCATTCAGAAAACCATGAGGACTCCTTCCTTTGAAAATATATGTGATTTTGCTTTAGCTTTTGATTTTAAACATTAATATTTTCTTACTATGAACCTTATCCTCAAGAACCAATTCCCCATGCCTCAGCAGACAATGCAATCAATTTCTGAGATGCTGAGATGTGGACTGGATTTTTAACAGTAAAGTGACATATCTTTCTATGTGGATGATATATAGTGATGGGAGGGAATTTGGAGACAGGAGTTGGAAGAGTGGAAAAATGAGATACGTAGTAAGCGTATTGAATACTTAGAAACACAGTGGAAACTTGAGGGCTTGGGGAGGGCCCAGTGCCTGGGAAGGGTATTTGCCAGTTGGGTGGTGGAGATGTCAGGGGACTATATGGAATTGCAGGCAGAAAACATCTCCTCTTCACTCCCGCTGCTCTCCAGAATTAGGGACTTGAGCAGACCCCCAAGAGGCATCCCGCAGTGGCTGGCAAAGGCACGCAAATGCTAAGGCTTGGCCTTGACCTCAGCTCTTTACTAGCTGCATGGGCATGGGCAGTCAGTGTCTTCAGTAGCCCTGGGAGCAAAATTCCAGCTAATTCATGTTAAGTCCCACAATCTCTTATTGAACAAGACTGATACCCACTTCTCTGTGCAACAAACCTGATTTTACTAAATTTATGAATTGAATGGGCCTTCCAAGTTCTTTGCAAAGGAGAAAGAATATATGCGTAGATGTAAAAACTATAGGTGTTGGCCCTGGCTGCTATATAGCTCAGTGGATTGGGTGCAGGCTGCAAACTAAAGGGTTGCTGGTTCAATTCCCAGTCAGGGCACATGCCTGGGTTGCGTGCCAGGTCCCCAGTGGGGGCATGTGACTGGCAAAAACACATTGATGTTTCTCCCCCTCTCTTCCTCCTTCCCTTCCCCTCTCTCTAAAAATAAATAAAATTAAAAAAATTCTTTTTAATAAGTGTAGGCTTTGAAGCCAGACAGGCTTCAAATGCCAGCCTCACACCTACTAGCTTGATGGCCTCTCATTGTCTCTCTGTTTTTAAAAAAATATATTTTATTGATCATGCTATTACATTGTCCCATTTTCCCTTCCCCTTTATTCTTCTCTGTGCTGTACCCCCCACCCAAGAATTCCCTCACCTTAGCTCATGTTCATGGGTCATACATATAAGTTCATTGGCACCTCCATTTCCTGTACAGTTCTTAATGTCCCCCTGTCTGTTTGAACCTACCACTTATGCTTCCCCCTCACCCTTCCTGATGATAACCCTCCATGTGATGTCCATTTCTGTAAATCTGTTCCTGCTCTAGTTGTTTGCCAAGTTCTTTTTTTTTTTTTTTTTAGATTTGGTTGCTGATAGTTGTAAGTTTGTTGTCATTTTACTGTTCATAGTTTTTATCTTCTTTTTCTTAGGTAAGTCCCTTTAATATTTCATATAATAAGGGCTTGGGGATGATGAACTCCTTTAACTTGACCTTTTCTGGGAAGCACTTTATATGCCCTTCCATTCTAAATGACAGCTTTTCGGGGTAGAGTCATCTTGGATGTAAGTCCTTGCCTTTCCTGACTTTGAATACTTCTTTCCAGCCCCTCCTTGCCTGCAAAGTTTCCTTTGAGAATTCAGCTGGTGGTCCTATGGGAAGCCCTTTGTAGGCTAACGTCTCCTTTTCTCTTGCTGCTTTTAAGATTCTCTCCTTCTATTTAATATTGAGAAATGTAATTATGATGTGCTTTGGTATGTGCTTCCTTGCGTTCAACTTTTTTGGGACTCTGAGTTTCCTGGACTTCTTGGAAGTCAATTTCCTTTGTCAGATTAGGGAAGTTTTCCTTCATTATTTTTTGAAATAAGTTTTCAATGTCCTGCTCTTCCTCTTCTCCTTCTGGCAGTCCTATGATTCCGGTGTTAGAACATTTAAAATTGTCCCAGAGGTTCCTCAGCCTCTCCTCTTTTTTTTTTTTTATTCTTGTTTCTTTATTCTGTTCTGGTTGAATGTTTACTTCTTCCTTCTGCTGCAAATCTTTGATTTGAGTCCCAGTCTCCCTCTCATCACTGTTGGTCCCTGTACATTCTCTTGTATTTCACTTTGCATAGGCTTCACTTCTTCCTCTACTTTGCGACCATACTCAACTGTTGCGGACCGTTCAGTCTGGTTTCAGGAGTTGTAACCCTCACCCCATGGTGGGCTGTGTAAGAGCCCAAGGGACCTACTTCGTCCGGGTCTGTTCTGTCAAGAGGACGTGAGCTACTAGGAGACAAAGCTCATCTCCCTGGCAGGAGCACTGCTTCTGCCTCATCCATCTCTGGCCCCAATGCTTGGTTGGTTAGTCAATGACAGGTAAGACTCCTCACGGGAGGGGCAACCTAAGCCAGACAGGACCACTTGGGAGGCCCTCATGGAAGGACTGGGGGGCTGAAGCAAAGAGGATGTGATGGACCCTCGCCCCCTGGCTATTCTGACATAGCCCCAGTCACCAGTACTGTCTGGGAGATATCTTCCTTATCTCTTGCTTCCTGGGGCTAATCAGCTTAAAGCCTGAAACTATGACCAGAGAGCTGTGCAGCACCGTGCTGACCAAGAATAGTTTCCCTGGTGATCAGGCATAAGAAAGAATTCGTAAAGTCCTGTGAAACCTGCTTTGTTTGCTAAGAGTGGCTCATTTAAATGATAAGGGTCCAAGGAGGAAATGGGTATGTCTCCCAAAGTTTTGCAACTCCCTTTCTAGACAGACACTGACTCAGATTAAGCCCTCAGATTTCTTTGAAATGTTAACCATTGTTTGATCCTTGCTGTCTGACATACCTGCATTCCTGTGTATTTGAACCCAATAAAAGCCTAGTGAAGAAGGGACTCTGGGTCATTCTCCTTTGGGAGTTTGACCACCTGTTCTCCCCAAGCAGATCATGTCTTGGTAGTTTTATTTTCATCCGTGATGGAGAGGGGGCTCTGAAGGCGGCGCCCCTGACACTCAACCATTTCTGTGTGCATTCTGATTACTAGTGTTTTGAATTCTGCACCTTAGAGGTTGCCTATCTTTTCATCACTTAACTGTTTTTGAGCTTTGATCTGTTCTTACATTTGGGCCATATTTTTTTTCTCAGTGCACCTGTTTTGTTCTAAGGGCACCTTAGGTAGTCACCAGGGTGGGGCGAGCCACATCACTGCATTGTGGCACTGCATGTGGGGGAGGGATTCGAGAGGGAACAATGCCACTTGCTCAGATCCTGACGGGTTTTCAGTCACCTCCCCTGTTACCCACAAGCAAATTGGGCCCTTCTGGTGCTGATTCCTGGGAGGGTTGGTTTGTGTATATTCTGGGACCCTGTGGGTCTCTCTAATGAACTCCCCTGTGAGGGTGGGAGTTTCTCCTGCTGCCGCAACCCCCTTAGATTTTTATAGTCAGAGGTTTTGAGGCTTTATTTCCCCATGCTGGTAACCAGTCTCGCTTCCTAGTTATTCCTCACTGTTTATCTGCATGCAAATGTGGGACCACCTGCTCCACCCAGTCTGCCAGCCACCATCTTGCCAGGGGTCCTCTTTGCCCCAGCTGCCTATCTTCACCCCTCCCTACCAGTCTGAATGATTGTTTCTTCTTTAACTCCTTGGTTGTCAGACTTCCATACAGTTTGCTTTTCTGGCAGTTCCAGTCATTTTTGTTTTTAAATTTGTCATCGACCTTTTGGTTGTGCAAGGAGGTGAAGTGTATCTACCTACACCTACATCTTGACCGGAAGTTCCTCTCACCTCTGTTTTAAATTCAGATCTTCAAACCACTTCATGTTTAAAGGAGCTTCTTCTGGAAAAAGAACAGGGCTCAACTGAGAAGTTTTATGGGGAAGATATCCTGCTTAAAAAACCTACCATTATTTCACTTCAGTGAGCCTCACAAGATTTAGCATTTGATTTTATTTTCTATTTGTTTGATGAACTCTAATATTATTTCTCCAACTAAAGTTACTTGGTAGCAAAGATGATATCAGTTTCCCCAGCCTATGTATTTATTACTATGTTATATCACCTGAAAGCTTGTTAAGTCAACATTTAATATTTGATTTGAAATTAACTTTTAGCAAGTCAAAAGAACAACATGAAATTTAATAACTACATTTACTGATAAAGAATACTCATTAAATCCCATCAATCTACTAGCTACTATGTTGACAACAACCACCAAAATATCCCAAATGGGGGACAGAAGTCAGCCAGCACTAAGCACTGACCTGAGCCCACTGAGTGTCTGTACTGCTCTGTGGTCCAGATTCATCAAGCACCATGGAACCTCTCTGGGACCCATATCTTAAGAGTGTGCCAGGATTTTATTATTTAATGCTGCTTACCTTGTGGCATACAATTTGCCCTTACAATTGTATCCATGTAATGACACATAGCATTACATAAGACTCTATTATAAAGTTAGTTTCTAAACCCACAAGCCCGTCCCCCAGAAGTTTCTGTTATTCCCGTTAGATGAAGCTGTCCATTATCATCAAATAGCCTTTGCTGGGGTGGTTTCAAATTCATCACAGTTTTTTTTTTTTTAATTTTTAGTAGAAAATATCTAAGTATTCCTGAGAACTTGAGGATGTGAATTTTTTCAATTAAATTTTGCTCATTATACAGATTTCACAAAGACTCCAAGATCAGGAGTCTGATTTTCCTTCAGTGATTCTTTACCTTCCCTCCCACCATTTTTATTTTTATTTTTACATTTAGTATAGTTGTGCTGTTTATTTTGTTTGAAAGTAGCCAAACGGACTTTAAGATTATGCAAATTAGATAATTCAGTCTTACTCTCTCTCTCTCTCTCTCTCTACCTGCTTATCACCGATGTGTTTAAAGCATTGGATTAAAGGCCAAGGGTTTCCTGGAAGATTATGTCCTAGATAAAATATGGTTAATTTCATTTAGTAACAAAAATATAAGCCACTGGCCTATAAGAATGCTATTCTTTTAATATTTGCAAAAATAATGCAGTCTTTGGTAAGGAAGGTTTTTCCTCTTAGGAGAAAGTTAACATACATTCCAATTTCTACTTTATGCCAGGTAAGAGAGAAAAGTAGCTAACTACATTCCTGCTGTTTGCTTACTGAATCCTATTTATTAAGCGAAAACAAGCAGCAACGCTTCTGCTCCAAACTACTTCTTCTGCCTGGAGGCTTTTTCCACATCACTTGCAATATTTTGTTGCCCTTATCCACCTTCTGTTAAAGCAGGAATTTTCAACCCATGTGCCACTACAGCACACTGGTGTGCTGTGAGAGTTTTTAAACATGCACTGACCTTTTCCCCTTAGATTGGCAAACAAAAAAATGGCAACGCCAACACAATAGCTGTCCAGTGTGAATGAATCAAATTTATACCTACATTTTTGTCAGACCAGCAAAAAATATAAGATATTTTTTGGTGTGCTGCAGAACTTTAGTAATTAGTTTATGTGTGCCACGAAATGAAAAAGGTTGAAAATCGCTGCCCGAAAGAACTATGACTGTGTCTTCTACACATTCGCCCATTCGTTTGTTCAATAAAGATTTAGCTGTGTGCCATGGACAAGAGGGTGGTTTGATATTTTATGGTTGGCAGAGTGATCCTGTTTTTTTCTGTGCTTAGGTAAACTTATGGAGTGCTCTGCTTTATCTTATTTCATCATGTTTCAGAATGACTGTACTTGAGTTTGGTATTTCATGAGATTATTTCTATCTCATAGGAGAACAACATGCTTTAGCTGTGAGGACCAGGGCAGCTTCTGAATATCGGAAGTTTCTTTTCTTAGTAGCTTCTCTACTTAATAGCTTCTCTTATGAGCCTCTCTACCTTGCTTCCCTACTCATTAACTGTGCTTAACCATTCCCTGCTGATTTCCTATGACCAATGTGGAAATCACTCTAGCTACCTAAAGTTGTAAGAATTAAGTCCCCTAAACAGTAGAGGGTTCAATAAGTTATCACTTTTTAATTGCAAAAAAAAAGTTTACTGTTGGCATTGATGCAGATGTCCCCATTTCCCCCACCTTTGTCCGCCTCCACTCACTTCCCACTCCCTTCCCTCTGGTTGGCACCACACTGTTGCCCGTATCTATTAGTTATGCACATATGTTCTTTGGCTAATCTCTTCACCCTCTTTCAATTCCAAGAATTTGTTCACCAGTCATCCCTAGCCTGGATTGTGAGTGCTTGAGGCTGGGACTAAGCACAGAACATCTGGATACTGTTAAGATCAAACTCAAATGGGCCCTGGCTTGTGTGGCTCACTGGATTGAGTGCCAGCCTTCAAACCAAAGGGTCACCAGTTTGATTCCCAGTCAGGGCACATGCCTGGGGTACAGGCCAGGTCTCAAGTAGGTGGCATGTGAGAGACAACCACACATTGATGTTTCTCTCCCTTTATCCTTCCCTTCCCCTCTTTACAAATAAATAAATAAAACCTTTTACAAAAATTGAACTCAAATGGACACTAGGCTTGAAAATTCATGAGCAGACAAATCCAGTTTCTTTGTACAAGAAAAGCAAATTTAGCTTATTTTGCAAGGCAAATGAGGCTAACTTGACCTGAGTCACGTTTACCTATGCCTCTGAAAGCCATACGGAAAACTGTTATAGAACAAGGGACCAAGGGGGATCACGATGTACTATTACTGAAAGGATGCCCCCCCAGGTTCATCATGTCTGCTACCAGATGGAAAGATGTCTCTCAATGCCAGAGATTTGTGAAAAGGGAAGGAAATGTTTATTTAATGCTATGCAGACTTAAAGTAGTGACCTAATGCCTTCATTAACATATCAAAGTCCTTTTGGATACACACAGAGGCCCACAGTGCATCCTTCCCCCCTGCCCTAATTCGGGGTACCATAACTCAGGAGAAGAAGCAAACGTCCAGGATCCAGGCTCCTGACACCGTCAGCTGCGTCACCGTCCAGGCAGGATCTCTACTTAATCCAAAGCCATGGGGCACCTTCTCATGGCCTACTGGCAAGACTTCTTCCACCCTTCTTCCAGGCAATGTCTCTCCTGTTTCCCAGGCTACGCAGCCAAAGGGAGCCCCCCCAAAGCCGAGTGGTCCTGGTCTACCAGAGCTGCAGGGGTCTGCACTCTGGCCAAACCACATGGCTCTCTCTCCAATGCTGCGGGGAGGGGCGTGGGGTTGCCACTCTGGCCCAAGCCAAGTGGTGGTTCTCTGCTAAAGCTGCATGGTGATTCCCCCTTACAGGGCTGGGGGAGTCCCCACTCTGCCAGAAGTGTGTGGCTCTGTCTGGCAAAGCTGCATGGCTCCCCCCACCATCGCAATGGCTGCTGTGTCCGGGTTTAAATCCAGAAACACAACTGGGCAGAAGAAGAAAAGAGTTTAGGGTTTTTCTAGTAAAAGTACATTTTTGAGATGAATCAGTCCTGCATTCTTAGCCTCTGGATGGTGAATTCCTTACATGACTGGTGGTCTGGGTAAGTGAACACTCTTTTGGGGGGCTATCAGAAGTTTGTCTGGAAGTTTAATGTATATCCAGGCATGTTCGCAGGACTGGAAAGTTTCAAAACTTGCGGGCTAGTTAAAAACAAGAATAGAATCATTTCCTCACAAGTCAATCTACTTGAGTTCAGTATTTAGCAGTCCACTGGAGTGACTCCATTTTATTTTTTCAAGACAAACTCTCAAACAACAGCTTCAGAGATGCCAGGCCTCTCTGGGGTCACCTGGGGCACCAAATCGCGGAGGTAGGCGTGCAGGGAGAACCTCAATCCGCACCTCCGTTTCAGCACCTCCACTCCTAAGACTACACTACCAAATCGAAGGTCGCCTTCTCCTAGCCTGGTGGCCTGTTCCGGGAATGGTTGCCGAGTTTGTCACTACCAATTCCAGCTAAACAACTATGGGACACGGAGAGGAAAGTCTCCAATTAGTGTCTCCGCAACAGGGTCACACGAGTGCCCTCTAACGTAGGACCCAGCTCGTTATCCCCAACGGCGCAGAGCATAGCCCAGCGCGTGCTGGTGTCGCAGCTACGGTCCTCTCCCCAGGATCCCCGCTTGTCCGCTTCGTTCCCAGGTCAGCCTGACCCGACAGTGATCCCCAAGAAGGCGGACCAGAGCCGGTGGACCAGGGAGAACAGGGGCGGGTAGCCCAGGGTCCCTTGCATGCCGGGGAGGAGAAGGGGAACGAGGCGGAGTTGGGTAGGGAGAGGTGAGTAAGTGAGCTGGAATCTGACCCCAGCTCAGACTCCAACCAGTCCCGTCCATGGGCCCTGGAGCAGGTCACACCCAACCTGAAGAGGAAGGAGGGGAAAAAGGTTCCCTCTGAGCAAGGACACGTGGCCTCTCCATTCCTGTCTGTAGGGACCACCAAGGACAACAACGGTGGGGAGCTGAGGTCGGGGGACGACTCCGGGGAGGTGGATTCGCTGAAGTCCGGAGACAGACCCTGGCGTCCAGGAGCCAGATCCAGCTGTCTGAGATGGCCCCAGCTCACCTCCAGGGCTGATTCACGAGGCCAGCAGGGAGCAGCTCCTGTACCTCTGCCAAGTAAAAGCAGGGAAAGTGGCAGGCAAGGGGCGGATGCCAGGGAGCGACAGGAGGCCTTCTCTTTTCCAACAGAAGCTAATAGTAAACGTGCTTGGGAAAAAGCTAGTGGTGAAGTGTGTGTGGGTTCTGTTTTGTTTGTTTTTTTCATCATCCCTTAAAGATGAGCATTGGCATGGACTTGGAAAGCACCTGCTATCCTAGGAGTGATGTTTAGCTGGACGCTGAATGGCAGTTTTTCTGTCTTCTCTGACTTGCTCAGTGACCTTGTACTTACACTTTTACCAGTTTTAGAAACTTTACAAGATGAGGATGACAAAATAAAATGTGTCATTCACTCTTGCTATAGGGTCATATGGATGTAATGTTAAAAAAATATTTTGAGGATCAAGGAAGTGATATGATTGTACTAAAAGGGGCATGCCATACGAAATAAAATATTGTTACTTTATTGGTAAGATTTTTTAAAGCCTAAATACCTTAGGGTTTAAATATGCTTCTGTCTTGGATACAGTTATACAAATTCTAGAGCTCCACAACACCAGATGACATAATGCCTTTCTTTAAGGAAAAGGAAAGGGATTCCCAAAGAGAGTAGATACTTGCCGAGGGTCATATAGATACATCAGTCAGAACTAGAACTGGCTTGTAGCTCCCTACTTTAAGGCTCTGAAGTTTACCTGGAAGTGTGGAAATAAAAATGACAAGGTCATATAAGACATATTTAATTTGTCATTCAAAGAGTCGTTGGGTTGAGTACAAGAAGGAAAAAATAATTGCTCTATCATAGTCAGCCAATACTTGTTCAGCATCTTTTATGTGCAAAACACTGGAGTGTTATGCCTACAGGGAATGTAAAGAAGCAAAAGCATCATGATACTTGGCTTCAAGAGACTTACAGAGTTACCTGAGGAGTCTAGATTTGAACACTGAAAATTTGCTGACTAGAGCTAGAGAGTTCACAGAGACTCCAGCTCTTTAGAACACTGGAAACAATGAAGTGTTCGATAGTAGCCCATTTTATTTTAGTACATTTGAAAGCTTTTGTTTTGCCTCTTGGAATCTATTTCCCCCTGTATTTAAAAAAAATAGTTATGGGGTCCCTCTGTATTCTTTAACTGAATATCCTGAACACAGATGAACCTTTCTTTGAAGATTAATGAGTATCAGTTAAATTGATCTGAAAGATAGTGTTGCAGACACAAATGGTATAAATCATAATGTGGAATGAAAATTGCCCCTAAATTGGCTTTGGAATTTGCTTTCTTGCAAAAGTTCTGGGTATCTATTTTCTTTCTGATCACTTACCCCATCCTAGTAATATTAAAATGAGACTTTTGATTATTTAACAAGAATTTATTAAACATTGTGCTAGGATCTGTAGCAAGTCTGACTGAAGATTCTGTGGAAAGTAGAAGATTAATTTTCTCCAAATTCCCTAGAGAACATTCTTTCTAGGGTGTATTTTTATTATTGATATTAGTGTCATCATTATTAAAGATCTGATTTTTTGAAAGATTTTATTTATTTTTATTTTGAGAGAGTGGAGAAGGGGAGGAGAGAGGGAGAAGGACATCAATGTGTGGTTGCCTCTCCCGTACCCGACACTGGAGTCGTGGCTGGCAACCCAGGCATGTGCCCTGACTGGGCATTGAACCTGCAATCCCATGGTTCGCAGACTGGCCCTCAATCCACTGAGCCACACCAGCCAGGGCTAAAGATCTGATTTTTAAGTCATCAGTGAACTACAGTCACCTGTCAACCATTCTGTGTCAGGTCTACTCATTTTATCCAGATAGTCTGGAAGAGGCATGTCCCTCACCCTTTCAAGAACTTAATGGTGGGGTGTCTAGAGATACTCTGTATCTGGAAACTAAAATTCTTCGTTATTACACATTAAGATTATGCTTACTGAGCTATGACTTCAGACACAGTTTTCATCAGTGTCTTCTAGATATTTTGTTTTTAACAAAATGCTGAATCAGTGTTAAAAATGGCATCCTTCATAGAATAATAAATTTGAAATTCTAACATCATTCCTACAGGGCAGATCACAATTTTTTGTAAAATGTTACATTTGTATTCCAAATTGCACTCTGTTTTTTTTTTTTTTTTTTTTTTTGGCTGAATGAGGTAAGGTTATCAGCAGAAAGCTGATAAAAATAAACTAAGACATGAATGTCTTTTTTTTCCGCCTCAGGCAGACCCCTAAACTTAATTGCTTTGTTAATGTCAGATAAGCTCAGGGCTACAAAATCATCTTTTAGTCAAGTTTTAGAAAGATCACACCAATGAACAGGTTTCCCTCCCCCTCTGTTCACTACCTTACCTTCTCCCAGTAAAAGATAACTAACTGACACCTAAGAAAACAATAGGACAATGAAAATTTCAGACCCCTTTTGGCTTCATTGTGTCAGAGCCTTCCCACTACTGCATGTGAGACTAGTCGTGTGCTTCTACGTTACCCTGGGTACACTGGGTTCACTGGCATTTGCCACTGACAGCCTTTGTTGAAATACACTCTTTCAAGGGCACTGGATAGCTCATATCCTGTATATCAGAGAAAACAGAGTTTGGATGCTGTGTTAAAGTGGTACATTTTATAACTCTGCTTTACAGCTCATGATTCGTTGTCTAGTGATTTGGAAACTGTTACTCATGATGTCCTAAATTCCTGCAGTTTTATTTTCTCACTCTTTTCAGGATCTAGAACTGTTCATTAAATTTGGTAATACAAAAAAGTCCTGTGTCAGCTGGGATACGGGTCAGCTTCTATGCTTTTATTTTCAGCTCACATAATGGCCTGGAGGCAGGTGACCTAGGACTGGTAGGGTGGTTGTGCTTACTGAGATCACCCAGGGGCTCAGTCTTTTTCTGTCTGGGAGTTCATCCATCCCTCGAGGCAACAGTTCTCAAATTAGGGTCTATGGACTGCAGGGAATGCCTTGACTTTTGCATGGAATCTGTAAGATGAAACCATTTTCATAACACTAAGACACTATTTGCTCTTTTCCTGTGCTGCCATGTTGGATAAAACTGCTGATGTATCAGCATGAATCAAGGCAGTGGCATTGAAGTGTACTAGTAGTCATATTTCTTTGCCACCATGCACTCAGAGTAAACACACACACACACAAACACACACAACCAGTGTCACTTAAAAATGTCTTCGTCGATGCAGCAAAAATTTCTGATTCTTATGAAATATGCACTCCTGAGTACAAGTCCTTAAGTGCTGTGTGTGATGAAATGGGAGTACACACAGAGCACTTCTGCTGCACACGGAATTATTTGGCTATTTCAAGGAAAAGTACATATGTAATTTTTTGAGTTCCAAACGGAGCTATCCATTTTTGTTTTAGTAAATGTTATTTTTACTTAATAGAACAACTCACAGATAAACTATGCTTATTCAGATTTGAGTATTTAGCAGAAAGTTTCTCTCTTTTTAAAGATTTTATTTAATCATTTTCAGAGAGAGTGGAAGAGTAGAGAAACATCAATGTGGGGTTGGTTGCCTCTCATACCTCTCCTCCTGGGGATGGGTCCTGCAGCCCACGCATGCACCCTGACTGGTAATTGAACTGAAAACCCTTTGGTTCACAGCCCACGCTCAATCCACTGAGCTACACCAACCAGGACTAGCAGAAAGTTTCTTGAAAATGAATGAAGTGAGCCCATCACGTTAGGGGAAAACAACTGAAAGTATTTGTTGCTGATGGTATCATTTGAGCTTTCAAGTGAAAATTAGGAGTTTAGAAAATCTGCCACATGAGCTTGACAGCTTCCTAATACTTTATAATTTTTACTTTTTTGATGAGATGAGTGGTGATTGACGTTTGGAAGGTTTGCATAACACAGTAACCGTATCTCCCAAGTATTGCAGGGAAGAGTGTTTCAAGTTATGTGTGGGTAAAAACATTTTAAAGTGCACGTCAGACCAATGGATTTTAAAATAACAGTATGAAAAATTCAGTGATAATCACTTAAGATTCCAGATTGTAAGTAACCTTGAAAATACTACCACCAGTTGAATTTCGGGGTAGCATCAACAAGGAATATCCTCAATTATCTGAAAATACTACTAAAACATTTCTTTCTTTTCTAACAGCAGATCTGTATGAAACTGAATTTTCTTCATATACTTCAACCAAAGCAATGTATTGCAGTAGATTGAATGCAGAAGTAGATTTCTGAGAATATCTTAAGGTAGACATTAAAGAGATTTTGCAAAGTGTCATACAATGTCACTTTTTTCATTATTTTGTTTTTGCTTTAGACTATATGGTTATTCTTATAAAATGTTGTTATTTATGTTACCATGTAATGAGTTCATTATTTTTAAATGAATTAACATATATTTAAAATGTCTTTTAATTGTTAATATGATAAGTATCAATAGATAAAAACAAAGGGTCTATGGGGCCCAGAGTTTCTGTAAGTATAAAGGAATCATGAGACCAGAGAGTTGTTGAGCTGCTGCCCTCAGATGCTCTCTCTGTGGCCAGAGGTGGCTCACCATTGCCACGTGCAAGTTTTCGCCAGGGCACAGGGAAAGGGAAGGAAGAGCCCCTCTTTCTTTTTAAGGAAGATATTTATATCACCTTTACACACTTCAGTCCCCTGTTCCAGGGCAGAAGTTGCATGGCTACATGTAATGGTTGGCTGGGTGACCGTGCGTGTGGCTGAGACTTCTGTACTGTAGGAGAAACGAAGACTACATATTGGTATTTGTTTCTGCCACTGGCTGCTTTCTGGTTGAACAACAGAAGTAGTAATAACACCTATTTTTAGGAAGTCTGATAGTTAATCTTATCTCATATTTCTGTCAGTGCAGTAGTTCAGGTGATTTTAGAGATGCCAGAACGGAAGACTAGATTCTGCGTAACATGGAAAACGGAAAGATAGAGTAGAGGAACGGTGGACTTTGGAGTCAAGAAGTCCCGGATTCGGGTCCTGACTAGTGATTAGGGTTCCCTAATATGTGGCCCGCCACACCCCTCCTCAGCTTCTCTGTGCTCGTGTATAAACAGAGTTTGTCATAGCAAACCTAACGGGACTGCCGTGTGGCCCATTCGACACAGCGCAGGTGGAGCTTTCGTGCCACCTGTGCAGCTGCTGCTCTGTCACCTCCCCGGTGTCCGTCCTCATAGGGCTGCTTCTGTGTGGGTGTACGCTTCAGTGACAACCAGATCGATGGTGATGGATTGCTAAGCAGATGATGGAGGTGATAATTGTTAGGATTTCAGGGATGGATGAGGTCATTGTGGACCAAAAGGGTTCTGAGAGTCTGGAGTAGGAGTTGTAGTATTTTGAAAAGCTGAGGGAAGAAGGGAAGTCATTACTGGTGAGGGGAATTACACTAAGCCAAACTCAGAATGAAAATCTGTAAGGCAGTGAGTAGACTAATCTGGCAAGTGAGTAGACCATCACTTTGACTTTAGCAAAATTCAAGTGTAGAAGAGTAATAGGAGGTAATAGGAAGGTCCCCGAGATGTGGGTTGGGGTCAGATTAGGGCATTTAGCATTAGGAAAGGTAGGTGTCTTGCTGAACACATGCCTAATACATTCATCCTATAGTCAACAAACATTTTTTTACTACCTTAAGTTAGGCACTGTATCAGGTATAGTGATTGAGTTAAGAATGGTTTCTTACAGGCTGTCTTCTAACAGAAAGATGAGACTTGACACACAACTTTCTAACGCAAAGTCAAAGTGTCAAGTGAGATCACAGATTGGATCACACGGAGTAGCCGCTAAGAGAGGTCCTCAGAAAGGGAGGTTGTGGTGTCCAGGCTCGTGAATTCAGTACTTGTGTCAGTTTCCTTTGTGCTTGTTCCCCAATGGAGCTAATTAATTGCTGTGCAGCCTAACTGCATGAAGAGTAAGCATTGACCACAATCAAAAAAAGGTTATTGTGGAATAGATAAAATTTACATTGTGGAGAAACCTGTGAAATTTTTGCACAGCTTCCAACGTGTCAATCTGTATTGATTAGTTTCATAATAGGGCACTTTAAAAATAGTGTTTTATCCTGGAATTTTGGAGAGATAAAATGCCCATAGTGTTATAAGCATCAGCATAAACAAGATTACGAATTATGATGAACTGTACTTTAAAGTTGATTGCATGTTTTAAAATTCTGTATTATAAGTGGTAATTAGGATTGCATAATCTTTATGTAGAATTTGCCATGTATTTAACTTGTTAATTTAGGAATGCAGCTGTCTGTCTCTTAGATTTTTGAATGTATTATAGTATTAGATAATGTTTCACGCAGTAAGCAAAATCAGCCTGTATTTAAAGATTGTGTTTTTGTTTGCTTTTGGAAAGAACGTTACATTTCTTTATTCTATACAGATGCAAATATTTTCTAACCTGTAGCTTCTAAGTACACGTAGTAAATTTGAAAATAAAAAGTTTATCTGGTATTTCTTCGAAAAATAAGTTCTCGATCCCCCCTTCATTTAGGTCAAAGTTGGAAATTGCAATACTCCTAAACCAAGCTTCTTTGATTTTGAAGGAAAACAAAAATGGTAAGAAATTCTTGGAATCTTTGGAGGTTGTTGGACAAGGTTTAGGAGTTTAGGAATTAGAAAGTAGTGACCTGATTAAATAATTATCTTTATATTAATCTCTCTGGTACAGACTGCTCAGGGCTGGTAATTGGGAGAGAGATTGAAAGAATCCTGTTTTAGGTAAGTCTCCTATGGGAAGCTTGTGCCGTGTTATTGGTACGTAAGTGGTTCACAGCAGGCGTGTTGTTCCTTAGAGAAGTGTGGCTTCTTAGAATGACCATAGGGGCTGTCCCTGGAGACTTTCTTGTCCTGTCATACAGTCAGCACCTCTCCCTCTGGAGGGGTCATTGGAAGAAGGCCAGGAGGCCAAGAAGGGAGAAGAGCAGGGTGAATCCCCATTTCTTACTCTTCTTCCCTGCCCCAGTTGTATCTCATCTCTAGAGCTCTTCTGTTCCTTGCCACACCCACCACAGGAAAGAAGTGCTGACCATAACCTCTTGGACAGAAGGGGAAACAAACAAGCAAACAAGCAAACAAATAAACACTGAGTTCACTTTTTTCCTGAATACATAAAAAGAGTATATCCTCACCATATTTTTTTTTTTTTACTTATAATTCAGAGGTTCCCTCTTACCATATGAGGCCTTATTTGCTCTTACTTTGTCTAAATGTGAAAAGAGAAATTTCATACAATAGAGTATCTTATTTATAGCAAGAAGGACTTTGAAGCGTTAGCTCTGGAATTAAATGTATAGAGGCTTTAAAAAAATGAAATATGGTTGTAGAGAGAACTGCTAAAAATGGATTCGAACTTTCTATCCTAGAGCAGTGCTGCTCAAAATGTGGTCCCCTGGACAAGTTGCGGGTCCGTGAGCTGTCAGTTACCCAGATGTAAGGAGAGGCAGAGCTCCGAGTCCAGAGGAAATCCAGTCCCAGCGTCCAGCACACTGGTTCCCTCCGTGGGCTGGGGTGTGGGTATGGAGCACTCTCCTCAGTGAAGGAGGCGGTCCTTCCGCTTCCCGCCAGGCCTGGGGGTTTTTTGCCAGTGGTGGCGGGCAGTTCTCCAACTCCTCTTTCTTACTGTTGTGGAGAATACCTGATGCAACTTGCATTGTGAAGTTTTTGTTTTAATTCATGAAATTTCATAAGTTCATTATTTTTCCCTCTCCTTGCCTACTTTTAAATTGTTTTTAGCAATTCAAAACAGTTTAGATTTTACAACTGCTGTAACAGCTTCGGCAAAAATCTAAATTGGATGATAAAACCATTAGATGAAAAACTACTGGGGAACGATATGTATTCAATCTGACACACAATTTACTTATTAGATACAAATGAGAAACCAGCTCTTAGTAGGTCCTCAATGGTATCGTTGATGATGGTGCAGTCTGGTAAGCATGTGTCTTCTGACAGGATGCATTGCAAAGGACCTGGCACCCGTGCACTGCTCCTGACATAGCGTTTAACCTGATTCTGATCATGATTGACAGTTTTTGGCATGAATACTCTGGGTGAGGAAACAATCAGACAAATCCAAATTGAGGGATATTTTATAAAACAAGTGGTTTGGACTCTTAAAAATAGCATTGTCATGGAAGACAAAAAAGGCTAAAGATTCATGAAGCTCAATGATATGTATGAGTCTTGATTGACTCCTGGTTTGGGAAAAGAAAGCTATGAAGGAAATTATGTGCAAATCAGGGAAATCTGATTGTAGTGATGTTAAATTTCCTCAATTTGATATATGCTGATATATTTAGGGCTAAAGTGTTAGCATGTCTCCAAGGAACTCTCGAGATTCGGTAAGAAAGAAATCAGAAATCCTCATTGCCGGCAGGGGGAGAGAGGTATAAAGGGACTAAATGGTAATGGGAAAAAAACACAATCAAGATTAATCATCCTCAAAAGGATGTTACATTTATCGCAGGAGCAGGAAGATGGTTCAGAGCCCATGGGACTGAGTGCTGGTTCCCAGTGGATTGGTGGGTCTACTTGCTGGTTGGAAGTAAAGTTGGCAGGGGAAGACCAAGCACCCTGTCCTGGCAGCTTGCAGAAAAGAAGACTAAAATATTACTCTTGATATTTATGCTGCAGGAAATCCTTACCTTCTTACCCATGGGTAAGTATTTTTACTTCTGTCCTCTGGAGCCCTAACTTTTGAGGTCCCTGCCTGAGCCCTCAGGACCTACTGCTAGCAGCTTAGAGATGAGAAGACAGCATAGCAGGGAGGCATAGTTGTTGCATCTTAAATAAGAAGCCTGGGGCATTTTTCCAGGGAATGTTGTTTTCAGTGAGGATTAATTTCTGCATTGCCAAAATGCTGTAAGGTCAGTTAATTCACAAGATAGGAGCTGCTTTTATTGGTCTGTAGATCAGACATTTTCCATAGAGGGGGAAGTTGGTTTAGGGGAATTATAAAATCTTAAAATATGGTAATGGTTTGTGGTCTTCCAGAATTCAACAGATATGCAATGTATCTCAATTACTAAAATTTCACAGGAGAGGGCGTATTGCTGTGCAAAAGTATAAAAGCAAAAAGCGAGGGCTCCTCATCTATGACTTATTGTTTCCATATCCCCCGGCCCATAAATGTTTTTTAAATAAAAAGAGACGCGCTGTTTGTGCTGCTTACGTAGTTAACGACCGGTCACTTTGGATGTCCTGTCCCGTAGGGAAGCATGGAAAGCCCTTGGTGGGTCAAGCCCGAGCCAAGCAGGGCAGGCTTATGTCGCAGCAGTTAAAAAGCTGGACCCAGGCTGGACTCCTCAGGTGAGGCTTGATGATTAGACACAGCACTTCCCCCAACACAGCATCTTTCTTTCAAGTCAATGTTTACATCTAAACTTAGGCTTAAGTAACATTCTTAAGTTTTAGTTTCTCAAATCAAAAGATTCTAAACTGATCACAATATTTCTACATACAAATACTATTGTTGAAACATTCACATAACCAGCCGGCTACTAATACTGAAAACATCTCTGAATTGTAGACACTTTTTAAAAGCATAACGATAATTCCAACCACATACAAACTCCGTTTATTTCAGAACTTGAAAGAGTTTAACATCAAATCATCTCTATTGTCTTAAGAAATGGTAGGTATCTCTTGTTTTGTTTTGTTTTGTTTTTAAATGAGCCCCTTCTGTGTGAGTACAAAATGCTTAGTGATAGGAACAAACTATGAGTAACACATGCTCCTGCCTTTGCGTGGTCTAAAGTGTACTAGGGCAGATGAAACATACCCAAATGTCATTAGTAGTACAAAACAGTAACAACCAAGTGCTCGGGACTCCAGTGGGAGCAGAGATCACTTTGGACATTGGGAGCATTGGAGATTGTTCCCTTACATGTACTCTCTTTTCCTCATCCACTTATTGGAGAACATCTGTAAAGAATTTAATAAAGGTGGGGTTTCTGCTTTATTTACATTTTTTAAAACCGTTTTTGATAGGTGTTTCAGTGGGATACAGGCTGGGTCAGTACTATGTTAAAATACAAACTGTACGTATTTCTTTTTGGTAAGAATATTGAGGCCACACTTTTCAGCAGTGAATGAATTGAGCAATTTTCAGTGTTTTTTGATAGTAATTATCACTTGGGTACGTATTAATTACTAGTATGAAGGAATTTTGTTCCATTAATCATGAAATCTTAAAATGTCAGAGTAGTAAGGAACCTTAAAGATTATGTATTCTCAGCAAATTTTAAATATATAATACATTATTATGAAGTAATAACGAATAACAGTATATTATTATTAACTAATGTTTACTTGATATATATATTTAAGTTTCAAGGATAATGAAGGAACTTTTGGATGGCTTTTAAATGAAACACCAATTGTTTTTTGTTTGCTTTAGCATACTCTGTTTATACACACATCTATGTATACACATAAATGTTTTCTGAATCTTTTCAGATAAGCTGGTGATATCATGTTTCTTTACCACTAAATGCTTCAATTTTTCATAAGAACAGGTATCTTTTCTTACACAACTACACCATAGTTATCAAAATTGGGGTTTTTTTTCTGTATGTCTTTTGTCATGAAATCTTTGGAAACTTTTTTTATTTTGAGAACCCCAGGGCTCAGTCTCTGCAGGACATTGGGTTTTGTTTTTGTTTTTGGGGTTTTTTTTGGTGTTATGAATGCTTTTGAAAGTCTTCTGCTCTTCGGAGAAGCCCTGGGCTCAGAGTCCCTGCAGGGTATTGATGTACAGACATGTAGATGTAGACATAGATACATTTGTTGTCACAATGGCAGGATTTACGTTCTCATGTCTGAGGAGTATTCCATTGTGTAGATAGACTATGTCCTCTTCGTCCACTCCTCTACAGATGGACCCTTAGGTGGTTTCTGTGTCCGGGCTGTGGGCAACCACGCTGCAGTGCCCACGGGATGCAGACACCCCTTTGGGGTCTGACGGCATTTCCCTCAGACACGCAGCCGGAAGTGGGATTGCTGGGTCACACGGGAGTCATGTTTGCGTTTTTGAGGAACCTCCGTACTGTTTCCTGTCACGGCTGTACCGATTTACATTCCCACCAACAGCGTACCACAGCTCTCTTTCCTCTAAATCGGGACTGTTAACATTGATGCCATATTATTGCCAAACCCATAGTTCGTATTCAAATTTATCATTTACCTGAAAAACGTCCTTTGTAGTTACTTTTCAAAATGCTGAATCCTCATCCAGTCCAGCATCATGCATTGCATCTAGTGATCATGTCTCTTTAATCTTATTTAGTCTGGAACAGTTTCTCTACTTTTTCTTTCTTGATCGTGATAGTTTTGAAGAATTTAGGCCAGTGGTTTTGTAAAATGGCTCTTATTTTGGGTTTGTGTGATCTTTCTTTATAATTAGATTTGGGTTATACATTTTTAAGGGGAATACCACAGAATTGTGTCCCTCTTAGCACATTGCACCAGGAGAAACATGATGTCTGTTTGTCCCACTATTGCATATGTCAGCTTTGATCATTTGCCTAAGGTGGAGTCTGCCAGATGTTTTCATTTACAGGAAAAAATTTTCCTCTTTTCCCTTTATAATTAGTGAGTAATTTCTGGGGAGATACATTGAAACTGTGTAAGTATCCTTTTCCTAATCACATTTCACCCTCCAGTTTTAATGACCATTCATGATTTTCTAACCCCATAATTTTTTCTACATGTATTATTTGCCATTTCCTTCTGGGGTTTCTCTTCTGCCCCTATTTTATTTCTTTATCCATTGTCAAGAACTGGGAATGGTCTGGGGCTATTCCCTACTCCCAAACTAATAAATTAGCCTCTTCCTGTTTCTTAGATGCTGGCAGAGGTACAAGACTTTTGGGTCTGAGCCAAAGGAGTTTACTATTCATGGCATGGCACACTGCATGAGCTTCATTGATTTGCATTGATTTCTCGTGTCCCGACGCAGATCCCCTGGGGATGGCGCAGGTGGGCCTAGGTAGATTCTTGCATATGCAGTGGGTGGTGTTCTAGGAAAGGAGCACTGAGCTTTGGGTGTTCACCACTTTTACAGCAGGTAGAAGCAAGCCTGCTCTTTGTCAGGGGGTGGGAAGACATGCCCTCATCCCTGAAGGTGGCCCACGGCACACACAGCCCTGAGCAAAGCTCAAGGAGAGAGTGGTCAGAGCCTGCCTGCCTGCCTGGCATAGTGATCGAGAAGGCGTAGGGACACGCAGGGTCCCTGGCTTATCGCCTCTCCCGGCATTCGTGTACGTGTATCAGTGTGTGTTCATGGATTTTTATTTCAGTCGGTGGGTTGTTACCCATTCCCATCATTATTTATTTGGCCACTGGGAACCCCTACAAGATGGCTCCTGTGTCCTTTTGACATACCGCCATAATTCTTTCAGCATTTTCTTTCTAGTACAAGATGTTTCAGGCTGCGTTAGTTTCCTACAGTTGCCATAGCAAAGAATTACAAACTGGTATTTTGTAGTTCAAAACAAGAGAAATTTGCTCTCTCAGAGTTTTGGAGGCTCGAGGTCTGAAATCAAGTTCTAGCAGACCCATGCTCTCTTTGACGCCTCCAGGGAAGAATCCTCCTTTGCCTGGACCAGCTTCTGGTGGCCTCAGATATTCCTTAGCCTGTGGCAGCGTAACTCCAGTCTCCACCTCTGTCTTCACGTGGCCCTCTACCCTGTCTCTCTGTGCGCAAATCCCCTCTCCTTTCATGTAGACACCAGTCATTGGATTTAGGACTCCCCTCGGACCTCATTCTAACTTTTTCCCTTTCAGCTTCATCGAGATATGATTGACATATAACAATGTATAAGTTTAAGGTACACAACATGTTGATTTGATATACTTGTATACTGCAAAATAATTACCACCATAGCTAATACCTCCATTCAGTCACATAATTACTATTTGCTTTTTTGTGTTGAGGATGTTTAAGATCTACTCTCTTAGCAAGTGTCAAGTATATAAAAAGGTTATCTACTTCAATCACCATACTGTACATCACACTCCCCAGTACTTGTCTTGTAACTGGAAGTTTGTGACGTTTGACCAATGTTTTTCCCTCTCCCTGCTTTTCCCAGTGAAGTTTGAAATCCTTGACATCCTGAAACTTAGGTCTAAATCATGAGAGTGGAGGGAGCCTCTTTGCCATTGGTTCACTCAATGTAATATTTGCTGTATTTATTAGAGATGAATTTCTCAGACTTTGTTCACATTTGAGCTTTTCAGCTTGTAAGAGCTAAGAGTCCCGCTGGAGGACTGAAGCACTGGACATTTGCTGTCTGTTCCTGCTGTGCTCACACCTTGAAGGGCCGCAGGAATCCCTCACCCTGGGGAGCCACCCCCCGCCCCCACCCCGTGTGGGGGCTCACACAGCATCTTGTCCCGAGGCCTTGGCTTTCTCTGCCCCAGGGTGGCAGCTGGGCACATCTTCAGCTGGAGGTCACCAAGTGTGACGGGAACAGTCATACGCTAACAGAGGGTTTTTACAACAGTAAAGGCACTGCACTAGAGGTAGTGTCTCTGACATTACAAAGAAATGCAAGTAATGCCATTTCTTTGTAATGTCAGAGAACTACTTAGCACAATGAATTTTTCCCACATACCCCCTTAGATGGCATGTGTGTGTCTAGTAGGCAGGGGGCGGAGGGAAGAAAGGACATTCATGATGGCTTTGCTGTACATGTGCACATGTGTGCTTGTAGTCTGTCTACATGGAGGTATTCACACGTGTCGTGACCACCTCTGTTTAGAGACTTTGTCACTCTTTAACAGCTGACACTAATTCCTGCCTGTGATCACCCTTCCTCCCCTCTGAGTCACCATCTGGGCTCTGGAGAAGCAATTGCTTCTAATGGTTCAGAACCCTCTTGGTTGTACCCTGACTCCCTACAGTGGTTGCATATCTGAAAACCTCTGAGCAACATGTCACGGTTCTCAGTCAGTGGGACTTGCACTTGCATTCATGTTTTGTCTCCTTATGAGGAACAGCCTTACCTTCAACAATTCTGTCACTGTTGGCCTGTTGGAAAACAGAGCTCAACTGTCCTCAGCTACCAACTCTAGTACTTAGTATCCCCTTTCTCAGCCACAAAACAGAAATATAAAACCTAAGCCCATCACTAGTACAACTTCTGACATAAAATAATCGATCATAGTTTCTTTCCCATATATTACTTTCAAGACATACTGACATAGCCTGAGTGACTTTGGAAGAACTTGGAAATTCTATGAGCAATGTTCTATCACACTTTAGAAGCAGTTAGATGTCTTTGAGGACTCACAGCAATGGGAAGCAGCACAGGTCTCCCCTCTCAGAGTGGGTGGAACCTTGGGAAGATGTGCCCTGACTTCTTCTCAGATCCAAACAAATCGGTGCAAATGACAGTTCCAACAAAATGGCTTGGTGTCAAATGAGAAAAACCACAAAGAAATCTCAGAGAAGGTGAGTGTGTGCAACCTCTATGGACTTGGTCTAGTTCCCCCTCAATTTGTCAGCTGTGCTCATGTTTGTGACACAACTGCTTATTTCAGAGCTGGGACTGCTTATCATTTCTTGGATCTCTACTAATCCTATAATGCTGTGCTGAACTGCCAGAGACATCCTTATGAGGAGTTAGAGCCAGCCGACACTGCATTGCTTGCATTTCCTCCATGACATTGAAACAGTGGGGTGTACTTTTTCTCATCTCTACCAGAATGGCCATGTCCTGCAAGCCATCCAAAACCTTGAAATTCTTGGAAATACAGTTCTGACTCATTGCATTTTTCTGGACACAACTTTTTTCCTGCAATGTTTTGTCCAGCAAAAATGAGATTGGAAGGAATCAGTTTCTCAGCTCAGTAAGCAAGCATGGACGGCAAGTACTGATTTTCATGAATAGGTGAGCTACTGGATGGCAGACCTTCCCTTCAATCATCAGTGAACAAAACAGGAGGCTGCAGGAGGAGAAGGTGCAAGAGTGGGGCTGAAAGCACAGAGTCCCCAAGACACACACTGGGAGCCATGAGGGTTCTGTTGCTGACAATTAGATCACCATCGTTAATACTTCTTTCTCCTAGAGGCTATCAAGGCAGAACAGGGACAAAGAAAGGGGTTGCCTTCTGATCCTAACTGGTACCTGTTATACCCTCTACAGCAGCAATTCTCACCTGGGCATCGGGAGGCTACTATTCTGATGTATTGTGGGAAAGGGAAGTGTGATTAGAGCCAGGAACTGTGCATAACCCAGAGTTTTCCCAATGTTTAGGTAACGACGTTGACAACCTGGTCCAGTCCATAGAAGAGTCCCATGCAAATGTGTGTCAGAGCAAAGAGTGCGTCACTACTACTGGAAGCAACTCAACATCCCTGAAGTTCAAGACCCCATAAACTTCATCAAGCCTTTACGAAGTTTGGTCCAATATTGCAAACACTGTCCAAAAGGAAATACAACTCACCCAGTGGTTTCCCTTCCTCCTGACAACATATGCAAGTGTAGAAAAAGCCACTTACTCTTTCAACATAGGATAACTTTTCCATTTTTATCAATTCAAGCTCTGTCTCCAGGTCCCTGTAAGAATTCACAAGCACTTTGTAGCAGATGACAGTTCAAAAAATAATATCTGCGAAGTGTCACTTTGAACTGTGGCCTTCGGATCTTCTGCTCCAGGTCCACGGTCAGACTCTCCAGTTGTGCTTTTTGCTTCTTTGTAACTTGGGGTTCTCCTTCTCGCTGGGACAGCTTAGAGACAACCTGTTCTTGGTCTTGGATTTGATGTCTTAATAGACTGATCTCTTGCTCCCTCTTCTTGAGTTTGTCTTTGCCATCCTCTACTTCTTGAATGAGGCCATTCACAGAAGATTGCAAAGTAATGTAATTCCTTTTGGCCTGGTCAAGGCCTTGCAGCAGCTGACACTTCTCAAGCTGAAGATAAGCTATTTGAGCACTCAGACCCTGTTCTCTGGCCTTCCACGTCCCATGGTCATCACCCAAGGCAGGCTGTTTGTCCTTCAGGTCTTTCAGTTGTGCCTGAAGCTTCTCCTCAACAATTTTGAATTCTTCTTTCAGCGTAATGTTTTCCTGCTATTTTTTGCAACGGATTTTCAAATGGAGATTTTCATATTTCTAATTCAGATACTCACCCTGTTCTTTCTGTAAATCTTTTGTCAGATTTTCTTTTTTTGACCTTATGTTGCCAAGATCTTTTTCCAGATCTCTAAGACTTGGGGCCATCTCCTCTATTTTTGCTTTTAACTTCTGTACCCCTGCTTTGGTGTTCTCTGCCTCCTGAGGCACATGCTCATGGGTTTTTGGAACTTCTTTAGTTCTTTCTCAAGGTACTCAACTCTATCCCTGTGCACATCTGCCTGCCGCTTACTTTCATGCGGTTTTCCTAAGACTTGCATCTGCTTCTTTTCATCATCATCTATTTGGACTTCCAGCTTTTTGATCTTATGTTTCAGCCAGTGCACTCCCTGCATTGGGAAGCCCAGGCTCTGGTCCTGGATCTTCCCGCTTCCAGGGTCCTCGCACAAGGCTGCCACCTCCTTCATCAGCTCTTTCAGTTTTGTTTTAAGCATTTCCACTGCAGCTTTAGATTCTTCTTGCATCTGCCCATTTTCTTACTTCTTTGTTTCTAAGAGACGTTGAAGTGAAGAGAGTAACATGTCCAATTCAAACATTTTACCCCGTCTTGTAGCTGCTGGGTCAGATTTTCTTTTTAGGACATAATTGTGACAAGGTCCAATTCTGAAGGTTTCACGTGTTCTGTTATCAATTCTGTTGTGTTTTTAGGGTTTCCACCTCTGCTTCAGAATACTCAGCATGAAGAATCACCATCTCTTGGTTTTTTCCAGCCATCTGCAATTGGCTTTCAAGTTTCTCAACTTTATCCTGAAATGAATCATTCTTACTCTCACTTTCTTTCAGTTTCTCCAAGACGTTCTTCTCGTCAGCCTCCATGCTGACCCTCAGTATGTCCATGTCATTTCTCAGCTGATGCTGCTCATCTTGCACTGAGCTCAGCCTCACAGAAACCTCACCTTTTCTCATTCTTGCAGCCTCCAAGGCTTTAGGATAGTCAGGTTTTCCCCTTCCATCATGTAACTTGTTCCACAGGCTTTTGGATTCCCTCACAAGCTATTCTCTCATTATTCAACTGTCTGAATTGGTTTTTCAGTCCATTTTACCCCCAAAGACAGTGCCTGTGAGTCCTCTTCCAAACTCTGCAGCTGCTCCTGGAGGTGGGCTTTCTCTTTTAACATCTTGCTTACATCAGAGGACAAAGTCTGAAGGAGCTGTGTCTTTTTTTTCACCTCAGTTTCCACGGTGTCATGTGATACAGATACTCTCCTTGATGAAACTCCAACTCTCCTATTTTCTCCTTCATGTTTTTACACTTCAGGTGCAGTTCCTTATTTTCTGTTGACAAAATATCTAACTCTCCATGAAGCTGGTTTCTCTCACTTGTGACAACAGAGAGTTTCCTAAAGACAGCTTATGACTTCCTGTTTATTTTCATTGTCTTTTTCTGAAAGTAGCTTCTCTGTTTGAACTATCCCTAAGTTGGCTTCCAGAGAGTACACACAGTGCTCAATGCTGCCTTTCTCAGACTTGTTCCTCTCCAGCTCATTTTCCACATCGAGAAATCTCTCTCTCCAATTTTTGTTCATCTCGGCTACATTATCTTCAGTAACTTCAGGTGAAAATTTAGCTGTGCCCATTTCTAATCTAGAGTTGAGGCCTGCTGAAATTTCACCTCTCTGATGGAAGTCTGGGTTATCACAAGGAAAGCATTCCAGTTTTCTCATTAAATCTGTTTTATTCTTTCTGAAGTTCCTCAACTGTTTTCCCCAATTCTCTGCATGTTTCAATCTTGGTAGTTAGTTCTCCTTCCTGTAAATTGAGTTTTGAGTCTAACTCTTTCATTTCACTTAGCAAAATTTCAACATTTTTGTCACGTTCCTCTATGGTGGGAAGTAATCTCAAATTCTCTTTTGATGCCTCTTTTACCTGCAGTTGGAGATTCTGAATAGTTAACTGAGTCTCTAGAAAATCCACAGGTACAGAAGCATTAGTACCAGAAAGTGACAGTTCGGAAATGCACCCTGCGAAGTCTTGGGCTTGGTCTTTCACTAGGGAATCACAACTGTTTTCTGGGGACTGCTCCTGAGAACCTTTTCCCACCAGCATGACTGCCACAGTCTTGGTGACTTTCTCCATTTCTGGGCTGAGGTCCTGCTGGATATCTCTGTCACAGATCGGATGAAGATCCTGCTTGGGTGTTCTGTCTTTGCTTTCCAAAGCACATTCTTCTGACCCGTTTGCATCACAGCTGTTGCTTGTGCCCTGGAGAGCCTGTGGTTGTAATATATAATGAGAGCGCATTTTATTTTTCAGGACAATCAGAAAAGATTCAATAGGCTTATAATTGCTTTGTAGACACTGGCTTCTTGCCTCTGCTAAGTCCATCTCTTCAAATGACATAGTTCCTACCACATTCTCCCCTCTCCATGCCAATGTCAACACAGGTAAACACACATTCAGGAGGTATCCCGTCTGGGCAAGGCCCTGGCAAGGTGTTTGTCATGAAGACAAACCCTCTAGTTGTTTGATCCTCTACACTGGCACACACTTAAATTTCAAATGGTTTTTCTCTCTAGAAATAGTCCAGGTAGCCTAAATATAAATTTTCCTTTGTGATTATCAGACATGAGGCTAACCAATTCCCCATAGAATGCTCCGCTTCCATGTTAGCAGTTCTGATATTCTTCAATAGGAGAAGGCGGTGAGGTGTCACGACCAGATTGGCAGCCCAAGGACTTAAGCCTGCACTTACTACCTGGATTCTGAGAGAAACCATATGTCTGGACGTTACCTTCCTGTCATCTGTCAAACAGGGGTCAGCGGCTGTGACTACCCCTGCTGCCTCCTCATCACCTGCCATTTGCATCCTACGATGGCAGATGGAGGGAATGAAGTGATGCTCCTCGACTCTACAGCATTAGCAGTTTAGCTGGTAGACTACAAGGACAAAGTCGTTAGTAACTAAGCAATTTCACATTCAATAAAGAAAGGGAGTTCTTTTTAAACAACTGATATCAAATCACAGATTTGTATTGTTGCATTCACCGACGCGAGAAACAGATGTCGGAAACTTTCAGGATTCAAAGATGTTACTTTATTGGCCAAAAGTTTAACCTGCGCAGGGGCGGACTCCCAGAGTGTCTGGAGACACAATGCTCAGAAGAGCTACAGAGGAGAGCCACTCATGGCGCTTACAAACATGTCCTTTTATATGCATAAGCAAGCAAGCATTTCACAGAACAGATGTAGCTGTTAGCTATTGGCAGTTAGGCTACTTGTTATCCCTTAGTTTCAGGAAGCGATCTCCTTAAATGGTAGTCTACCCCACTCCTTTGTTCCTGGACAGCCAGACCGCATGGGGCTGTCCCTTTCTTCTTTAAGTTCCGTTCCCAACAGTATCAGGGTAAATTGTTAGAATATGGTTTGTTAATCTGTAATAAACTCTTACATTTGTTGCATGACTTGTATCTCTGTAACATTAAAAATAGGTGGAAAAGGCTAGAGATGGTAACATTCACATCACATTCCCATTCCTAAGCTCTAATGGAATATGTAAGTGTGATTTATTAACTCGCAAAAATGAAAACCTACAACATAGACACCCTGAAGACAACACTTCTGACTCCATAATATAATTTTGTCCAGGAGATTTCAAAAAATATCTTCAGAAAGGTCCCATATTAGAGTATTTAAATGTAATCGCTGTAGAAATTTACCTCCCACAAAAGGTTTACTGATATTCCTAAAGTTCTTTTTTAATTAAGAATAATTTTATTACATATCCATTATATCATCTACCTTTTGAAAATATTTGTTATTTAATGTTTGCAGTAGTTTTTGAATTTGTGACTAAGCCACATTTATTTTATTCATTCATTTATTTATTTTTACTTTTTTAAAATTGATGTTCGAATACAGTTGTCTCCATTTTCCCATCACCACTTCCTCCCCCAGTACCCATGCCCACCTCCCACTCTCAGTCTCACCTCCCGCTTGGCTCCATTCATGGCTCCTTCATACATGTGCATTTGAAGTTCTGGTTTGTATTTTTTAAGAATCTTTACAATATATTTTTATACCCTTAACTGTTACTCTACATTTGAGTTATTTATACTGAAATGTCCTGTAGAAAGCAGGAGAAAAAAATTTTCTTGTTATCACAGAGAAACTAGGGAAAGAACATTCTTTTCTAAAATTGTGAATATTATTGGATCAAGGCTGCAAAGAGGGCATCACATATAACTCCTTTATTTCAAGGAAGGAAGAATGGAAATATAACCAATGGATGAGGAACTTCATTTTTTCAGCATAAGAAAAATGCACCAGCTGTATGTCAAGCAGATTTTTCTCTACCGCTGTTGTAGCCTATATGAGAGCACTTTCTCAACTGCACACTGCTATAAGGCCTATAATTAACTTACTTTTGCCTGCAAGCCTTTCACCCCTGCCTCTAATCTTTTCCTTTCTTCGACTTCTTATATTTTTCTATTCCATCTTCATATTTGGAACTTAATCACAGAGAAGGAGCTACAGATTTACTTTGATCATTGACTTTCTCAACTCACAGATCAATCATTACAATAGGTAGTTCAGAAATAAGTATCTTAGTACAGCAGAAAGAACATGTCAGAGCAACAGATATTGGTGAAAATCTTCAAATATCAAAATCCATGGAATCACAGTTGTTTTGAATGTTCAGAAATTGAATTCTTTCTGAACCACACCACAGAAAGATAAAGTGAATAGTGTAGGTTGGCCAATAAGTCTGCTTCTTTGAATGTGTTTCTGGAGAAATTCAGGAAAGGCTGGCAAGAGGAAAGACAGTGAAGTCATTAAGACCCCTGAAAATGGTCACAAGAAAGTTTTGTGGTGGGATGCATTTTCCTAAGATATGAACTAAGTTTTTAAATCTTCACTTAATAACTTGGTCCTAACAACTGGTCCCAACAACTTGGTGGAATTTCTAAATGTTAGTAAAAAAAAAAAATTCAGTGAAAAGTATAGTTTTACTAACCTGATGGCTCAATAGAGTTCAACAGATGTACCCATGTACAGGTTACAGCAAGTGGCTGCATTTTTTGAGTGCCCACATTAGAAATTGAACTCAAAGCTGAATTAATTCATTTCTCTGGCAGAACTGAAATCTCAGTAGAAGAACTATGGACATGAAGGGGAAAACTCCTTCCCACTGTAGAACTGACTTGGTGTTATTGGAGTTGTAAACAGTTTTTGTGGTGTGTTACATGCACTCCCAGAGACATCTGCAGGCCGTGCAGCTTTCTGGCTTCTTTCAAGTTCAGATTTATAGCTGTTAGAGAAGGACACGAGAGGATGGCAAATCAAAGCAAAAGCGACAGAACAGCAACACCATACTGTTCCCAGAGAGGTGTAGGCTTATGAAATTCAACATGTCAGAACTTTTACCACTTCATTTACCCAATACCCATGTGACAGACATAAACTCAGTGACCTGTCTTTAAAGGGACTTGGACTATATAGGAAAACAGACATAAACCACTAATTACAATGTCATGTAGGTGATAATGAACATCTATAATAACCACACAGAGTCCAAGAAAGAGTTGGGATGTTGGGGATATATTCCAAATAAACTTTATATGCTAAGCCAAATAGAGAGACAGGGATATAAAAGAACCCAGAACTTCAGAAACATAGGAGAAAAACTAATCCCTGAAGCATGGGTTTAAAAAGTCACAAAACCAGATGGCATTCCTTATGAAGTCATAACAGAGCACAGACTTGATCTCTGTACCACGTATTTTATGACATTTTATTTACTTATGTATGTATTTATTTTGTGTGTGTGTACAGGTAACAGTTTAAAACATATAAAAATCAAGTTAACAATGCATAAATATATGTCTCAATACAAAGAAATAGTTAAAGTAAGCTATGTATTATATATATGTACAGAATATCCCTACCATTGAAGTTCTGAACACCTTTCAGAATCAAACAACCTAGAAGAATAATTGATTCTTGCAAGTCGTAATGTCTGACTTTAGCTTAACACGGAAATATAATGAACACCCTATTGGAATGGCTAACGTGCACCATTCCCTTTGGCATGTATGCAGTCCTCCGAGGAGATAGTGAAGACAGTGCCTGAGTGTCCCAGCTACCAGTCTGGATCAATGTTTCTTTAACTTTTTGCTCATCGGACTCACATACAGTCCCATTTTCTGGCATTTCGGGTTGTTTTTTCCTTTTAAATTTCTTGTTGTCCTTCCTTTGGTTGTGTGAGGAGGCAAGGTGTGCCTTGCTTCCTGTTCTTACATCATGGACTGAAGTTTTGCAGATGAATTCTGAGAGGCCTTGCAAAATTGGTGTTTCTTTTCCCCCTGCAAAATTCATCTTTTAACCCCCCCTTTTCCTATTCTTTCATTAAAAAATTCATTTAATTTTAAATATTAAATAAAACTATATGCTGCCATTATTTGCTTTATAAACAATTGTTTCTCCTTGCTGTTAGGTAGAAAAACACAAACCACTAACACTGAAAAAGCACTAAAATAAACTGTGTTTTACTACATTTAACTACATGAGGTTGCCAAAATTCAACAGTTTTAGATCAACTTTTGAGGTGCTCCAACCGAACTTGGTAGAGACGTTCCTGAAACAGAATCAGTGGCTACTGGTGGGGAAAAGAAGCTCCTGCCTGTTGTAGACCATTCAGCCTGGTTTCAGGAGTTGTAAGTCTCACCCCATGGTGGGCCGTGTAAGAGCCTAGGGACCCACTTCTTCTGGGTCTGTTCTGTCAAGAGGACATGAGCTACTAGGAGACAAAGTTTATCTCCCTAGCAGGAGTGCTGCTTCTGCCTCATCCATCTCTGGCCTCAACTCTTGGTCGATAGTCAATGACGGGTAAGATTCCTCATGGGAAGGGCAACCTAAGCCATATACGACCACTTGGGAGGCCCACATGGAAGGACTTCGGGGACTGCAGCAAAGAGGGGGTGATGGAACCTCACCCCCCAGCTATTCTGACATAGCCCCAGTCCCCATTTCCATCTGGGAGATGTCTTCTGCTTCCTGAGCCTAATCAGCTTAAAGCCTGAAACTATGATGGAGAGCGGTGCAGCCCTGTGCAGGCCAGAGCAGTTTCCCGAGTGATGGGACATATGAAAGAATTCCTAAAGTCCTGTGAAACCTGCTTTGTTTAGAATGCACTCATTTAAATGATAAGGGTCTGAGGAGGAAATGAGTATGTCTCCCAAAGTTTTGCAACCCCCTCTCTTGACAGACACTGACTCAGATTAAGCCCTCAGATTTCTTTGACATGTTAAACCTGTATTCCTGTGTATTTGAATCCAATAAAAGCCTAGTGAGGAAGGGGCTCTGGGTCATTCTCCTCTGAGAGTTTGACCACCTCTCGTCCCCAAGCAGATCATGACTTGGTAGTTTTATTTTCATCTGTGACGTACGGGGAGGGGCGGGGTGTCTGCGGGTGGTGCCTCCCCTCCACCTGCCCTTCACTGGAAGGTCATCAGTGAGAATTTCAAAACTACACTCAACAGTTTTTGTAGTCTCGTTTTCATACTCGTTAACAGTTTTTAAACTACAGGAAACAACACTCTTAAGAGTTGTTATAGTCTAAAGTTTATAGAGTTTATAAACTTTTAGGAACATCTATATCCACATTAGAAAATAAGAATATTTCAAAGTGAATGTGTTACAGGTGTATCCTAACCCTGTGAGGATGGTGGCAATGGATAACAATGATACTAGTAATGCTGACATTTAACAGTTGCTCTGAGCCATGTACAACCCTGCGCATTGTAAAACTGCTAATGTATTGCTACCAAATGGCACTTTGCAATGAAATACAGGAATGTATGTAAAAGTGTCCTGTCCTAAAATGTTAAAAATACAAACGTTTATGTCTAACTTATGAAAACTAATATTTCTATAACTAGCAGCCAAGATATGCATTCCAAAGAAATGAATATTTCAGCATACTGAGGGGAGCTTTCCACTTCCCTCACGCCTGTTATTCAAAATGAATGACTAGCATTCATTCATTCCACAAATATTTGAGGACCTACAATTGCCAGCTGCTGAGGATACAGTGACCAGCTCCCTGTTCTCATGGAATGTTGCAGGGCAGACAATTTATAAGAAAACAAAACACTCCACGAGATACAAGTGGATTCCTAACATGCAATTGAAAGATAGCACTTTCCTACATGGATAGCAAACAAAAGAAGAAAAAGATCTCTGAGCCTAAGAAAACATAAACTAAATGCCATGTGGAATCCTAGGTCACATCCTAGAACAGAGAAAAGACATTCCTGGAAACACGATTCAAATCCTCATGGACTCCCTAGGTCAGCACTGAATCAATGTTTACTTCTCCTTTGGTCATTGTACTTGGGTTGAATAAATGTTAACAGTTGTTTCTGTAAGTCTACAGTCATTTGAAGTATCCTTTTTCAAATGTAAGGGTGTGCATTTACAGACTCCACAATGGAACAATTTCCTAAAGTACTTTTGCTTTTAGCTTCTATCATTCCCATTATTTGGACAAAACTCCTCTCTTAGAACAAGAAGATACCATTCAGAAACTAGCAGTGTTCAGGCCACACTAAATTTATTTTGATAATGTCTCTAGTGTTTTGGAAGTGGAAAAGTAGTAATAAGCACTTTTTTATTGCTTCAGTAGGTCACTGAAATTGGCAAATTGACTAAGGAATGCTTAGGCTCCCTCTCAGATGGAAATCTCAGCAGGAACCTCTTCTTGATTTTGCTTCCCTCCCTCCATTTCCAGCTCAGATGCCAGCACCCAGGACTTTGATCACTCTCTTCCCAATATCCTCAATCATTCCATGTCTTCTGTCCCATAACCCTGGCCAAAAACAATCTGAAATCAACCCTCCTGTTCACCTTCTCAGCATTTATATCCCAAATGCTAAAGAAAACTAAATCGTACGGCTGTGTAGATGGATCCCACTAGAAATTCCTTTCTGGTCTCCAACCCCAGCAGGATCGAGGACAGTTTTGGTCTTATTTACTATGATATCACATAGTAGCACAATGCTGGTTCATGAAACTTAATGAACATAGACAGAATCAATGAATGAAGTGAGGAGCCATTCAACAAATTTCTATAGCACTGAGTGTTGCACTGATAGGACTCAAGCATGTCACAATTATTGTCCTTAGGTCATTTTTTTTCCCCAGTGGGGAAAAAAATTGCATTGCATAATAATTACATCATTCAAGGAAAACATTAATGCATCTCATGAATGTACACACAGATATCTCTTTAAAGAGCTTCAAACAATTACCTCTTAAGTTCCTGTTCCAATTTCTCTATTTGTTTTCTGGCTGAACTCAATTGTCCTTCTTGGATATTCACTTGTGACTCCTTGACTTGAAGTTCGTGAGAAATCTTCTGCTTAGCCTTCTCCGGGTTTTCACATATTTCCATCAAGCTTCGATTCTCCCTCTGAAGGGTTGTGGCCTCGATTCCTCATTCTCAACCTTGTGGGGGTTGTTCACAAGGAAAGAGTTCTCTTACTTCATGATTTTACCACGTAGTCTTTGTAAAACTCAGCTTGACATGGCTGATCCATTTTCTGAGAGAGGGCTGTAATCACCCAGATATCACCTGCTGAGTGCAGATATTTCTAGGACCTCACTTTAAAGTCCCTAGAGAGAAAAGTTCTACAAAGGCACGTATTGTTTATCTTGGCTGAGGCCTACACATACCCATCCTAGAAACACAGGTTTCAGTATGCTTTCAAGAATTCAGAAATAAATACAAATGAAAATAAGCCTTCTAAATCTCCCTTCACAGCTTTCTCCAGTTGGACTGCTAAAGCCAGTATGTGTAAGGAACTGGAAAGTCCTCCCACTAGCAAAGACCTTCTAGAAGCAGTGACTGTATCACTACTATACTGGTTCATGAAGTGGTAAGAAGGAAGCACTGTTGAAGTTTTCCTTTACCAGTCCTGAAGAGATGAGGTCTGGGAATCTTAAAGTGAGAAGCCCACTCTCAAGAAGTGATAGCCATTGAGACCCCAAAGTGTTCTATATTGCCCCTTCCACAATACTAGCAGGTAAGCAGAAAGGAGGACAGAGGATGAAGAACATGAGGTAGTAAAAATGTCTCAAAAAAGACCCTGGCTGGTGTGACTCAGTTGGTTGGGCATTATCCCATGAAGCAAAAGGTTCAATTCCTGGTCAGGAGGGTACATGCCTGGGTTTTGCCTTCAGTCCCTGGTCAGGGTGCATACAGTAGACAACCAATCTATGTTTATCTCTCAAAACAATGTTTCCCGCTATTTCTTCCTCCATTCCTTTCTCTGTAAAACTCAATAAATAACATCTTTTAAAAAATATCCAAAAAAGAGACAGATCGTTACCACATAAGGGTAGCAAACCATTTTACCCTACGTTGATCAGGCCAAGGTGAAATAATTCCTGCAAACAATGAGTGGACTGTGGTAAACCCCAGACTTTCAGGGCTACCTTCTGAGTTTGCTTTTGCAGCACGGCCTCCAGAGTTTCCAGTTGAAACTGCCTTTGTGGCCTCTCTTTCTTCAGCTTGTCCAGCTGGCCTTCAAGCTCTTGAGTTTTCTGTGGAGCTCTGGTGGGCAGGCCTTCTTTCCAGTCTCCCACCACCCAGCTCATTTGCTCTCTTTTGGTTGTCATTCAAACAGCTGGGAATAAACTGAAAAGAATAATCAGACTGTTAGTCTTAACTAGAGAACAAGGACACTGAAAAGTCTCAGAGAATAATGAACCTACAGAACCATTTCTAACATCAAGTTCGAAAAGTCCTTATTTCAAAACATAACAAAGCGTGCATGACATCTGTCTTTCCATCCTCTGAACGATGACTACCAATAACACTGATTGGGAAGTATGTCATATGCTAGTTGGGCATACCCTTGCTTTTTGTTTTTCTTATTTTCCATTTTTGACTTCTTAGAGGGATATCTGCTCTCTACTGATCAGTTCGTTTCCATTATATAAAATACGAGTATTTGACCATGAGGTTTTGGGTGAAATAGGTCCTATAAACAGATAAAATGCACAAGCTGATTTGTAAACACTCTTCTTTCCCCTCTTCATGTCCTTAATTCCCACTGCCTCTTTGTTGCTCTTGCCCTGGGAGGTCCACAACCTGGTCACATCTCCTGGTCCTAGTCTCTCGTGACACAAGAACAGCCTCACCTTCCAGTAGCTTTCATTTGTTGAATTAATCCATGAATGAACAAAGCTATTACTACAATTAGTACTATAATCACTGCAAAATGCAGGGAAGTCTGGCTGCTCACAGACCTTGACCAGGAAACAGGTACATATCCTCAGTGATTCCAACCCCAGCTCAGTTGTCTACAAGATCTGTGACCTTGGGCATGCTATTCAACTGCTCTGTGCCTTGGTTTCCTCATTTTCACAATGGGAGATAATTATGGCGGCAACTACCTGAAGACTCAGAACACTTTCCCAGCTCTCTCTTTCAGCCTATGGTTCTAAGAGGCAAGTGACCCACCTCCTTCTCAGCCACATCTTAGGACATTTAAATCAGCTGGGAGGAAAAGCAAGGCAACTGCTCTTCATTCATTAGCCTTTAGCATTCAAGTGCCGAAAGATCACTCATTTTCCAGTTATTTTGGCAATGGGGGTGAGAATGAAGTCTCTCAATGAAGTCCATAGCCACTTTAGTGGTTTGCATGAGTCACCTTTTCAATGAAATTTGTTATCAGAACAACTACTAAATAATAGATAAAAGTACTTAGAATGGTAACAAGGATTGGATTCTTATTTATCACTAATACTGTTTCACATACACAAACAAGCCTCTGGTAGTAGCCATGGTGATTTACCTTGAATGAGCCACCACCCCAACACTTACGTATTGATCTCATAAGTTCAGAACATTTCCAGTAGGTTTTCTCCAAAGCAAGGCACAGTGGAATACTCTGATGAAATCCCAATTTTAGTACGAATGAAAATGTCACGTCCTCCCCTTCCAAACGCTCAGTAAGACGTGGGTGAGCTCACTACATACCCCACAGTGAGGTCAGAACCATGGGGCCCAGGCATGGCCATCCCCAGCTGGAGGGGAGGGTCTCTCATACATGAATCGTGTATCCCCATCCTGCCACCTTTTCATAACTCCCTTACGTATGTGCCATTTTGAGGAAAGTGATAGTTTTCCTTGGCCATATGTTAATGTTTACTTTCTTCGGAAGAGAAGTTGGGTAATCAAGGACAACCCCTCCCAAGTATAGGGGAGTTTTCTCAAATTGACATTTCTAGAGTACTTGCTTTCTACATTAACATTGGTGCCAATGGCTTTGCTGGCTGCAAATCAATGAAGACAAGTATTTGATCATATGTAAAACATACATAAACCCATTTGAACATCATTTTCTCCCTCTGTATGATTTTGAAATATTAGGAATTTAGAAGTTAGAACCAGTTTATATGCACTAACAGGTCTTGGAGGAAAGTGCTATGTTAGCCAAAAGTGGTGTTTCCATGCTGAGGATCCCTTTTTAAAATGTTAATTTTGATTTCCTGATTTGATGATGTCACAATGCTGTTGAAAGTTTATGCCAAGTATCGTTGAATTTGAATGATTGTTAAAATTAAATAATACAGAAAAATATTTTAATAATGCTCTGTCAGGAAAACTAGCTACAGCCCTGACTGGTGTGGCCCAGTGGGTTAGACATCTTCCTGCAAACCAAAGGTCGTGCATCAATGCTTCTCACCCTCTCTTTCTCCCTCCCTTCCCCGCTCTCTAACAGATACACGCATACACACACATACATACATTCTTTAGAAAAGAATACTTTCCCATTTTCAGTGTGTTCTATAATTTAAAAAAAACAGGCCCTTTGTCTTTATCAATAAGGAGGTATTCATTTAAAATTCTGTGCTAAGTACAGGAAAACATCAAATGAGAACAAAGGCTGCTTTACTCTGACTATGGAAGATGTTTAAGAAGCTCAGTCTAAAACATCTTACACAACTGTGTATTTCAGCACTTAGCAAAGAATAGGAGCTTCTTAAATAGTTTAAGTTGATGTTAACATGAACTATGTACATATGAAAGAATAACTAACATGAGTCCATATACATCTGTATGTAGTCTATAATAACTATAAGTTTACACAAATACCATGTCTGTGTTTCCAAGAGGTTTGTAGAAAAGCTGAGAAGAAGAACCACTCTCGTTAATTGGGAAAAACATCACACAGATTTGTGTTGATTTTCTAGAACATATGGGGCTGCCTTGGCTATTGGGTGGGAGTAGGTGGCTCCTGGCCTGAGGAGGGGCCCTACGCATCCATCTTCCCACCTTTTGTCAGAAGAGAGGCAATGAGATCAATGCACACGTCAAGTCTTTCTCTCTCTCTTTTCCAATAAGGTCCACGGAGCTACGATACTTGGTTTCATAACTTGGTTATAGTTTTTGCTTACTGAGCTTTCTTCTCTTTCCTCACCTAGTCTACTGTGGTGAACTTTTCAGCTATTTGAATGGAATCATTCTAGCTGAAACAAATGGTTGAGAAAATGGAATTATTAGGACTGACTAGTAATTTCATGCCTTATACAGAGCTGACCTTCACACTCAGGTCACCTGACTCAAATTTAGCTCATGGGCCATCGCTTTGTGCATGTGTCTGCATTTGCACAGTTATGCATACGTTTCGTGAAATTTAAAAATCAATATCAGCAGCAGTGTTCACAGTGAATGAAGTCTTTGATTATATTTACGGTTACTTGTTTTTAGGGAAGATACCTTCTACTTCATCAACAGCAAACATATCTCCCATGTTTGGAATTTGTATATTGTGTTTTCTCCACGAAATATCTTTGAACTTACTCTGATAGGCTTAAATACCAAATCTGGTACAAATAAAAATGTCATTTTCTCCCCTATATTGTAAACATTTTAGTCAATATCCTTCCAGATCTAAAAAAAAAAAATCTGTGTATGTCCCACCCAAAACGTAGGAATGACTGACAGCATGTGGTAGTGGCTAATGCTTAACCTCAGCATTTCCTTGCCCCTCATGAAATGTGGGTCTGCATATAAATGTGTGTGTGTGTCTGTGTATAAAATGATACTATATATATGATTATACTATACACATAATTACATATATATACACACACACATATATCATAAATCCTTTGTATCAGTATAAAATTAAAGTGATTTCCTCCAGGGAATGTTCAGATGGAAATGGGATGTGAAAACAGAAAACCCACCTTTAATTATATACCTCAATATTGCTGAGAACATGCATTTTTGAAATATATTTCTGTGTAAACTTTTTACTATTAAGCTTTTAATATTATTACTTGGTACTGATACTAAATTAACCAGAACAGTAGAATGAATTTCCAAGTTCCCACTGTTCGGCTTCAACAATTACAAACGGATTGCCAACCTTGTGTCATCTATATTCATCTCCCCCCTGCTATCTTATCGGGAGGCTAAACCCAGATGCAACCTTTCCCTGACAAATATCTCAGTATTTAATTTTAAAGAGAAGAGAACTCTTTATTTTTAACACAAACACATGATCAATGACTGCATCTAAAATATTTCATCATGAAGGAATTGATCAATGTTCAAAGGCCCTCAGCAATGGCATTGGCAGCTTTTTGATATTAGAGTTGGTTTCTTTGAATTAGTGGTGCTTTCTCACAGTGAAAAACTTAATTTAAAAAAATAAATAAAGAGCCCAATGGAACTTTAAGTAAAGAAAGCATCTAGTAAATATATCAGATGCAAGATTAGATTGAGGAGAGCCCCTAGAAGCATCAGCAAAGAATAGGCTAAATAATAAAAAGGAAATGAAAAGAAACCTGAGGAATCAGGTAAGTCTTAGAAGAGTGAAAAGAAATTGGAGGGGGCCAATCCTTCAAGCGGTACTGACCATGAATTTCCCAAGGTCACACAGCTAGTCAATAGCAAAGATGGGAGGTCAGCCCAGGCGATCTAGCAGGAGCATAGAGCTTAACTATCATTTGCTGTCCTAGATCTACTCTGTCAGGTGCCAGTCTGGAGGTGGAGAGTTCAGTGAGGGATATGGCCTAAGGTGGGGAAATGATGAAATAAGTAAAAAGAGGGTCAGTTCAGGAACTAAGGAAGACTGTGGGTCAAGAGTGGGGATAAGTCTACATGTGTCCACTCAGTGTAACTAAGGTCTTTTAAAACAAACTTCAAACCCCCCAAACACAGAAACCACATCTAAAAATAGCACCCAAAACAGACAAATTGCTTCATTTCTTTAGTCCTCAGTTTCTTCATCTGTCAATGGGGACTGTCACCCCTACCTCCTAGGGCTGTTATGAAGATTAAATAACATAATACATGGAACATTCTGAGCACAGGAAAATAACCACATATACACACATAAAAATAAAATATTTCATTTATTCAAACACAGAATAATACTTGTTGGTGATCTTTTATGCACCTGGCAGTAGCATATACAGGTGAACCAAACAACCAAAAACCTCTACTGTGATGGAGCTCCCTCCTATGTCAGGGAAAGAGCAGGAGCTGGGGTTTTACCTGGGGAACCTGCAGGGACTTCTGTATCTTTAATCTTAATCGTGTTTTGTCCAAAGTTGAAGAGAGAAGTGGCTTTTGTATTTTGGGGTTTTTGGGGGGGTGGGGGAAAGGGTCCAGTCTAGGCTCCATGCTCTGATTTTACTGCTCTGTGACCCTTGGTGGGATCTGTAATTTCTTCATGCCTCACTTTCCTTATGCAGGTAATGGAGATAACACCAGAGCACAAAGTGCTTTCCATACTTCCTGCGCCACAGAGAGGCGCTCCCTAGTTTTCTCTGGAAATCCAGCAAGTCCACATTGCAGCTATCCAGCTATTTCTTTGGAAGTTTGAGAAACTGATCTTACTTTCCTTGAACCTCCCCCTTCTATCCCTTCGGAGTCTCCTCTACTCTGGATGCTTTTGGAGATGATCAAATGTTCAGGAAGTCAGTCACCACAGATTTGTACCTCATGGGCACAACAGGTGCTGTTTTTGGGTTTCCGGTTCCCTTCTCCAAGAGGCCCGGAATTGCGCTATGAGTTGTGGACAGTGAAGTAATTGGGAACAGTATCTTGTGCAAGGATGACTTCAAATACCCTTTCCAACCTAGGACAGGTTGAAAAGACTGGGCTTGAGTCCTGGTGAGACAGCAGGTTCCTAAGGCATGTTCTTACTTCTGCAAAGGAGGGCAGAAATGCAGCCCAACTCGTTCATTCTACAGCTGCCCAAGCCAAGGCCCTCAGGCTGGAATACTCCTCAGTCATCCAATGGGTCACCAGCAGGGCAAGGCCTACCAACACCCTGGGTCTCTCTCCAGGCTCCACGCTTTTCCAGCAAACCAGCTGTGTCTCATGAACTCCACCTCAGAAAGTGCTAAGGAACTTCCTTCTTAATGCCAAGCCAGGAAGGCTGGGGCAAGTTTGTGGCTTGGAAAGAACCCAGAAAACGACCTATTCGGACTTCCAGCACCCAGGCAGCAGTGGGGCAGGGTGGGGGTGGTGGGTGGATTAAGACAGCAGGACCCCTACCCAGATGTTGGCGTTCTGGAGAGAGAACTCTGAGATTGCCTGTTGGTGAAGCCACCTGATATCTCCTGGTCTACTTTCCCTGTGCAGTGTCTGCATGGGGGCGTCCTGCTTGGAGAGTTCCCCAGTGTAGGACGGACTGGGCTTTCTCCGGGCCCGGAGTGGGCAAAGTGCTGCCGCTGCCCAGCCTCTGCTGTTTGCGGAGGTCTCCGTGGGATTTTTCCGTCTTCCCACTTTTAGCCCCTGCCTGGAGCCGCGCGAGTTTGGGGTGGCTGTAGTCGCTTTTCCTTCGCCATTCTGCCTACTCTTTCGCCAGGGAGTTTAATCCCGTCCTCCCTCCTTAGCCCCCACCTTTTCAAAGGTTTTCTGAACCTGTCACGCTAAAAATGCGCGAGTTCTCCCAGTCCTGCAGAAGGAGCTCCTGCAGCCCAGCTCTCCTTGGATTCCAGCGCTGTGACTTCCTGGGGACTGCAGGTCTCCAGCTCCCCTGCTCCGGATCCACGTCTCCGCGCTCCCTGCGGCCGCTCTAGGCAGCTTGCCACCAGTCCTCGGACCCGTGCCCAGAGCTGCCTCCACCTCCAGACCCTGAAAGCTGAGGGGCCGGGCACCTGCTGGTTGGACTCGGGTCGCCAGGCACCTGCTGCGTCCCCTTGCATTCGCAGGGCGCCTACCTCCTTCCTCTCTGGTCTCCTAACCTTTCCTGCCGCGAGGGATCTCCTGGCCGGTAAACCATCTTCCCAACTCTTCTTCCCCAGCGGGCACTGAGGGCGCTGCGAGCACAGATTGGGAGCCGGTTGCTGATCTCCTGCACGCTCAGCTGCCAATCCTGTGGCAAGGTCCTTGGCGAGCGGCAGACACTACCCGGTTTGCTGCCGGTCTTTCCCTCCCACTTCAGCCATCCTCTAGGGCCTCTAAGCCTCCTGTCCCCTGTGGGGCGACATCCCTGCCTGGACTTCAGGCTCTCCTTTACTCCTGCTCTATGCGCCCCTGTGGACAAGACTTGCTCTCGGATCCCGGCGAAATCCTCCCTCCCTTTCCGCCTCCCACTCCTTCCCTTCGCCCCTTCTCTGCCAGCCCCTGGAATCAATTCCTTGGGGGAATTGGGGCTCCGCTGGCGCGGCGGACGGATGGCTTTATTGAGCGCCACTCCAGGGCTCCATGGGAACCATGTAAAAGCAGGTAAGTGCCCTATGGAGCAGGGGAGTCCTGCTGGAGTTTGAGGACCAACTGGGTGCCCGGGGCGCCTTTCGCAAAGGCTGGCAAAGCCAACTTGGGGTTCGCAGCTGGGGATGCTGCGAGGGCAGCTGGGGCGACAGGTGTTCTTGCAGCAGGAGTTGACCTAGGCGCAGGGATCCACCTTCTGTGAGGCTCACAGCTGGTCTGGGGAGTTAGGTGGAAAGGTGAGAGCTGTCTGCATTGCTTGTGAGTAAATCCACATACTTGCCCCCTGGTCCTTATTCCCTTCTGCTTTTTGGACCTGAGAGAGGGCCTCAGAAAGGCATCTGGGGATGCCCAGGGGCTGGGGAGAGGAGGAGGTAAGACCAGGACATTGCTGCCTCTCCAGCCAGATAGCAGCATGGCTCCCAACCCTCTTCTGCCCCACAGAGGGACAAGGTCTTGGGAGGGCGAAGAGTTTTTTTTGTTTGTTTGTTTGTTTTTTAATATATTTTATTGATTGTTATTACAGTTGTCCCGTTTCTCCCCCATCATTCCCCCCACCCTGCACACCCTCTCCCACCCACATTCCCCCTTTTAGTTCATGTCCTTGTGTCATAAGTTCTTTAGCTTCTACATTTCCCATACTATTCTTACCCTGCCCCTGTCTATTTTCTACCCACTATCTATGCTACTCATTCTCTGTACCTTCCCCCACTCCTCCTCCCACTCCCCTGTTGCTAACCCTCCATGTGATCTCCATTTCTGTGTTTCTGTTCCTGTTCCAGTTGTTTGCTTAGTTTGCTTTTGTTTTAGGTGTGGTTATTAATATCTGTGAGTTTGCTGTCTTTTCACTGTCCTATTTTTTATCTTCTTTTTCTTAGAGAAGTCCCTTAAACATTTCATATAATAAGGGCTTGGTGATGATGAACTCCTTGAACTTGACCTTATCTGAGAAGCACTTTATCTTCCCTTCCATTCTAAATGAAAGCTTTGCTGGAAAGAGCAATTTTGGATGTAGGTCCCTGCTTTTCAAGATTTCAAATATTTCTTTCCAGCCCCTTCTTGCCTGTAAGGTCTCTCTTTTTTTTTTAAATATATTTTATTGATTATGCTATTACAGTTGTCCCATTTCTCCCCCATCATTCCCCTCCACCCTACCCACCCTCTCCCACCCACATTCCCCCCTTTAGTTCATGTCCATGGGTCATAAGTTTTCTAGCTTCTACATTTCCCATACTATTCTTGCCCTCCCCCTGTCTATTTTTTTCCCATTATCTATGCTACTCATTCTCTGTACCTTTTCCCCCTCTCTCCTCCTCCCACGCCCCTGTTGCTAACCCTCCATATGATCTCCATTTCTGTGGTTCTGTTCCTGTTCTAGCTGTTTGCTTAGTTTGCTTTTGTTTTAGGTGTGGTTCTTGATAGCTATGAGTTTGTTGTCTTTTCACTGTCATAGTTTTATCTTCTTTTTCTTAGATAAGTCCCTTTAACATTTCATATAATAAGGGCTTGGTGATGATGAACTCCTTGAACTTGACCTTATCTGAGAAGCACTTTATCTTCCCTTCCATTCTAAATGACAGCTTTGCTGGATAGAGCAATTTTGGATGTAGGTCCCTGCTTTTCAAGATTTCAAATATTTCTTTCCAGCCCCTTCTTGCCTGTAAGGTCTCTTTTGAGAAATCAGCTGACAGTCTGATGGGAACTCCCTTGTAGGTGACTGTCCCCTTATCCCTTGCTGCTTCTAGAATTCTCTGCTTCATTTTAATCTTGGCTAATGTAATTACAATGTGCCTTGGTGTGTTCCTCCTTGGGTCCAACTTCTTTGGGACTCTCTGAGCTTCCTGGACGTTCTGGTAGTCTATTTCCTTTGCCAGATTGGGGAAGTTCTCCTTTATGATTTGTTCCAATAAGTTTTCCACTCGTTGCTGTTCTTCTTCCCCTTCTGGGACCCCTATAATTCGGATGTTGGGACGTTTAACGATGTCCCGGAGGTTCCTAAGCCTCTCCTCATTTTTTTGAATTCTTGTTTCTTCCTTGTCTTCTGTTTGGTTGTTAGTTTCTTCCTTCTGGTCCACTCCATTGATTTGAGTCCCAGTTTTCCTTACATCTCTATCAGTTCCCCATGCATCTTCCTTCATTTCACGGATTGTAGCCTGCATTTTTTCATCTAGTTTGTGAGCAAAATCAACCAATTCTGTGAGCATTTTGATAACCAGTGCTTTGAACTGTGCATCTGATAGGTTGGCTATGTCTTCACTGCTTAGAGGAATTGGCTCTGGGGCTTTTATTTGTTTTCCGGTTTGAGCCATTTTTGGTGGGTTTTTTTGTTGTTGTTGTTGTTTTGGTTTTAGTCTGGTCGCAGCTATTACTTAGAGGGGTGGAGCCTTAGGTGTCCCTCAGGGCGGGGCAGCCCAGTCGCTGGGTTGTGACGCTATAGGTGGGGGCGGGGTCCGAGAGGGAAGAATGGCGCCTGTTCCGCTCTCTTCTGGACTCCGGTCCCTTCTGCTGCTTCCCCTTCGCCTGGATTATCTGCGCACGCGTGCGTGCTGTTACGTAGTGAGGGGTGGAGCCTCAGGCGCTCCCCAGTATGGGGCAGCCCAGTTGCTGGGTTGTGACGCTGTATGTGGGGGCGAGGTCTGAGAGGGAACAATGGCGCCTGCTCCGCCGCTCTCTCCTGAATTCAGTCCCTTCCGCCACTTCCCCCTGCCTGGACCCTCTGTGTGCGCGAATGCGGGATCCCCTGGACAGCCAGCCGCCCTGTGCGTCCTTACTGGGTCTGCACAGTTGCCCCCCTGTGCCCGGGGTCCGCCAGCTGCCGCCTGGGCGCCCGAGGACTGCCAGCCACTGCCCGTGCACCTGGGAACTGCGAGCCGCTGCTACTTGCTTTCCTGGGTCCGCACCTCCACTTTTACCTACCGCGACTCCGCCCCTCTTACCGGTCTGGATGAATGGTTGTTGGACTTCCGTACAGTTCAATTTTCTATAAGTTCTGGTTGTTTTCTTGTTTCTAAATATTTGTTGTCCTTAATTTTGGTTGTGAGAGGAGGCACAGTGTGTCCGCCTACGCGTCCATCTTGGCCGGAAGTCCAGGGCGAAGAGTTTTTATGCAGTCTGTGTTCTGACCCTTCAAGGCCTGGCAGGTCCATGGTATTCGCACAAACGGAATAATGTTCAGGGAACCGTTGGGATGTCTGGCATGCCTTTATTTACAAGTGGGTGAGCCATGCAAGCTGCGAGCTGCCTGCATATCTGCATGTCTTATGTTGTTGCCCTTGCTCCCCAGGGTATCCCCCAGCGTGGCACCTGATCCCTTGCCCCTCTCTCTCTAGTGAGAAGGCCCTACTTGTTGAAGTATTGGAGGGGAACAAAGCCAGGAGAGTGCCAGAACATAACATAACATAACATAACATAACATAACATAACATAACATCTTACATAACATAATTCTGCACATGTGAGCCCACTTTGTCTTTCGGGAACATTTTCTCAGAACCCATCACTGCTCATCAGGCCCTTCCAAGGCTACGGGAACAGAGCTTCCCTTCATTCCCCAGACACCTGGGTGAGGAAGCCAGATTGCCTCCACTTACCCTAGAGTCCACCCCTTTGGGGTTCCCCACCATACAGTCTACATGAAGATGTACATGAAGGTGTCTTCCACAAGGTTCTCTTGGCAAGGAGGGCAGAGCCCTGCACCCATACCCACAGCAGCAGTACAGGCTAGAGCAACAAGCAAGCAAAACACAAGCATTGCCACCCAGGTCAGCAAGAGCCCATCACCATTCAGTGGTTAGGAACGCCGACCATTCCTGTAAAGGATCGCCTGCCAGGTGTTCAGTGCCATGGGCCTCAGAGGCTAATGCCCATAAAGCTAGACTAACACTGAGGTGGACATCAGGGACATATGTACAGCATTCTGCCCCTACTAGGGCACGCAGCCCACCTTGGGATACGGTAAGCATATCTGAAGCCATAAGATTTTGCAAGGCTACTTTCCTTATTTGATACCCTTCCTCACTGAAGAAGCCTAAGGAATCATGTGTTGCATTCAGTGCACAGTCAACTTGCAAAGCCAAAGCAGTTATATCAGTCTTAGTGACCAGAGAAGCAGCAGTTTGAAGAGAAAAAGCAGCTAATGGATAATACCACCAGAGGGTATGCTTTACCCAGTGTCATGCTTTAAACGCTTCCCAATTTATTGGCCTGCTTACAAGAGTTTTCTAAACTGGAGCAGGCAAATAGGGCTATGCCCAAGTATAATGACAAGTCCAATGTCCAGGCAGGAAAGGCCACCCATGTGAGACACACAGCCAGAGGACTCCCGTAGGACCTGCAGTCCACGCATCATCCTGTACCTCCCCAAAATGCTCTAGAGTCTGTGTACAGCCCACCTGGGCTTGTCCTTTGGGCTTGTGAATGCAAAGGGGAGCTGGTCAGCCAGCTCCATGGCCTCAGCTGTGAGCCACCCCAAGCCATCCCATGTGGAGTAGCTGCCTAAGGGATGGGCCGGTCAGACCACTGCTTGGCCCCATCATAGGTGTCAGTGCCGGTGGTGTTCCACAAGGGATGTTCACTGTTCCTCTAGTTTTGAAGCCAAGTACACCTTCAGGCAGAAGCAGGAGAGATGTGCCATGGGAGGCCAGCCGACGTGCTCAGGGGAAGTTCAGTGCTGACCCAGCATGCTGATTGGTTAGCCACTGAGGCATAGGTATGAACCCACTCCTGGAAGGTGTTAGCTGCACTCTAAGGGCAAAAAGACAGAGCAGTTATAGGCACCAGTAAAGGCAAGTCACGACCCTCAGGCAATATACAAGCCAGCTTCTGGTCAGCTCTTAAGACAATGGCTGGCAGTGGGGGTCCCCGTGTGCGTGAACACAAGAACTTTGGTGCCTCAACTGGGAGTTCAGCATCTACTTGCTATAACGGGAGAACTCATAATGAGCCGTTGGGAAATCACAAAGGTGCCACCAAGAAGCATTCCGTGGTCTGCTGGCCCTGGACATGTCACCTTTAAGACTGGGGGCCATGTCCCAACCACCCAGGGCAGCATTTGTAAGTTTCTCTCCACTCCTTGGACCCAAGGGGCAACAAAAGCCACTCCATGCATGTGGGGTGCGTTTATTCCCTGAGGTCACGTTCAAGTGCTTGTTTGCCATCCCTCCAGGCCCTCCAGAGCAGACAAGAGAATACCCCCCTGTTTTCCCATGCCTGATTTCAGCAAAGCACCCTTAGTCTGTACTGGCATCTGAATCTCCAGGAGCCATACATAGACTGCTGCCCTCAGGGAACTCAGCTCCTTCCCCCCACCCACCCATTTCCCCTGAATAGCTAACTATGAGAGGGGAGAGGGATTGCATCAGCTCAGCTGCTCAGAGTCTTTTTACCAGGGCCCAGAGTGAAACCTTCAGTGCTTTGTTATTTCTCTGCCTCAGTGTTCCTGGAACTTTGCAGAATCAGGGAAGTGCAGTCTCCTCTTCTTCAGCGCTCAGCGCCTTTGCTCCCTCTCCTGGCTCTGAGAATTTCACTGCCTTGAGTAGAAGTGTAGTCTCTTTCTCAGTCACAGCTTGCAAAGCTGAAAGAAACACCCAGTGCACGGTCTCCACAGCTGCTCTGGCACTGGGCTTTTCTAGGGTCTTCCCCCCCACCCACAGGGCTTTTGCCACTGTGTCCGTGCACCTCTGACACAGGCCAGTCATGGGGTGGGAGGCCAAGCTTCCAGGAGCCTGGCCACCGAATACTACCTGCTGCTGACTGGCCAATCCTAGCTCCCCTCCAGGGCTGCTGGCTCCATAGCATTCTGTGAGGGAATGCTGACAACTACGCCAATTTTGTTATGACCCCTTAAATGCTGGGCAAGTCCATGGTATCTGCGTAGACAGCATAATATTCACGGAGCCACTGAGATGTTGGGCATGCCTTTACTCACGGGTGGGTTAGCCATGCAAGTTGTAAGCTGCATGTCTATCTGCAAATGTCCTGTCATGGCCCTTGCTCCCCAGCGTGGCTCTCCTTGTGACACCTGCTCCCTTGAGTGTCTCTCCCTGGTGAGAAGCCCCTACTTGTTTAGTACTGGAGGGGAACAAAACCAGAAAAATGCGAGAACACTACATAGCATAATTGTGCGCCTGAGAGCCCACTTCATGTTAATGGAACAGTTGATCGGATCCAGTCTCAAGGCTATGAGAATACTGGTTATCAGGCCCCTCCGAGGCTGTGTGAACGCTGCTTCTCTTCATTACCCAGATACCTGGCTGAGTAAGCCAGACTGCCTCCACTTACCCTACACCATCCTACTAGGCTCCGGACGTGCCACCAAGCTCCTGGGCTTCTTGGTCCCTACTTGGGTAGTCAGGCTGGCTCAAAATTTGTGGTCACACAATTTCAGACTAGGTCTCCACCTCAAACTTTCTAACTTGTGTGTATCAACAACTTCTGAGCATGGTGTTAACACACTCCCTCCCCTTTCTTCCTGGCATGACCCCTAAGTCTGGATGTTGAATACATGCCAGTGGGGCTCGCACCTTTTTGAAGGAGCAGAGAGGTACTCTGACACTACCTCCATTTCCCTTTCCCTTCTGTTCCTGTCACCCCTACCCAGACTCTAAGGAGATTGTGCAGTTTTCAGGAACTGGCTGGTGAGGAATCTCCAGACTGCACACTGTGTATGTGGTTCCAGGGTTTCCATCAATGTGCTAATTTAAAGTGTATTAATTCCTCAGGCATTCCACAAACCTTGCATTAAACTTCTCCTCTAGGCTAGGAACAAGGGATAAAAGATGCTATAAGCAGATCTCACTGCAACCTCGTGGAAAAAGCACAAATTCTTGAGAATCCAACGGGGAATTGCAGTGTTGTGAGAAGTGGAATGGAGGGAGTGAAGTGTGCATCCAACTCACCTGGGGGACAGAGGAAGTGGAAACAGCTTGCGCAAAGTGAAAGTCACCCAAAAAAACATGACTGAAAGGACAAACTTGTCTGGAGGCCCGAGTGGGATTCATGGGCAGTGTTACAGGGAGAGCCTTTAAAGAGAAAATACATCAGAAAATAAAGTGGGAGCATGTTACCCATGACAGGAGCCAAGTCTATTCCGGAGGAGCACAGGCTCTCCTTTCGGACACCCCTCGGAGCTGATGCTGTTTCTACTGTGCTATGAGCAGCAGCTGGGTGACCATCTAAATGGTAGTTGGCACTAATTGGCCCATGCTGGGTTTCATTAGATGGTACTGATCCCCTTTGCCAGAGCAGCCTGACTGCCATAGGTTATTGATTATAATGCCACATCACAGACTCTGGTATGAAAGTTACCCATCTTTTGCTGATGGCATGAATAGTTTGTGCCACAGCAATGATAGCCTTGATGCCTGGAGCTCAACAACATAACGCTCTTTCCCCCAATCTGAATGGATGACCATGCTGAGCAGGATGACTTTATGCCCCTGTCTCTCTGTGAGAATATGTGCTGCTTTGAAAAGTCATTATTGCTGCTGCAGAGTCGTAAGGACTCCATTTCCTTGCTCTGAAACTTTCTAAAAACCGAGTCTCTTTTGTCTGGTTGTTGTATAGCCTGGTGTTCCAGGACCAGATGACCCTGCCTAGAAAAGTCCCTTCTAGTGCAGTAGCATTCTCTGCCTGGTTTGCCTGCAAGGGTGCCTTTCCAGTGAGCTGGAGTGGCGTTGCAGGATTGTTTATAGTGGCTGAGACCTGGCCAAGGTGGCAGAGGGCCAGGTTTCAGTGACATCAGGCCAGTACATGGGAGTGGGAAGAGCACACTGACTTCCTGCAGTCTCGGTTGTTTATCCAAGCCCCTGCAGAAGCACCTTCTCTTGCCTCGAGAATGGCCCCTTGATGGGAGTTTGCCTGAAGGTCTGGGACCTGCATGAGAGAAATGGCTGGAGAAAAAGCTTTCTTGCTAATCTCAGGCACCTTCCAGGCTTCTGTCATTGGCTTACACATGTAGTTTCTAGAAAGAGTTCATTATTCGGGTTTGCGCATTCTGTGTCGCATGGCCAGCTGAAAGGGAAAGAACAGTTAAGGCTATTTCAATGTGGAAGAAATGAAAGAATTCAGAGAACAATCAGATTATTTTAGGAGATTTCTTACTTGCCCTGAATGGATGGTCCAGGGGTCAAGAACTCTGATGACGTTTCCCCCCAGCACTTTCCAGCCTTATTAAGGACTTAAATTTTTTGCTCATGAAATGGAAAGCAAACAAAAGCCCTTTCATTGCACATTGTAGCCCACCTGCATTTCATATTTTCATCAAACATAAGCCCTTTCATTGCATGTTATAGCCTACCTGGACTTCATTTTTTCATCCCTTTTCATGTTCTATCCTGCATTTGAACTTCTTTGCGTCGTCACCAGGTATTGTGTATCTTTTTTATTTGTAAATTAATTTTTAGAGAGGGGGTAAGGAGGGGGAAGGAGACAGACAGGAACATCAATGTGTACTTGTCTCTATGTGCACCCAAGGGGCACTTGGCCCAAATTCAGCCACAAGCCCTGACTGGGAATCAAACCAGCAACCTTTTGGTTCACAGGCCGGCACTCAGTCCACTGAGCCACACCAGCCAGGGCCATTTGTTCAGTTGACACTGAGCCTCAGAACAGTGCTATGAACTTTGTAAGAGATAAGGTGGGGAAAAGAGATTAGGCAAAATACTTAATTAGCCAATTTAATTATTGCTGCTTGCACTGATTAAAAAAGAAGAAAGGAAAGAAAAAACAAGTTATGGTTAAAAGAAGGTTAAGATTAGTGTCTTAAATAAGACTAATCCTCAGGACTTGATCTACCCTTCCCCTGTCTGAGCCCCATGGAGGGCTTAGTGAGTAAGGTTTTGTGCCTCAGTGTTCTCACCTTTAAAATGGGTATCTGAGTATATTGTTTTAGTCATTCATTTACTCAGCACTTATTTCATTTTTTCAATTTATTCATATATTCAGCATTTATTTCATGTCCAGGTGCTGGGAATCAATGATGTCTTTTCAAAGCTCCTCTGTTCTTGAGAGGCTGAGAGTTTACCAGATTACCCCCAAAGGGTCCCTATTTCTTTTCCATGGTTTGGTTTCCTACATATTTGATGACCTCATACTATATTCCAAGCATTCTTCTAAGCAGCACAGGAGGGAGAAAGAGCAGGAGGCAGAGGAAGGGGGGAAGGAGACAAAATACCATAACCTCAGAAACTTGCTGGAGAGAGAGAGAGATTTAAAAAAATATGGAGGAGCTCATGAATGGTGATAGCATAGAATGTCATGACCTAAAGGAATTGCATGGAGGTCGACATGCCATCACCTGGCAAGTTATCCCTGGCAGAGAGCCAAGCATGCACAAAGCCCTGAAACAAGGGGCCCCGCACCTTTGAGGAATAGCAAGGAGGCCAGAGAGGCCTGTACAGGGTGTTGGGGGGTGAGATTAGATGAGTCAGGAACATGAAGGGTCAGCACATGACGGCTCCTGTGAGGACATTGACTTTCACTGGAAGGTAAAAGGAAGTCCACTGGAGATTCTGAGCAGAAAATGAAATAATTCCACTTTATTTAAAGGAAAGGCAAGCACAGAATGAAAGAACCTAGTTAGGAGATGACTGCAAAAATCCAAGTAAGCCCTGGCTGGGTTTCTTGGTTGATTGGAGCATCCTCCCAAACACCAAAAGGGTGCGAGTTTGATCCCAGGTCAGTGCTCATGCTGAGAACAACTGATTGATGTTTCTTTCACATCAGTTCTCTCTCTCTCTCTCTCTCTCTCTCTCTCTCTCTCTCTCCCTCTCCCTCTCCCTCCCCCTCCCCCTCCCCTTACCCCTCTGCCTCTTTATTTCTCTCAAATCAATGGACATATAGTCAAGTGAGGATTAAGAAAACAAATCCAGACAACAGATAATCGTGCTTTGGACCCTGATGGAGACAGTCACGATGGAGTTGGGAGGAAATGGTTGGATGTTGAGCTTGTCTATGTGGCGGAAACTCTTTATATGGTGGCGTACATTCATGTAGCAGTTACCAAACTGCTGCACTCTTCGATAAAGAGGAGCAAGTGCTATCTAAGAGCAGTGACTTTGTTCTTCCTCTTTGTGCCTAAGCAGAGTGCTCCTCAGCCCTGTAGTAGGTGCTTATTAAACACTGTTGGAAAAATGGATGAATTTAGGACAGAATGGAGAGCTCAGAAATAGAAGCAGCACAAATATAGTCAACTGATCTTGAAAAAAGATCAGACATAATTCTCTAGAGAGGGTAGCCTCTTCTACAAATGCTGCTGGAAGAATTGGACCTTCCCCCCACAAAAAATAGTTGAAACATTTTGTATCTTTCACAAAAGTCAACTCAAAGTGGATCATGGACCTCAAGATAAAACACAATACTATAAACTTCTAGAAGAAACTGTAGGAGAAAGGCCCTTTGGGCTTGGTGATGAGTGTTTAAATACAACATCAAAAGCATAATCAAGGAAAAAAAAATTCTGGTAAAGTAGAGTTCATTGAAAGGAAAAAGTTCAGCAAAATCCCATTGCATAAAGACAACAATATGACAGAGAAGCAGAAGCAGCTGTCCAATGAGGGATGGCAACAAGTGCCACCTGGAGCACAGAAGTTCTCCAAGGAGACCTCTCCCTTGCACCTCGGAAGAGCCAACTTCAAGCCACAGCAGCTGCCCCTAAGACCCTTTGGCAGTTCTGAAGAGCAAGGTGGCAAAGAATGTTTCAATCAATTAATTCTGTTGCTTCCACTGGGGCTGTTCCTCCCCCTGCTTGGTGGTGCTGATTCTTATCCTTGCCTGTGTATGCCCATCCTGGGAATTACGAGGTGTCACAAGAGTGGGGCTGACTCCACTCTTGTAAACACCTCTCTTCCTGGGATATGGCGGGGACAGGGCAGCACAGAACAACATCAATGCTCACTCACTGGAAATGGAAATTTGTAGATTCTTCTTTTTTTTTTTTTTTTGTCTTGAAATGTTAGCATCAAGCCTGGTCAATAGGTTATGGCAGAGAGACAAATGGTTTCTAGAACATGTTATACACTCAGACACATTTGGTAGACATTTTGAAAGGTGAAAAATAGTTGATAAAAATGTATTTAAAATAGTTGTGTCACCTCCAAACACAGAAGGCAACCGCCATAATCTGTGTCAGTCAGGCTCCAGTGAAGAGACAGAAATGACGTCAGTTATTTAAACAGAGTGAATGGAATAATGTATTGTTAACTAAGTGTTCTAGAACTGAAATACCAAAAAAAAAAAAAAAGAAAAGGAACACAAGCATTCACAAAGAAGAAGCAATTGCCATGCTAAGGCTTAGGCACATAAGGAAGAGGTGAAAATCACTGAAGTAATGGAGCCTTTGAGGAACTCATGGAACCTGGAGGTAGGCCTGGGTGGCTCTCAGGGAGCCTGCTGAGGCGGGTGAGTGTTGGGGAAATGGTCAACTGAATCCCCATGCTGCTACCGAAGCAAGAATGCCACACCAGATGGAAGAGTGAGCCTCGGGGTTTGCTGAGAGCAAGAAAACTGGGAGGATTGAGTGCCTACCTCTGCCAACTCTCCAGGGTCCCTCTGACACCCATGAGCACCCACGACTCCCTATCAGGGAGTCCAGTGGCAAAGCAGAAATGTGGCTTCCAGAGCACCCATGGCCTTATGACAAAACAAACAGGGAAGCAGGTGTGAGGCCAAGAGAAAACCACCTTATGAGGGATCCTTCTCCCAAGGACCATTGATGAAAGGGAGGAAAGTTTTGTAAGCAGAGAAAGGAATGTTAAAAAATAAACTTCAAAAGTTAAATAGGCTGAACCTTCCTCCTGAGACCTGTCATATCTTTCAAAACACCTTTGGAAAACTATTGTTCCCTGACAAGGCCGATGGAAAGCAGTCTGACATCTTTGCTGATTCCAAATGTGGGAGGAAAGGATCCATTCAGGTCCACTGTGCTGCACGTGGGGGGCCGCATAAGGTCACCTCAGTCAAAGGGAGAAGATGAAGTACATACAAACCTCCTGGGCTTCGATTCCTTGATCTTCCTGTGACACGATCCTTGAAGTGCAGGCCATCGTTATTTTTGTCCAAGAAAGATGGAAAAGGAGCTGGAAGTACACAGTTAGCAAACTAGTGGGACGAAAGTTCTTTTCCGGGTACCACTGTCTTAGATAGCAGACTAGCTCTGTGTATTCTGAGACAGGTTAATCATGCGGGATTTTCCCATAAGACACTCACCCAGTCCATCTGCTGCAAGAGCTGTCGGCCAACATTTGATTGCTTATGAAGAACCATTTGGTCTGGTTTTGTGAAAAAGAAGCCCAAGAGGATGGGTCTTGGTACCAGGCAGGGCTGAGGCTGGGAAGTCAGTCCACCTCTGTCAATTTTTTCCCCTTCCACATCCTGATAAATGGGAGAAGCCAACTGGCTTCCAGGTGAGAGTCATCACTGAGTCCTCCTAGGCTGGGTCCTGTGCTTGACTGGGAAGAAGAAAACTGCACTGGGGCACTCTTTGTCCCCAAGAAGTCCTAGAATTTAGATGAGGACATAGGGAGGTACATAAAAATACAGCATATGTGACATTGTTGGGATTGAAGTGCTAACTGAGTGAGTCACTAAGTCACTGCCAGGAAGAGCCAGTGACCAAGAAGCCTGGTCAGGGAGGACTGCACACAGGTGGGGCTTACCCTGGGCCTGGCAGGATAGGCTAGACCTAGGGGTCAGAAAGAACAAGGAATGGTGAAATAGAGTGCGGAAGCAGGAATAGCCATGGTGGATTAAGGCACCCTAAACCCCTTAATTTGCATGGACCGAATGTTTCCTCTAAGGTAGAGTGGAAAAAACAATATTTTGAGAGGTGATCATGGTTACTGCGGCCTTAGAAATAAAACTCATGGAATTCTGGAGTTTTCTTCTTTTATGAAAATCTAAAAGACCACCATTGCAGTCTTGAATTTCCAGCTGGAAAAAAGAAATCTGTGTGCAATCATAGTTCTTCTCCTTTTTCAATCAGTCAACTATAGAGTGATCGGTAGCCACCTCCAGAAGCTTCCATGCAGGGCCCTGGGTGAGGGGTTCCAGAGTCTACAAAGGATTTTAGGGTGAGTGCTCTTTGGAGAGAGTGGACTTGAAGAAGATCAGCAATCAAATGCAAAGCAGTGGTCGTTCACCTAGAAATCCTGGGTTAAGACAGTGCCGCCTGCTGGGTTTCAAGGACTGAAATGTGGGGAATATGTTTGGAATATGGCAGTGATGTGCCCAGCCAGAAATGGGAGTTCAGTAACAAAAAAAGGAAGCAATGAAGAAAAATGAATATCGGGGACAACTAATAGTCAGTGAGATAGTGACCCAAAATTTGACATAAAATATCTGATTGAACATTTAAGCGAGGTATTCCATGAAACAGGAATGGAAGGTGAGAGAGTGAGGGTGGAATCCAAGTTGACCGAGAGGAATTCTGCCTGGAAGAGTGGCAGAGGGATGATGCAGTTGATCCAATATGGAAATGGGAGATGGAAGTAAAGAGGAACATAATAGATTTTATTTTAAGCTGGCTGGGATCACTTTTCTCTGTCATTGGGGATTAGCTACATCTTTTCACTTTCCTTCTAATTGTCTCCTAGCCTCTGGGAGATTGGACAGAATGAAGAATGAATGAAGAGGGTGGTCATAGAGGAACTTGCTTTCCAAGATTATGTAGGACTAGGGAGTAGGCATGCAAACAAGTCCAAGACATTGGTGTTCTAAACTCAAGTGGCGCACGCTAAAACTATTGATAAGGATTGGAATAATTGGACTGGAGGTCTATACTAGCTTCTTGTAAAAAAGCTGAGGCTCTGGGGCCATGCCTGGGAAATAGGTGGGGCGCATCAAATAGCAAGGAGAGCATGGAAGTGGCCCTGTAGGCCTACGGTTGTCTAACCAACACCTCTGCAGGGAGTGGCTGTGAGAACCAGGTCCAGGGGCCTCCTGCCTGGGTCAGCGGTCCTCCACAAGACTATCGAACTTCCTGTACTTGAGCTGGGACGGCAAGATAGCCAATATTTCTTGGGGGTGTTCGGGTTCCAATTTTGCATTGCTTCCCCATCCTCAGCTCTTCTCTCTGCTAAGTGTTCCTTTTGCTGGCCTTGTATTTCCATGTTTTTTTCCCCCTTCACAGTTCATCTCTCAGCATTTCCTGCCCTATCATGACCCCCAATACACTCATGACCAGTTACTGTCAGGTGACCATAGTCAGTAACTGGTAGCTAGACCTACCAGTCTTAAAGGGCCCCAGAGCTCATTTACCTCAATAACTTTTAAAAATATTGTGGAGACTAGAAACCCATTAAAGTGTAAATATATGAAGCCAGAAAGATGACATAATTTTTTTTCATTTTTTTCAAACTTAAAAATAATTAGAAAGAAACCACAAAGTCCAGAGGAAACCTGGCAAACAGCCACTGTCATAGAGTGAGCATGTGCTTAATAACTCTTCCCTATGGATGTGGTGGGAAAAATTACCTGAGAAAAAATGTGTTTTTTCAATATGTCTATTATAAATAGAAACAATTCTTGAGTTAAGATGAGTTAGTACACAACATTGCCTTCTTTTTCCTAAATTTTCTGTCATTATTACCATAACTTAGAAGATATTTTGCTCTTCCGGTGACCACTGCAGAGATTCTTCATCTATATGTCTAATTCAGTGCCCCGGGCCCTCTAATTCACCTTCTTATTAAATTTCTCTCTAAAATTCAGCCTTTCTGCCAAGTGGTTAATTGCCTCTAATGTAATATGGTAGGTCTCCCACCTATTGTTACTTAAAGAAACTATTTTGGAATGATTTGGAAAGTTTGTTTTCCTCCAATTTTGTGGTTTCGTACAATGAATCTAATTCAAGGAGATTGTAGATATGAAGGGAAGGAAAATGGCAGAAAAAAGGAGGAGTCCTTAAAACTCTGACAGATTATATATGAGGATGATTTTTTTTTAAAAAAAAATTTAGAGCCCAAATTATGTAAAAGGCACCCACTGCCATGTTTGAGAGCTACTAACAACAGAGGACACGCAGAGGCAGTGAGTGCGGGCACTCACTTGGGGAAAAGTCTGGTGAGAGAGATGGAGTTCTGTGATCCTACCACCAGGCTCTCTGGGTGTCATGCTCTATGTGCCTGTCCCATTGCTCTTCCACTACCTTGCACACAAGAGATACATCGTCTGAGGCTGGTCACCTCACCATGGCTTCCCTACTCGGGTTTCCAAGTTGTCACTCGTCTTCAGGGTCAGGACAGAGAGAGAAGGGATTGTCCCTCTGAACAGAACTCGGGTCCCAATTTTCTGAGTGTGGTTTAAATGTGCTACTCATTCTGTGAATGATCATTTCTATGAAAAATATGCAAATAAATATTCACAGTGACTGACCCAATGGTCTATTTTTTATTTTTATTTTTGTAACTTTTTAAAAATTGTTGTTCAAGTAAAATTGTGTCTATTTCCACCCAGCACCGATGCTCTATTTTTTAAAAGCACCATTCTGGGGAGGTGGGGTATAGATTTTAGGATATCGTGTGAGATGCAGAAAAAATATTCCCTATTCAGAATCTCAACTTTTCATCTCCAAAGCGATAAAGAAAACTACAGAATTAAATCATATTGTTACAGTAGAAAATAAAGATGCTCCAAAAGGCATTTGATTTTTGAATTGTAGCTATTAGAATTGGAAGTACTTGATGTTTAGGCAAAATCACAAAAGGCAGAATATAGACTAACTGTAGCTGTTCATCAAGAGGCATTAGTAAAGTATGTATTTTCTGCATCCTTCCACTGTTTAACTTAGGTTTCAGATAGGTGCCCATTGCCAATTTAAGCAGAATTGCTTTTCATGGCAGAGAAAGGAAGGTCATTAAGCAAATGGATTTCGAGTGTCTCCCTTGCTCAGGTAGCAGGCCAAACTCAAAGAAAGTGTAGGCATAGAGAGTATAGTAGCTGACTAACAAAAAATGTAAAAGAAATAGCAAAGAACAGATCTTGCAATTGCATCAAGAAGGTTGTGGCTGAAATAGCAGAGTTTCCAACTGGAAGTTGCTTTAGAAAAGAATGATGTATTTTTTGATGTGAGAAAAAGTCCAAGATTGGTTCTGAGGCTTAACAGAGTTATGAGAGACCCATCTTTCTGATGGGGCTTCCTATGTTTTGGAAATGCTCTATCTGTTTTGGTCACAGAATCGGTTACTGCAGGTGGTCATCATAACCAGTCCTGGCAAAAGAGAATGGTGTGACCATATGGCTTATGCTAACTACATTCCTTCCCTGGTAAGAGAGTCATGTTTCTTAAGCAAATGCGGCCCAACATCTGGACACAAAGTGGGTTTCTAATGACAAGAAAGTAGAAGTGGCAGTTGGGTAGGTGATCAGCTATCTCTACCACGGGAACCAAAATTTTCTGTCTGAGGATAATAATAAAAACATTTGACTGAATTGAGTTAAAAAATAAGTATCCATTGACTTGATCTAGGTCACATTTGGGAAATCAGTGTGATTCTTCAAAATCAACACATTCTCTCCTTCAAAGAGTTTTGACCACCTCAAGGAAGGAACACATCTAATTTTGTTATATATGTTGGACAAGATTTAGGAGACTAACTTGGGCTTCTGGTTTTCATGACAACAGATTGGTAAGTGGAATGTGAAGTAAATCTCAGAAAGGACTGGTTTTAAATTCTAGGAATGACAGATCTCTTCCATTACAATATCTTATATGCACCAGGGCCAGGTGGCTCCGTTGGTTGGAGCATTATCCAGTTAACCAAAAGGTTGCAGGTTTGATTCCTGGTCAGGGCATATACCGAGGTTGAGGTTTTGATCCCCTGTTGGGGTGCATATGGGAGGCAACTAATGGATATTTGTCTCTTACATCAACATCTCTCTCTCTTTCCCCCCTTCCTCTCTCTCTAAAATCAATAACAACATAATCTTTGGGTCAAGATGAACAGTTTTCTACGAAAGAAAAAAGTTAAATGCACATCTATCCTCATCTGGTAGATCCACATGGAGGGAGGCCCTGATGGTTTCCTAGGAATGTCCAACGTCTCAAAACACTAAGGTGGCTCATCTGTCTGCTGCAATCATAGCTGTTTCAGAAGGAAACAGTCTGTGCACTCCCTGAACCTGTTCAGAATTCACAGCATGGCACCTCTTAGCCTCCCAACATGTCTGTGATTCTAAGGACAGTGCCCGCAGCCCTCTGGGTAGGCATGGGATACAGGCTGCCCATAAATGGCACAGAGGAGAACAAGTGCTGTGGGCTAGCACAGAACACCCTCATGACCCTCTGCTGGCCCAGGTCCAAGAAGATGACCCATAAAACCACCAGCAATTGGTGTCCAGGACAAGCAACACCCTCATATGAACTTCCCAAGGTCTAGCAGGAAGGGGTTGCATCCAGCCAGGAAATGCTCTGTTAGGTTACACGCCTATGATTTCAATGTCAAAAGGATCTGTTCCCATTTAAGACCCGACACTGGAGAAATGGTTGATGGGTAGAGAAATGAGTGTCTTGTAGCCCAATGCTTACGATATATTTTTCTTAGACAATCAGTGTTATGAGTAGAAGTTCTACTTTAGCGGAACCAAACTTCACTGCCATTGGAACATATTATAAGCTAAATTACTTTTCTGGACCTGAATTTAGGCACAATTTACAATGTTGTTTCTCAAAAGAAAAATATTCTAGGTTCCAAATGACCAATTTTTATACAAACTTCAGCAATACGATTCACTCCTAATTGCTGCAATAGTTGCTTTTCTTTGGGTAATCTTAAAAAGCCAAAGACCACCACCAACAACAACAAAGAAACCACCACAAAAATCTGTGGAAGTTCATTTGTAACATCAGCAATTGAATGATACGTACAAATCTATAATGATGAAACTCACAAAATAAGAATTAATAGTATTGAGAGTGATGAGAATATTGTAGGACAGACCGGAATCTGCAATGAATGTGTTCTGTTAGGCAAAGGGGTTTATCTAACAATTTTAGGCTGCAATCTTTTTAATTGTGTTCAAGTATCTGTAGAGACTAGCCAACATTTTATTGACTACAAAATCATACACCTAGTTAAATATGAATTAATTTAATGGATGTGAAAGCCTCAGGAGATTCTTACCAGTATGCCCAATATTACCAGAGGAATCTGAGGTATAGTGAATTCAATTACCCAAGGTCACATGGGAGTCCAAGCATTTTAACACCTGAATTTCACTTTTAATATCTACATTTATACTAAACTTTCATATTCAGAGCCTCACAAACTCTGTAGATTTTGCAAAGTTTTCCAATAGAGATTCTTTAAAAGGATTTCATTAAAGTAAATAATGTTTAGACTCTAACTTAATAATACTTTTAGAAGTTGAAATTTATTCTAATCTCATTTTATATTTTTGAAAATTTAATAGCATAAGTCACATGGCAGCATCCCACACTTCAGGACATCTGCATTGCACAGAGTGAGTAGAAATACAGCTCTGGCCAAGTAGCTCAGTTGGTTAGAGCATTGACCCAATACACCGAAGTTGTGGGTTCAATTCCCAATCAGGGCATATACCTAGGTTGTGGTTTCAATTACTGGTTGGGGCGCATACAGGAGACAACTGATTAATACTTCTCTGTCTCTCTCCCCCTTTCTCTCGCTCTAAAAGCAATACACATATACTAGGGAGAGGATTAAGGAATGAAAATAAATACATTTGTTAATGTGAAACAAAAAAGTCCATGATTCTTTCTCTCCCTTTCTCACTCTCTCTAGAATTAATGAATTTTAAAATGTTTAAAGTCTTTTCTAAAAATGGAAATGCTTCCATCACCTGAATAGCTGTCCTATGAAGACTCTTCTGGAACTGCCAGCATGTAGAGAGGCGCAAGATGGGGGGCTCTGTATTCCCAAAGCTGAGGTTGAAGTAGTTCACCTCTATGAGCCTATTTCATCTTTTCTCCAGGGAAGATAATCTCCATGTTGCAAGATTGTTGAGATACATTGTTATAGTTAGGATCATAGTATCTCCAGACATAGGAGTCAGTTCTACTTGTGTCTCTTAATCCCAGCCTATAAAACGCAGAACCTAATGTCTCCATTAGATCCAAAGGTGAAAGGTTTGAGCAAAAATGCAAAAACGCTTTGGAAGATGTATATAATTTCCACACAATGTTTTAAGTAGTTGATCCCTAGCTCAGGGGAGTGGTGGCATCAGATACCCATGTGTTCCCAGAGGTAGGATGCAAGCTTGAGGTCCTCAGACTTTTCTAAGTAAGATGGTTGTCGTGAAGCACTTCCAGCTGTTCTCTGTGGTCAGGGAACCTCACATAAAGCCCTTCCTCTATGCTATGACACGAAACCAAGTGGCTGGAAGAGCAGAGCTCAACTATCCTCAACTACCAACTCCAGGACATAACATCTCCTTTCTCAACCACAAGACAGAAATATGAACTCTAAGGCAATGACTAGTACAAGTTCTGACTTAAAATGATTGGTCATAGTTTATTTCCCATTATATTATTTTCAAGACATACTGACATAGCCTGAATGACTTTGGAAGAACTTGGAAATTGTATGATTGATGTTCTGTCATGCTGTGAGCAGTTAGACGTCTTTGAGGACTCAAACCAATGGGAAGCAGCAGCACACGTCTCCCCTCCCAGAGTGGGGGAATCCCTGGAAAGATGTGCCCTGACTTTGTCTCAGGTCCAAACAAATCTGTGCAAATGACAGTTCCAACAAAATGGGTTGCTGTCAAATGAGAAAAACCACAAAGAAATCTCAGAGAAGGTGAGTTTGTGCAGGGGTAACTCTTAGGAAATCTGACTATATTGAAATGTTGGGTTTTCTTTCCTTCTTATTGAAGATTCAGCCCCTTAGGACTCTTGATTATTCCCCAAACAGAGAACCATCTCAGTTCCTACAGAATATTTAAGCGAAAAACATGGTCTAAGCCAAGCCCACATGGTATGGAGGAGAATTGGATTGCTAGACCTCTATGGACTTGGTCTAGTTCCCCCTCGATTTGTCAGCTGTGTTTGTATTTGTGACTCCACTGCTTATATCAGAACCGGGACTGTAGCATATTTACTTTTCATCTTATATGAAGAAAAAGGAACTCAGTTCCTAGTCTGTGAGTGTTGTTAGCTGGAGGAAAAGAATAATGTCCTGGCTGTTTGTTTATAAGGCTGTGAACTTGAAAGTGGAAGACATGCCAAGTATTCCCTTTAACAAGGAAGGAGCGGCAGCTACAGTCCACCCCGGAAAAGAAGAAGAGGTTTTCCAAGTCCCACAGAACTACTCAGCCAGACCTACTGAGTGCAATCTTCCAATAACTGGGGACAGCCAATAAAGCTGATGGCCTGCTCCCAGCACTGTGTGCTTGGGCCATGCCCTTGAACACATGGCAGCCTTGGGATGGCTGATGACATGGATATCATTGCATCACACCAGAATCCTGAGCAACTGAAGAAGCAAAAAGAAAGCAAGGATATTGACTTTCAGTACATGAATACTAAGTAGTTTCATATTACTGAAGCATTAGACAAGAATCCAGTCCACCTTACAGAGGACGGTTTTAAACAATATATGAGAGTACTGGTCAAGTTGTCTATATCAGTCTGAACTGAAAGCCAAGAGCAAATCATCTTTTACTAGCTCATGTCCTGGAAACATTTGATTCCCTGATTCAAGGACAAAAGGACTTGCTGCAGAATTGTTAGATTTGATATGGCTCATAATGCCTGCATCTTTTCAAAACCCTGTCATTGATGTGAGCTCGATAATACCATATACCTGCATCCTCGCTGATATGATTCAATGGGGACACACAATGTGTGGATGCTGCCTGGATGTGGCATGTTCCACATGATTTTTATGACCCACATTCCCAACCACCTTTTACTCTAATGGAACATGTTCCCCACGTCTATGGCTATCGCTTGGTGGAACAGTTTTTCTTTGGTAAGAGGTTGTTGCAATTGGCAACAAGTGGTCCCAGTGTTCATAATGCATTTATGTTTAGGAATCATTTTTACAGAAACAGAGGTAAGTTTTACGAGAACAAAATGCCTTGTTTTTAATACATCAAAATTAGGGGGAATGCACACCAAATTGGCCCTTTCAAAGAACCCATCACCATAACAGAACATTTGATATATTACATCTTGAGGAGCTGGCAACCAGGCTGTCATAGTGTATATTTGAGCATGCTTTCCTTAAAAGCATCGAACATGGCTTTCCTTCATTTGACTCAGCTCTAAGAAGTGCTCTAAAACTACTTCATGTCTAGTGCAAGGAATAGTATGTAGGAAATAACACAAGACAAGTTTACATTTTCCTGGGAGCAGTTAAGTGGACGTATAAATTGTTTTGCATTTTCAAAATACAGACACACGCAGAGAACAGACAATGCCTGCCTCTCAAGTGCAATACTTCCAAAAGTCTTTCTACACTACTATGCACAGTACTGAGGAGGGACATCAATAAGAAATAGGTAGGTGATCAGGACTTCCAAACTTTTCTAATACTTCCAACGGGAGGTCTAAAGAGTATGGTACATTTAGATTTCTGAGAAATTGCTTTCTTCCTACTGATAATGTGTCCCTGAGTAAAGACAAGCCCCTGTGGGCACCCTGTTTTCCACCCAACTGCGGCCACCTGACAAGGGCCCTAACACACAAGGTCTCTTCTATTGGATGCTACAGCTCTCACGGGACTCGGTGCCAGCTTCCGAGCTGGGCGCGGGGCAGCCTCGCTTGGACTTCAGGCTCTCGCTGAGGCTGCCAGCCCATTGTCTCTTACGGAGCTTACTGGCCAAGAGAGGTCTTGCTGAGGGGTCTTGGAGGATGGTGCCTGAATCCGAGGGGCTTTGCTGAGCAACCTTAACCTGCAAAACAAACAGCTTTGTAAGAGGCTTCGATCACATTCACATTCCTACAGCGAGTTTGTCATCAAACTTGAAGTCAGAGTCTTCTTCCCCAGGTGTTGTACACAGTGTTACCCTTTCTTCTTACCTGAGGACAGGTCCCACCTAAGAGCTAGCGAGAAATCTGTCACGACTCCTGACAAGGCACCTTGCAAACCTTCCTTGACACCTCTGATGGCCAGAGACCTCCCAAGACCAGTGTGATACTGTCAGACCAGAGGGAAGCTCTTTCCGGGCAAAGGCTTGGCCTCTATACCTTTGTGTCCCCTGACTACCTAGCAAACATTTAACGTACACCTAAGAGAGAATCCAACCCAGCTTCCATTTATCTTACTGGAGCCGCCACTGTCATTCAAATGAATATAAACCAAATGAGTGACACCACCTTTGTAGGATGTAAGCCTTCTTTACAATATTGAAAAAACCTGCTACCTGTCTTCATGTAACATTTTAATCATGCTCAGGTCATCTTTGTGTGCTTTCAGGGTCAGATCTGCATAATAGCAGAAGGGCAGCAATCTACTCCAAAAGCCAGGGGGTAGTACATCCCCTTTCTCATGGCCTGCCTTTAAGGAGAAAGAAGGAACTCAGAAAATGTAAGGCTTGAAGAAGCAGATGAGGGACTTCTGGCCAAGATGGAGGCGTAGGTGGATGCACTGTGCCTCCTCGCACGTCCAAAATTAAGGAAAACAGAGTTTTAGAAATAAGAAAACAACCAGAACTGATAGAAAATTTGAACTGTACAGAAGTCCAACAACCATCCATCCAGATTGGTAAGAGGGGCGATTCATGGCAGGAAAAAGTGGACGTTGGCGGACCCAGGCATGCAGGCAGCAGCAGCTGGCAGATCTGAGGCGTGCAGGTGGTGGCTAGTGGACCCGGTGATCGGAGTGGCAACGGTGCAGACCCAGTGAGGCCATGCAAGGCAGCTGGCTGACCAGGTGGTCCCACACTTGGGAAAAGATAATCCAGGCAAAGGGGAAGGAGCGGAAGTGACTGGAATTCCAGATAGAACAGAGCAAGACCATTGTTCCCTCTCGGACCCCGCACCCACGTCTAGCATCACTACCCAGCAAGTGGGCTGCTCCACCCTGGGGAACACCTAAGGCTCCGCCCCTCCCTACCTAACAGCTGCCACCAGACCAAGAAAAAAAAAGAAAAAAAAAAAAAAAAAAAAAAAAACCCCAAACAAACAAAAACCAAAAATGGCTCAAATAGGAGAACAAATCAAAGCTCCACAGACAATTTATCTAGGCAACAAGAGATAGCCAACCTATGAGATACACAGTTCAAAGCTCTGGTGATCAGGATGCTCACAGAATTGGTTGATTTTGCTCACAAATTAGATGAACAAATGAAGGCTGCAATAAGTGAAATGAAGGAAAATGCACAGGGAACCAATAGTGATGAGAGGAAAACTGGGACTCAAATCAATGGAGTGGACCACAGGGAAGAAACAAACAACCAAACAGAAAACAAGGAAGAAACAAGAATTCAAAAACCTTAGGAGAGGCTTAGGAAGCTCTAGGACATCTTTAAATGTCCCAACATCTGAATTATAGGGGTCCCAGAAAGGGAAGAAGAAGAGCAACAAGTGGAAAATTTACTTGAACAAAAGGAGAACTTCTCCAATCTGGCAAAGGTAATAGGCTTCCAGGAAGTCCAGGAAGCTCAGGCAGTCCCAAAGAAGTTGGACCCAAGGAGGAACACACCAAGGCACATCATAATTACATTAGCCAAGATAAAAATGAAGGAGAGTTTTCTAGAAGCAGCAAGACATAAGGGGGCAGTCACCTACAAAGCAGTTTCCATCAAACTGTCAGCTGAATTCTGAAAAGAGACCTTGCAGGCAAGAAGGGGCTGGAAAGAAGTATTCCAAGTGATGAAAGTCAAGGACCTACATCCAAGATTGCTGTATCCAGCAAAGCTGTCATTTAGAATGGAAGGGAAGATAAAGTGCTTCTCAGATAAGGTCAAGTTCAAGGAGTTCATCATCACCAAGCCCTTATTCTATGAAATGTTAAAGGGACTTATCTAAGAAAGAGAAGATAAAAAATATGACAGTAAAAAGACAACAAATGTACAGACGTTAACAACCGCACCTAAAACAAAAGCGAACTAAGCAAACAACTAGAACAGGAACAGAACCACAGAAATGGCGATCACATGGAGGGTTAGCGACAGGGGAGTGGGAGGAGGAGAGAGGGGGAAAAGGTACAGAGAATAAGTAGCAAAGATGGTAGGTAGAAAATAGACAGGGAGAGGGCAAGAATAGTGTGGGAAATGTAGAAGCTAAAGAACTCAGGATACATGGACATGAACTAATGGGGGGGGATGTGGGTGGGAGGGGGTGTGCAGGATGGAGGGAAATGATGGGGGAGAAATGGGACAACTGTACTAATATAATCAATAAAATATATTTAAAAAAGGAAGCAGATGAGAGTCAAGACTTCCTTGAAGGTTTATATATTACTGAAAGAAGATAGCGGTCAGAAGAGGAAGAGGAACAAGACAGATGAAGTACACAAAGGCTTCACTTAGCTAAACTTAAAGGTAACAGTTTTGCAGAGATGGCAGGAAGAAGATCTTTGAAACCAAAGCAATCCAAAGACAAAGAAGCAGAGGACAGGCTCTCACAAGGGCAATGCATGTTCAGTCCTGGCCCTGAGAGGCAGCACTGTGACAGGTCACTTCCTGAGCAAGTGACTGCCAAGGACCTCCTTGCGATGTAGCAAGAAGAAAGAATGGCAATTGTTTCCCCATTTATATTCTTTCCATAGGAAGTATGTACTTTTAAAAGGCAGCTTAATATGTTTCATAACAGAAAACACAGCCAATCTGGCCAACAGGTCACATCCCTGGAAAGCCTGCCTGTGCCTCAGACGATGTGCAGGACACTTAAAAGGGGCAGCAGCCTTGAAGGGTCAGGATCAGGACTGGATGGGAAACTAACATACATGGAACGTTGATGAAAAAAACACTTTTGCTCCTACTCTTCCTTTTGTTTTAAAGTGGAAAGTGATACAAAAGACAGGCATTTCCCTTGAACCTATCAGAGGCTGGAGAATCAAATCTTGAGGCACACCGTGAAAAAACTGAGAGAGAGAGAGAGATCCCATTGGGAAAGAGAATTTGAGCCAGCAATACTCTTTCTTAACCCTAATCAAATAGTCAAAGTGCATCCCTGGACTTCCCCCGGCTCTAGATTTAATTTCTCTAATACGAATTGAGGAAATTATAGTTGGTGACCTGGGTTGAAACTACAGATGTGATCCTCAGGCTGGTTGCTTAGGTTCAGAGCTGTCGATGACAAGGTGGGGTCAAATTCACCAGGTACTTAGACTCTCAGGTTCACCCCAACCCTGTCTTACAAATATGTCAGTGTTTACAGTGTGGAGGGGTGAGGATGTGGATGGCTCTGTGAAAACCAACCTTATTAGTGGGGAAAAAGCACAGAGCCCCACAGAACTGCTGACTGACAGATGCTGTGGTGAGGGCATCACCATCATCCTCTACAACTTAGTGGCCAATCTGCTGGCACTGACCAACCTTACGTTCATATCAGGTCTACACACATCACACTTCCTTGTCCCCAGCAACTAGGAGCTCCCAGGTTTACTCCTCCCAGAGACATGGCAGAGAATGGTCCTCACCTAACCTGCTTTTCACCTGTTTTCCCCTTGAACTTGTCACTGTCTTGCTCAAAACTCAAGCCAGTCACACCAGGGGAAGACTACCATCCTCAGTTTCTAAGCAACTATATTTTTCAAACTGAGTGATGAACTATCCTTAACGGATAGATGATGCAAGCATTTTATAAGGTGACTCAGGAAATGCTCAATTAAATTAAAAATCAAGAAGCTGGGTTTCGAAGTTTGCATCTAATCAGGAAGATGCCTATAAGCTCCTGTCCAAAGGACCCCCCTTCCATTGCTCACCTGCACAACATTGCTTAGCCATTCATAAAGTCTCATGCCTCCTGTAGCCTGCAGCTGAGACAGTGATCAGAAGGATGCAGGAAACCCTGGTTAGGACTCCCTACACAAGGCATTTCAACAGCAGTGCGGAGAGCAGGCCTCCTAGTGGGCAAAGCCTTTTTTCCTCCAGAATCAGCCTGAACTCCACATGCAACTCCGCTTACCATCACCTCCTCGTAAAAGAAGAGAAAAAAAGACCTGTGTGCTGATTTCAAGACATGATTTCCTAACACACATTTCAAACATCTATTTCTTTCTGCAGCCACTTTGGGACAACATCAACAGCTCTATTCATTCAACAGATATCAGTTGAATGCTAGACATTGCATTAGACAGGAGGACACAGGTAAACCACAAACACTCGGGAACCTCACGGAACCCATCTTGCAACTCAGAAGGCACACTTTAAAGCAAGTCATTACAATAAAGTGAACCGGCATGACAGGGTGCTTACTACCTACGTCATGATTTCCTATTTCAGAGCCAAATACATCACTTGATCGCTGTAAGTGTGAGACCAGCAGACAGCCATTGGTGTGCACTTCGGACTAAGGTGCAGCTCCCAGTCAGCCACCTAAGGAAATGGCCCAGCCCCCTCTGGGTCCTAACCTAGACTCCAAGGATGCAGGTCAGGGGCTATCTTCTAGTTAATAGCTTTGGCGCAGCTTGGAAGCTGCAGTCTTTGGAGTCAGTAGTTGCTTCATGGAAAAGAAGCTCTTTTAATGATCAGTGGAATGTCAGGAGCTAGCCTGGTATACTCTCTTCAGTGTTTCGTTGTTACCAGAGTCCAAAAGTGGAATCTAAATGGGAGGGAGGATGGAAGGGATGGGGGGTTTGATGAGAGAGGGACAAACGTTGCACAAAATGGTAGAATATTTCCAATACAAGCAATGGACAATCGACTATAATGAGTGAAAGAAAATTTTGACCTTTCCTCCTCACTCTTGAATTAAAAAAATTGTTTCGTAATGTACGGTATTGATAAACTTAACAGTAGGTATAAATTCCATAATACTGAAACGTCTTACACATCAACAAAGTTGTTTGCAAATAGGCACTAGTTTTGATTCAGCTAATTACCAACCTCACTGTAGTTTGGTATCCAAACAGTCAGAAGAGTTTTTAAATTCTTGAAGCTATTCCAGCAACATCCAGCTATATTTCTGGGATCCCTAGTTTGCAAAAACTGGGAGAAAAGCAAGACAGTGGCACCAAGAGAGAGCAGGCGTTAACTCTGGGTATTAAATATTTGAGTCTTTCTTTCCTCATCCTTTTATGATTGTACTAACAGCCAGAATTCAATAAAGAGAGAAAGTAAAATGGCAACATTCAACACAATGCAAACACTATGTGTACATAAATGATAGCAGCAGGTGGTAGATTGTCGAAATGCTACCAGATTTATTGGGTAAATATTCTCTCTACCTAACTAACATTTACCAGGCTGTTTGCAAGAAGCACAGAGATCACGAAAATCCTAGCCCTCAACAAGCAAAATAGAGAAATCCATAAAAAGCTCCTTACTCTCGACATCCAGTGAAATGTGTGCTTTGGGCAGAAAGTAAAGGAGGAAGAAAAAGTGAAGAATGGGAAGCGCGGGGAGAGGAAAAAGTACCAAATTACCATGACCAAGGCCTGCGCCAAAATGAGAAGTACCTCTTCCAATCCTTCAGTGCTAATGCCTGAAAATTCCTCCCAAGTCCTTTGGATTCTCTCTATCACAACCACTCCCCGTCAAAGTGTCTAAGTGGCCTGCTGGGTCAAGGGCCAAGTTGCCGCTGGATCATTTAACGTGTATCTTCAGGGCTGCTCACCACTGACCTTTTTGTCACTCATGGAGAGGAAGGACAGACTCCCAAGAGCTCCCAAGTTAGAGGGTGCAGTGTCAAACACTGGCCCAGAGAACCCTGTCATTTCCTGGATTTCCAACTGTAGAGACTTGTTCAGAGGAGGTACCTTTTGTGATCTGCTGCCAGCAGCTCTTGGTTGGGAGGTCCCAGCGTGGCTTTCTTTGCAGATATTTAGGAGGGAGCGTGTTAACTTATGGGCTGCGATGCGTGGGCTGGTCTTGCATGCCATGGTTGTACTTCGCAGGTTGTAGGGGCCTATCTTTCCCGTTGGGATCGCAGCAGACCCTAGGAACAAGAAAGCTGCCTGTGAGCACTGCTAGGTCCAGTTCTAGCTATAATGAACACAACATGCATTAGGTCAATTTTTCACAAAGTTAAGTAGAATTCCGAAAATGCTTTCTCCTAGCCACAGAGGACAGGGATAAACTTCAGAATCACCCTGGGAGTTGTCAAACTGAGTAAATAACTAACACGTTGTCCCTTATTAGAAACATAAAAACGCCACAGCGGAAAAATACTGTCAAACAGGAAAATGTTTCCTGCTTCTCTATGAGAATGTCTTAACTTGCGTTTTACTAAGATCTGAGGAACACTCCAAGCAAACTGTCCTAAAAATGTAGATGGAGAGAAATAAAATGAGAATAGAAAACAAAACAACTGCCCCCCGCCCCCCAAAAAAGAACAGAAAAGCCAGTTCTTGTTTACAGGAGAAAATGTAAAATGCCAAGAGCTCCTTCAGGTGGCCACTGTCACTCAGAGACTTGGAGGGGCAGAGATCTCACCTCCCTAAGACTAAAGTCAGCTTCACTCTGCGCATACACCATGTCCTTCCAGAGAAGTGTTGCGGACCGTTCAGCCTGGTTTCAGGAGTTGTAACCCTCACCCCATGGTGGGCTGTGTAAGAGCCAAAGGGACCTACTTCATCTGGGTCTGTTCTGTCACAAGGATGTGACCTATTAAGGAGACAAAGCTTATCTCCCTGGCAGGAGCACTGCTTCTGCCTTACCCATCTCTGGCCCTATAGCTTGGTTGGCAGTCAATGACGGGTAAGACTCCTCATGGGAGGGGCAACCTAAGCCAGACGCGACCACTTGGAAGGCCTCATGGAAGGACTGGGGGGTTGCAGCAAAGAGGATGTGATGGACCCTCGCCCCCCGGCTATTCTGACATAGCGAGTCCTCATTTCCATATGGGAGATGTCTCCTGCTTCCTAATTGCCTTAAAGCCTGAAACTGTGGGGGTGAGCTGTGCAGCCCTGTCCTGGCCAGAACAGCTCCTTGGGTGATTGGCATAAGAAAGAATTCCTAAAGTCCTGTGAAACCTGCTTTGCTAAGAGTGCTCTTCCTGAGGTGACAAGTGTCCCAGGAGGAAATGAGCATGTCTCCCAAAGTCTGGCAACCCCCCTTCCTGACAAACACTGGCTCGGATTAAGCCCTCAGATTTCTTTGACATGTTAAACTTGTATTCCGGTGTATTGGAGCCCAATAAAACCTAGTGAGGATGGGGCTCTGGGTCATTCTCCTCTGAGAGTTTGACCCCTTTCCTCCCCAAGCACAAGATGTCTTGGTAGTTTTTACTTTCATCCGTGACAGAGGGATGGGGCTCTGCGGCGGAGCCCCCCCCACATCTGGCACCCAGGCCAGGGTCCCCAGCAGAGAAGGAACCGATGTCACTTGTGGTGACCAAGAGGAGAAAGTCAATGCCAAGGACCTTAAAAGACTGAGTATCACACACAGTCCAGGGCTGCATTAATGGCTAACGAAAGCAACACTTGGTTTGTTTGGGTTTTTAACCCTTGAACTACTAATAAAACACAGCAATGAGAAGGGATGACTCCCTTTTGGGGGGCTGCATTTCCTAAGTGCTAGAGTTACTCAGAACACGGGTTCCCAAACTGTCTATGGCAAAAGATCATTTTTGATCATTTTCTGGAGGGGCAGGGATGGGGTAATTTCTCATCTGCTATGGAATGGTAGTTTTGTATAACACAGGAAGAATGAATCCACCAGCAAATTGCTCTGTTCTTGGATGTTGAGACAATGTCATATTGCTATGAAAATTTTGAAGTCTTACTGTTGATTTCTGTACATTTTTGGGGGTGTGGAAGGTGATGAACTGGTAACAAGCATTCCCTGTCTCTGGGCAAGTCTTGGAGGACCCCTGGTGCTTACAAAAACTGGTATGGGGCTTCATCCAGGGCACCGCATCATTGGGCCCCTCCTTCAGCTCACCTACTGCCCGAGTCACATGTGACTACAGACAGGAAAGCTTAAAGGGTGTACCAGATTTGGGGATTTTTCAGCACAGGAATATCAAATTCAAAACGGCATTTTTAACAATCATTTTGCAAAACTGCCAGAACTTTGTGGAGTGTGACATGAGTCACTAGATCCTTATGAGGATCTAGAAGACTCTGAGTCACATAGTCTTATGACAGAAAGGAAAACACACATCTTAAAAGGTAATTTGTGCATTAACTTGTCCAATGGCACTGTCACCTCAAACCCCATTGCTCCTGCCTTTTTGCATGTGAAATTCCATGTGAACACAGATAATTTTGTCTTAAAATTATGCCGCACCTTCCTTTCCAACTTCCGGAAGTCCCTGGGGCTCAAGCTCTGTGACTTCCGCATCCTCTGCAGGGGGCATGCTCCTTTTGGCCACCTTCCGGCTTCTTTTAGGAAACGGGTGTGGTGTGGATGGTGCTGTTCCTCCCGCTTTCTCCCGAATCCCACCGGACCTTTGCCTCTTGCCGGAAGCTTTAGTTTGGCCAGATGATCCCTTCTTTTCAGTAACGCAAGGGACTGGCCGTGACTCTGGGTCAACTGACTTTAGCAAAGGGGAGATCTGGACGTTTGGTGGAGATTGTTGTGAAGTCAGATGAGCGACTTGGGCTTCTAACATCTCTTTCTCTCTCTCCAACTTCTCGTGGCTTGTGAGCAGGGAGCAGTACTTATCCAAGTACTCTACTGCCTCCTTGCTTTTTCCTTCAAGGGTGGCTTTCAGGTGCTTCACCTCGGTCATCAGTTCATCTACATTAGCACCCACAAGAGCACCTGTCAAAAATCACATCATGACACTCTTTAATTGACATTGGAAATCATAAAGTAGAAAAACTGAAACTTGTTTTTAATTTCTTGTTTTTCATAGAAGTGGAGAAAGTGTATCTATGCATGTTCTGATAGTTCTCTCAACCTGTGTTTGGGAGGGATCATATCATGGTAAATCCTCTAATAGATTCTATGAATCTTACTGGGACAACTTAAATAAAATCCCCCAAAATCTCAAACTCGTATTGTAGCTAACCCATGAAACTTTCTTGTAGTTGTTCATATGAGATCAAGTGGTTTACTTTAGCACATCTCCTAGGTTCCCTGTCCGTTCTTCCCACTCACTTGAATGAACAAGGTAGGTCACTCAAGATTATGAAGTCTCCTCCATTGCAGTGGCTTTGGGAGGCAGAAAGGGGCCCGTGACAAGGCAGGTCCATAAAAGCTCTAAAAACCATTGGTAAGCAATGGAGGGCCTGGTGGACAAAAGTTTGGGGGACACTAAAGATGGGAGTCTTGGTCAAGTTTTAGCTGCCATGGTTGGCAGGAAATCCAGTAGAAAAACTCCCTGGAGCCCCATATACTCCAAGGTCTCTTCTGAGCAGGAAAGACCACTGGACCACCCTGCTGAGCCTTGGTCCAGAAGAGCCTCTGCTACAATGCTTATCATCATCTCTCCACGCAGTAAGAAGCATTCCACCCAGGCGTAAGTGGAGAAAAGTTGTCTTTTCTCTTTTCTTTGATCTCCACACCTAAAAATAGAGCCTCCCCCCAACCCTCCCATGTCGTTGACCCAGGATGATGGGCCAAGGACAACCAGAATGAGGTGTCCGCAACCTGACAGTGCCAGCTCCGATGGCACTCTGTCTGTGATGCTGATCTCAGTAAAGGAACATCATGTGGAAAACTCTTCTTGGAATGCCCATTAGCAAAAAATACTGCCAGTTTTTGGGCACGCTGTATAGAACAGAAGATGTGATTGTTCTATGTCAAAATACAGGCTTCCCTCTGATTCCTATTAATGATCCCACACTGAGCACAAAAATTGGAAATTGGAAAATAGACGACTGCCGAGAATCAGCACGCAGTTGGACAGTGGAGCACGGAGACACTGCCCTTACCCACACCAGGCTTTGCCGGCCCTGCCCAGGGCCCCGCCCTGCGCACCGCACCTGATTTCTGCTTCTCTTGTGCAGCTTCTTCAAGCTGACACAGCTCTTTCTGCAACCGCTTCATCTCCTCTTCCATCAGCTTATAGTGTCTGAGGCAAAAATCGATCTTTCCCTGGGCACGTTCCTTTTCCTTCTTCAGCTGCTTTATTTGTGTTTGATTGTTCATCTGCAAAACAGAATCTTCAATTGGAAACCTTCCATTTTTTGTATTAAGCACATATGAAGATCATGAGCCCTGGCTGGTGTTGCTCAGGGTGTTAAACATTGATCTGTGAACCAAAAGGTTGCTGATTAGACACCTGATTTGGCACAGGCCTGTGTTGCAGGTTGGGGTACCTGGTTGGGGTCCCTGGTTGGGGTCCTCTGTGAGGTAACAAATCAATGTTTCACACTGTAAATCAATGTTTCTCTCCTTCTCTTTCTCCCTCCCTTCCCTTCTCTCTCTAAAAAAAAAAATTAAAAAATATCAAGTAAACAACCAAAACATCATTGAGATATAATTAAGAACCATATATTATCAATATAAGAATTATTATGTTCACACTAAAACACCTAATTAAGAAGAAAACAATTCACCTTTTCTACTCAGTTTCCTAAGTCTCCCTGATAGACACTGGTTTTCTGATACCCCTTCTTGGCATCCACAAGCACAAAGCTTCGTTCCTAAGAGTATTCTCTTAAGTGGCTCACTCTGCCTGTGTTCATCCAATGGGAATCACAACCGGAGGGTTGGGGTAGGAGTCCATGGACTTATTCTTCGCGGGTCAAAATTTCTGAGAATTATGTTCCCATTTGTAATTTGTTCCAGTCACACCAGGTGAAGGCTAAATAATATTGTGGCTCACAATACCAATTTAAATTTTATAGGTAGCTCAACTAGAAAGTGAGTAGAAAGGTGGGAGAATTCATGTTTCCTTAACAAAAAAGAAAAGCACTGCAAACAACTTAGAGGCAAAACTAGACCTGATACCAAGGTATTTGTAGTGTGTATTTATGTTACCTTGTGAGAACATTCACACATTTTGCTACAGAAATATGAATTGGTATGAAGTATGACCCTAGATCCTGCTAGAATATTTCATAATATGTGGCCCTTGCACTGTTTTCCGTAGCATCTAAAGATGCAGAATTCTAACACCATTTAGCGCTAAGGGAATCTGGCAGGAGATCATGGATATATAAAAGCCCACCAAACTGTTAAAACCAAAACAAAACCTGAGCTCCATATCCACGTTACTGGTGATTCCATCCTTTGCAGATTTCATCTTGACATCATAAGCAATGTTCCAAAAATGTCGGCACTTGTGAAATTTTCTATTTCTGATTGCAACCATAATTGCATTACAGATGGATTAATTCAATGGCAAGAATGCTTGACAAGTATCCCTCATTAAAATCACATGTGGTCTGAATAGACTCAACAATGTACCGTTCTCTACGTGGTATGAATATCAATAGACATTCTCCACAGTAAAACTGGCAAAGAGTACACACGCAGAAAGTGTGTCAAAAAGTAGACCTGAAGCTACATCTTTCTGTTATGAAACCTATTATCTTTCATGGAACAGAACAGCATTGATCATTCATGTGATTGTGAATTTCATGAGTATCTGTTATATTGGTATATTTCCTTCCTCTTGATCATTGTATAAGAGCAATAAATGTCAGAGGTTGATACCTCGTTTTCTGTTTGAATATATTCAATAGACAATATGATAATTTGCAAAATGTAAGCCCTCTTTCACTAAAGACCTTTACTGGAAGATATTTGTTTTCCAGGTTCATTATTGTACCTTCTGAATGGCAGTCATTTTATCAAAACATCTCTGTAGGAAATGAAAGAGCCTCCTTTCCAAGGAGAATTACTGAAGCACTATCTCTAGTCTGATTCCTGAGACTAGGACTCACCTCCTTTTGTTCCTAGCCAAGAAAGCTTTATGGGCCATCTGTGGAGAGGAAGCGGAGAGTGGACATATACACGAGCTAAGTGCCTGACCAAATGCTTTGCCACACCTTGACCTTCCTGGAAGCCAGAGGGTTTGGTGACAGCAGTGAACTTGGAGACCCAACAGGCAAGAGTTTGGAATTACCCACCAAATGATTACCTATAGCAGAGAGGCCTGCCCTAATCTGCCATTGCTTTAATCTTCATGTCCATCTCCAGAAGTCTTTACCATCCTCTAGTTTGAGGATTTACTGAGCAATGAAGTTCATTCAAACCATGAGTCTGTAGGCCATCCACTGATTTTTAAAAGCAGCTCAGCAGAATTGCTGAGTGATATTCATAACTACACAAGACTTTTTCATAAAAATTAAAATGAAATCGCATAAGTCCATCCCATTAAAACCACAGTTCTTCTGTAGAAACACTTCTCAGTCACAAGACAATGAGAAGGAAACATACCTTGGTTTTTATCAATTCTCCTAAAAGCTCAGTGTTTTCTTTCAAAGAATTACTGAGCTGTTCTTTGCTGGACTTCAAGAGGTCTATCTCCACCTTCTGCGAGCTGAGACATTCTTCTGTAGAAGTCAGTTTCTCTCTATATGTCTGGATTTCCATTTCATGCTAGGGCAGAAAAATGCTATTTCAGCAAAACAAACCCAAAAGAGAACTGCTGTTCCAGGGATCATTCTAAATGGACTCTGCCACTCTCCTACTACTCTACTCTGAGATGGAAATGTAGTTTTACAGCTGAAGTTGTCTAATGAGGCATGTGCAGGGAAATGTGACCCAGACCGTGCAACTCATACGACGGCACCCTCCCTAAAATCTTAAGAGCATAGTAATAATGTGTTGCGGACCATTCAGCGTGGTCTCAGGAGTTGTAATCCTCACTCCATGGTGGGGTGAGTAAGAGCCAAGGGACCCGCTTCATCTGGGTCTGTTCTGTCAAGAGGACATGAGCTACTAAGGAGCAAAGCTTATCTCCCTGGCAGGAGAGCTGCTTCTGCCTCATCCGTCTCTGGCCCCAGTGCTTAGTTGGTTAGTCAATGATGGGTAAGTCTCTTCACAGGAGGGGCAACCTAAGCCAGACACGACCACTTGGGAGGCCCTTATAGAAGGACTTGGGGGGGGGGCTGCAGCAAAGAGGGGGTGATGGACCCTTGTCCCCTGGCTATTCTGACATAGCTCCAGTCCCCATGTCCATCTGGGAGATGTCTTCCTTATCTCTTGCTTCCTGGGCCTAATCAGCTTAAAGGCTGAAATTATGGCAGCCAGCTTGGTGCCACCCTAACCTGGCCAGAACACTTCCCCTGGTGATTGGGCATAAGAAAGAACTCTTAAAGTCCTGTGAAACCTGCTTTGTTTGCTAAGAGTGCTCTCATTTAAATGATAAGGGTCGGAGGAGGAAATGGGTGTGTCTCCCAAAGTTTTGCATCTCCATTCCCTGACAGACACTGACTCAGATTAAGCCCTCAGTTTCTTTGAAATGTTAACCATTGTTTGATCCTTGCCACCTGACATACCTGTATTCCTGTGTATTTGAACCCAATACAAGCCCAGTGAGGAAGGGGCTGTGGGTCATTCTCCTTTCAGAGTCTGGCCACCTCTCCTCCCCAAGCAGATCATGTCTTGGTTATTTTATTTTCATCCATAATGGATGGGGGGCTCTGCTGGCGGAGCCCCCCACATCAATACAGAACTTTGTCCTTCTTGCAAAACAAATGTCTCCTTACCATGGTCTACACACATAGTTTCCAGCTCCCCCAGTTACCAAACTCTACTTTTCACCTGTTTGTTTGCATCCAGAAGCAAAGTTTGATGTCTCTTTTCAGCTTCCTCAAGCTGTCTCTGATATTCAGCTATTTCTTCCCTCATTTTCTCTTGCTTTTCCATCTGATGACTGTGTATGCAGTCCAAGCTCTTCTTCAAGTCACTGTTTTCTAGCATGAATTCCTTCAGTTGGCCCTAAGGAGAAAATTAATACAATCATGGGAAAATAACTAAGAACCTCGATACATGTCTTCAGGTAATACTGAGTACTAAGGAGGAAAAACTACTTCACGAGCAAGACAAAAATCTATACAGAATAGTGGACTGATCCTTAGCAATGCATTCACTTTCAATTGCAACTTCATCTCCACTGACAATTTCCTCTGTTCTACCCAGCCACTCCCAAGGTCACATCCACAGGACCACAAAACCTCTGAAACCTGACTTCAGATAGTCCACTCTGGGACTCTACCCTTCTAGGCAATGGGGTGGCTTCTTTAAGTGTTTCCATGGCAAGAATTCCTTGACCTCTTCAACAGCACCACCATTACAACCTTCACACTTGAGCCCCTCCACAGTGACTCTTTCTTCCTTGACCAGCTCAGAGGCCACGTTCTATCACTGTAAGAATTTCTTTCCAAGTGCCCTGAATTCTTTCCCCCCACTCCGTTCTCTGTGCAGGACTGTTAAAACCCCAGCACTGGAGGCACCTGCCTTCCCGGTGCCAGATCCCACATAGTTGCTTCTACCCATGCATGTATACACACAGGCCACGCCCACCTCCTCATCTCCCGTTCACTCAGCCCACTCCAACCTGCCCTCGCCACAGCTCCTCCTGCACCAGCTCCTCCTCACCCAGCTCCATGGTGTCATACACCTCCATGATGCAGACCCAGGCAGCGCTTTTCAGTCCCTGACCACTTATTTGACCTCTGAGTAGGTCCCCAGGCTGCTGACCACTCCTTCATCTTGAGAGAGCCTCCTGCTTGGCTGCTGGGACATGGCATTTCCCTGCGTGGCCTCATCCAGTCTTCTCAGTGTCTTTGCTTGCTCTTCTCCCGCCTTTCCTCCTCCATGCTGGAGGTCCCATGGCTTAGTCTGTCTTTTCTATCGCCCCCATCATCTTGAATTATGACCTGTGTTCTAAACCAGTCAAATGCACAGAGCCACTCAAACCTTTCCTTGGGACTGCAGCCTTGTTTATTACGTGTCAGTTCAGATTTTATTCTAACACTTCCCATGGCCTTCCTTCCTCTCTCATTCTTTTTCACATCATTTTCCCTTGGATTCCAGCCACAAGGGCTTCCTTTCCACCTTCTAAAAAAGTACAAACATCTTTCCAATCTCAAAGACTTTACCCCACTGCTCTCTACACCCAGAAGCTTCCATGCTCCAGCCAGTTCTTTGTAGCGGTGACACCCCATCCTGCAGGCAACCTTCTCTGACCACCCTGTGTACACTGGGTTGATGCCTACCCCACTCCCCATTTCCCAATTCTTCTGCAGTAAAGAATCTCATTTGTATCCTTTGTAACACTTCGTAGTTCATGAGTGTTTTGTGTTTCCTATTGTGTGCCTACGCTGTAAGCTCTATGAGTACAAGCACCACAGGAGAGTGATGGTTCAACATTGTACACCCTAACCTTAGTAGTGCTTGCTGCTTACAGAATGAAGAAATGAATGAAGGAAGTCACTGCAAGCTCACACGCTTTGATGTATAAACTGGAGGCTAGACACTCAGCTTTTCTTTTTAGTAGAGCCTACGAATGAAGTACAAGTAATAGCGCACCTCAGACAGCCCCAAGCTGTGAAGTACCAGAGGAGATTTCAGCAGATGTTACACTCAAATGTATCATTGGTAGCAACTCCTTCCACACAGAGTTGCCCCAAAATCACTCAAGTCACTTGCTGAGATTAAATGCCTCAACTTTACATTTTCTAAAATACTGGTTTGAGAAAGAGAGAGAAACATTTCAATATGCTGTTTACCCATCCATGTATTCATTGGTGATTCTTGTATGGGTCCTGCCCTGGGATTGAAGCCATAGCCTTGGCTTATCAGGATGACTCTCTAACCAACTGAGGTACCTGGCCTTGACAAATGCCAATTTTTTTTTGTAAATTTTCCTCAGCTTCCTTACCGTATTTGAAGAAAAGTACAAATTTCCACAGCTTCTTCTACAGGCTACTACAAATATCACTTCAATCTTTTTGTACTTATTCAGGGTCGGAATCACAACTCTATGTGCGACCCTTTTCTAAGGATTCTGTAGGAGGGAAGCTGCACAAGGACTGGATGGTCGTAGGAACATTTACCATGTAACCGGGTTTGGAAAACAGGTTGGGCTGCCCCTAGCAACACTGCATGCAGCTGGCAGCTTCTGGGGCTCAGTGTGGAGCTTCAGGAGAATGGGAGGCAACGGGAATCAGCAGTGTCTGCTATGGGAAGAGCAGTGGGGAGTGGGAGCAAAGATGCTCCAGCTCTGCCACAGGAACCCTCCTCAGAAAGAGCACCCAAGACTGCTCTAACTCTAGGTTTTACTGGAACTTTCTTTCTGTTACTTTGTTTGTTCTCAGCAAGATCAGTGCACCTGCGTGTGGCAACATTCTGACTGGTAGTCTGTGGCAGGCTAGGAAAGCAGCCTATTGAAATCTGCATGAAATCTACTTCTGATGTGACTCAGTAGAGTACAGGGTCCTTGTCTACGGAAAAGTGTTTGGGCTCCAACACAGGTCTGGTCCTGCGCTCTGAGGCTGCTCAAGGCTCCATCTGGGTCCACAACAGTGCTGGCTGGTGAAGATTGCTGCTTGTCTGATCCTGACATGAGCCCTCCAATTATTTTTCTCAAAAGCTCAGTAATGTTTGGTACAGTACAGAAGGTCTTACAGAAACAAACAGGGAGAGTGTGCACACTGAAGTCCTAATCTGTCACAGACGGACTTACTTCATTGTGCTTCATTTCTTCCGACATTAAATTTAATTCTTCAGTTAGCCTCTTTTTCTCCCCATTGAATTCTTCTTTCATGCCTGTCATTTTCTGTGTTATCTCATGCACTTTTCTCTGCAGCTCTGTTTCCCTCGAAGTCAAGGAGTTTACCTGAAATGGAATCATTCGTTAGAGCTTCTTTTGCCTGTCCGTGTTGACCAAACTAAACCCTGTGATACAACAGTCATGACCACTTCACTTGAGGCTCCAGTGAGAAAATGGACCATGTCTAACCCTCCCTTCACTCATCACTCAGCCAACATGCTCAGGTCCCACTGGTGAGCTTCCCTTTTCCTTGCAGCCAGGATTCAAGAAAAGACAGCAATAAGGGAATGAATGGCAAGGAAAGATAACATTACTCAGTATCACAACCCTGCATGCAGGCATGAATTTGAATTCAACTGAAACATCAGAGAATATGGGATGAGGCAGCCTGTTAGATTTTTCTCATTTTTTGGATCTCTACTAACCCTCCAATGTCATACTAGGAGGCAAGACTCATGGCTATGACGAGTTAGAGCCAACTGACTCTACTGCTTACATTTGTCCCTTCACATTGAAAGAGTGGGGTGTAGTTTTTCTCATCATCTCCGCTGGAACTGCCATCTCTCCCAAGCCATCCAAAAGTTCGAAACTCTTAGAAATAGAGTTCTGTCTGAGTGCATTTTTCTGGGCACAACATTTTTCCTTTAACATTCGTGTATTAAAAAACAGGATTGGAAGGAATCAGTTTCTCATCTCAGTAAGCAGCATGAATGGCAAGTACTGATTTTCATGAATAGGTGAGCTACTTGATGGCACACCTTCCCTTTAATCATCAGTGAACAAAACAGGAGGCTGCAGGAGGAGAAGGTACAGGAGTGGGGCTGAAAGCACAGAGTCCCCAAGACACACACTGGGAGCCATGAGGGTTCTGTTGGTGGCAATTAGATCACCATCGTTAATACTTCTTTCTCCTAAAGGCTATCAAGCTAGAACAAGGACGAAGGGGAGGCCTTCCGATCCTAACTAGTACCTGTTACACCCTCTACAGCAGTGGTTCTCCCCTGGGTGTGGGGAGGCTACCATTCTGATGCATTGTGGGAAAGGGAAGTGTGATTAGAGCTAGGCACTGTGCATAACCCAGAGTTTTCCCCATGTTTAGGTACGACGTTGACAAGCTGGTCCAGTCCATAGAAGAATCCCGTGCAAATGACTAGCAAAGCAAAGGAAGAGTCACAAGTACTGAAGGCAAGTCAACGTCCCCCAAGTTCAACACCCCATAAACTTCATCAAGCCTTTACAGAGTTGGGTCCAAAATTGCAAATACCGTGCTGAAGGAAATACCACTCATCAGTGGTTTCCCTCCCTCCTGACAACACATGCAAATGTAGGAAAACCCACTTACCCTTTCAACATAGGATAGCTTTTCCATTTTTGTCGATTCAAGCTCTTTCTGCAGGTCCCTGTAGGAGTTCTGCAGCACTTTGTAGGTGTCCTGCAAAGCGTCATTTTTGGACTGCAGCCTTCGTACCTTCTGCTCCAGTTCCACAGTCAGACTCCCCACCTGTGCTGTTTGCTTCCTTGTAACTTGGGGCTCTCCTCCTCGCTGGGACAACTTAGAGACCTGCTGTTCTTGGTCCTGGATCTGCTGTTTTAAGAGATTGATCTCTTGCTCCCTCTTCTTGACTTTGTCTTTGCCATCTTGCACTTCTTGAATGAGGCCATTCACAGAAGATTGCAAAGTAAGGCAATGACTTCTGGCCTGGTCAAGGCCTTGCAGCAGCTGACACTTCTCCAGCTGCAGATACGCAATTTGGGCACTCAGACCTTGTTCTCTGGCCTTCCACGTCCCATGGTCATCTCCCAAGGAGGGCCTTTTGTCCTTCAGGGCTTTCATTTGGGCTTCAAGCCTCTCCTGGACAAGTTTACATTCTTGTTTCACACGAACCATCTCTTGCTCTTTTGCTTGTGATAGATTGTCAAAGGAAGCTTTTAACCGCTCTAATTCACATATGCGCTCTTGCGCTTTTTGTAATTCTTTGGTCAGTTTTTCTTTTTCTGACCTGAGATCTTTCAGACTTGAGGCCATCTCTTCTATCTTGGCTTTTGATTTCTCTACCTCTGCTTTGGAGCTCTGCGCCTCCCGATTCGCACGCTCGTGGGTTTTTTTGGCCTTTTTTAGTTCTTTTTCTAGTTGATCGACTTCCCCCTTCAACAACTCTGCTTGATGCTTAGTTTCCTGCAGTTTTGCTAAGACGAAGAATTGCTTCTTGTCATCGTCTTCTAGTTGGTCTTTCAGCTTCTTGATGCTCTTGCTCAGCTGCTGCACTCTCTGCACTGGGGAGCTCTGTTCTGGGAACTTCCTGGCTTGTGAGTCATCGCACAGAGCTGCCACCTCCTTCATCAGCTCTTTCAACTCTTTTTCCAGCGTTTCTCCCGCAGCTTTGGACTCTTCTTGCATGTTCCGACTTTCTTCTTCCTTTGCCTCTAACAGGTGTACCAGTGAAGAGCGTAACGTGTCCAACTCCGTCATCTGACCCTGTTTTTCTTGCAGCTGCTGGATCAGATTTTCTTTTTCGGATCTGATCGTCATGAGGTCTAATTCTGAAGCTTTCAGTTGTTCCATCATTGATTCTATTTGTGATTTTAGTGTCTCCACCTCTGCTTTGGAATACTCAGCATGCAGAATTGTCGCCTCGTGGTTTTTTCTGGTCATCTGCAAGTGGCTTGCAAGATTCTCCTTCTTACTGTCAGTTCCTTTCATTTCCTCCAAGTGTTTCTTCTCGTCAGCCTCCATGCTGACCCTCAGGGTCTCCGTGTCATTTCTCATCAGGTGATCCTTGTCTTGGGGTGAGCTCAACCTCATGGCGACCTCACCTTTTTGCATTCCTGTGGTCTCCAAGGATTTAGTGACAGTCAGGGCTTCTTTTTCAAGTTCGAGTAGCTTGTTCTGCAGGCTTTCAGATTGTCTTACAAGGGATTCTTTCTTGTGATTCACCTGTTCGATTTGGTGCTCCTGCTGATTTCTTCCCAAAGACAGGGCCTGTAAGTCCTTTATCAAACTCTGCAGCTGCTCCTGGAGGTGGGCTTTCTCTTTCAAAGACTGCTCCTGACAACCTTCTTCCACCAGCATGACTGCCGCAGTCTTGGTGACTTTTTCCATCTCTGGGCTGAGGTCCTGCTGGACATTTCTGTCACAGGTCAGACGAAGATCCTGCTTGGATGTTCTGTCGTTGCTTTCCAAAGCACTTTCTTCTGACCTGTTTTTGTCACAGCTGTCACTTCTGCCCTGGAGAGCCTGTGGTTGGAATATATAATGAGAGTGCATTTTATTTTTGAGGAAGAACCAGGAAAGATCCAATAGGCTTAATTATAGCTTTGTAGACACTGGCTTCTTGCCTCTGCCACAAACATTTCTTCAAATGACATATTTCCTACCACCTTGTCCCCTCTCCATCCCAATGTCAACACAGTTAAACAAACATTCAGGAGGTATTCCATGTGGCAAGGCACTGGCAAGGTGTTTGTCATGAAGACAAACCCTCTAGTTGTGTGATCGTCCACACTGGCACACACTTAACATTCAAAGGGTTTTTTTCTCTCTAGGAATAGTCCAGGTAGCCTAAATATGAATTTTCCTTTGTGATTATCAGACACGAGGCTAACCAATTCCCCACAGAATGCTCCACTTCCACCTTTAGCAGTTCTGATATTCTTCAATAGGAGAAGGCGGTGAGGTGTCATGACCAGATTGGCAGCACAAGGACTTAACCCTGCACTTACTATCCTGGATTCTGAGAGAAACCATATGTCTGGACATCACCTTCCTGTCATCTGTCTAACAGGGGTCAGCTGCTGTGACTACCCCTGCTGCCTCCTCACCACTTGCCTTTTGCATCATACAATGGCAGATGGAGGGAATGAAGTCATGCTCCTCGACTCTACAGGTTTAGTAGTTTAGCTGGTAGACTACAAGGACAAAGTTGTTAGTAACTAAGCGTTTCATATTCAATGAAGAAAGGAAGGTCTTTTTAAACAGCTGATCAAATCACAGATTTGTACCAGGGTAAATTGTAAGAAAATGATTCAGTAATCAGTAATAAGTTCTTACATTTGTTTCAGGGCTCTAACTCTGTAACATAAAAAATAGCCAGAAAGGGCTAAGAGATGTTAACATTCCCATCACATTCCTATTCTTAAGCTCTAGTGGAACATGTAAGTGCGATTTATTAACTCGCAAAGAATGAAAACATACAACATAGACATATTGAAGATAACTCTTCTGACTCCATAATATAATTTTGTCTAGGAAACTTTAAAAAAGATCTTTAGAAATGTCCCATAGTAGAGTGTTTAAATGTAGTCACTGTAGAAATTCAGCTCCCCCCAAAATTCTGGTTTGTATCTTTTCAAGAAAATTTAGAATATACTTTATGTCCTTGAAAACCTATTCCCTCTACCAAGGAATTATTCACTTCACCCTGCTGCTGAGAAGCGAGAAGACTGCTTCAATGAGCTTCATTTGTCACCAAGAAATCATTAGGTGTTAGCAGCTCCCTGAGACTCTCTTATTCAGAGGGCAAGTCTGGTAACGCTGGTCTTTGTTATTTCACTTGACATTAGTTGAAGTTTATGCTTTACATCTTCAACTTGCTTAGTAAGCTCAGAAACTTTCAAACATGTGCTTTCCATTTCCCTCTTATGTTTCTGATCCGACAAGTCGGCTTTCTGCTGGAATTCTATCTGAGTTTCTTTCTGGGTCTCCACCTCCACTGTCTTGCCATGGAAGACATTACAAAGTTTCCTCATCTCCACACTTAGGCTTCTTCCTTCCATCTCCTGTGTGCTCACTCTCTCCTTGTATTCATTGCTTCTTATTTGTTGTGTCTGGAGACACATTTCCAATTAATTGATTTTACTCAGCAAGATTTCATTCTCTCATTCCATCTGCTTTATGAGTTTTCATTTTCAATTTTCCAGTGAGAAAAGAGAGTTTTCTCTTCTTTCCATTCATCAGACTGCTCCTTTTTTTAAAAAAAAAAAAAAAATCTCCAAAACACCCAATAAAGCTTCGTACTCTCTCTCGGTTTTGCTGAACTTTTCACTCACTTGTTCAATGTGATGCTCCCTTTCCTGAAAAAGGGCTCGAGAACCATCACGCTGCTTTTCCAGATCAGCCAAGGCAAGCTTCAGTTTCTCTGAAGTCAAGGAATTCTCTTGCTGATTGATTTTTTCTTGGAGATCTCTTAACATGGTTTCTTGAGAAGCATTCTTAGCTATGAAAAATAATAACAAGCATTGTGAATGTCTGAAATATTCATTTCATAAGAATTCTACACTGAAAAAGAAAATCTAAACACACTAACAACTCCTCAGCCCTGTAAAAGTTGGCATTATTGTCCAGACAACTCCTGCAAAGAAGATCACCAGACAATCATTTAAGCTTCCAAAAAGACCGTCAGAAACATGGTGCTTTTAGGTGTGCTAACGCATTTGTTCATCTTCTCTGTAGGCAGCTTAAGAAAGTGTTGTTGTATAAAATACCCAGAGATTATGTTTCTAAGCAGTTGAAACTTTTTCTTCTGTGTTTGTGTACATGTGGACAGGAATAGCTGTTCTATTGTGCTTCCCAGATGCTGCATGTTGACAAATGGAAGGCAAGACCCTCCACCAGCAAAAAGGTCACAACTCACTTCATTGTCTGTGATATTCACTTCATTGCCCTGGTTGGAACAGAGCCTGCACTATCTCTGAGGTGTGCCTGTAGTTTTCACCTCTTATGAAATAATTATTCAGCCGTGGCCTGTGTAGCTCAGTGGGTTGAGTGCAGGCTGTGAACGAAGGGTCTCGGTTCGATTCCCACTCAGAGCACATGCCTGGGTTGTGGGCCAGTTCCCCAGTGGGGGCCACCTGAGAGGCAAACACACATTGGTGTTTCTCTCCCTATATTTCTCCCTCCCTTCCTTTTTCACTAAAAAAAAAAAAAAAATCTTAACAAAAAAGAAAGAATCATTGAGAGAGAGAAAACTGTGGCAAAAGCAACACTGAAGTGGAAACATTCCCTTCACTGGGGAGTAATTCTGATTTCCCAGAATAAATGTGTAATTGCTCCGCCATTTTCTCCACCATCCATGGGTTCTGTACCAAAGAGGAAAAGATACTTTACATCAGGACCTCTCAAGGCCTCTATACTGTATCACCCACGTCCCACCTCCTCACAGTAAAACTGGTATCTATGAATCCAAGAATCATCTGGGAGCTTTTTCAAGCTTTGTTACCACCTTGTTTTCTGCCCAGAAACACACCTGTACCCCCTGGCTCCTCCCAGTTGAAAATATCCTAAACGCTTTCACTCAACAGTGATAGGCATCCTTCCAACTCCTCAAATAAATTGAGGGAGAATAGAAGTTGAGAATCTCCACAGCAGATGATAGAGGCAGCATGTATTCTAAATGAAGGGGTGACAATAAGTGGAAACCAGCTCCTGTTTTAACCCACTAATCTCAGTCCACCTACTGAGCAATGGCTCTCCACAGGCCACAAGGGCTATCAGTCTCCTCTGCTTAGGAGGTCCTGAGACAATGACCCTGGTGGCTAACAATGGAAAATACCCAAAAGTTTCACTTTTCTTCTGGTTTTCTTTCAAGAAAGACCGACATTTCTACCTACTAGAATGGAAAAATGGAAAGCTGTCTGGGGGACATGGGAATTTCAAAAAGAAAACAGTCACAGAGAAATGTGACCCATAATTCCATGATCCACAGGGTCAGGCTCAGAGAAATCCTGGATGTGCACATACCCAAGCTGAGAAAAATAAATGTAACAAGAAGACATACGGTGCACCTAAAAATGGGTAACGAACGGCAGATTCATTTGGTGTGTATAGCATGATTCTGTGGCTCTACAGTAAGGATAATATCATTCAGTGAAGGAAGTCATCAAAAATTGATGGTCGTTAAGGGCTGGGACAACACACACTTCATGTCGGGAGTTTCCATGGTAAGGGAAAGAGTGAGGAGATGAGCTGTCTCAGTGTCACTGATAAACACACTGGGGACAGACAATAGCACTCTGGGGAGATAGGCCGTGCTGACAATTTCCTTTTGTGTGGTAAAAAATGTACCCCTCCAGTTTCTACGTGGTGAAAAGCAAGCATTTGGGTTCTCTATGTATTTCTAAAAAAAAAAAAAAAAAAAAAAAAAAAAAAAAAGTGTCCAACTATCAGTCTGAAAACAAAAAGGTGGAAGAGAGAAACTTTCTCCACATCCACTGCAGACACCTTTCTGGGAGACTAGATGGAAAACTTCAAACTTTCTAATGGCATCCACCCTCCTCCACACAGTAGCTTAGGAAATCACTCCATATCACTAACTTTTCCTTACCCCTCATTTCCTCTGCCAAATTCTGGATCTGAGTCAAACACTGCTTGGTCTTCTTCAGTTCTTCCTGCAGGTGGCAGACTTCTCTGGCACTTTGCTCAGACTGACTCTTCAGAAAGCTGTTTTCCTTCTTCATTTCCTAAAGCACAAGTTTACTGGGTTATACTCAAAACAAATGCTCCAGCAAACTATGACTTCTGCCTCAGTAAGAGTCCCTAATGGAACCGGTGGTGTATCTCATGGGGGAAGATTCACACCTTCCCTTTGAGTACTTTATACAATTAGACATTCTAACTTAAACCAAACGATTTTACGAACAGAAGTTAAAACAAAACCCAAAACCCTAATCTGATGGCAATTGTTTTGATTTGAGAACATTACTTGTTAAAACTTTCTGGTTGTCTTGACACTTATTAAAGAGTTCACTCAGATGGAAAATCTTGTGGAAATGGTCCCCAAGGACATAAGCTCCAAGTTCTTATCACACCTGAATGATCAACTATATCTTTGCAAAGTCTGATGTGCTAAGGAACAACATATATTCACAGGAAATTGTTTCCTTCACACTTGAATACCATCTTAAGGTTCACTGTTATAGAGATGTCTTTATGAGTAAATTACCTTGTGTAAGTGTTTATCAAAAAATCTGCAATGAGCCATTAGCTGCAATGGGCATTATAAAAATCGTAATATAAGACAGGCAGAGTCTCTGCCCTCCGGAAGAAGTAATACCCATCACTTGGTAACACGGGCAAGTGCTGTTTACCCGACAGGGGGTGTGTGTCATGGGAAACTAGGCTGCAGCACAGAAGCAAGAATTCATTCAACAGGGAGGAGCTGAAGCTTTCACGGGGAGAACAGTCTCTGGGCAGCTGATCAAATGAAGTGTCCATGCACCAAAGTGCAAATAAAGTAGCAGAGATGCAGATGCACCCCCAGTGTATTACCTAGGGTGACATGTATAAATTTCTGAACCTTAAAACCAGTAATATTTGTATGCTAGATAAAAGTGCTAGTGCTTATTAAGCACAGAAGACACAAACTATCATAAATCCTCTCTTTCCTCAACTGCTTTCCCAACATTCAGTGATGTTGTACTGATAAATATCTGACCTTATATGATATACATCCATTTGGAACACAGAGAATTCACATATATGGAAAAAACTCATGGCCTGACATCCTTGGTGTGGAACGTTCATAAGGGTAAGTTTAAAACACACACACAACACATGCTTAAAACATAACCCTGTGAGAAGCAAGGGAGAATGTTTAATCTTAAAGAATCAATGAAATGGAAACTCTAAATCTTCTTCCTACCATGCCTTATGCATCTCATCCATCCGGCTGTTCCTGAGTTATATCCTTTATAATAAGCTGGTGATTGTAGTAGGAAGATGGTGGTGAGTTCAGTGGGAGAGGATTGCATCCCCTCCTGTACATGGGTGAAACACCTAGCCCATCTTCTGAGAAACAGAGTGAACAGCCAACAGTACCCCAGCATATATGAAGATTGGAGACCAAAAACTGTAGAGGACAGTGAACAATCAGATGAGTAGGTGGGTGCTACGTACACAAGGACACCTGCTGAAAGAGGAAACACTTTAACAAAGGAACCACCAACGGATAACAACATAAGAAGGTGAAGGATGGAGTAGAAGCCACAATAACTCAACCCAGTACCTATCTGGAAATACAACTAAGTGGTGGAGAAAATGCTCAAAACAAATACCTGAACAAGAAGAAGAGAGAATCCTCAAAATCTTGTACCCATGGAAGAACCAGCTTCAACACAACTTGACCACAACTGCACAAGAGAATGCAAGAGCTGGCAGACCCACACTTAAGGTTAAGGAGTGACACTTACCTAACCAGCTGGAAGGAAGGACCCACCAAAGGAAGACCCAACAATAATCAAATCTAAGGATATCCAGACTGCCAACATAAAAAACATCCCAAGATCAGAGAGCTCAGGAGATCAAGGAGACTGCACCACTGGTCTTCTACCATAGAAATTCACACCATAAACCCAGGGAGTCAGAACAGATCATTTAAGAAGCAGAGGCTAACAAGAAGAGTCTCAGAAACAATGGCAAGATGAACAAACAATCCCCAAATGAAAGGAAAGGAGGAAGCCTCTGAAAGAATGCTAAACAAAACAGAGGCACGCCAACTATCAGATATTGAGTTCAAGGCAACTCTTATAGGGATGCTCCAAGAGCTCACAGAGAATTACCAAAAATCAGAAGGAAACTACAATGAACTCATTACAAACTACATTGACATGAAAAAAGGAATTAGAAACTATCAACGAGGGCTGAGAGGAAATGCAGAATACAATTTCTGAACTGGAGAATGCAGTAGAAGGAATCCAAAGCAGGCTCAATGAAGCAGAGGACTGGAATAGTGAGCATGAGGATGAGGCAGGAAAAAAAAAAAAAAAAAAAACAGCCAGAATGAGCAAGGAAAGGAAAAGAATCTAAGAAAGAATGAAGAGGGGTTAAGGGAAATGAAGGACAACATGAAATGTAATGATATCTGTATAATAGGGATACCAGAAAAAGAAGTAGAAGAGCAAGGGATAGAAAACCTGTTTGAAAAAGGAACGATGGAAAACTTCCCTAATTTGATGAGAGAGAAAGTCATACTAATCCAGGAAACACAGAGAGTCGCAATCAAGCAGAACCCAAAGAGGCCCACTTCAAGACACATCATAATTAAAATGGCAAAATTCCAAGATAAAGAGAGAATCTTAAAGGCAGCAAGGGAAAACCAGAAAGTAACATACAAGGGAGCCCCAGTAAGACTAGCAGCTGACTTCCCAAAGGTAAGGCTCCAAGCCAGAAGGGAATGGCAAGAAATATTCCAAGTTATGAGAACCAGAGGCCTGCAACCAAGACTACTTTATCCAGCAGGGCTCCCAATTAAAACGGATGGCCAAATAAGGAGCTTCCCAGACAAAAGAAGCCTCAAAGAATATACCTCCTCCAAACCAGCTCTGCAAGAGTTGCTAAGGGTTTGCTTTAAGAACAGGAAGAAAAACACTGAAAGAGACAGGAACACAGCTACGAAAAAAGTGGCGATGAATAAGTACCTTTCAATAATAACCTTCAATGTACATGGATTAAATCTCCCAATCAAAAGACACAGAATAGTGTGAAATGGACAAGAAAACATGACCCACAGGTATGCTGCCCACAAGAGACCCACTTCAGAACAAGAGACCTACACAGATTGAAAGTGATGGGCTGGAAGCAAATATTCCAAGGAAATGGACAGGAAAAAAAAAGGCGGGGAAGCTATGCTCATATTAGACAACATAGACGTCCAAAAAAAGAGACAGAAAAAGAGACCCAGAAGGTCACTTCATAATACTAAAGGGAAGAATCCACCAAGAAGACATACACATTATAAATCTATATGCACCCAACATAGGAGCACCCAAGTACATAAAGAAAATCTGGGAGGACTTCAAGAACGATTCAAGCGAAATAAGCCAGGCAGTGAAAGACAAATACCATATGATCTCACGTTTAACAGGAACCTAATCAACAAAACAAACAAACAAGCATAATATAAACAATGACACTGAATTTGAGAACAGTCTGACAGTGACCAGAGGGGGAGGGGAGGGAATTTTAGGGGGAAAGGGGAATGGTTTAGAGCAACAAGTATAAAGGACGTATGGACAAAAACTATGGGGGGTGGATATGGGAGGAAGGTGGGCAGGGCTGGGGTGGTGGGCTGGGAGCAGGGTAAAAGACAGAAAAATGTACAATATCAACAATTAAAAATGCCGATCAAAAAAAAAGAACGATTTGACAGCAACACAATTTTAGTAGGGGATTTTAACACCCCACTGTCAAAAATGGACAAATCTTCCAAACAAAATATCAACAAAGATATTGTGGCATTGAACAATGCTCTAGACGAAATGAACTTAACTGATTCATAGAGAGAGCCTTTCATCCTGAAGATGCAAAAATACACATTCTTTTCAAATGCACATGGAACCTTTGCAAAGATAGACCACATGACAGGGCACAAAACAAGCCTCAACAAATTCAAGAAAATGGAAATCATATTAAGCATTTTCTCTGACCACAAGGGACTGAAACTAGGAATCAACCACAAGGAAAAAATCCCAAAACACTCAATCTCATGGAGATTAGAAAAGAAATCAAAAGGTTTCTGAAAACAAACGCAAATGAACTCACAACAATCCCAAACTTATAGGACAGTGAAGGAGGTCCTGAGAGGGATGTTCATAGCGATACCAGCCTTCCTAAAAGGAACATTTCAAATAATCAACTCAACCGTACACTGACAAGAACTCTTGGAACAACAACAAAGACAGCCCAGAGCAAGTGGAAGGAATGAAATAACCAAGATTGGAGTAGAATTCAATGACATAGTGACTGAAAGCACAATTCTAAAGATCAATGAATCCAGGAGCTGGTTCTTTGAAAAGATAGACAAAATTTTCTTTGAAAAGATAGACAAAAAGATAGACAAAAGGTAGACAAGCCTTTAAGCAGGCTCATCAAGAAAAAAAGAGAGAGGACTCAAATAAACACAATCAGAAATGAAAGAGGTGAGAGATTACAACTGATACCACAGAAATACAAAGGATTGTAAGAAATGACTATGAAGAACTACATGCCAAAACATTTGAAAACCCAGGTGAAATGCACCAAGTTCTAGAAAAATATAATCTTCCAAAACTCAGTGAAGAAGAAGCAGAAATCCTGAACAGACCAATAACAGCTGATGAAATTGAAACAGTAATCAAACATCTTCTGACACACAAACGTCCTAGACCAAACCGTTTTCCAGGAGAATTTTACAAAGCATTTAAGGGAAGGCTAACCCCCATACTCCACAGATTATTCCAAAAAATTGAAGAAGATGGAAGACTCCCTATTTTTTTTTTTTTATGAAGCCACCATCATCAAAAACCAAAACCAGATAAAGACATAACAAAAAAAGACAACTTTAGGCCAATATCGCTCATGAACATAGATGCTAAAATCCTCAACAAAATTTTGGCAAACTGCATCCAGGAATATGTTAAAAAAATCATACACCGTGATCAAGTGGGATTCAACCTGGGGATGCAAGGACGATACAATATTCGCAAATCAATAAACATAATACACCACATAAACAAAACAAAAGACAAAATCACATCATCAAACCAATAGATCTGAAAAAGCTTTTGATAAGGTACACCTCCCATTTATAATAAAAGCACTCAGCAAAGTGGGAAGAGTGAGAGAGCATTCCTCAACATAATAAAGGCCATATAGGAGAAACCTAGAGCCAACATCATACTCAAAGGACAAAAACGTAGAGCTTTCCCACTAAGATGAGGAACAAGACAAGCATACCCGCTTGCACCACTCCTATTCAACACAGTATTGGAAGTCCTAGCTATAACAGTCAGTCAAGAAATAGAAATAAAAGGCATCCAAATTGGAAAGGAGGAAGCAAATCTGTCACTGTTTGCAGATGTCATGATAGTGTACATAGAAAATCCTATGGACTCCACCAAAAAACTACTCAACCTAATAAATGAATTTTGCAAAAGAGCTGGATACAAAGTCAATACTCAAAAATTAAAGGCATATTTCTACACCAACAATGAAATACGAGAAACAGAAAGCAGGGAAAAAATCCCATTTCATATAGCAACCAGAAAATTAAAGTACCTACGAATAAACCTAAGGAGGTAAAAGACCTGTACTCAGAAAACTATACAACACTGAAGAAAGAAATTAAGGAAGACACAAACAAAGGGACGTGTGTACCATGCTCATGGATTGGAAGAATTAACATTAACAAAATGGCCATACTACCCAAAGCGATTTATAGATTCAATGCAATCCCTGCTAAAGTACCAATGACATATTTCACAGATACACAACAAACATTTCAAAAATTTATATAGAACCAAAAACGACCTCGAATAGCTGCAGCAATTTTGAGAAAGAAGAGCAAAGCAGGAGAGATCACAATGCCTGATATCAAACTGTATTACAAGGCCACTGTAATCAAAACAGCCCGCTTCTAGCATACAAACAGACACATAGACCAATGGAATAGAACATAGAGCCCAGAATAAAACCCAAGTCTCTACAGTCAACTCATATTTGACAAAGGGGGCACAAGCATAAAATGGAGTCAAAATAGGCTTTTCAACAAATAACGTTGGGAAATCTGGAGAGTTATGTGCAAAAACAAGAAACTCGATCAACAAATTCCACCATACATAAAAATAAATTCAAGGTGGATAAAAGACTTAAATATAAGTCGTGACACCATAAAAGTCCTAGAGGAAAACATTGGCAGGAAACTCTCAGAGAATCCACGCAACAACATCTTCACAGATATGTCCCCTAAAACAAAGGATGTAAAGGAAAGAATAAACAAATGGGACCTCATTACGTTAAACAGCTTCTGCATGGGCAAAGAAAATAGCATTAAAGTGAAAAGAGAAGCAAGTATATGGGAAAACCTAGTTCCCAAAAACAATGCTGCTTTATGGAAAAACCGCATTAAAGTGAAAAGAGAAGCAATTATATGGCAAAACGTATTTGCCAAAGATACCTTGGACAAGGGATCCATCTCCAAAATATATAAAGAACACACACGACTCCATTCCAGGAAGACAAAAAAACCCATTTAAGGAATGGGTAAAAGACTGGAACACACACTTCTCCAAGGAGGACATAGAGAGGACCCAGAGATATATGAAAGGATGCTCAGCATCACTAGCCATCACAGAGATGCAAATTAAAACCACAATGAGATACCACCTCACACCAGTCACAGTGGTCATCATAAACAAATTAACAAACAAACGTTGAAGAGGATGTGGACAAAAGGGAACCCTAGTACACTGTAGGTGGGAATGCAGATTGGTGCAGCCACTGTGGAAAACAGTATGGAATTTCCTCAGAAAACTAAAAATGGAACTGCCTTTTGACTCAGCACTTCCACTGCTTGTGATTATACCCCAAGAACCCGGAAACACCAATCCAAAAAAACCTATGCACTCCAACATTCATAGCGACACAATTTACAATAGCCAAGTGCTGGAAGCAACCTAAATACCCATCAGCAAATGGGTGGATCAGAAAACTATGGTACATCTACACAATGGAATTCTGTGCAGCAGACAGGAAGAAGGAGCTCCTCCTCTTTGTGACAGCGTGGATGGTACTGGAGAGCTTTATGCTAAGGGAGATAAGCCAGGCAGTGAGGGACAAATACCATATGATCTCCCCTTTAACTGGAATATAATTGACAAAAGAGAACTGCAAACAAATATAACCAAAGACATTGAAATGAAGAACAATTTAACAATAGCTGGAGGGGAGGGGCAGGGGACAGTGGCGGAAAGGTTTCCAGGAATTACTATAAAGGACACATAGACAAAACCAAGGGGGAAGGTTGAAGGAGGGAAGGGAGGTGGTTTTGCCTGGGGTGGGAGGGTGAGGAGAAAATGCAGACAACTGGAACTGAACAACAATAAAGTAATACAAAAGAAAAAGAAAAAGAAACAAGGAGACCTCACCTCCCAAACCCTAGTGCACCATTAGAAAAGAGATGGACCTGATAGGGTGGTGTTGGCAAGCTGCCTTCAGTGATCATTCTGCTTATCATCAGCAGATGGGTACCAAAGTAGCAAAGTCAAGTTCAAGAAGAAGGAGGATGTGGCTAGGAGAAATTGCTTGAAAATTTCCTGGCAGCAGCTCTGTTTATGCATACATGTTCATTTCATCATCAAGAAAAGTCAGAGCCCATTGTAGTTCAACTCCTGTCTTTGTCCTAATCCTGCCTCCCTGCCATGTTGGCAAATTAAGACATCAATCAGAAAGGAAGGGCTGCTCCATCTGAACCCAAGACTGAGAGGTTGATCTTCACACAAGGGAGGGTTCCAGTGTGCAAAGAAGGATCATTAAGATACAACGATGTTATTGACTTACACCAGCATCACTAAAGTATAGACACTACAGTCCCCTGGTGGCTCTTCAAACTCAGGACAATCACCATGCAGAGATCACAGACTTGAAAGGAAACACACTGAAAGCACTCCAAAGCGGGCAATGAGGCATTATTAGCATGTCTTCCCAAAACCTAAGAGCAGCAAGATCTGCATGATCAGTGCTAAGACCAGCTGAATGAGTTCAACATGAGAGAGTGACTAGAACTTAATTACCCAGGTTGACTTAGCATTCTTACTTTGCAACCTATCAAATATTTTCTTTCTCCAAAATTAATCAGATCAGTTGGCATCTACATCTGGAGGTGGCAAGAAAGTGGAGAAGGCATCATATGCAAAGCTGTGTGTGCCCTGGAAAGGGAGGGGACAACACCTGTTTAGGTGTCTGTTGGTCTCCATCTGCCTCTGTCTGTAACTAGAGACACTAACAGGAGTAGGAAGTGAAATGGAAAGGTTGACATGTCCTTCTCTATTCTGGCCTTAGCTCCATAAGGAGAAATGAAGTGTTTCTAATGAAGAAATGTTCAGGCAATCCTGGGACACAGCACACCTCTAATGCTACAGCTATGACCATCTCGAGAACTTTAAAAGTCCAGACTTAGGAAAATGAACATCTGAAAATGGAGCTGTAGGCTGCCATCCATGGGCAAGTAGTTATCTGCCAGGTCACGGCCACTTAAGACTTGATTGGGTAGCTCACTATTCACAACAAGTTAAGCACACAAGAAGACATTTTCCTAGTCATCTCTTGCATCCTGATGTGATTTGCAAAAGTGGGCACAAGTCTGGAAAAATGCAACAAAAGTCCCTATAAGCACAAGCCAGCATTAGAGTTTAGCAAGCTATTCCACCCAGATCAACTTCTGTTTAGGGGAGGCAAGGGAGGCATCCTTTCCTTGGGCCAGACAAAACAAATTTCAGCTCCTATGTGCTATTTCACAATCAGATCCATGAATGAAGCTGAATATGTCCCCCGCTGGGGCTAAATCTGTGTGGTGTACAAGGGATGGAACCAAAAGATGTGTTTTTCCCTTCCACCTCATCCTTCCTGCCTGCCAGACCGGGCTCCTTAGGGGACCTGGTACATAATACACACCCCTGTGCCTGGAAGATTTCTGAGCCTGTGCTGCATCAGTGTTTGCTGTCCAATGATGGTACATCATGGTGTAAGCCCAGTGTTCTGGGATTGGCAGCCAATGAAGGATGAGCAGTTTATCTGAACCCTCCATTCACTTTGATACAAAATGTTAACTTTGCCCTTGATCAGGCTTCTAAATCCTGTTCCCACTACTAAAAATTTCTCATCATGAGTGCCACATGGTTTTGGGCACATGAACAAGGAGAATTTCAGTACAACTGTCACGTTATTTTATCATGCAAAACCTATTAGCATGCTCAATTTGTTTGTACTTACTCATAGTAACAGAAAGAGACCCAGAGGAATAGAACAGGTAACCTTCTAAATGTGTCAAACGTCAAATTCTGTCTCTCTCTCACATGAAAAGATGCTTGATATCACTAGCTATCAGAGAGATGCAAATTAAAACCACAATGAGATACCACTTCACACCAGTCAGAATGGCCATCATAAACAAAGCAACAAACAGCATGTGTTGGAGAGGTTGTGGAGAAAAGGGGACCCTAGTGCACTGTTGGTGGGAGTGCAGACTGGTACAACCACTATGGAAAACAGTATGGAATTTTGTAAGAAAACTAAAAATGGATCTACCTTTTGACCCAGCAATTCTACTGCCTGGATTATATCCTGAGAACCCTGAAACACCAATGCAAAAGAACTTATGCATCTCTATGTTCATAGCAGCACAATTTACAATAGCCAAGTGTTGGAAGCCACCTAGGTGCCCATCAGTAAATGAACGGATCAAAAAACTGTGGCACATTTACACAATGGAATTCTATACTGCAGAAAGAAAGAAGGAGCTCCTACCCTTTGTGACAGCATGGATGGAACTGGAGAGCATTATGCTAAGCAAAATAAGCCAGGCAGTGAAAGACAAACACCATATGATCTTACCATTAACAGGAACCTAATCAACAAAACAAACAAATAAGCAGAATATAACCAAAGACACTGAAATTGAGAACAGGCTGACAGTCACCAGAGGGGGGAGGGGAGGGAATTTCAGGGGAAAAGGGGTAGGGTTTAGAGCAACAAGTATAAAGGACACTTGGACAAAAACAATGAGGGGTGGAAATGGGAGGGAGGTGGGGAGAGCTGGAGTGGTGGGCTGGGGTGGGAGTAAAAGACAGCAAACTCTACAAGATCAACAATTAAAATAAAAATTAAAAAAAGAAAACATAAAAAATTCTCTGTCTCCCAGCTCATCACCTGCTATGCTATGGCTGACAGCAAACAGGTCACAAGAGTCATAAAGAGCACAGCAATGAGCAGGTGAACCACAGTGATCTGCTGAGCACCAGAGTGCTGGTCAGTGTTTAACTTAACCATCAATTCAGCTTTGGAAAGGAAGGGATATCATTCATCCCCATATGCAGATGAGGAGAGTCAGACTCAAGGGAAAGTCATTGTCCCAAGGTCCCCCAGCAGGTAGGGGACAGAAAAGCAAAGCCGTTTCAGATATCACTCACTATAGAGCCACCAATATTTTCCTGTGAAGTTATGCTACCGCTTGAACTGGGTAAATCACTTTTCAGATCCCAATGCCAATTGAGAATGCAAGAGCCAGCTAAATCCTTTGAGTTCTTCCATCTTCTTCAAAGGAAGACACACATGCACACACAATTAAGATAGCTACTAAGTGACTTCCCTGGCCCTGAGCTAGGTTCTTGCACATGACTGCCCTCATTGGACACAGAGGTCAATGAAATACTCATGGAATTGCAACAAGGTGGGCACTGAACTCAGCAGAGGTGAGTCCAGGGCAGACAGCTCCGCAACTGACCCACCAGACTCTCTGGGGATATACAACCTTCGGAATCACCTACAAGAGCATGCGTAGCCTGTTGCTGTGCCTTGGCCAAGCAGACCCTTTGAAAAGTCTTTAAATGCTCTTAAGCAGGTGACTGCTTTTACAAAAGCTTCCACCAGGCAGCCAGGGGAGTTGCGGGACAGTCCTTGGATGAAAGGAAGGCTCACAGAGTGAAGAGTTCCGTGCTGGTCTGCTTCTGGATATGTTAGTCAAAGCATCTGTTGGTTGTTCTCCACTGGCCAAAAGGAAAACGTTTGTTTTGTTGGAAGAAAACACTTCCATTTTAAAGTGTTCACGGAGGGAACCATCATCTGAGAGGAAGCTTCCTTCCACTTGGGTACCTGGAACTGTGGCCTCCTGTCTCCAACTGTACTACTCTTCTGAGGTTGGCTTGTTGACAGTCACTGGTTTGCTACAGCAGATGCTCTGACTTTACAATAATGTTACACTCATCAAAGATGGGGGTTGAGTACTTCTCTACTCTCCTCATCTGCATGAATAACTGATCTGTGTAGAGCATTTTTATAAAGAAAATCATTACAGTCTAAAAAGTGACTGCCACATATTTCAAGAATACATTGAAAGTTTTCTTTACTGTGACTTTTTTGTAAATCCTCCCCTGAAGATATGTTTGTTGATCTTAGAGAAAGTGGAAGTGAGAAAGAGAAAGAGAAACATGGATGTGAGAGAAACACTTTGATCGGCTGCCTCATCTGCAAGCCCCAACCAGGGATCGAACCTGCACCCTTTTGGTGTACTGACGATGGTCCAACCAGCTGAACCACCTGGCCAGGGATTTCCTGTGACATATGATGGACAAGAAACTTTTACTCTTGTGCTGTGCTTCTTCATAGTACAGTGCTGATTGGTGGCTCTATCCAAATTGTTTCACTCTATTGAGTGTCCCTAAATGGCTCTTAATTAAGCTCTTTCTAACAAACTCCAGGCCACTAGACAGACTCAGACAGAAGCCAAATTAAAGTTACCAATAAAATCCTCTCAGTAGGAGCAACGTCGGGGTAGCCCTACGGCGACTCTGCAAAGACACTGCAACCATGCTCAACACACAGGGTAATGTTGACTTGTGAGGCTGGAGTCACATAACTTATAATTAGTTGATGTTTTCATAAGAATTTGAAAGCTAAATCTTCTTCATATGACATTTATTTTGACTCATTGAAATCACTGACTTTCCACCCAGATTTTAATATTTTGTGACTGAAAGGACAATTGTTGGGATGGGATTTACGTTCCACCCCTTGTGCCATCACGAATTTTGTTTCTTTACATTTAGAAAATCCATTGCTTTTTTACTTTCTTCCACATCCTAGGTGGTCTAAAACAATCTTCTATAACAAGAGTGGTATATCTTTTTATATACAAGTCATATTTTCCTATAATTGCTGTACAGAGTAATGACATCCGAGTAGAAAGGGGAAAAAAAGCACCATGGTCTATGTCATAGGTTCTATACCAAATATTTTATAAGTAATTCTGGCAAATAAAATAGAAAATGATATGGTCAGGACAAGCTACTGAAAAACGGTGTAGAGCTTCTGCATCACTGCATCCTCAGCAGAAGCTAATAAATGCTCATCTCTGCTCCTCACTCACCTCACTGCTCCTCCTCAGCTCATTTTCCTTGGTCTGACGTGCCTGTAAGGCCTGTTGGGTTTGGCCCAAATGTTGCTTCAGCTCTTCCAATTCTCTTTCAACCTGGTGCTTTCCTGATGTGACCTACAGAGAGAAAAATAAGGGCAAGTTTAGTTGTCCATTGATTACTTTGTAAATCATCATGTCTTCTTCTATAATATAAGAGTCACTGAATAAAAAAACTGAGGCCCTTTGGTGGGTTGAGACTCTTGCTGTAAAAGACATGGGTCCGACTGCAGGCTTCTCAGTCAGAGTGTCATGATGTGACTGGCATGTTAAGATCCATCTGGCCGCTGGTTGTAAAGAGACGGAGGAAGAAGTGCAGAGCAGAGAGACAAGCTGGAGGCAAGAACAGTAACCCAGGTGGGACATGACATGGTCTGAGGCCCTACACAGCCATGGAGGTGGTGAAAGTAGTCACGTTCCGTGTAAAATAAAGACAGACGTAAAGCCAGGTGTGTTCTCAGAAGGGAGGTATGGAGCACATGAAGGGTTTCTGGGGTAGCTGATGACACTCTACCCCAACACAGATAATGGATATAAGAGAGCATGCCCAATAATCATTTATCATTAAACATTTATTCTATAGACATGGTGTTTCATCACAAGAGTTTAAATGTGCAAGATTTCTGGGCCAGATGCAGGCGGAGGTAGATACACTTTGCTCTCTCTCACAACCGAAACAAAACAACAAATTTACAAGAAAAACCCACCAAAACTGCCACAAAATCAAACTGTATGGAAGTCAGACAACCAAGGAGTTAAAGAAGCAGCATTCATTCAGACTGCTAGGAGGGGTGGAGATGGGCAGCTGAGGTGGAGAAGACACGTGGTAAGGTGGCAGCTGGAGGACCAGAAAAGCAAGGTAGTGGCCAGGGGACCTAGGGGTCCCATATCTGTGTGTGGATAAACTGGAAGAAACATCTCAGGAGCCAGACAGACCTCTCAACCCTGAGTTCCAGAGCAGGGGAATGAACCCTTAAAACCTCCGGCATTCAAACCTTTGGGGATGATTTTAGCACAGGAGACACTCCCAGCCTTACAGGAGAGTTTGTTACAGTTACCCACAGGGTCCCAGAATGCCCACAAGCCCAAACACCCAGCAGTCGGCACCAAAAGGGCCCAACTGGCCTGTGGAAAGCAGGGGAGGTGGCTGAAAGCCAGCTGAGAGCCAAGAAAGCAGCATTGTTCCCTTTCGAAGAACAACCTGACTTACAGTGCCACAGTGAAGGGATGGGGTTGCCCTGCCCTGGTGAATACCTAAGGTTGGGCCCCTTAGAACAAAACAGCGTGCCGATACAAAAACGTTGGCCAAACTGAAAGAACAGATCAAAGGTCCAAAACTAGCATGAAGGGATGAAGAGATAACCAACCAGAGTTCAAAACACTGGTAAGTGGGATGCTCACACAAATGGTTGATCATGGTGGCCAATAAGAGGAAGAGGTGAAAGCTATGCAAAGTGAAATAAAGGAGAATATAAAAGGACTAACATGACGGGAAGGACATTGGTACACCAATCAAAGTTTTGGAGCAAAAGGAAGAAGTAAACTTTCAACCAAAATAGAATGAAGAAACAAGAGTTCAAAAAATAAAAATGAGGAGAGGCATAGGAACCTCTAGGACACCTTCACACATTTCAACATTCGAATCATAGAGGTACCAGAAGGAGAAGAAGAAGAGCAAGAAACTGAGAACTTATTGGAAAAAATAATGAAGGAGATCTTCCTTAATCTGACAAAGGAAATAGACTTCCAGCAAGTCCACGAAACCCCATGAGTCCCAAAGAAGGGGAACCCAAAGAAGTACTCAACATGGCACATCATAATTACATTACCCAAGATCAAAGAGAAGGAGAGAATCTTAAAAGCAGCCAGTTGAAAGGACACAGTAACCTACAAAGGAGTTCCCCTAAGATCATCAGCTGATTTCTGAAAAGAAACCTTGCAGGCAAGAAGTGGCTGGAAAGTGGAAGGACTTATATCCAAGATTATTCTCTTCAGCAGAGCTATGATTTAGAAGGCAAGCGTAGATAAAATGCTTCCCAGATAAGGTCCAGTTAAGGAGTTCATCACCACCAAGCCCTTATTATATGAAAGGTACAAGGGATTTATCTAAGAAAAAGAAGATGATCAAAATATGAACAGTAAAATGACAATAAAGTCACAACTATCAACGAGTGAACCTAAAAACAAAAGCAAAACGAACTAAGCAAAACACAAGAAGAGGAGCAGAATCACAGAAATGGGGATCACATGGAGGGTTATCAGTGTGAACGGGTGGAGGAGAATGGGGGAACAGGTACAGGGAATAAGAAGCTTAAATGGTAGGTACAAAATGGACAGGGGGAGGTTAAGAATAGTACAGGAAATGGAGAAGCCAAAGAACTTATATGCATGACTCATGGACATGAACTAAAGGGAGGGGGAATGCTAGAGGGAATGGGGGTGACAGGTGCAGGTGGAAAAAGGGGAGAGAAATGGGCCAACTGTAATAGCTGAATCAATAAGATATTTTTTAAAAAAGTTTCAGTGTGCTATATGTAATGTACACACATACACCCATACACACATGGGCGTGCATGTAAATAAATAAAGGTAGACTCGGCTGAGTTGTAATGACTCACTTTGAGGTATGGGAGAAAAAGGAGAGTTGAAGATGACAGGTAGCACTTGGCCTGAGCAACGTGAAGACCACAGCGGACATTTCATGGGATGATGAGAAAGTTGAAGGGAGGAGCAAGACTGAACTAGCAGCTCGAGTTCCAGGACCGGCGACTGAAGAGTCAGATGCCTTTCAGAAATGCCGAGTGGAAATGTCAGACACACACTCGTGAGTCTCAAGTTCAGGACTGATGCCCTGGCCGGAGATATGAGCATGGCAGCCATCATCACAGAGAGAAAACCTAAAGCCACAAGCTGGATGACTCATTTTTGAAGTGAGTGCTAAACAAGCAAGCTGACATAATTTTCAGGGCTTGGACTGTTTTAGGGCATGATGGCTTGGGAGAGCTCCCACGTGGTGGTGACATCCCCACCAGGTTCTTGGTCCAGGGATCTCACCAAGAAGCAGAATGTCAGAGAGCTCCACAGACCCTGGCATCTGAGAGCCTCACTCCTCACTCTCTCACTGTCCTCTTCTCCAATGAGAGAAGCCAGAGCCAGACACCTTCCCTCTGTTCTCCTGTTCAAAAGTAAGGAGTGTGAGGCTGGAGTATTTGTCCCTCCAAATCACCCAGGTCAGCTGTGGGACAGAACCAACGTGTCCAAGGACAAGGAGCGGGAACGAAGTGAGGAGCACCTACTTTATCCAGCTCTGCCTGCAGGATGTTGCGAGCGTTCTTGGCCTCCTGCAGCTCCCGTGTGAGCCTGCCTTTCACCTGTGAGCTCTCTCTGTACAAGATTTGGAAGGCGCGCTGTTGACAGGAGAGCTCCTGGAAAGCAAAATACATACTCTCAGCACTGACGATGGTCCACCGACAGGGTCCAGGGTGACACAGTTGTCCCGTGGGATGTGTGATGGTGGAGCCAGAGACAACATGGAGCCTAGCTGACCATCCACTCCGAGATCAATGTCAGCAGTCTGAGCAGAGGTCCCAGTCACCCAGTCCTGGTCTCCAAGGGCCAGGACAGGACTCCACCTGTTGACCACACCACCACTCTGAAATCAGTCAACTCTGTTTGAAGTATCCAGGGGCAAAAGAGAGCAGAGCTGAGCTACAGCTGTCACAGCTTAGCTGAGAAATCAAACGCACTGGAAAATGGAGTTTGAAATTTCAAATACCATACACCACTTCAGATTGACAATGATGCAAAATATATGTCAACAGTGAGCTTGGATCAATGCATAAGGAAACCCAAGTAACATTTGCAGTCACTTTTCCTTTGAAAAGTGTGCTTGTGTATTTTTAGTAGTTATTGGGTTTGGTTTTTTTTCTCCTCTCACGCTATTGCTACACCAGGTGCTAGCAGCTTTGGCACTACTCATATTTTGGGCTGGTGACAATGCCTTTCTTTAACGGACTGTCCTGTATTATAGGATGTTTACCAGCATCCTGGCCCTTAGCCACTAAGTGCTAGTAGCCCCCCACTCCCCTATCCCAGTTGTGACAATAAATAAATGTCCTCAGATATTGCTAAAGATCCCCTGGGAAGAAAAAAATCACCCTTTGTCTCTGGCTGGAGGGACTCAGTTGGTTGGAACATCTTCCTATGAACCAAAGGGTCACAGGTTCAATTTCCAGGGTGGAGCACATGCCCTGGTTATGTGTTTGGTAAGCAGTTAGGGCAAAGGCAAGAAGCAACTAATCTGTGCTTCTCTGTCACATGGATGTTTCTCTCCTTTCTCTCCCTCTCTCTCTCCCTCACCCTCTCTGTATACCAATGGGCATGTCCTCCCATGAAGTTCAAACAAAATCAGCCCTGCTTGAAACCCACCACTCTAGACTATAAAACCCACGGTCCTAAGTTCCCCTTTCACCCAGGAACTAGCAGAATGCATGATATCACATTTGCTCCAGAAATAATAGCTGCCATCTTTCAAAACTTGTTTTACCAGAGGGTCATTCTCTAAGTGAGGTAAGTGTCTAACTGCTAGCCTGTACGACCTGAAACTAATGAAATACTAAATGTCAACCAGAATGAAAGCAGAAAATTAATTTAAAAAATCCTGAAATGGATTTCTCCAGGAGGCAGAATGATTTCCTTCTGTGTAATTCTCTGCATCTTGCCAAATGGGTGTAAGTCGTTCTGTGAGACACACCATAAAGGAATGGACAATTCAGTGCCTATGTGAGGCTGTTTGGGACCTAGACAAGCTCCAATCTACAGTCACTCTCATTGGAAGTCCGCAGACCCTCCACCCACAGGACACACTGTCAGGCCAACTTACCTCCTGCCGGCAGCTGTCCCTCCTGAGAAGCATCCTCAGCCCTAACCTTTCTGCCGTCTTCCTTCCCCACTTACTTCATCGACTACTGTTCTAAAGTATTTGCCAGCCCACAGGCTTTCAAATCAGACAGAGAGTGGCATACAATTTCCTTCACAACAGAAATGGTTCAAAGGAAGAAATGGGACCTCTTCCTACTGTGAACAAGAATCTCAAACAAACCGGAAAACATGGATGGAAAGGAACATTCTGACTGCTCGTTTCTTCTCCAATCAAAACCTGAAAGACTCAAAGTTTGAAGAAAAACACAGGGAGCTTTTCCTCACCCAGCATTTCCCTAGTAGAACTTACCAAGTGATGACACGTGGTGGCTCCTCCTCTCTCACGAGGACACCGAGACACTGCAGACAAACGCCTCATGGACCTATGCACCTTACCTCTTGAAACTCTTTTCCTTTTAACTTGAGTTTCTGTTCCAGAGAACATCTGGAACTTTCTGCATTCTGTCGATAAAAGCTCAAATCTTCAGTCAATTTTTTCAGTTTTTGTTCCAATGCAGTATACTAACAACAAATAAAAATGCACAGTAGAAAACAAAGTGTCAAGGAAAGAATTCATATTTCCAACATTAGGAAAATTAGGCCCAAGTTCTGGTTCAATTTAGCATTGTGTTCTGACATTTTTATTTCATAAAATGATGGCTTTAAACTATTAGCTGTATAGGAAAACTACAATAATGATTTCAATACACATAACGTTGCTATTTGGAAAACAGGAGCAAGAATGTAAAGGCTTAGAGTATTGAAATACTTCCTAATGTGCACTATAAAAAAGACCTCAGTGCCTCAGAAGAAAGGTTCATTGAACGTTTCGCTGCATTGTTCACATGAAAATGCAGTGCTGGTCATGGAAGTTACAGGCTGCCAAATAATCAGAGGGTTCCCATTACTCTCAAGGGCTAGTCTGTTTGAGCATAATGCATTCTGTGACAAACTGTAAATACTGTAAGGCTTCTTTCCACAGTGATCTCGCTTTGTCATTTGAAATTTCTGGAGGTTCACAGTGCTGCAGAGAATATCACACCTGGTTTTTAACCAAGCTGTCATGAGCGACACCAAGAACCTTCTTTTGTCCTTTCACAGAGCCATTCTTCCTTAAAATTGTCCTTTAAACATGAACTACATCAAACTTGAGGATGCTCTTGTCAAACTAAATGGAGCCAAGTGGTCTGAAATCTTCCAGTGCTGAAACCCATTCCTCTCTCTTCCCCGTGGTGTCCACATCCTGAAACTGCACCCACAAAACAACTCGAAAAACCCAGGGAGGAGTCAGGGCTGGTCCTGAGGGTGGGAGCGAACTGCCTGGTCCGGAACGAAATGCACCCCAATTGGGCAAATCCCTCTACTAATGTATTCTCCTGAGACTCATCATAGTCCCATTTAGATCTATTACAAATAGTAGGAATGGAACAGAAAATTCACTGGAAAAGAGAACACTATGTAATACCTTGCCAGAATACCAGTCAAATACCAATCATTAACTCAGCAAAGATTAAAAGAACAAGGCTGGTCATAAATGACTACACGGTTATACAAATATCAGAAATTTAAAAATGTCAATTTCAAAACATAAAATATTAACCCAGTGGTTCAAATTAATATCCATTGCCTTGGATATTAAGACACCTTTGTCATTATCCTTCATTTTCTTGAATTTCAAATCACCAAGGAAAAGTAGTACAACAAATTCTTTATAATAGGCATGAATTCAGTAAACACTGATTGTATGCCTGCTAGATGTCCAACAATGTGCTAGGTACTGGGGATACAGCAGTAAACAATTCAGATGAAAGTCAGCGCCCACTAAGACTAGAATTTTGGGTGTCAGCCAATGTGAGGGGGAAAACCCCACAGGTGATGTGGTAGATGACTGAGCTCTTTGCTCCCTCTGCTGGCCCCTTTTCAAACTGCAAGTTATTCCTTGAAAGGATCTCAGAATCAACAATTTTGTTCTTCCTAGAAACAGTGGGTTAAGCAAGAGCTATTTATACTTGATTTAAAGTTTTAGTAGACGCAGCTGCCACCATCAGGGACACGGACAAATGCTAAATGTTTGCAACCAAAGAAAAGAAAGGGGGAAACGATGAGGCATGGAAGTTAAAAAACAGGACTCTGTGGTTGTATTGCCTCAGGTAGAATCTTGAAATTGTCATTTTGAGTGTGTCCCCTTGGGTGAGTTGCTCAATCTGTCTGCCTCAATTTCCTCCTCCATTTAAAGATAGTGATAGGGGGGAGAGAAGATGGCGGCATAGTAGGAGGGAGCAGATTCCACTTCCCTCTACACACGGGAGAAAAACCTGGCTGATCTATGGAAGAACAGAGTAGACAAGGAACAGTAACACAGCATATTTGAGAATAAGAGATCGAAAATTGTAGCGGACATTGAAAAACCAGTCGGTAAGGAGAGTACTTCAGAACAATAGGAGCCTGGAGAGCAGGGCGGCTGAGGTCCCAGCCCAGCGCTCTGCCAAGCCTGCCCCAGGGCTCTAGGGAGGGAGCTGGGTCAGCCACTGCAACTGGCTGGGAGATCTTAGGGGCCACTGAGCGACTGCAGGCCTAGCGAAAGTGGTTGCCCCATGCCAGGTCACTGAGCGACTTTGAACTGAGTTTTCGTGGCGACAGAGAGCTCAGCAATCATAATCACCCTGTCTGCAGACCGAGGTGCCTGTGAAGTGAGACGACTGCATGAAAATAGACACCCACACGGGAACACACACGGTCGCGGAATCATAGGCACTCGAGAAAGCATAGGCGTTGGCCACGGGAGACAGCTGTGGGATCATAGTCGCCAGTGCACGGGCGGGTGCGCGAACCCAGACAGCTTAGGGCCATAGATGCAGGCATGAGATGGCTATGGGAGCATAGGACCTGACCCACCACAGAAAGCTGCACAGGCGCCAACGCAGGCGGCTGCACGCCACCGGAGAACCGAGCTCACACCCATAAACTCGGAGAAGTGTGTGCACACCAGGAGGCTCAGAACGCAGGCTGGAAGTCCTGGGGGGAGAGGCACCGTTCTAACTTTGGCGACCGTATTAACTCTGGGGACCGTAGCACAATGATGACTAAGTACTGAACACAGAGAAAAGCAATACGATCACCCCTCGGCCATTGCAGCCAGGAAGACCAGAAAAACCAGCTCAGCAAGTTTGAAAACAACAAGAGTTTTTGTTTGTTTGTTTGTTTTTGTTTTTGTTTCTTTTCTTTTCGATTTTGGTTTGGGGTTTCTTTTCTTTTCCTTTTTTGTTTGTTTGTTTGTTTTTTGTTTCGCTTTTTTTTCCATTTGTGTGCCTGTCAATATAATTGTTTTTACTTACTACTTCTTTATTATTTTTATCTTCTTTTTTACTCCCCAACTCCTTTTGCCTCTCTTTACTTCTTTCTTGTTTTATTCCCTCTTCCTTTCTTTCCAATTTTATCTCTTCAACCTTCCTCTTTTTTCTTCTTTCTTCTTCTTTCATTTTTCCCCACTCTTCTCTTCTTAAATACCCACAAGGGAGACAAAAAACAAACAAACAAACCTTGAACTGTGAGAAGAAACAGAGCTGGTCCCAAAAAGAGGGTATCCCAGCTGATGAGACAGTGGAAGCTGTGAACAACAGCATATCCAAAGGAGAATCCACCACTGAATCTCACAGGTATTCTACCACAGAAGGTCACACCACAGACCCAGGGAGCCAGAAAAGATCAATTTAAGAAGTTGAGGCTAACAACAAGAGTCTTACAAACAATGAGAAGACAAAGAAACAATTCCCAAAGGAAAGGAAAGGAGGAAGCTCCAGAAAGAATACTAAATGAAACGGAGGCAACTCAACTATCAGATATTGAGTTCAAAGCAATGGTTGTCAGGAAGCTCCATGAGCTCTCAATGAGCTACCAGAAACTACAGGGAAGATATGATGAACTCACTGCAAACTATATCAACATGAAAAAGGAAATAGAAACTATCAACAAGGGCCAAGAGGAAATGAAAATACAGTTTCTGAACTGAAGAACACGGTAGAAGGAATGAAAAGAAGAATCAATGAAGCAGAAGATCGGATCAGTGAGTTGGAGGACAAAATATAAAAAAACACCCAGAATGAGCAAGATAAGGAAAAGAAGTTCAGAAAGAATGAAGAGCCTTTAAGAGAAATGCAAGACAACATGAAATGAAATAATATCTGTATAATAGGGATACCAGAAGGAAAAGAAGAGCAAGGGATAGAAAACCTATTTGAAAAAGTAATGATGGAAAACTTCCCGAATTTGGTGAGAGAAAAAGCCACACAAATTCAGGAAACACAGAGAGTCCCAATCAAGAGGAACCCAAAGAGGCCCACTTCAAGACACATCATAATTAAAATGGCAAAATTCCAAGACAAAGAGAGAATCTTAAAGGCAGCAAGGGGAAAAAAAAGAACTAACATACAAGGGAGCCCCAGTAAGACTAGCAGCTGACTTCCCAAAGGTAAGGCTCCAAGCCAGGAGAGAATGGCAAGAAATATTCCAAGCAATGAGAACCAAAGGCCTGCAACCAAGACTACTTTATCCAGCAAGGCTTTCAATCAAGATAGAAGGCCAAATAAGGAATTTTCCAGACAAAAGAAGTCTAAAAGAATACACCTCTACCAAACCAATTCTGCAAGAGATACTAAAGGGACTGCTTTAAGGGACGAAAGGAAAAGACAGAGAGAGAAAGAAAGAGAGGAACACAGGTACAAAAATGGCATTAAATAAATACCTATCAATAATAACCTTAAATGTAAATGGATTAAATGCTACAATCAAAAGACATAGAATAGCTGAATGGATAAGAAAGCATGATCCACACATATGCTGCCTACAAGAGACCCATGTCAGGACAAAAGACCTGCACAGACTCAAAGTGAAGGGCTGGAAAGAAGTTTTCCAAGCAAGTGGACAGGAAAAAAAAAGCTGGGGTAGCAATACTCATATCAGACAAAATAGACTTCAAAAGAAGAGCCATAAAGAGAGACCCAGAAGGTCACTTCATAATACTCAAGGGAAGAATCCACCAGGAAGACATAAACATTGTAAATATATATGCACCCAACGGAGGAGAACCTAAATACATCAAGAAAATCTTAGAGGACTTCAAGAAAGATATTGACTGCAACACAATTCTAGTAGGGGATTTTAACACCCCACTGTCAAAAATGGACAGATCTTCCAAACAAAATATCAACAAAGACATTTTGGCATTGGACACAACTCTAGAGGAAATGGACATAACTGATATCTATAGAGCCCTTCATCCCAAAGAAACTAAATACACTTCCTGTTCAAATGCACATGAAACATTTTCAAAGATACATCACATGATAGGATGCAAAACAAGCCTCAACAAACACAATAAAATTGAAATCATACCAAGCATTTTCTCTGACCACAAGGGACTGAAAGTAGAAACCAACCCCAAGGGAAAAACCCCAAACTTCAAAATCATGAAGATTGAATAGCATGCTATTAAACAATGAATGGGTCAAGAATGAAATTAGGGAGGAAATCAAAAAGTTTCTGGAAACAAATGATAACGAGCTCACATAGACCCAAAATTTATGGGACACAGCAAAGCTAGTCCTAAGAGGGAAGTTTGTAGTGATACAGGCCTACCTAAAAAAGATAGAAACATCTCAAACAAACAACCTAACCCTACGCCTACAAGAACTTGAGGATCAACAACAAAGACAGCCCAGAGCAAGTAGAAAAAAGGAAATAACCAAGATCAGAGCAGAATTAAATGACATAGAGACTAAAAGCACAATTCTAAAGATCAATGAATCCAGGAGCTGGTTCATTGAAAACATCAACAAAATCGACAAGCCTTTAAGCAGGCTCATCAAGAAAAAAAAAGAGAGGACTCGAATAAACACAATCAGAAATGAAAGAGGAGAGATTACAACTGACACCACAGAAATACAAAGGAGTGTAAGAAATTACTATGAAGAAGTGTATGCCAAGAAATTGGAAAACCTAGATGAAATGGACAAGTTTCTAGAAAAATATCATCTTCCAAAACTCAGTGAAGAAGAAACAGAAAGCCTGAACAGACTAATAACAGCTGATGAAATGGAAGCAGTAATCAAAAAACTCCTGACACACAAAAGCCCTGGACCAGATGGTTTCACAGGAGAGTTCTACAAAACATTTAGGGAAGAGCTAACCCCTATCCTTCACAGACTATTCCAAAACATTCAAAATGATGGAAGACTCCCAAACTCTTTTTAGGAAGCCAGCATCGATCTAATCCCAAAACCAGATAAAGACACAACAAAGAAGGAGAACTTCAGGCCAATATCTCTGATGAACATAAATGCTAAAATCCCCAACAAAACATAGGCAAACCACATCCAACAATATATTAAAAAGATCATGCACCATGACCAAGTGGGATTCATCCCAGGGATGCAAGGATGGTTCAACATTCGCAAATCAGTAAATGTAATTCATCACATAAACAAAAGCAAAGACAAAAATCACATGGTCATATCAATAGATGCAGAAAAAACATTTGATAAAGTAAAACACCCATTTATGATAAAAACACTCAGCAAAGTGGGAATAGATGGAGCAGGCCTCAACATAATAAAGGCCATATCTGAGAAACCTACAGCCAACATCATACTCAATGGGCACAAACTAACATCTTTTCCACTAAGATCAGGAACAAGACAAGGTTGTCCACTTTCACCACTTCTGTTCAATATAGTATTGGAAGTCTTAGCCACAGCGATTAGACAAGAAAAGGAAATAAAAGGCATCCAACTCGGAAAGGAGGAAACAAAATTATCATTGTTTGCAGATGACATGATAGTGTACATAGAAAATCCTATAGACTCAGCTAAAAAACTGCTCGACCTAATAAATGAATTTGGCCAAACAGGCAGATACAAAGTCAATATCCAGAAATCAAAGGCATTTTTGTATACCAACAATAAAACAACAGAAGCGGAAATCAAGAAAAAAAATCCCATTTGTGATAGCAAAAAGAAAAATAAAGTACCTAGGAATAAACCTAACCAAGGAGGCAAAACCCCTGTATGCAGAAAACTACACGACACTGAAGAAAGAAATCAAGGAAGACACAAACAAACGGAAACACATACCGTGTTCATGGATCGGAAGAATTAACATCATCAAAATGTCCATACTTCCCAAAGCAATTTACAGATTCAATGCAATACCTATTAAAGAACCAATGGCATATTTCACAGACATAGAACAAACACTTCAAAAATTGATATGGAACAATAAATGACCTAGAATAGCTGCAGCAATCTTGAGAAAGAAGAGCAAAGTAGGAGGGATCACAATACCTGATACCAAACTGTATTACAAGGTCACTGTAATCAAAACAGCCTGATATTGGCATAAAAACAGGCACCTGGACCAGTGGAATAGAATAGAAAGCCCAGAAATAAACCCAAGTCTCTAGAGTCAATTAATATTCGACAAAGGGGGCAGCAACATAAAATGGAGTAAAAATAGCTTCTTCAACAAATGGTGTAAGGAGAACTGGAGAGCTATATTAAAAAAAAAAGAAAAGGAATTTGAGCACCAACTTACACCATACACAAAAATAAATTCAAGGTGGATAAAAGATTTAAATATAAGCCGTGACACCATTAAAGTCCTAGAGGACAATATTGGCAGGAAAATCTCAGATATTCCACGAAGCAACATTTTTACTGATATGTCCTCTAACACAAGGAACATAAAGGAAAGAATAAACAAATGGGCTCTCATCAAAATAAAAAGCTTCTGCACGGCCAAAGAAACAGTATTAAAATAAAAAGAGAACCGATGGTGTGGGAAAACATATTTGCCAATGATACCTCAGACAAGGGTGTAATCTCCCAAATATACAAAGAACTTACACGACTCCGCTCTAAGAAGACAAGCAACCCAATTAAAAAATGGGCAAAAGACTTGGGCAGACACTTCTCCAAGGAGGACATACAGAAGATCCAGAGACACATGAAAAGATGCTCGATATTGCTAGCTATCAGAGAGATGCAAATTAAAACCACAATGAGATACCACTTCGCACCGGTCAGAATGGGTGTCATAAACAAAGGAACAAACAGCAAGTGTTGGAGAGGTTGTGGAGCAAAGGAGACCCTAGTGCACTGTTGGTGGCAGTGCAGACTGGTACAACCACTATGGAAAACAGTATGGAACTTTCTAAAAAAACTAAAAATGGATCTACCTTTTGACTCAGCAATTCCACTACTTGGATTATACCCTAAGAACCTTGAAACACCAATCCAAAAGAACTTATGCATCTCTATGTTCATAGCAGCACAATTTACAATAGCCAAGTGTTGGAAGCCACCTAGGTGCCCATCAGTAAATGAATGGATCAAAAAACTGTGGCACATTTACACAATGGAATTCTATGCTGCAGAAAGAAAGAAGGAGCTCCTACCCTTTGTGACAGCATGGATGGAACTGGAGAGCATTATGCTAAGCAAAATAAGCCAGGCAGTGAAAGACAAATACCATATGACCTCACCTTTAACAGGAACCTAATCAACAAAACAAAGAAACAAGCAAAATATAACCAAAGACACTGAAATTGAGAACAGGCTGACAATCACCAGAGAGGGGAGGGGAGGGAATTTCAGGGGAAAAGGGGAAGGGTTTACAGGAACAAGTATAAAGGACACATGGACAAAAACTATGGGGGGTGGAAATGGGAGGGAGGTAGAGAGGGCTGGGGTGGCGGGCTGGGGTGGGAATAAAAGACAGAAAGCTGTACAAGATCATCAATTAAAATAAAACATAAGGATGGAAGAAAAAAAGTTTTAAAGATGACATCCACATATTGCGGATGCACAATGACGTCAGAGTAGCTGACCACTAGATGTCATGATGTGCCATAACATTCTAAATGAGCACCCAGGGCTCAAGTCCCTGAATATCTGCAGCACAGGACCCTGACACTCAGCGTTCTGGGCGTGAGGCTGTCACCTGTACACTGTGGGTGGTGAACTCCAGGCTTCCACAAGCCCTAAGACTTTGTTTCTATGTGACTTCATCAGCTTTGTGTCCAACGTGGCTCATAAATGCTTGGGAAAGAAGCATACCGGACACAGCAGATGTTCATGAAGAATATGGCATTGATTTTGGTTCAGTGAGCTCCATTTCACTTAGCAGGTGATTCTAATGGTAATTCAGGGAAGAGCATAAACAGCCCACAACTTGACATCAGCAACAGATTTGACCAGGCCATATTGTCCTTACAGGCAAGACAGGGAAAGGTAGACAGAATTTTTAGTTAGGTGGATTGTAGCTCAGGGAAAAATGAAATCCATAAAGCACTGAATGAACAAGTTTGAAGAACCTGGAGGGATGACTAAGAGAAAGAAAGCAGAGCTGTGGCCTCAGCACTCAGCACCATCTTACTCAAATATCAGGATTCATGATGCAGTCAGAAGAGACTTCAGCAGGCATGTAAGCTAGAACAAAGACTCAGTGTTCTTGTCACATCAAACTGACAACACAAAATGTGAAAGGGTAAGTGTGATTCTTATCCAGGGGAAAGACTGAGCTAGTGGGAATGCAACTGAGAATGAGCTTAGTGGACAAAGAGCTCAGTGTAACAGTAACTACTAATATCAGTATAAGTTCATCTGTCCCAAGCACTATGTTAAACCTTCATGGAAATTCCTGCAATCTCTACAACAATCCTATGACACAGGCTTCATTAACATCATTTTATTGATTAGGCAACTGAGGCTCAGAACAACATCCAAGTGGGATGCTGCTCTAAGGAACAATACAACTGGGATGTGGGAGAGTCAGAACTCAAATCCAAGTCTTTCTAACTTGCTAAACCAACTCGACGGCACAAGATGATACATATATTGATGAACGCCGGCCACGGTCCCTTTGACGCCCCCCCCCCCACTGCACCCTTATCCATCTGATTGGTCCTTCTCAAGAACTGCTCTGTGCAAAGCACTGCACTAGCAGAATGTCTGAAAATGAACCCCCACTACCACATCGAGAGAGACAAAATGGATGTGCATTTCCCTACACCTCCCATCAAGAACAACTAGAAACTCTGGCCATTACATCAAAACAGGCATAAGAAAGCTCTAAAAGGAGAGGAGACTGATTGACTGCAGACTTCTGGCCCAGGGGGAACACTTCACTGATACTAATAATACCCTGAGGCAGTACCTTCCAGGAAAGCCCAGGAAAGCAAGACATTCTCAGAAAAAGGAATACTAAGGCAATCTGTGGCCCACAGAAGTGTTAAGGGAAGTTTTCTAAATAGGAAATGCTGAAAGGGAGAAGTTGGAAAGGAACTGGGAAAGAAGAGGAAGGGAGTATATATCAATATAATAGGCATTCATTCCTTCCCTTCTTCACTTGACAGTTGAAGCAAAAGTGAAAATGATGTCTGATATGATTCCACGTATATGTAGAGAAATACTTAAAATTCCATTAGAAATAGAGAAAGATAACGAATGAATAGACAAGTAAATTTTCTATACTTTGTTAGAGCTGGTAGAATGACAACACCAATAGACTGTGATAAACTGTGTGCACTCATGATGGAATGTTTAGAAAATCACTGGAAAGGCTCTCCAAAAAGTACATTCAGAAACACTATAGCTAAACAATAATGGAATTTCTAAATGCGTGCAACTAACCCTCTGGAAAGCAGGAAGAAAGAAAACAGATGGAAAGAAAAGAAATAGGAAACAAAAAATAAGATGGCAGACTTAGGCATGAACTATCAATGATTACATTAAGTGCAAATAGTCTAAATTCACTAATGAAAAGAAAGATGGTCAAAGAGTGGATTAAAAATATACCCAAATGTAGGCTGTCTACATCAAACTCATTTCAAGTATAATAATATAAATAGGCTGATAGTAAAAAGACAGAAAGAAATGTATCACAGCAACATTAATCAACAGAAAGCCAAAGTGGCTATATTACTATCAGATAAGGTAGACTTCAGAATACAGGAAATTGCCAGAGACACCAAGGGTACTATACAAGGATCAAACCACCCAGACTACATAGCAAACCTAAATGTATATGCACCTAACAATGGAGCTACAATGTATGGGAAGGAAAAGCTGATAAAACTGAAAGGAGAAATAAGCAAATGAACAATTGTGGGGTGCTTTCAACATCCCGGTCTCAACAACTGATAGACCTAGACAGAAAATCAGTAAGCGTTTGGAATTCAACAATACCATCAACCAACAGGAGATAATGTGTTCTAGAACACTCGACCCAATGACAGTATGCATTTTTTCAAAGTGCCCATGAAAGATGTATCAAATCGACCATATCCAGGGCCATAAAACAAACCTGAACAAATTTTAAATCCTGGGGATCCTAGAGTATGTTCTCTGCACATAATGGAGTCAAATGAAAAATCATGAATGGAAAGAGGAAAATCACCAAACACTTGGAAGCTAAACAAATTATTTCTAAAAACTACATGGGTCCAAGGAAAAAATGTTAAATGCATTGAACTGAAGAAAAAGTAAAATACAATATATCCAAATTGCAGAACATGGTTAAAGCAGTATTGAGAGGGAAACTGATAGCATTAAATGCCTCCATGAGAAAAGAAGAAAAGTCTCACATGAACCATCTAAATACCCCACTTCAACAACCTAGAAAAACAAGACAAAAATGAATCAAAGCAAGCAAATGAAAATAATCAAACAAAAATCAATGACACTGAAAACAGAAAAATAAGAGAAGCAATGAACGAACGAGCTGATTTGTTAGAAAATCAATAAAAGAACAATGAAACTGGCAAATCTCTAGGAAGACTGACAATGAGAAAAAAGAGGAGACACAAATGTCAGTGTACCACCTGACACACAGGCATCAAAAAATAAGGAAATACTGCAAAAATCTCCACATACATGAATTTGACAATTCAAGTGAAATGAATGATTTCCCTGAGAAACACAAACGATCTCAGCTGATTCAATATGCAGCAAGTCATTTTAACACCAATGTCAATATTTTAAACTTGAATTTGTATTTTTAACACTCTCAAAACAGAGATCTCAAGGCCTAGATGGTTTCATGGAGAATTCTACAAAATGTATAAAGAAATAACACAAACTCTACGCAATCTCTTTGAAACAGAGAAGAGGAGGAAACATTTCCCATTTTATTTTCCAGAATTAATGTTATTGTCATGATCTCTGATACAAATACCAAAGACAAAAAGAAAAAAGAAGAAGATTGCTGACCAATATGCCCCATGAATATAGACACAAAAATCCTTAAGAAATTATTAACAAATAAAGTTCAGAACTATATCAAAAGAATTATACACCATGGCAAGTAGTGCTTATTCCAAGGATGCAAAGCTCCTGCAAATACTTAAAAAGCAATAGTGACAAGGCATTATTCCATAAAAATAAGTGCCAATCTTTGATTATCTTAAAATGCAGAAGATTATTTATTTTACAAGACAGAGAAATTCTTCCTACAAAAATAAATTGGACATAGAGGTAAGTGTAGATACTACATTGGATTTTACCTTCTGCCTTAGAAATTTCTAGAGTTTATTGGGAGTCAATTTCTCAGGTCTGACAGGATTAAGTTTGCAAGTTTCTCTGTGATTCTGACAATGAGCCAAGTGTGAGAACCCCACAAACAAGAGGATGCCTGGAGAAAAGATCTCACTGCATCAAGAGCAGAGGGAAGGAGGTCACAGGAAGAGAAGCTTGGCAAGGGTATCGCAGAAGGAGAGTATGCCAAGCAGAAGGAGCCTGGGCTCAGAGAGAGATGAGGTTCAGGACACATCCAATAAGTATGGGTGGTCCTAGAAGATCATTCCTTTTTCCCTGCACTTGTCCTCAATACACCATGCTGTCTGTGACCTCTGTATCAGTGTCCCACCCCCATTAGGATGAAGTTCCATGAGGGCAATGACTGTTGTCTGATCCCTCACTGCTCCATCCCCAGGTACAGAAGAGCGCCTGACACATTGAGCAGTCTAGCGTGTTTGTCAAATCAGTCCGCGAACAAGTGAATAGGGAACATAGAACAGCAGAGAGATAGGTCGGTGCCGAAGCAGCAACCCTTCCCCCACGCCCCCCACCCCCAAAAAATAAGATAACCCTTCAATGACAGGCCTTTGTTGGAGCTTTAAGATTAAGTACATACTGGATCTCAAGATTAGATCAATTGATTACACTCTATCATAATTCTAAAAATCTTTTAAAGCTCCATGACTTTAAGTCTCTTCCATGGGCCAGACAGAAAATGTGCCAGGTGCTGCATATCCATGACCTTAAACCTTCACCTTCTGAGATGTCAGAGGTGAGGGATCTGCTCAAGTCCCTTGACTGGGAAATAGTCAGTCCAGGACTTACCCCTCATCTCCCCAGCTCTAAAAGAACCTACTAGTTCTATGGCACCAATACTGCCTAGAATACCTGAAAAAGGTTCATTGTACTATTTCCCTCATCAACTGAATCATCAAGTTATAGTTTCTCAGAAACTGCATGGACAAAAGTGGGGATTTTGCAAATACTCATGAAAAGTCAAGTACCTTGGATAATGTCTGGTCATACTGTGCTGTCAGTCCAGCCCTACTTTTATCCAAAACTTTCTCTTTTTCACTTAATTCCATTTTTGCTTTGTCCTGTTGGAGCTGGAGTTCTGGCCGCTGATTCACTTGGACTTGCGTTTCTTTCTCTTGTCCTGGCCATCGTAGTTCCAGCTCACCGGCCTGGCTCCTTGGCTCTTAAATAGCAAACAAAACCCGCACTTCCATTAACATCTGCTTTCCACATCAAATTTACAACTACATTCAGATTGTATTATTTATGTTCCTCTGCTCTGAAATCTTTGATCAGACAAATAGAAGTCAAGACACATTAAACACAGGAGCTACTCTTACTGGATTTACTTTCAAACTGTAGTTTCCATAGTTATTATTTATACCCATGCATCCTGTAGAAAGCAGGAGAAACCAATTCTCTTGTTATCACAGAAAACTTGGGAAAGAAAATGCTTTCCTAAAATTGTGAATATTATCAGATTGAGGCTGCAAAAATGCATCACCTATAAAACCTTTATTTCCATCACCACTTGGTTTCACGCTGGCAGACTAATACTTGTTTTCTGCAGACACCAAAGAAATAAGTGATGAGCAGTGAAAACCTCACCCTCCCACCTCTTCCAGTACTTTTATCTTCCAGTACAGATTAAGGCAGCGGCAACCTTCTCTACTGCCAAAGTTCACCACCAATTTTTTTCTTGATGTTCCCCCCATGTACACATAGCATTGGTTCCAAAGGTACTGACAGTTGGAGAGTTCTCACCAGTGAACACTGATGGTCATTTTGGATATATCATTGCACTGGAAATGATCCTAATCTGCAGAGTAGAGTCCAAACACCACCTGGTACCCTTGGCTGTCAGCTGCAGCCTGGGACAGTGGCCAAGGTCACAGGTTTGCTCCCAGATGGACAAGCTGGCTGCACAGAGCACAGCTGTTCTGCACACACATGCCACACCTCTGGCCCAAAGTGGCCAGGACACAGGTTTGTTTCATGGGGCACAGAAGGAGCCGGAGGAGAAGGGTGAGGAGTGTCAATTGTAACCAAGCTACTCACCCTGCTTCTGGAAGGACAAGTCAAAGGCATTCATCCTACCTTGGAAAGCTTCAAGGTCCCAGCTTATCAGGACAAATAAAGGTACCCTCCAAAATTGTCATATCTGTTCTCATTCTCACAAAGACAGTATTTCCATATCAGCATCCTGGGATGCTGACTACGGATGTGGCTAACAAAACCCATAGGCACTTTCTAGGACTAAAAATCCTTGGAATGACATCTCAAATTACCTCAGGAAAATGCCAACCTGATTGAGCTCAAAACATTACCTTGACTCTGGGCGTTTTGTTGATCCAAAAGTTGAGAACTGCTAGAATTAACAAAGAAGCTGCTCTCAGCACCTCTTTGCCCTACTTGCAAAGTTGATGTACTACTCGGAGTCACTTCCAGTTTCTGGAGGAAGTGAGTTGCAGAGTAACCTCTCCTAATGGGAGTCTGTAGAGCATCAGAAGAAAGGGGACTTGGGATGTGTTCTTGTTGCCATGGGAACAGAGATTTGGAGGCCTGGTGTCCGCTGATGTTCAGGTGTTTCATGGTGTTTTGTGGAATCACCTGGCTGGCTTTCTGTAAAGACAGAAACTCTTTAGCATCCTTTAGAAATCATAGCATTCAGGACTCTTTTCAAGTAGAACATAAAGCTCTGTCAGCAGGTTAGCATTCCCACTGGGTACCGGGAAAGAACTTTCATCAAGTCAAGGGAACTATCAAGTCCCAAAGCCCAGTGAGATTTTGTTACGGTCAGACTTCAGCATTGAAGGGTTAAGCCAGCACTGCTGAGGCCCAATCTGTTCCTTGTAGGCTGATTTTTTTGTATGTTTTCCCTGCATCCCTCAAGTACTCCATTAAACACACGAGTGCCAATTTGAATCATGAAATTTGCTTTTCCTTTGCCTGCCCTTTGTCACCACCAAACCACCACCCTCTGTAGCTTTGCACAAAGGGAATCAAAATTCAATATCAGCCCTGGCTGGTGTGGCTCAGTGGCTTGGGTGCTGGTCTGGGAATCAAAACGTCACTGGTCCAATTCGCAGTCAGGGCACATGCCTGGGTTGTGGGCATCTGAGAGGCAACCCATCACTCTATGTCTCACACATGGAGGTTTCTCTCTCTCTCTTCTCCCCTCCCTTATCCTCTCTCTAAAAGTAAATGAATGAAATCTTTAAAAAATTTTTTGTATTGACCTACAGAACTCTTTCAAGAATCTCACTTTCTCCCATACCACGCCCCACCGAATGTCCTATTAGGTATCTTATGTTACATAATAGACAGTTGTGGATTTTCTGATGCCTTGAATTCTTCTCTTTTTCTTCCCACCTGCATTCTGACAAGACACGGCTGGAGGTGCTACATTTCATTCTTTACCTAAGTGCTTTTCCTGCCACAGGGAGAGGTTTAACATTTCTGGACTCACGTTCTTCCACTAAATACTTCTGGGAACCAAGGACAGGGGCAGAATTGGTACAAATGACTTAATGGGATAACAAAGCACAAGGTAATTCTAGGTCAAAGCAAAGAAATTATTGTTTAATGTTTATTCATCATGATAAGCAATGCTTTTGTCATCCATGAAAATCCTGCTGACTGCAAAACAAGGGTTCAGGGCACAAAAGGAATTGAAATTGTTCAATCTCTAATGCGGGGTTTTGAGCCTGAATTTTTACTTATTTGCTTGGAACTGTGCCTTCCTTCCACTCTTTGTGAAATTGTGTCATCTTATCAAGTTCTTGTTTAACAGAAATACACCATTAAAGCCCACGTGGATTTTTTTAAACAGATAATATTATGGGAGTACACATGTAATGGAAAATTCTATAGATACCAGGCATTTTCAGAGTCAGTCCCCACACAAGAAGGAGGGGTTTCTGAAACATGCATTTTGATTATTTTGTTGACATTAAGCAAATATCTTCATCCACCTCTCTCTGCTCATTCATGCACATCAAAATGGAGTTGAAAACCCTTGTCAGCAACTTAGTTAAAGGAACTGGGGAGATGATGGAAAACATTCCCCTTGAAATAAGAGTTTCAGAAATAAGGATCCTCAGAACCCATGTTCCTGGCAGCAATCACCACAATCCATCAGAAAAACTGCATAGGGAGCCATTTCCTCCAGGTGACAAAGCCAGTGTCAGGAATGAGTGTGGCCTGACACCATACAAACAGGTTAATTATCATTAGCTCTTACTAGGGAAAGAAATATATTGCTGCAGTTTCTCTGGAACTTGAGGAACATTTAATATTTAGGGATAAAGGTATCTCCCCACTCTATTTTATTCACTCATTGCCTCCTTCTTAAATTAAGAAATATCATAGCCCGCCCTGGCTGGGTGGCCCAGTTGATTGGAGTGTTGTCCCATTCACCAAAAGGTTGCAGGTTCAGTTCCCAGTCAGGGCCCATACCTGGGCTGCAGGTTTTATCCTGGTCAGGGTGTATAATGGACAGCAATAGATGGAGAGACTGGGGGCGGATGGGTGAGAAAGAAAGAGGGTAGGGGGAAGGAAGGAAAGGAGGAAGGAAAGAAATATCCTAACCAATATATGAGGAACTTTATTTTTTCAGTGTAAGAAAAATGTACCAGCTCTATATCAAGCAGATTTTTCTCTGCTGCTGTTGCAGCCTATATGAGAGCACTTTCTCAACTGCATACTGCTATAAGGCCTATAATTAACTTACTTTTGCCTGCAAGCCTTTCACCTCTGCCTCTAATCTTTTCAGTTCTTTGACTTCTTTATTATATTTTTCTTTTCCATCTTCACATTTGGAACCTAAACACAGATGAGGAGATACAGATTTACTTTGATCACTGCCTTTGTCAACACACAGACTAATCATTACAATAGGTAGTTCAGAAATGTGTATCTTAGTACAGCAGAAAGAACCCTTCAGTTAGGGCAACAGACATCGGTCAAATCCTCCAAAGATCAAAATCCATGGAAACAAAGGTCTTTTGAATGTTCAGAAATGGAATTTTTTTGAAACACACCATGGAAAGTTAAAGTGAAAAGCATAGGCTGGCCAATAAGTCTGCTTCTTTGAATGAGTTTCTACAGAAATCCAGAAAATGCTGGCAAGAGGAAAGACACAGAAGTCATTGAGGTCTCTGAAAATGGCTACCAGAAAGTTTCATGGCAGGATGCATTTTTCTAAGACATGAGCTAAGTTTTTAATCTTTCCCTAGAATTGGTCCAAGCAACTTGGTGAAATTTCTAAATGTAAGGAAAATAAATTCAGTGAAAACTATGGTCTTACTAATCTGATGGCTCAATAGAGTTCAACAGATGTTCCAATGTACAGGTTACAGCAAGTAGTTGCATTTTTTGAGTGCCCAGATTAGAAATTGAACTGAAAGCTGAAATAATTCATTTCTTTGGCAGAACTGAAATCTCACTAGAAGAACTATAGACATGAAGGGAAAACTCCTTACCGCTATAGAACTGCCTTGGTGTTATTGGAGTTGTAAACAGTTTTTGTGGTGTGTTACATGCACTCCCAGAGACATCTGCAGGCCGTGCAGCTTTTTGGCTTCTTTCAAGTTCAGATTTATAGCTGTTAGAAAAGGACACGAGAGCATGGCAAATCAAAGCAAAAGTGACAGAACAGCAACACCATACTGTTCCCAGAGAGGTATAAGCTTACGAAATTCAACATGTCAGACCTTTCACCACATCATTTACCCAATACCCATGTGACAGACATAAACTGAGTGACCTGTCTTTAAAGGGACTTGGACTATATAGGAAAACAGACATAAACCAATAATTACAATGTCATGAAGGCTACAATGAACATCTATAACCACACAGAGTCCAAGAAAGAGTTGGGTGGTTGGGGATATCTTCCAAATCAATTTTATGTTCCAAGCCACAGAGAGAAACAGGGATATAAAAGAACCCAGAACCTCAGAAACATAGGAAAAATTTCTAATTCCTGAAGCATGGGTTAAAAAATTCACAGGACTAGATGGCATTACTTCTGTTATGAAGTTATAACAAAGCACAGACTTGATCTATGTACCATGGATTGTATTTATTTATTTATGTATTTGTTTGTTTGTTTATTGTATGTTTGCAGGTAACAGTTTTAAAACATACATGATAATCAAGTTATCATAATGCAGAAATATATGGCTGAAAACATTTACGAAGAAGTGGGGGAAGTCAGCTATATATTGTACATATGTACAGAATATCCCTACCATTTAAGTTCTGAACACGTTCAGAATCAAACAACCTAGAAGAAGATTCAATTCTTGCAGGTCTCCAATGTCTGACTTTAGCTTAACACGGAAATATAATGAACACCCTATTAGAATGGCTAACGTGCACCATTCTGTTTGGCATGCATGCAGTCCTCCGAGGAGAGAGTGAAGACAGCGCCTGAGTGTCCCAGCTACCAGTCTGGATGAATGTTTCTATGTTATCTTCTTGGTCCTCAGACTTCTGCACAATTTGACTTTCTGGCATTTCTGGTCCTTTGGCTTTTCAAATCTGTTGTTGTCATTCTTTTGGTCCTGCGAGGAGGCAAAGTGTATCCACCTATGCCTCCATCTTGGTGGAAGTCTTGCAGATGAATTCTGAAGGGTCTTGAAAAATTGGTGTTTCATTTCCATCTCAACATTCAACTTTTACCCCTCCCGCTTTCCCTATTCTTTCATTAAAAAATAAAAGTCTATTTGTTATAAATAGTAAATAAAAGGATACACCACTAGCATTTTTTAATAAAAAATTATTTCTCTTTTCTGTTAGAGACAAAAACACAAACCATTACTACCATAAAAACACTAAAATAAACTGTTTTTGACTAGATTTGGTGCAATGAAGTTGCCAAAATTCACAGGTTTTGATCAATCTTTCAAATGCTCCAACCAAATTTGGTCAAGACGTTCTTCAAACATAGTCAGTGGCTATCGATGGAAGAAAGAACCTCCTGCCCTGCACTGGAAGGTCATCAGTGACAATTTCAGCTCTATACTCAACAGTTTTTGTGGTCTCGTTTTTGTACTCTTTAAAGGTTCTTACACTAAAGACAGCAACACTCTTAATGTTACAGTCTGAAGTTGTATAGCTTATAAACTTTTAGGAACATCTATATCCACATTAGAAAATAAGAATATTTCAAACTGAATGTGTTACAGGGGTTTCCTAACCCTGTGAGGATGGTGGCAATGGATAACAACGATACTAGTAATGCTGACATTTAACAGTTGCTCTGAGCCATGTACAACCCTGCGCATTGTAAAACTGCCAAAGTATTGCTACCAAATGGCACTTTGCGATGAAATACAGGAATGTATGCAAAAGTGTCCTGTCCTAAAATGTTAAAAATACAAACGTTTCTGTCTAATTTATGAAAACTAATATTTCTAAAACCAGCAGCCAAGATATGCTTTCGAAAGAAATGAATATTTCAGCATACTGAGGGGAGCTTACCACTTCCCTCACACCTGTTGTTTAAAATGAATGACTAGCATTCATTCATTCCACGAATATTTGAGGACCCACAATTGCCAGATGCTGAGGATACAGTGACCACATTCCTGTTCTCATGGAATGTGGCAGGGCAGATAATTAACAAGAAAACAAAACACTCCACGAGATACAAGTGGATTCCTAACATGCAATTGACAGATAGCCACCTTCCTACATGGATAGCAAACAAAAGAAGAAAAAGATCTCTGAGCCTAAGAAAGCATCAACTGAATGTAATGTGGAATCCTAGGTCATATCCTGGAACAGAAAAAAGACATTCCTGGATTCAAATCCTCATGGACTCCCTAGGTCAGCACTGAATCAATGTTTACTTCTCCTTTCGTCATTGTGCTTGGGTTGTATAAATGTTAACAGTTGATTCTGTAAGTCTACAGTCATCTGAAGTCTCCTTTTTCAAATTTATGGGTGTGCATTTACAGACTCCACAATGGAACAATTTCCTAAAGTACTTTTTGATTTTAGCTTCTATCATTCCCATTATTTGGAAAAAACTCCTCTCTTAGAACAAGAAGATACCATTCAGAACCTAGCAGTGTTTAGGCCTCACTAAATTTATTTTGATAATGTCTCTAGTGTTTTGGAAGTGGAAAAGTAGTAAGAAGCACTTTTTTATTGCTTCAATAGGTCACTGAAATTGGCAAATTGACTAAGGAATGGTTAAGCTCCCTCTCAGATGGAAATCTCTGGAGGAACTTCTTCTTGACTTTGCTTCCCTCCCTCCATTTCCAGCTCAGATGCCACCACCCAGGACTTTGATCACTCTCTTCCCAATATCCTCAATCCTTCCATGTCTTCTGTCCGATAACCCTGACCAAAAACAATTTTAAATCAATCCTCCTGTTCACCTTCTCAGCATTTATATTCCAAACGCTAAAGAAAACTAAATTATACAGCTCTGTAGATGGATCCCACTAGAAATTCCTTTCTGGTCTCCAACCCCAACAGGATTGAGGACAGTTTTGGTCTTATTTACTATGATATCATACTGTAGCACAATGCTGGTTCATGAAACTTAATGAAAATAGACAGAATCAATGAATGAAGTGAGGAGCCATTCAACAAATTTCTATAGCACTGAGTGTTGCACTGATAGGACTCAAGCATGTCACAATCAATTTTCCTTTAGGGCATTCTTTTCCCCACTGAAAAAAAATTGCATTGCATAATAATTACATCATTCAAGGAAAAATTAACGCATCTCATGAATGTACACACATATCCATTTAAACACTTTCAAACAATTACCTCTTAAGTTCCTGTTCCAATTTCTCTGTTTTTCTGGCTGAACTCAGTTGTCCTTCTTGGATATTCACTTGTGACTCCTTGACTTGAAGTTCATGAGAAATCTTCTGCTTAGCCTTCTCCAGGTTTTCACATGTTTCCCTCAAGCTTCGATTCTCCCTCTGAAGGGTTGTGTCCTCCAATTCTTCATTCTCAACCTCCTGGGGGTTGTTCAAAAGGAAAGAGTTCTCTTACTCATGAATTTACCACGTATTCTTCGTAAAACTGAGCCTAACATGGATGATCCATTTTGTGAGAGAGGGCTGTAATCACCCAGATATCAACGCCTGCTGAGTGCAGATATTTCTAGGACCTCACTTTAAAGTCTCTAGAGAGTAAAGTTCTACAAAGGCACGTATTGTTTATATTTGCTGAGGCCTACACATACCCATCCTAGAAACAGAGGTTTTAGTATGCTTTCAAGAATTCAGAAATAAATACAAATGAAAATAAGCCTTGTAAATCTCCCTTTACAGCTCTTTCTCCAGTTGGAATGCTAAAGCCAGTATGTGTAAGGAACTGGAAAGTCCTCCCACTAGCAAAGACCTTCTAGAAGCAGTGACTGTATCGCTACTATACTGGTTCATGAAGTGGTAAGAAGGAAGCACTGTTACAGTTTTCCTTTACCAGTCCTGAGGAGATGATGTCTGGGAATCCCTAGGGGAGAAGCCTACTCTCAAAAAGTGACAACCATTTAGACCCCAAAGTGTTCTATATTATCCCCTCCACAATACTAGCAGGTAAGCAGAAAGGAGGACAGAGGATGAAGAACATGAGGTAGTAAAAATGTCTCAAAAAAGACCCTGGCTGGTGTGACTCAGTTGGTTGGGCATTATCCCATGAAGCAAAAGGTTCAATTCCTGGTCAGGAGGGTACATGCCTGGGTTTTGCCTTCGGTCCCTGGTCAGGGTGCATACAGCAGGCAACCAATCTATGTTTATCTCTCAAAACAATGTTTCCCGCCATTTCTTCCTCCCTCCCTTTCTCTGTAAAACTCAATAAATAACATCTTTTTAAAAAAATATCCTAAAAGGAGACAGATTGCTACCACGTAAGAGTAGCAAACCATTTTTCCCTAAGTCGAACAGGCCAAGGTGAAATAATTCCTGCAAACAATGAGTGGACTGTGGTACTTTCAGGGCTACCTTGTGAGTTTGCTTTTGCAGCACGGCCTCCAGAGTTTCCAGTTGAAACTGCCTTTGTGGCCTCTCTTTCTTCAGCTTGTCCAGCTGGCCTTCGAGCTCTTGAGTTTTCTGTGGAGCTCTGGTGGGCAGGCCTTCTTTCCCGTCTCCCACCACCCAGCTCATTTGCTCTCTTTTGGTTGTCATTCAAACAGCTGGGAATAAACTGAAAAGAATAACCAGACTGTTAGTCTTAACTAGAGAACAAGGACACTGAAAAGTCTCAGAGACTACTGAGCCTACAGAACCATTTCTAACATCAAGTTTGAAAAGTCCCTATTTCAAAACATAACAAAGCCTGCATAACATCTGTCTGTCCATACTCTGAACGGTGACTACCAATAACACTGATTGGGAAGTATGTCATATGCTAGTTGGGCATATCCTTGCTTTCTGTTTTCCTTATTTCTTATTTTTTGACTTCTTAGAGGGCTACCTGCTTCTCTACTGATCAGTTTGTTTCCATTATATGAAATATGACTGTTTGGCCATAAGGTTTTGGGTGAAATAGGTCCTATAAACAGATAAAATGCACATCTATTTTGTAAACACTCTTCTTTCCCCTCTTCATGTCCTTAACTCCCACTGCCTCTTTGTTGCTCTTGCCCTGGGAGGTCCACAACCTGGTCACATCTCCTGGTCACAGTCCCTCATGACACAAGAATGGCCTCACCTTCCAGTAGCTTTCATTTGTTGAATTAATCCATGAATGAATAAAGCTATTACTACAATTAGTACTATAATCACTGCAAAATGCAGGGAAGTCTGGCTGCTCATAGACCTTGACCAGGAAACAGGCACATATCCTCAGTGATTCCAACCCCAGCTCAGTTGTCTACAAGATCTGTGACCTGGGGTATGCTATTCAACTGCTCTGTGCCTTGGTTTCCTCATTTTCACAATGGAAGATAATTATGGTGGCAACTACCTGAAGCCTCAGAACACTTTCCCAGCTCTCTCTTTCAGCCTATGGTACTAAGAGGCAAGTGACCCACCTCCTTCTCGGTCACATCTTAGGACATTTAAATCAGCTGGGAGGAAAAGCAAGGCAACTGCTCTTCATTCATTAGCCTTTAGCATTCAAGTGCTAAAAGATCACTCATTTCCCAGTTATTTTGGCAATGCCGGTGAGAATGAAGTCCCTAAATGAAGTCCATAGCCACTTTAGTGGTTTGCATGAATTGCCTTTTCAGTGAAATTTCTTATCAGAACGAATACTAAATAGTACATGAAAGTACTTAGAATGGTAACAAGGATTTTCAGTTATTAAGAGAGAGAAGCAATTGTCTAGGAAAACAATTTATTTATCAAACTTTGGCAAGCTGTGTTTTCTCTGCCATTTTTTTCTCCCAGATGTCAGTTCTTCTAATAGGGCATCTTAAACTTCACTGCCACTGGCCCCCCAAAACTCCTGAAGTATGCCTCAAGCCTCTTTGCCAACAAGAGGTAATTTGCACTGTTCCAATAGACTGCTCTGTCCATTCCAATCTACCCATAGCTTGCTGATTCAGGATGATGGTGTGTACCCCAGAGGCACACACTGTAACTGACCTCAAGAATTCTGCCAGTCACTGAAATTATTACATCAAGATGCTGTGGGAATCAAAACGGGAATAAAAGCAATTTGGACAGATGACGGAGATGACCTTATGAAACTGGCAAAGAAGACTGGCAAGTTGGAAGCTTTTCTATTTCAAAATCAAGGACACAGCTATATGGAAGTGGTTAAAGCAATTACTAGACGCAAATTCATTTTGCTTAGAGCAGACTTTGACTGCTTAAAGCATCAAGAATTTGCATGGAGCCACTGGGGAAAAAGAGCCAAACAATATATCAATCTCCAAAGTAAGACATGAGGGGTAAAGGACTGGGGTGGAGCACGGGGGTGTGGTGAAGAGACGCCCTGGAGGTCAAGGTTCCCCCAAAGGGATTCACAGGACCATCGTACTTGCCACAGAGTGCTCCTTGTAGCTCAGATACAGGAGGAACACTCTTTATGCCCATATCCTGCGACCCAGTAAAGTGCGCGAGGAACCTCTTGGGTCAAGTCTGACTTGTCTGGCCCCCAGCAGTGCAGGCCCGTTTTCCCCCTTGCCCCTTGTCAGTATCCCCCATCTCCACCACGAAACCCCAGTTCCTGCCTACAGCGCCAAGGCTGAGCCTGAGCATGAAAACTGCCTGTTCCTCTAGAACACGCTCAAGGGTAGCACTGGGCTGGTCTAGTCCTGGGTCCTCACAATAGAGCAGAGACAGGTGCACAGGTGCGTCCAAATAAATAAAGGGAAAGGCAACAGGGAAATGCTCTGGTGACTAACAATAAGCACACCAACCCGCTGCCACCCAGACCAAAACCCAAGCTGGCAGCTCCTCCAAACACCAAAGGAACCGGGTCCACCTATCCACTGGTTCCTGTTACTGGAAATAGCTCGTGATCTCCAGTTCTTTGACCTTAGCAACTTGCAAACTGATCTCCACAGTGGCAGCTCATGACTGTGCAGGGTCTGGGGACACTAGTGTGAGCAGTGCTTGATCTGGTCCAGTTGGGTCTGCTCTCCAGTTGGGTCAATTGGGAGGGGTGGTCCGCTGCCCCTTCAGGGTCAGGGAGCACAATCCCACAGGCATCCCCTGCCAGTATCCTGGGTCAGAAAGCCCGGGTTGCCACCCGCAGCGGTAGCCAGGACCCACGCAGGATGCTCACCTTGGCAGCACAAAACGCAACACGCCCCTCAAAGGGTCGGATTCCGCTGCCGCCACTGAGACTTGGAGTGTCTTTGCAGACTCAAACTCTCTGTCACCGCCACCAGTTTTCCACTCTCCGGTTTCTGCTCGCCACCGAAGTAGCTTCCAAACCGGTTGTGGTTGCTATGAGCAACACTGGGCCAAACGGATTCCCAGAACTCGCGCTGCTGCCTTTGATTGGTCATTTCAAATGGAAAGAAAACCTCAAGCTGTCACCACGTGAGGTGGCCACGTGCAACATCAATGAATTTTTGTTGGAGGGTGTGGCGGGGGCGTAAAGATTTTATTTCTTTACTTTTAGAGAGAGGAGAAGGGAAGGCGAAAGAGAGGAAGAAAAACATCAAGGTGTGGTATCCTCTGCCATGCCCCCTACTGGGGACCTAGCCAGAAAGCCAGGTATGTGCTCTGACTGGGAATGGAACCTGCAACCCTTTGGTTCCCAGGACCGTGATCAATTCACCCAGGTACACTAGCCAGAGTGATACTATGTGCTTTTGCTGGAGGAAGTTTTGAACCACTTTTTCCGCAAAAATCGTGGGAGCGGACCGCTGAATGGGAGGGTGTGGTCTATCATTGCAGCCAGCGGGAGAATGCTCTCTGGTGAGAACACTGATTACTGTGCATACATCTCCACTTATTAAATACGTGATTTAGAGCATAGATCCTTGGTGCTGTACTTGCTGTGCCTTCTTCATGCAGTATCATTCTTAACCATTATTTGATGTAGGTCTCATTTTGTGTAAAAGTTAACTGGGGCACATAGGAGCCATGGAATTTGATACAGAACCTAGAGCATGCAGGACCTCTTAAGTACTGTCTTCTTAGTGACCGTATTCTTTTCTTTCCTTGTTTGAACCCTGCCCCTTCTGCTGTTGCAAAGGCCCCCTACTGATCCAATTCCAGGCAGTGATTTGGCATACTTGTTAGCTGGGATTCCACAGGAGGACTTTGTAGCCAGAAGAATCTCCAAAATAATGTCATGTCTCCTTTTTGGAACAGTACTGTTTTGTGTGTGTCTGTGTACTTGTTTTATTTCCTTATGCAACTTGAAAGAAGCTTCTAGAGAGGAGAGCAACACAATGAATTGTTACATTATTAGATCTCTAATGCTATTGTGCTCTTTAATAAATTCCAAACTTTTTGTAAAGCTGTCCATAGACTGTTTCTAATATGCATAGTTTAACTCATTAAGGTACTCTTATTAGGACAGAACTGTTGAACAGAACAGCATATACAGAATTTTATTTAGCGGCAGGTACAAGAAGGGATGGTAATATTCTAAATCCCTTTTTATATTTTTGCATGCATCAGAATCCCCTGAAGAGCTTGTTAAAGCACAAATGGCCCAGGTCTCATTCCCTGATTCTGTGTGTCTGAGCTTGTTAGAAAATATGCATTTCTAACAAGTGCCTAGGTGGTACTGATGGTTTTGGTCCAGAAACCATACTCTGGAGATCACCGATCCAATGCAGTTAACATTGTAATAAGCATTTTCAAGTCCTGCACATAAAACCATACCTCAGATGGCTCTTATTTATCAATATATAAATGTTACTTTATGCCAACAGTTTTCAATTTTCTTTTATTGTAGGGCACATAATTACCATGGCCTATTTCCTTGAGACTTTTCTAATATACTTCTACAAAGAAAGAAAGAGAGAAAGAAGCCTCCAGAAGACTAAGGTGCTTTAACAACACCTCCTACTTTAAGACAATGGAAAATGAAAGCCTCCAGAAATTCTATCCTATGTTCCTATAAATTATATTTTCCATTCCTCATGAATCAGCTTTATTTTCTAGGGCAATATCCTTTGGTTTGGTTTAGATCATCTAACAAACTTTGTTACCATATTAAGACGCAGTTCCTCTCCTGTCTTAGCACTCTGTATTCTTCTGTCAGAAACACTTACCTTTCCATAAACCATACTTTGGCTCTATTGATCTCCGAGGAATGAAATGTTTGAAAGATGCTAGAATGTACCAATACTTATTAAAAATCTAATTCAGACATTTTGATCCACCTGAGAAAACCCTGGCATACCTCTGTAGAGAACCTTATCTTTCAGATTCCCTTCCACAATCCCTATTTCTCTGCAAGTCTATCTGCAAACTTCCCATGAGATTTCATTCTTCTCAACTGCAAAAGAGCTCTACTCTTTCAATTAACATCACCATAAAAACCGGTTTGAACTAGGTATTAATTCATTTTTCCCTGACAGCACTCAATTCATTCCAATCACTTTTGATCTACAGACATACACAGGCATGCCGAGGAGATACTGTTGGTTTGGTTCCAGAAGACTACAATAGAGCAAATATTGCAGTAAAGTGAATCACACCAATTTTTTGGTGTCTCAGTGCATATGAAAGTTATGTTTACACTGTATCCTAGCCTAGTAAGTATGCAATAGCATTATGTCAAAAAAGAGGATACCTTAATTTAAAATTTAATTTATTAGGAAAAAATGCTGACTATCACTTGAGCTTTTAGCGATTTGTAATCTGTCTGCTGTTGGAGGGTTTTGCCTCGATGTTGATGACTGCTGACTAATCAGGATGGTGGTTGCTGGAGACTGGGCAGGCTGTTCCAATTCCTTGAAGTAAGATGACAATTTTCTGCATCAATTGACTCTTCCTTTCATGAATGACTTCTCTGCATCATGTGATTTAGTTCATTAGCATTTTACACACTGTAGAATTTTTCATGTGTGGATTTGGTCTTCTGAAATCCTGCCACTGTTTATTAACCAAATTTATGCACTATTATAAATCCTTTCATTGTCATTTCAATAATCTCTCTCTCTCCCTTCCCAAATTCAAGAAAAGCAACAAGCCACAGTGGCACACAGGTAGTGTCCTGGGTCATGATTTGTATGTCCTGCATCCCAACAGTTCAGATGACTGGGAGATGGAACAGGAAGAGTGGGAGGTAGAATGGCTTTGTGAAGAAGTCAGTCTGAGTTTGAAAGCAAAGTTTTAGCATGAGACCTGTAGGGCAACCAGACTGTCAGAGAGCTCCCTCTGTCTCCATCGCATCTGGCCCCGCTGCAATAAGAACAACAGGCATGCTGAACATGAGTACATCCCTTGGGTGCTGGCAAAAGAGACGGACCATGAAATCATTTATAGCAAGGTCCAAACAGAACACATCATGGCCCAGCAGGAGGGATGGGCATCCATCAGAGCATCTCAGGAATCACTGGAATGAATGATACAAATTACTGAGCCCCAGCTCCAAAGAAGAGCCAAACATTGCATCATCACGATGGGCAAGAAATGTGGTTTCTTGATTTGAGCTAATAAAGCATACCAAAAAAAGTTAACCCTTTGGAATTATAAGTTGCAAAAGTAAACAAGTTGAATTGCAAGTGAAACAATTTTTTTTTTTCTGAACAGGGGCTGGGAGAGAAGAGGCATACTGATGCCTGACTCACTCACAGAATACACGTGCTCTCACCCAGCCCCCTTTAGACTTCATCAGTGTTTTCCATTTGTCCAGTAGATTTAGGTGAACAGCATGCAACAATGTTGTAAAGCAGATAATTTAAATCTGTCCTCATACTCCTGGTGCCCAGGGCCCCCTGCAGGGTGGTGGATTCCACCAGCTTTGGAAGGAAGAGTGTGATTTTGTTCCTTTCGTACCAGGGTGAGTGGGCTGCAGTCATAACCTAAGAATGTCAACACTGTCACCTTAACTCCAAATAGTAAATGAAAGACCTTTCCTTATTTAAAATAGAATTCTAGGTAAAGAGGAATGGAGATAGCCCTTCGCAAGCCTCCCAGAATCACACCCTACCTATTCCTAGAAGTGTTGTTAAGAGAATCTTGTCATTTAGGGCATGTGGACTCCAGGAAAAGAAGTAATTCCTATTTTTTACTCCCAACAAATTTCCTGTTTGTGGACAAAAGGACAGCAAAGGACTAGGCTGTAGAAAGAAGGTGGCTCATTTGAAGGAGGCTGGGGGCAAAATGGTCTGGATGCCACCCCACAAGCACAGGTGTCCTCCCTGTAGTCACTCTCTGTGTTGCATTTTCCTGCTTTCCCTCAGTCCCTGCTGTGGTGCTGGTCTCAGTTTCCAATGCTTCTCTCTCCTCCAGGCTCCAAGAATCCAGAATTGACACTCACCCAAACCTCTTCCCACTCCCGAACCCAGTGCTACCCACTCTGCTCCAGGCTTCAACCACTCTCTGCATCCATTACCATTGTCTGATTACTTAGTTGGTCGTAGCCTCACAACCTTGTTTCCAGTGTTGAAAGCTTCAGTCTAAAGATTATTAATCGGCAACTTTTTTTTGCATAAGGTCCATTTCAGTCAAATAGACAAAATGATGTAAGAAACCACTATATTCCCACCACCTATATTTAATAATTATCAAAGGTTTGCCATATTTACTTGATTTATCCTCCATTTTTATTTATGTTTTTTATTTGCTGAAGTACTTTGAAGCAAATCCCAGACATCCTTTTATTTCACTTCTGAGTCTCACAAAACAGTGACTTTTGAAAACATAACCACAACGCCATCATCACACCCACCAAAAGTATCAACAGTACTTAGTTAGGTCTCATGAATACCCAGTCTGTAATTAACTTTCCCTTGTTGTCTCAAAAGCACCTTTATACAGCTAGTTTGTTTGAATCAGGACCCAAACAAGGTCCCCGCATTACATGTAGTTATCATTTATGCATTTGAAACTACTTTTCCCAGCCTTGAGTGGTTTCTCTTTGAGCTCACTTTTAAAAAGCAACCTAAATAGCACATCTTGGTGTGTACGATTACAATGCTTAGGGCTGTTGTTTCGGTTGCTGTTACCGTTCTTTGATTTTTTTTCATTCAGATGAAAACTGATGGTGTGTGTGTTTGTGTGTGTGTGTGTGGTGGAGTGGTGGGGGGTGTTAAAATATTGGTATCTGAGGAGGCAAATGGCACTGGATTGTCTGCAGATGAAAGAGAAAATTAATCATTATAGCTAGCAAGTATTCAACGCTTAGTATGTGCCAGCCATTGTTCTAAATGTTTCACATGTGATTGTCTCATCTTTTTAAAGGTAACTGCATTGGGAGGCTTTAGGAAGGTGCTGGAACAGGAAGAGAGTGCTGCCTTTTTTGGTTGGGTGAAAAGCACCTAAATGGGTCACAGAGCCTGTGAGTGTGTCAGGGGTACGAGCATGGGTGGATGCTAACTACTTGGAAGCCTGGCTGAATTATCTTCACACCCAAATACAAACTAATAGAAAGGAGTATTTTTGCTGCCAAAATGTATTCTTGGGAGGTGGGAAGTAGGAGTAGATTACTGGTGGCCTTTTCATCCTTTGTTCTGGACAGGTGTCCTTCTTTCTCTCCCCCAGACCCATCTTGTGTCTGAAGTCATGTGTGCTACCACCTCTGTTGGCAATTCATCACCGGTGGTGGTGACAGAAGGCTGGCTGGGATTACTCAGTTTGTGAGCAAGTGGGACTGTTGTTCATCAGTATAATAATTGTGGTCTCTAAGCCCTGCTGTGGGATCACAGGCCATACAGCAACTACCTTGGAGTTGTTAAAGACTGCTTTCTACACTTACAGTGCTCCAGAGTTTGACCTTGAAAAGTGAGGATACAGGTAGTTGCAAGTAGTGCTGAGGACTCCAGGTAGAAGCACCATGGGAGATGGGTCTAGGCATTAGGAAACTTCTGGGCTTGAGGTGAGTCATGACAGAGGTTCCCAGGGGACCTGACTAATGGGACATTGTGAAGATAAAGTCAGGGAAGGGCATTTGGTGCTGAGGAAAGCTGGGGCCAGACACTGGAATCTAGTTTATGAAACCAGTGTATAGTTCGAGCAGTCCAAATTTAGGTGCTCGCTTAAATGAGAATCCCAGATGTACAATCCCAGTACTAAGCTAGCAGAAGAGGTTAAGATGGGGCATCAACACCGGGGTGACCCCAATCAACATAGAACAGTTCCTCTGAGTAAAGCTGCTTTCCATCTTGGTGTGACAGCAGGACTTAAAGTCATTGCTTTCTGTACCTAGTGTGTTCCCCAAGGACTGTCCCTGTGGGCAGCAGTCCTTTCCTGGGCCTTTCCCAGCCTGCCTCCTCTCGCTGTGAGTGTTCACATGGAGCTGAGCACTGCTTTGTGGCAGGCGTGTAAATACAAGGGAAGAATTGCTTCTCTTGGCCAGTTTCTGGTTGTCTTTATTAACTGGGAAATAAAACATGAATTCATTGTTGATGCAAAATATTTGAGTGTAAGCTTCCACCACTTATTGCAACCCTAGTTACACTATTCATCTGGCCTTTGAGAAAATACTTATTGAACATGCATAAATGTCACTGTCTTATTTCCTGCCTTGGGACACAAATCTATATAGACATCCACCACCAAAATAAGAAGGAATTTAAATCAAATGGGTTTGCACACCTAATGACCCCCTTGGGTGGTTGAAATGTTTAATGATAGTTTAGTTCATGACAACCTCAGAGACCAGGTTTCAAACAGTCTCAGCGGGGAAGCCCAAGTCTGTTTTTTATTATTATTATTATTATTTTTGAAATTCTCAATATGTTTCCAAAGCAGCTGTTAAAACAGTTAATTATAGTGAGGTGTTTGGGCTCCTCTGTGACATACACTTTCTCCTAGTCTGTGATTGGAGCTTCTTGTCATGTACCCTGAGCAGGACTACCTAATGCTATGATATTTTTTTCCCTTGGGGGAAAACCTCCTTAAATTACCACATAGGTAGAACTTCATTTAAAAAGGCAAACTCTAACACAAAGAGTATTCAGATAATTTTTACCAAATGTTTGGAGAGCTAAGTACCACTCTACCTTCAATTTTCCAAAGCCAAGATCTTCTTTCTGTAGTGGAAGTTGCTTGGACTGAGTTTGTAGAGCTCTTAGCTGATCAAGAAAGGACCGACCCCACCACTGCCAACTTTGGAAATGTAGATCGTAAAGAAAAAAGCATCGAAAGGACGAAGAACTCTGACATGACCCTTGATTTGAAATGAGCAGAATCAGTCCTTAGTGCTGCTCTTGGTGGAAATTGGTTCCCCATCTAGCACAATGAGGAAAAGTTGATTCAGCTCCATACAGGCTCATATATCCAACTACTTACTCAACATCTCCATTTGGAAGTTGAACGGTCATCTCGAGCACGTCCCAAACTGAACATCCAGTCTCTGTGCACCTGCCTCCTGCCTCTCACCACAAACCTGTCTCCACTGCACTTGTCCCCATCTCAGTTGATGGCAACTTTCCCTTCCCTTTAAAGTGGTTAAAGCCAGAAACATCTTTGCTGTTTCTAGGGTAGTGAATCTTGCTGGACATTTTTTCCCCTCTTTGCTTTTTACACATGTAGGAAGTGGAAGCTAAAAAGGACCTTATAAAACATAGGTCTCACTCTTTGTTTCACAAATAAGACAACTAAGGACCAAAGAAGATAAATGACTTGCTTAAAGCACATCTAGGGACAGGGTGAAACCAAGGTGTGTTCTGCTCTCTGTGTAGACTTCTCTTTAGCAGAGTCACTCTTTGAAAGGCTTTGTGACAAGCTGAATGGACTTCTGGGTGATGGTTTGCATGTAAAGCTGGTGGGCCATGCTGGTGGTGTCAGGTGGCACCTTCGGGAGGCTAGTGGCTGTCATTACCACTGCATGATGCTGCACAGATCTGGATCTACAACACGGGGCAAAACTCAGGCATGGAGAAAGGATGGAGAGAAGCTGCAATGGTGCAGTGCCCGAAGGTCCCAGATTAGAAGACCCAAAGGCAGCAGGGGACCGACTGAACACTGGCTGAGCGCCCGACCAGCTCTCAGCTGCATTAAGAGGCTGATGTGCCACCACTGGTGTTTGCGGAGTGTGAGATCGTGGGTGCCAGTCTTCAGTCACCAAGGCATTGTCATAGAAAAGAGGATATCCTAAGACCCTTTAATATGTCCAGAGGGTTGCTGTTGTCATTGGCTGGGAGTGTACAAGGACATGGAAACACAACCACAAGGCTGAGGACATTTCTGTTAAACCCATCACAGGTCACTCACTATCTTGAGGTTCACATTTGGAAGAGACACTGAAAAGAAGGGGTGCAGGTTGCGGGGTGGGAAGTTGCTCAGAGCAAGGCCTGGTGTTAGGAAAGGGGCAAATGCCTGATTGGCCTACATTTGATGGGAGTTTGCCCTCTGGCCCACTCCTTTTAAAAAATCCTGCGAAGGCTTCCAATGGATTCCACACACTGTTCTTTAGTTGATTCAAACTTTAACATGGACCACAATCTCGGAGTAGTTTTAGAAGCAGTCCTTGTCTGCACTTCTGTATGACATGGATCACGTTAATGAAACGGGCTCTAAAAGCTGCTTCTCTACAATACGATAGGGCACTGCTTCAATTTGGAGGCTTGAAGCTTGTGAGATGCCCTCACTGTACAGAGTAGATGCTCAATAAATGGTTAAGTAACTTTTTGAAACAACTATTTTCTCATCTGACTGGAAGCTTATCAAATGGGTAGCCTTTTTTGTTACTGTTAATCCTTTAAAAATTTGTCTTTTTTGCTTACTTATGGAAAACTCTTAGGTCAATGCTGAGCCTGCAATAGATAGGCTGTGTCCTCTTCCTTCCACCTCAGGACCTTACACCATCACAGGCACATTCAATGCAGACCCTCTGCCATCCACTCTGGCCCTGGCACCAGTGAGGGCCATCTGAGCACATTTTCTATATGGAGGTACCCAAGGATGGAGCCCTGCCAAATAATTGCTTTCCAGGAAACATACAGCTCTGTTCCACTTTTGTAAATGCAGCCACAGTGCTGTGCCAACAAGCTCTGTGTGAGGATGGATCTTACTTTTCATGTCACTCTATCAGAAAACTCTGCCACCGGGCCATTTGCCCATCAATTAAATGACCTAATGTGGATGGAACGGTGGGGAAAGGAGCTGGGCAAGCTGTCTATTCCCTGCTTAAGTGAATTCATATTAAATTTTGAAGTGGATTGATGCGGACCCCAGCTTGTGGGGTCCGCCACATTGTGGATGAGACATGAGAAATTCACATGGACTATCGAGTCCTGTGGAGGGAAAGGGACCACATGGCTTCTCTCTCAAGGGGAGAAAAAGCCTCGGCCTCCACCCTGACAAGCCTTTATTTCTTTTTTCTGGGCACATTACATGATGGTCCTCATTTACTATGCACACCTTCACTTTTGGTGGTTACCTTTTACAGAAAACAAAGGAGCCAATGCTGCTAATCACATCACAGAAGAAGGATACTTGCAAATGCAAAGGGAAAAGTGGTTTAACTGGTTACACTCCGCACTGGGGAGGTTCAGCACAGTCTTTAGGAAGTTACAGTAAGCATTTGCTGCCTCAATTCAGAGTGAGGGAGTTTTAGCAAAAGCAAGTCTCAAAGTATCCTAGGTAAAATAGAGGCCTGATTCCCCACGGGAGAACCTATCCATGGGCGTGGGTCCTGTGCATCGGACCTTGATTTCCACTGGGAGCTGGGCCCACTCCACGCAGAATGGTCTCCTACAGAGGATTGTGATTTTATTTTCCTTCTTGAGGCTGAACCTTTTTATGAATAGACACTGGGAAAGAAATGTAATTATATGTGATTTTCTTTTCTCTATTGTATTTCTATACATCATTTTTTTCTACTGCTGTTTATCATTCTGATATTTTCATCAAAGAAACGAAAAAGAATAAAAAGGTCTTCCTTCAAATGAAGGCTGGATCTTATTCCAGAGTGATTGGAGGCAAGGTCCCTGGCTCTTCCGAACCATTCGAGGATTCAAGGTTTCAACATTGACTTAACCTCCCCAAGCCAAGGTGTCTGTTCTGAAAACAGTGATCACAATACCTGCCTTGCTTCCCTCAGGAGGTTCCTTTGAATAGTAGTGCCCTTGGACTCTCCTGAAAAAACTATATGCATATAATCTCTTATTTTTTAATATGTTAAGAAAGAGGCCTTAAGATTCCTGTGCAGAGAAGACCTGTGGGAAAACGGCAATGGGAAGGCAAGGAGGTAGTACAGTGCCCCCAAGTGGCCATTTGGGCATGACGCCTGGGAGGCAGAGGGAGTGGATGACCCTGCTTGTGTGACCTGTAATAAACAAAGAAACAATCTAATACTCATCTCTCATAGGAACATTTAAATATCATAAAGAAAAACAAAATGCACAAAAAAAAAACTAACCAATCTCATACAGTTAAATGTGCTCCAACTTTGCTGGCTTCCTTACGAAGGCCTGCCACTTTGTATTCAGTTTGCTGTTTTGAACACAGTAAAGTGTTTAGATTCCAGTAAGAAACCTCAAAAAGACCAAGCAAACCTTGGACCTTTACAGTTAGCAGGAAAGCTTTTAAAAACTTCTCACGAGCTGTCATTTGTGCATTCAGAAAACCATGAGGACTCCTTCCTTTGAAAATATATGTGATTTTGCTTTAGCTTTTGATTTTAAACATTAATATTTTCTTACTATGAACCTTATCCTCAAGAACCAATTCCCCATGCCTCAGCAGACAATGCAACCAATTTCTGAGATGCTGAGATGTGGACTGGATTTTTAACAGTAAAGTGACATACCTTTCTATGTGGATGATATATAGCGATGGGAGGGAATTTGGAGACAGGAGTTGGAAGAGTGGAAAAATGAGATACGTAGTAAGCGTATTGAATACGTAGAAACACAGTGGAAACTTGAGGGCTTGGGGAGGGCCTAGTGCCTGGGAAGGGTATTTGCCAGTTGGGTGGTGGAGATGTCAGGGGACTAGATGGAATTGCAGGCAGAAAACATCTCCTCTTCACTCCCACTGCTCTCCAGAAATGGGGACTTGGGCAGACCCCCAAGAGGCATCCCGCAGTGGCTGGCAAAGGCATGCAAACGCTAAGGCTTGGCCTTGACCTCAGCTCTTTACTAGCTGCATGGGCATGGGCAGTCAGTGTCTTCAGTAGCCCTGGGAGCAAAATTCCAGCTAATTCACGTTAAGTCCCACAATCTCTTATTGAACAAGACTGATACCCACTTCTCTGTGCAACAAACCTGATTTTACTAAATTTATGAATTGAATGGGCCTTCCAAGTTCTTTGCAAAGGAGAAAGAATATATGTGTAGATGTAAAAACTATAGGGTTTGGCCCTGGCTGATATATAGCTCAGTGGATTGGGTGCAGGCTGCAAACTAAAGGGTTGCTGGCTCAATTCCCAGTCAGGGCACATGCCTGGGTTGCCTGCAAGGTCCCCAGTGGGGGCATATGACAGGCAACCACACATTGATGTTTCTCCCCCTCTCTTTCTCCTTCCCTTCTCCTCTGTCTAAAAATAAATAAAATTAAAAAAATTCTTTTTAAAAAGTGTAGGCTTTGAAGCCAGATAGTCAGGGTTCAAATGCCAGCCTCACACCTACTAGCTTGGTGGCCTCTCATTGTCTCTCTCTTTTTAAAAAAATATATTTTATTGATCATGCTATTACATTGTCCCATTTTCCCTTCCCCTTTATTCTTCTCTGTGCTGTACCCCCCACCCAAGCATTCCCTCACCTTAGCTCATGTTCATGGGTCATACATATAAGTTCATTGGCATCTCCATTTTCTGTATAATTCTTAATGTCCCCGTGACTATTTGTACCTACCACTTATGCTTGCCCCTCTCCCTTCCTGCTAACCCTCCATATGATCTCCATTTCTGTGAATCTGTTCCTGCTCTATTGTTTGCATAGTTCTTTTTTTTTTTTTTTTTTTTTAGATTTGGTTGCTGATGGTTGTAGGTTTGTTGTCATTTTACTGTTCATAGTTTTTATCTTCTTTTTCTTAGGTAAGTCTCTTTAATATTTCATATAATAAGGGCTTGGGGATAATGAACTCCTTTAACTTGACCTTTTCTGGGAAGCACTTTATATGCCCTTCCATTCTAAATGACAGCTTTTCTGGGTAGAGTGATCTTGAATGTAAGTCCTTGCCTTTCCTGACTTTGAATACTTCTTTCCAGTCCCTCCTTGCCTGCAAAGTTTCCTTTGAGAATTCAGCTGATGGTCCTATGGGAAATCCTTTGTAGGCTAATGTCTCCTTTTCTCTTGCTGCTTTCAAGATTCTCTCCTTCTATTTAATGTTGGGAAATGTAATTATGATGTGCCTTGATATGTGCTTCCTTGCGTTCAACTTTTTTGGGACTCTCCGAGTTTCCTGGACTTCTTGGAAGTCAATTTCCTTTGCCAGATTAGGGAAGTTCTCCTTCATTATTTTTTCAAATAAGTTTTCAATGTCCTGCTCTTCCTCTTCTCCTTCTGGCACTCCTATGATTCGGGTGTTAGAACATGTAAAATTCTCCCAGCCCTGGCTGGTGTAGCTCAGTGGATTGAGCGCGGGCCTGCAAACCAGAGGGTTGCGGTTCGATTCCCAGTCGGGGTACATGCCTGGGTTGCAGGCCAGTTCCCAGCGGGGGACACACGAGAGGCAACCGTACATTGATATTTCTCTCCCTCTCCCTCTCTCCTACCCTTCCCCTCTAAAGATAAATAAATAAATAAATAAATCTTAAAAAAAAATTACTATTCCTTAAAAAAAAAAAAAAATAAAATAAAATAAAATTCTCCCAGAGGATCCTCAGCCTCTCCTCATTTTTTTTTTTTAAATTCTTGTTTCTTTATTCTGTTCTGGTTGAATGTTTACTTCTTCCTTCTGCTGCAAATCTTTGATTTGAGTCCCAGTCTCCCTCTCATCACTGTTGGTCCCTGTACATTCTCTTGTATTTCACTTTGCATAGGCTTCACTTCTTCCTCTACTTTGCGACCATACTCAACTGTTGCGGACCGTTCAGCCTGGTTTCAGGAGTTGTAACCCTCACCCCATGGTGGGCTGAGTAAGAGCCCAAGGGACCTACTTCGTCAGGGTCTGTTCTGTCAAGAGGACGTGAGCTACTAGGAGACAAAGCTCATCTCCCTGGCAGGAGCACCACTTCTGCCTCATCCATCTCTGGCCCCAATGCTTGGTTGGTTAGTCAATGATAGGTAAGACTCCGCACGGGAGGGGCAACCTAAGCCAGAGACAACCACTTGGGAGGACCTCATGGAAGGACTTGGGGGGCTGCAGCAAAGAGGATGTGATGGACCCTCCCCCCCCTGGCTATTCTGACATAGCCCCAGTCCCCATTTCAATCTGGGAGATGTCTTCCTTATCTTTTGCTTCCTGGGGCTAATCAGCTTAAAGCCTCAAACTATGACCAGAGAGCTATGCAGCACTGTGCTGGCCAGAATAGTTTCCCTGGTGATCAGGCATAAGAAAGAATTCGTAAAGTCCTGTGAAACCTGCTTTGTTTGCTAAGAGTGGCTCATTTAAATGATAAGGGTCCAAGCAGGAAATGGGTACGTAACCCAAAGTTTTGCAACCCCCTTCCCAGACAGACACTGACTCAGATTAAGCCCTCAGATTTCTTTGACATGTTAAACCTGTATTCCTGTGCATTTGAACCCAATAAAATCCTAGTGAAGAAGGGACTCTGGGTCATTCTCCTTTGGGAGTTGGCTCTCTCTCCAATGCTGCGGGGAGGGGTGGGGGGTTGCCACTCTGGCCAAAGCCAAGTGGTGGTTCTCTGCTAAAGCTGCATGGTGATTCCCCCTTACAGGGCTGGGGGAGTCCCCACTCTGCCAGCAGTGCATGGCTCTCTCTGGCAAAGCTGCGTGGCTCTCCTCCACCCCTGCAATGGCTGCTGTGTCTGAGTTTAAATCCCCCCACCAATCTTCCTCTGCAGCCCCATTTCTGACTCCTCCTACAATCAGCTATACTTGCCAGTACTTCTGTATCCTTCCAGCTTTACTGGGCTGCCATAGTGAGTCTGGGCAGGTGTGGCCCCATGGAGTGGAACAAATCATCTCCAGGCTCTCAGGCAGGCACTGCAAGCAGTTGCCTTCCAGTTCCACCTTGGGTGGAAGTCACTCCCTTCTCCCTGGCTCAAAGCATGGCCACAGCTATTCAACATACCTAGGAGACCAGTTAAAGGTTATAGATATGTTAAACGGCCATGCCAGAGGTTAGCTGCAAAGCTGTTGCTATGCAAAATAGCTCTCAGTGGCCCTGCTCCATTTGTCCCTTCCCCCAGCTCACACCTGAGTGGGGGAAGGGGTGAGGACCTCTTATATGTCTTTCTAATCTTCCCTGGACACCCTGAGTTTTGGGCCCCATTCCAAATCCCTATTTAGGGTCCCCCTCTTAGCTGTACCCTGTTACAAAACTTATTGATTCATGGGTTTTACTTGTTTGTTTGTTTTTAATGGATTTTGACAGTCCTGAAGCAATGTTTGTTGAGTCCTGATCGAAACTTTCTCATCTTCCTGACTTTTCTCATTATCCTCTCATCCTGTCTACCCTCTGTCAACATTTTTAAAGCCTAACCTCAAAGGGACAATAACCATTCTTTAGAACACTTTCTCTGTACCATTTAATGGTGCTTATTACTATGTTTTGAGTACTAACAGAATATAGTTTTTTAAAAAATACCTAGGACATATTACTCATTACCTAATATAACCATGTTACAGCTCTTGATTGTTTTAACTTCCTTAGACCAGAACTATAGCTTCCTTTTTGGTTTCACTTGACAGTTAGGAAATCACAGTGGCAAAGGCTGCTGAACTTGGAAGGAGAACCATGCTGAGGACCAGGAACTGGGGTCCTACCGAGAGATGGGTGGTTCTGCGGGTGTGCAAAGGAAGACACATGCAAGAGTTGACTTGACCAATCAATCACAGTTTGGGCCAGGAGGGTCCCATCTCCCAACCTTTCGTTATTATTCAAGGTAGAGCCTGTCGGCCGAGCAAAAATGAAATCGGGAGGCTTTGGCTAGAAATGAAAGATATACATGCAACAGTCTTAAGGTTTTAACCAGAAATACAACTGGGCAGAAGAAGAAAAGAGTTTAGGGTTTTTCTAGTAAAAGTACATTTTTGAGATGAATCAGTCCTTCATTCTTAGCCTCTGGACGGTGAATTCCCTACATGACTGGTGGTCTGGGTAAATGAACACTCTTTTGGGGGGCTATCAGAAGTTTGCCTGGAAGTTTAATGTATATCCAGGCATGTTTGCAGGACTGGAAAGTTTCAAAACTTTGCGGGCTAGTTAAAAACAAGAATAGAATCATTTCCTCACAAGTCAACCTACTTGAGTTCCGTATTTAGCAGTCCACTGGAGTGACTCCATTTTATTTTTTCAAGGCAAACTCTCAAACAACAGCTTCAGAGATGCCAGGCCTCTCTGGGGTCACCTGGGGCACCAAATCGCAGAGGTAGGCGTGCAGGGAGAACCTCAATCCGCACCTCCGTTTCAGCACCTCCACTCCTAAGACTACACTACCAAATCAAAGGCCGCCTTCTCCTAGCCTGGTGGCCTGTTCTGGGAATGGTTGCCGAGTTTGTGACTACCAATTCCAGCTAAACGACTATGGGACACTGAGAGGAGAGTCTACAATTAGTGTCTCCGCAACAGGGTCACATGAGTGCCTCTAACGTAGGACCCAGCTCCTTATCCCCAACGGCGCAGAGAGTAGCCCGGCGCGTGCTCCTGTCGCAGCTACCGTCCTCTCCCCAGGATCCCTGCTTGTACGCTTCGTTCCCAGGTCAGCCTGACCCGACAGTGATCCCCAAGAAGGCAGACGAGAGCCGGTAGACCAGGGAGAACAGGGGCGGGTAGCCCAGGGTCCCTCGAACGCCCCGGGAGGAGAAGGAGAGGGAGGCGGAGTTGGGGAAGGGAGAGGTGAGTAAGTGAGCTGGAATCTGACCCCAGCTCAGACTCCAACCAGTCTGGTTCGCCGGCCCTGGAGCACTTCACACCCAACCTGAAGAGGAAGGAGGGGCAAAAAGGTTCGCCCTGAGCAAGGACGCCTGGCCTCTCCATTCCTGTCCCTAGGGACCACCAAAGGCGACAACGGTGGGGAGCTGAGGTCCCGCACGACTCCGGGGATGTGAATTCGCTGAAGTCCCGAGACCAGGGCGTCCAGGACCCCGACAGAGCTGTCTGAGAAGGCTGCAGCTCACCTCCAGGGCTGATTCACGACGCCAGCAGGGAGCAGCTCCTGTACCTCTGCCAAATAAAAGCAGGTAAAGTGGCAGGCAAGGGGTGGATGCCAGGGAGCGACAGGAGGCCTTCTCTTTTCCAACAGAAGCTAATAGTAAACGTGCTTGGGAAAAAGCTAGTGGTGAAGTGTGTGTGGGTTCTGTTTTGTTTGTTTTTTCATCATCCCTTAAAGATGAGCATTCGTAAGGACTTGGAAAGGACCTGCTATCCTAGGAGTGATGTTTAGCTGGACACTGAATAGCAGTTTTTCTGTCTTCTCTGACTTGCTCAGTGACCTTGCACTTACGCTTTTACCAGTTTTAGAAACTTCACAAGATGAGGATGACAAAATAAAATGTGCCATTCACTCTTGCTATAGGGTCATATGGATGTAATGTTAAAAATTATTTTGAGGATCAAGGAAGTGTTATGATTGTACTAAAAAAGGGCATGCCATACGAAATAAAATATTATCACTTTATTGTTATGATTTTTTAAAGCCTAAATACCTTAGGGTTTAAATATGCTTCTGTCTTGGATACAATTATACAAATTCTAGAGCTCCACAACACCAGATGACATAATGCTTTTCTTTAAGGAAAAGGAAAAGGATTCCCAAAGAGAGTAGATACTTGCCGAGGGTCATACAGATACATCAGTCAGAACTAGAACTGGCTTGTAGCTCCCTACTTTAAGGCTCTGAAGTTTACCTGGAAGTGTGGAAATAAAAATGACAAGGTCATATAAGACATATTTAATTTGTCATTCAAAGAGTCGTTGGGTTGAGTACAAGAAGGAAAAAATAATTGCTCTATCATAGTCAGCCAATACTTGTTCAGCATCTTTTATGTGCAAAACACTGGAGTGTTATGCCTACAGGGAATGCAAAGACGCAAAAGCATCATGATACTTGGCTTCAAGAGACTTACAGAGTTACCTGAGGAGTCTAGATTTGAACACTGAAAATTTGCTGACTAGAGCTAAAGAGTTCACGGAGACTCCAGCTCTTGAGAACACTGGAAACAATGAAGTGTTCGATAGTAGCCCATTTTATTTTAGTACATTTGAAAGCTTTTGTTTTGCCTCTTGGAATCTATTTCCCCCTGTATTTAAAAAAAATAGTTATGGGGTCCCTCTGTATTCTTTAACTGAATATCCTGAACACAGATGAACCTTTCTTTGAAGATTAATGAGTATCAGTTAAATTGATCTGAAAGATAGTGTTGCAGACACAAATGGTATAAATCATAATGTGGAATGAAAATTGCCCCTAAAAATTGACTTTGGAATTTGCTTTCTTGCAAAAGTTCTGGGTATCTATTTTCTTTCTGATCACTTACCCTGTCCTAGTAACGTGAAAAATGAGACTTTTGATTATTTAACAAGAATTTATTAAACATTGTGCTAGGATCTGTAGCAAGTCTGACTGAAGATTCTGTGGAAAGTATAAGATTAATTTTCTCCAAATTCCCTAGAGAACATTCCTTCTAGGGTGTATTTTTATTATTGATATTAGTGTTATCATTATTAATGATCTGATTTTTTTAAAGATTTTATTTATTTTATTTTTAGAGAGATGGAGGGGGAGGAGAGAGGGAGAGGGACATCAATGTGTGGTTGCCTCCCACGTACCCCACACTGGAGTCGTGGCTGGCAACCCAGGCATGTGCCCTGACTGGTCATTGAACCTGCAATCCCATGGTTCGCAGTCTGGCCCTCAATCCACTGAGCCACACCAGCCAGGGCTAAAGATCTGATTTTTAAGTCATCAGTGAACTACAGTCATCTGTCAACCATTCTGTGTCAGGTCTACTCATTTTATCCAGATAGTCTGGAAGAGGCATGTCCCTCACCCTTTCAAGAACTTAATGGTGGGGTGTCTAGAGATACTCTGTATCTGGAAACTAAAATTCTTCATTATTAGAGATTAAGATTATGCTTACTGAGCTATGACATCAGACACAGTTTTCATCAGTATCTTCTAGATATCTTGTTTTTAACAAAATGCTGAGTCAGTGTTAAAAATGGCATCCTTCATAGAATAATAAATTTGAAATTCTAACATCATTCCTACAGGGCAGATCACATTTTTTTGTAAAATGTTACATTTGTATTCCAAATAGCACTCTGTTTTTTTTTTTTTTTTTTTTTTTGGCTGAATGAGGTAAGGTTGTCAGCAGAAAGCTGATAAAAATAAACTAAGACATGAATGTCTTTTTTTTCCGCCTCAGGCAGACCCCTAAACTTAATTGCTTTGTTAGTGTCAGATAAGCTTATGGCTACAAAATCTTCCTTCAGTCAAATTTTAGAAAGATCACACCAATGAACAGGTTTCCCTCCCCCTCTGTTCACTACCTTACCTTCTCCCAGTAGAAGATAACTAACTGACACCTAGGAAAACAATAGGACAATGAAAATTTCAGACCCCTTTTGGCTTCATTGTGTCAGAGCCTTCCCACTACTGCATGTGAGACTACTCGTGTGCTTCTACGTTACCCTGGGTATACTGGGTTCACTGGCATTTGCCACTGACAGCCTTTGTTGAAATACACTCTTTCAAGGGCACTGGATAGCTCATATGTTGTATATCAGAGAAAACAGAGTTTGGATGCTGTGTTAAAGTGGTACATTTTATAACTCTGCTTTACAGCTCCTGATTCGTTGTCTAGTGATTTGGAAACTGTTACTCATGATGTCCTAAATTCCTGCAGTTTTATTTTCTCACTCTTTTCCGGATCTAGAATTGTTCTTTGAATTTGGTAATACAAAAAAGCTCGGTGTCAGTTGGGATACGGGTCAGCTACCAGGCTTTTATCTTCAGCTCACATAATGGCCTGGAAGCAGGTGATCTAGGACTGGGAGGGTGGTTGTGCTTCCTGAGATCACCCAGGGGCTCAGTCTTTTTCTGTCTGGGAGTTCATCCATCCCTCGAGGCAACAGTTCTCAAATTAGGGTCTATGGACTGCAGGGAATGCCTTGACTTTTGCATGGAATCTGTAAGATGAAACCATTTTCATAACACTAAGACACTATTTGCCCTTTTCCTGCGCTGCCATGTTGGATAAAACTGCTGATGCATCAGCATGAATCAAGGCAGTGGCACTGAAATGTACTAGTAGTCATATTTCTTTGCCACCATGCACTCAGAGTAAACACACACACACACAAACACACACAACCAGTGTCACTTAAAAATGTCTTTGTCGATGCAGCAAAAATTTCTGATTCTTATGATATATGCGCTCCTGAGTACAAGTCCCTTCAGTGCTGTGTGTGATGAAATGGGAGTACACACAGAGCACGTCTGCTGCACACGGAATTATTTGGCTATTTCAAGGAAAAGTACATATGTAATTTTTTGAGTTCCAAACTGAGCTATCCACTTTTGTTTTAGTAAACGTTATTTTTACTCAATAGAACAACTCACAGATAAACTATGCTTATTCAGATTTGAGCATTTAGCAGAAAGTTTCTCTCTTTTTAAAGATTTTATTTAATCATTTTCAGAGAGAGGGGAAGAGAAGTAGAGAAACATCAATGTGCGGTTGGTTGCCTCTCATACCTCTCCTCCTGGGGATGGGGCCTGCAGCCCACGCATGTGTCCTGACTGGTAATTGAACTGGCAACCCTTCGGTTTGCAGCCCACGCTCAATGCACTGAGCTACACCAGCCAGGACTAGCAGAAAGTTTCTTGAAAATGAATGAAGCGAGCCCATCACTTTAGGGGAAATCATTGAAAGTGTTTGTTGCTGATGGTAACATTTGAGCTTTCAAGTGAAAATTAGGAGTTTGGAAAATCTGCCATATGAACTTGACAGCTTCCTAATACTTCATAATTTTTACTTTTTTAAAATTTTTTAAAGAGGATCAGTGATTTTATTTATTTTTATTTTTTTAAGATTTTTATTTATTTGTCTTTAGAGGGGAAGGGTAGGAGAGGGGGAGAGGGAGAGAAATATCAATGTACCGTTGCCTCTTGTGTGTCCTATGCTGGGAACTGGCCTGCAACCCAGGCATGTGCCCTGACTGGGAATCGAACCGCGATCCTTTGATTTGCAGGCCCTCACTCAATCCACTGAGCTACACCAGCCAGGGCTAATTTTTACTTTTTTGATGAGATGAGTTATGATTGACATTTGGAAGGTTTGCATAACTCAGTAACCATATCTCCCAAATATTGCAGGGAAGAGTGTTTCAAGTTATGTGTGGGTAAAAACATTTTAAAGTGCAAGTCAGACCAGTGGATTTTAAAATAACAGTATGAAAAATTCATTGATAATCACTTAAGATTCCAGATTGCAAGTAACCTTGAAAATACTGCCTCCAGTTGAATTTTGGTGTAGCGTCAACAAGGAATATCCACAATTATCTGAAAATACTACTAAAACATTTCTTTCTTTTCTAACAGAGGATCTGTATGAAACTGAATTTTCTTCATATACTTCAACCAAAGCAACATACTACAGTAGATTGAATGCAGAAGTAGATTTCTGAGAATATCTTAAGGTAGACATTAAAGAGATTTTGCAAAGTGTCAAACAATGTCACTTTTTTCACTATTTTTTTTTCTGCTTTAGACTATATGGTTATTCTTATAAAATGTTGTTATTTATGTTACCATGTAATGAGTTCATTATTTTTAAATGAATTAACATATATTTAAAATGTCTTTTAATTGTTAATATGATACGTATCAATAGATAAAAACAAAGGGTCTTTGGGGCCCTCAGTTTCTGTAAGTGTAAAGGACTCATGAGACCAGAGAGTTGTAGAGCTGCTGCCCTCAGATGCTCTCTGTGGCCAGAGGTGGCTCACAGTTGCCACGTGCAAGTTTTCGCCAGGGCACAGGGAAAGGGAAGGACGAGCCCCCCTTTCTTTTTAAGGAAGATATTTATATCACCTTTACACACTTCAGTCCCCTGTTCCAGGGCAGAAGTTGCATGGCTACATGTAATGGTTGGCTGGGTGACCGTGCGTGTGGCTGAGACTTCTGTCACTGTAGGAGAAATGGAGACTACATATTGGTACTTGTTTCTGCCACTGGCTGCTTTCTGGTTGAACAACAGAAGTAGTAGTAACACCTATTTTTAGGAAGTCTGATAGTTAATCTTATCTCATATTTCTATCAGTGCAGTACTTCAGGTGATTTTAGAGATGCCAGAACGGAAGACTAGATTCTGCGTAACATGGAAAACGGAAAGATATAGTAGAGGAACGGTGGACTTTGGAGTCAACAAGTCCCAGATTCGGGTCCTGACTAGTGATTAGGGTTCCCTAACGTGTGGCCTGCCGCCCCCCTCCTCAGCTTCTCTGTGCTCGTGTGTAAACGGAGTTTGTCAGAGCAAACCTAACGGGACTGCCGTGTGGCCCATTCGACACAGCGCAGGTGGAGCTTTCGTGCCACCTGTGCAGCTGCTGCTCTGTCTCCTCCCTGGTGTCCATCCTCACAGGGCTGCTTCTGTGTGGGTGTACGCTTCAGTGACAACCAGATCGATGGTGACGGATTGCTAAAGAGATGATAGAGATGATAATTGTTACGATTTCAGGGGTGGATGAGGTCATTGTGGACCAAAAGGGTTCTGAGAGTCTGGAGTAGGAGTGGTAGTATTTTGAAAAGCTGAGGGAAGAAGGGAAGTCATTACTGGTGAGGGGAATTACACTAAGCAAAACGCAGAATGAAAATCTGTAAGGCAGTGAGTAGACTAATCTGGCAAGTGAGTGGACCATGATTTTGACTTTAGCAAAATTCAAGTGTAGAAGAGTAATAGGAGGTAGTGGGAAGGTCCCCGAGAAGTGGGTTGGGGTCAGATCAGGGCATTAGCATTAGGAAAAGTAGGTGTCTTGCTGAACATATGCCTAATACATTCATCCTATAGTAAACAAACATTTTTTTACTACATTAAGTTAGGCACTGTATCAGGTACAGTGAATGAGTTAAGAATGCTTTCTTACAGGTTGTATTCTAACAGAAAGATGAGACTTGACACACAACTTTCTAACGCAAAGTCAGAGTGACAAGTGCGATCACAGATTGGATCACACGGAGTAGCCGCTAAGAGAGGTCCTCAGAAAGGGAGGTTGTGGTGTCCAGGCTCGTGAATCAGTACTTGTGTCAGTTTCCTTTGTGCTTGTTCCCCAATGGAGCTAATTAATTGCTGTGCAGCCTAACTGCATGAAGAGTAAGCATTGACCACAATCAAGAAAAGGTTATTGTGGAATAGATAAAATTTACATTGTGGAGAAACCTGTGAAATTTTTGCACAGCTTCCAACGTGTCAATCTGTATTGATTAGTTTCCTAATAGGGAACTTTAAAAATAGTGTTTTATCCTGGAATTTTGGAGAGATAAAATGCCCATAGTTTTATAAGCATCAGCATAAACAAGATTATGAAGTATGATAAACTGTACTTTAAAGTTGTTTGCATGTTTTAAAATTGTGTATTATAAGTGGTAATTAGGATTGCATAATCTTTATCTATAATTTGCTATGTATGTAACTTGTTACTTTAGGAATGCAGCTGTCTGTCACCTATAGTTTTGAATGTGTTATAGTATTAGACAGTGTTTAATGCAGTAAGCAAAATCAGCCTGTATTTAAAGTTTGTGTTTTTGTTTGCTTTTGGAAAGAACGTTACATTTTTTTATTCTATACAGATGCAAATATTTTCTAACCTGTAGCTCCTAAGTACATGTAGTAAATTTGAAAATAAAAAGTTTAGCTGGTATTTCGTTGAAAAATAAGTTCTTGATCTCCCTTCATTTAGGTCAAAGTTGGAAATTGCAATACTCCTAAACCAAGCTTCTTTGATTTTGAAGGAAAGCAAAAATGGTAAGAAATTCTTGGAATCTTTGGAGGTTGTTGGACAAGGTTTAGGAGTTTAGGAATTAGAAAGTAGTGAGCTGATTAGATAATTATCTTTATATTAATCTCTCTGCTGCAGACTGCTCAGGGCCGGTAATTGGGAGAGAGATTGAAAGAATCCTGTTTTAGGTAAGTCTCCTACGGGAAGCTTGTGCCGTGTTTTTGGTACATAAGTGGTTCACAGCAGGCATGTTGTTCCTTAGAGAAGTGTGGCTTCTTAGAATGACCGTAGGGGCTGTCCCTGGAGACTTTCTTGTCCTGTCATACAGTCAGCACCTCTCCCTCTGGAGGGGTCATTGGAAGAAGGCCAGGAGGCCAAGAAGGGAGAAGAGCAGGATGAATCCCCATTTCTTACTCTTCTTCCCTGCCCCAGTTGTATCTCATCTCTAGAGCTCTTCTGTTCCTTGCCCCACCCACCACAGGAAAGAAATGCTGACCATAACCTCTTGGACAGAAGGGGAAACAAACAAGCAAACAAGCAAACAAACAAACACTGAGTTCACTTTTTTCCTGAATACATAAAAAGAGTATATCCTCACCGTATTTTTTTTTTTTTACTTATAATTCAGAGGTTCCCTCTTACCATATGAGGCCTTATTTGCTCTTACTTTGTCTAAATGTGAAAAGAGAAATTTCATACAATAGAGTATCTTATTTATAGCAAGAAGGACTTTGAAGCGTTAGCTCTGTAATTAAATGTATAGAGGCTTTAAAAAAATGAAATATGGCTGTAGAGAGAACTGCTAAAAATGGATTCGAACTTTCTATCCTAGAGCAGTGCTGCTCAAAATGTGGTCCCCTGGACAAGTTGCGGGTCCGTGAGCTGTCTGTTACCCAGATGTAAGGAGAGGCAGAGCTCCGAGTCCAGCGGAAATCCAGCCCCAGCGTCCAGCACACTGGTCCCCTCCGTGGGCTGGGGTGTGGGTATGGAGCACTCTCCTCAGTGAAGGAGGCGGTCCTTCCGCTCCCCGCCAGGCCTGGGGGTTTCTTTGCCAGTGGTGGCGGGCAGTTCTCCAACTCCTCTTTCTTACTGTTGTGGAGAATACCTGATGCAACTTGCGTTGTGAAGTTTTTGTTTTAATTCATGAAATTTCATAAGTTCGTTATTTTTCCCTCTCCTTGCCTACTTTTAAATTGTTTTTAGCAATTCAAAACAGTTTAGATTTTACAACTGCTGTAACAGCTTCGGCAAAAATCTAAATTGGATGATAAAACCATTAGATGAAAGACTACTGGGGAGTGATATGTATTCATTCTGACACACAATTTACTTATTAGTTACAAATGAGAAACCGGCTCTTCGTAGGTCCTCAATGGTATCGTTGATGATGGCGCAGACTGGTAAGCGTGTGTCTTCTGACAGGATGCATTGCAAAGGACCTGGCACCCGTGCACTGCTCCTGACGTAGCGTTTAACCTGATTCTGATCATGATTGACAGTTTTGGCATGAATACTCTAGGTGAGGAAACAATCAGACAAATCCAAATTGAGGGATATTTTATGAAACAAGTGGTTTGGATTCTTAAAAATACCATTATCATGGAAGACAAAAAAGGCTAAAGATTCATGAAGCTCAATGATATGTATGAGTCTTGATCAGCTCCTGGTCTGGGAAAAGAAAGCTATGAAGGAAATTATGGGCAAATCAGGGAAATCTGATTGTATTGATGTTAAATTTCCTCAATTTGATATATGCTGATATATTTAGGGCTAAAGTGTTAGCATGTCTCCAAGGAACTCTCGACATTCGGTAAAAAAGAAATCAAAAATCCTCATTGCCGGCAGGGGGAGAGAGGTATAAAGGGACTAAATGTTAATGGGAAAAAACACAATCAAGATTAATCATCCTCAAAAGGATGTCACATTTACCGCAGGAGCAGGAAGATGGTTCAGAGCCCATGGGACTGAGTGCTGGTTCCCGGTGGATTGGTGGGTCTACTTGCTGGTTGGAAGTAAAGTTGGCAGGGGAAGACCAAGCAGGACCCTGTCCTGGCAGCTTGCAGAAAAGAAGACTAGAATATTACTCTTGATATTTATGCTGCAGGAAATCCTTACCTTCTTACCCATGTGTAGGTATTTTTACTTCTGTCCTCTGGAGCCCTAACTTTTGAGGTCCCTGCCTGAGCCCTCAGGACCTACTGCTAGCAGCTTAGAGATGAGAAGACAGCATAGCAGGGAGGCATAGTTGTCGCATCTTAAATAAGAAGCCTGGGGCATTTTTCCAGGGAATGTTGTTTTCTGTGAGGATTAATTTCTGCATTGCCAAAATGCTGTAAGGTCAGTCAGTTCACAAGATAGGAGCTGCTTTTATTGGTCTGTAGATCAGACATTTTCCATAGAGGGGAAAGTTGGTTTGGGGGAATTATAAAATCTTAAAATGTTATAATGGTTTGTGGTCTTCCAGAATTCAACAGATATGCAATGTATCTCAATTACTAAAATTTCACAGGAGAGGGCGTATTGCTGTGCAAAAGTATAAATGCAAAAAGCGAGGGCTCCTCATCTATAACTTATTGTTTCCATATCCCCCGGCCAGTAAATGTTTTTTAAATAATAAGAGACGTGCTGTTTGTGCTGCTTACATAGTTAACGACCGGTCACTTTGGATATCCTGTCCGCTAGGGAAGCATGGAAAGCCCTTGGTGGATCAAGCCTGAGCCAAGCAGAGCAGGCGTATGTCGCAGCAGTTAAAAAGCTGGACCCAGGCTGGACTCCTCAGGTGAGGCTTGATGATTAGACACAGCACTTCCCCCAACATAGCATCTTTCTTCCAAGTCAATGTTTACATCTAAACTTAGGCTTAAGTAACATTCTTAAGTTTTATTTTCTCAAATCAAAAGATTCTAAACTGATCACAATATTTCTACATAAAAATACTATTGTTGAAACATTCACATAACCAGCCAGCTATTAATACTGAAAACATCTCTGAATTGTAGACACTTTTTAAAAGTATAACGATAATTCCAACCACATACAAACTCCGTTTATTTCAGAACTTGAAAGAGTTTAACATCAAATCATCTCTATTGTCTTAAGAAATGGTAGGTATCTCTTGTTTTGTTTTGTTTTGTTTTTAAATGAGCCCCTCCTGTGTGAGTACAAAATGCTTAGTGATAGGAATAAACTATGAGTAACATGCTCCTGCCTTTGCGTGGTCTAAAGTGTACTAGGGCAGATGAAACATACCCAAATGTCATTAGTAGTACAAAACAGTAACAACCAAGTGCTCGGGACTCCAGTGGGAGCAGAGATCACTTTGGACATTGGGAGCATTGGAGATTGTTCCCTTACATGTACTTTCTTTTCCTCGTCCACTTATTGGAGAACATCTGTAAAGAATTTCATAAAGGTGGGGTTTCTGCTTTACTTACATTTTTTAAAACCGTTTTTAATAGGTGTTTCAGTGGGATACAGGCTGGGTCAGTACTATGTTAAAATACAAACTGTACGTATTTCTTTTTGGTAAAAATATTGAGGCCACACTTTTCAGCAGTGAATGAATTGAGCAATTTTCACTGTTTTTTGATAGTAATTATCACTTGGGTACGTATTAATTACTAGTATGAAGGAATTTTGTTCCATTAATCATGAAATCTTAAAATGTCAGAGTAGTAAGGAACCTTAAAGATTATGTATTCTCAGCAAATTTTAAATATACAATACATTATTATGAAGTAATAATGAATAACAGTATATTATTATTAACTAATGTTTACTTGATATATATATTTAAGTTTCAAGGATAATGAAGGAACTTTTGTATGGCTTTTAACTGAAACACCAATTGTTTTTTGTTTGCTTTAGCATACTCTGTTTATACACACATATATGTATACACGTAAATGTTTTCTGAATCTTTTCAGATAAGCTGGTGATATCATGTTTCTTTACCACTAAATGCTTCAATTTTTCCTAAGAACAGGTATCTTTTCTTACACAACTACACCATAGTTATCAAAATTGGGGATTTTTTTTCTGTATGTCTTTTGTCATGAAATCTTTGGAAACTTTTTTTATTTTGAGAACCCCAGGGCTCAGTCTCTGCAGGACATTGGGTTTTGTTTTTGTTTTGGGGTTTTTTTTTTTTTGGTGTTATGAATTCTTTTGAAAGTCTTCTGCTCTTCGGAGAAGCCCTGGGCTCAGAGTCCCTGCAGGGTATTGATGTACAGACATGTAGATATAGACATAGATACATTTGTTATCACAATGGCAGGATTTACGTTCTCATGTCTGAGGAGTATTCCATTGTGTAGATAGACTATGTCCTCTTCGTCCACTCCTCTACAGATGGACCCTTAGGTGGTTTCTGTGTCCGGGCTGTGGGGAACCACGCTGCAGTGCCCACGGGATGCAGACACCCCTTTGGGGTCTGACGGCATTTCCCTCAGACACGCAGCCGGAAGTGGGATTGCTGGGTCACACGGGAGTCATGTTTGCGTTTCTGAGGAACCTCCGTACTGTTTCCTGTCACGGCTGTACCGATTTACATTCCCACCAACAGCGTACCACAGCTCTCTTTCCTCTAAATCGGGACTGTTAACATCGATGCCATATTATTGCCAAACCCATAGTTCGTATTCAAATTTATCATTTACCTGAAAAACGTCCTTTGTAGTTACTTTTCAAAATTCTGAATCCCCATCCAGTCCAGCATCATGCATTGCATCTAGTGATCATGTCGCTTTAATCTTATTTAGTCTGGAACAGTTTCTCTACTTTTTCTTTCTTGATCGTGATAGTTTTGAAGAATTTAGGCCAGTGGTTTTGTAAGATGGCTCTTATTTTGGGTTTGTGTGATCTTTCTTTATAATTAGATTTGGGTTATACATTTTTAAGGGGAATACCACAGAATTGTGTCCCTCTTAGCACATTGCACCAGGAGAAACATGATGTCTGTTTGTCCCAGTATTGCATATGTCAGCTTTGATCATTTGCATAAGGTGGAGTCTGCCAGATGTTTTCATTTACAGGAAAAAATTTTCCTATTTTCCCTTTATAATTAGTGAGTAATTTCTGGGGAGATACTTTGAGACTGTGTAAGTATCCTTTTCCTAATCACATTTCACCCTCCAGTTTTAATGACCATTCATGATTTTCTAACTCCATAATTTTTTCTACATGTATTATTTGCCATTTCCTTCTGGGGTTTCTCTTCTGCCCCTATTTTATTTCTTTATCCATTGTCAAGAACTGGGAATGGTCTGGGGCTATTCCCTACTCCCAAACTAATAAGTTAGCCTCTTACTGTTTCTTAGATGCTGGCAGAGGTACAAGACTTTTGGGTCTGGGCCAAAGGATTTTACTATTCATGGCATGGCACACTGCACGAGCTTCATTGATTTGCATTGATTTCTCGTGTCCCGACTCAGATCCCCTGGGGATGGCGCAGGTGGGCCTAGGTAGATTCTTGCATATGCAGTGGGTTGTGTTCTAGGAAAGGAGCACTGAGCTTTGGGTATTCACCACTTTTACAGCAGGTAGAAGCAAGCCTGCTCTTTGTCAGGGGGTGGGAAGACATGCCCTCATCCCTGAAGGTGGCCCACGGCACACACAGCCCTGAGCAAAGCTCAAGGAGAGAGTGGTCAGAGCCTGCCTGCCTGCCTGCCATAGTGATCGAGAAGGTGTAGGGACACGCAGGGGCCCTGGCTTATCGCCTCTCCCAGCATTCGTGTACGTGTATCAGTGTGTGTTCATGGATTTTTATTTTAGTCGGTGGGTTGTTACCCATTCCCATCATTATTCATTTGGCCACTGGGAACCCCTTCAAGATGGCTCCTGTGTCCTTTTGACATACCGCCATAATTCTTTGAGCATTTTCTTTCTAGCACAAGATGTTTCAGGCTGCATTGGTCTCCTACAGTTGCCATAGCAAAGAATTACAAACTGCTATTTTGTAATTCAAAACGAGAAATTTGCTCTCTCACAGTTTCGGAGGCTCGAGGTCTGAAATCAAGTTCTAGCAGACCCATGCTCTCTTTGACGCCTCCAGGGAAGAATCCTCCTTTGCCTGGACCAGCTTCTGGTGGCCTCGGATATTCCTTAGCCTGTGGCAGCGTAACTCCAGTCTCCACCTCTGTCTTCACGTGGCCCTCTACCCTGTCTCTCTGTGTGCAAATCCCCTCTCCTTTCATGTAGACACCAGTCATTGGATTTAGGACGCCCCTTGGACCTCATTCTAACTTTTTCCCCTTCAGCTTCATTGAGATATGATTGACATATAACAACGTATAAGTTTAAGGTACACAACATGTTGATTTGATATACTTGTATACTGCAAAATAATTACCACCATAGCTAATACCTCCATTCAGTCACATAATTACTATTTGCTTTTTTGTGTTGAGGATGTTTAAGATCTACTCTCTTAGCAAGTGTCAAGTATATAAAAAGGTTATCTACTCTAATCACCATACTGTACATCAGACTCCCCAGTACTTGTCTTGTAACTGGAAGTTTGTGACGTTTGACCAATGTTTTTCCCTCTCCCTGCTTTTCCCTGTGAAGTTTGAAATCCTTGACATCCTGAAACTTAGGTCTAAATCAAGAGAGCGGAGGGAGCCTCTTTGCCATTGGTTCACTCAATGTAATATTTGCTGTATTTATTAGAGATGAATTTCTCCGACTTTGTTCACATTTGAGCTTTTCAGCTTGTAAGAGCTAAGAGTCCCGCTGGAGGACTGAAGCACTGGACATTTGCTGTCTGTTCCTGCTGTACTCACACCTTGAAGGGCCGCAGGAATCCCTCACCCTGGGGAGCCTCCCCCCCACCCCCGTGTGGGGGCTCACACAGCATCTTGTCCCGAGGCCTTGGCTTTCTCTGCCCCAGGGTGGCAGCTGGGCACATCTTCAGCTGGAGGTCACCAAGTGTGACGGGAACAGTCATACGCTAACAGAGGGTTTTTACAACAGTAAAGGCACTGCACTAGAGGTAGTGTCTCTGACATTACAAAGAAATGCAAGTAATGCCATTTCTTTGTAATGTCAGAGAACTACTTAGCACAATGAATTTTTCCCACATACCCCCTTAGATGGCATGTGTGTGTCTAGTAGGCAGGGGGCGGAGGGAAGAAAGGACATTCATGATGGCTTTGCTGTGCATGTGCACATGTGTGCTTGTAGTCTGTCTGCATGGAGGTATTCACAGGTGTCGTGATCACCTCTGTTTAGAGACTTTGTCACTCTTTAACAGCTGACACTAATTCCTGCCTGTGATCACCCTTCCTCCCCTCTGAGTCACCATCTGGGCTCTGGAGAAGCAATTGCTTCTAATGGTTCAGAACCCTCTTGGTTGTACCCTGACACCCTACAGTGGTTGCATATCTGAAAACCTCTGAGCAACATGTCACGGTTCTCAGTCAGTGGGACTTGCGCTTGCATTCACGTTTTGTCTCCTTATGAGGAACAGCCTTACCTTCAACAATTCTGTCACTGTTGGCCTGTTGGAAAACAGAGCTCAACTGTCCTCAGCTACCAACTCTAGTACTTAGTATCCCCTTTCTCAACCACAAAACAGAAATATAAAACCTAAGCCCATCACTAGTACAACTTCTGACATAAAATAATCGATCATAGTTTCTTTCCCATATATTACTTTCAAGACATACTGACACAGCCTGAGTGACTTTGGAAGAACTTGGAAATTCTATGAGCAATGTTCTGTCACACTTTAGAAGCAGTTAGACGTCTTTGAGGACTCACAGCAATGGGAAGCAGCACAGGTCTCCCCTCTCAGAGTGGGTGGAACCTTGGGAAGATGTGCCCTGACTTCTTCTCAGATCCAAACAAATCTGTGTAAATGACAGTTCCAACAAAATGGCTTGGTGTCAAATGAGAAAAACCACAAAGAAATCTCAGAGAAGGTGAGTGCGTGCAACCTCTATGGACTTGGTCTAGTTCCCCCTCAATTTGTCAGCTGTGCTCATGTTTGTGACACAACTGCTTATTTCAGAGCTGGGACTGCTTATCATTTCTTGGATCTCTACTAATCCTATAAATGCTGTGCTGAACTGCCAGAGACATCCTTATGAGGAGTTAGAGCCAGCCGACACTGCATTGCTTGCATTTCCTCCATGACATTGAAATAGTGGGGTGTACTTTATCTCATCTCCACCAGAATGGCCATGTCCTGCAAGCCATCCAAAAACTTGAAATTCTTGGAAATACAGTTCTGACTCATTGCATTTTTCTGGACACAACTTTTTTCCTGCAATGTTTGTCCAGCAAAAATGAGATTGGAAGGAATCAGTTTCTCAGCTCAGTAAGCAAGCATGGACGGCAAGTACTGATTTTCATGAATAGGTGAGCTACTGGATGGCAGACCTTCCCTTCAATCATCAGTGAACAAAACAGGAGGCTGCAGGAGGAGAAGGTGCAAGAGTGGGGCTGAAAGCACAGAGTCCCCAAGACACACACTGGGAGCCATGAGGGTTCTGTTGGTGACAATTGGATCACCATCGTTAATACTTCTTTCTCCTAAAAGCTATCAAGGCAGAACAAGGACAAAGAACGGGGTTGCCTTCTGATCCTAACTGGTACCTGTTATACCCTCTACAGCAGCGATTCTCACCTGGGCGTCGGGAGGCTACTATTCTGATGTATTGTGGGAAAGGGAAGTGTGATTAGAGCCAGGAACTGTGCATAACCCAGAGTTTTCCCCATGTTTAGGTAACGACGTTGACAACCTGGTCCAGTCCATAGAAGAGTCCCATGCAAATGTGTGTCAGAGCAAAGAGTGCATCACTACTACTGGAAGCACCTCAACATCCCTGAAGTTCAAGACCCCATAAACTTCATCAAGCCTTTACGAAGTTTGGTCCAATATTGCAAACACTGTCCAAAAGGAAATACAACTCACCCAGTGGTTTTCCCTTCCTCCTGACAACATATGCAAGTGTAGAAAAAGCCACTTACTCTTTCAACATAGTATAACTTTTCCATTTTTATCAATTCAAGCTCTGTCTCCAGGTCCCTGTAAGAATTCACGAGCACTTTGTTGCAGATGACAGTTCAAAAAAATAATATCTGCGAAGTGTCACTTTGAACTGTGGCCTTCGGATCTTCTGCTCCAGGTCCACGGTCAGACTCTCCAGTTGTGCTTTTTGCTTCTTTGTAACTTGGGGCTCTCCTCCTCGCTGGGACAGCTTAGAGACAAGCTGTTCTTGGTCTTGGATTTGATGTCTTAATAGACTGATCTCTTGCTCCCTCTTCTTGAGTTTGTCTTTGCCATCCTCTACTTCTTGAATGAGGCCATTCACAGAAGATTGCAAAGTAATGTAATTCCTTTTGGCCTGGTCAAGGCCTTGCAGCAGCTGACACTTCTCAAGCTGAAGATAAGCTATTTGAGCACTCAGACCCTGTTCTCTGGCCTTCCACGTCCCATGGTCATCACCCAAGGCAGGCTGTTTGTCCTTCAGGTCTTTCAGTTGTGCCTGAAGCTTCTCCTCAACAATTTTGAATTCTTCTTTCAGCGTAATGTTTTCCTGCTATTTTTTGCAACGGATTTTCAAATGGAGATTTTCATATTTCTAATTCAGATACTCACCCTGTTCTTTCTGTAAATCTTTTGTCAGATTTTCTTTTTTTGACCTTATGTTGCCAAGATCTTTTTCCAGATCTCTAAGACTTGGGGCCATCTCCTCTATTTTTGCTTTTAACTTCTGTACCCCTGCTTTGGTGTTCTCTGCCTCCTGAGGCACATGCTCATGGGTTTTTGGAACTTCTTTAGTTCTTTCTCAAGGTTCTCAACTCTATCCCTGTGCACATCTGCCTGCCGCTTACTTTCATGCGGTTTTCCTAAGACATGCATCTGCTTCTTTTCATCATCATCTATTTGGACTTCCAGCTTTTTGATCTTAAGTTTCAGCCAGTGCACTCCCTGCATTGGGAAGCCCAGGCTCTGGTCCTGGATCTTCCCGCTTCCAGGGTCCTCGCACAAGGCTGCCACCTCCTTCATCAGCTCTTTCAGTTTTGTTTTAAGCATTTCCACTGCAGCTTTAGATTCTTCTTGCATCTGTCCATTTTCTTACTTCTTTGTTTCTAAGAGACGTTGAAGTGAAGAGAGTAACATGTCCAATTCAAACATTTTATCCCGTCTTGTAGCTGCTGGGTCAGATTTTCTTTTTCGGACATAATTGTGACAAGGTCCAATTCTGAAGGTTTCACGTGTTCTGTTATCAATTCTGTTGTGTTTTTAGGGTTTCCACCTCTGCTTCAGAATACTCAGCATGAAGAAGCACCATCTCTTGGTTTTTTCCAGCCATCTGCAATTGGCTTTCAAGTTTCTCAACTTTATCCTGAAATGAATCATTCTTACTCTCACTTTCTTTCAGTTTCTCCAAGACGTTCTTCTCGTCAGCCTCCATGCTGACCCTCAGTATGTCCATGTCATTTCTCAGCTGATGCTGCTCATCTTGCACTGAGCTCAGCCTCACAGAAACCTCACCTTTTCTCATTCTTGCAGCCTCCAAGGCTTTAGGATAGTCAGGTTCTCCCCTTCCATCATGTAACTTGTTCCACAGGCTTTTGGATTCCCTCACAAGCTATTCTCTCATTATTCAACTGTCTGAATTGGTTTTTCAGTCCATTTTACCCCCAAAGACAGTGCCTGTGAGTCCTCTTCCAAACTCTGCAGCTGCTCCTGGAGGTGGGCTTTCTCTTTTAACATCTTGCTTACATCAGAGGACAAAGTCTGAAGGAGCTGTGTCTTTTTTTTCACCTCAGTTTCCACGGTGTCATGTGATACAGATACTCTCCTTGATGAAACTCCAACTCTATTTTCTCCTTCATGTTTTTACACTTCGGGTGCAGTTCCTTATTTTCTGTTGACAAAATATCTAACTCTCCATGAAGCTGGTTTCTCTCACTTGTGACAACAGAGAGTTTCCTAAAGACAGCTTATGACTTCCTGTTTATTTTCATTGTCTTTTTCTGAAAGTAGCTTCTCTGTTTGAACTATCCCTAAGTCGGCTTCCACAGAGTACACACAGTGCTCAATGCTGCCTTTCTCAGACTTGTTCCTCTCCAGCTCATTTTCCACATCGAGAAATCTCTCTCTCCAATTTTTGTTCATCTCGGCTACATTATCTTCAGTAACTTCAGGTGAAAATTTAGCTGTGCCCATTTCTAATCTAGAGTTGAGGCCTGCTGAAATTTCACCTCTCTGATGGAATTCTGGGTTATCACAAGGAAAGCATTCCAGTTTTCTCATTAAATCTGTTTTATTCTTTCTGAAGTTCCTCAACTGTTTTCCCCAATTCTCTGCATGTTTCAATCTTGGTAGTTAGTTCTCCTTCCTGTAAATTGAGTTTTGAGTCTAACTCTTTCATTTCACTTAGCAAAATTTCAACATTTTTGTCACGTTCCTCTATGGTGCGAAGTAATCTCAAATTCTCATTTGATGCCTCTTTTACCTGCAGTTGGAGATTCTGAATAGTTAACCGAGTCTCTAGAAAATCCACAGGTACAGAAGCATTAGTACCAGAAAGTGACAGTTCGGAAATGCACCCTGCGAAGTCTTGGGCTTGGTCTTTCACTAGGGAATCACAACTGTTTTCTGGGGACTGCTCCTGAGAACCTTCTCCCACCAGCATGACTGCCACAGTCTTGGTGACTTTCTCCATTTCTGGGCTGAGGTCCTGCTGGATATCTCTGTCACAGATCGGATGAAGATCCTGCTTGGGTGTTCTGTCTTTGCTTTTCAAAGCACATTCCTCTGACCCGTTTGCGTCACAGCTGTTCCTTGTGCCCTGGAGAGCCTGTGGTTGTAATATATAATGAGAGCGCATTTTATTTTTCAGGATAATCAGAAAAGATTCAATAGGCTTATAATTGCTTTGTAGACACTGGCTTCTTGCCTCTGCTAAGTCCATCTCTTGAAATGACATAGTTCCTACCACATTCTCCCCTCTCCATCCCAATGTCAACACAGTTAAACACACATTCAGGAGGTATCCCGTCTGGGCAAGGCCCTGGCAAGGTGTTTGTCATGAAGACAAACCCTCTAGTTGGTTGATCCTCTACACTGGCACACACTTAAATTTCAAATGGTTTTTCTCTCTAGAAATAGTCCAGGTAGCCTAAATATAAATTTTCCTTTGTGATTATCAGACATGAGGCTAACCAATTCCCCATAGAATGCTCCGCTTCCATGTTAGCAGTTCTGATATTCTTCAATAGGAGAAGGCGGTGAGGTGTCAGGAACAGATTGGCAGCCCAAGGACTTAAGCCTGCACTTACTACCTGGATTCTGAGAGAAACCATATGTCTGGATGTTACCTTCCTGTCATCTGTCAAACAGGGGTCAGCGGCTGTGACTACCCCTGCTGCCTCCTCACCACTTGCCATTTGCATCCTACGATGGCAGATGGAGGGAATGAAGTGATGCTCCTCGACTCTACAGCATTAGTAGTTTAGCTGGTAGACTACAAGGACAAAGTCATTAGTAACTAAGCAATTTCACATTCAATAAAGAAAGGGAGTTCTTTTTAAACAACTGATATCAAATCACAGATTTGTATTGTTGCATTCACCGACGCGAGAAACAGATGCTCGGAAACTTTCAGGATTCAAAGATGTTACTTTATTGACCAAAAGTTTAACCTGCGCAGGGGCGGACTCCCAGAGTGTCCGGAGACACAATGCTCAGAAGAGCTACAGAGGAGAGCCACTGGCAGCGGCGCTTACAAACATGTCCTTTTATATGCATAAGCAAGCAAGCATTTCACAGAAGCAGATGTAGCTGTTAGCTATTGGCAGTTAGGCTACTTGTTATCCCTTAGTTTCAGGAAGTGATCTCCTTAAATGGTAGTCTACCCCATTCCTTTGTTCCTGGACAGCCAGACCCCATGGGGCTGTCCCTTTCTTCTTTAAGTTCCGTTCCCAACAGTATCAGGGTAAATTGTTAGAATATGGTTTGTTAATCTGTAATAAACTCTTACATTTGTTGCATGACTTGTATCTCTGTAACATTAAAAATAGGTGGAAAAGGCTAGAGATGGTAATATTCACATCACATTCCCATTCCTAAGCTCTAATGGAATATGTAAGTGTGATTTATTAACTCGCAAAAATGAAAACCTACAACATAGACACCCTGAAGACAACACTTCTGACTCCATAATATAATTTTGTCCAGGAGATTTCAAAAAAGATCTTCAGAAAGGTCCCATATTAGAGTATTTAAATGTAATGGCTGTAGAAATTTGCCTCCCACAAAAGGTTTACTGATATTCCTAAAGTTCTTTTTTAATTAAGAATAATTTTATTACATATCCATTATATCATCTACCTTTTGAAAATATTTGTTATTTAATGTTTGCAGTAGTTTTTGAATTTGTGACTAAGCCACATTCATTTTATTCATTCATTTATTTATTTTTACTTTTTTTAAATTGATGTTCGAATACAATTGTCTCCATTTTCCCATCACCACTTCCTCCCCCAGTACCCATGCCCACCTCCCACTCTCAGTCTCACCTCCCGCTTGGCTCCATCCATGGCTCCTTCATACATGTGCATTTGAAGTTCTGGTTTGTATTTTTTAAGAATCTTTACAATATATTTTTATACCCTTAACCGTTACTCTACATTTGAGTTATTTATACTGAAATGTCCTGTAGAAAGCAGGAGAAAAAAATTTTCTTGTTATCACAGAGAAACTAGGGAAAGAACATTCTTTTCTAAAATTGTGAATATTATTGGATCAAGGCTGCAAAGAGGGCATCACATATAACTCCTTTATTTCAAGGACGGAAGAATGGAAATATAACCAATGGATGAGGAACTTCATTTTTTCAGCATAAGAAAAATGCACCAGCTGTATGTCAAGCAGATTTTTCTCTACTGCTGTTGTAGCCTATATGAGAGCACTTTCTCAACTGCACACTGCTATAAGGCCTATAATTAACTTACTTTTGCCTGCAAGCCTTTCACCCCTGCCTCTAATCTTTTCCTTTCTTTGACTTCTTATATTTTTCTATTCCATCTTCATATTTGGAACTTAATCACAGAGAAGGAGCTACAGATTTACTTTGATCATTGACTTTCTCAACTCACAGATCAATCATTACAATACGTAGTTCAGAAATAAGTATCTTAGTACAGCAGAAAGAACACGTCAGAGCAACAGATATTGGTGAAAATCTTCAAATATCAAAATCCATGGAATCACAGTTGTTTTGAATGTTCAGAAATTGAATTCTTTTTGAACCACACCACAGAAAGATAAAGTGAATAGTGTAGGTTGGCCAATAAGTCTGCTTCTTTGAATGTGTTTCTGGAGAAATTCAGGAAAGGCTGGCAAGAGGAAAGACAGTGAAGTCATTAAGACCCCTGAAAATGGTCACAAGAAAGTTTTGTGGTGGGATGCATTTTCCTAAGATATGAACTAAGTTTTTAAATCTTCACTTAATAACTTGGTCCTAACAACTGGTCCCAACAACTTGGTGGAATTTCTAAATGTTAGTAAAAAAAAAAAAATTCAGTGAAAAGTATAGTTTTACTAACCTGATGGCTCAATAGAGTTCAACAGATGTACCCATGTACAGGTTACAGCAAGTGGCTGCATTTTTTGAGTGCCCACATTAGAAATTGAACTCAAAGCTGAATTAATTCATTTCTCTGGCAGAACTGAAATCTCACTAGAAGAACTATGGACATGAAGGGGAAAACTCCTTCCCGCTGTAGAACTGACTTGGTGTTATTGGAGTTGTAAACAGTTTTTGTGGTGTGTTACATGCACTCCCAGAGACATCTGCAGGCCGTGCAGCTTTCTGGCTTCTTTCAAGTTCAGATTTATAGCTGTTAGAGAAGGACATGAGAGGATGGCAAATCAAAGCAAAAGCGACAGAACAGCAACACCATACTGTTCCCAGAGAGGTGTAGGCTTATGAAATTCAACATGTCAGAACTTTTACCACTTCATTTACCCAATACCCATGTGACAGACATAAACTGAGTGACCTGTCTTTAAAGGGACTTGGACTATATAGGAAAACAGACATAAACCACTAATTACAATGTCATGTAGGTGATAATGAACATCTATAATAACCACACAGAGTCCAAGAAAGAGTTGGGATGTTGGGGATATATTCCAAATAAACTTTATATGCTAAGCCAAATAGAGAGACAGGGATATAAAAGAACCCAGAACTTCAGAAACATAGGAGAAAAACTAATCCCTGAAGCATGGGTTTAAAAAGTCACAAAACCAGATGGCATTCCTTATGAAGTCATAACAGAGCACAGACTTGATCTCTGTACCACGTATTTTATGACATTTTATTTACTTATGTATGTATTTATTTTGTGTGTGTGTGCAGGTAACAGTTTAAAACATATAAAAATCAAGTTAACAATGCATAAATATATGTCTCAATACAAAGAAATAGTTAAAGTAAGCTATGCATTATATATATGTGCAGAATATCCCTACCATTGAAGTTCTGAACACCTTTCAGAATCAAACAACCTAGAAGAATAATTGATTCTTGCAAGTCGTAATGTCTGACTTTAGCTTAACACGGAAATATAATGAACACCCTATTGGAATGGCTAACGTGCACCATTCCCTTTGGCATGTATGCAGTCCTCCGAGGAGATAGTGAAGACAGTGCCTGAGTGTCCCAGCTACCAGTCTGGATCAATGTTTCTTTAACTTTTTGCTCATCGGACTCACATACAGTCCCATTTTCTGGCATTTCGGGTTGTTTTTTCCTTTTAAATTTCTTGTTGTCCTTCCTTTGGTTGTGTGAGGAGGCAAGGTGTGCCTTGCTTCCTGTTCTTACATCATGGACTGAAGTTTTGCAGATGAATTCTGAGAGGCCTTGCAAAATTCGTGTTTCTTTTCCCCCTGCAAAATTCATCTTTTAACCCCCCCTTTTCCTATTCTTTCATTAAAAAATTCATTTAATTTTAAATATTAAATAAAACTATATGCTGCCATTATTTGCTTTATAAACAATTGTTTCTCCTTGCTGTTAGGTAGAAAAACACAAACCACTAACACTGAAAAAGCACTAAAATAAACTGTGTTTTACTACATTTAACTACATGAGGTTGCCAAAATTCAACAGTTTTAGATCAACTTTTGAGGTGCTCCAACCGAACTTGGTAGAGATGTTCCTGAAACAGAATCAGTGGCTACTGGTGGGGAAAAGAAGCTCCTGCCTGTTGTAGACCATTCAGCCTGGTTTCAGGAGTTGTAAGTCTCACCCCATGGTGGGCCGTGTAAGAGCCTAGGGACCCACTTCTTCTGGGTCTGTTCTGTCAAGAGGACATGAGCTACTAGGAGACAAAGTTTATCTCCCTAGCAGGAGTGCTGCTTCTGCCTCATCCATCTCTGGCCTCAACTCTTGGTCGATAGTCAATGACGGGTAAGATTCCTCATGGGAAGGGCAACCTAAGCCATATACGACCACTTGGGAGGCCCACATGGAAGGACTTCGGGGACTGCAGCAAAGAGGGGGTGATGGAACCTCACCCCCCAGCTATTCTGACATAGCCCCAGTCCCCATTTCCATCTGGGAGATGTCTTCTGCTTCCTGAGCCTAATTAGCTTAAAGCCTGAAACTATGATGGAGAGCGGTGCAGCCCTGTGCAGGCCAGAGCAGTTTCCCGAGTGATGGGACATATGAAAGAATTCCTAAAGTCCTGTGAAACCTGCTTTGTTTAGAATGCACTCATTTAAATGATAAGGGTCTGAGGAGGAAATGAGTATGTCTCCCAAAGTTTTGCAACCCCCTCTCTTGACAGACACTGACTCAGATTAAGCCCTCAGATTTCTTTGACATGTTAAACCTGTATTCCTGTCTATTTGAATCCAATAAAAGCCTAGTGAGGAAGGGGCTCTGGGTCATTCTCCTCTGAGAGTTTGACCACCTCTCGTCCCCAAGCAGATCATGACTTGGTAGTTTTATTTTCATCTGTGACTTACGGGGAGGGGCGGGGTGTCTGCAGGTGGTGCCTCCCCTCCACCTGCCCTTCACTGGAAGGTCATCAGTGAGAATTTCAAAACTACACTCAACAGTTTTTGTAGTCTCGTTTTCATACTCGTTAACAGTTTTTAAACTACAGGAAACAACACTCTTAATAGTTGTTATAGTCTAAAGTTTATAGAGTTTATAAACTTTTAGGAACATCTATATCCACATTAGAAAATAAGAATATTTCAAACTGAATGTGTTACAGGTGTATCCTACCCCTGTGAGGATGGTGGCAATGGATAACAATGATACTAGTAATGCTGACATTTAACAGTTGCTCTGAGCCATGTACAACCCTGCGCATTGTAAAACTGCTAATGTATTGCTACCAAATGGCACTTTGCAATGAAATACAGGAATGTATGTAAAAGTGTCCTGTCCTAAAATGTTAAAAATACAAACGTTTCTGTCTAACTTATGAAAACTAATATTTCTATAACCAGCAGCCAAGATATGCATTCCAAAGAAATGAATATTTCAGCATACTGAGGGGAGCTTCCCACTTCCCTCACGCCTGTTGTTCAAAATGAATGACTAGCATTCATTCATTCCACAAATATTTGAGGACCTACAATTGCCAGCTGCTGAGGATACAGTGACCAGCTCCCTGTTCTCATGGAATGTGGCAGGGCAGACAATTAATAAGAAAACAAAACACTCCATGAGATACAAGTGGATTCCTAACATGCAATTGAAAGATAGCACTTTCCTACATGGATAGCAAACAAAAGAAGAAAAAGATCTCTGAGCCTAAGAAAACATAAACTAAATGCCATGTGGAATCCTAGGTCACATCCTAGAACAGAGAAAAGACATTCCTGGAAACACGATTCAAATCCTCATGGACTCCCTAGGTCAGCACTGAATCAATGTTTACTTCTCCTTTGGTCATTGTACTTGGGTTGAATAAATGTTAATAGTTGTTTCTGTAAGTCTACAGTCATTTGAAGTATCCTTTTTCAAATGTAAGGGTGTGCATTTAGAGACTCCACAATGGAACAATTTCCTAAAGTACTTTTGCTTTTAGCTTCTATCATTCCCATTATTTGGACAAAACTCCTCTCTTAGAACAAGAAGATACCATTCAGAAACTAGCAGTGTTCAGGCCACACTAAATTTATTTTGATAATGTCTCTAGTGTTTTGGAAGTGGAAAAGTAGTAATAAGCACTTTTTTATTGCTTCAGTAGGTCACTGAAATTGGCAAATTGACTAAGGAATGCTTAGGCTCCCTCTCAGATGGAAATCTCAGCAGGAACCTCTTCTTGATTTTGCTTCCCTCCCTCCATTTCCAGCTCAGATGCCAGCACCCAGGACTTTGATCACTCTCTTCCCAATATCCTCAATCCTTCCATGTCTTCTGTCCCATAACCCTGGCCAAAAACAATCTGAAATCAACCCTCCTGTTCACCTTCTCAGCATTTATATCCCAAATGCTAAAGAAAACTAAATCGTACGGCTGTGTAGATGGATCCCACTAGAAATTCCTTTCTGGTCTCCAACTCCAGCAGGATCGAGGACAGTTTTGGTCTTATTTACTATGATATCACATAGTAGCACAATGCTGGTTCATGAAACTTAATGAACATAGACAGAATCAATGAATGAAGCGAGGAGCCATTCAACAAATTTCTATAGCACTGAGTGTTGCACTGATAGGACTCAAGCATGTCACAATTATTGTCCTTAGGTCATTTTTTTTCCCCAGTGGGGAAAAAAATTGCATTGCATAATAATTACATCATTCAAGGAAAACATTAATGCATCTCATGAATGTACACACAGATATCTCTTTAAAGAGCTTCAAACAATTACCTCTTAAGTTCCTGTTCCAATTTCTCTATTTGTTTTCTGGCTGAACTCAATTGTCCTTCTTGGATATTCACTTGTGACTCCTTGACTTGAAGTTCGTGAGAAATCTTCTGCTTAGCCTTCTCCGGGTTTTCACATATTTCCATCAAGCTTCCATTCTCCCTCTGAAGGGTTGTGGCCTCGATTCCTCATTCTCAACCTTGTGGGGGTTGTTCACAAGGAAAGAGTTCTCTTACTTCATGATTTTACCACGTAGTCTTTGTAAAACTCAGCTTGACATGGCTGATCCATTTTCTGAGAGAGGGCTGTAATCACCCAGATATCACCTGCTGAGTGCAGATATTTCTAGGACCTCACTTTAAAGTCCCTAGAGAGAAAAGTTCTACAAAGGCACGTATTGTTTATCTTGGCTGAGGCCTACACATACCCATCCTAGAAACAGAGGTTTCAGTATGCTTTCAAGAATTCAGAAATAAATACAAATGAAAATAAGCCTTCTAAATCTCCCTTCACAGCTTTCTCCAGTTGGACTGCTAAAGCCAGTATGTGTAAGGAACTGGAAAGTCCTCCCACTAGCAAAGACCTTCTAGAAGCAGTGACTGTATCACTACTATACTGGTTCATGAAGTGGTAAGAAGGAAGCACTGTTGAAGTTTTCCTTTACCAGTCCTGAAGAGATGAGGTCTGGGAATCTTAAAGTGAGAAGCCCACTCTCAAGAAGTGATAGCCATTGAGACCCCAAAGTGTTCTATATTGCCCCTTCCACAATACTAGCAGGTAAGCAGAAAGGAGGACAGAGGATGAAGAACATGAGGTAGTAAAAATGTCTCAAAAAAGACCCTGGCTGGTGTGACTCAGTTGGTCGGGCATTATCCCATGAAGCAAAAGGTTCAATTCCTGGTCAGGAGGGTACATGCCTGGGTTTTGCCTTCAGTCCCTGGTCAGGGTGCATACAGCAGACAACCAATCTATGTTTATCTCTCAAAACAATGTTTCCCGCCATTTCTTCCTCCCTTCCTTTCTCTGTAAAACTCAATAAATAACATCTTTTAAAAAATATCCAAAAAAGAGACAGATCGTTACCACATAAGGGTAGCAAACCATTTTACCCTACGTTGATCAGGCCAAGGTGAAATAATTCCTGCAAACAATGAGTGGACTGTGATAAACCCCAGACTTTCAGGGCTACCTTCTGAGTTTGCTTTTGCAGCACGGCCTCCAGAGTTTCCAGTTGAAACTGCCTTTGTGGCCTCTCTTTCTTCAGCTTGTCCAGCTGGCCTTCGAGCTCTTGAGTTTTCTGTGGAGCTCTGGTGGGCAGGCCTTCTTTCCCGTCTCCCACCACCCAGCTCATTTGCTCTCTTTTGGTTGTCATTCAAACAGCTGGGAATAAACTGAAAAGAATAACCAGACTGTTAGTCTTAACTAGAGAACAAGGACACTGAAAAGTCTCAGAGAATAATGAACCTACAGAACCATTTCTAACATCAAGTTCGAAAAGTCCTTATTTCAAAACATAACAAAGCGTGCATGACATCTGTCTTTCCATCCTCTGAACGGTGACTACCAATAACACTGATTGGGAAGTATGTCATATGCTAGTTGGGCGTACCCTTGCTTTTCGTTTTTCTTATTTTCCATTTTTGACTTCTTACAGGGCTACCTGCTCTCTACTGGTCAGTTCGTTTCCATTATATGAAATATGACTGTTTGGCCATGAGGTTTTGGGTGAAATAGGTCCTATAAACAGATAAAATGCACATCTATTTTGTAAACACTCTTCTTTCCCCTCTTCATGTCCTTAATTCCCACTGCCTCTTTGTTGCTCTTGCCCTGGGAGGTCCACAACCTGGTCACATCTCCTGGTCACAGTCCCTCGTGACACAAGAACGGCCTCACCTTCCAGTAGCTTTCATTTGTTGAATTAATCCATGAATGAACAAAGCTATTACTACAATTAGTACTATAATCACTGCAAAATGCAGGGAAGTCTGGCTGCTCACAGACCTTGACCAGGAAACAGGTACATATCCTCAGTGATTCCAACCCCAGCTCAGTTGTCTACAAGATCTGTGACCTTGGGCATGCTATTCAACTGCTCTGTGCCTTGGTTTACTCATTATCACAATGGGAGATAATTATGGCGGCAACTACCTGAAGACTCAGAACACTTTCCCAGCTGTCTCTTTCAGCCTATGGTTCTAAGAGGCAAGTGACCCACCTCCTTCTCAGCCACATCTTAGGACATTTAAATCAGCTGGGAGGAAAAGCAAGGCAACTGCTCTTCATTCATTAGCCTTTAGCATTCAAGTGCCGAAAGATCACTCATTTTCCAGTTATTTTGGCAATGGGGGTGAGAATGAAGTCTCTCAATGAAGTCCATAGCCACTTTAGTGGTTTGCATGAGTCACCTTTTCAATGAAATTTGTTATCAGAACAACTACTAAATAGTAGATGAAAGTACTTAGAATGGTAACAAGGATTGGATTCTTATTTATCACTAATACTGTTTCACATACACAAACAAGCCTCTGGTAGTAGCCATGGTGATTTACCTTGAATGAGCCACCACCCCCACACTTACGTATTGATCTCATAAGTTCAGAACATTTCCAGTAGGTTTTCTCCAAAGCAAGGCACAGTGGAATACTCTGATGAAATCTCAATTTTAGTACGAATGAAAATGTCACGTCCTCCCCTTCCAAACGCTCAGTAAGACGTGGGTGAGCTCACTACATACCCCACAGTGAGGTCAGAACCATGGGGCCCAGGCATGGCCATCCCCAGCTGGAGGGGAGGGTCTCTCATACATGAATCGTGTATCCCCATCCTGCCACCTTTTCATAACTCCCTTACGTATGTGCCATTTTGAGGAAAGTGATAGTTTTCCTTGGCCATATGTTAATGTTTACTTTCTTCGGAAGAGAAGTTGGCTGAGAAAGGACAACTCCTCCCAAGTATAGGGGAGTTTTCTCAAATTGACATTTCTAGAGTACTTGCTTTCTACATTAACATTGGTGCCAATGGCTTTGCTGGCTGCAAATCAATGAAGACAAGTATTTGATCATATGTAAAACATACATAAACCCATTTGAACATCATTTTCTCCCTCTGTATGATTTTGAAATATTAGGAATTTAGAAGTTAGAACCAGTTTATATGCACTAACAGGTCTTGGAGGAAAGTGCTATGTTAGCCAAAAGTGGTGTTTCCATGCTGAGGATCCCTTTTTAAAATGTTAATTTTGATTTCCTGATTTGATGATGTCACAATGCTGTTGAAAGTTTATGCCAAGTATCGTTGAATTTGAATGATTGTTAAAATTAAATAATACAGAAAAATGTTTTAATAATGCTCTGTCAGGAAAACTAGCTACAGCCCTGATTGGTGTGGCCCAGTGGGTTAGACATCTTCCTGCAAACCAAAGGTCGTGCATCAATGCTTCTCACCCTCTCTTTCTCCCTCCCTTCCCCGCTCTCTAACAGATACACACATACACACACATACATACATTCTTTAGAAAAGAATACTTTCCCATTTTCAGTGTGTTCTATAATTTAAAAAAACCAGGCCCTTTGTCTTTATCAATAAGGAGGTATTCATTTAAAATTCTGTGTGAAGTACAGGAAAACATCAAATGAGAACAAAGGCTGCTTTACTCTGACTATGGAAGATGTTTAAGAAGCTCAGCCTAAAACATCTTACACAACTGTGTATTTCAGCACTTAGCAAAGAATAGGAGCTTCTTAAATAGTTTACGTTGATGTTAACATGAACTATGTACATATGAAAGAATAACTAACATGAGTCCATATACATCTGTATGTAGTCTATAATAACTATAAGTTTACACAAATACCATGTCTGTGTTTCCAAGAGGTTTGTAGAAAAGCTGAGAAGAAGAACCACTCTCGTTAATTGGGAAAAACATCACACAGATTTGTGTTGATTTTCTAGAACATATGGGGCTGCTTTGGCTATTGGGTGGGAGTAGGTGGCTCCTGGCCTGAGGAGGGGCCCTACGCATCCATCTTCCCACCTTTTGTCAGAAGAGAGGCAATGAGATCAATGCACACGTCAAGTCTTTCTCTCTCTCTTTTCCAATAAGGTCCACGGAGCTACGATACTTGGTTTCATAACTTGGTTATAGTTTTTGCTTACTGAGCTTTCTTCTCTTTCCTCACCTAGTCTACTGTGGTGAACTTTTCAGCTATTTGAATGGAATCATTCTAGCTGAAACAAATGGTTGAGAAAATGGAATTATTAGGACTGACTAGTAATTTCATGCCTTATACAGAGCTGACCTTCACACTCAGGTCACCTGACTCAAATTCAGCTCATGGGCCATCGCTTTGTGCATGTGTCTGCATTTGCACAGTTATGCATACGTTTCGTGAAATTTAAAAATCAATATCAGCAGCAGTGTTCACAGTGAATGAAGTCTTTGATTATATTTACGGTTACTTGTTTTTAGGGAAGATACCTTCTACTTCATCAACAGCAAACATATCTCCCATGTTTGGAATTTGTATATTGTGTTTTCTCCACGAAATATCTTTGAACTTACTCTGATAGGCTTAAATACCAAATCTGGTACAAATAAAAATGTCATTTTCTCCCCTATATTGTAAACATTTTAGTCAATATCCTTCCAGATCTAAAAAAAAAAAATCTGTGTATGTCCCACCCAAAACGTAGGAATGACTGACAGCATGTGGTAGTGGCTAATGCTTAACCTCAGCATTTCCTTGCCCCTCATGAAATGTGGGTCTGCATATAAATGTGTGTGTGTGTCTGTGTATAAAATGATACTATATATATGATTATACTATACACATAATTACATATATATACACACACACATATATCATAAATCCTTTGTATCAGTATAAAATTAAAGTGATTTCCTCCAGGGAATGTTCAGATGGAAATGGGATGTGAAAACAGAAAACCCACCTTTAATTATATACCTCAATATTGCTGAGAACATGCATTTTTGAAATATATTTCTGTGTAAACTTTTTACTATTAAGCTTTTAATATTATTACTTGGTACTGATACTAAATTAACCAGAACAGTAGAATGAATTCCCAAGTTCCCACTGTTCGGCTTCAACAATTACAAACGGATTGCCAACCTTGTGTCATCTATATTCATCTCCCCCCTGCTATCTTCCCGGGAACATAAACCCAGATGCAACCTTTCCCTGACAAATATCTCAGTATTTAATTTTAAAGAGAAGAGAACTCTTTATTTTTAACACGAACACACGATCAATGACTACATCTAAAATATTTCATCACGAAGGAATTGATCAATGTTCAAAGGCCCTCAGCAATGGCATTGGCAGCTTTTTTGATATTAGAGTTGGTTTCTTTGAATTAGTGGTGCTTTCTCACAGTGAAAAACTTAATTTAAAAAAATAAATAAAGAGCCCAATGGAACTTTAAGTAAAGAAAGCATCTAGTAAATATATCAGATGCAAGATTAAATTGAGGAGAGCCCCTAGAAGCATCAGCAAAGAATAGGCTAAATAATAAAAAGGAAATGAAAAGAAACCTGAGGAATCAGGTAAGTCTTAGAAGAGTGAAAAGAAATTGGAGGGGGCCAATCCTTCAAGCGGTACTGACCATGAATTTCCCAAGGGCACACAGCTAGTCAATAGCAAAGATGGGAGGTCAGCCCAGGCGATCTAGCAGGAGCATAGAGCCTTAACTATCATTTGCTGTCCTAGATCTACTCTGTCAGGTGCCAGTCTGGAGGTGGAGAGTTCAGTGAGGGATACGGCCTAAGGTGGGGAAATGATGAAATAAGTAAAAAGAGGGTCGGTTCAGGAACTGAGGAAGACTGTGGGTCAAGAGTGGGGATAAGTCTACATGTGTCCACTCAGTGTAACTAAGGTCCTTTAAAACATACTTCAAACCCCCCAAACACAGAAACCACATCTAAAAATAGCACCCAAAACAGACAAATTGCTTCATTTCTTTAGTCCTCGGTTTCTTCATCTGTCAATGGGGACTGTCACCCCTACCTCCTAGGGCTGTTATGAAGATTAAATAACATAATACATGTAACATTCTGAGCACAGGAAAATAACCACATATGCACACATAAAAAATAAAATATTTCATTTATTCAAACACAGAATAATACTTGTTGGTGATCTTTTATGCACCTGGCAGTAGCATATACAGGTGAACCAAACAACCAAAAACCTCTACTGTGATGGAGCTCCCTCCTATGGCAGGGAAAGAGCAGGAGCTGGGGTTTTACCTGGGGAGCCTGCAGGGACTTCTGTATCTTTAATCTTAATCGTGTTTTGTCCAAAGTTGAAGAGAGAAATGGCTTTTGTATTTTTGGGGTTTTTGGGGGGGTGGGGGAAAGGGTCCAGTCTAGGCTCCATGATCCGATTTTACTGCTCTGTGACCCTTGGTGGGATCTGTAATTTCTTCATGCCGCACTTTCCTTATGCAGGTAATGGAGATAACACCAGAGCACAAAGTGCTTTCCATACTTCCTGCGCCACAGAGAGGCGCTCGCTAGTTTTCTCTGGAAATCCAGCAAGTCCACATTGCAGCTATCTAGCTATTTCTTTGCAAGTTTGAGAAACTGATCTTACTTCCCTTGAACCTCCCCCTTCTATCCCTTTGGAGTCTCCTCTACTCTGGATGCTTTTGGAGATGATCAAATGCTCAGGAAGTCAGTCACCACAGATTTGTACCTCATGGGCACAACAGGTGCTGCTTTTGGGTTTCCGGTTCCCTTCTCCAAGAGGCCCGGAATTGCGCTATGAGTTGTGGACAGTGAAGTAATTGGGAACAGTATCTTGTGCGAGGATGACTTCAAATACCCTTTCCAACCTAGGACAGGTTGAAAAGACTGGGCTTGAGTCCTGGTGAGACAGCAGGATCCTAAGGCATGTTCTTACTTCTGCAAAGGAGGGCAGAAATGCAGCCCAACTCGTTCATTCTACAGCTGCCCAAGCCAAGGCCCTCAGGCTGGAATACTCCTCAGTCATCCAATGGGTCACCAGCAGGGCAAGGCCTACCAACACCCTGGGTCTCTCTCCAGGCTCCCTGCTTTTCCAGCAAACCAGCTGTGTCTCATGAACTCCACCTCAGAAAGTGCTAAGGAAGTTCCCTCTTAATGCCAACCCAGGAAGGCTGGGGCAAGTTTGTGGCTTAGAAAGAACCCAGAAAACGACCTATTTGGACTTCCAGCACCCAGCCAGCAGTGGGGCGGGGTGGGGGTGGTGGGTGGATTAAGACAGCAGGACCCCTACCCAGACGTTGGCGTTCTGGAGAGAGAACTCTGAGATTGCCTGTTGGTGAAGCCACCTGATATCTCCTGGTCTACTTTCCCTGTGCAGTGTCTGCATGGGGGCGTCCTGCTTGGAGAGTTCCCCAGTGTAGGACGGACTGGGCTTTCTCCGGGCCCGGAGTGGGCAAAGTGCTGCCGCTGCCCAGCCTCTGCTGTTTGCGGAGGTCTCCGTGGGATTTTTCCGTCTTCCCACTTTCAGTCCCTGCCTGGAGCCGCGCGAGTTTGGGGTGGCTGTAGTCGCTTTTCCTTCGCCATTCGGCCTACTCTTTCTCCAGGGAGTTTAATCCCGTCCTCCCTCTTTAGTCCCCACATTTTCAAACGTTTTCTGAACCTGTCACGTTAAAAATGCGCGAGTTCTCCCGGTCCTGCAGAAGGAGCTCCTGCAGCCCGGCTCTCCTTGGATTCCAGCGCTGTGACTTCCTGGGGACTGCAGGTCTCCAGCTCCCCTGCTCCGGATCCACGTCTCTGTGCTCCCTGCGGCCGCTCTAGGCAGCTTGCCACCAGTCCTCAGACCCGTGCCCAGAGCTGCCTCCACCTCCAGACCCTGAGAGCTGAGGGGCCGGGCACCTGCTGGTTGGACTCGGGTCGCCAGGCACCTGCTGCGTCCCCTTGCATTCGCAGGGCGCCTACCTCCTTCCTCTCTGGTCTCCTAACCTTTCCTGCCGCGAGGGATCTCCTGGCCGGTAAACCATCTTCCCAACTCTTCTTCCCCAGCGGGCACTGAGGGCGCTGCGAGCACAGATTGGGAGCCAGTTGCTGATCTCCTGCACGCTCAGCTGCCAATCCTGTTGCAACGTCCTGGGCAAGCGGCAGACACTACCTGGTTTGCTGCCGGTCTTTCCCTCCCACTTCATCCATCCTCTAGGCCCTCTAAGCCTCCTGTCCCCTGTGGGGCGACATCCCTGCCTGGGCTTCGGGCTCTCTTTTACTCCTGCTCTACGCGCCCCTGTGGACAAGACTTGCTCTCGGATCCAGGCGAAATCCTCCCTCCCTTTCCGCCTCCCACTCCTTCCCTTCGCCCCTTCTCTGCCAGCCCCTGGAATCAATTCCTTGGGGGAATTGGGGCTCCCCTGGCGCGGCGGACGGATGGCTTTTTTGAGCGCCACTCCAGGGCTCCATGGGAACCATGTAAAAGCAGGTAAGTGCCCTATGGAGCGGGGGAGTCCTGCTGGAGGTTGAGGACCAACTGGGTGCCCGGGGCGCTTTTCGCAAAGGCTGGCAAAGCCAACTTGGGGTTTGCAGCTGGGGATGCTGCGAGGGCAGCTGGGGCGCCAGGTGTTCTTGCAGCAGGAGTTGACCTAGGCGCAGGGATCCACCTTCTGTGAGGCTCACAGCTGGTCTGGGGAGTTAGGTGGAAAGGTGAGAGCTGTCTGCATTGCTTGTGAGTAAATCCACATACTTGCCCCCTGGTCCTTATTCCCTTCTGCTTTTTGGACCTGAGAGAGGGCCTCAGAAAGGCATCTGGGGATGCCCAGGGGCTGGGGAGAGGAGGAGGTAGGAGGAGGTAAGACCAGGACATTGCTGCCTCTCCAGCCAGATAGCAGCATGGCTCCCAACCCTCTTCTGCCCCACAGAGGGACAAGGTCTTGGGAGGGCGAAGAGTTTTTATGCAGTCTGTGTTCTGACTCTTCAAGGCCTGGCAGGTCCATGGTATTTGCACAAACGGAATAATGTTCAGGGAACCGTTGGGATGTCTGGCATGCCTTTATTTACAAGTGGGTGAGCCATGCAAGCTGCGAGCTGCCTGCATATCTGCATGTCTTATGTTGTTGCCCTTGCTCCCCAGGGTATCCCCCAGCGTGGCACCTGATCCCTTGCCCCTCTCTCTCTAGTGAGAAGGCCCTATTTGTTTAAGTATTGGAGGGGAACAAAGCCAGGAGAGTGCCAGAACATTACATAACGTAACATAACATAACATAACATAACATAACATAACATAACATAACATAACATAACTTACATAACATAATTCTGCACATGTGAGCCCACTTTGTCTTTCGGGAACATTTTCTCAGAACCCATCACTGGTCATCAGGCCCTTCCAAGGCTATGGGAACAGAGCTTCCCTTCATTCCCTAGACACCTGGATGAGGAAGCCAGATTGCCTCCACTTACCCTAGAGTCCACCATACAGTCTACATGAAGATGTACATGAAGGTGTCTTCCACAAGGTTCTCTTGGCAAGGAGGGCAGAGCCCTGCACCCATACCCACAGCAGCAGTACAGGCTAGAGCAACAAGCAAGCAAAACACAAGCATTGCCACCCAGGTCAGCAAGAGCCCATCACCATTCAGTGGTTAGGAACGCCCACCATTCCTGTAAAGGATCGCCTGCCAGGTGTTCAATGCCATGGGCCTCAGAGGCTAATGCCCGTAAAGCTAGACTAACACTGAGGTGGACATCAGGGACATATATACAGCATTCTGCCCCTACTAGGGCACGCAGCCCACCTTGGGATACAGTAAGCATATCTGAAGCCATAAGATTTTGCAAGGCTACTTTCCTTATTTGATACCCTTCCTCACTGAAGAAGCCTAAGGAATCATGTGTTGCATTCAGTGCACAGTCAACTTGCAAAGCCAAAGCAGTTATATCAGTCTTAGTGACCAGAGAAGCAGCAGTTTGAAGAGAAAAAGCAGCTAATGGATAATACCACCAGAGGGTATGCTTTACCCAGTGTCATGCTTTAAACGCTTCCCAATTTATTGACCTGCTTACAAGAGTTTTCTAAACTGGAGCAGGCAAATAGGGCTATGCCCAAGTATAATGACAAGTCCAATGTCCAGGCAGGTAAGGCCACCCATGTGAGACACACAGCCAGAGGACTCCCGTAGGACCTGCAGCCCACGCATCATCCTGTACCTCCCCAAAATGCTCTAGAGTCTGAGTCCAGCCCACCTGGGCTTGTCCTTTGGGCTTGTGAATGCAAAGGGGAGCTGGTCAGCCAGCTCCATGGCCTCAGCTGTGAGCCACCCCAAGCCATCCCATGTGGAGTAGCTGCCTAAGGGATGGGCCGGTCAGACCACTGCTTGGCCCCATCATAGGTGTCAGTGCCGGTGGTGTTCCACAAGGGATGTTCACTGTTCCTCTAGTTTTGAAGCCAAGTACACCTTCAGGCAGAAGCAGGAGAGATGTGCCATGGGAGGCCAGCCGACGTGCTCAGGGGAAGTTCAGTGCTGACCCAGCATGCTGATTGGTTAGCCACTGAGGCATAGGTATGAACCCACTCCTGGAAGGTGTTAGCTGCACTCTAAGGGCAAAAAGACAGAGCAGTTATAGGCAGAAGTAAAGGCAAGTCACGACCCTCAGGCAATATACAAGCCAGCTTCTGGTCAGCTCTTAAGACAATGGCTGGCAGTGGGGGTCCCCGTGTGCGTGAACACAAGAACTTTGGTGCCTCAACTGGGAGTTCAGCATCTACTTGCTATAACGGGAGAACTCATAATGAGCCGTTGGGAAATCACAAAGGTGCCACCAAGAAGCATTCCGTGGTCTGCTGGCCCTGGACATGTCACCTTTAAGACTGGGGGCCATGTCCCAACCACCCAGAGCAGCATTTGTAAGTTTCTCTCCACTCCTTGGACCCAAGGGGCAACAAAAGCCACTTCATGCATGTGGGGTGCATTTATTCCCTGAGGTCACGTTCAAGTGCTTGTTTGCCATCCCTCCAGGCCCTCCAGAGTAGGCAAGAGAATACCCCCCTGTTTACCCATGCCTGATTTCAGCAAAGCACCCTTAGTCTGTACCTGCGTCTGAACCTCCAGGAGCCATACATAGACTGCTGCCCTCAGGGAACTCAGCTCCTTCCCCCCACCCACCCATTTCCCCTGAATAGCTAACTATGAGAGGGGAGAGGGATTGCATCAGCTCAGCTGCTCAGAGTCTTTTTACCAGGGCCCAGAGTGAAACCTTCAGTGCTTTGTTACTTCTCTGCCTCAGTGTTCCTGGCCCTTTGCAGAATCAGGGAAGTGCAGTCTCCTCTTCTTCAGTGCTCAGCGCCTTTGCTCCCTCTTCTGGCTCTGGGAATTTCACTGCCTTGAGAAGAAGTGTAGTCTCTTTCTCAGTCACAGCTTGCAAAGCTGAAAGAAACACCCAGTGCACGGTCTCCACAGCTGCTCTGGCACTGGGCTTTTCTAGGGTCTTCCCCACCACCCACAGGGCTTTTGCCACTGTGTCCGTGCACCTCTGACACAGGCTAGTCATGGGGTGGGAGGCCAAGCTTCCAGGAGCCTGGCCACCGAATACTACCTGCTGGTGACCGGCCAATCCTAGCTCCCCTCCAGGGCTGCTGGCTCCATAGCATTCTGTGAGGGAATACTGACAACTACACCAATTTTGTTATGACCCCTTAAAGGCTGGACAAGTCCATGGTATCTGCGCAGACAGCATAATATTCACGGAGCCACTGAGATGTCGGGCATGCCTTTACTCACGGGTGGGTTAGCCATGCAAGTTGTAAGCTGCATGTCTATCTGCAAATGTCCTGCCATGGCCCTTGCTCCCCAGCGTGGCTCTCCTTGTGACACCTGCTCCCTTGAGTGTCTCTCCCTGGTGAGAAGCCCCTACTTGTTTAGTACTGGAGGGGAACAAAACCAGAAAAATGTGAGAACACTACATAGCATAATTGTGCTCCTGAGAGCCCACTTCATGTTAATGGAACAGTTGATCGAATCCAGTCTCAAGGCTATGAGAATACTGGTTATCAGGCCCCTCCGAGGCTGTGTGAACACTGCTTCCCTTCATTACCCAGATCCCTGGCTGAGTAAGCCAGACTGCCTCCACTTACCCTACACCATCCTACTAGGCTCCGGACGTGCCACCAAGCTCCTGGGCTTCTTGGTCCCTACTTGGGTAGTCAGGCTGGCTCCAAATTTGTGGTCATACAATTTCAGACTAGGTCTCCACCTCAAACTTTCTAACTTGTGTGTATCAACAACTTCTGAGCATGGTGTTAACACACTCCCTCCCCTTTCTTCCTGGCATGACCCCTAAGTCTGGATGTTGAATACATGCCAGTGGGGCTCCCACCTTTTAGAAGGAGCAGAGAGGTACTCTGACACTACCTCCATTTCCCTTTCCCTTCTGTTCCTGTCACCCCTACCCAGAATCTAAGGAGATTGTGCAGTTTTCAGGAACTGGCTGGTGAGGAATCTCCAGACTGCACACTGTGTATGTGGTTCCAGGGTTTCCACCAATGTGCTAATTTAAAGTGTGTTAATTCCTCATGCATTCCACAAACCTTGCATTAAACTTCTCCTCTAGGCTAGAAACAAGGGATTAAAGATGCTATAAGCAGATCTCACTGCAACCTCGTGGAAAAAACACAAATTATTGAGAATCCAACGGGGAATTGCAGTGTTGTGAGAAGTGCAATGGAGGGAGTGAAGTGTGCACCCAACTCACCTGGGGGACAGAGGAAGTGGAAACAGATTGTGCAAAGTGAAAGTCACCCAAAAAAACATGACTGAAAGGACAAACTTGTCTGGAGGCCCGAGTGGGATTCATGGGCAGTGTTACAGGGAGAGCCTTTAAAGAGAAAATACATCAGAAAATAAAGTGGGAGCATGTTACCCATGACAGGAGCCAAGTCTCTTCCGGAGGAGCACAGGCTCTCCTTTTGGACATCCCTCGGAGCTGATGCTGTTTCTACTGTGCTATGAGCAGCATCTGGGTGACCATCTAAATGGTAGTTGGCACTAATTGGCCCATGCTGGGTTTCATTAGATAGTACTGATCCCCTTTGCCAGAGCAGCCTGACTGCCATAGGTTATTGATTATAATGCCACATCACAGACTCTGGTATGAAAGTTACCCATCTTTTGCTGATGGCATGAATAGTTTGTGCCACAGCAACGATAGCCTTGATGCCTGGAGCTCAACAACATAACGCTCTTTCCCCCAATCTGAATGGATGACCATGCTGAGCAGGATGAGTTTATGCCCCTGTCTCTCTGTTTGTGAGAATATGTGCTGCTTTGAAAAGTCATTATTGCTGCTGCAAAGTCATAAGGACTCCATTTCCTTGCTCTGAAACTTTCTAAAAACTGAGTCTCTTCTGTCTGGTTGTTGTGTAGCCTGGTGTTCCAGGACCAGATGACCCTGCCTAGAAAAGTCCCTTCTAGTGCAGTAGCATTCTCTGCCTGGTTTGCCTGCAAGGGTGCCTTTCCAGTGAGCTGGAGTGGCGTTGCAGGATTGTTTATAGTGGCTGAGTCCTGGCCGAGGTGGCAGAGGGCCAGCTTTCTGTGACGTCAGGCCAGTACATGGGAGTGGGAAGAGCACACTGACTTCCTGCAGTCTCTGGTGTTTATCCAAGCCCCTGCAGAAACACCTTCTCTTGCCTTGAGAATGGCCCCTTGATGGGAGTTTGCCTGAAGGTCTGGGACCTGCATGAGAGAAATGGCTGGAGAAAAAGCTTTCTTGCTAATCTCAGGCACCTTCCAGGCTTCTGTCATTGGCTTACACATGTAGTTTCTAGAAAGAGTTCATTATTCGGGTTTGCGCATTCTGTGTCGCATGGCCAGCTGAAAGGGAAAGAACAGTTAATGCTATTTCAATGTGGAAGAAATGAAAGAATTCAGAGAACAATCAGATTATTTTAGGAGATTTCTTACTTGCCCTGAATGGATGGGCCAGGGGTCAAGAACTCTGATGATGTTTCCCCCCAGCACTTTCCAGCCTTATTAAGGACTTAAATTTTTTGCTCATGAAATGGAAACCAAACAAAAGCCCTTTCATTGCACATTGTAGCCCACCTGCATTTCATATTTTCATCAAACATAAGCCCTTTCATTGCACGGTATAGCCTACCTGGACTTCATTTTTTCATCCCTTTTCATGTTCTATCCTGCATTTGAACTTCTTTGCGTCGTCACCAGGTATTGTGTATCTTTTTTATTTGTAAATTAATTTTTAGAGAGGGGGTAAGGAGGGGGAAGGAGACAGACAGGAACATCAATATGTACTTGTCTCTATGTGCACCCAAGGAGCACTTGGCCCAAATTCAGCCACAAGCCCTGACTGGGAATCAAACCAGCAACCTTTTGGTTCACAGGCCAGCACTCAGTCCACTGAGCCACACCAGCCAGGGCCATTTGTTCAGTTCACACTGAGCCTCAGAACAGTGCTATGAACTTTGTAAGAGATAAGGTGGGGAAAAGAGATTAGGCAAAATACTTAACTAGCCAATTTAATTATTGCTGCTTGCACTGATTAAAAAAGAACAAAGGAAAGAAAAAACAAGTTATGGTTAAAAGAAGGTTAAGATTAGTGTCTTAAATAAGACTAATCCTCAGGACTTGATCTACCCTTCCCCTGTCTGAGCCCCATGGAGGGCTTAGTGAGTAAGGTTTTGTGCTTCAGTGTTCTCACCTTAAAAATGGGTATTTGAGTATATTGTTTTAGTCATTCATTTACTCAGCACTTATTTCATTTTTTCAATTTATTCATATATTCAGCATTTATTTCATGTCCAGGTGCTGGGAATCAGTGATGTCTTTTCAAAGCTCCTCTGTTCTTGAGAGGCTGAGAGTTTACCAGATTACCCCCAAAGGGTCCCTATTTCTTTCCCATGGTTTGGTTTCCTACATATTTGATGACCTCATACTATATTCCAAGCATTCTTCTAAGCAGCACAGGAGGGAGAAAGAGCAGGAGGCAGAGGAAGGGGGGAAGGAGACAAAATACCATAACCTCAGAAACTTGCTGGAGAGAGAGAGAGATTTAAAAAAATATGGAGGAGCTCATGAATGGTGATAGCATAGAATGTCATGATCTAAAGGAATTGCATGGAGGTGGACATGCCATCACCTGGCAAGTTATCCCTGGCAGAGAGCCAAGCATGCACGAAGCCCTGAAACAAGGGGCCCCACTCCTTTGAGGAATAGCAAGGAGGCCAGAGAGGCCTGAACAGGGTGTTGGGGGGTGAGATTAGATGAGTCAGGAACATGAAGGGTCAGCACATGACGGCTCCTGTGAGGACATTGACTTTCACTGGAAGGTAGAAGGAAGTCCACTGGAGATTCTGAGCAGAAAATGAAATAATTCCACTTAATTTAAAGGAAAGGCAAGCACAGAATGAGAGAACCTAGTTAAGAGATGACTGCAAAAATCCAAGTAAGCCCTGGCTGGGTTTCTTGGTTGATTGGAGCATCCTCCCAAACACCAAAAGGGTGCGAGTTCGATCCCAGGTCAGTGCTCATGCTGAAAACAACTGATTGATGTTTCTCTCACATCAGTTCTCTCTCTCTCTCTCTCTCTCTCTCTCTCTCTCTCTCTCTCTCTCTCTCTCTCCCCCCTCCCCCTCCCCTTACCCCTCTGCCTCTTTATTTCTCTCAAATCAATGGACATATAGTCAAGTGAGGATTAAGAAAACAAATCCAGACAACAGATAATCGTGCTTTGGACCCTGATGGAGACAGTCACAATGGAGTTGGGAGGAAATGGTTGGATGTTGTGCTTGTCTATGTGGCGGAAACTCTTTATATGGTGGCGTACATTCATGTAGCAGTTACCAAACTGCTGCACTCTTCGATAAAGAGGAGCAAGTGCTATCTAAGAGCAGTGACTTTGTTCTTCCTCTTTGTGCCTAAGCAGAGTGCTCCTCAGCCCTGTAGTAGGTGCTTATTAAACACTGTTGGAAAAATGGATGAATTTAGGACAGAATGGAGAGCTCAGAATTAGAAGCAGCACAAATATAGTCAACTGATCTTGAAAAAAGCTCAGAGATAATTCTCTAGAGAGGGTAGTCCCTTCTACAAATGCTGCTGGAAGAGTTGGACCTTCCCCCCACAAAAAATAGTTGAAACATTTTGTATCTTTCACAAAAGTCAACTCAAAGTGGATCATGGACCTCAAGATAAAACACAATACTATAAACTTCTAGAAGAAACTATAGGAGAAAGGTCCTTTGGGCTTGGTGATGAGTGTTTAAATACAACATCAAAAGCATAATCCATGAAAAAAAATTCTGGTAAAGTAGAGTTCATTGAAAGGAAAAAGTTCAGCAAAATCCCATTGCATAAAGACAACAATATGACAGAGAAGCAGAAGCAGCTGTCCAATGAGGGATGGCAACAAGTGCCACCTGGAGCACGGAAGTTCTCCAAGGAGACCTCTCCCTTGCACCTCGGAAGAGCCAACTTCAAGCCACAGCAGCTGCCCCTAAGACCCTTTGGCAGTCATGAAGAGCAAGGTGGCAAAGAATGTTTCAATCAATTAATTCTGTTGTTTCCACTGGGGCTGCTCCTCCCCCTGCTTGGTGGTGCCGATTCTTATCCTTGCCTGTGTATGCCCATCCTGGGAATTACGAGGTGTCACAAGAGTGGGGCTGACTCCACTCTTGTATACACCTCTCTTCCTGGGATATGATGGGGACAGGGCAGCACAGAACAACATCAATGCTCACTCACTGGAAATGGAAATTTGTAGATTCTTTTTTTTTTTTTCTCTCTTGAAATGTTAGCATCAAGCCTGGTCAATAGGTTATGGCAGAGAGACAAATGGTTTCTAGAACATGTTATACACTCAGACACATTTGGTAGACATTTTGAAAGGTGAAAAATAGTTGATAAAAATGTATTTAAAATAGTTGTGTCACCTCCAAACACAGAAGGCAACCGCCATAATCTGTGTCAGTCAGGCTCCAGTGAAGAGACAGAAATGACGTCAGTTATTTAAACAGAGTGAATGGAATAAAGTATTGTTAACTAAGTGTTCTAGAACTGAAATACCAAAAATAATTAAAAAAAAGGAACACAAGCATTCACAAAGAAGAAGCAATTGCCATGCTAAGGCTTAGGCACATAAGGAAGAGGTGAAAATCACTGAAGTAATGGAGCCTTTGAGGAACTCATGGAACCTGGAGGTAGGCCTAGGTGGCTCTCAGGGAGCCTGCTGAGGCAGGTGAGTGTTGGGGAAATGGTCAACTGTATCCCCATGCTGCTACCGAAGCGAGAATGCCACACCAGACGGAAGAGTGAGCCTCGGGGTTTGCTGAGAGCAAGAAAACTGGGAGGATTGAGTGCCTACCTCTGCCAACTCTCCAGGGTCCCTCTGACACCCATGAGCACCCATGACTCCCTATCAGGGAGTCCAGTGGCAAAGCAGAAATGTGGCTTCCAGAGCACCCATGGCCTTATGACAAAGCAAACAGGGAAGCAGGTGTGAGGGCAAGAGAAAACTACCTTATGAGGGATCCTTCTCCCAAGGACCATTGATGAAAGGGAGGAAAGTTTTGTAAGCAGAGAAAGGAATGTTAAAAAATAAACTTCAAAAGTTAAATAGGCTGAACCTTCCTCCTGAGACCTGTCATATTTTTCAAAACACCTTTGGAAAACTATTGTTCCCTGACAAGGCTGATGGAAAGAGGTCTGACATCTTTGCTGATTCCAAATGTGTGAGGAAAGGATCCATTCAGGTCCACTGTGCTGCACGTGGGGGGCCGCATAAGGTCACCTCAGTCAAAGGGAGAAGATGAAGTACATACAAACCTCCTGGGCTTCGATTCCTTGATCTTCCTGTGATACGATCCTTGAAGTGCAGGCCATCGTTATTTTTGTCCAAGAAAGATGGAAAAGGAGCTGGAAGTACACGGTTAGCAAACTAGTGGGACGAAAGTGCTTTTCTGGGTACCACTGTCTTAGATAGCAGACTAGCTCTGTGTATTCTGAGACAGGTTAATCATGCAGGATTTTCCCATAAGACACTCACCCAGTCCATCTGCTGCAAGAGCTGTCGGCCAACATTTGACTGCTTATGAAGAACCATTTGGTCTGGTTTTGTGAAAAAGAAGCCCAAGAGGATGGGTCTTGGTACCAGCCAGGGCTGAGGCTGGGAAGTCAGTCCACCTCTGTCAATTTTTTCCCCTTCCACATCCTGATAAATGGGAGAAGCCAACTGGCTTCCAGGTGAGAGTCATCACTGAGTCCTCCTAGGCTGGGCCCTGTGCTTGACTGGGAAGAAGAAAACTGCACTGGGACACTCTTTGTCCCCAGGGAGTCCTAGAATTTAGATGAGGACATAGAGATGTACATAAAAATACAGCATATGTGACATTGTTGGGATTGAGTGCTAACTGAGTGAGTCACTAAGTCACTGCCAGGAAGAGCCAGTGACCAAGAAGCCTGGTCAGGGAGGACTGCACACAGGTGGGGCTTACCCTGGGCCTGGCAGGATAGGCCAGACCTAGGGGTCAGAAAGAACAAGGAATGGTGAAATAGAGTGTGGAAGCAGGAATAGCCATGGTGGATTAAGGCACCCTAAACCCCTTAATTTGCATGGACCGAATGTTTCCTCTAAGGTAGAGTGGAAGAAACAATATTTTGAGAGGTGATCATGGTTACTGCAGCCTTAGAAATAAAACTCATGGAATTCTGGAGTTTTCTTCTTTTATGAAAATCTAAAAGACCACCATTGCAGTCTTGAATTTCCAGCTGGAAAAAAGAAATCTGTGTGCAATCATAGTTCTTCTCCTTTTTCAATCAGTCAACTATAGAGTGATCGGTAACCACCGCCAGAAGCTTCCATGCAGGGCCCCGGGTGAGGGGTTCCAGAGTCTACAAAGGATTTTAGGGTGAGTGCTCTTTGGAGAGAGTGGACTGGAAGAAGATCAGCAATCAAAATGCAAAGCAGTGGTCGGTCACCTGGAAATCCTGGGTTAAGACAGTGCCGCCTGCTGGGTTTCAAGGACTGAAATGTGGGGAATATGTTTGGAATATGGCAGTGATGTGCCCAGCCAGAAATGGGAGTTCAGTAACAAAAAAAGGAAGCAATGAAGAAAAATGAATATCAGGGACAACTAATAGTCAGTGAGATAGTGACCCAAAATTTGACATAAAATATCTGATTGAACATTTAAGCGAGGTATTCCATGAAACAGGAATGGAAGGTGAGAGAGTGAGGGTGGAATCCAAGTTGACCGAGAGGAATTCTGCCTGCAAGAGTGGCAGAGGGATGATGCAGTTGATCAAATAAGGAAATGGGAGATGGAAGTAAAGAGGAACATAATAGATTTTATTTTAAGCTGGCTGGGATCACTTTTCTCTGTCATTGGGGATTAGCTACATCTTTTCACTTTCCTTCTAATTGTCTCCTAGCCTCTGGGAGATTGGACAGAATGAAGAATGAATGAAGAGGGTGGTCATAGAGGAACTTGCTTTCCAAGATTATGTAGGACTAGGGAGTAGGAATGCAAACAAGTCCAAGACATTGGTGTTCTAAACCCAAGTGGCACATGCTAAAACTATTGATAAGGATTGGAATAATTGGACTGGAGGTCTATACTAGCTTCTTGTAAAAAAGCTGAGGCTCTGTGGCCATGCCTGGGAAATAGGTGGGGCGCATGAAATAGCAAGGAGAGCATGGAAGTGGCCCTGTAGGCCTACGGTTGTCTAACCAACACCTTTGCAGAGAGTGGCTGTGAGAACCAGGTCCAGGGGCCTCCTGCCTGGGTCAGTGGTCCTCCACAAGACCATCGAACTCCCTGTACTTGAGCCTGGACGGCAAGATAGCCATTATTTCTTGGGGGTGTTCGGGTTCCAATTTTGCATTGCTTCCCCTCCCTCAGCTCTTCTCTCTGCTAAGTGTTCCTTTTGCTGGCCTTGTATTTCCATGTTTCTTTTTCCCCTTCACAGCTCATCTCTCAGCATTTCCTGCCCTATCATGACCCCCAATACACTCATGACCAGTTACTGTCAGGTGACCATGGTCAGTAACTGGTAGCTAGACCTACCAGTCTTAAAGGGCCCCAGAGCTCATTTACCTCAATAACTTTTAAAAATATTGTGGAGACTAGAAACCCATTAAAGTGTAAATATATGAAGCCAGAAAGATGACATAATTTTTTTTCATTTTTTTCAAACTTAAAAGTAATTAGAAAGAAACCACAAAGTCCAGAGGAAACCTGGCAAACAGCCACTGTCATAGAGTGAGCATGTGCTTGATAACTCTTCCCTGTGGATGTGGTGGGAAAAATTACCTGAGAAAAAATGTGTTTTTTCAATATGTCTATTATAAATAGAAACAATTCTTGAGTTAAGATGAGATAGTACACAACATTGCCTTCTTTTTCCTAAATTTTCTGTCATTATTACCATGACTTAGAAGATATTTTGCTCTTCCGGTGACCACTGCAGAGATTCTTCATCTATATGTCTAATTCAGTGCCCCGGGCCCTCTAATTCACTTTCTTATTAAATTTCTCTCTAAAATTCAGCCTTTCTGCCAAGTGGTTAATTGCCTCTAATGTAATATGGTAGGTCTCCCTCCTATTGTTACTTAAAGAAAATATTTTGGAATGATTTGGAAAGTTTGTTTTCCTCCAATTTTGTGGTTTCGTACAATGAATCTAATTCAAGGAGATTGTAGATATGAAGAAAAGGAAAGTGGCAGAAAAAAGGAGGAGTCCTTAAAACTCTGACAGATTATATATGAGGATGATTTTTTAAAAAAAAAATTTAAAGCCCAAATTATGTAAAAGGCACCCACTGCCATGTTTGAGAGCTACTAACAACAGAGCACACACAGCGGCAGTGAGTGCGTGCACTCACTTGGGGAAAAGTCTGGTGAGAGAGATGGAGTTCTGTGATCCTACCACCAGCCTCTCTGGGTGTCATGCTCTATGTGTCTGTCCCATTGCTCTTCCACTACCTTGCACACAAGAGATACATCGTCTGAGGCTGGTCACCTCACCATGGCTTCCCTACTTGGGTTTCCAAGTTGTCACGCGTCTTCAGGGTCAGGACAGAGAGAGAAGGGATTGTCCCTCTGAACAGAACTCGGGTCCCAATTTTCTGAGTGTGGTTTAAATGTGCTACTCATTCTGTGAATGATCATTTCTATGAAAAATATGCAAATAAATATTCACAGTGACTGACCCAATGGTCTATTTTTTATTTTTATTTTTGTAATTTTTAAAAAATTGTTGTTCAAGTAAAATTGTGTCTATTTCCACTGAGCACCGATGCTCTATTTTTTAAAAGCACCATTCTGGGGAGGTGGGGTATAGATTTTAGGATATCGTGTGAGATGCAGAAAAAATATTCCCTATTCAGAATCTCAACTTTTCATCTCCAAAGTGATAAAGAAAACTACAGAATTAAATCATATTGTTACAGTAGAAAATAAAGATGCTCCAAAAGGCATTTGATTTTTGAACTGTAGCTATTAGAATTGGAAGTACTTGATGTTTAGGCAAAATCACAAAAGGCAGAATATAGACTAACTGTAGCTGTTCATCAAGAGGCATTAGTAAAGTATGTATTTTCTGCATCCTTCCACTGTTTAACTTAGGTTTCAGATAGGTGCCCATTGCCAATTTAAGCAGAATTGCTTTTCATGGCAGAGAAAGGAAGGTCATTAAGCAAATGGATTTCGAGTGTCTCCCTTGCTCAGGTAGCAGGCCAAACTCAAAGAAAGTGTAGACATAGAGAGTATAGTTGCTGACTAACAAAAAATGTAAAAGCAATAGCAAAGAACAGATCTTGCAATTGCATCAAGAAGGTTGTGGCTGAAATAGCAGAGTTTCCAACTGGAAGTTGCTTTAGAAAAGAATGATGTATTTTTTGATGTGAGAAAAAGTCCAAGATTGGTTCTGAGGCTTAACAGAGTTATGAGAGACCCATCTTTCTGATGGGGCTCCCTATGTTTTGGAAATGCTCTATCTGTTTTGGTCACAGAATCGGTTACTGCAGGTGGTCATCATAACCAGTCCTGGCAAAAGAGAATGGTGTGACCATATGGCTTATGCTAACTACATTCCTTCCCTGGTAAGAGAGTCATGTTTCTTAAGCAAATGCGGCCCAACATCTGGACACAAAGTGGGTTTCTAATGACAAGAAAGTAGAAGTGGCAGTTGGGTAGGTGATCAACCATCTCTACCACAGGAACCAAAATTTTCTGTCTGAGGATAATAATAAAAACATTTGACTGAATTGAGTTAAAAAATAAGTATCCATTGACTTGAATCTAGGTCACATTTGGGAAATCAGTGTGATTCTTCAAAAGCAACACATGCTCTCCTTCAAAGAGTTTTGACCACCTCAAGGAAGGAACACATCTAATTTTGTTATATATGTTGGACAAGATTTAGGAGACTAACTTGGGCTTCTGGTTTTCATGACAACAGATTGGTAAGTGGAATGTGAAGTAAATCTCAGAAAGGACTGGTTTTAAATTCTAGGAATGACAGATCTCTTCCATTACAATATCTTATATGCACCAGGGCCAGGTGGCTCCGTTGGTTGGAGCATTATCCAGTGAACCAAAAGGTTGTAGGTTTGATTCCTGGTCAGGGCATATACCGAGGTTGAGGTTTTGATCCCCTGTTGGGGTGCATATGGGAGGCAACTAATGGATATTTGTCTCTTACATCAACATCTCTCTCTCTTTCCCTCCTTCCTCTCTCTCTAAAATCAATAACGACATAATCCTTGGGTCAAGATGACAGTTTTCTATGAAAGAAAAAAGTTAAATGCACATCTATCCTCATCTGGTAGATCCACATGGACGGAGGCCCTGATGGTTTCCTAGGAATGTCCAACGTCTCAAAACACTAAGGTGGCTCATCTGTCTGCTGCAATCATAGCTGTTTCAGAAGGAAACAGTCTGTGCACTCCCTGAACCTGTTCAGAATTCACAGCATGGCACCTCTTAGCCTCCCAACATGTCTGTGATTCTAAGGACAGTGCCCACAGCCCTCTGGGTAGGCATGGGATACAGGCTGCCCATAAATGGCACAGAGGAGAACAAGTGCTGTGGGCTAGCACAGAACACCCTCATGACCCTCTGCTGGCCCAGGTCCAAGAAGATGACCCATAAAACCACCAGCAATTGGTGTCCAGGACAAGCAACACCCTCATATGAACTTCCCAAGGTCTAGCAGGAAGGGGTTGCATCCAGCCAGGAAATGCTCTGTTAGGTTACACGCCTATGATTTCAATGCCAAAAGGATCTGTTCCCATTTAAGACCCGACACTGGAGAAATGGTTGATGGGTAGAGAAATGAGTGTCTTGTAGCCCAATGCTTACGATATATTTTTCTTAGACAATCAGTGGTATGAGTAGAAGTTCTACTTTAGCGGAACCAAACTTCACTGCCATTGGAACATATTATAAGCTAAATTACTTTTCTGGACCTGAATTTAGGCACAATTTACAATGTTGTTTCTCTAAAGAAAAATATTCTAGGTTCTAAATGACCAATTTTTATACAAATTTCAGCAATACGATTCACTCCTAATTGCTGCAATAGTTGTTTTTCTTTGGGTAATCTTAAAAAGCCAAAGACCACCACCACCAACAACAAAGAAACCCCCACAAAAATCTGTGGAAGTTCATTTGTAACATCAGCAATTGAATGATACGTACAAATCTATAATGATGAAACTCACAAAATAAGAATTAATAGTATTGAGAGTGATGAGAATATTGTAGGACAGACCTGAATCTGCAATGAATGTGTTCTGTTAGGCAAAGGGGTTTATCTAACAATTTTAGGCTGCAATCTTTTTAATTGTGTTCAAGTATCTGTAGAGACTAGCCAACATTTTATTGACTACAAAATCATACACCTAGTTAAATATGAAGTAATTTAATGGATGTGAAAGCCTCAGGAGATTCTTACCAGTATGCCCAATATTACCAGAGGAATCTGAGGTATAGTGAATTCAATTACCCAAGGTCACATGGGAGTCCAAGCATTTTAACACCTGAATTTCACTTTTAATATCTACATTTATACTAAACTTTTGTATTCAGAGCCTCACAAACTCTGTAGATTTTGCAAAGTTTTCCAATAGAGACTCTTTAAAAGGATTTCATTAAAGTAAATAATGTTTAGACTCTAACTTAATAATACTTTTAGAAGTTGAAATTTATTCTAATCTCATTTTATATTTTTAAAAATTTAATAGCATAAGTCAGATGGCAGCATCCCACACTTCAGGACATCTGCATTGCACAGAGTGAGTAGAAATACAGCTCTGGCCAAGTAGCTCAGTTGCTTAGAGCATTGACCCAATACACCGAAGTTGTGGGTTCAATTCCCAATCAGGGCATATACCTAGGTTGTGGTTTCAATTACTGGTTGGGGCGCATACAGGAGACAACTGATTAATACTTCTCTGTCTCTCTCCCCCTTTCTCTCGCTCTAAAATCAATACACATATACTAGGGAGAGGATTAAGGAATGAAAATAAATACATTTGTTAATGTGAAACAAAAAAGTCCATGATTCTTTCTCTCCCTTTCTCACTCTCTCTAGAATTAATGAATTTTAAAATGTTTAAAGTCTTTTCTAAAAATGGAAATGCTTCCATCACCTGAATAGCTGTCCTATGAAGACTCTTCTGGAACTGCCAGCATGTAGAGAGGTGCAAGATGGGGGGCTCTGTATTCCCAAAGCTGAGGTTGAAATAGTTCACCTCTATGAGCCTATTTCGTCTTTTCTCCAGGGAAGATAATCTCCATGTTGCAAGATTGTTGAGATACATTGTTATAGTTAGGATCATAGTATCTCCAGACATAGGAGTCAGTTCTACTTGTGTCTCTTAATCCCAGCCTATAAAACGCAGAACCTAATGTCTCCATTAGATCCAAAGGTGAAAGGTTTGAGCAAAAATGCAAAAACGCTTTGGAAGATGTATATAATTTCCACACAATGTTTTAAGTAGTTGATCCCTAGCTCAGGGGAGTGGTGGCATCAGATACCCATGTGTTCCCAGAGGTAGGATGCAAGCTTGAGGTCCTCAGACTTTTCTAAGTAGGATGGTTGTCCTGAAGCACTTCCAGCTGTTCTCTGTGGTCAGGGAACCTCACATAAAGCCCTTCCTCTATGCTATGGCACGAAACCAAGTGGCTGGAAGAGCAGAGCTCAACTATCCTCAACTACCAACTCCAGGACATAGCATCTCCTTTCTCAACCACAAGACAGAAATATGAACTCTAAGGCAATGACTAGTACAAGTTCTGACTTAAAATGATTGGTCATAGTTTATTTCCCATTATATTATTTTCAAGACATACTGACATAGCCTGAATGACTTTGGAAGAACTTGGAAATTGTATGATTGATGTTCTGTCATGCTGTGAGCAGTTAGACGTCTTTGAGGACTCAAGCCAATGGGAAGCAGCATCACACGTCTCCCCTCCCAGAGTGGGGGAATCCCTGGAAAGATGTGCCCTGACTTTGTCTCAGGTCCAAACAAATCTCTGCAAATGACAGTTCCAACAAAATGGGTTGCTGTCAAATGAGAAAAACCACAAAGAAATCTCAGAGAAGGTGAGTTTGTGCAGGGGTGACTCTTAGGAAATCTGACTATATTGAAATGTTGGGTTTTCTTTCCTTCTTATTGAAGATTCAGCCCCTTAGGACTCTTGATTATTCCCCAAACAGAGAACCATCTCAGTTCCTACAGAATATTTAAGCGAAAAACATGGTCTAAACCAAGCCCGCATTGTATGGAGGAGAATTGGATTGCTAGACCTCTATGGACTTGGTCTAGTTCCCCCTCGATTTGTCAGCTGTGTTTGTATTTGTGACTCCACTGCTTATATCAGAACCGGGACTGTAGCATATTTACTTTTCATCTTATATGAAGAAAAAGGAACTCAGTTCCTAGTCTGTGAGTGTTGTTAGCTGGAGGAAAAGAATAATGTCCTGGCTGTTTGTTTATAAGGCTGTGAACTTGAAAGTGGAAGACATGCCAAGTATTCCCTTTAACAAGGAAGGAGCGGCAGCTACAGTCCACCCCGGAAAAGAAGAAGAGGTTTTCCAAGTCCCACAGAACTACTCAGCCAGACCTACTGAGTGCAATCTTCCAATAACTGGGGACAGCCAATAAAGTTGATGACCTGCTCCCAGCACTGTGTGCTTGGGCCATGCCCTTGAACACATGGCAGCCTTGGGATGGCTGATGACATGGATATCATTGCATCACACCAGAATCCTGAGCAACTGAAGAAGCAAGAAGAAAGCAAGGATATTGACTTTCAGTACATGAATGCTAAGTAGTTTCATATTACTGAAGCATTAGACAAGAATCCAGTCCACCTTACATAGGACGGTTTTAAACAATATATGAGAGTACTGGTCAAGTTGTCTATATCAGTCTGAACTGAAAGCCAAGAGCAAATCATCTTTTACTAGCTCATGTCCTGGAAACATTTGATTCCCTGATTCAAGGACAAAAGGACTTGCTGCAGAATTGTTAGATTTGATATGGCTCATAATGCCTGCATCTTTTCAAAACCCTGTCATTGATGTGAGCTCGATAATACCATATACCTGCATCCTCGCTGATATGATTCAATGGGGACACACAATGTGTGGATGCTGCCTGGATGTGGCATGTTCCACATGATTTTTATGACCCACTTTCCCAACCACCTTTTACTCTAATGGAGCATGTTCCCCACGTCTATGGGTATCGCTTGGTGGAACAGTTTTTCTTTGGTAAGAGGTTGTTGCAATTGGCAACAAGTGGTCCCAATGTTCATAATGCATTTATGTTTAGGAATCATTTTTACAGAAACAGAGGTAAGTTTTACGAGAACAAAATGCCTTGTTTTTAATACAACATCAAAATTAGGGGGAATGCACACCAAATTGGCCCTTTCAAAGAACCCATCACCATAACAGAACATTTGATATATTACATCTTGAGGAGCTGGCAACCAGGCTGTCATAGTGTATATTTGAGCATGCTTTCCTTAAAAGCATCGAACATGGCTTTCCTTCATTTGACTCAGCTCTAAGAAGTGCTCTAAAACTACTTCATGTCTAGTGCAAGGAATAGTATGTAGGAAATAACACAAGACAAGTTTACATTTTCCTGGGAGCAGTTAAGTGGACGTATAAATTATTTTGCATTTTCAAAATACAGACACACACAGAGAACAGACAATGCCTGCCTCTCAAGTGCAATACTTCCAAAAGTCTTTCTACACTACTATGCACAGTACTGAGGAGGGACATCAATAAGAAATAGGTAGGTGATCAGGACTTCCAAACTTTTCTAATACTTCCAACGGGAGGTCTAAAGAGTATGGTACATTTAGATTTCTGAGAAATTGCTTTCTTCCTACTGATAATGTGTCCCTGAGTAAAGACAAGCCCCTGTGGGCACCCTGTTTTCCACCCAACTGCGGCCACCTGACAAGGGCCCTAACACACAAGGTCTCTTCTATTGGATGCTACAGCTCTCACGGGACTCGGTGCCAGCTTCCGAGCTGGGCGCGGGGCAGCCTCGCTTGGACTTCAGGCTCTCGCTGAGGCTGCCAGCCCATTGTCTCTTACGGAGCTTACTGGCCAAGAGAGGTCTTGCTGAGGGGTCTTGGAGGATGGTGCCTGAATCCGAGGGGCTTTGCTGAGCGACCTTAACCTGCAAAACAAACAGCTTTGTAAGAGGCTTCGATCACATTCACATTCCTACAGTGAGTTTGTCATCAAACTTGAAGTCAGAGTCTTCTTCCCCAGGTGTTGTACACAGTGTTACCCTTTCTTCTTACCTGAGGACAGGTCCCACCTAAGAGCTAGCGAGAAATCTGTCACGACTCCTGACAAGGCACCTTGCAAACCTTCCTTGACACCTCTGATGGCCAGAGACCTCCTCCCAAGACCAGTGTGATACTGTCAGACCAGAGGGAAGCTCTTTCCGGGCAAAGGCTTGGCCTCTATACCTTTGTGTCCCCTGACTACCTAGCAAACATTTAACATACACCTAAGAGAGAATCCAACCCAGCTTCCATTTATCTTACTGGAGCCGCCACTGTCATTCAAATGAATATAAACCAAATGAGTGACACCACCTTTGTAGGATGTAAGCCTTCTTTACAATATTGAAAAAACCTGCTACCTGTCTTCATGTAACATTTTAATCATGCTCAGGTCATCTTTGTGTGCTTTCAGGGTCAGATCTGCATAATAGCAGAAGGGCAGCAATCTACTCCAAAAGCCAGGGGGTAGTACATCCCCTTTCTCATGGCCTGCCTTTAAGGAGAAAGAAGGAACTCAGAAAATGTAAGGCTTGAAGAAGCAGATGAGGGACTTCTGGCCAAGATGGAGGCGTAGGTGGATGCACTGTGCCTCCTCGCACGTCCAAAATTAAGGAAAACAGAGTTTTAGAAATAAGAAAACAACCAGAACTGATAGAAAATTTGAACTGTACAGAAGTCCAACAACCATTCATCCAGATTGGTAAGAGGGGCGATTCATGGCAGGAAAAAGTGGACGTTGGCAGACCCAGGCATGCAGGCAGCAGCAGCTGGCAGATCTGAGGCATGCAGGTGGTGGCTAGTGGACCCGGTGATTGGAGTGGCAACGGTGCAGACCCAGTGAGGCCGTGCAAGGCAGCTGGCTGACCAGGTGGTCCCACACTTGGGAAAAGATAATCCAGGCGAAGGGGAAGGAGCGGAAGCGACTGGAATTCCAGATAGAACAGAGCAAGCCCATTGTTCCCTCTCGGACCCCGCACCCACATCCAGCATCACTACCCAGCAACTGGGCTGCTCCACCCTGGGGAACACCTAAGGCTCCGCCCCTCCCTACCTAACAGTTGCCACCAGACCAAGAAAAAAAAAGAAAACAAAAAAAAAAAAAAAAAAAAACCCCAAACAAACAAAAACCAAAAATGGCTCAAATAGGAGAACAAATCAAATCTCCAGAGACAATTTATCTAGGCAACAAGAGATAGCCAACCTATGAGATACACAGTTCAAAGCTCTGGTGATCAGGATGCTCACAGAATTGGTTGATTTTGCTCACAAATTAGATGAACAAATGAAGGCTGCAATAAGTGAAATGAAGGAAAATGCACAGGGAACCAATAGTGATGAGAGGAAAACTGGGACTCAAATCAATGGAGTGGACCACAGGGAAGAAACAAACAACCAAACAGAAAACAAGGAAGAAACAAGAATTCAAAAACCTTAGGAGAGGCTTAGGAAGCTCTAGGACATCTTTAAATGTCCCAACATCTGAATTATAGGGGTCCCAGAAAGGGAAGAAGAAGAGCAACGAGTGGAAAATTTACTTGAACAAAAGGAGAACTTCTCCAATCTGGCAAAGGTAATAGGCTTCCAGGAAGTCCAGGAAGCTCAGACAGTCCCAAAGAAGTTGGACCCAAGGAGGAACACACCAAGGCACATCATAATTACATTAGCCAAGATAAAAATGAAGGAGAGTTTTCTAGAAGCAGCAAGACATAAGGGGACAGTCACCTACAAAGCAGTTTCCATCAGACTGTCAGCTGAATTCTGAAAAGAGACCTTGCAGGCAAGAAGGGGCTGGAAAGAAGTATTCCAAGTGATGAAAGTCAAGGACCTACATCCAAGATTGCTCTATCCAGCAAAGCTGTCATTTAGAATGAAAGGGAAGATAAAGTGCTTCTCAGATAAGGTCAAGTTCAAGGAGTTCATCATCACCAAGCCCTTATTCTATGAAATGTTAAAGGGACTTATCTAAGAAAGAGAAGATAAAAAATATGACAGTAAAAAGACAACAAATGTACAGACGTTAACAACTGCACCTAAAACAAAAGCAAACTAAGCAAACAACTAGAACAGGAACAGAACCACAGAAATGGCGATCACATGGAGGGTTAGCAACAGGGGAGTGGGAGGAGGAGAGAGTGGGTAAAGGTACAGAGAATAAGTAGCAAAGATGGTAGGTAGAAAATAGACAGGGAGAGGGCAAGAATAGTGTGGGAAATGTAGAAGCTAAAGAACTCAGGACACATGGACATGAACTAACGGTGGGGGCGGAATGTGGCTGGGAGGGGGTGTGCAGGGTGGAGGGGGATGGTGGGGGAGAAATGGGACAACTGTACTAACATAATCAATAAAATATATTTAAAAAAAGAAGCAGATGAGAGTCAAGACTTCCTTGAAGGTTTATATATTACTGAAAGAAGATAGCGGTCAGAAGAGAAAGAGGAACAAGACAGATGAAGTACACAAAGGCTTCACTTAGCTAAACTTAAAGGTAACAGTTTTGCAGAGATGGCAGGAAGAAGATCTTTGAAACCAAATCAATCCAAAGACAAAGAAGCAGAGGACAGGCTCTCACAAGGGCAATGCATGTTCAGTCCTGGCCCTGAGAGGCAGCACTGTGACAGGTCACTTCCTGAGCAAGTGACTGCCAAAGACCTCCTTGCGATGCATCAAGAAGAAAGAATGGCAATTATTTCCCCATTTATATTCTTTCCATAGGAAGTATGTACTTTTAAAAGGCAGCTTAATATGTTTCATAACAGAAAACACAGCCAATCTGGCCAACAGGTCACATCCCTGGAAAGCCTGCCTGTGCCTCAGACGATGTGCAGGACACTTAAAAGGGACAGCAGCCTTGAAGGGTCAGGATCAGGACTGGATGGGAAACTAACATACATGGAACGTTGATGAAAAAAACACTTTTGCTCCTACTCTTCCTTTTGTTTTAAAGTGGAAAGTGATACAAAAGACAGGCATTTCCCTTGAACCCATCAGAGGCTGGAGAATCAAATCTTGAGGCACACCGTGAAAAAACTGAGAGAGAGAGAGATCCCATTGGGAAAGAGAATTTGAGCCAGCAATACTCTTTCTTAACCCTAATCAAATAGTCAAAGTGCATCCCTGGACTTCCCCCGGCTCTAGATTTAATTTCTCTAATAGGAATTGAGGAAATTATAGTTGGTGACCTGGGTTGAAACTACAGATGTGATCCTCAGGCTGGTTGCTTAGGTTCAGAGCTGTCGATGACAAGGTGGGGTCAAATTCACCAGGTACTTAGACTCTCAGGTTCACCCCAACCCTGTCTTACAAATGTCAGTGTTTACAGTGTGGAGGGGTGAGGATGTGGATGGCTCTGTAAAAACCAACCTTATTAGTGGGGAAAAAGCACAGAGCCCCACAGAACTGCTGACTGACAGATGCTGTGGTGAGGGCATCACCATCATCCTCTACAACTTAGTGGCCAATCTGCTGGCACTGACCAACCCTACGTTCATATCAGGTCTACACACATCACACTTCCTTGTCCCCAGCAACTAGGAGCTCCCGGGTTTACTCCTCCCAGAGACATGGCAGAGAATGGTCCTCACCTAACCTGCTTTTCACCTGTTTTCCCCTTGAACTTGTCACTGTCTTGCTCAAAACTCAAGCCAGTCACACCAGGGGAAGACTACCATCCTCAGTGTCTAAGCAACTATATTTTTCAAACTGAGTGATGAAATATCCTTAACGGATAGATGATGCAAGCATTTTATAAGGTGACTCAGGAAATGCTCAATTAAATTAAAAATCAAGAAGCTGGGTTTTGAAGTTTGCATCTAATCAGGAAGATGCCTATAAGCTCCTGTCCAAAGGACCCCCCTTCCATTGCTCACCTGCACAACATTGCTTAGCCATTCATAAAGTCTCATGCCTCCTGTAGCCTGCAGCTGAGACAGTGATCAGAAGGATGCAGGAAACCCTGGTTAGGACTCCCTACACAAGGCATTTCAACAGCAGTGTGGAGAGCAGGCCTCCTACTGGGCAAAGCCTTTTTTCCTCCAGAATCAGCCTGAACTCCACATGCAACTCCGCTTACCATCACCTCCTCGTAAAAGAAGAGAAAAAAAGACCTGTGTGCTGATTTCAAGACATGATTTCCTAACACACACTTCAAACATCTATTTCTTTCTGCAGCCACTTTGGGACAACATCAACAGCTCTATTCATTCAACAGATATCAGTTGAATGCTAGACATTGCATTAGACAGGAGGACACAGGTAAACCACAAACACTCGGGAACCTCACGGAACCCATCTTGCAACTCAGAAGGCACACTTTAAAGCAAGTCATTACAATAAAGTGAACCGGCATGACAGGGTGCTTACTACCTACGTCATGATTTCCTATTTCAGAGCCAAATACATCACTTGATCGCTGTAAGTGTGAGACCAGCAGACAGCCATTGGTGTGCACTTCGGACTAAGGTGCAGATCCCAGTCAGCCACCTAAGGAAATGGCCCAGCCCCCTCTGGGTCCTAACCTAGACTCCAAGGATGCAGGTCAGGGGATATCTTCTAGTTAATAGCTTTGGCGCAGCTTGGAAGCTGCAGTCTTTGGAGTCAGTAGTTGCTTCATGGAAAAGAAGCTCTTTTAATGATCAGTGGAATGTCAGGAGCTAGCCTGGTATACTCTCTTCAGTGTTTCGTTGTTACCAGAGTCCAAAAGTGGAATCTAAATGGGAGGGAGGATGGAAGGGATGGGGGGTTTGATGAGAGAGGGACAAACGTTGCACAAAATGGTAGAATATTTCCAATACAAGCAATGGACAATCGACTATAATGAGTGAAAGAAAATTTTGACCTTTCCTCCTCACTCTTGAATTAAAAAATTTGTTTCGTAATGTACGGTATTGATAAACTTAATAGTAGGTATAAATTCCATAATACTGAAACGTCTTACACATCAACAAAGTAGTTTGCAAATATGCACTAGTTTTGATTCAGCTAATTACCAACCTCACTGTAGTTTGGTATCCAAACAGTCAGAAGAGTTTTTAAATTCTTGAAGCTATTCCAGCAACATCCAGCTATATTTCTGGGATCCCTAGTTTGCAAAAACTGGGAGAAAAGCAAGACAGTGGCACCAAGAGAGAGCAGGCGTTAACTCTGGGTATTAAATATTTGAGTCTTCCTTTCCTCATCCTTTTATGATTGTACTAACAGCCAGAATTCAATAAAGAGAGTAAGTAAAATGGGAACATTCAACACAATGCAAACACTATGTGTACATAAATGATAGCGGCAGGTGGTAGATTGTCGAAGTGCTACCAGATTTATTGGGTAAATATTCTCTCTACCTAACTAACATTTACCAGGCTGTTTGCAAGAAGCACAGAGATCACGAAAATCCTAGCCCTCAACAAGCAAAATAGAGAAATCCATGAAAAGCTCCTTAATCTCGACATCCAGTGAAATGTGTGCTTCGGGCAGAAACTAAAGGAGGAAGAAAAAGTGAAGCATGGGAAGCGCGGGGAGAGGAAAAAGTACCAAATTACCATGACCAAGGCCTGCGCCAAAATGAGAAGTACCTCTTCCAATCCTTCAGTGCTAATGCCTGAAACTTCCTCCCAAGTCCTTTGGATTCTCTCTATCACAACCACTCCCCGTCAAAGTGTCTAAGTGGCCTGCTGGGTCAAGGGCCAAGTTGCCGCTGGATCATTTAACGTGTATCTTCAGGGCTGCTCACCACTGACCTTTTGTCACTCATGGAGAGGAAGGACAGACTCCCAAGAGCTCCCAAGTTAGAGGGTGCAGTGTCAAACACTGGCCCAGAGAACCCTGTCATTTCCTGGATTTCCAACTGTAGAGACTTGTTCAGAGGAGGTACCTTTTGTGATCTGCTGCCAGCAGCTCTTGGTTGGGAGGTCCCAGCGTGGCTTTCTTTGCAGATATTTAGGAGGGAGCGTGTTAACTTATGGGCTGTGACGCGTGGGCTGGTCTTGCATGCCATGGTTGTACTTCGCAGGTTGTAGGGGCCTATCTTTCCCGTTGGGGTCGCAGGAGACACTAGGAACAAGAAAGCTGCCTGTGAGCACTTCTAGGTCCAGTTCTAGCTATAATGAACACAACATGCATTAGGTCAATTTTTCACAAAGTTAAGTAGAATTCCGAAAATGCTTTCTCCTAGCCACAGAGGACAGGAATAAACTTCAGAATCACCCTGGGAGTTGTCAAACTTAGTAAATAACTAACATGTTGTCCCTTATTAGAAACATAAAAAAGCCACAGTGGAAAAATAGTGTCAAACAGGAAAATGTTTCCTGCTTCTCTATGAGAATGTCTTAACTTGTGTTGTACTAAGATCTGAGGAACACTCCAAGCAAACTGTCCTAAAAATGTAGATGGGGAGAAATAAAATGAGAAAAGAAAAAAAAACAACTGCCCCCCGACCCCCAAAAAGAACAGAAAAGCCAGTTCTTGTTTACAGGAGAAAATGTAAAATGCCAAGAGCTCCTTCAGGTGGCCACTGTCACTCAGAGACTTGGAGGGGCAGAGATCTCACCTCCCTAAGACTAAAGTCAGCTTCACTCTCCGCATACACCATGTCCTTCCAGAGAAGTGTTGCGGACCGTTCAGCCTGGTTTCAGGAGTTGTAACCCTCACCCCATGGTGGGCTGTGTAAGAGCCCAAGGGACCTACTTCATCTGGGTCTGTTCTGTCACAAGGATGTGACCTATTAAGGAGACAAAGCTTATCTCCCTGGCAGGAGCACTGCTTCTGCCTTACCCATCTCTGGCCCCATAGCTTGGTTGGCAGTCAATGACGGGTAAGACTCCTCATGGGAGGGGCAACCTAAGCCAGACGCGACCACTTGGAAGGCCTCATGGAAGGACTGGGGGGTTGCAGCAAAGAGTATGTGATGGACCCTTGCCCCCCGGCTATTCTGACATAGCGAGTCCTCATTTCCATATGGGAGATGTCACCTGCTTCCTAATTGCCTTAAAGCCTGAAACTGTGGGGGTGAGCGGTGCAGCCCTGTCCTGGCCAGAACAGCTCCTTGGGTGATTGGCATAAGAAAGAATTCCTTAAGTCCTGTGAAACCTGCTTTGCTAAGAGTGCTCTTCCTGAGGTGACAAGTGTCCCAGGAGGAAATGAGCATGTCTCCCAAAGTCTGGCAACCCCCCTTCCTGACAAACACTGGCTCGGATTAAGCCCTCAGATTTCTTTGACATGTTCAACTTGTATTCCGGTGTATTGGAGCCCAATAAAACCTAGTGAGGATGGGGCTCTGGGTCATTCTCCTCTGAGAGTTTGACCCCTTTCCTCCCCAAGCACAGGATGTCTTGGTAGTTTTTACTTTCATCCGTGATGGAGGGATGGGGCTCTGCGGGCGGAGCCCCCCCACATCTGGCACCCAGGCCAGGGTCCCCAGCAGAGAAGGAACCGATGTCACTTGTGGTGACCAAGAGGAGAAAGTCAATGCCAAGGACCTTAAAAGACTGAGTATCACACACAGTCCAGGGCTGCATTAATGGCTAACGAAAGCAACACTTGGTTTGTTTGGGTTTTTAACCCTTGAACTACTAATAAAACACAGCAATGAGAAGGGATGACTCCCTTTTGGGGGGCTGCATTTCCTAAGTGCTAGAGTTACTCAGAACACGGGTTCCCAAACTGTCTATGGCAAAAGATCATTTTTGATCATTTTCTGGAGGGGCAGGGATGGGGTAATTTCTCATCTGCTATGGAATGGTAGTTTTGTATAACACAGGAAGAATGAATCCACCAGCAAATTGCTCTGTTCTTGGATGTTGAGACAATGTCATATTGCTATGAAAATTTTGAAGTCTTACTGTTGATTTCTGTACATATTTGGGGGTGTGGAAGGTGATGAACTGGTAACAAGCATTCCCTGTCCCTGGGCAAGTCTTGGAGGACCCCTGGTGCTTACAAAAACTGGTATGGGGCTTCATCCAGGGCACCGCATCATTGGGCCCCTCCTTCAGCTCACCTACTGCCCGAGTCACATGTGACTACAGACAGGAAAGCTTAAAGGGTGTACCAGATTTGGGGATTTTTCAGCACAGGAATATCAAATTCAAAACGGCATTTTTAACAATCATTTTGCAAAACTGCCAGCACTTTGTGGAGTGTGACATGAGTCACTAGATCCTTATGAGGATCTAGAAGACTCTGAGTCACATAGTCTTATGACAGAAAGGAAAATACACATCTTAAAAGGTAATTTGTGCATTAACTTGTCCAATGGCACTGTCACCTCAAACCCCATTGCTCCTGTCTTTTTGCACGTGAAATTCCATGTGAACACAGATAATTTTGTCTTAAAATTATGCCGCACCTTCCTTTCCAACTTCCGGAAGTCCCTGGGGCTCAAGCTCTGTGACTTCCGCATCCTCTGCAGGGGGCATGCTCCTTTTGGCCGCCTTCCGGCTTCTTTTAGGAAACGGGTGTGGTGTGGATGGTGCTGTTCCTCCCGCTTTCTCCCGAATCCCACCGGACCTTTGCCTCTTGCCGGAAGCTTTAGTTTGGCCAGATGATCCCTTCTTTTCAGTAACGCAAGGGACTGGCGCTGACTCTGGGTCAACTGACTTTAGCAAAGGGGAGATCTGGACGTTTGGTGGAGATTGTTGTGAAGTTAGATGAGCGACTTGGGCTTCTAACATCTCTTTCTCTCTCTCCAACTTCTCGTGGCTTGTGAGCAGGGTGCAGTACTTATCCAAGTACTCTTCTGCCTCCTTGCTTTTTCCTTCAAGGGTGGCTTTCAGGTGCTTCACCTCAGTCATCAGTTCATCTACATCAGCACCCACAAGAGCACCTGTCAAAAATCACATCATGACACTCTTTAATTGACATTGGAAATCATAAAGTAGAAAACCTGAAACTTGTTTTTAATTTCTTGTTTTTCATAGAAGTGGAGAAGGTCTATCTATGCATGTTCTGATAGTTCTCTCAACCTGTGTTTGGGAGGGATCATATCATGGTAAATCCTCTAATAGATTCTATGAGTCTTACTGGGACAACTTAAATAAAATCCCCCAAAATCTCAAACTCGTATTGTAGCTAACCCATGAAACTTCCTTATAGTTGTTCATATGAGATCAAGTGGTTTACCTTAGCACATCTCCTAGGTTCCCTGTCCGTTCTTCCCACTCACTTGAATGAACAAGGTAGGTCACTCAAGATTATGAAGTCTCCTCCATTGCAGTGGCTTTGGGAGGCAGAAAGGGGCCCGTGACAAGGCAGGTCCATAAAAGCTCTAAAAACCATTGGTAAGCAATGGAGGGTCTGGTGGACAAAAGTTTGCGGGACACTAAAGATGGGAGTCTTGGTCAAGTTTTAGCTGCCATGGTTGGCAGGAAATCCAGTAGAAAAACTCCCTGGAGCCCCATATACTCCAAGGTCTCTTCTGAGCAGGAAAGACCACTGGACCACCCTGCTGAGCCTTGGTCCAGAAGAGCCTCTGCTACAATGCTTATCATCATCTCTCCATGCAGTAAGAAGCATTCCACCCAGGCGTAAGTGGAGAAAAGTTGTCTTTTCTCTTTTCTTTGATCTCCACACCTAAAAATAGAGCCCCCCCCCCAACCCTCCCATGTAGTTGACCCAGGATGATGGGCCAAGGAAAACCAGAATGAGGTGTCCGCAACCTGACAGTGCCAGCTCTGATGGCACTCTGTCTGTGATGCTGATCTCAGTAAAGGGACATCATGTGGAAAACTCTTCTTGGAATGCCCATTAGCAAAAAATACTGCCAGTTTTTGGGCACGCTGTATAGAACGGAAGATGTGATTGTTCTATGTCAAAATACAGGCTTCCCTCTGATTCCTATTAATGATCCCACACTGAGCACAAAAATTGGAAATTGGAAAATAGACGACTGCAGAGAATCAGCACGCAGTTGGACAGTGGTGCACGGAGACACTGCCCTTGCCCACACCAGGCTTTGCCGGCCCTGCCCAGGGCCCCGCCCTGCGCACCGCACCTGATTTCTGCTTCTCTTGTGCAGCTTCTTCAAGCTGACACAGCTCTTTCTGCAACCGCTTCATCTCCTCTTCCATCAGCTTATAGTGTCTGAGGCAAAAATCGATGTTTCCCTGGGCACGTTCCTTTTCCTTCTTCAGCTGCTTTATTTGTGTTTGATTGTTCATCTGCAAAACAGAATCTTGAATTGGAAACCTTCCATTTTTTGTATTAAGCACATATGAAGATCATGATCCCTGGCTGGTCTTGCTCAGGGTGTTAAACATTGATCTGTGAACCAAAAGGTTGCCAATTAGACACCTGATTTGGCACAGGCCTGTGTTGCAGGTTGGGGTACCTGGTTGGGGTCCCTGGTTGGGGTCCTCTGTGAGGTAACAAATCAATGTTTCACACTGTAAATCAATGTTTCTCTCCTTCTCTTTCTCCCTCCCTTCCCTTCTCTCTCTAAAAAAAAAATTAAAAAATATCAAGTAAACAACCAAAACATCATTGAGATACAATTAAGAACCATATATTATCAATATAAGAATTATTAGGTTCACACTAAAACACCTAATTAAGAAGAAAACAATTCACCTTTTCTACTCAGTTTCCTAAGTCTCCCTGGTAGACACTGTTTTCTGACACCCCTTCTTGGCATCCACAAGCACAAAGCATCGTTCCTAAGAGTATTCTCTTAAGTGGCTCACTCTGCCTGTGTTCATCCAATGGGAATCACAACCGGAGGGTTGGGGTAGGAGTCCATGGACTTATTCTTCGCGGGTCAAAATTTCTGAGAATTATGTTCCCATTTGTAATTTGTTCCAGTCACACCAGGTGAAGGCTAAATAATATTATGGCTCACAATACCAATTTAAATTTTATAGGTAGCTCAACTAGAAAGTGAGTAGAAAGGTGTGAGAATTCATGTTTCCTCAACAAAAAAGAAAAGCACTGCAAACAACTTAGAGGCAAAACTAGACCTGATACCAAGGTATTTGTAGTGTGTATTTATGTTACCTTGTGAGAACATTCACACATCTTGCTACAGAAATATGAATTGGTATGAAGTATGACCCTAGATCCTGCTAGAATATTTCATAATATGTGGCCCTTGCACTGTTTTATGTAGCATCTAAAGATGCAGAATTCTAACACCATTTAGCGCTAAGGGAATCTGGCAGGAGATCATGGATATATAAAAGCCCACCAAACTGTTAAAACCAAAACAAAACCTGAGCTCCATATCCACGTTACTGGTGATTTCATCCTTTGCAGATTTCATCTTGACATCATAAGCAATGTTCCAAAAATGTCTGCACTTGTGAAATTTTCTATTTCTGATTGCAACCATAATTGCATTACAGATGGATTAATTCAATGGCAAGAATGCTTGACAAGTATCCCTCATTAAAATCACATGTGGTCTGAATAGACTCAACAATGTACCGTTCTCTACGTGGTATGAATATCAATAGACATTCTCCACAGTAAAACTGGCAAAGAGTACAAACGCAGAAAGTGTGTCAAAAAGTAGACCTGAAGCTACATCTTTCTGTTATGAAACCTATTATCTTTCATGGAACAGAACAGCATTGACCATTCATGTGATTGTGAATTTCATGAGTATCTGTTATATTGGTATATTTCCTTCCTCTTGATCATTGTATAAGAGCAATAAATGTCAGAGGTTGATACCTCATTTTCTGTTTGAATATATTCAATAGACAATATGATAATTTGCAAAATGTAAGCCCTCTTTCACTAAAGACCTTTACTGGAAGATATTTGTTTTCCAGGTTCATTATTGTACCTTCTGGATGGCAGTCATTTTATCAAAACATCTCTGTAGGAAATGAAAGAGCCTCCTTTCCAAGGAGAATTACTGAAGCAAACTATCTCTAGTCTGATACCTGAGACTAGGACTCACCTCCTTTTGTTCCTAGCCAAGAAAGCTTTATGGGCCATCTGTGGAGAGGAAGAGGAGAGTGGAAATATACACAAGCTAAATGCCTGACCAAATGCTTTGCCACACCTTGACCTTCCTGGAAGCCAGAGGGTTTGGTGACAGCAGTGAACTTGGAGACCCAAGAGGCAAGAGTTTGGAATTACCCACCAAATGATTACCTATAGCTGAGAGGCCTGCCCTAATCTGCTATTGCTTTAATCTTCATGTCCATCTCCAGAAGTCTTTACCATCCTCTAGTTTGAGGATTTACTGAGCAATGAAGTTCATTCAAACCATGAGTCTGTAGGCCATCCACTGATTTTTAAAAGCAGCTCAGCAGAATTGCTGAGTGATATTCATAACTACACAAGACTTTTTCATAAAAATTAAAATGAAATCGCATAAGTCCATCCCATTAAAACCACAGTTCTTCTGTAGAAACACTTCTCAGTCACAAGACAATGAGAAGGAAACATACCTTGGTTTTTATTAATTCTCCTAAAAGCTCAGTGTTTTCTTTCAAAGAATTACTGAGCTGTTCTTTTCTGGACTTCAAGAGGTCTATCTCCACCTTCTGCGAGCTGAGATATTCTTCTGTAGAAGTCAGTTTCTCTCTATATGTCTGGATTTCCCTTTCGTGCTAGGGCAGAAAAATGCTATTTCAGCAAAACAAACCCAAAAGAGAACTGCTGTTCCAAGGATCATTCCAAATGGACTCTGCCACTCTCCTACTACTCTACTCTGAGATGGAAATGTAGTTTTACAGCTGAAGTTGTCTAATGAGGCATGTGCAGGGAACTGTGGCCCAGACCATGCAACTCATATGACGGCACCCTTCCTAAAATCTTAAGAGCATAGTAATAATGTGTTGCGGACCATTCAGCCTGGTCTCAGGAGTTGTAACCCTCACCCCATGGTGGGGTGAGTAAGAGCCAAGGGACCCGCTTCATCTGGGTCTGTTCTGTCAAGAGGACGTGAGCTACTAAGGAGCAAAGCTTATCTCCCTGGCAGGAGAGCTGCTTCTGCCTCATCCATCTCTGGCCCCAATGCTTAGTCGGTTAGTCAATGATGGGTAAGACTCCTCACAGGAGGGGTAACCTAAGCCAGACAGGACCACTTGGGAGGTCCTTATAGAAGGACTTGGGGGGGGGGACTGCAGCAAAGAGGGGGTTATGGACCCTTGTCCCCTGGCTATTCTGACATAGCTCCAGTCCCCATGTCCATCTGGGAGATGTCTTCCTTATCTCTTGCTTCCTGGGCCTAATCAGCTTAAAGGCTGAAATTATGACAGCCAGCATGGTGCAGCCCTGAACTGGCCAGAACACTTCCCCTGGTGATTGGGCATAAGAAAGAATTCTTAAAGTCCTGTGAAACCTGCTTTGTTTGCTAAGAGTGCTCTCATTTAAATGATAAGTGTCGGAGGTGGAAATGGGTGTGTCTCCCAAAGTTTTGCATCTCCATTCCCTGACAGACACTGACTCAGATTAAGCCCTCAGTTTCTTTGAAATGTTAACCATTGTTTGATCCTTGCCACCTGACATACCTGTATTCCTGTGTATTTGAACCCAATAAAAGCCCAGTGAGGAAGGGGCTGTGGGTCATTCTCCTTTCAGAGTCTGGCCACCTCTCCTCCCCAAGCAGATCATGTCTTGGTTATTTTATTTTCATCCATAATGGATGGGGGGCTCTGCGGGCGGAGCCCCCCACATCAATACAGAACTTTGTCCTTCTTGCAAAACAAATGTCTCCTTACCGTGGTCTACACACATAGTTTCCAGCTCCCCCAGGTACCAAACTCTACTTTTCACCTGTTTGTTTGCATCCAGAAGCAAAGTTTGATGTCTCTTTTCAGCTTCCTCAAGCTGTCTCTGATATTCAGCTATTTCTTCCCTCATTTTCTCTTGCTTTTCCATCTGATGACTGTGTATGCAGTCCAAGCTCTTCTTCAAGTCACTGTTTTCTAGCATGAATTCCTTCAGTTGGCCCTAAGGAGAAAATTAATACAATCATGGGAAAATAATTAAGAACCTCGATACATGTCTTCAGGTAATACTGAGTACTAAGGAGGAAAAACTACTCACGAGCAAGACAAAAATCTATACGGAATAGTGGACTGATCCTTAGCAATGCATTCACTTTCAATGGCAACTTCATCTCCACTGACAATTTCCTCTGTTCTACCCAGCCACTCCCAAGGTCACATCCACAGGACCACAAAACCTCTGAAACCTGACTTCAGATAGTCCACTCTGGGACTCTACCCTTCTAGGCAATGGGGTGGCTTCTTTAAGTGTTTCCATGGCAAGAATTCCTTGACCTCTTCAACAGCACCACCATTACAACCTTCACACTTGAGCCCCTCCACAGTGACTCTTTCTTCCTTGACCAGCTCTGAGGCCACGTTCTATCACTGTAAGAATTTCTTTCCAAGTGCCCTGAATTCTTTCCCCCCACTCCGTTCTCTGTGCAGGACTGTTAAAACCCCAGCACTGGAGGCACCTGCCTCCCCGGTGCCAGATCCCACCTAGTTGCTTCTACCCATGCATGTATACACACAGGCCACGTCCACCTCCTCATCTCCCGTTCACTCAGCCCACTCCAACCTGCCCTCGCCACAGCTCCTCCTGCACCAGCTCCTCCTCACCCAGCTCCATGGTGTCATACACCTCCATGATGCAGACCCAGGCAGCACTTTTCAGTCCCTGACCACTCATTTGACCTCTGAGTAGGTCCCCAGGCTGCTGACCACTCCTTCATCTTGAGAGAGCCTCCTGCTTGGCTGCTGGGACATGGCATTTCCCTGCGTGGCCTCATCCAGTCTTCTCAGTGTCTTTGCTTGCTCTTCTCCCGCCTTTCCTCCTCCATGCTGGAGGTCTGATGGCTTAGTCTGTCTTTTCTATCGCCCACATCATCTTGAATTATGACCTGTGTTCTGAACTAGTCAAATGCACAGAGCCACTCAAACCTTTCCTTGGGACTGCAGCCTTGTTTATTACATGTCAGTTCAGATTTTATTCTAACACTTCCCATGGCCTTCCTTCCTCTCTCATTCTTTTTCACATCATTTTCCCTTGGATTCCAGCCACAAGGGCTTCCTTTCCACCTTCTAAAAAAGTACAAACATCTTTCCAATCTCAAAGACTTTACCCCACTGCTCTCTATACCCAGAAGCTTCCATGCTCCAGCCAGTTCTTTGTAGCGGTGACACCCCATCCTGCAGGCAACCTTGTCTGACCACCCTGTGTACACTGGGTTGATGCCTACCCCACTCCCCATTTCCCAATTCTTCTGCAGTAAAGAATCTCATTTGTATCCCTTGTAACACTTCGCAGTTCATGAGTGTTTTGTGTTTCCTATTGTGTGCCTACGCTGTGAGCTCTATGAGTACAAGCACCACAGGAGAGTGATGGTTCAACATTGTACACCCTAACCCTAGTAGTGCTTGCTGTTTACAGAATGAAGAAATGAATGAATGAAGTCACTGCAAGCTCACATGCTCCGATGTATAAACTGGAGGCTAGACACTCAGCTTTTCTTTTTAGTAGAGCCTATGAATGAAGTACAAGTAATAGCGCGCCTCAGACAGCCCCAAGCTGTGCAGTACCAGAAGAGATTACAGCAGATGCTACACTCAAATGTATCATTGGTAGCAACTCCTTCCACACAGAGTTGCCGCCAAATCACTCAAGTCACTTGCTGAGATTAAATGCCTCAACTTTACATTTTCTAAAATACTGGTTTGAGAAAGAGAGAGGAACATTTCAATTTGCTGTTTACCCATCCATGTATTCATTGGTGATTCTTGTATGGGTCCTGCCCTGGGATTGAAGCCATGGCCTTGGCTTATCAGGATGATTCTCTAACCAACTGAGGTACCTGGCCTTGACAAATGCCAATTTTCTTTTTGTAAATTTTCCTCGGCTTCCTTACCGTATTTGAAGAAAATTACAAATCTCCACAGCTTCTTCTACAGGCTACTACAAATATCACTTCAATCTTTTTGTACTTATTCAGGGTCGGAATCACAACTCTATGTGCGACCCTTTTCTAAGGATTCTGTAGGAGGGAAGCTGCACAAGGACTGGATGGTTGTAGGAATGTTTACCATGTAACCGGGTTTGGAAAACAGGTTGGGCTGCCCCTAGCAACACTGCATGCAGCTGGCAGCTTCTGGGGCTCAGTGCGGAGATTCAGGAGAATGGGAGGCAATGGGAATCAGCAGTGTCTGCTATGGGAAGAGCAGTGGGGAGTGGGAGCAAAGATGCTCCAGCTCTGCCACAGGAACCCTCCTCTAAAAGAGCACCCAAGACTGCTCTAACTCTAGGCTTTACTGGAACTTTCTTTCTGTTACTTTGTTTGTTCTCAGCAAGATCAGTGTATATGCGTGTGGCAACATTCTGACTGGTAGTCTGTGGCAGGCTAGGAAAGCAGCCTATTGAAATCTGCATGAAATCTACTTCTGATGTGACTCAGTAGAGTACAGGGTCCTTATCTACGGAAAAGTGTTTGGGCTCCAACACAGGTCTGGTCCTGCGCTCTGAGGCTGCTCAAGGCTCCATCTGGGTCCACAACAGTGCTGGCTGGTGAAGATTGCTGCTTGTCTGATCCTGACATGAGCCCTCCAATTATTTTTCTCAAAAGCTCAGTAATGTTTGGTACAGTACAGAAGGTCTTAGAGAAACAAACGAGAGTGTGCACACTGAATTCCTAATCTGTCACAGACGGACTTACTTCATTGTGTTTAATTTCTTCCGACATTAAATTTAATTCTTCAGTTAGCCTGTTTTTCTCCCCATTGAATTCTTCTTTCATGCCTGTCATTTTCTGTGTTATCTCATGCACTTTCCTCTGCAGCTCTGTTTCCCTTGAAGTCAAGGAGTTTACCTGAAATGGAATCATTCGTTAGAGCTTCTTTTGCTTCTCCATGTTGACCAAACTAAACCCTGTGATAGAACAGTCATGACCACTTCACTTGAGGCTCCAGTGAGAAAATGGACCATGTCTAACCCTCCCTTCACTCATCACTCAGCCAACATGCTCAGGTCCCACTGGTGAGCTTCCCTTTGCTTTGCAGCAAGGATTCAAGGAAAGACAGCAATAAGGGAAAGAATGGCAAGGAAAGATAACATTACTCGGTATCACAACCCTGCATGCAGGCATGAATTTGAATTCAACTGAAACATCAGAGAATATGGTATGAGGCAGCATGTTAGATTTTTCTCATTTTTTGGATCTCTACTAATGCTCCAATGCCATACTAGGAGGCAAGACACATGGCTATGACAAGTTAGAGTCAACTGACTCTACTGCTTGCATTTGTCCCTTCACATTGAAAGAGTGGGGTGTCGTTTTTCTCATCATCTCCGCTGGAACTGCCATCTCTCCCAAGCCATCCAAAAGCTCGAAACTCTTCGAAATAGAGTTCTGTCTGATTGCATTTTTCTGTGCACAACTTTTTTCCTTTAACATTTGTATAGTAAAAAAAAGGATTGGAAGGAATCAGTTTCTCAGCTCAGTAAGCAAGCATGGATGGCAAGTACTGATTTTCATGAATAGGTGAGCTACTTGATGGCAGACCTTCCCTTCAATCATCAGTGAACAAAACAGGAGGCTGCAGGAGGAGAAGGTGCAAGAGTGGGGCTGAAAGCACAGAGTCCCCAAGACACACACTGGGAGCCATGAGGGTTCTGTTGGTGACAATTGGATCACCATCGTTAATAATTCTTTCTCCTAAAGGCTATCAAGCTAGAACAAGGACAAAGGGGAGGCCTTCTGATCCTAACTGGTACTTTTTACACCCTCTACAGCAGTGGTTCTCACCTGGGCATGGGGAGGCTACTATTCTGATGCATTGTGGGAGAGGGAAGTGTGATTAGAGCTAGGAACTGTGGATAACCCAGAGTTTTCCCCATGTTTAGGTACGACGTTGACAAGCTGGTCCTGTCCATAGAAGAATCTCGTGCAAATGACTACCAAAGCAAAGGAAGAGTCACAAGTACTGAAGGCAAGTCAACGTCGCCCATGTTCAACACCCCATAAACTTCATCAAGCCTTTACAGAGTTGGGTCCAAAATTGCAAATACCGTGCTGAAGGAAATACCACTCTCAGTAGTTTCCCTCCCTCCTGACAACACATGCAAATGTAGGAAAAGCCACTTACCCTTTCAACATAGGATAGCTTTTCCATTTTTGTCGATTCAAGTTCTTTCTGCAGGTCCCTGTAGGAGTTCTGCAGCACTTTGTAGGTGTCCTGCAAAGCGTCATTTTTGGACTGCAGCCTTCGTACCTTCTGCTCCAGTTCCACAGTCAGACTGCCCACCTGTGCTGTTTGCTTCCTTGTAACTTGGGGCTCTCCTCCTCGCTGGGACAACTTAGAGACCTGCTGTTCTTGGTCCTGGATCTGCTGTTTTAAGAGATTGATCTCTTGCTCCCTCTTCTTGACTTTGTCTTTGCCATCTTGCACTTCTTGAATGAGGCCATTCACAGAAGATTGCAAAGTAAGGCAATGACTTCTGGCCTGGTCAAGGCCTTGCAGCAGCTGACACTTCTCCAGCTGCAGATACGCAATTTGGGCACTCAGACCTTGTTCTCTGGCCTTCCACGTCCCATGGTCATCTCCCAAGGAGGGCCTTTTGTCCTTCAGGGCTTTCATTTGTGCTTCAAGCCTCTCCTGGACAAGTTTACATTCTTGTTTCACACGAACTATCTCTTGCTCTTTTGCTTGTGATAGATTGTCAAAGGAAGCTTTTAACCGCTCTAATTCACATATGCGCTCTTGCGCTTTTTGTAATTCTTTGGTCAGTTTTTCTTTTTCTGACCTGAGATCTTTCAGACTTGAGGCCATCTCCTCTATCTTGGCTTTTGATTTTTCTACCTCTGCTTTGGAGCTCTGCGCCTCCCGATTCGCATGCTCGTGGGTTTTTTTGGCCTTTTTTAGTTCTTTTTCTAGTTGATCGACTTCCCCCTTCAACAACTCTGCTTGATGCTTAGTTTCCTGCAGTTTTGCTAAGACGAAGAATTGCTTCTTGTCATCGTCTTCTAGTTGGTCTTTTAGCTTCTTGATGCTCTTGCTCAGCTGCTGCACTCTCTGCACTGGGGAGCTCTGTTCTGGGAACTTCCTGGCTTGTGAGTCATCACACAGAGCTGCCACCTCCTTCATCAGCTCTTTCAACTCTTTTTCCAGCATTTCTCCCGCAGCTTTGGACTCTTCTTGCATGTTCCGACTTTCTTCCTCCTTTGCCTCTAACAGGTGGACCAGTGAAGAGCGTAACGTGTCCAACTCCGTCATCTGACCCTGTTTTTCTTGCAGCTGCTGGATCAGATTTTCTTTTTCGGATCTGATCGTCATGAGGTCTAATTCTGAAGCTTTCAGTTGTTCCATCATTGATTCTATTTGTGATTTTAGTGTCTCCACCTCTGCTTTGGAATACTCAGCATGCAGAATTGTTGCCTCGTGCTTTTTTCTGGTCATCTGCAAGTGGCTTGCAAGATTCTCCTTCTTACTGTCAGTTCCTTTCATTTCCTCCAAGTGTTTCTTCTCGTCAGCCTCCATGCTGACCCTCAGGGTCTCCGTGTCATTTCTCATCAGGTGATCCTTGTCTTGGGGTGAGCTCAGCCTCATGGCGACCTCACCTTTTTGCATTCCTGCGGTCTCCAAGGATTTAGTGACAGTCAGGGCTTCTTGTTCAAGTTCGAGTAGCTTGTTCTGCAGGCTTTCAGATTCCCTTACAAGGGATTCTTTCTTGTGATTCACCTGTTCGATTTGGTGCTCCTGCTGATTTCTTCCCAAAGACAGGGCCTGTAAATCCTTTATCAAACTCTGCAGCTGCTCCTGGAGGTGGGCTTTCTCTTTCAAAGACTGCTCCTGACAACCTTCTTCCACCAGCATGACTGCCGCAGTCTTGGTGACTTTCTCCATCTCTGGGCTGAGGTCCTGCTGGACATTTCTGTCACAGGTCAGACGAAGATCCTGCTTGGATGTTCTGTCGTTGCTTTCAAAAGCACTTTCTTCTGACCTGTTTGTGTCACAGCTGTCACTTCTGCCCTGGAGAGCCTGTGGTTGGAATATATAATGAGAGTGCATTTTATTTTTGAGGAAGAACCAGGAAAGATCCAATAGGCTTAATTATAGCGATGTACACACTGGCTTCTTGCCTCTGCCACATTTTTTCAAAGGACATATTTCCTACCACCTTGTCCCCTCTCCATCCCAATGTCAACACAGTTAAACAAACATTCAGGAGGTATTCCATGTGGCAAGGCACTGGCAAGGTGTTTGTCATAAAGACAAACCCTCTAGTTGTGTGATCGTCCACACTGGCACACACGTAAAATTCAAAGGGTTTTTTTCTCTCTAGGAATAGTCCAGGTAGCCTAAATATGAATTTTCCTTTGTGACTATCAGACACGAGGCTAACCAATTCCCCATAGAATGCTCCACTCCCACGTTTAGCAGTTCTGATATTCTTCAATAGGAGAAGGCGGTGAGGTGTCACGACCAGATTGACAGCACAAGGACTTAAGCCTGCACTTACTATCCTGGATTCTGAGAGAAACCATATGTCTGGACATCACCTTCCTCTCATCTGTCTAACAGAGGTCAGCTGCTGTGACTACCCCTGCTGCCTTCTCACCACTTGCCTTTTGCATTGTACAATGGCAGAGGAGGGAATGAATTGATGCTCCTCGACTCTACAGGATTAGTAGTTTAGCTGGTAGACTACAAGGACAAAGTCGTTAGTAACTAAGCATTTCACATTCAATAAAGAAAGGAAGGTCTTTTTAAACAGCTGCTCAAATCACAGATTTGTACCAGGGTAAATTGTAAGAAAATGATTCGGTAATCTGTAATAAGTTCTTACATTTGTTTCAGGACTCTAACTCTGTAACATAAAAAAATAGCCAGAAAGGGCTAAGAGATGTTAACATTCACATCACATTCCTATTCTTAAGCTCTAGTGGAACATGTAAGTGCAATTTATTAACTCGCAAAGAATGAAAACATACAACATAGACATATTGAAGATAACTCTTCTGACTCCATAATATAATTTTGTCTAGGAAACTTTAAAAAAGATCTTTAGAAATGTCCCATAGTAGAGTGTTTAAATGTAGTCACTGTAGAAATTCAGCTCCCCCCAAAATTCTGGTTTGTATCTTTTTAAGAAAATTTAGAATATACTTTATGTCCTTGAAAACCTATTCCCTCTACCAAGGAATTATTCACTTCACCCTGCTGCTGAGAAGCGAGAAGACTGCTTCAATGAGCTTCATTTGTCACCAAGGAATCATTAGGTGTTAGCAGCTCCCTGAGACTCTCTTATTCAGAGGGCAAGTCTTGGTAACCCTGGTCTTTGTTATTTCACTTGACATTAGTTGAAGTTTATGCTTTACATCTTCAACTTGCTTAGTAAGCTCAGAAACTTTCAAACACGTGCTTTCCATTTCCCTCTTATGTTTCTGATCCCACAAGTCAGCTTTCTGCTGGAATTCTATCTGAGCTTCTTTCTGGGTCTCCACTTCCACTGTCTTGCCATGGAAGACATTACAAAGTTTCCTCATCTCCACACTTAGGCTTCTTCCTTCCATCCCCTGTGTGCTCACTCTCTCGTTGTATTCATTGCTTCTTCTTTGTTGTGTCTGGAGACACATTTCCAATTAATTGATTTTACTCAGCAAGATTTCATTCTCTCATTCCATCTGCTTTATGAGTTTTCATTTTCACTTTTCCAGTGAGAAAAGAAAGTTTTCTCTTCTTTCCATTCATCAGACTGCTCCTTTTTTTTTTTTTTTTAAATCTCCAAAACATCCAACAAAGCTTCGGACTATCTCTCGATTTTGCTGAACTTTTCACTCACTTGTTCAATGTGATGTTCCCTTTCCTGGAAAAGGGCTCGAGAACCATCACACTGCTTTTCCAGATCAGCCAAGGCAAGCTTCAGTTTCTCTGAAGTCAAGGAATTCTCTTGCTGATTGATTTTTTCCTGGAGATCTCTTAACATGGTTTCTTGAGAAGCATTCTTAGCTATGAAAAATAATAACAAGCATTGTGAATGTCTGAAATAATCATTTCATAAGAATTCTACACTGAAAAAGAAAATCTAAACACACTAACAACTCCTCAGCCCTGTAAAAGTTGGCATTATTGTCCAGACAACTCCTGCAAAGTAGATCGCCAGACAATCATTTAAGCTTCCAAAAAGACCATGAGAAACATGGTGCTTTTAGGCGTGCTAACGCATTTGTTCATCTTCTCTGTAGGCAGCTTAAGAAAGTGTTGTTGTATAAAATACCCAGAGATTACGTTTCTAAGCAGTTGAAACTTTTTCTTCTGTGTTTGTGTACATGTGGACAGGAATAGCTGTTGTATTGTGCTTCCCAGATGTTGCATGTTTGACAAATGGAAGGCAAGACCCTCCACCAGCAAAAAGGTCACAACTCACTTTATTGTCTGTGATATTCCCTTTATTGCCCTGGTTGGAACAGAGCCTTCCCTATCTCTGAGGTGTGCCTGTAGTTTTCACCTCTTATGAAATAATTATTCAGCCGTGGCCTGTGTAGCTCAGTGGGTTGAGCGCAGGCTGTGAACGAAGGGTCTCGGTTCAATTCCCACTCAGAGCACATGCCTGGGTTGTGGGCCAGTTCCCCAGTGGGGGCCACCTGAGAGGCAAACACACATTGGTGTTTCTCTCCCTATCTTTCTCCCTCCCTTCCTTTCTCACTAAAAAAAAAAAAAAAAAAAAAAAAAAAAAAAAAAAAAAAAAAAAAATCTTAACACAAAAGAAAGAATCATTGAGAGAGAGAAAACTGTGGCAAAAGCAACACTGAAGTGGAAATATTCCCTTCACTGGGGAGTAATTCTGATTTCCCAGAATAAATGTGTAATTGCTCTGCCATTTTCTCCATCATCCATAGGTTCTGTACCGAAGAGGAAAAGATACTTTACATCAGGACCTCTCAAGGCCCCTATACGTGTATCACCCATGTCCCACCTCCTTACAGTAAAACTGGTATCTACGAATCCAAGAATTATCTGGGAGCTTTCTAAAACTTTGTTACCACCTTGTTTTCTGCCCAGAAACACACCTGTACCCCCTGGCTCCACCCAGATGAAAATATCCTAAATGCTTTCACTCAACAGTGATAGGCATCCTTCCAACTCCCCAAATAAATTGAGGGAGACTAGAAGTTGAGAATCTCCACAGCAGATGATAGAGGCAGCGTGTATTCTAAATGCAGGGGTGACAATAAGTGGAAAGCAGCTCCTGTTTTAACCCACTAATCTCAGTCCACCTACTGAGCAATGGCTCTCCACAGGCCACAAGGGCTATCAGTCTCCTCTGCTTAGGAGGTCCTGAGACAATGACCCTGGTGGCTAACAATGGAAAATACCCAAAAATTTCACTTTTCTTCTGGTTTTCTTTCAAGAAAGACTGACATTTCTACCTAGTAGGGTGGGAAAATGGAAAGCTGTCTGGGGGGACATGGGAATTTCAAAAAGAAAACAGTCACAGAGAAATGTGACCCATAATTCCATGATCCACAGGGTCAGGCTCAGAGAAATCCTGGATGTGCACATACTGAAGCTGAGAAAAATAAATGTAACAAGAAGACATACGCTGCACCTAAAAATGGGTAACGAACGGCAGATTCATTTGGTGTGTATAGCATGATTCTGTGGCTCTACAGTAAGGATAATATCATTCAGTGAAGGAAGTCATCAAAAATTGATGGTCGTTAAGGGCTGGGACAACACACACTTCATGTCGGGAGTTTCCATGGTAAGGGAAAGAGTGAGGAGATGAGCTGTCTCAGTGTCACTGATAAACACACTGGGGACAGACAATAGCACTCTGGGGAGATAGGCCGTGCTGACAATTTCCTTTTGTGTGGTAAAAAATGTACCCCTCCAGTTTCTACGTGGTGAAAAGCAAGCATTTGGGTTCTCTATGTATTTCTAAAAAAAAAAAAAAAAAAAAAAAAAAAAAAAAAGTGTCCAACTATCAGTCTGAAAACAAAAAGGTGGAAGAGAGAAACTTTCTCCACATCCACTGCAGACACCTTTCTGGGAGACTAGATGGAAAACTTCAAACTTTCTAATGGCATCCACCCTCCTCCACACAGTAGCTTAGGAAATCACTCCATATCACTAACTTTTCCTTACCCCTCATTTCCTCTGCCAAATTCTGGATCTGACTCAAACACTGCTTGGTCTTCTTCAGTTCTTCCTGCAGGTGGCAGACTTCTCTGGCACTTTGCTCAGACTGACTCTTCAGAAAGCTGTTTTCCTTCTTCATTTCCTAAAGCACAAGTTTACTGGGTTATACTCAAAACAAATGCTCCAGCAAACTATGACTTCTGCCTCAGTAAGAGTCCCTAATGAAACTGGTAGTGTATCTCATGGCGGGAAGATTCTCACCTTCCCTTTGAGTACTTTATACAAGTAGACATTCTGACTTAAACCAAATGATTTTAAGAACAGAAGTTAAAACAAAACCCCAAACCCAAATCTGATGGCAATTGTTTTGGTTTGAGAACATTACTTGTTAAAACTTTCTGGTTGTCTTGACGCTTATTAAAGAGTTCACTCAGATGGAAAATCTTGTGGAAATGGTCCCCAAGGACATAAGCTCCAAGTTCTTATCACACCTGAATGATCAACTATATCTTTGCAAAGTCTGATGTGCTAAGGAACAACATATATTCACAGGAAATTGTTTCCTTCACACTTGAATACCATCTTAAGGTTCACTGTTATAGAGATGTCTTTATGAGTAAATTACCTTGTGTTAAGTGTTTATCAAAAAATCTGCAATGAGCCATTAGCTGCAATGGGCATTATAAAAATCGTAATATAAGACAGACAGAGTCTCTGCCCTCTGGAAGAAGTGATACCCATCACTTGGTAACACGGGCAAGTGCTGTTTACCCGACAGGGGGTGTGTGTCATGGGAAACTAGGCTGCAGCACAGAAGCAAGAATTCATTCAACAGGGAGGAGCTGAAGCTTTCACGGGGAGAACAGAGTCTCTGGGCAGCTGATCAAATGAAGTGTCCATGCACCAAAGTGCAAATAAAGTAGCAGAGATGCAGATGCACCCCCAGTGTATTACCTAGGGTGACATGTATAAATTTTTGAACCTTAAAACCAGTAATATTTGTATGCTAGATAAAAGTGCTAGTGCTTATTAAGCACAGAAGACACAAACTATCATAAATCCTCTCTTTCCTCAACTGCTTTCCCAACATTCAGTGATGTTGTACTGATAAATATCTGACCTTATATGACATACATCCATTTGGAACACAGAGAATTCACATATATTGAAAGAACTCATGGCCTGACATCCTTGGTGTGGAACGTTCATAAGGGTAAGTTTAAAACACACACACAACACATGCTTAAAACATAACCCTGTGAGAAGCAAGGGAGAATGTTTAATCTTAAAGAATCAATGAGATAGAAACTCTAAACCTTCTTCCTACCATGCCTTATGCATCTCATCCATCCGGCTGTTCTTGAGTTATATCCTTTATAATAAGCTGGTGATTGTAGTAGCAAGATGGTGGTGAGTTCAGTGGGAGAGGATTGCATCCCCTCCTGTACATGGGTGAAACACCTAGCCCATCTTCTGAGAAACAGAGTGAACAGCCAACAGTACCCCAGCATATATGAAGATTGGAGACCAAAAACTGTAGAGGACAGTGAACAATCAGATGAGTAGGTGGGTGCTACGTACACAAGGACACCTGCTGAAAGAGGAAACACTTTAGCAAAGGAACCACCAACAGATAACAACATAAGAAGGTGAAGGATGGAGTAGAAGCCACAATAACTCAACCCAGTACCTATCTGGAAATACAACTAAGTGGTGGAGAAAATGCTCAAAACAAATAGCTGAACAAGAACAAGAGAGAATCCTCAAAACCTTGTACACATGGAAGAACCAGCTTCAACACAACTTGACCACAACTGCACAAGAGAATGCAAGAGCTGGCAGACCCACACTTAAGGTTAAGGAGTGACACTTACCTAACCAATTGGAAGGAAGGACCCACCAAAGGAAGACCCAACAATAATCAAATCTAAGGATATCCAGACTGCCAACATAAAAAACATCCCAAGAACAGAGAGCTCAGGAGATCAAGGAGACTGCACCGCTTGTCTTCTACCATAGAAATTCACACCATAAACCCAGGGAGTCAGAACAGATCATTTAAGAAGCAGAGGCTAACAAGAAGTGTCTCAGAAACAATGGCAAGATGAACAAACAATCCCCAAATGAAAGGAAAGGAGGAAGCCTCAGAAAGAATGCTAAACAAAATAGAGGCACGTCAACTATCAGATATTGAGTTCAAGGCAACTGTTATAGGGATGCTCCAAGAGCTCACAGAGAATTACCAAAAATTAGAAGGAAACTACAATGAACTCATTACAAACTACATCGGCATGAAAAAGAATTAGAAACTATGAATGAGGTTGGAGAGAAAATGCAGAATACAATTTCTGAGCTGAAGAATGCAGTAGAAGGAATCCAAAGCAGGCTCAATGAAGCAGAGGATTGGAATAGTGAGCATGAGGATGAGGCAGGGAAAAAAAAAAAAAAACAGCCAGAATGAGCAAGGAAAGGAAAAGAATCTAAGAAAGAATGAAGAGGGGTTAAGGGAAATGAAGGACAACATGAAATGTAATGATATCTGTATAATAGGGATACCAGAAAAAGAAGTAGAAGAGCAAGGGATAGAAAACCTGTTTGAAAAAGGAACGATGGAAAACTTCCCTAATTTGATGAGAGAGAAAGTCATACTAATTCAGGAAACACAGAGAGTCCCAATCAAGCAGAACCCAAAGAGGCCCACTTCAAGACACATCATAATTAAAATGGCAAAATTCCAAGATAAAGAGAGAATCTTAAAGGCAGCAAGGGAAAACCAGAAAGTAACATACAAGGGAGCCCCAGTAAGACTAGCAGCTGACTTCCCAAAGGTAAGGCTGCAAGCCAGAAGGGAATGGCAAGAAATATTCCAAGTTATGAGAACCAGAGGCCTGCAACCAAGACTACTTTATCCAGCAGGGCTCCCAATTAAAACGGATGGTCAAATAAGGAGCTTCCCAGACAAAAGAAGCCTCAAAGAATATACCTCCTCCAAACCAGCTCTGCAAGAGTTGCTAAGGGTTTGCTTTAAGAACAGGAAGAAAAACACTGAAAGAGACAGGAACACAGCTATGAAAAAAGTGCGATGAATAAGTACCTATCAATAATAACCTTCAATGTACATGGATTAAATGTCCCAATCAAAAGACACAGAATAGTGTGAAATGGACAAGAAAACATGACCCACAGATATGCTGCCCACAAGAGACCCACTTTAGAACAAGAGACCTACACAGATTGAAAGGGATGGGCTGGAAGCAAATATTCCAAGGAAATGGACAGGAAAAAAAAAGGCGGGGAAGCTATGCTCATATTAGACAACATAGACGTCCAAAAAAAGAGACAGAAAAAGAGACCCAGAAAGTCACTTCATAATACTAAAGGGAAGAATCCACCAAGAAGACATACACATTATAAATCTATATGCACCCAACATAGGAGCACCCAAGTACATAAAGAAAATCTGGGAGGACTTCAAGAACGATTCAAGCGAAATAAGCCAGGCAGTGAAAGACAAATACCATATGATCTCACCTTTAACAGGAACCTAATCAACAAAACAAACAAACAAGCATAATATAAACAATGACACTGAATTTGAGAACAGTCTGACAGTGACCAGAGGGGGAGGGGAGGGAATTTTAGGGGGAAAGGGGAATGGTTTAGAGCAACAAGTATAAAGGACGTATGGACAAAAACTATGGGGGGTGGAAATGGGAGGAAGGTGGGCAGGGCTGGGGTGGTGGGCTGGGAGCAGGGTAAAAGACAGAAAAATGTACAATATCAACAATTAAAAAATGCTGATCAAAAAAAAAAGAACGATTTGACAGCAACACAATTTTAGTAGGGGATTTTAACACCCCACTGTCAAAAATGGACAAATCTTCCAAACAAAATATCAACAAAGATATTGTGGCATTGAACAATGCTCTAGACGAAATGGACTTAACTGATTCATAGAGAGAGCCTTTCATCCTGAACATGCAAAAATACACATTCTTTTCAAATGCACATGGAACCTTTGCAAAGATAGACCACATGACAGGGCACAAAACAAGCCTCAACAAATTCAAGAAAATGGAAATCATATTAAGCATTTTCTCTGACTACAAGGGACTGAAACTAGGAATCAACCACAAGGAAAAAATCCCAAAACACTCAATCTCATGGAGATTAGAAAAGAAATCAAAAGGTTTCTGGAAACAAACGCAAATGAACTCACAACAATCCCAAACTTATAGGACAGTGAAGGAGGTCCTGAGAGGGATGTTCATAGCGATACCAGCCTACCTAAAAGGAACATTTCAAATAATCAACTCAACCCTACACTGACAAGAACTCTTGGAACAACAACAAAGACAGCCCAGAGCAAGTGGAAGGAATGAAATAACCAAGATTGGAGTAGAATTCAATGACATAGTGACTGAAAGCACAATTCTAGAGATCAATGAATCCAGGAGCTGGTTCTTTGAAAAGATAGACAAAATTTTCTTTGAAAAGGTAGACAAAAAGATAGACAAAAGATAGACAAGCCTTTAAGCAGGCTCATCAAGAAATAAAGAGAGAGGACTCAAATAAACAGAATCAGAAATGAAAGAGGAGAGATTACAACTGATACCACAGAAATACAAAGGATTGTAAGAAATGACTATGAAGAACTACATACCAAGACATTTGAAAACCCAGGTGAAATGCACCAAGTTCTAGAAAAATATAATCTTCCAAAACTCAGTGAAGAAGAAGCAGAAATCCTGAACAGACCAATAACAGCTGATGAAATTGAAACAGTAATCAAACATCTTCCGACACACAAATGTCCTGGACCAAACCGTTTTCCAGGAGAATTTTACAAAGCATTTAAGGTAAGGCTAACCCCCATACTCCACAGATTATTCCAAAAAATTCAAGAAGATGGAAGACTCCCTATTTCTTTTTTATGAAACCACCATCATCCTAAAACCAAAACCAGATAAAGACATAACAAAAAAAGAAAACTTTAGGCCAATATCGCTCATGAACATAGATGCTAAAATCCTCAACAAAATTTTGGCAAACTGCATCCAGGAATATGTTAAAAAAATATGTTAAAAAAAGTGTTGGCAAGCTGCCTTCAGTGATCATTCTGGTTATCATCAGCAGATGGGTACCAAGGTAGCAAAGTCAAGTTCAAGAAGAAGGAGAATGTGGCTAGGAGAAAGTGCTTGAAAATTTCCTGGCAGCAGCTCTGTTTATGCATATATGTTCATTTCATCATCAAGAAAAGTCAGAGCCCATTGTAGTTCAACTCCTGTCTTTGTCCTAATCCTGCCTCCCTGCCATGTTGGCAAATTAAGACATCAATCAGAAAGGAAGGGCTGCTCCATCTGAACCCAAGACTGAGAGGTTGACCTTCACACAAGGCAGGGTTCCAGTGTGCAAAGAAGGATCATTAAGATACAACGATGTTATTGACTTACACCAGCATCACTAAACTACAGACACTACAGTCCCCTGGTGGCTCTTCAAACTCAGAACAATCACCATGCAGAGATCACAGACTTGAAAGGAAACACACTGAAAGCACTCCAAAACGGGCAATGAGGCATTATTAGCATGTCTTCCCAAAACCTAAGAGCAGCAAGATCTGCATGATCAGTGCTAAGACCAGCTGAATGAGTTCAACATGAGAGAGAGTGACTAGAACTTAATAACCCAGGTTGACTTAGCATTCTTACTTTGCAACCTATCAAATATTTTCTTTCTCCAAAATTAATCAGATCAGTTGGCATCTACATCTGGAGGTGGCAAGAAAGCAGAGAAGGCATCATATGCAAAGCTGTGTGTGCCCTGGAAAGGGAAGGGACAACACCTGTTTAGGTGTCTGTTGGTCTCCATCTGCCTCTGTCCGTAACTAGAGACAATAACAGGAGTAGGAAGTGGAATGGAAAGGTTGACATGTCTTTCTCTATTCTGGCCTTAGCTCCATAAGGAGAAATGAAGTGTTTCTAATGAAGAAATGTTCAGGCAATGCTGGGACACAGCACACCTCTAATGCTACAGCTATGACCATCTCAAGAACTTTAAAAGGCCAGAATTAGGAAAATGAACATCTGAAAATGGAGCTGTAGGCTGCCATCCGTGAGCAGGTAGTTATCTGCCAGGTCATGGCCACTTAAGACTTGATTGGGTAGCTCACTATTCACAACAAGTTAAGCACACAAGAAGACATTTTCCTAGTCATCTCTTGCATCCTGATGTGATTTGCAAAAGTGGGCACAAGTCTGGAAAAATGCAACAAAAGTCCCTATAAGCACAAGCCAGCATTAGAGTTTAGCAAGCTATTCCACCCAGATCAACTTCTGTTTAGGGGAGGCAAGGGAGGCATCCTTTCCTTGGGCCAGACAAAACAAATTTCAGCTCCTATGTGCTATTTCACAATCAGATCCATGAATGAAGCTGAATATGTCCCCTGCTGGGGCTTAATCTGTGTGGTGTACAAGGGATGGAGCCAAAAGATGTGTTTTTCCCTTCCACCTCATCCTTCCTGCCTGCCAGACCGGGCTCCTTAGGGGACCTGGTAGAATACACACCCCTGTGCCTGGAAGATTTCTGAGCCTGTGCTGCACCAGTGTTTGCTGTCCAATGATGGTACATCATGGTGTAAGCCCAGTGTTCTGGGATTGGCAGCCAATGAAGGATGAGCAGTTTATCTCAACCCTCCATTCACTTTGATGCAAAATGTTAACTTTGCCCTTGATCAGGCTTCTAAATCCTGTTCCCACTACTGAAAATTTCTCATCATGAGTGCCACATGGTTTTGGGAACATGAACAAGGAGAATTTCAGTACAACTGTCACGTTATTTTGTCATGCAAAACCTATTAGCATGCTCAATTTGTTTGTACTTACTCATAGTAACAGAAAGAGACCCAGAGGAATAGAACAGGCAACCTTCTAAATGTGTCAAACGTCAAATTCTGTCTCTCTCTCACATGAAAAGATGCTCGATATCACTAGCTATCAGAGAGATGCAAAATAAAACCACAGTGAGATACCACTTCACACCAGTCAGAATGGCCATCATAAACAAAGCAACAAACAGCATGTGTTGGAGAGGTTGTGGAGAAAAGCGGACCCTAGTGCACTGTTGGTGGGAGTGCAGACTCATACAACCACTATGGAAAACAGTATGGAATTTTGTAAGGAAACTAAAAATGGATCTACCTTTTGACCCAGCAATTCCACTGCCTGGATTATATCCTGAGAACCCTGAAACACCAATCGAAAAGAACGTATGCATCCCTATGTTCATAGCAGCACAATTTACAATAGCCAAGTGTTGGAAGCCACCTAGGTGCCCATCAGTAAATGAACGGATCAAAAAACTGTGGCACATTTACACAATGGAATTCTATACTGCAGAAAGAAAGAAGGAGCTCCTACCCTTTGTGATAGCATGGATGGAACTGGAGAGCATTATGCTAAGCAAAATAAGTGAGGCAGTGAAAGACAAATACCATATGATCTTACCATTAACAGGAACCTAATCAACAAAACAAACAAATAAGCATAATATAACCAAAGACCCTGAAATTGAGAACAGGCTGACAGTCACCAGAGTGGGGAGGGGAGGGAATTTCAGGGGAAAAGGGGTAGGGTTTAGAGCAACAAGTATAAAGGACACATGGACAAAAACAATGGGGGGTGGAAATGGGAGGGAGGTGGGGAGAGCTGGAGTGGTGGGCTGGGGTGGGAGTAAAAGACAGAAAACTCTACAAGATCAACAATTAAAATAAAAATTAAAAAAAGAAAACACAAAAAATTCTCTGTCTCCCAGCTCATCACCTGCTGTGCTATGGCTGACAGCAAACAGGTCACAAGAGTCATAAAGAGCACAGAAATGAGCAGGTGAACCACAGTGATCTGCTGAGCACCAGAGTGCTGGCCAGTGTTTAATTTAACCATCAATTCAGCTTTGGAAAGGAAGGGATATCATTCATCCCCATATGCAGATGAGGAGAGTCAGACTCAAGGGAAAGTCATTGTCCCAAGGTCCCCCAGCAGGTAGGGGACAGAAAAGCAAAGCCGTTTCAGATATCACTCTCTATAGAGCCACCAATATTTTCCTGTGAAGTTATGCTACTGCTCGAACTGGGTAAATCACTTTTCAGATCCCAATGCCAATTGAGAATGCAAGAGCCAGCTAAATCCTTTGAGTTCTTCCATCTTCTTCAAAGGAAGACACACATGCACACACAATTAAGACAGATACCAAGTGAATTCCGTGGCCCTGAGCTAGGTTCTTGCACACGACTGCCCTCATTGGACACAGAGGTCAATGAAATACTCGTGGAATTGCAACAAGGTGGGCACTGAACTCAGCAGAGGTGAGTCCAGGGCAGACAGCTCTGCAACCGACCCACCAGACTCTCTGGGGATATACAACCTTCGGAATCACTTTCAAGAGCATGCCTAGCCTGTTGCTGTGCCTTGGCCAAGCAGACCCTTTGAAAAGCCTTTAAATGCTCTTAAGCAGGTGACTGCTTTTACAAAAGCTTCCACCAGGCAGCCAGGGGAGTTGCGGGACAGTCCTTGGATGAAAGGAAGGCTCACAGAGTGAAGAGTTCCGTGCCGGTCTGCTTCTGGATGTGTTAGTCAAAGCATCTGTTGGTTGTTCTCCACTGGCCAAAAGGCAAACATTTGTTTTGTTGGAAGAAAACACTTCCATTTTAAAGTGTTCACGGAGGGAACCATCATCTGAGAGGAAGCTTCCTTCCACTTGGGTACCTGGAACTGTGGCCTCCTGTCCCCAACTGTACTACCCCTCTGAGGGTGGCTTGTTGACAGTCACTGGTTTGCTACAGCAGATGCTCTGACTTTACAATAATGTTACACTCATCAAAGATGGGGGTTGAGTACTTTTCTACTCTCCTCACCTGCATGAATAACTGATCTGTGTAGAGCATTTTTATAAAGAGAATCATTACAGTCTAAAAAGTGACTGGCACATATTTCAAGAATACGTTGAAAGTTTTCTTTCCTGTGACTTCTTTGTAAATCCTCCCCTGAAGATATGTTTGTTGATCTTAGAGAAAGTGGAAGTGGGAAAGAGAAAGAGAAACATGGATGTGAGAGAAACACTTTGATCGGCTGCCTCCTCTGCAAGCCGCAACCAGGGATCGAACCTGCACCCTTTTGGTGTACTGACGATGGTCCAACCAGCTGAACCACCTGGCCAGGGCTTTCCTGTGACATATGATGGACAAGAAACTTTTACTCTTGTGCTGTGCTTCTTCATAGTACAGTGCTGATTGGTGGCTCTATCCAAATTGTTTCACTCTAATGAGTGTCCCTAAATGGCTCTTAATTAAGCTCTTTCTAACAAACTCCAGGCCACTAAACAGACTCAGACAGAAGCCAAATTAAAGTTACCAATAAAATCCTCTCAGTAGGAGCAACGTCGGGGTAGCCCTACAGTGACTCTGCAAAGACACTGCAACCATGCTCAACACACAGGCTAATGTTGACTTGTGAGGCTGGAGTCACATAACTTATAATTAGTTGATGTTTTCATAAGAACTTGAAAGCTAAATCTTCTTCATATGACATTTATTTTGACTCATTGAAATCACTGACTTTCCACCCAGATTTTAATATTTTGTGACTGAAAGGCCAATCGTTGGGCTGGGATTTACATTCATTCCACCCTTTGTGCCATCACGAATTTTGTTTCTTTACATTTAGAAAATCCATTGCTTTCTTACTTTCTTCCACATCCTAGGTGGTCTAAAACAATCTTCTATAACAAGAGTGGTATATCTTTCTATATACAAGTCATATTTTCCTATAATTGCTGTACAGAGTAATGATATCCGAGTAGAAAGGGGAAAAAAAGCACCATGGTCTATGTCATAGGTTCTATACCAAATACTTCATAAGTAATTCTGGCAAATAAAATAGAAAATGATATGGTCAGGACAAGCTACTGAAAAACGGTGTAGAGCTTCTGCATCACTGCATCCTCAGCAGAGGCTAATAAATGCTCATCTCTGCTCCTCACTCACCTCACTGCTCCTCCTCAGCTCATTTTCCTTGGTCTGACTTGCCTGTAAGGCCTGTTGGGTTTGGCCCAAATGTTGCTTCAGCTCTTCCAATTCTCTTTCAACCTGGTGCTTTCCTGATGTGACCTACAGAGAGAAAAATAAGGGCAAGTTTAGTTGTCCATTGATTACTTTGTAAATCATCATGTCTTCTTCTATAATATAAGAGTCACTGAATAAAAAAACTGAGGCCCTTTGGTGGGTTGAGACTCTTGCTGTGAAAGACATGGGTCCGACTGCAGGCTTCTCAGTTAGAGTGTCATGATGTGACTGGCACGTTAAGATCCATCTGGCCGCTGGTTGTAAAGAGACGGAGGAAGAAGTGCAGAGCAGAGAGACAAGCTGGAGGCAAGAACAGTAACCCAGGTGGGGCATGACATGGTCTGAGGCCCTACACAGCCATGGAGGTGGTGAAAGTAGTCACGTTCCGTGTAAAATAAAGACAGACGTAAAGCCAGGTGTGTTCTCAGAAGGGAGGTATGGAGCACATGAAGGGTTTCTGGGGTAGCGGACGACACTCTACCCCAACACAGATAATGGATATAAGAGAGCATGCCCAATAATCATTTATCATTAAACACTTATTCTATAGACATGGTGTTTCATCACAAGAGTTTAAATGTGCAAAATTTCTGGGCCAGATGCAGGCGGAGGTAGATACACTTTGCTCTCTCTCACAACCGAAACAAAACAACAACAAATTTACAAGAAAAACCCACCAAAACTGCCACAAAATCAAACTGTATGGAAGTCAGACAACCAAGGAGTTAAAGAAGCAGCATTCATTCAGACTGCTAGGAGGGGTGGAGATGGGCAGCTGAGGTGGAGAAGACACGTGGTAAGGTGGCAGTTGGAGGAGCAGAAAAGCAAGGTAGTGGCCAGGGGACCTAGGGGTCCCATATCTGTGTGTGGATAAACTGGAAGAAACATCTGGGGAGCCAGACAGACCTCTCAACCCTGAGTTCCAGAGCAGGGGAATGAACCCTTAAAACCTCTGGCATTCAAACCTTTGGGGATGATTTGAGCACAGGAGACACTCCCAGCCTTACAGGAGAGTTTGTTACAGGTACCCACAGGGTCCCAGAATGCACACAAGCCCAAACACAAAGGAATCGGCACCAAAAGGGCCCAACTGGCCTGTGGAAAGCAGGGGAGGTGTCTGAAAGCCAGCTGAGAGCCAAGAAAGCAGCATTGTTCCCTTTCGAAGAACAACCTGACTTACAGTGCCACAGTGCAGGGACGGGGTTGCCCTGCCCTGGTGAATACCTAAGTTTGGGCCCCTTAGAACAAAACAGCATGCCAATACAAAAACATTGGCCAAAATGAAAGAACAGATCAAAGGTCCAAAAATAGCATGAAGGGATGAAGAGTTAACCAACCAGAGTTCAAAACACTGGTAACTGGGATGCTCACATAAATGGTTGAGCATGGTGGCCAATAAGAGGAAGAGGTGAAAGCTATGCAAAGTGAAATAAAGGAGAATATAAAAGGACTAACATGACGGGAAGGACATTGGTACACCAATCAAAGTTTTGGAGCAAAAGGAAGAAGTAAACTTTCAACCAAAATAGAATGAAGAAACAAGAGTTCAAAAAATAAAAATGAGGAGAGGCATAGGAACCTCTGGGACACCTTCACACATTTCAACATTCGAATCATAGAGGTACCAGAAGGAGAAGAAGAAGAGCAAGAAACTGAGAACTATTGGAAAAAATAATGAAGGAGAACTTCCTTAATCTGACAAAGGAAATAGACTTCCAGCAAGTCCACGAAACCCCATGAGTCCCAAAGAAGGGGAACCCAAAGAAGCACTCAACATGGCACATCATAATTACATTACCCAAGATCAAAGAGAAGGAGAGAATCTTAAAAGCAGCCAGTTGAAAGGACACAGTAACCTACAAAGGAGTTCCCCTAAGATCATCAGCTGATTTCTGAAAAGAAACCTTGCAGGCAAGAAGTGGCTGGAAAGAGGAAGGACTTATATCCAAGATTATTCTCTTCAGCAGAGCTATGATTTAGAAGGCAAGCGTAGATAAAATGCTTCCCAGATAAGGTCCAGTTAAGGAGTTCATCACCACCAAGCCCGTATTATATGAAAGGTACAAGGGACTTTCCTAAGAAAAAGAAGATGATTAAAATATGAACAGTAAAATGACAATAAAGTCACAACTATCAACGAGTGAAACTAAAAACAAAAGCAAAACAAACTAAGGAAACAACAAGAAGAGGAGCAGAAACACAGAAATGGAGGTCATATGGAGGGTTATCAGTGTGAATGGGTGGAGGAGAATGGGGGAACAGGTATAGGGAATAAGAAGCATAAATGGTAGGTACAAAACGGACAGGGGGAGGTTAAGAATAGTACAGGAAATGGAGAAGCCAAAGAACTTACATGCATGACTCATGGACATGAACTAAAGGGAGGGGGAATGCTAGAGGGAATGGGGGTGCCAGGTGCAGGTGGAAAAAGGGGAGAGAAATGGGCCAACTGTAATAGCTGAATCAATAAGATATTTTTTTAAAAAGTTTCAGTGTGCTATATGTAATGTACACACATACACCCATACACACATGGGCGTGCATGTAAATAAATAAAGGTAGACTCGGCTGAGTTGTAATGACTCACTTTGAGGTATGGGAGAAAAGGAGAGTTGAAGATGACAGGTAGCACTTGGCCTGAGCAACGGGAAGACCACAGCGGACATTTCATGGGATGATGAGAAAGTTGAAGGGAGGAGCAAGACTGAACTAGCAACTCGAGTTCCAGGACCGGCGACTGAAGAGTCAGATGCCTTTCAGAAATGCCGAGTGGAAATGTCAGACACACACTCGTGAGTCTCAAGTTCAGGACTGATGCCCTGGCCGGAGATATGAGCATGGCAGCCATCATCACAGAGAGAAAACCTAAAGCCACAAGCTGGATGACTCATTTTTGAAGTGAGTGCTAAACAAGCAAGCTGACATGATTTTCAGGGCTTGGACTGTTTTAGGGCATGATGGCTTGGGAGAGCTCCCACGTGGTGGTGACGTCCCCACCAGGTTCTTGGTCCAGGGATCTCACCAAGAAGCAGAATGTCAGAGAGCTCCACAGACCCTGGCATCTGAGAGCCTCACTCCTCACTCTCTCACTGTCCTCTTCTCCAAATGAGAGAAGCCAGAGCCAGACACCTTCCCTCTGTTCTCCTGTTCGAAAGTAAGGAGTGTGAGGCTGGAACATTTGTCCCTCCAAATCACCCAGGTCAGCTGTGGGACAGAACCAACGTGTCCAAGGACAAGGAGCAGGAACGAAGTGAGGAGCACCTACTTTATCCAGCTCTGCCTGCAGGATGTTGCGAGCGTTCTTGGCCTCCTGCAGCTCCCGTGTGAGCCTGCCTTTCACCTGTGAGCTCTCTCTGTACAAGATTTGGAAGGCGCGCTGTTGACAGGAGAGCTCCTGGAAAGCAAAATACATACTCTCAGCACTGACGATGGTCCACCGACAGGGTCCAGGGTGACACAGTTGTCCCGTGGGATGTGTGATGGTGGAGCCAGAGACAACATGGAGCCTAGCTGACCATCGACTCCGTGATCAACGTCAGCAGCCTGAGCAGAGGTCCCAGTCACCCAGTGCTGGTCTCCAAGGGCCAGGACAGGACTCCACCTGTTGACCACACCACCACTCTGAAATCAGTCAACTCTGTTTGAAGTATCCAGGGGCAAAAGAGAGCACAGCTGAGCTACAGCTGTCACAGTTTAGCTGAGAAATCAAACGCACTCGAAAACGGAGTTTGAAATTTCAAATACCATACAGCACTTCAGATTGACAATGATGCAAAATATATGTCAACAGTGAGCTTGGATAAATGCATAAGGACACCCAAGTAACATTTGCAGTCACTTTTCCTTTGAAAAGTGTGCTTGTGTATTTTTAGTAGTTATTGGGTTTGGTTTATTTCTCCTCTCACGCTATTGCTACACCAGGGGCTAGCAGCTTTGGCACTACTCATATTTTGGGCTGGTGACAATGCCTTTCTTTAACGGACTGTCCTGTATTATAGGATGTTTACCAGCATCCTGGCCCTTAGCCACTAAGTGCTAGTAGCCCCCCACTCTCCTATCCCAGTTGTGACAATAAATAAATGTCCTCAGATATTGCTAAAGATCCCCTGGGAAGAAAAAAATCACCCTTTGTCTCTGGCTGGAGGGACTCAGTTGGTTGGAACATCTTCCTATGAACCAAAGGGTCACAGGTTCAGTTTCCGGGGTGGAGCACATGCCCTGGTTATGTGTTTGGTAAGCAGTTAGGGCAAAGGCAAGAAGCAACTAATCTGTGCTTCTCTGTCACATGGATGTTTCTCCCCTTTCTCTCCCTCTCTCTCTCCCTCACCCTCTCTGTATACCAATGGGCATGTCCTCCCATGAAGTTCAAACAAAATCAGCCCTGCTTGAAACCCACCACTCTAGACTATAAAACCCATGGTCCTAAGTTCCCCCCTTTCACCCAGGAACTAGCAGAATGCATGGTATCTCATTTGCTCCAGAAATAATAGCTGCCATCTTTCAATACTTGTTTTACCAGGGGGTCGTTCTCTAAGTGACGTAAGTGTCTAAATGCTAGCCTGTACGACCTGAAACTAATGGAATACTAAATGTCAACCAGAATGAAAGCAGAAAATTAATTTAAAAAATCCTGAAATGGATTTCTCCAGGAGGCAGAATGATTTCCTTCTGTGTAATTCTCTGCATCTTGCCAAATGGGTGTAAGTCATTCTGTGAGACACACCATAAAGGAATGGACAGTTCAGTGCCTACGTGAGGCTGTGTGGGACCTAGACAAGCTCCAATCTACAGTCACTCTCATTGGAAGTCCGCAGACCCTCCACCCACAGGACACACTGTCAGGCCAACTTACCTCCTGCCGGCAGCTGTCCCTCCTGAGAAGCATCCTCAGCCCTAACCTTTCTGCCGTCTTCATTCCCCACTTACTTCATCGACTACTGTTCTAAAGTATTTGCCAGCCCACAGGCTTTCAAATCAGACAGAGAGTGGCATACAATTTCCTTCACAACAGAAATGGTTCAAAGGAAGAAATGGGACCTCTTCCTACTGTGAACAACAATCTCAAACAAACCGGAAAACATGGATGGAAAGGAACATTCTGACCGCTCGTTTCTTCTCCAATCAAAACCTGAAAGACTCAAAGTTTGAAGGGAAACACAGGGACCTTTTCCTCACCCAGCATTTCCCTAGTAGGACTTACCAAGTGATGACACGTGGTGGCTCCTCCTCTCTCACGAGGACACCGAGACACTGCAGACAAACGCCTCATGGACCTATGCACCTTACCTCTTGAAACTCTTTTCCTTTTAACTTGAGTTTCTGTTCCAGAGAACATCTGGAACTTTCTGCATTCTGTCGATAAAAGCTCAAATCTTCAGTCAATTTTTTCAGTTTTTGTTCCAATGCAGTATACTAACAACAAATAAAAATGCACAGTAGAAAACAAAGTGTCAAGGAAAGAATTCATATTTCCAACATTAGAAAAATTAGGCCCAAGTTCTGGTTCAATTTAGCATTGTGTTCTGACATTTTTATTTCATAAAATGATGGCTTTAAACTATTAGCCCTATAGAAAACCACAATAATGATTTCAGTACACATAACGTTGCTATTTGGAAAACAGGAGCAAGAATGTAAAGGCTTAGAGTATTGAAATACTTCCTAATGTGCACTATAAAAAAGACCTCAGTGCTTCAGAAGAAAGGTTCATTGAACGTTTCGCTGCATTGTTCACATGAAAATGCAGTGGTGGTCATGGAAGTTACAGGCTGCCAAATAATCAGAGGGTTCCCATTACTCTCAAGGGCTAGTCTGTTTGAGCATAATGCATTCTGTGACAAACTGTAAATACTGTAAGGCTTCTTTCCACAGTGATCTCGCTTTGCCATTTGAAATTTCTGGAGGTTCACAGTGCTGCAGAGAATATCACACCTGGTTTTTAACCAAGCTGTCATGAGCGACACCAAGAACCTTCTTTTGTCCTTTCACAGAGCCATTCTTCCTTAAAATTGTCCTTTAAACATGAACTACATCAAAATTGAGGATGCTCTTGTCAAACTAAATGGAGCCAAGTGGTCTGAAATCTTCCAGTGCTGAAACCCATTCCTCTCTCTTCCCCGTGGTGCCCACATCCTGAAACTGCACCCACAAAACAACTCGAAAAACCCAGGGAGGAGTCAGGGCTGGTCCTGAGGGTGGGAGCGAACTGCCTGGTCCGGAACGAAATGCACCCCAATTGGGCAAATCCCTCTACTAATGTATTCTCCTGAGACTCATCATAGTCCCATTTAGAACTATTACAAATAGTAGGAATGGAACAGAAAATTCACTGGAAAAGAGAACACTATGTAATACCTTGCCAGAATACCAGTCAAACACCAATCATTAACTCAGCAAAGATTAGAAGATCAAGGCTGGTCATAAATGACTACACGGTTATACAAATATCAGAAATTTAAAAATGTCAATTTCAAAACATAAAATATTAACCCAGTGGTTCAAATTAATATCCACTGCCTTGGATATTAAGACACCTTTGTCATTATCCTTCATTTTCTTGAATTTCAAATCACCAAGGAAAAGTAGTACAACAAATGCTTTATAATAGGCATGAATTCAGTAAACATTGATTGTATGCCTGCTAGATGTCCAACAATGTGCTAGGTACAGGGGATACAGCAGTAAAGAATTCAGATGAAAGTCAGTGCCCACTAAGACTAGAATTTTGGGTGTCAGCCAATGTGAGGGGGAAAACCCCACAGGTGGTGTGGTAGATGACTGAGCTCTTTGCTCCCTCTGCTGGCCCCTTTTCAAACTGCAAGTTATTTCTTGAAAGGATCTCAGAATCAACAATTTTGTTCTTCCTAGAAACAGTGGGTTAAGCAAGAGCTTTCAGGAGGTTCTATTTATACTTGATTTAAAGTTTTAGTAGACGCAGCTGCCACCATCAGGGACACGGACAAATGCTAAATGTTTGCAACCAAAGAAAAGAAAGGGGGAAACGATGAGGCATGGAAGTTAAAAAACAGGACTCTGTGGTTGTATTGCCTCAGGTAGAATCTTGAAATTGTCATTTTGAGTGTGTCCCCTTGGGTGAGTTGCTCAATCTGTCTGCCTCAATTTCCTCCTCCATTTAAAGATAGTAATGGGGGGAGAGAAGATGGCAGCATAGTAGGAGAGAGCAGATTCCACTTCCCTCTACACATGGGAGAAAAACCTGGCCGATCTACAGAAAAACAGAGTAGACAAGGAACAGTAACACAGCATATTTGAGAATAAGAGATCGAAAATTGTAGCGGACATTGAAAAACCAGTCGGTAAGGAGAGTACTTCAGAAAAATAGGAGCCTGGAGAGCAGGGCGGCTGAGGTCCCAGCCCAGAGCTCAGCCAAGCCTGCCCCAGGGCTCTAGAGAGGGAGCTGGGTCAGCCACTGCAACTGGCTGGGAGATCTTAGGGGCCACTGAGCGACTGCAGGCCAAGCGAAAGTGGTTGCCCCACGCCAGGTCACTGAGCGACTTTGAACTGAGTTTTCATGGCGACAGAGAGCTCAGCAATCATAATCACCCTGTCTGCAGACCGAGGTGCCTGTGAAGTGAGACGACTGCATGAAAATAGACACCCACACGGGAACACACACGGTCGCGGAATCATAGGCACTCGAGAAAGTATAGGCGTTGGCCACGGGAGACAGCTGTGGGATCATAGTCGCCAGTGCACGGGCGGGTGCGCGAACCCAGACAGCTTAGGGCCATAGGTGCAGGCATGAGATGGCTATGGGAGCATAGGCCCCAACCCACCACAGAAAGCTGCACAGGCGCCAACGTAGGAGGCTGCACGCGACCAGAGAACCGAGCTCACACCCATAAAATCGGAGAAGTGTGTGCACACCAGGAGGCTCAGAACACAGGCTGGAAGCCCTGGAGGGAGAGGCGCCGTTCTAACTTTGGCGACCGTATTAACTCTGGGGACCGTAACACAATGATGACTAAGTACTGAACACAGAGAAAAGCAATATGATCACCCCTCGGCCATTGCTGCCAGCAAGACCAGAAGAACCAGCTCAGCAAGTCTGAAAACAACAAGAGCTTTTGTTTGTTTGTTTGGTTTTGTTTTTGTTTCTTTTTTCTTTTCTTTTCGGTTTTGGTTTGGGGTTTTTTCCTTTTCCTTTTTTGTTTGTTTGTTTTTTGTTTCGCTTTTTTTTTTCTGTTTGTGTGCCTGTCAATATAATTGTTTTTACTTACTACTTCTTTATTATTTTTATCTTCTTTTTTACTCCCCAACTCCTTTTGCCTCTCTTTACTTCTTTCTTGTTTTATTCCCTCTTCCTTTCTTTCCAATTTTATCTCTTCTACCTTCCTCTTTTTTCTTCTTTCTTCTTCTTTCATTTTCCCACACTCTTCTCTTCTTAAATACCCACGAGGGAGAAAAAAAAACAAACAAACAAACCTTGAACTGTGAGAAAAAACAGAGCTGGTCCCAAAAAGAGGGTATCCCAGCTGATGAGACAGTGGAAGCTGTGAACAACAGGCTATACAAAGGAGAATCCACCACTGAATCTCACAGGTATTCTACCACAGAAGGTCACACCCCAAACCCAGGGAGCCAGAAAAGATCAATTTAAGAAGTTGAGGCTAACAACAAGAGTCTTACAAACAATGAGAAGACAAAGAAACAATTTCCAAAGGAAAGGAAAGGAGGAAGCTCCAGAAAGAATACTAAATGAAACGGAGGCAACTCAACTATCAGATATTGAGTTCAAAGCAATGGTTGTCAGGAAGCTCCATGAGCTCTCAATGAGCTACCAGAAACTACAGGGAAGATATGATGAACTCACTGCAAACTATATCAACATGAAAAAGGAAATAGAAAATATCAACAAGGGCCAAGAGGAAATAAAGAATACAGTTTCTGAACTGAAGAACACGGTAGAAGGAATGAAAAGAAGAATCGATGAAGCAGAAGATCGGATCAGTGAGTTGGAGGACAAAATATAAAAAAACACCCAGAATGAGCAAGATAAGGAAAAGAAGCTCAGAAAGAATGAAGAGCCTTTAAGAGAAATCCAAGACAACATGAAACAAAATAATATCTGTATAATAGGGATACCAGAAGGAGAAGAAGAGTAAGGGATAGAAAACCTATTTGAAAAAGTAATGATGGAAAACTTCCCTAATTTGGTGAGAGAAAAAGCCACACAAATTCAGGAAACACAGAGAGTCCCAATCAAGAGGAACCCAAAGAGGCCCACTTCAAGACACATCATAATTATAATGGCAAAATTCCAAGACAAAGAGAGAATCTTAAAGGCAGCAAGGGGGAAAAAAAAGAACTAACATACAAGGGAGCCCCAGTAAGACTAGCAGTTGACTTCCCAAAGGTAAGGCTACAAGCCAGAAGAGAATGGCAAGAAATATTCCAAGCAATGAGAACCAAAGGCCTGCAACCAAGACTACTTTATCCAGCAAGGCTTTCAATCAAGATAGAAGGCCAAATAAGGAATTTTCCAGACAAAAGAAGTCTAAAAGAATACACCTCTACCAAACCAATTCTGCAAGAGATACTAAAGGGACTGCTTTAAGGGACGAAAGGAAAAGACAGAGAGAGAAAGAAAGAGAGGAACACAGGTACAAAAATGGCATTAAATAAATACCTATCAATAATAACCTTAAATGTAAATGGATTAAATGCTACAATAAAAAGACATAGAATAGCTGAATAGATAAGAAAGCATGACCCACACATATGCTGCCTACAAGAGACCCATGTCAGGACAAAAGACCTGCACAGACTCAAAGTGAAGGGCTGGAAACAACTTTTCCAAGCAAGTGGACAGGAAAAAAAAATCTGGGGTAGCAATACTCATATCAGACAAAATAGACTTCAAAAGAAGAGCCATAAAGAGAGACCCAGAAGGTCACTTCATAATACTCAAGGGAAGAATCCACCAGGAAGACATAAACATTGTAAATATATATGCACCCAACGGAGGAGAACCTAAATACATCAAGAAAATCTTAGAGGACTTCAAGAAAGATATTGACTGCAACACAATTCTAGTAGGGGATTTTAACACCCCCCTGTCAAAAATGGACAGATCTTCCAAACAAAATATCAACAAAGACATTTTGGCATTGGACACAACTCTAAAGGAAATGGACTTAACTGATATCTATAGAGCCCTTCATCCCAAAGAAACTAAATACACTTCCTTTTCAAATGCACATGGAACATTTTCAAAGATACATCACATGATAGGATGCAAAACAAGCCTCAACAAATTCAAGAAAATTGAAATCATACCAAGCATTTTCTCTGACCACAAGGGACTGAAAGTAGAAACCAACCCCGAGAGAAAAACCCCAAACTTCAAAATCATGAAGATTGAATAGCATGCTATTAAACAATGAATGGGTCAAGAATGAAATTAGGGAGGAAATCAAAAAGTTTCTGGAAACAAATGATAATGAGCTCACATAGACCCAAAATTTATGGGACACAGCAAAGCTAGTCCTAAGAGGGAAGTTTGTAGCGATACAGGCCTACCTAAAAAAGATAGAAACATCTCAAACAAACAACCTAACCCTATGCCTACAAGAACTCGAGGATCAACAACAAAGACAGCCCAGAGCAAGTAGAAGGAAGGAAATAACCAAGATCAGAGCAGAATTAAATGACATAGAGACTAAAAGCACAATTCTAAAGATCAATGAATCCAGGAGCTGGTTCGTTGAAAACATCAACAAAATCGACAAGCCTTTAAGCAGGCTCATCAAGAAAAAAAGAGAGAGGACTCGAATAAACACAATCAGAAATGAAAGAGGAGAGATTACAACTGACACCACAGAAATACAAAGGAGTGTAAGAAATTACTATGAAGAAGTGTATGCCAAGAAATTGGAAAACCTAGATGAAATGGACAAGTTTCTAGAAAAATATCACCTTCCAAAACTCAGTGAAGAAGAAACAGAAAGCCTGAACAGACTAATAACAGCTGATGAAATGGAAGCAGTAATCAAAAAACTCCTGACACACAAAAGCCCTGGACCAGATGGTTTCACAGGAGAATTCTACAAAACATTTAAGGAAGAGCTAACCCCTATCCTTCACAGACTATTCCAAAACATTCAAAATGATGGAAGACTCCCAAACTCTTTTTAGGAAGCCAGCATCGATCTAATCCCAAAACCAGATGAAGACACAACAAAGAAGGAGAACTTCAGGCCAATATCTCTGATGAACATAAATGCTAAAATCCCCAACAAAACATAGGCAAACCACATCCAACAATATATTAAAAAGGTCATACACCATGACCAAGTGGGATTCATCCCAGGGATGCAAGGATGGTTCAACATTCGCAAATCAGTAAATGTAATTCATCACATAAACAAAAGCAAAGACAAAAATCACATGGTCATATCAATAGATGCAGAAAAAACATTTGATAAAGTAAAACACCCATTTATGATAAAAACACTCAGCAAAGTGGGAATAGATGGAGCAGGCCTCAACATAATAAAGGCCATATATGAGAAACCTACAGCGAACATCATACTCAATGGGCACAAACTAAAATCTTTTCCACTAAGATCAGGAACAAGACAAGGCTGTCCACTTTCACCACTTCTGTTCAATATAGTATTGGAAGTCTTAGCCACAGCGATTAGACAAGAAAAGGAAATAAAAGGCATCCAACTCGGAAAGGAGGAAACAAAATTATCATTGTTTGCAGATGACATGATAGTGTACATAGAAAATCCTATAGACTCAGCTAAAAAACTGCTCGACCTAATAAATGAATTTGGCCAAACAGCCAGATACAAAGTCAATATCAAGAAATCAAAGGCATTTTTGTATACCAACAATAAAACAACAGAAGCGGAAATCAAAAAAAAAAATCCCATTTGTGATAGCAAAAAGAAAAATAAAGTACCTAGGAATAAACCTAACCAAGGAGGCAAAACCCCTGTATGCAGAAAACTACACGACACTGAAGAAAGAAATCAAGGAAGACACAAACAAATGGAAACACATATCGTGTTCATGGATCGGAAGAATTAACATCATCAAAATGTCCATACTTCCCAAAGCAATTTACAGATTCAATGCAATACCTATTAAAGAACCAATGGCATATTTCACAGACATAGAACAAACACTTCAAAAATTTCTATGGAACAATAAACGACCTAGAATAGCTGCAGCAATCTTGAGAAAGAAGAGCAAAGTAGGGGGGATCACAATACCTGATACCAAACTGTATTACAAGGTCACTGTAATCAAAACAGCCTGATATTGGCATAAAAACAGGCACCTGGACCAGTGGAATAGAATAGAAAGCCCAGAAATAAACCCAAGTCTCTAGAGTCAATTAATATTTGACAAAGGGGGCAGCAACATAAAATGGAGTAAAAATAGCCACTTCAACAAATGGTGTGGGGAGAACTGGAGAGCTATATTCAAAAAAAAAAAAAAATGAAATTTGAGCATCAACTTACACCATACACAAAAATAAATTCAAGGTGGATAAAAGATTTAAATATAAGCCGTGACACCACTAAAGTCCTAGAGGACAATATTGGCAGGAAAATCTCAGATATTCCACGCAGCAACATTTTTACTGATATGTCCCCTAACGCAAGGAACATAAAGGAAAGAATAAACAAATGGGATCTCATCAAAACAAAAAGCTTCTGCACGGCCAAAGAAAACAGTATTAAAATAAAAAGAGAACCGATGGTGTGGGAAAACATATTTGCCAATGATACCTCAGACAAGGGTGTAATCTCCCATATATACAAAGAACTTACACGACTCCACTCTAAGAAGACAAGCAACCCAATTAAAAAATGGGCAAAGGACTTGGGCAGACACTTCTCCAAGGAGGACATACAGAAGATCCAGAGACACATGAAAAGATGCTCGATATTGCTAGCTATCAGAGAGATGCAAATGAAAACCACAATGAGATACCCCTTCGCACCGGTCAGAATGGGTGTCGTAAACCAAGGAACAAACAGCAAGTGTTGGAGAGGTTGTGGAGCAAAGGAGACCCTAGTGCACTGCTGGTGGGAGTGCAGACTGGTACAACCACTATGGAAAACAGTATGGAACTTTGTAAAAAAACTAAAAGTGGATCTACCTTTTAACTCAGCAATTCCACTGCTTGGATTATACCCTAAGAACCTTGAAACACCAATCCAAAAGAACTTATGCATCTCTATGTTCATAGCAGCACAATTTACAATCGCCAAGTGTTGGAAGCCACCTAGGTGCCCATCAGTAAATGAATGGATCAAAAAACTGTGGCACATTTACACAATGGAATTCTATGCTGCAGAAAGAAAGAAGGAGCTCCTACCCTTTGTGACAGCATGGATGGAACTGGAGAGCATTATGCTAAGCAAAATAAGCCAGGCAGTGAAAGACAAATACCATATGATCTCACCTTTAACAGGAACCTAATCAACAAAACAAAGAAACAAGCAAAATATAACCAAAGACATTGAAATTGAGAACAGGCTGACAGTCACCAGAGGGGGTAGGGGAGGGAATTTCAGGGGAAAAGGGGAAGGGTTTACAGGAACAAGTATAAAGGACACATGGACAAAAACTATGGGGGGTGGAAATGGGAGGGAGGTGGAGAGGGCTGGGGTGGCGGACTGGGGTGGGAATAAAAGACAGAAAGCTGTACAAGATCATCAATTAAAATAAAACATAAGGATGGAAGAAAAAAAGTTTTAAAGATGACATCCACATATTGCGGATGCACAATGACGTTGGAGTAGCTGACCACTAGATGTCATGATGTGCCATAACATTCTAAATGAGCACCCAGGGCTCAAGTCCCTGAATATCTGTAGCACAGGACCCTGACAGCGTTCTGGGCATGAGGCTGTCACCTGTACACTGTGGGTGGTGAACTCCAGGCTTCCAGAAGCCCTAAGACTTTGTTTCTATGTGACTTCATCAGCTTTGTGTCCAACGTGGCTCAGAAATGCTTGGGAAAGAAGCATACCGGACACAGCAGATGTTCATGAAGAATATGGCATTGATTTTGGTTCAGTGAGTTCCATTTCACTTAGCAGGTGATTCTAATGGTAGTTCAGGGAAGAGCATAAACAGCCCACAACTTGACATCAACAACAAGTTTGAAGAACCTGGAGGGATGACTAAGAGAAAGAAAGCAGAGCTGTGGCCTCAGCACTCAGCACCGTCCTCCTCAAATATCAGGATTCATGATGCAGTCAGAAGAGACTTCAGCAGGCATGTAAGCTAGAACAAAGACTCAGTGTTCTTGTCACATCAAACCGACAACACAAAATGTGAAAGGGTAAGTGTGATTCTTATCCAGGGGAAAGACTGAGCTAGTGGGAATGCAACTGAGAATGAGCTTAGTGGACAAAGAGCTCAGTGTAACAGTAACTACTAATATCAGTATAAGTTCATCTGTCCCAAGCACTATGTTAAACCTTCATGGAAATTCCTGCAATCTCTACAACACTCCTATGACACAGGCTTCATTAACATCATTTTATTGATTAGGCAACTGAGGCTCAGAACAACATACAAGTGGGATGTAGCTCTAAGGAACAATACAACTGGGATGTGGGAGAGCCAGAACTGAAATCCAAGTCTTTTTAACTTGCAAAATCAACTCGGACGGCACAAGACGATACATATATTGATGAAGGCCGGCCACGGTCCCTTTGACCCCCGCCACTGCACCCTCATCCATCTGATCAGTCCTTCTCAAGAACTGCTCTGTGCAAAGCACTGCACTAGCAGAATGTCTGAAAATGAACCCCCACTACCACATCCAGAGAGACAAAATGGATGTGCATTTCCCTACACCTCCCATCAAGAACAACTAGAAACTCTGGCCATTACATCAAAACAGGCATAAGAAAGCTCTAAAAGGAGAGAAGACTGATTGACTGCAGACTTCGGGCCCAGGGGGAACACTTCACTGATACTAATAATACCCTGAGGCAGTACCTTCCAGGAAAGCCCAGGAAAGCAAGACATTCTCAGAAGAAGGAATACTAAGGCAATCTGTGGCCCACAGAAGTGTTAAGGGAAGTTTTCTAAATAGGAAATGCTGAAAGGAAGAAGTTGGAAAGGAACTGTGAAAGAAGAGGAAGGGAGTATATATCAATATAATAGGCATTCCTTCCCTTCTTCAGTTGACAGTTGAAGCAAAAGTGAAAATGATGTCTGATATGATTCCACGTATATGTAGAGAAATACTTAAAATTCCATTAGAAATAGAGAAAGATAACGAATGAATAGACAAGTAAATTTTCTATACTTTGTTAGAGCTGGTAGAATGACAACACCAATAGACTGTGATAAGCTGTGTGTACTCATGATGGGATGTCTAGAAAATCACTGGAAAGGCTCTCCAAAAAGTACATTCAGAAACACTATAGCTAAACAATAATGGAATTTCTAAATACGTGCAACTAACCCTCAGGAAAGCAGGAAGAAAGAAAACAGATGGAAAGAAAAGAAATAGGAAACAAAAAATAAGATGGCAGACTTAAGCATGAACTATCAATGATTACATTAAGTGCAAATAGTCTAAATTCACTAATGAAAAGAAAGATGGTCAAAGAGTGGATTAAAAATATACCCAAATGTAGGCTGTCTACATCAAACTCATTTCAAGTATAATAATATAAATAGGCTGATAGTAAAAAGACAGAAAGAAATGTATCACAGCAACATTAATCAACAGAAAGCCAAAGTGGCTATATTACTATCAGATAAGGTAGACTTCAGAATACAGGAAATTACCAGAGACACCAAGGGTACTATATAAGGGTCAACCCACCCAGACTATATAGCAAACCTAAAAGTATATGCACCTAAGAATGGAGCTACAATGTATGGGAAGGAAAAGCTGATAAAACTGAAAGGAGAAATAAGCAAATGAACAATTGTGGGGTGCTTTCAACATCCCCATCTCAACAACTGATAGACCTAGACAGAAAATCAGTAAGCGTTTGGAATTCAACAATACCATCAACCAACAGGAGATAATGTGTTTTAGAACACTCGACCCAATGACAGTATGCATTTTTTCAAAGTGCCCATGAAAGATGTATCAAATCAACCATATCCAGGGCCATAAAACAAACCTGAACAAATTTTAAATCCTGGGGATCCTAGAGTATGTTCTCTGCACATAACGGAGTCAAATGAAAAATCATGAATGGAAAGAGGAAAATCTCCAAACACTTGGAAGCTAAACCAATTATTTCTAAAGACTACATGGGTCCAAGGAAAAAATGTTAAATGCATTGAACTGAACAAAAAGTAAAATACAGTATACAATACAAATTGCAGAACATGGTTAAAGCAGTACTGAGAGGGAAATTGATAGCATTAAATGCCTCCATGAGAAAAGAAGAAGAGTCTCACATGAACCATCTAAATACCCCACTTCAACAACCTAGAAAAACAAGAAGAAAATGAATCAAAGCAAGCAAATGAAAATAATCAAACAAAAATCAATGACACTGAAAACAGAAAAATAAGAGAAGCAATGAACCAACGAGCTGATTTGTTAGAAAATCAATAAAAGGACAATGAAACTGGCAAATCTCTAGGAAGAGTGACAATGAGAAAAAAGAGGAGACACAAATGTCAGTGTACCACCTGACACACAGGCATCAAAAAATAAGGAAATACTGCAAAAATCTCCACATACATGAATTTGACAATTCAAGTGAAATGAATGATTTCCCTGAGAAACACAAACGATCTCAGCTGATTCAATATGCAGCAAGTCATTTTAACACCAATGTCAATATTTTAAACTTGAATTTCTATTTTTAACACTCTCAAAACAGAGATCTCGAGGCCTAGATGGTTTCATGGAGAATTCTACAAAATGTATAAAGAAATAACACAAATTCTACGCAATCTCTTTGAAACAGAGAAGAGGAGGAAACATTTCCCATTTCATTTTCCAGAGTTAATGTTATTGTAATGATCTCTGATACAAATACCAAAGACAAAAAGAGAAAAGAAGATCGCTGACCAATATGCCCCATGAATATAGACACAAAAATCCTTAAGAAATTATTAACAAATAAAGTTCAGAACTATATCAAAAGAATTATACACCACGGCAATTAGGGCTTATTCCAAGGATGCAAAGCTCCTGCAAATACTTAAAAAGCAATAGTGACAAGGCATTATTCCATAAAAATAAGTACCAATCTTTGATTATCTTAAAATGCAGAAGATTATTTCTTTTACAAGACAGAGAAATTCTGCCTACAAAAATAAATTGGACATAGAGGTAAGTGTAGATACTACATTGGATTTTACCTTCTGCCTTAGAAATTTCTAGAGTTTATTGGGAGTCAATTTCTCAGGTCCGACAGGATTAAGTTTGCAAGTTTCTCTGTGATTCTGACAATGAGCCAAGTGTGAGAACCCCGCAAACAAGAGGATGCCTGGAGAAAAGATCTCACTGCATCAAGAGCAGAGGGAAGGAGCTCACAGGAAGAGAAGCTTGGCAAGGGCATCGCAGAAGGAGAGTATGCCAAGCAGAAGGAGCCTGGACTCAGAGAGAGATGAGGTTCAGGACACATCCAGTAAGTATGGGTGGTCCTAGAAGATCATTCCTTTTTCCCTGCACTTGTCCTCAATACACCATGCTGCCTGTGACCCCTGTATCAGTGTCCCACCCCCATTAGGATGAAGTTCCATGAGGGCAATGACTGTTGTCTGATCCCTCACTGCTCCATCCCCAGGTACAGAAGAGCGCCTGACACATTGAGCAGTCTACGCGTGTTTGTCAAATCAGTCCGAGAACAAGTGAATAGGGAAAATAGAACAGCAGAGAGATAGGTCGGTGCCGAAGCAGCAACCCTTCCCCCACGCACCCCCCCCCCCCGAAAAACAACCCTTCAATGACAGGCCTTTGTTGGAGCTTTAAGATTAAGTACATACTGGATCTCAAGATTAGATCAATTGATTACACTCTATCATAATTCTAAAAATCTTTTAAAGCTCCATGACTTTAAGTCTCTTCCATGGGCCAGAAAATGTGCCAGGTGCTGCATATCCATGACCTTAAACCTTCACCTTCTGAGATGTCAGAGGTAAGGGATCTGCTCAAGTCCCTTGACTGGGAAATAGTCAGTCCAGGACTGACCCCTCATCTCCCCAGCTCTAAAAGAACCTACTAGTTCTATGGCACCAATACTGCCTAGAATACCTGAAAAAGGTTCATTGCACTATTTACCTCATCAACTGAATCATCAAGTTATGGTTTCCCAGAAACTGCATGGACAAAAGTGGAGATTTTGCAAATACTCGTGAAAATCAAGTACCTTGGATGATGCCTGGTCATACTGTGCTGTCAGTTCGGCCCTACTTTTATCCAAAACTTTCTCTTTTTCACTTAATTCCATTTTTGCTTTGTCCTGTTGGAGCTGGAGTTCTGGCTGCTGATTCACTTGGACTTGCGTTTCTTTCTCTTGTCCTGGCCATCGTAGTTCCAACTCACCGGCCTGGCTCCTTGGCTCTTAAATAGCAAACAAAACCCGCACTTCCATTAACATCTGCTTTCCACATCAAATTTACAACTACATTCAGATTGTATTATTTATGTTCCTCTGCTCTGAAATCTTTGATCAGACAAACAGAAGGCAAGACACATTAAACACAGAAGCTACTCTTATTGGATTTACTTTCAAAGTGTAGTTTCCACAGTTATTTATACTCATGCATCCTGTAGAAAGCAGGAGAAACCAATTTTCTTGTTATCACAGAAAACTTGGGAAAGAAAATGCTTTCCTAAAATTGTGAATATTATCATATTGAGGCTGCAAAAATGCATCACCTATAAAACCTTTATTTCCATCACCACGTGGTTTCACGCTGGCAGACTAATACTCGTTTTCTGTGGACATCAAAGAAATAAGTGATGAGCAGTGAAAACCTCACCCTCCCACCTCTTCCAGTAGTTTTATCTTCCAGTAAAGATTAAGGCAGCGGCAACCTTCTCTACTGCCAAAGTTCACCACCAATTTTTTTCTCGATGTTCCCCCCACATACACATAGCATTGGTTCCAAAGGTACTGGCAGTGTGAGAGATATCACCAGTGAACACCAATGGTCGTTTTGGATATATCATTGCACTGAAATGATCCTAGTCTGCAGAGTAGAGTCCAAACACCACCTGGTACCCTTGCCTGTCAGCTGCAGCCTGGGACAGTGGCCAAGGTCACAGGTTTGCTCCCAGAGGGACAAGCTGGCTGCACAGAGCACAGCTGTTCTGCACACACATGCCACACCTCTGGCCCAAAGTGGCCAGGACACAGGCTTGTTTCATGGGACACAGAAGGAGCCGGAGGAGAAGGGTGAGGAGTGTCAATTGTAACCAAGCTACTCACCCTGCTTCTGGAAGGACAAGTCAAAGGCATTCATCCTACCTTGGAAAGCTTCAAGGTCCCAGCTTATCAGGACAAATAAAGGTACCCTCCAAAATTGGGATATCTGTTCTCATTCTCACAAAGACAGTATTTCCATATCACCAGCCTGGGATGCTGACTATGGATGTGGCTAACAAAACCCATAGGCACTTTCTAGGACTAAAAATCCCTGGAATGACATCTCAAATTACCTCAGGAAAATGCCAACCTGATTGAGCTCAAAACATTACCTTGACTCTGGGCATTTTGTTGATCCAAAAGTTGAGAACTGCTAGAATTAACAAAGAAGCTGCTCTCAGCACCTCTTTGCCCTACTTGAAAAGTTGATGTACTACTCGGAGTCACTTCCAGTTTCTGGGGGAAGTGAGATGCAGAGTAACCTCTCCTAATGGGAGTCTGTAGAGCACCAGAAGAAAGAGGACTTGGGATGTGTTCGTGTTGCCATGGGAACAGAGACCTGGAGGCCTGGTGTCGGCTGATGTTCAGGTGTTTCATGGTGTTTTGTGGAATCACCTGGCTGGCTTTCTGTAAAGACAGAAACTCTTTAGCAGCCTTTAGAAATCATAGTATTCAAGACTCTTTTCAAGTAGAACATAAAGCCATGTCAGCAGGTTAGCATTCCCACTGGGTACTGGGAAAGAACTTTCATCAAGTCAAGGGAAATGTCTAGTCCCAAGGCCCAGTGAGATTTTCTTATGGTCAGACTTCAGCATTGAAGGGTTAAGCCAGCACTGCTGAGACCCAATCTGTTCCATGTAGGCTGATTTTTTTGTATTTTTTTTCCTGCATCCCTCAAGTACTCCATTAAACACACGAGTGCCAATTTGAATCATGAAATTTGCTTTTCCTTTGCCTGCCCTTTGTCACCACCAAACCCCCACCCTCTGCAGCTTTGCACAAAGGGAATCAAAATTCAATATCAGCCCTGGCTGGTGTGGCTCAGTGGCTTGGGTGCTGGTCTGGGAATCGAAAGGTCACTGGTCCAATTCCCAGTCAGGGCACATGCCTGGGTTGTGGGCATCTGAGAGGCAACCGATCACTCTATGTCTCACACATGGAGGTTTCTCTCCCTCTCTTCGTCCCTCCCTTATCCTCTCTCTAAAAGTAAGTGAATGAAATCTTTAAACAATTTTTTTGTATTAACCTACAGAACTCTTTCAAGAATCTCACTTTCTCCCATATCACGCCCCACCGAATGTTCTATTAGGTATCTTATGTTACATAATAGACAGTTGTGGATTTTCTGATGCCTTGAATTCTTCTGTTTTTCTTCCCACCTGCATTCTGACAAGACACGGCTGGAGGTGCTACATTTCATTCTTTACCTAAGTGCTTTTCCTGCCACAGGGAGAGATTTAACGTTTCTGGACTCACGTTCCTCCACTAAATACTTCTGGGAACCAAGGACAGGGGCAGAATTGGTACAAATGTCTTAACTGGATAACAAAGCACAAGGTAATTCTAGGTCAAAGCAAAGAAATTATTGTTTAATGTTTATTCATCATGATAAGCAATGCTTTTGTCATCCATGAAAATCCTGGTGACTGCAAAACAAGGGTTCAGGGCACAAAAAGAATTGAAATTGTTCAATCTCTAATGCGGGATTTTGAGCCTCAATATTTAACGTATCTACTTGGAAACTCTGCCTTCCACTCTTTGTGAAATTCTGCCATCTTATCAAGTTCTTGTTTAACAGAAATACACCATTAAAGCCCAAGTGGATTTTTTTAAACAGATAATATTATGGGAGTACACATGTAACGGAAAATTCTATAGATACTAGGTATTTTCAGAGTCAGTCCCTAAACAAGAAAGAGGGGTTTCTGAAACATGCATTTTGTTTATTTTGTTGACATTAAGCAAATATCTTCATCCACCTCTCTCTGCTCATTCATGCACATCAAAATGGAGTTGAAAACCCTTGCCAGCAACTTAGTTAAAGGAACTGGGGAGATGATGGAAAACATTCTCCCCTGAAATAAGAGTTTCAGAAATAAGGATCCTCAAAACCCATGTCCCTGGCAGCAATCACCACAATCCATCAGAAAAACTGCATAGGGAGCCATTTCCTCCAGGTGACAAAGCCAGTGTCAGGAATGAGTGTGGCCTGACACCATAGAAACAGGTTAATTATCATTAGATCTTACTAGGGAAAGAAATATATTGCTGCAGTTTCTCTGGAACTTGGGGAACATTTAATATTTAGGGATAAAGGTATCTCCCCACTCTATTTTATTCACTCATTGCCTCCTTCTTAAATTAAGAAATATCATAGCCAGCCCTGGCTGGGTGGCCCAGTTGATTGGAGTGTTGTCCCATTCACCAAAAGGTTGCAGGTTCAGTTCCCAGTCAGGGCCCATACCTGGGCTGCAGGTTTTATCCTGGTCAGGGTGTATCATGGACAGCAGTGGATGGAGAGACTGGGGGCGAATGGGTGAGAAGGAAAGAGGGTAGGGGCAAGGAAGGAAAGAAGGAAGGAAAGAAATATCCTAACCAATGTATGAGGAACTTTATTTTTTCAGTGTAAGAAAAATGTACCAGCTCTATGTCAAGCAGATTTTTCTCTGCTGCTGTTGCAGCCTATATGAGAGCACTTTCTCAACTGCATACTGCTATAAGGCTTATAATTAACTTACTTTTGCCTGCAAGCCTTTCACCTCTGCCTCTAGTCTTTTCAGTTCTTCGACTTCTTTATTATATTTTTCTTTTCCATCTTCATATTTGGAACCTAAACACAGACGAGGAGATACAGATTTACTTTGATCACTGCCTTTGTCAACACACAGACTCATCATTACAATAGGTAGTTCATAAATGAGTATCTTAGTATAGCAGAAAGAACCCTTCAGTTAGGGCAACAGACATTGGTCAAATCCTCCAAAGATCAAAATCCATGGAAACACAGGTGTTTTGAATGTTCAGAAATGGAATTCTTTTGAAACACACCATGGAAAGATAAAGTGAAAAGCATAGGCTGGCCAATAAGTCTGCTTCTTTGGATGAGTTTCTACAGAAATCCAGAAAAGGCTGGCAAGAGGAAAGACACAGAAGTCATTAAGGTCTCTGAAAATGGCTACCAGAAAGTTTCATGGCAGGATCCATTTTCCTAAGACATGAGCTAAGTTTTTAATCTTTCCCTAGAATTGGTCCAAGCAACTTGGTGAAATTTCTAAATGTAAGGAAAATAAATTCAGTGAAAACTATGGTCTTACTAATCTGATGGCTCAATAGAGTTCAACAGATGTTCCAATGTACAGGTTACAGCAAGTGATTGCATTTTTTGAGTTCCCAGATTAGAAATTGAACTCAAAGCTGAATTAATTCATTTCTTTGGCAGAACTGAAATCTCACTAGAAGAACTATAGATATGAAGGGGAAAACTCCTTACCGCTATAGAACTGCCTTGGTGTTATTGGAGTTGTAAACAGTTTTTGTGGTGTGTTACATGCACTCCCAGAGACATCTGCAGGCCATGCAGCTTTCTGGCTTCTTTCAAGTTCAGATTTATAGCTGTTAGAAAAGGACACGAGAGCATGGCAAATCAAAGCAAAAGTGACAGAACAGCAACACCATACTGTTCCCAGAGAGGTGTAGGCTTATGAAATTCAACATGTCAGAACTTTTACAACTTCATTTACCCAATACCATGTGACAGACATAAACTCAGTGACCTGTCTTTAAAGGGACTTGGACTATATAGGAAAACAGACATAAACCACTAATTACAATGTCATGAAGGCTACAATGAACATCTATAATAACCACACAGAGTCCAAGAAAGTTTTGGGTGGTTGGGGATATCTTCCAAATCAATTTTATGTTCTAAGCCACAGAGAGAGGCAGGGATATAAAAGAACCCAGAACTTCAGAAACATAGAAAAAATCTGTAATCCCTGAAGCATGGGTTAAAAAATTCACAGGACTAGATGGCATTACTTCTGTTATGAAGTTATAACAAAGCACAGACTTGATCTATGTACCATGGACTGTATTTATTTATTTATGTATTTGTTTGTTTATTGTATGTTTGCAGGTAACAGTTTTAAAACATACATGATAATCAAGTTATCATAATGCAGAAATATATGGCTGAAAACATTTACGAAGAAGTGGGGGAAGTAAGCTATATATTGTACATATGTACAGAATATCCCTACCATTTACGTTCTGAACACGTTCAGAATCAAACAACCTAGAAGAAGATTCAATTCCTGCAGGTCTCCAATGTCTGACTTTAGCTTAACACAGAAATATAATGAACACCCTATTAGAATGGCTAACGTGCACCATTCCCTTTGGCATGCACACAGTCCTCTGAGGAGAGAGTGAAGACAGCGCCTGAGTGTCCCAGCTGCCAGTCTGGATGAATGTTTCTACGTTATCTTCTTGGTCCTCAGACTTCTGCACAATTTGACTTTCTGGCAGTTCTGGTCCTTTGGCTTTTCAAATCTGTTGCTGTCATTCTTTTGGTCCTGCGAGGAGGCAAAGTGTTTCCACCTATGCCTCCATCTTGGTGGAAGTCTTGCAGATGAATTCTGAAGGGTCTTGAAAAATTGGGGTTTCACTTCCATCTCAACATTCAACTTTTACCCCTCCCGCTTTCCCTATTCTTTCATTAAAAAATAAGTCTATTTGTTTTAAATAGTAAATAAAAGGATACACCAGTAGCATTTTTTAATAAAATATTATTTCTCTTTTCTGTTAGAGACAAAAACACAAACCATTACTACCATAAAAACACTAAAATAAACTGTTTTTGACTAGGTTTGGTGACATGAAGTTGCCAAAATTCACAGGTTTTGATCAATCTTTCAAATGGTCCAACCAAATTTGGTCAAGACGTTCTTCAAACGTAGTCAGTGGCTATCGATGGAAGAAAGAACCTCCTGCCCTGCACTGGAAGGTCATTAGTGACAATTTCAGCTCTATACTCAACAGTTTTTGTGGTCTCATTTTCGTACTCTTTAAAGGTTCTTACACTAAAGACAGCAACACTCTTAATATTACAGTCTGAAGTTGTATAGCTTATAAACTTTTAGGAACATATATATCCACATTAGAAAATAAGAATGTTTCAAACTGAATGTGCTACAGGGGTCTCCGAACCCTGTGAGGATGGTGGCAATGGATAACAACGATACTAGTAATGCTGACATTTAACAGTTGCTCTGAGCCATGTACAACCCCTCGCAGTGTAAAACTGCCAAAGTATTGCTACCAAATGGCACTTTGCAATGAAATACAGGCATGTATGCAAAAGTGTCCTGTCCTAAAATGTTAAAAATACAAATGTTTCTGTCTAATTTATGAAAACTAATATTTCTAAAACCAGCAGCCAAGATATGCTTTCGAAAGAAATGAATATTTCAGCATACTGAGGGGAGCTTACCACTTCCCTCACACCTGTTGTTTAAAATGAATGACTAGCATTCATTCATTCCACAAATATTTGAGGACCCACAATTGCCAGATGCTGAGGATACAGTGACCACCTTCCTGTTCTCATGGAATGTGGCAGGGCAGATAATTAACAAGAAAACAAAATACTCCACGAGATACAAGTGGATTCCTAACATGCAATTGACAGATAGCACTTTCCTACATGGATAGCAAACAAAAGAAGAAAAAGATCTCTGAGCCTAAGAAAGCATCAACTGAATGCAATGTGGAATTCTAGGTCATATCCTGGAACAGAGAAAAGACATTCCTGGAAACATGATTCAAATCCTCATGGACTCCCTAGGTCAGCACTGAATCAATGTTTACTTCTCCTTTGGTCATTGTACTTGGGTTGAATAAATGTTAATAGTTGTTTCGGTAAGTCTACAGTCATTTGAAGACTCCTTTTTCAAATGTAAGAGTGTGCATTTACAGACTCCACAATGGAACAATTTCCTAAAGTACTTTTTGCTTTTAGCTTCTATCATTCCCATTATTTGGAAAAAACTTGTCTCATAGAACAAGAAGATACCATTCAGAAACTAGCAGTGTTTAGGCCTCACTAAATTTATTTTGATAATGTCTCTAGTGTTTTGGAAGTGGAAAAGTAGTAATAAGCACTTTTTTATTGCTTCAGTGGGTCACTGAAATTGGCAAATTGACTAAGGAATGCTTAAGCTCCCTCTCAGATGGAAATCTCAGCAGGAACCTCTCCTTGACTTTGCTTCCCTCCCTCCATTTCCAGCTCAGATACTACCACCCAGGACTTTGATCACTCTCTTCCCAATATCCTTAATCATTCCATGTCTTCTCTCCCATAACCCTGGCCAAAAACAATCTGAAATCAACCCTCCTGTTCACCTTCTCAGCATTTATATCCCAAATGCTAAAGAAAACGAAATCGTACAGCTGTGTAGATGGATCCCACTAGAAATTCCTTTCTGGTCTCCAACCCCAACAGGATTGAGGACAGTTTTGGTCTTATTTACTATGATATCACACTGTAGCACAATGCTGGTTCATGAAACTTAATGAAAATAGACAGAATCAATGAATGAAGCGAGGAGCCATTCAACAAATTTCTATAGCACTGAGTGTTGCCCTGATAGGACTCAAGCATGTCACAATCAATTGTCCTTAGGTCATTCTTTTCCCCACTGGAAAAAAAGTTGCATTGCATAATAATTACATCATTCAAGGAAAAATTAACGCATCTCATGAATGTACACACATATCCATTTAAACACCTTCAAACAATTACCTCTTAAGTTCCTGTTCCAATTTCTCTATTTGTTTTCTGGCTGATCTCAATTGTCCTTCTTGGATATTCACTTGTGACTCCTTGACTTGAAGTTCGTGAGAAATCTTCTGCTTAGCCTTCACCAGGTTTGCACATGTTTCCCTCAAGCTTCGATTCTCCCTCTGAAGGGTTGTGGCCTCCGATTCTTCATTCTCAACCTCCTGGGGGTTGTTCATAAGGAAAGAGTTCTCTTACTTCATGAATTTACCACGTACTCTTTGTAAAACTGAGCCTAACATGGATGATCCATTTTGTGAGAGAGGGCTGTAATCACCCAGATATCAATGCCTGCTGAGTGCAGATATTCCTAGGACCTCACTTTAAAATCTCTAGAGAGAAAAGTTCTACAAAGTCATGTAGTGTTTATCTTGGCTCAGGCTACATGTACCCATCCTAGAAAGAGAAGTTTTAGTATGCTTCCAAGAATTCAGAAGTAAATACACACGAAAATAAGCCCTGTAAATCTCCCTTCACAGCTCTTTCTCCAGTTGGACTGCCAAAGCCAGTAAGTGTAAGGAACTGGAAAATCCTCCCACTAGCAAAGACCTTCTAGAAGCAGTCACTGTATCACTATTATACTGGTTCATGAAGTGGTAAGAAGAACGCACTGTTGAAGTTTTCCTGTACCAGTCCTGAGGAGATGAGGTCTGGGAATCTCAAGGTGAGAAGGCTACTCTCAAAAAGTGACAGCCATTGAGACCCCAAAGTGTTCTATATTGTCCCCTCCACAATACTAGCAGGTAAGCAGAAAGGAGGACAGAGGATGAAGAACATGAGGTAGTAAAAATGTCTCAAAAAAGACCCTGGCTGGTGTGACTCAGTTGGTTGGGCATTATCCCATGAAGCAAAAGGTTCAATTCCTGGTCAGGAGGGTACATGCCGAGGGTACCTTTGGTCCCTGGTCAGGGTGCATAGAGCAGACAACCAATCTATGTTTATCTCTCAAAACAATGTTTCCCGCTATTTCTTCCTCCATTCTGTTCTCTGTAAAAGTCAAAAAATAACACCTTTTGAAAAAAATCCTAAAAGGAGACAGATTGCTACCACGTAAGGGTAGCAAAGCATTTTTTCCTAAGTTGAACAGGCCAAGGTGAAATAATTCCCACACACAATGAGTGGACTGTGGTACTTTCAGGGCTACCTTGTGAGTTTGCTTTTGCAGCACAGCCTCCAGAGTTTCCAGTTGAAACTGCCTTTGTGGCCTCTCTTTCTTCAGCTTGTGCAGCTGGCCTTCGAGCTCTTGAGTTTTCTGTGGAGCTCTGGTGGGCAGGCCTTCTTTCCCATCTCCCACCACCCAGCTCATTTGCTCTCTTTTGGTTGTCATTCAAACAGCTGGGAATAAACTGAAAAGAATAATCAGACTGTTAGTCTTAACTAGAGAACAAGGACACTGAAAAGTCTCAGAGAATAATGAACCTACAGAACCATTTCTAACGTCAAGTTCGAAAAGTCCTTATTTCAAAACAAAACAAAGCATGCATAACATGTGTCTTTCCATCCTCTGAACGGTGACTACCAATAACACTGATTGGGAAGTATGTCATATGCTAGTTGGGCGTACCCTTGCTCTCTGTTTTCCTCATTTCTTATTTTTTGACTTCTTAGAGGGCTACCTGCTTCTCTACTGATCAGTTTGTTTCCATTATATGAAATATGACGGTTTGGCCATGAGGTTTTTGGTGAAATAGGTCCTATAAACGGATAAAATGCACAAGCTGATTTGTAAACACTCTTCTTTCCCCTCTTCATGTCCTTAATTCCCACTGCCTCTTTGTTGCTCTTGCCCTGGGAGGTCCACAACCTGGTCACATCTCCTGGTCACAGTCCCTCGTGACACAAGAACGGCCTCACCTTCCAGTAGCTTTCATTTGTTGAATTAATCCATGAATGAACAAAGCTATTACTACAATTAGTACTATAATCACTGCAAAATGCAGGGAAGTCTGGCTGTTCACAGACCTTGACCAGGAAACAGGCACATATCCTCAGTGATTCCAACCCCAGCTCAGTTGTCTACAAGATCTGTGACCTGGGGCATGCTATTCAATTGCCCTGTGCCTTGGTTTCCTCATTATCACAATGGGAGATAATTATGGCGGCAACTACCTGAAGCCTCAGAACACTTTCCCAGCTCTCTCTTTCAGCCTATGCTACTAAGAGGCAAGTGACCCACCTCCTTCTCAGTCACATCTTAGGACATTTAAATCAGCTGGGAGGAAAAGCAAGGCAATTGCTCTTCATTCATTAGCTTTTACCATTCAAGTGCCAAAAGATCACTCATTTTCCAGTTATTTTGGCAATGCCCATGAGAATGAAGTCCCTAAATGAAGTCCATAGCCACTTTAGTGGTTTGCATGAATTGCCTTTTCAGTGAAGTTTCTTATCAGAACAAATACTAAATAGTAGATGAAAGGACTTAGAATGGTAACAAGGATTTTCAGTTATTAAGAGAGAGAAGCAATTGTCTAGGAAAACAATTTATTTATCAAGCTTTGGCAAGCTGTGTTTTCTCTGCCATTTTTTTTCTCCCAGATGTCAGTTCTTCTAATAGGGCATCTTAAACTTCACTGCCACTGGCCCCCCAAAACTCCTGAAGTATGCCTCAAGCCTCTTTGCCAACAAGAGGTAATTTGCACTGTTCCAATAGACTGCTCTGTCCATTCCAGTCTACCCATAGCTTGCTGATTCAGGGATGATGGTGTGTACCCCAGAGGCACACACTGTAACTGACCTCAAGAATTCTGCCAGTCACTGAAATTATTACATCAAGATGCTGTGGGAATCAAAACGGGAATAAAAGCAATTTGGACAGATGACGGAGATGACCTTATGAAACTGGCAAAGAAGACTGGCAAGTTGGAAGCTTTTCTATTTCAAAATCAAGGACACAGCTATATGGAAGTGGTTAAAGCAATTACTAGACGCAAATTCATTTTGCTTAGAGCAGACTTTGACTGCTTAAAGCATCAAGAATCTGCATGGAGCCACTGGGGAAAAAGAGCCAAACAATATATCAACCTCCAAAGTAAGACGTGAGGGGTAAAGGATGGGGGTGGAGCACGGGGGTGTGGTGAAGAGACACCCTGGAGGTCAAGGTTCCCTGAAAGGGATTCACAGGACCATCGGCCTTGCCACAAAGTACTCCTTGTAGCTCAGATACAGGGAGAACACTCTTCATGCCCATGTCTCTCGACCCGGTAAAGTACGCGAGGAAGCTCTTGGGTCAAGTTTGACTTGTCTGGCCCCCAGCACTGCAGGCCCGTTTTTCCCCTTGCCCCTTGTCAGTATCCCCCATTTCTACCAAGAAACCCCAGTTCCCGCCTACAGCGCCAAGGCTGAGCCTGAGCATGAAAACTGCCTGGTCCTCTAGAACACGCTCAAGGGTGGCACTGGGTTCGTCTTAGTCCTGGGTCCTCATAATAGAGCAGAGACAGGTGCACAGGTGCGTCCAAATAAATAAAGGGAAAGGCAACAGGGAAATGCTCTGGCGACTAACAATAAGCACACCAAACCGCTGCCACCCAGACCAAAACCCAAGCTGGCAGATCCTCCAAGCACCAAAGGACCCAGGTCCACCTATCCAGTCGGAACCACTGGTTCCTGTTACTGGAAATAGCTGCTGATCTCCAGTTCTTTGACCTTAGCGACTTGCAAACTGATCTCCACAGTGGCAGCTCATGACTGTGCAGGGTCTGGGGACACTAGTGTGAGCAGTGCTTGAACTGGTCCAGTTGGGTCAGTTGGGAGGGGCGGTCCGCTGCCCCTTCAGGGTCAGGGAGCACAATCCCACAAGCATCCCCTGCCAGTATCCTGGGTCAGAAAGCCCGCGTTGCCCACCAGCGGTAGCCAGGACCCACGCAGGATGCTCACCTTGGCAGCACAAAACGCAACACGCCCCTCAAAGGGTCGGATTCCGCTGCTGCCACTGAGACTTGGAGTGTCTTTCCAGACTCAAACTCTCTGTCACCGCCACCAGTTTTCCACTCTCCGGTTTCTGCTCGCCACCGAAGTAGCTTCCAAACCGGTTGTGGTTGCTATGAGCAACACTGGGCCAAACGGATTCCCAGAACTCGCGCTGCTGCCTTTGATTGGTCATTTCAAATGGAAAGAAAACCTCAAGCTGTCACCACGTGAGGTGGCCACGTGCAACATCAATGAATTTTTGTTGGAGGGTGTGGCGGGGGCATAAAGATTTTATTTCTTTACTTTTAGAGAGAGGAGAAGGGAAGGAGAAAGAGAGGAAGAAAAACATCAAGGCGTGGTAGCCTCTGGCATGCCCCCTATTGGGGACCTAGCCAGCAAGCCAGGCATGTGCTCTGACTGGGAATGGAACCTGCAACCCTTTGGTTCCCAGGACCGCGATCAATCCACCCAGGTACACTAGTCAGGGTGAGACTATGTGCTTTTGCTGGAGGAAGTTTTGAACCGCTTTTTCCGCAAAAATCGTGGGAGCGGGCCGCTGAATGGGAGGGTGTGGTCTATCACTGCAGCCAGCGGGAGAATGCTCTCTGGTGAGAACACTGATTACTGTGCATACATCTCCACTTACTTATGAAATACGTGATTTAGAGCATAAGTAGTTGGTGCTGTACTTGCTGAGCCTTCTTCATCCAGTGTCATTCTTAAGCATTATTTGATGCAGGTCTCATTTTGTGTAAAAGTTAACTGGGGCACACAGGAGCCATGGAATTTGATACAGAACCTAGAGCATGCAGGACCTCTTAAGTACTGTCTTCTTAGTGACCGTATTCTTTTCTTTCCTTGTTTGAACGCTGCCCCTTCTGCTGTTGCGAAGGCCCCCTACTGATCCAATTTCATGCAGTGATTTGGCATACTTGTTAGCTGGGATTCCACAGGAGGACTTTGTAGCCAGAAGAATCTCCAAAATAATGTCATGTCTCCTTTTTGGAACAGTACTGTTTTGTGTGTGTCTGTGTACTTGTTTTATTTCCTTATGCAACTTGAAAGAAGCTTCTAAAGGTGAGAGCAACACAATGAATTGTTACATTATTAGATCTCTAATGCTATTGTGCTCTTTAATAAATTCCAAACTTTTTGTAAAGCTGTCCATAGACTGTTTCTAATATGCATAGTTTAACTCATTAAGGTACTCTATACAGACAGAACTGTTGAACAGAACAGCATATACAGAATTTTATTTAGCGGCAGGTACAAGAAAGGATGGTAATATTCTAAATCCCTTTTTATACTTTTGCACGCATCAGAATCCCCTGAAGAGCTTGTTAAAGCACAAAAGGCCCAGGTCTCATTCCCTGATTCTGTGTGTCTGAGCTTGTTAGAAAATATGCATTTCTAACAAGTGCCTAGGTGGTACTGATGGTTTGGGTCTTGAAACCATATTCTGGAGATCACTGATCCAATGCAGTTAACATTGTAATAAGCATTTTCAAGTCCTGCACATAAAACCATACCTCAGATGGCTCTTATTCATCAATATATAAGTGTTACTTTATGCCAACAGTTTTCAATTTTCGTTTATTGTAGGGCATGTAATTACCATGGCCTATTTCCTCAAGACTTTTCTAATATCCTTGTACAAAGAAAGAAAGAAAGAAAGAAAGAAAGAAAGAAAGAAAGAAAGACCTCCAGAAGACTAAGGGGCTGTCACAACACCTGCTTTATGAAAACAGAAAATGAAAGCCTCCAGAAATTCTATCCTATGTCCCTATAAATTATATTTTCCATTCCTCATGAAGCAGGTTTATTTTCTAGGACAATATCCTTTGGTTTGGTTTAGATCATCTAATAAACTTTGTTACCATATTAAGATGCAGTTCCTCTCCTGTCTGTGAGCACTCTGTATTCTTCTGTCAGAAACACTTACCTTTTCAAAAATCCCATTCGATATAGCAAAAAGAAAAATAAAGTACCTAGGAATAAACCTAACCAAGGAGGTAAAAGACCTGTATGCAGAAAACTACACAACACTGAAGAATGAAATCAAGGAAGACACAAACAAATGGAAGCATATACCATGTTCATGGATCGGAAGAATTAATATTATCAAAATGTCCATATTACCCAAAGCAATTTACAGATTCAATGCAATACCTATTAAAGTTCCAATGGCATATTTCACAGACATAGAACAAACACTTCAAAAATTTATATGGAATCATAAACGACCCCGGATAGCGGCAGCAATTTTGAGAAAGAAGAGCAAAGTAGGAGGGATCACAATACCTGATACCAAACTGTATTACAAAGCCACTGTAATCAAAACAGCCTGGTACTGGCACAAGAACAGACACATGGACCAGTGGAATAGAACAGAGAGCCCAGAAATAAACCCAAGTCTCTACAGTCAATTAATATTCGACAAAGGGGGCAGCAACATAAAATGGAGCAAAAATAGCCTCTTCAATAAGTGGTGCTGGGAGAACTGGACAGCTACATGCAAAAAAATGAAACTCGAGCACCAACTTACACCATACACAAAAATAAATTCAAGGTGGATAAAAGATTTAAATATAAGCCATGACACCATTAAAATTCTAGAGGATAATATAGGCAGGAAAATCTCAGATATTTCACGCAGCAATATTTTCACTGATACGTCCCCTAGAGCAAGGGACATAAAGGAAAGAATAAACAAATGGGATCTCATCAAAATAAAAAGCTTCTGCACAGCTAAAGAAAACAGTACTAAAATAAAAAGAGAACCAACTGTATGGGAAAACATATTTGGAAATGATAACTCAGACAAGGGATTAATCTCCAAAATATATAAAAAACTTACAAGACTCGACTCTAAGAAGACAAGCAACCCAATTAAAAAATGGGCAAAGGATTTGAACAGACACTTCTCCAAGGAGGACATACAGAGGATCCAGAGACACATGAAAAGATGCTCGATATCTTTAGCTATCAGAGAGATGCAAATTAAAACTACAATGAGATACCACTTGACACCAGTCAGAATGGCCCTCATAAACAAAGCAACAAACAGCAAGTGTTGGAGAGGTTGTGGAGAAAAGGGGACATTAGTGCACTGTTGGTGGGATTGCAGATTGGTACAACCACTATGGAAAACAGTATGGAATTTTCTAAGAAAACTAAAAATGGACATACCTTTTGACCCAGCAATTCCACTGCTTGGATTATATCCTAAGAATCCTGAAACACCAATCCAAAAGAATCTATGCACCCCTATGTTCATAGCAGCACAATTTACAATAGCCAAGTGCTGGAAGCAACCTAGGTGCCCATCAGTTAATGAATGGATAAAAAAACTGTGGTACATTTACACAATGGAATTCTATGCAGCAGAAAGAAAGAAGGAGCTCCTACCCTTTCCGACAGCATGGAAGGAATTGGAGAGTATCATGCTAAGCGAAATAAGCCAGGCAGTGAAAGACAAATACCATATGATCTCACCTTTAACAGGAAGCTAATCAACAAAACAAACAAACAAGCATAATATAAATAAAGACACTGAATTTGAGAACAGTCTGACAGTGTCCAAAGTGGGAGGGGAGGGAATTTCGGGGGAAAAGGGAAACGGTTTAGAGCAACAAGTATAAAGGACTCATGGACAAAAACTATGGGGGGTGGAAATGGGAGGAAGGTGGGGAGGGCTGGGGTGGTGGGCTGGGCCGGGGTAAAAAACAGAAAACTGTACAATATCAACAATTAAAAAATACTGATTAAAAAAAAAAGAAACACTTACCTTTTCATTAATGATATTTTGGCTCGGTTGATCTCTGAGAAATGAAATGTTAGAAAGATGCTAGAATGTACCAATACTTACTTTTTCTTTAAATATATGTTTTAATTTTCATTTTAATTGTTGATCTTGTACAGTTTTCTGTCTTTTATTCTCACCCCAACCCACCACCCCAGCCCTCTCCACCTCCCTCCCAATTCCACCCCCCCATAGTTTTTGTCCATGTGTCCTTTATACTTGTTCCTGTAAATCCTTCCCCTTTTCCCCTGAAATTCCCTCCCCTCTCCCCTCTGGTGACTTTCCCCTCAGTTTCCATGTCTTTGGTTATATTATGCTTGTTTGTTTTGTTGATTAGCTTCCTGTTAAAGGTGAGATCATATGGTATTTGTCTTTCACTGCCTGGCTTATTTCACTTAGCATGATGCTCTCAAGTTCCACCCATGCTGTTGCAAAGCGTATGAGCTCCTTCTTTCTTTCTGCTGCATAGAATTCCATTGTGTAAATGTGCCACAGTTTTTTGATCCATTCATTTCCTGATGGGCATCTAGGTTGCTTCCAACACTTGGCTATTGTAAATTGTGCTGCTATAAACATAGGGGTGCATAGGTTCTTTTGGATTGGTGTTTCAGGGTTCTTAGGGTATAGTCCTAGCAGTGGAATTGCTGGGTCAAAAGGTATATCCATTAATATTCGACAAAGGGGGCAGCAACATAAAACGGAGTAAAAATAGCCTCTTCAACAAGTGGTGTTGGGAGAACTGGACAGCTTCGTGCAAGAAAATGAAACTCGAGCACCAACTTACACCATACACAAAAATAAATTCAAGGTGGATAAAAGATTTAAACATAAGCCGTAACACCATTAAAGTCCTAGAGGAGAACATAGGCAGGAAAATCTCAGATATTCCACGCAGCAACATTTTTACTGATATGTCCCCTAAAGCAAGGGACATAAAGGAAAGAATAAACAAATGGGATCTTATCAAAATAAAAAGCTTCTGCATGGCCAAGTAAAACAGTATTAAAATAAAAAGAGAACTGACATGGCCAAGGAAAACAGTATTAAAATAAAAAGAGAACTGGCTGTGTGGGAAAACATATTTGACAATGATACCTCAGATAAGGGTTTAATCTCCAAAATATTCAAAGAACTTACATGACTCCACTCTAAGAAGACAAGCAACCCAATTAAAAAATGGGCAGAGGACTTGGGCAGACACTTCTCCAAGGAGGACATACAGAAGATCCAGAGACACATGAAAAGATGCTCGATATCGCTAGCTATCAGAGAGATGCAAATTAAAACCACAATGAGATACCACTTGACACCAGTCAGAATGGCCCTCATAAACAAAGCAACAAACAGCAAGTGTTGGAGAGGTTGTGGAGAAAAGGGGACATTAGTGCACTGCTGGTGGGAGTGCAGACTGGTACAACCACTATGGAAAACAGTATGGAATTTTCTAAAAAAACCAATACTTATTAAAAACCTAATTCAGACATTTTGATCCCCCTGACAAAACCCTGGCATACCTCTCTAGAGAACCTTATCTTTTAGATTCCCTCCCACAATCCCTATTTCTCTGCAAGTCTATCTGCAAACTTCCCATGAGATTTCATTCTTCTCAACTGCAAAATAGCTCTCCTCTTTCAATTAATATCACCATAAAAACTGGTTTGAACCAGGTATTAATTCATTTTTCCCTGACAGCACTCAATTCATTCCAATCATTTTTGAACTAAAAACATACACAGGTATGCCTAGGAGATACTGTTGGTTTGGTTCCAGAAGACTACAATAGAGCAAATATTGCAGTAAAGTGAATCACACCAATTTTTTGGTGTCTCAGTGCATATAAAAGTTATGTTTACACTGTATCCTAGTCTAGTAAGTATGCAATAGCATTATGTCAAAAAAGAGGATACCTTAATTTAAAATTTAATTTATTAGTAAAAAATGCTGACCATCCCTAGAGCTTTAAGCAATTTGTAATCTGTCTGCTGTGGGAGGGTTTTGCCTCGATGTTGATGACTGCTGAAAATCAGGATGGTGGTTGCTGAAGACTGGTGAGGCTGTTCCAATTCCTTAAAGTAAGATGACAATTTTCTGCATCAATTGACTCTTCCTTTCATGAATGACTTCTCTGCATCATGTGACTTAGTTTATTAGCATTTTACCCACTGTAGAGTTTTTCATGCATGGAGTTGATCTTCTGAAATCCTGCCACTGTTTATTAACTAAATTTATGCACTATTATAAATCATTTCATCATCATTTCAATAATCTCTCTCTCTTCCCAAATTCAAGAAAAGCAACAAGCCACAGTGGCACACAGGTAGTGTCCTGGGTCATGATTTGTATGTCCTCCATCCTAACAGTTCAGATGACTGGGAGATGGAACAGGAAGAGTGGGAGGTAGAATGGCTTTGTGAAGAAGTCAGTCCGAGTTCGAAAGCAAAGTTTTAGCATGAGACCTGTAGGCAACCAGGCTGTCAGAGAGCTCCCTCTGTCTCCATCACATCTGGCCCCACTGCAATAAAAACAACAACAAGCATGCTGAACATGAGTACATCCCTTGGGTGCTGGCGAAAGAGAAGGACCATGAAATCATTTATAGCAAGGTCCAAACAGAACATGTCATGGCCCAGCAGGAGGGATGGGTGTCTATCAGAGCATCTCAGGAATCACTGGAATGAATGATACAAATTACTGAGCCCCAGCTCCAAAGAAGAGCCAAATGTTGCATCATCACGATGGGCAAGAAATGTGATTTCTTGATTTGAGCTAATAAAGCATACCAACAAAAAAGTTAAACCTTTGGAATGATCAGTTGTAAAATTAAACAAATTGAATTGCAAGTGAAAAAAAATTGTTTTCTGAACAGGGCTTGGGAGAGAAGAGGCATACTGATGTCTGAGTGACTCACAAAATACATGTCTTCTCACCCAGCCCTCTTTAGCCTTCATCAGTGTTTTCCATTTGTCCAGTAGATTTAGGTGAACAGCATGCAACAATGTTGTAAAGCAGATAATTTAAATCTGTCCTCATTCTCCTGGTGCCCAGGGCCTACTGCCGGCTGGTGGTTTCCACCAGCTTTGGAAGGAAGGGTGTGATTTTGGTCCTTTCGCACCAGGGTGAGTGGGCTGCAGTCATAACCTAAGAATGTCGACACTGTCACCTTAACTCCAAATAGTAAATGAAAGACCTTGCCTCATTTAAAATAGAATTCTAGGTAAAGAAGAATGGAGACAGCCCTTCGCAAGCCTCCTGGAATCACACCCTACCCATTCCTAAAAGTATTGTTAAGAGAATCTTGTCATTTAGGGCATGTGGACTCCAGGAAAAGAAGTAATTCCTATTTTTTACTCCCAACAAATTTCCTGTTTGTGGACAAAAGGACAGCAAAGGACTAGGCTGTAGAAAGAAGGTGGCTCATTTGAAGGAGGCTGGGGGCAAAATGGTCTGGATGCCACCCCACAAGCACAGGTGTCCTCCCTGTAGTCACTCTCTGTGTTGCATTTTCCTGCTTTCCTTCAGTCCCTGCTATGGTGCTGGTCTCAGTGTCCAATGCTTCTCTCTCCTCCAGGCTCCAAGAATCCAGAATTGACACTCACCCAAACCTCTTACCACTCCCGAACCCAGTGCCACCCACTCTGCTCCAGGCTTCAACCAGTCTCTGCATCCATTGCCATTGTCTGATTACTTAGTTGGTCGTACCCTCACAACCTTGTTTCCAGTGTTGAAAACTTCAGTCCAAAGATTATTAATCAGCAACTTTTTTGCATAAGGTCCATTTCAGTCAAATAGATAAAATGATGTAAGAAACCACTATATTCCCACCACCCATTCTTAATAATTATCAAAGCTTTGCCATATTTACTTGATTTATACTCCATTTTTATTTATGTTTTTTATTTGCTGAAGTACTTTGAAGCAAATCCCAGACATCTCTTTATTTCACGCCTGAGTCTCTCAAAACATGTGGTTTTGAAAACATAACCACAACGCCATCATCACACCCACCAAAATTATCAACAGTACTTACTTAGGTCTCATGAATACCCAGTCTGTAATTAACTTTCCCTTGTTGTCTCGAAAGCGTCTTTATACAGCTGGTTTGTTTGAATCAGGACCCAAGCAAGGTCCCCGCATTACATGTAGTTATCATTTATGCATTTAAAACTATTTTTCCCAGCCTTGAGTGGTTTCTTTTTGAGCTCACTTTTAAAAAGCAACCTAAATAGCACATCTTGGTGTGCACGATTACAATGCTTAGGGCTGTTGTTTCGGTTGCTGTTACTGTTCTTTGTTTTTTTTTTCATTCAGATGAAAACTGATGGTGTGTGTGTTTGTGTGTGTGTGTGTGGTGGGGTGGTGGGGGGTGTTAAAATATTGGTATCTGAGGAGGCAAATGGCACTGGATTGTCTGCAGACGAAAGAGAAAATTAATCATTATAGCTAGCAAGTATTCAACGCTTAGTATGTGCCAGCCATTGTTCTAAATGTTTCACATGTAATTGTCTCATATTTTTAAAGGTAACTGCATTGGGAGGTTTTAGGAAGGTGCTGGAACAGGAAGAGAGTGCTGCCTTTTTTGGTTGGGTGAAAAGCACCTAAATGTGTCACAGAGCCTGTGAGTGTGTCTGGGGCACCAGCATGGGTGGATGCAAACTACTTGGAAGACCGGCTGAATTATCTTCTCCCCACCCAAATACAAAATAATAGAAAGGGAGTATTTTTGCTGCCAAAAAGTATTCTTGGGAGGTGGGAGGGAGGAGTAGATTACTGGTGGCCTTTTCATCCTTTGTTCTGGACAGGTGCCCTTCTTTCTCTCCCCCAGACCCATGTGAAGTCATGTGTGCTACCACTTCTGTTGGCAATTCATCACTGGTGGTGGTGACAGAAGGCTGGCTGGGATTACTCAGTTTGTGAGCAAGTGGGACTGTTGTTCATCAGTATAATAATTGCGGTCTCTAAGCCCTGCTGTGGGACCACAGGCCATACAGCAACTACCTTGGAGTTGTTAAATGCTGCTTTCTACACTTACGATGCTCCAGAGTTTGACCTTGAAAAGTGAGGATACAGGTAGCTACAAGTAGTGCTGAGGACTCCAGGTAGAAGCACCATGGGAGATGGGTCTAGGCATTAGGAAACTTCTGGGCTTGAAGTGAGTCAGTGACAGAGTTTCCCAGGGGACCTGACTAATGGGTCATTGTGAAGATAAAGTCAGGGAAGGGCATTTGGTGCTGAGGAAAGCTGGCACCAGACACTGGAATCTAGTTTATGAAACCAGTGTACAGTTCAAGCAGTCCAAGGTTAGGTACTCGCTTAAATGAGAATCCCAGATGTACAATCCCAGTACTAAGCTAGCAGAAGAGGTTAAGATGGGGCATCAACACCGGGGTGACCCCAATCAACATAGAACAGTTCCTCTGAGTAAAGCTGCTTTCCATCCTGGTGTGACAGAAGGACTTAAAGTCATTGCTTTCTGTACCTAGTGTGTTCTCCAAGGACTGTCCCTGTGGGCAGCAGTCCTTTCCTGGGCCTTTCCCAGCCTGCCTCCTCTCGCTGTGAGTGTCCACATGGAGCTGAGCACTGCTTTGTGGCAGGCGTGTAAATACAAGGGAAGAATTGCTTCTCTTGGCCAGTTTCTGGTTGTCTTTATTAACTGCGAAATAAAATATGAATTCATCATTGATGCAAAATATTTGAGTGTAAACTTCCACCACCTATCGCTGCCCTAGTTACACTATTCATCTGGCCTTTGAGAAAATACTTATTGAACATGCATAAATGTCACTGTCTTATTTTCTGCCTTGGGACACAAATCTATATAGAGATCCACCACCAAAATAAGAAGGAATTTAAATCAAATGGGTTTGCACACCTAATGACCCCCTTGGGTGGTTGAAATGTTTAATGATAGTTTAATTCATGACAACCTCAGAGACCAGATTTCAAACAGTCTCAGCGGAGAAGCCCAAGTCTGTTTATTATTATTATTATTATTATTATTTTTGAAATTCTCAATATGTTTCCAAAGCAGCTGTTAAAACAGTTAATTATAGTGAGGTGTTTGGGCTCCTCTGTGACATACACTTTCTCCTAGTCTGTGATTGGAGCTTCTTGTCATGTACCCTGAGCAGGACTACCTAATGCTATCATATTTTTTTCCCTTGGGGGAAAACCTCCTTAAATTACCACATAGGTAGAACTTCATTTAAAAAGGCAAACTCTAACACAAAGAGTATTCAGATAATTTTTACCAAATGTTTGGAGAGCTAAGTACCACTCTACCTTCAATTTTCCAAAGCCAAGATCTTCTTTCTGTAGTGGAAGTTGCTTGGACTGAGTTTGTAGAGCTCTTAGCTGATCAAGAAAGGACCGACCCCACCACTGCCAACTTTGGAAATGTAGATCATAAAGAAAGAAGCATTGAAAGGATGAAGAACTCTGACATCACCTTGATTTGAAATGAGCAGAATCAGTCCCTAGTCCTGCTCTTGGTAGAAATTGGTTCCCCTTCTAGCACAATGAGGAAAAGTTGATTCAGCTCCATACAGGCTCATATATCCAACTAGTTACTCAACATTTCCTTTTGGAAGTTGAACGGTCATCTCGAGCACGTCCCAAACTGAACATCCAATCTCTGTGCACCTGCCTCCTGCCTCTCACCACAAACCTGTTTCCACTGCACTTGTCCCCATCTCAGTTGATGGCAACTTTCCCTTCCCTTTAAAGTGGTTAAAGCCAGAAACATCTTTGCTGTTTCTAGGGCAGTGAATCTTGCTGCACATTTTCTCCCTCTTTGCTTTTTACACATGTAGGAAGTTGAAGCTGAAAAGGACCTTATAAATCATAGGTCTCACTCTTTGTTTCACAAATAAGACAACTAAGGAGCAAAGAAGATAAATGATTTGCTTAAAGCAAAGCCAGGGACAGGGTGAAACCAAGGTGTATATTGCTCTCTGTGTAGACTTCTCTTTTGCAGAGACACTCTTTGAAAGGCTTTGTGACAAGCCGGATGGACTTCTGGGTGATGGTTTGCATGTAAAGCTGGTGGGCCATGCTGGTGGTGTCAGGTGGCACCTTCGGGAGGCTAGTGGCTGTCATTACCACTGCATGATGCTGCACAGATCTGGATCTACAACACGGGGCAAAACGAAAGGATTTCAGGTATGGAGAAAGGATGGAGAGAGGCAGCACTGGTGCAGCACCCGAAGGTCCCAGCTTATAAGACCCAAAGGCAGCAGGGGACAGACTGAACACTGGCTGAGCGCCCGACCAGCTCTCAGCTGCATTAAGAGGCTGATGTGCCACCACTGGTGTTTGCGGAGTGTGAGATCGTGGATGCCAGTCTTCAGTCGCCAAGGCATTTTCAAATAAAAGGGATATCCGAAGACCCTTTAAAATGTCCAGAGGGTTGCTGTTGTCATTGGCTGGGAGTGTACAAGGACATGGAATCACAAGGCTGAGGACATTTCTGTGAAGCCCATCACAGGACACTGACTATGCTTGAGGTTCACATTTGTAAGAGACAGTGAAAGGAAGGGGTGCGGGTTGCGGGGTGGGAAGTTGCTCAGAGCAAGGCCAGGCGTTAGGAAAGGGGCAAATGCCTGATTGGCCTACATTTGATGGGAGTTTACCCTTCTTCCCACTCCTTTTAAAAAATTCTGGGAAGGCTTCCAATGGATTCCTCACACTGTTCTTTAGTTGATTCAAACTTTAACATGGACCACAATCTCGGAGTAGTTTTAGAAGCAGTCCTTGTCTGCACTTCTGTATGACATGGATCACAGTAATGAAACGGGCTCTAAAAGCTGCTTCTCTACAATACGATAGGGCAGTGCTTCAATTTGGAGGCTTGAAGCTTGTGAGATGCCCTCACTGTACAGAGTAGATGCTCAATGAATGGTTCAGTAACTTCTTGAAACAACTATTTTCTCATCTGACTGGAAGTTTATCAAATGGGTGGCCTTTTTTGTTACTGTTAATCCTTTAAAATTTTGTCTCTTTTCCTTACTTATGGAAAACTCTTAGGTCAATGCTGAGCCTGCAATAGATAGTCAGTGTAGGTCTGTTGGCTGGATGAACGGATTACAGGAGCAGAGGACGCAGGAATGATCTACAGTCTCGTTCTTGTGGGTCTCTCAGTATTTCCTGGCTGTGTCCTCCTCCTTCCACCTCAGGATCTCACACCATCACACACACATGCAATGCAGACCCTCTGCCATCCACTCTGGCCCTGGCACCAGTGAGGGCCATCTGAGCACATTTTCTATATGGAGGTACCCAAGGCTGGAGCCCTGCCAAATAATTGCTTTCCAGGAAACATACAGCTCTGTTCCACTTTTGTAAATGCAGCCACAGTGCTGTGCCAACAAGCTCTGTGTGAGGATGGATCTTACTCTTCATGTCACTCTATCAGAAAACTCTGCCACCGGACCATTGCCCATTAATTTAATGGCCTCATGTGGATGGAACGGTGGGGAAAGGAGCTGGGCAAGCTGTCTGTTCCCTGCTTAAGTGAATTCATATTAAATTTTGAAGTGGATTGATGCGGACCCCGGCTTGTGGGGTCCGCCACATTGTGGATGAGACATGAGAAATTCACATGGACTACCGAGTCCTGTGAAGGGAAAGGGACCACATGGCTTCTCTCTCAAGGGGAGAAAAAGCCTCGGCCTCCACCATGACAAGCCTTTATTTCTTTTTTCTGGGCACATTACATGATGGTCCTCATTTACTATGCACACCTTCACTTTTGGTGGTTACCTTTTACAGAAAACAAAGGAGCCAATGCTGCTAATCACATCACAGAAGAAGGATACTTGCAAATGCAAAGGGAAAAGTGGTTTAACTGGTTACACTCCGCACTGGGGAGGTTCAGCACAGTCTTTAGGAAGTTACAGTAAGCATTTGCTGCCTCAATTCAGAGTGAGGGAGTTTTAGCAAAAGCAAGTCTCAAAGTGTCCTAGGTAAAATACAGGCCTGATTCCCCACGGGAGAACCTATCCATGGGTGTGGGTCCTGTGCATCGGACCTTGATTTCCACTGGGAGCTGGGCCCACACCATGCAGAATGGTCTCCTACAGAGGATTGTGATTTTATTTTCCTTCTTGAGGCTGAACCATTTTATGAATAGACACTGGGAAAGAAGTGTAATTATATGTGATTTTCTTTTTCTCTATTGCATTTCTATAGGTCATTTTTTTTCTACTGCTGTTTATCATTCTGATATTTTCATTAAAATAAACGAAAGAGAATAAAAAGGTCTTCCTTCAAATGAAGGCTGGATCTTAATCCAGAGTGATTGGAGGCAAGGTCCCTGGCTCTTCCGAACCATTCGAGGATTCAAGGTTTCAACATTGACTGAACCTCCCCAAGCCAAGGTGTCTGTTCTGAAAACAGTGATCACAATACCTGCCTTGCTTCCCTCAGGAGGTTCCTTTGAATAGTAGTGCCCTTGGACTCTCCTTAAAAAACTATATGCATATAATGTCTTATTTTTTAATACGTTAAGAAAGAGGCCTTACGATTCCTGTGCAGAGAAGACCTGTGGGAAAACGGCAATGGGCAGGCAAGGAGGTAGTACAGTGCCCCCAAGTGGCCATTTGGGCGTGACGCCTGGGAGGCAGAGGGAGTGGATGACCCTGCTTGTGTGACCTGTAATAAACGAAGAAACAATCTAATACTCATCTCTCATAGGAACATTTAAATATCATAAAGAAAAACAAAACGCACAAAAAAAACTCACCAATCTCATACAGTTAAATGTGCTCCAACTTTGCTGGCTTCCTTACGAAGGCCTGCCACTTTGTATTCAATTTGCTGCTCTGAACACAGTGAAGTGTTTAGATTCCAGTAAGAAACCTCAAAAAGACCAAGCAAACCTTGGACCTTTACAGTTAGCAGGAAAGCTTTTAAAAACTTCTCACGAGTTGTCATTTGTGCATTCAGAAAACCATGAGGACTCCTTCCTTTGAAAATATATGTGATTTTGCTTTAGCTTTTCATTTTAAACATTAATATTTTCTTACTATGAACCTTATCCTCAAGAACCAATTCCCCATGCCTCAGCAGACAATGCAATCAATTTCTGAGATGCTGAGATGTGGACTGGATTTTTAACAGTAAAGTGACATATCTTTCTATGTGGATGATATATAGCGATGGGAGGGAATTTGGAGACAGGAGTTGGAAGAGTGGAAAAATGAGATACGTAGTAAGCATATTGAATACTTAGAAACACAGTGGAAACTTGAGGGCTTGGGGAGGGCCCAGTGCCTGGGAAGGGTATTTGCCAGTTGGGTGGTGGAGATGTCAGGGGACTAGATGGAATTGCAGGCAGAAAACATCTCCTCTTCACTCCCACTGCTCTCCAGAAATGGGGACTTGGGCAGACCCCCAAGAGGCATCCCGCAGTGGCTGGCAAAGGCATGCAAACGCTAAGGCTTGGCCTTGACCTCAGCTCTTTACTAGCTGCATGGGCATGGGCAGTCAGTGTCTTCAGTAGCCCTGGGAGCAAAATTCCAGCTAATTCACGTTAAGTCCCACAATCTCTTATTGAACAAGACTGATACCCACTTCTCTGTGCAACAAACCTGATTTTACTAAATTTATGAATTGAATGGGCCTTCCAAGTTCTTTGCAAAGGAGAAAGAATATATGTGTAGATGTAAAAACTATAGGTGTTGGCCCTGGCTGCTGTATAGCTCAGTGGATTGGGTGCAGGCTGCAAACTAAAGGGTTGCTGGTTCAATTCCCAGTCAGGGCACATGCCTGGGTTGCGTGCCAGGTCCCCAGTGGGGGCATGTGACTGGCAAAAACACATTGATGTTTCTCCCCCTCTCTTTCTCCTTCCCTTCCCCTCTCTCTAAAAATAAATAAAATTAAAAAAATTCTTTTTAATAAGTGTAGGCTTTGAAGCCAGACAGGCTTCAAATGCCAGCCTCACACCTACTAGCTTGATGGCCTCTCATTGTCTCTCTGTTTTTAAAAAAATATATTTTATTGATCATGCTATTACATTGTCCCATTTTCCCTTCCCCTTTATTCTTCTCTGTGCTGTACCCCCCACCCAAGAATTCCCTCACCTTAGCTCATGTTCATGGGTCATACATATAAGTTCATTGGCACCTCCATTTCCTGTACAGTTCTTAACGTCCCCCTGTCTGTTTGAACCTACCACTTATGCTTCCCCCTCACCCTTCCTGATGATAACCCTCCATGTGATGTCCATTTCTGTGAATCTGTTCCTGCTCTAGTTGTTTGCATAGTTCTTTTTTTTTTTTTTTTTTTTTTTTAGATTTGGTTGCTGATAGTTGTGAGTTTGTTGTCATTTTACTGTTCATAGTTTTTATCTTCTTTTTCTTAGGTAAGTCTCTTTAATATTTCATATAATAAGGGCTTGGGGATGATGAACTCCTTTAACTTGACCTTTTCTGGGAAGCACTTTATATGCCCTTCCATTCTAAATGACAGCTTTGCTGGGTAGAGTGATCTTGGATGTAAGTCCTTGCCTTTCCTGACTTTGAATACTTCTTTCCAGCCCCTCCTTGCCTGCAAAGTTTCCTTTGAGAATTCAGCTGGTGGTCCTATGGGAAGTCCTTTGTAGGCTAACGTCTCCTTTTCTCTTACTGCTTTTAAGATTCTCTCCTTCTATTTAATATTGGGAAATGTAATTATGATGTGCTTTGGTATGTGCTTCCTTGCGTTCAACTTTTTTGGGACTTTCTGAGTTTCCTGGACTTCTTGGAAGTCAATTTCCTTTGCCAGATTAGGGAAGTTTTCCTTCATTATTTTTTGAAATAAGTTTTCAATGTCCTGCTCTTCCTCTTCTCCTTCTGGCACTCCTATGATTCGGGTGTTAGAACATTTAAAATTATCCCAGAGGTTCCTCAGCCTCTCCTCTTTTTTTTTTTTTTTTTAATTCTTGTTTCTTTATTCTGTTCTGGTTGAATGTTTACTTCTTCCTTCTGCTGCAAATCTTTGATTTGAGTCCCAGTCTCCCTCTCATCACTGTTGGTCCCTGTACATTCTCTTGTATTTCACTTTGCATAGGCTTCACTTCTTCCTCTACTTTGCGACCATACTCAACTGTTGCGGACCGTTCAGTCTGGTTTCAGGAGTTGTAACCCTCACCCCATGGTGGGCTGAGTAAGAGCCCAAGGGACCTACTTTGTCCGGGTCTGTTCTGTCAAGAGGACGTGAGCTACTAGGAGACAAAGCTCATCTCCCTGGCAGGAGCACTGCTTCTGCCTCATCCATCTCTGGCCCCAATGCTTGGTTGGTTAGTCAATGACAGGTAAGACTCCTCACGAGAGGGGCAACCTAAGCCAGACAGAACCACTTGGGAGGCCCTCATGGAAGGACTAGGGGGACTGAAGCAAAGAGGATGTGATGGACCCTCGCACCCTGGCTATTCTGACATAGCCCCAGTCACCAGTACTGTCTGGGAGATATCTTCCTTATCTCTTGCTTCCTGGGGCTAATCAGCTTAAAGCCTGAAACTATGACCAGAGAGCTGTGCAGCACCGTGCTGACCAGAATAGTTTCCCTGGTGATCAGGCATAAGAAAGAATTCATAAAGGCCTGTGAAACCTGCTTTGTTTGCTAAGAGTGGCTCATTTAAATGATAAGGGTCCAAGGAGGAAATGGGTATGTCTCCCAAAGTTTGGCAACTCCCTTTCTAGACAGACACTGACTCAGATTAAGCCCTCAGATTTCTTTGAAATGTTAACCATTGTTTGATCCTTGCTGTCTGATATACCTGCATTCCTGTGTATTTGAACCCAATAAAAGCCTAGTGAAGAAGGGACTCTGGGTCATTCTCCTTTGGGAGTTTGACCACCTGTTCTCCCTAAGCAGATCATGTCTTGGTAGTTTTATTTTCATCTGTGATGGACAGGGGGCTCTGAAGGCGGCACCCCTGACACTCAACCATTTCTGTGTGCATTCTGATTACTAGTGTTTTGAATTCTGCACCTTAGAGGTTGCCTGTCTTTTCATCACTTAACTCTGTTTTTGAGCTTTGATCTGTTCTTACATTTGGGCCATATTTTTTTTCTCAGTGCACCTGTTTTGTTCTAAGGGCACCTTAGGGAGTCACCAGGGTGGGGCAAGCCACATATACTGCATTGTGGCACTGCATGTGGGGGAGGGATTCGAGAGGGAACAATGCCACTTGCTCAGCTCCTGACGGGTTTTCAGTCACCTCCCCTGTTACCCACAAGCAAATTGGGCCCTTCTGGTGCTGATTCCTGGGAGGGTTGGTTTGTGTATATTCTGGGACCCTGTGGGTCTCTCTAATGAACTCCCCTGTGAGGGTGGGAGTTTCTCCTGCTGCCGCAACCCCCTTAGATTTTTATAGTCAGAGGTTTTGAGGCTTTATTTCCCCATGCTGGTAACCAGTCTCGCTTTCCAGTTATTCCTCACTGTTTATCTGCATGCAAATGTGGGACCACCTGCTCCACCCAGTCTGCCAGCCACCATCTTGCCAGGGGTCCTCTTTGCCCCAGCTGCCTATCTACACCCCTCCCTACCAGTCTGAATGATTGTTTCTTCTTTAACTCCTTGGTTGTCAGACTTCCATACAGTTTGCTTTTCTGGCAGTTCCAGTCATTTTTTTTTTTTAAATTTGTCATCGACCATTTGGTTGTGCAAGGAGGTGAAGTGTATCTACCTATACCTCCATCTTGACCGGAAGTTCCTCTCACCTCTGTTTTAAATTCAGATCTTCAAACCACTTCATGTTTAAAGGAGCTTCTTCTGGAAAAAGAACAGGGCTCAACTGAGAAGTTTTATGGGGAAGATATCCTGCTTAAAAAAACCTACCATTATTTCACTTCAGTGAGCCTCACAAGATTTAGCATTTGATTTTATTTTCTATTTGTTTGATGAACTCTAATATTATTTCTCCAACTAAAGTTACTTGGTAGCAAAGATGATATCAGTTTCCCCAGCCTATGTATTTATTACTATGTTATATCACCTGAAAGCTTGTTAAGTCAACATTTAATATTTGATTTGAAATTAACTTTTAGCAAGTCAAAAGAACAACATGAAATTTAATAACTACATTTACTGATAAAGAATACTCATTAAATCCCATCAATCTACTAGCTACTATATTGACAACAACCACCAAAATATCCCAAATGGTGGACAGAAGTCAGCCAGCACTAAGCACTGACCTGAGCCCACTGAGTGTCTGTACTGCTCTGTGGTCCAGATTCATCAAGCACCATGGAACCTCTCTGGGACCCATATCTTAAGAGTGTGCCAGGATTTTATTATTTAATGCTGCTTACCTTGTGGCATACAATTTGCCCTTACAATTGTATCCATGTAATGACACATAGCATTACATAAGACTCTATTATAAAGTTAGTTTCTAAACCCACAAGCCCGTCCCCCAGAAGTTTCTGTTATTCCCATTAGATGAAGCTGTCCATTATCATCAAATAGCCTTTGCTGGGGTGGTTTCAAATTCATCACAGTTTTTTTTTAAATTTTTAGTAGAAAATATCTAAGTATTCCTGAGAACTTGAGGATGTGAATTTTTTCAATTAAATTTTGCTCATTATACAGATTTCACAAAGACTCCAAGATCAGGAGTCTGATTTTCCTTCAGTGATTCTTTACCTTCCCTCCCACCATTTTTATTTTTATTTTTACATTTAGTATAGTTGTGCTGTTTATTTTGTTTGAAAGTAGCCAAAGGGACTTGGATTAGATAATTCAGTCTTACTCTCTCTCTCTCTCTACCTGTTTATCACCGATGTGTTTAAAGCATTGGATTAAAGGCCAAGGGTTTCCTGGAAGATTATGTCCTAGATAAAATATGGTTAATTTCATTTAGTAACAAAAATATAAGCCACTGGCCTATAAGAATGCTATTCTTTTAATATTTGCAAAAATAATGCAGTCTTTGGTAAGGAAGGTTTTTCCTCTTAGGAGTAAGTTAACATACATTCCAATTTCTACTTTATGCCAGGTAAGAGAGAAAAGTAGCTAACTACATTCCTGCTGTTTGCTTACTGAATCCTATTTATTAAGCGAAAACAAGCAGCAACGCTTCTGCTCCGAACTACTTCTGCCTGGAGGCTTTTTCCACATCACTTGCAATATTTTGTTGCCCTTATCCACCTTCTGTTAAAGCAGGAATTTTCAACACATGTGAAACTACAGCACACTGGTGTGCTGTGAGAGTTTTTAAACATGCACTGACCTTTTCCCCCTTAGATTGGAAAGCAAAAAAATGGCAACGCCAACACAATAGCTGTCCAGTGTGAATGAATCAAATTTATACCTACATTTTTGTCAGACCAGCAAAAAATATAAGATATTTTTTGGTGTGCTGCAGAACTTTAGTAATTAGTTTATGTGTGCCACGAAATGAAAAAGGTTGAAAATCGCTGCCCAAAAGAACTATGACTGTGTCTTCTACACATTCGCCCATTCGTTTGTTCAATAAAGATTTAGCTGTGTGCCATGGACAAGAGGGTGGTTTGATATTTTATGGTTGGCAGAGTGATCCTGTTTTTTTCTGTGCTTAGGTAAACTTATGGAGTGCTCTGCTTTATCTTATTTCATCATGTTTCAGAATGACTGTACTTGAGTTTGGTATTTCATGAGATTATTTCTATCTCATAGGAGAACAACATGCTTTAGCTGTGAGGACCAGGGCAGCTTCTGAATATCAGAGGTTTCTTTTCTTAGTAGCTTCTCTACTTAATAGCTTCTCTTATGAGCCTCTCTACCTTGCTTCCCTACTCATTAACTGTGCTTAACCATTCCCTGCTGATTTCCTATGACCAATGTGGAAATCACTCTAGCTACCTAAAGTAGTAAGAATTAAGTCCCCTAAACAGTAGAGGGTTCAATAAGTTATCACTTTTTAATTGCAAAAAAAAAACGTTTACTGTTGGCATTGATGCAGATGTCCCCATTTCCCCCACCTTTGTCTGCCTCCACTCAATTCCCACCCCCTTCCCTCTGGTTGGCACCACACTGTTGCCCGTATCTATTAGTTATGCACATATGTTCTTTGGCTAATCTCTTCACCCTCTTTCAATTCCAAGAATTTGTTCACCAGTCATCCCTAGCCTGGATTGTGAGTGCTTGAGGCTGGGACTAAGCACAGAATATCTGGATACTGTTAAGATCAAACTCAAATGGGCCCTGGCTTGTGTGGCTCACTGGATTGAGTGCCAGCCTTCAACCAAAGGGTCACCAGTTTGATTCCTAGTCAGGGCACATGCCTGGGGTACAGGCCAGGTCTCCAGTAGGTGGCATGTGAGAGACAACCACACATTGATGTTTCTCTCCCTTTATCCTTCCCTTCCCCTCTTTACAAAGAAATAAATAAAACCTTTTACAAAAATCGAAATCAAATGGACACTAGGTTCGAAAATTCATGAGCAGACAAATCCAGTTTCTTCGTACAAGAAAAGCAAATTTAGCTTATTTTGCAAGGCAAACGAGGCTAACTTGACCTGAGTCACGGTTACCTATGCCTCTGAAAGCCATAGGGAAAACTGTTACAGAACAAGGGACCAAGGGGGGTCACGATGTACTATTACTGAAAGGATGCCCCCCCAGGTTCATCATGTCTGCTACCAGATGGAAAGATGTCTCTCAATGCCAGAGATTTGTGAAAAGGGAAGGAAATGTTTATTTAATGCTATGCAGACTTAAAGTAGTGACCTAATGCCTTCATTAACATATCAAAGTCCTTTTGGATACACACAGACACCCACAGTGCTTCCTTCCCCCCTGCTCTAAATCGGGGTACCATAACTCAGGAGAAGAAGCAAACATCCAGGATCCAGGCTCCTGACACCGTCAGCTGTGTCACCGTCCAGGCAGGATCTCTACTTAATCCAAAGCCATGGGGCACCTTCTCATGGCCTACTGGCAAGACTTCTTCCACCCTTCTTCCAGGCAATGTCTCTCCTGCTTCCCAGGCCACACAGCCAAAGGGAGCCCCCCAAAGCCGAGTGGTCCTGGTCTACCAGAGCTGCAGGGGTCTGCACTCTGGCCAAACCACATGGCTCTCTCTCCAATACTGCGGGGAGGGGCGGGGGGTTGCCACTCTGGCCCAAGCCAAGTGGTGGTTCTCTGCTAAAGCTGCATGGTGATTCCCCCTTACAGGGCTGGGGGAGTCCCCACTCTGCCAGAAGCGTATGGCTCTCTCTGGCAAAGCTGCGTGGCTCCCCCCCACTGCCGCAATGTCTGCTGTGTCTGGGTTTAAATCCCCTCACCAATCTTCCTCTGCAGCCCCATTTCCGACTCCTCCTACAATCGGCTACACTTGCCAGTACTTCTGTATCCTTCCAGCTTTACTGGGCTGCCATAGTGAGTCTGGGCAGGTGTGGCCCCATGGTGTGGAACAAATCATCTCCAGGCTCTCAGGCAGGCACTGCAAGCAGGGGGAGTTGCCTTCCAGTTCCACCTTGGGTGGAAGTCACTCCCTTCTCCCTGGCTCAAAGCATGGCCACAGCTATTCAACATACCTAGGAGACCAGTTAAAGGTTATAGATATGTTAGATGACCATTCCAGAGGTTAGCTGCAAAGCTGTTGCTATGCAAAATAGCTCTCAATGGCCCTGCTCCATTTGTCCCTTCCCCCAGCTCACACCTGAGGGGGGCGGGTGAGGACATCTTATATGTCTTTCTAATCTTTTCTGGACACCCTGAGTTTTGGGCCCCATTCCAAATCCTTATTTACGGCCCCCCTCTTGGCTGTACCGTTACAAAACTTATTGATTCATGGGTTTTACTTGTTTGTTTGTTTTTTCATGGATTTTGACAGCCCTGAAGCAATGTTTGTTGAGTCCTGATCGAAACATTCTCATCTTTCTGACTTTTCTCATTATCCTCCCATCCTGTCTACCCTCTGTCAACATTTTTAAAGCCTAACCTCAAAGGGACAATAACCATTCTTTAGAACACTTTCTCTGTACCATTTAATGGTGCTTATTACTATGTTTTGAGTACTAACAGAATATAGTTTTTTAAAAAATACCTAGGACATATTACTCATTGCCTAATATAATCATGTTATAGCTCTTGATTGTTTTAAGTTCCTTAGAGCAGAACTATAGCTTCCTTTTTGGTTTCACTTGACAGTATTTGGAAATCACAGTGGCAAAGGCTGCTGAACTTGGAAGGGGAACCATGCTGAGGACCAGGAACTGGCGTCCTACCGAGAGATGGGTGGTTCTGCGGGTGTGCAAAGGAAGACACATGCAAGAGTTGACCTGACCAATGAATCACAGTTTGGGCCAGGAGGGACCCATCTCCCAACCTTTCATTATTATTCAAGGTAGAGCCTGTCGGCCGAGCAAAAATGAAATCGGGAGGCTTTGGCTAGAAATGAAAGATATACATGCAACAGTCTTAAGGTTTTAACCAGAAATACAACTGGGCAGAAGAAGGAAAGACTTTAGGGTTTTTCTAGTAAAAGTACATTTTTGAGATGAATCACTCCTGCATTCTTAGCCTCTGGACGGTGAATTCCCTACATGACTGGTGGTCTGGGTAAGTGAACACTCTTTTGGGGGGCTATCAGAAGTTTGTCTGGAAGTTTAATGTATATCCAGGCATGTTCGCAGGACTGGAAAGTTTCAAAACTTTGCGGGCTAGTTAAAAACAAGAATAGAATCATTTCCTCACAAGTCAATCTACTTGAGTTCAGTATTTAGCAGTCCACTGGAGTGACTCCATTTTATTTTTTCAAGGCAAACTCTCAAACAACAGCTTCAGAGATGCCAGGCTTCTCTGGGGTCGCCTGGGGCACCAAATCGCGGAGGTAGGCGTGCCGGGAGAACCTCAAACCGCACCTCCGTTTCAGCACCTCCACTCCTACGACTACACTACCAAATCGAAGGCCACCTTCTCCTAGCCTGGTGGCCTGTTCTGGGAATGGTTGCCGAGTTTGTCACTACCAATTCCAGTTAAACAACTCTGGGACACGGAGAGGAAAGACTCCAATTAGTGTCTCCGCAACAGGGTCACACGAGTGCCCTCTAACGTAGGACCCAGCTCGTTATACCCAACGGTGCAGAGCGTAGCCCAGCGCGTGCTGGTGTCGCAGCTACGGTCCTCTCCCCAGGATCCCCGCTTGTCCGCTTCGTTCCCAGGTCAGCCTGACCCGACAGTGATCCCCAAGAAGGCGGACCAGAGCCGGTGGACCAGGGAGAACAGGGGCGGGTAGCCCAGGGTCCCTCGCATGCCCGGGAGGAGAAGGGGAACGAGGCAGAGTTGGGTAGGGAGAGGTGAGTAAGTGAGCTGGAATCTGACCCCAGCTCAGACTCCAACCAGTCCCGTCCATGGGCCCTGGGGCAGGTCACACCCAACCTGAAGAGGAAGGAGGGGAAAAAGGTTCCCTCTGAGCAAGGACACGTGGCCTCTCCATTCCTGTCTGTAGGGACCACCAAGGACGACAACGGTGGGGAGCTGAGGTCGGGGGACGACTCCGGGGAGGTGGATTCGCTGAAGTCCGGAGACAGACCCTGGCGTCCAGGAGCCAGACCCAGCTGTCTGAGAAGGCCCCAGCTCACCTCCAGGGCTGATTCACGACGCCAGCAGGGAGCAGCTCCTGTACCTCTGCCAAGTAAAAGCAGGTAAAGTGGTAGGCAAGGGGCGGATGCCAGGGAGCGACAGGAGGCCTTCTCTTTTCCAACAGAAGCTGATAGTAAACATGCTTGGTAAAAAGCTAGTGGTGAAGTGTGTGTGGGTTCTGTTTTCTTTGTTTTTTCATCATTCCTTAAAGATGAGCATTGGCACGGACTTGGAAAGGACCTGCTATCCTAGGAGTGATGTTTAGCTGGACGCTGAATGGCAGTTTTTCTGTCTTCTCTGACTTGCTCAGTGACCTTGTACTTACACTTTTACCAGTTTTAGAAACTTTACAAGATGAGGATGACAAAATAAAATGTGTCATTCACTCTTGCTATAGGGTCATAGGGATGTAATGTTAAAAAAATATTTTGAGGATCAAGGAAGTGATATGATTGTACTAAAAGGGGCATGCCATACGAAATAAAATATTGTTACTTTCTTTATTGGTAAGATTTTTTAAAGCCTAAATACCTTAGGGTTTAAATATGCTTCTGTCTTGGGTACAGTTATACAAATTCTAGAGCTCCACAACACCAGATGACATAATGCCTTTCTTTAAGGAAAAGGAAAGGGATTCCCAAAGAGAGTAGATACTTGCCGAGGGTCATACAGATACATCAGTCAGAACTAGAACTGGCTTGTAGCTCCCTACTTTAAGGCTCTGATGTTTACCTGGAAGTGTGGAAATAAAAATGACAAGGTCATATAAGACATATTTAATTTGTCATTCAAAGAGTCGTTGGGTTGAGTACAAGAAGGAAAAAATAATTGCTCTATCATAGTCAGCCAATACTTGTTCAGCATCTTTTATGTGCAAAACACTGGAGTGTTATGCCTACAGGGAATGTAAAGAAGCAAAAGCATCATGATACTTGGCTTCAAGAGACTTACAGAGTTACCTGAGGAGTCTAGATTTGAACACTGAAAATTTGCTGACTAGAGCTAAAGAGTTCACGGAGACTCCAGCTCTTGAGAACACTGGAAACAATGAAGTGTTCGATAGTAGCCCATTTTATTTTAGTACATTTGAAAGCTTTTGTTTTGCCTCTTGGAATCTATTTCCCCCTGTATTTAAAAAAAATAGTTATGGGGTCCCTCTGTATTCTTTAACTGAATATCCTGAACACAGATGAACCTTTCTTTGAAGATTAATGAGTATCAGTTAAATTGATCTGAAAGATAGTGTTGCAGACACAAATGATATAAATCATAATGCGGAATGAAAATTGCCCCTAAATTGGCTTTGGAATTTGCTTTCTTGCAAAAGTTCTGGGTATCTATTTTCTTTCTGATCACTTACCCCATCCTAGTAATATTAAAATGAGACTTTTGATTATTTAACAAGAATTTATTAAACATTGTGCTAGGATCTGTAGCAAGTCTGACTGAAGATTCTGTGGAAAGTATAAGATTAATTTTCTCCAAATACCCTAGAGAACATTCTTTCTAGGGCGTATTTTTATTATTGATATTAGTGTCATCATTATTAAAGATCTGATTTTTTGAAAGATTTTATTTATTTTTATTTTTAGAGAGAGGGGAAGGGGAGGAGAGAGGGAGAGGGACATCAGTGTGTGGTTGCCTCTCCCGTACCCCACACTGGAGTCGTGGCTGGCAACCCAGGCATGTGCCCTGACTGGGCATTGAACCTGCAATCCCATGGTTCTCAGTCTGGCCCTCAATCCACTGAGCCACACCAGCCAGGGCTAAAGGTCTGATTTTTAAGTCATCAGTGAACTACAGTCACCTGTCAACCATTCTGTGTCAGGTCTACTCATTTTATCCAGATAGTCTGGAAGAGGCATGTCCTTCACCCTTTCAAGAACTTAATGGTGGGGTGTCTAGAGATACTCTGTATCTGGAAACTAAAATTCTTCATTATTACAGATTAAGATTAGGCTTACTGAGCTATGACTTCAGACACAGTTTTCATCAGTATCTTCTAGATATCTTGTTTTCAACAAAATGCTGAATCAGTGTTAAAAATGGCATCCTTCATAGAATAATAAATTTGAAATTCTAACATCATTCCTACAGGGCAGATCACAATTTTTTGTAAAATGTTACATTTGTATTCCAAATAGCATTCTGTTTTTTTTTTTTGGCTGAATGAGGTAAGGTTGTCAGCAGAAAGCTGATAAAAATAAACTAAGACATGAATGTCTTTTTTTCCCGCCTCAGGCAGACCCCTAAACTTAATTGCTTTGTTAGTGTCAGATAAGCTTAGGGCTACAAAATCATCTTTTAGTCAAATTTTAGAAAGATCACACCAATGAACAGGTTTCCCTCCCCCTCGTTCACTAGCTTACCTTCTCCCAGTAAAAGATAACTAACTGACACCTAGGAAAACAACAGGACAATGAAAATTTCAGACCCCTTTTGGCTTCATTGTGTCAGAGCCTTCCCACTACTGCATGTGAGACTACTCGTGCGTGTGCTTCTACGTTACCCTGGGTACACTGGGTTCACTGGCATTTGCCACTGACAGCCTTTGTTGAAATACACTCTTTCAAGGGCACTGGATAGCTCATATGTTGTATATCAGAGAAAACAGAGTTTGGATGCTGTGTTAAAGTGGTACATTTTATAACTCTGCTTTACAGCTCCTGATTCGTTGTCTAGTGATTTGGAAACTGTTACTCATGATGTCCTAAATTCCTGCAGTTTTATTTTCTCACTCTTTTCCGGATCTAGAACTGTTCTTTAAATATGGTAATACAAAAAAGCTCTGCGTCAGTTGGGATACCGGTCAGCTGCCAGGCTTTTATTTTCAGCTCACATAATGGCCTGGAGGCAGGTGACCTAGGACTGGGAGGGTGGTTGTGCTTCCTGAGATCACCCAGGGGCTCAGTCTTTTTCTGTCTGGGAGTTCATCCATCCCTCGAGGCATCAGTTCTCAAATTAGGGTCTATGGACTGCAGGGAATGCCTTGACTTTTGCATGGAATCTGTAAGATCAAACTATTTTCCTAACACTAAGACACTATTTGCCCCTTTCCTGTGCTGCCATGTGGGATAAAACTGCTGATATATCTGCATGAATCAAGGCAGTGACATTGAAGTGTACTAGTAGTCATATTTCTTTGCCACCATGCACTCAGAGTAAACACACACACACACAAACACACACAACCAGTGTCACTTAAAAATGTCTTCGTCGATGCAGCAAAAATTTCTGATTCTTATGAAATATGCACTCCTGAGTACAAGTCCCTTCAGTGCTGTGTGTGATGAAATGGGAGTACACACAGAGCACGTCTGCTGCACACGGAATTATTTGGCTATTTCAAGGAAAAGTACATATGTAATTTTTTGAGTTCCAAACTGAGCTATCCACTTTTGTTTTAGTAAACGTTATTTTTACTCAATAGAACAACTCACAGATAAACTATGCTTATTCAGATTTGAGCATTTAGCAGAAAGTTTCTCTCTTTTTAAAGATTTTATTTAATCATTTTCAGAGAGAGGGGAAGAGAAGTAGAGAAACATCAATGTGCGGTTGGTTGCCTCTCATACCTCTCCTCCTGGGGATGGGGCCTGCAGCCCACGCATGCCTCCTGACTGGTAATTGAACTGGCAACCCTCTGGTTCGCAGCCCACGCTCAATGCACTGAGCTACACCAGCCAGGACTAGCAGAAAGTTTCTTGAAAATGAATGAAGCGAGCCCATCACTTTAGGGGAAACCATTGAAAGTGTCTGTTGCTGATGGTAACATATGAGCTTTCAAGTGAAAATTAGGAGTTTAGAAAATCTGCCACATGAGCTTGACAGCTTCCTAATACTTCATAATTTTTACTTTTTTGATGAGATGAGTGATGATTGACATTTGGAAGGTTTGCATAACTCAGTAACCATATCTCCCAAATATTGCAGGGAAGAGTGTTTCAAGTTATGTGTGGGTAAAAACATTCTAAAGTGCAAGTCAGACCAATGGATTTTAAAATAACAGTATGAAAAATTCATTGATAATCACTTAAGATTCCAGATTGCAAGTAACCTTGAAAATTCTGCCACCAGTTGAATTTTGGTGTAGCATCAGTAAGGAATATCCACAATTATCTGAAAATACTACTAAAACATTTCTTTCTTTTCTAACAGAGGATCTGTATGAAACTGATTTTCTTCATATACTTCAACCAAAGCAACATACTACAGTAGATTGAATGCAGAAGTAGATTTCTGAGAATATATTAAGGTAGACATTAAAGAGATTTTACAAAGTGTCAAACAATGTCACTTTTTTCACTATTTTTTTCTGCTTTAGACTATTTGGTTATTCTTATAAAACGTTGTTATTTATGTTACCATGTAATGAGTTCATTATTTTTAAATGAATTAACATATATATTTAAAATGTCTTTTAATTGTTAATATGATACGTATCAATAGATAAAAACAAAGGGTCTTTGGGGCCCTCAGTTTCTGTAAGTGTAAAGGAATCATGAGACCAGAGAGTTGGAGAGCTGCTGCCCTGAGATGCTCTCTCTGTGGCCAGAGGTGGCTCACCGTTGCCACGTGCAAGTTTTCGCCAGGGCACAGGGAAAGGGAAGGATGAGCCCCCCCTTTCTTTTTAAGGAAGATATTTATATCACCTTTACACACTTCAGTCCCCTGTTCCTGGGCAGAAGTTGCATGGCTACATGTAATGGTTGGCTGGGTGACCGTGCGTGTGGCTGAGACTTCTGTCACTGTAGGAGAAATGGAGACTACATATTGGTATTTGTTGCTGCCACTGGCTGATTTCTGGTTGAACAACAGAAGTAGTAGTAACACCTATTTTTAGGAAGTCTGATAGTTAATCTTATCTCATATTTCTATCAGTGCAGTAGTTCAGGTGATTTTAGAGATGCCAGAATGGAAGATTAGATTCTGCGTAACATGGAAAATGGAAAGTTATAGTAGAGGAACAGTGGACTTTGGAGTCAACAAGTCCCGGATTCGGGTCCTGACTAGTGATTAGGATTCCCTAATATGTGGCCCGCCGCACCCCTCCTCAGCTTCTCTGTGCTCGTGTATAAACGGAGTTTGTCATAGCAAACCTAACGGGACTGCCGTGTGGCCCATTCGACACAGCGCAGGTGGAGCTTTCGTGCCACCTGTGCAGCTGCTGCTCTGTCTCCTCCCCGGTGTCCGTCCTCACAGGGCTGCTCCTGTGTGGGTGTACGCTTCAGTGACAACCAGATCGATAGTGACGGATTGTTAGCAGATGACAGAGATGATAATTGTTATGATTTCAGGGATGGATGAGGTCATTGTGGACCAAAAGGGTTCTGAGAGTCTGGAGTAGGAGTTGTAGTATTTTGAAAAGCTGAGGGAAGAGGGGAAGTCATTACTGGTGAGGGGAATTACACTAAGCCAAACTCAGAATGAAAATCTGTAAGGCAGTGAGTAGACTAATCTGGCAAGTGAGTAGACCATCACTTTGACTTTAGCAAAATTCAAGTGTAGGAGAGTAATAGGAGGTAGTGGGAAGGTCCCCGAGAAGTGGGTTGGGGTCAGATTAGGGCATTAGCATTAGGAAAAGTAGGTGTCTTGCTGAACACATGCCTAATACATTCATCCTATAGTCAACAAATGTTTTTTTTACTACCTTAAGTTAGGTACTGTATCAGTTACAGTGATTGAGTTAAGAATGGTTTCTTACAGGTTGTATTCTAACAGAAAGATGAGACTTGACACACAACTTTCTAACGCAAAGTCAGAGTGACAAGTGCGATCACAGATTGGATCACACGGAGTAGCCGCTAAGAGAGGTCCTCAGAAAGGGAGGTTGTGGTGTCCGGGCTCGTGAATTCAGTACTTGTGTCAGTTTCCTTTGTGCTTGTTCCCCAATGGAGCTAATTAATTGCTGTGAAGCCTAACTGCATGAAATGTAAGCATTGACCACAATCAAGAAAAGGTTATTGTGGAATAGATAAAATTTACATTCTGGAGAAACCTTTGAAATTTTTGCACAGCTTCCAACGTGTCAATCTGTATTGATTAGTTTCCTAATAGGGCACTTTAAAAAATAGTGGAATTTTGGAGAGATAAAATGTAAACATCAGCATAAACAACATTATGAATTATGATAAAGTGTACTTTAAAGTTCATCGCATGTTTTAAAATTCTGTATTTTAAGTGGTAATTAGGATTGCATAATCTTTATGTATAATTTTCCATGTATGTAACTTGTTAATTTAGGAACGCAGCTGTCTGTCACCTATATTTTTGAATGTGTTATAGTATTAGACAGTGTTTAATGCAGTAAGCAAAATCAGCCTGTATTTAAAGATTGTGTTTTTGTTTGCTTTTGGAATGAACGGTAAATTTCTTTATTCTATACAGATGCAAATATTTTCTAACCTGTAGTTTCTAAGTACACATAGTAAATTTGAAAATAAAAAGTTTATCTGGTATTTCTTCGAAAAATAAGTTCTCGATCCCCCCTTCATTTAGGTCAAAGTTGGAAATTGCAATACTCCTAAACCAAGCTTCTTTGATTTTGAAGGAAAGCAAAAACGGTAAGAAATTCTTGGAATCTTTTGAGGTTGTTGGACATGGTTTAGGAGTTTAGGAATTAGAGAGTAGTGAGCTGATTAAATAATTATTTTTATATTAATCTCTCTGCTGCAGACTGCTCAGGGCCGGTAATTGGGAGAGGGAGTGAAAGAATCCTGTTTTAGGTAAGTCTCCTACGGGAAGCTTGTGCCGTGTTGCTGGTACATAAGTGGTTCACAGCAGGCGTGTTGTTCCTTAGAGAAGTGTGGCTTCTTAGAATGACCATAGGGGCTGTCGCTGGAGACTTTCTTGACCTGTCATACAGTCAGCACCTCTCCCTCTGGAGGGGTCATTGGAAGAAGGCCAGGAGGCCAAGAAGGGAGAAGAGCAGGGTGAATCCCCATTTCTTACTCTTCTTCCCTGCCCCAGTTGTATCTCATCTCTAGAGCTCTTCTGTTCCTTGCCCCACCCACCACAAGAAAGAAGTGCTGACCATAACCTCTTGGACAGACGGGGAAACAAACAAGCAAACAAGCAAACAAATAAACACTGAGTTCACTTTTTTCCTGAATACATAAAAAGAGTATATCCTCACCGTATTTTTTTTTTTTTTACTTATAATTCAGAGGTTCCCTCTTACCATATGAGGCCTTATTTGCTCTTACTTTGTCTAAATGTGAAAAGAGAAATTTCATACAATAGAGTATCTTATTTATAGCAAGAAGGACTTTGAAGAATTAGCCCTGGAATTAAAAATATAGAGGCTTTAAAAAAATGAAATATGGTTGTAGAGAGAACTGCTAAAAATGGATTCGAACTTTCTATCCTAGAGCAGTGCTGCTCAAAATGTGGTCCCCTGGACAAGTTGCGGGTCCGTGAGCTGTCAGTTACCCAGATGTAAGGAGAGGCAGAGCTCCGAGTCCAGCGGAAATCCAGCCCCAGCATCCAGCACACTGGTTCCCTCCGTGGGCTGGGGTGTGGGTATGGAGCACTCTCCTCAGTGAAGGAGGCGGTCCTTCCGCTTCCCGCCAGGCCTGGGGGTTTTTTGCCAGTGGTGGAGGGCAGTTCTCCAACTTCTCTTTCTTACTGTTGTGGAGAATACCTGATGCAACTTGGGTTGTGAAGTTTTTGTTTTAATTCATGAAATTTCATAAGTTCGTTATTTTTCCCGCTTCTTGCCTACTTTTAAATTGTTTTTAGCAATTCAAAACAGTTTAGATTTTACAACTGCTGTAACAGCTTCGGCAAAAATCTAAATTGGATGATAAAACCATTAGATGAAAAACTACTGGGGAGCGATATGTATTCAATCTGACACACAATTTACTTATTAGTTACAAATGAGAAACCGGCTCTTAGTAGGTCCTCAATGGTATCGTTGATGATGGCGCAGACTGGTAAGCATGTGTCTTCTGACAGGATGCATTGCAAAGGACATGGCACCCATGCACTGCTCCTGACATAGCGTTTAACCTGATTCTGATCATGATTGACAGTTTTGGCATGAATACTCTAGGTGAGGAAACAATCAGACAAATCCAAATTGAGGGATATTTTATGAAACAAGTGGTTTGGATTCTTAAAAATAGCATTGTCATGGAGGACAAAAAAGGCTAAAGATTCATGAAGCTCAACGATATCTATGAGTCTTGATTGGCTCCTGGTCTGGGAAAAAAAAGCTATGAAGGAAATTATGGGCAAATCAGGGAAATCTGATTGTAGTGATGTTAAATTTCCTCAATTCGATATATGCTGATATATTTAGGGCTAAAGTGTTAGGATGTCTCCAAGGAACTCTCGAGATTCAGTAAAAAAAAAAAAAAAAAAAAAATCAGAAATCCTCATTGCCGACAGGGGGAGAGAGGTATAAAGGGACTAAATGTTAATGGGGAAAAAACACAATCAAGATTAATTATCCTCAAAAAGATGTTACATTTACCACAGGAGCAGGAAGATGGTTCAGAGCCCATGGGACTGAGTGCTGGTTCCCGGTGGATTGGTGGGTCTACTTGCTGGTTGGAAGTAAAGTTGGCAGGGGAAGACCAAGCAGGACCCTGTCCTGGCAGCTTGCAGAAAAGAAGACTAAAATATTGCTCTTGATATTTATGCTGCAGGAAATCCTTACCTTCTTACCCATGGGTAGGTATTCTTACTTCTGTACTCAGGAGCCCTCACTTTTGAAGCCCCTGCCTGAGGCCTCAGGACCTACTGCTAGCAGCTTAGAGATGAGAAGACAGCATAGCAGGGAGGCATAGTTCTCGCACCTTAAATAAGAAGCCTGGGGCATTTTTCCAGGGAATGTTGTTTTCAGTGAGGATTAATTTCTGCATTGCCAAAATGCTGTAAGGTGAGTTAATTCACAAGATAGGAGCTGCTTTTATTGGTCTGTAGATCAGACATTTTCCATAGAGGGGAAAGTTGGTTTGGGGGAATTATAAAATCTTAAAATGTTATAATGGTTTGTGGTCTTCCAGAATTCAACAGATATGCAATGTATCTCAATTACTAAAATTTCACAGGACAGGGCGTATTGCTGTGCAAAAGTATAAATGCAAAAAGCGAGGGCTCCTCATCTATGACTTATTGTTTCCATATCCCCCGGCCCGTAATGTTTTTTAAATAAAAAGAGACGTGCTATTTGTGCTGCTTTCATAGTTAACTACCGGTCACTTTGGATGTCCTGTCCCATAGGGAAGCATGGAAAGCCCTTGGTGGGTCAAGCCCCAGCCAAGCAGGGCAGGCGTATGTCGCAGCAGTTAAAAAGCTGGACCCAGGCTGGACTCCTCAGGTGAGGCTTGATGATTAGACACAGTACTTCCCCCAACACAGCATCTTTCTTTCAAGTCAATGTTTACATCTAAACTTAGGCTTAAGTAACATTCTTAAGTTTTATTTTCTCAAATCAAAAGATTCTAAACTGATCACAATATTTCTACATACAAATACTATTGTTGAAACATTCACATAACCAGCCGGCTACTAATACTGAAAACATCTCTGAATTGTAGACACTTTTTAAAAGCATAACGATAATTCCAACCACATACAAACTCCGTTTATTTCAGAACTTGAAAGAGTTTAACATCAAATCATCTCTATTGTCTTAAGAAATGGTAGGTATCTCTTGTTTTGTTTTGTTTTGTTTTGTTTTGAAATGAGCCCCTTCTGTGTGAGTACAAAATGCTTAGTGATAGGAACAAACTATGAGTAACATGCTCCTGCCTTTGCGTGGTCTAAAGTGTACTAGGGCAGATGAAACATACCCAAATGTCATTAGTAGTACAAAACAGTAAGAACCAAGTGCTCGGGACTCCAGTGGGAGAAGAGATCACTTTGGACATTGGGAGCATTGGAGATTGTTCCCTTACATGTACTCTCTTTTCCTCGTCCACTTATTGGAGAACATCTGTAAAGAATTTAATAAAGGTGGGGTTTCTGCTTTATTTACATTTTTTAAAACCATTTTTGATAGGTGTTTCGGTGGGATACAGGCTGGGTCAGTACTATGTTAAAATACAAACTGTACGTATTTCTTTTTGGTAAGAATATTGAGGCCACACTTTTCAGCAGTGAATGAATTGAACAATTTTCAGTGGTTTTTGATAGTAATTATCACTTGGGTATGTATTAATTACTAGTATGAAGGAATTTTGTTCCATTAATCATGAAGTCTTAAAATGTCAGATTAGTAAGGAACCTTAAAGATTATGTATTCTCAGCAAATTTTATATATATAATACATCATTATTAAGTAATAACTAATAATAGTACATTATTATTAACTAATGTTTACTTGATATATATATATTTAAGTTTCAAGGATAATGCAAGGAACTTTAGGATGGCTTTTAACTGAAACACCAATTATTTTTTGTTTGCTTTAGAATACTCTGTTTATACACACATATATGTATACATATACATTTTTTTCTGAATCTTTTCAGATAAGCTTGTGATATCATGTTTCTTTACCACTAAATGCTTCAATTTTTCCTAAGAACAGATATCTTCTCTTACATGACTACACCATAGTTATCAAAATTGGGGAGTTTTTTTTTTCCTGTATGTTTTTTGTCATGAAATCTTTGGAAACTCTTTTTATTTTGAGAACCCCAGGGCTCAGTCTCTGCAGGACATTGGGTTTTGTTTTTGTTTTTGGTTTTGTTTTTGTTTTTGTTTTTGGTGTTATGAATTCTTTTGAAAGTCTTCTTCTCTTCCGAGAAGCCCTGGGCTCAGAGTCCCTGCAGGGCATTGCTATACAGACAGGTAGATATAGACATAGATACACATACATATTAACTGTGTATATTTAAGGTGTACAACAGGATGATTCGATGTATGCAGTGAAATGATTCTTTCAGTCACGCTAATTAGTATATCATTTGACGTAGTTAATATTTTCGTGATGAGAGCATCTGATATTTACTGTCTTAGCCTATTTCTGGCCCAGCGCAGTTTAGATCTCTGTGCTTACTCATCCTGCATAACCGCAGCTTTGTACCCTTGACTATCATCTTCCCATCCCCTCACCAACTCCCCTCCAAACCCCTGGGACACATTATTTTACTCTTTGCTTCTCTGAGTTTGACTGTTTAATTACCTTAGGGTCCACATATAAGTCTGATCGTATAATACTTTGTCTGGCTTATTTCACTTACCACAATGTCCTCCAGTTTATCCACATTGTCACAATGGCAGGATTTACGTTCTCATGTCTGAGGAGTATTCCATTGTGTAGATAGACTATGTCTTCTTCGTCCACTCCTCTACAGATGGACCCTTAGGTGGTTTCTGTGTCCGGGCTGTGGGGAACCACGCTGCAGTGCCCACGGGATGCAGACACCCCTTTGGGGTCTGACGGCATTTCCCTCAGACACGCAGCCGGAAGTGGGATTGCTGGGTCACACGGGAGTCATGTTTGCGTTTTTGAGGAACCTCCGTACTGTTTCCTGTCACGGCTGTACCGATTTACATTCCCACCAACAGCGAACCACAGCTCTCTTTCATCTAAATCGGGACTGTTAACATCGATGCCATATTATTGCCAAACCCATAGTTCGTATTCAAATTTATCATTTACCTGAAAAACGTCCTTTGTAGTTACTTTTCAAAATTCTGAATCCCCATCCAGTCCAGCATCATGCATTGCATCTAGTGATCATGTCGCTTTAATTTTATTTAGTCTGGAACAGTTTCTCTACTTTTTTTTTCCTTGATTGTGATAGTTTTGAAGAATTTAGGCCAGTGGTTTTGTAAGATGGCTCTTATTTTGGGTTTGTGTGATCTTTCTTTATAATTAGATTTGGGTTATGCATTTTTAAGGGGAATACCACAGAATTGTGTCCCTCTTAGCACATTGCACCAGGAGAAACATGATGTCTGTTTGTCCCAGTATTGCATATGTCAGCTTTGATCATTTGCCTAAGGTGGAGTCTGCCAGATGTTTTCATTTACAGGAAAAAATTTTCCTCTTTTCCCTTTATAATTAGTGAGTAATTTCTGGGGAGATACTTTGAGGCTGTGTAAGTATCCTTTTCCTAATCACATTTCACCCTCCAGTTTTAATGACCATTCATAATTTTCTAACCCCATATTTTTTTCTACATGTATTATTTGCCATTTCCTTCTGGGGTTTCTCTTCTGCCCCTATTTTATTTCTTTATCCATTGTCAAGAACTGGGAATGGTCTGGGGCTATTCCCTACTCCCAAACTAATAAGTTAGCCTCTTCCTGTTTCTTAGATGCTGGCAGAGGTACAAGACTTTTGGGTCTGAGCCAAAGGATTTTACTATTCATGGCATGGCACACTGCATGAGCTTCATTGATTTGCATTGATTTCTCATGTCCCGACTCAGATCCCCTGGGGATGGCGCAGGTGGGCCTAGGTAGATTCTTGCATATGCAGTGGGTTGTGTTCTAGGAAAGGAGCACTGAGCTTTGGGTATTCACCAGTTTTCCAGCAGGTAGAAGCAAGCCTGCTCTTTGTCAGGGGGTGGGAAGACATGCCCTCATCCCTGAAGGTGGCCCACGGCACACACAGCCCTGAGCAAAGCTCAAGGAGAGAGTGGTCACAGCCTGCCTGGCACAGTGATCGAGAAGGTGTAGGGACAAGCAGGGTCCCTGGCTTATCGCCTCTCCCAGCATTCGTGTACATGTATCAGTGTGTGTTCATGGATTTTTATTTTAGTCGGTGGGTTGTTACCCATTCCCATCATTATTTATTTGGCCACTGCGATCCCCTACAAGATGGCTCCTATGTCCTTTTGATATATCACCATAATTCTTTGAGCATTTTCTTTCTAGCACAAGATGTTTCAGGCTGCATTGGTCTCCTACAGTTGCCATAGCAAAGAATTACAAACTGGTATTTTGTAGTTCAATACAAGAGAAATTTGCTCTCTCACAGTTTTGGAGACTCGAGGTCTGAAATCAAGTTCTAGCAGACCCATGCTCTCTTTGACGCCTCCAGGGAAGAATCCTCCTTTGCCTGGACCAGCTTCTGGTGGCCTCGGATATTCCTTAGCCTGTGGCAATGTAATTCCAGTCTCCATCTCTGTCTTCACGTGGCCCTCTACCCTGTCTCTCTGTGCAAATCCCCTCTCCTTTCATGTAGGCACCAGTCATTGGATTTAGGACTCCCCTCGGACCTCATTCTAACTTTTTCCCCTTCAGCTTCATCGATATATGATTGACATATAACAATGTATAAGTTTAAGGTACACAACATGTTGATTTGATATACTTGTACACTGCAAAATAATTACCACCATAGCTAATACCTCCATTAGGTCACATAATTACTATTTGCTTTTTTGTGTTGAGGATATTTAAGATCTACTCTCTTAGCAACTGTCAAGTATATAAAAAGGTTATCTACTCCCATCACCATACTGTACATCAGACTCCCCAGTACTTGTCTTGTAACTGGAAGTTTATGACGTTTGACCAATGTTTTCCCCTCTCCCTTCTTTTCCCAGTGAAGTTTGAAATCCTTGACATCCTGCAACTTAGGTCTAAATCAAGAGAGTGGAGGGAGCCTCTTTGCCATTGGTTCACTCTATGTAATATTTGCTGTATTTATTAGAGATGAATTTCTCAGACTTTGTTCACATTTGAGCTTTTCAGCTTGTAAGAGCTAAGAGTCCCGCTGGAGGACTGAAGCACTGGACATTTGCTGTCTGTTCCTGCTGTGCTCACACCTTGAAGGGCCGCAGGAATCCCTCACCCTGGGGAGCCTCCCCCCCACCCCCGTGTGGGGGCTCACACAGCATCTTGTCCTGAGGCCTTGGCTTTCTCTGCCCCAGGGTGGCAGCTGGGCACATCTTCAGCTGGAGGTCACCAAGTGTGACGGGAACAGTCATACGCTAACAGAGGGTTTTTACAACAGTAAAGGCACTGCACTAGAGGTAGTGTCTCTGACATTACAAAGAAATGCAAGTAATGCCATTTCTTTGTAATGTCAGAGAACTACTTAGCACAATGAATTTTTCCCACATACCCCCTTAGATGGCATGTGTGTGTCTAGTAGGCAGGGGGCGGAGGGAAGAAAGGACATTCATGATGGCTTTGCTGTACATGTGCACATGTGTGCTTGTAGTCTGTCTGCATGGAGGTATTCACAGGTGTCGTGACCACCTCTGTTTAGAGGCTTTGTCACTCTTTAACAGCTGACACTAATTCCTGCCTGTGATCACCCTTCCTCCCCTCTGAGTCACCATCTGGGCTCTGGAGAATCAATTGCTTCTAATGGTTCAGAACCCTCTTGGTTGTACCCTGACTCCCTAGAGTGGTTGCATATCTGAAAACCTCTGAGCAACATGTCACGGTTCTCAGTCAGTGGGACTTGCACTTGCATTCACGTTTTGTCTCCTTATGAGGAACAGCCTTACCTTCAACAATTCTGTCACTGTTGGCCTGTTGGAAAACAGAGCTCAACTGTCCTCAGCTACCAACTCTAGTACTTAGTATCCCCTTTCTCAACCACAAAACAGAAATATAAAACCTAAGCCCATCACTAGTACAACTTCTGACATAAAATAATCGATCATAGTTTCTTTCCCATATATTACTTTCAAGACATACTGACGTAGCCTGAGTGACTTTGGAAGAACTTGGAAATTCTATGAGCAATGTTCTATCACACTTTAGAAGCAGTTAGACGTCTTTGAGGACTCAAACCAATGGGAAACAGCACAGGTCTCCCCTCTCAGAGTGGGGAACCCTGGGAAGATGTGCCCTGACTTCTTCTCAGATCCAAACAAATCTGTGCAAATGACAGTTCCAACAAAATGGCTTGGTGTCAAATGAGAAAAACCACAAAGAAATCTCAGAGAAGGTGAGTGTGTGCAACCTCTATGGACTTGGTCTAGTTCCCCCTCAATTTGTCAGCTGTGCTCATGTTTGTGACACAACTGCTTATTTCAGAGCTGGGACTGCTTATCATTTCTTGGATCTCTACTAATCCTATAATGCTGTGCTGAACTGCCAGAGACATCCTTATGAGGAGTTAGAGCCAGCCGACACTGCATTGCTTGCATTTCCTCCATGACATTGAAACAGTGGGGTGTACTTTTTCTCATCTCTACCAGAATGGCCATGTCCTGCAAGCCATCCAAAACCTTGAAATTCTTGGAAATACAGTTCTGACTCATTGCATTTTTCTGGACACAACTTTTTTCCTGCAATGTTTTGTCCAGCAAAAATGAGATTGGAAGGAATCAGTTTCTCAGCTCAGTAAGCAAGCATGGACGGCAAGTACTGATTTTCATGAATAGGTGAGCTACTGGATGGCAGACCTTCCCTTCAATCATCAGTGAACAAAACAGGAGGCTGCAGGAGGAGAAGGTGCAAGAGTGGGGCTGAAAGCACAGAGTCCCCAAGACACACAATGGGAGCCATGAGGGTTCTGTTGGTGACAATTAGATCACCATCGTTAATACTTCTTTCTCCTAGAGGCTATCAAGGCAGAACAAGGACAAAGAAATGGGTTGCCCTCTGATCCTAACTAGTACCTGTTATACCCTCTACAGCAGCGGTTCTCACCTGGGTGTGGGTAGGCTACTATTCTGATGCACTGTGGGAAAGGGAAGTGTGATTAGAGCCAGGAACTGTGCATAACCCAGAGTTTTCCCCATGTTTAGGTAACGACGTTGACAACCTGGTCCAGTCCATAGAAGAGTCCCATGCAAATGTGTGTCAGAGCAAAGAGTGCGTCACTAGTACTGGAAGCAACTCAACATCCCTGAAGTTCAAGACCCCATAAACTTCATCAAGCCTTTACAAAGTTTGGTCCAATATTGCAAACACTGTCCAAAAGGAAATACAACTCACCCAGTGGTTTTCCTTCCTCCTGACAACATATGCAAGTGTAGAAAAAGCCACTTACTCTTTCAACATAGGATAACTTTTCCATTTTTATCAATTCAAGCTGTCTCCAGGTCCCTATAAGAAATCATGAGCACTTTGTAGCAGATGACAGTTCAAAAAAATATTATCTGCGAAGTGTCACTGAACTGTGGCCTTTGGATCTTCTGCTCCAGTTCCACGGTCAGACTCTCCAGTTGTGCTTTTTGCTTCTTTGTAATTTGGGGCTCTCCTCCTCGCTGGACAGCTTAGAGACAAGCTGTTCTTGGTCTTGGATTTGATGTCTTAATAGACTGACCTCTTGCTCCCTCTTCTTGAGTTTGTCTTTGCCATCCTCTACTTCTTGAATGAGGCCATTCACAGAAGATTGCAAAGTAATGTAATTCCTTTTGGCCTGGTCAAGGCCTTGCAGCAGCTGACACTTCTCAAGCTGAAGATAAGCTATTTGAGCACTCAGACCCTGTTCTCTGGCCTTCCACGTCCCATGGTCATCACCCAAGGCAGGCTGTTTGTCCTTCAGGTCTTTCAGTTGTGCCTGAAGCTTCTCCTCAACAATTTTGGATTCTTCTTTCAGCGTAATGTTTTCCTGCTATTTTTTGCAACGGATTTTCAAATGGAGATTTTCATATTTCTAATTCAGATACTCACCCTGTTCTTTCTGTAAATCTTTTGTCAGATTTTCTTTTTTTGACCTTATGTTGCCAAGATCTTTTTCCAGATCTCTAAGACTTGGGGCCATCTCCTCTATCTTTGCTTTTAACTTCTGTACCCCTGCTTTGGTGTTCTCTGCCTCCTGAGGCACATGCTCATGGGTTTTTGGAACTTCTTTAGTTCTTTCTCAAGGTTCTCAACTCTATCCCTGTGCACATCTGCCTGCCACTTACTTTCATGCGGTTTTCCTAAGACTTGCATCTGCTTCTTTTCATCATCATCTATTTGAACTTCCAGCTTTTTGATCTTATGTCTCAGCCAGTGCACTCCCTGCATTGGGAAGCCCAGGCTCTGGTCCTGGATCTTCCCGCTTCCAGGGTCCTCGCACAAGGCTGCCACCTCCTTCATCAGCTCTTTCAGTTTTGTTTTAAGCATTTCCACTGCAGCTTTAGATTCTTCTTGCATCTGCCTATTTTCTTACTTCTTTGTTTCTAAGAGACGTTGAAGTGAAGAGAGTAACATGTCCAATTCAGACATTTTACCCTGTCTTGCAGCTGCTGGGTCAGATTTTCTTTTTCAGACATAATCGTGACAAGGTCCAATTCTGAAGGTTTCACGTGTTCTGTTATCAATTCTGTTGTGTTTTTAGGGTTTCCACCTCTGCTTCAGAATACTCAGCATGAAGAAGCACCATCTCTTGGTTTTTTCCAGCCATCTGCAATTGGCTTTCAAGTTTCTCAACTTTATCCTGAGATGAATCATTCTTACTCTCACTTTCTTTCAGTTTCTCCAAGACGTTCTTCTCGTCAGCCTTCATGCTGACCCTCAGTGTCTCCATGTCATTTCTCAGCTGATGCTGCTCATCTTGCACTGAGCTCAGCCTCACAGAAACCTTGCCTTTTGTCATTCTTGCAGCCTCCAAGGCTTTAGGACAGTCAGGTTTTCCTCTTCCATCATGTACCTTGTTCCACAGGCTTTTGGATTCCCTCACAAGCTATTCTCTCATTATTCAACTGTCTGAATTGGTTTTTCAGTCCATTTTACCCCCAAAGACAGTGCCTGTGAGTCCTCTTCCAAACTCTGCAGCTGCTCCTGGAGGGGGGCTTTCTCTTTTAACATCTTGCTTACATCAGAGGACAAAGTCTGAAGGAGCTGTGTCTTTTTTTTTCACCTCAGTTTCCACGGTGTCAATGTGATACAGATACTCTCCTTGATGAAACTCCAACTCTCCTATTTTCTCCTTCATGTTTTTACACTTCAGGTGCAGTTCCTTATTTTCTGTTGACAAAATATCTAACTCTCCATGAAGCTGGTTTCTCTCACTTGTGACAACAGAGAGTTTCCTAAAGACAGTTTATGACTTCCTGTTTATTTTCATTGTCTTTTTCTAAAAGTAGCTTCTCTGTTTGAACTATCCCTAAGTCAGCTTCCACAGAGTACGCACAGTACTCAATGCTGCCTTTCTCAGACTTGTTCCTCTCCAGCTCATTTTCCACATTGAGAAATCTCTCTCTCCAATTTTTGTTCATCTTGGCTACATTATCTTCAGTAACTTCAGGTGAAAATTTAGCTGTGCCCATTTCTAAACTAGAGTTGAGGTCTGCTGAAATTTCACCTCTCTGATAGAAGTCTGGGTTATCACAAGGAAATCATTCCAGTTTTCTCATTAAATCTGTTTTATTCTTTCTGAAGTTCCTCAACTGTTTTCCCCAATTCTCTGCATGTTTCAATCTTGGTAGTTAGTTCTCCTTCCTGTAAATTGAGTTTTGAGTCTAACGCTTTCATTTCACTTAGCAAAATTTCAACATTTTTGTCACGTTCCTCTATGGTGCGAAGTAATCTCAAATTCTCATTTGATGCCTCTTTTACCTGCAGTTGGAGATTCTGAATGGTTACGTGAGTCTCTAGAAAATCCACAGGTACAGAAGCATTAGTACCAGAAAGTGACAGTTCAGAAATGCACCCTGCCAAGTCCTGGGCTTGGTCTTTCACTAGGAAATCACAACTCTTTTCTGGGGACTGCTCCTGAGAACCTTCTCCCACTAGCATGACTGCCACAGTCTTGGTGACTTTTTCCATTTCTGGGTAAGGTCCTGCTGGACATCTCTGTCACAGATCGGATGAAGATCCTGCTTGGGTGTTCTGTCTTTGCTTTTCAAAGCACATTCCTCTGAACCGTTTGTGTCACAGCTGTTCCTTGTGCCCTGGAGAGCCTGTGGTTGTAATATATAATGAGAGCGCATTTTATTTTTCAGGATAATCAGAAAAGATTCAATAGGCTTATAATTGCTTTGTAGACACTGGCTTCTTGCCTCTGCTAAGTCCATCTCTTCAAATGACATAGTTCCTACCACATTCTCCCCTCTCCATCCCAATGTCAACACAGTTAAACAAACATTCAGGAGGTATCCCGTCTGGGCAAGGCCCTGGCAAGGTGTTTGTCATGAAGAAAAAACCCTCTAGTTGGTTGATCCTCTACACTGGCACACACTTAAATTTCAAATGGTTTTTCTCTCTAGAAATAGTCCAGGTAGCCTAAATATAAGTTTTCCTTTGTGATTATCAGACATGAGGCTAACCAATTCCCCATAGAATGCTCTGCTTCCATGTTAGCAGTTCTGATATTCTTCAATAGGAGAAGGTGGTGAGGTGTCACGACCAGATTGGCAGCCCAAGGACTTAAGCCTGCACTTACTACCTGGATTCTGAGAGAAACCATATGTCTGGACGTTACCTTCCTGTCATCTGTCAAACAGGGGTCAGCGGCTGTGACTACCCCTGCTGCCTCCTCATCACCTGCCATTTGCATCCTACGATGGCAGATGGAGGGAATGAAGTGATGCTCCTCGACTCTACAGCATTAGCAGTTTAGCTGGTAGACTACAAGGACAAAGTCATTAGTAACTAAGCAATTTCACATTCAATAAAGAAAGGGAGTTCTTTTTAAACAACTGATATCAAATCACAGATTTGTATCAGGGTAAATTGTTAGAAACTGATTTGGTAATCTGTAATAAACTCTTACATTTGTTGCATGACTGTATCTCTGTAACATTAAAAATAGGTGGAGAAGGCTAGAGATGGTAACATTCACATCACATTCCCATTCCTAAGCTCTAATGGAATATGTAAGTGTGATTTATTAACTCGCAAAAATGAAAACCTACAACATAGACACCCTGAAGACAACACTTCTGACTCCATAATATAATTTTGTCCAGGAGACTTCAAAAAATATCTTCAGAAAGGTCCCATATTAAGAGTATTTAAATGTAATCGCTGTAGAAATTTACCTCCCACAAAAGGTTTACTGATATTCCTAAAGTTCTTTTTTAATTAAGAATAATTTTATTACATATCCATTATATCATCTACCTTTTGAAAATATTTGTTATTTAATGTTTGCAGTAGTTTTTGAATTTGTGACTAAGCCACATTCATTTTATTCATTCATTTATTTATTTTTTCTTTTTTTAAATTGATGTTCGAATACAGTTGTCTCCATTTTCCCATCACCACTTCCTCCTCCAGTACCCATGCCCACCTCCCACTCTCAGTCTCACCCCCCGCTTGGCTCCATCCATGGGTCCTTCATACATGTACATTTGAAGTTCTGGTTTGTATTTTTTAAGAATCTCTACAATATATTTTTATGCCCTTAACCGTTACTCTACATTTGACTTATTTACACTCAAATGTCCTGTAGAAAGAAAGCATGAGAAACAAATTTTCTTGTTATCAGAGAGAAACTTGGGAAAGAACGTTCTTTTCTAAAATTGTGAATATTGTTGGATCAAGGCTCCAAAGAGGGCATCACATATAACTCCTTTATTTCAAGGAAGGAAGAATGGAAATATAACCAATGGATGAGGAACTTCATTTTCTCAACATAAGAAAAATGCACCAGCTGTATGTCAAGCAGATTTTTCTCTACCGCTGTTGTAGCCTATATGAGAGCACTTTCTCAACTGCACACTGCTATAAGGCCTATAATTAACTTACTTTTGCCTGCAAGCCTTTCACCCCTGCCTCTAATCTTTGACTTCTTATATTTTTCTATTCCATCTTCATATTTGGAACTTAATCACAGAGAAGGAGCTACAGATTTACTTTGATCATTGACTTTCTCAACTCACAGATCAATCATTACAATAGGTAGTTCAGAAATAAGTATCTTAGTACAGCAGAAAGAACACGTCAGAGCAACAGATATTGGTGAAAATCTTCAAATATCAAAATCCATGGAATCACAGTTGTTTTGAATGTTCAGAAATTGAATTCTTTTTGAACCACACCACAGAAAGATAAAGTGAATAGTGTAGATTGGCCAATAAGTCTGCTGCTTTGAATGTGTTTCTGGAGAAATTCAGGAAAGGCTGGCAAGAGGAAAGACAGTGAAGTCATTAAGGCCCCTGAAAATGGTCACAAGAAAGTTTTGTGGTGGGATGCATTTTCCTAAGACATGAACTAACAACTTGGTCCTAACAACTGGTCCCAACAACTTGGTGGAATTTCTAAATGTTAGTAAAAAAAAAAAATTCAGTGAAAAGTATAGTTTTACTAACCTGATGGCTCAATAGAGTTCAACAGATTTACCCATGTACAGGTTACAGCAAGTGGTTGCATTTTTTGAGTGCCCACATTAGAAATTGAACTCAAAGCTGAATTAATTCATTTCTTTGGCAGAACTGAAATCTCAGTAGAAGAACTATGGACATGAAGGGGAAAACTCCTTCCCGCTGTAGAACTGACTTGGTGTTATTGGAGTTGTAAACAGTTTTTGTGGTGTGTTACATGCACTCCCAGAGACATCTGCAGGCCGTGCAGCTTTCTGGCTTCTTTCAAGTTCAGATTTATAGCTGTTAGAGAAGGACACAAGAGCATGGCAAATCAAAGCAAAAGTGACAGAACAGCAACACCATACTGTTCCCAGAGAGGTATAAGCTTACGAAATTCAACATGTCAGAACTTTTACCACTTCATTTACCCAATACCCATGTGACAGACATAAACTCAGTGACCTGTCTTTAAAGGGACTTGGACTATATAGGAAAACAGACATAAACCACTAATTACAATGTCATGTAGGTGATAATGAACATCTATAATAACCACACAGAGTCCAAGAAAGAGTTGGGATGTTGGGGATATATTCCAAATAAACTTTATATGCTAAGCCAAATAGAGATACAGGGATATAAAAGAACCCAGAACTTCAGAAACATAGGAGAAAAACTAATCCCTGAAGCATGGGTTTAAAAAGTCACAAAACTAGATGGCATTCCTTATGAAGTCATAACAGAGCACAGACTTGATCTCTGTACCACGTATTTTATGACATTTTATTTACTTATGTATGTATTTATTTTGTGTGTGTGTGCAGGTAACAGTTTAAAACATATAAAAATCAAGTTAACAATGCATAAATATATGGCTCAATACAAAGAAATAGTTAAAGTAAGCTATGTATTATATATATGTACAGAATATCCCTACCATTGAAGTTCTGAACACCTTTCAGAATCAAACAACCTAGAAGAATAATTGATTCTTGCAAGTCGTAATGTCTGACTTTAGCTTAACACAGAAATATAATGAACACCCTATTGGAATGGCTAACGTGCACCATTCCCTTTGGCATACATGCAGTCCTCCGAGGAGATAGTGAAGACAGTGCCTGAGTGTCCCAGCTACCAGTCTGGATCAATGTTTCTTTAACTTTTTGCTCATCGGACTCACATACAGTCCCATTTTCTGGCATTTTGGGTTGTTTTTTCCTTTTAAATTTCTTGTTGTCCTTCCTTTGGTTGTGTGAGGAGGCAAGGTGTGCCTTGCTTCCTGTTCTTACATCATGGACCGAAGTTTTGCAGATGAATTCTGAGAGGCCTTGCAAAATTGGTGTTTCTTTCCCTCCTGCAAAATTCATCTTTTAACCCCCCTTCCCTATTCTTTAATTAAAAAATTCATTTAATTTTAAATATTAAATAAAACTATATGCTGCCATTATTTGCTTTATAAACAATTGTTTCTCCTTGCTGTTAGGTAGAAAAACACAAACCACTAACACTGAAAAAGCACTAAAATAAACTGTGTTTTACTACATTTAACTACATGAGGTTGCCAAAATTCAACAGTTTTAGATCAACTTTTGAGGTGCTCCAACCGAACTTGGTGGAGACGTTCCTGAAACAGAATCAGTGGCTACTGGTGGGGAAAAGAAGCTCCTGCCTGTTGTAGACCATTCAGCCTGATTTCAGGAGTTGTAACCCTCACCCCATGGTGGGCTGTGTAAGAGCCTAGGGACCCACTTCTTCATGGTCTGTTCTGTCGAGAGGACATGAGCTACTAAGGAGACAAAGTTTATCTCCCTGGCAGGAGTGCTGCTTCTGCCTCATCCATCTCTGGCCTCAACTCTTGGTCAATAGTCAATGACGGGTAAGATTCCTCATGGGAAGGGCAACCTAAGCCATAGATGACCACTTGGGAGGTCCACATGGAAGGACTTCGGGGGCTGCAGCAAAGAGGGGGTGATGGAACCTCACCCCCCAGCTATTCTGACATAGCCCCAGTCCCCATTTCCATCTGGGAGATGTCTTCTGCTTCCTGAGCCTAATCAGCTTAAAGCCTGAAACTATGATGGAGAGCGGTGCAGCCCTGTGCAGGCCAGAGCGGTTCCCGGAGTGATGGGGTATAAGAAAGAATTCCTAAAGTCCTGTGAAACCTGCTTTGTTTAGAATGCACTCATTTAAATGATAAGGGTCCGAGGAGAAAATGAGTATGTCTCCCAAAGTTTTGCAACCCCCTCTCTTGACAGACACTGACTCAGATTAAGCCCTCAGATTTCCTTGACATGTTAAACCTGTATTCCTGTGTATTTGAATCCAATAAAAGCCTAGTGAGGAAGGGGCTCTGAGTCATTCTCCTCTGAGAGTTTGACCACCTCTCATCCCCAAGCAGATCATGTCTCGGTAGTTTTATTTTCATCTGTGACAGATGGAGGTGGGGGGGGGGCGCTCTGTGGGTGGTGCCTCCACTCCACCTGCCCTTCATCAGTGAGAATTTCAAAACTACACTCTACAGTTTTTGTAGTCTCGTTTTCATACTCTTTAACAGTTTTTAAACTAAAGGAAAGAACACTCTTAATAGTTGTTATAGTCTAAAGTTTATAGAGTTTATAAACTTTTAGGAACATCTATATCCACATTAGAAAATAAGAATATTTCAAACTGAATGTGCTACAGGGGTCTCCTAACCCTGTGAGGATGGTGGCAATGGATAACAACGATACCAGTAATGCTGACATTTAACAGTTGCTCTGAGCCATGTACAGCCCTGCGCATTGTAAAACTGCCAATGTATTGCAAAATGGCACTTTGCAATGAAATACAGGAATGTATGCAAAAGTGTCCTGTCCTAAAATGTTAAAAATACAAACATTTCTGTCTAACTTATGAAAACTAATATTTCTATAACCAACAGCCAAGATATGCTTTCAAAAGAAATGAATATTTCAGACTTCTGGCCAAGATGGAGGCGTAGGCGGACACACTGTGCCTCCTCTTACAACCAAAATTAAGAGCAACAAATATTTAGGAACAAGAAAACAACAGAACTTATAGAAAATTGAACTGTACGGAAGTCCAACAACCATTCATCCAGACCGGTAAGAGGGGCGGAGTCGCGGCAGGAAAAAGTGGAGGTGAGGACCCAGGAAAGCAAGCAGCAGCTGGCAGTTCCCAGGTGCACCGGCAGCGGCTGGCGGTCCCCGGGCCCACAGGCAGCAGCTGGTGGACCCCGGGCACAGGGGGGCAACTGTGCAGACCCAGTGAGGCCGCACAAGGCGGCTGGCTGACCAGGTGGTCCCACATTCACGCGTGCAGACGGTCCAGGCAAAGGGGAAGTAGCGGAAGGGACTGAATCCAGGAGGGAGTGGAGCAGGCGCCATTGTTCCCTCTCAGACCCTGCCTCCACCTATAGCATCACAATCCAGCAACTGGGCTGCCCCGCCCTGAGGAACACCTAAGGCTCCACCCCTTACTACGTAATAGCCGCGACCAGACTAAAACCAAACCAAAACAAACAACAACAACAAAAAACCCACCAAAAATGGCTCAAACCAGAGAACAAATAAAAGCCCCAGAGCCAATTCTTCTAAGTGACCAAGAGATAGCCAACCTATCAGATGCACAGTTCAAAGCACTGGTCATCAAAATGCTCACAGAATTGGTTGATTTTGCTCACAAATTTGATGAAAAAATGCAGGCTACAATACGTGAAATGAAGGAAGATGCATGGGGAACTGATAGAGATGGAAGGAAAACTGGGACTCAAATCAATGGAGTGGACCAGAAGGAAGAAACTAACAACCAAACAGAAAATGAGGAAGAAACAAGAATTCAAAAAAATGAGGAGAGGCTTAGGAACCTCCGGGACATCGTTAAACGTCCCAACATCCGAATTATAGGGGTCCCAGAAGGGGAAAAAGAAGAGCAACAAGTGGAAAACTTATTTCAACAAATAATAAAGGAGAACTTCCCCAATCTGGCAAAGGAAATAGACTACCAGTGATAGGACTGCAGTGACAGGACTCAAGCATGTCACAATTATTGTCCTTAGGTCATTTTTTTCCCCAGTGGGGAAAAAAATTGCATTGCATAATAATTACATCATTCAAGGAAAACATTAATGCATCTCATGAATGTACACACAGATATCCCTTTAAAGACCTTCAAACAATTACGTCTTAAGTTCCTGTTCCAATTTCTCTATTCGTTTTCTGGCTGACCTCAGTTGTCCTTCTTGGATATTCACTTGTGACTCCTTGACTTGACGTTCGTGAGAAATCTTCTGCTTAGCCTTCTCCGGGTTTTCACATATTTCCATCAAGCTTCAATTCTCCCTCTGAAAGGTTGTGGCATCTGTTTCTTCATTCTCAACCTTGAGGGGGTTGTTCAAAAGGAAAGACTTCTCTTCGTGAATTTACCACATATTCTTTGTAAAACTGAGCTTATCTTGGATGAGCCATTTTCTGAGAGAGGGCTGTAATCACCCAGATATCAATGCCTGCTGAGTGCAGATATTTCTAGGACCTCACTTTAAAGTCTCTAGAGAGTAAAGTTCTACAAAGTCATGTATTGTTTATCTTGGCTGAGGTCTACACATACCCATCCTAGAAACAGAGGTTTTAGTATGCTTTCAAGAATTCAGAAATAAATACAAATGAAAATAAGCCTTGTAAATCTCCCTTCACAGCTCTTTCTCCAGTTGGACTGCTAAAGGCAGTATGTGTAAGGAATTGGAAAGTCCTCCCACTAGCAAAGACCTTCTAGAAGCAGTGACTGTATCGCTACTATACTGGTTCATGAAGTGGTAAGAAGAACGCACTGTTGAAGTTTTCCTGTACCAGTCCTGAAGAGATGAGGTCTGGGAATCTCAAAGTGAGAAGCGCACTCTCAAAAAGTGACAGCCATTTAGACCCCAAAGTGTTCTATATTGTCCCCTCCACAATACTAGCAGGTAAGCAGAAAGGAGGACAGAGGATGAAGAACATGAGGTAGTGAAAATGTCTCAAAAAAGACCCTGTCTGATGTGACTCAGTTGGTTGGGCATTATCCCATGAAGCAAAAGGTTCAATTCCTGGTCAGGAGGGTACATGCCTGGGTTTTGCCTTCAGTCCCTGGTCAGGGTGCATACAGCAGACAAACAATCTATATTTATCTCTCAAAACAATGTTTCCCGCTATTTCTTCCTCCCTTCCTTTCTCTGTAAAACTCAATAAATAACATCTTTTAAAAAAATATCCAAAAAAGAGACAGATCGTTACCACGTAAGGGTAGCAAACCATTTTTCCCTAAGTTGAACAGGCCAAGGTGAAATAATTCCCGCAAACAATGGGTGGACTGTGGTACTTTCAGGGCTACCTTCTGTGTTTGCTTTTGCAGCACGGCCTCCAGAGTTTCCAGTTGAAACTGCCTTTGTGGCCTCTCTTTCTTCAGCTTGTCCAGCTGGCCTTCGATCTCTTGAGTTTTCTGTGGAGCTCTGGTAGGCAGGCCTTCTTTCCAGTCTCCCACCACCCAGCTCATTTGCTCTCTTTTGGTTGTCATTCAAACAGCTGGGAATAAACTGAAAAGAATAACCAGACTATTAGTCTTAACTAGAGAACAAGGACACTGAAAAGTCTCAGAGACTACTGAGCCTACAGAACCATTTCTAACATCAAGTTTGAAAAGTCCTTATTTCAAAACATAACAAAGCATGCATGACATCTGTCTTTCGATCCTCTGAATGGTGACTACCAATAACACTGATTGGGAAGTATATCTTATCCTACTTGGGCATACCCTTGCTTTCTGTTTTCCTTATTTCCCATTTTTGACTTCTTAGAGGGCTACCTGCTCTCTACTGATCAGTTTGTTTCCATTACATAAAATATGACTATTTGGCCATGAGGTTTTGGGTGAAATAGGTCCTATAAACAGATAAAATGCACAAGCTAATTTGTAAACACTCTGCTTTCCCCTTTTCATGTTCTTAATTCCCACTGCCTCTTTGTTGCTCTTGCCCTGGGAGGTCCACAACCTGGTCACATCTCCTGGTCCTAGTCTCTCGTGACACAAGAACAGCCTAACCTTCCGGTAGCTTTCATTTGTTGAATTAATCCATGAATGAACAAAGCTATTACTACAATTAGTACTATAATCACTGCAAAATGCAGGGAAGTCTGGCTGCTCACAGACCTTGACCAGGAAACAGGTACATATCCTCAGTGATTCCAACCCCAGCTCAGTTGTCTACAAGATCTGTGACCTGGGGCATGCTATTCAAGTGCTCTGTGCCTTGGTTTCCTCATTTTCACAATGGGAGATAATTATGGCGGCAACTACCTGAAGCCTCAGAACACTTTCCCAGCTCTCTCTTTCAGCCTATGGTACTAAGAGGCAAGTGACCTTCTTCCTTCTCAGCTACATCTTAGGACATTTAAATAAGCTGGGAGGAAAAGCAAGGCAATTGCTCTTTATTCGTTAGCTTTTAGCATTCAATTGCCAAAAGATCGCTCATTTTCCAGTTATTTTGGCAATGGGGGTGAGAATGAAGTCCCTCAATGAAGTCCATAGCCACTTTAGTGGTTTGCATGAGTCACCTTTTCAATGAAATTTGTTATCAGAACAACTACTAAATAGTAGATGAAAGTACTTAGAATGGTAACAAGGATTGGATTCTTATTTATCACTAATACTGTTTCACATACACAAACAAGCCTCTGTTAGTAGCCATGGTGATTTACCTTGAATGAGCCACCACCCCCACACTTACATATTGATCTCATAAGTTCAGAACATTTCCAGTAGGTTTTCTCCAAAGCAAGGCACAGTGGAATACTCTGATGAAATCCCAGTTTTAGTACGAATGAAAATGTCACGTCCTCCCCTTCCAAACACTCAGTAAGACGTGGGTGAGCTCACTACATACCCCACAGTGAGGTCAGAGCCATGGGGCCCAGGCATGGCCATCCCCAGCTGGAGGGGAGGGTCTCTCATACATGAATCGTGTATCCCCATCCTGCCACCTTTTCATAACTCCCTTACGTATGTGCCATTTTGAGGAAAGTGATAGTTTTCCTTGGCCATATGTTAATGTTTACTTTCTTTGGAAGAGAAGTTGGCTAAGAAAGGACAACTCCTCCCAAGTATAGGGGAGTTTTCTCAAATTGACATTTCTAGAGTACTTGCTTTCTACATTAACATTGGTGCCAATGGCTTTGCTGGCTGCAAATCAATGAAGACAAGTATTTGATCATATGTAAAACATACATAAACCCATTTGAACATCATTTTCTCCCTCTGTATGATTTTGAAATATTAGGAATTTAGAAGTTAGAACCAGTTTATATGCACTAACAGGTCTTGGAGGAAAGTGCTATGTTAGCCAAAAGTGGTGTTTCCATGCTGAGGATCCCTTTTTAAAATGTTAATTTTGATTTCCTGATTTGATGATGTCACAATGTTGTTGAAAGTTTATGCCAAGTATCGTTGAATTTGAATGATTGTTAAAATTAAATAATACAGAAAAATGTTTTAATAATGCTCTGTCAGGAAAACTAGCTACAGCCCTGATTGGTGTGGTCCAGTGGGTTAGACATCTTCCTGCAAACCAAAGGTCGTGCATCAATGCTTCTCACCCTCTCTTTCTCCCTCCCTTCCCCGCTCTCTAACAGATACATACATACATACACACATACATACATACATTCTTTAGAAAAGAATACTTTCCCATTTTCAGTGTGTTCTATAATTTAAAAAAACCAGGCCCTTTGTCTTTATCAATAAGGCGGTATTCATTTAAAATTCTGTGCGAAGTACAGGAAAACATCAAATGAGAACAAAGGCTGCTTTACTCTGACTATGGAAGATATTTAAGAAGCTCAGCCTAAAACATCTTACGCAACTGTATATTTCAGCACTTAGCAAAGAATAGGAGCTTCTTAAATAGTTTACGTTGATGTTAACATGAACTATGTACATATGAAAGAATAACTAACATGAGTCCATATACATCTGTATGTAGTCTATAATAACTATAAGTTTACACAAATCCCATGTCTGTGTTTCTAAGAGGTTTGTAGAAAAGCTGAGAAGAAGAACCACTCTCGTTAATTGGAAAAAACATCACACAGATTTGTGCTGATTTTCTAGAACATATGGGGCTGCCTTGGCTATTGGGTGGGAGTAGGTGGCTCCTGGCCTGAGGAGGGGCCCTACGCATCCATCTTCCCACCTTTTGTCAGAAGAGAGGCAATGAGATCAATGCACACGTCAAGTCTTTCTCTCTCTCTTTTCCAATAAGGTCCACGGAGCTACGATACTTGGTTTCATAACTTGGTTATAGTTTTTGCTTACTGAGCTTTCTTCTCTTTCCTCACCTAGTCTACTGTGGTGAACTTTTCAGCTATTTGAATGGAATCATTGTAGCTGAAACAAATGGTTGAGAAAATGGAATTATTAGGACTGACTAGTAATTTCATGCCTTATACAGAGCTGACCTTCACACTCAGGTCACCTGACTCAAATTCAGCTCATGGGCCATCACTTTGTGCATGTGTCTCCATTTGCACAGTTATGCATACATTTCGTGAAATTTAAAAATCAATATCAGCAGCGTTGTTCACAGTGAATGAAGTCTTTGATTATATTTACGGTTACTTGTTTTTAGGGAAGATACCTTCTACTTCATCAACAGCAAACATATCTCCCATGTTTGGAATTTGTGTATTGTGTTTTCTCCACGAAATGTCTCTTAACTTACTCTGATAGGCTTAAATACCAAATCTGGTACAAATAAAAATGTCATTTTCTCCCCTATATTGTAAACATTTTAGTCAATATCCTTCCAGATCTAAAAAAAATAAAATCTGTGTATGTCCCACCCAAAACGGAGGAATGACTGACAGCATGTGGTAGTGGCTAATGCTTAACCTCAGCATTTCCTTGCCCCTCATGAAATGTGGGTCTGCATCTAAATGTGTGTGTGTGTCTGTGTATAAAATAATACTATATATATGATTATACTATACACATAATTACACACACACACACACACACACATATCATAAATTCTTTGTATCAGTATAAAATGAAAGTGATTTCCTCCAGGGAATGTTCGGATGGAAATGGGATGTGAAAACAGAAAACCCAGCTTTAATTATATACCTCAATATTGCTGAGAACATGCATTTTTGAAATATATTTCTGTGTAAACGTTTTACTATTAAGCTTTTAATATTATTACTTGGTACTGATACTAAATTAACCAGAACAGTAGAATGAATTCCCAAGTTCCCACTGTTCGGCTTCAACAATTACAAACAGATTGCCAACCTTGTGTCATCTATATTCATCTCCCCCCTGCTATCTTACCGGGAAGCTAAACCCAGATGCAACCTTTCCCTGACAAATATCTCAGTATTTAATTTTAAAGAGAAGAGAACTCTTTATTTTTAACACGAACACATGATCAATGACTGCATCTAAAATATTTCATCACGAAGGAATTGATCAATGTTCAAAGGCCCTCAGCAATGGCATTGGCAGCTTTTTTGATATTAGAGTTGGTTTCTTTGAATTAGTGGTGCTTTCTCACAGTGAAAAACTTAATTTAAAAAATAAATAAAGAGCCCAATGGAACTTTAAGTAAAGAAAGCATCTAGTAAATATATCAGATGCAAGATTAGATTGAGGAGAGCCCCTAGGAAGCATCAGCAAAGAATAGGCTAAATAATAAAAAGGAAATGAAAAGAAACCTGAGGAATCAGGTAAGTCTTAGAAGAGTGAAAAGAAATTGGAGGGGGCCAATCCTTCAAGTGGTACTGACCATGAATTTCCCAAGGTCACACAGCTAGTCAATAGCAAAGATGGGAGGTCAGCCCAGGCGATCTAGCAGGAGCATAGAGCCTTAGCTATCATTCGCTGTCCTAGATCTACTCTGTCAGGTGCCAGTCTGGAGGTGGAGAGTTCAGTGAGGGATACGGCCTAAAGTGGGGAAATGATGAAATAAGTAAAAAGAGGGTCAGTTCAGGAACTGAGCAAGACTGTGGGTCAAGAGTGGGGATAAGTCTACATGTGTCCACTCAGTGTAACTAAGGTCCTTTAAAACAAACTTCAAACCCCCCAAACACAGAAACCACATCTAAAAATAGCACCCAAAACAGACAAATTGCTTCATTTCTTTATTCCTCAGTTTCTTCATCTGTCAATGGGGACTGTCACCCCTACCTCCTAGGGCTGTTATGAAGATTAAATAACATAATACATGTAACATTCTGAGCACAGGAAAATAACCACATATGCACACATAAAAAATAAAATATTTCGTTTATTCAAACACAGAATAATACTTGTTGGTGATATTTTATGCACCTGGCAGTAGCATATACAGGTGAACCAAACAACCAAAAATCTCTACTGTGATGGAGCTCCCTCCTATGTCAGGGAAAGAGCAGGAGCTGGGGTTTTACCTGGGGAGCCTGCAGGGACTTCTGAATCTTTAATCTTAATCGTGTTTTGTCCAAAGTTGAAGAGAGAAGTGGCTTTTGTATTTTTCGGGGTTTTTTGGGGGTGGGGGGAAGAGTCCAGCCTAGGCTCCAGGATCCGATTTTACTGCTCTGTGACCCTTGGTGGGATCTGTAATTTCTTCATGCCGCACTTTCCTTATGCAGGTAATGGAGATAACACCAGAGCACAAAGTGCTTTCCATACTTCCTGGGCCACAGAGAGGTGCTCCCTAGTTTTTTCTGGAAATCCAGCAAGTCCACATTGCAGCTATCCAGCTATTTCTTTGCAAGTTTGAGAAACTGATCTTACTTTCCTTGAACCTCCCCCTTCTATCCCTTTGGAGTCTCCTCTACTCTGGATGCTTTTGGAGATGATCAAATGCTCAGGAAGTCAGTCACCACAGATTTGCACCTCATGGGCACAACAGGTGCTGCTTTGGGGTTTCCGGTTCCCTTCTCCAAGAGGTCCGGAATTGCGCTATGAGTTGTGGACAGTGAAGTAATTGGGAACAGTATCTTGTGCAAGGATGACTTCAAATACCCTTTCCAACCTAGGACAGGTTGAAAAGACTGGGCTTGAGTCCTGGTGAGACAGCAGGTTCCTAAGGCATGTTCTTACTTCTTCAAAGGAGGGCAGAAATGCAGCCCAACTCGTTCATTCTACAGCTGCCCAAGCCAAGGCCCTCAGGCTGGAATACTCCTCAGTCATCCAATGGGTCACCAGCAGGGCAAGGCCTACCAACACCCTGGGTCTCTCTCCAGGCTCTGTGCTTTTCCAGCAAACCAGCTGTGTCTCATGAACTCCACCTCAGAAAGTGCTAAGGAAGTTCCCTCTTAATGCCAACCCAGGAAGGCTGGGGCAAGTTTGTGGCTTGGAAAGAACCCAGAAAACGACCTCTTCGGACTTCCAGCACCCAGGCAGCAGTGGGCAGGGTGGGGTTGGTGGGTGAATTAAGACAGCAGGACCCCTACCCAGACGTTGGCGTTCTGGAGAGAGAACTCTGAGATTGCCTGTTGGTGAAGCCATCTGATATCTCCTGGTCTACTTTCCCTGTGCAGTGTCTGCATGGGGGCGTCCTGCTTGGAGAGTTCCCCAGTGTAGGACGGACTGGGCTTTCTCCGGGCCCGGAGTGGGCAAAGTGCTGCCGCTGCCCAGCCTCTGCTGTTTGCGGAGGTCTCCGTGGGATTTTTCTGTCTTCCCACTTTCAGCCCCTGCCTGGAGCCGCGCGAGTTTGGGGTGGCTGTAGTCGCTTTTCCTTCGCCATTGTGCCTACTCTTTCTCCAGGGAGTTTAATCCCGTCCTCCCTCCTTAGCCCCCACCTTTTCAAACGTTTTCTGAACCTGTCACGCTAAAAATGCGCGAGTTCCCCGGCCCTGCAGAAGGAGCTCCTGCAGCCCGGCTCTCCTTGGATTCCAGCGCTGTGACTTCCTGGGGACTGCAGGTCTCCAGCTCCCCTGCTCCGGATCCACGTCTCTGTGCTCCCTGCGGCCGCTCTAGGCAGCTTGCCACCAGTCCTCAGACCCGTGCCCAGAGCTGCCTCCACCTCCAGACCCTGAGAGCTGAGGGGCCGGGCACCTGCTGGTTGGACTCGGGTCGCCAGGCACCTGCTGCGTCCCCTTGCATTCGCAGGGCGCCTACCTCCTTCCTCTCTGGTCTCCTAACGTTTCCTGCCGCGAGGGATCTCCTGGCCGGTAAACCATCTTCCCAACTCTTCTTCCCCAGCGGGCACTGAGGGCGCTGCGAGCACAGATTGGGAGCCGGTTGCTGATCTCCTGCACGCTCAGCTGCCAATCCTGTGGCAACGTCCTCGGCGAGCGGCAGACACTACCCGGTTGCTGCCGGTCTTTCCCTCCCACTTCAGCCATCCTCTAGGGCCTCTAAGCCTCCTGTCGTCCCCTGTGGGGCGACATCCCTGCCTGGACTTCCGGCTCTCCTTTACTCCTGCTCTATGCACCCCTGTGGTCAAGACTTGCTCTCGGATCCCGGCGAAATCCTCCCTCCCCTTCCACCTCCCACTCCTTCCCTTCGCCCCTTCTCTGCCAGCCCCTGGAATCAATTCCTTGGGGGAATTGGGGCTCCGCTGGCGCGGCGGACGGATGGCTTTATTGAGCGCCACTCCAGGGCTCCATGAGAACCATGTAAAAGCAGGTAAGTGCCCTGTGGAGCGGGGGAGTCCTGCTGGAGCTTGAGGACCAACTGGGTGCCCGGGGCGCCTTTCGCAAAGGCTGGCAAAGCCAACTTGGGGTCCGCAGCTGGGGATGCTGCGAGGGCAGCTGGGGCGCCAGGTGTTCTTGCAGCAGGAGTTGACCTAGGCGCAGGGATTCTCCTTCTGTGAGGCTCACAGCTGGTCTGGGGAGTTAGGTGGAAAGGTGAGAGCTGTCTGCATTGCTTGTGAGTAAATCCACATACTTGCCCCCTGGTCCTTATTCCCTTCTGCTTTTTGGACCTGAGAGAGGGCCTCAGAAAGGCATCTGGGGATGCCCAGGGGCTGGGGAGAGGAGGAGGTAAGACCAGGACATTGCTGCCTCTCCAGCCAGATAGCAGCATGGCTCCCAACCCTCTTCTGCCCCACAGAGGGACAAGGTCTTGGGAGGGCGAAGAGTTTTTATGCAGTCTGTGTTCTGACCCTTCAAGGCCTGGCAGGTCCATGGTATTCGCACAAACGGAATAATGTTCAGGGAACCGTTGGGATGTCTGGCATGCCTTTATTTACAAGTGGGTGAGCCATGCAAGCTGCGAGCTGCCTGCATATCTGCATGTCTTATGTTGTTGCCCTTGCTCCCCAGGGTATCCCCCAGCGTGGCACCTGATCCCTTGCCTGTCTCTCTCTAGTGAGAAGGCCCTACTTGTTTAAGTATTGGAGGGGAACAAAGCCAGGAGAGTGCCAGAACATAACATAACATAACATAACATAACATAACATAACATAACATACATAACATAATTCTGCACATGTGAGCCCACTTTGTCTTTCGGGAACATTTTCTCAGAACCCATCACTGGTCATCAGGCCCTTCCAAGGCTATGGGAACAGAGCTTCCCTTCATTCCCTAGACACCTGGGTGAGGAAGCCAGATTGCCTCCACTTACCCTAGAGTCCACCATACAGTCTACATGAAGATGTACATGAAGGTGTCTTCCACAAGGTTCTCTTGGCAAGGAGGGCAGAGCCCTGCACCCATACCCACAGCAGCAGTACAGGCTAGAGCAACAAGCAAGCAAAACACAAGCATTGCCACCCAGGTCAGCAAGAGCCCATCACCATTCAGTGGTTAGGAACGCCCACCATTCCTGTAAAGGATCGCCTGCCAGGTGTTCAATGCCATGGGCCTCAGAGGCTAATGCCCGTAAAGCTAGACTAACACTGAGGTGGACATCAGGGACATATATACAGCATTCTACCCCTACTAGGGCACGCAGCCCACCGTGGGATACAGTAAGCATATCTGAAGCCATAAGATTTTGCAAGGCTACTTACCTTATTTGATACCCTTCCTCACTGAAGAAGCTTAAGGAATCATGTGTTGCATTCAGTGCACAGTCAGCATGCAAAGCCAAAGCAGTCATATCAGTCTTAGTGACCAGAGAAGCAGCAGTTTGAAGAGAAAAAGCAGCTAATGGATAATACCACCAGAGGGTATGCTTTACCCAGTGTCATGCTTTAAACGCTTCCCAATTTATTGGCCTGCTTACAAGAGTTTTCTAAACTGGAGCAGGCAAATAGGGCTATGCCCAAGTATAATGACAAGTCCAATGTCCAGGCAGGTAAGGCCACCCATGTGAGACACACAGCCAGAGGACTCCCGTAGGACCTGCAGCCCGCGCATCATCCCATACCTCCCCCAAATGCTCTAGAGTCTGAGCCCAGCCCACCTGGGCTTGTCCTTTGGGCTTGTGAATGCAAAGGGGAGCTGGTCAGCCAGCTCCATGGCCTCAGCTGTGAGCCACTCCAAACCATCCCATGTGGAGTAGCTGCCTAAGGGATGGGCCAGTCAGACCACTGCTTGGCCCCATCATAGGTGTCAGTGCCGGTTGCGTTCCACAAGGGATGTTCACTGTTCCTCTAGTTTTGAAGCCAAGTCCAGCTTCAGGCAGAAGCAGGAGAGATGTGCCATGGGAGGCCAGCCGACGTGCTCAGGGGAAGTTCAGTGCTGACCCAGCATGCTGATTGGTTAGCCACTGAGGCATAGGTATGAACCCACTCCTGTAAGGTGTTAGCTGCACTCTAAGGGAAAAAGACAGAGCAGTTATAGGCACCAGTAAAGGCAAGTCACGACCCTCAGGCAATATGCAAGCCAGCTTCTGGTCAGCTCTTAAGACAATGGCTGGCAGTGGGGGTCACCCTGGGTGTGAATAGCAGAACTTTGGTGCCTCAACTGGGAGTTCAGCATCTACTTGCTATAACGGGAGAACTCATAATGAGCCGTTGGGAAATCACAAAGGTGCCACCAAGAAGCATTCCGTGGTCTGCTGGCCCTGGACATGTCACTTTAAGACTGGGAGCCATGTCCCAACCACCCAGGGCAGCATTTGTAAGTTTCTCTCCACCCCTTGGACCCAAGGGGCAACAAAAGCCACCCCATGCGTGTGGGGTGCGTTTATTCCCTGAGGTCACGTTCAAGTGGCTGTTTGCCATCCCCGTAGGCCCTCCAGAGCAGGCAAGAGAATACCCCCCTGTTTTCCCATGCCTGATTTCAGCAAAGCATCCTTAGTCTGTACCTGCATCTGAATTTGATCTGCAGTCCGGTGGAGCAGTGCTTCTATTGGAGCTGGGGGAGTCCCCCTCTGACTCTTCTCATTTAGAATTCAGAGGACAGTCCAACCCCTCAGCGTAGGGGTGGGAGCTGCATCTTGTAGGCCTTGCCTTAGGAGACCATTGTACCATTCAGTCTTTCCAGCAGCTTGGGAATAATAGGCCACATAAAATTTCCAGTCAGTCAGCAAATCCTGAGCCCATTATTGTACCAAGGCCCCAGTAACACCTGTCCCCTGATCACTTTCAGTGATTAAGGGTCCCCCATAAGCAGCACCTAACCGCTCCCACCCAGCAATCACGGCTTCCTGATCTGGGTTCTGTGTGGGATGAGCAGCTAAAAGTCCTGAGGTCATGTCCACACCTGTAATAGGATAGTTATATCCCTCTACTAGGTAGGGGACCAGTTACCTCCTCCTGCCAGCAGGTCAGCTGTACCTGTCCCCGCAATACCTGTCCAGAAGTTCCTACAGGCCTTCAAGGATGCTCTCTCGAGCAGGTAACACAGGTCTGTCAAGCTTCTTGTACCTCTGCCAATGTAACAGGTAACCCTCAAATTTTGACGGTAGACCACATGGTCTTTCGTCCAGCATGTAAGAGCTGATGGTGTAGCCCCTGGCCTACTTTCCTTCTTGAGGGACTGGCAGGTGCCATTTCTAGCCATCATATCATTGTTAGAGTATCAGCCTCACCATTCTCAGGGGAAGTAAGAGGTGCATGTCCTGTAACAGGATATACAGTGACTTGTTCCTGGTGGCCTAACCCCCATAATCTTGCCACAGAGCCTGTCCACACAATGGCCTGTGCATGACCATCTATTTATTTGTATGCCATGTAGAGATCCATAATGTTAGCCACCGGAACACCACCCAGCTCTCTGTGCGAATAGTCAGGGGTGGGCCTTTGCTGACTGCCAGGAGCCATGTGGCTCTCAGTTCCGCCCACTGGCTGCTCTGTTACAAGCCAGCATGAAACCACGTTGTGTCTGTCTCTGGTGGAATTGCTATGGCGGTCCACGCAGCAGGATGGCCCCTGTTGCACCCATCGGTGTACCATGCCTCTGAGGGAATAGGTGCCTGCCCTTCCTGGAAGGGGCTCGCTTCCTTATCTTCTATAGGGATGGGGACAGTAGATTTGTCATCTACATAAGTAAATGGACCTAACATGTCTTGTAGCTCAACCCACAAAGGGCTAGTGGACAGAATAGTGGTTTGTTGCAGAGAAGCCCCCACTTAGCTAATGTGGGCATCTGAGCCATCCCACTTTTAGGCTTGGCCATCCAGTCCCTGAGCCACCCTACAATGGGATACGTGGTCCTGACTGTCACGGGGGCAGTTGGTGGTAGTTGGATGAGCCTTTCATGGACATACCCATGGATCTGGACAGATAATTTAGGCCTGCACAGGATACTGGTGTGTTGGCACCAGCAGCTGCACGTTTGCAGCAACAGCGCACACCAGTCACGTGGGCTCTGGTGTTTGGTTCCTCCACTGCATCCCTCTGGGTTGCCTAGCCACTGTTTCTGGGACGCCAGGTGCAACAGTCATCTTCTGGGGCCTCTCTGACAGGCACTACTCTCACCCTGCAGCTGCCACTACCATGGCTCTCTGGTGCCCTTGCTGTCAGTGGGCTTTCCCAGTGCCAGGTCCAGCCTGCATTCTCCTGGTCTCCCAGGTTGTGCTGACAGCTCTAACATCTCCAACATCTCCTATGGACTCCCTGCCTCCTGGAACACTGCTGGAAAACTTGGCTCCTCAAGCTATGCCTTGAACCACAGGCACAGCAGCACAAGCTGCTTGCCACCATGGGTCCCACCTCCTCTGATCAGCTTGCTGGGAGCAGAGCTTTCTGGCTGCTGGCTGCTGGCTTCCCCAGAGCGCCCGGCCCTGGCTGGGCCTGTGGCCAGTCACTCTCAGGAACTGTATTCCATGTCTGTGTGGGTCAGGGGAGGGAAGGCCATCCCCACACTCAAACTACCTCCAGGAGCCATACAAAGGCTGCTGCCCTCAGGGAACTCCGCTCCTTCCCCCCACCCACCCATTTTCCCCGAATAGCTTACTATGAGAGGGGAGAGGGATTGCATCAGCTCAGCTGCTCAGAGTCTTTTTACCAGGGCCCAGAGTGAAACCTTCAGTGCTTTGTTACTTCTCTGCCTCAGTGTTCCTGGAACTTTGCAGAATCAGGGAAGTGCAGTCTCCTCTTCTTCAGCCTTCAGCGCCTATGCCACCTCTCCAGGCTCTGGGAATTTCACTGCCTTGAGAAGAAGTGTAGTCTCTTTCTCAGTCACAGCTTGCAAAGCTGAAAGAAACACCCAGTGCACGGTCTCCACAGCTGCTCTGGCACTGGGCTTTTCTAGGGTCTTCCCCACCACCCACAGGGCTTTTGCCACTGTGTCCATGCACCTCTGACACAGGCCAGTCATGGGGTGGGAGGCCAAGCTTCCAGGAGCCTGGCCACCGAATACTACCTGCTGCTGACTGGCCAATCCAAGCTCCCCTCCAGGGCTGCTGGCTCCATAGCATTCTGTGAGGGAATACTGACAACTACGCCAGTTTTGTTATGACCCGTTAAAGGCTGGGAAAGTCCATGGTATCTGCGCAGACAGCATGATATTCACGGAGCCACTGAGATGCCGGGCATGCCTTTACTCACGGGTGGGTTAGCCATGCAAGTTGTAAGCTGCATGTCTATCTGCAAATGTCCTGTCATGGCCCTTGCTCCCCAGCGTGGCTCTCCTTGTGACACCTGCTCCCTTGAGTGTCTCTCCCTGGTGAGAAGCCCCTACTTGTTTAGTACTGGAGGGGAACAAAACCAGAAAAATGCGAGAACACTACATAACATAATTGTGCGCCTGAGAGCCCACTTCATGTTAATGGAACAGTTGATCGGATCCAGTCTCAAGGCTATGAGAATACTGGTTATCAGGCCCCTCCGAGGCTGTGTGAACACTGCTTCCCTTCATTACCCAGATACCTGGCTGAGTAAGCCAGACTGCCTCCACTTACCCTACACCATCCTACTAGGCTCCGGACGTGCCACCAAGCTCCTGGGCTTCTTGGTCCCTACTTGGGTAGTCAGGCTGGCTCAAAATTTGTGGCCACACAATTTCAGACTAGGACTCCACCTCAAACTTTCTAACTTGTGTGTATCAACAACTTCTGAGCATGGTGTTAACACACTCCCTCCCCTTTCTTCCTGGCATGACCCCTAAGTCTGGATGTTGAATACATGCCAGTGGGGCTCCCACCTTTTTGAAGGAGCAGAGAGGTACTCTGACACTACCTCCATTTCCCTTTCCCTTCTGTTCCTGTCACCCCCACCCAGACTCTAAGGAGATTGTGCAGTTTTCAGGAGCTGACCGTTGAGGAATCTCCAGACTGCACACTGTGTATGTGGTTCCAGGGTTTCCACCAATGTGCTAATTTAAAGTGTGTTAATTCCTCAGGCATTCCACAAACCTTGCATTAAACTTCTCCTCTAGGCGAGGAACAAGGGATAAAAGATGCTATAAGCAGATCTCACTGCAACCTCGTGGAAAAAACACAAATTCTTGAGAATCCAACGGGGAATTGCAGTGTTGTGAGAAGTGCAATGGAGGGGGTGAAGTGTGCACCCAACTCACCTGGGGGACAGAGGAAGTGGAAACAGCTTGCGCAAAGTGAAAGTCACCCAAAAAACATGACTGAAAGGACAAACTTGTCTGGAGGCCCGAGTGGGATTCATGGGCAGTGTTACAGGGAGAGCCTTTAAAGAGAAAATACATCAGAAAATAAAGTGGGAGCATGTTACCCATGACAGGAGCCAAGTCTCTTCTGGAGGAGCACAGGCTCTCCTTTTGGACACCCCTCGGAGCTGATGCTGTTTCTAATGTGCTATGAGCAGCAGCTGGGTGACCATCTAAATGGTAGTTGGCACTAATTGACCCATGCTGGGTTTCATTAGATGGTACTGATCCCCTTTGCCAGAGCAGCCTGACTGCCATAGGTTATTGATTATAATGCCACATCACAGACTCTGGTATGAAAGTTACCTATCTTTTGCTGATGGCATGAATAGTTTGTGCCACAGCAACGATAGCCTTGATGCCTGGAGCTCAACAACATAATGCTCTTTCCCCCAATCTGAATGGATGACCTTGCTGAGCAGGACGAGTTTATGCCCCTGTCTCTCTGTTTGTGAGAATATGTGCTGCTTTGAAAAGTCATTATTGCTGCTGCAGAGTCGTAAGGACTCCATTTCCTTGCTCTGAAACTTTCTAAAACCCGAGTCTCTTCTGTCTGGTTGTTGTGTAGCCTGGTGTTCCAGGACCAGATGACCCTGCCTAGAAAAGTCCCTTCTAGTGCAGTAGCATTCTCTGCCTGGTTTGCCTGCAAGGGTGCCTTTCCAGTGAGCTGGAGTGGCGTTGCAGGATTGTTTATAGTGGCTGAGTCCTGGCCGTGGTGGCAGAGGGCCAGCTTTCAGTGACGTCAGGCCAGTACATGGGAGTGGGAAGAGCACACTGACTTCCTGCAGTCTCTGGTGTTTATCCAAGCCCCTGGAGAAACACCTTCTCTTGCCTTGAGAATGGCCCCTTGATGGGAGTTTGCCTGAAGGTCTGGGACCTGCATGAGAGAAATGCCTGGAGAAAAAGCTTTCTTGCTAATCGCAGGTACCTTCCAGGCTTCTGTCATTGGCTTACACGTGTAGTTTCTAGAAAGAGTTCATTATTCGGGTTTGCGCACTCTGTGTCGCATGGCCAGCTGTAAGGGAAAGAACAGTTAAGGCTATTTCAATGTGGAAGAAATGAAAGAATTCAGAGAACAATCAGATTTTTTTAGGAGAGTTCTTACTTGCCCTGAATGGATGGGCCAGGGGTCAAGAACTCTGATGACGTTTCGCCCCAGCACTTTCCAGCCTTATTAAGGACTTAAATTTTTTGCTCATGAAATGGAAAGCAAACAAAAGCCCTTTCATTGCACATTGTAGCCCACCTGCATTTCATATTTTCATCAAACATAAGCCCTTTCATTGCACGGTATAGCCTACCTGGACTTCATATTTTCATCCTTTTTCATATTCTATCCTGCATTTGAACTTCTTTGCGTCGTCACCAGGTATTGTGTATCTTTTTTATTTGTAAATTAATTTTTAGAGAGGGGGTAAGGAGAGGGAAGGAGACAGACAGGAACATCAATGTGTACTTGTCTCTATGTGGCCCCAAGTGGGCACCTGTCCCAAACTCAGCCACATGCCCTGACTGGGAATCAACCTTTGGTTCACAGGCTGGCACTCAGTCCACTGAGCCACACCAGCCAGGGCCATTTGTTCAATTCACATTGAGCCTCAGGAAAGTGCTATGAACTTTGTAAGAGATAAGGTGGGGAAAAGAGATTAGGCAAAATACTTAATTAGCCAATTTAATTATTGCTGCTTGCACTGATTAAAAAAGAACAAAGGAAAGAAAAAACAAGTTACGGTTAAAAGAAGGTTAAGATTAGTGTCTCAAATAAGACTAATCCTCATGACTTGATCTACCCTTCCCCTGTCTGAGCCCCATGGAGGGCTTAGTGAGTAAGGTTTTGTGCCTCAGTGTTCTCACCTTTAAAATGGGTATTTGAGTATATTCTTTTATTCATTCATTTACTCAGCACTTATTTCATTTTTTCAATTTATTCATATATTCAGCATTTATTTCATGTCCAGGTGCTGGGAATCAATGATGTCTTTTCAAAGCTCCTCTGTTCTTGAGAGGCTGAGAGTTTACCAGATTACCCCCAAAGGGTCCCTATTTCTTTTCCATGGTTTGGTTTCCAACATATTTGGTGACCTCATACTATATTACAAGCTTTCTTCTAAGCAGCACAGGAGGGAGACAGAGCAGGAGGCAGAGGAAGGGGGGAGGGAGACAAAATACCATAACCTCAGAAACTTGCTGGAGAGAGAGAGAGATTTAAAAAAATATGGAGGAGCTCATGAATGGTGATAGCATAGAATGTCATGACCTAAAGGAATTGCATGGAGGTGGACATGCCATCACCTGGCAAGTTATCCCTGGCAGAGAGCCAAGCATGCACAAAACCCTGAAACAAGGGGCCCCGCACCTTTGAGGAATAGCAAGGAGGCCAGAGAGGCCTGAACAGGGTGTTGGGGGTGAGATTAGATGAGTCAGGAACATGAAGGGTCAGCACATGACGGCTCCTGTGAGGACATTGACTTTCACTGGAAGGTAGAAGGAAGTCCACTGGAGATTCTGAGCAGAAAATGAAATAATTCCACTTTATTTAAAGGAAAGGCAAGCACAGAATGAGAGAACCTAGTTAGGAGATGACTGCAAAAATCCAAGTAAGCCCTGGCTGGGTTGCTTGGTTGATTGGAGCATCCTCCCAAAAACTAAAAGTGTGCGAATTCGATCCCAGGTCAGTGCTCATGCTGAGAACAACTGATTGATGTTTCTCTCACATCAGTTTTCTCTCTCTCTCTCTCCCTCCCCTTCCCCCTCTGCCTCTTTATTTCTCTCAAATCAATGGACATAGAGTCAAGTGAGGATTAAGAAAACAAATCCAGACAACAGATAATCGTGCTTTGGACCCTGATGGAGACAGTCACGATGGAGTTGGGAAGAAATGTTTGGATGTTGTGCTTGTCTATGTGCCGGAAACTCTTTATGCGGTGGCGTACATCCATGTAGCAGTTACCAAACTGCACTATGAATGCTTGCTTCAATAAAGAGGAGCAAGTGCTATCTAAGAGCAGTGACTTTGTTCTTCCTCTTTGTGCCTAAGCAGAGTGCTCCTCAGCCCTGTAGTAGGTGCTTATTAAACACTGTTGGAAAAATGGATGAATTTAGGACAGAATGGAGAGCTCAGAAATAGAAGCAGCACAAATATAGTCAACTGATCTTGAAAAAAGATCAGACATAATTCTCTAGAGAGGGTAGCCTCTTCTACAAATGCTGCTGGAAGAGTTGGACCTTCCCCCCACAAAAAATAGTTGAAACATTTTGTATCTTTCACAAAAGTCAACTCAAAGTGGATCATGGACCTAAAGATAAAACACAATACTATAAACTTCTAGAAGAAACTATAGGAGAAAGGTCCTTTGGGCTTGGTGATGAGTGTTTAAATACAACATCAAAAGCATTGATTCAATCTAATTCAAGGAGATTGTAGATATGAAGAAAAGGAAAGTGGCAGAAAAAAGGAGGAGTCCTTAAAACTCTGACAGATTATATATGAGGATGATTTAAAAAACAAAAAATTTAAAGCCCAAATTATGTAAAAGGCACCCACTGCCATGTTTGAGAGCTACTAACAACAGAGCACACACAGAGGCAGTGAGTGCGGGCACTCACTTGGGGAAAAGTCTGGTGAGAGATGGAGTTCTGTGATCCTACCACCAGCCTCTCTGGGTGTCATGCTCTATGTGCCTGTCCCATTGCTCTTCCACTACCTTGCACACAAGAGATACATCGTCTGAGGCTGGTCACCTCACCATGGCTTCCCTACTCGGGTTTCCAAGTTGTCACTGGTCTTCAGGGTCAGGACGGAGAGAGAAGGGATTGTCCCTCTGAACAGAACTCGGATCCCAATTCTCTGAGTGTGGTCCAAATGTGCTACTCATTCTGTGAATGATCATTTCTATGAAAAATATGAAAATAATTATTCACAGTGACTGACCCAATGGTCTATTTTTTATTTTTATTTTTGTAACTTTTTAAAAATTGTTGTTCAAGTAAAATTGTGTCTACTTCCACCCAGCACAGATGCTCTATTTTTTAAAAGCACCATTCTGGGGAGGTGGGGTATAGATTTTAGGATATCGTGTGAGATGCAGAAAAAATATTCCCTATTCAGAATCTCAACTTTTCATCTCCAAAGTGATAAAGAAAACTACAGAATTAAATCATATTGTTACAGTAGAAAATAAAGATGCTCCAAAAGGCATTTGATTTTTGAATTGTAGCTATTAGAATTGGAAGTACTTGATGTTTAGGCAAAATCACAAAAGGCAGAATATAGACTAACTGTAGCTGTTCATCAAGAGGCATTAGTAAAGTATGTATTTTCTGCATCCTTCCACTGTTTAACTTAGGTTTCAGATAGGTGCCCATTGCCAATTTAAGCAGAATTGCTTTTCATGGCAGAGAAAGGAAGGTCATTAAGCAAATGGGTTTCGAGTGTCTCCCTTGCTCAGGTAGCAGGCCAAACTCAAAGAAAGTGTAGACATAGAGAGTATAGTAGCTGAATAACAAAAAATGTAGAAGAAATAGCAAAGAACAGATCTTGCAATTGCATCAAGAAGGTTGTGGCTGAAATAGCAGAGTTTCCAACTGGAAGTTGCTTTAGAAAAGAATGATGTATTTTTTGATGTGAGAAAATGTCCAAGATTGGTTCTGAGGCTTAACAGAGTTATGAGAGACCCATCTTTCTGATGGGGCTTCCTATGTTTTGGAAATGCTCTATCTGTTTTGGTCACAGAATCGGTTACTGCAGGTGGTCATCATAACCAGTCCTGGCAAAAGAGAATGGTGTGACCATATGGCTTATGCTAACTACATTCCTTCCCCGGTAAGACAGTCATGTTTCTTAAGCAAATGAGGCCCAACATCTGGACACAAAGTGGGTTTCTAATGACAAGAAAGTAGAAGTGGCAGTTGGGTAGGTGATCAGCCATCTCTACCACGGGAACCAATATTTTCTGTCTGAGGATAATAATAAAAACATTTGACTGAATTGAGTTAAAAAATAAGTATCCATTGACTTGAATCTAGGTCACATTTGGGAAATCAGTGTGATTCTTCAAAAGCAACACATTCTCTCCTTCAAAGAGTTTTTGACCACCTCAAGGAAGGAACACATCTAATTTTGTTATATATGTTGGACAAGATTTAGGAGACTAACTTGGGCTTCTGGTTTTCATGACAACAGATTGGTAAGTGGAATGTGAAGTAAATCTCAGAAAGGACTGGTTTTAAATTCTAGGAATGACGGATCTCTTCCGTTACAATATCTTATATGCACCAGGGCCAGGCGGCTCCGTTGGTTGGAGCATTATCCAGTGAACCAAAAGGTTGCAGGTTTGATTCCTGGTCAGGGCATATACCGAGGTTGAGGTTTTGATCCCCTGTTGGGGTGCATATGGGAGGCAACTGATGGATATTTGTCTCTTACATCAACATCTCTCTCTCTTTCCCCCCTTCCTCTCTCTCTAAAATCAATAACAACATAATCCTTGGGTCAAGATGAACAGTTTTCTAAGAAAGGAAAAAGTTAAATGCACATCTATCCTCATCTGGTAGATCCACATGGACGGAGGCCCTGATGGTTTCATAGGAATGTCCAACGTCTCAAAACACTAAGGTGTCTGCTGCAGTTATAGCTGTTTCAGAAGGAAACAGTCTGTGCACTCCCTGAACCTGTTCAGAATTCACAACATGGCACCTCTAAGCCTCCCAACATGTCTGTGATTCTAAGGACAGTGCCCACAGCCCTCTGGGTAGGCATGGGATACAGGCGGCCCATAAATGGCACAGAGGAGAACTAGTGCTGTGGGCTAGCACAGAACACCCTCATGACCCTCTGCTGGCCCAGGTCCAAGAAGATGACCCATAAAACCACCAGCAATTGGTGTCCAGGACAAGCAACACCCTCATATGAACTTCCCAAGGTCTAGCAGGAAGGGGTGGCATCCAGCCAGGAAATGCTCTGTTAGGTTACACGCCTATGATTTCAATGCCAAAAGGATCTGTTCCCATTTAAGACCCGACACTGGAGAAATGGTTGATGGGTAGAGAAATGAGTGTCTTATAGCCCAATGCTTACGATATATTTTTCTTAGACAATCAGTGGTATGAGTAGAAGTTCTACTTTAGCGGAACCAAACTTCACTGCCATTGGAACATATTATAAGCTAAATTACTTTTCTGGACCTGAATTTAGGCACAATTTACAATGTTGTTTCTCTAAAGAAAAATATTCTAGGTTCCAAATGACCAATTTTTATACAAACTTCAGCAATACGATTCACTCGTAATTGCTGCAATAGTTGTTTTTCTTTGGGTAATCATAAAAAGCCAAAGACCACCACCACCAACAACAAAAAAAAACCCCACAAAAATCTGTGATAGTTCATTTGTAACATCAGCAATTGAATGATACGTACAAATCTATAATGATGAAACTCACAAAATAAGAATTAATAGTATTGAGAGTGATGAGAATATTGTAGGACAGACCTGAATCTGCAATGAATGTGTTCTGTTAGGCAAAGGGGTTTATCTAACAATTTTAGGCTGCAATCTTTTTCATTGTGTTCAAGTATCTGTAGAGACTAACCAACATTTTATTGACTACAAAATCATACACCTAGTTAAATATGAGTTAATTTAATGGATGTGAAAGCCTCAGGAGATTCTTACCAGTATTCCCAATATTACCAGAGGAATCTGAGGTATAGTGAATTCAATTACCCAAGGTCACATGGGAGTCCAAGCATTTTAACACCTGAATTTCACTTTTAATATCTACATTTATACTAAACTTTCATATTCAGAGCCTCACAAACTCTGTAGATTTTGCAAAGTTTTCCAATAGAGACTCTTTAAAAGGATTTCATTAAAGTAAATAATGTTTAGACTCTAACTTAATAATACTTTTAGAAGTTGAAATTTATTCTAATCTCATTTTATAATTTTGAAAATTTAATAGCATAAGTCAGATGGCAGCATCCCACACTTCAGGATACCTGCATTGCACAGAGTGAGTAGAAATACAGCTCTGGCCAAGTAGCTCAGTTGGTTAGAGCATTGACCCAATACACCGAAGTTGTGGGTTCAATTCCCAATCAGGGCATATACCTAGGTTGCGGTTTCAATTACTGGTTGGGGCGCATACAGGAGACAACTGATTAATACTTCTCTGTCTCTCTCCCCCTATCTCTCCCTCTAAAATCAATACACATATACTAGGGAGAGGATTAAGGAATAAAAATAAATACATTTGTTAATGTGAAACAAAAAAGTCCATGATTCTTTCTCTCCCTTTCTCACTCTCTCTAGAATTAATGAATTTTAAAATATTTAAAGTCTTTTCTAAAAACGAAAATGCTTCCATCACCTGAATATCTGTCCTATGAAGACTCTTCTGGAACTGCCAGCATGTAGAGAGGTGCAAGATGGGGGGCTCTGTATTCCCAAAGCTGAGGTTGAAATAGTTCACCTCTATGAGCCTATTTCATCTTTTCTCCAGGGAAGATAATCTCCATGTTGCAAGATTGTTGAGATACATTGTTATAGTTAGGATCATAGTATCTCCAAACATAGGAGCCAGTTCTACTTGTGTCTCTTAATCCCAGCCTATAAAACGCAGAACCTAATGTCTCCATTAGATCCAAAGGTGAAAGGTTTGAGCAAAATGCAAAAACGCTTTGGAAGATGTATATAATTTCCACACAATGTTTTAAGTAGTTGATCCCTAGCTCAGGGGAGTGGTGGCATCAGATACCCATGTGTTCCCAGAGGTAGGATGCAAGCTTGAGGTCCTCAGACTTTTCTAAGTAGGATGGTTGTCCTGAAGCACTTCCAGTTGTTCTCTGTGGTCAGGGAACCTCACATAAAGCCCTTCCTCTACGCTATGACACAAAACCAAGTGGCTGGGAGAGCAGAGCTCAACTATCCTCAACTACCTACTCCAGGACATAGCATGTCCTTTCTCAACCACAAGACAGAAATATGAACTCTAAGGCAATGACTAGTACAAGTTCTGACTTAAAATGAATGGTCATAGTTTATTTCCCATTAAATTATTTTCAAGACATACTGACATAGCCTGAATGACTTTGGAAGAACTTGGAAATTGTATGATTGATGTTCTGTCATGCTGTGAGCAGTTAGACATCTTTGAGGACTCAAACCAATGGGAAGCAGCAGCCCATGTCTCCCCTCCCAGAGTGGGGGAATCCCTGGGAAGATGTGCCCTGACTTTGTCTCAGTTCCAAATCTGTGCAAATGACAGTTCCAACAAAATGGGTTGCTGTCAAATGAGAAAAACCACAAAGAAATCTCAGAGAAGGTGAGTTTGTGCAGGGGTAACTCTTAGGAAATCTGACTATATTGAAATGTTGGGTTTTCTTTCCTTCTTATTGAAGATTCAGCCCCTTAGGACTCTTGATTATTCCCCCAACAGAGAACCATCTCAATTCCTACAGAGTATTTAAGCGAAAAACATGGTCTAAGCCAAGCCCGCATTGTATGGAGGAGAATTGGATTGCTAGACCTCTATGGACTTGGTCTACTTCCCCCTCGATTTGTCAGCTGTGTTTGTATTTGTGACTCCACTGCTTATATCAGAACCAGGACTGCAGCATATTTACTTTTCATTTTACATGCAACTCAGCTCCTAGTATGTGAGTGTTGTTAGCTGGAGGAAAAGAATAATGTCCTGGCTGTTTGTTTATAAGGCTGTGAACTTGAAAGTGGAAGACATGCCAAGTATTCCCTTTAACAAGGAAGGAGCGGCAGCTACAGTCCACCCCGGAAAAGAAGAAGAGGTTTTCCAAGTCCCACAGAACTACTCAGCCAGACCTACTGAGTGCAATCTTCCAATAACTGGGGACAGCCAATAAAGCTGATGGCCTGCTCCCAGCACTGTGTGCTTGGGCCACGCCCTTGAACACATGGCAGCCTTGGGATGGCTGATGACATGGATATCATTGCATCACACCAGAATCCTGAGCAACTGAAGAAGCAAGAAGAAAGCAAGGATATTGACTTTCAGTACATGAATACTAAGTAGTTTCATATTACTGAAGCATTAGACAAGAATCCAGTCCACCTTACAGAGGACGGTTTTAAACAATATATGAGAGTACTGGTCAAGTTGTCTATATCAGTCTGAACTGAAAGCCAAGAGCAAATCATCTTTTACTAGCTCATGTCCTGGAAACATTTGATTCCCTGATTCAAGGACAAAAGGACTTGCTGCAGAATTGTTAGATTTGATATGGCTCATAATGCCTGCATGTTTTCAAAACCCTGTCATCAATCTGAGCTGGAAAATATCACATACCTGCATCCTTGCTGATATGATTTAATGGGGACACACAATGTGTGGATGCTGCCTGGATGTGGCATGTTCCACATGATTTTTATGACCCACATTCCCAACCACCTTTTACTCTAACGGAGCATGTTCCCCACGTCTACGGGTATCGCTTGGTGGAACAGTTTTTCTTTGGTAAGAGGTTGTTGCAATTGGCAACAAGTGGTCCCAGTGTTCATAATGCATTTATGTTTAGGAATCATTTTTACAGAAACAGAGGTAAGTTTTACGAGAACAAAATGCCTTGTTTTTAATACAACATCAAAATTAGGGGGAATGCACACCAAATTGGCCCTTTCAAAGAACCCATCACCATAACAGAACATTTGATATATTACGTCTTGAGGAGCTGGCAACCAGGCTGTCATAGTGTATATTTGAGCATGCTTTCCTTAAAAGCATCGAACATGGCTTTCCTTCATTTGACTCAGCTCTAAGAAGTGCTCTAAAACTACTTCATGTCTAGTGCAAGGAATAGTATGTAGGAAATAACACAAGACAAGTTTACATTTTCCTGGGAGCAGTTAAGTGGAAGTATAAATTGTTTTGCATTTTCAAAATACAGACACACACAGAGAATAGACAATGCCTGCCTCTCAAGTGTAATACTTCCAAAAGTCTTTCTACACTACTATGCACAGTACTGAGGAGGGACATCAATAAGAAATAGGTAGGTGATCAGGACTTCCAAACTTTTCTAATACTTCCAACGGGAGGTCTAAAGAGTATGGTACATTTAGATTTCTGAGAAATTGCTTTCTTCCTACTGATAATGTGTCCCTGAGTAAAGACAAGCCCCTGTGGGCACCCTGTTTTCCACCCAACTACGGCCACCTGACAAGGGCCCTAACACACAAGGTCTCTTCTATTGGATGCTACAGCTCTCACGGGACTCGGTGCCAGCTTCCGAGCTGGGCGCGGGGCAGCCTCGCTTGGACTTCAGGCTCTCGCTGAGGCTGCCAGCCCATTGTCTCTTACGGAGCTTACTGGCCAAGAGAGGTCTTGCTGAGGGGTCTTGGAGGATGGTGCCTGAATCCGAGGGGCTTTGCTGAGTGACCTTAACCTGCAAAACAAACAGCTTTGTAAGAGGCTTCGATCACATTCACATTCCTACAGCGAGTTTGTCATCAAACTTGAAGTCAGAGTCTTCTTCCCCAGGTGTTGTACACAGTGTTACCCTTTCTTCTTACCTGAGGACAGGTCCCACCTAAGAGCTAGCGAGAAATCTGTCACGACTCATGACAAGGCACTTTGCAAACCTTCCTTGACACCTCTGATGGCCAGAGACCTCCTCCCAAGACCAGTGTGATACTGTCAGACCAGAGGGAAGCTCTTTCCGGGCAAAGACTTGGCCTCTTTACCTTTGTGTCCCCTGACTACCTAGCAAACATTTAACATACACCTAAGAGAGAATCCAACGCAGCTTCCATTTATCTTACTGGAGCTGCCACTGTCATTCAAATGAATCTAAACTAAATGAGTGACACCACCTTTGTAGGATGTAAGCCTTCTTTACAATATTGAAAAAACCTGCTACCTGTCTTCATGTAACATTTTAATCATACTCAGGTCATCTTTGTGTGCTTTCAGGCTCAGATCTGCATGATAGCAGAAGGGCAACAATCTACTCCAAAAGCCAGAGGGTAGTACATCCCTTTTCTCATGGCCTGCCTTTAAGGAGAAAGAAGGAACTCAGAAAATGTAAGGCTTGAAGAAGCAGATGAGGGACTTCTGACCAAGATGGAGGCGTAGGTGGATGCACTGTGCCTCCTTGCACGTCCAAAATTAAGGACAACAGAGTTTTAGAAATAAGAAAAGAACCAGAACTGATACAAAAATTGAACTGTACAGAAGTCCAACAACCATTCATCCAGACTGGTAAGAGGGGCGATTCATGGCAGGAAAAAGTGGACATTGGCAGACCCAGGCATGCAGGCAGCAGCAGTTGGCAGATCTGAGGCATGCAGGTGGTGGCTAGTGGACCTTGTGAACGGAGTGGCAACGGTGCAGACCCAGTGAGGCTGTGCAAAGCAGCTGGCTGACCAGGTGGTCCCACACTTGGGAAAAGATAATCCAGGCGAAGGGGAAGGAGCGGAAGTGACTGGAATTCCAGATAGAGCACAGCAAGCCCATTGTTCCCTCTCGGACCCCGCCCCCACATCCAGCATCACTACCCAGCAACTGGGCTGCTCCACCCTGGGGAACACCTAAGACTCCGCCCCTCCCTACCTAACAGCTGCCACTAGACCAAAAAAAAAAAAAAAAAAAAAAAAACCCAAACAAACAAAAACCAAAAATGGCTCAAATAGGAGAACAAATCAAAGCTCCAGAGACAATTTATCTAGGCAACAAGAGATAGCCAACCTATGAGATACACAGTTCAAAGCCCTGGTGATCAGGATGCTCACAGAATTGGTTGATTTTGCTCACAAATTAGATGAACAAATGAAGGCTGCAATAAGTGAAATGAAGGAAAATGCACAGGGAACCAATAGTGATGAGAGGAAAACTGGGACGCAAATCAATGGAGTGGACCACAGGGAAGAAACAAACAACCAAACAGAAAACAAGGAAGAAACAAGAATTCAAAAACCTGAGGAGAGGCTTAGGAAGCTCTAGGACATCTTTAAATGTCCCAACATCTGAATTATAGGGGTCCCAGAAAGGGAAGAAGAAGAGCAACAAGTGGAAAATTTACTTGAACAAATAATAAAGGAGAACTACTCCAATCTGGCAAAGGTAATAGACTTCCAGGAAGTCCAGGAAGCTCAGACAGTCCCAAAGAAGTTGGACCCAAGGAGGAACACACCAAGGCACATCATAATTACATTAGCCAAGATAAAAATGAAGGAGAGAATCCTAGAAGCAGCAAGACAGAAGGGGACAGTCACCTACAAAGGAGTTCCCATCAGACTGTCAGCTGATTTCTGAAAAGAGATTTTACAGGCAAGAAGGGGCTGGAAAGAAGTATTCCAAGTGATGAAAGTCAAGGACCTACATCCAAGATTGCTGTATCCAGCAAAGCTGTCATTTAGAATGGAAGGGAAGATAAAGTGCTTCTCAGATAAGGTCAAGCTCAAGGAGTTCATCATCACCAAGCCCTTATTCTGTGAAATGTTAAAGGGACTTATCTAAGAAAGAGAAGATAAAAAATATGACAGTAAAAAGACAACAAATGTACAGATGTTAACAACCGCACCTAAAACAAAAGCAAACTAAGCAAACAACTAGAACAGGAACAGAACCACAGAAATGGCGATGACATGGAGGGTTAGCAACAGGGGAGTGGGAGGAGGAGAGAGTGGGTAAAGGTACAGAGAATAAGTAGCAAAGATGGTAGGTAGAAAATAGACAGGGAGAGGGCAAGAATAGTGTGGGAAATGTAGAAGCTAAAGAACTCAGGACACATGGACATGAACTAACGGTGGGGGCGGAATGTGGCTGGGAGGGGGTGTGCAGGGTGGAGGGGGATGATGGGGGAGAAATGGGACAACTGTACTAACATAATCAATAAAATATATTTAAAAAAAGAAGCAGATGAGAGTCAAGACTTCCTTGAAGGTTTATATATTACTGAAAGAAGATAGCGGTCAGAAGAGGAAGAGGAACAAGACAGATGAAGTACACAAAGGCTTCACTTAGCTAAACTTAAAGGTAACAGTTTTGCAGAGATGGCAGGAAGAAGATCTTTGAAACCAAACCAATCCAAAGACAAAGAAGCAGAGGACAGGCTCTCACAAGGGCAATGCATGTTCAGTCCTGGCCCTGAGAGGCAGCGCTGTGACAGGTCACTTCCTGAGCAAGGGACTGCAAAGGACCTCCTTGCGATGCAGCAAGAAGAAAGAATGGCAATTATTTCCCCATTTATATTCTTTCCATAGGAAGTATGTACTTTTAAAAGGCAGCTTAATATGTTTCATAACAGAAAACACAGCCAATCTGGCCAACAAGTCACATCCCTGGAAAGCCTGCCTGTGCCTCAGACGATGTGCAGGACACTTAAAGGGGGCAGCAGCCTTGAAGGGTCAGGATCAGGACTGGATGGGAAACTAACATATATGGAATGTTGATGAAAAAAACACTTTTGCTAGTACTCCTCCTTTTGTTTTAAAGTGGAAAGTGATACAAAAGACAGGCATTTCCCTTGAACCCATCAGAGGCTGGAGAATCAAATCTTGAGGCACACCGTGAAAAAACTGAGAGAGAGAGAGATCCCATTGGGAAAGAGAATTTGAGCCAGCAATACTCTTTCTTAACCCTAATCAAATAGTCAAAGTGCATCCCTGGACTTCCCCCGGCTCTAGATTTAATTTCTCTAATACGAATTGAGGAAATTATAGTTGGTGACCTGGGTTGAAACTACAGATGTGATCCTCAGGCTGGTTGCTTAGGTTCAGAGCTGTCGATGACAAGGTGGGGTCAAATTCACCAGGTACTTAGACTCTCAGGTTCACCCCAACCCTGTCTTACAAATATGTCAGTGTTTACAGTGTGGAGGGGTGAGGATGTGGATGGCTCTGTGAAAACGAACCTTATTAGTGGGGAAAAAGCACAGAGCCCCACAGAACTGCTGACTGACAGATGCTGTGGTGAGGGCATCACCATCATCCTCTACAACTTAGTGGCCGATCTGCTGGCACTGACCAACCCTACGTTCATATCAGGTCTACACACATCACACTCCCTTGTCCCCAGCAACTAGGAGCTCCTGGGTTTACTCCTCCCAGAGACATGGCAGAGAATGGTCCTCACCTAACCTGCTTTTCACCTGTTTTCCCCTTGAACTTGTCACTGTCTTGCTCAAAACTCAAGCCAGTCACACCAGGGGAAGACTACCATCCTCAGTGTCTAAGCAACTATATTTTTCAAACTGAGTGATGAAATATCCCTAACAGATAGATGAGGCAAGCATTTTATAAGGTGACTCAGGAAATGCTCAATTAAATTAAAAATCAAGAAGCTGGGTTTTGAAGTTTGCATCTAATCAGGAAGATGCCTATAAGCTCCTGTCCAAAGGACCCCCCTTCCATTGCTCACCTGCACAACATTGCTTAGCCATTCATAAAGTCTCATGCCTCCTGTGGCCTGCAGCTGAGACAGTAATCAGAAGGATGCAGGAAACCCTGGTTAGGACTCCCTACACAAGGCATTCAACAGTAGTGTGGAGAGCAGGCCTCCTAGTGGGCAAAGCCTTTTTTCCTCCAGAATCAGCCTGAACTCCACATGCAACTCCGCTTACCATCACCTCCTCGTAAAAGAAGAGAAAAAAAGGCCTGTGTGCTGATTGCAAGACATGATTTCCTAACACACATTTCAAACATCTATTTCTTTCTGCAGCCACTTCGGGACAACATCAACAGCTCTATTCATTCAACAGATATCAGTTGAATGCTAGACATTGCATTAGACAGGAGGACACAGGTAAACCACAAACACTTGGGAACCTCACGGAACCCATCTTGCAACTCAGAAGGCACACTTTAAAGCAAGTCATTACAATAAAGTGAACCGGCATGACAGGGTGCTTACTACCTACGTCATGATTTCCTATTTCAGAGCCAAATACATCACTTGATCGCTGTAAGTGTGAGACCAGCAGACAGCCATTGGTGTGCACTTCGGACTAAGGTGCAGCTCCCAGTCAGCCACCTAAGGAAATGGCCCAGCCTCCTCTGGGACCTAACCTAGACTCCAAGGATGGAGGTCAGGGGCTATCTTATAGTTAATAGCTTTGGCGCAGCTTGGAAGCTGCAGTCTTTGGAGTCAGTAGTTGCTTCATGGAAAAGAAGCTCTTTTAATGATCAGTGGAATGTCAGGAGCTAGCCCGGTATACTCTCTTCAGTGTTTCGTTGTTACCAGAGTCCAAAAGTGGAATCTAAATGGGAGAGAGGGAGGGAGGATGGAAGGGATGGGGGGTTTGATGAGAGAGGGACAAACGTTGCACAAAATGGTAGAATATTTCCAATACAAGCAATGGACAATCGACTATAATGAGTGAAAGAAAATTTTGACCTTTCCTCCTCACTCTTGAATTAAAAAAATTGTTTCGTAATGTACGGTATGGAGAAACTTAACAGTAGGTATAAATTCCATAATACTGAAACATCTTACACATCAACAAAGTAGTTTGCAAATATGCACTAGTTTTGATTCAGCTAATTACCAACCTCACTGTAGTTTGGTATCCAAACAGTCAGAAGAGTTTTTAAATTCTTGAAGCTATTCCAGCAACATCCAGCTATATTTCTGGGATCCCTAGTTTGCAAAAACTGGGAGAAAAGCAAGACAGTGGCACCAAGAGAGAGCAGGCGTTAACTCTGGGTATTAAATATTTGAGTCTTCCTTTCCTCATCCTTTTATGATTGTACTAACAGCCAGAATTCAATAAAGAGAGAAAGTAAAATGGGATCATTCAACACAATGCAAACACTATGTGTACATAAATGATAGCGGCAGGTGGTAGATTGTCAAAGTGCTACCAGATTTATTGGGTAAATATTCTCTATACCTAACTAACATTTACCAGGCTGTTTGCAAGAAGCACAGAGATCACGAAAATCCTAGCCCTCAACAAGCAAAACAGAGAAATTCATAAAAAGCTCCTTAATCTCGACATCCAGTGAAATGTGTGCTTTGGGCAGAAAGTAAAGGAGGAAGAAAAAGTGAAGCATGGGAAGCGCGGAGAGAGGAAAAAGTACCAAATTACCATGACCAAGGCCTGTGCCAAAATGAGAAGTACCTCTTCCAATCCTTCAGTGCTAATGCCTGAAACTGCCTCCCAAGTCCTTTGGATTCTCTCTATCACAACCACTCCCCGTCAAAGTGTCTAAGTGGCCTGCTGGGTCAAGGGCCAAGTTGCCGCTGGATCATTTAACGTGTATCTTCAGGGCTGCTCACCACTGACCTTTTGTCACTCATGGAGAGGAAGGACAGACTCCCAAGAGCTCCCAAGTTAGAGGGTGCAGTGTCAAACACTGGCCCAGAGAACCCTGTCATTTCCTGGATTTCCAACTGTAGAGACTTGTTCAGAGGAGGTACCTTTTGTGATCTGCTGCCAGCAGCTCTTGGTTGGGAGGTCCCAGCGTGGCTTTCTTTGCAGATATTTAGGAGGGAGCGTGTTAACTTATGGGCTGTGACGCGTGGGCTGGTCTTGCATGCCATGGTTGTACTTCGCAGGTTGTAGGGGCCTATCTTTCCCGTTGGGGTCGCAGGAGACACTAGGAACAAGAAAGCTGCCTGTGAGCACTTCTAGGTCCAGTTCTAGCTATAATGAACACAACATGCATTAGGTCAATTTTTCACAAAGTTAAGTAGAATTCCGAAAATGCTTTCTCCTAGCCACAGAGGACAGGAATAAACTTCAGAATCACCCTGGGAGTTGTCAAACTTAGTAAATAACTAACATGTTGTCCCTTATTAGAAACATAAAAAAGCCACAGTGGAAAAATAGTGTCAAACAGGAAAACGTTTCCTGCTTCTCTGTGAGAATGTCTTAACTTGTGTTTTACTAAGATCTGAGGAACACTCCAAGCAAACTGTCCTAAAAATGTAGATGGGGAGAAATAAAATGAGAAAAGAAAACAAAACAACTGCCCCCCGACCCCCCAAAAGAACAGAAAAGCCAGTTCTTGTTTACAGGAGAAAATGTAAAATGCCAAGAGCTCCTTCAGGTGGCCACTGTCATTCAGAGACTTGGAGGGGCAGAGATCTCACCTCCCTAAGACTAAAGTCAGTTTCACTCTCCGCATACACCATGTCCTTCCAGAGAAGGAACCGATGTCACTTGTGGTGACCAAGAGGAGAAAGTCAATGCCAAGGACCTTAAAAGACTGGGTATCACACACAGTCCAGGGCTGCATTAATGGCTAACGAAAGCAACACTTGGTTTGTTTGGGTTTTTAACCCTTGAACTACTAATAAAACACAGCAATGAGAAGGGATGGCTCCCTTTTGGGGGGCTGCATTTCCTAAGTGCTAGAGTTACTCAGAACACGGGTTCCCAAACTGTCTATGGCAAAAGATCAGTTTTGATCATTTTCTGGAGGGGCAGGGATGGGGTAATTTCTCATCTGCTGTGGAATGGTAGTTTTGTATAACACAGGAAGAATGAATCCACCGGCAAATTGCTCTGTTCTTGGATGTTGAGACAATGTCATATTGCTATGAAAATTTTGAAGTCTTACTGTTGATTTCTGTACATATTTGGGGGTGTGGAAGGTGATGAACTGGTAACAAGCATTCCCTGTCCCTAAGCAAGTCTCGGAGGACCCCTGGTGCTTAGAAAAACTGGTATGGGGCTTCATCCAGGGGACTGCCTCATTGGGCCCCTCCTTCAGCTCACCTACTGCCTGAGTCACATGTGACTACAGACAGGAAAGCTTAAAGGGTGTACCAGATTTGGGGATTTTTCAGCACAGGAATACCAAATTCAAAACGGCATTTTAACAATCGTTTTGCAAAACTGCCAGCACTTTGTGGAGTGTGACATGAGTCACTAGATCCTCTTTAGAGTCTTATGACAGAAAGGAAAATACACATCTTAAAAGGTAATTTGTGCATTAACTTGTCCAATGGCACTGTCACCTCAAACCCCATTGCTCCTGTCTTTTTGCACGTGAAATTCCATGTGAACACAGATAATTTTGTCTTAAAATTATGCCGCACCTTCCTTTCCAACTTCCGGAAGTCCCTGGGGCTCAAGCTCCGTGACTTCCGCATCCTCTGCAGGGGGCATGCTCCTTTTGGCCACCTTCCGGCTTCTTTTAGGAAACGGGTGTGGTGTGGATGCTGCTGTTCCTCCTGCTTTCTCCCGAATCCCACCGGACCTTTGCCTCTTGCCGGAAGCTTTAGTTTGGCCAGATGATCCCTTCTTTTCAGTAACGCAAGGGACTGGCGGTGACTCTGGGTCAACTGACTTTAGCAAAGGGGAGATCTGGACATTTGGTGGAGATTGTTGTGAAGTCAGATGAGCGACTTGGGCTTCTAACATCTCTTTCTCTCTCTCCAACTTCTCGTGGCTTGTGAGCAGGGAGCAGTACTTATCCAAGTACTCTTCTGCCTCCTTGCTTTTTCCTTCAAGGGTGGCTTTCAGGTGCTTCACCTCGGTCATCAGTTCATCTACATCAGCACCCACAAGAGCACCTGTCAAAAATCACATCACGACACTCTTTAATTGACATTGGAAATCATAAAGTAGAAAACCTGAAACTTGTTTTTAATTTCTTGTTTTTCATAGAAGTGGAGAAGGTCTATCTATGCATGTTCTGATAGTTCTCTCAACCTGTGTTTGGGAGGGATCATATCATGGTAAATCCTCTAATAGATTCTATGAGTCTTACTGGGACAACTTAAATAAAATCCCCCCAAATCTCAAACTCGTATTGTAACTAACCCATGAAACTTTCTTATAGTTGTTCATATGAGATCAAGTGGTTTACCTTAGCGCATCTCCTAGGTTCCCTGTCCGTTCTTCCCACTCACTTGAATGAACAAGGTAGGTCACTCAAGAATATGAAGTCTCCTCCATTGCAGTGGCTTTGGGAGGCAGAAAGGGGCCCGTGACAAGGCAGGTCCATAAAAGCTCTGAAATCCATTGGTAAACAATGGAGGGTCTGGTGGACAAAAGTTTGGGGGACACTAAAGATGGGAGTCTTGGTCAAGTTTTAGCTGCCATGGTTGGCAGGAAATCCAGTAGAAAAACTCCCTGGAGCCCCATATACTCCAAGGTCTCTTCTGAGCAGGAAAGACCACTGGACCACCCTGCGGAGCCTTGGTCCAGAAGAGCCTCTGCTACAATGCTTATCATCATCTCTCCACGCAGTAAGAAGCATTCCACCCAGGCGTAAGTGGAGAAAAGTTGTCTTTTCTCTTTTCTTTGATCTCCACACCTAAAAATAGAGCCCCCCCCAACCCTCCCATGTAGTTGAACCAGGATGATGGGCCAAGGACAACCAGAATGAGGTGTCCGCAACCTGACAGCACTGATCTCGGTAAAGGGACATCATGTGGAAAACTCTTCTTGGAATGCCCATTAGCAAAAAATACTGCCAGTTTTTGTGCATGTTGTATAGAACAGAAGATGTGATTGTTCTATGTCAAAATACAGGCTTCCCTCCGATTCCTATGAATGATCCCACACTGAGCACAAAAATTGGAAATTGGAAAATAGACGACTGCCGAGAATCAGCACGCAGTTGGACAGTGGAGCACGGAGACACTGCCCTTGCCCACACCAGGCTTTGCCGGCCCTGCCCAGGGCCCTGCCCTGCTCACCGCACCTGATTTCTGCTTCTCTTGTGCTGCTTCTTCAAGCTGACACAGCTCTTTCTGCAACCGCTTCATCTCCTCTTCCATCAGCTTATAGTGTCTGAGGCAAAAATCGATGTTTCCCTGGGCACGTTCCTTTTCCTTCTTCAGCTGCTTTATTTGTGTTTGATTGTTCATCTGCAAAACAGAATCTTGAATTGGAAACCTTCCATTTTTTGTATTAAGCACATATGAAGATCATGATCCCTGGCTGGTGTTGCTCAGGGTGTTAAACATTGATCTGTGAACCAAAAGGTTGCCGATTAGACACCTGATTTGGCACAGGCCTGTGTTGCAGGTTGGGGTACCTGGTTGGGGTCCCTGGTTGGGGTCCTCTGAGAGGTAACAAATCAATGTTTCACACTGTAAATCAATGTTTCTCTCCTTCTCTTTCTCCCTCCCTTCCCTTCTCTCTCTAAAAAAAAAATTAAAAAATATCAAGTAAACAACCAAAACATCATTGAGATATAATTAAGAACCATATATTGTCAATATAAGAATTATTATGTTCACACTAAAACATCTAATTAAGAAGAAAACAATTCACATTTTCTACTCAGTTTCCTAAGTCTCCCTGGTAGACACTGGTTTTCTGATACCCCTTCTTGGCATCCACAAGCACAAAGCATCGTTCCTAAGAGTATTCTCTTAAGTGGCTCAGTCTGCCTGTGTTCACACAATGGGAATCACAATCGGAGGGTGGGGGTAGGAGTCCATGGACTTATTCTTTGCGGGTCAAAATTTCTAAGAATTATGTTCCCATTTGTAATTTGTTCCAGTCACACCAGGTGAAGGCTAAACAATATTATGGCTCACAATACCAATTTAAATTTTATAGGTAGCTCAACTAGAAAGTGAGTAGAAAGGTGGGAGAATTCATGTTTCCTTAACAAAAAAGAAAAGCACTGCAAAGAACTTAGAGGCAAAGCTAGACCTGATACCAAGGTATTTGTAGTGTGTATTTATGTTACCTTGTTAGAACATTCACACATCTTGCTACAGAAATATGAATTGGTATGAAGTATGACCCTAGATCCTGCTAGAATATTCCATAATATGTGGCCCTTGCACTGTTTTCCGTAGCATCTAAAGATGCAGAATTCTAACACCATTTAGCGCTAAGGGAATCTGGCAGGAGATCATGGATATATAAAAGCCCACCAAACTGTTAAAACCAAAACAAAACCTGAGCTCCATATCCATGTTACTGGTGATTTCATCCTTTGCAGATTTCATCTTGACATCATAAGCAATGTTCCAAAAATGTCTGCACTTGTGAAATTTTCTATTTCTGATTGCAACCATAATTGCATTACAGATGGATTAATTCAATGGCAAGAATGCTTGACAAGTATCCCTCATTAAAATCACATGTGGTCTGAATAGACTCAACAATGTACCATTCTCTATGTGGTATGAATATCAATAGACATTCTCCACAGTAAAACTGGCAAAGAGTACACACGCAGAAAGTGTGTCAAAAAGTAGACCTGAAGCTGCATCTTTCTGTTATGAAACCTATTATCTTTCATGGAACAGAACAGCATTGATCATTCATGTGATTGTGAATTTCATGAGTATCTGTTATATTGGTATATTTCCTTCCTCTTGATCATTGTATAAGAGCAATAAATGTCAGAGGTTGATACCTCGTTTTCTGTTTGAATATATTCAATAGACAATATGATAATTTGCAAAATGTAAGCCCTCTTTCACTAAAGACCTTTACTGGAAGATATTTGTTTTCCAGGTTCATTATTGTACCTTCTGGATGGCCGTCATTTTATCAAAACATCTCTGTAGGAAATGAAAGAGCCTCCTTTCCAAGGAGAATTACTGAAGCAAACTATCTCTAGTCTGATACCTGAGACTAGGACTCACCTCCTTTTGTTCCTAGCCAAGAAAGCTTTATGGGCCATCTGTGGAGAGGAAGAGGAGAGTGGACATATACACGAGCTAAGTGCCTGACCAAATGCTTTGCCACACCTTGACCTTCCTGGAAGCCAGAGGGTTTGGTGACAGCAGTGAACTTGGAGACCCAAGAGGCAAGAGTTTGGAATTACTCACCAAATGATTACCTATAGCTGAGAGGCCTGCCCTAATCTGCTATTGCTTTAATCTTCATGTCCATCTCCAGAAGTCTTTAACATCCTCTAGTTTGAGGATTTACTGACCAATGAAGTTCATTCAAGCCATGAGTCTGTAGGCCATCCACTGATTTTTAAAAGCAGCTCAGCAGAATTGCTGAGTGATATTCATAACTACACAAGACTTTTTCATAAAAATTAAAATGAAATCACATAAGTCCATCCCATTAAAACCACAGTTCTTCTGTAGAAACACTTCTCAGTCACAAGACAATGAGAAGGAAACATACCTTGGTTTTTATCAATTCTCCTAAAAGCTCAGTGTTTTCTTTCAAAGAATTACTGAGCTGTTCTTTGCTGGACTTCAAGAGGTCTATCTCCACCTTCTGCGAGCTGAGACAGTCTTCTGTAGAAGTCAGTTTCTCTCTATATGTCTGGATTTCCCTTTCGTGCTAGGGCAGAGAAATGCTATTTCAGCAAAACAAACCCAAAAGAGAACTGCTGTTCCAAGGATCATTCCAAATGGACTCTGCCACTCTCCTACTACTCTACTCTGAGATGGAAATGTAGTTTTACAGCTGAAGTTGTCTAATGAGGCATGTGCAGGGAACTGTGGCCCAGACCATGCAACTCATATGACGGCACCCTTCCTAAAATCTTAAGAGCATAGTAATAATGTGTTGCGGACCATTCAGCCTGGTCTCAGGAGTTGTAACCCTCACCCCATGGTGGGGTGAGTAAGAGCCAAGGGACCCGCTTCATCTGGGTCTGTTCTGTCAAGAGGACGTGAGCTACTAAGGAGCAAAGCTTATCTCCCTGGCAGGAGAGCTGCTTCTGCCTCATCCATCTCTGGCCCCAATGCTTAGTTGGTTAGTCAATGATGGGTAAGACTCCTCACAGGAGGGGCAACCTAAGCCAGACACGACCACTTGGGAGGCCCTTATAGAAGGACTGGGGGGGGGGGCTGCAGCAAAGAGGGGTTATGGACCCTTGTCCCCTGGCTATTCTGACATAGCTCCAGTCCCCATGTCCATCTGGGAGATGTCTTCCTTATCTCTTGCTTCCTGGGCCTAATCAGCTTAAAGGCTGAAATTATGACAGCCAGCATGTTGCAGCCCTGAACTGGCCAGAACACTTCCCCTGGTGATTGGGCATAAGAAAGAATTCTTAAAGTCCTGTGAAACCTGCTTTGTTTGCTAAGAGTGCTCTCATTTAAATGATAAGGGTCGGAGGTGGAAATGGGTGTGTCTCCCAAAGTTTTGCATCTCCATTCCCTGACAGACACTGACTCAGATTAAGCCCTCAGTTTCTTTGAAATGTTAACCATTGTTTGATCCTTGCGACCTGACATACCTGTATTCCTGTGTATTTGAACCCAATACAAGCCCAGTGAGGAAGGGGCTGTGGGTCATTCTCCTTTCAGAGTCTGGCCACCTCTCCTCCCCAAGCACATCATGTCTTGGTTATTTTATTTTCATCCATAATGGATGGGGGCTCTGCGGGCGGAGCCCCCCACATCAATACAGAACTTTGTCCTTCTTGCAAAACAAATGTCTCCTTACCGTGGTCTACACACATAGTTTCCAGCTCCCCCAGGTACCAAACTCTACTTTTCACCTGTTTGTTTGCATCCAGAAGCAAAGTTTGATGTCTCTTTTCAGCTTCCTCAAGCTGTCTCTGATATTCAGCTATTTCTTCCCTCATTTTCTCTTGCTTTTCCATCTGATGACTGTGTATGCAGTCCAAGCTCTTCTTTAAGTCACTGTTTTCTAGCATGAATTCCTTCAGTTGGCCCTAAGGAGAAAATTAATACAATCATGGGAAAATAACTAAGAACCTCGATACATGTCTTCAGGTAATACTGAGTACTAAGGAGGAAAAACTACTTCACGAGCAAGACAAAAATCTATACGGAATAGTGGACTGATCCTTAGCAATGCATTCACTTTCAATGGCAACTTCATCTCCACTGACAATTTCCTCTGTTCTACCCAGCCACTCCCAAGGTCACATCCACAGGACCACAAAACCTCTGAAACCTGACTTCAGATAGTCCACTCTGGGACTCTACCCTTCTAGGCAATGGGGTGGCTTCTTTAAGTGTTTCCATGGCAAGAATTCCTTGACCTCTTCAACAGCACCACCATTACAACCTTCACACTTGAGCCCCACCACAGTGACTCTTTCTTCCTTGACCAGCTCAGAGGCCACGTTCTATCACTGTAAGAATTTCTTTCCAAGTGCCCTGAATTCTTTCCCCCCACTCCGTTCTCTGTGCAGGACTAGTAAAACCCCAGCACTGGAGGTATCTGCCTCCCCGGTGCCAGATCCCACCTAGTTGCTTCTACCCATGCATGTATACACACAGGCCACGCCCACCTCCTCATCTCCCGTTCACTCAGCCCACTCCAACCTGCCCTCGCCACAGCTCCTCCTGCACCAGCTCCTCCTCACCCAGCTCCATGGTGTCATACACCTCCATGATGCAGACCCAGGCAGCACTTTTCAGTCCCTGACCACTCATTTGACCTCTGAGTAGGTCCCCAGGCTGCTGACCACTCCTTCATCTTGAGAGAGCCTCCTGCTTGGCTGCTGGGACATGGCATTTCCCTGCGTGGCCTCATCCAGTCTTCTCAGTGTCTTTGCTTGCTCTTCTCCCGCCTTTCCTCCTCCATGCTGGAGGTCCCATGGCTTAGTCTGTCTTTTCTATCGCCCCCATCATCTTGAATTATGACCTGTGTTCTAAACCAGTCAAATGCACAGAGCCACTCAAACCTTTCCTTGGGACTGCAGCCTTGTTTATTACGTGTCAGTTCAGATTTTATTCTAACACTTCCCATGGCCTTCCTTCCTCTCTCATTCTTTTTCACATCATTTTCCCTTGGAGTCCAGCCACAAGGGCTTCCTTTCCACCTTCTAAAAAAGTACAAACATCTTTCCAATCTCAAAGACTTTACCCCACTGCTCTCTACACCCAGAAGCTTCCATGCTCCAGCCAGTTCTTTGTAGCGGTGACACCCCATCCTGCAGGCAACCTTCTCTGACCACACTGTGTACACTGGGTTGATGCCACCCCACTCCCCATTTCCCAATTCTTCTGCAGTAAAGAATCTCATTTGTATCCTTTGTAACACTTCGCAGTTCATGAGTGTTTTGTGTTTCCTATTGTGTGCCTACGCTGTAAGCTCTATGAGTACAAGCACCACAGGAGAGTGATGGTTCAACATTGTACATCCTAACCCTAGTAGTGCTTGCTGTTTACAGAATGAAGAAATGAATGAATGAAGTCACTGCAAGCTCACATGCTCCGATGTATAAACTGGAGGCTAGACACTCAGCTTTTCTTTTTAGTAGAGCCTACGAATGAAGTACAAGTAATAGCGCGCCTCAGACAGCCCCAAGCTGTGCAGTACCAAAAGAGATTTCAGCAGATGCTACACTCAAATGTATCATTGGTAGCAACTCCTTCCACACAGAGTTGCCGCCAAATCACTCAAGTCACTTGCTGAGATTAAATGCCTCAACTTTACATTTTCTAAAATACTGGTTTGAGAAAGAGAGAGGAACATTTCAATTTGCTGTTTACCCATCCATGTATTCATTGGTGATTCTTGTATGGGTCCTGCCCTGGGATTGAAGTCATGGCCTTGGCTTATCAGGATGACTCTCTAACCAACTGAGGTACCTGGCCTTGACAAATGCCAATTTTCTTTTTGTAAATTTTCCTCGGCTTCCTTACCGTATTTGAAGAAAAGTACAAATTTCCACAGCTTCCTCTACAGGCTACTACAAATATCACTTCAATCTTTTTGTACTTATTCAGGGTCGGAATCACAACTCTATGTGCGACCCTTTTCTAAGGATTCTGTAGGAGGGAAGCTGCACAAGGACTAGATGGTTGTAGGAACATTTACCATGTAACCGGGTTTGGAAAACAGGTTGGGCTGCCCCTAGCAACACTGCATGCAGCTGGCAGCTTCTGGGGCTCAGTGCGGAGATTCAGGAGAATGGGAGGCAATGGGAATCAGCAGTGTCTGCTATGGGAAGAGCAGTGGGGAGTGGGAGCAAAGATGCTCCAGCTCTGCCACAGGAACCCTCCTCTAAAAGAGCACCCAAGACTGCTCTAACTCTAGGCTTTACTGGAACTTTCTTTCTGTTACTTTGTTTGTTCTCAGCAAGATCAGTGTATATGCGTGTGGCAACATTCTGACTGGTAGTCTGTGGCAGGCTAGGAAAGCAGCCTATTGAAATCTGCATGAAATCTACTTCTGATGTGACTCAGTAGAGTACAGGGTCCTTGTCTACGGAAAAGTGTTTGGGCTCCAACACAGGTCTGGTCCTGCGCTCTGAGGCTGCTCAAGGCTCCATCTGGGTCCACAACAGTGCTGGATGGCGAAGATTGCTGCTTGTCTGATCCTGACATGAGCCCTCCAATTATTTTTCTCAAAAGCTCAGTAATGTTTGGTACAGTACAGAAGGTCTTACAGAAACAAACAAGGAGAGTGTGCACACTGAAGTCCTAATCTGTCACAGACAGACTTACTTCATTATGCTTCATTTCTTCTGACATTAAATTTAATTCTTCAGTTAGCCTGTTTTTCTCCCCATTGAATTCTTCTTTCATGCCTGTCATTTTCTGTGTTATCTCATGCACTTTCCTCTGCAGCTCTGTTTCCCTCGAAGTCAAGGAGTTTACCTGGAATGGAATCATTCGTTAGAGCTTCTTTTGCTTGTCCGTGTTGACCAAACTAAACCCTGTGATACAACAGTCATGACCACTTCACTTGAGGCTCCAGTGAGAAAATGGACCATGTCTAACCCTCCCTTCACTCATCACTCAGCCAACATGCTCAGGTCCCACTGGTGAGCTTCCCTTTGCTTTGCAGCAAGGATTCAAGAAAAGACAGCAAAAGGGAATGAATGGCAAGGAAAGATAACATTACTCGGTATCACAACCCTGCATGCAGGCATGAATTTGAATTCAACTGAAACATCAGAGAATATGGGATGAGGCAGCCTGTTAGATTTTTCTCATTTTTTGGATCTCTACTAACGCTCCAATGCCATACTAGGAGGCAAGACACATGGCTATGAGGAGTTAGAGCCAACTGACTCTACTGCTTGCATTTGTCCCTTCACATTGAAAGAGTGGGGTGTAGTTTTTCTCATCATCTCCGCTGGAACTGCCACCTCTCCCAAGCCATCCAAAAGCTCGAAACTCTTAGAAATAGAGTTCTGTCTGATTGCATTTTCCTGGGCACAACTTTTTTCCTTTAACATTCGTGTAGTAAAAAACGGGATTGGAAGGAATCAGTTTCTCAGCTCAGTAAGCAAGCATGAATGGCAAATACTGATTTTCATGAGTAGGTGAGCTACTGGATGGCAGACCTTCCCTTTAATCATCAGCGACAAAACAGGAGGCTGCAGGAGGAGAAGGTGCAGGAGTGGGGCTGAAAGCACAGAGTCCCCAAGACACACACTGGGGGCCATGAGGGTTCTGTTGGTGACAATTGGATCACCATCGTTAATACTTCTTTCTCCTAAAGGCTATCAAGCTAGAACAAGGACGAAGGGGAGGCCTTCCGATCCTAACTAGTACCTGTTACACCCTCTACAGCAGTGGTTCTCTCCTGGGCATGGGGAGGCTACCGTTCTGATGCATTGTGGGAGAGGGAAGTTTGTTTAGAGCTAGGCACTGTGCATAACCCAGAGTTTTCCCCATGTTTAGGTACGACGTTGACAAGCTGGTCCAGTCCATAGAAGAATCCCGTGCAAATGACTAGCAAAGCAAAGGAAGAGTCACAAGTACTGAGGGCAAGTCAACGTCCCCCAAGTTCAACACCCCATAAACTTCATCAAGCCTTTACAGAGTTGGGTCCAAAATTGCAAATACCGTGCTGAAGGAAATACCACTCATCAGTGGTTTCCCTCCCTCCTGACAACACATGCAAATGTAGGAAAACCCACTTACCCTTTCAACATAGGATAGCTTTTCCATTTTTGTCGATTCAAGCTCTTTCTGCAGGTCCCTGTAGGAGTTCTGCAGCACTTTGTAGGTGTCCTGCAAAGCGTCATTTTTGGACTGCAGCCTTCGTACCTTCTGCTCCAGTTCCACAGTCAGACTGCCCACCTGTGCTGTTTGCTTCCTTGTAACTTGGGGCTCTCCTCCTCGCTGGGACAACTTAGAGACCTGCTGTTCTTGGTCCTGGATCTGCTGTTTTAAGAGATTGATCTCTTGCTCCCTCTTCTTGACTTTGTCTTTGCCATCTTGCACTTCTTGAATGAGGCCATTCACAGAAGATTGCAAAGTAAGGCAATGACTTCTGGCCTGGTCAAGGCCTTGCAGCAGCTGACACTTCTCCAGCTGCAGATACGCAATTTGGGCACTCAGACCTTGTTCTCTGGCCTTCCACGTCCCATGGTCATCTCCCAAGGAGGGCCTTTTGTCCTTCAGGGCTTTCATTTGGGCTTCAAGCCTCTCCTGGACAAGTTTACATTCTTGTTTCACACGAACCATCTCTTGCTCTTTTGCTTGTGATAGATTGTCAAAGGAAGCTTTTAACCGCTCTAATTCACATATGCGCTCTTGCGCTTTTTGTAATTCTTTGGTCAGTTTTTCTTTTTCTGACCCGAGATCTTTCAGACTTGAGGCCATCTCTTCTATCTTGGCTTTCGCTTTCTCTACCTCTGCTTTGAAGCTCTGCGCCTCCCGAGTCGCACGCTCGTGGGTTTTTTTGGCCTTTTTTAGTTCTTTTTCTAGTTGATCGACTTCCCCCTTCAACAACTCTGCTTGATGCTTAGTTTCCTGCAGTTTTGCTAAGACGAAGAATTGCTTCTTGTCATCGTCTTCTAGTTGGTCTTTCAGCTTCTTGATGCTCTTGCTCAGCTGCTGCACTCTCTGCACTGGGGAGCTCTGTTCTGGGAACTTCCTGGCTTGTGAGTCATCGCACAGAGCTGCCACCTCCTTCATCAGCTCTTTCAACTCTTTTTCCAGCATTTCTCCCGCAGCTTTGGACTCTTCTTGCATGTTCCGACTTTCTTCCTCCTTTGCCTCTAACAGGTGGACCAGTGAAGAGCGTAACGTGTCCAACTCCGTCATCTGACCCTGTTTTTCTTGCAGCTGCTGGATCAGATTTTCTTTTTCTGATCTGATCGTCATGAGGTCTAATTCTGAAGCTTTCCGTTGTTCCATCATTGATTCTATTTGTGATTTTAGTGTCTCCACCTCTGCTTTGGAATACTCAGCATGCAGAATTGTTGCCTCGTGCTTTTTTCTGGTCATCTGCAAGTGGCTTGCAAGATTCTCCTTCTTACTGTCAGTTCCTTTCATTTCCTCCAAGTGTTTCTTCTCGTCAGCCTCCATGCTGACCCTCAGGGTCTCCGTGTCATTTCTCATCAGGTGATCCTTGTCTTGGGGTGAGCTCAGCCTCATGGCGACCTCACCTTTTTGCATTCCTGCGGTCTCCAAGGATTTAGTGACAGTCAGGGCTTCTTGTTCAAGTTCGAGTAGCTTGTTCTGCAGGCTTTCAGATTCCCTTACAAGGGATTCTTTCTTGTGATTCACCTGTTCGATTTGGTGCTCCTGCTGATTTCTTCCCAAAGACAGGGCCTGTAAATCCTTTATCAAACTCTGCAGCTGCTCCTGGAGGTGGGCTTTCTCATCTTCCACCAGCATGACTGCCGCAGTCTTGGTGACTTTCTCCATCTCTGGGCTGAGGTCCTGCTGGACATTTCTGTCACAGGTCAGACGAAGATCCTGCTTGGATGTTTTGTCGTTGCTTTCAAAAGCACTCTCTTCTGACAAATCACAGCTGTCACTTCTGCCCTGGAGAGCCTGTGGTTGGAATATATAATGAGAGTGCATTTTATTTTTGAGGAAGAACCAGGAAAGATCCAATAGGCTTAATTATAGCGATGTACACACTGGCTTCTTGCCTCTGCCACAAACATTTTTTCAAAGGACATATTTCCTACCACCTTGTCCCCTCTCCATCCCAATGTCAACACAGTTAAACAAACATTCAGGAGGTATTCCATGTGGCAAGGCACTGGCAAGGTGTTTGTCATAAAGACAAACCCTCTAGTTGTGTGATCGTCCACACTGGCACACACTTAACATTCAAAGGGTTTTTTTCTCTCTAGGAATAGTCCAGGTAGCCTAAATATGAATTTTCCTTTGTGATTATCAGACATGAGGCTAACCAATTCCCCATAGAATGCTCCACTCCCACCTTTAGCAGTTCTGATATTCTTCAATAGGAGAAGGTGGTGAGGTGTCATGACCAGATTGGCAGCCCAAGGACTTAAGCCTGCACTTACTATCCTGGATTCTGAGAGAAACCATATGTCTGGACATCACCTTCCTGTCATCTGTCTAACAGGGGACAGCTGCTGTGACTACCCCTGCTGCCTCCTCACCACTTGCCTTTTGCATCCTACAATGGCAGATGGAGGGAATGAAGTCATGCTCCTCGACTCTACAGGTTTAGTAGTTTAGCTGGTAGACTACAAGGACAAAGTCGTTAGTAACTAAGCATTTCACATTCAATAAAGAAAGGGAGTTCTTTTTATACAGCTGATCAAATCACAGATTTGTACCAGGGTAAATTGTAAGAAAATGATTCAGTAATCGGTAATAAGTTCTTACATTTGTTTCAGGACTCTAACTCTGTAACATAAAAAATAGCCAGAAAGGGCTAAGAGATGTTAACATTCACATCACATTCCTATTCTTAAGCTCTAATGGAACATGTAAGTGCAATTTATTAACTCGCAAAGAATGAAAACATACAACATAGACATATTGAAGATAACTCTTCTGACTCCATAATATAATTTTGTCTAGGAAACTTTAAAAAAGATCTTTAGAAATGTCCCATAGTAGAGTGTTTAAATGTAGTCACTGTAGAAATTCAGCTCCCCCCAAAATTCTGGTTTGTATCTTTTAAGAAAATTTAGAATATACTTTATGTCCTTTAAAACCTATTCCCTCTACCAAGGAATTATTCACTTCACCCTGCTGCTGAGAAGCGAGAAGACTGCTTCAATGAGCTTCATTTGTCACCAAGGAATCATTAGGTGTTAGCAGCTCCCTGAGACTCTCCTATTCAGAGTGCAAGTCTTGGTAACGCTGGTCTTTGTTATTTCACTTGACATTAGTTGATGTTTATGCTTTACATCTTCAACTTGCTTAGTAAGCTCAGAAACTTTCAAACACGTGCTTTCCGTTTCCCTCTTATGTTTCTGATCCGACAAGTCGGCTTTCTGCTGGAATTCTATCTGAGCTTTTTTCTGGGTCTCCACCTCCACTGTCTTGCCATGGAAGACATTACAAAGTTTCCTCATCTCCGCACTTAGGCTTCTTCCTTCCATCTCCTGTGTGCTCACTCTCTCCTTGTATTCATTGCTTCTTCTTTGTTGTGTCTGGAGACACATTTCCAATTAATTGATTTTACTCAGCAAGATTTCATTCTCTCATTCCATCTGCTTTATGAGCTTCATTTTCACTTTTCCAGTGAGAAAAGAGAGTTTTCTCTTCTTTCCATTCATCAGACTGCTCCTTTTTTTTTTTTTTTAAATCTCCAAAATACCCAATACAGCTTTGGACTATCTCTCGGTTTTGCTGAACTTTTCACTCACTTGTTCAATGTGATGCTCCCTTTCCTGGAAAAGGGCTCGAGAACCATCACGCTGCTTTTCCAGATCAGCCAAGGCAAGCTTCAGTTTCTCTGAAGTCAAGGAATTCTCTTGCTGATTGATTTTTTCTTGGAGATCTCTTAACATGGTTTCTTGAGAAGCATTCTTAGCTATGAAAAATAATAACAAGCATTGTGAATGTCTGAAATATTCATTTCATAAGAATTCTACACTGAAAAAGAAAATCTAAACACACTAACAACTCCTCAGCCCTGTAAAAGTTGGCATTATTGTCCAGACAACTCCTGCAAAGTAGATCACCAGACAATCATTTAAGCTTCCAAAAAGACCGACAGAAACATGGTGCTTTTAGGCGTGCTAACGCATTTGTTCATCTTATCTGTAGGCAGCTTAAGAAAGTGTTGTTGTATAAAATACCCAGAGATTATGTTTCTAAGCAGTTGAAACTTTTTCTTCTGTGTTTGTGTACATGTGGACAGGAATAGCTGTTCTATTGTGCTTCCCAGATGTTGCATGTTTGACAAATGGAAGGCAAGACCCTCCACCAGCAAAAAGGTCACAACTCACTTTATTGTCTGTGATATTCACTTTATTGCCCTGGTTGGAACAGAGCCTGCACTATCTCTGAGGTGTGCCTGTAGTTTTCACCTCTTATGAAATAATTATTCAGCCGTGGCCTGTGTAGCACAGTGGGTTGAGTGCAGGCTGTGAACGAAGGGTCTCGATTCGATTCCCACTCAGAGCACATGCCTGAGTTGTGGGCCAGTTCCCCAGTGGGGGCCACCTGAGAGGCAACCACACATTGATGTTTCTCTCCCTATCTTTCTCCCTCCCTTCCTTTTTCACTTAAAAAAAAAAAATCTTAACAAAAAAGAATCCTTGAGAGAGAGAAAACTGTGGCAAAAGCAACACTGAAGTGGAAATATTCTCTTCACTGGGGAGTAATTCTGATTTCCCAGAATAAATGTGTAATTGCTCTGCCATTTTCTCCACCATCCATGGGTTCTGTACTGAAGAGGAAAAGATACTTTACATCAGGACCTCTCAAGGCCTCTATACGTGTATCACCCACGTCCCACCTCCTTACAGTAAAACTGGTATCTACGAAACCAAGAATTATCTGGGAGCTTTTTCAAACTTTGTTACCACCTTGTTTTCTGCCCAGAAACACACCTGTACCCCCTGGCTCCACCCAGTTGAAAATATCCTAAATGCTTTCACTCAACAGTGATAGGCATCCTTCCAACTCCCCAAATAAATTGAGGGAGAATAGAAGTTGAGAAGCTCCACAGCACATGATAGAGGCAGCATGTATTCTAAATGAAGGGGTGACAATAAGTGGAAACCAGCTCCTGTTTTAACCCACTAATCTCAGTCCACCTACTGAGCAATGGCTCTCCACAGGCCACAAGGGCTATCAGTCTCCTCTGCTTAGGAGGTCCTGAGACAATGACCCTGGTTGCTAACAATGGAAAATACCCAAAAGTTTCACTTTTCTTTCAAGAAAGACCGACATTTCTACCTACTAGAATGGAAAAATGGAAAGCTGCCTGGGGGACATGGGAATTTCAAAAAGAAAACAGTCACAGAGAAATGTGACCCATAATTCCATGATCCACAGGGTCAGGCTCAGAGAAATCCTGGATGTGCACATACCCAAGCTGAGAAAAATAAATGTAACAAGAAGACATACGGTGCACCTAAAAATGGGTAACGAACGGCAGATTTATTTGGTGTGCATAGCATGATTCTGTCACTCTACAGTAAGGATAATATCATTCAGTGAAGGAAGTCATCAAAAATTGATGGTCGTTAAGGGCTGGGACAACACACACTTCATGTCGGGAGTTTCCGTGGTAAGGGAAAGAGTGAGGAGATGAGCTGTCTCAGTGTCACTGATAAACACACTGGGGATAGACAATAGCACTCTGGGGAGACAGGCAGTGCTGACAATTTCCTTTTGTGTGGTAAAAAATGTACCCCTCCAGTTTCTAAGTGGTGAAAAGCAAGCATTTGGGTGCTCTATGTATTTCTAATTAAAAAAAAAAAAAAGTGTCCAACTATCAGTCTGAAAACAAAAAGGTGGAAGAGAGAAACTTTCTCCACATCCACTGCAGACACCTTTCTGGGAGACTAGATGGAAAACTTCAAACTTTCTAATGGCATCCACCCTCCTCCACACAGTAGCTTAGGAAATCACTCCATATCACCAACTTTTCCTTACCCCTCATTTCCTCTGCCAAATTCTGGCCCTGAGTCAAACACTGCTTGGTCTTCTTCAGTTCTTCCTGCAGGTGGCAGACTTCTCTGGCACTTTGCTCAGACTGACTCTTGAGAAAGCTGTTTTCCTTCTTCATTTCCTAAAGCACACGTTTACTGGGTTATACTCAAAACAAATGCTCCAGCAAACTATGACTTCTGCCTCAGTAAGAGTCCCTAATGGAACCGGTGGTGTATCTCATGGGGGAAGATTCACACCTTCCCTTTGAGTACTTTATACAATTAGAGATTCTAACTTAAACCAAATGATTTTATTAACAGAAGTTAAAACAAAACCCCAAACCCAAATCTGATGGCAATTGTTTTGGTTTGAGAACATTACTTGTTAAAACTTTCTGGTTGTCTTGACGCTTATTAAAGAGCTCACTCACATGGAAAATCTTGTGGAAATGGTCCCCAAGGACATAAGCTCCAAGTTCTTATCACACCTGAATGATCAACTATATCTTTGCAAAGTCTGATGTGCTAAGGAACAACATATATTCACAGGAAATTGTTTCCTTCTCACTTGAATACCATCTTAAGGTTCACTGTTATAGAGATGTCTTTATGAGTAAATTACCTTGCGTAAGTGTTTATCAAAAAATCTGCAATGAGCCATTAGCTGCAATGGGCATTATAAAAATCGTAATATAAGAAAGACAGAGTCTCTGCCCTCTGGAAGAAGTGATACCCATCACTTGGTAACACGGGCAAGTGCTGTTTACCCAACAGGGGTTGTGAGTCCTGGGAAACTAGGCTGCAGCACAGAAGCAAGAATTCATTCTACAGGGAGGAGCTGAAGCTTTCACGGGGAGAACAGAGTCTCTGGGAAGCTGATCAAATGAAGTGTCCATGCACCAAAGTGCAAATAAAGTAGCAGAGATGCAGATGCACCCCCAGTGTATTACCTAGGGTGAAATGTATAAATTTCTGAACCTTAAAACCAGTAATGTTTGTATGCTAGATAAAAGTGCTAGTGCTTATTAAGCACAGAAGACACAAACTATCATAAATCCTCTCTTTCCTCAACTGCTTTCCCAACATTCAGTGATGTTGTACTGATAAATATCTGACCTTATATGATATACATCCATTTGGAACACAGAGAATGCACATATATGGAAAGAACTCATGGCCTGACATCCTTGGTGTGGAACGTTCATAAGGCTAAGTTTAAAACACACACACAACACATGCTTAAAACATAACCCTGTGAGAAGCAAGGGAGAATGTTTAATCTTAAAGAATCAATGAGATAGAAACTCTAAACCTTCTTCCTACCATGCCTTATGCATCTCATCCATCCGGCTGTTCCTGAGTTATATCCTTTATAATAAGCTGGTGATTGTAGTAGCAAGATGGTGGTGAGTTCAGTGGGAGAGGATTGCATCTCCTCCTGTACATGGGTGAAACACCTAGCCCATCTTCTGAGAAACAGAGTGAACAGCCAACAGTACCCCAGCATATATGAAGATTGGAGATCAAAAACTGTAGAGGACAGTGAACAATCAGATGAGTAGGTGGGTGCTACGTACACAAGGACACCTGCTGAAAGAGGAAACACTTTAGCAAAGGAACCAGCAACAGATAACAACAAAAGAAGGTGAAGGATGGAGTAGAAGCCACAATAACTCAACCCAGTACCTATCTGGAAATACAACTAAGTGGTGGAGAAAATGCTCAAAACAAATATCTGAACAAGAAGAAGAGAGAATCCTCAAAACCTTGTACACATGGAAGAACCAGCTTCAACACAACTTGACCACAACTGCACAAGAGAATGCAAGAGCTGGCAGACCCACACTTAAGGTTAAGGAGTGACACTTACCTGACCAGCTGGAAGGAAGGACCCACCAAAGGAAGACCCAACAATAATCAAATCTAAGGATATCCAGACTGCCAACATAAAAAACATCCCAAGAACAGAGAGCTCAGGAGATCAAGGAGACTGCACCGCTTGTCTTCTACCATAGAAATTCACACCATAAACCCAGGGAGTCAGAACAGATCATTTAAGAAGTAGAGGCTAACAAGAAGAGTCTCAGAAACAATGGCAAGATGAACAAACAATCCCCAAATGAAAGGAAAGGAGGAAGCCTCAGAAAGAATGCTAAACAAAATAGAGGCACGTCAACTATCAGATATTGAGTTCAAGGCAACTCTTATAGGGATGCTCCAAGAGCTCACAGAGAATTACCAAAAATCAGAAGGAAACTACAATGAACTCATTACGAACTACATTGACATGAAAAAGGAATTAGAAACTATCAATGAGGGCTGAGAGGAAATGCAGAATACAATTTCTGAACTGAAGAATGCAGTAGAAGGAATCCAAAGCAGGCTCAATGAAGCAGAGGACTGGAATAGTGAGCATGAGGACGAGGCAGGGAAAAAAAAAAAAAAAACAGCCAGAATGAGCAAGGAAAGGAAAAGAATCTAAGAAAGAATGAAGAGGGGTTAAGGGAAATGAAGGGCAACATGAAATGTAATGATATCTGTATAATAGGGATACCAGAAAAAGAAGTAGAACAGCAAGGGATAGAAAACCTGTTTGAAAAAGGAATGATGGAAAACTTCCCTAATTTGATGAGAGAGAAAGTCATACTAATTCAGGAAACACAGAGAGTCCCAATCAAGCAGAACCCAAAGAGGCCCACTTCAAGACACATCATAATTAAAATGGCAAAATTCCAAGATAAAGAGAGAATCTTAAAGGCAGCAAGGGAAAACCAGAAAGTAACATACAAGGGAGCCCCAGTAAGACTAGCAGCTGACTTCCCAAAGGTAAGGCTCCAAGCCAGAAGGGAATGGCAAGAAATATTCCAAGTTATGAGAACCAGAGGCCTGCAACCAAGAGTACTTTATCCAGCAGGGCTCCCAATTAAAACGGATGGTCAAATAAGGAGCTTCCCAGACAAAACAAGCCTCAAAGAATATACCTCCTCCAAACCAGCTCTGCAAGAGTTGCTAAGGGTTTGCTTTAAGAACAGGAAGAAAAACACTGAAAGAGACAGGAACACAGCTACGAAAAAAGTGCGATGAATAAGTACCTATCAATAATAACCTTCAATGTACATGGATTAAATGTCCCAATCAAAAGACACAGAATAGTGTGAAATGGACAAGAAAACATGACCCACAGATATGCTGCCCACAAGAGACCCACTTTAGAACAAGAGACCTACACAGATTGAAAGGGATGGGCTGGAAGCAAATATTCCAAGGAAATGGACAGGAAAAAAAAAGGCGGGTAAGCTATGCTCATATTAGACAACATAGACGTCCAAAAAAGAGACAGAAAAAGAGACCCAGAAGGTCACTTCATAATACTGAAGGGAAGAATCCACCAAGAAGACATACACATTATAAATCTATATGCACCCAACATAGGAGCACCCAAGTACATAAAGAAAATCTGGGAGGACTTCAAGAACGATTCAAGCGAAATAAGCCAGGCAGTGAAAGACAAATACCATATGATCTCACCTTTAACAGGAACCTAATCAACAAAACAAACAAACAAGCATAATATAAACAATGACACTGAATTCGAGAACAGTCTGACAGTGACCAGAGGGGGAGGGGAGGGAATTTTAGGGGGAAAGGGGAATGGTTTAGAGCAACAAGTATAAAGGACGTATGGACAAAAACTATTGGGGGTGGAAATGGGAGGAAGGTGGGCAGGGCTGGGGTGGTGGGCTGGGAGCAGGGTAAAAGAGAGAAAAATGTACAATATCAACAATTAAAAAATGCTGATTAAAAAAAAAGAACGATTTGACAACAACACAATTTTAGTAGGGGATTTTAACACCCCACTGTCAAAAATGGACAAATCTTCCAAACAAAATATCAACAAAGATATTGTGGCATTGAACAATGCTCTAGACGAAATGGACTTAACTGATTCATAGAGAGAGCCTTTCATCCTGAACATGCAAAAATACACATTCTTTTCAAATGCACATGGAACCTTTGCAAAGATAGATCACATGACAGGGCACAAAACAAGCCTCAACAAATTCAAGAAAATGGAAATCATATTAAGCATTTTCTCTGACTACAAGGGACTGAAACTAGGAACCAACCACAAGGAAAAAATCCCAAAACACTCAATCTCATGGAGATTAGAAAAGAAATCAAAAGGTTTCTGGAAACAAACGCAAATGAACTCACAACAATCCCAATCTTATAGGACAGTGAAGGAGGTCCTGAGAGGGAAGTTCATAGCGATACCAGCCTACCTAAAAGGAACATTTCAAATAATCAACCCAACCCTACACTGACAAGAACTCTTGGCACAACAACAAAGACAGCCCAGAGCAAGTGGAAGGAATGAAATAACCAAGATTGGAGTAGAATTCAATGACATAGTGACTGAAAGCACAATTCTAGAGATCAATGAATCCAGGAGCTGGTTCTTTGAAAAGATAGACAAAATTTTCTTTGAAAAGGTAGACAAAAAGATAGACAAAAGATAGACAAGCCTTTAAGCAGGCTCATCAAGAAAAAAAGAGAGAGGACTCAAATAAACACAATCAGAAATGAAAGAGGTGAGATTACAACTGATACCACAGAAATACAAAGGATTGTAAGAAATGACTATGAAGAACTACATGCCAAGACATTTGAAAACCCACGTGAAATGCACCAAGTTCTAGAAAAATATAATCTTCCAAAACTCAGTGAAGAAGAAGCAGAAATCCTGAACAGACCAATAACAGCTGATGAAATTGAAACAGTAATCAAACATCTTCCGACACACAAACGTCCTGGACCAAACCGTTTTCCAGGAGAATTTTACAAAGCATTTAAGGGAAGGCTAACCCCCATACTCCACAGATTATTCCAAAAAATTCAAGAAGATGGAAGACTCCCTATTTCTTTTTTATGAAGCCACCATCATCCTAAAACCAAAACCAGATAAAGACATAACAAAAAAAGAAAACTTTAGGCCAATATCGCTCATGAACATAGATGCTAAAATCCTCAACAAAATTTTGGCAAACTGCATCCAGGAATATGTTTAAAAAATCATACACCGTGATCAAGTGGGATTCAACCTGGGGATGCAAGGATGATACAATATTCACAAATCAATAAACATAATACACCACCTAAACAAAACAAAAGACAAAATCACATCACCAAACCAATAGATCTGGAAAAGCTTTTGATAAGGTACACCTCCCATTTATAATAAAAGCACTCAGCAAAGTGGGAAGAGTGAGAGAGCATTCCTCAACATAATAAAGGCCATATAGGAGAAACCTAGAGCCAACATCATACTCAAAGGACAAAACTTAGAACTTTCCCACTAAGATGAGGAACAAGACAAGCATGCCCGCTTTCACCACTCCTATTCAACACAGTATTGGAAGTCCTAGCTATAACAGTCAGTCAAGAAATAGAAATAAAAGGCATCCAAATTGGAAAGGAGGAAGCAAATCTGTCACTGTTTGCAGATGTCATGATAGTGTACATAGAAAACCCTATGGACTCCACCAAAAAACTACTCAACCTAATAAATGAATTTTGCAAAAGAGCTGGATACAAAGTCAATACTCAAAAATTAAAGGCATATTCCTACACTAACAATGAAATATGATAAACAGAAAGCAGGAAAAAAATCCCATTTCATATAGCAACCAGAAAAGTAAAGTACCTACGAATAAACCTAAGGAGGTAAAAGACCTGTACTCAGAAAACTATACAACACTGAAGAAAGAAATTAAGGAAGACACAAACAAAGGGACGTGTGTACCATGCTCATGGGTTGGAAGAATTAACATTAACAAAATGGCCATACTACCCAAAGCGATTTATAGATTCCATGCAATCCCTGCTAAAGTACCAATGACATATTTCACAGATATACAACAAACATTTCAAAAATTTATATAGAACCAAAAATGACCTCGAATAGCTGCAGCAATTTTGAGAAAGAAGAGCAAAGCAGGAGAGATCACAATGCCTGATATCAAACTGTATTACAAGGCCACTGTAATCAAAACAGCCCGCTTCTAGCATACAAACAGACACATAGACCAATGGAATAGAACATAGAGCCCAGAATAAAACCCAAGTCTCTACAGTCAACTCATATTTGACAAAGGGGGCACAAGCATAAAATGGAGTCAAAATAGGCTTTTCAACAAATAACGTTGGGAAATCTGGAGAGTTACGTGCAAAAACAAGAAACTCGATCAACAAATTCCACCATACATAAAAATAAATTCAAGGTGGATAAAAGACTTAAATATAAGTCGTGACACCATAAAAGTTCTAGAGGAAAACATTGGCAGGAAACTCTCAGAGAATCCACGCAACAACATCTTCACAGATATGTCCCCTAAAACAAAGGATGTAAAGGAAAGAATAAACAAATGGGACCTCATTACGTTAAACAGCTTCTGCATGGGCAAAGAAAATAGCATTAAAGTGAAAAGAGAAGCAAGTATATGGGAAAACCTAGTTCCCAAAAACAATGCTGCTTTATGGGAAAACAGCATTAAAGTGAAAAGAGAAGCAATTATATGGCAAAATGTATTTGGCAAAGATACCTTGGACAAAGGATCCATCTCCAAAATATATAAAGAACACATACGACTCCACTCCAGGAAGACAAAAAACCCATTTAAGAAATGGGTAAAAGACTGGAACAGACACTTCTCCAAGGAGGACATAGAGAGGACCCAGAGATATACGAAAGAATGCTCAGCATCACTAGCCATCACAGAGATGCAAATTAAAACCACAATGAGATACCACCTCACACCAGTCACAGTGGTCATCATAAACAAATTAACAAACAAACGTTGAAGAGGATGTGGACAAAAGGGAACCCTAGTACACTGTAGGTGGGAATGCAGATTGGTGCAGCCACTGTGGAAAACAGTATGGAATTTCCTCAGAAAACTAAAAATGAAACTGCCTTTTGACTCAGCACTTCCACTGCTTGCGATTATACCCCAAGAACACGGAAACACCAATCCAAAAGAACCTATGCACTCCAACATTCATAGCGACACAATTTACAATAGCCAAGTGCTGGGAGCAACCTAAATACCCATCAGCAAATGGGTGGATCAGAAAACTATGGTACATCTACACAATGGAATTCTGTGCAGCAGACAGGAAGAAGGAGCTCCTCCTCTTTGTGACAGCGTGGATGGTACTGGAGAGCTTTATGCTAAGGAAGATAAGCCAGGCAGTGAGGGACAAATACCATATGATCTCACCTTTAACTGGAATATAATTGACAAAAGAGAACTGCAAACAAATATAACCAAAGACATTGAAATGAAGAACAATTTAACAATAGCTGGAGGGGAGGGGCAGGGGACAGTGGCGGAAAGGTTTCCAGGAATTACTATAAAGGACACATAGACAAAACCAAGGGGGAAGGTTGAAGGAGGGAAGGGAGGTGGTTTTGCCTGGGGTGGGAGGGTGGGGAGAAAATGCAGACAACTGGAACTGAACAACAATAAAGTAATACAAAAGAAAAAGAAACAAGGAGACCTCACCTCCCAAACCCTAGTGCACCATTAGAAAAGAGATGGACCTGATAGGGTGGTGTTCAGTGATCATTCTGCTTATCATCAGCAGATGGGTACCAAAGTAGCAAAGTCAAGTTCAAGAAGAAGGAGGATGTGGGTAGGAGAAATTGCTTGAAAATTTCCTGGCAGCAGCTCTGTTGATGCATACATGTTCATTTCATCATCAAGAAAAGTCAGAGCCCATTGTAGTTTAACTCCTGTCTTTGTCCTAATCCTGCCTTTGTCCTAATCCTGCCTCCCTGCCATGTTGGCAAATTAAGACATCAATCAGAAAGGAAGGGCTACTCCATCTGAACCCAAGACTGAGAGGTTGATCTTCACACAAGGCAGGGTTCCAGTGTGCAAAGAAGGATCATTAAGATACAACGATGTTATTGACTTACACCAGCATCACGAAAGTATAGACACTACAGTCCCCTGGTGGCTCTTCAAACTCAGGACAATCACCATGCAGAGATCACAGACTTGAAAGGAAACACACTGAAAGCACTCCAAAACGGGCAATGAGGCATTATTAGCATGTCTTCCCAAAACCTAAGAGCAGCAAGATCTGCATGATCAGTGCTAAGACCAGCTGAATGAGTTCAACATGAGAGAGTGACTAGAACTTAATTACCCAGGTTGACTTAGCATTCTTACTTTGCAACCTATCAAATATTTTCTTTCTCCAAAATTAATCAGATCAGTTGGCATCTACATCTGGAGGTGGCAAGAAAGCGGAGAAGGCATCATATGCAAAGCTGTGTGTGCCCTGGAAAGGGAGGGGACAACACCTGTTTAGGTGTCTGTTGGTCTCCATCTGCCTCTGTCTGTAACTAGAGACACTAACAGGAGTAGGAAGTGAAATGGAAAGGTTGACATGTCTTTCTCTATTCTGGCCTTAGCTCCATAAGGAGAAATGAAGTGTTTCTAATGAAGAAATGTTCAGGCAATCCTGGGACACAGCACACCTCTAATGCTACAGCTATGACCATCTCGAGAACTTTAAAAGGCCAGAATTAGGAAAATGAACATCTGAAAATGGAGCTGTAGGCTGCCATCCGTGAGCAGGTAGTTATCTGCCAGGTCACGGCCACTTAACACTTGATTGGGTAGCTCACTATTCACAACAAGTTAAGCACACAAGAAGACATTTCCCTAGTCATCTCTTGCATCCTGATGTGATTTGCAAAAGTGGGCACAAGTCTGGAAAAATGCAACAAAAGTCCCTATAAGCACAAGCCAGCATTAGAGTTTAGCAAGCTATTCCACCCAGATCAACTTCTGTTTAGGGGAGGCAAGGGAGGCATCCTTTCTTTGGGCCAGACAAAACAAATTTCAGCTCCTGTGTGCTATTTCACAATCAGATCCATGAATGAAGCTGAATATGTCCCCTGCTGGGGCTTAATCTGTGTGGTGGACAAGGGATGGAGCCAAAAGATGTGTTTTTCCCTTCCACCTCATCCTTCCTGCCTGCCAGACCGGGCTCCTTAGGGGACCTGGTAGAATACACACCCCTGTGCCTGGAAGATTTCTGAGCCTGTGCTGCACCAGTGTTTGCTGTCCAATGATGGTACATCATGGTGTAAGCCCAATGTTCTGGGATTGGCAGCCAATGAAGGATGAGCAGTTTATCTCAACCCTCCATTCACTTTGATGCAAAATGTTAACTTTGCCCTTGATCAGACTTCTAAATCCTGTTCCCACTACTGAAAATTTCTCATCATGAGTGCCACATGGTTTTGGGAACACGAACAAGGAGAATGTCAGTACAACTGTCACGTTATTTTGTCATGCAAAACCTAATAGCATGCTCAATTTGTTTGTACTTACTCATAGTAACAGAAAGAGACCCAGAGGAATAGAACAGGCAACCTTCTAAATGTGTCAAACGTCAAATTCTGTCTCTCTCTCACATGAATTGATGCTCGATATCACTAGCTATCAGAGAGATGCAAATTAAAACCACAATGAGATACCACTTCACACCAGTCAGAATGGCCATCATAAACAAAGCAACAAACAGCATGCGTTGGAGAGGTTGTGGAGAAAAGCGGACCCTAGTGCACTGTTGGTGGGAGTGCAGACTCATACAACCACTATGGAAAACAGTATGGAATTTTGTAAGAAAACTAAAAATGAATCTACCTTTTGACCGAGCAATTCCACTGCTTGGATTATATCCTGAGAACCCTGAAACACCAATCCAAAAGAATTTATGCATCTCTATGTTCATAGCAGCACAATTTACAATCGCCAAGTGTTGGAAGCCACCTAGGTGCCCATCAGTAAATGAATGGATGAAAAAACTGTGGCACATTTACACAATGGAATTCTATGCTGCAGAAAGAAAGAAGGAGCTCCTACCCTTTGTGATAGCATGGATGGAACTGGAGAGCATTCTGCTAAGCAAAATAAGCGAGGCAGTGAAAGACAAATACTATATGATCTTACCATGAACAGGAACCTAATCAACAAAACAAACAAATAAGCATAATATAATCAAAGACACTGAAATTGAGAACAGGCTGACAGTCACCAGAGTGGGGAGGGGAGGGAATTTCAGGGGAAAAGGGGTAGAGTTTAGAGCAAAAAGTATAAAGGACACATGAACGAAAACAATGGGGGGTGGAAATGGGAGGGCGGTGGGGAGAGCTGGAGTGGTGGGCTGGGGTGGGAGTAAAAGACAGCAAACTCTACAAGAGCAATAATTAAAATAAAAATTAAAAAAAGAAAACAAAAAATTCTCTGTCTCCCAGCTCATCACCTGCTGTGCTATGGCTGACAGCAAACAGGTCACAAGAGTCATAAAGAGCACAGCAATGAGCAGGTGAACTACAGTGATCTGCTGAGCACCAGAGTGCTGGCCAGCATTTAACTTAACCATCAATTCAGCTTTGGAAAGGAAGGGATATCATTCATCCCCATATGCAGATGAGGAGAGTCAGACTCAAGGGAAAGTCATTGTCCCAAGGTCCCCGAGCAGGTAGGGGACAGAAAAGCAAAGCTGTTTCAGATATCACTCAGTATAGAGCCACCAATATTTTCCTGTGAAGTTATGCTACCGCTCGAACTGGGTAAATCACTTTTCAGATCCCAATGCCAATTGAGAATGCAAGAGCCAGCTAAATCCTTTGAGTTCTTCCATCTTCTTCAAAGGAAGACACACATGCACACACAATTAAGACAGATACTAAGTGAATTCCCTGGCCCTGAGCTAGGTTCTTGCACATGACTGCCCTCATTGGACACAGAGATCAATGAAATACTCATGGAATTGCAACAAGGTGGGCACTGAACTCAGCAGAGTGAGTCCAGGGCAGACAGCTCCGCAACTGACCCACCAGACTCTCTGGGGATATACAACCTTCGGAATCACCTACAAGAGCATGCCTAGCCTGTTACTGTGCCTTGGCCAAGCAGACCCTTTGAAAAGTCTTTAAATGCTCTTAAGCAGGTGACTGCTTTTACAAAAGCTTCCACCAGGCAGCCAGGGGAGTTGCGGGACAGTCCTTGGATGAAAGGAAGGCTCACAGAGTGAAGAGCTCCATGCTGGTCTGCTTCTGGATATGTTAGTCAAAGCATCTGTTGGTTGTTCTCCACTGGCCAAAAGGCAAACATTTGTTTTGTTGGAAGGAAACACTTCCATTTTAAAGTGTTCACGGAGGGAACCATCATCTGAGAGGAAGCTTCCTTCCACTTGGGTACCTGGAACTGTGGCCTCCTGTCTCCAATTTACGACCCCTCTGAGGCTGGCTTGTTGACAGTCACTGGTTTGCTACAGCAGATGCTCTGACTTTACAATAATGTTACACTCATCAAAGATGGGGGTTGAGTACTTTTCTACTCTCCTCACCTGCATGAATAACTGATCTGTGTAGAGCATTTTTATAAAGAGAATCATTACAGTCTAAAAAGTGACTGCCACATATTTCAAGAATACGTTGAAAGTTTTCTTTCCTGTGACTTCTTTGTAAATCCTCCCCTGAAGATATGTTTGTTGATCTTAGAGAAAGTGGAAGTGGGAAAGAGAAAGAGAAACATGGATTTGAGAGAAACACTTTGATCGGCTGCCTCCTCTGCAAGCCCCAACCAGGGATTGAACCTGCAACCTTTTGCTGTACTGACGATGCTCCAACCAGCTGAACCACCTGGCCAGGGCTTTCCTGTGACATATGATGGACAAGAAACTTTTACTCTTGTGCTGTGCTTCTTCATAGTACAGTGCTGATTGGTGGCTCTATCCAAATTGTTTCACTCTATTGAGTGTCCTTAAATGGCTCTTAATTAAGCTCTTTCTAACAAACTCCAGGCCACTAAACAGACTCAGACAGAAGCCAAATTAAAGTTACCAATAAAATCCTCTCAGTAGGAGCAACGTCGGGGTAGCCCTACAGCGACTCTGCAAAGACACTGTAACCATGCTCAACACACAGGCTAATGTTGACTTGTGAGGCTGGAGTCACATAACTTATAATTAGTTGATGTTTTCATAAGAATTTGAAAGCTAAATCTTCTTTATATGACATTTATTTTGACTCATTGAAATCACTGACTTTCCACCCAGATTTTAATATTTTGTGACTGAAGGACAATTGTTGGGATGGGATTTACGTTCCACCCCTTGTGCCATCATGAATTTTGTTTCTTTACATTTAGAAAATCCATTGCTTTTTTACTTTCTTCCACATCCTAGGTGGTCTAAAACAATCTTCTATAACAAGAGTAGTATATCTTTCTATATACAAGTCATATTTTCCTATAATTGCTGTACAGAGTAATGACATCCGAGTAGAAAGGGGAAAAAAAGCACCATGGTCTATGTCATAGGTTCTATACCAAAAACTTCATAAGTAATTCTGGCAAATAAAATAGAAAATGATATGGTCAGTACAAGCTACTGAAAAACGGTGTAGAGCTTCTGCATCACTACATCCTCAGCAGAAGCTAATAAATGCTCATCTCTGCTCCTCACTCACCTCACTGCTCCTCCTCAGCTCATTTTCCTTGGTCTGACTTGCCTGTAAGGCCTGTTGGGTTTGGCCCAAATGTTGCTTCAGCTCTTCCAATTCTCTTTCAACCTGGTGCTTTCCTGATGTGACCTACAGAGAGAAAAATAAGGGCAAGTTTAGTTGTCCATTGATTACTTTGTAAATCATCATGTCTTCTTCTATAATATAAGAGTCACTGAATAAAAAAACTGAGGCCCTTTGGTGGGTTGAGACTCTTGCTGTGAAAGACACGGGTCCGACTGCAGGCTTCTCAGTTAGAGTGCCATGATGTGACTGGCACGTTAAGATCCATCTGGCCGCTGGTTGTAAAGAGACGGAGGAAGAAGTGCAGAGCAGAGAGACAAGCTGGAGGCAAGAACAGTAACCCAGGTGGGACATGACATGGTCTCAGGCCCTACACAGCCATGGAGGTGGTGAAAGTAGTCACGTTCCGTGTAAAATAAAGACAGACGTAAAGCCAGGTGTGTTCTCAGAAGGGAGGTATGGAGCACATGAAGGGTTTCTGGGGTAGCTGATGACACTCTACCCCAACACAGATAATGGATATAAGAGAGCATGCCCAATAATCATTTATCATTAAACACTTATTCTATAGACATGGTGTTTCATCACAAGAGTTTAAACGTGCAAGATTTCTGGGCCAGATGCAGGTGGAGGTAGATACACTTTGCTCTCTCTCACAACCGAAAAAAAACAACAACAAATTTACAAGAAAAACCCACCAAAACTGCCACAAAATCAAACTGTATGGAAGTCAGACAACCAAGGAGTTAAAGAAGCAGCATTCATTCAGACTGCTAGGAGGGGTGGAGATGGGCAGCTGAGGTGGAGAAGACACGTGGTAAGGTGGCAGCTGGAGGACCAGAAAAGCAAGGTAGTGGCCAGGGGACCTAGGGGTCCCATATCTGTGTGTGGATAAACTGGAAGAAACATCTCAGGAGCCAGACAGACCTCTCAACCCTGAGTTCCAGAGCAGGGGAATGAACCCTTAAAACCTCTGACATTCAAACCTTTGGGGATGATTTTAGCACAGGAGACACTCCCAGCCTTACAGGAGAGTTTGTTACAGTCACCCACAGGGTCCCAGAATGCCCACAAGCCCAAACACAAAGGAATCGGCACCAAAAGGGCCCAACTGGCCTGTGGAAAGCAGGGGAGGTGTCTGAAAGCCAGCTGAGAGCCAAGAAAGCAGCATTGTTCCCTTTCGAAGAACAACCTGACTTACAGTGCCACAGTGCAGGGACGGGGTTGCCCTGCCCTGGTGAATACCTAAGGTTGGGCCCCTTAGAACAAAACAGCGTGCCGATACAAAAACGTTGGCCAAACTGAAAGAACAGATCAAAGGTCCAAAACTAGCATGAAGGGATGAAGAGATAACCAACCAGAGTTCAAAACACTGGTAACTGGCATGCTCACATAAATGGTTGAGCATGGTGGCCAATAAGAGGAAGAGGTGAAAGCTATGCAAAGTGAAATAAAGGAGAATATAAAAGGACTAACATGACGGGAAGGACATTGGTACACCAATCAAAGTTTTGGAGCAAAAGGAAGAAGTAAACTTTCAACCAAAATAGAATGAAGAAACAAGAGTTCAAAAAATAAAAATGAGGAGAGGCATAGGAACCTCTGGGACACCTTCACACATTTCAACATTCGAATCACAGAGGTACCAGAAGGAGAAGAAGAAGAGCAAGAAACTGAGAACTTATTGGAAAAAATAATGAAGGAGAACTTCCTTAATCTGACAAAGGAAATAGACTTCCAGCAAGTCCACGAAACCCCATGAGTCCCAAAGAAGGGGAACCCAAAGAAGTACTCAACATGGCACATCATAATTACATTACCCAAGATCAAAGAGAAGGAGAGAATCTTAAAAGCAGCAAGTTGAAAGGACACAGTAACCTACAAAGGAGTTCCCCTAAGATCATCAGCTGATTTCTGAAAAGAAACCTTGCAGGCAAGAAGTGGCTGGAAAGAGGAAGGACTTATATCCAAGATTATTCTCTTCAGCAGAGCTATGATTTAGAAGGCAAGCGTAGATAAAATGCTTCCCAGATAAGGTCCAGTTAAGGAGTTCATCACCACCAAGCCCTTATTATATGAAAGGTACAAGGGATTTATCTAAGAAAAAGAAGATGATCAAAATATGAACAGTAAAATGACAATAAAGTCACAACTATCAACGAGTGAACCTAAAAACAAAAGCAAAACGAACTAAGCAAACAACAAGAAGAGGAGCAGAATCACAGAAATGGGGATCATGTGGAGGGTTATCAGTGTGAATGGGTGGAGGAGAATGGCGGAACAGGTACAGGGAATAAAAAGCATAAATGGTAGGTACAAAATGGACAGGGGGAGGTTAAGAATAGTACAGGAAATGGAGAAGCCAAAGAACTTACATGCATGACTCATGGACATGAACTAAAGGGAGGGGGAATGCTAGAGGGAATGGGGGTGCCGGGTGCAGGTGGAAAAAGGGGAGAGAAATGGGCCAACTGTAATAGCTGAATCAATAAGATATTTTTTTAAAAAGTTTCAGTGTGCTATATGTAATGTACACACATACACCCATACACACATGGGCGTGCATGTAAATAAATAAAGGTAGACTCGGCTGAGTTGTAATGACTCACTTTGAGGTATGGGAGAAAAAGGAGAGTTGAAGATGACAGGTAGCACTTGGCCTGAGCAACGTGAAGACCACAGCGGACATTTCATGGGATGATGAGAAAGTTGAAGGGAGGAGCAAGACTGAACTAGCAGCTCGAGTTCCAGGACCGGCGACTGAAGAGTCAGATGCCTTTCAGAAATGCCGAGTGGAAATGTCAGATACACACTCGTGAGTCTCAAGTTCAGGACTGATGCCCTGGCCGGAGATATGAGCATGGCAGCCATCATCACAGAGAGAAAACCTAAAGCCACAAGCTGGATGACTCATTTTTGAAGTGAGTGCTAAACAAGCAAGCTGACATAATTTTCAGGGCTTGGACTGTTTTAGGGCATGATGGCTTGGGAGAGCTCCCACGTGGTGGTGACGTCCCCACCAGGTTCTTGGTCCAGGGATCTCACCAAGAAGCAGAATGTCAGAGAGCTCCACAGACCCTGGCATCTGAGAGCCTCACTCCTCACTCTCTCACTGTCCTCTTCTCCAAATGAGAGAAGCCAGAGCCAGACACCTTCCCTCTGTTCTCCTGTTCGAAAGTAAGGAGTGTGAGGCTGGAACATTTGTCCCTCCAAATCACCCAGGTCGGCTGTGGGACAGAACCAACGTGTCCAAGACAAGTAGGAGCACCTACTTTATCCAGCTCTGCCTGCAGGATGTTGCGAGCGTTCTTGGCCTCCTGCAGCTCCCGTGTGAGCCTGCCTTTCACCTGTGAGCTCTCTCTGTACAAGATTTGGAAGGCGCGCTGTTGACAGGAGAGCTCCTGGAAAGCAAAATACATACTCTCAGCACTGACGATGGTCCACAGGCAGGCTCCAGGGTGACACAGTTGTCCCATGGGATGTGTGATGGTGGAGCCAGAGACAACATGGAGCCTAGCTGACCATCCACTCCGTGATCAACGTCAGCAGTCTGAGCAGAGGTCCCAGTCACCCAGTCCTGGTCTCCAAGGGCCAGGACAGGACTCCACCTGTTGACCACACCACCACTCTGAAATCAGTCAACTCTGTTTGAAGTATCCAGGGGCAAAAGAGAGTACAGCTGAGCTACAGCTGTCACAGTTTAGCTGAGAAATCAAACGCACTCGAAAATGGAGTTTGAAATTTCAAATACCATACACCACTTCAGATTGACAATGATGCAAAATATATGTCAACAGTGAGCTTGGATAAATGCATAAGGACACCCAAGTAACATTTGCAGTCACTTTTCCTTTGAAAAGTGTGCTTGTGTATTTTTAGTAGTTATTGGGTTTGGTTTATTTCTCCTCTCACGCTATTGCTACACCAGGGGCTAGCAGCTTTGGCACTACTCATATTTTGGGCTGGGAACAATGCCTTTCTTTAACGGACTGTCCTGTATTATAGGATGTTTACCAGCATCTTGTCCCTTAGCCACTAAGTGCTAGTAGCCCCCACTCCCCTATCCCAGTTGTGACAATAAATAAATGTCCTCAGATATTGCTAAAGATCCCCTGGGAAGAAAAAAAATCACCCTTTGTCTCTGGCTGGAGGGACTCAGTTGGTTGGAACATCTTCCTATGAACCAAAGGGTCACAGGTTCAGTTTCCGGGGTGGAGCACATGCCCCGGTTATGTGTTTGGTAAGCAGTTAGGGCAAAGGCAAGAAGCAACTAATCTGTGCTTCTCTGTCACATGGATGTTTCTCTCCTTTCTCTCCCTCTCTCTCTCCCTCACCCTCTCTGTATACCAATGGGCATGTCCTCCCATGAAGTTCAAACAAAATCAGCCCTGCTTGAAAACCACCACTCTAGACTATAAAACCCACGGTCCTAAGTTCCCCCCTTTCACCCAGGAACTAGCAGAATGCATGGTATCTCATTTGCTCCAGAAATAATAGCTGCCATCTTTCAATACTTGTTTTACCAGGGGGTCGTTCTCTAAGTGACGTAAGTGTCTAACTGCTAGCCTGTACGACCTGAAACTAATGGAATACTAAATGTCAACCAGAATGAAAGCAGAAAATTAATAAAAAAAATTCTGAAATGGATTTCTCCAGGAGGCAGAATGATTTCCTTCTGTGTAATTCTCTGCATCTTGCCAAATGGGTGTAAGTCGTTCTGTGAGACACACCATAAAGGAATGGACAGTTCAGTGCCTATGTGAGGCTGTGTGGGACCTAGACAAGCTCCAATCTACAGTCACTCTCATTGGAAGTCCGCAGACCCTCCACCCACAGGACACACTGTCAGGCCAACTTACCTCCTGCCGGCAGCTGTCCCTCCTGAGAAGCATCCTCAGCCCTAACCTTTCTGCCGTCTTCATTCCCCACTTACTTCATCGACTACTGTTCTAAAGTATTTGCCAGCCCACAGGCTTTCAAATCAGACAGAGAGTGGCATACAATTTCCTTCACAACAGAAATGGTTCAAAGGAAGAAATGGGACCTCTTCCTACTGTGAACAACAATCTCAAACAAACCGGAAAACATGGATGGAAAGGAACATTCTGACTGCTCGTTTCTTCTCCAATCAAAACCTGAAAGACTCAAAGTTTGAAGAAAAACACAGGGAGCTTTTCCTCACCCAGCATTTCCCTAGTAGGACTTACCAAGTGATGACACGTGGTGGCTCCTCCTCTCTCACGAGGACACCGAGACACTGCAGACAAACGCCTCATGGACCTATGCACCTTACCTCTTGAAACTCTTTTCCTTTTAACTTGAGTTTCTGTTCCAGAGAACATCTGGAACTTTCTGCATTCTGTCGATAAAAGCTCAAATCTTCAGTCAATTTTTTCAGTTTTTGTTCCAATGCAGTATACTAACAACAAATAAAAATGCACAGTAGAAAACAAAGTGTCAAGGAAAGAATTCATATTTCCAACATTAGAAAAATTAGGCCCAAGTTCTGGTTCAATTTAGCATTGTGTTCTGACATTTTTATTTCATAAAATGATGGCTTTAAACTATTAGCCCTATAGGAAAACCACAATAATGATTTCAGTACACATAACGTTGCTATTTGGAAAACAGGAGCAAGAATGTAAAGGCTTAGAGTACTGAAATACTTCCTAATGTGCACTATAAAAAAGACCTCAGTGCTTCAGAAGAAAGGTTCATTGAACGTTTCGCTGCATTGTTCACATGAAAATGCAGTGGTGGTCATGGAAGTTACAGGCTGCCAAATAATCAGAGGGTTCCCATTACTCTCAAGGGCTAGTCTGTTTGAGCATAATGCATTCTGTGACAAACTGTAAATACTGTAAGGCTTCTTTCCACAGTGATCTCGCTTTGCCATTTGAAATTTCTGGAGGTTCACAGTGCTGCAGAGAATATCACACCTGGTTTTTAACCAAGCTGTCATGAGCGACACCAAGACCCTTCTTTTGTCCTTTCACAGAGCCATTCTTCCTTAAAATTGTCCTTTAAACATGAACTACATCAAAATTGAGGATGCTCTTGTCAAACTAAATGGAGCCAAGTGGTCTGAAATCTTCCAGTGCTGAAAGCCATTCCTCTCTCTTCCCCGTGGTGCCCACATCCTGAAACGGCACCCAGAAAACAACTCGAAAAACCCAGGGAGGAGTCAGGGCTGGTCCTGAGGGTGGGAGCGAACTGCCTGGTCCGGAACGAAATGCACCCCAATTGGGCAAATCCCTCTACTAATGTATTCTCCTGAGACTCATCATAGTCCCATTTAGAACTATTACAAATAGTAGGAATGGAACAGAAAATTCACTGGAAAAGAGAACACTATGTAATACCTTGCCAGAATACCAGTCAAACACCAATCATTAACTCAGCAAAGATTAAAAGATCAAGGCTGGTCATAAATGACTACACGGTTATACAAATATCAGAAATTTAAAAATGTCAATTTCAAAACATAAAATATTAACCCAGTGGTTCAAATTAATATCCATTGCCTTGGATATTAAGACACCTTTGTCATTATCCTTCATTTTCTTGAATTTCAAATCACCAAGGAAAAGTAGTACAACAAATGCTTTATAATAGGCATGAATGCAGTAAACATTGATTGTATGCCTGCTAGGTGTCCAACAATGTGCTAGGTACTGGGGATACAGCAGTAAAGAATTCAGATGAAAGTCAGTGCCCACTAAGACTAGAATTTTGGGTGTCAGCCAATGTGAGGGGGAAAACCCCACAGGTGGTGTGGTAGATGACTGAGCTCTTTGCTCCCTCTGCTGGCCCCTTTTCAAACTGCAAGTTATTCCTTGAAAGGATCTCAGAATCAACAATTTTGTTCTTCCTAGAAACAGTGGGTTAAGCAAGAGCTTTCAGGAGGTTCTATTTATACTTGATTTAAAGTTTTAGTAGACGCAGCTGCCACCATCAGGGACATGGACAAATGCTAAATGTTTGCAACCAAAGAAAAGAAAGGGGGAAACAATGAGGCATGGAAGTTAAAAAACAGGACTCTGTGGTTGTATTGCCTCAGGTAGAATCTTGAAATTGTCATTTTGAGTGTGTCCCCTTGGGTGAGTTGCTCAATCTGTCTGCCTCAATTTCCTCCTCCATTTAAAGATAGTAATAGGGGGGAGAGAAGATGGCGGCATAGTAGGAGAGAGCAGATTCCACTTCTCTCTACACACGGGAGAAAAACCTGGCCGATCTATGGAAGAACAGAGTAGACAAGGAACAGTAACACAGCATATTTGAGAATAAGAGATTGAAAATTGTAGTGGACATTGAAAAACCAGTCGGTAAGGAGAGTACTTCAGAACAATAGAAGCCTGGAGAGCAGGGCGGCTGAGGTCCCAGCCCAACGCTCAGCCAAGCCTGCCCCAGGGCTCTAGAGAGGGAGCTGGGTCAGCCACTGCAACTGGCTGGGAGATCTTAGGGGCCACTGAGCGACTGCAGGCCTAGCGAAAGTGGTTGCCCCATGCCAGGTCACTGAGCGACTTTGAACTGAGTTTTCGTGGCGACAGAGAGCTCAGCAATCATAATCACCCTGTCTGCAGACCGAGGTGCATGTGAAGTGAGACGACTGCATGAAAATAGACACCCACACAGGAACACACACGGTCGCGGAATCATAGGCACTCAAGAAAGCATAGGCGTGGGCCACGGGAGACAGCTGTGGGATCATAGTCGCCAGTGCACGGGCGGGTGCGCGAACCCAGACAGCTTAGGGCCATAGGTGCAGGCATGAGATGGCTATGGGAGCATAGGCCCCAACCCACCACAGAAAGCTGCACAGGCGCCAACGCAGGTGGCTGCACGTGACCAGAGAACCGAGCTCACACCCATAAAATTGGAGAAGTGTGTGCACACCAGGAGGCTCAGAACACAGGCTGGAAGCCCTGGGGGGAGTGGCGCCGTTCTAACTTTGGCAACCGTATTAACTCTGGGGACCGTAGCACAATGATGACTAAGTACTGAACACAGAGCAAAGCAATATGATCACCCCTCGGCCATTGCAGCCAGCAAGACCAGAAGAACCAGCTCAGCAAGTTTGAAAACAACAAGAGTTTTTGTTTGTTTGTTTTTGTTTTTGTTTCTTTTCTTTTCGGTTTTGGTTTGGGGTTTCTTTTCTTTTCCTTTTTTGTTTGTTTGTTTGTTTGTTTGTTTTTTGTTTCGCTTTTTTTTCCGTTTGTGTGCCTGTCAATATAATTGTTTTTACTTACTACTTCTTTATTATTTTTATCTTCTTTTTTACTCCCCAACTCCTTTTGCCTCTCTTTACTTCTTTCTTGTTTTATTCCCTCTTCCTTTCTTTCCAATTTTATCTCTTCTACCTTCCTCTTTTTTCTTCTTTCTTCTTCTTTCATTTTTCCCCACTCTTCTCTTCTTAAATACCCACGAGGGAGACAAAAAACAAACAAACCTTGAACTTTGAGAAAAAACAGAGCTGGTCCCAAAAAGAGGGTATCCCAGCTGATGAGACAGTGGAAGCTGTGAACAACAGGCTATACAAAGGAGAATCCACCACTGAATCTCACAGGTATTCTACCACAGAAGGTCACACCCCAAACCCAGGGAGCCAGAAAAGATCAATTTAAGAAGTTGAGGCTAACAACAAGAGTCTTACAAACAATGAGAAGACAAAGAAACAATTTCCAAAGGAAAGGAAAGGAGGAAGCTCCAGAAAGAATACTAAATGAAACGGAGGCAACTCAACTATCAGATATTGAGTTCAAAGCAATGGTTGTCAGGAAGCTCCATGAGCTCTCAATGAGCTACCAGAAACTACAGGGAAGATATGATGAACTCACTGCAAACTATATCAACATGAAAAAGGAAATAGAAACTATCAACAAGGGCCAAGAGGAAATGAAGAAAACAGTTTCTGAACTGAAGAACACGGTAGAAGGAATGAAAAGAAGAATCAATGAAGCAGAAGATCGGATCAGTGAGTTGGAGGACAAAATAGAAAAAAACACCCAGAATGAGCAAGATAAGGAAAAGAAGCTCAGAAAGAATGAAGAGCCTTTAAGAGAAATCCAAGACAACATGAAATAAAATAATATCTGTATAATAGGGATACCAGAAGGAGAAGAAGAGCAAGGGATAGAAAACCTATTTGAAAAAGTAATGATGGAAAACTTCCCTAATTTGGTGAGAGAAAAAGCCACACAAATTCAGAAAACACAGAGAGTCCCAATCAAGAGGAACCCAAAGAGGCCCACTTCAAGACACATCATAATTAAAATGGCAAAATTCCAAGACAAAGAGAGAACCTTAAAGGCAGCAAGGGAAAAAAAAGAACTAACATACAAGGGAGCCCCAGTAAGACTAGCAGCTGACTTCCCAAAGGTAAGGCTCCAAGCCAGGAGAGAATGGCAAGAAATATTCCAAGCAATGAGAACCAAAGGCCTGCAACCAAGACTACTTTATCCAGCAAGGCTTTCAATCAAGATAGAAGGCCAAATAAGGAATTTTCCAGACAAAAGAAATCTAAAAGAATACACCTCTACCAAACCAATTCTGCAAGAGATACTAAAGGGACTGCTTTAAGGGACGAAAGGAAAAGACAGAGAGAGAAAGAAAGAGAGGAACACAGGTACAAAAATGGCATTAAATAAATACCTATCAATAATAACCTTAAATGTAAATGGATTAAATGCTACAATCAAAAGACATAGAATAGCTGAATGGTAAGAAAGCATGACCCACACATATGCTGCCTACAAGAGACCATGTCAGGACAAAAGACCTGCACAGACTCAAAGTGAAGGGCTGGAAACAACTTTTCCAAGCAAGTGGACAGGAAAAAAAAAGCTGGGGGAGCAATACTCATATCAGACAAAATAGACTTCAAAAGAAGAGCCATAAAGAGAGACCCAGAAGGTCACTTCATAATACTCAAGGGAAGAATCCATCAGGAAGACATAAACATTGTAAATATATATTCACCCAATGGAGGAGAACCTAAATACATCAAGAAAATCTTAGAGGACTTCAAGAAAGATATTGACTGCAACACAATTCTAGTAGGGGATTTTAACACCCCACTATCAAAAATGGACAGATCTTCCGAACAAAATATCCACAAAGACATTTTGGCATTGGACACAACTCTAAAGGAAATGGACTTAACTGATATCTATAGAACCCTTCATCCCAAAGAAACGAAATACACTTCCTTTTCAAATGCACATGAAACATTTTCAAAGATACATCACATGATAGGATGCAAAACAAGCCTCAACAAACACAATAAAATTGAAATCATACCAAGAATTTTCTCTGACCACAAGGGACTGAAACTAGAAACCAACCCCAAGGGAAAAACTCCAAACTTCAAAATCATGAAGATTGAATAGCATGCTATTGAACAATGAATGGGTCAAGAATGAAATTAGGGAGGAAATCAAAAAGTTTCTGGAAACAAATGATAATGAGCTCACATAGACCCAAAATTTATGGGACACAGCAAAGCCAGTCCTAAGAGGGAAGTTTGTAGCGATACAGGCCTACCTAAAAAAGATAGAAACATCTCAAACAAACAACCTAAGCCTACACCTACAGGAACTCGAAGATCAACAACAAAGACAGCCCAGAGCAAGTAGAAGGAAGGAAATAACCAAGATCAGAGTAGAATTAAATGATATAGAGACTAAAAGCACAATTCTAAGATCAATGAATCCAGGAGCTGGTTTGTTGAAAACATCAACAAAATCGACAAGCCTTTAAGCAGGCTCATCAAGAAAAAAAGAGAGAGGACTCAAATAAACACAATCAGAAATGAAAGAGGAGAGATTACAACTGACACCACAGAAATACAAAGAAGTGTAAGAAATTACTATGAAGAAGTGTATGCCAAGAAATTGGAAAACCTAGATGAAATGGACAGTTTCTAGAAAAATATCATCTTCCAAAACTCAGTGAAGAAGAAACAGAAAGCCTGAACAGACTAATAACAGCTGATGAAATGGAAGCAGTAATCAAAAAACTCCTGACACACAAAAGCCCTGGACCAGATGGTTTCACAGGAGAATTCTACAAAACATTTAAGGAAGAGCTAACCCCTATCCTTCACAGACTATTCCAAAACATTCAAAATGATGGAAGACTCCCAAACTCTTTTTAGGAAGCCAGCATTGATCTAATCTCAAAACCAGATAAAGACACAACAAAGAAGGAGAACTTCAGGCCAATATCTCTGATGAACATAAATGCTAAAATCCCCAACAAAACATAGGCAAACCACATCCAACAATATATTAAAAAGGTCATACACCATGACCAAGTGGGATTCATCCCAGGGATGCAAGGATGGTTCAACATTCGCAAATCAGTAAATGTAATTCATCACATAAACAAAAGCAAAGACAAAAATCACATGGTCATATCAATAGATGCAGAAAAAGCATTTGATAAAGTACAACACCCATTTATGATAAAAACACTCAGCAAAGTGGGAATAGATGGAGCAGGCCTCAACATAATAAAGGCCATATATGAGAAACCTACAGCCAACATCATACTCAATGGGCACAAACTAAAATCTTTTCCACTAAGATCAGGAACAAGACAAGGTTATACACTTTCACCACTTCTGTTCAATATAGTATTGGAAGTCTTAGCCACAGCGATTAGACAAGAAAAGGAAATAAAAGGCATCCAACTCGGAAAGGAGGAAACAAAATTATCATTGTTTGCAGATGACATAATAGTGTACATAGAAAATCCTATAGACTCAGCTAAAAAACTGCTCGACCTAATAAATGAATTTGGCCAAACAGCCAGATACAAAGTCAATATCCAGAAATCAAAGGCATTTTTGTATACCAACAATAAAACAACAGAAGTGGAAATCAAGAAAAAAAATCCCATTTGTGATAGCAATAAGAAAAATAAAGTACCTAGGAATAAACCTAACCAAGGAGGCAAAACCCCTGTATGCAGAAAACTACACGACACTGAAGAAAGAAATCAAGGAAGACACAAACAAATGGAAACACATACCGTGTTCATGGATCGGAAGAATTAACATCATCAAAATGTCCATACTTCCCAAAGCAATTTACAGATTCAATGCAATACCTATTAAAGAACCAATGGCATATTTCACAGACATAGAACAAACACTTCAAAAATTTCTATGGAACAATAAACGACCTAGAATAGCTGCAGCAATCTTGAGAAAGAAGAGCAAAGTAGGAGGGATCACAATACCTGATACCAAACTGTATTACAAGGTGACTGTAATCAAAACAGTCTGATATTGGCATAAAAACAGGCACCTGGACCAGTGGAATAGAATAGAAAGCCCAGAAATAAACCCAAGTCTCTAGAGTCAATTAATATTCGAAAAGGGGGCAGCAACATAAAATGGAGTAAAAATAGCCACTTCAACAAATGGTGTGGGAAGAACTGGAGAGCTATATTCAAAAAAAAAAAAAAAATGAAATTTGAGCACCAACTTACACCATACACAAAAATAAATTCAAGGTGGATAAAAGATTTAAATATAAGCCGTGACACCATTAAAGTCCTAGAAGACAATATTGGCAGGAAAATCTCAGATATTCCACGCAGCAACATTTTTACTGATATGTCCCCTAACGCAAGGAACATAAAGGAAAGAATAAACAAATGGGATCTCATCAAAATAAAAAGCTTCTGCACGGCCAAAGAAAACAGTATTAAAATAAAAAGAGAACCGATGGTGTGGGAAAACATATTTGCCAATGATACCTCAGACAAGGGTGTAATCTCCCAAATATACAAAGAACTTACACGACTCCACTCTAAGAAGACAAGCAACCCAATTAAAAAATGGGCAAAGGACTTGGGCAGACACTTCTCCAAGGAGGACATACAGAAGATCCAGAGACACATGAAAAGATGCTCGATATTGCTAGCTATCAGAGAGATGCAAATGAAAACCACAATGAGATACCACTTCGCACCGGTCAGAATGGGTGTCATAAACAAAGGAACAAACAGCAAGTGTTGGAGAGGTTGTGGAGCAAAGGAGACCCTAGTGCACTGTTGGTGACAGTGCAGACTGGTACAACCACTATGGAAAACAGTATGGAACTTTCTAAAAAAACTAAAAATGGATCTACCTTTTGACCGAGCAATTCCACTGCTTGGATTATATCCTAAGAACCTTTAAACACCAATCCAAAAGAACTTATGCATCCCTATGTTCATAGCAGCACAATTTACAATTGCCAAGTGTTGGAAGCCACCTAGGTGCCCATCAGGAAATGAATGGATCAAAAAACTGTGGCACATTTACACAATGGAATTCTATGCTGCAGAAAGAAAGAAGGAGCTCCTACCCTTTGTGACAGCATGGATGGAACTGGAGAGCATTATGCTAAGCAAAATAAGCCAGGCAGTGAAAGACAAATACCATATGATCTCACCTTTAACAGGAACCTAATCAACAAAACAAAGAAACAAGCAAAATATAACCAAAGACATTGAAATTGAGAACAGGCTGACAGTCACCAGAGTGGGGAGGGGAGGGAATTTCAGGGGAAAAGGGGAAGGGTTTACAGGAACAAGTATAAAGGACACATGGACAAAAACTATGGGGGGAGCAAATGGGAGGGAGGTGGAGAGGGCTGGGGTGGCGGGCTGGGGTGGGAATAAAAGACAGAAAGCTGTACAAGATCATCAATTAAAATAAAACATAAGGATGGAAGAAAAAAAGTTTTAAAGATGACATCCACATATTGCGGATGCACAATGACGTCGGAGTAGCTGACCACTAGATGTCATGATGTGCCATAACATTCTAAATGAGCACCCAGGGCTCAAGTCCCTGAATATCTGCAGCACAGGACCCTGACACTCAGCGTTCTGGGCGTGAGGCTGTCACCTGTACACTGTGGGTGGTGAACTCCAGGCTTCCACAAGCCCTAAGACTTTGTTTCTATGTGAATTCATCAGCTCTGTGTCCAACGTTGCTCGTAAATGCTTGGGAAAGAAGCATACCGGACACAGCAGATGTTCATGAAGAATATGGCATTGATTTTGGTTCAGTGAGCTCCATTTCACTTAGCAGGTGATTCTAATGGTAGTTCAGGGAAGAGCATAAACAGCCCACAAGTTGACATCAGCAACAGATTTGACCAGGCCATATTGTCCTTACAGGCAAGACAGGGAAAGGTAGACTGAATTTTTAGTTAGGTGGATTGTAGCTCAGGGACAAATGAAATCCATAAAGCACTGAATGAACAAGTTTGAAGAACCTGGAGGGATGACTAAGAAAGAAAGCAGAGCTGTGGCCTCAGCACTCAGCACCATCTTACTCAAATATCAGGATTCATGATGCAGTCAGAAGAGACTTCAGCAGGCATGTAAGCTAGAACAAAGTCTCAGAGTTCTTGTCACGTCAAACCGACAACACAGAATGTGAAAGGGTAAGTGTGATTCTTATCCAGGGGAAAGACTGAGCTAGTGGGAATGCAACTGAGAATGAGCTTAGTGGACAAAGAGCTCAGTGTAACAGTAACTACTAATATCAGTATAAGTTCATCTGTCCCAAGCACTATGTTAAACCTTCATGGAAATTCCTGCAATCTCTACAACAATCCTATGACACAGGCTTCATTAACATCATTTTATTGATTAGGCAACTGAGGCTCAGAACAACATACAAGTGGGATGTAGCTCTAAGGAACAATACAACTGGGATGTGGGAGAGCCAGAACTCAAATCCAAGTCTTTCTAACTTGCTAAACCAACTCGGACGGCACAAGATGATACATATATTGATGAAGGCCGGCCACGGTCCCTTTGACCGCCCCCCCCCCCCCACTGCACCCTTATCCATCTGATTGGTCCTTCTCAAGAACTGCTCTGTGCAAAGCACTTCACTAGCAGAATGTCTGAAAATGAACCCCCACTACCACATCCAGAGAGACAAAATGGATGTGCATTTCCCTACACCTCCCATCAAGAACAACTAGAAACTCTAGCCATTACATCAAAACAGGCATAAGAAAGCTCTAAAAGGAGAGAAGACTGATTGACTGCAGACTTCGGGCCCAGGGGGAACACTTCACTGATACTAATAATACCCTGAGGCAGTACCTTCCAGGAAAGCCCAGGAAAGCAAGACATTCTCAGAAAAAGGAATACTAAGGCAATCTGTGGCCCACAGAAGTGTTAAGGGAAGTTTTCTAAATAGGAAATGCTGAAAGGAAGAAGTTGGAAAGGAACTGGGAAAGAAGAGGAAGGGAGTATATATCAATATAATAGGCATTCCTTCCCTTCTTCAGTTGACAGTTGAAGCAAAAGTGAAAATGATGTCTGATATGATTCCACGTATATGTACAGAAATACTTAAAATTCCATTAAAAATAGAGAAAGATAACGAATGAATAGACAAGTAAATTTTCTATACTTTGTTAGAGCTGGTAGAATGACAACACCAATAGACTGTGATAAACTGTGTGTACTCATGATGGAATGTCTAGAAAATCACTGGAAAGGCTCTCCAAAAAGTACATTCAGAAACACTATAGCTAAACAATAATGGAATTTCTAAATACGTGCAACTAACCCTCAGGAAAGCAGGAAGAAAACAGATGGAAAGAAAAGAAATAGGAAACAAAAAATAAGATGGCAGACTTAAGCATGAACTATCAATGATTACATTAAGTGCAAATAGTCTAAATTCACTAATGAAAAGAAAGATGGTCAAAGAGTGGATTAAAAATATACCCAAATGTAGGCTGTCTACATCAAACTCATTTCAAGTATAATAATATAAATAGGCTGATAGTAAAAAGACAGAAAGAAATGTATCACAGCAACATTAATCAACAGAAAGCCAAAGTGGCTATATTACTATCAGATAAGGTAGACTTCAGAATACAGGAAATTACCAGAGACACCAAGGGTACTATATAAGGGTCAACCCACCCAGACTACATAGCAAACCTAAATGTATATGCACCTAACAATGGAGCTACAATGTATGGGAAGGAAAAGCTGATAAAACTGAAAGGAGAAATAAACAAATGAACAATTGTGGGGTGCTTTCAACATCCCCGTATCAAAAACTGATAGACCTACACAGGAAATCAGTAAGTGTTTGGAATTCAACAATACCATCAACCAACAGGAGATAATGTGTTTTAGAACACTCGACCCAATGACAGTATGCATTTTTTCAAAGTGCCCATGAAAGATGTATCAAATCAACCATATCCAGGGCCATAAAACAAACCTGAACAAATTTTAAATCCTGGGGATCCTAGAGTATGTTCTCTGCACATAATGGAGTCAAATGAAAAATCATGAATGGAAAGAGGAAAATCTCCAAACACTTGGAAGCTAAACAAATTATTTCTAAAGACTACATGGGTCCAAGGAAAAAATGTTAAATGCATTGAACTGAAGAAAAAGTAAAATACAATATATCCAAACTGCAGAACATGGTTAAAGCAGTACTGAGAGGGAAATTGATAGCATTAAATGCCTCCATCAGAAAAGAAGAAGAGTCTCACATGAACCATCTAAATACCCCACTTCAACAACCTAGAAAAACAAGAAGAAAATGAATCAAAGCAAGCAAATGAAAATAATCAAACAAAAATCAATCTCACTGAAAACAGAAAAATAAGAGAAGCAATGAACCAATGAGCTGATTTGTCAGAAAATCAATAAAAGGACAATGAAACTGGCAAATCTCTAGGAAGACTGACAATGAGAAAAAAGAGGAGACACAAATGTCAGTGTACCACCTGACACACAGGCATCAAAAAATAAGGAAATACTGCAAAAATCTCCACATACATGAATTTGACAATTCAAGTGAAATGAATGATTTCCCTGAGAAACACAAACGATCTCAGCTGATTCAATATGCAGCAAGTCATTTTAACACCAATGTCAATATTTTAAACTTGAATTTGTATTTTTAACACTCTCAAAACAGAGATCTCGAGGCCTAGATGGTTTCATGGAGAATTCTACAAAATGTATAAAGAAATAACACAAACTCTACGCAATCTCTTTGAAACAGAGAAGAGGAGGAAACATTTCCCATTTCATTTTCCAGAGTTAATGTTATTGTAATGATCTCTGATACAAATACCAAAGACAAAAAGAAAAAAGAAGAAGATCACTGACCAATATGCCCCATGAATATAGACACAAAAATCCTTAAGAAATTATTAACAAATAAAGTTCAGAACTATATCAAAAGAATTATACACCACGGCAATTAGTGCTTATTCCAAGGATGCAAAGCTCCTGCAAATACTTAAAAAGCAATAGTGACAAGGCATTATTCCATAAAAATAAGTACCAATCTTTGATTATCTTAAAATGCAGAAGATTATTTCTTTTACAAGACAGAGAAATTCTGCCTACAAAAATAAATTGGACATAGAGGTAAGTGTAGATACTACATTGGATTTTACCTTCTGCCTTAGAAATTTCTAGAGTTTATTGGGAGTCAATTTCTCAGGTCCGACAGGATTAAGTTTGCAAGTTTCTCTGTGATTCTGACAATGAGCCAAGTGTGAGAACCCCACAAACAAGAGGATGCCTGGAGAAAAGATCTCACTGCATCAAGAGCAGAGGGAAGGAGCTCACAGGAAGAGAAGCTTGGCAAGGGCATCGCAGAAGGAGAGTATGCCAAGCAGAAGGAGCCTGGGCTCAGAGAGAGATGAGGTTCAGGACACATCCAGTAAGTATGGGTGGTCCTAGAAGATCATTCCTTTTTCCCTGCACTTGTCCTCAATACACCATGCTGTCTGTGACCTCTGTATTAGTGTCCCACCCCCATTAGGATGAAGTTCCATGAGGGCAATGACTGTTGTCTGATCCCTCACTGCTCCATCCCCAGGTACAGAAGAGCGCCTGACACATTGAGCAGTCTACGTGTGTTTGTGAAATCAGTCCGAAAACAAGTGAATAGGGAAAATAGAACAGGAGAGAGATAGGTCGGTGCCGAAGCAGCAACCCTTCCCCCACGCCCCCCACCCCCAAAAAATAAAATAACCCTTCAATGACAGGCCTTTGTTGGAGCTTTAAGATTAAGTACATACTGGATCTCAAGATTAGATCAATTGATTACACTCTATCATAATTCTAAAAATCTTTTAAAGCTCCATGACTTTAAGTCTCTTCCATGGGCCAGAAAATGTGCCAGGTGCTGCATATCCATGACCTTAAACCTTCACCTTCTGAGATGTCAGAGGTGAGGGATCTGCTCAAGTCCCTTGACTGGGAAATAGTCAGTCCAGGACTGACCCCTCATCTCCCCAACTCTAAAAGAACCTACTAGTTCTATGGCACCAATACTGCCTAGAATACCTGAAAAAGGTTCATTGCACTATTTACCTCATCAACTGAATCATCAAGTTATGGTTTCCCAGAAACTGCATGGACAAAAGTGGAGATTTTGCAAATACTCGTGAAAAGTCAAGTACCTTGGATGATGCCTGGTCATACTGTGCTGTCAGTTCAGCCCTACTTTTATCCAAAACTTTCTCTTTTTCACTTAATTCCATTTTTGCTTTGTCCTGTTGGAGTTGGAGTTCTGGCCGCTGATTCACTTGGACTTGCGTTTCTTTCTCTTGTCCTGGCCATCGTAGTTCCAACTCACCGGCCTGGCTCCTTGGCTCTTAAATAGCAAACAAAACCGGCACTTCCATTAACATCTGCTTTCCAAGCCAGGCAGTGAAAGACAAATACCATATGATCTCACCTTTAACAGGAAGCTAATCAACAAAACAAACAAACAAGCATAATATAAACAAAGACACTGAATTTGAGAACAGTCTGACAGTGTCCAAAGTGGGAGGGGAGGGAATTTCGGGGGGGAAAGGGGAACGGTTTAGAGCAACAAGTATAAGGGACTCATGGACAAAAACTATGGGGGTTGGAAATGGGAGGAAGGTGGGGAGGGCTGGGGTGGTGGGCTGGGGCGGGGTAAAAGACAGAAAACTGTACAATATCAACAATTAAAAAATACTGATTAAAAAAATTTTAAAAAAAAAAGGGGAAAAAAAAAAACATCTGCTTTCCACATCAAAGTTACAACTACATTCAGATTGTATTATTTATGCTCCTCTGCTCTGAAATCTTTGATCAGACAAACAGAAGTCAAGACACATTAAACACAGGAGCTACTCTTATTGGATTTACTTTCAAAGTGTAGTTTCCATAGTTATTTATACTCATGCATCCTGTAGAAAGCAGGAGAAACCAATTTTCTTGTTATCACAGAAAACTTGGGAAAGAAAATGCTTTCCTAAAATTGTGAATATTATCAGATTGAGGCTGCAAAAATGCATCACCTATAAAACCTTTATTTCCATCACCACGTGGTTTCACGGTGGCAGACTAATACTTGTTTTCTGTGGACATCAAAGAAATAAGTGATGAGCAGTGAAAACCTCACCCTCCCACCTCTTCCAGTAGTTTTATCTTCCAGTAAAGATTAAGGCAGCGGCAACCTTCTCTACTGCCAAAGTTCACCACCAATTTTTTTCTCAATGTTCCCACCACATACACATAGCATTGGTTCCAAAGGTACTGTCAGTGTGAGAGATATCACCAGTGAACACCGATGGTCGTTTTGGATATATCATTGCACTGAAATGATCCTAGTCTGCAGAGTAGAGTCCAAACACCACCTGGTACCCTTGGCTGTCAGCTGCAGCCTGGGACAGTGACCAAGGTCACAGGTTTGCTCCCAGAGGGACAAGCTGGCTGCACAGAGCACAGCTGTTCTGCACACACATGCCACACCTCTGGCCCAAAGTGGCCAGGACACAGGCTTGTTTCATGGGGCACAGAAGGAGCCGGAGGAGAAGGGTGAGGAGTGTCAATTGTAACCAAGCTACTCACCCTGCTTCTGGAAGGACAAGTCAAAGGCATTCATCCTACCTTGGAAAGCTTCAAGGTCCCAGCTTATCAGGACAAATAAAGGTACCCTCCAAAATTGGGATATCTGTTCTCATTCTCACAAAGACAGTATTTCCATATCAGCATCCTGGGATGCTGACTACGGATGTGGCTAACAAAACCCATAAGCACTTTCTAGGACTAAAAATCCCTGGAATGACATCTCAAATTACCTCAGGAAAATGCCAACCTGATTGAGCTCAAAACATTACCTTGCCTCTGGGCTTTTTGTTGATCCAAAAGTTGAGAACTGCTAGAATTAACAAAGAAGCTGCTCTCAGCACCTCTTTGCCCTACTTGCAAAGTTGATGTACTACTCGGAGTCACTTCCAGTTTCTGGGGGAAGTGAGATGCAGAGTAACCTCTCCTAATGGGAGTCTGTAGAGCACCAGAAGAAAGAGGACTTGGGATGTGTTCGTGTTGCCATGGGAACAGAGACCTGGAGGCCTGGTGTCCGCTGATGTTCAGGTGTTTCATGGTGTTTTGTGGAATCACCTGGCTGGCTTTCTGTAAAGATAGAAACTCTTTAGCATCCTTTAGAAATCATAGTATTCAAGACTCTTTTCAAGTAGAACATAAAGCCATGTCAGCAGGTTAGCATTCCCACTGGGTACCGGGAAAGAACTTTCATCAAGTCAAGGGAAATGTCTAGTCCCAAGGCCCAGTGAGATTTTCTTATGGTCAGACTTCAGCATTGAAGGGTTAAGCCAGCACTGCTGAGACCCAATCTGTTCCATGTAGGCTGATTTTTTTGTATTTTTTTTCCTGCATCCCTCAAGTACTCCATTAAACACACGAGTGTCAATTTGAATCATGAAATTTGCTTTTCCTTTGCCTGCCCTTTGTCACCACCAAACCTCCACCCTCTGTAGCTTTGCACAAAGGGAATCAAAATTCAATATCAGCCCTGGCTGGTGTGGCTCAGTGGCTTGGGTGCTGGTCTGAGAATCGAAAGGTCACTGGTCCAATTCGCAGTCAGGGCACATGCCTGGGTTGTGGGCATCTGAGAGGCAACCGATCACTCTATGTCTCACACATGGAGGTTTCTCTCCCTCTCTTCGTCCCTCCCTTATCCTCTCTCTAAAAGTAAATGAATGAAATCTTTAAACAATTTTTTTGTATTAACCTACGGAACTCTTTCAAGAATCTCACTTTCTCCCATACCACGCCCCACCGAATGTCCTATTAGGTATCTTATGTTACATAATAGACAGTTGTGGATTTTCTGATGCCTTGAATTCTTCTGTTTTTCTTCCCACCTGCATTCTGACAAGACACGGCTGGAGGTGCTACATTTCATTCTTTACCTAAGTGCTTTTCCTGCCACAGGGAGAGGTTTAACGTTTCTGGACTCACGTTCCTCCACTAAATACTTCTGGGAACCAAGGACAGGGGCAGAATTGGTACAAATGTCTTAACTGGATAACAAAGCACAAGGTAATTCTAGGTCAAAGCAAAGAAATTATTGTTTAATGTTTATTCATCATGATAAGCAATGCTTTTGTCATCCATGAAAATCCTGGTGACTGCAAAACAAGGGTTCAGGGCACAAAAAGAATTCAAATTGTTCAATCTCTAATGCGGGGTTTTGAGCCTCAATATTTAACGTATCTACTTGGAAACTCTGCCTTCCTTCCACTCTTTGTGAAATTGTGCCATCTTATCAAGTTCTTGTTTAACAGAAATACACCATTAAAGCCCAAGTGGATTTTTTTAAACAGATAATATTATGGGAGTACACATGTAACGGAAAATTCTATAGATATTAGGTATTTTCAGAGTCAGTCCCTAAACAAGAAAGAGGGGTTTCTGAAACATGCATTTTGTTTATTTTGTTGACATTAAGCAAATATCCTCATCCACCTCTCTCTGCTCATTCATGCACATCAAAATGGAGTTGAAAACCCTTGCCAGCAACTTAGTTAAAGGAACTGGGGAGATGATGGAAAACATTCTCCCCTGAAATAAGAGTTTCAGAAATAAGGATCCTCAAAACCCATGTCCCTGGCAGCAATCACCACAATCCATCAGAAAAACTGCATAGGGAGCCATTTCCTCCAGGTGACAAAGCCAATGTCAGGAATGAGTGTGGCCTGACACCATAGAAACAGGTTAATTATCATTAGCTCTTACTAGGGAAAGAAATATATTGCTGCAGTTTCTCTGGAACTTGGGGAATTTTTAATATTTTGGGATAAAGGAATCTCCCCACTCTATTTTATTCACTCTTTGCATCCTTCTTAAATTAAGAAATATCATAGCCAGCCCTGGCTGGGTGGCCCAGTTGATTGGAGTGTTGTCCCATTCACCAAAAGGTTGCAGGTTCAGTTCCCAGTCAGGGCCCATACCTGGGCTGCAGGTTTTATCCTGGTCAGGGTGTATAATAGACAGCAGTGGATGGAGAGATTGGGGGCGGATGGGTGAGAAGGAAAGAGGGTAGGGGGAAGGAAGGAAGGAAGGAAGGAAAGAAATATCCTAACCAATGTATGAGGAACTTTATTTTTTCAGTGTAAGAAAAATGTACCAGCTCTATGTCAAGCAGATTTTTCCCTGCTGCTGTTGCAGCCTATATGAGAGCACTTTCTCAACTGCATACTGCTATAAGGCTTATAATTAACTTACTTTTGCCTGCAAGCCTTTCACCTCTGCCTCTAGTCTTTTCAGTTCTTCGACTTCTTTATTATATTTTTCTTTTCCATCTTCATATTTGGAACCTAAACACAGATGAGGAGATACAGATTTACTTTGATCACTGCCTTTGTCAACACGGAGATTAATCATTACAATAGGTAGTTCAGAAATGAGTATCTTAGTATAGCAGAAAGAACCCTTCAGTTAGGGCAACAGACATTGGTCAAATCCTCCAAAGATCAAAATCCATGGAAACACAGGTGTTTTGAATGTTCAGAAATGGAATTCTGGACTTCCGGCCAAGATGGAGGCGTAGGCGGACATACTGTGCCTCCTCTAACAAACAAAATTAAGGACAACAAATATTTAGAAACAAGAAAACAACCAGAACTTATAGAAAACTGAACTGTACGGAAGTCCAACAACCATTCATCCAGACCGGTAAGAGGGGCAGAGTCGCGGCAGGAGAAAGTGGAGGTGCGGATCTGGAACGCAAGCAGCAGCGGCGTGCAGTTCCCAGGTGCACAGGCGGCGGCTAGCGGTCCCCGGGCCCACAGGCAGCAGCTGGCGGACCCCGGGCACAGGGGGGCAACTGTGCAGAACCAGTGAGGCCACACAAGGCGGCTGGCTGACCAGGTGATCCCACATTCGCGCGCGCAGACGGTCCAGGCAGAGGGGAAGTGGCGGAAGGGACTGAATCCAGGAGAGAGGGGAGCAGGCACCATTGTTCCCTCTCAGACCCAGCCCCCACCTATAGCGTCACAACCCAGCGACTGGGCTGCGCCGCACTGTGGAGCGCCAGAGGCTCCACTCCTCACTACGTAACAGCACTCTCGCGTGCGCAGATAATCCAGGTGAAGGGGAAGCGGCGGAAAGGGACAGAGTCCAGGAGAGAGGGGAACAGGCGCCATTGTTACCTCTCGGACCCCGCCCCCACCTATAGCATCACAAACCAGCGACTGGGCTGCCCCTCCCTGAGGCTCCACCCCTCAGTACGTAATAGCCGCGACCGGACTAAAACCAAAACAAAACAAAAAAGACCCCCACCGAAAAATGGCTCAAAGCGGAAAACAAATAAAAGCTCCAGAGCCAATTCCTCTAAGCAGTGAAGAGATAGCCAACCTATCAGATGCACAGTTCAAAGCACTGGTCATCAAAATGCTCACAGAATTGGTTGATTTTGCTCACAAATTTGATGAAAAAATGCAGGCTACAATACGTGAAATGAAGGAAGATGCATGGGGAGCTGATAGAGATGGAAGGAAAACTGGGACTCAAATCAATGGAGTGGACCAGAAGGAAGAAACTAACAACCAAACAGAAAACGAGGAAGAAACAAGAATTCAAAAAAATGAGGAGAGGCTTAGGAACCTCCGGGACATCGTTAAACGTCCCAACATCTGAATTATAGGGGTCCCAGAAGGGGAAGAAGAAGAGCAACAATTGGAAAACTTATTTAAACAAATAATCAAGGAGAACTTCCCCAATCTGGCAAAGGAAATAGACTACCAGGACGTCCAGGAAGCTCAGAGAGTCCCAAAGAAGTTGGACCCAAGGAGGAACACACCAAGGCACATCGTAATTACATTAGCCAAGATTAAAATGAAGCAGAGAATTCTAGAAGCAGCAAGACATAAGGGGACAGTCACCTACAAGGGAGTTCCCATCAGACTGTCAGCTGATTTCTCAAAAGAGACCTTACAGGCAAGAAGGGGCTGGAAAGAAATATTTGAAATCTTGAAAAGCAGGGACCTACATCCAAAATTGCTCTATCCAGCAAAGCTGTCATTTAGAATGGATGGAAATATAAAGTGCTTCTCAGACAACATCAAGTTGAAGGAGTTCATCATCACCAAGCCCTTATTATATGAAATGTTAAAGGGACTTATCTAAGGAAAAAAAGATAAAAATATGACAGTAAAAAACAGCAAACTCACAGCTATTAAGAACCACACCTAAAACAAAAGCAAACTAAGCAAACATCTAGAACAGGAACAGAACCACAGAAATGGAGATCATATGGAGGGTTAGCAACAGGGGCGTGGGAGGAGGAGAGAGCAGGGAAAAGGTACAGAGAATGAGTAGCATAGATAGTGGGTAGAAAATAGACAGGGGGAGGGTAAGAATAGTATGGGAAATGTAGAAGCTAAAGAACTTATGACACATGGACATGAACTAAAGGGGGGAATGTGGGTGGGAGAGGGTGTGTAGGGTGGAGGGGAATGATGGGGGAGAAATGGGACAACTGTAATAGCGTAATCAATAAAATATATTAAAAAAAAGAAAAAAAGAAATGGAATTCTTTTGAAACACACCATGGAAAGATAAAGTGAAAAGCATAGGCTGGCCAATAAGTCTGCTTCTTTGAATGAGTTTCTACAGAAATCCAGAAAAGGCTGGCAAGAGGAAAGACACAGAAGTCATTAAGGTCTCTGAAAATGGCTACCAGAAAGTTTCATGGCAGGATGTATTTTCCTAAGACATGAGCTAAGTTTTTAATCTTTCCCTAGAATTGGTCCAAGCAACTTGGTGAAATTTCTAAATGTAAGGAAAATAAATTCAGTGAAAACTATGGTCTTACTAATCTGATGGCTCAATAGAGTTCAACAGATGTACCCATGTACAGGTTACAGCAAGTGGTTGCATTTTTTGAGTGCCCACATTAGAAATTGAACTCAAAGCTGAATTAATTCATTTCTTTGGCAGAACTGAAATCTCACTAGAAGAACTATGGACATGAAGGGAAAACTCCTTACCGCTGTAGAACTGCCTTGGTGTTATTGGAGTTGTAAACAGTTTTTGTGGTGTGTTACATGCACTCCCAGAGACATCTGCAGGCCGTGCAGCTTTCTGGCTTCTTTCAAGTTCAGATTTATAGCTGTTAGAGAAGGACACGAGAGGATGCCAAATCAAAGCAAAAGCAACTGAACAGCAACACCATACTGTTCCCAGAGAGGTGTAGGCTTACAAAACTCACCGTATCAAGACTTTTACCACTTCGTTTACCCAGTAGACATGTGACAGACATAAACTCAGTGACCTTAAAGGGTCTTAGTGTCTTTAAAGGGACTTGGACTATATAGGAAAACAGACATAAACCACTAATTACAATGTCATGTAGGTGATAATGAACATGTATAATAACCACACAGAGTCCAAGAAAGAGTTGGGTGGTTGGGGATATCTTCCAAATCAATTTTATGTTCTAAGCCACAGAGAGAGGCAGGGATATAAAAGAACCCAGAACTTCAGAAACATAGGAAAAATCTGTAATCCCTGAAGCATGGGTTAAAAAATTCACAGGACTAGATGGCATTTCTTCTGTTATGAAGTTATAACAAAGCACAGACTTGATCTATGTACCATGGATTGTATTTATTTATTTATGTATTTGTTTGTTTGTTTGTTTATTGTATGTTTGCAGGTAACAGTTTTAAAACATACATGATAATCAAGTTATCATAACGCAGAAATATATGGCTGAAAACATTTACGAAGAAGTGGGGGAAGTCAGCTATATATTGTACATATGTACAGAATATCCCTACCATTTAAGTTCTGAACACGTTCAGAATCAAACAACCTAGAAGAAGATTCAATTCCTGCAGGTCTCCAATGTCTGACTTTAGCTTAACACGGAAATATAATGAACACCCTATTAGAATGGCTAACGTGCACCATTCCATTTGGCATGCATGCAGTCCTCCGAGGAGAGAGTGAAGACAGCGCCTGAGTGTCCCAGCTACCAGTCTGGATGAATGTTTCTATGTTATCTTCTTTGTCCTCAGACTTCTGCACAATTTGACTTTCTGGCAGTTCTGGTCCTTTGGCTTTTCAAATCTGTTGTTGTCATTCTTTTGGTCCTGCGAGGAGGCAAAGTGTATCCACCTATGCCTCCATCTTGGTGGAAGTCTTGCAGATGAATTCTGAAGGGTCTTGAAAAATTGGTGTTTCATTCCATCTCAACATTCAACTTTTACCCCTCCCGCTTTCCCTATTCTTTCATTAAAAAATAAAAGTCTATTTGTTATAAATAGTAAATAAAAGGATACACCACTAGCATTTCTTTTTTTTTTTTAAAGATTTTTTTTTTATTATTTATCTTTAGAGGGGAAGGGTAGAAGAGAGGGAGAGGGAGAGAAATATCAATGTACGGTTGCCTTTCGTGTGTCCCCTGCTGGGAACTGGCCTGCAACCCAGGCATGTGCCCTGACTGGGAATCGAACCGTGATCCTCTGGTTCGCAGGCCCGCGCTCAATCCACTGAGAGCATTTCTTAATAAAAAATTATTTCTCTTTTCTGTTAGAGACAAAATCACAAACCATTACTACCATAAAAACACTAAAATAAACTGTTTTTGACTAGGTTTGGTGACATGAAGTTGCCAAAATTCACAGGTTTTGATCAATCTTTCAAATGGTCCAACCAAATTTGGTCAAGACGTTCTTCAAACGTAGTCAGTGGCTATCGATGGAAGAAAGAACCTCCTGCCCTGCACTGGAAGGTCATCAGTGACAATTTCAGCTCTATACTCAACAGTTTTTGTGATCTCATTTTCGTACTCTTTAACAGTTCTTACACTAAAGACAGCAACACTCTTAATGTTACAGTCTGAAGTTGTATAGCTTATAAACTTTTAGGAACATCTATATCCACATTAGAAAATAAGAATGTTTCAAACTGGATGTGCTACAGGGATCTCCTAACCCTCTGAGGATGGTGGCAATGGATAACAACGGTACTAGTAATGCTGACATTTAACAGTTGCTCTGAGCCATGTACAACCCCTCGCAGTGTAAAACTGCCAAAGTATTGCTACCAAATGGCACTTTGCAATGAAATACAGGCATGTATACAAAAGTGTCCTGCCCTAAAATGTTAAAAATACAAACGTTTCTGTCTAACTTATGAAAACTAATATTTCTAAAACCAGCAGCCAAGATACGCTTTCGAAAGAAATGAATATTTCAGCATACTGAGGTGAGCTTACCACTTCCCTCACACCTGTTGTTTAAAATGAATGACTAGCATTCATTCATTCCACAAATATTTGAGGACCCATAATTGCCAGATGCTGAGGATACAGTGACCACCTTCCTGTTCTCATGGAATGTGGCAGGGTGGACAATTAACAAGAAAACAAAACACTCCAGGAGATACAAGTGGATTCCTAACATGCAATTGACAGATAGCCCTTTCCTACATGGATAGCAAACAAAAGAAGAAAAAGATCTCTGAGCCTAAGAAAGCATCAACTGAATGCAATGTGGAATTCTAGGTCATATCCTGGAACAGAAAAAAGACATTCCTGGAAACACGATTCAAATCCTCATGGACTCCCTAGGTCAGCACTGAATCAATGTTTACTTCTCCTTTGGTCATTGTACTTGGGTTGAATAAACGTTAATAGTTGTTTCGGTAAGTCTACAGTCATTTGAAGTCTCCTTTTTCAAATGTAAGAGTGTGCATTTACAGACTCCACAATGGAACAATTTCCTAAAGTACTTTTTGCTTTTAGCTTCTATCATTCCCATTATTTGGAAAAAACTCGTCTCATAGAACAAGAAGATACCATTCAGAAACTAGCAGTGTTTAGGCCTCACTAAATTTATTTTGATAATGTCTCTAGTGTTTTGGAAGTGGAAAAGTAGTAATAAGCACTTTTTTATTGCTTCAGTAGGTCACTGAAATTGGCAAATTGACTAAGGAATGCTTAGGCTCCCTCTCTGATGGAAATCTCAGCAGGAACCTCTCCTTGACTTTGCTTCCCTCCCTCCATTTCCAGCTCAGATACTACCACCCAGGACTTTGATCACTCTCTTCCCAATATCCTTAATCATTCCTTGTCTTCTCTCCCATAACCCTGGCCAAAAACAATCCTAAATCAACCCTCCTGTTCACCTTCTCAGCATTTATATTCCAAACGCTAAAGAAAACTAAATTATACAGCTCTGTAGATGGATCCCACTAGAAATTCCTTTCTGGTCTCCAACCCCAACAGGATTGAGGACAGTTTTGGTCTTATTTACTATGATATCACATAGTAGCACAATGCTGGTTCATGAAACTTACTGAAATAGACAGAATCAATGAATGAAGTGAGGAGCCATTCAACAAATTTCTATAGCACTGAGTGTTGCACTGATAGGACTCAAGCATGTCACAATCAATTTTCCTTAGGTCATTCTTTTCCCCACTGGAAAAAAAGTTGTATTGCATAATAATTACATCATTCAAGGAAAACATTAATGCATCTCATGAATGTACACACAGATATCCCTTTAAAGACCTTCAAACAATTACCTCTTAAGTTCCTGTTCCAATTTCTCTATTTGTTTTCTGGCTGAACTCAGTTGTCCTTCTTGGATATTCACTTGTGACGCCTTGACTTGAAGTTCGTGAGAAATCTTCTGCTTAGCCTTCTCCAGGTTTTCACATGTTTCCCTCAAGCTTCGATTCTCCCTCTGAAGGGTTGTGGCCTCCGATTCTTCATTCTCAACCTCCTGGGGGTTGTTCATAAGGAAAGAGTTCTCTTACTTCATGAATTTACCACGTACTCTTCATAAAACTGAGCCTAACTTGGATGATCCATTTTGTGAGAGAGGGCTGTAATCACCCAGATATCACCTGCTGAGTGCAGATATTCCTAGGACCTCACTTTAAAATCTCTAGAGAGAAAAGTTCTACAAAGTCATGTAGTGTTTATCTTGGCTCAGGCTACATGTACCCATCCTAGAAAGAGAAGTTTTAGTATGCTTCCCAGAATTCAGAAGTAAATAAACATGAAAATAAGCCCTGTAAATCTCCCTTCACAGCTCTTTCTCCAGTTGGACTGCCAAAGCCAGTAAGTGTAAGGAACTGGAAAATCCTCCCACTAGCAAAGACCTTCTAGAAGCAGTGACTGTATCACTATTATACTGGTTCATGAAGTGGTAAGAAGAACGCACTGTTGAAGTTTTCCTGTACCAGTCCTGAGGAGATGAGGTCTGGGAATCTCAAGGTGAGAAGGCTACTCTCAAAAAGTGACAGCCATTTAGAGCCCAAAGTGTTCTATATTGTCCCCTCCACAATACTAGCAGGTAAGCAGAAAGGAGGACAGAGGATGAAGAACATGAGGTAGTAAAAATGTCTCAAAAAAGACCCTGTCTGGTGTGACTCAGTTGGTTGGGCATTATAGCATGAAGCAAAAGGTTCAATTCCTGTTCAGGAGGGTATATGCCGGGGTTTTCCCTTTGGTCCCTGGTCAGGGTGCATACAGCAGACAACCAATCTATGTTTATCTCTCAAAACAATGTTTCCCACTATTTCTTCCTCCATTCTGTTCTCTGTAAAAGTCAATAAATAACATCTTTTGAAAAAAAATCCTAAAAGGAGACAGACTGCTACCACGTAAGGGTAGCAAAGCATTTTTCCCTAAGTTGAACAGGCCAAGGCGAAATAATTCCCGCACACAATGAGTGTACTGTGGTACTTTCAGGGCTACCTTGTGAGTTTGCTTTTGCAGCACGGCCTCCAGAGTTTCCAGTTGAAACTGCCTTTGTGGCCTCTCTTTCTTCAGCTTGTCCAGCTGGCCTTCGAGCTCTTGAGTTTTCTGTGGAGCTCTGGTGGGCAGGCCTTCTTTCCCGTCTCCCACCGCCCAGCTCATTTGCTCTCTTTTGGTTGTCATTCAAACAGCTGGGAATAAACTGAAAAGAATAATCAGACTGTTAGTCTTAACTAGAGAACAAGGACACTGAAAAGTCTCAGAGAATAATGAACCTACAGAACCATTTCTAACATCAAGTTCGAAAAGTCCTTATTTCAAAACATAACAAAGCATGCATAACATCTGTCTTTCCATCCTCTGAACGGTGACTACCAATAACACTGATTGGGAAGTATGTCATATGCTAGTTGGGCGTACCCTTGCTTTCTGTTTTCCTCATTTCTTATTTTTTGACTTCTTAGAGGGCTACCTGCTTCTCTACTGATCAGTTTGTTTCCATTATATGAAATATGACTGTTTGGCCATGAGGTTTTGGGTGAAATAGGTCCTATAAACAGATAAAATGCACAAGCTGATTTGTAAACACTCTTCTTTCCCCTCTTCATGTCCTTAATTCCCACTGCCTCTTTGTTGCTCTTGCCCTGGGAGGTCCACAACGTGGTCACATCTCCTGGTCACAGTCCCTCGTGACACAAGAACGACCTCACCTTCCGGTAGCTTTCATTTGTTGAATTAATCCATGAATGAACAAAGCTATTACTACAATTAGTACTATAATCACTGCAAAGTGCAGGGAAGTCTGGCTGCTCACAGACCTTGACCAGGAAACAGGCACATATCCTCAGTGATTCCAACCCCAGCTCAGTTGTCTACAAGATCTGTGACCTGGGGCATGCTATTCAATTGCCCTGTGCCTTGGTTTCCTCATTTTCACAATGGGAGATAATTATGGCGGCAACTACCTGAAGCCTCAGAACACTTTCCCAGCTCTCTCTTTCAGACTATGCTACTAAGAGGCCAGTGACCCACCTCCTTCTCAGTCACATCTTAGGATATTTATATCAGCTGGGAGGAAAAGCAAGGCAATTGCTCTTCATTCATTAGCTTTTAGCATTCAAGTGCCAAAAGATCACTCATTTTCCAGTTATTTTGGCAATGCTGGTGAGAATGAAGTCCCTCAATGAAGTCCATAGCCACTTTAGTGGTTTGCATGAATTGCCTTTTCAGTGAAATTTCTTATCAGAACAAATACTAAATAGTACATGAAAGTACTTAGAATGGTAACAAGGATTTTCAGTTATTAAGAGAGAGAAGCAATTGTCTAGGAAAACAATTTATTTATCAAGCTTTGGCAAGCTGTGTTTTCTCTGCCATTTTTTTCTCCCAGATGTCAGTTCTTCTAATAGGGCATCTTAAACCTCACTGCCACTGGCCCCCCAAAACTCCTGAAGTATGCCTCAAGCCTCTTTGCCAACAAGAGGTAATTTGCACTGTTCCAATAGACTGCTCTGTCCATTCCAGTCTACCCATAGCTTGCTGATTCAGGAATGATGGTGTGTACCCCAGAGGCACATGCTGTAACTGACCTCAAGAACTCTGCCAGTCACTGAAATTATTACATCAAGATGCTGTGGGAATCAAAACGGGAATAAAAGCAATTTGGACTCATGACGGAGATGACCTTATGAAATTGGCAAAGAAGACTGGCAAGTTGGAAGCTTTTCTATTTCAAAATCAAGGACACAGCTATATGGAAGTGGTTAAAGCAATTACTAGACGCAAATTCATTTTGCTTAGAGCAGACTTTGACTGCTTAAAGCATCAAGAATCTGCATGGAACCACTGGGGAAAAAGAGCCAAACAATATATCAACCTCCAAAGTAAGACGTGAGGGGTAAAGGACGGGGGTGGAGCACGGGGGTGTGGTGAAGAGACACCCTGGAGGTCAAGGTTCCCTGAAAGGGATTCACAGGACCATCGGCCTTGCCACAAAGTGCTCCTTGTAGCTCAGATACAGGGAGAACACTCTTCATGCCCATGTCCCACAACCCGGTAAAGTGCCCGAGGAAGCTCTTGGGTCAAGTCTGACTTTCTGGCCCCCAGCACTGCAGGCCCGTTTTTCCCCTTGCCCCTTGTCAGCATCCCCCATCTCTACCAAGAAACCCCAGTTCCCGCCTACAGCGCCAAGGCTGAGCCTGAGCATGAAAACTGCCTGGTCCTCTAGAACACGCTCAAGGGTGGCACTGGGTTCGTCTTAGTCCTGGGTCCTCATAATAGAGCAGAGACAGGTGCACAGGTGCGTCCAAATAAATAAAGGGAAAGGCAACAGGGAAATGCTCTGGCGACTAACAATAAGCACTCCAACCCGCTGCCACCCAGACCAAAACCCAAGCTGGCAGATCCTCCAAGCACCAAAGGACCCGGGTCCACCTATCCAGTCGGAGCCACTGGTTCCTGTTACTGGAAATAGCTCGTGATTTCCAGTTCTTTGACCTTAGCAACTTGCAAACTGATCTCCACAGTGGCAGCTCATGACCGTGCAGGGTCTGGGGACACTAGTGTGAGCAGTGCTTGAACTGGTCCAGTTGGGTCTGCTCTCCAGTTGGGTCAGTTGGGAGGGGTGGTCCGCTGCCCCTTCAGGGTCAGGGAGCACAATCCCAAAAGCATCCCCTGCCAGTATCCTGGGTCAGAAAGCCCGCGTTGCCCCCCAGCGGTGGCCAGGACCCACGCAGGATGCTCACCTTGGCAGCACAAAACGCAACACGCCCCTCAAAGGGTCGGATTCCGCTGCTGCCACTGAGACTTGGAGTGTCTTTCCAGACTCAAACTCTCTGTCACCGCCACCAGTTTTCCACTCTCCGGTTTCTGCTCGCCACCGAAGTAGCTTCCAAACCGGTTGTGGTTGCTATGAGCAACACTGGGCCAAACGGATTCCCAGAACTCGTGCCGCTGCCTTTGATTGGTCATTTCAAATGGAAAGAAAACCTCAAGCTGTCACCACGTGAGGTGGCCACGTACAACATCAATGAATTTTTGTTGGAGGGTGTGGCGGGGGCGTAAAGATTTTATTTCTTTACTTTTAGAGAGAGGAGAAGGGAAAGAGAAAGAGAGGAAGAAAAACATCAAGGTGTGGTAGCCTCTGACATGCCCCCTATTGAGGACGTAGCCAGCAAGCCAGGCATGTGCTCTGACTGGGAATGGAACCTGCAACCCTTTGGTTCCCAGGACCGCGATCAATCCACCCAGGTACACTAGTCAGGGTGAGACTATGTGCTTTTGCTGGAGGAAGTTTTGAACCGCTTTTTCCGCAAAAATCGTGGGAGCCGGCCGCTGAATGGGAGGGTGTGGTCTATCACTGCAGCCAGCGGGAGAATGCTCTCTGGTGAGAACACTGATTACTGTGCATACATCTCCACTTACTTATGAAATACGTGATTTAGAGCATAAGTAGTTGGTGCTGTACTTGCTGAGCCTTCTTCATCCAGTGTCATTCTTAAGCATTATTTGATGCAGGTCTCATTTTGTGTAAAAGTTAACTGGGGCACACAGGAGCCATGGAATTTGATACAGAACCTAGAGCATGCAGGACCTCTTAAGTACTGTCTTCTTAGTGACCGTATTCTTTTCTTTCCTTGTTTGAACCCTGCCCCTTCTGCTGTTGCGAAGGCCCCCTACTGATCCAATTCCAGGCAGTGATTTGGCATACTTGTTAGCTGGGATTCCACAGGAGGACTTTGTAGCCAGAAGAATCTCCAAAATAATGTCATGTCTCCTTTTTGGAAGAGTCTGTTTTGTGTGTGTCTGTGTACTTGTTTTATTTCCTTATGCAACTTGAAAGAAGCTCTAGAGGCGAGAGCAACACAATGAATTGTTACATTATTAGATCTCTAATGCTATTGTGCTCTTTAATAAATTCCAAACTTTTTGTAAAGCTGTCCATAGACTGTTTCTAATATGCATAGTTTAACTCATAAAGGTACTCTATACAGACAGAACTGTTGAACAGAACAGCATATACAGAATTTTATTTAGCGGCAGGTACAAGAAAGGATGGTAATATTCTAAATCCCTTTTTATACTTTTGCATGCATCAGAATCCCCTGAAGAGCTTGTTAAAGCACAAATGGCCCAGGTCTCATTCCCTGATTCTGTGTGTCTGAGCTTGTTAGAAAATATGCATTTCTAACAAGTGCCTAGGTGGTACTGATGGTTTGGGTCTTGAAACCATATTCTGGAGATCACTGATCCAATGCAGTTAACGTTGTAATAAGCATTTTCAAGTCCTGCACATAAAACCATACCTCAGATGGCTCTTATTCATCAATATATAAGTGTTACTTTATGCCAACAGTTTTCAATTTTCGTTTATTGTAGGGCATGTAATTACCATGGCCTATTTCCTCAAGACTTTTCTAATATCCTTGTACAAAGAAAGAAAGAAAGAAAGAAAGACCTCCAGAAGACTAAGGGGCTGTTACAACACCTGCTTTATGAAAACAGAAAATGAAAGCCTCCAGAAATTCTATCCTATGTTCCTATAAATTATATTTCCATTCCTCATGAAGCAGGTTTATTTTCTAGGACAATATCCTTTGGTTTGGTTTAGATCACCTAATAAACTTTGTTACCATATTAAGACGCAGTTCCTCTCCTGTCTGTTAGCACTCTGTATTCTTCTGTCAGAAACACTTACCTTTTCATTAATGATATTTTGGCTCTATTGATCTCTGAGAAATGAAATATTAGAAAGATGCTAGAATGTACCAATACTTATTTTTTCCTTTAAATATATTTTTTAATTTTTATTTTAATTGTTGATCTTGTACAGTTTTCTGTCTTTTATTCTCACCCCAACCCACCACCCCAGCCCTCTCCACCTCCCTCCCAATTCCACCCCCCCATAGTTTTTGTCCATGTGTCCTTTATACTTGTTCCTGTAAATCCTTCCCCTTTTCCCCTGAAATTCCCTCCCCTCTCCCCTCTGGTGACTTTCCCCTCAGTTTCCATGTCTTTGGTTATATTATGCTTGTTTGTTTTGTTGATTAGCTTCCTGTTAAAGGTGAGATCATATGGTATTTGTCTTTCACTGCCTGGCTTATTTCGCTTAGCATGATGCTCTCAAGTTCCACCCATGCTGTTGCAAAGTGTATGAGCTCCTTCTTTCTTTCTGCTGCATAGAATTCCATTGTGTAAATGTGCCACAGTTTTTTGATCCATTCATTTCCTGATGGGCATCTAGGTTGCTTCCAACACTTGGCTATTGTAAATTGTGCTGCTATAAACATAGGGGTGCATAGGTTCTTTTGGATTGGTGTTTCAGGGTTCTTAGGGTATAGTCCTAGCAGTGGAACTGCTGGGTCAAAAGGTATATCCATTAATATTCGACAAAGGGGGCAGCAACATAAAACGGAGTAAAAATAGCCTCTTCAACAAGTGGTGTTGGGAGAACTGGACAGCTTCGTGCAAGAAAATGAAACTTGAGCACCAACTTACACCATACACAAAAATAAATTCAAGGTGGATAAAAGATTTAAACATAAGCCGTAACACCATTAAAGTCCTAGAGGAGAACATAGGCAGGAAAATCTCAGATATTCCACGCAGCAACATTTTTACTGATATGTCCCCTAAAGCAAGGGACATAAAGGAAAGAATAAACAAATGGGATCTTATCAAAATAAAAAGCTTCTGCATGGCCAAGGAAAACAGTATTAAAATAAAAAGAGAACCGACATGGCCAAGGAAAACAGTATTAAAATAAAAAGAGAACCGATGGTGTGGGAAAACATATTTGCCAATGATACCTCAGACAAGGGTGTAATCTCCCAAATATACAAAGAACTTACACGACTCCACTCTAAGAAGACAAGAAACCCAATTAAAAAATGGGCAAAGGACTTGGACAGACACCTCTCCAAGGAGGACATACAGAAGATCCAGAGACACATGAAAAGATGCTCGATATCGCTTGCTATCAGAGAGATGCAAATTAAAACCACAATGAGATACCACTTGACACCAGTCAGAATGGCCCTCATAAACAAAGCAACAAACAGCAAGTGTTGGAGAGGTTGTGGAGAAAAGGGGACATTAGTGCACTGCTGGTGGGAGTGCAGACTGGTACAACCACTATGGAAAACGGTATGGAATTTTCTAAAAAAACCAATACTTATTAAAAACCTAATTCAGACATTTTGGTACCCCTGACAAAACCCTGGCATACCTCTCTAGAGAACCTTATCTTTCAGATTCCCTCCCACAATCCCTATTTCTCTGCAAGTCTATCTGCAAACTTCCCATGAGATTTCATTCTTCTTAACTGCAAAAGAGCTCTCCTCTTTCAATTAACATCACCATAAAAACTGGTTTGGACCAGGTATTAATTCATTTTTCCCTGTCAGCACTCAATTCATTCCAATCATTTTTGAACTAAAAACATACACAGGTATGCCTAGGAGATACTGTTGGTTTGGTTCCAGAAGACTACAATAGAGCAAATATTGCAGTAAAGTGAATCACACCAATTTTTTGGTGTCTCAGTGCATATAAAAGTTATGTTTAGACTGTATCCTAGCCTAGTAAGTATGCAGTAGCATTATGTCAAAAAAGAGGATACCTTAATTTAAAATTTAATTTATTAGGAAAAAATGCTGACTATCACTTGAGCTTTTAGCGATTTGTAATCTGTCTGCTGTGGGAGGGTTTTGCCTCGATGTTGATGACTGCTGACTAATCAGGATGGTGGTTGCTGAAGACTGGGCAGGCTGTTCCAATTCCTTGAAGTAAGATGACAATTTTCTGCATCAATTGACTCTTCCTTTCATGAATGACAATTCTCTGCATCATGTGATTTAGTTCATTAGCATTTTACACACTGTAGAATTTTTCATGTGTGGATTTGATCTTCTGAAATCCTGCCACTGTTTATTAACCAAATTTATGCACTATTATAAATCCTTTCATTGTCATTTCAATAATCTCCCTCTCTTCCCAAATTCAAGAAAAGCAACAAGCCACAGTGGCACACAGGTAGTGTCCTGGGTCATGATTTGTATGTCCTCCATCCCAACAGTTCAGATGACTGGGAGATGGAACAGGAAGAGTGGGAGGTAGAATGGCTTTGTGAAGAAGTCAGTCCGAGTTTGAAAGCAAAGTTTTAGCATGAGACCTGTAGGGCAACCAGGCCGTCAGAGAGCTCTCTCTGTCTCCATCACATCTGGCCCCGCTGCAATAAAAACAACAACAAGCATGCTGAACATGAGTACATCCCTTGGGTGCTGGCGAAAGAGAAGGACCGTAAAATCATTTATAGCAAGGTCCGGACAGAACATGTCATGGCCCAGCAGGAGGGATGGGCATCCATCAGAGCATCTCAGGAATCACTGGAATGAATGATACAAATTACTGAGCCCCAGCTCCAAAGAAGAGGCAAACGTTGCATGATCACGATGGGCAAGAAATGTGATTTCTTGACTTGAGCTAATAAAGCATACCAACAAAAAAGTTAAACCTTTGGAATGATAAGTTGTAAAAGTAAACAAATTGAATTGCAAGTGAAAAAAATTGTTTTCTGAACAGGGCTTGGGAGAGAAGAGGCATACTGATGCCTGAGTGACTCACAAAATACATGTCTTCTCACCCAGCCCTCTTTAGCCTTCATCAGTGTTTTCCGTTTGTCCAGTAGATTTAGGTGAACATTATGCAACAATGTTGTAAAGCAGATAATTTAAATCTGTCCTCATTCTCCTGGTGCCCAGGGCCTACTACCGGGTAGTGGTTTCCACCAGCTTTGGAAGGAAGGGTGTGATTTTGGTCCTTTCGCACCAGGGTGAGTGGGCTGCAGTCATAACCTAAGAATGTCAATCCTATCACCTTAACTCCAAATAGTAAATGAAAGACCTTGCCTCATTTAAAATAGAATTCTAGGTAAAGAAGAATGGAGACAGCCCTTCGCAAGCCTCCTGGAATCACACCCTACCCATTCCTAAAAGTATTGTTAAGAGAATCTTGTCATTTAGGGCATGTGGACTCCAGGAAAAGAAGTAATTCCTATTTTTTACTCCCAACAAATTTCCTGTTTGTGGACAAAAGGACAGCAAAGGACTAGGCTGTAGAAAGAAGGTGGCTCATTTGAAGGAGGCTGGGGGCAAAATGGTCTGGATGCCACCCCACAAGCACAGGTATCCTCCCTGTAGTCACTCTCTGTGTTGGATTTTCCTGCTTTCCTTCAGTCCCTGCTATGGCGCTGGTCTCAGTGTCCAATGCTTCTCTCTCCTCCAGGCTCCAAGAATCCAGAATTGACACTCACCCAAACCTCTTACCACTCCCAAACCCAGTGCTACCCACTCTGCTCCAGGCTTCAACCAGTCTCTGCATCCATTGCCATTGTCTGATTACTTAGTTGGTCGTACCCTCACAACCTTGTTTCCAGTGTTGAAAACTTCAGTCCAAAGATTATTAATCAGCAACTTTTTTGCATAAGGTCCATTTCAGTCAAATAGATAAAATGATGTAAGAAACCACTATATTCCCACCACCCATTTTTAATAATTATCAAAGGTTTGCCATATTTACTTGATTTATCCTCCATTTTTATTTATGTTTTTTATTTGCTGAAGTACTTTGAAGCAAATCCCAGACATCTCTTTATATCACGCCTGAGTCTCTCAAAACAGTGACTTTTGAAAACATAACCACAACCCCATCATCACACCCACCAAAATTGTCAACAGTACTTAGTTAGGTCTCATGAATACCCAGTCTGTAATTAACTTTCCCTTGTTGTCTCGAAAGTGTCTTTATACAGCTGGTTTGTTTGAATCAGGACCCAAGCAAGGTCCCCGCATTAGATGTAGTTATCATTTATGCATTTGAAACTATTTTTCCCAGCCTTGAGTGGTTTCTCTTTGAGCTCACTTTTAAAAAGCAACCTAAATAGTACATCTTGGTGTGCACGATTACAATGCTTAGGGCTGTTGTTTCGGTTGCTGTTACTGTTCTTTGTTTTTTTTTTTTCATTCAGATGAAAACTGATGGTGTGTGTGTTTGTGTGTGTGTGTGTGGTGGAGTGGTGGGGGGTGTTAAAATATTGGTATCTGAGGAGGCAAATGGCACTGGATTGTCTGCAGATGAAAGAGAAAATTAATCATTATAGCTAGCAAGTATTCAACGCTTAGTATGTGCCAGCCATTGTTCTAAATGTTTCACATGTGTTTGTCTCATCTTTTTAAAGGTAGCTGCATTGGGAGGTTTTAGGAAGGTGCTGGAACAGGAAGAGAGTGCTGCCCTTTTTGGTTGGGTGAAAAGCACCTAAATGTGTCACAGAGCCTGTGAGTGTGTCTGGGGCACGAGCATGAGTGGATGCAAACTACTTGGAAGACCGGCTGAATTATCTTCTCCACACCCAAATACAAAATAATAGAAAGGGAGTATTTTTGCTGCCAAAAAGTATTCTTGGGAGGTGGGAGGGAGGAGTAGATTACTGGTGGCCTTTTCATCCTTTGTTCTGGACAGGTGCCCTTCTTTCTCTCCCCCAGACCCATGTGAAGTCATGTGTGCTACCACTTCTGTTGGCAATTCATCACCGGTGGTGGTGACAGAAGGCTGGCTGGGATTACTCAGTTTGTGAGCAAGTGGGACAGTTGTTCATCAGTATAATAATTGCGGTCTCTAAGCCCTGCTGTGGGACCACAGGCCATACAGCAACTACCTTGGAGTTGTTAAATGCTGCTTTCTACACTTACAATGCTCCAGAGTTTGACCTTGAAAAGTGAGGATACAGGTAGCTACAAGTAGTGCTGAGGACTCCAGGTAGAAGCACCATGGGAGATGGGTCTAGGCATTAGGAAACTTCTGGGCTTGAAGTGAGTCAGTGACAGAGTTTCCCAGGGGACCTGACTAATGGGACATTGTGAAGATAAAGTCAGGGAAGGGCATTTGGTGCTGAGGAAAGCTGGCACCAGACACTGGAATCTAGTTTATGAAACCAGTGTACAGTTCAAGAAGTCCAAGGTTAGGTACTCGCTTAAATGAGAATCCCAGATGTACAATCCCAGTACTAAGCTAGCAGAAGAGATTAAGATGGGGCATCAACACCGGGGTGACCCCAATCAACATAGAACAGTTCCTCTGAGTAAAGCTGCTTTCCATCCTGATGTGACAGCAGGACTTAAAGTCATTGCTTTCTGTACCTAGCGTGTTCCCCAAGGACTGTCCCTGTGGGCAGCAGTCCTTTCCTGGGCCTTTCCCAGCCTGCCTCCTCTCGCTGTGAGTGTCCACATGGAGCTGAGCACTGCTTTGTGGCAGGCGTGTAAATACAAGGGAAGAATTGCTTCTCTTGGCCAGTTTCTGGTTGTCTTTATTAACTGGGAAATAAAATATGAATTCATCGTTGATGCAAAATATTTGAGTGTAAACTTCCACCACCTATCGCTGCCCTAGTTACACTATTCATCTGGCCTTTGAGAAAATACTTATTGAACATGCATAAATGTCACTGTCTTATTTTCTGCCTTGGGACACAAATCTATATAGAGATCCACCACCAAAATAAGAAGGAATTTAAATCAAATGGGTTTGCACACCTAATGACCCCCTTGGGTGGTTGAAATGTTTAATGATAGTTTAATTCATGACAACCTCAGAGACCAGATTTCAAACAGTCTCAGCGGGGAAGCCCAAGTCTGTTTTTTATTATTATTATTATTATTATTATTATTATTTTTGAAATTCTCAATATGTTTCCAAAGCAGCTGTTAAAACAGTTAATTATAGTGAGGTGTTTGGGCTCCTCTGTGACATACACTTTCTCCTAGTCTGTGATTGGAACTTCTTGTCATGTACCCTGAGCAGGACTACCTAATGCTATCATATTTTTTTCCCTTGGGGGAAAACCTCCTTAAATTACCACATAGGTAGAACTTCATTTAAAAAGGCAAACTCTAACACAAAGAGTATTCAGATAATTTTTACCAAATGTTTGGAGAGCTAAGTACCACTCTACCTTCATTTTTCCAAAGCCAAGATCTTCTTTCTGTAGTGGAAGTTGCTTGGACTGAGTTTGGAGAACTCTTAGCTGGTCAAGAAAGGACCCATCCTGCCACTGCCAACTTTGGAAATGTAGATCGTAAAGAAAAAAGCATCGAAAGGACGAAGAACTCTGACATGACCCTTGATTTGAAATGAGCAGAATCAGTCCTTAGTGCTGCTCTTGGTGGAAATTGGTTCCCCATCTAGCACAATGAGGAAAAGTTGATTCAGCTCCATACAGGCTCATATGTCCAACTACTTACTCAACATCTCCATTTGGAAGTTGAACGGTCATCTCGAGCACGTCCCAAACTGAACATCCTGTCTCTGTACACCTGCCTCCTGCCTCTCACCACAAACCTGTCTCCACTGCACTTGTCCCCATCTCAGTTGATGGCAACTTTCCCTTCCCTTTAAAGTGGTTAAAGCCAGAAACATCTTTGCTGTTTCTAGGGCAGTGAATCTTGCTGGACATTTTTTCCCCTCTTTGCTTTTTACACATGTAGGAAGTTGAAGCTAAAAAGGACCTTATAAAACATAGGTCTCACTCTTTGTTTCACAAATAAGACAACTAAGGAGCAAAGAAGATAAATGATTTGCTTAAAGCAAAGCTAGGGACAGGGTGAAACCAAGGTGTATATTGCTCTCTGTGTAGACTTCTCTTTTGCAGAGACACTCTTTGAAAGGCTTTGTGACAAGCCGGATGGACTTCTGGGTGATGGTTTGCATGTAAAGCTGGTGGGCCATGCTGGTGGTGTCAGGTGGCACCTTCGGGAGGCTAGTGGCTGTCATTACCACTGCATGATGCTGCACAGATCTGGATCTACAACACGGGGCAAAACGAAAGGATTTCAGGTATGGAGAAAGGATGGAGAGAGGCAGCACTGGTGCAGCACCCGAAGGTCCCAGCTTATAAGACCCAAAGGCAGCAGGGGACAGACTGAACACTGGCTGAGCGCCCGACCAGCTCTCAGCTGCATTAAGAGGCTGATGTGCCACCACTGGTGTTTGCGGAGTGTGAGATCGTGGGTGCCAGTCTTCAGTCGCCAAGGCATTTTCAAATAAAAGGGACATCCGAAGACCCTTTAAAATGTCCAGAGGGTTGCTGTTGTCATTGGCTGGGAGTGTACAAGGACATGGAATCACAAGGCTGAGGACATTTCTGTGAAGCCCATCACAGGACACTGACTATGCTTGAGGTTCACATTTGTAAGAGACAGTGAAAGGAAGGGGTGCGGGTTGTGGGGTGGGAAGTTGCTCAGAGCAAGGCCAGGTGTTAGGAAAGGGGCAAATGCCTGATTGGCCTACATTTGATGGCAGTTTGCCCTTCTTCCCACTCCTTTTAAAAAATTCTGGGAAGGCTTCCAATGGATTCCTCACACTGTTCTTTAGTTGATTCAAACTTTAACATGGACCACAATCTCGGAGTAGTTTTAGAAGCAGTCCTTGTCTGCACTTCTGTATGACATGGATCACATTAATGAAACGGGCTCTAAAAGCTGCTTCTCTACAATACGATAGGGCAGTGCTTCAATTTGGAGGCTTGAAGCTTGTGAGATGCCCTCACTGTACAGAGTAGATGCTCAATAAACAGCTCAGTAACTTCTTGAAACAACTATTTTCTCATCTGACTGGAAGTTTATCAAATGGATGGCCTTTTTTTGTTACTGTTAATCCTTTAAAATTTTGTCTCTTTTCCTTACTTATGGAAAACTCTTAGGTGAATGCTGAGCCTGCAATAGATAGTCAGTGTAGGTCTGTTGGCTGGATGAACGGATTACAGGAGCAGAGGATGCAGGAATGATCTACAGTCTCGTTCTTGTGGGTCTCTCAGTATTTCCTGGCTGTGTCCTCCTCCTTCCACCTCAGGATCTCACACCATCACACACACATGCAATGCAGACCCTCTGCCATCCACTCTGGCCCTGGCACCAGTGAGGGCCATCTGAGCACATTTTCTATATGGAGGTACCCAAGGCTGGAGCCCTGCCAAATAATTGCTTTCCAGGAAACATACAGCTCTGTTCCACTTTTGTAAATGCAGCCACAGTGCTGTGCCAACAAGCTCTGTGTGAGGATGGATCTTACTCTTCATGTCACTCTATCAGAAAACTCTGCCACCGGACCATTTCCCATTAATTTAATGGCCTCATGTGGATGGAACGGTGGGGAAAGGAGCTGGGCAAGCTGTCTGTTCCCTGCTTAAGTGAATTCATATTAAATTTTGAAGTGGATTGATGCGGACCCCGGCTTGTGGGGTCCGCCACATTGTGGATGAAACATGAGAAATTCACATGGACTACCGAGTCCTGTGAAGGGAAAGGGACCACATGGCTTCTCTCTCAAGGGGAGAAAAAGCCTCGGCCTCCACCATGACAAGCCTTTATTTCTTTTTTCTGGGCACATTACATGATGGTCCTCATTTACTATGCACACCTTCACTTTTGGTGGTTACCTTTTACAGAAAACAAAGGAGCCAATGCTGCTAATCACATCACAGAAGAAGGATACTTGCAAATGCAAAGGGAAAAGTGGTTTAACTGGTTACACTCTGCACTGGGGAGGTTCAGCACAGACTTTAGGAAGTTACAGTAAGCATTTGCTGTCTCAATTCAGAGTGAGGGAGTTTTAGCAAAAGCAAGTCTCAAAGTATCCTAGGTAAAATAGAGGCCTGATTCCCCACGGGAGAACCTATCCATGGGTGTGGGTCCTGTGCATCGGACCTTGATTTCCACTGGGAGCTGGGCCCACTCCACGCAGAATGGTCTACAGAGGATTGTGATTTTATTTTCCTTCTTGAGGCTGAACCATTTTATGAATAGACACTGGGAAAGAAGTGTAATTATATGTGATTTTCTTTTTCTCTATTGCATTTCTATAGGTCATTTTTTTTCTACTGCTGTTTATCATTCTGATATTTTCATTAAAAAAAAACGAAAGAGAATAAAAAGGTCTTCCTTCAAATGAAGGCTGAATCTTAATCCAGAGTGATTGGAGGCAAGGTCCCTGGCTCTTCGGAACCATTCGAGGATTCAAGGTTTCAACATTGACTGAACCTCCCCAAGTCAAAGTGTCTGTTCTGAAAACAGTGATCACAATACCTGCCTTGCTTCCCTCAGGAGGTTCCTTTGAATAGTAGTGCCCTTGGACTCTCCTTAAAAAACTATATGCATATAATGTCTTATTTTTTAATACGTTAAGAAAGAGGCCTTACGATTCCTGTGCAGAGAAGACCTGTGGGAAAACGGCAATGGGCAGGCAAGGAGGTAGTACAGTGCTCCCAAGTGGCCATTTGGGCGTGACGCCTGGGAGGCAGAGGGAGTGGATGACCCTGCTTGTGTGACCTGTAATAAACGAAGAAACAATCTAATACTCATCTCTCATAGGAACATTTAAATATCATAAAGAAAAACAAAACGCACAAAAAAAACTAACCAATCTCATACAGTTAAATGTGCTCCAACTTTGCTGGCTTCCTTACAAAGGCCTGCCACTTTGTATTCAATTTGCTGCTCTGAACACAGTGAAGTGTTTAGATTCCAGTAAGAAACCTCAAAAAGACCAAGCAAACCTTGGACCTTTACAGTTAGCAGGAAAGCTTTTAAAAACTTCTCACGAGCTGTCATTTGTGCATTCAGAAAACCATGAGGACTCCTTCCTTTGAAAATATATGTGATTTTGCTTTAGCTTTTGATTTTAAACATTAATATTTTCTTACTATGAACCTTATCCTCAAGAATCAATTCCCCATGCCTCAGCAGACAATGCAATCAATTTCTGAGATGCTGAGATGTGGACTGGATTTTTAACAGTAAAGTGACATATCTTTCTATGTGGATGAAATATAGTGATGGGAGGGAATTTGGAGACAGGAGTTGGAAGAGTGGAAAAATGAGATACGTAGTAAGCATATTGAATACTTAGAAACACAGTGGAAACTTGAGGGCTTGGGGAGGGCCCAGTGCCTGGGAAGGGTATTTGCCAGTTGGGTGGTGGAGATGTCAGGGGACTATATGGAATTGCAGGCAGAAAACATCTCCTCTTCACTCCCACTGCTCTCCAGAAATGGGGACTTGGGCAGACTCCCAAGAGGCATCCGCAGTAGCTGGCAAAGGTACGCAAACACCAAGGCTTGGCCTTGACCTCAGCTCTTTACTAGCTGCATGGGCATGGGCAGTCAGTGTCTTCAGTAGCCCTGGGAGCAAAATTCCAGCTAATTCACGTTAAGTCCCACAATCTCTTATTGAACAAGACTGATACCCACTTCTCTGTGCAACAAACCTGATTTTACTAAATTTATGAATTGAATGGGCCTTCCAAGTTCTTTGCAAAGGAGAAAGAATATATGTGTAGATGTAAAAACTATAGGTGTTGACCCTGGCTGCTATATAGCTCAGTGGATTGGGTGCAGGCTGCAAACTAAAGTGCTGCTGGCTCAATTCCCAGTCAGGGCACATGCCTGGGTTGCGTGCCAGGTCCCCAGTGGGGGCATGTGACTGGCAAAAACACATTGATGTTTCTCCCCCTCTCTTTCTCCTTCCCTTCCCCTCTCTCTAAAAATAAATAACATTAAAAAGTTCTTTTTAAAAAGTGTAGGCTTTGAAGCCAGATAGTCAGGGTTCAAATGCCAGCCTCACACCTACTAACTTGGTGGCCTCTCATTGTCTCTCTCTTTTTAAAAAAATGTATTTTATTGCTCATGCTATTACATTGTCCCATTTTCCCTTCCCTTTCATTCTTCTATGCGCTGTACCCCCCACCCAAGCATTCCCTCACCTTAGGTCATGTTCATGGGTCATACATGTAAGTTCATTGGCACCTCCATTTCCTGTACAATTCTTAACGTCCCCCTGTCTGTTTGAACCTACCACTTATGCTTCCCCCTCACCCTTCCTGACGATAACCCTCCATGTGATGTCCATTTCTGTGGATCTGTTCCTGCTCTAGTTGTTTGCATATTTCTTTTCTTTTCTTTTTCTTTTTTTTTTTTTAGATTTGGTTGCTGATAGTTGTGAGTTTGTTGTCATTTTACTGTTCATAGTTTTTATCTTCTTTTTCTTAAGTAAGTCCCTTTAATATTTCATATAATAAGGGCTTGGGGATGATGAACTCCTTTAACTTGACCTTATCTGGGAAGCACTTTATATGCCCTTCCATTCTAAATGACAGCTTTTCTGGGTAGAGTCATCTTGGATGTAAGTCTAACTTTGAATACTTCTTTCCAGCACCTCCTTGCCTGCAAAGTTTCCTTTGAGAATTCAGCTGGTGGTCCTATGGGAAGTCCTTTGTAGGCTAATGTCTCCTTTTCTCTTGCTGCTTTTAAGATTCTCTCCTTCTGTTTAATATTGGGAAATATAACTATGATGTGCCTTGGTATGTGCTTCCTTGCGTTCAACTTTTTTGGGACTTTCTGAGTTTCCTGGACTTCTTGGAAGTCAATTTCCTTTGCCAGATTAGGGAAGTTTTCCTTCATTATTTTTTGAAATAAGTTTTCAATGTCCTGCTCTTCCTCTTCTCCTTCTGGCACTCCTATGATTCGGGTGTTAGAACATTTAAAATTATCCCAGAGGTTCCTCAGCCTCTCCTCTTTTTTTTTTTTTTTTTTTAATTCTTGTTACTTTATTCTATTCTGGTTGAATGTTTACTTCTTCCTTCTGCTGCAAATCTTTGATTTGAGTCCCAGTCTCCCTCTCATCACTGTTGGTCCCTGTACATTCTCTTGTATTTCACTTTGCATAGGCTTCACTTCTTCCTCTACTTTGCGACCATACTCAACTGTTGCGGACCGTTCAGACTGGTTTCAGGAGTTGTAACCCTCACCCCATGGTGGGCTGAGTAAGAGCCCAAGGGACCTACTTCGTCAGGGTCTGTTCTGTCAAGAGGACGTGAGCTACTAGGAGACAAAGCTCATCTCCCTGGCAGGAGCACTGCTTCTGCCTCATCCATCTCTGGCCCCAATGCTTGGCTGGTTAGTCAATGACAGGTAAGACTCCTCACGGGAGGGGCAACCTAAGCCAGACAGGACCACTTGGGAGGCCCTCATGGAAGGACTAAGGGGGCTGCAGCAAAGAGAATGTGATGGACCCTCGCACCCTGGCTATTCTGACATAGCCCCAGTCGCCAGTACTGTCTGGGAGATATCTTCCTTATCTCTTGCTTCCTGGGGCTAATCAGCTTAAAGCCTGAAACTATGACCAGAGAGCTGTGCAGCACCGTGCTGACCAGAATAGTTTCCCTGGTGATCAGGCATAAGAAAGAATTCATAAAGTCCTGTGAAACCTGCTTTGTTTGCTAAGAGTGGCTCATTTAAATGATAAGGGTCCAAGGAGGAAATGGGTATGTCTCCCAAAGTTTTGCAACTCCCTTTCTAGACAGACACTGACTCAGATTAAGCCCTCAGATTTCTTTGAAATGTTAACCATTGTTTGATCCTTGCTGTCTGACATACCTGCATTCCTGTGTATTTGAACCCAATTAAAAGCCTAGTGAAGAAGGGACTCCGGGTCATTCTCCTTTGGGAGTTTGACCACCTGTTCTCCCCAAGCAGATCATGTCTTGGTAGTTTTATTTTCATCCGTGATGGACGGGGGGCTCTGAAGGCGGCACCCCTGACACTCAACCATTTCTGTGTGCATTCTGATTACTAGTGTTTCGAATTCTGCACCTTAGAGGTTGCCTATCTTTTCATCACTTAACTCTATTTTTGAGCTTTGATCTGTTCTTACATTTGGGCCATATTTTTTTTCTCAGTGCACCTGTTTTGTTCTAAGGGCACCTTAGGTAGTCACCAGGGTGGGGCGAGCCACATCACTGCATTGTGGCACTGCATGTGGGGGAGGGATTCGAGAGGGAACAATGCCACTTGCTCAGCTCCTGACGGGTTTTCAGTCACCTCCCCTGTTACCCACAAGCAAATTGGGCCCTTCTGGTGCTGATTCCTGGGAGGGTTGGTTTGTGTATATTCTGGGACCCTGTGGGTCTCTCTAATGAACTCCCCTGTGAGGGTGGGAGTTTCTCCTGCTGCCGCAACCCCCTTAGATTTTTATAGTCAGAGGTTTTGAGGCTTTATTTCTCCATGCTGGTAACCAGTCTCGCTTCCTAGTTGTTCCTCGCTGTTTATCTGCATGCAAATGTGGGACCACCTGCTCCACCCAGTCTGCCAGCCACCATCTTGCCAGGGGTCCTCTTTGCCCCAGCTGCCTATCTCCACCCCTCTCTACCAGTCTGAATGATTGTTTCTTCTTTAACTCCTTGGTTGTCAGACTTCCATACAGTTTGCTTTTCTGGAAGTTCCAGTCATTTTTGTTTTTAAATTTGTCATCGACCTTTTGGTTGTGCAAGGAGGTGAAGTGTATCTACCTACACCTCCATCTTGACCGGAAGTTCCTCTCACCTCTGTTTTAAATTCAGATCTTCAAACCATTTCATGTTTAAAGGAGCTTCTTCTGGAAAAAGAACAGGGCTCAACTGAGAAGTTTTATGGGGAAGATATCCTGCTTAAAAAAAACCTACCATTATTTCACTTCAGTGAGCCTCACAAGATTTAGCATTTGATTTTATTTTCTATTTGTTTGATGAACTCTAATATTATTTCTCCAACTAAAGTTACTTGGTAGCAAAGATGATATCAGTTTCCCCAGCCTATGTATTTATTACTATGTTATATCACCTGAAAGCTTGTTAAGTCAACATTTAATATTTGATTTGAAATTAACTTTTAGCAAGTCAAAAGAACAACATGAAATTTAATAACTACATTTACTGATAAAGAATACTCATTAAATCCCATCAATCTACTAGCTACTATATTGACAACAACCACCAAAATATCCCAAATGGGGGACAGAAGTCAGCCAGCACTAAGCACTTACCTGAGCCCACTGAGTGTCTGTACTGCTCTGTGGTCCAGATTCATCAAGCACCATGGAACCTCTCTGGGACCCATATCTTAAGAGTGTGCCAGGATTTTATTATTTAATGCTGCTTACTTTGTGGCATACAATTTGCCCTTACAATTATATCCGTGTAATGACACATAGCATTACATAAGACTCTATTATAAAGTTAGTTTCTAAACCCACAAGCCCGTCCCCCAGAAGTTTCTGTTATTCCCGTTAGATGAAGCTGTCCATTATCATCATATAGCCTTTGCTGGGGTGGTTTCAAATTCATCACAGTTTTTTTTTTAATTTTTAGTAGAAAATATCTAAGTATTCCTGAGAACTTGAGGATGTGAATTTTTTCAATTAAATTTTGCTCATTATACAGATGTGACAAAGACTCCAAGATCAGGAGTCTGATTTTCCTTCTGTGATTCTTTACCTTCCCTCCCACCATTTTTATTTTTATTTTTACATTTAGTATAGTTGTGCTGTTTATTTTGTTTGAAAGTAGCCAAAGGGACTTTAAGATTATGCAAATTAGATAATTCAGTCTTACTCTCTCTCTCTCTCTACCTGCTTATCACCCATGTGTTTAAAGCATTGGATTAAAGGCCAAGGGTTTCCTGGAAGATTATGTCCTAGATAAAATATGGTTAATTTCATTTAGTAACAAAAATATAAGCCACTGGCCTATAAGAATGCTATTCTTTTAATATTTGCAAAAATAATGCAGTCTTTGGTAAGGAAGGTTTTTCCTCTTAGGAGTAAGTTAACACACATTCCAATTTCTACTTTATGCCAGGTAAGAGAGAAAAGTAGCTAACTACATTCCTGCTGTTTGCTTACTGAATCCTATTTATTAAGCGAAAACAAGCAGCAACGCTTCTGCTCCAAACTACTTCTTCTGCCTGGAGGCTTTTTCCACATCACTTGCAATATTTTGTTGCCCTTATCCACCTTCTGTTAAAGCAGGAATTTTCAACCCATGTGAAACTACAGCACACTGGTGTGCTGTGAGAGTTTTTAAACATGCACTGACCTTTTCCCCCCCTTAGATTGGAAAGCAAAAAAATGGCAACGCCAACACAATAGCTGTCCAGTGTGAATGAATCAAATTTATACCTACATTTTTGTCAGACCAGCAAAAAATATACGATATTTTTTGATGTGCTGCAGAACTTTAGTAATTAGTTTATGTGTGCCACGAAATGAAAAAGGTTGAAAATCGCTGCCCAAAAGAACTATGACTGTGTCTTCTACACATTCGCCCATTCGTTTGTTCAATAAAGATTTAGCTGTGTGCCATGGACAAGAGGGTGGTTTGATATTTTATGGTTGGCAGAGTGATCCTGTTTTTTTCTGTGCTTAGGTAAACTTATGGAGTGCTCTGCTTTATCTTATTTCATCATGTTTCAGAATGACTGTACTTGAGTTTGGTATTTCATGAGATTATTTCTATCTCATAGGAGAACAACATGCTTTAGCTGTGAGGACCAGGGCAGCTTCTGAATATCGGAGGTTTCTTTTCTTAGTAGCTTCTCTACTTAATAGCTTCTCTTATGAGCCTCTCTACCTTGCTTCCCTACTCATTAACTGTGCTTAACCATTCCCTGCTGATTTCCTATGACCAATGTGGAAATCACTCTAGCTACCTAAAGTTGTAAGAATTAAGTCCCCTAAAGAGTAGAGGGTTCAATAAGTTATCACTTTTTGATTGCAAAAAAAAAAATGTTTACTGTTGGCATTGATGCAGATGTCCCCATTTCCCCCACCTTTGTCCGCCTCCACTCACTTCCCACCCCCTTCCCTCTGCTTGGCACCACACTGTTGCCCGTATCTATTAGTTATGCACATATGTTCTTTGCCTAATCTCTTCACCCTCTTTCAATACCAAGAATTTGTTCACCAGTCATCCCTAGCCTGGATTGTGAGTGATTGAGGCTGGGACTAAGCACAGAACATCTGGATACTCTTAAGATCAAACTCAAATGGGCCCTGGCTTGTGTGGCTCACTGGATTGAGTGCCAGCCTTCAAACCAAAGGGTCACCAGTTTGATTCCCAGTCAGGGCACATGCCTGGGGTACAGGCCAGGTCTCCAGTAGGTGGCATGTGAGAGACAACCACACATTGATGTTTCTCTCCCTTTATCCTTCCCTTCCCCTCTTTACAAATAAATAAATAAAACCTTTTACAAAAATCGAACTCAAATGGACACTAGGCTTGAAAATTCATGAGCAGACAAATCCAGTTTCTTCGTACAAGAAAAGCAAATTTAGCTTATTTTGCAAGGCAAATGAGGCTAACTTGACCTGAGTCACGTTTACCTATGCCTCTGAAAGCCATAAGCAAAACTGTTATAGAACAAGGGACCAAGGGGGGTCACGATGTACTATTACTGAAAGGATGCCCCCCCAGGTTCGTTATGTCTGCTGCCAGATGGAAAGATGTCTCTCAATGCCAGAGATTTATGAAAAGGGAAGGAAATGTTTATTTAATGCTATGCAGACTTAAAGTAGTGACCTAATGCCTTCATTAAGATATCAAAGTCCTTTTGGATACACACAGACACCCACAGTGCTTCCTTCCCCCCTGCCCTAATTCGGGGTACCATAACTCAGGAGAAGAAGCAAACGTCCAGGATCCAGGCTCCTGACACCGTCAGCTGTGTCACCGTCCAGGCAGGGTCTCTACTTAATCCAAAGCCATGGGGCACCTTCTCATGGCCTACTGGCAAGACTTCTTTCACCCTTCTTCCAGGCAATGTCTCTCCTGCTTCCCAGGCCACGCAGCCAAAGGGAGCCCCCCAAAGCCGAGTGGTCCTGGTCTACCAGAGCTGCAGGGGTCTGCACTCTGGCCAAACCACATGGCTCTCTCTCCAATGCTGCGGGGAGGGGTGGGGGGTTGCCACTCTGGCCCAAGCCAAGTGGTGGTTCTCTGCTAGGGCTGCATGGTGATTCCCCCTTACAGGGCTAGGGGAGTCCCCACTCTGCCAGAAGCGTGTGGCTCTCTCTGGCAAAGCTGCGTGGCTCCCCCCCACTGCCGCAATGTCTGCTGTGTCTGGGTTTAAATCCCCTCACCAATCTTCCTCTGCAGCCCCATTTCCGACTCCTCCTACAATCGGCTACACTTGCCAGTACTTCTGTATCCTTCCAGCTTTACTGGGCTGCCATAGTGAGTCTGGGCAGGTGTGGCCCCATGGTGTGGAACAAATCATCTCCAGGCTCTCAGGCAGGCACTGCAAGCAGTTGCCTTCCAGTTCCACCTTGGGTGGAAGTCACTCCCTTCTCCCTGGCTCAAAGCATGGCCACAGCTATTCAACATACCTAGGAGACCAGTTAAAGGTTATAGATATGTTAAATGGCCATGCCAGAGGTTAGCTGCAAAGCTGTTGCTATTCAAAATAGCTCTCAGTGGCCCTGCTCCATTTGTCCCTTCCCCCAGCTCACACCTGAGTGGGGGAAGGGGTGAGGACCTCTTATATGTCTTTCTAATCTTCCCTGGACACCCTGAGTTTTGGGCTCCATTCCAAATCCCTATTTAGGGCCCCCCTCTTGGCTGTACCGTTACAAAACTTATTGATTCATGGGTTTTACTTGTTTGTTTGTTTTTTCATGGATTTTGACAGCCCTGAAGCAATGTTTGTTGAGTGCTGATCGAAACATTCTCATCTTTCTGACTTTTCTCATTATCCTCCCATCCTGTCTACCCTCTGTCAACATTTTTAAAGCCTAACCTCAAAGGGACAATAACCATTCTTTAGAACACTTTCTCTGTACCATTTAATGGTGCTTATTACTATGTTTTGAGTACTAACAGAATATAGTTTTTTAAAAAATACCTAGGACATATTACTCATTGTCTAATATAATCATGTTATAGCTCTTGATTGTTTTAAGTTCCTTAGAGCAGAACTATAGCTTCCTTTTTGGTTTCACTTGACAGTATCTGGAAATCACAGTGGCAAAGGCTGCTGAACTTGGAAGGGGAACCATGCTGAGGACCAGGAACTGGGGTCCTACCAAGAGATGGGTGGTTCTGCGGGTGTGCAAAGGAAGACACATGCAAGAGTTGACCTGACCAATGAATCACAGTTTGGGCCAGGAGGGACCCATCTCCCAACCTTTCATTATTATTCAAGGTAGAGCCTGTCGGCCGAGCAAAAATGAAATCGGAAGGCTTTGGCTAGAAATGAAAGATATACATGCAACAGTCTTAAGGTTTTAACCAGAAATACAACTGGGCAGAAGAAGGAAAGAGTTTAGGGTTTTTCTAGTAAAAGTACATTTTTGAGATGAATCAGTCCTTCATTCTTAGCCTCTGGACTGTGAATTCCCTACATGACTGGTGGTCTGGGTAAGTGAACACTCTTTTGGGGGGCTATCAGAAGTTTGTCTGGAAGTTTAATGTATATCCAGGCATGTTTGCAGGACTGGAAAGTTTCAAAACTTTGCAGGCTGGTTAAAAACAAGAATAGAATCATTTCCTCACAAGTCAATCTACTTGAGTTCAGTATTTAGCAGTCCACTGGAGTGACTCCATTTTATTTTTTCAAGGCAAACTCTCAAACAACAGCTTCAGAGATGCCAGGCCTCTCTGGGGTCACCTGGGGCACCAAATCGCGGAGGTAGGCTTGCAGGCAGAACCTCAATCCGCACCTCCGTTTCAGCACCTCCACTCCTACGACTACACTACCAAATCGAAGGCCACCTTCTCCTAGCCTGGTGGCCTGTTCTGGGAATGGTTGCCGAGTTTGTCACTACCAATTCCAGCTAAACAACTATGGGACACGGAGAGGAAAGTCTCCAATTAGTGTCTCCGCAACAGGGTCACACGAGTGCCCTCTAACGTAGGACCCAGCTCGTTATCCCCAACGGTGCAGAGCGTAGCCCAGCGCGTGCTGGTGTCGCAGCTACGGTCCTCTCCCCAGGATCCCCGCTTGTCCGCTTCGTTCCCAGGTCAGCCTGACCTGAGAGTGATCCCCAAGAAGGCAGAGGAGAGCCGGTGGACCAGGGAGAACAGGGGCGGGTAGCCCAGGGTCCCTTGCATGCCCTGGAGGAGAAGGGGAACGAGGCGGAGTTGGGTAGGGAGAGGTGAGTAAGTGAGCTGGAATCTGACCCCAGCTCAGACTCCAACCAGTCCCGTCCATGGGCCCTGGAGCAGGTCACACCCAACCTGAAGAGGAAGGAGGGGAAAAAGGTTCCCTCAGAGCAAGGACAGGTGGCCTCTCCATTCCTGTCTGTAGGGACCACCAAGGACGACAACGGTGGGGAGCTGAGGTCGGGGGACGACTCCGGGGAGGTGGATTCGCTGAAGTCCGGAGACAGACCCTGGCGTCCAGGAGCCAGACCCAGCTGTTTGAGAAGGCCCCAGCTCACCTCCAGGGCTGATTCACGAGCCCAGCAGGGAGCAGCTCCTGTACCTCTGCCAAGTAAAAGCAGGGAAAGTGGCAGGCAAGAGGCGGATGCCAGGGAGCGACAGGAGGCCTTCTCTTTTCCAACAGAAGCTAATAGTAAACGTGCTTGGGAAAAAGCTAGTGGTGAAGTGTGTGTGGGTTCTGTTTCGTTTGTTTTTTCATCATCCCTTAAAGATGAGCATTGGCACCGACTTGGAAAGCACCTGCTATCCTAGGAGTGATGTTTAGCTGGACGCTGAATGGCAGTTTTTCTGTCTTCTCTGACTTGGTCAGTGACCTTGTACTTACACTTTTACCAGTTTTAGAAACTTTACATGATGAGGATGACAAAATAAAATGTGTCATTCACTCTTGCTATAGGGTCATATGGATGTAATGTTAAAAAAATATTTTGAGGATCAAGGAAGTGATATGATTGTACTAAAAGGGGCACGCCATACGAAATAAAATATTGTTACTTTATTGGTATGATTTTTTAAAGCCTAAATACCTTAGGGTTTAAATATGCTTCTGTCTTGGGTACAGTTATACAAATTCTAGAGCTCTACAACACCAGATGACATAATGCCTTTCTTTAAGGAAAAGGAAAGGGATTCCCAAAGAGAGTAGGTACTTGCCGAGGGTCATACAGATACATCAGTCAGAACTAGAACTGGCTTGTAGCTCCCTACTTTAAGGCTCTGAACTTTACTTGGAAGTGTGGAAATAAAAATGACAAGGTCATATAAGACATATTTAATTTGTCATTCAAAGAGTCGTTGGGTTGAGTACAAGAAGGAAAATATAATTGCTCTATCATAGTCAGCCAATACTTGTTCAGCATCTTTTATGTGCAAAACACTGGAGTGTTATGCCTACAGGGAATGCAAAGAAGCAAAAGCATCATGATACTTGGCTTCAAGAGACTTACAGAGTTACCTGAGGAGTCTAGATTTGAACACTGAAAATTTGCTGACTAGAGTTAAAGAATTCACGGAGACTCCAGCTCTTGAGAACACTGGAAACAATGAAGTGTTCGATAGTAGCCCATTTTATTTTAGTACATTTGAAAGCTTTTGTTTTTCCTCTTGGAATCTATGTCCCCCTGTATTTAAAAAAAAAATAGTTATGGGGTCCCTCTGTATTCTTTAACTGAATATCCTGAACACAGATGAACCTTTCTTTGAAGATTAATGAGTATCAGTTAAATTGATCTGAAAGATAGTGTTGCAGACACAAATGGTATAAATCATAATGTGGAATGAAAATTGCCCCTAAATTGGCTTTGGAATTTGCTTTCTTGCAAAAGTTCTGGGTATCTATTTTCTTTCTGATCACTTACCCCATCCTAGTAATATTAAAATGAGACTTTTGATTATTTAACAAGAATTTATTAAACATTGTGCTAGGATCTGTAGCAAGTCTGACTGAAGATTCTGTGGAAAGTAGAAGATTAATTTTCTCCAAATACCCTAGAGAACATTCTTTCTAGGGTGTATTTTTATTATTGATATTAGTGTCATCATTATTAAAGATCTGATTTTTTGAAATATTTTATTTATTTTTATTTTTAGAGAGAGGGGAAGGGGAGGAGAGAGGGAGAGGGACATCAATGTGTGGTTGCCTCCCGCATATCCCACACTGGAGTCGTGGCTGGCAACCCAGGCATGTGCCCTGACTGGGCATTGAACCTGCGATCCCATGGTTCGCAGTCTGGCACTCAATCCACTGAGCCACACCAGCCAGGGCTAAAGATCTGATTTTTAAGTCATCAGTGAACTACAGTCACCTGTCAACCATTCTGTGTCAGGTCTACTCATTTTATCCAGATAGTCTGGAAGAGGCATGTCCCTCACCCTTTCAAGAACTTAATGGTGGGGTGTCTAGAGATACTCTGTATCTGGAAACTAAAATTCTTCATTATTACAGATTAAGATTATGCTTACTGAGCTATGACTTCAGACACAGTTTTCATCAGTATCTTCTAGATATCTTGTTTTTAACAAAATGCTGAGTCAGTGTTAAAAATGGCATCCTTCATAGAATAATAAATTTGAAATTCTAACATCATTCCTACAGGGCAGATCACAATTTTTTGTAAAATGTTACATTTGTATTCCAAATAGCACTCGGGTTTTTTTTTGTTTTTTGTTTTTTGTTTTTTGTTTTTTTTTTTGGCTGAATGAGGTAAGGTTGTCAGCAGAAGGGTGATAAAAATAAACTAAGACATGAATGTCTTTTTTTACCCTCAGGCAGACCCCTAAACTTAATTGCTTTGTTAGTGTCAGATAAGCTTAGGGCTACAAAATCATCTTTTAGTCAAATTTTAGAAAGATCACCCCAAAGAACAGGTTTCCCTCCCCCTCCGTTCACTAGCTTACCTTCTCCCAGTAAAAGATAACTAACTGACACCTAGGAAAACAACAGGACAATGAAAATTTCAGACCCCTTTTGGCTTCATTGTGTCAGAGCCTTCCCACTACTGCATGTGAGACTAGTCGTGTGCTTCTACGTTACCCTGGGTACACTGGGTTCACTGGCATTTGCCACTGACAGCCTTTGTTGAAATACACTCTTTCAAGGGCACTGGATAGCTCATATCCTGTATATCAGAGAAAACAGAGTTTGGATGCTGTGTTAAAGTGGTACATTTTATAACTCTGCTTTACAGCTCCTGATTCGTTGCCTAGTGATTTGGAAACTGTTACTCATGATGTCCTAAATTCCTGCAGTTTTATTTTCTCACTCTTTTCTGGATCTAGAACTGTTCATTAAATTTGGTAATACAAAAAAGTCCTGTGTCAGTTGGGATACGGGTCAGCTGCCAGGCTTTTATCTTCAGCTCACATAATGGCCTGGAGGCAGGTGACCTAGGACTGGGAGGGTGGTTGTGCTTCCTGAGATCACCCAGGGGCTCAGTCTTTTTCTGTCTGGGAGTTCATCCATCCCTCGAGGCATCAGTTCTCAAATTAGGGTCTATGGACTGCAGGGAATGCCTTGACTTTTCAATGGAATCTGTAAAATGAAACCATTTTCATAACACTAAGACACTATTTGCCCTTTTCCTGTGCTGCCATGTTGGATAAAACTGCTGATACATCAGCATGAATCAAGGCAGTGGCATTGAAGTGTACTAGTAGTCATATTTCTTTGCCACCATGCACTCAGAGTAAACACACACACACACAAACACACACAACCAGTGTCACTTAAAAATGTCTTCGTCGATGCAGCAAAAATTTCTGATTCTTATGAAATATGCACTCCTGAGTACAAGTCCCTTAAGTACTGTGTGTGATGAAATGGGGATACACACAGAGCACTTCTGCTGCACACGGAATTATTTGGCTATTTCAAGGAAAAGTACATATGTAATTTTTTGAGTTCCAAACTGAGCTATCCACTTTTGTTTTAGTAAACGTTATTTTTACTTAATAAAACAACTGACAGATAAACTATGCTTATTCAGATTTGAGTATTTAGCAGGAAGTTTCTCTCTTTTTAAAGATTTTATTTAATCATTTTCAGAGACAGGGGAAGAGAAGTAGAGAAACATCAATGTGCGGTTGGTTGCCTCTCATACCTCTCCTCCTGGGGATGGGTCCTGCAGCCCACACATGCACCCTGACTGGTAATTGAACTGAAAACCCTTTGGTTCACAGCCCACACTCAATCCACTGAGCTACACCAGCCAGGACTAGTTGAAAGTTTCTTGAAAATGAATGAAGGGAGCCCATCACTTTAGGGGAAAACAACTGAAAGTATTTGTTGCTGATGGTCTCATTTGAGCTTTCAAGTGAAAATTAGGAGTTTAGAAAATCTGCCACATGAGCTTGACAGCTTCCTAATACTTTATAATTTTTACTTTTTTGATGAGATGAGTGGTGATCAACGTTTGGAAGGTTTGCATAACACAGTAACCGTATCTCCCAAATATTGCAGGGAAGAGTGTTTCAAGTTATGTGTGGGTAAAAACATTCTAAAGTGCAAGTCAGACCAATGGATTTTAAAATAACAGTATGAAAAATTCATTGATAATCACTTAAGATTCCAGATTGTAAGTAACCTTCAAAATACTACCACCAGTTGAATTTCGGGGTAGCATCAGTAAGGAATATCCACAATTATCTGAAAATACTACTAAAACATTTCTTTCTTTTCTAACAGCAGATCTGTATGAAACTGAATTTTCTTCATATACTTCAACCAAAGCAATGTATTGCAGGGGATTGAATGCAGAAGTAGATTTCTGAGAATATCTTAAGGTAGACATTAAAGAGATTTTGCAAAGTGTCATACAATGTTACTTTTTTCACTATTTTGTTTTTGCTTTAGACTATATGGTTATTCTTATAAAATGTTGTTATTTATGTTACCATGTAATGAGTTCATTATTTTTAAATGAATTAACATATATATTTAAAATGTCTTTTAATTGTTAATGTGATAAGTATCAATAGATAAAAACAAAAGGTCTTTGGGGCCCTCAGTTTCCGTAAGTGTAAAGGACTCATGAGACCAGAGAGTTGGAGAGCTGCTGCCCTGAGATGCTCTCTCTGTGGCCAGAGGTGGCTCACCGTTGCCACGTGCAAGTTTTCGCCAGGGCACAGGGAAAGGGAAGGATGAGCCCCCCTTTCTTTTTAAGGAAGATATTTATATCACCTTTACACACTTCAGTCCCCTGTTCCAGGGCAGAAGTTGCATGGCTATATGTAATGGTTGGCTGGGTGACCATGCATGTGGCTGAGACTTCTGTTACTTTTAGGAGAAACGGAGACTACATATTGGTATTTGTTTTTGCCACTGGCTGCTTTCTGGTTGAATAACAGAAGTAGTAGTAACACCTATTTTTAGGAAGTCTGATAGTTAATCTTATCTCATATTTCTGTCAGTGCAGTAGTTCAGGTGATTTTAGAGATGCCAGAATGGAAGGCTAGATTCTGCGTAACATGGAAAACGGAAAGTTATAGTAGAGGAACGGTGGACTTTGGAGTCAACAAGTCCCGGATTCGGGTCCTGACTAGTGATTAGAGTTCCCTAACGTGTGGCCTGCCGCCCCCCTCCTCAGCTTCTCTGTGCTCGTGTGTAAACGGAGTTTGTCATAGCAAACCTAACGGGACTGCCGTGTGGCCCATTCGACACAGCGCAGGTGGAGCTTTCGTGCCACCTGTGCAGCTGCTGCTCTGTCACCTCCCCGGTTTCCATCCTCACAGGGCTGCTTCTGTGTGGGTGTACGCTTCAGTGACAACCAGATCGATGGTGATGGATTGCTAAGCAGATGATAGAGGTGATAATTGCTAGGATTTCAGGGATGGATGAGGTCATTGTGGACCAAAAGGGTTCTGAGACTCTGGAGTAGGAGTGGTAGTATTTTGAAAAGCTGAGGGAAGAAGGGAAGTCATTACTGGTGAGGGGAATTACACTAAGCCAAACTCAGAATGAAAATCTGTAAGGCAGTGAGTAGACTAATCTGGCAAGTGAGTAGACCATCACTTTGACTGTAGCAAAATTCAAGTGTAGAAGAGTAATAGTGTTACGGAGAAATGAAACGATCCAGACGCAGGGAGTTCACGAAGCACGACTCTTTATTACACGCGTGGTCCCAGAGGAGGCAGTCTCCAAATTCTGGGCCCCGATCTCAGGGAAAACTCTTCCTTTTAAGCATCTTACATCTTGGCTCCCGCAGCAGATGCGGTCGTAAATCTTTAACTCCCTTCTCCCCTTTTTCCTGATTTATTTCTTTTTTAGTCAAGGGGGTCAGAAATAGAATTTGTATCCTGCCATAATTCTTTTCTTACACTAATGGGACTGCTATCTCAATTCTGCTGTATTTCTTTTTACATCAATAGGGCTATTTCTTTTCCATATCAATAGGAGGTAGTGGGAAGGTCCCCGAGAAGTGGGTTGGGGTCAGATTAAGGCATTTAGCATTAGGAAAAGTAGGTGTCTTGCTGAACACATGCCTAATACATTCATCCTATAGTCAACAAACATTTTTTTACTACCTTAAGTTAGGCACTGTATCAGGTAGAGTGATTGAGTTAAGAGTGGTTTCTTACAGGCTGTATTCTAACAGAAAGATGAGACTTGACACACAACTTTCTAACACAAAGTCAAAGTGACAAGTTCAATCACAGATTGGATCACAGGGAGTAGCCGCTAAGAGAGGTCCTCAGAAAGGGAGATTGTGGTGTCCGGGCTCGTGAATTCAGTACTTGTGTCAGTTTCCTTTGTGCTTGTTCCCCAATGGAGCTAATTAATTGCTGTGCAGCCTAACTGCATGAAGAGTAAGCATTGACCACAATCAAGAAAAGGTTATTGTGGAATAGATAAAATTTACATTGTGGAGAAACCTGTGAAATTTTTGCACAGCTTCCAACGTGTCAATCTGTATTGATTAGTTTCCTAATAGGGCACTTTAAAAATAGTGTTTTATCCTGGAATTTTGGAGAGATAAAATGCCCATAGTGTTATAAGCATCAGCATAAACAAGATTATGAATTATGATAAACTGTACTTTAAAGTTGATTGCATGTTTTAAAATTCTGTATTATAAGTGGTAATTAGGATTGCATAATCTTTATGTATAATTTGCCATGTATGTAACTTGTTACTTTAGGAATGCAGCTGTCTGTCACCTATATTTTTGAATGTGTTATAATATTAGATAATGTTTCATGCAGTAAGCAAAATCAGCCTGTATTTAAAGATTGTGTTTTTGTTTGCTTTTGGAAAGAACGTTACATTTCTTTATTCTATACAGATGCAAATATTTTCTAACCTGTAGCTTCTAAATACACGTAGTAAATTTGAAAATAAAAAGTTTAGCTGGTATTTCTTCGAAAAATAAGTTCTCGATCCCCCTTCATTTAGGTCAAAGTTGGAAATTGCAATACTCCTAAACCAAGCTTCTTTGATTTTGAAGGAAAGCAAAAATGGTAAGAAATTCTTGGAATCTTTGGAGGTTGTTGGACAAGGTTTAGGAGTTTAGGAATTAGAAAGTAGTGAGCTGATTAGATAATTATCTTTATATTAATCTCTCTGCTGCAGACTGCTCAGGGCCGGTAATTGGGAGAGAGATTGAAAGAATCCTGTTTTAGGTAAGTCTCCTACGGGAAGCTTGTGCCGTGTTGTTGGTACATAAGTGGTTCACAGCAGGCGTGTTGTTCCTTAGAGAAGTGTGGCTTCTTAGAATGACCGTAGGGGCTGTCCCTGGAGACTTTCTTGTCCTGTCATACAGTCAGCACCTCTCCCTCTGGAGGGGTCATTGGAAGAAGGCCAGGAGGCCAAGAAGGGAGAAGAGCAGGGTGAATCCCAATTTCTTACTCTTCTTCCCTGCCCCAGTTGTATCTCATCTCTAGAGCTCTTCTGTTCCTTGCCCCACCCACCACAGGAAAGAAGTGCTGACCCTAACCTCTTGGACAGAAGAGGAAACAAACAAGCAAACAAGCAAACAAATAAACACTGAGTTCACTTTTTTCCTGAATACATAAAAAGAGTATATCCTCACCGTATTTTTTTTTTTTACTTATAATTCAGAGGTTCCCTCTTATCATATGAGGCCTTATTTGCTCTTACTTTGTCTAAATGTAAAAAGAGAAATTTCATACAACAGAGTATCTTATTTATAGCAAGAAGGACTTTGAAGCGTTAGCTCTGAAATGAAATGTATAGAGGCTTTAAAAAAATGAAATATGGTTGTAGAGAGAACTGCTAAAAATGGATTCGAACTTTCTATCCTAGAGCAGTGCTGCTCAAAATGTGGTCCCCTGGACAAGTTGCGGGTCCGTGAGCTGTCTGTTACCCAGATGTAAGGAGAGGCAGAGCTCCGAGTCCAGAGGAAATCCAGCCCCAGCGTCCAGCACACTGGTTCCCTCCGTGGGCTGGGGTGTGGGTATGGAGCACTCTCCTCAGTGAAGGAGGTGGTCCTTCCGCTCCCCGCCAGGCCCGGGGGTTTCTTTGCCAGTGGTGGCAGGCAGTTCTCCAACTCCTCTTTCTTACTGTTGTGGAGAATACCTGATGCAACTTGCATTGTGAAGTTTTTGTTTTAATTCATGAAATTTCATAAGTTCATTATTTTTCCCTCTCCTTGCCTACTTTTAAATTGTTTTTAGCAATTCAAAACAGTTTAGATTTTACAACTGCTGTAACAGCTTCGGCAAAAATCTAAATTGGATGATAAAACCATTAGATGAAAGGACTACTGGGGAGCGATATGTATTCAGTCTGACACACAATTTACTTATTAGTTACAAATGAGAAACCGGCTCTTAGTAGGTCCTCAATGGTATCATTGATGATGGCGCAGACTGGTAAGCATGTGTCTTCTGACAGGATGCATTGCAAAGGACATGGCACCCGTGCACTGCTCCTGACATAGCGTTTAACCTGATTCTGATCATGATTGACAGTTTTGGCATGAATACTCTAGGTGAGGAAACAATCAGACAAATCCAAATTGAGGGATATTTTATAACACAAGTGGTTTGGACTCTTAAAAATAGTATTGTCATGGAAGACAAAAAAGGCTAAAGATTCATGAAGCTCAATGATATGTAGGAGTCTTGATTGGCTCCTGGTCTGGGAAAAGAAAGCTATGAAGGAAATTATGGGCAAATCAGGGAAATCTGATTGTAGTGATGTTAAATTTCCTCAATTCGATATATGCTGATATATTTAGGGCTAAAGTGTTAGGATGTGTTCTCTAAGGAATTCTCGAGATTCAGTAAAAAAAAAAAAAAATCAGAAATCCTCATTGCCGACAGGGGGAGAGAGGTATAAAGGGACTAAATGTTAATGGGAAAAAACACAATCAAGATTAATCATCCTCAAAAGGATGTTACATTTACCGCAGGAGCAGGAAGATGGTTCAGAGCCCATGGGACTGAGTGCTGGTTCCCGGTGGATTGGTGGGTCTACTTGCTGGTTGGAAGTAAAGTTGGCAGGGGAAGACCAAGCAGGACCCTGTCCTGGCAGCTTGCAGAAAAGAAGACTAGAATATTGCTCTTGATATTTATGCTGCAGGAAATCCTTACCTTCTTACCCATGGGTAGGTATTCTTACTTCTGTCCTCAGGAGCCCTCACTTTTGAAGTCCCTGCCTGAGCCCTCAGGACCTACTGCTAGCAGCTTAGAGATGAGAAGACAGCATAGGGGGGAGGCATAGTTGTCGCATCTTAAATAAGAAGCCTGGGGCATTTTTCCAGGGAATGTTGTTTTCTGTGAGGATTAATTTCTGCATTGCCAAAATGCTGTAAGGTCAGTCAGTTCACAAGATAGGAGCTGCTTTTATTGGTCTGTAGATCAGACATTTTCCATAGAGGGGAAAGTTGGTTTCGGGGAATTATAAAATCTTAAAATGTTATAATGGTTTGTGGTCTTCCAGAATTCAACAGATATGCAATGTATCTCAATTACTAAAATTTCACAGGAGAGGGCGTATTGCTGTGCAAAAGTATAAAAGCAAAAAGCGAGGGCTCCTCATCTATGACTTATTGTTTCCATATCCCCCGGCCCGTAAATGTTTTTTAAATAAAAAGAGACATGCTATTTGTGCTGCTTTCATAGTTAACAACCGGTCACTTTGGATGTCCTGTCCCGTAGGGAAGCATGGAAAGCCCTTGGTGGGTCAAGCCCGAGCCAAGCAGGGCAGGCTTATGTCGCAGCAGTTAAAAAGCTGGACCCAGGCTGGACTCCTCAGGTGAGGCTTGATGATTAGACACAGTACTTCCCCCAACACAGCATCTTTCTTTCAAGTCAATGTTTACATCTAAACTTAGGCTTAAGTAACATTCTTAAGTTTTATTTTCTCAAATCAAAAGATTCTAAACTGATCACAATATCTCTACATACAAATACTATTGTTGAAACATTCACATAACCAGCCGGCTACTAATACTGAAAACATCTCTGAATTGTAGACACTTTTTAAAAGCATAACGATAATTTCAACCACATACAAACTCCGTTTATTTCAGAACTTGAAAGAGTTTAACATCAAATCATCTCTATTGTCTTAAGAAATGGTAGGTATCTCTTGTTTTGTTTTGTTTTGTTTTTAAATGAGCCCCTCCTGTGTGAGTACAAAATGCTTAGTGATAGGAACAAACTATGAGTAACATGCTCCTGCCTTTGTGTGGTCTAAAGTGTACTAGGGCAGATGAAACATACCCAAATGTCATTAGTAGTACAAAGCAGTAAGAACCAAGTGCTCGGGACTCCAGTGGGAGAAGAGATCACTTTGGACATTGGGAGCATTGGAGATTGTTCCCTTACATGTACTCTCTTTTCCTCGTCCACTTATTGGAGAACATCTGTAAAGAATTTAATAAAGGTGGGGTTTCTGCTTTATTTACATTTTTTAAAACCATTTTTGATAGGTGTTTCGGTGGGATACAGGCTGGGTCAGTACTATGTTAAAATACAAACTGTACGTATTTCTTTTTGGTAAGAATATTGAGGCCACACTTTTCAGCAGTGAATGAATTGAACAATTTTCAGGGGTTTTTGATAGTAATTATCACTTGGGTATGTATTAATTACTAGTATGAAGGAATTTTGTTCCATTAATCATGAAGTCTTAAAATGTCAGAGTAGTAAGGAACCTTAAAGATTATGTATTCTCAGCAAATTTTAAATATATAATACATCATTATTAAGTAATAACTAATAATAGTACATTATTATTAACTAATGTTTACTTGATATATATATATTTAAGTTTCAAGGATAATGCAAGGAACTTTAGGATGGCTTTTAACTGAAACACCAATTATTTTTTGTTTGCTTTAGAATACTCTGTTTATACACACATATATGTATACATATACATTTTTTTCTGAATCTTTTCAGATAAGCTTGTGATATCATGTTTCTTTACCACTAAATGCTTCAATTTTTCCTAAGAACAGATATCTTCTCTTACACAACTACACCATAGTTATCAAAATTGGGGAGTTTTTTTTTCCTGTATGTTTTTTGTCATGAAATCTTTGGAAACTCTTTTTATTTTGAGAACCCCAGGGCTCAGTCTCTGCAGGACATTGGGTTTTGTTTTTGTTTTTGGTTTTGTTTTTGTTTTTGGTGTTATGAATTCTTTTGAAAGTCTTCTTCTCTTCCGAGAAGCCCTGGGCTCAGAGTCCCTGCAGGGTATTGATGTACAGACATGTAGATATAGACATAGATACATTTGTTGTCACAATGGCAGGATTTACGTTCTCATGTCTGAGGAGTATTCCATTGTGTAGATAGACTATGTCCTCTTCGTCCACTCCTCTACAGATGGACCCTTAGGTGGTTTCTGTGTCCGGGCTGTGGGCAACCATGCTGCAGTGCCCACGGGATGCAGACACCCCTTTGGGGTCTGACGGCATTTCCCTCAGACACGCAGCCGGAAGTGGGATTGCTGGGTCACACGGGAGTCAGGTTTGCGTTTTTGAGGAACCTCCGTACTGTTTCCTGTCACGGCTGTACCGATTTACATTCCCACCAACAGCGTACCACAGGTCTCTTTCCTCTAAATCGGGACTGTTAACATCAATGCCATATTATTGCCAAACCCATAGTTCGTATTCAAATTTATCATTTACCTGAAAAACGTCCTTTGTAGTTACTTTTCAAAATTCTGAATCCCCATCCAGTCCAGCATCATGCATTGCACCTAGTGATCATGTCGCTTTAATCTTATTTAGTCTGGAACAGTTTCTCTACTTTTTTTTTCCTTGATCGTGATAGTTTTGAAGAATTTAGGCCAGTGGTTTTGTAAAATGGCTCTTATTTTGGGTTTGTGTGATCTTTCTTTATAATTAGACTTGGGTTATACATTTTTAAGGGGAATACCACAGAATTGTGTCCCTCTTAGTACATTGCACCAGGAGAAACATGATGTCTGTTTGTCCCACTATTGCATATGTCAGCTTTGATCATTTGCCTAAGGTGGAGTCTGCCAGATGTTTTCATTTACAGGAAAAAATTTTCCTCTTTTCCCTTTGTAATTAGTGAGTAATTTCTGGGGAGATACTTTGAGACTGTGTAAGTATCCTTTTCCTAATCACATTTCACCCTCCAGTTTTAATGACCATTCATGATTTTCTAACTCCATAATTTTTTCTACATGTATTATTTGCCATTTCCTTCTGGGGTTTCTCTTCTGCCCCTATTTTATTTCTTTATCCATTGTCAAGAACTGGGAATGGTCTGGGGCTATTCCCTACTCCCAAACTAATAAGTTAGCCTCTTACTGTTTCTTAGATGCTGGCAGAGGTACAAGACTTTTGGGTCTGGGCCAAAGGAGTTTACTATTCATGGCATGGCACACTGCACGAGCTTCATTGATTTGCATTGATTTCTCGTGTCCCGACTCAGATCCCCTGGGAATGGCGCAGGTGGGCCTAGGTAGATTCTTGCACATGCAGTGGGTTGTGTTCTAGGAAAGGAGCACTGAGCTTTGGGTGTTCCCCACTTTTACAGCAGGTAGAAGCAAGCCTGCTCTTTGTCAGGGGGTGGGAAGACATGCCCTCATCCCGGAAGGTGGCCCACTGCACACACAGCCCTGAGCAAGGCTCAAGGAGAGAGTGGTCAGAGCCTGCCTGCCTGCCATAGTGATCGAGAAGGCGTAGGGACACGCAGCGTCCCTGGCTTACGCCTCTCCCAGCATTCGTGTACGTGTATCAGTGTGTGTTCATGGATTTTTATTTTAGTCGGTGGGTTGTTACCCATTCCCATCATTATTCATTTGGCCACTGGGAACCCCTTCAAGATGGCTCCTGTGTCCTTTTGACATACCGCCATAATTCTTTGAGCATTTTCTTTCTAGCACAAGATGTTTCAGACTGCATTGGTCTCCTACAGTTGCCATAGCAAAGAATTACAAACTGCTATTTTGTAGTTCAAAACAAGAGAAATTTGCTCTCTCACAGTTTCGGAGGCTCGAGGTCTGAAATCAAGTTCTAGCAGACCCATGCTCTCTTTGACGCCTCCAGGGAAGAATCCTCCTTTGCCTGGACCAGCTTCTGGTGGCCTCGGATATTCCTTAGCCTGTGGCAGCGTAACTCCAGTCTCCATCTCTGTCTTCACGTGGCCCTCTACCCTGTCTCTCTGTGCAAATCCCCTCTCCTTTCATGTAGACACCAGTCATTGGATTTAGGACTCCCCTCGGACCTCATTCTAACTTTTCCCCTTTCATCTTCATCGAGATATGATTGACATATAACAATGTATAAGTTTAAGGTACACAACATGTTGATTTGATATACTTGTATACTGCAAAATAATTACCACCATAGCTAATACCTCCATTCGGTCACATAATTACTATTTGCTTTTTTGTGTTGAGGATGTTTAAGATCTACTCTCTTAGCAACTGTCAAGTATATAAAAAGGTTATCTACTCTAATCACCATACTGTACATCAGACTCCCCAGTACTTGTCTTGTAACTGGAAGTTTGTGACGTTTGACCAATGTTTTTCCCTCTCCCTGCTTTTCCCAGTGAAGTTTGAAATCCTTGACATCCTGAAACTTAGGTCTAAATCAAGAGAGCGGAGGGAGCCTCTTTGCCATTGGTTCACTCAGTGTAATATTTGCTGTATTTATTAGAGATGAATTTCTCAGACTTTGTTCACATTTGAGCTTTTCACCTTGTAAGAGCTAAGAGTCCCGCTGGAGGACTGAAGCACTGGACATTTGCTGTCTGTTCCTGCTGTACTCACACCTTGAAGGGCCGCAGGAATCCCTCACCCTGGGGAGCCTCCCCCCCACTCCCGTGTGGGGGCTCACACAGCATCTTGTCCCGAGGCCTTGGCTTTCTCTGCCCCAGGGCAGCAGCTGGGCACATCTTCAGCTGGACGTCACCAAGTGTGACGGGAACAGTCATATGCTAACAGAGGGTTTTTACAACAGTAAAGGCACTGCACTAGAGGTAGTGTCTCTGACATTACAAAGAAATGCAAGTAATGCCATTTCTTTGTAATGTCAGAGAACTACTTAGCACAATGAATTTTTCCCACATACCCCCTTAGATGGCATGTGTGTGTCTAGTAGGCAGGGGGCGGAGGGAAGAAAGGACATTCATGATGGCTTTGCTGTGCATGTGCACATGTGTGCTTGTAGTCTGTCTACATGGAGGTATTCACACGTGTCGTGACCACCTCTGTTTAGAGACTTTGTCACTCTTTAACAGCTGACACTAATTCCTGCCTGTGATCACCCTTCCTCCCCTCTGAGTCACCATCTGGGCTCTGGAGAATCAATTGCTTCTAATGGTTCAGAACCCTCTTGGTTGTACCCTGACTCCCTAGAGTGGTTGCATATCTGAAAACCTCTGAGCAACATGTCACGGTTCTCAGTCAGTGGGACTTGCACTTGCATTCATGTTTTGTCTCCTTATGAGGAACAGCCTTACCTTCAACAATTCTGTCACTGTTGGCCTGTTGGAAAACAGATCTCAACTGTCCTCAGCTACCAACTCTAGTACTTAGTATCCCCTTTCTCAACCACAAAACAGAAATATAAAACCTAAGCCAATGACTAGTACAACTTCTGACATAAAATAATCGATCATAGTTTCTTTCCCATATATTACTTTCAAGACATACTGACATAGCCTGAGTGACTTTGGAAGAACTTGGAAATTCTATGAGCAATGTTCTGTCACACCTTAGAAGCAGTTAGACGTCTTTGAGGACTCACAGCAATGGGAAGCAGCACAGGTCTCCCCTCTCAGAGTGGGTGGAACCTTGGGAAGATGTGCCCTGACTTCTTCTCAGATCCAAACAAATCTGTGCAAATGACAGTTCCAACAAAATGGCTTGGTGTCAAATGAGAAAAACCACAAAGAAATCTCAGAGAAGGTGAGTGCGTGCAACCTCTATGGACTTGGTCTAGTTCCCCCTCGATTTGTCAGCTGTGCTCATGTTTGTGACACAACTGCTTATTTCAGAGCTGGGACTGCTTATCATTTCTTGGATCTCTACTAATCCTATAATGCTGTGCTGAACTGCCAGAGACATCCTTATGAGGAGTTAGAGCCAGCCGACACTGCATTGCTTGCATTTCCTCCATGACATTGAAATAGTGGGGTGTACTTTATCTCATCTCCACCAGAATGGCCATGTCCTGCAAGCCATCCAAACACTTGAAATTCTTGGAAATACAGTTCTGACTCATTGCATTTTTCTGGACACAACTTTTTTCCTGCAATGTTTGTCCAGCAAAAATGAGATTGGAAGGAATCAATTTCTCAGCTCAGTAAGCAAGCATGGACGGCAAGTACTGATTTTCATGAATAGGTGAGCTACTTGATGGCAGACCTTCCCTCCAATCATCAGTGAACAAAACAGGAGGCTGCAGGAGGAGAAGGTGCAAGAGTGGGGCTGAAAGCACAGAGTCCCCAAGACACACACTGGGAGCCATGAGGGTTCTGTTGGTGACAATTAGATCACCATCGTTAACTTCTTTCTCCTAGAGGCTATCAAGGCAGAACAGGGACAAAGAAAGGGGTTGCCTTCTGATCCTAACTGGTACCTGTTATACCCTCTACAGCAGCGATTCTCACCTGGGCGTCGGGAGGCTACTATTCTGATGTATTGTGGGAAAGGGAAGTGTGATTAGAGCCAGGAACTGTGCATAACCCAGAGTTTTCCCCATGTTTAGGTAACGACGTTGACAACCTGGTCCAGTCCATAGAAGAGTCCCATGCAAATGTGTGTCAGAGCAAAGAGTGCGTCACTACTACTGGAAGCAACTCAACATCCCTGAAGTTCAAGACCCCATAAACTTCATCAAGCCTTTACGAAGTTTGGTCCAATATTGCAAACACTGTCCAAAAGGAAATACAACTCACCCAGTGGTTTTCCTTCCTCCTGACAACATATGCAAGTGTAGAAAAAGCCACTTACTCTTTCAACATAGGATAACTTTTCCATTTTTATCAATTCAAGCTCTGTCTCCAGGTCCCTGTAAGAATTCACGAGCACTTTGTAGCAGATGACAGTTCAAAAAAATAATATCTGCGAAGTGTCACTTTGAACTGTGGCCTTCGGATCTTCTGCTCCAGGTCCACGGTCAGACTCTCCAGTTGTGCTTTTTGCTTCTTTGTAACTTGGGGCTCTCCTCCTCGCTGGGACAGCTTAGAGACAAGCTGTTCTTGGTCTTGGATTTGATGTCTTAATAGACTGATCTCTTGCTCCCTCTTCTTGAGTTTGTCTTTGCCATCCTCTACTTCTTGAATGAGGCCATTCACAGAAGATTGCAAAGTAATGTAATTCCTTTTGGCCTGGTCAAGGCCTTGCAGCAGCTGACACTTCCCAAGCTGAAGATCAGCTATTTGAGCACTCAGACCCTGTTCTCTGGCCTTCCACGTCCCATGGTCATCACCCAAGGCAGGCTGTTTGTCCTTCAGGTCTTTCAGTTATGCCTGAAGCTTCTCCTCAACAATTTTGAATTCTTCTTTCAGCGTAATGTTTTCCTGCTATTTTTTGCAACGGATTTTCAAATGGAGATTTTCATATTTCTAATTCAGATACTCACCCTGTTCTTTCTGTAAATCTTTTGTCAGATTTTCTTTTTTTGACCTTATGTTGCCAAGATCTTTTTCCAGATCTCTAAGACTTGGGGCCATCTCCTCTATTTTTGCTTTTAACTTCTGTACCCCTGCTTTGGTGTTCTCTGCCTCCTGAGGCACATGCTCATGGGTTTTGGGAACTTCTTTAGTTCTTTCTCAAGGTTCTCAACTCTATCCCTGTGCACATCTGCCTGCCGCTTACTTTCATGCAGTTTTCCTAAGACTTGCATCTGCTTCTTTTCATCATCATCTATTTGGACTTCCAGCTTTTTGATCTTATGTTTCAGCCAGTGCACTCCCTGCATTGGGAAGCCCAGGCTCTGGTCCTGGATCTTCCCGCTTCCAGGGTCCTCGCACAAGGCTGCCACCTCCTTCATCAGCTCTTTCAGTTTTGTTTTAAGCATTTCCACTGCAGCTTTAGATTCTTCTTGCATCTGCCCATTTTCTTACTTCTTTGTTTCTAAGAGACGTTTAAGTGAACAGAGTAACATGTCCAATTCAAACATTTTACCCCGTCTTGTAGCTGCTGGGTCAGATTTTCTTTTTCAGACATAATTGTGACAAGGTCCAATTCTGAAGGTTTCACGTGTTCTGTTATCAATTCTGTTGTGTTTTTAGGGTTTCCACCTCTGCTTCAGAATACTCAGCACGAAGAATCACCATCTCTTGGTTTTTTCCAGCCATCTGCAATTGGCTTTCAAGTTTCTCAACTTTATCCTGAAATGAATCATTCTTACTCTCACTTTCTTTCAGTTTCTCCAAGACGTTCTTCTCGTCAGCCTCCATGCTGACCCTCAGTATCTCCATGTCATTTCTCAGCTGATGCTGCTCATCTTGCACTGAGCTCAGCCTCACAGAAACCTCACCTTTTCTCATTCTTGCAGCCTCCAAGGCTTTAGGATAGTCAGGTTTTCCCCTTCCATCATGTAACTTGTTCCACAGGCTTTTGGATTCCCTCACAAGCTATTCTCTCGTTATTCAACTGTCTGAATTGGTTTTTCAGTCCATTTTACCCCCAAAGACAGTGCCTGTGAGTCCTCTTCCAAACTCTGCAGCTGCTCCTGGAGGTGGGCTTTCTCTTTTAACATCTTGCTTACATCAGAGGACAAAGTCTGAAGGAGCTGTGTCTTTTTTTTCACCTCAGTTTCCACGGTGTCAATGTGATACAGATACTCTCCTTGATGAAACTCCAACTCTCCTATTTTCTCCTTCATGTTTTTACACTTCAGGTGCAGTTCCTTATTTTCTGTTGACAAAATATCTAACTCTCCATGAAGCTGGTTTCTCTCACTTGTGACAACAGAGAGTTTCCTAAAGAAAGCTTATGACTTCCTGTTTATTTTCATTGTCTTTTTCTAAAAGTAGCTTCTCTGTTTGAACTATCCCTAAGTCAGCTTCCACAGAGTACGCACAGTACTCAGTACTGCCTTTCTCAGACTTGTTCCTCTCCAGCTTATTTTCCACATCGAGAAATCTCTCTCTCCAATTTTTGTTCATCTCGGCTACATTATCTTCAGTAACTTCAGGTGAAAATTTAGCTGTGCCCATTTCTAATCTAGAGTTGAGGCCTGCTGAAATTTCACCTCTCTGATGGAAGTCTGGGTTATCACAAGGAAAGCATTCCAGTTTTCTCATTAAATCTGTTTTATTCTTTCTGAAGTTCCTCAACTGTTTTCCCCAATTCTCTGCATGTTTCAATCTTGGTAGTTAGTTCTCCTTCCTGTAAATTGAGTTTTGAGTCTAACTCTTTCATTTCACTTAGCAAAATTTCAACATTTTTGTCACATTCCTCTATGGTGCGAAGTAATCTCAAATTCTCATTTGATGCCTCTTTTACCTGCAGTTGGAGATTCTGAATAGTTAACTGAGTCTCTAGAAAATCCACAGGTACAGAAGCATTAGTACCAGAAAGTGACAGTTTGGAAATGCACCCTGCCAAGTCTTGGGCTTGGTCTTTCACTAGGGAATCACAACTGTTTTCTGGGGACTGCTCCTGAGAACCTTCTCCCACCAGCATGACTGCCACAGTCTTGGTGACTTTCTCTATTTCTGGGCTGAGGTCCTGCTGGATATCTCTGTCACAGATCGGATGAAGATCCTGCTTGGGTGTTCTGTCTTTGCTTTCCAAAGCACATTCTTCTGACCCGTTTGCGTCACAGCTGTTGCTTGTGCCCTGGAGAGCCTGTGGTTGTAATATATAATGAGAGCACATTTTATTTTTCAGGATAATCAGAAAAGATTCAATAGGCTTATTATTGCTTTGTAGACACTGGCTTCTTGCCTCTGCTAAGTCCATCTCTTCAAATGACATAGTTCCTACCACATTGTCCCCTCTCCATGCCAATGTCAACACAGTTAAACACACATTCAGGAGGTATCCCGTCTGGGCAAGGCCCTGGCAAGGTGTTTGTCATGAAGACAAACCCTCTAGTTGGTTGATCCTCTACACTGGCACACACTTAAATTTCAAATGGTTTTTCTCTCTAGAAATAGTCCAGGTAGCCTAAATATAAATTTTCCTTTGTGATTATCAGACATGAGGCTAACCAATTCCCCATAGAATGCTCCGCTTCCATGTTAGCCGTTCTGATATTCTTCAATAGGAGAAGGCGGTGAGGTGTCACGACCAGATTGGCAGCCCAAGGACTTAAGCCTGCACTTACTACCTGGATTCTGAGAGAAACCATATGTCTGGACGTTACCTTCCTGTCATCTGTCAAACAGGGGTCAGCGGCTGTGACTACCCCTGCTGCCTCCTCACCACTTGCCATTTGCATCATACAATGGCAGATGGAGGGAATGAAGTGATGCTCCTCGACTCTACAGCATTAGTAGTTTAGCTGGTAGACTACAAGGACAAAGTCATTAGTAACTAAGCAATTTCACATTCAATAAAGAAAGGGAGTTCTTTTTAAACAACTGATATCAAATCACAGATTTGTATTGTTGCATTCACCGACGCGAGAAACAGATGCTCGGAAACTTTCAGGATTCAAAGATGTTACTTTATTGACCAAAAGTTTAACCTGCGCAGGGGCGGACTCCCAGAGTGTCCGGAGACACAATGCTCAGAAGAGCTACAAAGGAGAGCCACTCGCGGCGCTTACAAACATGTCCTTTTATATGCATAAGCAAGCAAGCAAGCATTCCACAGAAGCAGATGTAGCTGTTAGCTATTGGCAGTTAGGCTACTTGTTATCCCTTAGTTTCAGGAAGTGATCTCCTTAAATGGTAGTCTACCCCATTCCTTTGTTCCTGGACAGCCAGACCACATGGGGCTGTCCCTTTCTTCTTTAAGTTCCGTTCCCAACAGTATCAGGGTAAATTGTTAGAATATGGTTTGTTAATCTGTAATAAACTCTTACATTTGTTGCATGACTTGTATCTCTGTAACATTAAAAATAGGTGGAAAAGGCTAGAGATGGTAACATTCACATCACATTCCCATTCCTAAGCTCTAATGGAATATGTAAGTGTGATTTATTAACTCGCAAAAATGAAAACCTACAACATAGACACCCTGAAGACAACACTTCTGACTCCATAATATAATTTTGTCCAGGAGATTTCAAAAAAGATCTTCAGAAAGGTCCCATATTAGAGTATTTAAATGTAATCGCTGTAGAAATTTACCTCCCACAAAAGGTTTACTGATATTCCTAAAGTTCTTTTTTAATTAAGAATAATTTTATTACATATCCATTATATCATCTACCTTTTGAAAATATTTGTTATTTAATGTTTGCAGTAGTTTTTGAATTTGTGACTAAGCCACATTCATTTTATTCATTCATTTATTTATTTTTACTTTTTTTAAATTGATGTTCGAATACAATTGTCTCCATTTTCCCATCACCACTTCCTCCCCCAGTACCCATGCCCACCTCCCACTCTCAGTCTCACCTCCCGCTTGGCTCCATCCATGGCTCCTTCATACATGTGCATTTGAAGTTCTGGTTTGTATTTTTTAAGAATCTTTACAATATAATTTTATACCCTTAACCGTTACTCTACATTTGAGTTATTTATACTGAAATGTCCTGTACAAAGCAGGAGAAAAAAATTTTCTTGTTATCACAGAGAAACTAGGGAAAGAACATTCTTTTCTAAAATTGTGAATATTATTGGATCAAGGCTGCAAAGAGGGCATCACATATAACTCCTTTATTTCAAGGAAGGAAGAATGGAAATATAACCAATGGATGAGGAACTTCATTTTTTCAGCATAAGAAAAATGCACCAGTTGTATGTCAAGCAGATTTTTCTCTACCGCTGTTGTAGCCTATATGAGAGCACTTTCTCAACTGCACACTGCTATAAGGCCTATAATTAACTTACTTTTGCCTGCAAGCCTTTCACCCCTGCCTCTAATCTTTTCCTTTCTTCGACTTCTTATATTTTTCTATTCCATCTTCATATTTGGAACTTAATTACAGAGAAGGAGCTACAGATTTACTTTGATCATTGACTTTCTCAACTCACAGATCAATCATTACAATAGGTAGTTCAGAAATAAGTATCTTAGTACAGCAGAAAGAACACGTCAGAGCAACAGATATTGGTCAAAATCTTCCAATATCAAAATCCATGGAATCACAGTTGTTTTGAATGTTCAGAAATTGAATTCTTTTTGAACCACACCACAGAAAGATAAAGTGAATAGTGTAGGTTGGCCAATAAGTCTGCTTCTTTGAATGTGTTTCTGGAGAAATTCAGGAAAGGCTGGCAAGAGGAAAGACAGTGAAGTCATTGAGGCCCCTGAAAATGGTCACAAGAAAGTTTTGTGGTGGGATGCATTTTCCTAAGACATGAACTAAGTTTTTAAATCTTCACTTAATAACTTGGTCCTAACAACTGGTCCCAACAACTTGGTGGAATTTCTAAATGTTAGTAAAAAAAAAAAAAATTCAGTGAAAAGTATAGTTTTACTAACCTGATGGCTCAATAGAGTTCAACAGATGTACCCATGTACAGGTTACAGCAAGTGGCTGCATTTTTTGAGTGCCCACATTAGAAATTGAACTCAAAGCTGAATTAATTCATTTCTCTGGCAGAACTGAAATCTCAGTAGAAGAACTATGGACATGAAGGGGAAAACTCCTTCCCGCTGTAGAACTGCCTTGGTGTTATTGGAGTTGTAAACAGTTTTTGTGGTGTGTTACATGCACTCCCAGAGACATCTGCAGGCCGTGCAGCTTTCTGGCTTCTTTCAAGTTCAGATTTATAGCTGTTAGAGAAGGACACGAGAGGATGGCAAATCAAAGCAAAAGCGACAGAACAGCAACACCATACTGTTCCCAGAGAGGTGTAGGCTTACAAAACTCACCATATCAAGACTTTTACCACTTCGTTTACCCAATACCCATGTGACAGACATAAACTCAGTGACCTGTCTTTAAAGGGACTTGGACTATATAGGAAAACAGACATAAACCACTAATTACAATGTCATGTAGGTGATAATGAACATGTATAATAACCACACAGAGTCCAAGAAAGAGTTGGGATGTTGGGGATATATTCCAAGTAAACTTTATATGCTAAGCCAAATAGAGAGACAGGGATATAAAAGAACCCAGAACTTCAGAAACATAGGAGAAAAACTAATCCCTGAAGCATGGGTTTAAAAAGTCACAAAACCAGATGGCATTCCTTATGAAGTCATAACAGAGCACAGAATTGATCTCTGTACCACGTATTTTATTTACTTATGTATGTATTTATTTTGTGTGTGTGTGCAGGTAACAGTTTAAAACATATAAAAATCAAGTTAACAATGCATAAATATATGGCTCAATACAAAGAAATAGTTAAAGTAAGCTATGTATTATATATATGTACAGAATATCCCTACCATTGAAGTTCTGAACACCTTTCAGAATCAAACAACCTAGAAAAATAATTGATTCTTGCAAGTCGTAATGTCTGACTTTAGCTTAACACAGAAATATAATGAACACCCTATTGGAATGGCTAACGTGCACCATTCCCTTTGGCATACATGCAGTCCTCCGAGGAGATAGTGAAGACAGTGCCTGAGTGTCCCAGCTACCAGTCTGGATCAATGTTTCTTTAACTTTTTGCTCATCGGACTCACATACAGTCCGATTTTCTGGCATTTCGGGTTGTTTTTTCCTTTTAAATTTCTTGTTGTCCTTCCTTTGGTTGTGTGAGGAGGCAAGGTGTGCCTTGCTTCCTGTTCTTACATCATGGACTGAAGTTTTGCAGATGAATTCTGAGAGGCCTTGCAAAATTGGTGTTTCTTTTCCCCCTGCAAAATTCATCTTTTAACCCCCCCTTTCCCTATTCTTACATTAAAAAATTCATTTAATTTTAAATATTAAATAAAACTATATGCTGCCATTATTTGCTTTATAAACAATTGTTTCTCCTTGCTGTTAGGTAGAAAAACACAAACCACTAACACTGAAAAAGCACTAAAATAAACTGTGTTTTACTACATTTAACTACATGAGGTTGCCAAAATTCAAGTTTTAGATCAACTTTTGAGGTGCTCCAACCGAACTTGGTAGAGACGTTCCTGAAACAGAATCAGTGGCTACTGGTGGGGAAAAGAAGCTCCTGCCTGTTGTAGACCATTCAGCCTGGTTTCAGGAGTTGTAAGTCTCACCCCATGGTGGGCCGTGTAAGAGCCTAGGGACCCACTTCTTCTGGGTCTGTTCTGTCAAGAGGACATGAGCTACTAGGAGACAAAGTTTATCTCCCTAGCAGGAGTGCTGCTTCTGCCTCATCCATCTCTGGCCTCAACTCTTGGTCGATAGTCAATGACGGGTAAGATTCCTCATGGGAAGGGCAACCTAAGCCATATACGACCACTTGGGAGGCCCACATGGAAGGACTTCGGGGACTGCAGCAAAGAGGGGGTGATGGAACCTCACCCCCCAGCTATTCTGACATAGCCCCAGTCCCCATTTCCATCTGGGAGATGTCTTCTGCTTCCTGAGCCTAATTAGCTTAAAGCCTGAAACTATGATGGAGAGCGGTGCAGCCCTGTGCAGGCCAGAGCAGTTTCCCGAGTGATGGGACATATGAAAGAATTCCTAAAGTCCTGTGAAACCTGCTTTGTTTAGAATGCACTCATTTAAATGATAAGGGTCTGAGGAGGAAATGAGTATGTCTCCCAAAGTTTTGCAACCCCCTCTCTTGACAGACACTGACTCAGATTAAGCCCTCAGATTTCTTTGACATGTTAAACCTGTATTCCTGTGTATTTGAATCCAATAAAAGCCTAGTGAGGAAGGGGCTCTGGGTCATTCTCCCCTGAGAGTTTGACCACCTCTCGTCCCCAAGCAGATCATGACTTGGTAGTTTTATTTTCATCTGTAACGTACGGGGAGGGGCGGGGTGTCTGCGGGTGGTGCCTCCCCTCCACCTGCCCTTCACTGGAAGGTCATCAGTGAGAATTTCAAAACTACACTCAACAGTTTTTGTAGTCTCGTTTTCATACTCGTTAACAGTTTTTAAACTACAGGAAACAACACTCTTAAGAGTTGTTATAGTCTAAAGTTTATAGAGTTTATAAACTTTTAGGAACATCTATATCCACATTAGAAAATAAGAATATTTCAAAGTGAATGTGTTATAGGTGTATCCTAACCCTGTGAGGATGGTGGCAATGGATAACAATGATACTAGTAATGCTGACATTTAACAGTTGCTCTGAGCCATGTACAACCCCTCGCAGTGTAAAACTGCTAATGTATTGCTACCAAATGGCACTTTGCAATGAAATACAGGAATGTATGTAAAAGTGTCCTGTCCTAAAATGTTAAAAATACAAACGTTTCTGTCTAACTTATGAAAACTAATATTTCTATAACCAGCAGCCAAGATATGCATTCCAAAGAAATGAATATTTCAGCATACTGAGGGGAGCTTCCCACTTCCCTCACGCCTGTTATTCAAAATGAATGACTAGCATTCATTCATTCCACAAATATTTGAGGACCTACAATTGCCAGCTGCTGAGGATACAGTGACCAGCTCCCTGTTCTCATGGAATGTGGCAGGGCAGACAATTAATAAGAAAACAAAACACTCCACGAGATACAAGTGGATTCCTAACATGCAATTGACAGATAGCCCTTTCCTACATGGATAGCAAACAAAAGAAGAAAAAGATCTCTGAGCCTAAGAAAACATAAACTAAATGCCATGTGGAATCCTAGGTCACATCCTAGAACAGAGAAAAGACATTCCTGGAAACATGATTCAAATCCTCATGGACTCCCTAGGTCAGCACTGAATCAATGTTTACTTCTCCTTTGGTCATTGTACTTGGGTTGAATAAATGTTAATAGTTGTTTCTGTAAGTCTACAGTCATTTGAAGTCTCCTTTTTCAAATGTAAGGGTGTGCATTTACAGACTCCACAATGGAACAATTTCCTAAAGTACTTTTGCTTTTAGCTTCTATCATTCCCATTATGTGGACAAAACTCCTCTCTTAGAACAAGAAGATACCATTCAGAACCTAGCAGTGTTCAGGCCACACTAAATTTATTTTGATAATGTCTCTAGTGTTTTGGAAGTGGAAAAGTAGTAATAAGCACTTTTTTATTGCTTCAGTAGGTCACTGAAATTGGCAAATTGACTAAGGAATGCTTAGGCTCCCTCTCAGATGGAAATCTCAGCAGGAACCTCTTCTTGACTTTGCTTCCCTCCCTCCATTTCCAGCTCAGATGCCAGCACCCAGGACTTTGATCACTCTCTTCCCAATATCCTCAATCATTCCATGTCTTCTGTCCCATAACCCTGGCCAAAAACAATCTGAAATCAACCCTCCTGTTCACCTTCTCAGCATTTATATCCCAAATGCTAAAGAAAACTAAATCGTACGGCTGTGTAGATGGATCCCACTAGAAATTCCTTTCTGGTCTCCAACCCCAGCAGGATCGAGGACAGTTTTGGTCTTATTTACTATGATATCACATAGTAGCACAATGCTGGTTCATGAAACTTAATGAACATAGACAGAATCAATGAATGAAGTGAGGAGCCATTCAACAAATTTCTATAGCACTGAGTGTTGCACTGATAGGACTCAAGCATGTCACAATTATTGTCCTTAGGTCATTTTTTTCCCCACTGGGAAAAAATGCATAATAATTACATCATTCAAGGAAAACATTAATGCATCTCATGAATGTACACACAGATATCTCTTTAAAGACCTTCAAACAATTACTTCTTAAGTTCCTGTTCCAATTTCTCTATTTGTTTTCTGGCTGAACTCAATTGTCCTTCTTGGATATTCACTTGTGACTCCTTGACTTGAAGTTCATGAGAAATCTTCTGCTTAGCCTTCTCCGGGTTTTCACATATTTCCATCAAGCTTCCATTCTCCCTCTGAAGGGTTGTGGCCTCGATTCCTCATTCTCAACCTTGTGGGGGTTGTTCACAAGGAAAGAGTTCTCTTACTTCATGATTTTACCACGTAGTCTTTGTAAAACTCAGCATGACATGGCTGATCCATTTTCTGAGAGAGGGCTGTAATCACCCAGATATCACCTGCTGAGTGCAGATATTTCTAGGACCTCACTTTAAAGTCCCTAGAGAGAAAAGTTCTACAAAGGCACGTATTGTTTATCTTGGCTGAGGCCTACACATACCCATCCTAGAAACAGAGGTTTCAGTATGCTTTCAAGAATTCAGAAATAAATACAAATGAAAATAAGCCTTCTAAATCTCCCTTCACAGCTTTCTCCAGTTGGACTGCTAAAGCCAGTATGTGTAAGGAACTGGAAAGTCCTCCCACTAGCAAAGACCTTCTAGAAGCAGTGACAGTATCACTACTATACTGGTTCATGAAGTGGTAAGAAGGAAGCACTGTTGAAGTTTTCCTTTACCAGTCCTGAAGAGATGAGGTCTGGGAATCTTAAAGTGAGAAGCCCACTCTCAAGAAGTGATAGCCATTGAGACCCCAAAGTGTTCTATATTGCCCCTTCCACAATACTAGCAGGTAAGCAGAAAGGAGGACAGAGGATGAAGAACATGAGGTAGTAAAAATGTCTCAAAAAAGACCCTGGCTGGTGTGACTCAGTTGGTTGGGCATTATCCCATGAAGCAAAAGGTTCAATTCCTGGTCAGGAGGGTACATGCCTGGGTTTTGCCTTCAGTCCCTGGTCAGGGTGCATACAGCAGACAACCAATCTATGTTTATCTCTCAAAACAATGTTTCCCGCTATTTCTTCCTCCATTCCTTTCTCTGTAAAACTCAATAAATAACATCTTTTAAAAAATATCCAAAAAAGAGACAGATCGTTACCACATAAGGGTAGCAAACCATTTTACCCTACGTTGATCAGGCCAAGGTGAAATAATTCCTGCAAACAATGAGTGGACTGTGGTAAACCCCAGACTTTCAGGGCTACCTTCTGAGTTTGCTTTTGCAGCACGGCCTCCAGAGTTTCCAGTTGAAACTGCCTTTGTGGCCTCTCTTTCTTCAGCTTGTCCAGCTGGCCTTCGAGCTCTTGAGTTTTCTGTGGAGCTCTGGTGGGCAGGCCTTCTTTCCCGTCTCCCACCACCCAGCTCATTTGCTCTCTTTTGGTTGTCATTCAAACAGCTGGGAATAAACTGAAAAGAATAATCAGACTGTTAGTCTTAACTAGAGAACAAGGACACTGAAAAGTCTCAGAGAATAATGAACCTACAGAACCATTTCTAACATCAAGTTCGAAAAGTCCTTATTTCAAAACATAACAAAGCGTGCATGACATCTGTCTTTCCATCCTCTGAACGATGACTACCAATAACACTGATTGGGAAGTATGTCATATGCTAGTTGGGCGTACCCTTGCTTTTTGTTTTTCTTATTTTCCATTTTTGACTTCTTAGAGGGCTACCTGCTCTCTACTGATCAGTTCGTTTCCATTATATAAAATACGACTATTTGACCATGAGGTTTTGGGTGAAATAGGTCCTATAAACAGATAAAATGCACAAGCTGATTTGTAAACACTCTTCTTTCCCCTCTTCATGTCCTTAATTCCCACTGCCTCTTTGTTGCTCTTGCCCTGGGAGGTCCACAACCTGGTCATATCTCCTGGTCCTAGTCTCTCGTGACACAAGAACGGCCTCACCTTCCAGTAGCTTTCATTTGTTGAATTAATCCATGAATGAACAAAGCTATTACTACAATTAGTACTATAATCACTGCAAAATGCAGGGAAGTCTGGCTGCTCACAGACCTTGACCAGGAAACAGGTACATATCCTCAGTGATTCCAACCCCAGCTCAGTTGTCTACAAGATCTGTGACCTGGGGCATGCTATTCAACTGCTCTGTGCCTTGGTTTCCTCATTATCACAATGGGAGATAATTATGGCGGCAACTACCTGAAGACTCAGAACACTTTCCCAGCTCTCTCTTTCAGCCTATGGTTCTAAGAGGCAAGTGACCCACCTCCTTCTCAGCCACATCTTAGGACATTTAAATCAGCTGGGAGGAAAAGCAAGGCAACTGCTCTTCATTCATTAGCCTTTAGCATTCAAGTGCCGAAAGATCACTCATTTTCCAGTTATTTTGGCAATGGGGGTGAGAATGAAGTCTCTCAATGAAGTCCATAGCCACTTTAGTGGTTTGCATGAGTCACCTTTTCAATGAAATTTGTTATCAGAACAACTACTAAATAGTAGATGAAAGTACTTAGAATGGTAACAAGGATTGGATTCTTATTTATCACTAATACTGTTTCACATACACAAACAAGCCTCTGGTAGTAGCCATGGTGATTTACCTTGAATGAGCCACCACCCCCACACTTACGTATTGATCTCATAAGTTCAGAACATTTCCAGTAGGTTTTCTCCAAAGCAAGGCACAGTGGAATACTCTGATGAAATCCCAATTTTAGTACGAATGAAAATGTCACGTCCTCCCCTTCCAAATGCTCAGTAAGACGTGGGTGAGCTCACTACATACCCCACAGTGAGGTCAGAACCATGGGGCCCAGGCATGGCCATCCCCAGCTGGAGGGGAGGGTCTCTCATACATGAATCGTGTATCCCCATCCTGCCACCTTTTCATAACTCCCTTACGTATGTGCAATTTTGAGGAAAGTGATAGTTTTCCTTGGCCATATGTTAATGTTTACTTTCTTTGGAAGAGAAGTTGGCTAAGAAAGGACAACTCCTCCCAAGTATAGGGGAGTTTTCTCAAATTGACATTTCTAGAGTACTTGCTTTCTACATTAACATTGGTGCCAATGGCTTTGCTGGCTGCAAATCAATGAAGACAAGTATTTGATCATATGTAAAACATACATAAACCCATTTGAACATCATTTTCTCCCTCTGTATGATTTTGAAATATTAGGAATTTAGAAGTTAGAACCAGTTTATATGCACTAACAGGTCTTGGAGGAAAGTGCTATGTTAGCCAAAAGTGGTGTTTCCATGCTGAGGATCCCTTTTTAAAATGTTAATTTTGATTTCCTGATTTGATGATGTCACAATGCTGTTGAAAGTTTATGCCAAGTATCGTTGAATTTGAATGATTGTTAAAATTAAATAATACAGAAAAATGTTTTAATAATGCTCTGTCAGGAAAACTAGCTACAGCCCTGACTGGTGTGGCCCAGTGGGTTAGACATCTTCCTGCAAACCAAAGGTCGTGCATCAATGCTTCTCACCCTCTCTTTCTCCCTCCCTTCCCCGCTCTCTAACAGACACACACATACACACACATACATACATTCTTTAGAAAAGAATACTTTCCCATTTTCAGTGTGTTCTATAATTTAAAAAAACCAGGCCCTTTGTCTTTATCAATAAGGCGGTATTCATTTAAAATTCTGTGCTAAGTACAGGAAAACATCAAATGAGAACAAAGGCTGCTTTACTCTGACTATGGAAGATGTTTAAGAAGCTCAGCCTAAAACATCTTACACAACTGTGTATTTCAGCACTTAGCAAAGAATAGGAGCTTCTTAAATAGTTTAAGTTGATGTTAACATGAACTATGTACATATGAAAGAATAACTAACATGAGTCCATATACATCTGTATGTAGTCTATAATAACTATAAGTTTACACAAATACCATGTCTGTGTTTCCAAGAGGTTTGTAGAAAAGCTGAGAAGAAGAACCACTCTCGTTAATTGGGAAAAACATCACACAGATTTGTGTTGATTTTCTAGAACATATGGGGCTGCTTTGGCTATTGGGTGGGAGTAGGTGGCTCCTGGCCTGAGGAGGGGCCCTACGCATCCATCTTCCCACCTTTTGTCAGAAGAGAGGCAATGAGATCAATGCACACGTCAAGTCTTTCTCTCTCTCTTTTCCAATAAGGTCCACGGAGCTACGATACTTGGTTTCATAACTTGGTTATAGTTTTTGCTTACTGAGCTTTCTTCTCTTTCCTCACCTAGTCTACTGTGGTGAACTTTTCAGCTATTTGAATGGAATCATTCTAGCTGAAACAAATGGTTGAGAAAATGGAATTATTAGGACTGACTAGTAATTTCATGCCTTATACAGAGCTGACCTTCACACTCAGGTCACCTGACTCAAATTCAGCTCATGGGCCATCACTTTGTGCATGTGTCTCCATTTGCACAGTTATGCATACGTTTCGTGAAATTTAAAAATCAATATCAGCAGCAGTGTTCACAGTGAATGAAGTCTTTGATCATATTTACGGTTACTTGTTTTTAGGGAAGATACCTTCTACTTCATCAACAGCAAACATATCTCCCATGTTTGGAATTTGTATATTGTGTTTTCTCCACGAAATATCTTTGAACTTACTCTGATAGGCTTAAATACCAAATCTGGTACAAATAAAAATGTCATTTTCTCCCCTATATTGTAAACATTTTAGTCAATATCCTTCCAGATCTAAAAAATAAAAATCTGTGTATGTCCCACCCAAAACGTAGGAATGACTGACAGCATGTGGTAGTGGCTAATGCTTAACCTCAGCATTTCCTTGCCCCTCATGAAATGTGGGTCTGCATATAAATGTGTGTGTGTGTCTGTGTATAAAATAATACTATATATATGATTATACTATACACATAATTACATACACACACACATATATCATAAATTCTTTGTATCAGTATAAAATTAAAGTGATTTCCTCCAGGGAATGTTCAGATGGAAATAGGATGTGAAAACAGAAAACCCACCTTTAATTATATACCTCAATATTGCTGAGAACATGCATTTTTGAAATATATTTCTGTGTAAACTTTTTAATATTAAGCTTTTAATATTATTACTTGGTACTGATACTAAATTAACCAGAACAGTAGAATGAATTCCCAAGTTCCCACTGTTCGGCTTCAACAATTACAAACCGATTGCCAACCTTGTGTCATCTATATTCATCTCCCCCCTGCTATCTTCCCGGGAAGCTAAACCCAGATGCAACCTTTCCCTGACAAATATCTCAGTATTTAATTTTAAAGAGAAGAGAACTCTTTATTTTTAACACGAACACACGATCAATGACTGCATCTAAAATATTTCATCACGAAGGAATTGATCAATGTTCAAAGGCCCTCAGCAATGGCATTGGCAGCTTTTTGATATTAGAGTTGGTTTCTTTGAATTAGTGGTGCTTTCTCACAGTGAAAAACTTAATTTAAAAAAATAAATAAAGAGCCCAATGGAACTTTAAGTAAAGAAAGCATCTAGTAAATATATCAGATGCAAGATTAGATTGAGGAGAGCCCCTAGAAGCATCAGCAAAGAATAGGCTAAATAATAAAAAGGAAATGAAAAGAAACCTGAGGAATCAGGTAAGTCTTAGAAGAGTGAAAAGAAATTGGAGGGGAGCCAATCCTTCAAGCAATACTGACCATGAATTTCCCAAAGTCACACAGCTAGTCAATAGCAAAGATGGGAGGTCAGCCCAGGTGATCTAGCAGGAGCATAGAGCCTTAGCTATCATTCGCTGTCCTAGATCTACTCTGTCAGGAGCCAGTCTGGAGGAGGAGAGTTCAGTGAGGGATACGGCCTAAGGTGGGGAAATGATGAAATAAGTAAAAAGATGGTCAGTTCAGGAACTGAGGAAGACTGTGGGTCAAGGTGGGGATAAGTCTACATGTGTCCACTCAGTGTAACTAAGGTCTTTTAAAACAAACTTCAAACCCCCCAAACACAGAAACCACATCTAAAAATAGCACCCAAAACAGACAAATTGCTTCATTTCTTTATTCCTCAGTTTCTTCATCTGTCAATGGGGACTGTCACCCCTACCTCCTAGGGCTGTTATGAAGATTAAATAACATAATACATGTAACATTCTGAGCACAGGAAAATAACCACATATGCACACATAAAAATAAAATATTTCATTTATTCAAACACAGAATAATACTTGTTAGTGATCTTTTATGCACCTGGCAGTAGCATATACAGGTGAACCAAACAACCAAAAACCTCTACTGTGATGGAGCTCCCTCCTATGTCAGGGAAAGAGCAGGAGCTGGGGTTTTACCTGGGGAACCTGCAGGGACTTCTGTATCTTTAATCTTAATCGTGTTTTGTCCAAAGTTGAAGAGAGAAGTGGCTTTTGTATTTTGGGGTTTTTTTGGGGGTTGGGGAAAGGGTCCAGTCTAGGCTCCATGATCTGATTTTACTGCTCTGTGACCCTTGGTGGGATCTGTAATTTCTTCATGCCGCACTTTCCTTATGCAGGTAATGGAGATAACACCAGAGCACAAAGTGCTTTCCATACTTCCTGCGCCACAGAGAGGCGCTCGCTAGTTTTCTCTGGAAATCCAGCAAGTCCACATTGCAGCTATCCAGCTATTTCTTTGCAAGTTTGAGAAACTGATCTTACTTTCCTTGAACCTCCCCCTTCTATCCCTTCGGAGTCTCCTCTACTCTGGATGCTTTTGGAGATGATCAAATGTTCAGGAAGTCAGTCACCACAGATTTGTACCTCATGGGCACAACAGGTGCTGCTTTTGGGTTTCCGGTTCCCTTCTCCAAGAGGCCCGGAATTGCGCTATGAGTTGTGGACAGTGAAGTAATTGGGAACAGTATCTTGTGCAAGGATGACTTCAAATACCCTTTCCAACCTAGGACAGGTTGAAAAGACTGGGCTTGAGTCCTGGTGAGACAGCAGGTTCCTAAGGCATGTTCTTACTTCTGCAAAGGAGGGCAGAAATGCAGCCCAACTCGTTCATTCTACAGCTGCCCAAGCCAAGGCCCTCAGGCTGGAATACTCCTCAGTCATCCAATGGGTCACCAGCAGGGCAAGGCCTACCAACACCCTGGGTCTCTCTCCAGGCTCCACGCTTTTCCAGCAAACCAGCTGTGTCTCATGAACTCCACCTCAGAAAGTGCTAAGGAACTTCCTTCTTAATGCCAAGCCAGGAAGGCTGGGGCAAGTTTGTGGCTTGGAAAGAACCCAGAAAACGACCTATTCGGACTTCCAGCACCCAGGCAGCAGTGGGGCAGGGTGGGGGTGGTGGGTGGATTAAGACAGCAGGACCCCTACCCAGACGTTGGCGTTCTGGAGAGAGAACTCTGAGATTGCCTGTTGGTGAAGCCACCTGATATCTCCTGGTCTACTTTCCCTGTACAGTGTCTGCATGGGGGCGTCCTGCTTGGAGAGTTCCCCAGTGTAGGACGGACTGGGCTTTCTCCGGGCCAGGAGTGGGCAAAGTGCTGCCGCTGCCCAGCCTCTGCTGTTTGCGGAGGTCTCCGTGGGATTTTTCCGTCTTCCCACTTTCAGCCCCTGACTGGAGCCGCGCGAGTTTGGGGTGGCTGTAGTCGCTTTTCCTTCGCCATTCTGCCTACTCTTTCTCCAGGGAGTTTAATCCCGTCCTCCCTCCTTAGCCCCCACCTTTTCAAACGTTTTCTGAACCTGTCACGCTAAAAATGCGCGAGTTCTCCCGGTCCTGCAGAAGGAGCTCCTGCAGCCCGGCTCTCCTTGGATTCCAGCGCTGTGACTTCCTGGGGACTGCAGGTCTCCAGCTCCCCTGCTCCGGATCCAGGTCTCCGCGCTCCCTGCGGCCGCTCTAGGCAGCTTGCCACCAGTCCTCGGACCCGTGCCCAGAGCTGCCTCCACCTCCAGACCCTGAGAGCTGAGGGGCCGGGCACCTGCTGGTTGGACTCGGGTCGCCAGGCACCTGCTGTGTCCCCTTGCATTCGCAGGGCGCCTACCTCCTTCCTCTCTGGTCTCCTAACCTTTCCTGCCGCGAGGGATCTCCTGGCCGGTAAACCATCTTCCCAACTCTTCTTCCCCAGCGGGCACTGAGGGCGCTGCGAGCACAGATTGGGAGCCGGTTGCTGATCTCCTGCACGCTCAGCTGCCAATCCTGTGGCAAGGTCCTTGGCGAGCGGCAGACACTACCCGGTTGCTGCCAGTCTTTCCCTCCCACTTCAGCCATCCTCTAGGGCCTCTAAGCCTCCTGTCCCCTGTGGGGCGACATCCCTGCCTGGACTTCAGGCTCTCCTTTACTCCTGCTCTACGCGCCCCTGTGGACAAGACTTGCTCTGGGATCCCGGCGAAATCCTCCCTCCCTTTCCGCCTCCCACTCCTTCCCTTCGCCCCTTCTCTGCCAGCCCCTGGAATCAATTCCTTGGGGGAATTGGGGCTCCGCTGGCGCGGCGGACGGATGGCTTTATTGAGCGCCACTCCAGGGCTCCATGGGAACCATGTAAAAGCAGGTAAGTGCCCTATGGAGCGGGGGAGTCCTGCTGGAGGTTGAGGACCAACTGGGTGCCCAGGGCGCCTTTCGCAAAGGCTGGCAAAGCCAACTTGGGGTTCGCAGCTGGGGATGCTGCGAGGGCAGCTGGGGCGACAGGTGTTCTTGCAGCAGGAGTTGACCTAGGCGCAGGGATCCACCTTCTGTGAGGCTCACAGCTGGTCTGGGGAGTTAGGTGGAAAGGTGAGAGCTGTCTGCATTGCTTGTGAGTAAATCCACATACTTGCCCCCTGGTCCTTATTCCCTTCTGCTTTTTGGACCTGAGAGAGGGCCTCAGAAAGGCATCTGGGGATGCCCAGGGGCTGGGGAGAGGAGGAGGTAAGACCAGGACATTGCTGCCTCTCCAGCCAGATAGCAGCATGGCTCCCAACCCTCTTTTGCCCCACAGAGGGACAAGGTCTTGGGAGGGCGAAGAGGTTTTTTTTTTTTTTTTTTTTTTTTAAATATATTTTATTGATTGTTATTACAGTTGTCCCGTTTCTCCCCCATCATTCCCCCCACCCTGCACACCCTCTCCCACCCACATTCCCCCTTTTAGTTCATGTCCTTGTATCATAAGTTCTTTAGCTTCTACATTTCCCATACTATTCTTACCCTGCCCCTGTCTATTTTCTACCCGCCATCTATGCTACTCATTCTCTGTACCTTCCCCCGCTCTCCTCCTCCCATGCCCCTGTTGTTAACCCTCCATATGATCTCCATTTCTGTGGTTCTGTTCCTGTTCTAGCTGTTTGCTTAGTTTGCTTTTGTTTTAGGTGTGGTTCTTAATAGCTGTGAGTTTGCTGTCTTTTCATTGTCATATTTTTTATCTTCTTTTTCTTAGATAAGTCCCTTTAACATTTCATATAATAAGAGCTTGGTGATGATGAACTCCTTGAACTTGACCTTATCGGAGAAGCGCTTTATCTGTCCTTCCATTCTAAATGACAGCTTTGCTGGAAAGAGCAATTTTGGATGTAGGTCCCTGCTTTTCAAGATTTCAAATATTTCTTTCCAGCCCCTTCTTGCCTGTAAGGTCTCTTTTTTTTTTAAAATATATTTTATTGATTATGCTATTACAGTTGTCCCATTTCTCCCCCATCATTCCCCTCCACCCTACCCACCCTCTCCCACCCACATTCCCCCCTTTAGTTCATGTCCATGGGTCATAAGTTTTCTAGCTTCTACATTTCCCATACTATTCTTGCTCTCCCCCTGTCTATTTTTTTCCCATTATCTATGCTACTCATTCTCTGTACCTTTTCCCCCTCTCTCCTCCTCCCACGCCCCTGTTGCTAACCCTCCATATGATCTCCATTTCTGTGGTTCTGTTCCTGTTCTAGATGTTTGCTTAGTTTGCTTTTGTTTTAGGTGTGGTTCTTGATAGCTATGAATTTGTTGTCTTTTCACTGTCATAGTTTTATCTTCTTTTTCTTAGATAAGTCCCTTTAACATTTCATATAATAAGGGCTTGGTGATGATGAACTCCTTGAACTTGACCTTATCTGAGAAGCACTTTATCTTCCCTTCCATTCTAAATGACAGCTTTGCTGGATAGAGCAATTTTGGATGTAGGTCCCTGCTTTTCAAGATTTCAAATATTTCTTTCCAGCCCCTTCTTGCCTGTAAGGTCTCTTCTGAGAAATCAGCTGACAGTCTGATGGGAACTCCCTTGTAGGTGACTGTCCCCTTATCCCTTGCTGCTTCTAGAATTCTCTGCTTCATTTGAATCTTGGCTAATGTAATTACAATGTGCCTTGTTGTGTTCCTCCTTGGGTCCAACTTCTTTGGGACTCTCTGAGCTTCCTGGACGTCCTGGTAGTCTATTTCCTTTGCCAGATTGGGGAAGTTCTCCTTTATGATTTGTTCCAATAAGTTTTCCACTCGTTGCTGTTCTTCTTCCCCTTCTGGGACCCCTATAATTCGGATGTTGGGACGTTTAACGATGTCCCGGAAGTTCCTAAGCCTCTCATTTTTTTGAATTCTTGTTTCTTCCTTGTCTTCTGTTTGGTTGTTAGTTTCTTCCTTCTGGTCCACTCCATTGATTTGAGTCCCAGTTTTCCTTCCATCTCTATCAGTTCCCCATGCATCTTCCTTCATGTCACGGATTGTAGCCTGCATTTTTTCATCTAGTTTGTGAGCAAAATCAACCAATTCTGTGAGCATTTTGATAACCAGTGCTTTGAACTGTGCATCTGACAGGTTGGCTATCTCTTCACTGCTTAGAGGAATTGGCTCTGGGGCTTTTATTTGTTTTCCGGTTTGAGCCATTTTTGGTGGGTTTTTTTATTGTTGTTGTTTTGGTTTTAGTCTGGTCGCAGCTATTACTTAAAGGGTTGGAGCCTTAGGTGTCCCTCAGGGCGGGGCAGCCCAGTCGCTGGGTTGTGATGCTATAGGTGGGGGCGGGGTCCGAGAGGGAAGAATGGCGCCTGTTCCGCTCTCTTCTGGACTCCGGTCCCTTCTGCTGCTTCCCCTTCGCCTGGATTATCTGCGCACGCGTGCGTGCTGTTACGTAGTGAGGGGTGGAGCCTCAGGTGCTCCCCAGTATGGGGCAGCCCAGTCGCTGGGTTGTGACGCTGTATGTGGGGGCGGGGTCTGAGAGGGAACAATGGCGCCTGCTCCGCCGCTCTCTCCTGAATTCAGTCCCTTCCGCCACTTCCCCTCTGCCTGGACCGTCTGCATGCACGAATGCGGGATCCCCTGGACAGCCAGCCGCCCTGTGCGTCCTCACTGGGTCTGCACAGTTGCCCCCCTGTGCCCGGGGTCCACCAGCTGCTGCCTGTGGGCCCGGGGACCGCCAGCCACCGCCCGTGCACCTGGGAACTGCGAGCCGCTGCTACTTGCTTTCCGGCGTCCGCACCTCCACTTTTACCTACCGTGACTCCGCCCCTCTTACCGGTCTGGATGAATGGTTGTTGGACTTCCGTACAGTTCAATTTTCTATTAGTTCTGGTTGTTTTCTTGTTTCTAAATATTTGTTGTCCTTAATTTTGGTTGTGAGAGGAGGCACAGTGTGTTCGCCTACGCATCCATCTTGGCCGGAAGTCCAGGGCGAAGAGTTTTTATGCAGTCTGTGTTCTGACCCTTCAAGGCCTGGCAGGTCCATGGTATTCGCACAAACGGAATAATGTTCAGGGAACCGTTGGGATGTCTGGCATGTCTTTATTTACAAGTGGGTGAGCCATGCAAGCTGCGAGCTGCCTGCATATCTGAATGTCTTATGTTGTTGCCCTTGCTCCCCAGGGTATCCCCCAGCGTGGCACCTGATCCCTTGCCCCTCTCTCTCTAGTGAGAAGGCCCTACTTGTTTAAGTATTGGAGGGGAACAAAGCCAGGAGAGTGCCAGAACATAACATAACATAACATAACATAACATAACATAACATAACATAACAAAACATCTTACATAACATAATTCTGCACATGTGAGCCGACTTTGTCTTTCGGGAACATTTTCTCAGAACCCATCACTGGTCATCAGGCCCTTCCAAGGCTACGGGAACAGAGCTTCCCTTCATTCCCCAGACACCTGGGTGAGGAAGCCAGATTGCCTCCACTTACCCTAGAGTCCACCCCTTTGGGGTTCCCCACCATACAGTCTACATGAAGATGTACATGAAGGTGTCTTCCACAAGGTTCTCTTGGCAAGGAGGGCAGAGCCCTGCACCCATACCCATAGCAGCAGTACAGGCTAGAGCAACAAGCAAGCAAAACACAAGCATTGCCACCCAGTGGCATTCAGTGGTTAGGAACGCCCATCACCATTCAGTGGTTAGGAACGCCGACCATTCCTGTAAAGGATCGCCTGCCAGGTGTTCAGTGCCATGGGCCTCAGAGGCTAATGCCCATAAAGCTAGACTAACACTGAGGTGGACATCAGGGACATATGTACAGCATTCTGCCCCTACTAGGGCACGCAGCCCACCTTGGGATACGGTAAGCATATCTGAAGCCATAAGATTTTGCAAGGCTACTTTCCTTATTTGATACCCTTCCTCACTGAAGAAGCCTAAGGAATCATGTGTTGCATTCAGTGCACAGTCAACTTGCAAAGCCAAAGCAGTTATATCAACCTTAGTGAACAGAGAAGCAGCAGTTTGAAGAGAAAAAGCAGCTAATGGATAATACCACCAGAGGGTATGCTTTACCCAGTGTCATGCTTTAAACGCTTCCCAATTTATTGACCTGCTTACAAGAGTTTTCTAAACTGGAGCAGGCAAATAGGGCTATGCCCAAGTATAATGACAAGTCCAATGTCCAGGCAGGAAAGGCCACCCATGTGAGACACCCACCCAGAGGACTCCCGTAGGACCTGCAGCCCACGCATCATCCCGTACCTCCCCAAAATGCTCTAGAGTCTGTGTCCAGCCCACCTGGGCTTGTCCTTTGGGCTTGTGAATGCAAAGGGGAGCTGGTCAGCCAGCTCCATGGCCTCAGCTGTGAGCCACTCCAAGCCATCCCATGTGGAGTAGCTGCCTAAGGGATGGGCCGGTCAGACCACTGCTTGGCCCCATCATAGGTGTCAGTGCCGGTGGCGTTCCACAAGGGATGTTCACTGTTCCTCTAGTTTTGAAGCCAAGTCCAGCTTCAGGCAGAAGCAGGAGAGATGTGCCATGGGAGGCCAGCCGACGTGCTCAGGGGAAGCTCAGTGCTGACCCAGCATGCTGATTGGTTAGCCACTGAGGCATAGGTATGAACCCACTCCTGGAAGGTGTTAGCTGCACTCTAAGGGCAAAAAGACAGAGCAGTTATAGGCACCAGTAAAGGCAAGTCACGACCCTCAGGCAATATGCAAGCCAGCTTCTGGTCAGCTCTTAAGACAATGGCTGGTAGTGGGGGTCACCCTTGGTGTGAATATCAGAACTTTGGTGCCTCAACTGGGAGTTCAGCATCTACTTGCTATAACGGGAGAACTCATAATGAGCCGTTGGGAAATCACAAAGGTGCCACCAAGAAGCATTCCGTGGTCTGCTGGCCCTGGACATGTCACCTTTAAGACTGGGGGCCATGTCCCAACCACCCAGGGCAGCATTTGTAAGTTTCTCTCCACTCCTTGGACCCAAGGGGCAACAAAAGCCACTCCATGCATGTGGGGTGCGTTTATTCCCTGAGGTCACGTTCAAGTGCTTGTTTGCCATCCCTCCAGGCCCTCCAGAGCAGGCAACAGAATACCCCCTTGTTTTCCCATGCCTGATTTCAGCAAAGCACCCTTAGTCTGTACTGGCATCTGAATCTCCAGGAGCCATACATAGACTGCTGCCCTCAGGGAACTCAGCTCCTTCCCCCCACCCACCCATTTCCCCTGAATAGCTAACTATGAGAGGGGAGAGGGATTGCATCAGCTCAGCTGCTCAGAGTCTTTTTACCAGGGCCCAGAGTGAAACCTTCAGTGCTTTGTTACTTCTCTGCCTCAGTGTTCCTGGAACTTTGCAGAATCAGGGAAGTGCAGTCTCCTCTTCTTCAGCGCTCAGCGCCTTTGCTCCCTCTCCTGGCTCTGAGAATTTCACTGCCTTGAGTAGAAGTGTAGTCTCTTTCTCAGTCACAGCTTGCAAAGCTGAAAGAAACACCCAGTGCATGGTCTCCACAGCTGCTCTGGCACTGGGCTTTTCTAGGGTCTTCCCCACCACCCACAGGGCTTTTGCCACTGTGTCCGTGCACCTCTGACACAGGCCAGTCATGGGGTGGGAGGCCAAGCTTCCAGGAGCCTGGCCACCGAATACTACCTGCTGCTGACTGGCCAATCCTAGCTCCCCTCCAGGGCTGCTGGCTCCATAGCATTCTGTGAGGGAATGCTGACAACTACGCCAATTTTGTTATGACCCCTTAAATGCTGGGCAAGTCCATGGTATCTGCGTAGACAGCATAATATTCACGGAGCCACTGAGATGTGGGGCATGCCTTTACTCACGGGTGGGTTAGCCATGCAAGTTGTAAGCTGCATGTCTATCTGCAAATGTCCTGTCATGGCCCTTGCTCCCCAGCGTGGCTCTCCTTGTGACACCTGCTCCCTTGAGTGTCTTTCCCTGGTGAGAAGCCCCTACTTGTTTAGTACTGGAGGGGAACAAAACCAGAAAAATGCGAGAACACTACATAGCATAATTGTGTGCCTGAGAGCCCACTTCATGTTAATGGAACAGTTGATTGGATCCAGTCTCAAGGCTATGAGAATACTGGTTATCAGGCCCCTCCGAGGCTGTGTGAACACTGCTTCCCTTCATTACCCAGATACCTGGCTGAGTAAGCCAGACTGCCTCCACTTACCCTACACCATCCTACTAGGCTCCGGACGTGCCACCAAGCTCCTGGGCTTCTTGGTCCCTACTTGGGTAGTCAGGCTGGCTCAAAACTTGTGGTCACACAATTTCAGACTAGGTCTCCACCTCAAACTTTCTAACTTGTGTGTATCAACAACTTCTGAGCATGGTGTTAACACACTCCCTCCCCTTTCTTCCTGGCATGACCCCTAAGTCTGGATGTTGAATACATGCCAGTGGGGCTCCCACCTTTTTGAAGGAGCAGAGAGGTACTCTGACACTACCTCCATTTCCCTTTCCCTTCTGTTCCTGTCACCCCCACCCAGAATCTAAGGAGACTGTGCAGTTTTCAGGAGCTGACTGTTGAGGAATCTCCAGACTGCACACTGTGTATGTGGTTCCAGGGTTTCCACCAATGTGCTAATTTAAAGTGCGTTAATTCCTCATGTATTCCACAAACCTTGCATTAAACTTCTCCTCTAGGCTAGGAACAAGGGATAAAAGATGCTATAAGCAGATCTCACTGCAACCTCGTGGAAAAAACACAAATTCTTGAGAATCCAACGGGGAATTGCAGTGTTGTGAGAAGTGCAATGGAGGGAGTGAAGTGTGCACCCAACTCACCTGGGGGACAGAGGAAGTGGAAACAGATTGTGCAAAGTGAAAGTCACCCAAAAAAACATGACTGAAAGGACAAACTTGTCTGGAGGCCCGAGTGGGATTCATGGGCAGTGTTACAGGGAGAGCCTTTAAAGAGAAAATACATCAGAAAATAAAGTGGGAGCATGTTACCCATGACAGGAGCCAAGTCTCTTCCGGAGGAGCACAGGCTCTCCTTTTGGACACCCCTCGGAGCTGATGCTGTTTCTAATGTGCTATGAGCAGCAGCTGGGTGACCATCTAAATGGTAGTTGGCACTAATTGACCCATGCTGGGTTTCATTAGATGGTGCTGATCCCCTTTGCCAGAGCAGCCTGACTGCCATAGGTTATTGATTATAATGCCACATCACAGACTCTGGTATGAAAGTTACCTATCTTTTGCTGATGGCATGAATAGTTTGTGCCACAGCAATGATAGCCTTGATGCCTGGAGCTCAACAACATAACGCTCTTTCCCCCAATCTGAATGGATGACCATGCTGAGCAGGATGAGTTTATGCCCCTGTCTCTCTGTGAGAATATGTGCTGCTTTGAAAAGTCATTATTGCTGCTGCAGAGTCGTAAGGACTCCATTTCCTTGCTCTGAAACTTTCTAAAAACCGAGTCTCTTCTGTCTGGTTGTTGTGTAGCCTGGTGTTCCAGGACCAGATGACCCTGCCTAGAAAAGTCCCTTCTAGTGCAGTAGCATTCTCTGCCTGGTTTGCCTGCAAGGGTGCCTTTCCAGTGAGCTGGAGTGGCTTTGCAGGATTGTTTATAGTGGCTGAGTCCTGGCCGAGGTGGCAGAGGGCCAGGTTTCAGTGACGTCAGGCCAGTACATAGGAGTGGGAAGAGCACACTGACTTCCTGCAGTCTCTGGTATTTATCCAAGCCCCTGCAGAAGCACCTTCTCTTGCCTCGAGAATGGCCCCTTGATGGGAGTTTGCCTGAAGGTCTGGGACCTGCATGAGAGAAGTGGCTGAAGAAAAAGCTTTCTTGCTAATCTCAGGCACCTTCCAGGCTTCTGTCATTGGCTTACACATGTAGTTTCTAGAAAGAGTTCATTATTCGGGTTTGCGCATTCTGTGTCGCATGGCCAGCTGAAAGGGAAAGAACAGTTAATGCTATTTCAATGTGGAAGAAATGAAAGAATTCAGAGAACAATCAGATTATTTTAGGATATTTCTTACTTGCCCTGAATGGATGGTCCAGGGGTCAAGAACTCTGATGACGTTTCCCCCCAGCACTTTCCAGCCTTATTAAGGACTTAAATTTTTTGCTCATGAAATGGAAAGCAAACAAAAGCCCTTTCATTGCACATTGTAGCCCACCTGCATTTCATATTTTCATCAAACATAAGCCCTTTCATTGCACGGTATAGCCTACCTGGACTTCATTTTTTCATCCCTTTTCATGTTCTATCCTGCATTTGAACTTCTTTGCGTCGTCACCAGGTATTGTGTATCTTTTTTATTTGTAAATTAATTTTTAGAGAGGGGGTAAGGAGGGGGAAGGAGACAGACAGGAACATCAGTGTGTACTTGTCTCTATGTGCACCCAAGGGGCACTTGGCCCAAATTCAGCCACATGCCCTGACTGGGAATCAAACCAGCAACCTTTTGGTTCACAGGCCGGCACTCAGTCCACTGAGCCACACCAGCCAGGGCCATTTGTTCAGTTCACACTGAGCCTCAGAACAGTGCTATGAACTTTGTAAGAGATAAGGTGGGGAAAAGAGATTAGGCAAAATACTTAATTAGCCAATTTAATTATTGCTGCTTGCACTGATTAAAAAAGAAGAAAGGAAAGAAAAAACAAGTTATGGTTAAAAGAAGGTTAAGATTAGTGTCTTAAATAAGACTAATCCTCATGACTTGATCTACCCTTCCCCTGTCTGAGCCCCATGGAGGGCTTAGTGAGTAAGGTTTTGTGCCTCAGTGTTCTCACCTTTAAAATGGGTATTTGAGTATATTGTTTTAGTCATTCATTTACTCAGCACTTATTTCATTTTTTCAATTTATTCATATATTCAGCATTTATTTCATGTCCAGGTGCTGGGAATCAGTGATGTCTTTTCAAAGCTCCTCTGTTCTTGAGAGGCTGAGAGTTTACCAGATTACCCCCAAAGGGTCCCTATTTCTTTCCCATGGTTTGGTTTCCTACATATTTGATGACCTCATACTATATTCCAAGCATTCTTCTAAGCAGCACAGGAGGGAGAAAGAGCAGGAGGCAGAGGAAGGGGGGAAGGAGACAAAATACCATAACCTCAGAAACTTGCTGGAGAGAGAGAGAGATTTAAAAAAATATGGAGGAGCTCATGAATGGTGATAGCATAGAATGTCATGACCTAAAGGAATTGCATGGAGGTGGACATGCCATCACCTGGCAAGTTATCCCTGGCAGAGAGCCAAGCATGCACAAAGCCCTGAAACAAGGGGCCAAGCACCTTTGAGGAATAGCAAGGAGGCCAGAGAGGCCTGAACAGGGTGTTGGGGGGTGAGATTAGATGAGACAGGAACATGAAGGGTCAGCGCATGACGGCTCCTGTGAGGACATTGACTTTCACTGGAAGGTAAAAGGAAGTCCACTGGAGATTCTGAGCAGAAAATGAAATAATTCCACTTAATTTAAAGGAAAGGCAAGCACAGAATGAAAGAACCTAGTTAGGAGATGACTGCAAAAATCCAAGTAAGCCCTGGCTGGGTTTCTTGGTTGATTGGAGCATCCTCCCAAACACCAAAAGGGTGCGAGTTCGATCCCAGGTCAGTGCTCATGCTGAGAACAACTGATTGATGTTTCTCTCACATCAGTTCTCTCTCTCTCTCTCTCTCTCTCTCTCTCTCTCTCTCTCCCCCCTCCCCCTCCCCTTCCCCCTCTGCCTCTTTATTTCTCTCAAATCAATGGACATATAGTCAAGTGAGGATTAAGAAAACAAATCCAGACAACAGATAATCGTGCTTTGGACACTGATGGAGACAGTCACGATGGAGTTGGGAGGAAATGGTTGGATGTTGAGCTTGTCTATGTGCCGGAAACTCTTTATATGGTGGCATACATTCATGTAGCAGTTACCAAACTGCACTATGAATACTTGCTTCAATAAAGAGGAGCAAGTGCTATGTAAGAGCAGTGACTTTGTTCTTCCTCTTTGTGCCTAAGCAGAGTGCTCCTCAGCCCTGTAGTAGGTGCTTATTAAACACTGTTGGAAAAATGGATGAATTTAGGACAGAATGGAGAGCTCAGAAATAGAAGCAGCACAAATATAGTCAACTGATCTTGAAAAAAGATCAGACATAATTCTCTAGAGAGGGTAGCCTCTTCTACAAATGCTGCTGGAAGAGTTGGACCTTCCCGCCACAAAAAATAGTTGAAACATTTTGTATCTTTCACAAAAGTCAACTCAAAGTGGATCATGGACCTCAAGATAAAACACAATACTATAAACTTCTAGAAGAAACTATAGGAGAAAGGTCCTTTGGGCTTGGTGATGAGTGTTTAAATACAACATCAAAAGCATAATCAATGAAAAAAAATTCTGGTAAAGTAGAGTTCATTGAAAGGAAAAAGTTCAGCAAAATCCCATTGCATAAAGACAACAATATGACAGAGAAGCAGAAGCAGCTGTCCAATGAGGGATGGCAACAAGTGCCACCTGGAGCACGGAAGTTCTCCAAGGAGACCTCTCCCTTGCACCTCGGAAGAGCCAACTTCAAGCCACAGCAGCTGCCCCTAAGACCCTTTGGCAGTCATGAAGAGCAAGGTGGCAAAGAATGTTTCAATCAATTAATTCTGTTGCTTCCACTGGGGCTGCTCCTCCCCCTGCTTGGTGGTGCCGATTCTTATCCTTGCCTGTGTATGCCCATCCTGGGAATTACGAGGTGTCACAAGAGTGGGGCTGACTCCACTCTTGTAAACACCTCTCTTCGTGGGATATGGCGGGGACAGGGCAGCAGAGAACAACATCAATGCTCACTCACTGGAAATGGAAATTTGTAGATTCTTCTTTTTTTTTTTTTGTCTTGAAATGTTAGCATCAAGCCTGGTCAATAGGTTATGGCAGAGAGACAAATGGTTTTTAGAACATGTTATACACTCAGACACATTTGGTAGACATTTTGAAAAGTGAAAAATATTTGATAAAAATATATTTAAAATAGTTGTGTCACCTCCAAACACAGAAGGCAACCGCCATAATCTGTGTCAGTCAGGCTCCAGTGAAGAGACAGAAATGACGTCAGTTATTTAAACAGAGTGAATGGAATAATGTATTGTTAACTAAGTGTTCTAGAACTGAAATACCAAAAAAAAAAAAAGAAAAGGAACGCAAGCATTCACAAAGAAGAAGCAATTGCCATGCTAAGGCTTAGGCACATAAGGAAGAGGTGAAAATCACTGAAGTAATGGAGCCTTTGAGGAACTCATGGAACCTGGAGACAGGCCTGGGTGGCTCTCAGGGAGCCTGCTGAGGCGGGTGAGTGTTGGGGAAATGGTCAACTGAATCCCCATGCTGCTACCGAAGCGAGAATGCCACACCAGACGGAAGAGTGAGCCTCGGGGTTTGCTGAGAGCAAGAAAACTGGGAGGACTGAGTGTCTACCTCTGCCAACTCTCCAGGGTCCCTCTGACACCCATGAGCACCCATGACTCCCTATCAGGGAGTCCAGTGGCAAAGCAGAAATGTGGCTTCCAGAGCACCCATGGCCTTATGACAAAACAAACAGGAAGCAGGTGTGAGGCCAAGAGAAAACCACCTTATGAGGGATCCTTCTCCCAAGGACCACTGATGAAATGGAGGAAAGTTTTGTAAGCAGAGAAAAGAATGTTAAAAAATAAACTTCAAAAGTTAAATAGGCTGAACCTTCCTCCTGAGACCTGTCATATCTTTCAAAACACCTTTGGAAAACTATTGTTCCCTGACAAGGCCGATGGAAAGCAGTCTGACATCTTCGCTGATTCCAAATGTGTGAGGAAAGGATCCATTCAGGTCCACTGTGCTGCACGTGGGGGGCCGCATAAGGTCACCTCAGTCAAAGGGAGAAGATGAAGTACATACAAACCTCCTGGGCTTCGATTCCTTGATCTTCCTGTGATACGATCCTTGAAGTGCAGGCCATCGTTATTTTTGTCCAAGAAAGATGGAAAAGGAGCTGGAAGTACACAGTTAGCAAACTAGTGGGACGAAAGTGCTTTTCTGGGTACCACTGTCTTAAATAGAAGACTAGCTCTGTGTATTCTGAGACAGGTTAATCATGCGGGATTTTCCCATAAGACACTCACCCAGTCCATCTGCTGCAAGAGCTGTTGGCCAACATTTGATTGCTTATGAAGAACCATTTGGTCTGGTTTTGTGAAAAAGAAGCCCAAGAAGATGGGTCTTGGTACCAGCCAGGGCTGAGGCTGGGAATTCAGTCCACCTCTGTCAATTTTTTCCCCTTCCACATCCTGATAAATGGGAGAAGCCAACTGGCTTCCAGGTGAGAGTCATCACTGAGTCCTCCTAGGCTGGGCCCTGTGCTTGACTGGGAAGAAGAAAACTGCACTGGGGCACTCTTTGTCCCCAGGGAGTCCTAGAATTTAGATGAGGACATAGGGAGGTACATAAAAATACAGCATATGTGACATTGTTGGGATTGAAGTGCTAACTGGGTGAGTCACTAAGTCACTGCCAGGAAGAGCCAGTGACCAAGAAGCCTGGTCAGGGAGGACTGCACACAGGTGGGGCTTACCCTGGGCCTGGCAGGATAGGTTAGACCTAGGGGTCAGAAAGAACAAGGAATGGTGAAATAGAGTGCGGAAGCAGGAATAGCCATGGTGGATTAAGGCACCCTAAACCCCTTAATTTGCATGGACTGAATGTTTCCTCTAAGGTAGAGTGGAAAAAACAATATTTTGAGAGGTGATCATGGTTACTGCGGCCTTAGAAATAAAACTCATGGAATTCTGGAGTTTTCTTCTTTTATGAAAATCTAAAAGACCACCATTGCAGTCTTGAATTTCCAGCTGGAAAAAAGAAATCTGTGTGCAATCATAGTTCTTCTCCTTTTTCAATCAGTCAACTATAGAGTGATCGGTAACCACCGCCAGAAGCTTCCATGCAGGGCCCTGGGTGAGGGGTTCCAGAGTCTACGAAGGATTTTAGGGTGAGTGCTCTTTGGAGAGAGTGGACTTGAAGAAGATCAGCAATCAAATGCAAAGCAGTGGTCGTTCACCTAGAAATCCTGGGTTAAGACAGTGCCGCCTGCTGGGTTTCAAGGACTGAAATGTGGGGAATATGTTTGGAATATGGCAGTGATGTGCCCAGCCAGAAATGGGAGTTCAGTAACAAAAAAAGGAAGCAATGAAGAAAAATGAATATCAGGGACAACTAATAGTCAGTGAGATAGTGACCCAAAATTTGACATAAAATATCTGATTGAACATTTAAGCGAGGTATTCCATGAAACAGGAATGGAAGGTGAGAGAGTGAGGGTGGAATCCAAGTTGACCGAGAGGAATTCTGCCTGCAAGAGTGGCAGAGGGATGATGCAGTTGATCAAATGAGGAAATGGGAGATGGAAGTAAAGAGGAACATAATAGATTTTATTTTAAGCTGGCTGGGATCACTTTTCTCTGTCATTGGGGATTAGCTACATCTTTTCACTTTCCTTCTAATTGTCTCCTAGCCTCTGGGAGATTGGACAGAATGAAGAATGAATGAAGAGGGTGGTCATAGAGGAACTTGCTTTCCAAGATTATGTAGGACTAGGGAGTAGAAATGCAAACAAGTCCAAGACATTGGTGTTCTAAACCCAAGTGGCACACGCTAAAACTATTGATAAGGATTGGAATAATTGGACTGGAGGTCTATACTAGCTTCTTGTAAAAAAGCTGAGGCTCTGGGGCCATGCCTGGGAAATAGGTGGGGCGCATCAAATAGCAAGGAGAGCATGGAAGTGGCCCTGTAGGCCTACGGTTGTCTAACCAACACCTCTGCAGGGAGTGGCTGTGAGAACCAGGTCCAGGGGCCTCCTGCCTGGGTCAGCGGTCCTCCACAAGATTATTGAACTCCCTGTACTTGAGCCGGAATGGCAAGATAGCCAATATTTCTTGGGGGTGTTCGGGTTCCAATTTTGCATTGCTTCCCCACCCTCAGCTCTTCTCTCTGCTAAGTGTTCCTTTTGCTGGCCTTGTATTTCCATGTTTTTTTTCCCCCTTCACAGTTCATCTCTCAGCATTTCCTGCCCTATCATGACCCCCAATACACTCATAACCAGTTACTGTCAGGTGACCATGGTCAGTAACTGGTAGCTAGACCTACCAGTCTTAAAGGGCCCCAGAGCTCATTTACCTCAATAACTTTTAAAAATATTGTGGAGGCTAGAAACCCATTAAAGTGTAAATATATGAAGCCAGAAAGATGACATAATTTTTTTTCATTTTTTTCAAACTTAAAAATAATTAGAAAGAAACCACAAAGTCCAGAGGAAACCTGGCAAACAGCCACTGTCATAGAGTGAGCATGTGCTTAATAACTCTTCCCTGTGGATGTGGTGGGAAAAATTACCTGAGAAAAAATGTGTTTTTTCAATATGTCTATTATAAATAGAAACAATTCTTGAGTTAAGATGAGTTAGTACACAACATTGCCTTCTTTTTCCTAAATTTTCTGTCATTATTACCATAACTTAGAAGATCTTTTGCTCTTCCGGTGACCACTGCAGAGATTCTTCATCTATATGTCTAATTCAGTGCCCCGGGCCCTCTAATTCACCTTCTTATTAAATTTCTCTCTAAAATTCAGCCTTTCTGCCAAGTGGTTAATTGCCTCTAATGTAATATGGTAGGTCTCCCACCTATTGTTACTTAAATAAAATATTTTGGAATGATTTGGAAAGTTTGTTTTCCTCCAATTTAGTGGTTTCGTACAATGAATCTAATTCAAGGAGATTGTAGATATGAAGAAAAGGAAAGTGGCAGAAAAAAGGAGGAGTCCTTAAAACTCTGACAGATTATATATGAGGATGATTTTTTTTTTAAAAAATTTTAAAGCCCAAATTATGTAAAAGGCACCCACTGCCATGTTTGAGAGCTACTAACAACAGAGCACACACAGAGGCAGTGAGTGCGGGCACTCACTTGGGGAAAAGTCTGGTGAGAAAGATGGAGTTCTGTGATCCTACCACCAGCCTCTCTGGGTGTCATGCTCTATGTGTCTGTCCCATTGCTCTTCCACTACCTTGCACACAAGAGATACATCGTCTGAGGCTGGTCACCTCACCATGGCTTCCCTACTCGGGTTTCCAAGTTGTCACTAGTCTTCAGGGTCAGGACAGAGAGAGAAGGGATTGTCCCTCTGAACAGAACTCAGGTCCCAATTTTCTGAGTGTGGTTTAAATGTGCTACTCATTCTGTGAATGATCATTTCTATGAAAAATATGCAAATAAATATTCACAGTGACTGACCCAATGGTCTATTTTTTATTTTTATTTTTGTAACTTTTAAAAAATTGTTGTTCAAGTAAAATTGTGTCTATTTCCACCCAGCACCGATGCTCTATTTTTTAAAAGCACCATTCTGGGGAGGTGGGGTATAGATTTTAGGATATCGTGTGAGATGCAGAAAAAATATTCCCTATTCAGAATCTCAACTTTTCATCTCCAAAGCGATAAAGAAAACTACAGAATTAAATCATATTGTTACAGTAGAAAATAAAGATGCTCCAAAAGGCATTTGATTTTTGAATTGTAGCTATTAGAATTGGAAGTACTTGATGTTTAGGCAAAATCACAAAAGGCAGAATATAGACTAACTGTAGCTGTTCATCAAGAGGCATTAGTAAAGTATGTATTTTCTGCATCCTTCCACTGTTTAACTTAGGTTTCAGATAGGTGCCCATTGCCAATTTAAGCAGAATTGCTTTTCATGGCAGAGAAAGGAAGGTCATTAAGCAAATGGATTTCGAGTGTCTCCCTTGCTCAGGTAGCAGGCCAAACTCAAAGAAAGTGTAGGCATAGAGAGTATAGTAGCTGACTAACAAAAAATGTAAAAGAAATAGCAAAGAACAGATCTTGCAATTGCATCAAGAAGGTTGTGGCTGAAATAGCAGAGTTTCCAACTGGAAGTTACTTTAGAAAAGAATGATGTATTTTTTGATGTGAGAAAAAGTCCAAGATTGGTTCTGAGGCTTAACAGAGTTATGAGAGACCCATCTTTCTGATGGGGCTTCCTATGTTTTGGAAATGCTCTATCTGTTTTGGTCACAGAATCGGTTACTGCAGGTGGTCATCATAACCAGTCCTGGCAAAAGAGAATGGTGTGACCATATGGCTTATGCTAACTACATTCCTTCCCCGGTAAGAGAGTCATGTTTCTTAAGCAAATGCGGCCCAACATCTGGACACAAAGTGGGTTTCTAATGACAAGAAAGTAGAAGTGGCAGTTGGGTAGGTGATCAGCCATCTCTACCACGGGAACCAAAATTTTCTGTCTGAGGATAATAATAAAAACATTTGACTGAATTGAGTTAAAAAATAAGTATCCATTGACTTGAATCTAGGTCACATTTGGGAAATCAGTGTGATTCTTCAAAAGCAACACATTCTCTCCTTCAAAGAGTTTTGACCACCTCAAGGAAGGAACACATCTAATTTTGTTATATATGTTGGATAAGATTTAGGAGACTAACTTGGGCTTCTGGTTTTCATGACAACAGATTGGTAAGTGGAATGTGAAGTAAATCTCAGAAAGGACTGGTTTTAAATTCTAGGAATGACAGATCTCTTCCATTACAATATCTTATATGCACCAGGGCCAGGTGGCTCCGTTGGTTGGAGCATTATCCAGTTAACCAAAAGGTTGCAGGTTTGATTCCTGGTCAGGGCATATACCAAGGTTGAGGTTTTGATCCCCTGTTGGGGTGCATATGGGAGGCAACTGATGGATATTTGTCTCTTACATCAACATCTCTCTCTCTTTCCCCCCTTCCTCTCTCTCTAAAATCAATAACAACATAATCCTTGGGTCAAGATGAACAGTTTTCTATGAAAGAAAAAAGTTAAATGCACATCTATCCTCATCTGGTAGATCCATATGGAGGGAGGCCCTGATGGTTTCCTAGGAATGTCCAACGTCTCAAAACACTAAGGTGGCTCATCTGTCTGCTGCAATCATAGCTGTTTCAGAAGGAAACAGTCTGTGCACTCCCTGAACCTGTTCAGAATTCACAGCATGGCACCTCTTAGCCTCCCAACATGTCTGTGATTCTAAGGACAATGCCCGCAGCCCTCTGGGTAGGCATGGGATACAGGCTGCCCATAAATGGCACAGAGGAGAACAAGTGCTGTGGGCTAGCACAGAACACCCTCATGACCCTCTGCTGGCCCAGGTCCAAGAAGATGACCCATAAAACCACCAGCAATTGGTGTCCAGGACAAGCAACACCCTCATATGAACTTCCCAAGGTCTAGCAGGAAGGGGTTGCATCCAGCCAGGAAATGCTCCGTTAGGTTACACGCCTATGATTTCAATGTCAAAAGGATCTGTTCCCATTTAAGACCCGACACTGGAGAAATGGTTGATGGGTAGAGAAATGAGTGTCTTGTAGCCCAATGCTTACGATATATTTTTCTTAGACAATCAGTGGTATGAGTAGAAGTTCTACTTTAGCGGAACCAAACTTCACTGCCATTGAAACATATTATAAGCTAAATTACTTTTCTGGACCTGAATTTAGGCACAATTTACAATGTTGTTTCTCTACAGAAAAATATTCTAGGTTCCAAATGACCAATTTTTATACAAACTTCAGCAATACGATTCACTCCTAATTGCTGCAATAGTTGTTTTTCTTTGGGTAATCTTAAAAAGCCAAAGACCACCACCACCAACAACAAAGAAACCCCCACAAAAATCTGTGGAAGTTCATTTGTAACATCAGCAATTGAATGATACGTACAAATCTATAATGATGAAACTCACAAAATAAGAATTAATAGTATTGAGAGTGATGAGAATATTGTAGGACAGACCTGAATCTGCAATGAATGTGTTCTGTTAGGCAAAGGGGTTTATCTAACAATTTTAGGCTGCAATCTTTTTAATTGTGTTCAAGTATCTGTAGAGACTAGCCAACATTTTATTGACTACAAAATCATACACCTAGTTAAATATGAATTAATTTAATGGATGTGAAAGCCTCAGGAGATTCTTACCAGTATGCCCAGTATTACCAGAGGAATCTGAGGTATAGTGAATTCAATTACCCAAGGTCACATGGGAGTCCAAGCATTTTAACACCTGAATTTCACTTTTAATATCTACATTTATACTAAACTTTCATATTCAGAGCCTCACAAACTCTGTAGATTTTGCAAAGTTTTCCAATAGAGACTCTTTAAAAGGATTTCATTAAAGTAAATAATGTTTAGACTCTAACTTAATAATACTTTTAGAAGTTGAAATTTATTCTAATCTCATTTTATATTTTTGAAAATTTAATAGCATAAGTCAGATGGCAGCATCCCACACTTCAGACATCTGCATTGCACAGAGTGAGTAGAAATACAGCTCTGGCCAAGTAGCTCAGTTGGTTAGAGCATTGACCCAATACACCGAAGTTGTGGGTTCAATTCCCAATCAGGGCATATACCTAGGTTGTGGTTTCAATTACTGGTTGGGGCGCATACAGGAGACAACTGATTAATACTTCTCTGTCTCTCTCCCCCTTTCTCTTGCTCTAAAAGCAATACACATATACTAGGGAGAGGATTAAGGAATGAAAATAAATACATTTGTTAATGTGAAACAAAAAAGTCCATGATTCTTTCTCTCCCTTTCTCACTCTCTCTAGAATTAATGAATTTTAAAATGTTTAAAGTCTTTTCTAAAAATGGAAATGCTTCCATCACCTGAATAGCTGTCCTATGAAGACTCTTCTGGAACTGCCAGCATGTAGAGAGGCGCAAGATGGGGGGCTCTGTATTCCCAAAGCTGAGGTTGAAATAGTTCACCTCTATGAGCCTATTTCATCTTTTCTCCAGGGAAGATAATCTCCATGTTGCAAGATTGTTGAGATACATTGTTATAGTTAGGATCATAGTATCTCCAGACATAGGAGTCAGTTCTACTTGTGTCTCTTAATCCCAGCCTATAAAACGCAGAACCTAATGTCTCCATTAGATCCAAAGGTGAAAGGTTTGAGCAAAAATGCAAAAACGCTTTGGAAGATGTATATAATTTCCACACAATGTTTTAAGTAGTTGATCCCTAGCTCAGGGGAGTGGTAGCATCAGATACCCATGTGTTCCCAGAGGTAGGATGCAAGCTTGAGGTCCTTAGACTTTTCTAAGTAAGATGGTTGTCGTGAAGCACTTCCAGCTGTTCTCTGTGGTCAGGGAACCTCACATAAAGCCCTTCCTCTATGCTATGACACGAAACCAAGTGGCTGGAAGAGCAGAGCTCAACTATCCTCAACTACCAACTCCAGGACATAACATCTCCTTTCTCAACCACAAGACAGAAATATGAACTCTAAGGCAATGACTAGTACAAGTTCTGACTTAAAATGATTGGTCATAGTTTATTTCCCATTATATTATTTTCAAGACATACTGACATAGCCTGAATGACTTTGGAAGAACTTGGAAATTGTATGATTGATGTTCTGTCATGCTGTGAGCAGTTAGACGTCTTTGAGGACTCAAACCAATGGGAAGCAGCAGCCCATGTCTCCCCTCCCAGAGTGGGGGAATCCCTGGAAAGATGTGCCCTGACTTTGTCTCAGGTCCAAACAAATCTGTGCAAATGACAGTTCCAACAAAATGGGTTGGTGTCAAATGAGAAAAACCACAAAGAAATCTCAGAGAAGGTGAGTTTGTGCAGGGGTGACTCTTAGGAATTCTGACTATATTGAAATGTTGGGTTTTCTTTCCTTCTTATTGAAGATTCAGCCCCTTAGGACTCTTGATTATTCCCCAAACAGAGAACCATCTCAGTTCCTACAGAATATTTAAGCGAAAAACATGGTCTAAGCCAAGCGCACATTGTATGGAGGAGAATTGGATTGCTAGACCTCTATGGACTTGGTCTACTTCCCCCTCGATTTGTCAGCTGTGTTTGTATTTGTGACTCCACTGCTTATATCAGAACCGGGACTGTAGCATATTTACTTTTCATCTTATATGAAGAAAAAGGAACTCAGTTCCTAGTCTGTGAGTGTTGTTAGCTGGAGGAAAAGAATAATGTCCTGGCTGTTTGTTTATAAGGCTGTGAACTTGAAAGTAGAAGACATGCCAAGTATTCCCTTTAACAAGGAAGGAGCAGCAGCTACAGTCCACCCCGGAAAAGAAGAAGAGGTTTTCCAAGTCCCACAGAACTACTCAGCCAGACCTACTGAGTGCAATCTTCCAATAACTGGGGACAGCCAATAAAGCTGATGGCCTGCTCCCAGCACTGTGTGCTTGGGCCACGCCCTTGAACACATGGCAGCCTTGGGATGGCTGATGACATGGATATCATTGCATCACACCAGAATCCTGAGCAACTGAAGAAGCAAGAAGAAAGCAAGGATATTGACTTTCAGTACATGAATACTAAGTAGTTTCATATTACTGAAGCATTAGACAAGAATCCAGTCCACCTTACAGAGGACGGTTTTAAACAATATACGAGAGTACTGGTCAAGTTGTCTATATCAGTCTGAACTGAAAGCCAAGAGCAAATCATCTTTTACTAACTCATGTCCTGGAAACATTTGATTCCCTGATTCAAGGACAAAAGGACTTGCTGCAGAATTGTTAGATTTGATATGGCTCATAATGCCTGCATCTTTTCAAAACCCTGTCATTGATGTGAGCTCGATAATACCATATACCTGCATCCTCGCTGATATGATTCAATGGGGACACACAATGTGTGGATGCTGCCTGGATGTGGCATGTTCCACATGATTTTTATGACCCACATTCCCAACCGCCTTTTACTCTAATGGAGCATGTTCCCCACGTCTATGGGTATCGCTTGGTGGAACAGTTTTTCTTTGGTAAGAGGTTGTTGCAATTGGCAACAAGTGGTCCCAGTGTTCATAATGCATTTATGTTTAGGAATCATTTTTACAGAAACAGAGGTAAGTTTTACGAGAACAAAATGCCTTGTTTTTAATACAACATCAAAATTAGGGGGAATGCACACCAAATTGGCCCTTTCAAAGAACCCATCACCATAACAGAACATTTGATATATTACATCTTGAGGAGCTGGCAACCAGGCTGTCATAGTGTATATTTGAGCATGCTTTCCTTAAAAGCATCGAACATGGCTTTCCTTCATTTGACTCAGCTCTAAGAAGTGCTCTAAAACTACTTCATGTCTAGTGCAAGGAATAGTATGTAGGAAATAACACAAGACAAGTTTACATTTTCCTGGGAGCAGTTAAGTGGACGTATAAATTGTTTTGCATTTTCAAAATACAGACACACACAGAGAACAGACAATGCCTGCCTCTCAAGTGCAATACTTCCAAAAGTCTTTCTACACTACTATGCACAGTACTGAGGAGGGACATCAATAAGAAATAGGTAGGTGATCAGGACTTCCAAACTTTCCTAATACTTCCAACGGGAGGTCTAAAGAGTATGGTACATTTAGATTTCTGAGAAATTGCTTTCTTCCTACTGATAATGTGTCCCTGAGTAAAGACAAGCCCCTGTGGGCACCCTGTTTTCCACCCAACTGCGGCCACCTGACAAGGGCCCTAACACACAAGGTCTCTTCTATTGGATGCTACAGCTCTCACGGGACTCGGTGCCAGCTTCCGAGCTGGGCGCGGGGCAGCCTCGCTTGGACTTCAGGCTCTCGCTGAGGCTGCCAGCCCATTGTCTCTTACGGAGCTTACTGGCCAAGAGAGGTCTTGCTGAGGGGTCTTGGAGGATGGTGCCTGAATCCGAGGGGCTTTGCTGAGCAACCTTAACCTGCAAAACAAACAGCTTTGTAAGAGGCTTCGATCACATTCACATTCCTACAGCGAGTTTGTCATCAAACTTGAAGTCAGAGTCTTCTTCCCCAGGTGTTGTACACAGTGTTACCCTTTCTTCTTACCTGAGGACAGGTCCCACCTAAGAGCTAGCAAGAAATCTGTCACGACTCCTGACAAGGCACCTTGCAAACCTTCCTTGACACCTCTGATGGCCAGAGACCTCCTCCCAAGACCAGTGTGATACTGTCAGACCAGAGGGAAGCTCTTTCCGGGCAAAGGCTTGGCCTCTATACCTTTGTGTCCCCTGACTACCTAGCAAACATTTAACGTACACCTAAGAGAGAATCCAACCCAGCTTCCATTTATCTTACTGGAGCCACCACTGTCATTCAAATGAATATAAACCAAATGAGTGACACCACCTTTGTAGGATGTAAGCCTTCTTTACAATATTGAAAAAACCTGCTACCTGTCTTCATGTAACATTTTAATCATGCTCAGGTCATCTTTGTGTGCTTTCAGGGTCAGATCTGCATAATAGCAGAAGGGCAGCAATCTACTCCAAAAGCCAGGGGGTAGTACATCCGCTTTCTCATGGCCTGCCTTTAAGGAGAAAGAAGGAACTCAGAAAATGTAAGGCTTGAAGAAGCAGATGAGGGACTTCTGGCCAAGATGGAGGCGTAGGTGGATGCACTGTGCCTCCTCGCACATCCAAAATTAAGGAAAACAGAGTTTTAGAAATAAGAAAACAACCAGAACTGATAGAAAATTTGAACTGTACAGAAGTCCAACAACCATCCATCCAGATTGGTAAGAGGGGCGATTCATCGCAGGAAAAAGTGGTCGTTGGCAGACCCAGGCATGCAGGCAGCAGCAGCTGGCAGATCTGAGGCATGCAGGTGGTGGCTAGTGGACCCGGTGATCGGAGTGGCAACGGTGCAGACCCAGTGAGGCCATGCAAGGCAGCTGGCTGACCAGGTGGTCCCACACTTGGGAAAAGATAACCCAGGCGAAGGGGAAGGAGCGGAAGTGACTGGAATTCCAGATAGAACAGAGCAAGCCCATTGTTCCCTCTCGGACCCCGCACCCACATCCAGCATCACTACCCAGCAACTGGGCTGCTCCACCCTGGGGAACACCTAAGGCTCCGCCCCTCCCTACCTAACAGCTGCCACCAGACCAAGAAAAAAAAAGAAAACGACAAAAAAAAAAAACAAAAAAACCCCCAAACAAACAAAAACCAAAAATGGCTCAAATAGGAGAACAAATCAAAGCTCCACAGACAATTTATCTAGGCAACAAGAGATAGCCAACCTATGAGATACACAGTTCAAAGCTCTGGTGATCAGGATGCTCACAGAATTGGTTGATTTTGCTCACAAATTAGATGAACAAATGAAGGCTGCAATAAGTGAAATGAAGGAAAATGCACAGGGAACCAATAGTGATGAGAGGAAAACTGGGACTCAAATCAATGGAGTGGACCACAGGGAAGAAACAAACAACCAAACAGAAAACAAGGAAGAAACAAGAATTCAAAAACCTGAGGAGAGGCTTAGGAAGCTCTAGGACATCTTTAAATGTCCCAACATCTGAATTATAGGGGTCCCAGAAAGGGAAGAAGAAGAGCAACAAGTGGAAAATTTATTTGAACAAAAGGAGAACTTCTCCAATCTGGCAAAGGTAATAGGCTTCCAGGAAGTCCAGGAAGCTCAGGCAGTCCCAAAGAAGTTGGACCCAAGGAGGAACACACCAAGGCACATCATAATTACATTAGCCAAGATAAAAATGAAGGAGAGTTTTCTAGAAGCAGCAAGACATAAGGGGACAGTCACCTACAAAGCAGTTTCCATCAGACTGTCAGCTGAATTCTGAAAAGAGACCTTGCAGGCAAGAAGGGGCTGGAAAGAAGTATTCCAAGTGATGAAAGTCAAGGACCTACATCCAAGATTGCTCTATCCAGCAAAGCTGTCATTTAGAATGGAAGGGAAGATAAAGTGCTTCTCAGATAAGGTCAAGTTCAAGGAGTTCATCATCACCAAGCCCTTATTCTATGAAATGTTAAAGGGACTTATCTAAGAAAGGGAAGATAAAAACTATGACAGTAAAAAGACAACAAATGTACAGACGTTAACAACCGCACCTAAAACAAAAGCAAACTAAGCAAACAACTAGAACAGGAACAGAACCACAGAAATGGCGATCACATGGAGGGTTAGCAACAGGGGAGTGGGAGGAGGAGAGAGTGGGTAAAGGTACAGAGAATAAGTAGCAAAGATGGTAGGTAGAAAATAGACAGGGAGAGGGCAAGAATAGTGTTGGAAATGTAGAAGCTAAAGAACTCAGGATACATGGACATGAACTAACGGGGGGGGGGGGATGTGGGTGGGAGGAGGTGTGCAGGGTGGAGGGAAATGATGGGGGAGAAATGGGACAACTGTACTAATATAATCAATAAAATATATTTAAAAAAAGAAGCAGATGAGAGTCAAGACTTCCTTGAAGGTTTATATATTACTGAAAGAAGATAGCGGTCAGAAGAGGAAGAGGAACAAGACAGATGAAGTACACAAAGGCTTCACTTAGCTAAACTTAAAGGTAACAGTTTTGCAGAGATGGCAGGAAGAAGATCTTTGAAACCAAAGCAATCCAAAGACAAAGAAGCAGAGGACAGGCTCTCACAAGGGCAATGCATGTTCAGTCCTGGCCCTGAGAGGCAGCACTGTGACAGGTCACTTCCTGAGCAAGTGACTGCCAAGGACCTCCTTGCGATGCATCAAGAAGAAAGAATGGCAATTATTTCCCCATTTATATTCTTTCCATAGGAAGTATGTACTTTTAAAAGGCAGCTTAATATGTTTCATAACAGAAAACACAGCCAATCTGGCCAACAGGTCACATCCCTGGAAAGCCTGCCTGTGCTTCAGACGATGTGCAGGACACTTAAAGGGGGCAGCAGCCTTGAAGGGTCAGGATCAGGACTGGATGGGAAACTAACATACATGGAACGTTGATGAAAAAAAAAAACACTTTTGCTCGTACTCTTCCTTTTGTTTTAAAGTGGAAAGTGATACAAAAGACAGGCATTTCCCTTGAACCCATCAGAGGCTGGAGAATCAAATCTTGAGGCACACCGTGAAAAAACTGAGAGAGAGATCCCATTGGGAAAGAGAATTTGAGCCAGCAAAACTCTTTCTTAACCCTAATCAAATAGTCAAAGTGCATCCCTGGACTTCCCCCGGCTCTAGATTCAATTTCTCTAATACGAATTGAGGAAATTATAGTTGGTGACCTGGGTTGAAACTGCAGATGTGATCCTCAGGCTGGTTGCTTAGGTTCAGAGCTGTCGATGACAAGGTGGGGTCAAATTCACCAGGTACTTAGACTCTCAGGTTCACCCCAACCCTGTCTTACAAATATGTCAGTGTTTACAGTGTGGAGGGGTGAGGATGTGGATGGCTCTGTGAAAACCAACCTTATTAGTGGGGAAAAAGCACAGAGCCCCACAGAACTGCTGACTGACAGATGCTGTGGTGAGGGCATCACCATCATCCTCTACAACTTAGTGGCCAATCTGCTGGCACTGACCAACCCTACGTTCATATCAGGTCTACACACATCACACTTCCTTGTCCCCAGCAACTAGGAGCTCCCAGGTTTACTCCTCCCAGAGACATGGCAGAGAATGGTCCTCACCTAACCTGCTTTTCACCTGTTTTCCCCTTGAACTTGTCACTGTCTTGCTCAAAACTCAAGCCAGTCACACCAGGGGAAGACTACCATCCTCAGTTTCTAAGCAACTATATTTTTCAAACTGAGTGATGAACTATCCTTAACGGATAGATGATGCAAGCATTTTATAAGGTGACTCAGGAAATGCTCAATTAAATTAAAAATCAAGAAGCTGGGTTTCGAAGTTTGCATCTAATCAGGAAGATGCCTATAAGCTCCTGTCCAAAGGACCCCCCTTCCATTGCTCACCTGCACAACATTGCTTAGCCATTCATAAAGTCTCATGCCTCCTGTGGCCTGCAGCTGAGACAGTGATCAGAAGGATGCAGGAAACCCTGGTTAGGACTCCCTACACAAGGCATTTCAACAGCAGTGTGGAGAGCAGGCCTCCTAGTGGGCAAAGCCTTTTTTCCTCCAGAATCAGCCTGAACTCCACATGCAACTCCGCTTACCATCACCTCCTCGTAAAAGAAGAGAAAAAAAGACCTGTGTGCTGATTTCAAGACATGATTTCCTAACACACATTTCAAACATCTATTTCTTTCTGCAGCCACTTTGGGACAACATCAACAGCTCTATTCATTCAACAGATATCAGTTGAATGCTAGACGTTGCATTAGACAGGAGGACACAGGTAAACCACAAACACTCGGGAACCTCACGGAACCCATCTTGCAACTCAGAAGGCACACTTTAAAGCAAGTCATTACAATAAAGTGAACCGGCATGACAGGGTGCTTACTACCTACGTCATGATTTCCTATTTCAGAGCCAAATACATCACTTGATCACTGTAAGTGTGAGACCAGCAGACAGCCATTGGTGTGCACTTCGGACTAAGGTGCAGATCCCAGTCAGCCACCTAAGGAAATGGCCCAGCCCCCTCTGGGTCCTAACCTAGACTCCAAGGATGCAGGTCAGGGGCTATCTTCTAGTTAATAGCTTTGGCGCAGCTTGGAAGCTGCAGTCTTTGGAGTCAGTAGTTGCTTCATGGAAAAGAAGCTCTTTTAATGATCAGTGGAATGTCAGGAGCTAGCCTGGTATACTCTCTTCAGTGTTTCATTGTTACCAGAGTCCAAAAGTGGAATCTAAATGGGAGGGAGGATGGAAGGGATGAGGGGTTTGATGAGAGAGGGACAAACGTTGCACAAAATGGTAGAATATTTCCAATACAAGCAATGGACAATCGACTATAATGAGTGAAAGAAAATTTTGACCTTTCCTCCTCACTCTTGAATTAAAAAAATTGTTTCGTAATGTACGGTATTGATAAACTTAACAGTAGGTATAAATTCCATAATACTGAAACGTCTTACACATCAACAAAGTAGTTTGCAAATATGCACTAGTTTTGATTCAGCTAATTACCAACCTCACTGTAGTTTGGTATCCAAACAGTCAGAAGAGTTTTTAAATTCTTGAAGCTATTCCAGCAACATCCAGCTATATTTCTGGGATCCCTAGTTTGCAAAAACTGGGAGAAAAGCAAGACAGTGGCACCAAGAGAGAGCAGGCGTTAACTCTGGGTATTAAATATTTGAGTCTTTCTTTCCTCATCCTTTTATGACTGTACTAACAGCCAGAATTCAATAAAGAGAGAAAGTAAAATGGGAACATTCAACACAATGCAAACACTATGTGTACATAAATGATAGCAGCAGGTGGTAGATTGTCGAAGTGCTACCAGATTTATTGGGTAAATATTCTCTCTACCTAACTAACATTTACCAGGCTGTTTGCAAGAAGCACAGAGATAACGAAAATCCTAGCCCTCAACAAGCAAAATAGAGAAATCCATGAAAAGCTCCTTAATCTCGACATCCCGTGAAATGTGTGCTTTGGGCAGAAACTAAAGGAGGAAGAAAAAGTGAAGAATGGGAAGCACGGGGAGAGGAAAAAGTACCAAATTACCATGACCAAGGCCTGCGCCAAAATGAGAAGTACCTCTTCCAATCCTTCAGTGCTAATGCCTGAAACTTCCTCCCAAGTCCTTTGGATTCTCTCTCTCACAACCATTCCCTGTCAAAGTGTCTAAGTGGCCTGCTGGGTCAAGGGCCAAGTTGCCGCTGGATCATTTAACGTGTATCTTCAGGGCTGCTCACCACTGACCTTTTTGTCACTCATGGAGAGGAAGGACAGACTCCCAAGAGCTCCCAAGTTAGAGGGTGCAGTGTCAAACACTGGCCCAGAGAACCCTGTCATTTCCTGGATTTCCAACTCTAGAGACTTGTTCAGAGGAGGTACCTTTTGTGATCTGCTGTCAGAAGCTCTTGGTTGGGAGGTCCCAGCGTGGCTTTCTTTGCAGATATTTAGGAGGGAGCGTGTTAACTTATGGGCTGTGACGCGTGGGCTGGTCTTGCATGCCATGGTTGTACTTCGCAGGTTGTAGGGGCCTATCTTTCCCGTTGGGATTGCAGCAGACCCTAGGAACAAGAAAGCTGCCTGTCAGCACTGCTAGGTCCAGTTCTAGCTATAATGAACACAACATGCATTAGGTCAATTTTTCACAAAGTTAAGTAGAATTCCAAAAATGCTTTCTCCTACCACAGAGGACAGGGATAAACTTCAGAATCACCCTGGGAGTTGTCAAACTGAGTAAATAACTAACACATTGTCCCTTATTAGAAACATAGAAAAGCCACAGTGAAAAAATAGTTTCAAACAGGAAAATGTTTCCTGCTTCTCTATGAGAATGTCTTAACTTGTGCTTTACTAAGATCTGAGGAACACTCCAAGCAAACTGTCCTAAAAATGTAGATGGGGAGAAATAAAATGAGAAAAGAAAACAAAACAACTGCCCCCCCCCAAAAAAAAAAGAACAGAAAAGCCAGTTCTTGTTTACAGGGGAAAATATAAATGCCAAGAGCTCCTTCAGGTGACCACTGTCACGCAGAGACTTGGAGGGGCAGAGATCTCACCTCCCTAAGACTAAAGTCAGCTTCACTCTCCGCATACACCATGTCCTTCCAGAGAAGGAACTGATGTGACTTGTGGTGACCAAGAGGAGAAAGTCAATGCCAAGGACCTTAAAAGACTGGGTATCACACACAGTCCAGGGCTGCATTAAGGGCTAACGAAAGCAACACTTGGTTTGTTTGGGTTTTTAACCCTTGAACTACTAATAAAACACAGCAATGAGAAGGGATGGCTCCCTTTTGGGGGGCTGCATTTCCTAAGTGCTAGAGTTACTCAGAACACGGGTTCCCAAACTGTCTATGGCAAAAGATCATTTTTGATCATTTTCTGGAGGGGCAGGGATGGGGTAATTTCTCATCTGCTATGGAATGGTAGTTTTGTATAACACAGGAAGAATGAATCCACCGGCAAATTGCTCTGTTCTTGGATGTTGAGACAATGTCATATTGCTATGAAAATTTTGAAGTCTTACTGTTGATTTCTGTACATTTTTGGGGGTGTGGAAGGTGATGAACTGGTAACAAGCATTCCCTGTCACTGGGCAAGTCTCGGAGGACCCCTGGTGCTTAGAAACTGGTATGGGGCTTCATCCAGGGGACCGCCTCATTGGGCCCCTCCTTCAGCTCACCTACTACCTGAGTCACATGTGACTACAGACAGGAAAGCTTAAAGGGTGTACCAGATTTGGGGATTTTTCAGCACAGGAATACCAAATTCAAAACGGCATTTTAACAATCATTTTGCAAAACTGCCAGCACTTTGTGGAGTGTGACATGAGTCACTTGATCCTCTTTAGAGTCTTATGACAGAAAGGAAAATACACATCTTAAAAGGTAATTTGTGCATTAACTTGTCCAATGGCACTGTCACCTCAAACCCCATTGCTCCTGTCTTTTTGCACGTGAAATTCCATGTGAACACAGATAATTTTGTCTTAAAATTATGCCGCACCTTCCTTTCCAACTTCCGGAAGTCCCTGGGGCTCAAGCTCCGTGACTTCCGCATCCTCTGCAGGGGGCATGCTCCTTTTGGCCACCTTCCGGCTTCTTTTAGGAAACGGGTGTGGTGTGGTTGCTGCTGTTCCTCCTGCTTTCTCCCGAATCCCACCGGACCTTTGCCTCTTGCCGGAAGCTTTAGTTTGGCCAGATGATCCCTTCTTTTCAGTAACGCAAGGGACTGGCGGTGACTCTGGGTCAACTGACTTTAGCAAAGGGGAGATCTGGACGTTTGGTGGAGATTGTTGTGAAGTCAGATGAGCGACTTGGGCTTCTAACATCTCTTTCTCTCTCTCCAACTTCTCGTGGCTTGTGAGCAGGGTGCAGTACTTATCCAAGTACTCTTCTGCCTCCTTGCTTTTTCCTTCAAGGGTGGCTTTCAGGTGCTTCACCTCGGTCATCAGTTCATCTACATCAGCACCCACAAGAGCACCTGTCAAAAATCACATCATGACACTCTTTAATTGACATTGGAAATCATAAAGTAGAAAACCTGAAACTTGTTTTTAATTTCTTGTTTTTCATAGAAGTGGAGAAGGTCTATCTATGCATGTTCTGATAGTTCTCTCAACCTGTGTTTGGGAGGGATCATATCATGGTAAATACTCTAATAGATTCTATGAGTCTTACTGGGACAACTTAAATAAAATCCCCCAAAATCTCAAACTCGTATTGTAGCTAACCCATGAAACTTTCTTGTAGTTGTTCATATGAGATCAAGTGGTTTACTTTAGCACATCTCCTAGGTTCCCTGTCCGTTCTTCCCACTCACTTGAATGAACAAGGTAGGTCACTCAAGATTATGAAGTCTCCTCCATTGCAGTGGCTTTGGGAGGCAGAAAGGGGCCCGTGACAAGGCAGGTCCATAAAAGCTCTGAAATCCATTGGTAAGCAATGGAGGGTCTGGTGGACAAAAGTTTGGGGGACACTAAAGATGAGAGTCTTGGTCAAGTTTTAGCTGCCATTGTTGGCAGGAAATCCAGTAGACAAACTCCCTGGAGCCCCATATACTCCAAGGTCTCTTCTGAGCAGGAAAGACCACTGGACCACCCTGCGGAGCCTTGGTCCAGAAGAGCCTCTGCTACAATGCTTATCATCATCTCTCCACGCAGTAAGAAGCATTCCACCCAGGCGTAAGTGGAGAAAAGTTGTCTTTTCTCTTTTCTTTGATCTCCACACCTAAAAATAGAGCCTCCCCCCAACCCTCCCATGTCGTTGACCCAGGATGATGGGCCAAGGAAAACCAGAATGAGGTGTCCGCAACCTGACAGTGCCAGCTCCGATGGCACTCTGTCTGTGATGCTGATCTCAGTAAAGGAACATCATGTGGAAAACTCTTCTTGGAATGCCCATTAGCAAAAAATACTGCCAGTTTTTGGGCACGCTGTATAGAACAGAAGATGTGATTGTTCTATGTCAAAATACAGGCTTCCCTCTGATTCCTATTAATGATCCCACACTGAGCACAAAAATTGGAAATTGGAAAATAGACGACTGCCGAGAATCAGCACGCAGTTGGACAGTGGAGCACGGAGACACTGCCCTTGCCCACACCAGGCTTTGCCGGCCCTCCCCAGGGCCCCGCCCTGCGCACCGCACCTGATTTCTGCTTCTCTTGTGCTGCTTCTTCAAGCTGACACAGCTCTTTCTGCAACCGCTTCATCTCCTCTTCCATCAGCTTATAGTGTCTGAGGCAAAAATCGATGTTTCCCTGGGCACGTTCCTTTTCCTTCTTCAGCTGCTTTATTTGTGTTTGATTGTTCATCTGCAAAACAGAATCTTCAATTGGAAACCTTCCATTTTTTGTATTAAGCACATATGAAGATCATGAGCCCTGGCTGGTGTTGCTCAGGGTGTTAAACATTGATCTGTGAACCAAAAGGTTGCTGATTAGACACCTGATTTGGCACAGGCCTGTGTTGCAGGTTGGGGTACCTGGTTGGGGTCCCTGGTTGGGGTCCTCTGTGAGGTAACAAATCAATGTTTCACACTGTAAATCAATGTTTCTCTCCTTCTCTTTCTCCCTCCCTTCCCTTCTCTCTCTAAAAAAAAAAAAATTAAAAAATATCAAGTAAACAACCAAAACATCATTGAGATATAATTAAGAACCATATATTATCAATATAAGAATTATTATGTTCACACTAAAACACCTAATTAAGAAGAAAACAATTCACCTTTTCTACTCAGTTTCCTAAGTCTCCCTGGTAGACACTGGTTTTCTGATACCCCTTCTTGGCATCCACAAGCACAAAGCTTCGTTCCTAAGAGTATTCTCTTAAGTGGCTCACTCTGCCTGTGTTCATCCAATGGGAATCACAACCGGAGGGTTGGGGTAGGAGTCCATGGACTTATTCTTCGCGGGTCAAAATTTCTGAGAATTATGTTCCCATTTGTAATTTGTTCCAGTCACACCAGGTGAAGGCTAAACAATATTATGGCTCACAATACCAATTTAAATTTTATAGGTAGCTCAACTAGAAAGTGAGTAGAAAGGTGGGAGAATTCATGTTTCCTTAACAAAAAAGAAAAGCACTGCAAACGACTTAGAGGCAAAACTAGACCTGATACCAAGGTATTTGTAGTGTGTATTTATGTTACCTTGTGAGAACATTCACACATTTTGCTACAGAAATATGAATTGGTATGAAGTATGACCCTAGATCCTGCTAGAATATTCCATAATATGTGGCCCTTGCACTGTTTTCTGTAGCATCTAAAGATGCAGAATTCTAACACCATTTAGCACTAAGGGAATCTGGCAGGAGATCATGGATATATAAAAGCCCACCAAACTGTTAAAACCAAAACAAAACCTGAGCTCCATATCCACGTTACTGGTGATTCCATCCTTTGCAGATTTCATCTTGACATCATAAGCAATGTTCCAAAAATGTCTGCACTTGTGAAATTTTCTATTTCTGATTGCAACCATAATTGCATTACAGATGGATTAATTCAATGGCAAGAATGCTTGACAAGTATCCCTCATTAAAATCACATGTGGTCTGAATAGACTCAACAATGTACCGTTCTCTACGTGGTATGAATATCAATAGACATTCTCCACAGTAAAACTGGCAAAGAGTACAAACGCAGAAAGTGTGTCAAAAAGTAGACCTGAAGCTACATCTTTCTGTTATGAAACCTATTATCTTTCATGGAACAGAACAGCATTGATCATTCATGTGATTGTGAATTTCATGAGTATCTGTTATATTGGTATATTTCCTTCCTCTTGATCATTGTATAAGAGCAATAAACGTCAGAGGTTGATACCTCGTTTTCTGTTTGAATATATTCAATAGACAATATGATAATTTGCAAAATGTAAGCCCTCTTTCACTAAAGACCTTTACTGGAAGATATTTCTTTTCCAGGTTCATTATTGTACCTTCTGAATGGCAGTCATTTTATCAAAACATCTCTGTAGGAAATGAAAGAGCCTCCTTTCCAAGGAGAATTACTGAAGCACTATCTCTAGTCTGATTCCTGAGACTAGGACTCACCTCCTTTTGTTCCTAGCCAAGAAAGCTTTATGGGCCATCTGTGGAGAGGAAGCGGAGAGTGGACATATACACGAGCTAAGTGCCTGACCAAATGCTTTGCCACACCTTGACCTTCCTGGAAGCCAGAGGGTTTGGTGACAGCAGTGAACTTGGAGACCCAACAGGCAAGAGTTTGGAATTACCCACCAAATGATTACCTATAGCAGAGAGGCCTGCCCTAATCTGCCATTGCTTTAGTCTTCATGTCCATCTCCAGAAGTCTTTACCATCCTCTAGTTTGAGGATTTACTGACTAATGAAGTTCATTCAAACCATGAGTCTGTAGGCCATCCACTGATTTTTAAAAACAGCTCAGCAGAATTGCTGAGTGATATTCATAACTACACAAGACTTTTTCATAAAAATTAAAATGAAATCGCATAAGTCCATCCCATTAAAACCACAGTTCTTCTGTAGAAACACTTCTCAGTCACAAGACAATGAGAAGGAAACATACCTTGGTTTTTATCAATTCTCCTAAAAGCTCAGTGTTTTCTTTCAAAGAATTACTGAGCTGTTCTTTGCTGGACTTCAAGAGGTCTATCTCCACCTTCTGCGAGCTGAGACATTCTTCTGTAGAAGTCAGTTTCTCTCTATATGTCTGGATTTCCATTTCGTGCTAGGGCAGAAAAATGCTATTTCAGCAAAACAAACCCAAAAGAGAACTGCTGTTCCAGGGATCATTCCAAATGGACTCTGCCACTCTCCTACTACTCTACTCTGAGATGGAAATGTAGTTTTACAGCTGAAGTTGTCTAATGAGGCATGTGCAGGGAAATGTGACCCAGACCATGCAACTCATACGACGGCACCCTTCCTAAAATCTTAAGAGCATAGTAATAATGTGTTGCGGACCATTCAGCCTGGTCTCAGGAGTTGTAACCCTCACTCCATGGTGGGGTGAGTAAGAGCCAAGGGACCTGCTTCATCTGGGTCTGTTCTGTCAAGAGGACGTGAGCTACTAAGGAGCAAAGCTTATCTCCCTGGCAGGAGAGCTGCTTCTGCCTCATCCGTCTCTGGCCCCAGTGCTTAGTCGGTTAGTCAATGATGGGTAAGACTCTTCACAGGAGGGGCAACCTAAGCCAGACATGACCACTTGGGAGGCCCTTATAGAAGGACTTGGCGGGGGGACTGCAGCAAAGAGAAGGTGATGGACCCTTGTCCCTGGCTATTCTGACATAGCTCCAGTCCCCATGTCCATCTGGGAGATGTCTTCCTTATCTCTTGCTTCCTGGGCCTAATCAGCTTAAAGGCTGAAATTATGGCAGCCAGCATGGTGCCGCCCTAACCTGGCCAGAACACTTCCCCAGGTGATTGGGCATAAGAAAGAATTCTTAAAGTCCTGTGAAACCTGCTTTGTTTGCTAAGAGTGCTCTCATTTAAATGATAAGGGTCAGAGGAGGAAATGGGTGTGTCTCCCAAAGTTTTGCATCTCCATTCCCTGACAGACACTGACTCAGATTAAGCCCTCAGTTTCTTTGAAATGTTAACCATTGTTTGATCCTTGCCACCTGACATACCTGTATTCCTGTGTATTTGAACCCAATAAAAGCCCAGTGAGGAAGGGGCTGTGGGTCATTCTCCTTTCAGAGTCTGGCCACCTCTCCTCCCCAAGCAGATCATGTCTTGGTTATTTTATTTTCATCCATAATGGATGGGGGGCTCTGCTGGCGGAGCCCCCCACATCAATACAGAACTTTGTCCTTCTTGCAAAACAAATGTCTCCTTACCGTGGTCTACACACATAGTTTCCAGCTCCCCCAGGTACCAAACTACTTTTCACCTGTTTGTTTGCATCCAGAAGCAAAGTTTGATGTCTCTTTTCAGCTTCCTCAAGCTGTCTCTGATATTCAGCTATTTCTTCCCTCATTTTCTCTTGCTTTTCCATCTGATGACTGTGTATGCAGTCCAAGCTCTTCTTCAAGTCACTGTTTTCTAGCATGAATTCCTTCAGTTGGCCCTAAGGAGAAAATTAATACAATCATGGGAAAATAATTAAGAACCTGGATACATGTCTTCAGGTAATACTGAGACTAAGGAGGAAAAACTACTTCACGAGCAAGACAAAAATCTATACAGAATAGTGCACTGATCCTTAGCAATGCATTCACTTTCAATTGCAACTTCATCTCCACTGACAATTTCCTCTGTTCTACCCAGCCACTCCCAAGGTCACATCCACAGGACCACAAAACCTCTGAAACCTGACTTCAGATAGTCCACTCTGGGACTCTACCCTTCTAGGCAATGGGGTGGCTTCTTTAAGTGTTTCCATGGCAAGAATTCCTTGACCTCTTCAACAGCACCACCATTACAACCTTCACACCTGAGCCCCACCACAGTGACTCTTTCTTCCTTGACCAGCTCAGAGGCCACGTTCTATCACTGTAAGAATTTCTTTCCAAGTGCCCTGAATTCTTTCCCCCCACTCCGTTCTCTGTGCAGGACTGTTAAAACCCCAGCACTGGAGGTATCTGCCTCCCCGGTGCCAGATCCCACCTAGTTGCTTCTACCCATGCATGTATACACACAGGCCACGCCCACCTCCTCATCTCCCGTTCACTCAGCCCACTCCAACCTGCCCTCGCCACAGCTCCTCCTGCACCAGCTCCTCCTCACCCAGCTCCATGGTGTCATACACCTCCATGATGCAGAACCAGGCAGCACTTTTCAGTCCCTGACCACTCATTTGAGCTCCGAGTAGGTCCCCAGGCTGCTGACCACTCCTTCATCTTGAGAGAGCCTCCTGCTTGGCTGCTGGGACATGGCATTTCCCTGCGTGGCCTCATCCAGTCTTCTCAGTGTCTTTGCTTGCTCTTCTCCCGCCTTTCCTCCTCCATGCTGGAGGTCCCATGGCTTAGTCTGTCTTTTCTATCGCCCACATCATCTTGAAGTATGACCTGTGTTCTGAACTAGTCAAATGCACAGAGCCACTCAAACCTTTCCTTGGGACTGCAGCCTTGTTTATTACGTGTCAGTTCAGATTTTATTCTAACACTTCCCATGGCCTTCCTTCCTCTCTCATTCTTTTTCACATCATTTTCCCTTGGATTCCAGCCACAAGGGCTTCCTTTCCACCTTCTAAAAAAGTACAAACATCTTTCCAATCTCAAAGACTTTACCCCACTGCTCTCTACACCCAGAAGCTTCCATGCTCCAGCCAGTTCTTTGTAGCGGTGACACCCCATCCTGCAGGCAACCTTGTCTGACCACCCTTTGTACACTGGGTTGATGCCTACCCCACTCCCCATTTCCCAATTCTTCTGCAGTAAAGAATCTCATTTGTATCCTTTGTAACACTTCGCAGTTCATGAGTGTTTTGTGTTTCCTATTGTGTGCCTACGCTGTAAGCTCTATGAGTACAAGCACCACAGGAGAGTGATGGTTCAACATTGTACACCCTAACCCTAGTAGTGCTTGCTGCTTACAGAATGAAGAAATGAATGAAGGAAGTCACTGCAAGCTCACACGCTTTGATGTATAAACTGAAGGCTAGACACTCAGCTTTTCTTTTTAATAGAGCCTACGAATGAAGTACAAGTAATAGCGCACCTCAGACAGCCCCAAGCTGTGAAGTACCAGAGGAGATTTCAGCAGATACTACACTCAAATGTATCATTGGTAGCAACTCCTTCCACACAGAGTTGCCGCCAAATCACTCAAGTCACTTGCTGAGATTAAATGCCTCAACTTTACATTTTCTAAAATACTGGTTTGAGAAAGAGAGAGAAACATTTCAATATGCTGTTTACCCATCCATGTATTCATTGGTGATTCTTGTATGGGTCCTGCCCTGGGATTGAAGCCATGGCCTTGGCTTATCAGGATGACTCTCTAACCAACTGAGGTACCTGGCCTTGACAAATGCCAATTTTTTTTTGTAAATTTTCCTCGGCTTCCTTACCGTATTTGAAGAAAAGTAGAAATTTCCACAGCTTCTTCTACAGGCTACTACAAATATCACTTCAATCTTTTTGTACTTATTCAGGGTCGGAATCACAACTCTATGTGCGACCCTTTTCTAAGGATTCTGTAGGAGGGAAGCTGCACAAGGACTGGATGGTTGTAGGAATGTTTACCATGTAACCGGGTTTGGAAAACAGGTTGGGCTGCCCCTAGCAACACTGCATGCAGCTGGCAGCTTCTGGGGCTCAGTGTGGAGCTTCAGGAGAACGGGAGGCAACGGGAATCAGCAGTGTCTGCTATGGGAAGAGCAGTGGGGAGTGGGAGCAAAGATGCTCCAGCTCTGCCACAGGAACCCTCCTCTAAAAGAGCACCCAAGACTGCTCTAACTCTAGGTTTTACTGGAACTTTCTTTCTGTTACTTTGTTTGTTCTCAGCAAGATCAGTGTATCTGCATGTGGCAGCATTCTGACTGGTAGTCTGTGGCAGGCTAGGAAAGCAGCCTATTGAAATCTGCATGAAATCTACTTCTGATGTGACTCAGTAGAGTACAGGGTCCTTGTCTACGGAAAACTGTTTGGGCTCCAACACAGGTCTGGTCCTGCGCTCTGAGGCTGCTCAAGGCTCCATCTGGGTCCACAACAGTGCTGGATGGCGAAGATTGCTGCTTGTCTAATCCTGACATGAGCCCTCCAATTATTTTTCTCAAAAGCTCAGTAATGTTTGGTACAGTACAGAAGGTCTTACAGAAACAAACAGGGAGAGTGTGCACACTGAAGTCCTAATCTGTCACAGACGGACTTACTTCATTGTGCTTCATTTCTTCCGACATTAAATTTAATTCTTCAGTTAGCCTGTTTTTCTCCTCATTGAATTCTTCTTTCATGCCTGTCATTTTCTGTGTTATCTCATGCACTTTTCTCTGCAGCTCTGTTTCCCTCGAAGTCAAGGAGTTTACCTGAAATGGAATCATTCGTTAGAGCTTCTTTTGCCTGTCCGTGTTGACCAAACTAAACCCTGTGATACAACAGTCATGACCACTTCACTTGAGGCTCCAGTGAGAAAATGGACCATGTCTAACCCTCCCTTCACTCATCACTCAGCCAACATGCTCAGGTCCCACTGGTGAGCTTCCCTTTTCCTTGCAGCCAGGATTCAAGAAAAGACAGCAATAAGGGAATGAATGGCAAGGAAAGATAACATTACTCAGTATCACAACCCTGCATGCAGGCATGAATTTGAATTCAACTGAAACATCAGAGAATATGGGATGAGGCAGCCTGTTAGATTTTTCTCATTTTTTGGATCTCTACTAACCCTCCAATGTCATACTAGGAGGCAAGACTCATGGCTATGACGAGTTAGAGCCAACTGACTCTACTGCTTGCATTTGTCCCTTCACATTGAAAGAGTAGGGTGTAGTTTTTCTCATCATCTCCGCTGGAACTGCCATCTCTCCCAAGCCATCCAAAAGTTCGAAACTCTTAGAAATAGAGTTCTGTCTGAGTGCATTTTTCTGGGCACAACTTTTTTCCTTTAACATTCGTGTATTAAAAAACAGGATTGGAAGGAATCAGTTTCTCATCTCAGTAAGCAGCATGAATGGCAAGTACTGATTTTCATGAATAGGTGAGCTACTTGATGGCACACCTTTCCTTCAATCATCAGTGAACAAAACAGGAGGCTGCAGGAGGAGAAGGTGCAAGAGTGGGGCTGAAAGCACAGAGTCCCCAAGACACACACTGGGAGCCATGAGGGTTCTGTTGGTGGCAATTAGATCACCATCGTTAATACTTCTTTCTCCTAAAGGCTATCAAGCTAGAACAAGGACAAAGGGGAGGCCTTCTGATCCTAACTAGTACCTGTTACACCCTCTACAGCAGTGGTTCTCTCCTGGGCATGGGGAGGCTACCATTCTGATGCATTGTGGGAGAGGGAAGTGTGATTAGAGCTAGGAACTGTGCATAACCCAGAGTTTTCCCCATGTTTAGGTACGACGTTGACAAGCTGGTCCAGTCCATAGAAGAATCCCGTGCAAATGACTAGCAAAGCAAAGGAAGAGTCACAAGTACTGAAGGCAAGTCAACGTCCCCCAAGTTCAACACCCCATAAACTTCATCAAGCCTTTACAGAGTTGGGTCCAAAATTGCAAATACCGTGCTGAAGGAAAAACCACTCATCAGTGGTTTCCCTCCCTCCTGACAACACATGCAAATGTAGGAAAACCCACTTACCCTTTCAACATAGGATAGCTTTTCCATTTTTGTTGATTCAAGCTCTTTCTGCAGGTCCCTGTAGGAGTTCTGCAGCACTTTGTAGGTGTCCTGCAAAGCGTCATTTTTGGACTGCAGCCTTCGTACCTTCTGCTCCAGTTCCACAGTCAGACTCTCCACCTGTGCTGTTTGCTTCCTTGTAACTTGGGGCTCTCCTCCTCGCTGGGACAACTTAGAGACCTGCTGTTCTTGGTCCTGGATCTGCTGTTTTAAGAGATTGATCTCTTGCTCCCTCTTCTTGACTTTGTCTTTGCCATCTTGCACTTCTTGAATGAGGCCATTCACAGAAGATTGCAAAGTAAGGCAATGACTTCTGGCCTGGTCAAGGCCTTGCAGCAGCTGACACTTCTCCAGCTGCAGATACGCAATTTGGGCACTCAGACCTTGTTCTCTGGCCTTCCACGTCCCATGGTCATCTCCCAAGGAGGGCCTTTTGTCCTTCAGGGCTTTCATTTGGGCTTCAAGCCTCTCCTGGACAAGTTTACATTCTTGTTTCACACGAACCATCTCTTGCTCTTTTGCTTGTGATAGATTGTCAAAGGAAGCTTTTAACCGCTCTAATTCACATATGCGCTCTTGCGCTTTTTGTAATTCTTTGGTCAGTTTTTCTTTTTCTGACCTGAGATCTTTCAGACTTGAGGCCATCTCTTCTATCTTGGCTTTTGATTTCTCTACCTCTGCTTTGGAGCTCTGCGCCTCCCGAGTCGCACGCTCGTGGGTTTTTTTGGCCTTTTTTAGTTCTTTTTCTAGTTGATCGACTTCCCCCTTCAACAACTCTGCTTGATGCTTAGTTTCCTGCAGTTTTGCTAAGACGAAGAATTGCTTCTTGTCATCATCTTCTAGTTGGTCTTTCAGCTTCTTGATGCTCTTGCTCAGCTGCTGCACTCTCTGCACTGGGGAGCTCTGTTCTGGGAACTTCCTGGCTTGTGAGTCATCGCACAGAGCTGCCACCTCCTTCATCAGCTCTTTCAACTCTTTTTCCAGTGTTTCTCCCGCAGCTTTGGACTCTTCTTGCATGTTCTGACTTTCTTCTTCCTTTGCCTCTAACAGGTGGACCAGTGAAGAGCGTAACGTGTCCAACTCCGTCATCTGACCCTGTTTTTCTTGCAGCTGCTGGATCAGATTTTCTTTTTCAGATCTGATCATCATGAGGTCTAATTCTGAAGCTTTCAGTTGTTCCATCATTGATTCTATTTGTGATTTTAGTGTCTCCACCTCTGCTTTGGAATACTCAGCATGCAGAATTGTCGCCTCGTGCTTTTTTCTGGTCATCTGCAAGTGGCTTGCAAGATTCTCCTTCTTACTGTCAGTTCCTTTCATTTCCTCCAAGTGTTTCTTCTCGTCAGCCTCCATGCTGACCCTCAGGGTCTCCATGTCATTTCTCATCAGGTGATCCTTGTCTTGGGGTGAGCTCAGCCTCATGGCGACCTCACTTTTTTGCATTCCTGCAGTCTCCAAGGATTTAGTGACAGTCAGGGCTTCTTGTTCAAGTTCGAGTAGCTTGTTCTGCAGGCTTTCAGATTCTCTTACAAGGGATTCTTTCTTGTGATTCACCTGTTCGATTTGGTGCTCCTGCTGATTTCTTCCCAAAGACAGGGCCTGTAAATCCTTTATCAAACTCTGCAGCTGCTCCTGGAGGTGGGCTTTCTCTTTCAAAGACTGCTCCTGACAACCTTCTTCCACCAGCATGACTGCCGCAGTCTTGGTGACTTTCTCCATCTCTGGGCTGAGGTCCTGCTGGACATTTCTGTCACAGGTCAGACGAAGATCCTGCTTGGATGTTCTGTCGTTGCTTTCAAAAGCACTTTCTTCTGACCTGTTTTTGTCACAGCTGTCACTTCTGCCCTGGAGAGCCTGTGGTTGGAATATATAATGAGAGTGCATTTTATTTTTGAGGAAGAACCAGGAAAGATCCAATAGGCTTAATTATAGCGATGTACACACTGGCTTCTTGCCTCTGTCACAAATATTTCTTCAAATGACATATTTCCTACCACCTTGTCCCCTCTCCATCCCAATGTCAACACAGTTAAACAAACATTCAGGAGGTATTCCATGTGGCAAGGCACTGGCAAGGTGTTTGTCATAAAGACAAACCCTCTAGTTGTGTGATCGTCCACACTGGCACACACTTAACATTCAAAGGGTTTTTTTTCTCTCTAGGAATAGTCCAGGTAGCCTAAATATGAATTTTCCTTTGTGATTATCAGACACGAGGCTAACCAATTCCCCACAGAATGCTCCACTTCCACCTTTAGCAGTTCTGATATTCTTCAATAGGAGAAGGTGGTGAGGTGTCATGACCAGATTGGCAGCACAAGGACTTAAGCCTGCACTTACTATCCTGGATTCTGAGAGAAACCATATGTCTGGATGTTACCTTCCTGTCATCTGTCAAACAGGGGTCAGCGGCTGTGACTACCCCTGCTGCCTCCTCACCACTTGCCTTTTGCATCATACAATGGCAGATGGAGGGAATGAAGTCATGCTCCTCGACTCTACAGGTTTAGTAGTTTAGCTGGTAGACTACAAGGACAAAGTCGTTAGTAACTAAGCGTTTCATATTCAATGAAGAAAGGAAGGTCTTTTTAAACAGCTGATCAAATCACAGATTTGTACCAGGGTAAATTGTAAGAAAATGATTCGGTAATCAGTAATAAGTTCTTACATTTGTTTCAGGGCTCTAACTCTGTAACATAAAAAATAGCCAGAAAGGGCTAAGAGATGTTAACATTCCCATCACATTCCTATTCTTAAGCTCTAGTGGAACATGTAAGTGCGATTTATTAACTCGCAAAGAATGAAAACATACAACATAGACATATTGAAGATAACTCTTCTGACTCCATAATATAATTTTGTCTAGGAAACTTTAAAAAAGATCTTTAGAAATGTCCCATAGTAGAGTGTTTAAATGTAGTCACTGTAGAAATTCAGCTCCCCCCAAAATTCTGGTTTGTATCTTTTCAAGAAAATTTAGAATATACTTTATGTCCTTGAAAACCTATTCCCTCTACCAAGGAATTATTCACTTCACCCTGCTGCTGAGAAGCGAGAAGACTGCTTCAATGAGCTTCATTTGTCACCAAGAAATCATTAGGTGTTAGCAGCTCCCTGAGACTCTCTTATTCAGAGGGCAAGTCTGGTAACGCTGGTCTTTGTTATTTCACTTGACATTAGTTGAAGTTTATGCTTTACATCTTCAACTTGCTTAGTAAGCTCAGAAACTTTCAAACACGTGCTTTCCGTTTCCCTCTTATGTTTCTGATCCGACAAGTCGGCTTTCTGCTGGAATTCTATCTGAGCTTCTTTCTGGGTCTCCACCTCCACTGTCTTGCCATGGAAGACATTACAAAGTTTCCTCATCTCCACACTTAGGCTTCTTCCTTCCATCTCCTGTGTGCTCACTCTCTCCTTGTATTCATTGCTTCTTATTTGTTGTGTCTGGAGACACATTTCCAATTAATTGATTTTACTCAGCAAGATTTCATTCTCTCATTCCATCTGCTTTATGAGTTTTCATTTTCAATTTTCCAGTGAGAAAAGAGAGTTTTCTCTTCTTTCCATTCATCAGACTGCTCCTTTTTTTAAAAAAAAAAAATCTCCAAAACACCCAATAAAGCTTCGGACTCTCTCTCGGTTTTGCTGAACTTTTCACTCACTTGTTCAATGTGATGCTCCCTTTCCTGAAAAAGGGCTCGAGAACCATCACGCTGCTTTTCCAGATCAGCCAAGGCAAGCTTCAGTTTCTCTGAAGTCAAGGAATTCTCTTGCTGATTGATTTTTTCTTGGAGATCTCTTAACATGGTTTCTTGAGAAGCATTCTTAGCTATGAAAAATAATAACAAGCATTGTGAATGTCTGAAATATTCATTTCATAAGAATTCTACACTGAAAAAGAAAATCTAAACACACTAACAACTCCTCAGCCCTGTAAAAGTTGGCATTATTGTCCAAACAACTCCTGCAAAGTAGATCACCAGACAATCATTTAAGCTTCCAAAAAGACCGTCAGAAACATGGTGCTTTTAGGCGTGCTAACGCATTTGTTCATCTTCTCTGTAGGCAGCTTAAGAAAGTGTTGTTGTATAAAATACCCAGAGATTATGTTTCTAAGCAGTTGAAACTTTTTCTTCTGTGTTTGTGTACATGTGGACAGGAATAGCTGTTCTATTGTGCTTCCCAGATGTTGCATGTTGACAAATGGAAGGCAAGACCCTCCACCAGCAAAAAGGTCACAACTCACTTCATTGTCTGTGATATTCACTTCATTGCCCTGGTTGGAACAGAGCCTGCACTATCTCTGAGGTGTGCCTGTAGTTTTCACCTCTTATGAAATAATTATTCAGCCGTGGCCTGTGTAGCTCAGTGGATTGAGTGCAGGCTGTGAACGAAGGGTCTCGGTTCGATTCCCACTCAGAGCACATGCCTGGGTTGTGGGCCAGTTCCCCAGTGGGGGCCACCTGAGAGGCAAACACACATTGGTGTTTCTCTCCCTATATTTCTCCCTCCCTTCCTTTTTCACTAAAAAAAAAAAAAAAAAAAAAATCTTAACAAAAAAGAAAGAATCATTGAGAGAGAGAAAACTGTGGCAAAAGCAACACTGAAGTGGAAATATTCCCTTCACTGGGGAGTAATTCTGATTTCCCAGAATAAATGTGTAATTGCTCCACCATTTGCTCCACCATCCATGGGTTCTGTACTGAAGAGGAAAAGATACTTTACATCAGGACCTCTCAAGGCCTCTATACTGTATCACCCACGTCCCACCTCCTCACAGTAAAACTGGTATCTATGAATCCAAGAATCATCTGGGAGCTTTTACAAGCTTTGTTACCACCTTGTTTTCTGCCCAGAAACACACCTGTACCCCCTGGCTCCACCCAGTTGAAAATATCCTAAATGCTTTCACTCAACAGTGATAGGCATCCTTCCAACTCCCCAAATAAATTGAGGGAGAATAGAAGTTGAGAAGCTCCACAGCACATGATAGAGGCAGCATGTATTCTAAATGAAGGGGTGACAATAAGTGGAAACCAGCTCCTGTTTTAACCCACTAATCTCAGTCCACCTACTGAGCAATGGCTCTCCACAGGCCACAAGGGCTATCAGTCTCCTCTGCTTAGGAGGTCCTGAGACAATGACCCTGGTGGCTAACAGTGGAAAATACCCAAAAGTTTCACTTTTCTTCTGGTTTTCTTTCAAGAAAGACCGACATTTCTACCTAGTAGAATGGAAAAATGGAAAGCTGTCTGGGGGACATGGGAATTTCAAAAAGAAAACAGTCACAGAGAAATGTGACCCATAATTCCATGATCCACAGGGTCAGGCTCAGAGAAATCCTGGATGTGCACATACCCAAGCTGAGAAAAATAAATGTAACAAGAAGACATATGGTGCACCTAAAAATGGGTAATGAACGGCAGATTCATTTCGTGTGCATAGCGTGATTCTATGGCTCTACAGTAAGGATAATATCATTCAGTGAAGTAAGTCATCAAAAATTGATGGTCGTTAAGGGCTGGGACAACACACACTTCATGTCGGGAGTTTCCACGGTAAGGGAAAGAGTGAGGAGATGAGCTGTCTCAGTGTCACTGATAAACACACTGGGGATAGACAATAGCACTCTGGGGAGATAGGCAGTGCTGACAATTTCCTTTTGTGTGGTAAAAAATGTACCCCTCCAGTTTCTACGTGGTGAAAAGCAAGCATTTGGGTGCTCTATGCATTTTTAATTAAAAAAAAAAAAAGTGTCCAACTATCAGTCTGAAAACAAAAAGGTGGAAGAGAGAAACTTTCTCCACATCCACTGCAGACACCTTTCTGGGAGACTAGATGGAAAACTTCAAACTTTCTAATGGCATCCACCCTCCTCCACACAGTAGCTTAGGAAATCACTCCGTATCACCAACTTTTCCTTACCCCTCATTTCCTCTGCCAAATTCTGGCTCTGACTCAAACACTGCTTGGTCTTCTTCAGTTCTTCCTGCAGGTGGCAGACTTCTCTGGCACTTTGCTCAGACTGACTCTTGAGAAAGCTGTTTTCCTTCTTCATTTCCTAAAGCACAAGTTTACTGGGTTATACTCAAAACAAATGCTCCAGCAAACTATGACTTCTGCCTCAGTAAGAGTCCCTAATGGAACCGGTGGTGTATCTCATGGGGGAAGATTCACACCTTCCCTTTGAGTACTTTATACAATTAGACATTCTAACTTAAACCAAACGATTTTATGAACAGAAGTTAAAACAAAACCCAAAACCCAAATCTGATGGCAATTGTTTTGGTTTGAGAACATTACTTGTTAAAACTTTCTGGTTGTCTTGACACTTATTAAAGAGTTCACTCAGATGGAAAATCTTGTGGAAATGGTCCCCAAGGACATAAGCTCCAAGTTCTTATCACACCTGAATGATGAACTATATCTTTGCAAAGTCTGATGTGCTAAGGAACAACATATATTCACAGGAAATTGTTTCCTTCACACTTGAATACCATCTTAAGGTTCACTGTTATAGAGATGTCTTTATGAGTAAATTACCTTGTGTAAGTGTTTATCAAAAAATCTGCAATGAGCCATTAGCTGCAATGGGCATTATAAAAATCGTAATATAAGACAGGCAGAGTCTCTGCCCTCCGGAAGAAGTGATACCCATCACTTGGTAACACGGGCAAGTGCTGTTTACCAGACAGGGGGTGTGTGTCCTGGGAAACTAGGCTGCAGCACAGAAGCAAGAATTCATTCTACAGGGAGGAGCTGAAGCTTTCACGGGGAGAACAGTCTCTGGGCAGCTGATCAAATGAAGTGTCCATGCACCAAAGTGCAAATAAAGTAGCAGAGATGCAGATGCACCCCCAGTGTATTACCTAGGGTGACATGTATAAATTTCTGAACCTTAAAACCAGTAATATTTGTATGCTAGATAAAAGTGCTAGTGCTTATTAAGCACAGAAGACACAAACTATCATAAATCCTCTCTTTCCTCAACTGCTTTCCCAACATTCAGTGATGTTGTACTGATAAATATCTGACCTTATATGATATACATCCATTTGGAACACAGAGAATGCACATATATGGAAAAAACTCATGGCCTGACATCCTTGGTGTGGAACGTTCATAAGGTTAAGTTTAAAACACACACACAACACACGCTTAAATCATAACCCTGTGAGAAGCAAGGGAGAATGTTTAATCTTAAAGAATCAATGAGATAGAAACTCTAAACCTTCTTCCTACCATGCCTTATGCATCTCATCCATCCGGCTGTTCCTGAGTTATATCCTTTATAATAAGCTGGTGATTGTAGTAGGAAGATGGTGGTGAGTTCAGTGGGAGAGGATTGCATCCCCTCCTGTACATGGGTGAAACACCTAGCCCATCTTCTGAGAAACAGAGTGAACAGCCAACAGTACCCCAGCGTATGTGAAGATTGGAGACCAAAAACTGTAGAGGACAGTGAACAATCAGATGAGTAGGTGGGTGCTATGTACACAAGGACACCTGCTGAAAGAGGAAACACTTTAACAAAGGAACCACCAACAGATAACAACATAAGAAGGTGAAGGATGGAGTAGAAGCCACAATAACTCAACCCAGTACCTATCTGGAAATACAACTAAGTGGTGGAGAAAATGCTCAAAACAAATAGCTGAACAAGAACAAGAGAGAATCCTCAACACCTTGTACACATGGAAGAACCAGCTTCAATACAACTTGACCACAACTGCACAAGAGAATGCAAGAGCTGGCAGACCCACACTTAAGGTTAAGGAGTGACACTTACCTAACCAGCTGGAAGGAAGGACCCACCAAAGGAAGACCCAACAATAATCAAATCTAAGGATATCCAGACTGCCAACATAAAAAACCTCCCAAGATCAGAGAGCTCAGGAGATCAAGGAGACTGCACCACTGGTCTTCTACCATAGAAATTCACACCATAAACCCAGGGAGTCAGAACAGGTCATTTAAGAAGCAGAGGCTAACAAGAAGAGTCTCAGAAACAATGGCAAGATGAACAAACAATCCCCAAATGAAAGGAAAGGAGGAAGCCTCTGAAAGAATGCTAAACAAAACAGAGGCATGCCAACTATCAGATATTGAGTTCAAGGCAACTCTTATAGGAATGCTCCAAGAGCTCACAGAGAATTACCAAAAATCAGAAGGAAACTACAATGAACTCATTACAAACTACATTGACATGAAAAAAGGAATTAGAAACTATCAACGAGGGCCAAGAGGAAATGCAGAATACAATTTCTGAACTGGAGAATGCAGTAGAAGGAATCCAAAGCAGGCTCAATGAAGCAGAGGACTGGAATAGTGAGCATGAGGATGAGGCAGGGAAAAAAAAAAAAAAAAAACAGCCAGAATGAGCAAGGAAAGGAAAAGAATCTAAGAAAGAATGAAGAGGGGTTAAGGGAAATGAAGGACAACATGAAATGTAATGATATCTGTATAATAGGGATACCAGAAAAAGAAGTAGAAGAGCAAGGGATAGAAAACCTGTTTGAAAAAGGAACGATGGAAAACTTCCCTAATTTGATGAGAGAGAAAGTCATACTAATCCAGGAAACACAGAGAGTCCCAATCAAGCAGAACCCAAAGAGGCCCACTTCAAGACACATCATAATTAAAATGGCAAAATTCCAAGATAAAGAGAGAATCTTAAAGACAGCAAGGGAAAACCAGAAAGTAACATACAAGGGAGCCCCAGTAAGACTAGCAGCTGACTTCCCAAAGGTAAGGCTCCAAGCCAGAAGGGAATGGCAAGAAATATTCCAAGTTATGAGAACCAGAGGCCTGCAACCAAGACTACTTTATCCAGCAGGGCTCCCAATTAAAATGGATGGCCAAATAAGGAGCTTCCCAGACAAAAGAAGCCTCAAAGAATATACCTCCTCCAAACCAGCTCTGCAAGAGTTGCTAAGGGTTTGCTTTAAGAACAGGAAGAAAAACACTGAAAGAGACAGGAACACAGCTACGAAAAAAGTGGCGATGAATAAGTACCTATCAATAATAACCTTCAATGTACATGGATTAAATGTCCCAATCAAAAGACACAGAATACTGTGAAATGGACAAGAAAACATGACCCACAGGTATGCTGCCCACAAGAGACCCACTTCAGAACAAGAGACCTACACAGATTGAAAGTGATGGGCTGGAAGCAAATATTCCAAGGAAATGGACAGGAAAAAAAAAGGCGGGGAAGCTATGCTCATATTAGACAACATAGACGTCCAAAAAAAGAGACAGAAAAAGAGACCCAGAAAGTCACTTCATAATACTAAAGGGAAGAATCCACCAAGAAGACATACACATTATAAATCTATATGCACCCAACATAGGAGCACCCAAGTACATAAAGAAAATCTGGGAGGACTTCAAGAACGATTCAAGCGAAATAAGCCAGGCAGTGAAAGACAAATACCATATGATCTCACCTTTAATAGGAACCTAATCAACAAAACAAACAAACAAGCATAATATAAACAATGACACTGAATTTGAGAACAGTCTGACAGTGACCAGAGGGGGAGGGGAGGGAATTTTAGGGGGAAAGGGGAATGGTTTAGAGCAACAAGTATAAAGGACGTATGCACAAAAACTATGGGGGGTGGAAATGGGAGGAAGGTGGGCAGGGCTGGGGTGGTGGGCTGGGAGCAGGGTAAAAGACAGAAAAATGTACAATATCAACAATTAAAAAATGCTGATCAAAAAAAAAGAACGATTTGACAGCAACACAATTTTAGTAAGGGATTTTAACACCCCACTGTCAAAAATGGACAAATCTTCCAAACAAAATATCAACAAAGATATTGTGGCATTGAACAATGCTCTAGACGAAATGAACTTAACTGATTCATAGAGAGAGCCTTTCATCCTGAAGATGCAAAAATACACATTCTTTTCAAATGCACATGGAACCTTTGCAAAGATAGATCACATGACAGGGCACAAAACAAGCCTCAACAAATTCAAGAAAATGGAAATCATATTAAGCATTTTCTCTGACCACAAGGGACTGAAACTAGGAATCAACCACAAGGAAAAAATCCCAAAACACTCAATCTCATGGAGATTGGAAAAGAAATCAAAAGGTTTCTGGAAACAAACGCAAATGAACTCACAACAATCCCAAACTTATAGGACAGTGAAGGAGGTCCTGAGAGGGATGTTCATAGCGATACCAGCCTACCTAAAAGGAACATTTCAAATAATCAACTCAACCCTACACTGACAAGAACTCTTGGAACAACAACAAAGACAGCCCAGAGCAAGTGGAAGGAATGAAATAACCAAGATTGGAGTAGAATTCAATGACATAGTGACTGAAAGCACAATTCTAAAGATCAATGAATCCAGGAGCTGGTTCTTTGAAAAGATAGACAAAATTTTCTTTGAAAAGATAGACAAAAAGATAGACAAAAGGTAGACAAGCCTTTAAGCAGGCTCATCAAGAAAAAAAGAGAGAGGACTCAAATAAACACAATCAGAAATGAAAGAGGTGAGATTACAACTGATACCACAGAAATACAAAGGATTGTAAGAAATAACTATGAAGAACTACATGCCAAGACATTTGAAAACCCAGGTGAAATGCACAAAGTTCTAGAAAAATATAATCTTCCAAAACTCAGTGAAGAAGAAGCAGAAATGCTGAACAGACCAATAACAGCTGATGAAATTGAAACAGTAATCAAACATCTTCTGACACACAAACGTCCTAGACCAAACCGTTTTCCAGGAGAATTTTACAAAGCATTTAAGGGAAGGCTAACCCCCATACTCCACAGATTATTCCAAAAAATTCAAGAAGATGGAAGACTCCCTATTTTTTTTTTTTTTTTTATGAAGCCACCATCATCAAAAACCAAAACCAGATAAAGACATAACAAAAAAAGAAAACTTTAGGCCAATATCGCTCATGAACATAGATGCTAAAATCCTCAACAAAATTTTGGCAAACTGCATCCAGGAATATGTTAAAAAAATCATACACCGTGATCAAGTGGGATTCAACCTGGGGATGCAAGGACGATACAATATTCACAAATCAATAAACATAATACACCACATAAACAAAACAAAAGACAAAATCACATCATCAAACCAATAGATCTGAAAAAGCTTTTGATAAGGTACACCTCCCATTTATAATAAAAGCATTCAGGAAAGTGGGAAGAGAGAGAGAGCATTCCTCAACATAATAAAGGCCATATAGGAGAAACCTAGAGCCAACATCATACTCAAAGGACAAAAACGTAGAGCTTTCCCACTAAGATGAGGAACAAGACAAGCATACCCGCTTGCACCACTCCTATTCAACACAGTATTGGAAGTCCTAGCTATAACAGTCAGTCAAGAAATAGAAATAAAAGGCATCCAAATTGGAAAGGAGGAAGCAAATCTGTCACTGTTTGCAGATGTCATGATAGTGTACATAGAAAATCCTATGGACTCCACCAAAAAACTACTCAACCTAATAAATGAATTTTGCAAAAGAGCTGGATACAAAGTCAATACTCAAAAATTAAAGGCATATTCCTACACTAACAATGAAATATGAGAAACAGAAAGCAGGAAAAAAATCCCATTTCATATAGCAACCAGAAAATTAAAGTACCTACGAATAAACTTAAGGAGGTAAAAGACCTGTACTCAGAAAACTATACAACACTGAAGAAAGAAATTAAGGAAGACACAAACAAAGGGACGTGTGTACCATGCTCATGGATTGGAAGAATTAACATTAACAAAATGGCCATACTACCCAAAGCGATTTATAGATTCAATGCAATCCCTGCTAAAGTACCAATGACATATTTCACAGATACACAACAAACATTTCAAAAATTTATATAGAACCAAAAACGACCTCGAATAGCTGCAGCAATTTTGAGAAAGAAGAGCAAAGCAGGAGAGATCACAATGCCTGATATCAAACTGTATTACAAGGCCACTGTAATCAAAACAGCCCGCTTCTAGCATACAAACAAACACGTAGACCAATGGAATAGAACATAGAGCCCAGAATAAAACCCAAGTCTCTACAGTCAACTCATATTTGACAAAGGGGGCACAAGCATAAAATGGAGTCAAAATAGGCTTTTCAACAAATAACGTTGGGAAATCTGGAGAGTTATGTGCAAAAACAAGAAACTCGATCAACAAATTCCACCATACATAAAAATAAATTCAAGGTGGATAAAAGACTTAAATATAAGTCGTGACACCATAAAAGTCCTAGAGGAAAACATTGGCAGGAAACTCTCAGAGAATCCACGCAACAGCATCTTCACAGATATGTCCCCTAAAACAAAGGATGTAAAGGAAAGAATAAACAAATGGGACCTCATTACGTTAAACAGCTTCTGCATGGGCAAAGAAAATAGCATTAAAGTGAAAAGAGAAGCAAGTATATGGGAAAACCTAGTTCCCAAAAACAATGCTGCTTTATGGAAAAACCGCATTAAAGTGAAAAGAGAAGCAATTATATGGCAAAACGTATTTGCCAAAGATACCTTGGACAAGGGATCCATCTCCAAAATATGTGAAGAACACACACGACTCCACTCCAGGAAGACAAAAAAACCCATTTAAGGAATGAGTAAAAGACTGGAACAGACACTTCTCCAAGGAGGACATAGAGAGGACCCAGAGATATACGAAAGGATGCTCAGCATCACTAGCCATCACAGAGATGCAAATTAAAACCACAATGAGATACCACTTCACACCAGTCACAGTGGTCATCATAAACAAATTAACAAACAAACGTTGAAGAGGATGTGGACAAAAGGGAACCCTAGTACACTGTAGGTGGGAATGCAGATTGGTGCAGCCACTGTGGAAAACAGTATGGAATTTCCTCAGAAAACTAAAAATGGAACTGCATTTTGACTCAGCACTTCCACTGCTTGCGATTATACCCCAAGAACCCGGAAACACCAATCCAAAAGAACCTATGCACTCCAACATTCATAGCGACACAATTTACAATAGCCAAGTGCTGGAAGCAACCTAAATACCCATCAGCAAATGGGTGGATCAGAAAACTATGGTACATCTACACAATGGAATTCTGTGTAGCAGACAGGAAGAAGGAGCTCCTCCTCTTTGTGACAGCGTGGATGGTACTGGAGAGCTTTATGCTAAGGGAGATAAGCCAGGCAGTGAGGGACAAATACCATATGATCTCACCTTTAACTGGAATATAATTGACAAAAGAGAACTGCAAACAAATATAACCAAAGACATTGAAATGAAGAACAATTTAACAATAGCTGGAGGGGAGGGGCAGGGGACAGTGGCGGAAAGGTTTCCAGGAATTACTATAAAGGACACATAGACAAAACCAAGGGGGAAGGTTGAAGGAGGGAAGGGAGGTGGTTTTGCCTGGGGTGGGAGGGTGAGGAGAAAATGCAGACAACTGGAACTGAACAACAATAAAGTAATACAAAAGAAAAAGAAAAAGAAACAAGGAGACCTCACCTCCCAAACCCTAGTGCACCATTAGAAAAGAGATGGACCTGATAGGGTGGTGTTGGCAAGCTGCCTTCAGTGATCATTCTGCTTATCATCAGCAGATGGGTACCAAAGTAGCAAAGTCAAGTTCAAGAAGAAGGAGGATGTGGCTAGGAGAAATTGCTTGAAAATTTCCTGGCAGCAGCTCTGTTTATGCATACATGTTCATTTCATCATCAAGAAAAGTCAGAGCCCATTGTAGTTCAACTCCTGTCTTTGTCCTAATCCTGCCTCCCTGCCATGTTGGCAAATTAAGACATCAATCAGAAAGGAAGGGCTGCTCCATCTGAACCCAAGACTGAGAGGTTGATCTTCCCACAAGGGAGGGTTCCAGTGTGCAAAGAAGGATCATTAAGATACAACGATGTTATTGACTTACACCAGCATCACGAAAGTATAGACACTACAGTCCCCTGGTGGCTCTTCAAACTCAGGACAATCACCATGCAGAGATCACAGACTTGAAAGGAAACACACTGAAAGCACTCCAAAGCGGGCAATGAGGCATTATTAGCATGTCTTCCCAAAACCTAAGAGCAGCAAGATCTGCATGATCAGTGCTAAGACCAGCTGAATGAGTTCAACATGAGAGAGTGACTAGAGCTTAATTACCCAGGTTGACTTAGCATTCTTACTTTGCAACCTATCAAATATTTTCTTTCTCCAAAATTAATCAGATCAGTTGGCATCTACATCTGGAGGTGGCAAGAAAGCGGAGAAGGCATCATATGCAAAGCTGTGTGTGCCCTGGAAAGGGAGGGGACAACACCTGTTTAGGTGTCTGTTGGTCTCCATCTGCCTCTGTCTGTAACTAGAGACACTAACAGGAGTAGGAAGTGAAATGGAAAGGTTGACATGTCCTTCTCTATTCTGGCCTTAGCTCCATAAGGAGAAATGAAGTGTTTCTAATGAAGAAATGTTCAGGCAATCCTGGGACACAGCACACCTCTAATGCTACAGCTATGACCATCTCGAGAACTTTAAAAGTCCAGACTTAGGAAAATGAACATCTGAAAATGGAGCTGTAGGCTGCCATCCATGGGTAAGTAGTTATCTGCCAGGTCACGGCCACTTAAGACTTGATTGGGTAGCTCACTATTCACAACAAGTTAAGCACACAAGAAGACATTTTCCTAGTCATCTCTTGCATCCTGATGTGATTTGCAAAAGTGGGCACAAGTCTGGAAAAATGCAACAAAAGTCCCTATAAGCACAAGCCAGCATTAGAGTTTAGCAAGCTATTCCACCCAGATCAACTTCTGTTTAGGGGAGGCAAGGGAGGCATCCTTTCCTTGGGCCAGACAAAACAAATTTCAGCTCCTATGTGCTATTTCACAATCAGATCCATGAATGAAGCTGAATATGTCCCCCGCTGGGGCTAAATCTGTGTGGTGTACAAGGGATGGAACCAAAAGATGTGTTTTTCCCTTCCACCTCATCCTTCCTGCCTGCCAGACCGGGCTCCTGAGGGGACCTGGTACATAATACACACCCCTGTGCCTGGAAGATTTCTGAGCCTGTGCTGCATCCGTGTTTGCTGTCCAATGATGGTACATCATGGTGTAAGCCCAGTGTTCTGGGATTGGCAGCCAATGAAGGATGAGCAGTTTATCTGAACCCTCCATTCACTTTGATACAAAATGTTAACTTTGCCCTTGATCAGGCTTCTAAATCCTGTTCCCACTACTAAAAATTTCTCATCATGAGTGCCACATGGTTTTGGGCACATGAACAAGGAGAATTTCAGTACAACTGTCACGTTATTTTATCATGCAAAACCTATTAGCATGCTCAATTTGTTTGTACTTACTCATAGTAACAGAAAGAGACCCAGAGGAATAGAACAGGTAACCTTCTAAATGTGTCAAACGTCAAATTCTGTCTCTCTCTCACATGAAAAGATGCTTGATATCACTAGCTATCAGAGAGATGCAAATTAAAACCACAATGAGATACCACTTCACACCAGTCAGAATGGCCATCATAAACAAAGCAACAAACAGCATGTGTTGGAGAGGTTGTGGAGAAAAGCGGACCCTAGTGCACTGTTGGTGGGAGTGCAGACTGGTACAACCACTATGGAAAACAGTATGGAATTTTGTAAGAAAACTAAAAATGGATCTACCTTTTGACCCAGCAATTCTACTGCCTGGATTATATCCTGAGAACCCTGAAACACCAATGCAAAAGAACTTATGCATCCCTATGTTCATAGCAGCACAATTTACAATAGCCAAGTGTTGGAAGCCACCTAGGTGCCCATCAGTAAATGAATGGATCAAAAAACTGTGGCACATTTACACAATGGAATTCTATACTGCAGAAAGAAAGAAGGAGCTCCTACCCTTTGTGATAGCATGGATGGAACTGGAGAGCATTATGCTAAGCAAAATAAGCCAGGCAGTGAAAGACAAATACCATATGATCTTACCATTAACAGGAACCTAATCAACAAAACAAACAAATAAGCAGAATATAACCAAAGACACTGAAATTGAGAACAGGCTGACAGTCACCAGAGGGGAGAGGGGAGGGAATTTCAGGGGAAAAGGGGTAGGGTTTAGAGCAACAAGTATAAAGGACACTTGGACAAAAACAATGAGGGGTGGAAATGGGACGGAGGTGGGGAGAGCTGGAGTGGTGGGCTGGGGTGGGAGTAAAAGACAGAAAACTCTACAAGATCAACAATTAAAATAAAAATTAAAAAAAGAAAACATAAAAAATTCTCTGTCTCCCAACTCATCACCTGCTATGCTATGGCTGACAGCAAACAGGTCACAAGAGTCATAAAGAGCACAGCAATGAGCAGGTGAACCACAGTGATCTGCTGAGCACCAGAGTGCTGGTTAGTGTTTAACTTAACCATCAATTCAGCTTTGGAAAGGAAGGGATATCATTCATCCCCATATGCAGATGAGGAGAGTCAGACTCAAGGGAAAGTCATTGTCCCAAGGTCCCCCAGCAGGTAGGGGACAGAAAAGCAAAGCCGTTTCAGATATCACTCACTATAGAGCCACCAATATTTTCCTGTGAAGTTATGCTACCGCTCGAACTGGGTAAATCACTTTTTGATCCCAATGCCAATTGAGAATGCAAGAGCCAGCTAAATCCTTTGAGTTCTTCCATCTTCTTCAAAGGAAGACACACATGGACACACTATTAAGACAGATACTAAGTGACTTCCCTGGCCCTGAGCTAGGTTCTTGCACATGACTGCCCTCATTGGACACAGAGGTCAATGAAATACTCATGGAATTGCAACAAGGTGGGCACTGAACTGAGCAGAGGTGAGTCCAGGGCAGACAGCTCCGCAACTGACCCACCAGACTCTCTGGGGATATACAACCTTCGGAATCACCTACAACAGCATGCCTAGCCTGTTGCTGTGCCTTGGCCAAGCAGACCCTTTGAAAAGTCTTTAAATGCTCTTAAGCAGGTGACTGCTTTTACAAAAGCTTCCACCAGGCAGCCAGGGGAGTTGCGGGACAGTCCTTGGATGAAAGGAAGGCTCACAGAGTGAAGAGTTCCGTGCTGGTCTGCTTCTGGATATGTTAGTCAAAGCATCTGTTGGTTGTTCTCCACTGGCCAAAAGGAAAACGTTTGTTTTGTTGGAAGAAAACACTTCCATTTTAAAGTGTTCACGGAGGGAACCATCATCTGAGAGGAAGCTTCCTTCCACTTGGGTACCTGGAACTGTGGCCTCCTGTCTCCAACTGTACTACCCCTCTGAGGCTGGCTTGTTGACAGTCACTGGTTTGCTACAGCAGATGCTCTGACTTTACAATAATGTTACACTCATCAAAGATGGGGGTTGAGTACTTTTCTACTCTCCTCATCTGCATGAATAACTGATCTGTGTAGAGCATTTTTATAAAGAAAATCATTACAGTCTAAAAAGTGACTGCCACATATTTCAAGAATACATTGAAAGTTTTCTTTACTGTGACTTTTTTGTAAATCCTCCCCTGAAGATATGTTTGTTGATCTTAGAGAAAGTGGAAGTGAGAAAGAGAAAGAGAAACATGGATGTGAGAGAAACACTTTGATCGGCTGCCTCATCTGCAAGCCCCAACCAGGGATCGAACCTGCACCCTTTTGGTGTACTGACGATGGTCCAACCAGCTGAACCACCTGGCCAGGGCTTTCCTGTGACATATGATGGACAAGAAACTTTTACTCTTGTGCTGTGCTTCTTCATAGTACAGTGCTGATTGGTGGCTCTATCCAAATTGTTTCACTCTATTGAGTGTCCCTAAATGGCTCTTAATTAAGCTCTTTCTAACAAACTCCAGGCCACTAAACAGACTCAGACAGAAGCCAAATTAAAGTTACCAATAAAATCCTCTCAGTAGGAGCAACGTCGGGGTAGCCCTACAGCGACTCTGCAAAGACACTGCAACCATGCTAAACACACAGGCTAATGTTGACTTGTGAGGCTGGAGTCACATAACTTATAATTAGTTGATGTTTTCATAAGAATTTGAAAGGTAAATCTTCTTTATATGGCATTTATTTTGACTCATTGAAATCACTGACTTTCCACCCAGATTTTAATATTTTGTGACTGAAAGGACAATTGTTGGGATGGGATTTACGTTCCACCCCTTGTGCCATCACGAATTTTGTTTCTTTACATTTAGAAAATCCATTGCTTTCTTACTTTCTTCCACATCCTAGGTGGTCTAAAACAATCTTCTATAACAAGAGTGGTATATCTTTCTATATACAAGTCATATTTTCCTATAATTGCTGTACAGAGTAATGATATCCGAGTAGAAAGGGGAAAAAAAGCACCATGGTCTATGTCATAGGTTCTATACCAAATACTTCATAAGTAATTCTGGCAAATAAAATAGAAAATGATATGGTCAGGACAAGCTACTGAGAAACGGTGTAGAGCTTCTGCATCACTGCATCCTCAGCAGAGGCTAATAAATGCTTATCTCTGCTCCTCACTCACCTCACTGCTCCTCCTCAGCTCATTTTCCTTGGTCTGACTTGCTTGTAAGGCCTGTTGGGTTTGGCCCAAATGTTGCTTCAATTCTTCCAATTCTCTTTCAACCCGGTGCTTTCCTGATGTGACCTACAGAGAGAAAAATAAGGGCAAGTTTAGTTTTCCATTGATTACTTTGTAAATCATCATGTCTTCTTCTATAATATAAGAGTCACTGAATAAAAAAACTGAGGCCCTTTGGTGGGTTGAGACTCTTGCTGTGAAAGACATGGGTCCGACTGCAGGCTTCTCAGTTAGAGTGCCATGATGTGACTGGCACGTTAAGATCCATCTGGCCGCTGGTTGTAAAGAGACGGAGGAAGAAGTGCAGAGCAGAGAGACAAGCTGGAGGCAAGAACAGTAACCCAGGTGGGACATGACATGGTCTGAGGCCCTACACAGCCATGGAGGTGGTGAAAGTAGTCACGTTCCATGTAAAATACAGACAGACGTAAAGCCAGGTGTGTTCTCAGAAGGGAGGTATGGAGCACATGAAGGGTTTCTGGGGTAGCTGAGGACACTCTACCCCAACACAGATAATGGATATAAGAGAGCATGCCCAATAATCATTTATCATTAAACACTTATTCTATAGACATGGTGTTTCATCACAAGAGTTTAAATGTGCAAGATTTCTGGGCCAGATGCAGGCGGAGGTAGATACACTTTGCTCTCTCTCACAACCGAAACAAAACAACAACAAATTTACAAGAAAAACCCACCAAAACTGCCACAAAATCAAACTGTATGGAAGTCAGACAACCAAGGAGTTAAAGAAGCAGCATTCATTCAGACTGCTAGGAGGGGTGGAGATGGGCAGCTGAGGTGGAGAAGACGCGTGGTAAGGTGGCAGCTGGAGGACCAGAAAAGCAAGGTAGTGGCCAGGGGACCTAGGGGTCCCATATCTGTGTGTGGATAAACTGGAAGAAACATCTGGGGAGCCAGACAGACCTCTCAACCCTGAGTTCCAGAGCAGGGGAATGAACCCTTAAAACCTCTGACATTCAAACCTTTGGGGATGATTTTAGCACAGGAGACACTCCCAGCCTTACAGGAGAGTTTGTTACAGTTACCCACAGGGTCCCAGAATGCACACAAGCCCAAACACCCAGCAGTCGGCACCAAAAGGGCCCAACTGGCCTGTGGAAAGCAGGGGAGGTGTCTGAAAGCCAGCTGAGAGCCAAGAAAGCAGCATTGTTCCCTTTCGAAGAACAACCAGACTTACAGTGCCACAGTGCAGGGATGGGGTTGCCCTGCCCTGGTGAATACCTAAGGTTGGGCCCCTTAGAACAAAACAGCATGCCGATACAAAAACGTTGGCCAAAATGAAAGAACAGATCAAAGGTCCAAAAATAGCGTGAAGGGATGAAGAGATAACCAACCAGAGTTCAAAACACTGGTAACTGGGATGCTCACACAAATGGTTGAGCATGGTGGCCAATAAGAGGAAGAGGTGAAAGCTATGCAAAGTGAAATAAAGGAGAATATAAAAAGACTAACATGACGGGAAGGACATTGGTACACCAATCAACGTTTTGGAGCAAAAGGAAGAAGTAAACTTTCAACCAAAATAGAATGAAGAAACAAGAGTTCAAAAAATAAAAATGAGGAGAGGCATAGGAACCTCTGGGACACCTTCACACATTTCAACATTCGAATCATAGAGGTACCAGAAGGAGAAGAAGAAGAGCAAGAAACTGAGAACTTATTGGAAAAAATAATGAAGGAGAACTTCCTTAATCTGACAAAGGAAATAGACTTCCAGCAAGTCCACGAAACCCCATGAGTCCCAAAGAAGGGGGACCCAAAGAAGCACTCAACATGGCACATCATAATTACATTACCCAAGATCAAAGAGAAGGAGAGAATCTTAAAAGCAGGAAGTTGAAAGGACACAGTAACCTACAAAGGAGTTCCCCTAAGATCATCAGCTGATTTCTGAAAAGAAACCTTGCAGGCAAGAAGTGGCTGGAAAGTGGAAGGACTTATATCCAAGATTATTCTCTTCAGCAGAGCTATGATTTAGAAGGCAAGCGTAGATAAAATGCTTCCCAGATAAGGTCCAGGTAAGGAGTTCATCACCACCAAGTCCTCATTATATGAAAGGTACAAGGGACTTACCTAAGAAAAAGAAGATGATCAAAATATGAACAGTAAAATGACAATAAAGTCACAACTATCAACAAGTGAACCTAAAAACAAAAGCAAAACGAACTAATCAAACAACAAGAAGAGGAGCAGAATCACAGAAATGGGGATCACATGGAGGGTTATCAGTGTGAATGGGTGGAGGAGAATGGGGGAACAGGTACAGGGAATAAGAAGCATAAATGGTAGGTACAAAACGGACAGGGGGAGGTTAAGAATAGTACAGGAAATGGAGAAGCCAAAGAACTTACATGCATGACCCATGGACATGAACTAAAGGGAGGGGGAATGCTAGAGGGAATGGGGGTGCCGGGTGCAGGTGGAAAAAGGGGAGAGAAATGGGCCAAGTGTAATAGCTGAATCAATAAGATATTTTTTAAAAAAGTTTCAGTGTGCTATATGTAATGTACACACATAGACCCATACACACATGGGCGTGCATGTAAATAAATAAAGGTAGACTCGGCTGAGTTGTAATGACTCACTTTGAGGTATGGGAGAAAAAGGAGAGTTGAAGATAACAGGTAGCACTTGGCCTGAGCAACGTGAAGACCACAGCGGACATTTCATGGGATGAGAAAGTTGAAGGGAGGAGCAAGACTGAACAAGCAGCTCGAGTTCCAGGACCGGCAAGTGAAGAGTCAGATGCGTTTCAGAAATGCCGAGTGGAAAAGTCAGACACACACTCGTGAGTCTCAAGTTCAGGACTGATGCCCTGGCCGGAGATATGAGCATGGCAGCCATCATCACAGAGAGAAAACCTAAAGCCACAAGCTGGATGACTCATTTTTGAAGTGAGTGCTAAACAAGCAAGCTGACACAATTTTCAGGGCTTGGACTGTTTTAGGGCATGATGGCTTGGGAGAGCTCCCATATGGTGGTGACGTCCCCACCAGGTTCTTGGTCCAGGGATCTCACCAAGAAGCAGAATGTCAGAGAGCTCCACAGACCCTGGCATCTGAGAGCCTCACTCCTCACTCTCTCACTGTGCTCTTCTCCAAATGAGAGAAGCCAGAGCCAGACAGCTTCCCTCTGGTCTCCTGTTCAAAAGTAAGGAGTGTGAGGCTGGAACATTTGTCCCTCCAAATCACCCAGGTCAGCTGTGGGACAGAACCAACGTGTCCAAGGACAAGGAGCGGGAACGAAGTGAGGAGCACCTACTTTATCCAGCTCTGCCTGCAGGATGTTGCGAGCGTTCTTGGCCTCCTGCAGCTCCCGTGTGAGCCTGCCTTTCACCTGTGAGCTCTCTCTGTACAAGATTTGGAAGGCGCGCTGCTGACAGGAGAGCTCCTGGAAAGCAAAATACATACTCTCAGCACTGACGATGGTCCACCGACAGGCTCCAGGGTGACACAGTTGTCCCGTGGGATGTGTGATGGTGGAGCCAGAGACAACATGGAGCCTAGCTGACCATCCACTCCGAGATCAACGTCAGCAGTCTGGCAGAGGTCCCAGTCACCCAGTCCTGTCTCCAAGGGCCAGGACAGGACTCCACCTGTTGACCACACCACCACTCTGAAATCAGTCAACTCTGTTTGAAGTATCCAGGGGCAAAAGAGAGTACAGCTGAGCTACAGCTGTCACAGCTTAGCTGAGAAATCAAACGCACTCGAAAATGGAGTTTGAAATTTCAAATACCATACACCACTTCAGATTGACAATGATGCAAAATATATGTCAACAGTGAGCTTGGATAAATGCATAAGGACACCCAAGTAACATTTGCAGTCACTTTTCCTTTGAAAAGTGTGCTTGTGTATTTTTAGTAGTTATTGGGTTTGGTTTGTTTTCTCCTCTCACCCTATTGCTACACCAGGTGCTAGTAGCTTTGGCACTACTCATATTTTGGGCTGGGGACAATGCCTTTCTTTAACGGACTGTCCTGTATTATAGGATGTTTACCCACATCCTGGCCCTTAGCCACTAAGTGCTAGTAGCCCCCCACTCCCCTATCCCAGTTGTGACAATAAATAAATGTCCTCAGATATTGCTAAAGATCCCCTGGGAAGAAAAAAATCACCCTTTGTCTCTGGCTGGAGGGACTCAGTTGGTTGGAACATCTTCCTATGAACCAAAGGGTCACAGGTTCAGTTTCCGGGGTGGAGCACATGCCCCGGTTATGTGTTTGGTAAGCAGTTAGGGCAAAGGCAAGAAGCAACTAATCTGTGCTTCTCTCTCACATGGATGTTTCTCTCCTTTCTCTCCCTCACTCTCTCTGTATACCAATGGGCATGTCCTCCCATGAAGTTCAAACAAAATCAGCCCTGCTTGAAACCCACCACTCTAGACTATAAAACCCATGGTCCTAAGTTCCCCCCTTTCACCCAGGAACTAGCAGAATGCATGGTATCTCATTTGCTCCAGAAATAATAGCTGCCATCTTTCAATACTTGTTTTACCAAGGGGTCATTCTCTAAGTGACGTAAGTGTCTAACTGCTAGCCTGTACGACCTGAAACTAATGGAATACTAAATGTCAACCAGAATGAAAGCAGAAAATTAATAAAAAAAAATTCTGAAATGGATTTCTCCAGGAGGCAGAATGATTTCCTTCTGTGTAATTCTCTGCATCTTGCCAAATGGGTGTAAGTCGTTCTGTGAGACACACCATAAAGGAATGGACAGTTCAGTGCCTATGTGAGGCTGTGTGGGACCTAGACAAGCTCCAATCTACAGTCACTCTCATTGGAAGTCTGCAGACCCTCCACCCACAGGACACACTGTCAGTCCAACTTACCTCCTGCAGGCAGCAGTCCCTCCTGAGAAGCATCCTCAGCCCTAACCTGTCTGCCGTCTTCATTCCCCACTTACTTCATCGACTACTGTTCTAAAGTATTTGCCAGCCCACAGGCTTTCAAATCAGACAGAGAGTGGCATACAATTTCCTTCACAACAAAAATAGTTCAAAGGAAGAAATGGGACCTCTTCCTACTGTGAACAACAATCTCAAACAAACCGGAAAACATGGATGGAAAGGAACATTCTGACTGCTCGTTTCTTCTCCAATCAAAACCTGAAAGACTCAAAGTTTGAAGGGAAACACAGGGACCTTTTCCTCACCCAGCATTTCCCTAGTAGGGACTTACCAAGTGATGACACGTGGTGGCTCCTCCTCTCTCACGAGGACACCGAGACACTGCAGACAAACGCCTCATGGACCTATGCACCTTACCTCTTGAAACTGTTTTCCTTTTAACTTGAGTTTCTGTTCCAGAGAACATCTGGAACTTTCTGCATTCTGTCGATAAAAGCTCAAATCTTCAGTCAATTTTTTCAGTTTTTGTTCCAATGCAGTATACTAACAACAAATAAAAATGCACAGTAGAAAACAAAGTGTCAAGGAAAGAATTCATATTTCCAACATTAGAAAAATTAGGCCCAAGTTCTGGTTCAATTTAGCATTGTGTTCTGACATTTTTATTTCATAAAATGATGGCTTTAAACTATTAGCTCTATAGGAAAACCACAATAATGATTTCAGTACACATAACGTTGCTATTTGGAAAACAGGAGCAAGAATGTAAAGGCTTAGACCATTGAAATACTTCCTAATGTGCACTATAAAAAAGACCTCAGTGCTTCAGAAGAAAGGTTCATCGAACATTTCGCTGCATTGTTCACGTGAAAATGCAGTGCTGTTCATGGAAGTTACAGGCTGCCAAATAATCAGAGGGTTCCCATTACTCTCAAGGGGTAGTCTGTTCGAGCATATTGCATTCTGTGACAAACTGTAAATACTGTAAGGCTTCTTTCCACAGTGATCTCGCTTTGCCATTTGAAATTTCTGGAGGTTCACAGTGCTGCAGAGAATATCACACCTGGTTTTTAACCAAGCTGTCATGAGCGACACCAAGACCCTTCTTTTGTCCTTTCACAGAGCCATTCTTCCTTAAAATTGTCCTTTAAACATGAACTACATCAAAATTGAGGATGCTCTTGTCAAACTAAATGGAGCCAAGTGGTCTGAAATCTTCCAGTGCTGAAACCCATTCCTCTCTCTTCCCCGTGGTGTCCACATCCTGAAACTGAACCCACAAAACAACTCTGAAAACCCAGGGAGGAGTCAGGGCTGGTCCTGAGGGTGGGAGCGAACTGCCTGGTCCGGAACGAAATGCACCCCAATTGGGCAAATCCCTCTACTAATGTATTCTACTGAGACTTATCATAGTCCCATTTACAAATAGTAGGAATGGAACAGAAAATTCACTGGAAAAGAGAACACTATGTACTACCTTGCCAGAATACCAGTCAAACACCAATCATTAACTCAGCAAAGATTAAAAGAGCAAGGCTGGTCATAAATGACTACATGGTTATACAAATATCAGAAATTTAAAAATGTCAATTTCAAAACATAAAATATTAACCCAGTGGTTCAAATTAATATCCACTGCCTTGGATATTAAGACACCTTTGTCATTATCCTTCATTTTCTTGAATTTCAAATCACCAAGGAAAAGTAGTACAACAAATGCTTTATAATAGGCATGAATTCAGTAAACATTGATTGTATGCCTGCTAGGTGTCCAACAATGTGCTAGGTACTGGGGATACAGCAGTAAACAACTCAGATGAAAGTCAGCACCCACTAAGACTAGAATTTTGGGTGTCAGCCAATGTGAGGGGGAAAACCCCACAGGTGGTGTGGTAGATGACTGAGCTCTTTGCTTCCTCTGCTGGCCCCTTTTCAAACTGCAAGTTATTCCTTGAAAGGATCTCAGAATCAACAATTTTGTTCTTCCTAGAAACAGTGGGTTAAGCAAGAGCTTTCAGGAGGTTCTATTTATACTTGATTTAAAGTTTTAGTAGACGCAGCTGCCACCATCAGGGACACGGACAAATGCTAAATGTTTGCAACCAAAGAAAAGAAAGGGGGAAACGATGAGGCATGGAAGTTAAAAAACAGGACTCTGTGGTTGTATTGCCTCAGGTAGAATCTTGAAATTGTCATTTTGAGTGTGTCCCCTTGGGTGAGTTGCTCAATCTGTCTGCCTCAATTTCCTCCTCCATTTAAAGATAGTAATAGGGGGGAGAGAAGATGGTGGCATAGTAGGAGGGAGCAGATTCCACTTCCCCCTACACACGAGAGAAAAACCTGGCCGATCTATGGAAGAACAGAGTAGACAAGGAACAGTAACACAGCATATTTGAGAATAAGAGATCGAAAATTGTAGCGGACATTGAAAAACCAGTCGCTAGGGAGAGTACTTCAGAACAATAGGAGCCTGGAGAGCAGGGCGGCTGAGGTCCCAGCCCAGCGCTCAGCCAAGCCTGCCCCAGGGCTCTAGGGAGGGAGCTGGCTCAGCCACTGCAACCGGCTGGGAGATCTTAGAGGCCACTGAGCGACTGCAGGCCTAGCGAAAGTGGTTGCCCCACGCCAGGTCACTGAGCGACTTTGAACTGAGTTTTCATGGCGACAGAGAGCTCAGCAATCATAATCACCCGGTCTGCAGACCGAGGTGCGTGTGAAGTGAGACGACTGCATGAAAATAGACACCCACACGGGAACGCACACGGTCGCGGAATCACAGGCACTCGAGAAAGCATAGGCGTTGGCCACGGGAGACAGCTGTGGGATCATAGTTGCCAGTGCACGGGCGGGCCTGCGAACGCAGACAGCTTAGGGCCATAGGTGCAGGCATGAGATGGCTATGGGAGCATAGGCCCTGACCCACAACAGAAAGCTGTACAGGCGCCAACGCAGGCGGCTGCACTCGACCAGAGAACCGAGCTCACACCCATAAACTCGGAGAAGTGTGTGCACACCAGGAGGCTCAGAACACAGGCTGGAAGCCCTGGAGGGAGAGGTGCCATTCTAATTTTGGCGACCGTATTAACTCTGGGGACCGTAGCACAATGATGACTAAGTACTGAACACAGAGCAAAGCAATACGATCACCCCTCGGCCATTGCAGCCAGGAAGACCAGAAGAACAAGCTCAGCAAGTTTGAAAACAACAAGAGTTTTTGTTTGTTTGTTTGTTTTTGTTTTTGTTTCTTTTTTCTTTTCTTTTCGGTTTTGGTATGGGGTTTCTTTTCCTCTCTTTTCCTTTTTTGGTTGTTTGTTTCTTTGTTTGTTTTTTGTTTCGCTTTTTTTTTCTGTTTGTGTGCCTGTCAATATAATTGTTTTTACTTACTACTTCTTTATTATTTTTATCTTCTTTTTTACTCCCCAACTCCTTTTGCCTCTCTTTACTTCTTTCTTGTTTTATTCCCTCTTCCTTTCTTTCCAATTTTATCTCTTCTACCTCCCTCTTTTTTCTTCTTTCTTCTTCTTTCATTTTCCCCCACTCCTCTCTTCTTAAATACCCATGAGGGAGACAAAAAAACAAACAAACAAACCTTGAACTGTGAGAAAAAACAGAGCTGGTCCCAAAAAGAGGGTATCCCAGCTGATGAGACAGTGGAAGCTGTGAACAACAGCATATCCAAAGGAGAATCCACCACTGAATCTCACAGGTATTCTACCACAGAAGGTCACACCACAAACCCAGGGAGCCAGAAAAGATCAATTTAAGAAGTTGAGGCTAACAACAAGTGTCTTACAAACAATGAGAAGACAAAGAAACAATTTCCAAAGGAAAGGAAAGGAGGAAGCTCCAGAAAGAATACTAAATGAAACGGAGGCAACTCAACTATCAGATATTGAGTTCAAAGCAATGGTTGTCAGGAAGCTCCATGAGTTCTCAATGAGCTACCAGAAACTACAGGGAAGATATGATGAACTCACTGCAAACTATATCAACATGAAAAAGGAAATAGAAACTATCAACAAGGGCCAAGAGGAAATGAAGAATACAGTTTCTGAACTGAAGAACACGGTAGAAGGAATGAAAAGCAGAATCGATGAAGCAGAAGATCGGATCAGTGAGTTGGAGGACAAAATAGAAAAAAAAAAAAACACCCAGAATGAGCAAGATAAGGAAAAGAAGCTCAGAAAGAATGAAGAGCCTTTAAGAGAAATGCAAGACAACATGAAACAAAATAATATCTGTATAATAGGGATACCAGAAGGAGAAGAAGAAGAGCAAGGGATAGAAAACCTATTTGAAAAAGTAATGATGGAAAACTTCCCTAATTTGGTGAGAGAAAAAGCCACACAAATTCAGGAAACACAGAGAGTCCCAATCAAGAGGAACCCAAAGAGGCCCACTTCAAGACACATCATAATTAAAATGGCAAAATTCCAAGACAAAGAGAGAATCTTAAAGGCAGCAAGGGGAAAAAAAGAACTAACATACAAGGGAGCCCCAGTAAGACTAGCAGCTGACTTCCCAAAGGTAAGGCTCCAAGCCAGGAGAGAATGGCAAGAAATATTCCAAGCAATGAGAACCAAAGGCCTGCAACCAAGACTACTTTATTCAGCAAGGCTTTCAATCAAGATAGAAGGCCAAATAAGGAATTTTCCAGACAAAAGAAGTCTAAAAGAATACACCTCTACCAAACCAATTCTGCAAGAGATACTAAAGGGACTGCTTTAAGGGACGAAAGGAAAAGACAGAGAGAGAAAGAAAGAGAGGAACACAGGTACAAAAATGGCATTAAATAAATACCTATCAGTAATAACCTTAAATGTAAATGGATTAAATGCTACAATCAAAAGACATAGAATAGCTGAATGGATAAGAAAGCATGACCCACACACATGCTGCCTACAAGAGACCCACGTCAGGACAAAAGACCTACACAGACTCAAAGTGAAGGGCTGGAAACAACTTTTCCAAACTAGTGGACAGGAAAAAAAAAAAGCTGGGGTAGCAATACTCATATCAGACAAAATAGACTTCAAAAGAAGAGCCATAAAGAGAGACCCAGAAGGTCACTTCATAATACTCAAGGGAAGAATCCACCAGGAAGACATAAACATTGTAAATATATATGCACCCAATGGAGGAGCACCTAAATACATGAAGAAAATCTTAGAGGATTTCAAGAAAGATATTGACTGCAACACCATTCTAGTAGGGGATTTTAACACCCCATTGTCAAAAATGGACAGATCTTCCAAACAAAATATCAACAAAGATATTGTGGCATTGAACACAACTCTAGAGGAAATGGACTTAACTGATACATATATATAGAGAGCCCTTCATCCCAAAGAAACTAAATACACTTCCTTTTCAAATGCACATGGAACATTTTCAAAGATACATCACATGATAGGATGCAAAACAAGCCTCAACAAATTCAATAAAATTGAAATCATACCAAGCATTTTCTCTGACCACAAGGGACTGAAAGTAGAAACCAACCCCAAGGGAAAAACCCCAACCCTTCAAAATCATGAAGATTGAATAGCATGCTATTAAACAATGAATGGGTCAAGAATGAAATTAGGGAGGAAATCAAAAAGTTTCTGGAAACAAATGATAACGAGCTCACATAGACTCAAAATTTATGGGACACAGCAAAGCCAGTCCTAAGAGGGAAGTTTGTAGCGATACAGGCCTACCTAAAAAAGATAGAAACATCTCAAACAAACAACCTAACCCTACGCCTACAAGAACTCGAGGATCAACAACAAAGACAGCCCAGAGCAAGTAGAAGGAATAAAATAACCAAGATCAGAGCAGAATTAAATGACATAGAGACTAAAAGCACAATTCTAAAGATCAATGAATCCATTAGCTGACTCGTTGAAAAGATCAACAAAATCGACAAGCCTTTAAGCAGGCTCGTCAAGAAAAAAAGAGAGAGGACTCAAATAAACACAATCAGAAATGAAAGAGGAGAGATTACAACTGACACCGCAGAAATACAAAGGAGTGTAAGAAATTACTATGAAGAAGTGTATGCCAAGAAATTGGAAAACCTAGATGAAATGGACAAGTTTCTAGAAAAATATCATCTTCCAAAACTCAATGAAGAAGAAACAGAAAGACTGAACAGACCAATAACAGCTGATGAAATGGAAGCAGTAATCAAAAAACTCCCAACACACAAAAGCCCTGGACCAGATGGTTTCACAGGAGAATTCTACAAAACATTTAAGGAAGAGCTAACCCCTATCCTTCACAGACTATTCCAAAACATTCAAAATGATGGAAGACTCCCAAACTCTTTTTAGGAAGCCAGCAACGTCCTAATCCCAAAACCAGATAAAGACACAACGAAGAAGGAGAACTTCAGGCCAATATCTCTGATGAACATAGATGCTAAAATCCCCAACAAAACATAGGCAAACCACATCCAACAATATATTAAAAAGATCATACACCATGAACAAGTGGGATTCATCCCAGGGATGCAAGGATGGTTCAACATTCGCAAATCAGTAAATGTAATTCATCACATAAACAAAAGCAAAGACAAAAATCACATGGTCATATCAATAGATGCAGAAAAAGCATTTGATAAAGTACAACACCCATTTATGATAAAAACACTCAGCAAAGTGGGAATAGATGGAGCAGGCCTCAACATAATAAAGGCCATATATGAGAAACCTACAGCCAACATCATAGTCAATGGGCACAAACTAAAGTCTTTTCCGCTAAGATCAGGAACAAGACAAGGTTGTCCACTTTCACCACTTCTGTTCAATATAGTATTGGAAGTCTTAGCCACAGCGATTAAACAAGAAAAGGAAATAAAAGGCATCCAACTCGGAAAGGAGGAAACAAAACTATCATTGTTTACAGATGACATGATAGTGTACATAGAAAATCCTATAGACTCGGCCCAAAAAACTACTTGACCTAATAAATGAATTTGGTCAAACAGCCAGATACAAAGTCAATATCCAGAAACCAAAGGCATTTTTGTATCCTAACAATGAAACAGAGAAGCAGAAATCAAGAAAAAGAATCCCATTTGTGATAGCAAAAAGAAAAATAAAGTACCTAGGAATAAACCTAACCAAGGAGGTAAAACTCCTGTATGCAGAAAGCTACACGACACTGAGGAAAGAAATCAAGGAAGACACAAACAAATGGAAACACATACCGTGTTCATGGATCGGAAGAATTAACATCATCAAAATGTCCATACTTCCCAAAGCAATCTACAGATTCAGTGCAATACCTATTAAAGAACCAATGGCATATTTCACAGACATAGAACAAACACTTCAAACATTTCTATGGAACAATAAACGACCTAGAATACCTGCAGCAATCTTGAGAAAGAAGAGCAAAGTAGGAGGTATCACAATACCTGATACCAAACTGTATTACAAGGTCACTGTAATCAAAACAGCCTGATATTGGCATAAAAACAGGCACCTGGACCAGTGGAATAGAATAGAAAGCCCAGAAATAAACCCAAGTCTCTAGAGTCAATTAATATTCGAAAAGGGGACAGCAACATAAAATGAAGTAAAAATAGCCTCTTCAACAAATGGTGTGGGGAGAACTGGAGAGCTATGTTCAAAAAAAAAAAAAAATGAAACTTGAGCACCAACTTACACCATACACAAAAATAAATTCAAGGTGGATAAAAGATTTAAATATAAGCCGTGACGCCATTAAAGTCCTAGAGGACAATATTGGCAGGAAAATCTCAGATATTCCACGCAGCAACATTTTTACTGATATGTCCCCTAACGCAAGGAACATAAAGGAAAGAATAAACAAATGGGATCTCATCAAAGTAAAAAGCTTCTGCACGGCCAAAGAAAACAGAATTAAAATAAAAAGAGAACCGATGGTGTGGGAAAACATATTTGCCAATGATATCTCAGACAAGGGTTTAATCTCGAAAATATACAAAGAACTTACACGACTCCACTCTAAGAAGAAAAGCAACCCAATTAAAAAATGGGCAAAGGACTTGGGCAGACACTTCTCCAAGGAGGACATACAGAGGATCCAGAGACACATGAAAAGATGCTCGATATCGCTAGCTATCAGAGAGATGTAAATTAAAACCACAATGAGATACCACTTCACACCAGTCAGAATGGCCATCATAAACAAAGGAACAAACAGCAAGTGTTGGAGAGGTTGTGGAGCAAAGGGGACCCTAGTGCACTGTTGGTGGGAGTGCAGACTGGTACAACCACTATGGAAAACAGTATGGAACTTTCTAAAAAAACTAAAAATGGATCCACCTTTTGACTCAGCAATTCCACTGCTTGGATTATATCCTAAGAACCTTGAAACACCAATCCAAAAGAACTTATGCATCTCTATGTTCATAGCAGCACAATTAACAATAGCCAAGTGTTGGAAGCCACCTAGGTGCCCATCAGGAAATGAATGGATCAAAAAACTGTGGCACATTTACACAATCTAATTCTATGCTGCAAAAAGAAAGAAGGAGCTCCTACCCTTTGCAACAGCATGGATGCAACTGGAGAGCATCATGCTATGTGAAATAAGCCAGGCAATGAAAGACAAATACCATATGACCTCACCTTTAACAGGAACCTAATCAACAAAACAAAGAAACAAGCAAAATATAACCAAAGACATTGAAATTGAGAACGGGCTGACAGTCAACAGAGGGGGGAGGGGAGGGAATTTCAGGGGAAAAGGGGAAGGGTTTACAGGAACAAGTATAAAGGACACATGGACAAAAACTATGGGGGGTGCAAATGGGAGGGAGGTGGAGAGGGCTGGGGTGGCGGGCTGGGGTGGGAATAAAAGACAGAAAGCTGTACAAGATCATCAATTAAAATAAAACATAAGGATGGAAGAAAAAAAGTTTTAAAGATGACATCCACATATTGCGGATGCACAATGACCTCGGAGGAGCTGACCACTAGGTGTCATAATGTGCCATAACATTCTAAAGGAGCACCCAGGGCTCAAGTCCCTGAATATCTGCAGCACAGGACCCTGAGACTCAGCGTTCTGGGCGTGAGGCTGTCACCTGTACACTGTGGGTGGTGAACTCCAGGCTTCCACAAGCCCTAAGACTTTGTTTCTATGTGACTTCATCAGCTTTGTGTCCAACGTGGTTCATAAATGCTTGGGAAAGAAGCATACCTGACACAGCAGATGTTCATGAAGAATATGGCATTGATTTTGGTTCAGTGAGCTCCATTTCACTTAGCAGGTGATTCTAATGGTAGTTCAGGGAAGAGCATAAACAGCCCACAACTTGACATCAGCAACAGATTTCACCAGGCCATATTGTCCTTACAGGCAAGACAGGGAAAGGTAGACTGAATTTTTAGTTAGGTGGATTGTAGCTCAGGGACAAATGAAATCCATAAAGCACTGAATGAACAAGTTTGAAGAACCTGGAGGGATGACTAAGAGAAAGAAAGCAGAGCTGTGGCCTCAGCACTCAGCACCATCTTACTCAAATATCAGGATTCATGATGCAGTCAGAAGAGACTTCAGCAGGCATGTAAGCTAGAACAAAGACTCAGTGTTCTTGTCACGTCAAACCGATAACACAAAATGTGAAAGGGTAAGTGTGATTCTTATCCAGGGGAAAGACTGAGCTAGTGGGAATGCAACTGAGAATGAGCTTAGTGGACAAAGAGCTCAGTGTAACAGTAACTACTAATATCAGTATAAGTTCATCTGTCCCAAGCACTATGTTAAACCTTCATGGAAAATCCTGCAATCTCTACAACAATCCTATGACACAGGCTTCATTAACATCATTTTATTGATTAGGCAACTGAGGCTCAGAACAACATACAAGTGGGATGTAGCTCTAAGGAACAATACAACTGGGATGTGGGAGAGCCAGAACTCAAATCCAAGTCTTTCTAACTTGCTAAACCAACTCGGACGGCACAAGATGATACATATATTGATGAAGGCCGGCCACGGTCCCTTTGACCCCCCACCCCCCACTGCACCCTTATCCATCTGATTGGTCCTTCTCAAGAACTGCTCTGTGCAAAGCATTGCACTAGCAGAATGTCTGAAAATGAACCCCCACTACCACATCCAGAGAGACAAAATGGATGTGCATTTCCCTACACCTCCCATCAAGAACAACTAGAAACTCTGGCCATTACATCAAAACAGGCATAAGAAAGCTCTAAAAGGAGAGGAGACTGATTGACTGCAGACTTCTGGCCCAGGGGGAACACTTCACTGATACTAATAATACCCTGAGGCAGTACCTTCCAGGAAAGCAAGACATTCTCAGAAAAAGGAATACTAAGGCAATCTGTGGCCCACAGAAGTGTTAAGGGAAGTTTTCTAAATAGGAAATGCTGAAAGGAAGAAGTTGGAAAGGAACTGGGAAAGAAGAGGAAGGGAGTATATATCAATATAATAGGCATTCCTTCCCTTCTTCAGTTGACAGTTGAAGCAAAAGTGAAAATGATGTCTGATATGATTCCACGTATATGTAGAGAAATACTTAAAATTCCATTAGAAATAGAGAAAGATAACGAATGAATAGACAAGTAAATTTTCTATACTTTGTTAGAGCTGGTAGAATGACAACACCAATAGACTGTGATAAACTGTGTGTACTCATGATGGAATGTCTAGAAAATCACTGGAAAGGCTCTCCAAAAAGTACATTCAGAAACACTATAGCTAAACAATAATGGAATTTCTAAATACGTGCAACTAACCCTCAGGAAAGCAGGAAGAAAACAGATGGAAAGAAAAGAAATAGGAAACAAAAAATAAGATGGCAGACTTAAGCATGAACTGTCAATGATTACATTAAGTGCAAATAGTCTAAATTCACTAATGAAAAGAAAGATGGTCAAAGAGTGGATTAAAAATATACCCAAATGTAGGCTGTCTACATCAAACTCATTTCAAGTATAATAATATAAATAGGCTGATAGTAAAAAGACAGAAAGAAATGTATCACAGCAACATTAATCAACAGAAAGCCAAAGTGGCTATATTACTATCAGATAAGGTAGACTTCAGAATACAGGAAATTACCAGAGACACCAAGGGTACTATATAAGGGTCAACCCACCCAGACTATATAGCAAACCTAAATGTATATGCACCTAACAATGGAGCTACAATGTATGGGAAGGAAAAGCTGATAAAACTGAAAGGAGAAATAAGCAAATGAACAATTGTGGGGTGCTTTCAACATCCCCGTCTCAACAACTGATAGACCTAGACAGAAAATCAGTAAGCGTTTGGAATTCAACAATACCATCAACCAACAGGAGATAATGTGTTCTAGAACACTCGACCCAATGACAGTATGCATTTTTTCAAAGTGCCCATGAAAGATGTATCAAATCGACCATATCCAGGGCCATAAAACAAACCTGAACAAATTTTAAATCCTGGGGATCCTAGAGTATGTTCTCTGCACATAATGGAGTCAAATGAAAAATCATGAATGGAAAGAGGAAAATCTCCAAACACTTGGAAGCTAAACCAATTATTTCTAAAGACTACATGGGTCCAAGGAAAAAATGTTAAATGCATTGAATTGAACAAAAAGTAAAATACAATATATCCAAATTGCAGAACATGGTTAAAGCAGTACTGAGAGGGAAATTGATAGCATTAAATGCCTCCATGAGAAAAGAAGAAGAGTCTCACATGAACCATCTAAATACCCCACTTCAACAACCTAGAAAAACAAGAAGAAAATGAATCAAAGCAAGCAAATGAAAAGAATCAAACAAAAATCCATGACACTGAAAACAGAAAAATAAGAGAAGCAATGAACCAACAAGCTGATTTGTTAGAAAATCAATAAAAGGACAATGAAACTGGCAAATCTCTAGGAAGACTGACAATGAGAAAAAAGAGGAGACACAAATGTCAGTGTACCACCTGACACACAGGCATCAAAAAATAAGGAAATACTGCAAAAATCTCCACATACATGAATTTGACAATTCAAGTGAAATGAATGATTTCCCTGAGAAACACAAACGATCTCAGCTGATTCAATATGCAGCAAGTCATTTTAACACCAATGTCAATATTTTAAACTTGAATTTCTATTTTTAACACTCTCAAAACAGAGATCTCGAGGCCTAGATGGTTTCATGGAGAATGCTACAAAATGTATAAAGAAATAACACAAACTCTACGCAATCTCTTTGAAACAGAGAAGAGGAGGAAACATTTCCCATTTCATTTTCCAGAGTTAATGTTATTGTAATAATCTCTGATACAAATACCAAAGACAAAAAGAAAAAAGAAGATCGCTGACCAATATGCTTCATGAATATAGACACAAAAATCCTTAAGAAATTATTAACAAATAAAGTTCAGAACTATATCAAAAGAATTATACACCATGGCAATTAGTGCTTATTCCAAGGATGCAAAGCTCCTGCAAATACTTAAAAAGCAATAGTGACAAGGCATTATTCCATAAAAATAAGTACCAATCTTTGATTATCTTAAAATGCAGAAGATTATTTATTTTACAAGACAGAGAAATTCTGCCTACAAAAATAAATTGGACATAGAGGTAAGTGTAGATACTACATTGGATTTTACCTTCTGCCTTAGAAATTTCTAGAGTTTATTGGGAGTCAATTTCTCAGGTCCGACAGGATTAAGTTTGCAAGTTTCTCTGTGATTCTGACAATGAGCCAAGTGTGAGAACCCCACAAACAAGAGGATGCCTGGAGAAAAGATCTCACTGCATCAAGAGCAGAGGGAAGGAGCTCACAGGAAGAGACGCTTGGCAAGGGCATCGCAGAAGGAGAGTATGCCAAGCAGAAGGAGCCTGGGCTCAGAGAGAGATGAGGTTCAGGACACATCCAATAAGTATGGGTGGTCCTAGAAGATCATTCCTTTTTCCCTGCACTTGTCCTCAATACACCATGCTGTCTGTGACCTCTGTATCAGTGTCCCACCCCCATTAGGATGAAGTTCCATGAGGGCAATGACTGTTGTCTGATCCCTCACTACTCCATCCCCAGGTACAGAAGAGCGCCTGACACATTGAGCAGTCTACGCGTGTTTGTCAAATCAGTCCGAGAACAAGTGAATAGGGAAAATAGAACAGCAGAGAGATAGGTCGGTCCGAAGCAGCAACCCTTCCCCCACGCCCCCCACCCCCGAAAAACAACCCTTCAATGACAGGCCTTTGTTGGAGCTTTAAGATTAAGTACATACTGGATCTCAAGATTAGATCAATTGATTACACTCTATCATAATTCTAAAAATCTTTTAAAGCTCCATGACTTTAAATCTCTTCCATGGGCCAGAAAATGTGCCAGGTGCTGCATATCCATGACCTTAAACCTTCACCTTCTGAGATGTCAGAGGTGAGGGATCTGCTCAAGTCCCTTGACTGGGAAATAGTCAGTCCAGGACTGACCCCTCATCTCCCCAACTCTAAAAGAACCTACTAGTTCTATGGCACCAATACTGCCTAGAATACCTGAAAAAGGTTCATTGCACTATTTACCTCATCAACTGAATCATCAAGTTATGGTTTCCCAGAAACTGCATGGACAAAAGTGGAGATTTTGCAAATACTCGTGAAAAGTCAAGTACCTTGGATGATGCCTGGTCATACTGTGCTGTCAGTTCGGCCCTACTTTTATCCAAAACTTTCTCTTTTTCACTTAATTCCATTTTTGCTTTGTCCTGTTGGAGCTGGAGTTCTGGCCGCTGATTCACTTGGACTTGCGTTTCTTTCTCTTGTCCTGGCCATCGTAGTTCCAGCTCACCGGCCTGGCTCCTTGACTCTTAAATAGCAAACAAAACCCGCACTTCCATTAACATCTGCTTTCCACATCAAATTTACAACTACATTCAGATTGTATTATTTATGTTCCTCTGCTCTGAAATCTTTGATCAGACAAATAGAAGTCAAGACACATTAAACACAGGAGCTACTCTTATTGGATTTACTTTCAAACTGTAGTTTCCATAGTTATTTATACTCATGCATCCTGTAGAAAGCAGGAGAAACCAATTTTCTTGTTATCACAGAAAATTTGGGAAAGAAAATGCTTTCCTAAAATTGTGAATATTATCATATTGAGGCTGCAAAAATGCATCACCTATAAAACCTTTATTTCCATCACCACGTGGTTTCACGCTGGCAGACTAATACTTGTTTTCTGTGGACATCAAAGAAATAAGTGATGAGCAGTGAAAACCTCACCCTCCCACCTCTTCCAGTAGTTTTATCTTCCAGTAAAGATTAAGGCAGCGGCAACCTTCTCTACTGCCAAAGTTCACCACCAATTTTTTTCTCGATGTTCCCCCCACATACACGTAGCATTGGTTCCAAAGGTACTGGCAGTGTGAGAGATATCACCAGTGAACACCGATGTTCGTTTTGGATATATCATTGCACTGAAATGATCCTAGTCTGCAGAGTATAGTCCAAACACCACCTGGTACCCTTGGCTGTCAGCTGCAGCCTGGGACAGTGGCCAAGGTCACAGGTTTGCTCCCAGAGGGACAAGCTGGCTGCACAGAGCACAGCTGTTCTGCACACACATGCCACACCTCTGGCCCAAAGTGGCCAGGACACAGGCTTGTTTCATGGGGCACAGAAGGAGCCGGAGGAGAAGGGTGAGGAGTGTTAATTGTAACCAAGCTACTCACCCTGCTTCTGGAAGGACAAGTCAAAGGCATTCATCCTACCTTGGAAAGCTTCAAGGTCCCAGCTTATCAGGACAAATAAAGGTACCCTCCAAAATTGTCATATCTGTTCTCATTCTCACAAAGACAGTATTTCCATATCACCAGCCTGGGATGCTGACTACGGATGTGGCTAACAAAACCCATAGGCACTTTCTAGGACTAAAAATCCCTGGAATGACATCTCAAATTACCTCAGGAAAATGCCAACCGGATTGAGCTCAAAACATTACCTTGACTCTGGGCGTTTTGTTGATCCAAAAGTTGAGAACTGCTAGAATTAACAAAGAAGCTGCTCTCAGCACCTCTTTGCCCTACTTGCAAAGTTGATGTACTACTCGGAGTCACTTCCAGTTTCTGGGGGAAGTGAGATGCAGAGTAACCTCTCCTAATGGGAGTCTGTAGAGCACCAGAAGAAAGAGGACTTGGGATGTGTTCGTGTTGCCATGGGAACAGAGACCTGGAGGCGTGGTGTCGGCTGATGTTCAGGTGTTTCATGGTGTTTTGTGGAATCACCTGGCTGGCTTTCTGTAAAGACAGAAACTCTTTAGCATCCTTTAGAAATCATAGTATTCAAGACTCTTTTCAAGTAGAACATAAAGCCATGTCAGCAGGTTAGCATTCCCACTGGGTACCGGGAAAGAACTTTCATCAAGTCAAGGGAAATGTCTAGTCCCAAGGCCCAGTGAGATTTTCTTATGGTCAGACTTCAGCATTGAAGGGTTAAGCCAGCACTGCTGAGACCCAATCTGTTCCATGTAGGCTGATTTTTTTGTATTTTTTTTCCTGCATCCCTCAAGTACTCCATTAAACACACAAGTGCCAATTTGAATCATGAAATTTGCTTTTCCTTTGCCTGCCCTCTGTCACCACCAAACCCCCACCCTCTGTAGCTTTGCACAAAGGGAATCAAAATTCAATATCAGCCCTGGCTGGTGTGGCTCAGTGGCTTGGGTGCTGGTCTGGGAGTCGAAAGGTCACTGGTCCAATTCGCAGTCAGGGCACATGCCTGGGTTGTGGGCATCTGAAAGGCAACCGATCACTCTATGTCTCACACATGGAGGTTTCTCTCCCTCTCTTCGTCCCTCCCTTATCCTCTCTCTAAAAGTAAATGAATGAAATCTTTAAACAAATTTTTTGTATTAACGTACAGAACTCTTTCAAGAATCTCACTTTCTCCCATACCACGCCCCACCGAATGTCCTATTAGGTATCTTATGTTACATAATAGACAGTTGTGGATTTTCTGATGCCTTGAATTCTTCTGTTTTTCTTCCCACCTGCATTCTGACAAGACATGGCTGGAGGTGCTACATTTCATTCTTTACCTAAGTGGTTTTCCTGCCACAGGGAGAGGTTTAACGTTTCTGGACTCACGTTCCTCTACTAAATACTTCTGGGAACCAAGGTCAGGGGCAGAATTGGTACAAATGACTTAACTGGATAACAAAGCACAAGGTAATTCTAGGTCAAAGCAAAGAAATTATTGTTTAATGTTTATTCATCATGATAAGCAATGCTTTTGTCATCCATGAAAATCCTGGTGACTGCAAAACAAGGGTTCAGGGCACAAAAAGAATTCAAATTGTTCAATCTCTAATGCGGGGTTTTGAGCCTCAATATTTAACGTATCTACTTGGAAACTCTGCCTTCCACTCTTTGTGAAATTGTGCCATCTTATCAAGTTCTTGTTTAACAGAAATACACCATTAAAGCCCAAGTGGATTTTTTTAAACAGATAATATTATGGGAGTACACATGTAACGGAAAATTCTATAGATACTAGGTATTTTCAGAGTCCGTCCCTAAACAAGAAAGAGGGGTTTCTAAAACATGCATTTTGTTTATTTTGTTGACATTAAGCAAATATCTTCATCCACCTCTCTCTGCTCATTCATGCACATCAAAATGGAGTTGAAAACCCTTGCCAGCAACTTAGTTAAAGGAACTGGGGAGATGATGGAAAACATTCTCCCCTGAAATAAGAGTTTCAGAAATAAGGATCCTCAAAACCCATGTCCCTGGCAGCAATCACCACAATCCATCAGAAAAACTGCATAGGGAGCCATTTCCTCCAGGTGACAAAGCCAGTGTCAGGAATGAGTGTGGCCTGACACCATACAAACAGGTTAATTATCATTAGATCTTACTAGGGAAAGAAATATATTGCTGCAGTTTCTCTGGAACTTGGGGAACATTTAATATTTAGGGATAAAGGAATCTCCCCACTCTATTTTATTCACTCATTGCCTCCTTCTTAAATTAAGAAATATCATAGCCAGCCCTGGCTGGGTGGCCCAGTTGATTGGAGTGTTGTCCCATTCACCAAAAGGTTGCAGGTTCAGTTCCCAGTCAGGGCCCATACCTGGGCTGCAGGTTTTATCCTGGTCAGAGTGTATCATGGACAGCAGTGGATGGAGAGACTGGGGGCAAATGGGTGAGAAGGAAAGAGGGTAGGGGGAAGGAAGGAAGGAAGGAAGGAAGGAAGGAAGGAAGGAAGGAAGGAAGGAAAGAAATATCCTAACCAATGTATGAGGAACTTTATTTATTCAGTGTAAGAAAAATATACCAGCTCTATGTCAAGCAGATTTTTCTCTGCTGCTGTTGCAGCCTATATGAGAGCACTTTCTCAACTGCACACTGCTATAAGGCTTATAATTAACTTACTTTTGCCTGCAAGCCTTTCACCTCTGCCTCTAATCTTTTCAGTTCTTCGACTTCTTTATTATATTTTTCTTTTCCATCATCATACTTGGAACCTAAACACAGACGAGGAGATACAGATTTACTTTGATCACTGCCTTTGTCAACACACAGACTAATCATTACAATAGGTAGAGTTCAGAAATGAGTATCTTAGTACAGCAGAAAGAACCCTTCAGTTAGGGCAACAGACATTGGTCAAATACTCCAAAGATCAAAATCCATGGAAACACGGGTATTTTGAATGTTCAGAAATGGAATTCTTTTGAAACACACCATGGAAAGATAAAGTGAAAAGCATAGGCTGGCCAATAAGTCTGCTTCTTTGAATGAGTTTCTACAGAAATCCAGAAAAGGCTGGCAAGAGGAAAGACACAGAAGTCATTAAGGTCTCTGAAAATGGCTACCAGAAAGTTTCATGGCAGGATCCATTTTCCTAAGACATGAGCTAAGTTTTTAATCTTTCCCTAGAATTGGTCCAAGCAACTTGGTGAAATTTCTAAATGTAAGTAAAATAAATTCAGTGAAAACTATGGTCTTACTAATCTGATGGATCCATAGAGTTCAACAGATGTTCCAATGTACAGGTTATAGCAAGTAGTTGCATTTTTTGAGTGCCCAGACTAGAAATTGAACTCAAAGCTGAATTAATTCATTTCTTTGGCAGAACTGAAATCTCACTAGAAGAACTATGGACATGAAGGGGAAAACTCCTTACCGCTATAGAACTGCCTTAGTGTTATTGGAGTTGTAAACAGTTTTTGTGGTGTGTTACATGCACTCCCAGAGACATCTGCAGGCCGTGCAGCTTTCTGGCTTCTTTCAAGTTCAGATTTACAGCTGTTAGAGAAGGACACGAGAGCATGGCAAATCAAAGCAAAAGTGACAGAACAGCAACACCATACTGTTCCCAGAGAGGTATAAGCTTACGAAATTCAACATGTCAGAACTTTTACCACTTCATTTACCCAATACCCATGTGACAGACATAAACTCAGGGACCTGTCTTTAAAGGGACTTGGACTATATAGGAAAACAGACATAAACCAATAATTACAATGTCATGAAGGCTACAATGAACATCTATAACCACACAGAGTCCAAGAAAGAGTTGGGTGGTTGGGGATATCTTCCAAATCAATTTTATGTTCTAAGCCACAGAGAGAGGCAGGGATATAAAAGAACCCAGAACTTCAGAAACATAGGAAAAATCTGTAATCCCTGATGCATGGGTTAAAAAATTCACAGGACTAGATGGCATTACTTCTGTTATGAAGTTATAACAAAGCACAGACTTGATCTATGTACCATGGACTGTATTTATTTATTTATGTATTTGTTTGTTTATTGTATGTTTGCAGGTAAGAGTTTTAAAACATACATGATAATCAAGTTATCATAATGCAGAAATATATGGCTGAAAACATTTATGAAGAAGTGGGGGAAGTAAGCTATATATTGTACATATGTACAGAATATCCCTACCATTTACGTTCTGAACACGTTCAGAATCAAACAACCTAGAAGAAGATTCAATTCCTGCAGGTCTCCAATGTCTGACTTTAGCTTAACACGGAAATATAATGAACACCCTATTAGAATGGCTAACGTGCACCATTCCCTTTGGCATGCACACAGTCCTCTGAGGAGAGAGTGAAGACAGCGCCTGAGTGTCCCAGCTGCCAGTCTGGATGAATGTTTCTACGTTATCTTCTTGGTCCTCAGACTTCTGCACAATTTGACTTTCTGGCAGTTCTGGTCCTTTGGCTTTTCAAATCTGTTGCTGTCATTCTTTTGGTCCTACGAGGAGGCAAAGTGTTTCCACCTATGCCTCCATCTTGGTGGAAGTCTTGCAGATGAATTCTGAAGGGTCTTGAAAAATTGGTGTTTCATTTCCATCTCAACATTCAACTTTTACCCCTCCTGCTTTCCCTATTCTTTCATTAAAAAATAAAAGTCTATTTGTTTTAAATAGTAAATCAAAGGATACACCACTAGCATTTCTTAATAAAAAATTATTTCTCTTTTCTGTTAGAGACAAAATCACAAACCATTACTACCATAAATCACTAAAATAAACTGTTTTTGACTAGGTTTGGTGACATGAAGTTGCCAAAATTCACAGGTTTTGATCAATCTTTCAAATGGTCCAACCAAATTTGGTCAAGACGTTCTTCAAACGTAGTCAGTGGCTATCGATGGAAGAAAGAACCTCCTGCCCTGCACTGGAAGGTCATCAGTGACAATTTCAGCTCTATACTCAACAGTTTTTGTGGTCTCGTTTTCGTACTCTTTAACAGTTCTTACACTAAAGACAGCAACACTCTTAATGTTACAGTCTGAAGTTGTATAGCTTATAAACTTTTAGGAACATATATATCCACATTAGAAAATAAGAATGTTTCAAACTGGATGTGCTACAGCGGTCTCCTAACCCTGTGAGGATGGTGGCAATGGATAACAACGATACTAGTAATGCTGACATTTAACAGTTGCTCTGAGCCATGTACAACCCCTCACAGTGTAAAACTGCCAAAGTATTGCTACCAAATGGCACTTTGCGATGAAATACAGGCATGTATGCAAAAGTGTCCTGTCCTAAAATGTTAAAAATACAAACGTTTCTGTCTAACTTATGAAAACTAATATTTCTAAAACCAGCAGCCAAGATACGCTTTCGAAAGAAATGAATATTTCAGCATACTGAAGGGAGCTTACCACTTCCCTCACATCTGTTGTTTAAAATGAATGACTAACATTCATTCATTCCACAAATATTTGAGGACCCACAATTGCCAGATGCTGAGGATACAGTGACCACCTTCCTGTTCTCATGGAATGTGGCAGGGCGGATAATTAACAAGAAAACAAAATTCTCCACGAGATACAAGTGGATTCCTAACATGCAATTGACAGATAGCACTTTCCTACATGGATAGCAAACAAAAGAAGAAAAAGATCTGAGCCTAAGAAAACATAAACTGAATGCAATGTGGAATTCTAGGTCATATCCTGGAACAGAAAAAAGACATTCCTGGAAACATGATTCAAATCCTCATGGACTCCCTAGGTCAGCACTGAATCAATGTTTACTTCTCCTTTGGTCATTGTACTTGGGTTGAATAAACGTTAATAGTTGTTTCGGTAAGTCTACAGTCATTTGAAGTCTCCTTTTTCAAATGTAAGAGTGTGCATTTACAGACTCCACAATGGAACAATTTCCTAAAGTACTTTTTGCTTTTAGCTTCTATCATTCCCATTATTTGGAAAAAACTCATCTCATAGAACAAGAAGATACCATTCAGAAACTAGCAATGCTTAGGCCTCACTAAATTTATTTTGATAATGTCTCTAGTGTTTTAGAAGTGGAAAAGTAGTAATAAGCACTTTTTTATTGCTTCAGTGGGTCACTGAAATTGGCAAATTGACTAAGGAATGCTTAAGCTCCCTCTCAGATGGAAATCTCAGCAGGAACCTCTTCTTGACTTTGCTTCCCTCCCTCCATTTCCAGCTCAGATACTACCACCCAGGATTTTGATCACTCTCTTGCCAATATCCTTAATCATTCCATGTCTTCTCTCCCATAACCCTGGCCAAAAACAATCCTAAATCAACCCTCCTGTTCACCTTCTCAGCATTTATATCCCAAATGCTAAAGAAAACGAAATCGTACAGCTGTGTAGATGGATCCCACCAGAAATTCCTTTCTGGTCTCCAACCCCAACAGGATTGAGGACAGTTTTGGTCTTATTTACTATGATATCATACTGTAGCACAATGCTGGTTCATGAAACTTAATGAAAATAGACAGAATCAATGAATGAAGTGAGGAGCCATTCAAGAAATTTCTATAGCACTGAGTGTTGCACTGATAGGACTCAAGCATGTCACAATCAATTGTCCTTAGGTCATTCTTTTCCCCACTGGAAAAAAAAGTTGTATTGCATAATAATTACATCATTCAAGGAAAACATTAATGCATCTCATGAATGTACACACAGATATCCCTTTAAAGACCTTCAAACAATTACCTCTTAAGTTCCTGTTCCAATTTCTCTATTTGTTTTCTGGCTGAACTCAGTTGTCCTTCTTGGATATTCACTTGTGACTCCTTGACTTGAAGTTCGTGAGAAATCTTCTGCTTAGCCTTCTCCAGGTTTTCACATGTTTCCCTCAAGCTTCGATTCTCCCTCTGAAGGGTTGTGGCCTCCGATTCTTCATTCTCAACCTCCTGGGGGTTGTTCATAAGGAAAGAGTTCTCTTACTTCATGAATTTACCACGTACTCTTTGTAAAACTGAGCCTAACATGGATGATCCATTTTGTGAGAGAGGGCTGTAATCACCCAGATATCAATGCCTGCTGAGTGCAGATATTCCTAGGACCTCACTTTAAAATCTCTAGAGAGAAAAGTTCTACAAAGTCATGTATTGTTTATCTTGGCTCAGGCTACATGTACCCATCCTAGAAAGAGAAGTTTTAGTATGCTTCCCAGAATTCAGAAGTAAATACACATGAAAATAAGCAATGTAAATCTCCCTTCACAGCTCTTTCTCCAGTAGGACTGCCAAAGCCAGTAAGTGTAAGGAACTGGAAAATCCTCCCACTAGCAAAGACCTTCTAGAAGCAGTGACTGTATCACTATTATACTGGTTCATGAAGTGGTAAGAAGAACGCACTGTTGAAGTTTTCCTGTACCAGTCCTGAGGAGATGAGGTCTGGGAATCTCAAGGTGAGAAGGCTACTCTCAAAAAGTGACAGCCATTGAGACCCCAAAGTGTTCTATATTGTCCCCTCCACAATACTAGTAGGTAAGCAGAAAGGAGGACAGAGGATGAAGAACATGAGGTAGTAAAAATGTCTCAAAAAAGACCCTGTCTGGTGTGACTCAGTTGGTTGGGCATTATCCCATGAAGCAAAAGGTTCAATTCCTGGTCAGGAGGGTACATGCCTGGGTTTTCCCTTTGCTCCCTGGTCAGGGTGCATACAGCAGACAACCAATCTATGTTTATCTCTCAAAACAATGTTTCCCGCTATTTCTTCCTCCATTCTGTTCTCTGTAAAAGTCAATAAATAACACCTTTTGAAAAAAAATCCTAAAAGGAGACAGATTGCTACCACGTAAGGGTAGCAAAGCATTTTTTCCTAAGTTGAACAGGCCAAGGCGAAATAATTCCCGCACACAATGAGTGGACTGTGGTACTTTCAGGGCTACCTTGTGAGTTTGCTTTTGTAGCACAGCCTCCAGAGTTTCCAGTTGAAACTGCCTTTGTGGCCTCTCTTTCTTCAGCTTGTGCAGCTGGCCTTCGAGCTCTTGAGTTTTCTGTGGAGCTCTGGTGGGCAGGCCTTCTTTCCCGTCTCCCACCGCCCAGCTCATTTGCTCTCTTTTGGTTGTCATTCAAACAGCTGGGAATAAACTGAAAAGAATAATCAGACTGTTAGTCTTAACGAGAGAACAAGGACACTGAAAAGTCTCAGAGAATAATGAACCTACAGAACCATTTCTAACGTCAAGTTCGAAAAGTCCTTATTTCAAAACATAACAAAGCGTGCATAACATCTGTCTTTCCATCCTCTGAACGGTGACTACCAATAACACTGATTGGGAAGTGTGTCATATGCTAGTTGGGCGTACCCTTGCTTTCTGTTTTCCTTATTTCCCATTTTTGACTTCTTAGAGGGCTACCTGCTTCTCTACTGATCAGTTTGTTTTCATTACATAAAATATGACTATTTGGCCATAAGGTTCTGGGTGAAATAGGTCCTATAAACAGATAAAATGCACAAGCTAATTTGTAAACACTCTTCTTTCCCCTCTTCATGTCCTTAACTCCCACTGCCTCTTTGTTGCTCTTCCCCTGGGAGGTCCACAACCTGGTCACATCTCCTGGTCCTAGTCTCTCGTGACACAAGAACAGCCTCACCATCCGGTAGCTTTCATTTGTTGAATTAATCCATGAATGAACAAAGCTATTACTACAATTAGTACTATAATCACTGCAAAATGCAGGGAAGTCTGGCTGCTCACAGACCTTGACCAGGAAACAGGTACATATCCTCAGTGATTCCAACCCCAGCTCAGTTGTCTACAAGATCTATGACCTGGGGCATGCTATTCAAGTGCTCTGTGCCTTGGTTTCCTCATTATCACAATGGGAGATAATTATGGTGGCAACTACCTGAAGCCTCAGAACACTTTCCCAGCTCTCTCTTTCAGCCTATGCTACTAAGAGGCAAGTGACCCACCTCCTTCTCAGTCACATCTTAGGACATTTAAATCAGCTGGGAGGAAAAGCAAGGCAATTGCTCTTCATTCATTAGCTTTTAGCATTCAAGTGCCAAAAGATCACTCATTTTCCAGTTATTTTGGCAATGCTGGTGAGAATGAAGTCCCTCAATGAAGTCCATAGCCACTTTAGTGGTTTGCATGAATTGCCTTTTCAGTGAAATTTCTTATCAGAACAAATACTAAATAGTACATGAAAGTACTTAGAATGGTAACAAGGATTTTCAGTTATTAAGAGAGAGAAGCAATTGTCTAGGAAAACAATTTATTTATCAAGCTTTGGCAAGCTGTGTTTTCTCTGCCATTTTTTTCTCCCAGATGTCAGTTCTTCTAATAGGGCATCTTAAACTTCACTGCCACTGGCCCCCCAAAACTCCTGAAGTATGCCTCAAGCCTCTTTGCCAACAAGAGATAATTTGCACTGTTCCAATAGACTGCTCTGTCCATTCCAGTCTACCCATAGCTTGCTGATTCAGGGATGATGGTGTGTACCCCAGAGGCACACACTGTAACTGACCTCAAGAATTCTGCCAGTCACTGAAATTATTACACCAAGATGCTGTGGGAATCAAAACGGGAATAAAAGCAATTTGGACAGATGACGGAGATGACCTTATGAAATTGGCAAAGAAGACAGGCAAGTTGGAAGCTTTTCTATTTCAAAATCAAGGACACAGCTATATGGAAGTGGTTAAAGCAATTACTAGACGCAAATTCATTTTGCTTAGAGCAGACTTTGACTGCTTAAAGCATCAAGAATCTGCATGGAGCCACTGGGGAAAAAGAGCCAAACAATATATCAACCTCCAAAGTAAGACGTGAGGGGTAAAGGACGGGGGTGGAGCACGGGGGTGTGGTGAAGAGACACCCTGGAGGTCAAGGTTCCCTGAAAGGGATTCACAGGACCATCGGCCTTGCCACAAACTGCTCCTTGTAGCTCAGATACAGGGAGAACACTCTTCATGCCCATGTCCCGCGACCCGGTAAAGTGCGCGAGGAACCTCTTGGGTCAAGTCTGACTTGTCTGGCCCCCAGCACTGCAGGCCCGTTTTTCCCCTTGCCCCTTGTCAGTATCCCCCATCTCTACCAAGAAACCCCAGTTCCCGCCTACAGCGCCAAGGCTGAGCCTGAGCATGAAAACTGCCTGGTCCTCTAGAACACGCTCAAGGGTGGCACTGGGCTCGTCTTAGTCCTGCGTCCTCATAATAGAGCAGAGACAGGTGCACAGGTGCGTCCAAATAAATAAAGGGAAAGGCAACAGGGAAATGCTCTGGCGACTAACAATAAGCACACCAACCCGCTGCCACCCAGACCAAAACCCAAGCTGGCAGATCCTCCAAGCACCAAAGGACCCGGGTCCACCTATCCAGTCGGAACCACTGGTTCCTGTTACTGGAAATAGCTGCTGATCTCCAGTTCTTTGACCTTAGCGACATGCAAACTGATCTCCACAGTGGCAGCTCATGACTGTGCAGGGTCTGGGGACACTAGTGTGAGCAGTGCTTGAACTGGTCCAGTTGGGTCTGCTCTCCAGTTGGGTCAGTTGGGAGGGGTGGTCCGCTGCCCCTTCAGGGTCAGGGAGCACAATCCCACAGGCATCCCCTGCCAGTATCCTGGGTCAGAAAGCCCGCGTTGCCCCCCAGCGGTGGCCAGGACCCACGCAGGATGCTCACCTTGGCAGCACAAAACGCAACACGCCCCTCAAAGGGTCGGATTCCGCTGCCGCCTCTGAGACTTGGAGTCTCTTTCCAGACTCAAACTCTCTGTCACCGCCACCAGTTTTCCACTCTCCGGTTTCTGCTCGCCACCGAAGTAGCTTCCAAACCGGTTGTGGTTGCTATGAGCAACAGTGGGCCAAACGGATTCCCAGAACTCGTGCCGCTGCCTTTGATTGGTCATTTCAAATGGAAAGAAAACCTCAAGCTGTCACCACGTGAGGTGGCCACGTGCAACATCAATGAATTTTTGTTGGAGGGTGTGGCGGGGGCGTAAAGATTTTATTTCTTTACTTTTAGAGAGAAGGGAAGGGAAGGAGAAAGAGAGGAAGAAAAACATCAAGGTGTGGTAGCCTCTGACATGCCCCCTATTGAGGACGTGGCCAGCAAGCCAGGCATGTGCTCTGACTGGGAATGGAACCTGAAACCCTTTGGTTCCCAGGACCGCGATCAATCCACCCAGGTACACTAGTCAGGGTGAGACTATGTGCTTTTGCTGGAGGAAGTTTTGAACCGCTTTTTCCGCAAAAATCGTGGGAGCGGGCCGCTGAATGGGAGGGTGTGGTCTATCACTGCAGCCAGCGGGAGAATGCTCTCTGGTGAGAACACTGATTACTGTGCATACATCTCCACTTACTTATGAAATACGTGATTTAGAGCATAAGTAGTTGGTGCTGTACTTGCTGAGCCTTCTTCATCCAGTGTCATTCTTAAGCATTATTTGATGCAGGTCTCATTTTGTGTAAAAGTTAACTGGGGCACACAGGAGCCATGGAATTTGATACAGAACCTAGAGCATGCAGGACCTCTTAAGTACTGTCTTCTTAGTGACCGTATTCTTTTCTTTCCTTGTTTGAACCCTGCCCCTTCTGCTGTTGCGAAGGCCCCCTACTGATCCAATTTCATGCAGTGATTTGGCATACTTGTTAGCTGGGATTCCACAGGAGGACTTTGTAGCCAGAAGAATCTCCAAAATAATGTCATGTCTCCTTTTTGGAACAGTACTGTTTTGTGTGTGTCTGTGTACTTGTTTTATTTCCTTATGCAACTTGAAAGAAGCTTCTAAAGGTGAGAGCAACACAATGAATTGTTACATTATTAGATCTCTAATGCTATTGTGCTCTTTAATAAATTCTAAACTTTTTGTAAAGCTGTCCATAGACTGTTTCTAATATGCATAGTTTAACTCATTAAGGTACTCTATACAGACAGAACTGTTGAACAGAACAGCATATACAGAATTTTATTTAGCGGCAGGTACAAGAAAGGATGGTAATATTCTAAATCCCTTTTTATACTTTTGCACGCATCAGAATCCCCTGAAGAGCTTGTTAAAGCACAAAAGGCCCAGGTCTCATTCCCTGATTCTGTGTGTCTGAGCTTGTTAGAAAATATGCATTTCTAACAAATGCCTAGGTGGTACTGATGGTTTTGGTCTTGAAACCATATTCTGGAGATCACTGATCCAATGCAGTTAACATTGTAATAAGCATTTTCAAGTCCTGCACATAAAACCATACCTCAGATGGCTCTTATTCATCAATATATGTGTTACTTTATGCCAACAGTTTTCAATTTTCGTTTATTGTAGGGCATGTAATTACCATGGCCTATTTCCTCAAGACTTTTCTAATATCCTTGTACAAAGAAAGAAAGAAAGAAAGAAAGAAAGAAAGAAAGAAAGAGAGAAGGAAAGAAAGAAAGACCTCTAGAAGACTAAGGGGCTGTCACAACACCTGCTTTATGAAAACAGAAAATGAAAGCCTCCAGAAATTCTATCCTATGTCCCTATAAATTATATTTTCCATTCCTCATGAAGCAGGTTTATTTTCTAGGACAATATCCTTTGGTTTGGTTTAGATCATCTAATAAACTTTGTTACCATATTAAGACGCAGTTCCTCTCCTGTCTGTTAGCACTCTGTATTCTTATGTCAGAAACACTTACCTTTTCATTAATGATATTTTGGCTCTATTGATCTCTGAGAAATGAAATGTTAGAAAGATGCTAGAATGTACCAATACTTACTTTTTCTTTAAATATATTTTTTAATTTTCATTTTAATTGTTGATCTTGTACAGTTTTCTGTCTTTTATTCTCACCCCAACCCACCACCCCAGCCCTCTCCACCTCCTTCCCAATTCCACCCCCCCCCCATAGTTTTTGTCCATGTGTCCTTTATACTTGTTCCTGTAAATCCTTCCCCTTTTCCCCTGAAATTCCCTCCCCTCTCCCCTCTGGTGACTTTCCCCTCAGTTTCCATGTCTTTGGTTATATTATGCTTGTTTGTTTTGTTGATTAGCTTCCTGTTAAAGGTGAGATCATATGGTATTTGTCTTTCACTGCCTGGCTTATTTCGCTTAGCATGATGCTCTCAAGTTCCACCCATGCTGTTGCAAAGCGTATGAGCTCCTTCTTTCTTTCTGCTGCATAGAATTCCATTGTGTAAATGTGCCACAGTTTTTTGATCCATTCATTTCCTGATGGGCATCTAGGTTGCTTCCAACACTTGGCTATTGTAAATTGTGCTGCTATAAACATAGGGGTGCATAGGTTCTTTTGGATTGGTGTTTCAGGGTTCTTAGGGTATAGTCCTAGCAGTGGAATTGCTGGGTCAAAAGGTATATCCATTAATATTCGACAAAGGGGGCAGCAACATAAAACGGAGTAAAAATAGCCTCTTCAACAAGTGGTGTTGGGAGAACTGGACAGCTTCGTGCAAGAAAATGAAACTCGAGCACCAACTTACGCCATACACAAAAATAAATTCAAGGTGGATAAAAGATTTAAACATAAGCCGTAACACCATTAAAGTCCTAGAGGAGAACATAGGCAGGAAAATCTCAGATATTCCACGCAGCAACATTTTTACTGATATGTCCCCTAAAGCAAGGGACATAAAGGAAAGAATAAACAAATGGGATCTTATCAAAATAAAAAGCTTCTGCATGGCCAAGGAAAACAGTATTAAAATAAAAAGAGAACCGACTGTGTGGGAAAACATATTTGCCAATGATACCTCAGATAAGGGTTTAATCTCCAAAATATACAAAGAACTTACATGACTCCACTCGAAGAAGACAAGCAACCCAATTAAAAAATGGGCAAAGGACTTGGGCAGACACTTCTCCAAGGAGGACATACAGAAGATCCAGAGACACATGAAAAGATGCTCGATATCGCTTGCTATCAGAGAGATGCAAATTAAAACCACAATGAGATACCACTTGACACCAGTCAGAATGGCCCTCATAAACAAAGCAACAAACAGCAAGTGTTGGAGAGGTTGTGGAGAAAAGGGGACATTAGTGCACTGCTGGTGGGAGTGCAGACTGGTACAACCACTATGGAAAACAGTATGGAATTTTCTAAAAAAAACAATACTTATTAAAAACCTAATTCAGACATTTTGATCCCCCTGACAAAACCCTGGCATACCTCTCTAGAGAACCTTATCTTTCAGATTCCCTCCCACAATCCCTATTTCTCTGCAAGTCTATCTGCAAACTTCCCATGAGATTTCATTCTTCTTAACTGCAAAACAGCTCTCCTCTTTCAATTAACATCACCATAAAATCTGGTTTGAACCAGGTATTAATTCATTTTTCCCTGACAGCACTCAATTCATTCCAATCATTTTTAAACTAAAAACATACACAGGTATGCCTAGGAGATACTGTTGGTTTGGTTCCAGAAGACTACAATAGAGCAAATATTGCAGTAAAGTGAATCACACCAATTTTTTGGTTTCTCAGTGCATATAAAAGTTATGTTTACACTGTATCCTAGTCTAGTAAGTATGCAATAGCATTATGTCAAAAAAGAGGGTACCTTAATTTAAAATTTAATTTATTAGGAAAAAATGCTGACCATCACTAGAGCTTTTAGCGATTTGTAATCTGTTTGCTGTTGGAGGGTTTTGCCTCGATGTTGATGACTGCTGAAAATCAGGATGGTGGTTGCTGAAGACTGGCGAGGCTGTTCCAATTCCTTAAAGTAAGATAACAATTTTCTGCATCAATTGACTCTTCCTTTCATGAATGACTTCTCTGCATCATGTGACTTAGTTTATTAGCATTTTACCCACTGTAGAGTTTTTCATGCGTGGAGTTGATCTTCTGAAATCCTGCTGCTGTTTATTAACTAAATTTATGCATTATTATAAATCCTTTCATTGTCATTTCAATAATCTCTCTCTCTTCCTAAATTCAAGAAAAGCAACAAGCCACAGTGGCACACAGGTAGTGTCCTGGGTCATGATTTGTATGTCCTCCATCCCAACAGTTCAGATGACTGGGAGATGGAACAGGAAGAGTAGGAGGTAGAATGGCTTTGTGAAGAAGTCAGTCCGAGTTCGAAAGCAAAGTTTTAGCATGAGACCTGTAGGCAATCAGGCCGTCGGAGAGCTCCCTCTGTCTCCATCACATCTGGCCCCGCTGCAATAAAAACAACAACAAGCATGCTGAACATGAGTACATCCCTTGGGTGCTGGCGAAAGAGAAGGACCGTGAAATCATTTATAGCAAGGTCCGAACAGAACATGTCATGGCCCAGCAGGAGGGATGGGCATCCATCAGAGCATCTCAGGAATCACTGGAATGAATGATACAAATTACTGAGCCCCAGCTCCAAAGAACAGCCAAACATTGCATCATCACGATGGGCAAGAAATGTGATTTCTTGACTTGAGCTAATAAAGCATACCAACAAAAAAGTTAAACCTTTGGAATGATAAGTTGTAAAAGTAAACAAATTGAATTGTAAGTGAAAAAAATTGTTTTCTGAACAGGGCTTGGGAGAGAAGAGGCATACTGATGCCTGAGTGACTCACAAAATACATGTCTTCTCACCCAGCCCTCTTTAGCCTTCATCAGTGTTTTCCGTTTGTCCAGTAGATTTAGGTGAACAGCATGCAACAATGTTGTAAAGCAGATAATTTAAATCTGTCCTCATTCTCCTGGTGCCCAGGGCCTACTGCCGGCTGGTGGTTTCCACCAGTTTTGGAAGGAAGGGTGTGATTTTGGTCCTTTCGCACCAGGGTGAGTGGGCTGCAGTCATAACCTAAGAATGTCAACACTGTCACCTTAACTCCAAATAGTAAATGAAAGACCTTGCCTCATTTAAAATAGAATTCTAGGTAAAGAAGAATGGAGACAGCCCTTCGCAAGCCTCCCGGAATCACACCCTACCTATTCCTAAAAGTATTGTTAAGAGAATCTTGTCATTTAGGGCATGTGGACTCCGGGGAAAGAAGTAATTCCTATTTTTTACTCCCAACAAATTTCCTGTTTGTGGACAAAAGGACAGCAAAGGACTAGGCTGTAGAAAGAAGGTGGCTCATTTGAAGGAGGCTGGGGGCAAAATGGTCTGGATGCCACCCCACAAGCACAGGTGTCCTCCCTGTAGTCACTCTCTGTGTTGGATTTTCCTGCTTTCCCTCAGTCCCTGCTATGGCGCTGGTCTCAGTGTCCAATGCTTCTCTCTCCTCCAGGCTCCAAGAATCCAGAATTGACACTCACCCAAACCTCTTCCCACTTCCGAACCCAGTGCTATCCACTCTGGTCCAGGCTTCAACCACTCTCTGCATCCATTGCCATTGTCTGATTACTTAGTTGGTCGTAGCCTCACAACCTTGTTTCCAGTGTTGAAAACTTCAGTCTAAAGATTATTAATTAGCAACTTTTTTGCATAAGGTCCATTTCAGTCAAATAGATAAAATGATGTAAGAAACCACTATATTCCCACCACCTATATTTAATAATTATCAAAGGTTTGCCATATTTACTTGATTTATCCTCCATTTTTATTTATGTTTTTTATTTGCTGAAGTACTTTGAAGCAAATCCCAGACATCTCTTTATTTCACGCCTGAGTCTCTCAAAACAGTGACTTTTGAAAACATAACCACAACGCCATCATCACACCCACCAAAAGTATCAACAGTACTTAGTTAGGTCTCATGAATACCCAGTCTGTAATTAACTTTCCCTTGTTGTCTCGAAAGCGTCTTTATACAGCTGGTTTGTTTGAATCAGGACCCAAGCAAGGTCCCCGCATTACATGTAGTTATCATTTATGCATTTAAAACTATTTTTCCCAGCCTTGAGGGGTTTCTCTTTGAGCTCACTTTTAAAAAGCAACCTAAATAGCACATCTTGGTGTGCATGATTACAATGCTTAGGGCTGTTGTTTCGGTTGCTGTTACTGTTCTTTGTTTTTTTTTCATTCAGATGAAAACTGATGGTGTGTGTGTTTGTGTGTGTGTGTGTGGTGGGGTGGTGGGGGGTGTTAAAATATTGGTATCTGAGGAGGCAAATGGCACTGGATTGTCTGCAGACGAAAGAGAAAATTAATCATTATAGCTAGCAAGTATTCAACGCTTAGTATGTGCCAGCCATTGTTCTAAATGTTTCACATGTAATTGTCTCATCTTTTTAAAGGTAACTGCATTGGGAGGTTTTAGGAAGGTGCTGAAACAAGAAGAGAGTGCTGCCTTTTTCGGTTGGGTGAAAAGCACCTAAATGTGTCACAGAGCCTGTGAGTGTGTCTGGGGCACGAGCATGGGTGGATGCAAACTACATGGAAGACCGGCTGAATTATCTTCTCCCCACCCAAATACGAACTAATAGAAAGGAGTATATTTGCTGCCAGAAAGTATTCCTGGGAGGTGGGAGGGAGGAGTAGATTACTGGTGGCCTTTTCATCCTTTGTTCTGGACAGGCGCCCTTCTTTCTCTCCCCCAGACCCATGTGAAGTCATGTGTGCTACCACTTCTGTTGGCAATTCATCACCGGTGGTGGTGACAGAAGGCTGGCTGGAATTACTCAGTTTGTGAGCAAGTGGGACTGTTGTTCATCAGTATAATAATTACGGTCTCTAAGCTCTGCTGTGGGACCACAGGCCATACAGCAACTACCTTGGAGTTGTTAAATGCTGCTTTCTACACTTACGATGCTCCAGAGTTTGACCTTGAAAAGTGAGGATACAGGTAGCTACAAGTAGTGCTGAGGACTCCAGGTAGAAGCACCATGGGAGATGGGTCTAGGCATTAGGAAACTTCTGGGCTTGAAGTGAGTCAGTGACAGAGTTTCCCAGGGAACCTGACTAATGGGACATTGTGAAGATAAAGTCAGGGAAGGGCATTTGGTGCTGAGGAAAGCTGGCACCAGACACTGGAATCTAGTTTATGAAACCAGTGTACAGTTCAAGCAGTCCAAGGTTAGGTACTCGCTTAAATGAGAATCCCAGATGTACAATCCCAGTACTAAGCTAGCAGAAGAGGTTAAGATGGGGCATCAACACCGGGGTGACCCCAATCAACATAGAACAGTTCCTCTGAGCAAAGCTGCTTTCCATCCTGGTGTGACAGCAGGACTTAAAGTCATTGCTTTCTGTACCTAGTGTGTTCCCCAAGGACTGTCCCTGTGAGCAGCAGTCCTTTCCTGGGCCTTTCCCAGCCTGCCTCCTCTCGCTGTGAGTGTCCACATGGAGCTGAGCACTACTCTGTGGCAGGCGTGTAAATACAAGGGAAGAATTGCTTCTCTTGGCCAGTTTCTGGTTGTCTTTATTAACTGGGAAATAAAACATGAATTCATTGTTGATGCAAAATATTTGAGTGTAAACTTCCACCACCTATCGCTGCCCTAGTTACACTATTCATCTGGCCTTTGAGAAAATACTTATTGAACATGCATAAATGTCACTGTCTTATTTTCTGCCTTGGGACACAAATCTATATAGAGATCCACCACCAAAATAAGAAGGAATTTAAATCAAATGGGTTTGCACACCTAATGACCCCCTTGGGTGGTAGAAATGTTTAATGATAGTTTAATTCATGACAACCTCAGAGACCAGATTTCAAACAGTCTCAGCGGGGAAGCCCAAGTCTGTTTATTATTATTATTATTATTTTTTTTTTGAAATTCTCAATATGTTTCCAAAGCAGCTGTTAAAACAGTTAATTATAGTGAGGTGTTTGGGCTCCTCTGTGACATACACTTTCTCCTAGTCTGTGATTGGAGCTTCTTGTCATGTACCCTGAGCAGGACTACCTAATGCTATCATATCTTTTTTCCTTTGAGGGAAAACCTCCTTAAATTACCACATAGGTAGAACTTCATTTAAAAAGGCAAACTCTAACACAAAGAGTATTCAGACAATTTTTACCAAATGTTTGGAGAGCTAAGTACCACTCTACCTTCAATTTTCCAAAGCCAAGATCTTCTTTCTGTAGTGGAAGTTGCTTGGACTGAGTTTGGAGAGCTCTTAGCTGATCAAGAAAGGACCCACCCCACCACTGCCAACTTTGGAAATGTAGATCATAAAGAAAGAAGCATTGAAAGGATGAAGAACTCTGACATCACCTTGATTTGAAATGAGCAGAATCAGTCCCTAGTCCTGCTCTTGGTAGAAATTGGTTCCCCTTCTAGCACAATGAGGAAAAGTTGATTCAGCTCCATACAGGCTCATATATCCAACTAGTTACTCAACATTTCCTTTTGGAAGTTGAACAGTCATCTCGAGCACGTCCCAAACTGAACATACAATCTCTGTGCACCTGCCTCCTGCCTCTCACCACAAACCTGTTTCCACTGCACCTGTCCCCATCTCAGTTGATGGCAACTTTCCCTTCCCTTTAAAGTGGTTAAAGCCAGAAACATCTTTGCTGTTTCTAGGGCAGTGAATCTTGCTGCACATTTTCTCCCTCTTTGCTTTTTACACATGTAGGAAGTTGAAGCTGAAAAGGACCTTATAAATCATAGGTCTCACTCTTTGTTTCACAAATAAGACAACTAAGGAGCAAAGAAGATAAATGATTTGCTTAAAGCAAAGCTAGGGACAGGGTGAAACCAAGGTGTATATTGCTCTCTGTGTAGACTTCTCTTTTGCAGAGACACTCTTTGAAAGGCTTTGTGACAAGCCGGATGGACTTCTGGGTGATGGTTTGCATGTAAAGCTGGTGGGCCATGCTGGTGGTGTCAGGTGGCACCTTCTGGAGGCTAGTGGCTGTCATTACCACTGCATGATGCTGCACAGATCTGAATCTACAACACGGGGCAAAACGAAAGGATTTCAGGTATGGAGAAAGGATGGAGAGAGGCAGCACTGGTGCAGCACCCGAAGGTCCCAGCTTATAAGACCCAAAGGCAGCAGGGGACAGACTGAACACTGGCTGAGCGCCCGACCAGCTCTCAGCTGCATTAAGAGGCTGATGTGCCACCACTGGTGTTTGCGGAGTGTGAGATCGTGGGTGCCAGTCTTCAGTCGCCAAGGCATTTTCAAATAAAAGGGATATCCGAAGACCCTTTAAAATGTCCAGAGGGTTGCTGTTGTCATTGGCTGGGAGTGTACAAGGACATGGAATCACAAGGCTGAGGACATTTCTGTGAAGCCCATCACAGGACACTGACTATGCTTGAGGTTCACATTTGTAAGAGACAGTGAAAGGAAGGGGTGCGGGTTGTGGGGTGGGAAGTTGCTCAGAGCAAGGCCAGGCATTAGGAAAGGGGCAAATGCCTGATTGGCCTACATTTGATGGGAGTTTACCCTTCTTCCCACTCCTTTTAAAAAATTCTGGGAAGGCTTCCAATGGATTCCTCACACTGTTCTTTAGTTGATTCAAACTTTAACATGGACCACAATCTCGGAGTAGTTTTAGAAGCAGTCCTTGTCTGCACTTCTGTATGACATGGATCACAGTAATGAAACGGGCTCTAAAAGCTGCTTCTCTACAATACGATAGGGCAGTGCTTCAATTTGGAGGCTTGAAGCTTGTGAGATGCCATCACTGTACAGAGTAGATGCTCAATAAACAGTTCAGTAACTTCTCGAAACAACTATTTTCTCATCTGACTGGAAGTTTATCAAATGGATGGCCTTTTTTTGTTACTGTTAATCCTTTAAAATTTTGTTTCTTTTGCTTACTTATGGAAAACTCACAGGTCAATGCTGAGCCTGCAATAGATAGTCAGTGTAGGTCTGTTGGCTGGATGAACAGATTACAGGAGCAGAGGATGCAGGAATGATCTACAGTCTCGTTCTTGTGGGTCTCTCAGTATTTCCTGGCTGTGTCCTCCTCCTTCCACCTCAGGATCTCACACCATCACACACACATTCAATGCAGACCCTCTGCCATCCACTCTGGCCCTGGCACCAGTGAGGGCCATCTGAGCACATTTTCTATATGGAGGTACCCAAGGCTGGAGCCCTGCCAAATAATTGCTTTCCAGGAAACATACAGCTCTGTTCCACTTTTGTAAATGCAGCCACAGTGCTGTGCCAACAAGCTCTGTGTGAGGATGGATCTTACTCTTCATGTCACTCTATCAGAAAACTCTGCCACCGGACCATTGCCCATTAATTTAATGGCCTCATGTGGATGGAACGGTGGGGAAAGGAGCTGGGCAAGCTGTCTGTTCCCTGCTTAAGTGAATTCATATTAAATTTTGAAGTGGATTGATGTGGACCCCGGCTTGTGGGGTCCGCCACATTGTGGATGAGACATGAGAAATTCACATGGACTACCGAGTCCTGTGAAGGACAAGGGACCACATGGCTTCTCTCTCAAGGGGAGAAAAAGCCTCAGCCTCCACCATGACAAGCCTTTATTTCTTTTTTCTGGGCACATTACATGATGGTCCTCATTTACTATGCACACCTTCACTTTTGGTGGTTACCTTTTACAGAAAACAAAGGAGCCAATGCTGCTAATCATACCACAGAAGAAGGATACTTGCAAATGCAAAGGGAAAAGTGGTTTAACTGGTTACACTCCGTACTGGGGAGGTTCAGCACAGACTTTAGGAAGTTACAGTAAGCATTTGCTGCCTCAATTCAGAGTGAGGGAGTTTTAGCAAAAGCAAGTCTCAAAGTGTCCTAGGTAAAATAGAGGCCCGATTCCCCACGGGAGAACCTATCCATGGGCGTGGGTCCTGTGCATCGGACCTTGATTTCCACTGGGAGCTGGGCCCACACCACGCAGAATGGTCTCGTACAGAGGATTGTGATTTTATTTTCCTTCTTGAGGCTGAACCATTTTATGAATAGACATTGGAAAAGAAGTGTAATTATATGTGATTTTCTTTTTCTCTATTGCATTTCTATAGGTCATTTTTTTTTCTACTGCTGTTTATCATTCTGATATTTGCATTAAAAAAAAAACGAAAGAGAATAAAAAGGTCTTCCTTCAAATGAAGGCTGGATCTTAATCCAGAGTGATTGGAGGCAAGGTCCCTGGCTCTTCCGAACCATTCGAGGATTCAAGGTTTCAACATTGACTGAACCTCCCCAAGTCAAGGTGTCTGTTCTGAAAACAGTGATCACAATACCTGCCTTGCTTCCCTCAGGAGGTTCCTTTGAATAGTAGTGCCCTTGGACTCTCCTTAAAAAACTATATGCATATAATGTCTTATTTTTTAATACGTTAAGAAAGAGGCTTTACGATTCCTGTGCAGAGAAGACCTGTGGGAAAACGGCAATGGGCAGGCAAGGAGGTAGTACAGTGCCCCCAAGTGGCCATTTGGGCGTGACGCCTGGGAGGCAGAGGGAGTGGATGACCCTGCTTGTGTGACCTGTAATAAACGAAGAAACAATCTAATACTCATCTCTCATAGGAACATTTAAATATCATAAAGGAAAACAAAACGCACAGAAAAAACTAACCAATCTCATACAGTTAAATGTGCTCCAACTTTGCTGGCTTCCTTACGAAGGCCTGCCACTTTGTATTCAATTTGCTGCTCTGAACACAGTGAAGTGTTTAGATTCCAGTAAGAAACCTCAAAAAGACCCAGCAAACCTTGGACCTTTACAGTTAGCAGGAAAGCTTTTAAAAATTTCTCACGAGCTGTCATTTGTGCATTCAGAAAACCATGAGGACGCCTTCCTTTGAAAATACATGTGATTTTGCTTTAGCTTTTGATTTTAAACATTAATATTTTCTTACTATGAACCTTATCCTCAAGAACCAATTCCCCATGCCTCAGCAGACAATGCAATCAATTTCTGAGATGCTGAGATGTGGACTGGATTTTTAACAGTAAAGTGACATATCTTTCTCTGTGGATGATATATAGTGATGGGAGGGAATTTGGAGACAGGAGTTGGAAGAGTGGAAAAATGAGATACGTAGTAAGCATATTGAATACTTAGAAACACAGTGGAAACTTGAGGGCTTGGGGAGGGCCCAGTGCCTGGGAAGGGTATTTGCCAGTTGGGTGATGGAGATGTCAGGGGACTATATGGAATTGCAGGCAGAAAACATCTCCTCTTCACTCCCACTGCTCTCCAGAAATGGGGACTTGGGCAGACTCCCAAGAGGCATCCCGCAGTGGCTGGCAAAGGCATACAAATGCTAAGGCTTGGCCTTGACCTCAGCTCTTTACTAGCTGCATGGGCATGGGCAGTCAGTGTCTTCAGTAGCCCTGGGAGCAAAATTCCAGCTAATTCACGTTAAGTCCCACAATCTCTTATTGAACAAGACTGATACCCACTTCTCTGTGCAACAAACCCGATTTTACTAAATTTATGAATTAAATGGGCCTTCCAAGTTCTTTGCAAAGGAGAAAGAATATATGTGTAGATGTAAAAACTATAGGTGTTGGCCCTGGCTGCTATATAGCTCAGTGGATTGGGTGCAGACTGCAAACTAAAGGGTTGCTGGTTCAATTCCCAGTCAGGGCACATGCCTGGGTTGCGTACCAGGTCCCCAGTGGGGGCATGTGACAGGCAAAAACACATTGATGTTTCTCCCCCTCTCTTCCTCCTTCCCTTCCCCTCTCTCTAAAAATAAATAAAATTAAAAAAAATCTTTTTAATAAGTGTAGGCTTTGAAGCCAGACAGGCTTCAAATGCCAGCCTCACACCTACTAGCTTGATGGCCTCTCATTGTCTCTCTGTTTTTAAAAAAATGTATTTTATTGATCATGCTATTACATTGTCCCATTTTCCCTTCCCCTTTATTCTTCTCTGTGCTGTGCCCCCCACCCAAGAATTCCCTCACCTTAGGTCATGTTCATGGGTCATACATATAAGTTCATTGGCACCTCCATTTCCTGTACAGTTCTTAACCTCCCCCTGTCTGTTTGAACCTACCACTTATGCTTCCCCCTCACCCTTCCTGATGATAACCCTCCATGTGATGTCCATTTCTGTGAATCTGTTCCTGCTCTAGTTGTTTGCATAGTTCTTTTTTTTTTTTTTTTTTTTTTAGATTTGGTTGCTGATAGTTGTGAGTTTGTTGTCATTTTACTGTTCATACTTTTTATCTTCTTTTTCTTAGGTAAGTCCCTTTAATATTTCATATAATAAGGGCTTGGGGATGATGTACTCCTTTAACTTGACCTTATCTGAGAAGCACTTTATATGCCCTTCCATTCTAAATGACAGCTTTTCTGGGTAGAGTCATCTTGGATGTAAGTCCTTGCCTTTCCTGACTTTGAATACTTCTTTCCAGCACCACCTTGCCTGCAAAGTTTCCTTTGAGAATTGAGCTGGTGGTCCTATGGGAAGTCCTTTGTAGGCTAATGTCTCCTTTTCTCTTGCTGCTTTTAAGATTCTCCCCTTCTATTTAATATTGGGAAATGTAATTATGATGTGGTTTGGTATGTGCTTCCTTGCGTTCAACTTTTTTGGGACTCTGAGTTTCCTGGACTTCTTGGAAGTCAATTTCCTTTGCCAGATTAAGGAAGTTTTCTTTCATTATTTTTTGAAATAAGTTTTCAATGTCCTGCTCTTCCTCTTCTCCTTATGGCACTCCTATGATTCGGGTGTTAGAACATTTAAAATTGTCCCAGAGGTTCCTCAGCCTCTCCTCTTTTTTTTTTTTTTTTAATTCTTGTTTCTTTATTCTGTTCTGGTTGAATGCTTACTTCTTCCTTCTGCTGCAAATCTTTGATTTGAGTCCCAGTCTCCCTCTCATCACTGTTGGTCCCTGTACATTCTCTTGTATTTCACTTTGCATAGGCTTCACTTCTTCCTCTACTTTGCGACCATACTCAACTGTTGCGGACCGTTCAGTCTGGTTTCAGGAGTTGTAACCCTCACCCCATGGTGGGCTGAGTAAGAGCCCAAGGGACCTACTTCGTCCGGGTCTGTTCTGTCAAGAGGACGTGAGCTACTAGGAGACAAAGCTCATCTCCCTGGCAGGAGCACTGCTTCTGCCTCATCCATCTCTGGCCCCAATGCTTGGTTGTTTAGTCAATGACAGGTAAGACTCCTCACGGGAGGGGCAACCTAAGCCAGACAGGACCACTTGGGAGGCCCTCATGGAAGGACTAGGGGGGCTGCATCAAAGAGGATGTGATTCCCCACCCCCCCACCCCCGGCTATTCTGACAGAGCCCCAGTCACCAGTACTGTCTGGGAGATATCTTCCTTATCTTTTGCTTCCTGGGGCTAATCAGCTTAAAGCCTGAAACTATGACCAGAGAGCTGTGCAGCACCGTGCTGACCAGAATAGTTTCCCTGGTGATCAGGCATAAGAAAGAATTCGTAAAGTCCTGTGAAACCTGCTTTGTTTGCTAAGAGTGGCTCATTTAAATGATAAGGGTCCAAGGAGGAAATGGGTATGTCTCCCAAAGTTTGGCAACTCCCTTTCTAGACAGACACTGACTCAGATTAAGTCCTCAGATTTCTTTGAAATGTTAACCATTGTTTGATCCTTGCTGTCTGACATACCTGCATTCCTGTGTATTTGAACCCAATAAAAGCCTAGTGAAGAAGGGACTCTGGGTCATTCTCCTTTGTGAGTTTGACCACCTGTTCTCCCCAAGCAGATCATGTCTTGGTAGTTTTATTTTCATCCGTGATGGACAGGGGGCTCTGAAGGAGGCACCCCTGACACTCAACCATTTCTGTGTGCATTCTGATTACTAGTGTTTCGAATTCTGCACCTTAGAGGTTGCCTATCTTTTCATCACTTAACTCTGTTTTTGAGCTTTGATCTGTTCTTACATTTGGGCCATATTTTTTTTCTCAGTGCACCTGTTTTGTTCTAAGGGCACCTTAGGGAGTCACCAGGGTGGGGCGAGCCACATCACTGCATTGTGGCACTGCATGTGGGGGAGGGATTCGAGAGGGAACAATGCCACTTGCTCAACTCCTGACGGGTTTTCAGTCACCTCCCCTGTTACCCACAAGCAAATTGGGCCCTTCTGGTACTGATTCCTGGGAGGGTTGGTTTGTGTATATTCTGGGACCCTGTGGGTCTCTCTAATGAACTCCCCTGTGAGGGTGGGAGTTTCTCCTGCTGCCGCAACCCCCTTAGATTTTTATAGTCAGAGGTTTTGAGGCTTTATTTCCCCATGCTGGTAAGCAGTCTCGCTTCCTAGTTATTCCTCACTGTTTATCTGCATGCAAATGTGGGACCACCTGCTCCACCCAGTCTGCCAGCCACCATCTTGCCAGGGGTCCTATTTGCCCCAGCTGCCTATCTCCACCCCTCCCTACCAGTCTGAATGATTGTTTCTTCTTTACATCCATACAGTTTGCTTTTCTGGCAGTTCCAGTCATTTTTGTTTTTAAATTTGTCATCGACCTTTTGGTTGTGCAAGGAGGTGAAGTGTATCTACCTACACCTCCATCTTGACCGGAAGTTCCTCTCACCTCTGTTTTAAATTCAGATCTTCAAACCACTTCATGTTTAAAGGAGCTTCTTCTGGAAAAAGAACAGGGCTCAACTGAGAAGTTTTATGGGGAAGATATCCTGCTTAAAAAACCTACCATTATTTCACTTCAGTGAGCCTCACAAGATTTAGCATTTGATTTTATTTTCTATTTGTTTGATGAACTCTAATATTATTTCTCCAACTAAAGTTACTTGGTAGCAAAGATGATATCAGTTTCCCCAGCCTATGTATTTATTACTATGTTATATCACCTGAAAGCTTGTTAAGTCAACATTTAATATTTGATTTGAAATTAACTTTTAGCAAGTCAAAAGAACAACATGAAATTTAATAACTACATTTACTGATAAAGAATACTCATTAAATCCCATCAATCTACTAGCTACTATATTGACAACAACCACCAAAATATCCCAAATGGGGGACAGAAGTCAGCCAGCACTAAGCACTGACCTGAGCCCACTGAGTGTCTGTACTGCTCTGTGGTCCAGATTCATCAAGCACCATGGAACCTCTCTGGGACCCATATCTTAAGAGTGTGCCAGGATTTTATTATTTAATGCTGCTTACTTTGTGGCATACAATTTGCCCTTACAATTGTATCCATGTAATGACACATAGCATTACATAAGACTCTATTATAAAGTTAGTTTCTAAACCCACAAGCCCGTCCCCCAGAAGTTTCTGTTATTCCCGTTAGATGAAGCTGTCCATTATCATCAAATAGCCTTTGCTGGGGTGGTTTCAAATTCATCACAGTTTTTTTTTTAATTTTTAGTAGAAAATATCTAAGTATTCCTGAGAACTTGAGGATGTGAATTTTTTCAATTAAATTTTGCTCATTATACAGATTTCACAAAGACTCCAAGATCAGGAGTCTGATTTTCTTTCTGTGATTCTTTACCATCCCTCCCACCATTTTTATTCTTATTTTTACATTTAGTATAGTTGTGCTGTTTATTTTGTTTGAAAGTAGCCAAACAGACTTTAAGATTATGCAAATTAGATAATTCAGTCTTTCTCTCTCTCTACCTGCTTATCACCCATGTGTTTAAAGCATTGGATTAAAGGCCAAGGGTTTCCTGGAAGATTATGTCCTAGATAAAATATGGTTAATTTCATTTAGTAACAAAAATATAAGCCACTGGCCTATAAGAATGCTATTCTTTTAATATTTGCAAAAATAATGTAGTCTTTGGTAAGGAAGGTTTTTCCTCTTAGGAGTAAGTTAACATACATTCCAATTTCTACTTTATGCCAGGTAAGAGAGAAAAGTAGCTAACTACATTCCTGCTGTTTGCTTACTGAATCCTATTTATTAAGCGAAAACAAGCAGCAATGCTTCTGCTCCAAACTACTTCTTCTGCCTGGAGGCTTTTTCCACATCACTTGCAATACTTTGTTGCCCTTATCCACATTCTGTTAAAGCAGGAATTTTCAACCCATGTGAAACTACAGCACACTGGTGTGCTGTGAGAGTTTTTAAACATGCACTGACCTTTTCCCCTTAGATTGGCAAACAAAAAAATGGCAATGCCAACACAATAGCTGTCCAGTGTGAATGAATCAAATTTATACCTACATTTTTGTCAGACCAGCAAAAAATATAAGATATTTTTTGGTGTGCTGCAGAACTTTAGTAATTAGTTTATGTGTGCCACGAAATGAAAAAGGTTGAAAATCGCTGCCCAAAAGAACTATGACTGTGTCTTCTACACATTCGCCCATTCGTTTGTTCAATAAAGATTTAGCTGTGTGCCATGGACAAGAGGGTGGTTTGATATGTTATGGTTGGCAGAGTGATCCTGTTTTTTTCTGTGCTTAGGTAAACTTATGGAGTGCTCTGCTTTATCTTATTTCATCATGTTTCAGAATGACTGTACTTGAGTTTGGTATTTCATGAGATTATTTCTATCTCATAGGAGAACAACATGCTTTAGCTGTGAGGACCAGGGCAGCTTCTGAATATCAGAGGTTTCTTTTCTTAGTAGCTTCTCTACTTAATAGCTTCTCTTATGAGCCTCTCTACCTTGCTTCCCTACTCATTAACTGTGCTTAACCATTCCCTGCTGATTTCCTATGACCAATGTGGAAATCACTCTAGCTACCTAAAGTTGTAAGAATTAAGTCCCCTAAACAGTAGAGGGTTCAATAAGTTATCACTTTTTGATTGCAAAAAAAAAAACGTTTACTGTTGTCATTGATGCAGATGTCCCCATTTCCCCCACCTTTGTCCACCTCCACTCACTTCCCACCCCCTTCCCTCTGGTTGACACCACACTGTTGCCCGTATCTATTAGTTATGCACATATGTTCTTTGGCTAATCTCTTCACCCTCTTTCAATTCCAAGAATTTGTTCACCAGTCATCCCTAGCCTGGATTGTGAGTGCTTGAGGCTGGGACTAAGCACAGAACATCTGGATACTGTTAAGATCAAACTCAAATGGGCCCTGGCTTGTGTGGCTCACTGGATTGAGTGCCAGCCTTCAAACCAAAGGGTCACCAGTTTGATTCCCAGTCAGGGCACATGCCTGGGGTACAGGCCAAGTCTCAAGTAGGTGGCATGTGAGAGACAACCACACATTGATGTTTCCCTCCCTTTCTCCTTCCCTTCCCCTCTTTACAAAGAAATAAATAAAACCTTTTACAAAAATCGAACTCAAATGGACACTAGGCTTGAAAATTCATGAGCAGACAAATCCAGTTTCTTCGTACAAGAAAAGCAAATTTAGCTTATTTTGCAAGGCAAACGAGGCTAACTTGACCTGAGTCACGTTTACCTATGCCTCTGAAAGCCATACGGAAAACTGTTACAGAACAAGGGACCAAGGGGGGTCACGATGTACTATTACTGAAAGGATGCCCCCCCAGGTTCATCATGTCTGCTACCAGATGGAAAGATGTCTCTCGATGCCAGAGATTTGTGAAAAGGGAAGGAAATGTTTATTTAATGCTATGCAGACTTAAAGTAGTGACCTAATGCCTTCATTAACATATCAAAGTCTTTTTGGATACCCACAGATGCCCACAGTGCTTCCTTCCCCCCTGCCCTAAATCCGGGTACCATAACTCAGGAGAAGAAGCAAACGTCCAGGATCCAGGCTCCTGACACCGTCAGCTGTGTCACCGTCCAGGCAGGATCTCTACTTAATCCAAAGCCATGGGGCACCTTCTCATGGCCTACTGGCAAGACTTTTTCCACCCTTCTTCCAGGCAATGTCTCTCCTGCTTCCCAGGCCACGCAGCCAAAGGGAGCCCCCCCAAAGCTGAGTGGTCCTGGTCTACCAGAGCTGCAGGGGTCTGCACTCTGGCCAAACCACATGGCTCTCTCTCCAATGCTGCGGGGAGGGGCGGGGGGTTGCCACTCTGGCCCAAGCCAAGTGGTGGTTCTCTGCTAAAGCTGCATGGTGATTCCCCCTTACAGGGCTGGGGGAGTCCCCACTCTGCCAGAAGCGTGTGGCTCTCTCTGGCAAAGCTGCGTGGCTCCCCCCACCATCACAATGGCTGCTGTGTCTGGGTTTAAATCTCTCCAATCTTCCTCTGCAGCCCCATTTCCGACTCCTCCTACAATCAGCTACACTTCCCAGTACTTCCGTATCCTTCCAGCTTACTGGGCTGCCATAATGAGTCTGGGCAGGCATGGCCCCATGGCGTGGAGCCAATCATCTCCAGGCTCTCAGGCAGGCACTGCAAGCAGGGGGAGCTGACTTCCAAGTTCCACCTTGGATGGAAGTCACTCCCCTCTCCCTGGCTCAAAGCATGGTCACAGCTATTCAACATACCTAGGAGACCAGTTAAAGGTTATAGATATGTTAAATGACCATGCCAGAGGTCAGCTGCAAAGCTGTTGCTATGCAAAATAGCTCCCAATGGCCCTGCTCCATTTGTCCCTTCCCCCAGCTGACACCTGAGAGGGGGTGAGGACATCTTATATGTCTTTCTAATCTTTCCTGGACACCCTGAGTTTTGGGCCCCATTCCAAATCCCTATTTAGGGCCCCCCTCTTGGCTGTACCCTGTTACAAAACTTATTGATTCATGGGTTTTACTTGTTTGTTTGTTTTTTCATGGATTTTGACAGCCCTGAAGCAATGTTTGTTGAGTGCTGATCGAAACATTCTCATCTTTCTGACTTTTCTCATTATCCTCCCATCCTGTCTACCCTCTGTCAACATTTTTAAAGCCTAACCTCAAAGGGACAATAACCATTCTTTAGAACACTTTCTCTGTACCATTTAATGGTGCTTATTACTATGTTTTGAGTACTAACAGAATATAGTTTTTTTAAAAATACCTAGGACATATTACTCATTGTCTAATATAATCATGTTATAACTCTTGATTGTTTTAAGTTCCTTAGAGCAGAACTATAGCTTCCTTTTTGGTTTCACTTGACAGTATCTGGAAATCACAGTGGCAAAGGCTGCTGAACTTGGAAGGGGAACCATGCTGAGGACCAGGAACTGGGGTCCTACCGAGAGATGGGTGGTGCTGCGGGTGTGCAAAGGAAGACACATGCAAGAGTTGACCTGACCAATGAATCACAGTTTGGGCCAGGAGGGACCCATCTCCCAACCTTTCATTATTATTCAAGGTAGAGCCTGTCGGCCGAGCAAAAATGAAATCGGGAGGCTTTGGCTAGAAATGAAAGATATACATGCAACAGTCTTAAGGTTTTAACCAGAAATACAACTGGGCAAGAAGGAAAGAGTTTAGGGTTTTTCTAGTAAAAGTACATTTTTGAGATGAATCAGTCCTTCATTCTTAGCCTCTGGACGGTGAATTCCCTACATGACTGGTGGTCTGGGTAAGTGAACACTCTTTTGGGGGGCTATCAGAAGTTTGTCTGGAAGTTTAATGTATATCCAGGCATGTTCGCAGGACTGGAAAGTTTCAAAACTTTGCAGGCTGGTTAAAAACAAGAATAGAATCATTTCCTCACAAGTCAATCTACTTGAGTTCAGTATTTAGCAGTCCACTGGAGTGACTCCATTTTATTTTTTCAAGGCAAACTCTCAAACAACAGCTTCAGAGATGCCAGGCCTCTCTGGGGTCACCTGGGGCACCAAATCGCGGAGGTAGGCTTGCAGGCAGAACCTCAATCCGCACCTCCGTTTCAGCACCTCCACTCCTACGACTACACTACCAAATCGAAGGCCACCTTCTCCTAGCCTGGTGGCCTGTTCTGGGAATGGTTGCCGAGTTTGTCACTACCAATTCCAGCTAAACAACTATGGGACACGGAGAGGAAAGTCTCCAATTAGTGTCTCCGCAACAGGGTCACACGAGTGCCCTCTAACGTAGGACCCAGCTCGTTATCCCCAACGGTGCAGAGCGTAGCCCAGCGCGTGCTGGTGTCGCAGCTACGGTCCTCTCCCCAGGATCCCCGCTTGTCCGCTTCGTTCCCAGGTCAGCCTGACCCGACAGTGATCCCCAAGAAGGCGGACCAGAGCCGGTGGACCAGGGAGAACAGGGGCGGGTAGCCCAGGGTCCCTTGCATGCCCGGGAGGAGAAGGGGAACGAGGCGGACTTGGGTAGGGAGAGGTGAGTAAGTGAGCTGGAATCTGACCCCAGCTCAGACTCCAACCGGTCCGGTCCATGGGCCCTGGAGCAGGTCACACCCAACCTGAAGAGGAAGGAGGGGAAAAAGGTTCCCTCTGAGCAAGGACACGTGGCCTCTCCATTCCTGTTTGTAGGGACCACCAAGGACGACAACGGTGGGGAGCTGAGGGCGGGGGACGACTCCGGGGAGGTGGATTCGCTGAAGTCCGGAGACAGACCCTGGCGTCCAGGAGCCAGACCCAGCTGTTTGAGAAGGCCCCAGCTCACCTCCAGGGCTGATTCACGAGGCCAGCAGGGAGCAGCTCCTGTACCTCTGCCAAGTAAAAGCAAGTAAAGTGGCAGGCAAGGGGCGGATGCCAGGGAGCGACAAGAGGCTTCTCTTTTCCAACAGAAGCTAATAGTAAACGTGCTTGGTAAAAAGCTAGTGGTGAAGTGTGTGTGGGTTCTGTTTCGTTTGTTTTTTCATCATCCCTTAAAGATGAGCATTGGCACGGACTTGGAAAGGACCTGCTATCCTAGGAGTGATGTTTAGCTGGACGCTGAATGGCAGTTTTTCTGTCTTCTCTGACTTGCTCAGTGACCTTGTACTTACACTTTTACCAGTTTTAGAAACTTTACAAGATGAGGATGACAAAATAAAATGTGTCATTCACTCTTGCTATAGGGTCATATGGATGTAATGTTAAAAAAATATTTTGAGGATCAAGGAAGTGATATGATTGTACTAAAAGGGGCATGCCATACGAAATAAAATATTGTTACTTTATTGGTAAGATTTTTTAAAGCCTAAATACCTTAGGGTTTAAATATGCTTCTGTCTTGGATACAGTTATACAAATTCTAGAGCTCCACAACACCAGATGACATAATGCCTTTCTTTAAGGAAAAGGAAAGGGATTCCCAAAGAGAGTAGATACTTGCCGAGGGTCATATAGATACATCAGTCAGAACTAGAACTGGCTTGTAGCTCCCTACTTTAAGGCTCTGAAGTTTACCTGGAAGTGTGGAAATAAAAATGACAAGGTCATATAAGACATATTTAATTTGTCATTCAAAGAGTCGTTGGGTTGAGTACAAGAAGGAAAAAATAATTGCTCTATCATAGTCAGCCAATACTTGTTCAGCATCTTTTATGTGCAAAACACTGGAGTGTTATGCCTACAGGGAATGTAAAGAAGCAAAAGCATCATGATACTTGGCTTCAAGAGACTTACAGAGTTACCTGAGGAGTCTAGATTTGAACACTGAAAATTTGCTGACTAGAGCTAAAGAGTTCACGGAGACTCCAGCTCTTTAGAACACTGGAAACAATGAAGTGTTCGATAGTAGCCCATTTTATTTTAGTACATTTGAAAGCTTTTGTTTTGCCTCTTGGAATCTATTTCCCCCTGTATTTAAAAAAAATAGTTATGGGGTCCCTCTGTATTCTTTAACTGAATATCCTGAACACAGATGAACCTTTCTTTGAAGATTAATGAGTATCAGTTAAATTGATCTGAAAGATAGTGTTGCAGACACAAATGGTATAAATCATAATGTGGAATGAAAATTGCCCCTAAATTGGCTTTGGAATTTGCTTTCTTGCAAAAGTTCTGGGTATCTATTTTCTTTCTGATCACTTACCCCATCCTAGTAATATTAAAATGAGACTTTTGATTATTTAACAAGAATTTATTAAACATTGTGCTAGGATCTGTAGCAAGTCTGACTGAAGATTCTGTGGAAAGTAGAAGATTAATTTTCTCCAAATTCCCTAGAGAACATTCTTTCTAGGGTGTATTTTTATTATTGATATTAGTGTCATCATTATTAAAGATCTGATTTTTTGAAATATTTTATTTATTTTTATTTTGAGAGAGTGGAGAAGGGGAGGAGAGAGGGAGAAGGACATCAATGTTTGGTTGCCTCCCGCATATCCCACACTGGAGTCATGGCTGGCAACCCAGGCATGTGCCCTGACTGGGCATTGAACCTGCAATCCCATGGTTCGCAGACTGGCCCTCAATCCACTGAGCCACACCAGCCAGGGCTAAAGGTCTGATTTTTAAGTCATCAGTGAACTACAGTCACCTGTCAATCATTCTGTGTCAGGTCTACTCATTTTATCCAGATAGTCTGGAAGAGGCATGTCCTTCACCCTTTCAAGAACTTAATGGTGGGGTGTCTAGAGATACTCTGTATCTGGAAACTAAAATTCTTCGTTATTACAGATTAAGATTATGCTTACTGAGCTATGACTTCAGACACAGTTTTCATCAGTATCTTCTAGATATTTTGTTTTTAACAAAATGCTGAATCAGTGTTAAAAATGGCATCCTTCATAGAATAATAAATTTGAAATTCTAACATCATTCCTACAGGGCAGATCACAATTTTTTGTAAAATGTTACATTTGTATTCCAAATTGCACTCTGTTTTTTTTTTTTTTTTTTTTTTTTTTTTGGCTGAATGAGGTAAGGTTGTCAGCAGAAAGCTGATAAAAATAAACTAAGACATGAATGTCTTTTTTTTCCGCCTCAGGCAGACCCCTAAACTTAATTGCTTTGTTAATGTCAGATAAGCTCAGGGCTACAAAATCATCTTTTAGTCAAGTTTTAGAAAGATCACACCAAAGAACAGGTTTCCCTCCCCCTCCGTTCACTAGCTTACCTTCTCCCAGTAAAAGATAACTAACTGACACCTAAGAAAACAATAGGACAATGAAAATTTCAGACCCCTTTTGGCTTCATTGTGTCAGAGCCTTCCCACTACTGCATGTGAGACTACTCGTGCGTGTGCTTCTATGTTACCCTGGGTACACTGGGTTCACTGGCATTTGCCACTGACAGCCTTTGTTGAAATACACTCTTTCAAGGGCACTGGATAGCTCATATCCTGTATATCAGAGAAAACAGAGTTTGGATGCTGTGTTAAAGTGGTACATTTTATAACTCTGCTTTACAGCTCATGATTCGTTGTCTAGTGATTTGGAAACTGTTACTCATGATGTCCTAAATTCCTGCAGTTTTATTTTCTCACTCTTTTCAGGATCTAGAACTGTTCGTTAAATTTGGTAATACAAAAAAGTCCTGTGTCAGCTGGGATACGGGTCAGCTTCTATGCTTTTATTTTCAGCTCACATAATGGCCTGGAGGCAGGTGACCTAGGACTGGTAGGGTGGTTGTGCTTACTGAGATCACCCAGGGGCTCAGTCTTTTTCTGTCTGGGAGTTCATCCATCCCTCGAGGCAACAGTTCTCAAATTAGGGTCTATGGACTGCAGGGAATGCCTTGACTTTTGCATGGAATCTGTAAGATGAAACCATTTTCATAACACTAAGACACTATTTGCCCTTTTCCTGTGCTGCCATGTTGGATAAAACTGCTGATGTATCAGCATGAATCAAGGCAGTGGCATTGAAGTGTACTAGTAGTCATATTTCTTTGCCACCATGCACTCAGAGTAAACACACACACACACAAACACACACAACCAGTGTCACTTAAAAATGTCTTCGTCGATGCAGCAAAAATTTCTGATTCTTATGAAATATGCACTCCTGAGTACAAGTCCTTAAGTGCTGTGTGTGATGAAATGGGAGTACACACAGAGCACTTCTGCTGCACACGGAATTATTTGGCTATTTCAAGGAAAAGTACATATGTAATTTTTTGAGTTCCAAACGGAGCTATCCATTTTTGTTTTAGTAAATGTTATTTTTACTTAATAGAACAACTCACAGATAAACTATGCTTATTCAGATTTGAGTATTTAGCAGAAAGTTTCTCTCTTTTTAAAGATTTTATTTAATCATTTTCAGAGAGAGTGGAAGAGTAGAGAAACATCAATGTGGGGTTGGTTGCCTCTCATACCTCTCCTCCTGGGGATGGGTCCTGCAGCCCACGCATGCACCCTGACTGGTAATTGAACTGAAAACCCTTTGGTTCACAGCCCACGCTCAATCCACTGAGCTACACCAACCAGGACTAGCAGAAAGTTTCTTGAAAATGAATGAAGTGAGCCCATCACGTTAGGGGAAAACAACTGAAAGTATTTGTTGCTGATGGTATCATTTGAGCTTTCAAGTGAAAATTAGGAGTTTAGAAAATCTGCCACATGAGCTTGACAGCTTCCTAATACTTTATAATTTTTACTTTTTTGATGAGATGAGTGGTGATTGACGTTTGGAAGGTTTGCATAACACAGTAACCGTATCTCCCAAGTATTGCAGGGAAGAGTGTTTCAAGTTATGTGTGGGTAAAAACATTTTAAAGTGCACGTCAGACCAATGGATTTTAAAATAACAGTATGAAAAATTCAGTGATAATCACTTAAGATTCCAGATTGTAAGTAACCTTGAAAATACTACCACCAGTTGAATTTCGGGGTAGCATCAACAAGGAATATCCTCAATTATCTGAAAATACTACTAAAACATTTCTTTCTTTTCTAACAGCAGATCTGTATGAAACTGAATTTTCTTCATATACTTCAACCAAAGCAATGTATTGCAGTAGATTGAATGCAGAAGTAGATTTCTGAGAATATCTTAAGGTAGACATTAAAGAGATTTTGCAAAGTGTCATACAATGTCACTTTTTTCATTATTTTGTTTTTGCTTTAGACTATATGGTTATTCTTATAAAATGTTGTTATTTATGTTACCATGTAATGAGTTCATTATTTTTAAATGAATTAACATATATTTAAAATGTCTTTTAATTGTTAATATGATAAGTATCAATAGATAAAAACAAAGGGTCTATGGGGCCCTCAGTTTCTGTAAGTATAAAGGAATCATGAGACCAGAGAGTTGTTGAGCTGCTGCCCTGAGATGCTCTCTCTGTGGCCAGAGGTGGCTCACCATTGCCACGTGCAAGTTTTCGCCAGGGCACAGGGAAAGGGAAGGAAGAGCCCCTCTTTCTTTTTAAGGAAGATATTTATATCACCTTTACACACTTCAGTCCCCTGTTCCAGGGCAGAAGTTGCATGGCTACATGTAATGGTTGGCTGGGTGACCGTGCGTGTGGCTGAGACTTCTGTACTGTAGGAGAAACGGAGACTACATATTGGTATTTGTTTTTGCCACTGGCTGCTTTCTGGTTGAATAACAGAAGTAGTAGTAACACCTATTTTTAGGAAGTCTGATAGTTAATCTTATCTCATATTTCTGTCAGTGCAGTAGTTCAGGTAATTTTAGAGATGCCAGAACGGAAGACTAGATTCTGCGTAACATGGAAAACGGAAAGATAGAGTAGAGGAACGGTGGACTTTGGAGTCAAGAAGTCCCGGATGCGGGTCCTGACTAGTGATTAGGGTTCCCTAATATGTGGCCCGCCACACCCCTCCTCAGCTTCTCTGTGCTCGTGTATAAACAGAGTTTGTCATAGCAAACCTAACGGGACTGCCGTGTGGCCCATTCGACACAGCGCAGGTGGAGCTTTCGTGCCACCTGTGCAGCTGCTGCTCTGTCACCTCCCCGGTGTCCGTCCTCATAGGGCTGCTTCTGTGTGGGTGTACGCTTCAGTGACAACCAGATCGATGGTGATGGATTGCTAAGCAGATGATGGAGGTGATAATTGTTAGGATTTCAGGGATGGATGAGGTCATTGTGGACCAAAAGGGTTCTGAGAGTCTGGAGTAGGAGTTGTAGTATTTTGAAAAGCTGAGGGAAGAAGGGAAGTCATTACTGGTGAGGGGAATTACACTAAGCCAAACTCAGAATGAAAATCTGTAAGGCAGTGAGTAGACTAATCTGGCAAGTGAGTAGACCATCACTTTGACTTTAGCAAAATTCAAGTGTAGAAGAGTAATAGGAGGTAATAGGAAGGTCCCCGAGATGTGGGTTGGGGTCAGATTAGGGCATTTAGCATTAGGAAAGGTAGGTGTCTTGCTGAACACATGCCTAATACATTCATCCTATAGTCAACAAACATTTTTTTACTACCTTAAGTTAGGCACTGTATCAGGTATAGTGATTGAGTTAAGAATGGTTTCTTACAGGCTGTCTTCTAACAGAAAGATGAGACTTGACACACAACTTTCTAACGCAAAGTCAAAGTGTCAAGTGAGATCACAGATTGGATCACACGGAGTAGCCGCTAAGAGAGGTCCTCAGAAAGGGAGGTTGTGGTGTCCAGGCTCGTGAATTCAGTACTTGTGTCAGTTTCCTTTGTGCTTGTTCCCCAATGGAGCTAATTAATTGCTGTGCAGCCTAACTGCATGAAGAGTAAGCATTGACCACAATCAAAAAAAGGTTATTGTGGAATAGATAAAATTTACATTGTGGAGAAACCTGTGAAATTTTTGCACAGCTTCCAACGTGTCAATCTGTATTGATTAGTTTCATAATAGGGCACTTTAAAAATAGTGTTTTATCCTGGAATTTTGGAGAGATAAAATGCCCATAGTGTTATAAGCATCAGCATAAACAAGATTACGAATTATGATGAACTGTACTTTAAAGTTGATTGCATGTTTTAAAATTCTGTATTATAAGTGGTAATTAGGATTGCATAATCTTTATGTATAATTTGCCATGTATTTAACTTGTTAATTTAGGAATGCAGCTGTCTGTCTCTTAGATTTTTGAATGTATTATAGTATTAGATAATGTTTCACGCAGTAAGCAAAATCAGCCTGTATTTAAAGATTGTGTTTTTGTTTGCTTTTGGAAAGAACGTTACATTTCTTTATTCTATACAGATGCAAATATTTTCTAACCTGTAGCTTCTAAGTACACGTAGTAAATTTGAAAATAAAAAGTTTATCTGGTATTTCTTCGAAAAATAAGTTCTCGATCCCCCCTTCATTTAGGTCAAAGTTGGAAATTGCAATACTCCTAAACCAAGCTTCTTTGATTTTGAAGGAAAACAAAAATGGTAAGAAATTCTTGGAATCTTTGGAGGTTGTTGGACAAGGTTTAGGAGTTTAGGAATTAGAAAGTAGTGACCTGATTAAATAATTATCTTTATATTAATCTCTCTGGTACAGACTGCTCAGGGCTGGTAATTGGGAGAGAGATTGAAAGAATCCTGTTTTAGGTAAGTCTCCTATGGGAAGCTTGTGCCGTGTTATTGGTACGTAAGTGGTTCACAGCAGGCGTGTTGTTCCTTAGAGAAGTGTGGCTTCTTAGAATGACCATAGGGGCTGTCCCTGGAGACTTTCTTGTCCTGTCATACAGTCAGCACCTCTCCCTCTGGAGGGGTCATTGGAAGAAGGCCAGGAGGCCAAGAAGGGAGAAGAGCAGGGTGAATCCCCATTTCTTACTCTTCTTCCCTGCCCCAGTTGTATCTCATCTCTAGAGCTCTTCTGTTCCTTGCCACACCCACCACAGGAAAGAAGTGCTGACCATAACCTCTTGGACAGAAGGGGAAACAAACAAGCAAACAAGCAAACAAATAAACACTGAGTTCACTTTTTTCCTGAATACATAAAAAGAGTATATCCTCACCATATTTTTTTTTTTTTACTTATAATTCAGAGGTTCCCTCTTACCATATGAGGCCTTATTTGCTCTTACTTTGTCTAAATGTGAAAAGAGAAATTTCATACAATAGAGTATCTTATTTATAGCAAGAAGGACTTTGAAGCGTTAGCTCTGGAATTAAATGTATAGAGGCTTTAAAAAAATGAAATATGGTTGTAGAGAGAACTGCTAAAAATGGATTCGAACTTTCTATCCTAGAGCAGTGCTGCTCAAAATGTGGTCCCCTGGACAAGTTGCGGGTCCGTGAGCTGTCAGTTACCCAGATGTAAGGAGAGGCAGAGCTCCGAGTCCAGAGGAAATCCAGCCCCAGCGTCCAGCACACTGGTTCCCTCCGTGGGCTGGGGTGTGGGTATGGAGCACTCTCCTCAGTGAAGGAGGCGGTCCTTCCGCTTCCCGCCAGGCCTGGGGGTTTTTTGCCAGTGGTGGCGGGCAGTTCTCCAACTCCTCTTTCTTACTGTTGTGGAGAATACCTGATGCAACTTGCATTGTGAAGTTTTTGTTTTAATTCATGAAATTTCATAAGTTCATTATTTTTCCCTCTCCTTGCCTACTTTTAAATTGTTTTTAGCAATTCAAAACAGTTTAGATTTTACAACTGCTGTAACAGCTTCGGCAAAAATCTAAATTGGATGATAAAACCATTAGATGAAAAACTACTGGGGAGCGATATGTATTCAATCTGACACACAATTTACTTATTAGATACAAATGAGAAACCAGCTCTTAGTAGGTCCTCAATGGTATCGTTGATGATGGTGCAGTCTGGTAAGCATGTGTCTTCTGACAGGATGCATTGCAAAGGACCTGGCACCCGTGCACTGCTCCTGACATAGCGTTTAACCTGATTCTGATCATGATTGACAGTTTTTGGCATGAATACTCTGGGTGAGGAAACAATCAGACAAATCCAAATTGAGGGATATTTTATAAAACAAGTGGTTTGGACTCTTAAAAATAGCATTGTCATGGAAGACAAAAAAGGCTAAAGATTCATGAAGCTCAATGATATGTATGAGTCTTGATTGACTCCTGGTTTGGGAAAAGAAAGCTATGAAGGAAATTATGTGCAAATCAGGGAAATCTGATTGTAGTGATGTTAAATTTCCTCAATTTGATATATGCTGATATATTTAGGGCTAAAGTGTTAGCATGTCTCCAAGGAACTCTCGAGATTCGGTAAGAAAGAAATCAGAAATCCTCATTGCCGGCAGGGGGAGAGAGGTATAAAGGGACTAAATGGTAATGGGAAAAAAACACAATCAAGATTAATCATCCTCAAAAGGATGTTACATTTATCGCAGGAGCAGGAAGATGGTTCAGAGCCCATGGGACTGAGTGCTGGTTCCCAGTGGATTGGTGGGTCTACTTGCTGGTTGGAAGTAAAGTTGGCAGGGGAAGACCAAGCAGGACCCTGTCCTGGCAGCTTGCAGAAAAGAAGACTAAAATATTACTCTTGATATTTATGCTGCAGGAAATCCTTACCTTCTTACCCATGGGTAAGTATTTTTACTTCTGTCCTCTGGAGCCCTAACTTTTGAGGTCCCTGCCTGAGCCCTCAGGACCTACTGCTAGCAGCTTAGAGATGAGAAGACAGCATAGCAGGGAGGCATAGTTGTTGCATCTTAAATAAGAAGCCTGGGGCATTTTTCCAGGGAATGTTGTTTTCAGTGAGGATTAATTTCTGCATTGCCAAAATGCTGTAAGGTCAGTTAATTCACAAGATAGGAGCTGCTTTTATTGGTCTGTAGATCAGACATTTTCCATAGAGGGGGAAGTTGGTTTAGGGGAATTATAAAATCTTAAAATATGGTAATGGTTTGTGGTCTTCCAGAATTCAACAGATATGCAATGTATCTCAATTACTAAAATTTCACAGGAGAGGGCGTATTGCTGTGCAAAAGTATAAAAGCAAAAAGCGAGGGCTCCTCATCTATGACTTATTGTTTCCATATCCCCCGGCCCATAAATGTTTTTTAAATAAAAAGAGACGCGCTGTTTGTGCTGCTTACGTAGTTAACGACCGGTCACTTTGGATGTCCTGTCCCGTAGGGAAGCATGGAAAGCCCTTGGTGGGTCAAGCCCGAGCCAAGCAGGGCAGGCTTATGTCGCAGCAGTTAAAAAGCTGGACCCAGGCTGGACTCCTCAGGTGAGGCTTGATGATTAGACACAGCACTTCCCCCAACACAGCATCTTTCTTTCAAGTCAATGTTTACATCTAAACTTAGGCTTAAGTAACATTCTTAAGTTTTAGTTTCTCAAATCAAAAGATTCTAAACTGATCACAATATTTCTACATACAAATACTATTGTTGAAACATTCACATAACCAGCCGGCTACTAATACTGAAAACATCTCTGAATTGTAGACACTTTTTAAAAGCATAACGATAATTCCAACCACATACAAACTCCGTTTATTTCAGAACTTGAAAGAGTTTAACATCAAATCATCTCTATTGTCTTAAGAAATGGTAGGTATCTCTTGTTTTGTTTTGTTTTGTTTTTAAATGAGCCCCTTCTGTGTGAGTACAAAATGCTTAGTGATAGGAACAAACTATGAGTAACACATGCTCCTGCCTTTGCGTGGTCTAAAGTGTACTAGGGCAGATGAAACATACCCAAATGTCATTAGTAGTACAAAACAGTAACAACCAAGTGCTCGGGACTCCAGTGGGAGCAGAGATCACTTTGGACATTGGGAGCATTGGAGATTGTTCCCTTACATGTACTCTCTTTTCCTCATCCACTTATTGGAGAACATCTGTAAAGAATTTAATAAAGGTGGGGTTTCTGCTTTATTTACATTTTTTAAAACCGTTTTTGATAGGTGTTTCAGTGGGATACAGGCTGGGTCAGTACTATGTTAAAATACAAACTGTACGTATTTCTTTTTGGTAAGAATATTGAGGCCACACTTTTCAGCAGTGAATGAATTGAGCAATTTTCAGTGTTTTTTGATAGTAATTATCACTTGGGTACGTATTAATTACTAGTATGAAGGAATTTTGTTCCATTAATCATGAAATCTTAAAATGTCAGAGTAGTAAGGAACCTTAAAGATTATGTATTCTCAGCAAATTTTAAATATATAATACATTATTATGAAGTAATAACGAATAACAGTATATTATTATTAACTAATGTTTACTTGATATATATATTTAAGTTTCAAGGATAATGAAGGAACTTTTGGATGGCTTTTAAATGAAACACCAATTGTTTTTTGTTTGCTTTAGCATACTCTGTTTATACACACATCTATGTATACACATAAATGTTTTCTGAATCTTTTCAGATAAGCTGGTGATATCATGTTTCTTTACCATTAAATGCTTCAATTTTTCATAAGAACAGGTATCTTTTCTTACACAACTACACCATAGTTATCAAAATTGGGGTTTTTTTTCTGTATGTCTTTTGTCATGAAATCTTTGGAAACTTTTTTTATTTTGAGAACCCCAGGGCTCAGTCTCTGCAGGACATTGGGTTTTGTTTTTGTTTTTGGGGTTTTTTTTGGTGTTATGAATGCTTTTGAAAGTCTTCTGCTCTTCGGAGAAGCCCTGGGCTCAGAGTCCCTGCAGGGTATTGATGTACAGACATGTAGATGTAGATATAGATACATTTGTTGTCACAATGGCAGGATTTACGTTCTCATGTCTGAGGAGTATTCCATTGTGTAGATGGACTATGTCCTCTTCGTCCACTCCTCTACAGATGGACCCTTAGGTGGTTTCTGTGTCCGGGCTGTGGGGAACCACGCTGCAGTGCCCACGGGATGCAGACACCCCTTTGGGGTCCGGCGGCATTTCCCTCAGACACGCAGCCGGAAGTGGGATTGCTGGGTCACACGGGAGTCAGGTTTGCGTTTTTGAGGAACCTCCGTACTGTTTCCTGTCCCGGCTGTACCGATTTACATTCCCACCAACAGCGTACCACAGCTCTCTTTCCTCTAAATCGGGACTGTTAACATCGATGCCATATTATTGCCAAACCCATAGTTCGTATTCAAATTTATCATTTACCTGAAAAACGTCCTTTGTAGTTACTTTTCAAAATGCTGAATCCTCATCCAGTCCAGCATCATGCATTGCATCTAGTGATCATGTCTCTTTAATCTTATTTAGTCTGGAACAGTTTCTCTACTTTTTCTTTCTTGATCGTGATAGTTTTGAAGAATTTAGGCCAGTGGTTTTGTAAAATGGCTCTTATTTTGGGTTTGTGTGATCTTTCTTTATAATTAGATTTGGGTTATGCATTTTTAAGGGGAATACCACAGAATTGTGTCCCTCTTAGCACATTGCACCAGGAGAAACATGATGTCTGTTTGTCCCACTATTGCATATGTCAGCTTTGATCATTTGCCTAAGGTGGAGTCTGCCAGATGTTTTCATTTACAGGAAAAAATTTTCCTCTTTTCCCTTTATAATTAGTGAGTAATTTCTGGGGAGATACATTGAAACTGTGTAAGTATCCTTTTCCTAATCACATTTCACCCTCCAGTTTTAATGACCATTCATGATTTTCTAACCCCATAATTTTTTCTACATGTATTATTTGCCATTTCCTTCTGGGGTTTCTCTTCTGCCCCTATTTTATTTCTTTATCCATTGTCAAGAACTGGGAATGGTCTGGGGCTATTCCCTACTCCCAAACTAATAAATTAGCCTCTTCCTGTTTCTTAGATGCTGGCAGAGGTACAAGACTTTTGGGTCTGAGCCAAAGGAGTTTACTATTCATGGCATGGCACACTGCATGAGCTTCATTGATTTGCATTGATTTCTCGTGTCCCGACGCAGATCCCCTGGGGATGGCGCAGGTGGGCCTAGGTAGATTCTTGCATATGCAGTGGGTGGTGTTCTAGGAAAGGAGCACTGAGCTTTGGGTGTTCACCACTTTTACAGCAGGTAGAAGCAAGCCTGCTCTTTGTCAGGGGGTGGGAAGACATGCCCTCATCCCTGAAGGTGGCCCACGGCACACACAGCCCTGAGCAAAGCTCAAGGAGAGAGTGGTCAGAGCCTGCCTGCCTGCCTGGCATAGTGATCGAGAAGGCGTAGGGACACGCAGGGTCCCTGGCTTATCGCCTCTCCCGGCATTCGTGTACGTGTATCAGTGTGTGTTCATGGATTTTTATTTCAGTCGGTGGGTTGTTACCCATTCCCATCATTATTTATTTGGCCACTGGGAACCCCTACAAGATGGCTCCTGTGTCCTTTTGACATACCGCCATAATTCTTTCAGCATTTTCTTTCTAGTACAAGATGTTTCAGGCTGCGTTAGTTTCCTACAGTTGCCATAGCAAAGAATTACAAACTGGTATTTTGTAGTTCAAAACAAGAGAAATTTGCTCTCTCAGAGTTTTGGAGGCTCGAGGTCTGAAATCAAGTTCTAGCAGACCCATGCTCTCTTTGACGCCTCCAGGGAAGAATCCTCCTTTGCCTGGACCAGCTTCTGGTGGCCTCAGATATTCCTTAGCCTGTGGCAGCGTAACTCCAGTCTCCACCTCTGTCTTCACGTGGCCCTCTACCCTGTCTCTCTGTGCGCAAATCCCCTCTCCTTTCATGTAGACACCAGTCATTGGATTTAGGACTCCCCTCGGACCTCATTCTAACTTTTTCCCTTTCAGCTTCATCGAGATATGATTGACATATAACAATGTATAAGTTTAAGGTACACAACATGTTGATTTGATATACTTGTATACTGCAAAATAATTACCACCATAGCTAATACCTCCATTCAGTCACATAATTACTATTTGCTTTTTTGTGTTGAGGATGTTTAAGATCTACTCTCTTAGCAAGTGTCAAGTATATAAAAAGGTTATCTACTCTAATCACCATACTGTACATCAGACTCCCCAGTACTTGTCTTGTAACTGGAAGTTTGTGACGTTTGACCAATGTTTTTCCCTCTCCCTGCTTTTCCCAGTGAAGTTTGAAATCCTTGACATCCTGAAACTTAGGTCTAAATCATGAGAGTGGAGGGAGCCTCTTTGCCATTGGTTCACTCAATGTAATATTTGCTGTATTTATTAGAGATGAATTTCTCAGACTTTGTTCACATTTGAGCTTTTCAGCTTGTAAGAGCTAAGAGTCCCGCTGGAGGACTGAAGCACTGGACATTTGCTGTCTGTTCCTGCTGTACTCACACCTTGAAGGGCCGCAGGAATCCCTCACCCTGGGGAGCCACCCCCCGCCCCCACCCCGTGTGGGGGCTCACACAGCATCTTGTCCCAAGGCCTTGGTTTTCTCTGCCCCAGGGTGGCAGCTGGGCACATCTTCAGCTGGAGGTCACCAAGTGTGACGGGAACAGTCATACGCTAACAGAGGGTTTTTACAACAGTAAAGGCACTGCACTAGAGGTAGTGTCTCTGACATTACAAAGAAATGCAAGTAATGCCATTTCTTTGTAATGTCAGAGAACTACTTAGCACAATGAATTTTTCCCACATACCCCCTTAGATGGCATGTGTGTGTCTAGTAGGCAGGGGGCGGAGGGAAGAAAGGACATTCATGATGGCTTTGCTGTACATGTGCACATGTGTGCTTGTAGTCTGTCTACATGGAGGTATTCACACGTGTCGTGACCACCTCTGTTTAGAGACTTTGTCACTCTTTAACAGCTGACACTAATTCCTGCCTGTGATCACCCTTCCTCCCCTCTGAGTCACCATCTGGGCTCTGGAGAAGCAATTGCTTCTAATGGTTCAGAACCCTCTTGGTTGTACCCTGACTCCCTACAGTGGTTGCATATCTGAAAACCTCTGAGCAACATGTCACGGTTCTCAGTCAGTGGGACTTGCACTTGCATTCATGTTTTGTCTCCTTATGAGGAACAGCCTTACCTTCAACAATTCTGTCACTGTTGGCCTGTTGGAAAACAGAGCTCAACTGTCCTCAGCTACCAACTCTAGTACTTAGTATCCCCTTTCTCAGCCACAAAACAGAAATATAAAACCTAAGCCCATCACTAGTACAACTTCTGACATAAAATAATCGATCATAGTTTCTTTCCCATATATTACTTTCAAGACATACTGACATAGCCTGAGTGACTTTGGAAGAACTTGGAAATTCTATGAGCAATGTTCTATCACACTTTAGAAGCAGTTAGATGTCTTTGAGGACTCACAGCAATGGGAAGCAGCACAGGTCTCCCCTCTCAGAGTGGGTGGAACCTTGGGAAGATGTGCCCTGACTTCTTCTCAGATCCAAACAAATCGGTGCAAATGACAGTTCCAACAAAATGGCTTGGTGTCAAATGAGAAAAACCACAAAGAAATCTCAGAGAAGGTGAGTGTGTGCAACCTCTATGGACTTGGTCTAGTTCCCCCTCAATTTGTCAGCTGTGCTCATGTTTGTGACACAACTGCTTATTTCAGAGCTGGGACTGCTTATCATTTCTTGGATCTCTACTAATCCTATAATGCTGTGCTGAACTGCCAGAGACATCCTTATGAGGAGTTAGAGCCAGCCGACACTGCATTGCTTGCATTTCCTCCATGACATTGAAACAGTGGGGTGTACTTTTTCTCATCTCTACCAGAATGGCCATGTCCTGCAAGCCATCCAAAACCTTGAAATTCTTGGAAATACAGTTCTGACTCATTGCATTTTTCTGGACACAACTTTTTTCCTGCAATGTTTTGTCCAGCAAAAATGAGATTGGAAGGAATCAGTTTCTCAGCTCAGTAAGCAAGCATGGACGGCAAGTACTGATTTTCATGAATAGGTGAGCTACTGGATGGCAGACCTTCCCTTCAATCATCAGTGAACAAAACAGGAGGCTGCAGGAGGAGAAGGTGCAAGAGTGGGGCTGAAAGCACAGAGTCCCCAAGACACACACTGGGAGCCATGAGGGTTCTGTTGGTGACAATTAGATCACCATCGTTAATACTTCTTTCTCCTAGAGGCTATCAAGGCAGAACAGGGACAAAGAAAGGGGTTGCCTTCTGATCCTAACTAGTACCTGTTATACCCTCTACAGCAGCAATTCTCACCTGGGCATCGGGAGGCTACTATTCTGATGTATTGTGGGAAAGGGAAGTGTGATTAGAGCCAGGAACTGTGCATAACCCAGAGTTTTCCCAATGTTTAGGTAACGACGTTGACAACCTGGGCCAGTCCATAGAAGAGTCCCATGCAAATGTGTGTCAGAGCAAAGAGTGCGTCACTACTACTGGAAGCAACTCAACATCCCTGAAGTTCAAGACCCCATAAACTTCATCAAGCCTTTACGAAGTTTGGTCCAATATTGCAAACACTGTCCAAAAGGAAATACAACTCACGCAGTGGTTTCCCTTCCTCCTGACAACATATGCAAGTGTAGAAAAAGCCACTTACTCTTTCAACATAGGATAACTTTTCCATTTTTATCAATTCAAGCTCTGTCTCCAGGTCCCTGTAAGAATTCACGAGCACTTTGTAGCAGATGACAGTTCAAAAAATAATATCTGCGAAGTGTCACTTTGAACTGTGGCCTTCGGATCTTCTGCTCCAGGTCCACGGTCAGACTCTCCAGTTGTGCTTTTTGCTTCTTTGTAACTTGGGGTTCTCCTTCTCGCTGGGACAGCTTAGAGACAACCTGTTCTTGGTCTTGGATTTGATGTCTTAATAGACTGATCTCTTGCTCCCTCTTCTTGAGTTTGTCTTTGCCATCCTCTACTTCTTGAATGAGGCCATTCACAGAAGATTGCAAAGTAATGTAATTCCTTTTGGCCTGGTCAAGGCCTTGCAGCAGCTGACACTTCTCAAGCTGAAGATAAGCTATTTGAGCACTCAGACCCTGTTCTCTGGCCTTCCACGTCCCATGGTCATCACCCAAGGCAGGCTGTTTGTCCTTCAGGTCTTTCAGTTGTGCCTGAAGCTTCTCCTCAACAATTTTGAATTCTTCTTTCAGCGTAATGTTTTCCTGCTATTTTTTGCAACGGATTTTCAAATGGAGATTTTCATATTTCTAATTCAGATACTCACCCTGTTCTTTCTGTAAATCTTTTGTCAGATTTTCTTTTTTTGACCTTATGTTGCCAAGATCTTTTTCCAGATCTCTAAGACTTGGGGCCATCTCCTCTATTTTTGCTTTTAACTTCTGTACCCCTGCTTTGGTGTTCTCTGCCTCCTGAGGCACATGCTCATGGGTTTTTGGAACTTCTTTAGTTCTTTCTCAAGGTACTCAACTCTATCCCTGTGCACATCTGCCTGCCGCTTACTTTCATGCGGTTTTCCTAAGACTTGCATCTGCTTCTTTTCATCATCATCTATTTGAACTTCCAGCTTTTTGATCTTATGTCTCAGCCAGTGCACTCCCTGCATTGGGAAGCCCAGGCTCTGGTCCTGGATCTTCCCGCTTCCAGGGTCCTCGCACAAGGCTGCCACCTCCTTCATCAGCTCTTTCAGTTTTGTTTTAAGCATTTCCACTGCAGCTTTAGATTCTTCTTGCATCTGCCCATTTTCTTACTTCTTTGTTTCTAAGAGACGTTGAAGTGAAGAGAGTAACATGTCCAATTCAAACATTTTACCCCGTCTTGTAGCTGCTGGGTCAGATTTTCTTTTTAGGACATAATTGTGACAAGGTCCAATTCTGAAGGTTTCACGTGTTCTGTTATCAATTCTGTTGTGTTTTTAGGGTTTCCACCTCTGCTTCAGAATACTCAGCATGAAGAATCACCATCTCTTGGTTTTTTCCAGCCATCTGCAATTGGCTTTCAAGTTTCTCAACTTTATCCTGAGATGAATCATTCTTACTCTCACTTTCTTTCAGTTTCTCCAAGACGTTCTTCTCGTCAGCCTCCATGCTGACCCTCAGTATGTCCATGTCATTTCTCAGCTGATGCTGCTCATCTTGCACTGAGCTCAGCCTCACAGAAACCTCACCTTTTCTCATTCTTGCAGCCTCCAAGGCTTTAGGATAGTCAGGTTTTCCCCTTCCATCATGTAACTTGTTCCACAGGCTTTTGGATTCCCTCACAAGCTATTCTCTCATTATTCAACTGTCTGAATTGGTTTTTCAGTCCATTTTACCCCCAAAGACAGTGCCTGTGAGTCCTCTTCCAAACTCTGCAGCTGCTCCTGGAGGTGGGCTTTCTCTTTTAACATCTTGCTTACATCAGAGGACAAAGTCTGAAGGAGCTGTGTCTTTTTTTTCACCTCAGTTTCCACGGTGTCATGTGATACAGATACTCTCCTTGATGAAACTCCAACTCTCCTATTTTCTCCTTCATGTTTTTACACTTCAGGTGCAGTTCCTTATTTTCTGTTGACAAAATATCTAACTCTCCATGAAGCTGGTTTCTCTCACTTGTGACAACAGAGAGTTTCCTAAAGACAGCTTATGACTTCCTGTTTATTTTCATTGTCTTTTTCTGAAAGTAGCTTCTCTGTTTGAACTATCCCTAAGTTGGCTTCCAGAGAGTACACACAGTGCTCAATGCTGCCTTTCTCAGACTTGTTCCTCTCCAGCTCATTTTCCACATCGAGAAATCTCTCTCTCCAATTTTTGTTCATCTCGGCTACATTATCTTCAGTAACTTCAGGTGAAAATTTAGCTGTGCCCATTTCTAATCTAGAGTTGAGGCCTGCTGAAATTTCACCTCTCTGATGGAAGTCTGAGTTATCACAAGGAAAGCATTCCAGTTTTCTCATTAAATCTGTTTTATTCTTTCTGAAGTTCCTCAACTGTTTTCCCCAATTCTCTGCATGTTTCAATCTTGGTAGTTAGTTCTCCTTCCTGTAAATTGAGTTTTGAGTCTAACTCTTTCATTTCACTTAGCAAAATTTCAACATTTTTGTCACGTTCCTCTATGGTGCGAAGTAATCTCAAATTCTCTTTTGATGCCTCTTTTACCTGCAGTTGGAGATTCTGAATAGTTAACTGAGTCTCTAGAAAATCCACAGGTACAGAAGCATTAGTACCAGAAAGTGACAGTTCGGAAATGCACCCTGCGAAGTCTTGGGCTTGGTCTTTCACTAGGGAATCACAACTGTTTTCTGGGGACTGCTCCTGAGAACCTTTTCCCACCAGCATGACTGCCACAGTCTTGGTGACTTTCTCCATTTCTGGGCTGAGGTCCTGCTGGATATCTCTGTCACAGATCGGATGAAGATCCTGCTTGGGTGTTCTGTCTTTGCTTTCCAAAGCACATTCTTCTGACCCGTTTGCATCACAGCTGTTGCTTGTGCCCTGGAGAGCCTGTGGTTGTAATATATAATGAGAGCGCATTTTATTTTTCAGGATAATCAGAAAAGATTCAATAGGCTTATAATTGCTTTGTAGACACTGGCTTCTTGCCTCTGCTAAGTCCATCTCTTCAAATGACATAGTTCCTACCACATTCTCCCCTCTCCATGCCAATGTCAACACAGGTAAACACACATTCAGGAGGTATCCCGTCTGGGCAAGGCCCTGGCAAGGTGTTTGTCATGAAGACAAACCCTCTAGTTGTTTGATCCTCTACACTGGCACACACTTAAATTTCAAATGGTTTTTCTCTCTAGAAATAGTCCAGGTAGCCTAAATATAAATTTTCCTTTGTGATTATCAGACATGAGGCTAACCAATTCCCCATAGAATGCTCCGCTTCCATGTTAGCAGTTCTGATATTCTTCAATAGGAGAAGGCGGTGAGGTGTCACGACCAGATTGGCAGCCCAAGGACTTAAGCCTGCACTTACTACCTGGATTCTGAGAGAAACCATATGTCTGGACGTTACCTTCCTGTCATCTGTCAAACAGGGGTCAGCGGCTGTGACTACCCCTGCTGCCTCCTCATCACCTGCCATTTGCATCCTACGATGGCAGATGGAGGGAATGAAGTGATGCTCCTCGACTCTACAGCATTAGCAGTTTAGCTGGTAGACTACAAGGACAAAGTCGTTAGTAACTAAGCAATTTCACATTCAATAAAGAAAGGGAGTTCTTTTTAAACAACTGATATCAAATCACAGATTTGTATTGTTGCATTCACCGACGCGAGAAACAGATGTCGGAAACTTTCAGGATTCAAAGATGTTACTTTATTGGCCAAAAGTTTAACCTGCGCAGGGGCGGACTCCCAGAGTGTCTGGAGACACAATGCTCAGAAGAGCTACAGAGGAGAGCCACTCATGGCGCTTACAAACATGTCCTTTTATATGCATAAGCAAGCAAGCATTTCACAGAACAGATGTAGCTGTTAGCTATTGGCAGTTAGGCTACTTGTTATCCCTTAGTTTCAGGAAGCGATCTCCTTAAATGGTAGTCTACCCCACTCCTTTGTTCCTGGACAGCCAGACCGCATGGGGCTGTCCCTTTCTTCTTTAAGTTCCGTTCCCAACAGTATCAGGGTAAATTGTTAGAATATGGTTTGTTAATCTGTAATAAACTCTTACATTTGTTGCATGACTTGTATCTCTGTAACATTAAAAATAGGTGGAAAAGGCTAGAGATGGTAACATTCACATCACATTCCCATTCCTAAGCTCTAATGGAATATGTAAGTGTGATTTATTAACTCGCAAAAATGAAAACCTACAACATAGACACCCTGAAGACAACACTTCTGACTCCATAATATAATTTTGTCCAGGAGATTTCAAAAAATATCTTCAGAAAGGTCCCATATTAGAGTATTTAAATGTAATCGCTGTAGAAATTTACCTCCCACAAAAGGTTTACTGATATTCCTAAAGTTCTTTTTTAATTAAGAATAATTTTATTACATATCCATTATATCATCTACCTTTTGAAAATATTTGTTATTTAATGTTTGCAGTAGTTTTTGAATTTGTGACTAAGCCACATTTATTTTATTCATTCATTTATTTATTTTTACTTTTTTAAAATTGATGTTCGAATACAGTTGTCTCCATTTTCCCATCACCACTTCCTCCCCCAGTACCCATGCCCACCTCCCACTCTCAGTCTCACCTCCCGCTTGGCTCCATTCATGGCTCCTTCATACATGTGCATTTGAAGTTCTGGTTTGTATTTTTTAAGAATCTTTACAATATATTTTTATACCCTTAACCGTTACTCTACATTTGAGTTATTTATACTGAAATGTCCTGTAGAAAGCAGGAGAAAAAAATTTTCTTGTTATCACAGAGAAACTAGGGAAAGAACATTCTTTTCTAAAATTGTGAATATTATTGGATCAAGGCTGCAAAGAGGGCATCACATATAACTCCTTTATTTCAAGGAAGGAAGAATGGAAATATAACCAATGGATGAGGAACTTCATTTTTTCAGCATAAGAAAAATGCACCAGCTGTATGTCAAGCAGATTTTTCTCTACCGCTGTTGTAGCCTATATGAGAGCACTTTCTCAACTGCACACTGCTATAAGGCCTATAATTAACTTACTTTTGCCTGCAAGCCTTTCACCCCTGCCTCTAATCTTTTCCTTTCTTCGACTTCTTATATTTTTCTATTCCATCTTCATATTTGGAACTTAATCACAGAGAAGGAGCTACAGATTTACTTTGATCATTGACTTTCTCAACTCACAGATCAATCATTACAATAGGTAGTTCAGAAATAAGTATCTTAGTACAGCAGAAAGAACATGTCAGAGCAACAGATATTGGTGAAAATCTTCAAATATCAAAATCCATGGAATCACAGTTGTTTTGAATGTTCAGAAATTGAATTCTTTCTGAACCACACCACAGAAAGATAAAGTGAATAGTGTAGGTTGGCCAATAAGTCTGCTTCTTTGAATGTGTTTCTGGAGAAATTCAGGAAAGGCTGGCAAGAGGAAAGACAGTGAAGTCATTAAGACCCCTGAAAATGGTCACAAGAAAGTTTTGTGGTGGGATGCATTTTCCTAAGATATGAACTAAGTTTTTAAATCTTCACTTAATAACTTGGTCCTAACAACTGGTCCCAACAACTTGGTGGAATTTCTAAATGTTAGTAAAAAAAAAAAATTCAGTGAAAAGTATAGTTTTACTAACCTGATGGCTCAATAGAGTTCAACAGATGTACCCATGTACAGGTTACAGCAAGTGGCTGCATTTTTTGAGTGCCCACATTAGAAATTGAACTCAAAGCTGAATTAATTCATTTCTCTGGCAGAACTGAAATCTCAGTAGAAGAACTATGGACATGAAGGGGAAAACTCCTTCCCACTGTAGAACTGACTTGGTGTTATTGGAGTTGTAAACAGTTTTTGTGGTGTGTTACATGCACTCCCAGAGACATCTGCAGGCCGTGCAGCTTTCTGGCTTCTTTCAAGTTCAGATTTATAGCTGTTAGAGAAGGACACGAGAGGATGGCAAATCAAAGCAAAAGCGACAGAACAGCAACACCATACTGTTCCCAGAGAGGTGTAGGCTTATGAAATTCAACATGTCAGAACTTTTACCACTTCATTTACCCAATACCCATGTGACAGACATAAACTCAGTGACCTGTCTTTAAAGGGACTTGGACTATATAGGAAAACAGACATAAACCACTAATTACAATGTCATGTAGGTGATAATGAACATCTATAATAACCACACAGAGTCCAAGAAAGAGTTGGGATGTTGGGGATATATTCCAAATAAACTTTATATGCTAAGCCAAATAGAGAGACAGGGATATAAAAGAACCCAGAACTTCAGAAACATAGGAGAAAAACTAATCCCTGAAGCATGGGTTTAAAAAGTCACAAAACCAGATGGCATTCCTTATGAAGTCATAACAGAGCACAGACTTGATCTCTGTACCACGTATTTTATGACATTTTATTTACTTATGTATGTATTTATTTTGTGTGTGTGTACAGGTAACAGTTTAAAACATATAAAAATCAAGTTAACAATGCATAAATATATGTCTCAATACAAAGAAATAGTTAAAGTAAGCTATGTATTATATATATGTACAGAACATCCCTACCATTGAAGTTCTGAACACCTTTCAGAATCAAACAACCTAGAAGAATAATTGATTCTTGCAAGTCGTAATGTCTGACTTTAGCTTAACACGGAAATATAATGAACACCCTATTGGAATGGCTAACGTGCACCATTCCCTTTGGCATGTATGCAGTCCTCCGAGGAGATAGTGAAGACAGTGCCTGAGTGTCCCAGCTACCAGTCTGGATCAATGTTTCTTTAACTTTTTGCTCATCGGACTCACATACAGTCCCATTTTCTGGCATTTCGGGTTGTTTTTTCCTTTTAAATTTCTTGTTGTCCTTCCTTTGGTTGTGTGAGGAGGCAAGGTGTGCCTTGCTTCCTGTTCTTACATCATGGACTGAAGTTTTGCAGATGAATTCTGAGAGGCCTTGCAAAATTGGTGTTTCTTTTCCCCCTGCAAAATTCATCTTTTAACCCCCCCTTTTCCTATTCTTTCATTAAAAAATTCATTTAATTTTAAATATTAAATAAAACTATATGCTGCCATTATTTGCTTTATAAACAATTGTTTCTCCTTGCTGTTAGGTAGAAAAACACAAACCACTAACACTGAAAAAGCACTAAAATAAACTGTGTTTTACTACATTTAACTACATGAGGTTGCCAAAATTCAACAGTTTTAGATCAACTTTTGAGGTGCTCCAACCGAACTTGGTAGAGACGTTCCTGAAACAGAATCAGTGGCTACTGGTGGGGAAAAGAAGCTCCTGCCTGTTGTAGACCATTCAGCCTGGTTTCAGGAGTTGTAAGTCTCACCCCATGGTGGGCCGTGTAAGAGCCTAGGGACCCACTTCTTCTGGGTCTGTTCTGTCAAGAGGACATGAGCTACTAGGAGACAAAGTTTATCTCCCTAGCAGGAGTGCTGCTTCTGCCTCATCCATCTCTGGCCTCAACTCTTGGTCGATAGTCAATGACGGGTAAGATTCCTCATGGGAAGGGCAACCTAAGCCATATACGACCACTTGGGAGGCCCACATGGAAGGACTTCGGGGACTGCAGCAAAGAGGGGGTGATGGAACCTCACCCCCCAGCTATTCTGACATAGCCCCAGTCCCCATTTCCATCTGGGAGATGTCTTCTGCTTCCTGAGCCTAATCAGCTTAAAGCCTGAAACTATGATGGAGAGCGGTGCAGCCCTGTGCAGGCCAGAGCAGTTTCCCGAGTGATGGGACATATGAAAGAATTCCTAAAGTCCTGTGAAACCTGCTTTGTTTAGAATGCACTCATTTAAATGATAAGGGTCTGAGGAGGAAATGAGTATGTCTCCCAAAGTTTTGCAACCCCCTCTCTTGACAGACACTGACTCAGATTAAGCCCTCAGATTTCTTTGACATGTTAAACCTGTATTCCTGTGTATTTGAATCCAATAAAAGCCTAGTGAGGAAGGGGCTCTGGGTCATTCTCCTCTGAGAGTTTGACCACCTCTCGTCCCCAAGCAGATCATGACTTGGTAGTTTTATTTTCATCTGTGACGTACGGGGAGGGGCGGGGTGTCTGCGGGTGGTGCCTCCCCTCCACCTGCCCTTCACTGGAAGGTCATCAGTGAGAATTTCAAAACTACACTCAACAGTTTTTGTAGTCTCGTTTTCATACTCGTTAACAGTTTTTAAACTACAGGAAACAACACTCTTAAGAGTTGTTATAGTCTAAAGTTTATAGAGTTTATAAACTTTTAGGAACATCTATATCCACATTAGAAAATAAGAATATTTCAAAGTGAATGTGTTACAGGTGTATCCTAACCCTGTGAGGATGGTGGCAATGGATAACAATGATACTAGTAATGCTGACATTTAACAGTTGCTCTGAGCCATGTACAACCCTGCGCATTGTAAAACTGCTAATGTATTGCTACCAAATGGCACTTTGCAATGAAATACAGGAATGTATGTAAAAGTGTCCTGTCCTAAAATGTTAAAAATACAAACGTTTATGTCTAACTTATGAAAACTAATATTTCTATAACTAGCAGCCAAGATATGCATTCCAAAGAAATGAATATTTCAGCATACTGAGGGGAGCTTTCCACTTCCCTCACGCCTGTTATTCAAAATGAATGACTAGCATTCATTCATTCCACAAATATTTGAGGACCTACAATTGCCAGCTGCTGAGGATACAGTGACCAGCTCCCTGTTCTCATGGAATGTTGCAGGGCAGACAATTTATAAGAAAACAAAACACTCCACGAGATACAAGTGGATTCCTAACATGCAATTGAAAGATAGCACTTTCCTACATGGATAGCAAACAAAAGAAGAAAAAGATCTCTGAGCCTAAGAAAACATAAACTAAATGCCATGTGGAATCCTAGGTCACATCCTAGAACAGAGAAAAGACATTCCTGGAAACACGATTCAAATCCTCATGGACTCCCTAGGTCAGCACTGAATCAATGTTTACTTCTCCTTTGGTCATTGTACTTGGGTTGAATAAATGTTAATAGTTGTTTCTGTAAGTCTACAGTCATTTGAAGTATCCTTTTTCAAATGTAAGGGTGTGCATTTACAGACTCCACAATGGAACAATTTCCTAAAGTACTTTTGCTTTTAGCTTCTATCATTCCCATTATTTGGACAAAACTCCTCTCTTAGAACAAGAAGATACCATTCAGAAACTAGCAGTGTTCAGGCCACACTAAATTTATTTTGATAATGTCTCTAGTGTTTTGGAAGTGGAAAAGTAGTAATAAGCACTTTTTTATTGCTTCAGTAGGTCACTGAAATTGGCAAATTGACTAAGGAATGCTTAGGCTCCCTCTCAGATGGAAATCTCAGCAGGAACCTCTTCTTGATTTTGCTTCCCTCCCTCCATTTCCAGCTCAGATGCCAGCACCCAGGACTTTGATCACTCTCTTCCCAATATCCTCAATCATTCCATGTCTTCTGTCCCATAACCCTGGCCAAAAACAATCTGAAATCAACCCTCCTGTTCACCTTCTCAGCATTTATATCCCAAATGCTAAAGAAAACTAAATCGTACGGCTGTGTAGATGGATCCCACTAGAAATTCCTTTCTGGTCTCCAACCCCAGCAGGATCGAGGACAGTTTTGGTCTTATTTACTATGATATCACATAGTAGCACAATGCTGGTTCATGAAACTTAATGAACATAGACAGAATCAATGAATGAAGTGAGGAGCCATTCAACAAATTTCTATAGCACTGAGTGTTGCACTGATAGGACTCAAGCATGTCACAATTATTGTCCTTAGGTCATTTTTTTTCCCCAGTGGGGAAAAAAATTGCATTGCATAATAATTACATCATTCAAGGAAAACATTAATGCATCTCATGAATGTACACACAGATATCTCTTTAAAGAGCTTCAAACAATTACCTCTTAAGTTCCTGTTCCAATTTCTCTATTTGTTTTCTGGCTGAACTCAATTGTCCTTCTTGGATATTCACTTGTGACTCCTTGACTTGAAGTTCGTGAGAAATCTTCTGCTTAGCCTTCTCCGGGTTTTCACATATTTCCATCAAGCTTCCATTCTCCCTCTGAAGGGTTGTGGCCTCGATTCCTCATTCTCAACCTTCTGGGGGTTGTTCACAAGGAAAGAGTTCTCTTACTTCATGATTTTACCACGTAGTCTTTGTAAAACTCAGCTTGACATGGCTGATCCATTTTCTGAGAGAGGGCTGTAATCACCCAGATATCACCTGCTGAGTGCAGATATTTCTAGGACCTCACTTTAAAGTCCCTAGAGAGAAAAGTTCTACAAAGGCACGTATTGTTTATCTTGGCTGAGGCCTACACATACCCATCCTAGAAACAGAGGTTTCAGTATGCTTTCAAGAATTCAGAAATAAATACAAATGAAAATAAGCCTTCTAAATCTCCCTTCACAGCTTTCTCCAGTTGGACTGCTAAAGCCAGTATGTGTAAGGAACTGGAAAGTCCTCCCACTAGCAAAGACCTTCTAGAAGCAGTGACTGTATCACTACTATACTGGTTCATGAAGTGGTAAGAAGGAAGCACTGTTGAAGTTTTCCTTTACCAGTCCTGAAGAGATGAGGTCTGGGAATCTTAAAGTGAGAAGCCCACTCTCAAGAAGTGATAGCCATTGAGACCCCAAAGTGTTCTATATTGCCCCTTCCACAATACTAGCAGGTAAGCAGAAAGGAGGACAGAGGATGAAGAACATGAGGTAGTAAAAATGTCTCAAAAAAGACCCTGGCTGGTGTGACTCAGTTGGTTGGGCATTATCCCATGAAGCAAAAGGTTCAATTCCTGGTCAGGAGGGTACATGCCTGGGTTTTGCCTTCAGTCCCTGGTCAGGGTGCATACAGTAGACAACCAATCTATGTTTATCTCTCAAAACAATGTTTCCCGCTATTTCTTCCTCCATTCCTTTCTCTGTAAAACTCAATAAATAACATCTTTTAAAAAATATCCAAAAAAGAGACAGATCGTTACCACATAAGGGTAGCAAACCATTTTACCCTACGTTGATCAGGCCAAGGTGAAATAATTCCTGCAAACAATGAGTGGACTGTGGTAAACCCCAGACTTTCAGGGCTACCTTCTGAGTTTGCTTTTGCAGCACGGCCTCCAGAGTTTCCAGTTGAAACTGCCTTTGTGGCCTCTCTTTCTTCAGCTTGTCCAGCTGGCCTTCAAGCTCTTGAGTTTTCTGTGGAGCTCTGGTGGGCAGGCCTTCTTTCCCGTCTCCCACCACCCAGCTCATTTGCTCTCTTTTGGTTGTCATTCAAACAGCTGGGAATAAACTGAAAAGAATAATCAGACTGTTAGTCTTAACTAGAGAACAAGGACACTGAAAAGTCTCAGAGAATAATGAACCTACAGAACCATTTCTAACATCAAGTTCGAAAAGTCCTTATTTCAAAACATAACAAAGCGTGCATGACATCTGTCTTTCCATCCTCTGAACGATGACTACCAATAACACTGATTGGGAAGTATGTCATATGCTAGTTGGGCATACCCTTGCTTTTTGTTTTTCTTATTTTCCATTTTTGACTTCTTAGAGGGATATCTGCTCTCTACTGATCAGTTCGTTTCCATTATATAAAATACGAGTATTTGACCATGAGGTTTTGGGTGAAATAGGTCCTATAAACAGATAAAATGCACAAGCTGATTTGTAAACACTCTTCTTTCCCCTCTTCATGTCCTTAATTCCCACTGCCTCTTTGTTGCTCTTGCCCTGGGAGGTCCACAACCTGGTCACATCTCCTGGTCCTAGTCTCTCGTGACACAAGAACAGCCTCACCTTCCAGTAGCTTTCATTTGTTGAATTAATCCATGAATGAACAAAGCTATTACTACAATTAGTACTATAATCACTGCAAAATGCAGGGAAGTCTGGCTGCTCACAGACCTTGACCAGGAAACAGGTACATATCCTCAGTGATTCCAACCCCAGCTCAGTTGTCTACAAGATCTGTGACCTTGGGCATGCTATTCAACTGCTCTGTGCCTTGGTTTCCTCATTTTCACAATGGGAGATAATTATGGCGGCAACTACCTGAAGACTCAGAACACTTTCCCAGCTCTCTCTTTCAGCCTATGGTTCTAAGAGGCAAGTGACCCACCTCCTTCTCAGCCACATCTTAGGACATTTAAATCAGCTGGGAGGAAAAGCAAGGCAACTGCTCTTCATTCATTAGCCTTTAGCATTCAAGTGCCGAAAGATCACTCATTTTCCAGTTATTTTGGCAATGGGGGTGAGAATGAAGTCTCTCAATGAAGTCCATAGCCACTTTAGTGGTTTGCATGAGTCACCTTTTCAATGAAATTTGTTATCAGAACAACTACTAAATAATAGATAAAAGTACTTAGAATGGTAACAAGGATTGGATTCTTATTTATCACTAATACTGTTTCACATACACAAACAAGCCTCTGGTAGTAGCCATGGTGATTTACCTTGAATGAGCCACCACCCCCACACTTACGTATTGATCTCATAAGTTCAGAACATTTCCAGTAGGTTTTCTCCAAAGCAAGGCACAGTGGAATACTCTGATGAAATCCCAATTTTAGTACGAATGAAAATGTCACGTCCTCCCCTTCCAAACGCTCAGTAAGACGTGGGTGAGCTCACTACATACCCCACAGTGAGGTCAGAACCATGGGGCCCAGGCATGGCCATCCCCAGCTGGAGGGGAGGGTCTCTCATACATGAATCGTGTATCCCCATCCTGCCACCTTTTCATAACTCCCTTACGTATGTGCCATTTTGAGGAAAGTGATAGTTTTCCTTGGCCATATGTTAATGTTTACTTTCTTCGGAAGAGAAGTTGGCTGAGAAAGGACAACTCCTCCCAAGTATAGGGGAGTTTTCTCAAATTGACATTTCTAGAGTACTTGCTTTCTACATTAACATTGGTGCCAATGGCTTTGCTGGCTGCAAATCAATGAAGACAAGTATTTGATCATATGTAAAACATACATAAACCCATTTGAACATCATTTTCTCCCTCTGTATGATTTTGAAATATTAGAAATTTAGAAGTTAGAACCAGTTTATATGCACTAACAGGTCTTGGAGGAAAGTGCTATGTTAGCCAAAAGTGGTGTTTCCATGCTGAGGATCCCTTTTTAAAATGTTAATTTTGATTTCCTGATTTGATGATGTCACAATGCTGTTGAAAGTTTATGCCAAGTATCGTTGAATTTGAATGATTGTTAAAATTAAATAATACAGAAAAATGTTTTAATAATGCTCTGTCAGGAAAACTAGCTACAGCCCTGACTGGTGTGGCCCAGTGGGTTAGACATCTTCCTGCAAACCAAAGGTCGTGCATCAATGCTTCTCACCCTCTCTTTCTCCCTCCCTTCCCCGCTCTCTAACAGATACACGCATACACACACATACATACATTCTTTAGAAAAGAATACTTTCCCATTTTCAGTGTGTTCTATAATTTAAAAAAACCAGGCCCTTTGTCTTTATCAATAAGGAGGTATTCATTTAAAATTCTGTGCTAAGTACAGGAAAACATCAAATGAGAACAAAGGCTGCTTTACTCTGACTATGGAAGATGTTTAAGAAGCTCAGCCTAAAACATCTTACACAACTGTGTATTTCAGCACTTAGCAAAGAATAGGAGCTTCTTAAATAGTTTAAGTTGATGTTAACATGAACTATGTACATATGAAAGAATAACTAACATGAGTCCATATACATCTGTATGTAGTCTATAATAACTATAAGTTTACACAAATACCATGTCTGTGTTTCCAAGAGGTTTGTAGAAAAGCTGAGAAGAAGAACCACTCTCGTTAATTGGGAAAAACATCACACAGATTTGTGTTGATTTTCTAGAACATATGGGGCTGCTTTGGCTATTGGGTGGGAGTAGGTGGCTCCTGGCCTGAGGAGGGGCCCTACGCATCCATCTTCCCACCTTTTGTCAGAAGAGAGGCAATGAGATCAATGCACACGTCAAGTCTTTCTCTCTCTCTTTTCCAATAAGGTCCACGGAGCTACGATACTTGGTTTCATAACTTGGTTATAGTTTTTGCTTACTGAGCTTTCTTCTCTTTCCTCACCTAGTCTACTGTGGTGAACTTTTCAGCTATTTGAATGGAATCATTCTAGCTGAAACAAATGGTTGAGAAAATGGAATTATTAGGACTGACTAGTAATTTCATGCCTTATACAGAGCTGACCTTCACACTCAGGTCACCTGACTCAAATTTAGCTCATGGGCCATCGCTTTGTGCATGTGTCTGCATTTGCACAGTTATGCATACGTTTCGTGAAATTTAAAAATCAATATCAGCAGCAGTGTTCACAGTGAATGAAGTCTTTGATTATATTTACGGTTACTTGTTTTTAGGGAAGATACCTTCTACTTCATCAACAGCAAACATATCTCCCATGTTTGGAATTTGTATATTGTGTTTTCTCCACGAAATATCTTTGAACTTACTCTGATAGGCTTAAATACCAAATCTGGTACAAATAAAAATGTCATTTTCTCCCCTATATTGTAAACATTTTAGTCAATATCCTTCCAGATCTAAAAAAAAAAAATCTGTGTATGTCCCACCCAAAACGTAGGAATGACTGACAGCATGTGGTAGTGGCTAATGCTTAACCTCAGCATTTCCTTGCCCCTCATGAAATGTGGGTCTGCATATAAATGTGTGTGTGTGTCTGTGTATAAAATGATACTATATATATGATTATACTATACACATAATTACATATATATACACACACACATATATCATAAATCCTTTGTATCAGTATAAAATTAAAGTGATTTCCTCCAGGGAATGTTCAGATGGAAATGGGATGTGAAAACAGAAAACCCACCTTTAATTATATACCTCAATATTGCTGAGAACATGCATTTTTGAAATATATTTCTGTGTAAACTTTTTACTATTAAGCTTTTAATATTATTACTTGGTACTGATACTAAATTAACCAGAACAGTAGAATGAATTCCCAAGTTCCCACTGTTCGGCTTCAACAATTACAAACGGATTGCCAACCTTGTGTCATCTATATTCATCTCCCCCCTGCTATCTTATCGGGAGGCTAAACCCAGATGCAACCTTTCCCTGACAAATATCTCAGTATTTAATTTTAAAGAGAAGAGAACTCTTTATTTTTAACACGAACACACGATCAATGACTACATCTAAAATATTTCATCACGAAGGAATTGATCAATGTTCAAAGGCCCTCAGCAATGGCATTGGCAGCTTTTTTGATGTTAGAGTTGGTTTCTTTGAATTAGTGGTGCTTTCTCACAGTGAAAAACTTAATTTAAAAAAATAAATAAAGAGCCCAATGGAACTTTAAGTAAAGAAAGCATCTAGTAAATATATCAGATGCAAGATTAGATTGAGGAGAGCCCCTAGAAGCATCAGCAAAGAATAGGCTAAATAATAAAAAGGAAATGAAAAGAAACCTGAGGAATCAGGTAAGTCTTAGAAGAGTGAAAAGAAATTGGAGGGGGCCAATCCTTCAAGCAATACTGACCATGAATTTCCCAAGGTCACACAGCTAGTCAATAGCAAAGATGGGAGGTCAGCCCAGGCGATCTAGCAGGAGCATAGAGCCTTAGCTATCATTCGCTGTCCTAGATCTACTCTGTCAGGAGCCAGTCTGGAGGAGGAGAGTTCAGTGAGGGATACGGCCTAAGGTGGGGAAATGATGAAATAAGTAAAAAGAGGGTCAGTTCAGGAACTGAGGAAGACTGTGGGTCAAAAGTGGGGATAAGTCTACATGTGTCCACTCAGTGTAACTAAGGTCCTTTAAAACAAACTTCAGCCCTGGCTGGTGTAGCTCAGTGGATTGAGCGCGGGCCTGTGAACCAAAGGATCGTGGTTCAGTTCCCGGTCAGGGCACATGCCTGGGTTGCAGGCCAGGTCCCAGCATGGGACACACGAGAGGCAACCATACATTGATATTTCTCTCCCTCTCCTTCTCTCCTACCTTTCCCCTCTAAAGATAAATAAATAAAAATCTTAAAAAAAAAATAAAATAAAATAAAACAAACTTCAACCCCCCCAAACACAGAAACCACATCTAAAAATAGCACCCAAAACAGACAAATTGCTTCATTTCTTTAGTCCTCGGTTTCTTCATCTGTCAATGGAGACTGTCACCCCTACCTCCTAGGGCTGTTATGAAGATTAAATAACATAATACATGTAACATTCTGAGCACAGGAAAATAACCACATATGCACACATAAAAAATAAAATATTTCATTTATTCAAACACAGAATAATACTTGTTGGTGATCTTTTATGCACCTGGCAGTAGCATATACAGGTGAACCAAACAACCAAAAACCTCTACTGTGATGGAGCTCCCTCCTATGTCAGGGAAAGAGCAGGAGCTGGGGTTTTACCTGGGGAGCCTGCAGGGACTTCTGTATCTTTAATCTTAATCGTGTTTTGTCCAAAGTTGAAGAGAGAAATGGCTTTTGTATTTTTGGGGTTTTTGGAGGGGTGGGGGAAAGGGTCCAGTCTAGGCTCCATGATCCAATTTTACTGCTCTGTGACCCTTGGTGGGATCTGTAATTTCTTCATGCCGCACTTTCCTTATGCAAGTAATGGAGATAACACCAGAGCACAAAGTGCTTTCCATACTTCCTGCGCCACAGAGAGGCGCTCGCTAGTTTTCTCTGGAAATCCAGCAAGTCCACATTGCAGCTATCTAGCTATTTCTTTGCAAGTTTGAGAAACTGATCTTACTTCCCTTGAACCTCCCCCTTCTATCCCTTCGGAGTCTCCTCTACTCTGGATGCTTTTGGAGATGATCAAATGCTCAGGAAGTCAGTCACCACAGATTTGTACCTCATGGGCACAACAGGTGCTGCTTTTGGGTTTCCGGTTCCCTTCTCCAAGAGGCCCGGAATTGCGCTATGAGTTGTGGACAGTGAAGTAATTGGGAACAGTATCTTGTGCAAGGATGACTTCAAATACCCTTTCCAACCTAGGACAGGTTGAAAAGACTGGGCTTGAGTCCTGGTGAGACAGCAGGATCCTAAGGCATGTTCTTACTTCTGCAAAGGAGGGCAGAAATGCAGCCCAACTCGTTCATTCTACAGCTGCCCAAGCCAAGGCCCTCAGGCTGGAATACTCCTCAGTCATCCAATGGGTCACCAGCAGGGCAAGGCCTACCAACACCCTGGGTCTCTCTCCAGGCTCCCTGCTTTTCCAGCAAACCAGCTGTGTCTCATGAACTCCACCTCAGAAAGTGCTAAGGAAGTTCCCTCTTAATGCCAACCCAGGAAGGCTGGGGCAAGTTTGTGGCTTGGAAAGAACCCAGAAAACGACCTATTTGGACTTCCAGCACCCAGCCAGCAGTGGGGCGGGGTGGGGGTGGTGGGTGGATTAAGACAGCAGGACCCCTACCCAGACGTTGGCGTTCTGGAGAGAGAACTCTGAGATTGCCTGTTGGTGAAGCCACCTGATATCTCCTGGTCTACTTTCCCTGTGCAGTGTCTGCATGGGGGCGTCCTGCTTGGAGAGTTCCCCAGTGTAGGACGGACTGGGCTTTCTCCGGGCCCGGAGTGGGCAAAGTGCTGCCACTGCCCAGCCTCTGCTGTTTGCGGAGGTCTCCGTGGGATTTTTCTGTCTTCCCACTTTCAGTCCCTGCCTAGAGCCCCGCGAGTTTGGGGTGGCTGTAGTCGCTTTTCCTTCGCCATTCGGCCTACTCTTTCTCCAGGGAGTTTAATCCCGTCCTCCCTCTTTAGTCCCCACATTTTCAAACGTTTTCTGAACCTGTCACGTTAAAAATGCGCGAGTTCTCCCGGTCCTGCAGAAGGAGCTCCTGCAGCCCGGCTCTCCTTGGATTCCAGCGCTGTGACTTCCTGGGGACTGCAGGTCTCCAGCTCCCCTGCTCCGGATCCACGTCTCTGTGCTCCCTGCGGCCGCTCTAGGCAGCTTGCCACCAGTCCTCAGACCCGTGCCCAGAGCTGCCTCCACCTCCAGACCCTGAGAGCTGAGGGGCCGGGCACCTGCTGGTTGGACTCGGGTCGCCAGGCACCTGCTGCGTCCCCTTGCATTCGCAGGGCGCCTACCTCCTTCCTCTCTGGTCTCCTAACCTTTCCTGCCGCGAGGGATCTCCTGGCCGGTAAACCATCTTCCCAACTCTTCTTCCCCAGCGGGCACTGAGGGCGCTGCGAGCACAGATTGGGAGCCAGTTGCTGATCTCCTGCACGCTCAGCTGCCAATCCTGTGGCAACGTCCTGGGCGAGCGGCAGACACTACCTGGTTTGCTGCCGGTCTTTCCCTCCCACTTCATCCATCCTCTAGGCCCTCTAAGCCTCCTGTCCCCTGTGGGGCGACATCCCTGCCTGGACTTCGGGCTCTCTTTTACTCCTGCTCTACGCGCCCCTGTGGACAAGACTTGCTCTGGGATCCCGGCGAAATCCTCCCTCCCTTTCCGCCTCCCACTCCTTCCCTTCGCCCCTTCTCTGCCAGCCCCTGGAATCAATTCCTTGGGGGAATTGGGGCTCCGCTGGCGCGGCGGACGGATGGCTTTTTTGAGCGCCACTCCAGGGCTCCATGGGAACCATGTAAAAGCAGGTAAGTGCCCTATGGAGCGGGGGAGTCCTGCTGGAGGTTGAGGACCAACTGGGTGCCCGGGGCGCCTTTCGCAAAGGCTGGCAAAGCCAACTTGGGGTCCGAAGCTGGGGATGCTGCGAGGGCAGCTGGGGCGCCAGGTGTTCTTGCAGCAGGAGTTGACCTAGGCGCAGGGATCCACCTTCTGTGAGGCTCACAGCTGGTCTGGGGAGTTTGGTGGAAAGGTGAGAGCTGTTTGCATTGCTTGTGAGTAAATCCACATACTTGCCCCCTGGTCCTTATTCCCTTCTGCTTTTTGGACCTGAGAGAGGGCCTCAGAAAGGCATCTGGGGATGCCCAGGGGCTGGGGAGAGGAGGAGGTAGGAGGAGGTAAGACCAGGACATTGCTGCCTCTCCAGCCAGATAGCAGCATGGCTCCCAACCCTCTTCTGCCCCACAGAGGGACAAGGTCTTGGGAGGGCGAAGAGTTTTTATGCAGTCTGTGTTCTGACCCTTCAAAGTCTGGCAGGTCCAAGGTATTCCCACAAACGGAATAATGTTCAGGGAACCCTTGGGATGTCTGGCATGCCTTTATTTACAAGTGGGTGAGCCATGCAAGCTGCGAGCTGCCTGCATATCTGCATGTCTTATGTTGTTGCCCTTGCTCCCCAGGGTATCCCCCAGCGTGGCACCTGATCCCTTGCCCCTCTCTCTCTAGTGAGAAGGCCCTATTTGTTTAAGTATTGGAGGGGAACAAAGCCAGGAGAGTGCCAGAACATTACATAACATAACATAACATAACATAACATAACATAACATAACTTACATAACATAATTCTGCACATGTGAGCCCACTTTGTCTTTCGGGAACATTTTCTCAGAACCCATCACTGGTCATCAGGCCCTTCCAAGGCTATGGGAACAGAGCTTCCCTTCATTCCCTAGACACCTGGATGAGGAAGCCAGATTGCCTCCACTTACCCTAGAGTCCACCATACAGTCTACATGAAGATGTACATGAAGGTGTCTTCCACAAGGTTCTCTTGGCAAGGAGGGAAGAGCCCTGCACCCATACCCACAGCAGCAGTACAGGCTAGAGCAACAAGCAAGCAAAACACAAGCATTGACACCCAGGTCAGCAAGAGCCCATCACCATTCAGTGGTTAGGAACGCCGACCATTCCTGTAAAGGATCGCCTGCCAGGTGTTCAATGCCATGGGCCTCAGAGGCTAATGCTCGTAAAACTAGACTAACACTGAGGTGGACATCAGGGACATATGTACAGCATTCTGCCCCTACTAGGGCACGCAGCCCACCTTGGGATACAGTAAGCATATCTGAAGCCATAAGATTTTGCAAGGCTACTTTCCTTATTTGATACCCTTCCTCACTGAAGAAGCCTAAGGAATCATGTGTTGCATTCAGTGCACAATCAACTTGCAAAGCCAAAGCAGTTATATCAGTCTTAGGGACCAGAGAAGCAGCAGTTTGAAGAGAAAAAGCAGCTAATGGATAATACCACCAGAGGGTATGCTTTACCCAGTGTCATGCTTTAAACGCTTCCCAATTTATTGACCTGCTTACAAGAGTTTTCTAAACTGGAGCAGGCAAATAGGGCTATGCCCAAGTATAATGACAAGTCCAATGTCCAGGCAGGTAAGGCCACCCATGTGAGATACACAGCCAGAGGACTCCCGTAGGACCTGCAGCCCACGCATCATCCTGTACCTCCCCAAAATGCTCTAGAGTCTGAGTCCAGCCCACCTGGGCTTGTCCTTTGGGCTTGTGAATGCAAAGGGGAGCTGGTCATCCAGCTCCATGGCCTCAGCTTTGAGCCACCCCAAGCCATCCCATGTGGAGTAGCTGCCTAAGGGATCGGCCGGTCAGACCACTGCTTGGCCCCATCATAGGTGACAGTGCCGGTGGTGTTCCACAAGGGATGTTCACTGTTCCTCTAGTTTTGAAGCCAAGTCCAGCTTCAGGCAGAAGCAGGAGAGATGTGCCATGGGAGGCCAGCCGACGTGCTCAGGGGAAGCTCAGTGCTGACCCAGCATGCTGATTGGTTAGCCACTGAGGCATAGGTATGAACCCACTCCTGGAAGGTGTTAGCTGCACTCTAAGGGCAAAAAGACAGAGCAGTTATAGGCACCAGTAAAGGCAAGTCACGACCCTCAGGCAATATACAAGCCAGCTTCTGGTCAGCTCTTAAGACAATGGCTGGCAGTGGGGGTCCCCGTGTGCGTGAACACCAGAACTTTGGTGCCTCAACTGGGAGTTCAGCATCTACTTGCTATAACGGGAGAACTCATAATGAGCCGTTGGGAAATCACAAAGGTGCCACCAAGAAGCATTCTGTGGTCTGCTGGCCCTGGACATGTCACCTTTAAGACTGGGGGCCATGTCCCAACCACCCAGGGCAGCATTTGTAAGTTTCTCTCCACTCCTTGGACCCAAGGGGCAACAAAAGCCACTCCATGCATGTGGGGTGCGTTTATTCCCTGAGGTCACGTTCAAGTGCTTGTTTGCCATCCCTCCAGGCCCTCCAGAGCAGGCAAGAGAATACCCCCCTGTTTTCCCATGCCTGATTTCAGCAGAGCACCCTTAGTCTGTACCTGCGTCTGAACCTCCAGGAGCCATACATAGACTGCTGCCCTCAGGGAACTCAGCTCCTTCCCCCCACCCACCCATTTCCTCTGAATAGCTAACTATGAGAGGGGAGAGGGATTGCATCAGCTCAGCTGCTCAGAGTCTTTTTACCAGGGCCCAGAGTGAAACCTTCAGTGCTTTGTTACTTCTCTGCCTCAGTGTTCCTGGAACTTTGCAGAATCAGGGAAGTGCAGTCTCCTCTTCTTCAGTGCTCAGCGCCTTTGCTCCCTCTTCTGGCTCTGGGAATTTCACTGCCTTGAGAAGAAGTGTAGTCTCTTTCTCAGTCACAGCTTGCAAAGCTGAAAGAAACACCCAGTGCACGGTCTCCACAGCTGCTCTGGCACTGGGCTTTCTAGGGTCTTCCCCACCACCCACAGGGCTTTTGCCACTGTGTCCGTGCACCTCTGACACAGGCGAGTCATGGGGTGGGAGGCCAAGCTTCCAGGAGCCTGGCCACCGAATACTACCTGCTGGTGACGGGCCAATCCAAGCTCCCCTCCAGGGCTGCTGGCTCCATAGCATTCTGTGAGGGAATGCTGACAACTACACCAATTTTGTTATGACCCCTTAAAGGCTGGGCAAGTCCATGGTATCTGCGCAGACAGCATAATATTCACGGAGCCACTGAGATGTTGGGCATGCCTTTACTCACGGGTGGGTTAGCCATGCAAGTTGTAAGCTGCATGTCTATCTGCAAATGTCCTGCCATGGCCCTTGCTCCCCAGCGTGGCTCTCCTTGTGACACCTGCTCCCTTGAGTGTCTCTCCCTGGTGAGAAGCCCCTACTTGTTTAGTACTGGAGGGGAACAAAACCAGAAAAATGCGAGAACACTACATAGCATAATTGTGCGCCTGAGAGCCCACTTCATGTTAATGGAACAGTTGATCGGATCCAGTCTCAAGGCTATGAGAATACTGGTTATCAGGCCCCTCCGAGGCTGTGTGAACACTGCTTCCCTTCATTACCCAGATACCTGGCTGAGTAAGCCAGACTGCCTCCACTTACCCTACACCATCCTACTAGGCTCCGGACGTGCCACCAAGCTCCTGGGCTTCTTGGTCCCTACTTGGGTAGTCAGGCTGGCTCAAAATTTGTGGCCACACAATTTCAGACTAGGTCTCCACCTCAAACTTTCTAACTTGTGTGTATCAACAACTTCTGAGCATGGTGTTAACACACTCCCTCCCCTTTCTTCCTGGCATGACCCCTAAGTCTGGATGTTGAATACATGCCAGTGGGGCTCCCACCTTTTTGAAGGAGCAGAGAGGTACTCTGACACTACCTCCATTTCCCTTTCCCTTCTGTTCCTGTCACCCCTACCCAGAATCTAAGGAGATTGTGCAGTTTTCAGGAACTGGCTGGTGAGGAATCTCCAGACTGCACACTGTGTATGTGGTTCCAGGGTTTCCACCAATGTGCTAATTTAAAGTGTGTTAATTCCTCATGCATTCCACAAACCTTGCATTAAACTTCTCCTCTAGGCTAGAAACAAGGGATTAAAGATGCTATAAGCAGATCTCACTGCAACCTCGTGGAAAAAACACAAATTCTTGAGAATCCAACGGGGAATTGCAGTGTTGTGAGAAGTGCAATGGAGGGAGTGAAGTGTGCACCCAACTCACCTGGGGGACAGAGGAAGTGGAAACAGATTGCGCAAAGTGAAAGTCACCCAAAAAAACATGACTGAAAGGACAAACTTGTCTGGAGGCCCGAGTGGGATTCATGGGCAGTGTTACAGGGAGAGCCTTTAAAGAGAAAATACATCAGAAAATAAAGTGGGAGCATGTTACCCATGACAGGAGCCAAGTCTCTTCCGGAGGAGCACAGGCTCTCCTTTTGGACACCCCTCGGAGCTGATGCTGTTTCTACTGTGCTATGAGCAGCAGCTGGGTGACCATCTAAATGGTAGTTGGCACTAATTGGCCCATGCTGGGTTTCATTAGATAGTACTGATCCCCTTTGCCAGAGCAGCCTGACTGCCATAGGTTATTGATTATAATGCCGCATCACAGACTCTGGTATGAAAGTTACCCATCTTTTGCTGATGGCATGAATAGTTTGTGCCACAGCAACGATAGCCTTGATGCCTGGAGCTCAACAACATAACGCTCTTTCCCCCAATCTGAATGGATGACCATGCTGAGCAGGATGAGTTTATGCCCCCGTCTCTCTGTTTGTGAGAATATGTGCTGCTTTGAAAAGTCATTATTGCTGCTGCAAAGTCGTAAGGACTCCATTTCCTTGCTCTGAAACTTTCTAAAAACTGAGTCTCTTCTGTCTGGTTGTTGTGTAGCCTGGTGTTCCAGGACCAGATGACCCTGCCTAGAAAAGTCCCTTCTAGTGCAGTAGCATTCTCTGCCTGGTTTGCCTGCAAGGGTGCCTTTCCAGTGAGCTGGAGTGGCTTTGCAGGATTGTTTATAGTGGCTGAGTCCTGGCCGAGGTGGCAGAGGGCCAGCTTTCAGTGACGTCAGGCCAGTACATGGGAGTGGGAAGAGCACACTGACTTCCTGCAGTCTCTGGTGTTTATCCAAGCCCCTGCAGAAACACCTTCTCTTGCCTTGAGAATGGCCCCTTGATGGGAGTTTGCCTGAAGGTCTGGGACCTGCATGAGAGAAATGGCTGGAGAAAAAGCTTTCTTGCTAATCTCAGGCACCTTCCAGGCTTCTGTCATTGGCTTACACATGTAGTTTCTAGAAAGAGTTCATTATTCGGGTTTGTGCATTCTGTGTCGCATGGCCAGCTGAAAGGGAAAGAACAGTTAATGCTATTTCAATGTGGAAGAAATGAAAGAATTCAGAGAACAATCAGATTATTTTAGGAGATTTCTTACTTGCTCTGAATGGATGGGCCAGGGGTCAAGAACTCTGATGACGTTTTCCCCCAGCACTTTCCAGCCTTATTAAGGACTTAAATTTTTTGCTCATGAAATGGAAACCAAACAAAAGCCCTTTCAATGCACATTGTAGCCCACCTGCATTTCATATTTTCATCAAACATAAGCCCTTTCATTGCACGGTATAGCCTACCTGGACTTCATTTTTTCATCCCTTTTCATGTTCTATCCTGCATTTGAACTTCTTTGCATCGTCACCAGGTATTGTGTATCTTTTTTATTTGTAAATTAATTTTTAGAGAGGGGGTAAGGAGGGGGAAGGAGACAGACAGGAACATCAATATGTACTTGTCTCTATGTGCACCCAAGGAGCACTTGGCCCAAATTCAGCCACAAGCCCTGACTGGGAATCAAACCAGCAACCTTTTGTTCACAGGCCGGCACTCAGTCCACTGAGCCACACCAGCCAGGGCCATTTGTTCAGTTCACACTGAGCCTCAGAACAGTGCTATGAACTTTGTAAGAGATAAGGTGGGGAAAAGAGATTAGGCAAAATACTTAATTAGCCAATTTAATTATTGCTGCTTGCACTGATTAAAAAAGAACAAAGGAAAGAAAAAACAAGTTATGGTTAAAAGAAGGTTAAGATTAGTGTCTTAAATAAGACTAATCCTCATGACTTGATCTACCCTTCCCCTGTCTGAGCCCCATGGAGGGCTTAGTGAGTAAGGTTTTGTGCTTCAGTGTTCTCACCTTAAAAATGGGTATTTGAGTATATTGTTTTAGTCATTCATTTACTCAGCACTTATTTCATTTTTTCAATTTATTCATATATTCAGCATTTATTTCATGTCCAGGTGCTGGGAATCAGTGATGTCTTTTCAAAGCTCCTCTGTTCTTGAGAGGCTGAGAGTTTACCAGATTACCCCCAAAGGGTCCCTATTTCTTTCCCATGGTTTGGTTTCCTACATATTTGATGACCTCATACTATATTCCAAGCATTCTTCTAAGCAGCACAGGAGGGAGAAAGAGCAGGAGGCAGAGGAAGGGGGGAAGGAGACAAAATACCATAACCTCAGAAACTTGCTGGAGAGAGAGAGAGATTTAAAAAAATATGGAGGAGCTCATGAATGGTGATAGCATAGAATGTCATGACCTAAAGGAATTGCATGGAGGTGGACATGCCATCACCTGGCAAGTTATCCCTGGCAGAGAGCCAAGCATGCACAAAGCCCTGAAACAAGGGGCCCCACTCCTTTGAGGAATAGCAAGGAGGCCAGAGAGGCCTGAACAGGGTGTTGGGGGGTGAGATTAGATGAGTCAGGGACATGAAGGGTCAGCACATGACGGCTCCTGTGAGGACATTGACTTTCACTGGAAGGTAAAAGGAAGTCCACTGGAGATTCTGAGCAGAAAATGAAATAATTCCACTTAATTTAAAGGAAAGGCAAGCACAGAATGAGAGAACCTAGTTAGGAGATGACTGCAAAAATCCAAGTAAGCCCTGGCTGGGTTTCTTGGTTGATTGGAGCATCCTCCCAAACACCAAAAGGGTGCGAGTTCGATCCCAGGTCAGTGCTCATGCTGAAAACAACTGATTGATGTTTCTCTCACATCAGTTCTCTCTCTCTCTCTCTCTCTCTCTCTCTCTCTCCCCCCCCCTCCCCTTACCCCTCTGCCTCTTTATTTCTCTCAAATCAATGGACATATAGTCAAGTGAGGATTAAGAAAACAAATCCAGACAACAGATATAATCGTGCTTTGGACCCTGATGGAGACAGTCACAATGGAGTTGGGAGGAAATGGTTGGATGTTGTGCTTGTCTATGTGGCGGAAACTCTTTATATGGTGGCGTACATTCATGTAGCAGTTACCAAACTGCTGCACTCTTCGATAAAGAGGAGCAAGTGCTATCTAAGAGCAGTGACTTTGTTCTTCCTCTTTGTGCCTAAGCAGAGTGCTCCTCAGCCCTGTAGTAGGTGCTTATTAAACACTGTTGGAAAAATGGATGAATTTAGGACAGAATGGAGAGCTCAGAAATAGAAGCAGCACAAATATAGTCAACTGATCTTGAAAAAAGCTCAGAGATAATTCTCTAGAGAGGGTAGTCCCTTCTACAAATGCTGCTGGAAGAATTGGACCTTCCCCCCACAAAAAATAGTTGAAACATTTTGTATCTTTCACAAAAGTCAACTCAAAGTGGATCATGGACCTCAAGATAAAACACAATACTATAAACTTCTAGAAGAAACTATAGGAGAAAGGTCCTTTGGGCTTGGTGATGAGTGTTTAAATACAACATCAAAAGCATAATCAATGAAAAAAAATTCTGGTAAAGTAGAGTTCATTGAAAGGAAAAAGTTCAGCAAAATCCCATTGCATAAAGACAACAATATGACAGAGAAGCAGAAGCAGCTGTCCAATGAGGGATGGCAACAAGTGCCACCTGGAGCACGGAAGTTCTCCAAGGAGACCTCTCCCTTGCACCTCGGAAGAGCCAACTTCAAGCACAGCAGCTGCCCCTACGACCCTTTGGCAGTCCTGAAGAGCAAGGTGGCAAAGAATGTTTCAATCAATTAATTCTGTTGCTTCCACTGGGGCTGCTCCTCCCCCTGCTTGGTGGTGGTGATTCTTATCCTTGCCTGTGTATGCCCATCCTGGGAATTACAAGGTGTCACAAGAGTGGGGCTGACTCCACTCTTGTATACACCTCTCTTCCTGGGATATGATGGGGGCAGGGCAGCACAGAACAACATCAATGCTCACTCACTGGAAATGGAAATTTGTAGATTCTTCTTTTTTTTTTTTTTTGTCTTGAAATGTTAGCATCAAGCCTGGTCAATAGGTTATGGCAGAGAGACAAATGGTTTCTAGAACATGTTATACACTCAGACACATTTGGTAGACATTTTGAAAGGTGAAAAATAGTTGATAAAAATGTATTTAAAATAGTTGTGTCACCTCCAAACACAGAAGGCAACCGCCATAATCTGTCAGTCAGGCTCCAGTGAAGAGACAGAAATGACGTCAGTTATTTAAACAGAGTGAATGGAATAATGTATTGTTAACTAAGTGTTCTAGAACTGAAATACCAAAAATAATAAAAAAAAAGGAACACAAGCATTCACAAAGAAGAAGCAATTGCCATGCTAAGGCTTAGGCACATAAGGAAGAGGTGAAAATCACTGAAGTAATGGAGCCTTTGAGGAACTCATGGAACCTGGAGGTAGGCCTGGGTCGCTCTCAGGGAGCCTGCTGAGGCGGGTGAGTGTTGGGGAAATGGTCAACTGTATCCCCATGCTGCTACCGAAGCGAGAATGCCACACCAGACAGAAGAGTGAGCCTCGGGGTTTGCTGAGAGCAAGAAAACTGGGAGGATTGAGTGCCTACCTCTGCCAACTCTCCAGGGTCCCTCTGACACCCATGAGCACCCATGACTCCCTATCAGGGAGTCCAGTGGCAAAGCAGAAATGTGGCTTCCAGAGCACCCATGGCCTTATGACAAAGCAAACAGGGAAGCAGGTGTGAGGCCAAGAGAAAACCACCTTATGAGGGATCCTTCTCCCAAGGACCATTGATGAAAGGGAGGAAAGTTTTGTAAGCAGAGAAAAGAATGTTAAAAAATAAACTTCAAAAGTTAAATAGGCTGAACCTTCCTCCTGAGACCTGTCATATTTTTCAAAACACCTTTGGAAAACTATTGTTCCCTGACAAGGCTGATGGAAAGCAGTCTGACATCTTTGCTGATTCCAAATGTGTGAGGAAAGGATCCATTCAGGTCCACTGTGCTGCACGTAGGGGGCCGCATAAGGTCACCTCAGTCAAAGGGAGAAGATGAAGTACATACAAACCTCCTGGGCTTCGATTCCTTGATCTTCCTGTGATACGATCCTTGAAGTGCAGGCCATCGTTATTTTTGTCCAAGAAAGATGGAAAAGGAGCTGGAAGTACACGGTTAGCAAACTAGTGGGACGAAAGTGCTTTTCTGGGTACCACTGTCTTAGATAGCAGACTAGCTCTGTGTATTCTGAGACAGGTTAATCATGCGGGATTTTCCCATAAGACACTCACCCAGTCCATCTGCTGCAAGAGCTGTCGGCCAACATTTGATTGCTTATGAAGAACCATTTGGTCTGGTTTTGTGAAAAAGAAGCCCAAGAGGATGGGTCTTGGTACCAGCCAGGGCTGAGGCTGGGAAGTCAGTCCATCTCTGTCAATTTTTTTCCCTTCCACATCCTGATAAATGGGAGAAGCCAACTGGCTTCCAGGTGAGAATCATCACTGAGTCCTCCTAGGCTGGGCCCTGTGCTTGACTGGGAAGAAGAAAACTGCACTGGGACACTCTTTGTCCCCAGGGAGTCCTAGAATTTAGATGAGGACATAGAGATGTACATAAAAATACAGCATATGTGACATTGTTGGGATTGAGTGCTAACTGAGTGAGTCACTAAGTCACTGCCAGGAAGAGCCAGTGACCAAGAAGCCTGGTCAGGGAGGACTGCGCACAGGTGGGGCTTACCCTGGGCCTGGCAGGATAGGCCAGACCTAGGGGTCAGAAAGAACAAGGAATGGTGAAATAGAGTGTCGAAGCAGGAATAGCCATGGTGGATTAAGGCACCCTAAACCCCTTAATTTGCATGGACCGAATGTTTCCTCTAAGGTAGAGTGGAAGAAACAATATTTTGAGAGGTGATCATGGTTACTGCAGCCTTAGAAATAAAACTCATGGAATTCTGGAGTTTTCTTCTTTTATGAAAATCTAAAAGACCACCATTGCAGTCTTGAATTTCCAGCTGGAAAAAAGAAATCTGTGTGCAATCATAGTTCTTCTCCTTTTTCAATCAGTCAACTATAGAGTGATCGGTAACCACCGCCAGAAGCTTCCATGCAGGGCCCCGGGTGAGGGGTTCCAGAGTCTACAAAGGATTTTAGGGTGAGTGCTCTTTGGAGAGAGTGGACTGGAAGAAGATCAGCAATCAAATGCAAAGCAGTGGTCGTTCACCTAGAAATCCTGGGTTAAGACAGTGCCGCCTGCTGGGTTTCAAGGACTGAAATGTGGGGAATATGTTTGGAATATGGCAGTGATGTGCCCAGCCAGAAATGGGAGTTCAGTAACAAAAAAAGGAAGCAATGAAGAAAAATGAATATCAGGGACAACTAATAGTCAGTGAGATAGTGACCCAAAATTTGACATAAAATATCTGATTGAACATTTAAGCGAGGTATTCCATGAAACAGGAATGGAAGGTGAGAGAGTGAGGGTGGAATCCAAGTTGACCGAGAGGAATTCTGCCTGCAAGAGTGGCAGAGGGATGATGCAATTGATCAAATAAGGAAATGGGAGATGGAAGTAAAGAGGAACATAATAGATTTTATTTTAAGCTGGCTGGGATCACTTTTCTCTGTCATTGGGGATTAGCTACATCTTTTCACTTTCCTTCTAATTGTCTCCTAGCCTCTGGGAGATTGGACAGAATGAAGAATGAATGAAGAGGGTGGTCATAGAGGAACTTGCTTTCCAAGATTATGTAGGACTAGGGAGTAGGCATGCAAACAAGTCCAAGACATTGGTGTTCTAAACCCAAGTGGCACATGCTAAAACTATTGATAAGGATTGGAATAATTGGACTGGAGGTCTATACTAGTTTCTTGTAAAAAAGCTGAGGCTCTGTGGCCATGCCTGGGAAATAGGTGGGGCGCATGAAATAGCAAGGAGAGCATGGAAGTGGCCCTATAGGCCTACGGTTGTCTAACCAACACCTTTGCAGGGAGTGGCTGTGAGAACCAGGTCCAAGGGCCTCCTGCCTGGGTCAGCGGTCCTCCACAAGACCATCGAACTCCCTGTACTTGAGCTGGAATGGCAAGATAGCCAATATTTCTTGGGGGTGTTCGGGTTCCAATTTTGCATTGCTTCCCCACCCTCAGCTCTTCTCTCTGCTAAGTGTTCCTTTTGCTGGCCTTGTATTTCCATGTTTTTTGTTCCCCTTCACAGTTCATCTCTCAGCATTTCCTGCCCTATCAGGACCCCCAATACACTCATGACCAGTTACTGTCAGGTGACCATGGTCAGTAACTGGTAGCTAGACCTACCAGTCTTAAAGGGCCCCAGAGCTCATTTACCTCAATAACTTTTAAAAATATTGTGGAGACTAGAAACCCATTAAAGTGTAAATATATGAAGCCAGAAAGATGACATAATTTTTTTTCATTTTTTTCAAACTTAAAAGTAATTAGAAAGAAACCACAAAGTCCAGAGGAAACCTGGCAAACAGCCACTGTCATAGAGTGAGCATGTGCTTGATAACTCTTCCCTGTGGATGTGGTGGGAAAAATTACCTGAGAAAAAATGTGTTTTTTCAATATGTCTATTATAAATAGAAACAATTCTTGAGTTAAGGTGAGATAGTACACAACATTGCCTTCTTTTTCCTAAATTTTCTGTCATTATTACCATGACTTAGAAGATCTTTTGCTCTTCCGGTGACCACTGCAGAGATTCTTCATCTATATGTCTAATTCAGTGCCCCGGGCCCTCTAATTCACCTTCTTATTAAATTTCTCTCTAAAATTCAGCCTTTCTGCCAAGTGGTTAATTGCCTCTAATGTAATATGGTAGGTCTCCCTCCTATTGTTACTTAAAGAAAATATTTTGGAATGATTTGGAAAGTTTGTTTTCCTCCAATTTTGTGGTTTCGTACAATGAATCTAATTCAAGGAGATTGTAGATATGAAGAAAAGGAAAGTGGCAGAAAAAAGGAGGAGTCCTTAAAACTCTGACAGATTATATATGAGGATGATTTTTTAAAAAAAAAATTTAAAGCCCAAATTATGTAAAAGGCACCCACTGCCATGTTTGAGAGCTACTAACAACAGAGCACACACAGAGGCAGTGAGTGCGGGCACTCACTTGGGGAAAAGTCTGATGAGAGAGATGGAGTTCTGTGATCCTACCACCAGCCTCTCTGGGTGTCATGCTCTATGTGTCTGTCCCATTGCTCTTCCACTACCTTGCACACAAGAGATACATCGTCTGAGGCTGGTCACCTCACCATGGCTTCCCTACTCGGGTTTCCAAGTTGTCACTCGTCTTCAGGGTCAGGACAGAGAGAGAAGGGATTGTCCCTCTGAACAGAACTCGGGTCCCAATTTTCTGAGTGTGGTTTAAATGTGCTACTCATTCTGTGAATGATCATTTCTATGAAAAATATGCAAATAAATATTCACAGTGACTGACCCAATGGTCTATTTTTTATTTTTATTTTTGTAATTTTTAAAAAATTGTTGTTCAAGTAAAATTGTGTCTATTTCCACCCAGCACCGATGCTCTATTTTTTAAAAGCACCATTCTGGGGAGGTGGGGTATAGATTTTAGGATATCGTGTGAGATGCAGAAAAAATATCCCCTATTCAGAATCTCAACTTTTCATCTCCAAAGTGATAAAGAAAACTACAGAATTAAATCATATTGTTACAGTAGAAAATAAAGATGCTCCAAAAGGCATTTGATTTTTGAACTGTAGCTATTAGAATTGGAAGTACTTGATGTTTAGGCAAAATCACAAAAGGCAGAATATAGACTAACTGTAGCTGTTCATCAAGAGGCATTAGTAAAGTATGTATTTTCTGCATCCTTCCACTGTTTAACTTAGGTTTCAGATAGGTGCCCATTGCCAATTTAAGCAGAATTGCTTTTCATGGCAGAGAAAGGAAGGTCATTAAGCAAATGGATTTCGAGTGTCTCCCTTGCTCAGGTAGCAGGCCAAACTCAAAGAAAGTGTAGACATAGAGAGTATAGTTGCTGACTAACAAAAAATGTAAAAGCAATAGCAAAGAACAGATCTTGCAATTGCATCAAGAAGGTTGTGGCTGAAATAGCAGAGTTTCCAACTGGAAGTTGCTTTAGAAAAGAATGATGTATTTTTTGATGTGAGAAAAAGTCCAAGATTGGTTCTGAGGCTTAACAGAGTTATGAGAGACCCATCTTTCTGATGGGGCTCCCTATGTTTTGGAAATGCTCTATCTGTTTTGGTCACAGAATCGGTTACTGCAGGTGGTCATCATAACCAGTCCTGGCAAAAGAGAATGGTGTGACCATATGGCTTATGCTAACTACATTCCTTCCCTGGTAAGAGAGTCATGTTTCTTAAGCAAATGCGGCCCAACATCTGGACACAAAGTGGGTTTCTAATGACAAGAAAGTAGAAGTGGCAGTTGGGTAGGTGATCAACCATCTCTACCACGGGAACCAAAATTTTCTGTCTGAGGATAATAATAAAAACATTTGACTGAATTGAGTTAAAAAATAAGTATCCATTGACTTGAATCTAGGTCACATTTGGGAAATCAGTGTGATTCTTCAAAAGCAACACATGCTCTCCTTCAAAGAGTTTTGACCACCTCAAGGAAGGAACACATCTAATTTTGTTATATATGTTGGACAAGATTTAGGAGACTAACTTGGGCTTCTGGTTTTCATGACAACAGATTGGTAAGTGGAATGTGAAGTAAATCTCAGAAAGGACTGGTTTTAAATTCTAGGAATGACAGATCTCTTCCATTACAATATCTTATATGCACCAGGGCCAGGTGGCTCCGTTGGTTGGAGCATTATCCAGTTAACCAAAAGGTTGTAGGTTTGATTCCTGGTCAGGGCATATACCGAGGTTGAGGTTTTGATCCCCTGTTGGGGTGCATATGGGAGGCAACTGATGGATATTTGTCTCTTACATCAACATCTCTCTCTCTTTCCCCCCTTCCTCTCTCTCTAAAATCAATAACAACATAATCCTTGGGTCAAGATGAACAGTTTTCTATGAAAGAAAAAAGTTAAATGCACATCTATCCTCATCTGGTAGATCCACATGGACGGAGGCCCTGATGGTTTCCTAGGAATGTCCAACGTCTCAAAACACTAAGGTGGCTCATCTGTCTGCTGCAATCATAGCTGTTTCAGAAGGAAACAGTCTGTGCACTCCCTGAACCTGTTCAGAATTCACAGCATGGCACCTCTTAGCCTCCCAACATGTCTGTGATTCTAAGGACAGTGCCCACAGCCCTCTGGGTAGGCATGGGATACAGGCTGCCCATAAATGGCACAGAGGAGAACAAGTGCTGTGGGCTAGCACAGAACACCCTCATGACCCTCTGCTGGCCCAGGTCCAAGAAGATGACCCATAAAACCACCAGCAATTGGTGTCCAGGACAAACAACACCCTCATATGAACTTCCCAAGGTCTAGCAGGAAGGGGTGGCATCCAGCCAGGAAATGCTCTGTTAGGTTACACGCCTATGATTTCAATGCCAAAAGGATCTGTTCCCATTTAAGACCCGACACTGGAGAAATGGTTGTTGGGTAGAGAAATGAGTGTCTTGTAGCCCAATGCTTACGATATATTTTTCTTAGACAATCAGTGGTATGAGTAGAAGTTCTACTTTAGCGGAACCAAACTTCACTGCCATTGGAACATATTATAAGCTAAATTACTTTTCTGGACCTGAATTTAGGCACAATTTACAATGTTGTTTCTCTAAAGAAAAATATTCTAGGTTCCAAATGACCAATTTTTATACAAATTTCAGCAATACGATTCACTCCTAATTGCTGCAATAGTTGTTTTTCTTTGGGTAATCTTAAAAAGCCAAAGACCACCACCACCAACAACAAAGAAACCCCCACAAAAATCTGTGGAAGTTCATTTGTAACATCAGCAATTGAATGATACGTACAAATCTATAATGATGAAACTCACAAAATAAGAATTAATAGTATTGAGAGTGATGAGAATATTGTAGGACAGACCTGAATCTGCAATGAATGTGTTCTGTTAGGCAAAGGGGTTTATCTAACAATTTTAGGCTGCAATCTTTTTAATTGTGTTCAAGTATCTGTAGAGACTAGCCAACATTTTATTGACTACAAAATCATACACCTAGTTAAATATGAATTAATTTAATGGATGTGAAAGCCTCAGGAGATTCTTACCAGTATGCCCAATATTACCAGAGGAATCTGAGGTATAGTGAATTCAATTACCCAAGGTCACATGGGAGTCCAAGCATTTTAACACCTGAATTTCACTTTTAATATCTACATTTATACTAAACTTTTGTATTCAGAGCCTCACAAACTCTGTAGATTTTGCAAAGTTTTCCAATAGAGACTCTTTAAAAGGATTTCATTAAAGTAAATAATGTTTAGACTCTAACTTAATAATATTTTTAGAAGTTGAAATTTATTCTAATCTCATTTTATATTTTTAAAAATTTAATAGCATAAGTCAGATGGCAGCATCCCACACTTCAGGATACCTGCATTGCACAGAGTGAGTAGAAATACAGCTCTGGCCAAGTAGCTCAGTTGGTTAGAGCATTGACCCAATACACCGAAGTTGTGGGTTCAATTCCCAATCAGGGCATATACCTAGGTTGTGGTTTCAATTACTGGTTGGGGCGCATACAGGAGACAACTGATTAATACTTCTCTGTCTCTCTCCCCCTTTCTCTCGCTCTAAAATCAATACACATATACTAGGGAGAGGATTAAGGAATGAAAATAAATACATTTGTTAATGTGAAACAAAAAAGTCCATGATTCTTTCTCTCCCTTTCTCACTCTCTCTAGAATTAATGAATTTTAAAATGTTTAAAGTCTTTTCTAAAAATGGAAATGCTTCCATCACCTGAATAGCTGTCCTATGAAGACTCTTCTGGAACTGCCAGCATGTAGAGAGGTGCAAGATGGGGGGCTCTGTATTCCCAAAGCTGAGGTTGAAATAGTTCACCTCTATGAGCCTATTTCATCTTTTCTCCAGGGAAGATAATCTCCATGTTGCAAGATTGTTGAGATACATTGTTATAGTTAGGATCATAGTATCTCCAGACATAGGAGTCAGTTCTACTTGTGTCTCTTAATCCCAGCCTATAAAACGCAGAACCTAATGTCTCCATTAGATCCAAAGGTGAAAGGTTTGAGCAAAAATGCAAAAACGCTTTGGAAGATGTATATAATTTCCATACAATGTTTTAAGTAGTTGATCCCTAGCTCAGGGGAGTGGTGGCATCAGATAGCCATGTGTTCCCAGAGGTAGGATGCAAGCTTGAGGTCCTCAGACTTTTCTAAGTAAGATGGTTGTCGTGAAGCACTTCCAGCTGTTCTCTGTGGTCAGGGAACCTCACATAAAGCCCTTCCTCTATGCTATGACACGAAACCAAGTGGCTGGAAGAGCAGAGATCAACTATCCTCAACTACCAACTCCAGGACATAGCATCTCCTTTCTCAACCACAAGACAGAAATATGAACTCTAAGGCAATGACTAGTACAAGTTCTGACTTAAAATGATTGGTCATAGTTTATTTCCCATTATATTATTTCCAAGACATACTGACATAGCCTGAATGACTTTGGAAGAACTTGGAAATTGTATGATTGATGTTCTGTCATGCTGTGAGCAGTTAGACGTCTTTGAGGACTCAAACCAATGGGAAGCAGCAGCACACGTCTCCCCTCCCAGAGTGGGGGAATCCCTGGAAAGATGTGCCCTGACTTTGTCTCAGGTCCAAACAAATCTGTGCAAATGACAGTTCCAACAAAATGGGTTGCTGTCAAATGAGAAAAACCACAAAGAAATCTCAGAGAAGGTGAGTTTGTGCAGGGGTGACTCTTAGGAAATATGACTATATTGAAATGTTGGGTTTTCTTTCCTTCTTATTGAAGATTCAGCCCCTTAGGACTCTTGATTATTCCCCAAACAGAGAACCATCTCAGTTCCTACAGAATATTTAAGCGAAAAACATGGTCTAAGCCAAGCCCACATGGTATGGAGGAGAATTGGATTGCTAGACCTCTATGGACTTGGTCTAGTTCCCCCTCGATTTGTCAGCTGTGTTTGTATTTGTGACTCCACTGCTTATATCAGAACCAGGACTGCAGCATATTTACTTTTCATTTTACATGCAACTCAGCTCCTAGTATGTGAGTGTTGTTAGCTGGAGGAAAAGAATAATGTCCTGGCTGTTTGTTTATAAGGCTGTGAACTTGAAAGTGGAAGACATGCCAAGTATTCCCTTTAACAAGGAAGGAGCGGCAGCTACAGTCCACCCCGGAAAAGAAGAAGAGGTTTTCCAAGTCCCACAGAACTACTCAGCCAGACCTACTGAGTACAATCTTCCAATAACTGGGGACAGCCAATAAAGCTGATGACCTGCTCCCAGCACTGTGTGCTTGGGCCACGCCCTTGAACACATGGCAGCCTTGGGATGGCTGATGACATGGATATCATTGCATCACACCAGAATCCTGAGCAACTGAAGAAGCAAGAAGAAAGCAAGGATATTGACTTTCAGTACATGAATACTAAGTAGTTTCATATTACTGAAGCATTAGACAAGAATCCAGTCCACCTTACAGAGGACGGTTTTAAACAATATACGAGAGTACTGGTCAAGTTGTCTATATCAGTCTGAACTGAAAGCCAAGAGCAAATCATCTTTTACTAGCTCATGTCCTGGAAACATTTGATTCCCTGATTCAAGGACAAAAGGACTTGCTGCAGAATTGTTAGATTTGATATGGCTCATAATGCCTGCATCTTTTCAAAACCCTGTCATTGATGTGAGCTCGATAATACCATATACCTGCATCCTCGCTGATATGATTCAATGGGGACACACAATGTGTGGATGCTGCCTGGATGTGGCATGTTCCACATGATTTTTATGATCCACATTCCCAACCACCTTTTACTCTAATGGAGCATGTTCCCCACGTCTATGGGTATCGCTTGGTGGAACAGTTTTTCTTTGGTAAGAGGTTGTTGCAATTGGCAACAAGTGGTCCCAATGTTCATAATGCATTTATGTTTAGGAATCATTTTTACAGAAACAGAGGTAAGTTTTACGAGAACAAAATGCCTTGTTTTTAATACAACATCAAAATTAGGGGGAATGCACACCAAATTGGCCTTTTCAAAGAACCCATCACCATAACAGAACATTTGATATATTACATCTTGAGGAGCTGGCAACCAGGCTGTCATAGTGTATATTTGAGCATGCTTTCCTTAAAAGCATCGAACATGGCTTTCCTTCATTTGACTCAGCTCTAAGAAGTGCTCTAAAACTACTTCATGTCTAGTGCAAGGAATAGTATGTAGGAAATAACACAAGACAAGTTTACATTTTCCTGGGAGCAGTTAAGTGGACGTATAAATTATTTTGCATTTTCAAAATACAGACACACACAGAGAACAGACAATGCCTGCCTCTCAAGCGCAATACTTCCAAAAGTCTTTCTACACTACTATGCACAGTACTGAGGAGGGACATCAATAAGAAATAGGTAGGTGATCAGGACTTCCAAACTTTTCTAATACTTCCAACGGGAGGTCTAAAGAGTATGGTACATTTAGATTTCTGAGAAATTGCTTTCTTCCTACTGATAATGTGTCCCTGAGTAAAGACAAGCCCCTGTGGGCACCCTGTTTTCCACCCAACTGCGGCCACCTGACAAGGGCCCTAACACACAAGGTCTCTTCTATTGGATGCTACAGCTCTCACGGGACTCGGTGCCAGCTTCCGAGCTGGGCGCGGGGCAGCCTCGCTTGGACTTCAGGCTCTCGCTGAGGCTGCCAGCCCACTGTCTCTTACGGAGCTTACTGGCCAAGAGAGGTCTTGCTGAGGGGTCTTGGAGGATGGTGCCTGAATCCGAGGGGCTTTGCTGAGCAACCTTAACCTGCAAAACAAACAGCTTTGTAAGAGGCTTCGATCACATTCACATTCCTACAGCGAGTTTGTCATCAAACTTGAAGTCAGAGTCTTCTTCCCCAGGTGTTGTACACAGTGTTACCCTTTCTTCTTACCTGAGGACAGGTCCCACCTAAGAGCTAGCGAGAAATCTGTCACGACTCCTGACAAGGCACCTTGCAAACCTTCCTTGACACCTCTGATGGCCAGAGACCTCCTCCCAAGACCAGTGTGATACTGTCAGACCAGAGGGAAGCTCTTTCCGGGCAAAGGCTTGGCCTCTATACCTTTGTGTCCCCTGACTACCTAGCAAACATTTAACGTACACCTAAGAGAGAATCCAACCCAGCTTCCATTTATCTTACTGGAGCCGCCACTGTCATTCAAATGAATATAAACCAAATGAGTGACACCACCTTTGTAGGATGTAAGCCTTCTTTACAATATTGAAAAAACCTGCTACCTGTCTTCATGTAACATTTTAATCATGCTCAGGTCATCTTTGTGTGCTTTCAGGGTCAGATCTGCATAATAGCAGAAGGGCAGCAATCTACTCCAAAAGCCAGGGGGTAGTACATCCCCTTTCTCATGGCCTGCCTTTAAGGAGAAAGAAGGAACTCAGAAAATGTAAGGCTTGAAGAAGCAGATGAGGGACTTCTGGCCAAGATGGAGGCGTAGGTGGATGCACTGTGCCTCCTCGCACGTCCAAAATTAAGGAAAACAGAGTTTTAGAAATAAGAAAACAACCAGAACTGATAGAAAATTTGAACTGTACAGAAGTCCAACAACCATTCATCCAGATTGGTAAGAGGGGCGATTCATGGCAGGAAAAAGTGGACGTTGGCAGACCCAGGCATGCAGGCAGCAGCAGCTGGCAGATCTGAGGCATGCAGGTGGTGGCTAGTGGACCCGGTGATCGGAGTGGCAACGGTGCAGACCCAGTGAGGCCGTGCAAGGCAGCTGGCTGACCAGGTGGTCCCACACTTGGGAAAAGATAATCCAGGCGAAGGGGAAGGAGCGGAAGCGACTGGAATTCCAGATAGAACAGAGCAAGCCCATTGTTCCCTCTCGGACCCCGCACCCACATCCAGCATCACTACCCAGCAACTGGGCTGCTCCACCCTGGGGAACACCTAAGGCTCTGCCCCTCCCTACCTAACAGTTGCCACCAGACCAAGAAAAAAAAAGAAAACAAACAAAAAAAAACCCCAAAAAACCCCCAAACAAACAAAAACCAAAAATGGCTCAAATAGGAGAACAAATCAAAGCTCCACAGACAATTTATCTAGGCAACAAGAGATAGCCAACCTATGAGATACACAGTTCAAAGCTCTGGTGATCAGGATGCTCACAGAATTGGTTGATTTTGCTCACAAATTAGATGAACAAATGAAGGCTGCAATAAGTGAAATGAAGGAAAATGCACAGGGAACCAATACTGATGAGAGGAAAACTGGGACTCAAATCAATGGAGTGGACCACAGGGAAGAAACAAACAACCAAACAGAAAACAAGGAAGAAACAAGAATTCAAAAACCTGAGGAGAGGCTTAGGAAGCTCTAGGACATCTTTAAATGTCCCAACATCTGAATTATAGGGGTCCCAGAAAGGGAAGAAGAAGAGCAACGAGTGGAAAATTTACTTGAACAAAAGGAGAACTTCTCCAATCTGGCAAAGGTAATAGGCTTCCAGGAAGTCCAGGAAGCTCAGACAGTCCCAAAGAAGTTGGACCCAAGGAGGAACACACCAAGGCACATCATAATTACATTAGCCAAGATAAAAATGAAGGAGAGTTTTCTAGAAGCAGCAAGACATAAGGGGACAGTCACCTACAAAGCAGTTTCCATCAGACTGTCAGCTGAATTCTGAAAAGAGACCTTGCAGGCAAGAAGGGGCTGGAAAGAAGTATTCCAAGTGATGAAAGTCAAGGACCTACATCCAAGATTGCTGTATCCAGCAAAGCTGTCATTTAGAATGGAAGGGAAGATAAAGTGCTTCTCAGATAAGGTCAAGCTCAAGGAGTTCATCATCACCAAGCCCTTATTCTATGAAATGTTAAAGGGACTTATCTAAGAAAGAGAAGATAAAAAATATGACAGTAAAAAGACAACAAATGTACAGACGTTAACAACCGCACCTAAAACAAAAGCAAACTAAGCAAACAACTAGAACAGGAACAGAACCACAGAAATGGCGATCACATGGAGGGTTAGCGACAGGGGAGTGGGAGGAGGAGAGAGTGGGTAAAGGTACAGAGAATAAGTAGCAAAGATGGTAGGTAGAAAATAGACAGAGAGAGGGCAAGAATAGTGTGGGAAATGTAGAAGCTAAAGAACTCAGGATACATGGACATGAACTAACGGGGGGGGGGATGTGGCTGGGAGGGGGTGTGCAGGGTGGAGGGAAATGATGGGGGAGAAATGGGACAACTGTACTAACATAATCAATAAAATATATTTAAAAAAAGAAGCAGATGAGAGTCAAGACTTCCTTGAAGGTTTATATATTACTGAAAGAAGATAGCGGTCAGAAGAGGAAGAGGAACAAGACAGATGAAGTACACAAAGGCTTCATTTAGCTAAACTTAAAGGTAACAGTTTTGCAGAGATGGCAGGAAGAAGATCTTTGAAACCAAACCAATCCAAAGACAAAGAAGCAGAGGACAGGCTCTCACAAGGGCAATGCATGTTCAGTCCTGGCCCTGAGAGGCAGCGCTGTGACAGGTCACTTCCTGAGCAAGTGACTGCCAAGGACCTCCTTGCGATGCATCAAGAAGAAAGAATGGCAATTTATATTTCCCCATTTATATTCTTTCCATAGGAAGTATGTACTTTTAAAAGGCAGCTTAATATGTTTCATAACAGAAAACACAGCCAATCTGGCCAACAGGTCACATCCCTGGAAAGCCTGCCTGTGCCTCAGACGATGTGCAGGACACTTAAAAGGGGCAGCAGCCTTGAAGGGTCAGGATCAGGACTGGATGGGAAACTAACATACATGGAACGTTGATGAAAAAAACACTTTTGCTAGTACTCTTCCTTTTGTTTTAAAGTGGAAAGTGATACAAAAGACAGGCATTTCCCTTGAACCCATCAGAGGCTGGAGAATCAAATCTTGAGGCACACCGTGAAAAAACTGAGAGAGAGAGAGATCCCATTGGGAAAGAGAATTTGAGCCAGCAATACTCTTTCTTAACCCTAATCAAATAGTCAAAGTGCATCCCTGGACTTCCCCCGGCTCTAGATTTAATTTCTCTAATACGAATTGAGGAAATTATAGTTGGTGACCTGGGTTGAAACTACAGATGTGATCCTCAGGCTGGTTGCTTAGGTTCAGAGCTGTCGATGACAAGGTGGGGTCAAATTCACCAGGTACTTAGACTCTCAGGTTCACCCCAACTCTGTCTTACAAATATGTCAGTGTTTACAGTGTGGAGGGGTGAGGATGTGGATGGCTCTGTGAAAACGAACCTTATTAGTGGGGAAAAAGCACAGAGCCCCACAGAACTGCTGACTGACAGATGCTGTGGTGAGGGCATCACCATCATCCTCTACAACTTAGTGGCCAATCTGCTGGCACTGACCAACCCTACGTTCATATCAGGTCTACACACATCACACTCCCTTGTCCCCAGCAACTAGGAGCTCCCGGGTTTACTCCTCCCAGAGACATGGCAGAGAATGGTCCTCACCTAACCTGCTTTTCACCTGTTTTCCCCTTGAACTTGTCACTGTCTTGCTCAAAACTCAAGCCAGTCACACCAGGGGAAGACTACCATCCTCAGTTTCTAAGCAACTATATTTTTCAAACTGAGTGATGAAATATCCTTAACGGATAGATGATGCAAGCATTTTATAAGGTGACTCAGGAAATGCTCAATTAAATTAAAAACCAAGAAGCTGGGTTTCGAAGTTTGCATCTAATCAGGAAGATGCCTATAAGCTCCTGTCCAAAGGACCCCCCTTCCATTGCTCACCTGCACAACATTGCTTAGCCATTCATAAAGTCTCATGCCTCCTGTAGCCTGCAGCTGAGACAGTGATCAGAAGGATGCAGGAAACCCTGGTTAGGACTCCCTACACAAGGCATTCAACAGCAGTGTGGAGAGCAGGCCTCCTAGTGGGCAAAGCCTTTTTTCCTCCAGAATCAGCCTGAACTCCACATGCAACTCCGCTTACCATCACCTCCTCGTAAAAGAAGAGAAAAAAAGACCTGTGTGCTGATTTCAAGACATGATTTCCTAACACACATTTCAAACATCTCTTTCTTTCTGCAGCCACTTTGGGACAACATCAACAGCTCTATCCATTCAACAGATATCAGTTGAATGCTAGACATTGCATTAGACAGGAGGACACAGGTAAACCACAAACACTCGGGAACCTCACGGAACCCATCTTGCAACTCAGAAGGCACACTTTAAAGCAAGTCATTACAATAAAGTGAACCGGCATGACAGGGTGCTTACTACCTACGTCATGATTTCCTATTTCAGAGCCAAATACATCACTTGATCGCTGTAAGTGTGAGACCAGCAGACAGCCATTGGTGTGCACTTCGGACTAAGGTGCAGCTCCCAGTCAGCCACCTAAGGAAATGGCCCAGCCCCCTCTGGGTCCTAACCTAGACTCCAAGGATGCAGGTCAGGGGCTATCTTCTAGTTAATAGCTTTGGCGCAGCTTGGAAGCTGCAGTCTTTGGAGTCAGTAGTTGCTTCATGGAAAAGAAGCTCTTTTAATGATCAGTGGAATGTCAGGAGCTAGCCTGGTATACTCTCTTCAGTGTTTCGTTGTTACCAGAGTCCAAAAGTGGAATCTAAATGGGAGGGAGGATGGAAGGGATGGGGGGTTTGATGAGAGAGGGACAAATGTTGCACAAAATGGTAGAATATTTCCAATACAAGCAATGGACAATCGACTATAATGAGTGAAAGAAAATTTTGACCTTTCCTCCTCACTCTTGAATTAAAAAAATTGTTTCGTAATGTACGGTATTGATAAACTTAACAGTAGGTATAAATTCCATAATACTGAAACGTCTTACACATCAACAAAGTAGTTTGCAAATATGCACTAGTTTTGATTCAGCTAATTACCAACCTCACTGTAGTTTGGTATCCAAACAGTCAGAAGAGTTTTTAAATTCTTGAAGCTATTCCAGCAACATCCAGCTATATTTCTGGGATCCCTAGTTTGCAAAAACTGGGAGAAAAGCAAGACAGTGGCACCAAGAGAGAGCAAGCGTTAACTCTGGGTATTAAATATTTGAGTCTTCCTTTCCTCATCCTTTTATGATTGTACTAACAGCCAGAATTCAATAAAGAGAGAAAGTAAAATGGGAACATTCAACACAATGCAAACACTATGTGTACATAAATGATAGCGGCAGGTGGTAGATTGTCGAAGTGCTACCAGATTTATTGGGTAAATATTCTCTATACCTAACTAACATTTACCAGGCTGTTTGCAAGAAGCACAGAGATCACGAAAATCCTAGCCCTCAACAAGCAAAATAGAGAAATCCATGAAAAGCTCCTTAATCTCGACATCCAGTGAAATGTGTGCTTTGGGCAGAAACTAAAGGAGGAAGAAAAAGTGAAGAATGGGAAGCGCGGGGAGAGGAAAAAGTACCAAATTACCATGACCAAGGCCTGCGCCAAAATGAGAAGTACCTCTTCCAATCCTTCAGTGCTAATGCCTGAAACTTCCTCCCAAGTCCTTTGGATTCTCTCTATCACAACCACTCCCCATCAAAGTGTCTAAGTGGCCTGCTGGGTCAAGGGCCAAGTTGCCGCTGGATCATTTAACGTGTATCTTCAGGGCTGCTCACCACTAACCTTTTTGTCACTCATGGAGAGGAAGGACAGACTCCCAAGAGCTCCCAAGTTAGAGGGTGCAGTGTCAAACACTGGCCCAGAGAACCCTGTCATTTCCTGGATTTCCAACTGTAGAGACGTGTTCAGAGGAGGTACCTTTTGTGATCTGCTGCCAGCAGCTCTTGGTTGGGAGGTCCCAGCGTGGCTTTCTTTGCAGATATTTAGGAGGGAGCGTGTTAACTTATGGGCTGTGACGCGTGGGCTGGTCTTGCATGCCATGGTTGTACTTCGCAGGTTGTAGGGGCCTATCTTTCCTGTTGGGATCGCAGCAGACCCTAGGAACAAGAAAGCTGCCTGTCAGCACTGCTAGGTCCAGTTCTAGCTATAATGAACACAACATGCATTAGGTCAATTTTTCACAAAGTTAAGTAGAATTCCGAAAATGCTTTCTCCTAGCCACAGAGGACAGGGATAAACTTCAGAATCACCCTGGGAGTTGTCAAACTGAGTAAATAACTAACAGGTTGTCCCTTATTAGAAACATAAAAAAGCCACAGCGGAAAAATAGTGTCAAGCAGGAAAATGTTTCCTGCTTCTCTATGAGAATGTCTTAACTTGCGTTTTACTAAGATCTGAGGAACACTCCAAGCAAACTGTCCTAAAAATGTAGATGGGAAGAAATAAAATGAGAAAAGAAAACAAAACAACTGCCCCCCCGCCCCCCCAAAAAAGAACAGAAAAGCCAGTTCTTGTTTACAGGAGAAAATGTAAAATGCCAAGAGCTCCTTCAGGTGGCCACTGTCACTCAGAGACTTGGAGGGGCAGAGATCTCACCTCCCTAAGACTAAAGTCAGCTTCACTCTCCGCATACACCATGTCCTTCCAGAGAAGTGTTGCGGACCGTTCAGCCTGGTTTCAGGAGTTGTAACCCTCACCCCATGGTGGGCTGTGTAAGAGCCCAAGGGACCTACTTCATCTGGGTCTGTTCTGTCACAAGGATGTGACCTATTAAGGAGACAAAGCTTATCTCCCTGGCAGGAGCACTGCTTCTGCCTTACCCATCTCTGGCCCCATAGCTTGGTTGGCAGTCAATGACGGGTAAGACTCCTCATGGGAGGGGCAACCTAAGCCAGATGCGACCACTTGGAAGGCCTCATGGAAGGACTGGGGGGTTGCAGCAAAGTGGATGTGATGGACCCTTGCCCCCTGGCTATTCTGACATAGCGAGTCCTCATTTCCATATGGGAGATGTCTCCTGCTTCCTAATTGCCTTAAAGCCTGAAACTGTGGGGGTGAGCGGTGCAGCCCTGTCCTGACCAGAACAGCTCCTTGGGTGATTGGCATAAGAAAGAATTCCTTAAGTCCTGTGAAACCTGCTTTGCTAAGAGTGCTCTTCCTGAGGTGACAAGTGTCCCAGGAGGAAATGAGCATGTCTCCCAAAGTCTGGCAACCCCCCTTCCTGACAAACACTGGCTCGGATTAAGCCCTCAGATTTCTTTGACATGTTCAACTTGTATTCCAGTGTATTGGAGCCCAATAAAACCTAGTGAGGATGGGGCTCTGGGTCATTCTCCTCTGAGAGTTTGAGCCCTTTCCTCCCCAAGCACAAGATGTCTTGGTAGTTTTTACTTTCATCCGTGACGGAGGGATGGGGCTCTGCGGGCGGAGCCCCCCCACATCTGGCACCCAGGCCAGGGTCCCCAGCAGAGAAGGAACCGATGTCACTTGTGGTGACCAAGAGGAGAAAGTCAATGCCAAGGACCTTAAAAGACTGAGTATCACACACAGTCCAGGGCTGCATTAAGGGCTAACGAAAGCAACACTTGGTTTGTTTGGGTTTTTAACCCTTGAACTACTAATAAAACACAGCAATGAGAAGGGATGACTCCCTTTTGGGGGGCTGCATTTCCTAAGTGCTAGAGTTACTCAGAACACGGGTTCCCAAACTGTCTATGGCAAAAGATCATTTTTGATCATTTTCTGGAGGGGCAGGGATGGGGTAATTTCTCATCTGCTATGGAATGGTAGTTTTGTATAACACAGGAAGAATGAATCCACCAGCAAATTGCTCTGTTCTTGGATGTTGAGACAATGTCATATTGCTATGAAAATTTTGAAGTCTTACTGTTGATTTCTGTACATTTTTGGGGGTGTGGAAGGTGATGAACTGGTAACAAGCATTCCCTGTCCCTGGGCAAGTCTTGGAGGACCCCTGGTGCTTACAAAAACTGGTATGGGGCTTCATCCAGGGCACCGCATCATTGGGCCCCTCCTTCAGCTCACCTACTGCCCGAGTCACATGTGACTACAGACAGGAAAGCTTAAAGGGTGTACCAGATTTGGGGATTTTTCAGCACAGGAATATCAAATTCAAAACGGCATTTTTAACAATCATTTTGCAAAACTGCCAGCACTTTGTGGAGTGTGACATGAGTCACTAGATCCTTATGAGGATCTAGAAGACTCTGAGTCACATAGTCTTATGACAGAAAGGAAAATACACATCTTAAAAGGTAATTTGTGCATTAACTTGTCCAATGGCACTGTCACCTCAAACCCCATTGCTCCTGTCTTTTTGCACGTGAAATTCCATGTGAACACAGATAATTTTGTCTTAAAATTATGCCGCACCTTCCTTTCCAACTTCCGGAAGTCCCTGGGGCTCAAGCTCTGTGACTTCCGCATCCTCTGCAGGGGGCATGCTCCTTTTGGCCACCTTCCGGCTTCTTTTAGGAAACGGGTGTGGTGTGGATGGTGCTGTTCCTCCCGCTTTCTCCCGAATCCCACCGGACCTTTGCCTCTTGCCGGAAGCTTTAGTTTGGCCAGATGATCCCTTCTTTTCAGTAACGCAAGGGACTGGTGGTGACTCTGGGTCAACTGACTTTAGCAAAGGGGAGATCTGGACGTTTGGTGGAGATTGTTGTGAAGTCAGATGAGCGACTTGGGCTTCTAACATCTCTTTCTCTCTCTCCAACTTCTCGTGGCTTGTGAGCAGGGAGCAGTACTTATCCAAGTACTCTTCTGCCTCCTTGCTTTTTCCTTCAAGGGTGGCTTTCAGGTGCTTCACCTCAGTCATCAGTTCATCTACATCAGCACCCACAAGAGCACCTGTCAAAAATCACATCATGACACTCTTTAATTGACATTGGAAATCATAAAGTAGAAAACCTGAAACTTGTTTTTAATTTCTTGTTTTTCATAGAAGTGGAGAAGGTCTATCTATGCATGTTCTGATAGTTCTCTCAACCTGTGTTTGGGAGGGATCATATCATGGTAAATCCTCTAATAGATTCTATGAGTCTTACTGGGACAACTTAAATAAAATCCCCCAAAATCTCAAACTCGTATTGTAGCTAACCCATGAAACTTTCTTATAGTTGTTCATATGAGATCAAGTGGTTTACCTTAGCACATCTCCTAGGTTCCCTGTCCGTTCTTCCCACTCACTTGAATGAACAAGGTAGGTCACTCAAGAATATGAAGTCTCCTCCATTGCAGTGGCTTTGGGAGGCAGAAAGGGGCCCGTGACAAGGCAGGTCCATAAAAGCTCTAAAAACCATTGGTAAGCAATGGAGGGTCTGGTGGACAAAAGTTTGCGGGACACTAAAGATGGGAGTCTTGGTCAAGTTTTAGCTGCCAGGGTTGGCAGGAAATCCAGTAGAAAAACTCCCTGGAGCCCCATATACTCCAAGGTCTCTTCTGAGCAGGAAAGACCACTGGACCACCCTGCTGAGCCTTGGTCCAGAAGAGCCTCTGCTACAATGCTTATCATCATCTCTCCACGCAGTAAGAAGCATTCCACCCAGGCGTAAGTGGAGAAAAGTTGTCTTTTCTCTTTTCTTTGATCTCCACACCTAAAAATAGAGCCCCCCCCCCAACCCTCCCATGTAGTTGACCCAAGACGATGGGCCAAGGACAACCAGAATAAGGTGTCCGCAACCTGACAGTGCCAGCTCCGATGGCACTCTGTCTGTGATGCTGATCTCAGTAAAGGGACATCATGTGGAAAACTCTTCTTGGAATGCCCATTAGCAAAAAATACTGCCAGTTTTTGTGCATGTTGTATAGAACGGAAGATGTGATTGTTCTATGTCAAAATACAGGCTTCCCTCTGATTCCTATTAATGATCCCACACTGAGCACAAAAATTGGAAATTGGAAAATAGACGACTGCCGAGAATCAGCACGCAGTTGGACAGTGGCGCACGGAGACACTGCCCTTGCCCACACCAGGCTTTGCCGGCCCTCCCCAGGGCCCCGCCCTGTGCACCGCACCTGATTTCTGCTTCTCTTGTGCAGCTTCTTCAAGCTGACACAGCTCTTTCTGCAACCGCTTCATCTCCTCTTCCATCAGCTTATACTGTCTGAGGCAAAAATCGATGTTTTCCTGGGCACGTTCCTTTTCCTTCTTCAGCTGCTTTATTTGTGTTTGATTGTTCATCTGCAAAACAGAATCTTCAATTGGAAACCTTCCATTTTTTGTATTAAGCACATATGAAGATCATGATCCCTGGCTGGTGTTGCTCAGGGTGTTAAACATTGATCTGTGAACCAAAAGGCTGCCAATTAGACACCTGATTTGGCACAGGCCTGTGTTGCAGGTTGGGGTACCTGGTTGGGGTCCCTGGTTGGGGTCCTCTGTGAGGTAACAAATCAATGTTTCACACTATAAATCAATGTTTCTCTCCTTCTCTTTCTCCCTCCCTTCCCTTCTCTCTCTAAAAAAAAAATTAAAAAATATCAAGTAAACAACCAAAACATCATTGAGATACAATTAAGAACCATATATTATCAATATAAGAATTATTAGGTTCACACTAAAACACCTAATTAAGAAGAAAACAATTCACCTTTTCTACTCAGTTTCCTAAGTCTCCCTGGTAGACACTGGTTTTCTGACACCCCTTCTTGGCATCCACGAGCACAAAGCATCGTTCCTAAGAGTATTCTCTTAAGTGGCTCACTCTGCCTGTGTTCACACAATGGGAATCACAACCGGAGGGTTGGGGTAGGAGTCCATGGACTTATTCTTCGCGGGTCAAAATTTCTGAGAATTATGTTCCCATTTGTAATTTGTTCCAGTCACACCAGGTGAAGGCTAAACAATATTGTGGCTCACAATACCAATTTAAATTTTATAGGTAGCTCAACTAGAAAGTGAGTAGAAAGGTGTGAGAATTCATGTTTCCTTAACAAAAAAGAAAAGCACTGCAAACAACTTAGAGGCAAAACTAGACCTGATACCAAGGTATTTGTAGTGTGTATTTATGTTACCTTGTGAGAACATTCACACATCTTGCTACAGAAATATGAATTGGTATGAAGTATGACCCTAGATCCTGCTAGAATATTTCATAATATGTGGCCCTTGCACTGTTTTCTGTAGCATCTAAAGATGCAGAATTCTAACACCATTTAGCGCTAAGGGAATCTGGCAGGAGATCATGGATATATAAAAGCCCACCAAACTCTTAAAACCAAAACAAAACCTGAGCTCCATATCCACGTTACTGGTGATTCCATCCTTTGCAGATTTCATCTTGACATCATAAGCAATGTTCCAAAAATGTCTGCACTTGTGAAATTTTCTATTTCTGATTGCAACCATAGTTGCATTACAGATGGATTAATTCAATGGCAAGAATGCTTGACAAGTATCCCTCATTAAAATCACATGTGGTCTGAATAGACTCAACAATGTACCGTTCTCTACGTGGTATGAATATCAATAGACATTCTCCACAGTAAAACTGGCAAAGAGTACAAACGCAGAAAGTGTGTCAAAAAGTAGACCTGAAGCTACATCTTTCTGTTATGAAACCTATTATCTTTCATGGAACAGAACAGCATTGATCATTCATGTGATTGTGAATTTCATGAGTATCTGTTATATTGGTATATTTCCTTCCTCTTGATCATTGTATAAGAGCAATAAACGTCAGAGGTTGATACCTCGTTTTCTGTTTGAATATATTCAATAGACAATATGATAATTTGCAAAATGTAAGCCCTCTTTCACTAAAGACCTTTACTGGAAGATATTTGTTTTCCAGGTTCATTATTGTACCTTCTGGATGGCCGTCATTTTATCAAAACATCTCTGTAGGAAATGAAAGAGCCTCCTTTCCAAGGAGAATTACTGAAGCAAACTATCTCTAGTCTGATACCTGAGACTAGGACTCACCTCCTTTTGTTCCTAGCCAAGAAAGCTTTATGGGCCATCTGTGGAGAGGAAGAGGAGAGTGGACATATACACGAGCTAAGTGCCTGACCAAATGCTTTGCCACACCTTGACCTTCCTGGAAGCCAGAGGGTTTGGTGACAGCAGTGAACTTGGAGACCCAAGAGGCAAGAGTTTGGAATTACTCACCAAATGATTACCTATAGCTGAGAGGCCTGCCCTAATCTGCTATTGCTTTAATCTTCATGTCCATCTCCAGAAGTCTTTAACATCCTCTAGTTTGAGGATTTACTGACCAATGAAGTTCATTCAAGCCATGAGTCTGTAGGCCATCCACTGATTTTTAAAAGCAGCTCAGCAGAATTGCTGAGTGATATTCATAACTACACAAGACTTTTTCATAAAAATTAAAGTGAAATCGCATAAGTCCATCCCATTAAAACCACAGTTCTTCTGTAGAAACACTTCTCAGTCACAAGACAATGAGAAGGAAACATACCTTGGTTTTTATCAATTCTCCTAAAAGCTCAGTGTTTTCTTTCAAAGAATTACTGAGCTGTTCTTTGCTGGACTTCAAGAGGTCTATCTCCACCTTCTGCGAGCTGAGACATTCTTCTGTAGAAGTCAGTTTCTCTCTATATGTCTGGATTTCCCTTTCGTGCTAGGGCAGAAAAATGCTATTTCAGCAAAACAAACCCAAAAGAGAACTGCTGTTCCAAGGATCATTCCAAATGGACTCTGCCACTCTCCTACTACTCTACTCTGAGATGGAAATGTAGTTTTACAGCTGAAGTTGTCTAATGAGGCATGTGCAGGGAACTGTGGCCCAGACCATGCAACTCATATGACGGCACCCTTCCTAAAATCTTAAGAGCATAGTAATAATGTGTTGCGGACCATTCAGCCTGGTCTCAGGAGTTGTAACCCTCACTCCATGGTGGGGTGAGTAAGAGCCAAGGGACCCGCTTCATCTGGGTCTGTTCTGTCAAGAGGACGTGAGCTACTAAGGAGCAAAGCTTATCTCCCTGGCAGGAGAGCTGCTTCTGCCTCATCCATCTCTGGCCCCAATGCTTAGTTGGTTAGTCAATGATGGGTAAGACTCCTCACAGGAGGGGCAACCTAAGCCAGACACGACCACTTGGGAGGCCCTTATACAAGGACTGGGGGGGGGGGGCTGCAGCAAAGAGGGGTTATGGACCCTTGTCCCCTGGCTATTCTGACATAGCTCCAGTCCCCATGTCCATCTGGGAGATGTCTTCCTTATCTCTTGCTTCCTGGGCCTAATCAGCTTAAAGGCTGAAATTATGACAGCCAGCATGTTGCAGCCCTGAACTGGCCAGAACACTTCCCCTGGTGATTGGGCATAAGAAAGAATTCTTAAAGTCCTGTGAAACCTGCTTTGTTTGCTAAGAGTGCTCTCATTTAAATGATAAGGGTCGGAGGTGGAAATGGGTGTGTCTCCCAAAGTTTTGCATCTCCATTCCCTGACAGACACTGACTCAGATTAAGCCCTCAGTTTCTTTGAAATGTTAACCATTGTTTGATCCTTGCCACCTGACATACCTGTATTCCTGTGTATTTGAACCCAATACAAGCCCAGTGAGGAAGGGGCTGTGGGTCATTCTCCTTTTAGAGTCTGGCCACCTCTCCTCCCCAAGCAGATCATGTCTTGGTTATTTTATTTTCATCCATAATGGATGGGGGCTCTGCGGGCGGAGCCCCCCACATCAATACAGAACTTTGTCCTTCTTGCAAAACAAATGTCTCCTTACCGTGGTCTACACACATAGTTTCCAGCTCCCCCAGGTACCAAACTCTACTTTTCACCTGTTTGTTTGCATCCAGAAGCAAAGTTTGATGTCTCTTTTCAGCTTCCTCAAGCTGTCTCTGATATTCAGCTATTTCTTCCCTCATTTTCTCTTGCTTTTCCATCTGATGACTGTGTATGCAGTCCAAGCTCTTCTTTAAGTCACTGTTTTCTAGCATGAATTCCTTCAGTTGGCCCTAAGGAGAAAATTAATACAATCATGGGAAAATAACTAAGAACCTCGATACATGTCTTCAGGTAATACTGAGTACTAAGGAGGAAAAACTACTTCACGAGCAAGACAAAAATCTATACGGAATAGTGGACTGATCCTTAGCAATGCATTCACTTTCAATGGCAACTTCATCTCCACTGACAATTTCCTCTGTTCTACCCAGCCACTCCCAAGGTCACATCCACAGGACCACAAAACCTCTGAAACCTGACTTCAGATAGTCCACTCTGGGACTCTACCCTTCTAGGCAATGGGGTGGCTTCTTTAAGTGTTTCCATGGCAAGAATTCCTTGACCTCTTCAACAGCACCACCATTACAACCTTCACACTTGAGCCCCACCACAGTGACTCTTTCTTCCTTGACCAGCTCAGAGGCCACGTTCTATCACTGTAAGAATTTCTTTCCAAGTGCCCTGAATTCTTTCCCCCCACTCCGTTCTCTGTGCAGGACTAGTAAAACCCCAGCACTGGAGGCATCTGCCTCCCCGGTGCCAGATCCCACCTAGTTGCTTCTACCCATGCATGTATACACACAGGCCACGCCCACCTCCTCATCTCCCGTTCACTCAGCCCACTCCAACCTGCCCTCGCCACAGCTCCTCCTGCACCAGCTCCTCCTCACCCAGCTCCATGGTGTCATACACCTCCATGATGCAGACCCAGGCAGCACTTTTCAGTCCCTGACCACTCATTTGACCTCTGAGTAGGTCCCCAGGCTGCTGACCACTCCTTCATCTTGAGAGAGCCTCCTGCTTGGCTGCTGGGACATGGCATTTCCCTGCGTGGCCTCATCCAGTCTTCTCAGTGTCTTTGCTTGCTCTTCTCCCGCCTTTCCTCCTCCATGCTGGAGGTCCCATGGCTTAGTCTGTCTTTTCTATCGCCCCCATCATCTTGAATTATGACCTGTGTTCTAAACCAGTCAAATGCACAGAGCCACTCAAACCTTTCCTTGGGACTGCAGCCTTGTTTATTACGTGTCAGTTCAGATTTTATTCTAACACTTCCCATGGCCTTCCTTCCTCTCTCATTCTTTTTCACATCATTTTCCCTTGGATTCCAGCCACAAGGGCTTCCTTTCCACCTTCTAAAAAAGTACAAACATCTTTCCAATCTCAAAGACTTTACCCCACTGCTCTCTACACCCAGAAGCTTCCATGCTCCAGCCAGTTCTTTGTAGCGGTGACACCCCATCCTGCAGGCAACCTTCTCTGACCACACTGTGTACACTGGGTTGATGCCACCCCACTCCCCATTTCCCAATTCTTCTGCAGTAAAGAATCTCATTTGTATCCTTTGTAACACTTCGCAGTTCATGAGTGTTTTGTGTTTCCTATTGTGTGCCTACGCTGTGAGCTCTATGAGTACAAGCACCACAGGAGAGTGATGGTTCAACATTGTACATCCTAACCCTAGTAGTGCTTGCTGTTTACAGAATGAAGAAATGAATGAATGAAGTCACTGCAAGCTCACATGCTCCGATGTATAAACTGGAGGCTAGACACTCAGCTTTTCTTTTTAGTAGAGCCTACGAATGAAGTACAAGTAATAGCGCGCCTCAGACAGCCCCAAGCTGTGCAGTACCAGAAGAGATTTCAGCAGATGCTACACTCAAATGTATCATTGGTAGCAACTCCTTCCACACAGAGTTGCCGCCAAATCACTCAAGTCACTTGCTGAGATTAAATGCCTCAACTTTACATTTTCTAAAATACTGGTTTGAGAAAGAGAGAGGAACATTTCAATTTGCTGTTTACCCATCCATGTATTCATTGGTGATTCTTGTATGGGTCCTGCCCTGGGATTGAAGCCATGGCCTTGGCTTATCAGGATGACTCTCTAACCAACTGAGGTACCTGGCCTTGACAAATGCCAATTTTCTTTTTGTAAATTTTCCTCGGCTTCCTTACCATATTTGAAGAAAAGTACAAATTTCCACAGCTTCTTCTACAGGCTACTACAAATATCACTTCAATCTTTTTGTACTTATTCAGGGTCGGAATCACAACTCTATGTGCGACCCTTTTCTAAGGATTCTGTAGGAGGGAAGCTGCACAAGGACTGGATGGTTGTAGGAATGTTTACCATGTAACCGGGTTTGGAAAACAGGTTGGGCTGCCCCTAGCAACACTGCATGCAGCTGGCAGCTTCTGGGGCTCAGTGTGGAGATTCAGGAGAATGGGAGGCAATGGGAATCAGCAGTGTCTGCTATGGGAAGAGCAGTGGGGAGTGGGAGCAAAGATGCTCCAGCTCTGCCACAGGAACCCTCCTCAGAAAGAGCACCCAAGACTGCTCTAACTCTAGGTTTTACTGGAACTTTCTTTCTGTTACTTTGTTTGTTCTCAGCAAGATCAGTGTACCTGCGTGTGGCAACATTCTGACTGGTAGTCTGTGGCAGGCTAGGAAAGCAGCCTATTGAAATCTTCATGAAATCTACTTCTGATGTGACTCAGTAGAGTACAGGGTCCTTGTCTACGGAAAAGTGTTTGGGCTCCAACACAGGTCTGGTCCTGCGCTCTGAGGCTGCTCAAGGCTCCATCTGGGTCCACAGCAGTGCTGGCTGGTGAAGATTGCTGCTTGTCTGATCCTGACATGAGCCCTCCAATTATTTTTCTCAAAAGCTCAGTAATGTTTGGTACAGTACAGAAGGTCTTACAGAAACAAACAAGGAGAGTGTGCACAGTGAAGTCCTAATCTGTCACAGACGGACTTACTTCATTGTGCTTCATTTCTTCCGACATTAAATTTAATTCTTCAGTTAGCCTGTTTTTCTCCCCATTGAATTCTTCTTTCATGCCTGTCATTTTCTGTGTTATCTCATGCACTTTCCTCTGCAGCTCTGTTTCCCTCGAAGTCAAGGAGTTTACCTGAAATGGAATCATTCGTTAGAGCTTCTTTTGCTTGTCCGTGTTGACCAAACTAAACCCTGTGATACAACAGTCATGACCACTTCACTTGAGGCTCCAGTGAGAAAATGGACCATGTCTAACCCTCCCTTCACTCATCACTCAGCCAACATGCTCAGGTCCCACTGGTGAGCTTCCCTTTGCTTTGCAGCAAGGATTCAAGAAAAGACAGCAAAAGGGAATGAATGGCAAGGAAAGATAACATTACTCAGTATCACAACCCTGCATGCAGGCATGAATTTGAATTCAACTGAAACATCAGAGAATATGGGATGAGGCAGCCTGTTAGGTTTTTCTCATTTTTTGGATCTCTACTAACGCTCCAATGCCATACTAGGAGGCAAGACACATGGCTATGAGGAGTTAGAGCCAACTGACTCTACTGCTTGAATTTGTCCCTTCACATTGAAAGAGTGGGGTATAGTTTTTCTCATTATCTCCGCTGGAACTGCCACCTCTCCCAAGCCATCCAAAAGCTCAAAACTCTTAGAAATAGAGTTCTGTCTGATTGCATTTTTCTGGGCACAACTTTTTTCCTTTAACATTCGTGTAGTAAAAAACGGGATTGGAAGGAATCAGTTTCTCAGCTCAGTAAGCAAGCATGAATGGCAAATACTGATTTTCATGAGTAGATGAGCTACTTGATGGCAGACCTTCCCTTCAATCATCAGCGAACAAAACAGGAGGCTGCAGGAGGAGAAGGTGCAGGAGTGGGGCTGAAAGCACAGAGTCCCCAAGACACACACTGGGGGCCATGAGGGTTCTGTTGGTGACAATTGGATCACCATCGTTAATACTTCTTTCTCCTAGAGGCTATCAAGCTAGAACAAGGACAAAGGGGAGGCCTTCTGATCCTAACTAGTACCTGTTACACCCTCTACAGCAGTGGTTCTCTCCTGGGCATGGGGAGGCTACCATTCTGATGCATTGTGGGAGAGGGAAGTGTGATTAGAGCTAGGCACTGTGCATAACCCAGAGTTTTCCCCATGTTTAGGTACGACGTTGACAAGCTGGTCCAGTCCATAGAAGAATCTCGTGCAAATGACTACCAAAGCAAAGAAAGAGTCACAAGTACTGCAGGTAAGTCAATGTCCCCCATGTTCAACACCCCATAAACTTCATCAAGCCTTTACAGAGTTGGGTCCAAAATTGCAAATACCGTGCTGAAGGAAATACCACTCATCAGTGGTTTCCCTCCCTCCTGACAACACATGCAAATGTAGGAAAACCCACTTACCCTTTCAACATAGGATAGCTTTTCCATTTTTGTCGATTCAAGCTCTTTCTGCAGGTCCCTGTAGGAGTTCTGCAGCACTTTGTAGGTGTCCTGCAAAGCGTCATTTTTGGACTGCAGCCTTCGTACCTTCTGCTCCAGTTCCACAGTCAGACTCCCCACCTGTGCTGTTTGCTTCCTTGTAACTTGGGGCTCTCCTCCTCGCTGGGACAACTTAGAGACCTGCTGTTCTTGGTCCTGGATGTGCTGTTTTAAGAGATTGATCTCTTGCTCCCTCTTCTTGACTTTGTCTTTGCCATCTTGCACTTCTTGAATGAGGCCATTCACAGAAGATTGCAAAGTAAGGCAATGACTTCTGGCCTGGTCAAGGCCTTGCAGCAGCTGACACTTCTCCAGCTGCAGATATGCAATTTGGGCACTCAGACCTTGTTCTCTGGCCTTCCACATCCCATGGTCATCTCCCAAGGAGGGCCTTTTGTCCTTCAGGGCTTTCATTTGGGCTTCAAGCCTCTCCTGGACAAGTTTACATTCTTGTTTCACACGAACCATCTCTTGCTCTTTTGCTTGTGATAGATTGTCAAAGGAAGCTTTTAACCGCTCTAATTCACATATGCGCTCTTGCACTTTTTGTAATTCTTTGGTCAGTTTTTCTTTTTCTGAACCGAGATCTTTCAGACTTGAGGCCATCTCTTCTATCTTGGCTTTCGATTTCTCTACCTCTGCTTTGGAGCTCTGCGCCTCCCGATTCGCACGCTCGTGGGTTTTTTTGGCCTTTTTTAGTTCTTTTTCTAGTTGATCGACTTCCCCCTTCAACAACTCTGCTTGATGCTTAGTTTCCTGCAGTTTTGCTAAGACGAAGAATTGCTTCTTGTCATCGTCTTCTAGTTGGTCTTTCAGCTTCTTGATGCTCTTGCTCAGCTGCTGCACTCTCTGCACTGGGGAGCTCTGTTCTGGGAACTTCCTGGCTTGTGAGTCATCGCACAGAGCTGCCACCTCCTTCATCAGCTCTTTCAACTCTTTTTCCAGCATTTCTCCCGCAGCTTTGGACTCTTCTTGCATGTTCCGACTTTCTTCTTCCTTTGCCTCTAACAGGTGTACCAGTGAAGAGCGTAACGTGTCCAACTCCGTCATCTGACCCTGTTTTTCTTGCAGCTGCTGGATCAGATTTTCTTTTTCGGATCTGATCGTCATGAGGTCTAATTCTGAAGCTTTCAGTTGTTCCATCATTGATTCTATTTGTGATTTTAGTGTCTCCACCTCTGCTTTGGAATACTCAGCATGCAGAATTGTTGCCTCGTGCTTTTTTCTGGTCATCTGCAAGTGGCTTGCAAGATTCTCCTTCTTACTGTCAGTTCCTTTCATTTCCTCCAAGTGTTTCTTCTCGTCAGCCTCCATGCTGACCCTCAGGGTCTCCGTGTCATTTCTCATCAGGTGATCCTTGTCTTGGGGTGAGCTCAGCCTCATGGCGACCTCACCTTTTTGCATTCCTGCGGTCTCCAAGGATTTAGTGACAGTCAGGGCTTCTTGTTCAAGTTCGAGTAGCTTGTTCTGCAGGCTTTCAGATTCCCTTACAAGGGATTCTTTCTTGTGATTCACCTGTTCGATTTGGTGCTCCTGCTGATTTCTTCCCAAAGACAGGGCCTGTAAATCCTTTATCAAACTCTGCAGCTGCTCCTGGAGGTGGGCTTTCTCATCTTCCACCAGCATGACTGCCGCAGTCTTGGTGACTTTCTCCATCTCTGGGCTGAGGTCCTGCTGGACATTTCTGTCACAGGTCAGACGAAGATCCTGCTTGGATGTTTTGTCGTTGCTTTCAAAAGCACTCTCTTCTGACAAATCACAGCTGTCACTTCTGCCCTGGAGAGCCTGTGGTTGGAATATATAATGAGAGTGCATTTTATTTTTGAGGAAGAACCAGGAAAGATCCAATAGGCTTAATTATAGCGATGTACACACTGGCTTCTTGCCTCTGCCACAAACATTTTTTCAAAGGACATATTTCCTACCACCTTGTCCCCTCTCCATCCCAATGTCAACACAGTTAAACAAACATTCAGGAGGTATTCCATGTGGCAAGGCACTGGCAAGGTGTTTGTCATGAAGACAAACCCTCTAGTTGTGTGATCGTCCACACTGGCACACACTTAACATTCAAAGGGTTTTTTTCTCTCTAGAAATAGTCCAGGTAGCCTAAATATGAATTTTCCTTTGTGATTATCAGACATGAGGCTAACCAATTCCCCACAGAATGCTCCACTCCCACCTTTAGCAGTTCTGATATTCTTCAATAGGAGAAGGTGGTGAGGTGTCATGACCAGATTGGCAGCCCAAGGACTTAAGCCTGCACTTACTATCCTGGATTCTGAGAGAAACCATATGTCTGGACATCACCTTCCTGTCATCTGTCTAACAGGGGACAGCTGCTGTGACTACCCCTGCTGCCTCCTCACCACTTGCCTTTTGCATCCTACAATGGCAGATGGAGGGAATGAAGTCATGCTCCTCGACTCTACAGGTTTAGTAGTTTAGCTGGTAGACTACAAGGACAAAGTCGTTAGTAACTAAGCGTTTCACATTCAATAAAGAAAGGGAGTTCTTTTTATACAGCTGATCAAATCACAGATTTGTACCAGGGTAAATTGTAAGAAAATGATTCAGTAATCGGTAATAAGTTCTTACATTTGTTTCAGGACTCTAACTCTGTAACATAAAAAATAGCCAGAAAGGGCTAAGAGATGTTAACATTCCCATCACATTCCTATTCTTAAGCTCTAATGGAACATGTAAGTGCAATTTATTAACTCGCAAAGAATGAAAACATACAACATAGACATATTGAAGATAACTCTTCTGACTCCATAATATAATTTTGTCTAGGAAACTTTAAAAAAGATCTTTAGAAATGTCCCATAGTAGAGTGTTTAAATGTAGTCACTGTAGAAATTCAGCTCCCCCCAAAATTCTGGTTTGTATCTTTTAAGAAAATTTAGAATATACTTTATGTCCTTGAAAACCTATTCCCTCTACCAAGGAATTATTCACTTCACCCTGCTGCTGAGAAGCGAGAAGACTGCTTCAATGAGCTTCATTTGTCACCAAGGAATCATTAGGTGTTAGCAGCTCCCTGAGACTCTCCTATTCAGAGTGCAAGTCTTGGTAACGCTGGTCTTTGTTATTTCACTTGACATTAGTTGATGTTTATGCTTTACATCTTCAACTTGCTTAGTAAGCTCAGAAACTTTCAAACACGTGCTTTCCGTTTCCCTCTTATGTTTCTGATCCGACAAGTCGGCTTTCTGCTGGAATTCTATCTGAGCTTTTTTCTGGGTCTCCACCTCCACTGTCTTGCCATGGAAGACATTACAAAGTTTCGTCATCTCCGCACTTAGGCTTCTTCCTTCCATCTCCTGTGTGCTCACTCTCTCCTTGTATTCATTGCTTCTTCTTTGTTGTGTCTGGAGACACATTTCCAATTAATTGATTTTACTCAGCAAGATTTCATTCTCTTATTCCATCTGCTTTATGAGTTTCATTTTCACTTTTCCAGTGAGAAAAGAGAGTTTTCTCTTCTTTCCATTCATCAGACTGCTCCTTTTTTTTTTTTTTAAATCTCCAAAATACCCAATACAGCTTTGGACTCTCGGTTTTGCTGAACTTTTCACTCACTTGTTCAATGTGATGCTCCCTTTCCTGGAAAAGGGCTCGAGAACCATCACGCTGCTTTTCCAGATCAGCCAAGGCAAGCTTCAGTTTCTCTGAAGTCAAGGAATTCTCTTGCTGATTGATTTTTTCTTGGAGATCTCTTAACATGGTTTCTTGAGAAGCATTCTTAGCTATGAAAAATAATAACAAGCATTGTGAATGTCTGAAATATTCATTTCATAAGAATTCTACACTGAAAAAGAAAATCTAAACACACTAACAACTCCTCAGCCCTGTAAAAGTTGGCATTATTGTCCAGACAACTCCTGCAAAGTAGATCACCAGACAATCATTTAAGCTTCCAAAAAGACCGTCAGAAACATGGTGCTTTTAGGCGTGCTAACGCATTTGTTCATCTTCTCTGTAGGCAGCTTAAGAAAGTGTTGTTGTATAAAATACCCAGAGATTATGTTTCTAAGCAGTTGAAACTTTTTCTTCTGTGTTTGTGTACATGTGGACAGGAATAGCTGTTGTATTGTGCTTCCCAGATGTTGCATGTTTGACAAATGGAAGGCAAGACCCTCCACCAGCAAAAAGGTCACAACTCACTTTATTGTCTGTGATATTCACTTTATTGCCCTGGTTGGAACAGAGCCTGCACTATCTCTGAGGTGTGCCTGTAGTTTTCACCTCTTATGAAATAATTATTCAGCCGTGGCCTGTGTAGCACAGTGGGTTGAGTGCAGGCTGTGAACGAAGGGTCTCGATTCGATTCCCACTCAGAGCACATGCCTGAGTTGTGGGCCAGTTCCCCAGTGGGGGCCACCTGAGAGGCAACCACACATTGATGTTTCTCTCCCTATCTTTCTCCCTCCCTTCCTTTTTCACTTAAAAAAAAAAATCTTAACAAAAAAGAATCCTTGAGAGAGAGAAAACTGTGGCAAAAGCAACACTGAAGTGGAAATATTCTCTTCACTGGGGAGTAATTCTGATTTCCCAGAATAAATGTGTAATTGCTCTGCCATTTTCTCCACCATCCATGGGTTCTGTACTGAAGAGGAAAAGATACTTTACATCAGGACCTCTCAAGGCCTCTATACGTGTATCACCCACGTCCCACCTCCTTACAGTAAAACTGGTATCTACGAAACCAAGAATTATCTGGGAGCTTTTTCAAACTTTGTTACCACCTTGTTTTCTGCCCAGAAACACACCTGTACCCCCTGGCTCCACCCAGTTGAAAATATCCTAAATGCTTTCACTCAACAGTGATAGGCATCCTTCCAACTCCCCAAATAAATTGAGGGAGAATAGAAGTTGAGAAGCTCCACAGCACATGATAGAGGCAGCATGTATTCTAAATGAAGGGGTGACAATAAGTGGAAACCAGCTCCTGTTTTAACCCACTAATCTCAGTCCACCTACTGAGCAATGGCTCTCCACAGGCCACAAGGGCTATCAGTCTCCTCTGCTTAGGAGGTCCTGAGACAATGACCCTGGTTGCTAACAATGGAAAATACCCAAAAGTTTCACTTTTCTTTCAAGAAAGACCGACATTTCTACCTACTAGAATGGAAAAATGGAAAGCTGTCTGGGGGACATGGGAATTTCAAAAAGAAAACAGTCACAGAGAAATGTGACCCATAATTCCATGATCCACAGGGTCAGGCTCAGAGAAATCCTGGATGTGCACATACCCAAGCTGAGAAAAATAAATGTAACAAGAAGACATACGGTGCACCTAAAAATGGGTAACGAACGGCAGATTTATTTGGTGTGCATAGCATGATTCTGTCACTCTACAGTAAGGATAATATCATTCAGTGAAGGAAGTCATCAAAAATTGATGGTCGTTAAGGGCTGGGACAACACACACTTCATGTCGGGAGTTTCCATGGTAAGGGAAAGAGTGAGGAGATGAGCTGTCTCAGTGTCACTGATAAACACACTGGGGATAGACAATAGCACTCTGGGGAGATAGGCAGTGCTGACAATTTCCTTTTGTGTGGTAAAAAATGTACCCCTCCAGTTTCTAAGTGGTGAAAAGCAAGCATTTGGGTGCTCTATGTATTTCTAATTAAAAAAAAAAAAAGTGTCCAACTATCAGTCTGAAAACAAAAAGGTGGAAGAGAGAAACTTTCTCCACATCCACTGCAGACACCTTTCTGGGAGACTAGATGGAAAACTTCAAACTTTCTAATGGCATCCACCCTCCTCCACACAGTAGCTTAGGAAATCACTCCATATCACCAACTTTTCCTTACCCCTCATTTCCTCTGCCAAATTCTGGATCTGACTCAAACACTGCTTGGTCTTCTTCAGTTCTTCCTGCAGGTGGCAGACTTCTCTGGCACTTTGCTCAGACTGACTCTTCAGAAAGCTGTTTTCCTTCTTCATTTCCTAAAGCACAAGTTTACTGGGTTATACTCAAAACCAATGCTCCAGCAAACTATGACTTCTGCCTCAGTAAGAGTCCCTAATGGAACCGGTGGTGTATCTCATGGGGGAAGATTCACACCTTCCCTTTGAGTACTTTATACAATTAGAGATTCTAACTTAAACCAAATGATTTTATTAACAGAAGTTAAAACAAAACCCCAAACCCAAATCTGATGGCAATTGTTTTGGTTTGAGAACATTACTTGTTAAAACTTTCTGGTTGTCTTGACGCTTATTAAAGAGCTCACTCACATGGAAAATCTTGTGGAAATGGTCCCCAAGGACATAAGCTCCAAGTTCTTATCACACCTGAATGATCAACTATATCTTTGCAAAGTCTGATGTGCTAAGGAACAACATATATTCACAGGAAATTGTTTCCTTCTCACTTGAATACCATCTTAAGGTTCACTGTTATAGAGATGTCTTTATGAGTAAATTACCTTGCGTAAGTGTTTATCAAAAAATCTGCAATGAGCCATTAGCTGCAATGAGCATTATAAAAATCGTAATATAAGAAAGACAGAGTCTCTGCCCTCTGGAAGAAGTGATACCCATCACTTGGTAACACGGGCAAGTGCTGTTTACCCAACAGGGGTTGTGAGTCCTGGGAAACTAGGCTGCAGCACAGAAGCAAGAATTCATTCTACAGGGAGGAGCTGAAGCTTTCACGGGGAGAACAGAGTCTCTGGGAAGCTGATCAAATGAAGTGTCCATGCACCAAAGTGCAAATAAAGTAGCAGAGATGCAGATGCACCCCCAGTGTATTACCTAGGGTGAAATGTATAAATTTCTGAACCTTAAAACCAGTAATGTTTGTATGCTACATAAAAGTGCTAGTGCTTATTAAGCACAGAAGACACAAACTATCATAAATCCTCTCTTTCCTCAACTGCTTTCCCAACATTCAGTGATGTTGTACTGATAAATATCTGACCTTATATGATATACATCCATTTGGAACACAGAGAATGCACATATATGGAAAGAACTCATGGCCTGACATCCTTGGTGTGGAACGTTCATAAGGCTAAGTTTAAAACACACACACAACACATGCTTAAAACATAACCCTGTGAGAAGCAAGGGAGAATGTTTAATCTTAAAGAATCAATGAGATAGAAACTCTAAACCTTCTTCCTACCATGCCTTATGCATCTCATCCATCCGGCTGTTCCTGAGTTATATCCTTTATAATAAGCTGGTGATTGTAGTAGCAAGATGGTGGTGAGTTCAGTGGGAGAGGATTGCATCCCCTCCTGTACATGGGTGAAACACCTAGCCCATCTTCTGAGAAACAGAGTGAACAGCCAACAGTACCCCAGCATATATGAAGATTGGAGATCAAAAACTGTAGAGGACAGTGAACAATCAGATGAGTAGGTGGGTGCTACGTACACAAGGACACCTGCTGAAAGAGGAAACACTTTAACAAAGGAACCAGCAACAGATAACAACATAAGAAGGTGAAGGATGGAGTAGAAGCCACAATAACTCAACCCAGTACCTATCTGGAAATACAACTAAGTGGTGGAGAAAATGCTCAAAACAAATAGCTGAACAAGAAGAAGAGAGAATCCTCAAAACCTTGTACCCATGGAAGAACCAGCTTCAACACAACTTGACCACAACTGCACAAGAGAATGCAAGAGCTGGCAGACCCACACTTAAGGTTAAGGAGTGACACTTACCTGACCAGCTGGAAGGAAGGACCCACCAAAGGAAGACCCAACAATAATCAAATCTAAGGATATCCAGACTACCAACATAAAAAACATCCCAAGAACAGAGAGCTCAGGAGATCAAGGAGACTGCACCGCTTGTCTTCTACCATAGAAATTCACACCATAAACCCAGGGAGTCAGAACAGATCATTTAAGAAGTAGAGGCTAACAAGAAGAGTCTCAGAAACAATGGCAAGATGAACAAACAATCCCCAAATGAAAGGAAAGGAGGAAGCCTCAGAAAGAATGCTAAACAAAATAGAGGCACGTCAACTATCAGATATTGAGTTCAAGGGAACTCTTATAGGGATGCTCCAAGAGCTCACAGAGAATTACCAAAAATCAGAAGGAAACTACAATGAACTCATTACGAACTACATTGACATGAAAAAGGAATTAGAAACTATCAATGAGGGCTGAGAGGAAATGCAGAATACAATTTCTGAACTGAAGAATGCAGTAGAAGGAATCCAAAGCAGGCTCAATGAAGCAGAGGACTGGAATAGTGAGCATGAGGACGAGGCAGGAAAAAAAAAAAAAACAGCCAGAATGAGCAAGGAAAGGAAAAGAATCTAAGAAAGAATGAAAAGGGGTTAAGGGAAATGAAGGGCAACATGAAATGTAATGATATCTGTATAATAGGGATACCAGAAAAAGAAGTAGAACAGCAAGGGATAGAAAACCTGTTTGAAAAAGGAATGATGGAAAACTTCCCTAATTTGATGAGAGAGAAAGTCATACTAATTCAGGAAACACAGAGAGTCCCAATCAAGCAGAACCCAAAGAGGCCCACTTCAAGACACATCATAATTAAAATGGCAAAATTCCAAGATAAAGAGAGAATCTTAAAGGCAGCAAGGGAAAACCAGAAAGTAACATACAAGGGAGCCCCAGTAAGACTAGCAGCTGACTTCCCAAAGGTACGGCTCCAAGCCAGAAGGGAATGGCAAGAAATATTCCAAGTTATGAGAACCAGAGGCCTGCAACCAAGACTACTTTATTCAGCAGGGCTCCCAATTAAAACGGATGGTCAAATAAGGAGCTTCCCAGACAAAACAAGCCTCAAAGAATATACCTCCTCCAAACCAGCTCTGCAAGAGTTGCTAAGGGTTTGCTTTAAGAACAGGAAGAAAAACACTGAAAGAGACAGGAACACAGCTACGAAAAAAGTGGCGATGAATAAGTACCTATCAATAATAACCTTCAATGTACATGGATTAAATGTCCCAATCAAAAGACACAGAATAGTGTGAAATGGACAAGAAAACATGACCCACAGATATGCTGCCCACAAGAGACCCACTTTAGAACAAGAGACCTACACAGATTGAAAGGGATGGGCTGGAAGCAAATATTCCAAGGAAATGGACAGGAAAAAAAAAGGCGGGGAAGCTATGCTCATATTAGACAACATAGACGTCCAAAAAAAGAGACAGAAAAAGAGACCCAGAAGGTCACTTCATAATACTGAAGGGAAGAATCCACCAAGAAGACATACACATTATAAATCTATATGCACCCAACATAGGAGCACCCAAGTACATAAAGAAAATCTGGGAGGACTTCAAGAACGATTCAAGCGAAATAAGCCAGGCAGTGAAAGACAAATACCATATGATCTCACCTTTAACAGGAACCTAATCAACAAAACAAACAAACAAGCATAATATAAACAATGACACTGAATTCGAGAACAGTCTGACAGTGACCAGAGGGGGAGGGGAGGGAATTTTAGGGGGAAAGGGGAATGGTTTAGAGCAACAAGTATAAAGGACGTATGGACAAAAACTATGGGGGGTGGAAATGGGAGGAAGGTGGGCAGGGCTGGGGTGGTGGGCTGGGAGCAGGGTAAAAGACAGAAAAATGTACAATATCAACAATTAAAAAATGCTGATTAAAAAAAAAGAACGATTTGACAACAACACAATTTTAGTAGGGGATTTTAACACCCCACTGTCAAAAATGGACAAATCTTCCAAACAAAATATCAACAAAGATATTGTGGCATTGAACAATGCTCTAGATGAAATGGACTTAACTGATTCATAGAGAGAGCCTTTCATCCTGAACATGCAAAAATACACATTCTTTTCAAATGCACATGGAACCTTTGCAAAGATAGACCACATGACAGGGCACAAAACAAGCCTCAAGAAATTCAAGAAAATGGAAATCATATTAAGCATTTTCTCTGACTACAAGGGACTGAAACTAGGAACCAACCACAAGGAAAAAATCCCAAAACACTCAATCTCATGGAGATTAGAAAAGAAATCAAAAGGTTTCTGGAAAAAAACGCAAATGAACTCACAACAATCCCAGACTTATAGGACAGTGAAGGAGGTCCTGAGAGGGAAGTTCATAGCGATACCAGCCTACCTAAAAGGAACATTTCAAATAATCAACCCAACCCTACACTGACAAGAACTCTTGGAACAACAACAAAGACAGCCCAGAGCAAGTGGAAGGAATGAAATAACCAAGATTGGAGTAGAATTCAATGACAGTGACTGAAAGCACAATTCTAAAGATCAATGAATCCAGGAGCTGGTTCTTTGAAAAGATAGACAAAATTTTCTTTGAAAAGGTAGACAAAAAGATAGACAAAAGATAGACAAGCCTTTAAGCAGGCTCATCAAGAAAAAAAGAGAGAGGACTCAAATAAACACAATCAGAAATGAAAGAGGTGAGATTACAACTGATACCACAGAAATACAAAGGATTGTAAGAAATGACTATGAAGAACTACATGCCAAGACATTTGAAAACCCAGGTGAAATGCACAAAGTTCTAGAAAAATATAATCTTCCAAAACTCGGTGAAGAAGAAGCAGAAATCCTGAACAGACCAATAACAGCTGATGAAATTGAAACAGTAATCAAACATCTTCCGACACACAAACGTCCTGGACCAAACCGTTTTCCAGGAGAATTTTACAAAGCATTTAAGGGAAGGCTAACCCCCATACTCCACAGATTATTCCAAAAAATTCAAGAAGATGGAAGACTCCCTATTTCTTTTTTATGAAGCCACCATCATCCTAAAACCAAAACCAGATAAAGATATAACAAAAAAAGAAAACTTTAGGCCAATATCGCTCATGAACATAGATGCTAAAATCCTCAACAAAATTTTGGCAAACTGCATCCAGGAATATGTTTAAAAAATCATACACCGTGATCAAGTGGGATTCAACCTGGGGATGCAAGGATGATACAATATTCACAAATCAATAAACATAATACACCACATAAACAAAACAAAAGACAAAATCACATCACCAAACCAATAGATCTGAAAAAGCTTTTGATAAGGTACACCTCCCATTTATAATAAAAGCACTCAGCAAAGTGGGAAGAGTGAGAGAGCATTCCTCAACATAATAAAGGCCATATAGGAGAAACCTAGAGCCAACATCATACTCAAAGGACAAAACTTAGAACTTTCCCACTAAGATGAGGAACAAGACAAGCATGCCCGCTTTCACCACTCCTATTCAACACAGTATTGGAAGTCCTAGCTATAACAGTCAGTCAAGAAATAGAAATAAAAGGCATCCAAATTGGAAAGGAGGAAGCAAATCTGTCACTGTTTGCAGATGTCATGATAGTGTACATAGAAAACCCTATGGACTCCACCAAAAAACTACTCAACCTAATAAATGAATTTTGCAAAAGAGCTGGATACAAAGTCAATACTCAAAAATTAAAGGCATATTCCTACACTAACAATGAAATATGATAAACAGAAAGCAGGAAAAAAATCCCATTTCATATAGCAACCAGAAAAGTAAAGTACCTACGAATAAACCTAAGGAGGTAAAAGACCTGTACTCAGAAAACTATACAACACTGAAGAAAGAAATTAAGGAAGACACAAACAAAGGGACGTGTGTACCATGCTCATGGGTTGGAAGAATTAACATTAACAAAATGGCCATACTACCCAAAGCGATTTATAGATTCCATGCAATCCCTGCTAAAGTACCAATGACATATTTCACAGATATACAACAAACATTTCAAAAATTTATATAGAACCAAAAATGACCTCGAATAGCTGCAGCAATTTTGAGAAAGAAGAGCAAAGCAGGAGAGATCACAATGCCTGATATCAAACTGTATTACAAGGCCACTGTAATCAAAACAGCCCGCTTCTAGCATACAAACAGACACATAGACCAATGGAATAGAACATAGAGCCCAGAATAAAACCCAAGTCTCTACAGTCAACTCATATTTGACAAAGGGGGCACAAGCATAAAATGGAGTCAAAATAGGCTTTTCAACAAATAACGTTGGGAAATCTGGAGAGTTACGTGCAAAAACAAGAAACTCGATCAACAAATTCCACCATACATAAAAATAAATTCAAGGTGGATAAAAGACTTAAATATAAGTCGTGACACCATAAAAGTTCTAGAGGAAAACATTGGCAGGAAACTCTCAGAGAATCCACGCAACAACATCTTCACAGATATGTCCCCTAAAACAAAGGATGTAAAGGAAAGAATAAACAAATGGGACCTCATTACGTTAAACAGCTTCTGCATGGGCAAAGAAAATAGCATTAAAGTGAAAAGAGAAGCAAGTATATGGGAAAACCTAGTTCCCAAAAACAATGCTGCTTTATGGGAAAACAGCATTAAAGTGAAAAGAGAAGTAATTATATGGCAAAATGTATTTGGCAAAGATACCTTGGACAAAGGATCCATCTCCAAAATATATAAAGAACACATACGACTCCACTCCAGGAAGACAAAAAACCCATTTAAGGAATGGGTAAAAGACTGGAACAGACACTTCTCCAAGGAGGACATAGAGAGGACCCAGAGATATACGAAAGAATGCTCAGCATCACTAGCCATCACAGAGATGCAAATTAAAACCACAATGAGATACCACCTCACACCAGTCACAGTGGTCATCATAAACAAATTAACAAACAAACGTTGAAGAGGATGTGGACAAAAGGGAACCCTAGTACACTGTAGGTGGGAATGCAGATTGGTGCAGCCACTGTGGAAAACAGTATGGAATTTCCTCAGAAAACTAAAAATGAAACTGCCTTTTGACTCAGCACTTCCACTGCTTGCGATTATACCCCAAGAACACGGAAACACCAATCCAAAAGAACCTATGCACTCCAACATTCATAGCGACACAATTTACAATAGACAAGTGCTGGGAGCAACCTAAATACCCATCAGCAAATGGGTGGATCAGAAAACTATGGTACATCTACACAATGGAATTCTGTGCAGCAGACAGGAAGAAGGAGCTCCTCCTCTTTGTGACAGCGTGGATGGTACTGGAGAGCTTTATGCTAAGGAAGATAAGCCAGGCAGTGAGGGACAAATACCATATGATCTCACCTTTAACTGGAATATAATTGACAAAAGAGAACTGCAAACAAATATAACCAAAGACATTGAAATGAAGAACAATTTAACAATAGCTGGAGGGGAGGGGCAGGGGACAGTGGCGGAAAGGTTTCCAGGAATTACTATAAAGGACACATAGACAAAACCAAAGGGGAAGGTTGAAGGAGGGAAGGGAGGTGGTTTTGCCTGGGGTGGGAGGGTGGGGAGAAAATGCAGACAACTGGAACTGAACAACAATAAAGTAATACAAAAGAAAAAGAAACAAGGAGACCTCACCTCCCAAACCCTAGTGCACCATTAGAAAAGAGATGGACCTGATAGGGTGGTGTTGGCAAGCTGCCTTCAGTGATCATTCTGCTTATCATCAGCAGATGGGTACCAAAGTAGCAAAGTCAAGTTCAAGAAGAAGGAGGATGTGGCTAGGAGAAATTGCTTGAAAATTTCCTGGCAGCAGCTCTGTTGATGCATACATGTTCATTTCATCATCAAGAAAAGTCAGAGCCCATTGTAGTTCAACTCCTGTCTTTGTCCTAATCCTGCCTCCCTGCCATGTTGGCAAATTAAGACATCAATCAGAAAGGAAGGGCTGCTCCATCTGAACCCAAGACTGAGAGGTTGACCTTCACACAAGGCAGGGTTCCAGTGTGCAAAGAAGGATCATTAAGATACAACGATGTTATTGACTTACACCAGCATCACTAAACTACAGACACTACAGTCCCCTGGTGGCTCTTCAAACTCAGGACAATCACCATGCAGAGATCACAGACTTGAAAGGAAACACACTGAAAACACTCCAAAACGGGCAATGAGGCATTATTAGCATGTCTTCCCAAAACCTAAGAGCAGCAAGATCTGCATGATCAGTGCTAAGACCAGCTGAATGAGTTCAACATGAGAGAGAGTGACTAGAACTTAATAACCCAGGTTGACTTAGCATTCTTACTTTGCAACCTATCAAATATTTTCTTTCTCCAAAATTAATCAGATCAGTTGGCATCTACATCTGGAGGTGGCAAGAAAGCAGAGAAGGCATCATATGCAAAGCTGTGTGTGCCCTGGAAAGGGAAGGGACAACACCTGTTTAGGTGTCTGTTGGTCTCCATCTGCCTCTGTCCGTAACTAGAGACAATAACAGGAGTAGGAAGTGGAATGGAAAGGTTGACATGTCTTTCTCTATTCTGGCCTTAGCTCCATAAGGACAAATGAAGTGTTTCTAATGAAGAAATGTTCAGGCAATGCTGGGACACAGCACACCTCTAATGCTACAGCTATGACCATCTCGAGAACTTTAAAAGGCCAGAATTAGGAAAATGAACATCTGAAAATGGAGCTGTAGGCTGCCATCCGTGAGCAGGTAGTTATCTGCCAGGTCATGGCCACTTAAGACTTGATTGGGTAGCTCACTATTCACAACAAGTTAAGCACACAAGAAGACATTTTCCTAGTCATCTCTTGCATCCTGATGTGATTTGAAAAAGTGGGCACAAGTCTGGAAAAATGCAACAAAAGTCCCTATAAGCACAAGCCAGCATTAGAGTTTAGCAAGCTATTCCACCCAGATCAACTTCTGTTTAGGGGAGGCAAGGGAGGCATCCTTTCCTTGGGCCAGACAAAACAAATTTCAGCTCCTGTGTGCTATTTCACAATCAGATCTATGAATGAAGCTGAATATGTCCCCTGCTGGGGCTTAATCTGTGTGGTGTACAAGGGATGGAGCCAAAAGATGTGTTTTTCCCTTCCACCTCATCCTTCCTGCCTGCCAGACCGGGCTCCTTAGGGGACCTGGTAGAATACACACCCCTGTGCCTGGAAGATTTCTGAGCCTGTGCTGCACCAGTGTTTGCTGTCCAATGATGGTACATCATGGTGTAAGCCCAGTGTTCTGGGATTGGCAGCCAATGAAGGATGAGCAGTTTATCTCAACCCTCCATTCACTTTGATGCAAAATGTTAACTTTGCCCTTGATCAGGCTTCTAAATCCTGTTCCCACTACTGAAAATTTCTCATCATGAGTGCCACATGGTTTTGGGAACACGAACAAGGAGAATGTCAGTACAACTGTCACGTTATTTTGTCATGCAAAACCTAATAGCATGCTCAATTTGTTTGTACTTACTCATAGTAATAGAAAGAGACCCAGAGGAATAGAACAGGCAACCTTCTAAATGTGTCAAACGTCAAATTCTGTCTCTCTCTCACATGAATTGATGCTCGATATCACTAGCTATCAGAGAGATGCAAATTAAAACCACAATGAGATACCACTTCACACCAGTCAGAATGGCCATCATAAACAAAGCAACAAACAGCATGTGTTGGAGAGGTTGTGGAGAAAAGCGGACCCTAGTGCACTGTTGGTGGGAGTGCAGACTGGTACAACCACTATGGAAAACAGTATGGAATTTTGTAAGAAAACTAAAAATGAATCTACCTTTTGACCGAGCAATTCCACTGCTTGGATTATATCCTGAGAACCCTGAAACACCAATCCAAAAGAATTTATGCATCTCTATGTTCATAGCAGCACAATTTACAATCGCCAAGTGTTGGAAGCCACCTAGGTGCCCATCAGTAAATGAATGGATGAAAAAACTGTGGCACATTTACACAATGGAATTCTATGCTGCAGAAAGAAAGAAGGAGCTCCTACCCTTTGTGATAGCATGGATGGAACTGGAGAGCATTCTGCTAAGCAAAATAAGCCAGGCAGTGAAAGACAAATACCATATGATCTTACCATTAACAGGAACCTAATCAACAGAACAAACAAATAAGCATAATATAATCAAAGACACTGAAATTGAGAACGGGCTGACAGTCACCAGAGTGGGGAGGGGAGGGAATTTCAGGGGAAAAGGGGTAGGGTTTAGAGCAAAAAGTATAAAGGACACATGAACGAAAACAATGGGGGGTGGAAATGGGAGGGCGGTGGGGAGAGCTGGAGTGGTGGGCTGGGGTGGGAGTAAAAGACAGCAAACTCTACAAGAGCAATAATTAAAATAAAAATTAAAAAAAGAAAACAAAAAATTCTCTGTCTCCCAGCTCATCACCTGCTGTGCTATGGCTGACAGCAAACAGGTCACAAGAGTCATAAAGAGCACAGCAATGAGCAGGTGAACTACAGTGATATGCTGAGCACCAGAGTGCTGGCCAGCATTTAACTTAACCATCAATTCAGCTTTGGAAAGGAAGGGATATCATTCATCCCCATATGCAGATGAGGAGAGTCAGACTCAAGGGAAAGTCATTGTCCCAAGGTCCCCGAGCAGGTAGGGGACAGAAAAGCAAAGCTGTTTCAGATATCACTCAGTATAGAGCCACCAATATTTTCCTGTGAAGTTATGCTACCGCTCGAACTGGGTAAATCACTTTTCAGATCCCAATGCCAATTGAGAATGCAAGAGCCAGCTAAATCCTTTGAGTTCTTCCATCTTCTTCAAAGGAAGACACACATGCACACACAATTAAGACAGATACTAAGTGAATTCCCTGGCCCTGAGCTAGGTTCTTGCACATGACTGCCCTCATTGGACACAGAGATCAATGAAATACTCATGGAATTGCAACAAGGTGGGCACTGAACTCAGCAGAGTGAGTCCAGGGCAGACAGCTCCGCAACTGACCCACCAGACTCTCTGGGGATATACAACCTTCGGAATCACCTACAAGAGCATGCCTAGCCTGTTACTGTGCCTTGGCCAAGCAGACCCTTTGAAAAGTCTTTAAATGCTCCTAAGCAGGTGACTGCTTTTACAAAAGCTTCCACCAGGCAGCCAGGGGAGTTGCGGGACAGTCCTTGGATGAAAGGAAGGCTCACAGAGTGAAGAGCTCCGTGCTGGTCTGCTTCTGGATATGTTAGTCAAAGCATCTGTTGGTTGTTCTCCACTGGCCAAAAGGCAAACATTTGTTTTGTTGGAAGGAAACACTTCCATTTTAAAGTGTTCACGGAGGGAACCATCATCTGAGAGGAAGCTTCCTTCCACTTGGGTACCTGGAACTGTGGCCTCCTGTCTCCAATTTACGACCCCTCTGAGGCTGGCTTGTTGACAGTCACTGGTTTGCTACAGCAGATGCTCTGACTTTACAATAATGTTACACTCATCAAAGATGGGGGTTGAGTACTTTTCTACTCTCCTCACCTGCATGAATAACTGATCTGTGTAGAGCATTTTTATAAAGAGAATCATTACAGTCTAAAAAGTGACTGCCACATATTTCAAGAATACGTTGAAAGTTTTCTTTCCTGTGACTTCTTTGTAAATCCTCCCCTGAAGATATGTTTGTTGATCTTAGAGAAAGCGGAAGTGGGAAAGAGAAAGAGAAACATGGATTTGAGAGAAACACTTTGATCGGCTGCCTCCTCTGCAAGCCCCAACCAGGGATCGAACCTGCAACCTTTTGCTGTACTGATGATGCTCCAACCAGCTGAACCACCTGGCCAGGGCTTTCCTGTGACATATGATGGACAAGAAACTTTTACTCTTGTGCTGTGCTTCTTCATAGTACAGTGCTGATTGGTGGCTCTATCCAAATTGTTTCACTCTATTGAGTGTCCTTAAATGGCTCTTAATTAAGCTCTTTCTAACAAACTCCAGGCCACTAAACAGACTCAGACAGAAGCCAAATTAAAGTTACCAATAAAATCCTCTCAGTAGGAGCCACGTCGGGGTAGCCCTACAGCGACTCTGCAAAGACACTGTAACCATGCTCAACACACAGGCTAATGTTGACTTGTGAGGCTGGAGTCACATAACTTATAATTAGTTGATGTTTTCATAAGAATTTGAAAGCTAAATCTTCTTTATATGACATTTATTTTGACTCATTGAAATCACTGACTTTCCATCCAGATTTTAATATTTTGTGACTGAAAGGACAATTGTTGGGATGGGATTTACGTTCCACCCCTTGTGCCATCATGAATTTTGTTTCTTTACATTTAGAAAATCCATTGCTTTTTTACTTTCTTCCACATCCTAGGTGGTCTAAAACAATCTTCTATAACAAGAGTAGTATATCTTTCTATATACAAGTCATATTTTCCTATAATTGCTGTACAGAGTAATGACATCCGAGTAGAAAGGGGAAAAAAAGCACCATGGTCTATGTCATAGGTTCTATACCAAAAACTTCATAAGTAATTCTGGCAAATAAAATAGAAAATGATATGGTCAGGACAAGCTACTGAAAAACGGTGTAGAGCTTCTGCATCACTGCATCCTCAGCAGAAGCTAATAAATGCTCATCTCTGCTCCTCACTCACCTCACTGCTCCTCCTCAGCTCATTTTCCTTGGTCTGACTTGCCTGTAAGGCCTGTTGGGTTTGGCCCAAATGTTGCTTCAGCTCTTCCAATTCTCTTTCAACCTGGTGCTTTCCTGATGTGACCTACAGAGAGAAAAATAAGGGCAAGTTTAGTTGTCCATTGATTACTTTGTAAATCATCATGTCTTCTTCTATAATATAAGAGTCACTGAATAAAAAAACTGAGGCCCTTTGGTGGGTTGAGACTCTTGCTGTGAAAGACATGGGTCCGACTGCAGGCTTCTCAGTCAGAGTGCCATGATGTGACTGGCACGTTAAGATCCATCTGGCCGCTGGTTGTAAAGAGACGGAGGAAGAAGTGCAGAGCAGAGAGACAAGCTGGAGGCAAGAACAGTAACCCAGGTGGGACATGACATGGTCTCAGGCCCTACACAGCCATGGAGGTGGTGAAAGTAGTCACGTTCCGTGTAAAATAAAGACAGACGTAAAGCCAGGTGTGTTCTCAGAAGGGAGGTATGGAGCACATGAAGGGTTTCTGGGGTAGCTGAGGACACTCTACCCCAACACAGATAATGGATATAAGAGAGCATGCCCAATAATCATTTATCATTAAACACTTATTCTATAGACATGGTGTTTCATCACAAGAGTTTAAATGTGCAAGATTTCTGGGCCAGATGCAGGCGGAGGTAGATACACTTTGCTCTCTCTCACAACCGAAACAAAACAACAACAAATTTACAAGAAAAACCCACCAAAACTGCCACAAAATCAAACTGTATGGAAGTCAGACAACCAAGGAGTTAAAGAAGCAGCATTCATTCAGACTGCTAGGAGGGGTGGAGATGGGCAGCTGAGGTGGAGAAGACACGTGGTAAGGTGGCAGCTGGAGGACCAGAAAAGCAAGGTAGTGGCCAGGGGACCTAGGGGTCCCATATCTGTGTGTGGATAAACTGGAAGAAACATCTCAGGAGCCAGACAGACCTCTCAACCCTGAGTTCCAGAGCAGGGGAATGAACCCTTAAAACCTCTGACATTCAAACCTTTGGGGATGATTTTAGCACAGGAGACACTCCCAGCCTTACAGGAGAGTTTGTTACAGGTACCCACAGGGTCCCAGAATGCCCACAAGCCCAAACACAAAGGAATCGGCACCAAAAGGGCCCAACTGGCCTGTGGAAAGCAGGGGAGGTGGCTGAAAGCCAGCTGAGAGCCAAGAAAGCAGCATTGTTCCCTTTCGAAGAACAACCTGACTTACAGTGCCACAGTGCAGGGACGGGGTTGCCCTGCCCTGGTGAATACCTAAGGTTGGGCCCCTTAGAACAAAACAGCGTGCCGATATAAAAACGTTGGCCAAACTGAAAGAACAGATCAAAGGTCCAAAACTAGCATGAAGGGATGAAGAGATAACCAACCAGAGTTCAAAACACTGGTAACTGGCATGCTCACACAAATGGTTGAGCATGGTGGCCAAAAAGAGGAAGAGGTGAAAGCTATGCAAAGTGAAATAAAGGAGAATATAAAAGGACTAACATGACGGGAAGGACATTGGTACACCAATCAAAGTTTTGGAGCAAAAGGAAGAAGTAAACTTTCAACCAAAATAGAATGAAGAAACAAGAGTTCAAAAAATAAAAATGAGGAGAGGCATAGGAACCTCTGGGACACCTTCACACATTTCAACATTCGAATCATAGAGGTACCAGAAGGAGAAGAAGAAGAGCAAGAAACTGAGAACTTATTGGAAAAAATAATGAAGGAGAACTTCCTTAATCTGACAAAGGAAATAGACTTCCAGCAAGTCCACGAAACCCCATGAGTCCCAAAGAAGGGGAACCCAAAGAAGTACTCAACATGGCACATCATAATTACATTACCCAAGATCAAAGAGAAGGAGAGAATCTTAAAAGCAACAAGTTGAAAGGACACAGTAACCTACAAAGGAGTTCCCCTAAGATCATCAGCTGATTTCTGAAAAGAAACCTTGCAGGCAAGAAGTGGCTGGAAAGAGGAAGGACTTATATCCAAGATTATTCTCTTCAGCAGAGCTATGATTTAGAAGGCAAGCGTAGATAAAATGCTTCCCAGATAAGGTCCAGTTAAGGAGTTCATCACCACCAAGCCCTTATTATATGAAAGGTACAAGGGATTTATCTAAGAAAAAGAAGATGATCAAAATATGAACAGTAAAATGACAATAAAGTCACAACTATCAACGAGTGAACCTAAAAACAAAAGCAAAACGAACTAAGCAAACAACAAGAAGAGGAGCAGAATCACAGAAATGGGGATCACGTGGAGGGTTATCAGTGTGAATGGGTGGAGGAGAATGGGGGAACAGGTACAGGGAATAAGAAGCATAAATGGTAGGTACAAAATGGACAGGGGGAGGTTAAGAATAGTACAGGAAATGGAGAAGCCAAAGAACTTATACGCATGACCCATGGACATGAACTAAAGGGAGGGGGAATGCTAGAGGGAATGGGGGTGCCAGGTGCAGGTGGAAAAAGGGGAGAGAAATGGGCCAACTGTAATAGCTGAATCGATAGGATATTTTTTAAAAAAGTTTCAGTGTGCTATATGTAATGTACACACATACACCCATACACACATGGGCGTGCATGTAAATAAATAAAGGTAGACTCGGCTGAGTTGTAATGACTCACTTTGAGGTATGGGAGAAAAAGGAGAGTTGAAGATGACAGGTAGCACTTGGCCTGAGCAACGTGAAGACCACAGCGGACATTTCATGGGATGATGAGAAAGTTGAAGGGAGGAGCAAGACTGAACTAGCAGCTCGAGTTCCAGGACCGGCGACTGAAGAGTCAGATGCCTTTCAGAAATGCCGAGTGGAAATGTCAGACACACACTTGTGAGTCTCAAGTTCAGGACTGATGCCCTGGCCGGAGATATGAGCATGGCAGCCATCATCACAGAGAGAAAACCTAAAGCCACAAGCTGGATGACTCATTTTTGAAGTGAGTGCTAAACAAGCAAGCTGACATAATTTTCAGGGCTTGGACTGTTTTAGGGCATGATGGCTTGGGAGAGCTCCCACGTGGTGGTGATGTCCCCACCAGGTTCTTGGTCCAGGGATCTCACCAAGAAGCAGAATGTCAGAGAGCTCCACAGACCCTGGCATCTGAGAGCCTCACTCCTCACTCTCTCACTGTCCTCTTCTCCAATGAGAGAAGCCAGAGCCAGACAGCTTCCCTCTGTTCTCCTGTTCGAAAGTTAGGAGTGTGAGGCTGGAACATTTGTCCCTCCAAATCACCCAGGTCGGCTGTGGGACAGAACCAACGTGCCCAAGACAAGTAGGAGCACCTACTTTATCCAGCTCTGCCTGCAGGATGTTGCGAGCGTTCTTGGCCTCCTGCAGCTCCCGTGTGAGCCTGCCTTTCACCTGTGAGCTCTCTCTGTACAAGATTTGGAAGGCGCGCTGTTGACAGGAGAGCTCCTGGAAAGCAAAATACATACTCTCAGCACTGACGATGGTCCACAGGCAGGCTCCAGGGTGACACAGTTGTCCCATGGGATGTGTGATGGTGGAGCCGGAGACAACATGGAGCCTAGCTGACCATCCACTCCGTGATCAACGTCAGCAGTCTGAGCAGAGGTCCCAGTCACCCAGTCCTGGTCTCCAAGGGCCAGGACAGGACTCCACCTGTTGACCACACCACCACTCTGAAATCAGTCAACTCTGTTTGAAGTATCCAGGGGCAAAAGAGAGCACAGCTGAGCTACAGCTGTCACAGTTTAGCTGAGAAATCAAACGCACTCGAAAACGGAGTTTGAAATTTCAAATACCATACACCACTTCAGATTGACAATGATGCAAAATATATGTCAACAGTGAGCTTGGATAAATGCATAAGGACACCCAAGTAACATTTGCAGTCACTTTTCCTTTGAAAAGTGTGCTTGTGTATTTTTAGTAGTTATTGGGTTTGGTTTATTTCTCCTCTCACGCTATTGCTACACCAGGGGCTAGCAGCTTTGGCACTACTCATATTTTGGGCTGGGGACAATGCCTTTCTTTAACGGACTGTCCTGTATTATAGGATGTTTACCAGCATCTTGTCCCTTAGCCACTAAGTGCTAGTAGCCCCCCACTCCCCTATCCCAGTTGTGACAATAAATAAATGTCCTCAGATATTGCTAAAGATCCCCTGGGAAGAAAAAAATCACCCTTTGTCTCTGGCTGGAGGGACTCAGTTGGTTGGAACATCTTCCTATGAACCAAAGGGTCACAGGTTCAATTTCTGGGGTGGAGCACATGCCCCGGTTATGTGTTTGGTAAGCAGTTAGGGCAAAGGCAAGAAGCAACTAATCTGTGCTTCTCTGTCACATGGATGTTTCTCTCCTTTCTCTCCCTCTCTCTCTCCCTCACCCTCTCTGTATACCAATGGGCATGTCCTCCCATGAAGTTCAAACAAAATCAGCCCTGCTTGAAAACCACCACTCTAGACTATAAAACCCATGGTCCTAAGTTCCCCCCTTTCACCCAGGAACTAGCAGAATGCATGGTATCTCATTTGCTCCAGAAATAATAGCTGCCATCTTTCAATACTTGTTTTACCAGGGGGTCGTTCTCTAAGTGACGTAAGTGTCTAACTGCTAGCCTGTACGACCTGAAACTAATGGAATACTAAATGTCAACCAGAATGAAAGCAGAAAATTAATAAAAAAAATTCTGAAATGGATTTCTCCAGGAGGTAGAATGATTTCCTTCTGTGTAATTCTCTGCATCTTGCCAAATGGGTGTAAGTCGTTCTGTGAGACACACCATAAAGGAATGGACAGTTCAGTGCCTATGTGAGGCTGTGTGGGACCTAGACAAGCTCCAATCTACAGTCACTCTCATTGGAAGTCCGCAGACCCTCCACCCACAGGACACACTGTCAGGCCAACTTACCTCCTGCCGGCAGCTGTCCCTCCTGAGAAGCATCCTCAGCCCTAACCTTTCTGCCGTCTTCATTCCCCACTTACTTCATCGACTACTGTTCTAAAGTATTTGCCAGCCCACAGGCTTTCAAATCAGACAGAGAGTGGCATACAATTTCCTTCACAACAGAAATAGTTCAAAGGAAGAAATGGGACCTCTTCCTACTGTGAACAACAATCTCAAACAAACCGGAAAACATGGATGGAAAGGAACATTCTGACTGCTCGTTTCTTCTCCAATCAAAACCTGAAAGACTCAAAGTTTGAAGGGAAACACAGGGACCTTTTCCTCACCCAGCATTTCCCTAGTAGGACTTACCAAGTGATGACACGTGGTGGCTCCTCCTCTCTCACGAGGACACCGAGACACTGCAGACAAACGCCTCATGGACCTATGCACCTTACCTCTTGAAACTCTTTTCCTTTTAACTTGAGTTTCTGTTCCAGAGAACATCTGGAACTTTCTGTATTCTGTCGATAAAAGCTCAAATCTTCAGTCAATTTTTTCAGTTTTTGTTCCAATGCAGTATACTAACAACAAATAAAAATGCACAGTAGAAAACAAAGTGTCAAGGAAAGAATTCATATTTCCAACATTAGAAAAATTAGGCCCAAGTTCTGGTTCAATTTAGCATTGTGTTCTGACATTTTTATTTCATAAAATGATGGCTTTAAACTATTAGCCCTATAGGAAAACCACAATAATGATTTCAGTACACATAACGTTGCTATTTGGAAAACAGGAGCAAGAATGTAAAGGCTTAGACCATTGAAATACTTCCTAATGTGCACTATAAAAAAGACCTCAGTGCTTCAGAAGAAAGGTTCATTGAACGTTTCGCTGCATTGTTCACATGAAAATGCAGTGCTGGTCATGGAAGTTACAGGCTGCCAAATAATCAGAGGGTTCCCATTACTCTCAAGGGCTAGTCTGTTTGAGCATAATGCATTCTGTGACAAACTGTAAATACTGTAAGGCTTCTTTCCACAGTGATCTCGCTTTGCCATTTGAAATTTCTGGAGGTTCACAGTGCTGCAGAGAATATCACACCTGGTTTTTAACCAAGCTGTCATGAGCGACACCAAGACCCTTCTTTTGTCCTTTCACAGAGCCATTCTTCCTTAAAATTGTCCTTTAAACATGAACTACATCAAAATTGAGGATGCTCTTGTCAAACTAAATGGAGCCAAGTGGTCTGAAATCTTCCAGTGCTGAAACCCATTCCTCTCTCTTCCCCGTGGTGCCCACATCCTGAAACGGCACCCAGAAAACAACTCGAAAAACCCAGGGAGGAGTCAGGGCTGGTCCTGAGGGTGGGAGCGAACTGCCTGGTCCAGAACGAAATGCACCCCAATTGGGCAAATCCCTCTACTAATGTATTCTCCTGAGACTCATCATAGTCCCATTTAGAACTATTACAAATAGTAGGAATGGAACAGAAAATTCACTGGAAAAGAGAACACTATGTAATACCTTGCCAGAATACCAGTCAAACACCAATCATTAACTCAGCAAAGATTAAAAGATCAAGGCTGGTCATAAATGACTACACGGTTATACAAATATCAGAAATTTAAAAATGTCAATTTCAAAACATAAAATATTAACCCAGTGGTTCAAATTAATATCCATTGCCTTGGATATTAAGACACCTTTGTCATTATCCTTCATTTTCTTGAATTTCAAATCACCAAGGAAAAGTAGTACAACAAATGCTTTATAATAGGCATGAATGCAGTAAACATTGATTGTATGCCTGCTAGATGTCCAACAATGTGCTAGGTACTGGGGATACAGCAGTAAAGAATTCAGATGAAAGTCAGTGCCCACTAAGACTAGAATTTTGGGTGTCAGCCAATGTGAGGGGGAAAACCCCACAGGTGGTGTGGTAGATGACTGAGCTCTTTGCTCCCTCTGCTGGCCCCTTTTCAAACTGCAAGTTATTCCTTGAAAGGATCTCAGAATCAACAATTTTGTTCTTCCTAGAAACAGTGGGTTAAGCAAGAGCTTTCAAGAGGTTCTATTTATACTTGATTTAAAGTTTTAGTAGACGCAGCTGCCACCATCAGGGACACGGACAAATGCTAAATGTTTGCAACCAAAGAAAAGAAAGGGGTAAACAATGAGGGATGGAAGTTAAAAAACAGGATTCTGTGGTTGTATTGCCTCAGGTAGAATCTTGAAATTGTCATTTTGAGTGTGTCCCCTTGGGTGAGTTGCTCAATCTGTCTGCCTCAATTTCCTCCTCCATTTAAAGATAGTAATAGGGGGGAGAGAAGATGGCGGCATAGTAGGAGAGAGCAGATTCCACTTCTCTCTACACACGGGAGAAAAACCTGGCCGATCTATGGAAGAACAGAGTAGACAAGGAACAGTAACACAGCATATTTGAGAATAAGAGATCGAAAATTGTAGTGGACATTGAAAAACCAGTCGGTAAGGAGAGTACTTCAGAACAATAGAAGCCTGGAGAGCAGGGCAGCTGAGGTCCCAGCCCAACGCTCAGCTAAGCCTGCCCCAGGGCTCTAGAGAGGGAGCTGGGTCAGCCACTGCAACTGGCTGGGAGATCTTAGGGGCCACTGAGCGACTGCAGGCCTAGCGAAAGTGGTTGCCCCATGCCAGGTCACTGAGCGACTTTGAACTGAGTTTTCGTGGCAACAGAGAGCTCAGCAATCATAATCACCCTGTCTGCAGACCGAGGTGCATGTGAAGTGAGACGACTGCATGAAAATAGACACCCACACAGGAACACACACGGTCGCGGAATCATAGGCACTCAAGAAAGCATAGGCGTTGGCCACGGGAGACAGCTGTGGGATCATAGTCGCCAGTGCACGGGCGGGTGCGCGAACCCAGACAGCTTAGGGCCATAGGTGCAGGCATGAGATGGCTATGGGAGCATAGGCCCCAACCCACCACAGAAAGCTGCACAGGCGCCAACGCAGGCGGCTGCACGCGACCAGAGAACCAAGCTCACACCCATAAAATTGGAGAAGTGTGTGCACACCAGGAGGCTCAGAACACAGGCTGGAAGCCCTGGGGGGAGTGGCGCCGTTCTAACTTTGGCGACCGTATTAACTCTGGGGACCGTAGCACAATGATGACTAAGTACTGAACACAGAGCAAAGCAATACGATCACCCCTTGGCCATTGCAGCCAGCAAGACCAGAAGAACCAGCTCAGCAAGTTTGAAAACAACAAGAGTTTTTGTTTGTTTGTTTGTTTTTGTTTTTGTTTCTTTTTTCTTTTCTTTTCGGTTTTGGTTTGGGGTTTCTTTTCTTTTCCTTTTTTGTTTGTTTGTTTGTTTGTTTTTTGTTTCGCTTTTTTTTCCGTTTGTGTGCCTGTCAATATAATTGTTTTTACTTACTACTTCTTTATTATTTTTATCTTCTTTTTTACTCCCCAACTCCTTTTGCCTCTCTTTACTTCTTTCTTGTTTTATTCCCTCTTCCTTTCTTTCCAATTTTATCTCTTCTACCTTCCTCTTTTTTCTTCTTTCTTCTTCTTTCATTTTTCCCCACTCTTCTCTTCTTAAATACCCACAAGGGAGACAAAAAACAAACAAACCTTGAACTGTGAGAAAAAACAGAGCTGGTCCCAAAAAGAGGGTATCCCAGCTGATGAGACAGTGGAAGCTGTGAACAACAGGCTATACAAAGGAGAATCCACCACTGAATCTCACAGGTATTCTACCACAGAAGGTCACACCACAAACCCAGGGAGCCAGAAAAGATCAATTTAAGAAGTTGAGGCTAACAACAAGAGTCTTACAAACAATGAGAAGACAAAGAAACAATTTCCAAAGGAAAGGAAAGGAGGAAGCTCCAGAAAGAATACTAAATGAAACGGAGGCAACTCAACTATCAGATATTGAGTTCAAAGCAATGGTTGTCAGGAAGCTCCATGAGCTCTCAATGAGCTACCAGAAACTACAGGGAAGATATGATGAACTCACTGCAAACTATATCAACATGAAAAAGGAAATAGAAACTATCAACAAGGGCCAAGAGGAAATGAAGAAAACAGTTTCTGAACTGAAGAACATGGTAGAAGGAATGAAAAGAAGAATCAATGAAGCAGAAGATCGGATCAGTGAGTTGGAGGACAAAATAGAAAAAAACACCCAGAATGAGCAAGATAAGGAAAAGAAGCTCAGAAAGAATGAAGAGCCTTTAAGAGAAATCCAAGACAACATGAAATAAAATAATATCTGTATAATAGGGATACCAGAAGGAGAAGAAGAGCAAGGGATAGAAAACCTATTTGAAAAAGTAATGATGGAAAACTTCCCTAATTTGGTGAGAGAAAAAGCCACACAAATTCAGGAAACACAGAGAGTCCCAATCAAGAGGAACCCAAAGAGGCCCACTTCCAGACACATCATAATTAAAATGGCAAAATTCCAAGACAAAGAGAGAACCTTAAAGGCAGCAAGGGAAAAAAAAAGAACTAACATACAAGGGAGCCCCAGTAAGACTAGCAGCTGACTTCCCAAAGGTAAGGCTCCAAGCCAGGAGAGAATGGCAAGAAATATTCCAAGCAATGAGAACCAAAGGCCTGCAACCAAGACTACTTTATCCAGCAAGGCTTTCAATCAAGATAGAAGGCCAATTAAGGAATTTTCCAGACAAAAGAAATCTAAAAGAATACACCTCTACCAAACCAATTCTGCAAGAGATACTAAAGGGACTGCTTTAAGGGACGAAAGGAAAAGACAGAGAGAGAAAGAAAGAGAGGAACACAGGTACAAAAATGGCATTAAATAAATACCTATCAGTAATAACCTTAAATGTAAATGGATTAAATGCTACAATCAAAAGACATAGAATAGCTGAATGGATAAGAAAGCATGACCCACACATATGCTGCCTACAAGAGACCATGTCAGGACAAAAGACCTGCACAGACTCAAAGTGAAGGGCTGGAAACAACTTCTCCAAGCAAGTGGACAGGAAAAAAAAAGCTGGGGGAGCAATACTCATATCAGACAAAATAGACTTCAAAAGAAGAGCCATAAAGAGAGACCCAGAAGGTCACTTCATAATACTCAAGGGAAGAATCCATCAGGAAGACATAAACATTGTAAATATATATTCACCCAATGGAGGAGAACCTAAATACATCAAGAAAATCTTAGAGGACTTCAAGAAAGATATTGACTGCAACACAATTCTAGTAGGGGATTTTAACACCCCACTATCAAAAATGGACAGATCTTCCGAACAAAATATCCACAAAGACATTTTGGCATTGGACACAACTCTAGAGGAAATGGACATAACTGATATCTATAGAGCCCTTCATCCCAAAGAAACTAAATACACTTCCTTTTCAAATGCACATGAAACATTTTCAAAGATACATCACATGATAGGATGCAAAACAAGCCTCAACAAACACAATAAAATTGAAATCATACCAAGAATTTTCTCTGACCACAAGGGACTGAAACTAGAAACCAACCCCAAGGGAAAAACTCCAAACTTCAAAATCATGAAGATTGAATAGCATGCTATTGAACAATGAATGGGTCAAGAATGAAATTAGGGAGGAAATCAAAAAGTTTCTGGAAACAAATGATAATGAGCTCACATAGACCCAAAATTTATGGGACACAGCAAAGCCAGTCCTAAGAGGGAAGTTTGTAGCGATACAGCCTACCTAAAAAAGATAGAAACATCTCAAACAAACAACCTAAGCCTACACCTACAGGAACTCGAGGATCAACAACAAAGACAGCCCAGAGCAAGTAGAAGGAAGGAAATAACCAAGATCAGAGTAGAATTAAATGACATAGAGACTAAAAGCACAATTCTAAAGATCAATGAATCCAGGAGCTGGTTTGTTGAAAACATCAACAAAATTGACAAGCCTTTAAGCAGGCTCATTAAGAAAAAAAGAGAGAGGACTCGAATAAACACAATCAGAAATGAAAGAGGAGAGATTACAACTGACACCGCAGAAATACAAAGAAGTGTAAGAAATTACTATGAAGAAGTGTATGCCAAGAAATTGGAAAACCTAGATGAAATGGACAGTTTCTAGAAAAATATCATCTTCCAAAACTCAGTGAAGAAGAAACAGAAAGCCTGAACAGACCAATAACAGCTGATGAAATGGAAGCAGTAATCAAAAAACTCCTGACACACAAAAGCCCTGGACCAGATGGTTTCACAGGAGAATTCTACAAAACATTTAAGGAAGAGCTAACCCCTATCCTTCACAGACTATTCCAAAACATTCAAAATGATGGAAGACTCCCAAACTCTTTTTAGGAAGCCAGCATCGATCTAATCCCAAAACCAGATAAAGACACAACAAAGAAGGAGAACTTCAGGCCAATATCTCTGATGAACATAAATGCTAAAATCCCCAACAAAACATAGGCAAACCACATCCAACAATATATTAAAAAGATCATACACCATGACCAAGTGGGATTCATCCCAGGGATGCAAGGATGGTTCAACATTCGCAAATCAGTAAATGTAATTCATCACATAAACAAAAGCAAAGACAAAAATCACATGGTCATATCAATAGATGCAGAAAAAGCATTTGATAAAGTACAACACCCATTTATGATAAAAACACTCAGCAAAGTGGGAATAGATGGAGCAGGCCTCAACATAATAAAGGCCATATATGAGAAACCTACAGCCAACATCATACTCAATGGGCACAAACTAAAATCTTTTCCACTAAGATCAGGAACAAGACAAGGTTGTCCACTTTCACCACTTCTGTTCAACATAGTATTGGAAGTCTTAGCCACAGCGATTAGACAAGAAAAGGAAATAAAAGGCATCCAACTCGGAAAGGAGGAAACAAAATTATCATTGTTTGCAGATGACATAATAGTGTACATAGAAAATCCTATAGACTCAGCCAAAAAACTGCTCGACCTAATAAATGAATTTGGCCAAACAGCCAGATACAAAGTCAATATCCAGAAATCAAAGGCATTTTTGTATACCAACAATAAAACAACAGAAGTGGAAATCAAGAAAAAAAATCCCATTTGTGATAGCAAAAAGAAAAATAAAGTACCTAGGAATAAACCTAACCAAGGAGGCAAAACCCCTGTATGCAGAAAACTACACGACACTGAAGAAAGAAATCAAGGAAGACACAAATAAATGGAAACACATACCGTGTTCATGGATCGGAAGAATTAACATCATCAAAATGTCCATACTTCCCAAAGCAATTTACAGATTCAATGCAATACCTATTAAAGAACCAATGGCATATTTCACAGACATAGAACAAACACTTCAAAAATTTCTATGGAACAATAAACGACCTAGAATAGCTGCAGCAATCTTGAGAAAGAAGAGCAAAGTAGGAGGGATCACAATACCTGATACCAAACTGTATTACAAGGTGACTGTAATCAAAACAGTCTGATATTGGCATAAAAACAGGCACCTGGACCAGTGGAATAGAATAGAAAGCCCAGAAATAAACCCAAGTCTCTAGAGTCAATTAATATTCGAAAAGGGGGCAGCAACATAAAATGGAGTAAAAATAGCCACTTCAACAAATGGTGTGGGAAGAACTGGAGAGCTATATTCAAAAAAAAAAAAAAAAAAAAAATGAAATTTGAGCACCAACTTACACCATACACAAAAATAAATTCAAGGTGGATAAAAGATTTAAATATAAGCCGTGACACCATTAAAGTCCTAGAAGACAATATTGGCAGGAAAATCTCAGATATTCCACGCAGCAACATTTTTACTGATATGTCCCCTAACGCAAGGAACATAAAGGAAAGAATAAACAAATGGGATCTCATCAAAATAAAAAGCTTCTGCACGGCCAAAGAAAACAGTATTAAAATAAAAAGAGAACCGATGGTGTGGGAAAACATATTTGCCAATGATACCTCAGACAAGGGTGTAATCTCCCAAATATACAAAGAACTTACACGACTCCACTCTAAGAAGACAAGCAACCCAATTAAAAAATGGGCAAAGGACTTGGGCAGACACTTCTCCAAGGAGGACATACAGAAGATCCAGAGACACATGAAAAGATGCTCGATATTGCTAGCTATCAGAGAGATGCAAATGAAAACCACAATGAGATACCACTTTGCACCAGTCAGAATGGGTGTCATAAACAAAGGAACAAACAGCAAGTGTTGGAGAGGTTGTGGAGCAAAGGAGACCCTAGTGCACTGTTGGTGACAGTGCAGACTGGTACAACCACTATGGAAAACAGTATGGAACTTTCTAAAAAAACTAAAAATGGATCTACCTTTTGACCGAGCAATTCCACTGCTTGGATTATATCCTAAGAACCTTTAAACACCAATCCAAAAGAACTTATGCATCCCTATGTTCATAGCAGCACAATTTACAATAGCCAAGTGTTGGAAGCCACCTGGGTGCCCATCAGTAAATGAATGGATCAAAAAACTGTGGCACATTTACACAATGGAATTCTATGCTGCAGAAAGAAAGAAGGAGCTCCTACCCTTTGTGACAGCATGGATGGAACTGGAGAGCATTATGCTAAGCAAAATAAGCCAGGCAGTGAAAGACAAATACCATATGATCTCACCTTTAACAGGAACCTAATCAACAAAACAAAGAAACAAGCAAAATATAACCAAAGACATTGAAATTGAGAACAGGCTGACAGTCACCAGAGTGGGGAGGGGAGGGAATTTCAGGGGAAAAGAGGAAGGGTTTACAGGAACAAGTATAAAGGACACATGGACAAAAACTATGGGGGGAGCAAATGGGAGGGAGGTGGAGAGGGCTGGGGTGGCGGGCTGGGGTGGGAATAAAAGACAGAAAGCTGTACAAGATCATCAATTAAAATAAAACATAAGAATGGAAGAAAAAAAGTTTTAAAGATGACATCCACATATTGCGGATGCACAATGACGTCGGAGTAGCTGACCACTAGATGTCATGATGTGCCATAACATTCTAAATGAGCACCCAGGGCTCAAGTCCCTGAATATCTGCAGCACAGGACCCTGACACTCAGCGTTCTGGGCGTGAGGCTGTCACCTGTACACTGTGGGTGGTGAACTCCAGGCTTCCACAAGCCCTAAGACTTTGTTTCTATGTGAATTCATCAGCTCTGTGTCCAACGTTGCTCGTAAATGCTTGGGAAAGAAGCATACCGGACACAGCAGATGTTCATGAAGAATATGGCATTGATTTTGGTTCAGTGAGCTCCATTTCACTTAGCAGGTGATTCTAATGGTAGTTCAGGGAAGAGCATAAACAGCCCACAAGTTGACATCAGCAACAGATTTGACCAGGCCATATTGTCCTTACAGGCAAGACAGGGAAAGGTAGACTGAATTTTTAGTTAGGTGGATTGTAGCTCAGGGACAAATGAAATCCATAAAGCACTGAATGAACAAGTTTGAAGAACCTGGAGGGATGACTAAGAAAGAAAGCAGAGCTGTGGCCTCAGCACTCAGCACCATCTTACTCAAATATCAGGATTCATGATGCAGTCAGAAGAGACTTCAGCAGGCATGTAAGCTAGAACAAAGTCTCAGAGTTCTTGTCACGTCAAACCGACAACACAGAATGTGAAAGGGTAAGTGTGATTCTTATCCAGGGGAAAGACTGAGCTAGTGGGAATGCAACTGAGAATGAGCTTAGTGGACAAAGAGCTCAGTGTAACAGTAACTACTAATATCAGTATAAGTTCATCTGTCCCAAGCACTATGTTAAACCTTCATGGAAATTCCTGCAATCTCTACAACAATCCTATGACACAGGCTTCATTAACATCATTTTATTGATTAGGCAACTGAGGCTCAGAACAACATACAAGTGGGATGTAGCTCTAAGGAACAATACAACTGGGATGTGGGAGAGCCAGAACTCAAATCCAAGTCTTTCTAACTTGCTAAACCAACTCGGACGGCACAAGATGATACATATATTGATGAAGGCCGGCCACGGTCCCTTTGACCGCCCCCCACCCCACTGCACCCTTATCCATCTGATTGGTCCTTCTCAAGAACTGCTCTGTGCAAAGCACTTCACTAGCAGAATGTCTGAAAATGAACCCCCACTACCACATCCAGAGAGACAAAATGGATGTGCATTTCCCTACACCTCCCATCAAGAACAACTAGAAACTCTAGCCATTACATCAAAACAGGCATAAGAAAGCTCTAAAAGGAGAGAAGACTGATTGACTGCAGACTTCTGGCCCAGGGGGAACACTTCACTGATACTAATAATACCCTGAGGCAGTACCTTCCAGGAAAGCCCAGGAAAGCAAGACATTCTCAGAAAAAGGAATACTAAGGCAATCTGTGGCCCACAGAAGTGTTAAGGGAAGTTTTCTAAATAGGAAATGCTGAAAGGAAGAAGTTGGAAAGGAACTGGGAAAGAAGAGGAAGGGAGTATATATCAATATAATAGGCATTCCTTCCCTTCTTCAGTTGACAGTTGAAGCAAAAGTGAAAATGATGTCTGATATGATTCCACATATATGTAGAGAAATACTTAAAATTCCATTAGAAATAGAGAAAGATAACGAATGAATAGACAAGTAAATTTTCTATACTTTGTTAGAGCTGGTAGAATGACAACACCAATAGACTGTGATAAACTGTGTGTACTCATGATGGAATGTCTAGAAAATCACTGGAAAGGCTCTCCAAAAAGTACATTCAGAAACACTATAGCTAAACAATAATGGAATTTCTAAATACGTGCAACTAACCCTCAGGAAAGCAGGAAGAAAACAGATGGAAAGAAAAGAAATAGGAAACAAAAAATAAGATGGCAGACTTAAGCATGAACTATCAATGATTACATTAAGTGCAAATAGTCTAAATTCACTAATGAAAAGAAAGATGGTCAAAGAGTGGATTAAAAATATACCCAAATGTAGGCTGTCTACATCAAACTCATTTCAAGTATAATAATATAAATAGGCTGATAGTAAAAAGACAGAAAGAAATGTATCACAGCAACATTAATCAACAGAAAGCCAAAGTGGCTATATTACTATCAGATAAGGTAGACTTCAGAATACAGGAAATTACCAGAGACACCAAGGGTACTATATAAGGGTCAACCCACCCAGACTACATAGCAAACCTAAATGTATATGCACCTAACAATGGAGCTACAATGTATGGGAAGGAAAAGCTGATAAAACTGAAAGGAGAAATAAACAAATGAACAATTGTGGGGTGCTTTCAACATCCCCGTATCAAAAACTGATAGACCTACACAGGAAATCAGTAAGTGTTTGGAATTCAACAATACCATCAACCAACAGGAGATAATGTGTTTTAGAACACTCGACCCAATGACAGTATGCATTTTTTCTAAGTGCCCATGAAAGATGTATCAAATCAACCATATCCAGGGCCATAAAACAAACCTGAACAAATTTTAAATCCTGGGGATCCTAGAGTATGTTCTCTGCACATAATGGAGTCAAATGAAAAATCATGAATGGAAAGAGGAAAATCTCCAAACACTTGGAAGCTAAACAAATTATTTCTAAAGACTACATGGGTCCAAGGAAAAAATGTTAAATGCATTGAACTGAAGAAAAAGTAAAATACAATATATCCAAACTGCAGAACATGGTTAAAGCAGTACTGAGAGGGAAATTGATAGCATTAAATGCCTCCATCAGAAAAGAAGAAGAGTCTCACATGAACCATCTAAATACCCCACTTCAACAACCTAGAAAAACAAGAAGAAAATGAATCAAAGCAAGCAAATGAAAATAATCAAACAAAAATCAATCTCACTGAAAACAGAAAAATAAGAGAAGCAATGAACCAACGAGCTGATTTGTTAGAAAATCAATAAAAGAACAATGAAACTGGCAAATCCTAGGAAGACTGACAATGAGAAAAAAGAGGAGACACAAATGTCAGTGTACCACCTGACACACAGGCATCAAAAAATAAGGAAATACTGCAAAAATCTCCACATACATGAATTTGACAATTCAAGTGAAATGAATGATTTCCCTGAGAAACACAAACGATCTCAGCTGATTCAATATGCAGCAAGTCATTTTAACACCAATGTCAATATTTTAAACTTGAATTTGTATTTTTAACACTCTCAAAACAGAGATCTCGAGGCCTAGATGGTTTCATGGAGAATTCTACAAAATGTATAAAGAAATAACACAAACTCTACGCAATCTCTTTGAAACAGAGAAGAGGAGGAAACATTTCCCATTTCATTTTCCAGAGTTAATGTTATTGTAATGATCTCTGATACAAATACCAAAGACAAAAAGAAAAAAGAAGAAGATCACTGACCAATATGCCCCATGAATATAGACACAAAAATCCTTAAGAAATTATTAACAAATAAAGTTCAGAACTATACCAAAAGAATTATACACCACGGCAATTAGTGCTTATTCCAAGGATGCAAAGCTCCTGCAAATACTTAAAAAGCAATAGTGACAAGGCATTATTCCATAAAAATAAGTACCAATCTTTGATTATCTTAAAATGCAGAAGATTATTTCTTTTACAAGACAGAGAAATTCTTCCTACAAAAATAAATTGGACATAGAGGTAAGTGTAGATACTACATTGGATTTTACCTTCTGCCTTAGAAATTTCTAGAGTTTATTGGGAGTCAATTTCTCAGGTCCGACAGGATTAAGTTTGCAAGTTTCTCTGTGATTCTGACAATGAGCCAAGTGTGAGAACCCCACAAACAAGAGGATGCCTGGAGAAAAGATCTCACTGCATCAAGAGCAGAGGGAAGGAGCTCACAGGAAGAGAAGCTTGGCAAGGGCATCGCAGAAGGAGAGTATGCCAAGCAGAAGGAGCCTGGGCTCAGAGAGAGATGAGGTTCAGGACACATCCAATAAGTATGGGTGGTCCTAGAAGATCATTCCTTTTTCCCTGCACTTGTCCTCAATACACCATGCTGTCTGTGACCTCTGTATTAGTGTCCCACCCCCATTAGGATGAAGTTCCATGAGGGCAATGACTGTTGTCTGATCCCTCACTGCTCCATCCCCAGGTACAGAAGAGCGCCTGACACATTGAGCAGTATACATGTGTTTGTGAAATCAGTCCGAGAACAAGTGAATAGGGAAAATAGAACAGGAGAGAGATAGGTCGGTGCCGAAGCAGCAACCCTTCCCCCACGCCCCCCACCCCCAAAAAATAAAATAACCCTTCAATGACAGGCCTTTGTTGGAGCTTTAAGATTAAGTACATACTGGATCTCAAGATTAGATCAATTGATTACACTCTATCATAATTCTAAAAATCTTTTAAAGCTCCATGACTTTAAGTCTCTTCCATGGGCCAGAAAATGTGCCAGGTGCTGCATATCCATGACCTTAAACCTTCACCTTCTGAGATGTCAGAGGTGAGGGATCTGCTCAAGTCCCTTGACTGGGAAATAGTCAGTCCAGGACTGACCCCTCATCTCCCCAGCTCTAAAAGAACCTACTAGTTCTATGGCACCAATACTGCCTAGAATACCTGAAAAAGGTTCATTGCACTATTTACCTCATCAACTGAATCATCAAGTTATGGTTTCCCAGAAACTGCATGGACAAAAGTGGAGATTTTGCAAATACTCGTGAAAAGTCAAGTACCTTGGATGATGCCTGGTCATACTGTGCTGTCAGTTCAGCCCTACTTTTATCCAAAACTTTCTCTTTTTCACTTAATTCCATTTTTGCTTTGTCCTGTTGGAGTTGGAGTTCTGGCCGCTGATTCACTTGGACTTGCGTTTCTTTCTCATGTCCTGGCCATCGTAGTTCCAACTCACCGGCCTGGCTCCTTGGCTCTTAAATAGCAAACAAAACCGGCACTTCCATTAACATCTGCTTTCCAAGCCAGGCAGTGAAAGACAAATACCATATGATCTCACCTTTAACAGGAAGCTAATCAACAAAACAAACAAACAAGCATAATATAAACAAAGACACTGAATTTGAGAACAGTCTGACAGTGTCCAAAGTGGGAGGGGAGGGAATTTCGGGGGGGAAAGGGGAACGGTTTAGAGCAACAAGTATAAAGGACTCATGGACAAAAACTATGGGGGTTGGAAATGGGAGGAAGGTGGGGAGGGCTGGGGTGGTGGGCTGGGGCGGGGTAAAAGACAGAAAACTGTACAATATCAACAATTAAAAAATACTGATTAAAAAAAATTTTTTAAAAAAAGGGAAAAAAAAACATCTGCTTTCCACATCAAATTTACAACTACATTCAGATTGTATTATTTATGCTCCTCTGCTCTGAAATCTTTGATCAGACAAATAGAAGTCAAGACACATTAAACACAGGAGCTACTCTTATTGGATTTACTTTCAAAGTGTAGTTTCCATAGTTATTTATACTCATGCATCCTGTAGAAAGCAGGAGAAACCAATTTTCTTGTTATCACAGAAAACTTGGGAAAGAAAATGCTTTCCTAAAATTGTGAATATTATCAGATTGAGGCTGCAAAAATGCATCACCTATAAAACCTTTATTTCCATCACCACGTGGTTTCACGGTGGCAGACTAATACTTGTTTTCTGTGGACATCAAAGAAATAAGTGATGAGCAGTGAAAACCTCACCCTCCCACCTCTTCCAGTAGTTTTATCTTCCAGTAAAGATTAAGGCAGCGGCAACCTTCTCTACTGCCAAAGTTCACCACCAATTTTTTTCTCAATGTTCCCACCACATACACATAGCATTGGTTCCAAAGGTACTGTCAGTGTGAGAGATATCACCAGTGAACACCGATGGTCATTTTGGATATATCATTGCACTGAAATGATCCTAGTCTGCAGAGTAGAGTCCAAACACCACCTGGTACCCTTGGCTGTCAGCTGCAGCCTGGGACAGTGACCAAGGTCACAGGTTTGCTCCCAGAGGGACAAGCTGGCTGCACAGAGCACAGCTGTTCTGCACACACATGCCACACCTCTGGCCCAAAGTGGCCAGGACGCAGGCTTGTTTCATGGGGCACAGAAGGAGCCGGAGGAGAAGGGTGAGGAGTGTCAATTGTAACCAAGCTACTCACCCTGCTTCTGGAAGGACAAGTCAAAGGCATTCATCCTACCTTGGAAAGCTTCAAGGTCCCAGCTTATCAGGACAAATAAAGGTACCCTCCAAAATTGGGATATCTGTTCTCATTCTCACAAAGACAGTATTTCCATATCAGCATCCTGGGATGCTGACTACGGATGTGGCTAACAAAACCCATAAGCACTTTCTAGGACTAAAAATCCCTGGAATGACATCTCAAATTACCTCAGGAAAATGCCAACCTGATTGAGCTCAAAACATTACCTTGCCTCTGGGCTTTTTGTTGATCCAAAAGTTGAGAACTGCTAGAATTAACAAAGAAGCTGCTCTCAGCACGTCTTTGCCCTACTTGCAAAGTTGATGTACTACTCGGAGTCACTTCCAGTTTCTGGGGGAAGTGAGATGCAGAGTAACCTCTCCTAATGGGAGTCTGTAGAGCACCAGAAGAAAGAGGACTTGGGATGTGTTCGTGTTGCCATGGGAACAGAGACCTGGAGGCCTGGTGTCGGCTGATGTTCAGGTGTTTCATGGTGTTTTGTGGAATCACCTGGCTGGCTTTCTGTAAAGACAGAAACTCTTTAGCATCCTTTAGAAATCATAGTATTCAAGACTCTTTTCAAGTAGAACATAAAGCCATGTCAGCAGGTTAGCATTCCCACTGGGTACCGGGAAAGAACTTTCATCAAGTCAAGGGAAATGTCTAGTCCCAAGGCCCAGTGAGATTTTCTTATGGTCAGACTTCAGCATTGAAGGGTTAAGCCAGCACTGCTGAGACCCAATCTGTTCCATGTAGGCTGATTTTTTTGTATTTTTTTTCCTGCATCCCTCAAGTACTCCATTAAACACACGAGTGCCAATTTGAATCATGAAATTTGCTTTTCCTTTGCCTGCCCTTTGTCACCACCAAACCACCACCCTCTGCAGCTTTGCACAAAGGGAATCAAAATTCAATATCAGCCCTGGCTGGTGTGGCTCAGTGGCTTGGGTGCTGGTCTGAGAATCGAAAGGTCACTGGTCCAATTCCCAGTCAGGGCACATGCCTGGGTTGTGGGCATCTGAGAGGCAACCCATCACTCTATGTCTCACACATGGAGGTTTCTCTCCCTCTCTTCGTCCCTCCCTTATCCTCTCTCTAAAAGTAAATGAATGAAATCTTTAAACAATTTTTTTGTATTAACCTACAGAACTCTTTCAAGAATCTCACTTTCTCCCATACCACGCCCCACCGAATGTCCTATTAGGTATCTTATGTTACATAACAGACAGTTGTGGATTTTCTGATGCCTTGAATTCTTCTGTTTTTCTTCCCACCTGCATTCTGACAAGACACGGCTGGAGGTGCTACATTTCATTCTTTACCTAAGTGCTTTTCCTGCCACAGGGAGAGGTTTAACGTTTCTGGACTCACGTTCCTCCACTAAATACTTCTGGGAACCAAGGACAGGGGCAGAATTGGTACAAATGTCTTAACTGGATAACAAAGCACAAGGTAATTCTAGGTCAAAGCAAAGAAATTATTGTTTAATGTTTATTCATCATGATAAGCAATGCTTTTGTCATCCATGAAAATCCTGGTGACTGCAAAACAAGGGTTCAGGGCACAAAAAGAATTCAAAGTGTTCAATCTCTAATGTGGGGTTTTGAGCCTCAATATTTAACGTATCTACTTGGAAACTCTGCCTTCCTTCCACTCTTTGTGAAATTGTGCCATCTTATCAAGTTCTTGTTTAACAGAAATACACCATTAAAACCCAAGTGGATTTTTTTAAACAGATAATATTATGGGAGTACACATGTAACGGAAAATTCTATAGATATTAGGTATTTTCAGAGTCAGTCCCTAAACAAGAAAGAGGGGTTTCTGAAACATGCATTTTGTTTATTTTGTTGACATTAAGCAAATATCCTCATCCACCTCTCTCTGCTCATTCATGCACATCAAAATGGAGTTGAAAACCCTTGCCAGCAACTTAGTTAAAGGAACTGGGGAGATGATGGAAAACATTCTCCCCTGAAATAAGAGTTTCAGAAATAAGGATCCTCAAAACCCATGTCCCTTGCAGCAATCACCACAATCCATCAGAAAAACTGCATAGGGAGCCATTTCCTCCAGGTGACAAAGCCAGTGTCAGGAATGAGTGTGGCCTGACACCATAGAAACAGGTTAATTATCATTAGCTCTTACTAGGGAAAGAAATATATTGCTGCAGTTTCTCTGGAACTTGGGGAATTTTTAATATTTTGGGATAAAGGAATCTCCCCACTCTATTTTATTCACTCTTTGCATCCTTCTTAAATTAAGAAATATCATAACCAGCCCTGGCTGGGTGGCCCAGTTGATTGGAGTGTTGTCCCATTCACCAAAAGGTTGCAGGTTCAGTTCCCAGTCAGGGCCCATACCTGGGCTGCAGGTTTTATCCTGGTCAGGGTGTATAATAGACAGCAGTGGATGGAGAGATTGGGGGCGGATGGGTGAGAAGGAAAGAGGGTAGGGGGAAGGAAGGAAGGAAGGAAAGAAAGAAATATCCTAACCAATGTATGAGGAACTTTATTTTTTCAGTGTAAGAAAAATGTACCAGCTCTATGTCAAGCAGATTTTTCCCTGCTGCTGTTGCAGCCTATATGAGAGCACTTTCTCAACTCCATACTGCTATAAGGCTTATAATTAACTTACTTTTGCCTGCAAGCCTTTCACCTCTGCCTCTAGTCTTTTCAGTTCTTCGACTTCTTTATTATATTTTTCTTTTCCATCTTCATATTTGGAACCTAAACACAGATGAGGAGATACAGATTTACTTTGATCACTGCCTTTGTCAACACGCAGATTAATCATTACAATAGGTAGTTCAGAAATGAGTATCTTAGTATAGCAGAAAGAACCCTTCAGTTAGGGCAACAGACATTGGTCAAATCCTCCAAAGATCAAAATCCATGGAAACACAGGTGTTTTGAATGTTCAGAAATGGAATTCTGGACTTCCGGCCAAGATGGAGGCGTAGGCGGACATACTGTGCCTCCTCTAACAAACAAAATTAAGGACAACAAATATTTAGAAACAAGAAAACAACCAGAACTTATAGAAAACTGAACTGTACGGAAGTCCAACAACCATTCATCCAGACCGGTAAGAGGGGCAGAGTCGCGGCAGGAGAAAGTGGAGGTGCGGATCTGGAACGCAAGCAGCAGCGGCGTGCAGTTCCCAGGTGCACAGGCGGCGGCTAGCGGTCCCCGGGCCCACAGGCAGCAGCTGGCGGACCCCGGGCACAGGGGGGCAACTGTGCAGAACCACTGAGGCCACACAAGGCGGCTGGCTGACCAGGTGATCCCACATTCGCGCGCGCAGACGGTCCAGGCAGAGGGGAAGTGGCGGAAGGGACTGAATCCAGGAGAGAGGGGAGCAGGCGCCATTGTTCCCTCTCAGACCCAGCCCCCACCTATAGCGTCACAACCCAGCGACTGGGCTGCCCCGCACTGTGGAGCGCCAGAGGCTCCACTCCTCACTACGTAACAGCACTCTCGCGTGCGCAGATAATCCAGGTGAAGGGGAAGCGGCGGAAAGGGACAGAGTCCAGGAGAGAGGGGAACAGGCGCCATTGTTACCTCTCGGACCCCGCCCCCACCTATAGCGTCACAAACCAGCGACTGGGCTGCCCCTCCCTGAGGCTCCACCCCTCAGTACGTAATAGCCGCGACCGGACTAAAACCAAAACAAAACAAAAAAGACCCCCACCGAAAAATGGCTCAAAGCGGAAAACAAATAAAAGCTCCAGAGCCAATTCCTCTAAGCAGTGAAGAGATAGCCAACCTATCAGATGCACAGTTCAAAGCACTGGTCATCAAAATGCTCACAGAATTGGTTGATTTTGCTAACAAATTAGATGAAAAAATGCAGGCTACAATACGTGAAATGAAGGAAGATGCATGGGGAACTGATAGAGATGGAAGGAAAACTGGGACTCAAATCAATGGAGTGGACCAGAAGGAAGAAACTAACAACCAAACAGAAAACGAGGAAGAAACAAGAATTCAAAAAAATGAGGAGAGGCTTAGGAACCTCCGAGACATCATTAAACGTCCCAACATCTGAATTATAGGGGTCCCAGAAGGGGAAGAAGAAGAGCAACAAGTGGAAAACTTATTTAAACAAATAATTAAGGAGAACTTCCCCAATCTGGCAAAGGAAATAGACTACCAGGACGTCCAGGAAGCTCAAAGAGTCCCAAAGAAGTTGGACCCAAGGAGGAACACACCAAGGCACATCGTAATTACATTAGCCAAGATTAAAATGAAGCAGAGAATTCTAGAAGCAGCAAGACATAAGGGGACAGTCACCTACAAGGGAGTTCCCATCAGACTGTCAGCTGATTTCTCAAAAGAGACCTTACAGGCAAGAAGGGGCTGGAAAGAAATATTTGAAATCTTGAAAAGCAGGGACCTACATCCAAAATTGCTCTATCCAGCAAAGCTGTCATTTAGAATGGATGGAAATATAAAGTGCTTCTCAGACAACATCAAGTTCAAGGAGTTCATCATGACCAAGCCCTTATTATATGAAATGTTAAAGGGACTTATCTAAGGAAAAAAAGATAAAAATATGACAGTAAAAGACAGCAAACTCACAGCTATTAAGAACCACACCTAAAACAAAAGCAAACTAAGCAAACATCTAGAACAGGAACAGAACCACAGAAATGGAGATCATATGGAGGGTTAGCAACAGGGGCGTGGGAGGAGGAGAGAGCAGGGAAAAGGTACAGAGAATGAGTAGCATAGATAGTGGGTAGAAAATAGACAGGGGGAGGGTAAGAATAGTATGGGAAATGTAGAAGCTAAAGAACTTATGACACATGGACATGAACTAAAGGGGGGAATGTGGGTGGGAGAGGGTGTGTAGGGTGGAGGGGAATGATGGGGGAGAAATGGGACAACTGTAATAGCATAATCAATAAAATATATTAAAAAAAAGAAAAAAAGAAATGGAATTCTTTTGAAACACACCATGGAAAGATAAAGTGAAAAGCATAGGCTGGCCAATAAGTCTGCTTCTTTGATTGAGTTTCTACAGAAATCCAGAAAAGGCTGGCAAGAGGAAAGACACAGAAGTCATTAAGGTCTCTGAAAATGGCTACCAGAAAGTTTCATGGCAGGATGTATTTTCCTAAGACATGAGCTAAGTTTTTAATCTTTCCCTAGAATTGGTCCAAGCAACTTGGTGAAATTTCTAAATGTAAGGAAAATAAATTCAGTGAAAACTATGGTCTTACTAATCTGATGGCTCAATAGAGTTCAACAGATGTACCCATGTACAGGTTACAGCAAGTGGTTGCATTTTTTGAGTGCCCACATTAGAAATTGAACTCAAAGCTGAATTAATTCATTTCTTTGGCAGAACTGAAATCTCACTAGAAGAACTATGGACATGAAGGGAAAACTCCTTACCGCTGTAGAACTGCCTTGGTGTTATTGGAGTTGTAAACAGTTTTTGTGGTGTGTTACATGCACTCCCAGAGACATCTGCAGGCCGTGCAGCTTTCTGGCTTCTTTCAAGTTCAGATTTATAGCTGTTAGAGAAGGACACGAGAGGATGCCAAATCAAAGCAAAAGCAACTGAACAGCAACACCATACTGTTCCCAGAGAGGTGTAGGCTTACAAAACTCACCGTATCAAGACTTTTACCACTTCGTTTACCCAGTAGACATGTGACAGACATAAACTCAGTGACCTTAAAGGGTCTTAGTGTCTTTAAAGGGACTTGGACTATATAGGAAAACAGACATAAACCACTAATTACAATGTCATGTAGGTGATAATGAACATGTATAATAACCACACAGAGTCCAAGAAAGAGTTGGGTGGTTGGGGATATCTTCCAAATCAATTTTATGTTCTAAGCCACAGAGAGAGGCAGGGATATAAAAGAACCCAGAACTTCAGAAACATAGGAAAAATCTGTAATCCCTGAAGCATGGGTTAAAAAATTCACAGGACTAGATGGCATTACTTCTGTTATGAAGTTATAACAAAGCACAGACTTGATCTATGTACCATGGATTGTATTTATTTATTTATGTATTTGTTTGTTTGTTTATTGTATGTTTGCAGGTAACAGTTTTAAAACATACATGATAATCAAGTTATCATAATGCAGAAATATATGGCTGAAAACATTTACGAAGAAGTGGGGGAAGTAAGCTATATATTGTACATATGTACAGAATATCCCTACCATTTACGTTCTGAACACGTTCAGAATCAAACAACCTAGAAGAAGATTCAATTCCTGCAGGTCTCCAATGTCTGACTTTAGCTTAACACGGAAATATAATGAACACCCTATTAGAATGGCTAACGTGCACCATTCCCTTTGGCATGCATGCAGTCCTCTGAGGAGAGAGTGAAGACAGCGCCTGAGTGTCCCAGCTACCAGTCTGGATGAATGTTTCTATGTTATCTTCTTGGTCCTCAGACTTCTGCACAATTTGACTTTCTGGCAGTTCTGGTCCTTTGGCTTTTCAAATCTGTTGTTGTCATTCTTTTGGTCCTGCGAGGAGGCAAAGTGTATCCACCTATGCCTCCATCTTGGTGGAAGTCTTGCAGATGAATTCTGAAGGGTCTTGAAAAATTGGTGTTTCATTTCCATCTCAACATTCAACTTTTACCCCTCCTGCTTTCCCTATTCTTTCATTAAAAAATAAAAGTCTATTTGTTTTAAATAGTAAATAAAAGGATACACCACTAGCATTTCTTTTTTTTTTTAAAGATTTTTTTTTTATTATTTATCTTTAGAGGGGAAGGGTAGAAGAGAGGGAGAGGGAGAGAAATATCAATGTACAGTTGCCTTTCGTGTGTCCCCTGCTGGGAACTGGCCTGCAACCCAGGCATGTGCCCTGACTGGGAATCGAACCGTGATCCTCTGGTTCGAAGGCCCGCGCTCAATCCACTGAGAGCATTTCTTAATAAAAAATTATTTCTCTTTTCTGTTAGAGACAAAATCACAAACCATTACTACCATAAAAACACTAAAATAAACTGTTTTTGACTAGGTTTGGTGACATGAAGTTGCCAAAATTCACAGGTTTTGATCAATCTTTCAAATGGTCCAACCAAATTTGGTCAAGACGTTCTTCAAACGTAGTCAGTGGCTATCGATGGAAGAAAGAACCTCCTGCCCTGCACTGGAAGGTCATCAGTGACAATTTCAGCTCTATACTCAACAGTTTTTGTGATCTCGTTTTCGTACTCTTTAACAGTTCTTACACTAAAGACAGCAACACTCTTAATGTTACAGTCTGAAGTTGTATAGCTTATAAACTTTTAGGAACATATATATCCACATTAGAAAATAAGAATGTTTCAAACTGGATGTGCTACAGGGATCTCCTAACCCTCTGAGGATGGTGGCAATGGATAACAACGATACTAGTAATGCTGACATTTAACAGTTGCTCTGAGCCATGTACAACCCCTCGCAGTGTAAAACTGCCAAAGTATTGCTACCAAATGGCACTTTGCAATGAAATACAGGCATGTATACAAAAGTGTCCTGCCCTAAAATGTTAAAAATACAAACGTTTCTGTCTAACTTATGAAAACTAATATTTCTAAAACCAGCAGCCAAGATACGCTTTCGAAAGAAATGAATATTTCAGCATACTGAGGGGAGTTTCCCACTTCCCTCACACCTGTTGTTTAAAATGAATGACTAGCATTCATTCATTCCACAAATATTTGAGGACCCACAATTGCCAGATGCTGAGGATACAGTGACCACCTTCCTGTTCTCATGGAATGTGGCAGGGTGGACAATTAACAAGAAAACAAAACACTCCAGGAGATACAAGTGGATTCCTAACATGCAATTGACAGATAGCCCTTTCCTACATGGATAGCAAACAAAAGAAGAAAAAGATCTCTGAGCCTAAGAAAGCATCAACTGAATGCAATGTGGAATTCTAGGTCATATCCTGGAACAGAAAAAAGACATTCCTGGAAACACGATTCAAATCCTCATGGACTCCCTAGGTCAGCACTGAATCAATGTTTACTTCTCCTTTGGTCATTGTACTTGGGTTGAATAAACGTTAATAGTTGTTTCGGTAAGTCTACAGTCATTTGAAGTCTCCTTTTTCAAATGTAAGAGTGTGCATTTACAGACTCCACAATGGAACAATTTCCTAAAGTACTTTTTGCTTTTAGCTTCTATCATTCCCATTATTTGGAAAAAACTCGTCTCATAGAACAAGAAGATACCATTCAGAAACTAGCAGTGTTTAGGCCTCACTAAATTTATTTTGATAATGTCTCTAGTGTTTTGGAAGTGGAAAAGTAGTAATAAGCACTTTTTTATTGCTTCAGTAGGTCACTGAAATTGGCAAATTGACTAAGGAATGCTTAGGCTCCCTCTCAGATGGAAATCTCAGCAGGAACCTCTCCTTGACTTTGCTGCCCTCCCTCCATTTCCAGCTCAGATACTACCACCCAGGACTTTGATCACTCTCTTCCCAATATCCTTAATCATTCCATGTCTTCTCTCCCATAACCCTGGCCAAAAACAATCCTAAATCAACCCTCCTGTTCACCTTCTCAGCATTTATATTCCAAACGCTAAAGAAAACTAAATTATACAGCTCTGTAGATGGATCCCACTAGAAATTTCTTTCTGGTCTCCAACCCCAACAGGATTGAGGACAGTTTTGGTCTTATTTACTATGATATCACATAGTAGCACAATGCTGGTTCATGAAACTTACTGAAAATAGACAGAATCAATGAATGAAGTGAGGAGCCATTCAACAAATTTCTATAGCACTGAGTGTTGCACTGATAGGACTCAAGCATGTCACAATCAATTTTCCTTAGGTCATTCTTTTCCCCACTGGAAAAAAAGTTGCATTGCATAATAATTACATCATTCAAGGAAAACATTAATGCATCTCATGAATGTACACACAGATATCCCTTTAAAGACCTTCAAACAATTACCTCTTAAGTTCCTGTTCCAATTTCTCTATTTGTTTTCTGGCTGAACTCAGTTGTCCTTCTTGGATATTCACTTGTGACTCCTTGACTTGAAGTTCGTGAGAAATCTTCTGCTTAGCCTTCTCCAGGTTTTCACATGTTTCCCTCAAGCTTCGATTCTCCCTCTGAAGGGTTGTGGCCTCCGATTCTTCATTCTCAACCTCCTGGGGGTTGTTCATAAGGAAAGAGTTCTCTTACTTCATGAATTTACCACGTACTCTTCGTAAAACTGAGCCTAACTTGGATGATCCATTTTGTGAGAGAGGGCTGTAATCACCCAGATATCAATGCCTGCTGAGTGCAGATATTCCTAGGACCTCACTTTAAAATCTCTAGAGAGAAAAGTTCTACAAAGTCATGTAGTGTTTATCTTGGCTCAGGCTACATGTACCCATCCTAGAAAGAGAAGTTTTAGTATGCTTCCCAGAATTCAGAAGTAAATACACATGAAAATAAGCCCTGTAAATCTCCCTTCACAGCTCTTTCTCCAGTTGGACTGCCAAAGTCAGTAAGTGTAAGGAACTGGAAAATCCTCCCACTAGCAAAGACCTTCTAGAAGCAGTGACTGTATCACTATTATACTGGTTCATGAAGTGGTAAGAAGAACGCACTGTTGAAGTTTTCCTGTACCAGTCCTGAGGAGATGAGGTCTGGGAATCTCAAGGTGAGAAGGCTATTCTCAAAAAGTGACAGCCATTTAGAGCCCAAAGTGTTCTATATTGTCCCCTCCACAATACTAGCAGGTAAGCAGAAAGGAGGACAGAGGATGAAGAACATGAGGTAGTAAAAATGTCTCAAAAAAGACCCTGTCTGGTGTGACTCAGTTGGTTGGGCATTATAGCATGAAGCAAAAGGTTCAATTCCTGTTCAGGAGGGTATATGCCGGGGTTTTCCCTTTGGTCCCTGGTCAGGGTGCATACAGCAGACAACCAATCTATGTTTATCTCTCAAAACAATGTTTCCCACTATTTCTTCCTCCATTCTGTTCTCTGTAAAAGTCAATAAATAACATCTTTTGAAAAAAATCCTAAAAGGAGACAGACTGCTACCACGTAAGGGTAGCAAAGCATTTTTCCCTAAGTTGAACAGGCCAAGGCAAAATAATTCCCGCACACAATGAGTGGACTGTGGTACTTTCAGGGCTACCTTGTGAGTTTGCTTTTGCAGCACGGCCTCCAGAGTTTCCAGTTGAAACTGCCTTTGTGGCCTCTCTTTCTTCAGCTTGTCCAGCTGGCCTTCGAGCTCTTGAGTTTTCTGTGGAGCTCTGGTGGGCAGGCCTTCTTTCCCGTCTCCCACCGCCCAGCTCATTTGCTCTCTTTTGGTTGTCATTCAAACAGCTGGGAATAAACTGAAAAGAATAATCAGACTCTTAGTCTTAACTAGAGAACAAGGACACTGAAAAGTCTCAGAGAATAATGAACCTACAGAACCATTTCTAACATCAAGTTCGAAAAGTCCTTATTTCAAAACATAACAAAGCGTGCATGACATCTGTCTTTCCATCCTCTGAACGGTGACTACCAATAACACTGATTGGTAAGTGTGTCATATCCTAGTTGGGCGTACCCTTGCTTTCTGTTTTCCTTATTTCTTATTTTTTGACTTCTTAGAGGGCTACCTGCTTCTCTACTGATCAGTTTGTTTCCATTATATGAAATATGACTGTTTGGCCATGAGGTTTTGGGTGAAATAGGTCCTATAAACAGATAAAATGCACAAGCTGATTTGTAAACACTCTTCTTTCCCCTCTTCATGTCCTTAACTCTCACTGCCTCTTTGTTGCTCTTGCACTGGGAGGTCCACAACCTGGTCACATCTCCTGGTCACAGTCCCTCGTGACACAAGAACGACCTCACCTTCCGGTAGCTTTCATTTCTTGAATTAATCCATGAATGAACAAAGCTATTACTACAATTAGTACTATAATCACTGCAAAATGCAGGGAAGTCTGGCTGCTCACAGACCTTGACCAGGAAACAGACACATATCCTCAGTGATTCCAACCCCAGCTCAGTTGTCTACAAGATCTGTGACCTGGGGCATGCTATTCAATTGCCCTGTGCCTTGGTTTCCTCATTTTCACAATGGGAGATAATTATGGTGGCAACTACCTGAAGCCTCAGAACACTTTCCCAGCTCTCTCTTTCAGACTATGCTACTAAGAGGCCAGTGACCCACCTCCTTCTCAGTCACATCTTAGGATATTTAAATCAGCTGGGAGGAAAAGCAAGGCAATTGCTCTTCATTCATTAGCTTTTAGCATTCAAGTGCCAAAAGATCACTCATTTTCCAGTTATTTTGGCAATGCTGGTGAGAATGAAGTCCCTAAATGAAGTCCATAGCCACTTTAGTGGTTTGCATGAATTGCCTTTTCAGTGAAGTTTCTTATCAGAACAAATACTAAATAGTACATGAAAGTACTTAGAATGGTAACAAGGATTTTCAGTTATTAAGAGAGAGAAGCAATTGTCTAGGAAAACAATTTATTTATCAAGCTTTGGCAAGCTGTGTTTTCTCTGCCATTTTTTTCTCCCAGATGTCAGTTCTTCTAATAGGGCATCTTAAACTTCACTGCCACTGGCCCCCCAAAACTCCTGAAGTATGCCTCAAGCCTCTTTGCCAACAAGAGGTAATTTGCACTGTTCCAATAGACTGCTCTGTCCATTCCAGTCTACCCATAGCTTGCTGATTCAGGAATGATGGTGTGTACCCCAGAGGCACACGCTGTAACTGACCTCAAGAATTCTGCCAGTCACTGAAATTATTACATCAAGATGCTGTGGGAATCAAAACGGGAATAAAAGCAATTTGGACTCATGACGGAGATGACCTTATGAAATTGGCAAAGAAGACTGGCAAGTTGGAAGCTTTTCTATTTCAAAATCAAGGACACAGCTATATGGAAGTGGTTAAAGCAATTACTAGACGCAAATTCATTTTGCTTAGAGCAGACTTTGACTGCTTAAAGCATCAAGAATCTGCATGGAACCACTGGGGAAAAAGAGCCAAACAATATAACAACCTCCAAAGTAAGACGTGAGGGGTAAAGGACGGGGGTGGAGCACGGGGGTGTGGTGAAGAGACACCCTGGAGGTCAAGGTTCCCTGAAAGGGATTCACAGGACCATCGGCCTTGCCACAAAGTGCTCCTTGTAGCTCAGATACAGGGAGAACACTCTTCATGCCCATGTCCCACAACCCGGTAAAGTGCCCGAGGAAGCTCTTGGGTCAAGTCTGACTTTCTGGCCCCCAGCACTGCAGGCCCGTTTTTCCCCTTGCCCCTTGTCAGCATCCCCCATCTCTACCAAGAAACCCCAGTTCCCGCCTACAGCGCCAAGGCTGAGCCTGAGCATGAAAACTGCCTGGTCCTCTAGAACACGCTCAAGAGTGGCACTGGGTTCGTCTTAGTCCTGGGTCCTCATAATAGAGCAGAGACAGGTGCACGGGTGCGTCCAAATAAATAAAGGGAAAGGCAACAGGGAAATGCTCTGGCGACTAACAATAAGCACTCCAACCCGCTGCCACCCAGACCAAAACCCAAGCTGGCAGATCCTCCAAGCACCAAAGGACCCAGGTCCACCTATCCAGTCGGAGCCACTGGTTCCTGTTACTGGAAATAGCTCGTGATCTCCAGTTCTTTGACCTTAGCAACTTGCAAACTGATCTCCACAGTGGCAGCTCATGACCGTGCAGGGTCTGGGGACACTAGTGTGAGCAGTGCTTGAACTGGTCCATTTGGGTCTGCTCTCCAGTTGGGTCAGTTGGGAGGGGTGGTCCGCTGCCCCTTCAGGGTCAGGGAGCACAATCCCAAAAGCATCCCCTGCCAGTATCCTGGGTCAGAAAGCCCGCGTTGCCCCCCAGCGGTGGCCAGGACCCAGGCAGGATGCTCACCTTGGCAGCACAAAACGCAACACGCCCCTCAAAGGGTCGGATTCCGCTGCTGCCACTGAGACTTGGAGTGTCTTTCCAGACTCAAACTCTCTGTCACCGCCACCAGTTTTCCACTCTCCGGTTTCTGCTCGCCACCGAAGTAGCTTCCAAACCGGTTGTGGTTGCTATGAGCAACAGTGGGCCAAACGGATTCCCAGAACTCGTGCCGCTGCCTTTGATTGGTCATTTCAAATGGAAAGAAAACCTCAAGCTGTCACCACGTGAGGTGGCCACGTGCAACATCAATGAATTTTTGTTGGAGGGTGTGGCGGGGGCGTAAAGATTTTATTTCTTTACTTTTAGAGAGAGGAGAAGGGAAAGAGAAAGAGAGGAAGAAAAACATCAAGGTGTGGTAGCCTCTGACATGCCCCCTATTGAGGACGTAGCCAGCAAGCCAGGCATGTGCTCTGACTGGGAATGGAACCTGCAACCCTTTGGTTCCCAGGACCGCGATCAATCCACCCAGGTACACTAGTCAGGGTGAGACTATGTGCTTTTGCTGGAGGAAGTTTTGAACCGCTTTTTCCGCAAAAATCGTGGGAGCCGGCCGCTGAATGGGAGGGTGTGGTCTATCACTGCAGCCAGCGGGAGAATGCTCTCTGGTGAGAACACTGATTACTGTGCATACATCTCCACTTACTTATGAAATACGTGATTTAGAGCATAAGTAGTTGGTGCTGTACTTGCTGAGCCTTCTTCATCCAGTGTCATTCTTAAGCATTATTTGATGCAGGTCTCATTTTGTGTAAAAGTTAACTGGGGCACACAGGAGCCATGGAATTTGATACAGAACCTAGAGCATGCAGGACCTCTTAAGTACTGTCTTCTTAGTGACTGTATTCTTTTCTTTCCTTGTTTGAACCCTGCCCCTTCTGCTGTTGCGAAGGCCCCCTACTGATCCAATTCCAGGCAGTGATTTGGCATACTTGTTAGCTGGGATTCCACAGGAGGACTTTGTAGCCAGAAGAATCTCCAAAATAATGTCATGTCTCCTTTTTGGAAGAGTCTGTTTTGTGTGTGTCTGTGTACTTGTTTTATTTCCTTATGCAACTTGAAAGAAGCTTCTAGAGGCGAGAGCAACACAATGAATTGTTACATTATTAGATCTCTAATGCTATTGTGCTCTTTAATAAATTCCAAACTTTTTGTAAAGCTGTCCATAGACTGTTTCTAATATGCATAGTTTAACTCATAAAGGTACTCTATACAGACAGAACTGTTGAACAGAACAGCATATACAGAATTTTATTTAGCGGCAGGTACAAGAAAGGATGGTAATATTCTAAATCCCTTTTTATACTTTTGCACGCATCAGAATCCCCTGAAGAGCTTGTTAAAGCACAAATGGCCCAGGTCTCATTCCCTGATTCTGTGTGTCTGAGCTTGTTAGAAAATATGCATTTCTAACAAGTGCCTAGGTGGTACTGATGGTTTGGGTCTTGAAACCATATTCTGGAGATCACTGATCCAATGCAGTTAACGTTGTAATAAGCATTTTCAAGTCCTGCACATAAAACCATACCTCAGATGGCTCTTATTCATCAATATATAAGTGTTACTTTATGCCAACAGTTTTCAATTTTTGTTTATTGTAGGGCATGTAATTACCATGGCCTATTTCCTCAAGACTTTTCTAATATCCTTGTACAAAGAAAGAAAGAAAGAAAGAAAGAAAGAAAGAAAGACCTCCAGAAGACTAAGGGGCTGTCACAACACCTGCTTTATGAAAACAGAAAATGAAAGCCTCCAGAAATTCTATCCTATTTTCCTATAAATTATATTTCCATTCCTCATGAAGCAGGTTTATTTTCTAGGACAATATCCTTTGGTTTGGTTTAGATCACCTAATAAACTTTGTTACCATATTAAGACGCAGTTCCTCTCCTGTCTGTTAGCACTCTGTATTCTTCTGTCAGAAACACTTACCTTTTCATTAATGATATTTTGGCTCTATTGATCTCTGAGAAATGAAATATTAGAAAGATGCTAGAATGTACCAATACTTATTTTTTCCTTTAAATATATTTTTTAATTTTTATTTTAATTGTTGATCTTGTACAGTTTTCTGTCTTTTATTCTCACCCCAACCCACCACCCCAGCCCTCTCCACCTCCCTCCCAATTCCACCCCCCCATAGTTTTTGTCCATGTGTCCTTTATACTTGTTCCTGTAAATCCTTCCCCTTTTCCCCTGAAATTCCCTCCCCTCTCCCCTCTGGTGACTTTCCCCTCAGTTTCCATGTCTTTGGTTATATTATGCTTGTTTGTTTTGTTGATTAGCTTCCTGTTAAAGGTGAGATCATATGGTATTTGTCTTTCACTGCCTGGCTTATTTCGCTTAGCATGATGCTCTCAAGTTCCACCCATGCTGTTGAAAAGTGTATGAGCTCCTTCTTTCTTTCTGCTGCATAGAATTCCATTGTGTAAATGTGCCACAGTTTTTTGATCCATTCATTTACTGATGGGCATCTAGGTTGCTTCCAACACTTGGCTATTGTAAATTGTGCTGCTATAAACATAGGGGTGCATAGGTTCTTTTGGATTGGTGTTTCAGGGTTCTTAGGGTATAGTCCTAGCAGTGGAACTGCTGGGTCAAAAGGTATATCCATTAATATTCGACAAAGGGGGCAGCAACATAAAACGGAGTAAAAATAGCCTCTTCAACAAGTGGTGTTGGGAGAACTGGACAGCTTCGTGCAAGAAAATGAAACTTGAGCACCAACTTACACCATACACAAAAATAAATTCAAGGTGGATAAAAGATTTAAACATAAGCCGTAACACCATTAAAGTCCTAGAGGAGAACATAGGCAGGAAAATCTCAGATATTCCACGCAGCAACATTTTTACTGATATGTCCCCTAAAGCAAGGGACATAAAGGAAAGAATAAACAAATGGGATCTTATCAAAATAAAAAGCTTCTGCATGGCCAAGGAAAACAGTATTAAAATAAAAAGAGAACTGACATGGCCAAGGAAAACAGTATTAAAATAAAAAGAGAACCGATGGTGTGGGAAAACATATTTGCCAATGATACCTCAGACAAGGGTGTAATCTCCCAAATATACAAAGAACTTACACGACTCCACTCTAAGAAGACAAGCAACCCAATTAAAAAATGGGCAAAGGACTTGGGCAGACACCTCTCCAAGGAGGACATACAGAAGATCCAGAGACACATGAAAAGATGCTCGATATCGCTTGCTATCAGAGAGATGCAAATTAAAACCACAATGAGATACCACTTGACACCAGTCAGAATGGCCCTCATAAACAAAGCAACAAACAGCAAGTGTTGGAGAGGTTGTGGAGAAAAGGGGACATTAGTGCACTGCTGGTGGGAGTGCAGACTGGTACAACCACTATGGAAAACGGTATGGAATTTTCTAAAAAAACCAATACTTATTAAAAACCCAATTCAGACATTTTGGTACCCCTGACAAAACCCTGGCATACCTCTCTAGAGAACCTTATCTTTCAGATTCCCTCCCACAATCCCTATTTCTCTGCAAGTCTATCTGCAAACTTCCCATGAGATTTCATTCTTCTTAACTGCAAAAGAGCTCTCCTCTTTCAATTAACATCACCATAAAAACTGGTTTGGACCAGGTATTAATTCATTTTTCCCTGTCAGCACTCAATTCATTCCAATCATTTTTGAACTAAAAACATACACAGGTATGCCTAGGAGATACTGTTGGTTTGGTTCCAGAAGACTACAATAGAGCAAATATTGCAGTAAAGTGAATCACACCAATTTTTTGGTGTCTCAGTGCATATAAAAGTTATGTTTAGACTGTATCCTAGCCTAGTAAGTATGCAGTAGCATTATGTCAAAAAAGAGGATACCTTAATTTAAAATTTAATTTATTAGGAAAAAATGCTGACTATCACTTGAGCTTTTAGCGATTTGTAATCTGTCTGCTGTTGGAGGGTTTTGCCTCGATGTTGATGACTGCTGACTAATCAGGATGGTGGTTGCTGAAGACTGGGCAGGCTGTTCCAATTCCTTGAAGTAAGATGACAATTTTCTGCATCAATTGACTCTTCCTTTCATGAATGACTTCTCTGCATCATGTGATTTAGTTCATTAGCATTTTACACACTGTAGAATTTTTCATGTGTGGATTTGATCTTCTGAAATCCTGGCACTGTTTATTAACCAAATTTATGCACTATTATAAATCCTTTCATTGTCATTTCAATAATCTCTCTCTCTCCCTTCCCAAATTCAAGAAAAGCAACAAGCCACAGTGGCACACAGGTAGTGTCCTGGGTCATGATTTGTATGTCCTCCATCCCAACAGTTCAGATGACTGGGAGATGGAACAGGAAGAGTGGGAGGTAGAATGGCTTTGTGAAGAAGTCAGTCCGAGTTTGAAAGCAAAGTTTTAGCATGAGACCTGTAGGGCAACCAGGCCGTCAGAGAGCTCCCTCTGTCTCCATCACATCTGGCCCCGCTGCAATAAAAACAACAACAAGCATGCTGAACATGAGTACATCCCTTGGGTGCTGGCGAAAGAGAAGGACCGTAAAATCATTTATAGCAAGGTCCGGACAGAACATGTCATGGCCCAGCAGGAGGGATGGGCATCCATCAGAGCATCTCAGGAATCACTGGAATGAATGATACAAATTACTGAGCCCCAGCTCCAAAGAAGAGCCAAACGTTGCATGATCACGATGGGCAAGAAATGTGATTTCTTGACTTGAGCTAATAAAGCATACCAACAAAAAAGTTAAACCTTTGGAATGATAAGTTGTAAAAGTAAACAAATTGAATTGCAAGTGAAAAAAATTGTTTTCTGAACAGGGCTTGGGAGAGAAGAGGCATACTGATGTCTGAGTGACTCACAAAATACATGTCTTCTCACCCAGCCCTCTTTAGCCTTCATCAGTGTTTTCCATTTGTCCAGTAGATTTAGGTGAACAGCATGCAACAATGTTGTAAAGCAGATAATTTAAATCTGTCCTCATTCTCCTGGTGCCCAGGGCCTACTACCGGGTAGTGGTTTCCACCAGCTTTGGAAGGAAGGGTGTGATTTTGGTCCTTTCGCACCAGGGTGAGTGGGCTGCAGTCATAACCTAAGAATGTCAATCCTGTCACCTTAACTCCAAATAGTAAATGAAAGACCTTGCCTCATTTAAAATAGAATTCTAGGTAAAGAAGAATGGAGACAGCCCTTCGCAAGCCTCCTGGAATCACACCCTACCCATTCCTAAAAGTATTGTTAAGAGAATCTTGTCATTTAGGGCATGTGGACTCCAGGAAAAGAAGTAATTCCTATTTTTTACTCCCAACAAATTTCCTCTTTGTGGACAAAAGGACAGCAAAGGACTAGGCTGTAGAAAGAAGGTGGCTCATTTGAAGGAGGCTGGGGGCAAAATGGTCTGGATGCCACCCCACAAGCACAGGTATCCTCCCTGTAGTCACTCTCTGTGTTGGATTTTCCTGCTTTCCTTCAGTCCCTGCTATGGCGCTGGTCTCAGTGTCCAATGCTTCTCTCTCCTCCAGGCTCCAAGAATCCAGAATTGACACTCACCCAAACCTCTTACCACTCCCAAACCCAGTGCTACCCACTCTGCTCCAGGCTTCAACCAGTCTCTGCATCCATTGCCATTGTCTGATTACTTAGTTGGTCGTAGCCTCACAACCTTGTTTCCAGTGTTGAAAACTTCAGTCCAAAGATTATTAATCAGCAACTTTTTTGCATAAGGTCCATTTCAGTCAAATAGATAAAATGATGTAAGAAACCACTATATTCCCACCACCCATTTTTAATAATTATCAAAGCTTTGCCATATTTACTTGATTTATCCTCCATTTTTATTTGTGTTTTTTATTTGCTGAAGTACTTTGAAGCAAATCCCAGACATCTCTTTATATCACGCCTGAGTCTCTCAAAACAGTGACTTTTGAAAACATAACCACAACCCCATCATCACACCCACCAAAATTGTCAACAGTACTTAGTTAGGTCTCATGAATACCCAGTCTGTAATTAACTTTCCCTTGTCTCGAAAGCGTCTTTATACAGCTGGTTTGTTTGAATCAGGACCCAAGCAAGGTCCCCGCATTACATGTAGTTATCATTTATGCATTTGAAACTATTTTTCCCAGCCTTGAGTGGTTTCTCTTTGAGCTCACTTTTAAAAAGCAACCTAAATAGCACATCTTGGTGTGCACGATTACAATGCTTAGGGCTGTTGTTTCGGTTGCTGTTACTGTTCTTTGTTTTTTTTTTTTTCATTCAGATGAAAACTGATGGTGTGTGTGTTTGTGTGTGTGTGTGTGGTGGAGTGGTGGGGGGTGTTAAAATATTGGTATCTGAGGAGGCAAATGGCACTGGATTGTCTGCAGATGAAAGAGAAAATTAATCATTATAGCTAGCAAGTATTCAACGCTTAGTATGTGCCAGCCATTGTTCTAAATGTTTCACATGTAATTGTCTCATCTTTTTAAAGGTAGCTGCATTGGGAGGTTTTAGGAAGGTGCTGGAACAGGAAGAGAGTGCTGCCCTTTTTGGTTGGGTGAAAAGCACCTAAATGTGTCACAGAGCCTGTGAGTGTGTCTGGGGCACGAGCATGGGTGGATGCAAACTACTTGGAAGACCGGCTGAATTATCTTCTCCACACCCAAATACAAAATAATAGAAAGGGAGTATTTTTGCTGCCAAAAAGTATTCTTGGGAGGTGGGAGGGAGGAGTAGATTACTGGTGGCCTTTTCATCCTTTGTTCTGGACAGGTGCCCTTCTTTCTCTCCCCCAGACCCATGTGAAGTCATGTGTGCTACCACTTCTGTTGGCAATTCATCACCGGTGGTGGTGACAGAAGGCTGGCTGGGATTACTCAGTTTGTGAGCAAGTGGGACAGTTGTTCATCAGTATAATAATTGCAGTCTCTAAGCCCTGCTGTGGGACCACAGGCCATACAGCAACTACCTTGGAGTTGTTAAATGCTGCTTTCTACACTTACGATGCTCCAGAGTTTGACCTTGAAAAGTGAGGATACAGGTAGCTACAAGTAGTGCTGAGGACTCCAGGTAGAAGCACCATGGGAGATGGGTCTAGGCATTAGGAAACTTCTGGGCTTGAAGTGAGTCAGTGACAGAGTTTCCCAGGGGACCTGACTAATGGGACATTGTGAAGATAAAGTCAGGGAAGGGCATTTGGTGCTGAGGAAAGCTGGCACCAGACACTGGAATCTAGTTTATGAAACCAGTGTACAGTTCAAGAAGTCCAAGGTTAGGTACTCGCTTAAATGAGAATCCCAGATGTACAATCCCAGTACTAAGCTAGCAGAAGAGATTAAGATGGGGCATCAACACCGGGGTGACCCCAATCAACATAGAACAGTTCCTCTGAGTAAAGCTGCTTTCCATCCTGATGTGACAGCAGGACTTAAAGTCATTGCTTTCTGTACCTAGCGTGTTCCCCAAGGACTGTCCCTGTGGGCAGCAGTCCTTTCCTGGGCCTTTCCCAGCCTGCCTCCTCTCGCTGTGAGTGTCCACATGGAGCTGAGCACTGCTTTGTGGCAGGCGTGTAAATACAAGGGAAGAATTGCTTCTCTTGGCCAGTTTCTGGTTGTCTTTATTAACTGCGAAATAAAATATGAATTCATCGTTGATGCAAAATATTTGAGTGTAAACTTCCACCACCTATCACTGCCCTAGTTACACTATTCATCTGGCCTTTGAGAAAATACTTATTGAACATGCATAAATGTCCCTGTCTTATTTTCTGCCTTGGGACACAAATCTATATAGAGATCCACCACCAAAATAAGAAGGAATTTAAATCAAATGGGTTTGCACACCTAATGACCCCCTTGGGTGGTTGAAATGTTTAATGATAGTTTAATTCATGACAACCTCAGAGACCAGATTTCAAACAGTCTCAGCGGGGAAGCCCAAGCCTGTTTTTTATTATTATTATTATTATTATTATTGAAATTCTCAATATGTTTCCAAAGCAGCTGTTAAAACAGTTAATTATAGTGAGGTGTTTGGGCTCCTCTGTGACATACACTTTCTCCTAGTCTGTGATTGGAGCTTCTTGTCATGTACCCTGAGCAGGACTACCTAATGCTATCATATTTTTTTCCCTTGGGGGAAAACCTCCTTAAATTACCACATAGGTAGAACTTCATTTAAAAAGGCAAACTCTAACACAAAGAGTATTCAGATAATTTTTACCAAATGTTTGGAGAGCTAAGTACCACTCTACCTTCATTTTTCCAAAGCCAAGATCTTCTTTCTGTAGTGGAAGTTGCTTGGACTGAGTTTGGAGAACTCTTAGCTGGTCAAGAAAGGACCCATCCTGCCACTGCCAACTTTGGAAATGTAGATCGTAAAGAAAAAAGCATCGAAAGGACGAAGAACTCTGACATGACCCTTGATTTGAAATGAGCAGAATCAGTCCTTAGTGCTGCTCTTGGTGGAAATTGGTTCCCCATCTAGCACAATGAGGAAAAGTTGATTCAGCTCCATACAGGCTCATATATCCAACTACTTACTCAACATCTCCATTTGGAAGTTGAACGGTCATCTCGAGCACGTCCCAAACTGAACATCCTGTCTCTGTGCACCTGCCTCCTGCCTCTCACCACAAACCTGTCTCCACTGCACTTGTCCCCATCTCAGTTGATGGCAACTTTCCCTTCCCTTTAAAGTGGTTAAAGCCAGAAACATCTTTGCTGTTTCTAGGGTAGTGAATCTTGCTGGACATTTTTTCCCCTCTTTGCTTTTTACACATGTAGGAAGTTGAAGCTAAAAAGGACCTTATAAAACATAGGTCTCACTCTTTGTTTCACAAATAAGACAACTAAGGACCAAAGAAGATAAATGATTTGCTTAAAGCAAAGCTAGGGACAGGGTGAAACCAAGGTGTATATTGCTCTCTGTGTAGACTTCTCTTTTGCAGAGACACTCTTTGAAAGGCTTTGTGACAAGCCGGATGGACTTCTGGGTGATGGTTTGCATGTAAAGCTGGTGGGCCATGCTGGTCGTGTCAGGTGGCACCTTCGGGAGGCTAGTGGCTGTCATTACCACTGCATGATGCTGCACAGATCTGGATCTACAACACGGGGCAAAACGAAAGGATTTCAGGTATGGAGAAAGGATGGAGAGCGGCAGCACTGGTGCAGCACCCGAAGGTCCCAGCTTATAAGACCCAAAGGCAGCAGGGGACAGACTGAACACTGGCTGAGCGCCCGACCAGCTCTCAGCTGCATTAAGAGGCTGATGTGCCACCACTGGTGTTTGCGGAGTGTGAGATCGTGGGTGCCAGTCTTCAGTCACCAAGGCATTTTCAAATAAAAGGGATATCCGAAGACCCTTTAAAATGTCCAGAGGGTTGCTGTTGTCATTGGCTGGGAGTGTACAAGGACATGGAATCACAAGGCTGAGGACATTTCTGTGAAGCCCATCACAGGACACTGACTATGCTTGAGGTTCACATTTGTAAGAGACAGTGAAAGGAAGGGGTGCGGGTTGTGGGGTGGGAAGTTGCTCAGAGCAAGGCCAGGCGTTAGGAAAGGGGCAAATGCCTGATTGGCCTACATTTGATGGGAGTTTACCCTTCTTCCCACTCCTTTTAAAAAATTCTGGGAAGGCTTCCAATGGATTCCTCACACTGTTCTTTAGTTGATTCAAACTTTAACATGGACCACAATCTCGGAGTAGTTTTAGAAGCAGTCCTTGTCTGCACTTCTGTATGACATGGATCACATTAATGAAACGGGCTCTAAAAGCTGCTTCTCTACAATACGATAGGGCAGTGCTTCAATTTGGAGGCTTGAAGCTTGTGAGATGCCCTCACTGTACAGAGTAGATGCTCAATAAACAGCTCAGTAAATTCTTGAAACAACTATTTTCTCATCTGACTGGAAGTTTATCAAATGGATGGCCTTTTTTTGTTACTGTTAATCCTTTAAAATTTTGTCTCTTTTCCTTACTTATGGAAAACTCTTAGGTCAATGCTGAGCCTGCAATAGATAGTCAGTGTAGGTCTGTTGGCTGGATGAACGGATTACAGGAGCAGAGGATGCAGGAATGATCTACAGTCTCGTTCTTGTGGGTCTCTCAGTATTTCCTGGCTGTGTCCTCCTCCTTCCACCTCAGGATCTCACACCATCACACACACATTCAATGCAGACCCTCTGCCATCCACTCTGGCCCTGGCACCAGTGAGGGCCATCTGAGCACATTTTCTATATGGAGGTACCCAAGGCTGGAGCCCCGCCAAATAATTGCTTTCCAGGAAACATACAGCTCTGTTCCACTTTTGTAAATGCAGCCACAGTGCTGTGCCAACAAGCTCTGTGTGAGGATGGATCTTACTCTTCATGTCACTCTATCAGAAAACTCTGCCACCGGACCATTGCCCATTAATTTAATGGCCTCATCTGGATGAAACGATGGGGAAAGGAGCTGGGCAAGCTGTCTGTTCCCTGCTTAAGTGAATTCATATTAAATTTTGAAGTGGATTGATGCGGACCCCAGCTTGTGGGGTCCGCCACATTGTGGATGAGACATGAGAAATTCACATGGACTACCGAGTCCTGTGAAGGGAAAGGGACCACATGGCTTCTCTCTCAAGGGGAGAAAAAGCCTCGGCCTCCACCATGACAAGCCTTTATTTCTTTTTTCTGGGCACATTAGATGATGGTCCTCATTTACTATGCACACCTTCACTTTCGGTGGTTACCTTTTACAGAAAACAAAGGAGCCAATGCTGCTAATCACATCACAGAAGAAGGATACTTGCAAATGCAAAGGGAAAAGTGATTTAACTGGTTACACTCTGCACTGGGGAGGTTCAGCACAGACTTTAGGAAGTTACAGTAAGCATTTGCTGTCTCAATTCAGAGTGAGGGAGTTTTAGCAAAAGCAAGTCTCAAAGTATCCTAGGTAAAATAGAGGCCTGATTCCCCACGGGAGAACCTATCCATGGGTGTGGGTCCTGTGCATTGGACCTTGATTTCCACTGGGAGCTGGGCCCACTCCACGCAGAATGGTCTCCTACAGAGGATTGTGATTTTATTTTCCTTCTTGAGGCTGAACCATTTTATGAATAGACACTGGGAAAGAAGTGTAATTATATGTGATTTTCTTTTTCTCTATTGCATTTCTATAGGTCATTTTTTTTTCTACTGCTGTTTATCATTCTGATATTTTCATTAAAAAAAAAAAAACGAAAGAGAATAAAAAGGTCTTCCTTCAAATGAAGGCTGAATCTTAATCCAGAGTGATTGGAGGCAAGGTCCCTGGCTCTTCGGAACCATTCGAGGATTCAAGGTTTCAACATTGACTGAACCTCCCCAAGTCAAGGTGTCTGTTCTGAAAACAGTGATCACAATACCTGCCTTGCTTCCCTCAGGAGGTTCCTTTGAATAGTAGTGCCCTTGGACTCTCCTTAAAAAACTATATGCATATAATGTCTTATTTTTTAATACGTTAAGAAAGAGGCCTTACGATTCCTGTGCAGAGAAGACCTGTGGGAAAACGGCAATGGGCAGGCAAGGAGGTAGTACAGTGCCCCCAAGTGGCCATTTGGGTGTGACGCCTGGGAGGCAGAGGGAGTGGATGACCCTGCTTGTGTGACCTGTAATAAACGAAGAAACAATCTAATACTCATCTCTCATAGGAACATTTAAATATCATAAAGGAAAACAAAACGCACAAAAAAAAACTAACCAATCTCATACAGTTAAATGTGCTCCAACTTTGCTGGCTTCCTTACGAAGGCCTGCCACTTTGTATTCAATTTGCTGCTCTGAACACAGTGAAGTGTTTAGATTCCAGTAAGAAACCTCAAAAAGACCAAGCAAACCTTGGACCTTTACAGTTAGCAGGAAAGCTTTTAAAAACTTCTCACGAGCTGTCATTTGTGCATTCAGAAAACCATGAGGACTCCTTCCTTTGAAAATATATGTGATTTTGCTTTAGCTTTTGATTTTAAACATTAATATTTTCTTACTATGAACCTTATCCTCAAGAACCAATTCCCCATGCCTCAGCAGACAATGCAATCAATTTCTGAGATGCTGAGATGTGGACTGGATTTTTAACAGTAAAGTGACATATCTTTCTATGTGGATGATATATAGTGATGGGAGGGAATTTGGAGACAGGAGTTGGAAGAGTGGAAAAATGAGATACGTAGTAAGCGTATTGAATACTTAGAAACACAGTGGAAACTTGAGGGCTTGGGGAGGGCCTAGTGCCTGGGAAGGGTATTTGCCAGTTGGGTGGTGGAGATGTCAGGGGACTAGATGGAATTGCAGGCAGAAAACATCTCCTCTTCACTCCCACTGCTCTCCAGAAATGGGGACTTGGGCAGACCCCCAAGAGGCATCCCGCAGTGGCTGGCAAAGGCATGCAAACGCTAAGGCTTGGCCTTGACCTCAGCTCTTTACTAGCTGCATGGGCATGGGCAGTCAGTGTCTTCAGTAGCCCTGGGAGCAAAATTCCAGCTAATTCACGTTACGTCCCACAATCTCTTATTGAACAAGACTGATACCCACTTCTCTGTGCAACAAACCTGATTTTACTAAATTTATGAATTGAATGGGCCTTCCAAGTTCTTTGCAAAGGAGAAAGAATATATGTGTAGATGTAAAAAACTATAGGTGTTGGCCCTGGCTGCTATATAGCTCAGTGGATTGGGTGCAGGCTGCAAACTAAAGGGTTGCTGGTTCAATTCTCAGTCAGGGCACATGCCTGGGTTGCGTGCCAGGTCCCCAGTGGGGGCATGTGACTGGCAAAAACACATTGATGTTTCTCCCCCTCTCTTCCTCCTTCCCTTCCCCTCTCTCTAAAAATAAATAAAATTAAAAAAATTCTTTTTAATAAGTGTAGGCTTTGAAGCCAGACAGGCTTCAAATGCCAGCCTCACACCTACTAGCTTGATGGCCTCTCATTGTCTCTCTGTTTTTAAAAAAATGTATTTTATTGATCATGCTATTACATTGTCCCATTTTCCCTTCCCCTTTATTCTTCTCTGTGCTGTGCCCCCCACCCAAGAATTCCCTCACCTTAGGTCATGTTCATGGGTCATACATATAAGTTCATTGGCACCTCCATTTCCTGTACAGTTCTTAACGTCCCCCTGTCTGTTTGAACCTACCACTTATGCTTCCCCCTCACCCTTCCTGATGATAACCCTCCATGTGATGTCCATTTCTGTGAATCTGTTCCTGCTCTAGTTGTTTGCATAGTTCTTTTTTTTTTTTTTTTTTTTAGATTTGGTTGCTGATAGTTGTGAGTTTGTTGTCATTTTACTGTTCATAGTTTTTATCTTCTTTTTCTTAGGTAAGTCCCTTTAATATTTCATATAATAAGGGCTTGGGGATGATGAACTCCTTTAACTTGACCTTATCTGAGAAGCACTTTATATGCCCTTCCATTCTAAATGACAGCTTTTCTGGGTAGAGTCATCTTGGATGTAAGTCCTTGCCTTTCCTGACTTTGAATACTTCTTTCCAGCACCTCCTTGCCTGCAAAGTTTCCTTTGAGAATTGAGCTGGTGGTCCTATGGGAAGTCCTTTGTAGGCTAACGTCTCCTTTTCTCTTGCTGCTTTTAAGATTCTCTCCTTCTATTTAATATTGGGAAATGTAATTATGATGTGCTTTGGTATGTGCTTCCTTGCGTTCAACTTTTTTGGGACTCTGAGTTTCCTGGACTTCTTGGAAGTCAATTTCCTTTGCCAGATTAAGGAAGTTTTCCTTCATTATTTTTTGAAATAAGTTTTCAATGTCCTGCTCTTCCTCTTCTCCTTATGGCACTCCTATGATTCGGGTGTTAGAACATTTAAAATTGTCCCAGAGGTTCCTCAGCCTCTCCTCTTTTTTTTTTTTTTTATTCTTGTTTCTTTATTCTGTTCTGGTTGAATGTTTACTTCTTCCTTCTGCTGCAAATCTTTGATTTGAGTCCCAGTCTCCCTCTCATCACTGCTGGTCCCTGTACATTCTCTTGTATTTCACTTTGCATAGGCTTCACTTCTTCCTCTACTTTGCGACCATACTCAACTGTTGCGGACCGTTCAGTCTGGTTTCAGGAGTTGTAACCCTCACCCCATGGTGGGCTGAGTAAGAGCCCAAGGGACCTACTTCGTCCGGGTCTGTTCTGTCAAGAGGACGTGAGCTACTAGAAGACAAAGCTCATCTCCCTGGCAGGAGCACTGCTTCTGCCTCATCCATCTCTGGCCCCAATGCTTGGTTGGTTAGTCAATGACAGGTAAGACTCCTCACGGGAGGGGCAACCTAAGCCAGACAGGACCACTTGGGAGGCCCTCATGGAAGGACTAGGGGGGCTGCAGCAAAGAGGATGTGATGGACCCCCCTCCTCCCCCGGCTATTCTGACAGAGCCCCAGTCACCAGTACTGTCTGGGAGATATCTTCCTTATCTCTTGCTTCCTGGGGCTAATCAGCTTAAAGCCTGAAACTATGACCAGAGAGCTGTGCAGCACCGTGCTGACCAAGAATAGTTTCCCTGGTGATCAGGCATAAGAAAGAATTCGTAAAGTCCTGTGAAACCTGCTTTGTTTGCTAAGAGTGGCTCATTTAAATGATAAGGGTCCAAGGAGGAAATGGGTATGTCTCCCAAAGTTTTGCAACTCCCTTTCTAGACAGACACTGACTCAGATTAAGCCCTCAGATTTCTTTGAAATGTTAACCATTGTTTGATCCTTGCTGTCTGACATACCTGCATTCCTGTGTATTTGAACCCAATAAAAGCCTAGTGAAGAAGGGACTCTGGGTCATTCTCCTTTGGGAGTTTGACCACCTGTTCTCCCCAAGCAGATCATGTCTTGGTAGTTTTATTTTCATCCGTGATGGACAGGGGGCTCTGAAGGCGGCACCCCTGACACTCAACCATTTCTGTGTGCATTCTGATTACTAGTGTTTTGAATTCTGCACCTTAGAGGTTGCCTATCTTTTCATCACTTAACTCTGTTTTTGAGCTTTGATCTGTTCTTACATTTGGGCCATATTTTTTTTCTCAATGCACCTGTTTTGTTCTAAGGGCACCTTAGGTAGTCACCAGGGTGGGGCGAGCCACATCACTGCATTGTGGCACTGCATGTGGGGGAGGGATTCGAGAGGGAACAATGCCACTTGCTCAACTCCTGACGGGTTTTCAGTCACCTCCCCTGTTACCCACAAGCAAATTGGGCCCTTCTGGTACTGATTCCTGGGAGGGTTGGTTTGTGTATATTCTGGGACCCTGTGGGTCTCTCTAATGAACTCCCCTGTGAGGGTGGGAGTTTCTCCTGCTGCCGAAACCCCCTTAGATTTTTATAGTCAGAGGTTTTGAGGCTTTATTTCCCCATGCTGGTAACCAGTCTTGCTTCCTAGTTATTCCTCACTGTTTATCTGCATGCAAATGTGGGACCACCTGCTCCACCCAGTCTGCCAGCCACCATCTTGCCAGGGGTCCTATTTGCCCCAGCTGCCTATCTCCACCCCTCCCTACCAGTCTGAATGATTGTTTCTTCTTTAACTCCTTGGTTGTCAGACTTCCATACAGTTTGCTTTTCTGGCAGTTCCAGTCATTTTTGTTTTTAAATTTGTCATCGACCTTTTGGTTGTGCAAGGAGGTGAAGTGTATCTACCTATACCTCCATCTTGACCGGAAGTTCCTCTCACCTCTGTTTTAAATTCAGATCTTCAAACCACTTCATGTTTAAAGGAGCTTCTTCTGGAAAAAGAACAGGGCTCAACTGAGAAGTTTTATGGGGAAGATATCCTGCTTAAAAAAACCTACCATTATTTCACTTCAGTGAGCCTCACAAGATTTAGCATTTGATTTTATTTTCTATTTGTTTGATGAACTCTAATATTATTTCTCCAACTAAAGTTACTTGGTAGCAAAGATGATATCAGTTTCCCCAGCCTATGTATTTATTACTATGTTATATCACCTGAAAGCTTGTTAAGTCAACATTTAATATTTGATTTGAAATTAACTTTTAGCAAGTCAAAAGAACAACATGAAATTTAATAACTACATTTACTGATAAAGAATACTCATTAAATCCCATCAATCTACTAGCTACTATATTGACAACAACCACCAAAATATCCCAAATGGGGGACAGAAGTCAGCCAGCACTAAGCACTTACCTGAGCCCACTGAGTGTCTGTACTGCTCTGTGGTCCAGATTCATCAAGCACCATGGAACCTCTCTGGGACCCATATCTTAAGAGTGTGCCAGGATTTTATTATTTAATGCTGCTTACTTTGTGGCATACAATTTGCCCTTACAATTGTATCCGTGTAATGACACATAGCATTACATAAGACTCTATTATAAAGTTAGTTTCTAAACCCACAAGCCCGTCCCCCAGAAGTTTCTGTTATTCCCGTTAGATGAAGCTGTCCATTATCATCAAATAGCCTTTGCTGGGGTGGTTTCAAATTCATCACAGTTTTTTTTTTTTTTAATTTTTAGTAGAAAATATCTAAGTATTCCTGAGAACTTGAGGATGTGAATTTTTTCAATTAAATTTTGCTCATTATACAGATTTCACAAAGACTCCAAGATCAGGAGTCTGATTTTCCTTCAGTGATTCATTACCTTCCCTCCCACCATTTTTATTTTTATTTTTACATTTAGTATAGTTGTGCTGTTTATTTTGTTTGAAAGTAGCCAAACGGACTTTAAGATTATGCAAATTAGATAATTCAGTCTTACTCTCTCTCTCTCTCTCTCTCTCTACCTGCTTATCACCGATGTGTTTAAAGCATTGGATTAAAGGCCAAGGGTTTCCTGGAAGATTATGTCCTAGATAAAATATGGTTAATTTCATTTAGTAACAAAAATATAAGCCACTGGCCTATAAGAATGCTATTCTTTTAATATTTGCAAAAATAATGCAGTCTTTGGTAAGGAAGGTTTTTCCTCTTAGGAGTAAGTTAACATACATTCCAATTTCTACTTTATGCCAGGTAAGAGAGAAAAGTAGCTAACTACATTCCTGCTGTTTGCTTACTGAATCCTATTTATTAAGCGAAAACAAGCAGCAAGGCTTCTGCTCCGAACTACTTCTTCTGCCTGGAGGCTTTTTCCACATCACTTGCAATATTTTGTTGCCCTTATCCACATTCTGTTAAAGCAGGAATTTTCAACCCATGTGAAACTACAGCACACTGGTGTGCTGTGAGAGTTTTTAAACATGCACTGACCTTTTCCCCTTAGATTGGCAAACAAAAAAATGGCAATGCCAACACAATAGCTGTCCAGTGTGAATGAATCAAATTTATACCTACATTTTTGTCAGACCAGCAAAAAATATAAGATATTTTTTGGTGTGCTGCAGAACTTTAGTAATTAGTTTATGTGTGCCACGAAATGAAAAAGGTTGAAAATCGCTGCCCAAAAGAACTATGACTGTGTCTTCTACACATTCGCCCATTCGTTTGTTCAATAAAGATTTAGCTGTGTGCCATGGACAAGAGGGTGGTTTGATATTTTATGGTTGGCAGAGTGATCCTGTTTTTTTCTGTGCTTAGGTAAACTTATGGAGTGCTCTGCTTTATCTTATTTCATCATGTTTCAGAATGACTGTACTTGAGTTTGGTATTTCATGAGATTATTTCTATCTCATAGGAGAACAACATGCTTTAGCTGTGAGGACCAGGGCAGCTTCTGAATATCAGAGGTTTCTTTTCTTAGTAGCTTCTCTACTTAATAGCTTCTCTTATGAGCCTCTCTACCTTGCTTCCCTACTCATTAACTGTGCTTAACCATTCCCTGCTGATTTCCTATGACCAATGTGGAAATCACTCTAGCTACCTAAAGTTGTAAGAATTAAGTCCCCTAAAGAGTAGAGGGTTCAATAAGTTATCACTTTTTGATTGCAAAAAAAAAAAAAACGTTTACTGTTGGCATTGATGCAGATGTCCCCATTTCCCCCACCTTTGTCCGCCTCCACTCACTTCCCACCCCCTTCCCTCTGGTTGACACCACACTGTTGCCCGTATCTATTAGTTATGCACATATGTTCTTTGGCTAATCTCTTCACCCTCTTTCAATTCCAAGAATTTGTTCACCAGTCATCCCTAGCCTGGATTGTGAGTGCTTGAGGCTGGGACTAAGCACAGAACATCTGGATACTGTTAAGATCAAACTCAAATGGGCCCTGGCTTGTGTGGCTCACTGGATTGAGTGCCAGCCTTCAAACCAAAGGGTAACCACTTTGATTCCTAGTCAGGGCACATGCCTGGGGTACAGGCCAAGTCTCAAGTAGGTGGCATGTGAGAGACAACCACACATTCATGTTTCTCTCCCTTTCTCCTTCCCTTCCCCTCTTTACAAAGAAATAAATAAAACCTTTTACAAAAATCGAACTCAAATGGACACTAGGCTTGAAAATTCATGAGCAGACAAATCCAGTTTCTTCGTACAAGAAAAACAAATTTAGCTTATTTTGCAAGGCAAACGAGGCTAACTTGACCTGAGTCACGTTTACCTATGCCTCTGAAAGCCATACGGAAAACTGTTACAGAACAAGGGACCAAGGGGGGTCACGATGTACTATTACTGAAAGGATGCCCCCCCAGGTTCATCATGTCTGCTACCAGATGGAAAGATGTCTCTCAATGCCAGAGATTTGTGAAAAGGGAAGGAAATGTTTATTTAATGCTATGCAGACTTAAAGTAGTGACCTAATGCCCTCATTAACATATCAAAGTCCTTTTGGATACCCACAGATGCCCACAGTGCTTCCTTCCCCCCTGCCCTAAATCGGGGTACCATAACTCAGGAGAAGAAGCAAATGTCCAGGATCCAGGCTCCTGACACCGTCAGCTGTGTCACCGTCCAGGCAGGATCTCCACTTAATCCAAAGCCATGGGGCACCTTCTCATGGCCTACTGGCAAGACTTTTTCCACCCTTCTTCCAGGCAATGTCTCTCCTGCTTCCCAGGCCACGCAGCCAAAGGGAGCCGCCCAAAGCCGAGTGGTCCTGGTCTACCAGAGCTGCAGGGGTCTGCACTCTGGCCAAACCACATGGCTCTCTCTCCAATGCTGCGGGGAGGTTTGGGGGGTTGCCACTCTGGCCCAAGCCAAGTGTTGGCTCTCTGCTAAAGCTGCATGGTGATTCCCCCTTACAGGGCTGGGGGAGTCCCCACTCTGCCAGAAGCGTGTGGCTCTCTCTGGCAAAGCTGCGTGGCTCCCCCCACCATCGCAATGGCTGCTGTGTCTGGGTTTAAATCTCCCCTCCAATCTTCCTCTGCAGCCCCATTTCCGACTCCTCCTACAATCAGCTACACTTGCCAGTACTTACGTATCCTTCCAGCTTACTGGGCTGCCATAATGAGTCTGGGCAGGCATGGCCCCATGGCGTGGAGCCAATCATCTCCAGGCTCTCAGGCAGGCACTGCAAGCAGGGGGAGCTAACTTCCAGTTCCACCTTGGGTGGAAGTCACTCCCCTCTCCCTGGCTCAAAGCATGGCCACAGCTATTCAACATACCTAGGAGACCAGTTAAAGGTTATAGATATGTTAAATGGCCATGCCAGAGGTTAGCTGCAAAGCTGTTGCTATGCAAAATAGCTCTCAATGGCCCTGCTCCATTTGTCCCTTCCCCCAGCTCACACCTGAGTGGGGGAAGGGGTGAGGACCTCTTATATGTCTTTCTAATCTTTCCTGGACACCCTGAGTTTTGGGCCCCATTCCAAATCCCTATTTAGGGCCCCCCTCTTGGCTGTACCCTGTTACAAAACTTATTGATTCATGGGTTTTACTTGTTTGTTTGTTTTTTCATGGATTTTGACAGCCCTGAAGCAATGTTTGTTGAGTGCTGATCAAAACATTCTCATCTTTCTGACTTTTCTCATTATCCTCCCATCCTGTCTACCCTCTGTCAACATTTTTAAAGCCTAACCTCAAAGGGACAATAACCATTCTTTAGAACATTTTCTCTGTACCATTTAATGGTGCTTATTACTATGTTTTGAGTACTAACAGAATATAGTTTTTTTAAAAATACCTAGGACATATTACTCATTGTCTAATATAATCATGTTATAACTCTTGATTGTTTTAAGTTCCTTAGAGCAGAACTATAGCTTCCTTTTTGGTTTCACTTGACAGTATCTGGAAATCACAGTGGCAAAGGCTGCTGAACTTGGAAGGGGAACCATGCTGAGGACCAGGAACTGGGGTCCTACTGAGAGTTGGGTGGTTCTGCGGGTGTGCAAAGGAAGACACATGCAAGAGTTGACTTGACCAATCAATCACAGTTTGGGCCAGGAGGGTCCCATCTCCCAACCTTTCGTTATTATTCAAGGTAGAGCCTGTCGGCCGAGCAAAAATGAAATCGGGAGGCTTTGGCTAGAAATGAAAGATATACATGCAACAGTCTTAAGATTTTAACCAGAAATACAACTGGGCAGAAGAAGGAAAGAGTTTAGGGTTTTTCTAGTAAAAGTACATTTTTGAGATGAATCACTCCTGCATTCTTAGCCTCTGGAGGGTGAATTCCCTACATGACTGGTGGTCTGGGTAAGTGAACACTCTTTTGGGGGGCTATCAGAAGTTTGTCTGGAAGTTTAATGTATATCCAGGCATGTTCGCAGGACTGGAAAGTTTCAAAACTTTGCGGGCTAGTTAAAAACAAGAATAGAATCATTTCCTCACAAGTCAATCTACTTGAGTTCAGTATTTAGCAGTCCACTGGAGTGACTCCATTTTATTTTTTCAAGGCAAACTCTCAAACAACAGCTTCAGAGATGCCAGGCCTCTCTGGGGTCACCTGGGGCACCAAATCGCAGAGGTAGGCGTGCAGGGAGAACCTCAATCCGCACCTCCGTTTCAGCACCTCCACTCCTAAGACTACACTACCAAATCGAAGGCCACCTTCTCCTAGCCTGGTGGCCTGTTCTGGGAATGGTTGCCGAGTTTGTCACTACCAATTCCAGCTAAACAACTATGGGACACGGAGAGGAAAGTCTCCAATTAGTGTCTCCGCAACAGGGTCACACGAGTGCCCTCTAACGTAGGACCCAGCTCGTTATCCCCAACGGCGCAGAGCGTAGCCCAGCGCGTGCTGGTGTCGCAGCTACGGTCCTCTCCCCAGGATCCCCGCTTGTCCGCTTCGTTCCCAGGTCAGCCTGACCCGACAGTGATCCCCAAGAAGGCGGACCAGAGCCGGTGGACCAGGGAGAACAGGGGCGGGTAGCCCAGGGTCCCTCGCATGCCCGGGAGGAGAAGGGGAACGAGGCGGACTTGGGTAGGGAGAGGTGAGTAAGTGAGCTGGAATCTGACCCCAGCTCAGACTCCAACCGGTCCGGTCCATGGGCCCTGGAGCAGGTCACACCCAACCTGAAGAGGAAGGAGGGGAAAAAGGTTCCCTCTGAGCAAGGACACGTGGCCTCTCCATTCCTGTCTGTAGGGACCACCAAGGACGACAACGGTGGGGAGCTGAGGTCGGGGGACGACTCCGGGGAGGTGGATTCGCTGAAGTCCGGAGACAGACCCTGGCGTCCAGGAGCCAGACCCAGCTGTTTGAGAAGGCCCCAGCTCACCTCCAGGGCTGATTCACGAGGCCAGCAGGGAGCAGCTCCTGTACCTCTGCCAAGTAAAAGCAGGTAAAGTGGTAGGCAAGGGGCGGATGCCAGGGAGCGACAGGAGGCCTTCTCTTTTCCAACAGAAGCTAATAGTAAACGTGCTTGGTAAAAAGCTAGTGGTGAAGTGTGTGTGGGTTCTGTTTTCTTTGTTTTTTCATCATCCCTTAAAGATGAGCATTGGCACGGACTTGGAAAGGACCTGCTATCCTAGGAGTGATGTTTAGCTGGACGCTGAATGGCAGTTTTTCTGTCTTCTCTGACTTGCTCAGTGACCTTGTACTTACGCTTTTACCAGTTTTAGAAACTTTACAAGATGAGGATGACAAAATAAAATGTGTCATTCACTCTTGCTATAGGGTCATATGGATGTAATGTTAAAAAAATATTTTGAGGATCAGTGATATGATTGTACTAAAAGGGGCATGCCATATGAAATAAAATATTGTTACTTTCTTTATTGGTAAGATTTTTTAAAGCCTAAATACCTTAGGGTTTAAATATGCTTCTGTCTTGGGTACAGTTATACAAATTTTAGAGCTCCACAACACCAGATGACATAATGCCTTTCTTTAAGGAAAAGGAAAGGGATTCCCAAAGAGAGTAGATACTTGCCGAGGGTCATAACGATACATCAGTCAGAACTAGAACTGGCTTGTAGCTCCCTACTTTAAGGCTCTGATGTTTACCTGGAAGTGTGGAAATAAAAATGACAAGGTCATATAAGACATATTTAATTTGTCATTCAAAGAGTCGTTGGGTTGAGTACAAGAAGGAAAAAATAATTGCTCTATCATAGTCAGCCAATACTTGTTCAGCATCTTTTATGTGCAAAACACTGGAGTGTTATGCCTACAGGGAATGCAAAGACGCAAAAGCATCATGATACTTGGCTTCAAGAGACTTACAGAGTTACCTGAGGAGTCTAGATTTGAACACTGAAAATTTGCTGACTAGAGTTAAAGAGTTCACGGAGACTCCAGCTCTTTAGAACACTGGAAACAATGAAGTGTTCGATAGTAGCCCATTTTATTTTAGTACATTTGAAAGCTTTTGTTTTGCCTCTTGGAATCTATTTCCCCCTGTATTTAAAAAAAATAGTTATGGGGTCCCTCTGTATTCTTTAACTGAATATCCTGAACACAGATGAACCTTTCTTTGAAGATTAATGAGTATCAGTTAAATTGATCTGAAAGATAGTGTTGCAGACACAAATGGTATAAATCATAATATGGAATGAAAATTGCCCCTAAATTGGCTTTGGAATTTGCTTTCTTGCAAAAGTTCTGGGTATCTATTTTCTTTCTGGTCACTTACCCCGTCCTAGTAACATTAAAATGAGACTTTTGATTATTTAACAAGAATTTATTAAACATTGTGCTAGGATCTGTAGCAAGTCTGACTGAAGATTCTGTGGAAAGTAGAAGATTAATTTTCTCCAAATTCCCTAGAGAACATTCTTTCTAGGGCGTATTTTTATTATTGATATTAGTGTTATCATTATTAAAGATCTGATTTTTTGAAAGATTTTATTTATTTTTATTTTTAGAGAGAGGGGAAGGGGAGGAGAGAGGGAGAGGGACATCAATGTGTGGTTGCCTCCCGCGTACCCCACACTGGAGTCGTGGCTGGCAACCCAGGCATGTGCCCTGACTGGTCATTGAACCTGCAATCCCATGGTTCGCAGTCTGGCCCTCAATCCACTGAGCCACACCAGCCAGGGCTAAAGATCTGATTTTTAAGTCATCAGTGAACTACAGTCACCTGTCAACCATTCTGTGTCAGGTCTACTCATTTTATCCAGATAGTCTGGAAGAGGCATGTCCCTCACCCTTTCAAGAACTTAATGGTGGGGTGTCTAGAGATACTCTGTATCTGGAAACTAAAATTCTTCATTATTAGAGATTAAGATTATGCTTACTGAGCTATGACTTCAGACACAGTTTTCATCAGTATCTTCTAGATATTTTGTTTTTAACAAAATGCTGAATCAGTGTTAAAAATGGCATCCTTCATAGAATAATAAATTTGAAATTCTAACATCATTCCTACAGGGCAGATCACAATTTTTTGTAAAATGTTACATTTGTATTCCAAATTGCACTCTGTTTTTTTGTTTGTTTGTTTGTTTGTTTTTTATGGCTGAATGAGGTAAGGTTGTCAGCAGAAAGCTGATAAAAATAAACTAAGACATGAATGTCTTTTTTTCCCGCCTCAGGCAGACCCCTAAACTTAATTGCTTTGTTAGTGTCAGATAAGCTTATGGCTACAAAATCTTCTTTCAGTCAAATTTTAGAAAGATCACACCAAAGAACACGTTTCCCTCCCCCTCCGTTCACTACCTTACCTTCTCCCAGTAAAAGATAACTAACTGACACCTAGGAAAACAATAGGACAATGAAAATTTCAGACCCCTTTTGGCTTCCTTGTGTCAGAGCCTTCCCACTACTGCATGTGAGACTACTCGTGTGCTTCTACGTTACCCTGGGTACACTGGGTTCACTGGCATTTGCCACTGACAGCCTTTGTTGAAATACACTCTTTCAAGGGCACTGGATAGCTCATATCCTGTATATCAGAGAAAACAGAGTTTAGATGCTGTGTTAAAGTGGTACATTTTATAACTCTGCTTTACAGCTCATGGTTCGTTGTCTAGTGATTTGGAAACTGTTACTCATGATGTCCTAAATTTCTGCAGTTTTATTTTCTCACTCTTTTCCGGATCTAGAACTGTTCTTTGAATTTAGTAATACAAAAAAGCCCTGTGTCAGTTGGGATACGGGTCAGCTGCCAGGCTTTTATCTTCAGCTCACATAATGGCCTGGAGGCAGGTGACCTAGGACTGGGAGGGTGGTTGTGCTTCCTGAGATCACCCAGGGGCTCAGTCTTTTTCTGTCTGGGAGTTCATCTATCCCTCGAGGCAACAGTTCTCAAATTAGGGTCTATGGACTGCAGGGAATGCCTTGACTTTTCAATGGAATCTGTAAGATGAAACCATTTTCATAACACTAAGACACTATTTGCCCTTTTCCTGTGCTGCCATGTTGGATAAAACTGCTGATGCATCAGCATGAATCAAGGCAGTGGCACTGAAATGTACTAGTAGTCATATTTCTTTGCCACCATGCACTCAGAGTAAACACACACACACACAAACACACACAACCAGTGTCACTTAAAAATGTCTTCGTCGATGCAGCAAAAATTTCAGATTCTTATGAAATATGCACTCCTGAGTACAAGTCCCTTCAGTGCTGTGTGTGATGAAATGGGAGTACACACAGAGCACGTCTGCTGCACACGGAATTATTTGGCTATTTCAAGGAAAAGTACATATGTAATTTTTTGAGTTCCAAACTGAGCTATCCACTTTTGTTTTAGTAAACGTTATTTTTACTCAATAGAACAACTCACAGATAAACTATGCTTATTCAGATTTGAGTATTTAGCAGAAAGTTTCTCTCTTTTTAAAGATTTTATTTAATCATTTTCAGAGAGAGTGGAAGAGAAGTAGAGAAACATCAATGTGCGGTTGGTTGCCTCTCATACCTCTCCTCCTGGGGATGGGGCCTGAAGCCCACGCATGTGTCCTGACTGGTAATTGAACTGGCAACCCTTCAGTTTGCAGCCCACGCTCAATGCACTGAGCTACACCAGCCAGGACTAGCAGAAAGTTTCTTGAAAATGAATGAAGCGAGCCCATCACTTTAGGGGAAAACAACTGAAAGTATTTGTTGCTGATGGTCTCATTTGAGCTTTCAAGTGAAAATTAGGAGTTTAGAAAATCTGCCACATGAGCTTGACAGCTTCCTAATACTTTATAATTTTTACTTTTTTGATGAGATGATTGGTGATCAACGTTTGGAAGGTTTGCATAACACAGTAACCGTATCTCCCAAATATGGCAGGGAAGAGTGTTTCAAGTTATGTGTGTGTAAAAACATTTTAAAGTGCAAGTCAGACCAATGGATTTTAAAATAACAGTATGAAAAATTCATTGATAATCACTTAAGATTCCAGATTGTAAGTAACCTTCAAAATACTACCACCAGTTGAATTTCGGGGTAGCATCAACAAGGAATATCCACAATTATCTGAAAATACTACTAAAACATTTCTTTCTTTTCTAACAGCAGATCTGTATGAAACTGAATTTTCTTCATATACTTCAACCAAAGCAATGTATTGCAGTAGATTGAATGCAGAAGTAGATTTCTGAGAATATCTTAAGGTAGACATTAAAGAGATTTTGCAAAGTGTCATACAATGTCACTTTTTTCACTATTTTGTTTTTGCTTTAGACTATATGGTTATTCTTATAAAATGTTGTTATTTATGTTACCATGTAATGAGTTCATTATTTTTAAATGAATTAACATATATATTTAAAATGTCTCTTAATTGTTAATGTGATAAGTATCAATAGATAAAAACAAAAGGTCTTTGGGGCCCTCAGTTTCCGTAAGTGTAAAGGACTCATGAGACCAGAGAGTTGGAGAGCTGCTGCCCCGAGATGCTCTCTCTGTGGCCAGAGGTGGCTCACCGTTGCCACGTGCAAGTTTTCGCCAGGGCACAGGGAAAGGGAAGGACGAGCCCCCCTTTCTTTTTAAGGAAGATATTTATATCACCTTTACACACTTCAGTCCCCTGTTCCAGGGCAGAAGTTGCATGGCTACATGTAATGGTTGGCTGGGTGACCGTGCGTGTGGCTGAGACTTCTGTTACTTTTAGGAGAAACGGAGACTACATATTGGTATTTGTTTTTGCCACTGGCTGCTTTCTGGTTGAATAACAGAAGTAGTAGTAACACCTATTTTTAGGAAGTCTGATAATCTTATCTCATATTTCTGTCAGTGCAGTAGTTCAGGTGATTTTAGAGATGCCAGAACGGAAGACTAGATTCTGCATAACATGGAAAACGGAAAGTTATAGTAGAGGAACGGTGGACTTTGGAGTCAACAAGTCCCGGATTCGGGTCCTGACTAGTGATTAGGGTTCCCTAACGTGTGGCCTGCTGCCCCCCTCCTCAGCTTCTCTGTGCTCGTGTGTAAACGGAGTTTGTCAGAGCAAACCTAACGGGACTGCCGTGTGGCCCATTCGACACAGCGCAGGTGGAGCTTTCGTGCCACCTGTGCAGCTGCTGCTCTGTCACCTCCCCGGTGTCGGTCCTCATAGGGCTGCTTCTGTGTGGGTGTACGCTTCAGTGACAACCAGATCGATGGTGATGGATTGCTAAGCAGATGATGGAGGTGATAATTGCTAGGATTTCAGGGATGGATGAGGTCATTGTGGACCAAAAGGGTTCTGAGAGTCTGGAGTAGGAGTGGTAGTATTTTGAAAAGCTGAGGGAAGAAGGGAAGTCATTACTGGTGAGGGGAATTACACTAAGCAAAACTCAGAATGAAAATCTGTAAGGCAGTGAGTAGACTAATCTGGCAAGTGAGTAGACCATCACTTTGACTGTAGCAAAATTCAAGTGTAGAAGAGTAATAGTGTTACGGAGAAATGAAACGATCCAGACGCAGGGAGTTCACGAAGCACGACTCTTTATTACACGCGTGGTCCCAGAGGAGGCAGTCTCCAAATTCTGGGCCCCGATCTCAGGGAAAACTCTTCCTTTTAAGCATCTTACATCTTGGCTCCCGCGGCAGATGCGGTTGTAAATCTTTAACTCCCTTCTCCCCTTTTTCCTGATTTATTTCTTCTTTAGTCAAGGTGGTCAGAAATAGAATTTGTATCCTGCCATAATTCTTTTCTTACACTAATGGGACTGCTATCTCAATTCTGCTATATTTCTTTTTACATCAATAGGGCTATTTCTTTTCCATATCAACAGGAGGTAGTGGGAAGGTCCCCGAGAAGTGGGTTGGGGTCAGATTAGGGCATTTAGCATTAGGAAAAGTAGGTGTCTTGCTGAACACATGCCTAATACATTCATCCTATAGTCAACAAACATTCTTTTACTACCTTAAGTTAGGCACTGTATCAGGTACAGTGATTGAGTTAAGAATGGTTTCTTACAGGCTGTCTTCTAACAGAAAGATGAGACTTGACACACAAGTTTCTAACGCAAAGTCAAAGTGTCAAGTGCGATCACAGATTGGATCACACGGAGTAGCCGCTAAGAGAGGTCCTCAGAAAGGGAGGTTGTGGTGTCCGGGCTCGTGAATTCAGTACTTGTGTCAGTTTCCTTTGTGCTTGTTCCCCAATGGAGCTAATTAATTGCTGTGCAGCCTAACTGCATGAAGAGTAAGCATTGACCACAATCAAGAAAAGGTTATTGTGGAATAGATAAAATTTACATTGTGGAGAAACCTGTGAAATTTTTGCACAGCTTCCAACGTGTCAATCTGTATTGATTAGTTTCATAATAGGGCACTTTAAAAATAGTGTTTTATCCTGGAATTTTGGAGAGATAAAATGCCCATAGTGTTATAAGCATCAGCATAAACAAGATTATGAATTATGATAAACTGTACTTTAAAGTTGATCGCATGTTTTAAAATTCTGTATTATAAGTGGTAATTAGGATTGCATAATCTTTATGTAGAATTTGCCATGTATGTAACTTGTTAATTTAGGAATGCAGCTGTCTGTCACCTATATTTTTGAATGTGTCATAGTATTAGATAATGTTTCATGCAGTAAGCAAAATCAGCCTGTATTTAAAGATTGTGTTTTTGTTTGCTTTTGGAAAGAACGTTACATTTCTTTATTCTATACAGATGCAAATATTTTCTAACCTGTAGCTTCTAAGTACACGTAGTAAATTTGAAAATAAAAAGTTTAGCTGGTATTTCTTCGAAAAATAAGTTCTCGATCCCCCCTTCATTTAGGTCAAAGTTGGAAATTGCAATACTCCTAAACCAAGCTTCTTTGATTTTGAAGGAAAGCAAAAATGGTAAGAAATTCTTGGAATCTTTGGAGGTTGTTGGACAAGGTTTAGGAGTTTAGGAATTAGAAAGTAGTGACCTGATTAAATAATTATCTTTATATTAATCTCTCTGCTGCAGACTGCTCAGGGCCGGTCATTGGGAGAGAGATTGAAAGAATCCTGTTTTAGGTAAGTCTCCTACGGGAAGCTTGTGCCGTGTTGTTGGTACGTAAGTGGTTCACAGCAGGCGTGTTGTTCCTTAGAGAAGTGTGGCTTCTTAGAATGACCATAGGGGCTGTCCCTGGAGACTTTCTTGTCCTGCCATACAGTCAGCACCTCTCCCTCTGGAGGGGTCTTTGGAAGAAGGCCAGGAGGCCAAGAAGGGAGAAGAGCAGGATGAATCCCCATTTCTTACTCTTCTTCCCTGCCCCAGTTGTATCTCATCTCTAGAGCTCTTCTGTTCCTTGCCCCACCCACCACAGGAAAGAAGTGCTGACCATAACCTCTTGGACAGAAGGGGAAACAAACAAGCAAACAAGCAAACAAACACTGAGTTCACTTTTTTCCTGAATACATAAAAAGAGTATATCCTCACCGTATTTTTTTTTTACTTATAATTCAGAGGTTCCCTCTTACCATATGAGGCCTTATTTGCTCTTACTTTGTCTAAATGTGAAAAGAGAAATTTCATACAATAGAGTATCTTATTTATAGCAAGAAGGACTTTGAAGCATTAGCTCTGGAATTAAATGTATAGAGGCTTTAAAAAAATGAAATATGGTTGTAGAGAGAACTGCTAAAAATGGATTCGAACTTTCTATCCTAGAGCAGTGCTGCTCAAAATGTGGTCCCCTGGACAAGTTGCGGGTCCGTGAGCTGTCTGTTACCCAGATGTAAGGAGAGGAAGAGCTCCGAGTCCAGCAGAAATCCAGTCCCAGCGTCCAGCACACTGGTTCCCTCCGTGGGCTGGGGTGTGGGTATGGAGCAGTCTCGTCAGTGAAGGAGGCAGTCCTTCCGCTTCCCACCAGGCCCCGGGGTTTCTTTGCCAGTGGTGGCAGGCAGTTCTCCAACTCCTCTTTCTTACTGTTGTGGAGAATACCTGATGCAACTTGCATTGTGAAGTTTTTGTTTTAATTCATCAAATTTCATAAGTTCATTATTTTTCCCTCTTCTTGCCTACTTTTAAATTGTTTTTAGCAATTCAAAACAGTTTAGATTTTACAACTGCTGTAACAGCTTCGGCAAAAATCTAAATTGGATGATAAAACCATTAGATGAAAAACTACTGGGGAGCGATATGTATTCAGTCTGACACACAATTTACTTATTAGTTACAAATGAGAAACCAGCTCTTAGTAGGTCCTCAATGGTATCGTTGATGATGGCGCAGACTGGTAAGCATGTGTCTTCTGACAGGATACATTGCAAAGGACATGGCACCCGTGCACTGCTCCTGACGTAGCGTTTAACCTGATTCTGATCATGATTGACAGTTTTGGCATGAATACTCTAGGTGAGGAAACAATCAGACAAATCCAAATTGAGGGATATTTTATAACACAAGTGGTTTGGACTCTTAAAAATAGTATTGTCATGGAAGACAAAAAAGGCTAAAGATTCATGAAGCTCAACGATATGTATGAGTCTTGATTGGCTCCTGGTCTGGGGAAAGAAAGCTATGAAGGAAATTATGGGCAAATCAGGGAAATCTGATTGTAGTGATGTTAAATTTCCTCAATTTGATATATGCTGATATATTTAGGGCTAAAGTGTTAGGATGTCTCCAAGGAACTCTCGAGATTCGGTAAGGAAGAAATCAGAAATCCTCATTGCCGGCAGGGGGAGAGAGGTATAAAGGGACTAAATGGTAATGGGAAAAAACACAATCAAGATTAATTATCCTCAAAAGGATGTCACATTTACCGCAGGAGCAGGAAGATGGTTCAGAGCCCATGGGACTGAGTGCTGGTTCCCGGTGGATTGGTGGGTCTACTTGCTGGTTGGAAGTAAAGTTGGCAGGGGAAGACCAAGCAGGACCCTGTCCTGGCAGCTTGCAGAAAAGAAGACTAAAATATTACTCTTGATATTTATGCTGCAGGAAATCCTTACCTTCTTACCCATGGGTAGGTATTCTTACTTCTGTCCTCAGGAGCCCTCACTTTTGAGGTCCCTGCCTGAGCCCTCAGGACCTACTGCTAGCAGCTTAGAGATGAGAAGACAGCATAGCAGGGAGGCATAGTTGTTGCATCTTAAATAAGAAGCCTGGGGCATTTTTCCAGGGAATGTTGTTTTCTGTGAGGATTAATTTCTGCATTGCCAAAATGCTGTAAGGTGAGTTAATTCACAAGATAGGAGCTACTTTTACTGGTCTGTAGATCAGACATTTTCCATAGAGGGGAAAGTTGGTTTCGGGGAATTATAAAATCTTAAAATGTTATAATGGTTTGTGGTCTTCCAGAATTCAACAGATATGCAATGTATCTCAATTACTAAAATTTCACAGGAGAAGGCGTTTTGCTGTACAAAGGTATAAATGCTAAAAGCAAGGGCTCCTCATCTATGACTTATTGTTTCCATATCCCCCGGCCCGTAAATGTTTTTTAAATAAAAAGAGACGTGCTGTTTGTGCTGCTTACGTAGTTAACGACCGGTCACTTTGGATGTCCTATCCCCTAGGGAAGCATGGAAAGCCCTTGGTGGGTCAAGCCCGAGCCAAGCAGGGCAGGCGTATGTCGCAGCAGTTAAAAAGCTGGACCCAGGCTGGACTCCTCAGGTGAGGCTTGATGATTAGACACAGCACTTCCCCCAACACAGCATCTTTCTTTCAAGTCAATGTTTACATCTAAACTTAGGCTTAAGTAACATTCTTAAGTTTTATTTTCTCAAATCAAAAGATTCTAAACTGATCACAATATCTCGACATACAAATACTATTGTTGAAACATTCACATAACCAGCCAGCTACTAATACTGAAAACATCTCTGAATTGTAGACACTTTTTAAAAGCATAACAATAATTCCAACCACATACAAACTCCGTTTATTTCAGAACTTGAAAGAGTTTAACATCAAATCATCATTATTGTCTTAAGAAATGGTAGGTATCTCTTGTTTTGTTTTGTTTTGTTTTGTTTTGTTTTGTTTTTAAATGAGCCCCTTCTGTGTGAGTACAAAATGCTTAGTGATAGGAACAAACTATGAGTAACATGCTCCTGCCTTTGCGTGGTCTAAAGTGTACTAGGGCAGATGAAACATACCCAAATGTCATTAGTAGCACAAAACAGTAAGAACCAAGTGCTCGGGACTCCAGTGGGAGCAGAGATCACTTTGGACATTGGGAGCATTGGAGATTGTTCCCTTACATGTACTCTCTTTTCCTCGTCCACTTATTGGAGAACATCTGTAAAGAATTTCATAAAGGTGGGGTTTCTGCTTTATTTACATTTTTAAAAACCATTTTTGATAGGTGTTTCGGTGGGATACAGGCTGGATCAGTACTATGTTAAAATACAAACTGTACGTATTTCTTTTTGGTAAAAATATTTAGGCCACACTTTTCAGCAGTGAATGAATTGAGCAATTTTCAGTGTTTTTTGATAGTAATTATCTCTTGGGTACATATTAATTACTAGTATGAAGGAATTTTGTTCCATTACTCATGAAATCTTAAAATGTCACAGTAGTAAGGAACCTTAAAGATTATGTATTCTCAGCAAATTTTAAATATATAATACATTATTATTAAGTAATAACGAATAACAGTATATTATTATTAACTAATGTTTACTTGATATATATATTTAAGTTTCAAGGATAATGAAGGAACTTTTGGATGGCTTTTAACTGAAACACCAATTGTTTTTTGTTTGCTTCAGCATACTCTGTTTATACACACATCTGTGTATACACGTAAATGTTTTCTGAATCTTTTCAGATAAGCTGGTGATATCATGTTTCTTTACCACTAAATGCTTCAATTTTTCCTAAGAACAGGTATCTTTTCTTACACAACTACACCATAGTTATCAAAATTGGGGTTTTTTTTCTGTATGCCTTTTGTCATGAAATCTTTGGAAACTTTTTTTATTTTGAGAACCCCAGGGCTCAGTCTCTGTAGGACATTGGGTTTTGTTTTTGTTTTGGGGGGTTTTTTTGGTGTTATGAATGCTTTTGAAAGTCTTCTGCTCTTCGGAGAAGCCCTGGGCTCAGAGTCCCTGCAGGGTATTGATGTACAGACATGTAGATGTAGACATAGATACATTTGTTGTCACAATGGCAGGATTTACGTTCTCATGTCTGAGGAGTATTCCATTGTGTAGATAGACTATGTCCTCTTCGTCCACTCCTCTACAGATGGACCCTTAGGTGGTTTCTGTGTCCGGGCTGTGGGGAACCACGCTGCAGTGCCCACGGGATGCAGACACCCCTTTGGGGTCTGACGGCATTTCCTTCAGACACGCAGCCGGAAGTGGGATTGCTGGGTCACACGGGAGTCATGTTTGCGTTTTTGAGGAACCTCCGTACTGTTTCCTGTCCCGGCTGTACCGATTTACATTCCCACCAACAGCGTACCACAGGTCTCTTTCCTCTAGATCGGGACTGTTAACATTGATGCCATATTATTGCCAAACCCATAGTTCGTATTCAAATTTATCATTTACCTGAAAAACGTCCTTTGTAGTTACTTTTCAAAATTCTGAATCCCCATCCAGTCCAGCATCATGCATTGCATCTAGTGATCATGTCGCTTTAATCTTATTTAGTCTGGAACAGTTTCTCTACTTTTTCTTTCTTGATCATGATATTGTTGAAGAATTTAGGCCAGTGGTTTTGTAAGATGGCTCTTATTTTGGGTTTGTGTGATCTTTCTTTATAATTAGATTTGGGTTATACATTTTTAAGGGGAATACCACAGAATTGTGTCCCTCTTAGCACATTGCACCAGGAGAAACATGATGTCTGTTTGTCCCACTATTGCATATGTCAGCTTTGATCATTTGCCTAAGGTGGAGTCTTCTAGATTTTTCATTTACAGGAAAAAATTTTCCTCTTTTCCCTTTGTAATTAGTGAGTAATTTCTGGGGAGATACTTTGAGACTGTGTAAGTATCCTTTTCCTAATCACATTTCACCCTCCAGTTTTAATGACCATTCATGATTTTCTAACCCCATAATTTTTTCTACATGTATTATTTGCCATTTCCTTCTGGGGTTACTCTTCTGCCCCTATTTTATTTCTTTATCCATTGTCAAGAACTGGGAATGGTCTGGGGCTATTCCCTACTCCCAAACTAATAAGTTAGCCTCTTACTGTTTCTTAGATGCTGGCAGAGGTACAAGACTTTTGGGTCTGAGCCAAAGGATTTTACTATTCATGGCATGGCTCACTGCATGAGCTTCATTGGTTTGCATTGATTTCTCGTGTCCCGACTCAGATCCCCTGGGGATGGCGCAGGTGGGCCTAGGTAGATTCTTGCATATGCAGTGGGTTGTGTTCTAGGAAAGGAGCACTGAGCTTTGGGTATTCACCACTTTTACAGCAGGTAGAAGCAAGCCTGCTCTTTGTCAGGGGGTGGGAAGACATGCCCTCGTCCCTGAAGGTGGCCCACTGCACACACAGCCCTGAGCAAGGCTCAAGGAGAGAGTGGTCAGAGCCTGCCTGCCTGCCATAGTGACCGAGAAGGCGTAGGGACACGCAGGGTCCCTGGCTTATTGCCTCTCCCAGCATTCGTGTACGTGTATCAGTGTGTATTCATGGATTTTTATTTCAGTCGGTGGGTTGTTACCCATTCCCATCATTATTCATTTGGCCACTGGGAACCCCTTCAAGATGGCTCCTGTGTCCTTTTGACATATCGCCATAATTCTTTGAGCATTTTCTTTCTAGCACAAGATGTTTCAGGCTGCAGTAGTTTCCTACAGTTGCCATAGCAAAGAATTACAAACTGGTATTTTGTAGTTCAAAACAAGAGAAATTTGCTCTCTCACAGTTTCGGAGGCTCGAGGTCTGAAATCAAGTTCTAGCAGACCCATGCTCTCTTTGACGCCTCCAGGGAAGAATCCCCCTTTGCCTGGACCAGCTTCTGGTGGCCTCAGATATTCCTTAGCCTGTGGCAGCGTAACTCCAGTCTCCATCTCTGTCTTCACGTGGCTCTCTACCCTGTCTCTCTGTGTGCAAATCCCCTCTCCTTTCATGTAGACACCAGTCATTGGATTTAGGACTCCCCTTGGACCTCATTCTAACTTTTTCCCTTTCAGCTTCATCGAGATATGATTGACATATAACAATGTATAAGTTTAAGGTACACAACATGTTGATTTGATATACTTGTATACTGCAAAATAATTACCACCATAGCTAATACCTCCATTCGGTCACATAATTACTATTTGCTTTTTTGTGTTGAGGATATTTAAGATCTACTCTCTTAGCAACTGTCAAGTATATAAAAAGGTTATCTACTCTAATCACCATACTGTACATCAGACTCCCCAGTACTTGTCTTGTAACTGGAAGTTTGTGACGTTTGACCAATGTTTTTCCCTCTCCCTGCTTTTCCCAGTGAAGTTTGAAATCCTTGACATCCTGCAACTTAGGTCTAAATCAAGAGAGTGGAGGGAGCCTCTTTGCCATTGGTTCACTCTATGTAATATTTGCTGTATTTATTAGAGATGAATTTCTCAGACTTTGTTCACATTTGAGCTTCTCAGCTTGTAAGAGCTAAGAGTCCCGCTGGAGGACTGAAGCACTGGACATTTGCTGTCTGTTCCTGCTGTGCTCACACCTTGAAGGGCCGCAGGAATCCCTCACCCTGGGGAGCCTCCCCCCCACCCCCGTGCGGGGGCTCACACAGCATCTTGTCCCGAGGCCTTGGCTTTCTCTGCCCCAGGGTGGCAGCCTGGCACATCTTCAGCTGGAGGTCACCAAGTGTGACGGGAACAGTCATACGCTAACAGAGGGTTTTTACAACAGTAAAGGCACTGCACTAGAGGTAGTGTCTCTGACATTACAAAGAAATGCAAGTAATGCCATTTCTTTGTAATGTCAGAGAACTACTTAGCACAATGAATTTTTCCCACATACCCCCTTAGATGGCATGTGTGTGTCTAGTAGGCAGGGGGCGGAGGGAAGAAAGGACATTCATGATGGCTTTGCTGTGCATGTGCACATGTGTGCTTGTAGTCTGTCTACATGGAGGTATTCACACGTGTCGTGACCACCTCTGTTTAGAGGCTTTGTCACTCTTTAACAGCTGACACTAATTCCTGCCTGTGATCACCCTTCCTCCCCTCTGAGTCACCATCTGGGCTCTGGAGAAGCAATTGCTTCTAATGGTTCAGAACCCTCTTGGGTGTACCCTGACTCCCTAGAGTGGTTGCATATCTGAAAACCTCTGAGCAACATGTCACGGTTCTCAATCAGTGGGACTTGCACTTGCATTCATGTTTTGTCTCCTTATGAGGAACAGCCTTACCTTCAACAATTCTGTCACTGTTGGCCTGTTGGAAAACAGAGCTCAACTGTCCTCAGCTACCAACTCTAGTACTTAGTATCCCCTTTCTCAATCACAAAACAGAAATATAAAACCTAAGCCAATGACTAGTACAACTTCTGATATAAAATAATCGATCATAGTTTATTTCCCATATATTACTTTCAAGACATACTGACATAGCCTGAATGACTTTGGAAGAACTTGGAAATTCTATGAGCAATGCTCTATCACACTTTATAAGCAGTTAGACATCTTTGAGGACTCAAACCAATGGGAAGCAGCTCACTTCTCCCCTCTCAGAGTGGGTGGAACCCTGAGAAGATATGCCCTGACTTCTTCTCAGATCCAAACAAATCTGTGCAAATGACAGTTCCAACAAAATGGCTTGGTGTCAAATGAGAAAAACCACAAAGAAATCTCCAAGAAGGTGAGTGTGTGCAGGGGTGACTCTTAGGAGATCAGGCTACTTTAAAATGTTGGGTTTTATTTCCTTCTCATTGAAGATGCAGGCCCTTTGGACTCTTGACAATTCCCTCAAACAGAGAACAATCTCAGTTCCTACAGAATATTTAAAACAGAAAAGGTCTCAGCCAACCCCACGTTGTACAGATGAGAATTCAATTCTTAGACCTCTATGGACTTGGTCTAGTTCCCCCTCGATTGGTCAGCTGTGCTCATGTTTGTGACACAACTGCTTATTTCAGAGCTGGGACTGCTTATCATTTCTTGGATCTCTACTAATCCTATAATGCTGTGCTGAACTGCCAGAGACATCCTTATGAGGAGTTAGAGCCAGCCGACTCTGCATTGCTTGCATTTCCTCCATGACATTGAAACAGTGGGGTGTACTTTTTCTCATCTCCACCAGAATGGCCATGTCCTGCAAGCCATCCAAAAACTTGAAATTCTTGGAAATACAGTTCTGACTCATTGCATTTTTCTGGACACAACTTTTTTCCTGCCATGTTTGTCCAGCAAAAATGAGATTGGAAGGAATCAGTTTCTCAGCTCAGTAAGCAAGCATGGACGGCAAGTACTGATTTTCATGAATAGGTGAGCTACTGGATGGCAGACCTTCCCTTCAATCATCAGTGAACCAAACAGGAGGCTGTAGGAGGAGAAGGTGCAAGAGTGGGGCTGAAAGCACAGAGTCCCCAAGACACACACTGGGAGCCATGAGGGTTCTGTTGCTGACAATTAGATCACCATCGTTAATACTTCTTTCTCCTAAAGGCTATCAAGGCAGAACAAGGACAAAGAAAGGGGTTGCCTTCTGATCCTAACTAGTACCTGTTATACCCTCTACAGCAGCAGTTCTCACCTGGGCATAGGGAGGCTACTATTCTGATGCATTGTGGGAGAGGGAAGTATGATTAGAGCCAGGAACTGTGCATAACCCAGAGTTTTCCCCATGTTTAGGTAACGACGTTGACAACCTGGTCCAGTCCATAGAAGAGTCCCATGCAAATGTGTGTCAGAGCAAAGAGTGCGTCACTACTACTGGAAGCAACTCAACATCCCTGAAGTTCAAGACCCCATAAACTTCATCAAGCCTTTACGAAGTTTGGTCCAATATTGCAAACACTGTCCAAAAGGAAATACAACTCACCCAGTGGTTTCCCTTCCTCCTGACAACATATGCAAGTGTAGAAAAAGCCACTTACTCTTTCAACATAGGATAACTTTTCCATTTTTATCAATTCAAGCTCTGTCTCCAGGTCCCTGTAAGAATTCATGAGCACTTTGTAGCAGATGACAGTTCAAAAAAATAATATCTGCGAAGTGTCACTTTGAACTGTGGCCTTCGGATCTTCTGCTCCAGGTCCACGGTCAGACTCTCCAGTTGTGCTTTTTGCTTCTTTGTAACTTGGGGCTCTCCTCCTCGCTGGGACAGCTTAGAGACAAGCTGTTCTTGGTCTTGGATTTGATGTCTTAATGGACTGACCTCTTGCTCCCTCTTCTTGAGTTTGTCTTTGCCATCCTCTACTTCTTGAATGAGGCCATTCACAGAAGATTGCAAAGTAATGTAATTCCTTTTGGCCTGGTCAAGGCCTTGCAGCAGCTGTCACTTCTCAAGCTGAAGATAAGCTATTTGAGCACTCAGATCCTGTTCTCTGGCCTTCCACGTCCCATGGTCATCACCCAAGGCAGGCTGTTTGTCCTTCAGGTCTTTCAGTTGTGCCTGAAGCTTCTCCTCAACAATTTTGAATTCTTCTTTCAGCATAATGTTTTCCTGCTATTTTTTGCAACTGATTTTCAAATGGAGATTTTCATATTTCTAATTCAGATACTCACCCTGTTCTTTCTGTAAATCTTTTGTCAGATTTTCTTTTTTTGACCTTATGTTGCCAAGATCTTTTTCCAGATCTCTAAGACTTGGGGCCATCTCCTCTATATTTGCTTTTAACTTCTGTACCCCTGCTTTGGTGTTCTCTGCCTCCTGTGGCACATGCTCATGGGCTTTTGGAGCTTCTTTAGTTCTTTCTCAAGGTTCTCAGCTCTATCCCTGTGCACATCTGCCTGCCGCTTCCTTTCATGCGGTTTTCCTAAGACTTGCATCTGCTTCTTTTCATCATCATCTATTTGGACTTCCAGCTTTTTGATCTTATGTCTCAGCCAGTGCACTCCCTGCATTGGGAAGCCCAGGCTCTGGTCCTGGATCTTGCCGCTTCCAGGGTCCTCGCACAAGGCTGCCACCTCCTTCATCAGCTCTTTCAGTTTTGTTTTAAGCATTTCCACTGCAGCTTTAGATTCTCTTGCATCTGCCTATTTTCTTACTTCTTTGTTTCTAAGAGACTTTTAAGTGAAGAGAGTAACATGTCCAATTCAGACATTTTACCCTGTCTTGCAGCTGCTGGGTCAGATTTTCTTTTTCAGACATAATCGTGACAAGGTCCAATATTGAAGGTTTCATGTGTTCAATTATCAATTCTATTGTGTTTTTAGGGTCTGCACCTCTGCTTCAGAATACTCAGCATGAAGAATCACCATCTCTTGTTTTTTTCCAGCCATCTGCAATTGGCTTTCAAGTTTCTCAACTTTATCCTGAGATGAATCATTCTTACTCTCACTTTCTTTCAGTTTCTCCAAGACGTTCTTCTCGTCAGCCTCCATGCTGACCCTCAGTGTCTCCATGTCATTTCTCAGCTGATGCTGCTCATCTTGCACTGAGCTGAGCCTCACAGAAACCTCGCCTTTTCTCATTCTTGCAGCCTCCAAGGCTTTAGGACAGTCAGGTTTTCCTCTTCCATCATGTAACTTGTTCCACAGGGTTTTGGATTCCCTCACAAGCTATTCCCTCATTATTCAACTGTCTGAATTGGTTTTTCAGTTCATTTCCCCCCAAAGACAGTGCCTGTGAGTCCTTTTCCAAACTCTGCAGCTGCTCCTGGAGGTGGGCTTTCTCTTTTAACATCTCGCTTACATCAGAGGACAAAGTCTGAAGGAGCTGTGTCTTTTCTTTCACCTAAGTTAACCTTTGATCCGTTGGGCTACTTTGGTCCAATACCACAATGTCTTATTTACTGTAGCTTTATAATAGATCTTGATAGTTTGCAGTGTGGTTTCCCCAATTTTGTTCTTCTTCCCCTCTTATTCCTCCCCCATCTCCTCTTTCATCTCTGAGAGACTTTTTTACAACTTTTCAGACTTTATTTTCCATGTGAATTTTAGAATCAACTTGTCGATCTCTGTAAAAATGCTACTTAAATTTTTATAGAATGCATTATATCTGTAGGTCAGTTAGGGAGCGATTGACATGTGTACAACATTTACCAATTCATAAATATGGTATTTTCCTATGTTTACTTATTTTATTTATTTTCTTATTTATTTTATTTTTTCCATTACCACTTATCCCCCTTATACCCTCTTCCACTTCCACCCACTCCACTCCCCCTGCAATCACCACACTGATGTCTGTGTCCATAAGTCCTTTTTCTTTTTTGCTCAAATATATTTGTTTAGATTTTTATTTATCTCTTTAGCTTTCAGTGAAGAACTTTTATATATCTTTCATTAGATTTATGCCTAGGCACTTGGAATTTTAAAATATATCTTTAAAGAATGTCTTCTAAAATAACTTTGTTGACAATATATAGAATAAAATTGTTTTTGGTTATTTGCCTGGTATTCAGTGACTCTAATTCTAATAAATTTTCTGTATATTTTTTGGATTTTTTAAGTTCTTAATTAGGTCACCTATGAGTAATAAATTTGCCCTCCTTTTTACTCCTCTTGCTATATTGCTACCTATTATCTACCTATCTCATGATTTATGTCATATTTCCATGTAAAGGACATGCAATTCAGTGTCAAATGGAAGTGGTGATAGTAGTTGTACTCATCTCATTATTAATCTCAAGAGGAAAACTTTTTAATATTTCACCATTATGTAGAATCCTTGTTGTAGGTTTTTTTGTAGAAACTCTTAATCAGCTTAAAGATAGTCCCTTCTATTCCTAATTTGCTAAGAAGTTTCTATTTTTTTATCATAGGTGGGTGTTGAGTTTTATCAAGTGTTTTTTCTGCATTTATTGAAATGATAGAAATCATTTTTGTTTTTTCTGTTAGTGTAGAGAACACTCTAATGTTATCTGTTGCTAGGTAATAAAGTACCATAAACTTAGTGACTCAAAATGATAATACTTACTTTGTTTATAAAGTTGCAATCTAGGAAGATTCTGTGGGAACAACTTTGCTTTACTCATTATCAGCTAGACTGACTCAAAGACTGGGAATCTTTGAAGGTTTGATTTGCTTACTCACATGTCTAGTATCTGATCTGGGAAGAGTTAATCAGCTGGGGGCTCGAATAGCTGAGGCTCCTCTGGCATCTCTGTCTTTATATGATGTTTGTCCTTGGTCTTGCTGATAGTACCCCTCAGGGTAGCTCCAGCTACTGGCTGATATTTCAGATGCACTTTGTCCTGTAGGTCAATATGTAAAATTCATAAGGTATTCTTTCCTGCTAACTGAGCATTCAGTAGGCTATTTCACTCCTTTATAAGGCTAGCTGCTTCTGTGGGAAGGGATAAAAGGTAGGCCCAGTGAATCCCAGAAACATCAGTCCATTGATTTACGTTTTCCATTGTTAAATATCTTTCTTGATCACAAGTATCATACCATGACAGGGAATGAGGCATTCAGAAAGTCCACAGGTGGCTTTCCTGGCCACAGGGTTGGTAGCTCTAAACCCAAATAAGAATCTGCTGTTGAAAAAAACAAATCACTATATCCTTGGTGATGAAAAGTCAAGTGGTTGGATGGCATCCCTGAAATATGTTACCATAATGGACATTGGTAGATTAAAATGTGTTTTCTTGTCCCACAGGTAGGATACATCTGAGGCCTGTTCTACACTCTCTACCTGAGGTTCCCTAAGAGAGTTAGTTTCATTTGCTTACGGAGGTAACCAGCTCACCAATGCAAGCTGCATTAATTTCCTTCCTTTCCATTTTTGCATCCCTATTTTTAATGGTGCATTACAGAATTACATCACAGGTAAATTTTATGTACTCAAATCCTTGTCTCAAGCACTGCTTCTTGGCAGCCTAAGGCAAATAGCAAGTTCTTATCCATTCATATATTTTGTTCATTCATTAGGTATTGATATGATCCTTGTACGCTAAGTTGGGCCATAGGAGTAGGATTTCATGCTCTAAGGTTTTAACCCTGTTCCTGCCCTTCTTACCTTTTATTTAAGATAATAAATACTATTTTCGTCACTTTTTTGTCATTATTGCACAAACTTTGAATTTATGAACTAAAAAAGTAGAGCCCACTCTAGCCTCAAACCCTCCTTTAAACATAGGTGGAGACTGAGGCCTGAGTTAATGAATTTTGTAGCTAAGCCATTGGGCTAATTCTTGGCAAATTATATAAGGATGTTGTCTCCTGATAGAGCAAGCTGTTTGGGTTTTTCCACCATAGTAGAAGCAGATGGTTTACAAACTTTGTCTTCTAAATGTAAAGTTCAGGATCTTTCACAAGAAAACTTCGTAGTCTTATTCCATTAAGCGAAAATTAGTCTGGCATAGTAGAAAGAGCTTGGTATTTGAATTGTACTTGGGTTCAGAATTTGACATGGCTACTGATGAGTAAGTTCTTGGGAAGTAGTCTCAGTCTTTCTGCGTCAGTTTTCTTTTTTTGTAAAATATAGCTATAATATCTATGTTAGATTTTTGCTTCAAAAATAAAATACTATTACTTATTTAAAAGTTTGGAAAATAATAACTAAGCAGAAGCTGTTTTCTAGAAAAGAATCTGTTAAATTATTTAAATTATCCTTTTTTATCTGATATACTCAGATTTTTGTTTTAGTTCCTTTTTTATTAATTGAAGCAACTTCATGTTGGATTTATTTCACTTTTTTCCAGTAGGGTTGAAATTTAGTTGTTCTGTCATCAATATTACAGAGGATTCCATTTGTTTTCTGCTGAGGAATGTTCCTCTTTATTTTTTGAGAGCTCAGCAATTTGGTTGTTATAGGCCTCATTGTGTACTCATCACAGTTCAGCACGATGATGAAGGTCACTTTCAGACATTTTTCAGTGTTCACCATCCACTATGGATGAATATCTAGGTATCTTCAGGCAACAGATATCCATAGCTTGTCCAAGGGGGAAAACATGAAATCCAGGTTGGTAACTTCACTTGTGCCTTTTGCAGAGACTAAAAGAAATAATGAATAAAGAGCCCAGATCTAATTCAGTTCTAATTCAGAGAGTTAATAATAAACCAAGTCTTGGGGTTTAACAAACATGCTTTCTACTATTTATCATTTAGTGTTTTTGTCAGAGATATAATGCTGGGCTAGAAGGTTCTTCACTCCAATTCAGTGCCATTGAGAATCTCTTGAAGTTGTCATGATCCTTTGTCCATTTATAACACTTAATTTTCTACCATTTAATTTTCCATGCATGTTTTATCTGTGCTTGAAGCACCACTCTTAGAAATTTCCCTTTTACTCTTCAACTAGTGTAACCCCAAAGTTGGTTAATTTGGTGTCATAGATACTCAAGAAAACTTAAGTATTGAGGAAATAATTGTTGTTTGGATTGTATTTTAGTCTTTTCACAATTAAAGATTTAACATGCTTTCTCTATTCCAATTAGGCTGTTAATATTTGGGAAGAAAATTGAACTTGACATCTTTCTTATCCTTTCTTCCTTCCTGCTGGGAATTCACACTAGTGAATGAAGACCCAGCACCCCTGGGAGATGGCAGAAAACATTCCACGGGGTCTCACCTTGACCCCGGAAGAAACTGCCACTCACATTGTTTTCCTAGCTTTTCTTGATTAGTCAAACACAAATGATTTTCCTAGTTTTGCTTGATTACTCAAAGATAAATGATGTGGACAACAGACCAACAAGTGTGCCCTTTAGCAATAAGAATTCTTGGGGTTGTGATTATAAATACCCTCATAATCCCAGACAGCACTTATGTTAAGGTCATATCATTGTCTGCAAGACTTGGAGCTTTATTGGATTGTCCTGGTTGGGTCCCATCCATTACATAAGCTACTCAGTTCTGCCCTTCCCCTTTAGTGATTCAAGCTGTGCCATAGCCAAGATTTAGTTCCTTGTCAGGAATCATTTTCCTACTGACTTAAAACATCTGCTTCAGCTGGATCATGGCATCTGAGAACACTGAGTCCCAGTGCTGTCTGAGATGCCTCACCATGTCTCCCAAGTTGCAGAGAATTTCCCCAGCACTGTGCCTCCTCAGGGTCCTATTTCTGTTGCAAAGCCTACCTGTCCTATGTGGTGAGTACAGACAGGATAGGGAAAATGGGTGTGTTTATTTATTCTATTTTATTTTTAAATATATTTTATTGATTATGCTATAACAATTGTCCCACTCCCCACCCCATATTCCCCTCCACCCTGCACACCTTCTCCCACCTGCATCCCCTCTTTTAGTTCATGTCCATGGGTCATACACATAAGTTCTTTGGCTCCTACGTTTTCTATATTATTCTTAACCTCTTCCTGTCTATTTTCTACCTACCATTTATGCTACTTATTCCCTGTACCTTTCCCCCCAATTCTCCGACCTTCCCCCACTGATAACCCTCCATGTGATCTCCATTTCTGTGATTCTGTTCCTGTTCTAGCTGTTTGCTTAGTTCATTTTTGTTTTAGGTTTGGTTGTTGATAGTTGTGAGTTTGTTGTCATTTTACTGTTCATAGTTTTCATCTTCTTCTTTTTCTTCGATAAGTCCCTTTGATATTTCATATAATAAGGACTTGGTGATGATGAACTCCTTTAATTTGACCTTATCTGGAAAGCACTTTATCTACCCTTGCATTCTAAATGACAGCTTTGCTGAATACAGTATGCTTGAATGTAAGTCCTTGCTTCCCATGACTTTGAATACTTCTTTCCAGCCCCTTCTTGCCTGTAAGGTTTCTTTTGAGAAATCAACTAATGGTCTGATGGGAACTCCTTTGTAGGCTACTGTCTCCTTTTCTCTTGCTGCTTTTAGGATTCTGTCTTCCCTTTAATCTTGGGTAATATGGTTATGATGTGCCTTGGCATGTGCTTCCTTGGGTGAAACGTCTTTGTGACTCTCTGAGTTTCCTGGATTTCCTGGAAGTCTATTTGCCAGATTGGGGGAGTTCTCCTTCATTATTTTTTCAAATAATTTTTCAATTTCTTGCTCATCCTTTTCTCCTTCTGGCACCCCTATGATTCAGATGTTGGAACATTTAAAGTTGTCCTGGAGGCTTCTAAGTCTCTCCTCACTTTCTTGAATTCTTGTTTCTTCATTCTGTTCTGGTAGAATGTTCATTTCTTCCTTCTGCTCCAAACCATTGATTTGAGTCCCAGTTTCCTTACCATCACTGTTTGGTTCCCCGTACATTTTTCTTTATTTCACTTTTCATAGCCTTCACTTTTTCATCTATTTTGCGATTGTACTAAACCAATTCTGTGAGCATCCTAATCATCTGTGTTTTAAATTGTGCATCTGACAGGTTGGCCATGTCTTCATTCCTTAGTTCTATTTTGGAGCTTTGATCTGTTCTTTCATTTGGGACAATTTTTTTTTGTATCAGCATGCCTATTTTGTTCTAAGGGGCCCGACCTTAGGTATTTGCCACAGTAGGGCAATGTAATGCTTGCATTGTGGCACTGTGTGTCAGGGAGGAGTTCAGAAGGGGACAATGCTGCTTGCTTGGCTCTTGGCTGGCTTCCAGTCATTTTCTCTGCTTTCCACAAGCAAACTGGGACATTCTGGTGCTGACTCCCAAGTGTATGAGCTTGTGCATATTCTAGGACCCTGTAGGTCTCTGCAAAGACCTCTCCTGTGATGCTGGATATTTCTCCTGCTGCTGCTATCCCAAAAGTTTTTATAGCCACCCAAAAGTTTTATTGACACTGGACACAGGTTATTTGATACAGGTTATTTCCCTCCTCTGGAAATCTGGATTGTGCAGTCTCGCTCCCTAGCTATTCCTCGCAGTTTATCTGCACACAAATGTGGAACTGCCCACTCCACCAGCTGCCACCTTGCTAGGTCTGCCAGCTGCTGCCTTGCCGCAAGACCTCTCTGCCCTAGCTGCCCATTAATTTTCTGGAAGTTCTGTTTGTTTTTGTTTTTAAATTTGTTGTTGTCCTTTTTGGTAGTGTGAGGAGGCACAGTGTATCTGCTTACACCTCCATCTTGGCTGGAAGTGAAGATGGGTGTGTTTAAACCAAGGTATGGGAAAGAATTTCTGATTAAGAATTAGTTAAATATAAGCAAATGTGAATAATTCAGTGCAATTTTTGAGGAGTGCAAAGAAGTATTTTTATTAAGGAATTTAATTTTTTTTAAATATTTTTATTTATTTATTTTTATTATTTATTTATTTATTTATCTTTAGAGGAGAAGGGAAGGAGAGAGGGAGAGAAACATCAATGTGCGGTTGCCTCTTGTATGTCCCCTGCCGGGAACTGGCCTGCAACCCAGGCATGTGCCCTGACTGGGAATCGAACCGCGATCCTTTGGTTCGCAGGCCCGCGCTCAATCCACTGAGCTACACCAGCCAGGGCGAATTTAATTTTTATTAACTAATTTTGGTATTTCTGGTATATACTGTAATTACAATACTTGTAAAACAAAATATTACAAATCCTTGAGCAGCTGATCTAGCCACAAAAAACTTTTATATTTTATCTTTTTGGTTTTTTATATTAATGTATTATATTTAAAAGATACTCCTAAATTATCAAAGAATTAATTCTTTTTAAGTTTAATTTTTTTCTTATTGCATATTCACAACTGCGTAGAAAACTTTGCAGTCCAGAAAAAAAATTTTATATTATTAGAAATGAGTGAATTTATTAAAGTAAAATTACAAAGTACTGTGTAAACTAAAAAAGTTATATAAGTGTAAGATATTGTATTGAAAATTAGGGAACTATAGTCCCCAGTAAATGAGCACTGAAGAGTCTGGCAGGTCCCACATGTCCCTCTACATCCCTCTAGGGCAGTGCTGATTATAAATGAAGATATGAGTAACTGTTTTCATTTATAAATAGAAATGTGCTAACAAAAGTAGCATTTCTTATTCATGTACCAATGTAAGTTGTTCTTTAAAAGAAAGAATTTCTAAAAATATTTTTAAAATATTTACACATATACCCCTTGTACCATCTATTAGACCACTTAATGTAGAACATTTTGCACAGAATGACAAAATCACTCAAAAAAGAAGAGATTTCACCAATAGCTGTGTCTATTTCAATGGAGAGTGTGTTTCCTATTCAGGTGATATTGAGTATTTTTCCAATTTTTATGATACAAGAATTACATGGCAAGCAGAGGGAACATGGAGTCTCCAATGTGACCTGTCTGCCTTTGTCAAGTTTAATTGCTAGGGCTCCAGAATGGCTCCGTGCTCTTTGAGCCTTATAAACTTCCTTAATATCACAGAGTGACTTCAGAATTGTTTTTCAAAAGGGGTTACAAAGTATATTATTTTTGATTTTTTTACATAATAATGATGGCTATTTTAAACGAAATTTTAAAGTTAGGTAAAAGAACTCATACATTTTGAGTAATTCTCCTCTCTTGGAAATTGAAATGGCTAAACCTATTATATTTCCAAAGCACTTTCATTATCTTCCCTGAGTACCATTACCTTGATCTTCTAGGCCTCCTTTTTCTTTGAGGCAGTGAATGTGGATTATGTCCAACAAGTCACAGAGACTTGTCCTGATTCCTTCAAGTTCCTTTGTATTTATCCCCTCTTTTTCCATTTCCTGAAAACCCCACCTTACCTTTGGACCATGTGGAGTATGGGATATGACCAAATGTCTTACTCTAGTTTCTCAGCTTGCCTCTCTTTCATTCTTCAATAACAACTTTCTGCTGCCTTTAAGTCTCTGCTCTAATCACCACTTCAAGACAAAATGCTTACTTATATCTCATCCATTGAAGAAATTTTTATTTAAATCTTAAAATATACTTCCAGTTCCCTCTGGGAAACATTATTTTATCCTTTCTCCCTCAGTTTTCATTTTCTTTGTTTATATCCATCTTATTGGCATTTTGTCTTTAGATACATTGTTATAAATTGATACTGTGGTTTTGCTATTCATATGGTTATGCCTTATTTTCCATATAGTATTGCAAAAATGTGCCTCAGTGTCTGCTGAACAGACTTACAAGGACCAATTTACATAAGTATTTGTTGGGTCAATTCATAAGAAGGTATTTTCTAATGATGTGTTTAATCTGAGGCTTAGAAAATTCCATTTGTGAGCCTTAGACTTGTACACAGGGGATATCTCTTTAGACCTTCAATTTATTTCAAGAGCAAAGACACAAAGATACTTGAGACATGTTGCCTGCACTCAAAAGAGAAAAATATGCATGTGGATAGTATAAATCAGCTGTTAAATAATTACTAGAGTATACAATGAAGCCATAGAAAACATGGACTTTTGAGCAAGACAGGTCTCAGTTATGTCTCTACTATGCAGTAACTGCCTCACTTGGACCAAGAAACTTAAGCTCTCCAAGAATCTGTTTTCTGCTATAAAAAGTTGGGAAAATGCTAATACGTATCTCTTAGGAGTGTTGTAACGATTGAATGAGGTAATAGATAAAATGTCTAGATTATGTATACATAGTATCTATAGTATACGTAGTATCTATAGTATACATAGTATGGTGTACATAGTGTCATAGTATACACAGATAGTGTACAAGATCTTTCCGGAATAAGTCCAATCATCAGTATAATGAGAATGGTTTGTGAGACATTGATGTAACCTGGCAGCCTAGGAGATTGGACTGGAATGCACATGCATGAACAATGATGACTTCACTGTACTAGTCAGTGGGGGTGGTAGATGCCATTGAGTGAGCATGTATACTCTGTTGTCATCACATTCAAAATACTGAGCAAGTAGAGCGATGAATCTGTATCAAATTTTGCATTAAGTGTAAACATTCTTCTGTGGAAACTATTTGGATGATTCAGAAGGCTGCAGCTATGGCAACTGGTGATTGGCAGCTTCATCATGACATGCATCACATCTTGTGCAGAGATTTTTTTGGCAAAACATCAAATCACCCAGGTGAGTCAGCTTCTGTACAGCCCAGATTTGGCATCCTGTGACTTTTGGCTTTTCCCCAAACTAAAATTACCTTTGAAAGAAAAGAGATTTCAGACTTTCAATGAGATTCAGGAAAATACTATGGGACAGTGGTTGGCAATTGAGAGAATTCTATGAGGTCCTGAGGTGCCTACTTTGAAGGGGACTGAGGCATATTGTCCCACATACAATGTTTCTTGTATCTTCTTCAATGAATGTCTCTATTTTTCATACTACATGCCTGGATACCTTCTGGGAAGACCTTGTATATGTAGTGTCTAGATTACAGTAAGATTTCAATAAACAATTGTATAGAATGTAAAATCTCTTCCTATTAACTGCTATAGAAGCTGAGAAATAAACAATGAGTATTTGCTGGGGTGCTAAGACAAGGAAGCATTCACAGAGCAAATGGGACTTGAATAGCTAGCAGAGAAAAAGAATGTTATTCTAATTAGGATATAGGATATAATAATGGGAATGTGGGTGGCATATTTGGTTAGATAGATTAGCCTATGGAAGAAGGGTTGCTATAAGATAGTGATAGTAAAGTTTAAAGAATCCATGAGAAAGGCTAGGAGGGGGTCTTCCAAACAACCATAGGTTGGTACATGTTTTTAAATTTTTATTTCTAGAAATATACAGTTCTGAAACTATAATTATGTGGTTTCATCCCTAATGAAGCCAAGAGAAGATAAACGTTGCCATTGCTTTTGAAACATTATTGAAAATGAGAAGTTGGAAGGCTTAATCCAACTTCTGATTTTGGAGACACCTATAAAATTATTTAGCTGGAGGAATATGACTGGGTTGGACTGCTTTAGCAAATCAGGGACAAAGAGTGAGAACTCAAAATGTCTCTTGTACCCTAGAGTGTTTCCCCAACCTCTCTTTTGTGGTGAGCTCTTGCAAAGGTGGAAACGAGATTGTTAGCCATAGGCTCCTCCTCAGTATGACTTTACTAACTATGTCTTGTGTTTTCTTTTTTTAGAGCTATGTTGCCCAGTACCAGACCTAAAGAATGGCAAAATCATTAACCAGAGAAAAACTAGTTTGGCCAGTAACTGTGAATATTTCTATGGAGACTCGCTTTGGTATTCATGTCATGGGAGATGAAGCATTGAAGCTTCCTGCCAAGCAGACGTCCCTTGGAATCCTGAAACACAAACATGTGATGAGAGTAAGAGCTTATGGAATTATGTTATTTTAGAAGTTTCTTCATAACAAAGTAATGGAGATTATTAAGTAAAGGTTTCAAATTAGGTAAAGGAATTTGGATACTCTGCATGATTCTTGGAACAGATAAATATATTCAAAAGCACTGCCTCCAGTTCAAACTTCACCTTTTCCCCATATTGTTTATTCTCATTTTCTTGAATCAGTGAAAATAGACCACATGTAGTAGATCTGTTAGCCTTTTAAATTATTACATTCTGTTTCTTGGTATTTATTCTCTTCTCTTCCCTTCCTATATGTCTTAACCTGAAAAACAAGACTTGCCAAAATACATTTGAACCTGATTTTCTGAACTAACTTACTTCCTTCCTTCCTTCCTTCCTTCCTTCCTTCCTTCCCTTCTATACTCCAGAGCATCATTATACCACCTACTTCTGGCTTATTAGGTAGAATTCACATGATGCCATTGGTGGACTGAATCAATATGATATTCTGTGAATGTCCAGATGCTCCTGAAAGCTTCGGACTCTATTATGAGAGGGGCTAGTAGGGTTAAAAGTGAAAATATATGATTTTGACCATTTCATGTTTATTCAAACTGTTTCTGATCTTTTTTGATAGGGATGAAAAAGAATGCCTTTGCTAAATCAGTGACCTCATTTATCTGAAGACATATTAATCTGCTTTAGTAAAGATACCACATCTAGCACAGTGGTTGCAATGGGGACTAAAATGTGGAATTTTCAATTCAATAGTCTACTGTAATTGTCTAGAATCCTAATTTTTGTAGTAGACAGATGAGGGAAATGGGATGACCACTTTTGCATCTTTAGTTCTTTATTAGTGACGCTAATTTTCCCTCTCCCCCTTGGTACATGATATTTTTAAAAAGTTACCTTCTTTGCCTTAAGGGGGAAGAGTGTTGGTCATATATGTATGGCTTCTACTTGGTCTTCTGAGGTATGATAGTTCTTACCCTGTAGGCCAAAGACCCAATATGGGGGTTGTGCTAATGACCAATTTTGTTGATTCTGATTATACTTTCAAAGATAATGGAAATGACCACCAAGTAGTCTAATAGGAGGACTATGTTGGTTACAGGTATTGATGTTAACCCGAGTTCTATGCTCAGTAATCCTGTTTGTTGTGCACCTTTCACCAGTACACAGTTACCTATGTAAAAGACATAGGTCCTCTTGGAAGCCTGGGGAACTCATTACTATGCATTCTTACTGAGCTGTTGTTGAATCTTTATTTCTGGGAGCTGTCTTTTTTCTTTAGTCAATGATCTCCAGACCTGCCAACTGGCACAGGTCCAGAAACTGAGCAAGAGATTGTAGCTTTTTATTGGGCCAAAGGCCATCAGTCTCCTGATTATCCATCCTTAATTTCTATTGATGGTACAAATTGAGTAGTATCTTTTTTGGCTGCTTAGGTCATCTACCTGGTCACTCATTGTGATGATAACGTTTACTTAACTTCTAAAGCAAATGAGCTCTTCTCTGACTGCTGTCAGTGAGAGTGAAACGTATTCTTTAATGGCCTTCCTATTTTCAGCTCTTGCCTTTGATAATAGTGTCTTGGGGAATTCCTTATGTCCTTGGTACATGTATTCCTCAGGCCTTTCCATGTAACAGAATCATCTGGTGATATTTTCCAGCTTACACAGTATATCCACTTCAGGATGCTCACTTCCGAGTTATTTAATTCCTACTTCTGCCTCCTGCCATGGCAAGTCCAGCATTTCAGACTCACATACTGTGCAGCATTATGTTTTCCATGCTTCTAGGAGGCATCTTAGAATAGAACTTACAACTATCGTAGTCCATCAGTGTAATATTTTATCTGACATTCCTAATGACCTGCTTTATTTGAATTTCTTATGCAGTGTTTGAGGATGCTGATATTGTTTCTTTTTAGAGAACTTTTCATGGTACTGTGCACCATGTTGTGTCTATTATTATTTATTTAATTATTTAATTAAAATATTTTTAGTCTGGTTCAATTACGGTTGTCCGCATTTTTCCACCATTACTCCCCTTGCCTGGCCAACCTCCCCACATTCAATCCTCCATCCCATTGTTTTTATCCATGGATCTTTTATACATGTTTTGTGTCTATTATTTAAATATGCAAGTAATCATTTTAAATCATTCTATGAGCTCTTTTCTAAAATATTGTACAATGCAGTAAGTATTTTCTTTGTGGGGATGGATGAACAGTTTTGATTGGACACAATGAATCAGAGATGGTGCATATATTTAGCATCTTAAACAGTTCTCACAGGTGTACATCTCTGCAATGAGCCTGAAATGCATGGAGTGTAGTATCAGTACAATATGACTTTGGGTTGAATCCAGCCTTTGTGCCAAAATGGTTCTTAAATAGTATAAAGGTTGATGAACTTGTTAATTAAATGAAGCAAACTCTAAGTGCTTGAAATTCTAGTCAAGGCTTTCCACAGTACTTCATTCTGAGGCTTACAGAAGGGCAGCACAGGTACTTGGCTTTGGCTAAGTGATCCTATGAGCAGAGAAGATGACAGGACAGGACAAAGGCTCCTACAAACCACACAGATTCTGGGATGTGTTGTGTTTTATATTCTATAAGCTCAAGCTCTCTCATTTTTTTTTGTCTTATCACTAAGGTTGTGCTTATCCTCCTCTTATTGCCCATGGACGTTCCATACAAATGTCTTCATACGTATTCCAACCTAAGGAGGTTAAATATGAATGTGACAAAGGATACACTCTGGTTGGGGAGGCCACACTCTCCTGTAGTTATTCACACTGGTCAGCTCCGGCCCCTCAATGTAAAGGTAACTCCAGCCCATGGATAACTGGGTGGAACTGTCATGGAGTGACTGATAATAAAGTTTCTTTCTAGCCAGAAGCAGAACAAAAACATTTGATTTGATTTATTTTGAATAATTATTATATTTAGATGGTACACAAAACAAAAAGTTTGAGGGGCACACAGGGACATGAATCTCCCCTACTTCTTTCCCCCAGTTACAAAATTCAGCCTCCTGGAGGCAGCCCAGATTCCTACTTGCTTATGTATTTCTGGAAGTAGTCTACAGGCTGTAAATTCTCTGAGTGTGGCTGTGGCCTGTAGCAAAATTTCCATGGAAACTTGCTCAGGCATGAACGCAGACTCTCATGGGCTAATTCCAAATACCGGGAAGTGGGAGGTATTTCCATCTGAGCCTCACACAGGGCACCACCTGCCCATGATGGAGGCGTATGGTGGGGGACTCCAGTTTGCCAACCTGTTGTAGGGCAGGAACAGTCAAGATCAGGTCCAGTTTTTTCGTGCACACAGGTTTAATATCACTTTGCCATCAACAACTCCAGGAATTATTTGCCACCATTTTTGCCATTGCACATAGAAGATAATGGGCAGGAAGGAATATTTCATCCCTAGTGTCTTTTGTGGATTACAGTATGAGGAATAGTTGCCTTGACAGCCGAGAGTCTGGGGTCATGTGACTTTTTAATACCCTGTCATGTTATATCTTGAACAAGTTTTTTAACCCCTCTGTATGTCATTTTCTCCTGGATAAATAGCAGTATAACAGTGCTCACTTCATAGAGGAGTGAGACTTAAATGAGAAAATCACATAAAATGCTCAGCCCAGATAACTGATATGAGCCAATCCTCGATAAAAATGGGAACTAATATCATTGCTATCAAAATAGGAAAATATAAAATAATTAGAAGCACCTACATGTAGTTCATTTTAATATCCTGGTCTGTTATCATGTCTTTTTTCTTAAATTTACAGATTGCCTAACTGTGCTTTCATTGTAGCTCTGTGTCCAAAACCAGAGATAGAGCATGGAAAGGTGTTTGGGGATAAGGATCAATTTGTTGAATCTGAAAATGTCACCATCAAGTGTGCTTCTGGCTATACTGTGGTCGGTCCCCAAAATATCACCTGCTTAGAGAATCATACCTGGTATCCAGAGGTGCCCAAGTGTGAGTGGGTAAGTTGAACAATTCAAAGAAATTCCTGTGCTATCAAACCCTAAAAACGGTGCCACCTCAAAGCACTGTCCCAGCCAGCAAAGGCAAGATCTGACCTGCCAGGATAGATCCCCGAGTCATCCAAGAGCTCTCTTGTTTTCCCTGGAAGTGCTCTGGTCAGTTAGAGTGGCAAGTTGTCCTGCTCTCACTTGAGAACAGGAAACATCAAGCCCCTTACGGAGAGGACGTGGTCAGAGACCTGGGAGCACTTGACGCCTAACTTTCCTTTTCTAGACTGTACAATACCCTGTGTTCTGTTTCTGGATGGTTGGCCAAAATACCTCTGTCCCACAGAGGCCTTCTGGGAAGCTGTCTCAGGACAGGTCTAAATCCCTCAGGGGACGACTATGGTGGGGCCAAGGTGTGTTCTGGTTTCCTGCTCACCCATCAAACCCAGGGCTGGTCTGGGATCTGATCCTGTAGTTCTGCCATTCTCATGATCTGGGGAGAAGCCTCTCAACCAACTCACCAGCTGTATCTCTTTTAGGAGGTCCCTCCAGGCTGTGAGCAAGTTCTAGCAGGCAGAAAACTCATGCAGTGTCTCTCAAGACCGGAGGATGTGAGAATGGCCCTGGAAATATATAAATTGTCTTTAGAAATTGAACAGTTGGAACGACAGAGAGAGGAAGAGAGGAAATCCACTGTGGAGTCATCACCGTAACTTTTCCCAGAAGAGGGAGAAAAAAGTGCCTTGCTGCCTTCAATTCAATATGGATCACTTTAGTGTAGCAACTCTACCATCCCATTGGCACCAACATTCATTGTAATAAATATCTAGAAAGGTTAATTTGCTAATGTTTTTGCTAGTGCTTTGAGATTACAGAATTATTGATTATCTTGTGGCTCATATTTCTGCTTTTTTTGGACACTAATTGCACATTTTTCCATTAAAATTTAGTTATCAAACACAATTTTGTCTTTGTGATCATTAGGACTTCATGAAATAAGGTCTGTAAACAAACCCATTACATAAAGTTAATACATTTATTTTATTGTATGGATCTTGAGTATGGGCTTGGCTTCACATCAGTTACATTTCCCTGAATGGCCTTTACTCCACAGTTCCACACGTGCAAATCACTCAGGCCCTCAGTATTTACACTAAGTGTCAACACACCCCAAAGCCTTGCACATTCTCTCCTATTTGAAGGGAGTTAGTTCCGTTTTCTAAACCCCGTGCGCTTGGTCTGTGACTCACTAAGGCTATACCTCTCGACTTTTCCCTTACACGAAGGACATTTATGATGGTGCCTGACCCACTTATTTCATCCCCAGAGAACAAACCCTGAAAAACTGATGAATGTGAGTCCCACGTGGCAGCCACCTGTGCATTCCCAAGTCTTTCATCTGATGTCTTCATTTTATTTCATAGAAATGTAAAAATCCTTGAGTACCTATCTCACATGTGAGGAGAAACCCCATACCAATCACCTTTATATCTTGGGTTATTTTGGAGTCTGTTCCTTCTACTCACCACTTCCTTCAACTTTGCTTCTTCCGAAATCTCTCTCTCTCATTTCGTATCTCAGATTCCTTGGTTGTCTCATCTCTCTTTTGTACACAGAACTCTATGGGGAATATTAGCTTCTTTTGTTTAATTACTCTGCATATACTGCAGTGAGCCTATGGTGTACAGCAGCATTTCACCAAATGGCAGTTATCAGAGGGGCTTGAACCATTAGAGAAACCTGCTTAAAATGGAAGGTTTCTATTCACAGTCTTAGAAGCCATTACTTGCTCCTGCTACTAGGAGTCCCTTTTGGTTGATGTTTATTTGGAGTTTCCCCGGAGGCAGGATTAATTTCCTCAGGAAGTGGTCCCATTAAGCTCTGTGCCTGAGTGGGTCAGTAAGACCAGGAAGGGAAGACAGTGTAAAGAGGGAGCATTACTGAGGAGGTCATAGTTGCTGCTCCCAGAAGCTCAGTCGTGCTGACTGCCTCCTGAGAGCATGTGAAACTCAACTCTGTGTTGTCCTGGTTTGAGTCACGGGGTTTTCAGGTGTCCTCTTTCTTTCAGGATGGGGATTCTTTAAATATTAGTGTCTTCTCGGATGTTATCCAGTTTTTCTAGAAAAAGGTCCTCTGGTCTTCTGCCTGCTTTTACAACTTGAATTTCTACTATGCAATGAGGAGATTACTACCTCTCTATTCTCTTGGATTCTGTTTTCTCCACTCACCCCTTTGCCCTTTTCTACCACCACATTACTTTTGCACTATTAACATAGAGAACTTTCATTCTTTTCTGAAATAATTGCTCCTATTGTAACAGAGTGCAGCCAAGAGGGGCCCCAAAATAGGGATTTGTAACAGGGTCCAGAAGAGCTTGGAGATAATTGGCTCCATACCACAGGGCCACACCCGCCCAGAATGCTGGCAGCTGTGGTCAATTGTGGGAGGAGCGGAAATGAGGCTGCAGAAGAAGATTGGCACTGGGATTTAAACGGAGGCGCGGCAGCCATTTGGCATCTCTCTTTTTGGGACCACGAGTCTGTTTAGGACCACGCAGCTTTGGTGTTTTGGTTGGGACCACACAGCTTGGGTAAGAGTCAGGACCATGAGGCTTTCCAAGTGCTCCCTCTTGCCACGTGGAGGGTGCTGGGAGGACTGTGTGAGTTTGTGGAGAACTTTAGTTTGTATTATTTCAAATAAATAATAAATCCTTTCCTTTTCACTGATCTCTGGTATTGAGAGATATCTTTCCTCAGACAGTGGGCAAAATGAATCCAATAGATGGGGAGGAACCCCTGGAGAAAAAGAGGAGGGTATTTTATATCATTCAGCCCCCACCCCTGGCCTGTTCCATAACACTATCCCTAGAATGTTTGTGTTCATCTCCTTGATTTAAGTGAAATGTTTTACCTTCCAATATGACTGATATTTCCTCATATTTCCCTCAGAGGTTTGTCTACAGTGGTGCTGAATAATTGTACCATGAGTAAAAATGCATAAAGTTATATGAAGTATTTATTTGTTGCTATAGTTTAGTTCAGTCTACAAATACCACAAAGTCTCTGATGCCAAATACTCTTTGGCTACAGAAAAAATAATAATAATTTTAGGTTTAATACCTACATGTAGAATGGAAGTGGTAAACCATACTGATATTTTGTATTTATGGTAGCTAAAACGGGGACATATTATTTTCTAAAATGCCTCTTAATCCAGGGGTTATAGTTCATTATCCTATGTCTTCATTACTTTTAGGCAAATAATCAATATAATAAGCCTATTGATACTGATAATAAGCCTATTTGCAGATTTAAAAACATAACAAATTCTCCTGTATTCAAAATATGTATACTCTGAATGGATTAATGTAATTAAAAAATTTATTTCTAAAAAGTATTAGAAACTATAGATGTCATTTAGTCCTATAGCAAGTAGAAGCTTGATTATTACAAGGTTTAAATCATATCTATTTTTAATGTACATCAAAATACCTGATATGCAGGTATCAGCCTGGGTCTAATCAGGAGAAACCACACAGTAATTTATACAGTGGAAGATTAACATAAAGAATGATTAAACTGTAACAAAAGAAATAACATAAGAAAACTTTTGTATAACATAAGAAAACTTCATATAGTACCCTAAGGCAGAGGAAAGGTGCTCAAGGAAGGACAAACTCCAAAGGGGGCTCCTTTCCGAGGTTGGAGTTTAGACCTTATTGGAAAAGGTATAATTGCAACCCACTAGATGCCAAAGAAGTGCACTAGTTGCCTGGATGAGAGCTAGTCTGTAGCAACCAACCCTCCACAGTACAGGCAGAGCATAAATGAACTGTGGCTGGTGACTGTACATGTGGGTCTGAAGCTGGTATAGGGCACTGGGTCATTCTTCGTCTGTGAGGTGAACATAGATGGTGGAAGGTGTGCAGATGCCTGTGGCAAGCCTTCAAGGCAGAGATGGGGTGCAAGCAATTGGCAGCTAGTGGCCATATGTACAGGCATACAGATGGAGTGCTAATATGGGGAGAAGCTTGGAATAGCACCCCCTGTCAGGAGAACCACAGGAAGATGATGGCCAGGGAAGTTCAGGGCTGCCAGGTTTCCATGGGACTGTGCATTCTGAGCACATCGCTGGGGCACTAGAAGCAGCAGGAAATCGTAGGAGAGTTTTTTTATCCTGCAGTATTTCTCTAGCACTCTCTATTGAAAAAGCTTAACATTATACTCATTATAAAAAGAAATTCTTATTCTGTTTTGTAATGAAATACTATGCTTCAAAGAGAAAGAAGGAACTCCTACATTTTGCAACAGCATGGATGGAACTGGAGAAAATTGTGCTAAGTTAAATAAGCCATTGGTGAAAGACAGATACCATATGACCTCAACTATAAGGGGAATCTAATGAACAAAATAAACTAACAAGCAAAGTAGAACCAAAGTCATAGAAATATGGAACAGATTGACAGTGACCAGATAGGAGGAGAAAGGAGAATAATGGTGGGAAGAAGGGGAAGGGACTCATCAAGGAGCATGTGTGAATGACCCATGAACAGGGAAAACAGTGTTGGGAATGACTGTGGGAGTGGGAGGTGGGCTGGGCAGAAGAGGGAAAAGAGGGGGGAAATTGGGACATCTGTAATAGAACACCAATCAAAAATAAATAAAGGCTTAAAAGAACTCAGTACATTATCACAGAGCTGTAATAAACAGTGAATTTCTATGCAAAAGGCAAATACATTGAGAACTGGGACAGCCTGTGTAACTTAAACTTGCTAAAATAAAAATGCAAAGTCAAAACCACTCAAGGATTATTTAGAGTAATACTTGTAGAAGAGAAATGCTTGAGAAATTAGAGCAAATGTATTAAAATTTCAACATAGAATAATTTTGTTTGGATTTAATTTTAGTCAAGGAAAAGATGGGAAATACAATGATTGTGTATTTCCACAATCAACCACTTGGTTGATAAAATAAAAAATAGTTCTGAAGAAGGAACTTATTTCTTTTATTAAAATAATATTAAAATGAAAATTTAAATTGACCTCACAGGTTATTTTATAAAAAACTGAATAACTAATAAAAATGCCATGAACAATTGCAAAGCTATTCTCCCAAATAGTCAAATTATTAGTTTTTTTTCAATTTTTATTTTAATTGTTGATCTTGTACAGTTTTCTGTCTTTTATTCTCACCCCAACCCACCACCCCAGCCCTCTCCACCTCCCTCCCATTTCCACCCCTCATAGTTTTTGTCCATGTGTCCTTTATACTTGTTCCTGTAAATACTTCCCCTTTTCCCCTGAAATTCCCTCCCCTCTGGTGACTTTCTTAGCTTTTTAAATAAGAATTGAGTTGATCTATTAAAACATTAGTTGAGCCCTGGCTGGGTAGGTCAGTTGGTTATAGTGTTGACCCTCCCATATGCCAAGGTTGCTGATTTTATCCCCAGTTAGAGCATCTACAAGAATCAATCAATGAATGCATAAATAAGTGGGACAACAAACCAATGTTTCTTTCTGTCTGTCTCTCTGTCTCTCCCTCTCTCTCTCCCTCTCCACCCCCTCTCTCTTCCTAAGATAAACAATTTTTTTTAAATTAGATGAATTCTATGCTTTTGCAAGGAGTTATATTACTGATGTCCAGACACATAGCTACTAAAGCTCTGTTATGAAACAAAGATAAAATATGAGTGAGCAGCATCTCTGCTATGCTTGTGGTTCCCAAATTTGTTGCATGTAAGAAATTTCCTGGGGTATTAAAAAAATAGCTAAGATCCTTGAAGCCTTGCCAGATATATTTGATTAAGGGATAATGCCTGGGATCCTGCAGTTTAAGAGCAAAAGGCATTTTTTGGGGGGAAATCCCTCACCAACATTTGCAGTCTCTCCCCTGGGGTCAGTCTAAGTCCTTTGATGGGTTACTACAGGGGTTCAAAGGCCCAGCCCTTTGACTTATTCTGGACATCTTTGAAGGGCCATCCCAGCTTTAGAGAGCCCTGGGGTCCAGCCAAGGGTTCTAATTCAACTGTTTCCCAGCTTAGCTTTTCCCTCTACCCAATCCTGTTCCTCTCATTCCTTTAGGGCACTGTTCCTGAAAGCACTCCTCAATGAATCACATCCATGCAAAACTCCATCTCCAAGTCTGTTTCCCAGGGAACCTAACTTATGAAATGTTCCCTGAACATTTGTGTTTCTTGTTTTTTGATTTACTTTTTTTTAATGCTTACATTTTATAGTTCTATTTACATTTTATAGTTCTATTTTTGAATGATTTATAAAGAAGTCTTTTATAATAAAGGTATTAAATTTTAATTGTTATATATTTTAACTATTTTAATATCTTTTGTGTTTAGTTCTCAGAGTTTGATACACGAGTGATATAAAATTATATTCAAATTAATCATTTTCCCTTTGTTTCCACATTTAATGTAATGCTTAAAAGCATTATACCCCTAAAGGGTATGCCCCTTCACGGACATTTAGAGCTCCCCCAAGGGACTTATTTAAAAACAGAAAATAAGTAGGAAAAACCAAATCCTTAAGGACTACCAAGAACTAGGTCTATGGAGGAGGAAGTGCCAGAAGAGTAGGTAGTGAAGGAAATGACAAAGGGACACACTGAGAATCAGAGGGAACACACGGGGTATTCATTCTCATTTTCCTCCTTGTCCTTTTTCTTCTTCTCTTCCTCTTCCTCCTCCTCCTCCTCCTCTTCCTCTCATTCTTTTTAATTTCAAATAACTGAACAATGACATTTTTTAAAAATTTTATTACCCTTACTTATGAAGTTTTAAGGGAGAAAATATTGGAAATCTAATTCACAAATGCATTACTACCCTTACTTGTAAAGTGCAAAACACTGAGAAGGTCTGACTACAGCAAAGGACACTAATAGAACACAATTGTTATGATTAATATTTTAGGAAATATTTAATACAAATATTTAATAATAATATTTGTATCATGTTTTAATTGCAGCAGCAAATTTTATTTTAGAGTATAGTTGATCTACCTATACATTCAAGTTTCACTTCTGAATTCAAATCTTTTGAGGTGTTTGGAAACTGAAACATCCATAGATATGTGATGACTCAGCATGTGGGGAACTATGGCTCAATACCATAGTGTTTCTTTTTTAAAATATATTTTATTGATTATGCTCTTACAGTTGCTCTATTTTTTTCTCCCTTTTATTCCCCTCCACCCTGCATCATCCCTCCCACCAGCATTCCCCACCCTTAGTTCATATCCATGGGTTGTACAAAGAAGTTCTTTGACTTCTACATTTCCTATACTATTCTCAACCTCCCCCTATTTTGTACCTATGATTGATGCTTCTTATATACAGTACCTTTTCCCTCATCCTCTCCCACCCACTTTCCACTAATAACCAATGATAATGTGATCTCCATTTCTGTGATTCTGTTTCTGCTCTAATTGTTTGTTTTTGTTTTTTAGGTTCAGGCATTGATAATTGAACAAACAATACCAGAAACCCAAAAACTATGAAGTATTTTGTTGGAACCAGGAAAATAGCTAAAGGACTGTCCCTGTGAGATTTGGCTCTCCAAGGACAGAGAACAAAGAACTTGAGGCGGATTACCATTTAAGGAGATGGTTAGGTTTAAATTTCCCATTCCTCAAACCCTGCAACGCATAGATCCCACGTGCTAAAAGATAGCCAATAGCTAACAGCCACATCTGCTTCTGTGAAATGCTTGCTTGCTTGCGTCTATAAAAAGGCTTATCTATAAGCGTTAGGCGCGGCTCTCGTCTGTAGCTCTTCTGAGCATTGTGTCTCCGGACACTCTGGGAGTCCGCCCCTGCGCAGGTTAAAACTTTTGGCCAATAAAAGTAACATCTCTGAATCCTGAAAGTTCCCAAACATCTGTTTCTCGCGTCGGCGGATGCAACATTTGGAGGCCCCAGCGAGATACTCCCTCAGTGGAGAGCTGGGTCGGGAACTGAAAGGGCCAGCTCGAGCTGGGTGAGTAATTGGGAGGATCCTCATATGGTTCTGGAAGTCTAGACTGCTTAGCCCTGAGGTGGTAGGTGAGACGTCACCGGCATTCCACCCAGGGGACTCCCAAGGAGGGGACGCCCTCGGGAGTTGCGAAAGGGTCGCCTAAGGTTTTGGTTTCGCGCCGCGTTGCGCAGCGCCGTGTGAGTGACTGTATGTGTGAAAGCCGCGGCTCTATTGTGTCTGAGAGAAGAGTGGATGACAGAAGGTTGTGGTGTCTGTTCACCTGTTTCGTTCTGACTATCATTGTCACTCCCCTTGTGTACAAAATCCGGAAGAGTATCCAGTTCCGGCATGGGCCAGAGTGGATCGGTACCTGGGTCCCCCCTAGACTTCCTCCTTAACAACTTTTCTGATTTCCAGAGAAGGAGCCAGCCAGCAGGGTGGGGCAGAGGCTGCCATTCTACCGCTACGGGAAGCACCGGCCGCGCCGCGGGCTCCTCCGTGTCTGATTTACGTGCCTTTTTCCACCAGCGACCTATATAATTGGAAGCACCAGAATCCCCCTTTCTCTGAAAAACCTCAGGGGCTAATCTCCCTCCTCAAGACTATTTTTAGGACCCATCAACCCACCTGGGATGATTGCCAGCAGATTCTACAGACCCTCTTCACGTCAGAAGAAAGGGAAAGGATTAACAGAGAAGCTGCTAAGGCAGTTATAGGGGAGGAGAGAGATAGAGGAAATTCTCCCCTCTCAGACAGTAAAAAGCTCAGGAAGAAAAACAATGAGAAAATGTGTCTTTTTAACACTCTGAATCCTCCTTTTGGAAGCCCAGGAACTGCTTCAGTCCTGGGAACAGGCCGTGCTATGCCTGGTGTCTCCTCCCTCCTTCTTCTCCAGCCTCCCTAAAGTTGTCAAGGGCACTAGATAATGAGACAGCTCACTTTTGACACACTCAAGGAATGCAGCAATTACCAAAAAAAAAAAAAAAAAAAAAAAGGTGGGGGGAGCGGCGTCCACAGTGTTAAATTGTATGCTTCAAAATTCCGGCCGGTTCAAGGGACATGACTCATCCCTGAATCCAGACCAGCTTGTTGAAGGAAGAGACCTGGTTCTTCTTGCTGACGCATGTAAAGAATTACATATCAGCAAATCTTGTAGTATGAAATCCGTTTATTAGTGGTCCGTTTCCATGAATGAGTACAGGACTGGGTAGAGTAGGGGGTGAAAGGCAAAGTTTCAGGGCAGGACACGGTGAGAAAAGTTAAAAGTGGCTGAGGACCGGAGTGGCAAGCTCCTGGGCAGCCTGGGGCCGGGTGGCCAGAGGCCCTGTGGCCCAGAGCCAAGAGCCCTGGGCCCCAGAGGGAGAGGGAGCAAGTCCTTTGTTCTCAGGACTTATATAGTTGGTGGGATAGGAGGAAAGTGTTGCATGTTTATTGACGGGTACATGTGGTGCTGGCTTTCCTGGGGGAATGTGATTGCCCCAGGCTTGGGTGTATGTGGGGGTCTGTTAGCCCGAATCATTATCTTGCTCCAGACTCCATTTGTTCATCTTGTTGTAAAACAAATACGTGACAAGAGGCAGTTAATTAAAATTGGGCACTTTCCAAAGTTATTTATAGGCTTCTTCTCTGGGCACCGGGGACCCTCTCCCACATTCCAGACCTTGAGATGAAAGCACAGTTTCAAGGTTTTCTTTCTCAGATAATAGAAATGTTACATAGAATTTCAAGGACTTCCCTTCTTCCTTGTTAATATAGTGTTTGTTTTTTTGTGGTGTTGGAGCACCTGGCAATATTATCAGAACAGGCTCAGGACTGCTGAGTTAGGGTATGAGACATGTCTCCCTCCTCCTCCCTGCCTTGGTTTACCATTTATTCTACTTAATTGGTAAAAGACGTTTCCTGGCAACCAGGGTGCTAAATGCTGGACAGTAACAGTATTGCAGTCTCAGAGTTCTTCCTATGCTGTCTCCTGCTTCAAACTTAAAACATTGTGTACCCTAGAATGACCCACTTTTGGGGTAGGCTGGCCCCCTAAGGGAACCCTCAATTTGTCCACCATTAGAGCAGCCCACCTGGTAGTTACAGGGAAGAGAGCGCAAAGAGCCGGCACCACCAGCTCAAAAGAATAGAGGGCTATTGCTTGCGTCCAAGTAAGAATACGGCAGCTGTCTTAGTAGCCAAGTCAGAGAATTAAAAGAATGCCAGTAAGGGACGCGAGCATTTCTCCGGCTACTGGAAGCCAGGGGATATCGGGTCTCAAAGAAGAAAGTACAGCTCTGTCAGTAGGAAGCAAAGTACCTTGAGTTTCTAATCAGCCAGGGCTAGCAAGCCTTAGAGAGAGAGAAAAAAAAAAAAGCAAGAGAAAGAGCCGTGAGAGTGAGATATAAAAGACTCCTCGGCCGAATTCCTTGTGGCGATGGTGGCGGCAGTTCCAGGGACTGTGAGCCTGGTGCCTGCCATCAGAGCACCCCGGACCACGCACGCAGCATGCGGGCAGCTGATTTAGGCCTGAGTACAACAGGCAACTGGCGGCACCTTCCTGAGAGACGGGGACCGGGCAGGCGTGCCCTCCCAGAACCTGGCAACCGGCTGGCAGACCAAACTGCTAGAGAAATAGCTCGGGGGAGACACCAAAGCCTACCATAAAAAGCCCCCCTCATCTGTTCTCCAGTTCAAGCTCAGAATTATCATGAGACAGAAAACTGTTGGGCAAAGCAGGCCCGAGCCACTAAGACCCCAGAGGGGCAGTAAAATTGCCTGACAGGTAAGTGTTTGTCCCGCAGAGCCAGGCTGGAGTCATAGTCCAGAACTGTCATATCCTCACCGCAATTTAGAAGCTTTAGGACCCTCGCTGAGGACCCTAAACCTCACTGATTTCGCCTGTGCCGGCACGTGCAAGATACAACGAAACTGGGACCCAAACACTGAGCAAAATAAAGCTGCCCAGTCAGGCCTGGCCAAAAGCACTTAGACAAGGGCAGTGCTCGGGCGCAGAGGGGCCCTCTCCAGCCACAGCTGCGCCGGGGTGGAGAGAGATCCTGCAGGCCAGTGCCTGATATCGGGCGCAGGGGGACAGCCTCATTCCTGGAACCAGAGCCCCTGCGGGCTGCCTGCCTGCGCTGACAGCCTCTAGTACCCTGTGTGCGGCCCTGTACTCCCGGCTGAGACTCCGAGCCCTTTTGGGCACCTCTCCTCGCTCCTCAAGCGCCCTGCTGAGAAACTCCACACAGCCGCAGCCGGCTCAGGGAGCCCAGGCTGGGAGGGGAGCCATGCCTCCTAAAGCTCTGAACAAGCAAAGAGAATAAACCAAATTCTTAAAGAGGCTCTAGCCAAGTTATGTCAAAAAAAAAAACCGGGCTGCCCTGGACTGATCTCCTACCGTTAGCTTTCCTCTGAGTCAGGAGTACCCCGAATGCTAAAAGATACACCCCATACGAGGTACGAGAGCCAAGGCGGCAGCAGAATCTACGGAGGTGCCTTCCCCAAAGCTGCCCATCCTGAGGCTACGAAGAGACCCAGGCAAGCTACGTCAGGAATGGACGGTTGTTCCTGGGAATCGCTCCTTGGCTTTCTCATCCCTGGGACCGTCATCATCCTCGGAGGACTTGAGCTGTGGTTCACGAAACCCACTGAGTGGACAATAGGGGATGCCCTTACAGGGGCTGCAGAGCCCATATGACCGACAGAAAAGAAATAGTAATTAACATAGAGCAGAAAGCCATAAGAGGGCTCAAAGAGTTAAAGGGAAGATATACGTAAACAAGTTACACCCAGGTCCGGTAAGAGATATTATCATCTATAAAAAAAAAGAAGAAGATGCTTCTGTCTAGCATCCAAAAAAAAAAAAAAAGGGGGGGAGACGAACCACAAACAATTAAGAAGGTGCCAAACCGGTAAGTGCCCAGGGATCAGAGGGGAAGAGATTCCCCACCCGAAGTGCCCCACGTTGGGGACCTGTAAGTGCTCCATGTGAGACCTGTGAGGGGAAAGGAATCCCCTCCGGAAAGAAAGAATTAAGAAAGTGAAGGAAATAAAAGTATAGGATTGTGTAGGAAAGTAAGAAGGAAAATGGAAAAGCCCAGTTAAACTATTAATTCGGGGAAGAGGGTATGTCTGTATTTACTCTGCAGAAAGATCGCTGGAACTGCAGGCGAAGAAGATGAAGCCATATCACAGAAAAGGCTTCCCTGGCCTCAACCCACCTCCACCCATTGGACCCTCCCAATCCAGACTTCTCCAAGCTATGTGTCATCACACTCCAGTGGAATTCCAGCCAGCATTCCTGGAGCGACAATCAACATCACCTAAGAGTGATGGGACTTTTTCTTAAAGGGACTTTGAATACCACTGGTTGTTTACTGATTCTAATAATGTTTTCTGACTTGCTCTTGCTGCATATCTTTAAAGTAACTTCCTGAAGTCTGTGCTAATTCTCCTAAGAATTGAAGTGTAACCAGACCTGTTACTCTTATGGTTCCCTTGCATTTGCAACATTTTTCATTGGACTAAATTTACAAGTTTGGGTTATGGCAACCCTTGGCTGCCTCCTTGTTTTAATCCTTATTTGTGCTTCATGATGTATGTGGAAATTGTTTTCTTGTGATTGCATTTGAAAATAGCAGATAGTAAGTTTCACAGGCCTAACAATTACAATTGATTTTAGCAATCTAAAAATGGGGGAGATGTTGTGGACCGTTCAGCCTGGTTTCAGGAGTTGTAACCCTCACCCCATGGTGGGCTGTGTAGGAGCCCAAGGGACCCACTTCATCTGGGTCTGTTCTGTCACAAGGACGTGACCTACTAAGGAGACAAAGCTTATCTCCCTGGCTGGAGTACTGCTTCTGCTTCATCCATCTCTGGCCCCAGTGCTTGGTTGGCAGTCAATGACGGGTAAGACTCCTCATGGGAGGGGCAACCTAAGACAGACGCAACCACTTGGGAGGCCTCATGGAAGGACTCGGGGGGCTGCAGCAAAAAGGATGGTGATGGACCCTCGCCCCTCGGCTATTCTGACATAGCCGGAGTCCTCATTTCCATCTGGGAGATGTCTTCTGCTTCCTAATTGGCTTAAAGCCTGAAACTGTGGGGGCGAGTGGTGCAGCCCTGTACCGGCCAGGATGGCTCCCTGGGTGATCAGGCATAAGAAAGAATAAAAGTAGTAAAGCTAATGGTCCTGTCTCAGCCCTATACCATTCTCCCTACCGATGAAGAATCAAGGGTTTGATTCATGTTAAAGGAAATGGGGGAATGTTGGAACCAGGAAAATAGCTAAAGGACTGTCCCTGTGAGATTTGGCTCTCCAAGGACAGAGAACAAAGAACTTGAGGCGGATTACCATTTAAGGAGATGGTTAGGTTTAAATTTCCCATTCCTCAAACCCTGCAACGCATAGATCCCACGTGCTAAAAGATAGCCAATAGCTAACAGCCACATCTGCTTCTGTGAAATGCTTGCTTGCTTGCGTCTATAAAAAGGCTTATCTATAAGCGTTAGGCGCGGCTCTCGTCTGTAGCTCTTCTGAGCATTGTGTCTCCGGACACTCTGGGAGTCTGCCCCTGCGCAGGTTAAAACTTTTGGCCAATAAAAGTAACATCTCTGAATCCTGAAAGTTCCCAAACATCTGTTTCTCGCGTCGGCGGATGCAACATATTTCATCACATTAAAATTAAAGCTGGCAAAATTCACTGCAGATGTAAACCAGAGAGAAAATATTTGCAACCAATATAATAGACAACAAGTTAATAACTAATAAAAATGAATGTTACACATTTAAAAGAAAAAGATAATAAAAAAGAAATTGGATAAGCCATATAAATAAGCAATTACAGAGGAAAAATACATATAGCCAATAAAATATTAAAAGAAGTTGGAACTCACATATATTCAAAGACAAGCAAGTAAAACTTACAAATTAATTTTGATTAATGAGATGGGCAAAAGTTTAAGTATTCAGTGTTGAAAATATTTTGGTTGAGCAAACTTATACATTGATGTTAAAAGTGTCAATTTCAAACACTGGAAAGGGATCTGGCTTTATATAATGACATTCTCCTTTTGTATTTGTCCAGAAACTTAGACAAAACCTTTGGAATTAAAGCTATGTGAACGTTTATTATACTTTTTACCATTCTTAAAGAGAGAGAAAAGTAAATTGCAGACACTGTTCTAATAACTTCACTTATGCAGTTTTACTTTATTTTGTTTTTATAACTGACTATCTTCTGTTGCGCGATCTCAAAGATTTGAGTATTAATATGACATCTATAAAATACCCGGAGCTTTCACACAGGTCAAACTTTCATATTTTTAAAGTATATTTTATTGATTATGCTATTCTATTACAGTTGTCCTATTTTTCTCTCCCCTTTGTCTCCCTCCACCCTGCATTCCTCCTCCCACCAGCACTCCCCACTTAGTTTATGTCCACAGGTCATACATATAAGTTCTTTGGCTTCTACATTTCCTATACTATTCTTAACCTCCCCTTCTCTATTTTCTACCTGCCATTTATGCTTTTTATTTCCTGTACTTTTCTCCCCATTCTCCCTCCTCCCCCTCTCCAGTGATTACTCTGCATGTGATCTCAATTTCTGTGATTCCATTCCTGTTCTAATTGTTTGCTAAATTTGTTTTTGTTTTTTTAGGTTCAGTTGTTGATAGTTGTGAGTTTGTTGTCATTTTACTGTTCATAGTTTTTATCTTCTTCTTTTTCTTAGATAAGTCCCTTTAACATTTCATATAATAAGGGCTTGGTGATGGTGAACTCCTTTAACTTGACCTTATCTGGGAAGCACTTTATCTACCCTTCCATTCTAAATTATAGCTTTGCTGGATAGTGTAATATTGGATGTAAGTCCTTGCCTCCCATTACTTTGAATACTTCTTTCCAGCCCCTTCTTGCCTGTAAGGTTTCTTTTGAGAAGTCAGCTGATGGTCTGATGGGAACTCCTTTGTAGGCTACTGTCTCCTTTTCTCTTGCTGCTTTTAAGATTCTGTCCTTCCCTTTAATCTTGGGTAATGTAAGTAGGATGTCCCTTGGTGTGTGCTTCCTTGGGTCCAGCTTCTTTGGGACTCTGAGCTTCCTAGACTTCCTGGAAGTCTATTTCCTTTGCCAGATTTGGGAAGTTCTCCTTCATTATTTTTTTTCAAATAAGTTTTCAATTTCTTGCTCTTCCTCTTCTCCTTCTGGCACCCCTATGATTTGGATGTTGGTACACTTAAGTTGTCCCAGTGGTTCTTAAGCTTCTCCTCATTTTTTTGAGTTCTTGTTTCTTCATTCTGTCCTGGTTGAATACTTATTTCTTCTTTCTGTTCCAAATCATTGATTTGAGTCCCAGTTTCCTTCTCTTCACTGTTGGTTCCCTGTGCAATTTCCTTTATTTCACTTTGCATAGCCTTCACTTCTTCCTCTATTTTGCAACCATACTCCGCCATTTCTGTGAACATCCTAATTACCAGTATTTTGAACTCTGCATCTGATAGGTTGGCTATCTTTTCATCACTTAATTGTATTTTTTTCTGGAGCTTTGATCTGTTCTTTCATTTGAGCCATATTTTTGTTGTTGTTGTTGTTGTTGGTATGACTGTTATGTAGTAAAGGGCAGAGCCTTAGATATTTGCTAGGGCAGGGCAATCCAGGTTGGTGCCTTGTGATGCTGTATGTGGGGGAGAGGTCTGAGAGGGAACAATGTCTCTTGTTCAGCTCTCCGCCAACTTTCACTCACTTCTCCCACCACCCACAAGCAAATTGGTTCCTTCTAGTGCTGATTCCCAGGTGGATGGGTTTGTGTTGTTGTGTAATGATCGCTCCCTCTGTTATTTATAGCTTTATAAAATAAGGATATATCCCTGATTATTAGCTTAGTGTTGATTTGGTTTTTGTTTATAAAAATGGGATCATGTAATGTGTATCATATTGTGTCTGATTTCTTTTGTTCATGTGTCTGAGATTGATTCATGCTGTGTTTAGGTGTAGTTTATTTATTTTCATCTCTATATATTATTCTCTTGTATAAACATACTATAATCTATTTATCCGTTTTATTAAAAGTGGCTTCAATTCTTTGGCTATTATACAACTATAGATATTCCTATAATGTCTTTTTATGTACATGCTGGTTACAGAGTGTGCATATTCAACTTTCATAGATAAATTTCCAAAATCTAAGTTTATATCCTGACTATGCCACTTTAAAGTTATATAACCATTATGAGCTAGTCACACTTTCCCTCTATTTTCTGATATGATGGAGAGAATAATAGTACCTATCTCAGACAGTTAACAAATCAATGTTTTACATATAGGTTAACACATAAACATTCTCAGTAACTGTTATAATTATTAATATTGTTGTTATAAATATGATGGAGAGAATTATCTGCAGTACCTATGTATTTGCATTTAGTATTTCTTTCCCCTAAATATCCTATACTCTTCTGATTTCTTTTCACGAAGAATAAGATGCTCCAAAATAGATTTTCAACATATTGCTGTGTCAGAAAATAGAGTGTTGGTCTGGAACTGCCATCATTTATTGCAGCTGATGGTTTGGGTCCCAGTGTATTACTCACTAAATAAAACCTGTGCCCAGAAGCATACAAGTATGAGTAAGTATATGTATGTATGAAATGGTATACATTTAAGAAACTTATTTATTACTCTCTGAAATTTTGGGTCACCTCAAAGTTACTGTTCACTGCTGGTGAGATTAGATTTAATTTGGGTATTTTTAAATGTAGTTACATAGCTGTTTTGACTTTGGCACATTCTGATGAGTTAAGAGTAAGAAATTTTAATGCTATTATTTTTCAGTAAGAAAGGTTGAGACTTTAGAATAGGAAGATCTTATATGATAGGATAGGTAGATCCCATAGAATGACATCTACCAGCTTTCCTAGCCTCTAGTTCTACATTTTTGTGCAATAAACAATGTGTTCCTCTTGAGGTAGGTCAGTAAAGCCACCCTTACTATTGTCTGTCATGGGTAAGTAGGTAAAAATAAACTATTCTGGCATACTATCAAACATGAGGACCAGCTAAGGTGCTGGAGGAGATTAAATACATACTGAAGCTTTTTTCCCTGCAGTTATTCTTTTATTGGTACAGTTAACTGCTCCTTCCCATCCATTCCTATTCATCCTCACCTGATCTGACAATCACCAACTACATGGCTGGAACTTAGAGAATTTTCGGGTGGGTACTCTAAAGGAAAGGATATTATGGTAAATTACGTTGTAGAAAGAGGCTAAGAATGTCAGAGATCAAAGACACTTTATTCTGAGAGAAACAACTCAAGGCAACACTACACAGTCTTCAACTTCTTGCTCAGATACTCACAGGCCAGTGATTTAGTAAACCCTCAGACTACCTAGGGGAAAAGGCTGGTATTTCATTGCTTTGAGGAGTGCAGGACTCAAAGGATAAGGCAGGTGGACATACTGAAGTATCTGTTCATTAGAAATCATTCTGGGATTACTGTACTTTGTGGTAAGGAAAAAATGGGTTGTGTGATTTTCAAAGTACTTAGAAATTCTTGATGATTTAATTGTTTACTTATAGGTGGGAGAATAATAATGCCGACTAATGAAATAAATTGTAAGGTATGTTAGAAGTTTAAATGTTGCCCTTTTTACTGATTTTGAAATATAAGTGTTTTGATTTGTTCTTCTGCCCACCCCTCACATCTAGAAGTAGAAGCAAGAAGTAAGCCAGGTTTTCTACAATGTGGGTGGGAGGCTTCAATGAAGAGACTTAGTTTCAGAGTATGTGAGGTCTGTCCAGAAGATACCCAGTCATGTAATAGGAAAAATAGAGACATCTCATGAAGAAGAAACAAGATACAAGAAACATTGAACACAGGATGATGACACTTCATTCCCCTTCAAAGTAGACACCTTGGAACTTCACAGAGTTCTTCCAGTCCCCATCAGCTGCCCCACTGTACTTTCCTGAATCTCACTGATGGTCTGAAATCTCTTCCCTTTCAAAGGTGATTTTAGTTTTTGCAAAAGCTAGAAGTCACAGAACACCAAATTCTGACTGTAGGGGAGCTAAGTAACCTGGGTGATTTGATGTTTTGCCAAAAAACTCTGCACAAGACATGTGAGCTGGCACATTGTCATAGTGAAGCTGCCAATCACCAGTTTCTCATAGCTGCAGCCCTCTGAATCATCTAAATAGTTTCCACAAAGGAATGTTGAAGCTTAATGAAAAATTTGATGCAGATTCATTGCTGTACTCACTCAGTCATTTTGAATGTGATGGTGACACAGTACACATGTTCACTCAATGGCGTCTACTGCTCTTACTGACTACACAGTAAAGTCATCATTGTTCACGTATGTGCATTTCAGCCCACTCCCCTTGACTGCCAGGTTATATAATGTCATGCACACCATTCTTGTTATATTAACAATGACTAGACTTTTTCTGGACATAACTTTCACATTCAGCAAAATTGTTAAGTTTCTTTTTGGAGACTTAAATCACCTGCACTAAATCTTTAAGAGCAGAGATCTTTAGATTTCATGAAAAATGGATACTGGCCATCCTCTATTTAGTCTTTCAAGAAGAAGCCATAGTTCTCTTCATTTTCCATAATTTTTATTGTTCTATTCTTTCTTGAAGTTTTCTTCAACTTTGTTGGATGTGGCAATAATGTTATTTTGATTGTTAATTCATTTGGTTATTTTCTTTTTGTTCCAAAACTGGTAATAAAAGAAGAGTGTGAACTAAACTAGAATAGGCAAAAGCAAAAAGTTAACTCAAAATACATTTTAAAACTTCATGTAAGAGCTTAAAATATAAAACATTTAGGAGAAAACATAGGAGTAAATCTTCATGATCTTGGGATAGACAATTTTTCTAAGAAATATACAAGCAATAAGATAAAAAATAAATAAGACCACCAAATTAAAAACTCTTGTGTTTCAACAGACACTATCAAGAATGAATATATAGCCCACAGAATGACAGATGACTTGTCCAGAATATAAACAGAATTCTTAAAACTCAACAATAAAAAAATTAACCCCCTTAAAATGAGCAAATGATTTGAATTAATGAATTAACATTTCTCTAAAGAAGACATATGTGTTGCTAATATGCACATAAAATATATTCAACATCATTAGTCATTAGAGAAATGTAAATTAAACCCACAATACAGTATCACTTCATATTTAGTAGGATGGCTACATTTAAAAAGTAAGACAATGACAAGTGTTGAAGAATGTAGAGAAATTGGAATCCTCATACATTACTTGTGAGAAGGATGCAATTGCTTTGGAAACTAGTTCAGCAATTTTTCAAGAAGTAAAATATAGTGTTACCATATGTTCTAGCAGTTCCATTCCTAGGTATATGCTCAAGAAAAAATGAAAATGTGTCTATATACACTAAAATGTATGTGAATGTTTATAGCAGCATTATTTATAATAGCTCAGAAGTATAAAAACCCAAAGATCAACCAGTTGAAGAATGGATAAATAAGATGCAGAATATCCATACAACAGAATATTATTGTCATAAAAAGGAATGAAGTACTATGATATTCATGGACCTTGAAAATATTATGCTAAATGAAAGAAGCCAGTCACAAAAGACCACTCACTGTATTATTTTATTTATACGAAATATGTAGACTAGGCAAATTCAGAGACAGAAAGTAAAGTATTGGTTTCCAGGCCTGGGGGAGGGAGGAATGGTAAGTGACTGTTATGAGTACAGGGTTTCTTTTTGGGGTATAAAAATATTCTAAAATTAGTTCAGTGGTAGTTACACAACTGTGTAAAATACTAAGTACCAATGAATTGTATACTTCAAGTGGATGAATTTTATGGTATGTGAATTATATCTCATTAAAGCTTTTATAAAGTACATACATATGGGAGGGAATAGGGAAGAACATGGTTTTTTACAAACGACTGAATTTATAGTGCATGTGTCTACAGGAGACAGTTGGGCCCGGAGGTCTGTGAGTGGTCTTTCTTCTGCTTTGGGGCTTAGTTAACAAACTTTGGTGAAACATCCCTCCATCATTATAATTTTATGTGGTTATTATGATGTATTTTGATATCTAGTTTTGGTTCTATCAGAGTCACAGGCTAATTTTAGTTCTATTACTCCTTATCCTAAAGTTAACAATTGCTAATATGTATATTACATATGTAATTTATATATTTAATATAAACCATGTTTCGAGCATATGCCAAACTCTTTATGGAGACTATTCTTATTTAATTTTCTCAATAATTCTGAGCGATATGTGTACTTATTGTTGGCATCATAGCAACGAGGAAATTGGGCTTAGAGAGGCTACAAAGTTCCCCTGTGGTGGAACCAGGATTCAAACTCATGGGCCTTTGACTCAGGCCATATACTGTCCTCTTGTGTGGATCGCACTCTAGCTGTGTCCTTGTGAGGTTAAATTAAAATGAATGAGATAATCTCCTTACCACATAGAAAACTTTCACCTCTCCTCACTCAACTTGAGCTGTGGAGAGAAGAGAACCATTTTTTACTTCCCTCTCCTACTTTCCTTTCATTAGTCTTGTCCCAGTCATTTTACTGGCTGTTGATTTAATGACTAAGGTTGAAAATAGGTAAGGGGAATCTTGTAGCTTACAGTAAAGTTATATGTCAATTTCTTATAAAAATAAAAATGTGCCAATCTTAAAAAAAATTACAATTAGACTTTCACACATACACACATGCAATAAAGATAAAGATGCACATGAAACTTTTTTCTCTAAAGTATATTTTGTCACTGGATACTTTTGAATTTAAAGCCAGAAAACATTTGTTGATTATTTCTTCTGCACAAGGCAGATAGGAGTAATAATCCACCCTCTCACTCCCAGGAGTTTGTGGTGTCAACCAAAGGTCCTTGGCACCAATTCAATGATGACAGGAACCCTCAGTTTGGAGTGTGGTGAAGAAGGAAAGTTTATTCAGTGTTAACAGCTCAATTGTGATACAGCATGGCTACAGAATAGCTTAATAGTGTTACAGCTCAAATATGACAGTGCAGCATGGCTGTGAGGTGGCCCTGTTGTTAGACAGCTCTGCTCCACCTACTTCAATCCACCCCACTCTTTTCTGCACTAGTCTGCTCTGGTGAGACATCTTCTGTGTCTCATCTTTGGTGTTATAGTTCCAACCAGGAAAGGCAGTTGTTAGTCTTTGGTGGAAAGGGAGCTGGCTTATATAGACAGAAGTCCCAGCTCCCAGTCCCTAACTGACCCATTCTCATGCAAATGAGGACTCCAAATCATCACTGTTTGATTGGTCCAAAAGGCACTGTCCTGATCAATTAAAACAGAACCTCTCTGATTGGTGGATGAAAATGCTGGAGGATATAGCTGGACAGTCATAATTAGACCGGGAAAGCCTCAGTCCTTGGTTGAACTACAATTCCCAGAACTCCTTTATAAGGACTGATTCAAATGGCAGTGATACAGTGTAGGCAGGCAGTTCAGTGTGGGTCTCTGGCATCTTAGTGCAGTTTTCCCCCTTAAGTGAAGTTTGCATAAAAGGTTTCTGTGCAGATATGTATTCTAGGCTCTGTTTTTTCCCATTTGAGGCCAGTTGGCTACTAGAATAATTTCTTAGTGTAACTATGCAGTAATATAGGTATAGATATATAGATATATAAAATCGCTTCAGCTGAGGACATTTTTTTTCCATTGGTTTTATAGAGAGAGGAATAGGGAAAAAGAGAGAGAGAGAAACATTCATACAAGAGGGAAACCGTGAGTGGTTGCCTCCCATACATACCCCTATTGGGGATTAAACCCACAATGTAGGTATGTGCCCTGACCAGGAAACGAACCTTCAATCTTTCAGTGCACAGGGTGATGCATATCAGCTGGGTGAGGAACTTTATTTATTAAATATAAGTTTTCTTTAATTCAAGCTAGCTTTGTACAGTGTAATAATACGATGACATTCATTCCCTTAATTATTAGTGTCCCTTAAGACATCAGGTTTTGGTCACCATCAAACTGTCTTTAAAAGCCTCAGGTCTGTTGATCAAGACAGAATATAGGTCAAATTAGAGATGACATCCTGACCTCAGTTGTGGTTCATCTCCAGTCCCATGAAAGCTGACTACCACACCCTTACATAACTAGACACAACATGCCATGGCCAAAATCAGGATCTGAGACAATGAATGATCAACTGTTGCCTGTGGAAATGGGGTTCTTCCACAGAGATGCAAAAACATTTCGGGGGCACATGTATGGGAAGATGAAGTATACTGGTAAGATTTATTGGAGCTGGAGCAAACACAAAGGGCTGTGTTTCCCATATACCCAGTGTCTCATCCATGACCAAGTGGCTTAGCTGTCTAACTGTGGAATAAGTCCTGGGCCTGGTGAGCATAAGTGCCCACCAGGAGGATCAGGATTCAGAACTATAACACCACCAACCTGGGCTCCAGTAGTTCAGGATAATCTCTGCTCCCATCCAGCTAGCTTAGTCTCTGTTCCTAGCTGTACTCGGCTTGCACTGTGCCACCACAATCAGCCTGTGGTTGGAGCCCTCCCAAACTTGGGCCTGCGTGGATGCTGAGCCTGCACAGCTGCTTTAGATTTGTGCTTGGGGCCACGTGGCTGCTATGGCGAGAAAATGCATGTAAATAGGCAAATGATTGCATACTACTAAGAGAGACGTTTGTTAAATTTTGATTATATTACCTCAGGCTTGGGATAAGGTAAGCTTTCTTTCAAATTAACCAGTCTCTTCCCTGGCTCTTTGCAGCCTGTGTTGAGTATTCCCTTTGTTCAATCCTTTTTCTGGGGTTTTGTGCACTTATCAGGTCTGATCCTTTTTCCAGATTAAATGCCTCCCCTTTATGGTCACCAATTAGCTTCTACTGCATGCGCACTATCAAAGCATTTCCCCTTTATTGTTTTATCTCTCCCTCAGTATTCCTAGATAATAGCTGTTTGTCCCCCAGAGAGCCCACTTCAGGGATTAAGTTTCCTCAGTGCAGGATGTGGCAGTCCTCTGGGAAGCTGCAAATGTTATAGCTTCCTAGTAAGTTAGGCTTACTGCCTGACTCAGCTCCCTAGTTTACTAGATTCAATGTCTGATTTTAGTTGCTCTCCTCCTTTGTTAATACTAACCAGCTACCTATGCTAATACAACTCCTCCTTCCCTGGCCCCAACCAATTGGTAAAGCCCACAATGCCAGTTCCATTAGTCACCATGATTAATGATATTTCCTGTATATAATCTATCCCCTAAAAGCCACCTGGATAACAGATCTGAGAATGCTAATTCATTTGTGTTTCTTTGCTTGGTGCAATTTTCTTAAATAAACTTTTACTTTTTTTTCTGGAAACTTCTTTTCCTGTTTTATTGGGCTTTGGTATGTGTAGGCAAATAAACCCCTTTATTTTTGTAACATTAGTAAGTATCTTTTTCTTCAGGGTCCACAGTGGTTTAGGGGAACAGCAGACTTCAGATTTTAACTATAATCCAAGTCATAATTGGAATAGAATTATAAACACTAAATTGTAATTGGAATGTAAAAACTGGACTGGAGGACAGAAACGGTGTTAGATGTGTATCAGGATATTAAGTAGGATTTGATGAAGAAAAGGGTGAGAGAACAGATGATGTGAGCAGGGGTAAGAAGGTAGAAAAATGTTTAGAAAAAAGCAACTTACAAGAAAAAAACAAGATGGTGGCAGAGTTGGTGGAAGCTACACTAAACTCCTCACAAAACCAAATATAGAATTACAACTAAATGATAGAAAAATGATCCTGAATAACCAACTGAACACTGTTTGGGGAGAAGCCTTATAATCAAGGACTTATGGAAGAAACCTCATCACCAACACTAGACTGTTAGGAAGTGCAGAGGTGCAAGAGGGCAGGATGCTGTTCCACAGGCAGCAGCTAAAGTTCTGAGTAAATACTTCAGTGGCCAGGGAGTTCTCTCTGGGAAGTGAGGGGTCTAAACCTCAAACTGGGCTCCCTAACCTATAACACTAGAATGGGGAAAAACACCCGAATAACATCCAGCTGTGAACAGCAGTGAGGTTTCTATCTGCCAGGGAGAGATGGCTACAGAAATAGCCTCTTAAAGGTCAAACAAAATTTCATTTGCAGCCACTTAACCATGGGCTCTGGCTGAGGGAGGGCAAAACAGACTAGAGCCAAGTGAGCAGTCTGGAATTGGTGGCTCTAGGGAGAGAGCTGAAGTGTCAGCTGCCAGGGTCCCTGTGCTCAACCATTCCCCACGCTGCAGAAGCCATCTTTCTTGGGTAGAGCACTCCCCTCCATGTGGGATAGCCTGAGAGGAAGCAATAGTCTGACCTGCAGGACTCCCTCTCACCACACCCTGTGGTGCTTAAGTCCAGAATCTGAGGAGTACAGCTGGAGGTACTTTCAGTGATTCAGCCTAACAGAAAACCTGCAGGTGGAGGTGGATCTCTGGTAGTTTTGAAATTTTAAGTGACCCTCCCCCAGGATGGGTGCTGATAAAAGCCAGCCTTGATGTGCTGCCTGGATCTTTCTGAATACACCCAGGCCCAACAAGAGCGAAAAGCTGTGGATTGCTGGTAGCTCCAAACAGGTTGCTAAGGGCCAGTCACAAGCAACTTATGACATAGGTCTGAAACAAAGTCTTTGTAAATTTACCCAATACATAGAAACAAACACAAGAAGCCAAAATTGGAAGACAAAGAATCAGGACCCAAAAGAAAGAACAAGAGAAGCTTCCAGAAGTGGTAAATGAAATGGAGGCAAGCAATTTATCAGATATAGAGTTTCACATAGTAATTATAAGGATGCTCAACAGTGTGAAAAAACACATGGAAACAATTAAAAAATACCAGTCAGAAAGAATGCAATATCTGAAATAAATAATATACAAGAATGAATAAACAGTAGGTTAAGTGAAGCAGAGGATTGAAATAGCAATTTGGAAAACAAGGGAAAAAAAGACCAAAGTGGAGCATCAAAAAAAAAAAAAAGAATTAAAAAGTGAGAATAGTTTAAGAGACCTTTGTGACAAGATGAAGCATAACAACATCGACATCATGGGGATACTAGATGAAGAGAGTGAGCAAGGGATTGAGAACCTGTTTAAAGAAATGATGACTGAAAAGTACCCTGATGTGGTGAAGTGAAAAGACACTCAAGGAAGCACAGAGAGCCCCAAACAAAATGGATCCAAAGGGTCCGGTGCCAAGACACATCATAATTGAAATGGCAAAGCTTAAAGACAAGGAAAGACTCTTAAATGGTGGGAGGTTGGGGAGAAGAAGAAGAGGTTACCTACAAAGGAGCTCCCATAAGAATGTCATCTGCTTTCTCGACAGAAACATTTCAGGCCAGAAGGGATTGGCATGAAATATTCAAGGTGATGAAAAACAAGGTTGTACAACCTATGTAGCAAAGCTATCATTAATAACTGAAGGAGACCTGGCTGGTGTAGCTCAGTGGATTGAGCGCGGGCCTGCGAACCAGAGGATCACGGTTCGATTCCCAGTCAGGGCACATGCCTGGGTTGCAGGCCAGTTCCCAGCAGGGGACACACAAGAGGCAACCCTACATTGATATTTCTCTCCCTCTCCCTCTCTCCTACCCTTCCCCTCTAAAGATAAATAAATAAAAAAATCTTAAAAAATTAAAAAAAAAATAACTGAAGGAGAAATAAAGAGCTTCCCAGACAAGAAAAAGATAAAGGAGTTTGTTAACTCAAAACCAGTATTTCAACTAATGTTAAAGGGCTTGCTTTAAGAAGAAGATAAAGAAAAAAACAGCACTGGCTTATGTAGTTCAGTGCATTGAGTGCTGACCTGTGAACTAAAGGGTCACTAGTTCAATTCCCAGTCAGGGTATATGCCTGTGTTGCAGTCCAAGTCGGGTCCCTACTAGGGGGCACATGAGAGGAAACCACACATTGATGTTTCTCTCCCTCTCTTTCTCCCTTTCCCTCTGTCTAATATAAATAAAATCTTTAAAGAAAAAAGGAAAAAATACATGAATGTAGTTAAAAAATACAATGGTAATAAAAATGTGTCCATCAAGTATCACTCTAAGTGTAAATGGCTTAAATGCTCCAGTCAAATTCATAGGGTAGCTGAATGGATAAGAAAATAAGAACCATATATATGCTGTCTCCATGAGACCCACACCAGAATGAAAAAGACCCACAGACTAAAAGTAAAGGGATGAAAAAAGATATTTTATTCAAATAGAAAGGGAAAAAAGATGGAGTATCAATTCTTATATTCTACAAAGTGAACTTTAAAACTAAGGCTATAGTAAGAGACAAAGGACATTATATAATGATAAAAGGAACAATCCAACAAGAGGATATAACCCTAGTAAACATGAATACACCCAACACAGGAGTACCTAAATATATAAAAAAATCTTTTGGACATAAAGGGAGAGATTGACAAAATTCAGTAATAGTAGGGGATTTTAACACCCCATTGTCTTCAACAGATAGCTCCTCCAGACAGAAAATCAACAAGGAGACAGTGGCCTTAATGACACACTAGATGAAATGGATTTAACTGATAGCTGTAGAGCATTTCATCCCAAAGCAGCAGAATATACATTCTTTTTAAGTACATTTGGAACATTTTCTAGGATATACCACATCTTAGAAAACAAAACAAATCTCAATAAATTTAGGAAGACTGGTATCATATCAAGCATCTTCTTTCACCACAATGCTATGAAACTGGAAATCAATCTTAAAAAGAAAACTGAAAATACACTAAGACATGGAGGCTAAATAACATGTTATTAAACAATGAATGGTCAACAACAAGATCAAGGAAGAAATCAAAATATATTTTAAACAAACAAACAAAAAAATGAGAACAAAACAACCCCAAATCTGTGGGACACAGGGAAAGCATTCCTAAGTGGGACATTCATAGCATTACAAGCCTATTAAAAAAAAAGAAGAAGAAAGAAAGAAAGAAAAAGCTCCAAACATAATCTAACTTTACACTTAAAGGAAGCTGAAAAAGAACAACAACAAAAAACCCAAAATGAGTAGTATGAAGGAAATAATAAAGATCAGAGCAGAAATAAATAGCGTCTAAAAAAAATACAAAAGATAAAAAAATCCAAGTGCTGGTCCTTTGAAAAGATAAACAAGATTGACAAACCTTTAACCAGACCCATCAAGAAAAAAGAAAGAGGACCCAAATAAAGAAAATCAGAAAATAAAGAGGAGAAATAACAACTGATACCAAAGAAATACAAAAGATAGTAAGAAAATGTTAATGACAACTATATACCAAGAAATTGGACAACATAGATGAAATGGAAAAATTCCAAGAAACATAGTCTTCCAAAACTAAATCATGAAGATTCAGAGATTCTGAATAGACAGATTACACCTAGTGAAATAGAATCAGTAATCAAAAAACTCCCAACAAGCAAAAGCTCTGGACTGGATGTATTGAATTTTACCCAACATTCTAAGAAGACCTAACACCTCTTCTACTCAAACTATTTCAAAAATATTCAAGTAGAGGGAAGACTCCTGAGCTCATTTTATGAGGCCAACATTATCCTAAGACAAAACCAGATACAGAAACTACAAAAAATAATTATAGGCCAATATCCCTGCTGAACATAGACACTAAAATCTTCAAAAATATTAACAAACTGAATATAGCAATACATCGAAGTGATCATACACCATGATCAATTGGGATATATTCCAGGAATTCAATGTTAATACGATATTCACAGATCAATAAATGTGATATGCCACATAAACAAAATGAAGGAAAATAACCCCATGATTATATCAATAGATTCAGAAAAAGCATTTCATAAAATCCAGCAATGATCTATGATAAAAACTCTCAGCAGAGTGGGAATACAGGGAACTTGCCTAAACATAATAAAGGCCATATATGGGACTTCCAGCCAAGATGGAGGCGTAGACGGACACACTGTGCCTCCTCTCACAACCAAAATTAAGGACAATATTTAGAAACAAGAAAACAACCAAATTTATAGAAAATTGAACTGTAAGGAAGTCCAACAACCATTCATCCAGACCGGTAGGAGGGGCGGAGTCGCAACGGGAGAAGGTGGAGGTGCGGACCCAGGAGCGCAAACAGCAGTTCCCAGGTGCACAGGCGACGGCTGGCGGTCCCCGGGCCCACAGGAGGGCAACTGTGCAGAACCAGTGAGGCTGCACAGGGCGGCTGGCTGACCAGGTGGTCCCACATTCACGAGCACGGACGGTCCAGGCAGAGGGGAGGTGGCGGAGGGAACTGAATCCAGGAGAGAGCAGAGCAGGCGCCATTGTTCCCTCTCAGACCCCGCCCCCACCTATAGCGTCACAACCCAGCGACTGGGCTGCCCCGCCCTGAGGAACACCTAAGGCTCCACCCCTCATATGTAATAGTCGAGACCAGACTAAAACCAAACCAAAACAAAACAAAACAAAACAAAAAAACACCAAAAATGGCTCAAAGCGGAGAACAAATGAAAACCCTAGAGTCAATTCCTCTAAGCCATGAAGAGATAGCCAACCTATCAGATGCACAGTTCAAAGCACTGGTCATTAAAATGCTCACAGAATTGGTTGATTTTGCTCACAAATTAGATGAAAAAATGCAGGCTACAATACGTGAAATGAAGGAAGATGCATGGGGAACTGATAGAGATGGAAGGAAAACTGGGACTCAAATCAATGGAGTGGACCAAAAGGAAGAAACTAACAACCAAACAGAAAATGAGGAAGAAACAAGAATTCAAAAAAATGAGGAGAGGCTTAGGATCCTCCGGGACATCGTTAAACATCCCAACATCCGAATTATAGGGGTACCAGAAGGGGAAGAAGAAGAGCAACAAGTGGAAAACTTATTTGAACAAATAATAAAGGAGAACTTCCCCAATCTGGCAAAGGAAATAGATTTCCAGGAAGTCCAGGAAGCTCGGAGAGTCCCAAAGAATTTGGTCCCAAGGAGAAACACACCAAGGCACATCGTAATTACATTAGCCAAGATTAAAATGAAGGAGAGAATTCTAGAAGCAGCAAGGGATAAGGGGACAGTCACCTACAAAGGAGTTCCCATCAGACTGTCAGCTGATTTCTCAAAAGAGACCTTACAGGCAAGAAGGGGCTGCAAAGAAGTATTTCTGGGGCTGCATATGAGACTGGGGTGCTAGACCCAAAGCTTCTAAAGAACAACATTAAATCTCTCTGAACCTTACAGTATTTGGACAACAAATCCCATCAGAAAAATATGCCTGTATTAAGCATACAGTCAGTCTCTCTCCTTCAGGATATTGTGTCCCTTGTGAAGTTATGTGGGGAAGTAGGGTAGAGAGCTGGGCTAGGTGACCTCTGAAGGATAGACCTGCGTCTTCCACAATCCCTCCTTGCTTAAGAAACAAAAATCCACCAGGCCGTTAATCAGAAGCCTATGGCCCACTCCCGAGGAGCAGAGGAAAGAGCAGAAGCAGAGAGGGTCTTACTAACACAGTAACGCAGCTCAGTCCTTCGTAGGCAGAGGATGTGAGCACGTCAACCCAAAATGCCTCTCAGAAAAGAAGACCATCTCTTTGGAAGAGCACATCTCCCGAATGTTTTACATACAATGAATTGCATACAAAAAATTATTAGACATACAGAGAAGCAAGAAAGTATAACCAAATCAGGAGAAAATAAAACAATATGAAGAAGATCCAGATAATTGAGTTAGTAGACAAAGTCTTTAAAATAAGTGATTAATATGTGTAAGATATTAAAGAAAAAAATAGAGAATTGGTATCTATGAAAATGGTTTAATAGCAATTTGGACACAGCAGAAGACAATATGAGAAACCAGGAGAAGTTAATTTAAAAAGCCCAAACTGCAACACAAAGAGAAAAAATAAAAAATATAGACATAAGCTTGAAATATTTGAAATGTGTTAAATTGCTCTATCACATGTTAGAAAAAAAGGAAAGAGAAATAGAAGTAAGAACAGAAAAAATGTTTAAAGAGATAATGTGAATTTTCCAACACGAATGAAATACATCATCAACCAACAGATTCCAAGACCTCTCAGGATTCTAAGCAGAATAAAAATAAAACCATTTCCAGGTAGCTCATAGCAAAAATTTATAAACTCAGAGAAACAGTAAAAGTACTGAAACACAAAATCACACATTGTCATCTTTAAAGGAGCAACAATAACACTGGTCACTGACTTCGCAGCAAAAATATGGAAGCCAAAAGACAATAAAAAGAAATCCATAAAATACTGTAGGAAAATTACTACTCACCTAGGATTTAATAACCAATGAGTATATCCTTTAAAACTAAGTGCAAACTAAAGATGTTCTTATACAAAAACTGAGAAAATTTTCACCGGTAGTGGAGACCTGCACAGACTAAAAAACTAAAGGAAATTCATCAAGTCGAATGAAGATAATCTGAGTAGAACAAGAAAAAGCAAGAGGAAATGAACAGTGGCAAGGGTAAATGTATACTGACTTTACAAAAAAAATAAATACATTTCATGGGGTTTGAATTATATATACAATACAAATGTACAATAGCAATAAACCAAAGGAAAGAAAGGGGTAGCTTCAACTCAAAAGTTACAAGATTCTAGCAGTACTAAAAAGTGGTAAAAATGTCAACTTACATAAATGATTTATAGGCTAATACTCTGATCTTTAGGGTCATCATGAAAGTAGTAGAAAAGAATGTATAAATTACAAACTAATAAAGGAATTATAATGAATATTCAATCTAAAAGGCAACAAGAGAAAAAGAGAAACAAAAAGAAACATAAAATTCATGGGTGGAATAGAAAACTGATCGTAATGATAGAAACAATAGTAATGTGTTTGATCCAAACCCAATTATATCGGTAATTACATTAAGTATTATTTGAATAATATTGTTGAACTAGGTTAATAAAATGAAACAGTATTTGCTGTTTATAAGATAAGAATAGTAAATAAGTGAAAGTAAAGGATCAGAAAAATGTACTCTTCAAACAATTACTAGAAAGAAAAGCTGGTGCAACTTTATTATATCCAAGTATACTTTAATATAAAACAGTAATTCATCATAAAGAAGTCAGTTCAACAGGAATATATCACAATCTAAAACCTATGTGCTCTTGAAAATATCCTCAACCTATATGTAATGTAAAAGTACAGAAAGAAAAATAGATAAATGCGCAATTTAGAGTTTGAGAATTCCACATATCTCTCTCAATAGTGAATAGAATAAGCAACCAAAAATTAGTAAGAATATACAGGATCTGAATGACAATAAAACTTTTGAAAATGACAAGTAAGACCTCAAACCCTATAAGAAGAGATGGCAATTTTTTTTTTAGTATATAGGGAACATTGACCATATGCTTGGCCCTAAATTATGTTGCATTTCAGAAGGTTGGAATTATTCAGAGCATTCTTTCTGACCACAATGGAATTAAACTTGGTACCATATAATAAGATACATATAAAAGTAAGTTTTAGAAGATTTAAGCTACAGTACTACAAAGTCTTTTGGATCAAAAAACAAGAACTTGGTAGAACAAAGAATAAATTTTATGTGCGATGGCTTTAAAATTTCATATAAAAACTTCACTTACCCTAATAATAAACTGGATCATTTTTTGAGTGCGTGGTAAGACCTGTGTTACCTGCTAGGCATTTTACTTAAATTATCTCTTATAATGTCCCATGAGATAGGTCAAGGATGCAGAAATAAATGGCACAACATACGAGCACCTAGAGCAACATGTGTGCTGAGGGTGCAGGCAGTGGTAGTGCTGGATGATGTAACATGTCGCTTCAGGGACAGACACGGTGTAAAATAACTTTCCTACATTATCTCCCTTATTCCTCACAGGAACGTTGTAAAATGCTCTGCTTTATGCTCACTTTATAGGTGAGAAAACCAAAGTTCAGGGGGATTAGAGACCTTGGTCTCTAGGATGTGGTGGAACAAGCCCAAGTACTACTCAGAACTGCCCTGAGAGGGAGGCTGTCTAAGCAACCCAAAGTCAAACCCAAGTCACCTGTACCAGGCCCTTACTTGTGATTCTCAGAATAAGATCTTAACTAAAGTTGCACTTTAGGCATTTGTTAGCTCACCTAAAATCCAAAAGGAACTAAACTAACATTTGTAAAATTGGTGAACAACACAAGAGGAAAAAAGGGAGTAATTTCATTCTGACTGACTTTATTACTTAAAAAAAGAAGTGAAATAAGTTTCCAAGGTTGCTAACATATCCTGAAAGCTGTGGGAACAGAAACTCAGGGTGATCTCTGTTGTGATTATCTCTGTTGTCCAGTGTTTGCATCCTGCTGTTCTTTGGTCTTGGCATGAGCAAAGGAAGACACCTTCTGAGGGAAAAGATCTTTATTTGGGGTGTGTCACAGAATGGGATCACTGCCAACTCTGACTTTGGCTTTCCTTCTTCACGCAGAAAGCAGTTTGATCTTCTCAGTACTACTTGGTGCATTTAGTTAGTTGCCTGTAGGTATAATTTATATTGAAGTAAAATCAGCATAGCAGTTTAGTTCCTTAGGAAATGCACAACAAGACTTGATTTCCTAAATGTCATATTTAGGTGTTTGGGTCTGGGGAGAGAAGAGTCATCAAGTAAGGAATTGGTTTCTAAATTTTAACAGCATTATTTAGCTAATATTTGAATGACATTTTTTCCTCCACAGAAAGTTCTCAGATTTCCAAGGTCACACCTCAGAAACCCACCATGGGGATATTTCAGGTACCAAAGCCCCATCAACTCCTCAGAAACCCATCACAGCAAATGATTCAGTCACAATAGCCAAAATAACCCCTGTATCAAATGCTCTGTCTACAGAGACCCCTCCAGCAGCCCAGACTACCATCATGGCAAATTCTTCTGTTACACAAGCTATACCCAAAACCCAAAGACTCCAACAGCAAAAGCTTCATTTACACAGAGTCTCCCAGGAATACAAAAGTTCACTGTCGTACATGCTCCAGTGACTAAGTGTCTCCACACAACACAAAGACTGCCCTCTGCTCCTATTTCAGCAACATGGAGTACAGCTGTTCCCAGGGAAACCACACCTTTTCATCCAAGAATCACACCTACAGGAAAAGGAACCCCTTCTGCAGGTGAGTTGGTGCTCTACACATCTGAGTATGAATTGCATGTGTTATGGTGGAAATTTGAGCTTAACCAGGTTTACATAATTAAATAGTCTGTGATTTACTGTAGCCAGAGTTTTTTTCGTATTAATGTTCTGTGCTTTCTTCAGAGGCAAACTTGAATTGTGGTAGGGCAAATCTTTGAAAAAAGAAAAAGGTTTGGCCCCAGAAAAACAATACTAAGTTAAGGTTGGTGAAGAAATTCTCTTTTCTATATTAACTTCAGGGACTTGTTTAAGACCCTTCAAAGAAGCAGATATTTTCCATCTTTCAAGTTGATTTCTGGGTCTGGCTCATTGACAGAGACACATCCCTTGATTGCTAAAGAATCTCTCCAGATTCCCTAGAGTTGCTAATTTGGTAGAGCATCTCAACAGTGTCTTCTAAGTAATTGAACACACAGGTTTTTTGTTTGTTTGTTTGTTTTGAAATAGTTCGTATTATTACAGGACTCTTTAAATAAAGGCTTTTTTTTTGTAAAAGGGGAATAAAGTATGCTGTAGACTTCAGAAATACCTGTTGAGTGGATAAATACACCCCCTCTTACTAATTAACACTGTTTCAAATCACTGGGATGTTTTCTCATTCATAAGCTGCCCTTTGTATGGCCATTTTTATAGATATTCTTGTTCTCCAACAAATATACCTATTTTATTTTATTTTGTTCACTCCTTGAAAACTCTCAATAAAACTAAGCCAGGAAATAATTTTTAAAATTATTTTAACATTTTTACTGAAGTCAGTACACATACAGAAAACTGCATAAAACACACATTGGCTCAATAACTTTTCTAAAGCAGATATCTGTGTAACCACCTCAAATGTGAAGAAACAGAATATCAGCAGCCCCTCAGATTTTTCCCATCACTTTGCAGATGCTGGGCCTGTCCTCTGACTTGTCAAGCCAGTGAGACTGTGAGCTTCTGCTCCCAACACCACACGGCCTAGGGGTTTCCCGCAGCTGCATATGTGCAAATCTCCGTGCATGCAGCTCTCTCTCTTGGCTTTGATCCACTTCTGCCTGTGCTCACATTCATTTGTTCTCCAGGGCCTTGAAATCATTGTTATTGTTGTTTTCCAATATTTTGTCCAGATTTTGTAATAGCTATGTTGAAGTCTGTTTCCATCTCCCAGATAATTTTTAAAAACTTAAAACATTAGACATTATAGTTGAAATTTCCTTTGTACATTTATTTATTCCATTAGGCAAAAAGCCAAATACACATAAATACTTAAAATCTCAGTTCCTTTAGTTCCTCTTTTTAAAAGAACAGGTATTTTCAATTCCTGATTTAGGTCACTCTTCCATGGCATTAAATAATTGTGTTTTTAAAAATAGTTTTACACATAATGATCATATTTTGATAATGATTTAATGCATTACATAATTCTTATCTTGAAGCCTATTTGCCAGTATCCAGATATTCTAAAGAATTTAATCCTTACAGATATTAGCATTATAGTTCCTTTGGACATTTCTACACTCCACTTTTCTCACCCTGAGTCAATTAAGGGTGAAACTGGTGTTCAAACTTTCTCTGTTTTTATTCTTATGCTACATGTATGTACCTGTAAGTAGTACATTTTGTTTTGTATACTTTTTATAATTTACATAAACAGTATATCATATTTACACTATCTAACTTGACTTTTTGTACTCAATGTTTGTGTTGTGACTTATATTGATAGATTGGTGCATTTAGATTTAGCTAATTTTAACATTTGTATGTGGTTACTGACTTCTAAAATTTTTATGACATCTCTGAACCTAAAATTTTGTTGCATATATGCAATTTTAATAGATCAGGTAAAGGAGAAATATTTCATTTTACATAAATTTATTGTAGAGCTAATTTTTTAAAAATATTTTTTGCAAAAAATGCCAGAAAAAATTTCAAATTTAAATTAAACCTGAGTCAATTGTTAAGATACAAATATAACTAATTTTGGAATCAAATTTATTTTGGAGGGGTTAAATTTTATTTTTCAATTACAGTTGACATTTAATATTATTATATATTAGTTTCTCCTGTATTGCACAGTGATTAGACAATCATGATTTACAAAGTAATTCCCTGATATTTCAAGCACCCACCTGGCACAATATTTATCATTACAATATTATTGTTTATATTTCCTATGGTATACTTTATATCCCTATGACTATTTTATAACTACCAATTCGTACCTCTTAATCTCTTTGCCTTTTTCACCCAGTTGCCCAACCTCCCACCTCTCCAGCAGCCATTGGTTCGTTTTCTACATCTATGTGTCTCTGTATGTTCTATTTGTTAAGTAAATAAAACAAAGTATGTTTTTTAGATTCTTCATATAAGTGAAATCATATGGTATTTTTCTTTATTTGACTGACTTATTTCACTTAGCATAATAACCTCTAGGTCCATCCCTGCTGTTGCAAATTGTAAGATTTCATTCTTTTTTATGGTCAAGTAATATCCAATTGCATATAGGTACCACTGCTTTTTTATTTACTTGTCTATTGATGGGCACTTGGGTTCTTTCATATCTTGGCTATTGCTGCAACAAACATAGGGGTGCATATATTCTTTCATATTAGCACCTTGGGTTTCTTCCAGTACACAGAAGTAGAATCACTGAATTATAATGCAGTTCCCTTTTTAATGTTTTGAGGAAACCCCGTACTGTTTTTCATAGTGATTGCACCAATTTGCATTCCCACCAATAGTGCAAAATGCTTCCCTTTTCTCCACATCCTCACTAGCACTTGTTGTTTGTTGATTTACTGAGGATAGCCATTCTGACCACTGTGAGGTTATATCTCATTGTGGTTTTAATTTGCATTTATCTGATGATTGGTTTCAATGAGCATCTTTTTATCTATTGGCCATTTATTTGTACACCTTCTTTAGAGGATTGTCTATTTCAGGTCCTCTGTCTATTTTTAAATTGGATTTTTTTAAAATTTTGACTTTTATGAGTTCTTTATACATTTGGGATATTAATCCCTTTTCAGATGTATCACAGTTAAATATCTTCTCTCATTCAGTAAATTGTCTTCTTTTTATTGATAGTTTCCTTTGTTGTGCAAAAATGTTTTATTATTTTGTTTATTTGTTTATTTTGTTTACTTTGTTTGTTTCTTTCCCTTGCTCAAGGATATATACCGAAAAAAACGTTGCTGAGAAAAACAACAGAGTTTATGTCCTATGTTTATTTTTAAGATTTTTAGAGTTTCAAGTCTTACATTAAAGTCTTTAATCCATTTTGAGTTTATTCTTGTATATGCTATAAAATAGCAGTCTAGTTTTATTTTTTGCCTGTATCTCTCCAATGTTTCAACACCATTTTTTGAATTGTGTCTTTATCCCATTGTGTGTTCTTGTTTCCTTTGTCATATATTAATTAACTGTATAGGTGTGGGTTTTTGTGCTGTTTATTCTGTTCCATTGATCCATGTATCTGTCTTTATTCTAGCACCATGCTGTTTGGATTACTATAGCCTTGTAGTGTAGTTTGATATCAGGTAGCATGATATCACCAACTTTGTGTTTTAATTACAAAGTTAAACATTTTTATTAATTAAAAATGTTCTCTTCATTTAAAAAAGTGTTACATACTTTACTGATATAATGCTTACTCATATATCTCAGAGAATATTAATAATTATTTTTCATAAGCTCTATTCTGATCTCTATAATCTGTTCATGATAATTCTATATTTAAATTTATTTAAATTTATTGATTTTAGAGAGAGAAGAAGGGCGAGAGAGACATGAATTTGTTATTCCACTTATGTATGCATTCACTAGTTGCTTCTTGTATGGGCCCTGACTGGAGATAGAACCCACAACCTTGGCATATCTGGACAATGCTCCAACCAATTGAGCTATTTGGCTGGGCATTTATACGCTGATTTTTTTAAGGTGAGACCAACATAAAATGATTTAAGTTCTATGTACACAGGGAGCTTGAACAGTGAGCAATTTTTCCTTATTTGGAGTTGTATCAGATGCTGCTAATTGTTTCTCAATATCCATTTTCCCCTTCTTGCTTTAAGTAATAGAACTACTCTCACTCCTTTGAATATCAGCTAAAGCCTTCCTTGGTGCAGTTTCCTAGTCACATTTTTAAAAAGGAAGCTGCTTACCTTCTACTTCCTTTTTGTCATATTCCTACTAAAATGCTGACTGGGTGCTGACACACCAGCTTCTACAATGCTGATGAGAACAACACTTTAGGGGATGTTGGAGGAGCAAGGAGGAAGTGACCTGACCTCTGGATGACCTTATTGAACAGAGATGCTGATCAACCTGAATAAGCTTCTGCCTCTTAACCATTGCATGAAATATAAACTTTTGCTTTTGCTTTTGCTCCCACATCTTAGCTTATACCCTAACAAATTCAGAGGACTCCCCAAATATCAGCATTTATTGGTGTCTTCTCTGTTTCTGACCAGTTTCATCTGGTATGAATCCTCCAATCTTTTACCTGCTTCTTTATTAATTTGAATTTCCACCATGAAAGATGAAGTGATTTCTGTCCTCTGCTTCTGCCTAAGCCCCTCAGCCTATTTCCATCGAAACATTGCTTCATATTGTCAGCAATGAGAGCATTTACTTTCTTTCTTGAAATGATTGCACCTATTCCTAGAAAGTAGAATGTTTATATTCATTTTCTTGCTTTAAGTGGAATGTTTCTCCTTCCTTTATGATGAATTCATCCTTGTATTTCCTTAAAAGGTTTGCTTACCCTATGTACTGAAAAATTATAGGGTATATAAAATTACCCAAGATGAAAATCTCGTACTAATTAAAAGTTAGTAAGGTAAGATGTAAGAGTCAAAGTTCTTTTTTTTCTCTTTTTGCATATGGATGTCCAACTGTTCTGGTACCGTTTGTTGAAAAGACTACCCTTTCTTCACTGAGTTAACTTGGTACTTTTGTCTACAATCAATTAATCACATATACCAGGTCTGTCTGGAAAAAGTCCAGCCATTGTTAATATAATGAGAATGGTTTGTGTGACATCAACATAACCTGACAGCTAAAGAGAGTGGACTGGAATGTGCATGTATGAACAATGACAACCTCACTGTACTAGTCAGTGGAGGCAGCAGACACCATTGAGTGAGCATGTGTGCTGTGTGGTTGTCACATTCAAAATACCTGAGTGAGTAGAGCAACGGATCTGTGTCAAATGATGTGTTAAGCTTGAAGATTCCTCCACAGAAACTTTTGGATGACTCTGAAGGCCACAACTCTGGGCAACTAGTGATTAGCAGCTTCATCAGACAATGTGCCCACTCATGCATCACGTCTCCTACAGAATTTTTGGTGAAACATCAAATCACCCAGGTGACTCAGCCCCTCTAAAGCCCAGATTTGGCACCCTGTGACTTCTGGCTTTTCCCAAAACTAAAATCACCTTTAGAAAGGAAGAGATTTCAGACCACTGATAAGACTCAGGAAAATACAATAGGGCAGCTGACGGCATTTGGAAAAACTGTGTGAGGTCCCAAGTTGTTTACTTTGGAGGGACCTGAGGAATCATTGTCCTACATCCAATGTTTCTTGTATCTTGTATGTTCTTCAATAAATGCCTCTATTTTTCATATTACATGGCTAGATACCTCATATATTAGTATATTTCTAGACTTTATTTTTTCCATCAATTCTAAGTCCAGTCCATTGTGTATTACTCATTTTAGCTTTGAAATAAAAGTATGAGTCTTTCAATTTTTCATTCTTTTGAAAAATTGTTTTGGCTATTCTAGTCCCTTGGATTATTCACATTACATTTTAGGAAAATGCTCATAAATTTCTACAAAGCATCTGCTAAGGTTTGTTTTGGAATGTTTTGAATATCTAGATCAATTTGAAGAGAATTGACATCTTAATAATAATATTGAGCCTTCCAGTCCATGAACACAGTATATCACGCCGTTCATTTAGGTTATTTTTTTTTTTAATTTTGTTTTGTTTTCTTTCATGAATGTTTTGGAGTTTTCAGCTATCATGCACCATATAGAGCTTGTGTCATTTTTAAAACTTTTTACTTCAAAACAATTATAGATTCACAGAAAGTCACAGTGGTAGTCCAGAGAGGTCTCATGTACTCTTCACCCATTTTTCTCCCTGTGGTTATATTTTAGAGAACTATAATAGTATCAAGAAATTCGCCCTGGCTGGTGTAGCTCAGTGGACTGAGCGCGGGCCTGCGAACCAAAGGATCGCGGTTCGATTCCCAGTCAGAGCACATGCCTGGGTTGCCAGGCCAGTTCCCGGCAGGGGACATACGAGAGGCAACCGCACATTGATGTTTCTCTCCCTCTCTCCTTCCCTTCCTCTCTAAAGATAAATAAATAAAATCTAAAAAAGGGGAAAAAAAAGTACTTAAAAAAAATCTTAAAAAAAAAATCTACCTTTAAAAAAAAAAAATTGATATCAGCTCAATGTGTGTGTATAGTTTTGTGCTATTCGATCACAGTGTAATACCTACAGCAATCGAGATACAGAATTATTCCATAACCACAGAGGTCCCTATTGAAGTACCCCTTTATATTCCACTTATCCCTCTCCCCTGGCCCACCATTCCTAACACTGTTAAGTACTAATCTGTTTCCCAATTATATCATTTTGTCACTTTGACAATGTTTTACCAATGGAATCTTAAAGTGTGTGGTTTTTGGAGATGACTGTTTTCACCCAGCCTATTGCCTTTGAGATGGTAGTACTTTCAAAATTTCAATTTCTAATTTTTCATTACTATAATTTAAAAATACAATTACTTTTATATATTTATAATTTACACTGTGACCTTATTAAATTTTCTCATGAGTGCTGGCAGGTTTTCTATAAATTCTTTGGAATTTACCAAATAAACAATTATGTTGTCTGCAAATAAACAGAGTTTGTTTTCTACCTTTCCAAACCATATGCCTTTTACTTATTTTTCTTGCTTTATTGCACTAATTGGGACCTCCAGTATGCCAGTATATTGCTGAACAGAAATGGTGACAGTAGATACCTCTGCTTCAATCACTAATTGTAAGGCAAAGCATTCAGTGCTATTATTTGTGGGCTTTTTCAAACACAGGTTTTATCACTTTGATAGCTCTCATTCCAAAGGTCAGAGAGCTAATAGGAGAGCCCTACAAAATGCTGCATGCTTGAGCACCACAGAAATGACCACTTATTGGGTCTATAAATCCAGTGGGTCCTTGAGAAATAAACATGACTGCCTACCCCCTGTAGCTCCTGTTTTAATCATGTTCCTGGGGCTCAGACCTAACAAATCTCTGAAGATTCTTGGGCACAGTTACTGAGGTAAGTTACTGAAGACTCCTTTGGGGCAAAACTAGAGAATTACTCTCATGCAAACTTGATGTGGTATTGCACAGTCCTTCCTCCTAAGGTTTTGTCCTCACTTTCCATGTAAGAACTGATGAGAAAATTGTCAAGAAAAAAAAAAAGTAACTGGGCAAGACACCATGACTTCCTATTGGAGTGGCTGACCTCAGTCTTTGGATAATTTATTCTTGGTTTCTTTTGATTATATATCAAACAGTACCCATGTTAGCTGACCCTTACCCTAAGAAACACCATAGTCTATTAACCCTCTTCACATGTTCCTACAGGTCAGGACTTCCTCTCCCATGGCTGCACTCCAACCTTGCTGCCCTATATGCCTCACTCTTAAGGAGGCACTTACTCTCAGGGTAAGTACTTGCCCAATGCTGCGGACCGTTCAGCCTGGTTTCGGTAGTTGTAACCCTCACCCCATGGTGGGCTGTGTAAGAGCCCAAGGGACCCACTTCATCTGGGTCTGTTCCATCATAAGGATGTGACCTACGAAGGAGACAAAGCTTATCTCCCTGGCAGGAGCACTGCTTCTGCCTTACCCATCTCTGGCCCCATAGCTTGGTTGGCAGTCAATGACGGGTAAGACTCCTCATGGGAGGGGCAACCTAAGCCAGACGCGACCACTTGGAAGGCCTCATGGAAGGACTCGAGGGGTTGCAGCAAAGAGGATGTGATGGACCCTCGCCCCCCGGCTATTCTGACATAGCCCGAGTCCTCATTTCCATCTGGGAGATGTCTCCTGCTTCCTAATTGACTTAAAGCCTGAAACTGTGGGGGTGAGCGGTGCAGCCCTGTCCTGGCCTGGTCGGCTCCGTGGGTGATCCGAACATAAGAAAGAATTCCTAAAGTCCTGTGAAACCTGCTTTGCTAAGAGTGCTCTTCCTGAGGTGACAAGTGTCCCAGGAGGAAATGAGCATGTCTCCCAAAGTCTGGCAACCCCCTTTCCTGACAAACACTGGCTCAGATTAAGCCCTCAGATTGCTTTGAAATGTTAACCATTGTTTGATCCTTGTCGCCTGACATACCTGTATTCCCCTGTATTTGAGCCCAATAAAAGCCTAGTGAGGATGGGGCTCTAGGTCATTCTCCTCTGAGAGTTTGACCCCTTTCCTCCCCAAGCAGAAGATGTCTTGGTAGTTTTTACTTTCATCCATGGCGGAGGGATGGGGCTCTGCGGGCGGAGCCCCCCTACATCTGGCACCTAGGACAGGGTCCCCCTCAGCCCAACTCTGAGAATGAGTCCTTCTTTAACTTTGCATCCTAAGCATATCTCTTGTATCACCCTAGTCCTGGTCCTCCAATAATTTTGAAGGTTAAGTACTGCCACTTAGCTCTGTTCTCCTGGGACTCTCTAAGCCCCAGTGCTACTAGGCAGCCATAACATGTAGAGAGCCAGTCACAACTGAGTTTCTCTGTGATATTGGTCCCTGTCACCGGTACATTCCTTATTGCCTTGATAAATGGTACATCCTCAGGCTTCTCATGGAGAAAATAGCTGGTGGGCCTTCTGGTTTTATAAAAAGGATTACTCTTTCCACTTCTCTGAGCCTTGGATCACTTCCTTAGCCTCGGCAATTCTGGCATGTCTCCACCATTTAACATTAACCATTAATTTTCTTAAGTTTCCAAAAGCATCATATAAACATATCAAAACTGACTCCTACGTCACTTTCCAGGGTGTTATTAGAGAGGGTGCCCATGCTGACAAACTCTCCATTACTCAGCTTCAAGATCCCCTTCTAGGCACACTCTGCTGCTCCGAACACATGCTGGGCAGGTCCCCTACATCCTGCATGTGAGTCCTCTCTTCCCCTAGCATGTCTGGCACATGTTTAGTCAGTTCATGCACGGCAATGACTCCAGGTATTTATCTGATACCTGGAGGGGAGTTGTGAGCAGGTCTTGATGCGAGCAATTATGGCCTTATAAGATATTTGACACCTTTGATTCCTTTTCATGGTCTTCAAGTAACAAAGGCACTATCTTACAACAAAGGGAAGTAGGCCAATTATACAGGCTTTTGGGGTACAGAGGAATCTGGGGTTCAAAGTTCTGTAGTGCATCTACTCAGATATCCTCATGTGACATCTAAAGGCACCACTCCTTCCTTAAGGGCACTGTCTTTTAGTAGAAGACTTGTCAGGGCTAAGAATCATCCTTTACTAAAGTTCTCCTGTTATTTTATGATTATATTCTGAGCCTGGCTATTAGCATGAATAGCTTCCCAGCTACCTGAGATACTGACAGGGAGGCCTTCTGGCTTTCACACTTAAATCTGAATTATGATTAATTGCTTCACTCTTTCATTTTCAGCTAAGGTGCATTGAGCCTGTATTAATGGCACTAAGTCACCCAATTTCACAACCATTATTGCTATTTTCACTGCTCCTCTCAAATGTCAGAGATATTAAACAAGCCAATGCATCTTCTTGTATCCATGTCCCATGAAAGCTTACCAGGTGAAAATGTTCACAGCTGCAATGCTACAGCAAGCCAGAACTATCAATACTTCACCTACTACCAGTGATGGAGTCATCATGATTGCCAGTTGGCTGGTGGGTGATCCAATCCTAGAATCCCATTCTTAGAGTTTGCTTTCCAGGTCCACTTGTGATACAAACTGTCTTCAATCAGTTTTTCCAGAAGGGATTCAGAGGTATGTAAATTTTTGATGATGTGCTCTTTAGGAGAAAAAGAGAATAAAGCAGCACAGCAGCAGAGGAAAAAGTTGAGCAAGCTAGCGTAGCCTTCACTGATCCATAGTGAACTCTAGAGTGTAAAGTGCACCACAGAATCATCCAGATTTGAAGCAAGGAATGAGGGCTTTTCTATCCCAGAATTAGTTGAGCATTGGCTGCTCTGCAGGATGGGGTGTAACTTCCAAGGCACATTAGAATGAGGAGCTCCTGTCATTTCAGCACAATATCTGGAGATGACAGATCTCTGCCATTAACAGTAGCACCAGATGCATATGCAGGTGGGCATACCATCAGATAAAGCCAAATAGTTGTTGATTTACCCGCAAATGGCTGGTTTATTGTCCAGACAGGAAGCCAATATTGGCCAAAAACTGGGAAATATTTTGGTATGAAGAAAAATCTTGTATTTTAAAATCAATCTTGGGTTCAGAACTTGCCTTAGCCACTAATTATCTGAGAGGTTTGAGGGCAGTTTACTTAATTCATATAATCCTGTATCCTCATAAATACAATGAGGACGGTAAGAGCTATGCCACAGGGTTTTTTTGAAGATTAATTATGATAATTTATGTGAAGTTCTGCTACACTACATGATGAAAAATTAAAATAAGGTTTCTGGTTAATGATTTAAATTACTTCTCCTATTGTAGTTCCTCTTTAAAAAAAGAAGTAACCATTTAGTGGATTTATTTGTTTCCTTTTCTCTCTAGAAAGTTGAAATTTAATTGTGCTTTCTTCAGTATTCCAAAGAATTTCACTCAGTTATATTTGGTAATTCTTCTTATTTGTTTTTGAGAGATAAATATTTTGGTTATTATTGGTATGTAGTGGTCATTCCACCTCAGCTGAGTAATGAAGATCATGTTAGGACAACTTCCGGCGCTTACTTTTATTTTAAACTGTCAAAACACAGATATCCACAGTTGGTGGGCAAGATATAGAATTCAGGTTAGTAGTTTCCTTTGTACCACTTAAAGAGACGATTTAGGAAATGATGTGGATGAACACACAGGCAGTCTCAGATGTTTAAGAGAAACTTAGTCTTGAGGTTAACAGTTCATGAGGATCAAATGTGCCTTCCATTCATTTGTCTCTTAGCATCATCCAGATATTTGAAAAGTCATACAAAATCTTTCTTTCTTCTTTGTTCATCACACCCTAATATTTAACTTTCAGTGTATGCTTTTTCTGTACAAATACAAATAAGAATAATTCTCGCACTAGAATAGTTTCATAGAGTGAATCATTTGGTGTTTTATGTACGTCAGTTATCCCAGAAAGTAGAGTAAAGCAGTTCTCACTTAAGTATATATAAGAATAATTATTGTTTGGACTGGATCTTTGAGAATTTTCATACTTACGGATTCATATTAGTCTCTTTTGGCTAGACCATAGGCTAACTAAAAAGAAATTTAATTTTCTATATTAAAAAATTTATTCCATGAGTGATTCATACCTCCAAATTAAAGAAACACTTTCCTGAACAAGTACTGTTTTTCAGACATTTTATTTTCTTTCATGCTATGATTTGTCATTCCTGGAGAGCCTGCCACATACCCTGTGCAGCAGGTCATGCAATCCTTGTACCTTTTGCCTTTGTTTACTCAGAGAAGAATTTTGTGTATATTCAGAAAGAAACTTATTACATGTGCCATCTGAACAGCAACAAAGTCCTGGCTTTACAATAGTAAATTGTACAGAACCCCAGAGGGCCCAAGACTCTTCTTCCCAAGAAGAGAACCTTATCAGCTTGGCCTGACAGATCTGTGCTTAGCCCCTGGTCTTCTAGTCACTCCCACAGCCCCTCCTCTTTTAGTGACGCAGTGCTGGGACTTTGCCAAGGCTGAGTTGCTTGGCTTAGGAATCATTTCAAGTGTTATTGAGCTTTTCTCCATCTTTATTCAAGGTGTCTGAGAGTGATGAGCCCCACAGTGGCATCTCTGAGATTTTCCACCATGTCGCCCAAGTTGCAGAGCATTCTCCAAGCCCTGTACTTCCTTGGCATCTTAACCTTACTGCTGTGCCCCTCTGGTTTGTGTGGTAAGTACAGTGGTTATGGGGGAAAGGAGGTAGTTTCTCTAAGATATAGAGAAAAATACCAATCAATAATTAATCAAATGTAATCAAATGGTGGTAAGGAATAATCCTTTATTTTTATTTTTTATTTTTTAAATTTTTTATGTATTTTTCCATTACCATTTAGTCCCTTTATACCCTCCTTCCCCTTCAATCACCACACTGTTGTCAATGTTTATGAATACTTTCCTTTTTGTTCAATCTCTCTACCCCCTAACCTGCCCCATCCCCCAGCTGTCTTCCTGCTCTCCATTTATGAGTCTGTCTCTGGTTTCCTTGTTACTTCAGTTTGCTCATTAGATTCCACATATGAGTGAAATCATATGGTATTTGTCTTTCTCTGATTGGCTTATTTCACTTAGCATAATGTTCTCCAGATCCATCCATACTGTCACAAAGGATACAATTTTCTTCTTTTTTACAGCTGAGTAGTATTCCATTGTGTAAATGTTCCATAGTTGTTTTATCCACTCATCTACTGACAGACACTTGGGCTGCTTCCATATCTTGGCGATTGTAAATAAAGCTGCAATAAACATAGGGTTACTTATGTTCTTTTGAATTAGTGTTTTGGGTTCCTTTGGATATATTTCCAGAAGTGGGATCACTGGGTCAAAAAGAAGATCCATTTTTAATTTTTGAGGTATCTCCATACTGCCTTCCACAGTGACTGCACCAATTTGCATTCCTGCCAACAGTGTACGAGGATTTCCCTTTCTCCTCATCCTCATCAGCACTTGTTTGTTGATTTATTGTTATAGTCATTCTTACAGGTATGAGGTATATAACCTTTTTGAAAGAGTACAAAGAACTATGTTATTAATAAAAATGAATATTTTAAAATAGAAAAGAAGTTCTAGATAGAGGCTATTATCATGTCTAGAATAATTGTGTTGATAGGTAAAAATCCTTGTGAGGCTGCTTCAGCAAGAAATAATCTTTAATTTTAAAATCAACTTCTTACACTTAAATGCTCCAGAATGCTTAAAACACATTTACTTTCCAAATAGGTTAATTATGCCATCTACAATCTTAATTAGTGATTGATCGGGAAAAAAATCAGTAAAGCAAAGTTATTGTCTGCTATCACAAACAGTAAATTTTCTAGAGTAAAATATAGGGCACTTAGAAAAATATAAGCCATTATATTAATGTAAAGCATTGTTGTTGAAATGTAGAAAAATTTTTACAAACAAAGGAAACAACAACAGTGTTTGGGAGAACTTAACCAGAACTGGTTGAAGATCTGTTGCTTTGGAAATTAATTTGTTGTTGTTAAAGAAACTAATTTATTTCTTTAAATGGAAATGACCTTTAAGCAAACTATTTTTCCCTTGTGCTAGCTAACATTTTTTTACATAAGAAAACTAATTTTCATAATAAAGAAATTTTTATGCATATTTCCTGAAAATAGCTATTATGGTATAAAAATGTAGGATTTAGAATAGCTTATAGGGGAAAATCCGGACTGTAAAATAATAGCTGAATGCTCTTACGAGGGCTAGCAGATTGATTTAAAAGTGAGGAAGTCATGCTTTCTCCATCAGTAAGAGTGATAAGGCAGAAAGCATGGGTTTATTAAGGAAGAATTTCTATGGAAGGTAACTTTTCACATCAAATGTGGAACTGTATTAGCTTAGGTTATAGAATCAGTGTATAAAGAACATTCTGCTCAGAATTTTCAGGTCTCCAATGTTGTCTCTGAGGTCTCCTCTCTTAGAGTCTGAGGTAGCAGAAGGAGGCCTGATCAGGTTTATTAACATCTTTCAATTATGTTTTCATATTTCCATCTCCCTGTCTGTTTTTTGGGGGTTCTTCCCATTATCTTTGGCCTCAGCCCTCTGAAATGGCATGCAATGTCTGTCAACTCTGACCTGTATCTCCCTTTCTGACTCTGCTTCCCCTTTACTTCTCAGTAACAATCTTCTGATTCCAGAGACTTCGCTCATCGCCTCAGTATTGATCTGCCTCTACTATCTCGACTTCCACCCATCCTTCAAGATGTTTCTCCAACTTATTCCTGGATGCCTTCCCCGATACCCCTATAGAACTCTTTTCCTGTCCTACTCTTTGGAACTTGTGTGGCTGGTGTTGTGGTATAACTATTTAAATAGCTCTATCTTATCTTTCTAAGTACATTGCAAGTATGACCCTTAATATTACCTGAAAAGCCTAGTACAGAACTCCATAAATATGTTTATTCATAAAAATTAAGTTATTTTTTATATTTCTATGAAGGTACTTAATCTGAGGTTCAGAAAAGGCTACATGGAAGCTGTTGACTTACACACAGGTGAATTAAACAGAATTTACCTTGAAATTGCTGTTACTATGCTTTCTGAACCTCCCAGAGTTGAAGCTTTGAGGGGAGCAGAGATAAGAAAAACAGTGTTTGCCCTGAGCTGATTCTTGGCCTTACAAGTGTTTAAAGCTTATTGTCTCTCATGTGGGTTTGTTTGTTTTTGGGGGGGTACTTCATCATCACTGAGGATGTGCTAACTGCATTTCTTGGGATATGGTCAAACCCATCTCTGATTCTGGTTGATCACTTACTCTTTTACTCTTTCCTATCTTCCAGATATCTGGTGATTCCTAGAGCTTTTTTTTTTTTTTAAACTGAGGCCTTCTTCTCATTTTTGGTGGTCCTTTGGATAGGCCTAAAGACAACTCCACCATGACTGTCTTTCTAAAAGCAGCCCAGCTCTAATCCACGGGAAGTCCTCACTCATGCTCTATTCTGAATAATGTCAGGAATACAGACCATTCTCAAAGCAACAACAATCTGTCATTCTTTGGTCTTATCATCAGAGCCACCAGACAGCTTGTCTAATGTTTCCTCCCAACTGAAAGGAGACATATCAGGCTTTCACAACATGAAAATGTGAGGGAGAAACACACTCACACATCACCCTCATCTGGAGCCAGGGGTGGTGCTCACAGGATATCAAAAGCTTTATAAAAATGCTTCTCCAACTATTATTCTTTTCAAAATTTAACTTAAACTGGTTCTGAGCCACTTACTTCTTTAATTTACTTGACATTGAAAGTACCAAGAAGAATATTGCTCTAATCCCTAAGTTTTATTCATGTCACTGGCACTTATGTAGAATATTTTATCCCTTTAATGTTGTGTTTCCTTTTCTCTAGAATGGACATAATGATAATACTGCCTCAAAGCAAAGAATGTGAGGGTTAAATGGTTATAAATGATTATAAAATGATTTCATAAAATCATTTTACCAAAAATCATAAAATGATTAACACAGTGGTAAAGAATTTGACAAATCATTCTTAGTGATTTTGTCAAGGAAATGAAATACACCTCAGCATTATAACTTAATGACTTATTTCTATCACATGAGAGGAGTCCCTCAATCTGAAATGTTAATTAAATTAAACTCTAGCTCATTTTCTTCCACCTTTCTCTTTCACCATTCAAGATTGCAGTAGCCCTCCTCATATTGCCCATGGATCTCATCACGATGCGAGTTCATTCTTTTCCTTTATGACTGTGGTGCTCTATGAATGTGATGAAGGATATGTTCTGGTTGGAGACCCCAAAATCACCTGCAGAAATTCACAATGGTCATCTCCAGCCCCTAAATGTAAAGGTAACTTCAACTTTACTGATTGCTCTTGCTAAGAAGATAGAACTAACACGAAAGTTGTAGTAGAGTCTCCCCACAGCCAGAAGCATCACTTAGAATTTTGTATTTTATTTATTTATTCATTTCATGTCCTTAATGTTAATGCATGCACACGGTAGAATATTTTAAAAGTGTGAACCATCAACCAGTTAATCCCATTGTTACTAGTATGTATGTTTTCAAAGGTAATCTATAGGACCACTTTTACTTTGCTTTAATAAAATTTTTAATTTAAATGTAACATAGTACAGAACTCTTCACAAATCCTAGGTGTACAAGTCAATGATTATCATAAAGTGAGTTGACCCATGAAACTATCACTCATGTCAAGAAGCACTGTCATTACCAACACCCTAGAAATGTTCCATATGTCCTTTCCCATTTATTACCCAAAGGAGGTCTCTATTCCACCACCATAGATTAATTTTGCCAACCTTTTAACTTCATATAAAGAAAAGCATGCACATACTGTATTGTGCCTGGCTTCTTTCCTTAACATTATACTTTAGAAAATCATCTATGTTCTTACATGTAATGATAGTTGATTCATTTTTATTTATTCCTTTGGACAAATATAGTACATTTTATGTATCTTATATAAGTTTGAACTTTTTAATATTTTAGGCTGTTATGAATAATGCTCTTATGTACATGTTTCTTGGTACAAATGTGTCAACATTCCTGATAGGAATAAACTTAAGAATAGAATTACCATTTCATAAAATATGCACTTATTCATTTTAGTAGATGATACTAAATCTTGTTCATAAGTGATTAAAACAATTTACATTTCTACCAGTAGTATATAAGTGTTCTAGTTTTGATAAACAAAAGTTCTACATTTCAATTTAGTTCTATTTATTGATCTTTTTCTCAACATTGGAGCTTTTTTTTTTTTTTTTTAAAGATTTTATTTATTTATTTATTTTTAGAGAGGGGAAAGGAGGGAGAAAGAGAGGGAGAGAAACATCAATGTGTGGTTGCCTCTCATGTGGCCCCCACTAGGGGCCTGGCCTGCAACCCAGGCATGTGCCCTGACTGGAAATCGAACCTGTGACCCTTTGGTTCACAGCCCGCGCTCAATCCACTGAGCTACGCCAGCCAGGGCTCAACATTGGAGCTTTTTGTGTCCAGTTTAAGAAATATTTGCCTACAACAAGGTCACAAAAATATATTCACCCGTGTTATCTCCCAGACCTCTATTGTTTTAGCTTTCACATTCATATAACCAATGAACTTGGAATTTCTCTAGGTTCATGGTGGAAAGTAGAAGTCAAAATTTGTTTTTCCCCAATAAATAATCGATGAACCCTGTACCACTTATTAAATGGGCCATAGTTTCCATACTCCTCTGCAGTGCTACCTTTGTCATAATTCCTCTCCATTGTCTTCATTTAATATAGGAAGATGTTAAGGGTATGCAATTTAAAATTATATACTTAGAATTATGCAAAGAGTAAATAAGGTTTTGAGATATAGTAACTTTGAAAACTCAGATTATAGGACCACAATACTAGGTTTATATCATAATTTGCCACCTAAAAGCTATTCAACCTGAGTCAAGTCACATAAACTATCTGTACCTAATTTTTCTCTCTAACAAAATGGAGATAATAATAGTGTTATAATAGTGTTTTATGTTGATAATAGTATGTAAATTATTATTATTAATTTTACTGTTACAATAATACAATAAATAGAGGTAAAGAACAACTTTCATCATGCAGGTTTAATTTATTATCAGTATTTTTCACCCCTCAGTATTTTCTACTATTGTAAGATCTTAATGTGAGAATCACAAGATGATCAAAATTGTGTTTCCATAACAGCTCTGTGTCTGAAACCAGAGATAGAAAATGGAAATCTGTCTGTGGATAAGAATCTGTACATGGAGCTTGAAAATGTCACCATCCAGTGTGACACTGGCTATGGTATTGTCAACAATCAAAGTATCACCTGCTCAGAAAACGGAACCTGGTACCCAGAGGTGCCCACATGTAAGTGGGTAAGTGGCACACACTTCAGGGTATTATATCACATTCTAAAAATGGCAGCCTGCTCCAGAGCACTGTCCCAACCAACACCGATGAGATCCGACTTTTGTCAGAACTCATTTCTGTGTTGTTTAAATCACTTAGGAACCAGTAATTTCATCCTCAAAGCACTTGGTGAGTTGATTAAGGCAATTTCTCATTCTCTCATTTAAAAGAAAAAAAAAGCCTTTAGATAAGAAGGGAAAGTAACAAAGATCCAGGTAACATGGCCCCAGCCCTGTATTTTCTATCATAAGTGCTCAGCTTTTGTATAGCCATCAAAACCTCCCTTCAGTTTTCCTAGAAGATGCCCCCTGGATATCTTTGGCAGCACATTCGTCTGGACCTTAGGGTGAACATTTTGCCGAGACACAAAGTATCTTGGATTTCTTCCACTAGTCCTGAGTAGAGTCTCAGTACTCCAATTTTGCTGTCATCACTGAGGCATCCTGAAAGACTCTTCTACCTTCACAGTTTGGAGAGAAGCGTCTCAAAATCCACCCTTTTTATCTCTTTTAGGAAGTCCATAACGGCTGTGAACAAGTGGTGGAAGGCAGCAAACTCTTGCAGTGTCTCCCAAACCCAGAGGATGTGAAAATGGCCCTGGAGGTGTATAAACTGTCTCTGGAGATTAAGCGACTCAAACAGGAGTAAGACTTGAAAAGGAACATCAGTTAGAAATCATTGCACCCATTTCCCCTCACTCATTCCACACCCTAGTCCCCTGCCAAATAAAGTATTAAGTACATTTTTCTTATTAGCAACTCTACTATTTCTTAAGCACTATTATTTACTGAAAAAAAATCACCTGTTTTAGGAGACTCGTAGTGACACCAATAATGTGGAACTATTGATAATTTATACCTTAGCTCAGATTAAGCTTCTGCTTTTGTGGATTTGGTGGAATGGCAGAAATAAATAATTACCTGTCAAAGATCCAGTGTCTTTGTTTCCACTTTGATTCCTGTGTAATGAAATATTAGGGTCCTATATAAATCACTTCCTAATGCTTCTCTAGTTAATGTTGTTTTCTATTTTATCACATTTTGGGGTATATTTGGTCTTTGAATATACATACTTGTCCCTTGTCTGAGGTGTCTTTACCCTGCATCTTCACTTGTCATTCATCTTTCAATGCCCAGGTCAAATATAACATCTTCCTCCAAGTCTTTGCCTTTCTCTCCCTTTTTGATCATCAGTATTTATCTAGAACAACTTCTCACTTCACTCTACATATTTAAGGTACACTTGTTTTTTGCTTAACTTTCCTTCCATTCATCAATAAACAGCCTGAAATTCTTTGAAAGCCTAATCTATACACAACCCAAACATTCCTCTTGTCCATGCCCAAGTCTTCCAATTTAATCTAATCACTTTTTAAATATTTTAATTATAATGGCTTTAGTATCTCTGTTAAGCCAGATTCCCCAGAAGCAGACACTGAGAAGAAGATTCATGTACAAGTAATTTATTAAGGAAGTGCTCCAAGAGAAATGGGAAAGGGGGTAGCGTGAGCAGAACAGGACAGAGAAGGAGCCTAGCAGAATGATCAGGCAAAGTCCTACAGAGAATGACTTAGTCTTGTCCCAAAGGGAACTCTGGACAATAAATTTGCTTAAGTTTTATCACACAGGAAATGGAACTGGGTGTTCATTCTGTTGTGCCAGCCAGTTATTGGTGAAGGGCCACTATGGGGACACAGAAGTGTCCAGGGCATCCAGCTCTCCCTGTGCGAGGGCAAGGCTCTCACAATGAAGGAAGTTCTGCCAGGAGTCTAGAAGTCTCCTAGTGAGCTTCAGTGACTGTTAGACACTGAAGCACAGAGAAGCCCGCAGACAAGTGCAGAGAAATGATAAAGGTTTGTGAGGGACTTGGCAGCACTTATGTCATGAGTCCCTCTTATATCTCTGCACATTCTTGGGAGCCTTATATTTCTGACAGTCACCATTTTTTCCAATTTTTTTTGCCTCCTCTGAAATCTCATTCTCACTTATACTTACCTCTATGACTGGCTTCTGGTTCTCTACTACATCTTGATCAATAATGGGAACACCACCTCTTTTCCTTGATTTCAGCAACATAGCAGTCACACCAGAAAGCTGCATAGTTGACTTGTACTAAAGTTTTAGCTGTTAACAGAAGGGTATATGGCTGGCTACAGTAAGACTGGACTTTCACACTGGATATTACATCACTGTGATCTTAAAACAACAGTGTGGTGATTAGGGGTGCAAAAAAGGGGGTGGTTGGAGGTGGAAGAGGGTATAAGGGAGATAAATGGTAATGGGAAAAATATAATAAAAATAAACTATTAAAAAAAAGACTTACTGCCTTTCATTGCCACCAGGAATATTTCCTGGCTGACTTTCTCTGCATAACACTGCCAGACTTCTCTGGTCTGCCACTGCCCTGCCTCAAATCTCTCCTTGATGCACGTGGTTCATTCTTGCTCCAACTGCCCCAGAAACCCATTTCCCTTTGTTAGGGAAAGCATTTTAATTCTCTATCTTTCTACAGTATCAGGGCTTTATATCCAAAACTTCATGAATGTACTCAAATAAACAAAGGGTCATCCATTAAGTTTGGGTACCACACTGTAGAGAAGATTCGGGGGAATCTCTGAAATACGAGTCTTTCTGTATTTCCTCCACCTCAGTCTCTGGAGGTGGGGCAGTGTAGAGATATTATGAATTATGTAACAATTTTCTGTTAATTCTAAATTAATTACCAACAATTATACTTGTGGAAATAATATGAGGAGGGACCCTCCAAAAACCCAGAATTATCTTCTGGAGGGCAGGCCCCTTTGTAGTACAGGCTATCCTTGCTGGGTGAGTGTTCTAGGAACCCAACTATATCAGTGTATCAGCTGGCATTGCTGTGAGAGGATGAGTTTGGTTTCAGTGAATAGTTTTTTTTTATACTAGCAGATTTATTTTTTTAACTTTTTTATTGTTGTTCAAGTACAGTTGTCTCTGTTTTCCTCCCACCACGCTCCCCCACATCAGCCATCCCCACTTCCCACCCTTGATCCTAACACCCTTTGGTTTTGTCCATGGATCCTCTACACATGTTTCTGAAAATCCTTCCCCCTTTTCCTCCTATTGCTCCCTCCCACCTCCCTTCTGGTTACTGTCATTTTGTTCTTAATTTTAATGTCTCTGGTTATATTATGCTTGCTTGTTTGTTTTACTGACTAGTTTCCATTTATAGGTGAGATCATATGGTATTTGTCTTTCACCACATGATTTCACTTAGCACGATGCTTTCCAGAACCATCTTGATCTTTACTAAGCCAAGCCAAGCCAAGCCAAGCAGTGATCTATGAATATATTTCCTTACAAGACAATTCTTTAATTTTTATGGCAGTAATAATTTACCTTGTTTTTTGGTTTCTTCATCTGCTACATGCTCCCAAATATCCGCCATAGTCTAGTAAGTAGTATTTTTCCTAGGGCTCAGACATATCAGGTGCTGTTTCAATTCTTTTTGCCTCCCACCACCTCTGCTAGATATTTCCTTCCTACACTCCCAATCAATGGTTTTGAAGAGAGCTGTTTACTATAAAACCTTAGGTCTTTCCTTTGCTGTTTTCTTTACTACTTTGATGCCAAGTCTTTGTCTGTTTCCGATTATTTTCTAATTTTTCCTGGAACAGATCATTCAGAAGGTGCCTAAGAAAGGGTGCCCAGGAAATAAACTGTTGAGTCCTTAAATGTTTTAAAATATCTGTTTTTCCTGCCCTCACAGTTAATTGATAGATTGTATCTACATAGAAATTTGGATTCTCTCAGAATTTTGATTGTATTTCCCAATTGCTAAGTGCCTTCCAGTTCTGTAATGGAATAATTCATGATATTGCAATCCTTGATACAATGTTGTTCATCTTTTTTTCCTCTCTCATTCTGAGACATTTTAGCATCTTCTCTTTATCCCTGTGGTCTTGATCTAGAACATTTTTCATGCATTAACCTGGGTACATGCTGGGACTTTTGGATGTGGAAACTGATGTGCTTCAGATCAGGAAAAAATTTAGAAAATGTTGTGGTTTTTTAAAATGTTTATTTTGCTTTAGCCGTGTCTTCCACCCCCTGAAACTTCTGTTAGTTAAATATTGTTATAACTTTGATCTCTGTCCTACATTTTGTATTTTATTTTTTGTGTTCTACTTTCTGGAAGATTTTTCTGATTTTGTATTTTAAGATTTTTATTGATGTTTAAAATCTGTTTATCATATTTTAATTTCCTATAGATTGTTCTTATTCTGTATAAGTTACTTTTGAGTAGTATCTTATTTTGTTCATGAATACAATTATCATTTTTTCTGTCTCTGAAAATATTAATTACAACGTGGGGCTTTAAGGACATTCCTTGCTTTTTGCTCATATGAAGAAATGGGACACTAAAATATTGATTGATATCTCTGTGTGTATGTGACACTTCTCTAATAATGAACTTTTATTAATAATGGGCAGCAAGGTTTAACTATTTGTATGTTTGTTTTATGTTGAAATGGACATGTATCTACAGGTATTTCTTGGGACATGTTCAATGCTTCCTGAAAAGATTTATGTAATCTCCTCTTTTTTTAAAAGAAGATACCATTGTTGTTACCATTTTTTAAGAAGATACCATGTTTTATTGTTGTTCAAGTACAATTGTCTCCATTTTCACCCCACCTTGCCCTTTCCCCACCTCTTTATTAATTTATAAGCCTTAGTCTTTTCTCTTGGGTTTCTACTACGTGTTATATGCTATGTGAAGTGAAGAAATTAGTGCTTCTACATTTATGTTCAATTTCACTGCCCTTTTCACCTGTCAGCCTCTAGCTACATACTACTATTTTTATATTGCATCATTTATAGCACTTTGATTTTATTGAATATCTATGACCACTATACATTGAAGACAAAATTAACTATACTTACCATTTTATTTGAGGGGTTTGTTCAAAGTAGGTATTCAATAATCGTTTCACAAAGGGGTGTTTGAAGTTCCATGAGCTAAAACTTGGTACAAAAGATCAATTTTTAAAACTTTCTGCTGAATATAATTCCTTCTTGGTACCACAAATCAAAAACATGTTATGTGTTTCTTTTCTGGGTTTTACAGGAGAGCCCAAGGTCATGAAAAGGACCAAGAATAGATAAGAAAATCTTGAAACAGATCAAAACTGGAGAATTAATACCACTAGATTTCAAGACTGATTATAAAACTATATTAATAAAGGCAATTTGGTGGTGGTACAAATTTAATCAATGTGGCCATGCATCTGAGTACAGAATTGAGAAATATTTATATTTAACTTCATTGTAACAAATTTGACTCCAGTGTGGTAGGCAAGGATTTTTTTAAATACATATTTCTAAGGTCAATTGGAGAGCTACATAGAAAAAAATTGTCTTGACCACTACCTTATATCTACCCCAAAGAAATACAAAGTAGATTACAAATCTACGTATGAAAGGTAAAAATAAATAAATAACACACATAAGAACATATCTTTATGATCTTGTTTTTCTCCAGACATCTAAAATGAAATTTACTTACTTCTCTATAACAGATCCTGGCAACGCTCTGGAGTGCGCACCATGACTCTATAATACTATGTATGATTTCTTAAACTTCATGCATTGGCATTGGGAAAATGCTGGTTCAGTGTTTTATGCCATCTTCCCAACTGTTGAAACATAAATAACAGTAATTAATCTAACAATGTTTCTTTCAGTGAAAATGGTGTTCTGTGAAGTGAAAATTCAGTTCACAACGATTGCACAAATGCTTTCCTTAAATGACCAGGGTACTTAAACAGGCAGCAGAAATGCTTTATACGTACTTGCCATTTTACCACAAAGAAGACAATAAGACATGTTTATAGTGAAGATTTAAGAAAATCAACAATATATGCTACTTTAGCAAGAACATTCTTAATTGAAATGGGTATACTTTTCCCTGTGAGTTCATGGAAAGCACATTGTAAAGAATACAATGACTACTACTGCAGTTTAGTGCCACTGTCTGGATTCATGCTAATATGTGAGCCATTGTATTTTTTGTTTTTACTATTCTAAATCATTTTTAAATTTTTCAATTACAGTTAACATACAATATTATGTTAGCTTCAGTTGTACAGCATAGTAGTTAGATGTCTATGTAATGTATTAACGATCATCCTGATAAATTTTGTACCCATCTGACAGCATATATAGTTATTGGAATAGTATTGATTATATTTCCTATGCTGTCCTTTACATCACCATAAGTCTTCTGTAGCTACCAATTTGATTTGTACTTCTTAATTTCTTCACTTTTTTCACCTGTTCCCCTCCCATCTAGCAAAATGTTCTCTTTGTCTGTAAGTCTATCTCTGTCTTGTCTGTTAATTTATTTGGATTATGGAAAATAATAGGTTGGGGAGGATGTGGAGACACTAGAACACTTATACGTTGTGATAAGAATATAAAATACTCTAGTTGCTTTGGAAAAGTTCAATAGTTCCTCAAAATATTAGCATTATCACATGATCCAGCAGCTCACTCCTAGTGATATACCCATGAGAATTCAAAGCATATCTTCATACAAACATATACACATGAATGTTCACAGCAGCATTATTTATAATAGCCAAAAAGTGGAAACAACCCAACTGATAAATAACTGATCAAATGTAGTGTATCCATATGATGCAATATTACTCAGTATAAAAAGTGATGAAGTACTGACACATGCTACAACATGGATGAACTTTGAGAACATTATAGTAAATAGAAGAAGCCAGATCCCCAAACCACATATTATATGATTTAATTTACATAAAATGTCCAGAATAGGCAAATCTGTAGACACAGAAAATAGATGTAGAGAGGGACTGAAGAGTGATTGCTAAGAGATATGGGGTTCTTTTCGGAGGGATGAAAATGATCTGGAATTAGACAGTGGTGAATATTCCACAATCTTATAAATTGTATGTTTTAAAGTGGTTCATTTTGTGGTATGTTAATTGTATCTCAAAAAAAGAAAGCCACTTAACTGCATCCCCCAAACTCATATGTTCAAATCCGAGGTACCCTAGTATCTCAGAATGTAAGTATATTTGGAGGTAGACTATTTAAAAAATGGTAATTAAGTTAAAATCAGATCTTTAGGGTTGAGCCCTAATCTAATATGACTAGTATCCTCATATGAAGAGGAAATTTGGACACACACAGGGAAAAGAAGAGATATCAGATATGTGCACATGCAAAGGGATGACCATGTGAAGATATAGCAAAAAGGCGAACTTCTGTAAGACAAGGAGGAACCTGGGACAGATGTTCCCTCCCAACCCTTATTAGAAACTAAACCTGAAAACAGTTTGATCTGTTTTTCTCTGGAGACTTTCAGTCTCCAGTACTGTGAGAAAATTAATTTCTGTTGTTTAAGTCACCTAATCTGTGATATTTTGTTATAGGAACCCTAGCACACTAATACAGACACCATTACAGGGTTCAGAGAGCAAGCTGCAGCCTAAGAAGTGATATTTGTAATACCTATGTCCAGTTAAGGACTTATATCCAAAATAGATAAAGAATTGTTAGAAATCAATAAGAAAAATATAATCAACCCACAAAAATAATGGACAAAAGACCTGAAGAGCCTTCAAAAAAGGATTTCAATTGGTCTGTAGACTTATCAAAATATGAGCAACTTCATTAGTCATTGGGGAATTAAAGTTAAAACCACAGTGCATGGTTGAAATACAACATGGATAGACCTTAAGAACATTATGCTAAGTAGGGGGTGGGAGTAGAAAAATGAGTGAACAGCTTTTGGGTTTTTTTTTTCAGTTTAAGTAAATTGAATAATTTTTGTAAATAATCTAAGAAGTAATGGAAAAATCCCTTAATGTGAAAGGGCTTAATCTAAACCAATGACATATTTTCCCTGACAGTTATCCATGCATACAGCTAAAGAAAAATATTTTAGTGTATTATACTGCACAAAAATTCCAGAAAACAAATGAATTCTTTCTAGAAATACATTTGCTCCTTATACTATGAACTTTACATGTAGTTGGACTTCGGAGAAGTAAAACAGTGGCCAATTCTGTTGAATTCTGTTTCTTAAGAGAAGGAAGTTGAAGAGAAAAAAATGATTGTGTGTCTTAAGTAGTTGTTGATTTCCCTGAGTTAAAGTAGGTCAAGGAAACACACACGGACCACTCACAAAAACATGAGAGATCAGGTTCTCTTTCATAATGAATTTCAAGTATAGCTACAGTTGTTCTGTACTGGGAAGGTAAACTGGACTTGTTGCTAACAACAATAAAAGAGCAATGATATTAGAAAACAAAGCACAGTACAGTTTCATTATGCATTCAGAAGAATTGTTAAAATGATAAAATATCAAGTATTAGTGAGAATATATCACAGTCATAACTCTGAAAAATTGTTGGTAAAATTGTAAATTCACTCAACTGTGATGGAAAATTCTTTAGCAGTAACTACTAAAGCTGAACATGTGCTTACTCTATAATCTAGCAATTTTACCCCTAGGTGTTATCCCTCAGAAATGTACAAACCTGTCCAACAATGGGCCTGTAGTAGAATGTTTGTAGCAGCCTTAACTACAATAGCCCTAAGTTAGAAACTACCCAGATACTCGTGTGTGGTAGAGGGGATAAATTAATTGGGGTATGTCACAGGATGAAATATATCACAACAGTGGAATGAATTTCAAAACCAAAAATGTTTAGTGAAAGATGCCAGACACAGACTAGTACATACTGCTTTATCTCATTTACATAGTGTACAAAAACAAGTAAAAAGTAATCCATAGTATTCAAAGTCCAAAGAACAATCCCTCTCACAAAGAGGGCATGAGGAGGGCTCTGTAGACTCTGGTAATGTTTCCTTTCTTCATCTGGATGGTGTTTCATGGATGTGACTAAGAGTGTGAAAAGTCAACTAGCTCTATACTTAAGATATTGTACTTGTTTTGTATGTATAAAACGTTTCAATAAAAATTAAATGAAACATGGGGATGTAAGGAAAAAGGGAATATAGTTTACAATACTGTAATTAACTATTTATGGTGATAGATGGGCACTTGAATTATTGAAGGGAACACTTTGTAACCTACAGGAATGTCTATCCGAAACTAATACAAAAACATATTGAATGTAAATTGTAAAAGAAAAATAAAATTAAAAAATTAAGCAAAACATTGGAAAGAGGGGGATCTTCCTTACCCTAGTGATCTGGAAGGTAATGGCAGGTTTTTCCATTTACTTACAATATCCTTACCAGTAATACATTCAGATACAGGGGGAACTGCCATTTTCCTCATAGTAGAGTTCATCTTTTTACTATTTTCATTGGCTGCCACTTTTTTGCCCTTTTACAGCTAAACCTGATATCCCTAAGGTTACTTTGCCACCACCAGTTTTGTGGGACACTATGACTAAGTTCCAGTATCCAGAAATTTTATCTGTGTTGTTTTGGCTCCCTCTGTCGGCGGACTGATTTTCACCAGTACAGTAAACAATAGCAGGGGAGTAGATTTTTGCTGTTGCTCTCCAGATTATTCCACCAGACCAGATCCTTGGGAGATAAGAGTATAGATTTTGTGGCCCACTGGTAAATTCTATGTGTTATACATCTCAAGGCTTTGGGTATTTCAAGCTATGGCTGCTAAAATAACCTGCAGTTAGTAATATCATACATCTCTCCTTCGTTGTCCCAGTATTTTCCTCACAGATATTTAGACATAATGGGCATGGGAACTTTCCATCAACCCCACTGTTAACACTAATTTACTCAATGATAGTATTTATAGTATTGACAAATGTCAGGAGGAAGCTCAGATTGATGAGATCAGATAGTTGGGTAAATCAAATCATTTGCTTATATTAAAAAATATATAGAAATACAGAGAGAGGGAAGTCATTAAGATCTGGACGAAGAGCAGAAAGATCAGTCGCATTTTTCAGGTTAGGTAGAGGCTGAGTTTCCAGACTTCAAAATCATCACAGTGGATCCTCTGTTGAGATGATTTTATCTAAATAAGAGCCTCATCAGAACTTCTAGAAACTCAGGTGTTCCCTTCTGAGCAATTCCTTCAACATTGGCCCAGTTCTACACTGTAACTTTTGACAAAAGCAAAAGCATATCAATGGAGAAAAGAGAGGGCTTTGGCAAATAGTGCTAGGGAAATTGGAAATTACAAGTAAAAAACAATCTTACTCTAAAACTTACACCTCATCTAAAAATTAGCTCAAAAGAAACCCTGGACTTAAGTGTAAAACATAAAATTCAAAAACTTTTAGCAAAAAAGCATGGGAGAATGTTATGGGATCTAGATTTAAATGTAAAGTGTAAAACTATAGCACCATTACAAAAAACATAGGAGAAAAATCTTGGATTATAGGGCAAGGCAAGGAATTTTTAGACTGGAAACCAAAAGCATAATTTGTAAAAGAAAAAAGTGACAAATCAGACATCATTAAAATTAAAAACTTTTGCTCTGTAAGAAACCGGGTGAAGAGGATGGAAGACACACTGCTGTCTAGAAGAAAATATTTTCAAACCTTTTATCTGACTCGACTGACTAATATCTAGGATAAATAAAGAAATCTCAAAACTCAACAGTACAACAAACAATCCAAGAGGAACCTGGCAAAAATCATGAATAGACATTCACTGATAAGTATATATCAATGGAAAATAAACACATAGAAAGATGTTTAACATAATTAGCCATTAGGAAAATGCAAATTAAGATCACAAGATAATATCATATACCTGTTAGAATGGCTAAAGTAGAAACTATTGATATCAAATGCTGCCTAGGATGTAGAAAAACTAACTCATTCATAGATCGCTAGTAGTAATGTAGAATGGCCAGCCTCTCTGGAAACAGTCTGACAATTCCTTAAAAACGTAAACATGCAACTACCATGTAACCTACCAATTGCATTCCTTTTGTTTATCCCAGAGAGATGAGAACTTAGGTTCACACAAAAACCTGTACATGAAAAGGGGAGAAAAAATGCGACAACTGTAATAGCATAATCAATAAAATATATTTTAAAAAACCTGTACATGAATGTTCTTACCACCTTTATTCATACTAGTGAAAAATTAGAAGCAGTCCAGCCTTAGCCAGGTATCTCAGTTGGTTAGAGTGTTAGGTGCTAAGGTTGTGGGTTCAATCACCAGGCAGGGTGTATACAAGAATAAACTAATAAAGGCATCAATAAATAGAACAACAAACTGATGTCTCTCTGTCTCTCTCTCTCCCCCTCCTCTCCTTCCCTCCTTCTCTCCCTCTTTTTCTCTAAAATCAATCAATAATTTTTTAAAAGGTCAATGATTCTAATTAAAAAACAGAACAAAATTAGAAGTGATCCAGTTGTCCCTTATCCGGTAAACAGTTAAACACATTGTGGTACATTTCATACTGTGGAAAACTACTTAGCAGTTAAAAGGATCAGCTATTGCCACATACAAAAATGTAAATGGATGTTAAAGGAATTATGCTGAATGAAAAAATGTAATCCAAAAAGATTACATATTGTATTACTCTATTTATATAACACCTAGAAATAGCAAAAGTTTAGAAATGGAAGCCAGATTACATTAGCGATTGTCAGGAGTTAGGGATGGAGAGAGGTGGGTGTGGTTGTAAAAAGGCAACACAAGGGATCCTTATGGTTACACAACTCTTCTGTATCTTCACTATGGTGGTGGATAAAGAAATCTGCATATGTGATAAAGCTGTATAGAATTGAATATATTCACACACAGGTATATAAGATCAATGTCAATATCCATTCATTCAGTAGCTCTTCATTATTTCCTCTGGTGATTTGGAGGAGGGAGATAGTGCTTCTGCCTTCTAGCTCTTAATCTCAGTTTCTTACCTTCCTGTTTCACTATCTAGTTATCTATTTTTCTTTGGAAATTATTCATATTGCTTTAAAAGTACTGGGCTTATAGTGGAAAGCACATATTTGGTAAAGATCCTGGCTCAGCTACTAGTTTTTAAATTTTCTGGCAAGTGTTACTTAGCCATTTTTGAGAAGGAGATAAAAAACAATCATACAATTATTATAAGATTAAATGGAAGCATTATGGAAAGTGTTTAATAAATAGAAGGAATAATTCAAAAATAGCTTTTTAGTGAATGTTTTAAATTACTTGTTTTTTCTAATATCTAGTACTATCTTGATTTTCTTTCTAAGGTCACACAAATTCATGGTGGATTTATTTGCTTTCCTTTCTCTCTAGGAAGGTTGAAATTTAATTGTGCTGTAATCAGTATTACATAATACTTTATCCAGTTACCTCTGGTGAGAGCTAAAAGCACTTTAGAGTTTCAATTCCTATAACAGTCTTTGCAGCTGAATTGGGTATGAAAGTCATCTCCCAAAACTGTCTTTTTTAATCAACATCAGCATGTCTTCAAGTCTTACTTCCATGAAAGGTAAAAATTATGCAAGGAAACACTTGTCTTTTCTGCTTTCATCAGAGACATAATTCCTACTGGATGTATCATTTGGCTGATCTAACACATTCCAAAAACTCTGAAGGTCTTATAAACATTCTTCTCTTCATTGTTCACTACTCCCAACCACTTCAGGGTCTGGTGCATGCTTTTTCAGTGCTGCAGGCACTTCTGTTCCTCCTTCTCACAGACTAGAATGACACCAAAGTGAAATTCATGAGGTGTCTTAAGACTCTCCAAAGGAATGTCCCACTCAAATATTGTCTAAGCCATTTTCCCAGGTCTGTCTGTATTCCTGAGTCTTTTCAGACTTCTCTCTCCTTACTAGGCTTTATACATTCAGGAAGGAAATTTAATTTCTTTATCTTTTTTTGTCTTGCTTATGTTTTAATTTCACCCTGCTGTTGGCAGTCCAAACTCATAACTGAAGTCACAAGTTTTCCTGATAGGAAGCACTTCTCAGAAATGGCTTTTTTTCCTTCACACTAATTTTTAAACTCCACTGGATTCAACACAGCTTTGTTGTATTCAAGCTTTGCTTTGAGGTTTGCCAAGGCCACCCACTCTGAACAGAAATGTAATTTTTTTCATCCTTTTTCTTGTTACTCAGAAATGAATTATTTACATTTCTAGATAGCAATTTCCCATTCTTACCATGAAAAGAAAATATTCTGCTTATACTTCTAAATACCCTCTGAGGCTACTTAGCTCCTGGCATTGGATCTTGACAGTAGAACCGAGGTTTCAAATGACTTTTGACTTAGTTGATTCCAGGAACTCTAATTCTGTCCTCTTCTGCTCAGCTTCTTCCTAACTCAGAGCTCAGCCTTGACCTTAACTTTTCCTGTAGGAATTTTTGTAACTCCAGTTTGGCTAGTGCTTCAGCTCATTCAGCATGTACCAGGAGGCTTATATCAGGGAGCAGCTCTCCAGTTCTGTGTCTCCTTGGGGTTCTCACCGGGCGTCTATATCCAGCCAGCCCCCATAGTGAGTAAGGCAGTTGCTGGTACTCAGGGTCCCAGGAAAACAAGAGTGAAGTGCTCAATTAATGAAGAGAAAGTAGTTTAGAACTATCAATTGCAAATATATTCATTCCACATTAGGAATTTTCAAAGTGTGGCCAAATTACAATGATTTACACCACTTTGTAGAAGGAATAATAACTTGGTTTATTATTGTTACTTTTTATTAACAATTAACAAATTGCTTTATCAATGGTTTAATACATTATTTATTAAATTTCATTTTATTAATGGAAAGATAAAATCCAAAATATTTTCAAAAGCTTTTAATACTTTTAGGCCTATACCAGTACTGGAGGAAATAAAGGTTATTTTGTATAAATTTCTGGAGATCTGCTCTAGTAAAAAGATAAGAATGAATTACAAATAACTTCATTTTCTCATATATAAATATAAATTCATAAATGCTTAAAATTTTTTTATTTTTAAAGTGAGTTTATTAATCTCAGTGATATTTTTGTTTCTAATTGGTTATTATAATTTTACTATTTGTAAAGCAAAAGTGAAGTTATAATGTTATGACTAATTCTAAGAAAATTAACTAAAGTCTACACTTATGAGGTAATTGTATAAAAGTTCTTTGTAAACCATAAGACATTTTCTAAACATAAAGTTTTATTATTTGCACTTTGTTAAGTAATTCCATAAATTAACCAATATGGAACAGGTTTGACAATACTTATAGGACTCTACTGGAAAATATTGTGACTGGAAGTTTTTGTTATGTTTCATATGAATGCATGTGCATTACAGGCGATTTTTTTTAAATTTGGTGATATGCTTTCTTTTTTTTCTTTGAATAATTTAAAGCATACAAAACTCCATGTACTCATGGCCCAGCTTCAACAATTATCAACTCATGGCCAATCTTGTTTTATCCATATCTATACTCACTTTGCCCACTCTAAGTTAGTTAGAGGGAAATCTTAGGTATTTCACTTCCAAGTATTTCAGCATGTGCCTCTAAAACATACACATTCTTTTCTAAAAACAAGACCATAAACCGTTATCATACCTAAAATTAGTAATTCTATAATATCAAATATCTAGGGTTCAAATTTTCCTGATTCTCTCATTAATGTTTTTATAATGGTTAATTTGTTCAAATTAGAATCTAAATAAGGTCTAAATATTACAATCAGTTGATATATCTCTGAGTCTCTTTTATAAATCCTTCCATTTTCCTTATTTCTAAGTTGAATTTTAAAATATTTATTTAGAAATTCCCACATCAGCTTTTATAGCATAGAAATCCAAGATTTTGAGTATTGAGGGATATGCTGATTGATTTCTATGGCTCTAAAGGAATTTAAGTCCAACTATACAATTTTAGACTCTTGAAATGCCTTAATGCCATGGTAACATCAGAGCAGTGTTTTCTAAGGAGGATATGAAGGCATCCTTTTTTGTAGTTTATTCTATTGCAATGAGATGATAATACTTAAGATAAGGCTGACAGTTAAACAAAAGAGTCAAATAAGATTATTAACTTCTTCAAGTGTTTGGTTGGAAACTTGACTTGATGATTTGTGACCATGTTTAGTAAGTAGTCACATTCTCTTTCTTTGTGTATGTGTTTGTGTGTGGTGTATTTATTCTAGTAATCCTCCATGTTTTTCTGAATTTCTTCTTCCATGTTGACTAAGTCAATGAAGGAAGTCCACATACTGTTGGTCAACAAGCCTTATGACTTTTGCAATTATTTTTTGAATAAGCTCCTTTTTTTCATCCTCTTAAAAATTCCCCTACTTATGGAATTATGTCTTTAATTCAGTGTATTCAAAATGCACTGTACTCTGATCCCAGCTTATCTTATGCTCTACCTTTCACTTCTTCCCCATGTGATTCTCTAGTCAAATTAGTCTACTAACTGACTCCAAATATTTCATGCACTTTTTCTCTCCTGTTCTTGCTAATATCATTCTCCCCAAATGTATTGTGTCTTCCACCAGTGTAACTATTTATCCCATTCAATTCTTGTCCCAAGAGGCATTTTTCTGACATATAATTCATAATATTTTTTCTCTTTCTGTAGTACACATTTTCTGCTCTTTTGATATTAGTATGATGCTCAGGAAAGGCCATATCTGAGCTCTGGAATTTCTGTATTGATACAATATCACCTTCACACAAATATGTATTTTGAAGCTACTCTTTTCAGAGGAAAATGTTAAGTGCCTATGGCATTGAAGAGGTATGAAATGTGCTCCATGATCTCAAGGTGCTAAAGTTAGAATAAAGATCTGTTCACCCATTATAATCAATAGACATATATCCACTCACATATATCATAACACAACTGCTAAATCAGTGAGACAGAGAATAGAACCTTGATAAGAGCACATATTTTGAAGGCAAACAGACCTAAATTGTATTCCATTCATTGATTAACCTTGTGTTTATTTACTTAGTCTTTTTATTTATAACTGCTTTATTCTGTTAGTCTGTACTTTAATATGTAAATGAGGATGATAATAAAACATAAATAATAAGGTCGTTCTGAGAATTACATGGAATATTGTAAGTGAAGTACTTAAGACATTGCTTAGATAGATACTCCTGTTTTTGCTAACAAATACCATACAGTTCAAAGAAACCAGGTTGTTTTGTGTCATGGGTTATCAAGGAGATTCACATGTAAGATATTGTGATTGAGGAAGAAATATATTTTTCATATATAAAAGCCTTTGTTCACAGTTCCTGGCTGACAGCTCCAAAAATCCTGGGCATTTCCTAAGTGACAAGACAACAAAGGTGTCTTTTGTTACGTCAATGAGGTGACTTTTGGACCCCATCTAAGTATAGGGGCTAGGTTACTGTAAATCAACCACATGGTTAGAGTCACACCTCCCTGACCTCTGGTAGGAGAGAGGGGTTGGAGGTATAGACTATCCCCTATGGTCAATGATTTCATCAATCAGCTATGTAATAAAGCCTGCAAAAAAAATGAAAAGGATGAGGATCAAAGAGCTTCTGGATTAGTGACCACATGGGGAGGCAGGGGGAGTGGCAGGGCTGGAGAGGGCATGGAAGCTCTGCATCCCTTCCAAACACTTTGCCCTGTGCATCTCTTCCATCTGGCTGTTCCTGAATCACATTCTTTTACGATAAACTGGCAATCCAGTAAGTAAAATCTGTCTCTAATTTCTACAAGCTGCTGTATCAAATTAATTGAATTTAGGGAAGGGGTTGTGGGAACCTCTGATTTATGGCCAGTTGGTCAGAAGTACAGAGGACAACCTGGACTTGTGACTTGCGTCTAAGTTCAAGAAGAAGGTTTTTGGAGCCTCCAATCTATAGCTAGTTCGCCAGAAGCACAGGTGATAACCATAACCTAGGCTTGCAAAAGACATCTGAAGTGGGGGTGGGGGTGCTATCGCTGGGTAGATAGTACCAGAGTTGAGTTGAATTATAGGATACCCATTTGGTGTCTAGACAATTGCTTGTTGGAGATGTGGAGACACCCCTCCCCCCACAAACACACATATTAAAATTGGGTCCAAGAAGACAAAAAGAACAGGAAGGGGAAAATGAGATGAATGAAGAGGAGGAATGTTCACCCACATGGAAGCTCTCTGAACCTTGTCTTTTTTTTTTTTTTTAATGGAAACATAGGCACGATTGATTAAATCAATCATTGATTGAGGAAGAAAGCATCACAAAGGTAACAATAGAGATGTGGGAACACAAAGCATGATGAACACTCTCTGACTGTGAGTTTTCAGTGAGAAAAGCCAGCAAAAAGTTTGTCTAAATACCCCAATTTTAGGAGCTAAGTTGCTGTCACTATTTTCATTTTACACAGGGGAAAACTGTGGTGAGAAGGGAGGTCCTGTAATACAGAGGCAGAGAGCTCAGAATCTGGGATTGGGTACACTGAGTTCAAATTCTGGCTCTGACACTTAAAAGTTGTTATGCAATCTGGGGCAAGGCATTTAGCTTCTCCATGCCTCAGTTTACTCATGTCCACAGTGAAGATGACCATAGTGCCTCTGTTACAGAGTTGCCGGTGTAAAATAATGCATGTAATGCACGGGCACATAGGTTGACACACAGCAAGTGTATGGTAAATACCAGCCGTGGTAGTGTTGGTAGAGGTGATGGTAGCGGCAGTAATCTTGGTGGATCAGTAGTGTAGAAAGGAAAGATAGAATTCAGCAATATTTTATACCTTTTATTATATTATACTCAAGATGCTAATAAAATGTGTTTTGATTACAACTCTGTGCCTAAAATCAAAACTACTAAATGGAAAGCTGTCCATGAGAAGGATCAGTATGTCAACCCTGAAACTGTCACCATCCACTGTGACCCTGACTACAGGATCTTTGGCTTCCAGAGAATCTCTTGCTCGGAGAATGAATCTGGAAGGCCAAATATGCCTAAGGGTGAGCGGGTGAATAATACTCATTCAATGAATCATTTCACATGGTACCTTAAAATAAATCATGGGAAAATGGGATGGCTCATAAAATAAGAAAATTAATAATATGTCCTGAAGGACTCACTCAGTTTTTTGGGTTAATTTATAAGGTGTTTCCTGACTCCACCTTGAAGCACTGTGATGTGTCTGCAGTAGTAACAAAGTTTATTGCATCTTATGTAGAACTCATCAGTCCAGACCTGGAGAAGAGGAGAGTCTTACTGACAGATGTCATGGCCCTCACTCTCAGTATTTTCCTCAATATATAATGCACTTTTACTCCATTTCTGGTTGGTCACCTGAACTGACATGCTCATTGTATTTTCAGACATTTTGGGGGATTCCCTTGACACATACACTTCCTCTTTGCTTGAGCTGATACTGATTAGTACCTAAGGATGGATAAGGATTCAGCTATCAGGAAAATACTGTGCTGGAATCCAAAGTATTTTTCTGGAGTTTCCACCCATCAGCCACTCCTGTGGTCATTCTTCATCTTCCAATCTTCCTGCTACCATAGACTTCCTGAAAAAGCATGACTCTCTACAAGAATGGAGAAACTATGAGAAATCATCCTTTAGATTTTCTTTTTCAGAAAGTCCTTGAAATTTTGAGGTAGTTCTGGCAAGCAAAAGACTTTGACAGTGTCTCCCAAGTCCCCAGATCTCAAAAGTGGTCCTGGAGTTACATAAACTGTCTGGTGATCAAAACTCTGAAGCAGAAGACTACAGAGAACGTCTCTTTTTCCAAGAAGATGGAGAAAAGATAAGTAAATCCTACTGTAAGTGTAGCATTATATGTATGTACATATAATTATAGGAAACAGTATATGAGCTTTTGTACCTGAGCATATAGAACACAAAGGTTCTGAAAAATACAAATTTAACCTATGTGTGAACTAAGGTTGCTTGTTAACTAGTAAAGAATGAATGGGGGTGGGGGGAAGACATGCTTTTCCATACCACTCTAGGGAGAAAGCTTCAGTATATCCACTCCACTTAAGCATCATCATATATTGCAGTACATAACTTTGGTAAAACTTGCTACTATACATAGTGACCCCAGAAAGTGGAACTATTGATATTTTAGTGTTGGGAACCACCCTGCCTGGTTTCAGAAGCTGTAACCCCTCCATGGCTAAGGCTGAGTGAGGAACCTTGGGACCATAAGCCACTAAGGAAACAAAGTTTATCTCCCTGGTAGGGGTGCCACCTCTGCCCCTTTTACTTCACCCTGCCTGGCCCCCAGTGCATGATCAGTTAGCCAATGACAGGTAAGATTCCTCAAGGGAGAGGCAACTTAAGACAGGCATGATCATGAGGGGGCCCTCAAGGAATGACTTGGGGGCTATAGGAAAAGGGAGTGTTGGACCCTTGCCCCTCAGCTTTGACATAGCTTGAGTCCTCATTCTGCCTGCAAGAAGTGTCCTAATCTCTGGGCTGCCTTACTTCTCCTGCCTGACTTAAGCCTGAAACAATTACAGAGGGCAGTGTAGCCCTATGCTGGAAAGGGTGGGTTCCCCTGGGGCGATCAGGCCTACAAAAGAATACATAAAATCCTGTGAAACCTGCTTTGCTAAGAATGCTCTCAATTTTCTGATAAGGGTCAGAGCAGCAGGAAATGAGTTTGTTTCCCAAAGTTTTGTAGCCCTTTAGCTAACAGACCCTGACTCAGAATAAGCCCCCAAAGTTCTTTGTATGTTATCTATTGTTTGATCCTTACTGCCTGACAATGATTAATGAGTTTTACCTGTATTCTTATGCAAAATGAACCCAATAAAAGCCCATTGAGGAAAAGGCTTTTGGCCCTTCTCCTTTGAGAGCTGGGCTACCTTTCCTCCCTAAGTAGATCATGTCTTGGTAGACTTATTCTCATCTGTGGCAGCTGGGGAGCCCTGCAGGCAGAGCCCCCTCCCCCCCCCACACACACACACTTTATATCATTAATACTCAGCTTAAGTTTTGATTTTTCTGGATTTGGCAAGCTAGCTAAAATAATTATCTATTAAATACTAGCTTGTCCTAATTTTCACTTGGATTATCTATGTCATGTAATATGAGTGTCTGCATAGTCCACTTTCTTATTACAGTAAATAACTTTGGTACCACTTGCTAATATACATAGTGACCTGACCCTAGAAAGTGGAACTCTTGATACTTTATACCATTAATTCTCAGCTTAAATTTTGACTTTTCTGGATTTGGCAGGTCAGCTAAAATAATTACCTATTAAATACCAGCTTGTCCTAATTTTCACTTCGATTATCTGTATCATATAATATGAATGCCTGCATAGTCCACTTTCTAAAGTTAGTAAAGTTTCTTTTCCATTATATTGTATTTCAGTGGTTGTGGAGGGCAAGGAGCATTTATGTTGATAGCAGTGTTGATGCGACTTTTTCTCTTTCTTCCTGGGCATCAGATGCATAGACCCTAGTTCATAAGATAATGTTATCTTTAGTCATTGTTAAAACCCCCTTTTCCTTCCTTCCTTCCTTCCTTCCTTCCTTCCTTCCTTCCTTCCTTCCTTCCTTCCTCCCTCCCTTCCTCCCTCCCTTTCTCTCTCTCCCCTTCCCCCCTTCCTTCCTAATTATTTAACAATTTTTTTAACTTTTATTATTGACACTATTACAGATGTCCCCATCCTCCCTTTGCCCATCTTTCTCCTAGCCCATGACCCTTTCTCTCTGGCGATCACCACACGGTTGTCTGTGCCCATGGGTTATGCTATTCTCTCCCTCTTCTTTCATTCAGTCCTCCACCTCCTCTCTGACAGCTGTCAGTCTGTTCCATGTTTCCATACCTCTGTTTCTGTTTTGTTCATCAGTTTATTTTGTTTATTAGATTCCACATAGAAGTGGGTATATAGTATTTGTCTTTCTCTGACTGGCTTATTTCATTTAGAATAATAGTTTCCAGGTAAATACATGCCATCACAAAAGGTAAGAGTTCCTTCTTTTTCATGGCCACATAGTATTCCATTGTGTAAATATACTAACAGCTTTTTTATCCATTAATTTACTGACGGGCACTTGGGCTGTTTCTAGATCTTGGTTATTGTAAATAATGCTGCTATGAACAAAGGGGTGCAATTTCTTTCTGATTTGTGTTTCAGGATTCTTAGTATATATTCCCAGAAGTGGGATCACTGGGTCAAAAGGCAGTTCCATTTTTAATGTTTGGAGGAAACTCCATACTGTTTTTCCACAGTGGCTGTACCAATCTACATTTTCACCAGCAGTACACTAGGTTTTCCTTTTCTCCACATCCTCATCAGCATTTGTTGTTTGTTGACTTATTGATGGTAGCAGTTCTGACAGGTTAGCAGTGATGCCTCATTGTAGTTTTAATTTGAATCTTTCTGATGATTAATGACATTAAGCATTTTTTCATACCTCTATTGCCATGTGTATGTCCTCTTTGGAAAAGTGTTTATTCAGATCCTTTGACGATTCAAAAAGATTTTTAATTGTTGTTCAATTAGTTTTCCCCATTCCCCCCCCACATTGCTTTCCCCTGCCCACCCCCTGAATCACCTTCAATCCTTCCTGCCTTGCTGTCCTTGTCTATGGTTCTTTTATACATGTTCCTTGACTTGACCCTTCCCCTTCTTTTCCCCATTATACCCCCCTCTCTCATCTTCTCTGGTCACTCTCAAATTGTTCTTTCTTTTCATGTCTCTGGTTCTCTTTTGCTCGCTTGTTTGTTTTGTTGATTAGGTTCCACTTATAGGTGAGATCATATGGGATTTGTCTTTCACTGCCTGGCTTATTTCACTTAGCATAATACTTTCTAGTCTCATCCATGCTGTCACAAAAGGTAGGAGTTCCTTCTTTCTTTCTTATGCGTAGTGTTCGATTGTATAAATGTACAATTTTTTTATCCACTCCTTTACTGATAGGCACTTAGGCTGTTTCCAGCACTTGCTATTGTAAATAACACTGCTATGAACATTAGGATGCATAGGTTCTTTTGAATTGGTGTTTCAGTATTCTTAGGATATAATCCTAGCAGTGAAATTGCCGAATCAAAAAGGCAGTTCCATTTTTAGTTTTTTTGTGGAAATTCTGTACTGTTTTCCACAGTGGCTGCACCAGTCTGCATTCCCACTAACAGTGCACTAGGGTTCCCTTTTCTCCACGTCCTCTCTAGCACTTGTTTGTTGATTTGTTTATGATAGCGATTCTTACTGGTGGGAAGTGGTATCTCATTGTGGTTTAATTTCCGTCTCTCTGATGGCTGGTGATGCTGAGCATCCTTTCATGTCTCTGGGCCCTCTGTATGTCTGTCCTCATTGGAGAAGTATTTGCACAGGTTCTTTGCCCATTTTTATACTTGGATAGTTTATCTTCCTGGTGTTGAGTCATATGAGTTCTTTATATATTTCGGAGATCACACCCTTGTCTGAGATATCATTGGCAAATATATTTTCCCATGCAGTTGGTTCCCTTTTCATTTTACTAATGTTTCCCTGGCTGGTGTGGCTCAGTGAATTCAGTTTGCCCATTTTTAATTGAATTCTTTTGTCTTCCTGGTGTTGAGTTGTATAACTTCTTTGTATATTTTGGAAATTAAAACCTTATTAGATACATCATTGGCAAATATGTTTTCCCATACAGTGGGTTCCATTTTCATTTTGGTGATGGTTTCTCTTTCTGTGCAGAAGCTTTTTAGTTTGACATAGTCCTATTGGTTTATATGTTCCTTTATTTCCCTTGTTTGTAGGAGACATATCCTCAAAAATATTGCTATGAGAGATGTCTGAGATTTTACTGCCCATGTTATCTTCTAGGATTTTTATGGCTTGCAACTTACATTTAAGTCTTTTATCTATTTTGAGTTTATCCTTGTGTGTGGTATAAATTGATGGTCTAGTTTCATTTTTATGCATGTACCTGTTCAATTTTCCCAATACTATTTATTGAAGAAACTGTCTTTACTCCATTGTATGCTCTTGCCTCCTTTGTCAAATACTAATTGACCATAAAGACATGGGCTGATTTCTGGGTTCTTTGTTCTGTTCTATTGATTTATATGCCAGTAAAAGGCTGTTTTAATATCAGGTATTGTGATACCTCCAACTTTCTTCTTCTTTCTCAAGATTGCAGAGACTACTTGAGGACTTTTTGGCTCCATATATATATGCATTTTTTTTTTTCACTGAAGAACATGGTTCACTATTTGTGGTGCATGACAGATCCTGCTTCAGATTTCAGGAATCAACCAGAAGCTCCAAGATTCATTATTTAGAGAATACTTTATTAGATTTTGTAATCAAACCCATGTAGATAAAGACCTTGCATATTTAATACCATGTGTTACCCTGTGCAAATGGAAAACATTATGTTGAACATTCCTAGACCAATATGGCTGTTAATTTCTGTACAATGCCAACCTGTTACAGAACAGACCTGGGGGGTGGGATTTGAATGATATACTATTACCGAATGGACCCTTGTGCTCCAAGGGTCCTCCCCATAGTAGGTTCACCTTGCCCACCACCAGGGAAAGACATCTGTCAATGCCAGAGATGGGTGAAAAGGAAAGGGATTATTTATTTGAAAAGCTATACAGACTTAGAGTAATGACTTAATGTCTTCATTAAAAATACTAAACTTCTGCCCTGGCTGGTGTAGCTCAGTGGATTGAGCGCGGGCCTGCGAACCAGAGGATCGCGGTTTGATTCCCAGTCAGGGCACATGCCTGGGTTGCAGGCCAGTTCCCAGCAGGGGACACACGAGAGACAACCCTACATTGATATTTCTCTCCCTCTCCCTTTCTCCTACCCTTCCCCTCTAAAGATAAATAAATAAAAAATTAAAAAAAAATACTAAACTTCTTTAGAATACCCACGAATATACAGTCCTTCCTTCTCCCCTTTGCCCACTCTGGGGTACCATAGCTCAGGAAAAGAAGTAGAAGTCCATGGTTCAGGCAGCCCCTCAGTTCTGGCACCATCAGCTGTGTCACCACCGCAATCTCCAGTTAATCCACAACCATGTGGCACCTTCTCATGGACCACCAGCAAGAGTCCTTTTATTCCTTTCCTTCCCACAGTGTCTCTTCTGCATTCTTCCAAACTGCTAAGAGATAGCTCTGCATTGCTGCTACATCTTGCCTTCTGGCTTCCTAAGCTGCACAGCAAAGGGAGACTCAAAGCCACATGATTCTCCCCTGCTAAACCCATGCAGTTCTCTGCCAAAGCCGTGAGGTGCTTCCAATCAAAAAGATCCAGCATGGCTGCTGTGCCCAGGTTTTAAATCCCAGCACCAATCTTCCCCTGCAGTCCCATTTCTGACTCCTCCCATAATCAGTTACACCAGCCAGCATTCCCTATTCTCTCAGCTTTACTGGGTTACCATATTAAGTCTGGGCAGGCATGGCCCCATGGCATGCAGCCAATCATCTGCAAGCTTTTACTCAGGTGTTGTACTCAGAAAAAGTTGCCTACCAGTTATATCATGAGTTGAAGTCACATCCATCCCCCTGGCTCAAAGAATGGCCACAGCTATTTAACATATCTGTGAAACCAGTTAAAGGTTATAGATACGTTAAATGACTCTTCTAGAGGTTATCTGCAAAATTGTTGCTATTCAAAACAACTCTCAATGGCCCTGCTCCATGCATCCTATCCCCCAGCTCAGACTTCTGGGGATGAGGATATCCTATATATATTTTTTCTAATATTTCCCAGACACTGAGTTCTGGACCCCATTACAAATTCCTATTTGGGGCCACCCCTTGGGTGCGCCCTGTTACAAACCCAACAGGGTATAACTGAAATAGTTTTTCCAAAGTCTACAGGGTAGCTAAAATTTCCAAAAATTAAAATCATATATATATGTTTATGTATTTATTTATATAAAAAGACCATAGCAGTGTGTTATGCATCAATAGCAACAACAGTTTTTCCAGATTCTGCAGTCATCCGAACAAAATTATAGAGACATCCAGCACACTCCATTAGAGAAAAGAGTTAAAAAACAAATCCCCAGAAAATAGCAAAGTTCTGTTACTCTTGTGGTACCTGGCACCATTTTTATTCTAGATCTATGAAATATGCCATTGGTATTTTAATCAGAATTGCATTGTATCTTTAGGTTGCTGTGCTAGTGTGGACAATTTGATTATCTTAACTCTTCCACTCCATGAAAATAGTAGATGCTTATTTGTATTTTCCTCAATTTCTTTCCTCAATGTCCTATGGTTTTCCATGTATAGGTCTTTCACCTCCTTGGTTAAATTTATTTCTAGGTAACTTATTTTTTTGTTGTTGCAATAGTAAGTAGGATTGTTCATGGCAGACCCTTCTGTGTGGCGTGGGCCCAGCTCCCACTCAGAGAAACACGGGACCCACGCCCACAGATAGGTTCTCTTGTGGGTAATCAGATTTGCAATATACCTAAGCTACTTTTTGCTAAAACTCCCTCACCCTGCAAATACTTGTTGTACCTTCCTAAAATCCATGCTAATCCTTGCAGGGACCAGTGTAACCAGCTCAACCACTTTTGCCTTTTCATTTGCTAATATCCTTCTTCTGTGATGTGATTAGGGGCATTGGCTCCTTTTGTTGTAACTGGGGATAGTGAGTGAGGACCATCTTGTAACATGAGGAGAAATAGAATAAAGGCCTGTCATGGCAGAGGCCACAGCTTTTGCTCCCCTTGAGAGAAAAGCCATGCTGTCGTCCTTTTTCCTCCACCGGACTCGGTAGTCTGTGTGTATGTTTTTATTTCATCCATAATGATGTGGACACTGCTAGCCGGTGTCCGCATCAGCTGGTGCCCACAAACAGGGACCCAGAGGCCACGAGCCATTGTCGTTATGGACAACATACCAACTTGGTGGGAGTACACGCGCATCAGCCCAGGTAAGGGCCGACGGCCCCAAGTTCTTTTCAGAAATGCCGTTGGGTGTGTTGGATTCAGAGGAATAGGATTTTCTTCCTAGGTCACCCTCTTTTGTGATTGCTTTGCAACTCTACTTTCTTTAGTAAGCAGAAGCTTTGCTCCCTCTTCCAGGCTTTTGCCAGGAGGCGACCTCAACCAAGGTCTGGGCTTGGGAGAAAGAGCAAAGATTTTCCCTTTAATCAGCTTTAAAAACATCAACTAGTTACAGGACAGTTTACAGGCATCTCAGCAAATTCTTTCTTTTAAGCTGCACCTTGCAGCCCATTAAAATAATTTCTTTGAAGGTTTTTGCACTTCCTTAATCTAAGAACAAGAGCAATGTTTTAGGTTCAGTAGCATCTTGGGGCTGCTGATTTTCTCACAGATAAGGGATCTTTACATTTTGGAAGTATGGAAGGGAAGGGAACGATGCACACTAGCTAGGCCCTTCTCTCGCGGTTCGCACTGGCTGCAGTTAGCCTCATGATGGACGCAGCCTGGGGCGGTGTGGGGTTCTGCACCCTCCACTGGGGCCGGCTGGTGCCACACCACGGGGACATGTGCCCCCAGCAGTGACCCGAGGGACGCTGTGGCTTCACCTGCTGCCACGTATGTCTCTTTGCCGGCTGAGCAGTTGGCTGAGAAGCTGCGAGGAGAAGAGATTGGTTTCCCTAGCCTCTTTTTCTCCCCAGTCCGATGAGCGATGGAGGAGACCTTCCCTGCGCCTAGACACGTTGGCACACTTGCAACCACTTTTTAATTAAAAAAAAAAGAAAGAAAGAAAGAAAAGAAAAGAAAATGTATTTGCCAGTAGAGAAAAAACTTTCTGAAAGTTGTGAATGTGTTCATAAATTTGTCAATCTAAAGCATGCTATAAGTGGGATGGGGGTGCCACATGTTTAAAAAAATATTAAAAATCCTCCTTGTTTATGCCAGAGCCATGACCTTTATTGTAAAAATGAAGTATAGGTATATTTTCTTCTGTGTAAAACTAGCCCTTTTCCACGGAGGACAAAGTGCCATTTTTAACTCAGTACCTGTAAACACTGATCGTTTCCTTGGGTAAGAACTGGCTATTTTCCCGAAGGAAATGGTTAATCAATCGAGTCACAAAAGGCCCTTGGCACACAACCATTTTTTGTCTAAAACATATTTTTTCAGAGCACCCCTTCCCATCTTTCCCACTTTCCTTGAAAACTGAATGCATTGCAGCTTGCAGAAACAGCAAGGAGCCTGTCTTTCCAAGCGAAGCTAAAAATATACAAGCCCTCTGGCTTGTGGCCTTTTATCATTTAGGATGGCTTCAGCAAATTAAAACTGATAATGGCCCTGTATACCTTGCTCATTCTACTCAGGTTTTTCTTCAGCATTGGAATATCCAACATAAAGCAGGAATATCTTACAATCCAACCGGTCAGAAAATTGTAAAATGGGCTCGCCATATTTTTAAAAATCTTATTAAACTGAAAAAAGGGGGAGTCATGAGTCCTTCCCCCCAAAATTTGATTATGTTAGCCCTGTTTATCTATAATTTTTTAAATTGTGATGAATCGCTTTGTACTCCAATTGAGAAACATTTTCAGAAGAAGTAGCCAAAGTCATCTTATCCTCAGGTTTTATATAGAGATCTGCTGGGAGATGGCTCTTGGCAAGGCCCTGTAGATCATTTAATTTGGGCAATAGGGTGTGCCTGTTTCCATCCCTGCAGGTCCTGCCTGGCTGCCAGGCAAAAGAGTAAAGCCTTATCGTGAGTGGGACAGACACCAAGCTCTGCTACCTGGAGCTGAGAATCAATCAACTGACAGACCAGATAGCCCAGCTGACCCTGAACAACCAGAAGGAAAACGGACATTTATACCGTCACTCACAGGCCTGGGTCTGCCAACGGAGGAGGATGGAGCCTGCCCCAATGACAGGGGCCAAGGCTCAGGCACCTCCTGCAGAGAGCAACAACCCTTCGATGTCCCATAAAGTCCAATGGTTGAACCCTAAAAACTGTTTCAATGGATTGAACTTACAAGTTTGGGTCCTAGCATCCCTTGGATCCCCCCTTTGTCTTAATCCTTATTTGTGCTTCATGATATATATAAAGGTTGTTCTCTTAAGATTGCATTCAGGAACAACAAATAGTAGCTTTCACAGGTTTAACAGCTACAATAGCATTTACAAACAAAAAAGCTGGGAGATTAGATGTTGGGAACTGCCCCGCCTGGCCTCAGGCTGTAGCACCCCATGGCTGGGCTGAGTAAGAGCCCAAGGGACCCACTTCTTCTGGGTCTGTTCTGCCAAGAGGACCTGAGCCGCTGAGGAGACAAAACTTATCTCCCTGGCAGGAGCACTGCTTCTGCTTCATCCATATCAGGCCTCCAGTGCTTGGTCAGTTAGCCAATGACAGGTAAGATTCCCTCAAGGGAGGGGTCACCTAACACAGGCATGACCCCATGGATGGCCCTCAAGGAAGGACTCGGGGCCACAGCAAAAAGAGAGCAATTGACCCTTGCCCCCCGGCTATCCGGACATAGCCTGAGTCCTCATTCTGTCTGCAAGTCTCAACATAAGCCTGAAACAATGCCGGAGGTGAGTGCAGCCCTGTGCTGGAAAGGGCAGGTTCCCCAGGGAAATCAGGCCTAAGAAAGAAAGCATAAAATCCTATGAAACCTACTTTGCTGATACCCTCAATTTAAATGATAAGGGTCCAAACCCGAAATAAGTTTGTTTCCCCCAAATTTTATGGACCTTTAGCTGTTTGACCCTGACTCAGAATAGGCCCTCAGAGTTCTTTGAATGTTAACTATTTGACCATTACTGCCTAACAATGATTGTTTGGGCTTAATCTGAGAATGTGGGTCTTTGGAACCACTGGTAGTTTACTGATTATAATAATGTTCTGTGTATTTTGATATATTTGCAAATTATTTTTCCAGGGTCGTGTGGGAGACCAGCAAGCAGCAAGCTTTGTGGGATCATACCAGTTCTATTAAAACAAAAAGGGGGAGATGTGGCAGACCCTTCTGTGTGACATGGGCCCAGCTCTCACTCGGAGATGCACAGGACCCACGCCCACAGATAGGTTCTCTTGTGGGTAATCAGATTTGCAATATACCTAAGCTACTTTTTGCTAAAACTCCCTCACCCTGCAAATGCTTATTGTAACTTCCTAAAATCCAAGCTAATCCTTGCAGGGACCAGTGTAACCAGCTCAACCACTTTTGCCTTTTCATTTGCTAATATCCTTCTGTGATGTGATTAGGGGCATTGGCTCCTTTTGTTGTAACTGGGGATAGTGAGTGAGGACCATCTTGTAACATGAGGAGAAATAGAATAAAGGCCTGTCATGGCGGAGGCCACAGCTTTTGCTCCCCTTGAGAGAAAAGCCATGCTGTCGTCCTTTTTCCTCCACTGGACTCAGTAGTCTGTGTGTATGTTTTTATTTCATCCATAATGACGTGGACACTGCTAGCTGGTGTCCACATCAATTGTTTTCTTAGTTTCTATTTCTGATAGTTTATTATTGGGGCATTGACTTTTGAATATTAATATTGTATTCTGCTACTTTTCCAAGTTTATTTATTAGCTCTAATAGTTTTTTGGTGGAGTGTTTAGGGTTTTCTATGTACACTATCATGTCATCTGTGAATAACTAACTTTACTTCCTCCTTTCCAATTTGGATTCCTGTTGTTTCTTCTTCTTGTTTGATTGCTATGGCTAGGGCTTCCAATACTGTGTTGAATAAGAGTGGTAAAAGTGGACATTCCTGTGTTTTTCCAGATCTTTAGAAAAACACTTTTAGTTTTTGTTCATTGAGTATGATGTTGGTTGTAGTTTCATATACGGCCTTTATTATGTTGAAATATGATCCATTTGTTCCCCTTTTACTGAGAGTTTTTATTATAAATGGGTTCTAGATTTTATCAAATGCTTTCTTAGCACCTATTGATATGATATGTGATTTTTATTTTCATTATGTTTATGTGATGTACCACATTTGTTGATTTGTGAATATTGTACCAACCTTGCATCACTGGAATAAATCCCACTTGACTATGGTTTGTGATGTTATTAATGTATTACTGGACCCAGTTTGCTAATATTCTGTTGAACATTTTAGTATCTATGTTCATCACGGATATTGATCTATAATTTTTTTGTAGTGTCTATATCAGGTTTTGAATTAGGATAATGCTGGCTTTATAAAAAGAGCTTCGAATTCTTTCCTCCTCTTGAGTTTTTTTGGAATAGTTTGAGGAGGATAAGTATTAGTTCTTTTTTGAGTGCTTGGTAAAATTTGCCTATGAAGCCATCTGGTCCAGGACTTTTGTTTGCTGAGATTTTTTTATTACTGCTTCAATTTTATTAGTTGTAGTTAGTCTATTCAGGTTTTTTGTTCTTCCTGATTGAGTTTTGGAAAATTGTACATTTTTAGGAATTTATCCAATTTGTTGATTATCATTTTTCATATTTTTACTTATAATCATTTATATATCTATGATGTCAGTTGTTACTTTGCCTCTTCTTTTACTTCTGATTTTATTTATTTTGGTCCTCTCTCTTTTTTTTCTTGATGATTCTAGTTAAAAGTTCATCAATATTGTTTACCTTTTCAAAGAATCAGCTCTTAGTTTCCTTGATCTTTTGTATTTTTTTAGTCTCTCTGTTATTTATTTCCACTCTGATCTTTATTACGTTCTTTCTTCTTGGCTTTGTTTGTTGTCTTTTTTCTTGTTCTTCTAGGTGTAGAATTAGGTTGTTTATCTGAGAATTTTCTTGTTTCTTGACATAGGCCTGTAATGCTATGAACTTTCCTCTCAGAAGTGCTTTAGCTATGTCCCATAGATTTCGGGTTTTTGTGTGTTCATTTTCATTTGTTTCAGGTGCATTTTGATTTCTTCCTTGATCTCATTGGTAACCCATTTATTATTTAATAATATGTTATTCAGCTTCCCTGTGTTTGATTGTTTCAGATTTTTTAAATTGTAGTTTATTTAGTTTCATGCCATTGTGTTCTGAGAAGATGCTTGGTATAATTTCAATCTTCTTGAATTTGTTAAGACTTATTTTGTGTCTTAAAAGGTGGTCTATCTTTGAGAATGTTCCATGTGTACTTGAGAAGAATGTTTATTCTGCTGCTAAGAATAAAATGTTATGTAAATATTAGTTAAATCCATCTGATGTTTTGTGCCATTTAAGGACAGTTTTCTTGTTAATTTTTAAAAAGATTTTATTTATTCATTTTCAGAGAGAGGGGAAGAGAAGGAGAGAAATATTAATGTGTGGTTTCCTCTCATGTGCCCCATACTGGGGACCTGGCCCACATCCCAGGCATATGCCCTGAGTGGGAATCGAACCAGTGACCCTTTGGTTCACAGCCCACACTCAGTCCACTGAGCTACACCAGCCAGGGCTTCTTGTTAATTTTTTTGTCTGCATGATCTATACATTGATAACAGTGGTATGTTAAAATCTCCTGCTATGATTGTATTGCTGTTGATCTCTCCCTTAAAGTCAGTCTTCCAATCTTTTCTTTATGTATTTATGTGTTCCTACATCGAGTGTATATACATTTACAAGGGTTATAACTTCTTTTTGGGTTAGTATTACTTAGTGACCTTCCTTGTGTCTTATAATGGCCTTTGTTTTGAAGTCTGTTTTGTCAGATATAAGTATTGTTATCACAGCTTTTTAAAATTTCCATTTGCATGAATAATTTTTTTCATTTCTTCACTTTTAGCCTCATTCTTTTGTTTTTTAATATATTTTATTGATTATGCTATTACAATTGTCCCATTTCTCCCCATCATTCCCCTCCACCCTGCACACCCTCTCCCACCCACATTCCCCCCTTTAGTTCATGTCCATGGGTCATAACTTCTTTAGCTTCTACATTTCCCACACTATTCTTGCCCTCCCCCTGTCTATTTTCTACCTACCACCTATGCTACGTATTCTCTGTACCTTTGCCCTTCTCTCCTCCTCCCACTCCCCTGTTGCTAACCCTCCATATGATCTCCATTCTGTGGTTCTGTTCCTGTTCTAGCTGTTTGCTTAGTTTGCTTTTGTTTTAGGTGGGGTTCTTAATATCTGTGAGTTTGCTGTCTTTTCATGTAACAGAGTTTACTGTTAATATTTTTTTTTTTAAGTATTAGGACTTCAAACACTTTCTGACATTTTAAACTAGCTTTTTTTTAAAATTTATTATTTATTTATCCTTTAGAGGGGAAGGGTAGGAGAGAAAGAGAGGGAGAGAAATATCAATGTACGGTTGCCTCTCGTGTGTCCCCTGCCGGGAACTGGCCTGCAACCCAGGCATGTGCCCTGACTGGGAATCGAACCGCGATCCTCTGGTTCGCAGGCCCGCGCTCAATCCACTGAGCTACACCAGCCAGGGCTACTGTTAATATTTTTTATCTTCGTTTTCTTAGATAAGTCCCTTTAACATTTCATATAATAAGGGCTTGGTGATGATGAACTCCTTGAACTTGACCTTCTCTGGGAAGCACTTTATCTGCCCTTCCATTCTAAATGACAGCTTCACTGGATAGAGCAATTTTGGATGTAGGTCCCTGCCTTTCAAGACTTCAAATATTTCTTTCCAACCCCTTCTTGCCTGGAAGGTCTCTTTTGAGAAATCAGCTGACAGTCTGATGGGAACTCCTTTGTATGTGACTGTCCCCTTATCCCATGCTGCTCCTAGAATTCTCTCCTTCATTTTAATCTTGGTAATGTAATTACGATGTGCCTTGGTGTGTTCCTCCTTGGGTCCAACTTCTTTGGGACTCTCTGAGCATCCTGGACTTCCTGGTAGTCTATTTCCTTTGCCAGATTGGGGAAGTTCTCCTTTATTATTTGTTCAAATAAGTTTTCCACTTGTTGCTCTTCTTCTTCTCCTTCTGGTACCCCTACAATTCGGATGTTGGGACGTTTAACGATGTCCCGGAGGTTCCTAAGCCTCTCCTCATTTTTTTGAATTCTTATTTCTTCCTTGTTTTCTGTATGGTTGTTTGTTTCTTCCTTCTGGTCCACTCCATTGATTTGAGTCTCGTTTTCCTTCCATCTCTATCGGTTCCCCATGAGTCTTCCTTCATTTCACGTATTGTAGCCTGCATTTTTTTTTTCATCTAATTTGTGAGGAAAATCAACCAATTCTGTGAGCATCCTGATCACCAGTGCTTTGAACTGTGCATCTGATAGGTTGGCTATCTCTTCATGGCTTAGAGGAATTGACTTTGAAGCTTTGATTTGTTCTCCGGTTTGAGCCATTTTTGATGGTTTTTGTTTTGTTTTGTTTTGGTTTTGGTCTGGTCACGGCTGTTAGGTATGAGGGGTGGAGCCTTAGGTGTTCCCCTGTGCGGAGCAGCCAAGTCACTGAGTTGTGACGCTGTTTGTGGGGGCAGGGTCTGAGAGGAAACAATGGTGCCTGCTCCACTTTCCCCTGGATTCCAGTCCCCTCTGCCGCTTCCCCTTCACCTGGATTGTCCGCGCAGGAATGTGGGACCACCTGGTCAGCCAGCCACCCTGTGCGGCCTCACTGGGTCTGCACAGTTGCCACCCTGTGCCCAGGGTCCGCCAGCTGCCGCCTGTGGGCCCAGAGTCCTCCAGCTGCCACCAGTGCACCTGGGAACTGCCCGCCGTTGCTGTCTGCATTCCTGGGTCTGCACCTCCACTTTTTCCTGCCTCGACTCCGCCCCTCTTACCAGTCTGGATGAATGGTTGTTGGATGACTGTGCAGTTCAATTTTCTATCAGTTCTGGTTGTTTTCTTGTTTCTAAATATTTGTTGTCCTTAATTTTGGTTGTGGTAGGAGGCACAGTGTGTCCACCTACGCCTCCATCTTGGCCGGAAGTCCTCATTCTTTTGTTTTGAGGTAGGTCTCTTGTAGACAGCATATTCATAGGTCATGTTTTTTATCCATTCAGCTACCCTATGTCTTTTGAGTGGAGGACTTTAATCCATTTACATTTTAGGTTATCATTGACAGGTACTCATTTATTGCCATTTTTTTCATAAAGAAAGTACCTATGTTCCTATAGCAGGAGTTATAGTTCAGGCTGGCTGACTGTGACATCACGGCATGCAAGCTGCTGTGTGGGTGTTGACCACCCCCCAAAATAGAAAGAAAAAACAATATCTATAATACAAGTAGTAGTATATATAAAACATATATAAAAATAAAGATATAAAAAAATTAAAGAGGGAGAAAAGAATGCAAAAAGCAAAAAGGAAAAGAACTAATAAGAATATAAAAATAAAACATAAAAGAATAAGAAAAGAAATAGGAAAAAACAGAAAAGAAAAAATTGAAAAAGAGAAAAAAGAGAAGCAGAAAAATTAAAAAAGAAGAAAACGGAATTCTCCTTTGCAGAGTTTGGTGCCTGCTGTGATCTCCCTTAGGATATGTTATTTGTGAAGTTTGTTAGATCTTGCTCTGATGTTTTCTGACACTGGCCAATTGGTGTGTTGATTCTGGACCCCTTGGGAGGGACTCTGGTTTAGGCCAATATCAGATGCACTACTTGTGCCTTGGCCTCCACAACTTGCTTGAAGCTACAAGCGATGCACAGTTGTGGCTGCCTTTGCTAGACTTGGCTGCACTTGGGAAAGACCAAGATGTGCTTCAAGGCCAGCGTTTACCAGCCCTGGGTCTGAGTGTGGGCCAGCAAACATCCCAAGGTACCCTAGGATCTACCCCTGTATGCCTGCACCCCCCAGCTGCCTACCAGGTTTAGTCACTGAAAGCTTTTGGCAGATTCAAGAGGATGGTGCTAATGGGTCTCAGATGAAGGAGAGGTATTGTTCAGGCTTCAGGGAAGATGGTGGATATAGCCCCCACTCTAGAGCTACTGAGTCTGTCTGGGATTTTTCCCTGACTTGGGCAGAGTAGAGCCCCTACTAACCAGGGAGGTGGGGCCTCCAGAGCCCAGAGGCTGGGTCTGCCAGAGGCCAGGAGTATGTTTCTATTGGATCTCCTGTGAGGGAAAGTACCTGTCAGGTTCACAGGAAAGTGAGGTGAATGACCCCACCCTACAACCAGTTACTAATTTCCTCTGAGTCTGTCCAGACTGCTTTGCCTCAGCGTATACCACTGGCTTCTTAGCTGGACTTGAGAAATAATGGTAAGGTGAAAAAAATTCCTAAGGGTGAGATAATTTCCTTCCTCCAGGCTGATGCCTTCTGTTGCTCCACTCAGGAAAGAACTCTACTGCAGTACCTGAGATTTAACTCAGGACCAGGATCCTGGTGGCTGTCTCTCCACTTCTCTCCCCAGAGCCACAAGCCCACGCTATCCTCAGGCAATTCCAGCCCGCACTGCCCTCCCTGTGCTGGAGCCCAGGGTGAGTGGCTACAAATGCAATTTTGCATGTTATACCCTTTAGACAGTGTCTGTGTCTCCAGTGGACTCTGCCTCTCCTTAGCAGACACGACCCTCCCCCCCCCGCCTCGCCCCCACTGCTTTTCACAGCCCAGAGCTATGTTGGTGTCTTTTCCTGACCCTGGTGGTCTGGGCTGGGGATCCTGGCCTAAGGTTTAGGTGCCGTGCCTCTCAGGAAACTGGCAGCTGAGATATCCCTCCAGAACCTCAATTGTGTCCATGGGAGCAGGGTCTATGAGTCTCAATGTGGCTTCTTTTGCAGCTCTTTGCTTATAAATCTCTGCAGCCAGTTTTTTTATTATATTTTATTGATTATGCTATTACATTTGTCCCAATTTTTCTCCCTTTGTCTTCCTCCACTAGGTATTACCCTTCTGTCCAGCAACCACTACCCCCCTTAGTTCATATCCATGGGTTATGTATGTAAGTTCTTTGGTTTCTACTTTTCCTATGCTCTTCTTAACTCCCCTATTCTGTTCTCACCAGTTATGCTTCTTAATCCCTGCACTATTTCCCCCCTTTCTCCCCCTTCCCCCTCCCAGCCGATAACCCTCCAAATGATCTCTGTATCTATGATTCTGTTCCTGTTCTATTTGTTTGCTTAGTTTTTTCTATTATTTTTTTAATTTTTTAAAAAGATTCAGTTGTTGATAGTTGTGAATTTGTTGCCTTTTTAATGTTCATGGTTTTGATCTTCTTCTTTTTCTTAAATAAGTCCCTTTAACATTTCCTGTAATAATAGGTTGGTAGTGATGAACTCCTTTAGCTTTACTTTATCTGGGAAGCACTTGATCTGCCCCCCATTCTAAATGATAGCTTTGCTGGAGAGAGTAATCTAGGTTGTAGGTCCTTGCTTTTCATCATTTTGACTACTTCTTGCCTGTCCCTTCTTGTCTGCAAAGTTTCTGTTGAGAAATAAGCCTACAGTCTTATGGGAACTCCTTTGTAGGTAATTCTCTGCTTTTCTCTTGCTGCTTTTGAAACCGGAAAAACTGGCTTTTGTGTTGCTTGTCACTACCAGAACCAATAAGGAGAGACAGGGATTGAATCTTATGGGTGTTTCATTCAGATCGCTGGTGATCTGAGAAGATGGTGGGTTATGTACCCTAACAGACCATCTTAAATTCCATTTTAAACCTTTTTATAAGGAAAAGAAAAGTGTAGGTAAGGGGTTTGTAATTCAGGAAAAAAGTTTATCAGATAAAAGCTGCAGCATTCTTTAGTCTGTGTCTTGGTTTACGGAAGTCTCACCCTGAAGTGCAATGGCTCAGATATTATGTTGATTGCTAGCAGTCCTCCTGGGGCACAAAGGTGGAACTGTTTATGATCTCCTGGAGTCAAGGTACGTCATACCTTCAGTTCCTGGAACAAAGGCTTTTTATATGCATTGATTTCTAAGCTTATTAGCTGTTACCTAAACTAAAATTTTCCAATTCTTGCGTTTCCCCTTACTTTTAAGATTCTCTCTTTATCTTTAACCTTTGGCATTTTAATTATGATGTGTCTAGGTGTGTTCCTCCTTGGGTCCAACTTGTCTGGGACTCTACACTTCCTGGACTTGTATATCTCTTTCCTTCACCAAATTTGGGAAGTTTCCTTTCATTTTTTAAAAAATAAAATTTCAATGTTCAGCTCTTCTGATTCTTCTTCTGGCATCTCTATGATTTGGGTATCAGCATGTTTGGAGATGTCCCAGAGGTTCCTAAGCCTACCCTTCCTTTTTTTTTTTTTTTTTTAATTCTTGTTTCTTTTTCTTCTGGTTGAATGTTTATTCCTTCCTTAATTTCCAAATTATTGGTTTGAATGCTAGCTTCCTTCCCTTCTCTGTTGGTTTCCTGTGGATTATTCTTTATTTCACTTAGTATTACCTTCATTTCTTCCTTTATTTTTTGCCATACTCAAGGAGCTCTCTGAGCATCCTGATAACCAGTGTTTTGAACTCTGCACCTGATAGGTTCAGCCAGTTTTCATTTGGTAATTCAAGTTAATTTTTCCTCGATTTAGTTGAATTTTCAGTCTGGTTCTGAAGGGAGGTGGATGCAACATCTACCGGTTCCACTGCCATCTTGAAAGTATGTTTCCCTTTTCTTTCTTATTTCTTCATTGCCATTCCACATTTTTCTCTCTCCACCTTCCAGGGACCAATTTTAATATGTGATAGATGTCCTTAATTATGTATGCAGGTTTGGGATGTGCATATGTTTATCACATTCCTTGCTCCTGAGAGCTGCATAATATTCCATAACATGTACCTCCCACATTTTATTGTCCATTCCCTTTATGGTGAACACCTAGATTGCTTCCAACTCCCCTTTACCACATACAACTCTGTGACAAATTTTTTTGTGCATGTCTCTTTACAAAACTGCTTGAGGCTTTCTCTTGGATGTATGCTTAAGAAAGGAGTTTCAGTATCAATATACAAGGTCTGTCCAGAAGGTATCCAGACATGTAATATGAAAAATAGAGACATTTATTGAAGAAGATACAAGATACAAGAAACATTGTACATAGGACAATGACATCTTGGTTTCCTTGAAAGTAGGCACCTTGGGACTTCATACAGTTCTCCCAATTTCCATCAGCTGCTCTGTTGTATTTTCATGAATCTTATTATGGCCTGAAATCTCTTCCCTTTCAAAGGTAATTTTAGTTTTGTGAAAAGCCATAGGTCAAAGAAAAGTAGAAAATATGTTTATTTGATCACTCAAAATGTGAAGGGGAGAAACTAAGTTAGCAAACTTATCTACTTTCTTCTTTGTGAATGTGCAAAATGCAAATGCAGTGAGCCCAAAATAGTTGACTCAATCACTTCTGTTCTTGCATCAGGGAAAATAATTTTTTTTAAAAACAAGGGATTTATATTAGAATCCCAGAAAAACATAGGCCAACTATTTTAATTTTTCTTGCTCCATAAAGGACTTTTTTTTTTCCTAAAAAAAGTCCCTTTTCTCCCATGGGTTACATATGTCTCTTGTAAGGTCCTCCATTCCTTCATGGTCTCTCATAAGGGACTCTGGTCTCTTCATAGGGACTATGTGATAGCAGTCAGGACAAAGAAAAGAATACACCTAAGGGGTTATGTGTGTCTTTCCCTGTGCTGCTGTTTTCCTTGGCCTTACTTTCCTTGTGTTAGCCAATGACCACTACCTACCAGTGCTGGCTCTGATTTCTCTTCTGGATGGTCACTACTGACTTTGTTGATTCTACAACAGTGCTGCAATGTCACAGCTCCTCCAGTTCCCATCCTGCTAGAGGTTCCTGTGCCATACAGTTGCTCATCAATAAGATCTGCACTTCTCTCCACTCATCCAATGGGGATGAACATTTCCCCATGAAGTGTCACATCTTTTAGTCCAACTTAGATGGTGCAACATCTAAGCAATTTTATCTCTTTTGGTCCCTTGTTTGTAAAAGATCTAGTTCCTTTTGTCTATGGTAAAATTTCCCTAGAGAATTAGTCTGGGTGAGGGATATTTGCCTTATAACTTCCTGTGATATAACTTGAGCTTTCCTTATGCTTGTCAACAATGTTAAGGGAAGTCTTCATCTTTTAGTGTAGGTTTTAAACCTAGGTATCTAAGAACCTTACACTCAGTTTCCATCTATCACTAAGGCAGTTTATCCTAATGAATGAAATGGTCTGTCTTGACATCTCTGGGTTTCCATAAAAATATGTAAATCAGATCCCACTACAACTTCTGATAAAGGAAGTGAAGTCCAATGGGAACCAGATGTTTATTGTTATGTAAGGTTCACTAGTTCTATAACAAATAAGCCTTTACATTTTAGTGGTAGAAGTTTCTTTCTTCCTTTTGTAAAGTCCAAGACAGTTGTTACAGGTTGCTTTGCTTCAGGTGTGATTTGAGACTTAGACTTCACTTCTGAGTGTCCATCATTTTCAACATGCGGCTTCCAAAGTCACCATATTTATCCATATCGAACTGTCAGAGAAGAAAGAGAAACTGTGAAGAAAATAAACCCTTTTTCTTAACCATGTCTCCCTGGGAGTAGCATACCTAAACATGCTCTTATTCCTTCCTCTTTAGAGCTGAGCTGCTGCTTCACAGCTAAAACTGTTTTCTGAGGAAGGGAATTAGAGATCTTTGGAGAGCAGCTAGCCATCTTCACCACACATCAGATGAGTCAGCTTTTCATGGTTCTGGATTTTTCCTCAGTGGTAGTGTATCCTACACCCACGTATAGAGTATGTAGATGATACTAGAGGTGACCTAGAGTTGCAAAATGGCAGGACAGATATGGTATTGGGTAGCCAGAATTGCCTACTTGACATTTCCACTTGGACTCTTATTTCAAAGACATGTCAAATTTAATGTGTCCCATAGCTACCAGCTCTCTCCTCTCCTCATCATGACCATGTTAGTATACAGCACCATCAGCCAGCCCTCCAGGGCCCAGGGCCCAGGGCCCAAGCGAGAGTCCTAGAGATCACCCTTGATTTCTTTTCCTCTCACAGATTTTCAACTTAATCTAATCTTCTAATCTGCTGATTCTACTTCCAAAATATATTTCAAATATTTTTCCATCTCTTCTGCCATTTCTGTAATCCTATCTACCATTATCTCTGATCTGGAATAACTATAATAGCCTCTTAACTGTTCTCTGTGTTTCTACTCTAGCCCTTTTTAATTCATTTTCCACTGGAAAGACCAAGAAATATTTTTTAAATGCAAATTTCTTCACACTATTTTTTCATGTAGGAAAAAACTTTATTAAGTCATGGAGCTGTTATACTTTGTAAAACATCTATACAGAATACCCAGACATTTTAAAATATCTTAGGAAGGTGGCACATCTTTAATAAGCAAGTTTCACTTTTGTAATGTTCTCTGCCCCTGTACTCAATATTTAGCTATAAAATATTTATCTTGTTTGATGTATCTGTATCACAGTCACCTTTCAAAGTTTTTGTTGCAAAAACACATTTCTTAATAATTTAAAAAAAATGCACAATGAAAAGATTTGATTAGACATTTATAGGACTTGAAATGCTTCCAAACATTACATGATAATAAGGTTACAAGAAGGGTGGTGACATCTTTCAACTCATTTTGTTATTTCTTTTCTTTTTCAAGCATTAATCTCTGAAGTCTCAAGTCTTATTCTTTAAATGTATTGGGTCCCCTTTTATCCCTGCTTCTCTAATGTCAATGTTGTAACAATTTGAATTCTATCATCTGAAAAAAAGAAAAAAGTTATTAACTTAAAGGGGACATTTATTGAGGTTTAGCATTACAACCCAAACCACAGCACAATATCAGTCACATACAGATGGCACATTACACTGAAGTTGGTCCATGTTTTTCCCACAATGTAGGAGAAAGTCAGACTCCTAAGACCAAGGGCTCACAGGATGACATGCTTGCTTTTCGGTGGCTTTGGGCATTGACATCTGGGATTTCTTCTGGGGAGATTGGAGGCAGGTTGAAGGCTCCTTCTCATGTATGGTTCAGGTACATTTGAACAGCTTCTGCATATTGACATCTATTTTGGTGGAGTTCTCCATAATGGCACAATTCCACTCCAATGCATAGGCAGAGCCATCCCTCATGGTCAGTTCTGGTGGTGGCTGTCATTGCATTTGTGGCCCACCAGCACCATAGGGTACTTATGCAGATTGTTCTCTTGGATCCTGCAGATCAGCTCATAATCTGCTTAAAACCTCTAATAACTTTCCACTGCACCTAGAACAAATTCCAAATACCATAATATGGTTTATAAGATCTTGCATGATCAGAATCCTATCTAACTCCCCAACTTCATTTGGAGTCACTTTCTTGCTTGCTCCTGCGACACTGGCATTTCTTCAAATACACCCTACCATTTCCTATCTCAGGCCCTATATATCTGTTTTTCCTTCTTGTTCCTCATACCTTTCTGAATTTAAGCCACTCTCTCAGAGAGCATTTCCAGGACCTCACAATCAGGAGTGTGCCCCCTATTATTTTGTCTTTGTACCCTTAGTAGATCTCAATTAGCAATTTGTTATTTTGTAATTGTATACTTATTTGTCTATTTATTTATTTAATATGTCTCTTCTATTAACTGAAAATTCCATGAAGGCTGAGATCATGTCTGTTGTCTTCCTTAGTGATTGCCTAGCATTTGGCACTTAATAAGTGCTCAAAATATATTTTTGGAAGAATAAGTGAATGAGTGGATTACAAGGAACTCTCAAAATACCTAATTTAGAGTTAAATGAAGAATTGTGTAACTGTAACAGATTGAGTAGGGAAAAAAAGATTGAGATACCAGAGAGTCTGGTGATAGTTATGGTGAAGGAATTAATCAAAAAACACTTGTGCGAAACACAGGGACATAGACAACAATCTATGGGGTGGAGAGAGGGTGAGGTTGGGTGAGGGAGAAGGGGAGAAACAAAACAAAACAAACAAACAAACAAAAAAGAGTTTGTTCAGTGGTTGGGATAATGGAAAATTGTTGGGAACCACACTGCCTGGTTTCAGGAGCTATAGCCCCCTATGGCTGGGGCTGAGTGAGTGACCTTCGGACCATAAGCCACTAAGGAGACAAGGCTTATCTCCCTGGCAAGAGTGCCACTTCTGCTCCTTTTACTTCATCCTTAACTGGCCCCCAGTGCTTGATCGGTTAGCCAATGACGTAAGATTCCCCAAGGGGGAACAACCCAAGACAGGCAGATCACGTGCAGGCCCCAAGGAAGGACTTGGGGGGCTACGCAAAAGGGGGTGATGGCCCCTGGCCCCTCAGCTATCCTGACATAGTCTGAGTCCTTATTCTGTCTGTGAGAAGTCTCTTAATCTCTTGGCTGCCTTACTTCTCCTGCCTGACTTAAGCCTGAAACAATTACAGAGGGCAGTGTAGCCCTGTGCTAGAAAGGGTGGGTTCCCCCGGGGCGATCAGGCCTACAAAAGAATACATAAAATCCTGTGAAACCTGCTTTGCTAAGAATGCTCTCAATTTTCTGATAAGGGTCAGAGCAGCAGGAAATGAGTTTGTTTCCCAAAGTTTTGTAGCCCTTTAGCTAACAGACCCTGACTCAGAATAAGCCCCCAAAGTTCTTTGTATGTTATCTATTGTTTGATCCTTACTGCCTGACAATGATTAATGAGCTTTACCTGTATTCCTGTGCAAATTCAACCCAATAAAAGTCTGTCAGGGCAAGGGCATGGGGCGCTCTCCTCTTGAGAGAGTATCCATGCCGTCCCTTTTCCTCCACAGGACTTGGTAGTCCGTGTGAATTTGTCTTATATCTCATCCACAATGGTGGTCTCCATGAGCCAGGGTCCACATCAGAGAATGTGTGGGTAAAGATAAAAAAGCAGCAAGGAAATGCTTTAATAGTAGAATATGGAGATGGAGTTCAGGAGTTTTGAGATAATTATGGTCAGAGCGTGGAAATGTTGGTGCAAAGTGCAGAGTTGAGGGAGGTCAGCTGAGCTGCAGAACCCAGAATGAAACATAAAGGTGACAAAGAGGTCAATACAGTGGATACAAATAAACCCATCCCACAGAAGATATTTCAAAAGGGTTAATCTGTGAAATGAATGTTAATAGCAGTAATCTAGATAGAGAAGAAAAATGGGAGAGCAAATGTCATCAATAAAAGACATGTACAGTGTATTTACATTCTGGAGGTGAGTTAATGTGAAGATTAAGAGTTGTAAAGATTTTATAAAAGTAAATTGAAGGGTTGACAGACACAACAGGATAGATTTTTTTTTCCATCATAAACAAGTGGGAGTGGAAGGTGGGGATTTCACAGGAAAGGCAGTTGGACCTGAATGTCATCAAGATAATAGGTTTCTGTAAAGATAAGAGGAAACGAAAATGAACCTGTTCAACAAGTCCTACAAAGCCTGATGATAGAGATCAGGGTTGACATCACCTACATTGTTTTGAAGGAAAAGCAGGGATGATAGTTTGGTTTGTTTGTTTTTGTTTTTTTAAGTGGTAGGAGTAAATATCAGGGATGAAAGAAACTGAAGACTTAAGTAGGAGCCTGAGAACAAAATTTGGTACTAGGGCAGGGAAGAAATCAGAGTAGAATCCTTTTGGTTAAGGGAGTTGGAGGTAGGTGTGACAGGAAGATCCTGAGTTCATAAATTTATTCATGTAGGCATAGTTTATTCCAAATAAACAATCCTGAATTTGATTAGGTGGTCAATAGAGCCGTTTCCTTTTCCAATGAAAGTCAAACACTTTGTTTTTGTCTGAATTCATATTATGAGCTCCATGGGATCAATAGGTCAGACACCCACATCTGTTTTTCTTCAGGCTTCAGAGGCCAGACATGAGAAATGTCGCCTTTTATTTCAGCTCATTCACCATTGTTTTCAGAGAGGAAGTTCTTGCCATAATTCAGCAGGTTCCTTTCCCTACTCATTAGCTTCATGACATTTGTCATTTTGTTAGAGTGGCTGAACTTAGAATAACAAATACACACTCTTTATAATGACCAACTATCACACCCTCTGTTTTGGAAACTCAAGTTTGCCCATTGCAAGCCCAGCTTCTCTTGATACCACATGTTTTCTGCAAAGACTTATCCAACCTTATCAAATAAATTCAGGATTCTATGTAGGTTTGGGCAAGCTGATCTCACAAGAAAAGAGAAAAGAAAAGACTTCAGTGATGGAAATCTTATACAAATAGATCAGTAGTAGTCATTTTACATAAAAAAAAAATAGAGGTGGAAAAGTTACCTAGCTTCTTTGCTTTAGTAAGCACTCTAATAACATAAGCCCACTTGATGAGCTACTGGCTAAGGAAAAACTTTGTAATTTCCAGTGTGAAATTGGGGGTAGGGGTAGTTTATTCTGATTTTCTAGAGCTGCAACCATGTCCTCACCTATTTTCATTGTATGTACCTGGGAATGGTGTGTTAATTAATTATTTGTATATTTTACACTATCAACCTTCTGAAGTACAAAGGCATCTTCTGGTATATGGGTGTGGGGAAACCCCACACAAAGAGGGGTTTCTCATGGCATCCATCACTTGACTAAAATATGTGTTTCTCTGGTCAGAACAAAGAAGGAAGTCCTGTTGGTGCTGGTACAGAGGGGAAGGGGGAACTCTAGGGGTTAAGTAGAAATCTGCCTTTGTTGATCTTGACCTCAATGTAGCCAAGATGTTTAGAAGGAGATGCAGAATGTTCAGATGATTTCCTCCATAGGAAGCTGAGCCAAAACTTTGAAAGTCAGAACAGAGGTATGATGTTTAGGATGTGCTATCCTAAAATATGGCACCTTGGCATAATAAATATCTTAACCTAATGGAGTTTGAAAAAACAGTAGAATCAGTAAAGTCACACTGATGATTACCCTCATGTTTGTTCCCTGAAAGCAGTAGATAAATCTCCCATGTGAAAGGTACCCTCCCTGTACCATCCTTATCACCAGAGACAGGGAATTGGGTGTTGAGAGGCTGTATAAACAACCTTGTTACTTTACTCTTTTACTGCCCTAAACTCTTTTCTCTTTTCAGTTCTTCACAAATTTGTTTCATTGTCTAAAAGGTATAAAAGCTTTCTGCTCTGGTCACTTCTTTGGGTCTGCATGCTCTTGTGAAAGCTCCCGTGTACATGTAAAAATTTAATAAAATTTGCATGCTGTTATCCTGTTAATCTTTCTTTATCAGTTTAATTTTTAGATCCAGCCAAGGGCCCTAACAGGATCAGAAAAACTTTTTCCTATCCTGGAGGTAGAATTTGTGTCAGTCTTTTAGGGTTAAATAAAACCATCTCAGATAGGGTATAAAATAGGACAAAGTCCAGAAGCCCTGAATGCACACAGCATGTAGAAAGTTAGAAATTATGTTTTATATGTCACAGAGTTTTCATGTATTTATATGTTTTATGTTCCTTTTCTCTTTTTTTTTTTTCCTGAAGGTATTTTTTATTGTTGTTCAATTACAGTTGTCCCAATTTCCCCCCTATTACTCTCCCTGCCCTACCCACCCCCACCTCCCACATTCAATCCTTCCCCCTCCCCATTGTCTTTGTCCATGGGTCCTTTATACATGTTCCTTGGTGAGCCTTGCTCTTCTTTACCCCATTACTCCTCTCCCTGCTCCTCTCTGGTTACTGTCAGTTTGTTCTTTATTTCCAGGTCTCTGGTCCTATTCAGTGCTCTCTTTTTGTTTTAATTGTTATTTAGAAAAGCTCTTGTGAAAATTCCAACCTGTCTTAGCCATGCTAAGGGGAGAAACAAAGAACTGAGTTTGTGTCCACGTTTTGGCCAAAATTAAAGGGCACAGAGTTCACTATAGCAGTCACTATAAGGTGAAAGAAACAGCCAAATGCGACAGCCTGGAGCAGAAGGTGAATTGAGAGGAACAGAGCCACTTGACTACCTGTTGGGCACATTTGAAGATCGTCTTACAAAATGAAAGCTTAGAAGTGCTACATTTCCTCCTACTGCTAAATTGAGCTGTTCCTTTCCAGGCAAACCCAACTGTTTAAAGTGAAAGTATCATAATTGCAGGACGAGTCATTGCTGACTTTTAGCTGCTTTCATTCCAGGATAGTACATCCATCGTCAAACAGCTGGGGGAGATGACCTCTCCCTTTCAAGAAAAAACAGCACTAAATACTTTGTGCAACAGTATTTGATGAGTAATGTCTGCAACAGACATTTATTATAGTTAGAGCTGGCCTCATTAAAACTCACTGTCAGCAGTTGCTTATTTTAAATAAAAAATACAAATTTTGTGTGTTCATCTAGATTGAGTAATACTTGAATTTCTTCTGTCATTAATAATGTATTTGTGTTAACTGTCATTCTTTTTCCGCATCTTTTAAGAGAATTTCTTGCTCACAGAGAAAATGTTACCAATTTCTATTTGTTTGTAACAGATGTTTTTCTGACTTCAAGAATAATTTTAGTTGACCAGCCAGTTTGTGGTAGAGAAAGCAGTGGATCTGAGGGTGGGATGTGGAACAGGGAGTACATGGGGAAACACCCAGGAAAACTTTACCTAAATTTGGTCTGCTTAGAATTGGTCATAGTTGTTTTTTTAATAATATTTCTTTTCAGGTTGTAAATGGGAATGACCTCAAAATGACATAGAAAGAATAGTATTTAACAAAGCTTTTAATCCCAACTTTAATCATAATTTAGGTAATTTCATATTACTGTTCTAAGTTCCTTCCAATGACACTGTAGTCAAAAAAATAAGTTCTGTTCCCTCCTTCCCTCTGAAGGCTGTTGCCAGGTTGAAGAATGAGAGTGGCAAAATGCAAACTGAGTGACACATGCCTGTTTGATTTCACTGCCATCAGACTTGTGAAGGTTAATAGCCAGAAATACAAAAGCAGTTTGTTAGTGGGACTCCAGAGTGCCAAATGTTGAGGGAATCAATTTAGTCTAATGGGACAGATAGAGGAGAAGAAGGGATGAAGGACTGTTCATTAATTAAGCAAGCATTTAATGAGGACTTAATATAGACGTATTGAAGCAGCTGTTACTAGGAAGTAAAGGAAAAGCTTTACAAGTCCTACTCCCTCTAATAACCCCAAAATCATTTGGGGAGACAAGACGTCAGTAGCAGAATAACTAAGTGGGAGGTCAGAGCTGTTTTGGTTACATATCAGTGCCATGTACAGGAATTTGAGTCAAGAGAGACCATTTTAGTTTCAAGGCTTTGTGGAGAAGGTAGAATTTTGGTCATAAACTTTATACTTACTAATTGCCTCTTTCCCTCAAGCATGCCTAAGTATTTTGAATACTGTAATTTGCAAGATCCCTGTTAGTTCAATTAAGAATGGGCTAGAAGAGACATGGTAACCCTATGGGTCAATAGGGTTGGTGGAAGAGTCAAAGCCCCTATTCACCTATAATTGACAATTTTAGTGATGAAATAGCTGACATGAAATTTCTTTACACTTACTGAGTTCCGCTGATGCTCAATCTCAGAACAAACAGATTTTTTCTTGTGAAGAAGAGTTGGAACAAAGCAAAAGCCTGTACTCATGATTCTGAAAATGTAATTATGTACAGCTGGACCTTTTCCATCTCTGCTTTATCCAGCTCTTCCTGGAGCACAGCCAAAGGCATTTTATGAAACCCAGCAGTGTCTCTTTCCACAGGTATGAATGAAAATCAGACATATCTCTTCATTCTTAACAGGAACTTGTTCTATGTGAAGCTACCAAAAGCCATGTTCTTGAGATATTGGAAAGAAATAAGCAGAACAGTAACATTTTAACTACATGAGATTTCAAAATGTGGTGGGCATAAGGCACAGGGATCCTAAGGATGTAGAGCAATAAAAGAATTAGAAGAAAGAGAATGATTACTTGCCTGAGAGAGAATGCCTATCAAGTGTGTTACCGTTACTCCTAAAACTGACTGCAGGCCATTGCCTCAGAGGCATCTTAGTTCTTACCTGTTTTTTAATCTTCTTTTATCTTTTCTTTGCTCTAATAAATAAAACTACCTCCCAACCTCAGGGAATAACTCAGGTTTGAGTTATTCTGATGGGTCTGATACATCCAGCATAGTACACTTTATAAGCACTTTCCTTTAAGCAACAGATAATAAATGTGTCTCCTCACCTTCATCAGCAACTCATTTTGCTTTCCTGTAATACAGGGTGGGGCAAAAATAGGTTTATAGTTGAGAGTATACATGCAACAGTTTATTCTTTTATTATTATTTATTAATTATTGGGTTATTTTCCATGCAAACAACTATAAACCTACTTTTTCACCACACTGTATTGTTGGCAGGCCCTAGAAACATGGGTGTTCCCAGAACTCACCAGGTTTAGCACAGACTGAGCCACTGTGAGAGGCCTGGTTTAAAGGGACATAGGTGTTTCTAACCAGAATCTGCCCTTCCCGGAGTTTCTCACTTTAAATATTGTAGAAAGGAATTTCTAAGAAACACAGTAAGATATTTACAGCTGAGAGAAAATGTCAACTGAATTAGTGAACTAGAAGGTGTGGCACTTGGTCAGTAGTTTCTTTGTAGCTTAGAATCAATAGTGACCAGATTCTCAGCTTTCATTTTCTGGCGGCAAAACTGCTGATTCCAAAATATAGCTTCATAATGTATTTGTATAGATGCAATACCAGTGTGTGCCTCTTTCTTTAAATTCTTTCCTACAGAGTAATTGTTTCTCCTTACTCATCCTCTTTTTGGATATTGGTACAACTGTTTTGAAGAATTTAAAAAACTAAGCTCTCCCCATTAAATATCCATAAAAGTCACAGATTTTTATTTTTTATTTTTTTGCTGGGAAAGATGTCTTTCCCACAGATTTCCCTCTGGTTTACAAATGACAAAGAATTTGCTCAGCATAATTGTCCTTGGGAGGGCTGGTCACATTCAGAGATTCCAGAGACAGGAAAAGGATGCTATTTCTACTCTGAAATATTTTGTATTTTGGCTCTGCATCAGCTATGTTTAAATTGACAAGAAAATGAATGTTTTAGTGTCTTTAGTATCCATACTTTTGTTCTAGCTCTAATATAATAATGCTTCCAGATTTTGCAAAAAGATTTATTTTCATACCACACACTTAGTTGTAAAATGGAAAGAGATTCCAAAGCAAGTTGGTGCTGATGGCATGTACAAAAGGCTCTGACCTAATGTTTATGTGAATTGCATTTCTCTCCTTTATAAGAGCTGAATGAATTGGGGCATTAACAGTGTGGTGATATTATTATATTCCAGAATTTTATAGTCCTAAATCCACTGATAATGTTTCTTCTCTCTAGAAGACACCCCATCTCAAAAAAAAAAAAAAAAAAAAAAAGTTCACTGCCAAATTTTTCATTTTTTTCAGGAATATTCAGGGGAAGGATTCTATAAACCACAGAATAGCTTATAGGCCTTGATGTATCCAAAGACTTTTTAGATAATAGTAGTGAATAATGACATCTTTATATCTTATATCTTTCAGTGGTCTGTATAGAGGTCATTAACTAAATGCCTTGATTCTGATGTCTCAGGGGATCCTCAAATTCATCATGGCAGTGACTGCACTTGACATGATTGTCTAGTCTCCTGGATACTCACAGATGTGGTTGATTTGAGTCTGTGGCAGAAATTAGAATCCATGTATCAGGTTCAGGTTAACTGAAAACAAGCAAGAAAGGAGAGGGGGGAGGGGGGGAGAGGGGGAGAGGAAGGAAGGAAGGAAGGAAGGAAGGAAGGAAGGAAGGAAGGAAGGAAGAAAGAAAGAAAGAAAGAAAGAAAGAAAGAAAGAAAGAAAGAAAGAAAGAAAGAAAGAAAGAAAGAAAAAGAAACTTCTCTCCCCATCAGGCTGCTGCTGAGCAACCTTGGAGCATCCCAAGGGCAAAAGTGGCCAGCTGGGTTAGGTACTCCATTTGATACACACACCATGGGGACTCGGCAGAGCAGCACAACCTATAATTCCCAAAGTGAGAGTCCAAGAGGGAAAGCGGAAATAAATAGACTCGCTGAAGTACATTCAAACCAGTCAAAGCTCCCTATGGAAGAAACCAGCTCAAAATATCCCTGGGAGTTACTGAAGTTAAGAGTCCAGTAACTACCCCAACAGGGCAGGCAAACATAGAGGGAAGGTAAAATTTTGGTGAAATGTTCTTAACATAACCAAGGTCATTGCCCAAACAGGCAGCTACCTGAAGAAAAGTTGTATAAATGTGGTCTGTATGTATATGGGAGATTTACAGTTCAGCCTTTAAATAAATTGTTCCCAGTGGTGACCAACTCATGAGCCAGAATGAGAGTTGCCAAGCAATGAGACAAACAAAGGCAAGTTCCAAGAAGTTCATTAAAACACACAGCTGCAGGGCTTTGCTCAACTGTTCTCCACCCTAGTGGAGGAGGCATACCCAATCAGAATTGATTGTTCTCTCTCTACCTTCCTGTATCATGGCATTCTGAGTTCCTACAGCATTCTGTTTACACTGTTAGCTTGAGAATGGAATACATTTTGTTTTGTACCTAGCTTTTAGTATGTCTGTGTTTCCCAATTAGATCACTGGCTTCTTTAAGGCAGAACCCATGTCTTACTTGTCTTCTTACTAACTTAGTACCTAAAGATATATATCTTTCTATAAATAATACATTCACAATGAGTTGAATGTTAACTACATATTAATTATCCATGCCTATTTAAGTTCTAGCCTTGCTTTAAGGACTATCTCAAATGCTCTCTCTTTCAAGAAGTCTTTTCTGATCTCTGATGTGTTTCATTTCTCTTTGAATCCCTACAGACTTCCTTGTACCACTTCTGTAACACTTATTTCACCTTGATTGTAGTTATTCTATAATAGTTTGGCCTTAACTGTGTGCCCCTTCAGGATGGGAACCATGTCTTCCTTGGCTCTGTACCCTTGGGTACAAAGGTTTACACATTTGTTTGTTCAATTATTCATTCATTCATTTTATAAATATAAATGAGCATCAACAATGTGGAATCTGTTCTAGGACTGGGGTATAAAGCAAATAAAATAGGCATTGCCTTTATTCTCATATAGCTTAAAATCTCAAGGGAATTTTGGTAAGTAGAAAATTAAAGCTCAGTGCTTTGATGTGATAGAGAGACCATGAGACCATGAGACCTGATTCAGGGAATCAGAGAAGGCTTCCACAAGGAATAAAGTAAGAGCATACACAAAGTTCAGGAAATGGGAGAGAAACTGGTATACTTAAGAAGCTAAAAGAAGTTCAGGAGCTCAAAATGGCTCAAATGAAGAATGCTTCAAATTTACACCATACTTCTATCCCTAGAAAACAAATCTAAAGGGCAAAAACACAAAAAGGGATAACCTAAGTCATATATATGGCTAACCTAGCAAGAAAATCATGTATTCTGCCTCCCTGATCAGTTCTCTTTCCACTAAATATTTCTTTCTATTTCTGCATTTCATTCAGTATTGTGGCGGGGCTCCACCCACAGAGCCCCATCCATCATGGATGAGAATAAAACTACCAAGACATGATCTGCTTGGGGAAGAAAGGTAGCCGATCTCTCAAAGGAGAAGGATCAAGAGCCTCTTCCTCAATGGGCTTTTATTGGGTTGTTTTACATAAGAATGCAGGCTCATTAATCATTATCAGGCAGTAAGGATCAAACAATAGATAATGTACAAAGAACTCTGAGGGCCTATTTTGAGTCAGGGTCAGATAGCTAAAGAGCAATAAAACTTTGAGGAACAAACTCACTTCTTGATAGGACCCTTATCATTTAAATGAGAGCACTCTTAGCAAAGCAGGTTTCACAGGACTTTAGGAATTCTTCCTTATGCCTGATCACCCAGGGAGCCACTCTGGCCAGCACAGGGCTGCATCGCCCTCCCTCCCTCATAGTTTCAGGCTTAAGGGGATTAGAGCCAGGAAGCAAGAGACAAGGAAGACTTCTCAGAGATGGAAATGGGGACTCAGGCTATGTCAGAATAGCTGGGGGGGCGGGGGGGGCGGGGGCGGCGAAGGTTCATCACCCCTTCTTTGCTACAGCTCCCCGAGTCCTTCCATGAGGGCCTTCCAAATGGTCGTGCCTGGCTTAGGTCACCCCTCCCTTGAGGGGGTCTTACCTGTCATTGACTAACTGACTAAGCATTAGGGCCAGAGATGGATGAGGCAGAAGCAGCGCTCCTGTCAGGGAGATAAGCTTTGTCTCCTCAGCGGCTCAGGTCCTCATGACAGAACAGACCCAGATGAAATGGGTCCCTTGGGCTCTTACTCAGCCTAGCCATGGGGTGGGGGTTACAGCTCCTGAAACCAGGCGGAACGGTTCCCAACACAGTATCAAGCCTCTTTTTCCTCATCATGTTCATTGAAATCTGTTGATGCAGAAAATAAATATATGCAAACATTTGATATAATTTATGTCTTCTTAAGTCATTAATATATTTCCACGTGCTAGATGAAGTGTTCTCTCTGATTGTTCATCCTTAAGTAAGAGAATAACTTAACTCCAAGAATCATATGTGGAACTTTGCCACAAATAAGTTGGCAAGTAAGTACTTACAAGTAAATAAGTAAATATGCAGGGAACAACCTTACTGTCTATAAAAACACAGAGCCAAAAGTACCCTGAACAAAGTTGATTTCAGGAAATCAGTGTTTACAGGGCTTTTTAAAAAGATTGTATTTATTCATTTATTTATTTTTACAGAGGGGAAGGGAGGGAGAAAGAGAAGGAGAGAAACATCAGTGTGTGTTTGCCTCTCATGCACCCCCTACTGGGGACCTCGTTGCAGGCCATGTGCCCTAGACTGGGAATTGAACTGGCGACCCTTTGGTTTACAGGCCAGCACTCAATCCAGTGAGCCACACCAGCCAGAGCAGGGCTTTTGTTTTTGCCCACTACAAAGTTTTGATGAGGAAGGAGGGTGACCACATAATTTGTCATCCAAGTTAGGACACTTTGAGAGTTAAATTGCAAACTCACAATAGCTATGCACTGAAAAATACAGGAGGAAACTGGCAACACCTAGATAAATTGTGACACATAGTCATTCCATCTATAACCAAAAATTTTGCAGATTTAGAAATCTTAATTTTCAGGGTTTCTCTTTTCTTTGCCTTTATTCTAGATCATATTTAACCGAAAATGCTTTGGAAAAAGTTGGTGTTGAAAGAATGTTGTTAACTATATCCTAGGCAACAGGAGAACCATGTCCCCTTCCCTCATTCCTAGCACACCGAGTCCTTCATTTCTAATTTAAAAGTCTCTAAATATTGGGCAACTGCACAGCCAATATTCATGAGTACAATGTAATAAGCAACATCTTGTATCTATATATTGTTTTCTGTCCCTGGATTGTTAATATTGGTCTTGGATGCTCATTGCTAACATATAACTTTTAACCCCCTTGTAATTTCCTGAGTGATAAGATCAACTGACACAAAACCCCTAAATTCCTTAGAATTTTCTGGGTTGTAGGAGCATCTCTTTTTCTAATGAGGTGACTTTGAGTGGGCTCTTGCATGGCGGCTGGTTGCCAGAAAGACCAAGCCATGATTAAAGCTTGAAACTTTGAGTCTCACCTCTCCTTCTCTAGTGAGAAGAGGGAGCTGAAAATTGAATTAGTAATCAATCATGCCTACATGATGATGTCTCTATAAAAATCCCTAAAGTATGGGGTTCAGGGATTTTCCAGATGGATGAATGCATCGTGTGCTAGGAGGGTGGTATATCCCAACTCCACAGAGACAGAAGCTCCTGTGCTTGGAACATTCACAGACCTTCCCTTGTGTATCTCTTCAAGTAGTTGTTCATTTGTACCCTTTAAAATATGTTTTTGTAATAAATCAGCAATAGTGAGTAAACCATTTTCAGGTTTCTGTAACTTGTCTAGCAAATTATAAAACCCAGGAACAGGGTGGTAGAAACCTCAGATTTGTAGCGATGTCAATTATCAGTTGTGGGTAACTGGGGAACCACTAGTTGCAATTGGCATCTGAAGGAGGGAGCAGGGTTTTTTGATGGAGCCCTTAGCCTGTGAAGTCTGCACTAACTCCAGACAGTTTGTGTTAGAATTGCTTGGCATGAAAATGCACACATCTGATGTCAGAAGTGTCACTATGAAGAGAGGAAAATAGTGAGTTTCCCAGATTGTAAGCCTACAGAACTACTTAAAACTCTAGATCACTATTGTCCAGTAGAACTTTCTGCACTGACTATCCAATAGAGCAGTGTTAAAATTTATAACCAAGACAGGAATGGGGATGGCCTGTGGGAAGAGCTATCACACCATGTGTTTGGTCATGGAAACCCTACAGAAAGAACTCTATGGTTCTGACAGAGCCCCATGGGATAACCACCCCACCCTTAACTTCCTCTTTCCTCCTGTAAAAGGGGCTTCCTGTTTTTTTCTTGTCTCTAGTTTGTGCATGTGACTCATCATGTCTGCATGCACTGGACTGTAATCTCTTCTTTCTTCTGAATAATCTTTTTGTGTGTGTGATGGAGTAACTAGTTAATTTTATTTTTATGGTTGGCAGTAGCCACTAGCCACATGGACTATTGAAGAGTTGAAATATGGCTAGTCTGACCAAGGAACTTTAAAATTTTATTTAATTATCATTAATTTAAAAATAGATTTAAACTGCTACATGTGCCTAGCAGCTACCACATTGTGTAGACCCCTGGGAGTAACAGGACAACAAGTGTATGGTACTAAGATAAAACCAGAACATCTTTCTTTTGTCTATTTGTCCAGTGTACACACACATAGCCAGGATCTTAGTAAGCCAAGGGCTCAGTCGCTCCTTTGGTTTAACTCCACCACAAGAATCAGTTTCATCTCTATTAAATACAGGGGAAAAAAAGATCTTAAAACATACAAGTCAGCAGTATTTACAAAACAAAGTATTGATTTGTCTATCCATTCTACCTGAAAAACTATGGGAAGTATTTATCCTAGTTGAAATGATGATGAACATGATCACAAGACTTCATTCCATCATATACAATACAATGCTCCAAAATTTCTAAAGTCCTATTTCTTCCAGAGTCTTGTATAAAAGGATCTTAAGGTCCCAAAGCTCTATCTCCAGCATGTTTTTCCTTTTCATGCAAAAAAGGACAAAGCTCAAAGTAATTGACATTTAGATCTCTCCATTTCATCAATTGTTTCATCAATTTTTCGGTTCTCATTAAAATATTTGTATCTATTTTTTTTAATTTATTATTTATTTATCTTTTAGAGGGGAAGGGTAGGAGAGAAGGAGAGGAAGAGAAATATCAATGTACGGTTGCCTCTCGTGTGTCCCCTGCCAGGAACTGGCCTGCAACCCAGGCATGTGCCCTAACTGGGAATCGAACCGCGATCCTCTGGTTCGCAGGCCCGCGCTCAATCCACTGAGCTACACCAGCCAGGGCAAAATATTTGTATCTATTCTGTGGCTCTTACTGCTTTCTATTTTGTGTTAGCTGTGTAACTAATGTGAAACAGCAAGAAGTGGATGCCAGGGAAGACAGATACAATAATCTTACCTACCCTATTGGCGAGTAAGTATTTTGAGGCCAATGACTGCATTTTCCATAGCACCAGGCACAGTTCTTGGTACATAGTAGGTTCTCCAGAAATGGTTATTAGTTAATTTAAAAATATTTTATGTAGATGACTCACATTCTGCACAAATTAAGTTTCTGAAACATGAAGTGGATAAGGTAAATTCTTAACTCTGGTAGCAAGTCTACTGTCAGAGAGGCATGGGAACACAGGAGGGCCTTCCGTCTTCAGTGCCATGTAGATCAGTAAAGCAGATGACATCATTGAATGTAGCTTTGACAGTAAGGTAAACTGATTTTTTTTCTCTCAGGATTGCACACTAGTACAATTCTTCTGGAAGTTAATATGTAAAAATCTATCAAAAAACTTTGATGTAATACTTTTGTATTTGAGACTTTATTTTAATAAAATAATTTTTTACCACATTATGGAGGTATGACTGACGTACATATTTAATATACACAACTGGATGAGTCTGAAAATAGATATAACCATGAAACCATCACCACAATCTGTACCATAAACACATATATTACCTCCAAAAGTTTCCTTCCCTTCTTTTACTTTTCGATTTTTATGTGTGTGATAAGCTCAGACAATATAAGATCTAACCTCTAAGCAAATTTTTAAGTATATAATACAGTGTAGTTAACGACAGGCACTATGCTGTTTGGTTCTCTAGGTCTTTTTCCTCTTGCAAAACTGAAAATTTGTACACATTGATCACTACCTCCCCATTCTCCCTTATAATTCACTTAATGTCAATAATATAAAATCTATATTAGTATGTAATGTGTGATTTAACATTAATTATATTCTCTTTTTTAGAGGTAATTATGACTATAAAAGATTCAGAGGAATAGTGAAACTTCTAGAAAGCCAAACTCTACTAGATTACATGTTTTGTTTGTTTGGTTGTTTCTGTTTTCTGAAAAGTGAGAAGTAGATAATTTAGCATGTTTTAATCCAGAGTTTGATATTGAACAATAGGATTAAATGTTCAAGATTTTTGTAACTGGAAAAGTGAAGACTGGTCAGTGGTAAGTTCCAAATTGAAGAGTGCCAAAAATATCAACACAAAAACGTATATGTATATGTATACACTTATATATATGATCACTATATGTATTTATTTTTTAAATAGGTTGTGTAAAAGAATAAGTATTAGCCTTCCCAGGAAAATGAAAGTTAATATAAGCAACAGGTCAAGGATATATTTACATTATAATGGAAAGTCTTATGTTCCAGCATAAGTCTTGACTCTTCAGACCTTCCTATGACAAACTTTGATTGCTTTCTGCCTAGCAGATTCAAAAAGTGGTCAGTATTTGCATAGGATATAGAGGAGAAGCAAAAGAAAATAGCAAATGGGATAATGGGATGTTTGGGAAAATCCAGATGTAGCTGTGCAGGTGATATTGTAGCTCTGTCAATCTTCTTAGGAATTCAAATTCCCATCAATTTGAAATTCATTATACAAAGCTTTGCACAGAAAGCATATAAGCACTGAAAGAATTAAAAGCATAGGGTATTCATATTTCATCTATTCAGACAACTTGTTCTTTACAGTTGTTTTTTTTTTTCAGGTGAAATTTGCCTTTTTCCAAAAGGTATAATTTTAAGGTACCAGCTAAAAAGGAGTTAAAATTGCAAAGAAATCTGAGAAAGGTATAAACAGTTGTGTTTGTTTTTGTTTTTGTTTTTGTTTTTGTTTTTTTTTTGGAGGACTTGCCATTTAGAACTGCAGGTGATTTTAATGCCAGGTATCCTTGGTGGCCGGACTCATGAAAGCATGGAAGCTGCAGAGAGCAGGGTTCAAGTGCTCCCGAGGGCTCGGCTTGTAGCTTTCCACTCATTATGGAGGCAAGCCTTGAGAGCCAGTCCCCTGTCTGAGCCCAGCTCACCGCCTTGGCAGAGTGAGAGAGAGAGAAGAGGTAAAAGGATCTGAAGAGTATAAAATGGAAGACACTTAGACAGTCATTAAATGTAAGGGATCTATTTTTTTTTTAAATTTATGCTTCATTTGAGCATGAAGAGAGCAGTTGGAGAACATATTGTAGGTCAGTAGCGAGGCCAAGGAAAGGGGTAGAAGATAACGTTGAATGACATTTTCTGTGCAGGGTTTTTGGAGATAAGAACCCTATGAGTAGTTGTCCAAATTCTTTCACAGTTGGTTTCAATAACATCAGAAAGATTATTCTTCCTTTGCTTCATCCTGATTGTTCCTACTCTTCTCTTCTAGGCCTCTGAGGGAAATGCACTGGTGGTCATAATCATGTCTAACATTTCAAAATCACTTTTAACTTAATCAAGACTGTGTGCATGGAAAGAATAAGGGCTTTGGAGCCAGATAAATTTGGGCCTGTTCTAAATTTTCACTACTCCACTATTACTCCACTACTTCGAAATTATGAGTTTGTGGACAGCAGCTTGACCTCTCTGTTTCTCAGTCTCCTTAGATAGAAAAGGAGGATCCATGTTACCCACAGCTAAGGATTACTGTGTGCATAAACCCAGTGCGCACTGCACAGTAACCACATAGTGAATTTCAGTTGTTAATGTATACTCAACAAATAATATGCTTCCAGATCTTTATTTACTACGCTTAACACAGAAGTCTTGCTTTCAAAATCAAGGTAAAAGCAAAGGTAGATAATGCAGTATAATAAACAACCCTAGGCAATAAAATAGAAATAATAGGAATAATAGTAAATAGCATAGGAATCTATGGAAGAAAGATCATAGGAGTAAGCCACTTTCAAACCTCCTATTTCATTTGACCTTCACTACGATCTGTTATGGAGGCAGGGGAAGTAAAGAATGTATTTGACAGGATGGAAAAATGAAGCACAGACAGGTCCCAGCTCCATTTCATCTATTATAAAATGAAGTGACAGACTTAAGAAAATTCTGAAGAACTCTCATTTCTTGTTTCTCAGCCCAGAATGTGTGCATAGCCCAGAAGTGCCTAGGATGTAGGAAAAACTTGCTTCAAAGAAAAATGAAAATTCAAGCTGTGTAGAAAGGTGCTTTCTCCTTTTCTACTGGCATCATTTTCACATGGGATTAAATCTTAACACAGTGACCTTGGCAGTGTGTGTTCAAGTGTGCTCAGGCGTGAGTAACAGTTTCTACCTTTAGACATCAAAGCACTTTCACTCTATTGTAATTGCACTCAGTTCCTATGAACATACTGATATTTATTCGGATCTCTTTCAGCCTTCTCCACAGTCAAGCTTTCTTCCATGCCAAAAGAAACAAATTTTTGTACCTCTTAGTCTCACTTCCTTGCTTTTTAGTTGTTTACTCTACCACTCTACTAAAATGTCAGTCATGCTTTCCAGAATAAATAAAGTTGAAGCTTTCCTCTTCTGCCAAAAGACAAAATAGACACCCTAGCAGAAGAACCAATTACACACTTAGAATGCTAACGGTGGAAACCAACTATTTTTATTTGCGGGCGTCTCAGTGTATATAGGAACATATACTATGCCTTTAGTTTACTTTATGGTTGACTTCTTTAGGCTCCAGTTTCACCCGAGGTCCAAAGTGGCCTCAGCTCCCCAAAGACCTTAGGGCCTTATTTTGTTCCAAGAGACAATGCCATAGCAATGTCATGTTTGCCTGGTTACAAATACTTCCACAGAGGCCAACATATTCCTAGCCAGGTTTAGCAGGCACTGAATTTGAAATAACTATAGTATCTCTGTTATTTGGTTCTGACTGCTGTTATTTAACAAATCTGTTAACAAGGATATATAATAGTAAATCCTCATTATATAATTAAAGGGAAATATACTTGACTAAATTTTTAAAAAGGATAAATTACATTCGCATTAAAGGCAAACAATTGCTTTGAGTGTGCTAAGTCATCATTTTAAAAAATCTACTATTTTATTATACTCATTAAATTATAAGCACCTTCATGTGTGTAAGTTATTTTTTAAAATTTTTAAATTTTTAAATTTTAATTGTTGATCTTGTACAGTTTTCTGTCTTTTACTCCCACCCCAGCCCACCAACCCAGCCCTCCCCACCTCCCTCCCATTTCCACCCCCCATAGTTTTTGTCCATGAGTCCTTTATACTTGTTCCTGTAAACCCTTCCCCTTTTCCCCTGAAATTCCCTCCCCTCTCCCCTCTGGTCACTGTCAGCCTGTTCCCAATTTGTGTCTTTGGTTATATTATGCTTGTTTGTTTGTTTTGTTGATTAGGTTCCTATTAAAGGTGAGATCATATGTGTGTAAGTTGTTCTTATTGACCTCATCCTGCACTTAGAGTAGGAGATACAGAAGGGATGTTGTGTGATCCACATAAATGTAAAAAAACCACGACATGCTATAACAGACACTATACAGTGCAAAAACCAGAGGCCTTGAAGAAGTTTGCACGGTATGGTTCTTTTAATTAAAAACTGCAACATGAACAAGCCATCAATTTCCTCTTGTGTAAGAGTGGTGATAATAATAATATCCTCAATGTCTTATTGTGAAGATTTGTTGTGACAATTAAATGCAATTATGCTTGATATGCCTAGTACTTGGCACATAATAGGTAATCGATGAAGTTTATTAAATTTGAACTCATTGAATTTAAAATAACATACTGGAGAATGGGCATGAGAAGTTTCTCAGAAGATAAAAGTATTGGGGAACAATTAGAACAACTGAGGGAGAGTGTGGCTTTGTACTAGGGCTAAAGGAAGCTGGCAACATCTCACAGGTAAATGATGTCCGAAGAGGGGAAGCTTGGCAGGAACGAAAAGTGAGTGCAGGTCAGGGGCTGCAGATATCTTGATGAAACTTTCTGCTTGGTGAAGTCATTTTCTGCAAAACAAATTAATAAAGTGATATTTATAAATGTATGTAAATGCTATTAATTAAATTAAAATTTTAAAATATTTCTGAATTCATGGTAGCATTATTTATTTTGAAAATCTTTTTTAATTGTTGTTCATGTACAGCTGCTTGCCTTTTCCCCCACCACTTCCGCCCACCCCAGCCACGGTAGCTTTATTATTATTATGTATTTTTAATCAAAAGATGCTAAAAAGTAAAACTACTATATATACAAGGAACCATATTTTCACATTCAAAAGGATTGTAGTATTGGATTGGAAACCAGTTGTTCAGATTGATAGCAAATGACTTAGAGACTGTAAAACTTAGTGTAAGATCTGCCACACCCAAGCAATTCCGCTTGTTTCAAGTTAGACAGTCTGTGTGTTTCCTAATAGATCTAACAGCATGCTTTCATAGTGGCATGCAGAAATTATATGTGAACTTTACATACTTATATATTAAATTTAAAAATTTTAAAATTAATAGGGGACTACTGAGGATGTGAAAATGGCATCACATTAATTATTAAAACATGTAGCAACAACACATAAGGCCACATGTGGACTGAGGCTGAAACAGACAAACTATGGCATGAAACATTTAAAAAAGCAATCAAGAATAGAGATGTTGAAAAGTCCAAAGTGCTAAGGGATATCCTTCTTGAAAGAGAATGATTCTCTGGGTCTTTGTCTATTACAGAGATGAGCTGAATTGGTGCCTGAGATTAAAAGTTGTTTACTTTCGTACAGGTTTTAGGAGGTCACAGTGGGAGTTTCTGGCCTGCCGTCAGAGTAGGCAGTAGGAATCAGAAGCTTCGTGTTCTACAATAATTCATCGGACTGTATATTTATTCTTTATACATTTTTGCAGGTATGTATTATTTCCCAATTGAAAAATAAAAGAGCTTAAGTCTGAAAAAAACACCTTAGGATTTTATTATCATTTGTAATTCTGTTGCTAACTCCTACTCTCCCTTTCCTGCTAGCTTATATATTGGTAAGAGATGGGTAAGAATTGCCACCTCTCAAAATGTTAAGCTTCTTTAATGAAGATGTATTTATTTGTGATAATAAGGAAGGAGTAGTACACATAAATTATGAGGGGTGATAAAATTTAACTTGGTTCCTCTTGCTAAAATATGTAGTAACTTGCTGTTAAATATGGGTTTATATGGAAATGTCAGGAATACAGCACTCTGGAGTGATGACGAATACATGACATAATCTGCTGTGATATATTCTGCTTATCATAAGTAGATCAAGAAGTTCCAGAAAAAAAGTAAATCAACATTACAAAAGGCACACTAGAACTCCAAAGGGACTAGATGAGAGGCTAAAGAAAAAGAAATGAAGTCAAAGTGTGGGGGGGGGCCCTGTCCTGGGTGCCAGATGTGGGGGGGCTCTGCCCGCAGAGCCCCATCCCTCCGTCACGGATGAAAATAAAAACTACCAAGACATCTTCTGCTTGGGGAGGAAAGGTGGTCAAACTCTCAGAGGAGAATGACCCAGAGAGCCTTCCTCTCTAGGCTTTTATTGGGTTCCAATACACCAGAATACAGGTTTAACATGTCAAAGAAATCTGAGGGCTTAATCTGAGTCACTGTCTGTCAGGAAAGGGGGTTGCCAAACTTTGGGAGACATACTCATTTCCTCCTGGGACCCTTATCATTTAAATGAGAGCACTCTTAGCAAAGCAGGTTTCACAGGACTTTAGGAATTCTTTCTTATGCCCGATCACCCAGGGAACCATCCTGGCCAGCACAAGGCTGCACCGCTTGCCCCCACAGTTTCAGGCTTTAAGCCGATTAGGAATCAGGAGACATCTCCCAGAGGGAAATGAGGACTCGGGTTATGTCAGAATAGCCGGGGAGCGAGGGTCCATCATATTCTCTTTGCTGCAGCCCCCCGAGTCCTTCCATGAGGCCTCCCAAGTGGTCGCATCTGGCTTAGATTGCCCCTCCCATGAGGAGTCTTACCCGTCATTGACTGCCAACCAAGCACTGGGGCCAGAGATGGATGAGGCAGAAGCAGCACTCCTGCCAGGGAGATAAGCTTTGTCTCCTTAGTAGGTCACGTCCTCTTGACAGAACAGACCCAGATGAAGTGGGTCCCTTGGCTCTTACACAGCCCACCATGGGGTGAGGGTTACAACTCCTGAAACCAGGCTGAACAGTCCGCAACATCAAAGATTGTCTGTATTTGTCAGAAGAAAATACAAAATACCCGATATACAACTTAGGCAAAGTCAACACCTCTCTGGCAAAACCTAGCATGACATTAAGGAGGCTGTATCCATGTGTTCCAGGCAGTGGTTGGCACCGAGGAGAGGCTTTCCCTTGGTGAAGTTGGGAGAGGTTAGGAGAAGCAGGCAACACAGTGAAGCAGCTTTCAGGGCTCAAGAGACAAAGCCTTCTTTCTCCTAAAACATTGGTAAAGTGAACCTTAAAGAGTACATGAGTGAATGTTTGCCTTATACTCATATCTGCTAATTAGAAGGGAAAACTTTCTACAGGAGGTTAGAAAAAGATGTGTTGTGGGGAGGGCTAGACATTTGTGAAAATTGGAGAAAGTGTGGAATAGGTGAGAGAGAATGGCAGAGAGTTGATGAGGAGAATAGGCAGTATAGAAAGTTCAGTCCAGATGGCCATTGTGTTGTCTTATTTCCTCTAGTAGATCACCTGACGATTTAGAGATGGACAGCAAGGCAGTTCACCCAACTTTGATATTTGGTCTGGCAGGTGCAATGGAAGAACAGCAGGGTAAGAAAATAGAAGGCATTAGAAAGAAAAAGGGGGAGAAGTGATAGACCAGAGGATGTCAATCAGGAAAGGAAGGAAGAAAGACAAAATGGAGCTAAGAGGGAGAGAGGAAGTAGAGAAATCTGTAAATTGGAAGTATCAGAAAATGGAAGAGCAAATTGAGAGTAATTGATCAAAGGTTATGTTCAGAGTCTGAGGCATGAAAATATTTTCAGAGTTGGAACAATGCTAGATGACAAGTTCCAGGATTTGTCTACGGAAATGGGCGGCTGAAGTTGAGAAGTCATTGGAAATAAATATGTTGAGGAAATAAATGTCCAGAATGTCAACCATGAATATGATATTATCACAAATAATGGCAGATAGAAAGGAAGCAAGGATACCAAACGAATAAAGAGCAGTGGTGAAGAGAGGTCAGTAGTTGAAGGCAAGCAGAAGGGTGTGAAGTAGTATTGCTAAACAGAACCATCTCCATAGAAGCAGGGAAATTGTTTTGTAAGAGGGTGGAAGAGAAATGATCTGAAATTTAGTGTGGAACAAACATATCATTTTCTTCTATTTATTTTATATTTTTATAGTTGTTCAAGTACAGTTGTCTCCATTTCTGCCCCCCACCAATCCCCCTCACCCCAGCCATCCCTACCTCCCATCCTTGATTCTACCCCACTTTGGTTTTGTCCATGTGTCCTTTATACATGTTCCTGGAAAACCCTCCTCCTTTTCTCCCCATTGTCCCCTCTCACCTCCCTTCTGATTACTGTCAATTTGTTCTTAATTTCACCATCTCTGGTTATATTATGCTTGCTTGTTTGTTTTGTTGGATTAGGTTCCACTTAATAGGTGAGATCATATGGTATTTGTCTTTCTAATAAAAACCACAGAATTGGTGAGGCTAAGTTGGTACTTATAAATGTTTTTTAGAAAGTTTTAAATAAAAAAACAAATTAACACCTCACAGATGACAGGTAGTTTGTTCTCTTGCTTGTATATTTTCTTTAAATCATGTTTCTGCCTCCTAGTTTATCACAGTTTTAGGATCTCCATTGTTTTGCTCTGTGCCTAGTAGAATGGCTTACTTGATTGTACATACATCTCTGTAATACATCATGACAGAGCATATAATATGCCACACCCAGATCCTTGTGACTCACAATTTCTAAGGAAGATTGAGAGACACTTAATCACTCAACTACACTTAAGCAATGTGATATTTTATTACTAAAAGCCCATGGGATTATGGTTACTATGCACACAACTCTTGAAACAGGGCCAATGAAAGAAGAAAGAGTTGAACCAAGCCTCTGCCCTTGACAGCTTCAATTATGTACCAATTTATTCCTGTTTATTGAATAAATCTTTTTTGTTATGTACTGCTAGATAGACATAAAGGTGATTAACTCTTAATCTCAGTCCTTGAGAGGCCATGGTCTAGTGATATAAACAAATAATTACAGATCTTTGTCAAGGGTTGTAATAGAATACTGTACAAAGTGTTATGAATGTCTATGAGGGAAGGCTGCAGAGAACTTCATGAAGTTGACAATAGTAAACCTACACTATGTGTAAGAGAATTTTAGGTAAAGAGCCTAGAAATTTAAGTGCAAAAAGACACAGCATATAGGAAAGAGTAAAGAAATTAGCTAGGCTTTAACATAGGGTATGTGGAGGGAAGAAACCAGAGACAGCAGTGGGAGGGAAAAAGGGGACAGATCCTCAAGGGTTAGAATGTCATGCTAAGGAGTTTTAATTCTAATCTATAGAAAATGAAGGCCATATAGGATTTACAATAGTTTTAGATGGCAACATGAATTGAGAATAGAGTTTAGGGTATAGGAAACTTAGAGCTAAAAGATCACTTAAAAGATTGTTACAAAGGTAAAAAACTTACTGTGCCAAAGAAAAAAAAAACAGAGAAAGAATATAGGAGATGTTTAAAAGGTAGAATTCATCAGATTTGATGAATGAAATGTATGTTGAAAATGACAAAAAAAGTAGAGAAATTCTAGAATGACCCAAATGAGTCTGACTCAGGTGGACTTGGTGTCTTGTAGTGGAATTAATTATGATTAGAAACACTGCAGAAGATGGCATTTTAGTTGGAGTATGAAGAAGAATACGTTGTACTTGCTGGTTATGGAGGGAGATGAAAATGTCACTTTTAAGGATGGATTTGAGGTGGCTGTGAGAACTCCTGGCAGTTGTGTCTATGAAGCAGATGGTACATGAGTCTGGAATTCAGGACATATTTCAGGCTGAAAGTGTATTTTGGAAGTCAGCGTCTAGGTTTTCCTCAAGGCTATAAAAGCAGATCTTAGATACAAGGCACAGAGCTCAAATGTTCAACCTGAGAAACTTGCGGTGAACTTCAGAGCATCCATAAAGCAGATACAAATGACATTATTTTTCTCTTTATCTTCTTTCCTGCTACTTTGAAAATTATCTGTGTTGAAAAAAAGAAGTATTGTTTCCTAACAACACAAGTAGGATAGAAGTGGATGTTACTATACAGTCAGGTAACATACAACCATCACTGGATGAAAGATAGTGAAGTGGTGGAAAGCATGCCCTACCCAGAGGAAACAGCTCCTACACCATTCCCAGTGATTGTTGACCTGGACAGACACAGTCCCAGTGTTGCCTAATCTTCTGACATGTCAAAGAGTACCACAAACATGGTATTTTTATGGAAAAATTTCAGATGTTAAAAACCCCATGTATAAATTTATTTTTTCAACACATATGTTGTGAGTACCAAGTTTGTGCCAGGCACTATTCTACAATCTGGAGAATTCTAGGAGATGAAGTCAGAGAAGTAAGGGAGAAGGAGATCCTACAGGGCCTGTGGCAATAGTGAGGGTCTGCTATTTTCCCAGGTGACATAGAAAGCCAGTGTATGTTTGAGCTGAGAAGTGACTCTGTGCTTGCTATGTTGAGAGTGTACTTACTTCTACAGAAGAAAAGGAATCAGGAGACCTGAGAGGAAGCTACTATAGTAGCCCTGGCTAAAAATGATGGTTACTTAGACAAGATGGATAGGGGATGGAAGTAAAGAGACAGAGTCAGAATTGGAATGTATTTTGGAAGTAAAGAAAAAATAATTTGCTGACAGATTCACACCCTTGTGGGAGAAACGGCCATCAAACAAAGCTCCTGGGACTTTCGGCCTGAACTGTAAGGATGGGTTGTCATTAACCAAGATGGAAAAAACAGTGATCTTGGGATGGGACAAAAAATAGGAGCTTGATTTTTTATCTACTAAGTTTGAATGCTTATTAGATCTTCAAGTGGAGTAGTCAATTAGGTGATTGGATATCTATGTTTAGAATTCAGGGGAGTGACCCAGGCATGGCATATAATTCACAGAATCATAGCAGTTAGACTAGATGTTATCAGGAAAGTAAGAATTGATAGAGAAAAGAACAGGACAAAGAACTGAGGACAAAAGCAATGTATTTAGAATTTGGGGAGACAAGGAAGAACCAGCAAAGTCAACTGAGAAGACACAACCAATAAAATAGAAAAAAAAAACAAGAGAATATGGCATTCAAGAGGTGCTTTAAGAGGAAGGAAGCAGACAACTAGGACCAAAGCTGTTGCCACTCCCAAGAAATAACCATTTATCAATATAAGGATCATTAATGACCTTGATAACAGAGGCTTTAGTAGAGTGATAAGTTGGTAGTGACAAAAACTTAATTGAATAGGTTCAAGAAGAGGAGGAAAAATTAGACTCAATAAGTGTACACAAATCTTTTGACAAGTTCTGAGGGAAATAAAAATAAATGAATGGGGAAGTGGCTGAAGGTAGAAATGGGTCAAGAGAGGAATTTTGTTTTTTTTAAGATCAGAGGAATTACAGTATATCTGTATGTTTGTAGGAAAGGTCTAACTGAGAGAAAAAAACTGATGATGCAGGAGAGAGCATGGACAATTGGAAGAATGTCTTAGAGCAGGAGATGCAGGGGGAGGCTGGGAGTCTTAACAAAAAGTGCATACTGAGTTCTGGGTCCAGTATGCAGACTGTTGACAACATCTACACACTATACCGGTTCATCTGGAAAATACACTGGACATTGTGGGTCCTTCATAGCAAAACAAATGCTTCATTTGGAAACACTACCAATATCAGATTATCTTCAGTGTAAACATTGCTGGCTCAAAGCTGCTGACTCATAATTGATGGGACTTGGAGGGAAACATGTGTTGTGGAAATAGTGTGTTGGATTTGATTTGGAAAAAAGAAATAAAGAAATTGTAACATCCACACTAGAACTGCTTACATTTCTTTGGAAAATTTTGGTCTTAGCCCATGATAAATAGCTAGCTACATCATTTTCAGCTACTAGATTAAAACTACTGACACTTCTCAAAGAAACAGATTTATCTCTTAAGTACGTACTGATATCATCACAGAAAATTTTCTTGTGAGGCCCTTTCGGAAACAGACTTGTCACATATTTGAAATAGTTAACACTTTCTTTGTCAAGTAGCACTTCAACTAGAAGGAAAAAACATTAGTGTTCTGTGCAGAAGATTGACCACCTGTGATCCTTGACAGTCCTTGGATTGGCTACTTTAGAGAGCAGCTTGCCAAGGGGCATCATGCCCTACTACTTCACCCATGGGAAGAACTGGTATCAAATGTCCAGCCACCCCAGTTTCTGGCACAAAGTAGGAGCATGATAAATAGTTGCTAAATTAATGAATAAAATTAGTTCTTTCTACTCTGAAGCATTTTAACTTCCATTAGACTCTGGACTTTGACTTAGCATTTTGTCAAGTGATTTTATTAAGAAATGTGAGTGGAACCTGAAGATTTTCTTTTATAACTCACAAGTTAATTGGCTTTTCAGAGGATGAATATTGATGTACTTCATTGCATTTTAGGTAATATTTTGAATAAAAAGAGCCCACTCTCTAAGCCATTTAAAAGGAAATAGTTAATTCACCATTTTCCTTACTTGCTGGATATTTCTGTCTTAGGAACAAAGAAGGTTTCAACTTCTGATTCTGTATTTTATTTTTCATTGACATATCCAGATTTTTCAAATTTCCTTCCCAGACACTAAATAAACACTGCCTGACAAAGAAGTCTCTAGTCTTAAGGTGATCATATGACATGAAATAGTTAAACAGTAAAATATATTTATTTATGTAGGTGTGTATATATGAAGTCACTGTGTGTGTATATATTTATTTAAGTCACTGTATGCATCTATATAATATGTATAATAAGCATATATATGTATATAATGACTAGTGACTTCTGGTTAAAAATAATAAAAAATGAGTATTCATGTCTAATTCTGCTCTTTCCCCAAATGCCAGTAAAGTGACAGTAAAATGCATAAAAATCAAAGAGAAGGGCACTGGATGAGAAGATACAGATAGGTTTGAAAGGTGACTGATTTAGCAGAAAGTAGAATGCTGAAACCTACCTTACTGCAGACAGAGAAGCCAGTCTTTTGATGCTGAGGAATCTCAGAAAAGCTTAAAAACTGGAGGCACCAAAAACCTCTTAGGATGGGGGAATGAGGGTTTGGACTGAGAAGAGGAGCATAGGTTGAAAATTTATTCATTAATTTAGCAACTGTTTATCATGCCCCCACTTTGAGACTCCAAGGACTCTTCTATCCAGAGCATTCAAGTGACTACCCTAACAGGAGGCAGGGGGTAGTAAGTGAAAAAATCAAGCCAGAGCAATTCTAGACTCTAGGACAGATACCAGAAAGTGAAAGGCGAGTAGGAAAGACAAGAATGGTGAGACTCTTGACACCCTTTCCCCTCAAAGATTCCTTGATGTTGGTAGCCATGCTTATACCATGCTTATACCTCTGTCCCATCCCAGGAAAGACTTTGGAGGATATCTTCCTAGACAAATGAATGGATCTAAGAGAAATGTTTTCAGATGATAACATATGGGGCTACACTGTCATGTTTCCAAACCAGTAATCCTCTAGTCAAGCCAACGAGAAAACCAGCCTAGACCACATATACACAGTGTTTTGTGACCAGCTTTTTGGAGATTTACTCTTACATATTAAAGGAAAGCCACAGATCATAATTGAAGAAAGCCTCCAACATGAAAAACAGAGTCCAAAACTAACCACCAAAAAGAGACAAAACATCCGCCTCAGAACATATACAGACAATGAAAACACCAGAAGAACATTCCCCACCACCAAAAACAAAATAAAACCTGTATAATTAATTGGATATAAAGAAAGATATTTGACCCATGAGATGACAAAAGGATGCTAGTAAAAACAAAAGACTATTTAAAGAATAAGAGCTGAAAGTAATAAAAAAAGGTCATAGCAATAATAAAAGTGCAATGGAAGGAATAGATGGTCAAGTTGTGGAAATATAACAAAAAGACAATGAGATGAAAATAGCAAGGAAAACATAAAAAATTTTAGAGAATAGAAATTCCAGGAATAATAGTCTAATAGGAGATCAAGGAAGGGATATAAAAAATATTTTAAGAATAATATGATTAAAATAAAAAAATTAAAAAACAGAATAATATGAGAATATGTCCCAAAACTGGAGGACATAAATTTCCTTATTGACTTGTTCAGCACAGTAAATGAAAAAAGACTAATTAATGTAAGCCACATTGTAATAAAATTTCAGAGTTGCAAGGTTAAAGAGAAGAAGCTATAACTTTTTAGAGAATAAAACTTAAGTCAAACATAAAGAAATCTGAGTCAGAATGACAACCAAATTCTGGAAATTACTAATCCTAAAACTAGATGACAATAGAGAAAGGCCTTCACAATTCTGAGGAAAAGGGTTTCAACTTAGATTTTAAAACCTAGACAAACTTTCAGTCAAGTTTGTAGGTAAAACAAAGATTTTTCAAAAATCAATGAAAGAAAATTACCTTCCATGCCCTTCCCCCCACCTTTTCCCCCCACCAGGAAGCTATTAGAGAATATAGACCATCAAAATGAGAAGAAACACAAGAAAAAGGAAGACAAGGATGCAGGAAGTGGGGAAATCTAATAACAAAATACACAAAGAGAAATTCTCAGAATCATGGTAAAAGAAGGCCCCCAAAATACAGAAGTACAGATTGGTAGAAGATAAAGAAGGGCCACAAAAGGTCTGTCAACTCCAAGGAGAAGAAAAAAATGAAACTCATAGTTTATTTAATGTCTGTTTGTATTTTAAGGAATAGTATGGTTCTGTGTAAAGTTAGTGAAAGGTGCAAAGGAAAACTGATAGAATTATCAATGAAAAGAAATATAAAAAGATTAATACAAAAGGAAATTTCATGATAATACACACATGATAATCTGCTAACAATATTGATATAGTACAAATATATAAACACTGGATATTAATTTAAGTAAAAATTGTAATAAATTATATTGAGAGCATGAGGGAGATGAGAAGTATTATTGGAGGTGGGAGGATACAAGAGTTAAATTCTGATCTCCCATAATAGGCAGTCAACAGATAAAGTCTAAAATGGATAAAGAAAGAAAAAGACATGAATAATAGGGATATGGAAGTAAATACCTGAAGATACAATTACAAATTTTAAAAATGTCTACCTTGAAATACTAGGTCAGGGAACTGCTACTTCAGGTCCTGAAAGTACTGTTTGGCTTTTAAAATCAATCAATCAATCAATAAATACATATTTATTTATTATATATTTGTATATCTTAAAATTCTTAAAATTAAATTATTAAAATTCTTAAAATATCTTAAAATTTATATTTAAAAACCACTTATAAAGCCATGTAAGACAAAAGATTTATTGTGAATATTTAGTAAAATAATGTGTGTACAGCACATAAAATAGTGTTGATACACCAGAGTATTGATAAATTCTCAAGATATGCTAGTTTGTGATATAAAGGTAGTCTCATTAAGAAAACAGTCAGTAAATAGTACATAACTTTTTAGTCATCATTCCCTAGTAAAACATTCTTTACTATGTGTTGAGGAAGATATAAAAATATGAAACATAATCCTTATATTGAAATAACTTCTATTAACATCCATGATAGCTAACATTTAACTGGCAGTAAATACACACCAAGCATTGTTCCAAGTACTTTAGTTATATTATCTCATTTAATCCTATGAGATTGCTAGATACTGTGATCTTGTCCAGGTCATGGAGCTAATCAAAGATGGAGCCAGGATTCAAAACTAAGCAAAAGGCTTGAGAGTCAGTGCTGTTATGCACTGTGACAAACTGCTTCCTGATCTAGTTGAGGGGAAGAACAAGCAGAAATAAATAACCTAATAAGGTTTAAAAAAGTTTAACATAGTGCTAGAAGAGATGCCACAAACAAATGCAGGCATAGTTTAGGGGAAAAAAAGTGTATTACTGTAGGAGCTCAGAAGAGAGTGGGACCACTTCAGGTTGATGGTCAAGGAAGAATTTATGGGAGTTTTTCCTTTTCCAAGGGAGACACGTTCCAAGATCCCCAGTGGATGCCTGAAACTACAAGCCCTATGTATATATGTATGAGTAGTATGGTTTTTCCTATGCATACATATCTATGATAATGTTTATTTTATAAATTAAGCATATAAAATTAACAACTAATAATAAAACAATTGTTGATAAAACAATTATAACATTATACTGTAATGAGTTATGTAAGTGTGGTCTTTCTCAAAATCTCTCACTGTACTCACTCTTCTTATGATGATGTGAGATGACACAATGCCTATGTGTCATAATAACCTATGTGATGATATAGAGTGAGGTGAATGATGTAGGCATTGCAGTGTAGCATTCGGTTATTACAAGGGTTACCTGAACACAAGCACTGTGATACTGCAACAAGTGATCCAGCATCTAAGATGGCTAATAAGTGGCTAACCAGTGAGTAGGGTATGCAGTGTGGATACACAGAACGAGAGGATGTTGCATCCCAGGTAGGATGAAGGGGGATGGCATGAGATTTCATTAAGCTACTCAGAATGGGCAACTCAGGTGGGCAATTTAAAACTTGTAAATCATTTATTTCTAGAATGTTTCACTTAATATTTTCAGATCACGGCTGACCCCACATAGTTAAAGCTGTGGAAAGCAAAAACTCGGATAAGGAGGAACTACTGAACTTGGACCATGGTAGGTGGGGAGGGGATTACTTTTCAGTGAGTCAAGATGTGGAGGTGATATACCGTAAGCCAGAGGACAGCAGGGAAGGTAAATTGACTTGGGATATCAAGTTTTGTTCATTCACATATAAGACCTGTGAGAGCAAGGCAGAAGAGATCTAATGTCAAATTGTAAAGGGCCTTGATAGCAGCACCGAAGACTGGTTTATCCTGTGGGAACAGTAAATAATTGTTGAGCATGTGGATGCTTAGTCTGGACATTGTACAATAATCAGTTGACAGGAGAAGAGGTGGGCGGAACAGGTAAGGGCTTAGTGTGAAGTCCCAATGAGAATTATTAACATCCAGGTTGGGGTTAGTGAGAGTGGAAAGGAAGGGCTGAGTTCTGGAAGGGAAGAATCATTAAGACTTTAAAAAAATGTTAGATTTGTATTCTCTACCAAGGAGAAAGATTTTCAAATGAGAAACAAATGGAACAGATGTGATTAAAATAGAATTAAATGCAAGTAGAATACCTGTTTTTACTATAAAGTAAGTTTAAATTGCTAAATTTAAACAAATTATAACCAGAATAATCAAATATTTAGCAATTATGATCTTGAATCAGCTGATAGGATTTCTTTAAAAATGAAATAAAGATTCCTAGAATGAATAGTGACATATGTTCAACATGGTAAATGAATAAAAATAGAAAGAAGAATAAATCAGTAAGCTTACTCCACCCCATCCCAGATTTAGTTAGCATTTCGGTTTATTTTTTAATATCTTTTAAGTATAACTTTGTTTCCATGTTAATACACAGTCAGATTATCATCTTATGTATAGAATTTATAATTTTCATGATATTTGAATGATTAACATTATGATAAAACACTGTGTATTCCACTACAAATTTATTGGTATACATAACAGTAAATGTATAGCATCCAGTAATATATGTACTAAAAAGTATTTAACCAATATAGTTGGATATTAAAGCACATTCTAAATTTTCTTTTTACATTAATGTAATCTTTTTGCTTAAATACTCTTTCTATATTGTGGATCATCTCCTTGGGCTATTTTTTTTTCAGATAAAAATCTTTAAGAAAACAGCAGACTATGAAATAAGTAGTCAGTTTAAACATAACTTCTATTTAAGTGGGGATGAAACAGTTCAACTGCAAAACCTTAGTAAGGCAAAAGAAACATTTTTTAAACCACAAGTCTGCCCTGAAAGACAACAGATAACGACACATAGTAAATAGGCATTGCACAAAAAATATCTATGGAGGCACAAGCAAGTTTTGATAATTAACATCAGAGGCATAGTATCGTTAAATCTATGTGTTGTTACATTGCATTTAAATTTATTTACATGTATTTCCATTTACGTTAACTGGGAAAATGAATACAGCACATTCTAAAGTATATGTGTAATTGTTCTCTTAGTTCATTATATTATTGCCTTAAAATTCTAAATTAATGGAAACAGTAGACATTATTAAAAAGAGATATCTGAGCTAGTTAATACCCATGGACACTTAGAATGAAAATTCTGGTGCTTGGAGTGAGCAGACTGGATAAATAGCACCTTTAAAATATGGTACCCGCAGGGATTGGCTATTGATTTTGCAGCCTATTGTGAAGTGAGAATGGTGTCATGAACTAAGCACAAATTCTATAGTCAGATGATTGTGGTTTAAGTTTCACCCCAATCATCACCAGATGTATGATTTGGGACTAGATAGGTAATCTTCAAAATACATAACACCTACCTCACAGAGTGGATCTGAGGATTACCAAGATATCAGTGAAAAAGTCCCCAGAGCAATGAAGTCCTCATACATCTATCTTGTTGCTGTCATCACTTCTGTCCTTCACATCATTCTGGCCCAAGATATATAGTGATTCACTGAGCAGGGGGGAAGTCATTGCACGAGTGCCAGACACTCTCCTCACTAGCTCTCAGACCATGTATCACCAGCTACTCAGATGGAGCAGTAAGAGCAGGCTGGGGTCAAAACTGCATGGGCAATGGAAACTCCTTGGTACTCATTTGGTGGGAAGTTGCATTGGAAGTTCACATGGATGTCCTGGTAATGGTGAGTACCCTTATTTGATGCTGTGCTTCTTCCAATAGGTAAACAACCAGGATTATACTATCCAAATTAAAAGGTTCATGTGACATGCCTTTATAATTACTTTTGTTAGGTTGTCAATTTTCTCATATCTGTAACAACCAGTTTTGGGGAAGTCAGCAAAGTTCACTGATGTTCCATATAGGCTAAGACTGTTTGACAAGCTAGGTTACCTCTACTTAAAATTGATTACTAAATTGGGGCAGGGGGTGGGACAAAAAGAGGAAAAGTATATTTGATTTTGCTATCCGTGACATAATGACCTGTTTGGTCTTCCATTGCCAAAGCCCGCTGACTCCAGAACTGAACCCTTTGATCTCATTTTATGGTTTTTTTTTTTTTTTAAGATTTTATTTATTTCTCTTTAGAGGGGAAGGGAAGGAGAGAGGGAGAGAAACATCAATGTGCGGTTGCCTCTTGTATGTCCCCTGCTGGGAACTGGCCTGCAACCCAGGCATGTGCCCTGACTGGGAATCGAACCGCAATCCTTTGGTTCGCAGGCCCGCGCTCAATCCACTGAGCTACACCAGCCAGGGCTCATTTTATGGTTTTTAATCAACTTTATGAAGGTGTAGTTTACATAAAGCAAATGGAAATATTTCACGAATTCAGTTTGATGGGTTTTGACAAATGTATACACCATGTAGACACCACCCCAATCAATACATAGAACACTTGTTCTCCCCCAAATTTCCCCCTTTCTGCTTTACAATCAGTCCTCCTATACATTTGCACTCTCCACTTTCTACAGTCACTAATTTGATTTCTATCACCTTAAACCAGTTTTCTATGTTCTAGAATGTCATATAAGTGGAGTGATAGAGTATGAACTCTTATGTGTCTAGCTTCTTTTGCATAGCATGTTTTTGAGATTTGTCTGTGTAGTTGTATCTCTAATTTGTTCCCCTTTAATGCTGAGTAGTTGCAGACCTGCAATTTATTTAGCTATTCAGCTACTGCTGAACATTTGAATTGTTTCTAGTTGAGGTTATTATGAATAAAGCTGCTATGAACATTATGTATAAGTTTTTTGAAGACATGTTTTTATTTTCCCTGAAACAATGATTAGAAATAGAATTGTTGGACTGTAAGCTATCTACTTAACTTTATAATAAGTTACCAGAGAATTTTCCAAAGTGATTGTATCCTTACACTCTCACAAGCAATGTTTGAGATTTCTATATCCAGTCATTCTATATCCTCACCAATGCCTGGATTTTTTCAGTATTTTTAAGTTTTAGTCATTCTAGTGGGTGGTAAGTAGTATTTCATTGTGTTTTGATTTGTATTTCCTTGATGAATAACAATGTTGAGTATTTTTTCTAATGCTTATTTTTGCTATTCCAATATCTCCTTTAATTACATATGTCTTCAAGTAATGGAAGTATTAGATGGGGAGATACCTAGGTGTGAGTGAATGAGGGGACCATTCTTTGAGGTAAAGCAGGCTTGAAGTAGAGAGAAACATGATGAATACAAAACTGAGCTCATTTCCATATATTTCCTAGATGAACTATAAATCATATTATATGTCTTTTATTCTGGAAAATCCTTTCCTCTTTTTCTTACCTACTGAAATTCTCATCTGGCATAAAGTGAAGATTTACTTAAACCATGAGTTAAGAGAGAGAAATGTCTAAATGTTAAAATGGTATTTTCAATCACTTATTTAATATATCTACAGTATTCATTGAATAATTTAATAAATCCCATGATCACAAGGAAGATAGACTGGAAAATCCAATTTAATATATTTGTTCAGTGTCTGCTATGTGAATGATATTGCACTATGGAGTAAAAGATACAAAGATAAATTAGATATTATGCTTGCCCTCAGTAAATTCAATCCCTGAGATTTAGACTCTGTTTCAGTAGCTCATACAGGGTAGAATGGACTAAGAAAGTACCAGCAAACAGATGATAAGTGCTTTGGAAACACAAGGACTGGTGTACAGGAAGGGGTAAAAACAATACTACACAAGTCTTAGAAGAGGGGGCCGTAGATGGGACCTTGAGGAAAAAGTAGCATTTTCAAAATTAATTGCAATTATTGTTTGTTTAAGGTAAGTTTTCTTCTTTACAGCAGACTATTTAGCTTTATATGAGAAAGTACAATTTATCCTAGGGAGATGCTCAACATTTTAGGTAAATAATTTATTTGACAACTGAAAGAAAAGTGGTGGAAAATACCCAGTAATGAATACTTCTGAGAAATATTAAGGAAATATTAAGGTAACATGTATAGTGGGAGGACCATAATTTTAGACCTACTCAGACTTGGGATCTGTGTGCTTGGTCCAGTTATTTTCCCCTCTGGACCTCTGTTTCATCATGTGAAAATGGATGTAATGAAAATTTGTCCATGGCACTACTGCAATGGTTAACCAGTGAGATTAGATCTCAAACTAAGAGTAGCATATGGTATGTGAATCTTATATGAAAATTTCGTTCTCTCTCCTCACCCTTGTGCAGTTCTAATGAGCTTCATAATTGGCAATATCATAAATCAAGGCAAACAAAATGCAGATAGCACTACAGTGGAAGTAGGAAAAAAGGTCAATGTTTAAACAAATCTGGATCTTTGTGAATGACCTAATCTTTGCTGGAAAACAAACTCTGTTGGGTGGGGAAAGAATGACTGAATGATCTCAGAATCTCCTTTGGAAATTTTATTTTATTGTTTTATGTTCCCTGTGTCCTTTCTGACTCAATTTTTCACCCACCCTTGGTCCTAGGCAGCCACTGATCTTTCTGTCACAATAGATAAAATTTGTCTTTCTTATAATTTCATATAAGTGAAATCATGTAGTAGGTATCCTTTATGTCTCTCTTCTTTCACTCAGCATAGGAATGTAATGATTCATCCATGTTACTACATTATCATAGGCTGTTTTTATTATTGCCAAGTAGTTTTCAATTGTATGATATATTACTGTTTACCCATTCCCTTGTTAATAGGCATTTGAATTTTTTCCACTTTTTGATTAGTATGAATAAAATTACTGTGAACATTTGCATATTAGTCTTTTTGTAGACATAAGTTTTAATTTCTCTCGTGTAACACCTAGGAGTGAAATTGCTGAGTCTGTGTATACTTAACTTTATAAGAAATTGATGTTCTGTCAAATGCTTTTTCTGCATCTATTGAGAAAAATCATATAGATTTTCTCCTTTAATCTGTTAATATGGTAAAATATAACTGAATTTCAAATGTTAAATATTCAGACAACTGGTCCATGATGTATTATCCTTTTTATAAATTGCCTAACTTCATTTGCTAAAGTGTTATTACAGATTTTTGCATTTACACACACATACACACATATACATATATCAATAATATGTATATATACATACATACACACACATATATATTATTGATTTGCAAGTAGAAGGTAAGGTCCTAAGCCCCAGCTTACCCCACACAGGCCACAGGGTGGGGCCTGGTTACGTAATTTTCCTAAACACCAGTTGCCTCACCTACCAGGAAGGTGATGCAATTTGCCTCACAGTTTTATATACATGGGCTTACAGGAAATTGCATTATCCTCTTCTTACTGCCTTCCCCTCTCCCTTCATTCTTTGTACTCTAATGTGGGGCTTCCCAAAGCTCACCCCGAGGTCCTCTTGGAGTTTCTAACTCTCTGCCTTGGTTACCTCAACTTCTGCCATGTCTCAAACATGCCCCGGCTCAGCCTCCTGCACGTTTCCATTTCATGCTGTGCATCTCCACACAGCCACCCAGCCAAGGCATCTTAAATCAACACTGTTTTGCTACTGTTGATAACAAAACACATTTGCTATTTCTTCCCTACACTTTAAAACAGGGCCCCTGGTCTCACACATCAAACCTCTGAGTCATCTTTACCACTTTTTTTCCTTGTCCCTTATCTAATCAGTCAACAAATTCTGTAGGTTCTTCCACTGAAACCTCTGTTGTAAGAACAGACCTGGAAACACAAATGGCTATAATAATTATGTTGGGGGTGGGTGTTTAGAGTAACAAGACTATTTCCTTAATACAGATTTTTTAATTTTAAAGCTAAAATTTAAGGAATTTCTGGGTCTTTGCTTGCAGGGCCACTCCCATTGCAATGTTTTGCACAAGACTCACCAAATAACCTTGTACTTCCTGCTAAAATCTTCAATAATCCTACATGCTTCCAAATAGTGTAAATGCATTGAGTTGAAGGCTCTCTCAAATATCTTGCCAAACTAAGAGTAGCTTCTTTAACCACTGCTCATATTAAATCCCCCATGCTTGGTCTAACGTAATTCCTTACCATTCTTGGAATCAACTGACACTTTCCTGACCCCAAACCTTTGTCATACCATTTTTTTCTTGTCATGTTTTTCCTTATTGCATTGACGTATTTGTCATTATTTAGCTGAATCACTAGGCTGATAGCCTCTTTCACCCTAATCGCCAGGATTCTTTCTCTCTTTTCTGAACCCCCACACTACATTGGTTGAAGTATTGCCATAGCATCGATCACATAAAACCTCCCTGCTAGATTATTAAATTTGGTTCCCTAACCCAATTCCAACATGGAGGGAGGGGTTTCCCCCCATACCAACAAACATATCTCAGGACTTTGACACTATTTACCCAGAAATAGCATCAAAGTCCACAGGTTAAGGGTTCAGTCCTACAAGACTTTCCCCTTCCCCCACTTTACATACCAACAATTTTTGCACACCAGCAGGGTGTCCAAAAAGTCAACACAATTCTGACACTATCTGGAGATAGAGTTAGCATCAAAGTCCACAGGTTAAGGTGGACTTTGTAGCTCAGTCCTATAAGGCTGCCCTTCTCCCACGCACACTTCAGATACCCAGGCTTTCTTGTGCTTCTGACCAACTGGCAACAGATTGGAGGTTTCAACAACCCTCTCTATTTCAGAACTGAGGAACTGATTGTGTTACAGAACATGGGGCTAAGTGGGGTATGATGTACTATTACCGAAAGGATCCCCCACTAGGTTCACTTCACTAGGTTCACTTGTCCACTGCCAGAGGAAAGATGTCTCTCAATGCCAGAGATTTGTGAAGAGGAAAAGAAATGTTTATTTAAAGTTATACAGACTTAAAGTAGTGACCTAATGCCTTCATTAAGATATCAAAGTCCTTTAGGATACCCACAGATGCCCACAGTGCGTCCTTCTCCCTCTGCCCTGAACTAGGAAAAGAAGGAAAAGAAGTAGACGTCCATGATTCAGGTTGCTGGCACCATCAGCTGTGTCACCCTTCAGGATCTCCAGCTAATCCAAAGCCATGTGGCACCTTCTCATGGCCCATCAACAAGAGTTTCTGTACCTCTTTTCCAAGCAAAGTCTCTCCTGCTCCCCAGGCCACATGGCCAAAGGGAGCACCCCAAAGCTGTGTGGTTATCCCCAACCAAAGCTGTGGGGGTCCCCACTCTGGCAAAGCCACATGGTTCCCTACCCAATGGCTGCCGTGTCTGGGTTTAAGTCCCTGCGCCAATCTTCCTCTGTACCCCCATTTTCAGCTCCTCCTACAATTAGTTACACCTGTGGGCATTCCTGTATTCCAAGTTTACTGGGCTGCCATCGTGAGTCTGGGCAGGTGTGGTCCAATGTCATGGAGCCAATCTTGTCCAAGTTCTCACGCAGGTGCTGTAACCTGGGGGACCTGCCCCCCAGTTCATCTTGGGTGGAAGTCACTTCCATCCCCCGGCTCAGAGCATGGCCACAGCTATTTAACATATCTATGCAACCAGTTAAAGGTTATAGATACGTTAAACAACCATGCCATGGATTACCTGCAAAGCTGTTGTACAAAACAGCTCTGCCTGTTCCTGCTCCTTGTGTCCCTTCCCCCACCTCACACCTATTGTGGGGGAAGGGGTGAGGACATCCGTTATATCTTTCTAATATTTCCTGGACACCCTGAGTTCTGGACCCCATTCCAAATCCCTATTTGTGCCCCTCCCCCTCTTGGCTGCTCCCTGTATCAATAGGCCAATTGCAAGTCCAGGTTGTTACCTGTGCTTCTGACAACTGGCTATAAATCAGAAGATCCTAAAACCCCCTCTATGGGTTCAATTAATTTGCTGGAACAGGTCATAGAACTCAGAGAAATACATTACTTTTTTGATCACTGGTTAATTATAAGAAGATATAACTCAGGAACAGCCAGATGGAAGAGATACATAAAGTAAGGTATGGGGCAAGGGGCATAGAGCTTTCACACCCTCTCCAAGTGTATCACTTTCCCTATACCTTCACATATTCTAGACACTAAAACTTCTTGAACCCTAGCTTCTTGAGTTTTTGTATAGGCTGCATTACAGTCACAACTGATTAAATCATTAGCTATTGGTTATTAATTTAACCCCTAGCCTCTCTTTCTTCCTAGGAGGTTGGGGTAGGACTTAAAGTTCACACCCTCGAATTACATTGTTGGTTCCAGTGGCAGCCAGCCCCCATTCCTGGTGAGGTCCTATACGAGACCATTCTGCATGGCGTGGGCCCAGCTCCCACTCAGAGATGCGCGGGACCCACAGATAGGTTCTCTCGTGGGGAACCAGGCTTGCATTGTACCTAGGCCACTTTGAGACTTGTTTTTGCTAAAACTCCCTCACCCTGAATTGAGGCAGCAAGTGCTTACTGAAACTTCCTAAAGTCTGTGCTGAACCTCCCCAGTATGGAGTGTAAATGGTTCAACCACTTTTCCTTTTGCATTTGCAAATATCCTTCTTCTGTGATGTGATTATTGGCATCATCTCCTTTGTGTTCTGTAAAAGGTACCTAAAAAATGAGGACCATCATGTAATGTGCCAAGAAAAGCAATAAAGGCTTGTCAAGACAAGGGCTGAGGTTTTTTCTCCTCTTGAGAGAGAAGCCACGCTGTCCCTTTTCCTCCACAGGACTCAGTAGTCCATGTGAGTTTCTCGTGCCTCATCCACAATGTGGTGGACCCCACGAGCCAGGGTCTGCATCAAGGTCCAAAGGTTACCTCATTTAACCTTTTTAAGACAACTATTTCAATCTCAACATTAGAAATTCCAAAAGTTCCTGAGAGTTGTGAGTCTGGATTCTGGACAAAGATCAAATATTTATGAGAAATATATTTATGTTGTCTGAATGACCCAATATATATTTCTTATAAATCACAATTTCTTATATATCACAATTAGAGATTCTTGAACAGAAGTATTGACCCTTTTTTAATGTGCTTCTGAGTACTACATGATTCCCAATTTATTAAAAGTCTTTGATGTAGTCATTGTATGGTACCTGGAACAGGGGTAAAATCTGGGTTCACTAATTTCTGCCAAAATCATAGACCCATTTTCTATTATTTAAATTAATTTTTTAATCTAAACTTAACATTTTGGAATTGGAAAGCTCTATAGACATGATTTTAGTCCTAAACTCTTTCTTAACTAATGTGGAAATGAGGCCCTGAGGGATACAGTGATGGACTGAGAACACATAGCTAGTTTTTGGCAGATCAAGTACGAAGACCCAAGTATACTGTTGACACCAGAAGGAGCTTGGTTCCCAAATCAACCAAATTACATAATTCTGTGTCCTTACATAGAAAATATCTCTGCTGATTGACTACAATAAAAAGAATGCAGTGTGGTAGAGTAAAAGAGGTTAATACAGGTTTGGAATCAAACAGATCAGATTTAGATTCTGGCCTGTTCACTTAATTAGCTACACAGATTTTGATTAATTACTTAACTTCTCAGCTTCTTTCTTCAGCTATAAAATGTAGACAATTATATCCAGTTCATGAAGTTGTGTTGATGAAATGATATAAATGTATATGAAGTGACTAAAACACAATTATTAAGGTCATTATTTAAAATAATCTTTAGTAAGTTATATATTTGCATATTTAATGTTTCTTAATGCATACACGTTTTGCTAATGCATAAAACTTTTATTATTTTAATCAGTTGATATACAACATTATATTAGTTTCAGGTACACACCCCAGTGATTAGACATTATACAACTTACTAAATGATCATCTGGATAAATCTTGTACACATCTAACACCACTGAGTAAATGAACAGTAGATTTCTCTTTTTTCCTTTGTCCTCAGAATGCTGAAAATTTGGGAGTGGCCATAAGTGTTACTAAAGAGTCCACCCAGTTATTTTTTATAATCGTTACTTTAAAAAAATACTATCAAGAACTATGTACTTTGGAAGGTGAATGCTTAGAGCACTCAGTGTAGCTAAGATGGGTGACAGAGATAATTTTTTTTGACACTTTGCAGAGCTCATTTTTTCTTCTGGATAAGAAAAAAAAAAAAACAACTACGTTCACTTAATAAACACCTTCATCAAGCATCAAAGTTGTCTTCTGACAAGTCTGTAACTGATTTTGACCTTCAGCTCTTTTTGACGATACTACCTTTCCTTTCACACCAGTTCTTTGAGCTCAAGCACAAACAAAGACTACCTGCCCGTAAGGGCTTGGCAGAAGGGTGTGGTAGGCAAGGACAGGAGAGGCCCTGAAGGGGAATAAACCACGATCTGGTATCACTTCTGAAATACTACTGGGCCCTGAAAAGCTTTGTGTTTTTATATCAAATATGAGAGTAAAAGTAAGATGGTTTAATATGACAGCCACACCAGAAGATTTCAAAAGCCCAAGTTCTATACTCTGCAATATTTTAATACTGATAGGTTACTAAGAAGGATCATTAGAGTTCCTTTCCTGGAATTTCTATAGGATCAGTTCTAGCATGGGGTGACACATAGTACTGTTCAGTATAGTAAACATGAGTCAGAGAAAGCACTGTTATTGAAAACTGATGTTTTCCTCTTTATAAAGTTCCTATCAACCTATAAAAAGTGATCAAAAAGCATTTCAGAAAGAATATCACAACAGAACGCAACAGTTACCCCACAGTCCATAGACTAAGGCATAATTTCAGGACAGGGATTTCACTTAACCAGGTAAACTGTTCCAGGGATAGATAGGAAAGCCAAGCTAGGACTCTGCTAACTAGATTCAGGTAAATTACTAAAGAGAAACAATTTCTTGGGGTTAGTCTCCATGAGTAGGAGTGTCTGGCCTTCCCAGTCACATTTAGTGTTGTTGACAGGCTCAGTGCTGTGCTGTGTGGACCTTTACTATGGCTGGTACCATGTAAATCTGTTGCTCTCCACCTGGCTGCACAGTGGAATTACTTACTTGGAGCACTTAAAATAAACCTAATGCCCCTGTCCCATTTCCAAAAAGTCTAGTTTAACTTGTCTGAGGTATCTGGAGCATTTGGATTTTTACAAAGCTTCTCGTGTGATTCTAATGTGTAGCTAGCCACCAAAACCACTGGCATAAACTTATAAAGTCCTAGCAAACCTTCCTCTTTAAATCGAACACCCTATCATTTAGCTTTCTGGCATCTGGTTTTTGTTTTGTCATATTTCTTTCCACTCAACACACTGTGAATTTCATTTTGCAGTCTAGAATAATCCCAAAGTGGAATTCATGAGGGGCCCTTGGTAAACAAGGAGAATCCTGGCAAACAAAGTGATTCCACCCAAACCCGGTATGAACTAACAGTCACTCCCTGCTATGTTGCCCCACCTCCTTTCTTCAAGGGTCGTTTGGCACAGAGTCTTACACATCCTCTTTTTGGCATTTGGCAGGCTTCCTAGTTGAAGGCACCCCGCCCCTGGGTGGGCACCATTTCTCAGCCCCAAGCAGAGAAATCCATCGTACCTGCCGCTTAGCTTTGCAGCACCAAGGGCGCTTAAGGCCCTCCTAAAGTAATTCAGATTCCTGGGGAGCCAACCCTGGCTGCTTGAAACACTCCTCTCTCCTCTGTTCCCCCCAATTTTTTGTTTTACATAGAAAGCAGATATTTAGATTTCCAGGTGGCAGCTTGTCTCAGGCCCCACTCGAACAAAGAAAGAAAAAGCCCCAACACCTGGCGCCAAAGAGCTTGTCTCCCTCCCTACCCAGGACCCTTCCTCCTAGTCAAGCGTCTGTGAGGCCAGTGACGCTAGAGCCCCAGCCTTTGCCCCGCCCAGCATCTGGTGCTAGCAAGCTCCCTTCGCTCCACCCTTTGGTGATTCAGAACCCTGGAACCACCCAAGTCGCTAATTTAAATTGATCTGCTGAACAGCTTACGCTCGGCTGCTACTTACAGCTTTTTGCTGTAGACCGCCTGATCTTACTGCCGAGACCGCGGAGAGCCAGCGCCGGGCCCCTGTCCTGCGCCATGAGTCCCGCCTGGCGGGGCGTCCCCGAAGTGCTGGGCCGCCTCGATGGGCTGACTGCGCTGCTGCCGCTGCTGCTGCTGTTGCTGTTGCTGTGTCCCCACGCTTCTCAGGGTGAGTGGGCGGGGTGCCTGGCCCCGCTGGGTGAACCCTCCAGGTTGTGTGGGACGGGCTGGGTCAGTCTTTGTGACAACCGAGAAGTCTGGGGACCTGGTGAGGTGAGGGCTGTGGGCATGGGTAATTGTTCCCATAAACTTCTGCCTTTGAGGTCAGAGATCTTGCTGGCTCTATCCCGTGGGACAGGAAGAGGATATCAGCTGCTAACCAGCAATTAGGGGTCTTGCTGTGCTGGACCCCAGCTGGCCTGTCTTTAGTAGTGAGGCGTTGAGAATGGAGGAAGCACTGATAAACTGGTGCCCCCAAACATGGGGAAACAGAAAGGCAGGGCTTGAATTGAGTGACTTATCAATCGCCCCAGCATTTCTTTCAGGGTGGGAAGCCAAATTAACTGAAAGCTCTAGCCCCTAAAAAGAACCCAGTCGCGTACAGCACCTGAAGCTACAAATTTGAAATCTCCAGGTATAACCTTACAAGGGGGCGTCTGCCTTTATTGCGTGCCTAGCAACAGTATCCACGTGGAGATAAAGACTAAACCTCTCTATCAACCAGACAGGAAGCCTAGCAAATTCTTGGTCTGTCAGTTCGGCACTGGGTGGAAATGTGCATCAAAAGCTATTGCTGCTTCCCTTATTGCCTTAGGAAAGGAACGTTGCTATAAGTGTTCCCTTCAGTTCCATTTTTCCCCTCTCTAGGTGACTGCAAGATTCCCCCAGCTATGGCTAATGCTCAGGCAACTTTGGAAGGTCTTACAAGTTTTCCTCAAGGACACATGGTAACATACAAATGCAATAAAGGGTTTATTAAAGTTCCTGACAAGCCAGACACGGTTTTCTGTCTCCAGGGCAATGTATGGTCACAAATCGAAGAATTTTGTAATCGTAAGTTCTTCATTTCTTCTTTTAAAAGTTATGGGAATGGAATGTATCTTGTTAAGTTAAAATTTATCCCTTGTTGGAGTGACTGGTAATTGATTGTTTTCTAGCATTATAAACCCCAGGGTATACCTGTTGGCACTTCATACTCCAGCTAATTGATGGCATTACTTCTGGGAATAGGTCCTGCTTCTCCATTAACACTTCCCCTACTCCCCACACACTGTACCTTCTGAACTAACAGAGAAAATAAACACTAGATACTGGTTTTTTTTAGGGAATAAATTGTGTATGAACATGTTTGGTGATTATGTTGAGACATATATCCTCAAACTCTATGTATAGCCTATATTAGCTTTGACATAAACGAGTAGGTATAAACAACAAGAATTTCTTGAAACCAGGTATGAAATAGACTTTAGTGTTTTTTTAACCTATCTGTGATAGAAGATAGTAGGTTGATGTTCATAAACCTTTGCACATGTATCAGGTTACAGAGTTTATAACTCTACTACATATATTACTTCATCTAGTCCTCCACACAACCCTATGAGTTAAGTAGGGACTCATCCTTATTTTCCAGTTGAGGAAACAGGCCCTTGGGAGTTAAATAACTTCCTTGAGATCAACAAAAGCCATGGTTCAAACTTGAGATTTTTGACTATAAATTCAATGCCCTTCCCACTATTCCATACCTCTATAAATTCATATTTGCCTAGATGTTTAAAATTTTTAAATATTTTTATGTACACATTGGCTCATCTAATCCTTTTCCCAATGGCTTCTTGTGAAATTAAATGAATGGATATGTATAAAACATTTAGAAGTGTTCCATAAATATTAGCTATTATTGTTACTATTGTTGTTGTCCAGGACATTAGCCCAGGGGTCTGGGATTATGGGTTCTCATCTACCCCTGGGCTACATGGGACTGGTTAAGGGAACTGGTATATATTGAGTCAGTGCCAGAACTGTGCCAGACAACTTAAATGGGTTATATTTTTTCAAATTGTATTCACAGTGACATGTGTGTACCAAATCTACTTCACAGGACTCTAGTAATTAGGAAATGAAAGCATATATTTGAATATATTCTTGAGACCTATAAATGTTATGTTGATAGTAATATAGTTAAATATCAAATATGTACAAAGAAGCACAGAAAAGGGAGGGATGTAAGGACCAGGTAATTCCAAATAATTAAATATAAATTATAAAATAAAGTATTGTCACTTTTTCTTGTTGCTTTTGTTAATCATTTAGGTAGCTGTAGTGCTCCAACCAGGCTATCTTTTGCATCTCTCAAAAGCCATTATAACAGACTAAATTACTTCCCACCGGGTTCCGTTGTGGAATATGAATGCCGTAAAGGCTTCAAAAGAAACCATTCCCTCTCAGGAAATCTAACTTGCCTTCAGAATTATACATGGTCCAAAGCAGATGAATTTTGTAAAAGTAAGTATAATTTTAAAGAGATTCTTAATTCTATGCTATTTTTTGGAAATGGTATTTCATTCTTTATTTATGCTGGAAGTCTATGTGTGCATATTTTTATATGTACATATTATTATTTAGAATGATTCTTTAAAGAAACATTGCATAATTTTATTTTAAATTACACAAACTAAATACTTGCAAGATAGGAATATTAATTTACTCAAAGATTTTACATTTTATTAATTTAGAGTCACCTTAAATGAAATGAAATCAGTATGTATTCTAAATATGTTGCATTTTTGAAACTTATAAAATGACTGTAGGACTTAAGCGGTCTACAGATAAGAGGTTATCAGTGGTTCAAATGATAAATATGCATAGATGTGCCTGACAATTCAATGTAAAAAACAACTTGTATTATCTTCTAGAAAAATCATGTCCTAATCCTGGAGAAATAAAAAATGGTCATGTCAATATAAAAACTAGCATATTATTTGGTGGACTCATCACCTTCTCATGTAATACAGGGTAAGTTTTTGCATACTAAACACTTTACATTTAACAAATGAAAAAACAAATTAGGATTTAAGAAGAAAATTTTTAGATATCTGGCCAGTGTTTACAAGCCATTAGTAATAAAACAATCTGCCTGTTCAAAGAGTTTTCTCATGAGCTCATCACAGTCAAATTTAGTAAAATGAGCAAAGAAAAGAAGATATTACAGCACAAAATTTTCTAAATTCTTCCATTTCAGTACATTTATGATTCATTATAAAATTCTAAATGTGATTAGTAAAGGAAAAACCTTATAATATGGTGATAATACTTGCAGAAATTAAATTCAAGATTAAATGAAACCCATCTTTAATTTACCTAAATAATAAATTTGATGCTTTTTTTCTATATATGAACAACCTATTATAAAATATCATAGGCTAAAAAACATTTTTTCCTAGTGTGAAAATATCATTTGACCTAAGGTCTTTTCTAAGTTCTCTATGTAGAGAAAAAGAACTCACTCATTGAGTATTATCAGTGTCTCAGATACTGCTGAAAACTTTATAAGGATTTTCTTATTTAAAATCTGCAAATTCAGTTATAATATTTTACTCTATACATATATCCATTATTTACAAAATAAAAACAACAGTATCACTTATCTCTATACTAAACACAGATGTTTGGATCATTAATATCATATCTGGGAGGAGTTTGAACCCTTTAAATATAAGTACATTCTATTGTTCTATGAAGGCTGTATTGATCTTTTAAAACTCAGAAATATAAAATATTCAAGCATCTATATAATTTTATTTTTAAGTATATTTTATTGATTACACTATTACAGTTGTCCCTTTTTTTATTGCCTTTAATCCCCCTCTGTACACCCATCCTGCCAGCATCCTTCCCCTCCTTAGTTCATGTCCATAGGTCATATGTAGAATTTCTTTGGCTTCTCCATTCCCTATACTATCATTAACCTCTCCCTGTCTATTTTGTGCTTACCAATTATGCTTCTTATTCCCTATACCTTTTCCACCATTCTGCCCTTCCCCCTTGCTGCTGATAACCCTCCATGTGATCTCCATTTCTGTGATTCTATTCCTGTTCTAGTGGTTTGCTTAGTTTGTTTTTGTTTTTTAGGTTCAGTTGTTGATAGTTGTGAGTTTGTTGTCCTTTTACTGTTTATAGTTTTGATCTTCTTTTTCTTAGATAACTCCCTTTAACATTTCCTGTAATAATGCCTTGGTGATGATGAACTCCTTTAACTTGACTTATCTGGGAAGCACTTTATCTGCCCTTCCACTCTAAATGATAGCTTTGCTGGATAGAGTAATCTAGGTTGTAGGTCCTTGCCTTTCTGACTTTGAATACTTCTTCCCAGCCCCTTCTTGGCTGTAAGTTTTTGTTTGTTTGTTTGTTTGTTTGAGAAATCAGCTGATAGTCTTATGGGCGCTCTTTGTAGGTAACTCTCTCCTTTTTGCTTGCTGCTTTTTAGATTCTCTCCTTATCTTTAATCTTGGGTAATATAATTATGATGTGTCTTGATGTGTTTCTCCTTGGATCTAACTTCTTTGGGATTCTGAGCTTCCTGGACTTGCATGTCTAGTTCCTTTGCCAGATTTGGGAAATCTGGCAAATCTGGCAAAGATTCTCCTTCATTATTTCTCCTTCATTATTTGTTCAAATAAGTTTTCAATTTCTTGCTCTTCCTTCTCTCCTTCTATCACCCCTATGATTCACATGTTGGAATGTTCAAAGTTGTCCCAGAGGTTCCTAAGCTTCTCATTTTTCTGAATTCTTGTTTCTTCATTCTGTTCTTGTTCAATGTTTATTTCTTCCTTTTGTCCCAAATCATTGATTTTGGTCCCCATTTCCTTCCCTTCATTATTGGTTCCCTGTATATTTTCCCTCATTTCACTTTGCATACCCTTCACTTCTTCCTCTAGTGTGCATCTGTACTCAATAATTTCTGTGATTATCCTGATTACTAGTGCTTTGAACTCTGTATCTGATAGGTTGGCTATCTTCTTGTTGCTTAGTTCTTTTTCTGGAGTTTTGATCTGTTCTTTCATTTGGGCCATACTACTTTGTCTCAGTGTACCTGTTATATTGTAAGGGGTAGAGCTTTTGGTATTCACTAGGGTGAGGCAACCTACTTCACTGTATTGTGATGCTGTTTGTGGGGGAGGGGTCCAGGAGGGAACAATGAGGCTTGCTGGACTCTCACCCTACTTTCAGTCACTTTCCCTGCTACGCACAGCTAATTGTGCCTTTTCAGGTGCTGATTCCTGGGTGGATGGGCTTGAGTATGTTCTAGCATCCTATGGGCCCCTTCAACGGACTCTCCTGTGGGACTGGGAGCTTCTCCTTCTGCCATAACCATCACAGTTTTTTACAGTGACAGGTTTTGAAGCTTTAGTTTCCTGCGATGGCACCCTGAGTTGCCCAGTCTATCTAACTCCCCAGTTGTTCCTCCCAACTTATCTGCACTCAAATATAGGACTACTTGGTACACCACGTACCACCTTGTCATACTTCCTTGCTGCCCTAGCTTCCCATCTCTGCTCTTCCTACCAGTCTGGATGAATGTTTCTTCTTTAGCTCCTTGGTTGTCAGGCTTCCATACAGTTCAATTTTCTGGAAGTTCTGGTTGTTTTTTATTTTTAAATTGGTTGTTATCCTTTTGGTTGTGTGGGGAAGTGAAGCTTATTTACCTACCCCTCCATCTTGTTCGGAAGCCCCAAGCATCTATATCATTTTAAAATGAAACAACTCCCCATCAAAAGGAAAGGAGGAATCCTCAGAAAGAGTGCTAAATGAAACAGAGGCAAGTAAACTACCAGATATTCAGTTCAAAAGAATGGTTATAAGGAAGCTCAATGAGCTCAGTGAGAATTACCAAAAACTACAGGGAAACTACAAGGAACTTACTACAAACTATATCAGCATGGAAAATGACATAAAAACAATCAACAAGAACCAAGAAGAAATGAAGAATAAAATTTCTGAAATGAAGAACACAGTAGGAAGAATCAAATGCAGGCTAGATGAAGCAGAAGATTGATTCAGTGAGATGGAGGACAACATAGGAAAAAAACCCAGAATGAGCAAGAAAAGAAAAAGGAAAAGACTTAAAAAGAATGAAGGGGGATTAATGGAGTTGCAGAACAACATGAAATGTAATAGTATCTGTATAATAGAGATACCAGAAAAAGAAGAAGAGAATCAAGGGATAGAAAACCTGTTTGAAAAAGTAATGATGGAAAACTTTGTTAATTTCATGAGAGAAAAAGTCACACAAGTCCAAGAAGCCCAGAAGGCCCCAAGCAAGAGGAATCCAAAGAAGCCCACTCCAGGTACATCATAATTAAAAAAGCAAATTCAAAAACAAAAAGAGAATCTTAAAGGCAGCAAGGGAGATACAAAAAGTAACATATAAGAGAGCCCTAAAAAGACTAGCAGCTGACTTCTCAACAGGAACACTACGAGCCAGAAGGGAATGGCAAGAAATATTCCAAGTAATGAAAAGCAAAGGCCTGCAGCCAGGATGACTCTACCCAACAAAGCTCTTAATTAAAATGGAAGATGAAATAAGATTTTCCTAGAAAAAAGAAGGCTAAAATAATACACCTCCACCAAACCAGTATTGCAAGATATACTGAAGGGACTGCTTTAAATAGATGAAGAAAAAGAGTGAGAGAGAGGGGAATACAGGTACAAAGGGGGAAAATAGCCTTAAATAATATAATAACCTTACAATTATTATTGTAAAGTTATTAACAATAATAACCTTATTATATATCTATAACCTATTATATATATAACCTATATTATATAAATAACAATAGTAACTTTAAATGTAAATGGATTAAATGCTCCCATGAAAAGACATACGGTAGCTGAATGGATAAGAAAACAGGACCCACACACATGCTTCCTACAAGAGATCCACCTCAGAACAAAAAAACCTCCACAGACTAAAAGTGAAGGGTTGGGAAAAAAACATTCCAAGAAAATGGACAGGAAAAAGAAAGCCAGGGTAGCAATACTAATATCAGAAAAAAGTAGACTTTAAAACAAAGGTCATAATAAAAGAGACACACAAGGACATTTCATAATACTCAAGAGAAGAATCCATATATGCATCCAACATAGGAGCACCCAAATATATAAGAAAAATCTTGGAGAACATCAAGAAAGATATATACAGTAACACAATTATAGTAGGGGAATTTAACACAACACTGTCAATAATGGATAGATCTTCCAAACAAAATATCATCAAGGATATTGTAGAATTGAATGATACATTAGATCAATGGAGTTAACTGATATAGTTAGAATTTTTCATCCCAAAGAAACAAAATACAGATTCTTCTCAAATGCACATGGAACATTTTTAAAGATAGACCACATGATAGGACACTAAACAAGCCTCAACAAATTCAACAAAATTGAAATCATATCAGGCATTTTCTCTGACCACAGGGCTTGAAACTAGAAACCAACCTCAAGGGAAAAATGCAAAAATATTCAAACTCATAGACCCTGATAGCATACTATTGAACAATCAATGGGGTAAGAATGAGATCAAGGAGGAAATCAAAGAGTTTCTGGAAACAGATGAAATGAACACACAACAGTCCAAAACCTATGGGGCACAGTTAATGCAGTTCTGAGAAGGAAGTTCATAGTGATACAGGTCTACTTATAAAAGATAGAAACATTTCAAATATACAACCTAACCCTACATCTATAAGAACTGGAAGAACAACAATAAACAAAGCCCAGAGTGAATAGAAGGAAGCAAATAATCAAGATTAGAGCAGAATCAAATGACATAGAGACTAAAAGAACAACTCAAAAGATCAATAAATCCAGGTGATGGTTCTTTGAAAAGATAAACAAAAATTGACAGACCTTTAACCAGACTCATCAAGAAAAAAGGGAGAGAACCCAAATAAATAAAATCAGAAATGAAAATGGATAAATTACAACGGAAACCACAGAAATACAAAATATTGTAAGATATTACTATGAACAACTAAATGCCAGAAATTGGGGTGAAATGGATAAATTTCTAGAGAAATATAATTTCCAAAACTGAATGAAGAAGAAGCAGAAAGCCTGAACAGACTGATAACAGCTGGTGAAATTGAAGCAGTAATCAAAAAATTCCTGGTACACAAAAGCCCTGGGCCAGACAGTTTCAAAGCAGAATTTTACAAAACATTCAAGGATGAGCTAATCCCTATTCTCAGACTATTCCAAAAAATCCAAGAAGAAGGAAGACTCCCATACTTTTTATGAGGCCAGCATCATCCTAATCCCAAAACCAGATAAAGACACAAAGAAAAAACTACAGGCCAATATTGGCGATGGCCATAGATGCTAAAATCCTCAACAAAATATTGACAAACTGCATCCAACAATGCATTAAAAAGATCATACACCATGATCAAGTGGGATTCATCCCAGGGATGAAAGGATGGTACAATATTCACAAACCAATAAACATAATACAACACATAAACAAAAGGAAAGACAAAGATCACATAATCCAATCAATAGATGCAGAAAAAGCATTTGATAAGGTAGAGCATTCATTTATGATAAAAACGCTCAGTAATGTGGGAGTAGAGGGAGCATTCCTCAACATACTAAAGGTCATTAATGAAAAAACTTACAGTCAACATCATCCTCAGTGGCCCAAAATTAAAAGCTTTCCCACTAAGATCAAGAACAAGACAATGTCTCTATCACCACTTCTATTCAACATATCCTAGCCACAGCAATCAGATGAGAAAAAGAAATAAAAGGCATCCAAATTGGAAAAGAGGAAGCAAAACTGTCATTGTTTGCAGATGACATGATAATGTACATAGAAAATCCTATAGACTCCACCAAAAAACTACTAGACCTAATAAGTGAATTTGGCAAAACAGTGGTATACCAAGTGAATATTCAGAAATCGAAGGCATTTTTGTACACCAACAATGAAATATCAGAAACAGAAACCAGGAAAACAATCCCATTTGCTATAGAAACAAAATAAAGTACCTGGGAATAAATCTAAACAAAGGAGGTCAAAGATCTGTACTCAGAAAACTACACACCACTGAAGAAAGAAATTAAGGAAGGCAAAAATAAATGGAGGCATATACTATGTTCATAGATAGGAAGAATTGACACCATCAAAATCTCCATACTACCCAAAGCAATTTAAAGATTCAGTGCAATCCCTATTAGAATAACAATGACATATTTCACAGCTATAGAACAAACATTTCAAATATTTATAAGGAACCATAAACTACCCTGATAGCCACAACCATTTTGAGAAAGAACAACAAAGTAGGTGAAATCACAATACCTGACATCAAACTATATTACAAAGTCACTGTAATCAAAACAGTCTGGTACTGGCATAGGAACAGACACACAGATCAATGGAACAGAACAGAGAGCCCAGAAATAAACCCACGTCTCTGTGCTCAATTAATTTTGAACAAAGAGGGCAGAAGCATAAAATGGAGTTAAAATAGCCTCTTCACTGAATGGTGTTGGGAGATCTGGACTGCTACATGTAAAAAATGAAACTCGATCACTAACTTACACCATACACGAAAATAAACTCATGACGGATAAAAGTCTTAAATGTAAGTTGCAACACAATAAAAGTCCTACAGGAGAACATAGGCAGGAAAATCTCAGATATTCCACACAGCAATATTCTCACCAACACGTCCCCTAGAGGAAGGGACGTAAAGGAAAGGAGAAATAAATGGGACTTCATCAAAATAAAAATCTTCAGTATAGCTAAAGAAAACATCGGCAAAATGGAAAAGGAACCAACTGTATGGGAAAATACATTTTCCAATGACACCTCAGACAAGAGTTTGATCTCCAATATATATACAGAACTCACACCACTCCACTCCATGAAGACAAACAACCCAATTAAGAAATGGGCAAAGGACTTGAACAGATACTTCTCCGAAGAGGACAGACGAAGGGCCTAGAGACATATGAAAGGATGCTCAGCATCGCTAGCCATCAAAGAGATGAAAATTAAAACCACAATGAGATACTACTTCACACCAGTCAGAATGGCCATCATAAACAAATCATCGAACAAGTGTTGACGAGATTGTGGAGAAAAGGGAACTCTAGTGCACTGTTGTTGGAAATGCAAACTGGTGCAACCACTGTGGAAAACAATGTGGATCCTTGAAAAACTAAAAATGGAACTTTATTTTGACCTGGCAATTTCAGTGTTGGGATTATACCCTAAGAATCCTGAAACATCAATTCAAAAGAACCTATGCACCCCAATGCTCATAGCATTGCAATTTATAATGGCCAAGTGCTGAAGCAACCTAAGTGCACATCAGTAAATGAGTGGATCAAAAAACAATGTACTTTTACACAATGGAATACTACGCATCAGAAAGAAAGGAGCCCCTACCCTTTGTGACAGCATGAATGGAACTGGAGAGCATTATACCAAGTGAAATAAGCCGGATGGTGAAAGACAAACACCATATGAGCTCACCTATAAGTGGAACCTAATCAGCAAAACAAACAAGCAGTAAAAATATAATCAGAGACATTGAAATAAAGAACAAACTGACAGTAACCAGAGGGGAGGGGGAGAGGGATAATGGGGGGAAAAAAGGGGAAGGGTCATCAAGGAACATGTATAAAGGACCCATGGACAAAGGCAAAGGGACACAGGAATGATGGTAGGAGGTGGGAGTGGGTAGGGCATGAGAAAGTGGTGGTGGGAAAATGGAGACAACTGTACTTGAGCAACAATTAAAAAAATAAATGATTTAAAACACTCATTTTTTTTTAACATTTACTCCATCCAAATAAGAAATGTTTTGCATGTCTTATACTTTTTTATCCTTTGAATCACCTTTAAAATTTTTTTCTTTTTCTTTAAACTGTCATACAAATTTTTATAAACTGTTGTTTTGTCTCCACCTACTGATATAGTAAATATTTTAAGATGATATTCTGGAGAATTTAAGAGAACTCAACTTTTTTTTCCCTTTATTGTTTAGGTACAAATTAGTTGGTGTAAATTTTAGTTACTGTCTTCTTAAGGGAGAGGACGTTGACTGGGGTGATCCATTGCCAGAGTGCAAAGGTAAGACTGAGAGTCAAAACACTCATGTTTTGGGGTTGAATAATCAATGACAAGTTACTTTCTGTGCATTAAGAATTATTCACAGTGATCATATGGTGTTTGTGTTTTACCACCTGGCTTATTTCACTTAGCATAATACTCTCCAGTTCCATCCATGCTGTCGCAAAGGGTAGGGGCTCCTTCTTTCTTTCTAATGCATAGTATTCCATTCCATATGATCTCACCTATAAGTGGCACCTAATCAACAAAAGAAACAAAGAAGCAAAATATAATGAGAGACATTGAAATAAAGAACAAACTGACAGTAACCAGAGGGAAGGGAGAGGAAGATATCTGGGGCTAGAAGGGGAAGGGTGGTCAAGGAATATGTATAAAGGATCCATGGGCAAAACAGAAGGGGGAGAGGATTGGGGGTGGGAGGTTGGGGTAGGTCGGGCAGGGGAAAGTGGTGGTGGGAAAGTCAAGACAATTGTACTTGAATAATAATAACAAAAATTTAAAAAATTAAAAAATTAAAAATTAATTATTTACACTGAATATTTGTACAACCCTCATCTTCTAATATAAGTCTTGGCTTATTTAAAAACTTTTGTTTGTAATGCTCCTTAATTTATTAGCTTTGGAGATAAAGGATTAAAAACAATCTAAAATTTGTATTGCATTTACTCATTTACTATCTTGTCATTTCTTCTAATAGTCGAGTAGAATAGATATGAAAGTCTTTTGTCTAAGATCCAGCCTTTCTCAAATAGTTGCCCCGTTCTTGCAATGAGAGGCCTCTGGTGCATGTAAATGGACAACTCAGTCTACACATTCCAGTGCCCTATGACCTTTATCCCCATTCCACTGAACTGTGGGCAGAGGTATGCACATCAGCAGTATAGACCATCCTCAAGTATATGGACCTTGTGCTCCTTTCAGCAGCACATATACTAAAACTGGAACAATACAGAGAAGATTAGCGTGTCCCCTGCATAAAGTTGACATGAAAATTTGTGAAGCATTGCATTTAAAAAAAAGGGAGGGTGGCCCTGGCTGGTGGGGTTGAGCACCAGCCTGTCAACTGAAAGGTTACCAGTTCGCTGGTTCAATTCCTGGTCAAGGCACATGCCTGGGTTGTGGGCCAGGTCCCTAGTTGGGGGTGTGCAAGAGGCAACTGATTGGTGTTTCTCTCCCTCTCTGTCTCCCTCTCTTTCCTTATGTCTAAAATATAAATTAAAAAAGAAAGAGAGAAAGAAAGAAAAGAAGAGAAAAGAAAAGAGAAGAAAAAAGAGTGTGGACCAGGAGGAAGGACTCTCTCAGGCCTTGAAAGGGGTATTGACATAGGAAATTCTGAATGCCAGGCCCTGAAGCAGGATTTAGAATGGGATGGGGGAGGTCCTCTCAATGAGCACATTGCTTCAGCTCTGCAAATACCCAACTAGTAGAGAGACACAGCCAGAGGAGGACCACAGCACTGCCTTTTAAAGTCACAGCACATGACTAGGGCAGGAATTCTAGTCATGTACATTTCTCATTTCTCAGAGAATCCATAGAATCTCTGAAGCCCATATATAGACCCAAGGATAAAAATATGACTATCTATATTGATTAGCTTTGCTTTCAGGCCACTCCATTCTCTTTGGTCATATTTTACTTTACAGTGCAATAAATAGGGTGAAACCTTTAGTACCTTATGTACTATATATAGGCTGTCTGTATACATAAGAGTTTTATTGCCCTTGAATTATTCCATTGTCAGTTTCTGGTGGCTCTGGACAAAAATTTCTTTGAAAAAAATTTAACGCATTTTAAATTAATAAAATTGGCCAGGTATTTTTACAGATAAGTAAAACCAAAATAAGTTAAATATTTTATATTAAAAATTCAAATTTACCACTTGTCTAAATTAAGTGTTATCAATGAGGGAAACCTATAAATATCTATTAAGTAATGGGGACTGTATTTGGAAGTTTGGATACAATAGTTGTAAAACATGAGTGCTAACTTTAAGACCAATTTACAGACACACAATCATGTGTAGCTTAACAGTGGGGATGTGACCTGAGAAACACGTAGTTAGGCAATTTCATCATTGTCAAGCATTATAGAGTATACTCACAAAACATAGATGGTATAAATTACTGCACACTTAGGTTCCACTATAATGCTATGCAACCACCATTGTATGTGCAGTCCATCATTGACTGAAACGTCATTATGCAGCTAATGGAGCTGGGGGTGGTAGTGCTGGGTGATGTAACATGTTGCTTCAAACACATAAATAATGACATTTAGGAAACCAAGTCTTGTTGTGCATTTCCCAAGGAACTAAAATGCTTGAAATAACTGTGTAAAATAACTTTCCTACATTATCTCCCTTATTCCTCACAGGAATGTTATAAAATGCTCTGCTTTATGCTCACTTTATAGGTGAGAAAACCAAAGTTCAGGGGGATTAGAGACCTTGGTCTCTAGGATGTGGTGGAACAAGCCCAAGCACTACTCAGAACTGCCCTGAGAGGGAGGCTGTCTAAGCAACCCAAAGTCAAACCCAAGTCACCGTACCAGGCCCTTACTTGTGATTCTCAGAATAAGATCTTAACGGAAGTTGCACTTTAAGCATTTGTTAGCTCACCTAAAACCCAAAAGGAACTAAACTAACATTTGTAAAATTGGTGAACAACACAAGAGGAAAAAAGGGAGTAATTTCATCCTGACTGACTTTATTACTCAAAAAAAGAAGTGAAATAAGTTTCCAAGGTTGCTAACATATCCTGAAAGCTGTGGGAACAGAAACTCAGGGTGATCTCTGTTGTGATTATCTCTGTTGTCCAGTGTTTGCATCCTGCTGTTCTTTGGTCTTGGCATGAGCAAAGGAAGACACCTTCTGAGGGAAAAGATCTTTATTTGGGGTGTGTCATAGAATGGGATCACTGCCAACTCTGACTTTGGCTTTCCTTCTTCACGCAGAAAGCAGTTTAATCTTCTCAGTACTACTTGGTGCATTTAGTTAGTTGCCTGTAGGTATAATTTATATTGAAGTAAAATCAGCATAGCAGTTTAGTTCCTTAGGAAATGCACAAGACTTGGTTTCTTAAATGTCATATTTAGGTGTTTGGGTCTGGGGAGAGAAGAGTCATCAAGTAAGGAATGGGTTTCTAAATTTTAACAGAATTATTTAGCTAATATTTGAATGACATTTTTCCTCCACAGAAAGTTCTCAAATTTCTAAGGTCACACCAACTCCAAAGAAACCCACCACAGTGGATGTTTCAGGTACAAAAGCCCCATCAACTTCTCAGAAAGCCACCATGGTGAATGTTCCAGGTACAAAAACTCCATCAACTCCTCAGAAACACACCACAGTAATTGTTCCAGGTACAGAAGTTGCATCAACTCCTCAGGAACTCACCACAACAAACTTTTCAGCTACAGAAGCCCCATTGACTCCTCAGAAATCCACCACATTAAATATTCCAGCTATAGAATTCCCTTCACCTCCTCAGAAACCCATCACTGCAAATGTTCCAGCTACGGAAGCCACATCAACTCCTCAGAAACCCACTAAAATAAATTCTTCAGCTACAAAGACCCTACTAATTGCTCAGAAATCCACTTTACATGTTCCAACTAATCCTCAGAAACCCACCTCAAATATTTCAATTATGGAAACCCCATCAACTCCTCAGAAACCCATCACAGCAAATGATTCAGTCACAATAGCCAAAATAACCCTTGTATCAAATGCTCTGTCTACAGAGACCCCTCTAGCAGCCCAGACTACCATCATGGCAAATTCTTCTGTTACACAAGCTACACCCAAAACCCAAAGACTCACAACAGCAAAAGCTTCATTTACACAGAGTCTTCCAGGAACACAAAAGTTCACTGCTGTACATGCTCCAGTGACTAAGAGTCTCCACACAACACAAAGACTGCCCTCTGCTCCTATTTCAGCAAAACGGAGTACAGCTGTTGCCAGGGCAACCACGCCTTTTCGGGCAAGAAGCACACCTACAGGAAAAGGAACCCCTTCTGAAGGTGAGTTGGTGCTCTGCATATTTCTGAGTATGAATTGCATGTGTTATGGTGAAAATTTGAGCTTAACCAGGTTTACATAGTTAAATAGTCTGTGATTTACTGTAGCCAGAGGTTTTTTTTTTTGTATTAATGTTCTGTGCTTTCTTCAGAGGCAGACTTGGATTGTGGTAGGGCAAATCTTTGAAAAAAGAAAAGGTTTGGCCCCACAAAAACAATGGTAAATTAAGTTTGGTGAAGAAATTCTGTTTTCTATATTAGCTATAGGGAGTCATTGAATTCTTCACAACCCTCAAATAGCCAAATATATGCCATCCTTCTTCTGGGTCTGGTTTGTTGACAGAGATCCATCCCTCGAATAGCTAAAGAATCTCTCCAGATTCCCTAGAGCTGCTAATTTGGTAGAGCATCTCAACAGTGTCTTCTAAGTAATTGAACACACAGAGTTTTTTTTTTTTTTTTTTAAATAGTTCATATTGGTGCAGGGCTCTTTAAATAAAGATACTTTCTATAAAAAGGGAATAAAATACGCTGTAGACTTTGGAAATACCTGTTGAGTGAATAAACAAAGCCCTCTTAGTAATTAATATGTCTTCAGTCTGTTGGGATGTCGTCTTGTCTCACAATTTGCCCAATGTATGGCCATTTTTATAGATATTCTTGTTCTCCAGTAGAGATACCTATTTTGTTTTGCTTTATTTTATTTTATTTTATTTTATTTTATTTTATTTTATTTTATTTTATTTTATTTTATTTTATTTTATTTTATTCCATAGAAAATCTCAGTAGAACTGAGCTAGGAGATCATTTTTAAAAAACATTTTAACATTTTTACTGAAGTCAGTGCACATACAGAAAACTGCATAAAACACACATATGTGGCTCAATAACTTTTCTAAAGCAGATATCTGTGTAACCACCTCAAATGTAAAGAAACAGAATATCAGCAGCCCCTCAGATTTTTCCCATCACTTTGCAGATGCTGGGCCTGTCCTCTGACTTGTCAAGCCAGTGAGACTGTGAGTTTCTGCTCCCAACACCACACGGCCTAGGGGTTTCCCGCAGCTGCATATGTGCAAATCTCCATGCGTGCAGCTCTCTCTCTTGGCTTTGATCCACTTCTGCCTGTGCTCACATTCATTTGTTCTCCAGGGCCTTGAAATCATTGTTATTGTTGTTTTCCAATATTTTGTCCAGATTTTGTAATAGCTATGTTGAAGTCTATTTTTCCATCACCCAGATACTTTTTGAAATGTGAGACATTAAACATTATTGTTGAAATTATTTTTGTATATTTCTTTATTCCATTAGGTAAAAAGCCAAATACACACAAATACTCAACATCTCATTCCACACCTGACTGTCTCAGTGAGTTCAGTGTCATCCCGCAAATTGGAAAAGTCACCAATCAATTCTCAGTCAGGGCATGTCTGGATTGTGGGTTCAGTCCCCAGCTGGGGGCATGCAAGAGGCATGCAATTGATGTTTCTCTTGCACATTGATTTCTCTCTACCCCTCTCTCTAAAAATAAATAAAGGAAACCTTTAAAAAAAAATCTCACTCCACTTAGTTCCTCTCTTTAACACTGGATCTTCAATTTTTGCCTAGTTTAGGTCACCCTTCAATGGCATTAAACAATTGTGTTTTTAAAAACAGTTTCACACATAATGACCACATTTTGATAATGATTTAAAAAATTTCATAATTGTTATCTTGAACCCTACTTGCCAGTATCCAGATATTTTAAAGAATTTAACCATTACAGATATCATTACAGTTTTCTTGAACATTTCTCCATTCCCTTTCTCTCACCCTGAGTCAATTAAGGGTGAGATTTGTGTGCAACTTTCTCTGTTTTTATTCTTTTTTTAATTAATTTTTTAATTTATCTTTTTTTAAGATTTTATTTATTTATCTTTAGAGGGGAAGGGAAGGAGAGAGGGCGAGAAATATCAATGTGCGGTTGCCTCTTGTGTGTCCCCTGCTGGGAACTGTTCTGCATCCCAGGCATGTGCCCTGACTGGGAATCGAACTGCTATGCTTTCATTCGCAGGCCCACGCTCAATCCACTGAGCTACACCAGCCAGGGCTCTCTGTTTTTATTCTTATGTTACATGTATGTATCTGTAATGACAGTTTTACTTCTTCCTTTTCTATTTGGATACCTTTTAATTCTTCCTTCATTATTGCTGTGGCTAGGACTTCCAGTACTATGTTGACTAAGAGTCGTGAAAGTGGACATCCCTGTCTTTTCTCTGATTTTAAGGAAAATGCTTTTAGTTTTCCCCCCATTGTGTATGTGAGCTGTGAGTTTGTCATATATGGCCTTTATTACATTGAGGTATGTTTCCTCTATTCCCACTTTGCTGAGAGTTTTTATCATGAATGGGTGCTAATTTTTTTCAAATGCTTTTTGTTCATCTATTGATATGATCATATGGCTTTTATATTTCATTTTATTAATGTGGTATATTACATTAATTGATTTGAAGATATTGTCCCAACCTTGCATCCCAGAAATAAATCCCACTTGATCATGGTGTATAATCATTTTTAAAATTTTTATTTATTGATTTTTAGAGAGAGGGAGAAAGGGGGAGAGGGAAGGGGAGATAGAGAGACATTAATTGTTTGTTTCACCCATCTATGCATTCATTGATTGATTCTTGTATGTTCCCTGATGACTGGGGATCAAACCCACAACCCTGTAGTGTAGGGACAATGCTGCAAACAACAGTACCTGGCCAGGACTGTGATCTTTTTTTTTTATTATTTATTTTATTTTTTTTTATTTTGCTCTTTTTTTAATGTTTTTTTATTGATTGACTTTTTATAGAAACATTTTATTTATTTATTTTTAGAGAGAGATGGAGGAGGGAGAAAGAGAGAAATATCAGTGTGTGGTTGCCTCTTGAGTGCCCCCTACTGGGGACCTGGCCTGCAACCCAGGCATGTGCCCTGACTGGGAAGTGAACCAGAGACCCTTTGGTTCACAGGCCAGCACTCAATCCACTGAGCCACACCAGCCAGGTCAGACTGTGACCTTTTTAATGTATTGATGATTTCAGTTTGCTAATATTTTGTTGAGGATTTTTGTATCTATGCGCATTAGGGATATTGGCTTATAATTTTCTTTCCTTGTAATATCTTTTATTTGGTTTTGAAATAAGGATAATGCTGGCTTCCTGAAATGATCTTGGAAGTCTTCTTTTCTTGGATGTTTTGGAACAGTTTAAGAACTATAGGTGTAAATTCTTCTTTGAATGCTTGGTAAAATTCATCTGTGAAGCCATCCAGTCTAGGACTTCTGTTTGTTGGGAGTTTCTAGATTGCTGCTTTTATTTCATTTTTCATACTCAGTCTGTTCAGATTTTGTTTTTTGTTTTTGTTTTTTTTTTTAATTTTTATTTGGTTTTGGAAGAGTGCATGTAGGAATTTATTCATTTCTTCCAGATTGTCCAATGTTGGCATATAATTATTTCTAGTATTTTCTTATAAGCGTTTTGTATTTCTGTGGTGTCAGTTGTCATTTCTCCTCTTTCATTTCTCATTCTATTTATATATGGGTTATTCCTCTTTTTTTCTTGATGACTATGGTTAAAGGTTGATCAATCTTGTTTATTTTTTCAAAGAACCAGGTCTTAGTTTCATCAATTTTTTTGTATTGTTTATTTAGACTATATTTTGTTTATTTCCACTCTGATCTTTGTTATTTCCTCTTTTTTATGCTCATTTGGGGTTCGTTTGTTGTTCTTTTTCTATTTCCTTTAAGTGTAAAGTTAGATTTTTTAATTTGATATTTTTCTTGTTTCTTGAGGCCCATAATGCTATGGATTTCCCTCTTCCGTCTGCTTCCACTGTGTCCCATAGATTTCGGGTTGTTCTCATTTTCATTTGTCTTAGGTTATCCTTCAATTTCTTCCTTGATCTCACTGTTAACCTATTCATTGTTTAGTAGCATCATTTAGCCTCCATGTGTTTGTGTGTTTTTCAGTGTTGTTCTTGTAATTGAGTTTTCATTTCATAATATTGTGGTCAGAGAAGATGCTTGATATGCTTTCAGTCTTTTTCAATTCACTGAGACTTGTTTTATGGCCTAATATGGTCTGTTCTGGAAAATGTTCCATGTGCATTTGAAAAGAATGTATATTTTGTCACTTGGAGTAAAATACTCTACAAATATTAATTAAATCCATCTGTCTAATGTTTCCTTGTTGACTTTGTGTTTCGAGGACCCATCCATTGATGTTAATGGGGTGTTAAAATCCCCTACTATGACCGTATTATTGTTGGTCTCTCCATTTATATCCATCAATAATTGCCTTCAATATTGAGGTGCTCCTATGTTAGGTGTATAAATGTTTACAAGGATCATATTCTCTTGTTGAATTGATCCCTTTATCATTATGTAGTGTCCTTATTTGTCTTTTATCATACCTTTTGTTTTAAAGTCTATTTGTCTGATATAAGTATTACTATCCCCATATTTTTTCTTTTGGTTTCTATTTGCATGCAATACCTTTTCCCATCCATTTACTCTCAGCTTCTGTGTGTCTCTTGAGCTGAAGCAAGTCTCTTGCAGAGAGCATATATGTAGGTCTTGTTTTCTTATGCATTTAGCTACCCTATGCCTTCTGATTGGTGCATTTAATCCATATATGTTCAAAATGATTATTGATAGGCATGTTGCTATTGCCATTTTATAATTCATATTTATTTTGAAGTCAAATTTCTTATATGCAATTAATTTATTTTTAAAATATCATGCCATTTCTTGATCTTATTGAAAAAATAGTAACTCTCACTTATTGAGCATGTATTATAGTGGCATGTACCACACACTTTCCACTTGTTGACAGTTGCCCTTGCAGCAGTCTTGCAAAATAAGTATTTTTAGTTTCATTTTATAGATGAAGATTTAATTTAGAGGCTTAGAGAGTAACATTAATCATATGTAATGCATAGTTGACAGAGAAAAATTGGGTGTAAACACATATTTTCTGGCTTTAAATTGTGTATTTTTCTGCTATGTATATTGCCTGTTCTCAATGGTACTTTGAGTAAATCTGTTCATCCCTAAAGACAGCAGTGTATTTATTATTACAAATATCTATTATCTGCCAGTAAAGTTATTTTTGCAATGCCTCACTCATAGTCATTGAAAGGTATAAATAATAAGGTGATGGGTAATTTAAGTTTTGATAGAGTGCTCAAAGAGACTTCAATTTCTGATAGTTTCTTGATCGTAGGATTGGATCAGCAGTTACTTACTATTTAAGCTTTAAGACTTCTTTCTTACCATTAAGTCATATAAACAAATCTACATAGTGTTTGTTTTAGTATTCAATAACTTTATTATTTTATGTTTATAATTTTAACTCATTGAATAGATATAGGCACTAGTGTGTATGTGCTTTGGTTATTCATACTATGTAATTATTTTCATAAATTTATTTATAATTTTTTTAGTTATGAAAATCTGAGTTACTTTTGAACTTTCAAGTGCAGTTTGTACATATGTTAAATTGATTGCAAATCCATGACTTAAAAGCTGTTAATTTTTATAATTTCTTTTGTTTTTCTTCTTCTTCTTTAGGGGTTAAAAACATTACATGTGGTAAGTGTAACTCTTGGCCAGTTAAAAAAAATTACTATCACCGTTGTATGTACATTCCATGTTCCTGGAAGAGAATATTGTTTAGGAATGCTATTAAAATGCAGCATTTAAGTTTGCCAAAAAGAAAACTAGAAAATGTATTTTATCGATGTGTTTTGTGGACACCATTAGGTACTAGGTATGTTCCTAAGTATTACCAATGATGATCTTCTTTTTTTTAAATCATTTTCTGTCATTATTCTATTACAGTTGTCCCAATTTTTCCCCTTTGCTTGCCTTTGCCCATCCCACCCGCTGTTCCCACAGTCAATTCCCACACTGTTGTCCATGTTTGTGGGTCATTCATACATGTTCTCTATGTATCAGGTGTCCAACCTGTGGCCTGCCGGCCACATGCAGCCCAGCATGGCTATGAATGTAGCCCAACACAAGTTGTAAATTTACTTAAAACATTATGAGTTTTTTTGTGATTATGTGTCTCAATGTATTTAATGTATGCCCCAATACAACTCTTCTTCTTCCACTGTGGCGCCTAAATGCCAGAAGTTTGGACACCCCTGGACCCTTTCCCCTTCTTTCCATCATTATCCCCCTCCCCACTCCCCACACTCCCAGTGACTTTCAGTGTGTTCCATGTTTCCATGCCTGTGGTTCTATTTTGTTTGTTAGTTTATTTTGTTCATTAGATTCCTCTTATAGGTAAGATCATATGATATTTATTTGTTTTTCACCAACTAGCTTATTTCACTGAGCATAATATTCTGCAGATCCACCCATGCTGCTGTAGAAGATAGGAGTTCCTTCTTTCTTTCTGCTGCATGGTATTCCAATGTGAAAATGTACCACAGTTTTTTGATCCACTCTTTTACTGATGGTCACTTAGGTTGTTTCCAGCACTTGCCTATTATAAATAGTACCACTGTAAACATAAGAGTGCCTAAGTTCTTTTGAATTGGTGATTCAGACTTCTTAGGGTATATTCCCAGCAGTGGAATCATTGGGTCAAAAGGCAGTTCCATTTTTAGTTTTTTAAGGAAAATTCCATACTGTTTTCCACAATACTTGTACCAGTCTTCATTTCTACCAACAGTTCACTAGGGTTCCCTTTTCTCTGATCCTCACCAGTACTCATTGTTTATTAGTTTATTGATGATGGCCTTACACCAGAATAAACTCAAAATGGTTAAAAGATTTAAATATAAGTCATGACATCATAAAAGTCCCAGAGGAACACATAAGCAGTAAAATTTTAGATAACCCACCTAACAATATTTTTGCTGATATATCTTCTAGGGCAAGGGGAATAAAGGAAAAAATAAACAAATGAGACTACATCAAACTAAATAGCTTCTGCATAGCTAAAGAAATCATCATCAAAATAAAAAGGGAACTGACTATATGAGAGAACATATTTGCCAATGATACATCAGACAAGGGTTTAATCTCCAAAATACATAAAGAACTCATACTACTCAATACCAGAAATACAAACAATCCAATGAAAAAATGGGCAAAGGATCTGAATAGACACCTATCCAAGGAGGACATACAGATGGCCCATAGACATATGGAAAGATGTTCATTACTAACTGTCAGAGAGACATAAATTAAAACCACAATGAGATATCACCTCACACCTGTCAGAATAGTCCAACCATGTTCTTGATCTAAGGCAGTTTTAGGGCAATTTCAAATCATTGGGCCAGTCGATCAAGTATTATTGCATACCTATTGTGTCAATGAATCACTCTAGGAGCTGAAGAAACACAAGAAAGAAATGATTAGTAATATAGTTTCTGTCCTCAAATATTTTATAATTAAACAGAAACTGCTTCTGGACCATTTCCAGACTTCCATCTAATGCCCAAATGAAATAAAGAGTGCTACCTTTAATTCATTTTCTTTCTTTTCCCTTCCTTGTCAATGATTGAAAGCAAAGTTATTTTAAAAAAAATTAACACTTATACAATGGAATACTATGCAGCAGAAAGAGAAAAGGAACTCATACCTTTCATGACAGCATGGATGGACATGGAGAGCATTATGGTAAGTGAAATCAGGCATTCGGTGAAAGACAAATACCGTAAGATCTCCCCTGTAAATGGAACATAATCAACAAAACAAACAAATGAGCAAAATAGAACCAGTGACTTGGAAATAAAGAACAAACTGGCAGTGACCAGAGGGAAAGAAGGAGGGTGTAATGGGGAAAGAAGGGGAAGGGGCAAGAAAAAGAACATGAATAGAGGATTCATGGGCACAGGCAATAGTGGGGGATTGATGCTGGGAGTAGGGGTGAACAGGATAAGGGTGAGCAATGGGGAAAAGAAGAGATAACTGTAACTGAACAATAAAAAAAAATATTAGATAAAGATTTATCATTAAAAATTTTAAAGATGGTTAAAATGTAAAAAAAATATTCTGTTGCTTTAGGCATGAGGAGAAAATCATATGTCTGTTTAGCAATTTCTTTTTGCATTTGGTCCAGTCCATTTTTTTTGTCCAAAGATATATTATTTGATGTTATTCATTAACTTCTATAAAAGATGGTAAGAGAAATGTTCATTAAGAAACAATACAGTTAAATTTTCATATTGGTAAGTAGCATCCAATTGACTACACATTCATAAAAAAGTGTATATTTTAAAATTATGTCCTTATAATCTAGAGTCTCCTGTATTTTACATGTATAAATTGGCCAAAGGACTATAAAGCTGAAAATAGGTATTTTTTATTATTTAGAAATTATTTTTATAATTAGTTTATATTTTGAATAAACCTTCCCTAAGCTAAAAGATTTGTTTTGAAAGATTCAGAGTTCGAATTCAATTTGTGTATTCTATATTTTAAATAAAAATACATGTATTATAAATGAAAATATCATGATTTAATGTTGAAAACAGTGCTGTTTATAGATGAACTTTTTCTCACATACCCAGTGGTGTTCAATAAAGATTTGAAGTGCTTATTACTTTCTCTGAAATTCTTTTTTATGTATATTTTATTGATTGAAAAGTTCTTTTTATTGATTTTATTGTTGAGAATTTCTCGAAACTTCTGTCTCCCCTTTATCAGCCCTCCACCCTGTACCACCCAACCCTACAGCATTCACCCTCCTTAGTTCATGTCCATGGTTTTACATATAAGTTCTTTGACTGCTCTGTTTTTACATCATTCTTAACCTCTCCCTATGTTATGCCTACCATTTCTGCTTCTTATTCCCTCTACCTATCCCCCCTATTCTTTCCCTCCACCTTCCCACTGAAAACCCTCCATGTGATCTTCACTTCTCTGGTTCTGTTCCTGTTGTATTTGCTTAGTTTTTGTTTTTGTTGTTCAGTTGTTGGTAGTTGTGAGTTTGTTGTCATTTTATTGTTCATATTTTTGATAACTTTCTTTCTCTTAGATAAGTCCCTTTAACATTTCACATAATAAGGGCTTGATGCTGATGAACTCCTTTAACTTGACCTTATCTGAGAAGCACTTTATCTGCCCTTCCATTCTAAATGACAGCTTTGCTAGATAGAGTAATCTTGGATGTAGATTTTTGCCTTTCATGACTTTGAATACTTCTTTCCAGCCCCTTCTTGACTGTAAGGTTTCTTTTAAGAAATCAGCTGGTAGTCTTATGGGCACTCCTTTGTAGGTAACTCTCTCATTTCCTTTTGCTGCCTTTAAGATTCTTTATCTTTAATCTTGGGTAGCTTAATGATGATGTGCCTTGGTGTGTTCCTCCTTGGGTCCAAGTTCTTTGTGACTCTCTGAGTTTCCTGGACTTCCTGGAAGTCTATTTCCTTGGCCAGATTGGAGAAGTTTTCCTTCATTATTTGTCCAAGTAAGTTTTCAACATCTTACTGTTGTTTTTCCCTTCTGGCACCCCTATGTTTCCGATGTTAGAGTGCTTAAAGTTGTCCCAGAGGTTCCTAAGCCTCTCCTCATTTTTTCAAATTCTTGTTTCTGCATTCTGTTCCAGTTGGAGGTTTATTTCTTCCTTTTGTTCCAAATCATTGATCTGAGTCCTGGTTTCCTTCCCTTTACTTTTGGTTCCCTGTTTATTTTGCTTTATTTCACTTTGAGTAGCCTTCATTTCTTCCTTCATTTTGTGACTGAGCTCAATCAGTTCTGTGAGCATCCTGATTACCAGTGTTTGAACTCTGAGTCAGATAGGTTGTCTATCTCCTCATTGCTCAGCTCTTTTTCGGGAGTTTTCATCTATTCTTTTATTTAGGCCATATTTCTTTGTCTTGGCTCACCTGTTATGTTGCAAGGGGTGGGGCCTTAGGTATTCACCCTGGCAGGGCAGCTCTCTTTGCTGCATTTTGGTGCAGTCTGTGGGGGAGGGGTCAGAGGAGGAATAAGGCCACTTGCTCCGCTTGAGCCCCACTTTCCAAGGAACTCTTGCATGAGGCTGGGAGTTTCTCCCACTGTGGCAGCCCCCGCAGTAGTTTACAGGTAGCTTTGAGTATTTAGTTTCCTGTCCAGCCAGCCCTGCCTTTCCCACATGGTCCACTACCTTGCTGGTTGTCCTCTTTGCTTCCTGCTGGTCTCTGTCTCCACCCCTCCTACTGGTCTGGTGAATGTTTCTTTAACTCTTTGGTTGCCAGAGTTCCATGCAGTTTGATTTTCTGGCACTTCTGATTGTTTATTGTTTTAGATTGGTCATTATCATTCTTTTGGTAGTGCAAGGAAGCTAAGGGTTTCTACCTATGCTTCCATCTTGGCTGGAACTCCTATTTTCTCTGAAGTTCTTGAAGTATATACTATGTAATTTCCCATTTAGCTTTTCTTAGTGTTAGTTGTAATTTTAGCTTGTGCCCAAAATAAATAATTCCTTACCTCTTAAATCAGACATATGACAATATTTTTCTTTATGATCCTATACTTGTAAAACATAAACCTGAAAATTATCATCATTTCATTTTTTAGAATGGTAATTTGTTATTTTAATAAATATTTTTTATTTTTCAATTACAATTGACATACAATACTATATTAATTTCACTGTACAACCCAGTGATTAGACATTATGTAACTAAGTGATCTCCTAGATAAACCTTGTATCCACCTGACATCATTCATAATTATTACAATTTATTGACTATATTTCCTATGTTGTACTTTATGTCCCTATGGCTGTTCTGTAAATACCAATTTGTACTTATTAATCTCTTCACCTTTTCAATCCATTCTGCCAATCCCCCTTCCATCTGGCAACCATCAAAATGTTCTCTGTATCTATGAGTCTGTTTCTGTTCTGTTTGCTAATCTATTTTTTTTTAATTTTACGTATAAGTAAAATCATATGGAACTTATCTTCCTTTGTCTGACTTATTTCACTCAGCACAATACCCTCTAGGTCCATCCATGTTGTTGTAGATGGAAAGATTTCATTCTTTTTATGGCTGAGTCATATTTCATTGTATATGTGTACAACTTTTTCTTTATTCATTAATCAATTTATGAACACTTAGGTTGCATTCATATCTTGGCTATTTTAAATAATGCTGTAATATAAATGTGGATGTATATGTCTTTTTGATTTAGTGTTTTGGGTTTCTTTGGATAAAAATGCAGAAGTGGAATTACTGGGTCCTTCTTTGTCTCTTGTTATATAGCCTTTGTTTTAAAGTCTGTTTTCTCTGGTATAACTATTGCTACTTGAGCTTTGTATTTGTTTGTTTGTTTCCATTTTGATGAAATATCTTTTTCCATCCCTTTACATTTAGTCTGTGTGTTTCTTTCAATCTGGGCATGTCTCTTGTGGCCAGCATATGTAATGGGCTTATTTTGTTATCTATTCAGTCACCATGTGTCTTTAGATTGGACCATTTAATCCATTTAAATTTAGAGTAATTGTTGATAGATATACATTTATTGCCATTTTATTATAATCGTTTAATCTTTTTTTCTTCTTAAAGAAGACCCTTTAACATTTCTTGTAATACTGGTTTAGTAGTGATGAATTCTTTAGCTTTTCTTGTCTGAGAAGCTCTTTATCTGTTCTTCAGTTCTAAATAATAATTTTCCTGGGTAATCTTGGTTGTAGGTCCTTGCTTTTCATTATTTTGAATACTCCTTGCTAATCCCCTCTGGCCTGCAATGTTTCTGTTGATAAATCAGCTCACAGTCTTATAGGATCTCCCTTATAGATAACTGCTTTTCTCTTGCTGTTTTTAAGATTCTCTCTTTGTCTTTAACCCTTGGCATTTTATTTTATTTTATTTTCACATTTTTAATTGTTGTTCATGTATGGTTGTCTCCATTTTCACCCCACCATGGCCTCCCACCCCACCCATCCCCACCTCCCACCCTTGAACCTACCCCCTTTGACTTTGTTCATGTGTCCTTTATACATGTTCCGTGATGGACTTTCCCCTATTTCCCCCATTATCCCTCTCCCCTCTAGTTACTGTCAGTTTGTTCTTTATTTCAATGTCTCTGGTTATATTTTGCTTGCTTGTTTTGTTGACTAGGCTCCACTTATAGGTGAGATCATATAGTATTTGTCTTTCACTGACTGGCTTATTTCACTTAGCATAATAGTCTCCAGTTCTGTCCATGCTCTCACAAAGGGTAGGAATTCCTTCTTCTTTCTTTCTTTCTGCTGCATAGTATTCCATTGTGTGGAGGGTCACACCCAGGTGCATTATAATTAAAATACCAATTGTTATTCAGCTTCTCTCTCGCTGCTTTTAAGCTTTTCTCTTTATCTTTAACCCTTGGCATTTTAATTGTAATGCATCTTGGTGTGGCCCTCTTTGGGTTTATCTTGTTTGAGACTCTGTCTTTCCTGGATTTATATGTCTATTTTTTTCACCAGGTTAGAGAAGTTTTCTGTTGTTATTTTTTCAAATAGGTTTTCAATTATTGCTCTCTTTTCTCCATCCAGACATGAATGTTGGTATGCTTGAAGTTGTCTCAAGGCTCCTTATGCTATCCTTATATTTTGTATTCTTTTTTCTTCTTGTTATTCTTATTGGGTATTTTCCACTTCCTTATGTTCTAAATCTTATTTGATGCTCTACTTCATCTACTCCACAGTTTATTCTCTGTAATGTATTCTTCATTTCTGTTTTTATATTTTTACTGTTTTCTTTCTTTGTTTTTATGTTTCCTATCTCTTTGTTGGGGTTCTTACTACGTGTTATCTACTCTTCTCCTAAGTTCATTGGGGATCTTTATAACCAGCATTTTGAACTCTACATATGGTAGATAGCTTGTCTTTGTTTGTTTGTTTTGTATTTATTTTTTACAGCCAGAAGTATAATGAAGACTTCTTTTTCTAGCACTGGAACCCTGGGCTGGAGGACCTAATGAGGGGCTAGGACCTCTGGTTCCTCAGTGAGGACCCTCAGCAGCCCAGATATCCCTCCCAATTTTTAACTCTCACACAGGTGTGGGATTAGCCCCTTGTGAGTCTCTTCCCCTTCTGTCAGTCTTGATGTCTCTGCTTCTTTCAATCCCTAGTTGCACGACTTCCATTCAGCTAGGTTTCAGGCAGTTCTGAGTGGTGATTATCTTGTACTTTATAATTCTGATGCGGTTATGGGAGAATTTTAGGACCGTATTTACTCATGCTGCCATCAAGACTGGTGCTCTTCATTTCTTCAATTTATTCTGTGAATTAGGTCACTTTTCTTAATTCAAAGATGAGCAAACTCTACCAAGGAAATTGATTTTGTTGACTATACTGCAATGTAACTGAATAATGGTTAATATTATAACTTTGAAAGTATACAAATTTTTGTCTGTTCAATTCTGGTAAGAAAGAGAGACTGACTAATCTTCTCAAGAAATGAAACCTCTATAGTGTGTTTTAAAGATATCCTTCTGCTGGTTCTATATTAGTGTTTCTCACTTGTTTTCATTATTGCTCTCTCCCTTTCATGAAGATTTTAAAACATTTTTAGACATTTTATCAAATTTGTAATGTAGCTGTGTCCCATTTTTTTTTTTTTTTTTTTTTTTTTTTAGCTGAGAGAACTCTAGTTTTGTAAGATTTATAGTTTGCCCAAGGTCACATAGCTACTAAATACTTAAATGGAGGCAATGACTAGTTTTTCTAGCACTAGGTACTTGAAAGGATAGAAAGATTCTGGTCCTAAGTGTCAGGACAAGAGCTGCACAATTCAGATTTGACAATTAAATTATTCCTGATTCTTTACAAGTATTACCCCCCATTGTTTAAATTCTGAATTGTGACATTTTTAAGTCTTTTCGGAAATTAATAGGTCAATTGAAAGAATATTTAAAAATTAGGGAATAGCCTTGGCTGGTGTGTGGCTCAGTGGACTGAGTGCCAGCCTGAGAACTGAAAGGCCACCAATTCAATCCCCAGTCTAGGGCACATGCCTGGGTTGCAGGCAAGGTCTCCAGTAGGGGATGTGTGAGAGGCAACCACACACTGATGCTTCTCTCCCTTTCTTTCTCCCTCCTTTTCCCTCTCTCTAAAAATAAATAAATACAACTTTAAAATAAATTAGTGAATATTCAGTAAAATATCAAAATACTTTTTTGTATCCTTTAAATGTTACATGCATATTTACTGCTTTATATATCTACCTGAATATGGCATGTATTATAGATTAGTCCACATTGAAGTGTATTTTCAAGCATCTTGAATTATCAGTGGTGATTTAAATGAATAATTTGTTGATACGGGGTCTTCACTGTGTCTTAATACCTGTTTATGAATGACAGGCTTAAATCCCATTATAAAGTGACTTCAACTATCTATTTGTTATTTAGAGTTAAGAAGTCAGATAATCAGTGCTCCCTTCGGCAGCACATATACTAAAATTGGAACCATACAAAGATTAGCATGGCCCCTGTGCAAGGATGACAGGCAAATTCGTGAAGCGTTCCATATTTTTACACTGAATTTGAGAACAGTCTGACAGTGACCAGAGGGGGAGGGGAGGGAATTTTAGGGAAAAAGGGGAACGGTTTAGAGCAACAAGTATAAAGGACACATGGACAAAAACTATGGGGGGTGGAAATGGGAGGAAGGTGGGGAGGGCTGGGATGGTGGGCTGGGGGCAGGGTAAAAGACAGAAAACTGTACAATATCAACAATTACTTAGTTTGCTTTTGTTTTAGGTGTGGTTCTTGATAGCTATGAGTTTGTTGTCTTTTCACTGTCATAGTTTTATCTTCTTTTTCTTAGATAAGTCCCTTTAACATTTCATATAATAAGGGCTTGGTGATGATGAACTCCTTGAACTTGACCTTATCTGAGAAGCACTTTATCTTCCCTTCCATTCTAAATGACAGCTTTGCTGGAAGAACCACACCTAAAACAAAAGCAAACTAAGCGAACAGCTAGAACAGGAACAGAACCACAGAAATGGGGATCATATGGAGGGTTAGCAACAGGGGCGTGGGAGGAGGAGAGAGGGGGAAAAGGTACAGAGAATGAGTAGCATAGATAATGGGAAAAAAATAGACAGGGGAGGGCAAGAATAGTATGGGAAATGTAGAAGCTAGAAAACTTATGACCCATGGACATGAACTAAAGGGGGAATGTGGGTGGGAGAGGGTGGGTAGGGTGGAGGGGAATGATGGGGGAGAAATGGGACAACTGTAATAGCATAATCAATAAAATATATTTAAAAAAAGGAAAAAAAACAATTAAAAATACTGATTAAAAATTATAATTATAAAAAAACTAATAAAGAATTATTAAGAGAAAAAACAAAACAAACAAAACAAACAAACAAAGAAAAAGAAGTCAGATAATCATGTAATTTTCATATAAAGTGATCTTTTTAGTCTGGAAAAGGAAGTGTATGGATTTTTTTTTTAATTAAAAAAATCTGAAGCCCTGACTGGTATGGCTCAGTTGGATGGGCATTGTTCTGCAAATTGAAGGGTCACTGGTTTGATTCTGTTCAGGGCACATGCCTGAGTTTGGGGTTCAATCCCTCTTTGGGGCACATGCAGGAGGCAACTGATTGATATTTCTCTCTCACATAAATGTTTCTCTCCTTCTCTTTCTCCCTCCCCTCCGCTTTCTAAAAATAAATAAATAGGATATTTTTTTAAACTTTTGAAGAAATACTGAAGCCTAGAAAATCCATTGATAATAGCAAGACACTTAAAGGGTACTGCATTTGTTGCTGAGAAAGTGGTGTTGAATCCTGACTTACAAATCTGAAAATTTATGGTTTACCCAAGTACATCCTTTTTTTTTCTGCAAAAGTCCCTTTCCAGTGTGACTTCACTTATCACATACCTCATTCCCTTTATCTGTTACATTGAATAAGCTTATAAAGAAGAGCAAAGTCTATCTATAACTTTCTTATATTTTAGAGCATACAAATACATTTCTACTTTATTCAATATATGTGTGACCTTTGGAAATGACTGGGTGAACCCATTTTTCCTCAGAAAAGGAGGCAAGCATCATTTAATTAACACCAGATCTTGTAGGTAGAATTCTGACTTGGGTTTTTCTAAAATGAAGATGATATTTTATATATTGTCTCATCTGCAAAAAAAAAAAAAGTCATAGGATATGATTTAATAAATATTTACTAAACACCTACTATTTTCCAAGCATTATGCTAGTTACTGGAGGTGATCAGATGAGGTAATAGGTGGCAAACTGCTCTGCAGCATTTTAAACAGTATGTAAAAATAGTTCTACATCAGGGAACATTACTAAAATACTCCTTTTTCTTGGAGAAAATCATTATTTAAATTATGTAATTTTTCTACCTCAGTGCTCTTCAGTTAATGACTAGGAATATTGGGATCACAATAATAATTTTATTCATAATCCATAGTTTCATCTGTCCCAAGTTGTATGAATATTAAATTGATATTGATTCACCTTTGGGCTGCTTTTCCATAGATACCAAGTGGATTTTGAAATCATGAACTATTGCCTTTATACCTTAAAGTTTTTTCTTCTTTCTAATTTGTGAGAGAGTACTCTTTTAACGATTTATAAAGCAGTCATTATATAGATTTTTTCTCAAATTTTTGTATTTTGCTTTAGTTTTCTGTTAAACCATCAACCTGCACACACTTTCTTCTAGAATTACATATATGTACCAATTAGTGTTCTAGAACTAGACTTTTACTTCTCTGGCTATTTCATTTCTCTGGCTAAAATAGATCTAACTATTTTTATTTAGATCACTTGTAAATTTTTGTCTTTGTTTACCATTCAAATTGAAAATGGGATGAATGGAATATGATGAATAAAAAAACTAAAAAATTTTGAAGAACAATGATTTATTTTATGAATATTTTTGTTCCAAGCTAATGATATGATCCTAGAGCATAGGTTAAAGAAATTGATTGGACGAAGTACTGTAAAACTTAATTGTGATGTAAATAGCTGTTTTTTAAATCATGTGCCCATATAGTAATGCAATTGTGTGATAACTAAATATTGCTGATTTGGAACCAAATACACTTATTATGCACATTATGTTCCATTTGCTTTTCTGGCATCATCTCTAATTTCCTTTGTAGTACAGATCACAAGAGTAGACTTCAAGGAACGTTGGAGGGTGGAGTGGGGGTGAAATGCATATGCGAGGGATCAAAGCATTTAGAATTAAGCATAGTGGGGTTAAAACACTTTATAACCTTCTTAAACTTGTCAATCAGATTTTATTTGATCATTATGATACCTTATTTTTAGTATCGTATTTTATTTTTTGAAATAAAACAGGATAAAGGATAAATAATGTAGAATTTTTAGTCTCGAATTTTCAACACAAGGAAGCCATATGCAAAACATAATTTCTGTCTTCTTTCTATATTTTTAAAAATATACAATGCTTCACAAATTTGCATGTCATCCTTGCACAGGGACCATGCTAATCTTCTCTTTATCATTCTAATTTTAGTATATGTGCTGCTGAAGAAAGGGCTTCTATGTTTTCTTTAACTTGCTTCATAAACAGTGTGTTTGTCATTGCAAAATTACACTGTATATGTAATTGCTCATGTTTGTGTTAACTATGTTACCAAATTTTTCTCCCTCAAGGACTTGTTGCTGGTATTTTAATAACTACTATCATAATTCTAGTCAAAATTTGCCGGGACCGTGGAAAATCAGGGTGAGCAGAAATTCTGATGACCTAAAACATTTATTCTTAGCTTCTTTCCAATAAAACTTGATCCTTTATCATAAATAGATAATTTTCTTAGCTTAATTGTATTTTTGACATGATATGTCTATTTCTTTTGTCTATAATTACTATGCTTGATGAACAGACTATCTTTTTTTAATTTGTCAATATACTCAAGGACATTAACAACATTTCAAAGGAAAATTATTTGAAAACCAAAGTCTCACTTTGCAATCTATTAATCACTTTATGTTTTCCTTAGAATAATTTATAGTAGCATAGGTGTGCTGTACAGAAACAAAGAAATCTAGGAAAAGCCAACCTCTAACCTACTCTTACACTGCCAGTAATTTGGCCTTTTTCTGAGTTGTGTTTCTTGATACCTGACAGTCTAGCCAGCCCAGTGGACAAGGACAGGCTTCATAATCTGACTGCTTGGTTCCAACTGTGTCAGCTGTTTATGTGCCATGTCACTGTGAGCAACTTAACCTCTGTAGGCCTCAGTTTTCTCATTTATAAAATGGTGGACATAGAGAACCTGCCTTCTGGGATGGTGGTAAGGATCCAACCAGTTTCTACCTGTAAAGAGGTTAGAACAGTGTTTGTCATGTGGTAAGCCCTCAGATGGTAAAAGAGTAACACACAGGAAAAATATCAGTATTGTTCGAAACATCTGATCTTCCTTAAAATTCATATATTAAGTATATTGTCATGGTTGGCTCTTATATTCTGTAGACAAAGAGAGGATTATTTAAACTGACCCTCTTCTGCTTTCTTGTAGATTTTATTGTTGAGAAAACTAATTGCAGAGTTTATATAAACTCTTGAGTTATTTCTACACTTCCCCAATGCCTACATTTTCACCCCAATAAATGCAATAACAAAGAAAAAGAAACAAAACAAAATAAAGCTCTTCTTACTGGTAAAAAAAAATAAATAAAAATTAAATTATGTATAATGTATGTATTTATCTAAGTTTTGAGTACCTATAAGTTTTAAGTTGCCTTTTTCTCATAACAGTAAAGTGCAGAAAATATTAGTTTGTTTGTATTTAAATCTTTCTTTAAATTCTAATTTTAAAATAATTATGACATTGATAAATGCACAACAGAGCAAAAAAGAAAAGAAAAACTATATTTTAATGCTATTACTAAATTGCCTATTTTAACTCTTTGGGTGCTGTGAGCTATATACTTTCTGCTCTATATAACTCTTTCCTTTCTCCTTAAATTAATAATATTATTTAAGCCTATTATAAGCTAAAGTATGTGAATGTTCTTTAAATCACTAAATGGTTCAGTATTTTAGTAAAAATATTTGACTTTATTTAGTCCTAGAGTTTTTTAAATAGTTTTTACTGTTAAGTAATCTAGATGTTATAGTAGCAAATGCAATAAAATATAACTTTCTCTTCAGGCTTTTCAAAAATTAAAAGAAAATAAAATTTAGAGCCTGGCAAAAATGAACAGAGGTCTAAGTCACGTAAAATGAGTTGGTACAGATGCCCTGGCAAAACTACTCTAGGAAAAAGTAAATGACCCACCTCATGTTCTTCCTTGCATCTGTCCCAGCTCTCCTTCTGGATTAGAGCATTATCAATTTACTTGCTGTGCTTTGGGACTCCGAAGGGGAGAAGGGATAGAAAGCGATGAGTTTACAGGGTGCTAGCTCTTGGCAATCATCAGTTTCTTTATGTACTTTGGTGAAATAATTGACTGTGGTATTTTTAATAGTATGAAAAGTGCTGAAACATAGGAGGGAATATTAATTTTAGGGGGGTTTTACAGCAGACCTAATTCCTCTATTTCTGAAGAAGAGGAAATTCAGGCAAAAACCTCTAAGAAACAATTTGCCTTTTTTGTGTGTGCTCTTTAAAAACACGCCACTTGCCTTATTTGTGGAATAAAAGCTGTTGAGAATAAGAGCTAACTTTTTATACATTCCTGGTTATCTTCCTCATTTTGTATCAATTTAATTAAGTTTTGATCTTAATTAGGATAAGGGAAAGGGTTAATGAATCTGTAAGTGATTATGTAACTTCACTTGGTGATTCTTTGTGTTTGCCTATTGAAGGATTTATCTACTTCTTTAGAAGTGTTGGGTTTGTATGATACATTTTAGTTTATAAAAAGGATGTGACTGTAAGCACCTGCCAGTATTGCTTTTCGATTCAAATTAAAATTATATAATTCAATTAGTGTTTTCTTTCTCTACTCTTCAGTTCCTACTACCCTCAGGAAAACAACAAAGCACAAAATGCAACATTTCATAATTTAAATGAGACTGGTAATGCCTCAGAAGTATGATCTTGTGGTAAATTATGAAAGGTATATAGTTCTATAAAATCACATTTCTGTATGTTTCCAAATGTCCATCAATACTTTTGGCTCAGGGTTCGTCTGGGACTATTCAAAGATAACAGGGGCTTAAACCACTAGATTGTCAAAACTGTTTTTGTTTTTCGAATGAATAACTAACATATTGAATCTCTCATTAACATGACATGTCATCAGTTCTTGACTCTTCAGCAATATGCTCGTCATTTCATCCAGTGTTTTGCACTTAGTTTATTGTAACAATTAGATGCTAACAATGCCATAAATATTTGAAAAACCCCCAGAATATTGATACATTAAAGCTTATAAATAAGAATGCCTTCATTGTGACTATTTGCATCATTAGATCATTGGCTAGATTTGTTTATTCTTTTTGCTTGACAGCTGTTAGAGTCTCCAGTGTTTAAGAAATATTAAAATTTGATGGAAGGTATCTTTTATAAGTCCTGTTTATGAACCTTATAAGATATCTCTTTTATGTTGTCACACAAAGTTATTACACAAAAATAACTATGTAAATGTATCTGTGAAACTTTCTAGGTATCTTCTTTGACAAAATGTTCCTCTATTTCACGTACAGTAGTCAAGGGGTTTTCATTAACTTTTAATCTGGAAGTGTCTTAATTGATTCTACCTTGACCACTTATTCTCAAAAAACCAAGAACTTAAGTGTCATATTTTAGTTGGCCATACTAAACTCTAACTCTATACTAGCTGAGGTTTCTGTACTCTGTAACTTACTAATTTTGCATTTGTTTGACATCCTAAATTAACCAATTAATTCTTCTTCATGGTTTATCACATACTAACTAAAAATTTCATGTTTACCACCAGTAAATAAAATTATTTTGATTTTAACATTTTTTTTAACTTTCAGGACACACATTTGTAATGCTGACAGTTTTGCTTATGACACTAGCAGCCGCTGGCTATTTGATTTAGCCAAAGAAGAGATAAGAAGAAAGTGCACACAAGTACACAGACTACTTGTAGTTTCCTATAAGTTTCTGGAGCCATGGACACAATAAATGCAGTAGTGCTCTTCATTTTGCATGTTATCATTGTCTTTAAGGTGCGTAGAAATGTCACTGAAGCAAGAAGAAATGAATCTGTCCTGGAATTACATTCTCAACACTTCTAAACCTCTTAAAAATAAAACAACTCACAAGACTGAGAGTAACTAAAAGTGTAGAAAAGTGTCGAGCTTTGTTTATGCCCAGAAGGTGAGCATAAAGAAAAGGAAATAAGTGATATATTCCACTGGATATGTAATGTTATTTTTACTTACAAAAAATAAAACAACTAAAAACATTAATTGGATACTGAAAATAAACAAAAGAAGATATTGCCCAGTCTCTTCTGAGAAAAATTGTCAAAGACAGATTAACCAAATTATAAAATAATCCTTCTTGACTCTAAGGTATTTTATCTTTTCTTTATTCTATTAAAATACATATAAATGGGTTGGAAACATATTTTACATGACCATGTTAATGACCCAGAGTGTTAAGTTTCTTGGGTTCTTCATGCTTGGGTTCAATTGTTGGTAAAGGAGAAGTATAGAATGAAGGAATAATTCTTTCTTTGTAACATAAGTACAGGTAATTAACAAGAATTTGACCCCTTACTTGTAAGAAGGATCAGTGACAGTTTTTATTTTCTTCTTAGGACGATCTTTCTTTTTGTCAAAGAATCCTATGAAAGGGTGAAAGGGTAGAAGTGTCTTTTTATTAACTTCTTTAAAAGTATCCAGAGTTATTACAAGATTAACATAAGATTCTATATTTCTGAAGTGATCCTGAATTGTAAATCTTATTTTTTTGTGACATTAAGATTATTTATATTAATTTATTCCAGGGAACACATTGGCTTTACATGTATAACAAGAAATGTTCAAGAAGATATGTAAAGAAAAATGTATTTCTTTAAATGTAATAAATAATTGATCACAGTTTTGGCTCATATAGTATTTGAAATTTACTTTCTTAAATATGAACAATTTATTTCCAAATAAGAGAATCCCTATCTATCTCCCATAAGTAGTTTAGAATGATATCTCTTGGTTATCCCAGTATAAAACATTTTGGGTTACTTTTAAATTATACTATATTATACTTTCTTAAGCATGTCATACATATCCTCTCATATTAGAGTATTATATTACTTCTTACTGATTTACCTAAAGGTAATCAATTAATTTCTAGATTCTTAATATATTTTTGTCATCTTGCCAATTACATTGTAAGTGTTGGAATAGACTAGAATATACACATAACTAATTTAACAATAGTCATTTGTCATACTACATCATCTACTTTATTTTTGCAGTATTTTAAAATAAATTCCATATGCTTTATGGAATTTCACTAAGTATTTTAATATGTGTTGTTAATATAAGGATATTTTTTCCTACTCAACCATAATCATCACAACAAGATTGAAAGTAATTTCCTAATAGTTTCTAATAGGAAATTCTTTTATCTCTCCTGAAGATTCTGCTCTGCCTACTGTGTGACAGTCTAGTGTTTCCTGGGGTGATAAGCAACAAAGATAACAATGATACAGTTATTCAGAAAAATACCTGAGCTCTTACTACATGCAGGTTACCATGTTCTAGGTGCTGAGGTTACGAAGATGACAACACAGTGTTTGCCCTCAAGTTCCTTATAGACTACCACAGAAAGACCAAAATTATATACTTATTGAGAGAAAGAATGTAGAGTTTTAAGTGTTATAGTAGTCACCTGTACAGAAGACAGAGGATGCATGAGCTGTCTATGCTAAGTGAATGAATGGTGGGCAGGGAAGTATTCAGGACAGGATATGAACCAACAAAGGACAAATAGATGACATTCACATGGTGTACTTGAGGACTGCAAAGAGTGTCGCATGCTTGAAGTAGAAAAGGTTTGGAGAGAGGACTACAGTATGTTATTTGTTTAGTGTAGAAGTAAAAGTTATAAATGCTAAACATTTTGTTGAGTCTTGATTGAAATAAAAGTTGGAATCAATGGACGTAAGTTTATAATAGCTAGAATTTTAGATAGTGGGAAATAGTGAACTTTGACAATGCAGTACATTGAACTATCCTTCATGTTTTATTATTACTTAGATAAGGGTAAAAGGTAAAAAAAAATTTAACAATCAGCTTTCTTAAAATAATAATATAAACAGTGTGGCATGTTAAGGATAATGGGGTTTTCTTGTAGGATTTATAGTTACTTTGTATCCTGTTATCATGGAGTTGAATAATTTTATTTTTCCCAAGGTAAGTACTCCTATAAGATTGATTGACCTTTGGTTGCAAAGATTATATTGCCTTTACTCTTGAGACTGATGCTTCTTTGTTGTAAAAAATTATACTTGCATACTAGAGAAATTTGTGTTTTATATTCTTTAACCCACTAACTCTCACTATCAAAATTCTTGGGACACTTAGACATTAATAGTTTTTGTCTTATTATACCCTAGCTCTGTATTTTTGGTTAATGACTAAAGTGGAAATGCCTCATTTTACTCCCACCACTTTGACTGTTTCCTCCACCTGCTTTCCCTGAATTAAAAACAGGTTCTTCCCTGAAGTCAATGCTTCCTTTGTAGCCTACTTCAGTGGTGGCTGGTTCATTTTCATACTCCACGTACCTCAATGTTGAGATGTGGTGGCGGCATTGTCCTCATTTCCTGTGGCCACAACTTCCATCTCAAATCTCCCATACATACTTTTAAAAGAGAACTGTTCTTTCTCTCTGGTAGGGTAATTTACTAAAATGGTAAATGTTTTTTGTATAGTTTTTCCTCTCCTAATTTTAAACAGTTACCAAATTTTGGTCTTCCTCACCACAGAGGAATATCATGACAGGTTGAAAGTAGAACTGCTTAAAACAATTCTGTCCCTTGCTTTTCTTCTCTGAACCCGTATTCTTTCATCATGGACTGAGCTTTGGGGAGGGATGTAAAAGCAGAACCAGGAAGAAAGATTTCCTGTGAACAATGAAGAAGACCAGGATTGCTGACAACCTCAAAATCTCCAAGCCAGGTACCCTGATAGTTTCTGGGGTAGACTAGACATTACTGAGAGACTAAAACAGAAACTGAGAGGACATAAATTGGAGATAGACAGTATTAGTGGATATGGACAACTTTTTTGAAATGTTTTACAGAAAAGTCATGGCAGAGAAATAGGATGTTTGCTGACAGGCAATGTGGACCCAGAGATTTTATTTTAAAATATAGGGGAAATTATAACATGTTGTTTGCTGATGGACGTGATACAGGAGGGAAAGGGGAGAATTTCTAAAGTCTTTGAGGAGGTGAAAGGTAATTGGCTCCGTTCTGAGAAGTAGTATAGCTAGTGGTTAAGAGCATAGATTCTGGAGACAGACTACCTAGGCTCAAATCGGAGTCCCACTGCTTAACAGCTGTATGACTCTAGGAAGTTTTCTTGTCTATGCACTTTAGTTGACTCTCTAGAAAGTGATGTTCCATTTGTAAAGTCAGGATACATAGAATTTTTATGAGAATGAAAAAACATAAAGTGCTTAGAATAGTGTCAACCACATAGTAAATCTTCAGTAGGTTTTAATTCTTTGTAGTAGAAAGATTGGTCTTGGATAGAAGCATGTAAGACAGATCACCCATAGGTAATAGGAAGCATATAAGAGCACAATTGCAAGTGGGTGGGTGGGGTGTCATGATGGCATCTTTTGGAAATTTTCTTCAAATGTTTTATATTTTCTCAGTGAAGTATAAATCAAGGTCATCATGAGAATGATATGCATGAGCAGGTGTTAGATGTTTGAAAAGAGGAGAAAGAAAGGGCTAGAGAAATTTAATAATATTAGTGGATAGCACTAGGCCCAGTTGATGTACATACTCATGAATCTAGATTGCAACCATTAAGCTTGTAGTGCCCTAGATATCTAAGGGGACTGCAGAAAAGAAGATAATGGGTAATATATTTTCATGATAGGAGATTCAAAGGAAAGGGTTTTTTTGGTGAGGAAGGAAGGAGATTCCCCTGCAAGTAGTAATGGTGTTAAAAATGTGGCACCAATTTCATGTCCAGGCCTGGTGATATGTGGAGTGAGCCTGGAATATCTTGTGGTATCAGAAATTAAGTGTTTCAAAAACTAAGTAATTACTCAAAAATGAAGGTGACATATCAATGGATTCAAAAGACAGCATGAACAAGTTTCCATTAACAAAGAAAAAATAATGAAAATATAACAGAAAAAATAAAGTATAACACATCAAATAATACTGCTGTGAATGAATAAATAAGAAGGAAAGTTTCTTCTTTATAGCAGAATTTCAACTAATACAAGTTGAAGGGATGATGCAAGTAAAAAATTAGCATTTGACAACCATCAGTAATAATTATTTTAGACAAAAATCATCAATGGATTCTAAAATTAATAAATTAATGAGAAATTATGAGAAATAGAATAATTTTAAAGCCTCCAATTCCCCCTCATGATGCTTATTAATTACAAATAATAACTTTACAGTAGAGAAACCTGACAGACACTGCTTTAACCAACTCTCCAAAAGTAACATCATCAGTAATGGGACACATAACATGAAATATCTCCTGATAGAACATGTTGAGAAGTAGCATCATTTCTATGGTATTCCTGCCCAAAATGCCTAATCTGAATCAAATTGTGGGGAAGTATCATGGAAATAAAATCTAAGGGACATTTTACAAAATACCTGGCCAATACTCTTCTAAAGTCATAAATAAGATCACAAAAATCAAATAGAAGAAAGAAAAAAATAAAGACAAAAAAAATCATTGAATAGAAAACAGGAAAATAATAGAGAAAACCAATGAATCTAAGAGGTCTATAAAATCGGTAAAATTGATAATCTTCCATTTAGACTGATAAAGAATGAAGAGAAGACAAAAATCGCGAGTATGAATAATTCAATAGAATACATCACTCAATATAGAGCCTGGCCATTAAAACAAAAATAAGAGAATACTAACTTTATATCAATAAATTCAAATTGAATAAAATGGACAAATTAATTGAATATCCCGACATTAATTCAAGAAGTTGAATTTTTAATTAAAAATATTTCCAAATAGAGCCCTGGCTGGTGTAGCTCAGTGGATTGAGCGCGGGCCTGCGAACCAAAGGATCGCGGTTTGATTCCCAGTCAGGGCACATGCCTCGGTTACAGGCCAGTTCCCAGCAGGGGACGCATGAGAGGCAACCATGCATTGATATTTCTCTCCCTCTCCCTCTCTCCCTCTCTCCTTCACTTCCCCTCTAAAGATAAATAAATAATTTTTTTTAAAAAAGAAAAAACTATTTCCAAATAGAAAATTTCATGCACAGATTGCTTCACTGGTAAATGAAAACATTTAAGGGAGAAATAATACCAATCTTACATGAACTTTTTTAAAAATAGAGATAGAGCCCTGGCTGGTGTGGCTCAGTAAATTAAGTGCCAACCTGGGAACCAAAGGTAGCTGGTTAAATTCCCAGCAGGGCATATGCCTGGGTTGCAGGCCAGGTCTCCAGTAGGGGGCTGTGTAAAAGGCAACCACACATTGATGTTTCTCTCCCTCTCTTCCTCTCATCCCTTCTACTCTAAAAATAAATAAATAAAATCTTTAGAAAAAAAAGAAATAAAAATTAAAATAGAGATAGAATATTTCCAAATTCATTTTTGAGGCCAAAGACATCACAAGAAAAGAGAACTACAAACTAATATTCCTCATGAACATAAAGACAAATATTCTTAACAAAATTTTAGCAAAGCAAACCCAAAATATATATAAAAGAATATGGTACATCATGGTCAAATGAGGCTTATCCCAGGAGCAAATGATTGCTTTAACATCCAAAAGTCAATGTAATTCTCCATATTCCTAGAATGAAGAAAACCATATAATCACTTTAATAGATACAGAAAAAGTGTTTGGTAAAGTCCAGCACCAATTCATAATAAAATATCTTAGCAAACTAGGAATAGAAGGGAAATTTCATAATCTAATTAAGGACATAGTCGATAAACCTATAACTTCTATTGTACTCAACAGTAAAAGTTTCAATGCTTTCTACCTAAGGGGGAAAAAAAAGCATGAATATCTACCCTACTACTTTTAGTCAACATTTTACTGATGTTTTAGCCAGTGAAGTAAGTTAAAAAATACTGCTATGTAAAAATCAATGAATTGCAAATTGCGAAGGCAGAAGTAAAGTTGTTTTTATAGGTAGATGGCATGATTGTGTATATAGAAAAGAATCTGCTAAAACTAAGAGAATTTAGTAAGGTCACAATACAATGTTAATATACAGATAACAATTGTAATTGTATGCAATTTTATGTACCATCAATGAGCAATTAGAAAATAAAATTTTAAAAACTTCATTTCATAACATTCAAACATGAAATATTTAGAGATATTTCATAAAACATGTAGAAGAACTCTACAAAGAAAACTATATAACTTTACTGAGAGAAATTAGAGACCTAAATAAATGATATGTCATTTCATGAATTAGAAGAATTTACACATTGATTTCTAATCCCAGTAGGGATTTTAAGAAACTGATTCTAAAAATTGTATAGAAATGTACAGTTCCTCTTTTAACCTTTTTTAGTTACTATTTTAAAAATATTTCTGAAAACTTAAAACTGTGTTTCTTACACACCGCTGAAGATAGTAGTGTGGAGGAAAATTGTATCTACTTTGTTAATGGTAGTCGTATAATATTTGGAAGTCAGAAGTAAGGCATAGGCCAGTTGCTGCTGCTGCTCATGCATTGACTTCTAGAAAACCAAAAGCAAACATAGGTAAGTGTTTCCGGTGGCCCTTTCCCACCTTCCTTTATCTGGTCTTCAACTCCACGGGAATACAGATCTGTCATGGAAGATACAGTAGTGGTAGGAGCAGCAGCTCCTGACCTCCAGATAACGGCCTCCATGAAATGGCCTTGCAGTCAGTAGTTTAAGAAATGATTCTCTGGCTTCTAGCTTTCCCAGCACTTTCTTTTAAACACAGGGATTTTTATTTTCTGCACTGAAAAGTAACTAATCCAATGTTTTACAAATTTTAACAGTCTTTGTTTTAATGTTTCTTTCTCTTCACCATGAAGTATTTATTGCCTTCTGTGCTCACTATAGAGGTCATACTATTAGTTGAGATTGCAATTTGAAATGATTACAGTGTTCATTTCCAGAATTTCTAGTAATTTTATATAAGGCAGTTTGTGATTCATACCTACCTGTTTTCTTTAGTTACTAGTGAATGTTTATCCTTCATTAATTTCCTAAACATACTTATTTTGATATCTTTATCATAGTTTTCTATTAAAAAGAATTTAATCCATAGTGAATTCCTGTCTAAATGTTGACTTTTGTTGGCTATATCTTGTAACATTATATATTGTTTTTACAGTTTGCACTTGTAATTTGCATTTTTTAAAAGATGGCCTGTCTTTTCTACTAGCAAGAAGAAGGGAATTCTCTCTCTAAATATCTGAGTACTTTTTTTTTGAAAGCTAAAATAGTTACTATTATTATTTTTTTACTTTTTAGTTGAAGTTCATAAAATGTAAAAAATCTTCAAATATATTTATAAAAGTTGCTAGATAAATTTAAACAACAAATTCTGCATATTACATTACAGCATATCCAGTGTTCTTTTAGATAAATACTAAATTTGATAGGTTTCACCATGTACATCTTTTACAAATACTGTATTTTTTAAATTAAAGTTTTTGTTTTGAGGTAATTGGAGATTTAAAAGTTATTTTAAGAAATAACCCAAAGAGATTCCCTGTTCCCTTTACCCACTTTCCTCCAAGGGTCATTCATGTCTTGCAGAACTATTATACAATAGTTATACATTATAAAATTGCACATTGTAAAATATGTTATAAAAATACATTGCATTTGAAAATAATATTTATACCATTGTAAAAATATCACAGCCAGGATATTGACATACAATCCACACGTATTACTCGGATCCCTCAGTTTTCCTTGTACTCATTTATGCGCATGTCCATTCAGTTCTGTTCAACCTTATTACATGTGTAGTTTCATCACTACAATGGCATCTCCTGTTGCCCTTCTATAACCACACCCACCTCTCTCCTGATGCCACTCACTGTCCCCTCGTTCTGGACCCCTGGCAACCATAATCTGTTTTTCAATCCATAATTCTGTCATTTCGAGATTGTTATATGATAGAGTCATACAGCTGTACTCAGCTCTTTCATCTGACTACTTCTAGAAGTACACTTATTATGTTTGAATACTGTTCCTCCCACTTTGTCAAGGTAAACATCCCATGCCTGAACTGCCTCACCTGTAAAATGGGGATGATCATGTCTACCTCATAATGTTGTTCCTGTAGCATATGAAAAGTTTTTATAGTGTCCAGGTACCATATCTGTCTGTTTGAATCCTAGATCCTTCACATTTTTGTAAAATTATACAAAATGTGCTCCATGTGCTATTCCTCGGTAATTTTATATCTCTGTGTAGCAGAAAAAGATGGAAATCTTGTTACTACTTGCAATATCATGGCTTTTAAGAATCTGTTCATATAGATATAGATCTTCTTGCCCCTGTGTTTCCCTAATACCATTTGTTTATTGTAAATTATATCATTACTCATTTGATCATCTGCCACCTACGAAAACTGGCTTTCAGTGACTCTCAAAGGTTGTTATTGTGCTTCATTGATGATGACCACACATGCAAGTGTTATGCAGGCAGGGAACAATGTGAATAATAATTAATCTTCTAGTATTGTTATGCTAACCCTTTGGAAATTATGGTATGTAATAGCTTTGGATTCTTTAGGACATAATCGCTGCATTCTTTAGGAACTCTTTCAATATAAATTGCATTCCTGGCTGCCTCATATTGCCACCAGCTGGGAAGAGAGGCAAAAATCCCTAGGGTGGAGTGAAAAAGCAGCCATTCCTACAAAGAATGCCCATCTAGCATGGCCTATGACTGACTAAGAGCAGCACGGCAGTTCAGCGTGGGTTGGAAGCAAGAGAGAGCATTGAGAGGATGAGTCCCTTAGCCTTGTGGAGCAACGGTCTGGAAGTTCTCAGGGAGGGGGCAATAGAATTGGCCACCCTTGGAGAACTGCCTTACACACAAACCAGAGTGGGTAACTGTTCTAATTGACAGTGCTAGGGACACAGAAGACATCTGCTACCACTCTCACCATCCTTGGGTGTCATATCCAAAGGTGCCTGTGGTGTCACCTTTGGAAAAAAATGGGCAAGAGTTGTCCCAAGAACCCATACACATTCACAAGCCCCAGGGCTGATGGTGGTTAGTAACCCAGAGCCCCAAACTTAAAAGATACAAATAAGCTCTAGTAAATCTAATCCAAAAATAATACAATTCATTTTGTTCAATGCAGTGCAATAGAAAGTACAGTAACATAGAAACTATACCAGATGAGATTGGGTGCTTGCAGGGTGGTATGGCCACAGACAAGGACAATGGGAGTGGGAGAGCAGGACAATGTGGGAGAGGGGAATGGGCAGGTTAGGAGAGGGAATGGGGGGAAAGTGGGGACAACTGTAATTGAAAAACAATTTAAAAAATTAAAAATAGTAATACCCAGGAATATGATAATTGGTTTTGTTCCTAAATATAAATAAATAAATAATTGGATTAAAAGAAAAAGAAACTATACCAAAAATAATAGGATCTTTACTGATTCAGGTGGAATTACAGAGAATCATAGAACCTCGAAGATTGTTTCATTGCAAAATGTCAAATTATCACCTGTAAGATTGCTACTGACTGAATTGTGCCCCTCTGCTGATACAGACTCCAGCCCATGAGGTCTGCGTGTTGTGTCTGCTACGGACAAATTCACATGGACTACAGAAGTCCTGTGAAGAAAAAGGGACCACATGGCTGCTCTCTGAGAAAGAGGGCCCCAACCCTGCCTGGACAAGCTTTTATTGCTTTTCTGGGTACTTACATCAGGATGGACCTCGTTTACTCTGCACAGGTTCACTGTAGGCAATTACCTTTTACAGATAACAAAGGAATGAATGTTGCTAATTACTTCAAAGAGAAGGATATAACAGATCAAGGGGAAAAGTGGTTGAACTGGTTACACTCCATACTTGGGAGGGTTAGCACAGACTTTAGGAAGTTAAAGATACGCAGAAAACATTCCAGGGTGAGGGAGTTTTAGCAAAAGCAAGTCTCATAGCAGTGTAGGTACAACGCAGGCCTGATTCCCCACAGGAGAACCTGTCTGTGGGCATGGGTCCTGTGTGCCGGACCTCACTCCCCTCTGGCCTTCCAGGGTGGGGGCTGGGCTACATTTCCTACCCCATGAGGAATGGTCCCCTATACTCTGTCCCAATTTACATGTTGAAGCCCCAATGCCCAATGTGATGGTATTTAGAAATAGGGTCAGTAGAAAGTAATTAAGGTTAGATGAGTTTACAAGGGTGGGGCCCTCATGATAAGATTGCTACTCTTATAAGAAGAGACACTAGAGTGCATGCTCTCTCCTTCTCTCTTTTCCCTTCTGTCTCCCTTTCTTCTCCCCTTTTTCTCTCCCTCTCTACCATGGGAGGATGCATGAGAAGGCAGCCATCCATAAGCCAGGAAGAGAGCTCTCACCAGAAGCTGACCTCACTGGCACTCTGATTATGGGCTTCTGATTTCTGTTGTTTAAGCCACCCAGTCCACGGTATTTTGTTATGCAGTTGGAGCTAACACAATGGCCAAATATAGTATTCATTATTCATATTCTTAGTTTATAGAATAATTGATAAATTCACATTATACTTTAAAAGAACAATTTGTATATTAATTTTTAAACTGAAAAGTATATCAAGATATTTACCAATGTGATTTCATGCAAGGTATTTAACCTCTCTGTTTCCTCATCTACAAATATCACAGTAGAATGCCACAGAATTTTTATGACAATTGAATCTGTCAATATTTGTAGAGTTCTTAGAATAGTGCCTGGCATATAGTAACCTATGTGTTTACTAACTTAAATATAGGTAAAGAAATAAAGTACCTTTCTAAAGTTACTTATCTGCATTTATATGTTTTAATGTTATCTTTTTACTATGAAAAAAAAAGGCAATTCAAGCCCAATGCCTGATGTGTTTGTTTTTTTTTCCCTTGGGCCTCTTCATGACTATTAATTATTGGGCTGTGGCTAATATAATATATTATATTTCTCAATGTTGTAACTCAATAAGAATACTGAGGCCCTTTAACCATAGATTTCTGTTTCTCTCATCTAAAACTTCATGAAGGATAGAAAGTTTTTAAACTAGGACAGAAAAACATCTTTATTAATAATTTAGATTTTTTTACACAATTATGTGTGTGTATTTTATTTCTCCTCTCATCAGAGTACACTATTATCTTTAGCCAATGATGTTATAACACAATTTAATAAACCAGTATTTTTATTTGGAAAGCAACACTTTCAAATAGAGAAATATATTCAGACTTGGTCCTCTAAATATTAATATCTTTATCCTATATAAATAATGTTTGTCCTTGCAAATATAATAACTGCAAAACATGTACTTCCATTTTCTTTGAATCTAGGGAGGTCTTTGTTATTGTTGCTTTATTGTTTTTTATTTCATAGATAGCACACTTAAAACATTAGAGATGATATCTTGATTTTTTAACTTTTTTGGCATCTTAGAGACTTCTTCCAGATGTATATATGAGGTCTGCCCAGAAAGTATCCAGCCACATAATATGAAAATTGAGACATTTATTGAAGAAGGTACAAGACACAGAAACATTGTACATAGGACAATAAAGCTTCAGTTTCCTTCAAAATAGGCACCTTAGGCCCTCACACAGTTTTCCCAGTCACCATCACCTGCCTGTAGTATTTTGCTGAATCTCACTAATGGTCTGGAATCTCTTCCCTTTCAAAGGTGATTTTAGTTTTGGGAAAAGCCAGACCTCACAGGGCACTAAATCTGGGCTGTAGGGGGACTGAGTCACCTGGGTTACTTGATGTTTCACCAAAAATCTCTGCATGAGGTGTGGTGCATGAGCAGGCACATTGTCATGATGAAGCTGCCAATCACCAGTTGCCCATAGCTGCGGTCATTTTCATCATATTATATCTCTCAACCAACAAAGAATATTGAGGTAGTGTTTCTTATTCATTGTTTGGCCTGAAGGGGTATACTCATAATGGATAACACCTTCCCAATCAAAAAGCACGGTTACCATGATCTTGATCTTGCTGCACCTCCTTCAGGTGTAGAGAACCAGGTGACTTCCATTGGGACAATTGGGCCTTCATTTTTGGATCATAGCCATAGACCCACGATTCACTTCCAGTTATGACCTTCTTGAGGAAATCCGGCTTATTGGTAGTGGTCTATGAATCTGGTAATGAATCAAGTCATTAGCAACTGCAGCACAATATTCCTTCTGCTCTGGTAGCAGAAGCCACAGAATGAATTGTGCCACAACACATTTCATGCCAAGATCCTGGGTCAAAATCTCAGACACAGTAGGTTTTAGAATCCCCAGATCAGCTTCTAGTTCTCATACTGTCAGTTACCAATCTTTGTTGATTGCAGCCCATGTATGTTCAACATTCTCAGGTGTTCTGCTTATTGCAGGTCTTCCAGAATGTCAATTACTGTCAACAGATCCTCAAACATCTTTGAAGTGTTTGTACCACACTTTTATTTGCCCTGCACTCATTGCATCATCCCCAAAAGCCTCCTGAATCATCTGAATAATTTCTGCGGAAAAAACTCTTCAAGCTTAATGCAAAATTTGATGCAGATTCATTGTTCTGCTTCTCAGTCATTTTGAATATGACAGCCACACAGTGCACATGCTCACTCAAGGGTGTCTACAGCCCCCACTGACTAGTATAGTGAAGTTGTCATTGTTATGCATGTGCATTCCAGGCCACTCTCCTTGGCACAAACCATTCTTATATTATCAGTTGCTGGACTTTGTCTGGAAAGACCTCATACGCATGGAGTAGTCTTTTTATACTAATACTATGGAAATTCCATTGCACACTAGAGACATCATTGCCTTTCTATTAAAAAATTAGGCACATAAAGTTATCTAGATCAAATTTTCCTCTGTGGAAACTGGGTTATATTCAGAATATATCAGGGTTATCTTCAATGCCCATTCCACTTCTCCAGAAGTATGCAGACCGTGAAACCAAAATGCTCCTAGGATAAAGCTCTTATTCGGGACTCTTGGATTTCACTTGGTCTTCACATTCCCTGTCTTTTAATTCATAATTTTTCATTGAGGGAGAAAAAAACTGATCATTTTACTGGTAGAATTTCCTCCAATGGGGAGGTTTTGGCCATCCTTTTGGTTCAAAGAATGGTAAGGAAAGAGATAGGCTGGAGGCAGGCGTTGCAGAGACTGTTCTGCCAGGAAGTGCCTATCACCACCCTGAGTGGGCTTCCCCAAACGAGGACACCGCAGTGTACATTTACCCAGCAGGGGTGGCTGTGCTTAGTCAGGGAGGGAAGAATCTGGCAGGTCAGGGGTTTGCGTACAGAGCCCTCCTGCTGGTCCACTCACATGACAAAAACAAAACCTCCCTCTCCTATATTCTCATTTCACCCAAAGAAAAAAAACCTGTTGTCTGTCTTCAATCAGACTACGGTTCTAACTGGGTGAACTATCCAAACAGAGACATGTAGTTTAGGAATTTAGTCACCTTTCCTTAAATTTTAAGGCTTGCAGACTTCCTCATGTCATTAAAAAAAAATAAAATCTGGCCCTGACCAGTGCTGGTCAGTTGGTGGGGCCTAGTTCAGCAAAGCAAAGGGTCACAGGGCTGCCAGTTGGATTCTAGTCAGGGCACTGGCCTGGGTTTTGGTTGGGGCCTGGTCGGTCCAGAAGTCCCGGCTGCGGAGTGCGGGGGTGGGTGTACCAGAGGCAACCCATTGATCTCTCATATCAATGTTTCTCTCCCCTCTTTCTTCCTCCCTTCCTCGCTCTCTAAAAAATAAAATCTTTTAAAAATAAAAATCTGGATCCTATGGGTCAAGTGTCAGTAACAGCAGAGGCACCAGTCCTCCCTCTGAGCCACAGGTGGAGGATAATAGTCCTTTGTCAGTGGAACACCCAACCTCAGTCTAATTATTCAACATCCAAAGAGTTGTTCATTTAAAAGAATCAAAGACTCTCAATTCTGCTTGAATAAGGAATCCAACAAAGCTATGGGTTTTACTTTATGTTTTGAATAATTGGAAAAAAGAAAATTTTAAAGTTTTCTTAAAAATAAGATGCACAAGTATTTATGTCTTTGATAAAAGATATTCATGAATTTAAATATCATAACAGGGGCTCACGTTATTACAACAACCAATCAGAAGCTCACACTTTCAGGCAATATGTTACAAACCATAGGATGACTTTCACATGATACGATTGTGAGAGGCTTTGTAGGAGAGATGGCAGGAAATACAGGTTAACCAGGCTAGCATGCAGTTAAACAGCCAACACAGGCTTTCCCCTACTGAAAGTCCCACTCAGAGACAATGGCCTTTCACTAAGTTAGCTAATTTATAATAGGACGGTATGCCACACTACTCCTAAGAAAACATAATTAGTTACTGTGGGAAAAATATTTTCAAATCAAGACAATAGAACTATTCATTGTGGGAAAATTATTGAAACAAAAAGCACTGTGTTGAGTTTAGATTTCAGGAAAACTAGAAATTACCGAGATTTAGAACTTATGATGCTTCAAAAAGAAGAACAGATAAAATTGTTTATCTCCACCATTAGGATTGTATGAGTTACACTGAATTTGAGAATTATTGTAATTTTCACAGTAGCCATTGTTTTATATCATTATATAATTATTTAAAATAAGATTTGTCAAATTATAAGTTTAATTATCATAAAGGGTACTAATATATATTCCATAATAGATAAAACAATAGAGTGAATTGGATAAGTACAGATACAGACCCAAATTTATGTGCAAACTTAAGTTTGAATGAAACTGACAACTCAATGCAGTAGAAAGGTATAATTTGAAAATGAGGTCAGCGTAACTGTATATTGTTCTGGAAGAAAAAATGATTGCTCCATCACAACATTTATATAAGAAAAATCCAGATAGATTAAATGTCTAAAATTTAAATATAAAGCATTACTATGCATTATGTATGAGTATAGAGATATACAGTAAAATTGAGAATAATAATTGAATAAAAAATACGAGAAAAAAACTATAAAGTATTTGATCACATTAAAAATTAAAGCTGGCAAATTCACTGTAAGTGTAAACCAGAGAGAAAATATTTGCAACCAATATAATAGACAGCAAGTCAATACCTAATATAAATGAATTTCAGATATTGAAAAGAAAAATATATTCAAATAAAAAAATGGACAAACCATACAAGTAAGCAATTACAGAGAAAAAAAATGCATATGCCAATAAAAATACTAAAAGAAGTTAAAACTAACAGGTATTCAAAGATATGCAAATAAAAATTATAACTTAATTTTGATTAATCAGAGAGGCAAAATTTTAAGCATTCAGTTTTGAAAATATTTTGGTAAAGCAAACTTATACATTGGTGATAAAAGTGTCGATTTCAAACACTGGAAAGGAATCTGACAGTATATAATAACATTTTCTTTTCATCTTTGTCCAGCAACTTGGACAAAACCTTTGGAATTAAAGCTATGTGAACATTTATTATATCTTTTACCATTTTTAGAGAGAAAACTAGATTGCAGATACTGTTCTAATAACTTTCCATATGCAGTTTTATTTTATTTTGTTGTTGTAACTGATTGTCTTCTGTTGCCCAATCCCAGAGATCTGAGTTATTAATATGGCATCTATAAACTACATGGAGCTTTCACATGGCTCAGTCTTTCATATTTTTAAAGTATATTTTATTGATTATGCTATTACAGTTGCCCCACTTTTTTCTCCCCTTAATCCCTCTCTGCTCTGCACCCCTCCTCCCACCAGCACTCCTCTGCCTTAGTTCATGTCCATGACTCATATGTATAAGTTCCTTGGCTTCTACATTTCCTATACTATTCTTAATTTCCCCCTATTTTATGCCTATCAATTGTGCTTCTTATTACCTGTACCCTTTCCCTCATTCTCTCTCCTCCCCCTCCCCACTGATAACCCTCCAAGTGAGCTCCATTTCTGTGATTCTGTTCCTATTCTAGCTGTTTGCTTAGTTTGTTTTTGTTTTTTTAGGTTCAGTTGTTGATAGTTGTGAGTTTGTCGCTATTTTACTGTTCATAGTTTTGATCATTTTCTTTTTCTTAGATAAGTCCCCTTAACATTTCATGTAATAAGGGCTTTGTGATGATGAACTGCTTTAACTTGACTTTATCTGGGAAGCACTTTATCTGCCCTTCCATTCTAAATGATAGCTTTGCTGGATAGAGTAATCTTGGATGTGGGTCCTTGCCTTTCATGACTTTAAATACTTCGTTCCAGCCCCTTCTTTCCTGTAAGTTTTCTTTGCAGAAATCAGCTGGTAGACTTATGAGTACTCCTTTGTAGGTAACTGTCTCCTTTTCTCTTGCTGCTTTTCAGATTCTCTCCTTATCTTTAATCTTAGTAATGTAATTATCATGTGCCTCAGTGTGTGCTTCTTTGGGTCCAAGTTCTATGCGACTCTCTGAGTTTCCTGGACTTCCTGGAAGTCTATTTCCTTTGCCAGATTGGGAAAGTCTCCTTCATTATTTTTTTGAATAAATTTTCTATTTCTTGCTTCTCCTCTTCTTCTGTTATCCCTATGATTTGAATGTTGGAACATTTAAAGTTCTCCCAGAGGTTTCTAAGTCTCTCTCTCTCTCTCTCTATTTTTTTTTTTTGAACTCTTATTTCTTCATTCTGTTCTGGTTGAATGTTTATTTCTTCCTTCTGTTCCAAACTGTTGATTTGAGTCCCAGTATCCTTCCTGTCACTGTTGGTTCCCTGTACATTTTCCTTTATTTCACTTTTCATAGCCTTCACTTTTCTCTCTAATTTGCAACTGTACTCAACCATTTCTGTAAGCATCCTGATTACCAGTGTTTTGAACTCTACATCTGATAGATCGGCTATCTCCCTATTGCTTAGTTCTTTTTCTCAAGTTTTGATCTATTCTTTCATTTGGGCCATATTTCTTTTTCTTGGGGCCCCTGTTGTAAGAGGCAGAACCTTAGGTATTTTACCAGGGTAGGGCAACCAACTTCACTGGGTATGACACTATATGTGGGGGAGGGGTCAGAGAGGGAATAATGCAGCTTCCTCAACTCTCACCCTGCTTTCAGTCATTTCTGCTGCTATCCACAAGCAAATTGGGCATTTCTGGTGCTGATTTTTGGGTGGGTAGGTTTGTGTACATTCTAGGACCCCATGGGTCTCTCCAATGAACTCTCCTTTGAAGCTGAGAGTTTCTCCCACCAACCGCAACCACCACAGGTTTTTACTGACAGAGGTTTCGAGGCTTTATTTTCCTGCACTGGAACCCTGGCTTGTGCAGTCTGTCTTGCTCCCCAGTTGTTCCTCCTAGCTTATCTGAACGCAAATGTGGAATATCCCTGTTCACCACCCACTGCCTCACCCGCCTGGTCTGACTTCTCGCTTTGCCATGTATCCTCTCTGCCCAGCTGACTGTCTGCACCCCTCCTACCAGTCTGGATGAATGTTTCCTCTTTAATAAAATAAAATGTTAAAAATTTAAACAAATATATGATGATAAAATATCAAAGAAATTTATCATATCGTTTTGCTGATGTATTATACTTTTCCGTATGCAATTATTGGACAATCAGGTGCTTGTTTCTTCCTTTTTTTAAACAGGCAGGTGGACTTTAATCAGTTATGGTTATGTCTCCATCTAGTGGTGGAAATATATTTGGAGCACTTGTCTGGTAAGTAAAGCCACCATCACACCAAAATATCTGAAATGCTGTATAAACAGGAAGTACTGTGGTTGTTATTGTGTAGATGTCATCAGGGTCCCCACAAGTTATCTTGTTGTTACACAGGGAGGCAATAATATTTTTTACTACATAACTTTACTTAAATTTTACTTGTCTATTAAAATTAGTAGCGTCAAGTTTTTGAAATATTAACAAGATCTTTTAATATAAAACCTAAAACTCTAATTTAAAAACATACCTTAAGTGTGCAGCTGGTTCTTATTTATGTAATAGAGTCCGTTAGTTATATGGCCATTATATCAGCTCTGCCTAGACCCAAACCTTCTGCATTTATACACATGGTCTCACCCAACCCTTCCCACAACTTTGTGAGAGAATACGTGTTTTATGACTCTGTCTTATGATGAAGAAATGTGGTGCTAGGAGATCTTACAATTCACACAATCTCAATAAATAGGTAGATGCCAGTGATGAAAGTTTATCCTAGATTTTCTGATTCCAAATTCAGTGCTTTTCATAAGAACTTTCTTATTTGCAAATATGATGAGTAAGTGAACAGTATTTGTATAAATGCTCACATAAAATAGGAATATAAAGTATTGTAAACTTACATCATAAAGATAAAAATGAGGTCCCTGAATGTGAGAAATTATGGGGAAGTACAATTAAAAGCTACTTGATGAAAGTATATGCCTCACACTGAATTAAACTCACCATCAAAATAAAAAAATCCAGAAACTTGAGAGACTTCAAATATATATAATTAATACAAATATATATATACATATATATGTATCCATATACATACATACCTCCCTACTCTTTCTACAGCCATTTTCTTAAAACACTGATGGGTGAATTATTGCTAAGTTAAGATTTCTGCCAAAAATTAAAAGAATGACTGGGAAAAGTGCTATGTAGTTCAACAAACATTTGTTTATAATAGCAAAAAAAAAAAAAAAAAAAAAAGGGAAAATACAAGCTAAGTGCCTGTATTTGTTGATTGTATACATAGGCACTACATGTAAGAAGTGTGCATGTGAGAGGTAGAGGCCAGCTATAAAAGAGTAAGATGAGATTCTTTTCTTTAAAAATAGTTTTGTTTTTGTCTTCTTCTTACACTTCACTATTCTATTCATTCTATTTCTATCAAAGGGGTTGTGATTTGTATAAAACCATGAGACAGCAGGAATGGAGGACAGATAGAAGGTGTCACATTGTTTTCTGTTCAAGCTTCTGCAATATCTGAACAAGTAGACTCCAAGTCCACTTGAAGGTTCACTATTCTCAGTGGTACCTTAGGAATCTCCTGTATGCAGACAAGCAGATCCTGAGCATATACTCTATGTGGACGAGTTCCTAAATTGCAACCTCAATTTCTCTTAATTCCTGCCTCCTGCCCTCCTTCATCATTACCACATGCACTCCATTTAAAAAAAATGAGGTGTAAATCCCAATGCTCTAATCTCAAACCCAATCTTGTCAGCTGTTACTAAAAACAGAGGAGACTGAAATTACTTATGGCTCTAATGAGGCAGACTCAAAACTAATCACGGATTTTTATTTTAGTACAAATATAAGTTCTAAAGAGTTTGGACACCTTGACTTTCTCCCTTCCTATAACAGGCAATAAATAAGCACAGGCTAGTCAACACATTTTTCTGGTTCTGGAAAGGGTCCACTACGTCAGGACAAATGACTTCCCAACCTAGGTCAAAATTATCCTAATTGTCTTTCACAGGTCAACTCTGAACATGTTCTCCCTACCAGAACTTTTGAGTTGTGTCCTGAACAAACATCTGGCTGGGTGTTAGGACATCAGATTCTAGTCCCAGCTGTCACTAACTTTTATGATCACTTACCTTCCAGGACCTTAATGCCCTCTCCTGTGAACTGAATGAATTAAAGTGAATCTCAAAGGTTTCTCCCAGCATTAGTACTGATTCTACAGTTTAATCAAGTGCTAGAAATGAATTTCTGACCTCCACTTCAAAAGTCCCTGGTTGTAGAATGAGTTGATTCTATGAATAATCTTTGCAGAAAATCTGCTGTGAAAATAACTGAAACAAACTTGGTATATGTTTTTCCAAGAGAGGCTGCCTCCTTTCTTACAGGTTTAACATTTTCTTTGTCAGCATAGTTAATCAGTTTTACAAGCACCAAAAGGATAGACTCAACTTTATGTCTCTGGAGAACTACAGATATTGCTGCTTTTCCTCTTAGTAAAAACTCTACTCAAGATTTTAAAATTTCATGGAAATCACAGATATTTGGGTGCTTTTAGCTTTTTAAAATATACTGCTTGAGTTTTATCTTTATGGATTCTTTTAGACTCCTTCTCTGAAGGAGGAATGGAATATTGCTTCTGTCCTCAACTTGGCAGTAAGGTCCACCAAGTCTGTTCCACTCAGTGCTGAGACCACCTCACTCCTAAAACCTACCCTCCCCCTGACTACTTGTCCCTTCAGTGATCTTGGATCTTTCTGGAGAGAGCTTCTCTAAGATCCTGATGTAGAAATCAGGCCCCCAAATAATTATTCCCCTACTGTGTTCCTCATGTTTCTTAAATTAATGTCATACCTCCCTCATTCTCTTTGTGCCCCTCCTTAGAAGAGTCCCCTAAAAGACTACCCAGAGTCTCAAGTTTTCCAAATGATTTATTCCTTTGCAGAAAGTGAGATGTTTCTCCCCCTTTAAAGAAGTCTGTGGCAATCCAGTTGCATAAATTTCCAGCTAAGGGCCTCCAGGGAGTTTCTTAAAGCAAGGAGAGATGGAGTGCTTCCAACTCTTCTCGAAGTCACCAGCTGGGAGGTCAACCAGAGGCTGTTTCAGTCCCTGACCACACAAACCCTCTGGGAGACAGTGCCCTTTGTGGAGCTACAATCAACCAGTGTGAAGAGGCTTCAGAACACACTACAGCTGTCCCTCCTCTTTACAGAAGGGTTCCCTGCCCCTGCCTTCACCTCTGCACTGGTTCCTGAGTCTGCCCCTGGGTGGTCCAATACCGACTTCCAAGAATGCGACCACTCACTCCTTCCGGATCCCCTACTCCCATTTGTAGGGTTTTGTTTCTTATGCTGTTTGTTAGAAGCTTATTAAATCTTTCTCTATACATCTTTGTTTATCTCAATTAATGATAAAAATTTCGAAGGACTGGATTTATTCTGTCACTTTTCACTTTAGCTCATTGAAGCATTGCTTTGAGGAGTATTATTTCTTACTGAGCTTTTCTAATGCCATATTTTCTTATCAGCTTAATAGAGAAAATCAAAACAATAGCCACTAGTTGAGAGATTATTTGCACACTTAAATATTTAAGCTATCTTGAATCAAATAAAATGGTGAAATTTTGTCTTAAGTTTTATTTTAAAATTTTGAATTTTTTAAAGATTTTATTTATTTTTAGAGAGAGGGGAAGGGAAGGGGAAACAGAGCGAGAGAAATATCAATGTGTGGCTGCCTCTCGCATGTCCCCTATTAAGGACCTGGCCTGCAACCCAGGCATGTACCCTGACTGGGAATCAAACCCACAACCCTATGGTTTGAAGGCCAGTGCTCAATCCAATGAGCTATACCAGCCAGGGCTAAAAATTTGAACTTAACAATACAAGTTCTTAGTAAAATTTTAGAAACCCCACTTGTGTTCTTTTCAGCAGATACTTATTTAATACTCTATTAAGCTAGTATTGCATTAGGAGTCTAGAGTGTACAAATTAAAATAACATGCTCCATGCCATTTAAGTGCCTTAAGGAGAGAAAAATTCATACACCAGCATCTAAAATTCTTTTCAGGAACAAAGCGTGGGATAAATAATACATTTATTAAAAGTAAAAGACTATCTGTGGTTCAGAAAAAATGTGTGACTCGAGAGGCAGTATGATGTACCTTTTATTACTACACATACATCAAGGCAACATGGTGGACTATGTTGACTCTCAAAGCTTCCAATCCCACACAAAATAATACATAACACCCAAATTATTTTTTAAATATATAACTGAGCTTGAAGTTAAGAATGGAAATCCCCAGGTAGAAGAAATGAGTAGAATATTCAAAATCAATGTAGTGCTCAAGAGCTAAACCCACTGACTTACAGAGGAGCCCCTACGGGGACATGGTTAATACCAGGGTTTGCCACTTGAGCTCAGAGTCCCAAGCACCATTGGCCCCTAGAATGGGGCCCTTTCGTAAGTCTGAAAGCCAGCCCATAAAAATGGAAACTGGAATACCCCGCCCTTTACACCAGGGAGGCAACAACAAAACAAGAGGGAGGAAAAAAAAAGATGCAGGAAGCCTACCTCAAACCTTGCACAGTGTTTTGCATGAATTTGCCTTAACTGATGTGTAAAACCAGAACTGATAAAACTGGAACTTTTGGGGCCTTAGTAGAGTCAAATGTGCTCCTGTCCCACAGGGGTCCTCTGCAAACCAGTCCACTTAACTCCTGTGAAAACAACTCCCACTGGAGAAGAGTTCTAGTAAAACGTGTGTAACCCTCAGGAGGAGACAGAGAACTAGCAAAGGGACAGAGAGGGAAGGTCCAGTGAACTAGAGAAACCACATTTAATGAAATACAGATAGTAGAAAAATATTGGCATGCCATCAGTTAAGGATATTTACAATATTTAAAGAAAAGTAAGGAGTAGAAATCATAATGCAAGAACACATAATGAAAAGGACTACATATGTTTTAAAGAAAGAGCAAAGCAAATTCTAAAAATAGAAAATATAGGAATTTACACTTTCATATCTGGCCAGATAGCATAACTAGTACCAGGCTTGCCCTGCTACCAGGAAACACAAGGGAAAAAGGACTTGTAGACATGGACAACGGTGTGGTGATTGCAGGAGGCAGGGGGATGTAAGGGGACTAACTGATAATGGAAAAAATACAATTTTTTTAAAAGCAAGTAAATTGGATTAAATATAGAAAAGCAGTAGTTTCCAGACATTAAATAACAGCCAGAGCAGGACTATGCTTCCCGAGAAAAGGAAAACCAATTATGTGACTTCTACACTTGCTCTGGCTTCTTACAGAGACACGTTCTGGATCACAACAGAGAGGGAACACCCCAGCAGAGCACAGTGGGCTCAAACAGTCTGAGAGATGGAGATCAGAGTTCAGGGAGACCGAAGCAGCAGAAGCTGTCTGGGGAGAGTACAAGAGCGGAAAGAGCTACGCACAAATCGAGCTCCAGAAATCCACCTAAGGGTCACCTTACATCAGACATAGTTCAAATAGCAGCACAGACTGTGATCCTGGAGGGTGAGCTTAATCTAAGGAGGACCTTGCTGTCTGGAGACAGACACCAGGCTGCAGTACAGGGAGCCAGCAGTCTGGCAGAATTGACAGGCAGCCTGGAATTTGGTGTGGGCCAGGTGGCTACAATTTGCAGAGCCAAGCATCAGAGAGAAGAGGAGCTGCACAGATTCACAGAGGGGTGCTCTCAAGTGTGTGGCTGAGTACTAGTTACACATGGGAAAGGAAACTACCTGAGGCCAGAGAAACAAGCACCGGAAAGACATAGGCAGGAAATTCTTAAAGCTCAACAAGATGAAGAATAATTTGTGCTCTTACTGGCAAGAGTACAAAGATCTCAGCACATGTAAAAGGGTATTCCCTTACCACTGAGGTTAAATTAACTCTAAAGTAAAGACTGTTTTGAATCCACTTAATAAACTTAAGAACAGAAAATAAACAAATTTAATGCTTTCTGAAGGATTTTTTTTGTGGTAAATAAAATTTTATGTGGTAAATGTACATAAAATTAACACTATTTAGGCATTTAAGTACCTTTACCACACTGTGCAACCATCACCACTACCTATTTCTTGAACTTTTTCATCTTCTCAAACTGAAACTCTGTACCCATTAAACAGTAACTCCTTACTCCCCCCGCCCCTTGACCCCTTGATAACCTCTGTTCTACTTTCCTGTCTCTGTGAAGTTGCCCACTCTAGGTACCTCATGTATATGAAATCACACAATATCTGTCCTTTTGTGCCTGGCTTATGTCATTTAGCATAATGTTTTCAAGGTTCATCCATGTTGCAGCAGGTATGAGAATCCCATTGCTTTTTAAGGTGAATAGTATACTATTATATGTGTATATAAGTTTTTAAAATTCATTTCTGTTTGAAGTAGTAGGCAGTTGTGAGTCAGGAGATAGGAAGAAGGAAACTCCAGAGGGGCCCCAGGGCTAAGACAAAAAAAGACATTGATACAGGACAGAGATCCTGTTCTAAGACCGATTGCCCCTGCTTTCTGGAAAAGTGCTAAATTATGGTGACTCATGACTGCCCCCGCTCAGAAGATGCTACATGACCCCTGCTCCATTATAAGAGCATTATAATATGTTAGCATTGTGGGACTCCCTGCGCTGGTGGCCAGTCAAGGAAAATCATGGGAGACTGCATGTGCAGGAACTTTAAAGTAATATAACTCCTTGCACATACACAATAAAACCCCACCAAAACTAGCCAGGAAATATCTACATTATGAGAACAGAATCCCTCTAGCCACTGAAAGTCAATCTCTGCTTGGCGTTGGCCCACTCCCATGTTCTGTGAGGTGTACTATCACTTAACACATCTTGCTCTCTGTGCTATAAACTGTGTATTTGCTTCAATTCCTCGTTTGTGATCACTGAGAACCTGGTTGCCTGTGCCCACCTGCAACAGTTAGACAGGTATGAACAGAATAGAAATGATAGGCCAGGTACAGAAGGTTACCCAGGGCAGAAATCCCCATGTGTTTAGCGACAGACAATTGTAGGGTGAGACATCACCATCAGGATGAACTTTTTCTCCCCTAGCATATTGCTGGTTGTTTGGTTTAGATCCACTGATCTTTCATATCGCTGTCCATGGGGTTTGAATCTTCCCCTGATCTTTCCTCCCTTAGAGAAGGAAAAAGAGGGCTGAAGAATATCCTCCAAAGACTCCCATACAATCCTTTGCAGAACCACTCCGTTAGGCATTAAGCATGAGATATAACATCTAGGCCTCAGTTGTGTTTAAGCTCCAGGCCCAGAAAAGGAGCAAGGCTGGTCATGGCAACACCATGGCTAACATCAGACCAACTGTGATGACTAATGACCACCTGCCCTGGCACTGGCCAATGAGTGGAGACCATGACCCTGAAAAGACACACCTGGAAAGCTGATGAACATTCTATTGAGAACCTCCTCTGAGACCTCCAGATAAAAGTCCTGAAGATTAAAGACCAGATTGCTTTTCTCTCTCTTTCTCTCCTCTCTGACATACCTGTGCCTTCTCCCACTCTCTTCTTACCTCAAAGCACACTCTCTGGGTCTCTGGAGCATACCTGCACCTATCCCCTTCTTCCCCTGCATGTGTTACTTTTGTCTTTCTTTCTCCTAAGCTCCAAGGCCCTTCTTTTGCTTCTGTAACTTGTTTCCTGAGCCCACATAGCCCAGCTTACTCACTTCTTTCTACCTCCATGACTTTCTAAATAAACCTTCTCTTTCAATTTGAGTTCATTGGTTCTGAATTCTTTCTTTCCCAAACTCAAGCACTGAGATTGTAAACTGAATGAAGTCCTATTGCCAGTAACACCTGGTGCCATTCCTCCTCTAACATTTTGATAGACATTTGGGTTGTTTCACAATTTTAGCTATTGTTAATAATGATGCAATGAACACTGGTGCACAAATATCTATTGGAGTTCCTGTTTTCAAGTCTTTTGGATCTATACCTAGAAGTGGAATTGCTGGATTATATAATTCTCTGTTTAATTTTTTTGAGGAGCTGCCAAACTTTCCCACTAAGTGGCCATACCATTTTATATTCCCATTAGCAATGCTTAAGTGTTCCATTTTGTTCACTTTATTTTTTAAAACAAGTAAGTCCATTCAATTTTAAATTTCAGATTCTTCCTGCCCAGCTGGTAGAAAATTTCTCCTCATTCTGGTGCATATGTTCTTTTGGATTGGTGTTTCGGGGTCCTTAGGATGTAATCCCAGCAGTGGAATGGCAGTATAATTTATAATAGCCATGTGCTGGAAGCAACCTAAGTGTCCATTAGTAAGTGAGTGGATAAAAAAACTATGGTACATTTACACAATGGAATACTATGAAGGAGAGAGAAAGAAGGAGCTCCTACCCTTTGCAAAAGCATGGATGGAACTGGAGAGTATTATGCTAAGTGAAATAAGCCAGGTGGTGAGGGACAAATACCATATGATCTCACCTTTAACTGTAATATAATCAACAAAAGAAAAAAAAAACAAGCAAAATATAACCAGAGACGCTGAAATTAAGAACAGTCTGACAGTAACCATTGGGGAGGTGGGAGGAGATAATGGGGGAAAGGTGTTCAGGAACTAGTACTATAAAGGACACATGGACAAAACCAAGGGGGAGAGTAGAAGCAAGGGAGGGAGGTGGGTTTGGCTGGGGTAGGGGGGAGAGGAGAGGGGAAAATTCAGACAACTGTAATTGAACAACAATAAAATATTTTTAAAAAAATTTCTCTTCATCCCTTCCCCAGGGCTGAATCAAAAATGCAAGGAAAGGTGTTGAGCCCTTTGGCCCACACAGATTATCACTGAAATATTCTTTGCTGCTGTCTGACACCGTCAAGGTTGGCTGATTTTTGTTGCTTTTACACTACTGTTGAGGCAAAGCACATTCTTTTATGGCAGGGAACCTCAGGTCTGTAAGTTCTACTGCATACATGTTGCTTGCAGCCATTTACCTCTGAGGTCATGTAAGATCCCAGCACCACCAGAAAGCCATCCTGGCTCCTTGTACTCTGAAATGCACAGACCCTTGTCTCCATCCCTGAAATCATTGTGAACTCTGGGGGCAAGTTTCACTCTCCTTTCTGTCCCTTCAACCCCCCCAATTTCTCTAAACAATTTTGCAAATCTTTACATCCTCAAGCAAAAGACCGTAAATCTTGCAGATAACTTCTGCTTTTCTGCCAGCCACATCCTTTCCCAGAAACAATGAAAGCCAGAGTCACAGTAAGTTACACCTGATCAGTGCAATGGGGGAAGGAAATGGAGACATTGCAGGGGAGGCATAATTAATACTTTAAAATATTACCCAGACAAATAAACAATTAGATTTAAAACAAATACAAAAAAATAAGACTTATATGTGCTCACAGAAAAAAATTGAGAAATGCAGTAAATATAAAGAAAAATTATTGTTTATAATCATACCACCTAGTTAACATTTTGAATATATCCTTAGTCTTTCCCCTGAATACAGAAATGTACTTACAAATTAAGTTGATACACTTTATCTTTCACCATTTCAGAGTCTCCCTTTATTAAATAACTAAATAAAATATTTTAAGCTTCTATTTCATGTGATTTCCAGAAATCTAGTGCCCTTTTTTCTAGCTCTGAGATTTCTGAATGACAGAAAATCTACTACATTCTTCTAGTTATTTTTCACCGACTGTTTTTGGTTTTATCTAAATGCACTGTGCTGTTCAATATCATAGCCACTAACCACATGTGGTTATTTGAATTTAAATTAGTTGTATTTAAATAAAATTGAAAATTCAGTTCCTCAGTCACAGTAGTCACACTGAAAATATTCGATAGGCACACGTGGCTGGTGGCTGTCATATTAGACAGTGCAGATGTAGAACATCCCATCATTGCAGAATGCTCTTTTGGGTGGCACTGCTTTGGCTCACTTAAACTCATCTGACTCCTCCCCTACACCTGCAGCTATTTCCTCTTACCACCTAGCTCCCACGCCTATATTCTCTGAAACGCCAAAGCCCCATTACTGCTGGATGTGTGTGTGTTTTTTTAAAGGTATTTTCTAAAAGCATAGCAATAGCAGAGGGATATTAACTTCAAAAAATGGCAGGTGTCACTGTTGTTCCAATTCACTAACCTGCAGATATAATGTGTAAATCCATCCAACCACTAAACCAATTGGGCCTCTGTTGCGGACCATTCAGCCTGGTTTCAGGAGCTGTAACCTGTACCCCACCACTAGGCTGAGTAAGAGCCCAGGAGACCTGTTTCATCTGGGTCTGTTCTGTCAAGAGGACGTGAGCTACTAAAGAAACAAGGCTTATCTCCCTGGCAGGAGTGCCACTTCTGCTTCATCTATCTCTGGCCCCAATGCTTGGTCAGTTAGCCAATGACAGGTAAGATTCCCTCAAGGGAGGGGTCACCTAAGACAGGCATGACCACTTGGAAGGCCCTCATGGAAGGACTCGGGTGGGTGGGGGGGTTGCTGCAGTAAAGAGTGGGTGATGAACCCTTCCCAGCTATTCTGACATAGTCAGAGTCTCCATTTCCCTCTGGGAGATGCTTCCTGATTCTAATCCACTTAAGCCTGAAACTATGACGGCGGCGGGGTGTAACCCTGTGCCGGCCAGAACGGTTCCCCCGGGCAATCAGGCATAAGAAAGAATTTGTAAAGTCCTGTGAAACCTGCTTTGCTAAGAGTGCTCTCATTTAAATGATAAGGATCTGAGTAGGAAATGAGTATATCCCAAAGTTTTTGCAACCCTCTTTCCTGACAGACACCGACTCAGATTAAGCCCTCAGATTTCTTTGAAATGTTATCCATTGTTTGATCCTTCCTGCCTGACATACCTGTATTCCTGTGTATTTGAACCCAATAAAAACCTGGTGAGGAAGGGGCTCTGGGTTAGTTTGACCACCTCTCCTCTCCAAGCAGATCATGTCTTGGTAGTTTTATTTTCATCCGTGACGGAGGGATGGGGCTCTGCAGGTGGTGCCCCCCCCGACAGGCCTCAGTTCTGCAACTGATGGGTGGAGCACTAATTACTTTTTTATTTAAATGTTAACTGATTTTGAGCATTTACCATGCTTTTCTCTTGCAGTTAAAAACATCATGTAATAAAATACATATATGATGAAAAGTTAGAAATTAAGATCAAGTATTCTTATCCAGTTAGATGTTTATTTTCATTACAAAAGCGATCTTTCCTCAGTCGTTGACTTTCTGCTGTATTGTTGACCTTCTTTTTGCTCTTTTGTATTCTCTCTTGATTGAGGTCCCCAACATTCCATTCTTTAGGCTACCAATGCAAAAACTGATAAGTTGTTATATTATTATGATGAGAAATTTGGCTCCTAATTTTCTAAATTTCTCCCTAACTAGACTGGCCTATGGCCTTTATTTTCAGAGCCAGAGATCCCCCATCATTGACCTTTCATAAGCAAATGAGCAATTTTTCCTGGAGAAGAATTTTGTCATTCTTCTAAAGTGCTGAAGCAGTCACTGGGATATTTGGTTTTGTAACTGACAATTTTTTCTTCCTTCTTTAATGCTGCTTTTTTAACTTTCTCAATATTTTCCATATTGTGTTTTGTACATTTTCGTATGATGTTTCCTTCATGTATCCTACTTTACCTAAATATCCTTGCTATTGGATATTTACATGTTTGATTGGTTCATTTCAATCTTATACAAATGCAGGGATTAGTAACTTTGCATGCACTTCTGATTATTTCTCTAGGATAATGTGGATCAATTATTTGACCCATAATAAATTTGTAAATATTCACTACCTCACCACAGGAGATATGTTTACATCTGGTACTCCACCCCTCCCAACATTGATAGGGAACTTGGCCAAGTGACTTCTTTGGCCAGTGAAATTTAGCACGTTTGACACAAGCAGAAAACTTAAATATGCATTTGCATTTAGGCTTGCCTTACTGCCTTTTGATAATCTCCCATGAAGACAACACACCCTATGTAACCACTACCTATAGATTAGTCCTTAGGAAAAAGTAAAAACAACACAGGGAGTAGGCTTGAATTCAGTCTATAATCTGGAGCCAAGCCCAGCTTACTTCTTCTAAAGCAGAGTCACTCAGTCGAGCCCCTTCTAAATCAGCCAAAGTGCCATCAACCTGCAGAAGCATGAGCATGAGAAAAAATATTGTTAATATGGCAGTGAATTTTAGGATAGTTATATGTTGCAGACCGTTCAGCCTGGTCTCAGGAGTTGTAACCGTCACCCCATGGTGGGCTGTGTAAGAGCCTAGGGACCCACTTCATCTGGGTCTATTCTGTCAAGAGGACGTGATTTACTAAGCAGACAAAGCTTATCTCCTTGGCAGGAGCGCTGCTTCTGCCTCATCCATCCCTGGCCCCAATGCTTGGTCGGTTAGTCAATGACGGGTAAGACTCTTCACAGGAGGGGCAACCTACGCCAGACACGACCACTTGGGAGGCCCTCATGGAAGGACTTGGGGGGCTGCAGCAAAGAGGGGGTGATGGACCCTCGACCCCGGCTATTCTGACTGGGAGATGTCTTCTGCTTCCAGAACCAAATCAGCTTAAAGCCTGAAACTATCAGGGCCAGCGGTGCAGCCCTGTGCCAGCCAGAACGGTTCCCCTGGGCAATCAGGCATAAGAAAGAATTTGTAAAGTCCTGTGAAACCTGCTTTGCTAAGAGTGCTCTCATTTAAATGATAAGGGTCCCAGGAGGAAATGAGTATGTCTCCCAAAGTTTTGCAACCCCCTTTCCTGACAGACACTGACTCAGATTAAGCCCTCAGATTTCTTTGAAATGTTAAACCTGTATTCCTGTGTATTTGAACCCAATAAAAGCCTAGTGAGGAAGGCGCTCTGGGTCATGTCTCCTCCTCTGGGTCAAAGGTCATTCTCCTTTGACCACCTTTCCTCCTCAAGCAGATCATGTCTTGGTAGTTTTATTTTCATCCGTGACAGAGGGATGTGGCTCTGCGGGCAGAGCCCCCCTACATCTGGTGCCCAGGACAGGGGTCCCCCGCATCTGGCACCCCGAACAGGGACCACCCGCAGTTATATAGCATAATTGCAGTGTAAACCAGTTAATACACTTTTCTTATTAACATTTGCATTAAGTTACAAGGTTTCCAAAATGCCCTTGTCATGGGTTCTAGATGAAATTTGTTATTTTACTTGCAGAAAACTCAGACAAAACCTTACTGTGACTAAAGAGCTTTTTAATTACTCAAATAAGACCAAAAGCTAAATTAACTTGCTTAAACTCAACTAGACTAAAATACTGCAACTCACGGCATTAACTCTATAGGTCCCAAATCTTGGGGAATTTAGCTTTCCATCCCCAGACAAGAGTCACTGTGATGATTTCAAATTCATACTACTAAATGGTTTCATCATTGGAGAACAATAATAACTGTCCACAAGAAAACGAATACCTGGGTACCTTTGCTGCAAACTCTGGCTACTTAGCATGCACTGGAAAAAGCTGAACAACTCTAGGCTGAGAAGATCAGTGAACAAACATAACATGTGCCTTGGGCAACAATAAATAAAATAAAGGTATTTCCTATTTTCGCATCAGCTGTAAGGAAATGAAAAGGGTTGAAAGACTGTATGGTTCATTTATTGATTCTAAATGCAGTAGAGAACTTGGAGATAGAAAATGACAAGACCTAGGATATTTATAAAAGAACAAAAATATCCAGCATCCAATCAGGTCAAATTTATAATGTCTAGTCTCCAAACAAAAACTGTCAGCTATGCAAAATGCAAGAAAATACAGTCCATAGTGAAGAAATCAATCAATCAATTTAAATTTGCCCAGAAGTGACACAGATGATAGAATGAACAGACAAGTACAGTAAAAACAGTTATTATGATCATATTTCACACATGTAAAAATACTTAAGAGCATGAAAAGTATAAAATGACATAAGGTAAACTTCTTGAACTAAAAAGTACAATTTGAAAATGAAAAGTACTGTGAATATGATTAGCAGTATATTAGACATTGAAGAAGAAATGATTAATAAACATGAAAAGATAGTAATAAAAACTATCAAAATGAAACACAGAGATAAGAAAAAAGGGCAGAGCATTTCTAAACTGTAAGATAACTTTAAATGACCTAAAATACATATAATAATTTGATCCTTAGAGAGGAAATAAAAGGACAGAAAAACAATATTTGAAGAGATAATGATCCCAAATTTTATCAGTTTGGTGAAAACCATAATGCACAAGTCAAAGAAGTTCATTGAATCCCAAAAAATAAGAAATAGGGAAAAATTATTCCAAGACATATTATGATCAAATTGCTTGAAACCAGTTATGAAGATAAAATCTTAAAAACAACCAGAGGAGACAAACATTTATAAACAGAGAAATCATGGTGAAGATGACATCAGATTTATTGACAGAGATAATGCAAGAAGATGGTGTAGTAACATCCTCAAAGTGCTGAAAGAAAATTCAGTGAAATTCTATACCCAGTGAAATGTGCAAAAATAAAGGCAAAGCAAAGGCTTTTTCAGACATAGAAAAGCTGAAAGAATTTATCACTAGCAGACTTACACTACAAAAAATGTTAAAAGAAAGTCTTTAGGCAGAAGAAAAATATCAAATAGAAATAGCATCCTATACAAGAGACAGAAAAGCACCAGAAATGATAACTAATAGGTAATTATATGTTTTTTCTTTATTATTCAAACACAGGTATATTGGAACTTGGAAACAGATTATGGATAAGTTATTCACCTGCACATCATTATGTCTCATGGAAGAATCCAGAAGATACTATCTGTCCAAGAATTTCAGAAATAAATTGATGAGAAAAATTCCAACATTCTTTAAGTCCTCTGTACTAAATTTTCTTTGAAGACTAGGAACGGTAGTGGAAAATTATGCCATTGAAAAGACCTCTTTAAATTCAGTGAGGATAATTGATATCCGAAGTGCTGAGGCCAAATGATAGCACTTATTAACCAGAAAATAGATGGTTATGGTAATTAATATCAATACCAAAGCACTAGTAATGTTTGACCCACAGATGTCTTTGACACTGGCTATTGAATAAGATTTTTCCTTTGACTCATGTTTTTGTTCTTTTTGCTTATTGTTTTTTAATATATATTTATTGATTATACTATTACAGTTGTCCCACTTCCCCTCTTTATTCTCCTCTGCCCTTCAAACCCCCTCCCACCTTCATTCTCCGCCTTTAGTTCATGTCCATGGGTTGTACATATAAGTTCTCTGGCTTCTACATTTCCTATACTTTTCTAAACCTCCCTTGCCTATTTTTTACCTACCACTTATGCTACTTATTCTCTGTACCTTTGCCCCCTTTTTAACCCTCTCCTACTGATAACCTTCCATGTGATCTCCATTTCTGCGATTCTGTTTCTGTTCTGATTGTTTGCTTAGTTTGTTTTTATTTTTGCTTTTTTGGTTCTGTTGTTGATAGTTTGTTGTCACTTTACTGTTCATATTTTTTATCATCTTCTTTCTCTTACATAAGTTCCTTTAACATTTGTGTAATAAGGATTTGGTGATGATGAACTCCTTTAACTTGACCTTATCTGAGAAGCACTTTATCTGCCCTTTCACTCTAAATGATAGCTTTATTGGATAGAGTAATCTTGGATGTAGGTTCTTTCCTTTCATGACCTGGAATACTTCTTTCCAGCCCCTTCTTACCTGCAAGGTTTCCTTTGAGAAATCAGCTGATGGTTTTATGGGCACACCTTTGTAGGTAACTATCTCCATTTCTCTTGCTGCTTTTAAGATATTCTCCTTATTTTAAATCTTGGGTAATGTAATTATGATGTGCCTTGATGTGTGCTTCCTTGGGTCCAACTTCTTTGGGATCCAGTTTCCTGGACTTCCTGGAAGTCTATTACCTTTGCCAGATCAGAGAATTTCTCCTTCATTATTTTTTCAAATAAGTTTTTAATTTCTTGCTCTTCCTCTTCTTTTTCTAGTACCCCTATGATTCAGATGTTGGAATGTTTAAAGTTGTCCCAGAGGTTCCTAAGCCTCCCCTCATATTTTTGAATTCTGGTTTCTTCATTTTGTTGTCGTTGAATGTTTATTTCTATCTTCTGCTCCAAACCATTGATCTGGGTCCTGGTTTCCTTCTCATCACAGTTCATTCCCTGTATATTTTGCTTTATTTCACTTTTTATAGCCTTCACTTTTTCCTCTATTTTGGGACCATACTCAACCAATTCTGTGAGCATCTGATTACCAGTATTTTGAACTGTGCATCTGATAAGTTGGCTATCTCTTCATTGCTTAGTTGTATTTTTTCTGGAGCTTTGATCTGTTCTTTCATTTTTGCCTTTCTTTTTTGGTCTTGGTGTGCCTGTTACATAGTAAGGGGCAGAGTCTTAGGTATTCACCAGGGCGGTGCAACCCACATCACAGGGCTTTGGTACTGTATGTGGGGGAGGGGTCAGAGAGGGAAAAATGCTGCTTGTTCAGCTCTTTGCTGGCTTTCAGTCACTTCTGCTACGACCCACAAGCAAATTGGGCCCTTCTGGACTGATTCCCAGGTGGATAGTTTTATGTATGTTCTAGGACCCTGTGGATCTCTCCAACAAACTCTCCTGTGAGACTGGGAGTTTCTCCTACTGCTGCCGCAAACCTCAGAGGTCTTTTTGGTCAGAGATTTGAGGCTTTGTTTCCCCATACTGGAACCCTGGGTTGAGCAGTCTGTCTCACTTCTCAGTTGTTCCTCTTGGTTTATCCGTCACACAAATGTCGGATCATCTGCTCCGCCAGTCACTGCCTTGACTGCCCTGGTCCTCCAGCCACTGCCTTGCTGAATCCTGTCTGCCCGGCTGCCCATTTACACCCCTCTTACCAGTCTGGATGAATGTTTCTTCTTTAATTCCTTTGATGTTGGATTTCCATACAGTATGATTTTTTTTGTAGGTTCTCATTGTTTTTGTTGTTGTTGTTTTTAAGTTTGTTGTCATTCTTTTGGTTATGCGAGGAGGCACAGTGTGTCTACCTATGCCTCCATCTTGACCAGAAGTCTGATAGTTTCTAATTCTTGAGTGAATAGATGAAACACACACACTCAACAACTAACAAAATCCAAATATTTTTGTCCCTAATTTGTGTATTGGATGATATTCTGGTAGGAAAACCAGAGAAACTGACTAGTGAAAGCCCCTAGAACTGTCACTATTTAAAAAAACATAAGCCAAAAGCAATCTTGCTTTTCTGGAGAAATTGTAGAGATTAGTGCAACCATTAATGATCTGAAGAATCCAGAATTCATGATTTCTACAATATCTTCATTTAACTCACTTGTTTGGCTTATGTAGATGAGAAATGGTCATGCAGATGATATTAGCTTATTATTAACTTAATGAGGTGATAACTATAGTTGATGCTGCCACTCAACACAACTCCTCTTATCTGCCATGCAGGTGTTGATCCAGAAAATATTTTTCTTTACCTGCTAGTAAAAACCACCAGAAGTGATTTGCTTTCACCCAGCAGGGTTATCAATACACATTTTCTGCTCTACTTATTTTTTACATCAACTCTCCATCCTTCTGCCTTAATGTATTCTGTAGGAACCTTCACCATCTTTCCATTTCAAATAATATTATAACCCTATAGCATGGCTTCAGAATAGAGAGAAAACTAGGAAGACTGTACTATAAGATGAGGTTAGAAAAATCAGCAAGGATGAGACAATTCAGCTTCTTATAGACCAAAGCTTGAAGGATGTTAGGATTTTAGTCCTTAGCTTAAAGACAATGGTAAGTTTTTGAAGATTTTAAGTTTGAGAGATTGGTAAAGGTAAGGGAGATAGAAATTTTTTAATTGTTAATATTATTTCAGTAACAGTAAGGAACTTATTCTAACCAAGAAGAAAAAAATGAGAATTATATTTTAAAGATTAATTAGCATTCTGTGAAAAAATGGATTAGAATGGGTAAGGCACTAGAATTGAAGGAAAATTAATTAAAAAACTAGTACATTATTGCTGGTGACTTAGAATATGGTGGCAGAAGATATGGAATGATGTATGTATAGAAGTGATACTTAGAATAAAGAATAGATGAATTTCGAAGATGGGTAAAATACTGGAGTGTGAAAGAAGTGTGGTATCTAAGATTTTTAAGTTATACAACTGAATGAATACACAATTGTTTCTATTCAGTGAGATTAGAAATATTGGAGAGAACAAGCAAACTTTGGGGCAAGTTTGGTTTTTGACATATTGAGACTGAAGAGAAGCACGAGGTAGATTTAGAACTTTTTAAAGTCATGTACATACTCTTGTGATAAGTGCATTTTCCTGTGGAGATAGAACAGAATGAGAAGAGGACAGACCAGGCTTGTGTTTTGAGAATCGCTGTCATTTAATTAACAAGTAGAGGAGGATAAATCTGCAAAAACAAAAACAACACAACAATTTTTTAATTACAGAAAGCAAGAGTGGTCAGAATGCTAGGTAGAAAATCAGTAGATAATATTTCAGGAAGCTAGAAGAACAAACTGTTTCTAGAGGAAACATGAGGTTAACAATGTCAAATTCTACTGAAAAATGTCCACTGGGTATGGCAATATGGAGGTGATTGTTAACCTAAATGAGAGAGGCAGAAACCTAATTAAAGCAGATTGGAAAGTAAAAGTTGTTGAAAAAAATAAGAAATCTATAGCTCTTTTAAAAAGTAAAAATATTTGGCTCTGAAAGTAAGGAGAAAAGTGGAAATAAGGTGTTAGCTAGAAGGGGGTCTGAAAAGAAGAGGTTAGAGAAAAGCCTTAAAATTTATTTGCCTTTACCATTTAAATTTTTAAAAATAATTTTAAATCTTTGTTTAGGTTACTTAAATATTTATTTTTAGTTGTAGTTGACATATAATATTATATTAGTTTTAGCTGTACAACATAGTGATTAGGCTTTTATATACTCTACAAAGTGATCACCCTGATAAGTCTAGTACCATCTAGCACCATGCTTAGTTATTACAATATTGTTGACTGTGTTCCCCATGTTGTACCTTCTATCCCTGTGACTACTTTTATAATTGACAATTTGTACTCCTTAATCCCTTTCACCTTTTTTGCCCATCCTTACAACCCCCTCCCATCTGGAGACCATTAGTTTATACTCTGCATCTATGAGATTGTTTCTGTTCTGTTTATTTATTTTGTTATTTTTATATTTCACATATAAGTAAAATCATATGATATTTTTCTTTCTCTGTTTAATTTATTTTACTTAGCATAATACCCTCTTAGGTCTACCATGTTGTCGTAAAAGGCAAGGTTTCATTCTTTTTTTTATATTTTAGCAGAATAATATTTTATTGCATAGAGGTACATCTTTTTTTTAATCTAGCCACTTACCAGTGGATACCTAGATTGCTTCTATATCTTGACTTTAAAATATTTTTAACATGTTTAAATATCACTGGAAATGAGCCAATGTTAGGAATCAATTGAAGATGCAACAAGAGACAAATTATTTGGTAGTGGAATAGTTTTGAAAAATCTGGAAAGAGTAGAATTCAAGACTCAGGTGAAAAGATTAGCCTTAAGTAGGAGTAGAGACAGGAAAGTAGAAGAAAAAAATGGGTTCACATGGAGGTTCATAGAAGTGGGAGCAAGAAATTCAAAGAATGTATTTCTGATAGCTTCTCAGTGAAGAAAAGGACAAGCTCGTCAATTAAGAATGAGGCGAGAAGTCAGAAAAGAGGAAATATGCTTGGAAGGATATGGAGTATAAAGAAGGTTCAGAGTAATTACTAAGAAAATGAATTAGCACAAAAAAATTGTAAGGTTGCCTTGCAAGAAGGAATATCCATTTGAAATTGGTTACTGAATTTCTTCACCAGTGCAGCCTGCAATTGAAGATGAAGAAGGTACAGAGAAAGAAGAAAACAGGGCTGATACAGGCTTGGAGCTTCCTAAACACTTGTAATAAGGAAACAGAAAAACAAAGGAGGCTCGTGTTATTGGCAGAAGTGTTATTCAAATTGCGGTTTATAGCCTCTAGAGTAATTAAGGAAATGAAGAAAGAGTGAAGGGATGGAGCTACAGAAGGTCCTAATATGACCAAACAAAAGTCAAGAATGAGAAGTTTCTAATTCAGTCAAAGGTCAAGAGTGAGTATAGAGGAGATTATAGACAGAGAGCAGGATGTTGACTTTGTGATTTTGGAAGTGATGCAATATTATGACATAACAAGGCCTAGAGTGTTAACCAAGGAAGTAGTTTGTCAAAAATATCTACTTGAAACCATGCTAAATTTTAACCTTGCTCTTAAAGTCAATATATTGACAATTATCATTTTATTAGTCTATAATATTTAAAAAATATATCCACTGGGAATAAAGGTTCATGTGTAGTCTCTGAATCCATTCTCATAGACTATATTTGCATATTTTAAATTGGTGGCAACTGTAAAATTTATATTTAGAGTGCACACTTCCTTTCAATTCAAATTTCTTTTACTCACTAGTTCTGTAACCTTGGCTGATCATCAGAATCACCTGGGGAAATTTTTAAATTCATAAATTCCCAGCCTGCCCACAGCTAAATAAACAGTAGTTCTCAGTAGATTCAGTAGTTTTCATGGGGGAAAATGGGGATCAGCGTATTTTTTAAAAAAGTTTCCTAAGTAATTCTGACAATTCACCAGGGATGACAACCATTGACCTAAGAGATAGGGGAAGAATTCTGCCTCTCGCTTCTCAACTCTTCAATGCAAACTTTTGGAGCTAGACATCTAAAAAGGAACAGCAGGAATGCTGGAAGAAAGAGTCACAAACTGTAAACAAATGGAGTCAAAATTTACATTTCATGAAGCTAATTTATGGATTTGAATAATTTTAAAATATTAAGATATTCCATTATTTTAATTTCTGATTGTCTTTAAAAAAAGCAAGGGCTATTCACAGTTTCTCTATTATAAGAGTAACATTCCAATGATAATTTTATAATATATTATAATTATATATAATATTATTTGTATTATATATTATATATTATGTATAATATTATATGTTGTATAATATTATATGTATTGTATATTATATAATCAGAAATTAAAATAATGGAATATCTTAATATTTTAAAATTATTCAAATCCAGGGGTGTCAAATTCATTTTCACTGGGGGGGGGGTCCCATCAGCTTTGTGGTTGCCTTCAAAGGCTGAATATAATTTTAGGACTGTATAAATGTAACTACTCCATAACAGTTAAGGGAGAGTTCAGTGCTGCCACTGGGTAGAAACAAGGTGCCAGGCTGGATAAAACAAGGTGGAGGGCCAGATTTGGGCTGCAGGCCTTGTGTCTGCCACCTGCATTATATAATAACTATACCATAGACTTTATTATAAAATGGTATAAGTTTTGTGATATTAATTTCAAAATGTTCTTTTTTATATTCTCCTCCATATCTGATTTTTAAGACTGAAAAAAGAGATAGCTTGAATAGTTGTTGTAGAAGACTCTTTAAAGATGATGATGAAAACTACAAAAATAGTGAAAGTCATACAAAGAAGAAAACAGAATGAAAGTAAGTTGTAAGATAGAGACAATTTAGGATTAGGAATGTACCTTCGGATTTCTATAGGAGTTCTAAAACTAACTTTTTATAAGTAACACAGAGAAGTTGTATTTTTCTTTAAATTTTGGTTTAAAGACTGGCTTCACATCATCTGATTATTTCAAATTATGTGATTATTCCAAATATTAGCTATTCTTTAACCAAAAACAACCAGAGACTTAAAACCAACTTTCAAAGTTGCTGTTGTTACACTCTTTAACCTAAGAAGGCCTAAAAAAGAAGAATCAAAAAGCAAGTGCAGTGTACCTTGGTTCCTATTCCCCATGGGAACTCTGAAAACCTATGGGGGAGGAGAGGAAGTGAATTTAATTATGTAAGTCAAATCAACCACAGAATAGCTGAGAAAAAAAATAGTAATAAGATTCTCCAGCTACAGGTAGAGAAAATTAAACCCTTCTAAACTCCACATGTTTAGAAATATAGTATAACACACTACTGGGAAGAACATTTATGATCTATGAGTTTGTGCTTAAATTAAACTCGTTGTATTCTTACTTAAGCCCTTATAAAATAATCATTCCTTGCAATTGATAATTCATCTTAAATAGAAGCCTGGCTTTGGCCCTCTTAATGACTTGGAACAATTATTAATGGCGGATGTACAAAGCTTATGATTGATGTGAAGTAGGAATGAATAGCCAGAGCTGGCTGTAAAGGAGAAAGATCCAAAATAATATTAAATAGGAAAACTTTAGGTCAAATCTAACAGAAGCTAATATTAAAAATATAACTATAAACACTGGTACTTAAATTTAAAAATCTTCAAATGTTCAAATGCATAATAAGTTCAGTATGGGAACTAACATGGCTTAAGAGCTGCACATGCGAAAACAATTTCAGTATTTAAATAACTCAATATTAGCCAATAATGTGATATAACAGCCTAAATCAGTGTTGTTATTTTGGAAAACATTCACATAAGTATAATGTTCAGGAAGAACGTATAACCTCATTACTATCTTGTTGACGTCAGCTTTGCCCACCATATTTTAGAAGGAGCATAAGCAAACTGGCTTGTATAGAACAGTGAAGACAATGGCACAAGAGCTTGAATCTGTAATATAACTTGTTAAAGAAGTAAAACACTTGGCCTATAAAAGAGAAAGATACAGCTGGTCTCAAATATGTGAAGCAGCATTAGCTCATTCTGTGTAGCTTCATATGGCAGGACTCAGTAAGGCTGATGGATGGACAAATTTTGTCTCCATGCCAAAACAAGTAAAGAGAAAATGTCTTTACAAATTTTAACCCAAGGAGAACTAGAAAGTTCTCTGGGGATAATACTAACATAGGGTCATGCTTTAGACAGAGGAATAAAATGCTCAGTGACTTTAAAATATATTCAAATACTGGTCCCACACTAACAACATCAAAATAATAACCTGAGATCATTAAAAACAAAAGTTCTAGATCCTTCACTGGGGATTCTAAGTTATTTGGACTTATTTGGGTTTGCAGCACAGAAATCTGTGTCTTTAACATGCTCCTGGGTAATTGTGATGATTAGCCATGTTGGGAAACCACTGAATCACATTATTTCCAAAAGTCTGTCCCAACTCTAAATGGTATAATCCCAAATACTTACAAAAGATGATGCTATTGGCCAAATAGCCTAAAGAAATGTTCAGTAAGGTCAATACTTAATTTAAATTTTTATTTATGTAAAATATATATTTTATATATTTAATTTGTCATTAGTTAACTTATACTAATGACAAAATATGCCCTAAAATATCCTAAAATATGTCCTGAAGAGAATTTAGAAGAAACAAAATACAAACACTAGTTGGTTTACTGTCTAGTTATCTTACTAGATAAATTAAGAACATTGATATTAGCTAGATTTTATGGATGTCCTGGGGTCAAATATAGTGTGCCTTTGCCATCCTGCAGAAAGCACCGGTCTTTCTTAGTCTAATATAGGGATTTTCCACAGGGAGCAAAGGATCTTTTGTCCAAATAGACAACTATACTGACTGCAGCTCACTTAAAAAGCATATTAGAAAGAAAATTGCTATGATTAAATTCTCACAAAGCACAATTGTCCTTTCAGGATGAACTAAGTCAGTAATTCTTGGGAATTATTTCTGCAGTATCTGTGATCTACTTCTGGATTCGGATTCCACTGTGTTGTACTCAAACATGTGGCACTGGGACCACAGACAATAACTTGTTTCACAGAGCAAGGATAGCTGAACTGACAAGGCTGTGATTAAGGCAGAGCTTCCTACAGATGAAGCCATAGGCCTGTTTTCAGTAGATCAGTTTTCAAAGTGCTAATGTAGACTTAAAGATGATAAAACACGAGAGTTGACACAGCCCTCAAAGAGTACAAAGTTCAAATGTTAGGAGAGGGAATGTGACCTGACCAAGTTTTTCCCTTAGACAGTGATGGAACTGGGACTAGAAACTGAACCTTCAGTCTGAAGCTTGTAGGAGAAGAAAATCCAAGAGCATCTACCTCAGACACCACTCTTAGGAAAAGCAGTTCCATAAGCAGTGGTTAACATTTAGTTTGTATGTGGTGACAGTGACAACCAAATGGGGATTTGCTCTACAAATAGAAGGTATACAAGTAGAATGACTGTGGTGGGGGGAGCAATGGCAGTGGTGATTCAAGAGCAAAAGAAAATTACTGGAGGCTTAATTCAGGTTATTGGGTAGAAATTTAACCTAGGGTCTCTGGATTAGGACTTACAAGATACTGTTTATATAATAAATAGAATGTAAGAAAGAGAAAGACAACCAGAAACTTAGTACAGAAAGAAGATAATATTGCAAAGAAAGAGATTTTGATGCACTCAACACATTGTGGATTCTTTGAGGGGCTGGAGGTGAGGGGATGGCACTTAGCTAGAAGTAATTGACTTCCCTTGTACCACCACAATGGTATCGCAATATTGGCACCAAAACAAAGTTCTACAGCAATTTTAAAATGAAAAAATGAGGTACATATTAAAGAAGTTCTCAAATAAATTAGTGTCTAAGAGGAAATATTTGGAAATATTCTACAAAAAAATTAGGATTTTGGTCCACCTATCAAATTGGAAAATAGCTGTTACTGAAAAAAAAAGTTCATCCCCCCAGAACCTGCAGAGCCAAATGTTATTCAGCAGAGAAATCAGTGTTGCTTTACTTGCAGAGCACTAAACAAGGAGGATGAGAAGCTGTGTTGCTTAAAGCCTAAGCTCCCCAATGGCTAACAATCAGAAGGTTTTAAGGAGTTAGGGGCAACAGGTATGCCAAAGTGCTGGTGGGGCAAGTTTGGTTGGAGAATTTTGGAACTTCACAACTTATAGTAAGAGGCTTCAGCACCAGATCTTCCTTGACAACAGACCCTCTGCTTCTTAAAGGATTCCAGTGTTCAAGTTCCCATGATGGATGTCTCATCTTTTGGTTCTGTGGGGAGTAGCGAGACTTTGCTTCCAGGTGGAGCTGGAGGACAGGGTTGGCACAAGGGTAGGCTGCTTCTATAAAATCACTGGAGGACTGTACTAATTACAATATGCCTTAAAGCAGCAGAACCAGTTTTAAGCTGGTCTATGTGATTTGTATGCTGTTTCAGAGCTAGGTATTGTAATACTTTATAGAAATGCTGTAAACCTACAATAAAACTTCACTAGCTGTCATTCAATATTTTTGGATAGGATTCTAGAGTCATAGTAAGTTGAGTAAATGGTTAAGTAAATTTTAGAATATATTTGGTGGCATATTAATATGGATATTAAAGTGATACATATGAAGATTTTAGAAATATATGAAAAAATTTAAGATCTAGGATAAGTGAAAAAGTAGTACATATATCACAAGGTTGTTGTAAGGATTAAAGTAAATAATTGATGTGAAAGTAATTTTAAACAATAAAGTGGTATTAAAGTATAAAGTATTACTATAACTATAGGAAAATTATTTTGCATTTGCATAAAGAATTTAAAAGACTGCAAAATATATGTAGCTGTTATCTTAAGAAGAGTGACTTAGGCCCTAGGGGTATGGCTCAGTTGGTTGGAGCTTCATCCTGTACACCAAAAGGTTGTGGGGTGGATCCCCAATCTGGGCACATACCTAGGTTTCGGGTTCCATCTATGAGCAGGGCACATATGGGAGGCAACCAATTGATATTTCTCTCTCTCTAAAAAGCAATAAATATATCCTCGGGTGAGGATTTAGAAAAAGAGCATTGTAAGGGCCTAATTTTTTAAATAAACTTTTTCAAATAAAAAAATTTGTTTTAAATACTTAAGTTGAATCCTTGGCCAAAATTGAGAACCTATAAATTATAAATTTCAGTTGCCTAGAGAAGGAATAAATATAGTTTTACCACTCCATAAAATCTTTAGGAAGAATGGAGATTCATGAAAAGGAAACACATAAAGAAAACATGTACTATAATTATGATTTTATCAAAAGTAAAGGAACTGTGGAATTTTTTAGTGACAATATTTTTACAGTATAGAATTAGAAATGAACCAGAAGGCACTTGACTGGAACAAAAAAAAAAAAGTTGATTCCAAAATTCCAAATTAGTTTGCGAAAGCTAAAAAGATAGTCTAGAATATGGGTTTTGTGCTGGATAAATGGCAACTTCCAAAAACAATGGCAACTTCCATTTTTGGATAAAATCACAAGGAAAGAAGTGTGTGTGCATTTTTAGTTTTGCCAAAAGAAATCTTCCCTGTATGGCTTCCCAGAGTCCTACCACAGTTAGCAGTTAAGGAGAAGTTTTTTGGGTTGTCTTGATTCCATCATGAAAATGCTATGCAACTTGGACATGACTAAGATGTTGCCTTTTTAAAAATGCTTCTCTAAGTTTTGATGTTTCAGGTTCTTAAATTATCCTTTACCTGCTTTTTTCACTGGCCCCAATTTTGATTTGAGTTGACCCTGAAGCAAATCTGAGTGCAAGTAGTCTCTAAGGAAGGCATTTCCAGAAAATACTAGGGGGTGGGGCATGGGAAAATGAAACAGGGACAGGAAGGAAACTAATAAAGTGTGCATCACCACACTCAGTTCCATTGAGGAACTCTGAGAGACAGCAAATAAGTCACATAAAATTTATCCCAACAGAGGGGCAGAGAAGGTGAAATAATTTTCCACCAATTCCCCATTTGCCATCGGTTGAGAACTGCTTATGGGAACAGGATTCTCCAACAGTTCTAACTTGCCCTCTCTGAGCCCAACACTCTTCCATAGTGAGAAAAAAGCCCATGGACAGAGGATCCCAGTATTTGCACCTTGGGAAAAATGCAGGCTAGAATTAAGATGGAGTAAGAGAGCATGAAAATTTCACTCTGTTACAAATATGGAAATATAGCCCTCCCTGCAAAAAAGGTGTTTTTAGAATGCGAAAAGCCCTTGGAGATGGAGAAGTCTAGGGTCTTATGGGAGAAGATGGAGGGGCAAAACCTGAACACCAGGATTCAGAAACGCTCCTTAGAAAAAGTAAGGCCTAAATTGAGACCTAAATGTTGAGTAGAAGTCAATCCTTGTCAAGGCTATTTTCCCAAAACCCAGCACAAAGACTAGAGCAAAGTAAATCCCCAATTAATGTTTTCCGAATTTTGAGGACAAGCAATTGAGAAAAAATATATAGAGGACATTCAATGTTTTGAAAGAAATCATTTTTGTTTTAAGGCAAATCCTAGTAACATTGTATGGATAAGCAAAGGATGAACTTCCATCTGAAAGGAATAATACCAATGGTAAAAGACAATTATTTTTTCCAATAGAAATGGAACTGCAAACTTAAAAGTTCATTTTCTTTCCATCTACTATGCACTTCCTTCTAGCTCCAATAACATTTAAAACAGCTAATTTGTAAAAAAAAAAAAAAAAAAAGAAATATTTAAAGAAAAGGAAAAAGGATTCCTGGGGGTTATAAGATCTAAGTTTGAAACCTGAGCCATTAGTAAGAGTTGCCCAAAAGAGGGTGGTTGTAGCAGTCATGAAAAAGGAGTTGGAAATATCCTAGGCAAGGGAACAGCTTGTTCAAAGATGTGTTAAGGCAAATAACTACGTTGTGTGAGGGGAAAAACAAGAGCGTGAAGCTGGAACATCTTGACTGTAAGATTTACAGGTCACCTTAAGATATTAAAATATATTTAAAAAAATAAAAAATAAAATCAAATTAAAAAAATTAAAAAAAAAAAAGATATTTGGGCTGTACTTGAGGATCATGATACACCAAAGGATTTTAAATGGAGCCATATGACCAGGTAGAAAGAAAGGGTAAGAAGGTGATAAAATTGATAAAATCAGGCCAGCTGGCCACCCAGACAAGTTTTCTCAAGGTTTATAAGTGTGTCTTCACATCCTAATGACTAATCCTTGACTTCATGGATTCAAAAATTGGTTTTCATCAGCATAAGAATCATCCTCTGGTGGACAGACACACTAACAGAACTTGCATGCAAATGTTTCTATAAATTGTATAAATTTTCCAGTGACCAGTATATTCATGTCTCCTACAGGGAACCTCTCCTCCCTTTTATGTATACAAGTCTAGACCTCAGAAGGTCACTTCTGGAGTTGGAATTACAGAATATAGACAAGGAAAGTATATTCTATTGAGGAGTATTTCACCCAATTTCACCCAAGCCTATGATTCTTAGTCCTGACTGGACATTAGAATCACTCAGAGAGCTTTTTAAAATTATTGATGTGCCTCTTATATAGATTGTCAGAGGTAGTGGGAATGAGTCCCAATTTATTTTTGTAAACCTGAGCAGGCTGTGGTATTGTATAACCTATGAGACAGTGTCTCTGCTGAGTAGATGTTTATTTCCCTCAAACTTCTGTTTGCCTCACTGCACAAGACAAGATATACACTGTCCACTTTGTTGTCTCTGACCTCAGGTTTTCTAGCTTCTGCTACAAACCACTTGTGTTTCGTTAACACATAGTTTCTTTTTCATTTTACAATATTTCAAACATACAGAAAAATAGTTAGAGTAATAAATAACTGTGAACCCCAAACCAAACTTAGTCAAATCTTAACCATTTTATATATTCGCTTCAGATTATTTGTAAAATTGCAGATACCAATTTGTCTCCTATATATCCTAGTCCAATCCAATTTTTCTCCTTTTCTGCTTGGAGATATCCACTATATCTAAAGTAGTTCTCATTATTTCTATGAATGTTTTATCTTTTTACCAAAAGTAGATTCATTTTTAATATATGCATTTTTTAAAAAATGTATGCCAAAGTAATACTGTCCTGTTTACTTATAATATTTTATAATTGAATCATTTTCCATGTAACCATTAATTTTCTATCTTTCTCAAGAGAATGTTTTGAGAATTACCCATGCCGATACATGTAGCTTTAATTCAACCAATTTACTGATGTTTAAATTATGTACCTTTGTATAAATGTAACTTCCATGCTAGAGTTTCTCTTGGGTATTCACCTCAAAGCAAAATTGGTGGACACACACACACACACACACACACACACACACACACACACGGTCTGTCCATAAAGTATCCAGCTATGCAATATGAAAAACAGAGACATTAATTGAAGAAGATAAAAGATACAAGAAATATTGTACATAGGACAATGGTGCCTCATTCTCCATCAAAGTTATGACCTTCTTGAGGAAATCTGGTTTATTGGCAGCAGTTTGAATCAAGTCATTAGTAACTGCAGCATGATGTTCCTCGTACTCTGGTATCAGAAGCCACAGAACAAATTTTGCCAGGAAACATTTCATGCCAAGATCCTGGGTCAAAAATCTCAGACACAGTAGTTTTTGGAATCCCCAGATCAGCTTCTGGTTCTTGCATTGTCAGTCACCAATCTTTGTTGATTGCAGCCTGTACATGTTCAACATTCTCAGGCATTCTGTTTGTTGTAGGCCTTACAGAATGTGGATCACTTTCAATCTTCTTGACCATCTTTGAAGCATTTGTGCCACACTTTTATTTGTGCTGCGCTCATTGCATCATCTCTGAAAGCCTCTGAGTCATCCAAATAGTTTTCACAGAGGAATGTTCAAGCTTAACACAGAATTTGATGCAAATTCATTGCTCTACTCACTTGGTCATTTTGAATATGATGGCCACACAGTACATATGTTCTCTCAAAGGCACACCACCCCCACTGATGAGTATAGTGTAGGTGTCATTGTTCACCCAAGCACATTCCAGCCCACTCTCCTTGGCTGCTAGGTTAAATCAATGTCACAAAAACCATTGTCATCATATTAACAATAGTTGGACTTTTTCTGGACAGACCTCAAATATGTTTACATGTATATGTATAGAGATTTACTAAATGTGGCCAAATAATTCTGCACAGAAGTTCTAATTACTTTACCCCAGCACGCTATGAAAATGCCTTTTGTGTCACATCCTCGTCAGTGCTTGGTATCATTGACAATAACAACTTTAAAATTTGGGCCAGTCTGATAGGTGTGCAATAATATTGGTTTTAATTTGTAATTCCTTGATTACTAGTGAGATTTAGCATCTTTTTATACACTTATTAGCTATGCAGTTTTCCTTTGCTAGGAAACATGACTCAAGAAATTTCTTAGCCAGCATAGAAAGATTTGTAATGTTCTTCAGAGGAAAATATTTCAAAGCTATGTTTATCATTGTAAATGTAGGACTAAATACCCATTTGATCATGAATTATTACAAATTACATAGACTTATAGGAGAAATATGTGAAAAGTACATTGTCACAAAAGCAGAAAGTAGAAAAATGCACACAGTGAAATGCTTTAGGAAAGAAGAGGATTGGAATGAAACAATGAAAAATAGTTCAAGAAGAGTATTCTTCTATCTCATCAGCAAAGGAGACAGGCTTTATTGTTTTTATAAACCCCACAATTTGTCTATAAATAAATCTGTTTCATTATGGATCAGATAAATGAAGAGCACATGCACTATTACTTTCCACAACATAGAGTGGCTCTGAGAAAGGAGAAGTTTCAATGATATTGAAATCTTTTGGGAGCCAGGAAATGTATGAAATAATTTAATTATTCAGAGATATTTGAAGCTACCTTTTGGGACCACTTAATTACACTAGAATGATCTTTTTCCCAGCAATTAGAATAATGTTTGGTCCATAGCATTTGTTCAATAAGTATTGTTGAATGAATAAATGACAAAATAAATGAATGCCTTGATAACTATGTAAAGATATCATTGCCCTTGCCTGTGACTTTTCCAAAAATATACCCTATTTCCATGTGAGAACCAATGGAAACATAGCTCTTAAAAGGCAACAGAAGGGAATAGCATATGATAACAGGGTGGACTAGTTCTTTTGGAGACACTGCTTTTAAAACTTCTGAAGACTTACAGGCCTTTCAATTATCAGAATACCAAAGATAAGCATGTTATCATATGCTAAACTTCACTTAATATGAATGTGAAGTTTCTAGGTAGATTTTCTCAAAAGAAAACTCCCTCTAGGAAGACTTGTGATAGAGAAGCAGTGCCCAGTATGTTTTCAAAGAAATGTCAGCCTAGATGCTGGTAGATGTATTCTCTACCATTGACTGCACTCCCTGGAGAGGTAAATGCTACAGACACCATTGTTACCTACTCATCTTATCAATATCACAACAAAAACCATTAAGCTCCTTGAAAATTACTCAGCATTCTTCAAGACTTTCTCTTCTATAATATATTAACACTGGAAGAAATAGTTTATAAAGTGGTAAAAATAGATACAGAATATTGAAATGAGGAAGAGAACTGAGAACAAGTTAGCCATGAGCAAAGATGCTATTCAAGGAAGAAACTGTATGATTATTATTACATTTTGAAATTGGGAAACCGGCTTCTGACTCAGTAGAAACATCTTTATTTTTCAAACAGACCTAAGCAAAGAAATATGGAAGAAGCATGACAAAATTTACTGATAATTGAACTGAATGAATTTTTAACAGAGAAATCAATGTGAAATGTACAAAGAGGGAGCAATGCCATGTGGGAGTAATTCCTAATTAAAGCAATTGAAGGGACAAACTACAACAAAACCTTTTACTGAGGTCTAAACAAGAACTTCTGTGTGTGATTTTGCAGTTTGTTGTGCCCAGAGCTAAAGCTGAGACTGAAGTTCAATTCAAGTCACACTCCCCAGCATCAGGCTCTTTCTGCCTGGAGGGGGCCCTCTTTTAGAGGCTATTGCTAGTGATGCAAAGTCTATCAAGAAATCTTCATGACTGCTGTTAAGTTTGCAAAATCGCCAGCCAAAGAAGCAGCAGTAGCTTGTAAAACAAAAGATCTCTAGAGGAAAATCTGCATGTTTAATCACTTTGAGCAAGTTCACACATTACTACTTACTCTACTTCTTATACAACATGTTTCGGTGAAGTAAAATTTTAGATATATGACTTACAATATACCGGGGAGCTCTCATCTGTAATTTCTTAAAAATATTTTTATTGATTATGCTATTACAGTTTTTAAAATTTCTCCCTATATCCCCCCTCTGCACTGAACCCCCAACTCTCTAGAATTCCCCTCCTCTTAGTTCATGTCTATGGGTTGTACATATAAGTTCTTCAAGTTCTGTTTCCTATACCACTTTTATCTCTCCCTGTCTATTTTATGCCTACTAATTATGCTTCTTCTTCGCTGTACCCTTTCCCCCCTATTCCTCCATTCCCCCTCCCCACTGAACTCCCTCTGTGTGATGTCCATTTCTCTGATTCTGTTCCTGTTCTGGTTGTTTGCTTAGTTTTTGTTTTCATTGTTTTTCTTTTCTTTTAGGTTCATCTGTGGGTAGTTGTGAGTTTGTTGTCATTTTACTGCTCATATTTTTGGTCTTCTTTTTCTTAGATAAGTCCTTTTAACATTTCATATAATAATGGCTTGGTGATGATGAACTCCATTAACTTGACTTTATCTTGGAAGCACATCTAAGATGTTAAAAGATAAATTAATAGGAATAGAGAAAATGTTTAGATGCAATTGTTCATTGATATTTTCATGTATTACTTAACTTTGATACATGAACTATTTTCTAAAACTTCTGAAGGAAGGAAAATTTGATCTTCTTTTATTTGCTGCACATTACAATAGAACTTGAAGTAGTTACTAATTATCTCTTAAAATTGTATGTTAACTGGCAAGAATTTACAGATTTTCTAGGTTTACAGGTTGGGAGATAATAGATTGTCTGTGTTTCCTACATGCTATCACTGCTGATTTTGTATTTCTTTGAATTGAAATCAAAAGCAAGAACATATATGCCTGTGTGCTTTAATATACTGACTGTTGTTTTGTGATTTGCAAGTTGTAGACCCTTGATGAACTCTACCCTTTTCAGCTGCTTGCTATATTTGCAAATATTATCTATCATTGATCTGCTTCCACCAGACATGTATAAAAATAGCCCAATCTCAAATTGTTCTGTGTTGCCCAATGATCTGGGAAGTTTAAAGGGGATCTTTAAAATGTTTATAAAATAAAGTTTTTATTATATTGATTGCTGTGCTGTTGTTTTTTTTTATTGCTTTTAAATTTAGAGAAATTGCTTTTGTTTTGAGGTTTAAACTCTGTGACCTCAAGTGAGCAAATTGACTTAGAACTTTTATAGATGTGTTAAAATCACTTCAATAAATTTATCAAGTTTTTATATATGTCATTATTCTCATTGTGAATAAATTAAAATTTTCACTGGATTAGTTTTATTATTTGTTATGTAAATTATTAACCTTATAGCTTACAGATTTTAATGGAATTTAAAACTAGTTCACTTAATTATTCTGTATCTTGTTTTGGTGTTGAGGATCAATCTTTCCAATTCCTCCTAATACACAAACTGAACTTCAACCTACGAAAATTTATTTCCAGGGATAAATGATGATGGAAGAAAAGTTGACTTGGGGTGGTGAACATATGATGTAATATATGGATAATGTATTATAGAGTTCTACACTTGAAACTTGTATAATTTTATTAACTAATGTCACCCCAATAAATTCAATAAAAATTTTAAAAGAGAAAATATTGTATAAAATAAAAATGGAAGAAAATAGTAAAAAAAAAAAAAAAGCATGTCAAAGCTGTCGGACTTTAGAAATGCTTTTTTAAAATCCCACTTTGGATCGGGGAAAAAGATGGAGGCCGAGTAGGTGGAAGCTGAACCCACTTGCTCTTCCCCCCAGCACAGATTTTCAGCTGATCTTCTGATAAGCAACCTGAACAATCAAAGGAATCTTAGCTTAAAGGAATTTTTGAAGCCAAAAAGTACAGAAGAAGCTTTGTACCATCTGGTAAGAGATTTTTTTAAGGTGAAGGGGAAATATCCTGTGTGAGGTGCCTGAAGCAAAGAAAAGAACAGAAGACAGAAATTGCAGCTTAGCAGCTCCACCCCTCCTGGAGCAGGGAAGCCCCGTCCCACACAGGGAACCCCCAACCCTTATCAGGAGAGACTTGGGAGGATATAGGAAGTCTGGGAGACTCAGGTTGCACACACACAGCTAGCAGCACATCCATAATTGCAGCACCAAAGGGAGAGTCCAAGAGAGAAATTCTAGCTCCTAAAACTGTCAGAGGCACTGACAGGCTGTAGCTAGTGCTGACCGAGAAAGACTTCTTGCCCTTTGGGGAAGTGGAGTGTGTCGAGATTTGGGCAGTGGATTAGAGCTGTAGTGGGGATGCCACATAGGGACTTTTTTTAAAGAGGGGAGCAGAGATGTGGCTGAGAGGAAACTCACACACGTGTGCAGCTGCCCTGCCAGTAAAGAGGCCAGATTCAAAGCATGGTTCATGTCCAATGAACCCAGCTGGCCAGGAAAAGAAGGCTGCACTGTGAATGGATTGAGGGGCCCCATCACGCATGGCTGGCAAGCAAGGGGCTGCATGCAGGATGGAGGGTTTGGGTCTGAGCCTCCTCCAAGAACAGTGAGCTGGGAACTGGGTAGGCTAGAGCTAAGCACCTGAGGTTCCTTACAGCCAGGCAAATCTCAGAGTACAAACCTCTGGGAAGGGGAAGTGTTTTCATCCCCATTTGTAGGATTGCAAACTCTGCAGGACAGTAAGGTCAGGCTTAAGAAGCCCCTGCCGGGCACATATCTGCAGAGGAAAGAAAGAGAATCTCCAAAGAAGCCCTTTATGAACTTTTATCAGATACTATGCTGGTCCTCCTCAGACCTTACTCTGCTGAAAACAGCAGAGCAGAGAGATTAGAAATTGGTACAGCAAGAAGTATTCATGGTCGTGCCCTGCCTTGGCTCACACAGAGCTGCCATTAGCACCAAGCAGGAAAGAGCTGCCTTTTACACAGATTGGTCCCTCACATGAAACAGAGAGTTAATTAATCAGAAACTATACATTACTGGAAATAATCTGGGACAGACCAAGATGTGCGGCATGGGACTAGAGGAACACACCCACCATCTTTCCTGAAAGCTGAGGAGTGCCTCCCGAGGGTGACCCAAGGATCCCACCTGCCTGATTGCACCAGAGGCCCTCTCTGGAGGCAGGTGGAGATGGTAAATGTGGTGCCGTCAGACATTAGAGGAACTACCCCTGGACCTTGTGCTGATAAAAAGCCAGCAGGGCAAAACAGCGAGGACCAACCAAGTCTGAAGGAGAGAATCATAGACTGTGAACCACTTGTAGCCTCAAACAAGCTGCCTAAAGCTAGACTGGGACACCAGCTGACATTAGGGATGGATGTTGAAGGGGAAGACAGTGAGGCCAACAAACACCAGACTCTGCTGAGCTAAAGCCCACCTTGTTCTTTTTCATTATATGCGACATTTTTTCTCCTGCATAGTGTTTTAACACTGTTGCTTTGTCTTCAAATTTGTTCTGATTATTTCATATATTTTATTTATTTGTTTGTTTGTTTATTTTTAGAAAGAGGGGAAGGGAGGGCGAAAGACAGGGAGAGAAACATCAGTGTAAAGAGTCCTCTAATGCGTCCCCTACTGGGGACCTGGCCTGCAACTCAAGCATGTGCCTTGACTGGGAATCAAACTGGCAACCCTTTGATTTGCAGGCCAGTGCTCAATCTACTGAGCCACACCAGCCAGGGAAATTTTTTATGTATGTTTTTTACTTTTATTCTTAAAATTATTTTTACTTTAGTTTTAACTCCAATTACATATTTTACTCTTCCCTTCTCTATTCCATTTTGCCTTCATCCTTCTCTTTCTTATTTTTGTTTTAAATTTTATTTTTACCCTTTTTACACCTTGTTTCTATTCCTCATTTTTACTATTTCTCCTCCCACCATCCTCTCAAAACTTCTTTCTTTCCATTAGTCATTTCACATTCTTTTTCCCTTTCATATAATATCTTGTTGTCATTCCACCTTTATTAACATTTGCTTGGTTGTCATTGATATTGGCATTGTTGGTGACTTTCTTCAATTTTATTCCTAGTTGTTCACTATTTTTTTATTTTAAATCTCATATTTTACTGTTCCCCTGTCCTACTCTATTTTGCTTTCCTCCTGCCCTGTCTTATTTTCGTTTTAAATTTTATTTTTGCCCTTTCATAGCCTGGTTTCTGACCCTTACACTTATTATTTTTTCTCCCTCTATGCTTTAATAGGATATCCTCTATCCTGTATCTAAAGAAAAGTTTTATTTTCTCTAGATATCTTACAGTCTTTTTTCTTTTCTTTCTTATAACATTATTTTTCTCTTTCCACCTTTATTAATCTTTGTTCCTTTGTCATGGGTATCACTGCAATGGTGGTTTTCCTTCAATTTGGTTCCTATTTTTTCATTATTTTCTCTCCAAACCTCATATTGTACTCTTCCATTTTCTTATTCCAGGATGCTCTATTCCTCCCTATTTTATTTATATTGTAAATTTTATTTTCTCCTTTTTCTTTGCACTGTTTATATTCCCTATTCTTATTATTTTCCCACTCCCCACCCCTTCAAAATAATTTTCTATTAGTCACCTCATATTTTTTTCTTTTGTATAATATTTTTATTCTCTTTCCACTTGTGTTAATCTTAGCTCATTTGTTGTTGCTACAGCAGTAGTGGTTGTGGGGCATTTTTGATGGTGTGGATGTTATATGCTGAGTTGTTTTGTTCTGGCAGCTCCTGTATAAGAGCATACAAGACATGATGGGGGTTGTGACTCATAGTCAGCCAGCCAGGAGAATCCATCGAAGAATGAGATAAAAACAACCACAACACAAATATAAGATAGCCCATGTAAACTGCATAAAGTGCATCCCTAGAAGATCTAGCTCTGGAGCTCAAGGAGACTGCACCACTGAGTTCCACAGGACTGCTACCATACAAGGCCACCCAATGAAGAGAGGGAGTCAAAACAGATCAATCCAATACACAGGAACAAACAAAAATAACCACCTAAAAATGGAGAGACAAAGAAATAACCCCCAATCAAAAGTAAAGGAGGAATCCCAGAAAGAGTGCTAAATGAAATTGAGGCAAGCAATTTATCAAATATAAAGATCAAAGTAATGGTTATAAGGATGCTAAAGGAACTCAGTGAAAATGACAAGGAACTTAGTGGTAACTACATCAGCATGAAAAAGAATATAGAAACTATGAATAATAACCAGGAAGAAAAGAAGAATACAATATCCAAAGTGAAGGATATACTAGAAGGAGTTAAAAGCATGCTAGATAAAGCAGAAGATTGAATCAGTGAGTCTGAAGTTAAGGTAGAAAAAAACACCCAGTCAGAGCAACAAAATGAAAAAAGACTCAAAAAGAATGGAAATAGTTTAAGGGAGCTGCAAGGCAATGGAAAACATAACAATGCTCACATCAGAGGGATTCCAGAAAGAGAAGAGAAGGAGCAAAGGATAGAAAACCTGTCTGAAAAAATAATGACAGAAAATTTCCCTAATTTGGTGAAGGAAAGAGTCATATAAGTTCAGGAAGCAAAGTGAGCCCCAGTCAAAATGAACCAAAGAGGTCCACTCCAGAACACATCATAATTAAAATGGAAAAATCTAAAGGCAAAGAGAGAATCTTAAAGGCAGCAAGGGGGAAACGGTAACATACAAGAAAGCTCCAATAAGGCTAGCAGCTGATTTCTCAACAGAAACACTACAAGCTAGAAAGGAATGGCATAAAATACTCCAAGTAGTGAAAAACAAAGACCTGCAACCAAGACTACTCTACTCTACCCAGCAAGGCTCTCATTTATAAAAATAAGGAGCTTCCCAGACAAAAAAAAAGTTAAAAGAGTACATATCCACTAAATCAACATTGCAAGAGAAGCTAAAGGACTGCTTTAAGGATATGAAGAAAGAGAGAGAGTAAGAGGAACACAGACACAAAGGAAATAATAGCAATTAATAAATACCTATCAATAATAACCCATAAATGGTTAAATGCTTCAATTAAAAGACATAGGATAGCTGAGTGCATAAGAAAACACAACCCACATACATGCTATCTGTAAGAAACCCACCTCAGAAAAAAAGATGAAAAGAGGCTGAAAGTGAAGGGATGGAAAAGCAAATGGACATGAAAAAAAAAGCTGAGGTGGCAATACTGATATAATACAAAATAGACTTTCAAAACAAAGGCTATAACAAGAGACAAAGGCCAACACGTAACACTTAAAGTTGTCCAACAAGAGAATATAACCCTTGTAAACATATATTCATCAAAGATAGGAGCACCTAATTACATAAAAAATCTTGGAGAACTTTAAGAAGGAGATCACAGCAATACAGTCATCATAGGGGATTATAACACCTCACTATCAACAATGGATAGATTTTCCAAACAAAACATTAACAAGGATATTGTGGCATTGAATGACATGCTAGAACAAATGGACTTAATTGATATTTACAGAGTATTTTACCCCAAAGAAGAAAAATATACATTCTTTTCAAATGCACATGAATCATTTTCAAGGTAGACCACACAGTGGGACACAAAACAAGTCTCAATAAATGTAAGAAGATTGAAATTATATCAAGCATCTTCTCTGACCACAATGCTATGAAACTAGAAATCAATCACAAGAAGAACACTGAAAAACATGCCAAGACATGGAAGCTAAATAATATGTTGTTAAACAAAGAAGGGGTCAACCAATAATATCAAGGGAGAAATCAAAAGATACCTCAAACAAATGAAAATGAGGACTCAACAATCCAAAATCTGTGGGACATGGGAAAAGCAATCCTAAGAGGGGTAGTCATAACATTACAAGCCTATCTCAAAAAACAAGCAAATGCTCCAATAAACAATCTAACTTTACACTTAAAGAAAGTAGAAAAAGAACAACAAAGCCCAAAGTTAGTAGAAGGAAGGAAATACTAAAGATCAGAACAGGAATAAATGAAATAGAGTCTTAAAAAATGATACAAAAGATCAATGAATCCAATAGTTCTTTGAAAAGATAAAACTAAATCAACAAACCTTTAACCAAACTCATCAAGAAAAAAAGAGAGGACCCAAATAAGTAAAATTAGAAATGAAAGAGGAGAAATAACTGACACCAAAAGAATACAAAGGATTGTAAGAAAATACTATGAAAAATTACATGCCAACAAACTAGACAAAATGGATAATTTCTAGAAACATACAATCCTCCAAAACTAAATCAGGAAGAATCAGAGAATCTGAATAGACAGATTCATCTAGTGAAGTTGAAGCCATAATAAAAAAAACTCCCAACAAACAAAAGCCCTGGACTGGATGGCTTTACAGGGGAATTTTACCAAAATTTTTTCTAAGAAAAACTAATACATCTCCTTCTCAAACTATTTCATAAAATTCAAGGAGGGAAGGCTCCCAAACTCATTTCATGAGGTCAGCATTTCTTTAATTTAAAAAAAAAACAGATAAATACTTTACAAAGAAAGAAAATTATAGCACAATATCCCTGATGAACATAGATGCTAAAACCCTCAACAAAATATTTTCAAACAGTATACAGCAGTGCATCAAAAAGATCACACACCATGATCAACTGGGATTTACTCTAGGAATGCAAGATTGGTACAACATCCACGAATCAATCAATGTGATTCAGCACATAAACAAAATGAAGGAAAAAGAACATATAATAATACGAATAGATGCAGAAAAATGACTTGATAAAATTCATTACCCATTTATGATAAAAACCCTCAGTAAAATGGGAAGAGAGGGAATATAACACAACAATATAAAGACCATATATGACAAACCCACTGCCAACATCATACTCAATGGTCAAAAACTATATGCATTCCCCTTAAGATTGGGAACAAGACAGGCATGTCTGCTTTCACCTCTCTTATTTAAATTAATACCAGAAATCCTAGCCACAGCAATCAGATAAGAAAAAGAAATAAAAGGCATCCAAATTGGAAAGGAAGAAGTAAAACTATCAGTATTTGCAGATGACATGAAGCTATACATAGAGAACCTCAAAGATTCCAACAAGAACTACCAGAACTGACAAATGAATTCAGCAAAATAGCAGGATAGAAAATTAACATCCTGAAATTAGTTGCATTTTTATATGCCAACTAACAGAAAGGGAGATTAAGAAAACAATCCCATTCATAACTGCTACCAAAAAAAAAAACAAAACAAAACAAAAAAACCCAACGACCTAGGAATAAACTTAACCAGGGATTTAAAAGACCTGTACTCAGAAAATTATAAGGCACTGAAGAAAGAAATTGAGAAGATACAAATAAATGAAAACACATTCTGTGTTCATGGATAGAAAGGAGTAACATCATTAAAAAGTCCATACTACCCAACACAATCTATAGATACAAAGCAATTCCTATCAAGATTCAAATGGCGTATGTTACAGAACTAGAACAAACATTTCAAAAATTTATATGGAACCACAAAATGTCCCACATAGTAACAGTGATCCTGAGAAAGAACAAAGTTGGAGGAATCACACTACCTAGGTAATATCAAACTCTATTATAAGGCCATAGTAATCAAAGCAGCATGGTACTGGCATAAAAATGGACACATAGATCAATGGAACAAAATAGAGAGCCCAGAAATAAACCCACACCTTTATAGTTAATTAATATTTAACAGAGGAGGCAAGCACATGCAATAGTATAAAGATAGTTTACAATAAGTGGTATTGGGATTTTGGACAGATGTATGCAGTAAAATGAAACTAGATCACCCTATTACATCACACACAAGAATAAATTCAAAATGGATCAAAGACTTAAATGCTAGATCTGAAATGATAAAAATCATAGAAGAAAACATAGAGAGCAAAATCTTGGACATTGCTTGTAGCAATATTTTATCTGCATATCTCCCCAGGCAAGGGAAACAAAAGAAAAAGTAAACAAATGGGACTATGTCAGAATAAAAGTTTTTGCACAGGAAAGGAAATCATCAACAAAATAAAAAGACAACCCACAGAATGGAAGAACATACTTGCTGATACAGCCGATAAGGAGTTAATATCCAAAATTTATAAAGAACTTAACACTAAAAAAAAAAACTTGACACTAAAAAAAAAAAAAAAAAACCCAAACAATCCAATATCAAAAATGGGTAAAGGACTGAAGAGACACTTATTCAAAAAGAACATATAAATGGCCAAAACACATATGAAAAGATGCTCAGCATCACTAATCATCAGAGAAATGCAAATTAAAACCACAGTGAGATACTATCTCACACCCTCCATAAAGGCTACCATTAATAAATCAACAAACAACAAGTGCTGGCAAGGATGAGGAGAAAGGGGGACCCTCTTGCACTGTTGGTGGGAATGCAGAATGGTGCAACCACTGTGGAAAGCATTATGCAGATAACTCAAAAAATTAAAAATAGATCTGCCTTTCAACCCAGCTATCCCACTTCTGGGAATATATCTGCAGGAATCCAGAACATTAACTTGAAAGAACATAAGCACACCTATGTTCACTGCAGCATTGTTTGCAATCACCAAGATATAGAAGCAGCCCAAGCATCCATCAGTAGACGAGTAGATAAAACAACTATGGTATAGTTTCACAATGAAATACTTCTTGGCCATTAAAAGGAAGAAAATTACCTTTTGTAACAGTATGGATGGACCTGAAGAACATTATGCTAAGTGAAATAAGCCAGTCAGAGGAAGACAAACACCATATGATTTCACTCCTGTTGGAATCTAATGAACAAACTGAACTAAAAAGGAAAATGGGGATAGACTCATAGATGGATAGCAGGATGACAACTGGGGGCAGTGGGGAGAGTGTAAGGTGTGGAGGGATTGAGCAAAAAGGAAGAAGGACTGAAGAACATGGACAACACTGTGGTGATTGCTAGGGGGAGGGGTGTACAAGAGGGCTAAATAGTAATGGAAAAAATACAATAAAGATTACTGCAAAAAGTACTCAATTATTAAGTGAATTAGGGAAAGTGCTTTCTTTTTAATGAAATTATGTATTAAATGTTTGGAATTTAATTTAGTCATTAGTAAATTAGTTTGTTGAAATTATTTTAAAAGTGAACTCTAGGTGAGGAAGATGAGCTGAAGGATTTCTTCACACGTCAAGGAAAATAGAAATAAAGACAATGAGCCATGACTAAGTCTTATCTTCTTGAAACCAACGATCTTTGTGTAAAATTTGGATAAACCCCAGGGAAGAAACAAAGGAGCCACTAAGAAAGGGTAGAGAAGTCTGGAAGGAGAATGAAAGTACACCCTCTTCCACTACTTACTGACCCCTCACTGCTCTTCTTAATCAGGCCATTGCAGGAGGAAAAGATGGGATGCCACAGATGACAGCAGTCTCCATTCCCACTGGTGATCAGGGGGATATTTCAACAATTCTGCACCTCTGAAAACTGTAGGTGGTCAAGTCTTTGCTTTACTACCCTACAAACACAGAATCTGAAGTAGGTCAAAAGCAGTAAAATATATGCAAATCCATGAATTTTGTAGGAAGGTAGATCCAAATGGCAGCAAAATCTCTTCTGCCTTGACTTCAAAGGAATGAAAATATAAATGGTCATGAAAAGTCTATAAAGAGGTGGCCTGGAAAGCCCCTGTAAATGTCCCCAGCCTCCTGACCATCCCATGCCATTGTCACCACTAGCACCACCACCTGGTCTCAAGGTTCAGCATTGCAACCTGATGTTTGACCATTTTCATGGAGGGTTCATTCATTAACACCATATGATAGAATTATACTGAAGTAATTTACAATATAGGCTGTCAGTTCTAAACTGGCCACTCACTGAAATAATCAAGTGGGTTAAAAGGGGAAAAAATTGTCCTAGCCAGGATCTACACACTGATTCTACTGAAGCTGATATTACATTAATCCTGCTTTAAAGGGGAAAGAACATTGCTCCTTATGTGACTCCTGAATAAACTCCTTTCACTATTGATGATGCAACATTCCACATTCCAAACCCAGTATGGAAACCCCCCAAAAGGGAGCAGTTCCTCTTCTGCTATTTAAATAAACGGACCAGTTTTTTTCTTCAGGAAATCCCTAGGAATTGATTTTTCTTTCTTTACAAAAATGACATTTTGTTGTATTCAAGAGACTCACATTCCAGGATGTTAATTTAGTTAGATGGTACAAGCATGGAAACTGTTTTTAAACTCAATAATAATGTCATGACAGGATTAGTGTTGTGACAGATTTTTTAAACACTGTTTGATTTGGGAAAAATTAAGTCTTGTGGGAAATGATTTCCTTCTCTGGTAGCTACCTGGGGGCTCTCTACCATGCCCAGACACTCACTATGCATGTGTATTCTTGGCAATATGCCAGGAAGTTCAAGCCCCAGACCTTGTCACCACTGAAAACCACAACCAGCAGATGTATTAGCCCCATATGTATGGCACTTATAAAATGTGCTGGAGCAAGGATCACATCCATTCCTATGGTCTAAGGTCACCGAAGTATAAATAAAATTTTGTTGTAAGAAAGGGGGACTAGAAAGAGATAGCTTCAGATGATTTGATATCAATATCCTTTATAATTCATCAAAAGCTGGAAGTTCCACAACTGATCAATGGTCATAGACAGTATTTTGGGTAAATCATACTGGGAAGCATTTCGTTACGGACTGACTTGTAGATAGGTTCATTGAACAACCTTGGCAGACTTTCTTGATCTATCTATTCTAATGACCTCTTGTACATTTCTAATGTTCACCATTACTTTTATTCTTTTCTCTGTTGTCGAACACTGCTCACTATTCATTTGTCCAATTAATTAGACTTAAAAAAAAAAAAAACTTTGTTCATTTAGTCCCAGTTTTCCTCCCATCTCTATTGGTTCCCCATGCATCTTCTTCCATTTCACGTATTGTAGCCTGCATTTCTTCATCTCATTTGTGAGCAAAATCAACCAATTCTGTAAGCATCCTGATCACCAGGGCTTTGAACTGTGAAATCTGATAGGTTGGCTATCTCTTCATGGCTTAGAGGAATTGGCTCTGGGGCTTTCATTTCTTCTCCAGTTTGAGCCATTTTTGGTGGGGTTTTTTGTTGTTGTTTGTTCGTTTGTTTTGGTCCGGTTGTGGCTGTTAGTAGTGAGGGGTGGAGCTTTAGGGGTTCCCCAGTGTGGGGCAGCCCAGTCGCTGAGTTGTGATGCTGTATGTGGGGGTGGGGTCCCAGAGGGAACAATGGTGCTTGCTCTGCTGTCTCTTGGATTCCAGTCCCTTCCACCACTTCCCCTTCGCCTGGATTATCTGTGCATGAATGTGGGACCACCTGGTCAGCCAGCCACCTTGCTCGGCCTCACTGGGTCTGCACAGTTGCCACTCCATGCCCGGGGGTCCCCTTGCTGCTGCCTGTGCACCTGGGGTCTGCTAGCCACCGCCTGCGTGCCTGGGTTGCACCTCCACTTTTTCCTGCCGCAACTCCGACCCTCTTACCGGTCTGGATGAATGGTTGTTAGACTTCCATACGGTTCAATTTTCTATCAGTTCTGGTTGTTTTCTTGTTTCTAAATATTTGTTGTCCTTAATTTTGGTTGTGAGAGGAGGCACCGTGTGTCCACCTATGCCTCCATCTTGGTCAGAAGTCAGGATTATTCTTTTAACATTATTAAGTGACCCTCTTTATCTCTAGTGTTTTCTGCCTTGCTTTCTACTTTGTCAACAATTGATATAACTATATTACATTTATTTTACTGGTATTTGCATGTTATATCTTACCATTATTGATTTTTAAGTTTTCTGTATCTTTAAGTTTTTCTTAAACAGCTTTATTGAGTCATTTAATAGTTCACATACATTTAAAGTGTACAATTAAATGGTTTTTAGTGTATTTACAAATATGTGCAACAACCATCACAGTTAATTTAGAACATTTGTATCACCTGAAGAGGAAACCTTATGCCCTTTAACTATCACTCTACTATACTTCCATTATCCTCCTCTTCATCAATGAGTAATGGCTAATGTACTTTCTGTCTTTATAGATTTTCCTACTATGGACTTTCATACCAATGGAATCATATAATGTGTGAAATTTTGTGACTGGTTTCTTTCATTGAGAATGTTTCCAAGGTTTATCCAAATTGTATCATTTATCAGTGCTTCCTTACTTTTAATGGCAGAATAATATTCCATTGTATGGATCATTTACCCATTCAACAACTGATTACCAATTGGGTTGTTTCCACTTATCAGGTATTAAGAATTGTGCTGCTGCCCTGGCTGGTATGGCTTGCCAGATTGAGCCCTGGCCTGAGAACCAAAGGATTACTGGTCCAATTTTCAGTCAGGGCACATGCCTGGGTTGCAGGCCAGGTCACCCATAGGAGGTGTGCAAGAGGCAGCCACACATTGAAGTTTCTCTCCCTCTCTTTCACCTTCCCTTCCCCTCTATCTAAAAACAAATAATATTTTACAAAAAATGAATTTTGCTGTTGTAACAGGGTGCAGCCAGCAACCCCCAAAGAGGGGATTTGTAACAGGGTCCAGAACTTGGGGTGCTGAGGAATATGAGGTATCCCAATGTCCACAAGGCAGGCAACTATGGGGGAATGGAAGATGTGGGGCAGGGACATTGAGGCTTATTTTGCAAATCAATAACAGCAGGATAGTTTCATACCTGGTATGCAAAAATGGTTATTTTGGACTTCCGGCCAAGATGGAGGCGTAGGCAGACACACTGTGCCTCCTCTCACAACCAAAATTAAAGACAACAAATATTTAGAAACAAGAAAACAACCAGAACTGATAGAAAATTGAACTGTACGGAAGTCCAACCACCATTCATCCAGACCGATAAGAGGGGCGGAGTCATGGCAGAAAAAAGTGGAGGTGGGGACCCAGGAACTCAAGCAGCAGCGGCTGGTAGTTCCCAGGTGCACAGGCGGCAGCTGACGGACCCCAGGCACGGGGTGGCAACTGTGCAGACCCAGTGAGGCCACACAAGGCGGCTGGCTGACCAGGTGGTCCCACATTCGCGTGCACAGACGGTCCAGGCAAAGGGGAAGTGGCGGAAGAAACTGAATCCAGGAGAGAGCGGAGCAGGCGCCATTGTTCCCTCTCAGACCCCGCCCCCACCTATAGCGTCACAACCCAGCGACTGAGCTGCCCCGCCCTCAGGAACACCTAAGGCTCCACCCCTAACTACGTAACATCCGTGACCAGACTAAAACCAAAACAAAACAAACAAAAACACCAAAAATGGCTCAAACCGGAGAACCAATCAAAGCTCCAGAGTCAATTCCTCTAAGCTGAGAAGAGATAGCCAACCTATCAGATGCACAGTTCAAAGCACTGGTCATCAGGATGCTCACAGAATTGGTTGATTTTGCTCACAAATGAGATGAAGAAATGCAGGCTACAATACGTGAAATGAAGGAAAATGCATGGGGAACTGATAGAGATGGAAGGAAAACTGGGACTCAAATCAATGGAGTGGACCAGAAGGAAGAAACTAACAACCAAACAGAAAAGAAGGAAGAAACCAGAATTCAAAAAACTGAGGAGAGGCTTTAGCAACCTCCGGGACATCGTTAAACGTCCCAACATCTGAATTATAGGGGTACCAGAAGGGGAAGAAGAAGAGCAAGAAGTAGAAAACTTATTAGAACAAATAATAAAGGAGAACTTCCCCAATCTGGCCAAGGAAATCGTCTACCAGGACTTCCAGGAAGCTCAGAGAGTCCCAAAGAAGTTGGACCCAAGGAGGAACACACCAAGGCACATCATAATTACATTAGCCAAGACTCAAATGAAGGAGAGAATTCTAGAAGCAGCAAGGGATAAAGGGACAGTCACCTACAAAGGAGTTCCCATCAGACTGTCAGCTGATTTCTCAAAAGAGACTTTACAGGCAAGGGGCTGGAAAGAAGTATTCCAAGTCATGAAAGTCAAGGACCTACATCCAAGATTGCTGTATCCAGCAAAGCTGTCATTTAGAATGGAAGGGAAGATAAAGTGCTTCTCAGATAAGGTCAAGTTCAAGGAGTTCATCATCACCAAGCCCTTATTCTATGAAATGTTAAAGGGACTTACCTAAGAAAAAGAAGATAAAAAATATGACAGTGAAAAGACAGCAACCTCACAGATATTAACAACCACACCTAAAACAAAAGCGAACTAAGCAAACAGCTAGAACAGGAACAGAACCACAGAAATGGAGATCATATGGAGGGTTAGCAACAGGGGAGTGGGAGGAGGAGAGAGGGGGGAAAGGTACAGAGAATAAGTAGCATAGATGGTGGGTAGAAAATAGACAGGAAAGGGAAGAAAAGTGTGGGAAATGTAGAAGCTAAAGAATTTATGACACATGGACATGAACTAAAGGGGGGGTGTGGGTGGGAGAGGGTGTGCAGGGTGGAAGGGAATGATGGGGGAGAAATGGGACAACTGTAATAGCATAATCAATAAAATATATTTTTTAAAAAATGGTTATTTTGCATACCAACAAGTGTAGCCAGGGAGATGGGAATGACTTTGACCAGTGATGTAACTGGGAGGCAGCTCCCCCTGGTTACAGTGCCTGCTTGAGATCCTAGAGATAATTTGCTCCAGGCTACAAGGCTACACTTTCCTGGATTTACTGGCATCCAAGAAAGGCATAAAAACTGCAGGAATGCTACCAAGTGTAGCCAATTGTGGGAGGAGTCGGAAATGGGGTTACAGAGGAAGATTTGCACCAGGATTTAAACCTAGGCATGGCAGCTGTGCTGGAGTCAACCATGTGGTTTTGGGAGTGGAGAGGGGTCTCCCTTGACCACATGGTTTAGGAAGCAGGAAAGCAAGATGTAGCAGCCATAAAAAGTTCTCTCTTTCTTAACAGTTTGAAGGAATGCAGAAGGATAATGGGAGACATTGCGGGAAGGAAAGGGGCGAAAGGACTCTCGCTGGTGGACCACGAGAAGTTGTCACGTGGTTTTGGATTAAGAACTACAGATCAAGGCAGCACAGCTGAAGGTGCTCTGAACCACAGGAGGCCTGCCCAGAAGAGCACGGATTACTGGGAGGAACCGAGAGTCTAGCCAAGCTACGGACTTCTATTTCTTTCTCCTGAGATATGGTATTACTGAGTGGCCTGACTGGGCAAATGGGGGAAAGGCAGAAATGTGTGTGTGGAGGAGGGCCTTGAGATTTTTAAAGGTGACATTCTGCCATCGCTCTGAACGTGTATAACTATTGAATAAATAGTTCCTGTCCCTTTTACCAAACTCTGGCATTGAGAGCCACAATTCTTAACACCTGGTGGCAGGCAAAACAAACAGTACAGAAAAGCCCGAAGGGAGGGGGCTTTTTTCAGTAATAGTATCTTGCCCCCCCCAATGGGTTCATTCTGTAACACTGCTATAAACAGGCATGTACAAGTTTTAGTATGGACTATATTTCATTTCTCTTGTGTATATATGTAGGAGTGGAATTGCTGCGTTTAACCATTTGCAAAACTACCAAATTATTTTCCAAAGTAACTGACAATTTTACAATCCCACCAGCAGTGCATGAGGGTTTCAATTTTTTCCATATTCTTGAAACATTTTTTTATTATCTGATTTTGTCATTCAAGCAAGCCTTGATTTCTCTTTCCAGTGGCCCCAAATCTTTCAAAGTGAAAACTCAAATTCTCACAAACCCTGAAACTGACCAATTGGCTTCCATCTTTCTCTTTTATTTTATCCAGATACTTCCACTAATATAGTTTGACTACATATATTCATATTCATATTTATCTAGATAGTTCGAGCCATATCCATACATACACAAGAACTCACATGTGGATGCACACACACATATTCTAGCACTCAGAATTGTTTTCATTGGAATGATTCATCTATTTAACTTAGGACATAATATAACTAAAAGTAGAATTATGTACTTTTGTTTATTTTTTAACATTTTCTTATTCTGGTTGATTTGTAGGGGTATTTATATGTTCTGCATAATAATCTTAATTTTAATTAAATAAGTTGCAGGGTTTTTTCTTTTTGTTGACTTTATTGTGGCAACACTGAGTAACAGAATTATACAAATTTCAGGTGAACAATTTCTATAACACATTATCTGTACTCTGTATTGTGTGTTCACTCCAGTGAAAGTCCATCCATGATCATTTATCCCTCTTAATCATTCTCCACCTCCCCCCAGCAATCACCACACTGTTGTCCATGTCCATGATTTTTTTCCTCACTTTTTCTTTTCTGCTCAATCCCTCCACCTCAACAGCTATCACCCTGTTCTTTATGAATCTTTTTGTATGTTGCTTGTTAGTTCATTTGAATCATTAGACTTCACATATGAGTGAGATTTTATGGTATTTGTCTTTCTCTGACTGGCTTATTTCACTTAATGCTCTTATAATGCTCTCTAGGTCCATCCATGCTGTTTTAAAGGGCAAGGTTTCTTTCTTTTTTACAGCTGAGAAGCACTGCGTTGCGTAAACATATCACAGCTTTTTTATCCACTTATCCACTGTTGGACATTTGGGGTGCTTGTAAATTGTGACTATTGTGAATAATACTGCAATGAACATAGAGGTGCATATGCTCTTTTTAATTACTGATTCAGGTTTCTTCATATAAATTCACAGAACTGGAAACAATGGGTCATATGGCAATGCAGGTTACATTTTTAATTTTTTGAGATATCGCCATAGTGCTTTTCACAGTTGGCTGCCCTAATCTGCATTCTCACCAACAATGCATGAGGGTTCCCTTTTCTCCACATCCTCACTAACACTTATTTTTTGATTTACTGATGATAGCCATTCTGACAAGAGTGAGGTGATATCTCATTGTGGTTTTATTTTGCATTTCTCCAAGGATTAGTGTCATTGAGCATATTTTCATATGTTTATTGGCCATGTGTATGTCCTCTTTGGAGAAATGTCTACTCATGTCCTTTGCCCATTTCTTAATTAGATTGGTTGCTTTTTGTGTGTTGAGTTTTATAAGTTCCTTACACATTTTGGATATGAAGCCCTAACAGCATATTGGCAAATAGGTTCTCCCAGTCAGGGGATTATCTTTCCATTTTGTTCATGGCTTACTTTGCTTTACAAATTTTTTTTAGTTTAATATAGTCCCATTTGTACATTTTTTTCTTTTTTCCTTGCTCAAAGAGATATATCAGAAAAAACATTGCTCTGGGAAATGTCCTAGATTTTACTACGTTTTCTTCTAGGATTTTTATGGTTTTGAGTCTAACATTTAAGTCTTTAATCCATTTCGAGTTTGTTCTTGTGTAAGGTGTAAAGAAGGGGTCTAGTTTCACATTTTTGCATATATCTTCCAATTTTCCCAACACCATTTTTTGAACAGATTATCTTTAACGTATTGTATGTTTTTGCCTCCTTTGTCAAATGTTAATTCACTATAAAAGTTTGGGTTAGTTTCTGGGATCTTTATTCTGTTCCATTGATCTATATGTTTGTTTTTAAGCCAGTGCACCATGCTGTTTTGATTACTATGGCCTTATAGTATACTTTGATATTAGCTAGTGTGATTCCATCAACTTTGTTATTCTTTCTCAAGATTGCTGTGGCTATTTGTTTGTTTGTGTTTTTGTGGTTCCATGTACATTTTTGGAATATTTGTTCTAGTTCTGTGAAATATCCCATTGGTATCTTGATAGGAATTGCACCAAATCTACAGATTGCTTTGGGTAGTATGAACATTTTAATGATATTAATTCTTCCTGTCTATGAATACAATATGTGCTTCCACTTTTTTGTATCTTTTTCAATTTCTTTCTTTAGTGTCTTATAATTTTCCAAGCACAGGTCTTTTACATTATTGGTTAAATTTAATGTAATAATGTTATTACATTAAATTTAACCATCCTAGGTATGGTTTTTAGGGGGTTTTTGATGCAATTATAAATGAGATTGTTTTCTTAGTTTTCCTTTCTGAAAGTTAATTATTAGTGTATAAAATGTATCTGATTTCTGGATATTTATTTCATATCCTGCTTCTTTACTGAATTCATTTATCTGTTCTAGTAATAGTTTGAAGGAATCTTTAGGGTTTTTATTTATAATATATCATATGCAAATAATGATAATTTTTATTTCTTCCTTTTCAATTTTAATGTTCTTTTTTCTTCTTATTTTCTTATTGCTTCCAGGGCTTTGTTAAATAAGAGTGGTAAAAGTGAACACGCGTGTCTTGTTCTTGATCTTATGGGAAACACTTTTACTTTTTTCCCATTAAGTGTAATGTTGGCTGTGGGTTTGTCATATATGGCCTTAATTATGCTGAGATATGTTATCTCTATTCTCACTTTGCTGAGAGTTTTTATAATAATTAGGTCCTGAATTTTATCAAAGGCTTTTTCTGCATTTATTAATATGATCATGTGGTTTCTATTCTTCATTTTTATGTGTTTTATCACATTGATTTGCAAATATTGTACTTGCATATCTGGAATAAATCCCACTTGATTATGGTGTATGATCTTTTTAATGTATTGCTAGGCGTGGTTTGCTAATGTATTGTTGAATATTTTAGCCTTTATGTTCACTTGGGATATTGGTCTATAATTTTCTTTGATTGTACTGTCTTTAGCTGGTTTGGGGATTAGGATAATGCTGGCCTTATAAAAATAGTTTGAAAAAAATGCTCAACATCACTAGCCATCAGAGAGACACAAATTAAAACCACAATGAGATACCACTTCACACACCAGTAAAAATGGCTATCATAAACAAATCAACAAACAACAAGTGCTGGTGAGGTTGTGGAGTAAAGGAAACCCTAGTACATTGTTGGTGGGAATGCAGACTGGTACAGCCACTGTGGAAAACGGAATGGAATTTCCTCAAAAAAATAAAAATGAGGTTGCCTTTTGACCTGGCAATTCCACTGCTGGGATTATACCTTAAGAATCCTGAACTACCAATTCAAAAGAACCTATGCACCTCAGTGTTCGTAGCAGTGCTATTTACAATAGCCAGGTGCTGGAAACAGCCTAAGTGGTCATCAGTAAATGAGTGGATCAAAAAAACTGTGGTACATTTACACGATGGGATACTATGCAGTAGAAAGAAAGAAGGAGCTCCTACTCTTTGCAACAGCATGGATGTAACTGAAGAGTATTACATTAAGTGAAATAAGCCAAGTGGTGAAATACAAAAACCATATGATCTCACCTATGAGTGGAAATTAATCAACAAAACAAGCAACCTAGCAAAATATAACCACAGAAATGGAAATAAGGAATGAATCGACAATAACCAGAGGGTGTGGTGGAGGGGGATAATGGGGGAAAGAAGGGGAAGGGTCATCAAGGAATATATATAAAGGACCCATGGAGAAAGACAATGGGCAGTAGGGAAGGACTGAATGTGAGAGGTGGGGGTAGGTACAGCAGGGGAGAGTAATGCGGGGAATGGGGACAACTGTAATTGAAAAACAATTAAAAAAAGAATAAAAAAGTTTGGGAGTCTTCCTTCCTCTGGAATTTTTTGAAATAGTTTGAGAAGTATAGGTGTTAGTTCTTTGAATATTCAATAAAATTCTCCTGTGAAGACTTCTAGTCCAGTACTTATATTTGTTGGACATTTTTTGATTACTGCTTCAATTTCACTAGTTGTAATCTGTGTATTCAGATGTCTGATTCTTTTTGATTTAGTTTTGGAAGCTTCAATATTTCTAGGAATTTACCCATTTCTTCTAGATTGTACAATTTATTAGTATATAATTGTTTGTAACATTTTCTTACAATCTTTTATATTTCTTTGGTGTCAGCTGTTACTTCTCATCTTTCATTTCTAATTTTATTTATTTGGGTCCTCTGTCTTTTTTTTTCTTAATGAGTCTGGTTAAAGCTTTGTCAATTTTGTTTGTATTTTCAAAGAACCCACTCTTGCTTTCATCGATTGTTTCAACATAAAACCTGTATTATGGTTTTAGATTCTATTTTCTTTATTTTTACTCTGAACTTGATTATTTCTTTCCTCTATTCACTTTGATCTTTGTTGTTATTTTCCAGTTCAAGTAGAAATTTAGATTGTTTACTTGAGATTTTTCTGGTTTCTTAAGGTAGCTCTATAATGCTATGGATTTCCCTTTAAGGACTGCTTTTGCTGTGTCCGTAAATTTTGTTGTTGTGTTCTAATTTTCATTTGTTTCAAAGTATCTTTTCCTTTCTTCCTTGATATCATTGTTAACCTATTCACTGTTTAGTAACATGTAATTCAGCCTCCATATCTTTCTGTGTTTTCAATTTTTTTCTTGTGATTTATTTCTAGTATTATCCCATTATGGGCAGAAAAGACAGTTGGTATGATTTCAATCTTCTTAAATTTATGGAGATTAGTTTTGTATCTTAACATGTAGTCTAGCCTAGAAAATGTCCCATGTGCATTTGAAAAGAATGCATATTCTGCTGCTTAGAGTAAAATACTCTGAAGATATCAACTAAATACATCTGATCTCGTATATCATTGAAGGCTATAATTGCCTTGTCATTTTTCTGTCTGGAATATTTATCCATTGATGTGAATGGGGTGTTCAAATCCCATACCATAACCGTATTATGTCAATCTCTCCTTGTATGTTCATCATGATTTACTTTACATATTTGGGTGCCCCTATGTTGGGGGCATAAATGCTTATAAGGGTTATATCCTCTTGTTGGATTGCTCCCTTTATTATTATATCATGTTTTTCTTTGACTCTTAGACTTTGTTTTAATGTCTATTTTTGTCAAATATAAGTATTGCTACCTCAGCTTTTTTCTTTCCATTGCATTAAATATCTTTTTCCATCCCTTTACTTTAAGTCTGTGTGTTTCTTTTGTTCTGAGGTGAGTCTCTTGTAGTCAGGATTATATGGGTCTTATTATGTTATCCATTCAGAAACCTTATGTCTTTTGATTGGAACATTTAAGCCACTTACATTTAAAGTGATTATTGACAGTTATGTATTTATTGCCATTTTATTCTTTTAACTATGTTCCTCTTCCTCCTCCTCCTCTTCCTGCTTCTTCTTTTCTTCTTAAAGAAGGTCCTTGAATATGTCTTGTAATACTGATTTGGTGGTAACAAACTCCTTTAGCTTTCGGTTGTCTGAGAAGTTCTTGATTTTGCCTTCATTTTTAAATGATAGCCTTTCTGTGTAAAGTAGTCTTGGCTGTAAGTCCTTGCTTTTCATCATTTTGAGTATTTCATGCCAAATCCTCCTGGCCTAAAATGTTTCTGTAGAGAAATCAGCTGTCAGTCCTATGGAAGCTCCCTTGTTGATAACTAATTTTTTTTCTCTCGTAGCTTTTAAGATTCTCTCTTTGTCTTTAAACTTTTCCATTTTAATTATGATGTTTCTTGGTGTAGGCCTCTTTGGACCCTTCTTATTTGGGACCCTCTGAACTTCCTGGACTTTTTAATCTTTTTTTTCTTCACCAGTTTAGGGAAGTTTTTGGTTGTTATTTCCTTAAAGGTTTCTTGACCTATTGTTCTTTCTCTCTTCGATGTCTGGTACCCCTATGATACAAGTGTTGTTATACTTCATGTTGTCCTAGATGTCCCTAAACTATCCTCATGTAATTTTTTTTTCTTTTTGCTACTCTGATTGGGTGTTCGTTCCCTACCTTGTCTTCTAAATTGCTGATTGGATCTTCTGCTTTATCCAACCTACTATTTATTCCTTCAAGTGTATTCTTTATTTCAGATATTATGTTCTTCATTTGGGGCTGATATTTTTTTAATGATTTCTATGTCTTTTTTCATGCTTTTGAGTATCCTTATAACCATCACTTTGAACTCTATATCTGATAAATTGCTCGCCTTCATTTCATTTAGGTCTTTTTCTGGAATTTTTTCTGTCCTTTTATTTGGGGTCTGTTTCTTTGTCTCCCCATTTTGGCTGCCTCTTTCTGTTTGTTTAGCAGTATTAGATATATCTACTATGACTTGTAGTCTTTGTGAGGTGGCCTAATTTAGTAAGTGTACTGTGGAGTCCCGTGATGCACTCTCCATGATCACCTGAGCTGGGTGCTTCATAATGGTCCTTGTGTGGGTAATGTGGGCCCTCTTTTGTTATTACATCTTGATTGCTATCGACCCATTGTATATGGGATTGATCCCGAGGCTAACTGACTATGAGACTCAACCCAGACCATATTGTGCAAGTACAATTTATGCTACTGTGCAGGTGCTGACCACACAAAGTGAAATTTACCTCATCAGGGTTTGTTGCCTACTGAGGTCTCCCTTTGGATATGTCACTTGTGAATCTAATTGGATCCTGCTCATTGTCTGAAGCTGGCCACTGGGTATGTTATTTCTAGGGGCCTTTTGGGAGGGACTCTGGTCAGACCAATGTGAGATGCTACCTGTTACTGGCCCTGGATAACTTGTTCAGAGCTACAAAGGATCCACAGTTTGTGCCTGCTTCTGCTGGGTCTTGGCACATAGGGAGGGCCAAGCTCAGCACCAAGCTGGCTTTTACTAGCACTGGGCCTGAGGACAGGTCATCAAAATTCCAATGCACCCCTAGATCTGCCTCCTTCTGCCTCTACCTGCTAGCTGTAAGTTATACTCAGTCACTAAAAGAACCTCTGGCTGTATTTTTCAGCAAAGCATAAGCTCCACAGGGTGGGCCAAGAAGTAATCTACAGGGTGGGGCTATTGCTTTCCTCCAGGCTGATGCTAAATGGAAAGGAGTGCTCCACCCAAGAAAAATTGTGGTTTTGGTATGAGAGAATGACTTAGCACAGGGATCCTGGTGGTTGTCTTTTCAGCTTCTTCCCTGGAGCCAAAAACCCCAGACTCTCCTCATGTGAATCTAGTTTGCTCTGCCTTTCCTCCACTGGATCTCAGGGTGAGTGGCTGCATGCATTGTCCCTTTAAGAAAGTGCCTGTCTCCAGTGGACTCTCATCTCTCCCTGGTGGACATCTCCTTTTCACATCCAGATGTTATGTGGGCACCTATTCCTAGTTCTAGTGCTCTGAGCTGGGTAGCTCAGCATGGTATTTAGATCCCATGCTTCTCAGCAGGAACCCCTGCAGCTGAAATATACCTCCAGAACCTCAACTGCAGCTCATGAGAACAGGGCCAGCCCTTTCCACATCCCTGCCTTTCCTACCAGTCTTGATATAGCTTCTTCTATAAATCCTTGGTTATAAGACTTCTTTTCAGCCAGTCTTCAGTTGGTTATTTAGAATGATTATTCTAAATAAAATTTAGTTGTAATTCCAGTTTGGTCCTGGAAAGAGGTGAGTGTAACTTCCACCTACTCTGCTGCCATCTTGGATCTGTAAATATAGTATGTAGTTTATATGGTTTTACTCTCAATAGTGCCTTTCAATGAACAAAGTTCTTAATTGAATATAGTTGCGTTCATCAATATTTTCTTTGTTTTTTATGTCTATTATAATAAATTCTTATTCTAAGGCAAATTAATATGAAATTTTTAATTTATATATAAACATAGAAAAATGTAAATAGATATAGGAATAAGTGTACATACATATATTTCCCAGCACTGCCTTCTCAGATGGTGTAGAAGCAATGATACTCCAATAGCAATGAACATACTTAGCATCAAGTTCTTGGTTTTCAAATAAATACTGATCTCTGCTAAAAGGAACTAACATTCATTGGAGAAATGGCAAATTCCAGTGCTGGGTCTGGAAAAATATAAGGTGAGCTTGGGACATCTTGTTCTGCCAGAAAGGAAGAGCTCAAAGAATGAGAGGTACTGGTCAATGTGACACTGGAGCTAACTTGAGTGCTCCCATTGGCCAAAACAGGGGCAAGCCGAGCACCAAAATAAACAATGGTAGTAATAAATTATGCCATTTTTAAAATAAAGTCTATATTGATATAGATATTGGGTCCATGTTGATATAGATAAATAAATGAATAAATAAATGAAAGAAAAGGAAAAGCTTTAATTTACAGTAGAATGTCAACAACTAAATACAAAAATAATGACTGAAGGAAAAAATATACCATTTAACAACCATCATAGTAGTCATTGATTCAGGCAAAAATTACCTAAAACACTAAATACTAAAATTAGTGGATGAAAATTTCATGAAAAATAAGACATTTGCATAGTTTTGAAGTATCTCTTCACAAAATCTTATTAATTGCAAAGGAAAAATAGTGAGCCAAATTAACATCATGAGCAACAGGATAAATAGACAATATATGCCTCCTGATATAATACAATGAAAAGGATACAACATCACTTTTGTGGTGTTACTGCAAAAAAAGCATGACCTGGATCTGATCAACAAGAAACATCTGATAAAACCAAATTGAAGCATGGGGTAGCCAGCCCCCAAATGATCCCAAGTGATGATCCTCATCTCCTGATATTCTCATTCATGTATAGTGCCATGCCCTCTCATACTGAAATGGGCTAATATGTGCATCTGTATTACTGAAGGTTCTCCAGAGAAACAAAACCAATTAGAAAGAATGAGGGAGAGAGAAATTGTAAGGAGATAGCACATGCTATTATGGGGCTGGCAAATCCCAAGATCTGTAAGGTGAGTTGGCAAGCTGGGCACTCAGGAGAGCCAATGTATAGCTCTTTTCTGAAGGCTAGCAGGCTAAGACCCAGGAAGTGCTGATATTTCAGTTCAAGTCTGAAAATGAAAAAAAAAAAGCTAATATTCTAGTTTGAAGGTAGTCAGATAGGAGGAATTTTCGATCATTCATGGAATAGTCAGCCTTTTCTTATATTCAGATCTTCAAATGATTGGGTAAGTCCTTCTCACATTAAGCAGGGCAACCTGCTTTACTCAGTCTACTAACTTAAATATTAATTTCAGGGGGGTTGATCCAAGTAATTTAGGAGGCTGCTGAACTTACCTCCTTCCACAGATAAGCCAAATCTAAGTTACACATGGAACAGTTCTCTCTGAAAGAAATCCAGAAACCAGCTGAGCAACTTCTAAAAAACAATAGGAAAAAAACTCTCTTTAAGATGGATAAAAATGGTTAAGTTATAATCTTGCCTTTATCCTCTGCCCCTGTCAGTACAGTGATATACAACTGGGAGGAAACTCAATTCTCAGCTTCTCCTTGAAAAGTGAAAGGTTTGGACCCATTATCCAGCACCCCAGCTTTTAAGACTTCTATGTAAGGAATGGGCCCTCAAACCACATGGCTCTACAATGCACAGGGAGCAGACAGAAATGCCCGGTTCTATTTTTCCTTGAAAGAGGTCTACATGAATACTTTAAAGGCTTCTTCCTGAGGGTTCAGCTTCCAATCAGCCTGCATGTAGGTGCTGGTTGAGATCTTTCCCTTTAGGGCACTGAAAGAACTTGGGATACCTTCAACCACTGTGAGCCATTAAGAATGAAAAAGGTGGCTTGAGCAATCACAAAGATTTGAGAGAAAACCAAGAGCTAGAGCTAGGCTGAATAATAAGTTTCATCTCCTACACAAGACCATTCTTTCAAGACTGGAATAGATGGATCTTTTTTCTAATGCACCAACATAGAGGGTCAAGGCAAATGAAGAAACAGGAATATTTTACATATTAAAGAATAAGATAAAATTCCAGAAACAGAAATGGACCTTAATGAAATAAAGATAAGTGATTTACCTAATAAAGAGTTCAAAATAATGACCATAAAGATACTCACTGAGATTAGGAGAATAATGCATGAACAAAGTGAGAATTTTAGCAAAGAGAAAATATAAAAAAGAATTAAAATTATAGAGCTGAAGAATGAAATCACTAAACTAAAAAAAAAAAATCAATGGAGGGTTTCAATATCAAACTAAATCAAGCACAAGAAAAGATTAACAAACTGGGAAACAAGACAAAAGAATTAATCCAATAAGAGTAGCAAAAAGAGAAAAACAATAAAAAGTTGTAAAGGTAATGTAAGGGACTTGTAGGATACCATCAGCTCTATAAATATTCATATTAGAGGAGATTGCTCTAGAAGGAAAGAAGAGAGACAAAGGGACAGAAATGTTTATTCAGAAAAATAATAGTTGAAAAGTTCCATAACTTGGGGTAAGTAACAGACATCAGATTCAAGAGCACCAGAGAGTTCCAATAAGATTAATCTAAAGAGACCCACACAAGGTTACATTATAATTAAAATGCCAAAATTAAAGACAAGGAGAGACTCTTAAAAGCATTAAGAAAACAGCAATGTGTTACATATAAGGGTAACCCTGTAAGAAAAGTAGCAGATTTTTCAGCAGAAACTTCTGGCCAGAAAGGAGTATCATGATATATTCAAGGGCTGAAAGAAAAATACAACTACCAACCAAGTCTACTCTATACAGCAAAGTTGTCTATGAGAAGTAAAGGAGAGATAGAGTTTCCTGCATAGGCAAAAGCTGAAGTGATTTATCACCACAAGACCAGTCTTATAAGCAATGTTAAAGAACTTCTTCAAGCTGAAATAAAAAGGTGCAAATTAGTGATAGGAACACATATGAAAGTATAATCTCACTGGTAAAGATAAATATATAGTTAAATTCAGATTAGTCTAATGTTGTAATTGTGGCAGATAAATCACATTTACAAAACATTCCATCTAACAGCAGGAAATACATGTTTTCCTCAAGTGCACATAAAACATTCTGCTGCATTTTTATATACTAATAACAACTTTCAGAGAAATTAAAAAACCATACCATGTACAATTGCATTGAAGAAGAATACAATAAATATAAATAAATTTAAACAGAGAGGTAAAAGACCTGTACACTGAAACTATAAGACATTGATGAAAGAAATTGAAGAAGACACACACACACACACACACACAAATAGATATTCTGTGCTCACAGATTGGCAGAATTAATATTGCTGTAGTGTCCATAGAACCCAAAACAATCTATAGGTCTATGCAATCTCTATCAACATTCCAATGACTTTTTTCACATATACATAAAAGAAAATCCTAAAATTTGTACAGAAACACAAAAGATTCCAAGTAGCCAATCTTGAGAAAGAAGACAGAGCTAAAGGCCTCACACTTCCTGTTTCAAACTATATTACAAAGTTTAAAAAATCAAAACAGTATGGTATTTACATAAAGACAGGAACACAGATCAATGGGAAAGAATAGAGCATCCAGAAATTGACCTCTGTCAGGAAAGTCGAGCCATTGTTAAAATAATGAGAATTATTATTGCACAAATGGTTTGTGCAAAATCAATATAACCTGGCAGCCAAGGAGAGTGGACTAGAATTTGCTCATGATAACAGTGATGATTTCACTGTACTAGTCAGTAAATGCATTGAGTGAGCACATGTACTGTGTGGCCATCACGTTCAAAATGACCGAGAGAGTAAAGCAATGAATCTGAATCAAATTTTTTGTTAAGCTTGAACACTGTTCTACAGAAACTATTTGGATGATTCAGAAGGCTGCAGCTATGGGAAAACCAGTGATTGGCAGCTTCATCATGACAACATGGCCATTCATGCATCACACATCATGAAGAGATTTTTGGCAAAACATCAAATCACCCAGATGACTCGCCCCCCCTACAGCCCAGATTTGGTTTCCAGTGACTTCTGCCTTTCCTAAAGCTAAAATCACCTTTGAAAAGAAAGAGATTTTGAACCATCAATGAGGTTCAGGAAAATACAACAGGGCAGCTGGTAGGATTGGGAGAGCTAAGTGAGGTTCCAAAATGCCTACTTTGAAGTGGATAGAGGTATCATTGTCCTATGTACAGTGTGTTTCATATCATGTATCTTCAATAAATGCCTCTATTCATCATATTACATGTCTGGATACCTTCTGGAGAGACCTCATATATATGGTCAGTTAATTTGTGACAAAGAAGCCAAGAATATACACCATGGAGGACAGATAGATTCTTCAATAAATGATGTTGGTCAAACTTGACAGCCACATGCAAAAATATAAAACTGGCTCCCTGTCTTACACCATACACAAAAATCAACTCAAAATGGATTAAAGACTTGAATCTAAGATCTAAAACCTTAAAACACCTAACAGAAAATGTAGAGGGTTAGCTCCTTGACACTGGTTTTTGTAATGCAACATAAGCAAAAATGAATAAGTGTAACTACATCAAATTAAAAATCTTCTGCACAGCAAACACAAAAAGATGCTCAACACCACTAACCATCAGGGAAATGTAAATCAAAACTACAGTGAGATATCATCTCACACCTGTTAGAATACCTATCACCAAGAGGACAAGAGATAAGTATTAGAGAGAATGTAGATAAAAGGAAACCCTTGTAGTCTTTTGGTAGGAAGGTAAATTGGTACCATCACTAGGAAAACAGTATGGTGATTCCTCAAAAAATTACAAATAGAATTACTATATGACCCAGGAACTCCACTTCTGGGTATATATCCAATGGAAAGGAAATCACTATCTGAAACAGATGAATAAATGAATAAAGAAAATATGACACAGGACTTCTGGCAAAGATGGAGGAATAGGTAGATACATTGTACCTCCTTACACAATGAAAAGAAGCACAATAACAAATTTAAAAACAAAAAACAACCAGAACTTCCAGAAAACTGAACTGCATGGAAGTCCAACAACCAAGGAGATAAAGAATAAACATTCATCCATACTGGTAGGAGGGGCAGAGATGGGAAGCCGGGTGGAGAGAACGCATGGCAAGGCCTCAGCTGGAGAACAGGGTGAGGTGGTGGCTGGTGGAGTGGGCGATCCCATATTTGTGTGCTGATAAACTGGGAGAAAAAACTGGGCGAAAAAACTGGGGAACAAGACAGACCATGCAACCCAGGGTTCCAGTGATGAGATATAAAGCCTTAAAATCTCTGACTGAAAAAACCAGTGGGGGTTGTAACAGCAGGGGAAATTCCTAGCCTCACAGGTGAGTTCATTGGAGAAACCCACAGAGTCCTAGAAGGTACACAAACCCACCCACCCATGAATTGGCACCAGAAGGGCCCAATTTGCTTGTGGGTAGTGGAGGCAGTTACTAAAAGCTGGCCCAGAGTTGAACAAGCTGTATTGTTCCCTCTCAGACCCCTCCCATATACAGCACCACAACACGGTGACTTAGGTTGCCCTGCCATGGTGAATAACTAAGACTCTACCATTTACTACATAACAGGCATGCTGAGACAAAAAAAAAAAAAAAAAAAAACCAACTATGGCCCAAATGAAAGAACAGATCAAAGCTCCAGGAAAAATGCAACTAAGCAACAAGGAGATAGCCAACTTATCAGATACACAATTCAAAGCACTGGTAATCACGATGCTCACAGAAATGGTTGAATATGGCCACAAAATGGAGGAAGAAGTAAAGATTATGCAAAGCAAAATAAAGGAAAATGTAGACTTCCGGCCAAGATGGAGGCATAGGTGGACACACTGTGCCTCCTCTCACAACCAAAATTAAGGACAACAAGTATTTAGAAACAAGAAAACAACCAGAACTTATAGAAAATTGAACCATATGGAAGTCCAACAACCATACATCCAGACCGGTAAGGGGCGAAGTCATGGCAGGGAAAAGTGGAGGTGTGGACCCAGGCACTCAGGCAGCAGTGGCTGGCAGTTTCCAGGTATGCAGGTGGCTAGCAGACCCCGGGCATGGGGTGGCAACTGTGCAGACCCAGTGAGGCCATTCAAGGCAGCTGGCTGACCAGGTGGTCCAACATTCATGCACAGATAATCCAGGTGAAGGGGAAGTGGTGGAAGGGACTAGAATCTAAGAGAGAGTGGAGCAAGCACCACTGTTCCCTCTTGGACCCTGCCCCCACATACGGCATCACAACTCAGCAACTGGGCTGCCCCACACTGGGGAACACCTAAAGCTCCACCCCTCACTATGTAACAGCCACTACCAGACCAAAAACAACAACAACAACAAAAAAAACAAAAACAAAAAAAAACACCAAAAATGGCTCAAACTGGAGAAAAAATGAAAGCCCCAGAGCCAATTCCTCTAAGCCATGAAGAGATAGCCAACCTATCAGATGCACAGTTCAAAGCCCTGGTCATCAGGATGCTCACAGAATTGCTTGATTTTGCTCACAAATTAGATGAAAAAATGCAGGCTACAATATGTGAAATGAAGGAAAATGCATGGGGAACCAACAGAGATGGGAGGAAAACAGGGACTCAAATCAATGGAGTGGACCGGAAGGAAGAAACTAACAACCAAACAGAAAAGAAGGAAGAAACCAGAATTCAAAAAAATGAGGAGAGGCTTAGGAACCTCCAGGACATCTTTAAACGTCCCAACATCTGAATTATAGGAGTACCAGAAGGAGAAGGGGAAGAGCAACAAATGGAAAATTTATTGGAACAAATAATAAAGGAGAACTTCCCCAATCTGGCAAAGGAAATAGAGTACCAGGAAGTCCAGGAAGCTCAGAGAGTCCCAAAGAAGTTGGACCCAAGGAGGAACACACCAAGGCACATCATAATTGCATTAGCCAAGATTCAAATGAAGGAGAGAATTCTAGAAGTAGCAAGGGATAAAGGGACAGTCACCTACAAAGGAGTTCCCATCAGACTGTCAGCTGATTTCTCAAAAGAGACCTTACAGACAAGAAGGGGCTGGAAAGAAGTATTTGAAGTCTGGAAAGGCAAGGACCTACATCCAAGATTGCTGTATCCAGCAAAGCTGTCATTTAGAATGGAAGGGAAGATCTTTATCTTCCCAGATAAGGTCAAGTCAAAGGAGTTCATCATCACCAAGCTCTTATTATATGAAATGTTAAAGGAACTTATCTAAGAAAAAGAAGATAAAAATAAGACAGTAAAAAGACAGCAAACTCACAGCTATTAACAACCACATCTAAAACAAAAGCAAACAACTAGAACAGGAACAGAACCACAGAAATGGAGATCACATGGAGGGTTAGCAACAGGAGAGTGGGAGGAGGAGAGAGGGGGAAAAGGTACAGAGAAAAAGTAGCATAGACGGTGGGTAGAAAATAGACAGGGGGAGGGCAAGAATAGTGTGGGAAATGTAGAAGCTAAAGAACTTATGACACATGGACATGAACTAAAGGTGGGGAATGTGGGTGGGAGGGGGTGTGCAGGGTGGAGGGGAATGATGGGAGAAATAGGACAACTGTAATAGCATAATCAATGACATATATTAAAAAAATAAAAGGAAAATGTACAGGGAATCCATAGTGATGGGTAGGAAACCAGGACTTGAATCAACGGTTAGGAGCAGAAGGAAGAAATAAACATTCAACCAGAGCAGAATAAAGAAACAAGAATTCAAAAAATTGAGGAGGAACCCCCAGGATACCTTTACATGTTCCAACAACTGAATCAGGAATAAATTGAAAACTTAATTGAAAAAAATAATGAAGGAGAACTTTCCTACTCTGGTAAAGGAAATAGACTTCCAGGAAGTCCAGCAAGCTCAGAGAGTCCCAAAAAAGTTGGACCCAAGAAAGCACTCACCAAGACATTATGATTTCATTCTCCAAGATTTAAGATAAAGAAAGAATCTCAAAAGCAGCAAGAGGAAAGTGAGAGTTACCTTCAAAGGAGTTCCCTTAAGACTATTAGCTGATTTCTCAAAAAAAAACCTTGCAGGCAAGAAGGGATGGAAAGAAGTATTCAAAGACATGCAAGTCAAACGAATGGGTCTGATGCCCTTTTCTGCTATAAGATGAATTAAAATAGGACCAGAGGTGGCTCTGTGACTGGAGGTGGCCAAGCGACAACATGACAGGAGGCGGCCCTGTGACTTGTGGAAGACCCGGAGCTGACACCTGTGATCCTAGGGTGAGTGCACGCAACACAGGAAATCTGAGGAGCCCACACCCATAAACTCGGGTAGGCACGTGTACCCTGGAGACCTGGAGCTCACAACCATGAACACTGGGAGCGCTTGATCTGTAGGAGATCCCAGCTCACACCCATAAACTCGGGAAAGCGCACGCTCTGCTGGAGGCTCAGAAACCACGCCCAAGGCCCTGAACGGAGAGGCACCGGCTACCTCTGGGGAGAGTGCACAGCTAGTCCTGGGAAGAGTGCTCAGCTGGCACTGAGGAGCCCAAAGCTGACTGACTGTGGAACAGGGAGAAAAGTGATACCAGTCACCTCTCAGCCCTTTGCAGGCAGCAAGACCAGAAAAACCGGTTTGGCCAGTTTGAAACCAGAAAGAGGTTTTTTGTTTGTTTGTTTTTCTGGGCGTTTTTTTTTGTTTTTGTTTTGTTTTTAACTATATATTTTTTATTATTTTTTATCTTTTTTATCCCTCAATTCCTTTTGCTTCTTTACCTCTTTCTTGTTTTATTCCTCTTTCCTTTCTTTCCAATTTTATCTCTTCTTCTTTTCTCTATTTTTTCTTGTTTTTTCATTTGTTTTCTTTTCTCTTTTTAAATACCCATGAATGAGACAAAAAAAACCTGGAACTGTGAAAAAACCAGAGTTGGACCCAAAGAGGTGGCATCCCAACAGCTGACACAGTGGAAGCTGTGAATACCAGGATACCCAAAGGAGACTGTACCACTGAATCTCGCAGGTATTCTACCACAGAAGTTCACACCATAAACCCAGGGAGCCAGAACAGATCAATTTAAGAAGCTGAGGCTAACAAGAAGAGTCTCAAAAACAATGGTAAGACAAAGAAACAATCCCCAAATGAAAGGAAAGGAGGAAGCCCCAGAAAGAATGCTAAATGAAACTGAGGCAACTCAACTAACAGATATTGAGTTCAAAGCAATGGTTGTCAGGAAGCTCCATGAGCTCTCAATGAGCTACCAGAAACTACAGGGAAGCTATGATGAACTTACTGCAAACTATATCAACATGAAAAATAAAATAGAAACTATCAACAAGGGCCAAGAGGAAATGAAGAATACAATTTCTGAACTGAAGAACACAGTAGAAGGAATCAAAAGCCGAACCGAAGAAGCAGAAGATCGGATCAGTGAGTTGGAGGACAAAGTAGGAAAAAACACCCAGAAAGAGCAAGAAAAGGAAAAGAGGCTCAGAAAGAATGAAGAGGGATTAAGAGAAACGCAAGACAATATGAAACATAATAATGTCCGTATAATAGGGATACCAGATGGAGAAGAAGAGCAAGGGATAGAAAACCTATTTGGAAAAGATATGATGGAAAACTTCCCTAATTTGATAATGGAAAAAGTCACACAAATTCAGGAAACATAGAGAGTCCCAATCAAGAGGAACTGAAAGAGGCCCACTTCAAGACATATCATCATTAAAATGGCAAAATTCCAAGACAAAGAGAGAATCTTAAAGGCAGCAAAGGAGAAAAAGGAAGTAACATACAAAGGAGCCCTGATAAGGTTAGCAGCTGGCTTCTCGATGGAAATGTTCCAAGCCAGAAGAAAATGGCAAGAAATATTCTGAGTAATGAGAACCAGAGGCCTGCATCCAAGACTACTTTATCCAGCAAGGCTTTCAATCAAGATAGAAGGCCAAATAAGGAGCTTCCCAGACAAAAGAAGTCTAAAAGAATACACCTCTACCAAACCAGTTCTGCAAGAGATACTAAAGGGACTTCTTTAAGAAAAGGAAGGAAGAGAGAGAGAGAGAGAGAGAGAGAGAGAGAGAGGGAGAGGAGAGAGAGAGAGAGAGAGAGAGAGAGAGGAACACAGGTATGAAAATGGCAATGAATAAATACCTATCAATAGTAACCTTAAATGTAAATGGATTAAATGCCCCAATCAAAAGATATAGAATAGCTGAATGGATAAGAAAGCATGACCCACACATATGCTGCCTACAAGAGACCCACCTCAGGACAAAAGACCTACACAGACTCAAAGCGAAGGACTGGAAACAAATTTTCCAAGCAAATGGGCAGGAAAAAAAGCCAGAGTAGCAATACTTATATCAGACAAAATAGACTTCAAAAGAAGAGCCATAAAGAGGGACCCAGAAGGTCACTTCATAATACTCAAGGGAAGAATCCACCAAGAAGACATAAACATTGTAAATATATATGCACCCAACATAGGAGCACCTAAATACATAAAGAAAATTTTAGAGGACTTCAAGAAAGATATTGACAGCAACACAATTATAGTAGGGGATTTTAACACCCCACTGTCAAAAATGGACAGATCTTCCAAACAAAATATCAACAAAGATATTGTGGCATTGAACAACACTCTAGAGAAAATGGACTTAACTGATATATATAGAGAGACCTTCATCCCAAAGAAACTAAATACATATTCTTTTCAAATGCACATGAAACGTTTTCAAAGATAGACCACATGATAGGACACAAAACAAGTCTCAACAAATTCAAGAAAACTGAAATCATACCAAGCATTTTCTCCAAACACAAGGGACTGAAACTAGAAACCAACCCCAAGGGGAAAAACCCAAAACCCTCAAAATCATGGAGATTGAATACATGCTCTTAAACAATGAATGGGTCAAGAATGAAATTAGGGAGGAAATCAAAAAGTTTCTGGAAACAAATGAAAATGAACTCACAACAACCCAAAACTTATAGGACACAGTGAAGGCAGTCCTGAGAGGGAAGTTCATAGCAATACAGGCCTACCTAAAAAGATAGAAACATTTCAAACAAACAATCTAACCCTACGCTTACAAGAACTCAAGGAACAACAACAAAGACAGCCCTGAGCAAGTAGAAGGAAGGAAATAACCAAGATCAGAGCAGAATTAAATGACATAGAGACTAAAAGCACAATTCTAAGGATCAATGAATCCAGGAGCTGGTTCTTTGAAAAGATAAACAGAATCGACAAGCCTTTAAGCAGGCTCATCAAGAAAAAAAGAGAGAGGACCCAAATAAACACAATCAGAAATGAAAGAGGAGAGATTACAACTGACACCACAGAAATACAAAGGATTGTAAGAAATTACTATGAAGAACTGTATGCCAAGAAATTTGAAAACCTAGATGAAATGGACAAGTTTCTAGAAAAATATCATCTTCCAAAACTCAATGAAGAAGAAGCGGAAAGCCTGAACAGACCAATAACAGCTGCTGAAATTGAAGCAGTAATCAAAAAGCTCTCAACACACAAAAGCCCTGGACCAGATGGTTTCACAGGAGAATTCTACAAAGCATTTAAGGAAGAGCTAACCCCTATCCTTCACAGACTATTAAAAAAAAAATCCAAAATGAAGGAAGACTCCCAAACTCTTTTTATGAAGCCAGCATCAGCCTAATCCCAAAACCAGATAAAGACACAACAAAGAAAGAAAACTTCAGGCCAATATCTCTGATGAACATAGATGCTAAAATCCTCTACAAAATATTGGCAAACCCCATCCAACAAAATATTAAAAAGATTATACACCATGATCAAGTGGAATTCATCCCAGGGATGCAAGGATGGTCCAACATTTGCAAATCAGTAAATGTAATACATCACATAAACAAAAGCAAAGAGAAAAATCACATGATCATATTAATAGATGCAGAAAAAGCTTTTGATAAGGTACAACACCCATTTATGATAAAAACACTCAGCAAAGTGGGAATAGAGGGAGCATTCCTCAACATAATAAAGGCAATATATGAGAGGCCTCCAGACAACATCATACTCAATGGGCAAAAACTAAAATCTTTCCTACTAAGATCAGGAACAAGACAAGGTTGTCCACTTTCACCACTTCTATTCAATATAGTATTGGAAGTTTTAGCCACAGGGATTAGACAAGAAAAGGAAATAAAAGGCATCCAACTTGGAAAGGAGGGAACAAAACTATCATTGTTTGCAGATGACATGATAGTGTACATAGAAAATCCTATAGACTCAGCCAAAAAGCTGCTCAACCTAATAAATGAATTTGGCCAAAGAGTGATACAAAGTCAATATCCAGAAATCAAAGGCATTTTTGTATACCAACAAAGAAACAACAGAAGCAGAAATCAAGAAAAAAATCCCATTCGGTATAGCAAAAAGAAAAATAAAATACCTAGGAATAAACCTAAGCAAGGAGATAAAAGACCTGTATGCAGAAAACTACACAACACTGAAGAAAGAAATCAAGGAAGACAAAAACAAATCGAAATGTATACCATGCTCATTGATCAGAAGAATCAACATCATCAAAATGTCCGTACTACCCAAAACAATTTACAAATTCAATGGAATACCTATTAAAGTACCAATGGCATGTTTCACAAACATAGAACAAACACTTCAAAAATTTATATAGAATCATAAACGACCCCAAATAGCTGCTGCAATTTTGAGAAAGAAGAGCAAAGTAGGAGGGATCACAATACCTGGTACCAAACTCTATTATAAGGCCACTGTAATCAAAACAGCCTGGTACTGGCATAAAAATAGGCACATGGACCAGAGGAACAGAACAGAGAGCCCAGAAATAAACCCAAGTCTCTATGGACAATTAATATTTGACAAAGCATCACAAAATGGAGTAAAAATAGTCTCTTCAACAAGTGGTGTTGGGCGAATTGGACCACTACAGGCAAAAAAATGAAACTCGAGCACCAACTTACACCATACACAAAAATAAATTCAAGGTGTATAAAAGACTTAAATATAAGCCATGACACCATTAAAATCCTACAGGATAACATAGGCAGAAAAATGTCAGATATTTCACACAGCAACATTTTTACTGATATATCCCCTAAAGCAAGGGACATAAAGGACAGAATAAACAAATGGGATCTCATCAAAATAAAAAGCTTCTGCACAGCCAAAGAAAATAGTATTAAAATAAAAAGAGAACCAACTGTATGGGAAAACATATTTGACAATGATACCTCAGACAAGGGTTTAATCTCCAAAATATATAAAGAACTTACATGCTCCACTCTAAGAAGACAAGCAACCCAATTAAAAAATGGGCAAAGGACTTGAACAGACACTTCTCCAAGGAGGACATACAGAGGATCCAGAGACACATGAAATGATGCTCAATATTGCTAGCTATCAGAGAGATGCAAATTAAAACTACAATGAGATACCACTTCACACTGGTCAGAATGGCCTTCATAAACAAAGCAACAAACAGCAAGTGTAGGAGACGTTGTGGAGAAAAGGGGACCCTAGTGCACTGTTGGTGGGATTGAAGACTGGTACAACCACTATGGAAAACAGTATGGAATTTTGTAAGAAAACTAAAAATGGATCTACCTTTTGACCCAGCAATTCCACTGCTAGGATTATAACCTCAGAACCCTGAAACACGAATCCAAAAGAACCTATGCACCCCTGTGTTCATAGCAGCACAATTTACAATAGCCAAGTGTTGGAAGCAACCTAGGTGCCCATCAGTAAATGAATGGATCAAAAAACTGTGGCACATTTACACAATGGAATTCTATGCTGCAGAAAGAAAGAAGGAGCTCCTACCCTTTGCAACAGCATGGATGGAACTGGAGAGCATTATGCTAAATGAAATAAGCCAGGCAGTGAAAGACAAATACCATATGATCTCACCTTTAACAGGAACCTAATCAACAAAACAAACAAACAAGCAAAATATAACCAAAGACACTGAAATTGAGAACAGACTGACAGTCACCAGAGAGGAGAGGGAAGGGAATTTCAGGGGAAAAGGGGAAGGGTTTGCAGGAACATATAAAGGACACTTGGACAAAAACTAGGGGTGGGGGATGGAAATGGGAGGGTGGTGGGGAGGGCTGGGGCAGTGGGCTAGGAGTAAAAGACAGACAACTTTACAAGAACAACAATTAAAATAAATTATTTTAAAAAAAGACATGAAAGTCAAGGACCTACATCCAAGATTACTCTATGCAACGGAGTTATCATTTAGAATGGAAGGGCAGATAAAGTGCTTTCCAGATGAGGTCAAGTTAAAGGAGTTCATCATCACCAAGGCTGCCTTATGTGACATGTTAAAGGGATTTATCTAAGAAAAAAGAATATAAAAAATATGAACAGTAAAATGATAACACAATCACAACTATCAATAACCAAACCTAAAAATAAAACAAAAAACAAAAACAAACTAAGTAAACTACTAGAGCAGGAACAGAAACACAGAAATGGAGATCACATGGAGTGCTATCAGCAGGAAGGTGGGTGAGAATGGAGAAAAGGTACAGGGAATAAGCAGCATAAATGGTTGGTATAAAATAGGGTGAGGCTAAGAGTAGTATGGGAAATGCAGAAGTCAAAGAACTTCTGTGTATGACCCATGGACATGAACTAAGTATGGGTGGGGGATGTGGGAGGGAGAGGGTGTGCAGGGTGGATGGGAATAAAGGGGGAAAATTGGGACAACTGTAATAGCATAATCAATAAAATATATTAAAGAAAAAAGAAATTGTGACACACACAGAGGACTTATTCAATAATTATAAAGAAGGAAAATTTGCTATTTGTGACAAAATAGATGAATCTTGATGGCATTATGCTAAGTGAAATAAGTTACACAGGGACAGACAAATACTGTATGATCTCATTTATATGTGGACAAAAGCAAACTCATAGAAAGAGAGAGCAGGTTGGTGGTTTCTGGAGATCGGGGCATGGAGTGGGGAAAATGGGTCAAGCTGTTCGAAAGTCACAAACTTCCTGTTAGAAGATAAATAAGTTCTGGTGATGTGATGTACAGCATGGTGACTATAGTTAACAATACTGTACTGTATATTTGAAAGTTACTAAGAGGATAGATCTTCAAAGTTTTTATTATAAGAAAAAAGATGTAACTATGTAGGCGATGGTAGTTAACTAACCTTACTGTGGTAATCATTTTACAATATATACATATATCAAATTATTATTTTGTATACTTTAAACTAATACAATATTATATGTCGATTATAGCTCAATAAAATGGGAATAATGGAAATAAAAGTCACTTACCACTATAAAAGTGTTCATCTTATCCATAAGCACCCTAAAGGAAAGATTCATAATGTTTGACCATATATCTGGCACATGAAATTAATAATCATAGTATGCAATAGAATATCATGGAAATAACATACTGTACCTTCTAAGAGTAGATTATAAAAAAACATTGTGGCTTCTGCCGTACTCTATTGTTATGGGAGTGGAACAAGAATGAGCCACCATGTGACAAGGATACTCAAATACAGGGCCCAGCACAAATAATGCTGTTTAAATCCTATAATAATGTTATAAATCCTTTTATTAAAAATCATAATAATGTAATTCTATAGCATAATATCACACTTAAGCACACCATATGACATTTTAGGTGAAGTGTTCAAATTAAAACTATAAATTACTATACCCACATTATTACCCTACCAACCACACTCTAGCAAGCCTTACTTCTGCCAGATTCTATAGTACAATACTATGATGAGGTCCACATGGTGAGCATATGAGGCCTCCAGCCGAAAGCCATGTGAGTGAGCCATCTCACACGAGGATCTTTCAGTCCCAGTCAAGTCTTCCAATGACTGCCGTTCTGGCTGATGTCTTGATTGCACCCTCATGAGAAATTCCAATTCTTCATCCCACCTTGCTAAGCTGCTCTCAAATTCCTGACACACAGAAACTGTGTGAGATAATAACTATTTATTATTTTTCCAATCCTCACCTGAGGATATGTTTCTTGATTTTAGAGAGAGAGAAAGGAAGAGAGGGAAACATCAATCAGTTGCCTCCCATATGCACCCCGGCTGGGGATCGGCCTGCAACCTGATCAGGTATGCGCCCGGATCAGGAGTTGAACCCACAACATTTTGGTGCATGGGACCACACTTTAACCAACTGAGCCACCAGGCCAAGGCAACAAATATTTATTCTTGATTTAAATCAGTAAGTTTAGGTTAATTTGATACTATGCAATAGATAACCAATCTTAAAGTCATTCTACCAAAAATAATTGATGTGTACTCTTCAAAAATGTCAAGGTCATGAAAGACAAAAAAAAAAAAAAAAGCTGAAGACTTTGTTCAGACTAAATGAGATAAAAAACATAACATTCGAATGCAATGTGTGATCTTAGAATGATCCTAAACTAGAAAAAAGTGTGTTTGTGTATTTGCTTGTAATAACTATCACTAAGATGATTGGAGAAATTTAAGTACAGCCTGTTGCTTAGATAATAGTATTGTGTCAACATTAATTTTCTGGTTTTGCTCATTGCATTGTAGTTGTGCAAGAGAATGTTCTTGTTTTTAGAAAACACACACTGAAGTAGGGATGAAGGAGGGATGAAGGAGGGATGTCATGCCTGTAAGTGATCTCAAACAGTTCCAAAGTAACAATTGTATAAGTACATAATTATATGTGCATTCATCTATATATAATATGCATATATATGAAACTATATCTATCTATATTTATTATACCTATGTAACTATCATCATCTACCCATCCATCCAAAGTGAAAGAGAGACAGAAAATGGTAAAGAAAAAGTGAAATGTTAACATTTGGAAACTATATTATATATATCTCCATACACACATATTCAATTCTTTGTACTACTCTTTCCACTTTTCTGTAGAAATTATTTCAAAGTAAACACAAATACCATATGATCTCAGCTATAAGAGAAATCTAATGAACAAAATAAACTAGTGAACAAATTAGAACCACCGACAGGGAAACATGGAACAGACTGAAAGTGACCAGAGGGGAGTGGGAAGGGGGTTAATGGTGGAAAGAAGGGGAAGGAACTAGACAAAGAACATCTATGAATGACCGACGGACATGGACAACAGTGTGGGAATTGACTGTGGGAGGGGTGGAATAGGCAGAGGAGGGCAATGGGGGAAAAACTGAGACAACTGTAATAGAATACCAATACAAAATGAGTTTTTAAAAAGGACGTGATAGCAGAGGTTGCCGCTGTTCAAAAATTTCTTTCTAAATAAACTCTTGTTTCAACCCAAGGGTTAGAATTAATAGCTTTTTAAACAAATTTAGTGGATCCAAGCCAACATTTAAAAAACAAAAAAACGAGGAAAGGAAAGGAAACGTCATTCTTGATTAGTAAGGGTGATTATTTTGTGAAACTTTTGTTCCAATTCTCCAGAGGCAAAAGCGGCTGCACTAAATAGCACAGTGAACAAGTTGGAAAGCCACTGCACTGATGGCTAGAGTGTTAGCCAATGACGGGTGTCAGAATTCCACCATTCACCCGCCCCCGCCGGCCGGCCCCTTGCTGCCCGGGCCACCCTCACGAGCGTGGGCGTCCCGCCCCCAGGCAGCCTGCAGGTGTGCGCGCAAAGCTAACACGTGACGCCAGACACTATTTAAGAGGGCACCTTCCCTTGCTGGCAGCTGCCTTCTGTTTCAGCCCTACGCTCCTGGAGTTGCCAGGTCTCGCAACGCATCCCACCGCTGAGGCTGCCGCCGTGGCATGGGCGCCGCGGGTCTGCTCTGGGTTTTCTTGGCTCTCCTCACGCCTAGGGTCCTCGGTGAGCTGGGAGGGGGAGCACGGAGGTAGGACGCGTCTGTCTGGGTCAGGGGTGATGTTCTGTGCCATGAGGCAAAGAAGAATCAAAAGCGAGAAGGTAGGGGCAATACCGGATGCTTGCCTTCCTCCCGCTCGCTTTGGGGGACCCCCGCAATCTCTTGATCCTGAAGGTACTCACTGGCGGCCCCAGGGGCTGGGAGCACCAAAACTGGAGGCTGTGCTACAGGCGCTGTGTGATCTACCTGGCGAGGCTGGTGGCGTGCACTCTCAGTTCCCTCTAGCTCCCCGCCCCCAGTCTCAGCAGGTGCTCCACACTCTCGGCGGGGAGTTCTGCTAGCTCTAACCATAGCCACATAGCCAAAAGCTGCCTGTGATGTGTGCAAAGGCCGCAGCACGCTCAACTAGTCGCGGGAGTTTTTGTATCTGCTGAACTGGCTCCTGCGGCGTGCAGCGTGTCCCCTCCAGCTTCCTTCCCTAAGACTGTCTGCTTCCCAGGCATGGTGCTCACATTTTTTTTTTCACTTTTTTTTACTTGTAATTTTTGTAAAGAGCTCCTAAACAGTAAACTCCTAAAGTTACTTAGAAAACGCAAGACATGAATTAAAACTAGTTGTCTTTGTGTTGTTTACCTTCTGTGATGGTAATAGCTGCAGAAGGTCTCATTTAACGTTTATTGTAACCAACCCCCCCCCACCCCAAGATTGGACTAATTTTAAAGAAATGTTATAATTTGTCAAGATTAGAACCTCCTGGAGACCAGATAGGTCTAACTTTCTCCTAATTACCTCCAGGGTACAGTGAATTCCTAGTTTATTAAGATGGCAACTCTATGCAGACCTCAATGACTGGGTGACTTTGGGCAAATCAGTTAGCTCCCTGATTCTGTTTCTTCCTCTGTGAAATGAAGCTAGAGATACACTGCTCTGCCACCTTACTGAGCTGCCCTGAATAGCTGATGAAATTGAAAAATGAGAGTTGGTTATTAGTTGTTACTACTACCAGTAATAAGACTACTTGATGGACCTATTTTTATGGAGCCAACATTTGAGCTTAACCACCTCCAGCCTGTTAAGGAAAACTACACACTTTGGTTCTATTACAACTTATTTGTTCTGCTTCCTGACATTTGACTTTCTCCTGACCCTTAATTGACTATTTCCCAAAAACAATTGTCTTCTCTCTCTCCTACGCATTAACTCCCTTTAAATGCACATTCACAACTTTCTCCAACACCTCTGTGTGGCACAGTTGCAGACCAGGCTTCCCACCAGCCTTGCATTGCTATTTCTGAATTTTAAAGAGACTATTATAAATTGAAAATAAAATTCTTCACCAGCTCTGCCAATTCATCATCCCTTCCAAGTGTGCCAGAGTATCCTCTCTCAGTACCATCCTCCAGGTCACTTAAATCGAAACACCTGAAAGACCAGGTCTACCTACCTACCAACTCTGTTAGCTAATGCACCCCTGGTGTTTGTATCAATCATTCTAACATGGGTATTATATTACCTGTGTAACAACCTCCTTTCTTACAGGTCTCTATGATATCAGTCTTTAACCTTCCCAATAGTGGAAAATCAAAAGTTTTCAAACTACATATATTTTTCATTATTCCACTTCCTTTTTAAAAAATCTAAGAGGGTTTTATGTTTAGAGGGGAAAAAACTGATTTGTTAGGGAAAAATAAAGTCATCACTTTCAACCTCACTGACCCACCTCCTCATCAAGGACTCTTTCAATGGGCAACAGTGGGAGTCTCTGGGGACCCTGAGGGCAGTGGTTGGCTCCTTTTGCCTACTTCTTTCAAGATCAGACTCAATATTGGGGGATCCATTTAATGCTTTTAGCCTGCAGAGCAAGGAGCTTTGTTCCTTCTATGTGTTCTTAAATTGACTGTCAGCTGCTGGTTTGGTGGCAGCAGACTTGGCCTGTGTGGGTGTAGGGGCCTTGCTGGCTTCTTTCTAAACAGCTCGAGTTCTCACAACCTTCATCTGGAAAACAGATGCAACAGAACGTGTTCAAACAGAGAAAAAATGGAGGAGCTAGAAATGACAAAATTTTAGCTACAAGGCAGCATAAATGTTAAGAATTTTAAATATGATGTAAGAATTATACTCAAATAGAACATGAGAATTTATTTTTTAAAAAATCTAAAAGGATTTCCTACTGCCTGTGTGATTAAAAAAAAGCAAATGTCTTCAGCCTTTCAAGCCATTTGTGATTGAATCTCGCCAAAGCATGCCCCTCCAGGCTCCTCATTTTTCCGATCATGCATGTACCATTCATTGTCTTCCCTGACTGTCCCCCCATGGTTCTTTGTTTATACTTCACCCACACCCCTATCCTGACTTTGGCACCTACTATGTACCCTCCCCAGACTGTTTTTTGGCTCTTGGCCAGTTCCTGCCCTTGAACATGCTTAAGAAGTTCTTGAGGGGCTTTTTTAAAATACAGGTTTCTAGGTTCCACATCACACTCTAGAGATCCATAGGTTTGGGATGTGGCCCATAAAGCCGAGGTTTAACCAGCACTCTGGAAAATTCTGAAGTAAGTGTCTATGGGGCACACTGCTGTAAGCAGGTATATGGGAAACAAATCTCCTTCTTAAGATATTTCTCCACTTCTTTAGTTTGTCTATTTACATGAACTGATTCAAATTTACTGCACTAATTAATTTCATTCTTGCCAAGATCCTCAAACAGGAATTCCCTTGTTTTCTAATCATCTACCTCTATCTGAGATCAGATCCTTTTCACTCACTTGCTTAAAATCTGTCAAGGGCTCCCCATCGCATTAGAATAAAATTAATGCACCTTATCCTTGACTACAGGCCTCTGCCTCTCTCTAAAATTCTATATCCGACCCCCAACTTCCTCTGTTCCAGCCACACTGACTTTCTTTCCATTCCTTGAACACACATTTGTTTAGCCTTTGCACTAAGTGTCCCCTCCATTGAAATACTCTTCCTACAGATCATCTTGACTGTCTCCTGGGCATTCAGGTCTCAGCTCCACCTTTATTCTTTTCTGACTCTTATCTGAAGCAGTTGTTCCCCCAGGTCACTCTCTATCACATAACCATGTTTGATTTCCCAAAGAGCACCTATATCACATGAAATATTCTTATTTATTTACTTGCTTGGGTTTGCTTCCTCGCTGGAATGCATGTTCCAGTGAATATTGCCCAATGAATTCTACAACTAGCATATAACTAGGAGTTCAATAAAGATGTTCTCTTCCTTCTTTAACAATGGAAAAAGTATCCTTTCTACTGAAAAATCAACTCCTCTTCCTATATTCATGATCACATTGCATTTCCTCTTGCCTTTGGAAGGACTTTACTTCTGCATTGCACTCTGACTTGCATCATTGCATTTATATCACTTGTTGACTTATTTCCATCAGGAGTTAAACATGACCTAAGACATCCTTTATCTGGGAAAGAGGACTTCTCATAACCAATGGAACTGCATTTTTCTGCCCCTCTTCCTCATCATTCTCAGCAAAATTTTTCGTTGACTACTTATTCACATATGTTTATCTCCTTCTCTCAGCAAGGTCACTACTGACCTTCATGCTGGCAAATCCAGTGGTCATTTTTCTATCCTTATCTCCCTTAGTCTTTCAGCAAAAGCTGAATACTTCCAACCTCTTGAAACAATTCCATCCTCATTTTCCAAAACAGGACACTCTTACCTACTTTTTCTGTACCTCTCTGGTTGCTCTTAGTCCCTTTTGCCCTATCTCCAAATATTAGAGGGTTTTGGGGTTCAATGCTGGACCTCTTTTGTTTTTCTCAATACTTTTCTTCCTAAAAGATTTCATCCAGTTTCATGACTTTAAACACTATTTATATGTTAATGACTCATTTATTATCTACAGTCCTGACCTGTCTCCTGGGTGGCAAATTTGTGCATCCAACTGCATACCTAGCATCTCCATCTGGAGACCCAGTAAGTGTGTTAAATATACCAAATCTGAAGTGCAATCAATTCTATTTGTACCATATCTTACTCACCCCCCTAAACACCCCCCCCAAAAAAACTGGTTCTTTCCCAGGCTTTCCCCTCTTAGTACATGTATTACCATCAACTAAGTAGCTCAAGTGAAAAGCCTAGAAGTTAGTACTAAATCCTCTCATTTCCTTAGCCCCACATCTAATGTACAAAAAGTCTTCACAATTTATTTTTAAGTATATTCCAAATTGATCTACTTCTCACTATCTCCTTGTAGTACAAGCCTCATTTTTCCTGTCTGAAATACTATTAGAGCTCCAGACTGCACTCCTTGGCTTCTGAAAGTAAAAGTTTAGTCTATCCTCCACCCAATTGCCAGAATATTTCTTTTAAAAAGTCAGTCAGGCCGTTTGACTCTCCTGCTTGAACTCTCCAATGACTTCCACTCAGGATTACCTCCAGACATCTTACTGATGCTTGAGGAGCCCTATGCAACCTGCCCTTACTCTTACTGAGACTTCTAACTTGATGTTATGCCACTCTCTTTTAATCACTGTATTCCAATCTCACTTGCCTTTTGTCTCTCGCTAAAGAGTAGTCAACCCATCCCTACTGTTAGGCCTCCGTGTACAAAGCTTTTATCTAGTGCTTTGCTGGGCTGGCTACTTCTTATCCTTTAGTAACAACTCAGTGCTGATTCTTTATAGGCCTTCTTTAAGCATCATAACTGAAGTGATATACCATGTTATCCCCTCATCCTTCTGGTGCATTACATTTTGACACATCACTCTGTTTATTTCCTTTACAAATCATCTATTTGCTTATTGGTATTTATTATTTGTTGTGCTCTATTGGAATATAAATTTCATAAAGGTGGGAACCTTGTCTCTAATGTTCATTGATGCATCTCCTATACTTAGGAGAGTACCTTGGTTAATACATATAACCATCATTCAAAAATGATCAAATAGCAAGGAAGCCAGATGTTAAGGTGTTTGATTATAATAATTTTCAATAATAATTTCCCTCCTACCTGCTTTCTGACTTAATTTTTAGTTTTACTTATATTATCCTATATAGTTATTCTTTTTTTTTTTTTTTACTTTTTTAAAATCGATGTTTGAATACAGTTGTCTCCATTTTCCCACCACCACTTTCCCCTGCCCTACCCATCCCACCTCCCACCCTCAATCCCATCCCACCTTGGCTCCATCCATGGATCCTTGATTTATGTTAATTTACATTCCTTTCCCTTCTTTCCCACATTATTTCCCTCTCCCCTCCCCTCTGGTTACTGTCAGTTTGTTGTCTATTCCAATGCCTCTGGCTATATTTTGCTTGCCAGTTTGTTTTGTCAGTTAGGTTCCACTTATAGGTGAGATTATATGGTATTTGTCTTTCACCACCTGGCTTACTTCACTTAGCATAATACCTTCCAGCTCCATCCATGTTGTTGTGAAGGGTAGGAGCTCCTTCTTTTTTTCTGCTGTGTAGTATTCCATTGTGTACATGTACTGTAGTTTATGGATCCCCTCATTTACTGATGGCACCTAGACTGCTTCCAGCACTTGGCTACTGTAAATTGTGCTGCTATGAACATTCAGGTACATAGGTTCTTTTGGATTGGTGTTTTGGGGTTCTTAGGATATAATCCTAGTAGTGGAATTGCCAGGGCAAAAGGCAATTTCATTTTTAGTTTTCTGAGGAAATTCCATACTGTTTTCCACAGAGGCTGAACTAGTTTGCATTCCCACCAATAGTGCACTAGGGTTCCCTTTTCTCCACAACCTCACCAGCACTTACTGTTAGTTGATTTGTTTATGATGGCCATTCTGACCAGTGTGAAGTGGTATCTCATTGTGATTTTAATTTGCATTTCTCTGATGGCTAGTGATGCTGAGCATCCTTTCATATGTCTTTGAGCCCTCTGTATGTCCTCCTTGGAGAACTGTCTGTTCAGGTCCTTTGCCCATTTTTTAATTAGATTTTTTGTCTTCCTGGTGTGGAGTCATGTATAGTTGTTCTTCATTAATTTCAAATGAATTTCTAAACTATTCTAGGAAAAACTCCTTGAATCTAAATAAAAAAATAAATGTATTTCTGTTCTCTAGAAATAACTTTGTCTAGTTAGTTTTTAACATGTTTTAAGGAATGTATATGTCAATGTCTTACCACTATCTTCTATTTTAGATCCAGTAATGATCTACTCAGATTTTTATTCTGGATATGAGGAAGATATGAAGAGGATTCAGTAACCCTTAAGAAAATTCATATTAAAATTTATGGACTAACCTTCCCTTTTCTGAAATGGAACACAACATGATTGCTAATAATTCTGTCTTTGACCTGGGATTTTGATAATTTCATGACTAATGAGAACTAGTGTCTGCCAAAAGTAAAAAAGTCCCAAGTATTCTTACTGAGGATACAAATTTCCCATTTTCCATTTGGAATGTGTGACTCTTTCTCCTTTCACTTTGGAAGGTCATGTTATAAAGTACCTTTCTGCTTTTGCTGCTTCAAAATCTTGGTTCCATAGTACTCCATGTCTTTGCTATAATCTTGTAGACTAAAATTGGTTTCCTAGCATATGGGGAGCTATTTGGTATTGTCCTTATCCACATTGCATAATTGCAGGTTAAATCACTTGCTTAGAGTAAATTGTCACAAGTAACGCCATGGCTGTGAAGTTGGTCTTCATTGAGGTCAAACCCTGTCTTTCTCTACAGAGGCCTGGTGTTTTACACAGGCAGGCACTTGGAGACATTTATAGTTGTTAATGGAGGACACCAAAGGAGTCCAGGAAAGGAATAGAAGGAGACCTACAGTGTGCTCTGGGTCCCAACAGTGATGGATATTCTTAGTATATCTGTATGACTTCAACAGAAGTGTTGGGCTATAGACAGGCTGGGTCTGGCTAAAACTGTGGGAGCTCTCTTTGCCTTTATGTCCATTAGTCCATAATTTTTCTTTAACTTTCACTTTACCTATCTCAGATTTGTTTGAAAAAATATTTCTAAATTCATTATTCAAATATACTACCATTCTAAAATTGAAACTTGAGATTTCATACCTAGAAAAATGACTTTTCCAAGTATACCCTCAAGTATGTGGGTATTACAGTTTCTTACCCATATCCTAGGATAAAATTTGTTTCTTAGATAGTGTTATTATTATTTTTTAACTCACAAGGAATTATCTTGAAATGACTAGTTCCTTTTATCTTGCACCTGTCAGAAAGAAATTACTAAGCTGTCTTAGAGGACATATTATTCCACTAGGTTAATGGAATGCAATAATGAAGGATAATAAACACACATTTTTATTGGTAGGAACTAAAGTTTTAATGACTAAGAAAGTAATCTTAATTCATTAAAATAATTTTAGGGAATCTTACATGTCCAAGTTTATTAGGCCTCTGATGTAGTTTAGTTTCCTGTGCTATACTAGAAAACTTTATTTACAAGGTTTTAGTTTTTATATGTGGGGTTGTGAAAAGATGAAATAACTCCAGAGTCTTTGTGAAATTTTATGAAAACTGATTTTCTCCATCTACAGTCTATCCTAAAATGTCTTTGAACATCTGAGTTTATTTTTTCTGTATATGCACCCATACTACAAGATATATGTACTTTGTCTAAGAAACTATTGCCCCATTTTAGGTTTACTTTCTAAAAGTTAAAGTTGTCAGGGTAATTGGTGACAAAACAGAGGCAGACTAGAAGTTTTAGCCTCTCTTACTTTTGATATTCCTGTGATCTGTCTCTCTAGGTCAGTGTAAGTTCCTGCCAAGGTATCCTTTTGCTAAGCCAAAAGTTCAGAGTAATCAGTCTGAGTTTGCTATTGGGACATCTTTGGAATATGAGTGCCTCCCTGGGTATAGCAAAAGGTCATTCTCTACCATCTGCCTAGAGACCTCCAAGTGGTCAGATGCTCAGCAATACTGTAAACGTGAGTAATCTTTGTAATGGAGGCATCTTTGGATCTATTAGTATCTCTATGGGCTAACCTGCTATTTTTCATGATAAATTATTAGAAAATTAGTAAGTCATCTCAATGAAGGGGGCTCCTGGGTTTTCCTTCTTTTCTTTTACTCCTAAGAGCATTGAGTATTGAGTTTAAGTCACTGTAGCTGGCCCACCCTGTTTATTTGTGATCTCCATGACTTTATGTTCTCTGTACTGTGTTAGAGTAAGGTTAGAAGTTAGTATGCACAGAGTAATAGTTTCACATCATTCTTACCTCCATTTAATTCAAAAATTTTTTTTTTTTTAGTAACTACTAGGTATGAAGCTTTATGCTAGGTGATGGGGCTAGAGAGAACCATAAAAATCTGCTAGTCCTTTCCTGTGAGGAAATCTTATCCTAATTGTAAAGACTGGCTTTTAAACAAATACTGTACATCATGTAATTTCACTTATTCATAGATAAAAAACTTCTATGAGTTCATAGAGAAGTAAATAATAAATGCTATCTAGGAGAATTAGGGAAATCTATACATCACAGGCAGAGGAAACATCATACACAAAGGAATGAAAATGTAAAAGAACATGACAGCTTCAGAAAATAGAAAAATTCATTACATGGTGAGGAATAGTAGTTGTTTAAGTAAATTGGAGCTTAACTGTGACAGGCCATGAATTTTTCCAATCAACAATATTAAGTTATTGTAAGTTAAAATGTAGGTAGTGGTACAACCATATTTGTGCTTCTGAAAGATAATGTGTTCATTGGTAGATGTGCATAGAAGTTGGAAACCAGAGTTAGGTAAATTTTGTTACTCAGTGCTCCAGTGAGAGGTTACAGCTGTGATCAAATAGTTGGTTTGGGGATTTTTGGAATTCAGTTACTAAAATTTGGTGACCAGCTCAATGAAGGGCCGGAGATAAAAGATGAGTTACAAAAAGGAAATGATGACTATTAAGTTTGTTTTTTTTTTCTTTAAGTCACAAGACTTGGTAGATGATGCCATCACCTGACAGAGTATAAAAAGGGGAAATAAGAGGTTATAAATTTTGTTGACCACAAATAACATTTTGCATGCACACTCAGATATATAGGCTATATTCTTTAAGTAAATACTATCCTGAAGTTGACTATTCCCTTGGAAGATAGAAGTTTTGTAAATGTCAGAAATTTCTTTGAGTAAACATAAATAAGCTAGTCAGAAAGTCCAGGTAGGTTGGGACTTATATAAAACATGAAAGGATCCCCAAATCCTAGTCCCAAATCCTGTTTTGTTTTGTTTTGTTTTCCTTTGTAGGTAAATCATGTGTAAGTCCTGGAGAACTCCTCCATGGTTCTGTCCTCACACACATGAATATAGAATTTGGGTCTACAATTACATTTTCTTGTGATGAAGGGTGAGTTGGCAGGAGACATTTCCAGGGTATGTGGGTTTTATAGCCATCATTTCAGCCAGAAGCCATCTGTCTTCAAAAGAGATCTGAGTAATTGCCATCTACCCTTCAAAGTAGAGAAGCAAAATGAGAACCACCTACCTCATCTGCTCTAGAGACTGCCTTTCAGGATTACCCACTGGAGAGGTTACCTAGAAGAGAAAGTAGGTTGGGCTACCCTTCCTCCAATTTTAAATCTCCAGTGTTACTGAGCAGCAGGCAAATTTTACTTGGCTTTAGATTCCTTTATCTTTTGTATGAGTCCTTAGTCCATCACTTATACTTGTCATACATGATATTCCATCCTTTGCCATTCTTTCAGTGGACAGAGAACTAAGCTTTGCTGAGGTGTATATCTAGCTGAGAGATGATCACTCATCTCTTTGCCTTTAGATATCGACTCATTGGTGACTCATCTGCTACATGTATTATCTCAGGCAATACTGTAACCTGGGATAAGGACATGCCTTTATGTGAATGTGAGTACAATGATCCCTTTACTGTACCCTATGCAATTCTTCTCGTATCCTTCTAGAGGGAAATTAGGCATCTGCATATCAAAATGTGTACCCAGACAAAGTTACAGTTGGTTTGGAAATTTCTGGGCACAGAGCTGTGGTTTATGGTCTCCTAATTCCCTCCATCCCACCACATTTTCCTTTCATTTCTCCCCTTTGATGATAAATTATTTCATACTGAAGAAGGTCTTAAGTCTAAATAAAATATGCCATGAGATTACACTGCCAACTTTATTTCATGCAAAATGTAGGTCATGCCAGGCACCTCAAATAACAATTTATCTGTGTTCTGGGGAAGAGATCTAGTGATCTTGCCATAGTTTCTTTTGACTTTATATCAGGGAAGTTCCAGGCATCTTCCTACCTTGCCACCTCCTATATAATCATCTTTGAGACAAGGATATACTATTTCAACAAAATGTGTTCCTTATAGACTGAATTAGAGTTAGGTTTTCAAGACTGAAAACAAAATTTCCAGAAGGTATAACATTTAAATATCTTCTTTCTTTTTCTACCTGATTCCCAAAAAGCTATTCCTTGTGAGTCACCCCCAGCCATTTCCAATGGGGACTTTTCTAGCAGCAGTAGAGAGAATTTTTACTATGGAATGGTGGTGACTTATCAGTGCCTTGTTGGACAGAATGGGGAAAAGCTGTTTGACCTTGTGGGTGAGAAGTCAATACATTGTACCAGCAAAGACAATCAAGTTGGCATCTGGAGTGGCCCTCCTCCTCAGTGTATTAATCTAGTCAAATGCCCAATTCCGGAAATTGAAAATGGAATTATAGAATCTGGACATAGACGTTCATTTTCCTTAAATGATAATTTGATGTTTAAGTGTAAGCCTGGCTTTACCATGAAAGGCAGCAACACGGTATGGTGCCAACCAAACAGTAAATGGGATCCTCCACTGCCAAGGTGCTTCAAGGGTGAGTTGGACTGAAAATTTGGTCATCTATAAATGAAATTTGTTTGAATAGACACATGGTAACTGTGAGAGGAGGAGGAGAAAGATAGTAGATATGGTTGTGTATCCTGGTTAAAGAATTTCAAAGTGAACTTAGAAAGTAAAATCTACATGTTTATGAGGTAGGAAGTTTACTACATCATGGAGCAATGTGAGATCTACATTAATGTAGGAGAATTTAGGAGATGCTTAAAAAAATGTAGATAGTGCCAGATCCAATGATCAGATATTTTTTCTAAAACATGCATATAAATCAATTTTATTTGAATGAAGTTAAAATGAATTCTCAATCCTGTTAATTATGCCAATGGGGTAATTGGCTGATGTCAGAATTTGATTCAAATATCTGTAGACATTACACATTCTTATATTGAAAATAAGGCTGGAATTAAGATCAAGTCTCCTCCCCCATTCTCGCTTTCTCCCCTACTCTTATTGAGAATATCTGACTTACAAAAACGTGGCAACATTCAGTTCCCCACACTCTCACACTACAAGGCCCAGAACCCTTATTGACCTGATTTGGGGAGCAGGAAAAATGAGGTAGATTTTGGTAGTAAAAATGTATTACCAAAGTTTGGTTCCCTTGACTATTGTATCAGTGAGAAGAAAACCACCATCATTTTAGTTAAATAAAGTGGAAAATGATTATTAAATGTAATGTTTCATGGTACATCAAGAGAGAAAGCAGATGGTTGCATGGTTCATCATGTATAAAAAAAAGTAATGGATGTTAGCCCACTCCACATTAACTAAAGGACTCTCTGCTTTACATTTAGGAGAGTTGACATGACCAACTTCATCCCACCCCTGACACCCCAAGTTTGTCTTAGGTTGTAGAGAAGAAAGTTCTTATTTCAGAAATAAAAGGCCTCTGGTCCTGTTCTTTCCCCAGGGTGTCTACCACCTCCTCATATCCACCATGGTAATTATAACAAAAGGAATAAGGAATTCTTTGCAATTGGACAGAAAGTGTCCTACAGCTGTGAGTCTGGCTACAGTCTCATTGGAGCTAACACTATGCAGTGTACATCCTTGGGAACCTGGAGCCATACAGCCCCCAAATGTGAAGGTGCCTAAAGCTCAACTCCATCTTAAGGAAACTCGGCTGTTTCCTGACTCTTCATGTGCCAGTTCTGTCTCTTTTTTCCTAGTGGAATCATGTGATGTCATTCCAAACCAACTTCTCAACGGCCAGGTGGTGGCTCCTCCTAATCTCCAGCTTGGGGCAGAGGTTTCCTTTGTTTGTAATGAGGGGTGAGTGTGAGATGACAGAGCCTGAATCGAGACCTATGACTTACAGCTATGCATTGCAAAATGTGATCCCTTAAAGCCTGTTACTGTTTTTTTCCTCCCTCTAGTCCTTTCCCTCCTGTTCTTTACCATTTATGACTAAGAATCCTGTTATTAACCAAATCTGGTTAAGAATCCTGTTATTAACCAAACTGGTTTTCTTCAAGTGTAGATATTGTACATGGTCTGCAAAAAGTGGGCATTATCCATTCATCATTGAAAAAGGAAAGTTTGAGGTCCAAAGAGAAGTCTACTATTATGGAGAATGAATAGATGATGGGGGTATAGTGAGAGGGACTCTTTGGGATAGTTTAGGGAACAAGATCTTTGATATTTTCTTCACTCAAAACTGAGATTTATTCCTTCAAAATAGTCAAGAGAATTTTGAAAATTGGAAGCTAAAGAGGAAAAGGAGAATATTTTAAAAATTTATAATCATTAGGATTTTTTTCTCTGTTTTCACCTGGTCTGAAGTCATCACATAGCTGAACTGATTCATAAACAGTCTTTGACTTTTTCCTTAAGCCTAAAATGCTTTTAAAAAATTAGCTCATTAATACCATGTGTTTGAGAAATGTGATTAATTCCATGCAACTGAGAATTGGTTTCTTCTGGTGATGATTTGCTGCCCCTTATTGTTTAAGGTACCGGTTAAGTGGGAAATCTTCTAGTCAGTGTGTCTCAGAAGGGATGAGAGTACGCTGGAATAATAACTTTCCTGTCTGTGAACGTGAGTAGAAGCAAAAATAAGTATGAATCTCACCTCTTGACTTTTGGTATTATCATGCATTTATAAATTATAACACCTTATCTGTATGTGTACTTTGAACATGGACATGCCACTCTTCTGCATATTCTAGAGTGCAGACCAAAAGGTATTCAGTTGACTACATATTCATTGAGTATTCTATCTATATTAAGATAAAGGCTCTGGAAAGTTACCCCACTGTAACTGAGTAACACATCTGTGTTGAAATGGTTTGGCCATGTGTTCCTATCTCTGTTCCTCTACTGATGAGCAACTCTTGAAGCTAAATAGAAATCAACCAGCAGTTCTGAGGTTGGCACGTTTCCTTCATTCTGAGACTCACTCAGGAAAGGTGTGTATATACCAACCCCGCTAAAAAAAATTAGCATCCACACAAGAATATAAAGGATATGAGGTCATTATTCCAAATCCCTGACTACTTCCTGTGGCTTTTTCAAAAGGATGCAGCATCAAAGGATGACAAATGACTATAGTGAGGCTGCAGTATCTTTAGTAGAGGGAAAGAATGTCCTTTCACCACTTGTAGCCCCAGTTGTGCGTTTCAAACAGGTATCAAATAATTTCTACATTCCAGGTGTTGTACTTGCTCATTTCAGCCTTTTATCTCTCTGGGTCCTCATTATAGCCTTATGAAGTAGCTTGATTTATATGATGCACTAGGAAACTGAGACTTAGAGATGGTAAGACTTGCCCAAAGTCACCCAGCTATTGAATGACAGTGGGGATTTGAAACCAGGTCACCTGAACCCCCATTTCATTAGTCCATGGTACCCACACATGTGGTTAGCATGTCATTAACACATATTTTCATGTTCTGTTTGCTTTTATTTTATTAAAATTGATTAGACTGACAACTATTTAAGAAATACTGTTTTATTGTCATTGTTTGGTTAAGATGATGCCTCTAAGTTCTATATTGATTTGTTTTCTGAGGATCAAGTAAAAGGTAAGAATTTAGGATCTTTGGTATCAGTAGGACTATGAGTAAGAAATAAATTATACACATTTCTAACTCTGTTTTTGATAAAGTGACATATCCTGTATTTGGACCCTTAATCTAAATTTGAATCTTTCTGTTGTCATAATTAATATCACCACATATTTCTTTTTTTAATTTTCAGGCATTTCTTGTGACTCTCCTCCTGCAATCAAAAATGGTTATCATACCGATGTTTCTGTCCCTGTACCTATTAATACTGTTGTGAGGTACCGTTGTTCACCTAACTACCGCCTCATTGGAGAAAGAAACCTTTTTTGTATTAGTAAAGACCAAGTGAAAGGAATCTGGGATAAAGATGCTCCTATATGTGAATATTTCAACAGGCAGTCTACTTGCTCTGAGCCCATAGTACCAGGGGGACACAAAAGTAAAATATCTAGGCCACCATACAGACATGGTGATTCTGTGACATTTACCTGTAACACCAACTTCACCATGAAAGGAAACAGGACCGTTTGGTGCCGAGCAAGTACAAAATGGGGACCAACACCACTACCAATCTGTGAGAGTGGTGAGTAAAAAGGAAATTAAACTGAGTCGGGAGGGTGGATCCTTGCATTTCTGTGCAGGTGAAGTTTTGTGTCATTCTGAAGGAAGAACAGTGTCAACCTGTGAATGGTGGGGATGAGGGTGGAAGCATGGCCAGGGTGAAAACTGTAATTTTGGGGGGGGGGGTACTTTTTTTTAGTTGTAAAGGATATGAATGTTCATTCAACAAGCATCAATAGGACAAATATTTTAAATTATGATAGGAAAAAGTAACTGAACATACCTAATAATTGAATTCAATAATTCTCACAAGATTGGGGGCTAGAGTTTTTTAGTGTTATGTGAATTGTGTGTTTTTAAAGCATATATATGAGTTAATGTTAAAATGAGGAGAAATGTGAGTTCTGTTAGCAAAATTATACCCATAGACTCAACACTCATCTGTAAATAGCTGCTAATGCAGCCTGGCAAAAATGGTGCCCTGTTCTATGTGACTCTATAAACACTTTCTGAAGTGATCCAGTATTTTTCCAAATCATCTCCCCAGTCATAACATTTCAAATCAAATGACTTTACAAGTGAGGTCTCCATTAATTTTTATGTAATTGGGTTTATGCTGTTGCTAAAATCTAAATCTGAATTTCAATTATTGTACAATTGAACAATTACAGGGACTGGCATGTTTGACAAACATTTTACCATTAAAATTAGCTGTTTATTTTCTTAGTGAAGAACAAAATCAATTTTAAATTAATTAACAAGTTAAAAAAACTATTATTGGAAAAATATGATTTTGTATATATTTATAAATAAATATATAATCTCGGAGGTAAGGATGATCTGAAGATAGTCACAAAATGAGGTGACTGTACAAAATAATTTAGCCTTTATAACAATTTAGGTAGATCCTTATGCATTTACATGGAAAGATCTCATATGTTATTAAGCAAAGAGAGGCAGGCATAAATTGAGATGTGAGTACATACAGTGTCACTGAATATGTATACATATATGTATCACATATAGGATCCCACAAAACTATTACTAATATCTAGCAGGGTAACCACCTAATAATATGCTACTTTTGGAGCAGAGAATAAGCTTAAGTGGAGGTGAAAGTGTCTGTGAAAATGGACTATTTTTTGATAATTAATATTTTTCACAAAATAAATCATAAAGTAAAAATGAAAAATAATGAGCTATTTGTGGTATAAAATGGATCTGATTAAATCACACTTGTTTGACCTTTAAAATGTTGAGGTGAAAATTCATGACTTGTTACCACAGATCATGTGTCATTTATTTGGAAACATGTACTATGTCAAAATCTGTATCATGAAGAATATTTCATCTAATGGCCTTTTTTTAAAATGTGTATGTGTAAAGATTTCCCCCTGGAGTGTCCACCGCTTCCCATGATCCCCAACGGAAGTCACACAGGAGACACTGTTGGCCCCTTTGTCCCTGGATTGTCTGTGAATTACCACTGTGAACCCGGTTACTTGCTTGTTGGAGAAAAAACCATTCGTTGTTTGTCTTCAGGAGACTGGAGTGCTGTCATTCCAAAATGTGAAGGTACCCTAAATTTACAATCAATTTTCAGAAATTAGGCTATTCTGTTATATGCCATTTGTGCATCTTTGTGCATCTTTGGCGTGTTTCCATAGAGGCACAGTGTGCACCTCCAAGACCATTACTCAATGGGAAAATAAAGGAGCCTCCAAGTCGTCAGGTTGGCGTAACTGTGAGCTTTTCCTGTAATGAAGGGTGAGTGTCTGGAGGACCTAAGAGATTTAACCTTTTGGGCTTCTCTGTGCATGGTGACCTGCGAAGGCTCCTTTGTGAGGATCTATGGAGGGCGGGGGGTGAGGTTGTGACAGACAATGCTAATAAGAGTTGATGCACACAAATCAAATAAACTTACCTGGGACTTTCAGTAGAGGTTATTGACTCATGTCAATAGCTGCCTAATAGTTCTGAATGACCACCCTTTGTCTACAGGTATAGATTAGAGGGCCCAACTTCTAGTCAGTGTGTAATTGATGGACAGAGCGCTTTATGGACCAGGATGCCAGTGTGTAAAGGTAGGTTATACGAAATGTGCTCTGCAATTACTTCCTTGTCCGAGGCTCAGGAGGACACTGAATTCTTTTGACAAAAAGCTTTTCATTAGAGAGCACATACCTCTCCTAGACATCTCTAAGGGTTACAGCTGAAGCATGTTTCAGTTACCTCTTTATTCTCATTTATTCAAGTAAGGCAGGGTTCTTAGGCTTTTCTTTCTCTGAAATCTATGTGGACTTGTAAGCTGGGCCATGCACATAAAGGAGATAAAGTACTCCATAAAAGAAATTGAAGAACCAGAAGAAATTCTGGAATAGATCATTTTTTGAACTATATTCCTATAGCTGCCTTGATTGATTTATTAAAACTCAAGTATCCTAGGTCTGGAAACTTAGGAGGTTAGAGTGGCATCAAGTTTGTGGCTTTGTTTGCAGCTCAGCTGCAATCTTGTCATTTCTCTGTGTAATTTCCCTAGAAATTCTTTGCCCACCACCTCCTTCTATTCTCAATGGAAGACATACAGGCAATCCTTCAAAGAACGTTCCATATGGAAGCACAGTCACTTATACCTGTGACCCGGGCCCAGAGAAAGGAGTGGACTTCATCCTGACTGGGGAGACCACGATCCGTTGTACCAACGATAGTCAGAAGACTGGGACCTGGAGTGGCCCTGCCCCACGCTGCCAACTTTCTATTTCTGGGATTCGGTGTGCACCTCCCCAGATCCTAAGAGGCCAAATAGTGTCTGGGCAGAAAGATCAATATTCATATAACAACACTGTGGTATTTGCTTGCTTGTTTGGCTTCACCTTGAAAGGTAGGAAGGAAATACGATGTAATGGGCAAGGCATCTGGGAGCCATCCCCACCAGTCTGTGAAAAGGGTGAGTGTTCCAATACCAACAAAACATGCTACTGATTGATTCCTTCAGACAATTAAAGGAATGGGTTGTGGACTCAGGCAGGACCTTTTCCAGTTTCTAGTCCCCTCAATTTCACTGAATAGTACATACAGTGTTTATGAATTACGTAGAAGGCTTTTGTTTAACACTGCCCCCACTGTTGGTTCGTTTTGTGGAAGTATCCTTGGGGAAAATAACATTAGGGAACACTAAGTTGCTCATTTCTTTAGGGAATAAAAATGCTTGTTTGTCCTAATACTGATATCTTAGAAGGGAAGTCAGCAAAGCCCCCACCCCATGGAAACATTATAATCTCTCATGAAAGCATACAAGGTGATTCCTTAAGAAAAGAGGAGACAAGAGAGAAAGTAAAGCACCGAGTGGGAATTGAACAAAATCTGCAGCAGCCTAAGAGCAGAAAAGAGGAAAAGATCAGAACCACTGATCTAAAATTACCCCAAACTGGGCTGCCACATACTTTCTGTGTCATACAACTGCTGCCAGAGGGAAATTATAGCATTAATGTAAATTTCTTTAGTTATTTCCTCCTGTTGCTGTTGTTTATGTAGGAAAAATTTTTCTTCCTTCCCTTTAGAGTGCCAAGCTCCTCCTAAAATCCTCAATGGGCAAAAGGAAGATGGACACAGAATCCGCTTTGAACCTGGAACATCTATAAAATATAGATGTGACCCTGGCTATGTGCTGGTGGGAGAAGAATCCATACATTGTACCTCTGTGGGGGTGTGGACACCCACTGCCCCCAAATGCAAAGGTGCAAGGCTTTACATGCATGTGTTTTGTGATTTTGAGATTGCCTTGAGTTGATTTCTCATCCTACTCTCTTTTTTCTTAGTGGCAGAGTGTGAACATATAGGAAAGCATCTCTATAGAAAACCCCAGGCTCAATTTATTAGGCCAGATGTTAACTCTTCTTGCGATGAAGGGTGAGTGAGTGCTGGCTCACCTGAACTAGGGCTGGCTTATCAGCGCACACTGCAAGCTCTGTGTAAGAGTTTACTGCAAATACCTGTCTCTGTCATGTGTTCATGGAAGTGTTGATTGTGCAATTTTTCTACGTATGGTAACTATGCCTATGCAATGGTTGATGGAGCTGATGCTGGCTACATTGTTGTTCCTATTGCTTCTTGTCCTGAACATGGTGAGTCTGCTATAGAGCCAATAGCTCTTGCTTAGCTTAGTGGTCACTAGATAGAGAAATGACATAACTGTATCTCTAGGTACCGGTTAGGTGAGAGTGTTTATCAGCTGTGTCAAGGCACGATTCCTTGGTTTATGGAGATTCGTCTTTGTAAAGGTGAGTAGCATATATAACAGAGAAATTGAAATAATGTGAGACCTATGCATGCCCTGGGAGATTTCTGTTTTAGGCTGTGTTTTGGGAATAAGAATATTAAACTCTGTTCCATTAACTTCGTCAAGTTTTGCTGTCTCTCCACTGTGCCCTCTCTCCACTTCAAAGCATAGCAACCACTCAATTTAAATGTGTTCAGTTGCTGCTCCTCTTTTGTGATTTAGGAGTATAAGATGATGAAAGCAGTCAGTATATGAGTCACCATGCTTACTTTGGGGCACACTGTAGTTTAGTGGAGAAAAAGGAGATTGGTATGGGATCTGATCTCTTATTCTGTATCTACTGCATCATATGATCTTGGTGATTTATGTAACTTCTCTGAAACTTTAGCCCCTCGTTTGTAAAGTCAGCACAAGAATGCAGACTTCAGAGTTATTATAATTAAGTGATAGTATCCCTACTTTGTAAATGAGAATATTGCCTGTCAAAAAGTAGATGCTCAATCAGCAATGAATATTCTTGACTAAACTATCATACCTCACCGTAAAGGTAGCATTCCTAAAATACTTACCTCTATATGCTCCTGTGCCTTTTATACACCTATTGTTTATTAAAATTTTTTTTAATTAATAATTTCCTACTGGTCTTGACTGCCTCACAATGTGATATTGATGTACATGTTTACTTTTAACAAAAATTTCCATTACATAAGTCTTTTCTATGAATCCTGTTTAAACTGAATTTTACACATCTAATGAGCTTTGACATAACTCATGTCATCAAAACTTGCCCATATCCTCCAGGAAATGTGATAACAATGATCTTATAACCAGGTCCTAGTCTCATTTTGGGTTTCTGAAACTGAAACATTTATTTAGTCACTTCTCATCTCTCCAGAAATCACCTGTCCACCACCCCCTGTTATCTACAATGGGACACACACAGGCAGTTCCTCAGAAGACATGCTGTATGGAACCACAGTCACTTATACGTGTAACCCTGGGCCTGAGAAAGGAGTGGAATTCAGCCTGATTGGGGAAAGCACCATCCACTGTATAAGCAACAAAGAAGAGAGAGGCATCTGGAGTGGCCCTGCTCCTCTGTGTAAACTTTCCCTCCCTGCTGTTTGGTGCTCATATGCCAATGTAGCAAATGGACACAAGATATCTGACAAGGAAGCTCCATATTTCTACAATGACAGTGTGACATTCGAGTGTGATGATGGATTTACCTTGAAGGGCAGCAGTCAGATTCGTTGCAAAGCCAATAACACCTGGGACCCCGAAATACCCGTGTGTGAAAAAGGTAAAACCAAACAGAGAAAAATAGGAGGTATTTACTGAATTTTCTCATCTCCTACCCAAAACCAGAGTCATGGGAAAAAAGTCAGTGGGGCACAAATTACTCTCCTGTTTCTTCCATCTGTAACAGAATGTTCCATGTGTGTTTTATATGTTCTTTATGTAAATACCTCTTGTATCCAGAATATATTCAGGGTAGATAATGACAGGCCCTGATTAAAGATGTCTTAGTCCTTTCAAAAGTACAGAAATCATTTAGTATTTAATTAGAGCTTTGTGATCCTTGGCTTAAATGTTTAAGATTGTCTATTGTCAAATTTTGTACACTTAATGTTTCAGAGCACAAATTCCTTTGTTGTTGGTATTTATGTGGGGAGTTTTCTCTTCAGACTGCCAGCCACCTTCTGGGCTCCTCCATGGTCAGCACACAGGTGGAAACAGGGTCCTCTTTGTCTCTGGGATGACTGTAGACTACACCTGTGACCCTGGCTACTTGCTTGTGGGCAACAAATCCATTCACTGTATGCCTTCAGGAAATTGGAGTCCTTCTGCCCCTCGGTGTGAAGGTACTTTCAGTTCCAGAGTTGCCTTTCTATTTGATACCAGGCATGTATAAGTAATTCCAGCCTACTTTCTCTAGAGGCACCATGTCAGCCTGTGGGAGAAGATGTTCAAGAGCCTCCAGGTGATTCCCATGTGATTCCAGTTAATACATCCTGTCACGATGGGTGAGTATGAGATGGCCCACTCAGAGAGGCTCTCCCCTTGGTTTTGTGCAGTACTTCTACCCTCAGCTTGTCTCAATGCCTCTCTTCAGAGGTTTCTCATTGCCACACTCACAGGGAATGCGAGGTTCCAAAGGTCCAACTAACATCTCTGACTTTTTAGTTCTTTTTTGACCTGGAAATTGCTGTGAGCAACTCTAAATCTAATCATTTTCTTACTTGGAGGGTCTAGTGTTTTAATTTCTCTTTACCAAAATTCGTGTTTAAGAGTGCCTCTGCATTTGTGGTGTGAGGAGGCTAGTTTTCAGAGATGTGATATTGAGAAGAAGCAATGTATTAAAATCTCTCTCTCTAGGTACCAGCTGACTGGACACACTTACCGGAAGTGTCAAGATGCTGAGAATGGGGATTGGTTCCAAAAGATTCCACACTGTAAAGGTAAGACAGCACTTAAATTTGTCAGTGGGGTGGTAAGGCATTAGAGCAACAGGCCACTGAGGAACTACCTCAACAGTCTTTTTGCTCTATCTCAGTGTACCCCAGATAAGAAATATCTTTCACCATTTGGTCATCACTGTGTCATTGGAAAGCAAAGCTGTCAAGTAGTAACTGAGTATTTGGCATACATCTCCTAAATTATATTTATATGCTATGGATATAAATTATATATAAATATAGATTTCTAATTTATGGTAATGGAGCTGTGTTTCTTTCACTCTTATTACTTTACTGTATTTTTAATTTTTTTAGAATGAACACATTATATAATCAAAATATTCATAAACTGTTTTAAAGAACACATTGTAAATCTAAATCATATTATAGTTATGTGCTATACGCACAGTTGCAAAGCTTCCTTTGTATCTGAATGATGACTGTTCACCTTGGTGTACTTGCTAAAGCAGAACTTCCTGAATCTCTTCTGCAGCTATTCACTGCCCTCCTCCACCAGTGACTGACAATGGGAGGCACACTGGTATGATGGCAGAACACTTTCTGTATGGAACTGAAATCTCTTATGAATGCGACCAAGGATTCTCTCTTCTGGGAGAGAAAACTGTACAATGCATAAGTGATTCTAAAGGACATGGATCTTGGAGTAGACCACCCCCACAGTGCTTAAAACCTCCTCCTGTGACCCATTGCTCTAACCCAGAAATCAAACATGGATACAAGCGTAATAAAACTCATTCATCATATTCCCACAATGACATTGTACATGTTGCCTGCAACCCCGGCTTCATCATGAATGGCAGTGAATTGATTAGGTGTCATACCAATAACAAATGGGTGCCAGGTGTACCAACTTGTATCAAAATGGGTAAGTTATTTTAAGATATTAACTATAGGATGGTGCTCAAAATAAGGACAAAGATTTTTGAATCTGCACTTGCTTGCTATTTGACTTAAAGAAAAGCATGTAAAAAGCTTGCTTAACAAGATACCTGCCTTATCTTTTCACCCAATTCTTTTTTTCTTCTTTCCTTTTTAAGTGGATTGAGCTAAATATATGAAAGGACACTGGTTAATTGGCAAATGGATAGTGTCTACAAAATGTATTATTGTTACTAAATTAGTGTAATAAAAACACACCTACCACTGAGGGGGGCAGTCAATGATGTGGCTTGATAATGGGATATTTAAGGCTATAAGGCCAGCCAGAAAGAAAACTTTGCATATTCTGAGGAGTAAAGCTGGCCTTTGGACCCTTTGAATTCTCTCTCTTGTAATTTTAGTTATCATTTATCTGTTTTATTTCTGTCAGTGACTAGGTGACTATGTACAATAGAGGGTGGCAATTAGTGACCCAAGAACTGAATTTAAGTCACCAGAACAGTTCTGTTTGGCTAACATAATATTCTCATTTTATGTGAAACACGTGTTTTACAGCCCAAGATAAATGTTGAACCTCTGATTTAGTGAGGGTTCCCTCTGCTGTCCTGCCAGGCAGCAGTTGCTTGAATTCCCCTTTGGCTGTCATTTTTAGAAGGGCAGGTTCTCTCTTCTTTGTGGTATCTAAAGGGAAAAGGGAAGACTACTATTGGTTGATAGATTACAATTGTGTGGCTGCAGCCATAGGTGTTTCATTATCTTACTTTTGAAATTTTTCTTCAGATCATGGACAGTGTACATTGACAGTACAAATCTCTGTCCAGTGCTGCTTGGTTTGGGTGGAATGGATATGACTGGATACCAATTAGTTGGCTTATTGCCTGCCTTCTTTCTGTATGGCCATCGCCCACAGAAAGTGTTGGCTATGCGTTCCTCTGCGCTAAACTAAAGACCCTTTTTATTGGTGTCTAAGCCCTTATAGGATGTCAACCTCCATTTAAGATCCTGAATGGGAATCATACTGGTGGAAATATAGCTCGATTTTCTGCTGGAATGTCAGTTCTGTACAGCTGTGATGAAGGCTACCTGCTGGTGGGAGACGCACTCCTTTATTGCACACGTGAGGGAACCTGGAGTCACCCTGCCCCTTCTTGTAAAGGTGCATTATCTATTCAATATTTTAAATCAAATTTGTTCCAAATAGATATATTCAGTTAGGAACTTTCAATTTAAAATTAGCAAATAAATGCTTTAATTAGATCATTTAATTAAGTGCATTTTAATTAGATTAATATACTAAGTATTAATTAACCTAAATACCACAAAATAAGAAAAATGACTGAGTGTGTAGTTTATCAGGTGAGTGATCAATTATGTAGTCCTTTAAATATAGAAAGTTGAAATGTTTATATAAATTAAACAACCAAAGTGTATTACACTGTGATAACAATTATGGTAAGTATGCATCTGGCAAAACACTGATAAAAAAGTACAGTGACTTTTTTCAGTGTATTTCCTTTGAGTGATGGTGGGATTATGGGTATATATGTGTGGTGAGGCTCCGCCCGCAGAGCCCCATCGTCCGCCATGGATGAAAATAAGTCTACGAAGACATGATATTCCTGGGGAGGAGAGGTGGCCAATCTCCCAAAGGAAAAGGGCCAAGAACCCCTTTCTCAATGGCTTTTATTAGGTTCATAACACACAGGAATACAGGTAAAGCTCATTAATCAATGTCAGGTGGTAAGGATCAAACAATAGGTAACATTTCAAAGAACTCTGAGGGTTTAATTGAGTCAGGGTCTATCAGCTAAGGGGCTACAGAACTTTGGGAGACAATCTCATTTCCTCCTCGGACCCTTATCATTTAAATGAGAGCACCCTTAGCAAAGCAGGTTTCACAGGACTTTACAAAATCTTTCTTATACTGGATCACCTGGGGAGCCACTCTAGCCAGCACAGGGCTGCACCACCCTCCCTCATAGTTTCAGGCTTAAATGGATTAGGACCAGGAAGCAAAAGATAAGGAAGACTTCTCCCAGATGGATTGGAGACTCAGGCTATGTCACAATAGCCAGGGAGCAAGGGTCGATCACCCCCTCTTTGCTGCAGCCCCCTGAGACCTTCCTTGAGGGCCTTCCAAGCCCTTCCTTGAGGGCCTTCCAAGTGGTTGTGCCTGGCTTAGGCGACCCCTCTGTTGAGGGAATCTTACCCGTCACTGGCTAACCGGCCAAGCATTGGAGGCCAGTTGTGGATGAAGCAGAAGCAACGCTCCTGCCAGGGAGATAAGCTTTGTCTCCTTAGTGGCTTACAGTCCTAAGGTCACTCACTCAGCCTAAATCATGGGTTGGGGAGTTACAACTCCTGAAACCAGGCCAAATGGTTCCCAATATATATGTTTTATAAACGTTTCAGAACGTCATTTCATTAGGCATATAGAATATAAGTGAGTTAAAATGAGGGGGGACCTAAGAAACCAAGAGCTTATTTATTAAAAAATTGTGTATTTATTTTTGCTTGTTTAAACTTCACTCACCTTCAAAGCACTCTCCATTTGATTCAGTACACCTATTGAGACATTTTTTTCCACTACTCAAAACAGTTTTTGAACTCATCAATTTGGGTGCCTTTTATTGCTTCTGCTGTTTTTTGTTTCACCTCTTCCACATTGGCAAAGTGTTTCCCTTTGAGGACTTTTTTCAGCTGGGGAAACAAAAAAATAGTCACCCGAGGTGAGATCAGATGAATAGGGAGGGTGAGGTATTGAGGTCATGCCATTTTTGGACAAAAACTGCTGACTACTCAGTGCTGTGTGGGCAGGTACACCATAAATCACCCATCATGAAATGGGCAAATGTGTTGAACGAGTCTTAAAAATATTCAGAGGCTGAATGCAGCCTCTCACAACAATGTCAGCTGGTACACTGATGCAGATGGGTTCCTAGAACACTCACATAGTAGGGGAAGCCTGTACTACAAGGGGCCCATTCTCCAGAAGATAATTACAATTTTGGGGTCCCTTCTCATATGTAATATTTGGTGAGAACTTTTTCCTGTGTGTCCGATACTGTACACAGCATTTTGAGTGCATTGTCATTTAATCTTTTTGAGAACCATATGAAGTTAGTACCATTTTTATTCCTATATTAGAGATGAAGTCTCAGTACAATGAAGAGATTTGTGACTTTTCCAAAGTCACACATTAGGAAAGCCTAGTATCTGGATTCAAATCCAAAAATCTCACAGTATTGACCCCTACGCTGGAGGAAAACAAAGGAGGAAAGATGTACACATATGAATTGGAGAGTAAGGGTCGACAGTGACAAAACAGTAATTTAGAATTCCTACCCATTTAGCCCTCACAATTTCCCTGACAAGTCATTAAAATTAACCAGCTATTAGTTTAGAAACTAAAACACAAGGAAGGAAAATAATCTTGGTTTAAATTACCTAGAGGTTATTGCACTAGATGGCAGACACTGAAAGATTCTACCTACATTATCATTTTGTTATTTCAATGAGGCTTTACTTACTGAGAAGAACTAAGTTGGTTTTGTAAAACTTTTCATTAGGGGCAGAATCTACTTCATTGCTAAATTAGATTCCTTTGATTTCAGAGGTAAACTGTAGCTTCCCAGAGTATATGAATGGAATGCAGAAGGGGCTGGAGTCTGGGAAAAAGTATCAGTATGGTGCAATTGTTACTTTGGAGTGTGAAGAAGGGTACACCCTGGAAGGCAGTCCCCAGAGCCAGTGCCAGGAGGATCATGGATGGAACCCTCCCCTGGCTGTTTGCAGATCACAAGGTAAGTACAAGGGACTTCACTGGCACTTGTCTCACTGGAGAAAAGTGACTGAGGGATACCCCTCAGTGTTAGGGACTCCTGGGTTTTGAATTGACATAAGTCTGTAACCAGTGGTACAGTAACAGACAAATTTGAAGTTGGTTGTCTATTCTAGAAAAAGCAAAGCTTTCTGAGGATGAGGGAAGTAAAGAAAGAAAAGGGAACAGTAACTTAAAAGGTACAAAACTTACAACCTTACATTTTGTAAGGGGGTGCTGCTGAGACTTCCCTTGTTGCTGAATCTTGATTTATAAGGGCTTACCAATTTGACAGGGACCTCAAAAATTATGTTAACAAACCAGTCATAGCAGTTAATAATTGCATTCCAACCTGAGAAATCCCTGACTATATTGTTTTTCTAGTTTGTGAACTACCCCAACTTAATTAAAAAAGTGAAAACTCAACAAGTTCAATGAGTTGCAACATAAGAAATGAGGGAAGAGTGGGTAAAGTGATGTTCCAATTCATCCTTTTAAGTAGATTAGAGAGAGAGGAATGTGAACTTGGGGAGAACGCTAACTTGGGGTGAGTGCCGTGGGACCTTGGGCTACATTGATTCATGCAGCTAGACTAATATGTTCATGATTTTGGATTTTCCTTAGGCTCACTTGCTCCTCTTCTTTGTGGTAAGTTTTCTCAAATATATTAAGAAACATTCTAAGGATTTATAAAAACAGTTTATATAAAATTTGAGGTCTTACATTCTGCCTGAGTGTTACAATGTTTCTTCTTTAACTCATAATAAATTAACTTTTTTGGTGTCTTAAGAAAATTTTAATGTGCCCTTCACATTGCAAACTGTCACTTTTGGATGGAGTTGAATAAATAATTTGAACAGCCAGCTATTCCCAGTTTTTAAGTTGAAAGTTTAGTTTATACTTACTTTTGGTCTTTTGCATGATCTGGCACTATCATAATAGGCTGGCTTGTTCTACTATAGAAAAATATATTTCACAACTGAGAATTAAATGTTGTCATGTAAAGCCATAGGATCCTCATGTCCCTGCTCCTAACTTACCCCAGTGACAAGAATATTACTAATAAAATGGAAAGGAACAGAGAAGCCCAACAGAACTGCACTGGAACCCTGTGGTCAAATGCTTGGCAGTTTAGATTAAATGTGGAATGTATTAAACCAGAAAAACCCTGAGCCCAAGTATGATTATTTAGGAATTCTATATTTATATGGCTCAGAAATGGTAAGTATAAAAGTAGCATGCCATATTCTCTTCCATTAGGAATCACTTCAAAACTACAGAGGTAACATTTTTCTGCCATTTGATACTTGCTGTTTTATTTTCTAGGTCTTTCTGCAGGTTTTGTGATTCTTATCTGCTTGACTGGTGTCGTCTTACACATGATATTAAAATACAGAGTACAGTAAGTTCAATGCATGCTTAACCAAAATTCACTACATGCTTCAGCTTCTTGCCTGAAACTAAACAGAGAAGCACAAGTTACAAGAAAGGAGTATAGTAATGTGAGAACTGGAATACAGTGTCTTATGCTATATACAGGAAGCCCTATCTGCAATATCTTAAAAGATATTGAACATTTATTTAAATGGTTTATAATCAAATGACACATTATAAAAATTCTAGAAAACAGAAAGAAAAAATCCTAGAGGTAACAACTGTAGATATTTTGGTATATTCTTATGTGATCTTTTTCTCATATTCTTTTTTTCTTTGCTCTTTTTAAACTAAAATTTTGGTAGTATAGTCCCTCTGCCTAATATTTTTCACTTTGCACATGTACATACTTTGTGTCTTTACATCATGCTTTCTTTTTTATGAAATAGTAGTATATTGTTCTATTATATGTATTTCTGCATTGTGGAAATGTAGGTGGCTTCCACATTGATCTTACTAATAAAGATAAGAGGAATACCTTTTAATAAATTTCACATGTACATATACTTATTTCTAGTGCTTATATTTCTGGAGTTGCTAAGGATAAGTGTATGATGTTTTAAGATATTTAATAAATATTGCAAGTGATTTTCCAGAAAGTTTGTTCTAACTTGACCAAATATCAAATGATTAATATATTTGTGTTTGTTGTATTTGTGTACGTATTTCTGTATGTTGTGTTTCTGGACTCCTTTTTCTGCTTTATTGATATGTCCATTTTGTCAAAAACACTTTGTGTTGCCCTAGCCAGATGGGTGGGCATCGTCCTACAAACTGAAAAATCACTGGTTTGATTCACAGTCATGGCATGTGCTTGGGTTATGGGCTCTGTGCTCTCCCTGTCAGACACTTACAAAAGGCAGAAGGCAATCGATTGATGTTTCTCTTTCACATCGGTATTTCTTTCCCTCTCATTCTCCCTCCCTTCCTGTCTCTCTACAGTAAAATTTTTAAAGAAAAAAAAAGCTACTTTGTGTTTAATAAGTATGGCTTCCTACTATTCTACTATTTGGTTGGGCAGGAATCCCCTCACTATAATTTTTTTTAAGAATATTTTCCTTTATTCTCTTATGTTTGTTCTTTCAGGCAACTTTTTGATCATTTGTCATTTTCTAGAAACACATGTGTTGTGATTGCATTCATATCTATAGATTACTTTGTGAGAAATTTGTCTTTTCTGTAATGTCTTCCCAGTCAGAAACGTACTAGGCCTTTTTTCTGTTCAAGTAATCTTTCACTCACTTGTTGTTTTCATAGCTACTTAAGTATATTACTAGGTTTCTGTGTTTTGTTACATTATGTATTACTATACAGTATTTAGACATACCAATACTGGTTTTTGATTTATTAATTTTTAATACATTTGAATCTATAATGTTGCCAAAGTATGTTATGTAATATTTGGCAAAGATGCAAAACAAATAATCAGTATTTGAGATTTTTGATCAGAAAAAGTTCCATGTTGAAGGAGTTCTTTTTTGTTGTTGTTGTTGCTTCTCTGTCTTTTGACCAAAATCAAGTGAAGGAGCTGTTTTAGGTGAGATTTAAGGGAGTGTAGACAAAAATGGAAAGTTTGCACGGGCAGTAGGAGCCATTTGAGTAAAGACCCAGAAACTTATCATTCTACCATTTACAGTGAGAACTACATAAACAGTTTGACATGACTGGGACATAGGTGGAAGTGGCATATGTTAAGGTGGAGGCAATGGAATAAAAGCCTCATTTGACACACAAGTCTGGTGGAAATTACAGGATATTCTGGCATGTGCAAAGGATACATTATTAGCAAATGACACCATCATGTATCAGCCTTGGAATGTTCTTTGTGCATAAATTCTTATGTACTGTGCATGACAGTGTTAGGGAAGAAAATCAGATGAAGTCTTACTAAGTCTCATATTCCAGTGGGGGATGGCCAGTTCATGTCACCCCAAACATATCACTCATAAACTCCAGCAAAAGTTTCTGTAAAATACCAAGTGACCTGGATCTTTTATTTGGCATACAACCAGTACCATCTGATTACATTGTTCACAGTTGTATGTCTAGTCTAGATATCAGACAAGAAGGGACTACATTGAAACTATGCAATGATGGCATCAGTGAACCTGCGTAGTTTGTTCTAAGCCTGGGAGGGTCTGAGCAGGACAGATCTGGCAAGGGTCTACAGTTGGGATGTACTTCAGACTGCTGTATTTACCAGAGGATGGTGCTGTGAATGACTTCAGGAGAAAGGGCATTCTTTGACCAAATAAGATAGAAAATACTGCATACTATATTTTTCTCATGGAGATTCACAATCACCCTGAGAATAAAGTCCTGTAATAAAGAAGCCAGTTAATGTTTTTAAAACTGGAGTTTCCCAAACTAATTTGACTGCACAATTTTTTTTCTCACACAATGCTTTTAACATCCCTTGGAACGGATCTGCATTTAATAGACAATTGGGGAATCTAGAAAGGTGGTCAGGAGCTAAATCATCAAAAGCCTGCAGGCCATAACAAAGAGTTGTAGTTTATTTTATAGGAACTTAAGCAAGGAAAAACTATGTTCGGATTTGCATTTTCACAAAGTGGCAGGATTGAGCCATCAGCCAAAGCAGCAGTGGTAGTTATCAAGACGATGGAACAGATGTAAGAGGAATCTTCACTGTTAAGACTACAAGATTCCCAGAACGGTGTATCCTGTTGAATGTAGGGAGAAGGAGGCACAGAGAATGAGTCATGAGGAGGTCACTAGGTGGTCCTAGTGTTAGACCAAAAAGGGAGAGGAACAGGTTTGTGGGGAAAGTTGATGAGTTCAGTTCTGACCATGCCACTTTGTGGCACCTGTGATGTAGGCCTCAAGAGAGGCAGCCTGGACTCTGGCAGGTGACATTAAACTCACAATTGAAGCTTTGGGACCAAAAATAACATCAAAGATAAAAATAGCGATGAAACCAATTCCAGAAGAACTGTAATACTTAAAAGGCAAGAGGGGAAGGAAGAGTCATAGGTAGGAAGAAAGTTAGGAGAGAGCAGTTTCACAGAATTGAAGAGAGAAAAGGGTGTCAAGAAAAAAATTGGGATGTCATTTGCATGGCTTTTCTCACAGGAAGTTAAGAGATAATTTTAGCCAAGAGTAATTACAAATTTAAATAAATAGAAAATGTGGTCTCTATCTCTTCCCTTCATTCTCCTTCCTAAGTTTGCTATCAGGGCATGGCATGTGTAAGGGAATTTTCAACCTCTGGAAATGCCTACAAACTCAAATAAGTCCTAAGGTTCCAGTTTGATTATTATTAATTTTATTAGCATAATTATAGCACGTGTTGTTATTTAAGTGCCTCAACTGATATGAACCAAACAAATTCAATTTATTTTTTGAAAGTTGATATAGACATTTGAGCTGCCCTGAATACTTTTTGTAAATGAGATGAATCATTTTAAAATGGATGGAGAGCAGGATCATTGCTGGGGTCAGGGGAGGTTAGGGGGTGGAGAATTGAGCAAAAAGGAAAAAAGACTCATGGATGTGGACAACAGTGTGGTGATGCTGAGGGGCAGGGGTCATAAGGGGACTACGTGGTAATAAAAATAAATAAAAATAAAATTTTTTTAAAAATTAAAATGATGTCTTCCATGAACGTGGACAGTGGTGTAGGGACTGACTGACAGAGTTGCGGCATGTGCTTGGTGGAGGGGGACAGAGGAGGAAAATTGGGACAACTATAATAGCATTAAAATTAAAATATTTAAATAAAAAATTCAAAAATATTCAACAAAATGGATGCCCTGTAACAAAATTAAATGTTTATAAAAATCATCTAAACATTTGAAGTAGAAACTATGCTATTATTTTCGAGGCCTCTAATATATTTTGATAAAATATAAATATCACATTGACCTAAAATTACCATTTTATAATATTCTTAATGGATCTTCCTATAAGCTGATCTCTTAAATATGGTAGTGAGAGCCATGCTGTAAATAACCTTAGAAGTAATTTTTCTTTCCCAGTAATTATGTGTAATACTTTATTTCTGAGTTCTACATGGTATTATGATCACATTTTCTTGCCCTTTGCTAATTTCAGCAAAGTGGTTTTAGAAGCACCAGAAAGTATATGTGCTTTCAAGGAGGAAAAGTAAAAATGTCCTCTTAAAAATCATATAAAGCTTTCATGCTGTATGATCATGTAAGGATTTTGAATTAAGCATCAAATATAAAAATTTTCTTTTAAATAAGATTGGAAGATTATGTCCCAAAAAGGTAAACCTATGATCATATCCTTAAAAAAAGACTATTTTTTTCCCAAACTGGTGGTTATAGTTATCAGTAATTAAATGTCCTGGTTCTCACAGAAAGCTGCTTAGTATCAACTTTTGACTTGGACACTTGGCAACCTAGCAATTTATTTTTATGGGCCTTTCCCCGCAAAATGGGGATTTTAGTGATTATTTTATAGGCTATTTAGGACAATATAATGGAATCATCCATGAAAAGTACTTAGCATGTATTGGGAATCATGGAATGAAAACAACTGTTACATGTTTATAGCAATCATAGTGAATGAGTAAAGATTTTACTTTTTTTTCTTCTTTTATTTAGCAATTATTATACAAATAAAAGCCCTGCAAAAGGAGATCTTCATTTAGAAACACGAGAAGTCTATTCTATTGATCCATACAACCCAGCAAGCTAATCAGAAGACAAACTGGTATCTAATGAAGATGAAATATTTGTATTAATTTCTATGTTAAAATGTCCTTCAAATTCTATTTATCAATAAGCATAGTGCTAAGTATGTATGGTTCTATTGCACAATTTTAAAATAATCTTGCATAGAAATTGTTAATTAGGTCATATTGCCAATTAATGTTCCTATTATTTTTTATTCACTTAGCCATTCAACAAATACTTGAATAAATAACAAAATGATTGAGAATATTATGAATAAGAAGATGGTATTGCGAAAAAAAAAAAGCAGGAAAAGGGGATAGATAGGGCAGGGAGATTAGAGAGGAACATCTCACTGAGAAAATGGTGTTTGAGCAAAGATTAGAGTAAAGTAAGGAGCCAGCCATGTGGGAGAAGAAGATTCCAGGAAGAAAGATTAGTAAGTGCAAAGATCATAATGTGTTATGTGCATGCTGTGGCCAGAATGACTTAGTATAGACTAACTAAGGAACAAAGTGGTAGAGATGAAATCAGAGACGGAAGGCAAGGAGGGTGAGGATGCTAGGTCATTCAGTGAGTTTGGGATTTATTCCGAGATGGGAACCATTGGAGGTGTTAAGCAGAGAAGCAAAAGATCATTGTAACTGCTATGTTAAGAACAGAGTGTAGGAAGCCAAGGACAGATGATGGGGAATCAGTGTGGACTCTACTACAATAACACAGGTGGTGAGTGGCTACCACCATGCTAGTGAGAGGAGGTCAGGGTGTGCATGCACTTTTAGGGTAGTTGCCAGTTTGTATCAGAATATGAAAGGAAAGGAGGAATCGATAACAATATCAGTGTATTTTGGCCTGAGAAAGTGGAAAGATAGAATTGCCATCAATTAAAATGCCTGAGAATTTGAAAGCAGGATTTGCAAGGTAAACCAGGAATTCCACTTTGAAGATGTTAAGTATGAAATATCAAATATACATCCAAGTAGAAGTGCCAGGAAAGCTGGACATGCAAAATAGGTTCAGACTTGAGATGCAAATTTGGGCCCTGTCAGTGTATGAACTTACAACATAATAACAAGATCCACTAAGATCCCCAAGGGTGAGAAAGAGGCTAGGGAAGAGAAAAGGTCCAAGGGCTTAGCCTGGGATCCCTAACATTAGGAGCCATGGATTAAGAAGGAACCAACAAAGAAGCAAAGAACCCTTGATGCAAGAGGAAACTACCTGAGTGTGGTCGTCTAGAAGTCATAGGAAGAAAGAATTGCAAGGAGCGAACTCTGTCAAATGCTGCTGATAGCTCAAGAAAATGAGTAGTGAAACCACCCGTTGCGTTTAGCAGCACAACACTTGTTGGTAAACTTGACAAGAACTGTTTTGGTGGAGAGGAAGGAAGCAAGACCCTGACTGAAGTGAGCTTAACAGAAAATGGAAGGAGAAAAATTGGAGAATCAATTAAGACAACTCTTTCAAGGAATTTTTCTGTGAGGAAGAGCAGATAAGTAGAGTAATGGCAAGAGTAAGAAAGAAACCAAGAGAAATACTTTTAAGAATGGAGAAATGGCAGCTATGCTGCTATTCCTGTGTGCTGCTGAGAATGATCTAGGAGAAAGTGGGAAAATGGTGGCCAAAAAGGGCAGAATTGCTGGAGTAAGGTCTGTGTGAGCTAGAAGGAACAGCATGTAAGGCACAAGCAGGGTGGTGTAGACCTCAGATAGCAGCATGGCCTTAGGAACAAGAGGGAAAGCAGAACATATGGGTGCAGATGAAGGCAGGTGGGGAGGTGTGACGGTGAACTCATATGGAAGTTCTCTTCTGATGATTCTGTTTTCGCACTGACTAGAAAGTAAAATGATCAGCTGAGAAGATTGAGAAAGGAGATGATAGAGATTTAAGGAGTAAGCAGAAGGCATTAAGTAGCCACCCTGCATTGGCAGGCAACAGCAAGGATCCCCCTGAGGTTTCCAGGAGAAAATGGGAGTGAACAGTTGAAGGTTTATTGTGTGCAGGCATTATGCTGACAGTCTGTCATGCCTTACCTTGCTTAGCCCTGATAAAACACTGAAAGTTGAGTCTTGTCCCAAGATAATACCAAGGTGAGCAGATAATATCCGAGATGAGAAAACCGGGGCTAACTGATTCTCTTGATCACGGTTTGGGGGTCAGCAATTGGCAAAGGTAGAATCCAAGTTCATATCTCACTTCAAACTGCTTTCTTTTACATAATCTATAAAATACAGATACCATCTCTGACTTCTTGTAACTTAAATAGTAAAATTAAAAATAGGACACATACATGTCCTAGTGTAAGAATGCATTGAGTAAACAAGACACAGAAAAACAGCTCTGGCAGTGGAGGAAGAAAAGGTAACTTGCTGTAGGAGAGTCAGAACAAAAGGGTTGAGAACAGCATCAGGCCATGCCAGAGTGATCTCTAAATTGAGATTCATGGGCATCCAAAGTAAAGCTATGACATAAATATTTGTTAAATGACTATTTGAATAAGTGAGAATGAGACTATTGCTTCAGTTTCTCGCTCACTTTTATTGATATGTATCAATATAAAATTTAATTGTTTTTGTTTCATATTATATTATCTGAGGAAGGACCTCTTAATGGAATGATGTCTACTTATAGGCTTGATGCTTCATTGGTAGTAGCACTTGTAATTAGTGTATGCAGAGAATGTTAACACTCCCATTATTTAAACTTTGATTTGCACCAATGTTATTTGTGCTGCTACTGAAACACAAATTATCTATTTCAGTGTGCCTTCTTGCTTGGAATCCAACTGAATGTGGATTGGAAAGAAAGCATTTGAACAGCAGCAAGTACGGGTTCAATATGAATGAAATGATTTCATAAGCTATTTCTTCCTATTTGCACTTATTTTGAAGTGAAACAAAGAAAGTTTGCTTGATGGTAAAGCTGGGAGCCCGGTTTCACTGCCACCTGCTTTTCAAGGAGTCTTTGAAGCCTCACCTGTGATGAGCCTGGAGCCAGGCTGTAGCTGTAATCAATTACATAGCTCTGAAAGTGTCACTGTTTTAAGGAAGCACTAAAATGAACTGTCCTTCTATGTAGACTCTTCTTTTTGTAATTCTCATGCTTACTGTTACCATGTACTTTTGGCTATAGTGTGGTTATAATTCCCTGTGGTTAGTATGGGCATACCTTTGTTGAGAAGTCTTATTTTAATAGTAGATTCCTTTTCAGATATGGTCAAACATTTCACTTCTATTTCCACTTGGTTTGCATTTTTCTCATGATATATTGCTTTTGGTTATTGGGTATTTGGCAAAGTGTATTGGCTTATTTGTTGCATTTCCATAATCACTCAGTAATTATAATTTGTACAATTTTTTAAGTTATGAAAGTCAAATTTTAATTCTAACATTTTTGTATGCAATCAAGCTGTAGATATTTCCTTGGCAGTTTTGTCAGAAGCTCTAGTTGCTTGTAAAATGTCACTTGATAATATGTACATTAGTTATTCAAATAAATTTTATCTTAAAAAACACTTGCCTTACATAATTTTTATTTGTGCATTCAATGAACTATTGAATACAGACATAGTCAGGGTTTTTAGAGTTCATGATTTAACATTTATGCATTCTAGATCCCACCTCAACATCATTTTGTCCAAAGTCAATCTACAAACTCAATTCCTTCATCCTCAAGACTTTCTCTTATATTTGTCCAGCTAACACTTTTTCACAACCCTTCATCACATTCTTCCTCTCTGGCCACACTCTAAATCCGGTTGTCAATTTTCTCTGTTCCAGTATTAAAACTACTGAGGAAATAAAACCTTGCTTCCTGACTACCAAAAATTTACTCTCCCCTTCTCCTCCCAGACCATGTCTGCCATGTGTATGTTTTTTTTTTAATTGAGGTAAAAAGTATAAAACATAAAAATTTCTATCTAAACCCTTTTTAAGTGTACAGTTCCGAAGTGTTGAAGTACATTTACATCATTGTGAAAAAGATCTCTAGACCTTTTCCATCTTAAAAAATTAAATGCTATTCCTATTACACAATAACTCCACATTGCCCCTTCCCTCCAGTCCCTGGCAACCATGATTTTACTTTCTGTTACTATGAATTTAACTACTTTAGCTACTTCATGTTGGTGGAATCATACAGTATTTGCATTTTGTAACAAATTTGTTTTACTTAGCATAGCGTCTGAAAGGTACATCCCTATTGTAACATGTTTCAGATTTCTTTCTTTTTCAGGCTCAATTGTATTTCATTGCACATACATACATTTTGTTTATGTATTTATAAGTTGGTGAACATTTGGCTTGCTTTTACCTTGTAGCTGTTGTAAATAATATTGCTGCAAACACAGGTGTGCAAATGTCTCTTTAAGATATTGCTTTCAATTCTTTTGGATATATACCCAGAAGTGGGATGCAGTTCAGCATCTTTTATTCATTCCTATTTTCATTTTCATTTCTCTATATTATCTGTTAATGCACCTCAGGCCAGCTACTGTAATCTACCATCATCTCTATTAATCTTTTCTTAACAAATGGTGGAAACATCACAGGTAACTCTCAACTTTCTCTTCCTCCACCTCCAAGCTTATCTATATCCACATGTCATTTCCACCAACCACTTTGCACTGATTATACTCTTCTCTACCATCCCTTTCTCTTCCTTCCAGGACATTGCTCCATTAGTTATAGCCTCTCTCATCACTGGCTCCTTTCCACCTGCAAACCTGCTCAAGCTAATACTCATTCATGTGCAAATGACAAAAATCTACCTTACACTGGTTTGGACCAAAATGGAATTTTATTGTATCACATGACAGAAAAGATCATGGGTGCACTGGCTTCAGTCAAAACAGGAATTAAATATTCAAACCACGTCCTCAGGAATCTGTTCCATCCTCTGTTTCTGCTTTTCTGTACTGGCCTCAGTCTGTGGTTGACACTCCCTGAAAACTGGAAAGATATTTGCTGACAATGGCAAGCACACATCTCATCAGCTTAGGATTCCAGCAAAAAGCTTTTTCTGTCCAATAACTTCTTCAAAATTCCCTTCATTACCTCTGATTGGTCCAAACACAGGTCATATGCCCCCAACTAAACCACTTACTAGGGCCAGGGCAATGAAATACCAGATGACAATGTCTGAGCTGCCTGCCCAGGCTTGGAGCTGGGGTAGGATTGATCAACTTCAGTGGTTCTCAAATGGGGTGACCAAGTTCTCCCTGAGGACACTGGCAATGTCTGTAGACATTTTTGGTTGTTAGAGCTGGAGGAGGGGAGTGTTTTGACATCTAATGGGTAGAGGCCAGAGATACTGCTAAACATCCCAAAGTGCATAGGGCAGCCTCCCACAACAAAGAATAAGCTGTTTCAACATGTCAATAGAATCAGGGTAGAGAAACCATGGTCTGTGTGAACCACATGGAAATAAGTGAAAGAGGGAATTTCCTGAAGGAATAATCAGGGGACCAAACTCACATGAAAGGGCCCACTTTAAGCAGCCCAGCTGAAAATAAATCCTCCTCAAACCATCCGTGTTTTTTTCTTAAGCTATCCCCCTACTCTTTACCATGAAATTATCTGAAAAAGTGGTTAACCTTACCTTCTCTGATCATTTCACTTATTCACTCAACAAATAATGGTATACATCTTTCGCGGTGCTAAGCAATGTTTTAGGTGATGGGATACAGCAGTGATAGAATGAAAGTCCTCACGTAGCTTTCATTCTACTGAGGAGAGACAGACAATTGAGCAGATTGCCAAATTAAAATTGAACAAAAATATAAATAGAATATTTATAATTATATAAAGCAGTGAAAGAGGAAAGAAAGTTCAATGGATATACAATTGTTAACAGTGGCCAAGGAAGGCTTTGTAGATGGAGTCACATGTGAGCAAAAGAACCCATGATGAGGGAGCCATGCAGACACTATCTGGCCAGATAGTGTTCCATGCAAAAGGAACATTACAAGGAAAACAAAGAACTGTGCCTGCAACTTTTGGAAAAATAACACATTCCTATATTTATGGCAAAATCTATTAGAAAAGGAAAAATAGTGTGCTGAAGAGAGAGGAGAATTCCTGGAGCCATGTTTTTGAGCAAGTAAAAGCAGATTAACTGTCCTGCAGTAGTAGAGATGGAGAAGGTAGCTTGAGACAGTGAAGTGAAAAGCAGAACCATAGGTCTTTAGCTGAAGCGAGGAGAGAAATTTGTGGAAATTTGTTTTGATTGCTTCTATTTTCTCTAGAGAAAAGCAGAAAAACTATAAACAGATTAAGAATGAAGTAGAGATTTCTACATTCAACATCAATTAAAAAATATAAAATTGTCACTTAGTAGAATGACATAGTAAATGGACTAGGCAAATACAATAGGAATACCTGTCATCATTACAATGGTCCATTTGAAATGAGTTGTCTTTAACGTAAGAGTAGTCATCATGGATACATGTTTTTCTCCAGCCATATTCTGTTTCTTGGGAACAGAGGCAAAATTATGGAGAATTGACTCTACCCAGGATTATTGTTTGTCTAAAGCATATCGTAAGTGACAGAAGGGCAATGGAGCTGAGGTTGCATGCAAGATAGTGATTACAATGATGGACCATGGACCTTAACCTGGTAAGGCTGAAAGTGAGGACACCAAGAGGGTTTGAGGCTGAATGGTGGTGATGAGATCAGTGGGTTGCAGGTACTGAGAAATAGAGAAGTGGTGGTCAGGGCAAACTAAAAGGGCAGGATTGGTGGTTGGACAGTGGGAAGATAGAAATTCTGGAAGGTCTGCAGTTATTAATGGAGACAAGTTCTAAGGTACTTCCACGGACATAAGTGGCAGAGTAGAGTGAAGGACCAGATCATTGGCAGAAGAGATCAATGCACTGAGAGGCCAGGTATTTGGAAATAGCATCACTGTGAATACTGAATCACTGGGGAGTATGAATGCCATAAAAGTGGTGAAGGTTGCTGTGAGCTAGGAGATGTCTCAGCAGAGACATCTGCTGTCTCCTCTTCAAGAAATGAGGGGAAACAGCAGATGCTAGGATATTACTGCAAAAGAGGTGGTAATGAGTGCTGGATTCTGACAGCATGTGAGGTAAGCCTAGGGAGTTGAAGCTTCTATTCCCTTTTCACCAGCCTACTGGGATGTTGCTGCTTCTTCTATTGCTCTACTGAGAATAACTTGAAAGGATGATAACAGATCCTTGAAAATATGGCATTAAATGTATTAAAAAAGAGGTGCAAAGAGTGATACAATCAAATTTGATAAATATTTTTTCCCATTTTTTATTTTATTTTTTAAATCAGTATTTTTTAATTGTTGATATTGTACAGTTTTCTGTCTTTTACCCCGCCCCAGCCCACCACCCCAGCCCTCCCCACCTTCCTCCCATTTCCACCCCCCATAGTTTTTGTCCATGAGTCCTTTATTTTTTGAAGTAGAGTCTTGAAAGAAAGATGAATGGAAACTAATGCAAAATAAAAAACACACCTTGCATTTGCGACACTGTCCTTTCTCATCTGTTGAGGGTCAGAGCTTAGACTTGAGTAAAAGATCCAAATGAAGTAAGACCATGACCTGGAATCTTGTGAGCTAAGGCTATGCATGCTGAATGATGTAGGTTTGCTGGACTGTGGGTGTCCATTTGTGAAGTTTCACTCAGTGTAGTTTTCCATCATGAGTGTCTTTGCTCCACCATGAGTCTTAGCTATGCATTGAGAACAAAAGAGCTAACACATTTTCTGAGATATCTGCTACTGTATCTCTTCAAGTTCCTTCCTACCCCCTCTATACAGTACTTCACGTTTGGAATTCCTCTACTCTCCACACAGCTCATTCCAACCCTTGCTTTAGGAACAGCTGACTTTTGCTCCTACTAATGTTGAAATCTGGGGTTCTAGTCTCAGAGACTAAAGTCCTCTAAAAGTTCGTGGTTAGGGCTTATTCTATATAACTGGTTTCCTTTGTAATCCATGTACTTTATTTTGTGCACTTAAAAATAATTCTGAGAAGGAATCCATAGGACTGACCAACAGGAAAAGAGATCCATAATACACAAAACTGTTAAATATTTGCTTTCCAAAAAGCCTCTTATTGGGCCATTCTGGGAGTCCAGCTTCATAATCAACAAAACTACCGATATTCCCAACTTTTTCCTAGAACATTCCCATATCCCCTGGACCTCAGTAAACTCCATCTGTTCCATATCCAAGGCTTTATCAGTTAAAAAAAAAACTGAAAACCTTTTTATGCTTTTTTTTGATCCAGTAACACACACTCTTTCTCTCTTTCATATTTGTCTCCTGTTGCTGCAGTAACATGTTACCTTGTAGGTACAAATGACACAGATTTATTCTTTTACAGTTCTTTTCAGAAGTCTGAAAAGAGTCTGATAGGGCTAAAATCACAGTATTAGCATGACTGGTGCCTTCTGAAAGCTCCAGGGGAGAATTCCTGACTTGCTTTTTCCAGCTTCTAGAGGGGACTGTCATTCCTTGGTTTATGGCAGCATCATTCTAATCTCTGCTTTGGTCATCACCTTCTCCCACTATGATCTACCTACTGCCTTCCTCTGACCAGGACCTGGTGATTATATTACTGTCCCCACCCCACTCCCCGACTAGATAATCCAGGGCAATTTCCCCATCTCAAGATTTATAGAACCTCTCATTACATAAGGTAACATATTCACAGGCTCTATGGATTGGGTCATAGACATCCGTAGGGAGCCATTATTCGGGCTCCCACACACTCCAACATCTCCCATCTTTGAACTCTTCACCACACACCCCAAATATGACCCACCCCCATATTTTAAAAAATTTTAATAAACTGTAAAACCATTAATTTAGAGTCCTGGAGCAAATTATTGTTTTATTTTTCTTACCACTAACTTTAGGAAAAGAAGTAACCAACATCCAATGCACAAGCAAATTTTGTTCATTCCATCTCCAGTATCTTCTTCAATTGTCCACTTTATCTCTAGTCAAGACCAATATCAAATCGAAGCTGGCTGATGGCAAAGCCTCCTTGCTGGCCTCTGTGTCTATTCACCCTTGTCTTATTGCAAACCGATCTTCATAAAACAGACAGAGTTATATTTTTTAAATTCAAATCTAATTAAGTCACTCTCTTTTAAAAAACGCTTTCAATGTCTTGGCATATCTCAGTTCAACATGAAGAAATTGGTCCTTCATCCTCCCTCTACGCTGCACATGTTGTCTGCAACTGTGGCTTCAACACAGACAGCAAGCATTTCATGAGCTGACCTACCCACGCAAATTCCTGCAAAGGGCAAAAGTCGGGTAGGAGTGCAAGGCAGCTGAGTGGGGAGAAGCCCCTTCCTTTGGAACTGCCCGTTCAGGCAGGCGGAACACATCAAGGAACTAGATTGTGTTTCTGTGTACGGGTGCCTAATCTAAGGTGGTCTCTGGGAGGCGAACTCGCTAGAAACAGTGCAAATTGTGAGTAAACAAGTCATCGCCCATTAAGGGGAAGCTGTGGTCAAAAGTTTTTTGTCCCGGAACCCCAACAGCGCTCCCCAGACCCTGAGGGCACAGCCCAGACTGTGTCTCTGTCCTCTGAGCTGAGCTTTCCCATGACTTGGATTTTCTTCCAGATTGCATCGGGTTCCTAGAGGTGCTTGGGGAAGATGGGGACCTCCTCTACGAAGAGCCAGGAGCCTCTTCGGCCGCCGGCGCCCCTTCTCTCCCGCTCCGGAGGAGCCCTCCTGGCGGTTTTGGTACTGCTCGCGCTGCCTGCAGCCTGGGGTGAGACGCGGCGGGCTTGGGGAGCTGACCCAGCAGGCAAGGCAAACGCTGGTTGCGCGGATCCTGGGGTTTCGTTTTCAGGGGGCTAAGCCTGCGAGAAGGCGAGGGCAAGGGAGTTCGGAGCTCTGGCATGCCCTCTGTGTAGCCAGACCCTCCTTGCCCCTGGGTAGAGGTCGAGTTCCCTTCTGCAGGTTCTTATGTGGTCCCCAGAGCAGAGGAGAGCGCAGATGTTAAAGTGTGCCAAGCGAAATTCCTAGTCTTCCTGTAGCAAGAGAGGCTGGCTGTGTTAGAACCTGTCGCTTATCCTAGTGAAAGAAACAGGTCTGGAAGGCTGACCAGCTTGGGTGCTAATCCTTAAAACTTCTTAGCTGTGAGGAAAGTTACTACCCCTGCCTGCTTCTGTTTGCTCATCTGTAGAATGGGAACACTGATATCCCTACCTCGTGGTGTTGCTAACAAAATGGCATGAAGCATGCCAAGGGTCTAACACAATGCCTGTCAGTTAGTTTCTATTCCCCAACCTAATGGTGCTCTGCGTGCACTTTGTGCATGAGGGTGTTTGAACACGCAGTCCCGGGAGGTGCAGTTTTCACGTGAAACTCCTGCATTGGGCTATATTCAGCCCACTCACACCCGCCCCCCCCCCGCCTCCATCATTAATGTGAACTTACTGAGTGCCTACTTTAAGACATATCCCTTGTAGGGCACTTGGTGTTAGAAGATCTGTGGAAGCCCCAGAACCCTCAGAGTGCAGGTAGTCTCAGGTAGAAGGAACTGTAGAGTGATTTACTAAACGTCTGTTTTTACCCATGTGCTCAGTACAAAGTAAAGCCTGTAATAACTATGATGGAAATTTTGAGGCCACACCTTTCCTTCTTTCCTTTTAACTTCAGACAGGTAAACAACTTCGATGAGAACCCTTTTCTTATGTTTGGCTTTCCCAGGAGACTTCTTAGTTGCTTGGATTCATTGGCCAACATCTCAGTTAAGGACAGTCTTGATTCTTTTTGTCCTGCTTCTTCTTGACAGCTGGGTTTGCTCTTGTTTGTTTCTAGACACTTTACATTCATTATTTCTCTTCTAAGAAAGGGGGAAAATAAGTTTTTGTAAAAGTTGGTATTACTCTTTTATCTCCTTCGACATGGAAATCATCCCAAGTAAGTTAAGTGATCTGTTGCCAGTGCGTAGAAATCGTTGTGGACATTATGAGTATCTGACTCCCTTCTTACTGGAATGTTCTTATAGTTTGCCTATGTTTACTACGTTATTGTGATAGAAAAATACCAGACACTATGAAGTGCAAAAACAGTATTTACTAGGGTTATCACAATAACCTTCTAATGTGGAACAACCTAAACTAAACTAACTAGTGATTTACTTGCCAAAGTAATTTAAATAAAATGCTGGGGGAATGCTGGCAATATCTGAGCACTTCAGATTGAAAAGTAGCATGGGAAAGCTCTGCTTCCAAGGTGGATGCATATAGACCTAGGGGTTGGGGTTTTATGAAATCTCTGTGATTAGGACACCAGGATTCATGGGTCTTGGATCCATTAAGTCAATTAGTTTTAATTAATTGATTAAGTCAGTTAATCCCTAATTTTAAGTGTCCATGAATATAAAATGAATGTTATCAACACGGGGTCATTTGAGAGGGCTATTGCAAAAATCCCAACAGGAAGTATATGTGACAGTGTTTCGTGACCTGAAAATTCCCAAGCAGGTCCTGACTAGGAAGTCACAAAAGAGAATCTAAAGGTCACAGGATGACTGCAATGGAGACATCTCAGCTCCAATGATCAGAGAAAGCTGAATGGAAGCAGCATGGCTTAAGCAGCACTTTAGAAGTTAATCTAAAGAACAGTTGCACAGGATAATTCACAGAGATATTTGATAAAGTTCACCCCACTAATGAAGCGGTACTAGGATACTGTTTAATATAAGGCAGTCTCTGTCGCCCTCTCCTGGTCCTTAGGTCAGATTTCACTGGTCCCGTTGCTGCAGAGAGGCAAGGTAGAAAGAAAGGTGGGGGTGGGGAGGGCAGTTTGCTCTCCGTGTTTTCCGATGTATTTCAGTTTACCTATGCTCAGATGAGAAGTTTTGTGCCTTCTGTTCCCTGGTTATATCTACTGTAACCTTCATGATTGAACAAGTAACTTCCTAATTTTCTTTAATAAAATCACTGAGTGAAATAATTCTAATACTCAAGCAAACAAGAAAATGGCAAACCTGACAACCACTCCTACACGCACAGAACACAGACACACGTACAAGGTCTCTGTCAGAGGCATTATGAGGAAATAACACTGTCAATCTCATCACAAGTTAAGCAAAACTTGACAGAAACAGAAATGTAGACAATATCAAGGAACTACTTGAAATATAGCTTTATATCCATCATTTTTAACAGAGAAGCACACTGTAACTTTATAGCCACCATTTTTAACAGAAAAATTCACTGTAACTGTATTTTGTCCCTTTAGATGTTAGTGAATGATCATATTAAATTATTATTAGCAAAGTATTTATAATGTTTATTTCATTTGTATCCTGTTTCTTTAAATCTCAGTTTATATGTAATATATTAGTACACACATATGTTATAAGTATACAATATCAAATATAAATATTTAATTATAGCATTAACTAATGTGCATAATATAACATAAAATTATATTTGTTATATGACATGTTTATATACATGAATTATGTTATATTTATAATCTATAACATATAATTACATTATACATTATAACTATGTCATTATATATAACTTTATTAAGCTATACTATATATTACAATATATACTATGAGTTATAGTTTGTATATATTGTTTATATACATAACATGTAATACTATATGTTATAGTACATAATATTAATCTATTTAATATATAATATATACCATATGCCACATTATATATTATAAATTAATGTTATATAATATACATATTATATTACATATATTTGTAATATTCCAAGTGTAATATAATATGTTTATTTTATATAATATATACTTATACGTAAGCATGAAGTTTATAAATATTTGACAGTACATGATTTTTTTTCCCTTGAACTGATAGGGTTGCTTAACCCAAACACTTGCAGGTCCCTTCAATAAAGAAGACAATATGTAGACTGGGGAGCAGAGTGTAGTCTAGGTTGGCAGCTCATGCTTAAACAGACATGGAAGTAATCATGAATAAGTTGAGCCTGTAACAAAAATAAATCAACCTGCCTTGAATGGAGGGTTTGAATCAGAAGAATTTGAGAATGGACTGTGTCATCCAAGACAAAAAAAAAAAAAACTACAATGACAAAATATGCCTGCTGGAATGGCTAAAGTTTTTAAAACCAACCATACCGAGTGTTTGAAATAAGGTGAAGTAATCAGACTGTCACATTCTGCTCACTGGTAAAAAGATATAACCACTTTGGAAAACGGTTTGGCCATTTCTGAAGACATCAAAAACACATTATCATATGACTAAAGCCTTTTACTTGTAGGTATTTACTCATATACATATTCATGAAAGCTTCCGAGATCACTGGTCACTGATTCTCCAGTGCTTTCCCAGCAAAATTGGCTTATTCCAAACTAGTTCTGCACACATCACTAAATAAACTCTTGGAAGCAAAGTGAGCCTACCTTTTCAGAATATTCAAATCTACCTGTTTATGTTTTCTTTTCCTATGAAAAATAACTATGCCATTATTTTTCAAGTGCCTTCTATATGTGAGGTACTACTAAATGCTTTGCGTTTTGCCTCTCCCTACAAACCTACCAGGTAAATATTATCCGCAGCTTTCTGAAGATGAAAATGAGCTCAATGAGATTAAACAGCAGGTCAAAGACTTCAGAGCTAGGCTAATTCAAGTTCAAGGCTAGGTCTCTATGAATTCAAAGTTTTTAACACCATATGCCATTATCTTTTGTTTTAATTTCTTATTGCTGCTGTAACAAACCACCACAGACTTAATGCCTTAAAGCTGCAATTTTCAACCAGGGTGCCACAAGAGGCACACCAGTGTGCCGCAGGAATTTTTATAACATGCAATATCTGACTATTTAGTCAGGGGCATTGACCTTTTTTCCCTTACATTGTCAAATTTCAAAAAAAAAATGACAACAGCCAACACAACAATAGAGGTGTTGTGTGAATGAATGAAAATTATACCCATTTTTTGTCATATTGGCCCAAAAACTTGGGGGTGTGCCACAGAATTTTAGTAATTAGTTTATGTGTGCCATGAGATGAAAAAGGTTGAAAATCGCTGGCTTAAAGCAACAGAAATATATTCTCTTACAGTTCAGGGTGTCAAATCTAAAATGAGTCCACAGGACTCTGTTCCTTCTGGAGGCTCCAGGACAGAGTAGGTTTCCTTGCTCTTTCTATCTTCCAGAGTCTGCCTATATAGCCTTTGGGCTTGTGGTCCCTTTCTCTACCTTCAAAACTAGCAATGCAGCATCCTCAAATCTCTTTCTTTCACCTCATTTGACCCTTTGCATCTCTCTTATAAACACCTTTGAGATTATATTTAAGGTTCACACAGGCAATCCAGGATGATCTTCCCATCTCAAGATTCTTAATCACATTTGCAAAGTTCTATTGCTATGTTATGTAACATTCACAGGCTCCAGGGTTCAGGGTGTGGATGTGTTTCAGAGCTCATCATTTGGCCTGCCACACATTTCTACATAGATTTTCAAAATCTTAGTTGAGCTTGCTGAGGGAATCCATTACCATTAGGGTCCAGCTTGGTAGCAAATGGTTATAGCCCAACAACCTGCAGTGTGTACATTGAGCATAACTAGGGAGAGTTAAAATATGTGTAGCATTTCAATATATGATAATGATAGAACAAATGACAGGAAGGAAGTAAAGGAGTTAGCATTTTCAATGCTTCTTGCATTATTGGGGAAATAATGGTTAATTACATGTTAATATGGTAAGAATGCATGTTCTCTTTATAGGAACAATAAAAAGAACGTGTAACTAATAACATGATAAAAATAACACTATAATAATAACTCTAATTGATAGTCACAAAGAAGGCAAAATAGAAAAGAATTAAAGTGTACAGATAAAAAGCAAGTAGTAAGATGGCAGCTCTAATCCCAAGTATGTTGCCAGTTATATTAAATATAAACAGATAACTTCCCTTTAAACCCATAGATTGTCATACTGCTGCATCTCCCAAACTGAGGTACCCTGGGAACTTCCATGAACTCACAGAGGACCTATGGGATATTTTAAGTTTTCAATGGAACCACAGCAATAGTCAGTATCTCTCTGATACTGTGTAAACCACTAGCTCAGTGTTCTTCTGGCAGTAGGTTCTTCTTGATGACATCAGATCTTTGCAAAGCTGTGTTTTCAGCAGTGGTTGTGAAAAAGTAGAAGTACCAAATAAAGATTATATGGAAAGGGAAGTAAAGTGGCAGTTTACAATTTCATACCAAGGTTTGAGAATCTGAGCAGTATGGAACATCCCATTATAAAATTGTGGTGGGAACAAGACTTATTAAGTTGTTTGGACCTAATTATCTAACAAAGGAACTGTTAAGTGTTTCTTTTTTGGCTAGGAATGACATGAAAAAATTACTGAGACCCTAAGAGTGCTGTGAGCTGAGTGAATTTGGGAACCTCTATCATAATGCGTAAAAATAAAAACTATGTGGTACATACAAAAGAAACAGTATCCATGTTCAGAGACAGAATGGATGAATATATAAGGATGGAAAACATGCCATGCAAAAACAAATCAAAGAAAGTTGATTTTTTAAAAAGACTTTATTTATTCATTTAGAGAGAGCGAAAGGGAGGGAGAAAGAGAGGGAAAGAAACATCAGTGTGTGGTTGCCTCTCACATGGCCCCCGACTGGGGACGTGGCCTGCAACCCAGGCATGTGCCCTGACTGGGAATCAAACTGGCCACCCTTTGGTTCACAGCCTGAGCTCAATCTACTGAGCTACACCAGCCAGGGTGAAAGCTGATTTTTTTTTTTAATTTATTTTTTATTGTTCCCGCGTTTTCTTCCTTTCCCCAACTCCACCCAATTCCACCCTTTCCTGTTCCCCAAAGAAAGCTGTTATGACAAATGAGGAATTATGACAGTCTTTGTCTTTAAATTATCATGTGTGTTTATATTTAAAATATTGGTGATATACTGAGGATTAAATCTAAAATATTATTTCTTTTCTAATTGTCTTACAAATAAAGTAGACAAAGTAGAATTGGAGGCAAAATTCATTATTACACATAGTCTGCCACAAAATATAATAAAAATAAAATAAAAATAGAATTAGAAAAAGAAATAAGACAAATATACAATAAGATGGAATACTTTAACACAACTATTTTAGCATCTCGAATAATAAGCAGACCACCCCCACCCCAAATCACTAAGTATCTAGAAGGTTTGGGCAAATATGATTAACTATTGATTTGGCCTCACTGACATGCCCAAAACACTATACCCACTATCATAGACACACCTTTTTTACAAACATGTATGATACGTTACATCAGTTGACCAGATGCTGAGACATATAAGCGTCAATCAATTTCAAAACTCTATAATAAATCTACAGCTAAAAACTGCCTCAACCTTGACTGGCATGGCTTAGTTGTTTGAGCGCATGTCCCTCAAAGCAAAGGGTTGCCAGTTTGATCCCCAGTAAGGGCACATGCTTGGGTTGCAGACCCAGTCCTTGGTTGGGGCATATGTGAGGGTGACCGATTGAAGTTTCTCTTTCACATCAATGTTTCCCCACCTCTCTTTCTCCATCCCTTCCACTTTCTCTAAAAACAAAACATAAATAAATAAAATCTTGAAAATGTCCAAGATTGTTGGTAAATTACACAAAAACATTGCTAAATAAGCCATGGATCAAGAAGAAATCACAGCGGCCATTTTCAAATATCTTGAACTGATAAAACTGAAAATATGCAGTTCTACATTGGAAACCTATCCTCAGAATAAAATAAAAACTTGAACACATATTTTAGAAATTATGAAAAGCTGAAAATAAAAGAAGTCTAAGTTACTATCTTGAATTTATTTTTTATAAAGCTCAAGAAATAAACTCAAGAAAATACCAGTAAAGATGAAATAAAGAAAAGAGCAAATTGATAAATCCAAAAGTTGATTATTTAAATGCTAATAAAATTAAACGATCAGTCTCAATCTACCCTCCATTATTTGAATTAATTAATACAGTGTGTAGGGAGAAACAGAAGATTAAACAAAATAGAAGAGAACATATTTCTAAAATTTCTGATGTAAAATGATACTTTTCTAACAAATATTTCTTCCTGATTATATGTTGTTTAACTCTAAGTGGTGTTTTATTATTTTAATTTAAACTTTTTAGGTCTTAAGGGGAAGTAATTTAGTCTAATATTTAATTCAAGATATGCATTACAAAATATATGTCCTCATAATGTATAGCTTTAGCTTTAGTTCTTGAGCTTTGTATACAAAACCTATGCTGAATTTTTCTTTGCTGAAGTAATGGGCTTGGCAACATCATTAACAGTCATGACTGCTATTGAAGCCTGGAGAAGAGGCTTACAATCCCATCAGTTCTGGATGGATGGTCCGCTGAAAGTGAGGATGGATGGTGAAATGCATGAGTTTTTCTTATTACACAGGAGGATGGAATAGATGAAGCCAGAGCCTAGGACTTCCTGACTGACTAAAATGTGAAGCTACAAATTAATTTTCCCTTTCTGAAGGGGAAATTAATGTGAAAGAACAGATAGATTAGATATATAGACACTGATGAAATACATTATAGATAGATAGGGATATGGATATAGAAATACATATCTTAATTGCCTTCAAAATAGCATGGACTTTTAAAAGATCCTCACCCAAGGATATGTTTATTGATTTGAGAGAGAAGGAGAGAGAGGCATCAATGTGAGAGAGAAAAATCGATGGGTTACCTCCCATATGGGCCCTCACTAGGGATCGAACCCACAACCTAGGTAAGTGCCCTATCCGGGCATGGAACGTGCAAACTTCTGGTGTATGGGAAGACACTCTAACCAATTGAGCCACACAGGGCCAGCATGGACTTTTTAAATGGGTAGGTATCGATTTAGAAAGCTCATTTCTAAAGTTACTGCTAAGGGAAGCAATTCTTTCACCATTATTAAAGTGTTGATTTTCTTCTTTGATCATATCTTTGAAGCATATTGGAGAAAAGATGAGGTGGAGTAGAAGTTCCTCCATTGACTTTGATGTCACTGTGATCTTGATCTTCAGGTCAATGCAAACCCCCACCTTATTTTGAAACAGCCAAGCCTACAAGGCCAGTTAATGCAGATGAGTTTCCCATTGGAACATCTTTGCAGTATGAATGCCGCCCTGGTTTCCAGAAGAGAAGTTTCTTTATCACCTGCCTAGAAAACCTGGTCTGGTCAAAACCCAGTCAAAACTGTTTACGTAAGTAACTCCGGACTGAGAGCTCCTCTGTATCAGTTAAACACCCGTAAGATCTATGCAGTTGTTCAAATTTTGGAACTAAGGCACCTATGACTTGATTAATTTGCCTAGTAGTAGCAGATGTGAGCATTATTCCTGTAGGTCATAGCTTCCTACTGCTTTGAGTGCCTGGTACCTTCATTACAAGTTCATTGCTTGAGAAGCTATCATTATAAGGCACAATTGAGGAAAAAATCTCTATTTAATAGGATCTGCCATTTTGCAACTGAAATGAATGGGAAGAAAAGAAAAGTGCAGACAGGGACAAAAGCCCTGAAGCTGAGACCTTTACACTGGTTGAGTTACAGAGTAAACAAAGTTTACATTTTGGGGGGAGGCACTGGTGGGAAGAGACAGAACTGGAAGGAGGTGCTTTTTGAAAGTGGCAGTCTTGTGAAATTGCCCAATGTGGTAAAATCTCTGGAACCACAAATGTTCTTCAGTAAGCTACAGCCAAATTGGGTCTTTATGTACAAAGAGAAGTTCAGAGTATTTTACACCCAGTCCCAAAATTCTTCTTCTTTCCCATAGGTAAATCATGTGGATCTCCCCAAGAACCCATAAATGGCAAAATGGAAATAACTGGAGGCACCCAGTTTGGATCAATTATTAATTACTCTTGTAATGAAGGGTGAGTTGGCAGTAGCATTTTTGGAGAGTGACGGTTCAAAAATTATAAAACCAATCTCTAAAGAATAGTATTAGGAGAGTTAAACAAGTTGTCTGTTAAAAACATAGCAATAAGATTTGTAAGTGGAGGTGGTGGCTTCAATCCAAGCATTTAACTGCATTTAAAATGATTAAACAAATCTTTCAAAATAAGAAAAATCTGTATCCCTGCTAGAAAATTGGGGTGCAGGGGTGCGTGTTGCACATCAAAAGAATGTACTTAAAACCAAGTGAAGCATTCATTATATGGGGAGGACCAGCTCTCCAAAGAAGTAAATGAAGCAAATACCAGTCGACCCACAAATATATTCTTACCTCAAAGCATCAGGAGTGGGAGAGAGCAGATTCCGGGAAAAGTGGGAAAGAATAATTTGTTTAGGATGATGGAGCAGATGTGGGGGGTGGGCAAATCTAATTTTAAAGCACCTGTCTAGAAGTGCTCATAGTGTAAGGACTCTCTGGGGACATATTATTGGCTTATCCTTAGGGAAGACAACCGATTTAGCAAAGAAGTAGGGAGACTGCTCCACCTTATATCTTACCTTTTGCTTTGTATTTTGCTTACTAAGAATACATACAAAATAACGTAAGGGAAAAATTAAAATAGTAACAATAAAATACTTCATTGTATAAACTACTCACCATAAGAAACATTACTGGAATCTTTGTAATCTCCTGTGTGCCCTTCCCAATTCTCATTTCTCCACCTCTAGCATCTCTCCAGAAGTAACCATCATTCTGAATTTTGTGTTTGTCTTCCCTTGGTGTTTCTTTTTGATTTTCTTCCAGGCATAATTCCAATCAGTGCATTTTTACCTTTCTATAAATAGAATGATGTTTTATGTACTTCTCTGCAACTTGCTTTTTTATTTAACAGTTTCCTTCTGACACTCACCCATGTGGTTGTGGCTAATTCATTTTCACTTTGGATGGTATTCTCTTGTATGGATATACCAAACTTCTTTACTTGTTCTTGGTTGTTTGTTAGAGATCGTATTGTTTTGACTTTGTTTTATTTTGGCTATTATAAGCACTCCAGATATAAACATACTTACATGTGTCTCCTAGCACACATATGCAAAAGTTTCTCAAGGACAGTGGTTTTCAAGCTTATTACCATGATCCACAGCTATGAAATATTTTTCTTCAGCACATTGTACAAGAGGTTCTAGCCATGACAATTGGGGATGAAAAAGAAAAAAATGATATCCAGATAGGAAGGAAGAATTAAAATAATCTCTGTTAACAATTGGCATGCTTTGTTATTCAATAAAATTCAAGAAGGAAGACTCCCAAACTCTTTTTATGAGTCTAGTGTTGTTTTAGTCCTAAAACCAGGTAAAGACACAACAAAGAAGGAAGATTACAGGCCACTATCTCTGATAAAAACAGAATCTAAAATCATCAACAAAATATTGGCAATCCAGATCCAGCAATACATTAAACAAATCATACACAATCCGGCCAAGATGGAGGCGTAGGTGGACACACGGTACCTCCGCTCACAACCAAAATTAAGGACAACAAATATTTAGAAACAAGAAAACAACTAAAACTGATAGAAAATTGAACTGTACGGAAGTCCAACAACCATTCATCCAGACTGGTAAGAGGGGCGGAGTCGAGACAGGAAAGAGTGGAGGTGCAGACCCGTGAACGCAGGCAGCAGCGGCTGGCAGTTCCCAGGTGCATGGGCGGTGGCTGGCAGACCCCAGGCATGGGGTGGCAACTGTGCAGACCCAGTGAGGCCGCACAAGGCAGCTGGCTGACCAGGTAGTCCCACATTCCCGCGTGCAGACAATCCAGGTAAAGGGGAAGCAGCGGAAGGGACCGAAATCCAAAAGAGAGTGGAGCAGGCACCATTGTTCCCTCTCAGACCCTGCTCCCACATACAGTGGCACAACTCAGCGACTGGGCTGCCCCTCACTGGGGAACACCTAAGGCTCCACCCTTCACTATGTAACAGCCGAGACAAGACCAAAACCAAAACCAAACAAAACAAAAAAATGCCAAAAAATGGCTCAAACCGGAGAACCAATGAAAGCCCCAGAGCCAATACCTCTAAGCCATGAAGAGATAGCCAACCTATCAGATGTACAGTTCAAAGCCCTGGTGATCAGGATGCTCACAGAATTGGTTGATTTTGTTCACAAATTAGATGAAGAAATGCAGGCTACAATATGTGAAATGGAGGAAGACGCATGGGAAACCAATAGAGATGGGAGGAAAACCTGGACTCAAATCAATAGAGTGGACCGGAAGGAAGAAACAAACAACCAAACAAAAAACAAGGAAGAAAAAAGAATTCAAAAAAATGAGGAGAGGCTTAGGACCCCCCAGGACATTATTAAACATCCCAACATCGAATTGTAGGGGTCCCAGAAGGGGAAGAAGAAGAGCAACAAGTGGAAAACTTATTTGAACAAATAATAAAGGAGAACTTCCCCAATCTGGCAAAGGAAATAGACTACCAGGAAGTCCAGGAAGCTCAGAGAGTTTCAAAGAAGTTGGACCCAAGGAGGAACACACCAAGGCACATCATAATTACATTAGCCAAGATTCAAATGAAGGAGAGAATTCTAGAAGTAGCAAGGGATAAAGGGACAGTCACCTACAAAGGAGTTCCCATCAGACTGTCAGCTGATTTCTCAAAAGAGACCTTCCAGGCAAGAAGGGGCTGGAAAGAAATATTTTATGTCTTGAAAGAGAGGGACCTATATCCAAAATTGCTCTATCCAGAAAAGCTGTCATTTAGAATGGAAGGGCAGATAAAGTGCTTCTCAGATAAGGTCAAGTTCAAGGAGTTCATCATCACCAAGCCCTTATTCTATGAAATGTTAAAGGGACTTATCTGAGAAAAAGAAGATAAAAAATATGACAGTGAAAAGACAGCAAACTCACAGATATTAAGAACCACACCTAAAACAAAAGCAAACTAAGCAAACAACTAGAATAGGAACAGAACCACAGAAATGAAGATCATATAGAGGGTTAGCAACAGGGGAGTGGGAGGAGGAGAGGGGGGAAAAGGTACAGAGAATAAGTAGCATAGATAGTGGGTAGAAAATAGACAGGGGGAGGGCAAGAATAGTGTGGGAAATGTAAAAGCTAAAGAACTTACGACACATGGACATGAACTAAAGGGGGGGGAATGTGGGTGGGAGAGGGTGTGCAGGGTGGAGGGGAATGATGGGGGAGAAATGGGACAACTGTAATAGCATAGTCAATAAAATATATTAACAAATCATACACAATGATTAAGTGGGATTTATGTCAGGGATGCAAGGATGGTATAACATTTACAAATCAATAAGTGTAATATGTCATATAAACAAAATGAAAGACAAAAATCACATGATCATATCAATAGATGCTGAAAATGCATTTGATAAAATCCAGCACCCATTTAATGATAAAAACACTCAGCAAAGTGGTAATAGAGTGAGCATAACTCAGCATAATAAAGGCCATATATAAAAATCATATTCAATGGGCAAAAACTAAAAGTGCTTCCCTCAAGATCAGGAACTAGACAAGGATATCCACTTTCACCACTATTACTCAACATAGCATTGGAAGTTCTAGCCACAGTGATTAGACAAGAAAAGGAAACAAAAGGCATCCAAATTGAAAAGGAGGAAGTAAAACTGTCATTATTTGCAGATGACATGATAGTATACATAGAAAATCCTATAGTCTCCACCAAAAACTTACTTGACCCAATAAGTGAATTCAGCAAAGTAACAGAATACAAAGTCAATATTCAGAAATTGATGGCCCTCTTCTACACCAACAATTAATTATCAGAAACAAAAACTAAGAAAAAATCCAATTTACTATAGCAACAAATAAAATAAAGTACTTAGGAATAAATTTAACCAAGGATGTAAAAAAAGACCTGTACTTGGAAAATGATGGAACAAGAAGAAAGGTATTGAGGAAGATACAAATAAATGGAAATATATACCGTGTTCATGGACTGGAAAAATTAACATCATTAACATCATTAAAATGTTCAAACTAGCAAAGTGATCTATAGATTCTACGAAATTCTTATTAAAATAGCAATGGCATATTTCACAGATCAAGAATAAGTATTTGAAAAATTTACATAGAACCAAAAAAAAGAAAACCAAAACCTGAATAGCCTCAGCAATATAGAGAAAGAAAAACAAAGCTTAAGGGATCACAACACCTTATATTAAACTATACTACAAGGCCGCTGTAATCAAGACAGTTTGCTACTGGCATAAGAACAGACATAAAGAACAATGGAACAGAATAGAGAGCCCAGAAATAAACTCATGTCTCTATGGTCAATTAATATCTGACAAAAGGGGCATGAGCATGTATGGAGTAAAAATAGTCTCTTCAATAAGTGGTATTGGGAGAACTGGGCTGGTACTTGCAAAAAAATGAAACTACTTCCAACTTCCACCATACTAGACCACCAACTTCCACCATACACCGGAATAAGCTCAAAATGTATAAGGGACTTAAATATGACTTATGATACCATAAAAGACCTAGTGGAAAACAGGCAGTAAAATTTCAGACATCCCATGAAGCAATATTTTTGTCAATATATTTCCTAGGGCAAGGGAAATAAAGGGGAAAAAATAAACAAATGGGACTACATCAAATTGAAGTGGTTCTGCATAGCCCTGGCTGATGTGGCTCAGTGGGTTGAGTGCCTGCTTGAGAATAAAAGGTAGCCAGTCTGATTCTCAGTAAGGGCTCATGCCTGGGTTGTGGGCCAGTACCCAGTAGCGGGTGCATGAGAGGCAACCACACATTAAAGTGTCTCTCCCTCTCTTTCTCCTTCCTTTCCCCTCTCTCTAAAAATAAAATAAATAAAGTCTTTTTATTTATTTTTATTTATTTTTTATTGTTCAAGTATAGTTGTCTCAATTTTCCCCCTACCACACACCCCTGCCCCACCCTGGATCTTACCCCCCTTTGGCTATGTCCATGTGTCCATTATACATGTTCCCTGACAACCCTTCCGTTTTATTCCCCCATCATACCCCCCCACCCCTCTGATTACTGTCAAGTTTGTTCTTTATTTCAATATCTCTGGTTATATTTTGCTTGCTTGTTTGTTTTGTTGATCAATTGACTTTTAAGTGTTTTACTATGCAAAAAACTTACTAAACTGTCTTATGAGTTATGATATTTTAACTACAGAATCTTTTGGATTTTCTATAAGTATAACCATAAATTCAAACAAGAACAATTTCATTTATTTCTTTTCAGTTCTTGCTCCTTTTATTTCTTTTGTCTTGCCTTCTTGTGCTGTCTGAGACCTCCACAAAACTGATAGTGAGCAGTTTGCTCATTCTCAATCCCTAGGAGAAAGCTTTCAATGACTCAACATTAAACATGATGTTTGCTGTAGGATTTTTCTACACATCTTTTTTTGAAGTTGTAGTCTTAATTTGCTAAAATTTTTATTTTGAATACATTTTGAATTATATTAACCATATTTTCTGTATCATTAGAGATGATATGACTTTTCTCCTTCAATCTGTTACTATGATAAGTTGCATTAACAGATTAAACATATCTGTGAGGAAACCAAGTTGGTCTAAAAGTGTAATAAATATTTTCTATATATTGCTAGATTTGCTTTACAATACTTTGTTCAAAATCATTTTTTTCATGCTTATTAGTGTTATAGACCTAATAATTTCCACTTCTTATACTGTCCTTGTCTAGCTTTACAGCAAATTCGTCCTTATACAATCAGCAAAGTGTGTTTTTTTTCTAAAACAGGCTTGATCTATCAAATCTTATTTAGTATTTTTTTCTCTTAAATATATTTTATTGATTATGCTATTACAGTTGACCCATTTGTCTCATCTTCATTCCCCTCTGCCTTGCACACCCCCTCCCATCTGCATGCACCCCCTTTAGTTTATGCCCATGCGTTGTACATATAAGTTCTTTAGCTTCCACATTTCCTATACTATTCTTAACCTTCCCCCATCTATTTTGTACCTACCATTTATACTTCTAATTCACAGTACCTTTTCCCCTGTTTACCCCCTCCCCTCCCTACTGATAACCCTCCAAGTGATCTCCATTTCTGTGATTCTCTTCCTGTTGTATTGTTTGCGTAGTTTGTTTTTTTTTTTTTAGGTTCAGTTGTTGATAATTGTGAGTTTGTTGTCAGTTTACCATTCATATATTTGATTATCTTCTTTCTCTTACATGAGTCCCTTTGACATTTGATGTAATAAGGGTTTGGTGATGATGAACTCCTTTAACTTGACCTTATCTGGGAAGCATTTTATCTGTCCTTCCATTCTAAATGACAGCTCAGCTGAATAGAGTCATCTTGGATGTAGGTACTTGCCTTTCATGAATTGGAATACTTCTTTCCAACGCTTTCTTGCCTGTAAGGTTTCTTTTGAGAAATCAGCTGACAGTCTTATGGGAACTCCTTTGTAGGTAACTGTCCCCATTTCTCTTGCTGATTTTAAGGTTCTCTCTTTCTCTTTAATCTTGGGTAATAATGTAATTATGATGTGCCTTGGTGTGTTTCCTTGGGTCCAACTTCTTTGGGACTCTCTCAACTTCCTGGAAGTCTATTTTCTTTGTCAGATTCGGGAAGTTCTCCTTCATTGTATTTTCAAATTGTTGCTCTTCCTCTTCTCCTTCTGGGACCCTTTTGATTTGGATGTTGGAACATTTCAAGTTGTCTCAGAGGTTCCTAAGCCTCTCCTCATATTTTTGAATTCTTGTTTCTTCATTCTGTTCCAGTTGAATGTTTATTTCTTCCTTCTGGTCTAAACTGTTGATTTGAGTCCTGGTTTCCTTCCCATCACTATTGGTTCCCTGTTCATTTTTCTTCATTTCACTTTTCATAGCCTTCACTTTTTCCTCTATTTTGCAACCATACTCAGTCATTTCTGTGAGCATCCTGATTACCAGTATTTTGAACCAGTAGGTTGATAGGTTTGCTATCTCTTCATCGCTTAGTTGTATTTTTTCTGGAGCTTTGACCTGTTCTTTCATTTGGGCCATTTCTTTGTCTTGGCATGCCTGTTACATAGTAAGAGTTGGAGCCTTAAATATTTGCCAGGGTGGGGCAGCCTATATCACTGCATTGTGGAGCTATATGTGGGGTGGGGGCATCCAAGAGGGAACAATGCCACTTGTTCATCTCTGGGCCAGCTTTCAGTAATTTCCTCTGCTACCCACAAGCAAATAGGGCCATTCTGGTGCTGATTCCCGAGTGGGTGGGTTTGTGTACCTTCTAGGACCTTGTGGGTTTCTCCAGTAAACTTGCTGTAAGGCTGGGAATTCCCTCCACTATTGCAACCCCCACAGGTTTTATCAGTCAGAGGTTTTGAGGCTTTATGTCCCATCACTGGAACCCTGGGTTGCATCGTCTCTCTTGCTCCTTAGTTATTCTTTCTGTTTTATCAGCATGCAAATGTGGGACTACCCACTCCACCAGCTGCCAACTGCCCCAGTCCTCCAGCCACCTGCTTGTCGTGAGACCTCGCCACACCAGCTGCCTGTCTCTGCCTCTCCTACTAGTCTGGATGAATGTTTCTTCTTTAACTCCTTTGTTGTTGGACTTCCATACAGTTCTATTTTCTGCAAATTCTGGTTGTTTTTGTTTTTATTTTTTAATTTGTTGTTATCCTTCTTTTGGTTGTGAGAGGAGGCACAGTGTATCTACCTATGCCTCAATCTTGGACAAAAGTCCTTATTTAGTAATTTTTTTCAATTTCTATCTTGCATTTCTGTCTTTTTTTTTGTTTATACTGTATTCTTGAGGCTATGTAATTAGGTGCATACACATTTAACACTTGCTTATCTTCCAAGAATATTAAAAGTTTAACATTATGTAGGGTTGCTATTTCTCTCAAGCAGTGCATTTTGCATGTATCAATTTTGCGTGTAGACTTAAATTATTTGTACTTTTAATATAATCACAGTATTTTCTTTTATTATTTTCATACTTTTAATTTTTTTTTACTTTTTACCTTGCTGTGTCATTGTTTTAGGTGAGTCTGTAGTAAACAACTTATTTAGATTTTTTTAACCCAATCTGATCATCTTTCCCTTATAACTAAAGAGGTTATTTACTTTTAATGTAATTACTAATACTTAACATTAATGCCTACCATCTTATTTTGTGTTTTATATTAAACTACTTTTACTCAATGTTTTCCATACTTTTTGAACATATTTTGTAGTTGATTGGGTTTCATATTCTTATTCCATTATTTCCTTTGCTAGTTTAGAAATTATAGCCTATGTTTATATTAATTTAAAAGTTATCCTGGAAATCTTCACTTGCATACTTTACAATTCTAAAGTTAATCACAATATATTTATGACCCACCATCAATACATAGACTTAAGAAAACTTTAACAAATTTGAATTTGCAAATATATTCAATGGTACAATGACTCTATGAAACTGTATTTATTTATGCATTTGTGTAATAAATATTTATTGAGTACTTACTCTGTGCTCAGAACTGTTGTGGGGATTGGGAATATACCAGTTAACTGAAGAAAGTTCATCTCTAATGAAGCTAGTGGGGAGAATAGACACTAAATAAATAAATAATAGTATAATATGAGAGTGATAACTGCAACAAAGGGAAATATATAGTCTGGGGAAATAGAGAGCCACAGGGGACATAGAGAAGTCAGAGAAGGCAACACTGAGTTAGTAAAATTTGGAAACTTGAACAGAGTGAGAGACTGAGCCATATGGGGAAGTTGCATCCTGACAATGACAAAGCTTTGTTGGAGAAATGTTATTCGAGCTGTGAAGGCTTTGTAAAGAAACCAGTATGACTATAGCAGGGCGAGTGGAAAAAAAAAAAAAAAAAAAAAAAAAAAAAACAGTGATAGGAAAAGTGGTCTGAAGAATAGCCAGAGCTAGATATAGGAAAGTTACGCAGACCACAGCAAGGACTTTGGACTCAGTGTAAAGTTGTCAGGAGGTCATTGGAAGATTTTAAGCAAAGGAGTGACATGATCTGATTTGGGATTTTAAAGTCTCATTTTAGCCTTCCCATGAAGGATCTGTTGTGGGAGGGCAGATGAAACAGCGAAGTCAGTTAAGGGCTATTCTTGTGTTCAGGTGAAAGATGCCTCTGGGCAGGACTGGAAGCATGGTTCTCAGTTTGGCAATCTCTGCAAATGCTTTTGGTGTCCCAGCTGAGAGGGTGCTACTGGCAACTAGTGGGGAGAGGCCAGGGGCACTGCGAAACATGTTACAATGCACATGTTTTGATTTAAGGATGTTTCCCTCACATCAAAAAATTAATGGCCCAAGATGTTAACAGTGTATAGGTTGAGAAATGTTGAACTACAGTTACAGAGGTGAGAAGTGATTGTATTCAAGATATATTACAAAAGTAGAGATGACAAAATTTCTGAATGGACCAGATATTGAGTTGAAATAAAAAGAGGAAGATGCATGACTCCAAGATTTTTTATTTGATCTGAAAGCACAAAAGAAGTAAATGTCATAAATGGAATACAAGCAATTTTTTCCTAACACACAACAATAAATAACATATGTATTTTAATGGATGTTACCTCAATGTAATAATAATTGTCAAACATAATTTCCAACTGAAATCATTATTAGTTATATATATATACATATAATATAATTAAGATGCATACAATCATACATAAGAAGATAGAAAAAAGTTATAAACCAGAATTCCTCTTAGGATAGACATTGTATCTTATAAAGCTGAATCTCCAAAGGGGCTGTTCAGTGCAAGGCAAGAAGTTCCTTATTACTGCAGAGCAGTAGGAATAGAAAGACAAGTAAGCGAGAGAATAAAATGCCTAATGGCAACCACTCTCCAGTGTAATACCTCCCTAAAACTGCCCCCAAATTACACACACAAAAAAATGCTTTGAGAAAGTGCATTTAGAGGAGAGACATATAGAAAGACAGAGTTTTGCTGCTGGGCGAGCTGGAGTACACAACCCTAAGACAACAGGGACAGACTCCAGAGGTGGGAAGCAGAGAGAAGTGTGGGGAAGGAAGCCTAGGATGCACGGGAATCATGAAGGTGGAGGAGGACTCACACAGCTGTGAATTATAGGACCTGGTCCAGTTTAGCCACACATGTGTGACAGTTGATATCCATGTTATGTGTATATCTCTTTATAGAAAAGACTGAAAAAATTTACTCTAAGTCCTTTATATGCCAAAATGGTTCACAGACCAGTAGGGTCAACGTATCCTGGGAGTTTGTTAGAAATGCAGAATCTTCATATCCACCGAATCAGAACCAATTTTCACATGATCCCCAGGTGATTTCCATGCAACTAAAACTCTTATATAGCACTTCTCTAAACCATTAACTATGCTAATTTCTATAATATAGCATTAATGTAATTTTTTCCCATTAGTGGAATTTTCTATACCTTTCTCATTTTTTTCACAATGAATATGTATTAACTTTTTGAATCAGCTTTTAAAGAGTTAATACTAAAACTTCCAGTTTCAGGAAAAGATGGGAAGATTCACTTTTCCCTGCTTCTCTCTGTACACATAACCTAATACCCTAGAAATAGTTCAAATACAAGTATTAAAAGGAAAACAAAATTTGGAAAGAGGTGAGTTCCTGAGGTCCACAGAACTTAAAGAATGACACCATTGTGAGTCCCCTGGATATTTTTTATCTCCAATACTGGGTGCTGTGCTGGAGAAGACTGTAAGCTGGAAGCAGCAACAAGCAGAGAGAGAAGGAAAGAGCAGGAAGGACGTGAAGGGGATGGAAAGGGAGGGGAGAGGAGAGGATCTGCTCTCTAGTCATAGGACTAGGAAAGAAGTCAAGCAGAGACATAGTGGTGAGACCCATTCTTAGTGGCAATGGTACTCCACTATACACACATTAGAAACATAAGCAGAAATCAGGGATGAAGGAAGGCTATCCCTTCCATGTCCCACACCCATGAGAAGCAGCAGGCTCCACCCCACCCCTACTCCACTAACAGCTCTCCCAATAGCAGATTCTTGGTGGGCTGACACATCTCATGCCCCACACCAGCCAGCAGCAGTGGGCCGTATTCTGCTGCCAGCAGCAGTGTTAGCAGAGCCCAAATAACAAGACCCAAACTTCAAGACAGCAACAAGAGGGTCTCCTCTCTTATGGCAAGAACGTCACAAGGCCCAGTGTCCTCCTCACAGTAGCAGAGAACATCCCAGGGCCAGTGTCTCTCGACCCTGCACACATGGCAGTGAGCCATCAATTTAGGAAAAGAAGGTGAGCCAAGCTTGGAGTCTCTTGACCTTCCAACCAGTGGGAAAAACATCCCAGACCCATCTCTCTGGATCCTCTACCCAGCTACTAAAGACAACCTAGATAGATGCTTCCTTCCCCTGTTGCCACCAACACAGGTGAAGTGGGAAGCTCACCCTCACCAGGAAGCCAGAGGACAGACTGGAGAGTTTATCTCCATCCCAATCATTCTTCACCCCCACATTCTTCATCTAGTGACACCAGGCAGCCCAGCAAAGCACCTTCACTCTCACGGTCAGCTTCAGCAGGGGTCCACTGAGGACTTTACATGGAGCCAGAAGAATGAAGCAGACCAGAACGGCATTGCAAGACTCAGAAGACTAAGTTGTCATTGGAACTAAATCCCACAAAAGGAGGCCAGAATCTGCCCACTACCTAAACGACATCCACTGCTTTCACATTTTCCATTTGAGCTCCAGTTGGCTTGTTTTGCTGTTTGAATAAATTTTGTGCTGCCATTATTTTTATATAGATTTATAAGACAATGTTCTAGCTATAGCAAATAACACTTGACTATTATTTGACATTATTTGTCTCAATTTGTAGTAGTATCAAGTTTAGCCCTACTTTATACCAATTCTCATGAATTGTTCAGCCCAAAGTTCCATCACTGTACAGAGTCTCTGTTGAAGCAAATAGAAGTGTCATTTTGTCAAGGTGTATGGCACACTTTGGTACATACTAATGGAGAATCTCTGCCTTTAACATTTAAAATGTAAAACTAGTGTTCAACTGTTTCTGTTCTGCTTGGATTCCTTTGGTTCTATCTTGATGAATCTTATTGACCTTAGATTTATATAAAAATGTGTCTTAAGGTAATAAAGAAGAGAGATCCCATCCAGTTTACAAGGTATAAAAAAGAAAATTTTAAAGTCCAAATTCAGACATAAAAATTAAGAAATTAATAGCTCTTTGATAAATGGAACTTGTTCTTCTGAATTCTTCAAGATTGTGATTTTTTTGTAAGTAGCAATCTAACCAGGGACATTACCTGTGGACTTAGAATGTAACATTTGTTGTTGTTTGCCTCTAGATACCGACTCATTGGTGAATCCTCTATTGCATGCATCATCGCAGGCAATACTGTCACCTGGGATAGCAAAGCACCCATTTGTGAGAGTAAGTTGTAATATTCTTTGCTGTTATCCTTACCAATAGATTCTACGTTTTCACCTGGGTTTATAAAACTCTGAATTGAATTCCTTTTGTGCATTCTCTTCTTCAGATAGTGGAAGATGGCTCTAGTATCCCTCAAAGTACTTGTGGGTTTCCTGGAAACTGTTTCATTGAGTTCTCCCTTATCTTGGGATGTGCCTTTTCCCAGAATCTGGGACTTAAATGTATAAAAGCCTCTAAAATTTATTTTTACTTCAATAATTTGGAATTCTGTTGGTTCTGCCATTCCCAGTGTAATTATCATTCTGCTTAGCAAAGAAACAAAGATTTATGAAGTGAGGCTCTCCAGGGTTAGCGAAGCTGTGGAGGAACCAACACTCTCAGGTGCTAAGGGTTCCACAAAACCTTTTGAAAGGTGCTGTGTACTATAAGCCTCAAAAGTGGGCATATATGTGAATTTTCGCCCAATGCTTAGAATTCATACTTAGGAAATAAACACATATTTTTGTAAGGAGTTCATTGTAAACTTTTTATTGCTGCTTTCTTTATAATAGCAAATTAGTTACAGTAATCTAAATGCACTATGTATTTCAAAATATACTTTAGAAATAAGTACTGGAATAAGAAACATGGTAAAAAGGACTCTACAGGATATCCTAGGAAACATGACTACTGTACATAATTAGGAGAAAGACATTTATACGCTGGGACTTTCTTCAGTCATAAAAGAAAAATATGGAGAAGCGCTTAATGACATATAAAGGTGTTTATTACATATATTTTATGTGGAAAAAAACAAATGACAAAACAGTTTTATGGCAAGATCTCATTTTATTAAAAATAATACATCTTTATCTATTTGTCTATTTTCATCTCTATCTCTAATTTTGCAAGCCTTTTTTATATCCAAATGCTTTTAAGCCTCCTTGGTGAAGGTGAGGGGAAAAAGTTACATATACCTTTTGGATGTGCAGCTGGGTGCCTCCTCAAGAATGTCCAGTCTCCCCTTTCTTCAAACTCCTCTGTGCCTGTAAATGGGTTTCAAGTCTGGGAACTGGCTGATGAATAACCACACTCTCTTTTTCAGTGTTTCTAGTCAGACTTCTTGTCACCAGACCTAGACATTTTTTGGTTGTAGAAACCAACACCAACACTTTAGTCCACTATTCATCTACCTCATTTTTTGAGACTCCATGATCAATTAAATGACAACGAAGTTCTCTGCAGATAAATCATTATAATTTCTGTTTCAATTGCCTCTGGCAATTAAGTGCTGCCACTTGGCCTCTGCCATCCTGAGGTGTTTTCATCCCCCTTTAATTCAAGGAAACTGGTTCAATAGCTACAGTTCCTATAGTCATGCTGGCTTACACAGAATAGCCATTTCAGAGTTCTTCAAAGATGCTGGAACTCCTATGTGAATGTATTTCGCAAAGTCTTGGGAGAAAAGTCTCTCTTTCAACCCATTTCTCCACCCACTCCCCACCCAATCCTATAGACTTTGTTAAGTAGTGGGTGATCAGGTCTTACAAAATTAACCCACTCTGTATTCTCAGTTCCCTAGTTCCTAGTGGGGACTTGAGCCCAGAGCCAAAAGGGTTCTTGGCTTTGCACAGGAAGCAGTTCAAGACCCAAGTTAGACAAATAAAAGGTGAAAGTGGAAAAGCAGGTTTTATTGAGTAGAGAGGACAAACAAGAAAAGCCACTCCCCAGGCAGAGTAGGATGAGAGAAGGAAGAGAGAGACCCCAACCATCTCTAGAGGTTGAGCTTATATCTGTTCATAGTTTCTATGGAAAATTGGGAAAATAGACAGTGGAAAAAGTTGAGATTAACTTTAACCCCTGTGAGGTATATTTTGTGGCCTCGTGTTCTCCCTTAACGGCACAGGTGGCAAACATAAGGCCTGTGGGATGAATGCGGCCTTCCACCTCGTTTTATCTGGCCCAGCACCTTGTTTCTACCAGGCGGCAACACCAAAGTCCTTGTCCCAAGTTAAGGAGTAGTTATATGTGTACAGTCCTAAAATTGTATTCGGTCCTTTGAAGGCAACCACGGGGCTGATGTGGCCTCAGTGAAAATGAGTTTGACACCCCTGCTTTATAGTATGGGTAAATAATAAGGTACTAATCAACCTTTGCAAGCATTTTCTTTGTCCAGAGGCTCCTGTGGTCTGCTTGCATCTCTGGTCTGCTGGGTGTCATGTTAGGCAGCACCTGGCAGGCCCCTGACCTGCCTTTGTCTGCCTTTAGTTAAATTGTGTAGTTCTCGTGCCCCTCTCCATAGTAATAGGATTTCTTCCTCTGAAGTATGTTAGTGGAATTCTGGCCTCTCAACTTTATTCAGTATAATCCACACTCAAACTAACACATTGAAATCAGAATCTCACTTCTTTTGGTGCATTTGCACTTCTCATGAGTCATAATTTTTATTCCCTCTCCACCCAACTCCACCTCCAGTCCTGCCAGGATTTGATTCTAGTCAAAGGATGTGAGGTGGTAGGTGTAGGTTCCAAGGAAGAGCATGAGTTCTTACCAGTTGAGTTCCCATTATTAGTAAATAAAAACATACTATACCCAGTTAAATTTGAATTTCAGATAAACAAACATTTTTGCAGTGTAGATATGCACCATGCAGTTCTAAGATATACTTACACTTAGAAATTTGTTATTATTTTTCTGAATTTCAAATCTAACTGCACCAACTATATTTCCTCTGGTAACTGTATCAGGGCAGCTACCTCAGGAGGGGCTACTAGAGTTTCTTCAGGCAAGGGGAGGCTTACTTTCTCAGACAAGGGAGGAAGGGCTCCTTCTCCTAGTAAAGGACAACTCAGCATAATTTTCAGGTTCAAGTTATTCAGCTTCATAGGAATCTGCCCATGAATCTCCAGCTCACTTTTCAGAATCCTTGCCAAGCATTGCTCCAACTCTACCATAGAGACCCTGTGAAGCTGTGAATTCAATTTGTGTTAGAATTCAGCCACAGGATTAGATGTTGGATTTGTTTTTCAGAAATCTTAGCCCTGTGACTATAGAATGCAAGTGTATTTCAGCACAAATATATAGACTTTCAGATCCAGACACTTATCAGGAATTTAAAGCTTTGAACCCACCATTTTCATTCTCTCAAATTCTCTAGTGTACTTAAAAGCAAGCAACCAACCCTATGATATGCCTCCCTAAAATATTCTAGGACAGCAACCATTTTATCACTCAAAGCTCTGCTTCTATGCTTGTAGATGGCTACATATGATAGCTAGGTGATCATTTGTCCCTGCATGCCATCAACTATTTGCGTGCCCTTTTCCACAGTAGCATAACACTAATTTCTTACATATAATCATATTAAAGAACCAATGTTAGTTTCCTCTGTCACCCTGGGATAAATATTTGTCCAAATACAAAAGCAGAACTATCAGAATTATGAAATAAGAAATTTATTATGGAATTAGAACTTGTTGTGTGAGCACCTAGTCTAAAAACACGAGAACCATCATTAACCAGGCACCTCACAGTTAGAACTTTCAGGAGGAGAAGGACACCTGGCTGCTGGGGTAGAGCTGTGAGGAGGTGGTGTAGAAAATTGTAAGGATGGCTGGTTCTTCATGACTGTTGCTGCTCTAAGTTCACAGTGACGCATCTGACAATGGGTAGGATTCAGTGTACGTGAGCAGGTCTAGCATTTTTGGAGAGGGATATGCAAAAAAGGGGGAGCAACAGCAAACCAAAATCCCCAGCTCCTCTGCTCTGCACCTGTCCCCCAGTCATTTCCAGCCAAGGATGACCTTCAGAGGAGACTGGCTGTTGCTTCACTTCTGCCCTCAAATTTCAGGCCAGTTTCTCGAGCTTCAACCCTAACCTAGAGCCATATAGGCACAGTAAGTCTGGGTGACCTAGTTCCATTTAGCCTGGGTGACACTGTATAAAACCACTAGACATGTAGAATATAACTTGTTTTCCTGTCTCTCCATTCTTTCCCACCTTCCCCCTTTGTAACTTTCTTATCTTTTTAAGTGAATATTAGTAATTTATGTTTGCATTTATATCATTTAGATTTTCAAAATGTTTAACATACAACACTCTACAGTTTCATAAATGTTCTCATGTATATGCACATATATTCAAATTTTTCTCTTACTGTTACATGTCTGTGTTGCTTCTCTTTCCCTGTACATTTTATTTACACTGTAGATCTTTTGGTTTTATTTCTTTAAAAAGCTATGCTGATTTCATTTCTAACAAAAATGAGAATAAAACAATTGGAAAAGAGTAAGGGGAAAACTGTAAACTATGGCATGATATAAACAAGTGCTATTTGCAATGAAAAGAATGTGAATTGTATTAATAAATGGACATTTTAACACAGGAAAAGGGAGAGCAAGGGGGGAATTGGGACATTGTTTTATAATAAAACAATAAGAAAGTGGAAAAACAAATAAATAAAATATACAATATTAAAAATGTGAATTGTATTAATAAATGGATATGTTTATAACAAATAATGTAAGTAGGAAACGCAGAATTATGCTTTTGTTTTGCACAACAAATTACAACTTTGAAAAATCTAATCTACATGTCAGCAAAGGTTAAAAGCAAATAATGGATGTTATAAGGATAATAGTTTAGTTAGTAATTCTTTGGAATTTTCTCACTAGTTATTTCCATTAACTATTATTTAAATTGTTTCCTTTTCCCAGCTATTAAATGTGAGCCACCCCCAGCCATCGCCCATGGAGACTTCTCTAGCAGCAGCAGAGAGTATTTTCCATACGGAACGGTGGTGACCTATCACTGCAATCTTCCAAAGACAAAGGAAAACTTTGTCCTCGTGGGTGAGAAGTCAATATTTTGCACCAGCAAGGACAGTCGTTTTGGCACCTGGAGCGGCCCTCCTCCTCAGTGCCTCATACCTAATAAATGCACCCCTCCAGACATTGAAAATGGAATGAGGGTGTCTGAGAACAGAAGCTTCTTCTCCTTAAATGAAATCGTGAGGTTTCGGTGTGAGCCTGGCTTTGTCATGAAAGGACCCTCCAGTGTGCGATGCCAGGCCCAAAACAGATGGGAGCCGGAGTTGCCCAGCTGTTTCCGGGGTGAGTCTGACTGAGGCTTTGAAGGGGCCTGCAGGGGACCTGAGCTGTAGGAGGACCAGGAGATTAGTGTATGTTCTGTGGGGAAGATGTGTGGGGAGCGGTGTGAGTAAAGTTTCTTGAGATGAGGCATGAAATTAAGTCCATGTGTGTGTTTTTGTTCATGTAAGTGTATGTGTGTTCAAGCTGAGAAACAGAGCTAAATATGGGCACGGAATGTGAAGTTTCCTTAGAATTCTTCTAAACAGAAGTTCTCTACACTTGTCACTAGCTCCATTCTTCATCATTTACCAGTTACTCTTGAATATAATAGTAAGTGATTTCTCTGTTTGGGCACAATAATATAAGCTGAAAACAATGGCATGTCGTAGTTACCATTCTTTGTGTGATTTACAGAGAAAATTGAGCCTTAGAGAGGTTACAAAACTTTCCAAGATTAAACAGATAATAAGTCATAGAGTAAAGACAGAAGTCCAAGTTTGCCTGACTCCATAACCATGGAAATCAAAAGGCACCCTAGATATTTCAAGGAGTAGGGGATTTAGTCCAGATAACAGGATGTAAGGCTGTTGGAAGGGCAGGAAGATCAACAGGAGGAAGGCTGTTTGCAGAGTGCAGGAAGCTGCCCCTACTCCTGGACTAACGCACACAGACCTGCAATTACTGCTGAAACTGTCACTGAGAAGCTTTTCCTCCAACGCTGATGTGGCTTCCAGGATACAGCTGAAGTCCCTGGAGCCAAAGCCATGACATTGCTAGAAGTGATGTTGCCACTGCCCAACAAGGACCACCAGCACTGCTACTTTCTGAGCCTTCTCTAGAAGAAGAGTGGCCTATCATCTTCCTGCCTTTTAATTTGCTATATATTCCACCAGATGACAAGTCTAACCACGACCTGGCTGGCAAAGAAGATAAGCAATTGTAGTCTGCAGGCTTCCAGTCTAGTCAAAGCAGAATGCAGAGATGTGAAACAGGGAGTTCACAGAAATGTAATCAACACAGCATTTCAGTATCACATCAGTGCTTTTGTTAATCAAGAGAGGCAGGGGGTTAATGAGCCCTGAACATGGGTTTTAGAGTATTTCCAAAGTCATTTATTCTAGCCTAATCCCCTATTTTATATTTGAGAAAGCTGAAGTCCAGAGAGGGGAACTGACCTTCTCTAAGCCAAAATGAAATGATTTTTCATTTCACTACAGTTTCCTATAATTTATTTGAGACTCAAGTGCATTCAGATTGAGTTCAAACCAACTGCTTAAAGAGACAGTCAGAGACTCAGTTACAATATGCTGTATCCAATATGCACTCTCATTGGGAGGGCTATACTGTTTCTAGAAGATTTTGTTCAGTGGTTGCCCATCTTTTCATTGGCATGAAATGAATGGTTAAGTGAGACCTGTCTCTATGGAGTATAGAGAAGAGTCTCAGAGTTTTCCAAGCCATGTCAGGAGGCCACCAAAAGAGGAGTTGCCAGGGGATGAGAAAAGATGTGAGTCTTCTTTCTTGTACCACATGTGGTCAGTGATTGGCAAATTTCTGTTAGATAAGAATTGGACACAAGCATTCTTTATTGCCAAAAAGAAAAACTTGGTGGTGCTTTTCTAGAAAGTAGTATGAAAATTTTAAAAAATTGTTCAAGCCCTGGTGAGGTAGCTCAGTTTGGTATGCCATCATCTGCATACATCAGGGCTGCAGGTTCAATCCCCCATCAGGGCACACACAAGAAGTGACCAATGAGTGTGCCAATGGGTAGAATAACAAACCAGTCTCTCTCTCTCTCTGTGTCTCTCTCTGTCTCTGTCTCTCTCTCTCTCATTGTCATTAATATGACAAGGGTATTAGTCAGCCAGATTTTTAAAAAATATGTATACACTTAGAGTATAATTCTGTTATTCAGATTACCACTGAGAAAAAATGATTTTCATACAACTAACAGCACTTGGGTCTCTTTCCCCAGTATGTCAGCCACCTCCAGAAATTCTGCATGGTAAGCACACCCTCAGTGACAGGGACAACTTTTCCCCTGGGCAGGAAGTATTCTACAGCTGTGAGCCTGGTTATGACCTCAAAGGGGCTGCCTCTCTGCACTGTTCACCCCAGGGGGACTGGAGCCCCTCAGCACCCAGATGCACAGGTTGGTACACTCCAGTCTCGTTTGAAACTTTTAGCTTGGGGCTTTATTCTCCACCTGCCTGTGTTATCTCTGGTTTCCTTTTTCTCCAGTGAAATCCTGTGCCAAGTTCCTGGACCAGCTTCCTCATGGCCATGTGCTCTTTCCACTTAATCTCGAGCTAGGAGCAAAAGTGTCCTTCGTTTGCGATGAGGGGTGAGTGTGAGCTTGCTAGGCCTTCTGGAACCTGAAATTGGACTTAGAACTTAATTCAAAAGGGGGGGTTTGGGTATGGCAAAAAAAAAAAACCACCACAGGAGCATTAAATTTTGGAAGTGGATAAGAAAAGTAAGAGTAAGATTTTCCTGCCAATGTTTTCCTCTAGGACTTTTATGGTGTCACGACTTATATTTATGTCTTTTATTGACCTTGAACTTATTTTTGTGTTTGGTGTAAACTGGTGATCGAGCTTCATTTTTGCACATAGGTGTTCAGATCTCCCAACACCTTTTGTTGAAGAGTCTCTTTTTACTCCATTTTATGCTTCTTCCTCCTTTGTCAAATATTAATTGACCATACAGACTTGGGTTTATTTCTGGGCTGTCTGTTCTGTTCCATTGGTCTATGTCTGTTCTTATGCCAGTACCAGGGTGTTTTGATTATAGTGGCCTTATAATACTGTTTGATATCAGGTATTTGAGACAGCATGGATGGAACTGGAGAGCATTAGGCTAAGTGAAATAAGCCAGGCAGTGAGGGACAAATACCATATGACCTCATCTTTAACTGGAACATAATCAACAAAAGGAAAAAGGAAGCAAAATATAACCAGAGACACTGAAAGTAAGAAAAATCTGACAGTAACCAGAAGGGAAGTGGGAGGGATTAATGGAGGGCAGGGTTTTCAGGAACTACTATAAAGGATGCATGGATAAAACCAAGGGGGAAAATGGAAGCAAGGGAGGAAGGGGTTTGGCTGGGATGGAGGGGAGCAAAGGGGGGGAAATGCAGACAAGTATAATTAAACAAAAATAAAATAATTTAAAAAATACAACAAGCAAACTAAAAGAAAATAAGAGTAAGAAATAGGTGGAAATAATAATATGAGATGTGAAGGAAAAATTGGGCCATATATTAAATGGCATGTATAAAGATAATACATTTAACATATGTATTCATGAATAGTTATGAATACATATGTTATACATTGGGGGGAAAAAACGTATTTCCCAAGCAGAGAAGGCTAAGAATAATTTGGAGAGTCCTGAGAAAAGTTTGATATGCTACCAAAAGCTTATTTAAAATAATTAAGATTATTTAAGAATTACCAGTCATTTCTTTAACCATCAAAAGCGAAATTTGTAGTAGGAGCAAAAGTATATGAACAGGCATTTTAATCTAATCGTATATCTACTGATAGGTAAGGGACTCGTGTCTCTGAATTGTGGTCATGGTGGCTGATGTGATGTTTTAGGTAAGGTCATTAACTTGTGTGAACCTGGTGCTCTTCACTGTGTGCACTTCTGGCCATGGGAAGGTTTAAGCGTGAGCAATGAAGGACCTGGCTCAGGCTGTTCCAAAGAATCCTGGCAGGCAGTCAATGCCAGCACCTGATAAGATTTAGGAGCCACCAGAGTCCCACGTAACATTGAGAATTCTGGATGCTTTCATACAAAGTCATTTCTGATGTCCTTTCCTTTTCCCCTAGAGTATTCAAACCTACTCTCCAGTGGCCCAGCATGCTGTTGTGAGCCTCCCTCACAGCCATCACAGATTAGAGACCAAAGAACAGTCTTAGTTCTCCTTGCTGTTATTCTCTGTTTTTTGTTTTTGTTTTTGTTTTACAGTCCAAACAGGGAGCTCTTTTAGTGGCTCTCTCATTATAAGAATTAGGCGGCTGTTGAGTTAGAGGACTGAATTTCCCATCAGGGCAATGAGTGGATTTAGCAGGTCTGTCTTGGAACAATCACCTGGAGATTCACTTGTCAGAGTCTGAGTCCAGGATCAAGGAGACGGCTGCTCTGCTATGACTGCCTTCTTCAAGTCTGGGACTCCATGTTATGTGACCAGCTAACAGTGCTTTACTGTTCTCCCCTACTGGAGTCTGTGATCTGTCCAGATTGGAGTGGCCTCCAAACCTCTGCCACCTGTTGTTTTCAGATGCTTAGAGTTTTGGCAAACTGAATGGCGTTTGGGCTAAACCAGCTCACCTCTTCATTACCTTTGTCTTCTTTAGATTCCGTCTAAAAGGCAATTCTGCTAGTCACTGTGTCTTGGCTGGAATGGAAAGCCTTTGGAATAGCAGCGCCCCTGTGTGTGAACGTGAGTAGAAGGAAAAACACTTTAGGCCAATTTCTCCCTTAATATGGTTAGTATTTTGACCTATGGCCACCCCTGCACGGTTCTTCTGTTTTGTAATCTGAATTATTGTGAAATAGTTGCTGACTTTATGCATATTTATCTGTGATCAATTTGTTCTGATGCACTTTGCTGTGCACCATGAGTTTGGGGAAGCATTTGCTCTCTCTGTCACTTTGAATTCTGTGTTGTATGTGATGTATCCTAGTTCCCCTTTAGGTCAAGAGAGATTAAATAATGCTACTCTTTGACACATTTCTTCCTTGCTTCCTTCCTTTTTTCCTTCCTTTGCTAATTCTTTCTTTTCTCACCCACCACAATGCAATTGTTCTACAATTTTTCTGCTTATTTTCTAATATATGAACATAAACATTCTTTTCTTACTTTTGATGCACATCACAGGTTTCGTTTTACACCTTTCGATAGTTCACTTTCTATTTTATTTTTTGTATCACCACTTATCCCCTATATGCTTTTCCACCACCATCTACATGCCTCTCCCTCCCCATCACTACACTGCTGTCCTTTTCCACAGTTCTTCCTTTTTATCTCAATCTTCCACCTCCCAAACCCCATCCCCAGATTTGTCAACCCACCCTCTAGCTATGTCTGTCTCTGTGTAAAAAATTCATTCATTCAAACAAGTACTTCCTGAGCACATACTATGTGTTTGATGTTCTCCTAAGCACCAGTGTTATAGCAGTGAACAAGATAAGTTAATTCCCTGTCCCCTTGTTATTTATACCAAGGTGAGTGATAGTCAGGACAAGGAGGAAGCAATAGATAAGAACAACTGCAAGAATGAGGGCAAAGTGAAGAGCAACATTGCATGGGATAAGCAGCTTAAGACTCCTTAAACTCTCAAAAAATGTAACTAAATGAACTATGTTCACAAGTAATAGGATGATGAAAAAATGAGTCTTTGTGTATAGCACTAATACCATGTTCTCCTATTCTTCTCATTCATATTTTGCCCAATATAAGACAAGAACTTGCTCCATCTCTTAATCTTAAAGATTGGAATATATATGACAATCAAATTTTACTACAATGTTTTTGTTGCTAGACATCTACTCAGACATGGAAATGTACTTTTTATAGTAAAACTTATAGGAACATAACTTACATGTGCATGTCTGCTATCCATGAAACCCAGCAATTCTTGATGAGACGTAATAAGTGTCTGGCTAAGTGACATGCATTAAAGCTCAGTTACTGATTGAACTATCTTTCTTATTTTTCATGACTCTTCCTAGTTGAAGTAGCTTCTTCCAAACCCTAAGCCTAGTTAGAAACAACAATAAGAAATGAGAATGGGACTGTTTTAAATAGAAAAACAGCAACTAGAAACAAGTAATGATCTGAAGCCTTGTCAAAAGTAAAGAAGAAAATTAAATCACAAACAGATCCATATATTTTTTTAATATATTTTATTGATTATGCTATTACAGTTGTCTCGTTTCTCCCCCATCATTACCCCCACCCTGCACACCCTCTCCCACCCATATTCCCCCCTTTAGTTCATGTCCTTGTGTCATAAGTTCTTTAGTTTCTACATTTCCCATACTATTCTTACCCTGCCCTTGTCTATTTTCTACCCACTATCTATGCTACTCATTCTCTGTACCTTCCCCCCCCTCCTCCTCCCACACCCCTGTTGCTAACCCTCCATATGATCTCCTTTTCTGTGGTTCTGTTCCTGTTCTAGCTGTTTGCTTAGTTTGCTTTTGTTTTAGGTGTGGTTCTTAATAGCTGTGAGTTAGCTGTCTTTTCACTGTCATATTTTTGATCTTCTTTTTCTTAGATAAGTCCCTTTAACATTTCATATAATAAGAGCTTGGTGATGATGAACTCCTTGAACTTGACCTTATCTGAGAAGCGCTTTATCTGTCCTTTCATTCTAAATGACAGCTTTGCTGGAAAGAGCAATTTTGGATGTAGGTCCCTGCTTTTCAAGATTTCAAATATTTCTTTCCATCCCCTTCTTGCCTGGAAGGTCTCTTTTGAGAAATCAGCTGACAGTCTGATGGGAACTCCTTTGTAGGTGACTGTCCCCTTATCCCTTGCTGCTTCTAGAATTCTCTCCTTCATTTTAATCTTGGCTAATGTAATTACGATGTGCCTTGATGTGTTCCTCCTTGGGCCCAACTTCTTTGGGACTCTCTGAGCTTCCTGGACGTCCTGGTAGTCTATTTCCTTTGCCATAATGGGGAAGTTCTCCTTTATTTGTTCAAATAAGTTTTCTACTTGTTGCTCTTCTTCCCCTTCTGGGACCCCTATAATTCGGATGTTGGGACGTTTAATGATGTCTCGGAGGTTCCTAAGCCTCTCCTCATTTTTTTGAATTCTTTTTTCTTCCTCGTTTTCTGTTTGGTTGTTAATTTCTTCCTTCTGGTCCACTCCATTGATTTGAGTCCCAGTTTTCCTTCCATCTCTATCAGTTCCCCATGTGTCTTCCTTCATTTCACGTATTGTAGCCTGCATTTTCTCATCTAATTTGTGAGCAAAATCAACCAATTCTGTGAGCATTTTGATGACCAGTGCTTTGAACTGTGCATCTGATAGGTTGGCTATCTCTTCGTTGCTTAGAGGAATTGACTCCGGGGTTTTCATTTTTTCTCCAGTTTGAGCCATTTTTGCTGGGTTTTTTTGTTTTGTTTTGGTTTGGTTTTAGTCTGGTCGCAGCTATTACATATGAGGAGTGGAGCTTTAGGTGTTCCTCAGGGCGGGGCAGCCCAGTTGCTGGGTTGTGACGCTATAGGTGGGGGCAGGGTCCGAGACGGAAAAATGGTGCCTGTTCTGCTCTCTTCTGGACTCCGGTCCCTTCCGCTGCTTCCCCTTCACCTGGATTATCTGCGCACGTGCGCGCGCGCTGTTACGCAGTGAGGGGTGGAGCCTCCGGCGCTCCCCAGTGTGGGGCAGCCCAGTCGCTGGGTTGTGACGCTGTATGTGGGGGCGGGGTCTGAGAGGGAACAATGGCGCCTGCTCCACTCTCTCCTGGATTCAGTCCCTTCCGCCACTTCTCCTCTGCCTGGACCGTCTGCGTGCGCGAATGTGGGACCCCCTGGTCAGCCAGCCGCCCTGTGCATCCTCACTGGGTCTGCACAGCTGCCCCCCTGTGCCCGGAGTCCGCCAGACACCGCCCGTGCACCTGGGATGCGAGCCGCCGCTACTTGCGTTCCTGGGTCCGTACCTCCACTTTCTCCTACCACAACTCCGCCCCTCTTACCGGTCTGGATGAATGGTTGTTGGACTTCCGTACAGTTCAATCTCCTATAAGTTCTGGTTGTTTTCTTGTTTCTAAATATTTGTTGTCCTTAATTTTGGTTGTGAGAGGAGGCACAGTGTGTCCACCTACGCCTCCATCTTGGCCAGAAGTCAGATCCATATATTTTTAGAAAGAAAACAATTGAATTGCTGTGAATTATCACAATGACCAAAGATGCTCCAATTCATTGTGTCAGCACACTATCATAATCAAGATTGATGGCCAGTTTAAATAAATCATCGAGGAAGAATTTCATATCTTTAAGGTGATTAGTACACACGGATACATTGTAGAAATATTGGTCAAGAATGTAAGCTCCTTGGAGGACAACGACTTTACCTGTGCTGTATCCCAGGGCGCTAATGAGTGGCTGACACAGAATAAGTGCTCAAGAAATATTTATTAAGTAGTTGAATGAGTTACCTTCCTAATAGATATTTTTCTTTTAAAGATTTTTAATGAAGTTAAAATATTTCTAAAGTATTTTTCTTTCAAACTTTTGGAACTTAATTTAACAGTGTAAAGTTTTATTATGCAGAAGACTTAACTATCAGGGAGATTCAAGATAAGCCCACTTCCTGTGTACTTTTTCAATGAAAAACGACATGGAGATCTTATTTCATTTGGCTCATCTCATCAAAGGCTTGCACCAAAGACGTACTGTCATAAATATTTTTTAGGTAGCACCAACTCTAACACCCTATGACTGTGGAATACCTCTGGAGAAAACTCCTCAGTGAAACTTACAGCCTTTGCCTTCTTTCCAGAAATCTTATGTCCAAATCCACCAGACATCCGTAATGGAAGACACACAGGAAAACCTCTGGAAATCTTTCCTTATGGAAAAGAAGTGACTTACGCATGTGACCCCCACCCAGACAGAGGGACGACCTTCAATCTCACTGGGGAGAGCACCATCCACTGCACGAGTGACAGTCACGGGAATGGGATTTGGAGCGGCCCTGCCCCTCGCTGTGGACATCCAGGTTAGTGCACACTACCCCACATCCTAAATGGTTCCAGAAAACCTAAAATAGAACTTCCAAAATTTTGGGAGTGTGCAGTGCTTTTAATGGCATTGTAGACAAACAACATAGATTCTTTCAGCCAGTTTGGCCTAGGTTATAAATTAAAATGATGCTTCTTTGGTTCTTTGCCTCCAGTAATTTTAGTCATTGAATTCTTCTCACTTCAGTAGAAAGGAAGAGAAAAGGAACATGAACGTAAAGGGAAATGCGAAATAAAGAGAGTGTGTATTTCTCAGGTCTGGAGAAGGTTTCCTAAGACACGCAGCCACTCTAAGACATCCATCTTCAGGACATAAAGACAGAAAGGAGAAAGTGAATTGTAGAAGGGACCCTAGTCTTGACATTACTTGCTGACAACTGAGAAACTCTGAGAGAGAAGAACAATCCTAAAAGGAAAAGGACCAAGAGCAAGTTTCTCAGAAGTCATTTTTTTGCCCTCACTGTTCTCCTCCATCACCATGGCTTCAACGTCAGGTGCCCTTATGAGCCTGTTTACCTATGTAGAGACCTAGTCCATACTTACTGAATCTATGGTGAGAGGCAGTCTTCCCTTAAGTTCTATGATTTTCTTTTTCATCAGAACCCTATCTGAGATGGCAACCCTTGTTTTACCAGCTAGATTATTAGACTGGAGACATCTTCATGTGTGATTTGTCCTCAAGGGTAAATTTCACTCCTAATGGGGACTCCTTGAACTGGAAGCTAGTAGAACTAATATTTTGGCTGTAAGATAAAAGTAAGAGAGTGATATAAATAAACTAATATCCCATGGAAAATCTCGAAAATAAGCGGATGTTTATATAGAGAGAAATTATTGAATAATCTGAAGAGGTGAGAAATTGCTTTACGATCTTCCAACTGAAAATGTGCTGGGTGCAGAATTGGCTGTCGTATAACCATTTCTATTTGAATGAATAATTGGAAGGGAGGTAGATGACAGCTGAAAGAGAAACTAAAAGAGAAGGTATTGTCAAAACCAGGTGGAAATGATTTCTATTTTTCCAAGCATAGGTACTTTATTGGTTTGACACGTTTTGAATCCAACGTGAGCCTAGAGCTAATAGGCCATAAGGGTTTGGAGCTAAAGCTAGAATTTAATTCAATATACACTTCCAACAATGTTTTCTTGTAATGGTAAGCGTGGTATGTTAGTTAGTTTATTTTAAGGAGATGCTATCGGTTCCTCCTTGTGTCGAAGTGGCTTGCTTAGGAATCAGACCTACAGAACTGGTGGCTGCTTCCCAATGTCAAGAAATGCCTTGAGTTCTCCGTTCGTGCTTGTGACCCCTCCATGGAGGTTTTTATGCACTAAAGGGCAAGGAAACCAGGCAGGAATGATGGAACCTGGGCAGGAAAGCTCTTTCCCAGAAAAATATGTGGAAAATTGAATTGGAGCTGTCTTTTACAGTAAATTATATGAGCAAAACCACCAAAGAGTGGAATACCCTTTCAGAAAGTACATTTTCTAACGGGCATGTGCTAATGGTGGAACTTCTCCTCCCAAGGTTACGTGGAAATTATCTCTCCAGGACTAAACGTTTCTTTTGCTCTGGCCTCAAATCTAACGGGAGACAGAAATAAGGTCCTTGGGTATCTTTATGTGAAATGTGATGTTCTTGATATCTTGTTTTCTAGGTTACTGTAATGCCCCAGGTCATCTTCAATTTGCTAAGCTGAAAATCCAAACCAATGAATCTGAGTTTCCTGTTGGGACATCACTAAAGTATGAATGCCTCCCTGGGTACTATAGGAAGTCATTCTCCATCAGTTGTCTAGACAACCTGGAGTGGTCAAGTGCCAAGGATGTCTGTCAACGTGAGTAAACCTTGCATTGGAGCTTTTCCATGTCTGTCAAATTATCCATAGGATCTTATCTAAGTTTTCCCAAGTCTAGAGTTAAGAAAACTTTGCTTCTCACAAGTGTCCACATAGGTGGATATAAGAGTCAGTGTTGTAGATCATCCCTAATTATTAGTTGACATGTTTGTTTTGTGAGAATTTTCCAAGAAGTATTTGCAGGAAAAGCAACATATTTTACAGGAAAAAATAAAGAAGATAAATTGTTTGAATAACCACGTAGGAAGAAAAATTTTATAGTAGTATGCAATAAAGCCATAATTAACCTTTACATTTTGATGACAAATTTCAGGTAGAGATAAGAAAGGTCTAGAGGGGAGGTCTGTCTTAACGTGGTGTCTAGTAGGCGGCCCAACGCAGTTGGGGAAGTCAAAAATCTGTGGAACCTTCAGAATTGCATGTACTTGTTGGAAAGCTACACAGTGAGCTTGGGTCCTTATATACTACGAAAGTTCAGATTACTCTACCTGGTTCCGAAATTCTGTTTCTTGCCACAGGTAAAGTATGCAAAACTCCTCCAGATCCAGTGAATGGCATGGTGCATGTGGACACAGACATCCGGTTTGGATCCAGAATTAATTATACTTGTAATAGAGGGTAAGTCGGCAGTAACATCTCTTGATTCAAGATTTGCAGAATGGCAGGACTACCTTGAGTCACATCACGGTAGAAAGGAGACTAGACTATAACCATCTGCTGCTTAAAAGCCTGAACTTAAGTGTTTCAGATTCTGATCGAAATGAACAAAGGTATGATAAGATAAAGGGGGAAATCCGTCATCTTGTTGGACAACATGACAGTGCATAGAGCAAAAGTGAGGTCCGCACCAGGTACGAAGGAAGAAAATGTCAGCAGAGCATAGTCAAACCACACAAACAGCCCCAACTGAGAGTGCACATTGCTGGAACAAAGGGAAGGCCATGGAGCACTGTGTGAGAAAACAAATCTTAAAGGTAAATGCACTATTAGTTTGCTAGGGCTGCCATAACAAAGTACCAGAAATTGGGTGTCTGAGAACAACAGAAATGTATTCTCAGACAGTTTTGGAGTCCGGAAGTTCAAAGTTAAGGTGCTGGCACAACATGATCCCTTCAAAGCCTCAGAGGGAGGGTCTCTCCTTACCTCTGCCAGCTACCGGTAGCCTCAGTCCTCCCTTGGCACGTGGCTACATCACTCCCACTTCTGCCTCTGTCTTCCCATGGCCATCTTCCCTCTGTGTCTGTGTCTTCCCCTCCCCAGCACCACACACAGCATTTCTCCTCTCTGTATGGCTCTATGTCCAAACTTCTATCTTTATAAAGATGCCATTCCTATTGGATTAGGGCCACCCTAATGGCCTCATGTAGACTTGGTAACATCTTCAAAGACCTTCTTCCAAATGAGGTCACGTTCATGGGGATTGGGGCTTAGGACTTTAACATACCTTTTCGAAGAGTACTATCAGCCCTGTAACAGAGCCCGTGTGAAACTGTCCAACATAAAATGTGTATTGGGCGGTTGTCCTGCCCTTGGTGGTTACCCTTGCTCAGCACACAGTGGACTCTTGACTGCACTCTCAGTTCGAGCAGCTGAGCCTCCTCGTTAGAGAATCTGGGCTACATTTGTGCCACAGTTGGCACCGGAAAGTCACTGATGGTCCTCAGCAGATGCATTTGCCACCCAAGGCCTAGAAGACCATAGTACATGTAATCTGACAAAGTAAAATTAGAGCAAATCTAAATACTTTCTCTTTCTCCGAGCACTTTTATGTGCAGTCTCTAAATACTCTGACTGTACGTACCCTCCTCATCTTGCCTTACTGAGTGAGGTGAACCTGTCTATGGTATGAAACAGCAAACCATCAAGCTCCTGACAAATCACAGAGAAAATGTAAATAGATCAATTTGAAGAATCAGTATTTCTTTTTACAAAACAGAGTTACTTCCAAGAGATCGGGAAGACTTTTAGAAAAATGTCTGGTTTATGTATTTCTTTTAACTTTAATTTTATTGTTGACACTGTTACAATGTTCCAGCTCCACACTTTTGCCCACCTCCACTGAGACCATGACCCATCTTCCCTGTAGCCATCACCACACTGTTGGATGTGTCTGTGGGTTATGCAAATATGTTCCTTGACATTTCCCTTCCCGTTCTCTTATCCAGACCCCCACCCTTCCCCTCTGACAGCTGTCAGTCTGTTTCATGTATCCATGCCTCTTTTTCTATTTTGTTTGTGAGTTTGTTTTGTTCATTAGACTCCACATATAAATGAAAAAATGTGGTATTTTTCTCTCTTTGATGGGCTGATTTTACTTAGCATGGTAACTTCCAGACCTTGGTAATTTCAAGGGCCATCTGTGTGTCTTCTTTGGAAAAGTGTCTATTGAGGTCCTTCAACCATTTTCTCCTCAAGCGAATTGGAATTATTATTTTCTATTTGTTACACTTTCATTGTTGTTCCAGTAAAGTTATCTCCATTGTCACCCTACCATGCCTCCCTGCCCCACCCATCCACCTCACATCCCTGAACCTATTCACTTTGGCTTTGTCCATATGTCCTTTCAACATGTTTTTTGATGGCCCTTCTCCTATTTCCCCCTATTATCCCTTTCCCCTGTCCTCTCTGGTTACTGCCACGTTGTTTTTTTATTATTTGTCTCTGATTGTATTTTGCTTGCTTCTTCGTTTTGTTGCTTAGGCTACACTTACAGGTGAGATTGTATGGCATTTCTCCTTCATTGACTGGCTTATTTCACTCAGCGTAATGTTTTCCAGTTCCATCAGTGCTGTCCCAAAGGGTAGGAGCTCCTTTCTTTCTGCTGCATTGTATTCCTGTGTATAAATGTACCACAGTTTTTTGATCCGCTTACTTACTGATGGGCACTTAGGTTGCTTCTGGTACTTGGCTGTTGTAAATTGTGCTGCTAAGAACACTGGGGTGCATAGGTTCTTTTGGACTGGTGATTCAGGAACCAACAGTGGTATTGCTGGGTCAAAAGGCAATTCCATTTTTAGTTTTATGAGGAATTTCCATACTGTTTTCCACAGTGGCTGCGCCAGTCTGCATTCCCACCTACAGGGTACTAGGGTAGGGTTCCCTTTTCTCCACAACTTCAGCAGCACTTGTTTGTTGATTTGTTTGTGATGTCCATTCTGACCAGTGTGAAATGGTATCTCATTGTGATTTTAATTTTCCCCACCCATCCACCTCTTTGATTTTAATTTTAATCACTCTCTGATGGCTAGTGATGCTTAGCATCCTTTCATATGTCTCTGGGCCCTCTGTACATCCTCTTTGGAGAAGTGTGTGTTCAGGCCCAGTTTATAATTGGGTTGTTTTTCCTCCTGGAGTGGAGTCACGTGACTTCTTTATATATTTTGGAGGTCAAACCCTGGTCCGAGGTATCATTTGCAGATATGTTTTCCCATACAGTTAGTTAGTTCTCTTTTCATTTTGATGCTGTTTTCTTTAGCTGTGCAGAAGCTCTTTATTTTGATGAGATCCCATTTGTTTATTGTTTCCCTTATGTCCCATGCTCTAGGGGACATAGAGGTGAAAATATTGCTGAATAGAATGCCTGAGATTTCCCTGCCTATCTTCCCTCCTCCAGGACTTTAATGGTGTCCCAACTAATATTTAAGTCTTTTATGCACCTTGAATTTCTTTTTGTGTGTGATGTAAGTTGGTGACCCATTTTCTCTTTTTCACATATAGCTGTGCAGCTGGCTCTCCCAACCCCATTTGTTGAAGAGGCCCTTTTTACTCCATTTTATGCTTCTTCCCCCTTTGTGGAATATTAATTGACCATAGAGACTTGGGTTTATTTCTGGGCTCTGTATTCTGTTCCACTGGTCTATGTGACTGTTCTTAGGCCAGGCCTATGCTGTTGTGGTTACAGTGGCCTTGTAACATAGTTTTATGTCAGGAGGGATCATAGTTTGTCATCCCCCCTACTGTGTTCTTCTTTCTCAAAATTGCTGTGGCTATTCTACCCATTTTTTAAATTGGATTGTTTGTCTTCCTGGTGTTAATTGTATAAATTTCTTTGTATGTTTTGGAAATTAACCCCTTATTGCATATATCATTGGTAAATATGTTCTCCTATACTGTGTGTTCCCTTTTCATTTTTTTGATGGTTTCTGTGCTGTGAAGAAACTTTTTAGTTTGACATACTCCCTTTTATTTATTTTTCTTTGGTGCCCCTTACCTTAGGAGACATATCAGCAAATGTATTGCTAAGTGAGATGTCTGAGATTTTACTGCCTATGTTTTCTTGGAGAATTTTTATGCTTTAACAACTTATGGGTTTTTTTCCATTTTGAATTTTTCTTGTGCATAGAGTTACTTAGTTGTCTAGTTTCATTTTTCACATGTACCTGTAGAGTTTTCCCAATACCATTCCTTGAAGAAACTGCTGTTACTTCATCAAATATTAATTGCCCATATAGCCATGGGTTGATTCCTACGTTCTCTGTTCTGTTCCATTTTTTACATGCCTGTTCTTATGCTGGTACCAGATTGTTTTGATTACAATGGCCTTGTAGTATAGTTTGACATCAGCATAGTTCAATACCTCCAACATTGTTCTTCTTTGTCAAGACCACTGAAGCCATTCAGGGTCTTTTCTGGTTCCACATACATTTTTGCATTGTTTGTTCTACATCTATGAAGCATGCCATTTGTTGGGGACCGTTCTGCCTGGTTTCAGGAGCTGTAACCCCCATCCCATGGCCAGGCTGAGTAAGAGCCCAGGACACGTGGTACATCTGGGACTGTTCTGTCATGAGGACCTGAGCCACTAAGGAGACAAAGCTTATCTCCCTAGCAGGAGTGCTACTTCTGCTTCATCCATATTTGGCCCCCAATGCTTCGTTGGTTAGCTAATGATGGGTAAGACCCCCTCAAGGGATGGACAGCCTAAGCCAGGCACGACCATTTGGAAGGCCCTCATAGAAGGACTTTGGGGATGGATGCAGTAAAGAGGGGGTGATGGTCCCTCTCCCCCTGCCCCCGGCTATTCTGACATAGCCCAAGTCCGCATTTCGGTCTGAGAGACGTCTTCCTTATCTCCTGCTTCCTTGCTCTAATCCCCTTAAGCCTGAAACTATGTGGGAGGGAGGGCAGTGCAGCCCTGTGCTGGCCAGAGGGGCTCCTGGCGTGATCCCATCATAACAAAGAATTAGTAAAGTCCTGTGAAACCTGCTTTGCTAAGAGTGCTCTCGTTTAAATGATAAGGATCTGAGCCCAGCAAGAAGTGAATTTGTTCCTCAAAGTTTTATTGCTCTTTAGCTATCTGACCCTGACTTAAAATAGGTCCTCAGAGTTATTGGTATGTTATCTATTGTTTGATGCTTACTGCTGATAATGATTAATGAGCCTGTATTCCCAAGTAAAACGACCCAGTAAAAGCCCATTGAGGAAGAGGCTCTTGGTCCTTCTCCTTTGAGAGACTGGACACCTATCCTTCCCAGGAAGATCACGTCTTGGTAGTTTTATTTTGATCTGTGATGGATGGATGGATGGGGCTCCTCGGGCGGAGCTCCACCGCAGCCATTGGTATTTTAATGGAATTCCAGTGAATCTCTAGATCATTTTGGGTAGTATGGACATTTCAATGATGTTAATTTTTCTAATCCACCTATCCGTAGCTTCCTCATTTTCTTTCTTCAATGTCCTACCATTTTCCAAGTACCGTTCTCTTACTTCCTTGGTTAAATTTATTCCTAGGTACCTTATTTTACTGTTGCAGTAGCAAATGGGATTGTTTTTGTAGTTTGTCTTTCTGATAGTTCATTATTTATGCATAAATGTCCCACCAATTTCTGAATATTAGTTTTATATCTTGCTATTTTGCCAAATTCATTCATTAGAACTAGGAGCTTTTGGGTGTAGAGTATTCAGGGTTTTCTATGTACAATATATTGTCATCTGTGAATAATGACCATTGTACTTCCTCCTTTCCCATTTCGATACCTTTTATTTTTCTATCTTGTCTGATTGCTGTGGCTAGTAGGCCTTCCAGGAATATGTTGAGCAAGAGTACTGAAAGTGGATGTCTCTGACTTGTTCCCACTCTTAAGGGATACACTTTCAGTTAGTGTCTGAGTATGATGTTGGCTGTAGGTTGTTCATATATATGGCCTTTATTATGTTGAGGTGTGATCTCTCTATTCCTACTTTGCTGAGCGTTTTTTATCATATGTCTGTACTAGATTTTATCAAATGCTTTCCCTGCATCTATTAATATGATCATGTGATTTTTTATCTTTAATTTTCCTTATGTGATATATCACACTTACTGATTTGTGAATATTGTACCAACCTCTCATCCCCTGAACAAATCCCACTTAATCATCATGTATGATTTTTTCAATGTATGCCGGATCCAGTTTGATAATATTTTGTGGAGGATTTGGGCATCTATACCCTTCAGGGATATTGACCTATAATTTTCCTTCTTTGTAGTGTCTTTATCTGTTTTTGGAATTAAAATAATACTAACCTAGTAAAATAGGGTGGGGACTGTTCCTTATTCTTGAGTTTTTGGGAATAATTTGATGACCGGTGTTAGTTATTCCTTGAACATTTCATTAAATGTACCTGTGAAGCTATCCAGACCTGGACTTCCATGTGCTAGGAGTTTTTCAATTACTGCTTAAATTTCATTCATTTTTAAGCCTATTCATGTTTACTGATTCTTCCTGTTCATAAGCCAGGAATGAATCCATTTCACTCAGGTTGTCGAACTTGTTGGCATTTAGTTGTTCATAGGATTTTCTTACACTCCTCTGTATTTTTTGATGCTAGTGGTTACTTCTCTCCTTTCACTCCTGATTTTATTTATTTTGGTCCTCTCCCTTGTTTTCTTGATGAGTCTGGTTAAAGATTTGTAGATGTTTTTTATCTTTTCAATGAACAAGTTCTTAGCTTCATTGGTTTCTTTTATTGTTTTAATAGTGTCTGTGCCATTTATTCATTGTTTTGTTCCTTCTACTTACTCTGGGCTTTGTTCTGTTGTAGTTGTTTTTCTAGTACTTTCAGGTGTAGAGTTAGATTGTTTACTTGAGATTTTTCTTGCTTCTTTAGATAGACCTGTAATACTTTGAACTTCCCTCTCAGGACTGCTTTCACTGTGTCCCATAGATTTGGGGTTGTTGTGTGTTCACTTTCATTTGTTTTCAGGTATATTTTGATTTCTTCCTTGATCTCATTATTCACTCATTCATTGCCTAATAAATGCTATTTAGCCTCCGTGTCTTTGAATGTTCTTGAGTATTTTTATTGCAGTTGATTTCTAGTTTCATGTGATTGTTATTTGAGAAGATGCTTGATATTATTTCAATCTTCCTGAATTTTAAGACTCATTTTGTGTCCTAATGTGTGGTCTATCTTTGAGAATTATCCATGAGCACTTGAGAAGGATGTATAGTCCACTGCTTTGGGATGAAATGTTCTGCAAATATCAATTGAACCCTTCCAATCTAGTGTGTCATTAAGGTCACTGTTCCTTGTTGAGTTTCAATGTGAAAGACCTACCTGTTGATGACAATGGGACTTTAAGGTCTCCTACTATGACTGTATTCCTATTGATCTCTCCCTTCAAGTCCACCAAAATTTTCTCTCTATATTTAGGTGCACCTACAGTGGGTGCATGTATGTTTACAAGAGTTATGTCTTCTTGTTGGGTCAATTTCTATAGCAGTACACTGCTGAACTTGATTGTCTCTTGTTATGGCCTGTGTTTGGAAGTCTGTTTTGTCATACAAGTATTGCTACCCCAGCATTGTTTTGGTTGTTTCCATTTGCATGGGATATTTTTTTCCATCTCTTCACTTTCAGCTTGTTTTAGTTATTTTATTCTGAGGAGCTTCTCCTGTAGAGAGCATATATATGGGTCATGTTTTCATATTTGTCCAGCTCTCTTATGTCTCTTGATTGGAGCATTTAATCCATTTGCATTTAAGTTTATTATTGATAGGTACTTATTTATTGCCACTTTTTTGTTTAATACCTATGTTTTTCTCCTTAAAACAGTCCCTTTACCATTCTTGCAGAGCTGGTTTGGTGGTAATGAACTTCTTTATCCTTTTCTTTTTGTCTCTGATGTTCTTTATTCCCCCTTCAATTTTAAATGATAGTCTGTCTGGGTAAAGTAGCCTTGGTTGCAGGCCCTTGATGTCCTCACTTCTAATACTTCATGCCAATCCTTTCTAGCCTAAGTGTTTTAGTTGAGAAATCAGTGGACGGCCTTATAAGATCATTCTGGTAGGTAACTAACCCTCTCTTGCTGCCTTTCAGATTTTCTCTTTACCTTAGGCATTTTAATAATGATGTGCCTTTGTGGGGGTCTTTTTGCATTATTTCATCTTGACTGGTACTCTCTGTGTTTCCTGAAATTGTGTAACATTTTCCATCAACCAGCTGGGGAATCTCTGACCATTATTTCTTCAAACAGGTTCCTTATTCCTCTCACACTCTCTTCTCCTTATGGCAACCTATGTTGTGGGTGTTCTCCTTGTTGTTGTCCCAGAAGTTTCTTAGACTGTTTTATTTTAATTCTGTCTTCTTTTTGGTACTCTTTTTGGGTGGTTACTGTTTTCATCTCCTCTAATTCACTGCTTCGGTCCTCTGTTTTATTAACCTGTTGTTGATTCCTTCTAGTGTATTCTCCATTTCTGACTGGTTCGTTTTTATGGTTTCCATCTCCTATTTAATGCTTACTATCTCTTTGTTTAAGTTCTCGCTGACATCATCCATTCTTCTCGTAAGATCCTTGAACAATGTTATAACCATTCTTTCAAACTCCGCATCTGGTATTTTGTCTGCTTTCATTTTATTCATTTTATTTAATTCTTTTTCTGGGGATTTCTCTTGCTCTTTCAATAGGGACATCTTTCCTTGCCTCACCATTTTTTTCTGTGTTTATTACTTAAATATGGGATGACCCCTGAACTTACTAAGATGGCTTTATGATAAAGATGTCTTCTTGGCTTCAGTGGCACCATCTTCCAGTACCCCTGATCTCCATGCCCTTGGAATCTTTCTTGTGTGTTATGTGCATCTCCTATTATACCTGAGGCTTGAATGCTGTTGGCCCTTTCATGGGTAGAGTTAATCATTAAGGCTGTGTTACTGTGAGGGTAAATTTTGGTCAATGTGTTTGAGATGCTGTGCAGGGGGTGCTCCCTAAGGCAGAGTTGTCCCCAGTAGGGTCTGAGGCCTGCCAGAATCTTCCTTTGGGTGTGTCATTTTGGGGACTAGATGGGTCAAGTTCTAGTGTGATCTGAAGCCCACCACCGGTTGTGTTGGGTCCAGGTTTGCCTGGGTGGGGTTCAGGTACAGGTGGCTGTCGGATGTGTATGTAACTGGCCTTGGGCTGCCTATCTGTAGCTACCAAGTATTGGCTACTGTGTCAGCATCTACTGGACCTGGGTGTGCCTGGAAAGGGCCAATCTCTGTAGAAGGGTCAGTTTCCTCCAGCTCTGAGCTTGGGTCAGATCTGTGAAACGACTGAGGCTCCTTAGGTCTGCCACTAAGTGTTAGCTCCTCCACACCCGCTCTGAGCTTGCCTGGTTTTCCTCCAGCGATTCCAAAGACAGACTGTAAGGTGAGCACAGGCTGCCTGCATTTCCACAGCCACTTCTACAGGTTGAAAGCTGGCTATGGCAGGGCAACTGGGATCAAGATGATAGGGCTGGCAGGAGTGTCCAACTTTTGGTGTCTCTGGTCCACACTGGAATAAGATGAGTTGTCTTGGGCCACACATTAAATACACGAACACTGATGAAAACTGATGAGCACAAAAAAAGATTTTAAGTACATTCATGATTTTTTCTTTGGCTTCATGCATAGCAATCCTGAGCTGCATGTGGCCCGTGGACCATGAGTTGGACTCCTCTGGTAGTAGGTCTGCTACCCGGGGATCATGCAGTCAGACACTCAATGAGGGGAAAACGACCCCTGTTTCAAAGTCATCCCCCTCAGTCTCTACCAGAGTGTCTATCTCTGGAGGGTCCTTTCAGTTTCACTTTGGGTGCAGCCAGTTGTGCCCTTTGCAGGAACAAGCTCTGCCACCCCAGCCTCAGGGGGATAGATCAAAGATTGTCCCATGGGGATGATGCCAGCCTAGCCCATAGGAGTGGGCTAAGCACTTCATCTTGGTCCCAGAAAATACCTTCTGAGGGTTGCATACTTTGATTGATCCTGCACTGAGCTGCTCCACCTCCCCCCACCAACAGAACTTCACCCTGAAGGGTTATCCAGGACTCCACAGGGTTCATTCTAATGGTTTCTCATTATGAGCAGTATCTACAATCCTTTAGAAAGGGGCAGGCATTTCCTCCCCTTCTCAGGGTAGCAGAGGCTGAACTAGCAATGGAAATTGGATTTGCCTCCTACCAATGTTGCCACACAGCCTGGCACTTGCCCATCTGGCTCCCAGACAGAAACTGCCCTACAGGGAGACACAGGGACCAGGCTGCTGAGTGACTCAAGAAGTGATGGGAGGGCCACTGGCTGTGCGCTCCAGGTGGGGTGGACTGTCCTGTCTTTCCCAAGCCACACATTGTGGTCCCTGTCTGGGTCACCTCAAAAAAAGCATCACCACTAAAAAGACAGTCCCTTAAAGTCACTTCTGGGTATAGCCAGCAGAACCCTCCACAGGACCCAGGGATGGCAATATGGCCCAACCAGAAGTCAGAGTGTGGACTGTGAACTCCCCATGCTGGTGGTGTAACAGTAGGAGGGCTCTTCTCTAGCAGCGTGCCCTCTGAATATTTCAGCAGACTGCATTCCCACAGACTTTTACCACCAGTTGCTACGTGGGCTTCTCTTCTTGTTTCTCTTGCTCTAGGCTGGGGCTCCCTGTATGGGGATGAAACCTCACACATCTCGGAGGATGATGATGGAGCTTTTCCAGCCATGTTGTGTCTCTGGCTTCTCGGCTACTGCTGCGCCTGAATGCAGTGGCTATCGTTCCCTGCATTATATTTTTAATGATTCAGTCGCATGCTGTTTCTGTAAAACTAGTTGAGGTCTTTGAATATGAATGAAAAGCACAATTGTCAAACTAAAAATCTATGATAAATACACTGAATATTGAATGAAATTAGTAGAGAAAGTAAGAAAAGAATAACCAAATTCTCTGTGAATTCAGTGAAATAGAATAAAGAAAGAGACCAAAGAGAAGCTATGTGTAAGACAGACAGTATGAGGATTAAAAATACCGGTAACAAAAATTTACAAAGGAAAATAATAATCCATACCTACCCATCAGTAGGGAAACATTCTTATTTCAGGGAAAAAGATTAGATTTGGGTGGCAAACACTCATTGCAATATAGAGGTGATGTATTATAGAATCGTACACTAGCAACCTATAAATATTCTTAACCAACACCATACCAATAAATTTATTTCAAATATAAAATAAAAAAAATAATAACTTCAATAATTCAGAAGGGAAATTCATAACTGTAAACCCTGCAAAAATGTTGATGCACATTGATATAACTGTGATCCTTTACATCACTAAATTGCAGAAGATAGTGTTTGTAATGAGCCAAGCTATATTCATGTCTATAGCCTCCAAATACACATTCGCGGAAAATTACAACACATAAGTATACATAATGGAAAAATCAGGCCATCCAGAAATAATTTTTTAAGGAAGAAGAAAAATGATGAAGTATAAAAATACTATCAGTGATGGAAAATTTGTAAAACCCCCCAAAACCCACATAATTTTGAAAATGCATGGTCAAATATTTTCCACAAAGTTAAGAAACTAAATGGAATGATAGAACTAATTATTCAAAATTGGAATTCTGCAATGTAATAATTAAATAACAATCTTTAAAGTTATAAAATGTATCCATAAACCTTGAGTAAATGGGAGAGAGCAAGAAAAGATATGCTATACTTATATTACCTGGGGAACAGGTAAACTGTACATATTTTGATGACACTAAAATTGAGAAAATAGACCTAAGTACAAATGTTTGTGTAGATATGCCATATGCACACATGAAATGAAATTTCTAATGAAATAAAAATTGGATATTTAACTTTCAATTTATTAGAACACCTAAAATAGTTCACCTGTCTGGTTCATACATAAAATACAAAGGCTTCTAAATAGGATCAAGGGCACCACATGTAGTGATGCTTACAAGAACCATGCCTACATTAAAATGACATAGCAGTGCTAATTATATATGCATACTAGGAAAATGCAAAGATTTAAAACTGGCAATAATAATAATATGAGAAAATACAGAATTTAAGAGGTAAAGTATTAAACAGGTCTACAAAAGGATTGTTTATTTTGGTACCTGGTGCAATCCATAATGAAGCCAAAAATTAAGAAGCAGAGTATTGCCATGAGAAATGAAAGATGAAATAGCCCTTGCAATAGTTTGAGGATAGGAAAGGAGAAACAAGAAAACCCAGATCAAACAAGTGGAGTTTAGGCTGGTGCTTAGACTTCCCCCAGATCAAGCATTGTCAAATCTGCCTTGTATCCATGCTGTGAGAAAGCGGATGGGAGGCAGATAGAGTAATTTTCACTTTTCACCTTAGGTATCATCTCATTGGCCACCCATCTGCCAAATGCATCATCTCGGGTAATACTGTCATTTGGGATACGGAGCCACCACTCTGTGAACGTGAGTTAAGATCTCTTCCTATTCATCCCACCAGTTAATCCTAGCATTGCCCCCCTGGAATTACTAAGAAACAGTCTCATCCCTCTTGGCAATGATATTCTTCCAATATTTCAAAAGAAAGTGGTTACACGCTGAAAAGTGCTTGCAGTGTTCTAAGCTTCTAGTTACTTCTGGTTTTTCCTTATCTTGGTGTATACTTTATTTAAAACAGCCCCGAGCTTCCTCTTTTGTTGGTTGCACATTTCCCAATTTGAAGATCATTGTCTTCAGGGTGGTAAACAAATGCAAAGTTAGTGCAAGTAGCCCAGCTTCCTCTCTGCCAACTCTCAACATCAGGTCCTATATTGAAGCAGTGGCTCTCTCCCTTCCTCCCTCTTCTTCGCACAATGGTATGGCATGCTGTCCTCCTGTGAGATGTTTAGAATGTGAGCTTCCTACACTTTGGGTAGGAAGAGGAATGAGCACTTGCAAGCTAATATACAATATAAAGAGGCTATATACCCCTGGGTTTGGTGATAATGTGAAGAAATCAACACCCTCTAAGCTAAATGCTGGTAGGATAAATGGGAACAAAATTTCTAAGAAGCCAGTAAATGACAAGTATCAACCCTAAATGTGTTCATGCCTTGCACTGAGAAGTTGACATTTTATAATTTATTCTTTAAAAAATAATTACCATGTTTTTTGCAAGGGTATCGCTATACAAATATTTACCTCCATTGTTGTTCGTGATAGTGAAAAAGCCAAAACAATGTAAACGTTGATCATATTTCAGTGTTTCAGAAATAAGGATCTCCAAACAGATGTGAGAAAATCCTTTGGAAATTAGGAAGAAAATACAATTTCCGATTATATCGAGTTTCATTTTGTGCTTAAAACATTTCTGTTTATCCGTTTTCAAAGCACTGAGTACATTAGTACTTTGTATGTGCATATTATTTACAGCTAAGTAAATATGCCCACAATGGGAAAAATCAAAGGAATAAGACGTGAGTTTTGCAAGCAAAAAAATAAAAAGTTTAAAATATGCCAGAATTCATTAGCTAAGAAAGACAGCTCTCTGAGATGAAATTGTGACAGCGCATTGTTATGCTCAAATGTTATTAAGACAACGCAGATATTTTGGAAAACATATGGTGTGTGTGTCTGTGTGTATTAACGATTGCACATTAAAGAGTTATCCGTGGTGCTTCTAGATAATGGACTTAAAGATAATTTTCATTTATATTTTATAAATTTTCTACAAGAAATATGTACCTTCCTAAATATTTTTAAAGTAAAATAAATAAATAAATATGTCTCTACGTTAACGTATATCTGCCAGAAATGGCAGAAGACATGTTGTATGCTTTGGAACGCTTTAAAATGCCTAGGAGTAATCTGATACTTAGATATTAGATTCAGTTTGTCCAAAAAATGATGTATTTTTTAAAATGTTTTTTTGAGTAGCATTTTGATACACTTTCCCCACTTCTATATCCTCCATTTTTCTGACCCAACATTGGCAAAATATTAGCAATATTGCCACTATATCCGTAATACTCACATTGCCCAAATTGCTAGGATACACCAGAACACATATTCAGTTATTTTTATTACTTCCGAATCTGTGATTATTGTGTCATGTATGATATTTTATATTTGTGCTTTACCTCTACTGTATTCACTGTGCCACAGATTTTGTCTTTATTTATTTGATAATGATGCCATACTGTATGCTGCATTGTATTAGTAACCAACAGAATAACGCCAAATGCCTTCTTTAGAAAGAGAAGTGAATTAATTATAGTGAAATAACATGAAAGTTCTCACTTAAAATGAGACACTTGAGATATAACACATTTACTGAAATAATGTTAATGGACAAGGACAGGAACCATCATACTGTAATCACTGAATCTACAGTTGTGCAAAAACATGTCAGTACATTAGAAAAGGTTCGACAGGAGCAGAGGTGTTGTGAATGCTCCCATTTAGTGAATTTGATTTTTTAAAAGCCTGATTGCCAAAATGTATAAATACAACTTATAAGATGTTGAGCTTTTGCTTAACTTGCTGTCCCTCTTTAGGTATTCATTGCAGGCCACCCCCAGCCATTGCCCATGGAGACTTCTCTAGCACCAACAGAGAGTATTTTCCATACGGAACGGTGGTGACCTATCGCTGCAATCTTACAAAGACAAAGGAAAACTTTGTCCTCGTGGGTGAGAAGTCAATATTTTGCACCAGCAAGGACAGTCGTTTTGGCACCTGGAGCGGCCCTCCTCCTCAGTGCCTCATACCTAATAAATGCACCCCTCCAGACATTGAAAATGGAATAAGGGTGTCTGCGAACAGAAGCTTCTTCTCCTTAAATGAAATCGTGAGGTTTCGGTGTGAGCCTGGCTTTGTCATGAAAGGACCCTCCAGTGTGCGATGCCAGGCCCAAAACAGATGGGAGCCGGAGTTGCCCAGCTGTTTCCGGGGTGAGTCTGACTGAGGCTTTGAAGGGACCTGCAGAGGACCTGAGCTGTAGGAGGACCCCCGGTCCTCCTAGTGTATGTTCTGTGGGGAAGATGTGTGGGGAGCGGTGTGAGTACAGTTTCTTGGGATGAAGCATGAAATGAACAAGGGATATGTGTGTGGGCGCATTCTGTGCTTGTGCCTTCATCTGGAGAAGCAAGAGCTTAATTAATCAAGAAAGGATATATCTGGGACTCTCGTACTGGATAGTTCTGAGGCCACACTACTGGTTCTCAGTTACATGGAAAAAATGATGTGAGCTTTCTGGTCAACTGTGTGATAAGTACTTTATATGCATTATCTCATCGACTCCTTACAACTTTCCTTGGAATTAGTGTTAATCATTTTTCTATGCGACAGTGAAGTTAGCTTGGTCTTTCAGAGGTTAAGTAAATCGTCCAAATCAGGTGCCAGTAAGTGGCATACCCAAGAATAGATTGCATGTGTGTCACACCCTGGAGCCTGAATGCTGTGGTTCTTTCCATATTTCTTTTTTTTTTAATATATTATATTGATTATGCTATTGCAGTTGTCCCATTTCTGCCCCGTCATTCCCCTCCACCCTGCACGCCCCCTCCCATGCACATTCCCTCCCTTTAGTTCATGTCCATGTGTCATAAGTTCTTTAGCTTCTACATTCCCCACACTATTCTTGCCCTCCCCCTGTCTATTTTCTACCCACCGTCTATGCTACTTATTCTCTGTACCTTTTCCCCCCTCTCTCCTCCTCCCACCCCCCTGTTGCTAACCCTTCATGTGATCTCCATTTCTGTGTTTCTGGTCCTGTCCTAGTTGTTTGCTTAGTTTGCTTTTGTTTTAGGTGTGGTTCTTAATAGCTGTGAGTTTGCTGCCTTTTCACTGTCATATGTTTTATCTTGTTTTTCTTAGGTAAGTCCCTTTAACATTTCATATAATAAGTGCTTGGTGACGAGAAACTCCTTGAACTTGACCTTATCTGAGAAGCACTTTATCTGCCCCTCCATTCTAAATGACAGCTTTGCTGGATAGAGCAATCTTGGATGTAGGTTCTTCCCTTTCAAGACGTCAAATACTTCTTTCCAGCCCCTTCTTACCTGGAAGGTCTCTTTTGTGAAACCAGCTGACAGTCTGATGGGAACTCCTTTGTAGGTGACTGTCCCCTTATCCCTTGCTGCTTCTAGAATTCTCTGCTTCATTTGAATCTTGGCTAATGTAATTACAACGTGCCTTGGTGTGTTCCTTCTTGGGTCCAACTTCTTTGGGACTCACTGAGCTTCCTGGACTTCCTGGTCACCTATTTCCTTTGTCAGATTGGGGAAGTTCTCCTTTATTATTTGTTCAAATAAGTTTTCCACTTGTTGCTCTTCCTCTACCCCTTATGGTAACCCTACAATTCGGATGTTGGGACGTTTGAAGATACCCCGGAGGTTCCTAAGCCTCTCCTCATTTTTTTGAATTCTTGTTTGTTCCTTGTTTTCTCTTAGGTTGTTTGTTTCTTGCTTCTGGTCCACTCCATTGATTTGAGTCCCAGTTTTCCTCCCATCTCTACTGGTTCCCTCTGCGTTTTCCTTCATTTCACGTATTGTAGCCTGCATTTTTGTCATCTAATTTGTGAGCAAAATCAAGCAATTCTGTGAGCATCCTGATGACCAGTGCTTTGAACTGTGCATCTGATAGGTTGGCTTTCTCTTTGTTGCTTAGAGGAGTTAGCTCAGGGGATTTCATTTGTTCTCCGGTTTGAGCCATTTTTGGTTTTTGAGGGTTTTTTTTGTTGTTGTTCCGGTCATGGCTGTTACTTAGTGATGGGTGGAGACTTAGTTGTTCCCCAGGGTGGGGCAGCCCAATCTGTGTTTAGTGTTGCTTATGTGGGGGTGGAGTCCAAAAGGGAAAAATGGTGCTTGCACTGCTCTCTCTCGGATTCCAGTCCCCTCCACTGCTTCCCCTGGATCATCTGCGGGTGAATGTGGGACCACCTGGTCAGCCAGCCACCTTGCACGGCCTCACTGGGTCTGCACAGTTGCCACCCTGTGCCTGGGGTCCTCTAGCTACTGCCTGTTTGCCTGGGGGCTGCTAGCCACCAACTGCATGCCTGGAATCTGCCAGGTGCTGCTGCCTTGTGCCTGGGTCCACACCTCCACTTTGTCCTGCCGGGACTCCGCTCCTCTTACCGGTATGGATGTATGGTTGTTGGACTTCCATACAGTTCAATTTTCTATCAGTTCTGGTCGTTTTCTTCTTTCTAAATATTTTTGTCCTTAATTTTGGTTGTGAGAGGAGGCACAGTGTGTCCACCTACCTCTCTCCATATTTCTACCAGCACCCATCACAGAAAGAAAGACTGTATATCAAGACCAGTAGACTAGTTTCAGAATAGTCACAAGGACCTTAGGGTGTGTCCGTTCTGTTCTACATCCTTCATTTCACCATTAGGAATCTGAAGTTAAACGTGAAAGTAGCTTCCTAAAAGACAAGGAGATTTTTCATTCATCTTTCATTAGATATCAATTAGGTTGACATTCAAGTGAGTTCTCATGCCCTAAGCACACATCAAAAGGGCTGCTGATGGAGGCATCCAAACCTTGACTCACATACTCTCTAAGCAATATGCCCTCTCATTACAAGGAGTGGCATATTGAGGGGCTTTGCTGTTGATGGCTTGTTTTGTCTTCTTATGCCATAATTGCTGGCTTAGGAGTGGCGTGGCAAATAATTGAGATGGATACACAGGGATAGAGATGGAGCTTACAGTTCTTCCACCAACTCATATTAGCTTGTGCGATCACTGAGAGAGCAGCTGGGAGGCAAATACACAGAGATCAAATATGAATTTTACTACACTTTAATCATAAGGACATGATAACAGAGATGAAGGGAAATCTGTTAAATAGATTTACACTCAGGAGATCTTCTCATTATCTGAAAGATAAAGCTGTAAGTTAGGTGACCTTTAGCAAATATGTGCATGGGGAAGCCCACCAATACTAATAACTTTGTACTAAATAACCAGCACCATAAGAAGTGTTCCTGTGCCTGGTGGACTGATGGATATGTTTTAAACCTTGTGCAGGGAAAGAGTAGGTTCTCATTCTCTAGCTCTTACTCATGTGTGGACTTTGACTACATCTCTCCCTTATTCTTACCTTCCACATGAGTGAAATGCAGAGATTGAGGTATCAGTTGTCTTTCTTGGTTAGACCTAAACTGCTCTAATTATCCTGGAGTCTCTTAACTCTTCAGTAGAGTTAAAATTTAGCAAAACGATATTTCCCCATCATTCATAGTAAGTTTTACTTGTTCTTTCCTCAGTATGTCAGTCACCTCCAGAAATCCTTCATGGTAAGCACACCCTCAGTGACAGGGACAACTTTCCCCCTGGGCAGGAAGTGTTCTACAGCTGTGAGCCTGGCTATGACCTCAGAGGAGCTGCCTCTCTGCACTGTACACCCCAGGGGGACTGGAGCCCCTCAGCACCCAGATGCACGGGTTGGTACACTCCAGTCTCGTTTGAAACTTTTAGCTTGGGGCTTTATTCTCCACCTGCCTGTGTTATCTCTGGTTTCCTTTTTCTCCAGTGAAATCCTGTGCCAAGTTCCTGGACCAGCTTCCTCATGGCCATGTGCTCTTTCCACTTAATCTCGAGCTTGGAGCAAAAGTGTCCTTCGTTTGCGATGAGGGGTGAGTGTGAGCTTGCTAGGCCTTCTGGAACCTGAAATTGGACTTAGAACTTAATTCAAAAGGGGGGTTTGGGTATGGAAAAAAAAAAAACCACCATAGGAGCATTAAATTTTGGAAGTGGATAAGAAAAGTAAGAGTAAGATTTTCCTGCCAATGTTTTCCTCTAGGACTTTTATGGTGTCACGACTTATATTTATGTCTTTTATTGACCTTGAACTTATTTTTGTGTTTGGTGTAAACTGGTGATCGAGCTTCATTTTTGCACATAGGTGTTCAGATCTCCCAACACCTTTTGTTGAAGAGTCTCTTTTTACTCCATTTTATGCTTCTTCCTCCTTTGTCAAATATTAATTGACCATACAGACTTGGGTTTATTTCTGGGCTGTCTGTTCTGTTCCATTGGTCTATGTCTGTTCTTATGCCAGTACCAGGGTGTTTTGATTATAGTGGCCTTATAATACTGTTTGATATCAGGTATTTGAGACAGCATGGATGGAACTGGAGAGCATTAGGCTAAGTGAAATAAGCCAGGCAGTGAGGGACAAATACCATATGACCTCATCTTTAACTGGAACATAATCAACAAAAGGAAAAAGGAAGCAAAATATAACCAGAGACACTGAAAGTAAGAAAAATCTGACAGTAACCAGAAGGGAAGTGGGAGGGATTAATGAAGGGGAGGGTTTTCAGGAACTACTATAAAGGATGCATGGATAAAACCAAGGGGGAAAATGGAAGCAAGGGAGGAAGGGGTTTGGCTGGGATGGAGGAGAGCAGAGGGGGGGAAATGCAGACAAGTATAATTGAACAAAAATAAAATAATTAAAAAAAAACAAGCAAACTAAAAGAAAATAAGAGTAAGAAATAGGTGGAAATAATAATATGAGATGTGAAGGAAAAATTGGGCCATATATTAAATGGCATGTATAAAGATAATACATTTAACATATGTATTCATGAATAGTTATGAATACATATGTTATACATTGGGGGAAAAAAACGTATTTCCCAAGCAGAGAAGGCTAAGAATAATTTGGAGAGTCCTGAGAAAAGTTTGATATGCTACCAAAAGCTTATTTAAAATAATTAAGATTATTTAAGAATTACCAGTCATTTCTTTAACCATCAAAAGCGAAATTTGTAGTAGGAGCAAAAGTATATGAACAGGCATTTTAATCTAATCGTATATCTACTGATAGGTAAGGGACTCGGGTCTCTGAATTGTGGTCATGGTGGCTGATGTGATGTTTTAGGTAAGGTCATTAACTTGTGTGAACCTGGTGCTCTTCACTGTGTGCACTTCTGGCCATGGGAAGGTTTAAGCATGAGCAATGAAGGACCTGGCTCAGGCTGTTCCAAAGAATCCTGGCAGGCAGTCAATGCCAGCACCTGATAAGATTTAGGAGCCACCAGAGTCCCACGTAACATTGAGAATTCTGGATGCTTTCATACAAAGTCATTTCTGATGTCCTTTCCTTTTCCCCTAGAGTATTCAAACCTACTCTCCAGTGGCCCAGCATGCTGTTGTGAGCCTCCCTCACAGCCATCACAGATTAGAGACCAAAGAACAGTCTTAGTTCTCCTTGCTGTTATTCTCTGTTTTTTGTTTTTGTTTTTGTTTTACAGTCCAAACAGGGAGCTCTTTTAGTGGCTCTCTCATTATAAGAATTAGGCGGCTGTTGAGTTAGAGGACTGAATTTCCCATCAGGGCAATGAGTGGATTTAGCAGATCTGTCTTGGAACAATCACCTGGAGATGCACTTGTCAGAGTCTGAGTCCAGGATCAAGAAGACGGCTGCTCTGCTATGACTGCCTTCTTCAAGTCTGGGACTCCGTGTTATGTGACCAGCTAACAGTGCTTTACTGTTCTCCCCTACTGGAGTCTGTGATCTGTCCAGATTGGAGTGGCCTCCAAACCTCTGCCACCTGTTGTTTTCAGATGCTTAGAGTTTTGGCAAACTGAATGGCGTTTGGGCTAAACCAGCTCACCTCTTCATTACCTTTGTCTTCTTTAGATTCCGTCTAAAAGGCAGTTCTGCTAGTCACTGTGTCTTGGCTGGAATGGAAAGCCTTTGGAATAGCAGTGCCCCTGTGTGTGAACGTGAGTAGAAGGAAAAACACTTTAGGCCAATTTCTCCCTTAATATGGTTAGTATTTTGACCTATGGCCACCCCTGCACGGTTCTTCTGTTTTGTAATCTGAATTATTGTGAAATAGTTGCTGACTTTATGCATATTTATCTGTGATCAATTTGTTCTGATGCACTTTGCTGTGCACCATGAGTTTGGGGAAGCATTTGCTCTCTCTCTGTCACTTTGAATTCTGTGTTGTATGTGATGTATCCTAGTTCCCCTTTAGGTCAAGAGAGATTAAATAATGCTACTCTTTGACACATTTCTTCCTTCCTTCCTTCCTTTTTTCCGTCCTTTGCTAATTCTTTCTTTTCTCACCCACCACAATGCAATTGTTCTACAATTTTTCTGCTTATTTTCTAATATATGAACATAAACATTCTTTTCTTACTTTTGATGCACATCACAAGTTTCGTTTTACACCTTTCGATAGTTCACTTTCTATTTTATTTTTTGTATCACCACTTATCCCCTATATGCTTTTCCACCACCATCTACATGCCTCTCCCTCCCCATCACTACACTGCTGTCCTTTTCCACAGTTCTTCCTTTTTATCTCAATCTTCCACCTCCCAAACCCCATCCCCAGATTTGTCAACCCACTCTCTAGCTATGTCTGTCTCTGTGTAAAAAATTCATTCATTCAACAAGTACTTCCTGAGCACATACTATGTGTTTGATGTTCTCCTAAGCACCAGTGTTATAGCAGTGAACAAGATAAGTTAATTCCCTGTCCCCTTGTTATGTATACCAAGGTGAGTGATAGTCAGGACAAGGAGGAAGCAATAGATAAGAACAACTGCAAGAATGAGGGCAAAGTGAAGAGCAACATTGCATGGGATAAGCAGCTTAAGACTCCTTAAACTCTCAAAAAATGTAACTAAATAAACTATGTTCACAAGTAATAGGATGATGAAAAAATTTGTCTTTGTGTATAGCACTAATACCATGTTCTCCTATTCTTCTCATTCATATTTTGCCCAATATAAGACAAGAACTTGCTCCATCTCTTAATCTTAAAGATTGCAATATATGTGACAATCAAATTTTACTACAATGTTTTTGTTGCTAGACATCTACTCAGACATGGAAATGTACTTTTTATAGTAAAACTTATAGGAACATAACTTACATGTGCATGTCTGCTATCCATGAAACCCAGCAATTCTTGATGAGACGTAATAAGTGTCTGGCTAAGTGACATGCATTAAAGCTCAGTTACTGATTGAACTATCTTTCTTATTTTTCATGACTCTTCCTAGTTGAAGTAGCTTCTTCCAAACCCTAAGCCTAGTTAGAAACAACAATAAGAAATGAGAATGGGACTGTTTTAAATAGAAAAACAGCAACTAGAAACAAGTAAAGATCTGAAGCCTTGTCAAAAGTAAAGAAGAAAATTAAATCACAAACAGATCCATATATTTTTAGAAAGAAAACAATTGAATTGCTGTGAATTATCACAATGACCAAAGATGCTCCAATTCATTGTGTCAGCACACTGTCATAATCAAGATTGATGGCCAGTATAAATAAATTATCGAGGAAGAATTTCATATCTTTAAGGTGATTAGTACACACGGATACATTGTAGAAATATTGGTCAAGAATGTAAGCTCCTTGGAGGACAACGACTTTACCTGTGCTGTATCCCAGGGCGCTAATGAGTGGCTGACACAGAATAAGTGCTCAAGAAATATTTATTAAGTAGTTGAATGAGTTACCTTCCTAATAGATATTTTTCTTCTAAAGATTTTTAATGAAGTTAAAATATTTCTAAAGTATTTTTCTTTCAAACTTTTGGAACTTAATTTAACAGTGTAAAGTTTTATTATGCAGAAGACTTAACTATCAGGGAGATTCAAGATAGGCCCACTTCCTGTGTACTTTTTCAATGAAAAACGACATGGAGATCTTATTTCATTTGGCTCATCTCATCAAAGGCTTGCACCAAAGACGTACTGTCATAAATGTTTTTTAGGTAGCACCAACTCTAACACCCTATGACTGTGGAATACCTCTGGAGAAAACTCCTCAGTGAAACTTACAGCCTTTGCCTTCTTTCCAGAAATCTTATGTCCAAATCCACCAGACATCCGTAATGGAAGACACACAGGAAAACCTCTGGAAATCTTTCCTTATGGAAAAGAAGTGACTTACGCATGTGACCCCCACCCAGACAGAGGGACGACCTTCAATCTCACTGGGGAGAGCACCATCCACTGCACGAGTGACAGTCATGGGAATGGGATTTGGAGCGGCCCTGCCCCTCGCTGTGGACATCCAGGTTAGTGCACACTACCCCACATCCTAAATGGTTCCAGAAAACCTAAAATAGAACTTCCAAAATTTTGGGAGTGTGCAGTGCTTTTAATGGCATTGTAGACAAACAACATAGATTCTTTCAGCCAGTTTGGCCTAGGTTATAAATTAAAATGATGCTTATTTGGTTCTTTGCCTCCAGTAATTTTAGTCATTGAATTCTTCTCACTTCAGTAGAAAGGAAGAGAAAAGGAACATGAACGTAAAGGGAAATGCGAAATAAAGAGAGTGTGTATTTCTCAGGTCTGGAGAAGGTTTCCTAAGACACGCAGCCACTCTAAGACATCCATCTTCAGGACATAAAGACAGAAAGGAGAAAGTGAATTGTAGAAGGGACCCTAGTCTTGACCTTACTTACTGACAACTGAGAAACTCTGAGAGAGAAGAACAATCCTAAAAGGAAAAGGACCAAGAGCAAGTTTCTCAGAAGTCATTTTTTTGCCCTCACTGTTCTCCTCCATCACCATGGCTTCAACGTCAGGTGCCCTTATGAGCCTGTTTACCTATGTAGAGACCTAGTCCATACTTACTGAATCTATGGTGAGAGGCAGTCTTCCCTTAAGTTCTATGATTTTCTTTTTCATCAGAACCCTATCTGAGATGGCAACCCTTGTTTTACCAGCTAGATTATTAGACTGGAGACATCTTCATGTGTGATTTGTCCTCAGGGGTAAATTTCAGTCCTAATGGGGACTCCTTGAACTGGAAGCTAGTAGAACTAATATTTTGGCTGTAAGATAAAAGTAAGAGAGTGATATAAATAAACTAATATCCCATGGAAAATCTCGAAAATAAGCGGATGTTTATATAGAGAGAAATTATTGAATAATCTGAAGAGGTGAGAAATTGCTTTACGATCTTCCAACTGAAAATGTGCTGGGTGCAGAATTGGCTGTCGTATAACCATTTCTATTTGAATGAATAATTGGAAGGGAGGTAGATGACAGCTGAAAGAGAAACTAAAAGAGAAGGTATTGTCAAAACCAGGTGGAAATGATTTCTATTTTTCCAAGCATAGGTACTTTATTGGTTTGACACGTTTTGAATCCAACGTGAGCCTAGAGCTAATAGGCCATAAGGGTTTGGAGCTAAAGCTAGAATTTAATTCAATATACACTTCCAACAATGTTTTCTTGTAATGGTAAGCGTGGTATGTTAGTTAGTTTATTTTAAGGAGATGCTATCGGTTCCTCCTTGTGTCGAAGTGGCTTGCTTAGGAATCAGACCTACAGAACTGGTGGCTGCTTCCCAATGTCAAGAAATGCCTTGAGTTCTCCGTTCGTGCTTGTGACCCCTCCATGGAGGTTTTTATGCACTAAAGGGCAAGGAAACCAGGCAGGAATGATGGAACCTGGGCAGGAAAGCTCTTTCCCAGAAAAATATGTGGAAAATTGAATTGGAGCTGTCTTTTACAGTAAATTATATGAGCAAAACCACCAAAGAGTGGAATACCCTTTCAGAAAGTACATTTTCTAACGGGCATGTGCTAATGGTGGAACTTCTCCTCCCAAGGTTACGTGGAAATTATCTCTCCAGGACTAAACGTTTCTTTTGCTCTGGCCTCAAATCTAACGGGAGACAGAAATAAGGTCCTTGGGTATCTTTATGTGAAATGTGATGTTCTTGATATCTTGTTTTCTAGGTTACTGTAATGCCCCAGGTCATCTTCAATTTGCTAAGCTGAAAATCCAAACCAATGAATCTGAGTTTCCTGTTGGGACATCACTAAAGTATGAATGCCTCCCTGGGTACTATAGGAAGTCATTCTCCATCAGTTGTCTAGACAACCTGGAGTGGTCAAGTGCCAAGGATGTCTGTCAACGTGAGTAAACCTTGCATTGGAGCTTTTCCATGTCTGTCAAATTATCCATAGGATCTTATCTAAGTTTTCCCAAGTCTAGAGTTAAGAAAACTTTGCTTCTCACAAGTGTCCACATAGGTGGATATAAGAGTCAGTGTTGTAGATCATCCCTAATTATTAGTTGACATGTTTGTTTTGTGAGAATTTTCCAAGAAGTATTTGCAGGAAAAGCAACATATTTTACAGGAAAAAATAAAGAAGATAAATTGTTTGAATAACCACGTAGGAAGAAAAATTTTATAGTAGTATGCAATAAAGCCATAATTAACCTTTACATTTTGATGACAAATTTCAGGTAGAGATAAGAAAGGTCTAGAGGGGAGGTCTGTCTTAACGTGGTGTCTAGTAGGCGGCCCAACGCAGTTGGGGAAGTCAAAAATCTGTGGAACCTTCAGAATTGCATGTACTTGTTGGAAAGCTACACAGTGAGCTTGGGTCCTTATATACTACGAAAGTTCAGATTACTCTACCTGGCTCCGAAATTCTGTTTCTTGCCACAGGTAAAGTATGCAAAACTCCTCCAGATCCAGTGAATGGCATGGTGCATGTGGACACAGACATCCGGTTTGGATCCAGAATTAATTATACTTGTAATAGAGGGTAAGTCGGCAGTAACATCTCTTGATTCAAGATTTGCAGAATGGCAGGACTACCTTGAGTCACATCACGGTAGAAAGGAGACTAGACTATAACCATCTGCTGCTTAAAAGCCTGAACTTAAGTGTTTCAGATTCTGATCGAAATGAACAAAGGTATGATAAGATAAAGGGGGAAATCCGTCATCTTGTTGGACAACATGACAGTGCATAGAGCAAAAGTGAGGTCCGCACCAGGTACGAAGGAAGAAAATGTCAGCAGAGCATAGTCAAACCACACAAACAGCCCCAACTGAGAGTGCACATTGCTGGAACAAAGGGAAGGCCATGGAGCACTGTGTGAGAAAACAAATCTTAAAGGTAAATGCACTATTAGTTTGCTAGGGCTGCCATAACAAAGTACCAGAAATTGGGTGTCTGAGAACAACAGAAATGTATTCTCAGACAGTTTTGGAGTCCGGAAGTTCAAAGTTAAGGTGCTGGCACAACATGATCCCTTCAAAGCCTCAGAGGGAGGGTCTCTCCTTACCTCTGCCAGCTACCGGTAGCCTCAGTCCTCCCTTGGCACGTGGCTACATCACTCCCACTTCTGCCTCTGTCTTCCCATGGCCATCTTCCCTCTGTGTCTGTGTCTTCCCCTCCCCAGCACCACACACAGCATTTCTCCTCTCTGTATGGCTCTATGTCCAAACTTCTATCTTTATAAAGATGCCATTCCTATTGGATTAGGGCCACCCTAATGGCCTCATGTAGACTTGGTAACATCTTCAAAGACCTTCTTCCAAATGAGGTCACGTTCATGGGGATTGGGGCTTAGGACTTTAACATACCTTTTCGAAGAGTACTATCAGCCCTGTAACAGAGCCCGTGTGAAACTGTCCAACATAAAATGTGTATTGGGCGGTTGTCCTGCCCTTGGTGGTTACCCTTGCTCAGCACACAGTGGACTCTTGACTGCACTCTCAGTTCGAGCAGCTGAGCCTCCTCGTTAGAGAATCTGGGCTACATTTGTGCCACAGTTGGCACCGGAAAGTCACTGATGGTCCTCAGCAGATGCATTTGCCACCCAAGGCCTAGAAGACCATAGTACATGTAATCTGACAAAGTAAAATTAGAGCAAATCTAAATACTTTCTCTTTCTCCGAGCACTTTTATGTGCAGTCTCTAAATACTCTGACTGTACGTACCCTCCTCATCTTGCCTTACTGAGTGAGGTGAACCTGTCTATGGTATGAAACAGCAAACCATCAAGCTCCTGACAAATCACAGAGAAAATGTAAATAGATCAATTTGAAGAATCAGTATTTCTTTTTACAAAACAGAGTTACTTCCAAGAGATCGGGAAGACTTTTAGAAAAATGTCTGGTTTATGTATTTCTTTTAACTTTAATTTTATTGTTGACACTGTTACAATGTTCCAGCTCCACACTTTTGCCCACCTCCACTGAGACCATGACCCATCTTCCCTGTAGCCATCACCACACTGTTGGATGTGTCTGTGGGTTATGCAAATATGTTCCTTGACATTTCCCTTCCCGTTCTCTTATCCAGACCCCCACCCTTCCCCTCTGACAGCTGTCAGTCTGTTTCATGTATCCATGCCTCTTTTTCTATTTTGTTTGTGAGTTTGTTTTGTTCATTAGACTCCACATATAAATGAAAAAATGTGGTATTTTTCTCTCTTTGATGGGCTGATTTTACTTAGCATGGTAACTTCCAGACCTTGGTAATTTCAAGGGCCATCTGTGTGTCTTCTTTGGAAAAGTGTCTATTGAGGTCCTTCAACCATTTTCTCCTCAAGCGAATTGGAATTATTATTTTCTATTTGTTACACTTTCATTGTTGTTCCAGTAAAGTTATCTCCATTGTCACCCTACCATGCCTCCCTGCCCCACCCATCCACCTCACATCCCTGAACCTATTCACTTTGGCTTTGTCCATATGTCCTTTCAACATGTTTTTTGATGGCCCTTCTCCTATTTCCCCCTATTATCCCTTTCCCCTGTCCTCTCTGGTTACTGCCACGTTGTTTTTTTATTATTTGTCTCTGATTGTATTTTGCTTGCTTCTTCGTTTTGTTGCTTAGGCTACACTTACAGGTGAGATTGTATGGCATTTCTCCTTCATTGACTGGCTTATTTCACTCAGCGTAATGTTTTCCAGTTCCATCAGTGCTGTCCCAAAGGGTAGGAGCTCCTTTCTTTCTGCTGCATTGTATTCCTGTGTATAAATGTACCACAGTTTTTTGATCCGCTTACTTACTGATGGGCACTTAGGTTGCTTCTGGTACTTGGCTGTTGTAAATTGTGCTGCTAAGAACACTGGGGTGCATAGGTTCTTTTGGACTGGTGATTCAGGAACCAACAGTGGTATTGCTGGGTCAAAAGGCAATTCCATTTTTAGTTTTATGAGGAATTTCCATACTGTTTTCCACAGTGGCTGCGCCAGTCTGCATTCCCACCTACAGGGTACTAGGGTAGGGTTCCCTTTTCTCCACAACTTCAGCAGCACTTGTTTGTTGATTTGTTTGTGATGTCCATTCTGACCAGTGTGAAATGGTATCTCATTGTGATTTTAATTTTCCCCACCCATCCACCTCTTTGATTTTAATTTTAATCACTCTCTGATGGCTAGTGATGCTTAGCATCCTTTCATATGTCTCTGGGCCCTCTGTACATCCTCTTTGGAGAAGTGTGTGTTCAGGCCCAGTTTATAATTGGGTTGTTTTTCCTCCTGGAGTGGAGTCACGTGACTTCTTTATATATTTTGGAGGTCAAACCCTGGTCCGAGGTATCATTTGCAGATATGTTTTCCCATACAGTTAGTTAGTTCTCTTTTCATTTTGATGCTGTTTTCTTTAGCTGTGCAGAAGCTCTTTATTTTGATGAGATCCCATTTGTTTATTGTTTCCCTTATGTCCCATGCTCTAGGGGACATAGAGGTGAAACTATTGCTGAATAGAATGCCTGAGATTTCCCTGCCTATCTTCCCTCCTCCAGGACTTTAATGGTGTCCCAACTAATATTTAAGTCTTTTATGCACCTTGAATTTCTTTTTGTGTGTGATGTAAGTTGGTGACCCATTTTCTCTTTTTCACATATAGCTGTGCAGCTGGCTCTCCCAACCCCATTTGTGAAGAGGCCCTTTTACTCCATTTTATGCTTCTTCCCCCTTTGTGGAATATTAATTGACCATAGAGACTTGGGTTTATTTCTGGGCTCTGTATTCTGTTCCACTGGTCTATGTGACTGTTCTTAGGCCAGGCCTATGCTGTTGTGGTTACAGTGGCCTTGTAACATAGTTTTATGTCAGGAGGGATCATAGTTTGTCATCCCCCCTACTGTGTTCTTCTTTCTCAAAATTGCTGTGGCTATTCTACCCATTTTTTAAATTGGATTGTTTGTCTTCCTGGTGTTAATTGTATAAATTTCTTTGTATGTTTTGGAAATTAACCCCTTATTGCATATATCATTGGTAAATATGTTCTCCTATACTGTGTGTTCCCTTTTCATTTTTTTGATGGTTTCTGTGCTGTGAAGAAGCTTTTTAGTTTGACATACTCCCTTTTATTTATTTTTCTTTGGTGCCCCTTACCTTAGGAGACATATCAGCAAACATATTGCTAAGTGAGATGTCTGAGATTTTACTGCCTATGTTTTCTTGGAGAATTTTTATGCTTTTACAACTTATGGGTTTTTTTCCATTTTGAATTTTTCTTGTGCATAGAGTTACTTAGTTGTCTAGTTTCATTTTTCACATGTACCTGTAGAGTTTTCCCAATACCATTCCTTGATGAAACTGCCTTTACTTCATTGTATGCTCTTGTATCCTTTGTCAAATATTAATTACCCATATAGGCATGGGTTGATTCCTAGGTTTTCTGTTCTGTTCCATTTTTTACATGCCTGTTCTTATGCTGGTACCAGATTGTTTTGATTACAATGGCCTTGTAGTATAGTTTGACATCAGCATAGTTCAATACCTCCAACATTGTTTCTTTGTCAAGATCGCTGAAGCTATTCAGGGTCTTTTCTGGTTCCACATACATTTTTGCATTGTTTGTTCTACATCTATGAAGCATGCCATTTGTTGGGGACCGTTCTGCCTGGTTTCAGGAGCTGTAACCCCCATCCCATGGCCAGACTGAGTAAGAGCCCAGGACACGTGGTACATCTGGGACTGTTCTGTCATGAGGACCTGAGCCACTAAGGAGACAAAGCTTATCTCCCTGGCAGGAGTGCTACTTCTGCTTCATCCATATCTGGCCCCCAATGCTTGGTTGGTTAGCTAATGATGGGTAAGACCTCTCAAGGGAGGGGCAGACTAAGCCAGGCAGGACCACTTGAAAGGCCCTCATAGAAGGACTGGGGGGGCAGTGCAGTAAAGAGGGGGTGATGGACCCTTGCCCCTTGCCCCCGGCTATTCTGACATAGTCCAAGTCCCCATTTCCATCTGGGAGATGTCTTCCTTATCTCCTGCTTCCCGGCTCTAATTCCCTTAAGCCTGAAACAATGAGGGAGTGAGGGCAGTGCACCCCTGTGCTGGTCAGAGTGGCTCCTGGGGTGATCAGTCATAAGAAAGAATTAGTAAAGTCCTGTGAAACCTACTTTGCTAAGAGTGCTCTCGTTTAAATGATAAGGATCTGAGCCCAGCAAGAAGTGAGTTTGTTCCTCAAAGTTTTATTGCTCTTTAGCTATCTGACCCTGACTTAAAATAGGTCCTCAGAGTTCTTTGTACATTATCTATTGTTTGATGCTACTGCTAATAATGATCAATGAGCCTGTTTTCCTATGTAAAACAGCCCAATAAAAGCCCATTGAGGAAGAGGTTCTTGGTCCTTCTCCTTTGAGAGATTGGCCACCTCTCCTCCCCAGCAGGATCATGTCTTGGTAGTTTTATTTTGATCTGTGATGGATGGATGGATGGGGCTCCTTGGGCGGAGCTCCACCACAGCAATTGGTATTTTAATGGAATTCCATTCAATCTATAGATCACTTTGGGTAGTATGGACATTTCAATGATGTTAATTTTTCTAATCCACCTATCCGTAGCTTCCTCATTTTCTTTCTTCAATGTCCTACCATTTTCCAAGTACCGTTCTCTTACTTCCTTGGTTAAATTTATTCCTAGGTACCTTATTTTACTGTTGCAGTAGCAAATGGGATTGTTTTCGTAGTTTGTCTTTCTGATAGTTCATTATTTATGCATAAATGTCCCACCAATTTCTGAATATTAGTTTTATATCTTGCTATTTTGCCAAATTCATTCATTAGAACTAGGAGCTTTTGGGTGTAGAGTATTCAGGGTTTTCTATGTACAATATCGTGTCATCTGTGAATAATGACCATTGTACTTCCTCCTTTCCCATTTCGATACCTTTTATTTTTCTATCTTGTCTGATTGCTGTGGCTAGTAGGCCTTCCAGGAATATGTTGAGCAAGAGTACTGAAAGTGGATGTCTCTGACTTGTTCCCACTCTTAAGGGATACACTTTCAGTTAGTGTCTGAGTATGATGTTGGCTGTAGGTTGTTCATATATATGGCCTTTATTATGTTGAGGTGTGATCTCTCTATTCCTACTTTGCTGAGCGTTTTTTATCATCTGTCTGTACTAGATTTTATCAAATGCTTTTCCTGCATCTATTAATATGATCGTGTGATTTTTTATCTTTAATTTTTCTTATGTAATGTATCACACTTACTGATTTGTGAATATTGTACCAACCTCTCATCCCCTGAACAAATCCCACTTAATCATCATGTATGATTTTTTCAATGTATGCCAGATCCAGTTTGATAATATTTTGTGGAGGATTTGGGCATCTATACCCTTCAGGGATATTGACCTATAATTTTCCTTCTTTGTAGTGTCTTTATCTGTTTTTGGAATTAAAATAATACTAACCTAGTAAAATAGGGTGGGGACTGTTCCTTATTCTTGAGTTTTTGGGAATAATTTGATGACCGGTGTTAGTTATTCCTTGAACATTTCATTAAATGTACCTGTGAAGCTATCCAAACCTGGACTTCCATGTGCTAGGAGTTTTTCAATTACTGCTTAAATTTCATTCATTTTTAAGCCTATTCATGTTTACTGATTCTTCCTGTTCATAAGCCAGGAATGAATCCATTTCACTCAGGTTGTCGAACTTGTTGGCATTTAGTTGTTCATAGTATTTTCTTACACTCCTCTGTATTTTTTGATGCTAGTGGTTACTTCTCTCCTTTCACTCCTGATTTTATTTATTTTGGTCCTCTCCCTTGTTTTCTTGATGAGTCTGGTTAAAGATTTGTAGATGTTTTTTATCTTTTCAATGAACAAGTTCTTAGCTTCATTGGTTTCTTTTATTGTTTTAATAGTGTCTGTGCCATTTATTCATTGTTTTGTTCCTTCTACTTACTCTGGGCTTTGTTCTGTTGTAGTTGTTTTTCTAGTACTTTCAGGTGTAGAGTTAGATTGTTTACTTGAGATTTTTCTTGCTTCTTTAGGTAGGCCTGTAATACTTTGAACTTCCCTCTCAGGACTGCTTTCACTGTGTCCCATAGATTTGGGGTTGTTGTGTGTTCACTTTCATTTGTTTTCAGGTATATTTTGATTTCTTCCTTGATCTCATTATTCGCTCATTCATTGCCTAATAAATGCTATTTAGCCTCCGTGTCTTTGAATGTTCTTGAGTATTTTTATTGCAGTTGATTTCTAGTTTCATGTGATTGTTATTTGAGAAGATGCTTGATATTATTTCAATCTTCCTGAATTTTAAGACTCATTTTGTGTCCTAATGTGTGGTCTATCTTTGAGAATTATCCATGAGCACTTGAGAAGGATGTATAGTCCACTGCTTTGGGATGAAATGTTCTGCAAATATCAATTGAACCCTTCCAATCTAGTGTGTCATTAAGGTCACTGTTCCTTGTTGAGTTTCAATGTGAAAGACCTACCTGTTGATGACAATGGGACTTTAAGGTCTCCTACCATGACTGTATTCCTATTGATCTCTCCCTTCAAGTCCACCAAAATTTTCTCTCTATATTTAGGTGCACCTACAGTGGGTGCATGTATGTTTACAAGAGTTATTTATGTCTTCTTGTTGGGTCAATTTCTATAGCAGTACACTGCTGAACTTGATTATCTCTTGTTATGGCCTGTGTTTGGAAGTCTGTTTTGTCATACAAGTATTGCTACCCCAGCATTGTTTTGGTTGTTTCCATTTGCATGGGATATTTTTTTCCATCTCTTCACTTTCAGCTTGTTTTAGTTATTTTATTCTGAGGAGCTTCTCCTTCAGAGAGCATATATATGGGTCATGTTTTCATATTTGTCCAGCTCTCTTATGTCTCTTGATTGGAGCATTTAATCCATTTGCATTTAAGTTTATTATTGATAGGTACTTATTTATTGCCACTTTTTTGTTTAATACCTATGTTTTTCTCCTTAAAACAGTCCCTTTACCATTATTGCAGAGCTGGTTTGGTGGTAATGAACTTCTTTATCCTTTTCTTTTTGTCTCTGATGTTCTTTATTCCTCCTTCAATTTTAAATAATAGTCTGTCTGGGTAAAGTAGCCTTGGTTGCAGGCCCTTCATGTCCTTACTTCTAATACTTCATGCCAATCCTTTCTAGCCTAAGTGTTTTAGTTGAGAAATCAGTGGACGGCCTTATAAGATCATTCTGGTAGGTAACTAACCCTCTCTTGTTGCCTTTCAGATTCTCTCTTTACCTTAGGCATTTTAATAATGATGTGCCTTTGTGGGGGTCTTTTTGCATTATTTCATCTTGACTGGTACTCTCTGTGTTTCCTGAAATTGTGTAACATTTTCCATCAACCAGCTGGGGAATCTCTGACCATTATTTCTTCAAACAGGTTCCTTATTCCTCTCACACTCTCTTCTCCTTATGGCAACCTATGTTGTGGGTGTTCTCCTTGTTGTTGTCTCAGAAGTTTCTTAGACTGTTTTATTTTAATTCTGTCTTCTTTTTGGTGCTCTTTTCGGGTGGTTACTGTTTTCATCTCCTCTAATTCACTGCTTCGGTCCTCTGTTTTATTAACCTGTTGTTGATTTCTTCTAGTGTATTCTCCATTTCTGACTGGTTCATTTTTATAGATTCCGTCTCCTATTTAACACTTACTATCTGTTTGTTTAAGTTCTCGCTGACATCATCCATTCTTCTCATAAGATCCTTGAACAATGTTATAACCATTCTTTCAAACTCCGCATCTGGTATTTTGTCTGCTTTCATTTTATTCATTTTATTTAATTCTTTTTCTGGGGATTTCTCTTGCTCTTTCAATAGGGACATCTTTCCTTGCCTCACCATTTTTTTCTGTGTTTATTACTTAAATATGTGATGACCCCTGAACTTACTAAGATGGCTTTATGATAAAGATGTCTTCTTGGCTTCAGTGGCACCATCTTCCAGTACCCCTGATCTCCGTGCCCTTGGAATCATTCTTGTGTGTTGTGTGCATCTCCTATTATACCTGAGGCTTGAATGCTGTTGACCCTTTCATGGGTAGAGTTAATCATTAAGGCTGTGTTACTATGAGGGTAAATTTTGGTCAATGTGTTTGAGATGCTGTGTAGGGGATGCTCCCTAAGGCAGAGTTGTCCCCAGTAGGGTCTGAGGCCTGCCAGAATCTTCCTTTGGGTGTGTCATTTTGGGGACTAGATGGGTCAAGTTCTAGTGTGATCTGAAGCCCACCACCGGTTGTGTTGGGTCCAGGTTTGCCTGGGTGGTGTTCAGGTACAGGTGGCTGTCGGATGTGTATGTAACTGGCCTTGGGCTGCCTATCTGTAGCTACCAAGTACTGGCTACTGTGTCAGCATCTACTGGACCTGGGTGTGCCTGGAAAGGGCCAATCTCTGTAGAAGGGTCAGTTTCCTCCAGCTCTGAGCTTGGGTCAGATCTGTAAAAGGACTGAGGCTCCTTAGGTCTGCCACTAAGTGTTAGCTCCTCCACACCCGCTCTGAGCTTGCCTGGTTTTCCTCCAGCGATTCCAAAGACAGACTGTAAGGTGAGCACAGGCTGCCTGCATTTCCACAGCCCCTTCTACAGGTTGAAAGCTGGCTATGGCAGGGCAACTGGGATCAAGATGATAGGGCTGGCAGGAGTGTCCAACTTTTGGTGTCTCTGGTCCACACTGGAATAAGATGAGTTGTCTTGGGCTACACATTAAATACACGAACACTGATGAAAACTGATGAGCACAAAAAAGATTTTAAGTACATTCATGATTTTTTCTTTGGCTTCATGCATAGCAATCCTGAGCTGCATGTGGCCCGTGGACCATGAGTTGGACTCCTCTGGTAGTAGGTCTGCTACCAGGGGATCATGCAGTCAGACACTCAATGAGGGGAAAACGACCCCTGTTTCAAAGTCATCCCCCTCAGTCTCTACCAGAGTGTCTATCTCTGGAGGGTCCTTTCAGTTTCACTTTGGGTGCAGCCAGTTGTACCCTTTGCAGGAACAAGCTCTGCCACCCCAGCCTCAGGGGGATAGATCAAAAGATTGTCCCATGGGGATGATGCCAGCCTAGCCCATAGGAGTGGGCTAAGCACTTCATCTTGGTCCCAGAAAATACCTTCTGAGGGTTGCATACTTTGATTGATCCTGCACTGAGCTGCTCCACCTCCCCCCACCAATAGAACTTCACCTTGCAGGGTTATCCAGGACTCCACAGGGTTCATTCTAATGGTTTCTCATTATGAGCAGTATCTACAATCCTTTAGAAAGGGGCAGGCATTTCCTCCCCTTCTCAGGGTAGCAGAGGCTGAACTAGCAATGGAAATTGGATTTGCCTCCTACCACTGTTGCCACACAGCTTGGCACTTGCCCATCTGGCTCCCAGACAGAAACTGCCCTACAGGGAGACACAGGGACCAGGCTGCTGAGTGATTCAAGAAGTGATGGGAGGGCCACTGGCTGTGCGCTCCAGGTGGGGTGGACTGTCCTGTCTTTCCCAAGCCACACATTGTGGTCCCTGTCTGGGTCACCTCAAAAAGCATCACCCTAAAAAGACAGTCCCTTAAAGTCACTTCTGGGTATAGCCAGCAGAACCCTCCACAGGACCCAGGGATGGCAATATGGCCCAACCAGAAGTCAGAGTGTGGACTGTGAACTCCCCATGCTGGTGGTGTAACAGTAGGAGGGCTCTTCTCTAGCAGCGTGCCCTCTGAATATTTCAGCAGACTGCATTCCCACAGACTTTTACCACCAGTTGCTATGTGGGCTTCTCTTCTTGTTTCTCTTGCTCTAGGCTGGGGCTCCCTGTATGGGGATGAAACTTCACACATCTCGGAGGATGATGATGGAGCTTTTCCAGCCATGTTGTGTCTCTGGCTTCTCGGCCACTGCTGCGCCTGAATGCAGTGGCTATCGTTCCCTGCATTATATTTTTAATGATTCAGTCGCATGCTGTTTCTGTAAAACTAGTTGAGGTCTTTGAATATGAATGAAAAGCACAATTGTCAAACTAAAAATCTATGATAAATACACTGAATATTGAATGAAATTAATAGAGAAAGTAAGAAAAGAATAACCAAATTCTCTGTGAATTCAGTGAAATAGAATAAAGAAAGAGACCAAAGAGAAGCTATGTGTAAGACAGACAGTATGAGGATTAAAAATACCGGTAACAAAAATTTACAAAGGAAAATAATAATCCATACCTACCCATCAGTAGGGAAACATTCTTATTTCAGGGAAAAAGATTAGATTTGGGTGGCAAACACTCATTGCAATATAGAGATGATGTATTATAGAATCGTACACTAGCAACCTATAAATATTCTTAACCAACACCATACCAATAAATTTATTTCAAATATAAAATAAAAAAAATTTAATAACTTCAATAATTCAGAAGGGAAATTCATAACTGTAAACCCTGCAAAAATGTTGATGCACATTGATATAACTGTGATCCTTTACATCACTAAATTGCAGAAGATAGTGTTTCTAATGAGCCAAGCTATATTCATGTCTATAGCCTCCAAATACACATTCGCGGAAAATTACAACACATAAGTATACATAATGGAAAAAATCAGGCCATCCAGAAATAATTTTTTAAGGAAGAAGAAAAATGATGAAGTATAAAAATACTATCAGTGATGGAAAATTTGTAAAACCCCCCAAAACCCACATAATTTTGAAAATGCATGGTCAAATATTTTCCACAAAGTTAAGAAACTAAATGGAATGATAGAACTAATTATTCAAAATTGGAATTCTGCAATGTAATAATTAAATAACAATCTTTAAAGTTATAAAATGTATCCATAAACCTTGAATAAATGGGAGAGAGCAAGAAAAGATATGCTATACTTATATTACCTGGGGAACAGGTAAACTGTACATATTTTGATGACACTAAAATTGAGAAAATAGACCTAAGTACAAATGTTTGTGTAGATATGCCATATGCACACATGAAATGAAATTTCTAATGAAATAAAAATTGGATATTTAACTTTCAATTTATTAGAACACCTAAAATAGTTCACCTGTCTGGTTCATACATAAAATACAAAGGCTTCTAAATAGGATCAAGGGCACCACATGTAGTGATGCTTACAAGAACCATGCCTACATTAAAATGACATAGCAGTGCTAATTATATATGCATACTAGGAAAATGCAAAGATTTAAAACTGGCAATAATAATAATATGAGAAAATACAGAATTTAAGAGGTAAAGTATTAAACAGGTCTACAAAAGGATTGTTTATTTTGGTACCTGGTGCAATCCATAATGAAGCCAAAAATTAAGAAGCAGAGTATTGCCATGAGAAATGAAAGATGAAATAGCCCTTGCAATAGTTTGAGGATAGGAAAGGAGAAACAAGAAAACCCAGATCAAACAAGTGGAGTTTAGGCTGGTGCTTAGACTTCCCCCAGATCAAGCATTGTCAAATCTGCCTTGTATCCATGCTGTGAGAAAGCGGATGGGAGGCAGATAGAGTAATTTTCACTTTTCACCTTAGGTATCATCTCATTGGCCACCCATCTGCCAAATGCATCATCTCGGGTAATACTGTCATTTGGGATACGGAGCCACCACTCTGTGAACGTGAGTTAAGATCTCTTCCTATTTATCCCACCAGTTAATCCTAGCATTGCCCCCCTGGAATTACTAAGAAACAGTCTCATCCCTCTTGGCAATGATATTCTTCCAATATTTCAAAAGAAAGTGGTTACACGCTGAAAAGTGCTTGCAGTGTTCTAAGCTTCTAGTTACTTCTGGTTTTTCCTTATCTTGGTGTATACTTTATTTAAAACATTCCCCAGCTTCCTCTTTTGTTGGTTGCACATTTCCCAATTTGAAGATCATTGTCTTCAGGGTGGTAAACAAATGCAAAGTTAGTGCAAGTAGCCCAGCTTCCTCTCTGCCAACTCTCAACATCAGGTCCTATATTGAAGCAGTGGCTCTCTCCCTTCCTCCCTGTTCTTCGAACAATGGCATGGCATGCTGTCCTCCTGTGAGATGTTTAGAATGTGAGCTTCCTACACTTTGGGTAGGAAGAGGAATGAGCACTTGCAAGCTAATATACAATATAAAGAGGCTATATACCCCTGGGTTTGGTGATAATGTGAAGAAATCAACACCCTCTAAGCTAAATGCTGGTAGGATAAATGGGAACAAAATTTCTAAGAAGCCAGTAAATGACAAGTATCAACCCTAAATGTGTTCATGCCTTGCACTGAGAAGTTGACATTTTATAATTTATTCTTTAAAAAATAATTACCATGTTTTTTGCAAGGGTATCGCTATACAAATATTTACCTACATTGTTGTTCGTGATAGTGAAAAAGCCAAAACAATGTAAACGTTGATCATATTTCAGTGTTTCAGAAATAAGGATCTCCAAACAGATGTGAGAAAATCCTTTGGAAATTAGGAAGAAAATACAATTTCTGATTATATTGAGTTTCATTTTGTGCTTAAAACATTTCTGTTCATCCGTTTTCAAAGCACTGAGTACATTAGTACTTTGTATGTGCATATTATTTACAGCTAAGTAAATATGCCCACAATGGGAAAAATCAAAGGAATAAGACGTGAGTTTTGCAAGCAAAAAATAAAAAGTTTAAAATATGCCAGAATTCATTAGCTAAGAAAGACAGCTCTCTGAGATGAAATTGTGACAGCGCATTGTTATGCTGAAATGTTATTAAGACAACGCAGATATTTTGGAAAACATATGGTGTGTGTGTCTGTGTGTATTAACGATTGCACATTAAAGAGTTATCCGTGGTGCTTCTAGATAATGGACTTAAAGATAATTTTCATTTATATTTTATAAATTTTCTACAAGAAATATGTACCTTCCTAAATATTTTTAAAGTAAAATAAATAAATAAATATGTCTCTACGTTAACGTATATCTGCCAGAAATGGCAGAAGACATGTTGTATGCTTTGGAACGCTTTAAAATGCCTAGGAGTAATCTGATACTTAGATATTAGATTCAGTTTGTCCAAAAAATGATGTATTTTTTAAAATGTTTTTTTGAGTAGCATTTTGATACACTTTCCCCACTTCTATATCCTCCATTTTTCTGACCCAACATTGGCAAAATATTAGCAATATTGCCACTATATCCGTAATACTCACATTGCCCAAATTACTAGGATACACCAGAACACATATTCAGTTATTTTTATTACTTCCGAATCTGTGATTATTGTGTCATGTATGATATTTTATATTTGTGCTTTACCTCTACTGTATTCACTGTGCCACAGATTTTGTCTTTATTTATTTGATAATGATGCCATACTGTATGCTGCATTGTATTACTAACCAACAGAATAAAGCCAAATGCCTTCTTTAGAAAGAGAAGTGAATTAATTATAGTGAAATAACATGAAAGTTCTCACTTAAAATGAGACACTTGAGATATAACACATTTACTGAAATAATGTTAATGGACAAGGACAGGAACCATCATACTGTGATCACTGAATCTACAGTTGTGCAAAAACATGTCAGTACATTAGAAAAGGTTCGACAGGAGCAGAGGTGTTGTGAATGCTCCCATTTAGTGAATTGGATTTTTTAAAAGCCTGATTGCCAAAATGTATAAATACAACTTATAAGATGTTGAGCTTTTGCTTAACTTGCTGTCCCTCTTTAGGTATTCATTGCAGGCCACCCCCAGCCATTGCCCATGGAGACTTCTCTAGCACCAACAGAGAGTATTTTCCATACGGAACGGTGGTGACCTATCGCTGCAATCTTACAAAGACAAAGGAAAACTTTGTCCTCGTGGGTGAGAAGTCAATATTTTGCACCAGCAAGGACAGTCGTTTTGGCACCTGGAGCGGCCCTCCTCCTCAGTGCCTCATACCTAATAAATGCACCCCTCCAGACATTGAAAATGGAATAAGGGTGTCTGCGAACAGAAGCTTCTTCTCCTTAAATGAAATCGTGAGGTTTCGGTGTGAGCCTGGCTTTGTCATGAAAGGACCCTCCAGTGTGCGATGCCAGGCCCAAAACAGATGGGAGCCGGAGTTGCCCAGCTGTTTCCGGGGTGAGTCTGACTGAGGCTTTGAAGGGACCTGCAGGGGACCTGAGCTGTAGGAGGACCAGGAGATTAGTGTATGTTCTGTGGGGAAGATGTGTGGGGAGCGGTGTGAGTACGGTTTCTTGGGATGAAGCATGAAATGAACAAGGGATATGTGTGTGGGCGCATTCTGTGCTTGTGCCTTCATCTGGAGAAGCAAGAGCTTAATTAATCAAGAAAGGATATATCTGGGACTCTCGTACTGGATAGTTCTGAGGCCACACTACTGGTTCTCAGTTACATGGAAAAAATGATGTGAGCTTTCTGGTCAACTGTGTGATAAGTACTTTATCTGCATTATCTCATCGACTCCTTACGACCTTCCTTGGAATTAGTGTTAATCATTTTTCTATGCGACAGTGACGTTAGCTTGGTCTTTCAGAGGTTAAGTAAATCGTCCAAATCAGGTGCCAGTAAGTGGCATACCCAAGAATAGATTGCATGTGTGTCACACCCTGGAGCCTGAATGCTGTGTTTCTTTCCATATTTCTTTTTTTTTAATATATTATATTGATTATGCTATTGCAGTTGTCCCATTTCTGCCCCGTCATTCCCCTCCACCCTGCACGCCCCCTCCCATGCACATTCCCTCCCTTTAGTTCATGTCCATGTGTCATAAGTTCTTTAGCTTCTACATTCCCCACATTATTCTTGCCCTCCCCCTGTCTATTTTCTACCCACCATCTATGCTACTCATTTTCTGTACCTTTTCCCCCTCTCCTCCTCCCACCCCCCTGTTGCTAACCCTTCATGTGATCTCCATTTCTGTGTTTCTGGTCCTGTCCTAGTTGTTTGCTTAGTTTGCTTTTGTTTTAGGTGTGGTTCTTAATAGCTGTGAGTTTGCTGCCTTTTCACTGTCATATGTTTTATCTTGTTTTTCTTAGGTAAGTCCCTTTAACATTTCATATAATAAGTGCTTGGTGACGAGAAACTCCTTGAACTTGACCTTATCTGAGAAGCACTTTATCTGCCCCTCCATTCTAAATGACAGCTTTGCTGGATAGAGCAATCTTGGATGTAGGTTCTTCCCTTTCAAGACGTCAAATACTTCTTTCCAGCCCCTTCTTACCTGGAAGGTCTCTTTTGTGAAATCAGCTGACAGTCTGATGGGAACTCCTTTGTAGGTGACTGTCCCCTTATCCCTTGCTGCTTCTAGAATTCTCTGCTTCATTTGAATCTTGGCTAATGTAATTACAACGTGCCTTGGTGTGTTCCTTCTTGGGTCCAACTTCTTTGGGACTCACTGAGCTTCCTGGACTTCCTGGTCACCTATTTCCTTTGTCAGATTGGGGAAGTTCTCCTTTATTATTTGTTCAAATAAGTTTTCCACTTGTTGCTCTTCCTCTACCCCTTATGGTAACCCTACAATTCGGATGTTGGGACGTTTGAAGATACCCCGGAGGTTCCTAAGCCTCCCCTCATTTTTTTGAATTCTTGTTTCTTCTTTGTTTTCTCTTTGGTTGTTTGTTTCTTGCTTCTGGTCAACTCCATTGATCTGAGTCCCAGTTTTCCTCCCATCTCCCCTGGTTCCCCATGCATTTTCCTTCATTTCACGTATTGTAGCCTGCATTTTTTCATCTAATTTGTGAGCAAAATCAAGCAATTCTGTGAGCATCCTGATCACTAGGGCTTTGAACTGTGCATCTGATAGGTTGGCTTTCTCTTTGTTGCTTAGAGGAGTTAGCTCAGGGGATTTCATTTGTTCTCCGGTTTGAGCCATTTTTGGTTTTTGAGGGGTTTTTTTTTGTTGTTGTTCCGGTCATGGCTGTTACTTAATGATGGGTGGAGACTTAGTTGTTCCCCAGGGTGGGGCAGCCCAATCTGTGGGTAGTGTTGCTTATGTCGGGGTGGAGTCCAAAAGGGAAAAATGGTGCTTGCACTGCTCTCTCTCGGATTCCAGTCCCCTCCACTGCTTCCCCTTCACCTGGATCATCTGTGGGTGAATGTGGGACCACCTGGTCAGCCAGCCACCTTGCACGGCCTCACTGGGTCTGCACAGTTGCCACCCTGTGCCTGGGGTCCTCTAGCTACTGCCTGTTTGCCTGGGGGCTGCTAGCCACCAACTGCATGCCTGGAATCTGCCAGGTGCTGCTGCCTTGTGCCTGGGTCCACACCCCCACTTTGTCCTGCCGGGACTCCGCTCCTCTTACCGGTCTGGATGTATGGTTGTTGGACTTCCATACAGTTCAATTTTCTATCAGTTCTGGTCGTTTTCTTCTTTCTAAATATTTTTGTCCTTAATTTTGGTTGTGAGAGGAGGCACAGTGTGTCCACCTACCTCTCTCCATATTTCTACCAGCACCCATCACAGAAAGAAAGACTGTATATCAAGACCAGCAGACTAGTTTCAGAATAGTCACAAGGACCTTAGGGTGTGTCCATTCTGTTCTACATCCTTCATTTCACCATTAGGAATCTGAAGTTAAACGTGAAAGTAGCTTCCTAAAAGACAAAGAGATTTTTTATTCATCTTTCATTAGATATCAATTAGGTTGACATTCAAGTGAGTTCTCATGCCCTAAGCACACATCAAAAGGGCTGCTGATGGAGGCATCCAAACCTTGACTCACATACTCTCTAAGCAATATGCCCTCTCATTACAAGGAGTGGCATATTGAGGGGCTTTGCTGTTGATGGCTTGTTTTGTCTTCTTATGCCATAATTGCTGGCTTAGGAGTGGCGTGCAAATAATTGAGATGGATACACAGGAATAGAGATGGAGCTTACAGTTCTTCCACCAACTCATATTAGCTTGTGCGATCACTGAGAGAGCAGCTGGGAGGCAAATACACACAGATCAAATATGAATTTTACTACACTTTAATCATAAGACATAATAACAGAGATGAAGGGAAATCTGTTAAATAGATTTACACTCAGGAGATCTTCTCATTATCTGAAAAATAAAGCTGTAAATTAGGTGACCATTAGCAAATATGTGCATGGGGAAGCCCACCAATACTAATAACTTTGTACTAAATAACCAGCACCATAAGAAGTGTTCCTGTGCCTGGTGGACTGATGGATATGTTTTAAACCTTGTGCAGGGAAAGAGTAGGTTCTCATTCTCTAGCTCTTACTCATGTGTGGACTTTGACTACATCTCTCCCTTATTCTTACCTTCCACATGAGTGAAATGCAGAGATTGAGGTATCAGTTGTCTTTCTTGGTTAGACCTAAACTGCTCTAATTATCCTGGAGTCTCTTAACTCGTCAGTAGAGTTAAGATTTAGCAAAACGATATTTCCCCATCATTCATAGTAAGTTTTACTTGTTCTTTCCTCAGTATGTCAGTCACCTCCAGAAATCCTTCATGGTAAGCACACCCTCAGTGACAGGGACAACTTTCCCCCTGGGCAGGAAGTGTTCTACAGCTGTGAGCCTGGCTATGACCTCAGAGGAGCTGCCTCTCTGCACTGTACACCCCAGGGGGACTGGAGCCCCTCAGCACCCAGATGCACAGGTTGGTACACTCCAGTCTCGTTTGAAACTTTTAGCTTGGGGCTTTATTCTCCACCTGCCTGTCTTATCTCTGGTTTCCTTTTTCTCCAGTGAAATCCTGTGCCAAGTTCCTGGACCAGCTCCCTAATGGCCATATCCTCTTTCCACTGAATCTTGAGCTTGGGGCAAAAGTGTCCTTCATGTGTGATGAGGGGTAAGTGTGACCTGGATTGGAGACAAGAGACTCAGTACTGAATGCTAATTTGCTGACACCCTGGGCAAAATGGATTTACCCAAGATGAGGGCTGCCTAATGGAAAAACATACTAAAAGAGTTTAATGTCTAAAACAAAGATTGAGAAGCATGGTAAGAACTATATGGAACCATGAACACATATTTTTAAAGGAAAATGTGTAAATAACTGAACAGTAGATCTATAAAATCAGATCTTAACTTTTTAGGTGGAACATTAACTATATGGATAAATAGCAATTTGTGGATAGGAAGAGATGCATATCCCAGAAGGGCTGTTTTATAAAAAAAGTTTGATATATTAAAAAGTTTATTTATAAGATAAGTAACATGGAAGAACTGTTTTGGGATATTTTTAGACCGATGGGAATTTGGAATAGAAATAAAATACTAATTAGAAGTATTTTATAACCTGATTAAGTCATCTAATTGGTATTGGGTTGGTTGAAGGAGCCTGAAGACTGGTGGTCATGTTTCAAGTAACATGATTAACTTTTTGTGTGAATCTAAGTGATCTCGGTATTATGTTCCAATATCATTAAGAGATCAAGAGCCTGTACTGCAAAGCAATTGTTCTCAATATATTCCACCAAACTGATAGTCATTGGTACCAATTAAATGCAAATGAGAATTGTCAATTTAGGGTTCACTGAAGGAGGAGGCTTTATTCAAACAGCTCAATTGTGACACAACACTGCATTGGAACAAATAGCACAGCTGTGAACCACTCAATTGTGATAAAACTTGGTGTAGAACAACACGACTGTGAAACAGCTCAATCGTGTTACAGCTCAGTTATGATACACCACAGATGTGGAGTAGCATGGCTGAGAAATGGCCATGGAGCAAGGTGGCCAGGGCCCCTCTCCAGATGGTCAGGCAAGACAGCCCCAGCCAGGGAAATACAGTCTTTAGTGAAAGGGAAAGTGTGCTTCCTGACCCAGAGGGGAGCTGACTTACATAGACAAAAGTCCCTTCCCTGGTTCATAATTGGTTCATTATCATGTAAATGAGGACTCCAAATCCACACAGTTTGGTCAAAAAAAAAGAAGAAAAAAACCCAAAACCCAAAACATTGGTCAGAATGCAGCCACTCTAATTTGTTGGTGGAGATGCTAAGGAGGATATAGCTGTGCAGCTCCAAATGGGTGAGGACTGGCTGTATGGCAAGAACACAGCGTGGGCAACAATTGAGTGTCATAGGAGGGCAGTTCAGTGCAGACAGTTCTCCCTGAAGTGTGGTTTGTGTGAGAGGCCCCTGTTTAGCAATGGCTATTAGGCTCTGTTTATAAATTTGAGCTCTTTTTTTTTAGATTTCTTTTTTTATTGTTGTTCAAGTACAGTTGTCTCCATTTTCCCCCCACCATTGACCCCACCCAAGCCATCCCCAACTCCCACCCTCAATCCTTCTCCACTTTGGTTTTGTCCATGTGTCCTTTATAGATGTTCCTGAAAACCCTTTCCCTCTTTTCCCCCATTATCCCCTCCCACCACTCCTCTGGTTACTGTCAGTTTGTTCTTAGTTTCAATGTCTCTGGAACCTAATCAACAAAACAAACAAGCAAGCAGAATATATTTGAGCCTCTTAAATATTTGGATCCCTCTTAAACAGGTACATTTGTTATTGGGGCAACAAGTCCAAGGACTCCTTAACTGTCATTAAATAACACTCAAAAAAGACCTGGAAGCAAGTCAGAAGACCAATTGTGTGACAATAAACCAGATGTTTTAGGATAATTGTGCTCTAAAGAACTCTGTCTTCTTACCTTTTCTTCTTTTTACTAGTTAATTGGACTCTACTCTTTAATAATCCAGATATACCATATGTATGATTAAGGGATATTCCAAATGTATTGGCCAAAAGAACAGTCTCTGATATCTTTCCTCATGTTCTATGATTTGACAACTGAAATTAGGAGCTATTTCCTTTCTGGTCTACTAAGAATAGAAAATGCTACATTTTTCATTAGAGGACAAAATCCCACCTAATGACAGAAAGGGGGCTGTCAGAGAAAAGTCAGGGAAAGATGGACTCCTTAAGATCTGGGACCAGATCAAGAAAATGCCTCTGATTTCTGTTCCATCTTCAGTACAAGCCTGTCACTTCTTGAGCTTTAGCAGTTATTGCTTTGTCCCTCACTGGAAGCTACAGTTTTTCAACATGTTTTGGTTGCCGAACCTGTGTCCTGGGAAAATGAGCTGAGCTTTTTAACCTTGGGTCTTGCTTAGGAATTATATTGTATTTTAGCAGAAAGGAAGGAGCTGAGACCTATCAAAGAATGGACAAGGGAAATGGTATGCTCACCCAAGTCACTACTGCTTTTGTCCCTTAGGTTTCGTTTAAAGGGAAGTTCTACTAGTTACTGTGTCTTGGTCGGAATGAAAAGCCTTTGGAGTAACAGGGCTCCTGTGTGTGAACGTGAGTAGAAGGAATATCCATTCAGATCTGCAATTTTGTCCTTTTTTTTCATTTTCTTACTGTGTTTTTGTCCCATAAAACTATCAAGTGTCTGCTGCTCTGTTTATCTTTATTTTTGATAGAAACATTTCTTTGTTGAATGTTTTTTTTTAAAGTGACCTTGAGCATCATGGTTTTTGGTACCATCCAAAAATATTTGGTAGCATACTATGTGCTATAAATGGGAGAAGTGCTTTATAGGTGGAGAGAAATTTGTGCCCTGAAGCATTGCCAAATTTTTCTTCTTTTCCTGTCAAAAGTGATGAACACACTCCAGCCTTCCTGTCATTTCTGAATCACTCATTCATTTGTATACATTTTCTTTTAGCACCTACTATGTCCCAAAGAGCCTTCTAGACTCCTGGAATATGCCTATAAACAAGATAGACTAGGTCCCTGCTCCCATGTTGTTTATATGCTTGGGCGGAAAGAAAGATTCTTAAAAATAGCAAGTAAATAAGGAAACATAGATAAACAATTTCAAATAATATTAAGTGTTATTAAGAAAACAAGGTAATTTAATAGAATAGTTTTGTGAATCAGAGTAAGGAATGCCAGGGAAAGAATAAAGTTTCCATTTTAAATAAGGCGATTAAGGAAATCCTCACTGAGAAAGTAATTGCTCTCATTTAAGCATTGACAGCTACCAGTGCTTAAATGCTTAGTTGGCTACCAATGTGAGAACATAGAGGAAGAAACTTCCATTCAAAAGGAGTGGAAAGTGCAAAGAAAGTCCCAAGGCAGAAATATTCTTGGCATTTTCTTTGAAAGCCCTGTCCTAACATTTTCTCAGAATCTTTTGCAGAGTGAGCAAATACAACAGTAGTAGGAGGTGTTAAAAGAAAAGTAATCTGTAGGAACTTGTTTTCACTCTGAGCAAGATGGAAAGCCATTGGAGTATTGTGAGTAGAAAAGCAACACAATCTAACTTACTTTTAATGATCTAACTCATTACTCTAGAGAGAACTAAGTTGAATGGATATATCTCAGATGAAGATTCCCCAGAAATAGTACCAGAGGGAATTTTGGTGTTACAATGTTCCATTGGAGGGTACAATCCCAGAGCAGCAAAAGTGAAGGATGAGAAAAAGGGAGGCAGGGATGAAAAACAGCAAGTAAAAGATACTATGTTACCAAGGTAGCCATAAGCATCACAAGAAAAAAAGCTGGCTGTTTGGTCACATAGAACATCTATATGGAAGCAAAACTCTTTATCAGAAAGAGGAGAAGCAGCCTGTCTGTTGGATCTTTTCTGTCTCCTGTCTCATGTTTATCCCAAGAATATTAAGCCCCTGGCTTCTATGTTGTGTTAACTCATCCCTCAGTTCAGACTCTGGGGACCTTACATGACCTGCTACACGGTAGTCAATCTAAGCCTAGAAGTAGAAGGAGCCAAAGTGGTCATGGATCCAGTCATATTAGCTTGGATGTGGGAGTTACATTGACCTTCACTGCAGTAGAATAGCAGAGGCTGTCCGGGTGCCTTTCACCCTTGTGGAAGCTGACACAGCCAATGTTGTTTGCAAGTGAGGTAACAGTGGTATCAGTCAGCACACTCGATTAGGAAAGCAGCTAAGTGGCCAAAAGTCAGGTATAGCCAAGAAGGTCTGAGGGTGCAAATTGGGAAGCTACTGCAAAAATCTAATCCCCAATGTTGGCCCATGATACCAGTTGCAGAGGTGATAAGAAGTGCTCGAATTATGGATACATTTGGAAGGTAGAAATTACAGGATTTTTGATGGGTTACACATAGAGATTAAAACAGAGACTAAATGAGGTCACCTAGGGAATGAGTGTGGCCAGACAATAATAGAGGCAGGGGCTAAATTCTGTCAATCCAACAATAAGAACTCAGAAACAAGAGAAGGAATGTGCAAAAGAGATGAAGAAGCAGCTGGTACATTAAGAGAAAAAGCAGGAGGATGAGCATATCTTGGAAGCCAAGTGAAGAAATTCTTTTAAGAAGATGAGACCAAGCAGCCATTTCAAATTCTACAGAGAGGTCAAATAAGAGGAGGACAGAAAATTGTCACTGGGTTCAGTGACTTGGAAGTAACAAGTGACCTTGGTAAAAGTAGTTTCAATAGAGTTGTGGGGGCACATGCTCGATTGGAATGAGTTCAGGGGAGAATGAAGGGGAGTAAAAATTCACAGACAACATCTTAAAGGAGTTCTAATGTGAAGGATATAGAAAAATGAAACTATAGCTGCAGAGGGAAATCAAATTAAGGGAGTTATTTTTTGTTTGTTTGTTTTTAAGATGACAGTGAGTTAAATACAGAAACACTACTAAAACATCCAGTCTGTCTATTTATTTCTTCACTAAATCAAACAGAATGTTGTTTCATCCTCTCATCATAACTATTGAAAAATAGATTTTTATGGTAGAATTTTTCACATAAACATTTTGCTCTAAAATTATTTGTACTTTTTGTACTGATTTATATAATGAAACTTGATAATTGGATCTTTCGTATTCGGAGGTCACCTAGTGGAAAGTCTTAACTTTGTTAAAGTAAAGTTATGAATCATGAAGTAAAAAAAAAAAATACTCTCATCAACCCAAAGATACCTAAAATTGCTTGCTAGATTATAAACATTAATTAAGCTACTCCACCCTACGATTAGTTTATCCCTGATTCTATCAAGCTGCAGTATCCTTTTCTCAAATACAGATCAGACCAGAAGGGGAAAGGAGCTTTTCCAAATAGTTTCATTGAAAAGAAGAAACATGTGTTTCTTCAATGAGGAATAAAACCTGTAAAAACTAGTAAGTATCTCAAAAGTCATAACATTGCTGAGCCTTTTGGAGCATTCACAGAAGTATGGTGGATGTTTCATTTTACTGTGACATTACTGTCAACATTTTGTTTTTGAGAATATTTGCCTCAAGTCATCAAGAAAAGATTTCGTCACTGATAAAGAAAGAGTAAATGTATAATATATTTTGAAGGATTCTCTAAAATGAAGATCCTTGATGTTAAAAGAGCTCATCTATCTTGTGCTTGATATATAGCAGGTGCTCAAAATCTGCTGATTGAGTTAATGATTTTCTTATTAAATCAATGATTTTCTTGTGAATGTGGTTAAGAAGATTTCTGTTTACTTCAGATGAATAAGCTCTCAATTATCCAGAAATCTTAACTCTCTGAAAAGTTCAGGATGCTAAAATCACTTTTGGACTTTTATAATAAACATTAATTTAGGTATCATTTCATTTAGCTGCATCCCAGCAAAGAACTAACATATTTACTTTGCAGTCTATACTCTCCCTCAAAGTGTAATTGTTCTTTTATTGGCAATAGCATCAGAGCATCCCATAACTGTAGAATCGAGTCAGATTAAAATATAAACATTTTAATGTGACTTATGGTTCCTGTCCATTCTAGAAATCTTCTGTCCAAATCCTCCGGCAATCCTTAATGGGAACCACACAGGAACTTCTCTGAGAAACATTCCCTATGGAAAAGAAATATCTTACACATGTGACTCCCATGCTGACAGAGGGATGACCTTCAATCTCATCGGGGAGAGCACCATCCGCTGCACAAGTGACAGTCAGGGGAACGGGATTTGGAGCGGCCCTGCCCCTCGCTGTGAGCTTTCTGTTCCTCTTGGTCAGTACCCACCTCCACATACCCTAACTGGGTTCAGAACATTTGTACCAGATCCTTCATATTTCTATGATAAGATTGTAGTATTTACTTGTGAGTTTATCTTTGTCATAAGTGGAAGTGTCAATATTTCATTCCGTAGCTAAAACAGATGGTTCCAGCAGTGCCAAGCTGTGTTTGAGTAGGGAAGATGCTAATTAATAACTTATCTTGTTGGTCAAGCGGTAAAGGAGAGTAGGGTAAGAAGGGCAAAGGGATTGGGCAGGGAGAAGGCAGTAAGTACTTCCTGTGTAAATCAGGAAGAAAAATGTATTTGTTGGAGAGGACAGGAAAACAAATGTCTGTGAACACTAACAAATATCAAGATAACTAAGAAACTCTCTGTACAAGTTCATGGGCCTGTAAAACATAAAACTGGTGATATGGATATTATTTATTAGCTAGTCTTATGCTGAATAGGTGAAGTAACAAAAAGGACTCACTTTACCTTTGGATCTAAAGACATCAACTCAAAGTAGACTTGTTTGTCAGCTTACCTCTGGACCCCATTTTAATATTTGTCCTTAAACTCTGGGAGTGAGAAGAAGCAAAGAAAGATCAGCTCAAGTAAAATACTATGAAAAGGAAGAGACTATTTCTTTCTAAGGACTGGAGCAGATTGCCTGGTTCTTGAGGCCTGACTGTAGCAGACCTTCTTAAGAACGGAACCTGGAGTAGACTCAGGTGTGGCACCAGCCTTGGAATACCACATGCCCTACAGGGGAGTCCTGAGAGAGAAGAGCAATCCAATGAGAAAAGGCCTCACGTGATCAAAAGCATCTAACCTTTCTTTGAGCTCCCTCACCCTCCAACTGGGCTGTAGAGATCAGAATCTAGTGAGATTTCTTTAAATGCAAATAAATAGACTCCAGCCAGGCTCACTGAATTGGCAAACAAAAGCAGTCTCCTCCAAAGAAGAGATAGCTGAATTCAGACTCTATTTCAAAATATGCAGCACACAATATACCTTCTCACAAAGAAGACATAGTTTCTTAGAGGGTGCTGCTTGATAGCTTATTACATTTTGTTCTTGTCCTTAAATGTCTAGTTTAGCAGCAGAAAGAGAAGAATGGTCTATTAGTTTTGTAGGGCCACTCTAACAAATGACCAGAAACTAAGTAACTTAAAATAATAGAAATTTATTTTCTCTCAGATCTGGAGGCTAGAAGTCTGAAATCAAAGTATTGGCAGGGCCCCATTCTCCTCTACAGCTGTAGGAGAGAATCCTTCTTTGCCTCTTCCGGCTTCTTAGTACTCCTAGATTGTGGATACATCACTCTAATCCCCTACTCTGTCTTAACATGGCCTATTCCCCTCTCAAATCCCTTTTCCTCTTTTATAAAGAAACCACTAGTCATTGAATTTAGGCCCACTCCAGTAATCTAGTATAATCTCATCTCAAGATCATTACCTTAATTGTATATAAAAAGACCTCTATTCTAAATAAGTTCCCATTCTGAGATTCTGGATGGATGCATCTTTTGGAGGGGACATCATTCAACCCATGGCAGGTGGTGACTGCTATTTAGTGCCAAAGAGGCAGCTTATAATGACGTTCTGAAAAAGGGATAGGGAGGAATAACTGGAAAGAGATGGTAAAATATGCCTTGATATGCACTGGTACATTAACACCAATGTACAAGGATGTAAATGGTTAACTCTTGGTACAGACACTCTGATAGGAGGACTGACATGTGAAATAAGAGAAGAAAGTCCAGAAAGGTGAATAGTATCTATGTGGCAAAAATTTTTTTCATGGCTAGGTGTTGTTGGAAAATACCATTTTAAGGTAACTTCAAGAAGAAAACTTTACAATTATTATGCCCCTGTTTCTGTGACCCCATATATCCACTTAATTGGAGAGAAAGGCAGGTAAAATGGAAATCTCATTGCTCACTTTGGCATTCCTATGGTTTTGGTCTCCAGGTTACTGTAAAGCTCCAGAACAATTTCTATTTGCCAAGCCTACAACCCTAACTGATGGGTCTGAGTTTCCAGTTGGGACATCTTTGAACTACAAATGTTCCCCTGGGTATTTTGAGAATATGTTCTCTATCACCTGTTTAGAAAAGTTGGTCTGGTCAAGTGCCAAAGGGATCTGTAAACGTGAGTAACCTGATCAAAGCATCTGTGGAATCTGACTTGATTTATTTTAATTTTGAAGGTGAGAAATCTAAGTTTTCCCAAAATATTTAAATGGAGGGTGGACTTGTAAGTCATCCCTTTTTATTGTCTGGGATTCTGCACCTTAACAAGATACTCATTTCATGGGAAAGACTCACACAAAAGGAATTGGAGGGAAATTTTCCATTCACTGGAGGTTACATTTGATGGCTAGGAACATGAATGAAAAAGGAACACAAAAGAAAATTACGTGGGTTGTGGTGACCTGTGTTTTGCTAACTAAGATGGAGGGAAATCCTAAATTATCAAGCCTTTGATTTAGGCTGGTAGGGTGAAAACCATTCTTTGGCCATACTTAACTTGTATTAGGAGATACAAGGTAGTTATTTTAAAAGCAGTGCTCTGTAACTGTTTCATTCTAAGGTTGTATGGTGAGTCTCCTCAAAGTGGCAATTCTGTGGACAAATGACCGATATATAGGCTGTTTAGTACGCTACACTCCAGTCTGAATCTTTAAAACAAATGTAAATTGAACTCTACGCCTAGTTTAAAATTCTGCTTCTTTCTTACAGGAAAATCATGTGGAACTCCACCTAAACCCATCAATGGCATGGTACATATAAACACAGATACCCAGTTTGGATCAACAGTTAATTATTCTTGTAATGAAGGGTGAGTTGAGAGCACTCTCTCTGGAGTATGAGTTCCAGAACAGCAATGTCAATCTCTGTCCCAGTCTTAGATAGGCAAACTAGACCACCGCCCTCTGTACTTAAAAAAGTAAGCAATGGGACTTCTTCAGAGAGATAAAAATATGATGAAAGGAGTCTAAAAATGTAGGAACAATCTGTGTCTGTGTAACAAACTAAGGAAGGCACCATGCTCCTGCCAAAGCTAGTACATGTGAAATCTGGTAAGTTATCCACTAGATAAAAAGGACCATCCTGCCAAATCAGTAAATGGGAAAATACTTGTTGAATCCTGCAAACATCCTTAAGTGAGATCAGCAGGTACTTGAGCTGAGTTGGAGGACCCTAAAGAAGGGGTTGGAAGAGTAACTCTTGTGTAACAACAGTCTAGGGAAATGTAGGCATTAAAACACACACAAAGAGGGGACGGACACTAATGGAGTTTTTTGTTTGGTACAAAAAACTGTACCAAGTTTGACTTTTCCTTGATACAGTAACTGAGCAGAAGCCATTATCCCTACTTAGAGGAAGTAATTAAAGAGAATGCACTAACTTTTAGTTGCCACAATAAACTTAGAGATAAAAAAGATAACTGTGTATATTACATCTTTCTGCAAAAACTGCCCCTGGTGTCAGCCCTATCCTATCCTACCCAAGTCATTGTACCTATCATCCAGCAATATTAAACTAAGGTAAATCAACATTCATCCCCTGCTCACTTGGTCTAGTCTGGAGATTTTAATACCTTTCCATACAATCTCTTCACCAATCCTTCTCACCTCCCATTGTGAAAAAGCCCAGAGCTCTTTCTTTCATGATTAAAACAAAAGATTAGGACATACAAGGGAAGGAAGATATAGCAATTGAAAACAAAAGAGAGCAATCTAAGATATCAGAGAAAATATTCCTCAGCAAATCAGTGTACTCCAGTAAATAAGGGAATGAACTCCAAAACAGGATATTAGAAACCTCTCATACATGTTCGCAGCACAGAACCTATGAAACAATAAGAGGCATTTGTGAGATTTAATGATGTGATATCAGTAACGTTTATACATGAATAAATAAATACACAGTAGTCTAAAAAAGCAACAGTGATCAAGAGATTCAATTCTAAAGAAAAAGAAATCAAAGAGATCATGTGAAAACTGGATTAACTTCTCCTGAATAAACCAAGGACCATAACTGAAAATTACACACACATACATGTATGCACTCTCACACATGCTGAGGCATGAGAAAAAAATTAAAAAGCAAAAAGAGGTGAGGTATCAATTAGCACATAATGAAAAGTACTTTCCCAGCTCACAAAGAAAAAAGACTAGATTGTTCGAATCTTAAGGCTTACTAAACAAATACAAGATTAATGATAAGAGACTCTCATCCTCCATGGAGAAAATGTATGAAAATCACATATTTAAAAAATTTTGCAGCTATCCAGAGGTAAAACAAACAGAAGAAAATCATATTATCATCAAATATTTTTCCTATACACTAGATAGCAAAAATTAGTGTTTTGAGGAAAAATACTGTTCCATGAAATATCTGTACTCAGTCAAAGCACAGAAGTATAGTCTTACATGACCAAGAACTCCAAACATATACTAATTAGATATATTTCAAAAAAAAAATTATTCCCACATTATATGTGCTTTGACTTCTTTTATGGGAGTACAATACATACTGTTAACTAGAGGATGTATATTAACATTAGAATACAATATTACAATTACTACAATTAATACAATAACATTAGAAATTCATAAGCATAGAATAAATTAGCCCTGGCTGGTGTAGCTCAGTGGATTAAGCATGGGCCTGCGAACCAAAGGATAGCGGTTCAATTCCCAGTCAGGGCACATGCCTGGGTTGCAGGCCAGTTCCCAGCAGGGGACACATGAGACGCAACCATACATTGATATTTCTCTCCCTATGCCTCTCTCCTACCCTTCCCCTCTAAAGATAAATAAATAAAATCTTTAAAAAAATAAATTAAAACAGAGTTTTGGATCTTGGTTAGAGAGAAAATTAAAACAGCCAGTGCAGATTACCTATAGAAAAGTAATAATGAATGATTATTAAGTACAGCTGTCCCAAGCAGTCTACCTACAGCTTTAAGTAAATAGACTTAAGCTTTAAAATTACATTAGAAGTGAATACTATATATAGACCCCATTTTACAGAAGAGACAACTGAGATAGAAGAATTAATGAATTTCCCCAAATATATATACCAGAGAATGAAGTTAGAATTTTTTTTTTGCTTTTTAAAATATAAATTATTGATTATGTTATTACGGTTGTCCCATTTCTTCCCCATCATTCCCCTCCACCCTGCACACCCCCTCGCACCCACATTCCCCCCGCTTTAGTTCATGTCCATGTGTCATAAATTCTTTAGCTTCTACATTTCCCACACTACTCTTGCCCTCCCCCTATTTTCTACCCATCATCTATGCTACTTATTCTCTGTACCTTTTCTCCTTCTCTCCTCCTCCCACTCCCCTGTTGCTAACCCTCCATATGATCTCCATTTCTGTGGTTCTGTTCCTGTTCTAGTTGTTTGCTTTTGTTTTAGGTGTGGTTGTTACTAGCTGTGAGTTTGCTGTCTTTTCACTGTCATATTTTTTATCTTCTTTTTCTTAGGTATGTCCCTTTAACTTTTCATATAATAAGGGCTTGGTGATGATGAACTCCTTGAACTTGACCTTATCTGAGAAGCACTTTATCTGCCCTTCCATTCTAAATGAAAGCTTTGCTGGATAGAGCAATCTTGGATGTAGGTCCTTGCCTTTCAAGACTTCAAATACTTCTTTCCAGCCCCTTCTTGTCTGTAAGGTCTCTTTTGAGAAATCAGCTGACAGTCTGATGGGAACTCCTTTGTAGGTGACTGTCCCCTTTTCCCTTGCTGCTTCTAGAATTCTCTCCTTTATTTTATTTGATTTTTTATTTTAACCAGTATTTTTTTAATTGTTGATATTGTACAGTTTTCTGTCTTTCAGCCCGCCCCCAGCCCACCACCCCAGCCCTCCCCACCTTCCTCCCATTTTCACCCCCCATAGTTTTTGTCCATGTGTCCTTTATACTTATTGCTCTAAACCGTTCCCCTTTTCCCCTGAAATTCCCTCCCCTCCCCCTCTGGTCACTGTCACACTCCTTTATTTTAATCTTGGCTAAGGTAATTATGATGTGCCTTGGTGTGTTCCTCCTTGGGTCCAACTTCTTTGGGACTCTCTGAGCTTCCTGGACTTCCTGGTAGTCTATTTCTTTTGCCAGATTGGAGAAGTTCTCCTTTATTATTTGTTCCAATAAGATTTCCACTTGTTGCTCTTCTTTTTCCCCTTCCAGGACCCCAATAATTCAGATGTTGGGACATTTAAAGATGTCCTGGAGGTTCCTAAGCCTCTCCTCATTTTTTTGAATTCTTGTTTCTTCCTTGTTTTCTGTTTGGTTGTTTGTTTCTTCCTTCTGGTTCACTCCATTGATGTGAGTCCCAGTCTTCCTCCCATCTCTATTGGTTTCCCATGCGTTTTCCTTCATTTCACATATTGTAGCCTGCATTTTTTCATCTAATTTGTGAGCAAAATCAAGCAATTCTGTGAGCATCCTGATCACTAGGGCTTTGAACTGTGCACCTGATAGGTTGGCTATCTCTTCATGGCTTAGAGGAATTGGCTCTGGAGCTTTCATTTGTTCTCCAGTTTGAGCCATTTTTGGTGGTTTTTTTTTTTTTGTTTGTTTGTTTTTTGATCTGGTTGTGGCTGTTACTCAGTGAGGGGTGGAGCCTTAGGTGTTCCCCAGTGTGGCACAGCCCAGTCGCTGTGTTGTGATGCTGTATGTGGGAGCAGGGTCCGAGCAGGAACAATGGTGCTTGCTCTGCTCTCTCTTGGATTCCAGTCCCTTCCACCACTTCCCCTTCTCCTGGATAATCTGTGCACGAATGTGGAACCACCTGGTCAGCCAGCCACCTTGTGCAGCTTCACCGGGTCTGCACAGTTGCCACCCTGTGCCTGGGGTCTGCTAGCCACCACCTGTGCACCTAGGATCTGCTAGCTGCCACCTGCAAGCCTGGGAACTGCCAGCCCCTGCTGCCTGCATTCCCGGGTCCGCACCTCCACTTTTTCCTGCCGCGACTCTGCCCTTCTTACCTGTCTGGATGAATGGTTGTTGGACTTCCATACAGTTCAATTTTCTATCAGTTCTGGTTGTTTTCTTCTTTCTAAATATTTGTTGTCCTTAATTTTGATTGTGAGAGGAGGCACAGTGTGTCCACCTATGCCTCCATCTTGGCCGGAAGTCAGAATTCTTTTCTTCTTTTTTTGTTTATTTATTTTTAGAGAGGAGAAAGGAGGGAGAAAGAGAGGGAGAGAAACATCAATGTGTGGTTGCCTCTCATGCGGCCCCCACTAGGGGCCTGGCCTGCAACCCAGGCATGTGCCCTGACTGGGAATCAAACTTGCGACCCTTTGGTTCGCAGCCAGCACTCAATCCACTGAGCTACGCCAGCCAGGTCAGAATTCTTTTTAATTTGTTGTTCAAGTACAGTTGCCTCCATTTTTTCACACCATTCCCCCCACCCCACCCATCCCCACCACCCTCCTTCAACCCTATCCCCTTTGGCTTTGTCTATGTGTCCTTTATACATGTTCCCTGATGATTCTTCCTCCTTTTCCCCCCATTATTCCCCTCTCCCCTCCCCTCTTCTTACTGTTAGTTTGTTCTTTATTTCGATGTCTCTAGATATAATTTGCTTGCTTGTTTGTTTTGTTGATTAGGTTCCACTTAAAGGTGAGATCATGTGGTATTTGACGTTCACTGCCTGGCTTATTTCACTTAGCATAATGCTCCCCAGATCCATCCATGCTATTGCAAATGGTAGGAGCTCCTTAATGTTCTTTCTGCTGTGTAGTATTCCATGTGTAAATGTGCCATAGTTTTTGTTTTGTTTTGTTTTTTTAATTGTTGTTCAAGTACAGTTTCAGCCCTTTACCTCCATCCCAGTGTACCATAGTTTTTTGATCCACTTATTTACTGATAAGCACTTAGGTTGCTTGAAACAATAGGCTATTGTAAATTGTGCTGCTGTGCACATTGGATTCATACATTCTTTCAAATTGGTGTTTCAGGATTCTTACTCCACCACCAACTTACACCATACACAAAAATAAACTCAAGATAGATAAAAGATTTAAATATAAGTTGAAATACCATAAAAGTCCTAGAGGAGAATATAGGCAGGAAAATCTCAGATATTCTATGCAGCAATATTTTCACTGGTATGTTCCCTAGAACAAGGGGCATAAAGGAAAGAATAAACAAATGGAACTTCATCAAAATAAAAAGTTGCTGCACAGTTAAAGAAAACATCAGCAAAATGAAAAGGAAACCAACCATATGGGAAAATATACTTACCAACGATACCTTGAACAAAAGTTTGATCTCCAAACTATGTAAAGAACTTGCATGACTCCACTCCAGGAAGACAAGCAATCCAATTAAAGAATGGGCCAAGAGCCTGAACAGACACCTCTCTAAGGAGGACATATAGAGGGCCCAGAGACATATGAAATGATACTCGGCATCACTAGCCATCAGAAAGATGAAAATTAAAACCACGATCAGATACTTCTTCGCACCAGTCAAAATGGCCATCATAAACAGATCAAGAAACAACAAGTGCTGACATGGCTGTGGAGAAAAGGGAACCCTAGTACATAGTTGGTGGGATTGCAGACTGCTCCAGCCACTGTGGAAAACAGTATGGAATTTTCTTAGAATTTGAGTAGTGCTAGTCTGCATTAATAACCTACAGTGGTAAACTATACATTATTTAGATTCATTATTAATGCCGATGCAAATATTACTCATGAAAATGTTTTTGCCAAAACTGTTCTTAGAGAAATATTTAATATTTTTGTTATTTGATAAGGAAAATTCCAATAAATGAACAAAATATTTTTAAATGACTAAAAACTGAAACAATTAAAGACAGCTGAACTAAGGACTTAATAAAGAAAATAAATTAATGAGTTGGAAAAATGGAAACAATACAAATGATTAGCACATCTAAAAGCAGGCCTTTTCTAAGTGGCCAGTTAATATGAACAGAACTTTGCCAAATGTAATTTCACAAGATAACAAATCTACAAATACACATCAGATACTGAAAGGATTCAACACTTGATAAAATATTATATCTTCTTGATCAGGGTCCCCAACCTCTGGACCTCTCAGGGCCTGTTAGGAACCCAACCACACAGCAGGAGGTGAGCTTGAATGTAATGTGCTTGAATGATCTCGAAACCATCCCCTCCACTCCAGTCTTTGGAAAAATTGTCTTCCATGAAACTGGTCCCTGGTGCCAAAAATGTTGGGGACCACTGCTCTAGATCATAATGAAATTGAAAATACTCATGAAATGTGTCATTTTGTAGGAAAAATACAATTTTTCAGGAAGTACTTAAAAATAAGTGGAACAGGTGATGAACCCATAGACTTGTATGTTTGAGTCTCTGTTTTAATCTTTTGGATATACATACAGCTACAATTGGGACTGCAGGATCAGATGATAATTCCATGTTTAACTTTTTGGGGAATCACCAAACTGTTTTCTACCATAGCCACGTGATTTTACATTCCCACTGGCAATATACAAGGGTTCCATTTTTTCCACATCCTCACCAACACTTATTTTTTTGTTTTTTAAAAATTACTATATTGCTATCCTAGAAGGTGTGAAGTGGGTTTGATTTGGATTTCTCTAATGACTACTAATGTGCAGTATTATCTCATGTGTTTATTGGCCATTCGTATCCTGTCTTTGGAGGATCATTTATTCAAGTGTTTTGCCCTTATTTTCATTGAATTTGTTTTTTATTATTGAGTTGCAGGAATCCTTTATATATTCTGTATGTCGAATCCTTCTTAGATAAGTAGTGTGCAAGTATTTTCTCCTATTCTGTGGGTTGCTTTTTCACTCTCTTTCTGGTGTGTTTGTGTTGATGGGAGTGGCAGTCATATGAAAACTGCTGAGGCTGAGGAATCTGGCAGTTCGTGGTTGAGCAGGTTGTAAGTAAGGCCAGGTGGGAATCTGTACTTTGCAGATGTGGAATTGGTGCTTGTGTCCATTTAACCACCTCTCCCTTCTAAGGGTAATTGAGGCAGTTGATATCTAGGGTATATATAAATTTAGATAAAAATATGTGTGTGTGTATGTGTGTATATATATATATATATAATTTTTTTAGATAAAAAGCCTAGAAGGATTCATAGCAAAGTATTAACTATGATGAATGGTAGAATCATGGGTAGTATTTTTTTGATCTTTGAACTGTTCATGACTTCTAAATATGTCTACAATACATATTAACTTTTATAATTCAATAAAATTTAATTATATATTTTTAAGGAAAAGAGGCCTGCTACAGAATCATATCTGTAACCTACTTTTAATAATTGTCTCCATAGATTCACTCTACTGCAAAGATACAGTCAACCAATCAGATGCACAGTTCAAAGCCCTGGTGATCAGGATGATCACAGAATTGGTTGATATTATATATAAGGGGCAGAGCCTTAGGTGTTCACCAAGGGAGGGCAGCCTAGTCGCTGGGTTGTGATGATGTATGTGGGGGCGGGGTCAGAGGGGGAGCAATGTCATTTGCTCTGCTCCCACAAGCAAATGGGGCCCTTCTGGTGCTGCCTCCCAGGTGGGTGGGCCTGTGTATGCTCTAGGACCCTGTGGGTCTCTCCAATGTACTCTCCTGTGATGCTGCCAGTCTCTCCTAGAACCTCAACCCCCACAAGTGTTTTCAGTCAGTGCTTTTAGGCTTTATTTCCCAGTGCTGGGGCCCTGGGTTGCACAGTCTGTCTCCCCATTTTTGCCTGGTTTATCTGTGCGCAAATGTGTGTCAGCGGTTAGCCAGCCACCTTACGTGCCTGGGGTCTGCTAGCCACTGCTTGTGCGCCGGGGTCTGCTAGCTGCCACCTGTGCACCCGGGACTGCCAACCACCACTTTGTCCTGCCTCGATCCCTTTCTGCGGGGCCACGGACTGCACCCCTCCTACCAGTCTGGATGAATGGTTGTCGAACTTCCTTACAGTTCAATTTTCTGTAAGATCTGGTTGCTTTTTGTTTCTAAATCTTTGTTGTCCTTAATCTTGGTTGTTCGAGGAGACACAGTGTGTCCACCTATGCCTCTATCTTGGTGGGAAGTCTGAACAAATATTTTTTGAGCACCCCAAACTTAAATGTCTTTTGGCTAGGGCTAGGGATTGCACATATTTTCATAAGACATATTTTCTGCCTTCAAGGAGCTCATAACTACCTTCACAATGTTACACATGGATTACATAACTGTGCACTTCCCTAAAGATAGGTATGAAAATGTACCATTATGGATAACAGGATACCATTTGGATTGCATTGAGTTTTGAGGGACTGGGAATGAAGGTGAATTAAAGAGGTAAGAATTGAAGTTTGTTCTTAACAATAGAGAACTAATTTGCAACCCTGGCTGGTGTGGCTCAGTGGAATGAGCACTGGACTGTGAAGCAAAGGGTCATTGGTTCAATTCCCAGTCAGGGCACATGCCTGGGTTGCAGGCCAGGTCCCCAGTAAGGGGTGCATGAGAAGCAACCATACATTGATATTTCTCTCCCTCTCTTTCGTCCTCCTTTCCCCCCTCTAAAAATAAATAAATAAAATGTTTTTAAAAAGAGAGAACTAATTTGCAGATGGAGATTGGGTTTCTTCCTTGAGATATTCCATGTTTTAAAATGCCCTGTCATTTTTTAAATCCTCCTGGTATTATTTTCCCATGGTGACTTAGGTGGGAAATGTATAGAGGGTATAATCATTTTTCATTCTTTGTTTCTAGACATCGACTCCTTGGCTCTCCATCTGCTGCTTGTCACCTCTCAGGCAGTAATGTCACTTGGGATAAGGAGGCACCTGTTTGCCAGAGTGAGTTGAAATAATTTTCCTGATAATTCCCTCCAGCTAATAACAATTTGACCCTGTAGTTACAGAAAAGAAACTTAATCCTTCTTGCACAGAGTTGTCTCTCAGATATTTGAAAATTGAAGTCAAGTGTTGCATGGTTTTCTTGTTTTCATTTTTAATCTTAGGAGGTAATTTATCTGAAACTGTCGGTAATTTGAACTCAGGTAAAATTGCCCTACTCTCCTACTTTAATAGTAAACTCTGTCCAAGGAAAAGGTCAATTTCCTAGTGAGAATGATAGGGTGCATATATCTTTTCAAGTTAGTGTTTTCATTTTAGGTGGGAAAATAATCAGATGTATTTTTCCTGAAATAAAATTTCAGAAGCTGAAATTATATAGTGGTTCTCTATTTTTAATTTTTAAGCAACCTTTATACTGTTTTCTATAGTGGTTGCATTCATTTACATCACCACCAACAAGGCATAAGGGTTCCCTTTTATTCACATTCTCACTAGCACTTGTTATCACTTGCCTTCTTGATGACAACCATTCTAACAGGTAGGAGACATCTCTTCATGGTTTTAAACTGCATTTCTCAGAAGGTTAAGGATGTGGAGCATCTTTTCATGTGCCCTTTGGCCACTGGATGTTTTGTTTGGAGAAATAATCTATTTAGGACTTCCGCCCATTTTTTAATCAAAGCATTTTGTTGTTGTTGGGTTGTACAACTTTATTATATATGTTGGCTATTACCTTATCCAATATATGGTTTGCAAAATTTTTCTCTAGGTTGTCTTTTCTATAGATTGTCTTTTCACTTTGTTGTTCCTTTTGCTATGCAAAAGCTTTTAAGTTTAATGAGGTCATATTTGTTGATTATAGCTTTAATGTTTGTGCTTTTGGTGTCGTATCCAATAAGTCATTTCCAGGACCAATGTTGAGAGGTTCTTTTCCTACATTTTCTTCCAGGACTCTTATAGTTTCATTCTTATTTTTAATGCTTTGATCCATTTTGAGTTAATTGTCATGAGTGGTGTACAATAGGAATTCAATTTTATTGTTCTGCATATGTTGCTTCAATTTTCCCAGCAGCATTTTTTGAAGAGACTGTTCTTTCCCCATCTGTTGCTCTTGGCTACCTGTTCAAATATTAGCTGACCATACAAACAGTAATTTAATTCTGGGCTCTGTATTCTGTGCCATTGGTTTATGTGTCCATTTGTTTTTGTGCCAGTACCATACCATTTTTATTGCTGTAGTTGTGTAGTATAATTTGAAATCTGTGTGATACCTTAAGCTTTATCCTTTTCCCTCAGAATTGCTTTGGCTATTTGGGGTCTTTCATGGTTCCATAAAATTTTTAGGATATTTTTTCTACTTCTGTGAAGAATGCCATTGCTATCTTGATGGCAATTGCTTTGAATCTATCGATGGCTTTGGGTAGTACAGATATTTTAATAACATTACAGTAATTCTCCCCATCCATGAACATGGTATATCTTTCCAATTTTTTTGTTTTCTTTGATTTTTTTTTTTTTTGGAAAGTCTTGTCATTTTCATTATATAGATCTTTCACTTACTTGGTTAAATTTATTCCTGAGTATTTTATTATTTTTGATGCTATTTTAAGTGAAATAGTTTTCTTTATATCTTTCTCAGATGTTTCATCCTTAGTGTGTAGAAATACAACCGATTTCTGGAGGTTGACTTTGTATTCTGCAACTTTACTGAAATGATTAATTAGTTCTAATAGTTATTTGGTTGAGTCTTTTGTGTTTTCTACATATAGAATCATCACATCATCTGCAAATAATGACAGTTTTACTTCTTCCTTTCTAATTTGGATGCCTTTTCTTTCTTTGTCTTGCATAGTCACTCTAACTAGGACTGCCAGTACTATATTGGATAAGAGTGGTATGAGAGTTGAAATTTTTAACTTGTTCTTGATCTTAGAGACAAAAGTTTCCATTTTTCACCAAAATGTATGATATCAGCTGTGGGTTTGTTGTATGTGGCCTATATTATACTTAGGTATGTTCCTTCTATAGCCAGTATGTTGAGGGTTTTTATTATGAAAGGATGTTGCACTTTGTCAAATATTTTTCTGTATTTTTTAAGATGATCATGTAATTTTTATATCTCTTTCCTAATGTGAGGTATTATATTTATTGATTTGCCTATGTTGAAAGATCCTTGCATCCCAGGATAAATTCCACTTGGTTGTGGTTTATAATTATTTTTATGTGTACTTGAGTTTTGTTTGCAAATATTTTGCTGACAATTTTTACATCTATATTCATTGGGGTTATTGGTCTATAGTTTTCGTATGTTGCCCTTAGCTAGCTTTAGTATCAGATTATTGTAATGCTGGCCTTATAAAATGAATTCAAACACATACCTTCCTCCTCAACTTTTTGTAAAAATTTGATGATTATTTAATTCTTCTTTGAATGTTTGGTAGAATGTATCAGTGAAGCCATTTGGTCCTAAGGTTCTTTTTGTTGGATGTTTTTGATTACTGAACCAATCTCTTTGCTTATTACTGGCCTATCAAGATTTTTTAATTTCTTCTTGATTCTTAGAAGGCTGTATGTTTCTAGAAATGCATTAATATCTTCTAGGTTATCTAATTTGTTAGCAAATTGTTATTCATTGTAGTCTATTATGATTCTATGTATTTCTACAGCTTCAGTAGTAATGTCTCCTTTTTCATTTCTAATTTTTTATTTGAGTCATTGTTTTTCTTAGTCTGACTAAAGCTTACAAATTTTGCTTATCTTTTTGAAGAATCAGCTTTTAGCTTTGTTGATACATTCTATTGTTTCTGGATTCTTTTTTGTGTAATTAAGTTCTAGTTTTATTATTTCCTTTCTTCTGCTAACCTTGGCCATAATTTGTTATTTCTCTGATTCCCTGAGGTATAAATTTAGGATTTTTATTTGAGATTTTTTTAATTTCTTAACTTGAATTTACCACTATAAACTTTGCTCTCAGAAATGCTTTTCCTGAATCTCATAACATTTGACATGTTGTATTTCTATTTTCCCTTGTATTGACATAGATTTTTGGCTCTCTTTTGATTTTTTCTTTGGCCCATTGGTTGCTTAAAACTGTCTTATTTGGTTTCCACATATTTGTAGATCTTCCATATTGTCTCTTCTTGATATCTAATTTTATACCATATGGTCAGAAAAAAGTTATATGATTTTAATTTAAAATATGCTAAGATTTGTTTTGTTTCCTAACAAATGATCTACCCTAGAAAATGTTCCATCTATACTTGAGAAGAATATGTATTCTGCTGTTGGTAAATGGAATATGTATCTGTTTTATATATACATAAGTACATTTGTTTTAGAGTATGATTCAATTTCAGCATTTCCTTGTTGATTTTCTGTCTGGATGATCTATCCATTGCTGACAGAGAGGATGTTGAAGTCCCCTCCTATTTTTGTGTTGTCGTCTACTTCTCCCTTTTGATCCGTTAGTAGTTGCTTAATATATTTTGATACTCTTTTGTAGGGTGCATACATACTTAGGATCGTTATATGTTCTTGATGTACTGACTATTTTATCATTACATAATGATCTTTTTTCTCTCATTATCATTTCTGGCTTAAAGTCTGATTTGTCTGATATAAGTGTGGCTATAGTCACTATCTCTTGGTTTCCACTTTCCAACTCTTCACTTCGAGCCTACATATGTTGTTAGAGCTGAAATGACTTTTCTTTAGGCAGAATATCATTAGGTCTCCTGTTTTTATCCATCCAGCCTCTCTGTGCCTTTTGTGGTGAATTTTATCCATTTCTAATAAGAGTGGTTATTGATGTTTGAGGACTTTCTATAGCCTTGTTGTCATATGCCTTTTGATTGTTTTGTATCTCCTTTGTTTCTTTTTCCTTCTGTTTCTGTCTATCTTTGTAAAGTAGTATTTTTCCACTGTGATTTGCTCAGTCTCCTTTTTTTTATGTTTTGTTACTCTACTATAAATTTTTGCTTTGTGATTACCATACCATTTACATAAAACCTACATAGATATAGTTCTTTTATGCTTATGGCACCTTATCTTCATTTACCTGTAAGAGTTCTACCCTTTAACTCCTCCCTTTTATATATTTTTTTAAGTACTTTTTTTTTCCTTTTAGATTTTATTTATTTATCTTTAGAGGGGAAGGGAAGGAGAGAGGGAGAGAAACATCAATGTGCGGTTGCCTCTTGTATGTCCCCTGCCGGGAACAGGCCTGGCAACCCAGGCATGTGCCCTGACTGGGAATCGAACCGCGATCCTTCGGTTCGCAGGCCCGCGCTCAATCCACTGAGCTACACCAGCCAGGGCTATATTTTTGATATCACAATTTTCCTCTTTGATGCTGTAAATTTGTTGAGAAAGTATAGTAGGTATAGTTATTTTGATGTTCATTACTTAAGCCTTTATGCTATAATTGTTTAACACACAACTTTTTTATCTGTGCTAAAGTATTGTATACCTCTGTTTGCTTTTATGTTATTAATGAACATCTTTTAATTTCAGCTCGAAGGACTCTTTTCAGCATTTCTTGCAAGACGGGCCTAGTGGTAATTAACTCCCTCACTTTTTGTTTGTCAAAGAAAGTCTTTCTCCTTCATATCTGAAGGCTAACTTTGATCTGATAAAGTATTCTTGGCTGGCAATTTTTATCTTTTAGTGTTGGAATCTGCCATTTCATACTTTCTTGGCCTGAAGAGTTTGTGCTGAGAAATCTGGTAATAAGCTTAAGGGTTTCTTTTGTAGGTTACCTCTTTTTTTCCTCTGGCTACATTTAAAATTCTTCATTATTGATTTTTGACAGTTTCACTATAATGTAACTTTGAGTTCTTTTTGCCTTGAGATAATAGTGTGGTCTGTTATCTTCATGGGCATGTGTGTGTTAAATACCTTCTCCAGGTTTAGGCAGTTATCAGCTATTATTTCTCCTAAAATACTCTGTTCCCTTCTCTCTCTCGTCCTCTGGGTGAGCCCATTTTTCTTGTATTTTTTCCATCATGTCTGATAACTTTCATGAGGTTTCTTTACCTTTTTTAAATCTTAGTTTTTTTTTCCTCTTCTGAGTCATTTCTAAATTTCTCTATTCCAGGTCACTAGTTCTGTCTTTGCTCTAATCTGCCTTATTTTCTAAATTCTCTAATCTATTGTCAATTAGACTTATCAAATTTTCATCTCCAGAATTTGGTTCTTGTTTCAAATTTCAATTTCTGTGGTATGGAGTGCTTTCTGATCATGAATTTTATTGCTCAGTTCATTGAATTGCCTTTCTGAGTTGTCTTGTAGCTCATTGAATCTCTGTATAATAGCCACTTTGAATTTTCTATCAGTTAGGTCACAATATTTCATGCTTTTGTTTTTGGTTGCTGGAAAATTATAATTTTATTTTTTGACACGATATTACAATGTTTGTTTTTTTTTCAGTGTTTGACAAAATGTTTCTCTGCTGTGGCATTTTAAATAGAACACTCCTTTCTCAGTTTTGACTTTGACTATTAGAATTCAACAGACTTGCAATTAGAAATCTTTTCTTGTCTTTCTTTTTTGTTTTTGCTTTCCAAAAAGAGGCACTATAGCTCAAGTTTTTGGTTTTTCTTTACCTGACTTGGATGTTGGGTTGCAGTAGGGGAGGAAGAAAACTGGTGTAGAGAAAGCTGGTGGCAGAGTAGGAAAAGATGTGGGCTAAGCACCTGAGGCTTTGTTCTGGGTACCCATGGCCAGGTAGGGGGATCTTTAAATGGAGGTCATAAAGTAGGAAATCAAATGGTTGCCAACAAAACAAAATTAATTACTTTTCAAATTGATTAAAATCTTAGCTACCTGGAGGGACTTTTGGACTTTTGCAAAACTGCAATTTAAGTCTCAGTTTCCTTAGTTTCTTCTCAGAAAATGGTTTACATATTTAAATTTGATTCACCTCAGTTATTATTCTTATAGAAAGAAATGTGTTTATAACAGTCCCAGGGTACCATTATTGTATAATCAGTTTGACTGAAACTCTAACGGCACGTAATGCTCTTGTCTTCTTTCTAGAAATCTTCTGTCCAAATCCTCCAACAATCCTTAATGGGAACCACACAGGAACTTCTCTGAGAAACATTCCCTATGGAAAAGAAATATCTTACACATGTGACTCCCACACTGACAGAGGGATGACCTTCAATCTCATCGGGGAGAGCACCATCCGCTGCACAAGTGACAGTCAGGGGAACGGGATTTGGAGTGGCCCTGCCCCTCGCTGTGAACTTACTGTTTCTACTGGTCAGTGCACACCACCACCCAATAGATCAGTGTATCTGGGCAAGAACCTCTATGTTTCTATCATGTCTTTGTTATGAATATCAGACACAGAAGTACCTGCCAGGAAAATCACAGATGGTTCCAGAGGTGCTTCCTTGTGCCAGTTGGTGGTAGTCTGATGACTTTGCCTGCTGGGGTGAGGAATGTAGGATGCTGAGGAGAGGAGGGATCAGAGTGTGGAGAGAACCAGTGAGGCCCAGAGTTTATAGAGAACATTTTAAAAGCAATGAAACTAACGCCAATGAAACTATTCAGCCATGCCATCTCTTTTACTGCTTGCTTTTACACTAGATAGATGGTGTGCTGACCAAAATGTACATGTTGATGGAGCAATTTACTTCAGAACTGGTAATGCTACAGAAGTAAGTAGAAACGTCCAAAGTAGGCATTTGTGTTTCTTTCGTTACATCTGTGTTACACTCAACCCATTATTGCATTTGCTGACCCTTCATCTCACCTTTAGCAAAGGGAACTCAGGGTGCCCTAGAGAAATGTAGTGGATGGTTGTGTTCTTGGCCTCTGTAGTACATTCCTTTTCTCAGTATTTCTAACTTTAAATCACAGCACCTGGCCCTCAGAGGCTCCTTTGTGGCTGTGATTGTCCACACAAGCTCCATCCTCCAGTGAGGACAGACAGCACTGAATCGGTAATTTGTAGATCCCAGTAGTACTTCCAGCTGGTATGGTCTGCAGATAGAGAAAGCACATGACTCTATGTAAAGGCTGAGAGGTCTGGATTAGCAGAATTAGTCTTCCCACTGATTCACAGACATGTAGTGCCTTGAGACCTGCCTGCCTGGGTCTTCATGTGGCTCTAGTAGTCACAGATATTATTAAACATGCTGACATGCTCATACTTTTACATTTAACTGAGTCTTTTCTTGCTCTTAGTATGCCCACCTCCACACAAGATGCACAATGGACATTACGCTGGAGGGGATACATCTCCGTATCTTCCTGGGATGACACTCAACTACATTTGTGACCCAGGCTACCTGTTGGTGGGAAAAGCCTACATTTTCTGTACACATGAGGGAACCTGGAGCCAATCTGACCATTATTGTAAAGGTATCTCTTATTCTCACTGTGTTTTTACGTAAGACTGACGTATGAAACTAATAAGGCTGAGAGAGGTCATTTCTGAGAAGATGGTGAAATGAGTATCAGTAGAAAAGGAGAAAAGTAGAACAAACAGTGGGAAGAATGGTTTCCCAAGGATCCTCAACTCTACCAAATAAGTAGGAAGAACCAATGGAGTTTTCAGTAATGTAGTGACATCAAACACAAATTTAAAATGCTTTACAAGCATTTAACTAATAAAATATTTCAGCTCTAAAGGATCTCAGAGGATCACAGGTGGTCCTCACAAATACGCTCAGAAGGTCAATAAGAGACTAGAAGCACTTTGTTGTGAAGACATACAAGTGAGGTAGAGAGCAATTAGTTCTGCAATTACTGCCTACGGAGTCTCACTGCTGTGGAAAGCAGGACCAATAAGATGGCACTGGTTCGGTCAAGATAGCATAAAGTATATAAAACAAAATAGAATAACTAATGTCAACCAAGATGGTGCCAGTCAGCCAGGACACTTTGGTTGAAGAGGGAACCTACCTAAGTCATACTAGGTACATTTACCAAAGAGACACACCCAAGACATCTGCACACATGATTAGAACAGTCATGTCTGCAGAGCACGACCACCCATAGACAGGCTCCTGGAGAAATTCCCCACTTGCCATCAGGGCTGCCAAGACACTTATCAAGACACCCAGAAGGCGGACTACACCACTCTCAGGTGTAAGTGAGGCAGGCTCCAGACCACTGCTGAGACAGCTGAGCTCCACACACCAGAGTGCTGCTCCATGCCATGCTGATCTCCCTTGCAGCAGCCGCCAGAGGCTCTGCCCTGCTGGTCTGAGGACTTCTTCTGCCCTGCTGCCCATCTGGCTGAAGAGATTCTTCTTTGCAAAATGCTGAAGGCTCCCTTGCCCACTGTGCTGTCTCCCAGACCTGCAGACAGACTCTGGAACTTGGGATCATTATTCCCCATGAATTGCTGTGTGTGTGTGTGTGTGTGTGTGTGTGTGTGTGTGTGTGTGTGTGTGTGATTACTCTTTGGTTGTTAGAGTGCGAGTGGGATATTAATGCATGCTGATGTTCTACTTTGAGTGAATCTGCATTCAATAAAAGCTAAGTGAATAGCATAGTTACCTTGCATGACTCTTGTCTACTCCTTGGTGCCAGGCTACACAGCCGGCAGCTAGCCGAGTAGTTGCCTGTCTTACTTTTAAGAAAGATTATATTGCCAACATACATTTTCAACAGCTCTAATCTTCAGTACTAAAAGTAAGGTGTTTATTTACTTTTACAACAAGTCTCTGAAGCAAGTCCAAGAAATTATTTCCATTATTTCTGCCTGTGTTTGCAAAATAATATACAACTTTAAAATCTTTGTTGGCAATATTCTAAAAAGCTTCAAAATGTGGAATTAAAAATCATGTGACACTGAGATCTTTAGAAAAGTGAGTTGTGTTAGTCTCCAGAAGAATCTGATGGGGTGGGGTTCGTATTCTTGCTATCTTACTGAGGAGGATCTTGAGGTGAAGCGAGATTCAGTCTTGATCCAGTCCGTGATCCATAGCTCAGGAGTGATGGTGCTAGGATTGGACCCCAAATCAGGTCCCTGCTTTCAAATACTGCACTCTGTATTGTTTCCTGTTAAATGTGGCTCTTTTGACTTTGTAGAACTATAAGTTAAGTGATTTTTGCTTTGCTTGTTTCTTTTCTATTTTTTTCATTTTCAAAATACTATGTAAGGGCAGAGATGAGATATTTCTAATACTAAGGACTAGTCTTGTGGCTACTGTGGTTACAGGAGATTTATGTCCCCCCCCCAACCTAAAAATCTCAGAAAACTTTCTGAGCCTCCTGCCCCTCAGTTTTACAGACAGAGAAGAAGTAGCCCACCAAAATGGTAGCGAGTGACTTTTCTGCTTATTTGTCAGAATGGGTGGCATTTGCCGAGCCCTTGAGGCTTTGCTGAAACCAAAAGCTCACTCCTCCTTGCCTTAGTTACAGAAGAAATAGGAAGATTCAGGTAGTAGTTTAATGATTAATTATTTAGTTTAAGACTATGGGATAGTAGTTCTGAAAATAGAATAATTATATTCTATTCTCCTGGAAGCTGCTTTCTTTTCATTGAAGTAAATTTTGTTCTAATAGCTGTTCTCTCAGAACATGGCTTATACGTTCTCCATTTTTAGCACTAGCAAAATCAACCAGGAACCTTGTTTAAAAGACAGTTTCTTCACCTGCAGCCCAAAGAACTTTGATTCTGACATTTTGAGTTGGAGTCCAGAGGTCTCTTTTTAGTAAACACACTATAAACCCACTATAATATTCTGATGTAGAAAGACCACAGACCATACTGTGGGAAAGAGTACTTTACCTGGTTGGTCATTATAAAGAAAAAAATAGACTCTTACAATTGAAAAGCAGATTTTGCCTAAATTGAAGAAAGTGTTGGCTGGGCCAGGAAAGAAAGCAAAGTAAAGGTTGAGCTAAATGAAATAAAGTAAGTTAAGCAGAAAATTGATATTTTACATTCAGAATCATGCTATTCTAACTTCTTCATTCTATGTATAGAAATGAGCCAGAAACAGGCATTTAGTCAAGAGGCAAAAAAGCAGTAGTTGTTGTATTGCTAGGGAGAGTTAATGTGATATCCTGTGTCCTTATGGTCTGACGACCCAAGTGGATCCAGGCTGGGATATGGTTAGCCTACCTCCTAATCTCTCCACAACTTTCCAGTTGCAGAGTTGCTCACAATTAAAAGTGACTTGTAGCACGTTCTATATTCAATTATTTTACCTAAGAAAACAAAGTCAGAGAATTTTAAATCCTGACATGTTGGGGGAGAGGATGTAGTTTTTCTTGATGGAAAGCGTGGCTGATCTTTGCTGAAGGGAAAATAGGTTTGAGGTCATAGAGCTTTTCTTTACAGCAGTTACTACTAACAGTTATCAATAAAATATCAATTTCCTTCTGATTTTTCTAATTTCAGAGGTAAAATGTAGCCTCCCACAGTTTATGAATGGGATCCAGAAGGGGTTGGAAATGAGCAAAGAGTTTAAATACAGAGCAAATGTAACCTTGGAGTGTGAAGCTGGTTATACTCTGGAAGGCAGTCCCTGGAGCCAGTGCCAGGCAGATAACAACTGGGAGCCTCCTCTGGGCACATGTACATCTCGTAAGTAGAAGAGCAAGTACAAGGACTGTAGGTCCTTCTCAGTCATGGTACTGTTCATCCATTCACTCATACTATCATCAAATGTGGTGTGATGTTTGTGGCATGTGGCAGAACAAAGGAGTGCACTAGAAGCCCCCAATTCTTCTCGAAAAGCCCTTAGCAATGAAGAGTCAGGCAAGCTTGCTCTCCTCACACTTCTCAACCTATTCATCTCTCCTGGGGGAACCCTCCGAACCTTTTGTTTACATCACTCTACTGTTGCATGCATCTCACGGTAATGATTTGTTTATAGCCCAGGGACCTGAAAAGTCAGATGCACATCAGTGATAGAGCCAGTCTTCAAGGATATTTTCAGCGTGAGCCAGGAAGCACCTTCCAAGTTGCTGAGACTAGCTGTTTCAGCTCCCTCACTGGTGTAGACTACAAGATTGTAAACTGGCACAGCTGGACTCAGCAGATTTAGAAATCATGTATCTTTGAGCTCTGGAGAAGAATAGCCCTCTGCTGGCAACTAGAGGGTAATGTAAAATAGAAAATCCTAAACCTTGAACTTGTACACATCAAGGAGCTGATGAGCAAAATTAATAATGAATAACTTATCTAAGTTAGTGCTAGTCTTCCTCCATCCATTCTTATGATTCTTATTTATAATAGTGAATACCAAGATTCTTCAAGACGTGTTTAAAATGTGCTAGCTAATCTTACTTACAAATAATATTCCCAAATTATAAAACTTCTCACTCTCTTAATATCAAATTGCATCCAGTTTGGCAGAAAGCTCACTGCCTGCCTACCTGACTGAATGAATGCCTTTAGAGGATTCTGAAGATGTAGATGTGAAAGACAGAAAGTTCACACGTTTGGGGGCCACCCTACCAGATAGTAAGAGAAAATGTAAAGCCACAATATACAAATCACTTTAAACCAGCACAAATAGATATTTGTGAAACAAAAACATATATTAAGTGAATTATATTTATTTTATAAGTGAAACAAATCGATATTAATAAAATAAGGGTTATTAAAATAACAGTAAAAGTATCTTATAGATGAACTATAATAGTTGAGATATCATCAATCCTCAGGGAAAGTAAACATAATCAAATAATATAGGTAGCACTGAAACAAATTTAGAAACTTTCTTTATATGTTACAAAAAGTAACAGAGGTAATAAAGACTTAAAGTTTTAAAAGTCAACATGGAAAAGCTCACATAAAAATTAAAGAATATTTACCAACCTACTAGAAGAAAGCCAACTACTTGAACTTTTTGATATGATAGAGAAAATCATAAAAGGTCAACAAATTTAACTTATGACTTATGTATGTATTTTGGAAAGTAAATAAGAAAGCGGAAGAGAGATGAGAAACGTAAAAATATAACAAAGAGTTAATAGTGTTGTCATACAAACAGCAGTCAGTGGTGGTAGTTGTGGTGGTAGTGATGGCTGTAAAAATTAACAACCATTGAGTGATTAATTCCACTGTTCACAGGTCGGATAAAGTAATTCTACAAATATGAAAAAGCCTAGATGCATGGGAGCATGCACCAGGAGGGAATGTACCAACACATTTAATGGCAGTAGCATTATGTGATATTTTTCTTTTGCTGTATTTTAGCTGTAGTTCTATTATTTCAATGTTAAAAATATTAAGTTGAAAAGAAAAAGAAACATATCCTGAATACACAAGATAAATGAGACTGAGTAAAACCAGTGTTTCTTTTTAATATATTAGAACGAGATGAGACTGTGTAATGACAAAAATTAGGATAGACTGTCACTGGCTCAGGGCTCCTGTGGAGTGTGAGACTGATGCATTTGTGACCTTTGTCTTCATTTTAGGCTCACGTGACACTTTCATTATTGGTAAGTTTTATAAAAGAGTTTGCTGAGAAACTCTAGCATCCCTAACAGTAAGTATATTAAATACCCACTTATAATGAATGAAATGTAAAAAGAGAGATCAAAATATCTTACATTGCAATTTCATTTAGAAAGGAAATAGTAATAAACTCAGGCCATGTGTGACGGGACTGGCATCCTCATATGCGTATAGAGTGAGTGTTCTCTACCAAAGCTTCTATACTATCTTTGAACCATTACAAATGACCAGTCATTCATACCATTTTATTGTAGATGGAGAATACAACCTGGGAATATTCTTCAGGGTGATAGTCATGCCCACTTGCACAAATTGGAAGCCACAAAGACTAATTTTCTAAGCCCATTTCTATAATCTGTGTATGTGAGAGGAATAGTCATGATAGTTTGCTTCAGAGGGAGTTGGGAGAGACTGTGCTATACAAAGCTCTTGCCTCAGGCCTTACCCAATAGACATGTGCAGGGCCCTGGAGAGCTGGAGCCCAGGAGCACCAGCATTGTTCTCATATACTTGTTGAAAGGCTGCTGTTGGACTAAAGGTTACAACACTGCTCGGCTCACTCCTTACCTATAATCCTGTGGTTGTAACACTAATGTCCTTGATTAAACAAGAAGCAGAAGGGGAATCTTAAAGGTAAGTCTGTGTCAGTGTTTGTTAAACCAGAATTTAGTTGCATTTTTAAAAAAATCATTGGCAACCTCTAGAGAGACTAGATATTAAGATAGAGTTTAAAATCTATGGATTATATTTTCCATGCATTTAATTGCCTTGTTTTACTGCCTAGGCACAACCTTTGGTGTGATCTTCTGTATTGTACCCATCATTGTTTCCTGTTGGATGATTCTAAAGTGCAAAAAAGGGTGAGTACAGCCATATTCTCTTAGAAAATGTTTATTACTATGTTTGCCTCCTCTTGGAAGCCAAAGAGAAGTAAATGAAAACCTCAGATAAAAGTACTACATAAACAGATGTAGTAATTTTTATAAAGAAGGCCTTTGAAGTACCTTGTACATAGAGAAGTATCCACACTTCCATAAGTATTCCAAATTAAGAACACTTCTTTTAAAGGGTTAGAATTTTAACAAGAACTTGAGTTTTAGATAAGAGACAATGGTAGAAGGAATTTTCCCAAAGATGTTAGTGAGGCAGCTGGTGTCCCACTTTTCTGAGACATTCCAGACTCCTGCCTCTGCACACAGACCCTATCAGGGAGCTAATAGTCAGAGAGTGTGCCCCACTGGTACACACATCTCAGGCTGTCAGTATGGAAGGACTGAGGTATTGCATTGGTTATTTAAAAAAATAAATATTTTATTAAAGCCATTTACCTTTTAGCCCTGGCTGGTGTGGCTCAATTGATTGGGCATCATTCCCCAAAGTGAAAGGTCACCAGTTCAATTCCCAGTCAGGCCACATTCCTGGGTTTCAGATTCAATCCCCAGTCAGGGGCATACCAAACACAACCGATAGATGTTTCTCTCTTATATTAATGTTTCTCTCCCTCTCTTTCTCCCTCTGTTCTCTCTCTCTAAAACTAAATAAACTCTTTTTTAAAAATCACTTACCTTTAAATTTCTGAATACCTTGGAAGGATTAGGATCTAAATAAGAAATATTCTTGATTTGGAAGAGAAGATACACAGTTTTTGAATTAGTTCATTTAACAATAACAAAATCAGTGAGATCAAAATCAAAGAAATCAATGTTACGAGCTTAACAAATTCTATACCAATGAAAAACAGCTTATAAATTTCACTGAACAGTTTTCTAAACAAATGCCGTCTCCTAAAGAAGCATTATAAAAATTGAAGTTCTAACATTTCACAAAACATACCAATGTAAATTTTTAAGAGTAGAGTGCCAGAGCTGAACTTTTTGCAAATAATCTAGTCACTTCCTTCCTTCCCCTTCTTTGAACTTCCCACCTCTATTAATTTATCTCTAATGTTTTTGGTCCCCACCACACTCCTCACCATCTCCCTTCCCTGATGATGTTCTCCCTGTGAGCAGGGACCACCTATGGATACTCAAGATAATTTTATTTAATAATTTCTGACCTCTACTTGTGCAGTAGACAACATTAGTCATGCGGCTAACAATAGCTAACATAGCTTTACCATTTATTGTCTTCTTTGGTATGCAAAGCAACTCTAAGAGGTAGGTAAGTACAACAGTGTTGTTCCAAAGCACAGAAGACAGATTCAGAGAAATTCAGCCACTTGCCTAATAGCATACCAGTAGGAAGTTAAGAGTTAAGCTTTTATTTCCAGTTATCTGACTCAAAATCCTGACCCCATTCAGCTGTTCCATTGATAATTTTAGTTGCTCATTTTCTTAATCCATATTACTGAAAATTCAGTATCCAAAACTATATATACTATAAAACTGGAATATTTCTTTTTATCCCTTTTTATATACCTCCCATCCCCATCTCTATGTAATTGGATTTGTTTTAGCTATTTGGGTATATTGAGCCAATATCCTTCTGTAGAACAGTATGCAATCTCTCATAACCACCATGAACCAACGAAACAGCCATTCATTCAACATTACTTGAAACTGGGAAAGTAACCCACAGGTCTGGCTGCCTGCGACCAAGAAAGCCAAACTCATGAAGCAGGTTCTAGCTGAGAAGGAAAAGGGTTTATTCAGGACTCCACAGTCTGAGAAGATGGCAAGCTCATGCCTCCAAAACCATCTTAGCATCTCTGGTGTCCTGGCTAGGCCTTTCAGGGGAAACATGGGAAGAGGGAGACAAGGAATTTCTGGCAACATGAAGTTTCTCAGCTCTGCTCTCTGGTGCTTTCAGCGTTACCTCCTGTGTGTGTCATCATGTAGTTGTATTGCTCTATCTACAGTTTTACTGCAGATGTTCAGGAGCAGGATGTACAGGCAACCTTTCTGCTGGTTCTGATATGAACTGATGATGCTTGTCCAGTTCTTTTGGTCAGGGACAGTCCTAGGTCAGGCAGGAACTGCAACTGCTGATGTCTACAAAAGACTTATAAGGAAAATTTTAATACATGAGTTTTCTATGAGTCTGTTAACACAACCTATTCTATAATTACTACTTGATTAGTATAGTTCTTTTATATCACTGCTGTAGTTCCCCACTGTTAGTTACATACTCGTTAAGGTTGTATTCTCTCACACCCCATATATAACTCATCATCCAAGACAACTTTCGGGCCATTACTTACCTCACCACATAATCACTGCTCCTTGGAAGCCCATGCCACCTGGATGTACAACCTCTCCTTCCTCATACTGAATCTCAAGTTTGCCTTTTCTCATCCTGTGAAAACTTTGGCTCCTGACTCACAGTTTTCTTTTTTGTCTCAAGTGAAGTCCTCATCTATTTTATCTGAGAGGATAAAGAGTACGTAATGAGGAAGTAGTGGAAAGTGGTAGCACACATTTCCTCTTTGTGCTTCCAGTCTTAAATCCCTAATAGTAACGCATGCTTGAAATATAGGTGCTGGTATTACTTATCATTTCATTTATCTAAAATAAACTGCTCGTTAAGTAGCCCCAAAAGAGGTAGCACAGTATGTCATGTAAGACCATGGGCTTTGCATTAGTAAGACCTGTGTTCACACTCACTCACTAGCTTTAAAACCCTGTAAAAGATGCTTCATCTCTCTAACCTTTATTATCCTTGCCTGAAAGGGAGGGGTAATAGTAGTTCCTACCTCAGCTTAAGAGAGTGCATTGCTTATGATGAATGTCAGAAAATGTTAGCTATTGTTATTTATACATGACTTATAATTAAGATTTAAGTGATTACATATTTCCTTTACTGTCAGTTCTAATATATCTTCATGGCAACAACTGCTACTTCCTATACTATAGGTCTTATACAAAATACACAACATGTATATTCACCATCAGGGGAAAAGGAAGCCTTGTGTTAGATTGCAGTGCAAAGCCATTTACATTATGAAGCTTGATGTCACAGTCTTGTTGAACAGTATTTACTAATTAATATAACTTTGGGAATAGGGAAATGTTTGTTTTACAGCATGAACATTTGTCTAGAAGCAGTCTAGAGTTGTGACACAACATATAGGATGGTTTTAGTATTATTTCCTAATCCAAGGTTTTACTTAGTCTTGAAAAGTATGACTTAGCTACATTTTTCTTTTTAGATGCCTTGTAAAGATATCCAAAACCTGAGGCAAATTGCGCTGTAATTGTGCAGAAATTTCAGAAAAGGAGACACCAACTAACTTCTTTCAAAACTAAAATGTATGTAATTAAATTATTTTCCCATCTTTTTCTCCCCTGCCAATTAGCAGTAGTAGAGATGAAAAACCTAAAGAAGTGAAGATCCATTTACATCCCGAAGAAGGCAGCTGTGATCATGCACAAAGTCTCCAAACAAATCAGGAACATAGCAGGTACCTAACATTCAAATTAACTCAAAATGTTTTTAAAAACTCAAATATGGAAGATGGAAACAGGATTTAAATATGATGTTGCACCAGGTAGGTCACTGATACCAAAGATGTTCAGAAGTATTCAGGAGCTGGAAATGCTATTGTTGTTGCTTTTCTTGGATAACTGTTGTTTCTGTGATCCGGGGTGACATCTCTGTCAGTGCTGTGCCCAGGCACTGGTTTTCAAAGCATTCCTGTAGTTTTGCACATTTATTCCATGAACCTTTGAGAAGAGGAAAGCTTTACTTTTCCTTGTGCAACCCAAGCATTTGCCAGTTGGGTGTGCCTCCAACTCCCCCAGCTTCTCTTAAACGTGCAGGATCTCTTGAAGATCCAGTGGAGACTTTCTCTTCACCTCTTCCCTTGCTTTTCCACTTTCACTGACCTCCGTCCCTCACCTGAACTCCTAAAACAGCTCTCTCCTTCCTGTCCTCCTCCTCTTGAGCTTTGTTTCCTTGTCTTATCCCTTCATTCCACCTATTCAAGTAGCCCTGCCCCAAGCTGTTATGTAGTAAATGCCCAGCTTCTTACTAAAGGTGTGGGGTGATGGGAAATGACACTACAACCCAAAGTGGCATACAACATAAAAGTGAATATTAGAAATTACTGAAAGAAAAAGTAACTGTTTTTGTAAATAAAGTTTTACTGGAACACAGCTATCCAGTCATTTACCTATTGTCTGTGGCTTTTCCACACTATAATAGAATTGAAAACAGTAGTCCCCCTTTTACTTGTGGGTGATACGTTCTCAGATCTGCAGCGCATTCCTAATACAGTGCATAGTACTGAACCCTACATGTACTATGTTTTTTTCCATCTCATCTATGCACTCATCACACACAGTGGCCATGACTTTTGCAGTTTGAGGTGTGACAGCAAAACTAGCACAAATTTTCTTTTCCCTCTTCATAATTCACTGGTAGAAGATGTGTCTTTACTTAGATCTTAGCAACTTGAGAATGTTTGTTCTGAAGTTGAAAGATTTCACCTTTTTACTTAAAGGAAGCACTCCAGAGCTTCTTTTTGGCATATCTGATGGCCAGTATAGCTACTCTTGCACTTTGGAGCCATTAACAAGTGAAATAGGGGTGACCTGAACACATCACTGTGACACCATGACAGTCCACCTGATAACCCACATGCTGCTTTGTGACTATCAGGCGGGGAGCATGTACTGTGGATGCACTGGGCAAAGGAAGGATTCACATTCCAGGTGGGATCACACAAGATTTCATTATGCTACTCAGAATGCCATGCAATCTAAAACTTATGAATTGTTTATTTCTGGTTTTTCACTTAATATGCTCAGATCAGGACTGACCGTGGGTGGCTGAAATCAAGGATAAGGCGAGACTCCTGTACATGCCACAGATAGCCGGAGACCGTGTGGCCCACAAAGCCAACATACTTACAATCTGGAACTTCAGAGGAAAAGTTTATCAAAGCCTGAACTATCTCACACTATGATTATTTTCTCACTGGCTAGGTACCTTTAAGCCTTGGCTTTTTACCCTATTTCCAAGTCTTTCTCACATTTGTCCATTTTGTTCAGATCTTTAACGCACTCTCAGAGTACCTCATTACAACTCTTGGTTTCTTGTAAATCCGAAACTCCATTTTTCTTCAGCACACAGAGCAATTCACCAGGCCTTGTTTACTCTGGCCATGCCCAGGAGTCCTAACATTTCCTTTGCTTAAGTTCCCCAGGGCATTTTCAGAAACGGGCAAAAGCTCTAGAAAGCGATCAGGCCACTACTGTGGAAAACAGAAGCAAAGTGACACTTTTTTTTTTTTTAAAGAAAAAAACTAGTATTTTTATTTCCCTCTTTTTTCCTTTTATTTCATTCTTTCTTTTTTAATTTTTATTTTAATTGTTGATCTTGTACAGTTTTCTGTCTTTTATTCTCACCCGAACCCACCGTCCCAGCCCTCCCCTCCTCCCTCCCATTTCCACACCCCATAGTTTTTGTCCATGTGTCCTTTATACTTGTTCCTGTAATTCCTTCCCCTTTTCCCCTGAAATTCCCTCCCCTCTCCCCTCTGGTCACTGTCAGCCTGTTCTCAATTTCTGTGTCTTTGGTTATATTATGCTTGTTTATTAGTTTTGTTGATTAGCTTCCTGTTAAAGGTGAGATCATATGGTATTTGTCACATTTTTAAGTACATTTCTTTGGCCTACCTCTTTCCCATAGCAAAGTACATTAATGTAAACCTTGCATTTTGTATCTAAACCTATGTCAGAAATCCTAAATTCTACAGAGGACAGTGCAAGCGGCCACCAGGAAAGGTAAGGGGGTGGGAGAGACATTTATAGTTAATCAAGAGACAGGCAATTCAACTTTTTCTAAACCAAAATGTACAGGGTATGGTCAATTTTCTCCTAAAGAGAAATGAATACACAAAGCCCTTTGTTTATTATCTGGTTTCCGCTCACTTCATGTCTGTCAAATAGATTGTTCTCATGACTGGTCATGGAGGCAAATGAAATACATATTGTTATTTAATACTTCCGATTGGATCATTTAGTTTTTGAAGCTATAATGATCCTTTTCAAATGGGCATTTACATATGCTTGGGGAATGTGTGGCTAGTATACCAAGGGGATAAGGAAGTCATGAATGAAAGTGGCATGTCTTCCTAGGAGAATATTTTTCCTGAGGTTATTCATATAGTTCAAAGGGAAAGTAGTATTATTTTTATATTAACACAAATGTGTTATAAGGGAGCAGAAGGCAAATATTGCAGGAGATTTTAAGATAAAATAAGACAGAGAATATTGTACTTTAAGTTAGCCTCTAAGGCTCTGGGGTGATTTGTTTTTCTCTATTATTGGGGCACTTTGACAGAAAAGTTAGGCAAAATTGATTTATAGTAGCCATGCTGCCACCAAATATAAACAGACTAAATAGCAGCAGATTGTGAGGGAGATGGTTATCTTTGTTATAGTTCATTTAAAAATACTCCAAAAGACTGCTTAAAATACCATATGATTTTGCCTCATTCCTGCCAGGTTACTGGCCTAAAGCACATTTTCACCATTTTTACAATCTAAGTTGCATTAGCCCAGCTCAGAATTCACTCACCCAAGAAGCTCTCCCAAAGAACTCCAGTCTAAGGAAATGTCTCTCTTTGGAACTCACAGCACTTCCTGCCTATTCCAACTTTTAAAATAACTTATTTTCTTTTTTTAATTTAATTTAATTTATTTTTTTAATTTTTATTTTAATTGTTGATCTTGTACAGTTTTCTGTCTTTTACACCCACCCCAGCCCACCACCCCAGCCCTCCCCACCTCCCTCCCATTTCCACCCCACATAGTTTTTGTCCATGTGTCCTTTATACTTGTTCCTGTAAACCCTTCCCCTTTTCCCCTGAAATTCCCTCCCCTCTCCTTTCTGGTGACTGTCAGCCTGTTCTCAATTTTGGTATCTTTGATTATATTGTGCTTGTTTGTTTGTTTTCTTGCAAGGATAATTTGTGCTTATTATTGAAAACAGAAAATACTGAGAAATATAAAAATATAAAAATTACTTGTAATACCCTCCACCCAGTGGTTAGTATTATTAAGCTACTTTCCATGTTATTTTATATTTTCACGGTTATACTTTGAGATTATATTGATCTGATGTTGAAGGATTTTGGTTTCCCCACGTGACAATCATTCTTCCCATTGTTAAAATTGTATATAAATACATCCTACAGCATTCAACATTTCAATCACTGTTTTTTTACCTCTTAACTCTACTGTATTCATTCACTTGCTCATTTTTAACTCTATAAACATTGATTATTCACTTATAGGGTACCCTAAGTTGTGCTTATATGTTTTCTCTGCCATGCTAAATTAACTTACAAGTAAGGACCATATTTTTAAAGTTCCCAAAATTTCTGAGTATAGACTTAACCAAATGAGAAGTGTTTGATAAATATTTCAGAATGAATTTTCCTACATTTTAGTCGTCCTCACCTTTTTTGAAACATTCTTTACATCAAGGTGCATCTCAAATTGTGTTCATTGACTGTTGACCACCTCTTAAGAAAAAGGTAGGAATTCCTTAATGAATTGAACTCAAATTTTCATTTAAAAGATTAACATTTTGACCACAGGTGTTCTACAGGAGAAAAGTTAATCATTTGTGTCAACATCTCATAGACTAGAAGTGAATTACAGTCTGTACCAAGCTGTAAATCTGTGCACTCAGGCCTGGCACAAGGTCCGAGAGGGTGATATAAGTAAAGAGGCAGACTTGAAAGACACAGCCACATGGCAAAACACATGAAAATGCCCAGTGTTGATGCAGGTGACTTATGATGTTGGGAACACCTGTGAGCTACAAAGAGCACAATGATGCAGGGTCAGGTGACAGAAATAACTGGGGTTTTCAGGTGAGTTGATGGGCTTTATCAGGGGTCTTTCCATTTGTGACAAGACTGTGTTCCTGGCCTTAAGAAAGAGGAGAGGTCAGCATGGCCAAGGAAGCATTTGGATGACTCTGAGGCTATAGAATACCTCCTTTCTATCTGGACTGTGATAAGGGAAAGAGAACATACTTTCTGAAGGCAACCCTTCTCCAACCTACCAGATCCAGTATACATTCCTCTGGCACAACCATGGTTTAGAAAGGAGACTCAAGGAAAGATTTTGTGGGTTACGAGGGATCTATACATCTTCTGAAAAGAGACTCTTTTTGTTTAGCTGCTGAACTTTGAGAACACTTTTTCTTTGACAAAAGACGAAATGGGGAATGGTCAAGTTATTCACTCATCTCTCTCTTATCTACTCAATATCTAAATTTATGCCATACTGTCTTGTGTTCTACACAGCAACCACAATAGTGAGCAATACACATTTCTTTTAAACTTGTAACCTCTGTATAATGCCAGCATCATGATTATCAGCACATAAATTTTAGGAAGTTCAGTTGTTGACCATGCTGTCATCTAAATAAAAATTCCTGTTATTTCAGTGTCATTCCTGAACAAAGTACTAAAAAGCCGGAGAACACCTCAAAGTAAAATGATCATTGGAAAAGAGCCAATTCATTTCAACAGAATTAGACCCGAGACTCATAAAACCTTTGAAGTGACTTCACAGAGATGGAGACATGTGCACTTGAAGATGCTGAAGCTCTCCCAATACCTCAGGAAGCTCCATACTCCTAATTTGGGCACTGTCACCTCTCCTTGTGCTGAAAGCACACATTGTCTGGTCAGGGGAAAGACTGCACTTAGAATATATAAATAGTTTCAATTACCCAAAAGAAGAAGGTGTCACCTAGGATTTCTGTTACTAAGTTTGTCATTTGTCTTTCTTATGTTTAATTGTTAATGTAGATGACTCTTGAACAATGTGGGGGTTAAGTGGTACCACCTAAATAAAAAAGCTCTTTCTGATCTGTGGTTTGCTAAATCCTGGATGTGAAATCCCAGGATATGGAAGGCCACTTGTATAGTTCTTGAAAAATATCCACATATAAGTGGTCCCATGCAGTTCAAACTCCTGCCGTTCAACTGTTAACTGTAATATGGAATGGACTCATTAAGGAGAATTTAGAAAATGCAGGAGGAAGATATAAAAAACAAATGTCACCAATAACTATACTACCCAATGATAACCACTGTTAATGTTTTAATTCACATTCTTTCTTTATATATGTTTCTTTATACACACACACACATATATATATTTCTTTCTTAAATACCTTCCCTTTCATTTATAGAGCAGAATCCACTTTTTTAAGACAGATTGAAGTAAATGTATGCTATATCATTTTTTACTTTCTCAAAGAAAAATAAGTGATTTCTGTTTATTAAATTACTATACACTATAGTTAAATAACTATAGAAAAATGCATTAAATGACTATAGAAAAGGTGGGTCAAGAATATTCAAGAGAAATATTTGGAAAGATATAGGTTTTGTATATTTCCTAAGGTCTATTTAAAAAGTACTTTGTACTATGTTCTGTTTTAAAAACACAGTAAAATTTAAATAAAATGATAATTAATATATAAAAGTATCTTATTTTTAATGAATTCAGAATAAAGTAAATTTACTAAGAAACATGACTTTAAAAAATTTATCAGATTAGTAGACATGTATCAGCACATTCTTAATAAGTAGCCCCAGTCTTTAAAAAATTCACATCATTATAGATCAAAAATTCATTTTGTGTGATATTATGGGCCATTCTGATGACCTCTAGAAAATATCAGTTTTTCTGGATTTTAAGAATAGATTTGTGTATGACTACTGCCAACTTCTGTGTAATTCTGGTTTTAGTAGTTGTTTTTCAAGCATATTCTGCCACATTTACACTGAAAATATAAATAGTGAATTGGACATCAACCAGAAGGTCAATTTAAAATCATGAAAGAAAAAAAAAAAGCAGCATAACCAGAAAGTCAGCTGACAAAATGGGAGAAAAAAATGCAACCTATCACAGATAAAGTGTCACGGGCTTAACTGAGAGTTAATAATTCAAAGACCAGCCCTCCCCTTTTTCTCCAAAAGTGGGCAAAAGATATTTCTATAAGTTACAGAAAGAAAGGGTGCGGGGAAGAGGCAGCAAAAGACAGGGAGGGAGAGAGAGAAGGAAGGAAGGAAGGAAGGAAGGAAGGAAGGAAGGAAGGAAGGAAGGAAGGAAGGAAGGAAAAGAAAAGGAAGGGAGGAAGGACAGAAGAGAAGGAAGGAAGGGAGGGAGGGAGGAAGGAAGGAAGGAAGAAAGAGTAGTCCATAAATATGTAAAAGAAAATTAACAGTTTGCTTAGTTGGAACTTGAGCAGATCTCTATTATTTCTCAGGTTTCAGTAGAAGTATCTTTTAAAGGAGGACTAGAAATTAACTGTTTGAGAATGAGCCTTGCTTAGAATGAAAAATCCCCTCGTAAGAAAAAATTCTAAATTCTTTTGTTTACCCCAGAATGGAATAATAGGTTGGAGAACAATGTGATTAACCAATATCTGATGCATGTGACTTTTTAATTGATAGAAATTTATGATATTTTTTAAACATCATTTGTCTGTGGGAACTACTATGCATACTAACAATATGTAAAACATCATATTGTCTAACCTAATTATATTATTGAGCAATTCTGCTAACTTCTGACCTCACATTTTTGATCTGAAAAGCAGCAGCTGAAACAGTTACTCTCCAAAGCTATTTCTAATGCTAATCTAACTTTCTTTTTGCCTTCTTGTATACTTAGATGTGAGATGTAAGTTAGTTTAAGACCACAACCCTTAAATGAAATTTTGTCTCCATTATTATAATAAGAAAAGAATAATATGCTTTATCATTGAAAATCTACCTATGGAATATGTTTTGCAATATGTTTACTTTGTAAAGCCTTCAATGTCATGAGGAACAAATAAATGTGTTCCATCTGAAGAATGCCCTTCTTCCTTTATTTGATTGGTTTTGGAATACCTGCTTTGGGTATGGCATGCCACAGCAATGCTATTGCTGGTAACAGCTATTGGCTGGCAGGTGCTTACCAGGTGCAAACAGAGGGGACATAGCTCCCAGGGCCAACATCAAAAGAGATAGTGTATCTTCTGTCTAACCATTCTCTTTCAGGTTTTCACAAACACCTAAGTTGTAACTCACCAGGACATTGAAAAGCATTATGTAAATATACTAATTTAGGAGCAAATAATCATCTAACATTGTTTTATTTTAAAGAAATTCGACTCTGATAATGACATCCCCATCTATCAACTACATCATAATACAATTCATAAAACCTTACAAGAGATCTACCACACAGCTCAAAACCAGGTATTCATGCATATTCGCCATTCTCTTCTCTTTGGCAGTTTGACAGAATCTTTAGGAGGAGCTAGAGGAACCATGAGTTTTTACTCCACTCTTTCTCTCAAAACCTTGACTCTTTTGAGTTCCTTGTGAGGACCTTAGGAAGCCCACTGTCAATACTCTCCTTTGAGCTCAGTCACTAAAATGTTCTCAAGGCTAAGGGATAGATATTAGCTTCACTTCATAAGTCAGCTCGCTAGAAGCTTCCTGATTCAGGAAGGCTTTCAGTGCAGACAGTCATATCTCTCATTCTTTTTAGAGACAAATTCAGCTTTGCTTTTAGTGTCTATAATTGTTAAAATAAAAATCTCTCAGAATGCTTTAGCATCCGGTAAACTGATGGAGGAAGAACCAGCAGAGGCATGTTAAATGCACTTGACAGCAACACCCATTTGCTTCATTCAGTATTAAATACATATTTGTTATACATCTACTACAGGCCTAGAACTGTCTGCACACTGAAGAAAAGGCAATAAAACTCCATTTCTAGGGCATGGAGCTTATCCAGACAAATAGGGAACAAGCTTTGGAACCTAGCAAATGGAGCCTCCTCAGTTTAGTCAACTCAAAGTAGAAGCAATCAATGTGAAAATTCTCAATTATATTAAGAATGCCTTGATGAACACCTATTGTAGAAATTTCATTGATTGAAAGAAAATTTCAAACTTCAGTACTTGAACCTAATCTAGTACCTATAACTAGGAAACAAAACACTAACCATGTTTTTCTCTATCTTTTGAATTTTGTCACAAGAAAAATAAACTTATTTTCAAGCCTATCAATAGAAGGAAAATGGTTTTTAAAAACTTTATTGAGATATAATTGACATACAGCATGGTGTATGGATGGTTGAAGAAATGGGTAAATAGATTCTCTGTTTTCATTAGTAAGTGCCTATGCTGAGCCACTAAACATTTCTGTTATATAACTTTTTTTATTACTGTCAGAATGAAGAGAAGCAATAATTTCCCTTCGTTGAATTTTCTATTCACTGTCTCCGTAATTATAGCTCCTTTATTCTGTGTAATCATGGAGTATCTAATTTTACAATCAAAGATATTTGGGTGTTTATTTTATACATCACCTCCACACTTAGTATCTTAAATGCTCTGTCAAGAACTCAAATATTATGTTGGTCTGAGAGGAAGAGGAAATTCCATGATTTGTTTAATCTATAAAGTCTTTGGCTCATCTCACATGCAGAATTGTTTAAATATATATAAAATTTTGTAATTCCAGAAGAAGCATTCAAGGTTTGTACTGAGAGCCTTCATTTCCTCACCATTTTCTCATTCCTTAACCCTCTGCAGCACAGGTTCTATTCCCACCATTGTATGGATAAATGAGATGTTGATGTGTATGTTGGATTGTTAAACATTTTTTCTTTACCTGGTTCCAAATGTAGTATAAGATCAGTCAACACAGAAAACCAAAAACTAGTTTTGTTTCAATAAAAAGGATATCAAAAGTTATACACAAATTTGATTCTGCTTTTTCCTACTTATGAATATATTATAGTTTCTCACCCCGATATTTTTGACATTGATTGTTATATAGAATTCCATTCCACAAGGCTACCTACTATCAGTTCCTTAACACTATTATTAGATATTTAGGGTTCATATTTTTTTCTGAAATTATACATCATTACTCACAGTTCTGATGATTTCTTTGGGATAAGCTCTAAAATGGAACTGGTGGTTTAAAACCCATCTCCATTTAAAAACATTTCACATTTGGAAAAGTTATGTTAAAAATTAATAGTCTGAGGGTGCTGGTCCCCTCAAAAATGTTCACTCACATTGGTTGGTGTTATTCTTCTTTGGCAACTAATACAAAGAAAATGTCAATTTCTCTTTTTTGCTCTTTCCTACCAACCATGTTACTCCTTTTTTTTCTTTAGTCATACAGGTTTGCTCACAACCCTGCAAATGAATCTTGCTCATTCTTAATTTACCAGCATTAAAAGATTGTTTCATCAAAAAAGTTCTCAATAGCTACATGATCTAACCAAGTCCCACCCATGCTAACTCGAATGATATTCGTTGCTTCCAAAAATTTGCCACTTAGTACACCTTGGTCCTTATCATTTTTTATGCATGTATATTTCATCTTCGATGAAACATTTAGTTCTGAAAGGGCAAGGGCCCCATATAGTTGAGGCTTAATATATTTAATTGCACAGTGCTGCTTAATAGTTTTCCTTCCAGGGCTTCTCTCAAGGGCGTAGGGGTCAGAGTAATTTACTGCACATCAGGTGTTGAGAATGCAGTGGCCAAATCCAGCCAGGCCAGGCCCTTACCAGTCCAGACCTAAGCACTACCCCAGCGCAGAGGCCTCTTTTTGAAGGCGGCCCAATTAGCCCTGCCCCGCCCCCGTGCCCGCCCAGAACATTCCCTCCTGTGGTTGGCGCCTGACACTTTGTGAATCTGGAGTTTGCAGCATCCCATAACTTGACTCAATGAGGTACTTGCTCCTTGGCTCTGAGGTTTCGTGCGGATCTCCCAGAAAATGATGGCGTCTGGCAGGACGCAAAAGACACCTTACTGCCTCCCCAAGAGTCCCTTTTCTTCTTGGAGCTTCGTTGAGATCATTTTGGTGGCTCTAGTGCTCCGGTTATCCACATCCTTCAGTAGGAGGTTGGCGAGGGTGTAACTCCGAGATCGAACTGGAGCAGGTCAGGGAGCACGCAATCCGGAGCCAAAGGAGGGGAAGCTTCGTTTAGTGGGTCAGGTTGGAGGCGAGGGGCTTGGTCTGTCTGGATGATGCGGGTTTGGAGTGAAGGTGTGGCCAGAGATGCCCAGGTCTTTCTGTGCACGGATCTAAGGCGGTGGAAACCCCTCAGTGCCCGCGGTGAAAATTGCTTTGTGGTCGGCCCCGAGCCGCAATGGGCGCTGGGCACCGCAGGTATTTGCCCAGGTCTAAGCTGTGTCCCTAGCAAAAGCTTGCAGGTGTTTGGGGCTGAACAAATCTGGATGGGAAAGGCGGACCTTGTGCTCAAAGGAGGGACTTGCTCTTGAATGCCCCCATGCGTGGGGAATGTTAGTAGGCCCGTGTTGTGCCCATGGGGAGGGCTTGGGCTGTGTTGCTGAGATGAGGTGATGCCTTGGTGAGTGTGGTGGTGTGCCCCGTTGGATTGGGCTGACATCCCAAGCGGGTGGTGCCCAGTTTGTGTTTTGTGGAAGTGTCCAGGGCACCAGTAGGGCGAAGAAGCTCACTGCTTGTTTTTTTTTTTTTTTTAAAGATTTTTTAAGTACTTTTTTTTCTTTTAGATTTTATTTATTTATCTTTAGAGGGGAAGGGAAGGAGAGAGGGAGAGAAACATCAATGTGTGGTTGCCTCCTGTATGTCCCCTGCCGGGAACTGGCCTGGCAACCCAGGCATGTGCCCTGACTGGGAATCGAACCGCGATCCTTCGGTTCGCAGGCCCGCGCTCAATCCACTGAGCTACACCAGCCAGGGCTCACTGCTTGTTTTGTATGGGGCTGGGGAGAGCATGTCCTGTGTATAGAGCTCAAGTGATAGAAGGCTCTGGGTTCCTGGGGTGGAGAGTTTTGGAAGGGTGCACAGTGCTTTCTGTACATAAAGGTAATAGGCTGCTTGTTAGCCAATATCAGCCTGGTGGGGGTTTGTTTGTTTGTTTTTTGACTATTTTGTTTTTTCTGTCATGGAATCATCTTTGTGTTCCTATCGAGTATAGGTAGTAATGTTTTTTATTCTATTACCAAATGGCTTTGGCTTTTTTTTCTTTTCCCATTATGTTGGGTCCTATCTGAGGGATGATGCAAAGCAACCTAAAAAACATCAGAAGCCAAATTTAATGAGAAATGAGTACCCTAAAAATTGTTTATATAATTTTTCCCTATGGCTCATAAACTAAAGCTGAAGGCCCATCCACTAAGTTTATTTTGTGCTTCACTGAATGGAATGTGTAGTATATATATATATATGCCAAAACAGACATGCTTATTATACAAAATGTACACAAGCAAAGGACAACAATTTTTAACACTCAAGTATATTTGTTTTCTGTCTTTTTATTTAGGATTCCATTACATATACAGCTTGTTTGTATGCCACATTCTGTCCTTAGCAGAATTCATTCAATCAATGTTTGCCTTTTTATGTGCCAGGTCCTGTGCTGGTTTGGTGGCCACACTGGTGAACAATAACAAACCATTCCAATTTTCATGATCCCTGTTTCAGTATTTTTTCTGCACTCATGCACCCATGCACACATATAGGAATATAAGCAGGGACTGTGTTTTGCCCACTGTTAGATCCAGGTACATACTAGGCAATCAATCAACATTTGCTGAAATTTGGTGGCAGACCGTAACCAAACCATAATACTGATATGTTATAACCACAGACAGGTGCTCTGGAGGGATGGAGCATGAGTCTCTGATAGCACTTCACAAATGACTAGTGAAGGAGAGACTTTTCTGCTCACGAGACAGGCCAAACTCTGCTGCTTTGGGGCTTCTGCCCTTGCTGTCCCTCAGTGTGGGAATATTCTCCTGCCTCCTCTTGCATATTTGTCTCCTCATCCTTCAAACTCATTGATGATGTTACCCCCTCAAGGACCTTTTCTCACCAGATTACCTCAGGGAGACACACACACCCCAGCTCAAATCCCCTCTAAATTGTAGTCACTCTTCCAAAACTCTTTTTTTTGTCCACTCTCCACTGGAATGCAGAGATCTTGTGTGTCTTGTCACATTTGTGGTTCCAAATGCTCAATATTTTTACCTCAGTGTCAGTGCTCTTGTATAAATATTAAGTGCCAGAATATTAAGTATAATATTCAACTGGGTCTTAGAACTCAGGGGGAAAAATATCCCTCCTGCCTTCAGGGGAAATTTTCTTTAAAGAGGCATGCTTGGAATGGGCTTTCTGTAGAGTCTAACAAGCTAAGGCAAAACCAGCTGAGGGGTGGAGAGGCTCTGTCTTCCCCTGTTTACATTGAGTCTGTCTGCAGGGTTCACATTACTCCAGTCTTCTTGATACTGATCACTTAAAATTTCACTTATGGGGGAATGACAGAATAAGAATAATGATGGTAAGAAGAAAACGAAAGGAATTTTAAAAAAAGTACAGATTAGGGAGAAGGAAGTTGGTGGCACGGTAGGAGGAGGCAGATTCCACATACCCCTACACACAGGAGAAAATCCTAGCCAATCTACAGAGGTACAGAGCAGACAGCCAACAGTACCACAGCATATATGAAAATAGATCAAAATCTGTAGCAGACATTGGAAAGCCAGACGTGGTGGCCAAGCGCCCAGAAGCAGCCCTGGGACCAGGAGGGAGGTGGCCAAGTGACTGGAGGTAGCCCTGCCACTGGAGGAAGGGGAAGACCCGGAGCTCACACCCATGATCCTAGGGTGAGTGCACACAATCCAGGAAACTCGTGGAGCCCACACGGGTAAACTCGGGTAGGCGCGTGAACCCTGTAGGAGACCTGGAGCTCATAATGCTAAACGTGGGGAGTGCTCAATCCATAGGAGATCCCAGCTCAAACCCATAAACTCCAGAAAGCGAGCGCCCTGCTAAAGGCTCAGAAACCACGCCCAAGGCCCTGCATGGAGAGTACACGACTAGCACTGGGGAGAGTGTGTGGCTGGCACTGAGGAAAGTAGCCCAAAGTTGACTGAGTGCAGAAGAGGGAGAAAATCAGTATCAGTCACCCCACAGCCTGTTGCAGCCAGCAAGACCAGAAAAAACAGTTTGGCCAGTTTGAAAATAGCAAGAGGGTTTTTTGTTTGTTTGTTTGGGTTTTTTGTTTGTTTGTTGTTTTGTGCATTTTTGGTTTTGTTTTGTTTTAATTATATATTTTTATTATTTTTATTATTTTTTATCTTTTTTATCCCTCAATTCCTTTTGCTTCTCTTTATTTCTTTTTTGTTTTATTGCTTCTTTCTTTCTTTGCAATTTTATCTCTTCTTCCTTCCTCTATTTTTCTTCTTTGTTCATTTTTCTTCTTTTCTCTTTTTAAATACCCATGAGTGAGACAAAAAAATCTGGAACTGTGAAAAAACCAGAGTTGGACCCAAAGAGGGAGCATCCCAACAACTGACACAGTGGAAGCTGTGAACACCAGGAAACCTGAAGGACACTACACCACTGAATCTCACAAGTATTCTATCACAGAAGTTCACACCATAAACCCAGGGAGCCAGAACAGATCAATTTAAGAAGCTGAGGCTAACAAAAAGAGTCTCAAAAACAATGGTAAGACAAAGAAACAATCCCCAAATGAAAGGAAAGGAGGAAGCCCCAGAAAGAATGCTAAATGAAACTGAGGCAACTCAACTAACAGATATTGAGTTCAAAGCAATGGTTGTCAGGAAGCTCCATGAGCTCTCAATGAGCTACCAGAAACTACAGGGAAGCTATGATGAACTCACTGCAAACTATATCAACATAAAAAAGGAAATAGAAACTATCAACAAGGGCCAAGAGGAAATGAAGAATATAATTTCTGAACTGAAGAACACAGTAGAAGGAATCAAAAGCCGAACTGAAGAAGCAGAAGATCGGATCAGTGAGTTGGAGGACAAAGTAGGAAAAAACACCCAGAAAGAGCAAGAAAAGGAAAAGAGGCTCAGAAAGAATGAAGAGGGATTAAGAGAAATGCAAGACAATATGAAACATAATAATGTCTGTATAATAGGGATACCAGATGGAGAAGAAGAGCAAGGAATAGAAAACCTATTTGGAAAAGATATGATGGAAAACTTCCCTAATTTGATAATGGAAAAAGTCACACAAATCCAGGAAACATGGAGAGTCCCAATCAAGAGGAACCGAAAGAGGCCCACTTCAAGACATATCATCATTAAAATGGCAAAATTCCAAGACAAAGAGAGAATCTTAAAGGCAGCAAAGGAGAAAAAGGAAGTAACATACAAGGGAGCCCTGATAAGGTTAGCAGCTGGCTTCTCGATGGAAACGTTCCAAGCCAGAAGAAAATGGCAAGAAATATTCCGAGTAATGAGAACCAGAGGCCTGCAACCAAGACTACTTTACCCAGTAAGGCTTTCAATCAAGATAGAAGGCCAAATAAAGAGCTTCCCAGACAAAAGAAGTCTAAAAGAATACACCTCTACTAAACAAGTTCTGCAAGAGATACTAAAGGGACTGCTTTAAGGAAAGGAAGGAAGGGGGGGGAGGGGAGAGGGAGGGAGGGAGGGGGAGAGAGAGAGAGAGGAACACAGGTATGAAAATGGCAATGAATCAGTACCTATCAAAAATAACCTTAAACGTAAGTGGATTGAATGCTCCAATCTAAAGACATAGAATAGCTGAATGGATAAGAAAGCATGACCCACACATATTCTGCCTACAAGAGACCCACCTCAGGACAAAAGATCTACACAGACTCAAAGTGAAGGGCTGGAAACAAATTTTCCAAGCAAATGGACAGGAGAAAAAAAAAAAGCTGGAGTAGCAATACTCATATCAGACAATATGGACTTCAAAAGAAGAGCCATAAAGAGAGACCCAGAATGTCACTTCATAATACTCAAGGGAAGAATCCACCAAGAAGACATAAACATTGTAAATATGTATGCACCTAACATAGGAGCACCCAAATACATAAATAAAATCTTAGAGGACTTCAAGAAAAATATTGACAGCAACACAATTATACTAGAGGATTTTAACACCCCACTGTCAAAGATAGACAGATCTTCCAAACAAAATATCAACAAAGATATTTTGGCATTGAACAACACTCTAGATGAAATGGACTTAACTGATATATATAGAGCTCTCCATCCCAAAGAAACTAAATACACATTCTTTTCAAATGCACATGGAACATTTTCAAAAATAGACCACATGAGAGGACACAAAACAAGCCTCAACAAATTCAAGAAAATTGAAATTATACCAAGCATTTTCTCCAACTACAAGGCACTGAAACCAGAAACCAAACCCAAGGGGAAAAACCCAAAACCCTCAAAATCATGGAGATTGAATAGCATGCTATTAAACAATGAATGGGTCAAGAGGGAAATTAGGGAGGAAATCAAAAAGTTTCTGGAAACAAAGGAAAATGAACTCACAATGACCCAAAATTTATGGGACACTATGAAGGTAGTCCTCAGAGGGAAGGTCATAGTGATATAGGCCTACCTAAAAAAGATAGAAACATTTCAAACAGTTTAACCCTATGCCTACAAGAACTCAAGGAACAACAAAGACAGCCCAGAGCAAGTAGAAGGAAGGAAATAACCAAGATCAGAGCAGAATTAAATGACATAAAGACTAAAAGCACAGTTCTAAGGATCAATGAATCCAGGAGCTGGTTCTTTGAAAAGATCAGCAAAATCGGCAAGCCTTTAAGCAGGCTCATCAAGAAAAAAAGAGAGGGGACCCAAATAAACACAATCAGAAATGAAAGAGGAGAGATTACAACGGACACTACAGAAATACAAAGGATTGGAAGAAGATCTGTATGCCAAGAAATTGTAAAACCTAGGTGAAATGGACAAATTTCTAGAAAAATATAATCTTCCAAAACTCAATGAAGAAGAAGCAGAAAGCCTGAACAGACCAATAACAGCAGATGAAATTGAAGCAGTAATCAAAAAACTCCTGACACACAAAAGCCCTGGACCAGATGGCTTCACAGGAGAATTCTACAAAGCACATAAGGAAGAGCTAACCCCTATATTTCACAGACTATTCCAAAAAATCCAAAATGATGGAAGACTCCCAAACTCTTTTTATGAAACCAGCATCATCCTAATCCCAAAAGCAGATAAAGACACAACAAAGAAAGAAAATTTCAGGCCAATATTGCTGATGAACATAGATGCTGAAATCCTCAACAAAATATTGGCAAACCACATCCAACAATACATTAAAAAGATCATAAACCATAACCAAGTGGGATTCATCCCAGCGATGCAAGGATGGTTCAATATTCACATATCAGTAAATGTAATACATCACATAAACAAAAGCAAAGACAAAAATCATATAATCATACCAATAGAGGTGGAAAAAGCATTTGATAAGGTACAACACCCATTTATGATAAAAACACTCAGCAAAATGGGAATAGAGGGAGCATTCCGCAACATAATAAAGGCCATATATGAGAGACCTACAGCCAACATCATACTCAATGGGCAAAAACTAAATTTTTTTCCATTAAGATCAGGAACAAGATAAGGTTGTCCACTTTCACCACTTCTATTCAATATAGTATTGGAAGTCTTAGCCACAATGATTAGACAAGAAAAGGAAATAAAAGGCATCCAACTGGGAAAGGAGGAAACAAAACTATCATTATTTGCAGATGACATGATAGTGTACATAGAAAATCCTATAGAGTTGGCCAAAAAGCTACTCAACCTAATAAATGAATTTGGACAAACAGCCAGATACAAAGTCAATATCCAGAAATCAAAGACATTTTTGTATACTAACAATGAAACAGCAGAAGCGGAAATCAAGGGAAAAAAATCCCATTCAATATAGCAAAAAGGAAAATAAAATAACTAGGAGTAAACCTGACCAAGGAGGTAAAAGACCTGTATGCAGAAAACTACACAACACTGAAGAAAGCAATAAAGGAAGACAGAAACAAATGGAAGCATATCCTGTGTTCATGGATCAGAAGAATTAATATCATCAACATGTCCATGCTGCCCAAAGCAATTTACAAATTCAATGCAATACCTATTAAAGTACCAGTGACATATTTCACAGACATAGAACAAATACTTCAAAAATTTATATGGAACCATAAACGACCCTGAATAGCTGCAGCAATTTTGAGAAAGAAGAGCAAAGTAGGAGGGATCACAATACCTGATACCAAACTGTATTACAAGGGCACTGTAATCAAAACAGCCTTGTACTAGCATAAAACCAGGCACATGGACCAGAAGAACAGAACAGAGAGCCCGGAAATAAATCCAAGTCTCTAGAGTCAATTAATATTTGACAAAGGGGGCAGCAACATAAAATGGAGCAAAAATAGCCTTTTCAACAAGTGGTGTTGGGAGAATTGGACAGCTACGTGCAAAAAAAAAAAAAAAAATGAGACTCGAGCACCAACTTACACCACACACAAAAATGAATTCAAGGTGGATAAAAGATTTAAATATAAGCCGTAACACCATTAAAGTCCTAGAGGAGAACATAGGCAGGAAAATCTCAGATATTCCATGCAGTAACATTTTTACTGATATGTCCCCTAAAGCAAGGGACATAAAGGAAAGAATAAACAAATGGGATCTCATCAAAATAAAAAGCTTCTGCACAGCTAAAGAAAACAGTATTAAAATAAAAAGAGAACCAACTGCATGGGGAAACAAATTTACCAATGATACCTCAGACAAGGGTTTAATCTCCAAAATATATAAAGAACTGACACAACTCCACCCTAAGAAGACAAGCAACCCAATTAAAAAATGGGCAGAGGACTTGAACAGATACTTCTCCAAGGAGGACATACAAAGGATCTAGAGACACATGAAAAGATGCTCAGTATCGCTAGCTATCAGAGAGATGCAAATGAAAACCACAATGAGATACCACTTCACACCGGTCAGAATGGCCATCATAAACAAAGCAACATACAACAAGTGTTGGAGAGGTTGTGGAGAAAAGGGGACCCTAGTGCACTGTTGGTGGGAGTGCAGACTGGTACAACCACTATGGAAAACAGTATGGATTTTTCTAAGAAATGTAAAAATGGATCTACCTTTTGACCCAGCAATTCCAATGCTCAGATTATATCCTAAGAACCCTGAAACACCAATCCAAAAGAACCTATGCACCCCAATGTTCATAGCAGCACAATTTATAATAGCCAAGTGTTGGAAGCAAACTAGGTGCCCATCAATAAATGAATGGATAAAAAAACTATGGTACAAGCCTGGCTGGTGTGGTTCAGTGGATTGAGCACAGGCCTGCGAAGCAAAAAGTGGCAGGTTCAATTTTCAGCCAGGGCATATGCCTGGGTTGTGGGCCAGGTCTCCAGTAGGGGACATCCAAGAGGCAACCACACATTGATGTTTCTCACCCTCTCTCCTTCCTTTTCCCTCTCTCTAAAAAAAATAAATAAAATATTAAATAAAACAACAACTATGGTACATTTACACAATGGAAGCAGAAAGAAGGAGCTCCTACGCTTTGCAACAGCATAGATGGAACTGGAGAGCATCATGCTAAGTGAAATAAGCCAGGCAGTGAAAGACAAATACCATATGATCTCACCTTTAATAGGAACCTAACCAGCAAAACAAACAAACAAGCAAAATATAACCAAAGACACTGAAATTGAGAAGAGGCTGATAGTCACCAGAGGGGAGAGGGGAAGGAATATCAGGAGAAAAGGGGAAGGGTTTAGAAAAACAAGTATAAGGGACACATAGACAAAAACTAGGGGGGATGGAAATGGGAGAGAGGTGGAGAGGGTTGGGATAGTGGGCCAGGATGGGAGTAAAACACAGAAAACTGTACAAGAACAACAATTAAAATCTTAAAAAAGGGAAAAAATTGTGTATTTATTTTTGCTTGTTTAAACTTCACTCACCTTCAAAGCACTCTCCATTTGATTCAGTACATCTGTTGAGACATTTTTTCCACTACTCAAAACAGTTTTTGAACTCATCAATTTGGGTGCCTTTTATTGCTTCTGCTGTTTTTTGTTTCGCCTCTTCCACATTGGCAAAATATTTCCCTTTGAGGACTTTTTCAGCTGGGGAAACAAAAAATAGTTACTCAAGGTGAGATCAGATGAATAGGGAGGGTGAGGTATTGGGGTCATGCCATTTTTGGACAAAAACTGCTGACTACTCAGTGCTTGGTGGGCAGATACACCCATAAATCACCCATCATGAAATGGGCAAATGTGTTGAACGAGTCTTAAAAATATTCAGAGGCTGAACGTAGCCTCTCACAACAATGTCAGCTGGTACACTGATGCAGATGGGTTCCTAGAACACTCACATAGTAGGGGAAGCCTGTACTACAAGGGGCCCATTCTCCAGAAGATAATTACAATTTTGGGGTCCCTTCTCATATGTAATATTTGGTGAGAACTTTTTCCTGTGTGTCCGATACTGTACACAGCATTTTGAGTGCATTGTCATTTAATCTTTTTGAGAACCATATGAAGTTGGTACCATTTTTATTCCTATATTAGAGATGAAGTCTCAGTACAATGAAGAGATTTGTGACTTTTCCAAAGTCACACATTAGGAAAGCCTAGCATCTGGATTCAAATCCAAAAATCTCACAGTATTGACCCCTACGCTGAAGAGAGGAAAGAAAAAAGGAGGAAAGATGTACACATATGAATTGGAGAGTAAGGGTCGACAGTGACAAAACAGTAATTTAGAATTCCTACCCATTTAGCCCTCACAATTTCCCTGACAAGTCATTAAAATTAACCAGTTATTAGTTTAGAAACTAAAACACAAGGAAGGAAAATAATCCTCGTTTAAATTACCTAGAGGTTATTGCACTAGATGGCAGACACTGAAAGATTCTACCTACATTATCATTTTGTTATTTCAATGAGGCTTTACTTACTGAGAAGAACTAAGTTGGTTTTGTAAAACTTTTCATTAGGGGCAGAATCTACTTCATTGCTAAATTAGATTCCTTTGATTTCAGAGGTAAACTGTAGCTTCCCAGAGTATATGAATGGAATGCAGAAGGGGCTGGAGTCTGGGAAAAAGTATCAGTATGGTGCAATTGTTACTTTGGAGTGTGAAGAAGGGTACACCCTGGAAGGCAGTCCCCAGAGCCAGTGCCAGGAGGATCGTGGATGGAACCCTCCCCTGGCTGTTTGCAGATCACAAGGTAAGTACAAGGGACTTCACTGGCACTTGTCTCACTGGAGAAAAGTGACTGAGGGATACCCCTCAGTGTTAGGGACTCCTGGGTTTTGAATTGACATAAGTCTGTAACCAGTGGTACAGTAACAGACAAATTTGAAGTTGGTTGTCTATTCTAGAAAAAGCAAAGCTTTCTGAGGATGAGGGAAGTAAAGAAAGAAAAGGGAACAGTAACTTAAAAGGTACAAAACTTACAACCTTACATTTTGTAAGGGGGTGCTGCTGAGACTTCCCTTGTTGCTGAATCTTGATTTATAAGGGCTTACCAATTTGACAGGGACCTCAAAAATTATGTTAACAAACCAGTCATAGCAGTTAATAATTGCATTCCAACCTGAGAAATCCCTGACTATATTGTTTTTCTAGTTTGTGAACTACCCCAACTTACTTAATTAAAAAAGTGAAAACAAGTTCAGTGAGTTGCAACATAAGAAATGAGGGAAGAGTGGGTAAAGTGATGTTCCAATTCATCCTTTTAAGTAGATTAGAGAGAGAGGAATGTGAACTTGGGGAGAACGCTAACTTGGGGTGAGTGCCGTGGGACCTTGGGCTACATTGATTCATGCAGCTAGACTAATATGTTCATGATTTTGGATTTTCCTTAGGCTCACTTGCTCCTCTTCTTTGTGGTAAGTTTTCTCAAATATATTAAGAAACATTCTAAGGATTTATAAAAACAGTTTATATAAAATTTGAGGTCTTACATTCTGCCTGAGTGTTACAATTTTTCTTCTTTAACTCATAAGAAATTAACTTTTTTGGTGTCTTAAGAAAATTTTAATGTGCCCTTCACATTGCAAACTGTCACTTTTGGATGGAGTTGAATAAATAATTTGAACAGCCAGCTATTCCCAGTTTTTAAGTTGAAAGTTTAGTTTATACTTACTTTTGGTCTTTTGCATGATCTGGCACTATCATAATAGGCTGGCTTGTTCTACTATAGAAAAATATATTTCACAACTGAGAATTAAATGTTTTCATGTAAAGCCATAGGATCCTCATGTCCCTGCTCCTAACTTACCCCAGTGACAAGAATATTACTAATAAAATGGAAAGGAACAGAGAAGCCCAACAGAACTTGACTGGAACCCTGTGGTCAAATGCTTGGCAGTTTAGATTAAACACGGAATGTATTAAACCAGAAAAACCCTAAGCCCAAGTATGATTATTTAGGAATTCTTTATTTATATGGCTTAGAAAAGAGAAGTAAAAAAAGTAACATGCCATAATCCCCACCCCTAGGAATAGTCTCCATAATCACTTGAAAAGTATATAGGTCACATTTTTCTGCCATTTGATACTTGCTATTTTGTTTTCTAGGTCTTTCTGCAGGTTTTGTGGTTCTTATCTGCTTGGTTAGTGTCACCTTATGTTTGATATTGAAACACAGAAAATGGTAAGTTCAATGCATGACTAAACAAAGCACAAAAGGTTTTGGTTTCTTACTTGAAACTAAACACAGAAACCTAAGTTATATTAAAATAATTTAAAATGAGATAATAGGAATATGGTATTTCATAAGTCAACCAATAGTCATTGACACCAGATCAAGTTCAACACCAACAAGAATCCCTAATCTGGGATGCAGTAAAGAAGGAAATGTTATTCATTGCAAAACAGCTCAATTGTAATACAGAAAGGCAGTGAAAAGGCATGGCTGTGAGACAGCCCTGGGGCCAGGGGGCTCTGGGCCCAGGCCCCTCTCTGGCTAGACAGTTTTGCCCTGCTTCTTGCTGGTCTGCTCTGCTCTGGTGAGACATCTTTGGTGATTTAGCTCAGATGGGGAAACTCAGTCCTCCAGGGAAAGGGAGAGTACACTCCTTGAGCCAAAAAGGAGCTGCCTTATATAGGCACAGTTCCCTGCTCTTGGTCCATGATTGGTCCATCTTCATGCATTTGAGGGCTTCAAATTCTCCCAGTTTAATTGGTCAAAAAGGCATTGTCCTGACTGATCAGGAATGAACTGTTCTGATTGGTCTCATTGCTCTGATTTGATGGAAGAAGTCGTAGTCCTATAGGTTGATATAGGATTCTAGGAACTTTTTATAAGGATTGCACTGTGGCAAACACACAGTGCTGGAGGCAGTTTAGTGCCGAGGTGGGGAGTTCAGCTCAGGCTTCTCCCTGAAGTATAGTTTGAGTGAGAGGCCCCTGTGTAGGAATGGTTAATATGCCCTTTTTTAAAAAAAAAAACTTTGGCCCACTTAGCCACCAGTAGCCCTTCTTCTTAGGTATTTTCTTTCTTAGGATCAACATCACATATACTATATACAGGAAGCCCTACCAGTAAGATCTTAAAAGATACTTAATACTCATTTTATTTGCATAATGTTTATTCAGATGTTGATTTATAAAATATATAGAAGATAAAAAGAAAAAAATCCCAGCAGTAACAACTGCAGATATTTTGAAATATTCCTACCCGATATTTTTCTTATATTCTTTTTCTTTTCATTTTTTAAACTAAAAATTTGGTATTATAGTCTTCTGCCCTAATTTTTATTTATTTATTTATTGTTTATACTGTTATAGTTGTCCCAATTTTACCCCCGTTGGCTCCTCTCCCCCCAGCTTGTCCCCACTTTCACAGTCTTTCCCCATACGATTGTCCATGTCCATGGGTCCTTCACATATGTTCTTTGGCTAATCCCTTCACTGTCTTTCAAACAATCCCAACATCTCCCCTCTTACAGCTATCAGTCTATTCCATGATTTTATGACTCTGGTTCTATTTTGTTCATTAGCTTATTTTGTTCATTAGGTTCCTCTCATAAGTGAGATTATATGATATTTGTCTTTCACCAACTGGCTTATTTCACTTAGCATAATAGTCTCCAGTTCCATCCATGATGTTGCAAAAGGTAGAGATTCCTTCTTTTTTTTTTCTTCTGCATAGTATTCCATTATGTAGCACAAGTTTTTAATCCCCTCATCTACTGATAGGCACTTAGGCTGTTCCCAAATCTTGGCTATTATAAACAGCACTGCTATAAGTATAGGGGAGCATAACTTCTTTTGAATTGGTGTTTCATGATTCTTGGGGTATATTCCCACCAGTGGAATCACTGGGTCAAAAGGCAGTTCTGTTGTTAATTTTTTGTGGAAATTCCATACTGTTTTCCACACCTAATGAACATATTTTTTGTGTCTGGAAGTTATGGGGGTTTTTTTAGTTACTTAATAGCATATTGTTATAAGTATTTCTGTATTGTGGAAATTTTAATTTGCTTCCACATTTATTTTGATAACAAAAGTATGAGGAATGCTTTTGAATAAACTTTGGTTCATGTCTACTTATTTCCTCAGCATAGATTTGTAGAATTACTAAGGATAAGTATATGAAGTTTTGAGACTTTTAATAAAAATTGCCAAATGACTTTACAGAAAGTTTGTTCCAATGTGATCAAATACCAAATAGTTAATATAGCTAGATAGATATGCTGTTTCTGAACTCTTATTTCCTGTTTTATTGATCTTTCAATATTTCCACCAGAAATCATTTTTTGTTTAATTAACATTACTTTTTACGATTATACCATCTCATAGGGCAGGAACTCCCCCACCATAATTTTTTAGGATTTCCCTTTCTATTATCTTCTGTTTGTTCTTTCAGGTAACATTTATATCATTTGTCATTTTCTCAAACCAGATATGTTGTGATCACATGTAAGTCTATAGATTAATTTGTGAGAAATTGACATCTTTTCTGTAATGTCTTCCCATTCAGAAACATACCACACCTGTCTTCTGTTCAAATAATCTTTCACTCAGTTGCAGTATTCATGACTATTTAAGTATATTAATAGGTCTATATGTTTTGTTATATTATGTATTATCCAGAAATTAGACATAGTTTTACATTTTATTTTTAATTTATTAATTTTCTGTACATTTGAATCTATAATGTTGCCATAGTGTTTCATTTGATATTTGGTGTGGACATAAAACAGATGGTCAGTACTTGAAAATTTTGATCAGAAATTGCCCCACATTGCAAGAGAAGTTTCAGGTGATATTCAAGTAAGTGTAGACAAGAAGAGAAAAAGTATTGCAGGTGAAAGGAGCAGTTTGGGTAAAGACCCAGAAACTTGTCATTTCATCATATAGCATGAGAATTACATAAGGAATCTGACATGACTGAGAAATAGTGTCTGTGAACGTGTTTGAAGGTAATGGTAACATAAGTTTAGGGGGGCAATGGAATAAAAGTCCCCTCTGACACATAAATTTTGTGGAAATTACAGAATATTCTGATATGTGCAAATAATGCATTATTAGCAAATGTCACTATTATGTGTCAGCCTGGGAATTTTCTGTGTGCATAAGTTCTTGAATCTTTGTACATGTCAGTGTTAGGGAAGATAATCAGGTGAAGTCTTGCCAAGTCTCAAATTCTCGTGGGGGATGACCAATTCGTGTTACACCAAACACATCACCCATGAACTTCAGCAAAATTTCTTTAAAATACCAGTTGAGCTGGTGCCATCTGATTACATTGTTCACAGTCATATGTCTAGTCTAGATATCAGACAAGAAGGGACTACGTTGAAACTATGCAATGATGACATCGATGAACCTGAGTAGTTTGTTCTAAGCCTGGGAGGGCCCTAGCAGGGCAGGCCCAGCAAGGTTCTACAGTTGGGATGTACTTCAGACTGCTGTGTTTACTGGAGGATGTTGCTGTGAATTACTTCAGGAGAAAAGGCATTCTATGACCAAATAAGATGGAAAAATACTGCATACTATATTTTTCTTATGGAGATTCACAATCACCATGAGAATAAAGTCCTGTAATAAAGAAGCCAGTTAATGTTTTTTAAACTGGAGTTTCCCAAACTAATTTGACTGCACAACTCTTTTTTCTCAAATAATGCTTTTAATAACCCTTGGAACTGATCTGCATTTAACAGACAATTTGGGAATCAAGAAAGGTGGTCAGGAGCTAGATCATCAAAAGCCTGCAGGCTGTAACAGGGAGTTGTAGTTTATCCTACAGGAATTTAAGCAAGGAAAAAATATGTTCAGATTTGCATTTTCAAAAGAAGGGGCATGAATGGGGCATCAGCCACAGCAGTGGTGGCAGAATCGAGAGGATGGAACAGATGTAAGAGGAATCTTCACTGTTAAGACTACAAGATTCCCACAACTGTGTGTCCTGTCAAATGTAAGGAGAGGGGGACACAGAGAATGAATCAAGAGGAGGTCACTAGGTGGTCCTAGTGTTAGACCAAAAAGGGAGAGGGACAGGTTTGTGGGGAAAGTTGATGAGTTCGGTTCTGACCATGCCACTTTGTGGCACCTGTGATGTAGGACTCAGGAGAGGAATCTGGACTCGGGTAGGTGACATTTAACTCACAGTTGAAGCTTTAGGACCAAAAAGAACACCAAAGATAAAAACAGGGATAAAACCAATCTCAGAAGGACTATAATGCTTAAAAGGCAGGAGAGGAGGGAACAGCTAGAGGTGGGAAGAAAGCTAGGAGAGAAAGTAGTATCGCAGAATCGCAGAGAGAAAAGGATCTCAAAAAAATTGGGATGTCATTTGCATGGTTTTCCTTGCAAGAAGTTAGAAAATAATTTTAGCCAAGAGTAGTTATAAACTTAAATAAACAGAAAATGTGGCTTCTACATCTTTCTTTCATGCCCCTACCTTTGCTCTCAGAATATCACACGTGTAGGAAAATTTACACATTTTGGGAATGCCTACAAACTCAAGTAATTTAAATTGTTCCATTTGATTATTATTAAGTTTATTAACATGATTATAGCAATACTATATATCAGTATCTATATTGATATGAACCAAATATATGTTACACTAAAATGTTTGGTGTCACTCTTGTGTATTATTTCTATTTTCTAACAAACTACAGTTTATTTTCTGATAGTTGACATAGACATTTGAACTACATTAACTATTTTTTTGTAAATGAGATAACTAATCACTTAAAAATGACAAAATTAAATATTTAAAAAACATCTAATATTTGAAGAAAAGACCATGCTATTTCTTCTAGTGTAAGATATTTTAATAAAATCTAAATATCATAATAACTGAACAATTATTATTATTTTATGATATTCTTAATAAAGCTTTTATTAGCTGGCTTCTTAAATATGTAGTGACGTGCTGTAAGTAACCTTAGAAGCAATTTATCTTTCCCAATAATTTTGTAATACTTTATTTTTGAGTTCTGTATGGCAGTATAATCACATTTTCTTGGCTTCTGTTAATATCAGCAAAGTGTCTTTAGAAGCACAGGAAAGTGTGTGAGCTTTCAAAGACAAAAAGTAAAAAATGTCCCCTTAAGAATCATTTAAAGCTTTTACTGCTATATGATCATGTAAGAATTTTGAATCAAACATTAAATTAAAAAATTTCCTTTTATGTTAAATTGGAAGATTGTGTCCCAAATAGGTAAACATATAATCGCATCTTAAAATAAAAGCTTCTTTCTGATTTTTTTCAAACTGGGGAATATAGTTATTAGTCATTTAGTATTCTACATCTGAGGTAGAGCTGCCTAATTCCAACTTTTGATTTGGACACTTAGCAGCCTAGCAAATTATTTATATATATGGGCTTTTTAAAAAAATAGGGATTGTAGTGATTATTTCATCAGATAATAAAATGGAATGATCCATTAAAAGTATTTACCATAAAAAAAAAGGTATTTACCATGTGTTAGGAAGTATGGAAAGAAAACAACAGTTATATCTTTACAGCAATCATACCTAATGAGTAAAAATTTAATTTTTTCTTTCTTCATCTACTTAGCAATCATTATACAAATACAAGCCCTAGAGAAGGCGATCTTTATTTAGAAACATGAGAAGTATATTCTATTGATCTACACAACTCAGCAAGCTAACCAGAAGATAAACAGGTATCTAATGAAATTGAAATGTTTTTATGAATTTCTGTGTCAAAATTTTTCTCTTTTTATATTTACCAACAAGCATATTACAAAATACATATGGTTACATTGCACAGTACTTTAAATCATGCATGGAAATTGTTCATTTACCTACAAACTGCCAACTAATGTCCCTGCTTTTTTTTAACTGATTCATGCATTCAGCAAATATTTAAATAAAGAGCAAAATATTAAGAATAGAAATAACGAGATTAGTATTATGAAAAGTTATAAAGCAGGAAAAAAAGAATAGTGAAGGCAGGGTAATTAGAAGGGAATTTCTCACTGAGAAAATGGTATTTGAGCAAAGACTAGAGAAAAGTAAAGAGCCAGCCATGTGGGGAAGAATTTTCAGAAACAAAGATCAGTAACATAAGGATGTTGTGTGCATGCTGTGGCCAGTATGGCTTACTATCGACTGAAGAAGAGTGAAGATGGTAGAGATGAAATCAGAGAGTAAGGGGAGGATTGTGAGGATGATGGATCAAGTAGAGTATGTTAGATCATTCAATTAGTTTGTGTTTATTCTAAGATGGGAACCATTAGATGTGTTAAGTGGAGGAGCAATTGTAACTTCAGTGTAAGAACTGAGTATAGGAAGCCAAGGGCGCAAGATGGGAAATCAGTGAGGACTATACCACTATAATGCAGGCAGTGAGTGGCTACCACCAAGTTGGTGAGAAGAGGTCGAGTTCTGCATGCACATTTAGGATAGTGACAATAGGATTTGTTGCCAGTTTGTATCAGAATATGAAAGAAAAGGAGGAATCAACAATAATACCAGTGTATTTTGGCCTGACAAAATGGAAAGATAGAATTGCCATCAATTACAATGCTGGAGAATTTGAAAGCAAGATTTGCAAGGTAAACCAGGAATTCCACTTTGAAGATGTTAAGTATGAAATATCAAACAGACATCCAAGTAGAAGTGCCAGGAAGGCAGCTGGATGTACAAAATAGGTCCATACTCAAGATGCAAATTTGGGCCCTATCAGTGTATGGACTTACATAATAACAAGATCTACTAAGATCCCCAAGGGTGAGAAAGAGGCTAGGGAAGAGAAAAGGTCCAAGGGCTTAGCCTGGGATCCTCCAACATTAGGAGCCATGGATTAAGAAGGAACCAACAAAGAAGCAAAGAACCCTTGATGCAAGAGGAAACTACCTGAGTGTGGTCGTCTAGAAGTCATAGGAAGAAAGAATTGCAAGGAGCGAACTCTGTCAAAAGCTGCTGATAGCTCAAGAAAATGAGTAGTGAAACCACCCGTTGCGTTTAGCAGCACAACACTTGTTGGTAAACTTGACAAGAACTGTTTTGGTGGAGAGGAAGGAAGCAAGACCCTGACTGAAGTGAGCTTAACAGAAAATGGAAGGAGAAAAATTGGAGAATCAATTAAGACAACTTAGCAGATAAGTAGAGTGATAGCAAGAGTAAGAAAGAAACCAAGAGAAATACTTTTAAGAATGGAGAAATGGCAGCTATGCTGCTATTCCTGTGTGCTGCTGAGAATGATCTAGGAGAAAGTGGTAAAATGGTGGCCAAAAAGGGCAGAATTGCTGGAGTAAGGTCTGGGTGAGCTAGAAGGAACAGCATGTAGGGCACAAGCAGGGTGGTGTAGACCTCAGATAGCAGCATGGCCTTAGGAACAAGAGGGAAAGCAGAACATATGGGTGCAGATGAAGGCAGGTGGGGAGGTGTGACGGTGAACTCATGTGGAAGTTCTCTTCTGATGATTCTGTTTTCGCACTGACTAGAAAGTAAAATGATCAGCTGAGAAGATTGAGAAAGGAGATGATAGAGATTTAAGGAGTAAGCAGAAGGCATTAAGTAGCCACCCTGCATTGGCAGGCAACAGCAAGGATCCCCCTGAGGTTTCCAGGAGAAAATGGGAGTGAACAGTTGAAGGTTTACTGTGTGCAGGTGCAGGGGCCCTTGTCCTGGGCTCCAGATGTGGGGTGGCTCTGCCCGCAGAGCCCCATCCCTCCATCATGGATGAAAATAAAAACTACCAAGACATGATCTGCTTGGGGAGGAGAGGTGGACAAACTCTCAGAGGAGAATGACCCAGAGCCCCTTCCTCACTGGGCTTTTATTGGGTTCCAATACACGGGAATACAGGTTTAACATGTCAAAGAAATCTGAGGGCTTAATCTGAGTCAGTGTCTGTCAGGAAAGGGGGTTGCAAAACTTTTGGAGACACACCCATTTCCTCCTGGGACCCTTATCATTTAAATGAGTGGACTCTTAGCAAACAAAGCAGGTTTCACAGGACTTTAGGAATTCTTTCTTATTCCTGATCACCCAGGGAACCGTCCTGGCCGGCACAGGGCTGCACCGCTTGCCCTCATAGTTTCAGGCTTTAAGCCCATTAGGAAGCAGAAGACATCTCCCAGATGGAAATGAGGACTTGGGCTATGTCGGAATAGCCAGGGGGTGAGGGTCTATCACATCCTCTTTGCTGCAGCCACCCGCCCCCCGCCCCCAGTCCTTCCATTAGGGCCTCCCAAGTGGTTGTGTCTGGCTTAGGTTGCCCCTCCCATGAGGAGTCTTATCCGTCATTGACTACAGACTAGGCATTGGGGCCAGAGATGAATGAGGCAGAAGCGGTGCTCCTGCCAGGGAGATAAGCTTTGTCTCCTTAGTAGCTCATGTCCTCTTGACAGAACAGACCCAGATGAAGTGGGTCCCTTGGCTTTTACACAGCCCACCATGGGGTAAGGGTTACAACTCTTGAGACCAGGCTGAACGGTCCATAACATGCAGGTATTATGTTTAGTGTCTCTCATGCTTTATCTCATTTAGCCCTGAGTACAACACTGAAAGTTGACTATTGTCCCAAGATAATAGCGAGGTAAGCAGATAATATCCCAGATGAAAAAACCAGGGCCAAACATTTGTCTTGTCCATGGTCTGGGGTCAGTATTTGGCAAAGGTAGAATTCAAGCTCAAAACTGACTTGAAACTGCTTTCTTTTGCATAATCTGCGACATAAAACATCCCACCTCTGCCCTCTTGGGAACTAATTTCAGGGGGGAAAAAACAGACACATACATATCATAGTGTGAGAATATATACCGTGAACAAGATACAGAAAAACTGCTGTGGCAATGGAGGAATAAAAAGTCACTTGCTGCTGGTGAGTCATAGAAAAAGCAAAGAGGAATAGGAGAGGCCATGCCAGAGTGATATCTAAATCTAAACCTACAGGGATCCAAAGTAAAGCTATATATGACACAAATATTTGTTGAATGAATATGTGAATGAATGAGAGTGAGACTACTGCTTCAGTCTCTCCCTCACTTTTATGCATATTTGTTAATATAAAATTTAATTGTTATTTGTTCCATATCATGTTATCTTAAGAAAGACCTCTTAATATAATGATATTTCCTACTAGGCTTGATGCTTTATTAGTTACAGCATTTATAATTGGTATATACAGAGAATGTTAATACTCCTATTATCTAAACTTTGATTTGTACCACTACTATTTATGCTGCCACCTAAACACAAATTATTCATTTCAGTGTACCTTCTTGCTTGGAATCCAACTGAACATGGGTTAGAAAAAAATCATTCAAATATCAGCAAGTCTATTTGTATGAACTTGACGTCAGCAAAATGACTTCATAAGCTACTTCTTTCTGTTTGTATTTAGTCTCAAGGAGAATACAGAAAGTTTGCTTGATGATAGAGATGGGAGCCTGGTTTCACTGCCACCTGCTCTTCAAGGAGTCTTTGAAGCCTCACCTGTGATGAGCCTGGAGCCAGGCTGTGGCTGTAATCAATTACGTAGCTCTGGAAGTGTCACCATTTTAAGGAAGGCACTAAAATGAACTGTCTTTCTATGTAGACTCTTCTTTTTGTAATTAGCATGCTGTTACCATGTACTTTTGGTTATGGTGTGGTTTTAAGTATTTAGGCAAAGTAAGAAGCATTTTCTATGGCTATCTGGGGCATGCCTTTATAGAGCAGTCTGATTTTATTTTAATACTAGCTTTTTGTCAGATATGGCTAAACATTTCTTCTTTTATTTTTGCTTGTTTTTTCTCACACCGTATACCTTTTGTTTCCATAATCATTTAGTAATTCAAAAATATGTTTTCAATTGTGGGAATGTAGTTGTACTTCTTAAGTTCTTGTGTACAACTCAATCTTTATATATTTCCTCTGCAGTTTTGTCAGAAGCTCTGGTTGCTTATAAAATGTCACTTAATAATATGTACATTAGTTATTCAAATAAATTTTATCTTTAAAAAATACTTATATGATTTTTTGTCATATGAATTCTTGAATAACGGACATAGTCTTAGGGTTCTTAGACTTTCTGATTTGACACTTATGAATTCTGAAGTCATTTTAGTCACACTCTCCACCCACAAACACAGTGCCCTCATCCTCAAGACTTTACCTTATATTTCTCTAGCCAACACCTTTCCCTAGCCCCTTCTTTCTCTCCCTCCACCTCCAAGCTTATGAATAGCCACTCACTCATCGTTTCCATCAACCACTTTTTACAGATTATACTATTCTCTCTCATCCCCTCCTGCTTCTTCCAGGACATTGCTCCATCAGTTGTACCCTCTATTATCACTGGCTCTTTTCCACTAACAAACCTGCTCAAGCTAATACCCATTCATGTGCAAATATCCATCTCTCACTGGTTTCAACCAAAATGAGATTTTATTGTATCACATAACAGAAAAGATCATGGGTGCAGCTGGTTTCACCCAAAACAGAAGTTAAATATTCAAATTACATCCTCAGGGATCTGTTCTATCCTCTGTTTCTGCTTTTCTCTGCTGGCCTCAGTCTGTGGTTGACACTCCTTAGAAACTGGAAAAATATTTTTGACAATGCCAAGCACACACCTCGTCAGCTTAGCATTCCAGCAAAAAGAGCTTTCTCTGTCCAATAACTTCTTCAAAAATCCCTTCATCACCTCTGATTTATCAAAAAACAGATCACATGCCCCCAGCTGAACCACTTACTAGGGCCAGGGCAATAAAATACCAGATGATAAGGCCAGCACTGCCTTCCCAGGCTTGGAGCTGGGTTAGGATTGATTAACCTTAGTGGTTCTTAAGTGGGGTGACCACATTTCCCCTGAGGACATTGGCAATGTCTGTAGACATTTTTAGTTGTTAGAGCTGGAGGAGGGGAGTGTTTTGGAATTTAGTGGGTAGAGGCCAGAGATACTGCTAAACATCCCACAGTGCACGGGGCAGCCTCCCACAACAAAGAATAAGCTGTTTCAACATGACAATAGAGTCAGGGTGGAGAAACCATGGTCTGTTTGAACCATATGGAATTAAGTGAAAGAGGGAATTTCCTGAAGAAATAATCAGGGGACCGAGCCCAGATGAATGAGGGGCTCACTTTAAGCAGCCCATTTGAAAACAAATCTTCCCCAAACCATCCATGTTTCTCTCTTAAACCATCTCTGTACTCTTTACCAGTAAATTATCTGAAAAAGTGGTTGACCTTAGCTACATCGATTACTTCACTCATTCATTCAATAAATAATTATGTAAATCTGTGTGCCCAGAGATGTTTTAGTTCACAGCGTATTAGTGATAAAAGGACAGACATGTCCTTATGTAGATTTTATTCTAGTGAAGAGAGACAGACAATAAGCAGATTGCAAGATCTAATACAACAAAAAATGAGAAGTACAATTTTTAAACTATATAAAGCAATGAAAGAGAAAAGAAAGTTTAATGAGTATGTAATTGTTAATAGTGGCCAAGGAAGGCTTCATTGATGGGGTCACATTTGAGCAAAAGAACCCAAGATGGGGAGGTAGCCATGCATATAGGTCAGAAAGTGTTCCAAACAAAAGAAACATTAGAAAGAAAATACAGGGAGTATGCCTGCTGTGTCTGGGGAAATAATCATTTGTATCTGAAGTCAAGAAAGGGAGAAACAATGATGCTGGTGGGAGAGGAGAATTACTGGAGTGATGTCACTGAGCTAGTGAGAGCAGATGATCTGTACTGCATGTAGTCTTAGATCACGGTGTGAACAGCAGAACCAGACCAATAGGAGATAAGGAAGCTATATGGGTCACATACAGGTCTTTGGATGAAGTGATGAGTGAGAGAAGTTTGTGGAAATTCTCTCAGATTGCTTCTATTTTCTCTGAACCAAAAGCAAAGCCATAAACAGAGATTGTGAATGATGTAGGAGACATCTGCATTTAATGTCAATATAAAAATACGAAATAGCCACTTAGGAGAATGACAAAGTAAATAGACTAGGCAACTAGAGTAGGAATACCTGGAAGCATTCCAACAGTCCATTTGAAATGAGCCATCTTTAAAGTAAGACCAGTCATCATGGATACACATTTTTCCCCATATCCAGTTTCTCAGGTATGGGGTGAAATTATGGAGAACTGACTCAAGCCAAGATTGTTGTTTGTTTAATGCAGCAATTTTCAACTACTGTGCTGCAAGAATTTTTTAAACATTCAATACATGACCATTTAGTCAGGGGCACTGACATTTTTTCCCTTAGGTTGTCAATTTTTAAAAAAAGACAACAGCCAACCCAACAATAACTGTTCAGTTTGAATGAATCAAAATTATAGCTATTTTTGTCTGATTGGCAAATATATATATTTTTTCTGTGTCATAGAATTTTAATAATTAGTTTTGTGTGCCATGAGATGAAAAAGGTTGACAATCATTGGTCTAATGAATATAATAAAATTAAAGAAGGACGAGGGAGCTGAGGTTGCATGCAAGATAGTGATTACAATGATGGACCATGAAACAATCTGGTAAGGCTGAAAGGTAGACCACTAAGGGAGATCAGTGGGTTGCAGGTCCTGAGAAATACAAAGGTTGTTTGGGTCAGGGCAAACTAGAAGAGCAGGATTGGTGGTTGGAGAGTGGGATGGTAGAAACTCTGGAAGGTCTGCAGTTATTAATGAGGACAAGTTCTAAGTTATTTCCATGGGCATAAGTGGCAGAGTAGAGTGAAGGACCAGATCATTGACAGAAAAGATCAAGGCACTGAGAGGCAGGTATTTGGAAATAGTATTGCTGTTAATACTGACTCATTGGGGAGTATGAGTATAGTAAGAGCGGTGAAGGTTGCTGTGAGCTAGGAGCTAAAACCTGCAAGGAATGAGAGGAGACAGCAGATGCTAGGAGAATAGTGCAAAAGAAGTGGTAAGGAGTGGCGGATTCTGACAGCATGTGGTATAAGGCTGGGGAATTGAAGCTTCTATTCCCTTTTCATCAGCCAACTAGGATCTGGTGCTTCTTCCATTGCTCTGTTGAGAACAGCTTGAAGGAATAAAATAGATCCTTGAGAGAATGGTATTGGGCATATTAAAAACGAGGTACAATAAGTGTTATGATCAAAGTAGATATTTCTTTCAGTAAAGTCTTAGAAGAAAGACTCATGGAAACTAATGAAAAATGAGAAAACATACCTCGCATTTGGAACACTGTGCTTTCTCCACTAGTGAGGGTCAGAGCTGAGACTTGAGTAAAAGGGACAAATGAAGTAAGATAGTGTCCTGGAATCTTTATGTGAGCATGCCGGGTTATGTAGGTTTGCTGGACTGTAGGTCTCCATTTATGAAGTTGAAAATAGTAGAAAATAGATTTCCACCTTTAGTGTCTTTACTCCATCATGAGACACAGCTATGCATTTAGTGTAATCCTGCTACAAGCCTCTTCTTACTCCCTCTCTACAGCATTTAATATTTGGAATTCCTTCACCCTCCACACAACTCATTCCAACTCTTGCTTTAGAAACAACTGACTCTCGTCCCTACTAATATTTTTATTGTTTTAAATTTTTAGATAATATTTGTTAAAAAATATTATATACATTTCTGGTGTACAACATTATAATACAACATCTGTATATTCAATTTTGTGTTCATCACCCAAAGTTTCATTTTCTTCCCATACTGTACACTGGACCTCTTTTACTCTCCTTTTCCTTTTATATTCCTTTTCCCCTTTGCTAACTTCCATTTGTCTTTTTTATCTATGTGTTTGTTTGTTTTCTTGTCGTTATGTTGTTGCTTTTTGTTTTATAACATACTTACGAGGGAAATCATACAGTTCTATTCCTTTTCTGTCTGCATTATTTCACTTAGGATACTACTGTCAAGATTCACCTATGCTGTTGAAAATATCAATATTTCATCTTCTTGTAAGGGCTGAGTAGTATTCCATTATATATGTGCCACATCTCTATGCAATTGTCTGTCAAAGGACATTTAGGTTGTTTGCATGTCTTGGCTATTCTAAATAATCCTGGAATGAACATAGCAGTAGATATAGTCTTACAAATAAGTGTTTTCAAATTTTTCAGGTAGATATTCAGTAGAGGAATTGGTGGGTCATATGGTAGCTCTCGTCTTCCTTTTTTGAGGAAACTCCATACTGTTTTCCATAGCAGCTACACCAATTTACTTCCCCACCAGCAGTGTACAACTGTTCTTTTTTCCCCAACACTCAGTATTTATTCTTTTATTGATAATAGCCATTCCAGCAGATGTGAGGGGGTATCTCACTGTGGTTTTGACTTTCATTTCCCTAGTAACTAGCTATATTGAACATTTTTTCATACATCTGTTGGCCATCCATATGTCTCCCTTGGAAACTTGTCTACTCAGGTCCATTGCCCATTGTTTAATCAGGTTATGTTTTTGTTTTTGTTGTTGTTGACTTGTGTGAGTTCTTTATATATTTTGGATATTAGCCTCTTATTAAAGGTATCATTTGTGAAAATCTCTCCTTTAGTTTGTTGACTTTTTGCTTTGTTGATAGTTTCTTTCACTGTGCACAAGATTGTATGTAGTTTGAAACATTTTTAGCCATTATTTTTGCTTTGACTTCTTTGCCTTGGGGGACAAGTTCATAAAACCCATCTGAGACCGAAGTCTGTTAACTTTAATGCCTATGGTTTTTTCTTTGTATTTTATTGTTTCAGGCCTTACATTTAAGTCTTTAATTCATTTTAGGTTTATTGTTGTATATGGTGTAAGATATTAGTATAGTTTCTGTTTTAATACGGCTGTCAAATTTTCCCAACACTATTTATGGAAGAGATTTTTATTTCTTTAATTTATATTATTGGCTCCTTTGTCAAAGATTAGCTGTTCATTTATTTCTGAGTTTTCGATTCTGTTTCATTGGTCTGTTTTTCTACTAATATCATACTGTTTTGATTGCTGTGTCTTTTAATATAGTTTGAAGTTCAGGAATGTAATACCTCTGGCTTTATTCTTTTTTTTATCAGGATTGCTGTAACTATTAGGGGGTCTTTTGTGGTTCCATGGCAACATGAGGATATTTTGTTCTATTTCTGTGAAAAAATGCCATTGGGATTTTGATAGGGATGGCATTAAATCTGTAGATTGCTTTAGGTAGTATGGACATTTTAGCAATGTTGATTCTTCCAATACATGAATATGAAATATCTTTCCATTCCTGGTGTCTTCCTCAGTTTCTTTCAAAAATGTCTTATAGTTTTCAGTGCACAGGTTCTTCACCTCCTTTGTTAAGTTTATTCCTAAGTATTTTATTATTGTGGGTGTGATTGTAAATGGTATTTTTTAAAATATATTTTATTGATTATGCTATTACAGTTGTCCCATTTCCCCCCTTCATTCCCCTCCACCATGCACACCCGCTCCCACCCACATTCCCCCCCTTTAGTTCATGTCCCTGTGTCATAAGTTCTTTAGCTTCTACATTTCCCACACTATTCTTGCCCTCCCCCTGTCTATTATCTACCCACCGTCTATGCTACTTCTTCTCTCTACCTTTTTCCCCCTCTCTCCTCCTCTCACTTTCCTGTTGCTAACCCTCCATATGCTCTCCATTTCTGCAGTTCTGTTCCTGTTCTAGTGGTTTGCTTAGTTTGCTTTTGTTTTAGATGTGGTTGTTAATAACTGTGAGTTTGCTGTCTTTTTACTGTTCATATTTTTATCTTCTTTTTCTTAGATAAGTCCCTTTGACATTTCATATAATAAGGGCTTGGATGAAGAACTCCTTTAACTTGACCTTATCTAAGAAGCACTTTATCTGCCCTTGCATTCTAAATGAAAGCTTCACTGGGTAGAATAATCTTGGATGTGGTTCCTTGCCTTTCATGACTTGGAATACTTCTTTCCAGCCCCTTCTTGCCTGGAAGGTTTCTTTTGAGAAATCGGCTGACAGTCTGATGGGATCTCCTTTGTGAGTGACTGTCCCCTTATCTCTAGCTGCTTCTAGAATTCTCTCCTTCATTTGAATCTTGGCTAATGTAATTATGATGTGTCTTAGTGTTTTCCTCCTCGGGTCCAACTTCTTTGGGACTCTCTGAGCTTCCTGGACTTCCTGGAAGTCTATTTCCTTTGCCAGATTGGGGAAGTTCTCCTTTGTTATTTGTTCCAATAAGTTTTCCAGTTGTTGCTCTTCCTCTTCCCCTTCTGGTACCCCTATAATTCTGATGTTGGAACATTTAAAGATGTCCTGGAGGTTCCTGAGCCTCTCCTCATTTTTTTGAATTCTTATTTCTTCTTTCTTTTCTGTGTGGTTGTTTCTTTCTTCCTTCTGGTCCACACCATTGATTTGAGTCCCAGTTTTCTTCCCATTACTATTGGTTCCCAGTGCATTTTCCTTCATTTCACTTATTGTAGCCTTCATTTGTTCATCTAATTTGCGACCAAAATCAACCAATTCTGTGAGCATCCTGATCACCAGTGCTTTGAACTGTGCATCTGATAGGTTGGCTATCTCTTGGTCGCTTAAAAGTATTGGTTCTAGTGATTTGATTCGTTCTTTCGTTTGAACCTTTTTTTTTTTTTTTTTTTTTTTTGGTCTGGTCGCACCTGTTATGTATGAAGGAAGGAGCCTTAGGTGTTCACCTGGGCGGGCAACCCAGTCACAGAGTTGGCACGCTGTATGTGGGGGCAGGCTCAGAGAGGGAACAATGGCACTTGCTCTGCTCTCTCAGATATCAGGCCCCTCTGTGAGACCGGGATTCTTTCCCAGCATTTCAACCCCCACAAGTGTTTTCAATCAGTGCGTTTAGGCTTTACTTCCTGGCTCTGGGGCCCTGGGTTGTGCAGTCTGTCTCACTGCCCATTTTCGCCTGGTTTATCTGGGCATGAATGTGTGACCACCGTCAGCCACCTTGTGGGCCTCTGGGTCTGCTCATTGCCTCCCCGAACCCGGGGTCTGCTAACTACCGCCTGTGTGCCTGGGGTGTGCCAACTGCCACCTGCTCATCCGGGACCACTAGCCAGTGCCTTTTTCTGCCATGATCCCTCTCCACTGGCCGCCAACTCCGTCCCTCTTACCAGTCTGGGTGAATCGTTTTCGGACTTCCGTACAATTCAATTTTCTATCTGTTCTGGTTGGGTTTTTTTGGTTTTTTTCTTTTTTTTGGTTCTAAATTTTTGTTGTCCTTAATTTTGGTTGTGAGAGGAGGCACAGTGTGTCCACCTATGCCTCCATCTTGGCCGGAAGTCCGTGGTGTTGTTTTATTCATTTCTGTTTTTTATTAGTATAAACATAACAATTTTTGTATATCAACTTTGTGTCTTTCAACTTTACTCTATTCGTTTATTATGTCTAATAGTTTTTTGGTGGAATCTAGGGTTTTCTATATATAGAATTATGTCATCTGAAAATAGTAACAGTTTATTTCTTCATTTTTAATTTGGATGCTTTTTATTTCTTTTTCTTGCCTCAGTGCTCTGGCTAGGATTCCCAGTCCTACGTTGAACAACAGTGGTGAGAGTGGGAATCCTGTCTTGTTCCTGATCTTAGAGGAAAGTTATCAGTTTTTATACTATTAAGTATAATGCTAGCTGAGGGCTTGCCACATATGGCCTTTATTATATTGAGGAACTTTCCTTTTATACCCATTTTATTAAGTGTTTTTTATCATAAATGGATGTCATATCTTACTTTGTTGTATATTTGCTTTATATACATCTAGTAATATGATCATACAATTTTTATTTTTTATTTTGTTAATGTGGTATATGTCATATTGATTGATTTGTGGATATCGAATCATTCTTGTATCCCTGAAATGAACCCCTCTTGTTCATGAAGTATGATCCTTTTAATATATACTATTGTTTTTGATTTGCGTTATTTTATTTAGAATTTTTCATCTGTGTTCATCAGCAATATTGCCTGTAATTTTCTTGTGTGTGTGTGTGTTGTCCTTGCCTTGTTTTCATATCAGGGTAACCTTAGCCTCATAAAATGAGTTCACAACTATTCCCTCCATTTCCATTTTTCAGAAGAGGCTGAAAAGAACTGGTATTAAGTCTTCTTTGAATGTGGTAGAATTCACCAGTCAATCCATCTATTGTTGGACTTTTGTTTTTTTATTACTATTTCAATTTCCTTACAAATTATCAGTCTATTAAGATTTTTCAGTTCTTCATGATTCAGTCTAGGAAGGTTGTACACTTCTAGGAATTTGTTCATTTCTTTTAGGTTTTTGAATTAAGTGGCATATATCTTTTATAAGTATTCTTGTATAATCTTTTGTATTTTTCTAGTGTTCATTGTAACTTCTCCTCTTTCATTTCTGATTGTCTGTGTTTGTATTTTTCCTGTTTTTTCCTCAGTGAGTGCAGCTGGAGGTTTGTCAATTTTGTTTATCTTTAAAAAAACCCAGCACTTTGTTTTATTAATTCTCCCTATCATCTTTTCATTTTCTATTTAATTTATTTCCACTCTGATTTTTTAGTATTTCCTTTCTTCTAAGTAATTTAGGTTTAATTTGTTGTTCTTTTTCTAGTTCTTTACAGTATAATGTTAAACTGTTTATTTTGATTTTTTTATATTTGTGGAGGTAGGCTTGTAATGCTATAAACTTCCATATTAGTAATACTTTTTCTGTATCCCCCAAATTTTAATTTGTCCTATTTTCATTTTCATTCATCTCTATATATCTTTTGACCTCTAATTTTTCTTTGACCTAAAAGTTATTCAGTAGAGTGTTTGTTGTTTAACCTCCACATATTTGTGGTTTTTCTTGTAAAAATTTCCAGTTTCATACCATTGTGGTTAGAATATTTGCTTAGTATGAGTTCTACCTTTTGACATTTATTGGGACTAATTTTGTGCCCCAACATATGGTCTGTCTTTGAGAATGTTCCATGTGCACTTGAGAAAACACATTCTCTTGTTTTGGGATGGAAGGTTCTATTGATATCAATTAAGTCTATTCCATCAAATGTGTCATGTAAGGTTAATATTTCCTTATTGCCTTTCTGTCTGGATGGTCTATCCATTGCTGACAGGTCTCCTACTATTATATTAATTTCTCTCTTTAGGTCTGTCAGTAATTTGCTTTATATATTTCAGTGGTCCCAAGGCTGGGTACATATATAGCAATATGTTACATCTTCTTGAGAAATTATTCCCTTTATCATGACAAAATGTCCATTTTGTCTCTCTTTTCCTTCTTCCCTTGAAATCTGTTTTGTCTGATATAAGTAGTGCTATATCTGCTTTTCTCTAGATTTCATTTGCTTTAAAGAACATCAATCACACAGCTGGAAAACCTGGTCTACTAGCATGTATATTCCCATTCTCTCTTCATTTTAATTTGACAAGTTAATAACATCTTCAGCCAAAATTGGAGGAACCACTCCAATTTTTATTCCTCTACTTTGCTAAAAACCTTGACTAAACTTTTCCTTTGAACTCAGACCCTAAAATGATCTCAAGGCTAAGGGACAGACATTAGCTCCACATCATAGGTCAGCTTGCAATGCCTAATTTAGGAAGGTTTTCTGTGCAAACACATGTAGCTCATTCCTTTTAGAGACAATTCCCACTTTGTTTCTAAACGAAGTTTTCTGAAAAAAATAGAACAACAGTGTTTGATGATTTTTCTTCCCAGCGGTCCTCTCAGGGGAGTATGGGCAGAATCATTTATAATAGGGGTTGGGTGTGCAGTGGCCAAACCAACAGGCTTTGATGGGATTGGGTAGCAAATATTCAACAACGAAAAACTCAAGTATTGCCCTTAATTATGCCTGATTAATTCCAAATTTGAGCAAGGGCCCTGGCACTACTAACAGTTTGGAGACCTGAGGACAGAAGTGGAACAGTAGAGGTCTGCTGGCCCGTAGTGATCCACTGTCTAGGCTTTGGTTTTTTGTTGTTGTTTTCTTTCCCCAGGGCGATGTGCTTTATTTCTATCCTGCTTTCCAGAAAAGACGCAGTGACGATTCCACCAGCTCGTCTCCTTTCCAGAGCTGCCAGTAGAGCTGGGTGGATTAGGACGCAGCAAAGGAGACCTCGCGTTCCCTCTCGCAGGCTGTGGTCCGCGCCCGGCCCCGCCTTTCCACTCTCCGAGGGGCCCCGCCCAACCACTGTAGCGCTGCAGTTCACGCCCACCTGCGGTTACTTACTTAACACTTTGTGAGTCTAGCGATTGTTGCGTCTGGTGTCTTCCGCTCAAAAAGGTAAATGCTCACTGTCCCTCAGATTTCCCGCTGACCTCCCGGAAAATGACAGCGTCTTGCGAGCCGCGCAGGGCACCTGCCCGCCGCCCCAAGAGTCCTTTTTTTCCTTGGAGCTTCGTTAAGATTCTTTTGATAGTCCTAGTGGTCCGGTTACCCACGTCCTTTGGTAGGAATCTGGTGACGGTGTGCGGTCAGGAGGCGAACTATAGAGGGTCAGGGAGCCTACCGACCAGAGCCAAGGGCGGGGGAGAGGGGGGATTCGCTTGGTTAGTCGGGTAGGAGGCACAGGGCTTGGTCGACCCCGGTGGTGGGGAGCTGGGGTAGAATGCTTAAACGCAGAGCCTCAGGGTTGTGCTGTGGTGGATCAAGGATGGTGGGGTCCTGTAGTGCCAGCGGTGAATGTTGCTTGGTAGAGGGCGCTGAGCCTTTCGGGGCACTGGGTGCTGCCGGGTTTTGCCCGGGGCGAAGGTGTGTCTCCAGCAAAAGCTCGAAGGTATTTGGGGACTGAGTCATTAAGGATGGGAAGCCCTCACCTATGCTGAGGTGAAGGCTTTCTGTTCAGTGCCAAGGTGCTTGGGGATGTTGCTGGGGCCGGTGCTGTGACTGTGGAGAGGTTCTGCGCTCTGTTCCCTGGGCGAGGTGGAAGTGTTTGTGGCGGGCTATGCTGGGCTGGGGGAACCGGGGCCGGGTGTTACCCGGTGTTGCGGTTTACAGAAATGTCCAGGCTAGCGGTGTGGAGTGGAAGCGAGGAAGCTCACTGCTTGCTTTGTATGGGGGCTGGAAGGCGCATGTTTTGCAGAGGAGTCCTTGAGTGAGAGCCCTGGGATTTAGAGGGATTGGTAACGCCACGCACTGCTTTTTGTACCTAAAGGCAACAGGTTCCCTGTTGTCCCAAAGTCATATTGGTATTGGTTTGCTGACTGTTTTTTTTTTTTTTTTTTTTAACTATGGCGTCACCTTCCTATTCCCGTCCAATATAGACAACACCCTATTCTGTTCTTGAATACCTGTGGGCAATGTTTTAGTTTTTAAAATTAGGTTGGGCCCTATTTAAGGAAAGATCTGAAGAAACCTAAAAAAGAAAAAGAAAAAATGGTAATCAAACCTAGTAAGAAATGAACAATAAGTAATGGTGATATGGTCACAAACACAGCTCAAACTAAAAGCTGAAGGCCACCCACTTTCAGGATAGTTACTGAGATTGAATGCATAAAACAAGCGACAGTTGCTTAATATAATCACAGACATGCTGTTATGTGATTTCTTTCTTGATGGTTCCAGGAAATTCTAGAATGATGTTATGCATTTGTATAGGGACAGAATTATATAGAATTTCTAGTTCATGTTTGTTTTCCTATTATAAGTGAAAATGTCTAGCTCAGGGTTTTCAGTGAATGTAATGTTAATAAAACTCACCTCTATACAAATTCTCTTTTTTAAAATGCTGTTAATTACTGGGGCTTTTGGATTGCTTTTTGCTTTTATCTTGGACGGTTGATTGAGGAAGATTCAGATACTAGGTCAGCGTAGTGGAAATGTTGAAAACATTTTGTCAGTAGCTCGATTTCAGAACATAATGGAAATGAAATGTTAGCCTGTAAATATAGAGAGAGAATCTTATAGTTTAGAACATGGCACTAAATAAGAGTAAAATTTCACATCTTTGGAGTTCTCTTGACTGGTCTCACACTCTGAAGTAATATTAATTAAGGGTTCCTCAGGGATCAAAATGGACCTTTCTCCTTAGGTCCTTAACCTTGTAGGAGAGGTCTCTGCATTCTTTTAGCCCTTTAGGACTTCCTGTGTCTCCATCACATTATTTTATGTAATTGTTCTAACATGTTTGTTAGGTTTTCAAGCCCACAGGTAATTAAAAATAAGAGGAATTGCTGAAACAAAAATGAAACTATGGAGAAAAAAACTAATGAAGCAGAAGTAAAAAAATTCTAAAAGCATAGCAATACAGTAGCTTTACTGTAGGAAATATTGGATTTACAGCCCAAACAGCTACCTCAGGGAGCTTCTGAGGGATCAGTGAAGGAAGATTATATTATATTTAAAATAATGTATGAGAAAGCAGGTTTTGTTCACATTGCGCTATTCAAAGTAGTAAATTTTAACATTTAAATGGCATCTGTTCACTTATCAAATGCTTAATTCACTGATATGAAATTAATTCATATATTTTTGAAATACTTTAGTCCATATTTATTTTGATCTATGATCCATAATATGTTTATTAAATAATCACCTCTTACCATAGCATTTCTTGAGGACTGTGTAGAATTAGTAGAATAAGAAAGCATATGACCTCTAACTTCTAGGAATTTGACTCCTGTGAGGAGACTAAGCCTAAAATAAGTGAAAAGTTTGTTTCAAACTATGGAAGAGTAAGTAATCTGGGCAGAGTGCTATATATTGTAGAAGATTTCTTAGAGAAGAAGTGAGTTTTGAAATGAATTTAGGAAAAAAATGGAGAATGATGCATGTGTGTATATATATATATATATATATATATATATATATATATATATATATATATATTCTCCATCCTAAAACATTGATTTTTTTTTCTTAAATTTACTGTTGAATGAAAATTCAGCTCATTCCCCAACAAACCAAAAGCCAATAGATTGCTACTTAAAGTGCAGCACATCGTCCACTACTACCACCCCTTGGGTAAAAGCAGGCAACAATTATTTAAAATCTTGCCAAGGAGTGTTCCATTTATTTTGCACTACCTACCTGCTACCAGGACACAGTCCCTGGTTCATCAGAGATTAAATATTTTATTTTTATGTTCTTATTTTTAGGTGACTGTACTAATCCACCAGTGTTCGACTCTATGAACATGAAGGGTGTCCGTAAATCTTCATATGTGATTTGGGAGAAAGTATTTTATGAATGTAAACGAGGGTACTCTTATAAATTATTTTCCCCCTACAACACCTATTGTGAGCCAAATAATACATGGTACCCTCTTGATGAAGCCTGCACCAGTAAGTAAACAAATCCTTTCTTCGCGCGCGTGTATGTGTGTGTGTGTGTGTGTGTTTGCTCTAGTGTTTGTTTATTTTTTTTACACAATTTAGGGTCCATTTTCCACTACGGCAATGAAGATATTCTCATGTGAAACTAGGTTTGTAGATAGCAGTGCAGTTTTTAGGATTTGACCGATGTCCCAGAAATTTTTCTGTAGCCAGTTGGTTGCTAGGGTAGATGTGAATTTTACGTTTTCCTTTATAATAGTTAACTCAAGAAAATAATAGTGCATGAATTGAATAGTGTAGCATTTGGACATTGATTTAAATTTGTTTTGAAATTTGTATTAAAAAATTAAAAAATTTTCTTTTAGAAAAATCATGTCCAACTCCAAAAGTCCCAAATGGTGGAGCTGTTGACTCAAAGATAGGCTTTGAATTCGATAAAGAAGCTCGCTTTTATTGTGATGATGGGTAAGTTGCTCCTTAGAGAAAATATGGTATTACTGATTCCATACCGTTTTTCTTCTCTGAAGTATTTCCATAAAGTTGATTTTATTTTGCTTTCTGTGTAACAAGTTGTACTTGCACCTGATCAACTCTGGGCTTTTCATGGAAACTGAAAAGATATGTATTTGATAGAAAAAAATTTACATCAGAGGAAAACTAAATTATATAACCCTTGCTATGTATAATAATGAGATTATTGTAAGCATCACAAATGTAGTAATCACAATGACTTTATCCTTGACAACAAAGTGTACCCTACTTTAAAAAAAGCAAAACAATTCTCAGAATTGAAGGATGGCTCACAGAAATGTTGTCTTGGTAAAGTCCTCTAATTCCTTACACATCTTGTGTTTAGTTGTTCTTTTTACAATCTTTTATTGTAAGTGGGGTATCGAAGTCATTTAGCTGTTATTGTAGAAATGGTTGTTATGTAGAAATGTGCATTTCTCCTTTCAATTCCATTTGCTTCATATATTTTGATGTCTGTCGTTAGGTGTCAGAGTGTTTACAACTGTTATATCTGCTTTTTATATATACCTTTTATTTAATAATATTTAAGATCTCTTATATTTGTTTCTTGTAACCATTTTGATTTTAAGTCTATTTTATCAGATACTAGTATAGCCATCCCTGGTCTTTTTTGGGATAATGTTTACATGGAATATCTTTCTCCATTCATTCACTTTCAACCTGATTTTGTCTTTGGATCTCAAGTGAGTCTTTTGTAGACAACATACAGTAGAATCATGTGTTTTTTGTCCATTCTTTCAACCTCTTTCTTTTGATTAGAGAGTTTGTCACTTAAATGTAAACTATTGGTAACAAGGAGGGACTTCTTTGAGCTACTTGTTTTCTATATGCCTGATAGCTTTTTTGTCAACTTCCAACATTACTGTCTTCTTTTTTAGTCATGTCATTTTTTAAAGGTTTTATTTATTTTATTTTTTAGAGAAGGAAGGGGAGAGAGAAAGAGAGGGAAACATCAATATGTGGTTGCCTCTAGTGCACCCCCTACTGGGAACCTGGCCAGCAACCCAGGCATGTGCCCTAGACTGGGAATTAAACCAGTGACTCTTGGATTCGCAGGCTCACACTCAACCACTAAGCCACACCAGCCAGGCCTTTTTAGTGATCTTTTTATAATGAAATGTTTAAATTCCTTTCTCATTTTTCTTTTGTGTATATTCTATGGCTGTTTTCTTTGTGATTACCATGGGGATTACATTTAAAATCCTAAAGTTATATCAATCTAAATTAGAACACATAACAACCTAACTCCTTTATAGCTCCATATCCACGCCATTTGGTTGTTATCATCACAAAATTTCATCTTTATATACTGTGTGTCCCAAAGTGTAAATTAATAGTTCTTTTAAATACATTATTTCTTAACATATAGAAAACAAGATTGGGAGTTAAAAAAACAAAGTTACAGTAACACTTCACACTAATACTTTTCTTTAAATGTATTATCTCTTAAATTGTGAAGAAAACAAAAATTACAGTTACCAACTATTATAAGAATACAAGCTTTTATAATTGCCTACATATTTATATTTAGTGAGATGTTTATTTCTCTTTTTGGATCAAGGTTACTCTCTAGTGTCCTTTTATTTGACCTTGGAGGACTCCCTTGAGAATGTCTTGCAGGGAAGTTCTAGTGGCCACAAACTCCCTCAGCTTTTGTTTTCCTGGGATCGTCTTAATTCCCCCTTCACTTTTGAGGACAGTTTGGCTGGATGGAGTATTTTTGGTTTAAAGGTTTTTTTGTTCTTTTTTTCTTTCTTTTTTTTTTTTTTTTTTACTTTTCACACTTTTAGTATAGCAGCCCATTGTCTTCTGGGTTCCAAAATGATCTGCTTATTATCTTACTGAGTATCTCTTGTATGTGATGATTCATTTTTCTCTTCCTAATTTTAAGGTTCTCTCTTTGTCTTTGGTCTTTGAAAGTTTGATTGCAGTAGTCCTTAGATTAGTATCCACAAGAGATTAGTGTCCCCCTGTGGATACCAATCCAGTTCTCACATATAAAAAGGCATAATATTTGCATATAACCTATGGATATCCTCCTGTATACTTCATCTATAGATTACTTACTATACTTAATATAATATAAATGCTATGCAAATACTTGTTATACTGTATTGTGTGTGAAATAATGACAAAAAATCTGTGCTTTTTTTAAAGAATATTTTGAATTCTTGTTTGGTTAAATCCACATTTGTGAAACCTGCAGATTTGGAGAGTCAACTGTATTATGTCTTAGTGTGGGTCACTTTGAAATCGTTTTACCTGGAGATCATTGAGTTCTTGGATGTTTATATTTATGTCTTTTATCTAATTTGGGAAGTTGCCAGCTATGATTCCTTTATATATATTTTTGCCCATGCTGTCTTTCTTCTCATTTTGGGATTTCTACAATGAGTATGTTGGTCCACTTGATGGTATCTCACAGGTCCCTTAGGCTCTGTTAAGTTTCCTTCACTCTGTTTTCTTTTTGTTTTTCAGACAGAATAAATTTCATTGTCCTAACTTCATGAGCAATGATTCTTTTTTCTGTCTGCTCAAATCTGCCTTTAATCCCTCTAGTAAATTTTTCATTGCAGTTGTTGTACTTCTGAGGTCCCAAATTTTTTTCACTTTTTTTTAGGTCTTATATGATCTTATTGATATTTCAATTTTTTTCACACATCATTTTCTTGACTTTCTCCACTTCATTTTGTTCTTTGAGCATCATTAAGAGAGTTGTTTTGAAGTCTTTGTCTAGTAAATTTGCCACCATGCTTTATCAGGAACAGTTTCTATTTTCTTATGGGCCATACATTCCTCTTTTTCTGCATGCCTTTTGATTTTCTTTTTGTGGAATACTGCATATTTAAATCTACCAGTATGGTAACTCTAGAAATCAGCTTCTTTACCATTCTTAGGCCTTACTATTTTTTGTTATTGTTTTTGTATGTTTGATTGTTGTAGGGTATCTCTGTGCTGAGTGAGGATCAGCCTCAGATGTAAACTGAAAGTCTATTCAGGTTGTTTCAGAGCATTTCTATGGGCACATGCACTCAATTTCTAATATTCCATATACATGCAGCTATTTTTTGAATATCCTTGTTTTTAATGTCTGGCTCCTGAGAGAGGAAAAGCAAAATATGACTGGGGAAGACAAGGATACAGGATCTCTAAATCCCCTGGAAATAATTTCAGCTGGGAAGAAAAGGGCATACTAGAGGGGGAAGAGATGCCACAGCAATAACTGCCCATCTTTTTGTCCACTTCTTTGTGACCAGAAGCAGTAATCAGAGTGCAGACCCCTGATATTTGTACGACAGGACCTTTTTGCCCACCAACTTACTTCAAGCTGCTTCAAGAACACATACACAGGTGCCTGATCCATTGTAGGTGGTGGAGGATGTGTAGCTCCTATTTTCCTAAGAGCTGAAATTTATTGAAATTACGTTTAATTGTCAGAGTCTTCCCTTGGAAGTTGCAAGCATTCAGTAGACTCCAGAGTTCCAAATGGTTACATCAAGCAGATTCTGCCATTGAAATTGTTGTCTAGTTGGGTAGATAGAGTCCTAGTGCTTCCTACTCTGCCATCTTCTCAGAATTCTCTCTTAAAACACTAAAATATAGGAAGAGGGGAATGAGTGAGCCTTGATGAAAAAGGCAACCAAAACTATGTACAAGCAGTTTCACTATTTTTTAACTTAATCAAGTAAAAAAATGGAACATCCACTTAATAGTTTTAGAGAGAGACAGCTAAAGCATTTTGAGGGATATGAAACATTTAAGAACATTGGGATACATAGGTTCTTTTGGATTGGTGTTTCAGGGCTCTTAGGATATAGTCCAGCAGTGGAATTGCTGGGTCAAAAGGCAGTTCCATTTTTAGTTTTCTGAGGAAATTCCATACTGTTTTCCACAGTGGCTGTGCCAGTGTGCATTCCCACCAACGCTGCACTTGGGTTTACTTTTCTCCACATCCTCTCCAACACTTGTTTGTTGATTTGTTTATGATGGCCATTCTCAACGGTGTGAGGTAGTATCTCATTGTGGTTTTAATTTGCATCTCTCTAATAGCTAGTGATGCTGAGCATCTTTTCATATGTCTCTGGGCCCTTTGTATGTCTTCTTTGGAGAAGTGTCTGTTCAACTCCTTTGCCCACTTTTTAATTGGTTTGTTTGTCTTCATGGAGTGAAGTCATGTGAATTCTTTATATATTTTGGAGTCAAACCCTTGTCCGAGGTATCGTTGGCAAATATATTTTCCCATATGGCTGGTTCTCTTTTCATATTAATGCTGTTTTCTTTAGCCATGAAGAAGCTTTTTAATTTGATTAGGTCTCATTTATTTATTCTTTTCTTTATGTGCCTTGCTTTAGGGGACATATCAGTGAACATATTGTTGTGTGGAATGTCTGAGATTTTCCTGCTGATGTTTTCCTCTATGACTTTTATGGTGTCATGACTTATATTTGTCTTTTATCCTCCTTGAATTTATTGTGTATAGTATCAGCTGGTGATCAAGTTTCATTTTTTGGCATATAGCTGTCCAGATCTCCCAACACCATTTGTTGAAGAAGACATTTGTACTCCATTTCATGCTGCTGCCCCCTTTGTCAAATATTAATTGACCATAGAGACTTGGGTTTATTTCTGGCCTGTCCTTTCTGTTCCATTGGTCTATGTGCCTGTTTTTATACCAGTACCAGGTTGTTTTGATCACACTGGCCTTGTAATGCAGTTTGATATCAGGTATTGTGATCCCTCCTACTTTGTTCTTCTTTCTCAAAATTTCTGCAGCTATTCAGGGTCATTTATGGTTTCAAATAAATTTCTGAAATGTTTGTTCTATATGTGTGAAATGTGTCATTGGTGCTTCCATAGGTATTGCATTGACTCTATAAATTGCTTTGGGTAGTATGGACATTTTGATAATGTTAATTCTTGTGATCAATGAACATGGCACATGCTTCCATTTGTTTGTGTCTTCCTTCATTTCTTTCTTCAGTGTTGTGTAGTTTTCTGACAACAGGTCTTTTACATTCTTTAGTTAGGTTTATTGCTAGGTACTTTATTTTTCTTGTTGCAGTGTCAAATGGGATATTTTTTCTTGATTTCTGTTTCTGATATTTTATTGTTGGTGTACAAAAATGCCTTTGATTTCTGGATATTGACTTTGTATCCTGCTGTTTTGCCAAATTCACTTATTAGATTAAGTAGTTTTTTGATGGAGTCCATAGGATTTTCTATGTACATTATCATGTCATCTTCAAATTATGACAGTTTTGTTTCCTCCTTTCCAATTTGGATGCCTTTTATTTCTTTTTCTTCTCTGATTTTTGTGTCTACGATGTCCAATACTGTGTTGAATAGGAGTGGTGAAAGCAGATATTCTTGTCTTGTTCTTGATCTTAATGGGAAAGCTCTGAGTTTTTACCCATTGAGTATGATGTTGGCTGTAGGTCTCCCATATATGGCCTTTATTATATTGAGTAATGTTCCCTCTATTCCCACTCTGCTGAGTGTTTTTATCATGAATGGTTGCTGTACCTTATGAAATGCTTTTTCCATATCTATTGATATGATCATGTGATTTCTGTCTTTCCTTTTGTTTATGTGATGTATTATGTTTATTGGTTTGCGAATATTGTACTATCCTTGCATCCCTGGGATGAATGCCAGTTGATCATGGTGTATGATCTTTTCAACATATTGCTGGATGTGGTTTGCCAATATTTTGTTGAGGATGTTAGTATCTATGTTCATCAGTGATAGTAGCCTGTAGTTTTCTTTGTTGTTTCTTTATCTGGTTTTGGGATTAGGATGATGCTGGCTTCATAAAAAGAGTTCGGGAGTCTTCCATCTTCTTGAATTTTTTTTTTAATAGTCTGTGAAGTATAGGGGTTAGCTCTTCCTTAAATGCTTTGTAGAATTCTCCAGTGAAACCATCTGGTCCAGGGCTTTTGTATGTTGGGAGTTTTTGGATTACTGCTTTAATTTCATCTGCTGTTATTGGTCTGTTCATGCTTTCTGCTTCTTCATTGGGATTTGGAAGATTATATTTTTCTAGAAACTTGTCCATTTCACCTAGGTTTTCAAATTTCTTGGCATACAGATCTTCTTACTGTGGTGTCAGTTGTAATATCTCCTCTTTGTATTTCTGTGGTGCCAGTTGTAATATTTCCTCTTTCATTTCTGATTGTGTTTATTTGAGTTCCCTCTCTTTTTTTCTTGATGAGCCTGCTTAAAGGCTTGTTAATTTTGTTTATCTTTTCAAAGAACCAGCTCCTGGATTCATTGATCCTTAGAACTGTGCTTTTAGTCTCTATGTCATTTAATTCTGCTCTGATTTTGGTTATTTGCTTCCTTCTACTTCCTCTGGGCAGTCTTTGTTGTTGTTCCTTGAGTTCTTGTAGGCATAGGGTTAGGTTGTTTATTTGAAATGTTTCTATTTTTTTTAGGTAGGCCTGTATTGCTATGAACTTCCCTCTCAGGACTGCCTTCGCTGTGTCTCATAAGTTTTGGGTTGTTGTGAGTTAATTTTCATTTGTTTCCAGAAACTTTTTGATTTCTTCCCTAATTTTATTTTGGACCCATTCATTGTTTATTAGCATGCTATTCAATTTCCATGAGTTTGAGTGTTTGGGGTTTTTTCCCTTGAGGTTGGTCTCCAGTTTCAGTGCCTTGTGGTCAGAGAAAATGCTTGGTATGATTTCAATTTTCTTGAATTTGTTGAGGCTTGTTTTGTGTCCTCTCATGTGGTCTATCTTTGAAAATGTTCCATGTGCATTTGAAAAGAATGTGTATTTTGCTTCTTTGGGATGAAAGGCTCTATACATATCAGTTAAGTCCATTTGATCTAGGGCATTGTTCACTGCCACAATATCTTTGTTAATATTTTGTTTGGAAGATCTATCCATTTTTGACAGTGGGGTGTTAAAATCCCCTACTATAATTGTGTTGCTGTCTATATCTTTCTTGAAGTCCTCCAAGATTTTCTTTATGTATATGAGTGCTCCTATGTTGGGTGCATCTATATTTACTATGTTTATGCCTTCCTGATGGATTCTTCCCTTGAGTATTATGAAATGACCTTCTGGGTCTTTTTTTATGGCTTTTTTTAAAAGTCTGTTTTGTCCAATATAAGTACTGCTAACCTGGCTTTTTTTTTTTTCTGTTTGTTTACTTGGAATATTTGTTTCCAGCCCTTCACTTTCAGTCTGTGTAGGTCTTTTGTTCTGAGGTGGGTCTCTTTTAGTCTATATGTATGTGGTCATGATTTCTTATCCATTTAGCTATTCTATGTCTTTTGATTGGGGCATTTAATCCATTTACATTTAAGGTTATTATAGATAGGTACTTATTCATTGCCATTTTCTCATACCTGTTTTCTTCTCTCTCTCACTGTTTTTCTTCCTGTGTTAAAGCAGACTCTTTAGCATCTCTTGCAGAGCTGCTTTCCCTAGTTTTCTCTTTCATAGTGTATTTTTAATTTTCCATCTTTCACCTTACTTGTGTTACAATAGCACACTACTCTAGGTCCTGTACTTCCTATTCTTGTTATTAGACCACATAGATTCTGTCATATAATTGTTGCTCCATTATTATTGTAAATAACTGCAGTTCCATACAATTGTGAATACTACACAGTACCCCACTCAGATCTTAGCTCACTCCACCATTTCTGGAATGCTATTACTGTTGTAGTTTATTCTCTCAGACACTACAACTCTTTTCTATCCTTTACTTTCACTTTACCTCATAATCTGACCTCCCACAGGCTCACTGCTTTCTAGATCCAACTCACAATCATTCCCCACCCCCCACCCCAACAAGAGTATTATCTTTTTTCCACCCTTTCTAAAAAGTTGCTAGTTGAGTGAAATACCACAGTTAACACTATACATATATAAAGGATCCCCTATCTCTTCTGTATGGGTTGGTACTTTAAATACCATAGAATACACTCCCACTGTCTTAAACTATTTTGCCTTCCTCCTCCAACTGATCATAAAAAAGAGTAGGTGGGTGCTGTGAACACCCAGTATACCTGCTGGAAGAGAAAACCCACCAGCAAAGGAACCACTAACAGAGAACTACAGAAGAAGGTGAAGGAGGGAGTGGAAGCCACACTAATCTCAACCCAGGATCGATCTGGAAATACAACTAAATGGTGGAGAAATTACCCAGAACAAACAACACAACAAGAGCAAGAGAAAAGCCTCAAAACCTCATACACACATAAGAATCAGCTTCAACACAACCGGTCCACACCTGCACAACAGAATTCAAGATGTGGTGGATGGAGTGACCCTCAGTTAACCAGCTGGAGAGAAGGACCCACCAAAGAAAGACCCAACAACAATCAAAACCCAAAGACATACAGAAAGCCAACATAAGCAACAGCCCAAGACCAGCAAACTCAGGAGATCAAGGAGACTGCACCACTAAATCTCACAGGTCTTCTATCATAGAAGTTCACACCATAAACCCAGGGAGTCAGAACAGATCAATTTAAGAAGCAGAGGCTATTAAGAAGCAGAGGCTAACAAGAAGAGTCTCAAAAACATTGGGAAGACAAAGAAACAATACCCAAATGAAAGGAAAGGAGGAAACCTCAGAATGCTAAGTGAAATAGAGGCAACTCAACTACAGATATTGAGTTCAAAGCAATTGTTAGAAGGAAGCTCAGTGAGCTCACAGAGAATTACCAAAATCTCCAGGGAAACTACAGTGAACTCACTAAAAATTATATCAGTATAAAAAAGGAAACAGAAATCAACAAGGGCCAAGAGGAAATGAAGAATAAAATTTCTGAATTGAAGAACACAGTAGAAGTAATCAAAATCAGGCTAGAAAAAGCAGAGGATCAGATCAGCAAGCCAGAAGACAAGGTAGAAAGAAACACCCAGAAATAGCAAGAAAAGGAAAGGAAGCTAAAAAAGAATAAACAGGAGTTAAGGGAAATGCAGGACAACATGAAACATAATAATATCCATATAATAGGGATACCAGAGGGAGAAGAAGAAGAGCAAGGGATAGAAAACCTGTTTGAGAAAGGAGCGATGGAAAACTTCCCTAATTTGATGAGATAAAAATTCATACAAATCCAGGAAACACAGAGTGTTCCAATCAAGAGGAACCCAAAGAGTCTCACTTCAAGACACAACATAATTAAAATGGCAAAATTCCAAGACAGGGAGATAATCTTAAAGGCAGCAAGGCAGAAACAGGAAGTAACATACAAGGGAGCCCCAATGAGACTAGCAGTTGACTTCTCAATGGGAATGCTCCAAGCTAGAAGGAAATGGCAAGAAATATTCCAGGTAATGAAAACCAAGGGCCTGCAACCAAGACTACTCTACCCAGCAAGGCTCTCAATTAAAATGGAAAGCCAAATAAGGAGCTTCCCAGACAAAAGAAGCCTCAAAGACTATACCTCCTGCAAACCAGAGATTTTTTTGTTTGTTTCATCCAATATGCCTGAGCTATTCCTAGAAAGATATTCTGATCTAAAGAATACATGCAGCCCTTATCAGGTGGCTCAGTTGGTTGGAGCATCATCCCATACACCAAAAGGTTGTGCATTTGATCCCCTATTGGTGCACATACCCAGGCTGAGGGTTCAATCCCCAGTCAGGACATATACAGGAGGCAACCGATTTGTGTTTCTCACATTGATGTTTCTCTCTCTCTCTCTCTCCCTCCCTCTTCCTCTCTTTCCCTCCTTCTTTCCTTCCATCTGTCTCTAACATCAATAAACATATCATCAGGTGAAGATTATTTTTAAAAAAGAATACATACACACCTCATTGTATTGTCCTTTGCTTTATTGCACTTCACATGTATTACATTTTCATTAACATCAAGACATAACCTTCCACCAGTAAGAGTTACAATGCACCCGAAGGTTCAAATGATGATTAGCACTTTTAGCAATTAAGTATTTTTAATTAAAATGTATTTAGTGTTTCTTTAGACATAATGCTTTTGTACACTTAATAGTCTACAGTGTAGCACAAATATAACTTTATGTGCACTGGTACCAAAAAATTGTATGACTTGATTTATTGTGATGGTCTGGAACCAAACCTGTGATATATCTGAGGTATGCCTGTATTAATAAGGGCTAAAACTTACCTACCACTCATTATGTATCAGATATCAAGTCATCTAACACCAAAAACAACCTCATGAGTTATATACTATTATCCCTTTTCATAGATGAGGAAAGTAAAAAAGAGAAACATTAGGGACTTTACCCAATACCAATAACATGTCAATCATGGAGATGAGCCTTGAATCCAGTCAGGCAAGCTCTAGGGATTGATCTCTCTGCTCAATTGTTGTCCCTATTGAGTAGAATGGAAGAAGCAAAGGCATAGAAATTAATGTATAGGGTGTCCAACCTTTTGATATCTCTGGGCCACACTGGAAGAAGATGAGTTTTCTTTGGCCACACATTAAATACATTGTGACACACAATCACACAAAAAATCTCATAATGTATTAAGTAAATTTATGATTTTCTGGTGGGCTGCATTTATAGCCATTTTGGGATGCAGATTGGACACCCCTATATGTGATTGCCAGAGAGAGCAGAAACCAGACTGACAGGCATGACAGATTTATTTAGATATCTTTGTTTCTTGACCAGCGTGTGTTCAAATGCGAAACTGTTTAATTAAATACCAGATTTGGTTAGCACTTTCATTATTTTGCGTCATTTAAGAAAATTCCTCCTCAAATTACTTCAGTGCAGAAAACAACTATATGAACTTTTCCTCTTTATTATGTACATCTTGATAACTGGTAAAGAAATAGTAACCAGTAACCTTTTCTTTTTTAATTTAGTTATTACTTAAAAGGTGAACAAATTCTAACTTGTAAACTTTCTGGAGACCAGGTGCATTGGGACTATGCTATCCCAACGTGTGAAAGTAAGTAAATTTTCACTATAGAATTTAGACCAGCAATTCTTGATCTTTTTGGCCTTTGAGACCCACTTTTGCTGATTTTTTAAATTAAAGTATAGTTGACATACAATAGTACAATGTAGTGAATTCAATATTTATATGCTTACAATATAATCACTACAATATGTCTAGTAACCATTTGTCACCATACAAATTTATTACATTATTATTGAATATATTTCCTGTGCTGTACATTACAACCTGGTGAGTTATCTGTTTTATAACTGAAAGTTTGTACCTCTTATTCCTCTCATCTTATTTATCCATCTTCCCAGCCCACTTCACTATGCAACCATCAGTTTTTTCTCTGTATCTATAAGTATATTTCTGTTTTGTTTTGTTTTCTTATTTTAGATTTCACATATAAGTGAAATCATATGGCATTTGTCTTTCTTTAACTTATTTCACTTAGCATAATAGCCTCAGTCCATCAATGTTGTTACAAATGGCAAAATTTCATTCTTTATGGCTAGGTAACATGCCATTGTATATAGGTGTATATTTGTATCTTTTATATGTGTATACCTATGTACATATATATACACATAGATACATGAGGTCAGTCCAGAAAAAGTCCAACCATTGTCACTATAACAAGGACAGTTTGTGTGACAGTGATGTAACCTGGCAGCCAAGGAAAGTAGACTGGAATGTGCATGCATGAACAATGACAACTTTACTGTACTAGTCAGTGGTGGTGGTATATGTCGTTGAGTGAGGGTGTGTACTGTGTGGCCATGACATTCAAAATGACTGAGTGAGGACAGCAACAAATCTACATCAAATTTTGTGTTAAGCTTGAACATTCAACTCCAGAAACTATGTAGATGATTCAGAAGGCTGCAGCTATGGGCAACTGGTAGATGAAGCTCTCATGATTGGCAGCTTCATCATGACAGTGTGCCCACTCCTGCATCATGTCCCCTACAGAGTTTTTTGTGGAAACATCAAATCACCCAGGTGATTCAGCACCTGCTACAGCCCAGGTTTGGCACCCTCGACTTCTGGCTGTTCCCAAAACTAAAATTACCTTTGAAGGGGAAGAGATTTCAGACTGTCTATAAGATTCAGGAAAATATGATGGGACAGCTGATGGTGATTTGGAGAACTGTGGGAGGTCCCAAGGTACCTACTTGGAAGGGGATGGAGGCAGCATTGTCCTATGTACGGTGTTTCTTGTATCTTGTGTCTTCTTTAGTACATGTCTCTATTTTTCATATTACATGGCTAGATACCTTCTGGACAGACCTCATATATTTTACATCTTTTTTATCCACTCGTCTGTCGATGGGCGCCTAAGTTATTTTTATACCTTAGCTGTTATAAATAATGCTGCAATGAATCTAGGAGTGTGCATATCCTTTTGAATTACTGTTTTTATTTTCTCCCAATAAGTACCCATAAGTGGAATTGCTGGGTCATATGGCACTTCTATTTTTAATATTTTGAGGCAACTCACAACTGTTTTCCATAGTGGCTGCACCAATTTACAGAACCACCAACAGTGTCAGAGGATTCCCTTTTCTAGAAATCTTTGCCAGCACTTGTTGTTTGTCCTTTATGTTTTTAAATTAACAAAGATCCCAGAGCTTTGCTTTATGTGGGTTATGCCTATTGATATTTACTATATTGTAATTAAAACTGAGATGTTTCTAAAATAATTTATTTTTAAAAATGGTAAACTCAATATATGTTAAGATATGCAATGCATCTTTTATAAACAATACAAAATTTCCAAAACAAATAGTGAGAACAAAGGCATTGTTTTACATTTTTATAAATCTCTTCAAAATCTGGCTTAAAGGAAGATACCTAGAGTCAGTCTGTTGTAAAATAATAGTTTGTAGCTCTTGGAAATTTTCACTGTACACTCATAAGGATGAAAGTGAAAAAGACAGTATTTTAGTATTATTGTGAACCAGCAATTAGCAAATTTACATATCTATAAATTATAAAGCATATCTTGGCCAGCAGTGAATTTTATCTTTAATCACAAGCATATTTTCTCATGAAATTTTCAACAACTCTTATGATACAAAACTTAAAATGGCCTTATAGATAATTATAGGTATTTAAGAAAATTAGTTTTCTTTGAAAGTTCATTTTACATGGTTTGACTTAGTTTTATACATTTTCTCAAGTGGAACCTTCAAAACGGATATTGGATTCACAACTATACTGTAGAAATCATGTTGATGAAATTACTGAAGACAGTTCATAGGATTTTACTAATGTTTTCTTAATCTTTCATCTTTCCTTTTTTCTCTTAATTCCTATGTTTTCCCTTTTAAAAAGAGATTTTGTGTCAATCACCTGGAACAATAGAAAATGGAAAACACACGAATAGCTGGAGAAATGTATTTGAATTTAATGAATTAGTAACTTATAGTTGTGATCCTTCAAATGGACCGGATGAATATTCACTTGTGGGAGAGAGCAAGCTTATTTGTTCTGGGCCTGGCAAATGGAGTAGTGACCCTCCTCAGTGTAAAGGTAATGATATTTCCATTTATCCTCTTCATTTGTACATACTGTGGAAACACTTTGTAAATAATTTAGCTATAAGTAAACAAACTCATATGTACTTCCTCCTCCTGTTAAACTGACTTCAAATTTAATTTAATATTTGTCAAATTGAATCAAATATAGTTCTAGTTGTAGAATTTCCCACCCCCAACCCAAACTGCATTCCAGTTTACACAATGTGAACTACTGAGTATATGTATAAGTTAAGATTTTTTGCTTGAAAGAACCAAAAAACACAACACATGCTGGCTTAAAAATAAGAAAGTGTTTTCTTATCTTAAAACATCTCAGAGATAGAGCTATAGGTAATGGTGGAGTAAACTCTGTGCACACATATTTAATAATGTTTAAGCACTAGAGAGTAACCAAAAGCAGGGAGACATGGAAAAGGATTTGACTTGTGAAGAAAGGGACCACTAAATAACAACAAAATATTTATTCTTTACAAGTGCATATGGAATGTTCTCTAAGATAGACCATGTTCTTAAGATATCTTATAAAATGAGGTAAGATAATTTTTAAAAATTTCAAAGAATTGAAATCAGAGTACATTATCTGGTCATAATAGAATGAATTCAGAAATAAAAAAACAGATAATTTAAAAAATCTCCAATCTCAGCGATGTATCTCATAATGACATTTCAGTCAGTGATGGACTGCATACACAATGGTGGTCCCATAAGATTATAATGGAGCTGAAAAATTGCTGTCACCTAGAAAATTCCTATCATAGCTGTTATAACATTATAGCACAAGATAGTATTCATGTGTTTGTAGTGATGCTGGTGTAAACAAACGTGCTGCGCTGTTAGTTATATAAAAGTATAGCACCTACAATTACTATAGTAGGTTATACTATCTAGAATTGTGTAAGTACACTTCATGATATTCACACAATGATGCAATTTCCAATCACCTAATGACAAATTTCTCAGAACATATCCCTGTTGTCAGGTAGTGCATGACTGATATTTGACAATTATGTAAGACACTTCTAACTAACCATTGAGTTGAAGAAATCAAAAGAGAAATTAGAAAATATTTTAAGTTCAATAAAAGTGAAAACACAACATACCTAATCAACAAAACAAACAAGCAAATAAAATATAACCAGAGACATTGAAAAAAAGAACAAACTGACAGTAACCAGAGGGGTGGGGGGATGGGAATAATGGAGGAAAGAAGGGAAAGGATCTAGTCAGGGAACATGTATAAATGATCCATGGACAAGGCCAAAGGGGTTTAGGATTGAGGGTGGAAGGTGGGAGTGGGTGGGGAGGGGGAAATGGAGATAACTGTACTTGAACAATAATAAAGAATATCAAAAAATCACTTGTGTGATACAGCAAAAGTATTACTTAGAAAAATTATAGCATAAAATACATTAAAAAAATCTCAAATCAATAATCTGAAACTTTTGGCCTTGGCTGGTGTGCCTCGTGGTTGAGTGCCAGCCTGCGAATCAAAGGGTCGCTGGTTTGATTCCCAGTCAGGGCACATGCCTGGGTTGCTGATCAGGTCCCCAGGAAGGGGCATACAAGAGGCAACCACACATTGATGTTTCGCTCCCTCTCTTTCTCTCTCCCTTCCCATCTCTAAAATTAAAATAAAATAAAATAAAAATAATTTGGGAACTTTTCCGTTAACAAGCTAAGAAAGAAGAGCAAATTAAACTTGAAACAAGGAAGTAGGGTAATAAAGATATATATCAATAAAATTGAAAAGATATAATAATAGAGAAAATCAATGAAACTAATACCTCATTCCTGGAGAAGATTGATAAAACAGATAAGCCTCTAGCTAGAATAACAAATAAAAAGACAACATTTATAACCAATTAAAAAGAAGACAAAATATCCTACCAGTGTAAAAAACAACAGGAAATATTACAAAAAACTTTATGCTTATAAATTTGACAACCTACATGAAATTGACAAATTCTTTCAAAGAAATAAATAAGTGATGTCCATTGATAGATGAATAGGTAAAGATAATGTGGGGACATTCAGCCAAGATGGAGGCATAGGTAGACACACTGTGCGTCCTTGCATAACCAAAATAAGGACAATAAAAATTTAGAAACCAAATACAACCTGTACTGACAGAAAATTGAACTGTATGGAAGTCCAACAACCAAGGAGTTAAAGTAAACACATTCATCCAGACCGGTAGGAGGGGCAGAATTGGGTGGAGAGGGGTTGCAGCAAAAAAAAAAAAAGTGGTGGCTGGTGGACCCTGGGTGCGCAAAGCAGCAGCTGATGGGCACCCAGTGTGTGGGGCAGCAGCAGGTAGACCCAGAGAGGTGGCAGATTGTGGAGGGCCTTGGCATGCAAGGTGGCTTACATACCCGGGCAGTCCCATATTCCCACCCAAATAAACCAGGCAAAACTGGGGAGTGAGACAAACCGCACAACCCAGGGTTCCAGCATGGAGAAATAAGCCTCAAAACACCAATTGAACCTGTGGGGTGTTTGGAGAGACTCCCAGCCTCACAGGAGAGTTCACTGGAGAGACCCTGTACTCCTGTACAGGGACATATATATCCTAGAACATATATAAACCCAGCCACTAGGGAATCAGCACCAGAAGGACCCAGTTTCCTTGGGGGAAGTGGCAAAAGGGACTGAAATCCAGCAGAGAGCAGAGTAAGCACCATTGTTCCCTCTCAGACCCCTGCCCCAATACAGTGTCACAACACAGTGACTGGGTTACACTACCGGGGCATACACCTAAGGTACCACCCCTCACTATGTAACAGGTGCATCAAGACAAAAATGGTCCAAATGAAAGAACAGATCTAAGCTCCAGAAAAAAAACAGCTAAGTGATGAAGAGATAGCCAACCTATCAGATGCACAGTTCAAAGAACTGGTATCAGGATGCTCACAGAATTGGTTGCATTTGGTTGAACATTAGGTAAAAAAATGAAGGCTATGCTAAATGAAATAAAGGAAAATGTACAGGGAACCAATAGCGATGGGAAGGAAACTGGGACTCAAATCAATGGTGTGGACCAGAAGGAAGAAAGAAACATCCAATCAGAAAAGAATGAAGAAACAAGAATTCAAAAAAATGAGGGGAGGCTTAGGAACCTCCAGGACATCTTTAAACATTCCAACATCCAAATTATAGGTGTACCAGAAGGGGAAGAGGAAGAGCAACAAGTGGAAAACTTATTTGAACAAATAATAAAGGAGAACTTCCCCAATCTGGCAAAGGAAATAGACTACCAAGAAGTCCAGGAAGCTCAGAGAGTCCAAAAGAAGTTGGACCCAAGGAAGAACACACCAAGGCACAACATAATTACATTACCCGAGATTAAAATGAAGGAAAGTATCCTAGAAGCAGCAAGAGATAAGGAGACTGTTACCTATAAAGGAGTTCCCATAAAACTGCCAGCTGATTTCCCAAAAGAGACCTCACAGGCAAGAAGGGGCTAGAAAGAAGTATTCCAAGTCATGAAAGTCGAGGACCTTCTGGATAGAGCATCCAAGATTGCTCTATCCAGCAAAGCTTTCATTTAGAATGGAAGGGGAGACAAGTGCATGTCAGATAATGTTACGTTAAAGGAGTTCTTCATCACCAAGCCCTTATTGTATGAAATGTTAAAGGGACTCATCTAAGAAAAAGAAGATAAAAAAACATGTACAGTAAAATAACAGCAAATTCACAATTATTAACAACTACACCTAAAACAAAAACAAACTAAGCAAACAATAGAACAGGAACAGAACCACAGAAATGGAGATCATATAGAGGGTTAGCAACAGGGGAGTGGGAGGAGGAGAGAGGGGGAAAAGATACAGAGAATAAGTAGCATAGATGGTAGGTAGAAAATAGACAGGGGGTGGGCAAGAATAGTATGGGAAATGTAGAAGCTAAAGAACTTATATGTATGACCCATAGACATGAACTAAATGGGGTGAATGTGGGTGAGAGAGGGTGTGCAGGGTGGAGGGGAGTGAAGGGGGGGAAATGGGACAACTGTAATAGCATAATCAATAAAATATAGTTTTAAAAAATGTGGAAGCCATATGACAAAGTATATACTTCAATCCCTACCTCACACAATATACAAAAATTACTGTTTATAGTTGTAAATGTAAAATTTTAAACTATAAGACTTCTATAAAAATTAAAACAAGAAAATATGCTAACCACACTCAATGGAATATTACTTAGCAATACACAGGATGAAATCTTGCCATTTGCCACATGAATGGACCTAGAAGGTATTCATTCCAAGTGAAATCAGAAATAAAAAAGACAAATACCATATGATTTAACTTATATGCAGAATCTAAAACAACAAAACAAATTAACAAACCATATAAAAACAGACCTTTAGAGACAGAGAATAAACTGATGGTTGCCAAAGGGGAGAGGAATGGAGGGATGGATGAAAAGAAAACATTGAGTGTGATGAGATTAACATTGACTCTTCACCCAAAATTTTTAGTGAAACACTTTTAACCATGAGGGCATATGTAAAAAAAGACTGTAACTTCCAAACATGCTCTGTCACTTAGTTGGGTTACTGTGGCTAAGTTTATTTATCGCTCTGAGGCTCAGTTTGCTTGTTAGTAACATGCCAGTAGCCCAAGGAAGTGTTCCTACAATAAAAAAAAAATTAAGACACCAAATACCAAAACTATTCAAAGATAAAGATAGAGTCCTATATTTATTTAAGAAACAGACTTAAAACCTTTTCACAATGAGAACTGGAGACCCAGATGTCCCACCTGGGGAATCCTACCAAACATTTTAGGAATAAATTATAGCACATGTAAACAAACTTGCCAATAAGTATAAGAGGAAGGAATACTTCTCAACTAATTTCATGAGGACAAAATTAGCATGATACCAAAACCAGACAATATCATTGCAAAAAAATTATAAACAATATCCTTAATAAATATAGAACCAAAACTTCTAAAGAAAATATCAACAAATCTAATCTTGACATATGTAACAATAATAATACATCATAACCAATTAAAATTTATTCCATAAATGCAAGATTGGTTCAAATTCAAAAATTAATTTACAGTGTAATTTGCAATATCAATGAATTTTAAAGGAAACAATATTTTAATATATTTTATTGATTATGCCATTACAGTTGTCCCATTTCTCCCCCATCATTCCCCTCCACCCTGCACACCCCCTCCCACCCACATTCCCCACCTTTAGTTCATGACCATGTGTCATAAGTTCTTTAGCTTCTACATTTACCACACTATTCTTGCCCTGCCCCTGTCTATTTTCTACCTACCATCTATGCTACTTATTCTCTGTACCTTTTCCCCCTCTCTCCTCCTCCTGCTCCCCTGTTGCTAACCCTCCATGTGATCTCCATTTCTGTGGTTCTGTTCCTGTTCCAGTTGTTTGCTTAGTTTGCTTTTGTTTTAGGTGTGGTTATTAATAACTGTCATTTTGCTGTCATTTTACTGTACATATTTTTATATTCTTTTTCTTAGATAAGTCCCTTTAACATTTCATACAATAAGGGCTTGATGATGAAGAACTCCTTGAACTTGACCTTATCTGAGAAGCACTTTATCTGCCCTTGCATTCTAAATGAAAGCTCTGCTGGATAGAGCAATCTTGGATGTAGGTCCTTGACTTTCATGACTTGGAATACTTCTTTCCAGCCCCTTCTTGCCTATAAGGTCTCTTTTGAGAAATCAACTGACAATCTGATGGGAACCCCTTTGTAGGTGACTGTCCCCTTATCCCTTGCTGCTTCTAGAATTCTCTCCTTCATTTTAATCTTGGCTAATGTAATTGTGATGTGCCTTGGTGTGTTCCTCCTTGGGTCCAAATTCTTTGGGACTCTCTGAGCTTCCTGGATGTTCTGGTAGTCTATTTCCTTTGCCAGATTGGGGAAGTTCTCCTTTATTATTTGTTCAAATAAGTTTTCCACTTGTTGCTCTGTTTCTTCTCCTTCTGGTACCCCTATAATTCGGATATTGGGATGTTTAACGATGTCCCAGAGGTTCCTAAGCCTCTCCTCATTTTTTTGAATTCTTATTTCTTCCTTCTTTTCTGTTTGGTTGTTTCTTTCTTCCTTCTGGTCCACACCATTGATCTGAGTCCCAGTTTTCTTCCCATCGCTATTGGTTCCCTGTGCATTTTATTTCATTTCACTTAGCGTAGCCTTCATTTTTTCATCTAATTTATGAGCAAACTCAACCAATTCTGTGAGCATCCTGATCACCAGTGCTTTGAACTGGGCATCTGATAGGTTGGCTATCTCTTCATCACTTAGCTGTTTTTTTTCTGGAGCTTAGATCTGTTCTTTCATTTGGGCCATTTTTGTCTTGATGCACATGTTACATAGTGAGGGTTGAAACCTTAGGTGTACGCCCACTGGGGCAACTCAGTCAATGCATTGTGACACTGTGTGGGGGGAGGGGTCAGAGAGGGAACAATGGCACTTGCTCTGCTCTCTCTCTCAGATTTCAGTCCCTTCTGTCACTTTCCACAAGCAAACTGGGATCCTCTGGTGCTGATTCCCTGGTGGGTGGACTTCTGTACTTTCTAGGACCTTCTCCAACAAACTCTCCTTTGAGGCTTGAAGTCTCTCCTGGCACCTCAACAACCACAGGTGTTTTTAATCATTGTTTTGAGACTTTATTTTCCTGTGCTGGGGCCCTGGGTTGCGCGGTCTGTCTCACTCCCCAGTTTCGCCTGGTTTATCTGCACGAGAATGTGGGACCACCCAGTCAGCCAGCTGCCTTGCATGTCTCACTGCGTCTACCTGCTGCCACCCTGCACCCAGGGTCTGCCAGCTGCCGCCTGTGCACCCGGGTCCACCAACCTCCACCTTTTCCTGCTGCAACTCTTCCCCTCTTACCGATCTGGATGAATGGTTGTCAGACTTCCATACAGTTCAATTTTCTGTCAGTTCAGGTTGTTGTTTTTTTCCTAATTTTCTGTTGTCCTTAATTTTGGTTGTGTGAGGAGGCACAGTGTGTCTCCCTATGCCTCCATCTTAGCCGGAAGTCCAAAAACAGTGTAATCTTATTAGATGCCACCAAAAAGCAGTTAACAGAACTCATCATTTTTTCACAATAAAACTTCTCAGCAAACTAGGGATAGAAGAGAACTTAATATCTCCACCTGTTAAAAGGCATAAATCTCACAGCTAACAGTATTCTTAATGGTAAAAGAGAATTTATTTCCTCCCAAGGTAGGAACAGGGGAGGTATATTCACTCTTATCACTCTATTCAGCATTGCACTAGAGGCCCTGCAACAAGGGGGAAAAATAGGTGTGTGTGCATATATGAAAGGAAGCAATACAATAGTCTCTTCACTTATTCCATTATTGTCTGTGTAGAAACTTCAAATACTTTAGTTTTAGCAAGGTTGCAAAATATAAGATCAACCTACAGAAATCAATTGTATACCTATATACTAGCAGTAAACCACTAGAAACTGAAATTTTAAAAATACCGTTTAGAACACCTCCAAAACACAAAATAATTACATAGAAATCTATCAATATATGTGAAAAGGTTTGAATGCTAACAACTACTAAGTACTAATAAAGGAAAATTTAAAAGATGTTAATATATGAAGGGTTATACGTTGGTCATTGACTGGAAGACTCAATATAATCAAGACATCAATTCTCAGTATTTGATCTATAAATTCAGCACAATCCCAATAAGATTCCCTGCAGAACTTTTGGTAAATTGAGAGAACTGATTCTAAAATTTACATGGAATGACAAAAGAACTAGAATAGTGAAAACAATTTTGAACATAATTGAAGTACACACTCTACCTGATGTCGAGTTTATATAAAGCACACTGTAGGGAATAGACATTGTGTTTGTAAAAAGATAGCCATATAGAACAATGCTACAACATAGTGAGCCCATAATTAGACCCTTGCAAATGTGTCCAGTTGCTTTTCATCTCAGGTACAGAAACAATTCATTGGAAAAATGATCTTTTCAAAGATGGTACAGGCACAATTGGGCTTCCATATGGAGAAAAAGAACCAGAATCAATTTTAGAACCATTCTCAAACATTTACTCAAAATGGGTCATAGACTTAAATGTAAAACCTAAAACTGTAATACTTTTATGAGAATACTTAGGAAATATTTGTGCTATTGCCAAAGATTTCTTAAATACAACCCATGAATCATGATTCATTTAACTATTTTAGTAAATTATATGTTCTACTCTCAAAACCTCTGGTCTGAAAAAGACTTAAGAAGATGAAAACAAAGCCATAAATAGGGAGAAAATATTTGCAAAGCACACACCTGATAATGGACTTTTATCTACAGTATATGAAGAACTCTCAAAGCTCAACAAGAAGAGAACAATCCATAGTTTTAAAATAGGCAAAAGATTTAAATATACCCATTTCACCAAACATGATATACAAATGACAAAAAAGTAAGTGAAAATGAAAATTTGCTCAGTATCATAAGTACAAAAATGTAATTAAAAACCAAAAGGACCTCTGGCTGTGTGGCTCAGTTGATTGGAGCATCATCCCAGGCACTAAAATGTTGTGGGTTTGATTACCAGTCAGGGCAGATACCTAGGTTGTGGGTTAAATCCCCAGTTGGGATGCATATGGGAGGCAACTGATTGGTGTTTTTCACATCAATGTTTTTTTCTCTCTTTTTCCCTCCCTCTCCCTCTAAAATTAGTAAACATATCTTCTGGTGATAATTAAAAATGAGTAAATAAATAAATATAATGTCAAAAATAAATTAAAACCAAAAGGAGATGCAGTTTAATACCTTTTTAAAACGGCTGTCATAAAAACAACAGCAAAAGCCTAGCAAATAGTATGTACTGGCATGGATATGGAGCGCTTGAAACTTTAATACATTGCCGATAAGTATGCAAAGTGTAAGACCACTTTAGAATCCAGTTTTATAATTTCTTACAAAGTTTAAAATACACTTCATTTTACTTGTCAATCCAAGTAAAATCAAAACATGTTCACATAAAAGCTTGTATGAGAATATTCATAGTAATCTTAGTTGTAAATCATATCACAGTGGAAACTACCCACATTTTCTTCAATTGGTAAATGGATGAACAACTGTGGTACATCCATACAATGGTGTAAATATACAGCAATAAAAAGGAACAAGCTCCCAAATCATGCAACCACAGGAATAAAACTCAAAGGTATTCTTCTTAGTAAAATAAGCCATACTCAGAAGGATATGATCCCGTTCATGATATTCTGGAAAATTAACACAATAGAGATTGAAAACAGAGCAGTGGTTGGCTGATTGGTGCAGGGGCTAAAGGTTGATCACTCAGTGGCATGATGAAGTACTGAGAGATAATGGAACTCTTTTGTCTTTATTGTGGTAGTAATTACATGATTATCTGTAGTTGTCAAAACTAATGCAGCTGTGCAAATAAAAGGTTGATTTCACTGGATGTAAATTATATCCAGTAAACCCAATTTAAAGGCAAATCATTAGGTGGAATTGATATCAGATTGGCACAACAGTGAAAAGATAAGTGGACCTGAAGTCATGACGATGCAAATCTAACATGATTTGAGAAGAAAGATTGTAAAGAAAGAAACTTACAAAACTATGGGAGAGTGGCAAGCAGTTAAACATACATGCAATTGGAGTTTCAGAAAGAAAGGAGAGAGAACAATGTAAACAAATACTTTACTAAATACAGACCAAAAATATTGAAATTATGTCTAAAACAACCACCCCCCTAGCCCTGGAAACTTAGTAAACCTAGCAAGATAACTATATTTTTTAGTTTCTGAAAACCCCACTAAATTAAACACATCATGGCAAAATTATTGAAAACAAAATATGAAAAGAAAAGCAGCCAGTGAGGCAAAAAAGAAACATTACATTGCCTGAACCCTTTAACAAAGAATGACAGCTGATTTCTTCTAAGAATCTGTGGAGACTAGAAGACAATATTTGCTCATGTGCAGAAAGGAAAATAAAACACTTAACCTAGAAATCTCTGTCAGGGAGAAATCTTCAAAACTGGAGATGAAATAAAAACTTTTTCAGAAAACAAAAAACCTAAGAGGATTATCATTACCTGACCTGCACAGCAAGAATTGCTAAAGGAAGTATTTCAGGCTGAAAGGGAAAGATACCTGATAGAAATTCAGATCCATAGGTGAGAAGGAAGAGTACTCCTCTGGTTTAAGTGGCTGTACATTATGGGTCCTTACATATTGTTCAGATTTAATCTCATAAGTCATTCTCTTGTACTTATTGCCTAGCCCAGTATTTTTTTGTTTTTGTTTTTTCCAAATTCTTCCAAACCCATTCTTGGATTCTGAAATCAATCTAGGGGTCATGACCAGCATTTTATTTCTTGAGAAGCAGAGTGGAATAGGCAATACCAGAGCATACTGGTATGAAGTCTAAGTCTTAACTTTATGAAGTCTAAGTATTAACATTTAACTTTTTCTCAGCCCTGAGTGCTTATAGAATGGTTTACAACCTAAAGTTGTTTTGTTCTTTCTAAATTTCTGGGTTACAGTCCAAAATGTTTGCAAAACATGGTCCTAACTCCATGGGCCTTTCTATTCCTTGAACATCCCAGTTCATGTGTGTCGTTGCTCTCTGAGAACTTTTTCTTTGCATCTCTTTGCATGGCTAGCTTTTCAACTTCTAAATTTCAACTCAACTATTACCTTTCCACAAGAGTCTTTTCTACCTTTCTAAAAAGACAGGTTATTGTAATCAGTGTCAGTATAAAATTTTAAAAGTCTCTGGAAGTAGAGTATCAAAAGTTGCATTTGAACTTACCCAGAATTTGTATCTGGTACTCTTCATAAAATCTGCAGGAGAAAAAAAATGTATGAAACCAATAAGCTATAATGACTATTTTTTTCCTAGGTGGAAAAGTTATCAGATTTCTCTAAATCCGTTTATGTGGAACTAAAATGCGCAAAAAAGTTTTTTTAAACAACACCTTGTCTTTCATTCTGTATCTTTTTCCACTAGAAATTGTTACTTTGCACTTTTTTCCGGGTACTACATTAAAGCAACTTTCCATTAATTCTGGATTTTTTCTACTTCTTAGTGGTCAAATGTGACTATCCAGTACTCAAACATGGAAGGCCAGTATCAAAAATTAAAGAAAAATTTTCCTACCAAGATGAGATTTTATTTCAGTGCCTGGAGGGTTTCTATCTTAATGGCAGCAACCCAGTATTCTGTGGTGGAAATAATACTTGGGAGCCTGAGATGCCAATGTGTATTAAAGGTACATACTGTTTTACTTTCTTTCTTGTTTCTTAAGGTTTTATTTCTTTGACATTAAGTATCAGTGATACAGAATGTTTGAAAAGAAGCAATTTTAGTAATTAACCCCATCTTGTATTTATATCCATGACAGATATATGACGTAAATTTCATGTAGGATTTTGCTGTTGTACTTTTTGTATGTGTTCATACAGTTCTTAGCAGGTTATGTACGTCAGGCAGGTTTATAAATTTCTCTTGTTCAGTATTTCCATGTATAAACGTGGTTAGCAACCATTTTTCAGAATAAACTGAAACATGGGAATTTGTACCTTAAAATAAGAGTAAAAGTGATAATTTCTATAAATAAAAAGAAAGTGGTAATTCCCAAGTGATTGATCCTACATTACTATATTTTTCAATATCAATTCCTGTCGATTCTAAACCTCTTACTTTGAGTCATTTAAATTTAATAACATCCTACTTATATTTTACAAGAATCCTTTAAATTCATGTTATGTACACTCACTCATCACCTTTAGTAATAAAAGATATAAGAACATATTTATAGCCATTTTAGTTATTATTCTTAGTGATTTAAAATTATTTGCCATAGTCTGCAGCTATAAACAGGTATGTAAGCTTGGGCAAGTTACTTAAATTTCAAATGTATTTACTTAAATAATTTAATGCCTTCCTCACTGGGTGAAAATAAAGTTTAAACTGGTTGCACTTACACCACTTAGCACAATGCATGGCATATAGTAACCTCTTAATGAAAGCTCATATGTGACTTACAGCATCACTTCAGCTGATGTTTGTGAAGTAGGTCTATAGTGTTTTTTTCCTAATATGTATTTTTGTGTGTATCACCAACTTTGCTATTTTAATTCATTTTAAAAGTGATCTTTTGACACATTTAAATGTATCATCATGGTCTGGGACTATGTTTCATTTCCCAGACTGCAAGTTATTTCTTTTTATATACTACAATTTGAACTGGGAAATTTCTGCTGTCTCTAGAACAAGGCTTATATTTCTACCACCCCCACCCCAACTAACTCTACCTCAGAAAATTACTCTTTGTTCCTTTACTGGTCATTTCTGTTTGGCAACAGAAACTAAATTTCATACCAACTGAAAGGCAGGAAAAGTCATTATTTACTGAAATGAAATGGAGGACTTCTTGCATGGACCACTCATCAACTGCTCTGCTCAACACTTGAGAAATTATTTTGATATGGTGGATGGAATTATCTTCTTAATTTCGGTGCTTCTATCTCTAGCTTCTCTTTGGTTTCGGCAGAAACAAGATACATGAGGAATAGTGGGAAGAGCACAGGTTTCAGCAGAAACAAGAGACAAGAGAATAGTGAGAAGAAGAATAGTGGGGACAGTGGGAAGAGCCTGGACTGACCTCACTCAGGGCTCTGGTTTTGTTCTGCTTCCTTATGGAACATCATTTCTGTGGGCTTTCATTTCCTGTTTTTAATGAGGATATTTGAACTCAAATCTCAATCATTGTTTTCTAATTTGTATATTTTCTATTGTCCTAAACTCTAAAGGATTAAGGAGAATTATGCATGTTACTATGGAAATTGGAACACCTATTTATAATTCCTATATATCTGGTACCTCCATGAGTATCTCAGTTGAGTGCTGTGAGGTTTGGGAGTTGGGGGAGAAGAGATGGTTTTTCAGTGGGCTGCATATAAGATTGCATGAGAGTTTTATACTTATTGACCATTCCATGTTTGCTCACATGGTCCTAGTGGGTATATGCATTACAGGATACTTTGTTGATATGCTCTTTTGAAAGAGTTGACCATAAGAATTCACAAAGGATTTATAAAACACTGATAAAGTTTAATATTTGAAAGAAGAGATGAGGATTGTGAGAAAAAAACTTATCAAGAGGAGAAACTACAAGAATCTTTTTTTAAAATCAAACCTCCTCATGGTATTATTACTGCAATCAAGTTTTTATTATTAGAGATAAACTATACAAAAAGGACCAATTGCAACATATAATGGTAATAAAGTAGATCTGATTATACTAATATGAAATAATGTTTATGAAATACTAAGCAGAAAACGATATAAATTATTTCATATGATACTATTTGGATGATGTATTTTAAATATATGTGTTTACTCTGAACACATAATTTTTTATGATTTATTAATAGTTAACTTCTAGAGTCTCCATTATATAGTATGAAATTGTAGTGAACATTTTTATGTATACATATATCCTTATATATGTGTGTAAAATGTATATTTAGGTCATATTCCCAGAAATAGAAGTGCAAAGTTCAGGAAGTACACACATTTTTAATTTTGAGGAATAATCAATCTTTCTAACAGAAAATCAAATTAAATCCATAATTTTTATTGATAAGACTGATGAATGGAATCAAATTTATTTTTTTCAGGTTTCAAGCCTACTCATCCAACCAAGCCTCCAGTTTCAAGATATCCAGGTTCAGTAATTTTTTGATATCTTCAGTAATTCAAGATATTTAGGTTCAATAATTACAAAAAACTTTGTAAACTGATGAATGAAAAGTCATGTCTTGTTTAATTTGCATTCCTTTTAATTATTAATGAAGCTGAATCTTTTTTGTCTACATTTAGTCATGTCTTTTGTTCAGTTTCTGCTAGGTTTATAAAATATTATTTTTGTTGCTTGTAAGAGCTCATTATACATTAAAGACCTTGTAATAAATACATAGTGAACATTTTTCCAGGTCTTTTTTGGCCTTAATTTTACTAGTTCATTTTCTTTGAAGACTTTTATACTATACTGTTGGATATAGATTTCTTTTTATAACTTTCGTTACATGTCTAGTATACAAATGTATTTTTGTAAGTTTTCAAACATTACAAAAAGTATACGGAGTAAAAAATTAGTTCTTCATCTCTTTTTCTGGTACATTGTCTGAGTTAATCGCTGTTGATAACTAAGTGTCTTTTTATCAATTTCTGATGTATAAGGATACATCACTATTCTTACTTATGTAGTTTGACATTTTTCATTTTTCTTAACCAAAAATGGAATTATGTTCTTAATATTTTTCTAAAACTCTCACATTTTACACTTACTCTATTAAATTGGGGATGTAGTTAGGTAGTGATTTTAATATATATCATGTTTTATTTAACTATTCTTCTATCAGTGGTCAGTTATGTGTGCAGAAGGTTCACATTACTGGGTAGCTGAATGTTTCAGTTTTTTCCTTAATGTCTATTAGTGCTGTGTCTTTCTTATAAGAGCTTTAAGTCTTCAAATTATATACATGTAAACATTTCAACCATGTGTTCTGATTGCATTCTTTGCATGTAAATCATTGGTATATCTGAAAATTTGCTATATGGAATGAGATTTGGTTATTCTCCACTCCACCCACCCCATTCAGTAGCTAAGTAGCACCATCTATGGAATACATTGGTTTCTCTCCACCTGTTTTAACATGCATTAAATTCGGGAATATACATTCCTGTGCAAGCATAAAGTTGTTCTTTTAATTTAGCATTATAATATGCTTTAATATGTGGAAGAAGACTTCCTGTTCAGAAGTGTGCAGGCTACTCTCATGTTAATTTTTCCAGATCAATTTTTATTTAATTTTTTACCATTTCAACCATTCTAACTAATACATTCACATTCCTGCACAATCATCACTACTATTTCCAAAACTTTTCATCTTCACAAACTGAAATTTTATACCCCTTAAACAGTAACTCCCCAGTCATACCCCTCCTTTCATCTCCAGTGACTTCTATTCTAATTTCTGTCTCTATGAATTTGACATCCTAGGTACTTTATATAAGTGGAATTTTACATTTGTCTTTTCTAGATGGCTTATTTCACATAGCATAATGTTTTCAAGTTTCATCCATCTTAGAGTAGCGTGTATCTGAACTTTATTTCTTTTTATGGCTGAAAATATTTCATTGCTTGTATATACCATATTTTGTGTATCCATTCACCTCTTAATAGACTTTTGGGTTCTTTCCACCTTTTGGCTATTCTGAGTATTCTTCTCTAAATATTGGCATTCAAGTATCTGTTTGAGTCTCTGTTTTCAATTTTGAGGGTATATGCCTAGTAGTAGAATTGCTAGGTTTTATGGTAATTCTATGTTTAGTTTTATGGAATGACCATACTGTCTTCCACAGAAGCTGCACCATTTTGCATCCTCACCAATGATGCACAAAGGTTTTAACTTCTCTACCTCTTATCCAACACATGTTATCCTCTGTGTTTTATTTTTTTTTATAATAGCCATCCTATTATATGGTAGGTAAAATGTGTGAAGTAATATATCATTATGGTTTTTATTTGCATTTCTCCCTTGATTAGTGATGTGTGGAACATATTTTTTGTGTGCTTATTTGCTATTTTTATATCTTCTTTGGAGAACTGTCATTCAAGTCCTTTGCTCATTTTTGAATCAGGTTAGGATTTTTGTTAATGATTTTTAGGAGTTCATTATATATTGGAAATTAATCTTTCTTCAAATAGATGATTTGCAGGACTTTTCTTCCATTACTGTGACTTTGTAATCAGTTTTGAAATCAGGAAGCATGAATTCTCTCAACTTACCTCTTCTTTTTCAAGATTGTGTTGACTATTCCATGTGCTTTAAGATTCCATATAAACTTTAGGATGGATTGTTTTAATTTCTGCAAAAAGCACCCTCAGAATTTTGATAGGGGTTTTTACTTCATCTGCAGGGGTTTTTTTTTGGGGGGGGCAGTATTCATGTCTTAACAATATTAAGTGTTCTAATCCATGAAAAAGAATGCCTTTTATATATTTGTGTCTTCTTTAATTATTTTTTACAATTTTTGTTTTTGTATGAGTCATTTGCCTTCTTGGTTATTCCAAAGTATTTTATTCTTTTTGATATTATAAATAGATTTGTTTCCTTAACTTCCTTTTTGGTTTGTTTATTTTGTTATATATATAAATGCAACTGATTTTCGCATGTTGATTTCATAGCCTACAATTTTTCCCAATTCATTTATTAGTTCTGTCAGCTTGGGGTGTGTGTAATCTTTAGGGTTTTACACATAAAAGATCACATCATCTGTGAAGAGAGATCATTTTATTTTTCCATGCCAGTTTTGTTCTTTTTTATTTTATTTTTTGCCTAATTACTGTAACCCTACATCTAATATTATGTTGAATAAAGGAGGCAAATGTGGACATCCTATCTGGTTCCAGATCTTAAGGTAAAAACTTTCAGTGTTTCACCATGGACTATGATGTTTGCTATGGGATTTTTACAAATGGCCTTCATTATATTAACAAGTATTTCTATTCTAGATCAATTTCTAAATCTTAAAAAAAATTTAGGTGGAATCATGTTGACTTCAAATCTAATTTTGAGAATGCAGTAATGCTAAATTTGCTTGCTGTGGCACACAATACTGTGACAGGAAATGTCAGTGCACAGGAAGAAGAATGTTGTTAACATTCAATATAAATTTTGAATATTTTATGATTCTACTTTAATGAAAGATACTATTTAAAAGGAAATGAAATCATAAGCAATTTTATACAAACACAGAAGATCAATGTCATAGAAATTATAGATCTTTAAGTTTTATTTAGTCTTTCTTTTTTTTTTTTACTCTTTCCATTTTTTTCTAGGATATCCCAATCCTCGTGAATTACCACCAATTGAAGAAATTGTGGAATTAGGTATTTAGTTATTGATAATTCTTTACTATGAGACCTTAGAGTTCTACATGAATACATTATGTTCCAATTACTTGTAGATAGGGAAAAAACAAGATGTCACAAATTATTAATGATAACTGACATTTGTAGTTATTTTAGTATCCAAATACCATAACAAAGGTGATAGTATGTGTAGATACATGTAAGTAGTTTTTTTCTAATCTTATGAATTCTAATTGTCCTATTTACCTGTACTAAATAACCTGGTGTGATAACTACAGCACAAAACAATGACAAGTGAGGTTCCTATTAGGAATTTTACAAGACACATCCTATAACCAGAATCTATTTGAAGTGTTCTATGATCAGAATGACTTGGATGTACTAACAGTCATGCTAAAAGTAGATTGATACCTTTTTGCTGTAGTTTTTAGATGATCTGATCAAAAGTAAAATGCAATTGCTATCTGGGACCCATACATGCTCAATATCTTTAAAACTACTTTCATTTTTTCTCAGATCCAGGAGTCATAGCTCTAATTATTTTTACTATATGTAAGTATCTCAAACTTGAATACCACTTACATCAAAATATTACCATGAAGAAGTGTGCTTTTAATGATTTTTTAGTTTAGATTTTTTAGTTTCTGTAGCTTGAAATTAAGTTAATCAGTGTAGAAAATATCCCTGACCTCTCATATGATATACTCCAATTTGTTGGTGATTGTATATTCATTTAAATTCTATATGTCCAGTTATTAACAAACTCTAAATAATGTATTTTTCCAAGATGATTAGTCATAAGACTTTTCATCACAAATATGATTTGGGTAATTTTCTAAACTAAACAAGGACTCTTCTCAGACTAACTGTGAACTACTTAAGTAATTCCAGGGAATTGCATTTAGATAATGAAGAGTCCAGATGGAATATAAATGTATATTGCTTAAATAAAATAACATTTCTGACCACTGAAATGTAACCAACGTTAATTTCACCTGCTAAATTTTGAATCTTGGAAATTATTTTTTATAATTACATGTAATTTATTTTCTGGTTTCTTATAGTTGTTGCCATTGCAATAATTTGCACCTGCTTATATAAATTCCTTCGCAGAGAGAAGAAACGGTAAATTAAACATGTTTCTTCTGATTTATTTGTCCTTCTTGCTCTTAACATACTTTTGTGTCTCTTTTGTTTGTACTTTGCATTGCATGTCATCTATTTTTAAAATGTGCAGCATTAGTGTGCCATCTGAATTATATTTCTTTACTAAAATTACTTCTGGCTGCTTTTAATAGCACTGTAACAAGAATAACCTGTCTGAGTTGCTTTAACTATTTTGACTGTAAGAAAAATTTTAGTGACATTTTAGGTTCAAGTTCTGCAGAGAATCATGGACCATGATGGTGCCTTTCCAACTGTAGGTATACCCTATTTTCTAAGGTAGACTAGTGGCCAGGATTAAATTTAAAATAGTTCACTGTGAGACTTTGAGACTCTGGAATTTTTAGAATGAAAGTTTCCCTTTGCCTGTATAATGTAGGAAGTTGTAAGAAGCTATGTAGGTGTATTATTCAAGTACCCAATTTGATTTGTTTTCATTTAGAGTTTTTATTTATGTAAATTAAATGGGAATTAGAAGCAACACTATTTGATTTCCCTCTTATGTTCTCTTAATTTCCTAGGCTATAGTAAACTGATGGGGTTAAATGTCAAGTTACTGAAAGGGATAATATTTACAAGCCACCTCATTAACTTTATCTGCCTTTTTATTTATAAAAATGGAAAAAGGTAGACTTAGAATGGAAAAAAAAAAGTCTACAAATACATATCTCCTAAGAAGAATAGAGTTTAAACATCAAACTTAAATTTTAATGAAATCATTAACAATTTAATGAAAGACTTAGAGTAAATCCTGGAGCATAAACCAAGATTATGCTTTGAAATTTCTGAATTTTAGTAACTTTTTGTAGTTTTTCAAATACCTTTGAAATCAAATAAGAATTTTAATGTTTATGGGTTTATGATGCTCATTTAAAATTTAAAAACCAAAATAAGAGCCAACAATATTTTATTTGGGATCAAAGAATTGCAAGTGATGCCGCACAAATTCAGGCAGAAACCCATACAGTGTTCCAATTATCATGTGAAGGTGAAAGGGTTTTATGGGAAAAGAAGAAAGACTTTTATTGGCTCTGAAAAGTTGAGGTACCCTTTAGCTATGTGTGATTAGTTATGGATTCTATCTTCAAATACAAAGTCCCTAATTATCATTCCTTGTTGCCAGGATCTGTAGCCCTGCTGATTTTACAAACATTTGTTTATAACACAATATTGCTTTGTCTTAGTCCAAAAGTTGTTATGACTAGTTCAAACATTCCAAAGGTTCAGGAAGCAAGAAATACAAGGCCATTCCTCTAGAACAGCTGCTCTAGCTCCACTTTAAAATGGCTCCACTTAGTCAACTTTTACAATAATATCTTTTTCTTTTATATTAATCATCTGGTTTGCTCTATATAACAAAAGTACATTTTTCACTCATAAAGAGTTCAAACATTTTTTTCCATTATTGGCTCCCTTTTTAAAAAACCCAGACAAGATGTATACCAAGACATATTATAATGAAAATGCCAAAGGTTAAGACAAAGAGGAAATCTTAAAAGCATCTAGAGAAAAGCAGTTAATTAACAACAAGGGAACTCCCATAAGACTGTCAGCTGATTTCTCAACACAACTTTTGCAGTCCAGAAGGTATTAAAAAATATTCAAAGTGATAAAAAGCAAGGATCTACAACCAATATTATTCTTCCCAGCAAAGATATAATTTAGAATCGAAGGACATTAAAGAGCTCCCCAAGCAAGAAAAAGCTAAAGGAGTTTATCACCACCAAACCAGTATTACATGAAATGTTAGAGTCCTCTTTAAGAAGAAGGAAAAAATATAAAATATGAATAATAAAATAAAAATAAATACATATTTATCAACAACTGAATCAAAAATAAACAAAGAAACAGAACAAAAACAGATTCATGGATATAGAGAACATTTTGATAGTTGCCAGATAGGAGAGGGATTTGAAGGACAAGTGAAAAAGTAAAAGAATTAGGAAGTATAAATTGGCAGCTACAGAATAGTCACAGGGATGTAAAGTACAGCATAGGAAACACAAGGTCTATCTGGAAAAAGTCCAGCCAATGTTAATATAAAGAGAACAATCTGTGCAACCTCGATGTAACTTGTCAGCCAAGGTGAGTGGACTGTGCACATGTATGAACAATTACAACTTCACTGTAGTTGTCAGTGAAGGTGGTAGATGCCATTGAGTGAGTATGTGTACTGTGTGGCTGTCACATTCAAATTGACAACAAATAGAGTGACAAATCTGCAACAGATTTTGTATTAAGCTTGAACATTCCTCCATGAAAACTATTCTGATGATTCAGAAGACTTTCAGGGATGTTGCAATGAGTGCAGTACGAATAAAATTGTGATGCAAATGCTTCAAAGAAGGTCAAGAATCTGTTGAAAGTGACCCATGTTCTGGAATGCCTGAAACAAGTAGAACACCTTGGAATGTTGAATGTGTATAGGCTGCAATCTACAGATTGGTAGAATGACAGTGTGAGAACTAAAAGCTGATCTGGGGATTCCAAAATCTACTGTGTCTGAGATTTTGATGGGGGATCTTGGAATGAAAAGTGTCACAGCAAAATTTGTTCCACAGCTTCTGCTACCACAGCAGAAGGAATATCATGCTGCCATTGTTAATGACTTGATTCAAACTGCTACCAATGAACCCTCTCTAAAAATAAATAAATAAAATCTTTAATAATAATAAAGACAGCAAACTCACAGCTATTAAGAACCACACCTAAAACAAAAGCAAACTAAGCAAACAGCTAGAACAGGAATAGAACCACAGAAATAGAGATCATATGGAGGGTTAGCAACAGGGGTGTGGGAGGAGGAGAGAGGGGGAAAAGATACAGAGAATGAGTAGCATAGATAGTGGGTAGAAAATAGACGGGGAGGGCAAGAATAGTATGGGAAATGTAGAAGCTAAAGAACTTATGACACATGGACATGAACTAAAGGGGGGAATGTGGGTGGGAGAGGGTGTGCAGGGTGGAGAGGAATGATGGGGGAGAAATGGGACAACTGTAATAGCATAATCAATAAAATATATTTTAAAAATAATAATAATAATAATTTAGAAAAATAAATTATAAATAAATAAAGTACCCAGAATGCTTTCATTTTCATCCTAAATCTTATATTTATGGAAGGCATTATATACAAGTTTTTGTTTCGACCAGTAGCATATTTTAAATTATGTATGCCCTACACTGTGTATAGGAAATACTATTGGTTGGATATGTTTATAAGTCCAAAAGATTTGTGTAGTATACACAAAAGAAGCCATGGAACACCTTATAAAAGAGACTTTATGGGTTATAACCTAATAAAAGTCATAAAGGAGACTGCACTATTGGTCTCCACAGAGTCTATGTAACATCTATTACATGAGGCCACTCTGGGAATACCAGGAGATGTAGTAAATCTACCTGATGCATAGAAACAAACACAGGGAATCAGCCAAAATGAGGAGACTAGGAAACATGTCCCAAATTAAAGAACAAGATAACTTCAGAGAAGAATTAAAGGAAATGAAAACAAGCAGTCTAGCAGATACAGAGGTACTGTATCTGCTAGCATTCTACAGAATCCTATAGATTCTTCCTAATCTATAGGAAGAATAGATTAACTCAGTGAAAATGTCAACAAAGATATAGAGAACATTAAAAATGGCATAAAAAAGAACCAATTAAAGATAGAATACAATAACTGAAAGAAAGAATACGTCATAGAGAATAAAAAGCAGGTTAGATGAAGCAGAGGATTGAATCAGCAATCTGGAAGACAAGGTAGCTGAAAACACCCAATTGGAAAAAAAAAGAATTTCAAAATAGAGGGAGAATTCAAGGGACCTATGGGACACATCAATCACACCAAAATTCATATCATATGGGTACCAGGAGGAGAAGAGAGAGAACAAGATATTGAAAACCTACTTGAAGAAATAATAAATGAAAACTTCCCTATCCTGTCAAAGGAAAATGACATACAAAGTCAGCAAGTACAGAGAAGTCCAAAGAAAATGAATACAATGATGCCCACACCAAGCCACATTGTAATTAAAATGACAAAGGTTAGAGACAGATAGGAAATACTATCGGTTGGATATGTTTATAAGTCCCTAAACCATAAGCCAGAAGATATTGGCATGAAATAGTCAAAGGGATAAAAGGCAAGGACCTGAAACCAAGATTGCTCTACCCAGTAATTCTATCATTTAGAGTTAAAGAACATATAGTTTCCTGACAAGAAAAAGCTAAAGGTCTTCATTACCACTAAACCAGAAACACAAGAAATGTTAAAGGGACTTTTTAAAGTAGAAAACAGCAAATAAATAAAAAAAGAATAAATAAATAAATAAAACATGAAAGAAAAAAATGTCACTGACAAAGGCAAACAGTAAAAGCAGATCAACAAATTATAAAGTTAGCACAAAAGTTAAATAACAAAAGTAAAATTTTAATTTATTGCTGTAGTTACATGTGTAATTACAGCAATAAATTAAGGGACATGTACAATTACACACAAAAAGGCAAAAATAATGACGAAAGCATAAACATAAAAAAGTGAGTAAAAATTGTAGTGATTTTAGAAGGTGTTTGGACTTAACTGTGCATCAACTTAAAATAGCTGCTATAAAACTAGCTAGGTATATCTGAGGTACATGGTATCCCCAAAACAAAAATCTAAGAGATATACCACAATAAAGAAAAAGGAGCCCAAACACAACACTATAAAAAGTCATCAGCATAAAAGAGGCAAAAACAAGAGAATAAAGAATAGAGAAGAACTACAAAAACAATCACAAAACAAAAAAAGGCAATAAAAATATACCTATCAATAACTACTTTAAATGTAAATAAATGATCAAATAGAAAGACATACTGTAGCTGAATAGATTTTAAAAAAATAGAACTGTACATAAGCTGTCAACAAAAAACCGACTTTAGATCAAAAGATGTACACACACTGAAAATAAAGGAATGAGAAAATATTTCATGCAAATACAAATAAAAAAGCTGGAGTAGCAATATTTATTATCAGACAAAATAGACTTTAAAAGAATAACTCTGACAAGAGAAGAAAAGGGCCATTTTCTTATGATAAAGGGATCAATACAAGAAAATATCACTCCTATAAACATTGACAAACCCAGTGTAGAAACCCCTAAATATATTGATGGACATAAAGAAAGCAATTGACAATAATGCAGTTATACTAGGAGACAATAACACCCCCTTGCCATAAATAAATAGATCATCTAGACAAAAAATCAACAATGAAACAGTGGTTTTACATGACACTTTAGACCAGATGGATTTAACTGATATTTCTGGAGCATTTCATCCCAAATCAGCAGAATATACATTCTTGCCAAGTGCACATGGAAAATTTTTCAGAATAGACCACATGTTAGGCCACAAATCAAGTCTCAATAAATTTAAGAATATTAAAACCATGTCACATTTTTTCTGGTCACAATAGTATGGAACTAAAAATCAAATACAAAAATGAAAAATGAAAAACACATGAATGTACGAAAGCTAAAAAACAAGCTACTAAACAATGAGTTAAAAATGAGATCAAGGAATAAATCAAAAGATGCCTTGAGAAAAATAAAAACAAAATGGCTCAGTCTAGCCAGGTAGATCAGTTGGTTAGAGCATCATCCTGATACACCAATGCTTTGGGTTCTATCCCCAGTCAGAGCACATACAAAAATCAACCAAGAAATGGATAAATAAGTGGAATGACAAATTGAGGTCTCTCTCTTTCTGTCTGACTTTCTCTCCCTCCCCTTCCACCCTCCTCTCTGAAATAAAAGACCAAAAGTCTTTGAAACATAGACAAAGCAGGTCTAAGAAAGAAATTCACAGCATTACAGGCCTACCTCAAGAAATCAGAGAAATGTAAAATAAACAATCTAACCTTATGCTTAAAGGAACTAAAACAAGAACAAAGTCCAAAATGAATAGAAAAAAAGAAAATAAATCTCTGGTGAAAATAAATAAAACAGAAGCTTAAAAATTAGTAAAGATCAATGAAACCAAGAGCATATTCTTTGAAAAGGTAAAAAGTATTGACAAACCTTTAGTCAGACACATCAAGAAAAAAGAGGTAGGACCAAATAAATAAAATGAGAAATGAAAGAGGAGAAGTGACAGCTGACACAATACATAGGATTGTGAGAAAATACTGCACATAGTTATGTACCAACAAATTGAACAACCTGGAAGAAATGGATTATTTCATAGAATCATACAATCTCCCAAGACTGAATCAAGAAGAAACAGAAAATTTGAATAGACACATAACTTTTGATGCTATTATACTAGTCATCTAAAAACTCCCAACAAGTGAAAGTTCTGGACCAGATAAATTTTTGCTTACAGGTGAATTTTACCAAACATTTAAAGACAAATTAACAGCTATCCCTGTTAAACTACTCTAACACAGAGAAGAGAGGCTCCTACGCTCATTTTATGAGGCCAGGATTACCCTAATATCAAAACCAAAGACATTACAAAAAAATTATAGGTCAATATTCCTGATGAACATAGATGCAAATTTTCTCAACAAAATATTAGCAAATTGAATTTAGCAATAAATTTAAAAGATCGCAAATCATAATAAGGTGGGACTTATTCCTATAAGGCAAGGGTGGTTCAATATCTGCAAATCAATTTTAACCACATAATAACCATATAGATAACCAGCATGATAACCACATAAATAAAATTCAGGATATGATCATTTGATCACATCAGTAGATGGAGAAAAAGCATTGACAAATCCAGCATCCATTTATGATGAAAATTTTCAGCAGAGAGGGGATAGAGGAAATATAACTCAACATAATAAAGGCCATGTTTGACAAACCCACAGTAATACCATACTCAAGGTGAAAATCTGAAAGCTTTTTATTTAAGAACAAAAATAAGAAAAGGATGTCTACTTTCACCACTTATATTCAACATAGTATTGGAAGACCTAAACAACAATCAGAAAAGAGAAAAGAAATAAAAGCCATTTATATTGGAAAAGAAGAAGTAAAACTCATTATTTGCAGATAACATGATACTATAGAGACCCCTAAAGATTCCACACACACACAAAAAAAACTATTAAAACTGATAAATACATTCAATAAAGTAGCAGACTACAGAATTAATATTCAGACTTTATTTGCATTTTGTACACCAATAATGACCTATTGGGAAGAGAAATTAAGAAAACAGTCCCATTTAAATTGCATCATTAAAACCACAATGAGATACCACCTCACACCAGTCAGAATGGCCATCATAAATCAACAAACAACGAGTGCTGATGAGGTTGTGGAGAAAAGGGAACCCTAGTACACTGTTGATGAGAATGCAGGCTGGCACGGCCACTGTGGAAAACAATATGAAATTACCCCAAAAAACTAAAAATGAAATTGCCTTTTGACCCAGAAATTCCACTGCTGGGATTATATCCTAAGAACCCTGAAACACCAATTCAAAAGAACCTATGCACCCCAATGTTCATAGCAGTGCAGTTTACAATAACCAAGTGCCAGATATAGCCTAAGTGCCCATCAGATTAAAAAACTGTGGTACATTTACACAATGAAATACTATGCAGCAGAAAGAAGGAAGGAGCTCCTACCCTTTGTGACAACATGGATGGACCTGAAGAGCATTATGTTAAGTGAAATAAACCAGGTGGTAAAAGACAAATACCAAATGATCTCACCTATAAGGTGAACATAATCAACAAAACAAATAAGCAAAATGTAACTAGACATTGAAATAAAGAACAAAGTGACAATAACCAGAGGGGTGGCTGGAGGGGGGTAACAGGGTAAAGAAGGGGAAGGGTCATCAAGGAACATCTATAAAGGACCCAAGGACAAACCAAAGCAGGGTGGGATTGAGGGTGGGGGTGTGGGGGAGAGCAGTGGAGGGGAAATGGGGACAATTGTACTTGAACAACAATAAAAAATTAAAAGGATAAATTTTTATAACCTAAAAAAAAAATAAATTTGCATCAAAGAATAAAATACCTAGGAGGTAAAAGACCTCTACTTAGAAAACTATAAGACATTGAAGAAAGAAATTGAAGACACAAATAAATAGAAGCTTATATGATGCTCATGGAGAGGAAGAATTAACATCATTAAAATTATATACTACCCAAAGAAATCTATGGATTCAATACAATACCTATCAAAATACCAATGGCATTTTTCACAGAACTAGAAAAAATAATTCTAAAATTTATATAAATACAAAAGACCCCAAATAACAAAAAAAATATTGAGAAAGACAAAGTTAAAGGTACTATGCTATCTGATATTAAACTATCTTACAAGTTTATAGTAATCAAAGCAACATAGTACTGGCATAAAAACAGACATATAGATCAATGGGACAGAATAGAGAGCCCAGAAACAAACCCTATAGGGTCGATTTATCTTTTGCAAAGGAGGCAAGGATACTAAAGACAGTATCTTCAATAAACTGTGTTGGGAAAACTGGACAGATACATGCAAAAGAATGAACTAGATCAATTTCTTACACTATATACAAGAATAAATTCAAATGGTTTGAGCCTTAAATGTAAGACTCAAAACCATAAAACTCCCAAAAGAAAACATAAGCACTAAACTGTGACATTTCTCTCAGCAATTTTTTTCTGATGTATGTTCTTGGCAAGGGAAATAAAAAAATAAATGGGACTACACCAACTAAAATTTTTGCACACCAAAGGAAACCATCAACAAAACAAAAAGACAACCTACTGAATGAAAGAAGATATTCACCAATTATACATCCAACAAGGGGTTAATATCCAAAATTTATAAAGAATTCATACATCCCAATGCTAGAAAGAAACAAAATCCAATTTAAAAATGGACAGAGTACCTGAATAAACACTTCTCCAAAAAGGATATACACATAGCCAATGAAAAGATACTCATGAAAAGATACTCAATGTCACCAACCATCAGAGAAATGCAAATTAAAACCACAATGAGATACTACCTCATAGGCTATCATCAGTACTTCAACAAACAACAAATGTTGACAAAGATGTGAAGAAAAGGAAACTGTAGTGAAAACTCTTGGTAGAATTGTAAATTGGTATAGCCACTATGGAAAACAGTATGGAGGGCCCTCAAAAAATTAAAAATAGAACTACTAGTTCACCCACCAATTCCACTGCAAGGTAATTTACCAGAAGAACTAAACACTACTTTCAAAAGATATATGCACCCTTATGTTCATTGCAAAGTTATTTATAATGGCCAAGATGTGAAAGCAGCCTAAGTGTCCATCAATAAACAAATGGGTAAAGAAGAGGTGGTATATATTTTTGTATATGTATTACTGTGCCATAAAATAGAATGAAATTTTGCCATTTGCAACAACATGGATGGACCTAGAGGGTATTATGCTAAGTGAAATAAGTCAAACAGAGACAGACAAATACTGTATGATTTCACTGATATCTTGAATTTAAAAACAAACAAACAAAACAGAAACAAATTGTTAGATACAGAGAACATGCTAATGGTCACCAAAGGGAAGTGGTACTGGGGGGATGGGCAAAAAGGTAAAAGAGATTTTGCAGTTATAAAGGTAGTCATAGAATGTAAAGTACAGCATAGGGAATATAGTGAATAATATTATAATAGCTTTGTATGGTGTCAAAGACGTACTAGACTTATTGGGGTGATCACTTTGTAAGTTATACAAATGTCTAATCACTGTGCTATCCACCTGAAACTCATATAATATTGTATGTCAAGTGTAATTGAAAAGCATTTTAAAAAATCTATGCTGTGCTTTACCTCAGCCTGTGTACTGGGCAGCAGAGCCCTTCCCTGTAGACCAGGAGGTCTAGAGCCTGTGGGCTCCCCATGTACCACCGTGGGCCCAGGCTCCCTGGATGACTGTGATGGCCGTGAGGGCTTTCATGTTGCCTTTACTCATTCTTGCTTTGCAAGCCCAGGACTGCAGAGCCAGGAATCATAGAAACACAAAGTGAAATTTCTGGGAGGGATTTGAGGGCTCATTCAGTCCAATGCCTTCACTTTACAGGTAAAGAAGGTGAAGTCCAGGCAAGAGGAGAGGCATGCTCAACATAGGGTGACAAAAGAGCAGTTGGACTAGAACTTGACTGGCTTGACTTCCAGTCCTGTGGTCTTTATAAAATGAGGAGGACTGTGAGCGGAAGCACTTCAGGGTTTGTAAAGAAACATAAGATATAGCTTCTATCCTCAGAGAACCTCCAATCTCATTCCTATAAGACAAACAAAAATAACCACAATGCAAGGAACAATGTGTCGTGGCCTTCTAAAATGGAGATAGGTCAGATGGGAGGGAGAATCATACTGGTTTGAGTGGAGGTAGGTGACATTTGAGGCGGGTCTCATAGGGTGTGTATGATTTTAACAGATGGAGTTGGTAAGAAAGTACCTGTGGTAGCAGGAAGTTCAAGAGCAAAGGCAGTAAGGTAGGAGCAGGGGTATATGTGTGATTTCTCACACCTGCTCCATCAGGTAAGGTTCTGCAGGCTGCAAGTGACAGAAAAATCAATGAAAAGCTGTTTAATAATAAGGATGCTTATTATTTCCCATATCAAGAAAATGATCCCAGGGTTGGTATCAGGGCTGTGTCAGCTTTTCTGCAGTTTTCTTGGCCTCCCCTCTCATAGCTTAAAGACAGTTTCGGGAACTCTAAGCATCCCATCTTCACACGAAGCTCAAAGGCAAAAAGGGACATGTCTCAGTGATTCTTTTTGCAAGTGAGAAATATGTCCCCAGAAAGCTCAGCAAACTTTCCTTCATCAGCCAGGAGAGCACGTCACTGGCAATGGGGACTGGAACTGACCTAAACAAATCAACATTCACCTCCAGGACCTGGGGAAGATACCGCCCTAAGTGGGCATTTGAGTAACAAAGAGGAGGGAGTTTCTGCCCTTGTATGTTTGCTTTCTCACGTCTTTGTAAGCCTTTGCACAGACAGTTCCTTCCGCCTGGAGTGCCATAGTGACACTTTGACCTGCCCCCAGGAGCTCCCAAAGTGCTGTCCATTCCCCTAACCACGCTGAGTTGTAGCAGTCATTTTGTTGTTTGCCAGCTCCACTGGGTTCTGAGCATGTTAAGGGCAGGGACCGTTTTTAGTCACTTTGTATGCCTAGCTAGATGCCTAGCCTACATTGGGTGTCCAGTATATGCCTTTTGAACTGAATAAATGTTTGCAGCATAAATGAATGAGCGAGTGGGGGAAATGAGGCTAGGTGATGTAGGTGCAGGGCGGTACTATGGGAGGCCAGTCATGTGGTTTATAGGTAGTTTTGCACCTCTTCTTCCCTTGCATCTATGCGTACCCATCGACCAAACTCCACAAGAGACAACAGGGTGACTGGTACGGGGCAGCTTAGCACAATCTTCAATAAGCTTGTGTAACAGAGACAGGTAAGCAATTTCCAGGCCGTAACTTGATTAGAATGTGAAGCCAGGAAGGGGGAACTGAGGGAAGGAGAAGTCCTCCCTGTAGAAATTGATGAAATATTCTTGGCTATTTAGTAGACTCTCAGAGGTACAATCCTCACCCTCACCTTGATAATTCACAGCTTTTGATTCCAGGTGAAAACTCATAATGAATTGATCACAGCTACAGACCTGATGAGGTTGAATATTGTTGTGCTGAGTAAAGCTTCTTTCTCTTGATAAGCCCTCAGTAAGAATGTACAGCCAATAAAGCCACTTGAAGATTCTATTAAATTCACATCTTCACTAGACGGACTGCAGGCAGTACATGGGGCTATAACTATCACAAACCCCAAATAGAACCCAAGCAGCAGGGATTCCTGGGTTTGGGGGGAGGAAGCATCAGTAACTCACACTAAACTGTGTGATGTGCCCTCCTCGACCCCATGTTCAGTCATGATTCCCTGTGTCACTAATTCTGAGGGAAGCAAATACATGAGTAAGCCACACAAACAGGTTCCCTTCTGTCCTCTGCTGTGTCAACCACCTTCAGTATCCAGGCAGCTGAGGAGTGTTATGTGAAATGAGATGGGGAAAATGAGGTTGTGTCTGCATCATTAGCATTGTGTTGTGGTCAAGAACCCATCCTCTCTAGCCAGACAGAACTGAATTCAAATCCTGACTCTGCCACTTATGAACTTGGAGTATTGGTCAAGTTATTTCCTACACTTCTCTGAGTCTGCACTTGCTTCTCTGTAATGTGAAGCTAATATTAGTACTTCCCTCATAGGGCTATTGTGATGGATAAAAACCAAAAGCCATCATGCATGAGGAGCCAAGTAGAAGGTGCCTGTTACAGAGCTAACATTCAATGAATATTATATTTTACTTTATTATTATTCTCATAATAAAAAAGATATGCTCCTTTGGAAACAAATGGGGGCAAAACAAAAGACTTCTTGGGAAAAAAGTGGTTTTATTCCACCTAGAACTATGTGAAATTAGTCCTCAAGAAATGTCCTCCTAGGAAGAGGGACAAAAGCATCACCAGAGAGTGAGGCTGATTTGTTTTGAAAATAATTTTATGATTGGGTTGGCAGGGGGAGCTCTAATCTCCATGCAACTGAGCTACATTTAAAAGTCTCAACATGGGACAGCGATCAGTAGTGTCTCAGTATCACCCTGGCAGTGGATCTGCTTCATTTACTGATAACAAAAAGAAAAGGAAAAGGAAAGGAAAGGAAAGGAAAGGAAAGGAAAGGAAAGGAAAGGAAAGGAAAGGAAAGGAAAGGAAAGGAAAGGAAAGGAAAGGAAAGGAAAGGAAAGGAAAGGAAAGAAGGAAAGGAAAGGAAAGGAAAGGAAAGGAAAGGAAAGGAAAGGAAAGGAAAGGGAAAGGAAAGGAAAGAAGGAAAGGGGAAAAAGAAAACAAAAGAAAAAAGAAAACAAAAGTTTCTGTTATCTCCAAGCTGAACGTCTGGGAGGCCAACATAGCTTCCAAGGAAGATGGCATGGGCACCCTCTTCCCAGCCTCATGTATCCTCGGCTGAATCCAGAACTGCGTGCAACTCATTTTTCGCCCCCAGCCCCTGGGGTGAGGAGAAGCATGAGGGAGGAAGACTCTCCTAGTTCAGAGGGAGGGCTAGAGAGTCTCCCCAAAGCTTCCTTCCCTGGAATTACAGAGGTCTCCATGAGCCTGGCCATAGGAGAGCTGGCACACCAGGCAAGGGGGCGGGGTGGCAGTAGCCCCTCAGATGTCCAGAACCTACCCAGGAGAGTGTGGATTTAAAAAGTATGCACATGACCTTTCCGTGAGGCACACCAGCACCTTGGACAACCCTGATCCTTCGTTACACTGCCCTGACAGCATGACCCACTAGAACCTGCACAAACTGTGAGCTCCTTGGAGGCAGGGGCGGGGTGGTATCTGCTTCAGTACCCACTGACCTAGCGCGGTGCCTGGCTCGTGGTAAGTTAACAATAAACACGTCATGAGCTAACTGAATCAAACTGCCGGGGGAACAAAGGGGGAAAGGGGGAAGGGGTTTATTTCCTCTAAATCTTTTTGAGGTATACACATTACCATTATAATGACACCTCTGAGAAAAACAGTTCTCAGGTGGCGACGATCATCATCATCATCAGCTTTCGAAAAGGGTAACTGTCTCTGAACGCGGCCGTGAACCACCATGGCCTGCAAATGGCAGGGGTGCTTCCGGGTAGGCAAGTGGCCACAGAACACTCAGCCCCACGCGGGCGCGGGCGGAGCCTCGGCCGCCAGCGGGATCAAACGGGTTAGACCCACGCATGCCACCCAGACCGAACGGGAGGCCTGGGACCTTCGGCCCCGCCCTACCCTGAACGTCACAGCTCAGACCACGCCCATCAGCGATACCTCACTTGACACTTTTGGAGTCTGGTGTCTGCACTCAAAAAGGTAAATGTTCACTGGCCCTCAGGTTTCCAAGCTGATCTCTTGGAAAATGAGGGCGTCTCACACGCCGCGAAGGGCACCTCCCAGCCGCCCCGCGCGTCCCTTTTTTTCTTGGTGCTTCTCTGGGATCGTTTTGGTGGCCCTAGTGCTCCTGCCACCCAAAACCTCCTGTAGGGGATGGGAGAGGGTGTGAGCTCTGCAGGCGAACTGGAGCGTTGGGGAGATGGCCGAGAGCAGCCGAGGTCGGGAAGAGGGAGATTTGTTGGTGGGTCCCACAAGAGGCAAGGGACTTGGTCGACCCTGGAGGTGCACCGTTGGGGTGAAGGCGTGGCTAGTGCTCCTCGGGGTTGTGCTGTACCCGGATCCAAGGGGAGTGGGACCCTGAAGTGCCAGCGGTGAAGGTTGCTTGGTGGTAGGTACTGAGCCTTGTGGGGCGCTGGGTGGGGGCCGGTGTTTGCAAGAGACCAAGAGCTGGAAGCAACCTAGGTGCCCATCAGTTAATGAATGGATCAAAAAACTGTGGTACATTTACACAATGGAATTCTATGCAGCAGAAAGAAAGAAGGAGCTCCTACCCTTTGCGACAGCATGGATGGAATTGGAGAGCATAATGCTAAGCGAAGTAAGCCAGGCAGTGAAAGACAAATACCATATGATCTCACCTTTAACAGGAACCTAATCAACAAAACAAAGAAACAAGCATAATATAAACAAAGACACTGAATTTGAGAACAGTCTGACAGTGACCAGAGTGGGAGGGGAGGGAATTTCAGGGGAAAGGGGGAACGGTTTAGAGCAACAAGTATAAAGGACACAGGGACAAAAACTATGGGGGGTGGAAATGGGAGGAAGGTGGGGAGGGCTGGAGTGGTGGGCTGGGGGTGGGGTAAAAGACAGAAAACTGTACAATATCAACAATTAAAAAATACTGATTAAAAAAATAATAAAATTATTAAAAAAAAAAAAGAAATAGCTTGCATGTTTCTGGACTGAGCCAAGCAGGATGGGAAGTGCAGACCCGGTGCTCAAGGTGTGCCCAGGTGCCTGGGGATGTTGCTAGAGCCGGTGCCGTGCCGATGGGGAGGCTCTGCACAGTCTTCCCGGGAGGGTGTGATGCCTTGGTGTTTAGGCCCTTCTGGGTTGGTCTGTGGGGAGCTCAAATCAGGTGTTAACGGGTGTGTGCTTTATACAAGTGTCCAGGCCAGCCGTACAGGGTGTGGGGCAAGGAAGCTCTCTGCTTGCTCTCCATGGAGGCTGGGGAGCACATGTTTTGCAGGGAAGCCTTGAATGAGAACTAGGTCTAGGTCCTGGGATTTAGAGGATTTTAGAAGAGCATGCAGTGCTTTTTGTACATAAAGTAAGAAGCTCTTTCTTGCTCAAAAATTGTATTGTTACTGGTTTGAGGCTGTTGCTTTAAAAACAAACAAACAAACAAGCAAACGTGGAATCATCTTCCTATTCCCATCCAATATAGACACTATCATATTTTATCCCCAAATGTCTTCTGGGCAATGTTCCCCCCCCTTTTTCATGAGATCAGGTTCTATTTGAGGTGAGGTCTGGAATAATCAAAAAACTACTTAGCCAAATTTAGTCAGAAATGAGTATCCTAAGAAATGATTGATAAGTAACAGTAATATGGTTTTCCTCTAAAGCTCATAAACAAAAGCTGAAGGCCATCCACTCAGTTTGATACATGTTTCATTAAATGGAATGAGTACTGCATGTGTGTGTGTATACTAAAAATCATGTGTATTGTATAAAATGTACACAATGAAAGGACAATTATTTTTAATACTTGGGTATTTTTCCTTCTGTCTTTATGTGTACTTGTGTGTCCGTGCCTCAATTATTTTAGGATCCTATTACATATACAGTTTGCATGCTGCATTCTTTCCTTAGCAGAATTCATTCAATAAATATTTGCCTTTTATGTGCCAGGTCCTGTGCTGGTTTAGGGGCCACACTGGTGAACAATAACAAACCATTCCTACTTTCACGATCCTTGTTTCACTATTTTTTCGGCATTCATGAACACACACACACACACACACACACACACACTGGAATATAAGCAGGGAATGTGTTTTGCCCACTGTTAGATCTAGGCACAGCAGGCAATCAACATTTGTCCCGGACCCTGGGCTTGTGGGGTCCACAGCATTGTAGTTGAAACAAAAGAAATTCACACAGACTACCAAATCCTGTGGAGAAAGAGAACCGGCAGCTTCTCTCTCTCAAGGGGAGTGAAAGCTTCCGCCCTTGCTTTGATGAGCTTTTATTGTCTTATTGGGCATATTAGCACAGGTTCACTTTAGGTGATTACCTTATACAGAAAACAAAGGAGAGGATGCCGGTAATCACATCACAGAAGAGGGATATTTGCAAATGAAAAGACAAAAGTGGTTGAACCGGTTACACTGGTCCTTGGAAGTTTTAGCATGGATTTTAGGAAGTTACTTTGCAGTAAATGTTTGCTGTAATTCAGGATGAGGGAGTTTTTAGCAAAAACAAGACTAAAAGCAGCCTAGGCACATTGCAGGCTTGATTTCCCACGGGAGAACCTATCCATGGGCGTGGGTCCTGTGCATCTCCAAGTGGAAGCTGGGCCCACACCACGCAGAACACTCTCCTAACAAACATTTGCTGAAATTTGTTGGAACTTGCAGACAGTAACCAAACCATAATACTGATATGTTATAACCCCAAACAGGTGCTCTGGAGGGATGGAGCACAATTTTTTGACAGCATTTAACAAATGACTGGTCAAGGGAACACTTTTCTGCTCATGAGACAGGCCAAACTCTTCTGCTTTGGGGCTTCTGCACTTGCTGTCTCTCAGTGTGGGAAGATTCTCCTGCCACCTCTTGCATAAGTAGTTGCTTCTTATCCTTCAGACACGTGATTTGAAACAGTCTCTCCCTCAGAGACTGTCTCTGAGGGGACTATCTCCAGAAGACACACACACTCCAGTTCCAATCCTCCCTTACTTGGAGTCACTCTTCCAAAACTGTCTTTTCCATCCTCTCTCCTCTGGAATACAGAGATGTTGTCTGTCTTGTCACACTTGTGGTTGCAAATGTCCAATTTTTTGCCTCAGTATCAACATATTTGTATTACTATTCAGTGTCAGAAAATGAAGTATAATGTTTAGCCGGGGCTCAGAGCCCAGGAACAAATCTCTCTTGCCTCCAAGGGAAAGGTTCTTTAAAGAGCCATGCTTAGGATGGCCTTTCGGTGGTGCCTGACAAGCTAAGACAAAGACAGCTGAGGGTTGGAGAGGCTCTGTCTTTTCCTGTTGATGTAGAGCCTGCAGGCTCATGTTGCTCCAGTCTTCTTGTTACTGATCATCGAAAAGTTTGTTTCTATGAGGGAGGGAAGGGAACAGTGGTGGTAAGAAAACTAGAGGAAATTTTTAAAGAAGAATAAAGTTTAGTATAGGCTTAACACTAGAGTTGAAGAACACTATGAATGCTGTTTGTAGAGGAAAACAGGTAAAATGTAGGGTGCACCATGGAAGGTAACAAAACTAGAAATGAAGGGGATGAAAACAAGGTTAAGTTTAAGCTTGAAAGTTAAAATCAGGATAAAATAAAACTTAGACAAAGTAAAAATGAGAAATCACTTTGCCGGGCAGGGAAAACATGAATAAAATAAACATTTCTCTCTTGAAGCAGCTCAGAAGATGGATTTGTAAGCAGACAGTGTTGTGTGTGAGAGGCTTGCATCTCAGAGTTAGTTGTCAAATGCTAGGAAGTTGCAGGAGGGAACATGTGTTGTATTTCCAGGAGCAATCTCACTCTTCCAGAAGGGGTCTTCTTTTTGGACAAAACTCACAATATACTGTTACATGTGTTCTCTAATACCTATTTTAATTTTTTTCCCCTTTCTTTCTAAGATCAACAAGTCTTTACACAGTAGTTTCTTAGTTTCCTTAGTTTGCGTATTACAATGTAAAGACACCAGTCCTTTGTCTATCAATTGCTAGGTTACCAGGATACTGGCAGATAGGCAACAAAAGAAATTAAATATCCAAATTCCTCTCCAGTGCATAGAGTTTTAAATGATTATTTTCAATATTGTATTCATTACAACATCTTCTTCACCATTGTTTTTTATTTGACAGCACTGGTACATTGAGTATCAATTTTTTTTTAATAGCTACTATGGGGGACATTCTGTGCTAGGTCTTATGGCTACATGGATGAGTGGAGTCAGCCTTTGTTAACTAATAAACTAAAAAATATCTGCTAGTGACCTGAGAGATCCATGCAGAAGATTGAGTTCAAGAATAGGGGACTGGTCACTGCCTCCTCAGGGGAAGGAGAAAATGCTTCCTAGAGGAGATGTTGAGTGGATTAAGTCCACAAGATGAGAGCTAAGCAGGGCGGGGAGGGTATGCAGAGCACAGGGAGCAGAGGAAGCAGTGGGAGCAGAGACCGAGGGATGTGATAGGTCTCAGGGCGTTCATGGACTACCGACCTATGCACTGTGGTAGCAGTAGAGCAAAGCAGGCAAGAGAAAGGCATAGAACTAGATCGAAGAGTGACTAATTGTAAAAAGGAACAGGGTAATTAGGAGTGAATCATTATCACCATAAACTTTAGACTGCGATGTCATTACTTGTCCTTTTAGGGTACCTGGAACACTTCTGTTTGACTTAGCACAATGCGAATCTAAAGTAGTGTTGCTTTAATTACTCCAGGCTTAGTAGAAGACCCTTTTTTGAGAACTAAATTGTAAACAGGGTGTGTTGGTGTAAGCATGAAAGTGTTCCACACAGGAAGCGGTGTTTGTAGTAGAACCAGGCTGCCTGGCTTGGCTCCTGGATCAGTTATGTACTAGGAATGTATTCTTGAGCAAGTTACTTCACCAGCCTATGCTTCAGCTTGCTCGTATTGAAGAGGAGGAAAGAGTACCCAACTCATGCCATAGTTATGAAGACTGAGTTAGTTAAAGCATTTGAAATAACGTTGGGCACAGGTAGTGCTCTGTGTTTGCTATTTCTAAAATTATTCATAACATCACTATTGTTGTAAGAATCAACTCCTGGAATCTTTCTTTGTTTTTACTTTTTTAAATTTTATTTTAATTGTTGCTCATGTACAGTTTTCCATCTTTTACTCCCATCTCAGCCCACCCCACAGCCCTCCCAACCTCCCTCCCATTTCCACCCCTCCTAGTTTTTGCCCATGTGTCCTTTATATTTGTTCCTGTAAACCCTTCCCCTTTTCCCCTGAAATTCCCTCCCCTCTCCCCTCTGGTCACTGTCAGCCTGTTCTCAATTTCAGTGTCTTTGGTTATATTTTGCTTGTTTGTTTGTTTGTTTTGTTGATTAGATTCCTGTTAATGGTGAGATCATATGGTATTTGTCTTTCACCACCTGGCTTATTTTGCTTAGCATAATGCTTTCCAGGTCCATCCATGCCATTGCAAAAGGTAGGAGATCCTTCTTTCTTTCTGCTGCATAGAATTCTATTGTGTAAATGTACCACAGTTTTTGATCCATTCATTTACTGATGGGCACCTAGGTTGCTTTCAACACTTGCCTATTGTAAATTGTGCTGCTATGAACATTGGGGTGCATAGGTTCTTTTGGATTGGTGTTTCAGGGTCCTTAGGATATAATCCTAGCAGTGGAATTGCTGGGACAAAAGGCAAATCCATTTTTAGTTTTCTGAGACAATTCCATACTGTTTTCCATAGTGGTTGTACCAGTCTGCAATCCCACCAACAGTGCACTAGGGTCCCCTTTTCTCTACAACCTCTCCAACACTTGTTTGTTGCTTTGTTTATGATGGCCATTCTGACCAGTGTGAAGTAGTATCTCATTGTGGTTTTAATTTGCTTCTCTCTGATAGCTAGCAATACTAAGCATCTTTTCATGTGTCTCTGGATCCTCTGTATGTCCTCCTTGGAGAAGTGTCTGTTCAAGTCCTTTGCCCATTTTTTAACTGGGTTGCTTGTCCTCTTAGAGTGAAGTCGTATAAGTTCTTTATATATTTTGGAGACTAAACCCTTGTCTGAGGTATCATTGGCAAATATGTTTTCTCATACAATTGGTTCTCTTCTTATTTTAATACTGTTTTCTTTAGCCATGCAGAAGCTTTTTATTTTGATGAGATCCCATTTGTTTATTCTTTCCTTTATGTCCCTTGCTTTAGAGAACATATCAGTAAAAATATTGCTGCATGAAATATCTGAGATTTTCCTGCCTATGTTATCCTCTAGGATTTTAATGGTGTCACAGCTTATATTTAAATCTTTTATCCACCTTGAATTTATTTTTGTGTATGGTGTAAGTTAGTGCTCTAGTTTCATTTTTTGCACGTAGCTGTCCAGTTCTCCCAACACCACTTGTTGAAGTGGCTATTTTTGCTCCGTTTTCTGTTGCTGCCCCCTTTGTCGAATATTAATTGACCATAGAGACTTGGATGTATTTCTGGGCTTTCTGTTCTGTTCCACTGGTCCATGTGCCTGTTTTTATGCCAGTACCAGGCTGTTTTGATTGCAGTAGCCTTGTAATACAGTTTGGTATCAGGTATTGTGATCCCTCCTGCTTTGTTCTTCTTTCTCAAAATTGCTGCAGCTATTCAGGGTCATTTATGGTTTCAAATAAATTTCTGAAATGTTTGTTCTATATGTGTGAAATGTGTCATTGGTGCTTCCATAGGTATTGCATTGAATCTATAAATTGCTTTGGGTAATATGGACATTTTGATAATATTAATTCTTCCAATCCATGAACATGGTATATGCTTCCATTTGTTTGTGTCTTCCTTGATTTCTTTCTTCAGTGTTGTGTAGTTTTCTGCATACAAGTCTTTTTTTTTTAAAGATAGAAACATTTTATTTATTTTTTTAAGATTTTATTTATTTATTTTTAGAGAGGGGAAGGGAGGGAGAAAGAGAGGGAGAGAAACATCAATGTGTGGTTGCCTCTCACGTGGCCCCCACTAGGGGCCTGGCCTGCAACCCAGGCATGTGCCCTGACTGGGAATCGAACCTGAGACCCTTTGGTTCACAGCCCACGCTCAATCCACTGAGCTACGCCAGCCAGGGCTGCATACAAGTCTTTTACCTCCTTGGTTAGGTTTATTCCTAGGTATTTTATTTTTCTTTTTGCTATATCGAATGGGATTTTTTTCTTGATTTCTGCTTCTGCTGTTTCATTGTTGGTATACAAAAATGCCTTTGATTTCTGGATATTGACTTTGTATCTGGCTGTTTGGCCAAACTCATTTATTAGGTTGAGCAGCTTTTTGGCCGAATCTATAGGATTTTCTGTGGATACTATCATGTTATCTGCAAACAATGATAGTTTTGTTTCCTCCTTTCCAATTTGGATGCCTTTTATTTCCTTTTCTTGTCTGATTGCTGTGGCTAGGACTTCCAATACTATGTTGAATGGAAGTGGTGAAAGTGGACAACCTTGTCTTGTTCCTGATCTTAATAGGAAAGATTTTAGTTTTTGCCCATTGAGTATGATGTTGGCTGTAGGTCTCTCATATATGGCCTTTATTATGTTGAGGAATACTCCCCCTATTCCCACTTTGCTGAGTGTTTTTATCATAAATGGGTGTTGTACCTTATCAAAAGCTTTTTCCGCATCTATTGATATGATCATGTGATTTTTGTCTTTGCTTTTGTTAATGTGATGTATTACATTTACTGATTTGTGAATGCTGAACTATCCTTGCATCCCTGGGATGAATCCCACTTGGTCATGGTGTATAATCTTTTTAATATATTGTTGGATGCAGCTTGCCAATATTTTGTAGAGGATTTTAGCATCTATGTTCATCAGAGATATTGGCCTGAAGTTTTCTTTCTTTGTTGTGTTTTTATCTGGTTTTGGGATGAGGATGATGCTGGCTTCCTAAAAAGAGTTTGGGAGTCTTCCATCATTTTGGATTTTTTCGAATAGTCTGTGAAGGATAAGGGTTAGCTCTTCTTTAAATGCTTTGTAGAATTCTCCTGTGAAGCCATTTGGTCCAGGGCTTTTGTGTGTTGGGAGTTTTTTGATTACTGCTTCAATTTCATCTGCTGTTATTGGTCTGTTCAGGCTTTCTGCTTCTTCTTCATTGAGTTTTGGGAGATTGTATTTTTCTAGAAATTTGTCCATTTCACCTAGGTTTTCAAATTTCTTGGCATATAGTTCTTCATAGTAATTTCTTACAATCCTTTGTATTTCTGTGGTGTCCATTGTAATCTCTCCTCTTTCATTTCTGATTGTGTTTATTTGAGTTCTCTCTCTTTTTTTCTTGATGAACCTGCTTAAAGGCTTGTCTATTTTGTTTATCTTTTCAAAGAACCAGCTCCTGGATTCATTGATCCTTAGAATTGTGCTTTTAATCTCTATGTCATTTAATTCTGCTCTGATCTTGGTTATTTACTTCCTTCTACTTGCTCTGGGCTGTCTTTGTTGTTGTTCCTTGAGTTCTTACAGGCATAGGGTTAAGTCATTTGTTTGAAATGTTTCTATCTTCTTTAGGTAGGCCTGTATTGCTATGAACTTCCCTCTCAGGACTGCCTTCACTATGTTCCATAAGTTTTGGGTCGTTGTGAGTTCATTTTCATTTGTTTCCAGAAACTTTTTGATTTCCTCCCTAACTTCATTCTTTACCCATTCATTGTTTAATAGCATGCTATTCAATCTCCACGAATTTGAATGTTTTTAATTTTTCCCCCTGAGGTTGGTATCTAGTTCCAGACCCTTGTGGTCTGAGAAAATGCTTGATATGATTTCAATTTTCTTGAATTTTGGAGAGCTTGTTTTGTGTCCTATCATATGGTCTATCTTTGAAAATGTTCCATGTGCATTTGAAAAGAATGTGTATTTAATTTCTTTGGGATGAAGTGCTCTCTATATATCAGTTAAATTCAATTCATCTAGAGTATTGTTCAATGCCAAAATTTCTTTGTTGATATTTATTTGGAAGATCTGTCCATTTTTGACAGCAGGGTGTTAAAATCCCCTACTATAATTATGTTGCTGTCAATATCTTTCTTGAAGTCCTCTAAGATATTCTTGATGTATTTAGGTGCTCCTCCGTTGGGTGCATATATATTTAGTTTATGTTTTCTTCGTGGATTCTTCCCTTGAGTAGTATGAAGTGACATTCTGGGTCTCTCTTTATGGCTCTTTTTTTAAAGTCTATTTTGTCTGATATGAGTATTGCTACCCCAGCTTTTTTTTTTCCTGTCCATTTGCTTGGAAGATTTGTTTCCAGCCCTTCACTTTGAGTCTGTGTAGATCTTTTGTCCCGAGGTGGGTATCTTGTAGGCAGAATATGTGTGGGTCATGCTTTCTTATCCATTCAGCTATTCTATGTCTTTTGATCGGAGCATTCAATCTATTTACGTTTAAAGTTATTTTTGATAGGTACTGATTCATTGCCATTTTTGTACCTGTGTGCCTCTCTTTCTCTCTCTCTCTTTTCCTTCCTTTCCTTAAAGCAGTCCCTTTAGTATCTCTTGCAGAACTGGTTTGGTAGAGGTGTATTCTTTTAGACTTCTTTTGTCTGGGAAGCTCCTTATTTGGCCCTTCTATTTTGATTGAGAGCCTTGCTGGGTAAAGTAGTCTTGGTTGCAGGCCTCTGGTTCTCATTACTTGGAATATTTCTTGCCATTGTCTTCTGACTTGGAGCGTTTCCATTGAGAAGTCAGCTGCTAACTTTATCAGGGCTCCCTTGTATGTTACTTCCTTTTTCTCCCTTGCTGCCTTTAAGATTCTCTCCTTGTCTTGGAATTTGCCATTTTAATTATGATGTGTCTTGAAGTGGGTCTCTTTGGTTTCCTCTTGATTGGGACTCTTTGTGTTTCCTGGATTTGTATGACTTTTTCTCTCATTAAATTAGGGAAGTTTTCCATCATTACTTTTCCAAATGGGTTTTCTATCCCTTGCTCTTCTTCTTCTCCTTCTGGTATCTCTATTATATGGATATTACTACATTTCAGATTGTCTTGCATTTCTCTTAATCCTTCTTCATTCTTTCTGAGCCCCTTTTCCTTTTCTTGCTCTTTCTGGGTGTTTTTTCTACTTTGTTCTCCAACTTGCTGATCCAATCCTCTGCTTCATCGATTCTGCTTTTCATTCCTTCTACTGTGTTCTTCAGTTTAGAAATTGTATTTTTCATTTTCTCTTGGCCCTTTTTGATAGTTTCTATTTCCTTTTTTATGTTGATATAGTTTGCAGTGAGTTCATCGTAGTTTCCCTGTAGTTTCTGGTAGGTCATTGAGAGCCCATGGAGCTTCCTGACAACCATTTCTTTTGCCTTATATATTCATTTTTAAGAACTCATAAGCTTGATACATATTTGACTATGGAACTTTTACATGGAAAATCAATACTTTAAAATCAAGTGATGAAATAATGGCATTGTTTTACATTTTTCAAATGTCATCAAGTTCTGACTTAGAGAAGACTCCTGGATTCAGTGCGTTGCATTAGCAAACAATTTGCAGGCATTGTAAATTTCACTGTACACTCTTAAGGATGAAAGTGATAAAAGGCAGTGATATCTGGGTCTACCTGTGAACCACTGATTTACACATGGATATATTTATAAACTGTGAAGCCTTTCTCAATGACCACTGAGTTTTATTTTTAATTACCAGCAAATTTTCTCATTAAATTGTCATCCTCTCTAATGATGAGACCAAAACATGGAATGGCCTTGAAGATAATATAGCTATTTCACATAGGTATCTTCTATTGGTATGAAGAAAACTACTTTTATTCTAAAAGTACAGTTCTACATTAGTGTTTTGAATTGGTATAATACATTCTCTCATAGAAACTTTCTTCTTAATGGATATTGGATTCACAACTAGATTGTAGAAATTCATATGTTAATAAATGTATTGAAGGTAGTTAACAGGATGTGACTAATACTGTCTTCATCTTTAAACTTTTTTTTTTTTTTGCCTTCCATGTCTTTTTTTTCTATTTTTAAATATTATATGTCAACCTCCTGGAAAAATATCAAATGGGAAATATATGAATAGCTACAAGGACACATTGAATATAATGAAGTAGTAACTTATAGTTGTAATCCCTCAAATGGACCACATGAATATTCACTTGTTGGAGAGAGCAGGCTTACTTGTTTTGTGCATAATATATGGAGCAGTGACCCTCCTGAGTGTAAAGGTAATATTTCCATTTCTTTCTTTCTTCATTTGTAAATAGTATGGAGACACTTTCAAAATACTGTTGCCAAAAAGTAAACAAAACAGTCATATGAGCTTGTTCCTCCTGTTAAATTAGTTTTTAAATTAATTTACCATAGGGGAAATAGAATAAAAAATAGTTCTAGTTAAAGAGTTCCCCACTCCTCACCCCACATGTTCTTGGTACTTCACTATATACATTGTGAATTACTATGTATATGCATGAATTAAGGTTTTGTTTTGTTTTGTTTTGTTTTTTGCTTCAGAGCATTACAAAACACACAGTGGCTTAAAAATAAAATGTTATAATACAGGACATATAAGAGTTCTGGGCAAAGGAAATGCTAAAACATAAAAGACTAAATCTCTCACCAACAACAGTGATAAACTCTGGATAAAACATATAGGCATACCTTGTTTAATTGCACTTTGCTATTTTGCACTTCATAGATGTTGCAATTTTTACAAATGGAAGATAAGACCCCTATCAGCAAAACTATTATGACTCACTTTATTATGATACTCCCTTTGTTACTGTGGTCTGGAACAAATCTGCAACATCTCCAAGGTATGCCTATATGTAAAAAGCAATGTTTAAGGCATTGGAGTGTGACCAAAACCAGGGAGACAACTAGACTGTATTTGACTCTTGAAAGAAAGAAACCACTGTATAACAGCAAAGTTTCTCTTTTCAAGTGTATATAGAACAAACTCTAATAACATATTTTAGGCAATAAGGTAATTTTTCAATTTCCAAAAATTGAATTCATTTACTGTATAATAAATATTTATCATAATGGGATGAATGCAGAATAAAAACAAACATAGTATCTGTAAAATCCCCAAATATTTGAAAATTGTGAAAGGCAATACTAACTCACCAATGAATAAAAGAACAAGTCATAAAAAAATTAAAAAGTGTTTTGGATTGAATAAAAATGAAATATAATATGTCAATATATCAAAATTTCTGGGACAAAGCAAAAGTATTGCTTAAGAGGGATATTTATAGCATAAAATACCTACATTAGAAAAAGAGAAAGGTCTCAGATCAATAATATATGCTTCTATCTTGAGAACTGAAAAAAAGAGCAATTTAAATCAAGAACCAAAAAATGATAAAACTAGAAATCAATGAAATTCAAAAAAGAAAAAATATAATCAATAAAATAAATACATGGCTTTTGGGGAAGATCAATAAAATAGATAAACCTATATCCAGTTTGATAAGATAAAAAAGATACAAATGACCAATATCAAGAATGAAGAAGAGGACATTACTAAATATTCTATACACATTTAAAGTATAATAGGGGAATAACAGATTTTTATGCCTATAACTTTGACAAATTACACTTCTGACAAAGAGAACTACAGGTTCCTTGTCCTCACTGGGGAATTCTACCAAATATTTCTGTATAATAGCAGCTCTATACGAACTCTTCAAGAAAAATAGAAAGATGGCATTGCCTTGATATCAAAACCAGGGAAATTACAAACAGTATCCATTATTAACATAGAATCAAAACTTCTTAACAAAATATTAACAGATTAAATACTGTCATATGAATGCAATGTTGATTTAAATTTAAAAATTAATCAGTATAATTTGCTATATAAAAAGAGTATAAAAGAAGGAAAAACACATGATCATCTTAATAGCTGTAAAAAAACATTTGATAGAATTTATCATCTTTTCATGGTAAAACGTAGCAAATTAGGAATTGAAGTGACCTATCTGAACCTGCCAAAAATTACCTACATTACTTGAATCTCACAGCTAACATTATACTTAATGTTAATAAAGTAATTTATTTCCCCCTAAAGTTGAAATTATATAGGATGTCTACTCTCACCACTGTATTCAGTATTGTATTGAAAGTCATAGCCAGCACAATAAGACAAGATATGGAAAAAGACATACGTATTGAAAAGGAAGAAATAAAATAGGCCTTATTCATTTATGGTATGATTGTTTGGAAAACATGAAAGACTGAAGCTTTAGACAAGAACTTAATGTGCAGTAGTCAATTCTATGTCTATTTACTGGTAATGATGTATTAGCAATTCAAAGTTTTAAAGTACTATTTACAACAGCTCCAAACTGCCCAAACTATTTGCAAATAAACTAACAACATATGTGCAAGATTTGAGTGGTAAAACCAACTGAACATTTAAAAGACATTAAATAAGACATTAATTAATAGAGAAAAATTCTCTATTTTTTATAGATTGAAAAGATTGTTCATAGATTGAAAGACTTAATATAATAAAGATGCCAATTCCCTGTAACTGATCTATAAACTGAGAACTATCTCAATAAAAAATGCCAAGACAAATTTTATAGTATTTGAAAACTAAAATTAAATGGGAAGATACTCAAAACAATTTTGAAAAAAATTAGAAGACTGTTGCGGACTGTTCAGCCTAGTTTCAGGAGTTGCAACCCTCACTCCATGGTGGGCTGTGTAAGAGCCAAGGGACCCATTTCATCTGGTTCTGTTCTGTCAAGAGGACATGAGCTACTAAGGAGACAAAGCTTAGCTCCCTGGCAGGAGCACTGCTTCTACCTCATCCATCTCTGGCCCCAGTGCTTGGTGGGTTAGTCAATGATGGGTAAGACTCCTCATGGAAGGGGCAACCTAAGCCATGACCATTTGGGAGGCCCTCATGGAAGGACTCAGGGGGCTGCAGCAAAGAGGGGGTGATGGACCCTCACCCCCCAGCTATTCTGACATAGCCCGAGTCCCCATTTCTGTTTGGGAGATGTCTTCTGCAGATATTAACAACCATACCTAAAACAAAAGCAAACAACTAGAACAGGAATGGAACCACAGAAATGGAGATCATATGGAGGGTTAGCAACAGGGGAGTGGGAGAAGGAAAGAGGGGGAAAAGCTACGGAGAATAAGTAGCATAGATGGTGGGTAGAAAATAGACAGGGGGAAGACAAGAATAGTGTGGGAAATGTAGAAGCTAAAGAACTTATGACACATGGACATGAACTAAAGGGGGAGAATGTGGGTGGGAGGGGGTGTGCAGGGTGGAGGGGAATGATGGGGGAGAAATGGAACAACTGTAATAGTATAATCAATAAAATATATTTTAAAAAAAGAAGGAACTCTTGTGCACTGTTGCTGGCAGTACAGATTGGTGCAGCCACTGTGGAAAACTGTATAGCGGTTCCTCAGAAATTTAAAAATAGAATTACCTTATTATCCCAAAATTCCATTTCTGGATATTTATCCAAGGATATCTAAAATAACTAATTAGAAAGAATATATGTATCCCTGTGTTCATTGCAGATTTATTTACAATATGCAAGATATGAAAGGAATCTAAATGCCCAGTGATAGACAATTGGGTAAAAAATATGTAGTTCATATATATAACAGAATATTACTCAGCCATAATAAAATAAATAAAATCTTACCATTTGTAACAACATGGATGGACCTAAAGGGTATTATGCTAAGTGAAATAAGTCTGACAAAGAAAGACAAATACCATATTATTTCACTTTTGAACAAACTAAACAGAAACGGACTCAGATACAAAGAACAAACTGATGTTTCCCAGAGGGGAGGCAGGGTTGGGGGACTGGGTGAAGAAGGTGAAGGGATTAAGAAGTAAAGAAGTTACAGAGATGTAAAGTACAGCCTAGGGAATACAATCAATAACATTTTAATAACTACAGTTGGTAACAGGTGGGTACTAGACTTATTGGGGGATCACTTCTTAAATTATATAAATGTCTAACCATTTGCTGTACCCCTGAAACTTATATAAAATAATATTGAATGTCAACTCTAATTGAAAAAAATAAAAATAAAAAAGATGAGAGATAATCTCAATATGGTGGAAAAACTGTCTTCCTGATTTCGGTGCTGCTATCTCTGGCTTCCCTTTGGTTGCAGCAGAAGGAAGAGACAAAAGGAATACAGCAACCTACCTCTTTCTGCAGTTTTACTTTCTGTGGTTTGAGTTACCAGCAACCCCAGTCTAGAAATATTAAATTGGAAATTCTAGAAATAAACAATTCATAAGATTAATATTACATGCCTATCTGAGTTGCATGATAAAATCTCACACTGTCCCACTTCCTCCCACCTGGCATATGAATCACCACCTTGTCTGGTGTATCCACCTTACTTCATCTCATCACACAGGCATTGTATCATCTCACAACAAGGAAGAATACAGCACAATAAGATATTTAGACAACAATGGACAATATTCACACAACTATTATTAGAGGACAATATTATAATTGTTCTATCATATTATTAATTATTCTTATTAATCTCTTAGTGTAACTAATGGATAAATTAACTGTAGGTTCCAGGAATCCACTGGGGTCTTGGAATGAATCTCCCACAGGTTGAGGGGGGGGAACTAGTATCGAGGGAAAAGCATTATTGTAGAGAGATTTTACTTAGGGCGTTAACTGGGCTCTGCTTAGGCAAGCAAAATCAGTTCTGAGGCCTGAAGTTTCCTGTTATTTAATGAGGGCTGTAGAGGCAGCGGGAGGAGCAAGATGGTCAGGTTTCATTTGGGTTTCATTTTTGGTCGGAGACCATGAAGGCATCAATATGGCCAGGGGTGTATGTATTTCTATCAGATTTTTTTTTTTAATTTTTGAAAGCAAGTACAGAGTACTTAAATGATTTTAGCAAGTGTAGAGCAGCTGCATGCCATACTTGATTCATAGCAGAAAACTATTTCACTTTCCTGAAACTCAACTGGAACTTTGAGGTATTTTCTGAATACAGCCTATGATACCACATAATGTCATATATTGTAAAGGTATAGCACAACAGCCTAATAATTATTACATTAAACTATAGAAAAACTAAATCAAGGTGCTGTTTTCTGGATCTGGTAATGTTTGAGCATCTCCATAAGAAAAAAATTCAGTGTTCTGAGTAGGGGAACAAAATTTGCTTATTAAAAAGTGTGATATTAAACTCAATTATTACAGTGTATAAAGTTTGTAATCAAATGATTGACAAACCAAATTTTATACTCTGCATATAATTGAAAGCATGTTTCATGGTGAATGTCAGTTGAAAGAAATACTTCAAATTAGTTGAATGGATTAAACCATCCAATTAACATTTCTTTTTCAATACACAACACTAGATGTGAGTTATATTAAGAATCTTCCTTCTTTTTATGCTTTCAAGATAATTACTGTGATTGAATGCATAAAACAAAGAGTATTTGTATAATTGATCATGGGCATGCTGTTACTATACTTGATTTCTTTCTTGGTGGTTCCAGGAAATTCTAGAACGACGTTATGCTTTTGTAACTGAATGAATTATATAGAACTTCTAGGTCATGTTTATTTTCTTCTTGTAAGTAAAAATGTCTGCTTCAGGATATTCAGAAAATGTAATATTATTAATAAAACTCACTTCTATACTAATCCTCTCTTTAAATAGTGCTTTTAATTAGTTGGGCTTTTAGTTTGCTTTTTGCTTTTGTTTTGTCTTGGGCAGTTTAATGAGGAACATTCAGACACCAAAGTCAGCATAGTGGAAGTGTTTAAAACATTTTGCCAATATTTTCAGGACATGATAGAAATGAAATACAGACAGAATTTTAGAATTTAGAATATGAGATGAAAGAGGAGTAACATTTAACTTGTTTCATTTCTCTTAATTGATCTCTTAATTTGAAATAAGACCAAGATTTAGGGAGTAAGAAAGGAAAGGTTTCTAAGTGATCAAAATACATCTACTTTCTCCTTAGGCCCTTAACCTTATAGGAGACACCTGTGCATTTGTTTTTTAAATCCCCATCTGAGGATATGTTCATTGATTCTAAGGAGAGAAAGAGTGAAACATAGATGTGAGAGAGAAACAATGATTGGTTGCCTCTTGTATATGCCCCAACAGGGATGTAACCCTCAACCTTTTGGTGTACAGGACCATACTCCAAACAACTGTGCCACCCAGCCAGGGTGGCCTGTGCATTCTTTTAGCCCTTAGGACTTTACTTGATGTGTCTCCATCACATTATTTTGCAAAACTATTGTAACATATTTGTCAAGTTTTGTACCCCATGGATAACTTTAAAAAGAAAGAGGAGTTGCACCATGGCTGGCATCACTCAGTGGATTGAGTGCCAGCCTGCAAACCAAAGGGTCTCAGGTTAGATTACCAATCAGGGCACATGCCTGGGTTGCAGGCCATGTCCCCAGTAGGGGGCAGAGGAGCGGTAACTACACATTGATGTTTCTCTACCTGTTTCTCCCTTCCCCTTTAAAAATAAATGAATATTTTTTTAAAAAAGGAGTTGCTAAAATAGAAATGACACTATTTTAGGTAGGAAAAAACTATGCAAAAATCCAGAAGTAAAAAATACTACCAAATAGCAATATAGTAGCTTTATTGTAGGGTTGTATCAAATACACAAACCAGCCAGCCACCTCGGAACTTCTGAGGGAATGTATGATCCACTGATCAGGGAGGGAAGATTACATTTAAAATAATGTCTAAGAAAACAACAGTTTTTCCTGTAAAAATAATAAAAGCATTAAAATTTGATATTTAAGTGACATGTTTTTACTTATAAAATGCTTAGTTCTCTTATATATCTTATCCCACACTTGATGCTAACAAGTCAATGCCCATAGTAGCCCTCTATTTGGGATGCGGTAAAGGGGGAGAGAATTTATTCAGTGAAAACAGCTTAATTGTGAATCAGTCAGCTGTGGAATATCTAAGACATACAGCTTCTCAGTCGAGGGAGGTGGCTTAGGCAAAGAGGCTCAGGTGGTATGGCTCCTATGTCACAGCCCCAGCTCCAGTGTTAGAACTGCAGGTCCAGTCTTGCAGCTCCATCTGTAGAGTTCTGACCAGGTAAACAACACCCATGGAAACTGAAAGTGCACTCCACCAGGCAGAGGGGAAGCAGACTCATATAGGGAGAAGTTCCAGCCCTAGTACCTGATTGGTCCATTCTGATGCAAATAAAGACTCCAAATCTACATGGTTTGAGTGGTCCATAAAGCTCCTGATTGGTTGATAAAGATGCAAATGGTGACATAGTTGCATAGTCTTGACTGAGTGGGACAGGTCTTCAGCCCATTGGTCAAATTTTTATCCTGTTATGACAGTTGACTCAGGGGGGCGAGAACATCATGCCACAGGTTTGAAGCTCAGTCTGCAGCTTTTCCCTCATACACAGTTTGCCTGAAGGACCTCTATAAACAGTCAGTGCTAGACTCTGGTTTTGAATTTGAGCCCAATTAAACACAAGGAGTACTTCTTGGCAGGCAAATTTTATCTCAGGATTGACATATGAAACATGAAGTCTTATACTTTGAATACTTTAGTTGATATTTTAGTCATATGTTGATATATGAAATCCACAATGCTTACATAATAATAAACTGTTATCACAGTATTTCTTGAACAACAGCTACATACAGTACAGGAGAAAAAGACAACATATGATCCCTGACTTCTAGGAACTTGCCTTCTTAGAGAACACTGAGCCTGAAGTGATAAGATTTCATGAGATTATGTTTCAAACTGTGGAAGAGTAATCTGACCTATATACTATAGAAGTCTTCTCAGGGGAGTTGTGAGTGAGATGAATTCAGAAAAACATGGTGAAGAATCCATATCTGTGAATACATTTTTTCATCCGAAACATTGCTATCTCTTCAGCTTACTGTTAAATGAATATTCATCTTATTCTCCAAAAAAATTAAAAGCTAATAAAATGTTATTTAAAACAAGCATGGCACATTGCCCACTACTACTACCAGTTGGGTAGAAGAATGAAACAATAATTTAAAATCTTTCAAAAAATCTTTCCATTTATTCTGTTCTGTGTACCTAGCTCCAGACCATGGTCCCTGGCAGATGACAAAGTTAAAATATTTTACTTTCATGTTCTTATTGTCCTGTGCCCAGATGCCTGTGGTGATCCACCAAGATTTGAATCTATGACACTCAAGGATGATCCTGGACCATTTATAGTCCTGGGCACAAAGTAGAATACAAGTGTTGCCTAGGGTACAAGCCTCTTGATCCTCTTCTTCCCATCTCCGTTATTTGTCAGCCTGGTAACACACGGACACTTCTCCAGGAGGCTCGTATAAGTAAGTGCACAAAACTTTTTATCCCTTGGATATTTCACACATTATAGACTGTGCATTTCAGTACTGTAGTCACAGTTATCCCATGGGAAAGTATATTTTAGGTAGCAATATTTTTGAAAATTTTCCAAGAATCATTTCCTTGACAATTGGTTGTCAGGGGAAGTGTGAATCTTGAGTTAGGGCTTTTGATAGTTAAAGGAAAAAAATATTTCCATAAATTCAAAAGGGCAGTGTCAAACTTTTATTTTGATTCAAATCTGTATTGAAATTGGTATAAAACAACACATTTGAAAATTTTCTTTTAGGAAAATCATGTCCACAGCTAGGAGAACTTCAAAATGGCGAAATATCCTACATACACAAACCTTTTCAAATTGGTTCACAGGCTCACTATGTTTGTAATGAGGCGTAAATATGCTGATCATTAGAGGAGTAATGCAAATGTTTCTAATTTTATTTTTGTTTTTTTTTATTTTATGCATTCCCATAATGTTGATTTCTTCTTTCTATGTGACAAGTTGTACTTATGCTAATGTGCTCTTTGGATTTTTATGGAGCCTGAAAAGATATATAATAAATAGAAAGAAATTTAATCTGAGGGAAAACAAAATTGTATAATACTATATATAATAATAAGCCTATTGTTAGCATTAAAAATATAGTGATCATGGTGACTTTATCCTTAGCAACAAAGTGTACCCTATTAAAAATGGCCAACACTCTGAGTTGAAGAAAGGCTTATAGAAATGGGAGGTGGGATTGCCAACCAAAGGTAATCTAACCTTGAGATAACTCTGTCAGGTGTCACCAGATGAAAACTGACCTGATTAGCCTGGACCATAATGTTGATGAAGTCTCTTCATTGAAACACCTTATTTTTAAGACTGCTGCAAAGGAGTGAAGGTCTCAGAAAGAACTAATGAGCACATAATAGTAGCCTTTGTTCTATAGGGCTCTTTTAATAGTATGTGTTCAGAACATTAAAATTTTATTTAAAATGTATGTTTAGAGCAGGGGTGTCAAACTCATTTTCACTGGGGGTCATATCAGCCTCATCACTGCTTTCAAAGGGACAAATGTAATTTTAGGACTGAATAAATGTAACTACTTCTTAACAAGGGGCAAGAAGCTCTGATTCAGCCCTTCGAAGGCAACTGGAAGGCTGATGTGGCCCCCAGTGAAAATGAGTCTGACACCATCTAAAGTTTAGAGGGTAAATGTAATACACTATAAAAATGCAACTGATGTTTTATATTGACTTTGTATCCTGTTACTTTACTGAATTTATTTATTAGTTCTAACATTGTGTGTGGGGGGGGGTGTTGTCTTCAGGATTTTCTATATATAAGATGTTATTGTCTGCATACAGTGAAAATTTTAGTTCTCCCTAACCAATTTGGATGTCATTTTATCCTTGTGTAATTGCACTAGCTAGAGCTTCCAGTACTATGTTGAATAGAAGTGGTAAAAATGAGCATCCTTGTATTGTTCCTGAACTTAGAGGAAAAGTTTTTAGCTTTTTACCACTGAGTATGATGTTTGCTGTGGGTTTTTCATGCATAGCATTTATCATCTTAAGGTAGTTTCCTTCTATTCTTGTTTGAGTATTTTTATTATGCAAAAACATTGAATTTTGTCAAATAGTTTTTCTACATCAATTGAGATGATCATGTGGGGTTTTTTCCTCATTCTGTTGATATGGAAAATTACACTGATTATTTCCATATGTTCAGTTATCCTTTTCCAGAAATAAATCTCACTTGATCATGGTGCATATTCCTGCTGAATTCTGTTTGCAAGTATTTTGTTATGGATTTTTACATGAAAATTCATAAGGGACATTGGTCTGTAGCTTTCATTTCTTGTAGTGTTTTTGTCTGGTTTTGTTGTCATGGTCAAGCTGGTCTCATAGAATGAGTTTAGAAGATGTCCCTCCTCTTCAAATTTTTGAAAAAGTTTGAGCAGAATTGGAATAAGTTTTTCTTTAAATGTTTGGTAGAAATCACCGGTAAAACTGTCTGGTCCAGGGCTTTTCTTTATTGGGAGATGTTTGATTACTAACTCAATCTCCTTACTATTTATAGTTCTACACAGTTATCCATTTTTTTCTGATTTAATCTTAGTCAGTTTTGTGTTTGCAGGAATTTTTTTTAAAACCAACTGTAGTTTGACTGATTTTCTCTATTGTTGTTTCCATGTTTTGCTTTCTCTGATCTAAACTTTATTATTTACTTTCTTCTGCTAGCTTTGAATTTAATCTTTCTAATTCCTTAAGTTGGGAAGTTAAGTTGTTGATTTCATATATCTCATTTTTATTGTAAGCTTTTGTAGCTATAAATTTTCCCCTTGGCACTGCTTTTGCTGTAACCCATAAGTTGTGGAAAGTTATGTTTTCATTTTCATTCATCTCAAAATATTTTCCAATTTTCTTGGGATATCTCCTTTGAACTATTTATTGTTTAAAAGTATGTTGTTTAATTTCACAATGTTGTGAATTGTTCAGTTTTTCTTTTGATGTGGATTTCTAACTTTGACAATAGAAAGATTCTAAGATGTCTGAAATTAAATTACAGAAGGCTGAATGGTTGGAAGAAGAGACAAGGAGTTGATCAGTTAACAGAGCCAGGGGTAGAAAACCAAGGAGAAGAACTGCTCACTTTGCTAAAAGTATGTTGAAATATGGAAACAACTTCCAGACCTATTGCAGCTCTTCTCTAAAAAGTTAAAGCTGACCAGCATATCATTACATCCTGCTTACACAAGCACTTTTCAAACTGTCACCCACTACAAATTAAGAAGTTGTAGACACTCCTTCTTTATTGACCATACATCTATCCCAGAACTAGCCCCAGTTCACCTTACCTGCTCTCCTAGCCTATAGCCATCTTCAATTTTTAAAAGCAATGTGCCTCTCTCTTCTCTAAACTATGAAAGAGCCCCTTCAGTCCCAGTATGGTGGCCATGTCTGCATTCTCCATCTGTCCCTGCTGCTGGTGATTTAGACTGCACACCCCAGGACCTGGTTCTTTTCCTGCCTAGGATATGGCTCAATAAACCATTTCTTTCAGAAAAGATTCTAGCTGTGAAGAATTTCAACAACTTCATTCTGTTATGGTCAGGAGGCCCCTCTGCTCCTGGGAGGCCCCAGGAGCAAAAAGGATACAGTGGAGGGACCTCTTTTGACTGTCCTTTTGGGACCTTTTGGACCATTTGTTGGTGTGTTTGCATTTCTTCCTAAAACAGTTGAGAACACTGGGGTGCAGGCAAGCCTAACACTTGGAGCACATCGTCTTGAGGCCATTATATTTCTGGAGGTGCTGGTGGAAGAAAATCTCACTAATTCCACTCTACAGCTAACTCCAAGGACTAGCCACCAGTTTTGCTATTTCAAACTTTTTGCCTCGTCAATCTTCTCTCAGGTCTTTTTCAGGGATATTTTGTATTAATTTATATTTCCTTTGAATGGGCCATACTCTCCTGTGTCTTTGTATGCCTTGTGCTTTATTTTGAACTGGACATTGCAGTCTAATAATGAATTAACTCTGGGAACGGATTCTCATGCATCATAGAAATGTTGTTTTGGGGGTTTTACTTTTTGTACACTGTCTCTGTGCTGATAATATGCCTGTCATATAAACTGAAGGTCTTCTCAGTTCTTTTCTGAGCCTTTCCCTGAGCATGCACAGTTATTCTCTAATTGTTCCCACACATGCAGCTGTTTTTAAATGTCCCCATTTTTAATGGCTGCCTCCTGAAAGGGGAAATAGTGAAAAATGAAGGAGGGAGCAATGATCTTTAAATCCTCTGGAAGTCACTTCAGTCAGTGGATTAGAAGATGAGGCTTGCACGTTAGGGGAGGTGTAGCAAAAATGGCTGCCTGCCTCTCCGTTTCTCTGTGAGCAGAAATAGTGGTCAGTGGTAAGATACTTGCAGTACACAGTCATTTTTCCTCACCCTGGTCCTGTGCAGGCTGTTTATAAGCTGCTGCAGGAACACAGGCACAGCTCCCTGCTGTGGGAGTGGGATGGGTAGTTACCACTGTGCTGAGAGCTGAAAGTGACCAATGTTAATGCAATCTGCCTGTCCAAGTTTTGTTCATGGAAGTTGCAAGCCTTCAACAGACTCTAGAGTTCCAATGTAGTTAAGTGGATTATAGCAGTGAAATTATTGTCTAGCTAGGGAAACAATTCTTGATGCTTTACACCCTGCCATAATCCCAGAGTTCTCTTCTAATACATTATACTGATAGAATCAATGTGTAATCCTCAGGGGACAAGTCACCTGGGAGCACTTACAGGCTGTTTCAGTGTCCATTTTTAAATTTGAGCAAGTGAAAGTATCCAGTCAATAACTAGAAAGAGCCTGCTAGGCACCTTGAGGAGTACCAAAAAGTAAAGGTACATAGACTCTTCTCAAAGAAGTAGTAGCTTTACTGAGAAGCCCATTATATGCAGAGAGGTGTCAGAGGAAAATTGTGAATGAAAACTATCAAAGAAATAGACTTATTCATAATTATTATAAAGAGTCCAGAAGGAGGTGATAGTGCTATGAATTTAAATCATCAGAGATTTCATCAAGTAGGAATATTTATGAGCTACTCCTAGAAAGATTTTGCTCTAAAGAATATTCTTAACACCAAAAACTTACCTAGCATTCACTGTATTCCAGATGCAAACTCATCTATTACTTGAAACAACCTCACAAGATATATCCTATTATTCTTTTTATAAATTCAGAAACTGAAAAGAGAAACATCAAGGGACTTGCCCACTCAAATAATAACTCAGTTGTGGAGCTGGGACTCAGATCCAGTCACTTAGGATCTAGGGACGGATCTCTTTACTCATTCTTGTCCTGATTGAGCAGAATGGCATGAGCAAGGACAGAGAAGTGAATGTTGATGTGCTTGACAGTCATAGCAAAGAGACCAGACCAATAGGAATGACAGATTTATTTAGACATTTTGTTCTAGGCCAAAGCATGTTCAAATAGAGAATGTCTTTCTTTCACTAAATTGCAGATTTGGTTAGCACATTCAATTCATGTCACTTAAAAAACTTCTCCCAGAAATTAGTGTAGTACCTTCAAAAAACCATATAAAACTTGTCTTCATTATTATGTATTCTTATTAACTGGTAAAGGAAACATAATCTTTTCCTTTCTTATTTAGTTATATATTAATTGGAACAAAAATTCTATATGTGAACTTTCTGGAAATAATGTGGATTGGAGTGATAGACCTCCACAGTGTGAAAGTAAGTATATTCTCTCTAGAATTTAGAGAAGCAGTTCTCAAACATTTTGGCCTGGTGACATGTTTGTGCTATTAAACTAACAAAGACCCCATGGAGATCCTACTGCAGGTGTGTTCAGACTGTTTATATTTATTATATTGGAATGAAAACAGAGAAGTTTTCTAAATAATTATTTAGTAATTCATTTATAAGGACAGTAAGCTCAATACATGTTAACAAATGCAACATATTTTTTTTCATAAAATCAGCTTTCATAAAAGCTAATACAATAGTGGCATTGTCTTACATATTTTTTTTAATATTTATTTATTTATTTATTTTTAGAGGGGAAGGGTAGGAGAGAGGGAGAAGGAGAGAAATATCAATGTATGGTTGCCTCTTATGTGTCCCATGCTGGGAACTGGCCTGCAACCCAGGCATGTGCCCTGACTGGGAATCGAACCACGGTCCTTTGGTTCACAGGCCCGCACTCAATCCACTGAGCTACACCAGCCAGGGCTGTCTTACATATTTTTCAAACCTTTTTAATATGTGGCTTAAAAGCAGGCCTGTGTATTTATTCTGTGGCATTATTAAATAATCTGAAACTACTGGAAAATTTCACTGTACACTCTTAAGGATAACAGTGAAAAAATATATAATATCTTAATATATCATTGTAAACCATTGATTTAGGAATGGATATATTTATAAATTATAAAGCATTTTTCAAGTAGCACTGAGTTGTATTTTTAATCATAAGCATATTTGCTGATTAAATTTCAGTTCTCTAATTATGAGAACAAAACTAATCAAGTCCTGGTCAACATGGTAGAGTAGATAAATGCTCTGCCCACCTCATCACATAATCAAACCAAAATCACAACTCATTTACAGAACAACTGCTTTTGAGAACCACCTGAAAACTCTCTGATCATAATTCCTATAACTAAGGATATAAAGAAGAAGCCACATTTAAACTGGTAGGAGAGGTGGAGACAATAAATGGGCTGATCCCACACAAACATGAGGCAGTTTAGAATTGGGAGGCATATCACAGCTGCAGATGTACCCCTGAGAAGTGAGGACCACCAGTATGGGGACAAGGAGTCCTCACAACATTTGGCTGTGAAAATCAGTGATCATTACATTTGGGTGAGACAGAGGGGCTACTGGAGTCCCAGGTGTCCTTTTAAAAGGACCACACAAAAACTCGCTTGCTAACACTCGACCTAAGTAAGCTCCAGCAAGGGGACAGCAGCTCAAAAAGTGTCATGGATATGCAGGGACAAAGTGATTGTTTGGGTTCAGGGTGAGGGCTGACAATAGACGGGAGGGATAGAAGGCACCATTTTTCCTTTGTTGAGTTGTCCCTCCACATAGCCAGATGGAACAAGTGCATATCTTATCTGCCATTATGAACTTGGCTAACACTGCCTGCTGCACCCTGGTAATTTCCTGGCACCCTACTTTACCCAACCCACATACCACCCCAGACTTTTTCAGGAGCTCTTTCTCACAAGCTGCAGCTCTCAGCACATGCTTCAGACTTTCCTAAAACTTCTCAAAGGTCCACAAACCCCAAACAAGCAGTAGCTAGCCTTGTCATGCCCTTTACCTCTTGCTAACCAGTCCCCAGCACTAGTGGCAGTTGCCCTTGATTCAGCATAGCCTCTCTCAGGCATCCCCAAGTCATCTAGCACAGACATTTACCAGCCCAGATTACTTCATTGATCCTACCATACAGCCCCATGCCAGGCACAGGCAGTGTCTGACCTGAGCATGCACCAAAACTCGCTGCCCCCAAGAGGGCCCAGAACCACCATACCTGATCCTGGGCTTCAGACCATACCAGACCACCACCCAATGAGATCCACAAATGACACACCCAAAGGGTAGACATGGCAGGCACCGGCGCCCCCACTACAGTGAATTCCTTTCTGTGGAGTCAGACCCTGCATTACATCTCATCTGCTGTCATCACAGCCAGTTCCCACATCCAGTTAGCCTAATGGTCAGTCCTACCCACTGTCATGCCAATAGCAATCATGGCTCAACTACAATAGGAAGGTACATACAATCCACAAGAGTCACCCCTGGAGCATCCAGCTCAGGTGACGAAGGACTCTGCATCATTGGGCTCCACAGGAAACCTGCTACATAAGGCCACCATGCAAACACTGGGAGATGTAGCAGATCTATCCCGTACATAGAAACCCAAGGAGACAGCCAACATGAGGAAACAAAGAAACATGTACCAAGTAAAAGAACAGAACTAAACAAATGTAGACAATCTACTAGACACAGAGTTCAAAATGCTGGTTATAAAGATATTCAGCTGATGAGAAAGAAGAGCTTTTATGCAAGGTTAGATGGAGGGGAAATAGTGAGAGTAAGGGATAGAAACTTGGCATAGTGTGAGAGAAAATACAGTTAACCACAACAGTAATAAAGCTCAGGAAGATGGTGATATGGATTAAGACCAGGGAAGGGTGTTATGTGGGATTTGGAATAACATTAGTATGATAAGAAATATATAATCTGAATAAAAAGAATAAAAAGTGAAAGACAAAGAGTAGTGTGTTATTTGGAATACAAGTGAAATGAAAGAAGAAATATTAAAATGCTGTATGAAAGGAAGAATAAAAGAACAAATCAAAATATAAAAAACCTCCAAATAAACAGAAAGAAGAGAAATTTAAAAAACATGCAAGTTCTGAAGGACAGCAAAGTGAAATTTGTCTCAGCTGTTAGTGTTCACCTTCTGACTTCTTTCTGGATCTGTCTCTGGTTTTCTCACAACTCCAGGTTTAATTGTCTTACTCTTGGAGGGGGGAAGCCTCCTGCTGATTTTAAACCTGCCAAGCCATTTTTTGCAGGTCTTTCCCCATCCTGCAGGCAGAGGGGGCTGGACTCCATTTTTTTCTTTTCTGTGGTTCCGCAAGGATGGGGGGCTCAGTCTGGTCTAAAATAACACAGATGCCCAGTTTCCAGCCCACATCCTCAGAGCACTGTGCAGCCTGCACTGTCCACTCTGTGTATTTGTGCCAGGCTGGCACCAATATTCCACCTTGCCTTGCGCCCCTTTGATCAGTCTACGAGGGCCACTGAGGTGCATTGAGGTCCCTCTTTGTTGGCGCTACCATTGCAAGCCTGAGGTCCCTGCACAGCCCCCAGCTTTCTTTTTAATTTTCATTTGCCTGAATATCTTTTTCAACCCTTTACTTTCGGATTGTCTTTCAATCCAAAGTGGGTTTCTTATGCATGGGTATTGTTTTCTTTTTTATTCAGCCGCCATATGTCTTTTGATTGGAACTTTTAAATTAATTATTGGTAGGTATGCAATTATTGACATTTTATTTTTCATTTATTATTTTATTATTCATATTTTTGCTCTATTTTTCCTCATTTTCTTAAAGACCCTTTAATATTTCTTGTAATACTGGTATGGTGGTGATGAGCTCTTATAGTTACTCCTTGTCTGGGAAGCTCTTTATCTGTCTTTGATTCTAAATGATAGCCTTGCTGGGTAAAGTAATCTTGTTTGTAAGTCCTTGCTTTTCATCACTTTGAATATTTCATGCCATTTGCTTCTGGCTTGCAAAGTATCTGTTGATAAACCAGCTGATAGTCTTATGAATGCTCCCTTGTACATAACTGACTGCTTTTCTCTTGCTACTTTTAAGGTTCTTTCTTTGTTTCCAACCTTTGCTATTGTAATTATGATGTGTCTTGGTGTGGGCCTCTTTGGGTTCATCTTATTTGAGACTCTCTGTGCTTCCTAGATTTATATGTCTATCTACATCACTAAGTTAAGGAAGTTTTCAGTCATTATTTCTTCAAATAGGTTATCAATCCCTTGCTGTCTTTTTTCTCCTTCTGGTATCCCTGCGATGCAAGCGCAGGTTGTTATGCTTGATTTTGATCCAGAGGTCCCTTAAACTATTCTTATTTATTATTATTATTTCTTTTTCCTAATCTGATTGGGTGTTTTTCACTCCTTGTCTTCCAAATTGCTGATTTGACTCTGTTTCATCTGATCTGCTATTGATTCCATCTAATGTATTCTTTGTTTTAGTTATTTCTATTGTTCTTCAGTTATGACTTGTTCCTTCTTATGGATTCTATCTCTTTTGGAAGGATCTTACTGATTTCATCTTTCCCTAAATTCATTGAATATCTTTATAACCAGCATTTTTTATGCCCTCTAATAAGTGTCTGATTTCTTGTCTACCTTTTATAAACAGTGGATATTTGGGTGAAATACCACGGTTATGCTGTACTTCTCCAAAGGAACACCTATTTGCCCACTACTTGTCTGTACTTTAAATCCAATGGAATACTCTCCCACTGTCTTACTCCATTTCACCTACCCCCTGCCCCAATAAGTGGAATGAGGAATTTCATTTCATTATTTTCTCTCTCCCCTCTTTTTTCTCTTTTTTTCCTCTCTCAATCCAGGCTTTACTCCTTACTCTTATTGGTATGCTTTCACTATCCTCTCAAAATCATTATTCTTTACTGCAGACATCTCATATTCACTTTTCACTTTTCTACGATATTCTTATTCCCTTTCCACCTTTATTAAACTTCAGTCAGCTATTGTTGCTATTGACCCTGCTGTGGGTTTTATGCAATTTTGCTCCTGTTGGTCCAAAATCTTTTCAGTTTTACTTCCAACCTCATAGTATACTCTTCCCTCTTCTCACCCCATTGTTCCCATCACCCTTTCCTGATCTACTTACATTGTAAATTTTGCTCTCTCCCTTTCTTCACCTTGGTTATATCCCAACTCTTATCAAGTCTCCTCCCGCTTATCACTCACCACCTTTTTCCCATCTTTTAGTCATCTCACATTCCCTTTGTCATATCTTATAATATCCACAATCTCTCTTCACCCTTTCTTAATTTTAGTTCAGTTGTGGTTGAGACTGCTGATGTAGTAGGGGGTTCTTTTTGCTGGTGTAGATTTGTCTGGTAATACTGCTTTGTTAACCAACACCTGTACAATAGCATACAAGACAAGGTGGGAGTTGTGACTACCAGTAAACTCACTGGAGGGGAGAACCCACCAACAGGTAAAGTCCAAGTACAACAAGAGAGCCCACACAAATAAAAGAAAGGGCAATACTAGAGCATCCAGACAAGAAGATCAAAGAGACTGTACCACTGAGTCCCACAGAACCCCTACCACAGAAGTTCACCCTATGAAGGCAGCAGGCAAAGAAGAGCATCTGGAATCACAGAAACAAACAAAAACAGTCAACTAAACTGGGGAGACAAAGAAAGAACCCACAATAAAAAAGAATGGAAGATTCCCCAGTAAAAGAGCTAAATGAAATGGAGGAAAGCAATTATCAGACATAGAATTCAAAAGAATGGTTGGAAGGATGCTCAAGGAACTCACTGACAAGCACAAGGAACTAAGTGGGAACTACAACAGTATGAAAAAGGAAATAGAAACTATAAACAAGAAGCAGGAAGAAGTGAAGAACACAATTTCTGAAATAAAAAATACACTAGAAGGAATTACAAGCAGCAGCCTGAAGCAGAGGACTGAACTAGTGAGCTGGTAGACAAGGTAGAAAGAAATACCCAGATAGACTACACAAAGAAAGACAAAAAATATGAAGATAGCTTAAGGGAACTACAGGACAACATGAAACACAATAGCATTTGAATCATGGAAATACCAGAAAGAGAACAGAAGGAGCAAGAGATAGAAAACCTGTTTGAAAAAATAATGACAGAAAACTTCCCTAACCTGGAGAGGGGAAAAGCCATGCAAGTTCAGGAAGCACAGAGGGCACCGATCAAAATGACACCAAAGAGGTCTACTCCAAGACACATCGTAAGTAAAATGTCAAATTTTAAAGACAGAGAATCTTAAAGGCAGACACAGGAAGTAACATACAAGGGAACCCTGAAAAGAATAGCAGCTGATTTCTCAACAGAAACACTACAAGCCAGAAGGGAATGGCAAGAAATATTCGAAGTAATGAAAAACAAAGTCCTACAACCAAGACTACTCTACCCAACAAGGCTCTCAATTAAAATGGAAGGTGAAATAAAGAGTTTCCCAGAAAAAAGAAGGCTAAAAGAATATACCTCCCCCAAACCAGCACTACAATATATGCAAAAGGGACTTCTTTAAGAAGAAAAAAAAAGAATGAGACAGAGGAACATAGGTACAAAGAGGGAAAAATGGACGAATACTTATCAATAATAACCTTAAATGTAAATTGATTAAATGCCCCCCCAAAAAAAGACATAGGGTAGCTGAACTGATAAGAAAACATGACCCACACAGATACTGCCTACAAGAGACTTACCTCAAAACAAAAGACTTACACAGACTGAAAGTGAAAGGTTGGAAAAAAATATTCCAAGCAAATGGACAAGGGGGGAAAAAGCCAGGGTAGCAATACTTATATCAAACAAAATAGACCTCAAAACAAAGGCCATAAAAAGAGAAACAGATGTACACTGCATAATACTCAAGGGAAGAATTCATCAAGAAGAAATAAACATTATACACATATATGCACCCAACAAAGGTTATATATATATAACCTTTCATCCCAAAAAAAGCAAAACACATTCTTTTCAAATCCACATGGAACATTTTCTAAGATAGACTACATAATACTACACAAAACAAGACTCAACAAATTCAAGAAAATTGAAATCATATCAAGCATTTTCTCAGACCACAAGGGTCTGGAACTAGATACCAACCTCAGGGGAAAAAATTCAAAAAAATTCAAATTCATGGAGATTGAATAGCATGCTATTAAACAATGACTGGGTTGATAATAAGATCAAGGAAGAAATCAAAAAGTTTCTGAAAAAAAAATGAAAATGAACACACAGTCCAAAACTTATGGGACACAGCAAAGGCAATCCTGAGTGGGAAGTGTGTAGTAATATAGGCCTACCAAAAAAAGATAGAAATATTTCAAATCAACAACCTAACCCTGTATCTACAAGAACTAGAGGAACAACACAAACAAAGCCCATAGGGAGTAGAAGGAAGGAAATAACTAAGATCAGAGCAGAATTAAATGACATAAAGTCTAAAAGATCAATTTAAAACATCAATAAATCCAGGAGGTGGTTCTTTGAAAAGATAAATAAAATCTACAAGCCTTTAACCAGACCCATCAAGAAAAAAAAACAAACAAACGAGAGGACCCAAATAAACAAAATTGGAAATGAAAGAGGAAAGATTGCAACTGATACCACAGAAATACAAAGGGTTGTAAGAAATTACCATGAAAATTATATGCCAAGAAATTGGAAAACCTAAGTGAAATGGACAAATTTCTAGAAAAATAGACTTTCCAGAACTGAATAAAGAAGAAGCAGAAAGCCTGGACAGACCAATAACAGCTGGTGAAAATGAAGCAGTAATATGAAAATTCCTGGCACGCAAAAGCTCTGGGCCAGATGGTTTCACAGCAGAATTTTACAAAGCATTTAAGGAAGAGCTAACCCCTATCCTTTTCAGACTATTCCAAAAAAATCCAAGAAGATGGAAGACTCCCAAAATCTTTTTATGAAGCTAGATCATCCTAATCCCAAAACCATATAAAGACACAACAAAGAAAGAAAACTATAGGCCAATATCACTGATGAACATAGACACTAAAATCCTCAACAAACTATTGGCAAACTGCATTCAACAATACATTAAAAAGACCATACACCATGATGAAGAGGAATTCATCCCAGGGATGCAAGGATGCTACAATATTTGCAAACCAATAAATATAATACATCACATAAGCAAAAGGAAAGACAAAAATCACATGATCATATCAACAGATAGGGAAAAAGTATTTGATAAGGTACAGTACCCATTTATGATAAAAATACTCAGCAAAGTGGGAGTAGAGGGAATATACCTCAACATAATAAAAGCTATATATGAGGAACCTATGGCCAACATCATACTCAATGAGCAAAAGCTAAAAGCTTTCCCATTAAAATCAGGAACATGACAAGGATTCTGCTTTCACCACTTCTATTCAACATAGTATTGGAAGTCCTAGCCACAGCAATCAGACAAGAAAAAGAAAGAAAAGGCATCAAGATTGGAAAGGAGGAAGCAAAACTGTTATCATCTGCAGATGACATGATAATGTACATAGAAAACCCTATAGACTCCACCAAAAAACTACTTGATCTAATAAGTGAATTTGGAAAAATAACAAGATACAAAGTGTATATTCAGAATTGAAGGCATTTTTTATACACTAATAACAAAATATCAGAAACAGAAATCAGGGGAAAAATCCCATTTGCTACAGCAGCAAGAAAAATAAAGTAGCTAGAAATAAAACTAACCAAGGAAGTAAAAACCTGAACTCAGAAAACTACACAACACTAAAAAAGAACTTAAGGAAGACAAATAAATGGAAGCATATACCATGTTCATGCATTGGAAGATTTAACATCATCAAAATGTCCATACTACACAAAACAAGTTATAGATTCAATGCTATCCCTGTTAAAACACCAATGACGTATTTCACAGATACAGAGCAAACATTTCAAATATGTGTGTGGAAGCATAAACAACCCCAAATAACCACAGCAATTTTGAGAATGATGAACAAAGTAGGAGGGATCACAATATCTGATATAAAGCTATATTACAAGGCCACAGTAATCAGAACAGTCTGATACTGGCATAAGAACAGATGCATAGATCAATGGAACAGAATAGAGAGCCTAGACATAAACCCATGTCTCCACAGTCAATTAATATGTGATAAAGGGGGCAGCAACATAAAATGGAGTAAATATAGCATCTTCAACAAATGGTTTTGAAAGATCTGGACAGCTACATGCAAAAAATGAAACTCGACCACCAAGTTACATGATTCACAAAAATAAACTCATGATGGATAGAAGACTTAAATATAAGCCATGACACCATAGAAGTCCTAGAGGAGAACATAGGCAAGAAAATTTCAGATATTCCATGCAGCAATGTTTTCACCGATACGTCCCCTAGAGCGAGGGACATGAAGGAAAGAATATACAAATGGGACTTAACCATATTAAAAAGCTTCTGCACAATTAAAGCAAATATCAGTAAAATGAAAAAAGAACTAACTGTATAAGCTATTTGCCAATAACCCATATTTGACAATGATACTTCAGACAAGGGCGTGATCTCCAAAATATATAAAGAACCCATGTGACTCTACACCAGGAAGACAAACCACCCAATTAAAAAATAGGCAAAGGACCTGAACAGACACTTCTCCAAGGAGGACATACAGAGGGCCCAGAGACAGATGAAAATATGCTCAGCATCACTAGCTATCAGAGAGATGCTAATTAAAAATACAGTGAGGCACTACTCCACACTGGTCATAAGGGCTGTCATTTACAAATTGACAAACAACAAGTGCTGGTAAGGATGTGGCGAAAAGGGAACCCACTAGTACACTATCAGTGGGAATGCAGACTGGTGCAGCCACTGGAAAACGGTGTGGAATTTCCTCAGAAAACTAAAAATGGAACTGGCTTTTGGCCTGGCAATTCCACTGCTGGGATTATATCCTAAGAACCCTGAAACACCAATTCAAAAGAACTTATGCACCCCAATGTTCATAGCAGCGCAATTTACAATAGCCAAGTACTAGAAGCAACCGAAGTGCACATCAGTAAATGAGTGGATAAAAAAAATCTATGCTATATTTACCTGATGGAATACTATGCAGCAGAAAGAAAGAAGGAGCTCCTACCCTTTGCGATAGCATGGATGGAACTGGAGAGCATTATGCTAAGTGAAATCAACCAGGTGATAAAAGACAAATACTATATGATTTCACCTATAAGAGGAACCTAATCAAGAAAACAAACAAACAAGCAAAATAAAACTGGAGACATTGAAATAAAGAAAATCTGACAGTAACCAGAGGTGAGGCAGAGGGTTATAATGGGGGAAAATGGGTGAAGGATTGTCAAGGAACACATACAAAAGACACATGGACAAAAGCTAAGGAGGGGTAGGATTGAGTGTGGGAGGTGGAGGTGCATGGGGCAGGGGAGAGTGGCAAGGGGAAAATGTGGACAACTGTAGTTGAACAACAATTAAAAAAAAGCTCAGGAAGCAATACTTATATCAGACTATACAGACTTTAAAACAAAGGCTGTAAGAAGAGACAAAGACACTTCATATATAAGATCCAAGATATGGAAGCAACTTAAGTGTCAGACAACTGGATAAAGAAGATATAGTACCTATATACAATGGAATATTATTTAACCATAAAGATAGTGAAATCTTGTAATTTTCAACAACATGAAAAGACAAAGACCATATGATTTTACTAATATGTGGAATCTAAAAAGCTAAAACAATCAAGACAGAAAGAAACTTATAGATACAGAAAACAAACTGAAGGTTGCCAGATGGGAAGGAGGTTAGGGAGCTGGTGAAAGAAGGTTAAGGAATTAAGAAGTACAAAGGCATAGTTATAAAATACTCAGAGGTATGTAAAATAAATTCCATTGAATATAGTCAAGAATATTGTAATAAGTATGTATGATGCCAGTTAAATACTAGATTTATGGAGGAAAGGGGCCACTTCATGAGTTATTTAAATACCTAATCACTATACTGTACACCTGATACTAATATAATATTGAGTGTCAACTGTAATTGAAAGAATCCCTAAAACAGATAAATATCAAAACGTGCATTTGAACTTGCCCAGAATTTGCATCTGGTAGTCAGATCTTTCTCAAAACTTACTGTGGAAAAAGAAATGTGAGAACCCAATAAACTATAATGACAAGTTTTTTTTTCCAGCTGGAATAAGTTGTTATATTTCTCTAAATCTGTTTACTTAAATTAAAATGTACAAATCAAGTCTTTCATCAAAAAAAAAAATCTTGCCTTCCATTCCTGTCTCTTTGTTCCCAGTGGAAATTACTACCCTGCACTAGTTTTTCTCTCCTAGGCTAAAGCAGCTTTCCATTAATTCTGAAATTTCTTTACTTTTCATTGGTCAAATATCAATATTCAGTACTCACAAATGGAGTACTGGTGTCAAGATTTGGAGGAAAATATTACTACTACAAAGCAAAGGTTATAGTATACCTGGGGGATTTTTACCTTCAGGTTACCAGCACTGTTTTCTGTGGATCTAACAGTTTATGGAACTGTTAAATGGATCCTAAGATGCGAAAATATATTAAAGGTACAAAGGTGTCTTCTTCCTTCTTGTTTTTTTAAAGATTTTATTTCAAGTTATCAGCAGTGTTTTCTGTGGATCTAATAATTTATTCAAGTTACCAGCACTGTTTTCTGTGGATCTAACAGTTTATGGAACTGTTAGATGGATCCTAAGATACGAAAATATATTAAAGGTACAAAGGTGCCTTCTTCCTTCTTGTTTTTTTAAAGATTTTATTTCTTTGACATTAGAAATCAATGACACAGAATAATTGAAAAGAAGCCATTTTTAGTAACTAACTCTATCTAGTGTTCATTTCCATGACAGAGGTATTACATACAGTTTACAAAGAATTCTGCTGTTGTTATTTGTATGTTTTCATAGGATCTTAGCATGTTCTGTACATCACACATTTTTAATTGCAAATGAACCTTGAAATCATTTAGTAAGCTTTCCTATATTTTTAATTTGAAGTAGAATCACATTGAATCCATAGGCTAATTTTAACATTACACTAATGACAAACTTGTTTGCAATTCCAAGAGTGTTGTTATAGGAATCATTACTGATCAGGAAGAAAATGACAATGATATTGAATGTAAATTTATAATATTTTATACTTTTTAATGAGAAACTTTAAGATAATCTATAAAAGAAAAAATGAAATTGTAAGAAGTTTTTCACAAAGGCTTTATTGTCTTTACTTTTTTCCCTTATTTCCATTTTTCTTTTAGGACATTCTACTACCAGTAATAAGTCATTATCTAAAGACACTGAGGATTTAGGTGTTACTTTGATTATTAATGACTATATATTATGAGACCTTAGAATTCTACATGAAAATATGATATTTAAATTATGTGTAGTTAAAGAAGAAGCAATATGTCACAAGTGAATGATAATTGATATTGGTACTTAATTTAATAATTCAGATACCATGACAAATATAAGCACTAGTATGCATAGATACATATAGATAATACAGTTTTTAGAAGATGCCTTAAATAAGGATTCCTAATAGGGTGAGGTAACTTTTTCAATTGCTGTGTACCTTAAAATTTATAGAAGATAAGGTGCTTTTGCGATGGCAGTTTATAGATTAATTTTCTTTCTGTTGATATCCTGTATGTGGAAAACTTAAAGTATTTTAAGTTGGGTTAGTTGCAGGCTCACAGGTCCATGCAATATATGTTAAAGGAAATGATAAAGTATAGTTTTACACCTAAATAAAATATACACATTTCTAGATTAGTAAAAGAAAGAAAAATATTGCTGTTTTACATTAGATTTGCTTAGTAAGGTGATCTTTTAATAAAATGCATTTCAGGCTTGTCATGTTTTTCCCTCTGAACGCTGTGGTCAAACCATCTTCTGCCAGTAAATCCAATGCCATCCTAAAACATTAAACACTTGGTAATTTTTATAAAAGGAAAAGAGCAGAAGAAAACATAGTATATGCTTTGACTAAAGAAATTTAATAAAAGTTGTGGCAACTTAGAAGCAGAGATACTACTGACCAACATTTGTAAGGATTAAAATTCTATATCTCTGGATAGCCAAAAATGCACACTTAAGTTTCTAAGCATAATTTTTTCTATGTGCCCTGCCGTTTCATTTACATTCTTAGAATCTCCTTAGTAATTATGACTGTCTTATAGTTCTTTTTGAGGAAGATATAAGGAGGGGTTGATGATAAGGTCAAGTATCATTTGTGAGGACTTCAGATTGCACCTGTGTGATAGGTTAAAAGAATTTCATCGTGACTTATTTCACAGATCCACTTTTGGTGGAAAAAAATAAACTCCTAATAAAATCATAAGAAATGGTAGATGAAATGCTAAACTAAACTAACTATAATAAGATAATGTGTTTTTATTTTATTTATTTAATTTTTTAAATTACTCTTTTTTTTTAAAAAAAATCTTTAGAGGGGAAGGGTAGGAGAAAGGGAGAGGGAGAGAAATATCAATGTAGGGTTGTCTCTCGTGTGGCCCCTGCTGGGAACTGGCCTGCAACCCAGGCATGTGCCCTGACTGGGAATCGAACCGTGATCCTCTGGTTCGCAGGCCCGCGCTCAATCCACTGAGCTACACCAGCCAGGGCAGATAATGTGTTTTTAAAATGATGTTTCTCTAGTGAAGTCTGATTGTTCTAGTAGTAACCTTTACTCACTAATCTGGTGTGGTAGCTACAGCACAAAACAATGTTGGACTCTAAGCCTGGAGTTAATTACAAGGGTTCTGTGACCAAAATGAGTTGCATGCACTAGCAGTGACACTAAACTAGATTGGTAAACTTTTTCTCTGCTGTGGTCTGTAGATGATCTGATTAAGTAAAATGTATTTGCTATCTGGAGACTCACATGTGCTCAATTATCTTCAAACTAGTTTTATTTTTTTTCTCAGGTAGAGGAACTATTGTAGTGATTATTCTTACAGTAAGTGTACCAAACTTGGATAGCACTTAAATCAAAATATTATTGTGAAGAAGTGCATCAATTAAATTTTTTTATTTATTGATTTTTAAAGAAAAAGAGGGAGGAAGAGAGAAAGAGATCAACTTGTTGTTCAGCTTATTTATGCATTCATTGGTTGATTTTTGTATGTGCTCTGATCAGGGATCCAACTCACAACCTTGGTGTATTGGGACAATGTTCTAACCAACTGAGCTATCCAGCCAGGACAAAGTGCATTACTTTTTAATGCATTAAAAAGTGCACTACTTTTTAATGATGTAGAAACTTTTCAGTTTCTATAGTTTTTATATCTAGAAATTAAATAAACCAGTCTAGAAAATCCTCACCTTTTATAGATATACTACCTTATGTTGGTAATTGTGTATTCTTTTATATTCCATATTTTCATTTAGTAATGAGCCTCAAATAATACATATTTTTAATATGATTAGTCATAATATGATTATGATTTGGGGTGAGTTTTCATCCCAAATATACTTTGAATGTTTTTCTAAATTTAAAATGAACTCTTCTCTGACTTACCATGGACTATTTAAGTGATTCCAGAGATTTGGACTTAGTGAAAAGTCCATATAGAATATAAATGTATATGTGTTTAAATAAAACAATATTTCTTCCAACTAAAATGTAACCAACATTAATTTCTTCTGGTAGATTTCAAAACTTGATATTAGTTTTTAGAGTTACATATCATTTGTTTCTTGATTTCTTGTAGTTCCTGGTGTTGCAGTAGTTGCCACTGGCACGTACAAATATCCTAACATCAGGAAGACAGTGTAAATTAAACTTGTTTCTTGAATACATTGGTACTTGTCACTCATGATATACTTTTGTGCAGCCTTGGTTTTCACTGTGTTGCATGTTGCCTTGTTTAAAAATGTGCCTATGTGAGTGTGCTGTCAGAATTGTACTTCTTGTTAAAATATTTTCAACTACTTTTAATATTGTAATAAGAGTAATCGGTGCAGAGTTACTTTAGCTATTATGACTGTAAGAAAAATTTCTGTAGTGTTTGAGGTTTAACTTCTGCAGAAAATCATGGATCATTACAGAGCCTATAACCTAGAATGATTTAACTGCCAAATTTATCATTAGAATTGTAGGAAAGATAAAGTGTTTCCTAGACAAGCAAAAACTAAAGAAGACGATCACCATTAAAGCAGCTTTACAGGAAATGTTAAAGGGTATTTCTTTAGGAAAAAAAGGAAAGATCATCACAGAAATTTTAAAATAAAACAAAGAAAAATCACAAGCAATGGCAAATATTTAATAAAAGCAGCAAATCAGACACAAAGCTCAAAAGTTCAAAAGACAAAAGTTCCAAACTCAAACTCAACTCAACTTCAGAAAGTAGTTAGGAGATACACAAAACAAAAGGATCTAAATTATGTTATCAAAATCATAGAGCATAGATATGGGAATAAAAATGTAGTCTTTTTTAGAATATATTGAAATGTAAATGTCTATCAGTTTTAAATGGATTGCTATCGATCAGTGATTTTCAACTGGTGTGTCACAAGAACTTCGGTAAAACATGCAACACCTCACTATTTAGTGAGGGTCACTGACCTCTTTTCTCTTAGATGGTGAAATAAAATGACAACACCCAACACAATAAGAGCTGTCCAGTGTGAATGAATCAAAATTATACCTCTTTTTTGTTAGATCAGCAAAAAATATATTTTTGGGTGTGCTGCTGAATTTAGTAATTTTGCCCAAAGAAAACCAGCAAACCACAAGGGAAGGGACCAAAAGAAGAACAGGAAAACTACAAAAATAACCAAAAAACAATGAACAAAATAATAAGTACACACTTATTGATAACTCTAAATGTAAATGGATTAAATGCTTCAACAAAGAGATATAGTGTGGCTGAATTGTTAAAAATCATGACTCATCCCTATGCTGCTTGCAAAACACTCCACATGAAAGACTCATACAGATTGAAAGTGAAGGGATGGGAAAAGATATCATATGCAAATAGCAACAACAAAAAACAAAGCTAGCATAGCAATACTCATATCAGACAAAATACATTTTAAAACAAAGAATGTAAAATGAGACAAAGAAGGGCATTACATAAATATAAAATCATGAAGAGGATATAACAATTATAAATACCCATGCATCCAATATATATTGCTAAATACATAAAGCAAATATTAATGGACATAAAGGGAGAAACTCATAGTAATACTATAAAGGTATTGGGATCTTAATACCCCACTCACATGAATGGATATATCATCCAGCAGAAAATTAGTAAGGAAACGCTCTTAAAAATATCGACTTAATAGACATTTGTAGAATATTTCATACAAAAACTGTAGAATACAAAGTTTTTAAAGTACATATAAAATATTCTCTATGGTATATCACATATTAGACTACAAAACAAGCCTCAGTAAATTCAACAAGATTGAATTCATATCCAGCACAGTTTCTGACCACAGTGTCATAAAACTAGAAATCGATCAACCACAGAAAGAAAACTCACACAAAAAACCCCACAAATATGTGAAGACTAAATAATATGCTACTAAACATCCAATGGATCAAAGAAGAAATCAAACAGAAAATTAAAAAATACCTTGAGAAAAATAAAAATGAAACACAATCTTTTGAAATATATGGGATGGAGCAAAAGCAGTTCTAAGAAGGAAAGCTTATAGCCATAAAGGCCTACCTCAAGACCCAAGAAAAATTTGAAATAAACAATCTAACTTTACAACTGAAGAAACTGAAAAAAGAACAAACAAAACCCAATGTAAACAAAAGGAAAGAAATGATGAAAATCGGAGTGGAATAAATGAAATAGAAATCTTTTTACAAGACAATAGAAAAAATCAATGTAACTAAGAGCTAGTTCTATGAAAAGATAAAGAAAACTGATAAATCTTTAGCCAAATACATTATGGAAAAAGGGAGGGCCCAAATAAAAATAATAATAATAAATGCCAGGGAAGTTACAATCAACACCACAGAAATACAAAAAATCATTAAAGAATTTTACACAAAATTACTTGCAAACAAACTCCATGATATAGAAGAAATAGAAAAATTGCTAGATGCATATGACTTTCAAAGACTGAACTAGAAAAAAATCTAAATAGACCAATTATTGGTAACAAAATTGAAGCAGTAGTCAAAAAAATCTCTCAACAAGTATAGTACAGGATGAGACTACTTCACAGGTGAAATTCTTCCAAACATTTAATAATTAATACCCATCATTCTTAAACTGTTTCAAAAAATATCAAAAAGGAATGCTTCCAAACTCATTCTACAAAATCAGCATTACCCTAATACCAAACCCAAACTAACACATGCAACTGATGAACATAGATGCTAAAGTCCTCAACAAAATATTAGCAAACCAAATACAACAATGCATCAAAAAGATCATACAACATGATCAGGTGGGATTTCTTCCGCAAATGCAAGATTGGTACAACATTCTCAAATCAATAAATATGATTCACCACATGAACAAAATGAAGTATAAAAGCCACACACATATCGATAGATGTAGAAAATGTATTTGATAAAGTCCAGCAACTATTTATGATAAAACTCTGAGCAAAATGGGAATTGAGAGAACATACCTAAACATGATTAAGGTCATATATGACAAACCCCCAGCCAGCATCATACTCAATAAGCAAAAACAACAAGCATTCCCCTTGAGATTGAGAACAAGATAGGGATGTCTGCTTTCACTTCTCTTGTTCAACATTGTAGTAGAAGTCCTAGCCATAGCAATCAGACAAGAAGAAGAAATAAGAGGCATCCAAATTTGAAAGGCAGAAGTAAAACTATGTTTATTTGCAGGTGGCGTGGTATTGTACATAGAGAACTCTAAAGAGTCCACCAAGAAACTACTAGAACTGATAAATGAACTCAGGAAAGTAGCAGGATATAAAGTTAATATCCAGAAATCAGTTGCATTTTTGTATGCCAATAATGAACTATCAAAAAGGGAAATTAAGTAAACAATCCCATTCATAATTGTTTCAAAAAGAATATAATACCTAGGAATAAATCTAACCAAAGATGTAAAAGATTTGTACTCAGAAAATTATAAGATACTGAAGAAAGAAATTGAAGATACAAATAAGTGAAAGCACATATTATGTTCATGAATAGGACAAACTTACATCATTAAAATATCCATACTACCCAAAGCAATCAGATTCAACACAATTCCTGCCAAGATACCAATGATGTACTTCACAAAACTAGAACAAATATTTTAAAAATTCATATGCAACCCCCAAAGTCCCTAAATAAAACAACAGTCTTGAGAAAGGAAAACAAAGTTGGAGGAATCATGATACCTAATATTAAAATGTACTACAATGCCACAGTAATCAAAATAGATGGTACTAGGATAAAAACATACACATAGATCAGTGGAAAAGAATGGAAAACTCAGAAATACACCCATACCTTTATGGTCAATTAATATTTGACAGAGGAACCAAGCACATACACTAGGCTAAAGATAGTTTAATCAATAAATGGTGTTGGGAAAACTGAACTAGAAAAAAGGAAACTAGACTGCCTTCTTACACTGTACACAAGAATAAATTCAAAATGGATTAAAGACTTAAAGGTTAGATTCAAAACCATAAAATCCTAGAAGAAACCATAAGCAGTAAAATCTTGAACACTGCTCATAGCAATACTTTATCTGCATATCTCTTCAGGCAAGGAAAACAAAATAAAAAATTAACAGACGGGACTACATCAAACTAAAAAGTTTTGGGTTTTTTTATAGCAAAGGAAACCATCAACAAAATGAAAAGATAACCCACTGAATGGGAGCACGTATTTGCCAATACATCTGATAAGGACCTAATATCCTAAATTCATAAGGAATTTATAAAACTCAACACCAAAAAAAAAAAAAAATCTAATTAAGGAATGGGAAAGATGCCTGACCAGACACTTCTCCAAAGAGGACATACAGATGGCCAATAGACATATGAAAATATGCTCAGCATTACTAATCATCAGAAAAATGCAAATTAAAACCACAATGAGATATCACCTCACACTTGTCAGAATGGCTACTATCATCAATAAATCAACAAACAACAAGTGCTGCCAAGGATGTGGAGAAAGGGGAACCCATTTTGCACTGTTGGTGGGAATGAAGATTGGTGCAACCACTGTGGAAACCAGTATGCAAATACTTCAAAAAATTAAAATTGGAACTGCCTTATGACCCAGCAATTGTACTTCTGGGAATTTATCCAAAGAAATCCATAGAAACTCATAGAGAGAGAGCAGGCTGACAGCTGTGGGATCAGGGGCATTAGAACGTGGAGAGACAGAGCACAAGGGGAAAAGGACCCATGGTCATGGACAACAGTGAGGTGATTGATGGGGGAAGAGAGGATAAGGTGAACAAATGGCAACGGAAAGAAATATAATCAAAAATAAATATTAAAAAAGAAATTTATGAGATTTTTTCTGTCACATTAGTTATATTTGATAACTGCATATACTATTCTACATACAAATATTAACTATGATAAAATACCATATTACCTACATTAGCTTGTTTTATTGAGGAATTCTGTTAACCTCATGCTATACATTTTTCATCAGAAAATGAAGGATTGAACCAATTGATATCCAAAGCTATTCTCTTTTTTAAATTAAATTTAGTGTGATGACATTGGTTAATATTAACATTCTAACTCTGTTTCCTTTGCCTTTGGGTAAACAACTATCAAATGTAAGTGATTTTTAAGTCTATGATATTAACATGAAATTCTGTCTTCACCATTATAATGAGAAATAAAAATTTTTATCTTTCAAATCTACTTATGGAATGTGCTTTGTAATACATTTTCTTTTTAAAGCCAAGAGGAAATAAAATGAATGTGTTTTTGCTGAGAAATGTTCTCCTTTATGTTTTTGAATGGTTTCAGAATTCCTGTGTTGGTTATGGCATGCCACAGTATTGCTTTTGCTGATGAAAGCTAAATATAAAAGTTGACTGCCTAAGAAGTGCTTACCAGGTGCAAATGGAGAGGCATAGCTCCCAGGACCAACATCTAAAAGATGGCTTAACTATCCTCTGTCTAGCCATTCTCTTTCAGGTTTTCACAAATCCTAGTGCGTAATTCACCAGGGCAGTGGAAGTCCTTCTCTGACAGCACTCACAGGTCCATTCATGCTGCTACTCCCACCTCTGAAAAGGATAATGTAAATATGTATCAATTTAGAATGCAAAGAATCGGCTAACACTAAGTTTTATTTTAAAGAAGTAGACCCTGATTTGGCATATTGTCAAGCAAATAAGGACTCCAAATCCACACAATCTTATTGGTCTAAAACACACTGTCTGGACTGGTCAGAGTTTTAGCCACTTTGCTGAAGATATGAATGAAGATATAGATGCACAGCTCCAGTTAGACTGGGAAAGTCTCATTCTTATTGTAGCTCTCTTAGAAGGGTCAACTCAGATGGCAAGAACACGGTGCAGAAGACTTGGCAGCCCAGTCTGCGCATTTTCCCTGCAATGAAGAGTGCATGAGGGGCCTCTATAAACAATGGCTGACAGACTCTGGTTATGAATTTGAGCCCAGTTAGTCAGGAGGAGTCCTTTCTGGCCTTTGAGGTTTGTACTGAGAACTTCCATTTCCTTACCAACTTCTCATTCCTTAACCCTGTGTGATATGAATTCTATCTACACCATTCTATGAACAAAACAGATGTTGATATAGGAGTTGGGTTATTACAATTTTTTCTTTACCTGATTCCAGATATAACATGTCAATAGAGAAAACTGAAAAAGCAGAGAAATGTAAATATGCATAATCCTATCAAGTATTAGTTAATTTGGGTATATTTCCAACTAATCTTTTCATGTGTATCAATATACATTCTATTTATAAAAGAAATGCCAGAAGTCACATGCTGATTAGCAGATTGCTTTGTCCACTTATAAAAATACCAGAGTTCCCCACAGTGATATTTTTACACAGCATGCTGCATAGAATTCCATCCCATAAATTTCTTAATACTATTACTAGACACTTAGGGTTTATATTTTTCCAACATTCTACATCTTTGCTCACAGCTCTGATGATTTCATTGGGATAAACTCTAAATAAGAATGGTAGTTTAAAAGTCATGTCCATTTTAAATTTTTTAAAATATATATATTTTATTGATTATGCTATTATAGTTGTCCCATTTCTCCCCCATCATTCCCCTCCACCCTGCACACCCCCTCCCACCCACATTCCTCCCCTTTAGTTCATGTCCATGTGTCATAAGTTCTTTAGCTTCTACATTTCCCATACTATTCTTGCCCTCCCCCTGTCTATTTTCTACCCACCATCTATGCTACTTATTCTCTGTACCTTTTCCCCCTCTCTCCTCCTCCCACTCCCCTGTTGCTAATTCTCCATGTGATCTCCATTTCTGTGGTTCTGTTCCTGTTCTAGTGGTTTGCTTAGTTTGCTTTTGTTTTAGGTGTGGTTCTTAATAGCTGTGAGTTTGCTGTCTTTTCACTGTCATATTTTTTATCTTCTTTTTCTTAGGTAAGTCCCTTTAACATTTCATATAATAAGGGCTTGGTGATGATGAACTCCTTGAACTTGACCTTATCTGAGAAGCACTTTATCTGTCCTTCCATTCTAAATGACAGCTTTGCTGGATAGAGCAATTTTGGATGTAAGTCCCTGCTTTTCAAGATTTCAAATACTTCTTTCCAGCCCCTTCTTGCCTGGAAGGTCTCTTTTGAGAAATCAGCTGACAGTCTGATGGGAACTCCTTTGTAGGTGACTGTCCCCTTATCCCTTGCTGCTTCTAGAATTCTCTGCTTCATTTGAATCTTGGCTAATGTAATTACGATGTGTGTTCCTCCTTGGGTCCAACTTCTTTGGGACTCTCTGAGCTTCCTGGACTTCCTGGTAGTCTATTTCCTTTGCCAGATTGGGGAAGTTCTCCTTTATTATTTGTTCAAATAAGTCTTCCACTTGTTGCTCTTCTTCTTCTTCTTCTGGTACCCCTATAATTCGGATGTTGGGACATTTAACGATGTTCCGGAGGTTCCTAAGCCTCTCCTCATTTTTTTGAATTCTTGTTTCTTCCTCGTTTTCTGTTTGGTTGTTAGTTTCTTCCTTCTGGTCCACTCCATTGATTTGAGTCCCAGTTTTCCTTCCATCTCTATCAGTTCCCCATGCATCTTCCTTCATTTCACGTATTGTAGCCTGCATTTTTTCATCTAATTTGTGAGCAAAATCAACCAATTCTGTGAGCATTTTGATGACCAGTGCTTTGAACTGTGCATCTGACAGGTTGGCCATCTCTTCACGGCTTAGAGGAATTGGCTCTGGGACTTTCATTTCTTCTCCGGTTTGAGCCATTTTTGGTGTTTTTTGTTTTGTTTTGTTTTGTTTTGGTTTTAGTCTGGTCAAGGCTATTACATAGTGAGGGGTGGAGCCTTAGGTGTTCCTTAGGGCAAAGCAGCCCTGTCGCTGGGTTGTGATGCTGTATGTGGGGGCGGGGTCTGAAAGGGAACAATGGCGCCTGCTCCGCTCTCTCCTGGATTCAGTCCCTTCCACCACTTCCCCTCTGCCTGGACCGTCTGCGTGCGCGAATGTGGGACCACCTGGTCAGCCAGCCACCTTGTGCGGCCTCACTGGGTCTGCACAGTTGCCCCCCTGTGCCCGGGGACCACCAGCCTCCGCCTGTGCACCTGAGAACTGCCAGCTGCTGCTGCTTGCGTTCCCGGGTCTGCACCTCCACTTTTTCCTGCCGAGACTCCGCCCCTCTTACTGGTCTGGATGAATGGTTGTTGGACTTCCGTACAGTTCAATTTTCTATTAGCTCTGGTTGTTTTCTTGTTTCTAAATATTTGTTGTCCTTAATTTTGGTTGTAAGAGGAGGCACAGTGTGTCTGCCTACACCTCCATCTTGGCTGGAAGTCCCCATTTTAAAACTTTTAACAACAAAAAAATTATAGCAAAGACAAAATTTGAGAGTGGGGCTATTCCCAATAAGTTTACTCACAACTCGACATTTTGATTCTTTGCCAACTAAGGAAAAAAATGTCAGGTCCTTTTGTGTGCTGTTAAACATCCCTCATGGTGCACTTTTTTCCTTTTACTGGTCTTATAGATTTACATCTACAAATAAATCTTGCTCATTCTTAATGTTCCAGAATTGAGATTGTTTCACTACAGCAGTTCCCCTTCTTATCAATTCCTACTCATCCCACGAATCATGGCCTTACTCTCATCAAGAAATATGACAGTTAATACACCTTGTCCTTACCTTGTTTAATCACGGGTATTTCATCTTCAATTATACTTAGTTCCAGAACAGTAAAGGCCCCATTCATGAGGCCCAATATGCTTAACGGCACAGTGTCTGATAATTCAACTTACGAGGGGTCCTCTCAACGGAGTAGGGGCAAAGCCATTTCCATTGGGACTGAGGGTGCGATGGCCAAATCATCTTTGTAATTTTGAAATCTGGCAGGCCTTCAACCACGAAAATCTCAAGTATTGTCCCTAATTATTGGGACAAATGCCGAATTAGAGCAAGGACCCTGGCACAACTGCCAGTTTGGAAGCCCCAGGACAAAAGAAGAACCTTAGGGGTTCTGGTCCCTAGGGGACCCACTGTCTGGGCTCTGGGTTTCTATTTTCAGGTCGATGCTCTTTATTCTTCCAGCGTTCCGGAAAAGCCACAGTGATGACTCCTCCAGTTCTTGTTTCCTTTCCATCCTGCCTTAGTGGGAGGCGTGGTGAACCTCCATTTCCCGCAAATCTTGAATGTCCATCCCGATAGGTAACTGGTGACAGACTCGGGCATGGGCGGAGTCTGAGCTGCCAGCAGGCGGGGTTCCAACCTAACCTAAGGCACCGCCCAGTCGCCGAAGCCCCGCCTTGCAGTCCACTGATTGGCCGTGCCTAACCCGGTACCACACAGCCCAGACCACGCCCACCAGCTGTACATCACTGGACTCTTTTGAGCTTGCTGATTGTTACGTCTGGAGAATCCACTCAAAAGGATAAATACTCACTGTCCTTCAGGTTTCTCGCTGATGTCCAGAAAAATGAGGGCATGTTACAAGCCGCACAAGACACCTTCCTGCCACCTCAAGAGTTTCTTTTCTTCTTGGTGCTTTCGTGGGATCCTTTTGGTGGCCCTAGTGCTCCTGCTGCCTATAAGCTCTGGTAGGAGAAGGGAAAGGGTGTGAGTCAGGGAGTGAACAAGAGTGGGTTGGGGAGCAGGCTGTGGGGAGCAAGGACAGGGAACTTTGCTTAGTAGGCCAGGTAGGAGGCCAGGGGTACGGTCAACCCGCGCGATGCAGAGTGGAGGTAGAAGGCTTACCCACAGTGCTCAAGGTTGTGCTATGGCGATTCAAATAGTGAGTACGTTGTAGTGCCCGCAGTGAGGGCTGCTTGGTGTTAGGCACTGAGCCTCGTGGGGTGCAGGGTGCAGTCCACATTTGTCGGGGGCCAAGCTATGTAGAAGCTTGCAGGTGTTTGGGGACCAAGCCAATCAATCATGATGGGCAGCACTGACCCAGTGCTGAAGCTAAGGGCTTACACTTGAGTGTTCAGTTTTGTGCGGAGGTTGCTAGGGCCCCTGCTGTGCCCATGGGGAGGGTTTGTGCTGTGTTTCCTAGGCAGGGCAATGCCTTGGTGAGTGGGATGTTGTGCCCCACTGAGTTGGACGGGGGAATCCCAGGTCAGGTGTTGCCGGGTGTTATTTATGCTTGACAGAAGTGTCCAGGCCAGCGGTGCAGGGTGTGGGTGAAGGATGCTCTGTACTTGCTTTGTATGGGTTCTGGGGAGCGCATGTTTTACAGGGAGTCCTTGAGTGAGAGGTCCTGGGATTTAGCAGGATTAGGAAGGACACACAGTGCTTTTCATGAATAATGGTAGCAGGCCGCTTGTTGCCCCCAAATCATATTGGTAATTAGTGCGCAGATTGTTCCTGCCCCACCATTTCATCAATACCCACACACGGAATCACGTTCCTATGTCAGACAATCTTATTCTATTCCCAAATGTCTTTTGGGCAGTGTTTTTTTCTTTTTTCTTTTTTCTTTTCTTTTCTTTTCTTTTCTTTTCTTTTCTTTTCTTTTCTTTTCTTTTTCATTAGGTTGTATCCTATTGAAGGGGAGATTTGAAGCAGCCTAAAAAATACTGTTAGCCAAACCTAGTGAGAAATGAGAGTCTTAAGAATGAACTATAAGTATCATCAGTAGGGTTTTCCCCTACAGCTCATAAACTAAAGCTGACAGCCATTCACTAAGTTTGAGTCCTGTTTCATTAAATGGAATGTTCATTGGAATGAATAGATATGTGTATATATACATGTATGTGCTTATTGTATAAAATGTATAGAGTCAAAGGACAATCATCGAATACTTTGGTGTATTTCCAATTGTCTTTATATGCATATGAGTCTCTATACCCAAGTTATTTTAGGACCCCATTACATGTACCGTTTGCATGCTGCATTCTGTCCTTAGCAGAATTCATTCAATATTTTTTAATATATTTTATTGATTATGCTATTACAGTTGTCCCATTTCTCCCCATCATTTCCCTCCACCCTGCACACCCCCTCCCACCCACATTCCCCCCCTTTAGTTTATGTCCATGTGTTGTAAGTTCTTTAGCTTCTACATTTCCCACACTATTCTTGCCCTCCCCCTATTTTCTACCAACCATCTATGCTGCGTATTCTCTGTACCTTTTCCCCCTCTCTCCTCCTCCCACTCCCCAGTTGCTAATCCTCCATATGATCTCCATTTCTGTGGTTCTGCTCCTGTTCTAGTGGTTTGCTTAGTTTGCTTTTGTTTTAGGTGTGGTTCTTAATATCTGTGAGTTTGCTGTCTTTTAACTGTCATATTTTTTATCTTCTTTTTCTTAGGTATGTCCCTTTAACATTTCATATAATAAGGGCTTGATGATGATGGACTCCTTGAACTTGACCTTATCTGAGAAGCACTTTATCTGCCCTTCCATTCTAAGTGACAGCTTTGCTGGACAGAGCAATCTTGGATCTAGGCCCTTGCCTTTCATGACTTGGAATACTTCTTTTCAGCCCCTTCTTGCCTGGAAGGTCTCTTTTGAGAAATCAGCTGACAGTCTGATGGGAACTCCTTTGTGGGTGACTGTCCCCTTACCTCTTGCTGCTTCTAGAATTCTCTCCTTCATTTGAATCTTGGCTAATGTAATTATGATGTGCTTTGGTGTGTTCCTCCTTGGGTCCAACTTCTTTGGGACTCTCTGAGCTTCCTGGACTTCCTGGTAGTCTATTTCCTTTGCCAGATTGGGGAAGTTCTCCTTTATTATTTGTTCAAATAAGTTTTCCACTTGTTGCTCTTCTTCTTCTTCTTCTGGTACCCCTATAGTTTGGATGTTGGGATGTTTAAAGATGTCCTGGAGGTTCCTAAGCCTCTCCTCGTTTTTTTGAATTCTTGTTTCTTCCTTCTTTTGTTTGGTTGTTTCTTTCTTTCTTCTGGTCCACTCCATTGATTTGAGTCCCAGTTTTCCTCCCATCTCTATTGGTTCCCTGTTCATTTTCCTTCATTTCACGTATTGTAGCCAGCATTTTTTCATCTAATTTGTGAGCAAAATCAACCAATTCTGTGAGCATCCTGATCACCAGGGCTTTGAACTGTGCATCTGATAAGTTGGCTATCTCTTGGTGGCTTAGATGAATTGGCTCTGGGGCTTTGATTTGTTCTCCCGTTTGAGCCATTTTGGATTTTTTTTTTGGGGGGGGGGTCTGGTCGCAGCTGTTATGTATGAGGGGTGGAGCCTTAGGTGTTCCCCAGGGTGGGGCAGCCCAGTAGCTGGGTAGTGACGCTATATGTGAGTGTGGGGTCTGAGAGGGAACAATAGCGCTTGCTCTACTCTCTCTCAGATTCCAGTCCTTTCTGCCGCTTCCCCATTGCGTGGGTTATCTGCAGGCAAATGTGGGACCACCTGGTCCAAAAGCAGTATACAAATTTAATGCAATCCCCTCAAAATTCCAATGGCATTTTTTCAGAGAAATAGGAAAAAAATCATCAAATTTTATGGAACTACAAAAGACCCTGAATAGCCAAGCAATCTTGAGAAAAAAGAACAAAACTGAAGGTATCACACCCCCTGACTTTAATCTACACTATAATCCTACAATAATCAAAACAGTATGGTATTAGCAGGAAAACAAACAGACAAAATAATGGAACAATCAAGAGCACAGAAATAACCCCATGCATATATGAACAACTAATTTCTGACAAAGAAGTCACAAACATAATGGTGAAAGAAGTCTCTTCAATAAATGGCACTGGTACTTCTGGTCAAGATAGCAACATAGGTAAACACAACTTGCCTCAACCACATCAAAATTACAATTAAACTACACAATAACCATTGACATGGTAGGAGGGGCAAAGACAAAGAATTGGCTGGTCCCATGCCCTAATGTGTCAGATAAAAATCAGGAGAGATATTTCAGGAGTGAAGGGTCCCAGCCCCATACCAGGCCTCCCAACCCAAGGTTTCAGTGCCAGAAAGTGAAATCTCCATAATTTCTGGATGTAAAATTAGCAGGGTTTGAGGCTGTGAAAGATAGAAGCTGCGGGACTCCCTGGCAGTTCCTTTTGAAGGGCCTGCACACAGATTACTCATACTCACTCCCTCTGAGCCCCAGCACAGAAGCAGCAGATTGAAAGTCACCAGAGACATACACAGAAGAAGTGAAATGTCTGTCATCAGGGTAAGAGCTGGGGGATGGCTTTCTCTCAGACAGAAGTGCTGGCAGAGACCACTGTTCCTTTTTGGAGCCCTTCCCATCAATAGCCACAGAGCTAGCAGGCAGGCACTATATCTGACATTCCATCAACCTGGCTCACATAGTTTGCCCCACCCTGGTGATTCCCTAAGGCCTTGCCACAACCAACTTCTGGGCCTATCCAAACTGTTTCCAGTGGCTTTACCATACAAATGTCTTATTTTGGCTCATGCTCCATATTTTCCTAAATTCTCTCAAACAAGCAGCATCTGGTTTCAACAAGCCCCATACCTCTTACTAAGTTGCCCCAGCCTAAGCAATAGCAGCAGCTGGCCTTGGTTCACACCTTGGCCTTGCCTGGGCACCTCCAAGCCCAGCACAAGTAGCAGCCATCAGCAAAACACTTTATGCTGTGTGACCCCAAACAGAACAGACATGGTAGCTGACCTTGGATGCGCTAACACGAATCAAGGCTCAATTACAACAAGAGGATGTACACATCTCACACAGTGGGTGCACCTCATGTACCCAGCTTGGGTATTAAGGGAGGCTGTGCCACTGCATTCTACAGGAAACCTTCTACACTAGGCCACTCTACCAAGCCTGGTAGGTGTAGCAGCTATACCTGATACATAGAAACAAACACAGGAAGGCTCCTAAAATGAGAAGACAAAGAAACATGGCCCAAATGAGAAAACAGAACAAAACTCCAGAAAAAGAACTAAACAAAATTGAGCTAAGCAAGCTACTAGATGCAGACTTCAAAACACTGGTTATAAGGGTGCTCAAGGAATTTAATAAGAATCTCAACAGCATAAAAAATATCCAGTCAGAAATGAAGCATACACTAATTAAAATAAAGAACAATGTACAGGGCATCAACAGTAGAGTGGATGAAGTCAAGAATCAAATGAGTGATCAAGAATCAAATCAGTGCCCTGGCTGGTGTAGCTCAGTGGATTGAGCACGGGCTTCGAACCAAAGGGTCGCCAGTTAGATTCCCAGTCAGGGCACATGCCTGGGTTGCAGGCCAGGTCCCTAGTGGGGGCCACGTGAGAGGCAACCACACTTGATGTTTCTCTCTCTCTTTCTCCCTCCCTTTTCCTCTCTCTAAATAGATAAATAAATAAAATCTTGTTTTAAAAAAAGAATCAAATCAGTGATGTGAAATATAAGGAAGCAAAAAACAACCAATCAGAACAGCAAGAAGAAAAATGAATTTAAAAAAATGAGGATAGTGTAAGGAGACGCTGGACAGCGTCAAGCATACCAACATTCATACTATGGGGATGCTGGAAGGAGAAGAGAGAAAGAAATTGGAAATGTATTTGAAAAAATGATGACAGAATACTCCCTAACTTGGTCAAGGAAATAGACATACAAATCTAGGAATCACAAAGACACAAAAAAATGATCCCAAAGAGGCCTACATCAAGACACATCATAATTAAAATTCCAAAGGTTAAAGACAAAGAGAGAATCTTAAAAGAAGTGAGAGAACACCAGTTATTTATTTATAAAGGAGCCCCCATTAAGGCTGTCAGCTGATTCCCCAAAAGAAATGTTCAGGCTAGAAGGTATTGGCAAGAAATATCAAAGTGATGAAAAGCAAGGGCCTACAATCAAGATTACTCTACCCAGCAAAGCTATCATTTACAATCCAAGGACAGATAAAGAGATTCCCAGACAAGACAAAGCTAAAAGAGTACACAACCACGAAACCAGTATTATATGACATGTTAAAGGGTCTTCTTTAAGAAGAAGAAGATAAAAAATATGAACAATAAAATGGCAATAAATACATATCTACCAACAATTGATTCTAAAAAACAAAATAAACAAATAAGCAGAGTAGAAACAGAATCACACACAGAGAACAGGTTGATGGGTGTCTGATGGATGGAGGGTAGGAGGCATGAGTGAAAGAAGTGCAAATGGGTACTTACAGAATGCTCATGGAGATGTAAAGAAAGAACATATATGCATGACACATGTACATGGACAACAGTGTGAGATTACCTGAGGAAATGGGGAGAGCTTGTTGGAGAAGGACAAAGTGGAAAAATAGGACAAGTGTAAGAGCATAATCAATAAAATATAGTTAAAAAAAGATACTGGTGAAACTGAAAGCCACATGCAAAAGAACAAAACTAGACTTCTATGTGACATCATACATAATAATTAACTCCAAATGGATTAAAGACTTGAATATAAGACCTGCAACAATAAAATACATAGAAGAAAAGATGACTATTAAATTTATCAACTTTCATCTCAGAGGGGTTTCTGTAAACTGATTCCAAGGCATGGGAAGTGAAAACAAAAGACTTAAATAAATGGGACTATATCTAATTTAAAAGCTTCTTCACAGCAAAAAAAAACAAAAAAAAAAACAAAAAAAAAGCTGTTAATAATACAAAAAGGCAGCCAACTGAATGGGAAAGAATATTTGCAAAAGATACCTCTGGCATTCCAAAATATATGAAGAAATCAAACAGCTCAACAACAAAATCTGTTTAGAAAATGGGCAGAGGACCTGAACAATTTTCCAAGGAAGACATTCAGATGGCCTCCAGTATATTAAAAGATACTTGACATCACTAGGTATAAGAGAGATGCAAATCAAAACCACCACAGTGAAATACTACCTCACAGCTCTTAGAATGTTTATTATCAATAAGACAAGAAATAACGAGTATTGGAGAGGTTATGAAGAAAAAGGAAACCTCATGTACTTCTGATAGGAATGTAAATTGGTGCAGACACTATAAAAAACAGTATGAAGTTTCATCAGAAAAATTAGGAATAGAGCTAACATATGAACCAGTAATCCCTCATCTCGTCATCTACCAGAACAATTTGAAAGCATCTATTAAGATATAGGGTACGTTATGTCAATTGCACCATTATTCACAATAACCAAGGCATGGAAACAACCTACCTGTCCTTTCATGGGTGATTGAATAAAGAAGGTGTGGTACATGTATGCAATGGAATACTACTCAGCCACATAAAAAGGTTAAATATTGTCATTTGAAACAACGTGGATGGATCTTGAGAGTATTATGCTGAGTAAGTATGTAGCCAGAAAAAGACAAAAACTGTGATTTCACTCCTATGTAGGATATAAAACAAAAAGCAACAAATGAACAAACAAAGTAGACAAAAAGAACACTTACAGATAACAAAATAGCAGTAACTGGAAGGGAAGGGTGATGGTGGGGGAGGAGACAGAGGTTAAAGGGAGATGAGGGAAGGAGACTAAACTCCACAGTATAGAGATGTGCTATTCCAATGTTGTATACCTGAAATGTATATAATGTTATTAACCAATATTACTCCAGGAAATTCAATTTAAAAGTCACATAATTTTTGTTATTTGATAGAAGTGCAAATATATATCTTTTAAAGTTTAACATCAATCTGATATAAGATCAATCCAGGGAATCAGGAAAGTTTCTCAGGGATCAACACAGATCTACCCACTGTATCCTTAGGTCCTTAACCTTGTAGGAGAGGCCTCTGCATGCTTCTAGTCCTTTAGGACTCTATGCGTCTGCAGCACATTATTTTACGCAATAATTCTATCAGATTTGTTAGGTTTTCAAGCCCACAGACAATGTAGAGGAAGAAGAACTGCTAAAGTAGGAGTAACACTATTCTAGGAAGGAAAAAACTACTACCAAAAAAAACAAGAAATAAAAAACTCTAATGGCATAATGATATGACCAAACAGCTACCTCGGAGAAATTTTTAGGCCAAGCATGATCCATCGATTAGTGAAGGAAGAATAAATTATATTTAAAATAATGTCAAAGTTATAAATGTTGATATTTAATTGGCATCTATTCACTTATAAAGTGCTCAGTTCATTGATATGAAGCACATGAAGTCTTACATTTTGAAATAGTTTAGTCCAGATTTTGATCTATGAAGTCCACAATGATTATTTAACAGTCATTGCTTATGACAGCATTTCTTGAGCACCCACTGGGTGCAGAGTATAGTAGGAAAAGAAGGCATATTGTCCCTGACCTCAGGAACTTACATTTCAAGAGAAGTCTGTGCCTGAAGTGACAAGTCATCATCATCACCAGTTTGTGTTTCAGACTGTGGAAGGATAATCTGATCGAAGGCTATATACTACAGAAGTCTTCTTAAGAGAGAGGTAAGTGTGAAATGAATTCAGAAAACAATGGTGAAGGTTGCATACTTATAAATATATTTTAAAACCAAAATACTGCTGTTGTCTCTTCAATTTACTATTGAATGAATATTCACCAAGAAACCAAAAGCTAATGGAATGTTACTTAAATCAGGTGTGGCACATCATCCTGTAAAAGCACAGAACAATCATTTAAAAACCTTCCCTTTATTCTGTCCTAAATGCCTGCTGCCAGGCCATAATCCATGGCTGGTGAAAAAGAGAAAATGCTGTATTTTTATGTTCTCGTTCTGTTATTCCCAGATGCCTGTGATGCTCCACCAAGATACGAATCTATGATGCTCAAAGGTCGTCCTAACAATGTTTACCAACCTGGGGACAGTGTAGAATATCAGTGTCGCCCAGGATACATGCGTATTGTCCCTCCTCTTCCCCTGTCTTCTGTTTGTCAGCCTGATGACACGTGGAAACCTCTCCAGGAGGCTTGTATGAGTAAGTACACAAAACTGTTTACTTTTATTGCTCTAGACACTTTCACATGTTTTAGACTTCATAGTTCACTACTGAAATGATGCTTCTCTTCTGTGAAGTTAGATTTTAGATAGCAATGTATTTTTTCAGGCTTTGAAAATCTCTAGGAAATTTTTTATTTGGCTATCGATTCTCTGGGAAAATGTGATTCTTAAGTTCAGCCATTTGTGACAACATGGATGGAACTTGAAAGTAACATGCTAAGCTAAATAAGTCAGTTAGAAAAAGCTAAGAATCATATAACTTCACTCATATGTGGGATATAAAACTGAAACTTACAAACACAGGTGACATTTTGGTGGTTACCAGAGGGAAGCGGGTTGGTGGGGGAAGGTGGTAAAAGGGTAAAGAGGACCAAATATATGGCTACATAAATGATTTGACTTTAGGTGGTGTGCACACAATGCAATATGCGGATCATGTACCATAGAAATGTACACTTGAAACCTATGTAAACTTAGTAACCAATGTCACCCCAATAAACTTAATAAAAACAAACAGGAAAGAAGCTATTGATACAAATTTAATAAAACAATGTAGACTTTTTATTTTGATTCAGATTTGGTTTGACATTGGTATAAAACAACGAATTTGACTTTTTTTTTTTTTTTTAGAAAAATCATGCCCACAGCTAGGAGAGCCCACAAATGGTGAAGTGGTCTACGTAAATGGAACTTACCAGTTTGGTTCACAGGCTCACTATGTTTGTAATGAGGGGTAAGTTGCTCCTTAGAGAGATAAGGTACATGTTACTAGTTCTATTTCTGTTTGCTTCTCTCCTAAGCATTCCCATAATGTTGATTTCATCTTGCTTTCTGTGTGATAAGTTGTATTTACAGCCAATCAACTCTTGGGCTTTTTATGGAGACCAGTGTATAATACATAGAAATTTAAATGAAAGGGAAGCAAAATCATATAATACTATACATAATAATAAGCCTATCACAGGCATTAAAAATGTGGTAATCATGGTGCCATGGTCCAAAATTAAATTACAGAAGGCTTGAGGGTGGGTAGGAGAGACAGGGAGTGAGCCAAGGGCAGAAACTAAGACTGCTCACTTTCTGGAATGTATGTTGAAACTTTGAATCAGCACTATTCAGAGCTATTTCAGAATAGTGTTGATATAAGAGCTGCTACAGCTCTTATTTAAAAAGGAGTTGCTGACCACCTGATTTCACCACATCCTGCTTACACATGAACTTTTCAGATTATCACCATCCAACAATCAAAAGGCTCCCATCATTTCTTCCTCTACAGACTCTGCACCTGTCCCAGAACTACCCCACTTATTCTTCTTCTGCACCCCCGTATCTACAGCAAATGTGAATTCCTTCAAAATAACTTACATCTTTCTCTTTAAAACTATAAAAAGAACCCCATTAAACTCAGGATGGCAGAAATGTTTGCCTTCTCCATCTGTCCCGGCTGCTGGTAGTTCAGACCACATGTCCCAGGACCTGTTTTGTTTTGTTTTGTTTTGTTTTGTTTTTGTTTGTGTTTTTCCCTGACTAGCATGTGGCTACTCAATGAACCTGTTCTTTCAGAAAAGCTACACAACTTTATCCCATGTGGCCAGAGAAGCTACTTGATATGATTTCTATCTGTTTCAATCCTTTTGATTAGTTAATGTTAATTTGTGACTGATCATATGGTCTATCCTGGAAGATGTCCCAAGAGCCCATGAGGAGAAGGTGTATTCTGTTCTATGGTGCTTTATGACTGTGAAATCTAGCTGATTAATTGTGTTGTTGAAGTCCTCTTTCCTTGTTTTCAGTCTTGTGCTATGTATTGTTGTGATTTTGATACTAAAGTCTCTATTATTAAAGTCCCTGTTATGTAGAAATGTGTATTTCTTCCTTCAATTGTCAGCTTTTTGCTTTATATATTTTGAAAGTTTGTCAGTAGGTGCATAAATGCTTATAACTATTATATCTTCTTGAAGTATATAAAACTTATTAAAATATGATGTGCTTCTTGTGTCTTATAACCTTTTTCAATTCAAAGTCTGTTCTGTCTGAATTAGTATAGCCATTCTGCCCTCTTTTGGTTACAATTTGCATGGAACATCTTTTTCCATTCTTTCACTTTCAACTTGTTCATGTCTTTGAATCTCAAGTTATTCTCCTGCAGACAGCATAGAGTTGGATCTTTTGTTTTTTATCCATTCTACCCATATGTGCCTTTTGATTGTAGTGTATAATCCACTGAAATTTAAAGTAATTACTGACAAGAAGGAAGCTATTTGTTTTCTTAAAGCTTTTTATTTTGCCCTTCATTTTTGTGTGTTCTTGTTTTTTATTAGTTGATTTTTATAATGAAATGTTGGAATTCCTTTCTCATTTCTGTTTGTGTATATTATATAGTGATTTTGTCCTTGCTGCCCATGGGAATTACATTTAACATCCTAGAGTTATAACATGACAGTTTGAATTTTACCAACTTAACTCCAATAAATTACAATAATGGATTCAATCAGCTCCATCTCATTCCTCTATAATAATAATTGCAATACTGGTTTCTTCTTCATTATTTCATTGTAAGATTAGTTTCTTAATCACATAGAAAATAAAACGTGTTTATAAACCATTGTCACGATAATGCTAGCTTTAATAGTTGCTCATGTATGTACCTGCAGGGAGATGTTGGCCTATACAGTGTGAGTTACTCTCTAGTGTCCTTTAATTTCACCTTTCAGGACACCCTGGAGCTTTTTTTTTTTTTTTTTTGCAGGTGAGATGTAGTGATAACAGATTCTCTTAACTTTTTATTTCTGGGACAATCTTAGTATTTCTCTCACTTTTGAAGCACAGTTTTGCTGTGTAGAAGATTTTTGGTTGACCATTTTTTCCTATCCCTTTTAGTCTGTTAGTTCAATGTCTTCTGGCCCCCAGGTTTCTGATGAGAAATCTGCTGATAATCATATTTAGGATCCTTTGTACCTGATGATTCACTTCTCCCTTGCAGCTTTCAGAATTCTCTCTTCGTTGCTGGCTTTTGAAAGTTTAATTATTATGGGTCTTACTGTGGGTCTTTGATTTCATTTTACTTGGAGTTTGATGAGCTTTTTGGATATGTATAGTCATGCCTTCTATCAAATTTGGGAAGCTTTCAGTCATTATTTCTTTAAAATTTTCTCAGTGCCTTTCTCTTTGTCTTTCCCTTTGGGGATTTCCACAGTGCATAAATGTTGGTCTGCTTGCTGTGTCCCACAGGTCTCACAGGGCCCTTAGGCTCCCTTCACTTCAATCTTTTCTCATTTTTGTTTCTCAGCTAGAGATAATTTTCAATTGTCCAACTTCAAGTTCACTGATTCTTCCTTCTTCCTGCTCAGAACTGCATTTAATTCATCTATGGAATTTTTCATTTTAGCTGAAATTTGGACCCTGGAATTTTTGGAACAGTGTTAATTTTAGTGTTTCTACCTCCAAATTTATGCTTCCATTTTGTACACACATTGTTTTCCTCACTTTATACATTTCTTCCTTTAGTTCCTTGAGCATCCTTAAGACAGTTATTTATTGTTCTCAAATTTTACTGAGGCCCTAGGACCATGGATCTCTGGCAGGGACCATTCTGCTTACATTGGAGTAGGCCATGGAGAGCCATCTTTTCAACTTCTTCTTGGACACAAATTGTAGGGATGGCCTGACCTCTTATTGCTGTCATTGACAGCAGAAAGGTGCAGGCAAGCACAACACTTGTAGCACTTGTGGCTGGTGTATTCCTGGGAAGCAGGGGGAGGAAAAGCTCACTGATGCCACCCCACAGGTGAGGCTCCCAGTGCAGGGTAGGCTATTTCTGGAACTGTAGTCTGACAGAGTGTGGTACTCCTCCAGGCATTTGCACACAAACATCAGATGCTGTTAGTCAGGAGGATGCACTCCTTGTTTTAGATTTTGGCTTTGACATTCTCAATGGTATCACTGGGCTCCACCTTGAGAGTGATAGATAGTCTTGCCTGTCTGGGTATTCACAAATAGCCACATCTCTGCAATGGCCACTCAGCTGTCTCATGAACAAAAAGAATACTGTGGAACTCAAAAATGCAGCTTTGTCACCAAGACGGCCTGCAAAAGAAGTATATGCAGTTTCGATGACTATCTTAAAGTCTTTTTATACTATGTATCTCCTTATATCTTTTTCAGAAATAAATTTTTGTTGATCTATTTTTCCTTTGAATGGGCCATACTTTCCTTTTTCTCTGTATGCCTTATAATATTTTTGGTTGAACTGAACATTAGAATCTAATCATGGGGGTAACTCTGGGTATCAGATTCTCACCATTTCATAGGGTTGCTTGATTTGTTATTGTTTTCATTTTCTGATAGTCGAAAGTGCCTCTGTGCTGAGGATCAGCCCGACATGTAAACTGAGGCTTTTTCTGGGCAAGTGTTGTTGTTTTCAAATGTTACAGTTTTAAATGGCTGCCTCCTGAAAAGGGAAAAAGTGAAAAATGAAAGAAGGAACTATGGGGCTTGCAACTTTGGGGGAGGGGACAGCAGTGGCTGCCCACCTCTCTGTCTGCTTCTCTGTGATCAGAAACAGCAGGCAATATAAGAGCATAGATCCCTAAGGACATGGGCCTTCATGCCTGCCCTGGGTCCCTCAGGCTGCTTGTAAGCTGCTCCAGAAACACAGGCACAGCTGCCTGCTGTGAGAGTGGGATGGGTAGTTACCACTGTGCTAAGAACTGAAAGTGACCAATGTTAATGCAATTCACCCGTCCAAGTTTTTCCTGCAAGTTGCAAGGCTTCAGCAGACTCCGCAGTTCCAAAATAGTCACATCAGGCAGATTCTAACAGCAAAATTATTGTCTAGCTGGGAAGACATATTTTTGGTGATTCCTATCCTGCAATAATCCCAGAATTCTCTCCTAACATGTTATAATATAGAATCAATGATGAGCCTTGGGGGAAATTCAACTGGAAGCAAGTACAGGCAGGCAGTTTTACTGACTGTTTTTTAATTTGATCAAGTGAGAATATCCCATCACTAGTAACAGAGAGAGAGCCCATGAGGCATCCTGTGAAGCACCGAAAAGTTAATACACAGACCAGCGATTTTCAACCAGTGTGGACAAGAGGCACACTGCTGTGTTGCAAGAATTTTTAAAACATGCAATACCTGGCTGTTTAGACAAGGGCACTGACCTGTTTTTCCTTATATTGTCGAATAAAAAATTTCATCAAGCAGGGGTCTTCCTGAGCCATTCCTAAGAAGAGACTCCAAACTGAAGAATATTCATAACACCCAAAACTTGCCTAGCACTCACTGCATTCCAAATGTTAATTTACCTACTGCTCAAAACAACCCCACAATATATATACCATTTCCATAGATGAGGAATTTAAGAAAGAGAAACATTAAGGGACTTGCCTAAGCTCAAAAGACAAGTCGGTCTTGGACCTGGGACTCAAATCCAAAAAGATAACCTCTTGGGCCAGATCTCTCTACTCAGCTGTTCCTGACTGAGCAGAATGGCGTGAGCAAGGACGTAGAAGTGAACATGTGATCTGACTGCCAGAGACAGCAAGCCCCAGTCTGTCAGGCATGACAGATTCCTATAGACATTTTGCTCCAGGCCAACGTGTGTTCATGTGAACAATCTCTTTAGTTTATTAAATTGCAGATTTGGTTAGCACGTCCTATAAATGTCACTTAAGAAACTTCTCCCCGAAGCTACTGCAGTGCAGAAAAACAACCACATAAAAACTTTTCCATTATTATGTATTCTTGTTAACTGAGAAAGAAAACAATCATCATTTCTTTTCTCATTTAGTTATCACTTAATTGGAACAAAAATTCTATACTGTGAACTTTCTGGAACTACTGTGGAATGGAGTGGCAGTCCCCCACTGTGTGAAAGTAAGTATTTTCAGAAATTAAGTCTCTTCAGAATTTAGAGCAGCAGTGCTCAAACTCTGTCCCCTGGGGGCTCTTTCATGCCTTACAATGAACAAAGACCCCACGGAGCTCTTCTGCAGGTGGGTTAGTGCTACTGATATTCTTTATATTAGAATGAAAACAGAAGTTTGCTAAATAATTATTTACTAATTCATTTTTTAAAACAGTAAACTCAATACATTTTAACATATGCAACATATTTCTTGTGTAAAATCAATGGAATTCTATGCAGCAGAAAGAAAGAAGGAGCTCATACCCTTTGCAACTACATGGATGGAACTTGAAAGCATCATGTTAAGCAAAGTAAGCCAGGCAGTGAAAGACAAATACCATATGATCTCACCTTTAACAGGAAGCTAATCAACAAAACAAACAAAGAAGCATAATATAACCAAAGACACAGAAATTGAGAACAGGCTGAAAGTCACCAGAGGGGAGAGGGGAGGGAATTTCAAGGGAAAAGGGGAAGGAACAAGTATAAAGGACACATGGACAAAAACTATGGGGGGGTGAAAATGGGAGGGAGGAGGGGAGGGCTAGGGTGGTGGGTTCAGGTGAGAATAAAAGACAGAAAACTGTACAAGATCAACAATTAAAATAAAAATTAAAAAAAATTTCAAAACAAACATAGAGAAGAATGCCATTGCTTTACATTTTTTCTAATCTCTTCAGTATCTGGCTTAAAGAAAGAACTCCAGATTCACTCCACTGCATCATCAAACAATGTGAAGCCACTGGAAAATTTCACTGTGCACTCGTCAGGATGACAGTGAAAAAGAGACGATAAGATCTTGGCTTACCTGTGAACTATTGATTTAAGAAGGGATGTAGCATTTCTCAACTAGCACTGAGTTTCCCTTAATTAGGAGTATATTTTCTCATTAAATTGTCAGCATCTGTTATGACTAGAAAAAAAACTTAGCATGGTCTTACAGATAAATACAGGTATTTTATTTAGGTATCTTATATGGGTATTTAAGAAAATGGGTTTTATTCTAAAATTTTATTTCTCTATTAATGGTTTAAGTTGAGACAGTACATTTTCTCAAGGAAACTTTCTTTTAACTGGATATTGGATTCACAACTAGAGTGTAGAAATCATATATTATTAAATTTATTGAAGGTCATTCACAGAGCTTTACTCTTTCACGTTTTACCTTTTATGTCCTTTTTTTTCTTTCTAAGAAATTTTGTGTCAACCGCCTACACAAATATCAAATGGAAAATACACCAATAGCCACAAGGTTACATTTGAATATAACGAAGTGGTAATTTATAGTTGTAATCCTTCAAATGGACCAGATGAATATTCACTTGTTGGAGACAGCAGGCTTGTTTGTTCTGGACATAACCTGTGGAGCGGTAACCCTCCTGAATGTAAAGGTAATAATATTTCCATTTATTTCCCTCTCATTCATAAATAGTGTGGAAAATTTTACCAACTTTTTTAAATACCTTGGCCAGCAAGTTTTTTAAAAAGCCATTTTGCTTGTTTTCCCTGTTAAATTGGTTCCTAATTTAAATGAACATGCATCAAATAGAATAAAAAATAATTCTAGTTGTAGAATTTCCCACCCTTCACCCCACATGTCCTTGGCATTCCTGTTTAGACATTGTTAATTACTACGTGTATGCATGAATTAAAATTTTCTGGTTCAAAAGCATTGAAAAACATACATTGGCTTTAAGAAAGTTTTATGTTATTATATAACAAATATGCTAGCTCTTCATACTTGTCAGATCTGGCTAAAGGAAATAGTAGAATAAATTGTAAAAGACTAACCCTCTCACTAACAAAATTGACAAACTCTGGACAACACATATAGGAATATCTTCTTTAGTTGTGCTTTGCCTTATTGAGCTTTACATATATCGCATTTTTTTGCAAATTGAAAGCAATACCATAACCAGCAAAACAATTGTGACTTGCTTTACTTGGATTCTTACTTATTGCTATAGCCTGAAACAAACCCACCATATCTCAGAAATTTGCCTATACTTAAGCAACAATGTAAAAATATTTAAGCCTGACCAACAGCAGGGAGACACCGGAGGGTATTTGACTCTTGAACAAAAGGAACCCGTGAAAAACAGCAAAATATTTTCTCTTTTCAAGTGCATATGGAAAAATCTTTAGTACCATATTCTAGGCAATATGTTTTTAATTTTTTTTATTTCAGAAATTGAAATTATTTACAGTATAGTATCTTTACAATGGAATGAATGTAGAAATCAAAACAGATATCTGTAAAGCCCCCAAATATTTAAAAACTATGCAAAACACTTCTAACTAAACCACAATAAAAGAAGGAGTCACAAGGGAAATTAGAAAGTTCTGAATTAAATAAAAATGAAAACAGAATATATCAACATTTCAAAAGTTTTGGAATACAGCAATAGTATTGATAAGACAGATATTCATAGCATGAAATACTTATATTAGGACAAGAGAAAAGTTTCAGATCGATAATCTAAGCTTTCAACTTCAAGAAACTAAGAAAGAAGAGCAAATTGAACTCAGACCTAGGAAACAGAAGAAAATAATCAAAGCAGAAATCAATAAAATTGAAAAAAGAAAAATGTAGGGAGACTCATTGAAAGCAACACCTGGTTCTTGGAGAAGAGCAGTAAAATGGATAAACCCATAGCCTGAGAAAAAAAAACACAGAAGATACAAATCACCAATATCAGCAATGAAGAAGAGAACATCGCTAAATATTCTGCATACTTAAAGGACAGTAAAGGAATAACGTACAATTTTCTGCCAACAAATTTAATACTTAAACTTCTCACAAAGAGAACTGCAGGCCCCATGTTATCATTATTAATTCTACTAAACATTTAAGGAAGAAATAATAACAGCTCTACATTAACTCTTCGATAAAATACTATAAGAGGAAGTAGTTCTCACCTCATCTCATAAGGACAGTATTACCATGATACCAAAACCAGACAAAACATTGAGGAAAATTAAAAACAATATGCACTATGAACATAGAACCCAAACCATTAAACAAATAAAATCCTGTCATATAGAAAAATAAGAATGTATCATAATCAAGTAAGATTTTTCCCATGAATGCAAATTCAAAAATTAATCAGTATAATTTACCTTATAAAGAGACTCTAAAGAAGAAAAAACACATAATCATCATGACAGAATTTGACAGAATTCATCATCTTTCATGGTAAAGCTTCTTAGCAAACTAGGAATAGAAGAAACTTTGTTACTTCAACCTCATAAAAGGCACCTACAAGAATCATACAGACATTACACTTGACAAAATATTTATTTTGCAACTGAGGTAGAAATGAGACAAGGATGTCGACTCCTACCACTCTATTCATCATTATATACTGAAGGTTCTATTGAGTACAATAAGGCAAGATATAGAAATAAGCATACATAAGGGAAAGGAAGAAATAAAATGGATTTATTCAGTTACGGCATGATTGTCTGTGTAGAAAATATGAAAGAGTGAATGAAGTCTTACCAAGGTTGCAAGACACAAGCTCAATGTACAAAAATCAATGGTATGTCTATAACTAGCAATAAACAATTAGAAATTTAAAAAGTATCATTTACAACTCAACTATATAAAATATTTACAAATGAATCTAACAACACTTGTTCAATATTTGAATGGTTAGGACAACTAAACACTTACAAAATTAAAGAAGATGTTAATAGTGAGCAATTCATTGTTCATGGGTTACAAGAATCAATATAATAATAATATTGATTCCCTGTAACTGATCTATAAATTGAGTATAATGCCAATAAACATTCCCACATACATTTTATAAAAAATGACAAACTGATTCTAAAATTTATATGGAAAGATAAAAGAATTAGAAGATTCAAAATAATTGTGAAAAAAATGAAAGATTCATTCTATCTGGTGTCAAGCCTTATACAACATACCACAATGCATAGAATATAGAATAGAAAAAAATGGAACAGAGTAGAGAATCTAGATAGCCCCCTTCATATGGGCCCAATTAATTTTATCACACATGTACAAACAAATTGAGTGGAAAAATGGTAAGGGTGCAGACACAATTGAACATCAACATGCCATGAAAGAAAACCGCCACCCATGTCAGCACCATATTCAAACATGCCCTAAAAAGAGATCTTAGACTTAACCTAAAGTCAAAATTATAACACTTTGACTTAAAAATGCAGAACATGTTTGTGACTTGGCCAAAGATTTCTTAAGTGGAAAATTGTGATCCTTTAAAAAACTCAAACCTTCTGCTCTCAAAGGATATTGTTATAAGAATTTTTAAAAATGAACCAAACACTGGGAGAAAATATTGCCAAAGTACATATCTGATTATTAATTTGTATCAAAGATATATAAAACTCTCCCAAAACACAATCATTAAAAACAACCCAATTGTTTTAAATGAGAAAAATATTTGATTACACCTATTTCATCAAAGTAAATATATGGATAGCAAAAAGTACATGCAAAGTTGCTCAGTATAATTAATAAATACAGAAATATAATTTTAAACCACAATGAGATATCACTAAACACCTACCAAAATGGCTGGAAATAAAAACAAGAAAGAAACTAAAAATACCATCTTCTGGCAAGGGTATGGAACAATTGGGATTCTCATGTATAGTTGTTAAGAATGAGAAGTGGTAGGTCTTTTTTGGAACACTGTTTAGCAATTTCTTATCAAGTTAAAGATACACTTTCCGTACAATGCAGCAATCCAAGTAAATTAAAATATGTTCATGTAGAAACCTATAAGAACATTCATAGAAGCATTAGTTGTAATCACCCCACATTGGAAACATCCACATACTTTTCAGCTGGTGAATGAACAGCTGTGGTACATCCATATAATGGTTTAACATTCCTCAATAAAAAGCAATAAGCTTCTTTTAATCCACACAACGACAGCAATAAATATCAAATGCATTATGCTAAGTGAAACTAGCCACACTCAGAGGTTGTGATCCCATTATGACACTCTGGAAAAGAAACACACTAATGATACCGATCCATGGTTGGCTGGTTGGGGAAGGTGGTTGGACATCCTTGTGGGGAGAGTTGATTACAAAGTGGCACGAGGAAATGTTAGAGAATAATGGAACTCTTTTATGTCTGTTGTGTTGAAAATTACATGATCAGTGTTTGCATTTATTGAACCTCATACAAGCTGTACATTTAAAATGGTTCTACTGTGTGTAAATTATATACAGTAAACCTAACTTAAAATCATCACTGTGACTAACAGTAGTTTAGCACAACATAGAAAAGATCAGTGAACGTGAAGTGAGAACAATAGAAATCCAACCTGATTTGAAAATCTAAAGAGAGAAAGACTCACAACCTGGGGAAGAGGAGCAAGCAGTCAAACAGGCATGTTCATGGAGCTTCAGAAAGAGAGAGGAAACAACAGTATGGAGTTATTTGAATAAATAATGTTCAAAAAGTATCCACATTATGTCCAAAGCAACAACACACTAGTCCAGGAAATTCAGTGACCCTAGCAGGATAAATAAATTTTTAAAATTTATCAAGACCCCCAACTAAATTAAACACATCGTGGTTAAACTTCTGAAAACAAAAGATAAAAAGAAAAGCAGCCAAGGAGACAGAAGAAACGTATTGCATTGCCCCATCCCTCTCAGTAAGAATGACAGCTGGCCTCTTTTAAATGTGGACACACGAAGACAATACTATCTGATAATGTGCTGAAAAAATAAAAATAAAACAGGTAACAGAAATCTCTGTCAAGGAGAAATCTTTTAAAGCTGAAGGTGAAATTTAGAAAAAAACAACCTTTTGAGACAAAAGGTAAGAGAATTGTCACTATCCTAACTTGATGGAAACTCAGGTCCACGCACAAGGCAGAAGAGCACTCTCCTGGTTTAAAAGGCAGCTCATTATGGACCCTTATGTGTTGCTCAGATTTACTCTCATAACATGTTCTCTTATACTTAATGCCCAGCCCAGCGTTTTCTTTTGTTCATTTGTGACTTTTTTCCAAATTTTGCCATACCCACTGTTGGATCCTGAAATCGGTCTAGACGGTGGTGCCCAGCATTTTAATTGCTAAGAAGAAGAGCAGAATGGTAAATACCAGAATACATGGGTACAGGGGCTAATATTAAGTTTTAACTTTATCTCAGGCCTGTGGGATTACAATATAAAATGTGGTTTTTGATCTCTGAGTTCCAGTGCAAAACGTTTGGAACACAGTCCTGACTCCAGTGGCTTTTCTATTTCTTGAACATCCCAGTTCTTGTATGTTGATACCTGATGACTTTCTCTCTGCATATCTTTGTACGGCTACCTTGTTTTCAACATTTGAGCTCAAATATTACCTTTTTACAGGCATCTTTCCTTCCTGCCTCTCTAAAAGATCAGGGTACTGAATCAGTGTCAGCATAAAATCTATTTTTAAAAATCCCTAGAGATAAAGAGCATCCAAAGTTGTTTTGAACCTACCTGAAAATTATATGTGGTAGTCAGGACTTTCTCAAAATTTGTCAGTAATGGGAAAACATATAGGAAACCAATAATCTATCATGACAGTCTGTTCTAGGTGGGAAAGATGATAAAAATGACAAATAAAGTCTTTATTGTTTTTAATTAACATTCTGCCTTCCATTTTTTCTCTCTTCATCCTCAGGGGAAATTACTATTTTGCACTAGTTTTTTCGTTCCTATGTTAAAACAGCTTTCCAGCCCTGGCTGGTGTAGCTCAGTGGATTGAGCGCGGGCCTGCGAACCGAAGGATCGCGGTTCGATTCCCAGTCAGGGCACATGCCTGGGTTGCCAGGCCAGTTCCCAGCAGGGGACATACAAGAGGCAACCGCACATTGATGTTTCTCTCCCTCTCTCCTTCCCTTCCTCTCTAAAGATAAATAAATAAAATCTAAAAGGAAAAAAAAAAGTACTTAAAAAAAAAATCTTAAAAAAAAAAAAATAAAACTTGTCTGTGCTTTGCATCATGACAACCTAAAAAAAAAAAAAAAAACAGCTTTCCATTAATTCTGGAATTTCTTCACTTTTCAGTGGTCAAATGTCAATATCCAGTGCTTCAGAATGGAAGACTGGTGTCAGGATTTGGAAGGAAGTTTTACTACAAGGCGATGGTTACACTTGAATGCCTGAAGGGTTTTTACCTTGAAGGCAGTAGCACTATCTCATGTGGACCTAACAGTACTTGGGAGCCTAAGATGCCAAGATGTATTAAAGGTACAAAGGGTGCCTTTTATTTCTAGATTTTATTTCTCAGACGTTAAATATCAATGATACTGAATAATTGAAAAGAAGCAACTTTTGTAATTAACTCTATCTCATATTCATTTCTGTGACAGGTATATGACATAAAATTCGTGTTTTTGTAGGTTCTTAGCACACTGTATACATCACATAGGTGTCTGTTGTTCAGCATTTCTTATGTGTAAAAAATGTATAGCAATCATTTTTCATAGTAAATTGAAGCATGAAAATTTTTACCTAATGGTTGATCCTGTGGTTTTTTTTTCCAGTGTCAACATCTCTCAGTAGAAAATCTACAATTTCCAGTGTCTCAGGTTTAGTACTTTCTGCTTGTATTTTTCAAAATTCTTTAAGTGCCAGGTGACTTTTTATTTATTTATTTTTTTATAAATTTAATGCTTATCTTTTTTTTATTTATTTTTTTCTTTTAGATTTTATTTACTTATCTTTAGAGGGGAAGGGAAGGAGAGAGGGAGAAACATCAATGTGCGGTTGCCTCTTGTATGTCCCCTGACGAGAACTGGCCTGGCAACCCAGGCATATGCCCTGACTGGGAATCGAACCGCGATCCTTCGGTTCGCAGGCCCGCGCTCAATCCACTGAGCTACACCAGCCAGGGCCCAGGTGACTTTTTAAAAATGCTTTAACTATCTGGTGATTTACACTCATCCATCATTTTTAGTAAGGAAAGGAGAAAGAACACATTCACAGCCATTGTAGTTGTTACACTTAGTGGTTCTGAAACTATTTGCCACAGTTTGCAGACATTGGGACAAACTTGGGAACAAGTTATGTAAACCTTAAATGTGTTTTCTTGTGTATAAAATAAGTTAATGCCTTCCTCACTGGGTGATAGTAGAGTTTAAATGGGATGCACTTGGAGCACTTAGCACAGTGCCTGTCACACAGGAAGCTCTTAAGGAAGTTCATTTATGACTTACAGCATCACTCCAGTTATTAGAGATGAAGAAGGTCCATGGTTTCTTTTTCAATACACATGTTTTCTATGACATTAACTTTATTAATTTGTTATTTTAAAAACAATCAGCTTTTAAACTTTATAGTTATCTGCTTATAACTTTATAGGATATCTTCATGATCCAGGTTGATGTTTTATTTTCTGGACTGCAACCAGTTTTCTTCCTAGTACAGTATGTAGTTAACATCTAAACTGAGAAACTTCTGCTGTCTCTAGAATAAGACCCCCACCTTTCTCTTCTCTTCTTCTTCTACAAAAAGATTTAATTATTCTTTTCTCTTTACTGGGCATTTTTATTTGGGAATAGAAAGTAACTTTCATAGCAACTGAAAGACAGAAAATGTCTTTTGTTATTGAAATGAAATGGAGGACTTCCTGCGTGGACTTCTGATGAGCTGCTCTGCTTAAGCCTTGGGAGATTATTTTGGTATGGTGGACAGAACCATCTTCCTGATTTCAGCACTGCTGTCTCTGGCTCCTCTCTGGTTTCAGCAGAAACAGGAGACAAGAACAAGGCAGTAGTCACCACATAAGCACAGGTTCACTTTCTGTGGTTTCAGTTACCCGCAACCACGGTCAGAAAATATCAAGTGGGAGTTCCAGGAATAAGTAACTCATAAGTTTTAAGTCATTTGCCATTCTGAACAACATGATGAAATCTCACACTGTCTCACCCTTTCCCACCCAGGGACTCATGCCTTGGTTCAGTGTATTCACCTCACTTCTTCTTATCACATAGGCGTTGTGTCATCTCACACCATCACTAGAAGAAGGCAGAGTGCAGTACAATAAGATATTTTCAGAGGGAGAGACGACATTCACATTATTTTTATTTTTATTACAGGAAGTTGTTATAATTGTTCCATCTTATTAGTAGTTGTTGTTAATCTCTTACCTTGCCTAATTTATAAGTTAAACTTTATTATAGTTGTATATGTGCAATAAAAATATAATGTATATATGGTTCAGCACTATCCGGGTTTCCAGGCATCAGTGGGGCCTGTGGAATGTATCTCATGTAGACAAGGGGGGACTAGTGTGGTGGGAAGAGCTTCAGCCTGGGCAAACCTCACACAGGGTCCTAATTTAGCTCTACTTATTCCAATAATATCATTTCTATGGGCTTGGTTTCCGGTTAAACATTAGGGTATTGAACTCAAAACAAATTTCCATTACTGGTGTCTAATTTGTTTGTGTATTTCCTATTCTCCTAACATTTTAAAGGATTGAGGGGAATTACACCTCTTAACATGGTAATTAGAACACCTCTTTATAATTCTTCTATACCTAGAAACTGGTAGCATCCTTGAGTAGCTTAGCTGAGTGCTGTGAGGTTTTGGAGCAGGGAAAGATGGGTTTTTGGGGGACTGATATATTAAGATTGCATGTGAAATTTTTTTTAATTAAATATCTTATTTCTTTATTTTTAGAGAGAGGGGAAGGGAGGGAGAAAGAGAGGAAGAGAAACGTCAATGTGGGGTTGCCTCTCACATGGCCCCCACTGGGGACCTGGCCTGCAATCCAGGCATGTGCCCTGACTGGGAATCGAACCATGACCCTTTGGTTCACAGCCCGAGCTCAATCCATGGAGCCACACCAGCCAAGGCTGCATGTGAAATTTATACTCATTAGCCCATTTGTGTTTACTCACATGGTCCTAGTGGGTATATGCACTGTTGGTAGCCTATGTTGATAGGCTCTTATTTTTTTTTTATTTTTTTATTTCAAAACATAAAATAACTTTATAATTATTCGGGATTTTTTGCAATTTAGTAAAACGTTTCACTTATGATTGGAATTATTTATTTTTTAACTTTTTTTTATTGTTGTTCAAGTACAGTTGATATGCTCTTTTGAAAGAGTTGACCGTAAGTATTGCATAAAGGATTTATATAACACTGATACTGTTTAGTGTTTCAAAAGTGAGAGGATTGTGAGGAACTGTTTATAAAGAAGATAAACTACACAGATTTTTTCTTAAATATAAAAATTTCTCATGGGACTTTAAATCACTTTTTATCATCAGTTAGAGGAAACTATATAAAAAATCAGCAACATATGAAATATGATAAGGTAGATATATGCCCTAATATGAAGAAAAGTGAAATACTAAGTAAAAAACAAAAACTTAAGAATTATGTAGTATGATAGTGATTGGATGGAAATTTTTTTAAAGATACATATGTTTTTTAATAGCTTATTTTTATAATTTTCTATTAGTTAATTTCTAGGATTTCCATTCTAAAATATAAAGCTAGAATGAACATTCTTATGCAAAATCCATATAGTAACTTTCCATAGTAGAATTGCAAAGATAGGAAAGTGTGTGTATTTTTCATATAGAGAAATAATTCATCTTTTTTAAAAAATAAAAAGTCAAATTAAATCCCTAATTTTGTATAGATAAAGCTGGTGAATGTAATCAAATTTATTTTTTGAGGTGTCAAGCCTACTGTTCTAACCACACCTCCTACTTCAAGTCAACCAGGTTCAGTAACTCTTTATCCTTTTATATTGTTAAGAATTTCATAAGGTGATGAGTAAAAACTAATGTCATGTGTTAATTTGTGTTTGTTTCATTATATACAAACAAAGCTGAACATGTTTTCACCCACATTTACTTATTCATGTTCTTTGCTCATTTTTCTATTATGTTTTTAAAATATTTTTTGTTGATTTGTCAACTTATTATAAATTAAAGCCCCCTTAACAGGAAGTGAATCATATTTTAATTTTTATCTTTGCTTTATTTTTACTAATCACCTTTCTCTTAAGATTTTATGTGTTTGGATATAGATTGCTTTTTATACATTCTAATTATATAAGTAATAGTATACAAATATATATCAGTAAAATTTCAAGTATTACAAAAGTATATGGAGTAAAAGATTAGTCTCCTTCTGTTTCTCTAAGTCATTACCTGAGTTAATCACTTAATAATTTAGGTGTCTTTTTCTGACTTAAATGAATAATAATTTATTGAGGCAAATTCCTACAACATAGCATCAACTATTTGAAAGAGAACAATTCAGTGTCATTTTGTACATTCACAATGTCATGCTACTATCACTTCTGTCTAGTTTCAAAACACTTCCATTCTCCAAAGTCAAACAAATCCTCACCCACAGGCAGTTTCTCCCATTGTACACCCCCTATTTCTGTCCTCTCCTTAGGGATTTATATACTTCAGGTATTTCATATGAATGAAATAACGTAAGATGGCTTTCTGCTTCTGAATTTTTCTGCTTAGCATAACGTTTTCTACAGGTTTCATGTATCAATGCCTTTGTTTTTTTTATTTTAATTGTTGTTCAAATACAGTTTTCTACATTTTACTCCCACCCAGCCCACCCCCAATCCCTCCCCACCTCCCTCCCATTTTCACCCCCCTTGTTTTTGTCCATGTGTCCTTTGTACTTGCTCCTGTAAACCCTTCCCCTTTTCCCCTAAAATTCCCTCCCCTTTCCCCTCTGATCACTGTCAGCTTGTTCTCTATTTCATTGTCTTTGGTTATATTTTGCTTGTTTATTTGTTTTGTTGTTTAGGTTCCTGTTAAAGGTGAGATCATATGGTATTTGTCTTTCACCACCTGGCTTATTTCACTTAGCATAATGCTCTCCAGTTCCATCCATGCTGTTGCAAATAGTAGGAGCTCTTCTTTCTTTCTATTGTGTAGAATTCCATTGTGTAAATGTATCATAGTTTTTTGATCCATTCATTTACTGGTGGGCACCTAGGTTGCTTCCAACACTTGGCTATTGTAAATTGTGCTGCTATGAACATTGGGGTGCATGGGTTCTTTTGGATTGGTGTTTCAGGGTTCTTAGGATATAATCCTAGCAGCAGAATTGCTGGGACAAAAGGCAGATCCATTTTTAGTTTTCTGGGACAATTCCATACTGTTTTCCATAGTGGTTGTACCAGTCTGCAATTCCACCAACAGTGCACTGGGATTCCCTTTTCTCCACAACCTCTCCCACACTTGTTGTTTGTTGCTTTGTTTATGTTGGCCATTCTGACCAGTATGAAGTGGTATCTCATTGTGGTTTTAATTTGCATCTCTCTGATAGCTAGCAATACTGAGCATCTTTTCATGTGTCTCTGGATCCTCCGTATGTCCTCTTTGGAGAAGTGTCTGTTCATGTCCTTTGCCTTTGCTTATATTCTTACAGTGGAGTCGTGTGAGTTCTTTATATATTTTGGAGAATAAACCCTTGTCTGAGGTATCATTGGCAAACATGTTTTCCCATATGGTTGGTTCTCTTTTTATTTTAATACTGTTTTCTTTAGCCATGCAGAAGCTTTTTATTTTGATGAGATCCCATTTGTTTTTTCTTTCCTTTATGTCCCTTGCTCTAGGGAACATATCAGTGAAAATGTTGCTGTGTGAAATATCTGAGATGTTCCTACCTCTGGATGTTCCCCTCTAGGACTTTAATGGTGCCATGTATTAAATTTAAATCTTTTATCCACCTTGAATTTATTTTTGTGTATGGTGTAAATCGTTGCTCAAGTTTCATTGTTTTGCATGTAGCTGTCCAGTTCTCCCAACACCATTTGTTAAAGAGGCTATTTTGACTCCATTTTATGTTGCTGCCCCCTTTGTCAAATATTAATTGACCATAGAGACTTGGGTTTATTTCTGGGTTCTCTGTTCTGTTCCATTGGTCTATGTGCCTGTTTTTATGCCAGTACCAGGCTGTTTTGATTACAGTGGCCTTGTAATACAGTTTGGTATCAGGTATTGTGATCCCTCCTGCTTTGTTCTTCTTTCTCAAAATTGGTGCAGCTATTTGGGGTCGTTTATGGTTCCATATAAATTTTTGAAGTATTTGTTCTATGTCTGTGAAATATGCCATTGGTACTTTAATAGGCATTGCATTGAATCTGTAAATTGTTTTGAGTAGTATGGACATTTTGATGATGTTAATTCTTCCGATCCATGAACACAGTATATGTTTCCATTTGTTTGTGTCCTCCTTAATTTCTTTCTTCAGTGTTGTGTAGTTTTCTGACAACAGGTCTTTTACATTCTTTAGTTAGGTTTATTGCTAGGTACTTTATTTTTCTTGTTGCTATTTCAAATGGGATTTTTTCCTAATTACTGTTTCTGATATTTCATTGCTGGTGTACAAAAAATGGCTTTGATTTTTTAATATTGACTTTTTATCCCACTGTTTTGCCAAATTTACTTATTAGGTTGACTACTTTTTTGGTGGAGTCTACAGGATTTTCTATGTACACTATCATGTCATTTGCAAACAATGACAGTTTTGCTTCCTCCTTTCCAATTTGGATGCTTTTATTTCTTTTACTTGTATGATTGCTCTGGCTAGGACTTCCAGTACTATGTTGAATAGGAGTGGTGAAAGCGGACATCCTTGTCTTGTTCCTGATCTTAGTGAGAAAGATTTTAATTTTTGCCCATTGACTACGATGTTGGCTATATGGCCTTTATTATGTTGAGGAATGCTCCCTCTATTCCCACTTTGCTGAGTGTTTTTATCATAAATGGGTGTTGTACCTTATCAAATGCTTTTTCCCCATCTATTGATATGACCACGTGATTTTTGTTTTTGCTTTTGTTTATGTGATGTATTACATTTACTGATTTGCAAATGTTGGACCATCCTTGCATCCCTGGGATGAATCCCACTTGGTCATGGTGTATGATATTTTTATGTATTGTTGGATGCAGTTTGCCAATATTTTGTTGAGGATTTTAGGGTCTATGTTCATCAGCGATATTGGCCTGAAGATTTCTTTCTTTGTTGTGTCTTTATCTTGTTTTGGGATTAGGATGATGCTGGCTTCATAAAAAGAGTTTGGGAATCTTCCCTCTTCTTGGATTTATTTGGACTAATTTGTGAAGAATAGGAGTTAGCTCTTCCTTGAATGCTTTGTAGAATTCTCCTGTGAAACCATCCAGTTGAGGGCTTTTGTGTGTCAGGAGTTTTTTGATTACTGCTTCGATTTCACTTGCTGTTATTGGTCTGTTCAGGCTTTCTGCTTCTTCTTCGAGTTTTGGAAGATTCTATTTTTCTAGAAATTTGTTCATTTCACCTAGGTTTTCAAATTTCTTGGCATACAGTTCATAATATTTCTTGCAATCCTTTGTATTTCTGTGGTATCAGTTGTAATCTCTCCTCTTTCATTTTTTTCGTGTTTGTTTGGGTCCTCTCTCCTTTTTTCTTGATGAGTCTGCTTAAAGGCAGGTCGATTTTGTTTATCTTTTCAAAGAACCAGCTCCTGAATTCATTGATCCTTAGAATTGTGCTTTTATTCTCTATGTCATTTAATTCTCCTCTGATCTTATTTCTTTCCTTCTACTTGCTCTGGGCTGTCTTTTTTGTTCCTTGAGTTCTTGTAGGCATAGGGTTGTTGTTTATTTGAAATGTTTCTATCTATTTTTCATAGGCCTGTATCGCTATGAACTTCTCTCTCAGAACTGCCTTTGCTGTGTCTCATAAATTTTGGGTTGTTTCCAGAAACTTTTTGATTTTGTCCCTAATTTCATTCTTGACCCATTCATTGTTTAATAGCATGCTATTCAATCTTCATGATTTTGAGTTTTTTGGGTTTTTTTCCTTGGGGTTGGTTTCTAGTTTCAGTCCCTTGCGGTCAGAGAAAATGCTTGGTATGATTTCAATTTTCTTGAATTGTGGGGGGCTTGTTTTGTGTCTATCATGTGGTCTATCTTTGAAAATGTTCCATGTGCATTTGAAAAGAATATGTATTTAGCTTCTTTGGAATGAATGTCTCAATATATATACCAGTTAGGTCCATTTCATCTAGGGCATTGTTCAATGCCACATCTTCATTAATATCTTGTTTGGGGGATCTGTGCACTTTTGACAGTGGGGTGTTAAAATCCCCTACTATAATTTTGTTGCTGTCAGTATCTTTCTTGAAGTCCTCTAAGATTTTCTTTATGTATTTGGGTGCTCCTACGTTGGGTGCATATATATTTACAATGTTTATGTCTTTTTGGTGGATTCTTCCCTTGAGTATTATGAAGTGACCTTCTGGGTCTCTCTTTGTGGTCCTTTTTTTGAGTTCTATTTTGTCTGATATGAGTATTGCTACCCCAGCTTTTTTTCCCCCTGTCTGTTTGCTTGGAAAATTTGTTTCCAGCCCTTCACTTTCAATCTGTGTAGGTCTTTTGTCCTGACATGGGTCTCTTGTAGGCAGCATATGTGTGGGTCATGCTTTCTTATCCATTCAGCTATTCTATGTCTTTTGATTGGAGTATTTAATCCATTTACATTTAATGTTATTATTGAGAGATATTTATTCATTGCCATTTTCGTACCTGTGTTTCTCTCTCCCTCTCTCTCTCTCTCCCTCCCTTCCCCCCCTCTCTCCCCCCCCCTCCTTCCTTTCCTTAAAGCAGTCCCTTTAGTATGTCTTGCAGAACTGGTTTGGTAGAGGTGTATTCTTTTAGACTTCTTTTGTCTGGGAAGCTCCTTATTTGGCCTTCTATCTTGATTGAAAGCCTTGCTGGGTAAAGTAGTCTTAGTTGCAGGCCTCTGGTTCTCATTACTTGGAATATTTCTTGCCATTCCCTTCTGGCTTGAAGTGTTTCCATCAAGAAGTCAGCTGCTAGTCTTATTGGGGCTCCCTTGTATGTTACTTCCTTTTTCTCCCTTACTGCCCTTAAGATTCTCTCTTTGTCTTGGAATTTTGCCATTTTAATTATTTTATTTTATTTTATTTTTATTTTTTAATATATTTTATTGATTATGCTATTACAGTTGTCCCATTTCTCCCCATCATTCCCCTCCACCCTGCACACCCTCTCCCACCCACATTCCCCCTTTAGTTCATGTTCATGTGTCATAAGTTCTTTAGCTTCTACATTTCCCATACTATTCTTGCCATTTTAATTATGATGTGTCTTGAAGTGCGCCTCTTTGAGTTCCTCTTGACTGGGATTCTCTGTGTTTCCTGGATTTGTGTGATTTTTTTCTCTCATCAAATTAGGGAAGTTTTCCATCATTACTTGTTCAAATAAGTCTTTTATCCCTTGCTTTTCTTCTTCTCCTTCTGGTATCCCTATTATACGAATATTATTACATTTCATATTGTCTTGCATTTCTCTTAATCCCTCTTCATTCTTTCTGAGCCTCTTTTTCTTTTCTTGCTCTTTCTGGGTGTTTTTTTTTCCTACTTTGTCCTCCAATTCACTGATCCAATCTTCTGGTTCATCGATTCTGCTTTTCATTCCTTCTACTGTGTTCTTCAGTTCAGAAATTGTATTCTTCATTTCCTCTTGGCCCTTGTTGATAGTTTCTATTTCCTTTTTCATATTGATATCATTTGCAATGAGTTCATTGTAGTTTCCCGTAATTCACTATGAGCTCCTTGAGCTTCCTGGTAACTATTCCTTTGAACTCAGTATCTGATAGTTGAGTTGCCTCTATTTCATTTAGCATTCTTTCTGGGGCTTCCTCCTTTCCTTTCATTTGGGGATTGTTTCTTTGTCTTTCCTTTGTTTGTGAGACTCTTCTTGTTAGCCTCAGCTTCTTAAATTGATCTGTTCTGGCTCCCTGGGTCTATGATGTGAACTTGTATTGTAGTATACCTGTGAAATTCAGTGGTGCCATCTCCTGGATCTGCCAAGCTCACTGGTCTTGGGCTGTCATTTAAGTTGGCTCTGTGTTTCTTTTGGGGTTTTGATTGTTGTTGGGTGTTTCTTTGGTTGATCCTTCCCTGCACCTGGTTAAATGAGGGTGACTCTGTCCACCACCTCTTGTATTTTGTTGTGCTAGTGTGAGCAAGTTTGTGCTGAAGCTGGTTCTTCCATGTGTACAAGGTTTTGAGAATTCTCTGTTGCTCTTTTGTTTGAATTGTCTGTTGCTCTCTTGTTCAGTTGTTTGTTCTGGGTAATTTCTCCACTATTTAATTGTATTTCCAGATACATCCTGGACTGATGTTAGTGTGGCTTCCACTCCCTCTTTCACCTTCTTCTGTTGTTCTCTGTTGGTGGTTCCTTTGTTGTTGGGTTTCCTTTGCCAGCGGTTATCCTCATGTTCACAGCTTCCACCTACTCTTTTTTGTGATATGTTGGAGGTGGAAGGCAAAATGTTTTAAGACAGCAAGAGAGTATTCTATGATATTTGCAGTAACAGCCAGTAGAGAAGAGGTAGGAGATCCTTCGACTATGTATAGTGTTAACCGTGATCTTCCACTCAACTAGCCACTTTTTAGAAAGGATGGAAAGAAGATAAGGCTCTTGTTGGGGAGGGAAGGATTGTGAGTTGGACCTAGAAAGCAGTGAGGTTGTGGGAGATCAGATTCTGAGGTAAGGTGAAAGTAAAGGATAGTAAATAGGTGTAGTGTGTGAGAGAATAGAGTTAACCACTACAGTAATAGAGTTCAGGAAAATGTGAAGTGGGCTAAGATCTGCAAGGGGTGTGGTGTACTATTTACAATTGTATGGAACAGCTATTATTTACCATAACAGTAGAGCAAAAATCATATGACAGAATCTATGTGATCTGGATAACAAGAATAGAGAGTATCAGACCTTGAGTAGTGTGCTACTGGAACACAAGTGAAGCGAAGGACAGTAAATTAGCAATACACTATGAAAGAAAGAACAGGGGAGATCTGTCAAGCAATACAATTTAACCAGCCAAGCGAAGAAGACTAAACAGAAAGAAGAGGAATACAAAAATACTATTGAAATAAAAGATGTAAGAATAATGAAAAAAATAATAATACAAATATGCAATAACTTGCAGGTTCTCTGTAATAACAAAGTGAAATTTGTCTCACTGTCTCAGCTGTTGGGATGCCCCCTCTTTCAGTCCAACTCTGGTCTTTTCACAGTTCCAGGTTGTTTTGTCTCACTTGTGGGTATGTAAAAAAAAAAGAAGAAGAAGAAGAATGAATGAATGAAGGAAGGAAAAAGAGATAAAATTGGAAAGAAGGAAAGGGAGGAAAAAAGGAATTGAGAGGTAAAAAAATAATGAAAATTAAAAAATAATTACTTAAAAAAAAAGAGGCCTCTTGCTGGTTTCAAACTGGTCAAACTGGTTTTGCTGCTCTTGCTGGCTGCAGCAGGCTGAGGGGTGATTGGTTTAGTTTTTCTCCCTTCCTGATCCGCACTCAGTCAGCCTGGAGCACCCTCTTCCCAAGGCTAGCCTGGCACCTCCAGGCCTTCCTCAGACGGCACTCTCCCAGGGTTGTGGGCATGCACACTTGGGCAGGCCGCCACTTCAGGAGTGCTGCCCAGCTGGGTGGGGAGGCAGCCAGAGTCACCGCTGCAGGCAAATTCCCCAAACAGTGTCCCTTTTTTCACTTTTTCTTTTTGAGAAATTCCTCCTACTCAAGCCTGCCGTTCTGTACAGCAGCCTGGCCTCTCGCACAGGTGAATTCTCCAGACAGACCAGGGACTATCGGGGTCAGGGCCCATCATGTCTCAACTCTCAGCTCTCCCCAGCTGGCATCCACAGACTCCGTGGGTGCTCACAGCCCCTATGTGTTTGCCACTTAGTCTTTATTCCCCTGTCTGTGACTTCAAGCAAGCAGGTCTCTCCGAGCACTGCTCAAACCTTGTTTGGCCAGGGAGGGAGGTGTTAAACCCAGCTCTCAACCAAGGACCCTATGGCATACCTAGCAGGTGCTGGGCCTGGTGCTTCAGCCACCCTGGTCCCCATGCTGGTCCCTAGGACCTTATTATCCTGAAGCACTCTCCTTTCTGTCTGTTTTTTCAATGTCCACTACAATTTTTGGTCTCCTATTTTCATATATGCAGGGGTACCATTGGCTGTTTGCTCTGTTCCTCCACAGAAGGCTAGGTTTTTCTTCCATGTGTAAGGGGAAGTGGAATCCACTCCCTCCTACATGGCCTCCATCTTCCCTGTTCCTCCTTTGCTCCTTTGACATGAACAGAGGTTAAACTCAGGCGCAGAGATGCATGTCCTGGGGGCAAGTCTGGTTTCTTTTTTTTTTTAATATATTTTATTGATTATGCTATTACAGTTGTCCCATTTCTCCCCCATCATTCTCCTCCACCCTGCATACCCTCTCCCACCCACATTCTCCCCCTTTAGTTCATGTCCATGTGTCATAAGTTCTTTAGCTTCTACATTTCCCACACTACTCTTGCCCTCCCCCTGTCTATTTTCTACCCACTGTCTATACTTATTCTCTGTACCTTCCCCCCTCTCCTCCTTCCACTCCTCTGTTGCTAACCCTCCATATGATCTCCATTTCTGTGGTTCTGTTCCTGTTCTAGTGGTTTGCTTAGTTTGCTTTTGTTTTTGTTTTGGGTGTGGTGGTTAATGATTGTGAGTTTGCTATCATTTTACTGTTCATATTGTTTATCTTCTTTTCCTTAGATAAGTCTCTTCAACACTTCATATAATAAGGGCTTGGTGATGATGAACTCCTTTAACTTGACCTTATCTGGGAAGCACTTTATCTGCCCTTCCATTCTAAATGAAAGCTTTGCTGGATAGAGAAATCTTGGATGTAGGTCCTTGCCTTTCATGACTTGGAATACTTCTTTCCAGCCCCTTCTTGCCTGGAAGGTCTCTTTTGAGAAATCAGCTGACAGTCTGGTGGGAACTCCTTTGTGGGTGACTGTCCCCTTATCCCTCGCTGCTTCTAGAATTCTCCCCTTCATTTGAATCTTGGCTAATGTAATTATGATGTGCCTTGGTGTGTTCCTCCTTGGGTCCAACTTCTTTGGGACTCTCTGAGCTTCCTGGACTTCCTGGTAGTCTATTTCCTTTGCCAGATTGGGGAAGTTCTCCTTGATTATTTGTTCAAATAAGTTTTCCACTTGTTGCTCTTCTTTTTCCCCTTCTGGTACCCCTATAATTTGGATGTTGGGATGTTTAAAGATGTCCTGGAGGTTCCTAAGCCTCTCCTCATTTTTTTGAATTCTTGTTTCTTTCTTCTTTTCTGTTTGGTTGTTAGTTTCTTCCTTCTGGTCCACTCCATTGATTTGAGTCCCAGTTTTTCTCCCATCTCTTTTGGTTCCCTGTTCATTTTCCTTCATTTCACTTATTGTAGCCTTCATTTTTTCATCTAATTTGTGAGCAAATCAACCAATTCTGTAAGCATCCTGATCAACAGGGCTTTGAACTGTGCATCTGATAAGTTGACTCTTTATCAGTTAGGTCTAATTTTTCTGGAGCTTTGATCTGTTCTTTCATTTGGGCCATTTTTTTTTTTTGTCTTGACGCACCTGTTACATAGTGAGGAGCGTAGCCTTAGGTGTTCACCAGGACAGGGTAACCCACGTTGCTGTGTTGTGGTGCTGTATGTGGGGAAGGGGTCCCAGAGGGCACTTGCTCCACTCTCTGCTGGATTTTAGTCACTTCCCACAAGCAAATTAGTCCCTTCTGGTGCTGATTCCCAGGTAGGTAGGCTTGTGTATGTTCTAGGACCCTGTGGGTGTCTCCAGTGAATTCTCCCGTGAGGCTGGGAGTTTCTCCCACTAACGCCTCAACCCCCACAGGTGTTTTCAATCAGTGGTTTGAGGCTTTATTTCCCCACGCTGGAACCCTGGTTTGCGCAGTCCTTCTCACTTCCCAGGTGTTTCTCCTGGTTTATCTGCGCATGAATGTGGGACCGCCCAGTCTGTAATCCTCGGCCTTGTGGGGTTCTTCAGGTGCTGCCTTGCCGGCCAGCTGAATCCTTGTGCATCCCGCTCCACAATCTCAGCCTCACTGGGTCCACCAGCCACTGCCTTGATGAGCCTCTGCCCATCCTACCGGTCTGGATGAATGTCTTCGTTAACTCCTTGGTTGCCGGACTTCCATGCAGTTCGATTTTCTGTGACTTCTGATTTTTTTTTGTTTTTGTTTTTGAATTGTTGTTGTCCTATTTTGGTAGTGGGAGGAGGCACAGTGTGTCAACCTATTCCTCCATCTTACTTTAGGTGCCTTTATATCTGTTTCCTTACATCCTTAAATGTGTAGATACACATATTTAGTGTTCTTTTTGGTAACCAGAAATGGAATTTTACTGTTCATATTTTTCTAAAACTCTCACATTTTACATTTACATCTTATACTGATACTGTATTTAGATTTACTCCTATCCTTTTAATGTGGACTTTAGTATACACCACATTTATTTAACTATTTTAACATCAGTGATCATTTATAAGTACATACGTTTCACATTAACGGGTAGTTGGTTCGATTTTTTCTCTAATGATTATATGAATTGTGTCTTATTATAAAAGCTGTAGGTCTTCCCCATGTTGAAATTATATAAAATTTTCAACCATGTGTTCTGATTGCGTCCTTTGCATTTAAATTTTGTTATATCTGAAATTGGTATATACATTCATTATCTTCTCTCCAACTGTTTGAAGTGCCAGTTTTTATCATACATTAAATTCATAGGTGTTCCAGCTGTTTCTCTGTTCATTTGAACTCTGCCCATGCCTGTGCCAACACCAAATCTTTTATTTTTTACTGTAGTACTATGACATGCCTTAATATCTGGCAGAGCACTTTCTTTTCAGAAATGTTCAAGCCACTCTCTATGCTAATTTTTCCAGATCAACTTTTATTTTATTTTGACCATTTTAACCATTTTAAGTTTACATATCAGTGGCATTAACTACATTCACCTTGTTGTGCAACCATCACTTCTATATCTCCAAAACTTTTTCATCTCTAGTTAAAATATTATACCCATTAAACAATAACTCTCCATTTTCCCCTCCCTCCAACCCTGGCAACTGTTCTTCAATTATCTATGAATTTAACTATTTTGGCTTATTTCACTTAGCATAACATTTTCAAGGTTCATCTACCTTGCAGCATGTATCAGAACTTTATTCCTTTTATCATTAAATAATATTCCACTGTTAGTATATACCACATTTTTTATCCATTCACTTGACTATAGGCACTTGGGTTGTTTCCAACTTTTGGCTATTTTTAATATGCTTCTCTGAATAATGGCATTTGAGTAACTGTTCAAGGCCTGTTTTCAACTTTGTGGGGGTGTACACCCAGGAATAGAAATGCTGGGCTATGTGCTAGTTCTATGTTTACTTTTTGAGCAATATCCACAGTGTCTTCCACAGCAGCTGCACCAATTTTACGTTCCCACCAGTGAGGCTCAAAGGTTCCAGTTTCTCCACCTCTTTTCCAATACTTGTTATTTTCTGTTTTTTGATACTAACCATCCTTCATAATGTCTATGACGTAGTATCTCATTGTGGGTTTTACTTGCACTTTCTAATGATTGGAGATTATATTTTCATGTGCTTATTGGTGTTTTGTATATCTTCTCTGGAAAAATGGCTATTCCAGTCCTTGTGCATTTTTTATTTTGGTTTTTTTCAGCTACTAACTTTTAGGAGTTCATTATATATTTTGGATGGTAACACCTTATCAGACGCATTATTTGCAGATATTTCCTCCCATTCTATGAATTGCCTTTTCAGTCTATTGATTGTGACCATCAACAAACATTTTTAGTTTTGATGAAGTCCAGTTCATCTATTTTTATCTTTGTCACCTGTGCTTTTGGTGTCACATCCACAAAATCATTGTCAGACCCAAAATCATGAAGCTTGTCCACTATGTTTTTTTCTAAGAGTTTTATAGTTTTGGCTCTTGTATTTAGTTCTTTGAGCCATTTTGAATTCATTTTTGTATATAAGAATCAAATGCCATTCTGTATGTAGATATTTCAAGAACCTTGTTGAAAAGATTGCCCTTCCCCAATTAAATGTTCTTAATACCCTTGCAGACAATCATTTGACCGTGGGTGTGAAGGTTTATTTCTGAGCTCTGTATTCTATTCCATTGATCTGTTTGTATTTATACCCGTACCGCTGTGTTTTGATTATTGTAGCTTTTGGGTAAGTTTTAAAAACAGAAAATGTGAGTTCTCTCAACTTTGCTCTTCCATTTCAAGATTGCCTTGGCTCTCCCAAGTCCTTTGAGATACCATATGAATTATATGTTGGAGTTTTCTATTTATATAAAATGCATATTCCAGATGGTGATAGGGGTTGCATATGATCTTTAGGTTGCTTTGTGTAGTACTAACTTCTTAATTATCTCGGGTCTTCCAGTGCATGAACACAGGATATCTTTTCATTTATTTATATTGTCTTCTATTTCTTTTAGCGACATTTTGCAGTTTCCACGGTAAAAGTCTTTCACCTCCTTGGTTAACTTTCTTCCTAAGTATTTTACTCTTTTTTGATGCTATTATAGAGTTGTTTGCTCAATTTCCATCTTGGCTTGTTCCTTGTTAGTGTATAGAAATGCAACTGAATTGTTACTTGAGTAGTCTGCAACTTTGCAGGCTACAAACTTGTTAGTTCCAACAGGTGAGTGTGTGGGCATGTGTATGTGTGTAATCTTTACATGTTTCTACTTAAAAAATCATATCATCTATAACAGAGATCTTTTTATTTCTTCCTTCTCAATTTGGATGCTTTTTTTCCTTGCTTAACTGCTCAGGTTATAACTTTCAACATTATGTTGAATAAAAATGACAAACACAGTTATCCTGCCTTGTTCCTGATCTTAAGGGAAAAACTTTCAGTCTTTCAGCATTGAGTATGATGTTAGCTGGGGGGTTTTCATAAATGGGCCTTGTTATGTTGAAATTTCTCTGGATTGCTGAATGCCCTCTAAATCATTTATTAAGCCCTCTTGTATTTTTTAAGTAGAATCACATTGAATCTACAGGCTAATACTGACAATACACTAATGATAAATTTGCATGCTGTACTACAGAATATTGTCACAGAAAATGTTACTAGAGATGAGGAAGAATGTGGATGACATTGAATATAAATCTATAATAGCAGTTTAAGTGAAAAATATAACATAATTTATATAAGGAAAATGAAATTCTAAAAGATGTTGTACAAAGGCAAAAAAAATCAAAACCTTTGAATTTAGAGGTCTGTAAGTTTTATATTTACTTCTTTTTGTGAATTTTACTTCTTTTTCTTCTTTTTTCTTTTTTCTAGGGCATTCCCCTTTCAGTAATGAATCACCATCTGACAACAACAGTTTAGGTATTATTTTGGTTAAAATAAGCCTGCATTCTGAGATCTTAGAGTTCTACACAGAAATATCATATTTCAATCATCTGTAGTTATAGAAGAAACAACCTGTCACAAATGAGTGATAATTGACATTTGTACTCATTTTAGTGGTGCAGATACCAGGACATATGTAAGCAGTAGTATGTGTAGACACCATGTAGATAATACAGTTTTTAAGAGATGCCTTAAATAAGGATTCCTAATAAGGTGAGGTAACTTTCTCAATTGCTCTGTTTATTTGTAGGTTAAAATGTATAAAACCTAACTTGCTCTCCATATGATAGGGTTACTTAGTAATGGCAATTTTTCAATAAATTTTCTTTCTATTCATACCTTGTATACATAAGCCTTAAAGTACTTCAAGGTGGGTTAGTTATTTGCTAGGTCAGGCTGGTGCACGCTGTATAGGCTCACAAGTTTTACACAATATATGTTAAAGGAAATGATAAAATATAGTTGTGACAGTTAAGTGAAAGACAAGGAGTTTTGATGAGTAAATGAAGAGAAATATGTATTACTTTTCTTTACATTAGACTAGTTTAGTAAGGTTTATCTTTTTATGAAATGCACCTTAGGCTTGTTCTGTTTTCCTTCTGAACACTGTGGCCAAACCATCATTGTGCCAGTGAACCCAGGGCCATCCTAAGACGCTACACACTTTATAATTTTTATGAAATGACAAAAGCAGAGGTAAACATGACATTGTATGCTGTGACTTATAGAAATTTAATGAAAATAATGGCAGTTTGGGAACAGAAGTAGTACTGGCCAATGTTTCTAAGATTTAAGATTTTGTAGTGTTATTTATTACTCCCTGGATAGTAAAAAAAAAAAAAAAAAAAAAAAACAACAACAACAAAAAAACCCCTGCATATTTAAGTTTCTAATCATAATTTATCCATGTGCCCCGGTGTTTCATTTTCATTCTTAGAATGTTCTTGGTAAGACTGTGTCTTAGTTTGGGGTGTGGGGGTACATGAGGAAGTATTAATGATAAAATGACATATTGTTTGTGAAGACTGAAAACTATGTGTAATCAATTAATAGAACTTCATTTATGACTTATCCCATAGACTCACTTTGGGGGAACAATATAAATGAAATTGCTAACAAAATCACAGGAATGATAGACTGAAGACTGAACTAAACCAGCTCTAATGGGATAATACGTTCTCCAAAATACTTTTCCTCTAACCTAGTGAATTCTAATTTTTATAACCTGGTGTGGTGACTACAGCACAAAACAATGAGAAGCGAGGTTGTCCTTAAAAGTTTCCCAAGTTAGACCCTAAGCCTGGAACCAGATAGAGGGTCTGTGATCAAAATGACCTGGATGCACTAGTAGTTATATACACTAAAGTGATAAACTTTTTCTTTGCTATAGTTAATGGGTAATCTGATCAATGTTTAAATGCACAAACTATATGGAGACCCACATGTGCTCAATTATCTTCAAACTGGTTTTATTTGTTTCTCAGATGGAGGACTTATTGCTGTGATTGTTCTTACTGTACGTAAGTGTTCAAAACTTGGATGCTACTTAAATCAAAATATTAATGTGAAGAAGTGCATTTTTAATTATATTTTTAGTTTCGGTAGTTTTTATATCTTGAAATTAAGTAAACCAGTCTAGAAGTACCTGACCTTTTACATGATATTCTACCTTGTGTTGGTGATTGTATATATTTTGTATTCTATATTTCCAGTTATCAACAAATCCTAAAGAATACATGTATGTGCTTTCAAGGTGATTAGTCATATGAACTTGCATCCTAACTATGCTTTGAGTAATATTATAAATTATGCAAGGGTTCTTCTCTGGCTTACTATGGACTTTTTAAATGATTCCAGGGAACTGCTTTTAGACAGTGAAGTGTCTCGATAGAATATTAATGTATATGTGCTTTAAAAATATAACATTCTGACCACTGAAATATGACTAACATTAGTTTCTTCTGCTAGATTTTGAACCTTGGTAATTATTTTTTAGAGTTATATATCACTTGTTTTCTGGTTTCTTGTAGTTCTTGGCATTGCAGTAGTTGGCGCCTGTCTGTACAAATATCTTTACATAAGGATGTGATCGTAAAATAAACATGGTTTCTCAAACGTATCGGTGCTTCTCACTCCCGACATACCTTTGTGCAGCTTTGCTTTGCACTCTGTATTGCATGCTGCCTTGTTTAATCATGTGCCTGTGTGAGTGTGCTATCAGAATTGCATTTCCTTACTAAAACTATTTTCCTCTACTTTTAATATCATTCTAACATGGGGTAATCTGCGCAGAGTTGCTTTAGCTGTTATGACTGTAAGAAAATATTCTGTGGGGTTTAACATTTTAGTTCTGCAGAAAACCATGGATCATTATAGGGCCTTCCCTACCCTTGGTCTACTCTATTTCCTACAGTGGGGTGGCCAAAGCTAAACTTCGAATAGTTCACTGTGGAGACTTTGACAGTTCTACTCACCGGAATTTTTAGGATGAAAGCTTCTATTTGTCTGTAGACAAAGTCTACATAGTTGTAAAGAAGCTATGTAGATGTCCTGTTCAAATACTCAAAATGAATTCTTTTCATTTAGAGTTGTTATTTATACAAATTAAACAGGGGAATTAAAGCAACACGAATGGACTTTCCTCTCATGTTTTCTTAATTTACTAAGTTTCAGTAAAACTGAAGGGTTAAACTTAAAGTTTCTGAGAGGGTTGAATTACTAAGGCACTTCATTAACCTTATCTGTCTTTTTATCTACAAAATTGGAAAATGGGAATTTAGAATAGAAAAAATTTACAAATATATATCTTCTAAGGGGGATAAGATTTGTAAACTTCACACCTAAATGTTAATGAAATAATTTTCAATGTACCAAAAGATTTAGAATAACTACTAGAGCTTAGACCAAAATTGAAAAATTTTATTTTCAGCAATTTGTTCCTGCCTGTCACTTTGGAGGTAGCTTTAAAATCAAACTAACATTTTTAAGACTTTTTGATTTTTGGGTGTTATAATATGTTTTACTTTTATATTCATCATTGGTTATCTTTTTAAAATATCTACAATGACTTTATTTGAATCTTAGATTTAGAACACATGAAATATTTTTAAATTAAATATACACAGCAGTCTGGGTAGGAAATGATCTTGGTGGAATGTTTTTACAATTCAAAAGGTTCATGTAGAAATAACTTCTTAAAAAAACAAAACAAAATAGTTTCGTGTTCCTCACTTTGTTTAAAACATCAGTGTCTCAGAATATTTAAAGGTTCTTTAAATAAGTATGAATCAAACACTCTGCCTACCAGTTAATGGCTCTTTTAAAGGTGAGGAATTATTTGAGTCATTGTACCCCTGGATTAAAGGTTCAGTGCTACCACTGACCTGAGATTCCATTTCTAATGAGCTCCAAGTGATGCTGCTGCTGGGCCTGGACTATACTTTGAGTAACCAGGGTGAATACTATTCCTGATGTGCCAATATATTTGAAATTTGAAGAAATACAGTGAAGTTTATATGCAAATTTTTCTCCTGTTTTAGATAATTAGATTTTTTAAAGACTCCTCAGCTTATATATATGCTCTCGTAAAGATGTGGGGCAATACTTAGCTTTACCTGCTTTCCTTTAGGAAAACTACCACATTTTTAGGATTATACAATGCACCAGACCATAAGATGCACCTAGGTTTTAGAGGAGGAAAATAGGAAAAAATATTTTGAAACAAAAAATGTGGTAAAATATTTAATAATCTATGACCCCACTCCACCGCCACCCCCCCACCCCACAGCAAGCCAGATAAGCTACATTTGAAGTATAAGACACACCCCCTTTCCCTTCCAAATTTGGGGGTGCATGTACATCTTATAGTCCAAAAAATGGTAAATATTTTTATTCTTTGCACCGTTTAATGTCCATAATCTCCCCTCCCCCCAAAATTGGCAGCCATTGCCTCAGAGACTAATTTACAAAGCTCTAAAATATACACAGACACTCCTTTTTTTCTAGGAGTAACTCTGGAAGCAGGGTACTAGGCACAGGTAATCAAACATTGATGTTAACACTTGGTACCAAATGGACTGATGTAAATTTGTGCTTATGATGATTTGGAATACAATTACCCTTCTACAGCCTTCACACTAAAGTAGAACAATAGGCCTTGGGTGGGTAGCTCAGTTGGTTAGAGCACCATCCTGATACACCAAAATTATGGGTTTGATCTCTATTCAGGGTACATACAAGAATCAACCAATGAATGCATGAATAAGTGAAACAACATATCCATGTTTCTCTCTCTCTCTCTGTCTCTCTCTAACCAATAAATAAAATATTAAAACAGAAAAATAGTATGAGTAGTCACTTTAAGATTATTAATTATACTTAAATTACTTGAATAAAAATGGCAGCAAGTTAAGAGATATATATCCTATCACTTATAATGTGGGGAACTACTCTAGGTTACAGTCAAAAGTTTGGGAGCAGATTTTACAAAACCCAGTGGGAAGGGCAATTTCTTGGTAAAGAAACAAAATGATGTCTTTGATCCCAGGGCCAAAGGGAAAGACAAACATTCCTACCAGAAGGGCAGTCTGGGTCTCCCAGCCCTCTCTGTCTTCTTGTTCTCAGGATTCCTTGAGGCTGAAGCCAACCAGTTTTCAGACTGTCACGAGCTTCAAGGTGTCTGAAACCCTTGCAGTTAATTTATTGAATGCTGAAGTTAATGTAAAAGAACTGTAATTAAAAATTTAGTTTTAGATTTTCATTGTCTTCAAATATCTTTGTTTTATCAAAGAAACATTTCTTTACATTTATATTAATGCTTAATTATCTCTTTTATGTATTGGATTTCTATTTTTAAATGTATTTGAAGAAAAAGCTGCTACTACTACAGAAAATGAAATGAATTGACTTTAAAACACAGAAAAATACGGTGGTCTTGGAGAGTTCAGGGACGGGCCTAACCACGACATCACCCCCCACAGTAGTTTTTAGGAAGCTGCTCGACCACAGGTGGGTCCTGTGACAGTGGTGGCTCACAGTGGTGGCCGCCCCACAGAGAGGAATATCAAGAATCCAGGGCTAACTGGTCCTCTCTGACACTGGGCAGGCATCCCGGATGTGCTTGCCGTGACAAGCACACTGCAGATAACTGGCTGGGCCAATTTTAGTCTTAATCTGTTATGGTCAGTTGACTAAGGCAGGAACTACAATGATGTTTTCTAATTTAATAGTTATTTTAGTTAATAGTTCCAATTTAATAATTAATAATCCTACTGAGAACTTCAAATATAAGATGTGCTATATGTGTAAAGTACACACCAGAATTCAAAGAGTTAGTATTAAAATGTTAAACACATGTATACTGGCTTAAGTAAAATATATTGAAATTAATATTCTTATTTGACTTTTTGTGGCTTCAAGAAAATTTTAGTTATCCATATGACTCATTAAATTTCCTGGACAGCACTGAACTAGAATGATGGATTTTAGAAAGACGCTTACTTTTACAATTAAAGGGCAATATAAACTTTAGTTCTTTGGGAGGATCTCTTACCAGAACTCATGGTTTTCTTTAGAATAGGGGTGAATGAGGCATTACTGACATTGAATACTGGTGAAACTGCTACCTTTTAAAAAGTTTCATCTTAGAGCCAGATTTTAAATTGTGATATTAGGAAAGCACGTGTTTCTCTACAGTCTTTCCCACTGGAACTAAATTGCAATGAGAAAACATTTATTAAGTACTTTCTATGTAACACTTCTCTTTCTTGGTTTGGAGGGAATAAAAATATATAATACAGGGATAGAAAAAAGTAAGACTAATTAACATTTGAAATTACTTTAAAAGAATCATTTCTTTCTAGGTCAGGGACTCAATAGTTTATTTTTTTAGTTGTCCATTTTCTAAATGGGCTTCTGGAATTTAATTTCCATACTTAACGATGTTTATCTCTGATGCTATTTCTTTACCTTGTCTTATAGGGAAACAGGGGTTACTGCTGTATGCAGTACTTAACAGAATAAATCAGCCACTCTAGCAGAGCAGGCATGCTAAATGGTTTCCACAATCCAGTGTATCAATTTTTCTCTTGATCTGTTAAAATGTTAAGTTCTACAGTGAATTTGTATAGCTAAAATGGGAAAAACGATGGAAGTTACTCATAAAATTAAAAATAGAACTACTACATGATCCAACAATTCTACTTCTGGGAATATATCCAAAGGAAATGAAATCACTATGTGGAAGAAGACATATCTTCACCTCCCTGATTATTACAATATTATTTACAATAACGAAGAATTGGAACAACCTGTGTTTATCGACATATGAATAGATGAATAAAATGTTATTTATATATGTCCTGCCATTTGTAACAACATGGATGGAACTTGAGGGCATTACGTGAAATAAGTCATGTAGAGAAAAACAAACACTGTTGACCTTACATACAGGAATCTAAAAAAGACCAAACTCATAAAAAAAGAAATGAGATTTGTAGTTTCCAGAGCCGGGGGTAAGGAGGTTGGGGAAATAGGGGTAAGGTTGTCAAAGGGTGCAAACTTCCAATTATGTTAAGCAAGTACTGGCTTATAATGGACAGTATGGTGACTATAACTAGCAGTGCTATATTATATATTGTCAAATTGCTAAGAGAATAGATCTTAAAAATTCTAATCACAGAGAAAAAAGTTTTGTAAGCATGAGATGAATATTAATTAAAATTTTTATGGTAGTTATTTCATAATTATGCATTATCAAATCATTATCTGTACACCTTAAATTTGTATAAAGATATGTAACAATTATATCTCAATAAAAATTGAAAGAAAAAATTTACAAAGTAAATTTCTGGTTTTCTTTCCTATTATGAATGCAACTGTCAAGACATAATGCTAACATTTCAATGGGGCCTGACATCAGGCCCCTACATTCAGTTGGGGCCTGAATGTAGTCACCAACCTGTCATGCTTCTTTGAAACTGGTATGAATTTGAATGTGAACATCTTGCCTGGTTTTCTTCAAATAACACTTGCTTTTATAGAGCAAGTCAACACAGCCTCACTGGTGGTATTAAGGTTGGTAGGTGATTTTTTAAATGAAATCTCCAAATTTAGAGAAATACAGTATAAAATGAAATTATTTTTTGTACAGAAACTGATTTTGAAAACTTTTTGTTCAAAGATTAATGCCAACTCCTAAGGTTCATTCTGTCAACAACTCTAAAATGTGTCTCATATATTATTTATCGTAAAAAATTTTTACACATATGTGTGTAACACTTCAGCCATTGAACTAAAAAGAAAACTGAAAACTGAGAATCTGAACAAATTTGACTTCCTTAACTAAGAATATTATTAAAAAATATTATTTACTGTAAATAGGGTAAAATTTTATTTAAAAAATGTTTTTGCAACATTTTGATTATTTAAAGAAGCTATAAAGTTAATGTACGGCACTTGTTCTTAACATTTTCTAACATCAACAAACCAGTCAGGAATCAATAAAAATTTAGAATCCATTGCATAAGTCTGCAAAAAGTTAGAAGGCTCTAACACTCAATAACAAGAATGCCAGTTTGATACAAAGTGAACACTGTGGCCTTGTAGTTTTCTCAGAGAGAATTCTACTATTTAAGGGACATAGAATACACTCTAAATTCTGGCCTGGGTAGTTTTCTCTCCCTAATAGAATGAAAAGATAGCTCACTTTTTTTCCCAGTAATTTTTTATTGTTGTTCAGTTACAGTAGTTCCCATTTCCCCCTCATTACGCTACCCTACGCTACCCTACCCGATCTTACACATTCAATCCTCCTCCCCGCCCCATTGTCTTTGTCCATGGGTCCTTTATACATGTTCCTTGACTCTCCCTTTTCTTTCCCCCTTTATTCCCTTCCCCTTCCCCCATCCCCTTTGGTCACTGTCAGTTCTTTATTTCCATCTCTCTGTTTCTATTTTGCTCACGTTTGTTTTGTTGATTGGGTTCCACTTATAGGTGACTTCATATGGTATTTGTCTTTCACTGCCTGGCTTACTTCAATTAGCATAATGCTCTCCAGTACCATCCATGCTGTTGCAAAGGATAGGAGTTCCTTCTTTCTTTCTGCTGCATAGTATTCCATTGTGTGAATGTACCACAGTTTTTTGATCCATATGTTTACTGATGGGCACTTAGTTTGTTTCCAGCACTTGGCTATTGTAAATAACACTGCTATGAAGATGGGGTGCATAGGTTCTTTTGAATTGGTGTTTCAAGATTCGTAGGGTATAATCCCAGCAGGGGAATTGCCAGGTTGAAAGGCAGTTCCATTTTTAGTTTTTTGAGGAAATTCCATACTGTTTTTCATAGAAGCTGCACCAGTCTTCATTCCCACTTAACAGTACACTAGGGTTCCCTTTCCTCCGCAACCTCACCAGCATTTGTTGTTTGTTGATTTGTTTATGATGGCCATTCTGACTGGTGTGAAGTGGTATCTGTGGCTTGAATATGCATCTCTCTGATGGCTAGTGATGCTGAGCATCCTTTCATATGTCTATGGGTCCTCTGTATGTCTTCCTTGGAGAACAGTTTGTTCAGGTCCTTTGCCCATTTTTTATTTGGATATTTGTCTTCCTGGTGTGGAGTTGCAGGAGTTCTTTATATATCTTGGAGATCAAACCCTTGTCTGAGGTATCACTGGCAAAAGATAGCTCATTTAAACAAGTCATCTAGCTGTAGGCAGTTTTGTAGGAAGTAAATTTAGATAACCTCAAGTTGTATCAGGATGTCATTCTTTGTGTGCATATCACTTCACCTGCAAAAAGGCAGAATAAATCTTAATCCACATATTTCAGAAAAGGAAACTTAATTTTGTGTTTAGGTTGTTGGTCCTAGAAGGAAGAAAAATCACCTAGCTCAGGTAGCACTTTGTGCTCAGGTGGAATAGATTCCCCCTCTTCTGAGTCCTCACACCAGTCAGGGTCTCTTTCAGATGAACCAGTGGGCAAAGAGGAGGGACTGCTACTCTAATTCATTCTTACATGTTTTGTTTTACACTTTCTACTTAGCAGCACAAATTGGGCCAAAGAAATGTTGCCCCAAATTGGACATGACTGGGGAATCCGTGGACTACAGTAAATACTATTTTACCCTATAAAGTGTGCCTTCCCTCTGTAATCTCTGGTGAAGGGTGTCAGAAAGATGAGTTTGAGCAGGAATAAACTGGAATTCTGAATTAAATATGGAGTTGAAGTTATAATCCACTTATTTCCCACATACTTATTTTCAAGAATGTAATACTTGCTTAGATAAAAGAATGGCTGAACTATTAATTTTTTTAAAGCATAATTGAGATTTTTTTCAACCGATGTTTGTTACACTTACCAACATAAATTGACTTTTATAGTAGGCTCTTCTTCAAATGTAGTTTTTTATTTAAATATCTTTACATGTGAGATTAATAGATGTGTGTAAATATTATTTATGTTCTGTTGCCAAATAATTTGTCAATTACTTAGATATATTGCTACCAGACAGGAGCCTGGCCTTGAGTGGCCTGCCTGGGGCCAGCTGTAATGTGTGGGTTCTTGACTTCATGTAGGAAAGATTTCACAACACAACTCCAGGTGACTATGAGGATGCATTTATTAAAGCTGGGGACAATGCAACAGGGAAAGGTTTAGCATAGAAGCAGCACAGGAGAGCCTGTAATAGGGTGCAGTCAAAGAGGGTCCCCAAATAGGGACTTGTAATGGGGTCCAGAACTCAGGGTGTTCAGGAAATTAGAGAAAAATATATGTATGATGTCCTCATCCCCACCAGTCTGAGCTGGGAGGGGTGGTGAAATGCAGGAAGCAAGGCCATTGAGAGCTGTTTTGTACAGCAACAGCTTTGCAGCTAACCTCTGGCATGGTCATTTAACATACTTGTATTTTTCAGACTATAAGACATACTTTCCCCCCAAATTTGGGAAGAAAATAGGGGTGCATCTTATAGTCCAAATGTAGCTTACCTGGCTCGCTGTGGGGTAGGGGGCGGCCGCCTATGTTATTTATGTTATTAAATATTGTACCACATTTTTTGCTTCAATTTTTTTTTCCTGTTTTCCTCCTCTAAAACCTAGGAGCATCTTAAGGTCCAAAAAATTTGGTATCTATAACCTTTAACTGGTTTCATAGATATGTTAAATGCCTGTGGCCTTGCTTTGAGCCGGGGGGATGGGAGTGACTTCAACCCAGTATGTAACTGGGAAGCAACTCCCCCTGGTTACAGCACCTGCATGAGAGCTTGGAAATGATTGGCTCCACACCATGGGGCCATGCCTGCCCGGACTTATTATGGCAGCCCAGTAACACTGGAAAAAAAAAAATATATATATATACAGGAATGCTGGCAGGTGTAATCAATTATGGGAGAAGTCAGAAATGGGGCTGAAGAGGCAGATTGGCACAGGGATTTAAAACCCAGTTGCAGCAGCCATACCAGGTTGGAACCACTTGGCTTTGGGTTGCTCCTTTTTGCCACATGGCTTAGGAAGCAGGAGAGACTTTGCCTGGAAGAAAGGGGGTGAAAAGACTCTTGCTGGTGGGCCATGAGAAGGTGCCACATAGTTTTGGATTAACTGGAGATCATGGCGGCGACACAGCTGATGGTGCCGGGAGCCTGAATCGCGGACTTCCACTTCTTTTCCTGAGATATGGTCCCCCGGACTGGGCAGAGGGAGAAGGAAGGACTGTGTGCATCTGTGGGTATTTTAAAGGACTTTAGTATTTTAATGAAATCACTAAGTCATTAAATCTGTATAACTTTTAAATAAATAATTCCTTTTCATGAACCTCTGCATTGAGAGACATTTTTCCCCTGGTGGTGGGCAAAGCAAACCTAGTACAGTGCGGGGGAACCCCCGGAGAAAAATCGGGGGTCCTTTTGATAATAGTATATCATTTGCCCCCACCCCGGATCTGTTCTGTAACAAGTCTAAACTGGGCTGCCTTAGCTCACAGGGAAGTCTGAGAAAAGAGGGGCCTTGGGGACAGGTTCAGGGGATCAGCCTGGGACAAGCTGCCAGCTGCCCATTGCCTTAGAGGTTAAGAAACACATGCCTGTGAAGAAAGAAGTGGTCAGTGGAGAAGAAGGAAAAGGAAATGGCGCAGGCTGCTCCACAGAGGGGGAGAACACTTGCACTGGGTCCTTTGTTTTGAGGCTTTTATCTCTTGCAGGAAGGAATCTTGGGGGAAGTCTCAGGAGAGGTTTTCAGCAGAACATTCATCATTTTTCTAGGTGTGTCTTTTTAGGGTTGTGGTCTTTACTGATTGGTAAGTGCCAGGGCAGGGAGTCTTCAGATGTTGACATTGGTTCTGGCATCTTTCACCTGGTTTTACTGCTTTTCTGGTTCTGGAGCTGAAATACAACCAACCAAAGCCCAGATGTTATCTCCAGGGAAGAAAGGTTACCCTTGGAGGGAGATCCTTGTTTTCCCAGTTTTTCCCCATGCCAGGCATCTAGGGCGTTCCCTTCCGGCCCTGGTGACCATCTACACCTGGCCATGGATTGCTCAGCCATTGTGCTCAGCTACCTGTCTCAGTTTCCCTATTCCACTTGCCCAGGAATTTTCCTAGCCTCTCACTATCCTGTCTCAATATGAGTAAATGAGTTTTCTCCAGAAAAGTTTGTTTAAATGACAGGAAAAGAAGAACATTTGAATTAAAAGTCTCAAAATGGGAACAATTGTGAAGTCCCATGTGTGGAGGTCTTTATTGTTCATTTTTTGAAAATTGGATCTTCATATCTAATAAAAAAATAAAATGTGGGCTTAGAGAAGTTTCCTTTGTGATGACGTGTTTATTTCCACTGTGTTTTATCTCAACTCAGGTGGTGTTTCTAATCAGAGCCCATCTTTGCTAACCATCCACTTCCATGGTCATCACTTGGTGCCCTCATATCTCAGAGCCTGAAGTACATCCGGGCTTCTGCACTCCGGGTCCATCCTCTCCTACTGACAAGTGTTCAGTTAACCTGCATTCTGGAGTGAGGGAAAAAACATGAAAAACCTTGACATCCTAAAATTAAGTAGATAATCCTCTAACAAGAACTGAATTTTGTTTTGCATTGTCTTCAAAATTTGCCTAAAAATAAGGTTTGCAAATTTTCTCATGTCCCAAATGCATCACCTTTGGTTATTTGAAGCTAAGGAAACATGTCTGTATTTCCCTGAGACCATAAACAAGAGAAGGAGGAGATTGTAGAATCTGTGTCTTTCAGGTTCCCTACTGCTGCCTGCTCTGTAGTACTCAGTGTATTGTCTCATTCTGTTCATGAACTTAAATATGAGCAAGCTTAGGGAGGGGAAGGGGATTCCAAAGTGCTGTCTCTACATGGAAGTGGGATGACACTGACTATACTACACGTTAAATTCCATGGAGGCAGGAGCACGCCTGGTTCTGACAAGGGCCAGGCAGGTGGGCCGCTTGCTGTGTTCTCCGGCACCATTGTTGCCTTTGCAGTGGCTCATAGCATGGCAGCAGGCATGGGCACCGCTGGAAATGAACCTCCCCTCATGCCATGAGGACTCTCGAGTAATTCTGAGAGCAGCCCTGGTACTTGCAGCTCATTAACGAGGAAACAACACTTTAGCCATAAATGACATTTTTGGGGAAATGTGGTGTAGTCTTTTTAAAGCAAGTTCTTTGGAGCTGCTTGATTCTAGGGTTAGAGGGTGGTCAATTCTCTGGAACATGCAGACGTATATAGCTTGTTGAGTATGCTATACTTCAGTCTGATCTTAAAAAGAAAAAGTAAATTACACCCAGTCTCAAATTCTTCTTCCCGCCCACAGGAAAATCATGTGGAACTCCACTAGAACCCATCAATGGCATGGTACGTATAAACAGAGAAAGCAACTTTGGATCAACAGTTAATTATTCTTATAACGAAGGGTGAGTTGGGAGCACTCTCTGTGAGTTCCAGAACAGCAATACAACAGACAAATGAGACTACTGCCTCTTGTACTTAAAAAGTAAGCAATGGGACTTCTGGATAGAAATGGCAATTTGAGCATAGGCGTCTGACCAACAGAATCTAGAAAAGGAGGAAGAATCTGTATCTGTATTATAAACCAGGGAAGGCACCATGCTCCTGCCAAAGAAGGTGGTACATGTGAAACCTGGTAAAGTTATCCACTGGATAAAAAGACCAGTCGGCTAAATCAGTAAAAGGAAAAACACTTGTTGAACCTTACAAAGATCTATAACTGAGATCAGTGAGTATAATGGCTAAGTTGGAGGACCCTGAAGCAGTCGTTGGGAGGGTAAATCTTATGTAACAATAGCTCTGAGAAATAAATAGAAGCATTAAAGGGCACACAGAGTGGGGACACTAATGGAGTTCTTGCTCCTGACTTTTCCTTGGGACAGTAACTGAGTAGAAGCTATTGTCTCAAATTGGAGCAATTAAAGAAAATGCACTGTTGGGAACCACCCTGCCTGGTTTCAGAAGATATAACCCTCCATGGCTAAGGCTGAGTGAGCAACCTTCTGATCATAAGCCACTAAGGAGACAAAGCTTATCTCTCTGGCAGGGGTGCCGCTTCTGCTCCTTTTTCTTCACCTTGCCTGGCCCCCAATGCTTGATCAGTTAGCCATTGACGGGTAAGATTCCCCAAGGGGGGAATGACCTAAGACAGGCACAATCACATGGAAGCCCCAAGGAAGGACTTGGGGGGGCTACAGCAAAAGGGGGTGATGGACCCTGGCCCCTCAGCTATGACATAGCCTGAGTCCTCATTCTGTCTGTAAGAAGTCTCCTAATCTCTTGGCTGCCTTGCTTCCCCTGCCTAACTTAAGCCTGAAACAATGACAGAGGGTGGTGCAGCCCTGTGCCAAAAGGGCAGGTTCCCCGGGTGATCAGGCCTAAGAAAGAATACATAAAACCCTGTGAAACCTACTCTACTAAGAATGCTCTCAAATAAGTGTCCAAGCAAGAAGTGAGTTTGTTCCTCAAAGTTTCATAGCTCTTTAGCTATCTGACCCTGACTCAAAATAGGCCGAGTTCTTTGTATATTATCTATTGTTTGATCCTTACTGCCTGACAGTTATTAAATGAGCTTTACCTGTGTTCCTGTGCAAAACGAACCTAATAAAAGCACATTGAGGAAAAGGCTCTTGGCCCTTCTCCTTTGAGAGATCAGCTACCTTTCTTCCCCAAGCAGATCATGTCTTGGTAAACTTATTTTCATCCATGGAGGCTGGGGGGGGCCCTGTGGGCAAAGCCCCCCCCCCACAATGTACTAATTTTTAGTCTCCATAGTAAATTCAGAGAAAAAAAGAAGATATCTATATATCTTCTGCAAAACTGACCTTGATGACTTGTCCTGACCTATTCTACCCAAGGGATTGTACTTATGATCCAGGAAGTTTAAACTAGGATGAACCAACATTCTCCCCTGCTTACTTTTTCTGAGCCTGGAGATTTTAACACCTTTCATTATAATCTCTTCTGCAATCCCTTCTCACCTCCCATTGTGAATAAGTCTAGAGCTCTTTCCTCCATGAGCAAAATAAAACATCAGGACATACAAGGGAAGGAAGATACAACAATTGAAAATAAAAGAGAGCAATCTCAGAAATCAGAGAAAATATTCCTCTACAAACAATAAAGGGAATAAACTTCAAAACAGGATGTTAGAAATCTTATGTTTGTTTGTTAACATAGCAATAAGGCATTTGTAAGATTTAATGATCTGACAGCAGTAAAATTTATTTATGAACAAATACACAGGAGTCTAAAAAGGCAACAACAATGAGAGTGGATTCTTTAAAAAGAGAGATTATGAGAAAACAGGATTAAATTCTCTAGAAATAAGCACAACATTGGAAATTACACACACTCACATGCACTCATGCACACATCTACATTTGAAAAAAAGCAAAAAGAGGTGAAGCATTAATTAGCATGTAATGGAAGATATTTTTCCAAGTTCTAAAGAAAAATAGATTGTTCAAGTCTTAAAGGCTTACTAAAAAATGCTCTTGCCCTACATGAAGAAAATTTATGAAATCCAGATGTTAAAAACACAGCAATTACTCAGATAAAATAAATAGAAAAAGAAGAAATCTATAGTGGCATTAAAGTCTCCTCCATACACTAAAGACCAGAAATTAGTGTTTTGAGAGAAAACATTCTGCCATAACATTTCTGTATTCAGCCAAGCTATCATTTCTCTACAAGAAATAGAAGTATAATCTTACCTGAGCAGGAAGCCAGACATAAACCAATTATATATACTTTCTGAAAAAAAGAATAATTTCTACAAACAGTAAATTTTTTAAAGAACTCAAAAAAACATTAAGAGGCACAAAACTAGTTAAGTAGAATCATCAACATTATTCTTAGTATGGATCTGAAACTAAATATGACAGGACTAATTCTTAAAAGAAGCATAGAATATGAAAAAAATAAATTTCGTGTAAAATAATAGATTTTATCAGTACAGCTAGGAAGTTGGGGATGAAGTAAAGAAAAAAATATGCTTGTATTACATAGGGGATAAGTAGATAACACAGGTTCTTGACACCATAAATAAAGAGGAAATGCTATCCCATACTAGTATAAAATTGAAATATGTAACTTCAAAATTAGGACAATCAAAAGAGCAAAACCACTTCGTCCATATAACAAAAGAGAAGTGAGAGAAGGAAGAGCAAAGATGCTTCCTATCTCTTGCTGGAAACAGCATTGCAAAGTAGGAATGGAGTTAGTCTCGCACAGCGCTAAGTTCTAGCCCTTTTCCAAGTTGCACACATCTACTTGTGTCCTTTGTGTTTACCTTGTGTTCATGGTGGAGGGCCTAGGGAGTTCTTTGGGGTCTACCTTATAAGAGCACTAATCTCATTCATGAGTGCTCCATCCTCATGACCAGTACCCCTCACCCTCCAAGGCTTCATCTACTAATACCATCACCTTTGGAGGCTAGGACTTCAATATGAAATCCTATTTCATATGGGAATCATATGGGAATCATATGGGGGGTGGGACATAAAAATTCAGACTATTGAAGACACTATAAAGAAAGTGAAAAGACAGCTCACAGAATGAAGAAAATATTTGCAAATCATATGTCTGACAAGGTGCAAATACATGCAGAATATATAAAGACATTTGCAACTCAACAATACAAAGACAAATAACCCAATTTAAAAATGGGCAAAGGACTTAAATAGACATTTCTTCACAAAAGATATTCATAATTTGACTTCTGGCCAACATGGAGGCATAGACGGACACACTGTGCCTCCTCTCACAACCAAAATTAAGGACAACAAATATTTAGAAACAAGAAAATAACCAGAACTGATAGAAAATTGAACTGTATAGAAGTCCAACAACCATTCATCCAGACCAGTAAGAGGGGCAGAGTTGTGGCAGGAAAAGGTGGAGGTGTGGACCCAGGAACGCAGGCAGCAGCGGCTGGCAGTTCCCAGGTGCACAGACAGCGGCTGGCAGACCCTGGGCACAGGGTGGCAACTGTGCAGACCCAGTGAGTCCGCACAAGGCGGCTGGCTGACCAGGTGGTCCCACATTCACGTGCACAGACAATCCAGGTGAAGGGGGAGCCGCAAAAGGGACTGGAATCCAGGAGAGAGCAGAGCAGGCGCCATTGTTCCCTCTCAGACCCCGCCCCCATGTATAGCATCACAACTCAGTGACTGGGCTGCCCCGCACTGGGGAACACCTAAGGCTCTGCCCCTCACTATGTAACAGCCGCAATGAGACCAAAACCAGTCCCTTCGATAGCTGAGCTGGTAGAGCGGAGGACTGTAGTCAATCACTCAAAACCAGAATAAAACAAAAAAAACCCCACCAAAAATGGCTCAAACCAGAGAACAAATGAAATCCCTGGAGCCAATTCCTCTAAGCTATGAAGAGATAGCCAACCTATCAGATGCACAGTTCAAAGCACTGGTCATCAGGATTGGTTGATTTTACTCACAAATTAGATGAAAAAAATGCAGGCTACAATATGTGACATGAAGGAAGACAAATGGGGAACCAATAGAGATGGAAGGAAAACTGGGACTCAAATCAATGGAGTGGACCTGAAGGAAGAAACTAACAACCAAACAGAAAACAAGGAAGAAACAAGAATTCAAAAAAATGAGGAGAGGCTTAGGAACCTCCGGGACATCTTTAAATGTCCCAACATCCAAATTATAGGGGTACCAGAAGGGGAAGAAGAAGAGCAACAAGTGGAAAACTTATTTCAACAAATAATAAAGGAGAACTTCCCCAATCTGGCAAAGGAAATAGACTTCCAGGAAGTCCAGGAAGCTCAGAGAGTCCCAAAGAAGTTGGACCCAAGGAGGAACACACCAAGGCACATCATAATTACAGTACCCAAGTTTAAAATGAAGGAGAGAATTCTAGAAGTAGCAAGGGATAAGGGGACAGTCACCTACAAAGGAGTTCCCATCAGACTGTCAGCTGATTTCTCAAGAGAGACCTTCCAGGCAAGAAGGGGCTGGAAAGAAATATTTGAATTCTTGAAAAGCAGGGACCTACATCCAAGATTGCCCTATCCAGCTAAGCTGTCATTTAGAATGGAAGGGAAGATAAAGTGCTTCTCAGATAAGGTCAACTTAAAGGAGTTCATCATCACCACATCTTTATTATATGAAATTTTAAAGGGACTTATCTAAGAAAAAGAAGATAAAAAATATGACAGTGAAAAGACAGCAAACTCACAGATATTAACAACCACAGCTAAAACAAAAGCAAACTAAGCAAACAGCTAGAACAGGAACAGAACCACAGAAATGGAGATCATATGGAGGGTTAGCAACAGGGGCATGGGAGGAGGAGAGAGGGGGAAAAGGTACAGAGAATAAGTAACATAGACGGTGGGTAGAAAATAGGGGAAGGGCAAGAATAGTATGGGAAATGTAGAAGCTAAAGAACTTATGACACATGGACATGAACTAAAGGGAGGGAGTGTGGGTGGGAGGGGGTGTGCAGGGTGGAGAGGAATGATGGGGGAGAAATGGGACAACTGTAATAGCATAATCAATAAAATATATTTACAAAAAAAGATATTCATAATTTATCTGGGAAATGCAAATCAAACTTACTTCTCACTTTAGGGTGACTTTAATAATTTTTTTAAAAGTATTTATGAGAATGTAACTTAGAGAAATTGGAACTCTTGTGCACTGCTGGTGGAAACATAAAATTGTGCAGCCACTACGGAAATGGTAAGATACCTGCACTATAAACTATTTTGTAGCAATCAAAAAGACTTAATTTGATCCCGTATTCCATCTCCTGGATGGACATGATATTGATTCAGAAAACAATTTGCAGAGAAGCATGTAGAGTTTGTTCTCAACTGGAAAAATGACAAATTTGGAGGAGGTATTCTATATGCATATGTGTGTTTAAATGCACTTGGAAGAAGTGGAGTTACATGAGATGAGGTGAAAGTAACAAAAAATAGTTGGTGTTCTAAGTGATACATATATTCTAAAATTATATTGTTAAATTAGTGAAAACAAACTCAAATAAGGATAGAGCCAAAGAGTGAATGTTACCGGTACAAAAATAAACATACATTATTTTTGAGTACATCATGGGTAAATTTTTCTGTCAAGAGACAGATAATAAAACATAGGGATACATTTATCTTTACAGATTAGTGTGTTTGTATTTGTAAGTTCTACACAAAATTATAATTTCTCAAATTTGGGGGGGGAATATCCAGAAGAGGGGTTTTGGGGTCATGTAATAGCTCTATTCTTAACTTTTTAGAGGAAACTCCATACTGTTTTTCACACGGCTGCACCAATTTACATTCCCACCACTATAGTACAAGGACTCCCTTTCTCCATATCCTCTCCAACACTTATTTCTTGTCTTATTAATAGATTTCGGGTGGTGAGTACACCATAGCATATACAAGAAGTCATAAAGTTGCACACTTTAAATTTATATAATGTTAACCAATGTTTTATCAATAAGTTTTTTAAAAAGAGAGACATAGTAAATACACAACTGGGCAAAAGTAGGTTTACAGTTGTTCATATGGGAAAAGACATGCAGGTTACGGTTATTATAGTGGCTTTATTAACTCAAAAGAATGTGACTTACATTCACGGTGCACTTAGGTATACTTGACACAGAGATCTGATCAGATCACAGGGGAGGAGCTGTAGGAGCAGTTTGCCAAGGCAACGGTAAACAGTCTAGGAATGGATTGGCTGAGAAGCTGAATGCCTCCAGAGCACAAATTACAGGCAAGAAGATTTGAGATAAAAGAAGGGCTCTCAGAAGGGTGGGTGTGGGCGCTCTGTCTCTCCAGCTCCCTCCTTTCTTGACGGTGCCTGGATGCTCATGCTGCAGCGGCCTGTGTTTCCCAATGGATGGTTTCTTGGATGGGAAGGAACTCCGGGCATAGCCTAGGGTCGGGCTGGTCTGGCAGAGAGTGGCAGGGCTATTCTTCTTTGGGTGTTCTCGAGGGGACGAATTCTGCCATTTTTCTAAAATTATGTAGCTTTTGTATCTTACATTGTTTTAATTTGTAAACTGACCCTGTGGCAGGGGAGTCAAACTCATTTCGCATCAGCCACAACTGGGGACCACATCAGCCTCGCGGTTGCCTTCAAAGGGCCGGACATAATTTTAGGACTGTATAAATGTAACTACTCCTTAACAGTTAAGAGCAGCTAGGCACTGCTGCCAGCTAGAAACAAGGTGTCGGGCAGGATTGGGCTGGATAAAACAAGGTGGAGGGCCAGATTTGGCCTGAGGGCCTTGTGTTTGCCACCTGTGCCCTATAGAAATCATAGAATTAATACTAACAGGGGGAAAATGATGGGAGAACTCAGGTGTTTAGCCTTAATTGATAGGTTTAAGTGATTAAGGCTGTAACTAAACAGTTAAAGATTTTAGCCTTAATTTATAGGCACAAGTGACTAATGTATCGAATAAGCTGTTATTCCAAAATTGTGAAGCTTTTAAATAAAGACTCCTTTCCTTTATCACCAAACCTTTGCCTCTGGAATTTTGCCTAGAGGGTGGCGGCTGGGAGGGAGCAGCACCCCCCTTGCTATTTGGTAACACAATCTCGTAAGTGCTCAAATTGCTGGCCTTCATGAATAATAATATAAGAATAAACTGTGTTTCATGTACTCACAAGTGTAAACCTACTTTTGCTCACCCCTGTATTTTCAGCTTTGTGGGCCATACAATCTGTATTGGTACTACTCTGCAGTCGCAGGGTGGGAAGTAGCCCTAGACAACAGAGAAATGAATGTCTGGCTGAGTTCCAATAAAAACTTCTTTACAAATACAGGCTGTAGGATTTATTGGGCCTGAGGACTTACACCTGGTCAGAAGACAGAATTTTTTTTTTTCCAAAGTCAGAGAAATTATGAAAAGAAATAAAAAGATACATGGATAAAATAATAACAGTTGGAAACTTCATATTGAGCAAATAAAGATAAAAAATAAAATATTGAGGAATAAGTTTGCTTTAATAGGTATGTTGAACTTTGTACCTTATAGAAAATGTAAAATTTTGCCCTTGTTGGTGTGGCTCAGTGAATTGAGTGCCAGCCTGCGAACCAAAGTGTTGCTGGTTCGATTCCCAGTCAGGGCACGTACCTGGGTTGTGGGCCAGGTCCCCAGTAGGGGGTGCATGAGAGGCTATCACGTATTAATGTTTCTGTCCCTCTCTTTCTCCTTCCCTTCTGAAGCAGGAGACAGCATAGGAAGAACTCTGAGACTGCAATACTGTTACTGGCCAGCATTTAGCACCCTGGTTGCCAGGAAAGGCCTTTTACCAATTAGGTAGAATAAATACTAAACCAAGGCAGGGAGGAAGAAGGAAACAATTCTCACACACTAACTCAGTAGTCCTGAGCCTGGTCGGATAATACTGCCAGGTGCTCCACCATCACAAGAAACACTATGTTAGCAAGAAAGAAGTCCTTGAAATTCTATGTAACATTTCCACTACTGGGAAAGAAAGCCTTGAAACTGTGCTTTCATCCCAGGGCCTGGATGTGGGAGAAGGGTCCCTGGTGTCCAAAGAAAGAGCCCATAAATCAACTTTGGTTAATTGCCTACCTCTGGTCACTATCTGTTTTACGAGGGAGTCCCCGATGCTTACAGAAAGAGCCCATAAATAACTTTGGAAAGCGCCCCAATTTTAATTAACAGCCTCCTGTCACATATTGATTTTACAACAAGATGAACAAATGGGGTCTGGAGCAAGATAAGGATTTGGGCTAACGGACCCCCACACATACCTAAGTTTGGGTAATCACATTCCCCCAGGAAAGCTGGCACCACGTTTACCTGTTAATCAATATGTAACTTTTTCCCCTCTTATCCCACCAACTATATAAGTCCTGAGAACAAAGGTCTCTCTCTCTCTCTCTCTCTCTCTCTCTCCCCCTGCCCCGCCCCCCGTCTCCCTCTCCCCCTCCCCGCCTCTCTCTCTCTCAGTGCTCTTGGCTCTCAGGCCACAGGGCCTCTGGCCACCCGGCCTCAGGCTGCCCAGGGGCTTGCCCTGAAACTTTGCCTTTCTAACCAGTCCTGTTCTCTCTCATGGGAACAGGCCACGAATAAACTGATTACATACTACAAGATTTGCTGATATGTTATTCTTTACATGCATCAGCAAGAAGAACCAGGTCTCTCCCGTCAACACTTCCATCTCTCTCTAAAAAATATAAATAACTAAAAAGTCTTTTAAAAAAAGAAAATGTAAAATTTCTCTCTAAGAACCATTTATAAAAATTTGTCATATTACTCCACAGAGGGTAGCTCAATACATATGAACACAGGAGAAATCAAAATAGCTATAAACTCTAATCATAATATAATAACATTAGAAATTAATAACTAAAGAACAAATTAAAAGTTCAAATGAAGGTTAACATTTTTATTTAAAAGAAGATTTAATGTTGTAGAGATTTCAGTTATCTTTGAATTAGTACACACATCTAATGCAATTCTAATTGAGGTCCAATGGCATTTTTTCTATTCAACAAGATAATTGTAAATGTCATGAGACTGACCAACAGCATTCCATAAAATAGTAACAACAGGGGTGTTCAATGCCAGAATATATTACAAAAGAAAGTGGTGTTAAATTTTATTTAAAAGAATAAATTATCAATAATTGACATAATGCAGGAATAGAGACACAGATCCAGAGAGCAAGATACAGAGCCCAAGAAATAGTACAATTTGGGGGAAGATTTTGGCAGTAATAACATTTCAAGGCATGGAAAATTGGCATTATTTAATAATAAGGCAACTATCTGAAAAGGGAAGCTAGGGCCCTGACTCATATTCACCAAAGCAAAGTCCATATGGATTAAAGATTAAATATTTAAAAACCATAAAGGAACTAGGTGAATATATAGACAAACAGATTTCTGATTTATGATCTCTATAGCCATATATTAAGGGAAAAATCTACTGTAGACAAGATCGACAAACCTGAATAACAAAAAAACCTTTGTACATATAAAAATAATTTAAAGATAAACAACAAATGGGAAAAATATAAAAACTGCTCTTATATATCAAAAAACTACACACCCAATTTGAAAAATGGTAGAGTTACTATTGAATAAGTTACAAAAAATGAAAATAGATAAAACTTATGAAAAAATCCAACTTCACTTGTAATATGAGAAATATATACTTTAAAATAAAAATGGAATGCCATATTTGCCTATTAGATTGACAAACTGACAAAAGCTACAAGTAATAGAGGCTTAGAAAACAAATGCTCTGCCATGACTTACTAGTAGATCATAGTAAAAGTTTTCTAGAAGGCAATTTGGCAGTTTGTACCAAAAGACTTAAATACGAATAGCCCCAGCTGCTGTGGTCCAGTGGGTGGGGCATTGTCCTGCAAACTGAAACATTGCTAGTTTGATCCCGGTCAGGGCCTGGGTTGTGGGCCAGGGCCCCCATTGGAGTGTGTGAGAGGCAACCAATTGATGTTTCTCTTGCACATTGATGATTTCTCTCCCTCTGTTTCTCCTTTCCTTCCCCTCTCTCTAGTAAATAAATAAATAAATAAATAAATAAATAAATACTTTAAAAAATAAAACTGTGCATAGCCTTTTGCCCAAATCTATGAAGCTTCTGTCTGGGTAGTCATTAAAGTCTGAATCACAGGCTTTCTTTAATGTCTTTGAAGTCAGTGCAGTTTCTATCTCATTTCTTTTTGTGTGTATTAACATGTTCTTTCTAGTGTTTTCTTCTAGAAAGATGAGAAACAACTTCAGTTTCCAACAATAGGAAATAAGGAGATTATGGTTCATCCAAGTAAAGCCAACAAACAGCCACTAAAAATAATGTGAGTAGTAATATAGAGCAATGAGGAAATTTTCACAATATAGTTCACAATTATCAAAGAGGGTAATGCTAAGTGAAATAAGTCAGAAAAAGTAAAGAACCATATGATTTCACTTATATGTGGAGTGTAAAATAAAGCAACATATAAATAAGGCAAACAAACAAACAAAAGACACAGACAACAATATGGTGGTTACCAGAGGAAAAGAGGGAGTGTTTATTGAAGTGTAGAGGAAGTCAAGTGTATGGTGATGGAAGGAGATTTGACTTTGGACATTGGCCACATAATGCAATATACAGATACTGTATTATAGAATTATACACGTGAAACCTATATAATTTTATTAACCAAAATCACCCCAATAAATTTAATCTAAAAGATAAACCTGAATTTAAAATGAAAAAAATTATAAAACAAGTACATATGAGTTTAAACATTAGTGAAAGAAGCGAGTCAGTGAAAGATAAATACCATATTATCTCACTTATAAATGGAATCCAATGAACAAAATAAACTAACAAATAAAATAGAACCAGAGGCACAGATACATGAAAGAGACTGACAGAGCTAAAAAGGGAGAGTGGGGGTAGGTGAGGACTGGCTGAAAGAAGGTGAAGGGATTAGTCAGAGAACACATGAATGACCCATGGACATGGACAATGGTGTAGGGATTAACTGTGGGTATTGGAGGTGGACTGGGTGGAGGGGGCGAAGGGAAAAACTGGGACAACTATAATAGCATAAACGATAAAATATTTAAGTTTTAAAAATATATAAAATAAATGAATACAATAAAAATCAACAATAAATAAAAAACTGTAGGTGAAGTTTGAAGAGGTTAAAATTTTAACCATCCTCTTAGGAAGGAAACTGCATTTGTTTGAGTAGCTACTTGGGGAAAAAGTGGAGACTAAAAATGAGTAGGACAATACTATCATAGGTAAGTATAAGATATTTATTACTCAAGACAGAAGCTCAGGGAAAGAGGCACCAAAAAAAAAAAAAAAAAAAATGGCCAGAGATGCTCTTTAAAATGTGACCTCCTCCAAATATTTAGTAAAGGTAATAAAGTCATAAAATAATTGGATGTGACTGGAATTTTTACTGAACTCCCCAAAGGGCTTGGGCTTTGTAGATGAATATTGTATGTAGAACCCTGGGCCATAGAGGCATAGAAACAGAGAGAAATGCGAGGAAATAAGCCTTAAGAAATCTGAGAACTCATGGCTGGTAGACAGGGTTTGGTGAGGACAGTTGAGAATCTGTACTTAACAGATGTGAAAGTGTGCTCCAATTTAACCAGCTCTCTCTTCTAAAGGGAAGTGAGGCCCCTTGACATCTGGGTTACTTATGTGTCTATCTTTAGATAAAAAGACTAAATGGATTCATAGAAAAATATTCGCTGTGATGCACTACAGAATTATGGGTGGTGATATTTTTGGTCTTTGGGTAATTTATGACTTCTAAATATGTCTACAATAAATAAATACTAACCGTCTCAACCTATATAAAATTCAATGTAGATTTCTTAAATAAAAAGAGACCTGCTGCAGAATCATATCTGTGAGCTACTTTTAATAATTGACAGCCTATTAAGTGTCTTCATAGATTCCCTTTACTGCTATAGTTCAACATATAGGAATAGGAAAAGATAGAAATGGCACCCTACCTCAGCCCCTAATTTTCTCAGCCCCCTCTCTCACTTGATGGACTCTCCAATGGCTCGACATGCTTCTCCACTGTGTGTATATTCATTGTAAGGAAAGGAATCTCATGACTTTGGACCATGGTTTAGCTTCATGGCTACCCAAATATCTAATGCCCAGGGGAGCAAACAAGTAGAATCCACTAAAACCACTTCGTAGAGGTGGGTGATCAGGTCAGTAAAATTTACAATATAATTGCAGCTACAGCATATTAGTGTCTTACATTAACTTCAAAACATTCACTGTTTTTACAGCCAAACATAGGCTGGAACCTGTTTCACATTGTTACTATACTGCTTTAGCTTAGTCATAGTCAGGAGGGTAAGAGCAGCATTTATAAGGTCAAAAGTCAAAGGACAGACACCATGATCCTGTGCTTTTAAGGTAACTTTAAAACGGGTGATAAGAGACAGGTAGAAGGAAACACACCTTCACATGTATTGAAGGTGTTATCTTGGTTCTCGAATTGTTTGCAGAAATTTTGAAGATTAAATATTTCTTGGCACACTTGAAAATATTTTATAACACAGCCTTAAAAAACAGTTAACAAGGACTTCCAGCCAAGATGAAGGCATAGGTAGACATGCTGTGCCTCCTTACACAACCAAAAGAAGGACAACAACAATTTCAAAACAAAAAACAACAGAACTGACAGAAAAATCGAACTGCATGGAAGTCTAACAACCAAGAAGTTAAAGAAGACACATTCATCTAGACCGGTAGAAGAGGCAGAGACAGGCAGCCAGGCAGAGAGGACTTGCAGCAAGGCAGTGGCTAGAGGACTGGTATGGGCAAGGTGGTGGCTGGCAGACCCAGTGAGGCAGTGGATGGTGGAGCAGGGTGAGCAAGGCTGCAGCTGGCCTGCAAGGCAGTAGTAGGTGGACCTGGGGAGGTGGCGGATTGAGGACTGGGCGGTTCCACGTTCATGCAAAGATAAATCAGGAGAAACAACTGGGGAGCAGGATGGACTGCACAACCCAGGGTTCCAGTATGGGAAAATAAAGCCTCAAACCACTGATTTAAAACATGTGTGGGGGTTGAGGCACCAGGAGAAACTCCCAGCCTCACAGGAGAGTTCATTGGAGAGACCCACAGGGTCCCAAAATGCACACAAACCCACCCAGATGGGACTCAGCACCAGAAGGGCCCAATTTGCTTGTGGGAAGCAGAGGAAGTGACTGAAATCTGGCAGAGAGCGGAGCAAGCACCATTGTTCCCTCTCGGACCCCTTTGCCACATAGAGCATCACAACATAGAGTAACCTGGGTTACTCCACCCTGGTGAATACCTGAGGCTCTGCCCCTCACTACTAACAGGCACATCAATACAAAACAAACAAAAAGGGCCCAAACAAAAGAACAGATCTAAGCTCCAGAAAAAATACAACAAAGCGATGAAGAGATAGCCAACCTATCAGACACACAGTTCAAAACACTGGTAATCAGGATGGTCACAGAATTGGTTGAATTTGGTTGCAAATTAGATGAGAAAATGAAGTCTATGCTAACTGAAATAAAGGAAAATGTATAGGGAACCAATAGTGATGGGAGGAAAACTGGTACTCAGATCAATGGAGTGGACCTGAAGGAAGAAACTAACAACCAAACAGAAAACAAGGAAGAAACAAGAATTCAAAAAAAATGAGGAGAGTCTTAGGAACCTCCAGGATATCTTTAAATGTTCCAACATCTGAATTATAGGGGTGCCAGAAGGGAAAGAGGAAGAGCAACAAGTGGAAAACTTATTTGAACAAATAATGAAGAAGAAGTTTCCCAATCTGGCAAAGGAAATGGACTTCCCGGAAGTCCAGAAAGCTCAGAGAGTCCCAAAGAATTTGGACCCAAGGAGGAACACACCAAGGCACATCATAATTACATTACCCCAGATTAAAATGAAGGAGAGAATTCTAGTAGCAAGGAATAAGGGGACAGTCACCTCCAAAGGAGTTCCCATCAGACTGTCAGCTGATTTCTCAAAAGAGACCTTACAGGCAAGAAGGGGCTGGAAAGTTTTCCAACTCATGAAAGTCAAGGACCTACATCCAAGATTGCTCTATCCAGCAAAGCTGTCATTTAGAATGGAAGGGAAGATAAAATGCTTCTCAGATAAGGTCAAGTTCAAGGAGTTCATCATCACCAAGCCCTTATTCTATGAAATGTTAAAGGGACTTATCTAAGAAGATAAAACATATGAACAGTAAAAAGACAGCAAACTCACAGCTATTAACAACCATACCTAAAACAAAAGCAAACCACTAGAACAGGAACAGAACCGCAGAAATGGAGATCCCATGGAGGGTTAACAACAGGGGAGTGGGAGGAGGAGAGGGGGAAAAATTACAGAGAGTAAGTAACATGGATGGTAGGTAGAAAATAGAAAGGGGGAGGGTAAGAATAGTACAGGAAATGTGGAAGCCAAAGAACTTATATGTATGACCCATGGACATGAACTAAAGCGGGGGGATATAGGTTGGAGGGCGTGTGCAGGGCAGAGGGGAGTGAAGTGGGGAAAATGGGACAACTGTAATGGTACAATCAATAAAATATATTTTTTAAAAGATAGTTAACAATAAGTAAAATTCTATCCCTACCTAATATAAAAGTGACTCAATATGTCTACAAAAACAGTAAATGTTTTTGCTATTACCCACATGGTTTCTACCATCCTTACGTCACTCTTTTCAAATGAGTGATATATCAGTTAGGATTTGATTAAGCTATAGAAAACAGAGAAAAAAAGAAACAAAACAACAGGAACTTAAACAAGATAGTAATTTCTGTCAGGTTAAGAACCATGGGCAGTCTAGGCCTCGTATGGAGGCTCCACAATACACAGAAACCTGGGGTTTTTCCATTTGAGACTCTGTCTCATCTCCTGGTCTAAACTCAAGACAGGAAAGAGGAAGAATGGAAGAATAGAGACACTTTTCAGACACTCCACTTACATGTTTCCAGCAAGAAAGTGGCTACATTGGCTGTTAGGGAAGCTGAGACGTGAAGCTTTTACTGAAGGTGGGCATTGGCCAGTTAAAAATAATGAGGAAGAGGAAGCTGGATACTGGAGATACCAATAGTCTGTGCTACAAATGGTCACTGCCCTGATCACGTGTCCTAAGTATTCATTAGGCAAAGTTCTTAGCCCATCCAATAACTACCTCACTGTTACATGACAATGCATTAGACAACTTCCCTTTCACTTAATCTAGTTTAACCCTGCCGTGCATTAGAACACTTGACTAGCTTAGTGAGTAACCTTTGTGATGTTTCTTATAGTAACAGGATAGGGACACAGTAAATAAAAAATAAATAATGATTAAATATTCCAAACTTTTAGTCTACTTTGAATGGTTTTATGACACAGTAGGTGAATACCCCTGCCTGTCATGATTAAAGTGTAAAGATGATTAACTACTTCCTCTGAATTTTCAGGGTAAAGCCATCATTCTTTCCTTCAATCAACACATACTTTTGGAACACCCCATGTTTGAAAGTCTCTGAGCTCAGGCTAGAGAGGGTACATATTTCATTAAGACCTCTTCCCTGCCAATTATGAAACCTATCATTTCCTTGATGAAAGTACATATGGATAACATAACTCTGTGAGGTTCCCTAGACATGTACAAAAATGTCCCATGATGAATGGAATTATTGGGTTGAGTTGTAGGGGAATAGGAATGAAGATGGATTAAAGAGGTAAGAATTTGAACTTCTTAGAAACAAAGACTAATGTGCATGTCAGTGGAGTTCCTTCTTTTAAGTATCCCATGTTTTAATATATCCTGTAATTTGTAACATCCTCTTGCTATTACTTTCTCAAAATAATGGCAAGTCAGGTAAGCATTGTTTCAGGAAATTTGAAATTATTCAATAGTGGAATTTGTGATAGTGTATGGATGAGTACTTTTAATCCAATCATATAGCTTTGCATCAGTAATATATTTGACATTGGGATTATAACAACCACAGTTAAGTTTTCAGGTAGTATTATTAGTTGTTTATGTGGATCTAGTCCTCACAGTGGTATACACTGTCTGTGAAAGGTAACAAAAATATAGTAATTTCCAAGGAATCTTTGAAATTTACAAAGTCTACCACCAAACAACGATGAGCAGATTTTAGAAAGACAACAGGATCTGGTAATAAGCTGGACATTTCAGGGTGGCAAAGACTCCTCCCCTTGTCCTCATTTTTTCTGGAACACGTGGTCAGGTCTCTGTAGATGCTCTCTGTTTTTCTCACTCTGATGGAGAGCTGTTTGTCCCCATGATTCACTAATGAGAATAAATAAGGTTACAGGGCTGTGTGTGAGATGGGTCTAGGGCACAGGGAGGAGTCCAGCTCTGTGTTCAGTGACATCTATAGGTGACATTGGGCTATGATGTCTGTAGGACTATTAAATTACCAGCTCTGATTGCTTTGCCCATCGCCAGATACCATGATTCTATACAAAAATTCATCTACTGAGTTCCTGCAGCTACTGAATCCTGGGCTCTAATGAACAGAGACTTTTACCCGAGCCTCAACCAAACAGTATTTAGACTGAGGTGATAAAGCTGAGTATTGGTGATGAGATGAAGGAAGAGATGGGAGTTGCTCACCTAATTGCTACCCCTTTTTCTTCTCTAAGCCTTAAAAGTTAGACAGTGTGCCCCACTGTTAGGGATATCACAGGCTGCCAGTGCGGAAGAATTGAGGCTTTGCATGGGGTATTAAAACATTTTTAAATAAATCTCTTATAAAAACCATTCACTTTGTAAACTTGCAAAAACTTCGCAAGGATTAAGATCTAAATAAAGGAACATTTTGGCTGGAAAGAGAACAGAGGCAGCTTTTGTGTTAGTTGACTTAATGAGAACAAGATGCAGGTCGACATCAATGAGATCAATGTTATAAGCTTGATGAGCAAATTCTATACTTTTGAAAAACAGTTTATTACCAAAGTGAACAGTTTTCTATAGAACACAGTCTAAACAAATGTATTCTCCTACATTAAGTTTCACAGAAATTGAAGTTTTGATATTTCACAGAGGGTGCCAATATAAACTTTTTTTAAAGCAGAATATCACAGCAGAACTTCTTATAAAAAATCTAGTCAGGAGCTTGATTTCATGAGAAGATAATTAGTAGAAATTTAAATTGAAGTTAAATCTTTATCCTTCCTAACTAATGTTCTCTAGATGTGTGGCTTAACATGTCAATATATTTTGCCTTTCTTCATCACAAAACTAAAATGGACACAGCCTGATAATTTACATTAGCAAATGCCCTGAATCAACAACATTGCCCCTTAAGTTTCTCATTTAGTACCACTAGAATCAGGGGGCGTTTTTTTAAGTTTCAGGATTTTACAAAAACTAAGGTTGGACTAAAGTAGGTTGGGGCTTCTATTTTTTTTTTTTTTTTCTGAACCAGTCTCCATTTGAAGCCACCCAGAGCCAATGACTCCTTCTTCTTTGAGATAGTCTAGTTGACCTCCTCTCTTCCTTTCCACTGACATCATTCCCCACCTGTGTGGCCTAATCCCTGTTAATGAACTAGAATGTCCAATATCCAAGTCTGACTGATGGTTTATTTCACCCACGTAATTTAATATCATTTTCTCATATTAGTCATCCTCAGACATAAAAAAGATTCAATAACTGTTTCAGGAAGATTATGTGTTTACATGTAATTATCTTGCCTAACCTAAACTGCCTCAGATCATAGCGATTTCTTCAGGTATTTCATCTCTTAAAACCTGTTGCCTGTTTTTCCCATGTTCTTCAAGTGCAAAGTCTGTGGTGACACCATTCTCTCTCCGACCATTGGCAACCCAGGATGTGGCAGGGGAAAAGATCACATTCCTCATTACCCTCAAAGGTCAGTGGGCAAAGTCCCCAGACATCTAAATAACTCCCAATAAAACCTATTAAATATGTGTAATCCAAAAAGATTTCGAAATGTTTCTAAACTCTTATTTTGGACCTGTTTCACTTTAACAAAATGTCACTTAATTTTTATATTAGAAAAAAATGCATAACTATGGTTAGGAAGAGGCAATATTAAGCTTAAATAATGAGACAGTGGAAGTCCCTTCTTTTAGAAGCAATTGGGCTGATTAATCATTCAGTCATGGGTTCCTGCAGGGAAAGGCTATTAATCTAAGGAGGTGTGGCTACAATGGGAGGACTACTTATTTTTATCTGGAGTTCCAGTTTTCCTCAGAAGAAGGGAAGGGCACAAAGGTCTCTACAGTAAAGAAGAGGGAAGTCATGTGAAAGACACAGAATAGAAAAGTGGAAAGAGCCTTAATTGATCTCTAGGGCAAAGAGCAATTTATCTCAGAGCCAAAACAACAACAACAAAAACTGGCTGAGATGGAATAGTGTAGAACAAGATGGCCTGCTTTGCTCTGTGGGAGACACAGAATCAAACCAGGTCTGAAGGGAAGGGTGCAGACTGAAGTCTACCTCTGACATAGGAGATAACCCAGAAACTTCCCATGTTTTATAACCAAAAGCAGGTCCAGCTGCCTGCCTCTACAAAAGCCAATACTCAAGAGGTAGGTGCTGATGTAAAGAAAAGTGGTATACCTTTTACCCAGCAATTCCACTGCTAGGACTATATCCTAAGAACCCTGAAACACCAATCCAAAAGAACCTATGCACCCCTATGTTTATAGCAGCACAATTTACAATAGCCAAGTGTTGGAAACAACCTAGATGCCCATCAGTAAATGAATGGATCAGAAAACTGTGGTACATTTACACAATGGAATTCTATGCAGCAGAAAGAAAGAAGGAGCTCATACCCTGTGCAACAGCATAGACGGAACTTGAGAGCATCATGCTAAGCGAAATTAGCCAGGCAATGAAAGACAAATACCATATGATCTCACCTTTAACAGGAAGCTAATCAACAAAACAAACAAACAAGCATAATATAACCAAAGACATGGAAATTGGGAACAGGCTGACAGTGACCAGAGGGGAGAGGGGAGGGAATTTCAGGGGAAAAGGAGAAGGATTTACAGGAACAAGTATAAAGGACACATGGACAAAAACTATGTGGGTTGGAAATGGGAGGGAGGTGGGGAGGGATGGGGTGGTGGGTTGGGGTGAGAATAAAAGACAGAAAACTGTACAAGATCAACAATTAAAATAAAAATTTTAAAAAAAGAAAAGTGGTTTGTTTTCAGGTGCTGGCCACCTGGAAGATAGTGTACTCACATCTCAAGCCCATCTCCCAGGAAGATGGGGGACTCATGTCTCAAAGTCCATCTTCTTCTCTCAGTGGAGGCAGAGGTTTTTGAAAGGAGGCAGAGAGGAACAGAACAAAGAGCTCAGGGGAGGGGGTTGAAAAGTTCTCTACTTGCAGACGATCACAGTCCATTCTGATAAGGCAAGTGATGGTCCAGTGTGCATCACCCTGGTTTAGTTATCCTGGTTTCACATCATCCTGGCTCCATGAATGAAGGTCAACAAATCTTGCAGAGCTGCAATGCCTGAAAGTTGTAGTCTATACCTTTTGAAGTTAGTTATTAGGATTCTTATACAAATGTGCTCTTTATCTACATATTAGTCAGAGTCAGCATGTACAGAAACAATGTCAACAGAATTGTGGGGTGGGTTAGAATTCCCCACTGTTTAGCACACTCATTTCATGTAGTAAAGATTTATTGAGCACCTCTTGGGGCAGAAAAGTTCTAAGACTTGTTATGTATCTATCAGTGAACATAGGCTAAAACCTAAAACCCTGACTTTTATGGACTTTGCACCCTAGTGGAGGAAAAGAGACTATAAACAAGACACTTAATTATTTATATTAAAAGGCATAAAAGTGATGAACAAATAGAGAGAGTAAGAGAGATCAAGAATGTGGGTGTGACTTCCAGTCAAGATGGTGGCATAGGTAAACATGGCTTCCCTCCTCACACAACCACATCAGAATTACAACTAACATAAAGAACAACCATCATACAGAACCATTAGACATCAAGCTGAATGGACATCCTACCACTACGGAATTAAAGAAGAAACCAACTATGTAATTAGAGAACAAACCAGGACTGGTAGAAGGGGGTGGAGACATGGAATGGGCTGGTCCCACACCCATGTGTGGTGGACAAAAATTGGGATGGATATCTCAGGAGTGAGGGATCCCAGCCTCACACTAGGCTCCCCAGTCCATGGTTCCAGTGCCAAGAAGAGAAGTTTCCATAACTTCTGGTGATAAAGCCCAACAGGGATTGAGGCTGTGGAGCACAGAAAATGCTGAACTCCCTGGAAGTCCTTCTTAAAGGGCCTGTACTCAGCCTTACTTAGACTCACTCCCTCTGAGCCCCAGGACCGGAGCAGCAGATTGAAAGGCATCAGAGATGTCTGGGAAGGAACTGAATGATCCAGCATCAGGGCAAGAGCTGGGGGCAGCATTCTCCCAGACACAAGTGCTGGCAGGAGCCATTTTCCTTTCTGAGTCCTCCCTTGACAAAGCCATGGAGCTGGCAGGTGGGTATCATCTCTGAGACTTCATCAAACTAGATCAAACTCTTTTCCCCATCCTAGTGATTCCCTGATGCTCCTCACAACCCAACTTTTGGGCCCACCTAAGTTGTTTCCAGTGGCTTTTCCATACAAATAGCTTGTCTTGGCCCATGCTTCATATTTTCCTAAATTCTCTCAAACAAGCAGCATCTGGCTTCAGCAAGCCCTGTACCACTTGCTAAGTTGTCCCAAGCCAGTCATTAGTAGTTGTCAGCCTCAGTTCACAGCTTGACCTCACCTGGGCACCTCCAAGACCAGTACAAGCAGCAGCAATCCACAGATCAAACTTATGCTGTGTAACCTCAGACAGAATAGTCAGTTCTTGGATGTACCATCAGCAATTAAGTCTCAACTACAACAGGAGAGTGTACACAGCAAATACAGTAGGCACACCTTGAGTACCCAGCTTGGGTAATAGGGAAGGCTGTGCCACTGTACAAGACACCTACTACATTAGGCCACTCTATGAAGCCTTAGAGACACAGCAGCTCTACCTAACACATAGAAACAAACACAGGGAGGCTAACAAAATGAGGGGACAAAGAAACATGGCCCAAATGAAAGAACAAAACAAAATTCCAGAAAAAGAGCTAAAAAAAATGAAAACAAGCAAGCTACTAGATGTACACTTCAAAACACAGTATGCTCAAGAAACTTAGTGAGGACCTCAACAGCATTAAAAAAAAATCCAGTCAGGAATGAAGGATACACTGATTAAAGAAAATTTACAGGGAATGAATAGTATAGTGGATGAAGCTGACAATCAAATCAGCAATTTGGAATGTAAGGAAATAGAAAAACAACCAATCAGAACAGCAAAAAGAAAAAAATCCAAAACAATGAATATAGCATAAGGAGCCTCTGGGACAACTTCAAGTATACTAACATTTACATCATGGGGGTACCAGAAGGAGGAGAGAGAAAGCAAGAAATTGGAAACCTATTTGAAAAAATAATGACAGAAAACTTCCCTAACTTAGGGAGATTCAGGAAGTGCACAGCCCCAAACAAGATGAACCCAAAGAGGCCCACACCAAGACACGTCATAAATAAAATGCCAAAGGTTAAAGACAAAGAGAGAATCTTAAAAGCAGCAAGAGAAAAGCAGTTAGGTACCTAAAAGGGAGCTCTCAGAAGACTGTCAGCTGCTTTTTCAAAATAAATTTTGCAGGCTAGAATGTATTGGCAAGAAATATTCAAAGTGATGAAAAGCAAGGACCTACAGCCAACATTATTCTACTCAGCAAAGCTATCATTCAAAATTGAAGGACACAAAAAGAGTTTCCCAGATGAGAAAAAGCTAAAGGAATTCATCCCCACCAAACCGGGATTATATGAAATGTTAAAAGGTCTTCTTTAGGAATAAGAACAAAAGTATAAATAATAAAATGGCAATAAATATATATCTATCAACAATTAATTCTAAAAAGCAAAATAAACAAACAAGCAGAAGAGAAACAGGATCATAGATACAGAGAGCATTTTGATAGTTGCCAGATGGAAAGGGTGTTGGGTGGATAGGCAAAAAAAAGTGAAGGGATTAAGAACAGAAGAATAAAATGGATTAAAAATAGCCTTTTCAACAAATGATGTTGGGAAATTTGGACAGCTACATGCAAAAAAATGAAACTCAACCACCAGCTTACACCATACACAAAAATAAGCTCAAGATGGATAAAAGACTTAAATATAAGTCGTGACACCATCAAAATCCTAGAGGAGAGAAGATAGGTAGGGAAATCTCAGGCATTCTATTCAGCAATATTTTCACCTATATGTCCCCTAGAGCAAGGGACATAAAGGAAAAAATAAACAAATGGGACTTCATCAAAATAAAAAGCTTCTGCATGGCTAAAGAAAACATCAGCAGAATGAAAAGGGAACCAACCATATGGGAAAATATATTTGCAAATGATACCTCGGACAAGGGTTTGATTTTCAAAATACATAAAGAACTCATGTGACTCCGCTTCAGGAAGACAAACAACCAAGTTAAAAAATAGGCAAAGGATCTGAACAGACACTTGTCCAAGGAGAACATACAGAGAGCCCAGAGACATATGAAAGCATGCTCAGCATCACTAGCCATCAGAGAGACAGTAACCAGAGGGGAGGTGGGAGAGGATAATGGGAGGAATAGAGGGAAGGGTTATCAAGGAACATGTATAAAGGACACATGGACAAAGCCAAAGGGGGTTAGGATCGAGGGTGGCAGATGGGGATGGCTGGGGTTGGGGGGGGTGGTAAATGGAGACAACTGTACTTGAACAACAATAAAAAGAAGTACAAATTGGTAGTTACAGAATAGTCATGGGGATGTAAAATATAGCACAGGTAATAGAGTAGACAAAGAACTTGTTATGCATAACCCATGGACATGGACAATGATTCAGGGATTGCTTGAGCAAGTGGAGGGTTCTGGGTGGAGGGGACAAAGGGGGAAAACCTGAGACAACTGTAATAGCATAAACAATAAAATATAATTTTAAAAAATGTGAGTGTAGGGGAGATGGCATATTAATATGATGATTAGAGTCAGCATCATTGAAGAGTGTTTTAAAGTGAGATCACAACTGTATTCTTTTTGCTTTTGTCTCATTTAATTTCTTAGTAAATCTTCATTCTTCTTATGCTTTTAGAAAAAAGAGAGTGAGAGATTAGTTTTGTGTGCTTCATTTAGAGAAAGGAATAAGAATGAAGTGGCCAGAAAGTGATGTTAGCAGGGGAAATATCTATATCTATATATCTATATCTATCTATCTCTCTGTCTATCTATCGATAGATAGACAGAGAGATAGATAGATGTAAAATTTCCCAGCAAAAAGCAGTGTTGTGACAATTAGTGGTATCTTCTCAGGGTTGTGTTGTGATCAATACAATTGCCACTCTTCTGCGTCAGAGAATTCTGCCACAAATCTCTACCAAGGGAAATAGAACATCTTTAACTTGTCCTAAACTCAGTTCAGAGATCCAGAATGTTCCTTGTTTTAATATGCTAACACTGAAGTAAGCTAGGCAGTGAAAGACAAATACTGTATGACCTCACCTTTAACTGGAACCTAATCCACAAAACAAACAAGCAAGCAAAATACAACCAAAGACATTGAAATTGGTAACAAGCTGACAGTAACTAGAAGGAAAAGGGGATGGGATAACAGGGGAAAGGGTGAAGGGTTGACAGGAACAACTGTAAAGGACACATGGACAATAACAAGGAGGGGTGGAAACGGGAGGGAAGTGAGGAAGGCTGGAGTGGTAGGGGGTGGGGGGGAAAGGCAGAAAACTGTACTTGAACAATAAAAATCAAAAGTATTTTAAGAAAGAACAGGTATAAACGACTCATGGACATGGATAACAGGGTAGGGATTGACTATGGTAGGGGTGGAGGGAGGGGCAGGTGAAAGCAATGAGGGAAAATTGGGACAACTGTAATAGAACAATAAAAAAACCTAAGTGATAAAAATTGCAAAAAAAAAAAAAAAGATCCACACTTTAACAATTCTGTCTGAATCTGTGTTGACAAAGACATCAAATAAAGGGTATATTGTATCTCCAAAATAAATAAATAAATAAATGGCAAGAATAATGTCTATCTCAAAGACAGAATGTAAGGACGAGAGGGGACAGAGTGCATTGCATTGCTTGACACATTAACATATACACAAAATAAATGGTCAGTTTGAAGCCTAAAATAATAATAATAATAATAACAGTAACATAATAATAATAATAATAATAATAATATACTAACACTGAAATTGGGGAGCAAATGTGTTTAGACCCATATCACATTGTTGACTTTATGTTTCCTCAATCCTCAGCTTTTCCAGATTCACAATATCTAATTATTGTGTATTTCCTCCCTTGTCCCAGCATTGGGCTTTTCCACATTCTATTAACTTATGTCTTTTCTTCCTGATCTCCATTACATTTCTCACCATCCCTCTCCCCTGACAGTGAGCTCCTTATAAGCAGGGACCACCTATAGGCACTCAAAATAATTTTTAATTTAATGATTTTGACCCCCAATTGCATAGTGGTCAAGATAAATAATAAGACTAGCAACAGCTAATATATTTGTTTACGAAATAATTTACCATTTATTGTCATCTTTGGTCTCAAATCAACTCTGAGAGGTAGGTGGGCCCCAAAATGTTGTTGCCCCACAGCATAGAAGACTCTGAAGTTCAGAGAAATTCAGCAACTGGCTTAAAATCATACCTGTAGAAGTTGTTAAGAGTTAAGATTTCAGTCCCGATAATCTGACTCAAAATCTTGAATCTATTCAGCTATTGCCTTGGTAATTTTAGTTGCCCATTTTTGTATCTGATTCTGTATCATTGAAGTTCAGTATCCAGGACTGGTGTGGTACAAAACTGAAGTTTTTCCTTTTTCCTTTTTTTGTTCATATCTCCCCAACTCTATTTTGTTGAATTTGTTTTAGTTACTTGGGTATCTCCAACCAATATCCTTCTGTAGAACAGTATGCAAATCTCTCCTTTCATACTCTAAGTTATTAGCCTATAGGAAAATTATAATATTTCTGTAAAGGTCTCTGTCTATATTAAGGTTTAATGAAATGTTTCCTGTTTATTCACACAGATTTGCAAGTTCTTTCTGTGATTTAACCTCACTAGCTTGACATTTCACTAGTGGAAAGAAAAATACTGTTATCTGCACCTTTGATATTTCACTGTGTATTTACTATGTCAATAATTCATGGCAATGTAAAACAAGGTAAGTCATGCAACAATATTTGAGGAACAATAATGTTAGACTCTTCCACTGACCTTATTATCCTCACCTCTTGTTTCAGTCTCTAATGCACTCCCATTTCTACAGAAAACAGCCTTCTTGTTCATAGTCAGATAAAGCTTTATAGTCTTCTTTGGTATGATGCTTGGAGTGACAAATCTATTAAGGCCACTCTGTAAAAACTCCCTGCATTACCCTATATTCACATTAACCACCATTAACAAACTGGATAGCCATTCATTCAACATATTCTCACTAAGGTTGTATTCTCTCACACCCCTCAGTCATCACTCAATCTGACTTTCATGCCATTGACCCCTTAGTCACTGCTCCTTGGAAGCCCATCCCACTGAACTGGACAACTCTTAGCTCCTTTATATGTGGATCTCAAGTTTGCCCTTCCTCATCCTATGCAAATTTTGGCTCCTGACTCACAGTCTTCTTCTCTGTCTCAAGTGGTGTCCTCATCTATTTTCCACGAGAGGGTAGACTGGGTAATGAGGAAGAAGTGGAAAGTGGTAGAGTGAATTTACTCTTTGTGCTTCCAGTCTTAAATCCCTCATGCCAACACATACTTGAAATCTAAAGGTACTGATATTGTTTATCATTTCATTATCGTAAAATGAAGTGCTCATTAAATAACCCTCAAAGACGTAGCGTAGCATATCACGTAAGACCAAGGACTCTGCAATCAGTAAGACCTGTGTTCACACTCAGTTACTAGCTTTGAAAACCTGGGCGAGATGCCTAATCTCTCTAACGTTCATTTTCCTTGCCTGAAAAATAGGGAAAATAATAGCTTCTGCCTTACTTAATAGAGTGCCTCACTTACGATGAAAGCAGAAAATGTTAGCTATTGTTATTCATGATGTTAAATTTTTGACATTTGAAAGTGATTAAATACTTCTTTTAACTGTCAACTCTCATATACCTTCATGAAAACACTGATGCCCTCTTAACTGTGGGTATTAATTGTACAGAAAAAAGAACTTATACATTCATTATAGTGGAAAAAGGAAGCCTTGTGTAAGATTATTTGTTACAGTGCAAAGTTATTTACATTGTGAAGCTTAAATGTCACAATATTGTTGAACAGTGTTTACTAATGAAAATTAGTTTGCAAATAGGAAAATGTGTTTTTTGAAGGCATAGACCCTTGTCTATAAGCAGTTCAGAGTTCTGACACAACATATAGGATGATTTTAGCATTATTTCCTAATCCAAGCTTTTAGTTAATTTTGAAAAGTGGAATTTGATTGTTTTTATTTTTAGATAACTTAAAAGTATTTCAAAAACATGAAGCAAATTGTGCCCTAAATTTCAAAATATAAATGACTGGCTAATTTTTTCAAAAATAAAATGTACGTAATTATTTTTCCTACCTTTTTTCTCCTGCCAATTAGCAGTGATAGAGATGAAAAACCTGAAGAAGTGAATATCCACTTATATCCCCAAGAAGGCAGCTGTGATCATGCACAAAGTCTGCAAACAAATCAGTAACATAGCAGATACCTAATATCGAAATTAACTCAAATTGTTTTCAACAACTCAAATATGGAAAATGGAAACAGGATGTAAATATACTGTTGCACCAGGTAGGTCACTGATACCAAAGATGTTCAGAAGTATTCAGGAGCTGGAAACGCCATTGTTGTTGCTTTTCTTGGATAACAGTTGTCTTCATGATCCGGGGTGAGGACTCTGTCAGTGCTGTGCCCAGGCACTGGTTTTCAAAGCATTCCTGTAGTTCTGTGCATTTATGCCACGAACATTTGAGAAGTTAGAAAGCTTTACTTTTCCTTGTGCAACCCAAGCATTTGCCACTTGGGTGTGCCTCCAACTCCCCCAGCTTCCCTTAAATGTGTGGGATCTCTTGAGGATCTGGTGGAAACTTTCTCTTCACCTCTTCCCTTGCTTTTCCACTTTCACTGACTTCTGTCCCTCACCTGATCTCCTAGGACAGCTCTCTGCTTTCTGTCCTCTTCCTCTTGAGCTTATTACCATGTCTTATCCCTTCATTCCACCTACTCAAGTAGCCCTGCCCCAAGCTGTTGTGTAGCAAATGTCCAGCTGTTTGCTAAAGGTATGGGGTGATGGGAAATGACACTACAACCCAAAGTGGCGCACAACATAGAAGTGAATATTAGAAATTACTGAACTAAAAAGTAACTGTTTTTGTAAATAGAGTTTTACTGGAACAGAGCCATACCCCTTCATTTACCTGTTGTCTGTGGCTGCTTTCACACAACTGCAGAGTTGAATAGAAGCCAGAGATCCAGAGACTGCAAAGCACACACAATCAAAATATTTCCTTTTTTTCTTAATTATATAGAGCAATTCATTTGGCCCTTCCTTACTCTGGCTTTGCCTTGGAGTCTTAACATTTTCTAACCATAAGATGCTCAGGGCATTTTCAGAAACAATAGCACCAAAAGCCCTAGAAGGAGATTAGGCCACTCCTATAGAAAGCAGAATAAAAAAACCACCACGTTTTCTTTTAGTGCATTTCCTTTCTTTCTGTCCTACCTCTTTTCATATCAATATGCACTAATCTAAACCTGGCACGTTATATCTGCCCACAAGTCAGAAATCCTTAATTGAACAGAAGACAGTGGACGTGTCCACAGGAAAAGGTAAGGGGCTGGGAGAGGCATTTATAGTTAGCTAAGGTACAGGTCATTCACATTCTTCTAAACAAACCAACCAAAAAAAAAAAATTCAAATTATTTGGTTTATACTCACTTTGCTCTTGTCCATGAGCTTGTTTTTCATGACTCTTTATGGAAACAAACAAAATGTGTATTGACTTTTAAAAACTTTGGAATTGGTAATTAACTTTTTGAGGATTTAATGATTATTTACCTGGATCCTTCTCAAATGGGCATTTACATATGCCTGGGGAATATGTGGCCAGTATAGCAAGGGGATAATGAAGTCATGAGTGAAAATGGCATGATCACCTAGGAAAAATTTTTTAATGTTTTCCAATAGTTTGAAGGAAAAATAGCATTATTTCTATATTAACACAAATACATTATAAGGGAGCAGATGACAAATAATGCAGGAGATTTTAAGATAAAATAAGTAAGTCACAGAATGTTTTTGTTTTCTGGGATGTTTAAGGTTAGCCTCCAAGGCTTGCTTCCAAGTTTCTTGGAGTGATGTATTTGTTTTTCTCTATTATTAGGGTACTTTGATAGAAAGTTGTACAAAAATGATTTATAGCAGCCATGCTGCCACCAAAAATAAACAGACCAAATAATCAGACTGTGAGGGCAATGTTTGTCTTTATAAAATTTTATTTAAAAATATTCCGGAAGACTGCTTAAAATGTAATTTTGTTTCACCTTATTCCCACCAGGTTACCTGCGTAAAGCATGTTTCCACCTTCTTTACAATCTAAGTTGCATTAACCCAGCTCAGGATTCACTCACCCAAGAAGCTCTCCCAAAGAACTCCAGTCCGAAGTGTCTCTCTTTGGAATTCACAGCACTTCCTGTGTATTTCAATTTTAAATAAACTATTTTCTTTTAAAGCAATTTGTACTTATTATTGAAAAATGAAAAATAAAAAACATAAAAATTACCTGTAATAGCCTCCCCCCAGTGGTTATTATTCCTTAAGCTTCATTGTATACTATTTCACATTTGCAGGGCTAAACCTTGAGATTATGTTGACTGTAAAATATTGAATCTTGTTTCTCTTTCACCAAATGAAAACCATTTTCCTCATCATTAAAAACTGTATATAAACATATACCATTGCCATCTAAGTAAAATAATTTCTGTTATTTCAGTGTCCTTCCTTGACAAAGTAGTTAAAGCTAGAGAACTCCTCAAATTAAAACGATTGTTGGAAAGGAGACAATTCATTTCAACAGAAAAGGATCCAAGACGCATAAAACCTTTGAAGTGACTTTGCAGAGATGCAGACATGTGCATTTGAAGATGCTGAAGCTCTCCTGATATCTCAGGAAGCTCCATCCTCCTAGTTTGGGTACTGTCACTCCTCCATCTTCCTTCTTTGTGCTGAAAGCACACACCGTGTGGTCTGGTCGGGGGAAGGACTGCACTTAGGATAAATAAATACTCTCAATTACTCAAAGGAAAAAGGTGTTGCCTAGGATTTCTGTTTACGAGTTTGTCATTTTAATTTTCTTCAAATGTTTATAACATGGAATGGGTTCATTAAGAATGTGGAAAATACAGGAGGAATATGTAAAAAACAAATAAGTCACATTTAATTATACTACCCAGTGATAACTACTTCTAACATTTTAACTCGCTTTTTGCTAATCTTTTTATATGTTTGTGGGCTTTTTTTATTTTTCAATTACAGTTTCTATTCAGTATGATTCTGTATTCACTTCAGATATACAGCATAGTGGTTAGACAATCATGTACTTTACAGAGTGGTCCCCCGATATTTCAAGTACCCACCTGGCCGCATACATAGTTACTATGATACCATGAACTATACTCCTCATGCTGTAATGTAGGTCTCTGCAACTATTCTATAATGACCAGTCTGTACTTCTTGATCCTTTCACCTTTCTTCGCCCAGACTCCCAGTCCCCCTACCCTCTGCCAACTCTCAGTCTGGTCCCTTTATAACTTTGTTTCTATTTTGTTTGTTTATTTTTTATATACATGTGTCTTTCTTAAATATCTTCTTTTTCTTTTATAGTGCAAAATCCACTCCTTTTGGACAGATTGGAGTAAAATGTATGCCATATTTGTTTTCACTTTCTCAAAAAAGTAATTTCTGTTTATTAAGAGGACATTAAATGATAACAGGGAAAACGGGTCAAGATTATTTAAAAGAAATATCTGGAAAAATTAAGCTTTGGATATATCCTAAGCTGTATTTCAAAAACAACTTGTACTTTGTTATTTATAAAAATCATACTAAAATTTAAAGAAAAGGATAATTTTACTATATAATAACTAGCTTACTTTTAAATGAATTCAGAATTGCTAAATTAACTGAGAAAGCAGATATTTTAGGAGGTAATCAAGTTAATAAACATGTATTGACACATTCTCAATAAGTAGCCCTAGAGTCTCTAAAAAACCCACATCCTTATAAATAAAAAATTCATTTGGTGTTATATGATGGGCCATGCCGATTAGCTCTAGAAAATATTGGAATCTCTCTGAGTATTTTAAAATAGATTTGTATATAACTACCGCTAACTTCTGTGCAATTCTGGTTTAAATAGTTGCTTAGAAGTGTGTTCTGTCACACTTACCTTGAGAAAAATAAATAGCGAGCTGGATGCCAACTTAAATTTCAATTTAAAATCATTCAAGATAGAAAAAAGCAGCATAAGCCAAGTCAATTGACAAACTGGGAGAGAAAAAATGCAACTTGTATCACAGACAAAGGCTTAAAAAATGAAAGGACCAATTTTCCCTCACTTCCCTCAAAACAGACAAAGGACATGCAACCAAATCATGAAAGAAAGAAATGTGAGTAGCCCACAAATACATGAAAACATGCTCAATGGTTTTGCTTAGTTGAAACTTTAGGAAATCTCTATTTTTTCTTGGGTTACTGAAGAACAAACTTTTTAAAAACTAGAAATTATTTGTTTAGTAACTGGCCTTTTTTGGAATTGAAATTCTCCATATTGAGAAAAAAATTCATGTTTTTCCCCTGGAATTAAGTCAGTGAGCAATGTAATTAACAAATATCTGATGTTTATGACTTTTCGATTGCACAAAATCAATGAGATTTCATTCCAATTACATCAGTTATCTATGGGAAATACTGCATATACCAACTATGCATAAAATACCACATTGCCTAACTTAACTTATGTTATTGAGCAATTTTGTTAACCTCTGGCCTTACATTTTTGATCTGAACATTGGGGGCTGGACAAATTCTTGTCCAAAGCTAATTCTAGAGCTAGTATTCTAACTGTGTTTTGTTCACCTTTTTGTATACCTGTGATATGTAAGTCAGTTTCATTTAAGCTTCACAGTCTATGAAGCTTAAATGAAATATTGTATATGCACCATTATAATGAGAAGGAATAAAAGGTTTTATCTTTGCAAATCTACTTAGGGAATGTGCTTTGTAATATATATACTTTTTAAAGCCATCAAAAGCCAACAGGAAGTTAAAAGACAATACATTCCTTCTGAGAAATGCTCTCCTTCCTGTATTGGATTGGTTTCAGAATACCTGCTTTGTGTATGGCATGCCATAGCAATGCTCTTGCTGGTAACAGCTATTGGCTGGCAGGTGCTTACCAGGTGCAAACAGAGGAGGTATGACTCCCACGGCCAACATAAACAAAGATAGTGTATCTTCCGTCTAGCCACTCTCTTTCAGCTTTTCACAAACACCTAAGTTGTAACTCACCAGGGCAGTAGAAGGCCTTCTCTGAGAGCTCTCAGGTCCATTCATGCTGCTACCCTCACCTCTGAAAAGCATAATGTAAATATACCAATTTAGGAGGCAAAGAATCATCTAACATTGTTTCATTTTAAAGCAGTTGGCCTCTGTTTAATGGCATCCACACACACTTACCTGAGTTCATAAAGCCTTAAAGAAGATCTACCACACAGTTCAAAACCTGGTCTACAAACATGCATATTTTCCATTCTCTCCTCATTTTCTTTTGGCAGTTTGACAACATCTTTAGGAAAAAGTGGAGGAACCACTAGTGTTTACTCCCCTACTTCACTCAGAGCCTTGACTCTCTTGAATTCTATTCCTGTTAAACTTTAGAAAGTTCACTGTTGATACCCTTCTGTGAATTCAGTAACTAAAGTGATCTCAAAAATAAGGGATAGACATTAGCTGCACCTCAAAGGCTGGCTGACTTGCCTGACTTATGAGGGTTTTCTGTGCAGATAGTTGTAGTTCACTCCATTTAGAGACAAATCCCCCTTTGTTCTTAGTGTCTAATTATTATTACAATTAAAATCTCTCAGACCTTTCCCAGCATTTGGTAAATCCATGCACATGGAGAATGAGCAGAAACATGTTAAATCACTTGACAGCAACACCTATTTATTTAATTTATTAATACACATTTATTATACATCTACTAGAGGCACAGAAGTGTCTGAGCAGTGGGAAAAAAGCATGATAACCATCCCTCCCTCATGAAGCTTGTCCAGCAAAATATGGAACAAGGTTCAGAACATATCATATGGAGCCTCAGTTGAGTCAACTCAAAATAAGTTAAGGAAATCAACAAGAATACCATCAATTATATTAAGAATGTTGTGATGATTCCCAGGGATAGAAATTTCACCGATTGGATGGAAGTTTGCATAAAACCCCAATCATTGAATCTAATCTAATATCTGTAACTAGAAAACCAAACACTAGCCATATTTTTCCCTGTTAAATTTTCTCATTAAAAAAAAGAAACTTACTTCCAAGCCTAGAAATAGATGAGGAAAAGATTTTCCTGCTTTTCTGAGCTACAATTATTGATCTATAACACGGTGTACAGATGGTTGTATAGAATAGATTCTCTGTTTTCACAAATAAGTGCCAACATCGAGCCACAGTGTGAGGAACAAGGAGGGAATAGCTGATAGTTACCAAGGTGAATTCCTCCGTGAGGAACAAGGAGGGAATAGCTGATAGTTACCAAGGTGAATTCCTCCCTGTTAGAGCATCGAAATGGACAGGAGCCAAGGTTAGGACTCTGCCAACAATAGCCCAAGCCAATGGGAAACCCCTTCTTTGTTTCAACGTGCCAATAGCTAACAGCCGCATCTGCTTCTGGATCCCCGCTTGCGCGCAAGGTTCCCATAAAGACCCTAGCCTGTAAGCGCCCCGCGCGGCTCTCGTCTGTAGCTCTTCTGAGCATTGTGTCTCCGGACACTCTGGGAGTCCGCCCCTGCGCAGGTTAAAACTTTTGGCCAATAAAAGTAACATCTCTGAATCCTGAAAGTTCCCGAACATCTGTTTTTCGCGTCGGTGGATGCAACAACAGAATGTTGAGAACCATCCTGCCTGGTTTCAGAAGCTGTAACCCCAACAGGGGAAAAGGTCCCATGATTAGGGGACCTTGGGACCATAAGCCACAAGGAGACAAAACTTATCCTCCCAGCAGGGGCATAGCCTCTGCCCCCTTTACTTCACCCTGCTTGGCCCCTGGAGGATGGTTGGATAGTCAATGACAGTAAGATTCCTCAAGAAAGAAACAACCTAAGACAAGCATGGTCATGGAGGGGTCATCAGGGAAGGGCCTTAAGGGATTGCGGAAAAGGGACAAAAGATCCTTGACGCTCAGCTTTATCATAGTCTGAGTCCTCACTCCATCTGTAAAAAGTCTCCTAATCTCTTGGCTGCCTTGCTTCCCCAACCTGATTCAGGCTTGGAACAACACTGAAGGGGGGTGCAGCCCTGTGTCAGAACTGGCAGTTCCCAGTGCGGGCAATCAGGTCTAAGAAACAATGCATAAGGTCCCATGAAACCTGCTTTGGTAGGAATGTCTTCAATTTAAATGTTAAGGGTCCAAGCACAAAATAAGTTTGTTTCCCACGGTTTTACAGCCAATTGGTATCACCCTGTCTACCAGACTTTGACTCAAAAGGACCCTTGTGATCCCAGAAATATTTTCTGTAAACCATACCTCCTTTCTTTGATATGCATCCCTATGCAAGATAAACTCAATAAAAGCCCACAGAGAGGGGCTTAACGCCTTTCTCCTCTGAGAGACTGGTCCTCCTTCCTCCCCAAGCAGATCATGTCTTGGTAGACTCATTCTCATCCACGGCGGCAGGGGGTGCTCTACGGGTGGAGCATAGCCCCCCCCTCCCAACAGAACATTTCTGTTACATCACACTTTTATACCTGTGATAATTAAGAAAAATGATAATTCCACTTTATTGAGTTCCCTATTTATTACCTTAATTATACTTTCTCCAAGTAAGTGTCATCATGGAGGATCTGGATTTAATAATCCAAGATTCTAAGGTCTTTATTTTATACAACCCCACTTACTGTCATTTTGCTCAGCTGAAAACCCAAACATTGTGTTGGTCCGGGAGGAAGGGGAAATTCCATGATTTGTTGAACTCTGAAAGTCTTCAGTACATTTCAGATGCAGAATTGTTTAAATGTATATAAAGTTCTGTAATTCCAGAAGATGCATTTGAGATTTGTGCTGAGATCTTCCAATTTCTCCCCATCCTCTCATTCCTTAACCCTTTGTGATAGTTTCTATCACCATTCTATGAACAAAGTAGACATTGATATAAAAGTTGGGTTATTAAAATGTTTTTTTTACCTGATTTTGCATGTATTGTGGTCAATATAGAAAACTGAAAGGCACAAAAATTAAATATGCATAATCCTATGAACTATTAGTTATTTTGGTATATTTCCAACTAATCTCTCCTTATGTGTATCAATAAACTACTTTTGTTTTATAAAAGAAATGCCAAAAGTACTGATTTGGAATCTGCTCTTTTCACTTAAGAATAGAGCATAGTTTCTCATATCAATATTTTTTTTACATTGCTTACTGCATAGAATTCTATCCCATTAGTCACCTAGCAAAAATTTCTTGTACTTTTGCTAGACATTTAAGATCTTATATTTTTTTCCAGAATTATACATCTTTGCTCACAGGTCTGATGACCTCTGTGGAATGAATTCTAAGTGGAACGCTTGCTTTAAAAGTCATGTGCATTTAAAAACATCAAAAACACTTGACAAAGTTGTTAAAAACTAAACTTTTGTGGGTGCTGGTCCTCCCAATAGTTACTCACGTTGTTTAACATTTTTATTCTTTGCAACTAGTAAGAAGAAAATGTTAACTCTTTTTATTTGTTCTTTTAATACTGGTCAAGTTACCTTTTCCTTTTATTAGTCATACAGGTTAACTCACAATTCCACAAATAAATCTTGCTCATTCTTATATTTTTAGCATTGAGAGGCAGTTTCATCAGAAAAATTCTTCCTATTATTAATCCCTACCTATTCCAACAATGGCATTCATTGCTTCCAAGAACTTGGCATTAACTTGTCCTCGCCGTTTTCATTCATGTATATTTCCACTTCAACAAAAACAGTTTTGTTGAAACAGTTTTGCTCAAGGGCAAGGCTCATATGCTTATGGCCAGGTTATTAACTTATCTTCCCAGGGTTTCTCTCAGAGTAGGGGCAAAGTCATTTACATTGGGATTAGTGGTGCAGTGGCCAAACCATCTTCGTGATTTAGAAATATAGCTGGCCTTGAGAGGATTCAGTAGCACACCTTCAGCCATGGAAATCTCAAGTATTGCCCCTAATAATGCCTGATTAATGCCAAATGTTGACCATGGGCCCTGGCACTACTGACAGTCTGGAGGCCCCAGGACAAAAGTGGAGACTTGAAGGGCATTGGCCCCTATGCGAACCGCTGTCCAAGTCTCGGGGTTTCTATTTTCATGTCGGAGCGCTTTATTTTTCTATCTGGGGCTCCGGAAATAGCGCAAACAGGGCTGGGTCAGCCCTTGTTCCCTCTCCACCCTTCCTGAGTAGGGTGGTAACCGTCTATTTCGAGAACGGGGGTGAAACACCACTTCCCGCAAATTGTGTCGGTGCTTCCGCGTAGGTTAAGTCCTTAGTTCAGGGAGCGTGGGCGGAGCCTGAGCTTCCCGCGAGGCTGACTGGTTTAGACCCCGCGATGCCCGGCCAGGCCCCAACCCCGGCACCAACCCCGCACCAAGCCCCGCCTTGCCACCCGCCTTTGGCCCCGCCCTATTACAGTCGCCCGTCACTTCCGCTCGGGCGTAGCCCAGACTCTCACAGCCGCGGTTCTGCATTTAAGCTGCTGTGAGTCTGAAGTTTGGAGGGGTGTGGACTGGTTCTCAGGTTTCCTGGTAACCTCCCGGAAAATGACGGCTTCTTGCGGGTCTCGAACGACAAATGCCCGCCGCCCCGAGAGTTCCTTTTCTTTTTGGAGCTTTGTTGGGATCCTCCCAGTGGTCCTAGTGTTCCTGCTACCCACATACACCGGTAAGGGCCTGAAGAGGCACCCTCCGGGGTCGAACTGCAGCAGGTCTCGGAGTAGACCGACTGGAGCTGAGAGCGGGGAGGGGTTTGCTTGGTGGATCAGGTAGGAGACGCAGAGCTTGGTCAACCCACGTGTTGCGGAGTTGGGGTGACGGCGTGGCCAGACTCCTCCGGGTTGTGCTGTGCAGGATTCCAGGGGATGGGGACTCGGAAGTGCCAGCGGTGAAGGTTGTTTTGTGATCGACACTGAGCCTTGCGGGGTGCTGGGCGCGGCTAGTGTTTGCCCTGGGCCTAGCAAAAGCTTGCAGGTGTTTCGGGACCGAGTAATGCGGGATAAGCGCAGACCCGGTGCTCAAAGTGACGGTTTTGTCTTGAGTGCCCAGATGCATGGAGATATGGCTAGGGCCTCACGGTGGGAAGTGTTTGCAGTGTTTCCTAGGCGGGGTGGTGTTTTGATGAGTGGGGTGTTTGTACCCCACTGGGCTGTGTAGTGGGTGTCGGAGCCAGAGCCGGGTATTAGTGGGTTTGTGCTTTACGGAAGTGACCACGGCAGATCTGCTGAGTTTGGGGCAAGGAAGCTCAATGCTTGCTTTATGTGGGTATTGGGGAGCGCATATGAGCCCTTAAGTGAGAGATGCGGTTTTGGAAGAGTGCCCAGTGCTTTTGTGTTTAATGTTAACAGGCTCCTTGTTGCCAAAATTCATATTAGTATTAATTTGCAGGCTGTTGCGCTCCCCGCCACCCCTGGTCTTGTTCCCATCGAGTATACGCAGTTGTCCTATTGAATTACCAAATGGCTTTTTTGACCTTTTTTTTTCCATTAGGTTAAGTCATATTTGAGAGGACATGTGAAGTAACCTAAAAAGCATTGGTAGATAAACCTAGTGAAAATCTAGTATCCTAAGAAACAGACAACAAATAATGTTAATATGGTTTTCCCCTACAGGTCATAAACTAAGGCTGAAGGCCCATTCACTATAAACTTGCTTCGTTTTTCACTGAATGAAATAAGTACTTTATATGCTAAAAAGACATGACATCCTTATTGTATAAAATATACGCAGAGTGTCACCAGACAGGGGCCTGGCCCTGAGTAGGCCTGCCTATGGCCAGATGTAGTGTGTGGGTTCTTGACTTTGTGTAGGGAAGATTTCATGACAGGAGTCCAGGTGACTGTGAGGATACATTTATTAAAGCTGAGGACAATGAAACACAAGGAAGGACTTAGCATAGAAGAAGCAATAGGAGAGCCTAGGCTTGGCTGTCTTAGTTCACTGGGAAGTCAGAAACGGGGGCCTCTGGGACAGGTTCAGGGGATCAGTCTAGGACAGCTGCCAGCTGCCCATTGCCTGAGACTTTAGGAGACACGTGCCTGTGAAGAAAGAAGTGAGGGGAGAAGAAGGGGAAGGAAGTGGTGCAGGCTGCTCCGCAGAGGGAGAGTGTGCACTGGGTTCTTTTTCTTGAGGCTTTTATCTTATTCTTGCAGGTGGGAATCTTAGGGGAGGTCTCAGGGGAGGGTATATTCTATATTCATCAGTTCTCCAGATGCGCTTTTTTTAGGGTCATGGTCTTCGCTGATCGGTCAGTGGCAGGGCAGGTCTTTAGTCCTTGCAGTTGGTCCTGGCGTCTTCCACCTGGTTTTGCTGCTTTTCAGGGCCTAGAGCTGAAATACAACTGAGGCCTAGATGTTATCTCCAGGGAGGAATGGTTATCCTGGGGGTGAGGTCCTTATTTTACCAATTTTGCCCCATGCCAGGCAGTTGGGGCCTTTGCCCTGGTGACGATCTGCACCTGACTGTAAATTGCTTGGCCACTGTGTTTGGCTCTCTCTATCAGTTTCCCTATTTCACTTGCCAAGGAATTTTCCTAGCTTCTTACTATCTTGTTTCAAAAGGACAACCATTGAATACTTTCATGTATTTCCAGCTGTCTTATATGCGTGTGTATTTCTACACGCAAGTTATTTTTGAGATCCTGTTACATGTACAATTTGCACGCTTCATTCTGTCCTGAGCAGAATTCATTCAATGAATATTTGCCATGAATGTGCCATGTCCAGTGCTGGTTCTGGGGATACACTGGTGAGCAGTAACAAACTATTCCTATTTTCATGATCCTTTTTCATTATTTGTCTGTTTACACTTGTACCTACGTGCACATGCGCACACACACACACACACAAACATAAACAGGGACTGTGTTTTGTCCAAACTGTTAGATTCCAGTACCAGGCACACAGTAGGCAATCAATCAACATTTACTGAAATTTATTAGGACTAGCAGACAGTAACCAAACCATAATACTTGTATGTTATAACCCAGACAGGTGCCCTGGAGGGAAGGAGCATGATTCTCTGCCAGCATTTCACAAATGATTGGTCAAAGGAAAACTTCCCTGCTCTTGAGACAGGCTGAATTCTGCTGCTTTGGGGCTTCTGCACTTGCTGTCCCTCAGTGTGGGAACATATCCCGCTGCCTCCTGCATAATTGGCTCCTTCTTACCCTTCAAACTCAGTTGTGATCTTACTCCCTCAGAGGAACCTTCTGTGGCCACCTTATCTCATGTAGACATACACACATTAGGTTCAAATCATCTCTACCTTGTAGTTACTCTTCCAAAACTATGTTCTCTCCCCAGTAGAATACAGAGATCTTACATGTCTTATCACACTGTGGTTCCAAATGCTCCATTCTTTGCCTCAGTATCAATACTCTTGTATCAATATTAAGTAACAGGAAGTTAAATACAATATTCAGCTGGGTCTTAGAGCTTAGGAGAAAAATTCCTCCTGTTTCTAAGAGGAACATCGTTATCTGTTCTCCTTAAACAAACAGGCAGCCAGATACGTCTCCAGCAAAAGGGGGTTTATTCAGGAACAACAAAAAATTGCATTTTGGGACATGTGGTCTAAAGGTAAACTAAGAACAAGTCCAGAGGAAGAAAGAAGGGGAGCTGAAAGTTTGAGGTACAGTGACTTTTCATTGCTTGAGTTATGGCAGTCTGTCTTTGGCTAAGCTGTTAATAAGCAAAGAGGAATCTTTTCTTGTGATGAGGCAGCAAAATAGTATCACTTCCAGTGGGAGACGCATGGTAAGGTGTCTGACAGTTGGGATCATTAGTGTGTGTTGATTGTTATGTGTGTGAGAGTTTTCTTTTCTAGCCTTCTGACTCCATTTTACTTATTTTTATTTTTAAAAATATGTTTATTGAGTTTAGGGAGTGGGGAGAGAGAAAGAAAGAGAGAGAGAAACATTAATTGGTTGCTTCCCATATGCAGCCCAACCAGGGATTGAACCCACGACCTATGTGTGTGCCCTGATGGGGAATTGAATCCTCAGCCTTTGGGTATACCGGACAGTGATCCAACCAACTGACCCACACCGGCAAGGGCGCCTGACTCCATTTTAAATGAGGTTTCTATTTGTTAATTTTCACATACCCCCCTTTAGATAAAGATATTTCTCCGAAATCATTACTGATTAAGAGGCAGGTTTTTCTGGATTCAGTGGCCTTTTGTCCCTTGATGCCAGGAAGGACCTTTCCTGAGTATCATGTTTCACGTGTTTCTCAGGAAAGGTCCTTTCTGGCATCAAGGGACAACATAAATTGTAAACCTGTTGTGATCACATTTGAGTGATAAGTGGGGGGAGGGGAGATCTCTCAGGAATTACCCATCTCCAGTTGGTATCTTAGAATAGTGAATCTGACAAAAGGATGCTCAGAACTGAAAGAATTAAACAAGAGCTTTGGGAAGACACAATGCAGGAATCAAACATGAAGCAATTAAATAGTATTGTTATTTCAAAAGAAACTCTTTGGAACAAAATGTCTTAATGATACAGGCTGTAGGTTGCAAATTCAGAGACTACAAATTGGATAATAATCCATGATCAGTTATTAGTCTAGATGAAATAAAGACTTCTGTGAATTTTAAGCCTGCTTACTGGCCTGAACAGTCCTCAGGTGTACTCTGCATCAGTTTTGGGAAATTTTAATCTTCAGGTCGCCAGGTGATACGCAGGCTCAGTCAGGATCACTTGCTTTTATTAAACGTGTTGCGGAGTCTATTGCCTATAGTTTGGCAGCAGAAGGGTAGGTTAGCAGGACCTAACAGGGGCCTTTGTAGAGAAGTTAAAAAGAGCCTTTCTGGAGGTGTCTTTCCCAACAGATGAAGTGTCCAGGGCTCAGTGTGTGGTTTAAGGTCTTCTCCTTGGAGTGCACTGTGTAACAACTTCTTTTAAAAAAAATAGAACATGCTTAATTTTGATAGAAAAATTTAGGCCTTTAGAATATTGAAGTATGTTTCCTTTCCTAAGCTGTGCATCAAAAGAGGCAGAGATCAGGTGCATTGGGCTCTCTGTGACTATCTCAAATATTGAGAGTTTGAATTCCAAAGAAGGTGAATCTGAGATTTAGAAGGACCAGCCACAGTGCTCTTGGCCAAGGTATTTAGAGGATTTCTGCAAACTTAGCCATTTGAGTCTTAACGTTGTTAGTGCATTTGACTAAACCTGAGGATTGAGTCTGTCAGCACAGTGAGAGTGTTGTCAACTTGGCCACAGAGCACAAACCTGTCAAAGCACCTGACAGGTAAAATGGGTTCCCTGATTTCTATGGGTTCTGGAGGGGTTTTCTGTGTAGGGACAATCTTTTCCATAGGACTTCAGCTGCAGAAGAGGCCGTAGCCTGTCTTTAAGGCAAAGCTTCAGTCTAGTGAGAAGCCATACAGATCATGACTAAATATATTTGTGCACATGAGATGGGAAAGTGGTATGAAATCATTTGCTGGACTGCAAAATGTCCGGGAGCAGTTGGATCAGGCTTTCCTAGGTTATACTTTGGACTAGTAGGTGCTTTTTGGGACCTTGTTAATAGTTCCCTACCAATACTGATTCATAAATGCTATCATTTTGTCAGTGAACCAATGGTTTAATGCCTGTACAGTAGTTAGGAGTAGGAATTTTAGAGGCTCTGGTCGTTATTTGGCCCAAACCAGAGCTTTCTCTTTTCATCAGATCAACAATTGCAGAATTTCCAATTTTGGTTTTCCTTTCCCGAGGCCAGTTAGTGAGCCACTATAGCCAGTTTTCATAAGTTATCACTTGGGGAAATACCCCTTTCACCATACCAGAGGTTTGACTGCCCTTGGCCTTTTTAAGGACAGCATTCCTTGTGGAAGTGTCAGCAAGGAGATTTTCCTTTAGCTTCCAGAGAGTCAAGTTTAGAATGCCCTGGGATCTTAATAATAGCTAAAGCAGCAGTTAAAAGTGTAGCATCTAAAATTTTCTGAACATAGGGGCCACTTTGAATTTTTTTCAGCGGGAAGTAAGAAAACCGTGTTGCTTCCACAACATTCCAAATCATTAACTCATCTGAAAGCATCTCTACTATCAGTAGAAATATCAGCAGTTCTGCCCTAGGGCGCAGGCCCCTTTGAGCTTGCTGGGCTGTGGTAGCTAAAGGCAAAACTGCCCCTTCAATTACATCAAAGGATGTTGATAATTGCATTCCAACATAATATTTGCCACTTAAATAAGAACCATTACTGAAACACCAGAAGTCGGCCTTAAAGCTGTTTCCTCCAGATCTAATGAAGTCTTCATACTTTTCTGGTTAAGGCCTTGTTTTGTCTGAGAGGACTCAGTTAGCACTTCTGCCTGACTCTTGAAATCAGGCTGTTGCATTGCAGCTGTGATGACCTTCAGGCGTATTCCTTTTGGAAGCAGGCTGCTTGTGCCAAAAGTGTGCTGGCCTACAGTCCACCTTTGCTAATGTTGAAATACCATTTCTAATAATAGCAGTAATGGAGAATGGGTTCATATTAAACTAAGCATGAATATTCTGCCATGAAAGAAATTTAAAACACCATAAAGGGAAATATCCATAACTTATCCAATGGGGGAAAAATGAATACAGGCAAAAACTGAGAAGAATGATTAGGATTTGCAGATATCTCTGAAACAAGTTGGCTGAATAGTAAAGAATTTGAGTTTTGATCTGAGTGTATAGAACTGTTAACAATGCTCATTCTGCACTGATACTAGGTACTGGAAATGCAGCAATGAATGAGATGAAGTCCTCAAGGAGGTGACAGCATTGTAGGGAATAAAAATAAGAAAGAATTACAACATGAAAAGTTCTATGAAAATTCTACTGGGATATCATGATGACATCCCAGTATTTTGAGTGAGAGATGTCAAGAGCCTCAAGGAAGATTTGGTACCTAGGCTAAAACTGAAGGGTAAGTGGGTAGGAAGACTGACAGGGTCTCTGGTCAAAACTGAAGTAAAATGATGCATACAGGCCTGGAGTGCTAAAGTAATTTAAGTAATGTAATGGGCACACAGGGGATTGAATATGGCTTGACAATATTGTGCAAGAGAAAGCAGGATTCAGATAGTGACAGATTGTATTGTAAAAGTCTTTAGCTGTGCTAAAGAGCCTTAGACATTATTTTGAGGGCATTGGGTATCCATTGAAAAGTATCTGGCTTGAGAGGTCCTTGATCACTGTGTCATAGCAATATTACTCTGGTAGCATTATGAAAAATGAATTGAATGGATAGTACCAAGGTAGGCAAGGAGACCTATCTAGAAACTGGTCACAATCCAGATAAATGACAGTGTCTATAGAAGTAAAGGACAGAACTAGAGGGATGAACAAACATTCAATTGCAGAAACAATATAACTAGTTTGCTGGGTATGTGTGAATGTAAAGAATCAAAAGGGTGAATTCATTAAGATAGCATGACACTTTCCAAGTGGAGTTGTGTGGAGTGGCACTGAATGTGTAGACCCAGCACCCCAAGTAGAGATCTAGGATGGAGAGGGATTTGGGAGGCAGCTCTTCTCAGGAGTAACAAGGTTGTAAGAGTGTATCTACCCACCCAGGGGGTCCGCAGAATGAAGTAACAAGAGTTCCCAGAAAGACCATTAGGAACATCCCATTATCCAGTCAGGCAGAGAAGGAAGACTAGCCAGACTAGCCAGAGGACAAGCTGAAAATGACGGTGGTTGTGCTGTCCTGGAAACCAAAGAGCTTTTGAGACAGAAAGGACCAAAGACATAATGATCAATAGCTCCAGATGTTATAGACAGAGTAACTGGAATTACTGAGGAAGAAAATGTTAGGATTCGTTGAAAAACAAGGAGGCCACTTAATGACTTTCAAAGTAATTTAAATGATTTTGTAAATCTACAAATGAGGAAGTTAGAAATAAAATTGACAGGCGTAGATGCCAGAGTCTGCATTTCGAGAAGCAGAGAAAGTCTTTAAAAGATTGTATAGACAGTGGGAGAAGGAGCAGGATGGTGAGGTTTCATTGGGCTCGTTTGGTCAGAGACCATGATTTTCTGAGGGCACCATCTGGGTAGGGCTGTGTGTGTACTCATGTGAGAAAGTGATTTTAATTTTTGCACTCAGGTAGTGCTTGCCTAATTTTGGCAAATGTAGAGAAGGTGAGCAGTTCTCTTGATTCATAGCAGAAAACTTTTTTCCTGAAACTCATCTGGAACATTGAGGATTTTCTGAAGGCAGCCCATCATATTACATAATGTCATCTATTGTTGAAGCATAGCATTACAGCCAAGTAATAATTGTATTTAAACTACTTAGAAAAAACTAAGTCAAGGTGCTGTGTTTGTGCATCTGGTAATGTTTAGTTTGAACATCCTCATTGGAAGAAAATTCAGTGTTCTGAGCAAGGAAGGAAATTTGCTTAGTAAAAAGTGTGGTATTGGACTCGATTATTACAGTGTTTAAAGCTTGAGATCAACTGGTCGCCAAACCAAAATTTACACTCTGCACATTGGTGGAAGTATGTCTTTCATGATGCATGTTAGTGGGAAGAAATACTTCTAATTAGTTGAATGGATTAAGCTATCTTACTGATTTCTCCTTTTCCATATGGAGACTATATGTGAAAATCCTATCAGGAATCCTCTCTATATTGGCTTTCAAGATAGTTACTGAGATTGAATGCTTGAAACAAAGAATACTTGTATAATTTAATCACAGGCATGCTATTACTTCTTTTTTTTTCTTGTTGGTTTCAGGAAATTCTAGGAGGATGTAATTCATTTGTATCTGAATGGAATTATATAGCTTTTCTAGCCCATGTTTGTTTTCCTGTTGAAAGTGACAATATCTAACTCAGGGTAATGATATAAAACTCACCTCTTTTTAAACAGTGCTTTTAACTACTAATATTCTTTTTAAACGATGTTTTTAATTACTAAGGCTTTTGGTTTGCTTTTTTTTTTTTTTTTTTTTTTTAGCAGTTGATTGAGGAAAATTTAGATACCAAGGTCAGCATACTGAAAATGTTGAAAACTTTTGCTAATAGGTGAATTTCAGGACATGATGGAAATGAAATACTGGACTATGTGTATATAGAGAATTTTAGAATTTAGAATTTGACTTCAAAGAAGAGTAAAATTTTACTTGTTTATTTTTCCTAGTCTCTCAGTTTGAAGTAAGATCAATCCAAGGAGTAAGAAAGGAAAGATTCCTCAGGAATCAAAACAGATTTTTCTCCTTAGGTCCTTAACCTTGTAGGAGAGGCCTCTGCATTCTTTTAGCCCTTTAGGACTTGCTGTGTCTCCATCACATTATTTTACATAGTTGTTCTAACATATCTGTTAGGTTTTTCAAGCCTACAGATAATTTAAAGGAAAACAAATTGCTAAAGTAGAAATGATACTATTCAAGGTAGTGAAAACAGCCCTCCCCCAAAAAAAATCAGAAGTAAAAAATTCTAAAAGCATAGAATATCATAGCTTTGCCATAAGGATATATTGGATACACAGCCTAAACAACTACCTCAGACAGCTTCTGAGGTCATGAATGATTCATTGATTAGTGAAGCAAGATTAAATTACTGTTGACCCTAGAACAACATGGATTTGAACTGTCTGCATTCACTTACATGCACATTTTTTTCTATGAATATATTGTCTGTTTGGTATCTGGGTTTCACATCTGTGGAAATAGCCAACAGTATTTTCCATCTGAGGTTGGAAATTTGACAATGCAGAGGGCATACTGTATGCATTATTCTCCTCTCCATCACTTTATATACTTGAGCATCCAGGGACTTTTGTATCCATGGGGAGTCCTGGAATCCATCCCCCACTGATACAGAGAGAACACTCTAAGTTTCGCCAAAGTCAAAAGTTATGTAGATTTTCGACTGCATGGGGGCTGGTTAACCCAAGCCCCAGTATTTTTCAAGGGTCAATTGTGTATTTAAAGTAATGCCAAGAAAGCAGATTTTTTTTCCCATATAAGGTTATTCAAAGTAATGAAATTATTCACTTATAAAATGTTCATTTCACTAATATGAAATTCTTATATTTTGAAGTTTTAGTCCATATTTATTTTGATCTATAAAATCCACAATGCTTAAATAATAATTACCTCTTACTGTAGCATTTCTTGAGCACCCACTGGGTACAGAGTGTAGTAGGAAAATAAAGTATATGATTGATCCCTGACCTCTAGAAACTTGCCTCCTGAAAGGAGATTGAGCCTGAAATGATGAGTCAGCATCATCAGTTTGTGTTTCAAAGCATGGAAGAGTAATCTGATCAAGGGCTATATACTGCAGAAGTCTTCTTAGGTGAATGATGAGAGTGATAAGAACTTAGAAAACTGGCGAAGGTTGCATACCTATAAATATATTTTAAAACCAACAATATTGCTGCTGTCTCTTTAATTTACTGGTGAATGAATATTCACCTTATTCCCCCAAGAAACCAAAAGCTAATGGAATGTTACTTAAATCAGGTGTGGCACATCATCCTATAAAAGCACAGAACAATCATTTAAAAACCTTCCCTTTATTCTGTCCTAAATGCCTGCTGCCAGGCCATAATCCATGGCTGGTGAAAAAGAGAAAATGCTGTATTTTTATGTTCTCGTTCTGTTATTCCCAGATGCCTGTGATGCTCCACCAAGATACGAATCTATGATGCTCAAAGGTCCTCCTAACAATGTTTACCAACCTGGGGACAGTGTAGAATATCAGTGTCGCCCAGGATACATGCGTATTGTCCCTCCTCTTCCCCTGTCTTCTGTTTGTCAGCCTGATGGCACGTGGAAACCTCTCCAGGAGGCTTGTACGAGTAAGTACACAAAACTCTTTAAATTGCACTAGAGATTTTCTCACATTTAGGATGCATATTCCACTATTGTAATGGTTTTCTCATGTGAAAGTAGATTTTAGAAAGTAATGTATTTTTTTTAGGCTTCCAAAAATTTCCAGGGAATCTTTTTCTTGGCAATTGGTTGTCTGAGTAAATGCGAATATTAAGTTTGGTCTTTTAATAGTTAAAGAAAGAAAATAATATTCCCATGAATTCAGTAGAGCAATGTAGAATTCTGGTTTTGATTCAAACCTGTTTTGAAATTTACATGAAACCACAAATTTCAAAATTTTTGTTCAGGAAAACCGTGTCCACAACTAGGAGACCCCGTAAATGGCCAAGTCAGTGGAACTTCTCAGTTTGGTTCAGAGGCTCAGTATACTTGTAATGAGGGGTAAGTAGAGGAAATAGGTAAATATTACTAATTCTGTTTTTGCTTTGCTTCTTTTCTAAGCATTCCCATAATGTTGACTTCATTTTGCTTTCTCTGTGACAAGTTGTACTTAGAGCTAATCAACTCTTGGGCTTTTTATGGAGACTAAAATATGTGTAATGAAGAGAAAGAAATTTCAATTCCAGTAAAGCTCAATTGTATAATGATATATATAATGATAAGCCTATTGTTAGTATTAAAAATGGAGTAATCATGATGGCTTTTCCTTGACATCAAAGTGCACCCTATTTATTTTTTTATAATTTTTATTTTTTATCTTCACCTGAGGACATTTTTCTCATTGCTTTTTAGGGGGTAGGAGCCATCAATTGGTTGCCTTCTCACAACCTGTGTATGTACCCTGACCAGGGGTCAAACCTGTGACCTTTCGGTCTGCGGGACCACACTCCAACTGACTGAACCACACCAGCCAGGGCCAAAGTGCACCCACAAAATGGCCAACTCTTAGAGTTGTAGAAAGGCTTATAGAAACGGGAGGTAGGACTGCCAACCAAAAACAGTCTTATATTGAAATAACTGTCAGATGCTACCAGATGAAAATTGACCTGGTTAGCTTGGACCATAATGTTAGTCAAGGTCCCTTAGTACAGGAGTGTCAAACTCATTTTCATCAGGGGCCACATCAGCCTTCAAATGTAATTTCAACTCCTTAACAGTTAAGGAGTAGTTACATTTATATAGTCCTAAAATTATTTTGGCGATTTGGAGGCAACCGCAAGGCTGATGTGGCCCCCAGTGAAAATGAATTTGACACTCCTGCCTTAGTAGAAAGCCTTATTTTTGAGACTGCTACAATGTAATGAAGGTCTCAAAAAGAGGTACTGAGCACTTAATAGTAGCCTTTGTAATATATGGTTCTTTTAATAGTTATATTTGGGATATTGGAAATTTATGAAAAAGGTGCATTATAGAGTAAACATAGTACATTATAAAATACAACTGATTTTTTAATATTAACTTTGTGTCTTGCTAATTTACTGAATTCATTTATTAGATCTAACAGGATTTGTGTGTGTGTTTGTAATCTTTAGAATTTTATACATATGAGATCATAGTATCTGCAAACTGATCATTTTACCTCTTCCTAACCAGTTTTGATGACTTTGGTTTGTTTGTTTTGCCTAGTTGCTCTGGCTAGAACTTCGAGTAGTGTGTCAAATGGAAGTGGTAAAACCAGGCATCCTTGCATTGTTCCTTATCTTAGAGGAAAATCTTTCAGCTTTTTACCACTGAGTGTGATGTTTGCTCTGGGTTTTTCATGTATAGTGTTTATGATCTTGAGGTAGTTTCCTTATTTTCCTAGTTTATTGGTTATGGTTAACATGCAAGAGTATTACATTTTGTCAAGTGCTTTTATTATATCAGCGGAGATGATCATGTGTTTTTCCCCTTTATTCTATTGATAGAGCATATTACATTAATTAATTTTCCTATGTTGAGTCCTCCTTGCCCTCCTGGAATAAATACCACCTGGTCATAGTGAATAATACATTTAATATGCTGCTCAATTCTGTTTGGTCATCTTTCACTGAGGAGTTTTATTGATACATGTAGGTTCATAAGGGATATGTGTCCATAGTTTTTTGTGGTATCTTTGACTAGCATTGATATGACAATGCTGGTTTCACAGAATGAGTTCAGAAGACTTCCATCCTCTTCAATTTTCAGAAAATGTTTGAGAAGTATTGGATTTAGTTCTTTAAATATTCACCATGAACCATCAGGTCCAGGGGTTTTCTTTATTTGGAGATTTTTGATTACTGACTCAGTCTTTTTACTAGCTATAGGTCCACTTAGATTTTTTGTATCTATGTGATGTAGTCTTGGTTGGTTTTGAGTTTCCAGGAATTTTTCCATTTTACCTTAGTTAGTTAATTTGTTGGCATAAAATTGTTCATAGTACTCTTATAATATTTTGTATTTCTGTATACTTGGTATTACCTCTCTGTCCCCAGGTTGACTCAGGAGGTGGCTTTATATCTTAAGGGTATTTTTGAAAATTTTATTATTTTTTAAATTTTATTTATTGATTTTTTTTTTAATGGAAAGAGGAAGGGGGAGAGGGAAAGAAAAACATCAATTTGTTGTTCCACTTATTTATGCATTTGTTAGTTGATTCTTGTGTGTGTCCTGACCAGGAACAAGCCCACACAACCTTGACATATGGGGATGATGCTCTAACCAACTGAGCCAATATATAATTGGTATTAATGTCCCCAGTTCCATCTCTGATTTTAATAACTTGTGTCTTCTTCTTCTTCTTTTTTTTTTAATTAGTCCATCTAGCTAAAGGTTTTTTGCTTCAGACAACCAACTTTTGGTATCATTCATTTTCTCTATTGTTTTTCTCTCATTTTTCTCTCTGCTCTAATCTTTATTACTTCCTTCCTTGTACAAAATTTGAGTTTAGTTCTTCTTTTTCCAGTTCCTCAAGTTGTGAAGTTAGGTTGTTGATTTCAGATCTCATTTTTCATTATAAGCTTGAATAGCTACAAATTCTCCCCTTGACACTATTTTCACTGTCTCTCATACATTTGGAGATGCTGTGTTTTTATTTTCATTCATCTGAAAGTAATTTATAATTTCTCTGGTGATTTCTTCTTTGATCCAGTGGTTGTTTAAAAGTGTGCTGTTCAGTTTTCACAATGTTGTGAATTTTCCAGTCTTTTTGATACTGATTTCTAACTTCATCCCATGTGGTCAGAAGATACTTTGTATGGTATCTTTTTTAAAAATCTATTTATTATTTAATATTTTTAGCCAAACATTTTTATTAACTATGTATTAATAAAATTAATTTCTTTTACGAATTTGTGGCCTAAAATATGGTCTCTCCTGGAAAACGTCTCATTTGAACCTGAGACTGTGTGTTCTATATTGGATAGAGTGCTGTGTCTGTGTCTGGGAGATCTAGTTTATTATATTGTTGAAGTCCTCTATTTTCTTATTCATCTTCTGTCTGGTTTTTCTACTCATTGTCATGAGTGAGGTATTGAAGTCTTCACCTATTATTGGAGAAATGCATATTATGTAGAAATGTGTATTTCTCCTTTCGGCTCTGTCAGCTTTTGCTTCGTCTAATTTGAAGACCTGTCATTAGGTTCATAAATATTTATAAATGTTACATCTTCTTGCAGTATTGAACCCTTATTAAAATATAATGTCCTTTGTTCTTTTAACCCTTTTTGATTTAAAGCGTATGTCGTATAATTAGTGTAGCCACTTCTGCTCTCATATGGTCACTATGTGCACGAAATATATTTTTCCATTTTTTGGCTTTCAACTTGTTTGTGTCTTTGTATCTCAAGAAGTAAGTCTCTTGTAGATAGCATGCAGTTAGATCCTTTGTTTTTATTCATTCTGCCAGTGCTTGTCTTTGGATTAGAGAGTATACTCATGTTAAATTTAAAAAAATTACTGACAGGAAGGATGGTTTCTGTGATTATACTGCCAGTTTTATACATGTCTCATAGTTTTTTTTTTTAATCTCTCCCTTTCTATTGAGTTGATTTTTATAGTGAAATGCTAAAATTTCTTTTTTTCTACTTTAGTGTCCATTTATAGGGCTTTTGTTTGTGGTTATTGTAGGTTGTATTTAAAATCCTATAGTTAAGATACTCTAATTTGAATTTACACAACTTAATTTCAATATGTTATAAACACTGCACCTTCACAACTCTATCCCCATCCATTTTGGTTGTTAGTGTAATACTAGTCTCTACACTCATAACTGTAATACTAACCTCCACACTAATGTATTTATTTTCTTTTGAAGGATTACTTTCTTAAACACCATAGAAAACAAAAATCATGGGTACAAACCATTCTTACAATCATACTAGCTTTAATAATTGCTCATTTATGAATCTGCGGTGAAATGCTTATTTATCCGTATGCCTTTGGGTTACTTTTTTAAATTTCACCTTTCAGGTCTCCCTTGTGCTTTTTGCAGGCAAGGTCTAGTGTTAACAACTCCCTTAGCTTTTATTTCTGGAAAAATCTTACTATCTCCCTGATGTTTGAGTACAATTTTGCTGGATTGAGCGTATATATGGTTGATAGTTTTTGTTGGTTTTTTTTTTTTTTTTTTTTAAATCACATTGAGTCTATAAGTTTACTGTCCTCTGGCCTCCAAGGTTCTGATGAGAAATCTGCTGATAATCATATTTAGGATCCCTTTTACCTGACAATTCACTTCTCTCTCACAGCTTTTAAAATTCTGCCACTGGCTTTTGAAAGTTTGATGATTACGTTTCTTAGTGTGGGTCTCTTGGGTTCATCTTACTTGGAGTCTGTTGAGATTTTTGAATATTTATGTCTTTCATCCAATTTGCCAGACTTTTCAGCCGTTATGTCTTCAGATATTGTCTCTGCTCCTTTCTTTCTGTCTTCTCTTTCCGGGAGCCCCACAACGCATGTGTTGGCCCGCGCATCGGCGTCCCGCAGGTCCTGAAGGTTCCCTGGGCTCTGTCCACTTCTCTTTAGTCTTTTTACTTTCTCTTCTTCAGACCTAATAATTTCCATTGTCCTTTATTCAACTTCACTGATTCCTCCTTCTGCCTGCTAAAAACTGCCTTTAATTCCCCTAGTGAATTTTTTCATTTAAGTTACTGTACTTTTCAGTTCAAAAATTGCATTTCGGTTTATTTTTAGATTTTCCATCTCCTGAATGATAATTCACATTGTGTACATTCATTGTTTTCTTAACTTTCTATATTTCTTCCATTAGTTCTTTAAGCTTCTGTAAAACAGTTAAAGTCTTTTTTGTTTGTTTGTTTAAACTGTAATAAGGTTTTTTTCAGAGATAATTTCTGTTAATTTTCTTTAATGCACCACACTCTCCTGTTTCTTTGTATGCCCTGTTATTTGTTTCTTGAACCGCACACTTGAATCTAATAATGAAGTAACTGGAAATGAAGTTCTCCTTGCCAGGGCTTGTTGTTTTCTGTAGTTCATTTTGGTGTTTTGACTGTTGTAGGGTCTGAGGATCAGCCTGATACATAAACTGAAGGTCTTTTCTGAGCTTTCCCTTGGACATGTTCTGTCATTTAACCTATGCCATGTATGCCATGTCCTAGTTTTTTATCCTCACCCAAGGACATGCTTATTGATTTTAGAGAAGGGAAGGGGAGGAGACAGATATGCAGAGAATCATTGATGTGAGAGAGAAACCACATTGGTCGCCTCTTGTATGTGCCCTGACCAGGAATCTAACCCACAACCCTTTGGTTTACTGGACAATGCTCCAACAAACAGAGGCACACCGGCCAGGGTTGTATGTCCTAGCTTTAATGTCAGGCTTCTGAAAGAGGAAAAAGTGAAAATTGAAGGGCAGAGCAAAGGATGCTGGATCTGCACATTTCCAGAAGTCACTTCAGTAGGCAGTGAATGGGCTTGCAATAGTGGGGGATATGTGATAATATTGACTTCCCACCTCTTTATTTGCTTTTCTGTGTCAGAAGCAGCAGTCAGTAATGAGAGCAGAGATTCTGGATATTTTTGAGGATAGGGGTTTTTTTTTTTCCCCTCCCTGGTTCCTGCAGGCTGCTTATAAGCTACATCAGGAACACACAGCTGCCTGCTTTTGAAGTGGGATGGGTGACCGCCAGTGTGCTAAGAACTGAAAGTGACCAATGTTAATGCAGTTTCCCTCCCTTAGAAATTACAAGCTTTCTAGGGACTCCAGAGTTCCAAAATAGCTACATCACACAGATTCTAGCACTGTAATTGTGGTGTAGATGGGAAGACAGATTCTTGTTGCTTGCTACCCTACCGTCATCCCCGAATCCTCTCCTAATACATTGTAATAAAGAACCAGTGAGTGAGCCTTGAATGAATGGTCAGCTGGAAACAACTATAAGCAGTTTCACTGACTATGTTTTTACTTAAGTAAAAATACCTAGTTTAAAGTTAGAAACTGGTAGGCACTTTGAGAAGTACCAAACGATTAAGACATAGGCTCTTTTCAAAGAAGTTTTTGTCTTATTGAGAAGCACAATGTGAATAGACAGATGTCAAAGCAAATGTAAATTAGAACTACCAAAGAAATAGGTGTGTTCATGATCATTGCAATGACAGTCCAGAAGAGAATACTGTGAAGTTAAATCATTAGAGATTTCATCAAGTAGGGGTCTTCCTGAGCTTCTGGGAAGACACTCTGATCTGAAGAATCTTCATAAGATTTAAAACTTACTCAGCACTCACCATGTTATTACCCATGCTAACTCATCTACTACTCACAGCAATCCCATGAGCTTTATACTATTATCCCCTTTTCATAGATGAGGAAGCTGAGAAAGAGAACCACTAACCATTGCCCAACTCAAACAATAAGTCAGTTGTGGAGCTGAGACCCATATCCAGGCAGGGAAGCTCCGGGGCCTGACCTGTCTACACAGTTGTTGTCCTGACTGGGCGGAATGGTGTGAACTAGGGCACAGACGTGAATGTTGATGTGTCTGCTGGAGACAGCAAAAAGGCCCGATTGACAAGCACGTGTGTAGATAATTTGCTCTAGGTCAGAGTGTACTCAAAGGCAGAAATTCTTCATTAAATCATAGATTTAGTTAGTACTTTCATTATAGGTGTTTAAGAAACGTCTCCCTCAAACTACTGTAGTGCAGAAAAATTACCATATAAAGTTTTCTTCATTATTATATGCATCATTTTAACTGGTAAAAAAGAAAACAAAACTAATCTTTTTTTTCTTATTTAGTTATTACTTAGTTGGAGAAGCAACTCTATATTGTGAGCTTTCTGGAGATACTGTGGGTTGGAGTGCTGACCCCCCACATTGTGAAAGTGAGTATACTCTGCCTTTAGAATTTAAAGCAGTCATTCTCAAACTTTTGGCCTGGGCTCAACTTTATGCTTTTAAATTAAAAAGACCCCACGTAACTCTCTTCAGGTGTGATATGGCTATTGCTATTCATTACATTGGAATTACAACTAAAAAGTTTTAAAAATAATATTAATTCATTATTAAGAACAGTAAGCACAGTACATGTTAATATATGCAATATATTTTTTATGAAAAACCACAATTTTCCAAAAAGTGAGAATAGTGGCATTGCTTTATATATTGGCAAATCTCATTAATAGCTGGCTTTTTGAAGGAAGACTTCAGGATTTGGGTTGCTTCACTAACACACCGTTTGTGCCTTTGGCATATTTCACCATATACAGTTATGGATGAAAATGAAAAAAGATAATACATTTTTTCAAAGAAACGTTCTTCTAAATGGATACTGGATTTACAATTAGATTATAGAAATAACATGTTAATGAATTTATTGAAGGCAATTCAGTGGATGTTACTAATGATGTCTTAATCTTTTATTTTTTCTTTTGCCTTTCCTATCTTTTTTTTTTTCTCTTTTTTAAGGGATTTTGTGTCAGCCACCTGACCAAATACCAAATGGTATCACCAATAGCCAGAAGGAAACATATGAATATAATGAAGTAGTAATTTATAGTTGTAAACCTTCAAATGGACCAGATAAATACTCACTTATTGGAGAGAGCAAGCTTATTTGTTCTGGGCATAATGTATGGAGTAGTGACCCTCCTGAATGCAAAGGTAATAATATTTTTATTTATTGCTTCATTTGTAAATAGTATGGAAATATTTTGTAAATGCTTTACCAACAAGTAAACAAAACAGCCCTTATGTGCTTGCTCACTGTGTTGTTGGTTTCTAATTTAACTTTTAAAAAGTGAAGTTCTTCAGCCTTCACCACACATTCTTGACATTCCGGTTTATACATAGTGAATTACTGTGTAGTTGCATGAGTTGGGATTTTTTTTTATTTTTTACTTCAAAGTATCAAAAACTCAACACACATTGGCTTAAAAATAACGAAGATTTATTTTGTATTACAGGATGTCTAAGAGTTCTGGCTAGAGAAAATGGAAGAGTAAATTAGAAAAGACTCATCTCACTAATAAGATTGATAAACTCTGGATGAATATAGGCACACCTTGTTTAATTGCACTTGGCTTTATTGTGTTTCACAGATGTTGTGCTTTTAAAAATTGAAGGCAAGACCCTCACCAGCAAAAACATTATACCTTGCTTTATTACAATACTTGTTTTATTGCTGTGGTTTGATACCAAACCCGCTATATCTTTGACATATGCCTGTACTTGAAAAACAATGTTTAAGGCTTTAGAGCGTGACTTAAAACAGGGAGGCATTGGAGGGTGTTTGACTCTTGAAAGAAAGGAACCACTGAATAACACCAAAATTACTGCTCTTGTCAAGTGCAAAGGGAACCTTCTCTAATTACATATTCTAGGCATTAAGATAATTTTTAAAAATTTCAAGATATTGAAATAATTTACTGTACATTATCTGATCACAATGGAGTGAATGTAGAAATCAAAATAAAGATATCTATAAAATCCCCAAATATATGAAAATTATGCAAGACACTTCTAACTAACCAATGAAACAAGACTTTACAAGCAAAATTAGAAAGTGCTTTGAATTGAATGAAAATAAAAATACAACATATATCAAAATATTGGGGATACAGCGAAAGCAGTGCTTACTTAATAAGATATTAATAGCGTGGAATACCTGTATCAGAAAAGGGGAATGTCTCATCAGTAATCTAAGTTTCCACCTTATGAACCTAAAAAGAGAAGAGCAAATTGTACTCTGTACAAGGAAACAAAAGGAAAGAATACAGATAGAAATCAATGAAACTAAAAAGAGAAAAAAGTAGAGTGAATTGATGAAACTAACACATAGTTCTTAGAGAAGAACAATAAAATCTTTTAACATAACCAGTCTGACAAGGAAAAAAAGAAAACACAAATTATCAATATCAAGAATTAAAACAATATATCCAACAGATTTAAAGGATAAAAGAGAATAACAACTTTATGCCTAGAAATTTGACAACTTAAACGTTCTCATAAAAGGCTGTTCTCCCTGGGAATCTATCAAACATTTCAAGAATAAATATTAGCAGGTCTACACACACTCTTCAGGAAAATACAAAAGCAGGTGGAGGGACTCATCTTACCACACTTCATGAGGATTGAAACATTTCAGGAACATTAAAAACAATATCCATAATGAACATCCTATATTTAACCAGTTTTCCATTAATTCTGAATTTTCTTCACTTTGCAGTAATCAGATGTAATTCTCCAGTCCCACCGGATGGAGAACTACTGTCAGGATTTAAGATAAAATTTTACTACCAAGACAAGGTTCAACTTGCATGCAAGGAGGGTTTTTACCTTCAAGGCAACAAGACAGTTGTCTGCGGAGCTAATTCTACTTGGGAACCACAACTGCCACAGTGTATTAGAGGTACAGAGTGCCTTTTTCTTTCTTTTTTGTGTAGATTTTATTTCTTTGATACTAAATGTAAATGATACAGAGTTATTGAAATGAAGCAGTTTTTGTATTTAATTATATCTTGACATGTAGAATTCACAAACAGTTCTGCTTTTGTTATTTTGCATATTTTCATAGGGTTAGCATGTTCTGTATTTCACACAGGTATATAAATTTTTCTTCAGCTTTTTTTATGTATAACATTGGGTAGCAACCATTTTTAAGAAAATTGAAGCATGAGTATTTTCATCTAAATAAGTCACAAATTTATATCAGTGAAAGAACAATAGTTCCTGAGTGGTTAATCCAGTTGACACTGTTTTGTTTTCCAGTGCCAGCTCCTCCCAGCACAACACATCCAGCTTCCACTGTCTCAGGTTTAGTAACTTCTGCTTATATATTTAAAAATCTTTTAGATATCTGATAATTTACACTCATTCATTAATTTTAGTAATGAAAGATGGAAGAACATATTTAGAGCCATTCCAGTTGTGTATTTTCATCTAAATAAGTCACAAATTTATATCAGTGAAAGAACAATAATTCCTGAGTGGTTAATCCAGTTGACACTATTTTGTTTTCCAGTGCCAACTCCTCCCAGCACAACACGCCCAGTTTCCACTGTCCCAGGTTTAGTAACTTCTGCTTATATATTTAAAAATCTTTTAGATATCTGATAATTTACACTCATTCATTAATTTTAGTAATGAAAGATGGAAGAACATATTTAGAGCCATTCCAGTTGTGTATTTTCATCTAAATAAGTCACAAATTTATATCAGTGAAAGAACAATAATTCCTGAGTGGTTAATCCAGTTGACACTATTTTGTTTTCCAGTGCCAACTCCTCCAAGCACAACACGCCCAGTTTCCACTGTCCCAGGTTTAGTAACTTCTGCTTATATATTTAAAAATCTTTTAGATATCTGATAATTTACACTCATTCATTAATTTTAGTAATGAAAGATGGAAGAACATATTTAGAGCCATTCCAGTTGTGTATTTTCATCTAAATAAGTCACAAATTTATATCAGTGAAAGAACAATAATTCCTGAGTGGTTAATCCAGTTGACACTATTTTGTTTTCCAGTGCCAACTCCTCCCAGCACAACACGCCCAGTTTCCACTGTCCCAGGTTTAGTAACTTCTGCTTATATATTTAAAAATCTTTTAGATATCTGATAATTTACACTCATTCATCACTTTTAGTAATGAAAGATGGAAGAACATATTTAGAGCCATTCCAGTTGTTACACTTAGTTATTCTAAAATTATTTGCCATAGTCCTCAGATATAAACAGCTGTGTTAACTTGGCAAGTTATGTAAACTTTAAATGTATTTATTTATATGAAAATTATTTAATACTTTCCTCTCTGGGTGGTAGTACCCTTTAAGTGGGATGCATTAAAAGCAGTTAGCACAGTGCCTGGGATATGAGAAGTTCTTAAAGGAAGCTCATGTGACTTACAGTATCACTAATTAGAGTAGTGAACAAGAAGGTCCATGGCTTCTGTTTTTCAATATATTTTCTGTCATCAACTTTACTATTTTATTCATTTTAAAAGTGATCTGGTGACACCTTTACAGGGTAGCTTCCAAATCTAGGACTGTGCTTCATTTTGTGGACTGTAAGCAGTTTTGTTTTTTATTGTCTTTATATATATATAAAACCATTTATTTATATATACAAATATATATAAAGTCATTGTATATATAAACAAGACTTTTAAACTGGGAAATTTCTGCTGTGTCTTGAACAAGACCAGTATTTCTACCATTCACCCCACCCCCACCCCCCATACAAGTACTCTTTTTGTCTTTACTGGGCATTTGTACCTTAGAATAGAAACTAAATTTCATACCAACTGACGGGCAGGAAAAGACCTTATTTACTGAAATGAAATGGAGTATTTCTTGCATGGACTTCTGATCAGCTGCTCTACTTAAGACTGAGAGATTATTTCGATGTGGTGGAAGGAACTGTCTTCCTGATTTCGGTGCTGCTATTTCTGGCTTTCGTTTCAGCAGAAATGAGACAAGAGGAATGGTGGGAAGAGCATTAGCCTGAGCTGATGTCACTTGGGGCCCTAGTTTGTTTCTCCTCGTTCACAGAACATCATTTCTCTGGGCTTTCATTTCCCATTGTTTAATGAGGGTATTTGAACTCAGATCTCAATCATTGGCTTCTGATTTGCTTGTATATTTGTTTTAATGCTTTAAGGCATTGAGGGGAGTTATGCATGTTAAAGTGGTAATTGGAACACCTTTTTATACCTGGTAGTCTCCATGAGTATCTCAGTTGAGAGCTGTTTGGAAGTGAAGGGAAAACTGTTTTCCTGGTGGATATATTAAGATTGCATGTAAATTTTATACTCAGGGGCCATTCCGTGTTTACTGACATGGTCCTAGTGGGTATATGCACTGTGATGGACTATGTTTGTTTTTAGGAAGAGAAACATCAGTTTGTGGTTGTCTCTTGCACACCCAGTATTGGGGACCTAGCCCCCAACACAGTTATGTGCCCTGACTGGGAATCGAACCAATGACCCTTTGGTTCCCAGCCTGGGACTCAGTCCACTAAGCCACACCAACCAGGGCTAGACTATGTTTGTTGATGTGCTCTTTTGAAAGAGTGGACTGTAAGAATTCATAAAGGATTTATAAAACATTGATTGTGAGGAAAGTATATAACTACAGGTTTTTTTAAAATATGAAAAATCAAAACTCTTCCTGGTCCTGTAAATTATTTTTGGTTATCAGTTAAAGAAAGGATCAGTAACAACATATAATGATGATAAGGTAGCTCTAATTCTGCTAATATGAAAAAAATATCCAAGAAATACTAAGGGAAAAGAAAAGAATAGAAATTATGTACTGTAGTATAATAATACTTGATTAGTATTTTTTAAGATACATATGTTTATTCTGAACATTTGATTTTTGATTTATTATTAATTAACTCCTGTGGTTTCCATGGTAAAATACACAGTTAGCGAACCTTATGTATACATCTTACGTATATTTTTGTGAACATATATGTAGGTTAAATTCCCAGAAGTAGAATTACAAAGTTCAGAACATATGTGTATTTTTCATTTTAATGACTAATTAGCCTTTTTTTAAGAGAATCAAAAATCAAAATTAAATCCATAATACTGTGTTAATATGGCTGGTGAATGGAATCAAATTGATTTTAGTAGGTGCTGTAACTTCAGTCCAGCTTCCAGGCACAAGTCCTCCAGGTTCAAAAACTCCTTATTCACTTAACTTGTTAAGAATTTTATAACCTGCCCTGGCTGGTGTAGCTCAGTGGATTGAGCGCGGGCCTGCGAACCGAAAGATCGCGGTTCGATTCCCAGTCAGGGCACATGCCTGGGTTGCCAGGCCAGTTCCCGTCAGGGGACATACAAGAGGCAAATGCACATTGATGTTTCTCTCCCTCTCTCCTTCCCTTCCCCTCTAAAGATAAATAAATAAAATCTAAAAGGAAAAAAAAAAATCTTAAAAAAAAAAAAAAGAATTTTATAACCTGATGTACATTATTATAGGAAGAATTACTAGACAGGAAAAAGTATTCTGATGACATTGAATAGAAATTTATAATACTTTTGATACTACTTCTAAATTAGAAACATTAATATAATTTATATAAGGAAAGTAAAACTATAAGAGTTTTCCTTTAAAGGCAAAAATTCTAAACTTACAATTTAGAGGTCTTTAGTCTTTATTATTATCTTTTTGCTTTTTTACTTATTTCAATTTTTTTCTCCTAGGTTCTCCAAGTCCTGGACTACCACCTCCTGGTACTTTAGGTATTATTTTGGTTTTTAACACTCTTCATTATTTGACCTTAAAGTTTGAAATAATCATATTTTGATTATCTGTAGTTAGAGAAGAAACATCCTGTCACAAGTGAGTGATAATTGACATTTGTACTCATTTTAATAGTACGAAAACTGTGACAAATGTAAGCAGTAGTATGTGTAGACACATGTAGATAATAGTTTTCAAGAGGTTCCTTGAATTAGAATTCCTAGTAGGGTGAGGTAACTTTCTCAATTGCTGTGTTTCTATGTAGATTAAAATTTATAGAATATAACTTGCTTTCCATGTGATAATGTCATTGCGATGGAAGTTGGTAGATAAGTTTTCTTTCTAGTCATACCTTGTACACCCAAGCCTTAGAGTATTATATGTTGGTTTAATGTTTTTTCAGAATGGGCTGGTATAGCACACTTTGTATAGGCTCACAGTTCATAGCATGTGTTCAAGAAAATTGTAAAGTATAGTTGTGTCATTTAAATGAAATATAAAGATTACTTGGTAAGTAAATGAAGAGAAATGTGTATGACCTTTCTTACGTTAGACTAGTTTAGTAAGGGTTATCTTTTTTATAAGATGCACCTGAGGCTTGTCATGTTTTCCCTCTGAACACTGTGGCCAAACCGTCATTGTGCCAGTGAACCCAGGGCGGGCCATCCTAAGACACTAAACATTTGGTAATTTTTATGAAATGAAAAGAGCAGAGGTAAACATGACATTGTATGCTGTGACATACAAAAATTTAACAAAAATAATGCCAGTTTAAAAGCAGAGGTGCTACTGACCAGCATTTGTAAGGATTAAGATTCTGTAGTGCTACTACTCTGGATAGTCAAAAAATGCATGTTTAAGTTTCTAAGCATAATTTTTGTCTTTGTGCCTGAGTGTTTCTTTTGCATTTTTAGAATCTCCTTGGTATGTCTTAAATTGGGGGTGGAGGTACATGAGGGAAAATTGATGATGGCATATTGTTTGTGCAGATTCTGATGATTACATTTGTGTAATTGATGGAAGTTCATTATGACTTATTGCACAGATCCACTGTTGGTAGACACATATAAATCAATTTTGTAATAAAAATCATAATAAGTGATAGACTGAATATAGAACTAAATCGACTCTAGTGGGCTAATACGTTTTTAAAACAATTTTCCACTAACCCAGTGAATTTGGATTGTTCTAGTAGTAACCGTTACTCAGTAACCTGGTGTGGTGGCTACAGCATGAAACAATGTTGGACTCTAAGCCTGGAGTCAGTTACAAGGGTTCTGTGATCAAAATGAGCTGCATGCACTAGCAGTGACACTAAACTAGATTGGTAACTTTTTTCTCTGCTGTAGTCTGTAGATGATCTGAGTAAGTAAAATGTATTTGCCATTTGGAGACTCACATGTGCTGTTATCTTCAAACTGGTTTTTTTTTTTTTTTTCCCTCAGGTGGAGGAGTAATTGCTGCAATTGTTATTTCTGTGGGTAAGTGTCCCAATTTGGATGCCACTTAAATCAAAATAATAATGTGAAGAAGAGCATTATTTATTCAATGGATTTTTCAGTTTCTATAGTTTTTATAGCATGAAATTAAGTTAACCAATCTAGGAACACCTCTCGTCTTATATGATGTACTACTATCTTGTGTTGGTGATTATATATTCATTTACATTCTATATGTTTGCTTAGTAACACATCCTAAGTAACAGATGTCTTTTCAAGATGATTAGTCATATCTGTTTGCATCCCATATATGTTTTGGGTAATTTTCTGTATTAAGCGAGGACTCTTCGCTGACTTATTGTGGACTGTTAAAGTGATTCCAGGGAATTAGATTTAGATGGTGAAGAATTCAGATGGAATATAAATGTATATGTACTTAAATAAAATAGCATTTTCTGCCCACTGAACTGTAACCAATGTTAATTTCTTCTGCTAGGTTTTTAATATTGGTAATTAGTTGTCAGTTACATTTCATTTGTTCTTTGGTTTATTGTAGTTGCTGCCAGTGCAGTAATTGTCGCCTTCCTCCTGTACTGTCACAAGAAGAAGAAGGGGTAAATTAAAGCATATTTCTTGAACATTTTGGTGCTTCTCACTCTATGTGCTTTTGTGCAGCTTTTGTTTGCACTCTGTATCGCATGCCTTTTTTAATATGTGTGCGTGACTGTGCCATCAGAACTATATTTCTTTACTAAAAATAGTTATAGCTACTTTTGCTATCATTGTAACAAGAGAAATCTGCAGTGTTGCTTCAGTATTACGTCTATAAGAAAAATTCCTGTAGGATTTATGGTTTAAGTTGCAATAAATCATGGACCATGATGGGGCCTTCCACACCCTGGCTATACCCTACATTCTAAACTGGAATGGTGGCTAGGATTAAATTTAAAATTGTTCACTGTGGAAATTTTGACAGGTATATTCACTGGAATTTTTAATGAAAATTTCCATTCGTCATTTTTACTTTAGTTGTAAGAAGCTATGTAGATGTCATCAAATACCCAATTTGATTTTTTTTTCCCATTTGGAGTTACTATTTATACAAGCTGAACAGGGGAATTAAAAGCAACACTATTTGATTTCCCTCTTATGTTCTCTCAATTTACTATGTTTCAGGAAAACTGATGGGGTTTAACATGCTGAGAGGGGTAAGATTTACAAGGCACCTCATTAACTTTATCTGTCTTTCTATTTATAAAAATAAGAAGATGGGAAGCTTAGAGAATAAAAAATACACAAATTCATCTAAGGTCATAGGGTTTTTAAGCACCTAACTTAAATTCTAATGAAATAATTTGTAATTTAATGAAAGAGAATAAATCCTGGAGCCTGAATCAACATTATGTGCTTTAAAGCACGGACAAAGATTAGATGCTTTGAAATTTCTGACTTTTAGTTATTTGTTCTTCCCAATTATTTTGGTAATAGCCTGGTAATCAAATCATTAATTTTAAGAATTTTGGTATTCATGATTTTTATGATATATGTATTTTTCTTTTATATTGATCATTAGGTTTGGGCTCTGTAATAAAAGTACATTCTGCACTCATAAAGAGTTCAAACTTCTTTCATATTACGGGGTTTTTTTAAATACCCACAATTCCTTCATTTGAATCTTAAGTATTTGTAGAACACATGCTATGCATATATGATTTCTCTTTCAGTAACATTTTTTTAATCACATCCACACATCAGTCTGAGTAGGAAAAATTGTTAGTTAAATACTTATATAATTCCAAAAGGTTTAAGTAGAAATAACTTACAAAGAAAGCAAAACAGTATAGCTTTATGTTCCTCACTTTTTTATTTGTTTAAAAACGTCAGTGCATAAAAAATAGTACAGGGTTCTTTTTTTATTAATTTTGTTTATTTATTTTAGAGAAAGGGAGGGAGGAGGAGGGAGAGAAACATCAGTATGTGGTTGCCCCTTGCCACACCCCCAACTGGGACCTAGCCCGTAGCCCAGGCATGTGCCCTGACTGGGAATCGAATCGGTGACCCTTTGGTTCACAGGCCGGTGCTCAATCCACTGAGCCACAGCAGCCAGGGCAAAATAGTTAAAGATTCTTAAACAAGTTTGAATGAAACACTCTATCTATCACTTAATGGTTCTTTAAAAGTGACAAATTATCTGAGCATCAATTTAACCTCTAGATTAAAGGTTAAGTACCATTAGCATTCTGCGATTCCATTTCTAAAGAGCTCCAAGTGATGCTGCTGCTGGACCTAGGCTATACTTTGAGTAACCAGGGTGAAGACTGTTACTGATGTGCCAGTATATTTGAAATTTGAAGAAATACAATGAAGTTTATAGGCAACTTTTTCTCCTGTTTTAGATCTTTGGATTTTTAAGGACTCCTCATCTATGTATATATTCTAAAAAGTATGTGGGGTAATACCTAGTAGCTTTACCTTGCTTTCCTTTTAAGAAAGTAGAGATTTATCTTATATTCTTTGAACTGTTTAATGTTCATAGCCTTCGCACACCCCCTTACTGCAAGCTGACCATTGTTGCCTTAGAAACTCCTTTACAAAACTGAAGTGCATGTAGTTTCTTCTCTGTTTGTAGAGGTTACTCTGGAAGGAGGGCACCATGCACAGTTAATCCCAAGTTGCTGTTAAAATTTGGCACAAAGTGGACTTGATAGAAACTTGTATTTATGATGATTTGGGAATGCAGTTGCCCTTCTACAGACTTCATGTCAAAGTACAAAATAGTGAGGAGGTTGAGGATGTCCATTATGTAGGTGGACACTAAAGTCCATGGTGTGGGTGGACACTGAACTCCCCTCTTCCCACAAGAATGGGTAAAGAAGATGTGGTAAACATATACAATGTAATATTACTTAGCAATAAGGAAAAATGGAAAGAATGGAATCTTGCCATTTGCAGCAATATGGAAGTGCCTATGGTATTATGCTAAGTGAAATATATCAGACATTAAAATACCGTGTGATTTCATTTATAAGTGGAATCTAAAAACGCAAAGCCAATAAATAAAAACAAACAAATCCATAGATACAGGGAAGAAGCTGAGGATTGCCAAAAGGAGAGGGGGTTAGGGTGATAAATTAATTGAAATTGAAATGAAGAAATGAAATGAAACATGAAAATGAAAAGGAACAAGACATAGCATAGCCAACAAAATGTGCATATACATGTAAGATTTGAGTACACCTTAGACTTCTCTGGGGAAATTGCTGCTAAAGCATGCAAGGTAACCTGTGTTAGGTGTTATATGAAGGTATGAGAATACATTAGGGGCCCTTGTAGCATTTCCTAAAAAGTGTATGACTGGGGAGTCTGTATGGGAGAAGGTCATCAAAAACGATTACATATAAGGAAACCACTGTCAAAATACAACTGTCCCTTATCCATTGGCTAATAAAGAAAGAGGACAAAGCAAAAAACCAAATTACAAAATAGTATAAGTAGTCATTTTTAAGATCATTAAACATCACTTAAATTATGTTGAAGATGACCACAAATTTTTTCTAATACAGTTTCCTGTTTCTTAGCTCTAACCCAAGAACAGAATAGGATTCCCAGAGTTGGTCTGAAATGGGCTCCACCCACACGCTCCTTCCATTTCCTTGCTTAGCGAATTCTTCTGCCACACTGTCTCGTCTTGGAGCACACAGCCCCACCCCGCGCTGCTCCTGCAGCCCCTAGTCGCATGTCGTGACTGTGTGCGTCCGAAAGTCCGCTGCCTTTTCTTTACGTCAGTGTTTCCACTTGTTTGTAGGGAGTATTTTTTCCTTAGGTGTGTGATTCGTTTATCCAGTTATTTCAGGGTAAGTGAGAGTTTGCCAGAGTGTATTGGAATTCTTTGTGTAATTTATGTATTTTAATAATCATTTAAATCATCGTGACTAAGTTGTTTTTCTTTTTTTCATTATGGATATTTATTATTTGTTATAACATAAGCCTGTTTTTAATGTTAGGCTAATAATGCCTGGTTCAGTAACTTTGTAATTTTTTAAAATATTTTATTTATTTTTAAGCTTTCTGCTTAAATGTACATCACAAAGTTTTTTGGATCTACTGTATGTAGTGGCCAGCTCAGGTGATGGACACTTGAGTGACATGGGACAAAAAACTGAAGAGTCAAATGAACTTGAACATTTTTCTAGTTGGTCCTCTAATTCTTGAGCATTCAACAAGCTTGTCAAGCATTTTAAATGGGAAACTAAAATGACACAGAGATTTTGTAGTTAGTTGAGAAAGCATGTTAATGAGATTTAAACGCATCCCAGGAAAATGGGAAGTCTTATCATCAGTTTTACAGAGATCTTCCCTGAGGTTGCAAACAAATGTGCCCCAGGAAGAAACTATTCAGTGCAGAAGTCAGAATGCAGCTGGAAATGTGTGACATGCCACACATAAAATGGATTTCTAAGACAGTGTTTTGTGCATTTAGTATGTGTGCTCTGTGTATTCCCTAAAATCTAAGGTGCTAGAGTAGAGACCAGGGCTATTTCTGCCCCAATCTGTTACTCTGTGAAAGAGTTTACGTAATTCAGTTTAGGCTACAGGTTTCAGAGATAAACAGATTGCACAGAAAATTAGCATCTTTATTTATCTGCTGGATGAACTATAAGACTTCCAATTTAAAGGAGCTTCTTGTACAATGTCCCTCTTTCCATTTCCTAAGTGAGAATCAGAAAAGTCACCATGTATGAATCTCATTGCCAGCTTTCCTTCCATTCTCCCCTGTCAATAATTTTATCCCAATTATTATGCCACTCTTCCTTTTGGTTTGTTGTCACTATTTTATTCAGGCCTTTTCCCTTCCTCTGTTCAGCACCTACCTAACTGGTGAGAGCCACAGAGAAGTAAAATTTATTTCTCTCTGAGAAGAAGAGATGAAAGGTTTGCTTTTATCATTAAAAGGTATCTGCTTTCTGTGTTTCTTTTCAGATGTTGAATAAATATATAGATGTCAGTAACGCTAAGATACGATGACAGTAAACATTAAAGAGGACACTTCAATTCCTGTTTCCTTCGCCAAATTATCAATCTTTTATACCATTCCAATTTTAATGGAAAATAATGTAGACTGACAGGCTTTGTCTTTGAGGTGGGGTCCCCTTGTCCTCTAGCTTTTAGTTGCTGTGAATCTGAAAGTGAGGGAATTTTTTAGCTAAGTGGCAAATAATCATAGAATCTGTTACTTTAAGTTCAGAGAAGAAAAATGTCCATTTACAGAAGCTGAAATACATTTTACTTAATTTTTTTAAATGTTTAATTTCGGGTTATAAATAACTCCCTAAAGGCATGTATCTTTTTCTTGACCAGAACTTCCTTACCATATAAAGAGAAACCAGCAAAAGAAAGATCCCTAGATTTTGAAAAACTATGGATTGCGTTGCCTGAAAGCCCTTGACCCCCCCACCTTCTGTCTGAATAAGATGAACTGGAAGTGTCCCTCTATTAGAATGTGCGTCCACAGAGCGGGGAGGAGAGGGAGATTGTATCCCAACACCTGCTACCCTAGGTTAGCAGGTGCTACTAACCTTTGTGAGGTGCTACCCTAGGTTACAGTCAAGACTTTAGGGGCAGGTTCTGCAAAGCCCAGTGGGAAGGGCAATTTGGTAAAAGCACAGTGGTATCTAATTCCAGGGGGAAAGGGGAGACAAACACTCCTACCAGAAGGGCAGTCTGGGCCTCCCAGCCCTCCCTGTCTTGTTCTCTCAGGATTCCTTGAGGCTGAAGCCAACCAGGAAAGTAGTTTTCTGAATGTTATGAGCTTCAAGGTGCCTGTAAATGCAAGGTGTCTGTAAACAGTTGAAGTGAATTTAACAAATGCCGAAGTTACTATAAAATAATGATCATTAGTAATTGAGATTCAGATTTTTGTCATCTTCAAATAGCTTCATTGTTATATCAAGTAAATATTGTTAGAAATTTGTTATCTTTCTCACATAGGAATTATATTTTAAATTCTAATTTAAAGAAAAGGATTCCACTTTTATGCAGAAAACATGAGTTGACTTCAAAAAATAGAAAAATACAGTGGTCTTGGAGAGTTCAGGGACGGGCCTAACCACGACATCACCCCCCACAGTAGTTTTTAGGAAGCTGCTCGACCACAGGTGGGTCCTGTGACAGTGGTGGCTCACAGTGGTGGCCGCCCCACAGAGAGGAATATCAAGAATCCAGGGCTAACTGGTCCTCTCTGACACTGGGCAGGCATCCCGGACGTGCGTGCCGTGACAAGCACGCTGCAGATGACTGGCTGGGCCAATTTTAGTCTTAGTCTGTTACGGTCAGTTGACTGAGGCAGGGACTACAATGGCATGTTCTGATTCAAAAGGTAATGGCCATGTGTGGCTAAGGACTTCAAATGTGTCTACTCCAATGCAGGATGTGCTGGAAATGTAAAATACATGACAAAATGATAATCTATTCCCTGTATTGGGTCAAGTAAAAGATATTAAAATTAATAGTCCTGTTTAATTTTTTAATGGGGCTTCTAGAAAATTTAAAATTACTCATGTTATATTTTTTAGACAGTGCTGGTCTAGGCTAAGAGATTCTGAGGGAGGAGAGTTGAACACTTGAAATTATGTTAAATGAATTATTTCTTAGATACAGTTTATTTTAATTGTCCACTTTCTAAGTAAGGTTCTGATTTAATTTCTGTACTTATGTTTGTCTTTCATGCTACCTCTTTCTCTTGCCTTTAGGGAAACAGGGGTTAATGCCGAGTACAGGCCTTACCAGGATAAGGCAAGCACTCCAGCAGAGCACTAAATGGATTTCCAAAAACTGGCGTAAGACATTTCATCTTTTGATTCTGTTAAAATGTCAAGGTCTGCATTCACTTTGCATAGCTGCTATGCAAAACAGTATGGAGGATCCTCAAAAAGTTAAAGATAGACCCACCTTATGATCTGGCAGTTCCACTTCTGGGTATCTATCTGAATGAGATGAAATCATGATGTGGAAGAGATACCTGCCCCTCCCTGTTTATTGCAGCATTCTTTACAATAACCAAGACATGGAAACAGCCACAGTGTCCATCAACGGATCAATGGATAAAGGCAGGTGTACTCGTACAGTGAAATACTCTTCAGTCCTGAAAAGGAGACCCAGACCTTGGCAACAACAGGGATGGACCTTGAGAGCATTTTGATGAAATGTTATACAAGGGAGACAAATACTGTGTGATCTTACTTACATGTAGAATCTGTAAAAAAAAATAAATAAATAAATTTTGGAGGGACCAGAGGTGGGTGGCGGGTGGTGGGGGGAGGATATTGGATGCGGTGTGTGTCCACAAGGTACAGACTTCGAGTTACAGGTGCGTGTTGGGATGGAACATGCAGCGTGGTGACTGGGGCACTGGATCGCGTGTCGGCTAGTTCTTAAAAGAATAGATCTTAAAAATTCTGATCACAAGGAAAAAAAAAATTTTTGTCACAGTTGATGGGTATAAACTAAAATTATTGTGCTATCATTTCATAACTACAAATTATCAAATCATATCTGCCTTCAACTTACACAGTCTTACACATTATGTCAGTAAAACCACAAAGGAAGAGTCTGCAGAGGTGCTTCCTGGTTTCTTAAATTGTCATGAATGTTCAGACGGTGCTCAGGTTTTAATGTCATTTGAATGTCGTCATTGTCCTTCAGCGCCTCTCTGAAAGGGCATGAATTTGCGTCTGAACATCTTGCCTCATAACCTCGAAGAGCACTTGCATTTGTACGGGGAGTCAACCCAAGGCCCCTGGTAGTATTAAGGTGGAAAATGATGTTTTTATAGAATCTCAAAATTTAGAGAAATATACTTCACAATGAGATTACATTTCATCTGTAAAGAATGTGATTTTGAAACCTTTTTTTAAAAAGTAATACCCATTCTTAAGATCCATTCTTTCAACAACTATTATATGTATGGTATATAGTTTATTGTAAAAAGTCTGTATAAATGTATATATAATACTTCAGCCCTTAAAAATTAAAAATAAGATTACTGAAAACTGGGAATTTGAGTAAGTTTGACTTCCTTAACTAAGAATATTATTGGAATATACTCAGTAAACAGTAAAATTTCTATTAAAAAGAAACATAACTTCTTGGTAACATAGAGAAGCCATAAGCAAAGTTAATGTATGGCATTTGTTCACTTTTTCATTTTAAGATTTTATTTAATTTTAGAGAGGGGAAAGGAGGGGGGAAAGAGAGGGAAACATCAATCTGTGGTTGCCTCTCGAGCACCCCTACTGGGGTCCTGGCCTGCAACCCAGGTATGTGCCTTGAGTGGGACTAGAACTGGCGACCCTTTGGTTCACAGGTCGGCGCTCAATCCCCTGAGCCACAGCTGCCTGGGCTGTTCACTTTAATATCAAACTAATCTAAATCAGTAAAAATTCAGTAACAGTCATACTTTTATTAAAAGTTACAACACATTCAATAACAAGAATGCCAGCTTAGTACAAAGTGAATGCTGTGGCCTTGTAGTTTTCTCAGGGAGAATGCTACTCTTTAAGGGATGCAGAGTTCTGGCCTTGCTGGTTTTCTCTCCCTACTTGAAAAAAATGATAGCTCACTCAGTCACCTAGCTGTAGGCAGTTTTTAGATAACCTCAAGTTGCATCAGAATTAGTTTTTGTGTGCATCTCACCAGAAAAGGAAACTGTGTGTGTTGGTTGTTGGTCCTAGAAGGAAGAAAAAATCACCTAGTTCAGGTAGCACTTTGTGCTCAGGTGGAATAGATTCCCACTATTCTGAGTCCTCACACTGGTCAGGGTCTCTTTCAGATGAGCCAGTGGGCAAAGAGGAGGGACTGCTTCTCTAATTCCTCCTTACACATTTTGTTTTACACTTCTATTTTGTAGCACAAATTGGGCCAAAGAAATGTCCCAAATTGGACATGATTTGGGGTATCAGTGGACCAGAGTAAAGACTATTTTACTCTATAAAATGTGCCTTCCCTCTGTAATCTCTGGTGAGGGGCATTTGGAAGATGAGTTTGAGCGGGAATAAAGTGGAATTCAGAATTAGAAGTCTACCTATTTTCACATATTTTCAAGAATATAGTGCTTGCGTAGAAGCAGGGATGGATGGATGTACTGTTTACTTATTAAAGCCTAACTGAAGTAGTTTTCAACCAAAGATTGTTATACTTACCAAAATAAATGCACTTTTACAGTAGTTTCTACTTCAAATTTACTTTTTTCATTTTAATATGAGATTAATATGTATAAATATGTTGAATTTTCAGTTACTGAAATGTATGAGGGAACCATTTTTTTGTTGAAAAGTTTGTTCAAATGACAGAAGGAAGGATATTTGAATTAAAGTTTCTTAAAGCTGGAAAAATGTATTTATTTGCAGTGAAATGGGAAGCCCCATGTATGGAGGAGTTTTTGTTTAGTTTTTGAAAAATATCTTCAATATGCTAAAAATAAAGTGCAGGACTGTGAACCTTCATCATTGTGCCAGCGTGTTTCTTTCCAGCGTGTTTTATGTCAGTCCATATGTTTCAGACCGGGTCCCATCTTCTCTCACCATGCACACCCACAGTCATCCCGACTCGCACATCTCAGAGCCTGAAGTACATCCGGGCTTCTCCCCTCTCAGTCCAGCACATGTCTCACCTGTTCAATAACACCACCTTACCTACAGCACGAAGTCCAAGTTCCTCAGAATGATGCTTGAAGACCTTCTACAATTAAATCCCAGATTTTGTTCCCAAGTCACCTCTTTGTACTGAATTTCTTCAAGTAACCTGTCAATCAAGCCAGACCATCTGCCCTGTGCTGCACACCTAGTTCACTGGTGCCTGAAACAATTAAGGTCATGTCCGATTCTGGGCTTCTTCCAAGGCCAGCACCTAATGCCCATTCCATGAAGTTTTTCCTTATTTTCTGTCCAGGTATCACATAGCTTGAGTCAACCACATCAAAGGATCTATCTATAGACAGACATGTCTGCTAGAAGACGTATCTTCCACAACGGTTTAATGCATAGGTATGGCTAAGTAACTCAAAACCCAGGTCCAACTGTGAAATTACAAAATTTGATTTGTGTGAATTAGGATTTGTTTCTACTTACACACACACACACACACACACACACACACACACACACACATTCTTGCTCTTGCATTAAATCAGATTGCTAAACCTCGGAGATCAGGCTTCAGTGTGTCAATTGCAGCTGCACTGCGATCACCTGGGAGTTTCCACCCAGAGTTCTCTCACAGGGTCTACAACGTGGCCTGGGCACAGGAATTTTTGTTTAAAGCTCCCCAGTGCTTTAATAGGCAGCTAAGGTTGAGAATCTCAGCATTAGTGACTCTTAAGTCCCAGGGTCCATTTCTACATAGAAACTTATCATGGGTAAAGGCTTACATAAGAGATTTGAGGTTTTATTAAATTGGCCTATTAAAGAGATCAGAAAATTGAAGGTCTTATTGCCTGGCTAACCAAACAAGATAATCTGTGGCTTAAAAATACAAAAGCAATCTTTCTGATATCAGCACTGGATGAAAACTGGGTTGACTACAAATAAAGCATTTTATCAAATTGTATTTGGTTTTAACTTCAGTTTATTTCTAATACTTGTACATTGGTATAATATATACAGGGAGAACATTCCAGATGATTAACAGTGGAAGTCTGTGAGGGTGCTGAAGATACCTGGAACAGGAGGAATTTGAATGTTCATTGTTAAAGTAGATGTTAGGTTTAAGGAAAGTAGGCAACTCCAATACTCTAAAATTTAGTGACAGCTAACATTGTAACTAGAAATGAACTTTTACGTATTTTAAAAATTCGAATATTTGTACTCGAGCAGGATTTAACATAGCATACTGACTTCCAGAAATCATGCAAAATTGAGTGACTGTGCTCACCCCCCTCCCCCGCCCCCTCAGCCAAGCTACATTGTTTCCGCATTTCCAGGCTCATGAAAGGGTCCGCTGAAATGAAACCGTCTTTGTAAATCGTAGCACTGCTGCCCTCGTGTGGACAGACAGGGCATTTGACAATCCCTTAGCCCTTCAAATTGTCTTTTTTCTGAGCTTTTAGTCATTACCAGAAGCCCTTTATCATTTTTTTTTTTGGATCTGCTATTAACTAGCTCTTTCCTGGTTTCCTTCTGTGAAATTAACATTTCCAAAGTGTCTAAACTCTGTCCCTTATTGTGCAATATGGGGGAAGTATAACATTGGGGATCTGTAGTCAGTAAACTATTCTTCCTTCCCTGTCGTTTATATACCAGCAGAAAGTGAACGAATTGCCGTAAGTATAGGTCACACTGAGGAAGTTGCCCACTTGTTAGCCCAAGAAAATCTGCATAGAGGTAGTAACACTGATGTTAGCAAGAGGAGAGCCACTCAGGGTTATGTGTTTTATGTCCCTTTTAAAGACTTGAATTATTGTATGTTGCAGTGGTAAGCCTTGTGCCAGATATCAGGAACAACAGCGCTGCTATCCTGGGACTTAATGGTTCTTGGCTTCCCTGAGAATTTTGGAAACTACTGTTATTTAGATGAGCACTTATTTATGGCATTTGGGAAAATGATCAGCCACTGATCACCTACTGCCCCCTGCAAAGGGTCCTAGGTGCAAACACTCCTTCAGTTTGCATTTGACATAGGATTCAATTATGAGAGAATCCTTGGATAAGATCCCATAGAACCCGGCTTCTCAAATTTTTGTGGCTAGGTGAATCACTTGGGAATCTTGTTAAATGCAGATTGATTGGGTAGGTCTCAAGTGGGGCCCAGTGTCTGCATTTCTGTGAGTTCCACATTCTGTCTGCTGTTTGTGGTAATGGCCTCACAGATAATGGGGTACTAACACCTGGGACCTGTGATGTTACCTGTATGGCAAAGGGTCTTCGAAGATCAGATCTTGGATGGGGAGATTATCCTGGATTATCCAGCTGGGGTCCTAAATATACAAAGGGAGATTTGACCGTAGCAGAAGGCAATGTAACCACTGAGGCAAAATGCTGCTGGCTTGGAGGATGGAGGAAGGAGCCACAAACCAAAGAGTGGAGCTCTCGAAGCTGGAAAAGGCAGGGAGACTTGATTCTCTCCTAGTCCCTCTGGTGGGTGCACGGCCCTGCTGATACCTTAATTTCAACCCAGTGAAACTAATTCGACTTACGACTTCCAGAACTAAAAGAATAAATGTGTGTTGAGACACTGTGTGAATGTTTGCGTCCCTCCAAATTCCCACGTTAAGTCCTAGCCCCCAAGGTGATGGTATCAGAAAGTGGGGCCACTGGGTAGTTAGTAGGTCATGAGGGCTGAGGCTTCACAAATAGGACTGAGTCCCTGTAAAAGAAGCCCAAGAAAGTTCCTTCACACCTTCTGCTCTATGAACTTACAGCTGGAAGACACTGTCTATGAACCGGAAAGCTAGCTCCTATTAGACACTGAAACTACCAGTGCCTTTGATCTTGAACTTCCCAGCCTTCAGAACTGTGAGGAATAAACTTCTGTTGTTTGTGAGTTGCCCAGTCTGTAGTATTTTTCATAGAGACCTGAAGAGACTGAGACTCCCAGTTTGTTGTGACTTGTTACAGCAGCCATTCGTTCCCTGTGGGTCCTCGGAACACACTTTGAGCAGCAGAACCTCTCAGAAACAAGACCACAGAGCAGTGGCTCTCAACCCCTGGCTACACATCAGAATCACCCAGGATGCGTTTGAAACAAACAATAAAAAGTGATGTCCAGGCCCCAGTCCCAGATCAGTTAAGCCAGAACCTGTACAGCTGGGGCCTAAGAATCAGTAAAGGCTCCTAGGGTGAATCTAATCAGAAAGTAGGGTGGAGCTGTCACATTAGAATAAACGAAAAATAAAACATTTTTTGTGTGTGTGTTCAAGGAAAGCTCTTACACTCCTCTAAAACAGGGGCATACTAGTCTGCCCAGTACCCCCTAAAACCATGAACCAACTTCTCAATGGGGCTGGGCCAACACCTCTCATGAAGAATGACCAGGTTCAAGACTTACATTCCATTTCACCTGAACTGTGTTCAGATCTGCTGCCTCAGGCTTACCATGAACTCATCAGCATTTACTTCCACAGATGGGAACTCTCACCAGTAGTACTTGCATAGGGCTTGAGTGTACCTTCTGTCCAACACTCCCTTCCACCAACACACTTACAGCTAACCATGTGGTACCACTCGGCTAGGCAGGACCCGCACCTGACAAAGCATCTTCTATCTGGGTGGGAAGCATGGCCTTGAAAACCAGATTCAAGGTGTGTCTAAAAGAAACATTCTGCTCACCCATTCCCATTTCTAGCACTTGGTCATCTGGGGACTGAAATCGGAGCAAATTGAGAACAGAATCCATTCTCTACCCCCAGTACCTAGGCTGGAACTTGGAACATAGTGACTGGAGCTTGGAACATAGTGGATGGAGCAAAAACTGTTCCATTTGTTACAAGTGACCCAAAGCTCCCAGACCCGTAGGTACTTCTGTAACCTGCCTCAGTGGAGAAGGGAATAAAACAGCCCTGGGATTGGAACACGGATTCTTCCATCAATAGCTGGAAATAGCACTGGAGCTGCAGTCGAGGTGAATGACATTCACAGCGAAGTTTTCCCAGTAGATGCCTCACTGAACCACCCCCACCCCCGGCAGGGCGGCCATCTCAGGGAAGAAGCTTCCCAGGTGGCTGGGTTGTCACAGTTTCCTGAGAACCACCGGCGTGACGTGCAAGTACTGCAGGTCCTTCGCAGCTGGCCAGGCACATCCTGTGCAAAAAGCTCATTCAAGGGACCACAGCCCTGCAACCTGAAGATTCCACAGGTTTCTGAATACCTTCACAGAACTTGTTCCCTGTCTCTGAGGGTTGATAGAAACTAGGAACTGAGAGAAGAACTCCTGCACTGCTTCCAGTTCCCCTGGAACCATCAGCCTGACCCCCGTCTGCCAGCGTAAGGGCCACTTGGAGGAACACCGCCTTCGCAGGCAGGCTGCGGCCCACTGCGGTCCAGGTCGGTCTCCCCAAGGCAGTAGCCCCAGGCAATCAAAATGTCAGCATCTTTTCTCTCATTTTATTGTGTTTCTTGGCTCTCAGATTTCCATTTTTGTCTTAATGGGCTTCGTTTTTACTGTCTGTCTGCTGTAACCCACTCACATGCTTTATAACATAGTTAAGATTTGCATCGGAAATTAACTTTCAAGTCCCCACTTTTCATCATTGCGGAACTATAGCAAAAAATAATAATGAAAGACAAAGACATGGTGAACTGAGTACAGTAAGATATTTATTAAGTTCAGATGCACGAATAGTCTCTTCTTAACAGAAAGGTAAGTCAACAAGCAACCAATTTATATAATTTATACCAGTATACCTTTCAGCAAAATGCAACTGAGGACCTCAGATAAATTATAGTGATGTCTTTTAAAACCCATTAAATCATCTCCTACCTCTGCAATGAAGTATCGGAAACGCAGTTAAAGAAGTTAGTAGGAAAAAGTGTGCCCTTCCTTCCCCACCCTGTGCCCGTCCATCTTCCAGGAAACCACAGGCTGTTGCTGAGCAGACTTGGCACGAGGCTTCGAGGCTGCTGCTTTTCCCCCTACATCATAACCGATTTCAAATGGTGCTAGACAAAAACAGACTCTGAACACCAGGAGAAATCGGTCAGCCTGTGTAAGAGATGGGTCCAGTGGTGCTCCGGGGCTCCCACACCTCGACGGTGCAGATGGCAAGTTTGACGTCGGCTGCCCTGCAAACGCAGCTGCATGTTCCAGGGCCCAGGGGCAGGCGGGCAGTGCCAGTGTGGATGGGACAGTCCTCCGGGCACACAGCCCTTCCTTCCCCTTCCCTGTTACAACCAAGGCCCCACCCCAGCAGTGCCCACTGCCGCACTCGAAGGCCCTGCCGACAGGGGACTCTGGCCACCTGTCAGCAGAAAGAGTACCACAGCCTCCGCCCCTGCTCCAACCCCTAGGTGACTGCGAACACAAACGCCTCCCCACCCACCGCTACCCCCAAACCCAACATACTCGAGCGTGTGCTTTGCTTTTCACGTTGCTTCCATCTGGACCCGGCTCAGGTGGCAGGAGGAGCCCGGCCCCAGACCAGCAGCGCCGCTGCCGTCGGCCCTTGGCTGTGCTGCAATTCTTACTCCTAAAACACTGATTTCAAATGGTGCTAGATACAAAGATGGAAAAATCTAAGCCACCATGTGAAACCAGCTTCCAGAAGAAGAGGATCTCACTGAAGAAAAAAGGGAGAGGCGATCAGAAGACCCAGCCTCTGTGCCGAGGAGAACAGCTTCTTGCAGCTCCACTCACGATGTCACACAGCAGCATGACCCACTTGACAGGCAGGGAGGAGGGTCCTGGTCACGCTCATGGAGTTGCAGGTCACGGCTGACACCTTGCGCAGACGCGGCGGAATAAAATCCATAAGCTCAATGTTAACTTGACTCCACAACCAGTCCCTATAGATTATCACACACACGATGAGATGAGGAGCCGGAGCTGTTGTTAAAGTGCATTTCTACATCAGCACGGCCCTGCGTTTGTGAGACAATGCACAGTGTGTAGGGTGTTTTCTGACATATCTCTCTCCATCAGGAAACAAGCCCCACCTGCCCAGGAGGCTCTAGCCACCACACAAAGCGACTTTCACCTGGGCCAGGGCAACCGCCAGGGGCCCTACTCAGGAAGAACATGGGCCCCACCAAACAGAAGGAAGTGTGAGAACACTGGTGATCTTACTTAACCTCTGGTGTGACACAAAAAAGTGGTGCCCTAAAACTGTACTAAGTACAACAGATAGTCCTCTAACACAGAGCTGAGTTTTGATTTGTGCTGTTTTCAAAATTTGCCTGAATATAAGATTTTCAAACCATATTTAAGTTAAATGTCCCATCTCCTAATTGCATCATGTTCTTTGGTTTTTCAAAGCTAAGAAAACATGTCTCTCTCTCTCTTCTGAGACCACAACCAAGAGAGAAAGGAGACAGAGTGGAATCTCTGTCTTTCAGGTTCCCTACCAATCCTTTAGGACTCCAGATATGTAGGCTTATATTTCGTTGGCTCCTGGAGAGAAGAGTGTGTCCTGCTCTAGGAGGTAGGAGGAGTAGGTAACATCTGAACACTGGGTTATACTCTTCAACTCTCACAACAGCCCTCTGAAGCAGGTATTAGTCCCATTTGTGCCAAAGACACGGCTCCTTAGCGTGGTTCAATAACTAAAGATCCCAGATCTAACTCTGAAGTCTGTTCCTGCCGCTCTGCTGCCTGCTCCCTAGCTGGACTATTACCTCATGCTTTTGTTGAACTTAATCATGAGCGGGATGGGGCGAAGGGGCAGGGGTACCTGAGGCACGATTTCTACATGGAAGCGGGATGGCACTGACTATACTACATGTTAAACTTGGTGGAGGCAGCAGCTCACCTGGTTCTGCCAGGGGCCAGGTGGGTGGGCCACTTGCTGTGTTCTCCTGCAGCTTTGCTGCCTTTGCAGTGGCCCGCAGCATGGCAGTGGGAGTGGGCACCACTGGAGACCAAACCCCCAGTGCCGTGAGGACTCCCGCGCGATCTCGACAGCAGCACCACGCTCTGTAGCCCTCAGGGTTTGCAAGGCCTGGCCTACAGGTAGGGAGCTGGGACTGGCCCTGCCCAACAGTGGGGCCTGTTAGCCAGCTCACTGCGAGTGTTTTTAGGTCAGGAGTGAGGGTCAAATGAGAGTCATTACCATGGGGTCTGAATCGTATACAGTGAAGAGATTTCCATGTGCTAATTCTCAGTCTTTCTGCTTTTCACTTCAGCCAAATCCTTCTTCCTTAGCAACTCCCAATCGCCAGCACCCACAAAACCCTTTCCTAAGATGCTGCCACACAGGCATCCTTTAGTGACCCAGACAGCGCCCATTCTCCCACCAGAAGGCCTCTGCATTCGCTGTCCCCTTCCTGGAACATTCTCCATCCACTCTCCCACTGGTACCACCTGTCAACGGTCCCCACCCTGCCAAGCCCCTTTCCCCGAGTAACCTGGGCAGTCTGACATCCCCTTCAGATCTCTTCCTTAGGGAAGCTCCCCCACCCCGCCCCCAGCCCAGCTTTCAGCTAAGTCACATCTCACAGCATCTAGTTCTGTTCCTTCAGAACACACTTATGTCATTTGATCATCAGGGTGATTAATTAATGTCTCTCCTGCTACACGGGAAACGTCAGCCAGGAGTTCAGAGGAGGGGCTGCCCACAGCACAGGGGCCTGCCCCACTAAGGAGCGAAGGGACACCAACCAGAGTTAGGGCTCCCACCTTCTGGGTCAAAATAGTTTTAGTTCTCTGGAAGAGATAAATAAATCATTAGCAATGCATCACTGTAAACACTCTGAAGAGGGGAAAGAAAGTAATCTGAGTCCCCAAACCTTCTGCCCTTCCAATCCTATTGGATGAAAGGTTCTGTTCAGGTCTCAGCTCTCCCAACAGAACTGGGCTTCCGTCTTGGTCTGCTGCTCAGTGACTCACCTGAAACAAGCTGCTGATTTTGTTTCCTACCTGGATCGAGTGGGTGGCCTGATGAGGGCTGGAAGGGGTTTGCCCATCTGCACCGGGTGTGAGTGCCACCCAGGCCTAGCCCAGGAAAGCCCCAGCCTGCTGAGGGCTCAGCTGTCACCTGTGGGTGGCAGGATCCTCCCACATTGGCCTCATGGTCCCAAACGCACTGGCCAGCAGCAAAGGGCTGGGGGAGCTGCCTGGAGAGAAAAACCGCCCACCGGAGGAGTGGGTCCGTCACCCTGGGAGGTGCCACTGTGCAGAAAAAGGGCTTCGGGAGCCCAACTGCAGCCCTGGTGCATTTCTATGTCCACATTCTGTTGGCAGGTTTGTCCGCCCCTCGCCCCTCGCCCCTCCCGTAACCAGGACACTCCTCAGCCTGAGCAGGGACCCAGGCGTGGAGGAAAGGTCACCACACAGTGAATCAGACACAGTGGCCTCACTTCCTGCTCGGCCCAGACTGTGAGAACCTCCCTGGAATGGGCCTCAGAGGGTTCGTCTGAGAAAGCTGGGCAGGCTGGTCACAGCACGTTCGGTGCCCCGAGGGCCAGCCAGAGCAGCAGTGGCAGCGCACGGCAGAAGCAGAGTGACCTGCGGGGGCCACGTTTTGTCTCAAGGCATGCAAGAGCAGATTCGTTTTTTTTTTTAAACACAATTCATGGCTACTGGTTACAGAACAGTCCGGAGACTGTGACAAGAGCTGTTACTTCACTCTATACAGGATGCTGTCTCCTTTAAAGTCCTAAATATCACATGCCCGGCATGGTGCCCAAAAAATAACACGGGAGAAAATGGGAAGGGGAGGCACTTTGGTTTACGAAATCCAAAACCAAAACCACAGAAAAAAAGATATTCACCCCTAGGGACCCTAATGCTGCCGCCATGTTCTGTGTGACCCGGAGGAGTTCGACTCCAGAACCCAGAGAAGGCGCCTTCGAGGCAGCAGTTCCTCCCTCCCAACAACAGGGCTGGATGCTGAGTCACAGCTACTTACGCCACTGAGCGAGAGTGCTAGCCAGAGCGGGGGAGGGGTGCCGGAAGCAGGGCCCAGATCATCCTTCTTCCTGCCCCTGGGAATGCTGGTTTCAGGCTCCTGGCAGTGAGGAAGAGTCATCTTGGTGTGAGAGGGGCCTGAGGATGGCCCTTCTGAAAGGGGAACATTCTGCCTTCAGTACCAGACCATTGAACGGGTGGACTGAGAGGCCCAGCCCAGCTTCCTGTCACTCCCTGCTCCAGCCCAGGCCCCGTGTCCTGGACATTTTGTCTTCAGCCGTCAGGGTGAGGCCTCTGCCAACTAGCTGCGGTTAATGAATCAAAGGAAAGGTTAATAAAATGAAAGGCATGGGCATAGGAGCCTGGGGTGGAGGGGAACGTGGAAAGGGCTCTTTTTCTCGCGGGCAGCTTGTCCCCCAAAAGAGGGCTCAGCATACAGGGACCACCACACTTCCTAGACCCCAGATCCCAAAGCAGGAATAACATGCTCCAGAAACACTGAGCCCCTCAAGACCCTGGGTTTCAGGGCAAGAGGTCACAGCCTTCTTAGTTTAGTGGGCCCAGCCTCAGCAGCGCTGGTTTCCCCTGAGGCCAGGTACGCAGACCCGTGTCCCCAGGCAGCGGCTCTCCACAAAGTCAGGCTCTCTATCCCTTCCTCGGCACCACCAGTAAGAACCTGGGTCTGAAAATTTCCCACTCAGAACAGAGCAGGGAACCCTGTGGCAGGTGCGCAGGCTGGCTGGAGGAGAGGATACCCCCCATGCCTACCCCGCCCCCCTCATACAGTAGGGCGTGGGAGGTAGTGGGGAGCCAAGGGAAGGAGGAGGGACAGAGGGAAGGTGGGAGCCTGGATATCGCCACTGCCCCAGGGAACGGCTTAGCCCCAGCCAAGGAGGGCGGGCACAGCCCTGAGCTAGTGTTTTCTGCAGGAGAAGCAGGGAGCATGCCTTGGGTCTGGTACACAAACACGCCGCCCACCACATGGTTCCCAGGTCCAAGCCAATGCAGATCCAAAGGAAAACCACTGAATCGTCTCCCGGGCCCATTAAAGATGGACTCAGAAGTGAACTTCAGCCTCAGGTGGAATCTAACTCGGAGGTTGAGGAAGAGAGGCCCCAGGGCCCCGCTTCCCCACCTCCCCAGGCAGAGTAACTGGCAGACAACAGTATCCGTGGGCACCCCACTCACAGGCCCCCGTCGGCGTGCCCTGTCCTGGTGGCACACCCCCCACTGATCCTGAGGGAGAGCAGGGCCTCTCTACAAATCAGACATCCTCCCGGGAGCAAGGCCCCGCCAGCACCAGGAAGCCCGGCGTACCCACTAACCTCCGAATGGTGGTTCTACCCAGTACCTGGGCACACACCTGGCTGAGCACATGGACGGGGGCACACCCTGTGACATGGTTCCACTTCCCTAGTTGGGGGTAGGGACGCTGGGCAGGCAGAGGGTAGGTCCAGAGTCCAAAGCCAACTCGAGCACCTTCCTCTCCTGCTTCCCCTGAAGCTGGCTGGGCTGGTAGCTGTGCCTACATCGCCAGGCCAGCCTCATTCTGTTATCATGGCCTCTGTCTGCCAGTCTCAGAACCTGGAACAGTGAATGGTGGGAGGAGGCAGGAGGACAGGGAGGGGAGGGGAGGGGAGGGGAGGGGAGGGGAAGGGAGGGGAGGGCTGGAGGAGGGGGGAGGGGCGGGAGGTGGAGGAGGAAGTTTCACAGTCTAGTGCATTCCCATCAGATCAGAGACCGGAGAACACGTACAACTTCCCCTTTTCAAGCGCTTCTCTGCCCTCACTTTCATTTCTGTTCCTTCCTCTCTGGACTGGGGATGGCATGGCTGGGGGACTGACTAGGCAGGGGCAGGCGTCCAGGTACCCAGCCAACTGGGTTCTCGCCCGGCACCATCCCAGCCTGGCAGGCTCCCTCACTGTTACCCAGCATGCCCTTCTTCTTGTCAGGGAGGCCTCGCCCTCTTGTTTTCCAAGTTTTATAACAGTATTGTTTGTTGTCCAGCAGATTAAATTCTTCTGGAGGCCGGTCGCGGGGCGGGGGGTGGGGGGTGGGGGTTGAGTTGAGGGAGAAAAGAGAGAGGGAGAGAAAATACAAATAACTTCCATTAGGGCCAAAAGATTAAATAAACTCCTCTTTGAACAGAGTTCACCTGTCTTGAAAGGCCAGTTGCCAGAAGCCTGTGTTCCCTTCCTCCCTGGCCCTGTCCCCTCCTAAGTTAGCAGGGTGACACATGGTCTCAGACTTTCAAGGCTGATCCTCAGGGTTCAAACTGCAAAGAAGAAACAGCTAAATTGTCCTGGGGATTCATGCATGAGCAGCCCCCACCCCACAGAGGTCGCCTGACATGGGCAGAGTCAGTCTTAGCGAAGACACTCTAGATCCTCATCTCCCAGGGGGGTGGTCTACATGCCTGGGCGGGGCACCTGCCCAGTCTCAGATGGCTCACCTCTGCAGTGAGCTTGTGGAGTTTGGTCACATTGGAAATAAAAGCAATACACCAACCCCCGCCCCCAAATAACACCACAAATGAATGGGCAAATATTCATGTATACTTAAGGAACAAATGAGAGCAAAACCAGAAAAGAAAGGAGATAAAAAGTCAACATAAAAGAAGCATGATCTTACACAGACAGGAGGGACCCCTGAAATGTCCCTGACCTGTCAGGCCATTCAAAGCCAAAGCTGCAGGAGTGATAACAAAAAAGGATATATGGTTCTTCATATTTAACACAACCCTCATTTAACCATTAACTGGGTTATTTAAGGTTTTGGGTTTCCTCCAAATAGTATGCCCATTTGAACCCACCCCTGTACCTTCAGCACAGCAGGTAATGCCAGTGTTCCCCAAGCTATGGACCTGCTTGAGATATTCCTCGTCTACCTCTTACCTTCTTCCCAACAAACCATGTCTGGCCCTGCCTCCTGTCCCACCCCCCGCATCTCCAATGCCTAGAAGAGGTCCCTAGGGCTGGGGGAAGTCAGAGTGGTGGTGCAAAGACAGGCGTAGAGCAGCTCAGGGCTCTTTCCTGGTAGGGATGAGAGGCAACATGCCTCTGTCCTGTTTTCATTTGCAAATAAAATCAGCCCTATAGGGTCAGTTCCAGGAGTTGTCTCTGCAAGGGGCACAAGGTGAGGGCTCCAGGCCCCCTGCTTGTGTCCCCCTCCCCCCACCCCCTGGCTTAGGCTTGCCTCAAAGGCAGGAAGGGAAGACGCAGAGTGCAGCGTACTCTGGATCCTGGCATCCAAACCTCACGCTGTTCCAGGTGGTCTCGGAGTCCCACAGACTGGGACTGGAAGGCTCTCCAGTCCCCTCCCTCAGAGAAAGAGGACTCGCCATTCCTTGGGAGCCCTCAGCAAAGCGGATGCTGCCACAGTTCTCCCTGAAGTCCAGACTAAGTCACCCTCCCTGCTGCAGGTTCAGTTATCCTTCTCACTCTGCAGGTGAGCAGACAGAACTGGATCCAAGACAACAAACCTTCACATGTGACCTTCCTAAAGGCTTCATCCACCACAACAACTCCCCTGGGTTCTGTGCAAGCTGGGGCTGGATTCAGGAGCTACAGATGGACGGACCTTCACAAATGCATGCATGTTGCCCCCAGTCCAATCCTAAGCCTTCCTCAAGGAACGCCTGCAGATAAAGCCTGGCTAAAAGTGACATAAATAAAGGTAAAACACTTCTCTTCCCCTTCATACAAGTTCTAGGTCTATTCACCCGAAGATCACTCAGAGGGCCACATGGCCAAGAAAACACGCTGTTCCCTGCCCTGTCTCAGCACCCTTAGAAAGAGTGTGGGGTCATACTCACAATTCAGGGAACAGATGCCCAAGGATTCTCTGACCCACCCCTCCTCTCCATGGGTAAGGTCTGCCTCTTCAAGTCAATCATGAAGCAAACATCGAGGGCTGAAGCCCATGTTTCCAGCATCTTACCTCACACTGTACATTAGCCAACTCTTCCAGCAGGCGTTGTGCATTCACTAGGAAACAGGTAACGTACGCAGCACACGCACAAGCTGGGCAAAGCTCTGAGCATACCTCATAAATTCATCGGAAAAAACCTCAAAGATCCCCTGACAAGGCCTCATTTCTAACAGCTACTTAGCAGAAGCAGGACTATATGCACACAAGTGCCACACAGATGTCAGCATGGTGCGAAGTATGTTAGAAACCTCACCAGAAATGCATGGGGAATGGCTTCCTGGCTAAGAAGTGCCAGCCAATTTTCACAAGAGCTCCAATGCATTGACAGAATCAGCGAACAGGAGAACCCGGATATTCTGAGAAGGGGCCTGACCTACGGCCTACAGAGATCAAGTCAGCTGCCCAAGACCTGCTCCCCATCCCTGCCCCCGCCCCACTGATCAGTGGAAGAACACAACCAGAGCCCTGGGAAATGACCCCTGGAGTCAGGGGACCTGGGTGGGTGCCCCAAATGAAGCAGGTACTAGCACTGAGATCTCGGCAGGACTTTGTCTGGCTCACGTTCACCAACCACAGGGATAACACCACCTACCCTGGCAGGGCTGTGTGTGGGCTAAAAGAGCAGGAAAATGTGGAAGAGCTGTGAAACATCACAGGGCACACGGGAGACAATGCGTCCAGCCCAAACCCCTGTTCACGACCTCACTGTGGGGTGGGGGGCTGGGCCCCCACTGATGAAGCCCTGGTAAGTGTCTACTAAGCAGAGAGTCTTGGAGAAATGTAGCTGTTTTTAAAGCTCTGAACTCTGGTTAGTGGGTTGCACAACGTGTGTCCTCAGGCCCAGGGGCTCCTACCCATGCAGCCTGGGGGAGTAGTGGACAGTGGGGACGGAGGCTGCCCTGGAGGAGCCAGACCAGGACCCCAGCCCTCCTGGCCTCGGGCAGGTCTTGAACAACAGTCTGGGAGGACCTGGGACCCTGGGCTTTCCTGTATGTTTTATTTTTGCTACCTTTTAACTAGTGACTCAAGACTAAAAAGCTTAAACGGAACCAGTGGCTCTGATATATTTTTGTTCCCTCCCTCCCTCTCTCTCTCTCTCTCTCTCTATCTCAATAGAAGGGCTTAAACAACCACATGAGAAGACACTCTAAGTATAAAGGAAAAGCTCCTGACAGCAAGAGGCGTGGACCCTGAGCAGATGTCTCAGGGAAGGTACAGGTCATGCTGAACCTGCAGTCCCTTCCTCCCTCCAGGGTTTAGAGCTGCAGAGCACGGTTCCTCTTCCCACAGCACGCACTCAAGCCAGCCCCTGCACGGCCAACCCCCAGCGCCGCCCTCAGGGTGGGCCCGGCTCTAGACAGACCTCTTGGTGGCAGCCGGAGCCCATGTCCTGTCACCTGGAGGATCCTCATCTGCCCGCTTCCCTTAATCTCCACCCCCTTCCCATTTACCTCTTGGGGGAGGGAGTCCTTTGAAAATTGTCTCCACCTACCTGTCCTAATTGATGACAAGTGTCTCTTCGTAAAACAGGGCTGCAGCTGCTCACAGGTTTGCCAGATCTCTCCCTTCTTCTTGAGCTCCTGCCTAGTTTTCCCTGTCCTGAGTTTCTGGCTAAGAAATACCTCCACGAACATCCAGGGACCCCCATGTAGAATTGGCAGTAATGTTCCAAGAGGTTCTTTTTCAGCCCCCTCATTTCCCAGATAATAAAAGTGGGTCCCAAAGAGGTAAAGTGAGTTTTCAACGAGAGAGCCAAGGTCTGCTGAGTCTTCTACACCAAGTAACACAAGCCCACTTTCCCTGCACCCAGCACCACACCCCCAGGACCCACGCTGCACCCTGTGCAACACCACGCCCCTGGCAGCAGATGGCAGTCTCGGCGTTTGGGGGTGGTGTGACCAGGGGCAAGGAGGGAAGAAGCACTCACGTGGCCTGGCTCACGTGGGCCAGCCACTGCTCCACTTCCACTTCCACGTAAACAGGTCCTGAGCCCTGGAGCCGCACGCACTGGGAACATCCCTCCCACATCTCCTGCTGCCAACTTGCCTCAGCCTCTCAAGACACAAAGCTCATCCAAGCATCTAACACAAGGTCACTTCTTGTCCCTTACCCTTCACTTGTCCCCTTCTCTATCACGACAATCTCGGAATCACGTGTGCTGGCAGGAGAGGCTGGGCACGGAGTCCTGCCTCCCCCAGGCACATATTTTACCAGTGACTCGGCAAAGCCTTAACCTGAGTGTTCCCCTGTGCTGCGTGGACAAAGGGGCAAGGTGACCAGGCTGAGGTAGAGACACCAGCTGGTGCCTGGTGAGGGTGGGAGATGAAAGGCCAAGAGCAGCCATGGCTAATGGGAAAGACCCTAGTTTGCTGGAGATCAAAGGCCTGATGTCTACTGCCACTGTGGTCCCTAACGCATTGCAAGTTTCTTTAAGCTACAGGACTTGGAATAATTTTTCTAGGTGTTATAAAAAGAGAGGGGCCAGCACCCCTATCAATGTCTTCCCCATATGGCTGAGGTCCTTCAGGCTCTTAAATTCCTTCCCTTAGCAACATCTGGATCCTCCTTCTTATGTCTACTTTATATATCTTTTAACTCTATCTTGTATTATTTAGGACCTCTCCCACACTAGAATGTGGCTGAGTTCTACATCCCCAGAACCCAGTCTGGTCTCTGGCACATAGCAGAGGCCGAATCCAGATTTGTAGAAGGAATGTATTTGCCTGCTCAGCCCTGCCTGTCCATGGATACCCAAGGGAATCTCCCTCCGCCTTGCCTCCCCAAAAAGGGATGTGGCATAGCCAATCCCGGTGACTGCAAAGTTCCCTTGGGCATCCAGCCTTTCACTCTAGTTCATTTGAGTTCTCCTGGCTGCCTGACCGCTGAGGGTCTTAGCTCCCCAGAACATCTGACTTCAGCCCAAGAGGGTGAAAAAAAAAAACGACAGGCTTTGCAAGTGCCCGTGTTTGAGTCTCAACAACCCCACTCACCAAGTGTGACCTTAGTTAAGTCACTTAATAATCAGTTTCTTTAACTATCAAAGGGAAGTAACACCTATTTCATATAGCTGTTCTGACATGAAATCGCATAAGCAAAGGGGGGCCCTTCACAACAGTCAGTTTCCCTTTCCCTGGCTGCATGCTGAAACCAAGAACTCGGGTGCCCATCTTGTGCCTTCACACTCCATTACAGACCCCAATCTGGGCTCCATGCACACACGTGTCCATTCTAGGTCACAGGAGGCAGCCCTGGTTGAACACTGGGTACTATCCCCCACAACCTTCTGGCCTTAATCCTGTGGTCAGACAATGCACAGCCCCACGCGGCTTTCTCCATCCTTATCCCCCTCTTCCTCCCCTGCCCAGGCTCCACACGATTGCATCAGGTTCTGCACAGGCTCTGGGGCCTGGAGGTGTTCCCTGCCTTTATCAGCCCACAGGCAGCTCTTGTTGAAGGAGCAGGCAATAAACCAAACCCAGTCCCTGCCTTCCTCACAGACACTCCAAGTCCTAGAAAAGCAAAGCAAAAGGAGGACCTCCCACGAAAAGCCAGCTAGTGGAAAAGGACAGTATCTCTTACATATCTCACAGGGAGGCAACATGCCCAAAAAAGTGACCAGCACAAGGCACAGATCCTCTTGAAAGCTGTGGCTGCAGCCTTGGGGGCACTAGTGCCAGGGGACAGAGCCAAGACATGCATTAAACAATTCACAGCCCTGACCAGACCAGAATTCAATGGCATTGAAAAGGTGCTGACCAATCAGGTCCCCTGGCAGGGCCCCGCCCCCTGTGCCCGCTGGCCAAGCCACACCACCACAGTTCTAGTGCCACGAGCTCTGTTAACCTCTGCTGGACTCAGATGGAAAGGCCCCACCCTGCCTCCTGGCTTCCAGACCACAAGGATCCAAAGGTCAAGAAAGAAGTGCCAGATATGCTTGCCCCCCCCCCCCGCCCCCTGCGCAGGAGGTGTCAACTGTTCTGCCAGCCTGACTTGCGACACATAATGCCCCATGTCATGCCAGTAGAAGCCAGGCTGGTCAGCAGGGAGAAAAGAACTAGGTGAGGGACACCAACAGGAAAATCAACAGGGAAGCACCAACCCTAATTCTGGAAACACCAGAGGCGATAGGGACAACTGCGTCACAAGGAGCAAAACCAAACATCCGTCCACTTGCCGCCCCAGTTACCCCAATCTGGACGAAGGCAGGGCTATGGATGGGAGGGGTGGTCACCCACAGCCGGGCCCAGGGAGGCACCACACATGAGCGCGGAGGCTCCCAAGCATGGCCAGCAGCTCCATCTGGCTCCAGCTCTCCAGCCAGCACTGGCCAGACTCTGGCCAACACATCTTGAGGGACTTGGCCCGCTCCTCTTCACCTCCCCAGCTGCACCAAAGTCGATCCCTCCTCTTTATTCATGTTCCGGATCCAACACCCCTGGCCACCCCTTGCTACATCAGTGCTAGAGGGGCTGAGACTTGTCAAATTCCTTGAAGGAAGAGACACGGGACTCTTCCAAACAGCCCTGGATTCCTCAGTGTGTGAGGCCCTCAGGCCGCTCAGAGCCAACTCCCAGACTCATTTCGGATGGGATGGAGGTGAGACGCTGTGCAGCAGAACTGGCCAGTCTTCCCCGGAGAGACACGAGCAGAGAGCAGGATCCCACAGTTGCCTCCGAATTTCCCCAAGAGCGTCATAAAATTACGCAGCACCCTTCCCCTTTTATCTTTAGACCCCAGGTAAATCTGCTCTTGGCTAATTCCAACCGGCCCTATTGATCCAGAATGTTGCAGGAATCTACTTGGTAGGGGAGAGATTTCCTGGTGACATGGCAAGTGCCTGGAGTCTGCTTTCTGAATTGTCTCTACAATGCGACAGACCTCCCCAGCGCTACAGGCCGTCATCATTTGTAGTCACCATTGCTATTACTATCGAGTGAGGCAGAGAAAAAACATTTCTACATCAACAGTCTACAGATGCTTTGCAATCAATGCCTTACTGGGCTAAGAATTTTTGTTAAAGGCAAAGACAGTAATAGCATAGAGGAAGAAAGTGCTCCCCCGCCCCCGTCCCTCACAAAAAAATGGGGAAGAGCTCCAAAGTCTATGGCCCAGACTCTAGTCTAAACTCCAGACCAGAGCCCTAGACCAGGGGTGTCAAACTCATTTTCACCAGGGGCTACATCAGCCTTGCAGTTGCCTTCAAAGGGCCGAAGGTAATTTTAGAACTGTATAAATGTAACTAGTCCTTAACAGTTAAGTGAGAGCTCAGTGCTGCTGCCTGGTAGAAACAAGGTACCACGCCAGATAAAACAAGGTGGAGGGTTGGATTCGGTCCACCAGCCTTGTGTTTGCCACCTGTGCCCCAGACTAAGGCCAGCTAGGTCAAAGGTGTATCAAGTAAGAAAGGACATCCCCTGGATAGCACAGGGAAGGATACCCCAGTCCCAAGACTGGGATCCAGGCAGGATCGCAGGACTTTCATGGGTTAAACCCAGAACCTCAGGCTAGGTACTGGGGGCCAAGGAAAGTTTCAGGTCAGTAACTGTGGGATGCCCAACTGATCTGCCAGCTGCCACACCCAACAGCCTCCTCAGCTGTCTCCCACATATGCTAGCAGCCTGGTCCCATGGACTGGCCACTATTCCCCAAGTATCTGCTGGTTACCGAGCCTGTTCACAGAAAAGCCAGGAGGAAGAGAATGGAAAGAAGAGAGCAGTTGGGAGATTCTGAATGAAGAGTTGAAGGACTCCTCACTGAATAAAGAAAATGTTCTTCATGGGACAATAAGGGGTTTGGGAAAGATGAGAAGGGGGCAGCCTACACCTGACTTACCTGGGAGGCAGAGGAGGGGTTAAATCCTATTTTCCATGCTGCATCTGGTTTCCATTAAGCAGCCTGGTGATGAGTCACTGACAAGACCAGGATCCTATCACATCAATCAGCACTTTTGGTCACAGGATGGCACAGCATTGTTGGCGGCTTCGCAGCACCTACGAGAGGGAGAAGGCAGACAGGCAGCCCACTATGTCTCTACCACCTAGCACGACACGTTCAGGCACCACCCAGCTCTCCTGAGGACGGCTGACACCTCTACCTATCACAAGGCAGATTTCCGGAGACCCCAGATGGGGGAGAGGGCAGGGAGCAGACACAGCTCCCGGATGTGGGAGCTGAGTCTGCCCTCATACATCCTAAAGAAAATCAAAGGCAGGAGGAGGAAAGGGTGGAGGAAGGCAGGAAAGACACGAGGTCCAAAAGAAGGAAGACGGTGGTCAGAAGACATCCTTGGGCAAAGCCAGGCGAACGGAAACCCAGAAGACACACCGAAGGCTGGTCTCTGCCATGGCTCACACTGTGCCTTCAGCCACACTGTGCGCCCAGTCTCTCCTCATCCAAACTCCAAATCCACTGAGAACCAACAGCCCCTCCCACATCAGTACCCTCATCCATATGACCTTTGAATCCACCAGCATCTGAAATAGGGGGGAGAGATCTCGGCATCCCTGAATCAGACATAGGCACGCACGTGCACGCGCGCGCACACACACACACACACACACACACACTCACCATTCCCAGAATGAAAGGCCCCTCAGAGATGGTCTCACTCTCTAGGTTCTGATTCTCTGACAGAAGTACTCCTCTCCACAGGGGAGGACAGACATGTCTGTTAAGAACCGCTTAGCACAATGCTATATATAGTCTAGGTTCCAACCAGTCTAGAGATTTGGAGCTAGAACTTGGCAGAGAACCATGCTAGATGCTGGCAAGCACCAGCCTCCCCCAGCCAGCCAACTGAGAGCCTCACCTCCCTGCTGGGGGCAATGAGGGCAAACAGGGTCCTTCCATTTGGACCATTAACACTCGACACTGAGGGGCACAGGTTTTTGGTTCCGTTTTAGAGAAAATCGACTTCTTTTCAATGTGAGGGAGACATGCGGGGGCTGAACACTGAGTTCTAGCATCTCTGCAGCTCTCCGGCAGCAAGAGAAAATCAATCTAGTCCTCTCTTCTGGAGGACCAAGGGTGGGGGTGTGCGGGAACAGAACGGAGAAGGCACAGCAGCTGGCTGGGTTCAATAAACATCTATCCACTTCCGATGTTTGAAGGAAGAAAAGAATGCAGGCAAATACTTACTGCACAGAGCCAGGCTGCCACGCATCTTTTTTGTTGTTGTTCCAAATAAATGCAAAGGGGCACACATTATTCCACAGTATGACGGTTCTCTTCTGCATACCACACCATCCTCAGCTGAGCTGAGGCTCCAAGAGGTTGTGACTTATGCGTGGAGCTAAGCTCTTCTGAGTTTCCTGTGGGGAAGAAGCAAAAGGAAGCGAGGTGGGCTCAGTTCACAGAGCCAACCTCAAGCAATTCATTGTGCAGGCTCCAGTCAGGGGTGCACCTGGGGTTATGACGTGGCCCTGAAACCATGGCCCTCAGCTGCTGCTCACCATCCAGTGACAGAAGACAGACAATGCTTGGTCCATCGTCCTGGAGAAGGGCCACTACCAGAGGTGCAGGGTCTCATCGAGGAGGACCCAACTATCGGTTCTTTCAGAAAACAAACTCGGGGGACATCAGAGCTCTATGAAGTATAGTATGTGGGCTCTCTTCATATACACAGCTTCTGGACAAAGAAATATGGGACTCAAAGGATTCGACACCCGCATATATATAATGTTTTTAGGTCAAATTGCTCTGTACTCAGGCTCAAAAAGATATGACGCAAAGGGACTGGCGCTGCCCGTGTGCTCTGGGTAGGGAGCGCTGGCTCCCGTCCCTCACCCCAACCAACTGTCTTCTGTGACCTCGGTCAGGTCCTCCTGCTCCCTCAGACTCCCAAGGGCCCAAAGCCACTCCTTCCAGAAATCCCCGGTGAGTCACACCAAGAGGTCTCTGGGGAAAGAGGTGCTCAGTGACAAATGTCAGTGCTAGCATCATCCATGGGAAAGCATGAGACTGAAAAATGGCAGACGGGGAGAAGGAAGCAGGGAGCTCCCAGGCCAGGCTCTCCCTCAATCCCTACGCACTCCTCCTCTGCCGAGACACTGGGGGGAGAGGAGGGAAAGGGAAGCCAGGTCCTGGGGATAACGGTTTGGCCGCAATCCACGGCAGTGGAGGTCCAACTTCTCTCTTGCTCCCAAGGAGGCACGGTGGGGCGGGGCCTGGCGTGAGGGCGGGGCCTGGGGGAATGTCCTGCGCAATGCAGCGCAATGCTACAGATTCAAGAAAAGCCTAGAACCTTAAGCCGCCATGATGCCGCAACACACAGGTCAGGAACTCAAGGGCCACAATTTCGCCTAGGAAGGAAGTGAGGAAGATGATGGGGAGAGGATAAACTTTAATGTGGGGCAACAGGAAAGGGGAGAGTGAAGCAAGCTGCCCAGGAGCTGGGGCTTCAGCTCAAGGCTGGATATGTGTATTCACCATCTTCACACAATGCCAGCCAAGGAGACCTAAGACGCCACATCCCCATGATGGGCGCCTGCTCATGGGGTCCTGGAGTGCTCCTGTTAGGCCCTCCCCACCCCAAGATGAAACATGCCTTCTGTCCAAGGCAATTAGCCACAGTGAGGAATGCCCAAGGGTCCTGGTAAGATGTCTCTCTTTTGGGAGTAGGGAGGGGAGCTCAAGGAGCGACACTGACAAGCTCATCTAAAAATATAAACATCTGCATTTTCTTTCCAGATTCTAAAATTCAAGGGTCCACAGAACCCTGGTGAGTTACCTGGTGTTGCCACCCCGCCCCCTGCCCCCCGCCCTGCCCCGGATGTCCAGCAGTTGGCTTCTCGCTGCCAAGCCCTTCCTGAAAATGACCCTAGCCTAAGGGTCAGCTCTGAGCCCCGACAAGCTGTTTTTGCTTTCATGTTGACAGAATGTCCTGGCCACTCAGCTGAGTGCTCCATCTCCCTGCTCCCAACACACTGAGTCATCATCCAGAGAGGAAAAAAACAACAAAGCAGCCGTCACCAGGGTCCCCACTGCCTACGGCTGGCTACTTATGGGCTGTCGTCACTCTGCCTGCTGCAGCCCCAGAATTGATGATGGGGGGCTTCGGGGTACCCAACTCCCCTCCCACAGGATGTATAGTGTCGGGAAGCAGCCACTGCTGCCAGGAAAGAAGGGAAACTAACCTGGCATCAAAAGGCTCCCAGGAAGATGCCCCGGTTAACCCTCACTCTGCCACCACCAGTGCTCACAGCTACAGCTCTGTTCCCCTGGCGTCTTTCTGGTGCAGAAGTTAAAGGGCATTCACTCTAGGAAAGGGAAAGACACTACCTGGCAGACTTCAGGTGCGTGCTGCCTGGTGACCTCCTCCCCTGCCCCTGCTTCTGACACCACCAAGGCACGCAGGCGCCCTTTCCCCTGATGTCTTCTCGAGTCAAGCCAACTGCTATGTTCCTCCCTTAAGTCCCTGAAAAATAACTGGGCAGGGAAAGGGAACCACAGTTTCTGTTGGGAACCTATTTGCTTGGTAATACGCATTTCTGTGTAGTAGGTTACAGTGGCTCCATCTCACTGAGATGGGGACACTAAGACTTAGAAAGATCCAATCATTTGTCTAAAACCACCCAGCGAAGACGAGGCAGGGTCAAGAAGCAAACCTACGCCTGTCCAAGTGCAATGCCCCTGCTCCTTGCTTTCTACAGTCTCCACTCACTTCTGGGTTCTAGAGCTTGGTTCCGCTCTGAAAAGACTGCAATCCATCCCACCTCTATATCCTCTTCCAGAAGGAAAGTAGCCAAGATAATTGAAGTCTGACAATCCACCAATTTCAGCTGCAAAGGAGTCAGCGTCATGAGTGAAACTGGCCACAGAGGAAGAGGGAAAGTTAATGAGGTAGCAGTGAGGGTGGCATGGATCACTAAGTGACCCAGACCTTGGGTGCAAGAAGATCAGCTAACCAAATTCCCACAGTGCCATTAGGAACTTACAAAATTCCTTAAATAGACACGTTTTGGGGCTCTATTTCATTAGGAGGATGTTTGCAGACACTGAGGACTGAGAGAAAAAAAATGGCAAGACTCTGACATGCCAGGGTTCTGACCAGGATCACAACACTTACCAGCCACGGAACTCTCCTCACAGGTTCCAGTAAGGAATACATGAAACAACGGCCGTGGAAGAGCTTGACGTGGTCACTGGCAGACAGAAGGCACCCACTAGCTATGCATTTTCCTTCTTTCCCTAGCCTCTTGGAGCTCACAATCTAATAGGTGACATAGATTTTAATAGGTGACATGAGATTTATACACACACAAAAAAAAACAGTAACACAACTAAAGTAGCGTAAAGGAGGGATGGAACACATGGGAGCTCGGCCAAAGGGGGCAGGGTGGTGACGAGGACCCCTCCTGGTAAAGGTAGGCAGGAGAGGCCCGGGAGGACAGTGGCACTGCCGCAGGTGGGTGCCATGGAAAACACACCGGTGAAAGCAGAGGGGTGGACAAAGGAAGAACAAGTCAGTCACCTGGTTTTGCTGGAATACACAGTCCAGCTAGGGAAACTCAGGCAAGACTGTACAGGAACTACGGCTAGTTACAGACAGCCTTGGGCAGCATGCTAAAGGAAGGGATTTTATTCTGGAAATGAGGAGAAACCATTTTAAATTTCTGGGCAGGAAAGACAAGATGGCCGCTGCACGCACCAGGCCTGGAGAGGGAAGGGACGGGCAGCAGGGAGCCTCGCTGCTGGACTGCAGCTGGAACCTCGGCCCTGGCAGGGCCGTGAGGACACACGGAGAAGGAAAACGGTAAAGAGGCAGGGCCCTCCGAACAGATCCTCGAGGCTGCCACGGACCCCACCCCCTGTCCCTGTGGGGAGACTGCCGGAGGCAGACCTATTTGGGGAACACCAACCACAGATCCGACACGTCCGGGATAAGCTGCCATGTCTCTGCCTCCACTCCCCCCACATTCGGCTTTCCACCAAACTGCTGTAAGCCTCAGGCTGAGGGCATGGGAGACGCAGGCCTTCAGGGAGCAGTGCCCAAGCTGTGGCAGAGCTGGGCCCCACGTAGTGAAACCCCCACCCAGGGCGGCGTCTGAGGGTGGGACTGGGCGGTCCTACCCCTGGGGCCACCCTCACTGCGGCAGTCACTACTGTGCCCGCCTCTGCTGCGCACTTGCCCCCCCACTCCTCCGTCATGGCCCCCGCCCCCCGCCCACTCTGCGGAACGGCACAGCAGGACCAGAAAAACCAATGCTACCCTGTCAGAGACCAGCAGAAATACCTCCAAAATGGCAGCCTTGGGATAAAAGGAGTCCGAAAATATTATCAGCCCAACTAGGGAAAGGAGAGCCAAGGGCAGTCAACTGTCAACTACCTCCCAACTGGGCCCCCCACACACACCCTCCCTCCCTCTCCCAGATGTCATATATTTCCCTTCAGAAACTTCTTCTCAAAAGCCAGAAAGCACAGGAGAGAAAGAAGGGCATCACCCCATCCTCTAAGAGGTCCTGGGGGCCATAGGTGACACCAGGCATTCAGAAGGACATTCTACTTTCTATACCCCAGTCCCTTTCTGTCTTCAAACCTATCTCCTACCACCAACTGGATAAGAGCTACCCTCCAGGAGACTGAAATCTTTCATTGCTACGCCATAAGACCCTCCCCAACTCTGCGGGCCCTGGGGAGCCAGGACGTAGGTTTGCAAGGAAGGGCCGAGAAAGTACAGCCGTGCCCTCGGTTATGTAATAAGAAGGGCAGTGCTGCCCTAGGCCGGAGACCCAGAGCGCACTGCGCTCCCAGATGCGCAGTCATGGGCGGGGGCCGCTGCGCAGAGGGCAGTGCTCGGAAACCCCCTCCCCACAGGCAAGAGACCTGCACCAAGGGTGGGATGGCGAGCCGAGACCCTGATTTTTCCATGTCCCCTACCCCCAACCAGAGGCACACAGCCTGCTGTCCTAGTTTTGCTCTCACTCTTGTCACTCCCCAGAATGACAAGCCTTTCTAACATGGGACCTTCAAACCTCTCATGGCCCAGTGGCTCTCCCCAAAATCCCACCAAATACGCAGTTTCTGAGCAATGTCCTGGGGTCGGTCCCCATCCTCACCTTTCCAAGCACCAGGGAGCAGCAGCTTCCAGAAGGCAGGTCCTTCCCATACTGGGCTCAGCTCTGGACAGCCCCAGACGTCAATGCAAATCTCTTGTCCCCTGGGAGTAGCCCAGAGTCAGCAGGAAGCCCAGGGTGGTGGCAATAGCAGCAGCAGCAGCTCTGCCTCACCTTGCCTGTGCGTTTCCAGGGGAGCCAAGAATTATTTTGCCGCAACACTGAGGTGTGGCTGATTGGAAAATTCCCTTTTCTGATCCCAAACTAAAGGACAAATATTTTCTTCCAGTTTGGCCAACCCTCTGCGCACCCATCTACCCAACCCTTTCCCCTCCAAAAAGTTTGGGGTTCTCTAAGCTCCTCTTCCTCAGAGTGCATGAAGTAAAAAAGGCACAGGAAGGGGCCTCCACTGGTCAGTCAAAAGCAGGCACACAGGAACATACGCACACCCCTAAACAGATTTTTAGAAAGCTGCTGGGTTTCTCCCCCCTCCCCTTTAAGCAAGTGAAATGCAAATTCAGATTTGATACCTTGCCTTGAGCCAATCAAAAAAAGGTTTTCACCTGCCATGGGCCAACCCACCAATCGGAGAAGTGTCTGGAGTGAGAACCCTCCCCTGGCCAATGGAAGGCCAGCTCAGTCACTTAGTTAATGATGCAGCAGTACAAGGAAGGCCATCACATGTGAACTGGAAGGGTGCCAACATGGAGACACAGAGAGCGCAAGGTAAACAACTTTCCAACGCCAAAAGGATGACATTTAATCTCTAAATGCTAGCTTCCCTTCTCAGCTCATCCGTAAGCCCTCTCAGCTGGCCCAACAGACCCCGGGAGCCTCACTACCTGTCCCCCTAGAGCTCCTAACAAGATGCAACAGTGACTGCGTCACCATTCCCCACTTTTCCCAACTACGCAGTGACAAACCTACCAGCTTTACCCCACTTCCCCCAGCCCACACCCTATCCTGCCCACCTGCTCCCCACCAGCCCCGGATTCCCAGGACCGAACATTTCAGTAAGGCAGCCCCTGGGAAACTGTGCTCCGGCCTTCCTCTCAGCACCTCTCCTCCTCACTCCCTACCTTCCACCTGAGGGCTGCATGGACAGACAGACAGATGCTGACACTTAACCTGGAAACGAGTCTGCGTGTCTGTCCGACAGAAAGAAATGAGGGTAAAGCCTGGGAGGTCAGATGGGACGCTGGGGACAGCTTGCTCCTCTCTCCTCTTCCCCGGTCAGGTTTGAGCAGCTGACACTAAGGGAAAAGAAATTAAAGTGGAAAAAAGCCCTCCCTCAAAGAAAAAAAAAATAGCAAAAAGTGAGAAAGAAGGTGAGAAAGACAGAGCGCCCACATACGCAGAGACATCGCCCCCGATCCCGGCAAATACGTACGTGGGGGAAGAAGGGGGTTACGCCATCAAGTCCTGAAGCCCATCGGACCACCCATCCTCGCCTGCGGAGACCCAAATCTCGGTCCGGCTGTAAGGTGTCGCAGTCCCGAATGTTCCAGAAATCGGTCCCGTTAAGCCTTCCACCATCACCCCACAACCTCTTGCTCCCATCCCTGCCCCCACCGCCACCCCACCTCCTCCCCACGGGAACCGCCCGTGCCACCTTGCGTGTCATCTCCTGAGCCTAGGCTACCCAGAGGCCTCCAGCCCCCAACAGATTTCTGAGCGCTTGGCAAGTGAGCTGGCAGAACCTGGTGCCCGGTGTTGCTATGACTTGTTTCTTGATTTCTCTCTCTGCTGCAGCACGGCTGTTGCTAGCAGACCTATCGACGGAGCGCTCTCTCTCTCTCCCTCTCCCTCTCCCTCTCTCTCTCTGAGCTCTGTGACGCAGATCTAAATTCTCCAGTCTGCTCCTTGTGTTGCAAGAGCAGAACTGCAGCTTTTCCCCTGGAGAGCCTGAGGGCAGTGCCAAGGCTGGTCAAACAAGGCAAAAAAAAGTTAGGCCTACACTCCACTCCCTGGTCACATTTTTCTCCAATTTTTACCCCGCACCTCACTGCTCTGGGGCATAGAGGGCCTGGTCCCTGAAGGCTCACACCTTCCCTGAGGGCTTCCCAGCCAGGAGACAAGTTTAACTCTTTGAGTGACAGTGCCCACAAGGCAGACAGGGCTGTCCCACACTAAATGCTGGGTCATCTTGTCTTGAGCCATGTGAGCTTCTCCCAGCCAGAAGAAAAAAATGGTCCTCACCCCGAGACCACCATTCTGTTAACTCTTCCTGCTACAGAGAAGTCCAGATTTACAGCCGTAGCTGAATTTTTGTTGTTTTCTGCTTTTTGGCCACCAACCAGGACCTTTTTCTCCCTGGAATTTCCTAAAGACAAAAAGTGTAATTAAAACATAGCCTGCTTATCCCATGAGTAAGATCCCTCTATTGGGGCAGGAACAGGAGAAACCAAATTGAACTGCGGCCGGAGGAATCGACAGTAAAACCATCCGGATCTCCATTCTTCCTGAGCTCAGGATTTTAAGGCCGAGGTGCCTATGTCCAATCACTTCTCCAAAGGCACTTATGCCACACTTAGTCCCAGAGATCCAGGTTGCTGAGTCATTTGTTCCCAAGAAGATCCTCTGACAACACGAAAAGCAACAAAACAGAGCGGCATCCAAGCCTGGACCTCCAGTGGCCAACAACCTGGTTCTTGTCTCTGGGCTGGGCAGCCGAGCGAGAAGAGGATCCACCAGCCGGCTGCCTCGGCCCCTGCAATGGTGACGCGTGGGCATTCACACGCCTGGAAGCTCCCCCACAGGGTTGGTGGGGGTTGTCCCGCCACTTCTCTGGAGACTGCCTGAGACTGTTTTTGGATGCTGACAGGTCTCCACTGCAGCAAAGCATGTAGTTCCCAAGGTTTTTCTGCCCCCAGACCGAGAACTGTTTCAAGAACAGCTCCAATGCTATCACTGGACCGTGTATACCAAGACAAACCCAGAGCGTCTTGGGTCCCATACTGCTACATCCAAAGAATGCAGACCCGAAACGGTTTCTGACAACCAGTTGCACCAAATGAGCCTAGACCTGACCAGAAGTAAGAAAGATACTCAGGTCCCAGGTCAGCTGGGTCATTAGGTACATCACATCAAGTACCCTGCAACTCCCAGGAAGTTGGCTTGAGGAAGAAAGGCCCGACAGCCACCTTATCCCATACCTGCTTCCCTAGCAGAGCTTCTTTAAGCAACTGCTCTGGGCCAAGCTTTCACTCAGCAGAAAGACCACTTGGAAGACAATCATGGCACTCCACGGTTTTAAAAGAAGCCCAGAGTATCTGTGCCAGGCTCCCAGCAGGGGGGAAAGTGCTTCAAATTCACACCTTCTGGGCTCCAGGGTAGAGCATGCCAATAAAGAAGTCACCTACTGGTCTGATGACCAAAGGAATGTGGCCTTGATGGCACTAAAGCAAGTCCCCCGGAATGGTCCTCTGCCTACTTAAATACCATTTGCCATAGTTTCCTTTTCCATGGAAGAAAAACATGCCTAAGTTCATGTCAGGACATTCCTGATTTATCCAAGAGCCCAGGATCAAATAAACAAAGGGCTTTGAGCTCTGCCAGGGAGCCTCCTGCTTCAGGACGGAGAACTGGAGGGAAATAGGGCTCAGCACAGAGCTGGCCCATCACCCGGTGAACTTGGTGAATGACGTGGCTGCTCACTGCCATGGTGATGGGGATGTCACGGGTGGGTGGACGTGAGAGAGAAGAGGCAAATAAGTCATGAGAGACGGAACAAGAGAGAGTTTGGGTCAGAGGAGGGCTATACTCAGCCACAGAAGTTACAGAGGAGCCGACTCTGGTCGCCGAGCTTGAGTAAAGGCAAAGAAAGTTCCCCATCTCAGGGGCTCAGCCAGGACCAACTCTGACTTGAAAAGCATCATGACAGCACTATATCTGGGAAGGTTTTGTTTGATTTCACTTTTGATCTAAATCCTTTCTTCTTCCCCGTCACTGTTCTTACAATTTTACTAGGATTGAAATAGTCATTTTAGGTGCCTCTGCCCAACTGTAGCTCTTTCTTCTAATTAACCTCATTCTGCGTGGCACCAAGAACAGAAAAACCCAAATGGGATGACCAGGAAGCAGAAATGAATTTGGTTCCAAAGACAGGGGAGGATGTTTACTTAGCAAGCACGCTGGAGCCTACAAGGAAGCAGTTTTACAGCGTATTGCATGTGCGGTGTTTGATTTTGGGGGTAAAAATAATTTCCGAGTGAGGAGAAGGTGCTGGTTCTTTCTGTCCACACTCTGGGGCCTATGGAGGCTGGGCCAGGGCAAACTTGAAAAGGCAGGGCTTCCATTCAAACCCAGCAGGTCACTGGCCTTCTTCGGCTCTCTGCAGCTACAGGCGTCGGAAACTAGACCCACTCTCCCAACACCGCGAGCTCTCCATGGCCTCTGATGGATCTGGGTCAAAACTTTGCAATGCTGAGGATGAAGAATTTTTTTTTCTTTAAAGGGAATGAGCTGAACTTTCACCCAGCCCTTGTCTGGGGTTTGGAATACAAGCACCCTATAACTGCCACGAACTCCAGCTCGGCAGGCATCAGCCAGGAAAGCAGGCTTGGTGCAGGCCTCCGCATCCTCTCAGTTCCTCATTAGGACCTGCTCTACAGGGACAGGACCTTTAATCAGGAAAGAAACTGTTTCTCTCGAGACAGGGGCACTGTGAAGGAGACGGATCCCAAACCCCACACAGTAGCTAGGGCTAGAGTGGGTGTTCTAGATAGATTAGGCAGCGAGCCGGTCTCAGGAGGAACTGAGAGGCCCACGTCCACAGTGATATGGTGTTTCTGTTCACCACCTGGGAGGGGGCGGGTGAGCACGCAGGAAATCACATATGAAGTTCCTACTAGGTGCTAACACGCAGCATGGAAATAAAAGACACTGGCCACCATCTCAAGACATACCCGGTTCTAGTTTAGAAGTCTAAAAGCATCCCCCAATTTGCATTTTTGATATTTCAAAAATATCTTTCAAAGCTAAGATTTCATTTTCCCATTGAAATATATTAAAAGTATTGTTTGGGTTCCCAGGGTAGCCCACAAAAGCCTATTTCAGCCAAGTCAGGAAGTCGAAAACTCAAATGCTGATGGGCCGGCAGGTGGGTAAGAAAATGTGAAGCCCTTGGGGGAAGGGGTGGGGATGTGCCTTTCCCCAGAGGCAGCCCTCCCTAGCCTTGCCTGCCGGGGGCCAGGTGGGAATGGAGACCCCAAGAGGCCAGATCATCCAGATTTTCTGGAGAAGGTAAGACCCAGATTTATTAACTCTTGAAGTTTAAACATTGTCCAAAATTTCAAAAGAGAAAACATACCTACAGACCTTCTAGTTTGTTTTCTCCATGGTAATGAGTCCAAAATACAATATATTTGCAATGAAAAAAAATAAGAGCAGGCACTGGCAGAGTGAGAACTTAAATAAAATGAAGAAATAACGAAGACTATAATGGAACAAAAAACTCTACCTCACTAGAGGAAACAATAACCCAGAGGAAAATGAGGGGAACCTCGACCTTCGGCTCAGTGCTTGTCAACCTGCTCTATGTCAAGGGCTGCAGGTAGAGGGGTGCCTCAGAATCCTTTTTAAATATACATGATACCATTAAAGCGCAAGTATTTGTGCCTGGCCTGATCGAGCGGGAGGACAACAGAGTCTCCCACCTGAGAGGTGCTGCTCCGAACATGCTCAAAGAGTCTGTTCAGGGCTTTAATAAAGGATAAAATCAGAAGGGATTATCATAACCCAGCTGCCCATCCACGGCACAGGGCCCTCCACAAACCCCACTATGACCAGGCATGCTGTGGTCCGGCCTCCCCTCAACCCAGGACTTTCCACACCGCCTCCGGAGGGCTCAGAGCTGGAATGTAAGTGAAATCTCTCTCTAGGTCACTATCTACTAACCCTCAGGTCTTTGCTCTGTCTCTGGAGCCCACAGAACAAGCCTACACCCCCACAGGCTTTCAGATATTTTAGGATAACTTTTACAACCCCAAGTTTTTAGGCAAACAAGGAGGTACAAAAAGGGAAATGAAAAAGGAGGTAGGGGGCGGGGGAAAGCCGGGGAGAAATAATCTTAAAATAGCCAATCAAAAATTTGAACAAGCCCAAGGAAAAGAGGAAGAGACATACACATTACGTATTCATGAGAAAGAGGCACCCGGGGCCGAACAAAGAGCTGAGTGAAGCGGGACCTGTGAAAGGAAGGGCCCGGGGTCCACACACGCAGGAAGAGAACCAGACCGCGGGACTGGACAGTTCCCACAGCCAGCCACCAGGCTGTGCCCACGATCCAGGGCCGGCTGCTTAGAGCCTGGAACTGGGAGAAGACACCGCACACAACCCACAATTTATGTACGGGACATTCTTTGGCCATTTGCTGGGAAGGGGTTTGTTTTTTTTTTTTATAAATTTTATGGATTCTTTATATACTCTGCATACAAATCTACTTGCCACTTACAGGTACTGCCTGCATCTTCTCCACTCTGCTTCTTTTCTCTCTTTTTCTATTGACGTCTTTTAGTGATCAGAAGTTCCTCATTTCAATGTCAACCAACGGAGCAATTTTCCCATTACAGTTAGTGCTTCTGGTATCCTCTTTAAAAAAATGTATGGCTTCCCAAGGTTATGCGGATATTCTATGCGATCTTGTGTATGAAGTTTTATGTTGTCTTAACTTGCACAGTTAAACTGATGATCTCTCTGGAATTCATCTTTGTATGTGACGTGAGGCAGTGGTCAAGAGTCATTTCCTTGCTTGTGGATATCCACTGTCTCAGCAGCACTGTTTATTAAAACGACTGTCCATTCCCTACTGCTCAGCAGTGGCCCCTCTGTCATGTATCAGGTGTCCAGTTACGCATGGGTCTGTTTCTGGGCTCCCTGTGCTGTTCCTTTGGTCAGAAATAAGATAGACATATAGGTATATTACAGAACACTAATCTTAAATCAGGTGATTTAACATAAGGATTTATCTACAAGTAAACTTTAAGAAAATATGAATCAAAGAGCCAGTTTTGCAAAATGAGTTCATTGTGGACCAAAATAGTCTGAAAGGAGGACTCCAGCCTAGGCCTCTCAGAAAGACTAGAATGAGCAGGAATAAAGAAAGAAACAGCAACCCAAGCTAATGAATGGGTAGCAACAAGAAAGGAAAGGTGCAGAGATAAAAATCAGTCTTGTTTTTGTAGACAGTTAACACAGTGCTCAAGAGGACAGACTTATGCCGTGTAAAAAACAATCCGCATCCAAATCCTGAATGTATACTGTTCAGCTAAATCATCCTCATTGAGTTGCGCAGATTAAATAGGTTAATTGATGTACGTATGCTACCTAGAACAGAGCCTAGCACTGAAACTGCTCAAAAAGTGCTGGTGCTATCCTCAGCAGAGTTAATGATTCCAAGGAGAACAAGTGGACTACTGGAGCAATCTTGCTGTTCAACAAACATTAAGTGAGTACATGCTGCCGCACAAAGACAATATACATGGGGGTTAAAAACTCAGACTCTAAAATGAGACAAGTGTGAATCTAAATTCAGGTACAGCCTCTTTACTAGTTACACAGATTCAAATAATTTACTTGACGTAAGTTTCTAGTTTGGGCTTCCTCCATTCTTCCTAGGAGTCTTCTTGGTAAGGCTATTATGAGCTACAGAAGCCTTTACCACAATGCCCGACACAAAGTAAAAGCTTCACTGATGCCAGCTGTCACTATGATGATGGCAATGACGGACAACGATGATTTTGTGCCTGATACCATGCCAGGCACTCGAAGAGGAGGCACTACTAACACCTGGAAAACCCTACAGTACCTGGTATTCTCAATCGTCCATCCAAGTACTAACCAGGCCCAACCATGTCTAGCTTCCAATCAACAAGACTAAGCAGACAAGACCAAGTGTGTTCAGATGGTAGGCCCAAGACAGGGGAGGAGCTTGGAGAAAACAGTTAGAGCCACCAAGTAAAAGCCAAACCGCTGCGTCAGTTAGCCACTTGGTAAGAAAGAAGAAACAAAAACACAATCTACAGCATAACCAGAAAAAGTCTGAAAATGTCCTGAGTCCTGGGGGTCAGACAGTGCCCCGTAGATTAAAAGTCTGATGGCATTCATGGGGAGAAGGCTCCTGAAGAACCTCCTGGAGAAGTGCCGTCGACAGCTTCAGTCAACAATGACCGTGACATGGTCAGCCCTAAAGACTGCAGCTCATTGGTCTCCTGCAACAGCTACCCCAGAGCCGCTGAGATTCTCCCAGCAGGTGCCCGACCCAAGGGACCATGGCATGTATACCCAGGTTGCTGAGCTGAAGTGAAACAAGGCCCAGTAGTGACAACGAACACTCCAAGGGCACAATACAGCACCACATGGCAAGTGAAAATCCAAGAGACCATTGCCGGGACAGCCTGTGCTGGAGGGTAGGTCCTGGCAAAGGTGAGATGCAGATGCAGACATGGAATGCTGCCTCGGACAGGGAGCTGGAGCCGGCCAGCAGACAGTAAGTGGCCTGGCAGACGCTGGCCCTGAGCACACAGGACTCCCATGACTGCAGGGTGCGAGAAGATGAGCAAAGGCCAAGTCAGTCCTGAGTCCTCAGCACAAACAGAAGCGAACCCCAGCACCTACAGAGACTCCCCACGCAGGCCACGCCCGAGGGCGGTGTAGTGAGGGTATAGTGACAGGCATGCTCATTGGCACGTAAGGCGAGGCCTGGGGTGGGCAGATGCTTTCTCCTGGTCAGACTGCAGCTGTCTGTCACTGAGGCCAAAAACCCAGGCTCCCAAGTGTCCTCCCCAAGCTAGCTCCCATCTTCTGAGGAGGTGAAAAGGGCCAAAGTGTCTCTCTTGTCCTAGGCCACTGGTCGTTAAATGTAAGTTCCTGCCCCGGCAGAAGTTAGAACTCAGGCTGCAATGAGACTGGCACCTGCTATTCTCACAACAGGCTGGGGCTGAGTGCACATGGTCACTCCACTAGCCAAAGCCCCGGGACCAGCAGCTCCTAGTGCTGCCCACAACGCAGAGGGACAAAGTCTTCTTGGGACTCGGGGAGTAAGCCAACGTGCCTCTTGGCAGGCTGCTTTTGAAATCCTGGCCTTGTCAATGGGTGGAAATAATTTCCAGAGAGATGGAGTGCGGCTGGGCCATGTGAGTCGGACTGGAGAGAGCTCTACACCATCCTTGCACGGTGAAGCCTGCAGTCTGTGCCAGGCATGGCCGGGGAGTGGGGAGTGAGGGCTCCTGCTGATCACCCTCCAGGCACGGGCTGGAACACTCAGATGTTACTGCTGCTCTTGAGGTTCTTGTTTTTGATCACTGAGTGCGGCTCTGGGCAGGAGGAGATGTTTCTAGGGCACACAGAACCTGGGCAACTGATGACTCATGGGCTGTACTGACCTCTGTGTGACCACATGAGCTTACACCATGTGACTCAAAATGGAGTTTGTTTCCTGCCTCGGAACAAACTACTGCTTTGCTTAGCTGAGTCAGATCCAGACAGTAAGAGTCTCAAACACAAGTAGGACAGGGGGTTCCCCAAACAACTCTGACCTGAACTTTAATTTCCATACTGCCTTCTCCCCTCTGCAGGGGCATGCCTGTGCCCACACCCACAGCCGAAGAGGGAAGAGCAAGACACTGGGGCCATCAGGCGCACCAGGGTGCATGTCTGGGCTTCCAGCAAAGGGCCAGTCTGGTTGGGAGGTGGAGCAGGGACACGGCGTCTGGGGCTGAGGCTTTCCCCTGGCGGTGGGAGAGAGGCTAGGGGCAGTCTAAAACATCGTATTTAATGCCACTATTTTGGGGCAGTATTTGCGATGCATTTTATAGCATTTGCATAATATGAAACCTTAACTTTCATTAAAGTTTCACAAAATCTTTGATAAGGGTCCACAAAATCTTTGATGACGTCAATACAGCCTCCTCCACCTATAAAGAGCTGGAGAGCTGGGTGGTGGGTGGTTGATTAAAATCTTGGAGGTGAGAGGTGGTCCTGTGATTGTTTGGTTTACAGAGGCGAGGCGTCGGAACAACTCTCTAGAAGGTTCAGCTCTCTGAAGCCCTCTGGGACCAGCAGGCAGCCCTTAGTCTCAAATAGGGTCTGGCATGGGCCTCTGGGGCCAATGTTCTTTCCCCAAAACCAGAGCAGCGGTAACAGCTCAGCCTTAAGACACAAAAGATTATACTGAGTTTCTCCCAATGCCATGTAGTTTGGGGTATGGGGAGCACCCCACCACTCTCCAACACCCTCCCTTTGAAAACTGCAAAATCTTCAGGGGTCAGGGTGAGCCCTGAGAAAGCAGGTGAGTCCTACAAGAATAGGTACTTATTTACTAAAAAAAAAAAAAAAGGGGGGGGAGGGGGTTTGGGGAGGACTACCACGTGGCAGTGGTCTTCTTGGACCCTGCCCTTGGCCAGCAGTGGCTTTCTTGGTCCTCACAGGCTGGTGACCTGGGAATCCACCGGGAGGGCAGGTGGCTCCTTGATCCTAGCCTGGCCCCCCAAACAAGGCAGTTGGAGTCCTGCCACCTGTCCAGGTCCTGGCACCTGGACATCATTCTGTGCCCTCCTGGAGAGGCAGCGCTAGGGGTGCGGTCACCTGCAGGCTGAGTGTGCTGATGGCCAAGAAGCTTTTGGGAAGGCTGATTTGAAAACAAAGCACCACTGGTGCTTCCAAGAGCCCCAAGTCACCAGAGGACCGGAGGACACAGGGCGGGAGGAGCTGCGATGCTGAGATAAGCAGGGAGTCCCCAGCCACTTCCCCAGAGAGGCCTTCTCACAACAGCCAACAGAACACTTTTGCTGATAGAACCCCTCCCAGTGACCTCGAGGCCAGGCAAAAGCACCCACAGTGAAGTCACCCAAGAGCAGTAATCACGGTTCCTGTCCCAAACGCAATAGAGCCTCCCCAACCCATCCGAACGGAAAAGGATGATCTGCCAGAAGGAGCCTTCAGAGTCCTGTAGAGGCCACCTACCCTTACCTTTCCCCAAAATAAGATCGGCCTTGAGTTCAAGGCCAAGACGCAGGACCTTGAGTGGGTTACTTCGTCCCTCAGCCTAAATCTTCTCATCTATAAAGTAGGGCAAATAAGCCATTTGTACCCCTTGTGTTGTTGTAAGGATTAAATGAGTCCATATAAGTAAAGCACTTGGTAACACTGCTTGGTACACAAGTGTTGAGTAAGTGGTAGCTGTTAGCATTGTTTTTATTGTTAGCGTCCCTGCGTGGTGGCCCCTTGGCTTGCCTATAAGCACTATGGCCCCACATCACCCATCCTCCCTCCCTCAGGTCCTCCACAGCTCAAATGGTGGGAAAATAACCCAGTTCCACTCATCAACTCCAGCCTCCCGGTCTCTGTTACCCAGTGGCCCCAGGGCTGCCCTCTGGAGCGCCACAGAGGAAGACTGACACCCACACCACGTGACCATTCTTCAAATACACAAACTGTGCCCGGTAAACCCCTCCGCTGAAATTCAGCAGACTCTGACCTCCAGCAACACCTTCTTCCTCCCTCAGAAACCTCACTCCCTCTCGTTTGGTCCACCTGCACAGCTGTGCCGTCTCTCCAGTCCCACCATAACCCCCACCCCCCGTACGCACACACTCTGTTTAAAACCTGCTAAGGTCTTCATCAGAACTCTCAGTCGTGATCTCAGGAATAAATCAATAAAACTTTGCTGATTATTTCTATGTGAAAGACACTAAACCAGGGGCTTCCACATTCACAGGTATTTTCTCCACTAACCTGCTCAATTTCCCTTAGCCGAAACTCCAACCCTGTTCTCTGACCCAAGAGCTCACCTGCTCCATTCCTGGTGCTCACTGCGGGGGTCCTTGCCACCTGGCCAACCTCCTGCAAGGAGTAGGCGTTTTGCCACTGCTGAGTCTGGGAAAGAATCTGAGACCCTGGTCGCTACTAGACGAAGCAGTACATTCTACTTTTATCCTCCATTCCTTCCCAGGCGGGTCGATGACAATCCTGCGGGCCACACATTTGCCACAATGACTGTTCTCCTTTACGGAAATGCCAAGAACACGTGTAACCCATGTTATGATTTAGAGACTGACATGCTGTCATGTCTCGTCACGTGTGCTCATCTGGTGCCTCCAACTAGTCTGAACTTTGCAAAGACGGGACCCAGACAAGCTTTAGAATTCTCCTCCATTCTTCCCAAGCCAAGCTCCCAGCAGTACTCAATCCATATGTGTTTACTGGCTGATTGGGCTAGATTAGGCTGCCCTGTCAACACAATCATCCCATGTCCTCGAGAGAGAGACACCAGAGACAGGCTCACCTGGTCCAGGTCCCTTCCTTGCACGCACGGGTCCTCTGAGGTTTCTGCTGCTCTCTCCTTCCTTTGATCTGGACTTGCTGAACATGAATTTACTCCTCTTACTCCAGCTTCTGGAAAGGGTCCCCAGACAAATACCAAAGGGATGCCTGATCTGTGTTTTCACAAATACCAGCGATCACCTCACCTTCTGGTTGGAGGATGGATGCTGAGGGCCACTTGCTCTGGTGTGAAAACAGTGCAATGCCAACTCGGAGCCTTGGTGATTGGTTATGTGGGTTCCTTCTCCAAGTGGCCCCATGTGAGGCTGAGAATGGAGGAGAAGGAAATCAACTGTCCTTACCTCACAGGTGGGAAGACACCGTCAAACCCACTCTCACCTAGAGAATCAAAGACCAGACACTCTGATAGCTCCTTGTGGCTACTGACTACATCTGGGCTAAGGAAAGAGTGGAACGCCTTCCTCAACTGATACAGTAGCAGACAAAGGGGAGGAGGAAACCAAGGAGTGCCATCCATAGCCCGCAGGAGGTAGGTGGAAAGGTGGTGGGTGCCTTGCCCGCCTTCAGGTGCCTCCTGGGGTGGGCTGCAGTTCTTGCTGTTATTATGAACATGCACCAACCAAGGAAAAGCCTTGTGCCCACCTCTAGGCACTTCACAGATACTGATGGGCTCCTGACAGAAGCTCAGGGGCCTGAGACATGAGCAGTGGTGACTGTGCAGAGAAGGCCCAGGGTCCTTAGGAGGCTATTCTAGGTACTGGCTCTGGTTAATCAACAAGCTCTTACCAAGTATCTGTGACTCTCCTAAATACTTCCCACACCTAAGACAACGCCAGGCACGCAGTGTTTGTTGATGCTGCTACTGAATCCAGGACAGGAGGAGAAAGAGAATCAAAATTAAATATAAGATATGGTTCATAACCAAAGGAGTTCCTAAAATAGCTTCCAGAGCTAACATGATTTGGGAACAGTTATAAAACAGCCTAACTGCAAGGAAGCTTTGTGTGGACCTGGGCTGCATCTCACAGCCCCCTGTGCCACCGCCACAGCACGCCCGTTCCCAGCACCTGTCTGCTGGTTGAACGGACAAGTGAGCACAGGAATGGGGACGCTGTGCACCTTCTTTGGGGCCTACTTCTAAATATCTGAAATAGCAATGCTCACCTCTCATTTTCGGAATCATAAAATGCCCAGATGCTGATTGACCACTACCTACCGTGAGGATATACCCAGAATTATGATGTCGCCTTTGTGCAAGAAAGAGATCAATGGGTCCCTGCAAGCTGTTCCCAACATGAACTCCCACCCCGCTCCTGGCTCCCATGGCTCCTTTTACTCTCTCACACACAGAACCAAGGAATAAGTTAAAAAGTGGCAGGAACTCTTGGTGATCAAACTTCGCTCCTTGGCCAAGATGTGGAAGCCAAGCTATAACACAGAATGCATCCCTGCCCCTGCTCATTTGCAACCTGCTCAGGCCCAAGGTGGACTCTGGCCAGTGGACCACTAGGACATGGCCATCTACCTGGGGCCTGGAGGAGGACTTCAGACAGAGGCTTCCTCTCTGTCCCACAGTGCTGACCCCTGCTGACCCCCAGCTTTGGGAAACAAGGAATAGTAGAAATAAAGCCTTCATTTGGCCTAGAGCCCTAACAGGGGTCTGTGTGGCTTTGTCCCAAGGTTGACCTGTGGCCTCAGCCCTCAGTCCCCCCAGACATGGATGTTCCCCTTGTCCTCCTTCTGAGATAGCCTTCAGATGAGGCCAAGCCCCTAGAAACTAGAATGGCCTTTGCCTTTTAGCTGTCCAAACAGCATCTTCATCATTATGAATGTGGACCTCAACATCCATCAAGTGCTGAACATTCATTAGGCCTGATGCTCAGCCCTCTGCATGGACCACAGTTCACCCCATCTTCACGAGGGTGCTATGAAGCCTGGGCTAGCTCCACCTTCACTCTACAGGTCAAGAACAGAGCAGCTTGCAAAACAATACATAACAGTCACTAGACTCAACCACTGTGTGAATCAAGCTAGCAACAACATCCTCTTAGGAGACTTCCCCCAACCCCTGTCCTCATTTCACACTTGACAATCCTTCATGTAAAGGTGGGACTAACCATGTTTCCTTAAAAAAAAAAAAAAAAAAAAAAAAAAAAGCAATCACACACATGCCTTTGTTGTAAATAAGTATTTTTAAAGTAAGTTTTTACTACTGACTCATTTAAATGAGGTGTGATGTATGTATGACTCTTATAGTGTGCAAAGTAGTTTTATAAAAAAGTTAGCCTATCTCCTTCCCTCTTGAAGCCTTGTGAAGTACAGACAGTGATTCCTATTTTACAGGTGAGCAAATGAGAAAAGTGAGGGGAGTCAGCCAAGATCACCTAGCCAGTAAGTGGCAGAGTAATAAACTGACCCCAGGACTTCCAAATGCTAACTCCTGTGTTCGGGGTGCCCACCGAGTGAGAGGCAGCAGAGCACTAGGACCTGGGGCCTGGGACTCAGGAACACTCACACGTACTAGCTGTGTGACCCGGGGCAAGTTCATGAACCTCATCTTGCCTCAGTTTCTTCATCCACAAAACACTACTAATGACAACTGCAACATGGTGACCACGAGGATTAAATGAGATAATATATGCAAAGTACTTAGCACACTGCCTAACACACAGTAAACACTCATTAAATGGCAGTTATTCTTATTAAATACCACTGCCCAGACAGGAACTGCGGTGGCTCCTGAACTCTCTATTTACCTATATATAGTGGAGACCAGATACAAAACTCTGTATGCAGCAGGTGCTTAACACAGGCTGGCCTAAAGCAACTTCCTCATATCCAGCCGCCACAGCTCCGAACAGCTGGGGCCGAGACTCACAGGACGCCGTCAGGGAGAACAAGCCCAGCGCCGCAGGCAGGGCCAGCGGCCGCGTGGGTTCACGGTGGCCGGGACCTGTCTTCTCCTGCCAGGGAGGCTGGGACCAGGCTCCCAACCGCGGCAACTCTGAAGCGACAGCGTCGGCCTTGATGAGCATGTTCGGGGACTCGCAGGGAGACAGACGAAGGCTCCGAGCTGCAGGCGTGGCCACCCACAAAATGGCCGCGGTGCGGGCCTGTGCCAGCCTGAGCACACTCGTGCCTTCCGGGGGCGGTGGCCGCCTTGCCTCCGCACTCTGCTCACACCTCCCTCCCTGGGGGCTCCTGGTCTCTGCTCCCAGGGCTTGGGAACATGCCTGTCCTTGGTGAGAAGAGCAAATAAAAGCTCATGGCCTACTTCCAGCAACCTCACTGTTTCTCACTTTAAGATTAAAATAATAAACACACAGACATACAGAGGCTGGAGAGTGAGAGGGAAATTAAGTAGCGTCGGAGCTGTGGAACAAGGACTCATGCAGCACTAGGCTGCGGTAACCTGGCAACCTCAGAAAGGTGTGTTGGAGTGAGGAGGACACAGACAGACAAGTACCAGGGCTGGGGCAGTCAGGGCTGGGCAGCGGAAGGTGGCACAGGCTGGCCTGGCCTGTGTGCTGAGGAGGGAGGGAGAGCAAACAGCACACTGCTTGCCCATACAGCTCGTGACTCCCGGCCGTGTGTCCCCAGTGGCACCTAACTAACTGGCCACCTGCTAACGCCAGGTTCTCTCCTCTCCAGTTCAGTCTAGATTCCTGTACTGGTACGTTCCTGGAAACCCTGGACCATCATGCCCTTCCCCTGCTCTGAAACCTCCCTTGGCTCCCCATGCCTCACTGAGGCATTCTCCTAGCATTCAAGGACCCTTGTCACCTGGTCCCAGTCTGTCCCTCCAGCCTAGATTTTCTTGTCTCCCATACTAAACCCCCTGATCCTGCTTCGCTGCCCCTTCCATACACATCCCGCCTATATGCCTCCACATGTGGGAAATCGTCCCTTCACCTTAGTCCAAACCCAGAGGACACTGTTCTCTTAACACCTATTTGCTGAATGCCTACCATGTACCAGGCACTGAACTGGGCACTGAGACCACAGGAATATGCAAGGCACCTCTTGTCCACAGTGAGCTGCTGGCAGTAGGGCCAATCAAAGAAGCCCATCGATATGACACCAATGTGGCAGGTAATCTAGGGTTAACAGAGACAGGGCACTCACTATGAGCTAGACACTATTTCAAGCCTTTACGGGCTCATTTAATCCTTTCAAAAACCCTGTAAGACATGTGCAATTATTACCATCCAGTCCCATTTTATAGATGAGGGAACTGAGGTACAGCTGAGGTCACGTAAAACTTACTCAAAATCACCCTAAGTGAGGGGCAAACTTACACGGACATTGGGCATCCCTGGCACAGAGGCTGGTGTGGACTTTGAGGTCTAGCAGGGCAGCGAGAGCTGACCAGTCATGGGTAGAACCAGATGCAGGGATGTCCATGGCCAGAGCACCCTCCTCTACTTCCCAAAGAGACACTGTGGAAGTGCACGCTTCCCTTCCCACATAGAAAGGAGATGTGTGGATAGGGCAGGGACCTCACCCAAGGCTGCCCTCCCTCACGCTAGGAAGAAAACAGAAGGCAGGAGGGCTGTGTGTATGAGCCGGATGTGTGTATACACACATGTGTGTATGAGCAACAGCCAACTATCATAACGTGAGGCGATGGGAAACCCAAATCCACAGACAATCCACTCGGCATCTATATTTACCCAGGCCACTCGGTGGGGGAACTTAACCCCAGATCGATGGAGGGTCAGAGACTCCAGCATCCTACCTCAGGCACAAGCTGAGGAGGGGGATTCCTGGGGTGTGTCAAAGAGCCTCTTCCTTCTGCCCCTGCATGGCTGTGAGTACCCACCTGAGACGCCATGCCTCCCTGCCAGCCAGGCTGCCTCTGTGCCTGTGCCAGGCACACCCCCTCCACAGCCTGGGAGGGCTGGAGCATGAAGCTGCACGACTCCACTCACAGCTGGGCACAGGGCCCTGGGGCTCTGGCCTGGACTGGGCCCCTCCACCTGGCACTGCTCCTCCTGCTCACAGGGGCTGTGTGTGTGTGGAGTGAGTGGGGAGGGTGTGCAGCCTCGGGGTCAGGCACAGCAATATGGCTGGGGTGGGATGTGGGGTGGGGACTTGCTGCTCCTTCAGTCCAACCCAGGTGGCCTTTCCTCCTCCTCGCCTCTCAGTGGAAATCCAATCCAGAGTCCCAGGCCCCACACGGGCCACCAGGGCAGCCTCCACTGTGCTGTACCCCACCAGGTTGCAGGTCACCTCTCACCAAGCACAAGGGACCCTCCTTCCTCCTCCCCCTCCAGCAATCCTCCAGTTTCTTCCTGAAACTGGCTGGAAGGCAAGCTCCATGAGGACAGGGACTTCCATCTGCTTTGTAAGCTGCTGAATCCCCAGGGCATAGAATAGGGCCTAGAATACAGTAGGTGCTTAATAAATACTGTGGGAGGCATGCATTATCCTCTCCACCTTACAGGGAGCAAAATGTGTACATTTCCCAAAGCTATACAACTGACTGGTATATGGCAGAACTAAGATTCATAGCCAGCACTTCACAGGCACGACGCACACTGTCTCATGCAATCATCTGACACTAGTATTTACTGAGTCCCTGACATAGGCAAGGCGCTTGGGAGGACATGGACGATCCTCACAATCAAAACTTTACTAGGGGCCTTTTATGTACCAGGTGCTGGAGCACAAAAGACATGGTCTTTTTGAAAAATAAAAGCTGTGCGTACACACACACACACATGCATATACATATATATGTAAAGGCATGTATACACACACACGTAAGGGCATATGTAAGTATGTGCTATTTGTACATAGAGAAATATCATGCACATACGCAACAGAAACCTGGAGGGCGCGAGATGCACTGCAGGCACTGGGTTCCGCACAGGGGACAGAAGCCGAGGGGGCTCTGATGAATCTGAAACCGGCAGCAAAATGGGAGGCGCCTGGCAGCCCAAGGGGCAGGAGTGATGTGCACAAAGGCGCGAAAGCAGAACCCTGCGGGCTCAGGGGACAACTCGCAGAGAAGTCCGACTGGCCTACGGTTGTTCTTGTTTATTTTTACGCCTCTGCTTTTAACTGTTTCACATTCTGTGCCTATCAGCAATGTTTTATCTGAAAGGAAATAAGAACGGTTCACTGCAGTAAAAAACAAAAAACAAAAAACAAAAACAAAAAAACCTTTTTGAGAACCACCGCTGAAGTTTACTCTCATTACCCTACAGACAGGAGACTGGAATTGCCCCTGGCCCCAGAGCTGGCTTGTGGCTGAACTGGGGGGATAGCCCAGGCTGCCCATAAGCTGCCCAGGACACTCAAATCTCACAGCGTGGAACGCAGAGGAGGTGGGCCGGGCCTCAGTGCCTGGACCTGTAAAACCAGGCCCTCAGGGTCACGACTAGGACATGACCTAGGACATTCAGGCCTCCGCAGCACTGGTCTCCTCCTGCTGGAGAAGCTGCAGAGCTTTTTCTGCTGGAAGTCATGAGTTGTTTGTTGGTTTTCTTCCTGCTTGGCCTGTTTTGAAATGAGGAAGAAGCTATTCCTCCTGGCAAGCCTGGGTAACCCAGAAGGGCAGCAGTCCCCTCCCTGAAGCAGCAGAGGCGGCCAGCTCCAACAGGGAGAAACCGGATCCAGGATGCTGACTGGTCAGCAGCTGACCTCTCTGCTGGCCCCTGCTGGCTCCTACATATCCCACTGGGGCTATCTTCACTAAGAGTGCAGGCTCTGGAGGCAGATGGGTTCAATTTCGGCATCCACCTGCTTCTAGCTGAGTGATCTCAGGAAAGACACTATACCGCTCTGTGACTCAGTTTCCTCATCTGTCAAACCAAACGATCCCACAGAGTTACTGTGAGGCTTAAATGAGTGATTACACAGAAAACACTTAGAACAGCACCTGGAACGCAGGGAACACTCGATGAGTTTAACTGTCACTACGACTTTTTTTGTTTGTACATAAGGCTCCCTGAACCGGGTCTCTGAGGTGCCCAGCCAGACCAAGCTGGATGCTAAGGTAACTGCTGTAGGGTGGAGCAGGCAGGGGTACCAGAGATAATCCAGGCATGAGTCTGGAGACATCCAAGCCTCCTTCAGTCTCCTGGCTTCCCTCTCAGCATGTCAGACAGCTGGAGGCATGTCGAGCGGTGCTACCTGCTTCCCAGCGTGGCCAGGAAAGCTCTGGTACACAGAAGCAGGTAAGGGCTCCGGCCTCTCTGGCCTCACACTCTGCTGTGGTTCCTGCCCTAGGGGGTGGCCTCTGCCGGGTTCCCTGTCCATGCTCCCCATGCTTGGATCCTTCATTGATATCCTGTGGGAATGCTCCAGGCATTTTCCTTGAGATAAGTGATTCCAGACAGCTATTGCTTGAGATAAATCCAGTCCAGGGATTTGAGGGAGTTAGCTGCATATTATCTTTAAAAGCCATTGCTTAATATTTCCTTGAAATGTGGGGTCAACCTGGTGAGTGTACCTACGAATTTACCCTACTGCTTCTTCAGAGGGTACACAGTTTGTCTCACCCCAGGGAGGGGCATCGGCAGCCGTGGCATCTACACTCTGCCTTCTGCCCACCAATGCCCCAGGTTTTATGGGAAGGACAGTCCTTAAGATTCACATTAGGTACAGGGACCGCTCAGGCTCAACTCCTACTTTCTAGATTTCATCCTTTTAATCTTCATATCCCAGCATCTAGCACCCAGCAGGGCTCTCAGTGGGAACTCAGTGAGTGCCAGTTACACCAAACGGAGGCTTTCCTTCTCTAGAATCACAGCTCAGAAACAGTCACAGTCGTGTTAGAGTCAGGTGTGTCTGTCACGTGCAAGCAGGTCTTTGCAACTACCAGCGTCCCTGATAAATATTCTACTATACTTAGAGTAGAGTGGGTTGTCCTGAGGATTCTTTGGTGTCCAGTAATTGTTAATATGACTGCTGAGTTATGTTAGATGTTGTGTTTAGATGTAGATTACTCAACATCCCAATTGCCATCTCTTAATCAACTTTAGGGAAAAAATAATAGAAATGCCACCATATTTCCCACTCCCCCACTGACCTTTTGCCTCAGTGATCTGGTCTCTTAATTGTCCCCATGCACGCCCCCTTCCTTCCACCACGCTTGTTTTCTCACTATTTCCTTTATCTGAGGTGTCCTCCTCTCTCCTCTTTATTAGCACAGAGCCCAACCATATTTCAAGGCCACGCTCTAGTTCAAAACTTCTATGAAGCCTTATGATCTGTGCTTCGTGGTCTTTCTCCACTGCTGCTTCACCTGTTGCTGCTCCTGGTGTCTCCCCTAGTACCTAGCATTTCATAGCAGGCTATTTCAGGCATGTGTCCCCTAATCACATGTTCTGGCCAGTACCTCCACCACCGCTCTATTTCAATCTCTTTCCAAGGTCAACAATGACATCAGACAGAGTCAGGTTCAATTCTTGGATTTGCCAATCCCAGTGTTCCTTCCTCAGGCCTCATCCTTACTGACTTGGATACTGTACAACACCCCCTTCTTAAATCCTCTGTCCTGTTTTTAGTCCAGAGCGCTACCCTGAGACCACCTTTCCCGCTTCTTTCATGCCTACTCCCTCCTGAGCTAAGCCTGGGCCCCTGCTCCCATCCCTCAGCCCCTGTGTCCTGGGATACCTTCACAACACTAACTTCATCCCTCACCTCATACTTCTGGTCCTCGGTCAGCTTGGAACTCTTGTGGGACAGCCCACTTGGCTGTGCTGTCACCTCATGTTCGACGTAACTAAAACCCACTCAGCTATTACTTGTTGAGCGTCTACAAAGCCAGGATCTGTTCTAGTCATTGGCCAGCAAACCACATGACAGCTCTGGCTGCACGTGTCCATCAGCAAATGCATGGATAAATAAAGTGGGGCAGCGCTATGTAGTGAAGCGTCATTCCGCCTTAAGGGGAAGGGGGCTCTGACGCATCCTACAACGTGAATAAACCTGAAGACATGGTTTTCAGGGGAATGAGTCAGTTGGAAAAAGGCAAATACTATAGGAGTCCACTTTTATAAGGTATAGGAAGCAGAATGGTGGTTGCCAAGGGCTGGGGAGGCAAGGGGGGAGTTATTGTTTAACAGAGCTTAAGTTTTGCAAGATGCAGAGACTTCAGGAGACGGAGGGTGGTGGTGGTCGCACAACAGCAGGTGTACACTTAATGCCACGCTGACCTGCACACTTAAAACTGGTTAAGATGGTAAATGCTATGTTGCATGTATTTAACCACAATATAAAGTCCCTGGCCTCTCCCCTTTTCTGTATATTTTATTGCCTCAATTAAAATGAAAAAGACACTATCCTCCCAGATCTTACACTCTAGAGGCAAGACTGTAGCTGACGTCCCAGCAGCTCCTTCCCAAAAGCCCACCGCTTACACTGCCACTCTCCAGGCTTGTGCTGCAGACACCTGATCCCTCCTCTCCCCCATCTCTAAGTCCCCTCCATTGTTCCTCTTTAAGCCTTTCACCTCAGTCCTTCCTCCTTCCCAGTATTACAATCTCCGCCACCTCTCGATTTTTGATAGAAAAACATAAGGAAGGGGGAAGAAACTCAGGAATGAGTTTCCTGGTTCCAATGCCGACTTCACCAATGACTCTGAATAACCTCCCACATGGAGCTCTAACTGCCCCACCCGTTACGTGACAAGTTTGACATGACACTCATGAAGGCTCCTTCCAGCTCTAGCACAGGATAAGTCTCCCGTTGACCCTACCCAGCCCAGCCCATGGTCTGGTGTGCTCCTTGCAGGCCCTCAGCAGCCTGAGAAGAAAGGCCTTTTTTAGGAGGGGAACCCAGCCAGGGTGACAGCTCCCACCCAGTGCCCCTTGGCACTCTTTCCTGCCAGCTTGAACTTTTGCTGCTTGCAACCTTGTGACTTTGGATTACCTGACCTTGGGTTCCGCCAGCCCTGCACTGCTGCTGGGACCTCTTCTGACCTGACTGCCTGTAACTGGGGCAGTCTTGTCTGCTGACAGTGGGCCCTGCTCTGCTGCCACCAGCTGGACTTGCCTGGTGGCTGTTCACCAAGGGTGTTGCTGGCTGGACTCTGGACTCTCCCTAGGCCATCACTACGGCTCCTGCTGACGTGCCAGTCCTGGCCCTGGTCCCTGCAGTGTCCTCTGAGTTCACTCCTGATGCAAGCTGGGTTTATAATCTGTCTGCGATCGAGTCACTCACTCCACAAATGTCCACTATGATGTCTAATCCATGAGCAGCACTGTCTTGGCAAGAGATGCATCAGAGAAGAACATAACTGCTTCTCATGTCAATGTTGCACTGCCAGGATGAGCTTCCCTACTCAACATGGACTTCATCACAACAGGTATGTCTGGAGCACTTATTATGTGCCAAGCACTATTCTAGGCATCCTAATAAAATATCAATTTTAGGAAGTGTAACTTTCTATGCAGTACAATGGTTACAGAGCCTGAGCTATGTGACAAGAATCTCAGTTACGTGTCCTTCAGTAATTGCAAAACCTCCCTAAGTCTCAGTTTCCTCACTTGAAAATGGGGGTAATAATGGTAACTAAATGATAAGCTTGTCTGAAAAATAAATGAGAGAGTCCACATAAAATGCTTAGAACAGTATGTGGCACATAGCAAGCACCTGGATATAAATCATTTTTTATTTATATGTAACCTAAATATGCCAAGAACCTCAAGAGTCCTTGTCCCACCCTACACAACCCATATCCCAACGGTGCATTTGTAGATGAGCTGGGGCTTCAACAGAATGAAGCCCCAATGTCGACATCGCTAATAAAGAACAAAGATGCCTCTTGGGATGGGAGGAAAAGGCAGAAAATTATACTTGAACAACAATTAAAATTAAAAAAAAAAAAAAAGAACAAAGATACCTGTGCAAAGTAATACATACAATCCTAATGCTTTCACATGGATCAACCTTGGAGATATCCTTAAAGACATGGATACCAAAAGCTTTTGAGAGGATAAAATATTTCCAGCATATGTACTCAACAATATATAAATGGCTTTCTACAAACCAGTACGAAAAAGGCAAGCTGATAGAAGAATGAGCAAAAGACCTGAATAGGCACTTCACAAAAAAACGTTACCCAAATAGCCGATACCATGAAAATGCAAACAATGCAAATGCAGCCCACAGTACAGTGCTACTTAATACCCACCAGAATGAGGAAAACAAGAAAGGAAGACAATACCAAATCTTGACATGGACATGAGCAACCAGAGCTTTTCTACTCTGGTAGAAAAGCAGAAAAGTTCTGTTACAGCTGTGTTGGCACTAACTCATAAGACTATGACCCAGCAGTTCCGTGCCTACATATATACCCAACAACCATATGTATAAATAATGCACTTAAACATGTGTGTATATACACTTATACACGTGTGTGTATGTACAAATATCCATTCACTAAAAGATATATTTAAACATATTCATAGTAGCACTATTAGTAATAGCCCAAAATCTGTACACAGCTCAAATATCCATTGACCACGTAATGGATAATAAACTGTGATCTATTAATAAAATGGAATACTACACAGCCACAAGAACGGGAAACTACAATGACACACATCGTGGATGAATGTCACAAACTAATGAGTGAAAGAAGTCATGCACAACAGAGAACACACTGTGTGATCCATGTTATATAAAGTAAAAAAGCAGGCAAAACTAATCTGTAATTTTAGCAGTTGAAACAGTGGTTACCCTTGGAAGGGCAGTTCATGACTGGAAAGAAGCACAAGGCATTTTCGGGGAGATGGGGTCTGACAATATTCCATTTCCTTCTTTGACCTGGAGGCTGGTTACACGCTGTGTGCACTTTGTGCCAAACACTTAGGATTTGTTCACTTTTCTGTAGGTGTTGTATGTCAGGTAAGTATATACTGGGGGAAAAAAACAGCTAATGAGAAAGATTTTTTTTTAACTAGGAAAAATATTTTTCTCCAAATGGATTGTTGCCCCAAAACCAACAGCTTTTACTGCCTCCATGAAATCTGAAAGATATATACACATTTCCGATCACTTTCCTATTGCCTTTCCATAAATGGCAGAGAAACTAGTCTAAAACTTCAAAACCATATAAAATAAACGCATTTTCAACACTCCAAATTAATTTATTAAGCTCATGTTCTATGAGACTGAGTTTGAAAATGTATTTGGGTTTTATAGATGCATGCTGAAATACAGAGTAATTTTGAGAAACAAGGTTTTTTAATGAGAAAAAAGTGGTGGGGCCAGTGGGGAAGGGAGTAAAAACCAAGAAGACAGAGGGGAAAATGCTGCTCCAAACTAGCAACCCAGGGCTTATATTTCCAGTAGCTTCCAGAGCACTGAAGTGATTCTGTGCCTACAAGCCAAGAAGTCCAAGCAGAAGCCAGGGACTCAAAGAGAAGGTCAGGATCTGGAAGCAAGATGGTAGCTAAGTTATAAGGAGGCTCCGAGACTATGGCAAAAGAACCCAGAGAACTGGTAGATAACTGTAAGCTGCCAAAAGGTTAGGAGAGGCATGATCTGACTTCCTGACCCAGTGCAGGAAATAGTGGCTGGGTGTGGGCAGCCTTGGGTACATAAGGAAGTGACTTTCGCCGATCATGGAATAAGAGGATGTGACCCTGGGTGTGCTCAGACCTGCAGATGGGATGAGCAAGCTGGTTCTTTCTCTATTGGGTGTGACCTTCTAAATATATACACATTCATCTGTACAATACAATCCATTCAAATGTTTACCATCACTGAATAGGACTTTGGAGGCTTTTGGTTTCGGCTGCCCCAGGAACCAGCTAGGGTGGCAGTAATCTAGAACCTGTCTCTTAAGCCCACAATCATCATCTTAGTCCCTTTACATGAGAATAAGAGAAGCAGTGAACCTGAATTTCAAGAACATCAGTACTTGCCATATAATCCACACCCCTCCCCTGTAATTTCCACCAACAAAAGGAGACAGAAAACTCAATATTTAAAATCAAATTAAAAAAAAACAAAACAGGTAACCCCACCATCGCTTGCAGTTATTCTTGAGCTCATCCAAAAATATACTGGTGTCACTCAAACACATGGAAATTGAGCAACTGTGTCCGGGGTGAGGATGTCAAATGCCCCCTGGGGAGAGTATCTGTACTGCACCCAGGTCGCCTGGACTTACCTTGGCTTCTGCCCTGTCAATCTCCTCTGCCACCACTGCCACCACCTCTTCTTTCCCCACATCACAAAGTTTGGCTCCTGTTTTCACTGTGGCATCACAACCAAAGTGTCCAGCAAGTGAGTTCACATAGGAAGAACCCTGAAGCTTGTCCTGAAATGTAAAAAGCCAGAGTATTCTAGAATCCACACACAGCTACTCTTTCCCATTCTCTAGGGAAAGCCAGGACCTCACTTTGGAGAAAACGTCTCACTTCCCTGTCCTGGCCTTAAAGCAGCCTTGCCAACTGCAGGAGGATGGTGTTGGCAGATGGCATGTGTTGGGCTGCTGAGGTGTCCAGCAACAGGCTGGAAGTTTTATCTGGGAAGCAACATCATGTTCTCCAGGGCAATGAGTATGTGTTTCCTACATTTCAGAGAACTCAGCAAGTGGAACTCAGTTCTGCAAGGCAAAGCAAGTATCTTGTTGAAAGGAGAAGGAAAGAAAACAGCTACAGGCTATACGCCCATCATTTCCACATATTAGCTTGGAATGGCCTTCTTGTTGCCCTTAAAGTTCATTTCAGATGTAGCAGCGTCTAAATATGCCAACATCATAGCATATTTAGGTGCTTCAGGGACACAGCTGCACCAAGCCACGGGCATGACCAAGCTGGAATACATGTGCTTAACGGTGGGATTCTATAGCAAACTGATGTTAGTATGAAGTTAGGGAAAAACTCTTAAACACAATTTTATGAGACACTGTAAATGCTGAGGATAAGGGAAATGGAGATGAAGGGACAAGCAGTGGCCAGACAGCCCTGAAATCATTTCCAACAGAAGCAAGGATCTGGATGAAATGACCTCTCAGGGCCATTTCTACAAGACTGTCCCCCTATACCAGGGTTCCTCAACCTCAGCCCTATTGACATGTTGAACTGGATAGTACTTCATCATGCAGAGGGCTGCCCTGTGCATTGTATGATGTTTAGCAGCATCCCTCTACCCACTAGATGCCAACAATACTCTACCTGCTGCTCCATATGACAACCAAACATGTCTCCAGATGTTCACCAAATGTCCCCTGTGGGCAAAGTTGCCCCTGGCTGAGCACCACTGCCTTATACTAAGAAATCATGTCTCACATAGGCAAGACCCCAGCCGTGGCCAAAGTGTAGTCATCCACTTTAGAAAGGGCTTAGACAATGTAGCCTGGTCATTATCTCCTCGGGCATTAAGGCAACAGAACTCCCCAAGCAAGCTGCCACCATAAGATCTGAGAAGTGGGAGGAGGTCCAGGTGGGGATGTTCTGTCTCCGTTTCCACAAAGCCCACCTCCTCCCGGATACGGTCCACATCAGAAGACAGCTTCTCTGATCAGAAGACAGCTGATCAGAGAAACCCCCAGCTATCAAAAGTCACTCCACATCCTAATTTATGTCAAGCGTTGAGTATACAAATTCCACGTACTTACTGTATTTTTGGACCATAAGACGCACCTAAGTTTTAGAGGAGGAAAACAGAGAAAAAAATTTTGAAGCAAAAAATGTGGTAAAATGTTTAATAACATAAATAACATAACATTTCACAACTATAAATGTAAACAGAACTCAACAGCGGCATTAACAACCATTACTCCTCTCAAATTTCAGGGAAAAGGGTGCGTCTTATAGTCCGAAAATACGGGTAGTTAAATTTCTGAGAGGAGGAACAGACATCTCAGTCCCTCAAAACCTTGTTCAACTAACCATCCCAGCTCTTCCCTTTCCTCCACTCAACAACCTTGACCAGAATGTCACCTAGGATACCAGATGCCCCCCCCAAAAAATCTACCAAAGCTCAGGTCTTGCTCTGCAGGCCCTTGAAAATCAAGGCTGGCACTCTAGTCAAAAGGCATGGAAGAATCCGCAGGCCAAAGAGAAGGAACTGAAGTGACACTTGCAGACATGTGAGAGAGGGACAGATGGAAGACCAAAACCAAGGGCAGTGGGGCGGAGCAAAGTCTGGAAGGGGCAGAGCCAGGGAGATCCCCAGGGAGAGGCCCACAAGCTTCCGGGCTGCGGAAAGGGAAAGATCCTGTGTAACCACAGACTTGCCCAAGCAGAGATGACGCTGGCTGCGTTGCCGACTATAAATCTTGTCCACTTGGGGCTGGGTTTGGCTCACTACAGGCTGCCCCCCATCAGCTACAGTTTTGCTAAATTTAGTGCTGTTCCCAAGTCACCCAAACGACACCACTCTTCGTGTCTGTTTCAGGTTCACCCGGGGACAGGCGCAGAGGAGCGGGACTTGTCAAGAAGAGATCTGCCCTCCTGTGACCTCTCCCTTCCCCACTGAAGCCAGGGGCCCAGGGGAGCAGAAGACATGAGAAACCACAGTCAGAGTCTCCAGGGCTCTGGCCCACAGCAGCACTCAGAGAGGAAAGGGGGCGCAGGTTCCAGGGGAACACCCTCACTTGGCCCACTCCATTCCAATTAGGTTTCACTGTCAGGGAGTCACAGATGCTGCTGGGAGTGGTGATACGGAGACACACTCTCAGGACAGGCCTGGGAGAAGGTCCCTCCGCCTAGGAGATAAAAACGTGTTCGATCAAATAGTAACAGGCACCAAAATTCAGAGGTTAAGACAGTGGTTTCTAAACCTGGCTGCACAGTGAATCCGCCCAGGAAGCTTCAAACACACCTGCTGTACTGTGAAACTATGTATGGCGCCAGGTGGGTCCTGGGAATATGGCAGGGAACACTTTGTAAGGTATATGACTGTCCAATCACAATGCTGTACAGCTGAAACGAATACAGAATAATACTAAAAGGAAACTGTAATTGAAAATTAAAAAAAAAAAAAAAAAGACGGCTGCCCAAGTCTCATCTCCCAGGACTGATGAGATTGGTCTAGGGTGTGATGTCACTGGCCCAGCTTTGGAAATTCCAATGTTGAGACAAGTTCAGAAGTAGTGGGTGAAAAGCATGGCTTCTGCCTCCAGGCTGCCATAGGTGGGAGGGGGGGAAGGGGAGGGCTTCTGACCCAAACGCTATGTGACCTTGGGCAAGTTATTTCACCATCTATGCCTCAGCTGCATCAACTGTAAAGTGCACATGATAATACGTAACACCTGCCTGAGAGTGAAGCTCTAAGTGGGGGTATCCAAACTTCTAGTGTCCCTGGGCCTCACTGGAAGAAGAGCTGTCTTGGGCCACACATGAAATACACTGCAACATGTAATCACAAAAAAAAATCTCATGATGTTTTAAGTAAATTTATGACTTTGTGTTGGGCCGCATTCATAGCCACCCTGGGCCCCCAGCAGCCCATGGGCCGCAGGTTGGACACCCCTGAATGAGACAATGACGCACACAGAACAGTGATATGTAGGAAGAGCTCACTAAAAGTTAGGAATCATTATCGCTGTTGTTATAACGATAAAGAGGAAGAGAGGAGAGTGGCAACCAAGGACCGTTTCCATGTTGTGTGTGGACTAAGCGCCTCTTGGATGGAAACGGACTATTCCAACAAGTGGGAGGGGGAAAGAGGCTCCAGAGCCACCTCTACTTAGGAGAAGGACCATCCATTCTCTCTTCCTCTGTTCACACTGTTCCTCCCACCTTCAACGTCCTCCCCTCTCCCCATCCGTCTAAATCCCACCTCTCAGGGCCTAGCTCTGGGCAACCCAGGGCCTCTCCCATCCTGGGTCTCCAACAATACTTCCTGTGTGCCTATAACATTGGAACTACAGAAGTTGCTATCCTGAACAGCTACCAGCTAAATAAGTATCTGCCTATGGGATGGATGAATGCTTTGCTATGTACTAGTCTGGTCTCCTTAAAGAGACAATGAGCAATTTGGGGGAGGCCCTAATTCTCATGCTTCTGTTTGTCCGCTACAGTGCCCCGCACCATACTGGACACACAGGCCTTGATTAATGAAGATTTTTTGTGGAACGAAAACACGCATGTTGAGACAGCAGTGCTAACTGCACATCAGCAAGGAGCCAGGTTCAGTGCCCGGGAGAAGCAGGGTCAGCACCAAAGACCATGGGATTCTGGACTCTCCACCCCATCATTATAAGGACAGGCCACCACTCCTTTCCATCCCTAGAGACCTACCCCAGTCACCCACTTCTAGGGCAAAAGGAATGCTGGGCAAACAACTCTGCTCCCCAGCACCCTGCTATTCCCAGGCCTCGACGAGTGAGGCCACATGTCTAGTCGCTTCTGCCACGAAGCCACGAACCCCCATGATTCCCTAAACCCAACTGCAGCAGCCAGGCAAAGCCAAGGTTGCCCACGTGGATGTCCAGAGCAGCTGGGCACCAACAGGCTGTAAGCCTCTTACAGATTAAAGGTCCTAATTTAAACCTCTATTTGAGGTAGGACAAGCAGGTCAGGGCTCACAGGCCAGTCGGCACAGCTGGTGGAAGGGGAAGCAGTGAGGATCCAAGAAAGACTCCTCTCCTTTGGGGGTAGATGAGCCAGAAGGTAACAGGTCAAAGTGGGGTCACTGAGAGGGATCTACCAGGAAATGCTCCCCATTTGCATGACCACTAGCATCTCACCCAATGAACCTGAGACACAGAACAACAGGACAAGATGTAAGTCAGAATGGCCGTCCTCTCCCTGTCCTGACCTGGGTCCAGAAATAGCTAATAAAGTCAGGAAACGAGAGAGAGAGGAGGCAAGGTGCCGGATACACTGCACTCCAGGAGTCACACCTGGTGACAGGAGGGGAGGCCACCTCTGCTTCCAGGCCCTGGTGAGGTTCTCCTGCCTCTCCCCGCCAGCTCTCTGCAGCAGGACATACCAGGCGCAGGGGACAGAGTGGGCGAGCAGCCGCATACCAGCCTGGATCACGCTGGGAGAACCTGACTCTGCTGCTCTTAAAAAAAAAAAAAAACAACAACCCTCTGGCCACATCTGTCTCCACAGAAATGGCCTCTGGGGAAGTGGCTGGAACCTGCTGTCTATGCCAAGAGCAAAGAAATTCCTACCGGAGAGTCACTTAAACTTTTTGGACCCTGGCCCACAGTAAGAAATGAAGTTTATATGGTCACCCAGTACACACATACATGAGTACTTGTGTATATGGAGATGTGTATATAACTGAAATAAAGCTTTCTGAAATCATATTCGTCTTTACTACGTACTACGCCATCTAGTATTTTCTATTACAATTTTTTTAACGTTGGTCTCAACCCACTAAATTTATTTCACCACCCATTAAGGCGTTTGGACTTGCAGACTGAACCCCAGTTTGGGGAATGCAAGGGGGGCAGTTTTGCTTGAAAGAGTTTTTAAAACTCCCTCATAGACTAACCTCCCCACAAAGCAAAACTCCGCTAGGCGCCCAAATTGGGAGCCACAGCAAGGGGAGGAAGAGCTGATGTCTTTCTGCCCCCAAGAGTCCCCACATTTGTCCCCTACTGTGCTTGGGGTGCAGGAGATCAGAGGCTCTGCCCTTCCACCTCCAGTGGTACCTCTGATGCTGGCCAGCAAGGAACTCAGCCAGGCGCAGGGTGGATTTTCAGTCACCGCCCCTCAACCTCACTCGTCCGCTGAGTGAACTTGCCTACGACACACAAAGGCAGGTATGTCAGCGCTGGGCTGCCCACACTGGTCTTGTAAATCTCCCAACAGCCTATCGGTATATCAGATACGCGACAAACTGCTAGAGGACAGGAAGTCTGGTTTCTTAATTTTTTTTTTTTAAAGATTTTATTTATTTATTTTTAGAGAGGGGAAGAGAGGGAAAGAAACATCAATGTGTGGTTGCCTCTCACATGGCCCCCACTAGGGGCTTGGCCTGCAACCCAGGCATGTGCCCTGACTGGGAATCGAACCTGCGACCCTTTGGTTCGCAGCCTGCGCTCAATCCACTGAGCTATGCCAGCCAGGGCTTTTTTTTTTTAACTGAAGGTACACAGAACCCTTCATAGGAATTTTTGTGAGGGCAGGCACAAAAACAGTCCCATTTTAAACTATCCTCAGCCCAGTCATTGTACTTTCCCAAGCAGCCCGTGAGATCCTGCCACCTCCTCCTGCAGGCAGACCTCCCTCATGGATCAGGACAGCTAAGGAGTTCTCCCACCCTACACCACGGTGATGTGAAACTCGAACGACTCTGTCCACAAGCACTGTTCCCAGAAATGCAGCGCACTTCTCCTCTACATCTGTAATTACTGCTTGGCTGAGTATCTCAGCTGGAAACCAGGTCACAGGAAAAAGATAGCATTCCATATTCTCAATTAGGAAGTTTTACAGATTCATTGTTTTCTATCTTGACCCAGGTACACTTTTTTGTTCCCTGATAAACAGAGCAAACACTGGAGCTCTCTATTCACGTCAGTGCACAGAGACTCCCCATTCTCCATGGCTTCCATCAGAGGCACTGTAGTGCCTGCCATTCATCAGTGCCCTTAAAACCTGGAAAGCCTGCAACAGTGAACACTCATCTGAGTCAATCCCCAAAGACTCCAGGGGAGAACAACTGTCTGATCCCATTTTGAGAGCTGACAGCTCCCTCAGCCTATAGTGGGATCTGTAAATACTCTGATGGTAGATGCCAAACCATGCTGTTGTGATTTTTTTTTTTTTCCTGGAGAAAGAGACTATAGTTTCCTTGCAATTCCAAATGCGAACTGGCATAAAAAGAGGTTAAGAACCACCGAAATCCAATTCTCAGGAATTTAGTTGGTCAAGGCCCTCCCAAGATCACCCTACGTTTGCAACACACAGTCCTTTCTGCCACATACACCCACTAAGAGAATGAGGACCACCTTCTCCCAACGAGTCATTTCCTCCTTCATCCTTGGGCCACTGCATTGCACTTTTGACTGAAGAAGTCCCCCTCTTTCCACGCCCGACTGTTAGCAGACACATATTCACTGAGCACCTGATAGACACTATGCTAGCCTCTGAGGATTTAACGACAAGGCAGATGAGATGTTCTTGCATTCCAAGAGACACCCTCCAATTCCCAACTGTCCCTTGTGGCTAATACAACACTTTCTACACTCCCTTTGCATCCCTTTTCCTGCTTTGTCTTTTCGCATGGGTGTCTGTCTCCCTCACTAGCCATAGCTCCCTGAGGACGGAAGTCACATCTTGTTCACATTGGCACATTCCTTCCTTTCCTATCCCAATCCCCACTCCACCCAGAAAGACACAGAGCTTTTCACACAGGAGGCCCTGTACAAATGTGCCTCAACGAATGGATGCTGATCGGTTAGCTGGTGGTCTAAGTAGCAAAGACTGGCCCACTGGGGACAAGCCTTGCTCATTGAGCAGGATCCAGGGGACATGGAGGATGGCCTCGACGAAGCAGAAAATGCACAGGGCCCCTGCCCAGCCAGCCACAGCCTGTGGCTATCATCCCAGACGTTCATCTTTTAAATTGTGCTTCTGGTCACGGCAGCTGAAAAATAACCCCAAGGGAACGTATTCAGCTGACATGCCTCCTGGACTGTCAAGACGGATGAAAAGTGTATTTGCACAAGCATTTTCAGCATACAGGTGAGCTAATGGAAGACATGCCACAATGCTTCAAAGACATATTACCTCTCTCTTTTAAAACAGAGGTGGCTCCTGCAGCTGCCTGGGCCATCTCTCCCAGCAACCTCTGCCAGCTCACTTCCAGAGCAATGCCGAGCACAGTCACCCACCTCCCACATCACATGGCGGTGCCTGAAGTAGCCGCCACCTTTGCCACCTGTCAGACCCAGAATGAGGCATCAAGTTTGCGATGCTGTTTTCCTGAACGTTACCCATGCTTTCAATACTCCCAAAGATCTGGCTCTAGAAGCCCCCACATAATTCTAGCTACTGGACTTCACTGTCTAACAAATACGATTTTAGAGTACTGAGGTCAGAAAGTGGATCTATTCCCCAATACTCTTCAGTCAACAAATATTGGTGAAAGGCTGGCCATGGAGGCAAGGTTCATATAGAAGAATTGATTGGAGCAACCACCACTGATGTAGCAGGTACAAGATCCATTAGGATGAAGAATTAGAATGTCTATTTATTTTTATTTAAAAATAAGGAAGTAAGCTTTAGCATTATTTAATATATGAACTGACACAGCACACTCCTTCCGTTTGTGCCAGGTAGCCTCCATCGTTTAAGGGACATCTCGTGTCTGAGGAGGAGACCCAAAACATGCAGGATGGGCAGCGACTCCCCAGGGGTCCGCAGACTGGAGTGTTGTTTACACACGGCCAGTTCAGCACATTTAAGATAGCATCTTCGATGGATACAATAAATAAGTCGTAGTAATGAGAGACAAGCAAATCACCTGACCACACGGTCACGGATCACCCCATGGCGAAGTCCCCAAAAGAGCTGCTTGACTCAGAGATTTTCTTTTTAACCAGAAAACAGGGTTCCAAAATGGGCTGACCTCTTCTGTAACGAGTGCCTGTCGGTACAACGCTACTTAAGGAATGTTTTTAAAGAAATAAATAAATATTTTATCCATCTTTGTAAGGTAAAGGTGACATTTTAAAAATGGGTAAGAAAGCCTTTAGTTTTTGAAAGAGACGTGACAGAAAGAGCATTGTAGAAACAGGCGTTTGGTAGTCATTTCCACCATTACGTGATGACAGTTCCAAATTCAAAGCAAGGACGTCATCTCTAAAATCCTGTGTCTATGCACACACTTAAGACAGCATCCTGGAGCAAAGGGGGTAAAATGGGACAACTGTAATAGCATAATCAATAAAATATATTAATAAAATAAAAAATAAAAATAAAATCCTAAAAAAAAGACAGCATCCGAACTTTTAAAAAGAATGCCTCAGTGAAATGAATAAAATGCAGTGTTTCCGAGGTCATGAGTCCATTTATACGATGAAGTGAACCCATAACCTCTTTATAAAGAGGTCTCTTTCAAAATACCCTGACATGAACCACACCTTCAAACTGCTCTACTGCAAAATGTGACCCCAACGTATTGTGAAAAAATGAAGTATATTTGATTGCATGTGCTTACTAAAAAAGAGTAATTCTTAACAATTCCTTCCATTTAATTCTTCAACATCTACCTACCTCTTACTACAGCAGGGGACAAAAATGACACAAAACCCTGCTCTCGCGGAGCTCACATTCCAGTGGGGTGAGAGAAAATAGATGACGTAACAGAAATACACAGCATGTTAAGTGACGACGGTGCTATGGAGAAGGAACACTGTAGGGAAGGGGTGCAGGAAATGCTGCTGGCAAGGTGTGGGGGGTGGGTGGGGCACTGAGAAGGTAGTATCTGAGCACAGACCCAGAGGAAGTAAGAGTCAGCTGCGGGGCTGTGCGAGGAAAGCAGTCCAAACAGAGGGAACGGGATGTAAAAGGCCCTGAACAGGAAATGCCTGCTTTATCTGAGGAACAGCAAGGAGGCCAATCGGCCTGGGGCACAGTGAAAAAAGGGAAGAGTAGCAGGAGATAAAGACACAGAAGTGAAGGGTCAGGCCATGTAGGCCTGCATTTCCGAGAAGGTAGCCAGTGGGCACATGAAACGCACCTAGCCGAAAATGAGATGTGCTACGACTGTAAGTTAGTAAGGTAAAAACAAAAACCATGTCACATATATCAGAAATGAAAATACAGGGAGGAGCAAAAGTAGGTAAGGGCTCTGCATCAAAGTGTGCTGGAGTGTAGCGAGGAGACTACAAGAACAACGAAGGCCAGAAAATGGGGCATAAACAACACCGCACCCAAGTGCGCTGTGCCACTGCGACACTCTTTTAATAAAGCCTCTAAAAATCATACCCTGCTTGTCTTTTTCCATCTGAACTGAGCCCATGTAAACCTATTTTCGCCTACCCCCGTATACTTTACATACTTCTTACATATTGGGGTAAATACATTATTAAAATAAATTTCACTTGTTTCTTTTTCCTTTTTTAATTTGGCTACCAGAAAATGTTAAATTATGTATGTGGCTCTCATGTGTAACTCAGTTTGGGGCATGTTTAGTGTGAAATGTCTATTAACACCCAAGATGAAATGCTAACTAGGCAGATGGAAACCAGTCAGGTCTATAGTTCAGGGGAGAGGAGGCTGGGCTTGGTACAAATAATTGAGGGTCATCAAATGGAGATTTCTTTAACTTTTCAGTCTGGAAAATTTCAAATATAAATAAAGTTAGAGGCAGTATAATATAATAAATCCCCAGGTACCCATCACCTAGCTTCAACCCTTATCAACACATGGTCAAGCTTCTTTATTTCCCAGGATGACTCTGAAAGAAATTCTATACATCATTCCTCTATTCTAGGTGGTATGTAAAGCCTCAGGAGAGAGTCCCAAAAAGAGAGAGAGAGAAGATGAAGAGGGGGTGCCCTGGGGCCCTCTAATGTTTAGAGGTCAAAGAGATGAGACACTGAGAAGGAACAGCCAATAAGATGGGCAGAAAACCAGAAACAGGTGTCCTGAAGCCACGTGAAGAAAGAACTTCAAAGAAAAGAGTATGACCAGCTGGGTCAAAAACTGCGGAAGCTTCTACGAGGAAGACAAAGAGGTGACCACCAGAGTAACACCACGGAAGTCACTACTAGCCTTGTCAGGAGCACTTTCATCCAGAGTGGTGGGGAAGAGAGCAAGGAACAAAAACTCTTTAAGGGACAGAGAAATAGCCTGTAGCTGAAGTCAAAGAAGGCTTTTCTCAGATGATAACAGGAGCATATGGAAACAATCCAGCAGAGAACAGAACACTAGTGACGTGAGGAGGAGAGGGGAGCCCTAGAGCAGCTGCTGCATATGGAAGGACAGGGGGTGCCCTCAGACTGGACTTCAATGTTTACCTGGGAAAAGGCAGAGAATATACCACATCACAACCGTTTGTGTGTGTGTGCTTTTATAATGTAGATAATGTGTCAGTAGAGCTATGCTACGTATAAATTATAAATACACACACATACATAAGGGGATTTCTCCAAAGTTTTAACAAATTCCTGGTTAGGGCACACACCTAGGTTGTGGGTTCAATCCCCAGTCAGGGCACATATGGGAGGCAACCAATTGATGTTTCTCTTTCACATCAATCTCTCCCTCTCAAAAAAAAAAAAAAAAAGCCCTGGTCAGTGTGGCTCAGTTGGTTGGAGTGTCATCCTGTAAGCCGAAAGGTCATAGGTGTACTTACTAGTCAGGGCACATGCCTGGGTTGCAGGTTCAGTCCTTGGTTAGGGTGCCTACAAGAGGTAACTGATCGATGTTTCTCTCACATCGATATTTCTCTCTCTCCCTCACTTCCTCTCTATAAAAGCAATGAAAAAAATGTCCTTTGGTGAGGATAAAAAATAAATAGATAAATGATCTTTAAAAAAGATTCAGACACTATAATCTAGAAACTGCAATACAGCTGCATTTGAACTGCAAATGAAAAAAAAAAACAACAGAAATCACAATCCATTATCAAAATCAGAGTGTCACAGGGAACAAATGTCTATCTGATTATTTATTTACATAGAGAAATGTAAATTACTTACTAGTTTTTTTTAGCAAGGGAGGCCTGGATTTCACCATCGGATTCTGCTACTGAGACAGCACGGTTACCCAATACCATTCTGCTCGGCAAGGAGCAGCAAATCGAGCAAGCAGGCCCCACTAGGCAAGGTAGCCTGATCAGAACAGGCAGAGCCCCAGACCAACCTGAAGTGTCCACAGAGACACAGAAACATCCAAGTTGCTCAAAGAGCCTGTCAGCACCACTTGGCACGTGCTGAGCCCTGTAACAGTTCAGGGCACCTTTGAGATGTTTTCGTTCCGCTTCCCTAGAATCCGCCAGTTAAGGGAGCTCTCCATTTTAACCTGCTGAGCTATAAAGACTCGACCCAAAGTGGCTTGCGTAAATGGACAGATGCAGTCAGTCAGTGACACCGCTAAAGTCCCAGTCACATGGCTAGGAAACAGAGGCCTGCCACAGAAGCCACCTCGGACATTCCAGGGGCACCCCTTACCAACCACATAAAACAACAGCAAGAGAACATGAACACTAAGTCCTAGAATGCGGTGGCTCTCTGGGCACAGAAACGACAGTCACGGTCGCCCAGTGTGGGGGGAGAGACAACCAGCATGCCCACAGCTGCTCTAACACGGTCAGACCGCAAGTTCCAGCACAGCGGGGCCCCGGCTGGTTTTTCAAAGCTGCGTGCCCAGTGCCTGGCACAGAGCAGGCTCTCAAGAAACACGTATTCCAGGAAGAAGAAATGACTCGTTACATTAAACCACGGAGACGAGGTACAATGAAGAGTGCTCCAAAATCACAAAATGGTTCAGAGAACCTCAGGAAAACTGGTGACAGCAGCTGACTGGAGAGAGAGGGAGGCAGCTATGTAAACATAAAAGGCAGAACTGCAAAACGTAAATTCTTTTAAGAATGACCATAACCTTCACTGACAGAGACTGAGATTAATCATCAACTGAAGGAAACGTGTGAATCTTGTTTGTAGCCTGATTCGAACAAAACCAACTGTTAAAAAAATTGAGACAAGCAGGAAAATTTAAATACTGTTGGGTGACTGGTGATACGTAGAAAACACGGTGCTTCCGCAAGGGGCCATACTACTACTGGGGTTATGTCATTAAAAGGCACTGTGTTTTAGAGACACCTAATGGAGTATTTATGATGAAATACAATGCCTGGGATTCGCTATGAAACAATCTCAGAAGGGCGTAAGAAATAAAGTTGGGGGGGCATAAACGAAGCGAGAGGGCCACGTGTTGATACACAGAAGTTGAGTGATGGAAATACTGAAGCTTCTGACACTAACTCTTTCTACCTTCATATATGTGAAATTTCCCACAGTAGGAATATTAAAAAAAAAAAGTAACCACAATCTCAAACTGCAGTTAATTTCCTTGCACCTGCCCCACTGCAGGGCACGGTCATTTCCAAGGAGACCTGTAGACAGAGCTGAGAGTCCTGTTTTTCCTTTGTCACTGCCATCCTCTTCACCTGGGACTCACCTGCTCCGTTCTGCCTTTACTCTCAGCCTGGAGACTCCTCTATGGGTTCGAGGTTGTTCGAGGTTGTTCAAGGTTGTTCTACCATATCTTTGCTACAAATCTTTTCACTGTACTACTAATTGGTCATAAGACAATTTCACCATAAAAGATAAAAAAACTGGTTGACAGTTTGGTTTACATTTGGCAGACTTCATGTACTTAACTTAATTGTCAATTTGGTTTAATTCTCTACAGATAAAGTTCTCACAGTTACTCCCACTTTTACATTATAAAAACCTCAGCCCTCCTAATGGTCCTCACACTGATGAGGAGGTATGGTGGTCTTAAAAGAGCAGATGATGGTAACTACATATAAAGCAGGCTGCAAAGCGCCATGTAAAGCCAGATTGCACACTCGACCAGAAAATGATCACAGACCAGTCTGTAAATCCTTCAGTGAGCCCAGCAAGCCCTCCCATCCACCAAAATCAAAAGTTCACCATGTTACGCAAATACAAAAGAGGCGACTGCTAATTCACAAGTCTTCCCCTGCATTAATTATCGATTCTTTAGTTGGAAACTTGACACCTCTCTTAATGAAGGAGGAAAAAATTTTAGCGGAAAAGAGAAAAAGTGCCACCCTGAGACAAACCAACAAGGAAAAAAGAAAATATAAAATACTATAATGGAAAACTTTGAAGACAATACATTTTCATTTTTCACAATAAAATCTTCTTAATTTTGTTATTAATTTGCTCATGTTGCATTGTATCCTTTTAAATGTCCCTCTTCTATTTTTCGTTCTTTTATATTTTGTAATGAAACTGCCCATTGGTTCCAGGCAAACATGCTTGGGGTGAGGTGTTAACGATGAAACCACCAGAAGCAGCCTCTGCCTCCTCTCATGCGGGATTCTACTCTGGCGCCCAGTCTCACCTTCCCTGACACTGGCTGGTTCTTCTTCCTTCCCCAGCCCTCTGCTTTATCCAATGACATGGGTGCCACCAACACACCTCTTTGTACTGGGTCATTCATTCTCCTCCTCCTCATTGTCCTCATGCCGAAGGATTCTCTCACTCCCACCTGGGGTCAATCTTTCCGTACCTTTTTCTCTTTAATGGCACTCGCATCACCAGCACATCCAGGTGCATCCCATCCCCCCAAATGTGTCACACACGCTGCCGGGAGCTCCTCTCTTCATCCACCCACCTCCTCAGATCCCTCCTGCTTGTTTCCAGAGCAGACCCAATAAGGATGGGTGGTCCTTAAACATCTGTGTGCCTGCCCAGTGTCAAGCACAGCACCCACACTTGGTGGCAGAAATGAACAGGATGGACACAGACACTGTGCGTGCTTGAAGCTTAGGCTAGTGCACGTCGTCTTCTAATTGGATCAGCTGTCCCTATACCTTCCAGACCAGCCTGTGAACCCTTTATTTACTCTCTGTCCTCCCTGCATCACACAGCATCTGACACACACAACAGATCCTTAAGTAATATTGGGTAAATGACTGATTCTACAAGTCAGTGCCCTTCTCTCCACATCAGTGCAGTAGGAAGTCACCCTAAACTCTACAAAGAAAGGTATTCAGAGAACAGTTTTGATGAGGGCCTTTCCCTGACCCCCCCCCTTGATGGCTGATAGCCTCTGGGGAAATGTAGGGGAAGTTCACGTTAAGTAAGACTCCTAGCACGAGGCGTACCATTACCAGCTAAAAGCGACTCCAAGTGTGCTTAGCTGTTGTTCTTCTTTGCTATTCTGGGTTGTCTGCTCCCTCCTCGCTCTGCTAGCCTCCTCCCTTCCAACTGCAATGGTACTAAACCTCAGGCACAGACCCCCACAACCCCCGCACCGACACCCGCTGCCCCCAGCACACAGTTTCCCTTTGCCACCAAAGGGCCTCACTTCCCAGCTCAGCCCTGAACAGAAGCAAGCAGATTGTTGTGCTGCTGTTTTGTAAAAGCAAGAGCTTAAATTGGTCCTGTTCCTGCCAGGAGTTTCACCAAGACTCCAGCTTGAGGACCAAGTCAAAAAAGGTGGAAGCCAGGACACAAGGGGATTCCATAAAGGCTGGTTACAAGGATAGTGAGTAGAGATTCTGGTCCCAAGCCAACACAGACACACACCCCACCAACTCCAAGCCGCAGGGCCTTGTTCCCAGAGTGGAGGAGCGCCAGGTTCGGGCTGACACACCAGGCTGGGTTACAAGCCCTTGCTGCAGCTGCATCTCCAGGGCCTCGGCACTAAAGAGACAATGAGGCCGGAAGTGACAAAGCAAAGACATCAAGAAAAACATGCCGCAGGACTCAGCAGAACCAGTGACCCTCTCCCTCTCCTTACCAGAGACTGGGTTTGGGTTGGTGCATTCTCTGCAGGGTCCCGGGAAATGAGAGAAAGGCCACCTTGTCACACTAATGCCATACCCCACCCCTATGAGGAATTCAGACCTCCAGGCCCAAAGAAGTGTGTGGGGGAGAAGGTTGCGGTGACACCCTCCAGGTTCCAGAGACAGGACTGAAAATGAAAGGGGTTTCCCAGATCCTAGATACTGTCCCCAGGCAGACTCCAGAAACCTACTATTTCAACTGTCACACCATCCCCTCATGGGATCACCAAAGCAGACCCAGCCAGGGCAGACAGAACTCTAGGAATCTGAACCAGCCACAGTAAGTATCCCCAGTGAAGATGCAAGCACTTTTGTGGTGGTGGATGGCAGGGCTGGCAACAGTTTCTTAAAGGGCAAGATAGTAAATAGTTTAGGCTTGCAGGTCATAGGGTCTCTGTTCCAACTACAGTAAGTCCTCACTTAAAGTCATGGATAGGTTCTTGGAAACTACGACTCTAACCAAAACGATGTATAACAAAACCAATTTCACAACAGACTAATTGATATAAATAAGAGTTAACTCCTAAGACTTATTTCTGGTCACAGTATCATCACCAAACTTTAAAGACCCAAAACACTTCTAATATTAAACACTGAAATAAGTGTGAGCTATGCATACATTTAAGAAAGATGAATAAAAACAAGAAAGATCATTATTTTCCAACCTGCTTATTCCCATTCAGGGTCATGGGTGACAGGAGCCTCTCCCAGAAGCTCAGGGAGCAAGGCAGGACCCCTCCCTGGTCAGGACACCCTTCCACTGCAGGGCCACTCACACCCACACTCACTCAGAGTGGGACAATTCAGACACACCAGTCCATCTAAGGGTCACATCTCTGGGATGTGGGAGAAAACCCATGCAGACATGGGGAGAATGCGCAAACTCCTCACAGGCAGTGGCCCCAGCTAGGAATCGATTTTTTTTTATCATCAAAAACGTTATGATAAAAATGACATTGAACAAAACATTACTAGAGGACCTGCTACACTCAGCCACACCGAAGTAGCATGAAAGCAGTCACAGACAAATAGACAATTGGCATGTCTGTGTTCCAATAAAACTTTATTTACAAAAGCAGGCATCTGGCCCATAGGTTGTAGTTTGCCAACTCCTGATCTTCTTGTTTTCCCATTTCCAAATCCCAAAAGGAATAGAGGCGGCCTTCCACCTAGAGGGCCCCTGCCCACTCTGGAGACAGGGCCCTACCTGGGGATCAGGCCTCCATTTCTGCTACTCCCTCTCGCAAGACACCAAAGAAATTTGGGCTTCTTGTTGGAAAAGAAAAGCCTGGCTTGCATCAGAAACCTGAGCTAAGGAGTTATAACAAAAGCTCCGGACATCAAATCCAAAGGTTTTAAAGCTGGAACTAACTGGACCTCTCACACCAGGCACTAAGGTTTGGAAGAGGAAGAGACTTGCCCAGGATCATGCAGCGGGCAAAGGCCTCCTGACTCTGTCAGGTGCTCTTACTCCTCTGGAGCCGCGGTTTTCAACCTGTTTCTTCTCATGGCACACATAGATAAATTGCTAAAATTCCGTGGCACACCAAAAAATATCCTTTTCACTGATCTGACAAAAAATAGGTGTAATTTTGATTTACAAAAAAAAAATTAGTAGTAATTACCTACCCTTTTTCCTCCACTTTTAAAAAAAATCAGGTGCCTATACTTATATATAAGGATTTCTGGTACCGAGAATTAACCAATCAGATACTTTATTCTACAACATGACCAATAAGATACAACTCTATTACATGACCTATATATGTATGGTTCAAGACAGAGCATTCCCACCAGACAGCTATCGCTATGTTGGCTGTTGTCATTTTTTAAAATTTGACAATCTAAGGGAAAAGAGGTCAGCGTCCCTCACTCACTAGTCAGGTGTTACATGTTTTAAAAATTCTTGTGGCACCCAAGAGTGGCGACTGAAAAAGAACCAGAACCAACAGCCTTGCTGGTGGAGACTGCGTACGGACCTATTACGTGTCTCTGCCACCTCCTGGGGAGGGACTCGCAGCGATTTCTAAGTGAATGGTACAGCAAAGGTCAAGGAGACAGTTTGGAGGGGGTAATTATACACACACACACACACACACACACACACACACATTTCCAGGACATATCCTCCTGGTCATAGTTATTAAGGAAAAGAAAACTTAAACAGAAACCTGAACTTCAAAAGGGCGTGTGGTTTGGTAAAAGGTGAAAGATTTGTTCGTTCTGAACATAAACCGGAGTATGAAATGGGGTGTGGTCTGGTAGAAAACGTGGGTGAGTGTTCCTGAGCAGAAACTGGTCCAGCAGTCCAGGCGGGCCCTGGGATGATAAACGAGCACACCGCATACAGCCTCACCCAACTCGAGGCCAATGCCCCAGGCCCTGGGATCTCTCTCTAGACGCCTCCTCAGCAACCTCGCACCTTCAAGGCTTCACAACGATTTCCTCCAAATCTCCTTCCAGAATTGACTTCCTTTGCAAACTTTATTTGCCTGACCATAAGCATATCTGTCCAGACACCCTGCCATCGTCTTGAAGGCAACATGTCTTAAAACCAAAACAAACATGACTCCGCCAAAGAAGTCTGAACCCTGATTTTTCTATTTCTCTCAATCACTAAGATTCAAAATTTCAGCACCTGCTCTCCCCCATGTCCTGTCCCCAAGCCAAAGTGGCTCTCTGAACCACCTCTTCCTGTGCATTCCGATAGGCCCCACCTCATCCATCACTCCAGTCTGGTATACTGCCAGTCTTCTGCCTGAGGCCAAGTCTAAGCTTGAAACAAGGCCAGGCTGATCTTCCCCTATATTCCCATCCTCCTCTTCAAGGTCAAAGTCCAGTCCTTGATCTGTCTTCCTAGCTCCTAGAACCTGACTATCATGGCAGGTACCCAATAAATGATGAATGACTGAATCCTAGCTTTCACCAGGAGCCATGACCACACAAGAAACCTCAGGGCCTTCTTATTCCTACTACCGTGAGCCCAGATTGCCAGGCTCTGTAGGCCTCCATCATCCCACCCACCCTTCCCACCCACAGCTCCTACAATCTCAGAAACAAGCTCCATCCAGCTGATGGATGCCTGACCCTCCTCATGCGCCCATCATTCCTGCATCCACCTCTCTGCCCACACTCTGCTCGCCTGCTCTGCAATGACGTCCACGCCCTTCCCCCTCCATCCACTCCAACTCCTACACAACTGCCCAGCTCTGGGGGAGACAGGGGATGCAGGAAGTGGGGAGATCATTTTTAAAAATTGGGGAAAGAGGGCATGATGAGGATATGCTGAGGTCTCTGATCTCTGGAGCCATCACCCACCCAATGGGTCACAGGCGATTAGAGAAGGCAGAGGCAGGAGGAGGAGCCAGATTTTTCCACTGAACGAAAGGCATGATTTTCATCACTGCTTCTGTTGCCCTGGTAACCAGGGACAGCCCAGTGGAGAGTACAGTAAAAGAACACCATGTTTATCTTTGCTTTCTGATCCACTTCCCCGTAAACCCTTCCCTGACTTTTCCCCAGCCCCAAGGCCTGCACCAAATTTCTTATAATGCTACCACCATCCTTCTAGTCACTCTTGCTCAAAACCTCAAAGGCAGAGCTAATTTCTGCCTCTCTTTATCCAACACTATGAACCACATATTCTTCCTCTGCAACAGTCTGAGGGTCACCACACCCATCTGCCACACCAGGGGGTCCCAAGAACAAAAAGCTGACCTCAAAGCACAAAAGTGGCACCCACTCCACCTGAAAGTCCCTGGGGCCACAGGGACTGGAGAGCAAGAAGGTGAGGAAGCCTGCCCAGCCGACCCCTCTTCCTCAGCTCTAGGCAGCTGGCATGGAGTGGGCACCTGTTCTCCATTCCCCCTTCTATGCCCAGGATCAGGAGAAAAGCCAGGTCGGATTGAGAACGGAGGGAGTATATCCACCCACAAGCTTCCACAGATCCTGCCTCCCCCATGGCCACAGTGTTTGTGTGACCTGAGAGCAGAGACAGAGTACTTGCCCTGGAAGATTATATAAGCGTTATATAACATGGTGGCACCAATAAGCACATAGCGCCAGGGACAGGCCAGGGGTGGAACCAAACCCAAGGGGCTGGAAGTAACAGCCCTCTCACCACCAATGCCAAAGCAACACCAGGCCCTGGCTGCCCCAGCCCTGTCTATACCTGCTCCTTCCACCCCAGACGACACAGAAAGAGACTTGCCTGTCTCTGCATTCTTCTTCCCACGCTGGGCAAAAGGGAGGGGCTGAGGCACCATCACCACCCTGGCCCATGGCAGTCTCTATCCATTCAGCCTAAAGTGGCCAGGCTGCCCTTCCCACAGGCGAGCAGCAAGGGGGCCATAGGCAGGAGAGGGGGTGTGAGCCAGAAGCCCCCTCCTCTCTGTCCTTGCACTAGAATGGGGTTGTTTGGGGAAAAGTGCTGCAGCAGCTCCAGGATTGGCTGGGCCAGCCATCCCTCTGTCCCTCTGTTCTGTCATTTGCCGTTCCTCTAAAAAACAAAACAAATCGAAAGGGAAAGAAAAAAATTTGTACACATTTGGAAAATGATGAATCCCAAATTTTGGTCTATAGCTACAAACAAAGCTAAAAGGAGTAGGACTTAAGGACATTGCCCAATTTCCATAAGCCCCTATCTCCCACCATATCCTGACCAAATACCACCTATGGACTTGGGGCTGTAGGCCTGGAGATTTCCCCTGGCCTCCCTTACCCCCTCCCTCCCCCTCAGCCCCTATCTCCAGAGCTGGCTCTATTGCTAGAGCTTGAATCTATGGCATTCCCGCCCCCTTACCCCAAGTCTCTGTACAGGGTTCTGAGTATGGGGCTCCCGGTTATGCACGCAGGAGCCAGGCAGCTGGCTTGGGCAGTTCGGGGCAATTCTAGGCGAGGTCTTCATCAAACTCCTCCACCCTCACCACCACACCCACTTTATTATTATTTTGGGGGGCGGGGGGGGGGAGTGCCGGACAGAGACAGAACCAAACGGCATTTCCCGCAGCGCCTGCCCTCTCCCGAGCTAAGCCTCTGGCCTTCCCGCCTCCTCTTCCACACGCACCTCTGCGCCCCCTGAGGAAGGGGGGAGAGAGAAATACGCATTAGTATCACGAGCGCTTTGCGCACCATCCCTCGCCCCCTCAACCACCTGTCTCTGCGCTCTCCATCCCCCACAGCCTTCTACAACTCCGGGCGCCCCCTCTGCAGCAAAGGGGCACCACGCCCACTGCGGAGCGGAGCAACGCAAGGTGGAGAGTGGGTAGGGGCTCTCGGGCCGCCCCAGGGGGCTGTCCCTCCACCTCTCCCGCCCCGCTGGCCCCGGCCCCTGAGCCGGGGGACCGCCCGAGGCTCCTCCGGGCCGGGATCCACATCCCCCACGCGGCGAGGGTAGCCGCGCCCGGACGCCGCGCCGCAGCGGGGGTGGGGCAGGGCCACAGTGCAGCCCGGCCGGGAGCATCGCCCCCAGGGGCCCAGCCCTGCCCCAGGGCTCTACGAGCCCGCCTGCAGGCCGGGCCCGCCGCGCACCCACCCACCTGACCGAAGCTCCGCTCTCACCTCCTGCAGCGGCTTCCTTCCTCGGGTACTGCGCCATCCGCGCGGCCGTCCCGCGAGCGCCCCGCGGGAGGTGCGAGATGCGCAGCCGCTGCGGACGCCAGCCCCACCGCCGCCGCCGCTGCCCCAGCGTGTGAGCTCAGCCCGCTCGCGCGCCCGCGCTTCCCACGCTCGGCGCCGGGCGCCGCGCCACCCAGCGGCCGCGGTTGGGTACGGCACGCTGGCGTCCGGGAAAATCTGACGCAGCCCAGCCGACTGATTTGGACATTCCCAGAACTTGACCATTGGTTTGCTGAGGGGTGGAGAACGTGCTGGCTGTTCTGACCATCTCCAGCCTTAGGGCAGAACGTCTTCCACCCACCTTGTCTCTGAAGGAGATTCCTTGATTCCCCCCACCCCTTCCTTTGACCTTGCTTCCATGTCTCAGGGCAATGGAGACTACTCTTGTAAAATGGGGGTGTGGATCAGGTGTGGGCAAAGGGCAGGAAACTGGGGAGGCTGGCATTCCAAGGCCTCCTTGGTCCTGTCTAGAAATATGAGGTGTGCACAGGTCACTTCCCCGGACAGCATTATTTTTTAAGTCCCAGCCCACCTGTAAATTCTAATTTGGGAGATTTAGAGTATTGTGTTTTAAACTTTTTTTTTTTTTCAGATATATACCCTTTGACAACTAGAAAAGGGCTGTGGGCCCTCTCTCCAGGAAAGTGCACGTGCATACATCAGTACAATTTTGCATAGTCAGAATTCTCACAGCTCAAAGCTCCATGGACCCCAACTTAAGAACTCCTTTTCTGCAGATACCCTAAGATGGCAGGAGACTGAGCTGGTGATTACCTAAATCTGCTGCCATCTTTGCTTATGCTGTTTCCTCCTTCAGGAACTTCTCCTCCATATCCCAGTCCTGCATTTCTGCCTATTGAAACCCCACCTCTCCTTTAAGACCAGCTCTCAGCCTTTTCCTCCCTGATTTTCCCACTCAGAAGGCCATCCATGACCTGTGTTTTCTGGGAGCATGTTCTTTATGCCATTTAAGTCTATTAACACTATACATGAGGACCTATAGCTATTTTTGTGGTTGATTTTCTTACTGCTTCTTCTAGGTTATAAACTCTTTTAAGGTCAGTTTCCCTCTCTGCAGCTACTAACGTGCATTACATGGTATACCCTTGATAAAAAGCTCTTAAACACTCAAAAGAAGCTGGGGTGCAAAAACAGGAGATCCGCAGGAGGCCCAGGGAGATGAATGCCTTTATTCCAGAGGAACCCAACACCCCTCCTCTGCCTTGATGCCCCCCCACCACCGTCTACCCACCCCAGGCACACCTCGGCAACTGGCAACAGAAGTCTCAAGTTAGCAGCATCTTTTTATGCATTCCTCCTCTTCTGGGCAAGACGGCCCTAATTTAGAGGTCCCTGGATGAAGCTGGGCTACGAGTTCATTCAGGATACACCTGCCAGATACCAGATGTTCTACACCCAGTGTCCTCTAGTCCAATAAAGAACACAACCACCCACCAGTTGCACACGCCAGAAACAAGCTAGATGTCACCCTTGACTCCTCCATCTCATTTCCCTCCCTCCATGCACATTCCCATCAATCACCACAGCCTGATTTTATGAGTTTAATCTATTTCAAATTCTTTCCAGTCCCATGGCCCCATCCTGAGCTCAGACCATCACTATTTCTTACCTGAATTTCTGCATCTGTCTCTATCCTAACTGGCCTACCGACCTACCTCCAGTCTCGCCAGCTCAGATCCAGTCTGCACATTACAGCCAAAAAGATCTTCCAAAAATATCAATAACTTTCCTGCTTAAAACCCTTAGGTACCTCCACATTTACTAAGGATGAGGTCCAAACTCCTTTACCCAGTTCACTAGGCCTCCAAGCTCTGACCCTCAGCTAACCCTCCAGCCTCCTTCCTGTGTTGCCACTTCCCTCTTACTTTTCATGCTTCCCTTGTTCAAAACATCTTGTTCTTTCCCACCTTGAGGTGACAGCCCTTCCCTGACTTTTTATGCGGCTATGTACTACTCATTCTTCAGGTTTCCTTACTGTCTCCTCTTATGCCACTCTGTCTTTTCCTGCTATAACATTCATTGCACAGTATTATGCCTCCCTTATGTAATGTCTACTTTCTCTGTCACACTAGGAGCTCTGCAATAGTATCCTCAATCCCTAGCAAAATACCAGGTGCCAGGTAGGAGTACAGCAAGTAATTATTGAGTGAATGAAAGCTTTGAACATGACACAGACTCAGATGAGAATGCTGGGGCAAATGCAGCGATTTTTTCTCAACTGAGAAATGGGAATAGTGATACTCAGTTTTCCTCTGAAAGTTGCCAGAGATATATGTGGAAGCACTTGTAATTTTGATGTTCTCTCTATCAGATGTATGTATTATATATTATAGATAGCAGCATTATATTATTATATGTCATATATTATATATAATAGCAGTGTTATATTACTTCACTTGATCCTCACAATAACATTTTGAGGTAGGCAACTGTCATTTTCCCACTTTGCATATGAGGAAACTGAAGGAGGACAATGTAAAGCAATTTGCATAAGATTACTTAGCTAGTTGCCAGGGAACAGAGGCTTGTCACTGGGTCCCAAGCCCAGGCTCTCTCCACACATCACCACTGCCCCTCCCTTCATTGCCAAACTAAGAAGCAATGTTGTGACACATGCATGTTGGCATCCTGTGGATCATGCAGCTTGCAAATGTCACTGCTTACCATTTCTGAAGGGTTTTTTGGGGGTGGTGGTAATGACTTGTTGGTATGAAGTAATAACAACAGCTTTAGGGCAGAAAGGAGTGGGATCAGAAGCAATTGACCCTGGGACTGACTATATACTTCCCATCTCTTCCCTTTCTCCCACCCTGGAGGGGTTACCTTGACTGATAGCCCTTTTGCACCATGTAGTTGGACCTTTGCTGGCTCTGAGGTTCCCAGAAGCTGGACACTTTCTATTACCTCCATATTTCTGATACTGCCTGTCAGCAGATATTTCCTGAGCTCTTGCTAGGTGCTTTGTCACTCACTACCTGTGGAAGCCTTACCAAATGACTTAACCCCTCTGCGCCACAGTTTCCCCATTCTGCAAAATGGGAGCAATAATCACATGGCTGTTGTGCAGATTAAACAAAATAACAGAACAGCTGCCAGTGGGCCGTTGCTAGTAGAGACACCTGCCTCCAACACTCCACCTTGTGTCTGCTAGTTTTCACTGGAGTGCGTGGGAATGTCCGTTTGGTAACTGGGGGAGGATGGAGAGCTGAGGGGCCAGAAAAGAGAGTAAAGGACTACAAAGGCCACAGACCTCCCCACTGTGCCCTCCCAGGGACATGGAGAGGTGTGGGGCTCAGAGCCTGTTTGAACTGTTCAAGAATGACTTGTGAGTTTCTGGGCCCTTTGAGTTTGTATGACACAGTTAGCCCCAGTGATGAGAAGCTATTCCAAGCTCTTGGTGGGCAGGGGGCTTGGACCATGGAGAGACAGGAAGGAGGGGATGAGCAGAGCAGCCATTTTTCGCTGACCCCAGCTGTGAGGGTTCATATGAGGCTCCTTTTGGGGATCTCGCAGTAATAACTTTAGGGCACTCTAAGAATGTCAATGAAATCATCAAACAGGATATTAGCAACATAAAGGATGAAGGTGGTGCCTGGCACATAGTAGGAACTCAGTATGTGTTTACTTACCTAAGATGTGCAGTCTTCAGCATCAGGGCATAGAGCCCCGGTGATCTTGGTTCTCCTGGTAACGCCGCCTTTGCACAAAGCATGTTTGTTTCTCGCTGTGTCCAGTGCCCCAGGGAACACCCAGTGGAACTGCCCTTCGCAGGTCCCCCGTGTGTGGTTATGATGGTTCTTCTCTTTACAGATTAAATCATTTTTCCCTTTTCTGCTCAACAAAGGCAACAGCTCTTCGGTTTTTGATAAACGTTGCTTTCCTAGTAGCAGGTGGATTTGCCCCAGGCACTAAGAGCTGTGCTTTTAAAACATACACATGCCCAGCTGTTTGAATCTGCTACTTCTTATTTCTCTTATCTTCTGCCCTGGGGGCTGAGTTTTCTCTGCCTTAGCAGGCTGATAACTTGCGGAAGGATGAGAACAGTTTTAATTAATAGACTAATTAGTGATACATGCCTTTAATTGCTGATTATAGGAAAGCCATTCCCCACCCCCCAAGTGATTGATTTATTTATTGCTGCTGTGTTTCATTATAGCACAATAGTCAGCTTCTATTTATCTATTGGTTGGTTCAGTGGGACTTTTCCTCTCTTCCTTTTCCTCCTTCCCCTTGCTAATGGTCAGCACAGGCATTATGTGAGAACTCAGACCAGCTGACAAGGAGCTCTGCACAGAAATAAGTGTTGGGATTCTGATGCCGCTCCATCTTGAGAGCTCATAGCTAGAAAGGGAATAAGAGGTGTCCGAAAAAAGAAGACGAGACAATCCTACCCATATTGTTGGCTTATCTCTCCATGGCCCTCCTCTCTTGATTCCTCCCTGTTTGTATGCTGTAGTTCACACGCATGTCAGTTACATTCAAACACAGCCTGGTGTGGAGCTTGAAAGCATGCACCGAAACCGACTACCTAGGTCCAAACCTTGGCTCTCCCACTGGCTAGCTATGTGGTCTGAGCAAGTCACCTAACCTCACTTCGCCTCAGGTTCCTCATTGGCAGTGTGGAAATATAATTGTTCCTCCCTAAGATTGTTGTGAAGATTGAATGAAACAAGACCAGTAAAGCAGTTAGCACAGCACCTAGCATATAGTAAACCCTCAGTAACATTAAATCACTATTGCCCAACATTATTTAATTCACCTAATGCATAGGAGGAACTTGATAAATGTTAGTAGAATAGATGAATGATTATATCATCATTTTCAAGTAGATTGTGAGCCCTTGAAGTTCAAATAGGTAAATAAGGGAGGAAATTGCTCCCCAAATCATAAGAAGCTACCTTTAGTTGAGTGTTTATCCTGGGCTAGGCTCTGAGCTAACTGCTATTCTTTTATTTAGCCCTTCTATAATACCTTCTTGGATCATGTTTTACTTAAATAGCCCCAGTTCCTACACCAAATCTTTAGGGATGTCTGTCTTTTCTCCAGGATTTCCAAGGACTCTTGGGGGGTGGGCTGACATTTTCATGATCACTTTCCTTTATGAATTCCTATTCTGTCTGAATTCCAGCTCTTTTACCTGCCCCCTGATAATGCCACCCTCCCGTCCCATTAATGTCACTTATAGCAAGCTGAGCCCCTTCCTTTTGTCTTTCCTTCTATCCCTAAAGCCCCAAGAACATAAGGCCATCTTGTGCGGAAGAGGTTTACTGAAGATCCGAGGCTATAAAGGATAGTTACAGCATCACTTAGAGTAAGCGATAGCTGGAAATCACCCCACTGCACTGCGCCACCTCCCTTGTCCCAGTGCCCACTCTCCTGGCTGTCTACTACTCAGAGCCCTGCCTGTAGTCATTTTCCTTCCCGATCTTCTTCTCCTCCATCTTTCTGCTGTCCCCCACCTCTCCCTGAAAACAGTAGGTTGCTATTACTTTATAACACATAAAAATTTAGCTCTTTGGAGCCAATATCTCCATTCTGGGCTCTTTTCACTCCAGGGTCAGAGAAGGAGCTGAGGAGATGGATGAGTGTGAGGGTGCTCGGCTGCTTTTCTTAGCCACAAAAGTTTACCAAAGTGTTTTCCTCCACCAAGGAGCCAAGCACCTCTGAGATGAGTCCTGTCCCAGCCCCAAATGAAGAAATATGGTGGGTCATATTTTTACACAATTTTTTTCTTCCTGTTATGCTCGTGGTAATGCTATGATATAGATATTATCGTATTTCCACTTTTTATCCAGATGAGGAGACTGAGAATTGTAAAAGGTTTATTTTATTTTTTTAAATAACCTACTCATAGTCACATGGCTCATATCAGAGCTGGATTCTCAATACAGGCCTCTCTGATCCCAAAACTGGAGAGAATGACCACAATACCATGTGGTCACTTAATGCAGCTCAAGAGGGTCTTAGGTAGATTCCACTCACAGGGCAAAGCTTTCTCAGGAAATTTTTCTGTGGGGGAGGTGTTGTGGGTCATAGGAAGGTGAATTGATTGACTGAAGGCCAAAGTCATTAAAACAGAGTTAGAGCTAGAAACAGCCATGTACCTGTAGCTTCATGTAGGAGACCCTAGTAGTTGTGCTGTTAATCATGACTGAGTGATTACTCTGCTTGTCTCATTTGTCGGTGCTGCAGTTGCCAGTTTTTGTTGCCCTTTACTCAACCTTGGGTAGGGGTCTCTAGAAAAATAAAGCTGATTTCCTTTGGCGTGTAGCCTGCTGACTTCACATGTAAAACGTCACGTTGGTTGCCCACCCATGTTTAATTAAGAAGGCTGGCCTGGTAGCTGAGGGTCTTACAAAGAACTCAGTAAATAGCTGTGGAATAAATGAAAGAATGGCTCTTCACTCACTTTGTCAGTTTTCTCCCCAGAACCTAAGGCAAGAGGGGTGAGTTAGGCAGAACCAGATGAAGGCACATCCTTTCCAGCTGGGCAGATGGCTGAGATACCAATATTATCAGGGATGCAAGAACCTCCCTGGGAAGGGTGAGGTCACCAAAATGGAGGGGGAGGGGGCAGAATTTACCACAACGTAGCAGTGTGACCTTGGTTATCTCGTCTCTGAAATGGGGATTATGACCTCCTCACATGATTTTCCCCCAATTGAGTATGGTAATGGAAATATACCATAATAGCTTTTATTATTACTTCTTCAGTCTACTATAATCTGGTTTCTGCCCTCTCACACTCCACTGATTGCTTTCACCAAAGTTACCAACCAGCCCCTTTTAAAAAATTTATTAATTGACTTGAGAGACAGAGATCAATTTTTTGTCCATAATTATGCATTCGTTGGTTGCTTCCTATATGCACCCTGACCGAAGATCAAACCCACAACCTTGGTGTATTGCAATGATGCTCTAACCAACTGAGCTACCCAGTCAAGGCCTCACTCCTGTTTTGAAAATTCCTTTCCCCTACTACTTGGTAGCATTTTACAGTGTATGCCAGGCGTTCCTCCATGACATGGTCTCTTCACTGGTTTCTCGTGACCCCATTCTCAGTGTTTGCATATCTCCATGACTGTTCTAAGTCTCCACTGAGGCATCTTTATTACTTATCTGCTGCCGCATAACAAATTACTCCCAAATGCAGCAGCTTGAAACAGTATTGATAACCTCATGTAGTTTCTTACAGTCATGTATTTAGGAGCTGTTTACCTGGGTAGAGTGTCTCAGCTGGGTTATTTTGCTCTGAATAGCTCATGAGATTGTAGTCTTATTCATTCATTTACTTATGAAGGTCTCCATCCAAGCTCTTGCAAACTCTCTCATGTGGCTGTTGGCAGGAGGTTTCAGTTCTTCGCCACACGGAGCTCTCCACAGGACTTCTCAGGACATGTGACTGATAGCTTCCCCCAAAGTGAGTGATCCAAGAAAAATGAATGTATGCGGCCATGATGAAGGCCACAGTGTTTTTATAACCTAATCTTGGGAGTGATGTAGTATCACTTCTGCCCTTGTCACACAGACCAATGCTGCTACAATGTGGGAGAGGTTTATACAAGGCTGCCGATACAAGAGGGCAATAGTAGGGGCCATCCTGGAGGCTGTCACCATAGCATCCTTCTTTGTCGACTCTTAAAACTCAGTGTTCTCTAGGGTTCCATCCTCACATCTCCTTTCTTCTTATTTTCCACACATATTCTTGATACTACAGTGCTCTCCAGGACCTTCAATTACTATTACTAGATTCTAAAGACACCTAGTCCACATCTCCAGCACAGCTCCCTTTTAGAAACTTCAGCTTGTGCCTTGCCTATTGTATCCCAAAGGCACCTCAAGGCTCAGGCATGCCATTCTGAACTTGTCATCATCCACCTGATCCTGTTTCTCCTCCTGTGTTTCCATCTCTCGAATAATGGCACTGTCCACTCTGTTGTCAAGCAAGAGGCCAGAAGATCATTCTTCACTATCCTTTCTCCTTTCTCTCATATCCAATCAGTGTGGTAAGCTTCTTTGTTTTTTTTTTCCATTGTTTTCTCCATCTTTTTCTTTTGAAAACTTTCAAACCTATGGAAAGGTTAAAAGAAGAGTAAACCGATCCCCAATTGACTAGATGACTTCATGCAGATTCCCAGGTGCTGATTTTTTGATGTCACCTTTGCTTTTTCTCCTTTTTCCCTCTCTCCACATATGCGCTTCTTTCCTAATAAAATTGAGATGCTACTTGCTTTTTCACTCTCATTTTCTCATGGATGCACAATGTGTGTGTGTGTGTGTGTGTGTGTGTGTGTCGTTTGTATGCGAATACATTGTATTGTGGAGATTATGACACTTCATCCCTGAGTACTTCCACATGTATCTCCTAAGAATAAGGATCTCTCCCTATGTAACCACAATGCCATTATTATGCCTAAGGACCAAAGCCAATTGCTTATATCTTCCCCCGTGTCTCTGATTTAGCCCCTTTTCTTCAGGCCCCAAGCTTTCCTTTTCTCCCATAGTGTAGTCACTTTCCAGCTGGTTCCTCCTTCAGCTCAGGCTCCACCCCCTGCCACAGTGAACTTTCTAAAATGCATATCTGACTATGACACTTCCCTATGTCAGACTTTTCAGTGGGTCCACATTGCCGTTTATTACCTTTAAAAAGAACACACTTCACCTGGTCTATGAAGCTTTCTTCATCTAGACCCATCCATCTAGAGCAGCGCCGCTCCGTGGAAATATAATACAAGCTACAAATGTAACTTTAAATTTATAGTAACCTCATTGTTAAAAGTAGAAAAACCGGTGAAATTAATTTTTAAAATACATTTTATTAAATCCAATATATTTAAAATATTATCATAGCAACATAAACTAAATATAATAAAAAATATTGGTTACATTCTTTTTTCTAAGTCCTCAAGATCTGGTCTATACTTAACATGTATAGCACACATCAATCCAGATGCTAAATTTTCAGGAGTGAAAGTGAAATGTATTTTTACTGAATAACCAAGTTGTATTTAACAAAAAGTTTTTTATACTGTTGCCGTTTTGAAGTTCGCATTAATTAAAATTAAATCAAATGGAAAGTTCTGTTTCTCTTTCACACGAGTGGCATTTCAAATGCTCAGTAGGTAGTCACGTGTGACTCCGGGCCACTGAAGGAGGGCAATTCCAGAGCACTTCTCCAGGCGTGGTCCAGGGCCTCCCCAGGGCCCCTGAACATTTCCAGGGGGTCCATAAGGTCAAACCATCTTCATAATAACACAGAAATGGTATTTGCTTTTTTCACTGTCATTCTTTTACTAGAGGCCGCCTGACATGCAATATGACAACAAACTGAACACAGAAACATATAAGAGAATCAGCAGTTTTCTATCCTGCCAGATATTGAAGAGATTCGCCAAAATGTAAAACAATGCCACTCTTCTCCCTAATTGATTTTACTCTGGAAAAACTGTTCTTTAAACTAAAATACGTGTTATTTCTATACTCACATAATGAGATAATATTATTTTTAATGAATACTAGTTTTAATGAATAGTTTAAATTTTTCTTATTTTTAATTTCAGAGACACTAATTATTAATAGATATAACTTACAAAATCAAAAGCTCTCTGAAGTCTTCAATAACTTTTAATGGTGTAAGAAGGCTTTGAGAACAGCTGGTCTAATGCCTGCCTAACTCTCCAGCCTCATAGCTAATGATCCCTCCACCCCACACCCCTCATGTTTTTTTGTGTGAACTTCCAGTTTCAGACAAAATGAAGCAGATGCATTTCTCCCTCTTTCCCTGGCTAAGTACTTCTAAAAACCCTGGGCATCTTACATAAAACAATTATAAGAAGACCCTGAAAGGTAAAAAGAAGGTGGTTAGGGACCTCTGGACTCTAGGCATTACAGGTCGCCAGGGTGGCATCAGCAGACACCTAGTCGGGAGCCTCAACTTTCACTCCGGCCCAGAAATTATGAGACACCCACCCCCAACAGGTGTCGACTGCTGAATGGGGGAGCCTGGCCTTCTACCCAACCTGGTGGTAACCAGATGATGCTCCACCAGTGCAGTCTCAAAGCAACGCTGCTAAAACAGAAGACTGAAATAAGCTCCAGAGTCTCATAACATCAAACTCCAAATGTCCAAGATACCATTTAAAATCACTTGTTCTACCAAAACCAGAAAAAGTTCAACTCGAGTGAGAAAAGATAATTAACAGACACCAAACTTGAGATGACAGAGATTTTGAAATTGCCTGACAAGGTTTTTAAAACAGTTACCATAAAAATGCTTCCATGGGCAATTATAACAGGCTTGAAACAAAAGAACAAATAGAAAAATCTCAGCACAAAAATAGGAGGTATAAAGAAGAGTCATGTTTTCTGCTTGGACCTTAAACAAACCACTCACATTTCTGGAATGACTGCCCTCCCATTGCTGTTGGGCCAAGGCTCCTTTCTCTCCCTGGAGCACCCACCTCTATCGTCTTTTCCCTTTTAAATCCTGCTTGTCCCTAGGGTCAGCTGAGATGTCACCTCTTCTGGGAAGACTTCTATGGCTTACGTGCCTTTCCCACTTAAGAGTTCCTAAACCATAATACTTACACTCAGCGCTACTTGTTCTCTCACCTGTCCCTCCCACAGCCAGTGTAAAGTCTTGACTGAAGGGATTACACCTAATCCCAGGTACCTGGCTTATAATAAGCGCTCAAAAAATATTTGTTGAAAAAATGAATAAATCAATGAATAAATGGAAACTCTTCCATGGCTCTATCTTTCCTGTTGAATAAAATTAAAGCCATGGCCTGCCCTTAAATGCCCTACACAAACTGACACACATCTTTTTGGTACTCAGCTTCCCTTCACAATCTTTCTTCTTGGCCATACTGGAAACACATTGTTTTTTGAAAGTGTCTTACGCTTCCCATCTCAACGTATCATGTATGCTCTTCCAACAGCTTCAAATGTTCTCACCATTTTATCACCCAAATCTTATCCATTTTTGCAGCCCCACTCAGATGACCCAGCCCCAGATCTTCCCAGCTAGGAGTCCTGCCCTCCTCTGCATGTAAAGCACAGTTAGTCTTTTCTTGTGTTATTTCTCACTTTCCATCTTGCATCTGTTTTTGTTTTTTGTTTACATTAGTGCACTTGTAGTATTCAGGGTTCAGATAAACTATCTTATTGATTTTTGCCTCTGCCATCGAGCCTCCAGCATAGCCCCTTGTTACTCTCTGAATTTCAGTTTTTTATTCTGAGATAACAGTACCTCCTTCATAAGGTTTCTGTGAATATTCAATAAGATACACAATTTAAATTTTGGTATAGCATCCCAATTTTGGCACAGCAAGTACTCAATAAGTGTTAGCTACTATGATGATGATGATGATGATGATGATGATCTGGAAAAATAAATGGACTGAGCAAGTCCCTTTAAATTCTACCTTCAAAACAGATGTTAAATTCTGCATCATCTCACCACTTCCATTATTATCATTCTGCCCTCAGCCATAAACATTGCTCTTACTATTACCACTGTAGTCTACCTGCTAGCATTCCTTCCACTCTTGCCTCTCAACCTCTATTCTCCACTAAGCAATCAGTATGATGTTTTAAAACAATAAAGCAGATCATATTACTTCCCTGCGCAAAAATCTTCCAATGGTTTCCTGGTCTACTAGTAAAATCCAAACTCCTTACCAAGGCCCAAAGGTCTAATGAAACTGGCCTGCGTCATTCACACCCTCACACATTCTGACGCAGCTGCAATGGCCTTGTTGCTGCCTTCCTCAACTATGCTTTTTGCACTTGCCAGGCTTTGCATCACAGGTCTTCGAACTTGCTACTTCCTCACTTCATTTCAAGTGAGCTATGCTCTCAATTCCTACCTCCTTGAGAGTAACTACTATGTGTCAACTACCAATCATTACTCTCAAAATTTTTTATATTTTTTGTAGCTCTTAATACATATATATTTACTTAGAAAAATGTGTCGGTTCCTTGTCTTTCTCTTCCACTAGAATTGCGAGCTCCATGAGGATTTGTCCATTGCTCTGTCCCCCACCTCTAGAACAGTGCGTGACACACACTAGGTGTTCCCCGAGTCAGTCTTGCTGAATGGCTGAATGCTGGCTGTGAACTCTTCAGATGGGGACTTTAGAAACAGAAACAGCATTCCATTGCACACAATTGCTTACCTGCCCTGAGTCTTTGTGAAGAAGAATAGTGGGGTTGATCTACCTAAAGGGAATGGGATAGGGAAGACCCATTTATCCAGACTTAAACGATGTTCCTATTTATCTACTTAGATGGAAATATGGCAGGCGGTACTTTCCAGGTATGCATTCCCTAAAGAACTATGTAGTACTCCGGAGTTAATTGTATGGGGCTGGCTGCAGGCACAGCGCAGGTAGCTGAGCCTCCCAGCCACCCAGCATCTTCAGCTTCTCCTTTGTCCCAAGGCCTCGGGCCCTGCTAGGCTGGCCAGGCCTGGAAGGGTGCATGTTGAAGAAATGCCCCAGGAGTGAAGCCCCAAAAGTATCTGCCCTCACTAGCTTCATGACATCCAACTGGAGGAACCGGAAGGAAGCATGGAGTGAGATAATGAAGGGAGAGCTTTGGATTCAAGACACCAGAATTCCATGTGATCTGGGGAAGCCACATGCCCTCTATGGGCCTTATGTTGTCTTTACCTGTACTATAAGGAAGTTGAGTTGAATGTATATTTGAAGTCCTCTCCAGCAGTGATTTTCTGTAAGTGTGCTTCACGTATAAGATCAACTGGACTAGGCTGTTCAAGGGTGAGATGGCAGGGGATAGAAACTCAACGCGCAGGCAGCTGAGCGGAAGCTGAGTTGTAGGAGCCCAGCAGCGCCAGCAGGTGGAGCCATTGCTGCACCAGGATGCTTAGGTCAAAAGGGAAAGTTTGGAAAGCTGTGAGACCCTTCAGTGCAAGCAGTCTGGCCCTGGAAGAGAACTAGCCTTCACCCCACCCCACCCTTTAAATACACACAAACACACTCCTTCTTCCCAAACCTTGTACACTCTGACAAACTTGTGATAAAGCACCATTTAGGTGGCTGGGCCTGAGGCAGGAGGCCTTTCAAAGACTCAGTTGCCTTTTCTCCTCCTCTCGTATTTTCTGGGCGCCTGTACCTGTACCCACCCTTCACCCTGCCACCCCTAACGGGCCAGACCCTCATTTGGCCACTCTCATGTCAGGATGTGTGACTAGACAGATGAAGGCCAACCCGACTCCTCTTCAGATTACCACCTTTCCCTTCTCCAAGGCCCACTCAGCCATCACCTTCTGGGTAAGGCTCTAGATCTGCCCCCTCTTCTCCTGGGCAGGAACCTCTGGTTAGGGCAGTTGGAGAAAGCACGGGGGAAGGGGAGGTGGGGCAATGCTCAAGGGAAAGGTCTGGCTCTGGTCAGATAAGAATGGAAGGATCCTTTGTTTGGCCCCAACTGCCGCTGCCACTGTTGACACACTTGGGAGCGTTTCCTGAAGCTACTCAGTTGTGTCCGGCAGCTCAGCCTCCCCCACTTCCTATGGTCTGAGGTGGGGGTGGGATGTCTGGGCAAGGGAGGCGGTGTTGTGCCCACAGATTTCACAGTTAGGCTGCTGTCTCATGCTGATGATGGAGACCACCAGTCCTGGAGTCCTGCGCTGGCTGCCTACTCTCTAAAGCAGAAGCTCCCCACGGTTCCATTCCACTCCCAGCTAGGGGCGGGGGAGGGTGGGATAATAGAGGGTGCACAGGTGGGGCTCCTTCACTCTGTTTTGCATATTTTGCATACAGTCACCAAAACACACCTCTTCTCAGAAAGGTATTCACGAAGGGTATGGCTCCTTCGCCCTCAGCACACCGTTCCTCATCCTGAAGGCCCCTGCTGCATTTGGGTCTGCCTTTCTATGACTAGAGATGACCAGCTTCCCTGTGAACCTTCCAGGTCGCCCCCTAGAGAGGGGAGTCAGTGGTAGGCTTATCCCCAGGGGCAGCATCCTGGTGAGTACCTGTGTTCCCTGAGATGGTCCCAGCTCTTCCCTGGCTGGGCCCTCCCTGCTACACCACCGCACAGTCCAGTCAGATCTAAAGGAGACACAGACTGCTCTGGCATTCAGACACACCCAGCTGGGTCACAGCCACAGAAAAAAATGTGTTTCACTATCACTTTAATTACAGTATTTACACACCATTTTTTATTCAGAAAAAAAAATCCACCCAATCTTCCTATCTCTGGAAATTTCTATTTCCAACCGTCATTGAAATCAGGATCCCTGCTCACCCCTCTGGAAAAAAACAAACACGAGGACCTGGGTCACCCACAGAAGAGGTGGCTTGTGGTGAGGGTCCTTTGGAAGACCAGAGTCTGGGTTCAGGAAGCTGAATGTGTAAAGGGCAGTGTTACCTGCCTCTCCCCAAGGTGGAGAAAACCCCTCTACGGTGCAGTGCAGGGCCCCAGGAACGGCCTTGGGGGTGGGGGGATGTGCAGTGGCAAAGGGTAGAAGGGAAGGGATGGCACCTCCAGCGGGGAGGCCACCTGTGGCCAGATGCAGGGAGGGCTCCCTTCCCAGATATTGCCCAGCTTTGTCCCACCCAGCTGAGTCACAATTCGGTATCAGCCACCATGTGTTGTCTCGCTGAATGGCCGTTTCTGGATGTGGCCTGGCCGGTCCCGTTCTCCTGAGCCCCTCGGTTGACACTGGCCTTTCCCTGAGCCTCAGGGGAGGCCCCAGGGCCTGAGCTATAGCCCTGGCCTCCACCGTTCTCCGTGTAATAAGGGTCTTCGCCCTAGATGGTGTATAAATAAAGGAGCATTATCTGGTAGGCAGGGGAGTGAGACACTGGTGGGGGAAGACAGGGAGGAGGGGGGATGTGGCTGCATGTGCAGACAGACTCCTTCTTTCCGAAGAGCAGTCAGGGTTCCAGCTCCTAGGGAGAAAGGACAGAGGAGAGGCACCACACCATGCCACCGCAGCTGAACAGCCAGCTTCCGTCAGAAACCAGGCAGTACCAGGGTGTATAACCTCCCCAGGCCAGAGACCATGAGTCAAGCCCCAGCCTCACCCTCCCTCATCCAGAACACTTCAAACATGTGTTTTTCCTCCACATGCCCCCTCGTGAGCCCACTGGTGCCCGTGGCCATTTAATGTTTGCAAATAAGTGGCTGCTTCAGCAGCCTGTTCTGGTTGTACCCAGATAAACTATCCCAGTGAAAATAATAACTCTATGACACGAACTATCTGTTACCACAGTGAGGTGGGCCAGTCCCAGTTAGTGTCCCCTCCCCAATCTGCTATACAATGTGGGGCAAAGCAGGTTGACATTTGCGAGTACGTGAAACACGGAGTTTGTTTTTGTATTATTACGTGTTAATTATTGTATTATTTTCCATACAAACAACTGTAAGCCTACTTTTGCCCCGCCCTGTATATCATTTTGACTCGTCCAAGGACTTGGTGCATGCACACAGGCATATCTCTATGTAAAGGCACCAAACAGCCTTTTCTGGGATTTCTCCTCCCCTAACGTGACATTCCTGGACCTCCCCAGAAAACCACTCTCTTCCTTATTTCCTTTGGCCTGAGCCCCAGAACTAACCAGCCTTTCTCCTGTGGGGCTCCAACTGCGGCGGTTCATCAGGAAATAGCCAGTAGTACCCAAGACAGCCAGCAGGATCCCCGAGGTGACCAGAGCAATCAGGGTCTTGCGGGAGTGACTCTGGTGGTTCTCAATATTTTCTTCAGTGAAGCCTTGGATCCCCAGCTTGAAGAGAAGACACAGAAAAGACAACCTAGTCACTCGTAGAATGTGGGTTCTAGAAAGGAATCGAACACACACCAGACCTCTGGGTACGACCAAACAATGAATAAACACAATTGACCTCAGAGATTTTCTAAAACAGGATTTAAGACTGACATCTCTTAATTAAGCTGCACTGTAAAATTTGGGTTCAAGCATAGAAAGGTAAAGATTGTTGGAGAAGGATGGAGAGGAAGGATGGGCAGGTCTGGAGAAGGTCATTATTTTCTCCCCTACTCCAGTGAGTACCCCTGACCCCTCATCTTAGAGAACTTACCTTACTCAGGTCAGACAGGTGATTTTTCAGAAGTTGGAACTTGCTGGAAAGTTCTAGAATTAGAAAAGGGGGTGCTGAATCTAGAAGCTGAATGAGCTCATCCTGCTCTATCCTCCTAAGCTGTTTCAGAAGATGCTCCTGTGGCCAAATGGTTCGTCTCAGGAGGGCCTCTCCCAAAGTCAGCCCAGCCCTGCTCCCCAGCACTCTCTGAGCTAAGATGACTGATTTCCACCCAGCATCCTCTACCCTCAGCCCTACTCCCTTCCTAGCCCTTGAGACAGATGTGCCCCTTACCTGTTTTGTTGGCCAAGACCAGCAGCAGGCAGTGAGGCCTCACCTCAGACTGCGCAAGGAGCAAGGAGCATACCCTGGCCCCAGCCTCAGCCTGATCCTTCCTACACAGGACTTGGATTAGTTCCTCTCCATTTTCCTTCTTAAAGTCCTCCTGGGAAGATAGAGAAAAATGATAAGCAAGAGATAAAAAACGACAAACAAGAGATGCATCTAGAGTCTCGAAAATGATTCTGGTTAAATCTTCCACGAGGAGGTTTCTTTTTTCTAAAATAGAAAAAAGAAAAACAAATACTGTGAACTATATGTATGCAAGCACACAATAAGAAAAAATGCTTAAAAATTTCTCCGTACTAAAATATATATCCATTAGTGTCTTAGGTGTAAGATGCCAGAGAACAAATTTATGAAATACTATACAATCTTATCTAAGGATTGTCCATGCCCACATATACTATTCAATTTAAATTCAAAAGAGTTTACCAATAACAAAAAAGTATTACTAGTGCAATGCTGAGGAGAAAATGCTTTGTTTCTAGGTTACGACAGCCCCAAATGTTAGGAGAAAAGCAAAGAGGTGAGGAGTGGAGACCAAATTCATGACTGTACACTCCACAGGATCCTGGGTCCCTTCCCTCTTACTTTCCAAAGGGTTTCACAAAGATCACAGTTCAGACAGAAATGTTTTTTTTTTTTTTCATAGTCTTCCATCCCCTTTTCCCATTAAAAGCACTGAACCCATTCTTTGGGGGTTCATAGATCTTCCTCCAGGTTCCTAACTGGCCTATACTCAGGAACTGGGTCCTGCTTGGGAACTCAGACACAGAAGACAAACTCTAGTAACTCTTCAACACTGAGTTCCAGGAGAGGGCACTGGCTGTGCCCTTCCAGCACCCTGTTCTTGAACCCTGCAGGATTTATTCCAGCAGCCTCCAATCAGAGTGGCCTCCCCTGCACAGGCAAGGAACAGAAACTGACTCTCCCCTCTGTCCGGATGGCAGATGGTTGAGGAGGAAATGCCTGAACAGCTCTGACAACTTTCCTGTTGGGGGAAAACTGCTGGGGCATGTGAGGGCCATCAGAGCTGAGCCTACGTGGAGGAGAAAGCTTCCTGTTTGCAGGCAGGACTGCTTCTGTGGCAAGGCCAAAGGGCCCTCCCGGCTTGGAAAGCAGCCTGGGTATTTTCCTACCGCTGTGGCCCAAGGCAGGAAAACCCAGGCTCCTTTGCTCTTGCACACAGCAAGGTCAAGATTGGCCTCAGGCCCCAGGTTTCTTCCACCAGCTGGAATTGTAGGGAGCTGAGTGAAACTCACTGGGCTTGGATAAGGCCACGAGAGCAGGGCTAGCTAACCTCCAAGTCAGAGAGGTGAGTTCAACGGTAGTCTTGGAAGGCCGCCAGGAGCTGAGGTCTCAGAGAAATGAATTCTCAGGCCACTGCTGCTTCACCCCTCAGGAAATGGATTAATTCTGCAGGTGTCCCTTATTAAGTCCTTGGATAGAGGCTCTGCTTCTGGAAAAATCTGGCTTTTTAAAGCAGCATTTGCTAGAGGTATCTGGACTCCATACTGGATACAGTCGGCACCCTCCTTCCTCTCCGGGCCTATTTCCCTTCTGAGAGCTGTACATGGCTTTCGCCTGAGCACTAGCCCACCCTGGCTCATGCCTTCTGAGTGACAAGGAGGGAAGTCCCGCCTGGATGACTAGGCTTCTGACATGTCTCTGATTGGAATATGTCTCCTTCCTGAGAGAGGCAGAGGAGCAGGGCTCCTGTACATCAAAACAAGACGGACAAAATGGCACCTTCTTCAATCCGCTGAGTCCTAAGAAGCTGCACCTCAATCAGAGTCAGCTGTTCTGTGGTTTGTCAAGCCCTGAGTATAAGACACTGTGTGAAAACCTCTGTGTGTATCTCATGGGTGTGTGTGTGTGTGTGTGTGTGTGTGTGTGTGCTGACATGAATTCTACATGTCCAAGCTCTCAGTTTGTGTGCACGGCAATGAAAGTAAACAAAGTTTACTATGTCTCAGGTACTGTGTTACGTGTTTTACACATATTAATTAATTTACATCTCCCATAACCCTATGAGTGGGTACTATCATCCTCCCCATTTTATAGATGAAGAAGCTGAGGCACAAAGAGACCAAAAGGTCACAGAGCTAGTTTACCAAAGAAAGGTATAACTAAGATGCTATGACATTGCCCTGACCAGGGTAGCTTGGTGGGTTGGGCATCATCCTGCAAAGCAAAAGGTCACCAATTCAATTCCCAGTCAGGGCACATGCTTGGGTTGCGGGTTTGGTCCCCCATTGGGGCACACAGGGGAGGCAATCGATCAATATTTCTCTCCCTTTATTTCTTTCTGCCTCCCCCTCCCTCTAAACACAAAACAAGATGCTATGACATTCAAAGGAGGGGGAGCACACAGCTGGTTTGGGGTTATCAGAAGCATCTCGATATAGGCCTTGAAGAAAGTGTACAGGAGAAACCAGTGGGGAGAGCCTTTGATTGGAGACACCACCGTGAGGAAGCTCGGGGGCATGAGAGCCTGCAACTGTCGCAACCCCACCCCGCCATCCCCACCCCCCGCCGCAGGAGAATGGAGAACACTGCCTTCTCCCTTGGATTCCCATCCCTCAAGGATCCGCTCAAATCCCACCTCTTCCATGAAGCTGGTCCTACCCGCCACCCCTACCGTCAGAATGGACATCAACTTTTGCTCTGCTCTTTACTAGATTCTTTGTATGTCATGCAGCTTGTCTGAGTATCAGGTTCCTTAAAACACTGAAGACTGAGCTGTTGAGGTGAGTAAGGAGGTGTTGTGTGAAGAGTGCCCAACAAGGTGTTTGAAACCCCACGGGTGCTGGAAAAAATGGCACTAAAATAGTAATTATTACTATTAATAATAGTAATCAATACCTTATATGCTATAACATCAGGAATCCACATGTTGATGTTCAATCCTATTCTGCCTTACTGTTATTGCCATTTCTCTCTAACTACACTGTAAGACTCTTTAATGTTGATAGCAGGTGCATATTACATAATTTGGAACCCAGACTCAACTAAGCATAGCACCAAATAAACAAAAGAACTCAGTGCATTGTTGTTCAACCCAACAGCCCAACTGGTTTGGCCTTCACATGGAATCCCTCTGCTCCTTGCTTAGTTCTTGGACTAAATTCAAGGGAATAATAGCGGCCAGCCTCCCACTCTGGATTCCAGCAGCATCAGTGAATTGTGTTTGGGCCTGGGGAGGAGCAGGTGGATCCTGAACAAAGCACAATGCTTCTCCGGATGCTTGAAATAAACATCCTCCCCCAAGAGAGGTTGTGGGCAGACATCATGGGAGAGTGGGCAGGAAGAAGCCACAGCATTGCTATTTTGCTCATGAGAATCAGGCTTGTGAGCCCCTAACTGTACCTGCTCACACAAGTTACTTTGCAAAAATAATAACCACAATAATAAAACCATCCAACCTTTCTAGAGTAGCACCTTCCAACTTTGCAAAGACTCTTAACATGTTGAAGAAGCATGTTAAGCATTAAAATGGGGAGAGAAGGACAGGTATTTTTCTACATGATCTTTAAGATATTTCCCAATGCTGAATCTCTCAATCTCTCTCTCTCTTCCCTCCTCCTTCCCTCTCTCTTTTTAAACAACTTTATCTACTTTGGTGTGAGTTTGACAACATAGGTAAACTTCTATGGTCAAAGTGGTTCTAACCTAATTAAAGGACCTGCTAAAAGTCCCATAACAAGTGGGTGAGAAGTTAGGCTGTCTCCAGACTTCAGGCTCTTTCCAAGACACATGCTGTCTTCATCAGTCCTCCATCTGTAAGCTATTTTTTCTGCATGAAAACTGACATTTAGTGTTTGGGCATAGGGCAAGGAAGGCGTGGGCTGGGGGCTAGGATGTGGAGGCTGGAGGCAGTCTGCCTCAGATGAAGTCAATGTGACAGAATAAGGGTGATGTGAGCTGGCCAAATAAATAAAAACCTCTTCATATAAACAGATGTGACTAAAGAAAGGTAGTTCTAAAAACCATATAGGTGGGTAAAGGACTTAAATGGATATTTCTCCAATAAGGTATACAAATGGCCAATGAACACATGAAAAGATGTTCAACATCCTTAATCATTAAGAAATGCCAACCAAAACTGCAATCAGATACCACTTCATGCCCATTAGGATAGCTACTAAAAAAAAAAAAAAAAAAAAAAAAAAAATCCCAGAAAATAACAAGTGTTTGAAGAAATGGGAACCCTTTTGCACTGTTGATGGGAATGTAAAATGGTGAAGCTATTAAAGAAAATACAATTATCATATGACCGAGCAATTCCACTTCTGGGTATATAACCAAAAGAAATGAAATCAGAGCATTGAAGAGATATGTATGAACTCATGTTCATAACAGCATTATTCAAGATAGCCAAAATGTGGAAGCAACCCAAGTGTCCATCAGTGGATGAATGGGTAAAGAAAATTTAGTATATACATGCAATGGAAAATTATTCAGTCTTAAAAAGGAAGGAAATTCTTACACATGTTACAACACAGATGAAACTTGAGGGCATTACGCTAACCGGTATAAGCTAGTAATAAAAGATAGATACTGTATGATTCCACACATGTGACATGCCTAGAGTAATCAAATTCATAGCAACAGAAAGTAGAATAGTGGTTGCCAGGGGCTAGGAGGAGGGGAGAATGGGGAATTGTTTAATGGGTGTAGAGTTTTAGTTTTCAAAGATCGAAAGAGTTCTGAAGACTGGCTTTCAACAATGTGAATCTACTTAACACTACTGAACTATACATTTAAAAATGGTTAAGTATATGTATTTTACTGCCATTAAAATTTTTTTCAGTGGATGCCTTCAGACAAATGGGTATGCCATAAGAGAATAAAGTAATCTCACAATTTGGAACAATTTGAGAAACCACAGCCACAAAAACTTAATTAACCTGATGTGGCAGCAGAGAAAATCAAAGTCAGAATTGGAGTGACGTGTTTTGCTCATGAGGGTTCTGAGACAGGGAACCAGGTGCCTGAGAAGACTGTGGGATTGCCTACCTCTCTCTAGATGATATAGGTGATATCTTCCTAGAGATGGAGGATGGGGAGCAAGTGAAGAGTAGCTGGGATACAAATGCCTACAGAATGCATGTAGGGGAGACAGGTCTAAAGAGTCCACATAGCGAGAGCTAACATGTTGGATACTCAGTGTACCAGTGCAGAATGAGTGCCTGGTTAGCTGAGAACAACACATGAGTATTTCCCTTCTGGGAATATAGATGCATGCCAACATTACATAAGTGCTCCAGACATGATGTTAGGGGAATCCAAACCCTCATGCTTCTCATTAGGCTGTGAGTAGGGCCTAAGTTTCCCACGGTTAGAACCAGTACCTTAACGCCTTCTGACACCAAAAGTACAAATGCAACCTAAAGAAAATTAACACTGCACGACTCAGCCATTGGAGCAGACCGATCATCAGACAATCACATAGGACTCAAGAAAAGGGAACCTGGGACACAATCAAGAGCTATGGCCAAAAAGTCTGGACCAAGGATGGCTGACTGAGGAAGAATGACCTTGCAGAGTCATAGGAGGCAATGCTGCTTGGGGTCTGGGGAAGAGGGGACCTCAAGAAGAAAAGGGGATCCATAGCAGTGGAACGATCAGGGAAATAATAGCACTACACAGGTGCTACCATAGAGTTGATTCATTGCAGGCAGAGCAGAAGTCTTCTTTATATTAGGGGAGCTGCTCTCTTCCTACATTGACACTCCCAATGTAGATCTCCCAAATCTCCCCTGAGTCTCAGAGGAGAGTGCAGATCTTCTCAGCTGTGCCACAAAATAGATTAGACAGTAAAGGCCACAGGGTGAAAGAGGCCAATAGCAACGTAAGAGGAGTTATTTCTGGAGTAGCAGTAAGTTTCTGGCACTTGTCTTGTATGATGATCCTGGTTAAATGTGAACTTTGAAGAGCAATGGCCAGACACCTAGAAGGTTATGCAACTAGCTCTAAATCTTTGGTACAAAGAATGAGCATTCTGGCAGAGACCCATGTAATACATAGGAAAATAAGTGTTCAACCAAGATGATAGGGAAAAAAGAGAGACAGAGATTTTTTTCCCTTTAGCTATAATTAGCAAAGTGTTTGGCATTTTAAAAAAATGGGTAGGGTTGAAAGTCCACATCAGAAATGCATGGGATATTACTTGTGCATCTTATATTCACATCTAAGTTAACTATTTTGCAAATTGCACGTATTTGTTCCATTGTGTGAACTTATGTCTTCATAACTTCTTTTGTCTTTTAAAGTCCTAAGTTAAATAATTCTCTTAGGAATAATTTTAAAAGATCTGTGAGTCAGAGTCCCTCAGCTGATAATCACAGGGATATCAGTAGTCAGAATGGACAAAATAAGTGACTTAGTGCCCTCTACAGAACAGTTTTTCCTAGCCCTTTTCCAGTCTACGTATGTTACTCATCACATATATGGCTCTCTTAAACGAATTCTCAACTTGTAGGAAAATGTCTTTTGTGTGAGTAAATACCATTCTCCCTGCCATTCCATCCTTCATTCAGAGTCTTATTACTGTCAGGAAACTGGATGTACTGAAACAAAGCAAGGAGATCTGTCATCATCATTAAAAATTAACACCATGCTGGACGGTCTTCCCAATGCAATAAGACATGAAACTCAAACAAGAGGCATAACTACCAAAAAGAAGGAGAAAGGCAACATCTTGTGGCAGATAACATAATAACGTACCTTAAAAACAGAGAAGAATTAACTAAAAAGCTCCTGGAATTAATAAGCAAGTAAAACAAAATGACTAACCCCAAGATAAATATTCAAAACTCAGGTTTTTAATATACCATCAATAATCAATTGGAATACATGATGAAAAGTATATATTATAAATAACCTTAAGAAATCTATAAAACTGATAAAGGATTTTAAAAACGAAAAATCAATATGCTGAATGATACAAAGGAAGACCAGAAAACAATGAAGGAATTTTAGATCAGTTTCAATTAAAATTTTAATATTTTTTATCTTGACAAGATGTTCCTAAAGATTTTCTAAAAGAATAGATAAAAAATACTTTTCATTTTTTATAGTGTAATGAGCAAAGACCTGCCTGGCTAGATATTAAAAGTATTGTAATGTAAAAGTACAGTAATTTTTAAAAATATAAAATGGGCTTAGTATTTTGGGTTTCTTTGGATACATTTCCAGAAATGGAATCACTGGGTCATAAGGCAGGTCCATTTTAAATTTTTTGAGGTATCTCCATACTGCTTTCCACAGTGGCTGCACCAGTCTGCATTCCCACCAACAGTGCAAAAGTGTTGCATTTAAGCACCCCTATCTTCATCGCAGCATTATCTACAATTGCCAAAATGAGGAATCAGCCCAAGTGTCCATCAGTAGATGAGTGGATAAAACAACTACAGGACATTTACACAATGGAATGCTACTGGGCAGCAAGAAAGAAGAAAATTTTACCCTTTGCAACAACACGGATGGACCTCGAGAATTATGCTAAGTGAAATAAGCCAGTCAGAGAAAGACGAATACCATATGATTTCACCCCTATGTGGAATCTAATGAACACACTGAAGTACCAAGCAAAATAGAGACAGACTCATCTCATAGGGAACAGGCTGACAGTTCAGGGGGACATGGCTAGGGGGTGGCAGGATTGAGCAAAAAGGAAAAAGGACTCATGGACATGGACCACAGTGTGGGGATTGATGGGGGTGGGGCACATAGGGGAATAAATGGTAATGGGAAAAAAACACAATAAAAACAAATTAAAAACAAAATCTTTAAATATTTTTAAAATAGGCAAAAAAAGACGAACAAATAAACTATGTCAAGAATATGTCCTGTGAGCCCTGGCTGGTGTAGCTCAGTGGATTGAGCGCGGGCCTGCGAACCAGAGGATCGCGGTTCGATTCCCAGTCAGGGCACATGCCTGGGTTGCAGGCCAGTTCCCGGCAGGGGAGACACGAGAGGCAACCGTACATTGATATTTCTCTCCCTCTCCCTCTCTCCTACCCTTCCCCTCTAAAAGATAGATAAATAAATAAAAAAAAAAAGAGAATATGTCCTGTGAGATATCAGAACAATATAAGCTAAAAGAAGCATCCTGTCAACACAGAAAGAAATAATGTTCGGAAAAATGGTTATGTGGAACATAGAGCTTTACAGAGAAAAAATTCTATAAGGACTGAAGTTATATGTAAATAAATATAATAAAGGAATTAATATTTTAGGTGACTTTTATATTTCATGAAGGACTTTCTTAACATAAAAACAAACTGAAATATGACTATGTATATTAAATGTATTACAGAGGAGATAAAGTGACTACTAAATTTAAATAAAATTGTCTTTGCCTTCTTTGTCCACCAGATGGGGCCTCTGACTCCCTAAACCCAAAGCTGGGTGTTTTAAGTAGCTTGACCCTGCCAAGCTCCCCTGACCCCAACAAAATCTTACAGTCGGAAATGGCTTAAGGAGGTTGCAAAGGGGATTGTGGGAGGAGAGGGACAGAGAAGGAATGGGAGTGGGGTGGGGGAAGTTTGACTTACACAGCTGAAACTCTTATTCAGTTTCAGGCAGATAGCTTGGGTCAATTTCACTTCTTTGACTCCAGAACATTTGATTTCTCCCTGTATTAAAACACAAGCAAAATAAGTAAGCCAGCATTTCTGGCTCTCATTTGTTCCCCACTTCTTTTCCAGTTTGATTTCTGTGAAGTTCTTTCTCAAGAAATTTTAGAGAAAAGGAAATTTTTGATTTGTTAGGGGACTAGCGCTTTATAATAGCCATACTCTCTTACTCCACTTTACCTCCCATCCCCAGCAGAGAATTAAAATCTTTGTTACTAGCCTGGGCTTGCAAGCAAGTAGCTATTTGTAGACTTGGTAAACATTGGCTTGGGTGGTTCAGAGATGGTAGAGGACAGGAGCTTATCCCGCTGGGGCCGCTTTTCCTCCAGTGAATTATTTACTTGCAGTACTGCCATACATATAGGCAAACAGATAATGGGGTGGCTGGACAGATCCAGGTGACCTACATTTTCCTCCTGGCCCCTAGGACTCTACAGATTCCTTTTCTGGCTCCTTTAAAAAACAAACCAGGCAGGCTCTAAATGCCTGCTCCCAGGTTCCACTGGAGCTCACTGTCCCTGGTTTACTCAGCTCCTCTCTGCCTCTACATGCCTGGCATAACCACCAGACCCTCTCCCACAGAGGAAATGGTATTTGTCCTAAACATTTTGGGAAAAACAGCCCCATTAAATGGAAGATGGTTTCCAAATATGGCCAAAGGGGAATGGTACCCTGGTCAAAGCTCAGATCAGGAGGTACTAGAAAAAAATCACTGAGTATTGGATGGATCTCAGAGAATTCCCTTTGTTCTCCACTCCCTAGAAATGCAATTTCTATGACATAGGTAAGCCTTACTACCTTACTCCATCCCTCGGTTCCCCTTTCTACCCCTTCCAGCAATATTTAAGCTGTATGTTTTTCATGCTAATTCTTAACTACTCAAACCTCATTAATTGGGATAAGGAGAAGTTGTAAGGGAACTGAGAGCTTATATACATATGAAGTGAAAGGGCAATCTGCCATTTTTGGCCTAATTCACCCACCTTGATGGTACTTGGGGTAGGAGAAAATGATGTGTAAGATTTAGTGGGAAATGTCACAGGACTGGTGCTACTGTACAGGGGGTCTGAAATATTTCCAGGTGACGTGCTGGGCTCCAAGGTCATTGCTGAAGTCGAAAGGTTGGCTGGGGTGGAAGACACTGTGATGACTAAAGAGGTCTGTGTCTGGACAGAGGAGTTCATGGTTCCAAGAACTGGGGTGGTCTCAGAGGTAGATGTGAAGTTGACTGTAGTCTCTGAAAAAGACCAGAACACCAGTGTGCATTTGGGCACATTTGCATAAACACACATGCACACATACCTCAGCTCACTGTCTGGACTGAAGACTTTAGAGATGCTGACATAGGCATGGACTTCAACCCGGAAAAGGGAATCTGGAGGTTTAAGAGTTACTTTATGTCCTAAACCTTCCCAAACTCATTTCAAGCCAGCTGTTGGAACCATAACCTTCATCTAGAATGTACTAGAGATACCCTCAGGATTCTGAAACTGAACTGGATGCTGGTCCACCCTAGAGAAGTCAAAGAGCCTCAGTTTGAATCCGTACATACCTTCACTTAGAAGAGATCAGAGATCTAGGGAGTTCTCATCTAATCCTTATTTTATCATTAAGCTGAACTCGTTACTGATGAGGATCAGCTGCCAAGGCATTGGCCTGAGAAAACTGTCTCTGTAGGAAGAATTATCTAGAACTTACTTCAAGGAACCCTAAACATGATGCCCAAGCCATTATTACAAGGGACTTTCATGTTTCCATCTATGGGGTCAGGCAGGGGCAAGAAGGGTGGTCTGAAAATGTCCTAATGCTTCACCCAGGCACCAGCAGCATACTCTGGGGGCCCAAGACAAACACTTTTTACCTGAGATGGCTGCTGTGGTCCCCCCACTGTCCTGAGAGACAGTGTATAAGGTGGTATCTTCAAAAGTACTTGGTGTTACAGTTTCCTGGTTGTTCCTGGACACAGTTGTAGGAACAACTGACAATATTTTTGAAGTAGGTGACTCTGTGGCAATAGTTGTCAAGTTATCTGTATTTGTGAATCCAGAGGCTGTGGGGAAACAAGGAGGAAAAGTCAGACCCTACATTGTCCTGGAGCTTCATGACATTACCTGATTCAATTTCTTGACTTCAAGTAGAATCCATCTAGAAGATCTCGCGCTCACTTTGGCAGCACATATATATATATAAATTGGAATGACAGAGATTAGCACAGCCCCTGCACGAGGATGACATGCAACTTCATGAAGGCTCAGAACATCTCCTGCCTCCCCTGGCAAGGCGACAGCAACAAGAACATCCTCCTGGACAGCGACCACAATAACTTCCCACTACTAGATTTTTCTTAAGGAAATGGGTAAGGAAAAGCTTGTATGCACCAAGTGTCTGGGGTGGCATTATCTAAAGGAGGATCATCTACAGGAGGGAGAAGTTGCAAGCAACTAAATGAATTGCAGTAGGATAAATGGCATATGCATCTAAGATGCCATAATCATTACAAATAAAAAATTATGGAAAAACTATAGCAGCCTAAGTATATGAGCCTTTGTTCACAACATGTTAAGTAAAATATTAAAATATCAAATTATACCTGAAACAACATTGCAAAGATCTAAAATGTATTTCTTTTTCCTTTTTAATATATCCTCCCTTTTTGTCACTCTCCATCCACCATGTTAATTCTTGGAATAGGTTCACATGAGGTTCACACTAGGTTCACACCATTCTGTTGGCAATCCCCTTAAAAATCCTCCATTCTTCCCAGGTTTCCCAATTCCCAAACTCCTCTCGTTCTTTGTTGCCTGGCCTTTAAACCTATTCTGCTTTCCTCTGGCTGAAGAACTGCAGCAAGCAACCCCTTTCAGGAAGCTCTGCCCTAGAAATCCAGCAGATCAACTAGAGAACATCAGGCCTGATTTCTCATCAGATGTATTGAGAGGATAAAGAGCTAAATTTTGGCTCTGCCAGTAACTCTGCAATTCTCTGGGTGTGTGTGTGTGTGTGTGTGTGTGTCCATTTATGAATATCTAAAATGAGGGGTTTTGCTTATATAGATTCTTGGGAGAATCAATGAGATAAATGTTACGTTGCTATAATATAGGTGTTCCTGGATCTAGTTGCTCTTCGCAGATCTTCATGAGGGTCCTTGACCTTCCATGTCTCCTGGGGTACCCAGCAGCACCATCCTTAGACCCAGGGAGGAGAACTTTTCTGCCTGGACCCTGATCTTTATAGCCCACACTCTGTGCCTCCTCCCACTCACCCTTTCCCCAAACCATGAGGGGTCCATGGAGCCAACAGGGAGGTACCCTCTCTTTCATACCATGTGCTGGGGATCAGAAGGCCTGGCACGTCTTGCTCACTTGAGGGCCAGCATGGGCCTTTTCCCTCAGCCTGTCCTTCCAAAGGTGAACTGTAATACCGGAGCATACACCTCCAAGGATCAAGAGCAGCCAAGCGGTGTCTCTTTGCAGGGAGAAGGGTTAGAGCATAAGAGTGTGGGTGGGGTGTCCCTGACATGCATGCAGGATCCCGTACAGTGCAGGCCAGAGTCATGGTTAAGAAGAAGAAAAGAGGGGTGGGTGGGGGCCAAGGGCTATCTCTTCCTGCTCAGCCATATTGTGGCACTGAATTCCAGGGCTGCGAGAGTCTCCAGTTCAAACCTGGCCTTTCAGGTGGCCGTGAAGATATGTTTTTCAAGGTCTGAGAATAGAAGATATTTTATCTATCAGTTAATGGGCCTGATTTATAATCTTGAAGTATTTAGACATATAGTATGTGGGCCTCCACTGTTCTCTTGCCTTGAATCCTATAAATGTTAGAGGTGGACTTGGTATCCACAGCTCACACTCAGCAGTACCAGCCTCAAGAAAAAGCTCTTGAGGATCCCTAAAGCTTGCCTCTAAGTTTTCCTGACTGAGAGCGAGGTGTTTCTTTTTCAGAGGTTTCCAGGTAAAAAGCAATGTAAAATGACACCTACCCTTTCCCTCAGTAACAAGAGGGGAGTGAGTCTTCAGTTTCAAAGCAGTTAACCTGGACCAAGAATGTCTGCGGTAGGAGGTAACAAGTCTCACTGCCCCATATATGCCCCCCAACCTGCTGCAAGATTGACATTACGGGTGAGGACAACAATCGATGCTAGTATTACGTGGCAGGTGAGCAGGAGGACAAGTCATATTGCTATCTCCACGTTAGAAACGAGAGCTTGAATCACCAGGGTTTGTGCAGAAAGGGAAGACCATAGTTCACATGGGGGAGGGGCACCAGGGCCACAGAGGCTTAGCTGACTCTTAAGTAGAGGGTCAGGGAGGCTAAACTGCTAAGGACCAGTATGCATCCTCCACACACTGGAGACAAAAGGAAGCACTCTTGTCTGCCTTAAGCAGGGGGTAAATTTAACAAAATAAGATAGATGGGGAAGTACATTCTGTTTTCTGCCCTTAAATAGGGCCCTCTCAATAATCTGACCTGAAGGTTTGGATTCTCTGTAGGGGGCAGGTGGTAGGAACTGAACTGAAGGGTCATCCTCTCAAGGTACCATTCCAAAGCACGACTGAAACTCCCTCTTGACATCACCCTTCCTGCCCACCCTTTCTTCTTCCCCTTAATACATCAATTCCTGGGAATCCCATCTGGCCCAGCCTGGCCCAGCCCTTTTCTCTTCCCAGAGGAAGCCGGGCCTTGCTGACATGATGTCATGCTTTTGATCCCCCTCCCCCAGGGCCTCCTTCACCCAGACAACGAGTTTTGAACTTTTCCAGATGTGCAGAGAGACCTGCTGCTAGTTCTGAGGACAGAGGTGCCTGTGCCAGATGAGTGAAGCAACCCTGGGCCCAGGCCAGGTACCAACCCACCAGGGTCGGGCTCCCAGCTGCAGCAGCCTCCTCCCACCCACCATTTAGCCATGCACTGAGGAACTCGTAGCAGCGTCCATCTGCAAATGACGAGGGGACCCCAACCTCAGATCCATGTCCCTGGGCTTAGGGTGAGTAAGGAAGCTTCTGAGACTAGACAACCTGGACAGAGCAGGAGGGCAGAAAGGCAAGGCTGAGTGTGGGGCATGTGTAAGCTGCTGTAGGGATAGAAGACACCAGTACAGGGCCCTGGGAGACAGTCTTGGCCTAGCTGCTGCAATATAGGGACTATCAGTGAGGGGGTCTCTTAGTTTCAGAGCCTCTAGAGCCCCCTTTAAAGAGTTCGTTCCCATGGAGACACTGGGGTTTTAAAGAAATGACCTTTATTACAAATCAAGATGGGCCACAGACATCTTTTTAACACTACTTCCCACACACATTCATGGCATTAAATGTTCAAACCTGACCTTTCTTTTTCTGAACTTCTGATCCTCTACTCTGCAGGGCAGGAACAGCAACCCCCAGTCAGATTCTAAAACGTGACTGATGACACCGGAACTCCATTCCATTCTAGACCAAAGGCACAGCCCTTACCCTAAACTCAGCAGACCACATGATAGTACAACTTAAAACAGAAGGAAAGGCTCGCATCTCTTTCTTTTCATTCCATCTGTATTAATTGTGTCTCCCTAAGAACCCAGTTTAACCCTAGGTACCCAATTCGATCTCAACTCTTGAACTTGGAGCAAGGGGCGAAGACAAAGTCTCAGGAAGTCAGCAAAATGAGGCTCCTAAGAAGCCAAAATAGATGCCACACAATTTATGTGGTAAAAGTCTTCCATTTAACTTGCAGGTGCGTATGCAGAGGCAATTATTCTTGTTTTACACATAGTGCTATCAAGCTTGGTTATCTGATATACTAGCTGAAGCTAAAAATTAGAAAGAGTCTCTCAGGAGCAAACAAGAAGGAAAAGCAGCAGCTAAAAATGAAGGAACAGAAATAAATGAAAAACATCCATGAGTATCAAAACCCACACAAGCCTGGAATCGTTCATGGTAGGAGTAAACAAATATGTACACCTCGGTGAGTATTCTGATGTCACAATGACCAAGTTATTTTCATGATACATATGAGTCACAAAGGTCACAAAAGGTCCTCTTTTTTTTTTTTTTTTTTTTTTTTTTGGTACACTTAAGGAAGCAGAGGCTCATTAAATAGATTCTTGTAAGATTTCTACCTACAACTAGCACATTGAAGATACTGTTACTCTTTGAAGTGGGAGTGGGGGGAGGTTAAAAAGCCTCAGCAATCCAGAAGGGTCTGTTACCTAAATAACTCCATTTCTGCACTTTCAGAGACTGGATTTTCCTGTAGTTGATCTTGCTTTTCATAGACCCTTAGTTTTATTTTTTTTACTGGTGTTGTTTTCTGATCTCTTAGCCAGTCAGCCCCATTCTACCTATCCTTTTTAATTCTAGCACTCAGCCCAAGAGGAGTTTCTTGGGGGAATTCCTGGGTGCCTTAGCCCACAGAGATATAGTACTAGGAAGAAGAAACATTTTGGACTCTCTGGGACCCCCAGCCTGTGCTGACGAGATGGCAGAGCCTGGAAACAAGAGCTCAGGCTCTGCTATTTAGTCATGATGGAGGGAAGGGTTCCTTCCCTACCATGCTCTAGCAGCATGGCCTTGGGAGTCCTCTTCAGATGTTTAAGCCTCACCTGTAAAACAGGGATAAAAATAGTCCCTACTTCCTAGTTGTTTTGAGGAATAAAAAAGATAAGGGGTGTTAAGCAGTTTGTCTGGTAAACACTCAAGCACCAGTGGTTATCTATAGTGCAGGCCCCTTTCCGTCTGCTTCCCCAAGACCTTAAGACATGTGTCTGCATCACTTATCTAGCACAAATCATGTGTGCTGCTTCCTGCGTGTCCAGCCTGTCACTTCAGTTCCATTATACATTCCTTCAGTGCCAGAACCATCTCTTCCACTCATTTGATTTACTCAGGGTGCTTAGCACAGTCCTCCAAGTTTAGAATAAACACTTGGATTGCGTGGCGGCTGCATCAGGCATATTCACACCAACCACCTCAAGGTAGAGGAGTGTCACCACTCGAGGCTGTATTTTAAAAGAAAATTTATTAAATTAGGGAGCGTCCTTGGGAAGGTAACCAGAATTAGGAGAGTTCCAGGAACCAAGTCATATGGTAGAGAGCCTTAGTGTTATTTCATCTAGGTCAGGGGTCGGCAGCTACAGATGGTGAACCAAATCCCACCTGTGGGCTGTTCATTGTAGGGCCAGTGAACTAAAAGTGACTGTTATATGTCAAGAGTGTTGCAACATAAAATAAAGCAGGATATGCATCAGAGACCCCCATGCCTTGAGAGTCTAAAATATTTACTATCTGGCCCTTTACGATAAAAGTTTGCTGACCACTGATCTAGAAAAGAAGAATTTGGGGAGGGAGAATAAATAACTTGTTCAAGGTACATTTGACTTGTTTATTCATTCCTATTTTCATAAGTACCAGCGATGTGCAAAGGACCACGCTCAGTGCTGTGGCAAGCACAAACTAAGAGAAGATGCCTTCCTATTATTAGGTGTGGGTGTCATTAGAATATAAATATATCCCTGCCCTCAACCTGGTCAGGTGGCTCAGTTGGTTGGAGTGCCATCTGGTACACCAAAAGGTTGGGGTTCGATTCCTGGTCAGTGCATATCCCTAGGTTGTGGGTTCAATCCCTGGTTTGGGTGCATACAGAAGATAACTGATCAATGTTTCTCTCTCACATAGATGCTTCTCCCCCCGCTCTCTCTCTCCCTCCCCCTTCCTCTCTCTCTCTCTCTCTCAAATCAATAAACATATCCTAAGTGAGGATTAAATAAATGAATAAATTCCATCTTCAAGGAGTTTATAATCTAGTGCAGTGACTGGAAAGTACCTTAAGGATTGTCATGAAGAAAGATAAGAACAATTCTGTGAATTAATAGAAAGAACAGAATTGGAATTAATGACTAGAAGTTATAGGAAAGCTAATTTTACTGCAGGACAAAGAAAAGCTTAAAATAATGGGGTAGTTTTTTAAAAAATGGAATGAACTACTCTGGGAGATAGTGAGCTGCCATCTTTCCTGGGAGCATCCAGGAAGAATCTTTGTTACGGGTCCCTGGGAGTTTGGGCCTGGTCGAATTAGAGCAAAGAACTGGGCTGATGCCTTCCTGTGTGTCGGAGGTTAAGCTGAAGTGTGAGTGTAAACCAATTGCCTGTGGTCTGAATGTGCCCAGTGTACTTAGACTTCCCTTTACTATTCAAATGGTGTGTCTTGGACCCCACCCACTTACTATGGAACCCCAATATCCTGAGTTTTCTCTGGGGCCTGCATTTCTCCCAGTCACCTCTTCCTCTACTTTCCTGGTTGCCCCTGACTCCTGGATGGAGCTCTGGGCTTCCCCATCCTCAGGCCGCAGCAGTTCTTCCTTGTGGTCTTCCTCATGGGCTAGCCAAGCACACATTCCTTTATCCTCCCAGAGGACTTCTAGCACAGGGCTAGTATGTGCTTACCGAAGGTTTGAGAGCCTGAAGCCAGATCACACAGCACTGACCAGGAAAGATGACATAATTTTGGAATCCTAGACACTACTGTGTTAAACATCCATGCCATAAGGACTTTCTCCTAGCGGGGTCTTTTCCACCTTCCACTCACAACTGTCCCTCTGCTGTTCCAGGAACCTCCCTTCTTCTCTCTATCTTCTTGGACTCTGGAATCCTTCAGCCTTTGGCCTCTCAGGCCCATCAAAGACAAAGTTCCACTTATAGCATGCTCAGCAATTCAACCTCTTGTTGAATGGCACATCCAAAGTTTGTTCAGGAGTCTAGGTTTTCTCATCCAAAGACTATTTATGGAATTTTCTTAAACATTGGAACTGGCTACCTAGAGATGCTGCTCCCCTGGGAGCCATCAGTTATGGGCTCTTTAGGGATCCCCCACCCCAAATCAACAAAGAGCAGACTTTCTAACTAAGCCAGAAGAAGGGGAGTGGTTCATCTCCAGGTGGGCTCTGGCTGTAGGTCCTAGGATGCATCCCTACTCATCTATCTCTCCTCTTCCCAAGATGCACGCATCCTTCTCTTCAGCAAAGTTGGGGCTCTTGGGACTAAAAGTCATAGATAATGTGTTTTTATTTCTTCGCTGAGGAGGGAAGAAAATGTTCTCATTAGAGAAGTCAAAGCCCAGAAAAATATGGAAATTCTGTCCTGGCAACTCTGAGCATTTTCTTCCGGAAGGTGGTGTTTTTGTTCTGTTTCCATACCTTCACATTTTCAGTTCTCCACACTCAGGCCATTTAGTTAGATCAAGCAAAGCCAATGAGAGAGGGAGGCCCAGGCACCCTGAGGGTGGAGCTCGGTCACCATCCAGCCCTGAAAGTCAGCCCAGGCTTGTCTACCCAGGGTCTAAAGGAAATCAGGCAGTGAGACCATAAGAAGTGGAATTTGTTCCTCCCTTTTATTTGTTTTTGTAAGACTGTGCAGGAGTTTATCTGCTGCAGTTTGGCACTCTTTGCCCTGAGCGTTTGAAGACAAAGACTCAGGGTATGAAGATGAGGACAAGTGAATGAGGCTCCCTAGAGGTGGAGCCAACAGAATAAGAAAAAGATGTGCCCCCCACCACCCAGCTCCATGGCTCATTTTATCAGTCAAAGGGGAATGCTGCTGAAGATTTGCACTCGCAAAGGTTGTGCCAACAGGGTTGGCCCTATAAGCCAGAGGACTGGGGGCCTCTGAGTTAGTCAGAGGTCCCCAAGGCTGCTCCTCCTCAGTCGCCATGTGGCAGGGATTCAAAGGGTGGAGTCCTCTCTCCTCTGGAAAATATCTGATAAAATTCTTTTTCATTTTCTTTTTTCCCCTCTTACATGTAGCCCCAGACAGGATATGGGTGTGGGGTCTGCATGCACAAAAGGACTAAAAGGAAGAAGAGGAATGTGAAGGGGTGGGATTGGGGGGTTTCATTGGGGAGATCAGAAGGACAGGCCATGGAGGGCTTGGAGGAAACCTTGAGTATGACAAATGAGGTTCCTTAATGACCTCAAAGTCTCCTCTTCCTAGCTGATGGCCTCTCATTGCCACCCTGGTTCTGGTCAACACCCAGAGCCACCCCACTGCCAACTGAAAAAGTCTACTTTTGGTTGGCTGCTATGCCCCTCCCCATGCCAACTTCTCACAGGGACAGAAAAAAGAACTTCCCAGAACAAAGCTCTGTGTTGGGGTAAGTGACAAGAAAAACCACAGAACCCCTTTCTGCCCCAAATTTCACAGTAATAACAGTACAGAATTTCTGCAATGTCCCTTCGTTAACATTTCAAGGCACAGTCATTCATTTCATTTACTCCACAATATATCCCAGGACAGAAAAAGACTGCTGGTATTGAAAAAACATATACTCTAGAAAGTTCTCAAGGAAGGCATAGAGCTGACAAACTGGACCACACAGTCTGGCAAGATTAAGAGTAGGGACCCATTCCTCCCTCACCCCCCACCCCCAGTTGAGATACTGAAATTCTCAACATATCAACCTGAGGTTGTGAAGAGGTTAAGTTGCTCCCCCACCCCCACTGCTACAAGGAGGCTGAGACCAGCCAGCTGAGGAAATAAGGAAAGGGTGGGCCTCACTGGGCCCAGGACCAGGTCACCATCCCAAGCTGTGTAGTCAAAGCAGAGAGAAGCATCTGATCGACATCAGAGTCTCTGATCGACTCACCGCTCTTATGAGGGTGCAGTCTAGCACCCAGGGCAGCTCCCCTTTCTAGGGTTTCAGCACCTCAGTGACAGCTTTTTCCCTGCCCCAAAGGGCAAGTCTGGAACTGCCAAACAGGTCAAGCCAGAGCCCAACTTAGAGCTTCCCCCAGCCGGGAATGAGTTGCTCTCCAACTGGGTGGACCCAAACAGAGACAGCAGAGGAGGGTGAGAGCAAAGCGGCCTAGCTGGCTGGCCTAGACTACTCTGTGGGTCCGTGCTGGGTGGCCTTCAGTAAGAGAAGGGAATTGGGAGCCCTAGAGGGCTGGAAGCAGAATCTTGAGCAAAAGAGAGAACAACTTACAATGTTTAAAACCTTCTAAGTGCAATGAAATGAGTTTGAGAATTTTGTCCCAAATGAAAGCAATAAGGACTAAATATTTATTGAGTGCTTTTTTTTCTTAAACCAAAGTGAGAGCAAGAACTTAAGAAGTTAAGATCATTGTGGATGAGCATCCGCTAGTCTTCTGACCTGTCCACTACCTTTAGAACTTGGAGGGGGCAGGGAAAGAAAACCCCCAAACCTAACAATCTTGAGTTGGTGCCAGGTCCAGGAGTCGCAGTGGGAGAGCGAGGCAGCTCAGAGAACAAACCCCATCCACCACCACCTTCTCTCCAGTGGAAGGGGTGTGGGTGTTGGGAGAGCAGAGTAGTGACTTAGCTTTGTGATACTAAACGCAAAGATTTTTGCACGGATTGTTCTCCATTCCAAACTCCCCTGGTCACCTAACTCAGCCTGCCTCCTGGGCCTCGTCCCAGTTTGGCTTTGCTCCCTTTCCTTAAATGTCCAACTCTGGCTTCCCCCATCCGGGTGGTCTGTGGACGCCTGGCCCCCTTCCCCACAACGCCCTGGTTTTCTGAATCAACCACCAGCCACAAAACTTTGCTGCTTCCCTCCTCCCCTCTCCAACTTTGCGCTCCGCTCCATTGGTAACACAAGAGACACTGGCACCTTCAAAGCGCCTTATATTAGAGACAACTCCAGTGAGTCGCGCGTTATCCGACTCCGGAACGCCTAGGGCTAGCGGCGGGTTAACACCTGGGTTAGTTCACAGTGGCCGCGTCGTCTCTTTCTCTTTCCGTCCCACCCCCGCCGATTCACAGGTGAGGGACCCGGCCATTCACACAACCCTTGTCCCACCAAAGCCTGGAGCAGTCATGGGCATGGGGGCGTGGGTTGAGGCAGGGGTCCCTTTCCTCGGTGTAGCTGGCTGAGCTCGCTCGGCCTCCGGAGGAGCCGCGACCCTCCCGGCCCAGCCTGGCGGGCCGCGCCCGCGCGCGCGGCGAGTACTCACGCAGCAGACTCAGCAGGCAGAGCGCAGTCCAGCCCCGCGGCATCCCGCGTTCAGCGCGCGCGCTCCTGCGGCCCAGCATCCTTCCCGCGCTGCTCCAGAGAGATGCACAGAGCCCAGGGCACTGCTCGCTCGGTCCCGGACCCGCTGCTCCCGCCCCTCCGCCTAGGATCGGGGTGGGCGATTCTTGCTTTTCCCCTCCCCTCCCTCTTTAGTCCTGGCAAGGCCGGCCCCTCTCCTTGGCTGCCACTAACGTGAGCTTCCCTGCTTAGTCCCAAAGGCGGAGGACATTGGGAGGGAGGCTAGGGTTGCCGCCTTCGAGGCCAAAAAAGGTGGACGTTTGTGGGGGCCCCAGATGCCTTGTTCAACTTTATGTAGAGGCCCCATCTTACTTTTTCAAGCGCAACATCCACTTAACTTTTAACCCCTTTGTGTTAGCCTTGCTGATGGCCAGGGCAGGGTCCATTTATATATATATATAAAATTTTTTCCTTTATTTTAAAGTTTTAAGCTGAAAACAGTCAGAAGGAATCTGCTGTGAGGACATGAGTTTACAAGTGTGAACATTTTGCTAATCAGGTAAAACATAACACGCGACCAGTCTGATGCATTTAATGATAGTCATCTGGAGACTGTGCTGTATGGTAATGAAGCATAATGAGTGAGAAGGACACATAAATGACTGTAATTATGCATTTTTCCCATCCACACTATCCTTGTCAATTTTTCTTTTCAATTTTTTCCTGCAAGGTCTATTTGTGTTCATTTGAAGGGTTTTTTCCTGAGCCAGCCCTATTTTCCCACCTGGTTACATTCGAATTGTCACCGTCTTCATGAAAACAAAGGACTCCCTTAGCACCTAGATGCTTTTCTCCAGGCATTCTCTGCCCAGCCCTGGGTCCCAGACTCTAGGGACTTCATCATGCTCTTCCATCAGAAATAGGACTTTCCCTGACTCCCTCCTCTACTACCTGGTTGATCCTGGAGCTCTCTATTCCTCACTAGTGGTTCAAGGCCTTGGTAAACTGAACTGCAGAAACTGAGCTGGGCAGGCAGCCTTGTCATGGATTGGACTGGGGAGGTAGAGACTGGAGGAGAAAGGAGCCAGGAGGAGCCAGGAGGAGCAAGGAGGAGCCAGGAGCAACCAGGAGGAGCAGATGATGGCAGCAGGGAGGAGACAAGATAAGGCGCCAGTCTGGGAGAAATGTGCTGAGATCCTGAGTGGAACCACAGAACTATAAACACCCAGTCCAATCTCTTTCATGATGTCTGCACCACGTAGCCCAAAGCGGGAGAAAGGAAGCCAGACCAGCGCCCCCTGATCCTTTCTGATTTACTTCTCTGCAGACCCCTTTGCGTTATGAAAGTAAGTTTACTTTTATGGTCCTCCTCTGACCTACTTGGTTCGCATAGGAGAAGGGTGTCCAGGTCCAAAAACAACCCCTCAAACTCTCTATTCTGCTCTTGTTCCTCAACTTTCCTTTACATAGGAAACAAGGACACAATTTTACACAATCAAACCATGGGCTTAGGATGTGAATTTGATAAAACACAATGGTATGGTATGAATCTGTTTCAAAGTGCAAATGGTGATTCCCATTTGACCACATTGTGATCTCAAGGGCTTGCAGCTGGGGGCAGAAAGAGCTGCAAAATACATTTTTAAATCAGGCCTTTGTCCTTGGGACTCTCAGTTTAGCTCCTCACCCCCTCAAACACATACACACACACTCAACTCACCACCAGGGGCTGGGTCTGCTTTGCACTGAAAACCAGTTTGGTCTACTTGGCTGTTCTTTCATCCTCCGTGATTTTTTTTCTGGTTACTTCAAATGCCATTTGTCTCCCTTAGCTGGACCATGGGAAGCAGGAAAAGACTTGTCTGTAGCTCCCAAATTTCTTAACTCGCTTTGGGAGCAGAGGACAAAGATGATGATCCTACTGAGCGGAGCTTCTCAAAGCATGGTGTTCGCAGAACCAAGGGGATGGTCTGGGAATCTTCACTTTTAATAGGGATTCTCCATGATTCTTATGCATACTAAAGTTTCAGAAGCCCTGGCATGGAAAGAAGACATGCTAGGTACAAAGTGGAGGTCAGACATCAGGGAGGGAAAACAGGAGTGGGGGGATGAGGAGGCTTACAGGTCTCTTCCTTTAAGAACTAGAGCTATTCTTCTCTGGCCTGCAGTGCTATGGTACCAGAACTATGACATTGGGTGATAACTGGCTACACTGCCCATTTTCTAGAGTCCCTGGGACTCATCACTCCAAGCACACACAACTTATCTCCAACTGAGGCAGGATAGTAAGAAGTCAGGAAAATTCCTTGGCAAGTGAAATGGGGAAACTGAGACAGAGAGCTGATTCGAACTGGCTTTATCTGGCACCCTGACTCACCTGCCTCTTTCTCCCCTGCACAACCTCTCCTTTAAGCATTAAGCCCTCAGGACAGTGAGGTTTTCTGATCAGCATCAAAGAGTCCTAGCAAAAAAGCCTCAGGTCTTGACCACAGAGACAGAGTTTTGGGCAAACTAGAGATAATATCTAGGCCTTGGTTGTAATTCAGCTCTAAGCACAGAAAAGCAGCAAAATCAGATGAAATGAGGGCATGGCTATCATCAGAACCAGATGCAATGACCAATGACCCCCTACCTTAGTGCCGAACAATCAGTAGAGACCACTACTCTGAAAGGATGCACCTGGAAAGCTGATGAATATTCTATTGAGATGCTTCGCTAAAATTTCTGCCTTTAGAAAACAGATAAAAACTGTTAAGACAAAGGACCCAGGGCACAGTCTCTCTCTAGAGCACTCCCATACCTTTCTTCCTTAGGTGTATATCTTTGCTTTCTTTCTCCTAAACTCTTAGCCACCCTCCACCTTTTTTTGTTTTTTGCCCCTATAGCTTGTTTCCTGAGTACACGCAGCCCAGATGGCTCACTTCTTTTGCCTCTGTGACTTTCTCTCTAAAAGGTCAAGGCAGCTCTCTGAGCAGCCTGCTCAAATCTTCTCTTCAAGTGTACTTTCATTTTACATGCTAAATAAACTTCCTCTTGCACTAGAGTTCTTGGCTCTGAATTCTTTCTTTGCCTAACTCAGTAACTGAGAGCCAACATCACCGGTAATACAACCACCCACAAACTCAACTTTTGGCCACTGGATATAAGTCCACCCTGGGACCCCAGCCTTATGTTTCCTCATGGGCCATATAGTGTTCAATTAGCAAGTCTCTTCAAAGCTCTAGCCTTTCTTGGCTGATCCTCAAAGTCTCTGCTTTCCTACTTCATTGCATAAGCTGTTGCCAGAATACGATGTTAACTACACGGCACATAGTGGAGGGTGCAATAGAAATATGTAGAGTGAGGGGCTCTGTCAGGTTCTTCATAGATCTCCAAGTCATGACCACCATTGAACGTCCCCCCCATCTCAGCCCCAAAACACACATACACCATATGGATCAATTTAAAACAGATCCTTATCCCGTGTTAAATACAACTTCTTTGATGTAAAAACTATTAAGTGAAATTATTTTAAAATTTTTTTTAGTTTTAAAATATATTCTTCATTTTGTTCTTGTAATTCAAACTTTATTACATTTATACAGAACTGCTACAAAGTTGAGTTGCAGTTTACAAGTTGGCTAAGTTTACCATTTGTAAGCATTTAATAAAACTTTTGTGCATTTTGAAATTTCAAGTTTATATTTTGGAACCAAAACTTTTTTCCCATGGTGTAAACTTATTTTGTGTCTTTGAAAACTCTCAGGGTTTGGATCCCAGTTTGGCAAAGAGGGGTCTTTGGCAACAGAGATGTTCAGATGCTAGAGAGAGGCAAAGAGAACTTGAAGTCAGAAGTGAGTCCCTTAGTTCCTCTTCCTGCCTTCCAGTGTCTCTCTAGTGCCTCCTTTTGCCAGAACTTAACCAGAAACCAGCTACAAAGGAGTCTGGGAAATGTGGCACGTAGGTTCCCAGCCCCAGTGTCCTGTGGGAAATTAGCTCCTGGCAGTGGCAGCCTCTACATACACTATAAGCAAGCTGTAGAGACCACAGACCAAGAAGGCCAGACCAAATCATACTGATGAAGTCACAGAAGTTTTTGAGTCTATTTAAAATACACAGCTAGAATCAGGAGGAAAGATTTGGGTAGGTTAACCCAGGAGGGAAGGAGGCAAGCAGGGCGAAAGGACCACACTATCTAAATCTTGTGTTATGCTTCAATAGTGTAGTAGTGAGAACAGAATTGAGGTTAAATAAGGGATCAGTAGATGGAAGATTCTTGGAACAAATGTAAACTTGCTCTGTTGGGATGCAAGGGCATGTAGGCCTGGCCACAGTTCTGCTCACACAGTTCATCAGTGTTCTGGACATCCTTCTCTTTTGTCAGCATTTCTGGGACAGAGCATGCAGAGGCCAGAATGGCATCACCAATAGGTAGAAAACTTAAGGATGACCTGGCTGTCAGCCCCGGGATGGCACGCACCGTACATTATGACTTGATTTTTCCATCATTTTCTACCTGCAAGGAATATTCTGGTTCACTCTATTCTTTTTACAATATATTCCATTTACTCTATTCTTACATGTTTTACAGATTATAAACTTACTACTTATTTTTAGCACATCTGAATTCTGCCTGTGTCTGACAGTGACTTGTTTATTTATAATCCAAAGTTAGCGTATCTGATGAATTTCACCCATCCTGTTTGCTTTTCTTGTCCTCTGTAGCAGAATTGAATATTCTCATATAATAGAGCAAACACACAGTATAGACAGCATTATAGAGAAGAGTATAGAAGCTTGGAGTTGGGAATGAGAGACACTAGATTTATAATTGGGCCTGATCCAGTTTCATACATTTTCATACAGATATAACCACTTTTCTGGCTCTGTTTATCAATAGTCTGTCTTTTCTTTACTGATCCGAAATGCCATTGTTGACATATGCCACATGGTACCTATGTGTGACTGTTTCTGGGCTCTCTATCCATTGATCACCATGCGTACCCCAGTGCCTTCATCATTGTCTTAATTGCTGCAGCTTCAAATACATCCCAATGTGGGTACGACAAGTGAAGACTCTCATTTTCTTCAGGAAAGCGGCTCAACTATTCTTAGCTCTTATTCTTCCATGTATGTTAGAATCTCCTTATCAGGTTCCTCCCCCAAATACCCTTTTGTGTTTTGATTAAAAAAAAATTTCTCCATAGCCCTTACTGGTGTGGCTCAGTGAATTGAGTGCCAGCCTGCAAACCAGAGGGTCACTGGTTCAATTCCCAGTCAGGGCACATGCCCAGGTTGCAGGCCAGGTCCGTAGTAGGGGACATGCAAGAGGCAACCACACATTGTTGTTTCCCTCTCTTTCTCCCTCCCTTCCCCTCTTTCCAAAAATAAATAAATTAATTAACTCTTTTTAAAAAAGAGTTTAAAAATTTTCTCTGTAGATTAGTTTGGAGAGAACTGAATCTTCCATTCACCAACATGGCATAGGCCTCTACTGTTTGGGTTTTCTTTGAAGTTTATGACTTTCCCCGTAGTGGTTTTATTTTTTTGTTAGATTTATTTCTAGGTAATTGATGTCCTCTAATGTTATTGTAAGTAATATCTTCTTAATTATTTTTGTTGCTGGTGTATGGAAATGTAGGTTATTGTTTATTTAATCTCATTGAGCTACCTTGTTTACTTCTATTATTTCTAAGTATTTATAGATTCTTTGTGGTTTTCTACATAAATATCATAGTGACTGCAAATAGTGATGATTTTATTTTTTCTTTCTAGTCCATTTCCCTTTGAATTATAATTTTTTAAGTTAATGTGCTGGCAAGAACACCTGCTACAAGGATGGAAGATGTGGTCTGTACATCCTTGCCTCGCTCCAGACTTTAAAGGTTGATATTCTGATGTTTCCCTGCTTAAGACTGCATTTGCTTAATTTTTATATGTGCTTTTTATCATCCTGAAGAGATTCTCTTCTACTCCTAATTTACCAGAAGATTTCTTTCTTCAATAATAAATACAATTTTAAAGGTCTTATCTCTATCTGTTGAAATAATATATCGTTTTTCTCTTTTAATATGGTAGTGTAGTGAATTGCAATGATAGATTTTGCTAAAATTAAAGCAACTTTGCGTTATACCTAAATTTGTCATGATTTATTATCATTTTATACACTGTAGAATTTAATTTGTTAATACAATCTTTGTTAATAAAATCTACCTATGAGGACTTCCGGCCAAGATGGAGGCGTAGGCGGACACACTGCGCCTCCTCTCACAACCAAAATTAAGGACAACAAATATTTAGAAACAAGAAAACAACCAGAACTTATAGAAAATTGAATTGTACGGAAGTCCAACAACCATTCATCCAGACCGGTAAGAGGGGCAGAGTCGCGGTAGGAAAAAAGTGGAGGTGCGGACCCAGGAACGCAAGTAGCAGCGGCTCGCAGTTCCCAGGTGCATGGGCGGTGGCTGGCAGTCCTTGGGCCCACAGGCGGCAGCTGGCGGACCCAGTGAGGCTGCACAAGGCAGCTGGCTGACCAGGGGGTCCCACATTCGCGCACGCAGACGGTCCAGGTAGAGGGGAAGTGGCGGAAGGGACTGAATCCAGGAGAGAGTGGAGCAGGTGCCATTGTTCCCTCTCAGACCCCGCCCCCACATACAGCGTCACAACCCAGCGACCGGGCTGCCCCACACTGGGGAGCGCCTGAGTCTCCACCCCTCACTACGTGGCAGCACGTGCGCGTGCGCGGATAATCCAGGCAAAGGGGAAGCAGCGGAAGGAACCGGAGTCCAGAAGAGAGCGGAACAGGCGCCATTGTTCCCTCTCGGACCCCGCCCCCACCTATAGCATCACAACCCAGCGACTGGGCTGCCCCGCACTGGGGAACACCTAAGGCTCCACCCCTCATACGTAATAGCCGCGACCAGACTAAAACCAAAACAAAACAAAAAACCCCACCAAAAATGGCTCAAACCGGAGGAAAAATGAAAACCCCAGAGTCAATTCCTCTAAGCAACGAAGAGATAGCCAACCTATCAGATGCACAGTTCAAAGCACTGGTCATCAACATGCTCACAGAATTGGTTGATTTTGCTCACAAATTAGATGAAAAAATGGAGGCTACAATACGTGAAATGAAGGAAGACGCATGGGGAACCGATAGAGATGGGAGGAAAACTGGGACTCAAATCAATGGAGTGGACCAGAAGGAAGAAACAAACAACCAAACAGAAAACGAGGAAGAAAAAAGAATTAAAAAAAATGAGGAGAGGCTTAGGAACCTCCGGGACATCGTTAAACGTCCCAACATCCGAATTATAGGGGTCCCAGAAGGGGAAGAAGAGCAACAAGTAGAAAACTTATTTGAACAAATAATAAAGGAGAACTTCCCCAATCTGGCAAAGGAAATAGACTTCCAGGACGTCCAGGAAGCTCAGAGAGTCCCAAAGAAGTTGGACCCAAGGAGGAACACACCAAGGCACATCGTAATTACATTAGCCAAGATTCAAATGAAGCAGAGAATTCTAGAAGCAGCAAGGGATAAGGGGACAGTCACCTACAAAGGAGTTCCCATCAGACTGTCAGCTGATTTCTCAAAAGAGACCTTCCAGGCAAGAAGGGGCTGGAAAGAAATATTTGAAATCTTGAAAAGCAGGGACCTACATCCAAAATTGCTCTTTCCAGCAAAGCTGTCATTTAGAATGGATGGACAGATAAAGTGCTTCTCAGATAAGGTCAAGTTCAAGGAGTTCATCATCACCAAGCTCTTATTATATGAAATGTTAAAGGGACTTATCTAAGAAAAAGAAGATAAAAAATATGACAATGAAAAGACAGCAAACTCACAATTATTAACAACCACACCTAAAACAAAAGCAAATTAAGCAAACAGCTAGAACAGGAACAGAACCACAGAAATGGAGATCATATGGAGGGTTAGCAACAGGGGCGTGGGAGGAGGGGGGGAAGGTACAGAGAATGAGTAGCATAGATAGTGGGTAGAAAATAGACAGGGGCAGGGTAAGAATAGTATGGGAAATGTAGAAGCTAAAGAACTTATGACACAAGGACATGAACTAAAGGGGGGAATGTGGGTGGGAGAGGGTGTGCAGGGTGGGGGGAAAGATGGGGGAGAAACGGGACAACTGTAATAGCATAATCAATAAAATATATTTTAAAAAAATCTACCTATGATTATTGCTTCTATATTCATAAATGAAATGGGCCTGTATTTTTCCTTCATCATTGTGTCATTATGTGATTTTGGTATTGGGTTATGAAGTCCTTATAAACTGTTCAAAGAGTATTTCATTTTTATTCTATTCTTAGGAAGAGTTTTTATAAGATTTGGATGATCACTTCCTTAAAGTTTTGTTAGCAAGTGGTACTTAATGTGGGACTATTTTAAAAGATTGTTTTCATTTTTGTAATTGTTCTGAGACTTCTCGGTTTTAAAAAAATTACTCTTGGGTAAACTTTGTTATTTTCCTAGGAAATGATGTGTTTATCAAAGTTTTCAAATTGTTGTTGATAAAATTCTTTTTATCTCAACCTGTATTTTATCTAGTCTGATCTCTTTTTCAACCATGTCTATGGTTGTTTGTGAATAATTTGTCACTAATATTTAAGTTACAAAAGTTTTGAAATATATATGTGCATGTATGTTTGTGTGTGTGTGTGTGTGTGTGTGTGCATGTATATAACTTCAAGTGTGTTGGAGATTATTATTCTTATGCTGGGATAACATCCTTATCTTGCCCTTGGCAGGTGGGGCTGTTTCTTAGAAGGGAGTGAGCTTGGACTGACCATCAGCGCAGGCACCCGAGATAACCTGCTGGCATCTTTCCTAGGCCCCCTGGGATATTAATGAAGATAAAAACGTAATGATTTTCAGAAAAGAGGCAGAAAATGTAATGCCTCATTCACCCCTCCCCTTAAGCATCATCCCAGATCTACCATCCCAGTTTTGCCTCCTAAAGGACAAGCTTCTGAGTGAGAGAGAAAGATGTGGTATTTCAGGTAGACTTACACATAATCCACAGCTTTTCTGTGAACAGCTATTAAGAATTTGTGATATTGCCCTGACCAGTGTGGCCCAGTTGGTTGGGTGTCATCCCACAAATCGAAAGGTCCCTGGCTCGATTCATGGTTGGGGCACATGCCTGGGTTGTGGGTTTGGACCCTGGTCAGGGCATGGGTCACAGACGAGAGGCAACCAATCAATGTCGCTTTCTCACATCAATGTTTCTCTCCCTCTATTTCTCCCTCCCTTCCCCTCTTTCTAAAAATAACATAAATAAAATATTTTTTAAAATTTTTTAAATATTTTATTGATTATGCTATTACAGTTGTCCCGTTTCTCCCCCATCTTTCCCCCCACCCTGCACACCCCCTCCCACCCACATTCCCCCCTTTAGTTCATGTCCATGTGTCATAAGTTCTTTAGCTTCTACATTTCCCATACTATTCTTGCCCTCCCCCTGTCTATTTTCTACCCACTATCTATGCTACTCATTCTCTGTACCTTTTCCCCCTCTCTCCTCCTTCCACACCCCTATTGCTAACCCTCCATATGATCTCCATTTCTGTGGTTCTGTTCCTGTTGTAGCTGTTTGCTTAGTTTGCTTTTATTTTAGGTGCAGTTCTTAATAGCTGTGAGTTTGATGTCTTTCACTGTCCTATTTTTTATCTTCTTTTTCTTAGATAAGTCCCTTCAACATTTCATATAATAAAGGCTTGGTGATGATGAACTCCTTGAACTTGACCTTATCTGAGAAGCGCTTTATCTGTCCTTCCATTCTAAATAACAGCTTTGCTGGATAGAGCAATCTTGGATGTAGGCCCTTGACTTTCATGACTTGGAATATTTCTTTCCAGCCCCTTCTTGCCTGGAAGGTCTCTTTTGAGAAATCAGCTGACAGTCTGATGGGAACTCCTTTGTAGGTGACTGTCCCCTTATTCCTTGCTGCTTCTAGAATTCTCTCCTTCATTTTAATCTTGGCTAATGTAATTACGATGTGCCTTGGTGTGTTCCTCCTTGGGTCCAACTTCTTTGGGACTCTCTGAGCTTCCTGGACGTTCTGGTAGTCTATTTCCTTTGCCAGATTGGGGAAGTTCTCCTTTATTATTTGTTCAAATAACTTTTCCACTTGTTGCTCTTCTTCTTCCCCTTCTGGGACCCCTATAATTCGGATGTTGGGACGTTTAACCATGTCCTGGAGGTTCCTAAGCCTCTCCTCATTTTTTTGAATTCTTGTTTCTTCCTCTTCTTCTGTTTGGTTGTTTGTTTCTTCCTTCTGGTCCACTCCATTGATTTGAGTCCCAGTTTTCCTTCCATCTCTATCAGTTCCCCATGCATCTTCCTTCATTTCACGTATTGTAGCCTGCATTTTCTCATCTAATTTGTGAGCAAAATCAACCAATTCTGTGAGCATGTTGATGACCAGTGCTTTGAACTGTGCATCTGATAGGTTGGCTATCTCTTGGTCGCTTAGAAGAATTGGCTCTGAGGCTTTTATTTGTTCTCTGGTTTGAGCCATTTTTGGTGGGGTTCCTTTTTGTTTTGGTTTGGTTTTAGTCTGGTCGCAGCTATTACGTATGAGGGGTGGAGCCTTAGGTGTTCCTCAGGGCGGGGCAGCCCAGTCGCTGGGTTGTGATGCTATAGGTGGAGGCGGGGTCTGAGAAGGAAGAATGGCGCCTGTTCTGCTCTCTCCTTGACTCCGGTCCCTTCCGCCACTTCCCCTTCACCTGGATTATCTGCGCACGCGCGCGTGCTGTTACGTAGTGAGGAGTGGAGACTCAGGCGCTCCCCAGTGTGGGACAGCCCAGTCGCTGGGTTGTGACGCTTTATGTGGGGGCGGGGTCTGAGAGGGAACAATGGCGCCTGCTCCACTCTCTCCTGGATTCAGTCCCTTCCACCTCTTCCCCTTTGCCTGGACCGTCTGCACTCAAAAATGTGGGACCACCTGGTCAGCCAGTCACCTTGTGCGGCCTCACTGGGTCTGCACAGTTGCCCCACTGTGCCCGGGGACCGCCAGCTGCCGCCGGTGCACCTGGGAACCGCCAGCCGCTACTACTTGCGTACCTGTTCCTGGGTCCGCACCTCCACTTTTTCCTGCCGCGACTCCGCCCCTCTTACCGGTCTGGATGAATGGTTGTTGGACTTCCATACAGTTCAATTTTCTTTAAGTTCTAGTTGTTTTCTTGTTTCTAAATATTTGTTGTCCTTAATTTTGGTTGTGAGAGGAGGCGCAGTGTGTCCGCCTACGCCTCCATCTTGGCCGGAAGTCAATAACATAAATAAAATCTTTTAAGAAAAAGAACAGGTGATGTGACAAATGAGTGGGAAAAAAGGACATCACAGTGTGACGCTGTTTTGTTGTGGGGAGGGGGAAATGCCAGGGTGTGACATGATAACAAGCATCACACACACACATTTATCTCTGGGGGGTGGTTATGGGGATATTTCTCCTCTTCATTTCTGTATGCAGCATTTCAATTTTTTTTTACAGTAACCATGCTGCTTTTACAAACAAAAACAATAAATAATGCTGCTTTCATTTTTAAAGGAAAAAGGTGTGATGATTATTCGTTATTGTAGTTCCTTTTTTTTAGATTTGTGAAAGCCTGGGTTGTCTGCGGTAGCAGTGGTGTGATAACAGAACAACTTGGCTAAAGGATGGAGAAGTCAGTAGTGAGGGCAACTTGGGCTAAGAGCCCTTAAGCCTCAGGAATCAGCTCTGAGAATGGGTCTGAAATCCATTGTTTGTGAATGGGAGTGTGTCTGTAGTTCTGGTATTGTCCCTTCTCATTCCCCTTGCGTCTGTTCTAGGCTTTCAGTAAATCTTCCTGACGATGCAGGCCTGTCTCACCATTGCTCATGAGTACTACCGGACAGCATTTATGTTTCCATGAAAGCCAGAGTATCAAAGGGGGTCCAGCTTGTCCTGGGGCTGGAGGAATAATTAATTCAAGAAAAATTCCAGATGAAGGATTTATTCAGAGAAACAAAATTAGATCTACTTGACAAACTGTCCTTCCTCACTTTGAAACTCTCTCTTTGGTGCTACCTGAAGGTTGGTGTAAGGAAGCAATTTCCCGCACTAGATGGTCCAGGAATCTGCCTCAAGGGGCTGAATCATTTTATACCTGATACTGCACCTAATTCATGGGCCAAAAGGCTATAAAATCCAGGAACCTATCAGTCTTTGTCTTTGGAAACCCAAATGCAGCCCTTTAATGACATACATTTTATGGAAGTCACAGCAAAGAAGGTAGTTATTTTTAACTTGAGGCAGGAAAATGTGGCTAGAAAGGAAACATCTGTCCCAAACTATTGACTCTTGTGCTTTGTATAGAGGTCTTCTCTGTCTTGAAACCATCAAAAATAAAATAACATGGTTGGGCCAGGCCTGGTTCTGGAAGAAAAAAAAAACAAAGTGTTCCTTGTTTTTTGTGTCTCCTACTTCTTATCTTCTGAGTTGGACCTATGGCCTGGGAGAGACCACCTAGGAGGATGAGGGAAGGGCTCAAGGACAGCCAATTCCTATGAATTTTTGAACCCTTCCTAGTTCAGCATCTTCATCCAAGGTAGCACCACCCTTTAGGATTTAAATTTTGTAAACTCCCAAATTAAGGGTCACCAGGGGCCTTGTTCCAGGACAATAGGATGTCCGAGTTCCAGACACTTCCCTTGGTAGTTCTGGTTGGCTGGTCTCTGAGCAGTCGTTCTTTCTTCAGAGGCAGGAAGAAAGTTCCCTTCCCTCTAAGACATACCAGCCTCCTGAGTGCCTGACTAGGGAAAGTGGGGCAAGTGTGAGCCTGCAATATTTTAGACACATCTCTTTTGCCTCAGCAGAAGCATTTACCACCATTTCTGAGCTCAGAGAGCAAGACCGAATTTACCCTTCGGAGGCTGAGGGTGGATTACCTGAAGGAGGAGGCAGGGTTGCAGCATATAGCATTCAGGCTGTGCACTGCACAGATTCAGCAGCAGATTCACACAGATGTTGGGCTTGTCAATGGCTCCCCCTTGAATGGCTGGAGGTGGAGAAGGAGGAGCAAGACAACAGTGTGTAGTTGGTTGAGGATCTCCCATCTTTGTCTTGGAAAACTGACCAGAATTTGGTCAGTTTTGGAAAATTTCTCTCTCTCTCTCTCTCTCTGTGTGTGTGTGTGTGTTTACAGCCAAAGACTGGGCCAGGAGAGGAATGATTTTTGTTTTCCAGATTGAGTAGAGGGTTGCCAGGAGACATGACAAGGAAAGAGAAGAAAAGAGGCCACACAGAACCACTCCGACCCATTCCTGGTGCACTCCCAGCAAAGCAGTGTCAGAGCAGCAGGATTTGGAGGGTGTGAAACAAGGCTGCCAAATTGCATGAGTTTCTAAAAAGATCCATATGTCTGGGCTGCACCAAACTTCTGAGCTCAGGGAAGCGGCTGATAACATCATCTTCTGGATGGGAGTACAGCTCTTTTCCTTTGGGGAAGATTATATGTCAGCTTGACTAGATGCTGTCAGACTCATGACGACCCATGTTGGGAACTCAGGGTGCAAGTGTTTGGGGTGTGGAAGAAGGGAGAGGAGCAGGGAGTGGAGTAAATAAGAAAGATGAAGTTTTTAAGCTAGAGTCTGTGAAACATTTAGTGGGGAAGGACTTTGGAAGCTTCAGAACATTGAGTTTTCTTTGAAAATTCTTCCCATGCCAGGAGGGTTTGGGGAGGAGGCATTCACTTTGCAGACAAATGCCAGGCCATTGGGCTACTTCATGGGAAGTCGAGACTCCTTATACGCACAACTCACCCTCTAGAGCCAAGGTCTGTCTTCCTCCTCACTTATTTAACATTCAAACTGTAGTTTCCTCTGTGCTAGAGGATAGCAGATGGTACACAGCTGTGAGACACATCTGGTCTTGCAGGGATCAGAAGAGGGCACAAAAGCCAGTAGAAATCCTAATGGCCACTCTGGAGGCATGTCTCCAAAGATTTGGGGTGGTGCCCCTGACACTCTACCCAGATCTCATCTTGGACAGGCTTCATGTTTTCCCTTAGTTTTCCATGCCTCCTCTCCATTCCAACTTCAACTGGATTAGATGGAGATGATTTTGTGAAAGTGGCCAGGCAGCTGCTTCCCAGATGTGTGCTTTCTTCAGAGATGCTCATGTCCAATCTAAGGAGCTTTGGGAGGATTGGTTGGGGACAGTGGGGACAGGACCAGAGAGATTCCTCTGAGCACATATTGACCTAAGAGGGGAAATACAGTAGCCAGCTGGAGACCCCAAGCTAGAGCCAGAGGTTTAGAACTGGAGAGGGAGTGGGAGGGTTTGTAGTGTTCTCAGCTCTTTTCTCCAAAAATCTGTGCCCCAACAAACACACAACTTTACAACATTTGCCAGATAACCAAACACATTTTGTGTATGTGCATGTGTGTGCACATGCATGTCTGCATGTATTTGTGTGTGTTCCATGTGTGTGTGTGTTTGCTTGACAAGTAGAACACAGTCTTCCCTAGGGAGGTCTTGAGTCTACTACTTCTCTGCATCTCCATTGCTCCTACATTTCTCACCTGAAATATCAATGACCCTTGTGTCCATTCTTGAGCTTCTCCTTTTCATCCTTCAAACAGTGGCAGAGATGATGTATTCAAAAGTAAAACTGGGCCATTTTATTGCCTTGATGAAAACACTTCAATAACTTTACTCTAAAATAAAATCCAAACTCTTCATCCATGGCCAATAAGACCTGAAGGGGCTGGACCCCAACTTGCCTCTCAACCTCTTCTCTTTTCTAGACTCACCTCCTTGCCCAGTCTTCCCACCATGCTGGCTGTTTTTGGTTCCACAAACATTCCCAAGGTCTCTGCCAACCTCAAGTCTTTACCCTTTGCATGATTCCTCCTCTTCCTTGCTCACTTTTTATAAACTGGCTCCTCATCCTGTGGTCTTCCCTAACTGCCTAATTGAAAATAAGTCCCCATACCAGTCCCCTCTATTCTATCTCATAACATCCCTCATTGAAAGCTCATTCATGGTGTGAATCATATTTTACAGTCATATGTTTACTTGTCATCCCCATGTGATTGTGAGAAACACAACAGCAGAAACCTTTGTATTCTGTGCCTTATGATAACTCACACTCTGAATATTTACTGAATGAATGAATAAGTGAATGAAGGTTGTCTTAACTTACTTTTGAGTATTCTCCACGCTATTGGTTCCTTTTTTCACGCATCAATATATTATCATATACTATTATAGTCATTTAATAAACATGAGTTTATTTTTACTATATCCAGATAAGAAGAGTGTAAGCTCAAAAGAAAGTCCTTTCCACAAAAGCACAGTTGGTAATCTTATCCTAATTCATTGTCACAGGTAGCCTATGTCTTCTGACAGGCATTTGAAAACTGGAACCTAATCTTATAGCTCCCAGAACTTTTTTAAAATCCTCACCTGAGGATATCTCAGCTTGGGAGAGGGAGCGAAAGAGAGAGAGGGAGAGAGAAAGACATTGATATGAGAGAGAAATATCGATGTATTGCCTCCAGTACATGCCCCGACTAGCAATCAAACGATACCTAGGTATGTGCCCTGACTGAAAATTGAACCAAGATCTTTTTGGTGTACAGAGGATGCTCCAACTAATTGGGCCACTGGCCAGGGCATTCCTACAACCTTTATCCTCATTCAGCCATGGTTAGAGTACTGCATCAGACCCTCAACATCCAGGTGGACCTGCACAAATCACTGCCCCTCTCTGGGACTCACTCTTGGCATCTGTAGAATGATAGTGTTCTAAGAGATGGTTGCTAAAGTGCCCTGAACGCAAACTGTACCCACAAACTGACCTCTAGGAAGGAGGCTGAGCCATGTTTACTGCTGAGGGGACCAAAGGGGTGGTCCATGTCTGAGGGTGAGGGGCATGTGGTGGTCATTTCCTCGTGTGAGGGGCAGCCAAGGGAGAGAGGGGAAGCAGTCAGAGTGGGTGGCTAATTCCTGTCTCTGACCCTTGGGGCAGTGCCTGTGGCTCCTGCCAGGCTCCCACACCTTGGCTAAGAATAGCTCAGCTCCTTCCTGCTGGTCTGCAGTCCTCCGGAGCCCAGAGGAAAGCAAGCTGGGCTATCTAACCTCAGGCTGGGCTGTCCCTTCCGGCGATTCTCTCCTCTGCTCTGGGGATCAAAGGGCCGTCAGGGATTGCTGTTCTAGTTTCTGATGCTACCACCTAATAATAGTGCCATGGTGTGCATTCAGGCCACTGCTGAGGGGGAGTGGGAAGCTGGGGGCCTTGGAATTGAAAACTACCATTTCTAGGTGCCAAGGGTTGGGAGGATGTGTGTTTTGGGGAAGAGAGGGTTACCCGGGGCCTTGCAGATGAGCTAAGTTAAAGCAGAGCATGTCAAACTAAGGTCCTGAGGGAACAGAAGCTCCTGGTTCTGACCAAGTGGACCGAGGTGGTGCCTGGGCACCTGCAGGACAGCCAGACCCACAGCCACCTGAAGCAGTTGGCCTGAAGAACCAATCAACCACGGATGATCACCAGTCCAGAAAGGAGATGGCTGTGTCAGGCACTGGCCACATTCTGGCTACTAAGGTGGCTTTAGGACCATTACTAGGCCCCAGCGACTGCGTGAGCATATAATGTATCATCCCAACAGGGATGACAGCAAAAGAGGACATTGTTAATAACTATGCCAGAGCAGCAAGCATAAATGAAGTGTGTCCCCAGAAAATCAGAGTGTCTATTTTCTCCAATCATTTGGATGTCCATATTTCCCTCTTCCCAAATTTATCCATAAGAAGAGATGAGATGTAATAGATAAAAAAAGGAGTTTTCAAAATTGATGGACTATAGAAATCAAGGGATTGTGATCAAACTTGCTTTCATTCCACAGGTCCTGTTTTTCATAAATCAAATGTAGGTAACTATTGGGTTGGCCAAAAAGTCCATTTAGTTTTTTCCATAAAATAAAAGACACATTTTTCATTTTCACCAATAACTTTTATTGAGTTGGATATTTTGAGTATGTTGGCTATCTCCAGTGTGGTATAATGTTGATTGTTCTCAATCAATGTCTTGATTTGATCACTATCAACTTCAAGTGGTCTATCCAACCGTGGAACACCATCGAGTGGGAAATCTCAAGCATGAGACTTCGCAAACCACTTTTGATCCATTCAGTCACAGCACTGTCTCCATACACTGCACAAATCCTTTTTGCATTTCAGTTGCATTTTTACCTTTCTTGAAATAATGAAGCATAATAAGCTGAAAATGTTGCATATTTTCTTCCATCTTCAATATTAAAATGGCTACAAAAATTCACCAATTTTGATAAGTTTTTTTAATGCATGCTAATATGACAGCTGTCACAATACAATCTAAGAAAATTATTTTGAAAGAAGCTAAAAACAACTAAGCACTACTAGAGCCAGTTTCTGGAAAAAACCAAACAAACTCTTTGGCCAACTTAATATAACCTCAAGCAGCCATGCTCCAGACCTGGGGAAGAAAGGAGGCCCTTTCTCGGGAAGTTTCATCGCTTGGCTGGAGTGGAGACTGCCTAGAGGGAGAGATAAGCTGCACTGACAAGCCAAGAGCAGCCTTGTTTGTTGGTTTCCTGCAGCTGAAATCGTGAGCTTGTAGCAAACCTCAGAGAGAACCCCTGAACCTTCTTCTATTCCAAAATAACATCAGCTCCCAGTGAACTGTCCACAGTCTCTACCGCTCACTTGAACAAACAGGTCCATTGTCGATTCATTAATGAGTGCATCAGGAACAGACCCTCTGTCATGTGTCAGCTTCTGTGCTAATTTCTGGAGAGCTAAACACAAACAGGATGATAGTCCCAGCTCTTAAGGAACTCTCAATCCAGCAGAAGAAATAGGGCTAAGAAATGTGCTGCGTGATGCCCAATGCTGCTTTGGTGGAGAAGCCTCTTTTTCAGAATCACAGAAGACTTGCCCAACATCCCTTTAAACAAATAACAGTTGTCCACATAGCAAGAGCCTTGTTAATGCGATGATGAAATGTACGAAGATGCATTTCAGAGTATTTGTTAGGAAAGTAGCTTTTGGAGCCAGTCAGACCTGGATTCGGATTCTGGTTCTGCTAACTCGAAAACTGTGCCCGCTTTAGCAAGTTTCTTTAGGCAGAGAGTAATAGGGCTGACTTCATGATGTGGAACATCTAAAACTTTAATGTGTATACAAATTGTTTGAGGATCATGTTAAAATGCAGATTCTGATTCAAGAGGTGTGGACTGGGGCTCAAAATTCTGCATTTTTCATAGGCTCCCAGGTAGTATGGATGCTGCTGGTCCCGAGGACCACACTTAGAGCAACAAGGGCATAGAACCCAGGTGGCAAACACAAGGCCTGCGGGCCTCATCGGGCCCTCCACCTCGTTTTATCTGGCCTGGCATCTTGTTTCTGCCTGGTGGCAGAGCCGAGCTCCTTGCCTACTAGTTAAGAAGTAGTTACATTTATACAGTCCTAAAATTACATCCGGCCCTTTGAAGGCAACCATGAGGCTGATGTGGCCCCTGGTGAAAATGAGTTTGACACCCTGGCATAGAACATTAAAAGGTCAAACGTAAGTGCGGAGCACAGTGCTGACAAATGGAAGTCAAGTGCTCAATAAAGGCACTGTTACTACTCAAATGAAATGTTAAAATGTTCACTTATTTTCATTTAAATTTCTCCCTACAAATTACTTATCATCATAACTTCAAAGAAAATTACATATACGGGGGAAACAGTCCCTGTCACATCTCTTAGGTGCCACCTGACACAGGCCAGTCTTTTCAACAGTGATGTGAGACAATCACATGACACTGCAAAAATGGAAAGAAACAGAAGATTCAGAATTTAGGTCTAATACCACCCCTAAATTCTCTCGATGTGAGGGGTGTTGGGAACTCCTTTTGAAATGTCACATCTCTGCTGCAGAACTTGGATACTATGAAGGCGTTGCTTTTAGATCCAGTACTAACCGTAAAGACAGAAACAAGGATGAAGACATCAACATGCTTAAAGATTGTTTTCTTTGGTGGTTTTCAGTTATGACCCCAAATGTGTTAACACCCCTACCACTGAGAGGCAGGCTCCACATCCCCACCCCTTAGATCTGAGCTAGCTTGTGACTGCCTTGACCAACAGACTATGGTGGCTGTGCCCTTGTGTGGCTTCTGAGACTGGGTCTGAAAATGTCCTGCAACATTTCCTTTTTCTCTTGGAATGTTTGTTCTTCTGACATCCTCCCTCCCTTGGAACACAGCTGTCACATGGAGGGCCCCATGTAGACCCTCTGGCTGACAGACGCCGTAGAGCTCAGCCTTTCAGTCATTCTGGATCCGGCACCAGGCATATAAATGAAGGAGCCTCCAGCCATTCCTGTTTCCCAGCTGAGGCCCCAGACATGGTGGAGCAGAGACCAGCCCTTCCTGCTGTGCTCCGACCCATATTGTTCACCAGTATCGTAAAATGCTAGTTGTTTTTATGCCAGTTCAGTCTGGGGTGATTTGTTACTCAGCAATAAATAATTCAAACACAAGCAACATTCTAAAATTTAGAATAAAAAATGTAGATATGGCATTTAAAAATTAAAGTTTATCTTTAAAGTTTAAATAGGGCTCAAGCCCTATTTACAGATGTTAAGTGTTATTTGCTATAAAGTTAATAATCCATTAGGTTTTAAAAAGTAAACATCAACTCCCCAGCACATTAAATTTAAATTCTGTGATTAAGGATTATGTCATTAGAAGAGGAGTAAATAGTGGGGAAAAAAATCAGGCTTTAGAATCAGACAGACATGTATTTTTTTAAAAAGATTTAAGTTTTTTTTATTTTTAGAGGAGGAAGGGAGGGAGAAAAAGAGGGGGAGAAACATCAGTGTGTGGTTGCTTCTTGTACACCCCCCACTGGGGACCTGGTTGGCAACTCAGGCATGTGCCCTGACTGGGAATTGGACCAGCAACCGTTTGGTTCACAGGCCACCACTCAATCCACTGAGCCACACCAGTCAGGGCTCAGTTATCTAATCTATTAAATGGGATAATAATACGTACTGACTAGGGTTGTGGAAGATATTGGATAAAAATAATTACAGCACATAGATAATAGTTATCATTCCCAAAAAGATCTTTGGAGAAAAATATGGCCTGGGAATTACAAGTGCATATAAAATGGGAATCTAAGCAACTTGTGGTGGGAGAGATAGAAAGGTTTCTGAACAAGCTGCCCCCTAAATTAATTCCTCAAATGAATAAGAATAAGTAAGTTAGATTTTCTCAAACTTCAAAAATTTTCAAAGAAAAAACTTTGGGGACAAATCTAGGGGGGAGAAAACTTTGAAAAAGCAATTTTCTAAAATGTATATGTAAATTCAAGGAGTCAATTACAGTCAAGACAATCTTGAAGAAAAATGAAGCTAAAAATCTTATATTACTTTATATCAATTGTACAGATCTAGTAATTAAAATCCTGTGATTTTGGAACAAGGAGAGGCAAAGTGATGAATGGAACAGAAGAGAGAGTTCAGAAATACACCCACATGCATTTAGTCGCCTGATTTGTAACAAAGGTGACAACTCAGAGGTTATGAAGAATGCAGCAGAGGAAGAGACAGGTGTGAGGAGAACAGGAAAGAAGAGTATCACAGAACCAAGGGACTAAAGAGCTTGAGGGAGAAGGGAGAGATAAGCAGTGTCAAGTACAGCAGATTTCCATTAAACTGAAAACTTACTTTGAATTTGACTTTCAAGTGACTGTTGTAACTCAAGTGTGAGCTCATCTGGCAATGTGGATATGAACCAGGTTGTAGGGGTTTACATAGCAAGTAGAAATGATGGGTTAAAGAGACTTCTGGCCAAGCTGGAGGTGTAGGTAGATATGCTTTGCTTCCTCACACAACCAAAAGAAGGGCAACAACCAAGTTAAAAACAAAAAACAATCAGAACTGTCCGAAAATTGAACTGTGTGGAAGTCCGACTACCAAGGAGTTAAAGAAGAAACATTCACTTAGATTGGTAGGAAGGGAAGAATCGGGCAACCAGGGTGGAGAAGACACATGGCAAGGCAGCAGCTGTTGGGCTGCACAGTCCCACATTCACATGCAGATAAATCAGGAGGAATAACTGGGGAGTGAGACAGACCCTGCAAACCAGGGTTCCAGTGCAGGGAAGTAAAGCTTCAAAACCTCTGACTGTAAAAACCTGTGGAGGTTACAGTGTCCAGAGAAACTCCCAGTCTTACAGAAGAGTCTGTTAGAGGGACCCATAGGATCCTAGAATGTACACAAACCCACACATCCAGGAATCAGTACCACAAAGGTGCAATTCACTTGTGGGTAGTGGGGGAAGTGACTGAAAGTGGGGCAAGAGCCAAACAAGCATTGTTCCCTCTCTAATCCCTCCCCTACATACAGTGCCACAACATAGCGAAGTGAGTTGCCCCATCCTGGCAAATACCTAAGGGTCTGCTTCTTACAATGTAACAGGTGCCCCAAGACAAAGAAACATGGCCCAAATAAAAGAACAGATCACAACTCCAGAAAAAGAGCTAAGCAACAAGGAGATAGCCAATCCATCAGATGCAGAGCTCAAAGCACTAGTAATCAGGGTGCTCACAGAAATGATTGAGTATGGTCACAAAATAAAGGAAGAGGTAAAGGCTACACAAAGTGAAATAAAAGTATACAGGGAATCAACAGTGAAGGGAAGGAAACTGGGACTCAAATCAATGATTTGGAACAGAAAACAAACAAACAAACAAACAAACAGTCAACCAAACAGAAAGATGAAACAATAATTCAAAAAAATTAGGAGAGACTCAGGAACCTCTGGGATAACTTTAAACATTCCAACATCTTAATCATAGGGGTGCCAGAAAAAGAAGAGGAAGAGCAAGAAATGGAAAATTTATTTGAAAAAAATAATGAAGGAAAACTTCCCCAATCTGGTGAAGGAAATAGATATGCAGTCCAGGAAGCTCAGAGAGTCCCAAAGAAGTTGGACCCACAGAAGAACACACCAAAACACATCATAATTACATTACCCAATATTAAAAAAAGGAAGAGAATCTTAAAAGCAGCAAGAAAAGGAGGCAGTTACCTATAAAGGAGTTCCCTTAAAACTGTCAGCTGATTTCTCAAAAGAAACCTTAAAGGCAAGAAGGGGCTGGAAAGAAGTATTCCAAGCCATGAAAGGCAAGGACCTACCTCCAAGATTAATCTCTCCAGCAAAGCTATCATTTAGAATGCAAGGGCATATAAAGTGCTTCCCAGATAAGGTCAAGTTAAAGGAGTTCATCATCACAAAGCCCTTATTATATGAAATGTTAGAGGGACTTATCTAAGAAAAAGAAGATGATCAAAACCATGAACAGTAAAATGACAATAAACTCAACTATCAATAATGTAACCTAAAAAAAAACAACAACTAAGCAAACCACTAGAACAGAAAAAGAATCATAGAAATGGAGATCATATGGAGGGTTATGAGCAGGGAGTGGGTGGGGGGAGAATGAGGGAAAAACGTAGAAGGAATAGGAAGCATAAATGGTAGGTACAAAATAGACGGGGGAGGTTAAGAATACTATGGGAAATGGAGAAGCCAAAGAACTTATATGTACGACCTATGGACATGAACTAAGTGGGTGGCAGGTGCAGGGTGGAGGGAGATAAAAGGGAGAAAAAAACGAGACCACTGTAATAGGATAATCAATAAAATACTCTTTAAAAGCGGAAATGATGGGTTAGAGATAGGAAGTATTAGACTGCTTCTCCAGGAACTCTGGGTGGGAAGGAATGCAAAGAATTCACAGCAGGTATTCCCTATTTATTTATTTTATTAAAAATAGTAGATAACTTAAGCATTTCTAAAAGCTGAGGACACTGTGAAAGTTGCCAGGAAAAAGTAGAACATAAATGCCATGAAGATATATTATATTGCTAGTCCAGAGGAAATACACTGGATTCCAGGGAAGAAAGAAAAATTGTGTCAAGAATAACATGAGGTTAAACTGTATTTTATGAATCTTTAAATGTCTCCAGAAAACTATTAACATTTCAGTTAAAATAGCCTCACTTTTTAGACAACCTCAGTTATACCTTAAAGGCTTTTTATCTGCTTAAAAATATATTTTGAAATATTTCAGGCAAAAAAAGGCTATAGAGTAATGTAAAGGACTTGTGAGTCTTTCACTTACCTTAAGAAATAGAACACTATCAAAACAATTGAATACCCTTCTAGACCCCATTTCTGATCATAACTCTTCTCCCCACTTCCTCTGAAGGAAATTACCATCCTGAGTTTGGTGCTTACTTGTTCTGAATATTTCTTTGTACTTATAATGCATTTGCACTGATCTTTAAGTGATAGATTCTGTTTTATACATTTGTATATATTTTATTTTTTTAAAGATTTGTTCACTTACAGTTGGCATTTAATATTATTTTGTATTAGTTTCAAGTATACAGCCTAGACAATTATGCAGTTTACAAAGTGATTCCCCAATAGTTCTAGTACCCACCTGCACCATACATAGTTATTACAATATTATTAACTATATTCCCTGTGCTGTATTTTACATCCCCATGGCAATATTACAAATTGTAACTACCAATTTGTACTTCTTAATCCCTTCACCTTTTTCACCCAGTCCCCCAAGCCCTGCATCTGGAAATTCTCAGTTTGTATATTTTAAATAAATGGCATCATACTATAGGTATTCTGTAACTTAGATTTATCTTTCAATATTTTTGTGACATTTATTTGTGGTGATACATGTAGCTCCAGTTTATTAAATTTTAGAAATATATAGTATTCCATTATATGGATATATCATAATTTATTTATGTTTTCTTCTACTGATGAATATTTTTAGTATTTTCCAGTTATAAACACTGATATAATGAACATTCTTACCTGTTACCTTGTAAACATGTGCAAGGAATTATTTATAGCAAATACATATCTGGGAGAAAGATTGCTGGATTATTGAAAAGTTAACATACTTCACTTTAGTAAATATTAAAAAATTGTTCTTCAATGTGATTGTTCTTATCTGACAGTTTGGGGAAAGTCTGGGCTATTATCTCTTTGAATATTTGCTCAGTCCTTTCTTTCTAAAGCTCCAATTAGTTACTTATCAGAATTTCTTAATCTATTTTTGTTTAATTTTCTACCTCTTTGAATATCTGAGCTGCACTTTTAATTTTTACTTTATCATTCAACTAGTTTCATTAATTTTTCTCTTTAGCTGCATCTTATTTTACTGTATTTTAAAAGTTTTAAAATATGTATTGGGGTGACATTGGTGAATAAAATTATACAGATTCTGCATGTACAATTTCATGGTACATCATCTGTATCTTGCATTGTGTGCCCACCATCCAAAGTAAAATCTTCTTCCATCATCATATATTTGACCCGTTTCCCTTTGCTAGCCCCCAACCCCTCTTCCCTCTGGTAACCACCATACTGTTGTCTGAGTCTATGAATTTTTTGCTTGTTTCTTGTTTTTTTCTTTTTTTTTTCAGTTTTATTTCCTACATAAAGAGCTCATACAGCTCAATACCAAATAATCCAATTGAAAAGTGAGCAGAAGACATGAACAGATATCTCTCCCAAGAAGACATACAAATGGCCAATAGATATATGAAAAGATGCTCAACTTCACTAGCTATTAGGGAAATGTAAACCAAAACTACATTGAGATACCACCTTATACCTGTTAGAGTGGCTATTGTCAACAAGTCAAGTAATAATAAGTGTTGGAGAGGTTGTGGGGAAAAAGGAGCACTCATTCACTGCTGGTGGGAATGTCAACTAACACAGCCACTATTGGAACAGTATGGAGGCTCCTTTAAATTTAAGGCTAGAGTTACCATACGACCCAACAACCCCTCTTCTGAGTATCTACTGATATTTAAATGTGAGTATCTAAATGTGAAAACATTTATTCACAAAGGTAGAGCTGTATCTTATTTTAAATCTATCTATAAAGATATATTTATATGTGTATCTTTAACAATTTTAATTTTTTATTTTTATGTTGTAGAATACATCAATGCACAGAAATAATTGAGTTGGTTCAAGAGAATATTTTCAGGCTACTAACTGTGTATTAGTTATATATCTTTCCCAGTCTTTGACTTCTTTTTAATGGTTTCTTTTGTTGCATAGAACTTTTAATTTATGAAGTAGTTGAAATTACTGATCTTTTTCTTTATCATTTGCACCTTTTGTATCTCCCATAAGAAGTTCTTCTTTACATTATAGTCTTAAAGACAACTTCCTATAATTTTGTCCAAGCATCTTAAATTTTGATTTTCACATTGAGTCTTTAATCTAATTGGAGTTGATAAACTGGTATTGTATTGATGTTAATATGCAGTATTATTAGTTTGCATGAGGCAAATGACCCAGCATTAATTAATTAATAGTCTATGTTTTCCTTACTTTAAACGCTACTTCAGTCTTATATACTTTTTCCATATTGTATATTTCTGGGTTCTCTATTCCATTACTTATACAGGGTCTGGCACAAATAATGCCCCTTTTTAATTCCAAAATCATAAGCATGTAATTCTGTAACATAACAATATCACACTCAAGCATACCATATGACATTTTAGGTGAAATGTTCAAATTATAAATTAGCAGGAGTGTGGTTGGTAGGGTAACTTTCTCCTGCCAGACCCTGTATTTCTATTCTCATGCCAATACCTCGCTATCTTAACTACTCTAGTTTCAAAATAAATTTCGATGTAGAGAAGGTAGGCCTGATCCCCTCCACTTTGTTCTTTTTCTTCAAAAACATCTTTGCTATTATTGAACATGTACTCTTTCACATAAATTTTAGAATCAGCTTACCCAGGAAAAGCTATTTTGGGTTTTTAATTATTTATTCTTTTTATATAAACATTTACATCAACTGTGAATATGACAGTTTTATCTTTTTCTTTAGATTTTCTATAATATTTATTTATTTTTCTTTACTTGCTGCAGTGGCCAGAATAGGAATTACAATGTTCAGTAGAAGCAGTGATACTAGACATCTTTGCTCTGTAACTGATTTTAAAAGAGACATTTCTGACATTGCACAAGGAAGAATCATTTTCTCTAAATTTAAACCAATAGTTCTCAAACTTTAGTGTGCTTCGGAATTATCTAGAGCAATCACAGCAATCACAGGCCACTGGGCTCATCCCCGGCATTTCCGACTCAGCAGGTCTGGGGTGGAACCTGAGAATTTGCATTTCTAACAAGTTCCCAGGTGATACTGATGCTGCTGTCTTGGGATCACATTGAGTGAATCACTAGTGTAGACATATCTCTTGTCAGAGAATGCTATTTGAGATCCTGTCATCTATTCTCCCCTTCCTCCCTAGTAATGAAACTCCATTTTTTAGTTGGGAACTTTACAGCCCAGGGAAAAAGACTATAACTCCCAGACTTCTTTACAACTAGGTGTTATCATGTGACCAAGTTTGGGACACAGAATATAAAGCCAAGTGTCGTGTGAGACGTGTGGGAAAGCTCCTTCAAAGAGAAGTGCTCAGATTATACATTGCTGTGAACCACATGGACAGAGTGGGTTAAAGCGAACATTTCTCTTTGCTCACAGTTTTGGGGGTCAGGAATTTAGGAAGGGTTTGGGTCTAGCAGATCTGGAGTGTCTACTCCAAGATGGTGTCTTCACTCATATGTCTGGAAGTTCTGTGCTCCTTGGCCTCTCTGTTCATATGGTATTTTTTCCTCCAGGGAGGTTTGACATGGCTTGGGCCTGTCACACCGTGGTGGTCTTGGAATAGTCACACTGTATTAGGCTAAGGAAATTCACATCTTTTTATCATGGACCTTTGTTGACCTTGTTAAATTCTTTTCAGCATCTATTAAGGTGGTTATTTTTCTGAATTCAAATTGTTTTTTCAATTTTTATTTTAATTGTTGATCTTGTACAGTTTTCTGTCTTTTATTCTCACCCCAACCCACCACCCATTCCCAAATTTTTTATTTTAGTCATTATACATAAATTCCCCAGGTTGACAGATAAGACTTAGCTGTTTTTCTACTTCACCTCCACCTTTATCCCATTCACTCCTCTTATCTCTGCAAGGTTAAAACCAGGCAAAACAATGGATGGTTTATTTTGTATAGTTATATCCTACTATTGGCCTATATAACTTATATTCTGTAGTAACTATTTTATTTTTTTTATTTATTTTTTTTTATTTACTTATCTTTAGAGGAGAAGGGTAGGAGAGAGACAGAGAGAGAGGGAGAGAAATGTCAATGTACGGTTGCCTCTCGTGTGTCCCCTGCTGGGAACTGGCCTGCAACCCAGGCATGTGCCCTGACTGGGAATCGAACCGCGATCCTTTGGTTCACAGGCCTGCGCTCAATCCACTGAGCTACACCAGCCAGGGCTGTAGTAACTATTTTATAACTAACTATACAAACTCTATTTCAGGCAAATAATGTCATATTCATTCATTCATTCATTCATTCATTCACTCACCAAACATTATCCTGTGCTTGAAGCTACACGTGTACCCTGTTATGTATGTGCTCAGGAGGAGTAAAGAACTGAACAGAACTGAGCAGTTTTGAGCAGTGTCCTTAGCACAAGAGGGCCTGCCAACCTGGAGTTTGAAATACACAAAGGAATGTACAAAAGAAGGCAACTAAACAGAGGGACGGTGATCATTAAAGGAGACTTGCTAATGTAGTGGGACCTTGATCATTGGGAGCAGACATTTCAGTATGACACAAAAAGCAATGGGAAATTGATGTTCCCTCGATCAGAAGCTATTATGATTAGTGTTTCACCCGAAAATTCTGAGAACTTTGTGCTGAGCACTGGGATAAGGGGAGGATGGGAAAGCCTAGAGGCAGAAAAACTGGCTGAGATCGACCACAACAGTCCAGTGACTTCCATACTCATTGTTTTTTCTTTTGAGGGGAGAGACGGGTTTATAGAGATTTCGAAAATTTCAAATGTATTTTTTTAAATTGTGATTTAGGATTCCAACTTTATTTCAACATCACAGGACTGCTTTGAAGTTCTGTTATTGAACATTATCTAGAGTCATTTCTTTGCCAAATATGTCTAAGTAACATAAAAATATTTAGTTCTTTGTAGTTTAAAAGGTTTTTCTAGATATGGAAACTCTAGCACAAATTTGTTTACAACACCATCTAACTCTGCTTTCACTCTGTGACCTCAGGTATCCTATATTGTATGAATCCAATTTATTCCTGAAAATATTTTGTATATTGCAATTTCAAATAGCCTGAGCCCATATTTTATTATTTTAAGTGAGAAAAATAAAAAAAGTGTTTCTTAAAATCCCAACCAGTCTCCCACGTATAACGCAAAAAAAAAAGCTCACAGAAATCTCTGTAATAAAAGATATAAATAATTTCACACACCCGTTACATTTAATGAATTCAGTGAGTTTAGACAAATGCTCCGTGCAACTATGTTTTTCGATATCCAATGTAAATTGTTGTCCTCTCTACCTCCTTATGTTTTTATTCATTCTTCCCTCGCAAAATACTTTTTCACTCTCAACTCTCTTTTTAGTGATTGAGGTTTTCCAGGCCTCTTTGGCATTCTCTTTTAACGACAGGGAGGGGGGAAGATGACGGCAATAACACAAGTTTCAACAATGCAAGCAAGAGAGAAGCCATCTTTCAGGGGAAATAGCTAAGACAGACTGCAGGGCACCCCACGTGCACTTGCCCAGACTTGCGATCAAATGATGAGTTTCACTGGCCCTGGCATGCAAATACCTTATAACAGGATTTCAGCTGAGCTAATGCATGTGCAGCAAAAATAGTTTCAAGTCGTTACAGGGAATGCTTGGAGAGTGAGATTCAAGCAGTAAACTCAAGTATCTGTAATGTGTCCTGTGTGCCCACTGTCTCTTCTAAAACAAACGAACGAACGAAACTAGAAAAAGGTTTTTTTAATTAACAAAATAAATACAAACAGAATACTAAAAATAAAATTGATTACATTTATTAATTCCTTATAGGTTGCCTTCTGTCCTCTGATTAGACAACAGACTTCTTGTGCCAGGCAGAGAGCTGCTTATGACCCAGGTGGAGAACCTCTCCTGTGGTTGTAAGCTTGCTCCAGAAAGTGTTCTCTCCCGGTTTTCATGTCAGGATTCCATGTATCCGCCTCTAGGTAAATCGGTTATTTAGCCATAGCACCCCACCTCCTTGAACAAATCAAATTTTTCCCTAACCATGACCAGCGAGCCAAAGTAGAAAACAATCTAATCATTTATACTAATATTACTCTAAAATGTGATTTTCAAAATAGGAGCGTGAATTATTAAGTCATGGCTAATCATTCATCATTGTGCATGATTTGTATATATTTTAGAGAAACATAGAAAGAAATAAAAGATATGTAAAGGTGAATTAAATATCCTTCTCCCACTGAATTTCAACTTTTAGCCTGATCGCTTCTTCACCTAACTCCACTTTTCTTATTTTGCAAAAACAACATTTTACTTTCTTAGATGAAGTTTCCAGTGTCCACAAAGTCCCTTTCTCTGCTTCAGGCCTTAGTTCTGGGCCTGAATTATTCTACGCCTATAATTATTTACTCACACTTAACTAGAGAAAAGGCATTCTGTCTCACTCCTTGGTTCTCTGAATAGATTCTGACGTATTTAAACTGGCCAGCTAGACTTCCAGAGGAAATCTGGCTTTAGACTTCCAGAAGTGACCTTCCCCTTTCTTTTCTTTTTGTGCTTAGAAGAGGAAAGAGCAGGAAGACAATGGCAAGCCCTAACAGACACTTATACATCTAATGGGGCATGAAGTTCTCCCAGCACTCAGGAACCTGTTACTCACCAAGGCTGACTTCCTGTCCTGCATGCCCTTGAGAGCACCCCGGTGCAGTGCAATATTTATTGAAGAGGCAGTTTGCAGAGACTTCTCTGGGCCAGCACTAGCTGAGAGAAATATGTTGTAAGTCACATTTAAAACTTAATTGTAGTCACATTAGAAAAGTAAAAATCAACAGGTAAGTTAATTTTATATTATACTTTATAAAACGCCACACATTCAAAATAAAATATTATCTTCCAATATATAATCAACATAAAATATTAATGCACTATTTTAGATTTTTTTCTTTTTACTAAGCATAATTAACAACACACCAAATTTAGAGGCTCAATTTTTACGGGGAGTAGCTGGAGTGTTTAATTTTATATAATTTATAGTTGGTACCATGTATTTCCACACCTAAGGTGTTTCAAACATACTTAAAATTTTTCCCATAGTGAAAAATCATTTTCCTTTACTATTTGAATCCATTTTGACAAAACTCTTCATCTTTTTAAATAATTGCTTTGACTTTAAAACAAAAGATACCAGTTTCAAATATATGTCTAAGTAAATTTATCAACTCCTGTGTTAATTCAGTATCATTGACATCAAACTTAAAATGGTACTGTAGGGAAAAAAGCAACTCCTTATCAGTGTAGAGTTTTCACATTTTCTTTGTGGTTTTGCAGCCAGTTTACATAATGCTATCAATTACAGTTGAAATCTTTTGCATGTTGACTTGTGTAAGAAAAGTGTAGAAATCATTATTATTGATCATGTTATGAAAAGGTTCAGTTTCAACTTAACAATCTTGTATCTGTTCTGCTAAGTCCAAAATAAACTTTTCCTTTCATTGGGCCTTCAAATTTAACTTATTCATACACAGTGTGATATTTGTGTGAAAATGTAAATCATACTGGACTTTTTCTTTGATTATTGGATATTTGGCAAAAATTTCTTTTTTTCAGGAAAATCTTGAATTGGAGGTAACAGTATAGTAAATCTTTACAAAACTTCCATAACTCAACCAAAGAGCATTGGAGAAGTCATGAGGCCATTACGTTCACTCTCTTCTATTTCTTTTCACACTTGTAATGATTCATTACATTTGCATGTATACAGTGAGTGATTGTAATAACTGCATCCAGGACAAATTTCATGGAGTCCACTTCAGAAATCTGAGCATAAATATTTGTAAGATATATCACACAGTGAAACAAAGACATAAAGGAAACATTAATTTCTTTTTAAAAATTCCAATAATTGTGGGTCTTTGAACCAACATTGTTAAAGAACTGTTTGTTGTGTTAGAAATTAATTTTTTAATATCTAGCCAAAATTCTTTTTTGACAGATGTAAAATATTGAAAAATACCTATGCCATGAGTTTGAATTATAGGCCATGAATGGACAATATTTCTTTGTAAATTAAGAAGTCCTTGGAGACAAAACATACCCAAAGTACTAATTTGGCAGTGTCTTATGACTCATTTAAAGCTAAAAAACAAAGCAAAAAAACCCCTTGAATTTTCTACAGTTTGAATCATTTGATCTTTGATATTATTATAAAGGCCTTGTATTCTGTAAGCATTGTTTGGTGGCTTAGTTGAATTTCTTACTTTTTGTGAAGTATCTGTTTTTAGTATTTTCCTTATAATTTTATAACAGAATTTTTGCAACTGAAATAATGGTTTGTTTTATCATCTCTCCTTCTAAAACTGTTTGCGTGAATCAAAGCAATCTTGTAAGTGGCCAAAGTTACAAGCTCAGATCCTATTAAAAGCCTTAAAAATTTGTGACAACATAGATAGACCTGGAAGACAGTATGGTAAGTAAAACGAGTCAGTAACAGAAGGGCAAATGCTGCATGATTCCACTTACATAAAATCATTTAAACTAGTGAAACTTATAGAAGCAGAAAATAGAATGTTGGCTGCCAGAGAACCTGGGTGGGGAGAGAGGGGCAGTTGTTCAGTGGGTATAACGTTACAGTTACACCAGGTGAGTGAGTTCTGGAGACCTGGTGCATAAATATTTGTAAGAATGGTACAGGTGCTCCTCAGTTTAGGATGGGGAACATCCTGATAAACCCATCTGAAGTTGAAAATGGATTTACCTAACCCGTGGAGCTTACTTAGTATAGCCCTCCATAAACGTGCGCAGAACACTTACATTAGCCTACAGCTGGGCAATTATCTTGAATTTTAGCTCAAGATAATTCATTTCAAGAGTAATTGCCTCCTTCTTATTTTCACCAGAAGCAGGAGACAGAGAAGGGTGTTTTGTAGACAAGATGGAATGCAAAAAACACAAAACACAATATTCAAAAAAATGCTAGCAACACAGCATACTCTCAGAGAATAGGCTGTAGACCCTCGTGGTCACGTGGCTGCCAGGGACCTGTGGCTGGCTGCCACGGCCCCGCATCGCGAGAGAATATTCTACATATTGCTAGCCTGGGAAAGGATGAACACTGAATGTCCGAAGCATGGGCTCTGTTGAAGTTGTAACAACCACTCTTGCAACACCGTCAGTCAGAAAACCCTCAGTGTAACATACTAAGTTGAGGACTGCCTGTATGTGTACTTCAGATTTTTGTTAAGGAGGTAGAGATCTCTTGCTAAGTGTTTTTCAAACATACATACACACACACACACACACACAAAGGGATGCAAGAAAACTTTTGGAGGGGATAGATAATGTTTATGATCTTTATTGCAGTGATGGGGTCACAGGTATCTGTATATGTCCAAACTCATGAAATTGTATGCGTTAAGTATGAGCAATTTTTAAAATCCCAATTATACCTCAATACAGCTGTAAAAAAAGAAAAAGAAAATAGATTGCCTACAAAGACGAAAATGTTTTTTCTTAAATATTTAATTCTGACCTGAGGTAACTAATTTCATCATTTCTTTTCTGAATGTTAAGAAAAAATTCACCAAATTTAGTATGTATTCGCTGAAAATATGTCTTAATATTGTACATTTTATTATCTTTAAAAATTTTATAAATAAAAATAAAAAAATTTCTCATTTAATCCACTTCATCAAATTACAATTGCCATTTATTGTGAAATTTACCACATATCTTTTCCAGTGTCTCTTTTTTGTATATCTTTCCATCATAATACTAGCTTTTGCACCTCTATACAATTCTGCCTCAGTAGAAAGCAAAATTCATTTTAAAATTTGTTCATACCTATTTTTTAAGCTAGACAGAAAACTTAATTGTGTTACAACTAAAATATTTTTACTTAGTTATCAATATGATTTACACAGGTATCACTGTAACTTGCGCTGTCTGTGTAAAATGCTCAAATGAACACATTGGTGTATAGAAAAAAATATTCAAACTGAACCAATATGTGGGCATGAACTAGATCAACGAAATGTCTCCGCGTAATGCTAGAAACATCACATGAGTTCAAAGGCACACCATAATACAGGGGTGGGCAAAGTAGGTGTACAGTTGTTAGTGTAGAAAATAATACACACAACAGTTAATAACTAATAATACAAGAATAAACTGGTTTGTGCACTCACAACTATAAACCTGCTTTCGCCAACCCCTGTGTAATAACATCTTATGTGAGAAATCGTGAAAGTGAAATATAGTCCTAATTGAATGGTCAAAGTTGTGTTATCGGAAAACTATTTTACATTGCTTCAATTTTAATGTAAGTTGTTATAATTAAGTCAAATATAAAATCTAGTACCCCTGTAGTACTTGCCACATTTTAAGTGGTCAGTGGCCACATGTGGCTAGTGGTTCCCGTACTGGACAGTGCAGCCTCTGGCTGTGCAATAATTAGATACTGTAGATGTCTAGCTGATGCATCTGTACATATATGATGTGTGTCTATACAAAACATTTCTATTTTTTAACTTATCACTCCTATTAAACCTTTGTGAACATAAATGTTAAAGATCTATACAGTGGTTGACTCATGTTTGCCTATAATACTCAGCATTTTTGCTGTTATTGCTATTGCTGAATTGAATGAACTGTGTAATATTTTAAATTTACCCTTGAAAATTGTTCTACCTTCTGTTTTGGAAGGGACTCTAGAATCAAACATATTGCAAGAGGAGGTAATCAACAGTCAAGTCCTACAGATTTTACAGCTGAAGGATGCAAGGAGAGTAGACAACACTGAAATTGAACTGATTGGCACACCTGGGCCATAAGCTGGCTATAAGCTTTTTGGTAGCAGCAGCAAAAGCGAAACACATCGGATTGCATAGTTTTTGTTCCCTGGCAATAAGAAGAATAAAATTCAGCTGCAGACAACTGACATAGGAATTAATGTATGAGTCTTTAAGTAAAGGGACTTAGGAAACAACATGGACAATCTCTAACTGCATTATGAGCCACGAAGAAGTCATTCAGATAGCTGGTTGTCATATTGTTTTTAAACACAAGCAGATGCCCTTACATACTAACCTGCTACATGTTAAAGTGTCTCCGTGTGCTGAAAAAACGTGATGCTGCGCTTCCTTCAGGGCTAAAATTACATGATTAGAACTCCGAGAATCTCTAGTGGGTGATTTATATGCTTTGACTCTCAAAGACCAAATGCCTAAACAGTCTCTGAGCAGGTGCTATGTACCTGTAAATGATGACCAAATCCTCTAAACAACGTAGGTTTTCCCAAACAGCTTATTAAAACGAGAGCTCTAACCTTTAGATACAACATGTGACAGCAATAACTATGCCATTCTATGTTGGAATATTAAGAGCTGGACTTGCAATTCTCAGACAGACTGCCCACTTCAGGGCAAGCAGGAGCCACACAGGGTGGGCCAGGGGAAGAACTGGAAAGAAAAGATGAATGATATGCACTGTTCTAAATAAGTCTGTGTGGGAGATATTGCTAGTATCTACATTTTCAGGTGAGGAAACTGAAGCTCAGGCAACTCAGTCATATATAAGCATGGACTACAGAGATTCTGCTCTTATCAGAGTGAAAACGGATCTGAAACACTAAGAACTCTAGTTCATACTACTTGGGAAAACAAAACTTTAGCTTGACGAGTGATTATGCTGGACATTACCACCTGTCTGCACCGTCTCAAAGCAAATTTCTTTATTTTTCTGTACTGTCTTCTGAAGAAAGTGTCTGTTGGGTGCCACATATAAGGAATAGTGTGAAAAGGGAACTTAAATAGCAGAATGGTTTAATGTGACCATTTGGAGAAGACTTTATAAAATTGCCCTTTTACAGTTTGATGAATGCTTAGTTATTTCTATGATTTAATTGTGGTGTCATTAATTTCAATTAATGCTCCTTCTGGCAATAGCTAAACAGCAAATTCAATTGTTTCTTAAGCCCTCCCTAGTCAAAGACAGTAAAACAATGCCACTGGTTCAAAAGAGTAAGGCTAGCCTTCCTGTTTTATAGGCAGAGGGACATGCCCCTAATTTTCCTACTATTATAAAGATTTAAAAAGGAGCAGTACTAGGTCATTGCCTCATTTTGACACCCTGTAAAGTTGGTACTGTATCTGCTGTCAAATCTAACCATTTCAATGTTGCTGTCTTCTAGAGGTGCTAAAGAAACAGAGGCTGGCCTGGGGTCTGTGTTATGTACTAAATGACTTGCGTTGCCCAGGTGTCCTTGATGATTTCACAGTGCTGAGGAAAACGCATTCTTTAATAAAGCTTTGTTCTCACACAAAGCGCTTTTAAATAGTAATAACAGAAATAGAAAAGTGAGTGTAAATGGGAGGCCAATTCAGTGGACTGAGGGACTGTAGAGATTTGAGGGGCTATGGAAGAATAAATGACAGGGATTTTACAGTTTTGTAGCTCAAAAGTAGGAAGGTTAAGAGTGAGATAGGTTTGAATGGCAGAGGATCAGGGACCATGTGTGGAAATCTGTCTGAAGGTGGATGGCTGGGGCCAGTGAGCACTGTAAAAGACTAACAGTCATCTTACCTCCCTTGTTTGGGACCTGTGCTGCCACTTACCAAACCTCATTAATACTGGCACAAAGTCAGGGTCTTCATAATAGCCTGATAAAGGTCTGAAAGAGGCAAAAGATTTATAGAAGCTAATGTTGCCATCTTACAACCTGATGCAATTTATAGAACCAATGCCAGGCCGTCTGCACTTTCACCCATTCAAATTCATTCATCTATTTAACTGGCATGTTTCTATGAGTCAGACACTGCAGGTACTGTGCTAGGTTCTGCAGATGAAATGGTTAATAGCACAAGGAACTTACAGTCTTATTGGAGAGATGATAAGAAAACAGGCAATAACTTCAAAATGAGTATGCAGTGGTAGGATAGAGGAGAGAGCGCTATGGGATCTCATAGAAGAAGCATCTAACTCAAGCCTTTAATGGGTCAGAAAAGCCTGCCTAGAAGAGGTGATGTTGAAGTGTTGACCAGAAGGATGGGGAAGGGAGAGCCAGGTTGGTGGTGAAGTAGGGAGGCTTCCAAGAGGAGCTGTGAACAAGTCACCATGGTTGGAGAGGCACGGTGAGAGTTGAGAAGGAAGAATTTAACAGGCTGGATTGTGAGGTGCCTTGTACGCCTTACTGAAATTTGAACTGGATTCTAAGAGCAGCAAGGTGCTATTCCTGAAGGGTTAGAATGATCTCTCTGTCTAAAGTGAAAAAGACAGTGAGCTGGAAGTAGAGCTTCAAGGAATACTTTGTTATCTTCCGATCATCAGTGGGTAAGAGCCAAGAGCAATGATGGCTGAGCTCCTACTTCAGTGGGAGCATCTTGGGAAATCGGAATTGCAGGTGTCAAGAGCTGTGCCCTCATACCATTGGGCACTCCAACCTCTGCCTCTACCTTCTGGCACTACTTTAACAGTGCTTATCAAGGAATGACGAGAACTTACTTTCTGCAAGGTCTTTCTTCGCACCATCTCCATTTTACAGAAAAGGAAGCTGAAGCTCAAAAAATTTGAGTACCTTGCCCCGGACGGCACAGGTGGTAAGAGACAGAGGGATGTTTTGATGCTCAGAGAGGCTAATTAATACGCTGAGCATCTCATAAAAGATAACTGTTAGAGCTAAGCTTTGAACTCAAGCCTATTTCTGTTCTTAAGTTAACTCAAGATCCTAAACATGGATCTTCTCTGTGGCATGGAGCTACCGGGTCTTACTTTCTGGGGTTAGTTTTCAGTTTTGTCTATCTCTAGGGTGAGTATGAAATTTTGTATGCTTGTAAAAGCTTTTAATTACTCTCTAGATTTATCTGGAATTTACTTTTTTCTGTGTGTGTTTTTTTAATATTACCTGGGTTCAGCTTTTTAAAGGCAGCTTCACTGTCAATGAACAATGGAACAGGCAGGAAACAAAACACTTTATTGTTATTGTTGGGTAAATATAGCAATGGTGCTTTTTTTCCCTTTTTCTGAATCTTCTCCAAAGTATTTCTCTGTATAACGACCGTAATCTGATCCTTAATAACATTCTGCTCATTTGGATGCTGTCTAGTGGTTGGAGAACTCATCTGATTTTCACATCTGTCTTTTTGTCCTTCTTGGGTATGCTTATCACCCACATCTTGTCTGATTTTCTTTGTTATTGATTGAATTTCCATATGCAAGGCCTGCAGCCTTTCTTTCTAAAGAACTCTTTCCTGTGTAAAACGTTTCACCACCATTGTTAAACACAGGCGTGTTCTGTCTTTAGCCAATGATAACATTTCCTCCAAGAAATTTCTTTCAGCTTCTCCTCTGTTTTATAGGTGTTTGATTTCATTCATTGGTTGTGTTTAATATCCTCATTACAGAATGTATTGTAGTGTAGCTTCCTTTTTTCTTTAACTCTCTAAGCAATATGGTTGGCCATTTTGGGATCATATTACTTTATTTTTCCACCTAGGATTTTAGACACTGTTTTTGATGGTACTGAGAATTATTCTAGCATGTTTCCCAATATGTTCTCTTTTACCGTGCAGAATGAAAGCACACTCAAGAGGAGGTATAGCCCTTGCAACTATTTCCCAACGTTGTGTCCTAGGGGTTCCCTTTATTCATTTTCTCCTCTCTATTAGATTTCTAGATTGTCAGGGATTTCCACTGCCTCTGGACCACCTGGCTGCCCTAGGCATCCTGCTGGTTGTTCTGGCTTCATTAAAAACGGTAACTCATATTTATATACAGCTTTATGGCTCATAAAGCTCATTGGAATACACTATGTGACTTAGGTCTGACTTAAATACAGTAAATAAGCATTAAATGGCAGAAGCAAAATGCAGACTTTTTCTTTTGCTTTCTTATATTTTATCAACACTTTAGTCAAATTCTTTCTGGCTTCTAGTAATCAGATTGTGAATTTTCCAGAAAAAAATTATAAAGAAGCTAATGGAAAACAAAGAAGAAGTGAGGTGGGATAGTGAGAACCTAGGAAAATTCCTTGGCAAGTGGACTAGGGAAACTGAGACAGACAGCTGAACACAATGGCCAAACACTTTATAGCCAGGTGCAGATGGTCACCACAGTAGAAGATCCTGGTGCCCAGCAGGGGGCAAAACTAGAAAAACAAGGATCTCCCCACCAGGGTAACCTCTTCTTCTTGGAGTTAATATCTAGGCCTCAGTTGTATTTCAGCTCCAGGCTCAGAAAAACAGCAAGACCAGGTGGACAAAACCAGAACCAACTGCAATGACTGAAGACTCTCTGCCCGGGCACTGACGTCAGTGGAGACCAAGACGCGAAAGGGCAGGTGCATCTGGAGAACAGATGAATATTCTGCTGAGACCCTCTCCTGAGACCTCCCCTAAGGTTCCCGCCTGTAAGGAGGAGATAGAGGCCTCAAGACAAAGGACACAGGGCATGGGCTTGTACTCCCTCTGGGAAGCAGCCCTCACCATTCCCTTCTTGCCCTACTCCTTTTCTCACAGGCACAAGCCTCCTAAACTCTCAGGCAATGGGCGGTGGCAGCTTGTGCCAGGCTGATCCCCTGACCCTGCCCCCAAAGCCTGCTTTTCTCTGACTTCCCAGTGAGCTCAGGCAGCCCAGCCTGAGCTCTCCTGTTGCTTCCTCTGTGCTAAGCCCTTCCTTGCTTCACTGTCCTCAGCTTTCACAAACGTATCCTCACAGTCACCTGGACTGTTGTTGTGAAGTCTTTCCTACATGAAGTCAAGAACCCACATACTACACCTGGCCGGCCCTAGGCAGACCTGCTCAGGGACAGACCCTGTCAGGCAACAGAAAGAACAAAAGTGTAAATCAGATGAAAAGGGACACATTTCTATGTCCTAAATCTGAACCACATAGTTCTTCATTGATGTGTATCTGTTTTCTATTGCTGCATAAGAAATTATCAAAATTTAGCAGCTTAAAACAATATCCGCTTATCTTCCAATGCAGGTTTTGAATCTGGTGTGGAGTGGCTGGGTTCCTGCTCGGGGTATCACAAGGCTAACATTAAGGCGTTGACCAGACTTGGCTACCACGTGGAGGCACTGCGGAAGGCTCTACTTCTAAGTGCATTCTTGTTGTTGGCAGAATTCAGGTCCCAGTTGTTGTAGGACTGAGATCTCTGTTTCCTTGCTGGTTGTCAGTTTAGGCTGTTCTAGGCTTTTATAGGCCAAATTTCTTGATAAGGGGCACCCCACATCTTCAGTCCTGCATGGCGCCTGGAATCCCTATAGTTCAGATCACTGACTTCACCTTCTGCTGCCAGCTACAGGAAACTCTCTGCTTTTAAGGGGCTCAAATGGTTAGGTCTAGCCCACCTGGATAATCTTCCTATCTTAAGGCCAACTGTGCTATTTAACATAAATAATGATGAGAGTAAAATCCATGCTCTTCACAGTTCTAAGGATTTTGTAGGATGTGTACACCAGGAGGGTAAAAAACTTAGAATCCTGCCTGCTGGGGAAAAAATGTTTTCCAGGCACACAGGACCTGTTTCTTCCCACTATTTAAAATAACACCACAGTCCTGGATGAGGCCTGTGAGGGGTCCCTAAAACCTCTCCAGCACTAATTATTGATTTCCTCTTTGAATGTGGCCTCAGGGAGCCATGCTAGACTTCTGAGTACTCTCAGATGTCTAACAGACATTTCCTGATTTTAGTCCCAAGAATTCCAAAATATCTTCACCACTCCGCTAAAGGTCTTTTGGCTGTCAAATCCTGAACATCCATTCTCTTTCCTGACCATCTCTTAGTACCCTGGGAAGCTCGCCTCAGCACCACTCCACTCACTGATTAACAGTGGCCTCTGCCCCATGGTGAACTTGAGCTTCTTGTCTAGGGTCCAGATGGTATCAGGGCTGGAATCTATTCCCCATAGACCATCGAATGATGAATTATACCTGGGCTCAGCTGTGGACACTACTTTGGCTTCCTCTCCATTTCCTGGTCAGATAAACATTAATGAAAGTGTCTTCTTCCCAATATCCCACCACCCACTTGGCACCTTCCAGCCATTTCTCATTTCTGATCTGATGACCATATTGAATTAGAAGCTCATTTGTTCAGCTGGTGACAGACCTCACAGGACCCAATCAATACCACAGTCTGGAGCTTCAGACTATGATTCTATCAAAGTAATTTCATTCCCCTTTTGCCTCAAGAAAGGGGTGTTTTAGAATGACAGTTTTAAAATGTTATAGTATTGTAACATTTTCCCAGGTGCCTTACTGTGTATAAGAAGATAACGGCATTCCTACAAGGGAAGGATTTTACCAATGAAGACACATTTTACCAATGGAGCCACTGAGGCTCAGAACGTTCAAACAATTTGCCTAAGGATACAGAACTAATAACTGACAGAAACACCTCAGATGGTGCCTCTTCCACTCCTGTGATTACGTGTTCTTAAGGAAAGAATAACACACACGCTATCAAAATGCCATAAACAGTAGAAGCATGTCACTTTCTCACTCTCTCGCTCCTGGGTGCTTGTATCCCAGCTACTTTTGAAAGCTTTGATTTAGGGAACACTCAGCTGCAGCCGGCACTGTCACTTCTGCTTCCAGTTCCATCCCCACTGCTGCGGCTCTCAGATCCCAGCACAGCACTGTGTTGCAAAGGGGTTCACAATGACTGGCTCGACAAGCAGCTGTGGATAAATCATATGTAAGTGCACAGTGGGACAGCAGCAGGGGCCTGCTTCCTGTATGGGCGGGTGCACCTGCTGTGGGGGTAGTTTCTGAGCAGTAGAGATTATGTATTTGGGGTAGATCCAGGCGCCAGGCCAACATTGTGGCCAGGCGCCCCTGCCTCTTGGGCAGCTAACAGATCTGTAGCAGACGGGGGTTGTGGTTTCAGTGGATTCCTTTGCTCTGACCCTGGCTGGCTCAGCACTGCCATTTCATTGTTCCCCACAAAGGCCGTGCTGGCAGGTCAGGAGCAGGACCTGCCAAGCGCATTGTCTCCTTCTAAGGGAACCTTCTCAGCTCACATCCTCTGCCTCAGGCTGAGTGGGGCAGGCCATGTTCTGTATCCACCCACTTTGCCATGGCTGATTACCCAACAGTGGGACCCTCATCCAAGGACAGTCAATCTACAGAGTGACCAGCCACCCATGAGGTGGCCTGGCAGGAGGAGTTCTCACTCTTGAAAATGTAAACTGGAGATTACTGAGAGTGCCAGCCAGCTGGCAGAAAGAGAAAACAGCAGACAGAAAAAAAGGGGGCAGACAGCAAGAGTGACAGAGCCCATTAGTGGTGGAGCTGGGAACTTCTGAGACAGATGTGGCCGACAAGATGATCCAATCTCTGAAGTTGCCAGCCGTCCCGAATGGCCTTCTGATAGCTCCCTCTGATGCCCCGTTAGAGTTTGTTTCTGCTTGTGTGTTTCAGGGAGATTCTAGCTTTATTAATTATATTAGGATAGTTTGGGATACAACAGAAAGGCCAGCTTAAACTGGTTTAACTAGTGAAAACAACGTATCTCAAGTAATACGAAAACCATAAGGGTCCCATACCAGGTTCATTAATTTAGTGCCTCAATAATGTCATTGAGATCCCAAGTGTGTCCTGACTTTGTCCCCTGTTACCCTCAATATGCTGCTTGTCTTTTTAGCTCAATTTCTTTCATTGTCTAGAAAGGCTGTTGCAATTGCTGGAGACGATATCCAGGGAAAAAAGGGGAAAGCACTTTTCTTGTGCCCCTTTTTAAAGAGGGAGGAAAATTCTCCATCAACTACCCTGGTCTCATTGGTCATAATTGCACCTGATGCTCATTCCTAAATCACTCATGGGGCCAGCAGGGAGGAGGCAGCTCTATCCTTTAACCCAGTCAGTGTCAGCTTTCTGTTAGCTAGGGAGAAGCATACAGTGGCACCTGCTCCATGCATGATCTCAGACCTAACAACTAAGACCTCATTGCATCTGTTTCTTTTTAAAAGTAATTTATTTATTTTTAGAGAGGGGACGGGAGAGAAAAAGAGGGAGGGAAACATCAATGTGTGGTTGCCTCTCATGTGCCCCCTACTGGGGACCTGGCCTGCAACCCAGGCATGTGACCTGACTAGGAATAGAACCAGCAACCCTTTGGTTCGCAGGCCGGCACTCAATCCACTGAGCCGCCATACCAGTCAGGGCTATATTTGTTTCTTTCAACTCAAAGAGTCAGCTTGCATCCAGATCATCCTTAGCAGGTTGAGGGGCTGGTCCTCAGCAGGTACATGTAGAGAGTGTTTGAGAGTCAAGTGGATGTGTAAGTGCAATATTAAATGGGGCCCTAAAAGTCTCCATCACTTTCCACTATTTTATGGGGTCCCAGAGGTTTGCACACACATGTATGCACGCTTAACAAAGACTGAAGAATGAACCTATCACACTGCTGCTAAGCACTGGTCTTCCCAGTTTATATCTTGCCTTCTCAGGCCTCCTAAAGAGTGTGTGGCAGTCTGCCTCTTGGATGCTGGGCCCACCTCTAGCCTAAATAGAGGCTTTTCTAGGGCAGGGCTTCTCAAACCTTCAGCCAGCATCACAGAATCAGCTGGAGGGCTCCTTAGAACAAAACTTGCTGGGATCCACCTCCAGAGAGTCTGTTTCAGAAGGTCCCAGGGTGAGCAGATAGTGTGCATGGCTAACGAGTGTTCAGCTGATGTTCCTTCTGTTGGGGCAAGACTATGCGAGTCACTGCTGTGGGGCAACGCTGCTGACCTTCCTTCCAACTGGAAGGGAAGCACTTGAGGAGCCCATAGTTTTTCCTATAATGAGGAGAACCTGCTCTCTTATTGCTAGTTATCGCCGCTTCTCCAGGTAGCAGTGGCTGGACAGCCACTAATTTTCAAAGAAATAGAGGTCATTCCTCTACTGGAAGGCTGGAGGGTGAGAACTCGGCCTCCTGCGGAGAGGGAAGGGACTTAATCTCCTGTTGACAGAGTCTAGCTAGGCAAACCAGCACAGAACCTCAGCCACTCCCCCTCCCCGGGGTGTTTACTTACCTGTAAAATGAACAGGTACCAGCCCTGTCCACTTTCACGGAGGTTGCTGTCAGGATAAAGGAGTGATGGGTCGAGAGAGAGCCCTGTAAAATGCAAAGCTCTTTATGATTGGCAATCTTATTAATCACAATAAGGCGAGTAAGTCAGGATCGTGTAAAAGGCCCCTTTCGGGGCTCTGCACAGGTGAGTGTTTGAGTTCCCTGTGCTTATCTTCTAAAACAGGTGACCACTCTCAGGAAGTCCCGCTCCTCCACCTCCTGACTTAGGCGCAGGCATGAGCCCCGTGTGTGGATTGTTTTGGGGAAGGACAGGATTTTCTGACGCCATCCACTCTGGCCCATGGAACCCCGAGGTGTGAGTCGGGGAGAAAGCCCATGTTTTCCGCCCTCAAGTACAGGCGCCGCGGTGGCCGGCCGGGGGACCCGTTGCAGAACGCTTGGCAGAGTGGCCCAGGGAGGCCCGCCCGCCCCTCCAGCACGTCTTCGCCGGGCCCTGGGGGCCGCGCCGGCTCGTCCCAACATTATTCAGCACCCCGCGTCAGCCTTGGCTCCGGCCCCTGGCGCGAGCCGCAGGGTTTGGCTGCCTCGGCCCCGTCTGAACCCTGCGGGACGCGGGCCAGGGCGGGCCAGAGCCGCGCGCCAAGCCCCTCTCCTGATGCCTCCCGGCCCCGCACCGGCTCCTCCCGCCCGGTCTTAGTGCCGATCTTTAACGCTTGCGAAGCGAGGGCTTCGATGAAAGCTTTGCAGACGTCTGGGCACCCGGCGCTCCCCGCGTTCCCCGCCGCCCCAGCTGGAAGAGCCTGCGCCCCAAATGGATGCGCACACGGAGCTTCTCCAACGACACTGCATCTGGTGCCGCCAGGGGTCCGCCCTGAACGCCGGCTCAGCGCCTCTAGGCGCCCGGGAGGAGGTTGGAGCAGCAGCTGGAGGGAGGAGCCGAACGCGGCCACCCGCCCGTCCCTAAGGCAGAGGTTTTGGGTAGGGGCGCGCCCCTCAGGGCTCCAGCCCGGCGGTTTTCCAGATGTGTGTAGTTGTGCTGCCTGGAGCTTCCAACGGGCTCTGGGTGAGGGCAATCGGACGAGAAACTCAAAACCTGGGTTGAGGATGGGGTCTTGGTTCCACAATTTACCAGCTGTCCAGTTCTGGGAAATCCACTCCAGCTCTCTGTTTTCTTGACTGTAAATACAGCTATCATTTGAGTGTATTTCCTATGTAGTTTACGTATATTATTTTTATCTTCCCAACGATTTGCAGGGTAGGTGTTATCCACATTCTGCAGATGAAGTGGGATCTCATCCAGGCTGAGTGATTGCCAAGGTTACACCACATATAAGTGGAGACCTATGACTTGCAACTGTCTCTAACTTCAGTGACTGTGCTGCCTGAATAAGTGAGAATGAAAATGTACCCCAAAGAACTTTTTAAATGAGAAACAGTGATAGATACCATTCTCTTCTGACTTGCCCTCAGGTCAGTCGAGGTGGGAGGCATGGGCATCCTTCCTTCCCAGCTGCACAGCAACCCTTCCCTGGGACAGCTGCGGTTCCCGAAAAAGGGGCTTAGACTGGGGACTGCTGACAGGCGGCCCGGCCTACCTCCCCGGCCCAGAACCAGAGGTGACCCTCTTTCCTTCTTCCAGTCCACATGGAGCAATGGCCTTGAGAAGCAGAATGGGGTTCACTGTTGTGAAGTTTTTCCTCTACCACCAGTTGGGCAAAATTATTTTCTCCTGTGTTCAGAGGGGAGAAGCAGCCCTAGGAAGTCCACACAGTAACTCTGAACCACCAGAGCCCAGTCTTGGGATGCTGGACCGTGCCTCAACTTCCTCATCTGTGGTCTAACATTCACTCTGCAGGTAAAATCAGTGGAATACGATGGAGAGAAGGGCCTGGGTGTCAGAGAAATTTGTGTGTTAGTCTTTTGTGAAATATGTTAATACTACGGCTACTGGTCTTGCCTGAACCCCCAGGGGTTGTGGTGAGGCTCAGAATGGATAATGGCTATACAAGCGTTTTGGGAAGTATGACATGTCCCAAAAATGCAAGGTGGTGATACTCATATAGAGCCCTGGAAAGGATGGGAATATAAAGATGAATGCCATCATGGAATCCTTCAGGCTAGCAGGAGAAATAAAAGACTATACAAATAGTTAAAACATAAGACACAGTGTGTGGAGGTGCTACACAAATCTATCCCTGCGGTGCCAGTTATACTCTTTGGAATATCAGAATATAAATCTATCTATCTATCTGGGTAACCTCTAACATTCCTACTACTGTAGGAGCTTCTCTTTTTGATAGTTTTAGCTGAATTGTCTCCCTTCTCCAAGTTATCCCTTTCTTTCCATTACTATGTGTCTGCAGCAGGGATTATTTTTCCTGGGGTGGTGTATTAGTTTCCTAGTACTGCTGCAACAAATTACCACAAACATGTGTGAGTGTGTTACATGCTGTTGAGTCGGTTCTGACTTCTGGAGACAACTGAGTGGCACCCACAATATCCTGCCAACAGCCCTGCTTACTTCCTGTAGACTCACGCCAGTGGCTTCTTTCGTGGAATCAAGCCATCTCATAGTTGGTCTTCCTCTTTTCCTGCTGCCTTCTATTCTTCTCAGCATTATTATCTTTTTCAAAGAACCCTGCATTCTCATGATGGGCCTGAAATAGGACACATCAGTTTTGGCATTTTTTGCCTCTAGTGATGATTCAGGATCAATTGGCTCTAGGCCCCACTTATTGGTCTTCCTGGTGGTCCAGGGTATCCGGACAGCTCTCCCCCAATACCTTATTTCAAATGAACCAATTTGTTCTCCCATCAGTCTCTTTTGCAGGTCAGCTTTTACATCTGTACATAATATTTGGGAATACCACAAACTTAGTACCTTAGCATAACACAAACTTATTACCTTACAGTTCTGAAGGCCTGAAGTCCCAAATGTGTCTCCCTAGCCTAATATCAAGAAATCTGCAGAATTGTGTTCCTTCTGGAGGCTCTAGGGGAGAATGTTTCCTTACTTTTTCTACCTTTAGGAGGACACCCGCATTCCTTGGCTTACGACCCCTTCCATTTTCAAAGCCATCAGTGTCTGCTGAATCCTTCTCATATGGCATCACTCCAATCTCCACTTCCATTGCCACATCTCTCTCTCTGACTCTGACCCTGGGACCTCCCACGTGTAAGAACCCTTTCGATTACATTGGGCCTGCATGGATAATCCAGGATAATTTCTTTATTTTAAAATCCGTAACATAATCACATCTGTAAAGTTCCCCTTGCTATGTAAGGTAACATATTCACAGGTTCCAGGAAATAGGACCTGAATAGATTTGGAGGGGACCACTTCAGAGAAAAACAATCTAGAGCCCCAATCAAAAAATGTTTTTAACAGAGATATACAAAACTCTCCCTCTCCTTCAATGAAGAAGTAACATAGCAACTTTTCCTGTAAATGTAACAAATTCTGAAAAAATACCTCTCGGTTTTTTACCATATTCATTAAATATCCGACTCCCTGCTATGGGGACGAGGAAACAATGGATAACAACAGACTCTGCACAAAAGGAGGGAGAAAGGCTCAGAATGTTGGCAGGTTTAAGATGTACTTCGGTGGGAATGTAGGCTATAGCCCTGTGAAATGATTAGCTGCTAACAATTGTTCACAGCTCTTCAGCTGCTCTACCCTACAATCCTTTGGCGCTATAGACTTCAAAACATTCTTAAAGCATTAATAGAAAGTTGGCTCTTTTTTTTTTTTCACAAGAAATAACCTAAATAAAAAATAAAAAGTGCTGCTCTGATGGAAGTAGGCGCATGGAGACCCTCAAGCACTTCTGTTAAATTCTAGGGATGTAGTTTGAAATCTGTTTTTTCTCTCAGTAAAATAGTTAGAATAACTAAAGTTAGAAATTATCACTCAGATTACAGACACAAGGAGAACATTCCTGCTGCAGAAACAAGACACATTGTCTGCTCTAAGAATTGGCTTTCATTCCGAGACTTGGTTTCCCCACTTCTGTTGTGTAGCTTAGGCTCTTCTAAGCCACGAATCTGCTTACAAAGGGCTAGTGGGCGATATGGGGAAAAGTACAAAGGCCCAGAAATTAGAGCCTAGATGGGCTGGCTTTGACCCATTCATTTGTTCATTCGTCACATATTTATGGAGTCTCCCAATCCTGTGGGCCAGGATTGGTTTAGCTACTGGGGACATAAGATTAACCAGGACCTAGTGTGGTCTTTTATCGTTTGGGGAGGGAAGGGGAACTGGAGTGGGGGAGGAGACCAGAGGAGATAAAAAGCAGGTAGGTTCTGTGTGGGCTACCTGAACACCCTTTTGGGTAGGGGTCTAGTCAGGAGCACAGGGAAGGCCTGGCCAAGTTTTCCAGGGGAAATAATGTGTCAGCCAACGCCTCAGTCAGCAAGAGTTACCGGCAGAGGTTGGGGCTGGAGCTGTCTGGGATCATGGAGCCAAACGTACAAGCCAGGAGGCAAAGAAGAGCCAGAGTAGGGAGATGGGCATGTTGGAGAGTGAGCGGAGGCAGGTAAGATGCTGGCAGGTCAGATGCTGGCAGGTCCAAGCCTGTTTCAAGAGTTCTGACTTTCTCCCCTCATCTAGGAAAGGAAGCCAGTACAGGGTCCTGAGTTGTCACTGACAAGGTCTGATGTGCTCCTGCTGGCAAATCGGTGACCCTGGTCAACAGTACTTTCCTTGTTTTCTCATCAGTGCCTCACTGATCCCTGAAGTGGTTTCCTGCTCTGACCTTGACCCCATTTGAGCAGAGGGAGCCCATAGACCCCCAGCCCGTTAGCGTTAGCGGGGCTCTCTGTAAATTGGACCTTGTCAGGGGCCTCCATGCCCCAGTCAGCTCGACTTCTGAAAGGTCAAGGCGACCTTGCTCAAAGAGGCGCCCGAAGGACAAAGGGTGGCCCAGAGGAGGGGCTCTGGCGGCTCCGGAATCCCCGGGGGATTCAAGGCGAGGACAGCCCCGCCGCTGCGCTGCCTCCCAGCCGGCCGAGAATCCTTCCCCAAACACCGGTCACAACCGCAGCTCAGGGTTCTTATCGCGTCTTTGGGGCCTCAGAGGAAGACCGCCCGGCCCGGACGACTGAAATCCGCCCATTGTTCCCTCCGGGGACAGCAGCACCACCGCTCCGGGCAGGAGGCCCAGAGCAACCCCCGCCGTCCACGCCGCCGGAAGAGCTGCCTGGGCTCCCGGCCAGGGGCCGCCTCAGATCTGCGCAGGCGCAGGCGGCGCCTGCCAGGGAGGGGAGGCGGGGGAGACAAAAGCGGTCGGGGGTTCTGCGGCCCGCTGCTGCCCTCTCGTGGAAGTTGAGAGCCGTGGCGTGGCCGCTTCCACCCCGCCGCCCGCTGGCGCTGGCCGGGAGGGGACTGGCAAACCCAACCCTGGGAGCCTAGCCAAGCGCTGTGTTTTTCCAGGTCCGCACAGGGCCAGGGGAACCCTGCGTGTTTGTTTGATGGGAATGGATTACTGGAAAACTAGACGGAAGGTACCGTGAACATCGGCATGTATTGTATTGTTTGGGAGTCAACAGACTGTTAAAGTAAATGTCAGGTGATAGCAATTCTGGGAACCACCGCCCCCTCCTCCTGGCCTTGGCTGTTCCCTGACCTTGAGCAAGGGACGAAGTGCAGGCCAAATGGCTTAGCTGCTCAGGGTAGGGGGAGGAGGCGACAGGGGAGTGGAAACTTAGAAGTAAGAGCTGAACGGGTACTGCCCACAAATTCCACCGTCAGGGTCTCTAAACAAAGGGTATCACCTACCCTGTGTCCATCCCTCAAAAGCATAGTATATGTGGACTAGTAATACTTTCAGAAAGGAGAGCTCTATGCAAGGCAGGGGTGAGAGTGGAAGGGTCCCTGGGGACCCACCCAGTCATAACAATATCTGAAGAGCAACCTCAGTAATGGAAGATTTAGCAAAGAAGAGTGAACCCCACTGTGGAATGCAAATTATGTGCCTTAGGCAGATTAAAGAACCACAGCACAAACAGTTCTTTTGAATTCAGCCTCATCAGCTGGGTGTGCTAAGTCCTCCCCTAAGTCCTGGTTCTGAGTTGCCCTGATTCTTCTTGGGTGGCACCCTGTTCTTATCTCAAGAAGTCACTTTGGAATGCTTCGTCTGAGGAGTCTGAGATCTAAAGATGAGTCATGAAAGTCGTCATTGGCCTCTGCCCCTGCGTAATTCCACTGGCATTTCTAGGACTGCTGCTGGGGAATGGCTTCTGTAGGGCGGACCCTCTGTTTCAGAATCTTCCCAGCTCCGGACTCCAGCCCATGGATGGGCGTCATCCGGTGCATCCAGAGAGGCTTTTAGTGCCTGAGCTTTTTGTGGGAAGAGAGCAACTTCAGGACTGAAGGTATGAACTGACAAATGTCTCCCCACTTTTGCAGAAGTCATGCCTTCCATTCAAGGATATTTTTTTCTTCTGGCCTCTAAACCTTCTCCCTATGCAGTGCAGGTGTGGTGGGGTTATGTAGCAAGCCTTAAGCCCACCACACCTGCACTGTATAGGTTATGGAAGCACTTCATGGCGGAGGTCACTGTAAGGATTTCCTGTGGAGGCAGATGTCAGAACATGGATCCTGACGGCTCACATGCGGCCTCCATATGGTGACAACAATGTCCTGTGTTCTTCAAGGAATGTGTAGACTGGGTGACCTCATTGAAGATCTTGTGGAACAAAGTCCTTGTCATACACAGGGCAAATTGAGACCCAGAGAGGGGAAGTGACTGGCCCAGGTCACTCAGTGAGCTAGTGGCCAAGCTGGAATTAGATCTCGGACTTCCTGACACCCAGTTCATTCATATGTTGCACACATTTGTTGAGGGCCTACTATGCGTGGTTCGATGCTAGGTGCCGGGGACAGCTGTGAATAAAATGAAGTGGCTGTATAGAACTTATATCTTCTGGTGTATGTGGGGAGATTGTAGGTAAACAAACAAACACATTTATCTCACAGTGTCATGTAGATAGATGCCCTATGAAGCTCTGTTCTTCTGTTCCTCTGTCCTCGGAGGGAAAGGTTTGAGGCTTGGAAGGAGACGCTAACTCACACATTCAGTCGTTAACTAAATATCCATGATGCCTCCGTGTGCGTGTTGGGCCCTACAGAGAATACTCACATATAAGAGCAGGACCTGACTGCATAAGCTTGCCACTTAACTGGGAAGAAAAGACATGCCTCTTAGCATCATCTGTACATGTGCGTCTATAATTTTTGTGCTTACTGTTTTCCTCTCCTGATCTCTTCCAGAAAGGAGGCTTGTAGAAAATTCCAGTTCTGAAATGGTGCGAATTCCTTCCCTCAAAGCATCTCAAATCCAGTTGCTGCTACTGACTTATTGATGGGCATTGTCCAGTGGCCTTAGGGAGGCAGTGGGCAGCCCAGCCAGGGCCTCTAATAAGGAGAGACAGCCCAGCATCCTCCCTGCCGTGAATAATAGAACAAAAACTGCCGGTGCCTGCAGGATCAAAGCGCAGAGGCAAGAGTGTCACTGGATTAAATAGATCACAGGGAGGGCGGTGGACTTTCTGGGAGGGAAGTCTGGGCTGCAGAGGAACCTTCGGCTGGAGAGGGAATTTCTGTGCCTTACGCATGCAAGACCATGGCTCCTTCTATACTTTCCCAGGGCCCAGGGCTGGGGTGGGGTGGCTCTTCCCTCCGTCCTCCCTCTCCACCCCATCCCCAAAGTCTGTAGAGATGGAGTGGGAGAAGATACTGCACTAGGAGAGAGGAGACATGGATCCCTGACCTGAGGCCTCAGTCTCCTTTTGTGTAAAATAAGGAAGATGAAATAGTCTAGAACTTTCTTCCAGCTTTCATAAGCTGTACTTCTCTAAAAAGAGGCAGAGAGGATCTATTGCTTAGGGTCCCTGTCCAGTTACTTCTAGGTCCGAGCCCACTTGCCAGTAAAGAATCCAGTATCAGTTTTAGAGTAGTTTTTTTGGATAAATTATCATTAAAAGAATGATAATTTTATCTTTTATCTTAAAAGAATATTTTGAGATGTTCATGTTAATGTTTGTGTCTTTAAATACATATGTAGTTCTGGAGCAGAAACCCCTGATGGTATGAGGGGCTCTGGGTAGGCTTGCAGATATTTCATCGAAGAATATCCCCAGGGTCCTTAATGCCTTTAAGAACCACACCCTGACCACAGCTGCCTTGTGAGTGCATGTGAATGTGTGCATGTGTGTGTGTGTGGGGGGGGTGGTGTTGGGGGTGCGAGTGGGCACGTGCTGAGTCAGCCCTCATTTTGGGCTTTGTATCTTTCCTCCACAGGAAAGATGGAGCTAATGGAGGAGGTGTGTATCATTAGAAGAAGAAACATGCCAGTCAGCAAATCGTTCTTTTTACTAAGTGGGAAGTCATTGAAAACCTTGGTTATTTTGTGAGTACGAGGGCCTGCAGGCAGGTGAAGAATCTCAGAACAGAGTGGGGAGAAAATCAGACTCGTATTAAGTCAGAAACTCTCACGTTTTACATAAACCCAAAACTTGCATAGGGAACCCAGTGGGTAGTCCATCCAGACAGTGTAGGTGGGTTTACACACAAGTTCAGCTCCACACAGGCACTGTCCAGACCTGTGTGATGGCATGCCTGGACACACGTGGACACTGAACATCCTCACAGATATATTCAGTGCAGGACAGAGACCCAGTGTTGTGGGTTAAACCGTGCCCCCCAAAAAGATATGCTCAAGCCCTAGCCTTGGCACCTGTGAGTGTGGCTTAATTTGGAAAAGGCTCTCTGCAGCTGTAAGCAGGTTAAAACAAGGTCATACTGGAATAGGCGGGCCCTGATCCAATGTGACAGGTGTGTTGATATGAAAAGGAACCTTTGGGACTTCTGGCCAAGATGGAGGTGTAGTTAGACACACAGTGCCTCCTTGCACAACTAAAAGAAGGAAAATGACAATTTAAAACAAAAAAAATCAGAAGTGACAGAAAATTGAACTGTATGGAAGTCCAACAATCAAGGAGTTAAAGAAGAAACATTCGTCCAGACCGGTAGGAGAGACAGAGACAGGCAGCTGGGTGGACAGGACTCAAGGCAAGGCTGCGGCTGGCAGACAGGGCAGTCCCACATTTGAGCGCAGAGAAACCAGGTGAAACAAAGTGGGTAAACTGGATGGAGCTCGGGGAAATAAAGCCTCAAACCACTGATTGAAAACACCTGTGCGGAGACCCATAGGGTCCTAGAATGTACACAAACCCACACACGCGGGAATCAGCACCAGAAGGGCCCAATTTGCTTATGGGAAGTGGGGGAAGTGACTGAAATCTTGCAGAGAGCAGAGTAAGCACCATTATTCCCTCTTGATCCCCTTCCCCACGTACAGTGCCATCGGTTGCCCCAACCTGGTGAACACCTAAGGCTCTGCCCCTCACTACATAACCGGTGCATCAAGACAAAAAAAAAAAAAAAAAAAAAAAGGCCAAAATGAAAGAACAGATCAAAGCTCCAGAAAAAATACAACTAAACGATGAAGAAGTAGCCAACTTATCAGATGCACAGTTCAAAACACTGATAATCAGGATGCTCACAGAATTGGTTGAACTTGGTCACAAATTAAATGAAAAAATGAAAGCTACACTAAGTGAAATAAAGGAAAATGTACAGAGAACCAATAATGATGGAAAGGAAACTGGGACTCAAATGAATGGTGTGGACCAGAAGGAAGAAACACCCAATCAGAAAAGAATGAAGAAACAAGAATTTAAAAAAATGAGGAGAGGCTTAGGAACCTCCAGAATATCTTTAAACATTCCAACATCTGAATCATAGGGGTACCAGAAGGAGAAGAGGAAGAGCAACAAGTGGAAAAGTCATTTGAACAAATAATAAAGGAGAACTTCCCCAATCTGGCAAAGGAAATAGACAACCAGGAAGTCCAGGAAGCTCAGAGAGTCCCAAAGAAGTTGGACCCAAGGAGGAACACTCCAAGGCACATCATAATTACATTAGCCAAGATTAAATTGAAGGAGAGAATCCTAGAAGCAGCAAGAGATAAGGAGATAGTTACCTACAAAGGAGTTCCCATCAGGTTGTTAGCTGATTTCTTAATAGAGACCTTGCAGGCAAGAAGGAGCTGGAAAGAAGTATTTGAAGTCATGAAAGGCAAGGACCTACATCCAAGATTGCTCTATCCAACAAAGCTGTCATTTAGAATAGAAGGGCAGATAAGGTCAAGTTAAAGGAGTTCCTCATCACCAAGCCCTTATTATATGAAATCTTTTTTTTTTTTTAATATTTTATTTATTTATCTTTAGAGGGGAAGGGAAGGAGAGAGGGAGAGAAACATCAATGTGCGGTTGCCTCTCGTATGTCCCCTGCCGGGAACTGGCCTGGCAACCCAGGCATGTGCCCTGACTGGGAATCGAACCGCGATCCTTTGGTTCGCAGGCCCGCGCTCAATCCACTGAGCTACACCAGCCAGGGCATATTATATGAAATCTTAAAGGGATTTATCTAAGAAAAAGAAGATAAAAAACATGTACAGTAAAATGACAGCAAACTCACAATGATTAACAACCACACCTAACACAAAAAAACAAAAACAACCTAAGCAAACCACTAGAACAGGAACAGAACCACAGAAATGGAGATCACATGGACGGTTAGCAACAGGGGAGTGGGATGGGGAGAGAGGGAGAAAAGGTACAGAGAATATGTAGCATAGATGGCAGGTAGAAAATAGAGAGGGAGAGGATAAGAATAGTATTGGAAATATAGAAGCCAAAGAATTTATATGTATGACACATGGACATGAACTAAAGGGAGGGGAATGTGGGTGTGCAGGGTGGAGGGGAGTGAAGGGGGAAAATGGGACAACTGTAATAGCATAATCAATAAAATATATTAAAAAATAAAAGAAAAAGAAAAGGAGCCCTTGGACACAGCAGATCCGCAGAACGACGACAGCCCTGTGAAGGTGGAGGCAGAGATGGAAGTGATTCTGCCACAAGCCAAGGAACACCTGGGGTTCCCAGAAGCTGGAAGAGGCAAGGAAGTATAGAGACTTCAGAGGGAGCATGGTCCAGCAACACCTTGATTCTGGACTTCTACATCCCCAGCTGTGAGAAAATAAATTTCTCTTGTTTTAAGCTACCCAGTCTGTGGTATGTTGTTCCTACAGCCCTGGGAAATGCCCATACCCAGGATGCACAGGGCCTTTGGCACAGTCAGCAAGAGACACTTAGGGCAGGCGGACTTCCCCTGCTCCTCCGCTCCCTCCCACACTCACCCCAGTGGCCTTAGGCCACCCCACCAGCCCCACTCAGCCAACACCGACTGTGTACTTGCCTCTCTGCCTAGCTCTATTTTCAATGCTAAGGTTAGTTAATGGAATCTTTAAAACAACCCAGGGAGTTGTTCACATTCACAGATGAGGTAACGGAGGCACAGAAAAGTTGAATAACTTTTCCAGGTCAGTGGGGAGCAGAGAACTTGGAGCTTGGTGAGATTCTGCTTTTGTCTGCAGTCCCTGGGAAATGACTCTTTTCTTGGGGCTCCATTCAGGACTGTGTTCCAAGTAATGCCTGGACTGCCTGTTCCCTGCTTTGTGGGTCCTGAGCTGTGAGGTCCAAGGCTAGACCTGTGACATAAAGACTCCCTTCCACCTGGTCTGCTGGACCTGCACTACACTGCTTGAAGAAATGAAAGCAGAGTGGGCTCAGAGCCTTCGTCGTGCTCCTCCATGACTCTTTGTTTTGACTGAGAAATATTTCATTCAGTGAGGAATACTTTCCCTACCATCACATACATACGTCTGAAGTGCACGATTTGATGCAGCATAACAAATATATCTAGTCACACATCCACGACTCTAATTATGAAATGACCATCTCTGTCACACAGAAATGCCCCTGTGCCCCTTTATAGTCAGTCCCCATCTCTACCCCAGGCAATCTTCAATCCCATTGCTAGCACCGTAGATTAATTTTGCCTGTTCTCTAACTTCATGTGCATGGAGAGAGATGACACACAATATTTTTACACATCTGACTCCATTTACTCAGCATATGTCTTTGAGACTGATGCATGCAGCTGTGCATGCCAACAGTTCACTCTTCTTTATTGCTGAGTGCAGTTCCACCGCACGGGTGCACTGCGATTTGTTCATCCCGTCACCTGTTGATAGACATTTAGGCTGTTCAGAGTTTGGAGCGGTTACAAATAAAGTTGCTGTGATCATTTGTGTATCAGCCTTGTGTAAACATGTGTTTTTATTTTTCATGGGGAAATGCCTACTAGTTGAATGGCTACTATTATGTTTAACTTTTCAAGAAACTGACAACTTTTTTTCAAAATGGTTGCACTATTTTCCACTCCCACTAAAAAGCATGTGAGAGTTCTAGTACTTGGTGTTATCTATTTTTAACATTTTAGTTGTTCTATTGGGTATGAAGTGGTGCCTCATTGTAGTTTTAATTTGTATTTTCCTGACAGCTGCAGATGCTGGCCATCCTTGAATGTGCTTATTGGACATTTCTATACCTTCTTTGTGAATTCTCTTATCAATTTTAAAATTGATTGTTTACTTTTTTATTATTGAGTTGTAAGAGTTCTTTATATATTCTGGATGTGAGTCTTGTATCAGACAATAAGTTGTGAATATTAGCCAGTCCGTGGCTTGCCTTTTCATCTTTTAAGACAAATTATTTTGAATTCTTTGTCAGGCAGTTGGTAGATGTCCATTTCTTTAGGGTCAGTTACTGCAACTTTATTTTGTTCCTGGGGTGATGCCATGTTTCCCTGCTTTTAATGGTCCTTCCAGCCTTGCATTGGTGTCTATGCATTTGGAGAAACAGCCACCTCCTCTGGTCTTTACAGATTGGCTTCAGCAGAGAAAGCCCTTGGCTAGTCAGCCCAGTCAGAGAGTTGTGGCAGGTCAGTTGGTAGGTGTGTGGGCTTGTGGGGCCTTTAAGAGGAAGGTCCTGTTTTTGGGATCCCCAAGTGGGCTGGGTGCCAGAGCAGGACACACAATTAAAGAAGTAAATGCCACATTCATGCCATTCTTGTCTATATCTGAGCAACCATGTAAATTCCCTTGGTACTCTTGTGGTAGAAGATGGAGTCTGAATAGATGATAACCAAATCCAGCTTAAGTACTGAGTAGAACCTCTCAGTCTGTAAACTCAAGGAGTCGTATTCCCCAGATCTTTGATATCTCTCCCTCTCTCTCTCTACCCACCCTAATCTGTAGCATACATGTATTTGGGGGGGCAACCCCTCCCCCTTCATTCTCATGTAACTCCCAAGAACACAATTACAACACACACACAAACATGCAGATTCCCTTAAACCACCAGATTCCATATCGGATACTTGAGAACTTCGGCCCAGAAACTGATGGAACCAAAGAAGATATGGAAATGGTCGCTGTTTCTGTCCCCAGGGTGTTTGTGATTACCGATGAAAACAAAATCATTAGAAAGAGGGTAGAAGACAATTTACAAAACCAGTGAGGAAAAACACATCAGCGCAAACACAAATAATCACAGGGAGAGGAGGCTTTAATAGAAGAGGAGCATCCTGTTGAGATGCACATCACCCAGCTCCCAATCCTCCCTTGACAAGCACTTTGAGTTTGTGGGATACATTTTGAAGATGAGGAGAAGGAGTTCATTAGAGCTTATGCCAGTGAGGTTTTTTTAAATATATTTTATTGGCCATGCTATTATAGTTGTCCCATTTTCCCTCTTTTGTTCCCTTCTACCCCAACCACCCCCCCACATTCTCACCCTTTGTTCATATCCATGGGTCATACATATAAGTTCTTTGGCTTCTCCATTTCCCATACTATTCTTAACCTCCCCTGTCTACTTTGTACCTACTATTTATGCTTCTTGTTCCCTGTACCTTTCCCCCTATTCTTCCCTTTCCCCCTCCTCGATGACAACCCTCCATGTGATCTCCATTTCCGTGATTCTGTTCCTGTTCTATTGTTTTCTTAGTTTGTTTTTGTTTTTTAAGGTTCAGTTGTTGATAGTTGAGAGTTTGTTGTCAGTTTACTGTTCATAGTTTTTGATCATCTTCTTTTTCTTAGATAAGTCCCTCTAACATTTCATATAATAAGGGCTTGGTGATGATGAACTCCTTTAACTTGACCTTATCTGGGAATAACTTTATATATCCTTGCATTCTAAATGATAGCTTTGCTGGAGAGAGTAATCTTGGTTGTAGGTCTTTGCCTTTCATGACTTTGAATACTTCTTTCCAGCCCCTTCTTGCCAGTAAAGTTTCTTTTGAGAAATCAGTTGATAGTCTGATGGGTACTCCTTTATAGGTAATTGTCTCCTTTTCTCTTGCTGCTTTTAAGATTCTCTTCTTTAATCTTGGGTAATGTAATTATGATGTGCCTTGGTGTGTGCTTCCTTGGGTCAAACTTCTTTGGGACTCTCTGAGCTTCCTGGACTTCCTAGAAGTCTATTTCCTTTGTTAGATTGGGGAAGTTCTCCTTCATTATTTTTTCAAATAAATTTTCAGTTTCTTGTTCTTCCTCTTCTCCTTCTGGCACCCCTATGATTCAGATGTTGGAATGTTTAAGTTGTCCCAGACGTTCCTAAGCCTCTCCTCATATTTTTGAATTCTTGTTTCCTCATTCTATCCTGGTTGAATGTTTATTTCTTCTAGTCCAAACCACTGATCTGGGCCCCAGTTTCCTTCCTGTCACTGTTCTTTCCCTGTGCGTTTTCCTTTAATTCACTTTTCATAGCCTTCACTCTTTCCTCTATTTTTGCAACCATACTCAACCATTTCTGTGAGCATCCTGATTACCTGTGTTTTGAACTCTGCATCTGATAGGTTGGTTATATCCTCATTGCTTAGTTGTATTTCTTCTGAAGTTTTGATCTGTTCTTTCATTTGAGCCATAATTTTTTGTCTCAATACACCTGTTATGTAATAAGGGGCAGATCATTAGGTATTGGCCAGGATGGGGCAAACCACTGTGCTGCATTGTGGCACCGTATGTGGGGGAGGAGACCAAGAGGGAAAAATGCCACTTGCTAGGCTCTCGGCCAGCTTTCAGTTACTTCCTCTGCTACCCACAAGGAAATTGGGCTCTTTTGGTCCTAATTCCTGGGTGGGTGGATTTGTGTACATTCTAGGATCCTGTGGGTCTCTCCAACAAACTCTCCCATGAGGCTGGGAGTTTCTCCCACCACCAAAACCCCCACAGGTTTTTTTAGTCAGAGGTTTTGAGGCTTTATTTCTCTGCACTGGGACCCTGGGTTGTGCATCTATGTGACTTCCCAGTTCCTTATGGTTTATCGGCACTCAAATGTGGGGCCACCTACTCTGCCAGCCGCTACCTCACCCAGTCCAAGAGCCACTGCCTTGCTGCAAGTCCTGTCTGCCCCAGCTGCCTGTCTCTGCCCCTCCTGCCAGTCTGGGTGAATGTTTCTTCTTTAACTCCTTGGTTGTCAGACTTCCATACAGTTTGATGTTCTGAAAGTTCTGGTTGTTTTTCGTTTTTAAGTTTGTTGTCCTTCTTTTGGTTGTGGGAGAAGGCATTGTGTATCTACCTACGCAACCATCTTGGCCAGAAGTCCTGTAATGAGGATTTGTATGACAGTAACACAATTCACACTATCAGGCAAAAGGGAATATTTTAACTCATGTAACTGAAAAGCCTGGAAGCTATGGCTTCTTCCGTCAGGGCTGGGTTTAGGACTTCCACAATGTCTTCAGGGCTTTATCCCTCCATATCATGGACTGATGTTCTCCTCACGGTGAGCTCATTGAATTCCAGTAACTTAAGGCTAACATTTTACCAGATTAGCAACTCCAGGAGGAATAAAATTTCTTTTCCAGTAACTTCGATAGAGAAATCCTATAGAAGGATCTGACTGACTGGCTTTGCAGTCACATGATCACCCCTGATCCAATTTCTGTGGCCAAGAACACAGGTATTCTGACTGGCCAGGTCAGTGTCTTCTGCACACCTCTAGAGAAGGATAGTAACATCCCCACCCAAACCACTTGGAGTAGATTTCCCACAGAAAAGAGGGTTCTTTTATCAGAAGAAGTAGGGATATTCCTTCCAGGAAGGTAGCCCACTATATAGTCCAAACCCTGAGGAGTAATTTCCCTGGTGTGTGGAATATTTATACATGGATAACACAAAGGCCAGTGGCCAAGAATGCACTCAGAGATGTAAGGGGATACACCATTCAACAGTCACCCATGGTGCAGATGTTTGCTGGAAACCACAGAAGAGATACTCCACTCCCTGAGCTGAGCTCATTATCTTTGTAATCAACTGAGGTAGCAGAGAGCTGTCCTTGGAAAACAAAGGCAGAGTTGGCCAGATAGAGCAGGCAAGAAGGACTGCATTCCCACTCCTCCTTTCTCCCTGCGTGGGACCCTATGACAACATGCATGTACCCAGAACACAAGGACACAGATCAAGTAGGGGGAGCCTGAGGACCTACACAGTGTGGCCCTCTTCTTCCCACCCACTCCCACCCCAGCACAAGCAGCAAATAAGATTACAGAAGTCACAGAAAGCAGCATTTGGAAACTTAAATGATAAACGTGTAGGAGGTAATTGAATAGCATTCTGCTGAAAAACGAGCTCTCAGAGTTCATCATCAAGACTATGCTTTACCAGAGGCACTCCCCCATGCTGCCCTGTGCAAACCCAACAGCTTTAATTCATTGGGAGTCTCTGTGGGGGGAATGCCGGTTTTGGCTTTATATGAGGACTACTTGGAATAGTCTGATATTGGAGTGAGCTGCCCAAGTGGTAGGTAGGGAGCTCCTTGTCCCTGCAGTATTCAGGCAGGGGATAGATGGGAGGGGTGAGCCCTGTGATCGCTAAGGGGCCTATCAGCTCCCAGATTCTGTTTCTATCATTCTGGTTCTTCAAACTCAACCATCAGGTACCTATTGAGAACATTGTTAGCTCCAGGCTCAGTATTGTGGGATTAAAAAAATAAATTACAAAAATACAGCAAACAGTTTAGATTGCACTTAGTATGCACTCAGCAGTATTTTAAGTGCTTTCAAAGATGTGCTTTCAAAACACTAACTTGGTTCCACTGTCCAGATCTTACAGTGGATGAGACTGAGGCCCAGAGAATCTAAATAACTTCTCCGAGTTCACATAGCTAGTAAGGAGAGGACAGGATTCAGACCCAGGTGACAGGAGAAAGAACATAACATAACATAACACATAATTAATATAATATAACACAATCTCCATTCACACAAATTCACCGTTTTGTTGGGGAGAGCACAGAGTCTGATGGTTTGAAAAAGTGGGGATAATGGATGAGACTCAGAGCTGAAGGGCTCTCTGGCCCTTTTCCTCAGTCTTTCACCTCTAAGACCTGGCCTTTCTCCAGCCTCCCTCAGAGGGGGCTGAGGATGGGTGGTATCCCCTGCATCCATTAGTCACAACAATGTGGCAACTGTCCCCCTCCAAATCCACCTCTCTCGCTCCTTTTTCCCTCTTTCTCTGGTTATCGTAATTATTTGGGAATTTACAGAATAATCTGTCACCAAGTCCTCCTGAACAAATTGAATGTCAGGTTTATAAAACAACCTAATAAAGCAGATGGCATTACCCACTAGTAAATCTCTTCCCCATTTCCTGCTCTATCCCCTCCCCACTCGGTGTCTCAGAAAGCTGACAGATTATCCATTTATAGGCAGATTAATCCTGAACAGTATAAACATGGGGAGAAAATTACACTTTCTTGTCTCCATAATTGATAAGAAGGATGCATTAATCTATAAAGCCAGGAGGAAAGGCCCATCTGTCTGCCTAGGCAGACATGGGGGTGTCTGAGTAGGAAGGAGACCTGTCTATCTTTCTGTCTGTCTGTCTGCATTCTTATCAGAACGCATTTTCCCAGGGGCATTCCTTTCCCTCCCTGGGGAAGCTGGGCTTTCTGAGAAGCTGGGCACCTGCAACCTCAGATAGCTCCATCCCGGTCCATAAGGCAAGGTCCACCATTTCAGCATTCAAAGCCGGGGGCCTAGGCTCTGCCACTGGCTTTCTTCTTTCTAGAAGTTCTGACAATTGAGGCATCTATTAACCCGCCTCTGGTGATTCCATAAGTTTGCCTCGGGTGTCCACTGACTAACTAGCCCTTCGGGAGATTCTGAGAGAAATTTGTACAATAAGATTTTGATTTACTTTCCTCCCTATTCTCTACTATTGCTTTAAAATGTTTTGCAAATTTACCCACTCTCCCTTCCTTTCCTCTTCTTGCAGCACCTTCTTTGGTAGAGGCAGCTGTGAGGCACTCATTAATTGTCTGCTTGAGGCCTGTCAGAGCTGTCAGGGAACGTCACACTGGCCGAATCCCTCTCTCTTTGGAGGAGGCATGGGGGTGGAAGGAAGGTTTCTGAGGAGACTCCACTCTAGAAACAACCATCCCCCTCCCAACTCAGACGTAATGGACAACAAACCACTCGCTGCCCTAACCCTCTTCCATTTGAGGAAGTCAGGGCAGGCCCCTTCTGTCACTGTGTCTGGAATGGCTTGGGGTGGGGATAGAGGGAATGGGGCAGGGGCGGGGTGGGTAAATTTATCTGGAGTGGGAGACAAGGTCCAGAGGAAATCCTGGCAGATCCTGATTTGGCCAGTAGGACCTCGAATAAGAGAGGGAGGAGATAAAAATAAGGGCGGGGAGTTAGGCAGAGAAGACAACCGGAAAACACCAAGAGGCCAGCAGAAAGGAAAGGTGGGAAATAGAATAAAGAAGAAGAGTCTAAGGCAAGAACTTGTAATGTCTGCCTTCTCTGGATGGCAGAGGATGGGCAGGCATCTCAGAATCTGGGAACCTTTGTCCCCGCACTGCTTTCCCCAGAGTATAGCGAGGTTGTTGGCACTTTACTAGTGAACAACTGCCCCACACCAACTTTGTGTAAAGGTGCATTGGGCCCCCAGAGTCTAAATGATTCACAGAAACCGCTCCCAGGTGTATTGTGCTTCACAAACACTTCACACCCGCCCCCAGACTGTACACTAGCTTGGCCAGGCTTCTCCAAAGAGCTGGACAGTAGGAGGGAGTGCCAATTGTGGCCATCCAGGGCCACTTCTCCATGCTGGGGATTGGTGGACACAGACATGCTCCGAAGAGGTGTTCCAGTCTTTGCCTTTGTACTCCAAGTTCTTTGCACAAATGACACATTCTGCTCCTGGCTGGAATTTGAGGGTGGCTGTAACCAGGGTTTCCCAGACTGAGTCCCAGGGGCACAGATGGTTCTTGAGCTGTTCTTTGGGTGTCACAGTTAAATACATTTGGAAGGTGCTGGATTCACAAAGTTAAACATTATAATTTCCTCTGTTTTACCATTTTTTTCTCTTTCCTTCTCTTTTCTATTCTGGTTGACTTTTATCTGCTTCTTTCTTTGTTTTCTTCTAGCCCTCTATTTTTAAAACATTGATTATGGGTTTAATACAGTCCCAGTGAAACTGTAAATACTAACTCATTTTGGTTTTATGATTTCCTTTTTAAATAAATGATTAAGTTCTACACATATGTTTTTCAAATTGACAATTATAATTTTAAAAGACAAAAATAGTGACTCTGACCCTAGGGTCTTGAAAGCTTGGAGGTAATATCATTCCATTTTAATTAACTTATTTTAATAAAAAATCATTGCAACATGAATAGGAAAGTAATGATATGAAAATTATCTAAGGAAACCAGCAAAGCACTTAATTTTAGCTCCTTAACTGTAGTAATTAATGCTAGATGACCATCTAAGGTTTGAAGGGTTAGTTTTAATAGATACAAGTTTGGGTGATAAAATGATTTTTTTTTACTTATTCTGTTTGTAAGAGTCTCAAACTGCTCCAAATCATTAACTTGTTACTGTCTAAAGAGGCACTTTTTGTGCCTTTTTAATAAGGAATACTGAGTTTCTTCATTCTGCCACTGTATCCTTACAAAGTGACAAGCCAGAATAAGTCCCCCACATACTATTAAGAGCAAGGAGTTTTCTTTTTAACTTGCAAAGCCCTGTGCTAGACATCCTTATAAGATACAGGGAAAGATGCAAATGCTATTCCTGCCCTTAAAAAGACACCACAGAGTGAGAAAACATGTCTTTCCTGATGGTGTCATTAATGACTTCACAAAACAAGGACAGCTGGCTGTTTAAAGAAGTTGATGTGAAGTGAAAAAGCACTGGAGAGTGAAGAGCTGTTTGCCGTATGTCATGTCGCACGCCTCTGCTCACACCGGCCCCTGTGCCTACGCTGCCTCTCCCACACTCTATGTACCTGCTTAAGTCCATTCCTGACATCTCCTTCCCTCCATTCCCTCCACCGACTTGGTAGAATTGACTACTCCTTTTCTGGGCCCTCACTGTGTCTGTTCCATACTTCTATTAATAGCTTACTGAATTTTTATTTTATTCCATGTTGGCAGATTCAAGAGTCAAGAAGCTTCATGAACCCCAAACAGGGGTTCCAAGAAAAGCACACCTAGACTCATCATAACAAAAATAGTGAAAGTTAAAGTAAAGGAAAACCTTTGAAAGCATCTAGAGAAAAAAGAAAAACTACATAGACAAGGGAACAAACGTTCTAATGACTGGAGTTTTCTTAAAATTAGGAATCAGGAAAGTCTGAAGACAGTAGGACAGCGTCTTCAAAGTGCCAGAAGAAAAGAACTGTCAGCCAAGGATTCTATATCTAGCAAAAATATCCCTCAGGTATGAAGTCCAAATTAGCCCATTCCCAGATGAAGAAAAACTAAGAATTTGTTACTAGAATACCTATTCTGTAAGAATTATTTTAAAACATCATCAGACTAAAGGAAAATGGTAACAAAAGAAAGTTAGGTCTTCATGAATAAAGAAAGAACAATAGAAATGGTAAATATGTGGATAAATAATGGTAAATATGTGGATAAATATAACTGACCATTTTTTCCTTCTAAGTTCTTTAAAACACATATGGCCATTGAGAGCAAAAATTGTAACATTATTTGGTAAAAGTTATCATGTATAAAGATATACTTCAAATGACAATGATAACAAAGTTCAGTTGAGGAGAATAATCAGTGTATGGCTACAAAGCTTCTACATTTTACTTCAGTGTGAAAGTATATATTGTAATCTCTAGAGCAAACACTACACAATAATACAAGGAGGTTTAGCCAAAATGTCACTGATAATTGGACACTAAAAATTATTTAAGTGCTCTTAAAGAAGGTATTGTTTTGCCCTGGCTGGTGTGGCTCAGTGGATTGAGCGTGGGCCTGTGAACCAGAGGATCGAGGTTCGATTCCCGGTCAGGGCACATGCCTGGGTTGCAGGCCAGTTCCCAGCAAGGGACACACGAGAGGCAACCGTACATTGATGTTTCTCTCCCTCTCCCTTTCTCCTACCCTTCCCTTCTAAAGATAAATAAATAAAAAAAAATCTTTAAAGAAGGTATTGTTTTAATAATTGTTTAAATAGATATTACTTACATAATAATTAAGTAATTAATTTTAAATAATTCCAAAGAAGGTTGAAAAGGGGGTAGAGGTACAACAAAAAGAGGGGAGAATTAGAAAACAAATAGTAAAATGACAGAACTAAGTACAACAATATCAATAATTACATTAAATTCTAATGATCTAGACCCTTCGATTCACAGGCAGAGAATGGCAGAGTGGGTTACAAAGCAAGTCTCTACCATGTGCTGCCTTTAAGCAACACACTTTAAATATAACAGCACATGCAGGTTTAAAATAAGTGGGTACCATGCAAATAATAAGCACAAGAAGGCTAGAATAGCTACTTTAAAATCAATTAAAATAAACTTCAACATAAAGAATGTCGCTAGAGAAAAGAGGGACAATTTGTCAGGAAGACAACAATTATAAACTTATGTGGACCTAATAGGAGGGCAATTCCAGTCTTAGGAATAAAAACAATGAGATGAAATGAACTTTCATACGTAACATGGATAAACCTCAAATCATAATAAATTGTAAAAGAAGCCAGGCAGAAAAAATAGTACACACTGTGTAACACTATCCATATAAAAATCCAGAAATAAACAGTAGTCTATCATAACAGAAAACATGGCTTTTCTTATCTTTTGTTGGAACCTTGCTTTTCAGACAACAATAAGCTTTACTGAGGAATTTGATCATTCTTCCATTGAATTTATCTTGTAGCACTTTTCTGTATTTATTTCTCTTTTTATTTGAGTAACCTTCCAAAGGTTTTCAAAATGGGATTTTATGTGATAAATCTTCTGAGGTCTGATTTGTTTAAATATATTTCAATAGCATTCTTGTATGTAAATAACAATATGGTTGGATATAAAATTTTAGGTTCAATGCTCTTTTCCTTTAATATTTTGAAGATTTTCTATTTTTCTATATCCGACAAATGTACTGTTAAGAAATCTGATAGCCTGGCCAGTGTAGCTCATGTGGTTGGATCATTGTCCTGCACACGGAGAGGTCACTTGTCCCCTCCCTGGTGTGGGCATGTGTGGATGTGTGGGCAGCAACTGGCTGATGTCTCTTTCTCTCTCTCTTCCTTCCTCTCTCTCTAAAATCAGTAAATATATATTTAAAACTATAAATATAAAAATAAATCTGATGAAATGAATCTTTATCATTTTAGATGACTTGCTTGTCTTTCTGGAAGCTTTCAAAGTGTTTCGTATCTTTGATTTTTTAAATTTTACTAAAATGTATCTAAGTGTGGGCTTTTCTTTATCTACTTGGCACTCTCTAAGTCCTTTCAATTTGAGGTCTTCTATCTTTAATTCTTATTTCTTGAAATATTTCATCCCCTCTGTTTTTCTCACTTTTTTGGAATCCTGTTATGTGGATTCAAGTACCTCTATTTACTTCAAAAGAATTTTAGCGTTCTGTTAATGTTTTCTACCTTTTCATCTTCTGGTGTTTTCCAGAATTTTTTAACATCTTAATATCTTACCAATTCTGTCTTCAAGGATATCCATTAAAATATTTATCCATTCTATTTATTTCAATTATTATTCACATATAGTATTTCTATTTTTTATTTTTATGATTTATTCTGCCTACTTCACACTTCAATACTGTCCTGTCCCTTGAGAATATTTATGCTCATTTTAAAATCTTGGTTTATCTGTTCCGGTCTATCCTGCTTCATGGGGTACATGCTGTCCAGTTTGTAATCTTCTTTTAAAGGTGGTTTTATTCTTCAAGTTCAAATTATTTTGACCTGCAAACTCATATTCCCTTGGGGGTACAGTTATTCTGTTTGTGATGTGTAGTGGAGGAGGGTCTGAAATCCTAGTTTGTTATCTCTTGGTGAACTTAAAGAAGAGGGGAGACCATAAACTCTAAGCCAGAGAACCCCTGGTTCTGCAGAAACACTCTTTAAAAAATTTACTGTTGACACTATTACAGATGTTTCCATTCGCACCCCCCACCCCATCTTTGCTAGGCTCCATTTAGCTCCCACCCTCCCGCCCCGCTTCCCTCTGGCAATCACCACACTGTTGTCTGCAGATGGGTTACTCATGAGCGTACTCAGAAATACTCTCGACTTGTCCCAACCAACTGCTGTTTCCTTCCCAATTTAGGGTCCCTTTCAGATTATGTTCCCTTATTGTATAACTTGTCTGTCTGGCATTCCCCTTTGAAAGAAACCCATTTGAGAGGTGGCCATATCCTTAGTATATCCACCAGCCTTGATGGTGAGGTGGAGAGTGCTGGGTGATGGCTGAACACCCAAGGGCAGCTGGAAGCACACTCTGGCCCCATTAACCCTTCTTCCAGCAGGGTTTTAGGATTTCTCTAGCAATGCTTTTGGAATCTTGGAAGCCTGGGCTGTGAGGCTACTTGCTCTAGATAGGTGATGGCCATTGTGGATGCATGTGTATGGGGGCGGGAGAGGGCAGTACAAGACCGGAGCCAGAGCCGACCTAATCTCCCGCTGGGGCTTCTCCCCTCTATTCCTATTCAACTGCCCACCCATCCCCTCCACACATACAACTCTTCACAGTTTGGGGGACCCTACTGACTCCCAGGGATTTCTCATAATTTTGTGTTTAGATTTTCAGATCCATGACTTATTTTCTGTGCTGTAGTTTCTTCAAGATTGATTTGGGGGAGGGAGTCAGCAGCTTAAGCTAGTTTTATCTTGACTAGAACTAGTGAATCCTTCTTTTGGAGTAAATGCCCAGTCTTGAAGATGTCTTCTCTGTCTCCCTGGTCTCCTTCATTGTGGGTTTTCAAGATGCTGTGCTGCTATGGGGTGAAGGATGTCTTGAGTTCACACAACATCATTTCAAGTTACCTGCCCTCTCCTGCAGAACAGCTGATGTGGGCTGGTGCCTGGCTCAGTGATCCCTGAGGTCCTTCCTGGCTGTTTGGAGCATCATGCTGGCTCCCACCATGAGAGTCATGGTCCAGTTCTGTGACTCTGGCTGGGAAACACCTGCTTTTTCACCAGCCCTCAATCCTCTGCTGGTCCACAAGCCCTGCAGGCAGCTAGCACTGAGTTTCTTCATCGTAGCACAGGGAGGTCCCGTGTCATGCTTGCAGGTCATCAGCAGACACAGCAGGGAGCCAAGGGCCTGGCCTTGGGCTAATTGATGTAGCAAACACCCTCTTCAATGGCTGCTCTTATTGTCTGTGCCCCGTTGGCTGCCTGAGTTCCCTGCCCTGAAGGGGGTACTGCCATCTCTCTAATGTTCTTGATCTCCCCATATCTATCGAGATGTTTTCCTTGAACAGAACCTACAGAATTTTGTACAAACCTCTGTTAAACCTCTTTCCCTTTCATCCTAAGAATTTCCATCTCCCCAGATGGAGCATGGGTTCCCCCAGGGCACACACCATCTAATGGTTTTCATTGTACTGCTCAATATTTGGCTTAGGTAGGGTTTAGCAGGAAATAAACAATGGATAAAATGTGTATCGCATCAAATTGAATAATATAAGTTAACAAGAGATAAGTGCTTTAAAAGAGGTATTTGGGGAAGAAAAACATTATTTATGGTTGAGGATGTGGGAAGTTTTCTTAAAAAGGTAACATCCGAGGGTTTTGAATGATGGAAAGAGAAGAGCACTCCAGGGGTGGGCAACATTAGGAGCAAAGGCATAAAAATGGAAGAATGCAGGGTCTTTGTTTCTTTTCTTGAGCTTCTTTGCAAGCTCTGGTGCAATGCCTCAGACATAAGGGGTGTTGAGAATAAACTACATTGAGTGGAATATGGAAGCAACCCAAGTGCCCATTAATAGATGAATGAATAAAAAAGCTGTGGTACATGTGTATAATGAATACTACTCAGCCATAAAAAGAATAAAACCTCATCATTTGCAACAGCATGGACGGACCTAGAGGGTATTATGCTCAGTGAAGTAAGTCAGTAAGAGAAAGACAAACACCATACGATTTCACTTATACGTAGAATCTAAAAAAACAAAACAAATGAACAAACAAAATTAAAACAGGCTCATAAACTCGGAGGGGAGACTGGTAGTTGCCAGAGGGGAGGGGTTTGAGGAACTGGGAGGAAAAGTTGAAAGGATTAAGAAGTACAATTGGTAGTTACAGAATAGTCATGGGGATGTAAAGCACAGCACAGGGAATGTGGTCAATGACATTGTAGGAAATGTATTGGTACTAAGTGGGTACTGGAAATATTTGGGGGGCACTATGTAAAGTATATGGTTGTCTAACCACTATGGTATACACCCAAAAGTAATACAAAATAATGTTGAAAGTACACTGTAATTTAAAAATTAAAATAAAAAAATCTAAAAAAAATCCCTGTTTCCTCCTGCTCCTTAGGAAAGAGGATTAGGTTCTGGGGATGTCCAGTGGTCACAGAAGACTTTAGATCAGAAAGCCAAGGATCTTTCTTTGCTACAGATGCACCTAAGATTATGGTGTTTCACACCCTATATCAATCAGTCAAGGTCCCAGTAGGATATATGGCACACCCAGACAATGTGACTGAGGAGAATTGAAGGAAGGAGCTATTAGCCAAGGTATGGGTTGTTAAAGGAAACCAACAAGGGGTGTTCAGGTAGCTTGACACCAAAAAAAGCCCCATCCTGAGGCCTGAAGGACAAAGGGAGGAAGAGATGCTTTGTGTGAGAGGCTATCTAACAGGAGCACAGCTGAACTCTGGGTGTGCACTTGTGTATGTACATGGGTGTACATGCAGGAAAGTGACAGCCCTCCAACCTCTTTCTCCTCCTGTCTTCTGGAATCTCCTACCAGAAACTCCCATTGGCCATACCCAGCTCGAAGCCTCCAGGGACACAGAGCAGGAAGTGGAAAGGTATCGAGTCAGTCTTCAGATGCAGTATATCTAGTATATACCCATTGTCTCATTTAATTCTCACAGCAGCCCATCAGAATGGTTTTTAACTATGGACATCTGTGTATTATTGTGGAAGAAAATAAGGCCTGAGGCATTGATTTTTCCAAAAGCTATCCTAAGGAAGACCTGGGTCTTTATTGTTTATAGGAGCAATTGTCGTGTGTGTGTGTGTGTGTGTGTGTGTGTGTGTGTGTGTACTGCAGTAGGTGGTGAGGACAGAGGTAACATAGCAAGTGGGAGCCCTCCCAAGCCACCCTGAAATGGGATCCCTAGAAGGGGCCGGGGGAGTCTGGGGCTGGCATTATGAGTTAGGACACAGGAGGAGCACCAGGGCCCGAGGAGAGAAAACAGTGGTGACGGGGAGCAGGGAGCTACAGAGGGACTCTCAAATGTTTTGGAGTTTCAGGAGTCCTTTACACTTAAAATAATTTTGAGGACTCCAATGAGCTTTGTTTACAAGAGTTGTCTTTTTTATTTTTAAAAATTTTGTTTACTGATTTTAGTGAGAGAGGAAGGGGGAGGGGAGAGAGAGAGAGAGAAACATTTAGGTGAGAGAAAAACATCAATTGGTTGCCTCCCATATGTGCCCTGACCTGGAGTGAACCCCAAAACCTAGTATGTGCCCTGACCTTTTGCTCCAACCAACTGAGCCACGCTGACCAGGGCCGTGTGTGTTGAATTTCCAATATAGTATTTCCCATGTTAGAAATGAAAATGAAAACTTAAAAATATTTATTTTCAATTTACTTTAAAATTACAGCAATTGAAATACTACATGTTAATATAAATAACATATTTTAATAAAAAATATGTTCCAAAACAAAAAGATTTGTGAGAAGAATGGTGCTGTTTTACATTTTTACAAATCTTTTTAATGTCTGACTGGATCCCATCTGTTTCTGCAACCAGTCTGTTGGGACATGTTGCTTTGGTTGAAATATGTGAGAAAAAAAATCTGGCCTCATCTAAATATATAGTTGAAAAACGTAGGGCTTTTTCCCCCTCACATGAGGACATACTTTCATTGCTTTTAGAGGGGAAGGAAGAGAGAAAGAGAGAGAGAGGGAGAAAGAGAGAGAGAGATTGAGAGAGAGACAGCGATGTGAGAGAGAAACATTGACTGGTTGCCTCCTGTAGGCATGTACACTGACTGGGAATCGAACCTGCAACTTTTCCAGGCAAGGAATGACACTCCAACCAACTGAGACACACCAACCAGGGAGGTAGGAGTTTGCTTGATGATTATCCACAGATAATTGTGGAAATTCATCTTTGATGCTACACTAACACTCAATAAATGATAGTTTCTTAAAGGTTTTTTGCAATACAACATTTGAAACCAATAAATATTTTATACTCTATTGAATATATTTATGAAAATACATGGATGATTCTTCTACTTCCAATGGCTTTTTCATTCATGACTGATCTTGTAGAATCATGCATTGGACATTTAAAAAAACATTATTTCACCGAGTTATTATGTAGATCTTCCAAATGCTGACACATTTCATTATATAAGACTAAAAAATCCCCAATTTTTTACTGTTACCACTGACCTCATCAGGAAAGATTTTAAGTACTGGAAGCTATCAAATTCATGGTGGTGAGGACACATTTTCCATAATTCTAATTTTCAAAAGAAAGTCAATTTTTATCATTGGCCACAAGTCTGTCAATGGTTTTCTTTAAAGTGACAGGCTTGCTTTGTTCATTTTTGAGAAGATTGATGCCCAAAACACAAGTCTAAATGACCATTGTTAGTCAGTTGTTCTTTTTTTTATTAATTGTTGTTCTATTACAGCTGTCCCAATTTTCTCCTGTTGCTCTCCCCTGCCCTGCCCCCTACAGTAAACCCCCATCCTGTTGTCCATGTTCATGGATCATTTATACCTGCTTGTTGATTAGACCCTTCCCCTTCTTTCCCTCCTTATTCCCCTTCCCCGGCCCCTCAGGTCGCTGTCAGTCTGTTCCTTGTTTCCATGCTTCGGATTCTATTTTGCTCATTTGTCAGTTGTTCTTTCAAATAAAAATGGTGTCCCATGAAAAGAGTAACTAGTTCAGGTCACAACTCAATCTCACATGTGCTTTTTACTTGCAATGAGGATAGAGTTTCCATATGTAGCAGTTAGTCATAGGGAATAGTGAAGAGATACATACTCATGGGTTGAGATTTAATAAAATTAATGATTCGTATTGCTTCGTAAAGGACATTCAAAAGTAAAAGTGGATTTTAAAAAACTGTGAGTGTGTGTTGAGGGGGAAAAATAATTCCATTTGTTGGTATTACTGTATTTGCACATCAGTACAAATGAAAACACAGTGAAAAAGACAAATAATGTCATAATATTATTATAAACATATTTTGACCTTGTGGATCCCTGAAAATGTCTCAGGGAACTCCAGGGGACTGTGAACCACACTTTGAGAAGTACTGAGCTAGAGAATTAGGAAGAGATAGATGGTATGAGGACTGGAAGGCACAGCCCCACCTGTTGGGGGAGCTGCCCCCAGCCCTGTCCCCACTCCCTCCCAAGGTGCTGGGCCTTTGCTGCCCACATGGACCATCTAGGGGTGTGGGATGATGTCTGAGCTGGGGGTGATGTATGTGCCAGGGTGGGCCACCCCAATCTGAAGCTTATGCAGCTTTTCCAGGTGAGAGGACTCAGTCTCAGAGGAGAGTGGGGACTGAAAATTTTTTAAGCAGAGATTGCACAGGCAGCAATTCCCAAAAGAGAAAGAGTCCACAGGGCATTTAGGTGGGCTGCGTTTCTAGAAGACACTCAGGGACAGGACTCAGCTCTGCTGAGATGACATGGCCAGCTCTGCCGGCCCTGACCCCTGCCAGCCTGCCCCATTCCTCACCCCACAGTCTCTTGGAGCCTTTAGACTCAAAGTTGTTCCTCCTTTAGGTGCATAGAAGGGGAGACTCTGAAAGTGGAGGGGAAAACTCCCAATCTAGGCTCATAGCTCCAAGAGGGGTCAGGAATTAGTTTTGAAGATCTGGGTTTGGTTCCATTTTAATTTGAAGTCCTCCACACATCTTACTTGTGTACCAAGCAGAATTCTCACATATATAACCCTGTTAGATTCTTAAGTCTGATGACTCGAAGTTCCCCCCTCCAAAACTGTTTAGTCCATTCCTTCCTGCCTCCTATCGGAAAGTCCTGACACCCTCCTCCTCCACCACCATGTCCACCCACTTCACTCCTCTGCTTTAAGCTTGGCTCAAAATTCACCTCCTCCAGAAATGTTCCTCCATTATTCCTGCCCTCTTCTGCAGAAACTTCACTTGGATGCATTTCTAATTCCCTCTGTGCTCATGATAGGTAAAGCTCCCATCTTTGAGCACCCGTATGTTCTAGGTACTATGCTGAGTATCCTATATATGTTGTTTTTAATTCTTATCGTAGGAATCATTGTATCCCCCCATCTTTCCTTTGTTCTAACATCTGATCTATCAGCAGGCCCTGTTGATTCTGCCTCTAGTTCATAACTTGCCTCCATTCTCTTCTCTTTGTCTTCAAACGATTGCTCTAATCCAAGGCATTGTTTTCTCCAGTCTGCACCACAGCACGCCCTCCTTTTAGTCTCCATCTCAGCCCCTACCCTAGTAGTCTATAAGCTCCCTGAGGACAGACCTTGCATGTCTGTTCAGCATCTCTCACCAGTGCCCAGCACAATGCCTGACTCATACCATCTGTTCAGCATTAACTTCTGAATTAACAAATGAATGGAAGGAGTAAATAAATGGAGAAATGGCAGCCATTTTACACATGGAAATATTGAGGCTTATTAAATAGTGTGTCCATGATCTCATGATCTCACCACGATGAGATTCCAGCCGTCCGGGGGTCACTCAGGCTTGTGCTCTCTCTGCTGCCCAACCACGGTAGGAACTCATTTCATGCTGGAGTCAGATATACACTCTCTGTCTTACCTGTATGTATGCATTTTTAAATGGCCTACATTGATTGTAAAATCCTTGGGGAAGAGAATGATAGCAAATGTCCTCTTAGGTCCCTGTGCCCTATGAGTGCCCTGATTATGAGTTAGGAGACCCAGGTTCCTAAGTAGGATCTGTCAGTATTATTCTTTAAACAAGTAATTCTACCACACAGGCTTAGTTTCCTAAATCAATATATTGGGAATGATAACACACTTACCCATCACTCAGTGAAGCCACAGGAGAGCAGAAGGCTTGCCTTGGGTGGCAAGGTGGCAATGGAGTAGGAGGGAAGCAAGCGGAAGGTAGATGGGTTCTGGGGCAGGAGCAATGAGGCTTGCCAGCATGAAGGACGGTGGTTCTCATTTGCACTGCAGGCCAAGATGAAACGTCCCTTCCTCCATTCAGTTCCTTTTCCACATGGATGCCACCTCTGTTTCAAGGTTTTAGTGTCACACTCCTATTTTTCCATCAGCAAAGTCACCTTTTGTCCATCCATTTGTTCTCTCACCCAGGGTACCTCCAAGGAGCCGCTGCTTCTTCCTGTGTGAGACCCCCTCTTCCTCCTTGTTGTCTAGTTCTTACTGTGCTGCCAACCATCTTGGCCTCTGTCTCTGTGGGACTGGTCTCTCCAAACCCCAGGACCTCCATGCCATCCTCTGCCCAGCCGGACAAGGGCTCCCCAGGGCTTGTTGATATTCAAACTCCTCAGCCTGGCCTGCACCTTACCCCCATCCTAGTCTCCTCTGTGGCCTTAGTGGCCTCTTTCCTCCTCAGGCCCCTCCACTGCTCCCAGACTACTAACTGATATCGGCTTTGTGGTCCTTGCAGATCTTAAAATCTTCACTCTGGAAGAGACCTAAATGCCATTTCACCTAACAAGTCGCTCAGTTCAGGTATCCCTTCTAGAATCATCTCTAATAAAATGCTTTCCTCTGGACGGAAATGGCCTCCACAGGTCCCTCCACCCAGGACACACCACCCTCTCTTGTGCATTTCGTTTGGTGTTTTGCCCACTCCTACACCCGGACCCTCCCCTTCAGGCCTGCCCCTCCTCCCAGGCCCGTTCAGGTCCCACTGCCCCCGAAGCTTCCTCTGGCCACCAAGCCACGGGGATCTGTCTTTCTCCTCTACTTCCTTGGTGTGCTAGTTAACAGCCTGAGTTGTTTTGTTTTTGTAATTGTGGTAAAATACGCATGACATAAAATTTACCGTCGTAACAATTTCTAAGTGCTCAGTGCAACGGCATTAAGTACCCTTGTATTGTTTGTAGCCACCGCGGCCATCCAGCTCCAGCACTTTTTCATCAAATCCAGCTGAAACTCCGTCCTGTCAAACACGAACTCCACTGTTCCCGCCCCCCACCCCCGGGGTTCTGGCAACTGCCACTTCACTGTTTGTCTCTGTGATGTTAACTGCTCTAGGTTATTCATGAAAGAGTCATATGACATTTGTTCTTTTGTGACTGGTTTATTGCACTGAGCAGAATGTCCTCAAGCTTCATATATAGTAGCAAGTGTCAAGATTTCCTTCCTTGTTAATGCTAAACAATATATACATATGTATATGTGTGTATGTATATATGTAACATACATATAGTTACGTATATATTATACACGTATACTTGCATATACACACACACATATATTCCATTATGTCGATCCATTCATCTGCACATTTGGGTTGCTACTACCTTTGGTTATTACAAATAAGCAACCTGAGTTTTGCATATGACAGAAGAGTTTAAATTTCAGCTTTGTTAACTTTCTAACTTAGGTAAGATGTCTAACCTCCAGGAGTCCCAGATTTCTTGTATGTCCAATGCAATGGTTTTGTGTGCCTTTTAGGATTGTTACAGGCAATGAGGGAGAGACAGGATGTGAAGTGGTTGGTTGGCGAGCATACCTGACAACTAGTAAGTGCTCAGGGCATGCTAGGAAGCTACTCATAGCACGGTGTCACTTACCAGTGTTGCTTTGTGGTGTTGGTTCGTTTTCTTTGTTAGCTCTATCTCCGTGACTCATGTTAGGATCTCGGGGGCAGGCACTTGAACATCATAAATAGTCACTAACTCTTTGTGATTGTTTGACTTGGGGATGGTTGTGTGTGTGAGTACATAACCGCATGTGTATGAGTGTGTGTGAGTATGTGTGGGGGCATGTGTGTTTATGCATGTGGGCTCACTGGGGAGCACCAGAGTGGGTGTGAGGGTGTGTGTTTGTGGTAGGCTGGCTTGGCATACAAATATTGCCCCTGCTGACAGCATATAAATCTGTGGGCCCGGGGCAGGGGCAGTGCAGGTGAATGCTTTGTGTCTGTGTATTCTGCATTTCCTTACCCCCCGCCCCCTACCAGCTCTCCATGCTTCTCTCAGGAGGGTGGGAGTGTGTGTGGAGTGCATAAGTGAGCTGGGAGTTGGGGAGCCAAGTAGCAGGGCACCCACGGAGCATATGCAATTGCAGATTCTTTGTTCTCTGGAATGATTCCCCTACCCCAACCCCCACTCCATACGCACCCTAAAGAGTTGTTTTCTGTGCCAGCCCAGCCTCCCATTCCTGCAGTCCAACAGAAGGACTGTCCCCACTTGGCTTTTGCACACTCTGGCCTTGTGACAGCACAGTCGCCTTCCTGGCGCCTCCCCCTCCCTGGCCACTTTGCCTTGGCAGGTGTGAAATATTAATTGCCTCACTGGGGACTGGGCTCTTTCTGTCTGTCTTGTCTGACCAGAATATCATTCTCTCCTGCAAATATAATTACAGGGGTGGGGGGAATAGAGGGAAGGGGGCTGCCAGGTAGGGAGGGGAAGTGTGTGTGGGAGGGGTGTTGAGTGGGGGCTGTGGCTTCTTTTCTTAATCGCCTCTTGCCTGTCTGTTAATTAGGAGCTGAGCTTTGCTACATGCTGAGATATTTTGGTTAATTATGAAAGAGAAAAGGACAAATTTGTCACATCTTTTGTTTTTGTTCCGCCACGTCTTACGGTGACAGCGGTGTGAAAGCTGATGGACTGCTCAGGAGGCAGCACCAGCTGCTCACGCACACCCCTCCTTGAGAGGTGGAGAGGAGTTCGCAGGACCAGGGCGAGTGGGGTGACAGAGCAGGTGTGGGCGCAGGGCCTGTCTGGACTGCGTCCATGGAGGCCACGTGGAGACAGTCACATCTTTAAATGCAAATGTGAAGTAGGTGCCAGGGAGGAGCCCAGACCCACTAGAAAGAAGGGTGGGGGGGGCACGCCTTCGCTATCCAGTCTGTGTTGTGGGTCTTTAGCTAATATCTAATGGATCAAGGCTGAACTTGTTGTTAGCAATCAGAGTAGACAGGTGGTATGAGAGGCCTCCTAAGGTCTTGAGGAAGTGGGGGGCGTGTTCATGCTGGCGAGTGGGGGTGAGCATAATACAGTGTCATACTCTATGAACTTGTCATGGAATAGACCACCCAGGGGCTGTGGCAGGACATGCCATTTCTCTCTGCCACTGCTCACGGGGCCAAGGTCTCTTTCCGATCTCAGCTGTACTTTATTCCCTTAGCCCCAGATAGGAGCCTCGGCTCTACGGCTCACTGAGCTTCTCCCATGAGATGGTTAATGTTATATGTCAATTTGGCTAGGCTACGGTGCCCAGGTGTTTGCTCAAACACCAGTCTAGATGTTGCTGCAAATATATTTTTAGATATGATTAAAATTTACAACCAGCAGACTTGGAGAGAAGCAGATTACCCTCCATAATGTGGGTGAGCCTCGTGCAGTCTGTTGAAGGTCTTAAGAGTAAAGACTGAGGTTTCCTGAATGAGTAGAAATTCTGCCTCAAGGCTGCAGCATAAATTTTTTCCCAGAGTTTTTCACTTCCTAGCTGCCCTGTGGATTTCAAACTCGAGACTGCATCAACTTTCACCTTATTTTTCAACTTTGCCGGGCTGCCTTACAGATTTCAGACTTGCCAGTCTCCAAAATTACATGACCCAGTTCTTTAAAATAAATCTATCTACAGATATAAGGAAATATAGATATAGATAGATAGATACTTGTTATTGGCTCTGTTTCTCTGGTGACTAACACATACCATTTCAACCTGGCCTTTGCCTTGCCAGCTTCCCTGTGCATCTCCTTCATTAATCTGCGAGGGCAGAAATTAAACTGAGTCCCATAACATGCCCTGGCTCCAGCCTACACTCTGACTGTAACAGGTCTTAATATGTATGTGTTACCTATTGAGTGAGTTATTTGGGACACAAGGAAGACCTACATCCATGAAACCAATTGAATAACCATCCAAGGCAGCACAGGCAGTTCCTGACTTACAAATGGGTTGAGTTCCAAAAATTCATTTCAGTTAGTTGTCTGAAGCTTTTTCCCATAACAACAAGGATATCAGTGCTGGCAAGTCTCCCGGGCTGGCTGCCAAAAACCTATTTAACCCCCAGTATAGATTAAGTACTGTGCATTTGCCATGAAAAATGGTAGAAAACAATACTCTTGCAAGGCTAGTAATTAAGAGAGAAATGTGATACTATTGAATAAAAACAGGTTCTTTAAAATTTTGAATGTTAGGGTTTGAAGAACATGAATGAGCAGGTAGAGAAGACTTATGGAAACTCTGAATGCAATTTCCGAATCTTTTCAAGTGTTTTAGAAGTCAACGAGACCAAGTCTTTAGTTGATCTAATTTCTGTGCAAAACTCAAGGTTCTTCCTCCCCCTCATTATGAGGCATTATAAAAATTGTTTTATAATGAGGCCAGCTCTTATTGGCCTCAATTAAGGCCATTAGTTTGTCACAAATGTAACAAAACGGGAGAAAAGGAATCCTCCAGGGTTTGGGCAAGAGTTAGAGAGAGAGGGGAAACCAGCACAGAGCTGATAACGGTGACCGGCTGTGTGGGAATGTGAGTGCCAGAGGTGAAGTCCACAGGCCAGTAGGTGTGATGCACTAGAAAGAAGGCAGGATGGAGTAGACGCCTTGGCTCTGATGAGCATAGGCAAAGTGGAAAGCTGCCGTGTCAGCAGTACCCCACACCGGTCACCAGGAGGCGCTGTTGTCCTGTTCTGACTGAGAATGGGGGTGGGCAGCCTTCGAGGAGTTGAGGGGAAAGGGGGCGAATATCCTGGGCGTTTCCGAGTTGAGAATTACTCCTGCAAAGCCACTCTCCTGTTACACAGATCTAAACAGTGCGATGAGAACTACAAACACCCTAAGAGCCGAAGGAAGGAGTGTGGACAGAGTGAACCACAGATAAGGTGAACCAGGGATCAGCATGTGAAGGCCAGCATAGAGGGACCAGCAGGAAGGCAGAGGACAGGCTTCATGGCCAAAAGGGCCAGCGAGAGCAAAGCTACTGCGGCAAGAGGAGCTCGGTGTGCTCAGGGAAGGGAAATAACTCCCAGGTGTCGCCTTTGTAAAATAAAGCGACGTAAATGGGATGTTAGGATGGAGGGTGTTTTTTCAGGGTTTGGAAGGGAGCAAGACAGTGAGTACTTTCTTTAAAAAAAGTAAATGAAAGCTTGTTATTTTGAAACAATTTCAGATTCACAGAAAAGTTGCAAAGACGGTACAGAGTTCCATGTGCCCTGCATCCAGCTTCCCCTAATGTTAACATCTTGTGTAATCGTGGTACATTTACTAAAATGAAGAAATTAACATCAGTACAATATTAGTAAGTAAACTACAGACTTCATTCTAATCTCACCAGTGTCCCAAGTAATGCTTGTTTTTCTGTTCCAGGATCCCTTTCAGGACACACGTCACATTTAGTCATCCTTTATCCCCTCTAATTTGTGACACTTTCTCAGCCTTCCCTTATTTTTCATGATCTTCACAATTCTCAGTATTTTTGTCAGGTATTCTGTAGATTGTCCCTTAATTTGGGCTTGGCTGATGTGTTCTCACAATTAGAGTGAGGTTATTGGTTTTTAGGAAGAATAGCACAGAAGGAAGTGCCCTCGTTGAATTATCTCAGCAGGCACGTGATCTCAACCTGACTTATTACTGGGGAAGTGAGCATTCCAAGGTGCTCTCCAAGGGTGGATTCAGCCTAATTTTCCTGAACAATCTAGCATTCCTGCCTTTAAGTCCTTTATTGTCCAGACAAACTAGAAAAGGTTTCATGCTCTGGAAAAGCGGTTTACTCATCTGGATTCTTTATTTAAAAAAGTCTCTGTTTTCCCCTTCCAATATGCAAGTTGTTAGATGTGAGTCACTAAGTCCTGCCCACACTCAAGGGGATGGAAATTAAGTTCCACCTTTTGGAGAAAAGAGTAGCAAACCTTCAATGGAGGTGTGCTAAAGCCACCAAGCATTAATACATATTTGGGTGGAAATGCTTTGAAGCTATGCAAATATCCTATTTTGATGAGTTCGTTGTTGGATAAGTTGATTTTGCTGTAACTGCAGGACAGAGGACACAGTGAGGAGGGAGATAGAAACGCAGGACAATTCTGCAGTTCCTAGGGCTAGAGACTTATGATAGCCAAAGAAGTTCATTCTTTTCCTGTGGTCAGTTACCCAGTGACTTTTGCTCCTGGTAAAGAATTCTTGGCCATCTTTTACAGTGGAGGGTTCAGGAAGTCTTGTGGCCTGGGATGAACAGAAATGGGGAAGATGCTTCTTTGACGGCTTTCTGAGTGGTGACAGAAGCTTGTTCCCAGTGCATTCAGGTGTTGGCAGCCTCCCATTTAGGGCTGCAACCTGATGCAGCCCAGATGCTGAACCGATGATTGTGGTCTGCTCCTGATAAACCTTCCCACCCCAACTCCTCCTCAGATTCAGTGGATTGGTGAGCAGCTGGGGCTCACTTTAGCTCTGCTGGTGTGCAAGTAGCAGCAATGCCCCATTACAGGAGCTCGGGGCCCACCGCCTGGGCCCTTGAAGTTGTGTTCTCCTATGTTTTCTTCCACGTCTCTGCTTTAAAGACAGGTGCCTGCATTAGGGAGTTGTTGGTCTCTGCACAGCTGGGGTTTGCATCAGCTACAGGGTGTCCCACGGACCGGTTAGGACTTCCTTCCTCCTTTCCTCAGTCATCTCTGTCACCGTCCAGCTTTTGAGAGACAGATAGGCTGACTCAAAGGGCATTATCCTAAAATATCTCTTAGGATTAACCACGCCTGGCTCCTGATGTCTTGGTTTCAATCACTTGTTGCTTTAGATGGCGGTTCTCCGTACATGCGCACGTGTGTGTGCACATGCCCACACGTTAAATGGACTGTGCATTGTCTCTCAGCACCTTCAGCCAGCCTTTGATTTATTTGATTCCATCTATCCATAACCTGGCTCCAACTCACCTCTTCCGAAAAGCCTTCCTGGGTTAATGTTACATCAACCCAACATTAATGCAACTAATTTAACCTCAGTTCCGTGCTGTCTGTATTACCAAGCAGTTTCAAAGGTGAACAAACATTCAGACACCTCCTCTAGACTGTAAACTCCTTGAGGGTGTCTTACCTCCCTAAGCCTGTATTATTGACAGATGGACTAACGAATAAAAACTCAAGGTATTTGATCTTGTACGGCCCCCGTTGACTTGTAACTCAATCTGTCCTTTGGAACAGTTGAAGGTTGGGAATCTGGGATTATCCTGTCTCCTCTTCTGCCTGTGTCTGCGGGTGCAGAAGTGGGGTGGGAGGGAAAAGCGTCTCTTATTCTAACCCCAGGGCCAGGCCTCTGTACTGTATCTTCTCCATTTCCCTGAAGAGATGAGCAGTCAGATGAATTACCCTTTCTGCAAGAGGTTCAAAGAATCCCCCCTATGTGGCAGCAATGCCACCCTCATCCTGCAGAGAAAGGGCCTAGAACCTAGAGTAGCGAGGCCATGGGCAGACACTGCCCATCTGTCAAGAAGGGAAGCACACTGCTTCTGCTCAGGTCCTTTGTTTTCCTTGCCTTGTTATTTGCATTCATTATTTGCATTCAGTAAGGAGGTGACACATTCTAGAACATAACCTCCTTTTCTTATTCCAGGAATCTAATTGTTATTTCTGTGTTTGTGAAAGATAAAGGATTAGCAAGAATGCTTTGCATCAAGGCACTCATTTGTAAATGCTTTATAATTATTTATGAAATTATCCTGCATTTTATAGCATGGGCGATAATAACTTAAATTGATGTATTAAACATGCACAATCATTATTTTAACAATATTAAATGCACCTCTGTAGAATAATCATTTCATAAATACGAAGGATGCATTCGGAAGTGGCACTGTAATTTAAGACGTTACAGGATTCATGACACCCAAACCCACGACCCTTTCTCTTGAAGACAGATGGAGTTTCTTATCTGGCTGCAGTGTTCCTCTTTCTTGAAGTGAAAATGAATTCTTAAATTAAAAAAACATATTATCGAGGTAATTCCGGCAATGCGACGAAGCAATGGGAGAGGAGATAAGAAGCAGAATTTCCAGGGATCAGAACAAATTGGACAAACCTTATCTTTCCTCGTCTTCGTCTTCCTCATGGCCAGGATGCTGAGAGTCAGCCAGTTTGGGGGCATCCTGCAGGGCTCTGGGAGAGGAGTTAAGAACTGACAGATGGTGAGACCAGTACATTATTCCCTTCTAATGCCAGGGTTTTGGGAGCTGTTTTGAGTAAAGGAAACCCCAAAATAGAAGATCCATTTTGCAGAGTGATAGGTCTCTACGATGAGGGGAAGAATCCAGGAGAAATGTGAAAATTGGGGAATAAGGGTGGGGAAAAAGAGGAGAGAGAAAAACCATAAATCCCAATTTATTATTTGTGTGAAGCTAGTTAGTTTAGTTTCTTTTTTTAGACAGGTTGGTGGATCCAAGACCAATACACCAGTCTCCCTGGCAGTTCAGCTTGACTTCTGCTAGTGGTGCCCTCTCCTGGTCACTGTTAGAATTTCAACTCATGCGTTCAAGAATGTTAATCTCCACCAGGAATGAAGTGCTTTCCAGGGTCTAGGCCCTGTGCTAAGTGTTTTATAAACATTATTTTAAATTCATTGGATGAGAAAACTGAGTCTCACAGAGTCTGAAGTGCAGGTCCAACCTCTTAACCACTGGACTATACTGAGTCAAAGGCTAGGGAACTGACCTTGGATGGAACCTCTTATCTAGCCCCAGGCCTGTGAATGAATGCAAATCTAGCCTGCAGTTAAAGGCTATACTCCAGAGTCTTAGTAATCCTATTTGGAAGTGCATCTTAGTCTCCAAATTAAACCAGCAGTAACTCAAGCACATGTCCTTCAGGATAGACTGGATCTTTGAAATTTATACTATTTGTTCTAAGATCTAGTAGTAGCCCCAGGGTGTTCAAATACTGGAAGTTGTGCTCATTCTCCTTCGCTCTCACACCTTGTACCCAATCCCTGTCAGGAAAATCTGTCAACTTCACCGTCAAAATGTGTCCAGAATCCAGCTTCTTTGTACCACCTCCAACTATTACCGTTGTGGTCTTAGGCCCTGCCATTGAGCTTTTGTGGTATTGTGCCAGCCTGCTCATTGGTCGTCCTGCTTCGACATCCTCCTTCTGTCCCTGCACCATCTATTCTAAACACAGTAATCAGGGAGAGTCTACTGGAACATAAATCGAACTGTGTCCCTCCTTCCACCTCATTCTAAGAAAAGGCCAACTGGTCTACAGCGATCTACAGAACCATATAAAGTCTGACCTCCCTGTCCACATCTGTCTCTTTGCTCTCCTTTTCTTGCTGTTTTGCTCACTCTGCTCCACCTGCGTCTAATCCTTTTGAATGTGCAAGTCAAGCTCTACCTCTGAGCCTTTGCACTGGCTGATCCCTCTGTCTGGAATGCCTTTACCTCAGATATCCTCATAACATTCTCTCTTATCTTCTTTAGTGTTCTCAAATGCCACCTTCTCAGTGAAGCCTACCATGACCACACTATTTAAAATTACAGCTTCCTCATCATCAATCTTCCTTCCCTGTTTTATTTTTCTCCACAGCACTCATCATTTCCTGGCACATTATACAGCAGTCTTATTTAGTATGTTTTTTCTTTGTCTCCCTCACTGGAATGTAAGCCCCCTGAGCACACGTTTTTGTCTGCTTTGTACGCCGGTGGTTTTTCGGGAGTCTGGAAAAGTGTCTGGCACATTGTAAGTACTTAACAAATGCCCGTTAAATACGCAGCGCTGCTCCCGACCCCAGTTGGTCGCAGGCAGGATGGTCACCCATTCTGGTTTGCTCAGTAGTGACCTGGGTTTAGCACTGACAGTCCAGCATCTTGGGATCCCCGAGTTCCTGGCAAACTGGGACTGCTGGTCTACTGAATGGCAGCCTAGAAGAGCATCAGGAAGGCTCAGCATCCTCAGGAGCTGGTTGAGAGTCTGGAGGAGGCACCCGTCTTCTCCCACATCATTGGGAGAATGGCTCCATCCCAGGTAAAGCCTCTTGAGTTATTGAAATTGCAGCTTATTATGAAGAAGAAAGTGAGTTTCTATTTCCCTGTAAGTGGCACAGGAGCAGAAAAATGATCGAGTAATGATGGTCCAGTGGAACAATTATTTTCCTGAGATGGGGCAGCACAAAGCATCACTGACTACACTCTGTCTGCCTACCCACCCCTCCGCCCGACACCGCCGTCTGGCTGAGTTCAGAGGCTAGTAAATCATCCTTGGGCTTCCCTGCCCTGTGGCTGCCACCTCTGCAGTGACTCACTGGCTGGCCTGGTCTGGTGCCTACCTGCCTGACTGAGCCCTGCTTCTCCTAGCTGTGCTTTAGGGCAATTAACCCAGGCGAGAGCCCAGAGGTGAAAGGTGACTGAGGCAGAGAGAGAGAGGGCAGCTCGAAGGCTCAGGGTGTTACCTTGGGTCAGGGACGGAGATGCAGGCAGAAGGTCTGTGATGGGGTTACGGTGGAGAAATAGAGAGAGGAGCAGGGATCAGGAAGAGATTTAAAAGCAGTCTTATCAGGATTGTTTGGGCACAAAGGCAAAGGGCAAAGTTCAGCTAGCAGGTAAGTTTGGGTTTGAAAGAACAGAAAGCCCAAGGTAAGGTTTGTCTGTGCTGCCAGCTGAGGGGTATACATGGAGACCTCTCTCTCTCTCTCTTTAAAAAAAAATCTCAGTATTTATTCAGGTTGTTTGGTCTCTGAGTCTGCCTACATTAGTCTCCTTGGGCTCCCATAACAAAATACCACAGACTGAGAGGCTTAAACAATGGAAATTTACTTCTCATAGCTCTAGAGGCTGGAAGTCCAAGATCAAGGTGCTGCTGATTTGGTTTCTAGTGAGAGTTCTCTTCCTGGCTTCCAGACAGTGTTCTTGCTGTGTCCTCAGGGAGTGGGGAGAGAGAGAGACAGACAGAGAGGGGGAGGGGGAGAAGGGGGGGAGAGAGATAGAGATATATATATATATATAGAGAGAGAGAGAGGGAGAGGGAGAGGGAGAGGGAGAGGGAGAGAGAGAGAGAAACTCACTTTGTCCTTCAGGTGCTTACGCCCACACATCCCCCCAAGCTTTCATGTCTCTTTCTCTTCCTATAATAGCACCAGCCCCAGCAGAGTGGGGGGCCCACCCTTATGGCCTCGTTTAACCTTTATGTCTCCCCACAGGCCCTGGGGGTTACAGCTTCAACAAATGAATTGGAGGGCGGGGCACACTCAGTCCATAAAATTGCCTAATAGGAGTCGGTGCTTCCTCTTGGCCCCTGGGATTGCCATTTCTTTCTTAGTCCCCATCCCAATCCTCACCCCAGACTTCAGAATCAAGCACTGCAGGTGTTTTCACAACCTCTCCAGGCACTTTTTTTTTTTAAAGATTTCATTTATTTATTTTTAGAGAGGGGAAGGGAGGGAGAAAGAAAGGGAGAAAAACATCAGTGTGTGGTTGCCTCTTGCATGCCCCCTACTGCGGACCTGACCAGCAACCCAGACACGTGCCCTAGACTGGGACTCAAACCAGTGACACCTTGGTTCGCAGGCCAATATTCAGTCCACTGAACCATACCAGCCAGGGCTCTCCAGGCACTTTTGATGCAAAGTGTAGTTTGAGAACAAGTACTATGAACACAAGAGTGTCTCCCCTGAGAACTATGGTTTTAAGCTTCTCAAGCTGTAGAGTCAGAATCACCTGTGCTTGGAAAAACAGAGAGTCTTTCCCTGCCTGCAGAGTTTTGGACACAGGTTCCAAGGTGAGGCTGCAGAGTCTGCATATCCCAGTGGAGAGTCTGCAGTTCCCAGGTGATGCTTCTGCAGCTGGTCCTGGACCACTGTTTGCTATGCACTCCTCTGGGCACTCTCTCAGGAAGCTGTTCTTCTGGCCACAGTAGGACCTTCACTTTGGACCCCGGTTTCAAAGTGTTCTCTGTCTCCTTCACTCCAGGTGTGGCTCAGCCTGGCTTCCTGAGGTGACACTGCCTTGGGCCGTTGCTCAGCCCCCCATTGGCAATTGGGTATCTGCCACACCCTGGCCAGAGCTCTACCGCAGCACCTGCTCCCTCTCAATTGAGACTCCAACTGAAGGTGGGGAAGAGGTCCAGTAATAAGTGCCACAGCTGGTTCTCTGTCCCTGGCCAGGCCTCTGACCCCCAGCCTTTGCTCTCAGCCCATTCCCTAGTACTACGTCTCATGCACTAATAAATCCTTATTTTAATTTCTGCTGTTAACCCTGGATGCTGTAGCCAGGGCCCTCCTTCTAAGATCAGACTTTATTGATATCTTCCTCCTGCCTCTCTGATTTTCTGAATGTGGCCGGCTGGGAGTGCTTCCTAGCCACTGAGCTATTGGTATTCAACTTCCATCCTCAGTATGTCCTGAGGACCCAAGCTGCCCCTGCTGCCCTTCCTTCCACATACTTCCTCCAACCCCAGGCCCAGTCCTCGAGGGACTGGACCATCCCCAGTGGCCAGCAGTCCTGGCCCTGAGTCCTCCCTCCATTAACTCACCCAGCTGCATTCTTTCCTCTAAGTTGGGTCCTGGTATAGCATAGGGCCCAGGTTTTTCCTGGGGCACTTGGAGATGTAGCCTTGCTCAACTCCATGTTTCCGTGGCTATGGAGGGGTAGGCTGAGCCTCTGGCTGGGCTCCCAAGTCCTTAGGATTGGGGACAGGTGGTTGGCTTTTATTGCATTGTTATCAATTATAGGGGTCCTTCAGCAATTGCTGGCTGGGAATGAGAAGCATGAGGAAGCCTGTGGTTTTTGTCCTAATTTGTTTGGTTTGGGGCTGGACCCCAAGCTCAGGAACCACAGTAATTAGCCCAGCTGCAGAATTGGGCACATGTAGCACATGGCTGTCATTGTTCCAAGGGGCTGGGCCAGCACCAGAGCCATTGGCTCTGACATGAGCTTTTGTCAGCTGCAGGGTTGGGGGTGTGATTGTAGCAGCAGATGTGGAGGGACAGGACTCTGAGCTCTCAGCCTCTCCTCCCATGCCCCCTCTCATCCATTTTGGTCTGTGGAGCAGCCCCCATTGGCTGAGTCTGGGTGGGGGTTAGGAAGGGAGGGGGCCCTGGGATCAGGGGGGCAGAGGAGAAGAAATGGCATGGCCTCTGAGTGTCTTGGAGGCCCCTTGGACAGAGAGGCTGGGTCTGCAGCTCACCAAGCAGGAACAACAGAGAGCAGGGGGCCATACAGCCATGTGGGGGTGGAGCTGTGCCTGGGCCTGGAGCTCTGGGGACAGCATGTGCCATTGACCAAGCCAACCAGAAAATTAAAAAGGAGCTCTGGGTGGGAGAAGGGAAAGCAAGAGTCAGAGAAGTGGAGGGCACTGGGCTTACTGAGAGGGGCTCCATGTCGCCCACAGATGGCATGAGACAGGGCATGGTGCCATGTGGAACTCAGCATGCTGATCTAAAGCACATTTGAGGCCTGTGACTGGAGCTACAAGCTGTGGGAGATGTACACATGGTACACATCCCACAGCCTCCTTGGGGGCTCCAGGGCCACCTTGGCTTCCCTTCTGTCCCTCTCAAGTCCTACTTGAGATTCCCCGTCCTCAGCTCACCAGTGTGAATGGTGAGCGCCTTCAGTGTCTTGACTTCTGTGTGCTGTAGGATGTCCAGAATCTGACATTTTGCTGACTTTAGTTCTTTGCTTCTAATTGTGAAAGGAAATAATCACAGGGAGGTTTTAGGGTAGACATCAGGAAGAAACTCTTACTCATAAAAATAGGTGAGGAGCAGAAAATAATACTGAGTTTTTGTCTCAACAGTCTAGACAGACACATGGGGTCGTGCTGAAGGTGACACTTCTGGAGGCTGGAGAGGAGACTACAGACCAGAGACCCTGAGGGTTCTCTGAGCAGCTTAAGGCCTGATGCATACCTGGGAGCTAATGACTCACCAACTACCATTTCCTTCTGCATTGTCTCTTTGTAGTGGGCCCAGAAAATCCACTCTCTTAGTGCCACAAGGAAGCACAGTACCACTGAAAGATAAGGAAGGTGAGAAGGGACATTGGGCCTCTGCTTGTTTTAGGCTAATGACCTTCAGCCTCTCCCGTGTAGAGTATTGTGGGACATACTTTCTTCTGCTTCCTGTCAGCAAGACTAGAGAAGGTACTCTATTCCCAACCATGGCTAATGGCAGCCATTGGCTTTTTCTCTTGACTTTGCCATTCCAAAATGGTCTTCTGACTGGACAGAGTAAGAGGCAAGACAAAGGTAAAAACACCCAGATCCCGAGAGATGGCCAATGCAGGGAGAGACCAAAAGGATTGAACACAATCCTGTTGCGCTGTGGCTAAGCTTTTGGGTGAGGAAGAACTGAAGGAGCATTTCCCTCAAGCTGGGTTCCCTGTGGATGAGCTGAAAGCCAGAGGACGGTGCTGGTAGGGTGACCTCAGCATCTGTGGACTCTAATGACCTGATACCTCTGTGGTGAGCCTCATTGCACTGGCTCCATTTCTGTTCCCCCTCTATAGGGAACGCTAATTGAACAGCAGTGATGTCTCTTTTGTTCATTGTTGTATCCTTAGGGCCTAGAACCTAGTAGGGACTCAGTAAAGTGAATACATAAATTTACCCATGAGGGAGCTACAGATGATGGGCCCAGGGCTGGGCATGGTGGCTTCCTACCATTTTTACTGTGGGCTCTTCCATCTGGTTTCTTTCTCTTCTAAGATCCTCTCCTTTATTCATATTCTACTTCTGTCATTTTTTCTTTTTTTATGTTCTCTATTTAATCTCCATAGATATGGCCTGGTCCCTGGTTGTTCTTAACCATACAGGCCATGCATTTATAGCATGCGTTCTGCATGAGACTTCTCCAAAGGCCCAATCCCAGTGTGAAAACTTGCAGAAACAGTCCCACTGTGCACTCCTCTCTGGGACCTTTCCAGGACCCGACCTGCCTCTCCCTAAGACAATCTGAAAGGACCAAGCCAGACCTTACTCAGGTAGGCTGAGCAGACCCAGAATGCAACTTGATTGTATCACTCTGGCTACATATCATACCCCATGTTCTCTTCAACCTGATGATGTTTGCCATTTTCTTTTTATAGGAGTAGAAGCCTTTCACACACCTCCTGAGATATAAACTTTATTTTCCTGATGTGACTGACCAGATATTGGAGTTCGGCTCCCAGAAGATTTATCAATCGAAGTAGCATTGCGCGAAAGTACTGACAATTAGAGGTTATACAGAGACTGATTTGTAGCATAGAAAATAATTGTAGAGGAATTTTTGACAAGGAAGGATCAATAGTATAGGGAGACAAATGTAGGATGATATCAGTGATTTGGTCAAAAGGTCAACTTCTAGAGAATATCCAAAAATCAGTATATAGTTACCCTACCAATCTATACTTTCTATCTCAACATCTGTAGCCATGGAAAATAATAATTAAGATAGATAGTAAAGGAACCAGAAATTCTGCAAGATTCTCATCCATCAAAAAAGTTTATTCCAAGAGGCAGCAAGAGGATGTGTGAGCTTTTGAACAGGTCCATGCGGGGAGAGCACTGGGGACAGAAACCAGCACCCCCTTCTGGTCTTTCCTGCAGAATAAGTGGAAACTCTGAACACCAGGATACCCGAAGGAGACTGCACCACTGAATCTCACAGGTATTCTATCACAGAAGTTCACACCATAAACCCAGGGAGCCAGAACAGATCAATTTAAGAAGCTGAGGCTTACAAGAAGAGTCTCACAAACAATGGGAAGACAAAAAAACAATCCCCAAATGAAAGGAAAGGAGGAAGACCCAGAAAGAATGCTAAATGAAACAGAGGAAACTCAACTATCAGATATTGAGTTCAAAGCAATGGTTGTCAGGAAGCTCAATGAGCTCTCAATGAGCTCTCAATGAGCTACCAGAAACTACAGGGAAGCTACAATGAACTCACTGCAAACTATATCAACGTGAAAAAGGAAATACAAACTATCAACAAGGGCCAAGAGGAAATGAAGAATACAATTTCTGAACTGAAGAACACAGTAGAAGGAATGAAAAGCAGAATCGATGAACCAGAGGATTGGATCAGCAAATTGGAGGACAAAGTAGAAAAAAATACCCAGAAAGAGCAAGAAAAGGTAAAGAGGCTCAGAAAGAATGAAGAGGGATTAAGAGAAATGCAAAACAGTATGAAATGTAATAATATCTGTATAATAGGGATAACAGAAGGAGAAGAAGAAGAGCAAGGGATAGAAAGCCTATTTGAACAAGTAGTGATGGCAAACTTCCCTAATTTGATGAGAGAAAAAGTCACACAAATCCAGGAAACACAGAGAGTCCCAATCAAGAGGAACCCAAAGAGGCCCACTTCAAGACACATCATCATTAAAATGGCAAAATTCCAAGACAAAGAGAGAATCTTAAAGCAAGGGAGAAAAAGGAAGTAACATAAAAGGGAGCCCCAATAAGACTAGCAGCTGACTTCTCAATGGAAACACTCCAAGCCAGAAGGGAATGGCAAGAAATATTCCAAGTAATGAGAACCACAGGCCTGGAACCAAGACTACTTTACCCAGCAGGGCTTTCAATCAAGATAGAAGGCCAAATAAGGAGCTTCCCAGACAAAAGAAGTCTAAAAGAACACACCTCTACCAAACCAGTTCTGCAAGACATACTAAAGGGACTGCTTTAAGGAAAGGAATGAAGAGAGAGAGAGAGAGAGAGAGGGAGGGGGAGGGAGGGAGGGAGAAAAGAGAAACACAGGCACAAAAATGGCAATGAATAAGTACCTCTCAATAATAACATTAAATGTAAATGGATTAAATGCTTCAATAAAAAGACATAGAATAGCTGAATGGATAAGAAAGCATGACCCACACATATTCTGCCTACAAGAGACCCATGTCAGGACAAAAGACCTACACAGACTCAAAGTGAAGGGCTGGAAACAAATTTTCCAAACAAATGGACAGGAAAAAAAAAAGCCAGGGTAGCAATACTCATATCAGACCAAATACACTTCAAAAGAAGGGCCATAAAGAGAGACCCAGAAGGTCACTTCATAATACTCAAGGGAAGAATCCACTAAGAAGATATAAGCATTGTAAATATATACATGCACCCAACATAGGGGCACCTAAATACATCAAGAAAATCTTAGAGGACTTCAAGAAAGATATTGACAGCAACACAATTATAGTAGGTGATTTTAACACCCCACTGTCAAAAATGGACAGATCTTCCAAACAAAATATCAACAAAGATATTGTGGCATTGAGCAACACTCTAGATGAAATGGACTTAACTGATATATATATAGAGCCCTTCATCCCAAAGAAGCTAAATACACATTCTCTTCAAGTGCACATGGAACATTTTCAAAGATAGACCATATGATAGGACACAAAACAAGCCTCAACAAATCCAAGAAAATTGAAATCATACCAAGCATTTTCTCTGACCACGAGGGACTGAAACTAGAAACCAACCCCAAGGAAAAAAACCCAAAACACTCAAAATCATGGAGATTGAATAGAATGCTATTAAACAATGAATGGGTCAAGAATGAAATTAGGGAAGAAATCAAAAAGTTTCTGGGAACAAATGAAAATGAACTCACAACAACCCAAAATTTATGGGACACAGTGAAGGAAGTCCTGAGAGGGAAGTTCATAGCGACACAGGCCTGCCTAAAAAACATAGAAACATTTCAAACAAACAACCTAACCCTATACCTACAAGAACTCAGGGAACAACAACAAAGACAGCCCAGAGCAAGTAGAAGGAAGGAAATAACCAAAATCAGAGCAGAATTAAATGACATAAACACTAAAAGCACAATTCTAAAGATCAATGAATCCAGGAGATGGTTCTTTGAAAAGATAAAGAAAATTGACAAGCCTTTAAGCAGGTTCATCAAGAAAAAAAGAGACAGGACCCAAATAAAAACAATCAAGAATGAAAAGGAGAGATTACAACGGACACCACAGAAATACAAAGGATTGTAAGAAATTACTATGAAGAACTGTATGCCAAGAAATTTGAAAACCTAGGTGAAATGGACAAGTTTCTAGAAAAATATAATCTCCCAAAACTCAATGAAGAAGAAGCAGAAAGCCTGAACAGACCAATAACAGCAGATGAAATTGAAGCAGTAATCAAAAAACTCCTGACACACAAAAGCCCTGGACCAGATGGTTTCACAGGAGAATTCTACAAAGCATTTAAGGAAGAGCTAACCCCTATCCTTCACAGACTATTCCAAAACATTCAAAATGATGGAAGACTCCCAAACTCTTTTTATGAAGCCAGCATCATCCTAATCCCAAAACCAGATAAAGACACAACAAAGAAAGAAAATTTCAGGCCAATATTGCTGATGAACACAGACCCTAAAATCCTCAACAAAATATTGGCAAACCACATCCAACAATACATTAAAAAGATCATATGCCATGACCAAGTGGAATTCATCCCAGGGATGCAAGGATGGCTCAATATTTGCAAATCAGTAAATGCAATACATCACATAAACAAAAGCAAAGACAAAAATCACATGATCATATCAATAGATGAGGAAAGAGCATTTGATAAGGTATAGCACCCATTTATGATAAAAACACTCAGCAAAGTGGGAATAGAGGGAGCATTCCTCAACATAGTAAAGGCCATATATGAGAGACCTTCAGCCAACATCATACTCAATGGGCAAAAACTAAAATTTTTTCCACTAAGATCAGGAGCAAGACAAGGTTGTCCACTTTCACCACTTCTGTTCAATATAGTATTGGAAGTTTTAGCCACAGAGATTAGACAATATAAGGAGATAAAAGGCATCCAAATCAGAAAGGAGGAAACAAAACTATCATTGTTTGCAGATGACATGATAGTGTACATAGAAAATCCTATAGACTCGGCCAAAAAACTGCTCGACCTAATAAATGAATTTGGCCAAACAGCTGGATACAAAGTCAATATCCAGAAATCAAAGGCATTTTTGTATACCAACAATGAAACAGCAGAAGCAGAAATCAAGAAAAAAAATCCCATTCGATATAGCAAAAAGAAAAATAAAATACCTAGTAATAAACCTAACCAAGGAGGTAAAAGACCTGTATGCAGAAAACTACACAACGCTGAAGAAAGAAATCAAGGAAGACACAAACAAATGGAAACATACACCGTATTCATGGATCGGAAGAATTAATATCATCAAAATGTTCATACTACCCAAAGCAATTTACAGATTCAATGCAATACCTATAAAAGTACCAATGGTATATTTTAGAGACATAGAACAAACACTTCAAAAATTTATATGGAACCATAAATGACCCCAAATAGCTGCAGCAATTTTGAGAAAGAAGAGCCAAGTAGGAGGGATCACAATACCTGATACCAAACTGTAGTACAAGACTACTGTAATCAAAACAGCCTAGCACTGGCATAAAAACAGGCACATGGACCAGTGGAACAGAACAGAGAGCCCAGAAATAAACCCAAATCTCTATGGCCAATTAATATTCGACAAAGGGGGCAGCAACATAAAATGGAGTAAAAATAGCCTCTTCAAGAAGTGGTGTTGGGAGAACTGGACAGCTACGTGCAAAAAAATGAAACTCGAGCACCAACTTACACCACAAACAAAAATAAACTCAAGGTGGATAAAAGATTTAAATATAAGCCGTAACACCATTAAAGTCCTAGAGGAGAACATAGGCAGGAAAATCTCAGACATTTCATGCAGCAACATTTTTACTGATATGTCCCCTAAAGCAAGGGACATAAAGAAAAGAATAAACAAATGGGATCTCATCAAAACAAAAAGCTTCTGCACAGCTAAAGAAAACAGTATTAAAATAAAAAGAGAACCAACTGTATGGGAAAACATGTTTTCCAATGATACCTCAGACAAGGGTCTAATCTCCAAAATATATAAAGAACTCACATGACTGCACTCTAAGAAGACAAGCAACACAGTTAAAAGATGGGCAGAGGATTTGAACAGACACTTCTCCAAGGAGGACATACAGAGGATCCAGAGACACATGAAAAGATGCTCAGTGTTGCTAGCTATCAGAGAGATGCAAATGAAAACCACAATGAGATACCACTTCACACTGGTCAGAATGGCCATCATAAACAAAGCAATAAACAACAAGTGTTGGAGAGGCTGTGGAGAAATGGGGACCCTAGTGCACTGTTGGTGGGATTGCTGACTGGTACAACCACTATGGAAAGCAGTACGGAATTGTCTCAGAAAACTAAAAATGGATCTACATTTTGACCCAGCAATTCCACTGCTAGGAATGTATCCTAAAAACCCTGAAGCACCAATCCAAAAGAACCTATGCACCCCAATGTTCATAGCAGCACAATTTACAATAGGCAAGTGTTGGAAGCAACCTAGATGCTCATCAGTAAATGAATGGATCAAAAAACTATGGTACATTTACACAATGGAATTCTATGCAGCAGAAAGAAAGAAGGAGCTCCTACCCTTTGTGACAGGATGGATGGAACTGGAGAGCATTATGCTAAGTGAAATAAGCCAGGCAGTGAAAGACAAATACCATATGATCTCACCTTTAACAGGAACCTAATCAACAAAACAAACAAACAAGCAAAATATAACCAAAGACACTGAAATTGAGAACAGGCTGACAGTCACCAGAGGGGAGAGGGAAAGGAATATCAGGGGAAAAGGGGAATGGTTTACAAAAACAAGTATAAAGGACACACGGACAAAAGCTAGGGTGGGTGGAAGTGGGAGGGAGGTGGAGAGGGCTGGGGTGGTGGGCTGGGGTGGGAGTAAAAGACAGAAAACTGTACAAAGACAACAATTAAAATTGAAAAAAAGAAAGAAACCACTGGGCCTAGTTGGGTGGCTCAGTTGGTTGGAGCATCATCTCATACATCCAAAAAAAAAAAAAAAATTAGAAGAGTATATTTAGAAACAAGCAACTAAAAAAATAATGCCATAAGATTACTTAACTTTGGCTTTAGTGTCCCAAAATGCAATATATATGCTTATGCGTTTTTCCTAAATCTATATTTCCAATAATTTTCACTTGCACTTCAGATCAGAATTCACATAAATTCTCACAGTGGTTAACTGTTGCTAGTATAGCTTTTATCTGTTATCTAGTAATGAACATGCCAATAACAATGGTCAATAGATACCATGCATAAAAACAGATTATGTGCATTATAATGAATGGTCAATAGGTTATGTGTATGATAGCAAGTTTTAGCAAATCTCTAGACTAGAGGTCTTTCCTAACTATATTTACTTCATAAAGAAGTCTAACCTTCTTTTGAATAATTTAAAATTAAACTCAAAAATAAATTTACAAAAGAAAAAAGAAATATATTCATTTGTGCTAACAAAGGAATAGAGAAACTGAAGACAATCGGTTGAACAAAAACAGGCTGTTAAAATTCACAGTGTATTCTATGCTGAGATTTTAGAAATAAAACAAAAATGATGAAAGTAAAAAAAAAAAGTTTATTCCACACACAAGTGTCAAGCCTTTAATGCCCCTTTAAATGAACTTGGCTTGTCCACACCTGTAGTCCCACCTTTAGACCTCAAAAAGCAACCTCAGTGTGGTAGGTACCCTTTTAGATGCTCCCCAGTGATCTTGGCATCTTGGTGCTCACCTACTTATATGATCCCTGCCCCTTCAAAGCAGCCTGGATGTACTGATTTGCTTCTAATGAATAAAATATGATGGAGTGATGGCATGTCACTTCAAAGATTAGGTTATAAAATACTGTGGCTTCCATCTTGGGAGCTTGCTCTCTCTCAGTTCCTCACATTCTGTTTTTTGTCTCTCTCTTTCTTTCTCCAGCCACAGCTACCATGTTGCAAGAACGTTTAGGCAGCCTGTGGAGAGGCCTGTGAGGTGAGAAATTGAGGCCTGCCTGCAACCACATCAGTGAGCTTAGAAATAGACCCTCCATCCTGCCCTATCCCCCAGTCAACCCTTTAAGAGGAGGCTACACCTCTTTGGTCTCCAGCTTGACTTCAGCCTCAGGAAAGATTTTGAATCAGAAGTACTCAGCTAAGACATGCTCCCATTCTAGATTTGCAGAAATGGTGTGATAGAAAATGCTTGTTGTTTTCTGCCACTAAACTTTGGGGTGATTTGTTACATAGCAACGGATAATTAATATACCCAGATATCACCAGTTCTTGATCTCTGACATTCCTTCAGACTCCCTCTCTTTACTACTGTCCCTACTTACCATTCTTCAGCTTCCTGACTCTATTCCCCCAGCCCTCCTCACCTCTTATTTTGATGCCATATATTTAGCTCCTTGTCTAGCTGCTTGGGTTGATGGTCATGTCTTGGATCTTATCAGGTGTCTTTGACTTTGGTTATCTCCACAGCCACAATGTTGGGGTCTGCCTTCTGCCTTCACACTTCATAATATTGTATAAGAAACAACCTCCTGAACTCTACCCTGGCCAGACCTGCCTCTCACCTGATCCAGGTTTGACTCTGAAGCAGGATTAGAAAAGCCAGTGACTTAGTGGAGCAGGAAAGCTTAACCAGAAACTCTGGAAAAATTTTTAGTGAAAGCCGAGACAGCCTCCTTAGCATGAGGAAATCCTTTGCATTGTAGCCGTTCACCCCATTCTCTCAGTGTTCCTATCAATCTGGACTTTCCTGCATTTGTTAGCTGATGGATGGCAAATGGCTGGCTCATTACTTTGTAAAAATAAGATGTTGTTTTTGGATATTTTTCTTCCCTCCTTCTCTCTCCCACCCTGCCTCACTTAAAAGCTTTCATTCTTTAGGTCTAGTCACTATTTCATTCATTATTATTATTATTTTTGGAATTTAGACATTGAAATGATCGGGTCTGGGTTCTGTTACAGGGCTCTAGTGACTTACAGCAAATAATATCTGAGACTGAGAGTGTATATGGCTACTTTTTCTCAGTCATCCTGGTCTCATAATAGTTCAGGCCTTGGAGTGAATCAGAGGCCAACCCAAGGTTAGGCATAGAACCAGACTTCAAATAATTCTTACTGGGTTGCCAGCAAATGCTGATGACTCAAGTTAAATTCAATGTTCCTAGGTGGGTTGGGGGGCATCTAGCCTAGGTTAGAAATTGGACATGACATTCCTCATCTCTGTCACCAGGGAAATGATGTGTGAATAGTTGGAAATGCTTGGTAACAGGTGATGACTGTCTTGCCTTATAGGAGAGGCATGGTAAATGTTTGCGGAAGTGATAAACAAAGATGAAGGTCCACTGAGGACCTGTGTGGCCACTCCCCCTGCTCCCTCTGGGTGATTCCATCTATACTGGGTGCTGTATAGATGGCAGACCCCAATGTAATTCCCAAAGCATCATCTCCAGGACACTATTTCTCTTGAGCTTCAGACCCCTGTATCCAGCAGCTCACTAGACAACTGCCCGTCAGTGTCCCTCAAGACATGAAAGCTCCTCATGTCCAAAACTGAACTACCTCTCTTCACCCAAAGTTTCTTCTCATCCTGTCTTTTCCATCTTCTGGAATCTCTTCACTTTGCTCAAGACAGAGAACTGGGGGTCAGATATGGCTCCTCCGCAAGAATAGTGTGGGAAATGTAGAAGCTAAAGAACTTATGACACATGGACATGGACTAAAGGGGCGGAATGTGGGTGGGAGAGAGTGTGCAGGGTGGAGGGGAATGATGGGGGAGAAATGGGACAACTGTAATAGCATAATCAATAAAATATATTAAAAAAAAGAACGCAGAATGCTAAAAAAAAGATATGGCTCCTCCTTCTTCCTCACACTGTACTTGTGGTCAGTCACTGAGTTTGGTTCATTCTACCTCTTGCACATCTCTTGAGTGGGGCCATATCTTCCTATTTCCATTGTTAGCTTCATGTTTCTCCTATCTGGCCCTTTGCTTTCAGGGTGGCCTATGGCCAGTTTCTCTCCACATTCCTGCCAGGAAGATGAGCACAAAATACAATTTTGTTTAATCATTTCCTGTTTAAAACCATTCAAAGACTTTTTATCACCCTTGGGTAACCTGCCCAAGCTGTGAGCAAAGGCAGCCAGACCCTACCTGATCTGATCTGGCCTTGTTTCCTTCCCTGGCCTTATCAATTTTTCATAGCACACCTTGAAAGTTAGGTTTCAGGCACAGTGGATACCTTTCAGCCACTCTCTGATGCCTTTGTACACAAGACTTCCTTGGTAAATTGCCTGGGGACCCCCTTTCCCGTGTCTCACCATGTGGCCTGTGTTTCTCTTCTTTGTCCTCCCAAACGCAGCCTAGATTCTACCTCTTCTGAGAAACCTTCCCTACCGCCCAAGTTTGGGTCGGCTGTGTCCTGGTGTGCAGCCAGAGAGCCAGTGTTTACTCTGCCACTGTAACACTTGCTTGCCTCTTTGAGAGCAGAAATAGTGCCTGATCCACAGGAGGAGGTTAGTGTTGATAAATAAGTCCCTGGGCAACAAAGGAATATACCAAAACTACTGAGGAGAACTTTTACACCTTCTAGGTACCCATACGTAGTAAAAACCTTCACCTGCCCCACCAATCCAGCAAAGAATATTAGCTGGTACTACAATGCAATGAGTGTCAGACTCAATGTCCGGAGACTGCAGGTCTGAATCCAAACTCTGCCTCTTATTAGGAGAAGTTACTGAACTTAGATCTAAGCCTCCGTTTGCTCAGCTGCGAAGCAGGAACCATAACATGTACCAGACAGAGTTGGTGTGAGGAGCACACAAGGCAGCCACTGCTACAGTGCCCATCACAGTAAATGGCTGTCTGGGATGGAGCCATCCCCTCTGTGGCCAAAGAAGCCTATGCCCAGGGCGATGAACTTGTGCTTTCAAAAGCAAGGTTGACAGAGCAGACTTGGTAAAGGCCCAGGTTGTTGGATATGATAATAATAGTCTCATTTATTAATATAAAGGCCCGCTAATAGAGGCGGCACTTTTAATTAGCCAACAGAGCCACAATATTAATTTTTATCTAGAGTTATTTAAGTCCGAGAGCCTTCCTCCCCTCTTCTGTTAGCACTTAGCTGGAGGGCAATTGAGAACATTTGTAATTGGATTTCTGTGCAGGACTTAATTATAAGGAGACAATAAAGCCCCTGAAATGTGGCAGGTCCGACCCTGCTAACTATTATTTTCCAGAAACACACTCAGGCCAACGGATGCACAGATTTATCTAAATTATACTTTTAAAACTTCACAGAGCTCTCCCTCCCCCGCCCCCAGGACCAGCTCAGAGGACTCGGCTGTGAGGACAGATTTGCAGGAAGGAGGGCAGAGGTGGAATCCTTCATTCCTGCAATCAGGTCTTTTTCTCTATGGGCCACTGAACGGCTTCCCCAGACCCCTCGGGATCTCGGAAGTGTATTTTCTTCCCTTGGCCAAATGGCTTATTAATGGAATTGACTTATTTATATCTCACCCAGAAAATCCCAAAGTGATATGGCAACAGGGAGATATTGAGCCAATTAGTTGTTGGGCTTGCTGTCGTGGGGGGAAATCTAGTTATTAATTTACTGCCCTTCACCAGTGGCAGAATCGATTCAGAGGAAACCAACAGGAAAAGAAGAGGAAGAGGGAGAAAAAACAAAACACGTGTTTCAGACCACGTGGGAAAACTCAAAGAGATAAGACTAAACCGTTTATACCTTCGTCAGAGCTGTCTCAACGTAGGAGATCAAGGAGTTGAAGGCTCTGTCCGAGGTCAGCCAGGTGCTGTGAGCGTTTACTAGCCATCTACCATGGACCTGACGTTTGTATACATTATTGCATTTGGTTTGTACAACCTCTCTGTCCAATGGGCTTATTTCACCCACTTCACAGTAGTCCACTCATTTGTTCGTTTATTCACTCTTTGTGAATCTCCTTAGGAGAGACAACAATGGACTAGAGGCAGCCTGCCCTCCTGGAGCATACTTTCTGGCTCAGCTGGAGAAACTTGCCCACGGTCATCAGCCAGCATTCATACTTGGCAAGACTAAAATATGAACCCAGGTAAGTTCTGGCAATGCCAAAGTCTGGCGAAGCGCTTTGCTTTTTCCTGGGTGTCAGGTTCTGTGGGTGGCATGGCCCGCTACAAAGCATACAAGGTGAGGGGCCATCTACCTTCCCAAATGGACAGCTCTAGAGATGGACAAGAGATCACCAGCCAGTACAGTTTAGTTTAGGACCTGGAAGATGAGGGTCTGCTGAGATGAGGTCAGGCAAGAGGACTTGTACTATATCACAAGAGTGACTGTGGAAGAAGAAGAGCTCAGAAGTACAAGTACTTTCCTTAAAAAAAAAAAAATCATCATTATACTTGTAGAAATTTGGGGTATGAGGAGGTGGGAAACAGAATAAGTGAGCAATAAAATAAAATTCACCCATGATCTCACTGCTCTGTTAAGATCACAGTTGACATATTGTGAACAATTTTCCCAAACATTAAAACTGCTTTGTGAGCAAACTTTTAAATGATAATATAATACTCCATCTTGTGGATATACTATAATTTATTTAACTTTCCAAAACGTGGTGGACATCCAAACACATGGTGGATATTTAATTTGTTTTTACTTATTAAATATAAATGGTACAAACATGTATGTTTATCCTTATTTTTACTTGCTCAAAACTGAAGTGGAATTACTGCAACGAAGAAACTGAATGTTTTAAGGACCTTTGAGGCTATTGCCATGTTGCATTCTAGAAATATTGTACAAAGTTTTGTGGTGCAGGCAGTGTGCATCGTGACACCATACCTTCATCAATAGCCTGCATTGACTTTCACCAGTATTTGCTAATTCAACAGGGCAACAAATATATTTCATTACTGTGTTTTCTCACATATATTGATGGTTAGTGAGGTTTAACATTGCTTTGTATGTTTAAAACATGATTTGTATTTTTTATGCAATAGTCTATTCTTGTTTCTTATACATTTTTGGGGGGGTTAGTGCACTTTGTTATGTATAAATACTATTTTATGTATTAAGGACAGTAGTTTTTGATGTTTTTGTTGCAGACATTTTTCTCAGGTTGATTTTGCTGTTTATCTCTTCGATATTTTTATGGAAATGGTTTGATTTTTTTATGTAGCCAAATATATCTATTTCTTTTTTTGTGATTTTCCTAATTCCTTTTATGCTTAGAAATTTTATCTCCACGCTGAGATAGAAACGATAATCTATATTTAATCTAACTGTTTTATGATTTTACTTTTTACATTTAACTCTCTAATTCATCTAAATTTTATTTTGTTCTATGTTGTGTGGTAATCATTTAAATAGGAAATCATTTATCCCAGCATCATGTATTAAACAATGTTTTATTTCCCCTTCTGCACATATCACATGCTAACTTTTTTATTTATATACAGTACATTACTTGAGTTAGTCTGTTCAGTTGGTTCTTCTATTGTAATCACACTGTTATAATTATTGTATCTTTATAGATTCAGACATTTTTGAATATGAAATGTAGCATTTTATTATCTGGTGGAACAAATCTTCTACAATTACTCAGTGTAAAAAAATTGGCTATTTCTGCTCATTTTCCAGATGAATTTTAGAATCATGCTGTCTAGCTTCAGGAAAAAAAAAAATCTCATTTGAGACTTTGAAAGGGATTAGATTCAACATATATCTTAATTCATGAACCATTTGCATCTTTATACTATGCAGTCTTACCATTCAGAAAAATGACATGTTTTGGCTTTTTCTCCTATTCCTTTGTTTTTGCAGGTTTAACTCTGGTCTAAGTGAAATTCTAGTGAATTCTATGAGTCGAGGATCAAAACTGATTCTCTTCAAACAGCCAATTTTCCCAGGTCCCAGTTTTTACATAACTCACGCCTTCCCCGGTGATTTATGGTTTCTGTTATCATTTATTAAATCCTTGTGTATGTATTAGGGTCTGTTTCCAGATCATCTAATCCCCCTGATTGGCCTATTCTTGTGCTAATACCACACTATTTTAATTATTGTCTGATCTTTCCCAGATCTAGTTGGAAATGCCACCCCCTCCAGATGGCTCTTGGAGTCGCTGCCTGCTTCTCCCAAACCCGGATGCATGCGCTGAATATAGAGTCAGTCTCTTGATCTGAGTCTCTGGTCAGAAGCTTTTCAGTGCTCCAAGGGACGTGGACTGGGCAGTTTGATGCCAGGTTTTGGGTTTTTGTTGAGCAAACACCAAGGCTGGTGCAGACCGAAGCCTGATCCCTGCCTCTGCCCTTTTCCTTAGTTCAGCACAACCAGAGGCTGGCCATGGGGGATTCCAATCTCCAAACTCCCCCAGGGAACCATGCAGGAGAATGAGTGACCTGAACATTCCAGGGAGGTGGTGCAAGATAATAATAATATTGCTCTACTGGAAACCTCAATTCTCAAGGGCCTACTTAGCCAGGCCTGTGCTAAGGCCATTGCATACATTAGACTAATTTTCACCAAGCCCCTGAGCTAACACCTCATTTTACACATTAGAAGACTGGCTCAGAGAGAGTAAGAAACATCTAACATCACCCAGCTACTAAGTGGCAGAGCCTGTTTTTCACCCCAGTTGTGTCTCATTCCATATTCTACGATTCTTCCTGCTGTATGGTGGTTGACCCAGCAGCCCCTCCCCCAAGGACTCTTCTGACTGGGGAGTTTATCATCTGGAGGAAATCTCTGAGGTTCCTTGAGCTTTGAGGGTCTCTAACTCCAGTTTTCCTGGTAATATCTCTGGTAATATGAGTTCTAGGTGTTTGAAGCTGTTCACCTGAGCCAGGGCTCAGTGGTCACCTCCCCACCCAGGCTAGTGGGGTCACCTGAGCATCTACGCCGTCCTCCATGGAGCCATGGAGAACTCTATATCTCCTTCCATCCTTCTCCCAGCCCGCTGCTGCCCCTTTTCCCAGCCAGACAGGCAAGTTGGACTTTTTAGCTGGAGCGTGTGTGTAGATGGGGGTGGGAGGGAGCCTGTGTGCCCAGTAAGGGTGGGAAGCAAAGGCTGGGGCATGGCGAGAGTAGGGGGAAGCCCATTGCTCAAAAAGGGATTCTGTGGACCTGGTCCCATTCTGTCCGAAACAGTGGCTGAGGTGGCTAAAACTGCCAGAATTTAAAAATAATAAGCATTTATTTATTGAGTCCCTATTAATCAAAGAATACAATCTCAATTTGCCTCTAACCTTGGGTCAGTGAGCAAGCAATGAGCACTTTTCCACTTATGTAACCAGTGTGCATCTGTCCCCGTGGAGCCGCCTCTTTTCCACAGGGGTTTGTCCACGTTCACATGTCCATGTGTTCACATGGTTCCCACGTTCAGTTCTTCATGGACTACAGCATTCCATCACGTCAATAATCCATAATTTAAAAAAACATATTTCAAATGCTGTCTTTAAGGGGTGATGACTGATGGACTGAGGGAGAACGACCTGGTCATAGGAAGATGAAACAGGTTTACTGTGTGGGGATTTTGATTTGGGGGGGCATGGGTAATGCAATAGTGCAAATTATGACTCATAAAACCTTCCTTTGATGCAGGTAGAGCCCTGGTTTTGGAATCTAGGCACCTGTGTTCTGACCTTGGCTTTTTCTTTTATTGACTTTGTGTGTTTTTCTAAGATATTTTCTTCCCCTCGTTCTCAGATTTTACTTGTTTTGTTCTGACAGTCATAGAAATCATGAAACCACGGAGATGGAGGGGCATGAGAGATGACTTTGCCTAACCCTTTTATTTTACAAATGAGAAAAAATGAGTGCCAGGGTTCAAGTCACTTGTACAAGGGGACAAAGTCAGCCATTGCCTTTACATAGGTCATCTCCACCAGCCTTGTGCTTCTGGGAATCCCAGCAGAGATGGAGGGCTTGGCACTCTTGAAGAAAGGTTTAATGAGATGCTTCATTATATTCATGCCAGGCCAGCTTTGAAACTTGTGAGAGATTTTCCCATCTAAGCTGTTGGCATGCACCGCCCATGAGCAGGCTTTATGGGAAGGAGGGGGAAAGGGTATCAGGCACCCCCCTGAGTCCTGAGGCTGTTCTGTTTCCCTCCAGGCCATTCTTTCCTGCCTTCTTCTTCTTTTTTGACTATTTTTGATTGAATTTATTGGGGTGGCATTAGTTAATAAAATTATATAGGTGTCAGGTGTACAACTCTATAATCCATCATCTGTATATTGTATTATGTGTCCACCAGCCCAAGTCAAGTCTGTGTGAGCTGAGCCATCCTTCAAGTTGCTCTTGGAACAGGCCGAAGCAGTCACAGCATCACCATTCTGCCCCGGCAGAGTCTCTGAAAGGTTTGACTTGTCGAAATTATCTCACTATCTGCCTATATTTCTGTCTCAGTTCAAAGAAAGCTCAAAGTGAACACAAACATGGGCACAGGGGGCAGGGTGGGGCCTGGAGCCCCAGGAACTCTGGCCTAATCAGAGAAACCCCAGCTGGGAAGTCTCTGGTTCTGATGGAGCCTCTTCTCAGGAAATTGGCTGTGCTGTAGGGACGGGAAGGAGACTCCAGAAAAAGGTTTTGTCCATTTGAAGTTATCCTAGAGCAATAATAAGTCAGCAGTGTCACTGACACAGAGATAGAACAGATCCACAGAGGGTGAGACCCAGTCAAGGGTCAGGAGGAGGGAAGCAGTGCTGCCTGCGGTATGCGGGTCCCTGGCCAGAGGAGGGGCCCCTCAGAGGAGGTGTGGGTAGCCTCGGGGGAGTGGGGTGGAGCTCAGAGGGAAGAATTATGTCATGGTTTTCCAAGTTCTGAATTTTCTAAAGACTAAGATCAAAGACTTCCCAGGAAATTTCCTCAAAGGTGCTGTTTGGGGCCAGGGCTCTCTGAATTGTGGGCTTTGTCCTGTGTCTCTCTGGCTCTTTCCTATGTCTCTGATGAAACATAATTTTAATTCAGTGCAAAGGCACACAGAAGAAAGAAAAATGGTAATGAGAGCCTAGGAACAGGGAGAGAACAGTGATGGATGGGCAGGCTGGGCTGGTAGACGGGACTGGCCTCCAGCCTCCCTGATACCCACCATCTAGGGCAGAGCTTCTTGAGCTGGGAAGCAGAGTCCTTGCCCCCAGAAGTTTTTCCATGGCCTGGGTAGAAAGAGAAGTGAGAGGAGTAAAAAGAACAGGAAAGTTGGCAACTTGAGCATTCCCCGTCATGTCCACTTGCCATCCCCAAGGATCCTAAGTGTTTTCTTCCCTTTCCTTTCTCTCTTTGTTTTAGAGTAGAGAGTTGGCCTATATTTCTCTCTCTTCTATCAGGTATCCTTCTTCAGGTCACCTCTGAAATAGGAGCCTGATTCTTGAAACAGCAGGATCCCTTTACATTTCTAAGATCCTCTCAACCCTCCACCACATCAAAACAGACAGAGTGTGCACTATAACAAACCCTGCAGTGGTAAAGGCTAAATAAATCTCAAAGCCATACATATTGGGAAGTCCTGGTCTTCATATTGTAAAAATGAATTGGGTCCACCAATCTCATGGCCCCTTCTCTCTTTCCTCCTCAGGATTTCTTCCAGTCATTCGATCACTCTTTTATCCCACGGAGGGGCTCCTGACACACCCAATCCTACCTCCATGCCTCTCTCTTGTTCGAAGTCTTCTAGCAGAATTTTTGTTGGGTCTCTGTTAGGTGGAAAAACAAGTACCTCCAGGCTCTGTGACTTTTGTTGCATTTGTTGAGGTCAGAAATGTCCAGACATGTAGAGAATTTTTATGAGAGTTTATTGGAGCCAAACTGACAACATATACTGGGGAGCAAGATCTCAAATGCTCCTGAAATAACAGTTTTGCAACTTCTTTTATGCATTTGAAATTAAGGAGGGAATTTAAGGAAGAGTACATGGAGGTGGGGGATCAGATTACAGGATAGTTAACAAGATTATGTGCTTTCTTAGGGGTGCCAGAAGTTAAGGGCACTTGAGGTAATGGTCAGGAACTGGGACATGGAACCAAAGGAAGATGAGAGAACCAAGGAAAGATGAGACTTGGAAGATGGATTAAGGTTAGAATTATGAAGGATTCTTGGGGATTAAACAACTGAATATGTTTTTGTTTGTTCTACCAGGTTTTGGTGTATGCTTCTTAGGTGAGCTCTTGTTAGAGGACTAGGACTATACAGATATTTATGAGTTCAATGGAAAAAGCAGAGGAGGAAGTAGTTTCCAGTTTTTCATATTTTTTTTTATTCCTCATGATGAGCCTCTCTTCCCTGGTCTGGAGCTGGAACTCTCCCTCCCACCCTCCCACCCTGACCCAATTCTTGGCATCTGGGACACTTCACACCTTGTTGATGTCTGTCCCTTTTCTCCTTTGGTTACCTAGCAGAGGTTGGGATTTTAAAAAATATTTCTACTAGGAAACTCAGGGTTTCCTGGAGGTTGCCAGGGGCTGGGGTGAGGGGAGAATGGAGAATTATCATTAGTGGGTGTAGAGTTTCAGTTTTACAATGTGAAAAGAGTTATAAGGACGGGTGGTAGTGATGGTTGCACAACAATGTGGATGTATTTAATACCACTGCCCTGTCTACTTAAAATGGTTGAGATGGGAACTTTTATGTTATGTGTATTTTACCATAAAATACAAAAAAAAAAAAAAGCTTCGAAGTGGATGGATTTACAGATTACACACACTGTGTTCGGCTCCAGTATTTGATAGCATGTTGACTTTTCCTCACTGTGATGGTTAATTTTTTGTGTCAACTTAGCTAGGTTATGGTGCCCAGTTGTTTAGTCAAACATCAGCCTAGATGTTGCTGCAAAGCTATTTTTTAGGTCAGATTAACATTTACATTCAGTAGCCTTTGAGCAAACAAATTTCCTGCTGTAATGTGGGTGGGCCTCATCTGACATTTGAAGGCCTGAAGATCAAAGCTGAGGTTTGACAAAGAGGAAGAAATTTTGCCTCAGGGCTGCCTGCAGACTCAAGACTGCAACCTGATGCTTGTTGCAGTCACTAGCCTGCCAGCTTGCCCCAAAGATTTTAGACTTGCCAGCTCCTAAAGTTATGTGAGCCAATTGCATAAATCCCCTAAAATCTCTCTGCCTCTGTTGCCATCTACTCATCTACACACGAACACACACACACACACACACACACACACACACACACACAATTGGTCTAATATACTCACCTGAAATAGGGAGGTGTGCAGATTTCTCCCAGAAGGGACAGTTGAGGGGCCCCTCCCAGGTCTGGGGAGTATTTCGTTTGCTCTTCTACTCGCCTTTCCTGGCTTCTCTCTGGGAATCGATCTTCCCCCTTGGGTCTCTGCCTTCTGCCTCCAGCCTACCTACCCTACTCCTGTTTCCCCTGCCCTGAGCCTGTGGGCCTGACCCACCTCCTGGCTCTCCAGGTGAATGGGCTGTCTTTCCTACCAGGCCCCAAATACTTTTTTGGCCCCAGTTCTGGTCAGGCTTTCAGAAAGCCTTCTACTGATTTTGTGGCCAAATGGACTCTATCTGTGACTCGAGCACATGGAGATCTGGCTTGATTCACTTCCCTCTGCTATTTTATTTACCTGTAGCATTATTTATTGACTGTTTCCTAGCTGGTTCTGCTTTTGGGTAAACATTGATTGGTCGCCTGTTTTCCTTGGTTGGCATCCATGCCTGGTCCTCTGAGGGCTTACCTCTCAGGTACCAACTTTTACTTCTGAAACCTATGAGCATTTATTCAGCGTTGTCCCTCAACTAGGTAGAGACCCTTATCTCCTCCTGCCTGTAGGTCCTGAGGAACTATCTCTAAAAGAAGAATTTATGGCTAATTCTATCTCTCGTTTGCTTTTTGTAATATCTATGGACCCCATTACACACAATATCTTATTTAACTTCTATAAAACCCCTATTTAAGACATAGCATACCATTTTATAGATTTGAAAATTGATACACAGAGAGATAATGTGGCTTGCCCCAGACCACTCATCTTTGGGATGGGATTCAATTGCAGGCAACTTAAATCCAAGGCCTGTGCTCTTAGGGATATATGAAATCCAGCAATTAGAAAGGAGTAGGAAGTGAAGACTCAAGAAAAAGGAGGCAGAGACATAAAGGGAAGCCAGGAATCAGATCAGTAGTGTACTACTGTGTCACTTACTATATATTACATGTAATGTTAGTTAATGTATCATATCACTTAACAATATATTATTAACATGTAGCAGAAAGTCCTGAACATGTGCTACTGGTGGGCCCCAAATTAGGCTCCCAGCTTCTAGCAGCTAAACCCAGTGCGACCCCATCTGTCTGTCAGCTCACTTGCTGAGCTGAGGGGTTCAACAGCTCATGGTGTCAATATGACCAAACACACACATGTTTACCTGCAACACCCACTTCCCTGAGTTCTCTCCAGTGGCTTATCATGCAGGCTTCCCTCAAACCAAGGAGCCCAGCACCCTGAGATTCCTATTGCTACAGTTGGGCAAGATTATTTTGCATTTGTAGTAAAAATGAAGAAAAGGGATGAATCTTTCTCTCTTTGAATAATGATTTGGTATTCGCATTAGATTGTAAAGTCTGAGAAAGCTGCAATTTAGCTTCCACACCCCTTTGTGTACCTAATGGTGCCCAGTCTAGTGTCACGCTCACCTCAAGCAATGAATCAATAGCAATTGTGTTGAACAAGTGTTAATGAATACCCAAGAGTGGTCCCATCATACCTGCTTGTTCTAAGAGGAAGGATCCATTTCTGGGGAAGACTTCCAAGGATTACATGACTGTAGACATGATGAGGGGCAGAGTTGTATAGGATCAGAAGGGCAGATCCTGTGTAGGATCCGACCTCTGGAGTCAGACCTCAGTGGCTATACCACTTAGTAGCTGTGTGACCTTAGGGAAATCCCTTAACCGCTCTGAGTCTCAGACCATAAAAATGGAATACTCCTATCATATGAGATTAAGAGGCCTAAAAGAGAAGACATTCCAGGGCTTAGAATTTGACAGGTGGTTCACAACATTCATTTTTCAAGCATATATTCATTCAGAACACTGTTATGGGGCACGTGCTGGGGGCCTGGCTCTCTGGGTGCTCTGTCCTGTAAACAGGACAGATAGGCACCTGGCAGATGCCTCCTCCCCACCTCTTCCTTCCTGAGGTCAGCAGTTCCTGCAGCGGATATTTAATAATAGCGGTCCTTCAAGCCCAAGTTGCTAAGTGGAGATGGACCGTGGCAAGGAACGCTGGGGTGCAAGGACTCCAGATGAAGAAAGGGCCCCCTCTATCCGGTCTGTGTCCTAGCCGACGCCAGGGCCCCTTCGGCACTGACAGAGGCCCATCTCCTCTAACCAGACTCTTAGCAGGAGCTCGACAGGGTCACATATCAGCTCTGCTGAGAAATCATCGCTGGTTTCTCACCGTGGTGGAATGGAGCTCTTCCAGTGCTCCAGGGCTGCATTTAAAGGAGAAGCAGAGGATGGTTCAACGTCAGTAATGTTAGTCAAATGGCCCATGGCTCCTCCACTCACAAGCTCGCAAACCCTTTGTGCAATTGGAAACAATGCACTAATTACACACAGGCTTGCCCTGCTCCTGCTCTTCAGGATGTTGTGTTTGCATTTTTTTCACCCTCAGGCCCAGCATTTGTGTGTCTCCTGTCTCTTAGGGAATTGAGTGTGTGTGTGTGTGTGTGTGTAAACACTATAAACTCAGTGGCTACAAAGTAGGGGCTGAAAAATCTTCACAGATATTTTCTCTTTGGATCTACAATCATTCTACAACTCCGGCTCGCATGATATCTATTAACACACATTTGTTGGCATGCCTTTGTTTTTTGAGTCCCAGGCCCCATTCTTACAGCGTAAGAGTCCACATAAGATTGTGCTGTCCGTGACAGCGGGGTCTGTGTCTTCCCCGGCAGGTGGCGGCACTGGGAAGGCAGCAGCTACCTCTGCCATCAGAGCGCAGGCTCTCTGAGGGCAAGAGCTGTGTCTCCTCCTCCAGGAGACTTGACTCTCATTGCCAGGCACACAGAAGTGGGGCCCCAAAACGGTTCTGAGCCTGTTTTCAGGAAGACAATGAGTAGCAGTTGCTGGCCTGCTTAGCTGAGATGTCCCATGGACAGGTTCGAGAGTTATCCACATCTGCCCTCTTCACTGGCTGAGAATGGAAGTATCACCCACACACTCTGGGTATGAGCAAGGAAATCAGAAAATCGGACGTACTGACAGCAGAGGGAGCATGATGCCCTCAGATCAGCCCACCTGCTTTATCTTCTCCCTCCCCCCTGTGCTGGGTCTGAAGGCGCACACTGTCCGGCACCTTTCTCCTGACTCTCCTTAATGTCTCAACTGAAAATAAAAGATAACAAAAATACCACTCCCGTAGCATGGTGGAGACATTCCTGTTTCAGAATCCTTACGGTTTTCACCACACTATAAGGCTGGGGAGGGCAAGGACCCAGCCTTTCTCAGTTTTTATTTTATCCCTGGGCACATGCTACAATGCCAAGCCATGGTAGATGCTTAATACAAGTTTTGTATAAATGAATGAATGTAATTTTCAGGAAGAGCTAGGAGCAGTCTCCTCATTCTTCAGAGGCCTCATTCACCCTGGGCAAGCGTCTCAATCCAAAACACTTCTTTCCTGTCAGTCTTTTGTTGGAGAAAAGCTATATTCTGGGGTCTTGGGGCTAGAGGGCAGTGTTCACCTACCGGTACAAGCTAGAGCAGTGTGTGTGTGTGTGTGTGTGTGTGTGTGTGTGTGTGTGTTATATGACTGGACATTAATAAGCTCTGGCTCCAAAGAGAATTCCACAAGTCCCTCAAAACAACTTAGCTCATCTGTACGTGATACTCTGATTCTCAAATATGCCATGAAATATTCTTCTGCATATACGCTGCTGAACAAGCAAGTCTACTCGAAGATTTAAGGGTATTTTTTTATCCAGTAAACTTTATTTATATATAACAACAGTACAAATTGTGTCCTTGGCTTGCAAAATAGGAGTGTTTCATATTTACAATAGGTACACAATAATATATTAGAATAACAAAAAACCCTATTTTATTGGAACATTTTAAATACTTAATTTTCTTGCAATTTTTTATTTCACAACGCCTGAAAAAAAACAACAAAACCAGACAACTATCATTGCATTGTCTTAAAAATATATATAATACAGGTTCCAGTGTGTCAAGAAGAGTGGGTTTGGGTAGGAGAAGTTGTGGGGAGAGGCAGGTGGACTCAGGTCCCTCATCTCACAGTCTAAGGAGCTTGTCCCTTCCTCCCTGACACACTTGAGGGCACCTGCTCTGTATGGAGGGGACTGGTTTCCATTTTACTCTCCACCTGTAATGCCAGTAAGGAGGGTAGAAAGCCAGGCTGACCGAAAGCCAGAGGATCAGCCCACCTCCCTTGAGCTCGGACAGGTGGAGCAGGCTGCGCAGAGGGTAGAGCCCGGTCTGAAGGCAGAGCTTCTTTCAGGAGAGGAGTGTGAGAGGAGGACGTCTGCGGAAGGCCGAGGATCTCTGGGTTGCTTGCTGGGGGTCGCCTTGTGTGACGAGTAGTGGTCTTGATTCTCTCCCAGGACTTTCCTGATTCCAAGAATGAAGCTTCATCCTTCATTCGTGGCGTCACTGAACCCCAGTAGCTGACACTTCACTCACTGGGAAAGCCAGCAGGAAGGGAGGGGAGAAGAGAGATTTGGAGTTATGAAGAGGATGTGCCATTTTCTCAAAGCTTGTTGTCAAGGCTTCTCCTGAACTTCGCCCCCACAAGTCTCCCTGCAGGATCCGCTCCTACATGTACTTTTGTATCTATGAGGCTGCTTTGCATTTTCTCACCCATGGAGCCTCCTCTGCCCCCAGTCTCAGTTCTTTCCTGTCTGCAGCCAGCCCACAGGAACCATTGGCTGAGAGAAGACGGCTTCCCCCAGAGGCTCAGTATTTAATGGCTGCGGGTTAATGGGGCCAGGTGTGGCAATAGGAGTGCACCTGGAGATTTATCAGCCCGAGGCTTTCAGGCATTCTCTATGTGTTCTGCCCAGGCCAATTTTAGTCCAGCACACCCATGCGTTACTTCTGTTTCATGCACGGCAGGGCCAGGAGCCTCCACTGCTACTTCTTGTCCTGATTTGGTGGATGTGAAGGAAGATCAGGAGCTCAAGCAGCAGGGGAAGTGTCACCACAAGAGACAGTGCCAGTGGAAATGAGGGAGGCTCTGTTGCCTCAGTACTGTCCCCTGAATAAGGTAAGGCAGTTGGGTTGGTCGGCTTTCCTCCTTCTTCTAGAAAACTCCTGCCCCCTGCAGGTGGGCACAGAGAATTGTACCTGCTAAGCTGGTGGCAGGAACCAGCAGTTTGAAGAATGTAAATTTGCAAGAAGAAGGCCCTTCCTGGTCTTGTTGGTTGCTGTTTCTCAGCACACAGAGCATTGTCTAGAAAATAGTTGCAGGTCTGAAGGTTCCCTGAATGAATGTAAGAAACAGGTTCCTCGCTGATCCAAGCCTCAATGGCTGAACTCTGCAAGGAGGCGGAGAGCTCTGCCAGGGGTAGATTAGAAATGATTCTGAGAGATGTGCTGTGGGGAGGGGAGGGAAGCCAGCACAGAGGCACCTGACACGATGCCGAGGGCAGGAAGCTGCAGCCAGAGGGCCAGAGTGACTTGCTCCACCAAGCCGGACATCTTGTCCATCTCCATGTTGCCCGTTAGCACCCTGCTTGCCAAACACATTTCTGGGGTCCTGTTCCTTTTCCAGAGATTTGTCTCTTGTGCAGATCAATAAGATACAATGAATCTGGATTGACTTCTTTCCCTGCCTCCCTCCAAGATCGATGGCTTCATGTGGGGGAGGAGGAGTGATTTTAATACTTACTCTTCACTCAAGGTCAAAACATCTTCAGATTGGATAATAGTGAGGAGTTGAGGCCAGCCAACTTCTTCTCCTGCCTGTTCCACAGGGCACTCGGTCTTGGTGACCCAAAGTCAAGAGCTGGTGCAGGAGAGATAGGTGAGAAGCCAGGGAGGAGGTTGCCCTGGGTTGAATCCAGCTGACTTTTCCTTTTTCTTAGTTCCTTTCTCAGGGGTGCCCCATCTGCCACTACTTTTGCCAGTCCAACTTCCCCAACTCTCTCATGGCATCCTGAGAAATGGGGCCAAGCCACTCTTGCCAGCTCTGGCTCCTCTTCTCTCTACTCTCCAATCTGTACCCCATCCTGCATCATTCTCTACACTCTCCAAAAACCTTCAAGGAAGCGTCCTCAGCAGCAGTGATCACCAGAAGTAGCTGCTGGGAGAGACCCAGGTGGCTGCAGAGAGGTGAGAGATGTTAAGATGCAACTGAGATGGCTAACTTGCTTTTACTTCTTGGTGGAGCAAAGTCCGGGCAGTTTGAGCAGTGGTGTGATCAGAAAATCTTAATTCAGAGCTCAGAAGTAAGATGAGGCAGGCTGGGGTTTTTTCTGTGGGTAGCACAAAGTTCCTTGCTCACATTCCTCTTCCCCATATCTCCTCTTTTCCTCTCCATAAGCCATAAGCTCTGAGATGATAAGTTTTGGGTGCTGCGAGGAGTCAACACTTTGGCTTAGTGAGGAAGGCCAGTGGTAGTGTTTCTTTCAGGCTGTTAATAGGGCCCAGAGAAACTTTAACAGGAGTAGATTATCAGAAGAAAGTGGCCTTGGCATGGCTGGTTGTGAATTATAATGAAAACAAGCAAGTTTCCTGAGTATTTTGCTGAATGCCCTTCTCTTCCCATTTGTCAGCTGCATTTAGGCAAGAAACTGGAGCTGAGAATACCAGGCGATGTCTGCTGTGTGGTTAGCTCAGCAATCCAAAGCCACACACCAGGGATGAAAGCCAGCCCTCAGAGCTCCCCCACCCCCAGCCCTTTCCTGGGAATCCAGTGTGGTCAGCAGAGCCTCTAGAAGTTGGACTTGTTTGGAGGTATATCAGGGCAGAGAAGCTGGGGCCCAGAGTTTGTTACAGAGGAAATGACCCTGGTCTGGTCTCTCTGGGGAATGGCTGGTCCAGTTTCCCACAGCATTGCAGCCCCTTGAGAAGTAGGTGGAAAGAGGAGGTTGGTCCTCTCCTGCCTCCCCCCTTCCCATCCCTTTGACTTTCTGTTGTCCTCCTTCACCCACGTTTTGGTGCTGCTTGTAGAGAGGTTGGAGCTGTCTGCTTGGGTCCTTGTCAATGTGGGAGGCTTGGAAACTCAGATGGCTGTCCTGGTCACCAAGGTCCGGCCCCCAAAAGAACCATTTTCCTCTTGACTCCCACTGGCTTCCACAGGTCCTCTGGACTAGGGTGTGGAGCTTTGGTCTCTTGGTTTGGAAACTACACTCAGGAAAGCTGGTCATCATGGTTTTAGGTGTCAGCAGGAGAGAGCAGGAAAGGAGCCCAGTGGGAAGCCACCCACTTGTCCTTCAAACTCTTAAGGACAAAAGAGGCAGAAGACAGTCGTCTGGGGACGCTAGTCATTTCTCCTGAGCGGGTGCTCACTCAGGAGCTTCCACATATGAGTGAAGGGTTTTCTCCCCTCTCCAGGCACGAGAGAATGAAAGAAAGCAAGCATAACAATAAATACTGCAGCTTCTTTAACCTATGCTCTTCAAGTATTGCTTGCTGTAAACAGTGTTTTATTTTTGCTTTCTCTTTAATTGTAAAAACCACTAGTGGACTGGAATGGAATCTGAAGCCAAACACCCATGCCCCCACATGGAACCTCCTGGAGGCCTGGCCCACAAGCCTCCAAGCCCTTTCCCCAGGGTGCCTTGGTTATGACAGTGACTGAAGTAAGGCAGCGCTGCTCAATGTCCTCAGGGAGGCCAGGCGTCTGGTCCAAGAGGCCCATCTCTCCCACACTTCTGTTAGTAACTTTAGGGAAATGAAAAGTACCAAAGATCAGCTCCTCATTGGTTGAGGTTTGGGATTAAATAAAACAAAACAAACACACATGCACACATAAAAGAAAAAAAACAGTAGCAATAAGCATTGGTACTCTAGAGACACATATGTCCTCTCAAGAGATGAGAATATACAGGTGTGTGGTCTGTAAAGCTCGATTTCCCGTTGGCCAGGCTGAGCTGCTTCATGGCTTCGCAGTTGGTGCAAATTCTACGGTTTCCACGCTCTTCTGGCTGCCGGGGTAATTCCAGGTTTTACTGGCCTCTAGTTTTGCAAAGTGTTTGGTGCAAACTTGTGCTCATTCTTCTTCTCCTCATTTATTATTGTTATTTTTAATTTCAAGGGAAAAAAAAACAATCGTTTTCCCTTCAATTTTCCCCAGCACCTCTTTGTAGGTTTTTTCTGGCATTTGGGAACAGGAGTTAGATAAGGAAGGAGGGACAGAGGCGAAAGAAGGAAGTGGGGTAGAAACCAGAATTCAACAAAAGTTGGACGGGATGAACAGGGAGGTTTTTGTTTTGTTTTATTTCTGGTTTTCCTTTTTCTTAAAAAAAATTAAATAAAGTTCTCATTATTTCCCCAATATACATCAAATGAGTTTTCATGCAAAGCAGCAGTCACAGAGGCAGAACCGGCCCAGCTCGTGCCTCTCAGCTTGAAGAACCACCTCCTCCACGGCCCTGCTTCTCCCCTGCTTCTCTCTTGTTCGCCCTGGGGACTGTTGACGCCCATGGTCTCTCCCTGCAGGAACCACCTGTGAGGAAGCTTGGCTGGGATGGGGAGAGGGGCCCTCCCCTCTCCCTGAGATGGGGTCTCAGGGGACAGCAAGCTCTGGCGGCTGATCCCCTTCACTTGTCCTTCCTTCTGAGACTCCCAGTGTGACAGCTTTCATGGGTCCCTCTTCCCAGGAATGGGAGGCTCCAACTCTCAGCTCTCAATGGACATAGCATTTATGAGCTGTTCCACCTTGTATGCCAGCCGCTGGCGCCGGGCCTGCTCGTCCTGCTCTAGTGCCCCAATGAGCTGAGGAACAAAACAAAGGTGGGGAAGACTTCAGGACTCAGTAGAGAAGATGCCACTTTCCAAATCCTCCATCCTTCTACCTGCCTTTCCATTCTGCCCTGAAGAACATAACCTTAAATAATGTATATGATTAACTCTATATATGTATGTGTGCATATATGTTTATACAGGGTCCAGCAGAAGTAATGCCTGCTTCAGTGTGGTTGGTAGGGTAATAATACGGGTGTAGTAATTTATAGTTTTAATTTAAACATTTCACCTAAAATATCATATGGTGTGCCTGAGTGTGAAATTGTTATATTACAGAATTATGTGCTTAGGATCTTATAATAAAAAACGGGCATTATTTGTGCTGGACCCTGTATATGTATGTGTGTATATATGCATGTATATGTATGTATACGTGCTGACCTCCCACACAGTAGAAGATTCTCTTGAAATTACAGTTACCCTCTGCATAGGTGGATTCCCAGTAGCAGAATTAACAATGCAGGTTTGACCTTTAACAATGCAGGTTTGACCTATGCAGGTCAACTGAACTGTGATCAATTGAAAAAAAAATCCACATACAAATGGACCTGCACAATTCAAAACTGTGTTGTTCGAGGGTGAACTCTCTCTCGAAGGTGTGTAAAACAATATTTGGCATATAGGAAGTGCTATGTAAGCATTAGATACTACTACTATTATTATTATCATTATCATCATTGTCACTAACACTTCTTTCAGGTACAATGCTAATGTGTGACTTGTGAATTCTCTGAAGCTGTTCTATTTAACCTCTACTTATGTTAAGGTCCCCTCGCATATCTGAAATATAACTGACAGGATGTGCCCAAGTACAAAGACGAGTCTAATTCATTGTTTAAAAAAGAATGAAGTTAATCATACAACACTTTCAACTGGAAAACCATGACATTATTAAGAGTGTTATTTATTGCATGGACAATGAGTGAAACACGATGCAATGCGTAAGGAAGTACCCAATGAATCAGGAGAGGTGAGGCTGCCTTCTAAGGGAATAGGAATGACTTTTGAGCTTAGGTGTTTTTGCCCCCATCTTTGTGTTTTCTAAATTACCCTCTGATACTGTTATTCAAGGACTTGGACAGGTGTTGTGTTTAACCACCTTGCTCGCTGCATGATGGTTTCTGTCCCCTCTGGGGCCCTGTCTCACCTCTTCACTGTACTTGCTGACGTAGGAGTAGATCTCATTGAGGGCACTGAGCATGTTGAACTCCACAGCGTGCAGGCGGGACTGCTCAGCGAGGTAGGCATTCATGTCCTGGTCACTGATGGCAGGGAGCTTGGCGATGTCTGCATAGTATCTGTGTAGAGAGGACAGGCTTCTGGATGGGAGCTCGGCAAAGGTCTGCCTACACCTACCCTGAGCCCAGGCCTTTTGTGATCATGAGGTGTCCCCATTCACTCGTGCCTCCCTATTTCTCTTCTGAGGTGGCTTCCTCTGGCCTCTTCAGTCTGAGGTTAAGGCATGGAGACAGGCCCCCCTAAAAGGCCAGAGTCCATTCAGCTCTGAGCTCCTGGCTCTAGTGCCCCCTAGAGTGGTTAAAAGCCCAGACTATGACCAGACTCCTTGTATTGAAATCTCAGCTCTGCTACCTGCTAGCTGTTGGACCTTAGGCAAATTACTTAGCCTCTCCCAGTGCCAAAGTTTTCTTAGGGAGATAATAATACTTCACAACTCTGTTGGATATTTTAATAAGATGGTATAGACAAAGTCTTTATTACAGTGCTGGGTACTTAGCATGTGCTCAGTAAATGGTAATTAGGATGATGATAATAATCTGAGTTCCGAGGGCACCAAGCTTCCCTTCCTCCCCCCTGCAGGAAGTATAGATGAGTGAAAGGACCAGGACATGTACAAAGGTACCAAACACAGTTATGAGTCCTGGGTGAGTGAAACCCACAGGGTAGAGAATGGAGCTGGCAGACATGGCATGGGCCTGTCCTTAGGGTGCTACTGACCTCTCCACCCAGTTCTTGTAGCTGGGAATGTCCTTGGCGTACAGCAGCTTATTGGAGGGTGAGTCCTTGCCCAGCCGGTGCTCTGAAGTTGAGCAAGAGTCCATGAAAGTCTGGGCCACCACGGAAAGGCAGGCGTCCGTGATGCTGCCTTTGTGGATGTCAAACACAAACTGGGGGTTCTTGATCACATTCACCCAGAAGCGCAGAGGGAGGCTGTAGGGAAAGACAGAGCAGACCCTAAGGGCTACGCCTTGGCTGCACCCCTGACAGTGTCCACTAATATTTCTCCCTGTCCCCCAAATACAAAATTCTCTCTTAAAGGGCAAGAAAATAAAATCATAGAAAACTGGTCCAGCCAGGGCTGCTAATTTAGCTTGAGCTATTGCTGATCCTGAGAGAAAAAGATAGATGCTATCATACCCTAATGGGGCACTGACCCTGCTCTCTAAGAACTGAAGGGTGGGGCGGGGGGGTTCTGTTCCCTCCTGGCAGCCTTTTCCAAAAGCCTCCATGCCCCCAGGGCAGCCCAAGAACAGAGAACTGTACAATTTTCTCAGAGCTTCAAACAAAGCCATCAGGCTCCTAGAGTCCCTTCACAGTGCCCATGGCCATTGTCCCGAAGTACACAGCCAGCAGCCCTGGGCATGGCCTCAAAGAGGGCACAAAGGGCACCACCTGTGCTCCCCGCCCAGCCCAGGCTGCTTCCCAGGGCTGGCAGGCCTGCCTGGGCTAAGGAATGGGCTCCCCTGGGGGCAGTTCTTTCATGACTCTCCCCAGGCTTTCCTGTATCTGGGCAGGGGCAGGGGCAGAGGGAGAAGACGAGGCCATTGTTGGCACGCTGGAAATGACTCACTGTAGCTCAGTTTTTCCCACCCGAAGAGGAACTGATCAGTGCTTAGGAGAGTTCCTTCTGCAAAGTGGGAATTTATAATCAGAGCAGAATGCATTTTCTCTGCTCCTTAGGCCAGAAGGAGGATAAGCCCATTTATCCCCCTTCAAAACCAGAGCAGCTGCTGTTTTTCCTTCCTTTTCCAACTTTGCCTGCTCTTCCAGCTGCCTTCAGGGCCTTAACTCTTTGGGCTCCTCTGTGGAGTGAGCTCTGCCCCTTGGCTTGGCCCCCCGGCTTGAGGTATTGTTCTAGCAATCCAGCCTACCTCTCCTCTCCTGTTCTTCATCTTTTCTTGACTCTGAGGGACCCCAAACTTTCCCAAATATCTCAGTCCTGCCAAGTCTTGGGAAAGGCCTGCTTTGCCCACTAGAAGCCCTTCCATTAGGATTTCTGCTTATCTTCCAAAATGCAAGGCGATCACTCATTTTCCTGTAAGCTGGGAGGAGCTGCCTCGGCTGAGAGGTGACTCATCTCTTCCATCCTTCCCTTCCTCCAGTAGCTTTGGGGAGCTTATGACACTCTTTGTTTAGACATTAGCTATTTGAGGTCTGGAGAAGGGGACTCTCCCACAATAGCAGGGTAGGGAATTTCTATAACTTGATCCTGGCTAGCAACAGAGGACAGACAGATGAGGGAGGATAATCCAGAAGTTTCTTTTGATTTCCCTGAATTTGCCTACTCCCAATGCTAGGATGAGACCCTCCAAAGCAAAGCAGACACCCCTGCCCTGCCCATGGGGACACAGGCAAAAGGCCTGTCCTGGTGAGGTGTGTGGTGGGCACCCGAGTCTCTCCATTTCACTCCACTGTGATCAAAGCTGCAGACTTTGATAGGCTCAGCAACCATAGCATGCCAGAGAAGGAAGGAATTGGGGTTGGGGTTGGGTATTTCCAGAGTGTTTTTTGGGTTGCTAGGACTTTTGATTCCCAAATAACAGCCTGGGCCCATCTGTGTCGGCTGTTTTCTGAAGAGATCGCTGACTCCAGACAGCTGTGTGGGCTGTTTGCCCAACCCAAATGCCTGGACCTCCTTTCTCTACTCTCTGTGCTCTTTTCCAAAGGAAGATTTTTGACTCTGGCTCTTAGCCAGGCCCTATCTGACCTGCAAGCCAGACCTTAGCTTAGTTTTGGTTTTGGTTCAAGCCCAGGAGAGAAAAGTCCTACCCAGAGCCCGTGGGAGCTTCCCCACTGCTGGGTCTGTTGAGGTTACTTTTAGGGAAGAGAGTTATGCCTGCAGGACATCTGCCTGCTGCTTCCTGAAAGCTGTGGGGTAATAACCTGGCCTTAAGGGATCAAGTTTGCAGTGACACCCTCCTAATAAGTGAGCTCAAGTCTACAGCAGGTGCGAGCTCTCCAGATTGCTGGCCACCTTCCCTGGGATCTCAGCTGAACTCAGGGCTTCCAGATATCAGGAAGTGCCTTAGATTCTGCCCTGCTCAGAATGCCTGGCACTGCCTTGGCTTTGAGGCTCTGCTGCTAGTTCTCAAGTGAGGCGCTTTGTGTAAGTTCCCCCAGCTCCCTTTTCCTGTCTACTAGAGATCTCAGAGTCCAGGGGGAGGTGCTTCCTGGGGAAAGGTCTCAACCTAAAAGGGCAGAGCTCAAGTGTGTGTCCTAGTGCTGGGCTCTAAGCTAGGCAGGCCCCACTTGGTGGCAGCCTGGGGACCGTGGTGGCTCTGCAGAGCATATGTGCACTATTTGTCCAGAGAGCGTGGGCCTACCAGCCACAGTGAACAGGTTCCTCCATCCCCCTGGACCCTGTTGGTCCCAGCCCACACAGCTGGCAGCCTTTCCAGGCTACACCTCCCTCTGGGCTCCCCAGGGGTTACCAATTGCTTTTCCAGGTGTGCCGCACATCTGTATCATGGATGCTGTGTCTGTCTGCCTGCTCATCCAGGAAATCAAACATGTACTTGATGGCCAGGGGGAGAGCGCTGCCCCGATGCACAGTGCTGAACAAGGTCTCAAATAAGTCATCCACAAACTTCTGCAGGGTGCCCTGGGGAAGCGGCAGTGGGAGAAGATGAGGTGAAGGGTGGGGAAGGGGGATAGCAGGCAGCAGATGGGCAGACCCGATGGTGCCTTGGACCCATCCCACCTTGGAAGTGTATCTGTAACATCGGTGATGCCAGACTGAGCAGACAGTGTGGTGGGGGTGGGGAGGTGCCTGTTGGGGTGTTGGGGAGGCAGGACGGCCTAAATGGGATGCAGATGCCTGGGAAGATCTCCACCAATTTGCAGCCACATGCCACATTTATGCTGTGTCCATGCCAGGAAGGAAGACAGCTAGTTCTCTGAGTCTAGGCTTCCATTGGGGAATGAGGGGCACAGGCAGATACAGCAGAGTGTCTAAAGAACCAGCTGGGGGGCCAGGGGACTCCTGGCAGGAGCATGGCAGGGCCAAAGGTGGTCTGATAGATAGGAAGGTATGAAAATGCTTATGATGTTAGTGGCCTGGGGTAAGAGTGGTGTCTGAGTGGGGCTATGAGTGAAGGGTCCAGATGCAAGAACACTCAGGCATAGCCCTGACCCACAGGGCCCTTTAGGGTCTCTGGGGAAGGATAAGACTGGGCCTGGGTCCTACATTTCACAGGTTCAAGGACTACCTCCGAAGGTCAGGAAAATGTCTAACCTTTTCTGGTATCACTTTGTTGGTCTCTCATTGGCCTTTTGGGTAAAGCAAAATTTGAGACACATAGTTCGATTGTATGTTTCTGTGCCACTTCTAGGAGCAAGTCTGAGAGCTGTAACCTGATGCCACTGTATTAGAATTTTGGGGGCATTTCTGAGGGGTCAGCAGGGGAGTGTATTTGAAATATAGCCCTGCCTGGCCTACATGAGCCATATGATTGCCACACTTATAGGCATAGTAGTTCTCTGCAAGGGAAACTTCCAGCACTGCTGCCTCACTTCCATCAGCGTTTGGGGGAAGATGGCATGGGGTGAGGGAAGGGCACTTTCTTTGGGATTATTGGCAGGACCAGGCCTTCCTTCATGCTTTCCCTCCCTTTGTGGCCAGAAAGTGGGTAGAAAAGGCAGTGATGGTGAAGGCCAGCCTATCTGTCCAGTTAACGCCAATAAGAAAAACATAGTATATTCCTAAGGGGTTAGGACTCAGATATGGGGAGCCACTCCTCTTAAGGAGTGGGCCAGGAGCAACAATATCATTATGATTTTTCCTAAAGGAGAGAAAACAGTAGTGGCTGCTGGGAGACCTGGGCCTGCTTGTCTGGTTGGATTCCCTTGTAGGCCGGGCTCTATGATATCCTCCCTGGGCGGAGTGGAGCAGGGGTTACCTTGGTGGCCAGTAGCCGGGTCAGGTAGATCTCTGAAACCATCTTGCTGCCCCGGTCACCTTCCTTCTGGTCTCCATGGTCGTGGTTCTTCACCAGATGCCACACCTTGACTCCACTTTCCAGGTCTGGGGTGATCATGGGGGCCCGTGACCGCAGACTATCCGGACTGCCTGTGTACCTGAAGGAGGAGTCTGAGGAGAAGGGGACAGTGGAAGCCTGTGAGGAACTGATTTCACCATCCTTGCCTAAAGAATTCTTCTAGAATCACACCTGCTATGCTCACTCAGAATAAACCAGTTCCAAATGGAAGGGACCCTGGGACCTCCTATTAGGGTGGGAGTTATTTTAAGGATCCTTGGTTGGCATGAGAACAGCCTGAAGCTTTTTGTAAAAAGAGGATTTAGAAATTCTGTTAGCTAGAAAGACACTTGGGAATTTTGGAGTCCACCTCCCCTGATGTTCCCAGCAAAGAATGATCGATAGGTAAAATGTCAAGTGGATATTTCCGTAAGAGCTTTCATAAAAACGTGGATACTAAGGAGCTGTGAGCTGTAATCCTTCCTCATTGAAGTTAATGGCGCCCTTCTTACTTGGGCCTAGAATATGGAATTGCCAAGGCCTTTTTGGAGCTACTGGCCTCTGTCCTTAGGTGTCCTTAATCTGGGCAGCCCAAAGCCTTAATGCATATACGAATCCAGAAACAGAAAACAAGAGAGAGTGAAACACTGGAACCTCATGGCCCAGAGGGCACTAGGGGTCCTAACACTCCTCAGTGGTGGACAGTCTAGGATGGCTAATTTATTTCCCGAACTGGGACACTTTTGAGAGTAACAAAGGGCACTGGTAATAAGTTAGCTTGGACAATAGGCATAGTGTGGGATGTACGGACCTCCTCCATCCAGGTGCCTCTCTGGCTCTGGACCCCCTGAACTCCTTCCCCAGGAAGGGCTATTGAAGAAGTGCTCATGGTGTCTCCTGCTCCCACTGCTCTGAGGAGGTGGGCTGCTCTGGGAATGATTGGACTGGGGAGGGATACACATGAGCAAAGGCTTTTGCCCGAGGCTGATAGCAGCAGATGCTTCCTGCTATTAGAAGAAACAGTGAGTGGTGTCTGGCAGGTCACAGAAGACTCCCCTCCGAGCTGCCCAGGCTGCCTTCCTGGTCCTCACCGTATCTGCTGATGGATGTCCGGGAGATGCTGGCAGAGGCAGGGATGTTGTAGGAGGAGGTCTGTTTGGGGACCAGAGCCACCACTGATCTGTCTGATACCTGGGAAGGGTATAAAAGATACAGTGCAGGTGAATGTCAGTGTTTTGGGAAATTGACTGGTTAAGAACTTCTACAAGGTACCCAATAGATGTGGAGTAGAGCAAGGAGTTCAGGAATACTCCAAGTAACAATTCCTGCTGTCCAACATGGCAGCTACTCACCACCTGTGGCTACTAAGCACTTGGAATTGACAGTCTGAACTGAGATGTGCTATAAATAAATGTTCAGTATACAGTGGGTTTCAATGACTTAGCGTGAGTTAAAAAAAAAAGCAAACTATCTCATTGATTAATTTTTATATTTAGGACAGGTTGAAATGATAATTATTTTAGATCAGTTGGGTTCAAGAAAATATATGGTTGTCCTGGCTGGTGTGGCTCAGTGGATTGAGAGCTGGCCTGCGAACCAAAGGGGCACATGCTTGGGTTGCAGGCCAGGTCCCCAGTGAGGGGCACGTGGGAGGCAACCACACATTGATGTTCTCTCCCTCTCTCCTTCCCTATCTCTCTCTCTAAAAATGAAGAAATAAAATCTCTTTAAAAAAGAAAATATATTGTTGACATTAATTTAATCAGTGTATTTTCACTTTTTAAATGTGACTAGTAAACATTTAAAATTACACGTGTGGCTCACATTGTATTTCTATTGGGCAACACTGGGCTAGACCGGGCCCCCTCCATCCTGGTGAGTCACGGACGATGATTACCATTTCACGGATGAGGAAATCGAAGCATCAGGAGGATAAGCAACAGTTTCTCAGGTCACACAGTACCTGGTGGAGCCACTGTCTGTAGCCAGGTCTGTCAGGCTCCAGAGCACATGTTCTCCTCATTATGTCCTAATTGGGACTTTATTTCAAGTCACAGTGGTCAGAAGTACATTTTCCCTTCTGGCTCTGATTTCTTTCTGGCCTAGGTCCTCTACAGCCTGGGCCACCTTGAAGAGCTTCTCAAACAGAACAGCTGCTCTTGGAGTCAGAGAGAAAGATGGTGTCTTGCCCATTCTCACTGAGGGTGCCCACGCTCAGCACCTAGCCAGGAGGGCAAGGGCTGATGAACGAGGAGCCATACTGAAGACATTTGGGGCCATTGTGATTTAAGATCACCCTCCATCCAATAAAAATGGAGAATCCCCAGAATTGTGGCGATCCAATTAAACCCCTAACGCAGAGGGAATAAAACAGCTATAATAATGTTATGGGCCATAAAACATTCCTATTAAACCATTTTTTATTTTAACAATTTTTATGAACTTTATAAGTTTGATTTATAGCTGCACCAGTCATAAAACCATCTTTCTGGGTCTTAAATTGTCAGTCCCTCTCTCCCACCAAAAAAGAATTAAATGTTAGGAAGTCGAACTGTAAATGAACATTAGCACTAACGAGATTCCTTGATAGTTGGGTTTAGTAGCAGTGTTTAATCTTACCCTCCCAATAAATCTGCAGGAGCCCAGGAAGGTTTTTAACATCTCTTTGTTAATTAAGATTATGCAGATTTTCTCCTGTAGGAGCTCCAAGGACCTTGGACCCCAGGGAGGGTAACAAGAGGGTAATGCTTTGACCTGATGACCGAAAGCTGCCGGGCCCCGTGCTCTGCACAAGCCTGGAAGGTGCCAAGGCTCCACGGTTCCCAGCCGGACACTGGCCTCGGGACCAGCAGCAGTTTGCACCACTGGCACCAGGTCTGGAACTGAGAAGGGGATCTCCACCTCTGTCTTGCAGGAACCCTCTTTGCAACTGACAGCCTAGAAATGATCTTCTGAAAGACTGGCAGGGGCAGGGGTTTGCATTCCCAGGAAGGACATGTTACCTTATCATTTATGGTTTGCTGTCACCTAAAGGGAGATTCACAAGATGACTGGAATGACCACAGTTCAACTCAAGTCCAGGTTTTGTCCCTGAATCTCTCTCATCCTCAGTCTTTCTCTCTTGACCAAAAGGCAGTGCGAATCCGTGGTCAAGATGCCTGGCTGGGTCTGACCTTGGCTCTGCCAATTCGTGGCTGCATTACTCCAGGAAAGTCACTTAACTGCTCTGTGCCTCAGTTGTCTTATTTGTCAAAGGGGATAATAATCTTGTGTAGGTTTATTGTTCAGAGTAAAGGAACTGGGACTGGAAAGGCTGAGGGCAGTGCTTGCTACCCAGCAAGCACTTGGTCAAGAGGTGGTATTAGGGCTGCTATTATGAGCAGCATCATCATCACCGGCTCCCAATGGGAAGAATAATCCCTGTGGTCCCCTGTCACTCAGGGCCAGCATGTGGAAAGTGCCGTGCACTCGGTAAAGCTCAGTAAATATTTGAGGAATGAATGAATACATGAATTATAAATGACATCAGGGAATTGAAAGCGCTTTGTATGATGAGCACTGTAAGAATAGAATATTCCATTCTTCTGATTGGGAGCCATCAGATGGGCAGCCCAATAACAGCATGAGGGCATCACACAGAAGAGAGGCCCCACTCCTGCCCAGGAGAAACTAATAATTTGGGAGCATGATGCTATTCTGTTTTGCACTTTCTTCTCCAGTTCTAATTGGTTCATTACAACTGTTCTACAGAATACATTAACACCGTGAAGTGGGGGTGGGTTAGGATCAACACAGAATGTTTATGGCTCCGTGGACATAAGTACACACCCTGGGCACCTCACCTATTGTTTCTAATCCTTCCAACCACCTTCACAAGTCGGGTTGTTATTTCCATTTTACAGATGAGAAGCCCAAGTTTTCCAGAGATTGATGTCGCACCACCCGTGAGTGGGGAAGCAGGGGCTTAATTACAGCTCACGATATCCTTTCTCTTCCCATCAGAGCACACTCCCTCTGTCTGGGGTGGGGAACCCAGGCCAGTAAGGGGATGCAGCCTGGAGAGGAGCATTTCAGGGTTCCTCCAGTGACCCCAGCTTCACTTGTGCCCTGGGAGGCTCCCCACCAGATCCTGTTGGCTCTTTGGGCCCCCAAGACCCTGGTCACTGGCAACTGGGTGCCTCTGAGCCCAGCCTGCCACCCCCGGCTCCCTCCCTTGTGAGGCACAGACATAGGAGGATGTTATTAATCAGACAGTCCCAATGGGCCTTGCAGCCTCAGGCACTTCCTCTGGTTGGTTTAATTTCCCTTGGTGTCTCTCATTTTCAGCTTCTACTTTATTATTTTTCCCAAATCCCAACCTGCCTACTGTGCTTACTCTTACAGAGACCCCCAGTCTCGAGTGGTTACCATGGGAGGGAGAGCCGGAGTGGATTCCTCCTGGATCTTTTGTTCTTTAGCTGGGATTTTTTTTTCTTTTTTGATTGTTCATTCAACAGGCAGTTGAATTCTGCCCGTGTGCTAAACACTTTACCTACTATGTTTAGTCTATCCCACATAACTTTATGGGGCAGGGATCACCATTAACCCCATTTTACAGAGAAGAATGACAAGAGCTTAAATAATTTCCCCAAGGACACCAGCTAGCAAGTGGCAGAAAGACCTGAAGACAAGTCTGTGCAACTTTCTGCTATGTTGCAAGTGAGAAGCGTAAACTGCATTTGTAGGATGCTGAAGAAAGAAAGCAGCGGCTGCTGATGGTGGCTGTCTTTGAGAAGGATGTTACAACATGCAGTTTTCCTGCAGATGTAGGGTTAAGAGGATAGCAATGCTCAGCTTCACCCCAGACCCGTTACATCAGTTTCTCAGGGTGGGTCTGGTACTCATGTCTTCGATAAATTCCCCCAGTAATTCTAATGTGCAGCCATGGCTAAGAATTGCTACTTTAGAATGAGGGAGGAGGGGAAGAGGAAAGATAAGAAAACCCCTTTTAGGCTTTTGAGGGCCTAGGAGACATTTGGGACAAAGGTTCCAATGGAAAGCCCCTTCCCAAACCCAGCGGGCCCACCCTCACCTGATAATGCATCAGCGTGTTGAGGCGCTTCCAGTCACCCTCGATCTTGGTGGTGATGTCCTCGTCTTGCAGCACAACTCTGGCGATACGGCCTTGACGCCACTCTGGGTAAAGGGGTGGTGCAGGTCACCATGAGGAGGTGGGGACTGCCGGCCAGGATCACCCAGTCCTACCTCCTCTAGGCACCTGGCAACTCTGGCTTTTCTCAAGCTGGTGCAGTGATAGCACGTAAGATGTTTAGGCTCTATGGGCTCCAGGTGGGCAGGAGTGGGGGCCTCACCAAAGGCAGCCACATCTGAGTGGGCAGCGCCCTGGGAGCAGTGTTTCAGGTGGCCCCCTACTGGGCAGGACCCAGTTCCGCCCCCAGGAGGGGCCGTATGCGGGGCAGAGCTTCCCATCTTCCCATCCTTTCCCACAGTGCAAATGCCTCCTGGAAGCTGCCTCTCCACCCTTCTCCACTCTCAGCCAGGCCTCCTACCCAAGTCCATGTCAACGGCCCTTGGCCGCTGAGAGTAGGGCACGTTCTTGTAGATGGCGTCGAGGATCTTCTCCTTGACCTGTGTGATGGTGTCACAGTTTAACACTTTCACTGGGATCTCTGGACTGTTCTCGTTGTCAGGGTTGACGCAGTTCAGGATCTGCAAGTGGCCAGAGAAGGGGAGCAGGAGGGAGTTGAGGGAGAAGTTGAGGGAGAGGAATTGAGGCCTTGGAAGGAATCTCTCTTTCCTTGGCCCCTTCCCTTGTGGGAGATATGGGGTGCCTCTCTGTGCCTCATCTCTCTCACCTCCCTGCCATTGGCCACTGACAGCCTGAGTTATTCTGCCCACCTTGTGTTTCTCAAAGAAACAGGACTCCACTTTCTAGCTCCTGGATGGCTCGGAGGAGCTGTGATCCTGGAACGAGTTGCTCTGGGCTTCAGAGATGGCTCCAGGTGTGTCCAGGGGTGACTTCCCCCTTCCCTGAAGCCTCTCTATCAAGATTCCATAGGCTCATGTTCTTTCCCATCATGTCAATTTCCTCATACTTAATGGTGAGTGATTTTCTTTTCCTCCACCCAATAATATCTAGGGCAAACTGAGGCACTGCGAGCTCTTTAGGCCCACCAAATGAGGTGGGGAGAAGGTACCCAGGTGGGTCTGCCTGCCCTTGGTACACTTGGACTTGCTTCCAGGCTGGTCAGTTTCCCAGCATCTTTATTGACCCCTCAGACTGGCTGTGTGGTCGGAGGGTAAAGTGCGGATCAGGGGCGGAAGGTTCGCACTGTCCCCAAGCTTCCAGCCTCCTCACCAGGGTCTTGTACTCGATCTGCTGGCGGATGAGCTTGTCCTCACTCAGGGAGTAGCGGGCCTCGCCTGTGATGGCATCGATGGGGCCCTTTTCCATCTGCTGCTTGATGGCGCAGTAGAGCATGAAGAGCGGCTCCCCCGCACACTCCTGGGGGCATAGGCAGGGCAGGCATGTGGCAGCACCAGCCTCCTCCCCACTCTCCGCCAGGTGGGGCCCTGTTCCTCAGGGGGTCTCCATGCAACCCTGGTGGCCTGGGTACTCGGAGCTGCCCCCCACCCTGCTCTCAGCTGCAGCTCCCATCTCACTCCCACTCACCTTCAGAAACTTGTGCAGGAGAAAGGCAAACCAATTGGTCAGCATCTTCTCAGCCACTGACTCTGTCCTGGGGAGGGAGAAAGGACAAGGGCCAGACCTTTATGAAGGGTCGCAGAGCAGGGCCTGGTTTGTTGTGGGCACTGAAGGACACAGGGCTGGGAGCCAGCACGCCTGGTCCTAGCCAAACTCGGCCAGTAACCACAAGTGTGACCTTGGGCCGGAGATTTCTTCTTTCTGGACCTCAATTTCCTGTGATGATGGAATGGTGCTGTGGCCTGCAGATAATATGCCCAATATCCCATCCCACAAGGTTGCAAACAACCAGTTCTCCCTACTCCCTTCTGGCCTCAGGGTGACAAGTAGTTTCCCTGGGCTTCTGGGATTTTTCACATGCCTGAATACTGCCCTCTATTTTGCACGTCCAGAACGTAGCTGGTACCTGCCCTCCAGACACTCGGAGTCAGACTGCTTGGGTTCAAATCCTGGCTCTATCATGCACTGACTGTGTGACCTTGGGCAAGTGATTTCATCTCTCTGGTTCAGTTTCCCCATCCCTGAATGGGAATCATCATCATCATCATCATCATCATCATCATCATCTATTCCACAGAACTGCTGTCAGGGTGAATGAGTTAATTCATGTAAAGTGCTAAGAATAGCACCTGATATCCTGTCAGGTGGGGTCTTGGATCCCAGCCGCTCAGGCAGAGAGCAGTGTGTGTTTTTTGCTGACAGGGGATCTGCTCCTTCAAGCACCGCCCCTCCCCCACCCCCCACTCCTGGGCTGCAGATCTGGGGACTCATGAAGAAACAAAGCGGCTGTGACAGATCCTCGGTGACGGGGATGCCGGAGGGGTATTTTAACTCCCTGCACGTGGTGCAAATTATACCCTCTGATTGCAGTAAATCCCAGGCACTCGCCAGGGCTGCAGGGTTGCTCATCGATCTGGGCCTGGGAGAGAATGACAATGCGGAAGAAATTGCAGCTTTCTCCCCCGGCCCCTCCCAGCCCCTCTCTCCCTGCATTGTACATGAGATTAGCTCTAATTTAAATATAACAGTTTTTAATGAGAGTTTCTAAGGCTCAGGTTGGCAGGATGGAGACTCTGTAGTCATAAAACAAAGCCCTTCTTCCTCCCTTCTCAGCCCACATGGGGCCTGGAAGCCTGAGCCCTTGCTCAGAGAAGGCTAAAGGGAAGGCCATGAAATAGATTTGGCTTATTCCAGAGCTGTGCTCAGCTCCCTGGGGCCTCCAGAGAGGGTGCGCTCTGGGGAAGGATGCCAAACTCCAACCCTCTGCCAGGAAGATGGCAACGGGGCAGGGAGCATGTGGTGGATGCTGGTGATTGAGATCCAGGAAGCTGGGTCTGGGAGGTATAGGTTGCATCAAATCTCTAGCCCAGTGCTGTCCAATAGAACCTTCTGTTAGATGGAAATGTTCTCCATCTGCTCTGTCCAATAGGGTGGCCAATATGTGGTGACATTGGTGAAATGTGGCTAGTGCAATGGAGGGACTGAATTTTACATTTCACTTCATTTTAATTAAAGGTCACAGGTGGCTACATATGTGTTGGATGTTGGACAGTAAGGCTTTAGAAGCACAGGGAGGGAGAGAGACTGCAGGACAGGCGATCTCAGTGTCATTTTGTCCAAGAGGAAACTAAGCAGCAGTGAGGCTATGTCACTGGCTCACATTCACACAGCTAGTAGGTGGCAGAGCTGGGGTTCAGGCTGAGATCTGAGCCAAGGACTGTGCTCCTCTGTTGCGTGTTATCGGCTGCAGACACCGCACGGTGCCTGGCTGTGGGAGATCAGATTCTGTACTACAAGATATGTGGACGCAGGCCTTTCTGGGGAGGGAACCCTCTGCTGCTGTTTCCGGGACCTGCTCTCATGGCCCCTGTGTCCCTATGCAGACACTCACTGCCCAACCAACCCTGGACACAGCTCACCTCCGGAGAAGCAGCTTAGGGTGGTTCTTGTTCTCCAGGTTCTTATCAATGAGGTCAGAGAGCAGCTGCTTCAGGACATCGGTGGCGTACTCCAGGCGGCCCTGCAGGCCAGTCATGATGAGCGAAGCCACGTTGCCACGGTCACGCATGGAGAAGCTGCGTTGCAGCTCCAAGGTGCGGATGAAGGTTAGCAGGAAGACCTTGTTGTTGATGAGCTGGGCAAAGAGCTTCAGGGCCTTCTCCACGTGCTGCTGCCCGTTCCCCTGCACCTGGGTTAGGCATGATGGGTACACCCTCAGAGGGCAGCTCTGGCCTCCTAGCCCGCTCTCACTGGAGGTCTTTGTCAGCAGCAATACCAGTGGTAAGACTGTCACCATGAGGCCCGTAACCACCACACCCATGATGATGTAGGAATGGCGAAATCTGAAGCCTACAGTCTACTCTGACCTCCCTCTAGGTTGGGAGGGTTGGGGTCCAGGCAGAGCCCTCAGTGTGGATGCCATCCATCTGATTTTCCCAAGAATATGACAGGAGCTACCTGGTAAGACCCACTCTGCTTGCTAGTCTCCCCTTAATCTCTGTCCTGATTTATCATGGGACAAAGATTTGGCCCATGATAAATCAGTATTTGTTTTGGTTTAGTAAAACAAACCAACAAATGATCAAACCTCACAGAATCCTATGTCTTCCCTAAGCCACCTTAAATCCATTTGAGAATGAGGCAGAATTGTCGTTAATTAATTCAGTTATTAATTTGAAAATGACAATGAGCCTTGCCTTGGAATCATCCCAAAGAGTCTCAGTGCCCCCCTTGGCCACGATCTTCCTAATTAGAAGTGTGCCTGTTGTGGTGATGCTGTGCCAAGCCCTTTCTCCTCACTTTTCTGTGAGCTGCTGAGCCCCACTGGCCTGCCCTAGGACACCTGGGCACTGTTTTCCTATTGTGTGGCTGGGCCGGGGGTGCAGATGTTACCTCCAGCTCCCGCAGGACAGGATGGTCCTCGATGCCAGGGAATAGGACTCGCATGGCATAGGTACGATAGTCCAGGTAGGGGATTCCTGAGCGGTCCAGGTCACTGGTCAGCTCATTGATGTCTGTCTGGAGTTCAGCAAAAGCTACAAAAATGCAGTGGAGATGGAGGCTCAAGAGGGGAACCCCGGCAAAAAGGGGAAGGTGGGAGAAAAAGTTTGTGAAGGAGGAGGGGGGCTAGGGATACAGAAAAGGAAGGTTATAGGGGTACACTTCCAGAGGGATTGAGATATCTCCAGGCTGCCTTTCTTAGGTGGTGGGAATATGGATGATATCTATATTATTTTCTTTTCTGTGCTTATCTATAATTTTGAATTTTCTTTCTATGTATTACAAGTGTAATTAAAACAAAGAAAAAGGAAGAACATCATGACCTGTCGGGCAGGTGCTGCAGGTGCTAGAAGCAGCTGAGAGAGTGGTCAGCGGGATCAAGCAAAGACTGAAACAGGCATCTTTGCTTTTCCAAACCAGAGGGTAAATCAAGATGCAAAAACCTTGGGGGACCATAAAAATCAAAACCATCATGGCACAGGGGCGATATTACCAAAAAATGGAAAGTGACAAATGTTGGCAAGGATGTGGGAAAAATGAAAACCTCACACACTGCTGGTGGGAATGTAAATTGGTGCTATCACTCTAGAAAGCAATTTGGCAGTTCCTAAAATATTAAACATAGAATTACCATGTGACCCAGCAATTCTGCTCCTAGGTAACTATCCAAAAGAATTGAATGCAGGAATTTGAACAGATTTTGCACACGCATGTTCATAGCAGCATTAGTCACAATATCAAAGTGTGGAAAAAACCCAAATGTGAAAGATGAACGGATAAACAAAATGTGGTCTACACAATCAGTGGAATGTTATTTAGCCTTAAAAAGGAATGATATCTGACACATGCTACTACATGGGTGATTCCTGAAGACATTATGCTAAGTGAAATATGCCAGAGTCAAAAGGACAAGTACCATATGATTCCACTTATAGGAGGTCCCTAGAGTTGTCAAATTCAGAGAGACAGAAGGTAGAATGGTACTTGCCAAGAGCTGAGTGAAAGAGTAATGGGGGTTATTGTTTAGTGAACACAGTGTTATAGTTGGGGAATATGAGAAAGTTCTAGAGCTGGATGGTGAATGTACTTAATGCCACAGAATTGGAGGAAGGGAGAGCCCTGGGGTGTAGAGACAGTGAGGGTTAAAATGGTCAAGTTTATGTTATATATACATTTAACACACACACACACACACACACACACACACACACACACACAAGAAACTGTGAACAAAACCAAACCTAGCCTCGGGGCACCCGGGCCATTAGGCCCTCAGCTGACAAGGGCAGGCTTGTCTCCTGGTGCCCTCCTCTGCACCCCTCCCCAGCCCTGGCACTGGGAGGAGCCCTTGACCACCTTTACTCAGCTCTGCTCTTCCCCTTCATCCAGCAGAGGGCTTGTTTCTGATCCCAACGTTTGCAGCAAAGGGAGAAATGTTTTTATTCCTAATTGAAATGTTTACCCAGAGAGCTCACTGGGTCCTCAGCCCCAGGGGACGCCAGATACACCCATCACCTCATGGCTGTGGTTGCGTGGGAGTCGGGAAACAACACAATCTCCACTCCCACACACATCCACAGCCAAGGACAGCCACGAGCTCTGCTTCAGAGTGCTCAGCCTGCTGCGCAGAAGGAAAACAAACCCTGGGGAGGGAGGCAGGTAAGATGCTCCTGCCTTTTCTGTTGCTGCTGCTGCTGCTGCTGCTTCCATGTGCTCCCAGGGTATTATGCGAAAGGAGCCAGACACTCCCACATGGGGATCTAGAGGCTAAGATTCTGACTGTGGGAGACTGAGGCTCTGAGCAGGAGAGGAGGGCAGCTAGATTGTGGCACGAGTCAGGACACAGTGGACAGAACAATGTGATCGGCCCTGGGGCCTCCCTCTGGGCATTAACAGGACTTCTCTGGCCCTGAGGACAAAGGAGATAGAGGTCAAAGTGGACTACAATGGCTGAGGTGGGAAGTATGGGAGTAAAGATGAGCATTGTGGGTAAGGAGGGAGGTAATAAGTTTGCTAAAGAAAGAGGGGCCCAGAAAGCACGGGAGTGCCTTCACTTACCTTCCTTACACTCCAGGGCCACACGGGACTCCAGGTTGTCCATCTGCATTTGGAGCCTCTTGAGAGTGAGGTCGTTTTCTCGGGACTTCCGCTTGTAGGCAATGAGGACGATGATGACAATGATGAGGAGGAGGCTGCCGCCTGCCGCGATGCTGACAATGGCTGGCAGGGTCAGCAAGCTGTCTGAGATGACACTCACCGAGCCAGGAGAGAACACCATCCCGCCCACGTGAACCTGTGCATTGTACACACACAGATGCTGTAGAGCCCTGGCACGCCATCGAATCCTTATCATTTCAGAAAGGACATGAGAGACCACAACCACACGGTGCAGTTTGGATACAAAACAACGTCCTGCTGATGGTCTGCCTCGCTGCGCTTGTGTTCTCAATTTCTACACATTTTAATTGTCTGACATGGAGATGAGATACGGAATAGCAGGAAGAGAGAGCCTCTCTTACAACAGATTGTGTATGCATAGTGAGGAGGGGAGGAAATAATGAAAAGAAGAGGGCTCACTCACCATGACCTTGTGCTGCCCCGTGAGGTTGGGGGGCTCGCAGAGCAGCTGTGTCTCAGACACAGTGACAGTACACGGGGTCTCTCCAACCAGCACTGTGTAGTTGAGTTTGGCACCTCCAGAGGCAGGGGGGCAGAGGTTTTTGCCCTGTAGGTAACAGTAATCTCAATAGGAAAAATTGACATATGCACTCAGAAGTTAATTGCCTTTTTAAAAAAAGATTAAGGAGAAAGAGCAAGTAGGGAAAGGTGGCAGTGCCAAAACCAATCGGTGACAACACAGAAAGTTTTTGGAGAGGGCTTTGCCACAATTTGGAGAGAAAGAGAGAAAGTGAATGGAGGAGAGAAAGAGAGTAGGAAATAGAGAGGAAAGGAAAACAGAACACTAAACAAGTGAAAATTTGTGGGGGTTGGGGAGACACGAGGGATATCGATGGAAGTCGTGGAGCAACAAAACACTTGTACCAGGGAGCTGTGACCCCCTAAAATATGTGTGCAGGTTCCAGTGGCCACAAAGGCAGTCAGTTTGGGTCCCAAAGTTTACAAGAATAAACAGAAATATTCAAAGTGTTTCTCAGGATTCCCAGGTACAAAATACAGGGTGGGGAAAGAGTAGGTTTACAGTCATTTGTATGGAAAATAACACAATGATCAGGAAGTAATAATACGAGAATAAACTGTTTCGCGTACTCACAAATGTAAAGCTACTTTTGCTCCACCCTGTATATCACCCGATGGGTCAACACCTATAAACAAGCTCCCTTTACAGGGAAAGATGACAGCTGTATGAGTCCATTATGTGTGGAAAGGAGAACAAGAAAGGCCAGGAGGGGGTGCTCTGTACCATCCCTGCCCTCCCCACATTCCTACCTTCAGAATGATGGGGGATCCTGGCTTCTGATCCAAGACTCCCGTAGGGCTGAGTAGTTCGAAGGTTGGGTTGGGGTAGTAGATGAACTTGGTGTCGTTGTAAATGAGCAAGGACTGGACATTATTAAAGACAAATCCAAACTCGTCTGGCCGTTCCACAGCGTCAAGGCCAGGCCGGTAGTCCGTGGTCAGAGAGGGTGCCAGGCAGGTTAGGGTGGTGGTGTTCACAATTTTACACACCTAAGAGATCCAGAGCGCAGCATTCAAACACCTAGCGAATGACCCCAGCCGCCCCTCCTACCCTCTGCTTGCTTTGGCCACCACTATTAGGTTACTTGCTTATCTTCATTAGGTAGTGAACCCCTTGAGAAACAGGGTGTGAAACTGATTTTGGGAGGGTTGCATTTTGGGAGGGTTGCACTTCATTCATTCATTCATTCATTCATTCACCAACATTGCTTGAGTGCCTCCTTTGGGCCAGGTACTGTACCAGGAGTCGGGGTTATCTAGTAAAATAGTCACAGCATATAGGGGGAGACAAATGATTGAACAAGCCTAACAGAGTTCTGGCAGAGGGCTAGGAACATAGTAGGGGCACAAGCACTGTTAAATGCATGATTGGATGTGAGGAAGGCCCTAGTGGGGTACTACCAGGTACTGGGGGACTGTCTGTGTGTGGCCATGAGTGTGTGTGTGTGAGTGTGTATGCAGGGTGAGGGTGACTCACAGAAGCTTTCCCTGGGAAGAAACGAATGAAATTTCATCTGAAGAATGAGTAGGACTTACCTAGACAAGGAGAGGGAGGGAGAGGGGAACAAATTCCAGGCAGAGGGAACAGTAGCAAAGGCCCAGAGATGAGGGAGCATGGAAGGTTTGAGGAAAAATAGGACGCGGTGCTGGGTGTGAGTGTGTGTGTGAGTGTGGGGGGTGGTGAGGAGAGGAGCAGGACGTATTGTGAGATAAGTAATTTGCCAGCACATAGTAGGTGTTCAGTTGATGTCTATTGGCTACATTGATGAATGAAAAGGAGCCTTCAACTCTTTAAATATTCTACTTAGGATCTCTCTCTTCTCCAAGCAAGCATTCCCTAACTGCAAGGGGATGTAACCTTGGTATTGAGTTCGGGATGTCCTTTCTTTCTTGGTGGACTCTGGTCTCCCAAATGAAATTCTAGCTGGACTGACTCCTGCTTAGCATGAGTTGTGTCATTCTCTTCTCTGGTTTAGATCTGCAGCTGCCTAAGGCAGCAGCCAGAATGAAGAAAGCACTACAGGACTCACATGAAACTTGGGAAGAAAACCTGTACTCCTGCTCCCACTGTCCAGTTTTGGCTTTGGGAGCCACAGTGTCCCAGCAACAGCCAAGGGCATCTGTGAGAACTCAGCCTGCTCAAGTACACACTGTCCTGGCAGGTCCACACAGCTGTGTCTGGCCAATGCACACATACATGGACTTCACGGTCAAAAAACAAGACTGTGTGCGAAACTGCAAAAAGTCCGACCCTTGCATAGAAATTGGGTCAGAGTTCTAAGGCCAAGCATTAACCTTCCATGTCTAGAGGCAGTTTGAGTTTAAGCCAACAGCTCCCTGAGGGCTTCATGCCATGTTGCAGGTCGGTTCCCATTCCCACCCTTTTTAGCTCACACTTCAGCAGCCCCTTAGAAGCCTAATGTCTGTTTCATGTTCCAGCTGGGTACACTCTGGCGCATTTTAAGGAAAATGCAGGGCGGGGTGGGAGGGATGCAATCAAATGGTAGAGTTGAGCCAGGGAGTCCGAAACCCCAGGCTCTGGGGGACAGATGCAGCCTGAGCGTGTCTCTTCACTCCCCAGCCCGTCTTCGTCCCCGCCCATTCCAATTCTCCCAGACTGGACTCCTGCGTGAACAAGCAAATCATTCCCAAACAAGCGGCCTCTGTTTGCTTCCTGCCCTGTGCTGCATCAGCACTTTGTTTGCCAAACATTCTTTTGGGTTTTGCAGCCTTCGCTCTGGCCCTTCTCACTTCTCACTGGGGCTGCTTCAAGACCCAAAGGCAAGAAGAGGCCCCAGTGGACTGAGGCTGCCATTCGACTCAGGCTGGGCTGAGGGACCAAGCGCTTCTCTCCCACTCTCCTGAAAGAGAAGGCCCAGGGCAGAGCTCATGAACTTCCCACTGTGCAGCCAGGCTGGATGGAAAAGTATAGACTCCAGGCTTGCCAGCCTGCAGACCCCAGGCAAGAGGGCCCCCAACTCTCCAGAAGGAAGAACTAGGAACAACTCTCTAACTCCTTGAAGCCCTGTGGTCATGATGGGTAGGCTGGGGGAAGCACTGGGGAGAATCCTGCCTGGGGCTGCAAAGGCTTCTGGGAGGGAGAGGGCACTCAGGAATGAGCCTTCTCAGAGATGAATGTCAGATATGGTGAAGACCTTCCCAGCCCAGCCTTCTCTTCAAGTGGCTTCCCCAGGACTAATGTTCAGCCTCTGAAGGTCGACCTTGTGAGTCACATACTCATTTTCCAAAATCCCCTCTGTACTATATTAGCCATGTCTTTTATTTTCTGCATTCTGGTGCTTTAACATCTGGGGCCTTGCTGACTCTGGAGGAACTGCCCTTCCCCAGACTCACCAGTTCCTAGCGACAGTGAACAACTTGCTGCCCTCCAGAGCTGCTCTCCTAATGCAGATAACTAATCCAGAGCGCACAGGCCCAACCGCCTTTCACACTGTGGGCAACTATCCACCTTCCCTAACTACACCAGGGCCAGGTACCAGACTAGGAGAGACAGCCCCTCTGCCCCAGCCCACTAAAATGAACCAAACTGGCCAATCCTAAACGCACTTGCCTTGCCTTGCTAGCTCTTTCCTGTGGAAACCAATATGAAGGCTCTCGCCCCAGTTTTCCTTTCTCCTTCTGCTCCCTAACCTACCCTGGGGTTTCTCCTCCCCACACCACCCCCACCCTTGCCATGGCAAGGCTCCCTTTTCTTGGGACCTGTATCAATAACCTGTCTAATGGCAGCCATTTCCTGATCTGTTGGCCTCATCATACGCGAGTAACAATAAAACCTAAATTTAAAAAATGTAAGTTGTTTGGGAGTTTTATTCTTCCCTGAGTATAAATCCACCATTCCCATTCCTACCCCTCATCTTCCTCCTTCCACTTAGGCCGTGGCGTTGGATAGATGGAGGTAGTCTGTCAGCTACTGGGGACCCTGGCCTTGGTCTGAAAGTGGAGTTGGGGCATGGACTCTTTACCCATGGATCAAGCTCTACACCTGGGATAAGGAGACATGTGCTCCCCCAGCCCAAAAAGCTGTGACCATGGTGTGTGCTGAAGGTGTGAGGCAGGTATCCCCACGTCTCTGGCATGATGGAATGTCAACCCTAGGAGCATCTCGTCTAGTCTAATTATGAAGAGTCCAGATATTTGCAATATAGCTTGGCCCTGCCACTGGCCACCTTCGTGACTGGGGGCAGGTCCTTCATTTTGGGCCTTAGTTTCCTCTGCTGTATAATGTGGGGCTTGAACCGGGTGATCCCTGAGACCTTTCCAGATCTAGCCTTATAGTTCCTGTCACTTTGAGTGTTTCTGTTTCCTGAGGAAGCCTCAAGCACTCTGGGAATGTGTCAGAGAGGAGGGTAGATATAAAGCAATCCTCCCCATCTCCATTTCAGCCTAGTCAATCCTCTGAAGGTCGAAGCAATAATAATGGCAATTTATTTGAAAAATAATGGCCATAATTTATAATGCCAGCATCTGCTGAACTATAATTATAAATACAATAATGTTTCAGAAAATATTGGCTAAGAAGAGCCACTAGAACAAACTAAAAAATTTATAACACATCAGGCATTCTGCCCTTATGTTAGAAAACTTCTTTAAAATCACAAAAATCCATAATGAAAAAAATTGAATTACATGGCTCTGCGCAGAGGAATAAAGTAAAATGTTCAACCTGATCATCTCAGCAATCCAGATGGAACAATTTGCATGCAGTGACTAACATTTATCAAGTGCCCACCTCAGCGGCCAGTGGCTGCAGGTGACAAATCTGCAAGGTGAGTCTTACCATTTCCCAGGGACTGGGGGATGGAGGATCAGAGAGGTTAAATGACTTGAACATGGCTGTTCGGCTAATAGATGGCAGTGTCTGGCTTTCTCTGATCCAGAAGCATCTGGATCTGGAGTGAGAATTACCTTACCCTCTTATAGCAGTGCTTCTTACCAGACCTTCAAGTAAACATGCCACAGACAGGGGCCCCTCTGTGCTGTACCTAAGCTCAGAAGGCATTACATTTATGTGCTCATTATATCACCTTCTGACAAGAAATGAGTGTACCATAATTATAAAAATTGTTGTCAGGCTCAAGTGTCTGGGGACATGACTCTGGGTTCAGCCTTGAGCCAGAGTCATCTGAGCCAGCCTCTTCTCCAGAGGTCAGATGCTCCAGTGCCCAACACAGCTCATCCCATCACAAAACACCGACACACAGCTGTGTTTGCCCAGCGCCTGGTGGACCAGCACTTACATTGACAGATTCTTTGCCATTAAACTTGACTCGGATTCTTGGCTCCTGAATGACATCAAGGTTGAAGCCTGTGATGGTCAGGGGTGTGTGGCCACTGGGAACAAGCAGAGGCCAGGTTAGGTAAATCAAACTGCCACCACCTCCACCCCTGGGATCCTCTCACAAGCCACACTTGGGCCAAGGGGATGACGCCATGGGGTGCGTTCCTCCACCCTGTGCCTCACCTGGCAATGCTCCACTCTGGCTCAATGCGCTGTACCCGGGGGTCATCTATGTACTCAAACTGCAAGTTGTTATCCACATGGGCTCGGTCGACACTCACGGAAACAGGGACTGGACCCAGTCCATTGGATGATGGAGGAGAGACACACACGATCTCATTCATCGATCGCCTGCCGGGGAGACAGCAAGAAGGTTGTGAAGAAAGGCATGGGCATTGGGGGGTGCACTGTGCTGGACGAGGGGCTTTCCTCAGTCTGAGGATGAAACTGGGATGTGCCCTCTGTCCCGAGACACTGTATGCTAGGGAACACAGCCCTTATCAGTGGGGGTCAGTGCCCTTTCTACCAGAGACCCAACTTGGGTTCAATTAGGAGGGAGTAAATTGGAGGAGGAGATGAGAGAATACAAGGCAGGGGCCAGGGTTCATGGGCTACATCCTCTTTTCTGGATTTTTCTAGAAATGACTAGTTAGCTGGTGCTTAGAATCCAGTAAGTCAATTAATGAATATTTATTGAGCAACTACCATTCAGAAAAGTGAACACATAGTCCTTGCCCTGAGGGAGTTTACGGTCTAAGGAGTTGATTATCAGGTATTCATCCACGGATTCTCCCAGAATTCTCTGAGGATTCTCTACATCCCCACGGAAAGTATTTGACAAATAGTAGGTGCTCCATTTTTTAGCCCCAAGAGATGTCCTGAGGATGAGTCTGTGTGCTTCCTGAGGACTGAGGCCAGTCCTCAGGTAATCACAGTGGGGACCTAACGACTGTGCGGTTGGTCCTGATGGTGACAGGACAGTTCCCGGGAGCTTTTCTCAGCAGCAGTCTCATGGGCCCCACTTCTAATTATGAGGGGGGCCCAAAGAAACCCGGAATGTATTTACAAAATATTGTGTATTCACTCTTACATGTTTAAACTTCAGTCACCTTCAAAGTACTCTCCATTTGATACAATACACTTATCAAGATGTTTCTCCACTACTCAAAACAGTTTTTGAACTTGTCGATTTTTACTCTTTTTAGTGCTTCTGCTGTTTTTTGTTTTACCTCTTCCACATCAGCAAAATGTTTCCCTTTGAGGACTTCTTTTCATCCAGGGCAAAAAAAGGGCGGGGTGGGGGGGGCTTGGGGAGAGATAGGGAGGGTGGGGCACTGGGGTCATGTCACTTGTGGTCAAAAACTGCTGAACACTCAGCACAGTGTGGGCAGGTACACTCATAAATCACCATCATGAAATGGGCACATGCGTTGAAAAAATCTTCAAAAAAAATTTACTCAAGCCAGAGGCAGCCTCCCACCACCATGTCAGCTGGTACACTGATACAGATGGGTTCTAGAACACCCCCCTAGTGGAGGAAGCTTGTACTACAAGGGGCCCACCCTCCAGAAGATAATTCAGGGTTTTTTGGGTCACCCCTCATACTCTGGATGTAGAAGTATCCAGCCCCTGTGATACATATGGTATACAATGACTAGTGGTATATGTGTGTTACAGTGACCACAATCCAGGATGTAGCACATAACATGGATGTGATGGGCAGGCATATGTGTGAACACGCACAGAGACATGTGTACACAGGCCATGCAAAGACAGTCTTTTAATGCTCTTTCGAGCACATCTCACCCATAGAACTCGCAGGTCTGGTTGCCCAGGTACACGGCCACGCTGCTCCCAGCCCCAAGGTAATGGCCGGTGATGGTCACCATGGTGCCTCCGGACTCTGGCCCGCGAATGGGGCTGAGGGACAGCACCGAAGGGTTCTTTGGGAGGAAGCAGAGAAATGATCATAGCTCAGGTTTTTCCTAAAGGGATGGATCCAGGCTAGACTTAAAGACAGAAGGAGGAACTGCATCTGTCCTTGGAGTGGAGGTACTTTTCCTGACCCTTTGGATCCCAAACACTCTGTCTGCCTACCCTGAAGCTGAGACCCTTTCTAAGAAGAGGCTCCAGCATGTCCAGGAAAGGCAGAAAGGTCACGTTTTGGAATTAATTAACTCCTCAGGGAGTCTCATGCCCATAACACTGATGGGAAGGCATAGATGACACTGACTAATCTATCAATTAGTTTACAAATTGAGAACAATTTGAAAATGCTTCTCTATCTAGAGCCTGTACTGATTTTTTTGGCACAAAATCAATAGGGCTGTATAAAGCATCCCTGCCTGGATTGGGCCACTGTGAGGCTAAAATCCTCCATTAATGGCTCATACACATGTCCTTCTGTCCCTCCTAAGCATCTGAAGGGCACACCAGTGTGCCTGGTGCAGGGAGCTATAAGTAAATGTTAGCCATGGCTTCCCCATTCTGTATCAGGAGGATGGCCCACCATGGGCTGGGACTTTTGAGTAAGCTTATTAACTTGTAAAATTAAGCCTGAAGCTTAAAAGAAATGTCATTTGGCCTAAAATACATCATGTGGCTGACCTAAATCAGAAAGGAATGGCTTTTGCCTAGAAGGCAGCAGAGTGGAGGGGAAGTGCACTTAACTAAGCAAGTACACTGACATGAACTAGTCTCCATCAGCTGCCCACTTGCAACGGGCCCTGAGTTCTGGGTTCGAGGTTCTGGATCACCCAGGGCCTTTGTCTGCTCCTCTATCTAGAGGAAGGGGGGCTAAAGTATCTCTGCAGCTCCTCCCTGCTCTGATATTCAACAGTTCTCCCTCCATCTAGTCTTTCTGTGTTTGCTTCTCACAGAAGATTGTGTCTGTCTGTGTCGGAGATGGGGTAGGTTGGGGACAGATAGGCTCAGGTTCTTTCTAATCGGAGAGAGAAAAATACAAGAAAGAGGTGCAGATGCCAGGATAAGAAGGCAGAGACTGGAAAACTAACAATAAGCAGGAAAAATGCCTCAGGGAGAATAGAATCTTGTGGTTTAACGATTTTTCAAAACTCGTAGCAAGGCTGGTTTGACCTCACCAGCTGGTGCTAACACTTTTTAATGGAGAATTCGATGTAGCAATGTAGGTAAGTGTCAGAAAAGGGACTCGAGGGCATAGAAGCAAGTTATTGATTCAGTAGGCACTTTAAAGAAAGCCTTTGTGATTTTACTACCTGGTGCCTGAGTGTGAAGAGATGTTTTCAGGTGTGAATGTGTGCATACTTGTGTGTACCCACAGCAACTCGCTTGTACACCTGACTCCCGTGATCCTGCACAGAACCACGGTCCTGCAGGATTTCAAGTGACACCTCTAAATTCCTACTTACAATATCCTTGACAGAAAACAAAGCTTGCTGATAAATATAGACCTTTTTTAATTGGGTCCTCCAGGCACTCTATCCTCATTAGACTGGAATTAGAAGAAGATGCCACATTGGCAGGGGCAAAGGACAGCCCCTCACTCCCTGGGAGGTGCTTCTAAGATCGGAATTCTAAGAAAGGCCTGATTTTGCTTTATTTAGAATTCTGAACTTTGGCTCTGGAGGACTCGAAGGTCTTCACAGCATTATTAATCATATACCCATCCCACTTGGAAAGACAGGCTTGTAAAGTGAGGCCAGAAGTTCCCTGTTCTGGTTCCTTGGAGGTGCCTGGATTGGGAGGAGGTATGTGGAGAAGTCTGGAAGGAAGTGTGCCCTTGCTGAGTCTGTAGCCCTGAACCAGACCCCATACTCACCACAAAGGTGTACTGTTGGTGGGACTTGGTCATGAACTCTGGCTTACACTCGCCAATGCACAGGCGCACGGGCCCAGAGGTGGTTCCCACGAGGGCGTGGCCCATCTCACACACGATCCTGAGAAGAGAGTGAACCTTCCCATGAGAGGTTGGGCAAGAGCTGCTATCCCTGCCTCTACTTGCTCACTGTCACAATGAAATGACTCATCACAGTCTTGCAATGGTGCTAAAGTGAGAGTCAGCTTGCTCACCCATTCAGCTATATGACCTTGGGTAAGGGCTTTCCCTCTCTGGGTTTTAATCTCTCATCTGTACAGCGAGAGGTTGGAAGAGATCATCTCTAAAGCCCAGTAAATGCTATACTGCCTAAATCTCTGAACAAGCCTGTAGTACCCAGTACCTAGTGCAGTGCGTACCACTGGGTGGCTACCCAATATTCGTGGAATAAACCTAACATCCAACAGAGAGGTCTAGGGGCCACAATTTAGTGTCCTTTCCTATGTGACAAGCCAACACTGCAACTCTCCCTAAAAGAGGGAGTGAGGGCTTATTTGTCAAACTGATTCAATTGTGGTTCATTTCTTGCAGTGAGCTTTCAAAAGAGAATAGATAATCTGGTGAGACAGTGAGGGCCTGAAACAGGAGCTTGGAGCACAATGGGAGAGGTGGAGTCCTGTGGCAGCCAGTGAAGGGCTGGGAGGCAGACGAGTTCACTAGGACAGCAGTGGGCACTGGATGCTGATTTAATCAAGGGCGGAGCGCACTGAGCCGGCGGGTGAGGCAGTGACCCAGCCCTGGGGTTGGAAGTCCTGTCTCACGTTAACAGGAGAGCTGGAGAGGAGAGGGAGTGCAGCATTCTCTCTCATGAAGTGCAGATCGATACCCCAGTGATGACTTCCCTGGTGCCTGAGATGAGTTACAACACGCACATTTAGAGACTGGTTGCCTTGGCCACAGCTGCAGACTAGAAAGGGTGGATAGCTGGAGGGACTGAAGAAATCAGGTTCTTGGGGGGAATCTCTTGCCTGGCACTGTAGACATGGGGTGCGCAGAAAAGGGTTCAACCAGGCTCAGCAAAAGAGACCCTTGGGGCAGAGACAAAGATTTTCCTTTCCTCTAAATACCACGTATAAGTTCAGAGGAGCCTGGCACCCCTGGTAGGTTTGCTTAGTGGGGAGTCAGAGAAACAGAACCCCCTTGCACTAATCCACAGCATTATCCTGGCACCGTGGGGAAGATCCGTGTTTAACCGAGTGGTGTTTATCTCAACAGCTTCTCTAGGAAGAAAGGTAACTAAACAGAGATTTCATTCTGATGTAATAAAACGTGCATTAAACAAACACGATGCACGGTCGCACACATGGCACGCCACTGATCTCCATCTCCTTCATAACAGTTAATCCCAAATAAGCACTTTCACTCCTGGCGAATATTTACTTAACATGCAATAACTGTCTTATTACGTTTAGCATATTAGATTCAGCAAGAAAGTACTGAATGCACAGGGAAGGATCCTCTCCTCCTCTGTCCCCTCCTCCATGAATGAATAAATTAATCATGAACCCAGTGTAAAGATGATAGTGATGATCAATTAGTATTTTACACATAGCCGTCTCCTTAAATCTCATTAGCAGAGCATTTGAGAAGCCTAATTTATGGTACTGTGTGTGGTTATCTCAATGCTGCTACCTGCTTGGAGTAACAACTCTCTCATTCTATCTCCTGGGTCCTAGCGCCTGCTGCTGTTTAGGGTCCTGGCCATCTTGCAAACCATGCTCAAGGAACTCCAGAGGAGGCACAGAAGAGGAGGGGGCAGATAAGTCTCCTTCCCTCTGTACTCATTGGGGCTTTCTTGTCCCTCACTCTTGGACTATCTGTGCCAAAGAGACTCTCGAGGAGAAAAGGAGGAACTCATGGGAGGCTTGAAATCATAAAAAGAGGAAATACGAGAACATGTGAAGGTCATAGGCATATCTGTTCTTCCTTGGGCCATGCCAAGACCTGCCTAGGGGAAAAGAAAGCTAGAATGGCCCATCAGTTGTGTCTGCAAGGAGTTAACAATGGACTGGGGCCTCTTGGCACACTGATTTTCTAGAATATTTTTTCTCCTAGGGTTCATGTCCCAAAAGATAAACCTTACATGTCAAGCACCTGCGAAAAGGGGGATGGATGGCAGATGGGCTCTGCCCAGGTGTCCAAGGCTGAATGGCCACAATTGGCTCTGAATGCTCTGCCTAGAAGGGAATGATGTAGAGGACCAGGGGCTGGGCCACAGTGAGGGCCCAGAGCTAGACCATGGGTTCCCCTCCTCAGCACTGCAGCTAACCCCTCTCCCCACCTGTAGAATGAGGTTCTACTTTATCTTGTGAGTAGGAAGAGAGGCAGTGGGCTATAGAAAGGGTCAGAGTTGGTAAGGCTAAGAAATGGACAAGCGTCCTAAGGAATCAGGCAGCATTGTAGAGGACTCAAATGCCCTCTAACTCTTTGTCCTTTTTATTCCTGGGATGCAGTGCTTGCATCCTTGAATATATCTGTTGTGGGCATTTGTCCTCTGAGCTCAGGGTTATATGCAGTTAAAGGAAAAAGGAAGGGCAGCTGTAGGAAATGGACTGGGTTATACTGAGGAATGAGGGTCAGGCCATACTGAGCTGTGATCATGGCCAGTACTGGACAAGACAGGATCTTGGGCCATCCTAGGGCTCTCCTATAGGGAAGGTCTTATGATCTGCATTTTATAGACAATGAAACTAAGGCTCAGAGATGCTCAGTGGCTCATTACAGCCACAGTTCTGGTAAGCCACAGAGCCATGATTCAAATCCACATCAGCTGACTTCAGAGCTCACACCTTTGACCACTCCACTCTATTGCCTCTAGAATTAATGGAATGATCTGTGTGTCTTTTGGGAAAGGGACAGGATAAATAGACATGGCAGCAATGCTTGGGTGGAGTTGAGGTTGTAGGAGTAGGGGTTGGGGGAGGAAAGACCTGGTTGAGTTCCTAGGGCTCTGAGAGCTAACCACCTGTGCCCCCACCTCGCTGGTTGTCAGTGACCACAGGCAGCAGTGTGAGCACCACTTCTGCCTTCAGGCCTCACAAGTCAGCAAAGTTCCTGTGGTGTGATTTCTGGACAACTCCTGCCTTCCCTGCCTCTTCCCAGTGTCCCTGGTGGCTCTAGGCTCCCTGTGTTTTATTAGGAGACAACAGCTAGAGATGTCTTCTCCTTACAAAGTAAGGAATTGGACTGATTAACTGGCCAGTAGTTATTTAGCTTCAACCGTTGAAGGCTTGACTCCTCCTGGTTGACAGGGGACTTCTGGAGACAAATTAGTGCCAGCAATATGCTTTCTAATGGTGGGAGGCACAGGTCCCATAGGGCAGACACTTCTTCTGACATACTCAGGACCCTAGACTTGACTGTAGAGATCTTATATTTCTATATACTCATTTTCCAGATGAGACATTTGAGGATCAGGAAGCAAAGTCACTTGCCCAGAGTCACCTAGCTCACCAATAGCTTAATTTCCAGCACCCAGCCAGTGCCCTCACTTCCACACCCAACCACCTCCCTTAAACTGGCATAGAGATGGTCTCTTTCACCTCATGAGTGTGCACCTGGAGTGGAGGACACACGTGTCTAACATCAATCTATCTAGCTGTGGCTGAGTTCACAGGTGCAGCAGATAAGAGAGAGGTGGTCTGAGGACGAGCTCAGTCCATATCACACAGAACCCCAGTCCCAGGCTGGGCTGAGCTGCATCCTCAACCTGCATCCCACTGCCTGGAAAGCGCCCTGTGATGGAATCATCTGGTCCTCCACAGTCCTGTGGGGTGCTGATTGCAGGACTAAGCGGGGCCCTTTAACCAACATTAACCTAATTGTTGAGTGATAGATGGCAGGCACAAGCATATGGTGAGTCATTACTGTGCCCGATAATCTCGCCCACACCCGGGACTCTGTACTGCGCCCGTTTAGCCAAATTCATCTCTCGCAGACATCTGTAACGATTGTGCCTGCTGCTCTCTGCCCGGGATGGAGGCTTTAATGATGTTAACAAACTAGGAAACCTCGAGAGCAGTAATGAGCCTGGCACGGCTGGAAACCAGGGCTGCATCCAGCCGAGGTGCCGAGTGTATTCGCCACCTCCGGCCTGCCCTGCACCCGGAGACGATGGGGGTGGTTTTCCAGGGTGACCACCAGCCTTGGCAGGGACCCCTGGTGACCATTCACCTTTCCAGGCTCCTTTCATATTCTCACTTCCAGTTTCTCTCAGCACTTTCTTCCCTGTGGCCCCAGGCAAGTGTGGAGCATTTAATGTCACAAATAGAACTCTATTTCCTTACATTTGTATGGCACATCAGTCTTCATTTTATCACGTTACTGAATTTTCCTCAAAACTTGTGCAGCAGGAACCATGATTTCCATCAGGCCAACGAAGGTCAGAGAGGCCGGACAGTTTGCTAAGGTCTCAGGGCTGGTCAGTAGAGGAGCCAGGACTTAGAACGCCTTTGAATTCCAAATCTCATGACACGTCCATCTAACTGTCCAAGAATTTGCTCTTCTCAGCTCAAAGCCTTACTCCTCACTCACCCTAAACCCTCTCCTTTGGAGTCCTGTGGCATCTCACCAAGTTGGAGACTTAGCCTGTGTCCAGAGGCACTAGGTGGGTCCTGGAGGCCACGGTGGATTTGGGTTAGTGAGAGCAAGTGTCTAGCCCAGTCTGGCAGGGTGCTGGCCTCTGTAAAGGATCATCTGTGAGGATCTCTGCAGGCTGTCCTGGCTTCTGCCCCCAAGAGCTTTCACCCCCTCTTCTGGCTCAGAAGTGCTCCTGTGTCCTGTCCCCTTTTGCCTCCCTCACCTCTTTTCTGTAGACCTGCCAGGCTTTCCTCTGATGGGCACTCATTGCAGGGATAAGGTAGTCTGTGAAGGATCTGAAAGTCTGAAGGCTCAGGCCAGCTTCTTCTTCTCCCCTGCTGGTGCTGGCAGAGAGCACACCCGCCCTCAGAGTCTGGTAATTCACCCACCTAACTCTGACCCAGCTCTGGGTCTCACTGGGATTATGGCCCCTGACCCTGGAAGACAGATTCTGATGAATCATGAAACTTTCAGGCCACTCTTACCCAGCAGTCTTGCTCCACTGCTGTTAAGTGAGGGAAGAAGCCTAGACTAGGAGTCAGGAGACTCAAGTTCCAACTCTGCCTTGACCACTCATGCTCTGAGTGAGCTGGGAAAGTCACTTCCCTTCTCTCTTGCTTTGTAAAATGACAATAACAATATGTACCTCTCAGAGTTCTTACCAATTAAAAGTGAGATAATGGATGAAAGTAAAGTCACTTTTATGGTTGCTACTAAAGGCTGGCTCTGGGGAGGTCAGAAGGAGGACCTGAGACTGCAGGGGGGTAAAGCTCAGGGAGGGAAGCCCCACCCCCAAACCTAGAACCCCTTGCAGAGCTGTGATCTTCGTGGAATCAGAGTGACTTGACCAGGCTCCGCAGGATCAATCATGTGGAGTGATCTGGTTGCTCCCCTCCCTTTCTCCTTTGAAGAGGCACCCCTCCTTCTACCCACCCGCCCCAGCTCTGTACCCATCTCCTGCCCACCAACTCCACAGAGGCCGCCACTGCCAAATGAACACACCCCAAATTGGAACATATGTCACTCCTGGAGCCCCGTTTGCCTGTCCGCTGCTACATGCCTATTTTCTAATTTCCAGCTGACATTTCCCTTAGTGAAATAAATGAATTTGCTCCGGCGGAGGCCCTGCTCGGATTAAGCTGCTGTCAGAGCCCCATGAGCCAAACAAATTGTTGCCCACAGCCCACCTTGCGGGATGCATTCTAATGGGGTCTGGTAGGGGAGGGGCCAGGGAAGAAGAGGAGGAGCCTAGGCTGGTTAGGAAACCGACTCAGTCCTGCCAGTGGGCAGGCGAAAACTGAGTGGGGACAGCATTGCTCAAGGATCCCGGATGCCAGAGGAGCCAGGGAACAGGGAAGAGAACAGAATATGACCTTCTGAGAGGAGAGATGGGAAAGCACAGGGCTCTGGGTAGACTTCTGGGGTCAGGTCCATGGGAGAATGGAGATGGGAGATGAGTCTTGGAAAGGTCCCAGAGAAAGGAGGGGAGGAGTCCCCACCCACCCAGAAGCTCCCCTGGGGAAAGGGCGGGCCAGAGCAGACTGGACTCACTGCTCAGCGATGATGTAATCCCCTGGCAGGGGTGTGCAGGGCACGCCAGCCACCTGCACATGGTGGGCGATCTCAGAGAAGTCCAGTCCCAGGTTCACACCGTGGATGGTCACTCGAGTCCCTCCTTCAGGTGGTCCAGACACGGTCAAAATCTGTGGGAGGGAAATAGGATTAGCAAACCTGTGGGATGGAGGCTTAGGGACTTTGATGGAAACCTGGAATTTGGGTAAAAAGAGAGCGTCTTCTCATCTTTTAACTTGTCTAGGATCATGGAACCACCTTATTTTGCACTCTTCCCTTGGGACTTTAGGTCATCGACTCATTCATTCATCCATTTGTTAAAAAGAAACCAGAAAGTACTGGACTTAAGGAAGAAAATCATTGTTTGAGATGTGTCTCTGATTCACTAGTTGCCTGATTGTCAGCAAGTCACAGAATCTCACTCTACATCAGTTCTTCTAGTTGTGATAATCATCTCTGCCAGCCTTGCCCTGGGAGCTCCAAGTAGCAAATAGAGGGTGTTCGGGAGCAATCTGTAAACCAGAGAAGGCTTTGTAATTGTGAGGTGATATTACTGCCATTCCTATGTGCTAGACCCTGTAGGGGATACAGTGATGAATACGCAGGAAATTCTCCCTCAAGGAACTTATGGTCAAGAGGAGGAGAGAAAGGAAGCCATCAATAATGCTGATGCTGGTTACTGAGTGACGAGGTGGATTCGGAGGGAAAGCTGGGAGAGCACAGAGGAGCCTGAGATGAGGCCGTGCTGCAGGGGGTGATCAAAGATGGAAAGTGTATTTGACATTGTTCTGGAAAAGGAAATCTTGTGATGCACGCTAGGAGCAAAAGGCAAGGATCATTTACTTACTCATTTCTTAATTCAGTCATCAAACGATGACTGTCTCATTTGGCTCCAACCCAACAGGGGAAGGAACTGCAGAATCAGGCTCTCGGAAGGTACAAACTTCTGTCTGGGAACAGATCAGGCTCAGGAAAAATGCAGCTCTCTGAGACCCCACAGATCCCAGGGAATAAGTGCACATTGTGTGGTTCACATTTGTCAGACGTAGGAGGAAATTAGACTAGAACTCAATCCTGAGCAGAAAGAATTTCAGCACTGGAAGGGAACTTAAGACACTTGTATAACTGCCCTGACTGGTGTGGCTCAGTTGGTCGGGTGTTGTTCTGCAAGGGAAGGGTCATCAGTTTAATTCCCAGTCAGGGCACATGCCTGGGTTGAGGGGCATGTATGAGGCAACCAATTGATGTTTTCTTTTTCTCCCTCTTTCTCCCTCCCTTCCTCTCTCTTTAAAAATAAATAAAATCTTTTAAAGAATTAAAAAAAAACTTGTATAACATATACACACAGTTGTAAGAAAGTCCAGCACTCTTTTCACTGCCATAAGAAAGGCAAGACAGAGAGGGAGGGAAGGGGATTGATTGGTCAAGGCCAGGAATCTACTAGACTCTCCCAGATGGGGTCTCTGGGCAGAGAGCTGCTGCAGCCTTGGTCCCCTCTGTCCTTGGGTCCCTCTGGGGAGTTTCTACATACCCCCCTTATGTGCTGGTGGAGTGTCCAGTGGGCAGAGGAGTCAGTGTGCCCCAGGGCACAGATGATAGGTGGGTATAGGTGAAAATGCTACTGAAGGCTCTGGAAACTCTTCCCATCTCCCACCTCCCCTAAACTCTCCCCTGCTTTCTTCCTGTGTGATATGAGCACCATGAGTTCTGCTACCAACTCAGTCACAAATCCCCAGGTGATCATGGACAGAGAAAGATGATGGTGGGGATGAGGAGGATGAGGGCAGACCTTCCTCAATGCCTGGCCAACTGCTGGGCTCTCAGTAATTTGGCTGCACAGCCAAACTGGAATCCAGACCTCCTGACCCCCCACCCTCTTCTCCAGCTTTACATGATGCAGACTCTTTCCTTCCTTGCCAGAGCAGGCCCTGAACACTCCCATCCCGGGACTGATTTCACCCACGTCACCTGGTCTATGGCTCTGACTTCCTTTCTAGGAATAAAAATATCCCACCTTATGAATAAATCAACAAGATTCATGAAATGAGTCAACAGAAAGAGTTGCGGGGCTCGCAGGCACCTTTGTGTGTTGGTGTGAGTGTGGAGGGCAGGCAGGACAATTTGGAGATAAAGGAGCTGGCACGAGAAACCATAGCCCACAGCTTTTCTGTCCCTGGGGATTCTAACAATAAAGTGCTTGATCTTGGCTCTTCCTCTCTCCCCTGGCACAGTTTCCTCAGGTAGGGCCTCCTGAACTCTGCAAGATGGACCCTTGTTAATGAGGAACAGGGAAAGGGCTGCTTCCACGCCTCTGCATGAGATCGTCCATGGGAAAGAATTTGCTTTGAGCCAACTGGAGGTTCTCCTTTGATCCACTTGGAATGAACTCAGCTGGTCCTTCTCCTCCTCCCCTAGCCACCTGGATATCAGGAACCCACCTACCAAAAGGGACTGACAAAACTGTAGTGATTGGTATACTCTTCTTCCTCCAGTTTTTATTCTTAAAAATACATTCTTTTGCTCACTGCAGTTAATTACAACCTTTCAGAAAACCTGTGAAATGAAATCTTTCTGGAAAGCCTAAAAATATTTCTGTCTTGCAGGTAGCATGTAGGAATTGTATTGTGAATGTGCAGTGGTGTTGGCAGGTTCCATGGGACAGCTTCTTTCTGCTGATAAGTCAGTGTAGTATCCCCTTCCTGTGTTTAAGGTTCAGGGTCAGAGGCTTGGTTGTAGTACTGAGGCACTCAGAAGCATAAGCCAGATAATACTGTGTAGAAAAGGAAGACTTTAAAAAAATTAGGCAGTGTTGTGATCTTGGGGTGTAGAAACACCAGCTTAATCCCTTTTAACCCAGCCACCAGCTGTTGGAATGCGAGCTTGTAGAACCAGAATCCTTCTGAGTCATTGGAAAGCACCTGGGGGACGCTGGGTCCATGTGGGTCTTCTTTCCCACCCTATGTGCTATGCTGCCAGCACCTGGGGTAAGAGGAGTTTGGGGGTCAAGGCACTCAGCAGCCATCATGCCCTGGGCTTACATCTTCCTTGCTTAAAACTGATGTGTGAAAGTCTGGATTTCCAAAACATAGATGGGGTGGTGAGCATTTAATTTGTAAGAGAATTCCCAATGCCTCCATTACTGATGACTCCCAAATCTATATTTTTGGCTCCAACCTCTCTCTTGAGTCCCATATCCATATATCCAATTGCTACTGGACATCTCCACTTTCACATGTATGTCCCTCAGGCACCTCAAATTTTACCAGGTCTAAAAATGAACTCTTCATTTTTCCACCTCTCACCTGATTATCTCCCAGATTCTCTTTCAAGGTTAACAGGATCACTGCACACTGAGCCAGGAATCTTGCGAGCATTTTCAACTGTTTCCCTTCCCTCACCTACCCTGTTCAATGAATATGGTCACCAGGCACGACCAGTTCTTCCTCCCAGGTGTCTGAATCTCTGCTCTGCTCTGTGTTCCAGATAAGCAGGGCTCCACCACCTCTCACCCACACCAACAGCCAGAACCCCATGTTCCTCCCTTAGATCCGACTTTCTCAGACTGCCAGGGTAACCTTCGTGAACACATACTTGATCAGGTTACTAGTTGTTTGCTCTAAAAGTCTTTAATGGTTCTAAGCACTGTCAAGGCACTTGTCTGTCAGGCACTTGTCTTGTCTTTCAGTTTCTGATCTTTGTGACTTCTTCAGCCACATCTGCCATCCTGGACCATGTCCTCCAGGTTTCCCCAGATACCAGCAGTTCTTGTACACATGTGCACTTTAAAATCTCTGGGCCTTTGCACGTGCCACTGCTCTCCCCCAGCTTACAAATCAGAGAGAGTCAAGGTCACATCCCCTGCCACATGACAGCTTCCTGGTGAGAATGAGCACAAGGGCCTTGAAGTCCGGGTGGTGGCCTGGGGTGGTAAAACCCATGCATCCTGCTGTCCTCATTCCTCCCCAGGACTGGGCGCTGGGGAGAGGCTACAGACAGGAGATGCAATGAGAAAGGAACTCTTCTTCAGTGAGGGTGTTCAGCAGGATCCCATCAGGGTACCAGCGCAGACCAGGCAGCTGTGGGTCCCAAGCCCACTCTGGAGACTGAGCCCAAGGACCACTGCTAAAAGCAGCACTGGATTGTAGGGCCCCAGTATAGCACTCACAAAACTTAGTTCTCTCGGGAGCCAAATCTGGCCATTCCACCTGGGTCTATAAAGAGGAAGGTTGGTGGGGTTCCAGCCACAGCTTGCAGAACTCCAAGGAAGGCGTTCTGCCTTGTAGATCTGAAAGGTGTTGCGGGGCTACAGTGGAAAGGTGAGAGGACAGCATGGACTCACATAGATTCCCTCATTGATAGGAAAAAGGTATGACTGGATGGTAGCCAGATCCATACGTTTTAGCTTCTTCCATTTTCAGGGGGCCCTTGGGCTGCTGACTACACTGGGGTAGAGAAGAAAGACCATCCAGTGCTCAGGCAGTGTCTGTGGTGGGAAGAGAGTAGGCTCTGGCACCAGATAGACTTGAATTTGAATTCCAGCTCTGATACTTACGGGCTACAGGACCTTCAATCTCAGTGTCCTTATCAGAAAACGGGTAATGATGCTTGCCTCATAGGGGTGTTGTGAAGGTTAAGTGAGACAAGATTTTGAAAGTCCCTAATGTGATGGTGGTTTAGAGAGCAGGCCCCGAAAACTGGCAGCTTCCTTCATTGTGTTCCCCCTGCACCTGTGCCTTCCTAGATCATACAAACCCAGGATGGTGGTGTTGGTTGGGAGCTTAGAGAGCTTGGGGATCTTCCTAGGGATCTGGAAGGAGGACGCATGGACCAGGAACACTTAACTTTGGTGCTAGGGTGACCCGGGTAGAAAGAGGTGCTCATGGGTTGACTGGAGAAAGCCTGGGAGGTGTCCTGTGGCCTGAGCCTAGGCAGGGAGTGGCCGTGCTGCTGAGGGCAAGGCCTTGGCTCTGGTGGAGTCTGGGTCCGTCACGGAAACGTATTCCGAGCCCAATCCCTTTCTCTGGCTCTATCTCAAATGGTCTACATCCTTTCCTCCCTCCCTTCTTACCACTTTTTTTTCCCTGGGCTATTAGCCATTCTGGGGTAGGCACAGCACTTCATAACAAACTCATTGAATTCTTTCAAGAAAATAATTTCGAATGAGACACCCACACAAACAAATGGTTTGATAGTTTGGGCTGAATGTGTGTGTGTGTGTATGTGTGTGTAGTGGGGGTGTGGAGAGAGGGAGGAGGAAGATGAAAACCTGTAAAATCAACTGCTGAGATCTTTAGATATTGACTAATTTCAGCCCCAGGCCTTGTAACGAATATTATAATGTGGACTAGAAATCTATTTAAATTCTCTGTGGCCCTCAGGAGAGAGAGCCAGAAGGGATAAGGGAGAGAAGCTCCCCAAAGCAGCCGCTGTTGCTGAGTTGGGGTGAAGGGTGTACTGAGGGTCTCCCGAGGTTCTGTGTTGGCTCCTGCTGGCGCCCCTCCCCCACCCACCTGCCTGAGCTCTGGTTCCGCTCTCTTGTTTATGACATGTGCTCCCAGGCAGAGCGAAGGGCCCCCGTGGCTAGATGGCCTAAAGTCCCTGTGCACTTGACATGCCCACAAAGCATGTCCACTGACAAATGCCTACCCCTCTTGCAAGGCTCTGCTTCAAGAGTCTCCGTAGAGAAGCTTTCTCTGACTCCCCCCGGGGTAGGTTTAGCAGCACCTCCTACACTCCCACTGCCCTTTGTGAATGTCTCCAGTACAGCAAAGCCCACATGGGATTGTAACTGTTTCTTCCTCATTGAGTCAATAGCTACCTTGGGACAGGGTCTCTCCCGCTTTTGCTTAGCAGTCTAACTTAGCACACTGCCTGGATACATACTGCCAGCTTTTTGTTACTGGGAAATGCTGGTCTCAACCAGATTCCAGTACAAACTCTGTTCTTTCACGACCACTAGAAGCACAGAGGTGCTGACATGTTGCTAGGGAGGGATGCTGTCTTTTAACAACAGAATCATCAAGAAGCTCTTCCTGCAATCTCCCTTACTTTCATTTAAGCCAATTTCTGCTGTGATTCCTCATCGAACAGAGGACTAATAGCTGCCTCTTCATCAAACATCTTTCAGACACTGAAGATGGCAATCGTGTCACCCCTGGCCTTCACTTCTGCGGTTCCATTAGCCTTCTGTGGAAAGATCTTGCTTTCTAAACCCTTTGATCATTTCAGAGGCTGTTCTTTGGACCTCGGGTTTCCATGCATCTTCTGAGAGTGTAACGACCCTGGGTCGGCTTGCGACTTGAGCACAGCCTGCGCCGAGTGCAGCGGGAGGGCCTGCGCACAAGACTGCCCTGCCCTCGTCACTCGGGCATTAACGGGGCATTAACGGGGCTGGCCCTGTGCAAATCCTGGAGGGTGACCCAGTGCCATCCTTCCCCAGTTCTTTCCTTCATCTCTGGGGTTCCTTCTTGCATTTTAGGCACCTCTCACCCTGCTATTCTCTTCTCCCTAAAGAAACCTTTACCCTCACCTTAATGGGGCATTAAGTTCTGTTATTACCTTGCCTTAAGAGTATTGACTTTTTAACTGGTTGTAGAATAAACGGTTTGTCTATTTGCAGAATTTGGAAGGAAAGTGTGGGAAACAACATCAGGGCAGAAGGTGCAGTTCAGCAGGCCTAAACCCTGTCTGAGTGGCAGTCACTGACCATGACTGGGTATAAAGGAGGCTAGTCTGAGTCCTGGCCAAGTACTTCTTTATCTGTTCATCTTAGGCCAGGATGAGCAGGCCAGAAGGATGTGTGGTGAGGCAGCCTGTGCTGACGGTAGGACACTAACTCGGAGAGTCCCGTGTCCTGCTGGGTCCTCTCAAAGCCTCCCAGAACTTCTGGTTCAGAGAGCCACTTCCTCACCGACCCGTACCCACCTGACTGCCACACAGCCCGACCAAGCCCGACCCAGTGCCCAAGCACCCAGCCAAATCTGTATTCCTGCCAGACTGTGTCATGTCTGTTTCCCACTGTGGGTGCCATGACCTGGAAAACAGCCGCCGTGATGCAGCACTCGTCCTGATTCTTGCAGCCACTAATTGAGCAGTTTGGAGGGAACTGTGCCACAAAGCCGCCAAAGGGCGAGAGCAGATGCAGCCAATTAATTACAGCTGGAGAGCTCTGATGGGCTTCACCAAGGAGCAAAGTGGGAGGGCTGAAAGCCCAGGGGCCCACAACCTAGGGAGCACGGGCGGGCCATCTCTGGGACTTGGGGAGCCTTGTAGGAGCAGAGTTGGGGCCTCCTACAGGGTCAGGGCTTAAAGGGTCAGAGGAGGACCCCTTGTTGGTGGGTGCCTCACAGAGCCCAGCTCCCATCCTGGAGCCTTTTTCTGGTTGTATCTCCTGATAGACACTTTGAGAGAAAAGACAGAAACCCACCATAGGCTCCAGGTTATTAAAGATTCTGATAATGATGACGACTGCTTTTTCACTTCAGTACTTACCATGAATTGTGCCAAAAGCTTTACATATTTTATCCTGCTAAGCTCAAAACAAGCTACGAGGGAGCTGCTATTATTATTGCCATTGTATGGATGGGGAATAGGGTCCCAGAGAGGTTAAGTACTTGCTCAAGGTTGCACAGTGAGTGGCAGAGGCTAGCTATGTCTATCTAACCTGTGCTTTCGGCCTCCACACCACACTGCCTGGGCTGGCCATCCTCCCACCTGGGAGAGACCCTCAGGTCATCAACAGTGAGAACTCAAGCTGCTGCTTGGTGTTCCCTCTGCTCAGGCTCCCCAGCCCCTCTCCCTCAGCTAAGCGCATACTTACTGCTTTCTAAGAAACTCTGTAGTTGGCTTTGCTGGGCACCACCATCTCTCCAAACTTCTTAGCTCTCCTCCACCCTCCTCTCTACCTCTGTCCCTGTGAATGTCCACACTCCCTCATTGGCCTTGCCCCTTTGTCACCTCTCCTTGTGCATGTCCAGTCTCCCCCCAAAATGCTGGGAGTAGGGACCGTTGGCTTTCTCCCCATCTCTGCAGCAGGCTGATGCCAGAGGACAGCACCTGTGGGTTGAGAGGTCCATTTGCTTAAGTGAGCCCAGGACAGAGACTAAGGATGATCTACTGGGCAAACGTGGGGCTCTAGAATCAAGTAGCTGAGGGTTAACTCCTAGTTCTGAAACTTACTAGCTCTCCTCCCCGACAGGAGTCCTTGCTGGCTCTGTCTTAGCTGATAGTACATTCAAAACCTAATTGTTATCTCAGCAGAGTAACTCCATTATTCATCTTGACACCATCCCCCGTTAGCTGTTTGCTGCAGTGATGTTATATTAATGAGGCCTGCAAATAAATGAACGGAGATCAGAGTGCTGACTTGTTTCTCAGGAAAGCCGGCTGACTTATTTTTTATTTGTTTGGAACTTTGCAGCGAGTCACTCTGGCCCTGGGCAGGCGGCTTTTGGCCTTTCCTGCAGGGATTTGCGGCAGCCTTCCAGATAAATACTTGTATGTGTCCGGCACCCCAAACAGTTTCACAAATGCATTTGCATCTGAGGGAATCCATGGGGAAAAGATCTACTTTAAATTAGTCGGGCAAGAAGGAAGCAGGAGGAAGCAAGAGCGATGGATCATCTCAAATGACTACAGTAGCAACAATGATTTAGGCTTGCTTTTGGAGGGCGGTGTACACGGTTTTCTACAAGGGTTTTCTTTCCAAATCACATGTACGTAAGATGTTAAAGAGAATTACATTCCCTAAGCAGGGACTAGTGAGGTGTTGGAGAAGTTACTGAAGTTGAAAAATTTATAAAGTAAAAGCTACAGGATGGTCAATGGAGAGACAACTGCAAAACCAGTACGTACGTGGCCTGGCATGAGTACGCCCTTACTGGGCAACGCCGAAGGTGACTCGAAACACACAGGGGCATTTTTTGGGACCCAAATGGTGGTAGGTTCCGGGCCACTCACTGAGGACCCCAGAACTGGGGACTCACCCCTTGCAGTTCCGGCCTGCTTCACATTATTTCGCCCTGATTTCTGTTCTCAGTTGCAGCGTGAACCACCTGAGCCCCATCCTCTGGGCTCTCCCATCGGGCTGAGATACTGGAGAAGTCAGAGACACCAGCCCAGGGAATTTCCAGCTTTCACCTGAGCCATCATCTCATTGATAAAGACAACCAGAAAACAACCAAATGGATTCTGGTGGCTTTAAGAAACGCGTGATTAAAGTTGCATCTGCCCTACACTGGCAAGAAGTGATATCCCTGAGCTTAAACACACCCCAAAATGCTCTTCCTGTTTTTTCTCCCCACTCATAGAAGTATGTGTGGACCTAGTTATGCTTAGGAAGACAGGTGAAGTTTATTTTAAGGCTAAGTACAAATGGTAGCCAATGAGCCTAGTTTGGCATTTCCTGGGATCTTCCAAGAGGAATCCGATCCTGGGCCCAGGTGTTTCTGATATACCTGGCGTGGGGTGAGGTATATAGCTAGGGACTATCCCTCCATTCCTCCCACCAAGAGAGGTCACATGGCATGGTGGGAGAGTCTGCCTTGTGGAGTCAGAGGCCTGGTCTTGAGTTTGGTCTGCCACTAATCAATGTGTGACTTCAGCAAATTGTTTACTTCCCTAAGCACTGTTTTCCCAACTCTTAAATAAAGATAATTACAGCCGTGTTGGCCAAATTCTTAGGAGGAGTAGGTATGCAAAGTACACAGTTCCTGGCACACAGTGGAGTATCGTTAAAGAAAAGCTTTATTACTAAGAATCCCAGAACTAGGGAGAGGCTCCTCTGTTCATGTCCCTGGCCTGACGCCTGTGTCCTTGTTAGGTATGGAGATGCAGGACCCTGCTGCAGTCCTCTTTCCAAACCGGAGACAACTACAAAGGGTATAGATTAGAAGTTTCCGTCTCAGGTCCCTTGGAGGAAGCAGAGTGGCTGCAAGGCAAGCAGTTTCCAGCCTCTTCCAGTGACCAAAGTGCAGAGATAGGTTGTGCTTCCACAGAAAGAGGCTGTATTGTCCCGCCTCCTCACCCAGGACTAATTTATCCACCTGAGAACTTCCAGGCTTAGCGCAGTGCGTGGCAGACAGCAATCACTCACGAAATGAACACTTAATGAGTGAATTAATTTCCTTTAGAACTGTGGCATCTCCTCTTCTTTCTCAGAATGCTCTGTCCTGAGTTGAACTTTATCCCCTCCAAATTCACAAGTGGAAGCCCTAGCCCCTATTACCGCAGAATGGGATCTTATTTGGAGATAGGGATTTTACAGAGGTCACCAAGTTAAAATGATGTCTTTAGTGTTGGCCCTAATCCAACATGACTGGGATTCTTATTTTTCAAAAAACTGGAGACACACAGATAAGGAGAACACCACATGGACATGAAGGCAGAGACTGGGGTGGCACCTCTATAAATGAAGGCATGCCAAAGACTGCCACAGCCCCCAGAAGTTAGGAGAGAGGCATGGAACGGATTCTCCTCACAGCCCTTGGAAGAAATCAGCCCCGCCAACACCTTGATCTTGGACTTCTAGCCTCCAGAGCCGTGAGAAAATCAATTTCTGTTGTTTAAGCCACCCAGTCTGTGGTGTTTTGTAACTGCAGCCCTAGCAAACTCATACACTCACTTTGAGGTGAGACCTCTGTCACATGAGCCCTGAAGCCCCTTGATCCTTCCTAAATTTCTTTTCCTAAGAATATATTGAGTATCCTTTCCTTTCTGCTGGCTGCCACCCACTCACAGCTTCTTGGAAAACGTGTTCTCTGAGCCTTCCTTCCTAGTGGGTGGCTCATCACATCCTCGTCTCCGAGGTCCCAGCAGGGCCTCAAAGCACACACTGGGAAGAACCGAAACGTGACAGGCCAGGCATCTCACAGGCTTTCCAATGCTCCACATGTCTCTTGTTCCTGGGGTTGAGCAGGTGACATTGTGCACAGACATCCAGGATGACAGCTGGAGTGGGAGCAGCCTGGGATGCCTCCCACAGGGGACAGCATCATTATCACAACAGGGGCTGGTTGAGAAGTGGCAGACGGTGAGTCCTGAAGGGGACCTAACCTGAAGTTTACGCAAACTGGGAAATTCAATGAGCTGTAAGACTTGTCCTACATGAAGCTGCCATAAAAGATGGGTCTCTAGGGGTGGGCTTGGTTGTCATGGAGACAGCCAGGTAAGGAGGGGTTAAGGAAGAACACAGCTGTTCATCTAACTAAGCTCGAGCCCACACCTTTTCCTAAAGTAGAACTAGTTCGTTTGAGGGCATCTCATGGATTTTCCTGCCTGTGGGCAGGACAGCACCCATTCCAGCTCCATTTGCTTTCAGCCTCAGAAATTCCACTGCCCCCAGCAACCTTTGTGGCCGTCATAGAATCTTCCCCTTTTCACCCCTCGAGAAAGATTTTTGTAGGGAATGGCTTCTGTTTGCATGCGGGCTTGCACCGAGGGAGTACACGTACAGGCCAGAGACGAGGGGGAGGAAAAAGGGCATGGATCTCACTGAGTTACAATTATGAAGAGAAAGACCTGTGCTAATGTCAAGGGATTAGCCAAGAAAGCTGAGGTAAAGGAAATAAGTTGATTCTTTTTTAAAAATTACTTTTATCAAATTATACATTTTGGGCAAAAAAAAAAATGCCATAGAAATGAGGTTGTGTTCTTCTTAGCACATCCTATTGAGAGGCACATGAGGTTGATTTTTCCCATTCCTGCTGATACTATCTTTGATCATTTGGTTAAGGTAGTGTCTGCCAGTTTTTTCACTAAGAAGTTACTATTCTTGTTGTAATTATTAAGTACCTTGTGGGGAGATAGCTTGAGATTATGTAAATACCTATTTCTCATCATACTTTCATCCACTAATTTTAGCATTCATTGGCTATTCTTGCCTCAAACAATTATCACTGTGAATTTTGCCAAATGATGATTCTCTATTTCCATAATTTCTTCTACATTTATGAGCTGAAATTCTAGTATAAATAAGAGGTTTCTCTCTTCCCCATGAATTGTATTTTTATTTATATCATAAAGACCATACATTCTTATTTTATTCTATTGCTTATTGTCCATTAGTTATTATTATTTATTTTCTCACTAAAATCACCCCAGATTTGACCATTGGGGGCAATTCCAGTTGGCTCCTATGCCCTTTGGACATGTACCCCACATTTGTTTTTTAGAACTCATTGCCAAAAACATATAACCCGAATTTAATTGTGAAGAAACATCAGGCAAATTCTAATTGAGGGACAACTACAAGATAATTGGCCTGTACTCTTCTCCAGTATCAAGGTCATGAAACACAAAGAAAGATTAGAGTACAAAGAGGACATGATAATGAATGTCACATGTGACCCTGGATTGGCTCCTGGGCCAGAAAAAGGACATCAGTGGGACAATTGGCAAAACGTGAACAAAGCATGTATATTAGATGGCATTATTGTATCAATGCTAACATCCTGATTTTGGTAATTATACTGTGGTTATGTAAGATGTTAATTTTAGAGAATCTGGGTGAAGGGTATATGAAAGTTCTTTGTACTATTTTTGTACCTTTTATTAAGTCTGAAATTATTTCAAAAATTAAAAGTTAAAAAATTGAAAATGACTTTACAGGGAGAAGAGGATACGTTGGGAGTAGGACATGCAAAAGAAACATTCCTGATGAAACATTCCAGGCTGGCGTCCTCCCTCTTACATACCCTGTCCAGAATGATGTGCCCGGAGTGGCTTGGGACACACCATGGATTTGTCTATCCAAAAAGATGCACCTTCATTTCCCCACGGCCTCTGCTTGAAAACACCAACAGGAGCCCCCACTGCTTGGGGCTTCAGGTTCCTGCTGCTGTATTCACTGGGAAAATCAATTACAGCCTAATTACCTCAGGGGGTTAATTAGCATTGTGTAGCTGGGTGTCCTCCCTGAACAAAGCAGTCTGTCAGTCCCCGGTCAGTGAGCAGGGGCAACAGAGGCAGAGGTTCCCAGGGAGAAGCCTGCCTTTGGGCTGGGAGTGGGCTCCTGCCAGTTGGGAAGTAGACAGATGGGGCTGGGGCAGCAGCCAGGGTTGGCATAGGTGGGAGGAAGCGAGTCCCCGGTCTAATTTAAGAGCTGATGACGCAGGCACAGAGACCTAGAGACCACAACTGCATCAACCAGAAGTGCAGATCAGAGCGAGTTATCAAGCCAACGGCTGCTGGAAATCATGACAATCGGGGCAAAGGCACGGAGCACTGAGCAGCAGGGAGCCAGCTGTCTGGGGGCAGAGGCAGGGGCAGACCCTGCAAGCACTCTTTCTCAGCGAGGCACACACACATGGGAAAGTCAGTAGCCCCCAGTCGAAATGGGACTGGAGAAGCCCAGTCTTTGACAGGTAGAGGCTATGCTCCCATCACACCTTCCTACTTGGACGCACGAGGGCCTAGAGGCAGAAGTCACTGTCCGACGGCACTATGCTTCCCCTGGGATATGTTGCCATGTGGCTGGACGAGTGTCTGTGCTCTATACCAGCTAAGAAGGTTGGATATAAAGTACAAGGAAGCACCATATCTTGTTTTATGTTACTTGAGCAAAAATACTAAAGGTTTAAAAATGGTTTTATAATTACATAAATCTAAGCTAAAATTCTGGCTCTGCCACTTAATAGCTGTGTGAACTTGGGCAACTCACTCCATTCCTCTGAGCCTCATTTATTCATCTGTAAAACAGAGGTGAGAATATTTACTTCCCATGGTGGCTGTGAGGATTAAATGTGACAGTGACAACAAAGCCCACTAAATAAATACGTGCTTCCTCTTCAAATAACCATCTGTAGGTTAACACATTCATTTGATCTTGAGGGTTTTCTTTTCACTGATGCGAATCTTGGATATGATCATAAGGATGCTTCAGAAGCTTCCCAATATCCACTGACACAGGTGAGAGCCACAGTTGCTTTCTTTGGGCGAGGAGTGAAAACGAGGCAGGGAAAGTGACAGAGCTTCTGCTCACAAAAGAGGCGGAACGCAGCCCTGCCTGCTTCCTTCAACACACAGACCACAGTGGTACTTGCCCAGGCCTTTATTCCTAGTCACCCGAAGGAACGTGCAATTAGTTTCATAGCACAAGTGACAGTCAGTGAATTGGGAGTACTGAAGAGTGATAAGTACATAATGCCAGCAAAGTTAAATACAACCATTCCTCTCCCAGGCCATTCAAAACCCCAGCAGCTGCATTTTCATTCACAACATGTATTCATTTTCCTCTGCAATTTGCTATTCAGGAAACATCATTTTTCTCCAGGACAATTAATTATCTATTTCTTTCCATTAAAATGCACAAACAAATTGGGACAGAGAGTAAACCCTGGGAAATGGCACTGCGGCTAATGTAGTGCCCGCCTTTACTTTCTTCTGTTTTCAACTTTGCAACTCTGAGCTAATTTGGCTCCTGAAATCACATTTCTGCTGAGAAAAGTAAAATCTGCTTTCTGAAACGTTCACCCACCATGCAGCCAATTTCGCATTCCCCACCCTGGCCAGCTGGCCTGGCAGGGAGGCTGGGCTGGCTCTGCCTCCCTTGTTGCATGTACGCACATTCTTGCACAGGCACAAGGACACACTTCCATACACTTGTCACTTACACCTGGACACGGGCCATCAAGACACCCACAAGAGGCTTTATACGTCTCCACATTTATCACACCCTAGCCCAAGAATTCTTCCGCCAAGGCTCAAGTTGCCCTCCTTACCCATTGCCTCAGGGTAGGCTCCGGGTCCTGCTCTGGAACTCGGGGGACTCACCTCGGTGATCTGAGGGTTGGAGCACTTCACATTGTGGCTGGACCAGTCAAGCCAGGGGCTGGAAGGGCTGGTGCAGTGCTGGTGGAGGGTGCACCTGCGCTCGCCGCTGCACCAACCACACTCAAACTTCCTGTCGGCCTTCAGGCACAGGCCGCAGCTCTCCCGCTGGGCCGCACACTTGTAGAGGTGGACTGCAAAGACAGGGGGACAGTCACAGATGGGGCTGGAGAGGACCTCCTACAACTTACCCTCTTCTGGCAGGTGTGACAGAAACTGTCCCCGATCATAGATAATACCAATAATCATCATTGTCATTGCAAGAATAATTGATGAAAAAGTAATAATAAGTGGAGCATCTTAGCAATCATTTAAAGGCAATACAGAAAATATTATTATTTAAAAGTATGGCTCCAGATTGAATCAGATCAAGGCTTTAACTGGGGTGTCACCACTTCCTAGCTATGTGACAAAGAATTTGACCTCCTGGAACATTGTTTACTTAATCTATAACATGGGATAATCATTGTTTTCTGTGAGGTTTGAATGGGATGTTATATATTGAGTGCTTAGCACAGTGCCTGTAACATATTTGATGTTCTGCACATGCTTTTTATTTTTTCTTTGACTGCAAACTATATTCTTATGCTGCTGCCTCTCTGACTCCTACGTGTGGCCCTCATCCTAGGAGTAAGGACTAACTTCCCCATTTCACATAAAAATGAAACTCAGAGACATGTGATGACTCTTGGAGCTTACTAAACTTAGTGCCTGAAGTTCTGCTTGGCTGTGTTGCTAGACTGTCAGTCCTGAGCAGAGGGGCACCTGGCCTGGTACAATGGGAAGTGGTGGATCACGGCTGGGAGAGGAGTCAGCGTGGGCTTCAAAAAAGGCCAGGTGCCTGGCTAAGTGGAGGCTAAGCTGACAAGGAACAAGGGTTGACACACAGAGGACAAAGTGGCCACTTAACAGGTCACTTCTGGAGTCTGCAAATTCATTGTCTTTGCACTTATCATTTCCTGACGTAGAAGCCCTCAACAGGCCAGTTGGCAGAACTCTATTTTGTGAGTCTGGGACTTAGTTTTTGCCTGCTGGTATTTTGAACTCAGAATTCCAAGTAGAATTCTGCAGAAGTAGAATACTCAGCAAGTCATTTTCAACTCCTCTGTCAAGCAGAAATCAGCTTTGAGGACTAGGTGGTGTGTCTCCATCAGGTACATGCCCTAGGGGAAGCATTTTTTTTTTATTCTTTTGTAGGTCCCCATCCTTTTCCTCTGCTCTGCCAGAATCCTCTGTCCCAGCTGTAGGGACTAGACTTAAAAACACCCTCCTTCATATGGCTTCTTATGGTAGAGGGCAGGAGATGGGGGTCTTACGATGACTAAGTACACACTGCACGTTTGTTATGATGCACAAATGGTCTATATCCAGTATCTCATTTGATCCTCATGCTGACCCTGAGAGGAGGGCATCCCTTCCCTCCTTTCACAGATGAGGGTGTAGGGAGGAGCAGTAATTAGTCTGAGTGCACATAGCTGCAAGTGAAGGAGACAGGACATGAACCCCAGTGCGTTAGATTCTGGAACCCAAGTCCTCAGCATGATGGCCGTCTCCACACAGCACAGTGTGCAGCCTCCAGGATCACTCGGGCCCTGGGAGGGAGATGGATGTGAAGACGGCACTGCTAGCACACTCCAGAGCTGCTGAAAAGTGCCACAAAGGAGGGTTCTGATGCAACAGCTTGGATGTGACTGCTTTTCTCTAAGCTCCAGGTGCAAAGGCAACCTCTGGTGAACTGAGCCTGGATCCTCAGCAGGGCAAATGTCTATTCTTAGTGCTGAAAAAATTTGTCCTGGGTATGAGGAGAAAGAGAAAAATACACCCTCCCTGTTTTAGTTTCCCTCTCCCAGCCTAAGTAGCATGGCTTTTCATGGTGGCATCTGGAACAGGGAGTTGTAGCCGCCCAGACACTGAAGCACTTGCAGGCCCCACTGTGGCCTTGGTCTCCCTCTCTGTCACCCCCAGGTGACCCTTAGGATGAGGGAGAGGCTTGTGGCAGCCCTAACTATTTGAACTGTGGTGAGGCATGTGGCTCACGGTGTGGGGGCAGGTTCTGCGGGGAGAAGGCTGCACATCCTACAGCCGCCTGAGTCCCTGGGAGGGCAGGGATGTGGCTCAGCATGTGAGCTCTGCAATTAGATGGTCTTCATTCAAATCCTGGCTTGTACTATCTGACTCTTGGTCTGTTTCTTTTCGTTCCCCCCGCCCCCCCGAGCTTTACTGAGGTATGATTGACAAATAAAATTGTACTATATTTAAATCATGATGATTTGATATATAGGTATGCATAATGAAAGGATTCCTCCCATCTAGTTAATTAACACACACATCCTTCACCATATAGTGAAAACACTGAAGTTCTACTCTGTTTTCAAATTTGAATTATGCCATACAGTGTTATCAACTAACGTCACCACAGTTTACATCAGATCTTTAGACCTTATTCATCTTATAGCTGAAAGTTTGTACCTTTTACGGACCTCTTCCTTGTTCCCCCACCCCCAGCCCTGGCAACCACTTTCCTACTCTCTGTTCCTATGAGTTTGACTTTTTAAAAAGATTCCACATGTAAGTGATAATCATGCAGTAAATTCCTTAAATATATGAAACAATTCATTAATTTGCATATTTGCATATTTTCACAGGGGCCATGCTAAACTCTGCATCGTTTCAGTCTTGTATAGGTGCTGCCAAAGTGAGCACTCTTGGTTCATTTCTTAATTTCATTGGGTTTAGGTTTTTTAATCTGTAAAATGAGAATAATATTAGTGCATACCTATCAGGGTTGTTACGATGATTATGAAAAATAATCTGAGATCAGTGAGCGCTCATCAAATTGGAGGTACTTGTGTCATTCTTGAGAGCATGATGGAATGTTGGTATTTGCTGCATTGAGGGTGGTGCCTACCTGGCACGTAGGAGGAGCTGCACGTGTGTTTGTGGGGCAGTGAATATGGGTGGCCCCCAGTGAGCACCGCCCTGCGTCAGCCTAGCTCCTTCCTGAACTTCCTGGCACCAGCTGTGCACTTGAGTCCCCATTATGGTCTCTCCCACCCACCCCAGAACTAGGGGAGCAGCCTTAAAAACCTTCTTTGTGCAAGGATGGGGCCAAAGACAGAACCAGAACTTGACTGGAAACAATATCTCCATTTCCAGGGAAACTGGCAGGACATCCCGCCTGCTGCTCTCCTAGGTCAGGTTCCATAGACACTTCAAAGTCTCCGGGAGCCTAAGAAAAACACGATGAGCCGGCAGCCACAGCGGATGCTCTGGTTGTAATAAAACAAGGTTCCCAACAGGACTCCTTTGATGGCTCCAAATGTTGGTTTCGGATCCTCTGAAGAGTTCCGCTGACAGAGGGAGTGTATTATTCGTGGCATAGTGGCGAGCAGGCTCTAATCCTGCCAGCCCCGTCTTTCCTAGGGTCACAGACAGATCAAAACTCTACCTGGAAGTAGACGCTTACCTTTCAGGTCCTGAGGGTTGTCAATGATGAAATTGCCATTCCACACCACGGCAAAGTCCACGGCCAGGTTGCTGATATCCATCCCATCGTACTGGTACTGTGGAGAGAGGGCAGAGGCACTGGCTGGTGAGGTTCTCTATCGCAGTGGGTCAGGGATGTTGCGGGTTTCTCAGGGAACCGGGGGGTATAGCTGGAAAGAAACCAGTGACTCTGATTTCTTATGGGCTGAGAAAGCAGCAGAGGGACAATCAGAGGAACCCTACTATGCAGCTCAACTATCCCTGTGGCCCATTGTCCTGACTCCCAGTCCCTAACACCCTTAGCTAGGATCCAGCCCAAACCCCTTAGCTTGGCATTTAGTGCCTTCCAGATCCAAACTTACTTCTCCAACTTTCTCTTCCACTGCTCTCCCACAGAAATCTCTGAATCCACTTGACTGTAAACATACCTGCTGAAGCACCTCTGTGTGCCTCTCACAAGGAGTGCCTCCCTCTTCCTATGGCATCAGTTCTTCAACCCATCATGATCTTCCTAGTTTAGCTCCGATTCACCTTCACCAGGTGTTTTCTCTGACATCCCTGCTAGTGCTCCCCCAAGCTCTCGGTCCCCTGATGTTGCCAATCTCCGTCTTTAACCTCGCACTTCCCAGGAGCTGCTTTCCACTGTTTCATGGGCAAGTCCATTCTCTCCAGAAGTTCTATGTACTGCTCAGTAAACGCCACAGAGCCTTGAGCAGAGCACATGCATAACTAACGGTTGGCTGGGCGCTGCAGTGGCCCTTTATTTCTACACGTGAGCTTTACTTTGGTCAATAGTCCACTAGGAAAAGTGCCCAGAGCCTCGTGGGCAGAGATCTGATCAGCTCTAACATGAAAGGCCTCAAGCTGTGGCCAAGAGTTGGCTCTCTCTCCTGTGCTGATCCCACAGGGGACGTTTAAGCCCTTCACACACTTCAGAAACAGTCCCTCTCAATGGCCCAGGCCCTGTCTCTGTGAAGGGGGGACCTCTGGGAATCCCTACTGTGGGGAATGCCCCAGCCCTGGCCACTTAGCTCTCAGGGCATGTCCCTGTCAGCCTTCTGGCCCAAGCCCTTCCTGCTGCCTTCTTCCCTTTGTTGTGTTCCATTCCTTTCTCCTCCCACCTTCCCCTAGTGCTTGGCGGCCTTCCACCCATTACAAATTCTATCACCCGCCTGTGACCCGGCAATCTGACAGCTCCCTGATAAGAGGCCCAGATTCTCTTTATCTCTCCCAGGTGAATTAGCTTCCTTCAACACCTTTGTCATGTCACCCCCCCATCTCTAGCTGAACCTCCACCATCACAGACAGGGAGCTGGCAGATAGAAAGATCTTCTCTGGGCTGGTATTATAATTAAACACCTCAGGCTTTTTGTCTGGCATTCAGAATTGGTTGACCCTTGCTGCTCTTGAAACCCACCGCTCCCACTTCCTTCCTTCCCCATCCCCCACTCCATTACACTTCCTGCTTTGTCTCTCCTGTGTAGTGCCCTGCCCTCCGGTTCACCCACTCTTGCAATTTGCACTCCCTGAATGCAGATAGGGTTTGCAGTGGAGCTGACTGGTTTTGGCTAAAGTTTCAACAAAGGCCAAGAAGTGCTCATAAAACTCAGAAAGGGCACAAAGCTCTCAATTATGACATTAGGGTCATCATACCACTCCACCTCCTCTGATGCCATAAACCTGCTCTTCGCTTGCTGAGAGGCCTGGTGTGCATGTCTGCTCCTCTGTCCCTGGGCATCTGGGATCAGGCTGTGGACCCAGAAGGTTCTGGAGCTTGGGGCAGGCCAGGCTGAGGCCTTAGCGGGGGTGTGAGAGAAAGCCTGCTCCCATCAGGGTCTGAGCCCGAGTCTTCTTACCGAACTGTTCTGGCACTGGACGCTGGAGCTGTTGAAGCGCAAGGCAGGCACTCGGTGGATGGCCCCCTGGATGTTGAGGACACACTCATAGCCTCGCTGCCCAGACTGAGGCTGGGGCAGGTTCCGAGCCTTAAGGGTGATAGGCTTTACCTCCCCGACTGGTATCAAGATCTCCTCTGTGGGCACCAGCTGGGGGCAGTCCTGTGGGAGCAAGCAGAGAAGCTCCATTTGTCCTGGCTCACACCTTCCTGCTCAACTGAGCCAGGGCAAAAGGACAGGGCCCGATACCAGGCCAGACTATCTGGTATCCAGGTGGGCTGCCCAAGAGAAGGACATACCTCCTTTAAGGGGCAGGTGGAGTCAGCAGGGAAAATCAAGTCTATCTCTTAGCTCCTGGCCTTAGATATTATCATCCCCATCCCACAAGCTGTCCTGGATCTGGTGTGTGAGTTATAATTTAGGAATTAATTTTCAGGCACTGGTGTGGCAGCCTGAGGATTTTATCTCCTGAGACACAGGATAAAAGAGGCTCCACGTGTCCCTGTCCCCAGTCTGGAACCCCCACCTCTTCGTTTCATTTGTTTGTTCCCCAGTGCCAGCCGCCTTGCACTGTCCCTGCCCAAAGCATTCCGTTATCAGTGGCTTCAGCTCTCTGCTCCAGCTGCGGGCCTTTGCAGGAGGTGAATCAAGTCCTCCCAGCAATGCTCTAAACACTCATGCTGGCTTTTTATCTCGTTTCATTACCAGACCCCGCATGAATGCCATGTTGCTTTGAAAAAAAACTGGAAAAAAAATCTTGATGAGCAGGGACTGTGAGGAGGACCATGAGAGAGAAAGGAAGTGATTGATTTTCCTCAGTTCTATTCCTAGATGTTGCTTCTCCACTGGAGGCTAAATTACCACTTCCCCGCAGCCCCAATCCCCTGCCCACTTTCTCCTTCTGCAGGGAAGACAGAGCCCAGTAGCCTCCCCAGTGGCGAGCTGGCTGTCACCTCCACATGCAATCATTTCTGCCCATCCCCTTTCCCTCTGGTTGGGAGTGTGTGGGGGTCGATGTTGTTACCCTGCACAGAATACTTCTGGCATTAAGTCCCTGGGGATGGGGGGCAAGATTGCTGAACTTCCTGCAAGGTCTGGGATCATCTTCAACAAGAAATTGTCCCTGTCCTAATGCTGGAGGCGATATTGAGCCTTAGAGGGAGACTGGAAGAACCAGGCCGACTCACAGTGTGGCTTAGGCAAGTTGTTCTTTCCTCCGGACCTCAGGTGCAATCCCTTCACAACCTGGCCCCTGCCTACCTCCTACGCAGCAGTTCTTGTGCATCAGCCATAAGAATTTAAGATTGATTCTAGGGGATCAGCCTTACTCATTCACCTCTGGTCACTTGAAGATGCTTTTCTCTCTGCTGGAAACACTTACTCCTACCTACCCCCACATCTTCCTCCGGCCTGGGGACCTATTTAGCTGATTGCCTTTTATTAGTCTACAAGCTCAGCATCTCCTTCTTTGGAAAGCTGTCCCTGACCCTCTCCCTGCACTGGCCTCCAGGCTGGGTTACAGATATTCCCCTGTGATAGCATCTAGCCCTCAGAATTGCTGCTTCTTGTTGGCTTGCCTTTCTTAGTGGTCTGTGAGCCTTGAGGATCTGGCTGGAGCTTATTTACTGTGTCCCCAGTCTTTATTCCAGTTCCTGACATGTAGTGGGTACCTACCTGGTCATTGCTTCTGGGAGGGTAAGTGAAAACTAAGAAAACAAAGCAACAGACGAAATGACTTATAACTTTCCTTCTAGATCCTACTTTCCAGATTTTTCACAGAGGAGGGGACAGCCTTGCCTTAGGGACAGCAAGAGACTTGAGGAGTTTGATTCTCAAGGTTGGGGTTACAGATGGTCATTGTTTCTGTAATCACACAATTACCAAGTTGGCCTGTCCACATCTATTAAGAAATCTGAGGATATATGAGAAGCTGGGTCCAGGGGAAATTCCCCATAGAAACCTAGCTAGGAGCCCTCAAATGACCCTCCAAGGACCCTGATGCCGTCACCCACCTACACACCAGCTGTACAGAAGACACCAAGCAGCCAAGGTTTCTGTGAGAGACAGGATCACAAGGCAACTCCAGAACAGATGGGTCCCTGTTCAGAAGCCAGTCACTCAAGCTGCCAAGTCATAAACTTGCTCTTTACCGAATTTTCACTTCCATTCCCTATGGGTACTCTTCATGGAGTCTTTCATATATTTATAGGCAAGAAAAATATAAACACCACTTTAGAGAAACCCAGGCATCTCACGGAAAAGGAGATATTACTTCCTGTTGGTGGCTGAAAAATTCCCCTTGAGTCTAATAAACTAGAATGTTAATTTAGACTAGAAGTAAGGCTGAGGTATAATGAGGAGTGTGTGTGTGTGTGTGTGTGTGTGTGTGAGAGAGAGAGAGAGAGAGAGAGAGAGAGAGAGAGAGAGAGAGAGAGAGAATGAATAAATCTATAAATCTTTATGCTCAAATCTGGTTGACACAGTATAAATGATGACCAACTGTTTTGCATCTCTAATGAACCCAGAGAACAAATTCAAATATTTCAGTAGCAGAGGCTTAAAGATGTGCTTTTGGACATATAATGTCTGGGGTTAGAAAATAAGATTGTAGAATCCTATTAACTTTGAAAAAAGTATATATTTATACCCATCTTTGTTTTTATTATAGTAATATTATATATACACACACATACACAGACTCATCTCTTTGTTTGGGCCAAGTCTGATTCAGTTTGGAGGATTAACAATCAGAACAAGACACTTCAGCACTGGCTGGGTGGCTCAATTGATTGGAGAGTCATTCCACACACCAAAAGGTTTTTGGATTCAATCTCTGGTTGGGAAGCATACAGGAGACAATCAATCTAAGTTTCTCTCTCTTTCTCTCTCTCTCTCTCAAACCAATAAATCTATACTTGGGTGAGGAGTAGAAAAAAAAGAGACTTTATGAGGACTCTTCGGAGTTTTTTTTTTTTTTCTTAAGAAATTCTAGAATTTTACAAAAATTTTTTATGGTCTACTATTTCAGACCTTTTGGCACTAAATTTAAAGACAATGATTGGGTACTTCCCAAATGCCTACATAGGCTCCAAGTGTCCCACTAGACAAGGGTGTCTTATGCTTTACTTGTGTATTTGGCTGTTTCTCTCAGGCTGGAGAGTGTAGAATTCTTCTAGTCTCCAGGGCAAAGGAGAGAAGTGGTTGGTGCTCAGGTACACTGTCCTCTTCTTGGGAAATAGGGGTAGGGGAAGACATACACTCTTTGGGTTGTGAGATGGTTTTGGTGGATGTAGTAATGAGGGAGCAGCAAGGCTTGGGTGGAAATACAGTGGTGAGGGCTGAAGATAGGTGCAGTGGAGTGGACAGTCCAGAAAGTTGGCAAGCTGTTGGAACTTCAGTACCTCTGGAGCTTGAGGAAGGGGATGGGTTTCATCAGATACAAGGAGGCTACTTCTGACCTGTTTGCTTCTATGAGTATGCATACACATTTCCTATCCTAAGAACGAGAGAGCAAATAACCACGCTATGCTTCTTCCACAGAACCTAAGGACCATTGCTAACACTGCTAAAATGCCCATTGCTGCTGCTGATGGCCTCAGTGTTGAATGACCCCTCTAGGTCAGTCATCTTATTCTTCTGTCTCTAGGCAGCAGCATCACCTCCTTGGCAGCCACTGAGTTTCCATCAAGATGAACAGATGTTATATTTGGGAATATCCCAGGGGTAGAGGAGGCTGGGAGGAGGTGACATGACCACGGGGAGGGCAGGACCCTGGCATAGGAGCCCCCCGATCTTAGGGTCACATCATTACCCTGGTAGTTGTGCATCGCCAGCTCTCAGTGCTGGGGTCCCTCAGCTCTCTAAAACGACTTCTCCCATGTGAAAAATGGCATTATCTTCATCCACCGACTTCAAAGAGAGAGAGCAGTCAGCATCCTGGGAAGCTAATCGGATTTATTTGGTTCTACCTTTCCCCTGGGGCATGGCATAAAGAAGATATTTATGTATCTACATCTAACTAGGCCTGGCTTAGCCATGGAGGGAGATGAGCTTTTAAATCTGAAAGCCATACACACTCCAGTGCACACCGCTTGCTAACACCATTGTCACAGCTGGATCCAGCCTAGGCATGCAGAGATTTGGGGGCTCCCATCAGAAATTTGCTGTACTCTGAGCAGTGGAAAGGTTTTTCATGTCCTAACAACAGTTCAAAGGTGATTCAACTGAAATTCAGATTCCTCATCTAGAAAATGGGTCTATAATAACTGCTGACACTGGATTGCATGCGAGAAGAATATGTAAGTATGTCATAATGGGAATAAGTGGAATAACAGTGTTAAATGTTATTACTGCATATTTCTCTTGTGCTTGTGTACCTAAATCTGTTTATTCTTCTAAATAGAGTCCATTTCACAGAGCAGATTAAATGAGATATTAAAATGTTGCATATATAATAAGCACTAAATAAATGTTCACTACTGTTTTCATTTTTGCATTGCATTCACTCTAAAGTGGCAGTTCTTTGTAGTAATGTCTAAGCATGGACTTGGTCCATCAGCCCTCTGGCAACGGTGGGCAGATCTATCTCATGACTGGCAGTCTCTATAGCTGGATGTGGCAATACTGACCTATCTGCCATGGGTACTGTCTCCACCTGTAGAGATGGATTTCTGCTGGTTCCTCCACACCTGAAACCCTTAGGACCAACAGCAAAAGGCCAGGTGAATGTCAGTTCCTCTACTGTGGCTGTGGCCATGCAGACACACAAGCTAACTGGCCCTGATTTTCTATAGAAAGCATAATATACTCAGAATTTTTTGGATGCCTGAGTTCTCTATAGCCTTGGGCAGAAATCCTAAATTTTTAGCATCTTGGTTACTATAAATATCAAATATGAATTATGTGAAACTGCAGGTCTGTTGCAAGAATCAATTGAGATGCCATATGTCAGTGGTTCTCAATCTTTAGGCTATCCTGGGATGAGGCCCCAGAATTTGAATTTCTAACATGGTCCCAGGTGCTGCTGCTGTGGCTGGCTTCCCTTCCCCCACACGCTCTCTCTGAGAACTGTCACAATTGAAAGAATTACACATGTGTGATGCATTCATGTTGCTATGTAAATCAACAGAGCTAATCAGTTATATGTTGTTTCTAGGAAGTAGAGAGATAGAAAATTTTAATTCAAAGTTAGGGGAGCCTTACTGGAAGTACAATAGAGATATTCTAGAACGCCAAAGAAGCACCTAAGAGGTTGCCAGTCCTCAGAAGAACTTGAGGTCATCGGATTAGACTCCTAATGGAGTCAGGGTACCCTCTCCCAAGCTGCACATGTATACTTTGCTAAACCTGCATTTTCAGGAATGGGGCTCCCTATAAACAGAGCTTTGGACAGAAGAGCACAGGGCTGGGAGCTATTTGTTTGGAAAAGCTGTGCAGTGGCTGAGAGCTAAAGCAGTATCAGGAGGAAGCTGAGATAGGCCCTGGCGACTTTACTGGGATCCTGCACCCTATTTCCTTTCCTGAGTAAAAGCTGGAGCCAGATGGAGTCTGGGCTTCCCTCACTGGCCTCCCAAGAGCTAATCCCTGGGCTGCACCAGGCCTGTGCATATTAGCAGAAAGAGAGTGGTCTGCCCCATTCCTGGAGGTGAGGGGAGACAAAGGCACCTCTCCTACCCCAAGGAACAGACATTAAGGAGAAAAGGCAAAACTAAAAGGAGATGGGAAGCCTCTGAGTTTACCCCCAGGGCTCTTTCCCTATTAATTCAACCCTGAGTTGGAAGGGGTAGGGGGATAGTATCTCTCAGACCCAGCTCTCTGGACTGCCTGAGTCTCATCCCTGTGGCTGAGAGGGGGCTGTGTTCCAGTGACTTCTAAGGGGCATGAGGGAGGCTGGCATGCTTCCAATTAGTCCTCTGGGGCTCAGCCCTCCCGGCCTCCACACCAGGCAGTTTATTTGTCTTGCTCGGTGACACTTCTGCCCTTCCTCCAGCTGCCGGCAGTGGCAGGCTTGGCTTTGGGTTTCTCTTGCCTGAGGGGGAGCCCCTAGGAGAAATGCAGCAGCTGTTCTTTCTTGTCCAGATCTACACTTCACCCCCTGAGTGTGTGTTCTGTGGTCTGCCTCGATTTATTTTGTTAAGGAACTTGGAAGTTTAGAAGTGGCCACTGTGAAGGTCAGTCTCCCGGACCACTTACCTTGATCCTTAGTTGCCTTTAATCTGAGCAGGTCTTCCTGTGGCTTCCGTTCTTCCTGGCCCCACCTCACCTCCCTTTTTCACACTTCTGTTAACTCCCAAGCTGGGTTAACTACCCCACTTCATTCCCCCAGCTCTTGGGCCCTCTTCATGAGTGAGAACATAGGCCAGAAAGCAGTTTCATATTGTTGCAGAATCCTGGGGCCAGGATGAATTTTCAAGCTCCACTATGACCAATGTATGGCTTTCTGGACAGCTATGTGAAAGCACAGCAGCTGGCTAGGGGAAAAACCTTTTCTCAAAGGTTTCAAGGGACTAGATGTTCTACAGTGCTGAGGCACCTGTGGATGTGTCTGCCGTAGGTGCCTGTGAGCTTCATCTATGTTTCTCTCCTCCAGGACTGGGAAATCCTACTTTTCGGGTTGAATATAATACATATTGCTTCAGAAAGTAAGGGTTCAAGGCCAAGAATGTGTGTTTGGGAAACCTAAATGCCTACTTTCTTTTTTATTTTAATTTAAAGATTTTTTAGCTTTACTGAGGTATAAATGACAAACAAAAGTTTTAAATATTTAAAAATATTTAAAGTGCACATTGTAATGATTTGATATATGTATATCAAGGCTTACTTTCTTATGTTTATCCATGTAAGCAACCAGCACATCTATGAAGATTAGGAGACACATAAGACTCTATTTCTTGAAATCTTAGACATGTAGATCCAAGGAGCCCTTTCTATCAATGGCATTGGACTAAAGAGGTCATTGGTTTATCCACTCTTTCATGCATGTATTCCAGAAACATTCACTGAAGAAGGCATTAAGGATTTAAAAATGAGATGTAGCCTTTGCCTTCAAGGAGCTTGTGCTCGAGTGGAGGAGGGAGACATGCATAGAAAGGCTGCAGCGGTGTATGCAGATTCTACCCTGTCACTATTTACGTCTGTGGGTTTTCCAAACGGTGGAATAAGAGGGGATGTAGATATATGCCCTGTGCATTTGTAAGAACACACAAAGTCTCTATAGTTGTTCAAACCCAACCACTGGCCACCCTCAGGTGTGAAAAACATTGCCACAAGAAAGGGAAGCTGACCAAGCAGACTTCATTGTCCTAAAGCATGCTGTGAATATGTAAGAAAGTCAACATCAATGAATAATCATTTGATTATTTACTGGAAAGATAAGCAATTTGCTTTTTCACTGTCTTGATAACAAAGGTGGCTCAGGCCTTCAGGATGAAATATTGATATATAATAAAATGGGACTTTTAGCAAGGCCTGGTTCTTTTCACTAGCTGAATTTCTCTCTCTTTCTATAAGGCCACCCACTCAGTCATACATCAGAGTCAAAGAATCATTGAATTTTACACTTGGAAGAGAAGTTGGCATGAAAGAATGGTTGAGAGTGAATGTTCTATTGAACTAGACTATGTCTGCAGCCAAGCAAAGGGCTAAGACTCAAAGAATAAATGCCATTCACTACACTCTTCTAGACCATGGAGTCTGTTTGGTTGGAAATGTTTCCTCTAGACTTTCAGTTTCAACCCTCAGTTCCCCTCAAGCTTTTGAATTCATAGAGTCTTAGGAGTCTAGTAGATATAGTGCACTTCTCTGCCTCTGGGGTGTTTCCTGCCACTTTTTGAGCTTTGTAGACTCTCTGGAAGAAGACCAAGATGCGCCAGTGCCAGGAGGTGGCCAAGCTGCTGGAACGACCATCTGAAAGGGAGGGCCACTCAGATTCAGTGGGGACATTGCTATGCCAAGGTGAGCCCTGCTTACCTCTGAAATATTGATCCGGCCCTCCTGGAAGGAGCAGGTGGTGGGGTCATGAGTGCAGAGGTTCCGGTACTTGCACCAATGGCAGCGGAAGGCGCTGTTGACACAAGACAGGCACCTGCAAAGGTGAAGACAGTAAGAGGCAAAGAGAAGGAAGCAGACATGGGGGATAAGGGTGCTAGGAAGCCTATGTATCCTGACATTAGTCTGTTTATCCTAGTCTCATTCTCAGGAGGGTAGATAGGTGGGGCAGCCCCCAGCACTGAGAATTCTGGATTCGCTCTCCAAGATATTCACTGGACCAGAGAACTGAAAAAATAAATGAGTCCAGAGTGGAAATAATGTAACCTATAAAGCAGTGGTGTACTAGAGCTGACCTGTATCAGCTCATGAGAGCCGATTATTTATACCTTTAGGAATTTTGCAAATGGGTTGACATCATGTCGATAACTTGAAAGTTGGCCACAGAGGAAGTATTTTCACTGTAGACACTGGTGAATGAAAATACGGGGATTTCCCCCTGATTGCTGGTGGTTAAATATTTCCCAGCATACCACCACTTATATGACAGAAAAGCTGAAAGAGCACTGGGGTGGAAACTGGGCAGATGTGATTCCAGTCTTGCCACTGCCACTGGGGTCACCCTGAGTAAGTCTCCTCATCTTCTGAATAGGCATTTCTTCCTTTGTCTGTAATCAAACTTTCCTGTCTACTCCACAGTGCTGTTTAGCATCAAACCAGATAATGCATAGGAAATGGATTTGAAAAATGCAATGTTAAATGTATTATTTTCAAATGCTTAAATTACCTGTTATTTGAAGATCTCAAATCACATTTGTTAATGCTTGGTTCATATCACCCGTGTTCCTGAGCTTTGGGAGCCAAACAGTATTAAATGGAAACTTTACCCCACTCTCCAAGTAGTCCGGCATAGGTAGCAAAGACCTGTGTATGTGGCTCCTATGCATCTCTTGCCAGGGTGAGTGCCTCCCTCCCTGCTGTCTCACCTGGAGGCTGTGCATATTGTTTTGGCATTGTGTGTGATCAGACCATTAGAATGGAAATGGGTTCTGTAAGGTAGGGTTGATCTTCCTGCCCCTGGAGAACTTCTCCAGCCTAGCAGTTCACAACTGGACAACCTGGAAGGGACACAGCCCTGTCTACAATCTGGCGCCACCTGGTGGGGCCTCTCATTACATTTGGGCATATGGGACTCCATCCTGAGGGGCCATCCGTAATACCCACTTCATCTCCCCCTTGCTGATCATTTTTATTCCCTCTGCGTATGGCCAAAGTTATTTCATATCTGAGCTTGGGCCAGACTGACTGAGTCTTGCTAACATTTTATGATTCAGTAAGTAAATAATGAAAATGGACCAAGGATGATGAGATGGGGTTCTAAGCCCAGCTCTTCCACTGGTTAATTTTGTGACTTTCATCGAAGCACTTGTCCTCTGCAGGTCTCAGTTTACCACATTTTTAAAGGAGAGGACTGAATAAGCACAAAAGTTCTGCGACTTTTTACTATGAATGCCAAGCTAGATAGTATTTGGCAATAAAATGATGCAATCTGTGCTGTCAAGGCAACCTGTTTTTTTTTTCCCCCTCCTAAGACTTGCTGCTTGTGACAGCATATCTGTTGCCACAGCAATGCATGGTTGAAAGTGGTGGCATCACACTGGACTGCCATGGAGATGAGAATACGCTCACAAGCAATGCAGTCCATCACCACTGTGCTGGAGTCTGAGAAGGTTGGGAGGTTCTTTGTTCTAAGGTGCTTGCATTTCCCAAAACTGGGCTAGCTGGGATTGGAATGCAGTGGTTATTGTGCAGTTTTGTCTGTTTGGACTTCAGCCACTGGCTTCCCTGCCCTGACTCCACCTTGCTCCCTGGGCCAGTTTTACCACTCGTCCTGTCTTTCTCATCACATCTGTTGATTTGGCCCAATGAGGCACAGCTATGTCTCCTTCCTTACCTACTGTGGAGGCCCTAGAACTCTAGCAGATGATTGTAATCATCCAAATCAATATCAGAGAAGGGGAAAGAGGAGGACTGGCTCATTCGTCTATTTTAAGGGCTAAAAGATTCCTCTCAGGCTTAGCTGTACACAGACCTTCTCCCCATATGGATGCTGAGCCCATTGTGCCCACAGCTTAGATCCTATGGACTTGATGCCTTGGAGTTCTGTCGATTATGTAGACCTCAGGCTGTCCCTTCCCCAGGCAATGGGAAGAAAGAGCCCATAGAATTGTCCCAGTTATTGTTCCCTCTGGTATGGAGTTGTTGTTTGATCTCTCTTTTTTGAATGTTCGAGGTCATTGGTCTTGTGACCAATGTTCCCACTTTGTAAGGAAGAAGTCCCAGTTTCTTTTCCAGAGAGGAGCATCAGAAACTAAATGCAGGTCTCTGTCTCCATTTCTCCAGGCTCTCCCAGCTTCCTGTGCAGCTGTAGGGTCTCGTAGCTTGTGGGCACCCATTGGTAGGCATTCTGCTGCTGTAGGTGGCCAGTGAGGTCAGCTGGGCTGTATTCAGGCCCCAGTTGAGACTGGGGTTTCCCCCTTCTCTTTAAAATGTTGAAGGCTGGGCTTGGACTATGGTGGAGTTAAAGCCCCCTCTCCCCCTCCCAACCCAGGTCCTTACCCTGCATGCTGCGGAGGGTTATTGCCCCACTCCTACCCCTCCTCTGGGGGTAAGTGCATGCATAACTGATTCTTATCACTGAGTCACAGTTCACTTGGTCATGGCTGACATGTCTAAAGTCTGTTCACTGTCAATCTCTCTGTTCAAAGTCACCACAGATTTGTCAGCAACAGAAAACTTTTCTTAGAATTCCTGGGCCATGACCTTTGTCTTTACTTTAAGCCCTCCTTTTACTCTCTTAGCTTGAGAGTTGAGGGTAGGGCTTTGGGGGAGCAGGCAAGGGAGTCAGAATAGAATCCGAAGCTGTGGAGAGTGACTACCATTCAGTTTAATGTAACTGAGTGAACTGAATAGAACTGAAAAGGAACATTCATGGGGAGCTCACTCTGTTCCAGACAATGTGCCAGGCTCCACTGGCAAACAGGGAGGTGAATATGACATTATTTGAGCTTAGAGAGACCCCACACTCATATCCAGACCCAGGGCAAGACTCTGACAAGTGCTTACAGTTGGTGGGCACTGCAGTTGTAGAACTTGAACTCAGTGCTGACAAATATCTTCCCTGTCTCCTTGGATCTCAGCTGCAGTTCTAGCCCAAACCAGTCTGGAAAATAGAAGAAAAAAGGAGGGAGGGTGACAATCTGGGGTCCAGTGAAGATCCTGAGGGTAAATCATTCAGCCATCCCAGGGTTCTCAGGGCACAGATAGTAGATGGAACCTGCCTGAATCGTCTCTTCACCAGAGAGTCCTTTTCACCCTGCTGACACCCAGATACTGCCACACTCTGGCTTAGGAAAGAAGTAATCAATCAGATCCCACAGAGCCCCTGCCTTGGTCAGGCAAGTTCAGTTACTGAAAGACTTTAGAAATGTTAGGCCAGAACCCCTCAAGCTTCCGGTTCTGTGAAGAGAACCTCCCCCCTGAAAACCACTGGCCGAAGCCACGGCCATTTCTAGAAGGGAAGTCTAGGAAAACTCTGCACACTGTACAGCCTTAACCCAAACGAAAGCAAGGGATTTCCTTCTTCCTAAATTTCACTTTGGTGCATGACAGTTTGTTTTCAAACCCAGACAAGTTACGTAAGCCCATATTGATGTTAGGCATAAGGAGACTTGGTCAGGCCACTTTGTGCTGGTATTCGTCACCCCCCACTCCTGGTCCCCCTTGTAGGGCAACTCCCAGACTGTGACTCTCATGACAGACACTTCTTACCTTGATCCAGAGGGATGACAGGGACATCCTTGGGCCCAGGTGAGATGCAGATGACTTGGCTCCCAGACACCTGTCCCTCCACCTCCGTCAGGTTTCCAAAGGCACATGCAATGCCCTCAGACAGATCTGGAGCATCACTCACAACCAGGCTGAGCTGTGGGAGGAGTAAAGAGGCTTAGGAGCACAGGGATGATGCCCTTGGAAGAGCCCTAGGGGCCGGAGACCTGGGCCCTCCCTGGTCCTGGCCTTGTCCCTGCCATTTCCCACTGGCTCCCTAGTCTCCCCTGACCTCGTCTACACAGAAGGGTGTTGATGCAGGTGTTCTGACTTTGACAGTGAACAATTACAGCAGTGCTGTCAGGGTGTGCAGGGTCAATGGTCTTTATTAATGTTATCATGAATTTATTTTGCAGTCTTGTCCAACATCAGAAAGCACTAGGGTGGCAGGTACCAAGGGGAAAGATACCAACCTCCATCTCAGACACAGCTCATTTTGACTTGAAACCATGCAAACTTTAAAGCAGGGAAGTCAAACTCATTTTTACCAGGGGCCACATCAGCCTTGCCTTCAAAGGGCAGAGTAGAAACAAGTTGCCAGGCCAGATAAAACAAGGCAGAGGGCTGGATTCAGCCTGGGGGCCTTGTGTTTGCCACCTGTGCTTTAAAACAAGTCACGAGCCAGGCCCTTCACCTTAGCTCTGACTCACGGGAGAGTAAGTGTCACCAACCTGGAGGTTCCCCAGGAGTTCACCAGGTTGATGGAAGACAGCTAGCTCCTCATTCTGGCTGTCCTAGGGTCTGCTTATCAATGTGGTAAATGTGCTGGAGTTTCTGCTTCTCTGACCCTCCTGGGCTCTCTGCTCACTGACAGCTCCCCTGGAGGAGGGCAGTCACTTCACAGGGCACTCACAGGATGAGAGAAAGCAGGGACTAGGACACCAGCAGTGTAGATGATGTCAGCCGTCACCTGTATCAGGTTCCAACGATCTAGGCCAGTGGTGTCCAGCCTTTTCAAGTTGGAACACCCTCCTTTTGAATGGTAGAAGTATCCCACACTGTCAGAAGAAACTGCTGATAGAGAAACCAATGGCAAGATGCTGTTCTAAAATGAGTTTGTATTCAATTACCACATTATAACATCTAAGTGGTATTTAAAACAATATGTAAAAAATGTGACTGGCTCCCTCTGGCAGTGGGGAGTGCCTATAAGTGGTCATGGGGACATCGGCCCTGTAGTTATCCCTTTGTCTTCCCACCAGCACCTGGTGGGATTTATTAGCAGCAGGTTTCTCAGTCACAATGGGTGTCACCTCGCCTTCCCATACATTTGCTTGCTGCTGAATCTCTGTCCCAGTTTCGTTTCCATGGGGCCCAGAGACTGAGGTACAAACTCTGCTGTTTGTTCCTCAGCTCCATTGGAGCCAAAATCTCCCTGTGGGAATGAATGAACGGATATCTTGGAAGGTTCATAGACTAATTAACATTCGTGAATGCTCATAAAACTTCAGAATGAAATAATTGTGCAGGGCCTGAGGACATGAAATATTTTGGGTTGCACTTCGACAGGTGGTTAAAGGCTATTTCACTCTCTTTAATATTCTCTTAAGCACCCACAGACTGTGAATTAAGCCCCCATCTCTGTCTTTCTCTCTCACACACACACGCACGATTGCAACTCTCAGGTTTCTGTGAGAGGCTGTATCAGTGAAGGATTGTAAATATAGCATACACCAAAGAATGCATTGTTTGCTATCGGATTGCATGATGTTGTAGATGTTTGTTACTAAATGCAAAATTTAGGTTTACGAAACAGATCAATGAGTAATGAATTTGCAAGGAATATGGAGGATGGCTGTGCCCTTTACAATAGGAGTTGCAATAGCTTTTCTATAAATATAGTTTCCTTGGAGCATGTAAAGCACAATCCATTTACAGATTCCTGCGTAAGTGTTCAAGGAAACCACCCACACATGTGCATGCTCTGTGTCCCCACCATGTCCCTGGGCGAGTTACTTACCAGCCGGCTGTGCTCAGACACTGAGATGCTGCTGGGATGCACCTCGAGGCTCATGCACTGGCTGATGCTGGCAGCAAATCGATTAGGTTCCCAGGCACGCTGGCACTTGTCCCTGCGGGAGCACCTGCCACAGACACACATTCACAAGAGGTCAGGCCTCTGAGACCCATCTGTTGGGCTCCATTGTCCCCTATGTGTAAGTAAGACGGGTTTGCTGCTCTGAGGCCTGTGGCTGGTCTTCTTTTTGTGACTTTCTCTTATTCCAGAGGCTTGGGTGCCTCCCAGATGGTCTCTATTGCAGTTAAAGACAGACTAAGAGGAAGTGGGATTAACTCTCAGAATGAGAGATGTGGTTTAGACATAAAGCATAGCTCTAGTTAGCATCTTTATAGACTTCTCAACGAGCAAGGGAGGGGAGGTGGGAAACACGAGAAGCACACAAGAGGCTAAGCAATAAACTTTGGAGCCAGGCTATCTGGGTTCTAACCCAGATCTATTGCCTACTGGCTGTGGCCCCTTGAGCAAATTACTTAATTGCTCCGTGCCTCAGTTTCCCCAGTGTTAAAATGGTGACCTTAACTTTTAGTGTTGCTGAAAGAATGAAATGGGTTAGAGGTCCTGGCTGGGTAGCTCAGTTGGTTAGAGAATTGTCCTGACACAACAAGGCTACAAGTTTGATCTCAGGCCAGGGCACATGCAAGAAGCAAACGGTGAATGCATAAACAAGAGGAACAACAAGTCGACGTTTCCCTCTCCCTCCCTCCCTCTCTCCCTCCCTCCCTCTCTCTCTAAAGTCAATAAATTAAAAAAAAAAAAAATTAACAAGGCCCTGGCTGGGTAGCTCAGTTGATTAGAGTGTCATCCCGATACACCAAGGTTGATCTCGGTCAGGGCACATAGAAGAACTACCTCCTTTCTCTGTAAAAATCAATAAATAAAATTTTTAAAATGAGTTAGTGCTGAGAAAATGGCCTGTTAGCCCTTATTATAATATTAATGATGACTATTAATATTATTCATCTCCGGGCATATTTAAAAATCTGGACAGGGTCTCGGCCATATGGGATAGTGTAAATGTGATCTTGTGGCTGGATAAATGGCTTTTTGAAGGCAGGTACTGTGTTTTATTCACTGAGATATTCTACCTGTCACACCGTGTCTTTTAAATAGATGTTTGTGGTGTGAAATAATGCCTGGAGACAGAGAGACAGAGGAGGAGTCGCAGCCAGGGCTACCTCTGTCAGAAAACTGTGTGGCTTTTTCTTTCAACGTCTTCATCTCTGGCTCCAGGCTCCTTTGCCCGTGGTCGCAGGTGGGAACGGTGGCTCCTACACGCAGGAGCATTTGGTTGCCACTGTGTCACATGGGGACACGCTGGTGCTTTCTCAAACCATTAGCCATGGGACACAGATTCCACAATGGGGCAGTGATTCCCACGGAACTCCCCCCAGCTCTTCCTCTTCCTTTCTAGGCCCATAATGTATCTAAATATGAATGCTGTCAAAGAAAAGAATTATGGAGGTTTAAGTGAATCCTTAAGATAGCTCTAAAGTGAGCTCTTGACTGGAGCCTTTATCTCATTGACTCACTGAAATGGCTCTTTTTTATCATACTATTTATGGCAACAGCCCTAACAGAGATAAATAGCCCTGGAGACAATAACGCACTTGCAAAAAGCAAGGCACACAGAAGAGACAGGAAGGTTGCAAACCCCTGCAGACCCAGAGATTCTTTAGCATTCTCCCTCAGCCCTCTGCTTCCACTGAAGTCCAGCAGGTAGGCCCAGCAGCTGGAGGTGGGCCCATCACCTCATTCCCTCACCAGGCAGGCTGGTGGTGGCAGGTTGGAAGGATGGCAGGAGGAGCTGGTGGAGAAGAGAGCAACCAGAAAAGGAGAAAGCTCTGAGTATAAACAGGCAAAGCTTGTTCCCCACGGGCTCTTGGAAGGCAGAGTTAGCTGGAAGGAGAGGTATGCCCTGGTGTGTAGCTGGGAGTCTCTGAGGACAGGTTAGGAGTTTGGCAGACAGAGGAAATCTAAGACTCTGATGGTGTGGCTTAGTCATTCCAGTAGCCACATCTGACCTTGACCGGGAGGATAACAAGGGTGGTCTTGGGTCACCAGGAGACAGGCATTATGGAAAGGTTTGTAGGCACAAGTACAAGTTAGGGAACACTCATGTTCTTGCTATTGAGTAAGTGACAATCCTCCTCCATAATTTTGGTGTGTTCTACATGGGAGAAGTGATGCTGGCGGAAGACGGGTGGGCCGGGCAGGGAGCAGCAGGGAGTGGGTGGTGCAGTTGGATGTGCCCATTGCCCAGTGAGAGGGCGGGTAACCCAGGACACGGAGCGAGGGTGGCTGTCAGAGTCTTTGGAGGAAGAAATCCTCCAAAGACTCTGACAGTCTTTGGAAGAAGAGAGAGAACCTGCTGGCTGGCAAGTCAGCCTCATTGAAGGGAACCAAATTTTAGCCCCCTCTGCCACTCCTGGGACACAACAGGAGTGTCGTCAACATCTTTACCATTTGCCTGACCTAAATGGTGACTCACTATCAGTTTGTGATAAAAGCATATTTTGCATAACTTTTTGAGAAGTCTCTTCCCTCCAAACCCAAGCGGGAAACCCGGTATTTGTGGGCTCCAATCCAGTCCAGATTTTGCATCTGTGAGGCGCCTGCTTCCCTCTCTCCCTCTGTAGTCCTCCCAACACCTGCTGCAGAGGCTGGAAGCCAAGAGCTATTGTGCGGGCCCCTGAACTCTGGCCCCCGCCTCCGCCTCTACCCCAAACCCAAACCCGGAACATTTCATAGAGATGCTTGCTGGCTGGCACGGAGCCGTGGAGTTTCCAACGCCATTGGGGAACAGAATTCCTAGTCAGCTCCTGCCTTTCAGGGTTTTCACCCTTTTCACTTCCTCCAGGGCTCTTCAAATTGGGAAGTTTAAGTGTAATTTTGCATTTCTATCAAGGTGGTATTCAATGGCAGGGGATGTTTCTGAATTGGGATGTGAGGCCAGCTGGAGTGAGATGCAGACTTCTTGGAATCCTCAAATAATGAGGCCAGAAGGGTCCTCCCAAGAGTTCAGGGTCCATAGTAATTATTTTGATTTGTGTAGCCTATTCTGGGCTTCCTTATTTCCAGAGCATTCATTATTTCATTTAATCCTCACAACTCACCTGCAAGGTAGGCATTATTCTCTATTGAACGATGGGGAAACAGAGGTCCAGAGTAGTCAGTGTACCATGTAGGGTCACACAGCGGCTAAGTGGAGTCCAAACCTCTGACACTAGTGCAGGGCCATTGCATGCTCACAGCAGGAGGTGCACCCAGAAGTTTCTTGGGAATCCTAGAGGTTCTACAGCTTCCCGTGTGAGTTCGTCCAATACCACTACCCTTTCTGTACTGACAAGGTACAGATTTGAGAGTGGCTGGGAGGGCAGACTTTGAAAGTGGAATGAAAGACAGAGAGGCAAAAGCGCTGAGCTAGGAAGGAGGCCCACCATGACTGCCTTCCTTTCGCTGTTCTCAGTGCTCCCGCTGCTCAGCAGAGAGAAAGGCCTTTCCCCCTGCCAAGCACAGTCACAGCTCTCATTGATACTCCCAGGGAAGTACCTGGCCCTGTGCATTCCGGCCCTTTTTCAGAGTGGTCCCACACTTACATGTTGTGTAGGGCACACCAGCCACAGTGAGGGTCCCCCGAGCTCAAGCACTCCCCGCAAGTTGTATACTGTTCGCAGGATTCCACAGGGACCCTGGTGATCTGGTGGAGAGAGGAGACATCATGGTTAGGTTAGGTAGTGACACCTCGCCGATGGCATTCAGACTCCTCTACAACCTACCCATACTTGCACTATCACCACCCCTAAAGGGGGGTAAATTTGTGGCCTCAATGTTCTCATCTGTTTGCCTGGCACAGGTAGGTACAGCTAAGTAGGATGTGTTTCTCATGTGGCTGGTCAAGGCTCCTTAGCTTCCCAGACGTGAAGCAAAACCTCCAGTGTCCTTCTGCCGGCACTACATCTTTGTGAGAGCTGGGCCTGTCCTGGCAAGTGCTGAAAATGGTTAACTTTCTTAAAAGGCTGTTGCATGCCACCAACTTGTCTCTGAAGAGCTTTCAGCTGGGCTTGGGCTGAGACATCCTGCCTGCACAGAAAACATTTTAAAAGGAGAAACTTTTCCTATCAAATAATACTCATCATATGGCGCAGTCTCTTTATAGCCGACCGAACATACCACCTGGATCCAATTATCCCATTCTCTGATGTCTGAATTCAGTTTCTTTAGTAAATGTCCCACCATTTGAAAAGTCTGGTTAAATGGGAATATCCACAGAGACGAGCTGCCCGTCTCATTCTGTCTTGCTGGGGAAAGTGGGAATTTTCAGATCGAGCTCCTGGCCCCCCAGAGAGTACGGCCCCTTCCAATTCCTCCCGGCTTCCTGGTGGCTCCCAGCAATACTTGAGCTGGGCCTGTTTGGACATTACTCACCCCTACCTGCCCAGCATGTATGACGTTAAGGCTGGACAAGAAGGTCAGCAGACTGAAGTTTTCCATTTGATAATGTCCTAGGTACCTGTGGCTGGCTGGGGCAGGAGGCTGCTGGGCAGCAAAAACATTTGCTGGGCTGGGAATAGCTTCTCATTTGTTAGGGCATAGAGGTTCCCCACCCACTGGATGTGTGAACTCAAGTGAAAACAAAACCTGTGGTCCAGCAGCACGGTGTTCTGCCTCTGACAGGGGGGCAAAAGATGTGATGGAAATGCCTTAACAGCACCCTCCTGAGAGGCTCAGCATGGAGTCTAGCACTGCTCGTGTAGCAAATGTTTATTAGATGTCACTGTATGGAGGCTCTGATGCTACGCTCTAGAGAAACAGCAGTAAACTGGACATAGATTCTGGCCCTGCAGAGCCTGTAGTCCAGTGGAAGTTGGTAATTACAAACTGAGAGTTGCTCTCCATTGTGCCTGGGATGGGTGTGTGCCCTGGGGGCCTTTGGAGCCTAAAGAGGGGCACCCAATACAACCTGTCAGGAGGAAGGATGTAAGGGTGACTGAGAGGAAGAGTGGGGCCTAGAAGGGCACTCCAAGCTGAAAGATCATGATGCACAAAAGTAATCAAGTTCCGTATACACAAGCGTAGAATACACCCTGGATGGGCAGGGTGGAGATGAGGCTGGTGGGATGTAAGTAAGGGCCAAATGACCAAAGGCACCTGCGCTCACGAGCTTTCCTTTTCTGTTTTGGGTGCCACCCCCATTCTTACAGTATCATAACACTTAACATTCCGTATTTCAAGACCTTTCTGTCAGTAAGTGACATCATCAGCTTTAAGCATCCTTAACCTTCTGTTAATAATAAAAATAGGAAATGCAAAGAGAAGTTTTAAAACCCAATACAATTTGGTTTTAAATAGTCATACTTTAAGTAGAGGCTGAGGGTTAGCTCTTTTTGAAACAGCTTGTGCATAACAGACCTGTGGGTTTGAGTGGACTCTAAGTCCAACTGACCTGATGTGGTGATGGAATAGCTAGAGGGGCTAATTCGCTCATGGGCTGCAGAAACAGATGGCATGTCAAGATTGAGAGAGGCCACTTTACACTGGGGATTTCCCCCCTCCAGTCTCTGCAACCTACCCCAAGAGGGGTGTTGCTCTACCAGTGACCCTTCCCAGAAGGGCGGTGACAATGGGGTGACCAGACATGGCATCTGAGGTACAGCTGAGGAACCTGGCATGTTTATTTGGCTCAAAAAAGATGAGTTTCAAGTTGGCCACAGAGGCTATTTCCAATGTTTGAAGGGCAGCAGTATGGGTGCAATAAGATTCATGGGTCAGAAGTTTCACAAAAGCTCAACAAAATAAAGTCACGGTTGTCCAATAATGCCCCAGACCTCGATTCCGGAAGGAACTCCCACCGGTGGGATGTGTAGGCGGAGTCTGAGCGAAGCGTGTCTGGGAGGCTGTGAAGGGACTTCTGCCCTCAGAGGAAGGCGGCACTAGTCTTTCCACTTCTGACTTTCAGGATTCTGTTTCCCACAGTTTACCTAACTCCTCCCTGGGGCTGTTTATGGCATTTATCCTGTATAACTTGTACAGTTTAAAGATAACATCCGGCCATAGCCACCAGCCACGGATATCACATTGCCTTAAGGAGTAACCCCTGACCCCTGACTATGGCTTGTGAGTCCTACCAGAGGCACCTTTCTGACAGGTGCCTGCCATACACCCTCCTGGTGTACCTCTCCGAACCTGGGACTCTCAGCCCTTCAGGATATCTGTGACCCCAGCTGCCCGCTTGGCTTCCGCTGGGCCCCCTCCAACCCACCCTCCAAGGCCTGAGAGCAGCAGCCCTGCGCCTGGCCTTCCTTTCTTGGGTTTCGGGCTCTGTGTGAGTGATGTCTGCATCTGGCTAGAAATTAAAACAACTGTCTGCATTGCATTCGGCCCGTCTGTCAAAACACAGCCCGGCTCTCAGCAGCTGGGCAAGGGGGCCCTGAATGGGAGCAGTGTCTCCAGCAACAAAGCCCACTTTCACGCCAAGTGCCACGGAGATAGTGAGAACCCTGTTCTTCTCCAAACATGAAACCAACAGCACAACTATTTTTCCTGTTTCCTGGGCCCTCCTGGTGGGAATTTTTTTAAAAAGCACTGAGTTGAAGAGCAAAGTGAAACAGGAAACTTATTGGGGGGGGGTGTCCTAAAACTTGAATTACTCTCTCCTCAAAGGTCTAATAACCATATACAAACCAGAGGAAAGAAACGTCACAGGGACTGGGAGGAGAGCCTCAAAGTCAGATGTTACCATGGGCTCCCTGTCTTCACTATATTCATGTGTGGCTACATTCATTCATCATTCATCAGCCAATATTCATCGATCATGTCCTACACACAGGCCAGCACTAAGCACTTCAGTGGAATAAAAACAGCAGCAGCATGAAAACACAGCCATCATCTTCGAGTTGCAAACAGACTAGCAATAAAAACAAGAGACTGATGTGTGTTCTACGAGAGGTGTTAAAAGTGGCTGAGGGAATTCAGAGCCATGAGAACATACTTCTGTCTGCACTGTGCAATATGACAGCCACCAGCCCGTGTGGCTATGAGCACCTGAAGGTCCTAACTGAGGGGTGCTATAGAGACACAATACACACTGGATTTTGAAAATTTAGTAAAAAGAAAAGTAAAATATCACATTAATGATTTTTTACTGACATGTTAAAAAGATAAAAATTTAGTAAATATTGGGCTAAGTAAAATTCATTATTCCTTTCGACCGTTTCTTCTCGCTTTTTGAAACCTGGCTGAGAGCAAAGTGAAAATCACACGCTGCCCTGGCTGGTGTAGCTCAGTGGATTGAGCACGGGCTTGTGAACTAAAGAAAATCACGCGAAGCTCACGTTTGTGGCTCGCCTTTTATTTCTATGGGACAGCACCGCTCCAGGTGGGAGTCCGAAGAAGGCTTCGTGATGGCTGTGACGGGTGTCTGCGTCTTGAAGGGTAAATGATATTTATGCAGACGAAGAGGGTTCCACATGGAGAGAGCCGCGTGAACAGACACGAGAGAGCACAGCGTCTCCAGCAAACCTTGCCTGAGGGCCAGGGGGCAATGGAGATACATTGGGACAGGCAAGGTTGGGTTAACTTGGGGAGGGTTAAGAAGAGCACAGAGCTGGAATGTAGAGGGTAGGGCAAAGTACGTATACAGTTGTTCACATGGAAAATAATACAATCATTAATAATAATATAAGAGTAAACTCTGTATTCTGTGTATTCACAACTGTAAACTTACTTTTGCCCCACTCTGTACGAAGACGCTTAGCTCTACATTCTGTCACTCCTTCGTCAAAAGAATGTTCTCCAAAAAGAGGTGGCCTGTGGTTCTCAACGAATGGGTCTTGTGCCAGCACCTTTGGCATTACTTGTGAGCTTATGAGACAGAAAGGCCTGAGTTCACCGGACCAGAAAGTCTAGGGATGGGCCTGGAAAGGTTTAGCTCTCCAGTGGATTCTTATGAATGCTGAAGTTGAGAACCACTGATATAGACGAGCTCACATCTTGGGAAGTCTTGTTAAATGTCGGGCCCTTGGAACCAGGAAGAAATGGAGTGAGACTGTGCCATGGGGCTATGTAAGGAACTAGACTGATCTGGGGGGAGGTGGGTGGATGTACTCTGGAGACTGCTTTATATCCAGGGAGAAATTGGTTTTAATTGCTCCGAGTCTATGGAGGCTCTAAAGGACCAAGTTCAAGCCTCCAGTGTCAGGGGGCACTTCACACTGCACCCCAGGTGGCAGGTGGGTACTTGCTGTAGAACCTGGTGAGGTGAAGTGGGGTGGGATTGGGGGGCGGGGGAGTTGTCTCTGGAAGCTCTAGAAGGGAGGGGAGCTTTCTCTTGAACAGTGTCCACAGCATCAGATGGCACTCTGGCAGGGGCTGACTCAGAGCTTAATAGGACACTCTATGATGTTTTAATTAGTGTTTGTTTATTATGATTATGTTTTAATTATGCCTGCGTCTCCCCACCCTTTCACTGAGTGCTGGGATCTAAGGGTGGCTGGGATCGCCAGCGAATGTGGGGAAGAGAAGCCCACAGTCGGAGGGCGCCCTTCTCCTGCCCCCTCCGTGGCCTTCTCCCCAGGACCATGGAGCTGCTTCAGACTAGATTCCACCCTCACACTCTGCACTCTTCCCTGCTTGATCTTATGTCTTGTAATTATGCCTCTAATGAATATAACTGTCCTATTAAGTCATTTACTTAAGAAATACTCTTAATTAAAGGTGACTCATACTGTGTTCTTGGCTCCTCTGGCCCCGGGCCCCGCATCTCGTACCTTCTTTGGCTTGATTCAGTGGGGGGCTGGAAATCTATGTGGGCAGTGCTCCACAGGGCTTGTAGGGTTTGGGGTGGCTCCCCGCCGACTGTCTCAGTACATTGGGTAGCCCAGGGGGTGTCAGGGCCAGCACAGCAAAGAAAATTATACAGGATTATTTTTGGCTCTGGGCAAGTCACTGAGGAAACTGCTGGAACCAGCCTCATTCCTGGAGACTCTGAAGAACAGGGCAGACCTGCAGGGCTTGACCATTCAGGGCGAGGGTAGGCAGGCCTCAAGGGCCTACAGTCATCGGACAGAGACCCTGAGCAGTCATCTGGTGCCCTCAGGTGCAAACCCATCACTCTTCAGCAAGGAGTGCCCACAGAGGAGTGAGGAACAGGAGTCCTTTGGTGTGTGCATTTGGGGGCAGAGAATCTGTGCTATATCTCTGCTCCTGAGTGGACACCTGCAAGGAGCGATATGGTTCTGAGAGCCTGGAGGGCTCTACAGTAGAAACACTGGAGTTGAAAGAACAACACTTAGGATCCTGACAATGGATTGTGCCCGGGGCCCACGTAGTCCTTAAACATTTACTGAGCATTTAAGTGTGTCAAGCTTTCTGTTTGGTATTGGGCTGCATTCTCTGCCCTCCTGGATCCCATGATCTGATTGAGTATGAAACTAAGGGAACAGGTCACTTTAATCTGGTGAGATAGATGCCACAATAGAGGTACAATCAAGAGACAGTTGCGGATCAAAGGACAGAGAGCAGAGGTTCGCCCCAGGGGCTTTGGCACAAACATGTGGTGTCTAAGAGGCCTGCAGCATTCCTTTGTAATCATGCGAGAGAGCCGTGGGGTTGCGGGGGGAGGAATGAGGGAAAGCTGTTCCCCAGGCTGGAGGGGCCCCTTGGACACCGAACATTTAATCCCCCCACCTCTCTGGAATCTGTTCCCCTTCTGCCAGATAGTACACCTGTCCCCACACGTGTCCCCTGCTTCCTGACACAAGGAAAGGAACAGAGCCCTCCTCAGTGCTGAGAGCCAGGTGGCAGGGGTGGGAGGTGACACACAGCCTGGCCGGAGCATGCAGTTGCCCTGATCCACGGCCCCCTGGTCCCCAGGCCCTGGGGCAAAGCACAGAGCAGCTGAAACACAACTGTGCCCCAACCCTCTCTCCTTCCCTTTGTACCTCCCCCGGTGGTCCCTCCCTACCAGCACCCCCTTGCTCCCTTGGAGTGTGTAGGTTTCAGACCCACTTCTCCTCTTTTCCCAGTGCAACCTGTTTTCAGGAAAAGATCTGATACGCATGGCTGAGGGCAGACTGAGGAGAGGCCCCATGGAGACCCAGTGCACAGTCATAACACCGGGAGAGGCTTTTAGCATTTTCCAGGTGCTTTGACACACGTTATCTCACCGGTCTGCACAGCTCTCCAGAGAGGAAGAAGGCTAGGTATAGGCATGTTCCACGTGATCCACCAGGAAACAGGTTGCAAAGGGCTGGCTTAACCCCGGGCTCCGTCTTGCAGTGAGGGGAGAAGTGGCCAGCTGGAGGACAGTCCTCCATTGCCTGCGATGGTGACATACTGTAGTTGTCTTTTTGAGGGTGAGGAGGGAGAGGAGGTTCAGGGGTCAGTTCCAGGAGACAGAGGCTGAGGTCAGACAGGCAACAGGAAGCGGGAAACAACCTGAGGGCAGGTGAGGGCAGGTGAGGCTTTCTTTCACTTCTCTGACTTTCCGAGTTCTCACAGGGACATGAACATGGGCAGATGGTCAGTTAGAGAGGCCCAGCCCAGCCTCCTGCTCTGGTCACATTCTCTTAGGCACCAAAGCTGAAGTGGACCCTCTTGGGTGGGCCAGGCTCCCTAGCTCCTGGTATGCCTTGAACGATACCCCTTTGGTTCAGCAAGTCTCCCCAGAAAAATACCCATCTTCTCTCCTGTCCTTAATAGGGAAAGAGTCGGTTGTCTACTGGGGGCCTGAAGCAGCTTCTTAATCTCCATCTCCCCCACAGGGAGTGGGTGGGGTAGGGAGTGCTGAGGCTCTGCTCCTTGGAATTGGGGAAGGGTGTGATGGGGACTAGGGTCTCCTACTGGTGGTCGGCAGGCTCCTGGCCAGCACCATCTTGCTCTGAGCTGGGCAGTTGACTGAGTTTGTTGAACAGAATGGAGCAGCAGGGATAACAATAATATTAATAATAATAACAACAACAATGATAATAATAGTGGCCATTTATCTAGCACCTACTGCATGCCAGGCACTTTACCTATTTTATCTCATGTAATCCCTACAGCAACCTTGCAGGAGAAGCATTCTGAGTCTCACTTTTTGGAAAATTGAGTCTCAAGTTAAGTAACCTGCCCAAGGTCATGGGCCTTGTGGGTGGCAGAAACAAGACTTAGAGTTCAGGTGTTTCTGACCCTCAGGCTGAGGAGTGAGGCAGAGACAGAGGCATAAAGAGGGAAGGCCCCTCTTCTGGGGTGGCCCCCAGAGCTGGCTGTCAGGTCACCTTGCTTTCTTAGACATGGGGTGCCAGGTGTGTGCTGAGGCTGTTGGACAGTGCAATCACACCCCACCACCACCACCACTGCATGCTCTTAGCTCATTTTACTCTTCTCTGCTAACCACGATTCAGCTGGTGAATCTGAGCCAGACAAAGACAGGAAGAGGGAGGTAGGTTGGTGAGGACAGAAGATCCCTGCTACATGTTTCTAAGCCAGGCAGGACCAGAACATTAATGGAAGTGGCTCTGAGCAGGTTGTACAGTTCCATCCAGAGCCTCCTAGGCATGCCATGGAAACCTCAGGGAACACAGTGAGGGCAGTGAAGGTGGCAGGGGCTTTCTGTCCTGGTCTTGCCAGTAGTTCTCTGTGTGGCCTTGGATGAGCCTCCATTTCCTCATCTTTAAAGTGAAAACAGCAACACTTGTCTCACCCATCCCACCTGCTCATCAGGGGAGCACACCTGAGCATGCATTTTCAGCACCGTTCTTTCCTATGGATCAACTTCCCAGTAATTAATGTGAACTCACTATTGTTTGTTCCCAGTGTTAGATCCGGTTCTTTAAAAATCAACAGTCATGTATGAGATCCCCTTAAATCCTCATAAAATAAACATCAATCCAGCCCCCTGCCTGTCTTCTGAGCTCTGACAATCATACGGCCAATGTCATTAAGAAAAAGGAAGCACAAACCCCTAGAAAACCAGCTGGAAGTTCTGGAGCCTGTGATTTCTACTAAAGCAACATGCAACCTTCCGACCAGAAGATGACCCTGGGGCTATATCCTAAGAACTCTTTGACCATCCGGAGACCTGAGGGTAGAGTGGAGTTCAAACGGAAAATCTATTTTTAATGACTTGGGGAGAAGAGTGGAGTGGCTGAGTAATTCAGAGTAATTAAAGCTATCTATCATTCAGAGAAGTGGAATCCAAAGTTGTTGAACTTTTCAATGACATTTTTTCCCCTCCTCATTCATAAAACCCAGCAAAGGTTCATGCTGTAGTCAAAGGGGAGAGGACAATGAGGAAAGAAATGTCTGGCCCCAAAGAGTGGAATTTATCTTTTTGATGAGTGCTAAGGGAATAGCCTCTCCTGAATCTTTTTTTTTTTTTTTTTTGGTAGAGGCCAAATTTCATTCTGGTTGAGAAGGTGGACCTTGAAAGAGGCAGTCCCTAGTTTCAAACCCAACTCCTACGCTTATCAGCAGCTGTATGACATTAAGTTGTCAGACGTCCTTGAGCCTCAGTTTTCTTCTTTGTGAAGTGATGGCAATACTGATGTCAACTTCACTAGGTTGTTTTAAGACTGAAGTGACATTCATACTCCAAGTGCCTTGCACACAGTTGGTGCTCAATAGTGGTAGTTATCATGCTCAGTCTCTATACACAGACCCCACTGAAGGTGGCAGTGTTTGCACAGGAAAGCTGCAGGGGGCTCCTGGCTCTGGCTCCTGCTCAGGCTCTGCACTCGGGTTGGGTGACCTTAAGCAAGCCACCTAGGCTCTTTTGGCTGAGATTGCTCATCTGTCATATGAGGAGAATTGTGTCTGTCCTTGGCATGAAAGCAGCACAGGTCCAACTGTTGTCCTTATTGATGACATCATTCCTCCTGGAGGCCAAAGTGCACTGAAACTCAGGATCCCTGGCTGAAAGAAGTCAAATTAAGCATAGTCTCCTATGGAAGAAGGTAAAACTTGGACAAGGAATACACACAAAGATGAGAGGAAGCTGAATGGGCAAAGCAGATATCGCATATACCATACTATACTATGTTTTCTCAGACAGCACTCCTGAGCCAGACACACTAGGGAGTGAGGAGTAGGGCCCTTTCTAGTGCTGGTTTTTGGAAGGATCTATGAAGTACAGATGCTAATACTCTGTTGTCTCCATGACAACAGTGGATTTATTCAGTTAGGAAAAGCAGGTGGGATAGGAAATGGGAGATGAGAAGGACTTGGGAAATGGACCTGAGAAATAACTAGAATAGATCTCTTATCTGGGAACCAGATGCCTGGGATTAGCCAGGTCCCACAAAGCTCCCTATAGGTTCAACACCTATTCATCTGCCCCGGGAAGGGAAAAGTGATACTGTAACGGCAAGGGGACAGAGTAACTAGGCAGCGATGCCCATTTACCCACCCATTCCCATTCATTCATTCCACACTTCTGTTTGTTTGGGAGATTCTAGTGAGGCCCCCGGGGGCACAGAGCCCAAGTCTACCCTTAAAGCATGCAGCTAGATTTTATCTGTGTAATAGACCCTGACTTCTGGAGCCCACCCTGTCAACTTCTGGTTCCCCTGCGTTCCGGTCACCAGGAGAGCAAGATGAGAGGGTTTGGAGCTCCAGTTGATCCCAGATTCTCTGTGAAGCATCTATGGCCTAGCAAAGTGAGGTCTGAGAGGGAATTATCAGGGCCCAAGAAGAGGTTGGTCAGAGACCAAGGGTAAGAACATCTTTGCTGTGGTCTGGGCAGCAGGAAGGGGCTAACTTCAGTGTTGTTTGAGATGAGGACTCAGGGAATCCTTCCCAGAGGAAAAGTGGGGTCTTAGGACACCACCACTCCAGAAATCCTGGCACTGTCTCTCAGCCAAGCTCTGGTTTCTGCCTGCTGGAGCTCAGCTTCACTGCTGGTTCTGATGTGGGCACTCATGGTTATTGGCAGGTTCTCTGGGGAATTCTTGTGTGTTACCTTTCTATCCTTATTGCCCTCCCTGAAATCTGCTTCTGCAGTTCTGAAGAAACCTCAGGTGGAATCTCAAGGTCATTTTGATCTGGGGAGAGCAATCCTACTAAATGACATATAAGGTGGAATTGGACTTTGTCAAGCCCAACCGCCCAGGCCCTTCTTTAGGGCACCCCAGTCAGCAGCTGTGTAGATAAGAAAAACCACAGCTGGCCTAGCTCTATCTATGGGTGCTGGATCTGAGACAGTCCTCCACCTTTCTGCCTAAACTGTCTGCCTTATAATTCTAAGTAGACAAGAAACCACTGGAGCCTAGTGTTGTAATTCAGAATTCTGGTTTCCAGTGGACCCCATGGAGCACATTTTCTCAGCCATCTCTCAACTTTCCTTTTCAACCATCAGAAATGTAGCCACCTTGTCCTCCCTGACATATCACATTTGAAAATATTCAGTCTCATTTTTCTTAGTATGCTAAGTGGCTAGCACCCTTGGGAAGGACAGAACCATTTCTTGTCACTCACAGCTTCCTGGGACAAATTACTAGGTAAGTGTGTGTGTGTGTGTGTGTGTGTGTGTGTGTGAGAGAGAGAGAGAGAGAGAGAGAGAGAGAGAGATGGAGAGTAACAGTACATGTTAAACCTCTAAGGTGAAAAAAGTGTCCTATATGTATATTAACAAAATTTAATTTCCTTTCTGTATAGAGTACATGTATTCCTTCATGCCATTCATTCTTCCTGCAACCTTGGCAAGGTGGAGATGGGTAAGGCAGGAAGGATCCATGCTTTGCTGAATCCTGTGACACTGTACTGCTTTGGGAACATCTATAGACTGGTCATTAGGATAAAGACCACTCCACTGAGGCAGCAATGATGGCAGGGACACAGTGCCCTGTACCTGAGAACTCATTGATATGGGTTGATTGGCCTGGCCTTGTGAATTTGCATTCATGTAGATTTGATTTATAACTCAGTACCGTATTTTTAGTACTATAAGACGCACATTCCCGCCCCCCCCCCAAATTTGGGAGAAATAATGGTTGTTAATGCTGCTGTTGAATTTTTTTTTACATTTACATTGGTGAAATATTATGTTATTTATGTTATTAAATATTTTACTACATTTTTGCTTCAAAATTTTTTTCCTATTTTCCTCCTCTAAAACCTAGGTATGTCTTATGGTCTGAAAAATACAGTATATCTGCATATGGTTGAAATACACTTGGTACTTATAATTTGTTCCTTTTCTTGTTTATCACTGATGCACTCACTCATTAGTTCATTTATGTATGTATCCTTCATTCATTTATTAGCTCATTTATTCAACAGATCAGGTCTCAAGTCTTGTATTATGGTGGTACAAATAAGAGTTAGCCATGGTCTTGTAGTCCCTCAAGAGGCACACCCTCTGGCAGGTGAGCTAGAAAGTGAAAGATGTGACACAAAAGTCTCTAAGCTCAGTGTGATCACTTCTGGCTGAAGGAATAAGGAAAGTGTCATCGTCTGTGGCAGCCTCGACCACTTAGTGATATTTTGATAGACAGCAATGGAGGAAGAACATTCTGTGGGGAGAGAAGGGCATCAACAAAGAACACCCATGAGAACTGAAGGAGAATCCCAGGAGTGGATTCGTGTTTAGGCAAGATAAGAAAGTGATCTGAGGGTAGATCATGGAAGGCCAGGACCATGGACACAGACCAGGAAGAAGGGAAAGAACTTTCGCATTTCTTCTTTCATGATGCATCCTCTGTCTGTCCCTGTCATTGTCTTCCTGAAGCCTCCCTCTGCCTGTCCCAGCTGCAGACCTGCATTCTCACAGCGGGATGATAGATGGAGGTCTCCCTTCTATTCTTTCCACACTAGATGTATTCCGCACAACCTCATTTTACCTTTTCTTCAAAAAGGCGTAATGGGTGAGGGCATGGATCCTAGAGTCAAACTGCCTGGGTCCACATCACAGCCTCCTTGCTTATTAGCTGTGTGAACTTGGGCCCATTACTCAGCTCTAAGCCTCATTTGCTGATTTGTGAAAAAGTGATAGTAATAGCACATGCTTACATAAGACTTACTATCTGCAGATGAGGAAGAAAAGGAGGCAGAGAGAGTCTTAGTGAATTCATTTAAAGTCACATGGCCAGTAAACTGTAGAGCTGGGACTCAAACCTGTGCAGGCTGCCTGCAGAAACCACACTCTGAACTTCTACAACAAATTGCCTCTTAGCATGAAGGGTGGTACAGGTTAGCAAACACTTAGCCCAGTGCCTGGTATGAAGCTGTTGGCTATTATTAATAAATATGCATTAAGCGCCTTCTATGTGTTCTGTGCAGGTATAAAGTTCAAAAGATGACTGGACATGGCTCTGATCCTCAGGTACTCAGAATTTTGCCGAGAAGATAGACAAATCTCCAAACTGTAAAGAAATATCAGCACTATGATTGAGATGTGGCATAGCTAGCTAGCTAGCTACAAAAGCAAAGAGGAAGGGCAAATCAGGGAAGGCTTCCAAGAGGCAGTGTTTTGTAATGACAACTTCAGCTAAAGAAATGAAATAATAACACACACCCTCCCCCATCCCCACCAAAATCAAAACAAAACAAAACAAACAAAAAAACCCCCAACTGTCTCTTGGATGAGGTTTATAGTGCAAACAACCCACCCAGCCTGATGTTTCAGCCTTTTCACCTCTGCTCTCCACCCAGGCTGACATTTCTACTCTAGGCTTCTTCCATCAGGGTCAATTCCCCGCTCCTGGTAGGCTGACCTCCTCCCATGCTCTGCACAGTCCCATCCCCCTTCTCCACGCAGCCTTTCTTGACCAACCTCTGCGACCTCTCTCTGAATTTTGAATCAGACTCCCTGCCCAGCTGGCAGGACTTGAATGCACTTTTCAACTCTTCTTAGGTCTCCATCTTTTTGGGTTAATCATGGGGCTCTGCTTTTTATTTCTTCAAGTAAGATATCCCTGTATGCCCCAACCTCAGTTTCTTACACAAAATAGGTCTATAAATACCTGCTGAGAAGCTAATCACACTTGCCCAGTGATCCAGGTTTTATTTTAAGCTCCTTAAGTAAATGAACTAAATGATGTGAAAGTTCTCTAGGTGTGGCTGAGGCCCCTGGCACTCTGCTGGGATTCATTAGGTGACGTGAAGGCATTTATTTTTTAATGGACTTAATGTTTATAACCCAGCAGAGGTGCATGGTGTCAGGGAAAGGACATGACTGTTCAAGTCAGAAGAACTTGGCTCAGCCTCACCCTGTACTCCACTGCGCTGGGTAAACCACTTAACCACTCTGAGCCTCAGTTTCCACATTTGTGAATACGATTGGATCTCAAAAGTAAGGTATCCTCCAAGGTGCCAAGATACAAGGAATGCTGTGGGCTGATATAAGGGGGTGGACTGTCCCACAGCTTTTTAGGGCAGATTCTCAAGACCCAGGTTCTCAGTTCTTCAGTCCTTCTTCCTGGGTCCCCTGATCCAGATCAAAGAAATAAAAAGGTCCAGGAACAAAAAAGGGGGTGTTAAGAGATGTTTGAAGGAAGCCCCTGAAATGCTGTAACCTAGCCACCCTTCAAAGGACCACTTGGAAAGATTGACCTACATACCCTGGACTGAAGGGGACAGCATGGACAGGAGAATCCAGAAGGCAGAAAAGCCAGTGGGTGGGTTGGTGAGCTCTTCAGAGGCAGAGTGAAGGCAGGACTTTGGAAAGGCACTGGGACCCCCACTCCTGTGACAGCAATAGGTGAGGGCATGGAAGTGCTCACTTGCACAAGATCCAGATGTGGCCACCTCAGGAGGGAGAGCTGGCTGGGAAGCGCTTGAACACCTGCCCAAGAAGACTCTCTGGAGGTGGGGTTGAGACCCTACTATGAACATCTCTGGAGGGAAGTACCGGAAAATCAGGGACGAGGGGAGGGTGGCCAGACAACAGGAGGCACTGCCCTCCTGCTGCAAGCTGCAGCCAGAGTGGCTCAGCACAGGGGTGTCCAAGGGCCACGAAGGACCCAGCCTGAGACAGGCAGAATCATCAGCCTGCTCGGACAGCATGAGGCCATATTGTGACAATTCCAGTTCAAGTGAGAAAGGACCGTTCCATCCCTTCCCCTCCCTGTGAAGGAGACAGTAAGGACAGATCCAGTGGGGGAAGAAGAGGGAGAGAAAGAGAGAACACAGCTGGCCCAGGCTGGGCAGGGGAAAGATCTGAGCTTCAGTCAAGTCCAGAGTTTTACCTCTGGTTGGGAACTGGACATTGCAATCCTTAATTGAGATAAGACTGTGTTTGAGACTCAAAGGACTCTGTATTATCCAACAGTGAGCTGCTGAGCAATGCAGACTTCCTGAGACATGCATGGGGAGAAGGGGTAGGGGAAGCAAAATAAGTGGCATTTTGATTTTATCTCCCAGAAAACTGATTGGGCCCGAGAATGCTACGGACCACCATTCGACACCGTCATGAGGGTCACATGAAGTAAGGACATGGCACTGCATGGTTCCAGATCAGGCTCATTGCACAAGTCTGAGGGAATTGTGGCTGTTACTTCTGGAGACAGATTGGTATCTTAATGATAACATAATTTTAAAAATAATCAGACTCTGGTCATCACTCTTAGATGGCTCAGCAGAGCGGTCTTCTGAAACCCTGGGGTCCTTCTAGGGAGTGAAGAGTCGTGCGGTCTCTTTTCAACCCACGTAGCTCCTGGGTCAAAAGAAGTTGAGAACTGCCACGCTGGGGAGCCTGTTGACTCATCTGCCCTGTCTTCCAAGAGATGCAAGCACAGTCATCGGCTGTGCCATCTGAAGCTGGTCTAATGAGGACAGAGTGCTGGGAGGAACTGGCTCCTGGTCAGAAGCCCTGTGGTGCTCCTGCCCACCCCAGCCCAGCCCCCAGCCTGAAAAGTCAGTGGGGAGTAGAGCTTTGCAGCCTCCCCTGCCTGGAGGCTGGTGGCAGCGACTGTTCACATCTTTACCTTCCTCACTGCTTTCTATTTGTGGCTGCCTTCAACGGTGGCCTCAAATGTACCTGATGTCACTGAGCCTCTGAGGATAGAAAGGGGGTGGAAGGGAACATGGGGAGATGGAAGAGAGACAAAAGATTTTTCCCTTTTTAAAAATAGGTGCTTAGGAAATTAATTAGAACAAATAATCACCGCCTTGTCTGAGTCTCTATTTTATTTGGTGCATGCAGGGTCTGGTGGAAAAAAAGGGGGAATTTTAAATAATTTTGGAGTTATAACTGATGTAATTAGGTGCTCAGTGAACACTTAGCATCGAGCTGTGCTTATTAAAATTACTGTTTTAATCAGAACATTGCTGGCGAATCATTAATAACACAATGGCTTGATTCCCTGGAACTCTAATTAGACCTGGACTTTTAACCACCTGAGCGTAATCTGGATACGCACCACGGGTGATGCATTATCATCTCAGGGCCTGTGGGGATGGAGCATCTATACTGCTATGTGGTGACGGCCTGAATGTTTCATTTTGGAGTGTGAGCACGTGCTGAGGGGGCATAATGGGCACAGATGCCGACCAGGGTGGGATCAAAGTGGAGGGAGTCAGCCAGGGGCCCGGACCAGAAGGTCTGCAGGAAGGAAAGGCAGGAGAGACTTCTCCCGCTGCTGCAGGATAGACCTGCCTCGTGTGTTGTTCTGCAGGGGAATGCACAACCAAGCCATTATGTCACAGAGCCAGCTAAAGGCCTTTTCCAGGGCTGCTCTGCCTTTACAAGGGCCCACCTCTCATTGCCTGTCAGGAGAGTAAAGCGTTAGTCTTCACCAAGCTACTGCTGGCCAGAACCAAATCAATCAGTCACTGCATGATAACTAAAGGTTAATCAGGTGAAGGGGCCACTTAATTTTTCTATTCCAACACTTTGTGTCACCTTAGAGAGAGACCATGAGATGGGCTGCATTTTTCCAGAACTTTTGAATCCTTAGGGACATTTTGCAAGTAACTAGGCCCAGCGCTGAGGGAGGCTGAGTGGATGTGTGTGCCCCTGAAATGCCCCTGAGCTGGTGTTTGGGGGCGGGGATGGGGGTTGATGCCCTGGCTCCTGGCTCTGAGCACAGAACTTTGGTTTCTCTGCTCCTTCAGCGGGTGGCACAGTCTCAGCAACACTGACTTAGCCCCCACTGCAGGGGCAGGGGGCAGAGTCCTCGGGAGATGTCCTCTTACAGGTGGCCAACTAGTTGGAAGGACATAACAGAGATGTGAAAAGAAGATTTAGGGTGCTAGAAAGGCAGATGCTGGGAAGTGAAAATTAAGCTGGAGCCAGACAAGGCATGTGGAGTTCAGTGGTGGTCACAGTGCGATGGGATTAGTCAGAGAGGGTGTAAAGGCCTTCGGAGGGCTGTGGGGCTAGACCACATCCACTGAGGCTGGGGCGACAGCAGCAGCACCCCTGCCCCACCGTCTCTCATTAAGCAGTCTTCTGGCTGCTACAAGGGCCTTCAAATAATAAGACTGAACCCTCCAGGGTTCCTTTCTGGGCCACCTGCAGCCAATATGGCACTTTCGTGTGATTTGAAAAGGGCACCCCCTCTAGGTGCATGGGTGGGTAAGAGGAGTGAGGACTAAGTTTAGCTGCCACCTGCTCCTGAGCCAGGCCCCTCTGTGCAGTACACAACCTGGACCCTTATACCTGGCGGCCCTGATGCCCAAAGTCTTCTGGGGAAACAGGGAGTTGAAATGTGCAGTGTGGGTCTACCAGAGTTTTAGGTGCCCCTCAGACAGAAAATTTTAGGTACTAAAAATTGCGACTTTCCTAAGCCCTTTGGGGGACAGAGAAGGTGGGAGTTGAGGGTGGGCTGAGGAGCAAGGAAGGCTCTAGGAGGAGGAGGCACTTGAGGAGGGGCAGGGTGAAGTATTCCAGGCAGGGAGATGTCATAAACCAAAGTAGAGAGAATGAGCTTTGAGGTGTGCTCTGGGGGACAGCAAAGGACACGGTAAGGGATGTCCCCATTTAGATTTCTTTTCTTCTTTGTGAGCAGACATTTTAACTAAGAATTTAAAAAGTAAAAGAACTCCAGGCCTCCCTCAAGGAAGACTAGCTCAAATGGAGGAAATTTTCTGTAAACCGACAACTCCAGGAGGGAGGGAGAATTCCACCCCTGGAAATTCTCAGCAAAAGCTCAGTGTTCATAATAAGCAAGAAGCTGAACTCAAGAGTCCCTCCAACTGCAAGTCTTCTTGGGGCAGAGAGGCTGGCAGGTGGGGGTGGGAAACAGCCCCTGTGCTTTGGAACTAAATGGTTAGGTCTCCAGTCAAGAATGCTTGTGCTTCTGAAAAAAGAATCTATGACTGATCGCTCCCTGACACACACACATTCACCATCACTCCACAAACTCATACTCTTGTACAAACATACTCCTGAACACAAACATACATGCATACCATACACTCACATGCCACGCAGACACACTGATACCATACACATGTCACACATACATCACACGCTCATAATGATATTCCACACATATTCATGTCACACATACTCATAACACACAGACATTTCTGCCACATTCATCGCCCACCTCCCAGCAGCACCTGAACACGATCATGAGAAAGAAAGAGCCGTCAGGAGCTGTCTCCCTCTGGCCGGTAGTGAAGAAGGATTGGGGCTGCCCAAGATTAAACAGAGGAGTTAAAAATGACGAACAGACTTCTAAACAGGATTAGAGTCTTAATGAAAGCCATAATGAATGAAAGAGCTGCACTGATATCACCCATAAATGGCCATAAATATCAGACCAACCGATGAGATCTTAGATACTGCAGTTTTGAACCCCATCAAATTACTCCTGTTATAATTCATCAATAAATAACCAAGCTCAGCTCACACTTAAGGTCTTACTGTGCTTCAAAGAACAGGCTCTGAGGCGAGACAGACCCGCGTTTGGATTGTGGTTTTCCACGGACCTGGGCATTCTACGGCTACTTGTTTGAGTCTCAGTTTCTTCACCTATAAATTGTGGAAATTATTCCCTAAATAGTGATGCTGTGGAGACTAAATTAAGTCCCATGCAGATCTAATCATAATTTGTAGTACTAATAATCTACTATCACAGTTACAATTAATTTTCATGGTCTCTTGTTCCCTCCTCTTTCAGCTTCCTGGGGTCAAGTAAAGCCCATTGGCGGGTGGGACCATTAGGGAGAAGAGGAAAAAGAAGGGAGATAGAAGCAATAGGCAAGAAGACTGAGGCAGGAGAAGAGCAGAAGGAAGAGGGAGAGCAAATGAGGACGGCAGACACTTGGCTGACACGTGCTGGCATCATCTGTGGCAGGTGCCCACGCCTTCTTGGGCAGTGGTTCTTTGGGGAGGAGAGGTTATGGAGTAGCCACACGACTATGGCCTAGCCTCCCTAAGATTGTTAAAATAGTAGCTTTATGGAGACATAATTCACATACCATAAAATTCACCCACTTAAAGTGTACAATCAATGTTTTTTAGTATATTCACAGAATTGTGCAACTATTACCACAATCGATTTTTGAACACTTTTATCATTCCCAAAAGAAACCCTGTATCCACTAGCAGTCCCTCCCCCTCCCATGTCCCCAACTAGTCCAGCCCTAGACAACCACCAATCAACTATGGACTCGCCTATCCTGGACATTTCATATAAATGGAATAATACAAAATGCGGTCTTTTGTGGCTGGCTTCTTCCACTTAGTATTATGTTTTCAATGTTCACCATGTTGTTGCATATCTTAGTAACTTCTTAAATTTCTTTCCTTTTTTTAAAGGTTTATTTTATTTTATTTTCATTTGAGAAAGAGGGGAAGAGAGAGAGAAACACTGATGTGAGAAACATTCATCCATTGCCTCCTACATGTGCCCTGACTGCAGATTGAACCCCCAAACTAGGCGTCTGCCCTGACCAGGAATTGAACTGGTGACCTTTCAGTTACTGGATGACATTCCAACCAACTGAGCCACACTGGCCAAGAAACTTCTTGAATTTCTTAATTCCAAGCCAAGATGTGAAGGAGCAGAGCTTATTATACTCACACATCAGCAAGTGTCATAAATAATAGAAACCATCCAATTGTTTGCTCTAAGAAATCTCACTGAACCAAGTTAGTCACTAAGGTATCGACTTAGGGATCAGACAGTAGGAGTCTTCATTTTTATCACTGGGAAACCAAAGCGCAGTGAAATGATACATTTTTCAAGTGTGTGCTTTTTGGCACCCTCCATACGCTTTTCCTGAAGAAAGAAAAACAAAATAGGCTCCAAGTGTAAGAGTCTCTTGTCTATGGTTTTATGTTATATTTAATGTTAAAAGACAAATGAGAGTCTCTTGGTATTCTGTCCATATGTCTCTCTCTTACCTCTTAAAAGTGGCAATTCCCAACTCTATTTTTACAATGTAAAAGGATGACTCTCCTCTGTCATTGTTTGTGTTTAAAGTAATTTTATATGTTAAGACTGAAGTATTAGGAAGCAGGAAAGAACACCCCTGGGCCAAAGGTGGTCCCTGACATAGGAGGGGCTTATCATCTGGATTGAAAAGCGCTAAACTACTCATTGGACTCAGGAAATGCCAATCATTTTTTGCTTTATCACTGATGTGAGTTATGTCACTCAATGCAGCAATACTGAGAGTTTCAGAAATAACGGAGTATATGTTCCATCCAGTTGGCCCCAGAGACAGAAAATATTTAAAGATTATATTGTGTGTGCACAATTGTCTCTGTACTGATGCCTTCCATCATTACCCCATGACCACTAGGTATTAGCTGAGTGCCACGGGTAAAGAAATTGAACTTCATGCAAAACAGAATCAGACATACCACTGACTAATACTCATGCTTTAGGGCAATCCAACTAAAGGGGGTTATGTGAGGCCTTCTTTCTTTACTATAAATTCCAATACAGATTTAGCTTGAATTACCGGGAGAGGAAATTGTCCACAGTCAGGCCAAGACAGTGCTACGAGCTACCGTGTCCTTTGATGCCAGGCATGGGGGCAGTGATAGCAGCCACAATGAGAGACCCAGGGGAGAACTCAGATAATGAGGAGTGGCTGTGAAGTTCAGGTGTCATTGCTGGTCACTTCCTCTCTGGGCTATTCAGAGACCAGTATCTCTGGTGATCTCAGTGAATACTGTGAGTTGCAGAACCAAATTTATTTTTAGAACTAAATTTATTTGAAAATGGAAAAATAACTATACCAAATGGCCTGTTGTATAGGGCCATTTTTCATGAAATAAAATGATATAATGTTGCCACTCTTTAAAAGGTCCAGCATTGTTTATTAACAATACTCTAAAAAATCTCATTAAATCCAGACACGTATGAGCAGAACAAACTAATGTCATACATGTGAAGTGATTTGCAGGCCAGTGAGCATGCCCTGGGACCAGAGGGCAGTGTGGGTCTCCGGTGGTGATGTGCAGACATCCCAGCGCTCCTCAGAGGGCTGCTATCCAGTGCGCAGCATCCCTCTCATTCTGTCTAGCACAGAGGAGATACTGGTGACGTTCACACAGTCCTGGAGTTCCTTCCTCCATTGCAATTTACTCCTTAGTGCATCCTTGGCAAATAGACAGGTGGTTCCAGGTGACGGAAATAGGATTCTGGAAAAAAGTGAGGTGACTAGAACTTTCTCCATTAATCCAGCATGCTCTAATTTGCACGAAGAGCATAAATTTGCATGTTGAACTCTAGAGGGTGGAACTCTAAGAATCTTAGATAAAATAAAATTAATTCTTACAATCCTCTGTGATCAGATTCAAACCCAATATTCTTAGCTTGGCACACAGAATAGGTTTGCCTGCCTGCTTTTCTATTACAATTACTTTCTCAAACACTGAGTTCTGGCCATACAATCAGTGCTGGGAGGGAACATATACTTCTCACCTGCATCTAGTCTCCTAGTGGCTTAGAGCCTAATGGGGAAGACGCCAAATAGATAGTCACCAGATATCTGGCTTTTACTATAGTTTGAAGAAACTCAGAGAGTAGAATTCATTCTGATTGGAGTGAATTGGGATGGTTTTGAGTTCTGTTGGGGGCATAAGAAGCAAGGACATGTGAAAATGGCAGCAAGCAGATAGCTTTGTCTTTCTACAAGTTCCAAATATCTGCATGGTTCCTTAGCCTGCAGTCTGTTCCCTCTCCTTCTAGCGAGGTTGTTAATGAGAGACAGCTCCTTGAGATGAGATGGCTAAAGGCCAAGCCCAGCAGGCCTCAGAGCTTGGGAAAGGCCTATGACCATAGGCGACTGCTGGGTGGGCCTGAGACCGTGAGTGCGGCCAGCCCACAGCAGAGAGCAGGGCACCAGGCTAGCCTGACTCCCTGCTGAAATCTGCTGGGCCTTGCAAAGCAGTCTTGATGCCAAGTAGTGGCTTGGCTCTTTCTGGTTCCTCCCTGAACTGAGACTTTTCCTGAAGTTCTGGAGATGGGATCAGTCATGAAATATGTGGGCTTCCTTTCCTCAGAAAAATCAAAGAGAGGACTCCCTATGCACCAGTCTCTAGGGGTTAGTGAGCTAACCACTGCCCGGCACTGCAGGGCATGTCCAGGGCAATTGCAGATCTTGTTAGAAAGATGAGGTTTTGAATGTTTGCTGTGTGCCCAGCACTGGGCTCAGTGCTCTACATGCATCTCCTCGTTTAACCCCACAACAACCTGATGAAGTAGAGTCTATCATTATCGACAGTTTTTCTAAGAGGAAGCTGAAGGCTTAATGAGAATAGATAATTTGGTGAAGGTCATCTCAGTAAGAGGCGAAGCCAGGATTCCAGATGTGCTTATCGCGGAGCCTGCCCTGCCCTTCCCCTGTGCCATAGGCCTCCCGATAGCTGGCAGGTGACAGGGAATGGGTATGTTCAGAGACTGTGGCTCCCCCTTGCCTGCCCTGCTTTCCTGGGGAGCCAGTGGCTCTGCTTTTGCTGTCCCCCCCCCGCTGCTCTTCCCCTGCCCCCACCCCCACTATGTCCAGAGCACTTCTGGAAGGAAGCTCATGAGAGGAGATGCAGGCACACTGTCACACTGTGTCCTGGGCCCGGCGACAGGTGACCTTTCCAATTCAACATCTTTATAAATCTTACCTAATGAAGTTAAGGGGAAAAAAGAATTAATGAATAAATGAAGGTTAAATCACTCCCTGCAGAAAATTGATGCTGACAGCGTGGGCCAAGAGGAGAGCCTAGAAAGCAGGGAGCCGACTTGCACAAGAGGCTTTAGGATTCCTCCCCCTAAATTCGAGGGAGAGGTAAGGTTGGCCACATCTGAGATGGCCAAAAAAGGTTTTGGGACGTCCAAGGCAAGTGACCTGAAGACGATGGAGAAAAAAGCTACATTCTGTCTTGGGTCAGTTTTTCCAGAAGCCAATTTGGGTGTGGTACATGGACCTGTGCATGCACATGCACACGGTTTACACAACTAACTCCTGCAGCCAGTCAAGACTCAGGTTTGACTGAGCCTCAAGACTCAGGCTCATTCCTGGCCTCCTGGGACCTCTTTGGTATGTCTTCTCATCAGTACCCACGTGTTAACCATCTCTGTCTCCTTGTCACTATCCTTAATGGCCACCCCTCACCCCTGGAGGCGCACACCTCAGGCCAGTTGGTTCAGAGGGCCTGTATGTGAATGCATGGCTGGGCCCAGGGTGGGAAGAAGAAAAGAAAGTGGCAGGCCAGCCAGCCAGGAGCTGAGGCAGCGGTGGTGGAGGTTTTGGGGAAACAGATGAAAAAGGGGGAGCACAAGGTCAGGGCTCTACGGGCAAAATCTGGGAGGAGGGGCCGGGGGAAATGTGGTCTCTGGGAAGTGCTGTGACTTCCTGAAGAACAGTGGGGCAGGCCACCGTTGCTGGTCTAGGTCTCGGTTTAGCTCTCCAGTGAAATAGGATGGGAGTGGAGGTCTACAGGAGGGGATCGGCAGCAGCAACCCCTCTGGTGAGAGCACTCGCAGGGAAGATCAATAATTCCGGTTCCTCCTCCTCTCCGCGCCCACAGGTTTTTAAGAAAATGATCATGAAGACAGGGAGGCACGAGGGGCCTGCGTAGCTTGTCCATCCTGCAGTGAGATGGGCCCTGGGAGGCAGGAGGCCAGCGCTGCGCTGATGAAGGGGAGGGGGGATGTGGGGGTGGGCTGCAGGGGGCAGGCAGAGACCCGGAGCCAGAGATGACTAGATCAACCAGTAAATAAAAGGTCACAGTGATTTTTCCAGGCACCCAGGGAGAAGCAGACAGGGAGCTCTGCTGACGGCGAGAGCTGACAATTGGCAAATGAGCCTCTGCAGTTATCTGTTTCCCTTCCTTATTCTTGTCTCATAAGACAGAGGCCAGAAGTAGATGCAACTGACAGATGACTTAAAGATGAAAAATGAGCAACATGTTAGCGTGGGGGCTCCGTGGCAGTGTAGCGAGATGCTCGTGAGTGAACCAGAGAGAAGGAGCAGGGCTTAACTAGAGCCAGTTCCGGGGTTGGCTCTTCCTCTGTCCCAGGTACTTGGCAGGGATTAGTTATTGAATCTTCTCAGGAACCCTAGAAGGCAGGTATTTTTGTTATTCCCACTTTACAGAAGAGAAAACCGAGGCTTACAGAGGTGATGGCAGACCTACTGAAGACAGGCAGAGCCAAGATTTGAATAAGGCCTAACTGCTTCGAAAGAGGAACTCTCTACACTACCCTGAAATGCCTTTTTCATAGTCCTTTCTTTTCTTGTCTCCTTTCTTCCCCTGCCTCTTACCCTAACTTTCAACAAGTATTTATTAAGCATCTAGTAAGGGCCAAACACTGTACTATCTCTTTGGGAGACAGAAGCAGCCCAGACAGGCAAGGTCTCCGCCACAAACAAGTGCTGTTGAAATGACCAAATGAAAGGATGAGTGAAATGCTGCATGATCTCTCTTTTCCTCTTCCCATGAGCCAGCGATGTGCAGAGTTTTTCATACAGTCAGAAGTGACTGTCCCGAGGGGAAGTGGATTGGTCTGATCATAGAGGGCCTTGGCGGTGGGCTCTGCCTAGCCCTGGACTCCTTTTGTCTTGACTGTGCTGTTTAAACCCACAGCCTGTGCAGTGGGCCTGCGGGTAGGCTTGCTGCCAGGGAGGGAGAAACACTGGGAATCGCATGCATGCATGTTTTCTCCCAAGTTCTATGTTTCAGCAGCAGGAGCTGGGGGAGTCTGGGCACCATCTCTTTGGCTTGAAGCTCCTTTCATCTTGGTAAGGGTAGGGGGTTGAGTCTACCTGAAGGCTGCTTGCCTGGGTGCTATGAATATTCTGTGAAGAATGATGCTTTCTAATCCTTGTTTTTAGCTCCAATAATAATGAAATATGGGGAATATGCCCTGAGTATGCTGAACTCTTCTATGACTCCATGTGTCCCTTCGCTAGAGAAATGTTTCTTTGCTTTTTATTATTCCACTTGGTGAAATTTATTTATTTCATGATTCACCTAATGCACCTCCTCCAAGAAGCCTTCCTTGACTCACAGGCTCTGTTGGGTGGCATCTCCTCATGCATTTCCAGTGTTCTGCAAACTGTATTGAAATTCAACACTGACTTGTCTGTTTCCCTTGTGTATGTGTGATTTTGTGAGGACAAGCTCTGTGCATCCAATAGGTCCTCAAAGGTTCTTTGATGAATTACTTGGTGGCTTAGTGGTTAGCTAGACATTGTTCTTGGCTCTGTCCATTTTTCTCTTTCTAATCTTCTTTCTGCCTGCCTCTTTTCTCTGCCCATCCCCCTCTTTTCATCATTAAACATTACTTGAGGGACAGAGGCTGAACCCAGACTATTTGCTAAGCCATCAACTGCTGAGGACACAGCTGGCTCTCCCTCCACCTGGTGCAAATTTCAACCCCTAAACTGTTTGCAGAAGTAGGGAGTGGGAATACTGGGAGGGGGAGTCAGGAAGATTACTCTGCACTGAGTGGCAAAGGCTCAGGGAATTTGATGGTGCAGCATACAAACTATGAATTAGACACCATGGTTGGGATGCTGGATCCCTGAGCTGGGTGGGTTACAGAAGGATAACAGGGCCAGATGGAAAAATGCAGTCAAGTGGGGCTCTGAAAACAGAGAAAGCCCTGCTTTCCCCAATGAGCACGGCCCTGCCCTGTTGTAGGAAACAGCTGTGTGAGTATAGACACCCCGAACACACAGGAGTGCTTGCCCCATCTCGCTCATCCCCAGGAGAAAGTGGCCCAGTGGCCAGCCTCCTCTCACAGGAACCCTGTGTTCATGGAACATCCCCTGGATAAAAGACCTGGGCCATCTGTGTGAGAAACAATCTTGAGTGGAGACCAGTTCCTCTCCCTTCCCTCCTGGGCACCCAGGACCCTAGCCCACCTAGGAGAGAGTCTCATCAACTTGCCTAAGGCCAACGCCCCAGCTCCAGCTTCTCTCTGGGGGAAACCACTATACTCAGAACTTCCCATCGTGCTTCATTCCAAGGGTTCACTGACTTCCCTGTCCCCTCCCCCTTCCCTGATGCCTAGTTCTTCTCTTGGCACCTCCGAAGCTGTGTCTTCACATCACAGCAACTGTCCTAGTCATCAGCAGATGGAAATAACTTTTCATGACGGCTCCTCTGATGTTGCCATCTTTTGTGTGGATCAAAACAACAAAACGAATCAGACTCTCAGCATCTGATTGAAGCCTAATTGGAAATCCAAAGTGGCATTAAATGTTATGGTCTAAATAAAACACATTCAATTACAGAAACTCGACACAGGGAGTATGAGGAAAAGCTCTGGAGCTTAAAAAGCAAGCAGCAGAGTTCTGGGGTGTCACGATGGGGCTCCAGCATTTGGCTGGATAAGTAAGACTCAAGATGGCAAGCAGAGGAGCTTGCTACCATCTGAGAATCCTGGTTGGGGCCGGCCACTGAGCAAATACCCGTTTGCCTGGCTCACACTTGTTGTTGCACCCAAGAGGTTGCATCAGGGCTTGGGTGCAATGCTTCTCATGAGTACTGTACCTGCTCTGCTTGCAAAGATTTTGTTTTGCCAGAAAGCCAGGCTGTGGATGAGGGGTAGAGAGTGTGCTGAGGAGTCACAACATCACCCACTGGGGTCCCTGAATGGGACTCCCTGGTGGTGGGGGGGTGGCTGGCGAGGCAGGAGCTTTTCAACCACACAGGTGGCAACCTGTACACCAAACCCGACTCTGCCTCCTAGGAGTGGTATGAATGGCCTGCTCAGGTCACCTAACCTTGCTGAGCCTCCCTCACGTGTCAAATAAGGCTGATAATACTTGTCTGTCAAGGTTGCTGTAAGGAGTTGAGACAATGCCTGTGTGGTGCCCGGCCCACTCCACAGGATGTGCAGCAGCAGTAACTCCAGACACCTCACTCTCTCCCGACTCCGACCACCCAAGACAGTTCCTGTGACTGTTCATGTAAGGCCCAGGGCAGCACTTGCTATCTGTTATTGGGTTTTAAAACAAAACAGTGCGCTGTTCCAGTCTCCGTGTGGGTATCAGATGTGGAGCTATGAGTCTGTGCTGGTCCCCTGGAGTCTTGAAGGCCACCTCTGCGCCCTTGCTCTTAAAACTGGAGCCCTGTGGAGGTGACTTCTGCACCCATGCGGCAGCCAGGGGGCGCCATCTCAGGAAGCTGAGGTGGGTTTGGCCTAGGAAGTATGGGGTGGAGTCCTGGCCCTGCTTTTTGCCCGCCTGATGGCCCTGGGCAAATTTCTTAGCCAGATCGAATTTCAGTGTTCTTATCTGTAAATGGGGCCAGGCCAATATCACTTATCTCACGGGATTGTTATATTAACTGACGACCGGTCTCTAAGCTAAAATAAGAAAAAAAACCTGACTTACTTGCTAGTTAGCTGATTTCAACACACCTTAAGGTAGAGTTGAGAGGCAAGGCGGGGTGGTTCAGTTTCTTTGTTAGGTGTGGCTACATGCAGAGCATGATCTGCAGGGCTTGGCCTGATGGTTGTGCGCAGTGGCACAGCCGTAAAAATATAATTGCTACTGCTAACATTTATTAAGCAGGTAATAGGTGCCAGGTACTTTTCAGAGTGCATTTTAGGTATTCCTTCAATTAACTTAATCCTCAAGCAGATCTCATAATTATGCCCATTTTGCGAAGGAGGAAACTAGAGCACAGAGAGGTAAAGCAACTTGCCTGAGGTCACATATCAATCAGGGGGGTCCAACCTTTTGGTGTCTCTGGGCCACACTGGAAGAGGGAGAATTGTCTTGGGCTACACATTAAATACATTGCAACGCATAATCACAAAAAAATTCTCATAATGTTTTAAGTAAATTTATGACTTTGTGTTGGGCCACATTCATAGCCATCCTGAGCTGCATGGGGCCCTCGGGCTGCAGGATGGATACCCTTGTGAGCAGAGTCAGGACTTGAACCTAGGTGGGTGGGCAGAGTCTAGAGCTCTTCCTGGGGTCAGGAAACCACCCATCATCAATCACTATCTGTTTCTTTACAGTCTAGCTTAGTAGACCCTCCCTTCTCAAGAGTCACTTCCCCCTTAGGTGTCTTGTCTTCAACTAAAAAGTAAAGCTATTTTTCAAGAGATAATCTCTGAGGCTCTACCAGCTCTGGATTGCTGTATCAGAGAGAGGACGAGTACTCTGTCTGAGTGACTCCAAGAAGGAGGGACAAGGACAGATCTCACACTGGCTGGCACGAGTTTCTTCCATCATTGAATGCATGGTACACATCTGTTACGGCAGTGTTAACTTTACACTGTAATTTACTTATACACCAATCTTCCCACCTGAATGTGACCTCCCGAGGGCAGGGATTCTATTTTACTTATCGCTACACAAAATCACACTTAACAGTGTGGTTGTTGCATTGAAAATCAGCAAAAGGAATCAAGAAGGTACCTATCTTCAAGGCAGCCCTATTTATAAGATCTTGGCTGGAAAATTACTTAGAAAGACTGCTCTGTCTATATCTGCATATGCAAATGACTTGTCAGGTGGGCAGCTCTATGCATTATACATGGTAGACCCATAAAGGTCCATTAAATAAATGAGTCTGTGTATGCAAATGATGTGCAGATCTTTCTCTACTTTAATTTGACCCTTGGGAATACCTTTATGGAATCTCTAGAGTCCAGGTCGTTGTAATTTTTTAATTGAAAGTCTTTTAACACAACCAGTTTTCTATCTGGCCTGTCCCAAGTGAAGCTGTTGTGAAATTGGGAAAAGGAACGCTGGGCTGGACCAGGTTAATTACTATTAATTTTGATTCTTCTGGAAATTAAGAGGATGGCCTAGGCAAGTGTCTCCCCTTTCTGGGCATCGGCTTCCTTATCTTTAAAATAAGTAGGGGGGTAATAATAAAATAAGTGTGGGGCTAGGAGTACCTTCTGGTATTGAGGTACTATGATTTCCCATCTCTTAGACATGGGAACCTCATCCTGGGCACTCAGCATTCAACAATACCTACCCAGAAAGAGAAATCAAATCCCGTGCCAAGGATTAGAGAAAGAGTCTCCAGCCCGCCCCCACCCCCTGCCCATTTAGAGAAATGAGTTTTTTGGCATCAGTTCTTTTAGCCTGGCCATTGTGTTCGATCATTTCTTTCCAAACCAAGGGATTTTAAAATAAGAAGCTGGAGTTTTCTCTCGTAAACACAAGCCAAGCATCTAATTAATAGGGTGGGTTTGCATTTCCTTTCCCTGGTGTGAAAATATTTATAAAAAATGCTCCAATGAGAATATTAATCGCCAAGGAATAAGCTCAGTGTCAGCCTCTTTGAAATTGCAGGAAAGTTGGTAGAACAATCAAAACCCAGGTTTGAGGTGGCCACTGTTCCCTGGGCCCCCACCCCCAGGAGGCAGGATTCTGCCCTTCCTCTGGGAAAGGCACTGAGATGCACGCTCAGCTCCTGGCCCACACTGGGGGTTGTGTTCTTAACCAGAAACACATGGGCATCAAAGGCCTGGATTGAAAGTGACACATTTGAAAACAAAAGTGCAGCAGAAATTCGCTTATCCTCACTTTCCTAATCCGCAAACTCTGTAATTCTCCCCCAGGTCCCTCAGGCTCCACTGTAGCCCCTACCTCCTCACATTCCCTCCTCCCTGTGACTCAGCCCAGGCCTCCCAACCCAGGCAGCAGGCAGGGCTCCTGTTACTGAGACTTCCACCGCCTTGTAAAAATATACCTTGGCACGCTCGGCCTGCACCCAGGGAAGCCTCATCGTCTGGACTAAACAAATGTGCACAATCAAAATAATAGTCTGAGATGTCAAAATAAATGAGCAAGGGACATCTGGAAGCATGGTTCCATATTTTTCTTTCCCTTCCCCAAGTCTTTAGATATCTTTCAGGTTTGGCAATTCAGGGTCTTTGGCCACAGGTAAGAGACTTACTACTACTCTTGTATCACAATAGGCACTTTAAAAATGCTTCTTAGTTTTGGCCCTAGGTCCAGATTTATAGTTGACAGGCCCTCCCCCAAACCAAAGGAACCCAAATGAGTTCCCTGGTGAAGCCAGCTGGATACTGCTGGGATGGACATGCTGGAGGGGACTGGTGTGTCCTTCCCGGCCCCACACAGGGTCTTCATGCAATGCAGGGCACCGGAGGGGTCGGACCTATAATTGAGACCTTCAGAGAAGGGCGGGGCGGGGGGGCTTCACAATCTTTTCAAATAATGTTTGTTTCTAATAACACCAAATCAAAGTTCTTTGTGCCCCTACTCTCTTAAGAGACTTAAAGTGGGGAGTTTAAAAAGTCAGTCTCCCTTAATCCACGAGGGTAAGTTTCCTAAAACCCATTGCCCTTCGTACCAAAGGTGGACCACCAAGGAAGACCACCTCCGGAGTGGGCTGATGCAGTATTAACACAGGAGCTGTGATGCTCTGTGGCTCCATGACCCTGGGAGACAGGAGACCATGTGTTTATCTTTTCTGGGTCTTGTTTCTTACTGTGTTCATTGGCCACAAGCATCTGAATCACCCGGGGTGATTGGCTGTAGAGAGGGAGAGGCAGGTGGAAAAAGAACTATGTGACTTCTAAGACTAAGTCATAAAAAGGGCAATAAAGTTTCTACTTTACTCCTGGAGCCCTGAGCTGCTATGTCTGCCATCGGCTGCTGTGGTCCAGAAGGTTCACTATCTTGAGGCCACCATGCTGTGAGGAAGTTCAAGGCATGTGGAGACAATCCTAGCTGATCCCAGCCTTCTAGTTCCCAGCTGTCTGGCATGTGAGAGGAGGAACATTCAGAAGATTCTAGTCCAGAGTCATTCCAGTCACTCCACACCATTCATGTTGTAGAGAAGAAAAAAAGCTCTTTTTGGTGCAACCCATCTGAATTCCTGACTTATACAATTTGTGAACTTAATAAGTGGTTGTTTTATGCCCCCAGATTGTGAAGGGGTTGGTTATGTAGCAATAAATACCCAGAACATTGTGCCAACTACAGACAAATATCAGGGCTTTTAGAACTGGGGGCTGAGTGTCCACTGCCTGGAGAAGCCAGGCCATCTTTTGCAATGAGCTTGAGACTTGGTTTACTTACCTGAAGAGGCCAGAAATAAAAAGCCTCAGGGATGCCCCTTTCTGGCCAAGTATCCACACATGCAGCCAGACGGCTCTGTGGGTGGGTGGATGACCAGGGCTCAGGAACTACTGGCCTCCTGGGCCTCACATACGGGCCTGGGGCTGCCTCCACATGTATCAAGGGGAGCGGGACTGTTTAGTCTGCTGGGCACATTCCTGAATTTTAAAAATAAATAGCAGATTATGAGCAACTCAGCCTGATGCTGTCATTTGGCCAGGCCCGAGGCTTCGGAGGCATCCCTGCAGAGGGAGCTGCAGGAATGGCAGGTTAGAGAGGTTTGACTGAGACTTGGAACTCTGGCTCAGCCATAATTTAAGTGGAGATGCTGCTAGCCCTCTCTGGGGTCCTAGAGAGCTTCTAATATGACTAGTAACAATAATAAAAACAATGATAATAACGACTACCACTATTTGAAGGCACAGGGCTAGGTCATTTATGAATATTCTCTCAATTCCCCAGTAGCTGCCATTAGTAGGCCCATTATACAGATAAAGAAACTGAGGTTTGGTGAAGTGAAATTACTTTTTCAAAGCCAAACACCTAGTAAGTAGCCATAGGCTGAGTGAAAGGCTGAGTCCCATACTCCAGCTCTTAACCCCTGTGCTATATTGCCTCTCCAAGCCTTGAAATAGACAGCCGCATCCCATGCCCCACCCCCCACACACCCATCACCAGCCTTTCTGCTGATCCCAAGGCCCTTTCCAGGCTGCATACAGCCATTCTCCACTGCGACTCTCTTTTTCCATTTCACCCTTCGCTGGATCATTTTATGCCTCTATTCCCTCTGCTAATTCAAACTAATTAAAGTATAAAATAGAATAATTGCTTCCATCCCCAAATTCTGTTTCTATCCACCTAGAGTACAGTGTTAGATTCCCTTTCTAGGAGTGGCCAGCCTAAGAAGTTGGGTGGAAACTGGGGCTATCAAGTTTCTTTTCATCTTGTCGCTTAGTTTTTCACTTGGCTCGCAGCCTGATTTTCCCTGGGCTTGCTGTCTGACTTCCAATAGACACTGAAGATATGGGAGTGACTTGTGTTCCCTCCCATAACATCTGTCAGTTTGCTCTTGAGGAAGTTGGGTGGACTTTCTAGGGAAGAGCCAGGCATCTCATCAGTGGAGAGCCTGGACGATTAACAGGAGTGGGAAATCAGTTTCCAAATTTTCCCCTGGGACTGTCTGGCCTTCAATCTATTAACAGTACATTAACTTAAATTGTTAGGCAGTGGCACTAAAGACCCAACACTTCTGACTAGTCCTATTCTATTTCTTAATTACATTTAATTAACACACACACACGCACACACACACGAAGAGAGAGGGAGAGAGAGAGGAGCTGTATTGAATTGTTCTAGCTCTGTGGGGAGATGAAAACCTATCTAGGCAAAACTTGAGACCTGAGGCTTGGTTCTACTCTCATATGGTGTCATGAATACAATAGCTGCTATGTTCGGGGGTGGAGGAGGGGGACAGAGAGAGAAGAGTTGGGGACAAGGTGAGGCAGGAATGAGAGCTGGCTGCCCAGAGATTTACTATAAAGTGATTCCCATGGTGTCTTACAAGGTGTTAGGTCTTTTAGAGAATTTCAAAGCCTTAAGTCACTTCCTCAAAACAGAGGTGTACTTGTCCATAACCAGCCAGCACTCCAGCCCCCTCTGAAGCATTCACCCTTCAGGGAAGCAGTTCATACGAATACACACAGCCTCAGAAACTGAAGGCTGTCTCCTGTGATTTTGGTGTTGTCTGCTGGCAAGGAGAAGAGGCCCAGGGCTAAGACCTTAGATCAGCCTCTTGAAGATCTGAAAGAGAGACTGGAGAGTTGGGTTTATTTTCTCTATCTTTACAGGTAAGGAAACTGGGTGCCTGAGGAGTTAAGGGTCCAGGTCACCCAGCTTGCTAGAAGTGGGACCAGAACTAGAACACAGGCCTCCCGGCTCAGCCGGAGGCCTCCTGGGTGTGCCACCCTGCCACTTCACTTCCTTCTGATCACACTCATAGTCACCACCCTCCTGAGCCTAGAACCATAAAGTCTGAGACCTGGAAGGGGGCTCATAGAAAGCCTTCGTGTCGACTATTTGTGGTGCTCGAGGCAGTGTAGATCCTCTTCCCATGTGTTGTCTCTGCTGACCCCGTGGGACACCGAGGCAAAGTGACTTGTGTAAGGATGCCAGCTATGAAGCGTTGAGATAGGATGCAAGTCAGAGCTTTGGACTTCAGAGACAACCCTGTTCTCTGATGCGACTCCTTTATTTATAAGGGAGGTAACTGAAGCTGAGAGAGGGTCATATGTCCGATTATAACGAGACCTGAACTAGAACCCAAGGAAGTCATCAGACTTCATTCCCATGGATTGTTCTGTTGACATACATTACAGAGTTTCCTTTAAGAGGTCCGAGTGGTCTGTGCAGGTTCTGTACTCATAGCTGCTCAGACTCAGACAGATGGGCCTTCTGAGCTGTTCTTGGCCCTCATCCCTGGCCCCAGCCCCTGGTGAAATCACCTGGCTACCTATTTCTACAGGATTTACAGTTCTCCAGGTGACAGGCCTCAGAGCTCCCCCACGAATCCCCCTTAGACGCCGCCTGCTGCTCACAGCTCCACCTGGCATAGCGTTTCCCTGGACAAATACGTTGTCCCCTAGAGATGGCCCCGTGGCACTCTACCCAAATTCTTCCTCTATCTGCTCATCATGATTGGCTACTACTGAACCCCTCTGTCTGGTACAGACTGTAACAAGAACTGGCAGCTGAGGCAGAAGGAGAGGACATTTAGAAATAAGTGATGTGAGCCCTGGCTGGTGCGGCTCAGTGGACTGAGCATCAGTCAGTAAATGACAATGTTGCCAGTTCGATTCCCAGTCAGGACACATGCCTGAATTATGGGCCAGGTCCCTGGTTAGGGGCCTGTGAGAGGCAACCAATAAATGTTTCTCTTGCATATCAATATTTCTTTCCCTCTCTCTCTCTCCCTCCCTTCCCCTCTCTCTAAAATAAATAAATAAATAAATAAAATCTTTAAAAGAAAGGAAAAGAAAAGAAATAAGCAACATGGACACTTGGTTTAGCCAGGGCTGATGTTGTCAGAGGTGATGTCAAATACAGTCTTAAGAGGTCATTATATTCCCTAAAGGCCACTCTTTTGTTTTGTCTCCATCCCTGGACCAAACCCTCTCCTTTCACCATAATTTGAATGCAATTTCAGGAAGCATCCCATTTGAGAAAAATATATGCAATAAAAAAATGCATGCCTTGAAATCTTCTCGGTTCTGCTAAGGTCTCATTGGTTACTTCTATTTGCTTTTACTGCTTTTCCACTTTCCTGGGTTCAGAGAACCCAAGAAAATGCTTCTAACCAGGGTCACCCACCTGGATCTCTGCCAGGCATGATGTTTTTTAAAAATATCATATGTAATATGGGTCTATTTGATCCCTCAGATCATCCTTTTATCCAACTGTCCAGGTTGCCATCTATCCATCCATCCTTCTCTCTGTACATATTCTTGAGAAGTGTCCGGAATGGTGTTTGCCAAATATTAACAAGGCGTTACTTTTTGGGTAGTGAGGTTTAGGGACTTGTTATCTTCTTTTCCATATGTATTGTTTAAATTTGTATAGTGAGCACCTACCATTTTTTGCTTAAGAAATAACCTTTTGCCTAAGGAAAAGAATATTGAAAAAAAGTAGAGTGTAGACTTAAACCTGATGTTATAGATTTCTGGGTATATATCTCTCCCTCCTTAGACTGGAAGCAACTTCAGGGTAGCGATGAAGTCCCATTCATTTTGATGTTTTCCAAGTACACTGTTCCCAATAAACATATTCCCAGTAATGGGGGTTTTTAGGTCCCCCTTACTGTTTTATTATAATGATAGGTTGGTGTTTACTTCTAAGACTGTCTTTCCCACTCTAGCTCAGGCAAAGCCTCCTTCAGCTCCACCAGGTTTCCATCTGGGCCTGTTTATACATCAGCTGCAGGGGCCACATGAAAGGAGGTAAGAGGACAGGTGGGTTCAAGAGGATCTGGGTGTAATTTGCATGTAATTAGCATATGATTTGTGTCATTGATTCTCCAGAAGTAATTTTCAAGTTAGAGCTGCATCACTGCTTCCCTCATGCTGTCATGTGCCCATTCGCCTCTTCCTTCCTCCTTGCACTCATCCATCATTCCTGGATTCAGAATTATTACATCTTTCAAAAAGAAAGGAAGGAAAGAGAACTCTGGGTGACACTGATCAAGGACATCTGGAACCTTGACGGAGTATTTTGAGAATGACACACGAGCCAGGAGGCACCTCATGAGAACTTCCTGGTCCTCTATCCCAGCATCCTTGTGTAGCCTAAGTCATTATCCTCAGCAGCAGGACAGATTCACAGTCCTTTTTCTCCATCTTTGGCCTTTATCTTGTTTACCATGTTCAGGTCAATGCCAAGACCACTGCTTCTGCTGAACAACTGTTGACTCACTAACTAAATAGACAAAAAACAGCATTCCCCCAGGTCTTTGCTTTCTGCATCTCCATTCATTTGGAGACTCTCCCATCTTCCCTGCTTCTCTTGCCCTTCACCATGGCTCTCCCTGCATTTGCCTTCTCTCTGCTCACACATATTCAGAGCAAATATAATCCAGAGTAAATACAATTCAGAGCAAACACAATCCAGAGCAAATACAATCCAGAGCAAATATAAGCTCCATGCTAGAAGGTGGGGAACCTTGTCTGCTGTTACCCAGGAGAGGGTAGAAGTCTATTTCTCAAGGCTCCCCAACTCTGCAGGTGGAGCTTCAGCTTCTCAGGGCTGGTAGAAGGGCTAAGCTTTACCCGGCCTCAGTGGAAGATGCAGGCCGAGATTTTCATCTCCTGAGGACCTCTCTTGGATCTGTCTCTCCCAGGGTTGGGCCCAGCCTGGGGCCTGAATTATTTACACTTCTTTGGCTCCCTTGAGCAGCAGACTTTGTAGGCCCAGGAGCAGTAAATCTACCTCCTAATCACATCAAGCTGCTCTGTGAGGTCTGGCCTGTTCTTGCGGGGCTGTTCATTATGCACTAAGACAGGGGCTGTGGTCTAGAGAGAAGCCTGTGGGAAATGGCTGGCCCCTGTTGCTTCTCTCTGGCTCCCTGCAAAAGCGTTCGTGGACTCTGCCTCTCCCAGGTCCCTGAGCAGTAAACCCAGAGGTCTCCCTTGTTAGGTGGAACAGCTACTGAATAAAGGTCACAGGTTATCAGCTCCTCCAGGGCATCAGAAAGGAGGGAAAGGTGCTGGCACTTACCTGTCTTTCTGACATGATGTACAGGTAGCGCTGATCGATGGAGAAGGCCATGTCCCTAAGGATGGGGCTCCCGTCTTTGAGCACAGAGATTGTTTCATACTGGACCCCGCCGTGGGGGGGACCATCAGCTCGAATCTGCAAAAGAAACAACGGCATCCTCAGCATCCACACTCAGCAGTTTCCTGTGGTTACTGGACACAACACAGAGCAGGTGGCTTTACAGAAGATAATTACCCCATGCCACCCCACTACCAGTTGCTACCCTGAACCATGCTAGGCTGCTGCAGGGAAGACAGAGATGCCCCTTAGCTCAAATAGACCAGTTCCACGAAGAAGAATCCTTTCACAAGGCGTCTGTGTGTACTGAATTTGAAATGTCTAATAATGGGTTTATTTGTGTGTGTATAAGCCCTTAGGTGTGAGTTTTGAATATCCCTATGTAATCATTCTTGTGTGTGTATAACACAGTGTGATAGGTGTGTGTACAAGTAAGTATGTGTTTGTATATACTTATTTGGGTTTTGGGTGAGAGAGTCAACATTGGCACAGTCTCAGGCAAGTAAGGGAGAAGAATGGTGGGACACTCACAGAAACCATCCAAAAGCTGGTCATCAAGAGATTGAAAATTTGTCAGATCTCAGGAAGGTCTTTCTTGCCCCAAACATATCCCCTGAATGTCTGCAAATCCGTTCGGTGAGATGTGGTGAGCAGGGAATCTCAGAGCCTAGCCCAGGGTAATAAGTCAGAAAGGACTTGAACGTCATCTAGTCCAGTGCTTCTCAGCTCTGGCTGCAAATTAGAATCATCTGGGGAGTTTTTAAAAATATGGATGTCAGGACTGGGTCCATTCATCAGAATCTCTGTGGGAGGGGCCTAGGCATCTTTTTTGGGTTTCCAAGATTCCCAGGTGAATCTAATGAACAGTCAAGAGTCTAGAAGCACTGATATAGCCCAATGGTTCTCAAATCAGTATGCCCTGAGAATCACTGTGGGGGTGGGGCTTGGTAAAATGTATTGCTGGTTCCATGCCCAGAGTTCCTGATTCAGTGGGGATAAGGCCTGAGAATTTTCATTTCTAATAAATTCCCAGGTGATATGGATGCTGCTGATCCAGGGGGTCTGAGAAGCACTAAGCTAGTCTAAGCAATCTACATGTGGAATACTGAGATTCAGTAAGGAGAAGTCCCTAAGGCCATCCAAAAGTTGGTGGATGAGAGTCCTTGGTTTGGCTGTATCCCCACCCCCAGGTTTCTCGTTCCCAACATAGCAGCTGACAGTTGACCAACATTCCCTACCTGGAGGCACATTTCTTTGTCCTGTTCTCATGGAAACCCCTCTAGTCCAAGCCCCACTTCCTCCATGAAGCCTTCCCCCATCTCTTCACCACACTAATTGCACGTCACCTTGATGCCTCCTTTTCCTACCAGACATTTTGTCCTAGGATTATAATCAACTGATTTGTTCATTGTACATGTATAAGCTAACATGTATTGGTGACCTATTTAACGTGTTCCCTGATTGCTTCACATGTGCATCCGTCCATCAACATTGTGGAGGCAAGGATATATTTTCTATTTCTCCTATAATCCTCTAATCCTGAGGATGAGAACAGAGCTGAGAATATAGCTGGGAATGGATAAAAGGGAATTCTTGAGAAATACTTGCTAAAAGGACCTGAACTATGAAACAAATTCTAAAGTATTGTGGTCTCCTTGGTGCTAAATCAAAATGAAGTCAAAAGGCCTTTTCTTTGGAAGACTTTAAGATTAAGACTTCCTGTCCCGATTCCCAGTCGAACCATCCTCTTCCCTCTGCCCATTTCTCCCATCACAGCAGTTTCAAGCTCCTGGGCACAAGGACCATGGCTTATTCATCCCAAGGACTAAGCCTGGTGCCCGATGTCTCAGTAAACATGTCAGAATAAACAAGCGGAGGCATTTTTAGTTTCTATTGACCAAGTAGGGATAGTCAAGAGCATTATTTATTGCAGAACTGGGGAAGTAGGACCAGCACTTTCATTCACATTTTTCTACTCTCCTGAAAATTGCATACTAGAAGGGCCTGAGCCATGGTATGGCCTGTGCCTGCCGGGCTGGGCTGAACTGGAATGCATGGGGGTAGACTAGGAGCCTGTTGTGGGTGGGGAACTGTGTGGCCCTGGGTTTTCTTGTGGCAGAAACAGCAGATTCCTGCCTGAGGCCCTGTGCACAGCCCCAGGGGTAAGAACGTAAGACAGGGCCTGGAGTCTGGGCTATTGTGTTCTCACCTGCTTTGATGATTGAGTTGGGGGCTTCTAGGCTTGGAGATGAGGAAGTAATCTTAACGGAATCAAAGAATTCTGCTCTCAGACATTCCTACCCTAGGAACTCCCCTTGTGGGCTAGAATCTCCTGTTTCCCCTAAGCTCCTGTTTTGCCCCCTTTTTTGCCTGGCTTATAGCTTCCTGTTGTTCAAAGCTATTGCCTTGGCAACTGTTACCAAGCCCCTCCTTTCAGGGGAGAGGTCAGGGCACCATTTAATTCATCCTCACAGGGTGGAGGAAGGCTCTGGGGTCAGCGATGATGCTAAGGGGGCTGAGGCTACTACCCTCCACCCTGGGCAAATCTGATTACGTGTTCAAGTAGAGTGATGAGTCAGGGTCTTTATCTGGGAAAACACCTTACATTAAATTGAATCTTCTTAATATTCAAATCACATTCTCCCTTAGATGGACAGATACCAAATGGACAGACAGAGATCCCTCCAGAAGTGTAGCATTTAGTTACACAAGTTCTCCTGCTATTGCCAGAGGGAAAGAGAAGACTTGATAGTCAGGACTTCTGGTTGACTTGGCCTCAGCTTTCCGTCTCCATGAAATGGGAGCCCAGGCTCCACTTCTTCCTCTGAAGTGGAAGTGTCCCAGTGACTCTCACCACCCTCCCTGTGATGGCTACTCCTCTCCTGTGAGAAGTAAGTCTCCCCCAGGTACTGGTTCAGCCCCCAGAGCTGTGGAACCTACCTCTTCCTCCAGGCCTGGTCCAGGACCCCCCTGCCCCAGGAGGCCAGTTAATCCTCTGCCAGGCAGGGCAGCCTCCCTCCCGAAAAGCACAGACACTTGCCTAGATTCTCACCAACGCCTACATGAAGCCTACAGGAAAGGTCGTAAGGAGAAACCCCACAAGTCTGGCCCTCCCTCTCTGGTCCCTGGGTTTAGTTGTTACCCACAGCCAAGTTGGAGCTGGGATTGAACCAGAGACAACTTGTCATCATATCCTCTGCTACATCCCATTTAGGGCCAATCCCAGACACTCACCTTTTACTGAATCAGAGACCTAAGCAGATTTAAAAAAAAAAAAAAAAAATTTCCATCTGCAACCCCAATCTTTTAATAAACCAGTAAAAGCCAGAATCAAATCTACATAACTTTCAAATGTCAGAGCTAAGACCAAACCAGAACAGAATATGTTCTTGGAACTGAACCTGAACTAAGCTATCCTATTTCATTCAGTCTAAATCCCCAGAGAGGAGAGCAGTACTGCCCAGGAAGTCTGAGCCTCTCCTCTTACTCCCTCGTTCCATGCTATCTGCCTCCAGCTCATGTAACCCTCCCAGGAAACTTCAGGAGGGCAGAGAAGATGGAAATTAGGACTAGGAGACCAGGGGGGTCAAAAAAAATGAGGTGGGGATGGTGGATGGCAGGAGAGGCCAACTGGGCAGTGGAGGTCTTTCCCCTCCCTAGTTCCCTTTGCTCCCTCTGGCAACCCACCAAAGGTTTCTGGGTTTCTGGTCTGACTCTGTTCTTGTCTGGGCTTGATTTCTGCCTAATGGTATACTTTTAGGTCATTACCTCATCTCTCTGAGCCTCAGTTTTCCCCTCTGAATAACAGGAAGACATAATCAGCTCAGTGCCTGTCACCGGAGAATTGCAGACTTGTAAATACTGCTGGTGCTACAAGGGCTTTGGAGCTCATCTCATCTAAGCTCTTCCATGCAGGGTGTGCGACTAGCAGCAGTGGAACTGGGCTCAAACAGGCTCCTAGCCAGTGTGACCCAGAGGAAGTGCATGGCTGACGCGGACTAGGCCGCAAGGGAGGAGGGCCCTGATAGGGGGTAGGGAAAGTTCAAGCACACGATTGCCCAGATTGTTCTGTCTTGGATACGAAGGTTTGAGTTTCAAAGTTGTCCCCGGTCCTTGCCAGACCCAGGGTGGTTGTGAAAGGACTGTCAGGGAGTCCCAAACAAAAGTGGGATTTTGAAATCCAACTGATTGCGTCTACTCTGTGGTGTCCCACAAAGTTGCAGTTCTATTAAGCTGTTAAGCTTGTATCCCCAGGGCTAGGTTTCAATGACTACAAGGACACCAGCAACCTGAAGTAGGCCATGAATCCAGTCCAAGAGAAGGCCATTATCAGACCAAGCTGCACAGGACTCCGTATCCAAGCGGGCCGGGGAAGAGCGAGGAGGTGGGCCAAGGAGGGAGGTGATGCAGACAGGTGGAAGGAGTCACTCAAGCGTGTCTTTCTAGCTGGGATCCTCCTTTTCTGGGAGGGCCAGACCTCAGTGGATATGCAGAAGCTGCCCGTTTTGCTTGGACAACACTCAGAGTTGGGATAGGAAGGACACCGTGCCACAGTGGAGGGTGACGGTCTTGACTGAGACCAGAAAAAGGCAAAATGTGCCTAAACTGTTGTACAAGGAGATTTTGGCTAGCTCTCGTAAGAGTTCCTGTCACGGGGAGCCCTCGCTGCAGAATGAATGACCACAGGAGGCTGTCGCCACCTACTCAGGACAGGTTTGAAGCCAGGATAACCACTTTTGCCTCATGGGTCAATGCGGCCCTGCCTGAAGGTGGTAGGATGGACCTGGTGAATTTTCAAAGAATGGATCCTGTTCTCCTAAAGTATTTTATAGTGTCTACCACTCTGTCACTTCTATAATGTGCTAGGTGCTGTTGAATGCACTTAGCAAAAAGTAACTCATTTAATCCTTACAAGCACCCCTGTGGTAAATACTATTATTATTTTCATTTTGCAGAGAGGAAATTTGAGGCATGAAAGAGTTAGGTGACTTCCCTAACACTATACAGCTAAGGGTGGCAGAACAAGGGTTCATTCCCACTTGGACCCTGATTTGTCCGTCCTTCTGTGACCCTCTTAAGAGAGAGTAATAATGGACGAATATAAATATTCCTTGGGGCTGAGAACAGAGTATAGTGAAGGTCCAAATTCTCTCCTTACCCACTCTTCCTCCTTCAGACCCCAAGGCCAAAGTGGGACAGTCACCTCTTCCCCGCAGGCAATGATAAACTCAGACCTAATTTTGGGGGACCTTGGTTCGCAGCTAAAAAAGTCATTTTCTCAGGGCTGGCTTTGGGGCAAGAGAAATCCAGGGGAGATTTATGGTCCTTTCCCCAGATGGGAGGGGCCTCTTTGAAATGAGAATGAAACAGTAATCCTATTAGTAGCTTTCCTTTAAATCACAGCTAGGCCTGTGCAGAAATTAGTGACAGCCTCTTTACTTGAACATCTAATTCAAATCAGCATATCCAATTAACTAGCTTACCTGCAGGCCGCTCCAAACTCTTTCTCTTGTGCATCAGTTTATTCTCTAGTTAGTCCTAAATTATGGTGCCTTTGCTTGGAATTTGGCACTTTAATATCACTTTAATATCATTATTATTAATAGTAGTAGTAGTAGTCATAGTAATTTTTTTTTTTTTCCAAAATCAGCCGAAGAGCAACAGAATTAGGAATTCTCTTCTCGGGCCTCTCAGTAGGAAACAGATTGGTGTGAGAGGCAGCCCCACATGGTGGGAGGTACTGGTTCCTGTCTGGAGGGCTGGAACCTAATTTCAGCTTTCTCATTAACTGGCTATGTGGCTTAAGGCAACGTGCTTCACTTGTTTGTGTAATAGTTTTCGCAGCTGTCAAATAAGGGTGGTAACTACTGTCCTTACTAGCTCAAAAAAGATGTTGTGAGAATGAAATTAGTTACTAGCTATGAATTTTAGTATTGTCCCATACGCATTCAGTACATGTCAGCTGTGAGTTGGGCCTATACTAACAGCTGGGGACACCATGAGAAAGGATCTTCTTAGGAAACTGGAGGAATGGGGAAATGGATACTCCTACCTATGTTTGTAAACACATGAGGAGCCCAGGGAGGCCATCGTTGGGGGGCATGACAGCACCTCACCTAGACAGAGGAAGCCATGAGGGGGATGCTCCCTGGAGGAGATGGCGCATCAACTAAAAAGCAGAGGTGGAAATGTGAGTTTTTGGAAAATTTACAGCATGATGTAAATATGGAGGAGATACATTTGAGCCCAGACTCCCTGGAAACTTAGTGTTGCAGACCAAGTTTGGAGAGGCTGAGGCTTCTGACATGCAGTTACTGAGGGCTGAACAACAATATCAGCGGATCTTGCCACTGTACATCCTAGAAGCCTTTATGACTTGATTGTATTTCTGTCTCAGGACGCTGGGCTTGCATGGTATATAAATGTACCATGTGTGCAGGTGTGTGCATATATGCGCACACCGTGTGCACATTTAGAGAGTGGAGAAAGTCTGGCACTGCCCAGACTAAACTCCGGAGTGAGTTAATGAGCAAGCGTGTCTGCAGCTGTGCAGTTAGTGCTTCGAGAGAAAGGACTCATGCTGAAGTTTATTTTTGTACAGCTTCATGACCCAAATTATTTATAGATTGAAGTCTTTAGTAAGTTCAGTCTCTGAGATGCTTCTTCCCTTTATCCTGTGCGCACACATGCACACACAGAAGCAGCAGCAGCAACTTCCAGGGCGCCTGTGGCTCACCGACACCCCCCACCCCGCCACCACCTCTGGGCTGTGCAAACATTAACTAACCGTGCAGAGTCAGAGCCAAGCAGGCTGAGGCTCCCCTGAGGACAGCTGGGAGCCTGGCCCTAAATGCTTGGCTAATTGGAGAGGGACACAGAGCCTAAAAACTTGGCCTGTGGGATGCACTGATCCAAGAGAGGAGAGGATCTTCCTCTCCTTGAAAAGGAAGGACATGACTAAGATGTGCTCAACTTGAAGAATTCTGGATGCTCCACCTTTACACACATGCACACACATGTGCACACACCCTCCCCAACACGTGCAGATGCTTCCAGCTCTGGTCCTTAGAGTTATCAGTCAATGTCAGGTTTTGACATTGGAGATTGACATTTCCATGTACAATTACTTCTATTTTTGTGCATGTTATGAATATGCTCTAAATATGAAATTGGGGGTGAAGTGCTAGCAGAGGGGTGCATGGGGCAAGAAGTTCCTGGACCACAGAAGGTCAAGCTATAGAGAGCTTTCTCCTAAAACATGGGTGTGGTGGGGGCCATGATCCTAAGAGGAAGCACTTCTCTGGATTTCGGTACCTTGGGACAGTCCGAGATTTAAGAGCCTGACCTATAATGATGGGGATAGTGGATGTCAGGAATATTTATTGAGCATCCACTATGAGTAAAGAAAATGTTTAGGAGTTAGGTTGGAGAAATTGGCTGGAATGGAAGATTCCCTCCCCCTAAACTGTGGCTTCTTCGTTCCTCCTCAGCCAGGGGTGGATGGCCAAGCAATCACTGGTCCTTGTAGCGCACAGGCCTGTGAGGAGTGGCCTCTGCTTCCCATCTGCCTGTGGTTAATGACAAACTGTACTTCACAAGGGCACCGACTCCCCTATCCCAGGGGCCTCTCCCTTTACAACTCAGGGGAAAGTGACATCAAGACCTAGAAGCAAAAGTATCCAACTCCTGGGCCTACCATAGTCAGGGAGGGCTTTGAGTTCAAAGGCCACGGAAGGGATAAGAGCTTGTACAGGTGAATTAGGCCGGGCAGTTCTGGGGCACAGGGCTTGGCCTCAGAGCAGCCCCACCTTTCAGCACTGCTCCAGTTGAAAACCTGGGCAGGTCAGGAGGTGCCGGGAACAGGACGAAGCTGCCAGGGGCAGAGGAAGCACTCGATTGTTCTGGGAAACAAATAAGGTAAACACAGCGAGGGAGAGCCAAAGCATTAAGCAGCCTCAGAAGAAATCAAGTCACACAGTGCCAAACCAATGATTCACAGGGAGTGTGCCCATAGTTGGGGGAGCACAGAGGGGTGGGAGAAGGAATTCATAAAGAATAATGAGCAACTTCTGCCAAACTGGAATCTCTGTTTTCCCAAAGCTCTAATATGTGGGCTCTCGAAATCTCTATTTGAGCATGGCCCACAGGTTTCTGTTTGGGGATGCCTTGGTTATTTCAGGATTGAATTAATGATTTAGAACCATCCTTCAGAGTCCACCTCAGGACAGTACAGCCTTCCTCACCAAGCTCAGGAATAGGGTGTGGTGAAAATTATGCACAACGACACACAGACTAACTGCCTTGGAAAGGCCCTATCACACGCCTAGGGAGGAGCAGGCAAAGGAACCCAGCCCTCCCTGGGACCGGATCTGCAAAGGCTTTGGATGTGCTTCTCTTCCTTTATCAATTTATAGAGCTCAGTGTATTTATTGAACATCTATTGAACATGGCTACCAGTGTGCAAAGGGCTGGAGATAGTAACATGAATAATCATGAAAATGCTACGGGATAGGCCCCCCATTTCATGAAGTAAGAAATGTTAAGTGTCCAGAGCAGGATCACACAGCTAGTAAGTGGCCCGGGGAAGCTCACAGCTGGTCTGTCTGATTCCAAGGTCTGGACTCTGTGTCTTTCATCCAGCCTCCCTCTGGGGCCTCCGTTTTTCGTAAGTCACACAAGAGGACAATGCCTGCACCGGGACTCAAAATTACATCCAAGCTGCTGGGTGCCCCTGGAGATAAGTCCTGGGGAACAAAATAGATCTTATAGCTGTCTCCTCCAGTATGACAAAGAAGGCCACCTGCAGCCTGGAAAAAGAGCAGGGGGTGAGTGTTTAAGAGGGCTATTACCCTCTTTAATTAACTCGTTCTTTTCACTGGTCTAAAATTGCCCAGCATTTTATAATCTGGAACAGGAATCTCTTGCTTTCATTAACATTGAGGATGGCATTTCGGGCTGTAAGGATGAGAAGGGCGGTTGAGAATTGTGCACGCAGCAATCTGACACTGGGCTGTGCCTGAATGCAGGGACTCCCTGAGATTTTCAAAGGAAAAGTCATTTAAAAAACGCATGTGGCATGTGTATACTGTGGTGCAGAAAATGCATGGTATCTGAAAAAAAATACAAAACAAACAAACAAACAAAAAAACCCAAAAAACCAGAAAGCACACCCATGGCACTGTATTTCTCTTCCCATTGCCCGTGGTTAGGTCTGAGTCTTCAATGACTCTCATTTGTGCTACTTCAATAGCCTGAGAAATCTCCCTGCCTCCAGCATACTCCTGCTGTAATCTGTTCTCCCAAACATGGACAGATTAATCTTCTTAGGACACTTATTTGATCCTGCCTTTTCTGTACGCAAAAACTTTAACTTTCAGGTGTTTATAATTCTCTTTCTCTTACTTATCTCGGGCTTTTAAAATAATTTTTTAAAATAATGAACATTCACTACTTTGGGGATGTGAAGAAGAGTAACTAGTTGCATGCGTCCATGCCTGCAAACCCAAAACACCTTTAACTGACCCCACTGGTGATTTAGAAAAGTTCACATTTCTCAGTCTATTATGTAGGGGCCTAGCTAACATGGCCTTCTCACCATTTCCCAGTTATGTCTCTAGGTTTTTGGTCTTTATGCCTTTGCTTGACAATTTATTCTGTCTCCTAGATCCTAACCATCCTTCAATGCCCAGTCTGAATGCCACTCCTCCACAAAGCTGTCCTTATCCCTCCTTTGAATTCTCATAGCGCCTAAGCCTGTCTCTTGGCACAGTTACTTGCAAACACATGCAATTGTCTTTCCTAAGATGGGAAATTCCTAGAAAACAGACACAGTGTTTCGTACAGCATCATATGCCCTACTGCATTTGGTACCACTGTGTATATAATAGGGCCTCAATAACACATGCCGATGAAATGAATGAGTCCTGTTCCTAAAACTGGGCAGGAGTGGAACATCAGCCACAGCTCACATTTCTTTAACCGCTATTAGTGTTAGACATAATGCCAAGGGTTCTATTATTCCCATGTTACAGATGAGAAAACTGAGGCAGAGGGGGGTCAGATACAATAATTCCTCAAGGTCACTGACAGCTGGTAGGTAGAAGAATCAGAATCTCCAGGCTTTCAGGCCTTCACTTTTCTAGGCCTCTCTTTTTCACCTCTAGAACAGAGTGGGTAGAGAAAGAAGGAATCTTGCTCTGCCATTCCTCCTGCTCCCCACCCAATCTTCTGGAACTGGCACCGAAACATACTACACACACTTGCTTCTGTGGAAATGACTTTTTCCCTCCCCACTGGACCTATAAGAGCCCTTAGGGAGAATGGACTAAACACTTGAGGTGTCGGTATGAAAAGAACTCCAGGGCCACTCAGCTGGAGCTGTGCTGGCTCAAAGGCAGATGGAAAGCAGAGGTTAAGGCCAGGATGATGGGGTCAGAGCTGGAGTCTGGGGCACAGTGTCGTAGGAAGAGGCATGAGGCCGGAAGAGGTGAGACCAGAAAGCCTCCACGCTGAACTCTTGGGCAGCCAGCACAGGGCTGCTCAGCGTGCCTTGTGTGCTCTGCTCCGTCTGTCTCTCTGGCAGAGAACCCAAGGGCAGAACAGACAGCTGGGGGAAGGTCTAGCTCTTTAAAAAGATCCTGTTTGAATAGCTGTCTTCTTCACACCTTTCCCCATCTCCCCTCTCAGGAGAGGGACTTAATCATGAGCTGCTCTGTGACAACAGAGTCCTAATTAATTCATTGCTATTCTTCTGGGGCCGGATCATTCTAATCAAAGTGGGGTGGGTAAGGCATGGTGAGCAAGGACTGCTTGGTCTTCTTGATCTACCATTGACTCTAGCTCTGCTCCCTGGTATCACTGCTTGAGACCGTTCCCGGTCGCCTTGTTCTCTTTGACTGGACACTGCTTCTCCTTGATGCCCACCCCTCCCCTCCTTGTGCTGATGCCCCACGGCTGCCAGGCATAGTGCCAGCATGCAAACCTTGCTCCGGTGGCTAGGTACAAAAGTGTAGCAGGTGCCAGGATCTCCTTGGAGAGGAGGAAGGAGGGAAGCAGAAGCCTTGTGAGGGGCAAACTTTGTACTGCCTTTCCTCTGAGCATTGGCAGAACATCCAATGAGCTCGACAGTCAGTACAGTGCTGACTGTTCCACCTCTCCACATTCTCTAGGCCCTAGAGGGGCTTCCACTACCCAGGGCACATGTGCTCCTGGACCTTGGCACGTCAACCACACATCACTGCTCCCGAGGGGTGGCTGCATCTCTGCAGCAGATGCAATTTTCCGTATGAGGATGTGAGCAGATGCCAGGGACCAAGACTACAGAGAACAGTTCTAGGGATGACACGGAACGAAAGAGCCTTAGAGAAATCCCCCACAAAGCTGAGTCACAGCTGGGGCTGATGGAAATTAAGGAGCACACAGGCCTATCTTCACAGCTACTTTCTAGATTTTTTGTTTGCTTTCTAGATCTTCTAAGCCCCATTCTTCAGTGTTCCCTTCTGATGGGTGTTGACTGTCTGTCCAGTCAGGGCTGAAATCTTAACTCACTGGGGTGGCAGCCCGGCCACTCAGGGGCACTCAGCCAAGGGATTTAATCCTCACTTTCCTCATCTGCAAAACTGGTAAAAACGATACTGCCTACATGACAAGGCTGTGGCAGGAACAAATTAGATAAGGAACGTGAGAGCATTTGGGGCAGTGGAAAGGGCTGCGTGGAGGCAAAGAATTTTTGATTGATTTACTTTCAACCCAGAGAGTTGGATGGGAGCAGACGGAGGAGGAAAATTGGGCAGGGGCAAAATTCTTCAGGGGCCCATTGGGGCAATTGGTCATTCCTGCTCTCTGTCCTTCGGAGGGAACTAGCTGGGGAAGGAGGAGGAGGGGGCAAGATGGAGGAGGAAGGAGAGGAGAGAGGGTAGGGGGCGGAGGAAGGGGAGATGGGACAGGAGGGGGGCAGCAGGGGCTCAGAGCAGGAACCCTTTGCACTGGGGGAGGCTGCAGCCTGCTTTTGATGGCAGCCTCTCTGAGCGGCTGACCGAGTGGTTTGGCACGGGCCTCCACTGGACCTGTGCTGGGGACACAGAAGGCTGAGGCCACTGGGGCCAAAGGGGTGGCAGTGTTCTGAGTCAGGCCCTTTTTACTCTGTGCAAAAGAGAAAGTGAAGGGGAGGCTCCAGTCTATTACCCACAGAGAGAAGGCTGCTCAGGGCAAACCTGCCCACTTCTAATCTGCTCCTTAAAAAGAGCTAGAAGGAGCTACAGCTTAGCTTTTGTGTAAAGTACTAAAGCATCCCCCTCTTCTGCCCCTCCCACACCCCCACTCCTCTATATTTTTTTCTTTTAAAAGAACGCTTCTCCTCTCCAGGGACTGGAATCATTAACTGAACAGCACTTTGCCTCTCATAGCTTTTGACAATTTGGCAGTGAGCTGGAAAGTACCAGAGAAACTGCAAAGCAGCAGTGGGGGAGGGGGTGGGCAAAGGGGTTGTGTCTGAAGGGCCGGCCTGGTATGTGCCTGGCCCCTGGCCCAACACCTGGATGTCTGGATCTGCCTCTCCTTTCCTGCTGGCCTCCATGGCTCAAGGGAGTTCTGGGTCCCCAGCTGTCAGGGAGGTGTGGTGGGGGACAGGTAGGGAGTATCACATGGTTTCCTGTCCTCAACTCCTTTTGCCATCACCTGGAGGCTGCCTGGGGCTGGTTGACATCCAATCTGGACAGGGGATGCCTCAAGAAGAGGCAGGAGTGAATACCTGTCATCCTACCTGATGCCCGAACCACCCCATAACAAACAGAGGAGGGGCATGTGCGGGCTGAGGTGTGGGAAGACAAGGGGACTGGGCAAGGAGAGATGGACCTAAAGGCAGCAAAACCCAAGACCGGGGCATTTCTGAAGAGGAAAGAAAACAGGTGAGAGAAAGCAGGCTGCGGGATTTTCCAGTCAAGTTGTGATAGAAACAGAGCCAAGAGGGAGAAATCTGGGGTCTCCTGAGAAACAATCTATGTTGGAATATTTGCAGAATTGGCTTCACAGGGTCCCGACCATTAGGAGCCGATGGTTTGGAGAGGATTTCTGAGAAGGGGCACTGGGTCCCCGGCCACCCTTGTGAGGATCAGAGAACTCCTCCTCTTGGTGCTACTCACGGTTCCACCTTAGGAATCTAGCCTTTTTTAGCATCCTGGAATGGTGTCCAGTTACCACTGATGGCGCTCATATTACATGTTGGACAGGGCATCAGGCACCTTATGCAAACTATCTGTGTTAATCCCCCAAACCCATTTCATTGATGAAGAAACTGCATCTCAGAGAGGTTAAATAACTTGTCTTAGGTCACATAGCCAGTAAGTGGTAGACAGAGATTTGATCCTGAGTCAGTTTAATTACCTAAGCTTTTATTAAGCCACATGCCTCTCCAAAAGGTATTTGCCTTTGTCTTGTGTATGATGTTAACATCTTACTATCATTTTAATGCCCTTATTCTGCTGTCTGAGCCCCTGTGGAAGTGCCAACAAAAATGATAAATTCCCAGATGTAGAAGCTGACTCTATATAGTTCATTTTATTCAACTTTTGGCAGAATGCCAAGCATAAAGGGGTGCTTCAAAAAGTTGCATGTTATCCTTGAATCAAGTTAGAGCTCCAGAAAGCCACAAACAGGGATCACAAAAGCTTAATCATCAAGCTTCACTTTCCTTAATGGCCTTATCTACTTGCTTTTTATTGTTGGTTACTCCAGGAGGGTAATTTATTGAATGTTGATTGTTACATGGATGTCACTGCCTTGGCATTTTAGCATGAGTTATTATAAAAAATTTCCATATAAAAGATGCTTCTGATTTTGATGTCCAACTTTTGTCCTGGTTTCTATACAAGATCTCACCTGATAAATCATTTATAGAATGCAACGTCTGAAAATTGTCTCTCCTGAAAAATAGATATACTTCTATCAGAGAGTTAGGATTTCTAATTCATCCCATTTCTCTTTTTGTTTTGGCTGCCAGGATACTCAAGCCAAATCTGATGTTGGGTGATGGTTCCTATATTGGCTTTATTGTAAGCATATTTATTTCCACTCCCCTTTTGTGGCTTGTATTTTCTAGTTCCATGCTAGTGTGCATTATATGTGTTTGTCAAATCTTTTATTATATTACCTAATTCCTTATTTGAAAAGTGGGTAGAAATACATACAAATAACTATACTCATATAACAATATACAATTTGCACGGATGTATTTGTACTCTATTGTGCGTTGCCTTGACGTATTCTCAGGTCTTTGCACTGTGCACTCGTATCCTTTGTCTCTGTGGGTAGGAGTTAGACAGTGGGGGTTTCTGAGGGACTGGACTACTTCCAAGATGGTTAAGTATATATAGGATGTGTCAGAAAAGAGGAAAGAGATGAGGAGACAGATACTACTTAAAATCTAGAGCCAGTGGTCAATCTGCCTTCTATTGGGCCAATGAAAATTCTTAGATTAGCTATGGGTCTGGCCCATAATAATGCTCCCTACCTATAAGTAAAATGAAAGAATGAATGAATAAATTAATGAATAAATGCTTCTCTGAGTCAAGAGTTTCTTCTCATAGAAGAGAGGGCAAGGACTGTTTGGCAGAAAGCCCCATCTTCAGGCCACAGAGGATACTCAAACTCAAAGATGAGATGCAAGCTCTCCACCCTACCCTTGTCCCCTGGCCAGTCTGAAAGCATTGGTCACCTGTACTGCATGTAGCAAAACCGTGTCAGTGTGCTGGACACTAGAAGGAGAGAGGGAAGAAAAGGGGGAAGGCAGGGAGGAGGCCTGCTTCTTCTGCCTGTCTGTTGTCCTCTCCTTGAAAAAGAAAGTGACAGAAATGCTAGCCCTAGGAACTGTGAAGAGAAAGGGAGGTCTCCAAACATGTCTGTCTATCTCTGTTTTAGCTAGCAATCTCCTTCGTACTCCTACACCTTCCTTTTTTCCTTCCTTCCTTCCCTTTCTCCTGTCAATTCTAGTTTCTCTGCATGTCTATTACATCTCTGTCTTTCTCTGGGCTGTCTCTCTGTCTCTTTCTCTCTCTGATGCATTCAGGCACCCTTCTCCTCAATCCCCAAGAGAGAAGCTCTTGAAGCCCTCACTTCCACCCTCATCCCAGAGACAGTCAAGAGCAGAAGACCCCAGCCCGGAGCATGGGGCACTCCCACCTCCCCACTGACCTGTGTCCAGACCTGGACTTCATTCTAATACCAGCGGCCTTGCTGACATGAGTTGGGCTAATTTTTTTCCTGTAATTAAACGGGACCCTACCCCCACCCCATTCCATTTCTAATCCTGGATAATGAGCTCGCTGATTGCCAGTGCAGGGCAGGAAACCTCATGTTTGGAGAGGATTTTGGGCAGACAGATTAGGCAAACACTATGCAGGAAGCTGTACTGGGAAAACAGGCTGTTCTCAAAGTTTGTTGTTAAAAGAGATTTGTGGTGGGCAAAGGGCCTGGTTCCCTCCAGGTGGTCTGAGCTGCCTCTGACCCTGTCAGGTTCCCCAACAAATAGGTAACTTTTCTCAGCTGGCTCTCAGGCTCCTCCTGCTGTGGGTGCTCTCTCCAGCACACCACTCCGAGGGTCTCCCCAGGGAGGGTGTTCCATGTTGCTCACAGAGGGGAGTGGGCACATCTGCATGTGAGAGGGAGGGAGAGCCCATTGGTGTCTACCTGCATTCGGGATTGGTGGTAGTCAAAGGTTAACAAAACGTGGTGGGTGACAAGACCACTACGACTTCTACTGACCCCAGGGAGTGGGAGAGACTTCTACTGACCCCAGGGAGTGGGAGAGCTGCCGGGGAAATGGGGAAATAAAGCTCTCTTCTTCAGGCTTTGGGGAGGACTCCTCATCATGGTGGAGGATGGGGGTCCTGGGGGTCAGGTGCTCCCAGCTTAGGCTGCCACTTGATGTAGCTGGCATCACATTGCCCTCTGCTCTCAGAGAGTGTGCTCTGATGATGATATTCCCTTTTTGTTTCCGTCATTTAAATTTTTCTTCCATAAGCCTCATGATACTGGGTAGGGGGAGGCAGGTAGCCTATTATAGAGAAGGAAACTGGGTCCCTGAGAAAGCAAATGATTCCTGCAAGGTCACAAAGCAAACCCCACGGCAACAGAGCTGAGGATGTGGTGTAAGGCTCCTGGAAGCTAGTTATACCTGCTCTTGCACTGCCCCATGCCTTCCAATCCCAAGATCCTTGTGTTATGAGAGCTTGAGTCCTTAGGAGATTGGAAAGATGGAAGATTTGAAGCCTGGAGATTTTGGATGCTGCCAGCCAAGAAGGGCTGGTCGACTCCTCTGTGAGGATTCTGAAAGCCCAGTGTTACACTAATGGCCATCTGGACTTCTTCCTGACAAGAAATGGGGCTGCATTCCCAGGTTCCCTGGATAAAGAGCCCTGAGGCTCCTTCCCCTTTCCCCTGTATGACTTGAAGCCTTAAGATCAGCTCGTGCTGGCTCTGAGAGGAAGGGGCAGGAACTGAAGCCAGGAGCTGGTGTACTGGCAACAGTGTGCTTTCAGAGCAGGGAGAGAGTGGCAGGGGCCTGTGGGCTGGCATGTGGGGGATTGCCCAGCTGCTGGGGGAGGCACCTGGCCCTGCTTCCCTGCTGTGGCTCCTCCAATGAGTTCAGCGCATGGGGGAGGGAGGCAGGCTGTGGATGGATCCCAGATGGGCTATCAGGTTTGCCCGCAGTCGACTCTGAGGCTCCTCTGGTCTCGGCAGTTCCTTGGCTCTGATTCAGCTGCACAGCCAAAGCCCACGATGGAATGCCAGTGACACTCCACTCGCTCTGCCACCAGCCTTCCCCACACCCCTCTGCACCAGAGACACTGCATTTCTTTCCTGTCCCTTCTCTCCTGTATTGGCACCTCCTCCCCCCTGAGGCAGAAAGGGTTAGGGCTGGGAATCTGGATGAGGCTGGGCTCCCACCTCTATCTCTATAGAAGTAGCTATATAAGGTTCTGCATTCAAACTCTGGATATTGGAGAACAAGGTGCCTACATGGGACCCTGGGGCTAAGTGGTAGGCAGGTAGATGAACATGAGCAGAGCAAGGATGATGGGTTAGGAAGAGAAGGTCACCAGCGCAGAAAGCCCCTGGTGCCTAGCAAGGGACAAAACTGGGAAAACAAGGACCTTGCCACCAGAGCAACCTTTCCTCCCCTAGCACATCATGGGCATGTGATTTAACCCCCTAACTTTTCTTCCCTAGAGATAATAACTGGGCCTCAGTTGTATTTCCACTACAGGCCCAGAAAAGCTGCAAAATGGGACAAGTGACACCATGGATGCCTCAGAACCATCAGCACTGACCAATGACCCCCATCCTGGCACTGACCAATCAGTGGAGACCATGCTGTGAAAGGACACACCTGGAAAGTTGATGAATACGCTATTGGGATCCTCCCCTGAGACCTTCCCTAAGATTTCTGCCTGCAAGAGAGAAATAAAAATGCACACGACACAGGAACTATTGCACACTTTCCCTATGGGAAGAATGCCCTCGCCATTCCCTTCCCCCTTTTCCTCTCTTCTTCTTCCTCCTAAACTCTAAAGAACCCAGAGACTTGCAACCAGGGAAGCAATGGGTGGCAGCAGTTTGTCCCGGGCTAACCCCCTGAATCTGTCTCCAAGACCCCCTTTTCTCTGACTTCCCAGTGAGCAAAGGCAGCCCCCACCTTGTCTCACTTCTTTCCTATAAGGTTTCTAGAGAACCAAAGCAGCCCAGCCTAGGATCTCCTGCTGCCTTTTCTATCCTTGGCTCTTCCCTGTTTCATGACCTGAGTGTGCTTTCGCTGCATCCAATAAATTCTTGCTTCCTTTACTGCGCTTTTCTCTTGACTAAAATCTTCCCTTCAAGAAGACAAGAACTGAGGTCTCGTCCTATTGCCAGTAAGAGGTAGAAGAAAGAAACTCCATGTGTCCCTCTGATTACCAGGTCTGTGCAGCTGGCTCCAACCCAGTCACGGGCAGGGAGAAAGGAAGACCACGAACTGGGCAGAACAAGGCAGTCAGCTATCTGGCGTCATCACAGCATCACACAATGTGTGGCTTCCAGACTAACAGCCACATCTCATTCAATCTACCCGATGGCCTGGAGGGAAGGGAAGCTTCCTTTATCCCCATCCTACAGATGAATATACTGAGGCCCTAGGGGATTAGAGGAAGAATCTGAATTTTGAATTTGGTCTCCTGAGTCTGGCCACAAACATTTTCAAAGGCCTATCATATACTAAGGATAGTGCTTTTGCTTTGGGGATGCAGAAACAAATGCAACACAAATCATGCCATAGAAGCCAGTGCTGTTTTCCTTATGTCACATAATTAATAGATTAATTATTCTCATAGAGGACCTGCAGGGTCTCCTAACATAATAGACTTTCACCCATCCTCACCCATTCACTGCTGTTTCAACAGAAGATCAACTTCTTTTCTGCCTCGTAGAGAGAAGGAAGTATTTTGAGTGGCATGAGGGGATTACATGAGGAGAATTGTGCCTCAGTTTCTTTTTTGGCATCAAGCTCCTGCTCAATGGTGATTGGATCCTGAAGCTTCTATAACCTTCCATGTCATTCTACTCCACTCAGGGCAGGCACTCCTCCTGTCTCAGGTCCTCCCCGGGTCATTTGTTAATGAGTGGCAGACTACAGGTGATGCTGCCTTGTCAGGGTTGATTAGCTGGCCTGAAATTTGCATTTTGCTTCAGAAAACCAGTTTGGGATCAGAAAGTAGTAGGGCTCCAGCTTTCAGAGAGAATGCCCCTGAGGCCAGACATCTGAATTAACCATAGAAGCCTTTTCTCCACCTTCCTTCCATTCCTTAAGCTTCTTCCTCACCTCTCCCTGTGCACCAGAAGGATGGTTAACTGCAGCAAAGGCTCTCTGAACATGCCTGCAGATGGAAAAGCCTTTTTTTTTTCTTCAAAGAAGATGATGCGAAGCTCCCTCCAGTTTCTCTGGAGAGTCGGTGAGGGAACAGGCTGTCTCCAAATGCCATTAAAACGTTGCTCAAATTAAAAACAGTCTTGGAATGTGCAACTTTATGAGTGGTTCGGTGATATAGGGATGGTGGGTTTCCCCTACCTGAGAGTGTGGACAAGGGTCAAATGTGCTGGCCCAGGCACAGGTCCCCAGTTCCGTCCTGTGACTCGCAGGGTCCTGAGGCAGCATGTTTACCTTCTCTGAACCCCAGTCCCACCCTCGTTAATAAAAATGAAATCTTTCTCTCTCTCTTCCCTCCCTAGTATCAGAGAAGCGGCTCTGTTATTATCAGGGATAACGGACTCCGTTCTCTTCACGTGCTGTCTTCTGAGCCTCCTTCCCCTCCCCTCCCTCTCCCCTCAGTCATGGTGCTATTTTAAGTTGAGGCTTCCAGCCAAAATCTGTACTTTATTAATTACACGTCAACTACTTTGTGTAATGTTTAATGCATTCTCCAGCTTGTATCAAATCCACAGTGAAAGGAGGAGTCTGAATCTGCTCTGGGGGCCTGGCAGGGTGGGTGCTGGGAGGGCTGGGGATCAGGGTTCCCCCTCCTCGCCACCCCTGCAGTCTCTGTTAAGGCCAAGCCTCAATCTGGTTCCCAGCTCCCTATTTAAAGAACACACAGCACCTGACTGGAAGGTAGGAAAACCTGTCTCATTAGGAAGGGCCAAAGTGTTCAGGACAACTGAGATCATTTGCAGGGAAGGCGGAAGGCTGAGGGGCTATTTGAAAGTGTGGCTCAGTGATGTGCCAAGAGAAGGATGGGGATGGACTGACCATCTGTTCTTCTCCAAAGAGGACATAGAAATAGCATGCGTGCTGGAGCAGGAAAGCTGTGAGTTAGACCCAGGTACTCCATGCCTGGCTGCTAGGTTTCAAGTGCTGACTAGCTGTATGAATTGAACAAGACCTTCCTTCAGCTCATCTGGACCATATGTTGCTGATCTGGAAAAGGCTCCAGATGATCTCTGAGGTCCTTCCTGGCTTGAGTTTTTTGTCCTTCTTTCTGAGAGAAGTTACAAGAGATTATGGGGCAAAGCAGAATCTCTTTGAGGGAATACAAAGATAAGTTCTGTGTGCTTCCTCAGGAGTTCATAATCAGATGGGGAGGCAGATAACAATAACATATGAAATACAAATAATAGCAAGCAGGCACTGTTACATGTGCTTTATCCAGAAGAACACATTATAAGCCCTCAACAACCTTATGAGATAGGTTCTACCACTATTCTCGTGTTGCTGAGGAGAAAAGTAAGGCACAGAGAGGTTAAGTAACTTGCCCACACTGGACGAGGTTTTGAATCCAGACGCTCCACTCTAAAGTCGGTGACACTCACCACTGTGCACACAGCCTCAGGAAAGGAACATAGGAACTCGCACATGAGGCCAACTCTGCTGAGTGCTGTAGCCAGTGGTAAGGGCCATGGGTCTACAGAGAGAGCAATTGAGTCTGAGTGGGCAAATCCTGAATGTTCCACTGAGGAGGCAGGAGCTAGGTGGAGCCTGAAAGGTAGGGTGTGAAGGTGTGGCAGGAACAGCTTGAGAAGGAAAGTGAGAGGAACCGGCGCAGCTGGAAGACAGGGGCGTGGGTGTAGCAGAGATGGTGTGGGGAAGGAAGAGATGAAGCGTTCCCGGTGACAGGGTGTTGGAACCTTGCTTAGGATTCTGAGCTATGTCTTAAAAGTTGTGGGAGCCATTAAAAGGGTTAAACGCTATGGACCCTAAGTTGAGGGATGTGGGGCAGGAGCTAGCACAAGTTCAGGAGCACATGATAAAAGTCTTAGCTAGGGCTGGGGGAAGGGAGATCAGGTGAGGGCACCTGGAGGAGACAGGAACTAATAATGTGGGGAATGAGGAAGGGGGAGGAGTGGAGGAGTTGAGGGGAGCGCACCTGTGCCTGAAACGGCTGGTGAGGAATGTGGATGGTGGCCCCAGGGGGCGTGGGGCAGGGGTCCTAAACTGTGCAGAGAGGCTGATGAAGCACTTTTGATCGGCTGACATACCACTTGCTCAGGGAAGCCTTTTCTGAGCCCCCAGCCCTAACCCCAACAGTTCTGGTTGCCTGGTCACAAATTCTCGACCGCTTGTGGAACCTTGTCCACCTCTTTAACATGGTCACCAGCTGTTACTTGCTTGTGTCCTTTTCCCGTCAGCCCTGTGCTTGTTCAGTTCTGCATCCCAGCACCAGGCCAGCGCTGGGCATGTCAATGTTCAGTAAACACTTGCTCAGTGAACCCAGCTCTGCCTCTAGGCCGGGTGCCCTTCTCCCACCCTTGGGCATCATCCTGTGGCTTCTCATCACCATTTCCCCAGGGCCTATGTCTCCCCACACAGTGGCAGGAGGAGATGTACTCACGGGTGCACCTGTCCACGCTCCCCACGCTGATGGATTCTGACACTTCCGTGCAATTTGCCGGGTGGCAATAATGAACAGTTTAGCATGGAAATTGGCCTTAGCAGGAGGGGGCTGGTGTGTGCGTGAGGGATTAGAGAGCATGTGGCTAGGGGACACCTTCAGCCCTGACGCTCCAGTGGAATAGATATCTGATACCCCTCCCGGGCTGTCCTTCCCTGGCCATCCCTCCCTGGGCAGCCCTCCCGGGGGATACTCCTCTGCCCTTTCTGTGTCCCCCAGTCTCTTCTGCTCCGTCACTACCAACAACTCCCTGAGGAGAGGTAAGAGGGGGGAGCACACAGTTTTGTTCCTATTTCCCAGAATGCTTCTCAGGGGAGTTTCTGTTCCCTGTCCCCTCACAATCCAAAAGGTAAGATAGTACAGGTGGGTCTGCCTTCCCCACTTCTTCCAGTTTACCAGTTCCTTAATGGTGGTGTCTTCCTTTGAGGACCAGTTCTAGACACTTTCTAAGAAGTACTTTCTTACCAAATCCCTGTGGGACATTGAGGGGAAGGGGAGGACAGAGCATCTGATCCTCACTCTCAGAAGTGAGGAAATGGGGCTTCCTCAAGGAGCACGGTCAGGGCCCATCCTTGAAAACTCCTAGGAAGGTGACACAAACTCCTTTCTGGGCTGCACTGGAGCACCCTTCCCGGGCCCCAGAGCCAGCCTGCCTCACCCTCAGTGTGCCTCCATGCCACCGCCACCACGCAGAGGGACCTCCTCAGTACTACTTAGCAGGCACTGCCTGATGCTAGCTAGCGGCACTAATGGATTCTGTTGATTCTGTTATCTCTCTGGGACCCTTGTCTGCAGATCAGCAAAGCGGAAGGAGGTGGCAGGTTAAAAATACTGTTAACAAAGAGGCTTAGGTGGGGGCCGTGCCATGGGAACTGCGGTGATGAGAGGCCTCTGGGACAAGGAGTCAGGAGCGGAACCCAGGGTGCTAGACCTTGGGCTGGCCTGATTGCTCTTTTGCCTCCAGTTTGAAGTTGCCACAATTTTGAATTTGAATTTGCAAAGGAGCGAGGAGATGGAGGGATTCATTTAGCCTCTTTCATAAGGTCTGAATAGCTAGCTACTTACTGGGTGGCCCTCTCTGCTTGGGGTGGTGGGTGCCCAAGCTCTGATTCATTTTATAGCACATGTTCTTTTACCCAGGATAAGGAACCAAGTCCTGGATGGGAGGAAATAACAATGCCATACATTTATAGGCTGTTTTTATTGCTTCCCAAGCGCCTCCACATACAGTACCTTATCGCATGCTCACAACATGCCTGAAGTGGGAATTATTACCCACCTCATTTTTATATATGGGGAAACAATGCTCTGAGAGTTTATGAGACTTGTCCAAGGTCATGTATCTAGAGTGGCAGAGTGTGGACTTGAATAAGGGTTTTCTCATTCCTTGTTAAGGACTCACCTTGCATCCTCTATTTTGCTTTCCTGAATTCCCCTATCGGAGAAGAACCCAGAGGGCTCCCTGCAACAGCCCAGGACAAGCCCTCAGTTCATTTCATGGGTCTTAAAAGCCCACAGGCCCGGCTGCCTCTACCAGGTCCAGAGCTGGCCTAGTGCCAGGTTGCTCTCAAGGTCATTTGTCTCAGCCCCTTGAGACCTGGAGGAAAGCTTGTAGCTGTGGCTTCCCTTCCTCAGCTCAGGGCTGCAGAGTCCCAGGATAGAGAGGAGCCCCATGCTTCCCAGTGAGACCCCACCCTCTTTGTAGGCTGGGGATCTAGGTCTCATTTTCTGACCAAAGAGAACAAATGTTCTACAGTTCCCAGTGGCCAAATGACTCAATGCTTTTCTGATATTCCTCCCTCCTGCTTGGATAGTCCTCTGTAAGGGTTACCATCCAGCTATAGCTGTTTATTCTGTTCACTAAAGGTTAGTTACTTCCATTGACAGGGCAGGACCCATCTTTGATGGCCTAAGGAGAGAGCACCCTGAATAGGGACCCATCCACACCACCTAAGATAAGGGCACATTACATTTCTCACATTTAACACACAATGTGGGAAGAAACCAACCCAAAATGGCAAGATTTTGGAAGAGAAAGAAAAGAAAACTCAGTTGATTGGGAACTCCCACAGAAGCACCAGCAGTTGGTCACTTGAGTTCCACTCCCAGTTGCACCCTCCCCTGGTGAGGTGTCTGGCTCAGGTAGGTGTCCTAAGAGCTGATATTAAGGCTGGGTGGCTGTCCGAACCCTCAATAGGCTCTGCCCACTAAGCTGGGAGCAGGGACTCCAAAGGACAAAGACATGATCCCTGATCTGTGGAGACTTCAAATGTCACTCCAATGCCTACTGTGCAGAGTGTGGTACTCGGCACAGAGAGTTGGCTGTGATCTGGGCCTTGCCTCCAGCCACTTGTACCAGGAGGGAGCGACACAGGCTTAATGACAATGCATGTGGAAGGATCTGAAAAATGTTCTGGAAGTTCAAAAGAATGAGAGATGAAGTCTATAGGACAGGGGATAAGAAAAGGAAAATCAGCACATGTGCAAAGTATCACAGTAATGAGATTTGCAAAGAACACAAAGTAAGGGTGTCATGCACTGACATAATAATTAAGTCAGGAAGCAGGCATAGTGTAGAAGGAGGGTAAGGGCACACGCTGGCAGGAACTTAGGAGAAAGTGGCTCTGCCTGTTTAGTTTCTGAGTGGATGGATTCCTAACCTCTGGCTTCAGCTCCTGGCACCTGTGGGCTCACACACGGCACTCCTTCCCCCTCACCTCAGACCCCTCAGTTCCCAGCTCAATGGCATTCCCTGCAGTTCAGCACGTGAGTCTGCATCTGGAACTACCAATGGGAGAGGGAGTTCCCAAAATAGAGAGTAGAGCTTGGGGCTATGACGGAATGTCACTCGGAGTCTCTAGGTCCCTGGGGACTGGCGTCAACCAGACAAAGGAAATCCACAGGTAATTTCCAAGCTTCATTTACTCATGTTGCTGCAGAGCTTTAACCCCTTTTGCTCACTAAATCTGGGACCAGAGCTCCTCATGAGGGCTGCCCTGAATACTGAGAATTTCATGGAGCTTCTGGAGGAAAAGGGCTCCGAGGAAGAGAGAAACAAGGGAGAGGAGGACACCAGGAAAATATCTGGCGTCCTCTCTCCCACACCCCCTGACAGCAGTGTGAGCCGCTAATACATTAATTAACTAGTAGTTCTGAATGTACTCCATTGTACCTCATTGTCTGCAGCTGCCATTCCCTGGAGGAGCCATAATATACTCAGTGCACACCACATAATTACTTAAATATCAACACATGTGTCCCCTGCCCAGTGCTGGGACGCATGTTTACTCGTGTTAATGAGAATTCTAATGGCCATACTGATGAGAGGCCCATGGAGGTAGGAGGGGCTGAGGCACAGGCCATCTGAAGTTGAGGTGCATATGACCCCCGATTTCCCTCTGTTCTCACTTCTCCACCACCGGCTCCCCACTTCCTGCCCTGAGAAAGACATCTCAGGGCGCTGGTGGAAGCTTCTCCCCAGACCGCAGGCGGAAGCTTCTCCCCAGACCGCAGGCCAAAGTGCCATTGGTTTCCCGCTTCTCCAATGCGAGTCAGACTCAGGAGCCTGCACGTGCTGCATAATGACTATGTTTTTGCTTAATACAAATTGTGGTTATTTAGCAGCCAAAGTACCAATTCCCTACTGAGATCCCATCATTGAATGCTCCCCCATACACACACACAGACTTGACAAATAAGCGCAGCACCTGTGTGCTGCCCCCGCCCCCATGAGCCCCTTCAATCCATCAGTGAATTACTCTGTGGCGTTGGGTATCCAGTGTTATTAATACTGATATGAGTGACAAAGTGAACTTGCTATATGAATCCAGACTGGTGGAACTGGAAGGGCATGGCTTTAGAGTCACAAGGCCTGAGTTCAAAGTCTGGTAGTGCCATGAAACTCAGGGCAAGTGACCAAGACCTTAGGGGCTTTGGTTTTCTTATACAGAAAGTAGGTACAGGGTCACTGACATCACAGCCGAGTGTTATAAGGTGTACTTGATGAGAAATGTTAGTGCTTCTCTCTGTCCCTTTCCCCTCTTCATACATAGCTGTGTCTGGATGGGGAGTGGAGTCATCGTCCAGAGGAGGGGAAGAGAGTATAGAGACATACCAATACCTTACACTCAGATTTCAATTTATAGCAACTCCTTTGAATTTAAAACAGGTCACTAGAATGTAACAGGCTCTTGTCTGTGTTGTTCATGGATATATTCTTCCTAGAAGAGTGACCATATGGACTCAGTGCTCAGGGACTACTTACTGAATAAATAAATAAATGGCATTCTCTTATTTAATCCTCATAACATTCCCATTCGATCAAGTATATTGTCTCCATTGTGCAGAAGAATAAACAGGCTCAGAGAGGGTGAGTGCCTTGCCCAAGGCACAACAGCTAGCCCGGGATAAAAACAGGGTCTGAGTCGAATGCTCTTTCTGATGTCTTCAGCAGGCTTTAAATAAATGCTTGGGGAGTTTTTGATTTCTTGAAAAAAAGAAAATAAACACAGAAGAAGATAAAGCATATGTGGTTTTTAAGGATGATAGATACTGCTTCTGAGAGTCTAATGGCCCTCACACACTTCTTAATTTACCACCTATGACCATCTAGTGGCATTTCCTTAAGTCCCAGTTTCAACCAGGACATGAGGCCAGGGAAAAAGAACTTCTCAGCAGGCACAAGAGGCGTGACCTCTGCGAGGCAGAAGACGGAGCTCCTCCAGGATCATGAACTCTAGAGTTCATCCTCATGTTCATTTCAAGAGATATCCTGCCCTTCGGTGGCTTTCTATTAAGCTGAGTGATCATCAGCCCATCTTGCCCTTTTAGAGTGAACTCCCTAGAGAGGGTCCTGATGTCCACACTCTGGCCTGAGGATGCTCCCAGACCAAGTTATTGGGGGTGGGACAGCTGGGCTGGGGTAAAGGCTGCCCTACCCCCTGCACTGTACTCCCTCCTTATGCTGACAAGACAGCCAGAGGAAAGAAGGGGCTGACCTTTGGGTGTCACAGGCAGACGGACGACAGGCCACACACTCCAGACCCAGACATGACACATATTAAAAAACGGATAAACAAGTGCAGATTAATGGAGTGACGACAAGACATAGGGAGAGGTCAGATGGGTTACACATGATTGGCAAAGTTTTCGGCCACCAGCCTTGTGTGCTGGTAGAACTTTAACTCATTGTGAATGTTGCTCTGTCTCCCACAGTGAACTGGATGCTGCAGGGCCTGGTCCCAGGGCAGATGGGTGCTGCATCCAAAAGTATATTTTAGATGCATCTACTCCTGTCTGGAAATAAGCCAGAGCCCCTATCCTGGAAAAATAAGAATGGCCCTAGCCTTGTGGGCAAGCGGGCAAGGTGCTTAGAGCACCAAGGAGTCTGAGAGACAGGGACTTGGACTTGGAGATTACACTGGGGTGTGCAGGGGCAGAATGTGTAGAAGCCCAAGGGGAGGGAAGCTAGATGTGGGTCAGGGCTCAGGGGGTGGGAGAGGAGGAAGGGCAAAAAGAACTTGTGCAATGGGTGAGAAGGGGACTTCGGTCTGCAGAGGAGAGAATGAAAGCCCAATGCCAAGAAACCTGGGTTCCAGCCCTGGTTTGGGCACCACTCAAGTGTGGCTTTGAGCAAGTCACTTCCCTTTCACAATCATAAGTTTTTTTAATCCCTTTATGCTGAATGAACTCTAAAATCTTTACTATTTTAAAAATTCTAAAATTCCGGACTTATTATTCCCTCCTGAAATGTCTGGACTTTTCCGGTCACAGCCAACCACTGGAACCAGGATCTCCAAGGTCTTTTCCGACTAGCTATGGGGTGCCCTGTGCACTCCTCATTAGATATTCACCACCTCTCCTCACTCCCCAGCACCCCCTTCATTTCCCCATATGCAGATGGTTTTGTTTTCCAAACCTGATAGATGATGACAGGTATATTGTCTCAGCATCACCAGACTGCCAGAGGCAGCTTAAGTCAAATAATTTCCTTTCCCCTAATAACTTGGAGGATTTTTTTCTCTTAAAAGGCAAAAAAAAAAAAAAAAAAAAAAAAAAGCAAGCCTTCTTTTTAATGCCTCTTTTTTACCTTAAAGAGACAGTGTCATTTATCTTCCTCTTGAGTCCATAGTCAAATGAAAGGAGTGTTAAGCAAAGACCAGTCTGCCTTGGAACAGTCATTTGTGACTGGAGTCTGAGGAGTCTGGGGATGGGCCTTGGGGACCATATCCAGGGCCTCGTGATGGACAGGCTGAGGGCAAGTGGGTGTCTGAGATCAGAACCCCACAGCCAGGAGGAGAGGCACAGCCATCCACAGAGGCAGGGGAGCAGGAGGCCCTGCGAGGTTGGATGCCTGCCGAAGGCAGGGTCAGGGGCTGGCTAGTAGGTAAGAGCTATCTGTGAGGGTGCTCATAGCTCATAAAGGGGCTAGTTCAGCCAAAAGCACTGGGAACAAATCTGGCGTGGTCAAAGTCAAATAGGCTTGATGATAGAATTCTATGACTCTGAAATTATTTTGGCCTTTGGAACAGGACTAATGCTGGCATTTTACACTATAATCTGCTTTTTGCCTTAGCCTAAATTGTTCTTAATGAACAATTCACCATGATTAGGTGATATGCCAACCAATGAATTCTTTAAGCTCCTCCTGAGTGATAAATATCCTGGAAGCATAAAGATAAATAATATACTCCTTGCTCTCAAGAATCCCAGGAGCTAATGAAGAACACAAGATAGGGAAAGCAAAATGACAAGGAACAATGCCAATGAGCAAATTCCAGATACAGATGACAGTTGTGCAGGAATTCAGGGATCAGCTGGGGTTAAAGGGGAAGGCTTCCTGGAGGGGGTGTCATTCCCAGAGGTGCTATAATGGGGGTACCATCTCATGAAGGGCTGTGATCTGACTGCAGGCTGGAACAAGGGGACACAAATTAGAGGTAAGTAGGTAAGTTTGCTTGGCACTCGACAAAGTTGGAAAGAGGCAAATTGTCCATATGAGTGAGGAGAGTGGTCCAAGTGGGGAGGGCGCCATGCACTGGCATTGAAGCTGCCTGAGTCTAAAGGATAAGTAAGATTTCAGTGTGCTGGGAATGGGGTGGGTGCTTTTACTCAAACTTAATGGTAGTCATAATCATAATTGTAGTTAATGTTTATTAAATGTCTATTATGGCCAAACAGTATTCTAAATGTTTTACATGCATTATCTCATTTAGTCTTCAAAATAAAATAATGAGTCAGTTCCCCATTTTAGAGGTGAAAAACTGAGGCATTGAAAGTTTAAGAAACTTGCCTAAATTACCTAATCTACTCTTTAATCATCAGTTTCTTTAGCTGTTAAATGACTAATAGTAGCTCCAACCTAAAAGGAATTCGTGTTGTGAGGATTAAATAAGAAAATGCATGGGAAGCACTAAGCACAGGGCCTGGCACACAGTAGGTGCTCAGTAACTAGTAGCATTAGCATTATGAGCAGTGGCTCTGAAGGAGAGGTGCAGGCCTATGTGAAAGCTACTGTTTGGAGTTTCAGTTAACTCATGGAGTTAACATTTTTTTGGCTGAGGGAAGTATAGGAGGGGGTACCCCAAAAAACCCCAGGAATTTATTTATAAAAAAATATTTATTGTCACATGTTTAAACTTCAGTCACCTTCCAGGTATTCTCCATTGGATACAATAGGCCTATCGCGATGTTTTCTCCACTGCTTAAAACAGTTTTTGAACTTGTTGATTTTGATGCCTTTTAGTGCTACTGCCGTTTTTGTTTGTTTGTTTGTTTTACCTCTCCCACATCGGCAAAACATTTTCCTTTGAGGACTTTTTTCATCCAGGGAAACAAACAAACAAAATTTGCTCAGGGCGAGATCAGGTGAATTAGGGAGGGTAGGGTATGGGGGTTAGTCAAAAACTGCTGAACACTCAGCACTGTGTGGGCAGGTATGCTCATAAATCACCCATCATGGAATGGGCAAACACATTGAAAGAGTCTTCAAAAAAATTCACTGAAGCTGAACACAGCCTCTCACAACAACGCCTGCTGGTACACTGATACAGATGGGTTCCTAGAACACTCACCTAGCAGGAGAAACCTGTACTACAAGGGGCCCACCCTTCCAAAGATAATTCTGGATTTTTAGGGTCCCCCTTCATAATCATAGGAAAGGTAGGAGGAATCATATTACGAAAGGTCTGGGATGCCTGGATTTTGCGTTGTGAAAGGGTATGTTCTAATCTTTCCCCTATTTCTAGCTCACTAGTTTTTCCACTGCCTTAAAAACACCTCCCAAGAATCTGCAACTTACTGCTGCCCCCTCTTCCTCCATTTCTATGCTTCTGCCTCCCAGACATGCCCACAGCACTGCCCCCGTCTATGGGGGAGCAGAAGGTCTGAGCTCAGCCTGGGTGGGGTGAGCAGAACACATGCCCTGACACTTATCTCACCGCTGGGGAGGAGGGCTTCTGTGCTCCTGCGTGACAAGTGCCCCAAGGAAGCTGTCTTCTCTTGTTAAAAGAACCTGGAGGGCAGAGGGAGCTGATCTCACTGTGTCCTCAGGGAGTACGGAGTCCATTGCCTATCTGTGCAGAAGGGTGGGCTGGGAGGGCTCCAGCCTTACCTGGACTCCCCTTAGAAGGCTGCCCAAAGCTGCCTTTTGTGCTCAGGAGACACTTTCTAGAGCAGCGGAGGACAAGGGGGTAACTAAGTTGCTCCGGGACCAGCTGGCTGCAGAAGATGGGTTTCTGCAGCACCTCCTAAAGAATGTGGCCAATCAGCCTGATGCCATGGAAAGAGCCCTGGCCGAGGAAGGAGGTTGACAGCTGGGTGACCCTGAGCAAGTCCCTGCCCTCTCTGGGCTATAGCTGTCTCACTGGCACATCTGAAGGTAGTGGAGGGCAGTGGTTGAAGGTGAAGCCTAGGGCCCTTCTCTTTAGGGTTGATTCCTGGAGCTGTATGACCTGGGGTGAGGTACCTGATCTCCAGGAGCCTAATGTCCTCATTTGAAAAATGAGATGGTACATGATTATGAGTTAATACATGTACGGCACTGAGAATATGACCTGGCACCAAAAACATTCGATTATTGTCTAGTGCTACTGCTGCCACTGCTCCCGAGCTACGGGTGCTGAGTTCAATTCGGGAGCCTTTGTAAGGGATCTGAGAAGTCTGTGCTTCTAGCACCATTTAGCTTCAGACTTAATGAGCATTAGGGGAACACGTACTACATGTGAATATGTTATTATATTTAATCCTTGAACAAGTCCTGTGAGTCCTGTGTTATTATGCCCGTTAAAAAATGAGCAAAAGCGAAGCTCAGAGAACTTGAGTTGAGTTCTCAAGCTCACATAGCGAGCACATGCCAAAACCAGAATTCGCACACAGCCCCCAACCAGCCCTCTTCCCACTCTGATCTGTCTGCACCAAGACAAAGGGTTGTTTCTTTGTACCAAGCTGTCATATCTGGCTAAGACTTGGGGCCAAGGCTCTGGTTCCAGGCAGCTCCATTTCTGGGCCTATGTGCATATGTTAAGTCCATCTCAAGGGTGGGTAGGAGATTTGCCAACAGACATGCTACTGGCTGAATTGGCATTAGCCAGCCGTACTGGGGATGAGACAGAGGGGAGCTAAAATTAATCCTCTCATTATGGGCCTGACCTGCAGAGGGATGGGCAGCCCTGAGACAGAAAGAAGAGCTCCCAGAAACATCTGCTGCTGCAGTCTGCTCAATTTTCGTTTCCTCTGTCCCACCGGGGAATGCTGCCTGAGCACCCAGATGCCAAGGCGTGATGTGCGCACACATGCCTTGTGCACACGGGCATGCATGCACATGCATGCACGTAGACATGCAGGCACAAACTTGTACCAGAGATGGAATGCGGGGCTCAAGGATGCAGAGCCTTGGAAACGAAGTGAATAGGTCTTCTCCCTTACGCCAAGTGCCCTCTGAGGAGGGTAGTGGAGTCAGAGGCTGGAAGCTCAGAGGCAGGATGAAAAAGGGCACTGCATATGTCTAGGGCCTGCCTGGTAACAGAGAAGCCTTGCCCACTGACTAGCCTCAGCTCCTGTCAGTGAGACAGGCTTCCAAATGCAGGAAGGAAGGGAATGGGGACTTGATAAGGGTGTTGTGTGGTGTTGGGGGATGGGGAGAGAAGGGATAATTCTTCGGAGAGCCTGTATTCTTATTCTATTCTTGCAGGGCACCTGGGGGAAGCAGCAAAGAACACAGATGGCAGAGTCATAAAGAAACTCAGAGGGCGGGGTGGGAGGAGGTAAGGGCTGCTGAGTGCTGAGAGAGGGACTGGACAAAGGCGTTGTCAACCTCTCTGGATGGTCATCAGCCAGATGTGCAGGCCGTATGGAGACAGCTGGAGGCAGGGGAAGGTGGTGAGGGAAAAAAGATGAAATGAAGGGAAGATGGCTGGGAAGGGCATCAGCGGCAGGTAAGAAAGGCAGTTCACCTAACCTGGCCGGCCCACCGATACCATCAGAGTGAGGAATGGGAGGTGTTTCCATGCCTCTTGTTAAACTGATTACTATGAGGGGACCACAGAGACTGCCAGGCACTCCTGCTGAGCCTCCGCCCAATTCCTCTGCTTCAAGTTTCCTTCACGACTCAATCTCCATAGTACATCCCCTGCTCTATACTAGAACCAACGCCTCCTCTCCTCTTGTAAACCTCAAGTTCACTGCTGCAAAGTGACGACATTCCCAATACCTCAGTGGTGGACACAGGAGAAATCCCTTCAAGAAAATGAATTGGAGTTTGCTGGTCTCCCTCAGTGTCTCAGGGATGCCAGAAAACTTGGATTTGGCCCCTGCTGATCTGACCCTTCCATGTGCTAGAATCTCTGGCCAGGCCCAGCCAATTGCTATCTTTGGGGGAGCTGGGTCAGCTGTGAGCCAGCTGTGGTTGAACTTTGTGCACTGGCAACTCTGTGGGAGCTCCCAGACCACTCAGAAGACAGAAGTCAATGGCATATCCACTGGTCAACCAGCAGCGAGCAGACTGGCTGATCCTGCAGAAATCTTTAGGAGGAGGTGTATGACGAGGGGGTGGAACATCTGAGATGTTCCCTATACTAAGAGACAACTTAGAAACTAGACTGAGGGAGGGTGGAAAAGAAGGCTAAGGGGTGAGTGTGGGGGAGGAAGGGGATGTGCAAGGTCAAGAGCAAAGCGTGAAACTTCCACCTAGGTCCACTCATCTCAGCTCAGCATCTGACAGGTAGTGCAGTATGGGCTCAAGTATGGAATACAGCCAGTCACTGGGCAAGTGGAGCCATTCCTTCTGGGGGAGCCATGCCTCCTTTCTCCCCTACTGGACCCCCTGAGGCTGTTGTGTCTGCCACCCAGGAGCCCTCTGAATGGGAGTCACGAGGGGTCTAGTAGCCAAGTAGGAAAGATTTGAGGTTACTGGCTTGAAGGCAAAGAGGGAGGTAAAATGAACCGTGAAAGATCCTATTAGGGTGGACAAGGTCTAACTTGGCTTATATGTCTTACAATTCTAGGCATCCTGAGAGGTCTATATCTTCCTGATTTGTTCTGTTCTCTGCTGGGAGGGCCTGGATCCAGCTGGCTTCATACCAGTACTAACTGCTCTCCTGGGAAATGGGCTGGAAATCTGGAAAGGTTATCCACAGTCCCAGGGAGGGGTGGGAGTTACAACTGGAGGTCCTGGAGGAGGGGGAAGCAGAATCAGTCTGGAGAAAGGGTACAAGAAAGGCAGTAAGAGAATGCCTAAGAAAACCTGACAGTTTGAGATGGAAGACCATACAGTTCAAAAGATAGTTAAAAGGTACCTAGGGACTCATTGACATGGTTATAGGGTTGGACATGGGTCAGCTTCCCATTGAGTGGTATCTTGGGCTTTTATTTGAAGTGAATTGATGGATGGCTCAATTTGGTTCCTGATTGAAGCAACCAGTCGTATGTACCCTCCTCAATCTCATATTTATCTGGTGCTTCCCGGTTTACAAAATACTTTCAAAGTTTTGATTTAAGGTCACACAAGTTCTGTCAGATAAGTGGGTGAGGAAACAGAGGTTGAAAGATGCTGATGATGATGGGAGCCTGGTTACATGGACCAGGCAAAGCCTTTTAAAGGCAGTGGAGGGTCCTCGTGGTTGGTAATTAACTCTGGGGTCCATCAGTTTCTATGTGTGTGGGTAGGAGGGAGGCCTGTGATCACTACAGTTCTTTAATTCTGCATGTATCCAAATGCACCCTTACCCAACAGAGCAGTAGCCTTGGTCAACCCAAGCATGGGCTTGTAGGGTACATACCAGCATGACTTGGGGTCATGGGGCCATGAGTGAGAAGGTCAGAATTAGGTTGGAAAAACCTTATAAAGGGTGGGAAAGGTCAACTAGAAAGAGTCCCAAAGTAGGAAACAGACAATCAAGGGATGTTGTCCAGGTAGAGAGAGAGTGCCAGGGAAAGAGTGCTTTTATTCGAGGGGATACAGGTCACTGAGGAAGCCAGGGCAGGTTAGCCCATGCTGGATCAAAGGCTAGAGCCTGGAGTTATCTTTCCCAGCTACATATTATGTCCCTGACTTGATCACAGACCTTAAGTGGCTCCCCCTTGGTTGCCGAAGTACAAACCTTGAATGTATCATTCATGGCTCACCACCTGGCCCCAATCTGCCCCTGTAGAAGCTTGCCCACTCCGTCTACTCCCTTCTTCCTCATACCCTCAGTCCCCGAGCAGCGAACCACTCACAGCCCCTGTGCTTGCACCGTGTCTTTGCACAGACTCCTTTGGCTGCTGCTGGGGAGTGGCCTTTAGCCTTTTCTCCTGCTTAGAACTCCTTATAAATCAAGTTCAAATGCCCCACTGTTCTTTGATACCTTCTCCAACTTTCCCAGGCTGAGCCATTCATTCTCTCTGCCTTAGGCCCTCAGCACTTGGTGAATATATTTTTTAATATATATTTTTTAAATTTATTTATTTTTAGAGAGAGGGAAACGGAGGGAGAGAAACATCAATGTGTGGTTGCCTCTCATGTGCTCCATACTGGGGGTGGAAGGACCTGGCCTGCAACCCAGGTGTGTGACCTGACTGGGAATTGAACTGGCGAACCTCTGGTTCGAAGGCCTGCACTCAATCCACTGAGCTACACCAGCCAGGCAGCATATTTCTATCTTAATATTATCCTATGGCATTCCATTTGTTAACACAAGCCAAAATGTATTCATCTGTGTATTTCTCACCTACCCCATGTCTAGCACAGTACCTATTACCACAGACAGCGAGTTGAAGATTGGTTAGGAGTACAGTTTCTAGAACTATACTGCCTGGTTTGAATCCCTGCTCTGCCTCTGATTAACTTTAACTTTTCTGTGCCTCAGTTGCCTCATTTTTAAAATGGGGGTAATGATTACAGCATCGTAACATCATTATAAGGGTTAAAAGATTTAATATGTGCAAAGCTTAGGACACTGCCGCTTAGTAAGCACTATGCAAGTGTTTACTGTAATGATTATTATCTTTTAAAGAATGAAGAAACACCATGGTATTAGCAAGCTGGTCACCCAAGAACTCAGAAAGAGTGTAATGTGATATGGGGGTGGAAATCAAGTTCTGATGAAGTGTAACATGGAATTGCAGCCGGCAAAAGTTTCATCAATGGGCTGCATAACTAGTACACTGGTTCTCAAAGGGTGATCCCTGGACAAGCAGCATCGGCCCCACCTGGGAACTTCTTAGAGATGCAAATTGTCAGTCCTCACCCCAGCCCATGGATCCTGAACTGGAAACCCCGGAGCTGGGGCCCAGCAGTGTGTATTTGACAAGCTCTCGGGTGGTTCTTATATACCCTCAAGTTTGAGAACCACTGGGCTAGACTTTGCTGGGGTCTTATTATCTGGGTGTAGTGAATGCTCTGAGATTTCAAACCTGCTGCTGCAGAGCAGGTTTGGGGTCATACCCTGAGGACTGGAGTATGTCTCAGGGAGACAACACTGCTGCTGACGGGGGAGGCCATGCAATGAACCCAGCATGGTCTCAGCTACACAGTAGGAGCTCAGCAAGTGTCAATTCCTATGCTTTCCTCCTTTCCCTGCACAGTATAGTGGTACCAGAGCGATGACACAGAAAAAGCCAGGCTCCCAGGGGATTGCTTTTGGAGGAGAATCCCTGAGATCTCTGTAGCAGAGGGGAGGGGAAAGCTAGAGCATGGAATTGTGGGAGCCTCCCGTTGAGAATTAGCACACACAATGTGCACCTTGGGTGTCTGTTCTCTCATGGGTGTGGGGACAGTGTGTACAGGGAGATTGTCACTCTGCTGGAGCCTATAGCTCCGCTAGAGGAACAGGTGGAGAAGAATGAGGGAGGAGATGTTGGCGGGGGCCCAGCGTTCTCCACAAAGGTTTACACCATGACTCAGGCAGGCCCCAGCCTCCCCCTGAGGAAGGCCTGAGATGCCAAATGAAGGAATAAATCTTCAGTGGGTAGGGATGGGAGTGTTGCCTGCCTCAGCCTCCTCTCCAAGGGGTTTGTCTGTGTGAGAGCTAGCAGCACTCCCTTACTTCATACTGCACCTGGTCCCCTGGCCCCCTGGATGGGAACCCACTTTTGAGAGTGTTGAATGAAGCACAATGTAAATACCTATATCCATAAGGATGAGAGGAAGAGGGGAGTTCAGGGACTCACCCCTTAAACAAACCCAATTTAGGATGATTTGGGGCAGTGGTTTGCAAAGTGTGCTCCCCAGGCCAAGAGCCATCAGCCTGATCTGGGAACTTGCAAAATCGGCATCTGAAAAATGCACATTCTCAGGCCCCATCCCATATCCATTAAACCCGAATTTCTGCAGGTGGGACCCAGTGATCTGTAGTCTAACATGCTCTCCAGGTGATTCTGATGAATGCCCAGGCCTGAGACCTGCTTGTTTAGGGCAGGGATTAAAGTCTTTGTCTTATTTGGAGGAAGAAGGACATGTGCTGCCCAGCATCCCAGGGGCCTCTGTCCAGCCCTGGCACCTAGTCCTGCCACGCAGTATCCCCCTCCCGCCCCCAAGGATGAAGGCATTCTGGGCCTGGGACAGGGAGACTCCCTGGAGACAGGACAGGAGGAGAGACCCTGTGGGTGGTAGTGGGAGGGGAGAGGCTGGGAGGCTGCCACAGCTCATTTTCTCTTCACATGAAAGCCCAAGGGAGGCCCAAGCCTCCTTGCCATTGAAACTGGCAAATTACAGGATGATGATGGCGATATTACCAATAATGATGATAATAGCATTAATAACGTGAGGTCAGACGGGCATTTTCCCGTCTTTGGTCAAAGGGTAAGGTTGCAGCTTTTGTGCATTTGCTTCTGATTTGGAAGAAAACCTGGATCCCAGCCAGCTCCATTTCCATGCCAGGAGGTGCAGCCGGGGGCTCCTCGCCCTTTGCCTCCCCCACGCCTTCTGCTGGGGCCTCCCTCCAGTCAGGCAACTCCCTTCTCCTGATAGAGGGATCTGCCTGTTTCTGGGCAGGTGAGAGGCTAGGGAAACAGCTAAGAGGCAGGTGGAGCCTACCTTCCATGCCCCAGTTTGCAGATGAGGCCCAGCCCTGAGGAGGCTTGGGAGAGGTTCTCCCTGGACGCTGCCTGCATCGAGAAGATGAGGGCCCTGGGCTCTGCTGGCCTCCATGCTGCTCAGACAACCACAGGGAGAAACTGGAGGCAGGAGCCATGCATGCTAGGGCACGGGCTTCAGCAAATCCATAAATACTCAGAGCTAGCGTCTCCTCCATCCCCTTGCCCAAAGACACAACACAGAGCAGAGTCAGGATTTCAAGGAGAGAAAAAGTCACCTGGTAGCAGTCCCTCCACAATAGCCCCTCCATACACCCAACCCATGTTTCTTATTCTTCAATATTTCCTGGGATGAAATATTTTCCTAAATGCTATAGTGTTTCTGAAAGGATCAAAGGGAGCAACCAAATACCCAAGTCCTCTGTCTCTTCCCTCTTGCTGCCTGCCACCCTGCCCCCACGCTCAGCTTCAAACACAGGAGGAAATTAGCACAAGGCCCCCTGTCATCACAAGCAGTGACTTGCGAACATGTGCTTGGCCTGTTTCTCCTCCACTACAAGAGGTTTGGAGCAGCTCACTGGGGGCTTGTATTTTTTTTTTTAAAGAACTGTGTGTATGTTAAAGTCATTAAGGCTTGAAAAGGGGGTGGTAGTTGGGGGAGTAAAGGCCATTATATGGGAAGAGAAGAAAAATGACCTGTCTTCAGGCTGTCAACAGAGGAAACGCCTCTGCACCGGGCAGAGGGAGAGGGCCTGGCTTGGGGGCGGGAGCAGGCACCCCTGTGCCTGGGAGGCTGGGGCGGGGGAAGGCAGAGAAAAGGCTGTGGCTGCCTGAGGATGGACCGTCCCCATGTGTTACAGAGAAGGGAGCTGGTAAGCAGAACGAGAAAGAGCTAGTGAGCCCTGATGAACACTTCCTATGGATCAGGCACGTGGGAGGTGCGGTTATCATCCCCAGCTCACAGAAGAGGACACTGAGAGTCTCAGAGTCACACAGCTAGCAAGCGGTGGACAAAGCACAGAGGTCCGGGCTGCATGGCATCATGGGCTGAGCCTTGGAGACTTAGCTCCAGTTAAGATCAGCTCATCGTCTACATTCCTTCCCCACCTCAAAGCAGCCAAGGGGAGCGGGGACACCTAGGCTGGGGGTCTGGGAAAGAGAGTGGGGGCATCAGGGCAAAGAATAACTATGGCCTTGGGCAGTTCGAGCTTTTCATGTCTCCCTCCTGCCCAGGTTTGAGAAAGGACAATGGGGCCTCCTCTGGAGCCCCAGACTCCCAGCATCCCAAGGCCCCCAGCACTCACTCAGCAGGCAAACTCCAGCCTCCAGGCCCTGAGCCTGCGGCTTCTCCCCTTCTTTTAGACCTTCATTTGCCTGCCCAGGACATAGATTGTCACGCGTGGTTCTCTGGAGCAGTGCAGCGATGTTGCAGGGCACCCATCCTGTCTGGGGCTCCGAGAACCCTCATATCCACCCACCTGTGTCCTCACCCAGGCCAGCCAGACTGAGCCCAGCCTTCGTCCTCCTGAGCAGCCCCTCAAGGAGAGGGGGCTCTCATCCAATTCCCCCCACCCCCTGCAGATAGCTGAACTCTGAGGGGGGTGTCCTGGTCCCTGGAGCACAGGCTCCAAATCACTGCCCAAGAGACAGCCTTTGTTTTCTGCATTCGGGTAGTTCGGGAAGGATGAAAGTCCGATCCCACTGGCTGCTCCACAGGCCTCCTTTGCCAAAACATACTGTGAAAAGACCCCTGACCTTCACCTCATCCTTTCTCTACTCCGCCTCCTGTCAGCTGTGATTGCCTCCCCTCCACCCCAAGACAGGGCTAGACAGCTCAGTAATTTAGGGATCACTAGCAAGAAAGGTGCAGAGGTCAGAAGTCAGTGAGGGGCTGGGAGGGGAATTTCACCCCTGCTCTCTGGTGAGACCCCTCCTCCTTGAGCCCATGTCTTCCCACCATCTGTATTCCAGGCCCCGTGGGCCTGGGAAGTGGCGGGGCGGGCAAGTCCGTCCTGGAGGTAGGAGGTGGTGGTGAAGAGATAAAGAGGTGGGAAACGCATAGTTTTCAATCATGCCCCAATCCTAAAAAATAATTTTCAAGATGCAAATGTACCCCTCCAACATTCTTATTTGGAAATTTTTGCTAGGAAAAGAAATGCCCTAGAAAATTTTCCCTGAGAACTCAGCTGCTTCAGAAAGTTCCTTCTATGATCTCATCTTAACTCCTCCCTGTTATAGCTGTTATACAAACAAATGCTAATTTACTTAATATCTGTCTTCTCTCTCCCACCATGGCCTGTTCAGCCCAGCTCAGCCCTCAGCTTGCTCCAAAGTGAAGGACGTGAGAGGCAGGAAGTGACCCAAATTCTGTCAGGGACATGGGGACTGGCTCACCTCTCCTTCCGAAACTATCAAAAAACCTCAAGGGGATTTTACTTCAATTCCATAGCTTCCAGAAGTTCCTTGTTTGGCCCACATGAGTGAAGTTTTGGGGAAATTACATTCATGGAATGCTAGTTCTAGAAGGGCTTTACAATATAGTCTCCCCATTTTGCAGGTGGGGAAACTGAGGCATATCTTTATTTGTTCTGTTGGTCGGTCACTGTCCTCTGCAGTTATGAGAAAGGAAAAGGCCTTGAAGAGCTGCCTTACAATGGAGCAGGTAGAGGAGGGGTTTGTAGCCAGGATGTCTGGGTTCTCATCCACCCTGGGAGGGGCTCGCCCTCTCTGAGAAGAATCTGGCTGCCTGGCCACCGCGTAAACTGCAACTTCACAAGTGGTCACCTCCCTCTCTGGGGAGCTAGCAGGGGCCAAGGGGCCAGGCTCAAAAGAAGGAACACTTTCCTCCATGTGCTTTCTCCACCTGTGGTACCCAGCCTGGGCCAGAAAGAGAGCTTTCCTCTCTACCTCCTGGGTGCCTGGAGGAACCGGGAAGGTTGAAGTCAGGGAGGATGGTGGAATTTTTCAGTCTAGGGTAGGGAATGAAAGCTCTTCTGGGGCTCCCTCCCCCTCCAGGGGTGAGGTCAGAAGAATAAAGGTCATAGATGGACCCGCTATGGTCTGGAAGAGGCACATGTGTTCTTCTTTGCATGGGAGGGAAGTTGGGGTGGGAGGGCACTAGGGTTTGACAGCTCAGACAGGGGAGAAGTCACCAATGGCTTATAAACCAGACAAGGTTCATCCTGAATCCGGAGGGAGGGCAGCGAGAGTCCTATGAAGTCACCTTCTTGAATGTCACTAACATTTCATTTCACCCTCATTCTGCCTTCCTGTCTTTTTTTCCCTCCTTCCCCCTTAACCTTCCTCAGCAGGGGATGGGAGCTAAGGGAGACAGAAAAGAGGTCTGCAGGGCCTCTCAAACTCTGGTGGCCATCAGGGGCCAAGAGGGGCTGCTGACAGAAAAGAAATGCAGGGGCGGAGAAGGAGGGAGAGCAGATGTCTGCATCTGCAGCACCCCTCTGTGTGGCGCCCCCACTGCCGCTGCCTCCTGCCAGGGGTCTGGGCTGTGGCTCGGGAGCCACCGGGTGCAGAGGAGGGTCAGGGTGGGTCTCAAGGGAGGGCTGGGCCCCATCCTGCTGGCTCCAACCCTCAGTTCTTTTGTCCGGGGAACAGATCACAGAAAGAGGGCTGTCTGGTGCTTTAGGTGGGAATTTGGCTCACTCTGGGGCAGATGGAAAATAAACTTCACTGGGGCATCTTACAAAACTTATCCTTTTCAACTGCGACTGAGAGAGGGAGGACTCTCCTTTCTACTTTACCCACATCCTAGACTCCAAGTTGTTTCTACTTCATACTCTAGAACCGCACCACCCAGTACAGTAGTAGCCACTGGCCACATGTAGCTATTTCCATTTAAATTAAGTAAAATGAGAAATTCAGTTCCTCAGGTGCACTAACATATTCCAGTCTGTCAATAGCTACTAGTGGCTACTGTGCTGGACAACACAGATATAAAAGGTTCCCATCATCACAGAAAGTTATTTTGGACACTGCTCTTCTAACAAAGTTCAGGCTTGAGTCTTACATTCATTCTCGATTTCTTCAGATGTTCACACGCTAGCCTGCTCCTTTGGCATGAGGGAATGACTGGCCCTAAGGATGGGTGTGGGGTGGGATGGGGTGGAGGGAAGGGAGATGTAAGAATGTCACAACAATTATGTTCATTTTGGCAACCCGTATGCTTTCTTTAGACCTGGAGCCTCTTTGCTGGTGCTAAGCTATTCAGTTTGCCCGGGGAGGAGGGGTGGCTGTCTGCAGTAGAGAGGAATTCGGGCGGCAGCTAGGCCAAACGGGTTTTGCAATAATATCCTGCCTCCAGTCCCCACCCCTGCTTCAGCTTCAGAACCTTCAAGGAAGGTATACCAGGGCAATCCCAGGTAAGGTGGGTGTAGTGTCATTACAGGACTTACTCTCATACCCCCTGGCCTCCACTGGGGCGGGTGTAGGCAAGAATGGGGATGGGGACAGGCTGGGGATGAGGCAAGTGGTTATGCTTCAGTCAATTTTGAAAACTGTTGACTTGATGGAGATGGAATGAGAGATACAGAGCCAGCTACTGAGCACGCCCAGCTGAGCCTCCCACCCAACTCATTCATGGTCTGAATGCTTTACCCACTCTGGAAGGTCCCTCGTGGAGAGAAGTCGGGAAGAACACACGCACACATGAGCATGCACCCCTCCCCACAAGCACACATGTGGTGCATATATACCACACCCCCACATGTATGTAAGCACACGCAAACATACATCACACACATTCACACATGCATTGCATGTATGCACTGACACCACACACATAAATATGCATAGCACATAGATACCACACTATACCACACATGCATGCAGGCACATACACACAAACACACACATGCACACCACATAAACCATGTAATTCTAGGGAGATTTGTGGAAAGAATCTTTAGCCCAATCTCTCAGTAAGCTTCAGCTGTTCCTCCAGGCTGCGAGGGGGACAGCAGATGGTCCCAGCTAAGAAGACAAGCCTCCCAGTGCCTCTAAAACCAGGGTCTGGGCCCCTCTAACACCAGTAGTCCAATTAAGCTTCATTCCCTCAGGGCAAAGCAAATGAATTCAGAGGCGTTCCTTCCCTTCTTGGGGGCAGTAAGCCCTCAGGCCTCCTGACTCCCCTTTGGCACCCCTGCACTTTCCCACATGGACTTGCCTCTCACAGTCTGCTCTGAAGGTTACGTTACTCAGGGATCACAGACCCCCAGAAAGATTTCCTTCCAAGATGTCCTCTGGACCCCAGGGACCCGCCTGAATAGTTCAAAGGAAAACTCTGGGCTGAGAGGCATGGCCCCCATTAGGGAGTTCTTCTTCATTGGATCCAGGAGGTGGAGTCCCGGGTGATTAAGGCCGAGGATCCTGGTGTCTTCCATGATATTATTTCCTTCTCCCAAGGGCCCGAAGGAGCTGCAGGGAGATCCTGGGGCTCTACTCTCCTTCCAGAGGCCCCTCCTCCTCCCTGCAGAGCTAATTGGCACAACTGGCATAAATATATCCATATATGTCTCTATAAATATACACATCTTTAGCTATATATATCTTTTCTTCTACAGACTTGGCAAGAATTCCCTAGAAGCCTTTTCCATGACACAATAGAAAACCAGTGGAGTCATCAGTTTGATCGTTCCAGCTTCAGGTTGACCTCTGCAAAGCTCCATGAACCCTGCTTCTAGTAACTAACCCCTCCAAGCCTCACCAGCCCCCAGCCCCCAGCAATCACAAAATACAACTTGGTTTCCTGAAGTAGCTGCTTTAGTCCTTGTTGGCCTCTGTCTGAAAGCAAAAGAATCCATTGCTTTCAACCTATCATTTAAAACATATACAGGCTTTGCAGCTGAGCTCCAGCTGGCAGCAGGAGGAAGTGAGCAGGCAGTGGGACCCCATGGCACTCAGGGGTAGCGTGGGCAAGAGTGGAGTGCTGGCGGTTTCTGAGTGGGTTACAACTCTGTGGGCAGGATGGGGTTGTGCTGAGTAGGCATCTCTCAAGGCTTGGCAACCACTTGGGCAATAAGCAAAGTCGTGGCTGGGCTCCTTATGAGGTTGCTTGGATAAACAGGAGAGACCTCAGGGTACCAGAGAGAGCTGGAAAAGCCACCTGGGTAATGCCTTTCTGAGGGAGTTACCATTATGCACAGGTTCTAAGGACGCTATCTTCATCGCACTGCATCAGCATTTCTTGGAAGGAGGCCCAGGAAGAGAGGAAGGAAAGACTGGTTCTTCCACCTCCCCTCCTCCCTCCACTCTTAAAGGCTTGGGTGGGTGGAGATAGCCCCTGAAATTCTTCTTTGAGGTATTAAGATCCTAGCCACATGTTGACATCAAGTTGAATGCCCAAACAGCTTTTCTTTTCTTGATTTTCAAAGTGGGAGTTGGAAGAGAGTATTCACAAGTAGAGAGTGGGAAACGCAAAGGAACATGAGAATCAACAGAGAAATGCAGAAAATGTAATTTGACAAAACAGAAAAAAAAAAGCTCGACCCCACACCTACACCTGCTAGAGCCTTTCTTGTTTAGTATTCTTTCTTTTTAAAGTTAGTTTGGTATCCTTATAACGGAGAAGTGCCAGCAGGTGTTGCTGGCAGCTGTTTAATGACAGTGTCAAGAACGTCTTCCAGGAAGGTGGGCTCGGAGGCAGGAGGCCGTGATGGAGAAAATGGAATGGGGGGAGGAGTAGTGGCCCCACATCTGCAGAGGGGTAGCTAAGGAATGGAGCTCTGGGAATTGCAATGTTATTTTGTACAAAATTCTTCCTGTAGGAAGTAAGGGGGAGGGAGGAGAGACATATTTCAGTGTTTTTCAGACCTAAGAATGTAGAGCTGGAATTAAGAGCAGCTCACGGTGTCTTTTGGCAGCTATCTTAGCTCTCTACTCCACATCTCCCACTTTCTTCTTTATTGTTAGTGACTGTCATGAGGATTAAATAAAAAGACCTGCTGTCCCTTGGAGAGGGATCCCAGCAGAACCAGGGGTGATTAGCCTTGAAAGTCTTCCACATCTGGAAAAGGTAATGGCTCCCAGACTGGCAGGGGCGTGTCACAGACCAGCGAGGGAAAGATGGTTTTTTTGTACCTCGCTGATCTCAGCTCCACAGTGTGTGAGGGAGGCTGTGGGAGGCCGGCTTTGGAAGGGAGTGGGGCAGAAGGGACTGTGCCTTCGCAACAAACACAAGCCTCAGGAACACTCAGAATTTGAAATTCTCTTCTGCTTGGTGCTTATTTATGGCTTATAAAGACACATCTTCCCCTCCCCACCTCCCTCCCATTTCCACTCCCCCTCTAGTTTTTGTCCATGTGTCCTGGATGGGAGTAAAAGACAGAAAACTGTACTTGAACAACAATTAAAATAAGAAAAAGAGAAAAAAAGACATATCCTCAAATCATTTAAGACCCTGAGGCTGGGAGGGATGCTCAGCATGTCCTAATGATTGTCCTCACCCGTTGTCCTTCTCGTTTGCCTCACAGTAGAGGAATTTTCAGGCTGCATGGAGACAGGGGGGAGCCCATTCGTGCACTAGAACCAAAGCCCACAGTTGACCTTGTGAAGGGCAAACCTGAAAACCTCTGAAGTCAAATTCTTCCTCGAAGAAACCACAGCTGTGAGAAGGTGTCCTCAGGGTACTGAGTGCTCCCCTAACTATTACTCCCCTACCGGTTGGGACAGTAATCAAGATCGTATGAAAGTTCCTGGCATTTTTTTTTCTCTACCTGAAGGGCTCTACCAGGCCTCCAATTCCTGGGATATAACCTGTGGATTTCAAGTTTTATCTCTCAGGTCCTGCTTCATTCTATGTGCTTTTATTTTTTTTAATGGGGAGAGGGTTGTACTTTAACCCGTCATCACATATGTAACACCTGTAATTGATGGAGAGGGGGATGTAGGCTTTGGGCAGCAATTAAAGAACACAGCTGTACTGGCCCTGATCAAAGGACATATGGTCAGGGAACAATGGTGATCGGAGTAGAAATGTCTACTTGAGGGTCTGAGGCTGCTCATAAGATGGGGAGGGGGCGGAGAGAAGGGGAGCACTGACCCCTCCATTTGCTTCCCAAATGCTTTCACACGTGTTATCTCACCAAATGTGCCCCTTAATCCTGTAAAGTAGGAACCAGGATTAACGGTGTCTCCATTTTAGAGATAAGGGAACAGGCTGTAGTGCTGGGGCTGGAGCCCGTGAATTCTGGTCTTCTCTCTCCCAGCTGCACAGCCAGGCCTCTGGGAGAGGGTGCACAGGGAGGCAAGCACATCCCTTGCAGATACCTGAGGAAATAGCCCTTGCATCATCCTTTACATCTCCCAAGGCCCATAAGCTAGTGTTTATACATAATGGATGCTCCAATAACATTGTTTGAATGCCTACTTGAGGTAGGATATGATGAAGGACACAGCAAGTGTAGGAAGGCATTATGGGGGTTGTGAACCCTGAGCCTCGGAACTAGGGTTTATGTCTAGGTTCCAGGGCTTGCTGACTGGATAATCCACTGGTGTTTCTGTTTAGCTCATCTCCAAAGTGGAAATAAACATACCCACTGCAAGAGCTGCTCTCTGAACTAAGTGGAATGAGAAATGCAAACACTGAAAACTGTAATGTGTAAAGTTGGATCTTCCTGACTGTGAGGTTCAGGAGGTCACCAAAGACAGGACAGCAGAGAGGTAAGGAAGCTCCTCTTCAGAAGGTTCTTAGAGCAACACTCATGTCCTCCTGCCCTAGGTGGGTTGAGTGTAGCGAGTCCAGGATGGGGAGGCAGGCTACGATAGGGTGACAAGGGGTCCAGTGCACAGAAGGCTGTCAACGAATGGGCTCCCCTCTGTCTCTGTGCAGCCTGAAAATCCCTCTGTTGTGAGACGAATGAGAAGGGCAACGGGGGGGGACAATCATTAGGACATGCTGAGGATCCCTCCCAGCCGCAGAGTCTTAAATGATTTTAGGATACTTCTTTACAAAGGGAACTGGCACCACTGCTTAGCTTTTCCATGTCATTCCTTGGGTTTCTGCTGGGTTGAGGGATAAATATGGATGACTCTTGCTTACATGATCATGCCAGGGGAGGTGGTGGTGGCTGTGGTTTAAGTCACCTGACTCACCACAGAGGCAGGTCAAGCTGGCAGTCTTGTGGTCAGTTCAGGGGCCTGAGCTGACCTATACATGGCGCCCTCAGAGGAGGCCCAGAGCAGGTAGGGAAGTAAGGCTTAGCAGACCCACCAGATGGGTGTACTATGTCTCCCATCTGTTTGAGCCCCTAGAAGTTTGAGGCTGCGGCTGAGGCAAAAGGATGTTCAGACCAGCTAGCGTTTCTGGAGTCTTTGCCAAGCAACCATGCCAGAAAAATGAACATACCAGACTGCATTTAATTTTCAAAGCACCCTGCGAGGTAGGTACCGTTATTCTTATTTCACAGATGAAGGAACCAAAGCTCAATAAGGTTAGCTAATTTTCCCAGTACCATCTACCTAGTAGAAGGCAAAGACAGGACTTGCACTAACATGGTCTGATTCCAAAGTCCATATTCTTCCCATTACACATGCTGCCCCTGAGCAAACAGCCCACCAGTCAGGAGCTACAAATAAAATACCACACCTCCTACAGTATGCACTAAATCAGCACAGGAGAAGCTAGGGGCTGGCCGAGAGCAGATCTTTATCAATACAGTTCGGGAGCCAGAGAAATATCTCTGCCCTCCTCCCAGCGGAAGGGTTGGCTGTGTTTGTAAGATGAGAAACATTTTGCAGGGAGGGAAAGGAGAGTGCAATCTCAAGCTGAAATCACCACCCACACAAAAAATAAACCTGAAGGCAAACCGGGGCCTCAAGGATTTTGTTCAATTGCCTGAGTGTGTGTCTGTGTGAACGTGTGTGAGGAAGAGGGAAAAAAGGAGGCAGGAAAGCAAGGGTAATACATATTTTTTCATACCCAGTGGCATTTATCAACTACACTCTTCCTCCAAAACTAATGTTTCTCCCTCACTTACTTATTCCAAGTTTTCCCCTTCCTGACCTTGAGCAGAGATTTAGTGGATGAGCACAGACTTTAGGGCCAGCAGAACTGGGTTTGCTCTCCAAATCTAGACCTACTGGGATGTCCAATAAATACATTTCACATGAATGAATGGGAAAATAATTTAACCTCTCTAAGCCTTAGTTTTCTCATCTGGAACGATAAATAGTCATAGTGCCTGCACTGCAGTGCTTTTATGTGGATTAACGAAGTGCTCAGCACGGTGGTTGGCACAGAGTTGATGCTCAATAAATGTTTCTTGCTTTGGTGTGTTTCTCAACCTCAGTACTATTGACATTTTGAGAAGGATAATTTTTTTGGTGTTGGGAGCTGTCCTATGTATTGTAGGGTGTTTCATAGCATCCCTGGTCTCTATCCACCAGATCCCCCTCCTGCCCCAAACGTGAAAATAAAAAATGCAGACATTGCCAAATGTGCACAGAATTGCCCCCATTGAGAAAGACTGGCTTCATGTAATTAATGGTGATATTAGCAACAAGCAATCTATTTGAAAGCACACAGTAGGCACTGATAGTAATATTTATTTTTTTGAACGAGTGAGTGAATGTATGAATAAGCACACTAAGTAATAACAGGTAGAGTCTGCACCTTCAAATCTTGGTGGCAGGAGGAGTACAGTCTACTATGTTCTGGACTCCAGAACGTGGAAGCAATCAGAGGGGGCTCAGAAGGGCACCACCTGGCCCCGTGGTGTCTCTGCCTCCAGCTGCCTTTCGGTGCAGACCTGGCATCTGCTGAGATTCACAGATGGAACACTGACAGGTGAGTGAGGCTGGGAGCTAACTGAGGATGAAGGAATTTTCCCTCTGGGAAAGGGCAGTCCCTGAGGGATATGCCTGCAGCAACGAGGGCTTGAATTTCAATGTGTGAAAAGTGATTGCTAGAATCACATGCACTCCTCCAAAGAACCCCCTTCCGGCCAATGACCAGTCAGAGACACTGGGTGGAACCCCTGAAGTCCTACCCAACCTGGAGGCACAGCCCACACCTGCAAGCCCCTTCGACTCACATCAAAATGATGCCTTACAGCTGCGGGAGGGAGATGGCTCCTGTCCTAGGATTTCTTCCCTTTCCCACCCTGCTTCCCCCCTCCCCTTGCTTTCTTTTAAACATTTATTGAATGTCTGATGCATTAGTTGGTACAATAGACACAGAGATGAAAAGTGCAGCGCCTATCCTAGAATTGCTGAGTGTACTGAGGGACAGTGAAAGGAAAAGGGGAAATTATGATAATCATAGGTAACATCGATCGAGCACTTATTCTATTTTGGAAACTGATCCATGTGCTTTATACACATTAACTCATTTACTATGTGCCTCACAACAAGCCTGTGAGGCAGAAACTATTATTTCCAATTTGCAGATGAGGAATCAGGTAGAGAGGTGAAGTGATTCTTACTACATCGGCCAGATTTTAAGGGGCAGAATCAGGAGTGGAGCCCAGGATGCTTTGGCTCTTGGGCCTGGACTCTTCTGGACCACTTAGCTCTTCTGCACTAATAGCCATGTGATGGGGTGCTGTGAAGTACATAAAGGGGGCTTCCTGGAGGAGGTGATGACACAGAATCTTGAAGTTGAGAAGTGATAGCTGGACGAGGGGAAGGGAGAGTATTCCTAATCTGACTGAACAAGACATGCAAAGTCCGGAGGTGAGGAGCAAGGAGACACATGGAGGTTCCATGGGGGCAATTCTTACCCTCCCCGTGGGGACCCCTCCCCTGGCCTCTTGACTGGGTTAGGGCCCACCCAGCTGATAGGACTGCTACCTCCTGGCCTGATATGCTTCTCTGGACACTCATGTGGAGCCACCTATTTGGCCTCCTTTCCCCACCGTGCTGCCTGATTTAAAGGCTTTACAGCCAAGAAAGAGGGGCCTATCCTCTGTCTCCCCCCGGTGTGGTCTTCAACAGCCCACTCCTCCCCCATGCCTGATCTGTTCTCCCTGCCTTGGTTCTCTGGCTCACCTCTGGGCCCTGATCTGGGTTATTTCAGCATCACCTTGTTCCACTGACACCAGGTCTGGGAGGCGGGGGAGTGTGTGCGTGTGTGTGTGGCAGGTGGTGATTATGGTATATGCACGCCTGTTACAAGGGGCACGTACCACATGATAGGCAGGGAGGCCCAGCATTTCGCCATCTCTCATTCAAACCTTTTTCTTAACAATGACAAATATATCATTTACAACCCTGATATATACATATTATACAGGGGGTCTGGCAGAAGTAACGCCTGTTTCAGTGTGGTTGGTAGGGCATTAACATGGGTGTAATAATTTATAGTTTTAATTTGAACATTTCACCTAAATGTCATATGGTGTGCTTGAGTGTGATATTGTTATGTTACAGAATTACATGCTTATGATTTTGTAATAAAAGCTTTTGTAATAAAATGGGGGCATTATTTGTGCCGGACCCTGTGTACATATTTCAGAGGGTGGAACTGAGGGATTAGAGTGGTCTCCCTAGAACTCAAAAGGCACACTGTCTAAACACTTGTCTCAAAACTACGAGACAAAGGGTTTTAACATTTTAGAGCTGTAGACAGCTTTGAGAATGTGATGAAAGCAATGGTCTCTCTACACAAAAATTACAGATATACAAATGTTTGCATAACATCTTTCTCTAGGAGATCATGAAATCCCCTGAATCCTGGAAACACGTTAAAAATCCTGTGCACTTAACTTCTGTCTTGTCTTCCTACTGGATCTCCCTACCCCTCCAACTTTGCAAAGGAGAGTTATACGATGTTGGTGGCTGCAGCACAATAAACAGTGAAACCCAGACAGTCCTGGCATTGCTTCAAGTGCTCAAACAGAGCAGAGGCCTGGGGTTTGGAAAACCCAACCTTCTCATGCTCACATTTCTGTGATGAAGGCATTGATGTTAACATTGCTCCTACAATGAAAGCTCTAGTGGACCTGGGCGTCAGAGGTGATTTATGCCTCGGTTTCCTCACTAGCTTAATGCTAGTGAGCTCACCTATCTGGGCTAGGATTAGAATGGACAAAGGATGGGCATCCAGGTTCCAATTTGGTGTCATTCCTGGGTGACGCTGGGCAAATCACTAGATCCCTATGGGCCAGTCTCCTTATCCACAGGATCACAGCCCATAGGGTTGTTAGGATTACTAGATGAGCTCAAAGTGGGTGATATATACATGAAAGCTCTTCTTATACCTCAAACCACCAAACAACTTTATGGGTGTTATTATTAACTTGGCATTCGGAGACTGCCTGGGAGATGTACCAAGTCAATTGCTTTCCAGACTGGAAACCAGGGAGGATAATGGAGATCATACTTACTTAACGGGGTCAAGTTGAGGCCCAAGATATGAAATAATCTGTTCAGCGTCATCCACGCATAAATCCTGGGGGTAGCAGGGGGAACCTCAGCTTAGAACACTAGGTTCTAGAAAGTCTCAGCAGCATCCAGGGGCTGAGTCATCTGCTCCCCTGTCTAAGGCTCCTTCCTATCCTTCAGCCAAGGAAAAAGACTCTGGGAACTTTCTCCTCTGGTCCTTTGTGCTCAGGTTGTGTCTCTTGTCTGCTACCAGATGCAAATCAACTTCCAAGTTCACAAAGACGAGAAAACAAGAAGGCTCTTCTTTGGGTCTGCTTACTGTTAAAGTGCTGATCTGCAGGGAAAGACTGAGTGGAAGTGACCAGTCTCCAGCAGAATCACTGGAGTGCCTTGTGCAGCCTGCCCTACATATGTGTTTTATGCAGTGTTCAGGCTACTGGTGCCTGGGACCCACAGCAGGTTTATGAGATTAAAGCCCAGTGCCTAATAAATAATTGAGCAGCTTACTGCAAAAAAAAAAAAAAAAAAAAAAAAAAAAAAATACGCACAGTATAATAGCTACTATCTCCAGCAGTCTGATGTGTACAGATATTTTAAATGAACATCACTTTCATCTGTGTGTTTCCATTTGATGTGGAGTACAAAGCAAATAAGGAGGAGAAAAAGAACATCACCTCCATTCTCTATGTACATCCTGCCTCTAAGATGAGGTTGATGAGAAAGAAAACTCTTCAATGTACTAATTACTCAGGGCCTTGCTGGCTATCCTTCTGCATTCCCCACCCACCCCCTCTATTTTTGCTTTATTCCCTGCTCTCAGTTGCTGTTTATATGTGTAGGAAAAATCTAAAATCTCCACTAGACAATTATTCATTTGAAAGTTGGTTTTCTTCTCCCATGCGTGCTTTTTTGGAGCAAAGCTGGGTCCAGGTACTGTCTCCTGTAGCATCATGAGCAGTAAGGCTTGGCCTTGGGCATGATGAAGGGGAAGAGTATAGGAGAGGGGAAGAAGAGGTTGGGGTGGTTGTCATAGGGAGAGAGGGTGCAAGAAAGCAGAGAAATGTCCGGGAAGATCTTCCATGATCTACTGTAGAGGATTCAATGGGAGAAGAGTGGCCCATGGTGACCTATGTAACAACATGAGCTAGCAGGAAAAAAAATAAACATCAAAGGGAACCATGCTCTCCTTACTGGAAAGTTTACTGGTTGTGACTGCAGTTAAGGGACAAATGGTCTTAGTGGTGGAGCCAGGCATGAGAGAGGGTGATAGGACTTCCCTCTAGCTCTGGGGAAATCTGGAAGGGTGGCCTCCGCTTCTGCACCGGCCCTTGACTCCCCTGTTGTAGGTAGCATCTACCCCATACCCACTAGCCACTGGGCTTATGCAGACACCAGCAAACTTACTCCAGCCCCCCTCCCCACTCTTTGCACATCCTTGGCCTTGGATACATTTATTGCCAGTGGCTGTGGTTTATCTCTTGTTGTTTATGGCCTGGGACAAGCTATCTACAAATGGCTCCCCAAAGAGTGGGGAAACAGCAAGCATCTGCCATTCTATGAGGCTCTTTCCAGAAATGAAAAGAACAGTCATAAAATGTTGCATTGGGGGAGGGAGGGAGGGAGGAGTGTTGGGTGGGTAACATGCATCATAAAAAGCGTAATGGACTAATGCTAATACACAGGCTGGCTGCAGCCCAGGGGTGTCTGCTGAGCTCACACATAAATATTGGGGAGGCACCAAGGAGACAGACTTTTTTACTTCTTTGATTTGATGGTAGGGGATGCTGGGCATATTTTTTCTTCTATTTCTCTACAATCATTCCCCTGGGGATACCACCTATCTGTCTGAGACTGAAGCCACTCAGTGTTTTACAGCTCCCAGCGCAGTTAAACTCTTGGAAAGACTGAAGGTACCAGAGGATTTGTGGGTGCATCTCATTGCTAGATAGGGTGAGTCAATTTGAGGAGTTTTGTATCATCCATCCAAGATTTTGCAAATAACAAAAGAACAGAACAGGGTGAAGATAATTATGTTGAGTGTATGCTTGGATGCATGTATGAGTAACTATGCACTTGCCCAACATCAGGCTAATTTCCAACATTAAGAGGATCGAATTACATTCTCTGCTTAGTGGGAATCAAAACAGGAGCATTACCAACAATAACCCAACAATAATCTCCATTCTGCTCAACTCCAGGCATGAAGAGTAAAATAGTTGTTTGGTAATTAATGAAACATTCAGGTTGAGGACTTATCCACACATTTTTCCCTAGGTTTTTATATGATGAAGTGCCCACATTCTGTGGTTAATATTGGCCAGTTGCTATGTCCACATGTTTGCCCTGAAGTGTGCACTTGGGTAAAATGTACAGTGTCGGGGGTGGGCAGAAGAAGGCAGAATGAATAAGAATTTTATATAACAGCATCCATTCTGGGTGATGCTAGGATGCTTTCACTCTTGTCTCCCTACCTCTGAAGTGCTCAGTTGCCTAAGATCCATCCTGGAGTTCTAGGCCCTGAACTCCAGGTTGAATTCAGTTCACCTAAGACTATGGACTACTGGAGAATAAGGAGAAACAGCAAAAATTAGGGCACCTACAGTCAGGCAAGAAGCCCCTGTTCAGCCTTTTAGTTTGTGGTGAGAAAAAAATCTGAAGGCATTTGGAATTCTTGCTCCCATTCACCACATGTTTTGGAAGAGTTAATTTTCCATGTGTCGTCCCTGAGAATGGGAGGAAAATAAAGTGGCATTCCTCTGAATGTCATGGTGCCGAGAACCAGCCCATTGAGGAGAAAGACACGGGGATGGGGAGTCTTTTTAGGTATAAAAGACCTATGATAAGCAATTCGGATAATGTCTTCAACCTTATTCTAAGCCTTATAAAGTAGATACTGTTATCTCTGTTTTAAGGATGAGAATTCTCAACTCTAAGCTTCCAAGGGGGGAAGTAACTTAGCCAGGGTCTTATCCTTACCACATAGTTAGGTTAGGATTTGAACTCATACCATTGTCTTCTCACATTGACTTAAACATATGAAAGGAAAAAAAAATCAATAAATGATGATTTGGAGGGAAAATTATTTCCAGTCTGAAGGTCAAAAGAGCAGGGCCTAATGCATCCCTTATGCCAACTGGTATGTATTATTATTCCAAGTGATGAAGGGGCAGGGGTGGGTGTGGGCACCACATGTACTATTGGAAAAGGTTTAGAGAACCTGTGCGCACAGTGACATGCGATTACTCAAGTTGGGGGTGAATGGGGCATTGAGAGTCTCCAATGCTGAACTGCATGCCTGATGATGTGTAAGACTGGGCTCCCCTGTGAACAAATGCTGCACATTCACCTGGAGAAGCATCTCGCTATGAGAGAGCTCATCCTTTCCCATCACATGCAGTGGTAAGCTCATTTGTGTGTGAGGTTAATGGGTGCTCTGTGGCCCACAGAACTCTCTGGGTGGGGGCCCTTGGAATCAGTTGCCAAGTGGAGGTCTTGCCCAATCATCTACCCAGAAATGAGGCCCAACCGGGCTCAGCCCTGTCCAAGCAAGCTTAGGACATAACGAGATGTTCCTCTTTCCTTAGTTGGCTCATTGCCACTTTAAAGTCTGAGAAAGAAACCATCTTAGTATCTAGTCTCTTAGGCTAAGCTGGCTAGCATCGGGTTAGACTTAAGGAAGATCTTCCTGTCTGAGGCTTGACTATGAGCAACCAACGCTGGTTCTGGCATTTTCTTTCCTAAAGACATCTTTAAAAAAATTTTTTTTTGTTTTTTAATTTTCACCTGAGGACATTTTTTCATTGATTTTGAGAAAGAGGAAGGGAGGGAGGGAGAGTGAGAGAGAGAGAGAGAGATGTGAGAGAGAAATACCGATCCGTTGCCTCTTGTATGTACCCCAATCAAACCTGCAACTTAGGTATGTGCCTTGACTGGGAATTGAACCTTCAGCCTTTCAGGTTACAGGAAGATGCTCTAACCAACTGAGCCACACTGGCCAGCACCTTTCCTAAAGACTTTAAAGAGCATGAGAGTTACCTAACTGCTGTCCACAGCACTGGGCAGGAGAGAGCCTTACCTCTAGCCTCACCTTTGCTTGCTGGTATTTTAGTAAAGGCCCAATACCAATATAGAATGTATAATTTTCACATCATTCTTGGCAAAGCCCAGGTGCACCCCATTAGCAGAGTTCCAAGGATGCCATTTTCTATCAAGAAAAAGACATGCCGCATCGTAGTGCTTAGCTTAGGGCCCTATTAATAGCAATCCTAATTATATGGCTGCAAATTTAATTCATAGCAATGATTAGTGTCAGAATCAAAGACATCAGGCATCAATATTGATGGAATTGCATAAGCCCCATAAACAGAGAACAAGCGTTCTGGCCCTTCCCCCCCAGACGTGGTTTGCTGTTAACTATTGCATTAATGTCTCTTTCAATTTTGCCAGATGAAAATGACTCCATTTTTCAGTGTCCTCCTCCCCTTGAAAACCTTGGCCCGGGCAGCTCTGGATAGGTATGACTGGCACACAAAAGATCCCAGACAGTATCTTTGAAGAAGAGCCCTGGGGCTCCAAGGGATGCACGGGTGATGGGCCCAGGCCCCTCGCTTCACACAGCAGCTCTTGGCCTTGTGGGCAATACTCCTTTGTCTCCCCTTCAGAAAGCTCACAGCAAACAATGACGCCTGGAGAAAGGGGAGTCAGCTGGGACTGCGTATGTCACAAAAGGCTGCCACCACATCCACTGTGGCCTGGGCTGAGATGGGTGCAGAGGGGGAGGAGGAGGCCTCAGGGGAATGATAGAAGGCAGTGTGTCTAGGTGACAGCTGCCATGTCCTGGGTTCCCAGGGCATCTTGGTTAGAAAGAGTGCAGAGTGTTAGCCCTTCCACTCTCCTCTGAGCATCTCCTTGTAGCTCTCTGTTGGGCAGGTGGTAGGTTATAGATGGACTAGACAGAATCTCAGAGAAGGCCAACAGAGTGCTAAAAGCTGGTAGCTAACAAAACACAGGTCTGGAGTTGGAGAGATCTGCATTCAAATTCCAGCTCTCCATTTGGCAGCAATGTGACTCTGGCAAATTACCTAATTCTGAGCTCAATTTGCTCATATGGAAAATGGACGTATTATTAATTCTTAAGAGAGTAGTTGTGAGGCCTAACTGAAATTAAAACAAAACAAAACAAAACAAAAATAAACAATACTTATCCCAGACCAGGGCTTAGCACAGAGTAAGTGCTTGATTTTTAATAGACCCCCACGTAGCCAAAACTGTCATGCCTAGAGAGAGAATTAACATGTAAGACTTGAGATTCCCAATTCAGTATTCTTCTGATCTGTCAAAACTTCTTAGCCCCCTGGCAAGAATTCTGTGGTTAAATAGGCCTCCTTGCTGGCCGGACTCTAGTAAGATTCCTGAGACATGTCGGGTGAGGGCTCAGGCAGGCTGGTTACCCAGAGCAAGGCTCCATGGTCAGGCCTGGGAGAGGAAGCTCAATGAGACGCTTGCCCTGGGTAGAGTGATCTCCAGACCAATTTAGGTTCTGCTTAGGGAATGTTTGCATTCTAGGGAGAGGCAGAGGTTAGTCTGATGTTTTGTGCAGAGGGAACATTCTTCCATTTGATATAGAAAGAAGGATCCAAAAATTGCAATCTAAAGATCTGGATTTTAGTCTTGCCTCTGGTGCTAAGACTCTCGACGATTTTGTGCAAATCACTTAACCTTTTTTAGGCCTCAGTTGTCTTATCCATAAAATAGAATAAACATCCCAACTGCCCAAAGTCTGTAGGCTAGTTCTTGAGGTTCTTTCTAGCTATAAAATCAGCGTAAGATTCCTGACCTTGTGAGAGAGTCTGCCTCTTCCCTGGGGACCCTACCCCTCCGCAGGGTCCCAGCTCCACGGCCTCTCCTCCTTGGCTGTGCTCTCGCCCACCCCAGTAGTGAAGTGTGAGAATTCCAGATTTGTTACTAAAGCCTGTGAATACCACGGGTTAGGCAGTGACGTCCAACTGGTGGCTGTGGCCTTTGAAATAGAAAGCCAGAACGTGGTATCAAAGAATGATGGCTAATTGGGACAACCCCAGAGACACCAGCTTCCAAACTTCTGCTCCACTTTGGAGTTCAGAAACCTTTCTGGAAGCTAAGACCAGGAGAGGGACAGAATCCCAAGAAGAGACTCTGAAAGACCTGATTTGACCTTCGCCACCTGCATCTCTGTACCTGCTTCCCTAGACAGAAGAACACATGATAACAGGAAGAAAAGAGAAGTTCAGGTAGCTGCAAGCTTTTAGCTTTGCCATCTTTGAACCACACAAATGACCTAGGTGTATGCTGGGCCCACCTCCACCTGAGATATTTGTAGCTCTGGTTCCAATTCCCACATCTTCCCTTTATTCACCCTGTGACCCTGAGTAAGAACATAATCTGAGTTTTAGTATTACCATGTGAAACAGAGCAGAGAAATAGCCCAACCCTTCCTGTTCATTTGAAATGTTATGGGATTAATGAGATAATAAAAACCAACAAATCTGGCTGGGCCTTTGAAAGAAAAGCATGGTAACAGCAATACTAGTAAGAGTCATGCTCACAGTGAGAGTGGTAATTGCAGCAATGGCTGCCATTTATTAAGCATCTACTGTGCATCAGCCTCTGTATTAGGTAACCTTACATCCCCCCATGTCTGACAATCTCACAAGGTAGCGTTAGTAGACCAGCTGAGGAAACTGAAGTCCTCCAAGATCACATAGTTAACCTAAGGTGAGCTATGCAGCACTAGGATGTTATGGTTGCCTCGGGATCGTGCAAAAGGCACAGAATGGCCCTGTTCTAGTTAGTTTTATAAAGCTGCAAGAGTGGAACCACCACTTCCCCGGCCCTGCCCTGGGGGAGGGGCAGTACATATCATTCAGTGATAGGGGACTGGGAAAGCTCTCACTGGTGACTAATGCAGCTGGTGCCAATGTCCAGCAGGATTAGATTAGTTCGGCTCAGCTGGTCTAGTCTTCTAAGTATATTTTCCCATGCTCAGGGCTGGGGCAGGGGGCAGGATTCTCTTCCTCCATCTGACCTTGCAAACATGTCACTAAAAAGGAAGCTGATATGACAGCTCTACTTCCCCTGGGAGCCAGAGTAGAGTGGGCTTTGGGGGTAGGGGCAGAAAAGCCTAAAAAATGTTGGTCATAATCATGAAAGCACTTTTGTGCCAAGCACTAGACTAATCTCTTGATTGCATTCACAACGACCATGCAAAGTGTTCATTACTCCCCACTCTACAGACAACAAATTTGAGGCTCGCAAGTTAAGTAGCAATGGTAGTAATATTTAAGTACACATATGTCCCAGCTTGGCACCATGCTTTCATTATTCTCCTTTTTTTAGGCTTTATTTATTTTTAGACAGAGAGGAACGGAGGGAGAGAGGGAGAGAAACATCAATGTGTGGCTCTCTCTTATGGGGATCTGGTCCGCAACTCAGGAATGTGCCCTGACTGGGCATTGAACCAGCAACCTTTTGATTTTTAGGCTGGTGCTCAATCCATTGAGCCATACCAGCCAGTGTCATTATCCTCCTTTGAAACATACTGTTTTGTGTTTACTTATATATTTTTTTGTCTGTCTTCCCACATTAAGATATAATCTTCATTAGGACAGGCAATTTTGACTCTTTTGTTTACCACTATATAGCCAACAAATGGCACATAGTAGGTACTCAATAAATTTTTGTTCAGTAATGAATTACTTCATTAAATCCTCATTATAGTCTCATGAGGCAGGTATAACTGTCCTCATTTTACACAGGAGGAAACTGAAACTCAGAGATCACACAGCCAGTCAGCTGGAGTTAGTAGGATAACATCCCATAACCTCATACACTCTTTGTTTTTTTTTTGTTTTTTTAATATATTTTATTGATTATGCTATTATAGTTGTCCCATTTCTCCCCATCATTCCCCTCCACCCTGCACACCCTCTCCCACCCACATTTCCCCCTTTAGTTCATGTGCATGTGTCATAAGTTCTTTAGCTTCTACATTTCCCATACTATTCTTACCCTCCCCCTGTCTATTTTCTACCCACTATCTTTGTTATGGAAATAATTCATACTTGAAGGCAAGAGGACTGCACTAGCTGATCTTTGGAGGTCCCTTACCACCCTGCTCCACAGGCAGGTGAGGCTCGATGGCCTAAAACGGTGTGCATCCCTGTGGCTTGTGTCTTCCTAAAGCTGAGAGCACTGTAACATTAGTACCTTGGCCTCTTGGAAATTCTGCACAGCCTATTTGGGTCACCTGAATTCTGTGAGCTCCACCCCTCCCTCACCCCGTCCCTGAAACACACTTCCCTGTGTTTCACCTGTTCTGATTAAAGCCCTGAGGGGTAAAATCTTGGATGTGAAGCAGCCTGCTGAGCACACAGACTGATGGATTGTCCAAGATTTAAGCTTTTAAAGAGCTGCACAAAATGTGCAAAAAATAAATGAATCTTTAGTTTCTCCCTTTCAGCATGGCTCTGGGAGATCACCGCCTCCTCCCCTGGGGTCAGCTGGGGGCCTGGATAGAAACTCACACCCCCTTTCTACACCTGTCATGGTCAAGCAGGGGGATGTGGTGGCAGGGGGCAGGAGAGTGGGGGACTCTGTAAATACTCTGCCTTCCTTGTGCCAACCAAATGCTGCCTTTCCCAGCTTTCAGGAGACAAGTTCTCTGGACTCAAGAGGGCTATAAAACAACAAAACAAACAGCGAGTTTGGCGGTAGGAGCCTGGGCAGGGAGCCAGACTCATTCCTAGGGCTGTGGTGGTGAGTTCCAAGCCACCACTGGCCCCTTCCATCAGACTCCAGGGAAGTGGGAGAGGGTGTCTGCTCCCAACCCCTGCTCCCCCAACCCTAGCACTGCTGAGATGCTCAGGGAGTTAGGGCATCAGTAGTCACAGGTGCCAGGAGAGCCACGAGGTCTCCTAGAACTGGACCTGCAGCCCTGGCTGTTTACAGGATCCAGAGTTCACACTGAGAGATGAGTGAATCATTTCCACTCAGAGGAATGAGTGGCTATTGTTTGGTGGGGTTGGCACCGGGAGAAAGGCATGATTCTCAGCGTTTCATCCAACTTGTCCTTCTGTCTGCCAAGACAACTCCACCCCATGAGGGAGTCAAGTCACAGGTTAGGAACTTCTATGTGTGTTTTGGGAGGGAAGTATAATCGCCAACGTCAACATCGCCAATGGAGGGGCCATATAACCTTGGACCAGGTACTCGACATCTCTGTGGCTCAGTTTTGCACATCTTTAAAATGGGGCAGAGATGCAGGCAATGGACACCACACTTAGTTGAAGCATTTAGGGAAGATGGCAAGGAGCCTGGAAAGGTATCTTGTAAGTAATCAGTGTTATCAAATAACTGAGCAATAATCCCGGGGCCTGGGAGAGTTAATACCTTCATGCTCTCAATGGATTCTTTCCAGCATCCAAGCTGCTACTACAAGAAGCTTACAGTTTTCCTGGCTTTGCTTAGCAAATTGTTGGTGAGCTTGCAAAGAGAAGAATAGGACTGGGACGTCAGGGCTTCCTGTGGGCTACAGACCAGAGACCTTGGGTCGGTACGTCCCTTAGGAAAAGACTGAAAGTATTTTCCTCAAGAATTTCACAGGAATTTCTGCAGCTGGCTGTTGGCTAATGGGAAATAAGGTGGTGCCAAAAGAGGCCAGTCCTGCCCACACCCCAGAATTTGAAAAGGGCTGTCTCTGTGGATTTGCAGACATGTCCAGGAGGCCTATAAACAGAGGCCTAAGAGGGGAGCGGTCTGCTGCAGACATGCCTACTTCTGATCCAGGTGAGGCGATGGCCCCCCATGTTTTTCTAGGGGTCTCCAGCAACAGTATAAATGCTAGCCCTTCTTCCACCTCAGGCAACATTTCTGTGAGTACCACCCTTCCCTCTCCCAAATGTTGTTAACCAGCACACTCATTTCCTGTTACCCATCAGCCGTTCTCTTGTTCCCTGGAGTCCTCATCCCACTGCCACCCAACCCCTCTGCCTCCTTCTCCCTGCCCAGCCTATTTAACACACAATAACTTCCTTCCTTTGTGAGCCAGCCACATCAACAGGAGTCACTCTTGGTGTCTGATCTATTCTAATCTGTGCAAATAGGTGTCTGGCAAGAAGAAGGTACCCAATAACTTGAGATAAATTTAATGAGCACCTAATGTATGAGAGATGTTGGCTTGGGGGTAGGTGACATTAATATGAAAGGAGGGTCCCTGTCCTCTACTATCTGTGAATCTCAAGGCAGGTGGACACATTTGTACTTGCTCCTGTGTCAGATGCTGTCAGAGCAAAACTACGTGCGTGCCATGAGGGATCTGAGGAGGGTGCTACTCGAATGCTCCAGAGCATGGTACAGGACACATTGCCAGCCCTTGGGCAGCAGGCAAGGTTTCCAGTGGGAAGAAAGAAGAGAGAGCCAATACTTCCTGCTGCTGTGTAAGGTCCCAGGGGGCTAGAGGAGGCCTGGACTGAGGCAGCAGTTTTAACAGCTGCGAATGGAGAGAAGGAACCATAGGAACTTTGCCCCAAAGAAGAAGGAGGGAGGGAGTCCTTCCTCTCATGTTCTGGTGGCTTCTACCTTCTCCTGGGCCCCTGGCTTGTGTTTCAATGGCCTCCTCCTTTCAACCTGAGATGTCGAATTGAATGAGTTTACAGTTCCTGTTGCCACTGCTCATCTTCCATCTGCTTTCTTACTAGCTCCCAGCATCCCTTCTCTGGCCTCCCACAGCCTGCTCTTAGCCAAGAGGGATGTGATCGTAGTCAACCCTGCCCAGCACACCCTGCTGTCACTGCCTAAGCTCCTGCCCTCATCACCTTGGCGAAGCCTTTTCCTGTCTGTGCCAAGCACCTACTCTTTGACCCTGAGGGCCTTTCCACCACACTCTGAGGGCAAGCTCGAACCCAGTCGTGATTTCAAAGCCCACACCCAGGGGCCTTAGCATCTGTCTGCTCATGTGCCCTGCCACAACCTGCCTGCCTATCAGCTACTACTATTGAAGGAAGCAGAGAAAGATTAGCAGCAGAACTGAAAAGGTCATATGGTTAGTAGAGGAGCCCCCTCTACAGCTTCCCTGACCCATGACCATCCAGTCTCTGCTTGAATATTTCCATTGACTGGGACCTTACTCCCTCTTGAGTCTGCTCTTTATTGGACAGGTCGACTGCAATAAACTATTTTTTTTTAAGTGGAACTCTAATCTACTGTCACTCCTACACATTGGCTCTATTCTGCCCTCTGGGCCCACACCAAATAAGTCTGATTCATGCTCCACAGCTTAATGACTGAGCGTGCAGGCTGTGAATCTTGGGTCTGCCATTTACTTGGTATGGGATCTTAGAGACATTTCTTTACCTTTCTTGGCCTCCATTTCCTCATCTGTAAAACAGAGATAATAATAGCACCTATCTCATGGAGTTATATACATAGTAAGTGATTTAATAAATATAAAGCTCTTAGAGTAACACCTGGCATATAATATGTGCTTGATAAATTACAGTATCTGAAGAAAACTGTCTTGTCTCCTCTTTTACTCTTCTTACCTTGGCTTAAAATCCTTTTAACAATATTCTTCATACAGTATAACTTCCACATCCTTCTAATTTTTGTTTATCTCACACTTTAGTTGGCTTAAGGTCCTCAACAATGTTATCTCCAGTGTGGAGCCATCACTTCTCATGACCTGGAAATTGTCCTGTAAGTGTGCTGAAGAGCAATTAACTTTGCTCATTTGTAACACACAGGTGACTCATGGAAACCTTGTGGTCAGTGACAAATCCCAAGACCCTTCTCACTCGCTTCTGGGTTCTCATAGCACTCTGCCTATGCCTTCCCCTGTATCAAGTCCTACGAGCGCCCCTGTGCACTCTAGGCCCTCCTTGCAGGTGCCTTGAGTCTTTTCAGTGCAGCACCCAGGGTCTAGAGGGCCCTTCTCTCACACCCCCCAACTCAGCCATTGATCTAGCTCAGTCTTTAAGCAAAGCCTGGTAATCTCCCTCTCTGATAAAGCCTTCCAAGTTTATCACTCTATTGCAGCTGGTTTCTCTGGAATTGTTCCATCCATGTGAAGCTTCACCTGTCTTCTTACTACCTATATGCACTGACCCTTAGCCTCTGCAAGCATTATATATTTCCCATCTTGATTTTGAGGTCTTGTCCTTTTCCTGCCTGTTTCTTCTGCATGTTTGTGGCTTAAAAGGTGGTGGCCTTGAACAGTCTATGAGCAAGTACGTGACATAGCTCATAATAGCACCTCATGGTCATGCACTCCTCATGAGTCTCTGCTTCCTCTAAACTTCTCCACTCAGGGACATCCTATTCCTGTGGGCTGCAATGGATGACGGCTGGGCAGTCTGACAGATGCCTGGTCAGGCAGGGAACAAGTGTGTCGTTCTGACACAGCCTGCTTCCCTCCCCTCTCTACACTCTTAGCTAATTTTTTTTTTTTACTTCATTTTCCTTCCTGTGTTGAGAGAGCCATGGGGCCTGGATCATGGAAGGGTTTCCTGGGGACATTCCATAAATTCCTCATGGGCCATTTCTCTGGAGTGGGATGGGTGGGTAAGTGGGAGGCCAGTGGGAACCGGGGTGTGAATACCAGGTGCCTCAAAGGAGTGTGGGTGGAAAGGAAGGGCGAGTTGCACAGAGAAGAAAAAGAGCTACTATGAGCTCATAGAAACAGTCCAAGAAAGGCAAAGTGAAGACTGAGAAGGAGCTGCCAACTTGCAGGTTGGAACAAGCTGTGGGCAGCCATGCTCCCAGCCTTGCCCTCGAACCCACGGACTTGCCTCCAAAGCGACTTGTCTGCCAGGGTTTGGAGAACTTTCTCTGCTTGGGTGTGAGGCTTGGAAAGATGCCCCAAGTAGCCTCTGAGTGTGCCGTGCAAGATGCACAGAGATATGGAGAAGGTGATCGCAGGGTCACTTTGAGTTTGGCTGGGTTGTTCTTCCTTTATTCAGTCCTCATCCACACATTCAGCAAACACTAATTCCTTAACTGAGATCTAAGACCAAAAGGAGTGGAAGCAGTAGCCCCTGGCAAACTCTGTAAGACGCCTGGATCCAAAGATTGTTCTCAGCATCCATCCTTGGGTTCTGTGTCTGCTTCTTTAAGTAAAAATGGTGTCAAATTGGGTGTCAGGGAAAGAAGCAACTTGCTCTAGTCTCTAGCTGGGACAAGCCACTATTCTTCTCTGTGCCTCAGTTTCCCTGCTGAATAATGAGAATATTGGGCCAGACAATCTCTAAGTTTCCTTTGAGAATGGTTCTATTTTTCAAAACATTTTTGGGTCCTGTCCCATGTGTCGCCACACAGTGAAAAAAATATGTAGAAAGAAGGAAATGAATAAGAAAAAGGTATGAACCCTACTTTTAATAAAACTTTCAAGAGAATAAAGGAAACAGAGTTAAATGAATGACCCAGAACACCTATAGCTACTGCTGGTCCCCAGAAAGCCTTTGTGCAATGTAGTGAAAGGTGGTCTCTATAGGCAGACAGATTAGTAACAAGGGCCCTTCTGGCTGAATGCTCATACCCCATGGTACATGCCTTGACAAGGAGAGCTGGGGCTGGATTTCAGCTCCCATAGGCCCATTGGCCCAGTGCCCCCATGCAGGGACTGGTCTACCCAGCTGTACAGGAAAGACTGCTGAGCAGGAAAGTGGCCAACCTCAGAGTCCTATCCTGGCAGAATATGCCATTTTTATGAAATCTCATAAGGCAGCTCCTTTCCTCCTGCATTTTGGGAAAGCAAACACAGAGACCACACTCATCCTCTCTTCCATGTGCCTAAAAGCCAAGCCAGGGCCCCCAGTCCCAGGCAGAGTAGACGACCCAGCCCAGGAAAAGGTAGCAATCTCCCCACCAAGTGAAAAAAGGGTTAATGGGCATTGCTTTCATGAGAAGCAGAAGAGGTCTGGAGGGTTCAGCACCTCCTTGTAAACCCAGGCCAGGTCTTCTCTCTCCTCCTCTGGCAGCAACTCAGAAGGAGCAGATAATGGAAATTTTCCCTCAGGCTCCCTCTCTGCCCTCCTCCATTCACATCCCAAACAACTTCTCTCCCAGGCTCTAACTAGATTAGGAGGAAAGAGCTATAGGGATGATGTCAACATCAAGTGTGAGATGGGGTGAGGTCTTGCATGTGCTTTGATCCACAGGTGGAGGGACTGGGGAAAGGTAGCAGGAGGGTAGGCTTGGGAAAAGGGGATTAGCTGGGACCGGAAAGAATGCGGCCGCTGTAATCCCACATAATGAACCAGACTATGCTCCGTCTCCACATCCTAAGCACTAGCTAGACAAGCAGGTACAAGCTACTGGCTTCAGCCTGCCTCACAAGAGGCCTCCCGTGCTGCCAGCCCGGACAGCCCATGCCCTCCAGCTGGCAGAGGGGCCCAGGGCAGGCATAGGTAAGATATCTACTTTCTCCGGGAAGCTCAGGTCTTGGGGGTGGAATGGGGAAGACACTGTACTTGCAGGAATAGCAAAGACAGAAGCATGGCTTCTTAGCCAGGCACCATAAGCCCTTAGAAAGCAGCCCCACCATTTCCCTATGTTCTTAGAATGGAGACCCATAATCTGCTTCAACCAGCTGCTTTGGACTCCACAAAAACTTTTGACCAGCACAATCAACTCTCCAGGCCGTGGGTAGGAAGTTGTGATATTTAGGATTTATAACGGAGAATCAAAAAATCAAGTTGTTTCTACTTGACTTGGAGATAAAGTACTTTTCTCCCTTAGGCAGATGCACCCTCCCACTTCCTTGAAGTGTGGGCAATATTGAAATATATTTGTATTTCCTTGGCCACTCATTGGCAAATGCTTGGGGGAAACAGCTAGAAGAGAAGTCACAAAATTAACCCCTACCTACTTTGCTATCCAACCCCTTCCACCAAGAAAATTAAGAAAATTAGAGTTGTCTGCAGTTAAAGTTCCACCAACAGCTACCTTCCAGAAGGGGCTCCCAGCTGAGGAGCTGAAGGGCATCAGTACATTGGGATTCACAGACTCTTACCTTTTTCAGCTTGCCACTCTTAGTCCCCACAAAAACCACGCTGTAGCCATTGTAAACATACGAGGCCACTGACGTCATGCGGTCCCGGCTGGTGGTGTACAGGGTCAGACCCTCCACTGGAGTGGAGCCTCCAAGTGGCTGGTTGATGTCTAATCCACAGAAGTTGTCATCGATGGGAACCGGCTGGAAGGAAGAGGAAGAAGTCGGGATGAATAGCAGCAGAGTCATGGCAATCAATCTACAGCTCACCCCTAACCGCCAGCCTGGGACATTAGGCTTCAGAGAAGTGTGACATGGGTGCAGGGTCCTTACACATGCTGCAAACAACATCTCTCCACCTGATCCACTAAGCCCACAGAGGACCCTGGGAAACCAGAGAGAGGAACAAGCAGCCTCCCCCACTTACCCATTCACTTTCTGTCAAGGGATCTAGGGGTCATTTGTAAAGCTGGTTGCTTAAATTCATTTTCTGATCATTTTAATGTCCCCATGGACCATGCCATTTTGTGGAGATCTTTCTAATTAGACAGTAGAGATTCAGTCTAGAGACAGCATCCCAGTGCTTCTACAGCCTGGGGAGAATTTCTTATTTCCTGGGAGGCAAGGCATCTTCCCTTTGGGCAGCAAGACTTTTAAGCCAACTATTCACCACATTCTATACTAGGCATAGGTTGAAAAAGGTCATCCTAATATTGAACAGAAACGTACACTTTGAAAAATTTACTTAATCTATACAAACCTCCGTTTCTTCATTTGTCAGACTATCTGCCCACCTTTCTGAGAGAATCACTGAGGAGTAAATGAAATAATACATGCAAGAGAGTTTTAAGTTATGTAATGATTTCCACTATTGTATGGTACAGGTCTTCAGCCATGCTCAGGCGATGTCCTTCCTATTACCAGACATTTTTGTTTTGGTTGATAGCACCGTTTAATCTTTTATTTTTTAAGTATATTTTATTGATTATGCTATTACGGTTGTCCTATTTCTCCCCCATCATAACCCTCCACCCTGCACACCCCCTCCCACCCACATTCCCCCTCTTTAGTTAATGTCCATGTGTCATAAGTTCTTCAGCTTCTACATTTCCCACACTATTCCTGCCCTCCCTCTGTCTGTTTTCTACCTACCATCTATGCTACTTATTCTCTGTACCTTTTCCCCCCTCTCCTCCTTTCACGCCCCTGTTGCTAACCGTCCATATGATCTCCACTTCTGTGTTTCTGCTCCTGTTCTAGTTGTTTGCTAGTTTGCTTTTGTTTTAGGTGTGGTTGTTAATATCTGTGAGTTTGCTGTCTTTTTACTGTCCTATTTTTTATCTTCTTTTTCTTAGATAAGTCCCTTTAACATTTCATATAATAAAGGCTTGGTGATGATGAACTCCTTGAACTTGACCTTATCTGAGAAGCACTTTATCTGCCCTTCCATTCTAAATGAAAGCTTTGCTGGATAGAGCAATCTTGGATGTAGGTCCTTGACATGAATGACTTGGAATACTTCTTTTCAGCCCCTTCTTGCCTGGAAGGTCTCTTTTGAGAAATCAGCTGACAGTCTGATAGGAACTCCTTTGTAAGTGACTGTCCCCTTATCTCTTGCTGCTTCTAGAATTCTCTCCTTCATTTTAATCTTGGGCAACATAATTATGATGTGCATTGGTCTGTTCCTCCTTGGGTCCAACTTCTTTGGGACTCTGAGTCTCTGAGCTTCCTGGGCTTCCTGGAAGTCTATTTCCTTTGCCAGATTGGGGAAGTTCTCCTTTATTATTTGTTCAAATAACTTTTCCACTTGTTGCTCTTCTTCTTCCCTGTCTGGTACCCCTATAATTTGGATGTTGGGATGTTTAAAGATGTCCTGCAGGTCTCTAAGCCTCTCCTCATTTTTTTTTGAATTCTTATTTCTTCATTCTTTTCTGTTTGTTTCTTTCTTTGTTCTGGTCCACTCCATTGATTTGAGTTCCAGTTTTCCTCCCGTCACTATTGGTTCCCTGTGCATTTTCCTTCATTTTACTTATTGTAGCCTTCATTTGTTCATCTAATTTGTGAGCAAAATCAACCAATTCTGTGAGCATCCTGATAACCAGTGCTTCGAACTGTGCATCTGATAGGTTGACTATCTCTTTATCAATTAGTTGTATTTTTTTTCTAGATTTTTGATATGGTCTTTCATTTGGGCCTTTTTTTTTTTTTTTTTTTTTTGTCTTGACGTACCTGTTATGTAGTGAGGGGCTGAGCCTTACTTAGGTGTTCACCAGGGTGGGGCATCCCAGTAGCTGGGTTTTGATGCTATATGTGGGGGTGGGGTCCCAGAAGGAACTATGGTGCTTGTTCTGCTCTCTGTTGGATTCCAGTCCCTTCCACTGCTTTCCCCAAGCAAATTGGGCCCTTCTGGTGCTGATTTCCATGTGGGTGGGCTTGTGTACATTCTAGGACCCTGTGGCCCTCTCCAACAAACTCTCCTGTGAGTCTGGGAGTCTCTCCCGGCACTTCAACCCCCACAAGTGTTTTCAATCAGTGCTTTTAGGCTTTATTTCCCAGCAGTGGGGCCGTGGGTTGCACAGTCTGTCTTGCTGCCCATTTTCACCTGGTTTATCTGTGTGCAGCCACCTTATGACTGTGGTCAGCCGCCTTGTGTTCCTCGCTTGGTCTGCTTGTTGCCCCCCTGCACCCAGTAACTGCCGCCTGTGTGCCTGGGGTGTGCCAACCCCGCCTGTGTGTCTGGGACCACTAGCCACTGCTTTTTCCTGCCACTGCTTTTTCCCTCTTACCGATCTGGGTGAATCATTGTCGGACTTCCAAACTCCCATACAATTCAATTTTCTATCTGTTTTGCTTGTTTTTTTGGTTCTAAATTTTTGTTGTCCTTAATTTTGGTTCTGAGAGGAGGCACAGTGTGTCCACCTATGCTTCTATCTTGGTCGGAAATCCTATTACCAGACTTTTGAAGAGAGTGGAGGTGTGCCTCTGTGCAAAGAGTATCTTTCAGGAGAGACTAGGGCACTTTTGAAAGAAGACCACCTTAAGCAAATAAAAAAATAGCTGGACAAAAAGTAGAGAGGCTTGAATTCTAGCTTCTCCTTTACTGCTAAATATCTCTAAGTATAAATTGGACCAGTAACATACTGTTTGGGGGCTGTTGGGGGAGGGATGTTAAACTGATTATTTCTAACATCTCATGCAGTTAAATAAATAAAAAAGACTATGCTTCCTGAGGACAGGGGCTGGTAAAAGTCTTATGTTCTCTGCAGAGTGCCTATTGTGGGGTAAGGCTGTGATGGGTTCTCTGAAATGCCCCAGCTGACTGCGCAACTGGAATTTTGTGGGCAAAGGCTGTAGACTCTGGGTGAGAAAGAACCCTGAGTCACATTTCTGCTGGGTCTGGAAAGGCAACCCAGAGGAGGAGGGAAATGACTGTTCTAGCATAGAAAGCATCACAGAGAAGAAACTTGCAACCTATTCCCTTCAACCTCCTCCTTTCACACTTACCAGGAAAGAGCTGGCTGGTGAATCACTTGTCAACAGCCTCATTTCCTTGGAATAGCTGGTTTATAAGCTAGCGCACGTCATTGTTAAGCCAGGGTCTTCCCTTCCATTCCTCTCTGAGGTCCACAAGAACAGAGACTTGTATCTTGTGATCTCTTGGTGTTTGTAGAGAGCTGATGCTCTTGCTACTGGTAGGAACAGAGGTGTTGCCCTCGTGTGTGTGAGTTTACATGTATGTGTATTCTCTAAGAAAAAGAACTAACTTTTAGGTTAAGGAAGACCTCTGTGAACTCTGGTAAGATGGAGCCATCACTACCCCCAAACACACCCCTCACCCCAGAAGGGATGAGCTTCTTAGGAAGGGAGTAAAGCAGGGGTATTGTGGAGCCAGCTCACAAGGGATGACTGTACATCTCTACATTCAGTGACATCACATTGGTGGTGTGAAATCAGCTATGGGGGGAGCATTTACATCAAGGAAATTAGCAAATGCTTCTAGTCAAGGCTCCCACCACCACCACCGAGGCCTGTGTAGAGCTAGTTGTTTAATACTTACCAGCACATCACTAAAGCCAATGTGGAAAGTTCTTGTTCCCTAGGAAGACAGGCCAGAGGAGCAACTACCACCTTTTGCATCTTTTTCTTGTCTTTCTTATCCCTACACCACAGGCAGCAGGTGCCCTGGAAGACTCAGAAGATGTAGTCCTGTCTCTAGGACCATCTAACCACATGGCCTGTGTCACACACCCTCTCTGAGCCTTAGTTTTCTCATCTGTGATGTGAAAGGGTTGGACCAGGTAATCATCAAGTTTCCTTTCAGCTATGAAAGTCCTCTATTTCATGGTTGCAGTTTATTTCCCACTTTCTCCTGGGGCCAATAAGGCTGCAGAGTAGACACAGGGACAAACCTAGCCAGCTTCTGAGAAATGATGACAGAAGCAAAAATCTGGTGATTGTGGATTTCTCTACTTTTCTCCCGAAACTGGAAATGCCAGTCCATAAGGAAAATAGTTTGTTCTGAGCCTAAGCTCTTGGGACTGGCTGACATTTTTCTCTCTCCTCTAAATTGTCAGATACTCCCAAATACCTGATGCCCCTTCACTTTTTCTGAAATGATGAGATCTTGGAGTATGGCTCTCGTTAAAGCAGCATGGCTAGACAGAAATAACTCAGACTTGTGGTAGGCAGTTAGACATACCTGAGCAGAGCAGGACAATAGTCAGGTGCAGAAGGTCACCAGGGCAGAAAGCCCTGGGTGCCTAGCAAGGGACAAAACTGGGAAAACAAGGACCTCTCCCCCAGGGTAATCTTTCCTCCCCTAACATATCACTAGTCATATAGTTTAGACCCCCTGACCTTTCATATCACTGGCCATGCAGTTTGGATGCTTTCCTGATCTTTTTGCCCCTGGCATGTTGCTACTCATGCAGGTTAGACTTCCTTTAGAGGGAGAACAAACAAGGGGGCTAGAGAATAGCCCTTAAGCATTAAGCCCTGAGGCCCAGAAAAGTAGCAAAATCAGACAAGTTACACCATGGCTGACATTAGGACCAATTGCATTGACTAATGACCCCTTGCTTTGGGCCCAACCAATCAGTACAGACCATGACCGTGAAGAGACACACCTGGAAAGCTGATGAATATTCTAGTGGAGTCTTCCCCTGAAACTTCCAGATAAATATCCTCAAGATGGAGGACCCAGTACCAGGGAGCACACCCTCACCTTTCCCCACCCCTTTACTCTAGGTGAATTTTCTTTGCCTCTCTCTTCTAAGCTCCAAGAGCCCTTCTTTTGCATCTGTAACTTGTTCCCTGAGCCCATTTCTTCTACAGCTGACTTCTTCTACCTCTGTGACTTTTCTAAATAAACTTTCTTTTATAGTTTGAGTCTGAACTCTGAATTCTTTCTTAGCCAGAACTCAAGTACCGAGGTTCCTGAACCAAGGTCCCATGTAACTCTCTCCTAAAAAACCTGGTGCTGTTTTTGTCCTCACTGCCAACAGACTCAGAAGTCATATGGGCTGAACTGAATTCAAATCCTTGTTTTATCATTTATATTTGTGTGGATTTAAGCCATGTAGTTTTTATGAGCCTTTGTTTTTCCATCTTTCAAATGGGGATGATAATCCTTGCTTCATAGAGTCATATTGGGGATCAAGGGACATCTATAATAGCATAAACAATAAAAACATAAAATAAATTGCCCAGAAGAGTCTTTAATACATAGCTGCTATTTAATGAATGATAGTCCCCTTCCTACTCCCTTTTAGGAAAGTTTAAATCCTTCATCTGAGTGTTCCATGTTTGTCCAAAGATCATGCCAAAATTAAGCCCTGGGACCACGGCTTCTCTCATCAACCCTTAGCCCTGTCTAAGGCCACCAAATGCTTTTTGATCCTCATTTGGGACTCCTTGGATTATGAAGGGCCCCTCCTATAGTACCCCTTCTCACTGGGTAAAGGCTGCACTAGAAGAGTGTGATGCTGAGGGGAGGAAGGTGGGGGATGGTGATGAGGGGCTGTTTTCTCTGAGGTCCTGCTCTCACCTGCTGTCACCTCTCTCCCAGGGCCTTTGCTGCTCTTTGGTCATTAGCCCAGGCTTGTCTCTCTGCAAGTCACTGGAGCCAGAGAAGGGTGTCAGCTTCCTCTTCTCTCTGGCTCAGAAGCAGGCAGGAATCAGCGGTTTCCTCCTGACAAGCTCCCCTCTGGGCAATAGGAACCAGTCAGGACTCTGCCAGGAGGTTAACCCTTTCCTTTCCTCTGCACTTCTCCTGATTGGTTGGAGTCATAGGTTACAGAATTTTAGTGCCATAAAAAACTTTGGATATTATCTAGTTCAACCTCTTCATTTTACAAAAGTGAAATAACAGCAAATAACTGGTTGTTATTATGAATAATATTAATAATTATAGTTGCAATTTATTGAATGCTTATTGTATGCCAGTATTATGCTAAGCATTTTATATACATTTTTCTATTTGATCTTCATAAGAACCATAAAACAGGGTACTATTAGCTCTATTTTAAAGATTAAAAATTATAGCTTAGACCAGGTATACAACTTGTGCAAAGTCATACAGTTTCAAGAGGTAGAACTGATCTTTAAATACAAATCTGTTGGACTTCAAAGCCTATAGCCTTAACCAATATCCTATCATACCAAGCAAATGATAGTGGAACCAGAAGCATAGAAGGAAGAGGCATCTGCTTTCTTACTTTAAGAAGTGTTTTTGGTCCCAATAGCAAGCACTTGCAGTTTTGGGTACTCAGAAGGCAGCCATATGGATTGCTTCATCTCAAATATTTCCCCAGGCTGCAAATCCAGAGTCCACAGTACTTTGTACAGAAATCTTCCTTAACATTTTTCACTCGGCTTAACAGTTAGCTAATAATGGTACATCTCACAGGCCTGGCATGGTTCAAATCTGCTCATATATTATCTCACTTGGTCATCCCATAAGGTAGGCATTATAATTCCCATTTCACAGATGGTAATGTAGAAATAAAAATGTTAAATTTCTTCCAAAGCCAGGAAGCAGCACAGATGAAATTGGAACTGTGGTCTTTGTCTCTAAAGCCCAAACTATATTACACTGTGAGATATTTCTCTCTTTCTCCACGCCCCCAACTAGATTATAAAATATGTGAGAGTAGTGATCTTGTCTTTTTATGTTTGCATCTGGTACAGTGCTGGGCACATGGAAGATCTTCAATACTCTCTTTTTAAATAGATGGAGGAATAGGCTGGTGGACAGTAACAAATGGGAGAGATAGATGAATGCATGAATGAAGGGGTGGGTAGACAGGTGGATAATAGATGGATGGATGGATAATGGATGGGTGTGTCATGGTGACCACTTACATGGCAGCAACTTGACCCTCCAACAGGACAGTGTTCACCACCGATTTTCTTATCTCTGCTGTCCTCTGGTCTAGATCCTGAGTTCCCTCTCCTCTTCTCTTTTGCCTTTACCCAAACACCTGATTATGTTTCACCAGTTTGTAATCTACCAGTCAACTTAACTCCCTTCCCTCTCTTCTGCCTTCCATATCAACCTGCCTACTCAACACCCTAACCTGGCTTCACAGTGGCCTACAAGGCCCTATGTGGACACTGTCTGATCCCTCTTGCCTCTGACTGGCCTCATCTCCTCTCTCTCTTTCCCCCACATGCTCCAATCCAGCTTCAGTTGCCTTCTTGCTGCTCCTCACACACACCAGGTATGCCCTGAAATCTTTGCCCTTGCTGCTCCCTCTCTATGGAATGTTTTCCCCAGGTACCCACATAGCTCACTTCCTTACCTTCCTCAGTCTTTGTCCAAAGACCACTTTCTCAATGAATCGACCCTGTCAGGTACTGCCTCTTCCTGTTTTCTGCTTCATTTTTCTCTGCAGCAATCATCACCATTCGACAGGCTACATGTTTTATGTATTTATTTGTCTTGCTTCACTAAGGAAAGTTCCATGAGGGTGGAGGGAGCTTTGTTGTGTGGGTCACTGCTGAAGTTGGCAGTGCCTGGTATGGTGTAGACACTTGATATATGTATGTTAAATCCTGAACAACACAGATTTGAATTGTGCAGGTCTACTTACACATAGTTGTTTTCAATAAATACTGTAATTGTATTTTCTCTTCCTTATGCTTTTCTTAGTAACATTTCTCTAGCTTACTTTGTTGTAAGAATATAGTAAGTAATAAATATAACATACAAAACAGATGTTAATTGACTGTTCATGTTAGGGGTAAGGCTTTCAGTCAACAGCAGGCTATTAATTAAGTCAAGAGTTGTAAGTGAGTTTTTGTCTACACAGGGGTGAGCAACCTGACCCTTATTGTTCAAGGGTCCGGTCCACTATATTTGGAATGATTCAATGGATCAACAAACATGCCTGAGTGTCTGGTATATGTCAGACTCTGTGTTATTGGTTACCACCTGATAACGTGAACCTGAAAATCTCTCTTATTTCTGGCCCTTGGTGGTCCAGGAACAGGGTGTGCAATAGGGCACAAGACAGAGAGTTGGAGCCTGAACTCTAGATCAGGAGTAGAGTGAAGTGAGCACCTCCTTACCGCCTTCGTGCACTGGACGTCCTTCCCCAGCAGCCAGTTGAGCTCCAGGTTGCCCTCGCCCTGGTAGCAGGACTGCAGGCGGTACTTGATCTGTAAGTTGATGGCTCGGATGGGGAAGGCACAGAGGGCAGAGTCATCAGGTGGGTGGTGGTACTGCTTCTGCCCTTTGGAGAAGATGGCGAAGAGCACATCATCCTGGCTGCTGATATTGAAGGCCTGGGCCAGGGAGTCCCCGGGCTTGGCCAGGTAAGCAGCCTGGAGGAGGCGGTACTCCACCCCAGCCCGGGTGCAACCGAAAGGCAGGGACACATAGGAGTGGAACTTGGGGTCATCCTTGCAGAGCCTCACGATGCGCGAGGTGTAGAAGAGGTCTCCAGCCGAGTTGATGGCCACACCCTCGGGGGTCTCAGGCTGAACGGTGAGGAAGTAGACAAAGCCCCCGCTGGCAAAGCCATAGATGTAGAAGATGTCAAAGTGGGAGACCAGAGCCAGGGTGTCCGAGGGGATCTTGATGAGGGAGGAGACAAAATCACTGTGTAGCTCATAGTCAAGCATGGCAGAGGACTCCGGGTCACGGGGCAGCTTCCTGCTGGACAAAGTGGGAAAGTAATCCTGCTTTCCATCCACAGCAGTGCCAATGAAGAGCTTGCCATCCTGCCCCTCAGAGCGCACGATCACCCCATACATTGTCCCTGTCTTATTAACGCTGGACAGATAGTGTTCCTTCTTGTGGGATGGCTCCACGAGGATGAAGAGGTCATCCAGCCGCAGCAGCTTGCAGACTCCCTGGTAGAGGCTCCCACAGGCCAGCAGGCGGTTCTCAGGGTAGTCGATGATGAGCAGCTTGTTGACGTTGTTGGTGAGGGTGAGGACCTCACTGCAGGGCTGCACAATGAGGGGCGGATAACAAGACTTGTTGTCCTCTTCCGGCCCAGTCTTGTGAGCCACCTGGATGGTCAGGTTGCCCGTCAGCTTGTAGACCCGGTTGATGGCCCCCACGTACACTGACCCTGTCCCTCGGTGGACGGTCAAGTGGTTGAAGGTCCAGTCTCGGTTCTCAGAGTGGAAGGTGCTGAACTGAGGCATGCCGGCTGCCGGGCAGGCCAGCAGCACCCAGACCACTGAGAGCAAGACCACAGACCAGCTGTCAACCTCCGGGGCCCATGGCCAGGGCCTCCTCTGTTCCATGCTGAGAGGGGCAAAGATGAAGAGGCAGACCCTCTGAGTGCTCATCCACACCACCTTCCTGGGTTGGCCCTCACATGGTTCTGGAAAACACAAGGCAGGGAGGTCAGGCAGAAAATAGTACTGAGAGGAGTGAACTGAATTGTTTGACCCGGAGTCCCAGGCCTGGCTAGCTCTGTGAGTCTCTTCCTTCTGTATTTCAGTTTTTCTATTTTTAACACACTTTCTCCCTCTTGGAGTTGTTCAAGGAATCCTATTATCTATTTTGGTCTCTAGCCTTACGCTGTAAATTCCCTTCTTTTACTTTACAAAGCATCTCTATTTCTGTCCTCTTAAAACATTGTTTTTCTCTCTCAGAAAGGTTAAAAGACTGTTTAAGTTCACCCTGCCAGTTGATCCCCTGATCAGGAGTAAGGCAAGTCTTTCCTACCCAGGAATCACTTCTGTCCTCTCCCAGTCAAATGAAAATCTCCTGTTTTTTAAAGCCGCTCCCAGAGTCTGATATCACAAATAAAATTCCTTTTTGTTTCAAAATGCTATCCCCTCATGCAGCTGCGTTTCCTTACTTTCTCAAGCTCTGTCCACCACAGGAAAGGACTTCAGCCTCACCCTCTCCAGAAAGAAGAATCACTGATGTTAGCCATTACAACTTGTTAGAAAAGAGAAACACGTTGTGGCCAATAGGGCTGGATCGTCAGGTGTGCTATTCAGAAGCTTGAACAGCCCCAGGGAGATGAGTAGACACCCCCCACCCACTCTTCTCTGGGACAGGAGGATGCTAGTCACCGCTTCCCAGGAAGGAGGATGCCAGGTCCTGGGGACATTGCTTCAACTTCTGCTTCTCTGCAGGTGGGGCTGGCCTCCTCGCCAAGGGGGACTGGCCATCTGAGTCCAGCTTCAGCCACCTGGACATGATTTCTGGGTTTGGAAAATGTGGGGAGAGGCAAGTTGAAGGTCTGCCTCATTCCAGCTACTGCTGGAGCCTAGTGATTATTTAAGCTCCATGAAGTCACCCCTCAACCCTGCCCCCACCGGCCTCATCCTACTCTGTCCTGCCGAGCCTGGTCTCCTGTCCCAATTCCTTTGCTCCCTCCCTCCCCGCTTCAGATGCCCAGGCCCTAAAGCTTTTCTGTTTTCCAAGGAAGCTGCCTAGAGGAGCAAAGTGGGGCTCCTGTGGAGAGCTTCTGGTTTGCCAGGGCCAAGGGTGTGATAGAGGAGCCTGTCCCATCCCTCTGAGAGTGCTGCTCCTGACTTGTGTGGAAAGGGACAGTGGCAGCAGCAGGTAGCAGTAGCAGGAGGAGACTGAGAGCCGTCTAGCAGAAAAATCTTTTCTCCTGCAAGATAAATTGCCCAGCACCCTTCTCCAACAAGTCCAGACAGCTCTGAGCAGCGAGGCAACAGGGGTGGACACGCCCTGCACGAGGATGGAGAACTGGCTCCAAGGCAGCTTGGCAGGGCCCCATCTCCTTCTCCCCTCCAGTCTGGCTGGACAGGGTGAGAATCAGAACAGACGCCACACTGGGGATACACACTGTTTTGGGTTCTGTGTCTGTAGAAACTCTCCTTCCTCCACTTCAACTCTGAGGGCCAGAGGCGGGACCCACCTGACAGCTCCCCTCCAACCAGACTGGACCGGGAGGTCTGAGGTGACTCAGAAGCCCAGGCTTCCTTGGAAAGAGGAAGGCAACAGCACAGGGCCCCGGCTGACCTCAGGCCCTTCCGGCCCCACGCCCGCATCCACAGCAAAGCCTCGACAGACAGACGGAGCTTTCGTTTTGAAAGCAAGTTATTTTTAGCTATGTCCTGGGGCCGGTAGCAGGACGTGAATTCCTCATGAGGAGCTGCAGAAAGGAAATAACAGAATCCTTACATTCCCCGGCTGGACAGGGAACTATAAGAGACCGCTCTGGGCATGCCCTTGGCTCAGCTGGCAGAGGGCAGCACGTTCCACAAGGAGCGACGAGGAGGAATATAATCGTCACCATGCTGTGTTAGGGTTTTGCCGTATAGAAAGTGTGCTCTGAGACACTGGCACTGCATTTGTGGACAGCGCACTCCTGCCTTCTCCACAACACATGTGCATTTATATGTTTAGCCTGTGGCTGCAGGAAGAAGGTCCTGGTAGCAGAGATAACATCAAAGGGCACAATGTGAGGTTAAGATCAACCACCTCACCTCCCTACCCAACATCCCCCTGAGATGAGTTTGATTAGTAAGTGGCTTTGTTGTTAGGCAGAGTTTGGAAATAAATTTGGGACTGTGGGCAAGTCAAGTCTCATCTCCCTTTTTGGTAGAATGGGGATAATTGCAGTACGGACTTCTCTGGTTGTCATGAGAGTAAATGAGATAATGCAGGGAAACCTCTTAGCCTGGTGGCTGGCACACAGTGAATGCTCAGTTTCTGCTAGTTACTATTTTCACTGACGCCTCCCCAGGAAACTGTACTTCAGGAATCCTGCCAGAGCTCTTGACTTCTCTTTTTGCTCATATTCTTCCTTTCTTGGGAATGAATATTGTGGGAAGAGCTTCGATCCCCAGCTTTCTCTGACCCAGTGAAGGGGTTCAATTTGGGAGGCATGTGTCAAAGGAAAGAGAATAGAGTTGAGGTGATCTTCCCTCTCATACTACTGCACAAGTCCCAACACAGTCTCTCTGCCACCTGCAGGGAACGTGTCAGAGGTGAAGGATCTTGAGAGTTGAACTATGAATTGGAAAATTTGTCTGGTAGCTAGACAGCATGAAGTCATGGGGCAGGAGGAAGAGTAAGGGACTTAGGAGACTTTGATTCAAATCCTGCCTCTGTCAGCCATGAGTCATATAGCTTTAGACTAGGCTAGCATTTCCCCAAGCCTATTTCTTGATTTCAAAATAAAGGGTGTTTGAATTAGCCAGTTTGTAAGAGTTCTTCTTTCAGGTGAAATAATACCTGGAGGCTTCCTTCCTTCAGCTTCTAAAGTCTGTAGCTGAGATAGACGCTGAAGTTCTTCCATCCTGCCTGGTTAGGTCAGGGATTCTCAACGGACCACTACAGTTGGGCTGTTTGCCTCTTACTCCGCAATCAACATTTACTTTGAGACAGACAGCTTTTGGTAACCAGCCAAGCAAATTCATTCCGTGGGGCTCAAGGGCCGCCCATCTGGGAGTAGCAGGCACTGGCGGAGTGGAGTCAAGAGGCAGCATGGTCTCCTGAAGTACAGGGGTGGCAGGCAAGGCTCACACTCTATCTTGGGAGTATGGCTTTCACGAGGACAATTGACTTCAACAGCGAGTTGAGAGTTTTTGCCTTTCTATGCCAAGGCTGACGTAACTAAGTAGCTGTTCCAAAGCAGGGCCCAGCTAGCAAGGATCAAGTCTCCTTCCCATCCAAGTTCAGAGAAACATCCTTGGTGGGGACAAGCACCTACCTTTGCACCTCTGATGAGGAGCTGGGTAGTGCAATGGTTAAATGCTTTGACTCTGAACTTAGATGCTTAGATAGCTGTGTAAAATCGGTCAAGGTCCTTAACCACACTGTGACGTTATCTATCTACATAAAATGGAATTAGTACAAGCATCTGCCTCATCGGATTATTATGGAGAAGTCACTTAATACATATAAAGCACTTAAAACAATGCCTGGCCCATTTCAAGTGTTTACCATGCACAGTCTTTATTATTAGTAATTTATTTGTCAATATTTCTTGCTCTTCATTTCCATCCATTCCATGATCTGTCTTAGAATGAATTATCAGTCCTTGATTTGCTAGAAGCCAGTGAACAAATGCCTATGACCTTGCATACCTATCATTTTCTCCTAACTCTGATTTTCTGCTGGTGTCAGCCTCAGGAGTTTCCATTTAAAGATGCCTCCATTTCTCTGCCACTTCTCCTCTCTCTGTCTAGTTTGTGAAGTCACTTTGTCACATGCATTCTCAAGAGCCAAAGCTTGCCTAGTCGCCATTCTCTTACCAGCTTCCCTCTCCCTCACCCCAAGTCTCAAACTAGGACAGGTGGCTCTGGGACACTTGCCCTACCAGAGGAGCCTCCCAGGACATCTTACTCCAAGCTCTTCCAATGCCAAGCGGAGGCCACACTTGCCTGGAAGCAGTGTCACTAAATATTTTATTTGGAGGGTATGGTGACACTATCTCCTGATCGGGATTCAGGAGGCAGGTGTGGGTGACAGCTAGTGGAGGCATCTAATACCTTCCTGATCAGCTGCTGTGGGCGTCAGTGGCAAAGCAGGGAGGAAATGACAATCAGGCATTTCCAGTTCAGCTCAGTGCAGGATTCTCTCCACCCTGCTGATCTGCTCTATAGCGTTCTTCAGGAGATGCAGGCACGCATGCTTTCACTTGGCCTTTCTTATTGCAAAAGGAGCCAGTAGGAAGAGGAGTTAGAGTCGGGATATGATTTGGCCAATTGAGTCAAAGTTGATGATAGTAGCTTGCACAACCTTGGACCCACCTGTAGCTCCACCATCAGCACTACCTCCATTCTGTCATTGCTATCACCACCTTCATCACCGCCACCATCGCCAGCACCACCCTGGCTAGGATACTTTTCATAACAACAATAGTAACAGGAACCTATTATGACTACACCTACTAAGTGGCTCACACAGCCCGGATCCCAAGGAGCCAGATGGTGACAGAGAAAAAGTAGGCATGGTGGTGAGGGCTGTGAAGTCACGGAAGGAGTGAGCGGCTGCACTAGAAATTCTCCCCACCCTCCTCTCACTCCCAGGGCAGCGGGAAGTCCATCCTCTCCTGCAGCTCTCCTTTCCAATTAGCAGCGTCGTTAAAGCAGCAATTCAGGGCCAGTGCCGAGATTATAAGATTACTCCAATTCATGACCTATTTTTAGATGAAGAAACAAAAACCTATGGAAAGGAAACAAATCGTCCAAGCTAACCCAAAATGAGTCAGGGACAGGCTGCAATCGGAACTCTGCAGAAAGTCTCGTGCTTCCTTAGTCACAAGCAAAAGGATCCTGACAGTCAGTGATGTTCTGCCTCAAGGCTGCCTGCTGGGGGAAAAGAAGAGAGGCAGTGGCCCTGTGATGGGCAGAAGTGAGCCTGGCTCCAGGCCTGGATGGGGAAGCGGTGCACAGGGCAAATCTAAAGAGGTGCATCCAGAATTAAGGGGCAGAGGGAGGGAAAGAGATGCTCTCCGTTGGCTCCCTCTGTGTTGGGCAGAATGACCTCCTATGACGTACTCTAGGCCCAGGCAGAAATCACATGCGGGAATGAAATGTACGCTGTGACTTGGGAGCTACAGTGTCCTGTGCCTCATCTCTTTGGGTTATAGGCAGCCGCACAGACAGGTCAGATGGAGGCTAAGCACAGGAAGCCTCTTCTCCCCAAAGAGTTAGAACTGCAGCAGAAGGGACTAAAGTTAGATATTAAGGGGGGTGTCCTGGAGAGGATCCCTGGGGCATACTGCCAAGCAGATTATGGAATTTTCTGACAGAGAATGTTCCTGACAGGTGTCTAGGAGTAAGTTTACTCAAAGGCAGAGGATTGGTCTCAATGACTTCAGAAGGCTTCTTTTGCTTTAAGATGCCTATGAGGATAAAATGTCTAAAGGAGAGATTATGGGGCCCCAGCTTGTACCCTGTGGGTGGAATGACCCTGAAGGACCTGACATAATGTCATTTGCGTGGTTGTACATGCAAACATTCCACGCGTCACTGTCTAACACCGACCTCAGAGGTAGTCCAGGCACGTTGGTAGCACAAGGTGAGCGAGAGGGCGAACCGAATGCAAAGGCCCCGGGGAATGCCGGCAGCTGAAAGGCCTCAATTAGAGTGAAAGGAGTTATCTGGTATTTAAATAATTATTAGATTGAAGGAATAATCATGGGTTTGAGCTGATTTTTTCCCCACTGTCACCCTGATGGCGTCTATAATATTATTATTCAAATGCCCACGATGCTCACTGAGAAGGGACCATGAGAGAGAGGAGAGAGTGGGGGAGAGGGGTGGTGAGCGGGGAGAGGGAGAGAGACTCATTTAATCTCCATGTGACAGGGCTGCAGGAGGTACGATTAGTCTTTTTCTTATTTCAGCTGTCACTCATGCACAGACACCGAAGATTGTTATTAGCGTATTTTATGCACACGATTTAAAGGGAAGAGAGGGTGGGCTGGGGAGAGGAGAATTTCCTGCAGAAAATAACAGGAACCAAAGGAACAGTTTAGATGTCACTGCTATACCAGCTGCGTTTGCTTCATTAATCGAATGTCATTTTCCCCCCAGACTCTCTGCTGTTACGTGAAGCTGAGTGGCTGTACTTTACCCCAGAGGGAGAGAGAAGGAAGGTGAGGGGAGACGGAAGAAAATGGGCCTCTGCCTCTGTGCCCTCTTGGCACCCGTCTCCTGGGAAGGGGAACCAGATGAGACTGTGGACCCCCAGCACATGCCAACACAGCTCTCGGTGACCATTTCTATCCCGTCACCTTCTTTCACCATGAGAGGAGAGATCCCCTGCTTATCTGTATATGCAATCCCTTTTACAGGTGGGTAAACCAGATCCTCTCTCCAGTTACCAAGGAGTAAGAGAGAAAAGGGAATTCGGAGAGGCCTAGCAGTCCTGCTCCGCAGCGAGGGAAGAGCCCATGTTCCAGGTGACAAAGCAGTGAGGACGGTGTGGCTGGAGCTGTGTGTGGCTCTCTGCTCTGGAAACCAGCCCTCGAACCCACATAGGCCCGTGACAGCTACTTCTCAGATGCACACTGGGCACACGTGGGGTGTCTCCCAGGGGCTGGGAGCTGGCAGGAAAGGCAGGATAGCAGGTGTTATGGGTTCAGATGTGTTCCCCCAATTCATAAGTGGAAGTCCTGACCTCCAGGACCTCAGAATGTGACTATTTTTGGAGATATGGGTTTAAAGAGGGAATCAAATGAAAATGAAGTCATTAGGGTGGGCTGTAACCCAAATGACATGTCCTTATAAAAAAGGAAATTTGGACACAGAGACAGTCAAAGAGGGAGAAAGACGTGAAGAGACACAGGGAGAGGATGGCCACTTTCAAGCCCAGGAGAGGGGTCTGGGACGGACCTTCCTTCCTAGCCCTCGGGCGGAGCCCCCCCTGCTGATACCTTGGCTTCCTGCCTGCAGAACTGTGAGACAATACATTTCTCCCCTTTGAGCCACCCTTCGGCGGTACTTTGTTACAGCAGCCCTGGGGATTAACAGGGTACGGAGGAGTAACCTTCTCTAGCATCTTGGCTCAGGGATTGCTCTTTTAGAGAAAAGAGGTGTGTGCGCAGGCATGTCTAAGCATGCATGCTTGTGCCGAGGGGGTGGGCATGAGCCACCCGGGGCCCACTTAGAGAGGTAGCTGTCTGACTGTCTGTGAGAACCAGGGCGGTGTGCGGACTTCCTCTGCTACCAGCTGAGTACCACGGCCCGAGAACCCGCTTGCTTTGCCTCTCCTGCCTTTATCCCCATGGGATTAGGATTGGGCATTTTCCCACAGAGTGGTTCTAGCCTTTTTGCTTCCCCTGCCCTGTTCTTCTGCTCCTGCCCAGAAGGGTCCATGTGTCACTCCCCAGACCCAAGAACCGCACGGATATTTTGTGACTCTCATAGAGCAATGTCCCTCCAGTTCCACCCCGGCTACTGCTCCCGCCTGTCTGGGACCACGACCTTTTCATGCTGGGGAGGGTTTTCTGTTACCTCCCCCGCCCCCCCACCCCCGATCTCCCAGTGGGCTCTGATCGAGCTCTGGAAACCACACCGGCTCTCACAGGGCCTTAGCAAAACATCCAGTGTTTGTCCTCTGCCCTCACAGGCCGTAAAAGTTTGGAGTTGTCTCCCTGAATTATGAAGGGTTCCAAAGACACACACTTACTTGAGGGGTGGTGCAGGGGAGGGGGCACTGGCCCGGTTGGCTTTGCAAAGTCAAAACAAGATTCATTACCCTGGGGCCAGGAGCAGGGAGATACATGCCTGACCCTGCAGACCTGCCCCATATGTCATGGGCCTGTCAGAAATCTCCCAGAATTCCCTTTATTATCTAAAGGTCGCCACCCGGGCAGTGCTGAGAGAGCCCAGGGTATAAACTAAACTACAAGAGCAATCAATTTCAAGCAGCTGCCTTCCCCACCACCCTGCCCCCTTCCCTTTCCATGGGCTCTGCTCTCTTCAATCCCCTGTGGAGGACAGCCAGAGAGAAGGGGTGCCTTGCCGCGGCCACCTCACCCTGGGTCAGAAAAAATTTCTGCAGGTTAGGAGCAGTGGACCCCAGGAGGGAGCCTGCTCTGGGTACTACAGAGGGCTCAGAAAAGTCACCCCACTTCTCCCCTGACTCTAAGCTGGACCCTACTTAAACCATCCTGGGAGGGGGGTTGCTCTTGGGAGGCATGATGGGATTTAAAGAACAGGAAAAGGAATTCTCAGGCTTCCTCAAAATCAGGCAAAGGAATGAAAATGGGGATATTTGGCATTGCTAAGTCAAGTCCAGATTCATGCTGGGAGAGCTCATAGGGCCATGAGACTCATAATAACAGCAATTTGCATGTGTTTCTATAACAAAAATAATAAATAAGGAGGGGTAGCTATTATTATTAACTACCTGCTACATGGCGCGCTGCGCTACATTCTCTGCATATGCAAGGAAAAATGTTGTGATCATCTTGCAAGATGAGTATTACTCTCCCCACGTCACAGATAGGAAAGCAGAGTCTCAGGAAGGTTAACAATTGGACCAGTATCATTCTGCTAGGACACAAGTCCTCCCGGTGCCCGTGCTGCCCCTCCTATTCCACATTGCCCTGATATTCAGCATTTATTTTTCAACCAAACCCTCTTATCTCTGGTCTAGAAAGACTCACCAGAATGTTAAGTAAGACTTGGCAAGTATGTTATTTTAAAGGTCAAAACTGGAGGCTCCCATTTTGATAATGGAGTAGGGCTGGGGGCATGGGCAGTGTGGGCTGAGTTATGTGTTACGAGGTGGAATCCAAGGGTGTTTCATGGCAAGAGGGTTGCTAGCTGGCAGTCGCCTTTCAGAGAAATTCCAAATGACCTTTCCAAGGATCCTGGAGATGCATCTCCTGCCTTCTCACTTGTCCTTACTATCCACGGCAGAGCCAGGGAGTCTGAGGCAGAACCGGCAGGAGAGCAGACCACAGGGTAGAAAGTGCCCAACTAAATCGTTAAATAAATTACAGTTACTCCACATAATGGCATATTATGCTGCCATTAACCACCCTAATGTTTTCAAAGAATAATGACACAGCTTCAATTCACAAGCAGTGGGAGGTTAAGGGAGGAAAATAAAGGGGGGAGGAGAGGAAAATTCAAACCAAACATCAGGCATTCATCTTAGCTCTCAGGCAGCGGACCAGCCTCAAACCTCACTTACTTTTCCCTGAAGCTCTCCCTGTCTTTTTCCTCTTGAGGAAAAATCATAATGGCCTCCAGGAGTTCCCGGGTGAAAACACTTCCTATTTCCCTTACAAATCCTGTGCTGTTCTGCTTCCAGTGGCTCCCATGGCTGGTCACTGAAACAATCTAGGGACAAGGAGCACAACCCATCATGCTGTTCATCCTCTCATCAGGGAAAGCGGCTTTTAGTGCCAGAGCAAGGTACATTTTTTTTAACACTGTCCATCTGCAGAAGTCAGGGTTCCCCAAAGTTCAAAAGAGTGGGCCTCCTGATCAGCACACCTGGCGGTGCCTCCCTGAAAATGGTCCCTGTAAGACTGTCATAGGGATGCTCAGCTGACAGACACCCTGATGAAAGCCATTGGCAGCTGTAGATTTCCTGCCACATGTGCCTGGGCTGCTTCATTCCTTGTGCCTCGGATCCTTTGTCTACCTTTGGCAAGCACATGGCCAGAGTGTGATATCTACCTACGGAAACACCTCCTGTTGCCCAGATAGATTCCAGGATGGACTGCTAAGCACCCAGGTTCATGTGCTTCCCAAACTAGCTGCCTCTCCTGTCTTTGTCCAGCTTCCCTTTCTTTCTCTCTGAGTCCCAACACACCAGCTCATTTGTTGAGTCTCCAGAACACCTTGCACAATTTCACCTCTGTGGTCCCCTCTCTGGAACACCTATCTTTACCTTTTGCTTTGCCTACTGAACCCAATCCATTCTTCAAAGCCTCCTGAAGACTCTAGGACCTCCCTGCTTCCAATCACCCATCTCTCCTTCAAAGTCCATTAGAAACTGCTGTTTTAGCATATAACGCATCGCAGTGTGGGCTCTCATATGTTATGGGACTATGGCCTAGCTCCCCCATTGAATTGGAAGCTCTTAGAGGGCAGGGACTACACCAGTGCTTTTCACTCAGTCTGTGCTTGGTCTGAACCATGGAAAGCAGAAAAGGGAGACAGGGATACTCACTGTCTTATCTTAACTACGAGCCTGACCTAAGACATGATTTGAATGACCACACTCGGCTCGGTGATTTCTCAAAACTGATATTTTGGCATTCCTCTTGAATCCACTGGGTAGACAGTGATATAATTGGCTAGGTGGATGACGTGGGAAGATGGATGGAGAAGAATAGGAAGATACCAGCTCTGCCTTTGAAGAATGCCCAGTGCAGCCAGGGTTTGTGTGGGAAAAGTTTTGGCAAAAGAGCTCCAAAGCCATGAATCATATAACATCATAGATCACCTAAAAGTATATAGTAAATGGTCAATTGATAACATGAAGTGATCACAACCAGAGTGGGGTCCGGTGAGATTCCCCGGAAAGGTTCCAGAACAGGGCTTGTCTACAATGAGGTCAGATTCACTGTGGTCCATGTACCCAGGCAGCGGGTGTACAGGAAAGACTAAGGGCTTCCGAGACATACTTGGGCTTAATCTTGCTATATCACTTCTGTTGATGACCTTGATCATGCTTTTTAACCTTTCAGAACCTGTTTTCTCAGCTCTAAAAGGACACTTCACAGGGTTGAGGTGAGAATCAATGAGACAATGGATGTGAAAGTGTCTCTGTAAACTCTATGGCTCAGAATAAACACCAATTACTTGAGTTTCTGTTTTCTGGAGAAACACTATACAAGGGCATCATCTCCTTGGCAGTCACAGCTGCCCTGTATGATGGCAACAAAGGCTGAGCCAGTTTCACCCGGGTGAGGGGTGATTCTGTGTCACCACATTCCCCAGCTCCCAGCTCCTAGGAGAGGTTGAGAAGGCACTGGGTGCAGTTGGTCCCTAGTAGCCACTCTCCCTAGTCCCTTTGGCCCCACACTGCCCAGATTACCACCCAACAACTCTCATAGCCTTGGGGGTGATTGAACGGTCACTTCTCCTGCTCTTGGTGGTTCATCCAGGAACCCTTGGCAGGAGAGAAGGAAAGGAAAGCCTTCCCATAGGAGGAGAAGGAGATGCTGAAAAGTTTCACAGGCTAGAGATCCACATCCCTTGGTCTCTATCCATGCTGGTCTGGCCAGAATATTGGAAGAAATTCCTCTCCTTTATCTTTCCCTACTTTTCCTTCTCTCCTGTGCTTTCGTGACCTGACAGCCTGGACTTTGAAAAAAAAGCTGTAATTCCTTTTTTATGAGGAAACTTTTCAAGCAGGCTGTGTCCCTACCCTGCGCCTTCCCACCTTCAGTTTCTATTATTTGTCTCTCTTTGTCTGAAACTTTGAGCTCTCACAGAAAGATCCTCAGCTGTCAGGCAGCCTCTCTTAAGTAACACGCGAGCTCATAGTCGCACACTCTAGCAGGGGAAGTGCTGGGGAGCTGGATAAAAGGGACAAGTGCAGACCGCAAAGTGGCGAAGCGGCTGGCATTTTGCGCAGAGGGGCAGAAGTCTGTCCACATAAGGGACTTGTCTGTGCCAAGATGAACGCACACTCCAGTCAGCTAGGGGACACTTAACACCTGGGTGGCATCAGCCCCTGGGTGTGCATGCAGAGAAGAGACTTTTGAGGCCCTTGAGGCCCTATGAACTCTGGATGTCTAGGACCCCAGCCCCACTGCAGAGGGAAAGTGAAGGGAGCAATTATCTGAGGCTGACGCAGGGAGAAGAATGTGCTGGAGGGAGAGCAGGGGGAAGGCAGACAGGCCAGTGCAGCATGGAGACCTGGGGCAGAGAGATGAAAAGAGCTTCCTGAGTGAGAATCTGGCCCCGTGATGAATGGGGTGTGAGAGAGGAGTCTGGAAAGGGGTAAACAGCTAGGAGGGACGCAGGAGAGAGGGGGGCTGAGGAGAAAGAATGCTGAGGTCAAAGAGCAAAGCAAATGTTCCTGGAATGATTGAATCAAGATCCAGCATGCTGCACATGCAGGACGGGATGGGATAGGTGCTCATGGGCACCCAGACATGTGGGCCCGGTCCCCTCCCCCACCCCTGCCAAGGTGTGAGCAAGTCAGCATTGCTCCCAGAGCCATTCCATGCCCTCTGCAAAACTTCTCCTGTGATGGTTTGTTCTGAGGTCCCAAAGGACTCCACTGTAATATAAAGTAGCATTTGTTCAATGACTAAGTTTTACCATTCACTAAGAATTTCGTGTCTGTTACCTCATTAATGTACTCCTCATGCAAGCCTATGAGGGACAGATTGGCATCAGCATCACCATTTTTCCCAGGTGGGAAGACTCGGGTGTATTGGAGGGGAAGTATTTTGTCAAAACTACCACATGTGGAACTAGACTTGGAGGTAGGCTCCTGGAGTCAAACACACCACCCTATTTCTCTGCGGCCTGGGACTGTAGGTGCCACCACTTGATACGCCCCAGGAGGGATCACTTACTCCAGTGATTCCTCTCTGCCTCAAGGAGGCAACACTGCCCACGCTCAGGGATATACCATTACCACTCCTTGGGAACGGGGCGGGGTATTAGGAGCTCAACTCAGTTGAGGCACTCCTTGGGGACGCCTGTGAAAGAGGAAAAGACCTGGTGCTGGAAGCTTGTGGCCAGCCACCAACTGCCATTTGGCTCCCATCCAGACCTGGCTGGTGGGAAGGAGGGTTGGGGAAGGGCTGAGGACTGGAGGTGGCCCCCGGGGTGGCCCTGGTGGTGGCAGATGGAAAGAGTCCAGAAGCAGGACTTTGTAGACAGAGAGGCTGGGGTGCTGAAGTCCCCTCCCTAACTAACCTGCTACTTTCTGTGGGGCAGAAAATTAGCTGCCACTGCTCCTCTGAAGACCATTTCCACAGTCACTGCAGCTGATCCCAGAGCGCAGGCAGCTCCTACTGCCGTCTTTCTCTCCCCCACTCGTATTCTCCCTGAAGAGCAGCTACCCACCCTGGCCCTGCTGCTCTTCAATTTCCAACCCTGGCAGATCACTGATTAATTCAAGGCTGTTTAATAACCCTTCTATTTCGATGAAACAAGCTGTCTTGTTTTCTTTATTTTTAACGCCGACTTTCGACTTTCGTTTCTTTGCTAAGCATCTTACTGTCATTTAAATTTCTCTGTCTCCAACCAAGCTGATAATAGACTGGAGTGAGCAGCTGCTTCCATCCCGTTTATGACAATGATTAGAAGTTAGAGCTGTGCAGAGAGCTGACCAAATCTTGGTTCAGAGGGGTCTGCCCCTGCTTGTAGAGGGAGTGCTCATTTTAACGTGATTAGGAGAATTCCGGCTCCAGGGGAGACCCGGGCTTACTCTGGCCTAACCTTCCTGGCACCCTGCTCCCAGGGGAGTGGTGGGGGTGAAGGTGTGAGAGCCAGCTCTATTTACCGTGGAATTAAGGCCAGCAGCTGAGAACCTGACACTCTCAACTTCCCTTCTCAACTTTGTCTTCCTTGAATTTCCTGAGTAGCAAACAGGGAGACTCAAGGTTAGGAGATCTGGAGGTGGGTAATGATCTCAGCCATCACCTATATACCTTGCTGCGCCACATAGGAATCCCTTCTTGAGACCTGGTCGACAGCATCCAACCTCTGCCTGAATTCTCCAAATGACTGTGGATGAAGCTCGTTCCCTTCCCTGATGGCCCTTTCTAGGGTTAAATGGCTCTGGTTAATTTCTCTTCTCTCCTGCGTACTTCTATTGAACCTGTGTGACAATTATTTGTGTGCAGACCCTTCCTTCCTTGGCACACTGTAAGCTCCTCAAGATCCAGCACAGTGACTTGCCTCCCTCCCTTAATACTTGGTGCATGGTAAATATTCAATAAACATTTGTTCAATCACATAAAATAACATTGAAAAATCTCCTTGCAAGCAATGTGTCTTTCTTCTACCTGGGCAGGCTCCTGGTGAAGCTTCCCATTTACCTCTACCTGGACAAGTGTTCTGCCTCTTCCTGCCCTCAGGCCAGAAATGGCTGCTTCCACAGGAGCCAGGCCCCTCCTCTTTTTCCTAGGTCCCCAGGGACTACACAGCTGGTGGAAAGCTTGGCCAAGGAAGCTGGGGGTACCAGTGGCAGCCAATCAAATGGCCTGGACTAGGCTGCCTGCATCCCAATGCTCCCCTAATTCCCACTGGGTTGGTTGTGGCTGCCTGAGAATGTACCCAGGTTCGGGGCGCCCAAACCCTGGCTGGCCCAACTCTCCCCAGCAGCCTCTCAGCTGGCAGTCTGCAGACAGCTGCTGGGGTCATTGTCTCACCCTCTTCAAGTGTGAATGCTGAGTCTATAGAGACTGAAACACAAACAGTGCCCACAGCGCCTCTCGGGAAAGGAGCAGAGGCTTGGCCTTGCCAGAGCCATTGACTGTGCAAATAGCAAGGCTTGCTGTGCATGGGGGAAAGCTGGTTTGGGCTATTTAAGGGGGGGGGGCGGGGCTCCCTGCACCACACTGCCCAGAACCGTGGAGTGGCAGTTGGTGTGTACTAAGGGCCAGCAGACCAGCAGAGAAGGGAAAAGGTCCCTTCTCTGGGAATACCACTTCACTGTGAGGTGTCTGCCTGCTCAAACAGGAGAGGTCTCTGGGCATGAGTTCAGGGAATGAGAGCCTGGCAAGAGAAGGTGGCTCAGTGGTCAGATCAAGAGGGTGTGCTGAGCTAGGCTGGGGCAAAGGAGCCTGCTCAAAAGGAGAGCAGTGCCTGGCCTCTCGCCCTGTGACTCAGGGCAATCTGCTCCCCCAGGGTGGACCTGGGTTTCACATCTATGGCGTGGGCCTGGGAAGAAGCTGTGATGAAATGCTCTGAAAACACTTTCCCAAGTACCCTACACAGAACACCTGTTCCTTTTGTAATTCAAACTGTTTTCTTAATAATATCTTAGAAGAGAAAATGAGGGCACCTTGTCACGCTCATTCTCCACAGTTGACGCTGAGATAGTACTCTTGAACACACAGGGCTCTCTCCTCTGAGAGATGCCTTCCCATGCTCTGTACTTCCACCCAGGTACAGGGCTCTTGTGTTTCAGCTGAGAGGGTGGTAGGGAGCTTCTTGGGCTAACAGAAGACAGCTGATATGGCTCCCAGACCTCCCGCTACGTTCTGACCAGTACCTAGAGCTGGCTGAGGTAGACCCAATAGCTAGGGTCTAGCGTGGGCTCTGGAACTCAGCTCCTGCTAATATTTTTCATGCCACGTCTGCCTCGTCCATACCCATGCTCTGAGGAGCTCTGCCGGCAGAAAGACGTAGGCCTGCTGCAGGCAGGCCGGCAGGCGGAGCCCCGTGACACCTGCCCCTTCTCCTGCTCTGGGAGGTTGGCTCCGGGAAAAACACCACTTCCCCAGGTCTTTGACAGTATCGTTCACCCCACTCTTAACCCTGAAGGCCTTGGGTCTACGAGTGGCATGAACCAGGTGAACACATTCAGAGTTCCAATTCCGGCCCCTGATCAAACGCCAACAATGAGCCGTGCGCCATTCGCCTCCCTCTGTTTCCAGTCTCCCCTCGGTCCACAGCCTTTTATCTGTGTTTGTATATGAGAACCTCTAGCGCACACATCTTCTTTGAACAAAGTCTTAGTTTTCTCACAAAGTTCCAAACAAATTCAGGGAGCGAGAAGAAAAATGTCCCTGGCTTGGCTTTACTCCTGCTCTCAATTTTAGAACAGGCGTGCAGGTCTGCAGCAACCGTCCTTTCTCCAAATCCCCTCAGCATCTCACTCGGCCCGGCTCCGGACACGAAGGCAAGCGAGGGCCCTCGGTGAGACCTGAAAAGCAGTCATTCCCACCATACAAACCGAGAAACTGAGGTGCTGGGTGAAGGAGCCAGCTCTCCTAGGGCCTTATGGCTCTGTCCTGCCTCCCTCCCGGGACCGAGGAGCAAATGGTGGGAAGGTGAGAAATCTTTAGGGACAAGGAAGGGCACAAGCGTGAAGGCAGACCCTTTGTCCCAGCACATTAGGACCCTCTTCTGACACCACTCTTCCTGACCATCTGTTCTGACGCTCTTGGTGGGACTGGGACCCAAACTTCCAGCCCCAGGGTGAGGGTGTGGCTTCCCAGCTTCACAGGCTGATGGTCTGATCATCATTTTCTCAAAGCCTCTCACAGCTGGGTCCTGAGCCCAGAAAGCTGACCTGCTTCACACCAGGGGCTGCCCAGAGTGGGGCAGCAGACTTGAGTTTTCCTAATTTCCTGGCTAAAACTCAGGGGGATGTTTGCCTAATAGAAACATTAGTGGTGTGGTTTTTAATTCCACATAGAGTCGGGGACTTGTCAGGATGGTCTAGGCAGCTGGGTGAGGGTGGGGGAGAGAGATGGTCAGAGGACGGGGAAAATCTGACCATCTCTCTTCTGGAAACACCATCGTCCACCATCACCACTGGGGAGCAGGGACCACCAGGGAGAGTTCCCTGACCCAGAGGAGGGCTTTCCTGGGGCGAGGAAAGGAAGGGAGCCGGGGCTTTCTATCTAGCTTTGAGCTGGGCTCCCACTGACAACCCCCAAGTTCAGAAAACAGGCTGTTCTCCCTTGGGTATCTTTGCTAATCTGGAGAAAGACCAGGAAGCTGCAGGAGCAGCCAGGGGAGGTGGAGGTCACAGGTCAACGTAATATTTACCCAGCCCAGTGAGGCCTTTGGCTTTTATGAAGCAGGAAAGCGCTTCAAAGCAGCAACATCCCCTCCTGCCACTTGTCTACCCCTGTCCTCCTGCCTCTCAGGGCAGGCCTGGCAGTTTTACCCACCCTTTCCTCTCCTCCTGAACTTCCCACCCTCTCTGCCTTAAAGGGAGATACCCTGGGCCCTGCCTCCTAATCAGAGAGGGTCAATGGCTTGCCCATAGTTGCAGAACAATTACAACCACTGGGCTCCCCTGGCACTCTGAGCCTGGCCTGCATGTCTCTTGTTTACTCTGCAAGTGAGTCATCCGTCCGGTGGATGGAGGTGAGGGCCCTCCTGTGTTACAGCTTTTCACCCAAAGCCCCCACTGCAACCACCAGAGCAGGGAGCAGAAACTGAGGAGTGGGAAGAAAAATCCTAGAGACTAGAGGGTCCTGATTCTTTGCATTGAGTGTAGGTGAAGGTCATAAACTACTCTTTAGAAATATATGTGTGTGTGTGTGTGTGTGTGCTCGCGCATATATATGTGTATATGTATGTGTGTGTGTGTGTGTGTGTATCCACATATTTCTTGAAAGCATAAACTTTCAGAGGTTTCAAAGGCCTCTTAAAGCCCAAGCATGGCCCCTGGTTCTGTCTATCCTAGTACAGGGATCTCTCCCACCCCAGACTCTTCAAGGAGCAAGGACAACACTACCTTCCATTATAAGGTTAGAGGTAATTTTACATTGAGTTGAAGCCTGCCTCCTCTGGAACTTCCTCCATGAGTCCTCCTGCGCCTTCATTCTGTGCAGAAGCTTTGAGTGGTTCCTTCTCCAGGCAGCGGACAGATGGCAGAGATGGCTGCTGAAGGGCGCTCTGCTGCTCAGCCAAGGGGTAGGGCTAAAACCCGAATTTTCTCTCTGGCGGGATCCACTTAATGTGTTCATTCAGATAAGAGAGGGTGAATTAACAGCAGGATCCTGGACACCAATATGTGAATACAGATGAGTAACAACATTTCCTGATGAACCACACTGCCAACTCCAGGGACCGGAAAGGGATGCAATTTACATAGAATACAATGTGCAACCCTAGGGAGCGGGGACTGGGGATCTTGGTGTAGGACGTTGACTAATAGAAAACAAACGCAGTGTTGTCAGTTTACAATCTGCGGAGGAGAATGAGGGGTAGCTCAGGGGTAGTTTAGAGGCAGAGGAATGAGGGAGGTTAGTCATTTTCGACAGGAAACTGTGATATTCTCAGGCACCTGAGTTTGTCTCCTAGCCTTTCTGTATCAGCTCTACAAGTATTTGGCTCATCTCCAATGCACCTTCCATGGCCTAGAGCAAAAGCTTCCAGAAGCTTCTGTGTTTTCACTTCCTGAGTCCCCAGCCCACCCTTAACTCCACTCTGCCTATACTAAGGTTCTTTGGGGGCATTTGGCTTATGTACTTCTCCCTCCCCCTAGGACACTGTAAATTTCTTGAAGGTAGAACCTATTACTTTTTCATTTTGTACCAGGTGCTAGTACATCCTTAGCACTACATGAGTAATCAATTCCTATCTGTTTAAACTGAAATGGACTGCAATTCTGCTTTCAGTGTCTTCAGTTCACCGAAAGGACAAGAAGTGTGGTGTACATCTCAAACTCGAGGGTTAAAGTTGGAGGGGGTGTTCATTTCCTCCGTCCCTCCACCTGTTCCAAACCACGGGGGAAGGGAGACTGTTGAAGTACAAAATGAGAAAGCCCATGAGTTTAATTCACCGGACAGTGCGGACAGCACTGGAGTGCCTCTGTCAGAGCCTCTATAGTCTCTCAAAGCTCCAGACAGAACGTGTGTTGGGTGGGGCTGGTGGGGGGAGGTGGTGCAGAGGAGAGAAGTTCATTCAGGGGCTAATCACTCTGAGCCCCAGGATCCCTCCCCCTGTTCCTTCTCAAAGGCAGTTGAACTTTCCAAGGGCAGCTCAGCTGCCTTTTATCTCTCATACCAAAAGTCATTTTAGCTAAGGAAAAGCAGGATTAAACTTTCATAACACGATACATTTATCTTGTTTTCCTTTTCCTCCTCCTCTTTCCCTCCCGTTCCCACCCCGTCTTAACCCCAGGTAAATCTGAGCCAAAGTGAAGCCAAGATTAAATATTAGGAGCTGGTATGAGACCTGAGGAGATGCTACTTTCTGGCCCTCTGCCGGCCCCACGACTTCAATATTTTTCCATACCCCCTTAGACAGTTATTATCTCTTCAGATGAGAAAAGCCTCTGGACTCTGCTCTCTCTTCATATTGTCCTCTGCTGAAATGAAAGGGGGAATTATAATTCAGAGAAAGGCTCCCACAGAGAAAAGGAAGACAAAGATTAAAACAGCGATACAACTTTGACATGCCTTCAGTTCCTGAAAGGTCTTTTTAAAAACAGTCTCCTCAGGAACAATTTGGCCATCACCTGGGAGGGGTTCTCAAGTCCTTGTTTAGGGAGTTGGGAGGAGGGAAGGCATGTGAAGGCACCTTGGGGATGGGCCAAAAACTTGTATTGCTAATAAAGAGAGGCAAGGGCCTCTTGGCGGGACAGCTTGCAGAGTGAACTGCCCGCTAACTTGAGAAGGTATCCCTCTCCCTGCCTCACATCTGAAAGGCATCCTGTTGGAACAGGCCTCTCCCTGGGCTGCTGACCACTGGGGAGAACCCTGCTTAATGCTGCAGGCGCCTTTCCGCTCCCCTGCAACCAGACAGGGGCCCAGAGGTCCTAGTGGCAATAGGACTCTACCAGTTGTGGTCTCTGGGTAGTGACAGCTGGTAGTTTCTAATATATCTCATCTATTTTTTTCTTGTCTTAAAAAAAAAGCTCAAAAACCACTATTTAGAGCCAAGTCTGGTTTTCAGGAGCCCCCTCTAGTGGAGATAACCTGCTACTTCAGTCTCCCAGTTCAGCCCAGAGGGAACCTCCCTTGCTTGCCTGGGAAAATTGATAGAGCCCCCTTCTGCTTGGAAGGGGGTCTTTTCCACTTGCTTTCTGTTTTGCTCTTAGCTCTTTCTGCCTTGTTCACAGTGTTCAGTCTCTCTGCCTTTATCTCCCCTTTCTGTCACCCTGCTTCTCTCTGTTTATCTGTGGCTGTTTCTACACCGTGACTTGCGTCTTTCCATGTGTGCCCTGGCTCTGGTATCTTGGTCTGCATCTTCGGTTCATCTGTTGTTCTCCCCCCCGGCTCCCTCCCCCCCCCACCGAAGTTCAGGATATCAGGTCTGATGAGCTGGAAATGCTTCGACAAGGCCTTTGATAGAGTGACCTAATCTCAGAACCCTAAAAGAGGGACCCATAGGCCAGATCCACGGTGAGAAACACTAGGAGAACTGAGTGTTCCTGGAGGAGAATGGGACTTCGGCAAAAACTCCCTTCCCCACCTCCATCCCCCAAGCAAACCTGGGTGTCCTAAGCTGATGCATATGTTTGAAGTGGTCTAGGACCTGAGTTTGGAGCTCCTGTGCTGGAGTTCATAGTGAAACCAGCTCCTCTCCCTACCGCCCTGCCTACTTCCTGGCCCCTGACACTATCCTGCCATGCAGACAACTGGCAACGCCAGGGTGAAGGGACAGCTGGCAGGGGGTGGGAAGGGGGTGCCAGCGCCAGGGAAGAGAGAGAGAAAAGGGTAAATGTGAGCCAGGACTGCACCTGGGGCTGAAGCTGGCAAGGAGAGACAGAACGAACACTCTGCTGGGGTGAGAGAGACACACAGCCAACACTCGCAGGTCCTCTAGGTTTCTGAGAGACATCCTCACCCAAGCGAGGATGTGACCAGGGCAGGGCAGGGGGTTAATGGTTAACCAACTGTGAGAGCAGGGAACTTTTGTACTGCTCAGGCCTAAGCCTTTTCTTTCAGTCCCCTCTTACTCCCCCTCCTTTATTTACACTCTTACCCAGTAGGGACCCTGCTCCCCACAAAGAACTTTCTTGCCTCTATTTCTGCCCTCAGTTCCAGATGGAATAGTGAGGAGCTAGATAAAGAAGTTCCATATGCCCCATGCCAGGGAATGCCCACCCCCCACCAGTGCCTAAGGGCTAAGCCCAAGAGAAAGGGGGGGGGTCTCCATTCTGACTATCCATCCCTCCCTTGGGACCAGCTGTTTGACCCTGGGAAGAACTGCCTTTCTCTCTGTCTCTGCAGGGCTCACCTTTAGAAATGACCAAAAAAGAAGTGGACACACACCCACCCTCATTTACTCTAATCGGGCATGAAATCTTTGTAACTAAGTGAAAAAACTGTTTCCCATAAGGGAATCGGTTCCATTCATCATTGTTTGAACTGAGCATATGTGCAGGGGGGAAACAGAATATTCCCATATAATGAATTCATAGCAGACTGCCCCTGGGTGAACGTGGTAGCGATGGGGGGGATTGCACGTGAGCTGTAAAACTACAGCACCTCAAAGCCTGTTTCTGCATTTCCCTGTGGACAGTCCTGAATTACTTGTAGTTAACAGACTGTAACACAATGCTCCAGTCTCCTCATGATCAGAATGGGGGTGGAGTGGGGGTGGAGGTGAGGGGGTTGGCTCAGAGTTCTTTGCCTCTCTGTTTGCTATGATGGACAGAAGTATATTGGGCCCCAGTCTGTGTGTGGGGGGACAGCTGGGTGGCAACACTGAGAGACAGCTGGGGGTTAGGGGTGTTGTTGCTGGAGACAGGAATAGCCTCGCCCACCCCAAACCCTGTATCTTGGGGAGGCAGCCATAGAAAAGGAGTCAGGAGAAAGACTGTAAAACCCCCAAAGAGTGACAATTCCAGAACCATAAATATTTCACAGTACCTGAACAGGCGGGTTCAGGCTGCTGCCAGCTGCTGCCCTGTATATTTAACTATGTCACTGGTTTCCCGTCCCGCTCATGTGTGTTTTCTTGTAACATGCCCATGAAATAAAGATTAACAGAATCATCAGAAGTGTTTGTAGATGGAAAAGAGGCCTAAGAGAGAAGTAGCTGTTCTTCGAGGGTTTTCTTTTCAACCTCATTTTGAGCACAAACTCCAGTAAAACGGATGGTGAACTTTTACATTTCCCACATCTGCAGCTTTTGATGGTCAAGAGGCTGGAGGGTGAATGGTCCCTGGTGCTTTGGGGACAGGGGTAGGTGTTCAGGCCAGCTCTGACAGGGGCGACCAAGCTTGTAGGGACATGGTTTCTTCCAGGCAACGGACATGCAGCACCACCATTTACTCCTCATTTAGATCTGGGCTGAAAGGCCGGCCAGCCTCCTGCCCTGCTCCAATCCAGGCTGCGAGAAATCTTGGTTCTTATGTCCTGTCAAAGGAGAGGACCAAGTGGGACTCTCTTGCTGCAGTTGGGGCCCCTGGGCAGAGCAGACTTTCTGGGACTTCACCGGGTCAGATCTTGCTGCTCCTCAGCACCACCTCCACAGCACATCCCTCCAAATGGCATCTCCATTTAACCGCTTTGCAAGACAATCTGCCCCATCCTAATGCAATTTGCAGAGGACAGTGAGGGAGCAGTGAGGGCACAGAGAGGGCAGTCCGTACTGCCCTCCCTTTATCAGCGGGACCCTGAAGAGGATCAGGGGAGGGTGGGGGCTGAACGAAAGGAACACTGGCAATGAGGGCAAGTTCCAGAATGAAGAAGGGGTGGGGTGAAAGGCGGAGATGCCAGGTCAAAGGAGGGAATGGAAAAGCAGCCTGGCTAGGGTAGCTCGACAGAGGCACTCTCAGTTTCCTAGGTTGCCTCCCCTCTCTCCTCTACCCCTAACCCCTCAGGTCAAGGAGGAGAGATCACAGTCAATTAGTCCAAATGGTGCTTTTGTGAGGTGAGGGGGGAAATTCTTTCTTCCAGCCAAGAGGTCAGACACAGGAGAGAGGGCCGCTAGCAACTCCAGGAGCTTTCTAGGATGAGCGCACGAAACTTGTGCATTTCGATCAGGAAGAGCTGGATTCGTCCAGCCAGAGCTATCTCTTCCCCTTGCTCTCTCACTCTGTTGAAGGCCCCAGAATCCACAGTCTGCCCAGAGGGGAGAGGGAAGTTTCAAGGTCTGAGAAAGAAGCCCAGGGGGCGGGAGTGGGTGGGGTGGGCTTGCTATCGTGTCAGGAGGGGAGAGCTGAAGCTGACTCTGCTCCCTACATGTCCAGCCCAGAGCAGATGCTCAGAAGCCTCATTCACTGTCCTGGAGAACACAAGGAAGAGAATGAATGGGTCCCCAAATGTCTGCAGGTTCCTGCAAGCTGCTGAGCCCCCCAGCCCCTCAAGCTCCAGCTGGCAGCCCCAGTCCCTCAGACTGGTTGTGTCCTAGGTCTTTTGCACAGCCACTGCTGGTGTGTCACTAGATCCCCACAGGAGATCTGCCCATATTTCCAATGCCCACCTCAGGGGGCTCTCATTCTAGACTCTTAACTGACTTAGAACCCCAAATCTTTTACCTTGCCCCTATTATCTCTATCCCTCAGAACCTGAGTTTGAATAGGCAGCTCTTCTTAGCACAGGGGTCAAGCCAAATAGGTAGACATTTGTCTGGGATCTGACATGACAGTTCTGGCGCCTCTCTCTTTGGCCATCCAGCCCATGATGAACATTTAGAGACTACCTGTAGGATGGATCAAAAGGGCTAGAATTTTCTAAGATCCCCACATCGCTTGTGGGGTGGGGCAAGAAGGGGCCCACAGAGGAGCCTCTTGTACCCTGAGCAAGCTTCCACTTCAGTTCCCACCGCTCTCCTGCTGCTCAAAACCAGGGAAGGTGCTGATGGGTGTGTGACCACGAAGACGGACACAGGAGGTAGGGAGCACCTCTCCCATTCAGCTCCTTGGACCGGCTCCCTGAGCCTGTGGAACCCGCGCAGCATTCCTCTTCTATTCCTAAGTCCTGGGAACCCAAGAATAGCCAGTGGCCACCAGGGACTCCGGCACTGGAGGGAACGCCCCCAAACCGAGCCCTGGCCACAGTGGCCCTTGGCTCTTTTGCTCGTGCCCTAGACGGCTGCGTTGGGCTCCAGCTCTCGGGACACCCCGCCGCCCAAATGCTCTACAAAGCCTCACAGCGCCGGCAGGTGCGCGGGAGAGGCGCGCCGCCGAGCGCCGCCGCCAGCGGCAGCCAGTGGCAGAGAAGCCGGTGGCCGGCGGGGAAGCCCGGTTGGGCAGGGGCTCCGAGTCCGCCCGTGAAAGTGGCCGAGCCCGCGCGGGGACTCGCCGCTCGCAGCCGAGCCCGGGAATCAGGAGCCAGGACCCGGGAGAGGAGCCTTGGAGCGGGAGGAGCCGCGGCGGGGAGTGCGGGTGTCTGGGGAGAGGGCGGAGGGAGCCGGCGACCAGAGCGCAGCTTACCCAGCTCCGAGATGTCCGTCTGTCCTCGTGTCTTGGTCCGTCAGCCTTCGCCGCCGGCTGCGGAGGGTGGCGCGCTGCCCCTCTCGCGGCCCACAGCTCGCAATCACGGGGAGAACCACATCCACATGGAGTCGAAATTCATTAAAATCCACGTCAAACCACCAGCCACTTATCTGTATTCCTAAAGTGGCCCCTCGGTCTCTGGTCCGCGCGCCCCTCCGTCCCTATCGCCCCGCAGCAGTCCCACCGGGCGCTTGTCGCCGGCTCGCGGGGGGATCTAGGAGGCACCGAGGGGGCGTAAGGGGGTGGCTGGCGGTGTCTCTCCTGGGGAAGCAGCAGAGCCCCGGCTGTCTTCAGATTTTTCCAGCGCGACTTTCCGGGCTCCTCTGACATCAGCAATCTCGGCGCTTCCTTCCCTTCTCTCTCCCGGTTCGCTCACAGTCCCATTTCCTCCGGGAACTGGGCTTTCTCAATCTACGGGGAGGTCTGCTGCGCTCGCGCTCCCCAGCTCGCCCGGGGCTCCCTTCCGATCGTTCGTCCTCTCGGCAGAAGAATTCACAGCAACTGCGCCCAGCCGCCCTCCCGCTCCAGACTAGCAAGGACGCCGTTCTTCCCGGCAGCTCCGGCTCCCGCGGTGGCGGCCGTGGCCAGGCTCTCCACGCCGGCCTCCCTCCCTATTTTACCAGGCAGCTCATTATCATAGAGGCCGCGCGCCTTAACCCCCTCCCTGCCGGGCGCGCCCGCCGCGCAGGGGCCGCGCCCGCAGCTGGCACCGCCCGCCGCCGCCAGCCCCCTGTCCCCTCCCCCGCCTTCCCTGACTTCCTCCTTCGCCAGCTGTCAACAAAGAAGAAGCACGTTTGGCTTCGGGAGGCAGCACCCCTGCCCTCCCGGCGCCTAGCTCAGCCCGGACCCACCGGCCACCTTAAGTGGCAAGGGGGCACGAAAATCCTTTGGGGCCTGGGAATTCGGGTGCAGGCCTGGCCAGCCCAGCTGGCTTAGCCCGGGTGCGGGGAGAGCTCAGGACCTACGCAGTGGGGGACGTGGGCTCCCCCACCCATGGCATCACCTGTCACCGCGCACAGCCTGCACACCTCACTCTTCATCTTTAATTTGAGTGTGGGGTGAGTGGGGCGGAACCGGTCTTGCCTGACGAGGTTGACACGGGGTCTCGGAATCCGTGGGAGCAATTTCTTCTGCTGGTGAATTTCAGAAAGCCAACAAGCTGTCAAATGAGATTTGAAGTTGTTATTAATTATTATTTTCATAACGCAAAGATGAGCCTTGCTCGGAATCTCAAGCTTCCAGCTCTGTTAGGGATACTGGGCCTCTGGCAAGCGGAGAAGGACCAGAGGGGAGCTTTCTGTATCCAGACTCAGGGCGCCCGCCTGGCAGGGGAATCAGAGAGGTGGCTGTAAGATAACTTATTTTAATAACCTAACGTGAGAGGTTTCTGGATCCAGATGGCCATGCCTCCGTGCCCTTGGGACCATTGATTGAACACCATAAAGAGTCTCGGTATCTCGGTAGCCTCTGGTCAAGGCTTTCCGAAAGGGGCCTGCAAGCCAGACCCCAGCCAGCTCGCAGGATCTGCGTAGTCCCTGCTGGAGATTAGTGCACGGAGAGTTTACTCTACACGTCCAAGTATTCTGATAAACTTCCTCTACTGCCCTCTCCTGGCCACAGTCTTCAGTGATAAAAACAGGAAACAATTTACTCCTGAAATCCTGAAGGGAGTCACAGGTAATTCTCAGAGCAGTAGGGGCCTTAAGAAGGAAAGGAGAGAGGAGCAGAGGGGAGAGGGGAGGGAAAAGAAGGGAAAGGAAAAGGGAGAAAAGAAAGAAAGAAAGGGAGGGAGGTAAGAAAGGAGAGAAAGAGAGAGGAAGGAAGGAAGGAAGGAAGGAAGGAAGGAAGGAAGGAAGGAAGGAAGGAAGGAAGGAAGGGAAATTTAGACTCATCCATCATCTTGCACAATTGCCTGTTCAATACAGAATTGGGGGAAATTTCAGCTTTACTTCATCTACAGAAATTATCTAATTCTTTCATTATAATTAGTTGAAATTGGTCTCCCTGGGACTTTCACGGGTTATTCCTGGTTGTGTCCTGTGGAGCTATAAAGAATCAAAGCTGTGTTTCCTGATCCACACCCGTTCTTTTCTTTGAACTTCTTTAGCATCTATTGTTGGCACCCCCTCATGCAATTGTCATAAGTTAACCTATATTATTATTCATTTCTTTTTATAAGTAGATCTTGTTTCCCCATACAGACAGTCTAGTCTACCTTCTTATTTCTGGGTAGACCACATCTAAACCACAACTTGTTAAGAAAGATGATTTGAAGAAGGTGCGAGAAGCTTTTGGAACAACATCCTCCTATTCGTACGATACTTGGAAAGTCAGTCTGGCCAGCTGCACCTAAGACAGCCAGTGGTCGGGTTGGAAATGCTGAGGTGATAAAGCTGGAGGCTGACAATTAGGGCCTCTGAGTCTACATCAAACGCTGTGTGACCCTGGCATACGTCACATCTCTACCCCACGCCTCAATTTAATTGCGTCTTTGGAAGGTTATAGTACAATTTAAATGCTTAAAGTGCTTGAATCCAATTGTGTGAATAATCACCCCATGGTCCAGAAATAAATTCTGAATGAAGAGCAAGAGAGGATAAAATGAAACAGATTCCTTCACTTCTGTCATCCCTCACTCCTAGTCTTTCCTTTCCCTCCTGAAGAAAGGGAGAAAAAGAGCGAGGGAGAAAGAGAGAGAAGACAGGCAGCAGAACACATTTGCAGGCAGCATGACAGTGACACGAGGTCACCCAGTTCCCATATTGCCACTGAGCAGGCTCTGAGATCGGAGTGCTGTGAGATCATGGCAATGCTTGTGGTCAAAAGACAAAGGAAAGAACCCTGACCTGTCTAATGGGAGGTACCCTGGACGAAGTAGCCTTAACATCTCTGGGCCTTAGTTTGTCCATCTGTAAGATAGGAATGTCTCCACCAATTTTCAGACGGTTAAAGGAATTAAAATAGACATATTCTATAATGTTAGAAGAAGTAAGGGTATCATTAAAATGGAAATTATTTGTTCATATTTTTAGTCCTAATAGGGCTAGAGAAAATATGGATCTTATTAGTTAAGCACATAATTACAACAATACATCATGAGAATAAAGAAAAGAACAACTCAGGTTCATGGTTGATACTTAGATATAACATCCTCCTAGGCAATGGCAATATGCATGAGCCTTGGCCTTTCACGGTGCTCAGATATCCTAATTTCTTTCTCTACTGGATATCAACTCATTCATTTATTTATTCCACCAATATTATTTATTAAAGGTGAATCTATTATATTTCTGCTTTCAATGAAATTATATATGGTACATAATTATCCCTTCCACACATTTTAATTTTTTTAAGGAGAACATGCTAATAACTGAGCAGGTTCTCTCCCTCTAGGCTCCTCTGTGTCTTCCTGGGATTCGAGTTTTCTGGTGTCTGCCTGGACTTCGATGTTCTCCTCCCCATCCCGTCCAACTGATGCTGAACTGCAGCCTCGGGGGGCTCACCAAGCTTTTGCACAGTGACTGGCAGACTATCCTCATTTCCATCAGGAGGGATAGCCACAGCCCAGTCCAGTTCTGGGAAAGTTGTGGGTATATAATAAATATTTATCAAATGGATGGATGGATGGGAATATGTTTGTCTTATTGGGTTGGCCAAAAAGTTTGTTTTTTCCCCTAAACAGGCTCTAGTAGCACTTAGTTGTCTCTAACTTCATTTGAAACAATTTTGTTAGATTGTGTTGACAGCTGACATACCAGTGCTCATTAAAAAAAAACTTAACACAATTGGTGCATTTTTGTGTAGCCATTTTAATATTGAAGATGGAAGAAAATACGCCACATTTTTGGCATATTATGCTTTATTATTTCAAGAATGGTAAAAACACAACTGAAATGCAAACAAAGATCTGTGCCGTGTGTGGAGATGGTGCTGTGATTGATCAAATGTATCAGAAGTGGTTTGTGAAGATTTCTTGCTGGGCGATGCTCCACGGTTGGGTAGACCAGTTGAAGTTGATAAGGATCAAATCAAGACACTTATTGAAAACAATCAACTTTATACCATGCGGGAGATGGCCAACATATGAGGATTGTCCAGAAAAAGTCCAGCCATTGTTAATATAATGAGAACAGTTTGCATGACATTGATGTAACTTGGCAGCCAAGGAGAGTGGACTGGAATGTGCATGTGCAAACAATGACAACTTCACTGTATTAGTCAGTGAGATCGGTAGATACTATCGAGTGAGCATGCGTACTGTGTGGCCATTGTATTCTAAATGACAGAGTATGTAGAGCAACGGATGTGAATCACATTTTGCATTAAGCTTGAACATTCCTCTGTGGAAACTGTTCGGATGATTCAGAAAGCCACAGCTATGGGCGACTGGTGATTGACAGCTTCATCATGACAATATGCCTGCTCATGCATCACATCTCATGCAGAGTTTTTTGGCGAAACATCAAATCACCCAGGTGACTCAGCCCCCCTATAGCCCAGATTTGGCGCCCTTCGACTTCTGGCTTTTCCCAAAACTAAAATCACTTTTGAAAGGGAAAAGATTTCAGACTGTCAATGAGATTCAGGAAAATACAACAGAGCAGCTGATGGTGATTGGGAGAACTGTGTGAGGTCCCAAGGTGCCTACTTTGAAAGGGGACTGAGGTGTCATTGTCCTACGTACAATGTTTCTTTCATCTTGAATCTTCTTCAATAAATGCCTCTATTTTTCATGGTACATGGCTGGTTGCCTTCTGGACAGACCTTGTACTCAAAATATCCAAATCAATAAAGTTATTAGTGAAAATGAAAAATGTGTCTTTTATTTTACAGAAAATAAAATAGGGATTTTTTTTTTTTTTTTGCCAACCCAACATATAAAATCATCACTTGGGGAAAGTCCTCAAAAACTCAGCAGGGTTCTTCTTCACCCCAATCTCCCCACCTCCACCAGTCACAGTGCTTCTGGAACCTATTCTTATAGCCACTGTGGCCCCTGGGCCCCAGGTCTCTTCTTTGCTTGTCACCAGATGGGTGGCTGGGGGAAGAGGATAGAAGTGGGAGAGAACAGGGCAACAGCATTCTGGAATAGAGCTGAATTTTCCCCGGGAGAAATGAGTATGGATTTCTCCTGCAGAGGGCAAGTCTGACTGAGCAGGCCTCCTCAGGCCCTTGGAAGCAAGCCTGAGACTTTGGGGAAAATAGGCCCCAATGGGCAACTGGCCGATGCCGGGGCAAGTCCTCTCTCTGTCACAGCAGTAGCTCCAGCCCCACAAATAGATGCCCATACGGGTAGCCCCTTGGATCACAGGAGGTATTTTTGGTGCTGGAAGCTGGCCACATTCTGGCAGGCTTTCAGCATTAAGTCTGCTTGCTTAGGGTGGGGTGGGGGGGAGGTGGCAAGCCATCAGTGCTCAGCATGGGAATGCTGTCTGCAAGTGTGTGTGCATATATTTAGGGTGCCTGGAGCAGAATGGGGGCTGGGCTTGGGAGACTGTGCCTGGACCTGTGGCCTGGAGGCCAGTGGGCTTGCCAGTATCAGTGTGTTATCTCTGAAGGAGAGATCTCTGTTCCCAGGCTGGCATCTGGTTCTCAGAGCTGAGACCATGGATGCCACCGCCAACTTGATCAATCTCTGCTCTAAATTGCACATCGTCTCTCACTTGCCCTGACCCTGAGATTTCCCCTTGTGGGTGGGCCCTCTCTCTCCCATGCCATACTTCTCCTTCTCCCAGCAGACACTGTCGGGTGGCTGCAGTGCAGAAGCAGCAGTCTCCTTACCCCCCACATTGTTGGGAACAAAGGGATTCGTCTGACGGGCCAGACAGGAGTGTGTGGGCCAAGTCCCATGAATGGAAGGGAGAGTGGCTGGGATGCCAGTGTGGTGGGCCTCAGCCTGGGCTAGAGCGACAGGGGCCCAGGGCACAAACAGCAACAGAGCACCTGCTCCAGGATTCTCAGCACCATTCAGAAAGATGTCCCCCTCCTGTCTCCTCCCTACTCATCCCTTCGCAAATCCCACTTTCCTATGTACTATAAACAGTAACAAGCCTGTTAAGGCTTCAAATCCAACGAGGCAGGATTTTACTCCTTTCTTGCTAAGCCTCCCAGAAGTGGAGCTTATGTCTCTGTATACCTCTCCCTCTTTCCCTAACACCCTCCCTCTCCCCGGCCATCTAGAATGTTGCTCTGGAAAAAGGATAGTCTCTGTGAGGCCCAGCTAACCACAGCCCTAAACCTACTTAAATGGGTCCCTGGAACAATTGCAAGAATCCTGCAGTGCAAGGCAAGGTGGGAGAAAGGGAGGGGGAGGGGCTCTGGACTCAAATGGGCTTCAGGCAAGGACGGTGAGGGCTGAGTGAAGGCTTATGAGTTTTGTCTCTGCTCTATGCATAGCAGTGAGGGTCTGAGAAAGGGTTTTCCACCCTTATTTTTTTAAAAAAGAGATTTCCAAAATGGAGACGTCATCCATTTGGTCATGTAATCCCTGCCTAAGTCTCTTAGTGCCCCAGTTTCCTCATCTATAAAGTGGAAATAACATTCTTTGCCTTGCAGACTCTGCTTCACAAAAATCAAATAGGATACTGGCTGGGAATTGGAAAGCATTATATGATGCATGGGGGCGTTGTCTTATCATCTACGAGTTTCTTCCAGAGCCAAACCCACTTCTCGACTGCTGTCACTTCAGTTCATTCTCCGGTTCAGTTTTCAAAGAAAAATAGTTGACTCGTTAGATACACTCTTTGCATCAGGGGTGACCGCATCATTTCCGGGCCCCTCTTTCTCCCCCATGCCTCCACTGGAAAATGCTAGAGACCCAAAAAGACTCTGTCCAGTTACCTTCCCGTATGGACTCACAAAGCACGTTCATGCTGGAGCCGGCTCTCGTTGCCAGGCAGTCCACAGGCGCACCTCCCCCTCCCAGGCAGGCAGAGAGGAAGAGGAGTGCCCACGGTGCCTTGGAGAACAGCCGTCTCCTGAACAATAATTACAACGGCATGGACCCTCGTTGCCTGAGATGTATTACGAAGATGCACTGTTGGGGTCGGTAGCCCTCACCAGCTAGGAAGCCCCATCCTTAACTTCATGGCTTCGGTGGCTCGGCCTGGTTCAGATGACAGTTGCTCTCAGAGCTTCAGCTGGGGCTGGGCTCCCAGCTTTCTGAGGATGCAGGGGATCATGGGCGGGCCTACCCAGGGCCGTCTAGGGTGGGAGTGAGAAAGACAGGATAAAGACGGTCCAGTTTACTCCTTTGAGATCAGAAACCTTTAGAACTGATAGAAAGGAATCATTTTGTCCAGGTTTCTTTCTTTAGGTAAAATGATGCCTTCCCTTCTGTGCTTATACTTATCATAACAATGGTTAAGTACTAGAAATTATTGGGTGCCCACCCTGTTTCAATCGCAGTGCTTGGTGGTAGATCAATATGATGCCTAATCCTCACCAGTATAATCTTACAAGGTAAGTGTTATCACCCCATTTTGCAGATACAGAAATCGATGAGCAGAAAGTCAAGTGACTGGTAGGAAGTGGTATGGTCAGAATTTGAAACGAAGCTTATCTGACCTCATAACCATTTTCTCTAGTTTTTGCCTCTTCTGAAGGACGAGAAATTGATGACAAAGGGGAGTCCATACTTCGAATGCCAGAAAATGGTAGGCAAGAGCCTCATCCTTCTTCTTCGAACTCACCCAGCTGTTGGCCTGGAGCCCCCGCATCAGAAGGGCCCTCCAGATGCATCCGTGTCCAGCAAAGCCTCCCCGAGCTTCTCGCCGAGGGTCAGGAGTGTCATTTTCTCTTACAAAGGAACGCATGTTGCAATTGTTATCATGATTGCTATAAGCAATCATACTAATGAGCTCAATTCTTGTCTACTTTGCAGGGTGTATGGGTTTAACAATGAGAGTTGGCCCAGAGAAAGAAGTTGCCAACCATGCAGATCTCCATCAGCTTATGTCACCTCTGCCCTGCACAATGCCACAGACCACACGTGTGACCATGCCTGCCTTTCCAAATTAACAGGATAATTGGGTGCAACGTGCTCCACCCCTTAAAGACAGCATGCCAGCCGGTATATGTGAGGGTCCACAGGGAGCAGAATGAGCAAAATGCCAGTGTCTGCCATCTCCCTGATTGCATTTGTGCCCTACAAACCCCAACAGAATTGAACTTACATCTTCTCCTAATTAGTGGAGAAAAAAAAGACAAGAATGATGGCAGAAGAATTTCTTCCCGTTTCTGACTGCAGGTTCTTCAGGGACAGAAAGTTAAGCTCTCGCTAGCCCCAACTCCTCTTTCCTGACTGATATCTGAAGTTCCTAATATATGCCAGGCTCTCCCTGGGCCTGGAGCCCTCTGAGATGAGAGTGACGAACAGAGGTTGGTAGGAATAGCTAGACAGGCTGCTGAGGCTGTGCAGAGCACAGGGTTGGGAGTTGGGGGCAGTCTGGGAGGCCTCAAACCAGACAGGTGGGGGCTGGTCCGGAGCCCTGGGGAGTGAGTGAGGCCTTGCCCAGAGAGGGGTTGCCAGAGAGTAGAGTCCATTGCCCCTTGCAAAAACAAATAAGCATGCTGCTGAAATAAATCAAATACCCTGACGTCCAGGTGCAAGCCCAGTGCCTGCTTCAATGCTGTGAATTTAGGGCAGGGTGTGAAAGACTTAGGTCTAAAAAGAAAATCCAGAAATGGCATAAGCTCTTGGCAGGCAGGAATCAACTGCGTCATCACCAACATCATGAAACAATTAATGGGCACAGGAGAAAAAAAAAAACCAAAACACTTTCATATTGTTTTCTGTACTCTGAGTTTTGAATTCCTAGAAAGAAATGCCCATACTTTCCCTTCCAAGTCAGTTTGGTGTTGAGTTCATTATTGTTCCTTTTGTGACCCACTCTCTCGCTGGATATTCAGGGTCGTGCAGGAGATGGGAAGAAAAAATTAGCGAGAGAAGTTCTGTTTCTGTCCTTCTTTTCTGACTTCCTCTTTCTCTGGGGTCACAGTATGGTTTTTCTAGAACGGCTTCAATTCACTCAGAATCCACATTTCAATGGGAAAACTGCTATTTTCATCCACACACAGAGGTTGGAACCCCCAGGTTGGGTGTCAGGAGACCCGGTTTCTAATCCTGCCCCTGCTGTTCCCTGGCCTGGCAGAAGTCACCTCCCCTCTTTCTGGCTCTGGTTTCCCAATCCGTAAAAAGTAGAAATCACGCCGGGTCCTCCCCTCTCTCCCAGCACAGCGGTGCTGTCTTCTCTCCAAGCCTCTCCTTGGAGAATGGAGGAAGGACATTGGACACACACACACACACACACACACACACACACACACCCCTTTAAAAAATCGACGCGGGAGTGCAGTCCAGGGACAGAGCAGAGATTTCGCCTTTAAATTGTCTCGAGTTGGATGATTGCTCTCTCTTTGCTTCTTTTGATTAACTCTTCTGTTCAGGGTTCTGGTGTTATGAATCTTTCTGCGTCATAGGTGGCTCCAGCCCCTTCGATCCATTCAGCTGACAGTATTTCCGGATGTTTCAAAGGCCAAGAGTCTAGGATGATCCGGTATTGGATATTTACCTTCTCTCTTCTTTTCCCACCCTCCTCGCCCTCCAGCCTCCTCTCTTTCTCGTGTAATTCCTATCCTGCATTGTCCCACAAGGTCCTGGGATGAGGGCAGATCCCAGCCCTTGCTACTGGCCATGATGCCTGAGGCACAGATCCTGGGCTCCGAAGAAGGTAAGAGCAGGAAGGCTTCTGCGGTCTCTCGAGGACATCAACCCCCCCTGGTGGAATGACGGGGAACTGTCCTGGTTTCAGAAAACCTGGGCCTTCGGAGACTGGCAGCAAGCGGTACCTCGTCTCCGCAGTTTTCAATGGGGCTAATAATTATTACCTTGGATTAATCACGACAATGAAAGAACTGCAAGGCATTATTTTGAAATGATTGACTTCATTCAATGATGACTTATGACAGCAAAGGGGAAACCTCAGCGCCGGGGAGTCCTGTGTATTTACTTCCATTTTCCTTCCTAAAAGGGCCCTGTCAGAGTAATTTCCCCTTCCGTGCACTATACCTCGCCATTATTTACAGTATCTTCTTGAGAGAATAAAACAAAACTGGACCCCTCCTCCCCCCTGCCCCACCCTCTCCTCTCCCCTCCCCCCATCAACTGTGTCTCTTTTCTGGAGTTTGGCAAACACAGCTACTTCCTCCTGCTGTGCTTTCAGTGGAGCTGAAATGAATGTGGCTCTAGTTATTTTTTCCCTTAATCATTCTTTTTCTTTTTTTGCTGGAGAGCATTTTCACGAAGCACAATCACAGAGGAACAGAATGTCCTGATGTTTGGGTGAGCAGCATGCATTCCTTTTCTTTTTTCTTCCCTTGAATAAAAATAATACCCATAACCATAATATCAGAGGACTTAAAGGCCGTCATTCAAGGTTTTTCATAATCTTGCCTTGCCCTCTGCCCTCGATCTCATTTCTAACAACCCCTACCCACCCACCTCAGGCACATGGGTTCCCTCTCGGTCCTTCAAGATCACTGAGCTCATTGTATCCCCTGAACTTCTGCGTGTTATTCCTGCATTCTGGAATGTGTCATTCCCCTTCTTCCTTTCCCACAGCCTGAACCATCTTTAGGACTTTCTGAAGACTCATCTCTTTTATGATATCTTTTCCAATCTTTGCTAGGGGTGCTTTGTGGTCCTACTGTGTTTAAGAATTTGTGAACTTGTTCCTATCCATAGTAAACTTGGCAGAGAGAAGTCACTTCATAAGTATTTGCTGAATTACCTTTACTAGTGGCACCTGCCTTTTTTTTTTATACCCATTTCAGAGCCGAAAGTTTCAGTAATGTGTGGATCACATGTCCAGGAAGCAGCAGAGAAGATACTGGAAATCAGGTGTTTTAATTCCAAGTCCAGGGTCCTTCCCATTCTGCTGTGCTGCCTTCTTATTTCAAACCCTTCTAACCTCTCTTGTTATTCATCAGGGTGCCTAACTTGAGCGCATCATTGTTCTCATCAGATTGCAGATTCCTCATGGGCAGGGACCATGCCTTATGTTTCCCTTGTACCTTACATTGGAAGTAAAAGTTATTTATCAATATCATGTAACTCCAACTTTCCTCCAGCCCATCAAAACTGGATAAAACATTATGGAACCAAACTTTGGAAGGTCTTGGTTCTGATGCTGGGGTCAAACTGCGGACCTGGACTGGCAAACACACATAATCCCGTCCAAGGCTGACACCAGGAGCCACCCAGCTCTACCCTGCTGATCTGGGTCTCTTTCATACAGGAGCATGACAACACAGGGAATGTCAAGAGGCCAAACATATCCTTTGAGACCTTAAAGATATCTTCAGCTTCCTACCAGTTTTACCTTCAGGGACAGCCACTAGCACCTCTAGCCTTCTTGAAACAAAGTACTATCCTCTCATTCCCGTTGACTGATGAGCTCAGAAAAGACCCTTTGACAGAAGAATGTGCCAAATTGCTTTGCAATTTTTATATCCACCTCATCCTGGGACCTATGAATCACCTCTGTGCTTTTGATGAGCTTCAAAGTCAAACTAATTCTCACTTCTTTTTAGTACACTAACATTTAACAGTTAATATTAATAATTAAAGTAATAATATGTACAGCAGGTTACCATTGGCAACATTTTTGTGGAAATTCGAAGCAGATATAGACTAAGAGAATTGTGGGTTCAATCGCAGCCGCTAAGGGGATAGGGTTCAGAGTGGGTTTGATTCCTGACTCTGCCACTGAGTCATCTGTGGTCTCAGCAAAGTTATTTAACCTCTTGCTGACTTCAGTCTCCTCAATGGAACAATAGGAAAAGAATGTGCACACCATAGAGTTGTTATGAGAATTAAATGAGAGTCTCGTAAGCCATGGTATCTGGCACAAGAAAAATGTCCCTTATAGGACAATTATTCTGTGATAGTCCCTGTCTGTCACTAACTGGTGGTGCGGCCTTAGGGAAGTCAGGTCACTTCCTTTTCTCCTCCGTAAAGCAGAGAGCACTGGATCCTGATACATTTCCTTCTTCAGAACAACACAAAAAGATAGGAAGTTGGGTAGTTGTCCCAGTTTCCCAAAGAGGAGATGGAGGTTTAGGAGAGTCAGTACTTTGCCCAAGGGGATGCAGCAGATAAATGGAGAAGCGGGTTCAAAGCAAGATCTACTGAGTCGGGCCTGATGCGCCGATCATGGAGACACATGGGCTCTCCTACAAGTCTCTGGATGAATCCTTGTCTTTTAACATGCACCATCTTTACTTTTGGCCATGGTTTCCCTGGAGTGTGGCAATGGTGTCTGCCCCTGAGAACGCTGTCGTTGCTTCAGGACCATCTGTCCCAGGTAACTCAGACTAAAGAACACAGTGATCTTGAGACTGAGCCCATTCTGCTTTGTCCCCCAGCTCTTCCTTCCCCCACAGCCCTGGGAGATTTTGTCTCTAATGGCATTAGCGTGTGCTGTCTGCAATGTTGATTGGATTATCTTAATTGTTTGGGATTGAATGGCACTCTTGAGTCAGGAATCCTACTTGACAGCCCTGGGGACTAGGGTCTGGTTCCTGTCCCCTAGATTGAGCACAAAGTATGCAGCTGTTTTTCACAGGAGGACGAGGGAGGGAGCATGTGTGTGAGAGTGTTGTAGTATGAACCCTTTCTTGAGGAAAGGAGAGTCCAGCTGAGGCTCTCTCTGCAGGACCTACAATGGCTTTTGCAGTTCCCTACATCTCAGTTACAGACATGCTTTTTTCTCTCTCATGATAGGATGGTATGGAAATCATTCCAGAAAGATGCTTCTGTTTTACCTCCCAACAAAGAAGCCCCCACAAATGTAGGACTGTAGCCTATTGCAGTTGGAAGAGACCCTGCACACCACTTAGTCTCACCCTGCATTAGTTTCCTATGGCTGCTGCAAGAAAGGACCACAAACTGAGGGGGTATAAAACAACTGTCTGTTCTCTCAGAAAGTTTCATCGGGGCCATGCTCTTCCTGAAGACTCTCGGAAAGAATCTTTCATGCCTCCTCTAGCTTCTGGTCATTGTCCATAATCTTTGGCGTTCTTTAGCTGGTAGGTGCATCGCTCCAATTTTTGGCTCTGTCTTCACATGGCCATCTTCCCCTCATGTGTGTTTGTGTGTACCTGTGTGTTCACATGGCTTTCTTATAAGGACACCAGTTGTTGGATGTGGGCCTACCTTATTCCAGTATGACCTCATCTTAACTTGATTACATCTGTGAAACTATTTCCAAATAAGGTCACATTCTGAGGCACTAGAGATTAGGACTTGAACGTGTCTTTTGGGGGACACAATTGCACCCCACTACACTCTCTATAAAAATATATCCTACATCAACTGAGTAAGTGGTCATTTTTTATTTCTTTGTATCCATCCAATAAGGCACTGACTGTAACAGGGTGCAACCAAGGGGGAGCCCCAAATAGGGATTTATAAGGGGGTCCAGAACTTGGTGTCCAGGAAATATTAGAAAAATATGTACATATAGGATGTCCTCATACCCAGAAGTCTAAGCTGGGGGATGGATGCATGGAGCAGGGCCATTGAGAGTTGTTTTGAATAGCAACAGCTTTGCAGCTAACCTCTAGAATGGTCATTTAACATATCTATAATCTTTAACTAGTTTCATAGATTTGTTAAACAGCTGTGGCCTTGCTTTGAACCAGGGGGACGGGAGTGACTTCCACCCATGATGTAATTGGGAAGCAACTCCCCTTGGTCACAGAGCCTGAGTAAGTGCTTGGAGATGATTGGCTCCACACCACAGGGCCACACCTGCCTGGACTTACTATTGGCAGCCCGGTAAAGCTGGAAAAATATGGAGATGCTGGCAGCTGTGACCAATTGTGGGAGGAGTCAAAAATGGTGTGGCAGAGGAAAATTGGCGCTGGGATTTAAACCCAGGAACAGCAGCCACGCGCGATCTTTTTGGGACCATGCAGCTTGGGCAAAGAATCACGGGCTTCTATTTCTTTTTCTGAGATACAGTACTCCAGACTAGGCAGAGGGGGAAGGAAGGACTGTGTGTTTGTGGGTGCTCTAAAGGACTTTGGGATCTCAATTGAAGACATTAAGTCATTACTCTTAAGTTTGTATAGCTCTTTAAATAAATAATCCCTTTCCTTTTCGCCAATCTCTGGCATTGAGACACATCTTTCCCTGGTGGCAGGCAGGGTGAACCTAGTATGGGGACACTCCCAGAGCACAAGGGTGGGTCCATTCGGTAATATTTTATCATTCACACTTCCCCAGGTCTGTCCTGTAACATTGCCATCTTGCAACTTTTAAGAGGTCTAGAGCATATTACCGATACTCCTGCTGCCTGTTACAGTTTTACAGTACTTTTAGCCTCAAAGATTCTTAAATTCTAGTCTAAATTTTCCTTTCATGCTTCAATCCAGTGAAAGCAATGATTTCCACAAAAGCCATGGACAGAAGGCTCTACAACTATCCTCTTTTTCAATGGCAATGTTGTGAGCACCTGGGAGGCTCCTGTCCCACGTCTAGTTTTGTGTGCATCCCAGTGAGAAAAAGAGACCCAGAATTATCACACACACACAAAAATACTCCTAAATAGCATTGCTATGAGACTTTTGCCTTCAAAGACCTTCAGCCCCCTTATCTGGCACACGTTAAAGTTCAGCAGCATACTTGCCTACCCTCTGTCATTTCCTATATCCCCCACAACCTCAGCCTTGTGGCTCGAATACTTTCTTTGCTTTGACTCACACTATGGAAGCCAGGGAGGCCAGAATGAGCTCGGGAGAGTCCGTTGAGGTAGACGATTGTATTAATGTGCGTGCATGTGTGTGCACACTGCCTGTGACTGAGAAAGATCTGTTGGGTTGAATTGATGCATCTGATTACCGTGATGACTCCCTCCCTAGAGCTTTCCAAAATAGCCAAGGGGACCACCTCCAGTTTTTGTCTTTGGTTCAAACTGCGGCCAGGAGACAGAGAATGGCGAGGATTATGTACATTGGCACAATGAAGAAAAACCTAAGCCTTATTTCTATAGAGCTCAGCCCCCATCTTTCTCCAGGACACAAATTAGACTGTCTCTGACCTATAGAGCCCTGGGGATAAAAGTGAAAAGGCAGACTTGGAGGAAACCAACTGTGAGGCTCCTTCTGGGGGCCCCATCCCCAGCCATCTCCCCCTCCCTCCACTGCCTCTTTTCACTGCTAGATAATCAAGAAAAAGCAAATGAGAGAGCTCATTTAAAGTTATTTTAGGAGGAAGAGATAATCCTTTCTCAGCCCACTCCCCCCTCTTCCTCTCAGCTCACTTTGGGTGTACTTCCTTGGATACAGATCTAGCAATGGCTTTTGTCACTAAAGCTTAGACAAGTGGAGTAGGGTCTGATTCTTGCCTTTGCATAGTTGCAGAAATGTGACATTAGGCCGAGACTAGATGTCAACAACTCTAACTTAGCATCATTCCGACCACCTGCTTCAGTGCATTGGCTGTTAGCTACAGTGGTACAAGAGCAGATGAGCCTATGCAGCAAGGGAAATGAAGAGTCTGATCAACCAGGAACGCGCCTTGGATTCTAGTGTAGCCCTGCCTTTAACTGCCTTGCTGATCCAGGCCACAGGTTCCTCACCTTAGGGATTGAATTAGATCTTTAAAACCCCTCTGGCTCTCAAGTCCTGCCAGGGGATGGGAGTGCCTGTGGAGGGCCAGGAATATTTGTGTCGTCTCTGCCCTTGAGTGATCCTAGGGTTGGTGAAAGGAAGCAGCAGTTTGCTGATAGTGACAGAGCTCTGAGCCAGAAGTTCACACAGCCAGCTTCATTCTAGGTGTTGACACACTGTGTGACCTTAACAAGCAATCAACCTTTATATGCAACCAATTTTCTCTCAAAGGCATAAACCCAGTCTCCCCAGTTCTTTATGAAAATCATCAGGGCAAATGAAAGGACCAGCTAAGTTTTCATTTTGGCATTGCGGACACAAATCACTCCATCTCAAACAGCAGAGGGGACACTATGAAGAACCATTGACCGCAAGTGCTATTTCTGCTCCACCTGGGCTTTTACACACAGCGGCCGCTAGTCAATGGCTGTCACAGTGTTTGTGTAATTGAGTCGTGCCTTACTATTTAATAAAGATTCTCGGTGATCACTTTGGGAGATTCTGATTCAGTGGGTCTTGGGTTAGAACTTTGCAGCCTGTACTTTTAAAAAACTGAAATCTCTGGATCGGTACATTGGGTGCTCATCCAGGGCTAAGAGGCACTGATTTGTGCATTCAGTTCAACAAGTTTCACTGAGGTTGTGTCTGTATGGAAAATAAAAAATATGTAAGGGCTGGTCTGGTCCTGGCTTTCGAGGAAAGCCTAGCAATTTTTCCTACCAAGGGGAACAGATGTGAATGCAGTGAACTGTAATCAGATAAACTCAGACACCAAACGATTAAAGCAGAGAAGTGAACAATCAGAATGGAGGCTGTGAACAGTTCGTGTGACCATACCGGTATTTTGTCAGGCCAGATAGACTTCTGGCAGTAATTAACTTGATGAGTAGTCTATTTTTGGTGCTGAGGCCTAGAGAAGTAATACTGGAGCTGAGCCTTGAAAAATGAGGCGAGTACAGATATAGGTTTGTATTTTCTTAAAGTAATTATAGCAAGATGAGCCAATGAAGGGTAAATTGCAAAAACAACATGTTTTACCTTCAAAAAAAGAGAGGGAATAGAGTGGAGAAGACTATAATAAGCACAAAACTTCTTTGAATATACCACATTTTATTGATTTTTCCTTGGAACTATGTAAATATTTTTACAAAATTTTAAAACAAAATACAACAAAGTGGTTTCTAAAAATTTAGAAACTAAAATTTTTTAAAAAGTGAATGCAACTGTATATCTAGTTGGAGCAAAACCACAAAAGAAAGTATTTTCAGTAACTTAAAAAAAACCCCAAATATATAGTTTTTATATTCCTGATAGGATATACCCTAAGAACAAAAATAAATACAAGATGAAACAGACCTTAAGCTATTTTTAGCAATCATGTTGTTTGTGGCAGTGTTGATACTGTTATTCTGAGGCTGTAGGATACAGCAAGTCCTCGCTTAATGTCGTTGATAGAGCTCCGCCATGGGCTTATTGATATAAATAAGAGTTAAGTTCCCATGGTATCTCATTAATGGCACAACATAATGATGTTGAACAAAATGATGTTATTTGAGGATCTACTATATATTTGAGGATCTGCTATATACGTGCTATATATGATTAGTTATGTAAATGTTACTGAGAATGGGAATTTATATTCTGGGAGAAGAAACACAGATGTGAAATCGATGAGGTGAAGAAAAACCTGTGATTCTGCATTTGTATTGGAAATATCATAATGAACTCATGATCCATAATATCTTTTAAAAGTACATGTTTATGTACTCTATCTCATGAAAAGACCTAAAAATCATGAACAATTTGCAGCACAGACTACCCCTAGCTCTCACATTATGTTTTCTAAATACTGTTTTCTCCTAAAACACAAGATTTCTTAAAGAAATGTCTGATTCTAGATTCAGGGAAGGAAACATACAAGATGAGTCAGGAAAATCTTGTCATACCAGAATAGAGACTAAATAACAACCACTACAGGTATCATGCCGAAAGGACTCAGGAGCTGGCTAGACTAGATTCTCACTGACTAGAGATGGGAGAGTGTAAGCACCAGAAAGGATAATAACTACAAAAGATGGACATTTACAACCAATATATTCACACCTGTGAATCCATCATAATAGAGCAATAGAGATTGCTCATTGAAGGAAGTATCATTATTTTGAAACTGATAACTATTGAATACAAGGAAAAAATCAAGCATTTATTCTGCTTTTCATATGTAGCCTGTTCAGGGCTATCTAACAGATGCAGAGAAGTTTCTCTTTATTGAAGTCTTACAGCTAACAAATACAAAAGGAATCATATGATTAGAATATCACCATTTTGGAGCCCCTAATTAGGATTGCTGGATTTAACAAATAAACACATAAGACCCCGAGTTAAATATAAATTTCAGATTAAAACCAAATAATTACCTGGGTAAATATATTTGGTATATTCTTTTTTGTTGTTCTTTTTAATAATATATTTTATTGATTATGCTATCACAGTTGTCCCATGTCTCCCCCATCATTCCCCTCCACCCTGCACACCCCCTCCCACCCACATTCCCCCTCTTTAGTTAATGTCCATGTGTCATAAGTTCTTTAGCTTCTATTTTTCCCACACTATTCTTGCCCTCCCCTGTCTATTTTCTACCCACCATCTATGCTACTTATTCTCTGTAACTTTTCCCCCTTTCTCCTCCTCTCACTCCCCTGTTGCTAACCCTCCATGTGATCTTCATTTCTGTGGTTCTGTTCCTGTTCTAGTTGTTTGCTTAGTTTGCTTTTGTTTTAGGTGTGGTTGTTAATACCTGTGTTTTTGTGAGTTTGCTGTCTTTTTACTGTTCTATTTTTTATCTTCTTTTTCTTAGATAAGTACCTTTAACATTTCATATAATAAGGGCTTGGTGATGATGAACTCCTTCAACTTGACCTTATCTGAGAAGTGCTTTATCTTCCCTTCCTTTCTAAATGACAACTTTGCTGGATAGAGCAATCTTGGATGTAGGTCCTTGACATGAATGACTTGGAATTCTTCTTTCCAGCCCTTTCTTGCCTGTAAGGTCTCTTTTGAGAAATCAGCTGACAGTCTGATGGGAACTCCTTTGTAGGTGACTGTCCCTTATCCCTTGCTGCTTCTAGAATTCTCTCCGTCATTTGAATCTTGGCTAATGGAATTATGATGTGCCTTGGTGTGTTCCTCCTTGGGTCCAACTTCTTTGGGACTCTCTGAGCTTCCTGGACTTTCTGGTAGTCTATTTCCTTTGCCAGATTAGGGAAGTTCTCCTTTATTATTTGTTCAAGTAAGTTTTCCCCCTGTTGCTCTTCTTCTTCCCCTTCTGGTACCCCTATAATTCAGATGTTGGGACATTTAAAGATGTTCTGGAGGTTCCTAAGCATCTCCTCATTTTTTTGAATCCTTGTTTCTTCCTTCTTTTCTGTTTGGTTGTTTCTTCCTTCTGGTTCACTCCATTGATTTGAGTCCCAGTTTTCCTCTTATCACTATTGGTTCCCTATGCATTTTCCTTCATTTCATGTATTGTAGCCTTCATTTGTTCATCTAATTTGCAACCAAAATCAACCAATTCTGTGAGCATCCTGATCACCAGGGCTTTGAACTGTGCATCTGATAGGTTGGCTATCTCTTCATCACTTAGATGAATTGGCTCTGGAGCTTTGATCTGTTCTCCCGTTTGAGCCATTTTTTTGTTTGTTTGTTTGTTTTTTGGTCTGGTTTTGCTGTTACATAGTGAGGGGCAGAGCCTTAGGTGTCCCCAGGGCGATGCAGCCCAGTTGCGGGTTTGTGACGCCGTATGTGGGGGCGGGGTCCCAGAGGGAACAGTGGCGCTTGCTCTGCTCTCTCTCAGATTCCAGTCCCTTCTGCTTCTTTCCCCAAGTAAATTGGGCCCTTCTGGTGCTGATTTCTGTGTGGGTGGGCTTGTGTACATTCTAGGACCCTGTGGGTCTCTCCAACAAACTCTCCTGTGAGGCTGGGAGTCTCTCCCAGCATGTCAACCCCCCACAAGTATTTTCAATCAGTGCTTTTAGGCTTTATTTCCAGGCTCTGGGGCTGTGGGTTGCACAGTCTGTCTTGCTGCCCATTTTCTCCTGGTTTATCTGAGCGTGAATATGTGACTGAAGTCAGCCTCCTTGTGCACCTCGCTTAGTCTGCTCATTGCCTCCCCGTGCCCTGTAACTGCCGCCTGTGCACCTGGGACCACTAGCCACTGCTTTTTCCTGCCACAATCCCTCTCCACTGGCTGCCGACTCCACCCCTCTTACCGATCTGGGTGAATTGTCGAACTTCTGCACAATTCAATTTTCTATCTGTTCTGATTGTTTTTTGGTTCTAAATTTTTGTTGTCCTTAATTTTGGTTGTGAGAGGAGGCAGAGTGTGTCCACCTATGCCTCCATCTTGGCCAGAAGTCAATGTATTTGGTGTATTTTTACACAAGACAATTGTTAGGTTTTTTTTTTTAACCTGAAATTCAAATGCAACTGGACATTTTGTATTTTATTTGGCAACCTGACAATGAGTTAATAAATTTAGACAATGATTGTTGATTCTGCTAGCATCACAACAAAAGAACCAACCAGACATTGTTGACCTCTTGATAGAAATACTTATCATGACCCACGAAGTTGTCTCATCAGATTACTGAAACTATGTCACTAGATCCTGCAGATCTATCCATTTGCAAAAAATGCAGAGAGACAGAGAAACATATTAAATGATGTACAATCAACACGATGCAGACTGGCAGAAACATCATACAACAAATGATATAATTTCATGACAAAAAGTTGCAAGGGGAAAAATACTAAAAAATAATTGAAGGGGGAACCTACAATTTAAAGAGACTTGAGACAAATTAAGAAACCAATGTGTGCACCTTTTAAAAAATTATTTTTTAAAAGATTTTACTTATTTACTTTTAGAGAGGGGAAGGGAGGGAGAAACAGAAACATTGATGTGTGATTGCTTTGCATGCCCCCTACTGGGGACCTGGCCCCCTCCACAGGCATGTGCCCAGACTGGGAATCGGACCACGAATCTTTGCTTTGGAGTCCGGTGCTCAATCCACTGAGTTACACCAGCCAGGACTGACCTGTTATATTATATACCTATATATAAAATATCTGACAGAAGAGAAAAGAGAGAAAGAGATATAATGATTAATATTTAGTTTTGTAGAATTTTTTAATAATTTTGGGGAGTGTGATAATGCTATAAATTTTGTAGACAGCCCACCTTTTTAGAGATATTTACCAATATATTTAAAGATTAAATATTATTTGTTTCAAAATAATAGAGGTGGGGATGAAAGGGTAGAGTTAAGATAAAGCAAGAATGACCATGCGCTGATCATTGTTGAAAGTAGGTGAGGCATTCATTATGCTACTTTAATATGCCATGTTGATATTATGCCTTTGTGTGTATATAAAGTGACCTACAATAAAACGTTTTCTAAAATTAAGATCTCAGTCGGTCAATATTTGAGGTGTTTCACATATTTAATCTCATAAATACCAAATAAGGTAGGTATTATCATTGCCTCTATTTTACAGATAAAGAACTGAGGCGTAGACAAGTGAAGCAAGTTGTCCAAGATCACTTAGGAGTAAACAGTGGAACCAGAGTTTGAAGTCAGGGAGTCTAACTTCAGGCAGTCTAAGCCCCTGATCCTGACCACCCCTCATCCCCTACACTGGCAAAGTTGGTTTGTTTGCCTTGGTATCTGGTTACCCTTGAGATGATGCGGCTCTGCCAAGCCCTGCAGCTCGGACTATCCTGTTGGCAGTAGTTGTCGCACTGCTGGTGGTGTACTGTGTCATGCAGGTGTCCTAGCATATCAGTAATCTGACTAAATGGGCTTTAAGGTCATGACTAATTATGAGATTCTATGATTCTAGGAAGTTTTCTTCCCCACTAAATTGACTGTCCTGAGAGTGTGGTGAGGCAATAGATTCTTCACTTTCAGGAGCTGCAGAGGCAACTAGGAGAGAAACAGTAACCTAGGGCGAGGCAGCACAGGGCAGAGGATTCACAGAGCCTGGAATTCCTCAAGAGAGGCCCTGTCTCCCTTATCCTGCAGTAGCCTGTCTAAGGATGGCATACCCTCTGTTTTTTAGGTCAGATAACTGGTCTGAGTATTTGTAAAATGTTTTCGTTAGTTTTTGAGTATAAACAGAGTTCTCTTCATGAAGACTCACTCTGCAGCTTCAGGAGGTAAATGATGTCCACAAATGCCCTGTTTGTTAACACTGCAGAGAGAGGTCAAATAAGTTGTCCAGGGTCACCAGGTCTCCAAAATGGACCAAACCTTCCCCAAAGTGCAATCTTGCAAGAGCTGGAATTCAAATGCCTCCCCTTGAAGAATACAACTAAATTTCTCTGTACCCCAGATCTTCCCTTTCACTGAAACACCTCTTGCTTTTTTGCCTCAGAAGCTTCATTTGATACAAGGACTTGGGGGTCACAGTCAGAAGAACTGGACAGGTAGCTCCAAAGGGCCAATTAGCTTGGCTGTCTCTGAAGTGGTTACAGGTGCATTGTCTTTGTCCATTCACAGGAAGGAAAGATGAGTTCAAGTGCAAGGCTGTTTTTTTCAGATTGGGGACAATCTCATAGATTGCCTGAAACATGTGTACTATTTTTCATAACTTAGAACTATCTTTGGAACAGCCAAAAGTCAATTCCAACTCTGTTTGGATAAGATGGGGTTTTCAAAGGAAAGTTTTCGTTGGCAAAATGTATGCCTTGGCTCCAACAGTCCAATGATGAAAATACCCAAGACCAAAGGCAAGGCAGGGCTGCTTCCAATTACTGGAGTTGAGCTCGTTGGGAACAGGCCTCATGACATGCCTCGGACTGGGAGCAGACAGTGTTTCAATTGGCAAGTCAGGGAAAAATAAAAAGATCATTTCTCTGCTATTTGGTGGACTTTCCCAATTATGGAAAGGTAATTCAAGTCTTTGGTGATTTTGGAAGTCTTCCTATTGGAATATTCCCATTGATTTTTAGTATGTGACTTATTCTGGAGCAATGAGAATGGTCTGGAAGAAATGGAGTCTAAGTGGCCTGGGGGCTTGCGAGGAATTCTTGGGCGACTAGCATCAGCAGAAGTGTTGCCTGAGACTTAACCCAGATGCCTCAGAAGCAGGTTCTGGCCTTTCATGTGAATTGAACTCATTACCAAAAAAAGGCTGGCCTGCTGGCAAAGAGCAAATCAGAAATCTCTTCAAGATTAAGGACCCCAAGAAGCTTAAAAGTAAAGTCAATAGAAAATGAACTCAAATATGGGGAGGGTGAGGAAAGAATGATATTTCTCCCTTTTTGGATTGCAAACTGTGACAACAAAAACAACTATGTTGAGTTGCTGCTGAGGTATTTTACAATATGACAACCTTCTTCATACTTAGAGTTTGGATACTTAGATAAGGAATTGATTTTAGGATTGATTCCTGCCCCAGGCTCTGCCTTTGCTTTTCCTAGGGGCACGTTTTATAGTAAAATAACCACTTAGAGTTGAGTCCAGAAAAAGTTAGTGACCTCCACCCCAACCACCTTGTAAGAAAAAAGTGATGTGATCCCACTTGCTGGTGACCTGGGATGGAGGACTGCCCTTCCCCCAGCTCATTGCACACTCCCCAGTCTCCTGTTACTGGGATCTGTAAGTTACGAGTCTAATTACTTTACCTCCTCTGTGTGAGTGTATTGGAACTATGCTTTCAATCAAAATAACCCTGGGGTTTTCACTTCCCCAAAGTGGGAGTTTGGATGCTGAAGATCTATCTACCAACCCCATTGAATGGCTTGTGCCTCCCCCTTAAGCTGCTCATAACCTGCATATTCTTAATTTAATACACACACTTCCCAACACACATGCCCATGAAAGTTTTTGCTATGCTGATGATCCTCAGCCAATGATAAGGAAGCTGATGTGCTCTGTGTGGGCAACTCATTTTGTGAAGGTCAAAAAGGTTAGGGACAGGGGCGTCTCGGGGCCACACTGGAAGAAGAAGAGTTGTTTTGGGCCACACATTAAAGATACAAACACTAATGCAAAGAAAAAACTTCATAATGTTTTAAATAAATGTACAATTTTGTGTTGGGCGGCATTCATAGCCATCCTGGACTGCATGCAGCCTGCGGGCCACGGGCTGGACACTCTTGGATCTTGTTCTTTGGTACTTGACACCGCTCTGCCCTACTTTCTGAACTTCATACTTGCTGAGATATTTGAATGGAGAAATGAAAAATATTGACTAAAATAAAGAGCTCCCATTTTTAAAGTTTTATTTTATTTCTTCTTTTTTGAACAGTTGCACATGGCTCCCACCCCCCCATTCAGGCCCTCATCTTCTTCCAAAGTCCCAGACCTCCCACACGGGTCTAGACCCTGGGGCCTTCTAAATGCATCCATGTGACCCCAGATAGGCCTCAGTCATCTCAGCTATAGAGGAAGGAAGCAATGCATTAGTGCTTTGGAGCTCCCTTTCCCTGTAAATGAACACGTGAATGGTCATCTTTAATAAAATCTGAGACACACCTCTGGTAGAAGCAGTACATATTAAGAACACAATTTGCCCAGTCCCCTTGCAAGTGGAAAATGTCCAGGTGAGTTGTCCTGACCATTTTCACATGGGCCATGAATGGCCTGATTATTGCCTGGATCACAGTTCCCAGCCCTGCCCTTGGAGCAGTGGCCGCTCAATCAACATTCCCAATGAAGAGCTCATCACAGCCTCTGCCAGCTGGATGAAAAAGCAGAAGGGGCCTTTGGTCTGCCCTTCTCCAGCAACCAGACTTCCACACAGAGGGAGGTGTGGGAGGACAGAGGTGCTGGAATCCATCTTATCATGACAGCTCCACCCACGACACTGCCCCCACCCCACCTACCTTCCCGCCTGCAGCAGGAGGGGGGAAGTGTCTGTGAAGGATCAAACAGCAGAGCAGGGCCCAGCAGCTTCAAATTTAATTTCCTGAAAGGACACAATAAACAGCAGCATTGTGGTGACAGAGCACCCCTCTGGAGAAAGATCCTGAAGGCTACAGTCTTTTTGGTACAGATGGGAAGGAGAGAGGGCAGCAGGGCAGGCTCCTCCCAGCACCAGTGTGAAGAGCGCACCCAGACAGACAACTCTGTCCACCCCTTGCTCCGCAGCTCATCCCAGGCAAGGGCTTAGAAGATGATTGCCTCTTCTATGCTTTTTGCCTTTCTTCTTACTCTTCTCTAAGGTCCAACCACTTGAATTGTTTGAATACGCTTGTTGGGACTTGCTAGGTCCTGTCTGGGGGTCTCAGAGAGGTTGAGTTCCATAATTGGAACATCACTGCCCTTCCATTTTATCAGAGCATGCCCTTCCTGGTTCTAAAATCTACCTTTCTTTTATTTCCTCCTAGCCTTCAGATCATTCTTTAACATTTGCAGCTACATTAAGGCCCAATTTGTCATAGTGTCATGCAAAGTCTGAGCCTTGGGTGACCTTGGAGATGAAACAACTGTCTCACTTTCCTTTGGGGAAACTGAGGCCCAGAGCAGGGAAGGAACTTGTATGGTTGTGTGAGGAGGGGTGGTAGAGCCCGGCTTGTAACTCAGGGTTTGTATCTCTTGGTCCAGGACACTTGTTTTCCATGTGAATTTGTCTTGCTTCTTCTCCTTGTTAATTTGACACAACTTCTCCATTAATCTTTAAACTTTCTGAGAGTGGTGGCCTCTCTTTCTCCTTTTAGAGGTTTCACTGTGCCTGCCACAGCCAATACTTCATGCTTCAGGTGCATTATGTGTTTTCAGAAGTTATCTAAATTATTTCATTCCATTCTCAGAAAGATACTCTCCAGAAGCACCAACAGAGATATAATTGATCCCCTTGAACAGATAATGAAACTTAGATGCAAAGAATTCAATGACTAATCCAAGGACACCTAGGTACCTCAGCTCATACGGGACAGCAGAAGACCCTGGCACAAAGCAATAATGCCGACAGTGAAACTGAGTGCTAACTAACAGGACCTGTAGCCGAGGGAATCCTGATGCTCACAGAAGATGATGGGGTTCTCATGGATCAGTGCACTGTCCAATATTTCCCTGAGGTTCTCCGCTTGCAGGATGCCTGATTCTGTTGTATTATGCTTTAAAAATGACAATGCTCAGAGGCATTGCTGGGGAGCAGAGGGGACTTGCCATTAGCACTGCTTATTTAAACAACTCTAATTCTTCCTTCTCAGTGCCCCTACTCCCCATCCTTAAATAAGCTTGCCTTGTGCAAATTTCCCGTGGATTCCTAAGGGAATGCTGTGATCCCAGACAGCCAGGCCTTTCTTCCTCCCCCTCACCCCTATTCCATTTGTGCCGGGGGAAAATATAGTCACATCATTTGCATTTATCATGGAGAATATACCGCCTTGTCTGTAGCCTTTAGTCTGACTGAATTGCTTTTCTGCTTCATGGGACACACAGCAAGGCAGCCCAGCGCTCCCCTCTCTTCCTCACACTTCGCCAGCGTCAAGCCATAACGCACTTTGCTCTGCCTCGCATTTATCATATTGATCGTATAAGAAATAGATCATAAGCAGAATGAAATTACCAAATGCAATGATCTGGGGCATCCTATGGACCAGATCAATCTTGGGGCAGCCAGGAAAAAAAAAAGTCCTATGCTGTGACGTTTTCCAAAGTTGATTTTCATTGCAAATAGAAATTTCCATCAGCTGAGGCACCCTGGAGGGAAATGTCTGCTGTGCTGACAAGGTGTGTGCATGAGTAAGAAAATGGGAAAGAGAAAGAAAAGGAGAGAAAGAGAAAGTTTGATAAGCCTCATAAGGCTCGTTCATTAGGAAGGAGACTTCCTTAGCTAGAACTCATTTGAGATGGATGTTTGAGGCTCTAGTTGTGACACTATTCCTTTTCTCTTGCTTATCTCAGATTCTCCAAATTAAATTGTTCTTCGTGTGTGTGTGTGTGTGTGTGTGTGTGTGTGCGCGCGCACAGAGGAGGGCGGATATGGAAATTGGTAAGACTCGCACTTGTTCAGAAGACACCTCAAGGACCCTTTCTAATCTCCTGTGAATGCCTGGGAGAGAGCTGCCTGTCTTTGTCACCCTGGCCCAAGTATGTGAATTTGCAGTGTCAGGGGGAGGCTGGAGTTTTAACAGTGCAGTTTGTACAGGGGTTTGCTTATGAACCACTCCTTGAAAACATAAGCTTGAAGCACCAGTTACCCCTGCTACCCCCCTAGACTTGAGGCTCCAGACATGACCTCTGCCATAATAAGAACTTTCTCTCTGTCTGGAGACAAGGCTGGTGAGTTCAGCTGAGACTGGAAACCCAAGTGAACAAGGTCCCTGGCAGCCTGCCACCACCCCAGACTGCAGCAGAAACCCACAGTGGGAACGTGGTCTGAGGCCCCAGTCACCCCCTTCCCACTGTGAAATCCATCCCCAGACACTGAGACTCAGCGCTATTGGCTTTGGCAACATTCGTCATGCCAATAAACTCATTGAAACTGAAGAAACCAGAGGGGAGAAGGAGAGCAGAGAACAGAGGCAGCAGGAGGGAGTGAGGGAGGGGGTGTGCAAAGAACAGCAGGGAAGAGGAGCTGCCCTAAACTCTCCAGTGAGCTTAAAGGGAGAGACGTCACGGATGCCATATAGCTGAGTTCATAGAGAAGAGAAGGCACAGGCACTAACAGGTGCCCCCCAACCCCCAAAGTCATCTCTGTCTGCTCCCAGCCTCTGCTGAGGCTTTTGTACTCATGAAAATACCTCTGGAAACCTTCCCATGGGGCAAATGGCCAAGGAAATGCACGTGCACACACATACATTGCTATCAATGACACATGAGACAATGAAAGAGAAAACATCGCAAAATATATCCACCAGGACTGCAGGGAAACATACCAGCCACTCAGAACACTGAGCCAAAGGAGACCCAAGCTAGGTTGAACTGCTCGGTGACTAGACAGAGTCAGGCTCCTGCTGGCATCACCTGCCCTCATCCCACCTGATCTGGTGCTACCTTTGTCCTGGGTATAGCCCCTCAATTCTCATAGCTGCCTGGAGTTAAAAATGCTCCTAAAAATTCATCCAGGCTAGCTCAGCATTGTTTTCCCTGGAGAGAAAACTGCCTCTCCTAATATTGAAGACCCCCCAGATATAGTAAAAGCTGTTTTTCACAGTTCTTGTCATCAGGGAGGTCCCCCCGCCCCCCGCCACATTAGCTGATATTGTTGCCTTGGCCATATCTCTCTTCTTGGCTGTGATTGGACCCAGCGGCATAGCACCTCAGCACCTGGCAGGCACTCGATCAGGGAACAGCCGGGCTGCTCTCTTGCACCTCTTGGTGAAAACAGCTTCTCCTTCCATAACTCCTTCCTCATCCTGTCCATTTCAAAGGGTGTCTGTACTTCCTGGCAGTCCTGTGCTATTCTTCTGGCACCTTTCTTGCCTCTTGCTTGAGATCTTCTTCCACAGTCAGCAAAGAGCTGGCTTGACTGTTCTCTATGCCTGCTGTATTTCCTCACCTCCCTTACTTTTCTAGATATATATGCAAAAAACAGGTGCATCTGTTAAGTAAGGAGGGGTGAGAAGACCATTAGAGGAAATGGATGCTAATTTTAAGTTAGCCAAAGCAAAGGCAGGGTAGAGAGCTATTATGGAAATGGAGGCCACCCAGAGCTATGACCACAGCAGCAAGTGATCCAGAAACATGCAATGGAGTTTTGAAGATGTTCCTGGCTTTTTGAAAACTGGGTTGGGTTTTGTTGGATCAGAGTTTCAGGAGAGGGTACTAACATAGCTAAGGACCATAATTTGAATTTAGAAAGGGGCTGCTTACTTTGCAAAGAGAGGTTTTTGTTTGTTTATTTTTTAATCATCACAGATTATCCTGTTGATTTCCAGTCAGTGATCAGATTTGCATTGTTACTTGTCTCTGTGCTGGTCAAATGTGGGGGCTTCTTAGGGCAACCCTGTCCTAGTTACTGACTGCATGGAAAAGCAAGGCCCTCTTGGCCAAGGGTGAGTTCCTAGATACGTATTTGCAAATAATATCATGTTACTGAGGGAAGAAAGCTTCCTACGCAGGGACTTTGCAGGGAGTCAGCGAACATGAGTTACGCGTAAGAAGACAACCATGTGTAGCGTTTGCTGGGTTTGAGCCGGCTGAGAAATGCTGCGTACTCAGAGACTAAGAGCAGGAAGGCATAGGGGGTAGGGTTCAGAAATGTTCCCCAGTGATTCCACGGGAAACTTTTTTTTTTTTTAAATCAACTGGGAGTTAATTTGAGACAAAAGGCTGGTGCAGTGAGCACGGAATTCCCACTCTGTCCTGGGCCTGATGGATCCATTCCCTTAATGAAATGCACACAGTTTATTTTACCAACTCTAATTATGTGAAGAATGAGTGTCGGGTTTCTTTATCCTTCTGCCACCCTGAATCCAGGCCAACGTCAGAAGCCTTACGTGCTCTGAGGCTAATGGAGCTTTTATTCCAATGAGTTGGGAGCCAACCCACCTTTGTAGAGAGAAGAATATTTTTTTTTTAAAAAAAGAAAGAAATACTTAATGCTCGTGTAGTGGATGAAAAATTTCACAAGATAAATTAAAGTGTTTTCTGGCTGAACGGAGAAACCAGGGCAGGATGGTGGGGATAATTTTCCCAGTACTCAAAATGATTTATCTTATCTCTGTGTTCTTCAGACAAGAGCTTCCATTTATTTAGTCATTTATTTTATTAGTTTCTGAAGATGTCCCCTCATGGCCCCTCCACCAACACAAAGACACCGCACTTGGCAAAGGGGGCGTAGGTAAGATTAGGGAAGGCGGGTAGGGTCCAGCTTACCATTCATTCCATCATTGATTTATTCCTTTAAGACGTGCTAGGCACCGGGCCATGGGCTGGGGAGACAGCAATGCTCAGATGGAAATGGTTCCTGTTCTCACAAAACTACAACCTAATGGGAGATACAGACTCATAAACAACCAATTTCGTTCTCTATGATGAATGCTGTGCTGTTAGAATCCTCTCTGCCATCCACATACCCCAATAACAGACTTTGAGGAGACTTCAGGAGATCATCTAGTCTGGTACTTCTCAAAAGGAGTGATTTTGCTTCCCAGGGGATATTCAACAATGCTAAAGACATTTTCACTTGTCACCTGAAGGAGGGACTGCTATTGGCATGTAGCAGGCGGAGGCCAGAAAAGCTGCAAAACATCCTATAGTGCACAGAACAGCTCCCCACAATGAAGACATACCCAGCTCCAGTGTTGAGTGCTGATGGTGACAAACTCCACTCTAGTCCCTCTGCCTGCCTCCAGACAGTCCTGCGCTTCTAGAGGGGTCCAACCTTTTGGCATCTCTGGGCCATACTGGAAGAAGAAGAGTTGTGTTGGGACACACATTAAATACACAAACAGTAATAAAAACCGATGAGCACAAAAAAGGTTTTAAGTTAATTAATGATTTTGTGTTGGGTCACGTTGATAGCCATCTTGGGCTGCATGCAGCCTGTGCTCGGGCCTTAGGTTGGACACCCCTGGCCTTTAAACCATGCTGGAAGCCAGCCTGCTTCTCTCAGCCTCTCTGTTCTACGTGGAGTTTGTTGCTGCTTAGACCCTGCTATTCAGACCTGGGAGAGGGAATTTTTCTCTGCTCTGCTTTCATAACTAGAAAGAGAACTGTATTTTATTTTATCTTATTTTATTTTATTTTATTTTATTTTATTTTATTTTATTTTATTTTATTTTTCACTTATTTTTATTTTTTTCAATTATAGCTGACTATACTGTAAAAGTAGCATTAATGAGTAAACTTATTTGTTATGAGATGGTAGAAAAAATTTTTAGGATAGCATCTCAAATTCAGAGTGGAGTAGGTGAAAAAGAATCCTGCCTGGATGCCTCACACTCTTTGTTTGTGGGATGGCCTACCACACCCGGCATTCCTCACATGCAGAGTCCTTGGCAGTGGAGATAGTTTGGGACCAGGTTGAGTCCTTAGTTTCCCTTTTGCATGCCCCAGCTATTATCCTGCATGTTTGTAAAGAGACTGCCAAGGCTTTCCTTTGGATCTGTATGTTACGTACCATGGAGTTATTTTTGAGCAATTAAGGCTCCCCGTGCCAGGTTTTCTCATCATCTACCACAGGCATAAAGAGGGGCCTTGTGTCTGGCTTTCCCGAAGAAGCAGATGGCACTTGGGTCCTGGCAGGAGACAGGTGTGAAGTTTCAGGGGCCGGAGGGCTTGTCTGGCATACTATGTAAATCTGGCTTCATTTTGCATCCCTCCCAGGAGCTACAACCAAATGGAGCCTGCTGTGTGTGTGCGCATGCTTGTGTGTGTGGGGGGGGGGGGGTAGGAGGCAGGGGGGAGAGAGAGAGAGAGAGAGAGAGAGATTGTGATAGAGGTCTGTGTATATGTGTATCAGTGTGAGCAAGACCAACTATGAACTTTGTAGATGAGAATAAAGCAATTCTTTGGTAGTAAGAAAAGCTGCCACTTTATTCTGGTCTAAACTGTACGAAAAAGGGATGGATAATCCCTCAGGGTAAGCTCTCTGGGAGGACAGTGTAATTTTCCCATTAACTTGATTAGCCTCTGAGTCTGCTCCCATGGCTTTACTGGCCAGAGTTTCATTACATCCTGATATGCAGAGATGAAGCCTCCTTTACATGCAGGATGCTGAGACCTTCGAATGACTAGCTGCTGAGAGTCATGAAGGGGCTCAGCTGACCATTGCTGATGAATCCTTCTTACACATGGACCATGGGTAACCAATAGTTCTAAATAGTAATTTGTGTAAATTGGCTTATCTGGGATGATACATGATCTATTCTTCTGTAAGGCCACTGTGTGAAAGTGATCACCTGCCAAAGATTTTTCAAGAAGAGCCCAAATTTTAAATGCCTTTTAAAAATATATTTTCTAAAGCACACTCATACTCGTCAAATCATATGCCAATTGTTATATATTAAAAATATATTTCCTGTAGTTATCAGATTATTTATTTTACTATGGATATATTCTCTAGTCCCTGATTACCTAGAACCAGCACAACAAAGCCTTACTTCTACTGACTTCACAGTTTTTGCCCCAGCTCCATCCAAGCCTACAAATCCAGAGATTTCAGGTTGGAGAAGAATTTGAATGTAATTAAGTAACATCGACTGTATTTCCCTCCTCTATAAGCGCAAGATTGGCCACACCACTACTCATCTTGCCTTTCATGCTTAGGGTTTACTTGTTTTCATTCAAATGAAAAACATTCTTGCCCTTACATGGCAAGAATGGGTCACTCGTGTTACCATTTGGTCCGGACAAAGGAATATGCATGGCTCAGTGGAAACCCATCCCCATGGTTTTCGGTCAATATCATAAATTTGCAATGAAAATGACTGCATGCCAGTAATGCAGTCTCTTGAGGGCTCGCCTGTCAGTGTTCAATGCGTAGTTGAGTTCTTGGCACTGAAGGCCCTCGCACCAAGTTCTAGGCACCCAGAGAGTGTATAGTATATAAACCATAGAGTCAAGAAGGACCTTTCCCATTTTTTAGGAATAGAATTAACACCATTTTCTCTGCAGGGCGGTTACTTCCTGAGGTGAGGACACAGGTCTCAGGAGAGCCAGCAGGGACCTAAACAGATCAATTCGCTCCTCCGAAGCCTTCAGTGGTTAGCCCTGCAGGCATCATCCAATGGACACTCCAGGCTTGGCATTCACACCCCACGTGTTTGGATCCTCAGATACTTTGCTAACACTGCCTTCCATCATCCTCACTTATTTGCTCCCTGTTAAGCAATGTGGAAGTATTCTTCATTCCTTGGCATGTTCTGACTGCCCCTATTCCCAGGGAGTGCTGTCCTCCCCTGCACAATTTCTTATTGAAGTCTCTGTGTTTAGATTTGATATCAAGACTGGAATCAGGGTCTGGCACGGGGGATCCAGCTTGAAAATAAGTATTAAGGAGTATAAGATGGTGTTGATAAAGGGGGAAAAGGGTGCTACAGGGTGATCTCATCTAGACACTGTTCTACGCATTTTATATTCATGCTTTTATCTGATAGCTTGAGTCGTCACAGTGACTGAGTTAGCATCGTTCCGTGGCATGTTTTAGAGGACCAACATCTTCTTCCCAAGTGTGCATGTAGGGAGAAACCTAAGCCCATAACCTTTGCTCTTTGCTGTCATGGTTGACTTTAATGCTCTTGGGAGAGTTTATTAGTCCTGTCTGAATTCTTCCCTAGAGCAGAAATCACGATAGTGGCAGAGGTTCCACACAGAAACCTGTGTAGTCATCTGAAGTGGCCCTAGTGTCATCTTCCGACCCAGCTTAAGTCACACCTGCTCCACCAGGGGTTCTGACCCTCTTCCAGTGCAGTTAACTTCTCCCTTCCTTTAATCCCACAGCATCTCTGTTGCTCGTCACAGCATACCACACACCCACAGCTGCCTTGCCTCGGCCACCACACACTCAGAGTTTCCATGCTACGAAGTTGAAGTTTGTGGCTGCAGACCATTTAAAAATGGTTGCCCAGCTTCAAGATTGAGTAGCCAGAGAAAAAATGAAGTATCATTTGAGTTTTGCTGTCAGAAAGAACTAGACCAGGAGAGATTTTCTGGGGAATACATGTGGAATTTAAGGGTAGTTTGTCATTACTGTGGTTTCAGGTTATTACGTATTTTTTTCTTACCTTATTTATATACAAATTCAAAGTTCATTTTGACATTCTGAACACAAAGAGCCATAACTGTGTGTCATACTCTTTATTAAGCTTGTTTCCTGATGGAGCTGAGAGCTTGTTGCTATTGATTTAAATGTGTTCTGATATTATTCAAAACAGTGAATGGAGATACACTTCAGAGTGTTACTTCCTCTTAGGGTCCGAGTTTCCCTAGAAGAGCATCTCTGAGCCATGCAGGGTACTTTTGGGGGCTGTTGCCAGGCAGAGGAGCCAGTATCCAAGCAGAAGCAGGTGGTGCAGGCAGTCCCAGGACACTGGAGCCAGACAGCAGGAAGAAGGGCCTGACATTCAGGCAAATAAGGAAGCAAATTGAGGGGTTACAGGCACCTTGAATCTACAATAGGGATGAAACAGAAGGCTGAAAAGTGAGAGAATTCACTTCAAGTTTGGGTTAGGGTGTGGAATGTGCAAAGGAAACTAGACTTAAGGAGACTAAGGATTAAGGCTGTGAGGAATACAAGAAGCACGGAGCTTGCTCTTCTTTGGAACTTCTGTGCATGTTGGGATAGACCTGTTGCCCAAGCACAGATAGAGGTGGATATCCAGTTCTAGAGTATTTGAAATTCCTCCATTAGTTGTGTATTCTTTTCACTCAACATTCATCCAGCCAAGATTTCTTGAACATCTATTATGTAACAGGTATTATTCTAAACATTTGGGATACATTGATGATAAAAAACTAAAAAATTCCTGCTTTCATAGAGTTTACATTCTAGCTGGGTATGAGATAAAGGAAAATAAACAATAAGTATAATGAATAAAAGTGTACAGTATGCTATAAAATGATAGATGCTATGGGAAAAACAGTACAGGGTAAAGAAGATTTGGAGAGAGCAGGGGTTTGGAGAGTGGTACAGGGCAGGTAGAATTTGCATTAGGATGCCTAGGGAAGGGAGAAGACCTCTTCAAAAGGATTTGAGCAAAGACTTGATCTAGTAAGGGAGTAAGCCAAGGGTATTTCTGGGGTAATATTACTCTAGTAAAAAAAAAAAATAGCCAGGACCCTGGCTAGTGTGGCTCAGTTGGTTGGAGCATCATTCTGTAAACTGGAGGGTTGTGCATTCCATCTCTGGTGAGGGCACATGCCTGGGCTGCAGGTTTGATCCCTGCTCAGGGTGTGTATGGAAGGCAGCCAATTGATGTTTCTCTCTCACATCTGTGTTTTCTCTCTCTTTGTCCTTCCCTTCCCCTCTCTCTGAGGGCAATGAAAAAATGTCCTTGGGTGAGGATGGAGGAAGAAAAAAAGAAAAGAAAAAAAAGATTAGCCAGGGCAAAGACTTAAATGGGAGATGCAGTAAAGAGACCATTTTGGCTGGAGGGAAATGAGTAGGGAACTAATAGGAAAATCAGTAAGAAATGAGGTCAGAGATGGGGGAGGGAGAAGTAAATTGTTAAAGGGCTCATAGGACACTATGATAAATAGGGACTTTGGCTTTTACTTTGAGGTTAAGCATTGACCAGTTTGAAAATCTTTTCATAAGTGCAAATGCCCCTATGACAGCAACATACTTTGGGTGATTAAAAGCTAATTATAAAAGCGTTTGTCAGAAAACATGAATTGTTGTTCATAGCATGGAACTAGACTATTCAGGGCTTTCTGCTTGTTCTACAATGATGAAAAGTCTACAGTGATGAAGAGGGCATAGAAAGGCAACTCTAGGATATCCAAACCTACGTTCATCTAGTGCACCTGCATTCATATCCCTGGAATAAATGTGTTGAACTCCTGTTTAATTTCTTTTCATTACTGATTTGCATATGGCAGGATCCTGATTGATGATGAGATGTTACACCAGTTGTCCTCTTGAAGCTGTTCCCTTCTCTCTTTCTTTCAGGTAGGAAGCCCCACGAGCATCCTAGGAGGGGAGGTGAGTGCGGGAGCACCTGAGGAGGGAAATGTGTCCAGGAATGGAGTGGGTCACCAACACTCTTGTCTTCCTCTACTAGACATGAGCTCTCTCTCCACAACAGGAGGGAAGAGAGAAAGACAAATAAAGGCCTTTACATCTGCTGTTTGCTTTCAAGGAGCTATGTTTGGTAGCTTGTCAGGAAATGATTTCCAATAAGGGTTGGTCCAGGAGGACAGAAAGTCAACTGTGGTTGGGAGATCTGGATGCCTGGAGGAGGGTGGCAATTAGATCCCCAAATGTTATTGGCTAGACAATTTATTTTTGACCCAAGTCTGGAAAAAATGTTTTTCTTTTGTGTTGGAAATCTCTTACTTTGCTTATCTGATGTTGTTTTAAGGGCAGGAATGTCAACCATGCACGTGTCTTTAGGAAGTCCTGGGTGATAAAATCAAATACTCCAAGTCAAAGTTAAGGGTTTCAAGTTGAGGCTCAGAGTTTTCCTGGGAGATCACCTTGTTCATCCTGTGATCAGGTAAGTAGGACTGAATCCCTCTTAGTCTGGGTGTGAGAACTGAGTACATGTCCTACAGTCATCTATGAAACTTCCACAGATCACTGGGAAGGCTTTCCTATGTGCAAACAGAATTTCCTTTGGTTTAAACCCCCCCAATAAGCAGTTTATACTGGAATAAATGTGAAGCATAGCTTCAACCTTCTTCAGATGGGCCAGGCTTCATTATGTGAAGTTGAGATAGACAATGGTCTACAAACTGTTATTTGAGATACCTCTGACCCCATGTATTTCCTCTGTGACCTATTACAGTGTCCTAAATAACATCACAAACAATTCATTTCTTTGCTCATTGAAGCCTCATTAGGAGACAGGCTATTAAAATGTAAATATTTCTGAGGCACAGGGCTCAGGTAGTGCTTCAAAAAGCCAAAGCTCTGTTATGACTGCTAGTTGAGATTGACAAGATTTTTTAGGAATAAAGGCTTTGGAATTCTACAGAGCTGGGGTTGAATCTCAGCTCTGCCATTGAAGAACTCTGATCTTGGCAACTTCTTAAACATCTCTTTATTCTCTTTTGGAAAATGGGGAAAATAATACCAGCCTTCAGTTTTGATGGAAGATTTAATAAGTATAAAAATTTTTATACAATGCTCAAAACATAATAAACACCAACAAATGAGTATCTTGGTTAAGTGCTCTGGAATTGAGTTTAGAATGACTAGGAGCAAGATTATTGAGAGCAGGACAAGAACTCCTAAGGTGGAAAAGCTCTCCAAGCCCTTTATTCCTTTTCCTTGGCTCAACCTTCCCAAGACCCTCCTTTGGAAGCTGTATGCAGGGAAATTAATGAACAAGAAAGAAGTACTCAGGGATGTATTTCCTCCAAGATCCTCAACTACTTTTCCTCTCATGATTTTCCTTTTTCCTTCCTCCCTACTTTGTCTTGCATTTCTTTACCTATAACTCAGGGTGCAACAAAGGGAGAAACTTGGCTTTCAGAAACAGAATCCCATCATGTGGGCAGTGGGGCACCCAGATGCCAATCTGAGTACTGCATCAGAGCGGGTGAGACTTGGGCATCGTGACCTTGGCAAAGCTCAAAATCCATTGTGCCAAGGCTCATGCTGCGTGATCATGCCGTTTCCTCTTCTGAAGTCTGCTGCATCCACAGATTTAGGAACCAGCTTGATGGAAGGGAGTGGGCACTGGGGAGTTTTGGAGCACCAATCCATGCCTGCCATCTGTAGCTAGCTTTATATAGTGCAGGGAAAAGGAAAAGATCAGGATGGAATGGTTGGCTTTGTTTGACTTCGATGGGAGGGAGGGGGACAGGAACAATGAGGATGCTAAAATTGCCTGGGACTAGGTGATGACATTTCCCCTGCAACTTTTCTCCTTTACTACTTTTCAACAAAATTAACCTGTGGTTTCTCTGGAGAGGAAAGCAGAGGCAGTCCTATCTGGTTATCTGATGGTCACAGGAGCTAGAGATGCCAGTTTGAACTTATAGATTCTGAAACAATAGAAAAGGTTGCTATTATTGCCGGATAATAGGGACAAAGATAAAAGGAAGGATGCTACTGCTAGAAGCCATCAGTTCATCCTCTGTCTCCGTAGGTATGAAATGAATCCTTATAGTGGAGAACAATTGTGTAGAGATCTCTCCTTTTATGTGCTGTAGGAAAAGGGCTATACTCTGTAGGTATGCATTTCAAAGGATACTTTTCAGTCTTAGGACCACCGAATCTCAGCTCTACAAATGAAAGTGTTAATTCTCTGCCACACAAGAGATAACTACTTTGCCTTTTTTGGTCAAGAGATAACCCAAGAAAAAGAGTAGCAGGAACATGCTTGAGATTCAATAGACAGAACTGAGCGTTACACCCATCATTAAAACTCATCTCTGACATCTGCTTTTCTACATGGTTTTTACCACCGAGAGCACTAATTGCTTTCCCCTCTTATTTAAGCTCAGCTGCACGCTTCTATCATTGTACTTGGTACCCTGATGTGTGTCTGTTTGTGAGACTGTTAGATCTTTGAGGGCAAAGTCTATCTTACTTATCATTGCATGTTCTGTGTCTAGTTCTGTGCCTGAAGGAAGGCAAGTGATCCTCATCCCAAACCTTCCCATTGAGGTGAGAGTTGGGGGGAGGGGATCCAGGGTAGAGGCAGCTTCCATCAAGTCTTGAAGCAGCTCATTGCTAATGACATTTCAGTATTTCAAGAACATTCTTTGTCTCAACAGATACGGAGTCAGAGTTGAAATTGTTGTTGGTCAATAATCCAGTGATGACTCCTCTGGGTGATTATTCTAAAATTGGAGGGTTTTCCTGGTCTCCACAATTTAGCCCTCACCAAGATCCAGACCTGGATGGGAAAAATTCAAAGTTTAATTTCTTTTCAGAGGTGATGATCGGTTTATTCTTATAAACTTCCAAACCTACTTTGAGAAGGAGAAGGACATTACATTATAACTTGATGAAGGGGTTTCCCTCTCTCTGTCATTGTTTCCAAAAAGAATGTTGCTTTTCTTTGTAAATCTGCTAACATTCCTTTCCTTTTTAGAGACATTAGTGAATGTTTAAGCTGTGGTGTGTGCCTTCTATTTTAGCAGGTTTCCAAAGGAGATAATTATATGAAAAGTGCAGCCCAACATTGACATTGGTGAAGGTATTTAGTGTCTAGACTGGTATAGGTTAAGCAATCCTCTCCTTTTCCAAACTTGCCCCTTCTGAGACCATCAGTTTCTGTGCCTGGTTGTGAGGAAATTTGTGTTTCTACCCAGTAAGAATAAATTGTATCAGCCTGCAATGACTGCAATGACTACAATGACTCCTCTTGGGGCCTTTTGGTATGAATCTGATGCTCAGTCAGTATGCAATAAGAAGGTGATATGAGAGTGAGGAGAATTTGCTCATAACTTAGTACTTTCAATTACTCCCCAGGTGATCTTGGCCAAGCCCCTAGATCTAAATGTCCTGGGTCTAAGAAAAAGCAAAAGCAAGTGCTATAACCCTCTCACAGCACTGCTGGGGGATTAAATTAGGTGCTTCCCAAAAAACTACTGACTTCTCAACAGAGATGAGACTGTTATTTTGGAGACAGTGTGCTATGGTGTACTATGCATGTGTTTTGAATTCAGTTGTTCAGCCATAAATTCCAATCCCAGCTCTCCCCTACTTATTAGCTTGGGAAGCCAGTGATGTTCCTTACACTTCATTTTCTTTGGCTATAAAGTGGGGATAATAATACATGTCTCTAAGAGTTGATGTGAGGATTAATTGTGGCAGCACATGCCCTCAACAACTGTTTATTTTCAGTACCATCCTATTTGCATCTGTCACTTTAAGTTGAATTTCTGAAATTAAGTTGAATTCCTGTTTGGTGAAGAATAGCCACAGTTTTAGTTTTGCAGAATAATTTATCAAAAATCTGCAGGGCATTCAACTGGTTCTTTTTGCATTTTTTTAGAAAGCACATTTTCTTGGACTTACTATTCTTCTGTAAGTCTAAACTCATAGATCATATGAATCACAGGGATCTCAAACTCATTTTCTTATAGAGGCCAGGCAGCAGTATAAATGTGTGAATTAGCCTATGTGTAAGATGTTATGGAATAGTTGGGCCTATAGTAGACAAGAGTGTATCTCCATGTAAAAGCTTTCAAAGCCAAATTAAAAAAAAACTAGTAAAATATTTTTTAAGACAAGTAGCTTGATTTGGCTCAAAGGTTGCTAGTTTGAGACTCACATTTTATAGTTCTTAGTCATTTGGGTCAACCCTATTGGTAAAGAGGACATGGAGTGATGGGTACCCCTGTAATCTGCTGGTGGACACACTACTTGGCACAACCATTGTATAAAATGGTCTGACATTATTCTTAAACATTAAAATTCACTTTCTCTATTACCTTGCAATAAACACTGCTATGTGAATACTCAAGAGACACTTCTGCACATGCGTTGCAGGATATATAAATAAGGATATTCATAGCAGCACTGTTCAATAGCAAAAATGTAAACATCTCGGACTTCCAGCCAAGATGGAGGTATAGGTAGACACACTGTGCCTTCTTTCACAACCAAAAGAAGGACAACAACAATTTAAATACAAAAACCAGACAGAACTTACAGAAAATTGAACTGTATGGATGTCCGACAACCAAGGAGTTAAAGAAGACACATTCATTCAGACTGCTAGGAGGGGTGGACCCAGGTGTGCAGGGCGGTGGCTGGTGGACCCTGCAAGGTGGTGGATTGTGGAATGGGGCAGCCTGGCAGACCAGGTGGTCCCACATTCACGCACAGATAAACCAGGCAAAACTGGGTAGTGGGACAGACTGCTCAACCCAGGGTCCCAGAGTGGGGAAATAAAGCCTCAAACCACTGATTGAAAACACCTGTGGAGGTTGAGGCTGGGAGAAACTCCCAGCCTCACAGGAGAGTTTGTTGGAGAGACCCACAGGGTCCTAGAACGTACACAAGCCAACCCACGTGGGAATCAGCCCTAGAAGGGCCCAATTTGCTTGTGGGAAGTGGGGGAAATGACTAGAATCCAGCAGAGAGTGGAGCAAGCACCATTGTTCCCCCTCAGACCCCTTCCACACATACAGCATCGCAAACCAGTGATGTGGGTTGCCCTGCCCTGGGGAACACCTAGGGCTCTGCCCCTCACAATGTAACAGGTGTGTCAAGACAAAAAAAAAAAAAAAATGGCCCACATGAAAGAACAGATCAAAGCTCCAGAAAAAATACAGCTAAGCAACAAAGAGAGAGCCAACCTATCAGATGCACAGTTCAAAACACTGGTAATCAGGATGCTCACAGAATTGGTTAAATTTGGTTGAAAATTAGATTAAAAAAATGAAGGCTATGCTAAGTGAAATAAAGGAAAATGTACAGAGAAGCAATAATGATGGGAAGGAAACTGGAACTCAGATCAAATGATGTGGACCAGAAGGAAGAAACACCCAATCAGAAAAGAATGAAGAAACAAGAATTAAAAAAAAAAATGAGGAGAGTCTTAGGAACCTTCAGGACATCTTTAAATATCCCAACATCCGAATCATAGGGGTACCAAAAAGAGAGGAGGAAGAGCAACAAGTGCAGAAGTTGTTTGAACAAATAATATGGGAGAACTTCCCCAACTTGGCAAAGAAAATAGATTTCCAGGAAGTCCAGGAAGCTCAGAGAGTCCCAAAGAAATTGGACCCAAGGAGGAAAACACCAAGGTACATCATAATTACATTAGCCAAGATTAAAATGAAGGAGAGAATCCTAGAATCAGCAAGAGAAAAAGAGGCAGTTACCTATAAAGTAGTTCCCATCAAACTGTCAGCTGATTTCTCAAAAGAGACCTTCCAGGCAAGAAGGGGCTGGAAAGAAGTATTACAAGTCATGAAAGTCAAGGACCTATATCCAAAATTGCTCTATCCAGCAAAGCTGTCATTTAGAATGGAAGGGAAGATAAAGTGCTTCTCAGACAAGGTCAAATTAAAGGAGTTCATCATCACCAAGCCCTTATTATATGAAATGTTAAAGGGATTTATCTAAGAAAAAGAAGATAAAAAATATGAACAGTGAAATGACAGCAAACTCACAGATATTAACAACCACACCTAAAACAAAAGCAAACTAAGCAAACGACGAGAACAGGAACAGAACCACAGAAATGGAGATCACATGGCATGTTATCAACAGGGGAGGGGGAGGGGGAGAAAGGGGGAAAAGGTATAGAGAATAAGTAGCATAGACAGTGGGTAGAAAATAAACAGGGGGAGGGCAAGAATAGTATGGAAAATGTAGAAGCCAAAGAGCTTACATGTATGACACATGGACATGAACTAAATAGGGGTAATGTGGGTGGGAGGAGGTGTGCAGGGTGGAGGGGAGTGAAGGGGGGGGAATGGGACAACTGTAATAGCATAATCAACAAAATATGTTTTAAAAAATGGGTAAAAGACTTGAACAGACACTTCTCCAAGGAGGACATACAGACGGCCCAGAGACATATGAAAAGATACTCAGCATCACTAGCTGCCAGACAGATGCAAATTAAAACCACAATGAGATACGACTTCACACCAGTCAGAATAGCCATCATAAACAAGTCAACAAACAAGTGTTGTAGAGGATGTGGAGAAAAGGGAACCCTAGTGCATTGTCAGTGGGAATGCAGACTGGTGCAGCCACTGTGGAAAACAGTATGGAATTTCCTCAGAAAACTAAAAATGGAACCACTGCTGGGATTATATCCGAAGAGCCCCTGAAACACCAAACCAAAAGAACCTTTGCACTCCAGCGTTCATAGCAGCACAATTTACAATAGTCAAGTGCTGGAAGCAACCTAAGTGCCCATCAGTAAATGAATGGATCAAAAAACTGTGGTACATTTACACAATGGAATTCTATGCAGCAGGGAGAAAGAAGGAGCTCCTACCTTTTGCAACAGCATGGATGGAACTGGAGAGCATTATGCTAAGTGAAATAAGCCAGGTGGTGAAAGACAAGCACCATATGATCTCACCATTAACTGGACCATAATCAACAAAAGAAAAAAGCAAACAAAATATAACCAGAGTCATTGAAATTAAGATCAATCTAACAATAGTCAAAGGGGAGAGGGGAGAGGACAATGGGGGGAAGGGTTTTCAGGAACTACCATAAAGGACATATGGGCAAAACCAAGGGGGAGGCTGGAAGCAAGGGAGGGAGGTGGGTTTGGCTGGGGTAGAGGGAGATGGTGAGGAGAAAATACAGACAACTGTAACTGAACAATAATAAAGTAATTAAAAAATGTAAACAACTTGATTACCCATTGAGGGAGAAGGGGGTGAGTAAACTGTCATCTAGTCAGCCATATAATGGAATATTATATCGCAGGCAAAAAGAATAAACCACAGCTTCATGCAACAATATTCATGAAACTTAGTAATATAATATTAAGTTAAAGAAGTAAGGCACAAATATTTTCTGTTGCATGATGCCTACTTCATAGAATTTTAAAAAGTAAGATGAAAATATGCTGGCAATCATTCATGAGTATGCCAGTATCCAAAAAAAAAAAAGAAAGAAAAGAAAGAAAGAAAGAGAAAGAAAGAAAATATGCTTTTTAGAAATAAATATAAAGGAAAGCCCACATTTTCTTTAACATGCTGTTATGGGGTACGGGGTGGGAGAGTGTGTGGAATAGGAGAAGACCACAGCATTGATAGTTTTGAGTTTTTGTCAAGCTGCTAATTTTTGTGTTGTCTGTGGGTATGTGGTTGCTTATTATATTATTCAAAGATAAGAAAGATAAAATATTCTTCACACCCTTCAGAATGTTGTGAGAAACAAATGGGAACTTTAATGTAAAGGTGCTTTGTAAACTCTAGTATGTAACATAAGTGTAAAGGGTTTTATTATAAAGAATTTGTAGACATTGATAGCTCATTGCTAAATTCCTAGGGTATTATGGGTTACACATTTGTTGGATGGTGCTATGGCTTTGGGCAGTACCTTTGCAGTACCAGACTCATGTTTTCCAACTTCTTGCTATTTTCTCCTCTCGCACTCCTTGTTAGTGAGCATTCTGTCAGGAAACAGGTACATTTACATGACTGGCAAATTTAAAAAAATGTCAAATCATAAAAGTAAACCTCATACACAATTGCTCATGTCTCTTCCTGCTTCATACACACACATACACACATTTATACCATAATGTCATATGCCCCAAACCAAGCTAGAAATGACTTCTGGATTGTCTGTTGATTTGGATTATTGATGCCACTGTGGTATTTATCTGATAAAGCAGATGATAATCGTTTTCAGAGTAATTAACAACTGATTCTGCTTCCCTGTTTTTTCTAGGTTGTAATTAAATATTCACACAAATAATTATATATAAAATTACTAAAGGAAATGGGCCTACTTTAGGTGAGAGAGAAGCACTTATTAACTACCTATCTACTATTAATGATCTATTAGACATCTATCATGTGCCAGGCACTGTACTTGGGGCTGGGGACATGGACATCAATATTCCCAGCTTCTGCCCTAGGGGAAGCTCACAGGCAGGTTGGCAAAGGGATAACTTACAGGTAGTGCAACTTCCTGGCTAAGGGATAACTTACAGGTTGTGCTACTTCCTTCCTCAGTGTCCTGCAAGAAAACTGACAGGAAACCTCATTCAGCCTGAAGATGAGGAAAGGTATCCTAGGGGAAGTGATATCTGACTTTGGAGGGATCGAAGGTAGAAAGGTGAAGTGGACAGATGGGCAGCGTGCAGTATGTTCAGCACCTCAGGGAAACGAGGAGAGAGACAGACTCTGGCCGGTGGGGCCTGTGAAAGCCTCTGATGGATGGAATGTAGAGTGTGTTTTGTGGGGTAGGAAGGGATGAAGCTGGCGAGGGAGGCAGAAGCTGGTTAATAAATGGCTTAATTACATGGTCTTTGGATTTTATCCTAAAGTCAATGGGGAGTCATTTAAGGATTTAACCAGGAGAATGGCATAGCAGACTAAAGTTTTAGAAAATTGTGTTTTAGGAGAAGTTGCCAGAAGCAGTGAAATCAGTTAGAAGATGGTTTCTTTTTTCATTCTTTCCAAAATATTGTCTCTTCTTTTGGTCAAGCAAGAGAATTCACAAAAGATTCTATGGGAAGACATCTTTTTTCTTCTTGCTTAAAATATCAAGTAAGAGGCTGCCTGAGTAGGTGGGAGTCCAACAATGGAGTTGAATTTCAAGTCTTTCTATTGCTTTATAATCTTGAACAAGTTCTACCTCTGCAGACCTCAGTTTCCCCTTCATTAAATAAGGAAAGGCATTTGCAAAGTGTTCCCCTCACCCCCGATATTTCCAGTACTCACCTGGCACCATACATAGTTATTACGTTATTATTGACTCTATTCCCTATGCTGTACTTTATATCCCTGTGACTATTTTGTAACTACCAATTTGTGCGGCTTAATGCCTTTCACAAGTATATAATTGTCTAACCACACCTGAAACTAATACAAAATAATATTAAATGTAAGCTGTAAGTGAAAAATAAAATTTATATTAAACTGGAAAAGTAAATAAATTCTCATTTTAAACAGCAAGAAAAGGAGAGGCATTTGCAATGCTGTTTCTGTGATGTTGTAACATTCTGGGATAAATAAGATGGCAGTTGTTCCTGAAGGTCTCTGAGTTTGTTAGAGAAAGGACTCCCCCACATGCCATATATTATTCATATATTTGGAGAAAAATTCAGCATTGTATGAAGGGAGGGAAGACTCCCGAGTGCTCTCTAGCTCCCCAAGCCCGGTCACGAAGTTGATGTTGTCTTCCTGCCTCTCCCGTCAGTCTGCTCCTGGCTCTGAGAACTGTGATCCCCAGTGCTTTGGGAAGTCGTGTCTCTTCTTTTTAATGAGACTAATGGTTAATTAATGAATCTTTGGTTTTACTAAGTAAAACAAATTTGGGAAGAGATTATTCTGCTTCACGAGTCCCTGGAACACTGATCAGGGGACAGGAGCTTGAGTTGGCTCTTGAGGTCACCTTCTGATGTTTGAAAACACTCCCTCACTGTGATCTTTTGTCCAAATGCCTGATTTTTTGAGGTTGGCCTCATTTAAGGTGGCTGTGGTACCCACAAGTCTTTCTAGTCAGAGGGGACTTTCTGGTCATAAGCAAGCCCACCACCTGCAATGGTAGCCACGGAAATCAGATATCTCAGGGTGCTTCTCCAAATTATATGGGGTGGCACAAACTCTCATCTCTCTGGGATAGCTTAGACAAAGTTCCCATAAATGCAAGAGACTAGACAGGATGACTGCAGATCATCCTGGGAGCCTAAGGATACTTTTCATGAATAATTAGGAGCTTGAAATAATGGGATGACTGATACAGAAGACAGTTTTCTGAGAAAACACATCTAGTATTTATGGAGCAATAACCATGTGCTAGGCACTATTCTAAGCTGCTTACTTGTATTAACTCATTTAGTCCTTACAACCCTATTATGATCTGCACTTTACAAATTGGGAAATTAAGGTACAAAAAGATAAATGACTTGTCCAAGGTGACTTAGTCGGGACACACGCCAGGGTTGGGGCAGAGACTTAATTTCCACTTTGCATTCTTTGCCACAGTATGATATGGCCTCCCATGCAGTCACAGACCCCAGACCTTGAAATGACCTCATGTGATCATTTGGTTCACTCCCTGTCTCCAGGCAATTAAGGTTTTATCATGTGTCTTCCTTCCCCTTTCCTTTTTACTTACAAAGCAATGAAGACCCAAGGGGTTAAGTAACTTGTCGAAACATGGAGGCATTCAGTGCTTGGAGAAAAGGGATCCGCTCCGTCTGTGGTCAGAGGAGCATTACTCCCTGCTGGCTCACTCCCTTCAATGCAGGCCACATGAAACATGCCAGTCCGTTCTCTCTTCACTGGTCCTGCTTTTCTTTCCATCTAGGATTCTACTTCATGTCCTCTGATTTTCTAAGCTGACCACTCAGGCCAGTTTGGAGTGTATATTTTATTAAAAAAAAAATACTTAAAGACCTACATCTCCCTCTTTTTAAATGGCTAATTGGCTTTGACTAGGGCACACAAAACAGCATTTCCATGATTAACTCTGGCCCAGACTTGTCCTTTGTGAAGCAGCATGCTGGGGTCAGGAGGGGCCTGGGGCCTGCTTGGAGAGGGGACAGTGCTATCAGAGAGGGAGAGAACCTGAGTTATAAAATAATGTTTTGGTCAAATTTTTGCTACCCTCTCCCACTTGTGCTGCAAATCAGAGACAATCTCTGACAAGTTCAGAGACATTCAGGATTCAGATGCAGTTATTTTTATTTCTGTTACTTCAAGGCAGCTAAGGAACACCCTTTCTATCTAAGACAAAAGCAAGCTTGCCTCTGCCCTCCATTTCTTCCCAACTTCAACACACACAGACACAGACACACACACACACACACACACACACACACACACACACACACACACCATGCTCATCCTAATTTTTTGCCCATTCCTCTTTGATGGGATGAGGCAGATCTGAAATGGCTGGTGAGGCCATTTTCCAATGTTCTGTGCCCAACAGTTTTGCATCATTTTCTTCTTCCAGGTGTGACTCCCCAGTCAAAGCCAGCCCAGCAGCTGGTTATGCTGGAGGGCTGCAGGTCCAGGTGGTGGGGCACTGAGGCCCTTGTCTCTCTCCCCTCCATCCTGTGGTCTGCCTTTGGTCATATTCATCATCACGAGAAAAGAATAGCAAAGACTCAGACTGGTTAATTGCGTTTCACCCCTGGGGATACCTATATTGTATGAAGCTGAATGAAATTCATGACGAAGAGCTTCAAGTACAGAAATATTCTGATATAAGGGCACAAATACTACTCTGACTCAACCCCACACCTAATTCATTAGCAAGTTCCATCAGTTCCACCTCCAGGATAGCTCTTAAATTCATCCACTGTTTTCAAGCTCCCCTGCCCCTACCTAATCCAAGTCGCCATCATCTCCCACTTGGATAACTATAATAGTCTTTCATTTGGTCTCCCTGCCTCTATTCTGGGACCCCTTAATTCATTCTCTACACTGCAGCAAAGTGATCTTTTCCTAAAGCAAATGAAGTCACTGCTTAATACGAGTCCCTTGGTCTTAGCATAAAGCCTATCTCCTTAGTGTGGTGCACAAAGCTCTGTGTGATTCTCGCTGCCCTAGCTTCTTTTCTTACATCTCATCCCATGCACGTCTTCTATTACCCACCAGCCATGATGACTACATCTTATGTCTTCAAACAGGTCAACCTTGCTCTTGCTTCAGAGTCTCTTCCCTCCTCCTAGCACTCTCTTTTCCTGATCATTACATAGATTCCATCTCATGCTTCAGGTCCAATGTCACCTCAAAATAGAGATCTTCCCTGACCATTGTATCTAAGGTGGTTTTATCTCTGGCTTTTCTCCATCAGATCATCCTGTGTATGCCTTGTATAATATTCCTCATCACTTCAAATGATCTTGTTTAACTCTTGGTTTATCTACAGTTATCAGGCTCTTCAATTATTTTCTGTGTCTAGAATAATCTTGAGAAAGGTAGGGTCAACTTTTCTTTGGTTCGCTGCTAAATTCCTTAGGCCTGGAGCTTAGTGGACATTCACTAAATATTTGTTGAATGAATAAGTGAATCCCTTTGACTCTGAACAAGTAGAAGTTCTCAAATTCTGGTGCATTTATTAAATTTTGGGTCATCCATTATTGCAGCCAAAAGATGGCAAGTAGTTTACGGAGACTTATTTTTATATAAAGTTCTATAGAGTGTGGATTTACGCTAACTCTAGTGTCTGCTGGGTATCTCTGGCACTTCCCCTTCGGCACTTCTCTACCTCCCTCACCTGTGGACTTGACTTCCTGCTTGATAACACTCTTTACAGAAAAAAGAATTTACTTCTGACTCCAGCAATGAGCATGATTAATGTGTTCTTTCAGTTCAGAACCTCAAATTTAAATCCCCTCTTTTTCAACACTATCAGGAAAGGTTGCATTCAGGATCTGAGCTGAAACAAATCCCTGGATTCACAGAGTCAGTTATTCCTTGTGTCTTGAAACCTCCAGCTGAGTGGAGCATCCCTTTGCAATGCTGAGTCTGGGTCTGCATGGGGCCACAGCCTGTTGGTGTCATTGTCCATGGATGGGAGAGCTTGCATTGGTTCTCTGTTGTTATTGCCCATGAATGTCAAATGGATTTTTTTCCCTGTCACCACCTGTCCTTACATTGTCTGCCCCTTATAGTCTGTTAGCACACATAGCTGGCTCAGATACAAAAGTATCTGGGTCATAAACTCTATAAGATTCAGGGTATTTATAAGAATGTAACAGAACATTCCAACAAGATGTGATCACAAAGATTTAGTTCAATTTCCTACCTTCAGTTGTGTTATATTTTAATCTGGAGTCAGACTGCCTGGGTTTAAATCCTTGTGATATTTTGGGGAAGCTACTTATCCTCTCTGAACCCTAGTTTCTTCATCTGTAAAATGGGTATGATAATACTAATTACCTTCTAAGGTTATTGTGAAGATTAGATAAGATGCTCTGTCTGGCTCAGAGCAAGCTCTTAACAACTGTAGCTATTATTGCTAGGCTATACAAGAGGAAACGGGCTGAAAAATCACCAACAGTCATTCTGTTAATTGGAGGCATGACTATTAGGATATAAGCTCCATTAAAGCAGAAATAGTCTGTCTTTATAAATTCTTCACCTCAGTTTCCACATCTGAAATATGGATATAAAAGCATTACCTATCTCAGTAGATTGTTCTAATATTTATTGCACCCAATAAATATGAAGTACTTAGGATAGTACTTAACATAAATTAATTACTCACATATTATTATTGGCATTTTTAAGTTATATACATTTTATTATTTCTTATTTTAATTAAGTTTTCCAAAACTTAGCACAGGGTTTAGAATCTTGTAGACTCTCAAGAAATTTGTAATGAATGAGTAAATAAACCAGAAGAAGTCAAGAATCCTGACTCCCAGTTTCATGGCCTTTCCTCCAGATCACATGGCCTCAGGCATTCCAAAAATGGTACTACCCCATGGTTAAGTTTGCTTATTAGCCACTCTGGGCCTCCCATGCTTTTTTCCTTCTCTTATACTCTAGCTCAAAATCAAATCTTTTCCTTTGGATATACTCCTGTCAGCTTCTGGTGGAAAGCAAAATTGGTGGCCATCTCCCTTCCCAACTGCCTGCTACTCTCTGTCTTCTAGGAAATTTGCTATCTTTTTCCCTTATGCATTTGGTTGGAGGCTCTTGGTTAATTCTTGCCCAATATTGTTAAGACTCTTGTTTTCTTTTTGTCTTTTTTTGTTTGTTTGTTTTGCCTCCCTCTGGCTCATCCTGTACCAGCATACTCTCAGCTTCACCTCCCCTGTAGGTCTTGCTGGAGGGAGGGCTATTGTCTTGGCTAGCTCTGACCCAGCTCCAATCTTCTCAGACACTCACCTGGACCCTTGTTGTCTTCTCTCTGTGTCTTTATTACTCTAATCATATACCCATTAACTTGATAATTTCACCTCCAGCATCACTTAGTTCCCTGACCCAGCCCCTTTTCCCCAAACCTAAATATCAGTTACCTATGAAAGTCACAATATGCATATGCACAGAAAAAAAGGTAATCTTCATCTGGCTCTGGGAAGGTCAGAGATTTTCAATTAAAATATGTAAACCACTTAAAATTCCCTAATTCAAAGTCACTTTGGGTAAGAGGAGAATTTGCTATTTGGTGTTTTCAGTCTTTATCTTCTACCCTTGCCATTCAAAGAGCGATCTGAGGACCAGCAACAATGACATCGTCTGGGAGCTTGATAGGATCACAGACTCTCAGGCCTACTCTGGACCTACTGAATCAGATTTGCATTCCAACTAGACCATACATGTGTTCAAGTTTGTTGAGTGCTGCTCCATTCTGTCTCTCAGTCTCCAATGTGAATGAGATCCCCAGGGTTCTTGTTAAAGTGCAGATGACTAGGTTCTATACTCAGAGAGGTGACTCAAGAGGTCAGAGATGACACCCAGAAACTGGCCTTTTACCATGTACTCTTAAGGTGCTCTGATCCAGCTGAGGGCTGCACTCTGAAAAAACACTACTCCCATCTGAAAGCATCCTGAGTTTCCTGCCCAGGGTTTACACTTGGTGCAAGCAAAAAGTAGGCATTTGTTTTGTTTATCCTTTTTGTTTTCTTCTCCGAGGCTGTGAAAAGAGACCTAAAGTTGGCCATTTCAGTAATCTGGCTATTAGTTGAGTATATTAATCTTGTATATCTCAATTAATGAGCCAAACTATTGGGGCTTTCCTGAGATCACAATTAAACACCTATTTTTGTATGGATCCAATGTTCTGCTGAGTTCTCTTGTCTTCTGGAAGAGAGATAATATAAAAAAAAAAATCTGCCTATCTCCTCAACTTTCTCTGTTGAAAGCCGACTCCGAAATTGAAGTGTGTGAAGGAGTTTCTACTTCCAGATTCCTGGGTGTGGCAGACAGACTCAGAGTAACCCCAGAGAGTGTGAGACCTGCAACCTTCTTCTAAACCAACTGAACACAACAAAAGTGATGGAATGTCCCCTTTTGTAATAACAAAGCACATCATGTGATTACATTCTGTTATATAAGATCGGAAGATCCATGTGGCAAGGAACTGTGGGTGGCCTTTAGGAACTGTGACCCATAGCCAACATAAAACAGCCGCAAGGAACAGAATGCTGCCAAAACCACATGAGCAAGAAAGCAGATTCTTCATCAAATGATAGTCCAGCCCTAGTTGACACTTTAATCACAGCCACCTAAGAGCCTAAGCATAGGACTCAGCTGAGTCATGCTCAGGCTTGTGACCTGTTCAAACTGTGAGACAATAAATGTGCGTGGTTTAGCTCTATATGATTGTGGTGATTGGTTATACAACCATAGGTAACTAATATTTGTTAATGGCTACTAAGCTGGCCAGCAAGGAGACAGCTCCATCAGCTGGGTTAGCTGAAAAGGGCAACCAGTAGCAGTGAGAAGGCCAGAATTACTGTAAACTGTACTTGGTTTGTTATCTCCATAGTAGTTCTCATGAAATGAGTGAGGTTGGAGTGGTCCATATAGAGGTAACAGTTCCCTTAATTTCCTCAATGACTGCTTTTAATCCATCCTTCCACATTGCTTCAGTTTTCCCACCACTACTAGTAATCAAACATGATGTTTCCACTCGGGTTAATAGAACCAAGGTGACAGGTGATGTATGACAATATTTAATTAATAACCACAACCTGTTTAGAGACAAGGATAAAACTGCTATATAAGTGAAAAGTGGTTTTTTCTCAACTATTTTCTTCATGTGACACACATCATTTCTCTAAACCTGTCAGATGTGTTAGCATTCTTCTGAAATCTGCTGATTTGGACTTTCTTGAAAACCAAAGAAAGGAAGATACACAGGGATGTAAACACATTTTCTATTTGCCACATAAATAGAGTTTAGAGCGAAGAGGTAATCTTTCTTAACCCTGTGAAAACCCCACAGAATGCAATTTCCCCCTGGCTGGGAATGCCAGACCCTTGTGCTAGTGTATGTGTAAGAGAAAAATCTTGATCAATAATTCATTCTGAAATGCTTCCTCTTTCTTGGTACTCCCCTTGCACGTCCTTTCAAGAAAACTCCAGTCACCATGGTATGTATATTTAATTGGTTCCAAGACAAGACTTGTTCACCTTGAAAGCAAGTGACTTTCAGAAGTGAAAGTCAGAGGATGGGGGACGAAATGGAGTCTGTCTTTAGCTCTGTCTACATTTTCCTGAATGAAAGGGTCGATGTTGCATGCAGTCCCCCTCTGGTAAGGCTGTGGGGCTGTGACCTGGCTTGACAAAAAATAAACTTAGAGTCTTCTTTTCAAGTTGAAAAGGTTAAATGGTGCATAATGCCTGACAAGAGGCAGAAACATATTTGTTCCTCTCTAATTTTTTTCTGCAGTTGCGGAAGAAGACGGTCTGATTGGGTCTTAATCTCCTCCCCACAACTCCCTAGAATGTTCTACAATGAAGACTGGAAACAACTTAAAATTCAAGCTTTCCATAAATAGTTTTATAGCTCCCATAGTTACCTTAGAACTTCAGGGTGGCATTTTACATTATGCGTTACAGTTTAATGACACAAAGAGGGAAATTAACTGGTAGATTTTGGGAAGGAGAAGTTGGAAAGAGTGAGCAACTGACATAGCCATTCTCACCTGCCTGAGAAATGTTTTCCAGTTGCAAATATGACCCACTTCCAGCCTCAACTCTGACTGTTTCCCATCCCAGGAGCAAAGCAAGTCCTTGCTCTGACAGCATCCACAACTGCAAATGCACTCAAAGCCCTCATTCCTCACATTCAAACTCAGAATTTCAATTGCAACACAGCAAACATAAGGGTGGTAAAAAAGCAGCCACCCTTCACAGGCCTCAGGCAAATTTCTGCCCATATCACTGTGGGAGTCCTTCAAGGTCACATCCAGAGCCCCGGGCGCAACAAGGTTTTGTGAGATTGTGTGTGAGTTGAGAGAGAAGGAGAAAAGGGGAGAAATTCTCACAGTATTAGAATGTCCTATGCAAATTGGGGTCTGTCAATATAGTAGTTCATTTTTCCCCCCGCAAAATGACCCACTTCAAATAAGAAGGAATAACAAGATATTAATGAATATTCCTTTCCATTCCTCAGATGAGAATACTGAGTCTCATTTCCCTACTGTTATATTTTTCCCTCTATAACTTAAGAATTTGCTATTTTCTCCTGTGTACCAGGAGAAATTTTTCAAGTTTTCTCAAAGAGTAATCAACAAACAGGTAGTTCTTGAGCATGGATTGCTTATTATAAATTGTCTGAGTTGTTTCATAAAAGAGCAACATATAGTTTGGTACGCTCAGTTTTTACTCTGAAGGATCTGGGAGTGTTGGGGTAATCAGATTAAACAAGGTAAATGAGGACGGTATCAGACAGAATGGGAAGATGCTCTATTTTCTCACTCTAGTTATTTTTGAGGTTCAGGAAGAAAAGAGTAAGACAGATGGCAGTTTGTGGGTTATTCCCAGAACCACTTCTTATAGTCAAGTGACAGACTTAGTGGGGTCATTCTTTTTTTAAATTCTTTCTCCACATTTTGTCATTGCCACTTTTGTTCTCTGCTTCCAAACACCTTTTGACCCTTAGTTGCCAGCAAGTTTAGGCAAGTCACTTCCACACTACCTGAACAGTTTTCCTTCCTTCCTTCCTTCCTTCCTTCCTTCCTTCCTTCCTTCCTTCCTTCCTTCCTTCCTTCCTCTCTCTCTCTCACTCTCACTCTCTCTACTGGTATATGATTCTATAATACATCACCTGTATGTTGTATTATATGTTCAGCACCCCAAGTCAAGTCTCCTTCCATCACCATTTATCCCCCCTATACACTCTTCTACCTGCCGCCATCTCCCTTTCCCTCTCTCTGGTAATAACCATGTGTGGTGGTGTCTGTGTGGGCAGTTTTTCTTATCTGTAAAAAGGAAGGGATTAACTGATCTTCCAACTCCAACAGACTGCAAGTCTCAAAAAAGCAGAATCAGGTCAAGAGAAAGGTGAACAACCAGAATAATGCTAGAAAGTGCAGTTTTAAAACAGAATGACTCCCCTGCCCCTCTTCATGCCCCCCTCCCTTCTGCTCTCTTCCTCCCTCCTCTTCCTGTCTGGGTAGTAAGTATTTAAGGCTTGGTTGAGCTTTGTAAGGTGAGGAGAGGTGTGGCTGAATCTAGGGTTATAAAGAACTGAAGATAAGAGTCACAAAGTCTCCATCTGAATTTGTCACTAATGAGCTATGTGACCCTGGGCAAGTCATTTATGACTCACTCTGGACTTTGTTCCTTACAGAATGTAGATGTCCCTGCGAGCTCCAGCTTTCAGAGGTTTTTCAGCCTTACCCTTTCACTCAGAATCAGCAGGAGCCCACTTTCCACCTAACTTAAAAGTCAAGCCTTCTTCCAGGTTCCCCTCTCCATTTTTGGAGAGAGGATTATTGGAGGAATATTTACGTATTCCACAAATCCATCCTGGTTGACCTTCATCATCTCTGAAACTATTTTGCTCTGGATCTCTGCTGTGTTGATCCTTCTTACTGTGTTGTAACTGTTTCCCTGGACCACTCGCTCGCTCTCAGGCTGACATGTTGAACACAACTGAGGTTTGAAGGTAACAGAAGGAAATTATAGCTTAGAATAGAAAATTTAAAACCGGATGCTAAGCAACTTATCTATCATTGTTTACAGCACAGGTCTCCCCCCACCCCCATCATATTACCAGGGCCAGTTATCTGCCTCCCACATGAGTGTCTTTGTCCATATTCTACACTGAGGTCCAGGCCTCTCAAACTTCTCTGCAGTTTCAAGGGGAAACAAACAAGAAATCTATTTCACTTTCATAACCTCACACCTGCCCCTACAAATTACTATTATAGTAATTTCCAGAAGTACAAATATACCCACAATGAAGGCAGAGCTTGACATTATTTTGTAGAATAGATTAAGTTTTTCTGTCTCAAGAATCTCCCTTGGCTTTTTCTCTCCATAATCAAAAGTTTTTTTAAATATATTTTATTGATTATGCTATTATAGTTGTCCCATTTCTCCCCCATCATTCCCCTCCACCCTTCACACCCACTCCCACCCATATTCCCCCCTTTAGTTCATGTCCATGTATCACAAGTTCTTTAGCTTCTACATTTTCCAAACTATTCTTGCCCTCCCCTGTCTATTTTCTATCTACCGTCTATGCTACTTATTCTCTGTACCTTTTCCCCCTCTCCTCCTCCCACTTCCCTGTTGCTAACCCTCCGTGTGATTTCCATTTCTGTGGTTCTGTTCCTATTCTAGATGTTTGCTTAGTTTGCTTTTGTTTTAGGTGTGGTTGTTAATAACTGTGAGTTTGCTGTCTTTTTACGGTCATATTTTTTATCTTCTTTTTCTTAGGTAAGTCCCTTTAATGTTTTATGTAATAAGGGCTTGGTGATGATGAACTCCTTTAACTTGACCTTATCTGAGAAGCACTTTATCTGCCCTTCCATTCTTAATGAAAGCTTTGCTGGATAGAGCAATCTTGGATGTAGGTCCTTGCCTTTCAAGACTTCAAATACTTCTTTCCAGCCCCTTCTTGCCTGGAAGGTCTCTTTTTGAGAAATCAGCTGACAGTCTGATGGGAACTCCTTTATAGGTGACTGTCCCTTTACCCCTTGCTGCTTCTAGAATTCTCTCCTTCATTTGAATCTTGGCTAATGGAATTACAATGTGCCTTGGTGTGTTCCTCCTTGGGTCCAACTTCTTTGGGACTCTCTGAGCTTCCTGGACTTCCTGGAAGTCTATTTCCTTTGCCAGGTTGGGGAAGTTCTCCTTTATTATTTGTTCAAATAAGTTTTCCACTTGTTGCTCTTCTTCTTCCCCTTCTGGTACCCCTATAATTCGGATGTTGGAATGTTTAAAGATGTCCTGGAGGTTCCTACGCGTCTCCTCATTTTTTTGAATTCTTGTTTCTTCCTTCTTTTCTGTTTGGTTGTTTCCTTCTTCCTTCTGGTCCACTCTATTGATTTGAGTCCCAGTTTTCTTCCCATCACTACTGGTTCCCTGTGCGTTTTCCTTCATTTCACTTAGTGTAGCCTTCATTTGTTCATCTAATTTGTGAGCAAAATCAACCAATTCTGTGAGCATCCTGATCACCAGGGCTTTGAACTTTGCATCTGATAGGTTGGCTATCTCTTCATCGCTTAGAGGAATTGGCTCTGGGGCTTTGATCTGTTCTCCCATTTGAGCCACTTTTTTTTTGGGTGGGGGGGGTCTGGTCGCAGCTGTTACGTATTGAGGGATGGAGCCTTAGGTGTTCCTCAGAGCGGGGCAGACCAGTTGCTGGGTAGTGATGCTGTATGTGGGGGCAGGGTCTGAGAGGGAACAGTGGTACTTGCTCTGCTCTCTCTCAGCTTTCAGTTCCTTCTGCTGCTTCCCATTTGTCTGGATTATCTGCGTGCGAATGTGGGACCACCTGATCAGGCAGCCGCCTTGTGTGGCCTTACTGGGTCTGCACCATTGCCACCCCATGCTTGGGCTCTGTGAGCTGCCACCTGCAGGCCTGGGATCTGCCAGCTGCTGCTCCATGTGCACCTGGGTTGCCAACCTCCACTTTTTCCTGCTGGGACTCTGCCCCTCTTACCTATCTGGATGAATGGTTGTTGGACTTCCATACAGTTAACTTTTCTATCAGTTCTGATTGTTTTCTTATTTCTAAATCTTTGTTGTCCTTAATTTGGGTTGTGGGAGGAAGCACAGTATGTCCACCTACACCTCTATCTTGGCCAGAAGTCCATAACCAAAAATTTAATCAAGTGTCTGCTTCCCATCAACAAAGAGCTCTTGGCCCCCAAATATGAATATGCACATGTCTAATTTTTATTTAATGTGAATCATTTCTTACAGTGTTGAAATATTAATTCTTCCCCTTCTGGCCATCAATGATTCAGAAATATTGGGGTCCTTTCACAGAACACCCCTTCAGTTCATGGCTATGCATCATTCTCAAATGATCTTTGCAGCTCTAACAGCTTATAAACTCTTGGGTTCTGTGAAGTTCACTACTTGAAAGAATGTCTCCTTTTGTCTATTTTTGGTGAGGTTCTTTTCCTAGGGTGTCTAGGGAAGTATAGCATATGCCTGAGTCGCTACTGACTAATGTGCTCAAGGTCAGCCTGAATGATATGCACATGTCCAGGGTGCCACTGGTGACCATCCATTCACGGTCATGGTGGTGGAGTGGTCACATAGAGGCCTTGGGTGTTCTCTTCCCCATCACTTGCCTGCTCTCATTTTCTTTACACTTTTACCTATTCTGGGAGCAGTCAATTTTAGCCTTTATTTGCAGCCCCAGCGGGGAGCCCATTTCCATTGAAGAGAAGACTCCTTTAATAAATCTAGCTCATTTGTGCATGAGTAGTGCAGCCATTGATTAGAGAGGGCTGATTGGAGCTGTAACTTTCCTTAGGAAGAAAATTAAGAAAACAGATTAAAGGCAAATGATGGGCAGCTTTGCTTTCTTGTCTCCTTGTATTCTGTCTCACCTACGCTGACACAAGTTTAGAAATATTCTGCAAGATGAATTAACTCCTTTAGGTCACTGTGTGCTATCCTATATGGCAGAGGATCACAGAATCTTAAAGCTGAAATGGACCTTGATGGCCATTTGCTGCAGTCCTTTATTTTACAGATAAGAAAATATAGTCAGAAAGGGAAAATGACATGACTGAGGTCATGCGGGTCTTCTGTGTGTTCTTCCTCTAGGCTATAACAATTCACCGTCCATGATGCAGAAAAATCTAAAGTAAAATCAGACTGGGTCTAAGGGAAAAATAGAAAAATGGCAGCTCTTTGGCATGGCACAGTGGCCTCTCTCATATAGGCTATAGCACTGGAGAAAAGGAGGTGATAGGGTTTTGGTAAGAGGGGTGTTGTCAAATTGTGGGGGACACTCCAACCTGGTTCCACCCTCACTTTCTTTCTGGAACTTTCCCCTTTGATACTTTATTTTGCCATATTCATGGTCTTCCTTCACTGATGCACTTGTTTATTCTTTCTTTTGGAACTCATTATGGAAGCACCTTTTACTTTTCAAAGCATTTTGTAGGCACTTGGGAGGCTCAAGAAGCTTCTAGAGTTGCTCTGTGCTGTCATTGTTTATATCAGATCTAACTATAAAGTAATAAGATAAGTAAAAAGTAAATGCTTGATGTCTAGTGACGTTTGATTGTAAACATTTGGACTTGGTATTCCCTGAGCCTAACAGGGTTTGGCTCTTTTTGCTACTCAAGGAACGTTTGTTGACTGACTTATTGAATAAATGGGTGAAATGTGTAGACATGAAATTGGCCATTTACAGTTGTTTCCTTGGGAACTCTACAATGATATTGTTTCTGCTCCAATTAAAATGGACTTTTAAGTTGCATTACAGGAACTGCTTTTAAATTTTTTTTTTTAAGATTTTATTTTTTATTTTATTTATTTATTTATCTTTAGAGGGGAAGGGAAAGAGAGAGGGAGAGAAACATCAATGTGCGGTTGCCTCTTGTATGTCCCCTGCCGGGAACTGGCCTGGCAACCCAGGCATGTGCCCTGACTGGGAATCAAACCGCGATCCTTTGGTTCGCAGGCCCGCGCTTAATCCACTGAGCTACACCAGCCAGGGCTGCTTTTAAATTTAATTAACTTATCACCCCACATCTCTTACTAAAAAAAAAAAAAAAGCAAGAACAAACAAAAAACTTTAAAAACTTGACATTTAGATTTTATGGCCCAGGGAACAAACACTTTTACATATGTTATCTCTTGATATTAATAAAAATTCTATGACAAATTTTTTATTCCTATTTCACAGATGAGGAAACAAATCTGAGAACAGTTATGGACTCACCTAAAGTCACAGGACCTGTAAGTATCTGAGCAGAGAATCAACCAAGATCTTCTGACACAGAATCTTGAGCCCTTTTTATTATATCACCCTGTTCCTCATACCCCAAACTTGTGTCCCAGGCTTGTTTGCCAACTTTATCCTCCAGAGCTATGAAAGACATTCAGCTGTTATCAAAGATCAAATCATTCCACACTCAGAAAATGAAGATTTGCTACTGTCAAAGTTACACTGGCATTACGGAAGCCTCTCATAGTCCCTGGGATGAGTTAGTTCTAAAAAAAAATGCTAATTAAATAGTGACAGCTGTATTGTTAAATAAATGTAACTTCCCAAACATGTGTATTGTTTTTCTTGGTTATGAATATGTAAGAGGTTGTGTATGAGGGTCTGTGTATGTGTGTCTTCTCTTTGATTAGTTTGTGGCCTCTCAGACACAGAGGGTAAGAACCTTGACAATGCACCATATTTCAGGTCTTCATCTTCTATTAATTCATTTAATCTCACATCACTGTAACTAAGTTAACTGAGACTCAGGGAGTCTATAAGGGAGGCCAACCTTCCCACTGACTCTCGATCTTTGGTTCTTTCCTCTGTGATGTACCTCGTGAATAAAAATTCAGTCTCTATTTCCGCTGGAGGGTCTGTGGAAAAGAGAAGAAAAGAGGAAAAGTTAAGTGCATCTTCTTGCTTGCATTGGATATGTGCGGTGTCCCCAGTTTGGCCAGGATGCCTGAAGTCTATTTGCCTTCTGTTAATTATGCAAGGGCTGGCACAGAGCCTGTGTGTATGTGTGGGAGAGGAGTGAGAGGGAACAAGTTACCCTGATTCTGTTTATATTGGATAAAAGCTTCAAAGCTTGAGAGTAATCTGTATCTCAGCTCTATTTACTTTGCAAATAGAATAAAAGCCTTACTGCTTGTACATAGGAAAGATGGGAACTGCGTGTGGGGAGAGTATAGGGAAGTAGAGGGTGGAGAAGGATTTTGGTGTGGTATAGGCAAAAAAGTGTTGGTCCATGCGCCTTGAATTTCAGCTTTGCTTTTCTTACCATGTATGTGTGACCTTGTGCAAACCACTTTCCCTCTCTGGGCTACAGGTTCACTGTCTGTAAAATTCTGGACTAGGACCAGGGTTCCCATATTGGCAGCCAGCTGGTAGAATTTGGCCTAAGGACATTTTTAAGCATTTCTAAAAACAAAACAAAACACAAACCCCAAAACCCCAAAACAATGTTGGGTTGCTCTCACACTCCACAATTCACAGGCTTCCTTGTACCTTGCTGTATTTATACTTAGATGCTATTTTGCCCATGGAATTCAGGAATTTGAGAGATAGAGACAATTGGGCTAGTTACTTTAGAAGGATCCTAACCTTATTTGATTTTATTGTATAGTAAGCTTGTTTATAGTAGAATTTTGGTGACCATAAATATCAGAATTACTAGTGTCTTGCCAAGTGTCAGGGCCCCAGAACCAGTCTCCCTGAGTTGGAGTCTGTGTTCTGCCACTTATTTGCACATTATGCATCTGCCCTGTTGCCTCAATTTGTTCATCTGCATAATGGACATACTCCTGTGAGGATTAAGTGAATCAACTTCTCTAAAGAGCTCAGAATACTGCCAGGCACATGCATCTTAAAGGGTCAGAGTAGTTAGCTATGATCATTATTAGGCTTTTTAAATGAAATATTTATACAACCTTGTCTTCAGCAGCAAATAATCTTGAAATGTTTGACTAAAATTTGCAGGATAAGACTGAGTGTTTGATATTATAAAATGTGGATATATTGAAACCCAAGGGCCAGAGACCATTTCTGAGGCTCTCTAAACTAGTCATGTATTATAAATAAGTATGAAACCAATTTTTCCATAATTCTTTTTATCTACAAACTTTCATTTGCTGATGTCTCATTCAGTCACTGAGGTGCGGGAAAAGGCTGGGTACCTGGAGCCCTCCTAGGCCTGCCAGCTGACTTGATGAGTCCCCATTCCTTACTTCCAGGAGAAGCTGGCCCTTCCACTCCTTCTGGGCTATGGCTTTGTGGCTGGCCTGGCCTGATGGAAGTGGCTCTGAGAATGCTGGTGTTGCTCTCATTGAAGTAGCAGGTGGGGGCCGAACACTCAAAGAGAAAACTCATCAGCAACAGCAAGCAGCCCCTATCTATTTTTTATATGGCATAAAATAAAAGTAGATAAGATTAGAAAATAAAAGTGAAAATGAGGTGCATGAGCTCTCTCTGCATGTCATTGCATCTCTCTCACGGCTTCAATAATAAGCTTGTTTATTTGAGTAGCTTGCCCGTCACACTCATCACTTCTAGACTTCAGACTCCTACTGGACATACTTATAACCCTGGTACTATGGCAGGACACAAGTAATACCTGCAGGAGTAGATGCTGAACAACCATTCCAGGCATACTTGCTGTGGTCTGAGCATTGTAAAGGCCAGTGCCAAGGGAACAGCAGCCTTTTTTGAAGACATGAAAGGAGCACGGGGGTGGGTGTATGAGTAGCATTAGTAGAAATTCTTCCTCTGACGCCCCTGGTCCTTAAGCAGAGGGAGCTGACAGAAAGACTCCTGGGCACAATGATCGGCAAGCAATTAACCTTACAGAGAAGAACCACAGTTCCCAAGAAAAGAGAGAGAAAGGGGAAGGAAGAAAGGGTGGTGAGAACTCCCAGGGAGCTGACTGCAGCTTTCAGGAGAAATGACCTGCCGCTGGCCCAGCTACCGCCTCTGCATTGTGCTCCTCTCTCAGCAAAAGCCACAGGCTGCTTGACTGCTGCTCTGATTCTGGAATTAGGAGCTCTATAAAGTGTAGGCACAATGGCTGGCTCTACAGGCTCTATGTCTCCTGGGTTTTCCAAGATTGTGAAACCGTGTTCCCCCTCCCTAACTGCTGAAAATCTTGTGCTTTGCAATCTATAGGTGATCAACAATGTGTGTGCATGTGTATGAGGAGTCTCCAAGCTCTCTGCCTTTTGTTTCCACATAGAGGGACTTCTGTTTCCCACCGGGGCACCATTGACGTTTAGGGTGGAATGTTCTTTGTCATAAGGCACTGTTCTTCATGTTATAGAATGTTTAGCATCCCTTGTTCCTGACACTAAATGCTGGTTATATCCCCCATGGATTTAAATGCTCCCCCCACAACCCTGGGAAATCTAGTAATGATTGAAAAGATTCAAGAACAGTTTCCCCATCACTCCTTCTCTCAAGCAGTGGTTTCTTTCATTAATAAACTTGGGTGAAGAAACTTTGCTCAGCGCCTTTCCTTCTCATATTCAGACCTACTTGCCTGTAGAGACAGCACATTCTTCTCTGCTCCCCACTGAGCAGGAAACTTTATGAAGCCTGAGGCTGGACCCATGACCTCTTCCTGGGTCAGGGATAGTTCAGGGCTGATGTGTTAGCAGAATTTTTGAGGGAAGGTCTTATTTTCTGTGCAGCTTGTCAAAGATGCCGGTGATATTTTGATCTTCATCTATCTGTTTTAAAATCTTCTTTCTTCTAAACTTGAGCGTGGTAGCAAGGAGTGCTAATTCCTGAGCCCCTTGAACCTCAGCACATACACATCTGATGTTGGCCAGCATTCCCTTGCCCAGTTTTCTGCCTGAGTCTGCTTTTCATCATCAGTTTGTAGGAGAATGGTTTGGGGTAGGGAGTGGTAGTAGGGAAACTGCTAATGGAAAGAAGCAGCTCATGACCCCTGCCCCAGCTGCCACTGAGGAGGGAGGAGTTCGAAGAGATGTCAGGACAGTTTAGTGTTGGGTACAAATGATTTAGGCGGGGCTTGGACTCTATTCACACAGACAGAACTTCACTTCTCCCTGTGGACTCTCCCTGACTCAGGAGCAGGAGGAGTAGCTGTGGTTTACTCAGGTTCAAAACCCCTTTCCTATCTCTGATGGTGAATGTAAGGGCAGACTGTTTGTCCTTCAGAGAACACAGACCTGACGGAATTGAAAGGGAGCCAGCCTCCTCCGGAGTCCTCAGTGGAGAGGTTTGGGTGTCGCCCAGACTAGGGTCCCAGCATAGCCTCGTCCAGTAGGGTCAGCAGAACCTGACACAGGTGTTGTTCCCGAGAAGCAGATGCTGAGATAAAGATCCTGTTCATATGATTTCTTTCAGCTTTCCTGAGATATAATTGACATATAACATTATGTATCTTGAAGATACACATACATTGATTAGATGCATTTATGTATTGCAATATAATCACCACTGTAATGTTAGCTAACACCTCCATCTTGTCATATAATTACTATTTCTTTTTGTTGTGAGAACATTTAACATTTACTCTTTTAGCAACTTTCAAATACATAGAATAGTATTGTTATCCATAATCACAAAGCTGTACATTAGATCTCTAGAACTTACTCATCTTTTAATTGGAGGTTTGTGTCCTCCAACCTCCCCTTTTTCCCCTCCCCCCAGGCCATGGTAACCACCATTCTAATCTCTGGTTTTATGAGTTCAGTTTGTTTGTTTGTTTGTTTGTTTGTTTGTTTATTTATAATCCTCACCCAAGGAAATATTTACTGACTCTAGAGAGAGAAGGAGAGAGAGAGAGAGAGAGAGAGAGAGAGAGAGAGAGAGAGAGAGAGAGAGAGAAGCATTGATGTGAGAGAGGAAAATCTATCAGCCACTTCCTGCATGTAACCCCGAACAGGATCAAACCCAAAACCTAGGCATATGCCCTGACTGGGGACCAAACTCACAACCTTCTTGGTACACGGAATGACACTCCAATTAACTGAGCCCCCTGGCCAGGGCATGAGTTCAGCTTTTTTAGATTCTGTAGAAAACATACAGCTTTTTTACACTGGTGAAAACACAATATTTGTCTTTCTCTGTCTAGCTTGTTTCACTTAGCATAATGCCCCTAAGGTCCATCCACATTGTCACAAATGGCAGGATGTCCTTCCTTCTCATGGATGAATAATATTCCATTATATATACAAATACACACATTTTTGGAGGTGTGCTCTTGGGGAAATAGGAGTGAGGAAAGTAGAATGGAGCAGGGGGAAAGCAAAACAATACTATGTTCTTGTCTGAACAATTGTTTCAGTTCTAATCCCTCATGGAAACTTTGAAACACAAATTATGTACAAAGCATGACCCACTGTGGTCAAGGTCTGGGTTGTGTACCTCTGGAGGTGGTGGGGTAGAAGGAAGTCTCAGAGTTAGCAATGTTCCTGCCTAACCAAAGGCCATTTTACAGAGATGGGAGCTGTGAGCTGCTATCTGGCCATCTCACGGCAGCCAGGGATGGCTGCACCGAGAGGTAAAAGATCTGGGCAAACACGAATACTGCTGTGGGAGTTGAGGCAGTATTAACAGCGATGGCTCAGACCAGAGTATGTCTTTTTACATCAGGCAGTCCCAGGAAGAGGGCCAACGCTTGTTTTTGGTGGAGCTATAAACTGGTATAGTTATGGCTCTTATCAAGAGAAGCCAGGCATTTATGTGGGCCACATATGCACACATAACCCATCAATGTTTTCAAACTGCATCTCTAAAAACCTCTCTCACACTTGTCATTAAACATGGCACTTGCACCTAAACTCATATCATGGGACTCATAAGTCAATTTGATTATTTTGTTTATAACATAAAACCTACAGGCTTCACCCAAGTCAGGGAGGGTCTGGTGACTCCCAGGAAGAAGAAGTCTTAAAAGCTAGCATTTTCTTGAAGTATGACCCCACAAGGTAGATCTTTCCTAGAATCCTCACTAATATGAGCAGACCCCTCTTTTGTGTTTGCCTGACTAGTGTAGATACCTAGCCCAAGTGGTGCAAGAAACCTAGGAAATTATGCCTACTGTACTAGATTCATGATATTTCACAGATATTCTGTGTATGTAACCTAATCAGATTCAGAGAGTACCCCAGGTGCTCTGTGACCAATGACATCTATAAGGATACCATTCCAGTTATATCTTTGTCTAATTCTCTTTTATTTGTTTTTAGAGATAGGTTTATGGTGATGGTATTTTCAGGACCAGGCTCAATAAAAATTGACAGCTCACTATTCCTTCTTTCAAACAATGTGTTCACTGCCTCAGCCCCCTTCTCTCTGTTAGTGTCCTTGGGGTCTCAGAGCTCTTCTGCTGTTGCCATCCCACCCCCACTTCCCGCAGCTGTGTGGCCCCCTCATCTGTTAGCTGCCTTATACAAAGGTACCACTTACCCTATCAAGGCTGGTTTGTCTTTTTTTCCCATTCCCTTAGGGTCCTGCTCTCTGCTAATGTGATGATATGTGACAGTGTAGTTGCATTTGAACAAGACAAGCTCCCAAATAAAATGCTCCCTTAGCCCCATGCTCAGGACTCTTACCTTGGTTAATGTTCTGTGAAAGTGGCTGTGGAAGAGAGATATGCAAATGCAGCTGCTTTGCAAATGTAAATAGAATGAACATACACATAAACATAAAATTTTCACTGGGCCAACCATTGCTCAAGAAAGGAAAGGGGGAAACAAAATGATTTCTTGTGAAGTTGGGAGATGACACTGGAACCTAGTGTTTGGATGGTGAAGTTGGATGGGGAAACCTGTGTAAGAAGAGGGAGAAACAATGTGAGAAGGCTTACTAGATGAACAAAAAGATTTGGGTACATGGATATAACATGTATAAAGGAAAAAGTATGATCTTGAATTGAAGCTGTGTGATCTTGGGTAAGTTATTTAACTTCTCTGAGGTTCAGTGTTCTCTTGTATATTAACAAGATACTAATAAGCACTTACTGGGCTATTAGGCAATTGGATGAGATGACATATGTGAAACATATGGAAGAGTGGCTGACACATAAAAGGGACTAAATACATGCTATTTTTTCTCCCTATCCACCCCTTCTCATTAACTTCAAGAGTCGTAATGATCCTGGTTAAAAAAAAGTTATATTAATATAAAAAAGGAATGCTATATATGGGAACAGGAGAGAAAAGATTGTCAATTCCTAGTACCAGATCATTTAAGAAAAAAAAACCTTCTGCCTGAATTTGGGGTTATTTTTGGAAATTACCATTAAGGTGTTGCTCCTTAAGGATGGATTAGTTGGGAAGCAAAGTGGAACTAAGGTCACATGAGAGTTAACTGGCAAAGCTGGTGCCTGAAACTAAGAAAGACAGTGAACTCCAGAGATTAGTCAACTGAGTGTTGGAATTACACAAAGTTTATTTCAAATATCTTGTCAGCAATTAACTTCCATATGACCTCAGAAAAAGGCCTAGTTGAGGTCTCAGTTTGTTCATCTGCAAAATGGGGGCAATTAAAGTCTTTTTTTTTTGCAGGAATGTTGTGAAAGATAAATCAGACATAAACGTCATATTCATTGTGCATTGCCTGACATATTCCACAATATATTAGCTATGGTCACTATCATTTGCAGTATACTTGTACATGGATGAAACATATATAACTTTATCCTCTGCTGCATCATCAGGCTATAGAATGATCACCATTTCAATATCCTGGGCCACAGTTTGTTCTAGAAATGAGAGTCTGGAGTGGGAAAGGGAAGGAATCAGAAAATAGGGTAGTAGATAAGTAGATAAGTAATTAATTCCTCATTGGGCAGCCAAAGTCTATCTATCATCTCTTTAGGCATTGAGTCAACATATATCGTTGCATACATATTATGCATGAGGTGCTGTAGATGAAGCAAAGAATAACAGAGGTGTGATCCTGAGGAAAAAAACAAAATTCTGTCTTATTTTAAATTACATCTTATTGATTATGCTATTACCATTGTCCTGATATTTTTCCTCTTTGCCCCCCTCCACCCAGCAACCCCTACTCCCTCAGGCAATCCTCCCACAATCCTTCATATCCATGGGTCATGTGTATAAGTTCTTTGGCTACTCCATTTCTTATACTATACTTTACATCCCCATGGCTATTCTGTCACAACCTATTTGTACTTCTTAATCCCCTCATCTCTGCACTCATTCTCTTCTACTCTCCTCCCATCTGGCAACCATCAAAACATTCTCGGTATCCATGATTCTGTTTCTGTTCTTTTTGTTTGCCTAGTTTGTTTTTTAGATCCAATTGTTGATAGATATGTACTTTTTGCCATTTTATTGTTCATAGTTTTGATCTTTTTCTTAAATAAGTCCCTTTTACAGTTCATATAATAATCATTTGGTGATGATGAACTCCTTTAGTTTTTTCTTGTCTGGGAAGCTCTTTATCTGCTCTTCAATTCTAAATGATATCTTTGCTGGGAAGAGCAGTCTCGACTGTAGGTTCCTGCTCTTCATGACTTTGAATATTTCTTGCTAATCCCTTCTAGCTTGCAAGGTTTCTTTTGAGAAGTCAGCTGACAGTCTTATTGGAACTCCTCTGTAGGTAACTAACTTCTTTTCTCTTGCTACTTTTAAAATTTGCTCTTTACTTCTGGCCAAGATGGAGGCATATGTAGATACACTTTGTCTCCTCACACAACCAAAAGAAGGACAACAACAAATTTAAAAACAAAAAATAATCAGAACTTTCAGAAAATTGAACTGTATGGAAGTCCAACAACCAAGGAATTAAAGAAGAAACATTCACCCAGATCAGTAGGAGGGGCAGAGATAGACAGCTGGGGCAGAGATAGGTAGTCAGGGTGGAGAGGACTCACAGCAAGGCAGCAGTTGACGAACCAGGTAGTTCCACATTTGCATGCAGATAAACTAGGAGGAAGAACTGGGAAGCGAGATAGACCACACAACCAGGATTCCAGTGTGGGAAAATAAAGCCTCAGAACCTCTGACTGAAAAAACTTGTGGGAGTTGAGGCATTGGTAGAAATTCCCAGCCTGATAGGAGAGTTCGTTGGAGAGACCCACAGGATCCTAGAACATACACAAAACCACCCACCTGGGAATCAGCACCAGAAAGGCCCAATTTGCTTGTGGGTAGTGGGGAAGTGACTGAAAACCAGCTGAGAGCTGAGCAAGTGGCACTGATCCTTCTTGGACCTTCTCCCCACATACAGTGCCACATTGCAGCAAAGTGGGTTGCCCCACCCTCGCAAATAGCTAAGGCTCTGTCCTTTACCACATAACAGGTACACCAAGACAAAAAAATATATATGGCCCAAATGAAAGCACAGATCAAAACTCCAGAAAGAATACAACTAAGCAACGAAGAGATAGCCAACCTATCAGATGCAGAGTTCAAAGCACTGGTAATCAAGATGCTCTCAGAAATGGTTCAGTATGGTCACAAAATAGAGAGCAGTATAAAAAGTGAAATAAAGGAAAATGTACAGGGAACCAACAGTGAAGGGAAGGAAACCGGGACTCAAATCAACAGTTTGGAGGAGGAAGGAGGAATCAACAGAAGGAGGAATCACAGAAGGAGAAAATAAACATTCAACCAGAATAGAATGAGGAAACAAGGATTCAAAAAAATAAGGAGAGGCTTAGGAACCACTGGGACAACTTTAAATGTTTTAACATCTGAATCATAGGGGTGCCAGAGGGAGAAGAGGAAGAGGAAGAAATTGAAAACGTATTTGAAAACATATTGAACTTCCTTAATCTGGCAAAGGAAATAGACTTCCAGGAAGTCCAGGAAGCTCAGAGTCCCAAAGAACTTGGACCCAGGGAAGGACACACCTTCATAGGAGTACACCTCATAATCACATTATGAGGTGAGGCTTAAGGAAGGCACCTCATAATCACATTACCCAAGATTAAAGATAAGGAGAGAATCTTAAAAGCAGCAAGAGAAAAAGAGACAGTTATCTACAAACGAGTTCTCGTTAGACTATCAGCCAATTTCTCAAAAGAAACAATGCAGGCAAGAAGGGGCTGGAAAGAAGTATTTCCAGTCATGAAAGTCAAGGACCTACATCCAAGATTACTCTATCCAGCTAAGCTATCATTTAGAATGGAAGGGCAGATAAAGTGCTTCCCAGATAAGATCAAGTTTAAGGAGTTCATCATCACCAAACCCTTATTATATGAAATGTTAAAGGAACTTATCTAAGAAAAAGAAGGTGAATAGTGAAATGACAATAAACTCACAACTATCAACAACTGAACCTAAAAAACAACAACAACAACAACAACAAAAAACAACCAAAACCAAAAATGAACTAAGCAAACAGCTAGAACATGAACAGATTCACAGAAATAGAGATCACATGGAGGGTTATCAGTGGGGATGTGGGGGGAGAGAATGGGGGAAAAGGTACCGGGAATAAGAAGAATAAATGATAGGTACAAAATAGACAGAGAGAAGTTAAGAATAGTATGGGAAATGAAGAAGACAAAGAACTTACATGTATGACCTGGGACTTCTGGCCAAGATGGAGGCGTAGGTGGACACACTGTGTCTCCTCTCACAACCAAAATTAAGGACAACAAATATTTAGAAACAAGAAAACAACCAGAACTGATAGAAAATTGAACTGTACAGAAGTCCAACAACCATTCATCCAGACCAGTAAGAGGGGTGGAGTTGCAGCACGAAAAAGTGGAGGTGCAGACCTGGCACCCAGGCAGCAGCAGCTGGCAGTTCCCAGGCATGCAGGTGGCGGCTAGCAGACCCCAGGTGCACAGGCGGTGGCTAGCGGACCCTGGGCACAGGGTAGCAATGGTGCAGACCCAGCGAGGCTGTGCAAGGTGGCTGGCTGACGAGGTGGTCCCACATTCTCACACAGATAATCCAGGCTAAGGGGAAGCAGGGGAAGGAACTGGAATCCAAGAGAGAGTGGAGCAAGTGCCATTGTTCCCTCTCAGACCCCGCCCCCACATACAGTGTCACAACTCAGTGACTGGGCTGCCCCGCACTGGGGAACACCTAAGGCTCCACCCTTCACTACATAACAGCTGTGACCAGACCAAAAAAAAAAAATATATACCAAAAATGGCTTAAACCCGAGAACAAATCAAAGTTTCACAGCCAATTCCTCTAAGTGACGAAGAGATAGCCAACCTATCAGATGCACAGTTCAAAGCCCTGATGATCAGGATACTCACAGAATTGGTTGATTTTGCTCACAAATTAGATGAAAAAATGCAGGCTATATTATGTGAAATGAAGGAAAAAGCATGAGGAACCAATAGAGATGGGAGGAAAACTGGGACTCAAATCAATGGAGTGGACCAGAAGGAAGAAATAAACAACCAAACAGAAAACAAGGAAAAAACAAGAATTCAAAAAAATGAGTAGAGGCTTTGGAACCTCCAGGACATCTTTAAACATCCCAACATCCGAATTATAGGGGTACCAGAAGGGGAAGAAGAAGAGCAATAAGTGGAAAACTTATTTGAAGAAATAATAAAGGAGAACTTCCCCAATCTGGCAAAGGAAATAGACTACCAGGAAGTCCAGGAAGCTCAGAGAGTCCCAAAGAAGATGGGCCCAAGGAGGAACACACCAAGGCACATCGTAATTCCATTAGCCAAGATTCAAATGAAGGAGAGAATTCTAGAAGCAGCAAGGGATAAGGGACAGTCACCTACAAAGGAGTTCCCATCAGACTGTCAGCTGATTTCTCAAAAGAGACCTTCCAGCCAAGATGGGGCTGGAAAGAAGTATTTGAAGTCTTCAAAGGCAAGGATCTACATCCAAGATTGCTCTATCCAGCAAAGCTTTCATTTAGATGGAAAGGCAGAAAAAGTGCTTCTCAGATAAGGTCAAGTTCAAGGAGTTCATCATCACCAAGTCCTTATTATATGAAATGTTAAAGAGACTTATCTAAGAAAAAGAAGATCAAAAATAGGATGTAAAAAGACAGCAAACTCACAGATATTAACAACCACACCCAAAACAAAAGCAAACTAAGCAAGCAACTAGAACAAGAACAGAACCACAGAAATGGAAATCACATGGAGGGTTAGCAACAGGGGAGTGGGAGGAGGAGAGAGGGAGAAAAGGTACAGAGAATAAGTAGCATAGATGGTAGGTAGAAAATAGGAGGAGGGCAAGAATAGTGTGGGAAATGTAGAAGCTAAAGAACTTATGACACATGGACATGAACTAAAGGGGGGAAAGTGGGTGAGAGGGTGTGCAGGGTGGAGGGGAATGATGGAGGAGAAATGGGACAACTGTAATAGCATAATCAATAAAATATATTAAAAAAAAGAACTTATATGTATGACCCATGGACATAAACTAAGGTGGGGGAATGATGGTGGGAGGGGGAGTACCGGAAAGAGGGGAACAAAAAGGATAAAAAAATGGGACAACTATAATATCATAATTAAAAATTATATATATATATAACATTTTGTATTTTAGGCTTTTTCAAAAACTCACTGAAACCCACATAATTAATAAAATGATATATACTATGTGTTAATGTATCTGATGTATAGTGGTCATGTCAAAACCTTACTATATTTGACCACCCCCCCCAAAAAATAATTCTCTCTTTATCTTTGATCTTTGTCTTTAATTATGATGTGTTTTGGAGTGGGCCTTTTTGAATCTATCTTGTTTTGAACGCTGTGTTCCCTGGACTTGCATGTCTATTTCCTTCACCAAATTAGAGAAGTTTTCTTTCACTATTTTTTCAGATAGATTTCCAATTTCTTGCTCTTTCTCTTCTGCTTCTGGCACCCCTGTGGTGCAAATGTTAGGCCTCTTGAAGTTGTCCCAGAGGTTGCTTATTCTATCCTCCTTTCTTTGGATTATTTTTTCTTCTTGTTCTGATTGGTTGATTTTGCTTCCTTATGTTCCAAATAATTGATTTGATTCTCAACTTCATCTATTCTACTGTTGTTTCATTGTAAATTGTTCTTTATTTCAATGAGGGTATCCTTCATTTCTGATTGGATCTTTTTTATGCTGTTGAGGTCCTCGCTAAGTTCTTTGAGCATCCTTATAAGCAATCTTTTGAACTCAGCATCTGAGAGATTGCTTATCTCCATTTTGTTTAGCTCTTTTTCTGGAGTTTTGATCTGTACTTTCATTTGGGCCATGTTTTTTTATCTCCTCATTTTGGCAGCCTCTCTGTGTTTGTTTCTATGTGTTAGGTAGAATTGCTTTGACTCCATGTCTTAGTAGGTAATATGGCCTAATGTAGTGGTGTCCTGTAGGGTCCAGTGGCACAGCCTCCTCTATCACCCAAGCTGGGTACTCAAAATGCACCTTTTGTGTGGACTGAATACACCTTCTTCTTGTAGTTGAACCTTAGTTGCTGTTGGCAGATCAATGGGAGGGATGTACCTGGGCCAGTCAGCTGCAAGAACTGGCTGTACCAATGACCACCAACCCCTTCCCTCCATACAAGACCAGCTCTGCAGGGGCAGGGTGGTGGTGCTCCAACATGGTCTGTACCTGTCCACAGGGTAAATTGGCCATGGGGTTTCCCAGGTGGTGCAGGCAAAGGTCAGCCCCCACTTGTGTTTTGCCTGAGGCACCATGCCGGCACGATAAAGCATTCTGAGATGGCTGCTACTTGTGCTGGGCTTGGAGATTCTCAGGCATAGCCAAGCTGTGAATCTAGGCTGGCTGCTGCTAGTTCTGAGCCTGGGGCTCACTGAGGCCAACTGCTGCTTATTTGAGAAGATGTAGGAAGTTATGAAATATGAGCCAAGGCCAGCCATTCATATGGAAAAGCAGTTTGGTGGGTCTATAAGTTGGGTGAGGAAGAGTCTCTGGGGATCTCCAAAGTGGGTCAAATAGTGTTATCCAGGTTGATGGAGTCAGATATGGCACCAGCTTTCTGGGTCAGTCTGGAGGAATGTGGTTTCTTTAGTTCCATAGTTGTCAGACATCCATTCAACTTGATTTGTGATGGTTGTTCTATATTTTAGTTGTAATATTGATATGGTTGTGTGAAGGGGTGAGCTATGTCTTCCTTCACAGCCATCTTGACCAGAAGTCTTGGGAGGGAATGCTTTGTAAAGTATATGGCTATCTAACAATTATGCTGCACACCTAATACATAATAATATTGAATATAAACTAGAATTGAAAAAATAAATGGTAGACCTGGGCTTAAATCCAGATTGACCTGTTCTTTGAATATTCCTGCTATTCTGCCTCCCAGGTGAAAAAAAGGAGACCAGAAGGGTAAGACACAGAGTAAGTGTGGACTTGTACCTAGGCCACATTAAAAAACAAATAAAAAGAAACAGGTAATATTCACATTGCTATACATTTTATTTGACCCAATAATTCTAAAATATAATTTCAATGTGTAATGTTTGTATTTTAAGTTCATTTTTTCACAATTTCTCTTCAAACCCAGTGTATACTTATATACTTACAATGAGTAACACAATGGCCTAATCACATTTCATGTACTTGACACATGGTAGGCACTTTGTAAATTCTCTCTGGTTTCTACCCTTCAATCACAAGATACATACCTGGAAATCTTTTAATTATCCATATTAAATTCAGGGAGCTTAATATGTATGATTAGCAAATTTATTTCCATTTTGCTTTGTTACACATTAGATAGTCAAAGGGCAGCATATTTTGTTATCCAATTATGTTCTGTAGATGATAATTCAGGAATAAATTTTTCTTTTCTTACACATGGGCAGAAGAGGTCCTCAGGTCACCTGAACAGTAGGGTGAATCCAGCTGGGGAAGCAGAGCGGTGTGTTCCTTACTCATTGACATCAGGAGTTGAAAGCACATCTACCAGTGATAACAGAGCAGATACCACTCAGATCTATGTGCACCAAGAGAACAATTCATTGATAGTATGGATCTTATTAGCAGAACAATTTGGGGAAAAAAGTTAATGTCTTTGGGAGAAAGATTTGGTTCCAAGTGGAAGAAAGAATGAATAGGTAATTATCACTTTTATTCAATGATTTAGATTCTGGCTTTTATTTTTCTTTCAAAATTATAGTGGAAAATCAAGATAGGAGATGGGTTAGATTGGACTCTAAGCTTGAAAATGTTACCTTGTCCTGTCTATTCACATTTCACTGTGTATCATTTTCATCACTTTTCATTCCTTCATTCCTCTTCAATTTTCCTCCCTCTGGAACCACCTCCACTTCATTTTTGAGCTGATTTCATGATGGAGCAAAAATGCCAATCAATCGTTTGGTCATCAGTCAGAGAGCATCTCCAATCTGCATTAGCCTGCTGGGCTGCCTTCCAGAGCATCATCTACTAAACATGAATTATTACAGAAACATTACTGCTGTCAGCACATTCTACTTTATACAACTCCCTATTATTATTTTTTTGGCGGACAACATTGAAATTTTAAACAGTTTAATCTTGCTAAAGTAATGTGAATTTGGTGGCTCTAGAAACAACTTTTTGCCTCATCAGTGAGAATCTACCCACAACAGTGACTGGGCTTAGAGGAGGATAGGGCGTGGGCTCTAGTGCAAGTGGAGACCTGGCCACACCTTTGATTTTCCCCTTTTTGGTTTCATCCACTTTCTAACATCACTGTCAATGGCAAAATGAGGCTGCTGGGATCCTGATGTTTTGGTAACAGAGTAGAGAGAACTGGGGATAAATCAGCTTGACATCAACAGGGTCGTAGAGCATTGCTTGGGTCTTCTCTCACCAAAGAACTTACATGCTGAGTAGCGCTAACTATAGCGGGGCTGTCTCTGTGATTCATATGTACTCTATACTATGTTGGTGCTAATAGATCTAGTCTGGAGGCTCCTGAAAAGAATTAGACAGTTTTTGTCTCTTTTAAAACTCGGTGGCAAAATGGGTCATTTGTCATTCTGGAATGTGTGTGTATGTATAGTTTGGAGAGCACAGCGTCAGAGTTGAAATTCAGTTGCTGATACTCAGAAAGAGAAAGCCGTCAAATCAGGTGGGTCAGCCAAAGTAAGGTTATACTGATAAGACCCCAAGGGAAACTGAAGGCCATGTTGAGTCTCATGAAAAAAATGAAGATACAAAAGGGACAAGGGAAGAAAAAATGTCTTCAAAAAATTTTAACTGCTTTTAAAACATTTTATTTGCAGTTATAGTTTATATCCAATATTATTTTGTATTAGTTTCAGGGGTACAGCATAGAGGCTAGACAACCATATTCTTTACAAAGCATTCCCTCCAATATTTCCAGCTCCTACCTGTCCCCATAGATAGTTATTACAATGTTATTGACTTTTCCTATGCTGTACTTTACATCCCCGTAAGTTTTTGTAAACGCCAACTGAAAGAGAAAATTTCAAATCCCAGGCAAAATGTTAAAAACTGGTGGATGCACTAAAGATCAGACAGAGATGGAAGCAGAAAGGAAAAGCAGGGACATGGGTGCATGGTTCCAGTAATAAGGACTTTAGTCGCTGAGACAATCCTCTGCCTTGATACCAGAGCTATTTATGCCACTGCTGTGTGGGTGGGGACCAGGGTAAGCTGGTCTAGGACAAGCAGGAAGAGGCTGTGAGAATAACCGCCCAGGGCAGAATGAGGAGGTGGAAAGAGAATGATACTTGCTACTGGTGTTTCCTCCCGTTTGAATTCTGCCACTACCACCCAGAGGACGGAGGGTTTTGTTTAACATTAGGCAAAACTTTAGGAACCATGGCTTTTCCCTTGGTTTCTCTTTAGTTCCCACATATTTAACATTTTTCTATGAATACGCTTAGGCAAACGTTTGGGTTACAAAAAACATTTTCTATGGGGCCTGGCGATTTTGCAGTACAATCTTTATCATGCAGTCTCAGCCCTATTCCTATTCTTCCTTTTCCTAGACAGTTTTATCTAGTGAACAGGGTCCCTTTTTGAGTTCAAACCACTCCAATCCTTGAGCCAGATTCAGGAATGTAGACAGAACCTGTCCAAACAACCTTTGTTCTGGATTGAGTTGGGAATAGAAATTATCCATTTTATGAGAACTTGGATCAAGCAGTTCATCTGCACAATAAATCCTGGTTTTCCATGGGTTCTTTCTCCTGAGTGGTCCTTGCATCCCATGACCTAGGAGTCATTCCCAGGACACGACTAAGCGCTCCTCCAGTGTAGACCTTGAGAGGGCAGGCTCCCTTTCCTGTAAGGTCAGTCCCCGTGGCTTCCCTGAAACCACCCTCATTCTAACCAGTCATCTCCAGGTCTGTCATCAGGAAGAAGGCCTGGATCTTGAAGGGAACTTCCCCTCTGGCAGTTTGCACTGGGATGTACGGGAAGGATTGTGGGTTGATACTGTTCTCTGGGTTGGCCCATATTTTAACCCACAAGCCCAAGGCAATTCACTGGTGCTCATCACTTTTATTTATAATTAGTTAGATTCTAACTATGGATATTTATGTTTTCTAGTCAAAAGCATAAAAACACTCTGCCAGTTTCTCTGGTTATTGCCTTGTAATCCTAGAGTTTTTGTCTAGTTCCCTGGAAAACAAAGCTTGAGGCCAAATTTATGGCAAATGCTTTATTGTGAGTGGGTGAAAGAGGCAATCCCAGGGAGGTAAGACTGTAGTGCAAAAGAGCTGAGACAGGGCAGAAAGAAGACCAAACACAGCAGTCAAGCAGGCCACAGTTTCACCAGAAAACACAGCTACCCATGCCAAGCCGATCCTAGAAACTAAGAACACGTTTGTCTCAAGGAATTTACATTCTCAAATACTCACCATAAAGCAAAATACCAACCCTTTATCTGCATTAACTGATTTGCTCTCCACAGTGGTGTTGTTTGTAGCCCTGTTTCATGGCAGAGGAAATGGATGTACAGAGATGTTTGAAGGTAGTTGAGACAAAGTTTAAACCCAAGAACTTTGGCCTTAGAACCTATGTACACAACCACTCCATCATGTTGACTTTCAGTACAATGAAGCGTTTGTGTGCATTAAATATTCCTTGGGTGTTTGTCCAAGCTGACAGCAGTCATGATAAGAGGATTCAGGATCCTCTGATTCTTTTTAAATCTACTGGAGGTTTGCTACAAAGATTTTATAAAATTAACACACTTAGGAATTAAGTCCGACCGGGAGGTAGGTCTAAATTTTAGCTTAGGCGTGTACAGGTTAGAAATGCCCCACAGGTGATTCTTGTCCACTGTGAGGATTGAGAGCCAAGTTTAGATCTTCCCATCAAGATCTAAAATAGAAATAAAGGTAAAATCGATATCCACATCTTCTTTGAATGGGGTAGAGCGGGCTCTTTCTAGCCTACAGCCTTTTTCTTAATCTTCTTTATGGCAGCAGTCTTTTGGTAAAGCTGATTGTGTGTGTGTGTGTGTGTGTGTGTGTGTGTGTGTGTGTGTATCTTCCCACTCTCCCTGTTTTGCTTACTACACAGCAGTTCCATTTAGATATGTCCTGGAATATCTCAGGGAACATGAATGCAGCATGTTAGATTTGACAGTACATCACTAAATATTTCTGTTCACATTGTGTTTCATTATTCTACTTAAAAATATATACGTATGTAAGTACATACAATCCCCCTCGAAACTTACTTGTGTGTGAAGTTATTTGACAATGTTTCTAAATTTAATAAATGTTATCTGGATCCAGTGCTGTTTTCTGGTTACTTGTGACAAAAAAAAGTCTTAAAAGGCATTAGTAATACATTCCTGACAGATGATGCTGTAACCAGCTGTTCCTAGAGCAGATTCATTATAACTCAGAGATAATGTTAAAACAATGGATTCTATTCTCATCAAATGCATGTACCAGAAAGAAAAACAAGTAATGATTGTGGATGCTTGTTTGTGTGTGTGTGTGCTTGTGTCCAGAAGATAAATGAAATTTAATAGCTGTTTAACCCACCAAAAAAGGATCCTTGTATGTAAATCCAGCTACCTATCTGGTAGCAACTAACCTCTTAAGTCACTAAAACTTAGAACTGGAATAAATCCCATCATTTTCCAGATGAGGAAGCTGACACCAAACAACTAGTTGTTACTTGAAGACAGAGCTAGGATTCTACTTTATTCTAGGTCTTCTAGCAGCTTCTCAGGCCTAGATGGTAAATTCTTAGATGTTCAGGACGTTTGAGCCCTGCTTCTTTCTCTGGCTAAGAATTATGTTTTAAAGTACTGATTCTTCAATTCTTTGGACTCTGAGTTCAATATATGCTTATATATTCTTGGACAGTCTTGATACTATCCTCTGTAATTATGAGGACTTGGAATAACAGGCAAATACAGTCTTAATTTTACAAAGGGGGGATGTGAATTATAAAAATTACAGGGAAGTGATCTTGATGTTCACTCTTGGAAATATCCTAGAGCGGGGGTGTCAAACTCATTTTCACTGGGGGCCACATCAGCCCCGTGGTTGCTTTTGAAGGGCCAAATGTAATTTTAGGACTGTATAAATTTAACTACTCCTTCACTAGGGGCAAGGAGCTCAGCACAGCCCCCCTGGTAGAAACAAGGTGCCAGGCTGGATAAAATAAGGCGGAGGGCCAGAATCAGCCCGCAGACCTTGTGTTTGTCACTTGTGTCCTAGAGCATATAATTAAGCAGGTCTTATGTGGTCTGTGAACACATAAGAAATAATGAGGTGATCACTAGAAGCATCCATGATTTCCTACAAGCCAAATAACCTTAGTTCTTTTTTAAAAGATTTTATTTATTTATTGTTAGAGAGAGGGGAAGGGAAGGAGAAAGGGAGAGAAACATCAATGTATGGTTGCTTCTCACATGCCCCTTACTGGGGACCTGGCTCACAACCCAGGGAAGGACACAACTCAGGGATGTGTCTTGACTGGGAAGCAAACCAGCAACCCTTTATTTCGCAGGCCTGCACTCAATCCACTAAGCCACACCAGCCAGGGCACCTTAGTTACTTTTTTGATGTCTTTATTAGACTGACAGACTTGGTGCTAGGGTGGCTAGTGGCATAAAGAGTAACAATATAGTAAGGCCTATGACAGTTTCTCCTTATATTCTCTGGAATGACCTAGAAAATACAGGCTGTGTGTGGATTTGTGGCTGATAGTTAAAAGCTATTCAAAAGAGCGTGGATTTCTGGAATTATATCTAAGGGGAGGGAGCTCTTTAAGCAGCAACTTAAAGGATGTTTGCCTGTCCCTGTCATGTTCCAAGTATTTATCAATGACTCGGATAAAAACATTGACTATGTGCTTATTGAATTTGTGATGACATGAAGCAGAGGTCAGAGGATATGACAAATGATATAAATGAGTTTCAAAAGATCTTGATATTGGAAAAGATGGCTTGAAACTAACAAGATAAATTTAACAAAGATAAAAGCAGAGTTTTGGTCTTTAGGTTTGAAAGATAGCTTGATTTCATAAATAGAAGATGGAGAGGAATTGGCTTAAATGCAGTTTATATAAGAAATATCTGACATTAGACTTTACTAAGCCGTGTGTGTGTGTGTGTGTGTGTGTGTGTGTGTGTATGGTTATATACATGTTTTATCTACCATGCAGGTTATTTGTGTATAAATAATGTGAGGATCCTATCTTTGGAACCTACTTAGAGGCCCCTCAGACCTCAGAGCACCATAGTCAGTTCTGGGCTTCATGCTTAGGAGGGACACTAACAAATAGAAGAATGGAGACCAGAACACTCTGAAAATGTCTGGACATCGTCAACACAAGATTGATTGAGAAAACTGGCAATGCACTTAGGAAGAGAACATGTTGGGAAGTAATAACAGCTGGCTTTAGACGTTTGAAAGGGTCTCATGGAGAAGATGAAGGATTATTCCGTTGTGTTCCAGAGGGCAGAACTGGGACTTGTGAATGGTGTGACAGGGAAGTGGACATTCGTCCAATGCACAGTAGAGTAAAAAAGTAGTCAGCAGTGGCTATGTAAGGCAGACTTCCAAGATAGACAGGTCTCAGTTATGGGTAGGGTTGACAGCAAAGGTTAGGTGACCACCTGGGGGCCAGGATGCCCCTGAGAAGATTCTAGCATGGAATAGGTGGGTGGGCGCAGGGATCTCCAGGATTGCCTGCAACTCCCAGGCTGCAATCTGTTCTCTGGGTCAGGCCACTTTTACTGGACCTAAACAGTGCTTGGTCCAGATTACGGAAGTCCCCGTTTATATTGTCTTCCAGCACCCACCCCTGATAAGATCAAGAAAAGGGAAATAAACAGCTTTACAGAGGATTGGGGTTGTCAGAAAGTTCTGTTTGTTCCAGGGTCTGCACTCTGAGACCTACAGAAAGCAGCTGCCCCTCCAGACAGCCCAGATGCCAGAGAAGATTCCTCTACTTCAAATGAAAAGGAGAGCAGCCACTCCTTTGAAGTACATGTATCAAAGCTTCAATGAAAGCTAATAAAACTATTATGTTGGGTTCACATCTCCTGAGAACAAGTCAAAGCCTCCCTGAGGAAAAAAGCTGTTATATAACAATTCTTAGGGGTTTTCCCCCCAAAATCAATCTTTAATTAAAAGACCACAATAATTATTTTGGATTAATTATATAATATTAATTAAATCTTAATTGATCTGTGCAAATGTTTGTTTTCTCAGTAATGAAGATATTGGGTAGTGGCTAAAAACTGAACCCAGGATACAGCCACCCGAGTAAGCCCTGGGATTTTGGGAGTCCTTGCTGTCCCAAAGCTTCTAACAGTGGCTGTAGTGAACTCTTTTGTTTGCGAAGGGTTAAAATTTCCAGACAAGAACATGCTGGCTCTGGGAGCCCCAGGTGCACTGACCGCCGTCTTTGGAATAAAGGATTGCCGATGGATATGAAGATGGAAGGTGAAGGGTGCAGCATGCATACCCAGAAACAGCGACGGTTAGGTTACCTGGTACCCAGCACCCAGTCAACCAGGAGAGGTTTTGTGGAGTGAGGGGAATCCTAGGAAAACTGACAGGTTATGTGCCAGGTATCATGCTAGGAGGTGGGTACTATTATTTTAAATTCTCAACTGAAGGACTCAAAGAAAAAATTACATCCAATAGTGGCTCAAGGTCACACACATTTTAAGTGTCTGTCCTGGGATTTGAATTCCAGCCAGCCTGATAGAGTCTCATGACACCACATAGCCTCTAAGGGTATATATTTTCAGATCATGAAAGTGTGGCAAAAGGGATTCTTTCCAGTTTGGGGCATATGCACTCACCTGTGAAGATGTCTCATACACCAAGCTGCCATCTGCCATTTCTGGTTCCCTGAGGAGAGAAGTCATGCTCAGCCAGGCAAAGAGGGGTTAAAGCCAGAGAACGCTGGGGAGGGTGAGTACTCAGGGGCAGAAGAATGTGCTCACAGGCAGCCCACAGTTCTGGAGGAGCCTCAGGCAGAAGGGCAGTGTTGGGGAGCATGTGGCAAGGAGAGGAAAGAGTCTGAAAGCCATCTGGAGAGTGGGAGACAGGGAGGGCCCCTTCCTGGTCTGAACCACTCAACCAATCCAACAGAGGTGCAGAGACCCCTTGCCCTGAAGGGCCAGGCCTCCCTGCCAGTAACTTCCCTGAGTAAGGGGAGCAGGGAAGAAGAAGGAGAACACGGGAAAGATAGTGCTGAATGAGATGGTCATGAGTAAGCATGGGGACATAATGAATCCTTCTCTTTCCATAAAGGAATAAAGCCACTTTCAGTTCTATTTTTAATTCATGGGGAAGTTCTGAGCTTATCGCACTTGCCTGCTTTCTGTGACTAAGAATTTACATATTGCTCTGTCCTTGGGATAAAACAGAAATGCGGGTAGTGCTCTTGCACAGTAATCAGGGACCCTACAATCAGGGCAGAGGGAGAAAAGGGTTCAAGGAGAAAATCTGAGACAGCTTGAATCCTTGTGAGCCCATCTTTTTGCCCTCGGCCAGGATGTAGCCACTGCTCCAGTCAGAGAAGCATCTGGGTCTGGGAAGGGGGCCCAAGAGTCTGCATTTTCAACAACCTCCCAGGCACTGCTGTGGTTTCTGGAGCATATTTTGAGTAGTAAGATGTCAGTCGATCCTGCAGAAAAGGAGTTTATTTTCTGATCTCACTGTATTCAGGCAAGAAGTTTGTCTGGCCAAAAGGCAGTGCGGGCAAATTGTGCTTTTCTTTCCCTTCTGCTTATAGGAAAGTTGCAAACTAGCTGGTGAGCCCTCTCTTTATGTCAATACCACCAGTCTTTCAAATGTCCTAAGTGCTCACCTGGGATGCAGGGGGTGGTACAATTCTTGAGAAGACGTCTGGAAAGGGTGGGTTCCTGAGTTTTGCCTGTGTGCCTGGCCTGATGCCACTCTAAGTGACTAATCAGAAGGACCAAGGTAATGATCACTAGTTTTCAGGACCAACATGGGTGGAAATAATGATGAAAGGGAAAACTTTGGTAAAAGTTTCCAAGTTGGGTCAGCTTTTTGCAACATATGTTTCTTCTGTGTTCCATATTCTTTCCAGAGGGCCAACTCCTGTGCTGCTGTTGGGGGAATATGAACAACCATGCACATCTGTCTCTTGGGTTGTTCTGTGTGCTCAGTGGTCTACTAGTCAGACACGGATTATTCTCAAGCAGGTCCCATAGTACAAGTGGGTAGTGTATCTTTTTTTTGTGAAAGATCCCCAACTAGCTCCAGTGCTGTCAGATGGGCTGTGAATTAAAGGCCCATCTGCCCAAGTGGAACCATTTCTGTGCTACTTTAGAGCAAAGGCTGAACCTGCAGAGCAGCTCACGCTTTCCAAGCCTCTTAGGAAGAATGGGGCAGGGTCTTCCTCCCCTTGACTCTGCTCCTCATCCCATAACCCCAGGTCATAGGGTTTTTCCTCGTCAGCCTAATAAAACTGTATATCTTCTTTCACAGGTCTCAGTCAGACCCTTCTCAGCAGTTGGCTTATGTGTCCTGTAAACGTGACAGATTCTGCCAAGAAGAAATGCCTGTCTGCTTTCCCGGCACAGAAGGACTTCTTGGCTGACACTCCTCCAGTACGAGTAGACCACGACAACTCCGACAGCCTGAGGGGTATGGATAGTCACCATGCAGTAGCCCCCGCCTCCTGTTGGGGGTCCCCCAGCCTTGACATTTGTTATAGGGTGGGCAGCTACTTGGTTCTCAGCAGGTTATCCTTAAAGGCCTTGAATTTCTACACCTTAATGCTAGGATGCAGCCAGAGGAGAACTTGTGACTCAGTATAGAGAGCACCAGAGGCAAGGATTCTAGACCAGACTTGGCCTTTAGTAAGCAAGTTATTTAATTCTTTATGACTCAGTTTCATTTCCTGTGAATCTAAGAGTACTGGACTCCATTTATTCATCCACTCAATATATGCTAATTTAATGTATATTTTACATCCAGGTGCTATACAGAGCTCTGTAGCAAATACAAAAGGAAGGACAAACAACATTTTAAAGCATCCAATCAAAATATGCCTTTAACTCAAAATATGCCACGTACCAGTAGTGTTGGCATCATTTGGAAGCCTGTTAGAAATGCAGAATCTGGAGTCTTACTTCAGACAATGAATCAGAAGCTGCATTTTAACAAGATCCCTCAGGTGATTTGCACACCCATTAAAGTTTAAGAAGTACCAACTACACAGATAATAATACTGCATTCTCTGCTTTAGCACACATCGGTGCATGATATTCAGTCTTCTCTTTAAGAAGCTAATACTCAAGGCTGAGAGGAAGAGACTCTGATAAATCCCTACTCTACAATGTGGTGGATGTCTTTAGAGAGTGGGAATAGAAAACTAGAGATTCACAGGAAGGATGGATTGTTATGCCCATCCTTCATTCATTCTAGAAATACTTGAACACTTGCTACCTGTCAGGTACTCTCCTCCCACGTGCTGGGAAGTGCAAATAATACTAGAACCAAAAGTAGCTTCTTTTCTATAAAAGCAGGATCCACTGTGTCTCTTCTTGCTTTATGTTGACCACCCATTCAGCTCTGTTTTTATGGAGTTTACCTTCTAGTGAGGAAAGACAAGTAATATTTCTATATATCTCTATCTCTATCTCTATATCATCTATATCTCTCTATCTCCAAATAGTGATGAATGATGTAAAGCAATACACAGGGTCATGTATTATTAGTGATAGAGTTGGTGGTGAGGGTGGGAGCTACTTGTGGAGGGTTGCTCTAAATAGGCCTCTTTGATGAACTGGGATCTAAATGATTAGCAACCAATCATGGGAAGAGCTCATCTGTGGGGTTCAAGTGGAGAGGGTTATAAGGAGAAAGGCCAGGAAATGGAAGGCCCCATGCATCAGACAAGTCTGACCTCTTGCTGGTGCAGCAGGAGCTCAGGGGAACTTGGTAAGAGCAAAGGTATAGGAGCTGTCAGGAGTCAGCTTGTGTAGGGCTGAGCTGGTGATGGTTAGGACTGAGACTGCATTTTACTCTGAGTGTGATTGTGGTAATGTGCTCTGATAAATGTGCTTAAAACACTTCATTTTGGCTGTTGGGTGGAGACTAGACTGCAGAGGGCAAGGCTGTAAACAGAGGGAGAAGGTAGGAGGAGGCCCTTGCAATAGTGCAGTTGTGTGTTAGTGGTGACTTGGACTAAGATGTGTGTGAGGACATGGAGAAAGGTGGATGGTGTGAGGATATATTTTGGGCATAGCATCAAAATACCTGGGAAAAGACCTTTTAGGGAGATTATGAAATGGGCTTAGAAGAATAAGTAGCCAGACATTAAAAATTCTAGGTTTAGAAGACCAAAAGTGTGAAATGATGGATTTTGGAAGCGTAAGTTTGGCTCATGGTGCTCTTCTGAAAGAACCAAGGGAAACAAGAATAAAGTGCATATTTCTCACGAATATGCAGTTCCTTTTGCAATGGCAGCCCTCCAATGTGTGGTAACCTTTCTGATTTCTGAGCAAGGCTTTCCAAATCCGTCTACCAAGCTCCCTATTACAAAGGTCTCACTAATCACTTGGGAAACAAGAAAGGTCCCTCTCTCTTTTTCTTTCAGCAGATCAGACATTGGTCCTGGATCTGCTCAGGTACACCTTCTTTTAGAGGAGACTATTTTGGTCTTCTGAGAAGAATGTTTTCAGCCTCAAAATCCAGAGCTGCCCCAGAAACCACTCCATGCAAGCAGGAAAATAAATGCGAATATCACTAGCTCAGCAGCCTGGCAGCTGCAGACGATCCCATTATGTCAATCACCACCAGCAGTTCACTGTAACTGGCGGGCTGTCATCCTCCTGGAGATTAATTGCTGGGAACCTGTTGTATGTATTAATAGATCATTTATTCTGATTGATCTTTCACTCATTGATCGTCAGTCTCTACATATGGCCAGGTACCTATCATTCTTGTGATCTGACTTCTGGGGCCAATATTTACTCTAAAAGACCCTCCTGGGATTTCTTAGCAAGCACACTAGCCTCATGAAGGCTTCAGGTCCACATACCACAGCTGCAGTCAATCTTTTTGCATCTCCGGAGAGCCAAGGTATGCTGCTGCTACCTACCCTCCCACAATTTGATTTTTTAATCTCTTAAGTTCCAAATCTGCAACCAAAGCACTATTGTCAAACTGTGATCTGAATCCTCCCTTGAATAGCTTTAGAACCTTGCCCCTTAGAGATATGAGCTTCTTCCTCATTCATTCTCCCACTTTTTCTGTGCCAGCTCTCATCACTGGACCAGATAGAGAATCTGAGGTCACCCTAATCCTTCAATTGGATAAATCTTACCCATCTGTTATGGGCTGCATTGTGTTCCCCAAAATTTACACATTGAAGTCCTAACCCCCAGTACTTCAGAATGTGAAGAGATAGGGCGTTTAAAGGGATAATTTCAGTAAAATGAAGTCATAAGGGTGGGCCTTAATCCAATATGGCTGGTGTCCTTACAAGAAGAGGAGACTAGGAGGGTACAGGCATGTGTGCACATGGGGGAAAGACCATGTGAGGACACAGCAGGAGGCAGTTGTCTGTACGCCAAGGAGAGGGGCTTCTGAATGAAGCCAACCCTACTGACACCTTGAGCTGACACCTTCCAGCTCCAGACTGATAAAGAAGTAAGTCTCTGTTGTTTACATGTCAGCCCTCCACGCTCCCCCGGCCCCCAGTCTGTGGTACTTTGTCATGACAGCCTTAGCTGAGTAATACCCCATCTTTTACGTCTCACCATACAGGGCACCTTTTCTGAGATGATTTTTCTAACTTCTACATTGGTTTAGGTCATGCTACTGTCTGATCCTATTTCTCTGTCTTTTCACTGCCCTAACATTCATCAATTATAATTACATATTTAATTATTCATTTTTTAAGAGTCTGTCTGCTCCACAAGGCTTGGGACAATTCTATCTTGTTCACTGCTTTGTTAGATATGGAAAATAACTCTAGTTTTTGTATCTGGGGGACTTAAATTAAACAACATTGCCTCATCTGTGAACACTTAGAAGATGAAATCTCCCAGTCTCAAAAATCCCCTCAAAAGAAGCAATTCAAATAGAGGAAGTTGTTTTATTTCTAACATCTTAACAAAAACAGGCAGCTCGGTGTTTTTTGCCATCTTGCTATAGTTATTTGATTCTAAGTTATTAGACTCTACTTTCCTGGAGAGCAACACATTAACCATCTGCTAGCCTTACGCCTGGTGCCTGGCACATCTTCAACTTCCTTTCAGCCAGCATTTATTGAGCATTTACTATATGCTGTGCTAACTGCTTTACATCCATTAACTCATTAAATTGTTCCATGAAGGAGAACAATGATTGTCTGGTTTTGATGTATTAAAACCCAGTGCTCAGAGAGCTTAAGACAACTTGCCAAGTGTTGTCGAATTATTAAGTAGTCAAAGTAAAATGCAAAGTCAAATACGTAGGATTTCAAAGCTCATGCTCATAACCAAGCTGTCTTTCCTGTGTAAGCTCATTACACTGAATGGAAAGTGGCCGTGGACTTCAGAGTTTACTTCACCCATCTTGTGAGAAAACAAAGACTGTGCTGCCTGGTCATATTCTCATTTTCAAGAGTGTATATTTCTTCACTTCCTTGAGATCATCTAGCACCGAATCCCCCGCATAGATCCTCAATGTCTGTCTGTATTCCCTATAAGGTTAATGAACCAGGACCCAAGGAAGAAAAGGGGTGGTCGACCTGTCTTTATTGGTCAGTACTGCTCCCCAATCACTCATTCACATATACCCTTCACCCTTTGCTCAACAATTTCACCTCCATCCAAGACCTCTTCGTTGAAGCCTTTCCTTCTCTTTCAATATACAACAGGAGCAGGTGGTAGGTCCTAGTGTCCTTTGGAAGTCAGGGGCCCTCCCTTCCCTGAGATTGATGGTGGTGGTAGATGGAGGGAGCCAGGTTTCTGATGGAATGCCATCTTGAGGATCAGATGCGAAGGAAGAAAAATTCACAATTAGTCAAGTCATCGCCACAGATAAGACAGATATATCTTTTCCTCCAGTCCCCGCCCCCCTCCATTCTTCTGAACTCAGTTGCATTACAGAGTCCTGAGGCCCTCTTCTTCTAGGCTGGGGAGTCCAGAAGCAGTAGTGCTCAGATACAGTTCCCAGGAAGCAGAGGTTGAAGGCTGTTTTTTTTTTTAATTTATTTTTATTTTTTAATATATTTTATTGATTATGCTATTACAGTTGTCCCATTTCTCCCCCATCATTCCCCTCCACCCTGCACACCCTCTCCCACCCACATTCCCCCCTTTAGTTCATGTCCATGTGTCATAAGTTCTTTAGCTTCTACATTTCCCATACTATTCTTGCCCTCCCCCTGTCTATTTTCCACCCACTATGTATGCTACTCATTCTCTCTATCTTTTCCCCCTCTCTCCTCCTCCCATGCCCCTGTTGCTAACCCTCCATATGATCTCCATTTCTGTGGTTCTGTTCCTATTCTAGATGTTTGCTTTTGTTTTAGGTGTGGTTCTTAATAGCTGTGAGTTTGCTGTCTTTTCACTGTCCTATTTTTATCTTCTTTTTCTTAGATAAGTCCCTTTAATATTTCATATAATAAGGGCTTGGTGATGATGAACTCCTTGAACTTGACCTTATCTGAGAAGCACTTTATCTGCCCTTCCATTCTAAATGACAGCTTTGCTGGATAGAGCAATCTTGGATGTAGGTCCCTGCTTTTCAAGATTTTAAATATTTCTTTCCAGCCCCTTCTTGCCTGGAAGGTCTCTTTGGAGAAATCAGCTGACAGTCTGATGGGAACTCCTTTGTAGGTGACTGTCCCCTTATCCCTTGCTGCTTCTAGAATTCTCTCCTTCATTTTAATCTTGGCTAATGTAATTACGATGTGCCTTGGTATGTTCCTCCTTGGGTCCAACTTCTTTGGGACTCTCTGAGCTTCCTGGACATCCTGGAAGTCTATTTCCTTTGCCAGGTTGGGGAAGTTCTCCTTTATTATTTGTTCCAATAAGTTTTCCACTTGTTGCTCTTCTTCTTTCCCTTCTGGGACCCCTATAATTCGGATGTTGGGACGTTTAAAGATGTCCTGGAGGTTCCTAAGCCTCTCCTCATTTTTTTGAATTCTTGTTTCTTCCTTGTTTGCTGTTTGGTTGTTAGTTTCTTCCTTCTGGTCCACTCCATTGATTTGAGTCCCAGTTTTCCTTCCATCTCTATCAGTTCCCCATGCATCTTCCTTCATTTCACGTATTGTAGCCTGCATTTTTTCATCTAATTTGTGAGCAAAATCAACCAATTCTGTGAGCATTTTGATGACCAGTGCTTTGAACTGTGCATCTGATAGGTTGGCGATCTCTTCACTGCTTAGAGGAATTGGCTCTGGGGCTTTGATTTGGTCTCCGGTTTGAGCCATTTTTGGTGGGGTTTTTTTCCTTTTGTGTTGGTTTTAGTCTTGTCGTGGCTATTACGTATTAGAGGTGGAGCCTTAGGTGTTCCTCAGGGCGGGGCAGCCCAGTCGCTGGGTTGTGACGCTGTATGTAGGGGCGGGGTCTGAGAGGGAACAATGGCGCCTGCTCCGCTCTCTCCTGGATTCAGTCCCTTCCGCCACTTCCCCTCTGCCTGGACCGTATGCTCGCGCGAATGTGGGACCACCTGGTCAGCCAGCTGCCTTGTGCGGCCTCACTGGTTCTGCACAGTTGCCCCCCTGTGCCCAGGGTCTGCCAGCTGCTGCCTATGGGCCCGGGGACCGCCAGCCACCGCCTGTGCACCTGGGAACGGCCAGCCGCTGCTGCTTGCATTCCCGGGTCCGTACCTCCACTTTCTCCTGCCGCGGCTCCGCCCCTCTTACCGGTCTGGATCAATGGTTGTTGGACTTCCATACAGTTCAATTTTCTATTAGCTCTGGTTGTTTTCTTGTTTCTAAATATTTGTTGTCCTTAATTTTGGTTGTGAGAGGAGGCACAGTGTGTCCGCCTACGCCTCCATCTTGGCCGGAAGTCCTGAAGGCTGTTTTAATTGTCTCTCAAATCCATCCCACAGGCTGTTTAACAATGAAAAAAAAAAAAATCATTTGGATGCATGCAAAGTTTCCTTAGCTCATTATTTAATTTTTTGTCCCTAAAGTGACATTTCCCCCAGTATATTTTGTCAGTGGGCTTTCCTGACATTAAAAGAAAGTAAATAACATAGTGTTCTTTTTGCATGTTTTGGCACAAGTGAAGACCCCCTCCTGAGTGAGCACCCAGTTGAATTATTTCTGCCTACTGGCTTTCCTGTGTCTACAATGAGTAAGGTTGCACAGCTCCAGAGAGCTCTGTTGTCTCATAGATGCACATGGCTTTCTCTTCTCCTTTAGGTGGGTGGGATATAACATATAGTAAATAATGGAGGGGTTTCAGGTAATGTGGTAGAACCATGTGTAGATGATAATGATGGTGACTGTTGTTACTGGTAGAGTGAGAAGGAAGACTTTTTGTACCTCTAAAGGACACCTGAATGGTCCCCTAGTGACTCAGTGAATAAAGAGAATGGCCACTATCATCCTCAGAAAAGTTTCCAATGCTACATGAATTCAAGTTTTGCAACTAGGGTCTTGCAACTGGCAGGAGTCCCTTGGGGAGAGCAAGTACAGAGGGGGCTGAAGAAAGACATTCTCCAGTCACCCCCAAGTTCATTTTCACTTCAGGCTGAGGGCCTAAGGGAAGCTCTGTCTCTTCCGATTTGGTTTGAATTGAGGCCATCCATCCTGAGAGAGCTGCATTCCAGGCCTTTTTCTTGCTGATGTCAAAAGGCTGAATGTGGACTTCAGGAAGGCTTGAGGGCTGTCTTGCCTGCTAGCACTGATTTTATGATATGCTAAACATAACATTCAATAGCTATTACTTCCACTGTCAGGGAAACAACTTGAGCCATCTATCTTCCTTCTCAGACTATATTACATTTCTCCATACAAATGACAATGCATTATAATATCTTTTATTATAATAGTACTTATTTATTGCCAAAGGTTTTTCAGCATTAATGCTGAGGGCTCTCATACTTTATCTACTTTTTGGTTTGTTTGTTATGAATGTCACATTTTATTTATCTAGATGGGCTCTGTTCAGAATTTGTGGACGGGCTTCTCTGATTTACTTCTTGAGCAAACCTGGGCTTTTATCTCATTTGATTTTTCAGCAGGCTAGGAAGACAGGATGGACAAGACATTCTGCCCTCTTGTTTTATCAAAGGATCCAAAGGGAAAGGACCAGGGCTCAGGATTATGGTGCTTGAACCTTGAAAGAGAGCTCCTGGGGTCACCTGTGCCAGTGCCTCCTCTCTTTAGGTAGGTCTGCAGCCTTGACCTTTCCACTTCAGTAGATCTCTGCAGAAGAAGCTCCCAAAATTGTTTTTTAGTTAACTTGAACTTTAGCAGCCTTCCTTTCTAAAAAGCTTTCCCCTTTCCCTCAAGTGAACCTACGCCCTTAAATTCAGTCAAAAATGTAACATTGTACTGAGATCTTATTTCTCTAATGAGGGTACTTGAGAGCCCAATGTAGCAAACACTTTAAGTGGCATATACACTTGGAGGCAGTTATTTGCCTTACAAAGAAAGAAAATGCTTCCTTGAAGAAGGACCTCTAGTTCTCTTAAGTGACTGTGTATGCATCATTAATGACTAGACAGAAAAGCTCTTTCTCCCAGTTGGGGGTAGGTAGATGTACAGGCAGAAAAGATAAAATTAAAGTGCCAGCAAACTAATGTTTACTGAAAGCCTGACTAGACTTGCTGATACAGTCCTTGTAAAAACTAGAGAGTCTTTACATTGATACATCGATACAGAAACATCAATTCCCATTCTACTTTTTTAAAAAGAAAGTGTTCCAGTTATACTTGACAGTAAACTTTTACCCTGCATTTCTCTGGAAAGTTCTCCAGCACCTGAAATCCAGTGGAGATTGAGGCTGGTATCAAGATTGGCATTGAACATAAGGCTTAGTGAGGGATAGAGGAATTGTTTCTTACCTTTGTTTATCTACTTACTTTCTTTGTCAATGCTCCTTTCTATGGTAAACTAAGACCTGTCTTTCCTCACCTGGCACCCGTAACTAAATAACCCTAGCTATTTTTTGATCTATTCCATATATCTCAGCATTTCTGGGTAAAACCATAAGAGTCTAATGGCCAATAAAAGCCAGAATCCAAAATCCTTACCGGGTTGGTTGACATTTTAATACCAGACTATTGGAAAACAATATTCAAGGAATGATACTATTATGGTGGATGTTCAGGCATCATAGAGAACTGATCTGGGAGATATTTTGGACAAGTCTGAAGGCAAGGTAGACTTATAAGGAAGTACCTCAGATCACTCCAGGTAAGGGACTCAAAGCCTTCTGTCCATGAGATCAGACCAAAGTGTCCATTTGGGCAATTCCTCCCCTGCCCTACATCCTGAGGCTCTCCTTTCCTTGGCAACATGCAAGCACAGGGCCAAGGCAACAGTGCAACACCTTGACCATGAGAGTGGTGAATTTAATATCCACACAAAACAAGACCGCAGGTACTTTCAGCTCTCTGCCCTGAAACCATGAGATGCAAGCTTTGTGTCTGAGTGGGAGAATGCCTTGGAAGGCTCCCAGCTGCCATTCTTGCACCGCTGCTTGCCCCCTATTGTCAAAAGAAAAGAAAATGGTGTCACTGAGAAGTCTTGCCTGACCATATAGGATTTCAAAGAAACACTGCCACAGGAGGTGAGGTAGAGTGAGGGTGAGGTGGGGAATGGTGGGGAATAGTCACAGGGTGGGTCAGCTGGTTGGTGAGTGCTTGGGTGTTAGCGATCTAATCTCCAGAGTACTGCACTCTTCCTTGAGCCTTTCAGCTAGAAGCCAGTCTCTGGGGACTTGAGAAGGCTCTGTGAATTATTCACAAGGCACAGGGACTCTTCAAGCAGTGCAGACCTGTTTCTAAATTACAAATGTAGACTGGGAAAGTTGAAAATGGGAGGTTGAGACTTTACATTTTATTAGACCTGACTGCCTATACTGTATCCCATCCTTCAGTGTTATTCTCATCACCTCTATGCCCCACCCCAAATAAAGATGGTGAGTTGAAAACAAGAGTTCTGTATCCATCCAGATGAATGATGTTTCCTTGAATTTCTCTTTCTCCCACTTTTGCAATAGTTCAGCTGCTAGGCTTTCTTCCCCTGCCTATGTTCGCTTGGTTCAGGTAGATTTGTTACTCAAACCAGCCAAGTCCCCTTTCCAGTCCAAGAGGCAAGAGAACAGGTCTAGTTATCTTGTTTCTGATGGGGCTTGGGCATCTCCTGCAGTGACCATGGCCCTGAGACATGAGCTCCTCGATGCTGCTGTGGTTTTAGTAATGGAATGAGTTCAGGATGTCATGGAAAGAGTGCAGTGCTGAGCACTGTCATTATTTTAATACATTGTTTAAGACAAAAAAATCGTTATTCGTAGACTATTATTTGTGAAGTGGTACAGCACCTCTACTTGCACATACCAATAGAGGTGTGCACAACTCCTGCACAACCTCTGTGAGGCTGCTGGTAGGCTCTGCGGGGCTGGAGAGAAAGATGTCACTAAGTGCCCTATCCTCTGAGTATCAGAGTCTACCATGGGTACAGTCCACTTGACTCTTTTGGATTTTTGACCAAACAAGTTGTTCAGCTCTGTTATTTGAGGTGCTTCTGCGTGATGCGGAATTGGCTTCTTCAACACCGTGTAATTGATAACGTCTAGAGAAACGAGGTTGACAGGGGATGAGGGACATGATCACCAATCAACTTTAGCCTCTCAGTGTAGTGATTCTCAGAAAACCATTTTAGTAGCAGGGCCTAAAGAAGGTAATAAATAAGATGCTGTCTCTATTCTGATCCAAAGAACTCCAGGTCCCATCTTTCTGCTTGCCAAGTACCTGCTTTCCCCTAAGTAACTGACTCAGGCTGGGATTTGTTGATGCCCATGTCTCCCTTACCCAACACAGATTCAGCCAATACTTTCCATATGTTTTGGCTGAGTTACTACAAGAGCCCCTGACTGCCCTCCACCCTGTCTCTTCAGTTCCTTCTCTATAGTTTAGGCACAGTGAATGTTCTAAAATGGGAATCTGATCATTAGGTTCCTTGCTAAAATTCTCTTTATTGATCTTAGGATAAAATAAAAATTCTTTTGAAAGCTGAAAAAGACCCTTTATGAACTGCTTTCCAGTTTTACCTCTTACCACCTTTCTCATCCTAATAGCATACTCACCAACTGGAGCACCCCTCCCTCACGTGGGAGTCATTTCATGCGTGTTCCTTTCTCTCTTACATACCAGTATTCCCCCTGAAACTACTTCCCCTTATTTGGCTAGTTTCTACTTACCCTTTGGGGCTAGCTCAGAGATCCTTTTTCATTTGAATGCTGTTCATAGTGACTGCCATGGATCAGATTTTAGCTTGGTGTCTGTTCTTGGTGTGCCCATAACTGTTGGGTTTGTTTCTGACACAATGGTATCTCCCTGTTTTTCTGTTTGCTTGCCTGTGTGTCTATAAGACATTGAATTTTTGAGGCAAGGATTGTGTCTTAGTCATCTTTTTAACTCTTGTACTTGATCAGTAGAATTGGTGCTTAGCAAATGATGGATGAATAAACACCTGACCTACACAAATAACCTTCCTTCCTTCCTTCCTTCCTTCCTTCCTTCCTTCCTTCCTTCCTTCCTTCCTTTCTTATTTTTTTCTCCTAGTTTGGGACATTAATTTGTAGTGCTACGTATGATACTTTACTGGATTTAGCGGAAGGTCATTTTTTTTCTTGAGTGTGGGAGAAGATAACACCTCTGCTGTCTTTCCTAGGTAAACATGTTAAGAGATTAAGAGCCCTCCCAAACCCTCTTCTAGATTTTTCTACTCTTATCACCAATGAGATTTATATTTATAACTGTATCTATATCTGTCTGTATCATCTACATCTATAGCTCATGTCATTGCCTAGAGAACTCTGTTCTCTCCCACATTCTATAAGTATTCCAGTAGAAAGTAGGAAGACTTTGTTCCTCCTCTCCCAACCACAGAAGCATCAAAATCCTATATGTGGCTCCAGTGGAGTGGAGCACTTGCGAGGATGGGGCTGGAGGAATGAGAGTGACCCTGGAGCGCTACATTCACTAGGTAGAATCTGGTAGGGGGGCATTCTTTTCCCTCTCTATTCCTCTTCCTTCTGAGGCTGGGGAATCAGCAAAGACTTTGGTAGTCATTAATGTTGTTCATTAAATATTTCCCAGACTCATGATAGAATTGCATGCACTTGCCTAAAGAGAAGTGGAAGAGTCACTTCCAGACAGAAGCTCCTAGGTGTGAGACATGGTTCACCCCTCTCAGATGGCTGCTCATCAGCCTGGTCTCAGAGTTAGACAGTGATGCATAGAAGCCCTTGTCAGCTGATACTGGACATGTACAAGTACTGAGAAATAAAACCTCACATGCAAAGCTGCTGAGATTTGTATGTTATTGGTTACTGCAGCATAACCTGATCCTGCCCGGCTGATGCAGAATCACCAAAATATAATTTTTTCTTCATTAAAATGATCCTGCTGAGTATTCCATAGAGAGAGGTGGCTCAATACTATGTACACTGGACTTCTGCAGCTCCAGCTCTCTGTGATCTAACTGACCCCTTTGGGTGGAGGGTCATAAACCCTGGTCCTCACCAGATTTGCCTATGGCGCTCTCATCAGGAGGACCCTGAATCGTGGCTTCATGATGGTGCACATCCCTTGTTTGATCTCTATAACATCTTTCCCTCTTTCTTCTGCTAAAATCAATTCCCACTTATTTTGGGGAGCTCCTCCTGCACTACACCCACCTTATGATTATCATGGGATGTCAATTATAGCATCAAGTACCCCTGAAAACAGGAATGAGCACATGATAAAGCCCTGACCATTTATCATTGCACAAGTAGCTGGTACAGGGGTAGAAATATGATTCAAGTTGGTCTGACTGGAGAACTTTTCTGCTATATTAACATGGGAAATTAAGAGATCTTCCTTTCCTTTTGATTACAAGATAGAATGACTTGAATGCAGAGTACTTTTCTTCTGCATGGAGAAAGTCCATTGCCGACACACACTGAAGCAGAGAAATGAGTTATATAAGAGAAACCTGCCATTTTGTGAGTTAATAAATCCTCCCTTGTTCTTAAACTAATCTAAGTTATTTATCTGACAGTTGTAGCAGAAAGAATTCTTACTGATTCACCCAACAATATTAAATCTTCTATTTCTGTGTGATCCTGTTTATCTGTGCCTCTCCCCTCTGGTCTTTGGTCATGATCTTCCTGGTAAGCTGGCACCCTGGCTCTTAGAGCCTTGGAGCTATGCAACCAGTTACTTCACTAAACCAGAGGTTAGACACAGACCCACCGCAGCTTCCTGAGCAGTGCAGGAACCAGAAGTAAGTAGAAAGGCCTCTGAGCAGGTAAAATATAGTCTATATAGCACACATGCATGCTCATGAATATTACTTCAAGATCATTTTTTAAATAAAACCTCAGAGTTGACTTCCTTTCATTGTACTATCAGTTGTAGGACTTTCTTAATTTTCTTCTACCTTAGAACTAGTGTATAAGAAATGGTAAGGGCAGGAGGACTTTATGTCCTATTGGCAGGAAGCGACATTTGGTAGTTGTTTTAAAGACAAGTTCAGCTCTTTTTGTCCAGCTGAACCATGGAGGGTGCAGAAGAGAAGAAGAAGAAAGTTCCTGCTGTGCCAGAAAACCTTAAGAAAAAGCAAAGGGATTTTGCAGAGCTGAAAATCAAGCACCCGAGAAAAATTTTGCCCAAAAGATGCTTCGAAAGGCAAGGAAGAAGCTTATCTATGAAAAAGCTAAGCACTATCACAAGGAATATAGGCAGATGTACAGAATTGAGATTCGAATGGCTAGAATGGCAAGAAAAGCTGGCAACTTCTATGTACCTGCAGAACCCACATTGGCATTTGTCATCAGGATCAGAAGTATCAATGGTGTGAGCCCAAAGGTCCTAAAGGTGCTGCAACTTCTTCGCCTTCGCCATATATTCAATGGTACCTTTGTTAAGCTCAACAAGGCTTCAATTAACATGCTGAGGATTGTGGAACCATATATTGCATGGGGGTACCCTAGCCTGAAGTTAGTAATTGAATTGATCTACAAGTGTGGGTATGGGGCAATCAACAAAAAACGAATTGCCCTGACAGATAACGTACTGATTGCTCAATCTCTTGGTAAATATGGCATAATCTGCATGGAGGATCTGATTCATGAGATATACACTGTTGGAAAATGCTTCAATGAAGCAAACAACTTCTTGTGGCCCTTCAAATTATTTTCTCCATGAGGTAGAAGGAAGAGAAAGACCACCCATTTTGTAGAAGGTGGAGATGCTGGTAACAGGGAGGACCAGATCAACAGGCTTATTAGAAGGATGAACTAAGGTATCTACCATGGTCATCTTTGTAATCTGGTCAGTTAATAAACAGAAACTGCTTTAAAATTGAAAAAAAAAAAAAGACAAGTACAAAAAACTATAAATGGCAAGCAACATGCCTCAAGTTTGGGGACTCCAAATGTCAGGACGAGTGTTTGACACAACTGGAGCCCAGAGTGCATCATATGCATCAGTGCACTGTACCTCATTGCTTCTACAGCTCCGTCCAAAAGCAGATGCTCCTGACTGTTACCCTGAGTCAATACAATGTTATGTTTTGGATCCTTGGTTTATTAAGGCAGGATGTATATAATCAATTAAAAAATACTATGATTAATTGTCTCACATGCTTGGCATTCAAAGCGTTAAATCCCAGTGTTTTTGGCAAATTTGTTTCTGTAGAACAACCTTTTATTTGATAGTGTGGGATCGATGAGGTGCACTGTATTGTTTATCAATATAAATAATTTGCAATATGGACATATTTGTGTTATTTGTATGCACACTCTTTAGTAGGCAATAATGTTTGTGAAAGCATTTTTTTTGAACAGTGAAGCACAGTATGAACATTCTTTATCACCATGCTCTGTGGAAGTCCTGAAGGACACCTAGACTTGCTGGTTCATCCTTAGGAATCCCTAGACTAGAGCCATTCTCAGAATTAAGCATGCATTCATTTCCTCTGGGGAACTTGTTAAAAATGAAGAATCTCAGGGCCCATTCTCAGATATTCTGACTTAATGGCTCTGAGGTGGAACCCAGAAACCTGCATTAAAAAAAAAAAAAAAAAAAAAAAAAAGGTTTCCTACTCCAGTGACTCTGACACAGGTAGTCCAAACTCTACCTTTTAAAAAGTATTGTTCTATGCTTCCCTGGGGCTTTCAACTGCCCTGGAATGCTTCTCTTTTCACACGGGCCTGAGAAGAAATTCTCCCTTCTGTACTAAGTCTAAAATCAGAACCCAGACCTGAATCATTGAATAGAGGCTGGAAGTCATAAAAGTAAAACAAGACCTGGTTGAGGTGACTGAAATAAGTTGGAGAAAAAAAATAAAGACTTCCTAAGTCAACCAAGTCAAATTTTAGATGGTGATATAATGAGAACTACTATTCATTTTTTATGCAGCAGATGACGTTTATAAGACACGTGATGACTCTATATTAATAGGCAGTGTCTTGGCTGAAAGGGAATGTGACATTGCTCTATCATTTTTCCCTCCTGCTTCTTTCCTGATGTCTCTATTTTATTGAGTCCCAGCCAGTTCCGATAGAACTTTGGGTTCGACACCTTGCAGGAGTTTGTAACAGAGAAGTAAGGTACAAAATCAAGAGTTTTTGATTTAGAAACTGGTTATCATCTTCCTATATTGTGCCTGTTGTTTGCTAAAGGTTATGGGTGCTGTTGCTATTCCCTCTCCACCCTCCATGTATTAGACATTTGTCATAGATGACCTCATAAAATTCTCATAACAGTCTTCCAAATAGATAGCATCTCTTTAAAGATGAAGAAGCTCAGGTTCAAAGAGGTTAAATGACTAGTTCCTGGCAACACAACCAATAAATAGTGGAACCAGGTGACCCTGAGTGTAACTTCCAAAGTCTTTCCATGACTCATCAGAGTTTCAGGGCTCCCCCAGAACCCCTAAAAGGGGAAAGAGTGTGCTAGGGCTCTTCTGTCTAGGTAGCTCATTTTTTAGTAGAGTGACATCAATCTTAACCTGAAGGTTTCCAAGAACAAAAAGCATTTGGTACATGTTATCTTAGCTCTGGATAAACTGTGGTAACTTCCTGATTGCCTTTGCTGTGACAAATTATTTTTTTCCTTCTTTCACCTGGATATAGTCTTTCAAGAAGTCCAGACCTATCACATGAGGTTGATATGTCCTAGGAGAAAGGAGAAATGCTTAAGCATAGTTGGTCGAAACAAGGGGTAATTGGACTTAAAAAAATGCCTCCTTTTCAGGGGTAGTGATATCCAGTTTAGTGAAATGAAAGTTCTTGTGCCCAGTGTCCTCTAACAGTCTGATTTTAATGGGGTTACAATAGCTGGGGTAAAGCATTTTATATGGAACCAGGTTTACATTATCCTACTCTTTAGAGATCTTGCTTGCAATGCTGTTCAAATCCTTTAATCCATAAATAGGATTCCAGACAGCGCTGGGCTGCCTTCCAAAACTGTAATCTTCCAGTATATGAATTATTACCAAAAGATTAGGGTGTTTCTAGTAATAACATTTCAAATAAATCAGCTTTCATGGAGGAACAACAAACTAATATTGGAAATAACAATATAAAGACATTTATATAGCCACTTGCTAGAATAACTTCCCTAACCAGGGGCTTCTTTTCTCATTTACATTTATTCTGTTTGAAAAGTCTTTTTTTCATTTATCATTAGCTCTGGCTTTGGCCTTAAAGTGTGCCACATTTTCCCAAGTCTTGAGCCTCCTAACTTCCTTCTCTGAGGCCAGTGAAAGCCCCAGATCTGTTTACTCAGGGATGGTCAAAAGTGTTGACTATTGTCCCTAGAAGCTCCAGACCCCTTTGACCTCAGACCCTGGGTTCTGAGCAAGTGTGCAGGAGAAAAGTATAAGTGAATCTATGGTTGGAAAGTACTCTTGTGGGGCTTTGTCAAAGATCATGAATGAGACTGTGGAGTAGAAGAGAAGATTCCTTTTATGGCCTTGGAGAATGAGTCTTTTTGGTGATTAAGAGATCTCTGCTGATATAAAAATTCACCCTACATGCGTGCCTCATAGTGATGACCCCAAGTCTGTGTAATATGAGGTAAGAGGACTTTATAATCAGATGAATTCTGGCTGGTCAATCACCAGTCTTAGAAATCTTGGGCAGATTCCTTTACCCTTTTGTTCCTCCATTTCCTTATCTATAAAATGGGGATGCTTACCACCCCATGTGATTATTGAAAAGATTAACTGAGGTACTAGTGGTACCATCAGCACAAATTTTTACTGTTCTTTTAAACCATTTGAGTTAGTGGTAAGGTGGCTGATGGAAAGTAAGGAGGCTCCCTCTCTTAGCCACAGACAGCTGCTTTGAGAAATGCCTCCAGGCTAAAAGCAGAGATACCTGGTTTAATTCCCATTTCTGTGGCTAACCTGCAAGTGACCTTGGTTAAGATGTCACACTTCTGGATTTCCGTTTCATCTTCTATTAGAAGAAAAGTTTTTGGCTCCTCCTTACCTTATAGGGCGAGAAAGTAGTAAAGCCAATATCCTTAGATGAGATCACATTTTCAGGATACATTTCATAGTCATAGAATTTTAATGCTACAAGAAGTTACCTAGGAAGAGAGGGAATTAACATTCATTAAAAGTACTTACCACGTTCAAAGCTTTATGTGTTTTATCATATTGAATTCTAATAACCTCATTAATGAGGTGGAGTTATGCCCAGTTTACAGAAGTGGAAGCTGAGGAGCAGAGAGTCAATTTTAAGTAATTTTCCCCAGGTCACACAGCTAAAATATGACTGAGGAAGATTTCAAGTTGAGATCTGTATAACTCCAAAGCCATAGTCTTCTCATTGTATCATGTTTTTACCATTTGTGATTCTCATTTTATAGGTGGCAAAGCTAGGACTCAAGAGATATTAAATTATTCATTAATTGACTTAGTCGATTAGTTGAAAATTCAAGAACACAACCCAATTTTCCTGATTGTTATTCCTGAACTACCTGTCCCTTAAAATTGGTATAAATCACCTAACTTAACCCTCTGTCTTCTGTCATTATCTCAAAGAAGTTAGATAGATTGTCAATAGATAGGAGCTCCTAACATTTTAGCTCTCGGACTCCCTGTTTTTTTCTGTGAAAAGGTTGGAAGAGTTGATTTTTTTGGTTCCTTCTAGCTCAAAAATTCTATTATTTCTATGACCCTCCATTCCACATAGTAGTTAATGATCTGTAAAGAAACACTTAAATGCACAGGTTTACTACCTTCTTGCTCTGCAAGCTAGCGGGAAGTCAGCTATTATTTTTCTGCTTCAAAAGGGAGATCTGATACCCACATTGCTTGAGCATCTAACTCAAGGACACAGTTGATCAGTGGCTGAGCCAAGCCTGGAATGCTTGAGGGAGATCCTGTTTTATTCACCTTTTAAATTCCATGCTTAGCAGAGGGTCTGGGATACATTTTGTGCTTATTTAGAGAAGGGCAAATTCACTCATACATTGATGGCTGAATGAGTTGAACCCAGGCTTCTCAACTCACAGTCTAGATTTGCTTTAGCAGTTCTCCTTTTATTTTCCAAAACCTTTGAAATTGGGAAAATTTGCCTGTTTGCTGAGTGCTTCACATACTGGACTTTCTTAAAACACACTAGACCTGTACCATGCATTTCAAAAGGAGAATGTCTTATTTGCAGATTAGGAGGGTATCTGGTCTAAACACAGACCCCGGAGGGTAAAGGAGTGGATTTGCTCACACCACCCCAAGTCCTTGGACTCAACTGAAGGCAGCATTAGTGTATACTTAATGGAATGGGAAAGGGGAGGCCTGGAGAAGAGATGTTTCTGAATTGTCTCCTCAGATTAAAGGATCTTTGAAATGGAAAGCATTAGCCCTCTGCGTCCTGCACTTTACATTTTGGACTTTTAAATAAAAAGGAAAAGAAGAGAGGAAAACACCACTGTGTTTTTGAAAGCTTGTATTATTGTTTTTTCTGTTTCCAGCTCTCCACTTAGCCGCCCCAAAAGGCTGTGCTGAATGGCGGGTACTACAAAGGGGAGCCGGGGGGCACCATGGCTGTGCTGTTTCTGTCAGAGCGGCTCAAAGGGAAGGCAGCACCACACAACGAGGCCCCCTTTCCACCCTAAACAAATGTTGTTTTTACTGAAGTGTGACGGTCTGATTTAATTATGGGGGGAGGAGAAAGAGCATCCATTCTTGTGCTCAGCAGAAAAGTGAGATTGGAAGGCTCGGGAAGGATGGAAAGCAGAATTCACCAGTCCCCAGGGCCCCTTGTTCAATCACTCTTTCTGCCTTGGTTTCCCCATCTGTCAAAATGGAAACAAAACTTTCCTAGCTGCCTGAGGGAGTGTGAAAGAACTGCTTTTAACAAATTGATCTGATGGCAGAAAATGTGGGAAAGGGGAGAAGGGGGCATGAGAGGGGCTGTGCAGACCAGTGGTGACAAGTTCATGCATTTGTTTCCTGTCAGTATGAGAGGTGGGATGGGGCTGAGTATAGGAGAGCATTGGGGTATATTTCTCCTTGGGGAGTCTATGGAATACACCAGGTGTCACCCCCCCATTCCTTCAATCGTATATGTAGATATCTTTGTTTAGATGTTATGTAAATTCATGAAAGCAGAGAGATGGGCTTCTTGATCTTCAGAAGACCTTTTGCAAATCACACTTCTGGGATGCAGATTTCTGCAAGCAGGTTGTTGCTTGAGGATTTGAACACAATACATCTTCACTGAAAGGCACCCCATCCTCCTCCTAGCCTGCGGCATAGGGATGGTTCCACTCATTAGTGGATAGGCCTATTTCTCAGGGGCTGGCCGGCTCTCTTTGAGCAACTATTGTTTCCTTTCCTATTCAGCTGTCAGCTCATTTCCCATCATGCAGCTGACTTTTAGCCTGAAAAGAGACTTTTCCCTGCTGGGTAGTGAGGCAAGTTCCATCCAAGGGGGCTGTAGGTCCTTCCCTCTGCCACAGAGAAAGAGCAGACATCTACCTCATATCATGCAGTGATCTCAGCTAGCCCCAGGTCTGCAAAAATAAGGAGAAAGAAGAGGAGTAAATTAATAACTCTCATTTATCTATATTCCTAGACCCTCTTGGGGTTGGGCAAAGAGGTTATATGGAGCCAAAATATGCCAGCCCAGGAGGTGAAAAAAAATTGAGCACTTAGGTTTAATTGATTTGTGCATTTAGTTTCAGAAGTTAGGTAAAACCCCAAAAATATCATGTAATGTCACCTGGGGGGAGTGCTAGGTGCAGAAGTCCAGATATTTAGTTTCTGGTTTCAAGTCTAAGGCACTCAAATTAGCTTATCTGAATTTCATATGCAAGGCTAGTGAATGATAGTAAATCTCTTGACCAGAGGGTGAACTTAGTTGACTATTGTTTCTGCTTGACAACAGATCTTCTCCTAAAAGTGCAGAGTTTTCTCTTAAACATGTAGAGTTTTATGATACATAAAATACGGGTGATCTTAAATTTGGGAAATTGTGAGTATCTCTATTGACATCTTTCATAAGTATAAAAGTATTTATGCCAAAATTTATTTTTTGGGTTCCAATTTATATTAAGACAGACTAAAAGGAGAGGAAGTAAAAAATACTGTAATTTTGTACAAATTGGAGTTTCAATGATCATTATTAAAGAAATATCCCCCCAAATAAAAAGCTGATACATGGCACCCCCAACACCAGCCTTTGTCCTTACTTCTGGGGTATCTTACTGTGAACCTTGTTTGGAAGCTTTCAGAAAGGACAAGCCAGCTCCAGGCATCTGTCCTGGGGTCACTGGTGATGGAGACAAGCAGAAATTCTGGCTTGGAAATAATGGAAAGATAAAAAGTTCAAGAGAGATTTCAAGGTGAAAACAATAAAAATTGTATATCCATTAGAGGAAAGAGAAGAGGGAATTTCTGAAATTGCCAATGGGACTAATTTTCCTCTTGTCCCTGGAGAGGCAGGTTCATCCTACATTTCAGGATGTTATGGATTTGTTGTACTTTTCTGCTGTCTTATGAATTTTTTGTCATGTGCCTTCTCTTTTCTTCTTGGTTTTATTCTCTGGCATCCTGTTTCCTCTTCTTCAAGCTTCTGGATAATCAGCTCCACGACACCAGGTGACTTGCTCCTGTTCAGCATAATTGAGTCTTCACATTCATGTGAAGTCTGGCCCCTTTGGAGCTGGCCAAGCCTGGTAATTAAAATGTCCCCTTCATCTTTAATTGCTTCATTTAACATCTAGTGCAATGGTTTAGGAGTGCTTGTGCCCTCTGCGGTGAGCTGGTCTGCCCTGGATAACTGACAAGCAGTACCTCTTGCCCTTGGTTCAGGCATATTTGTCTATTGGGGGCTAAATATCCTTGAATCCCAGCCTCCTTTGACCCCTGTGCTTTTCTCACTTGGTTGGGGGCATTATAGTATTTTTCATTTTCTTTGCCTTCCTAGATGTCAGGTGGGGCCATCCCTGCTTTCCTGCAACCTCCTAAGAAGACATTACATCTTACAGTGAACCTTATCATCACACAGACCACATGTTCTTACCTAAGTCAGGGTCAGGGGGTGGGGAGAAGGAGAAGGGCAAAATCAGAGTTTCAGTCCCAGCTCTAACAGTCCCTAATCTACCAGTTTCACTGTGACATTGACATGTCCTTGACTGACCTCCCTCCAGCCTCACTTTTCTCATTTGCAAATGCCTAGTGATATCCATATCACAAAGTTACTGTGAGGACGTGAAGAAAATCTGGTAATGTCTTAAATAAATTATGAAGAATATAAGTCAAGATTTCAGCACAGAGACCATCCTAGATCCTGAGTGTGGCTAAAATAGATTGCCTTTCATCTGTATCCTCTAACTCTACATGTGGGATAGGAGGGTAATGAGTGAATACCCCTACAAATGAGTTGTATATGGCAAAAAGGGTGATGATGGTTATAAGGAAAACACTGCTTCAAGAAGCTTCAGGGTCATTATCCTTTGCCTCCTTTTCTTTACAATTATCTATCCCCAAAAAGCATGGCTGGATGGCAGGAATAAATACCTTCCTGCCAGAGGGATTCTGCGATGCCACAGGAGTCCTATGAAGAAACAGTGAGTAGCAATAGCTCTTGCTCACAATTTGAAGACTTGGTCACTGTAGCAGATTAGGATTAGATTTGCTGAAACACTTTCATGTGTTAGGAAATGTCTAGCAAAGTGGTCTTGAGTATCCCTTGGGAACAAAGGAAGTTATGTTGGTGATACTAAGACCCTTCACCACTGAAAGTGAAGAAATAAAGTGTCAAAGTATTGCCATGTCCATCTGAATTTTTCAATGGCTTAACAATACCTTGAATCTCATGACTTCCACCTCTCAAGCATCAAAAAGTATTAGGGCCTCCTTTTGAAAGGGGTGTGTGTGTGTGTACATATACATGTGTAGCTCTGCACTTGTGGTTTGGTGGCACAGAGGAGCAGGGGATCCACCATCTTTTGTGTAGAGTGACATGGTATGAAAAGACAACTCCAAGAGCTAGACATTTTGAACTAGCCTGGTTATTTGCGGGGGGGGTGGGGGAGTGGGGGAATGGGGTGGAATTGATACTTGCTGATTGATTGCTAGATTTAGTGAGTAAAAATACAGGATGCCCAGTTATATTTGAATTTCAGGTAAACAAAAAATTCTTTTTTAGAATATGTATGTATAATGCAGTACTTGGGACACACGATAAATAATTATTTATTGTTTATATGAAATTCAAATTGAGCTGGGCATCCTGCATTTTGAACGACAACCCTTCTTAGGGTAGGGTGGTAGACACACCAGAGTTTCTTTGGATTATGAAGAAAGCACATAACTATTATTGTTCTTTCAAGTTTTACAGTGACTGTGAGAGAGCCAGAAACTTGGGGGTAAGGGGTTTAAGACCTTGCGCCCAATCAAGTGCTTAGAAAAAGATTCTGCTGCATAGCTGAGAATAGAAGACAGGCTGAGAAAATCACATTCAGCATAGAGTCTGTATTTATTCAGGACCAATCTTTCTTTTTATAATTAATTTTTTATTGTTGTTCAGTTACAGTTGTTCCCATTTTCCCCCTTATTGCTCTCCCCAGCCCCCTCCAACCTCTGCTGCCCAGGATAATCCCTACCCCATTGTCCTTGTCCATGGGTCCTTTGTACGTGTTCCCCTTCTTTCTCCCTTTCTCCCCCTCCCCTTACCCCTCTGGTCACCATCCGTTTGTTCTTTATTTCCATGTCTCTGGTTGTTTTTTGCTCTTTTGTTTGTTCTGTTGATTAGGTTCATCTTATAGGTGAAATCATGTGGTATTTGTCTTTCACTGCCTGGCTTATTTCACTTAGCAAAATACTCTCCAGTTCTATTCATGCTGTCTCAAAGGGTAGGAGTTCCTTCTTTATTTCCGCTCCATAGTACTGCATTGTATAAATGTACCACAGTTTTTTCTTTTTCTTTTTTTATTTGAATTGTTGATCTTGTACAGTTTTCTGTATTTTACTCCCACCCCAGCCCACCACCCCAGCCCTCCCCACCTCCCTCCCATTTCCACCCCTCATAGTTTTTGTCCACGTGTCCTTTATACTTGTTCCTGTAAACCCTTCCCCTTTTCCCCTGAAATTTCCTCCCCTCTCCCCTCTGGTGACTGTCAGCCTGTTCTCAGTTTCAATGTCTTTGGTTATATTATGCTTGTTTGTTTGTTTTGTTGATTAGGTTCCTGTTAAAGGTGAGATTGTATATTTGTCTTTCACTGCCTGGCTTATTTCGCTTTTTTACTACAGTTTTTTGATCCACTCATTTACTGATAGGCACTTAGGCTGTTTCTAGTACTTGGCTATTGTAAATAATGTTGTTCTGAACATAGGGGTGCATAGGTTCTTTTGAATTGGTGTTTCAGGATGCTTAGGGTATAATCAAAAGGGAGCCCCATCTTTAGTTTTCTGAGGAAATTCCATACTGTTTTCCACTGTGGCTGTACTGGTTTGCATTTCCACCAACAGTGCATTAGGGTTCCCTTTTCTCTACAACCTCACCAGTGCTTGTTGTTTGTTGATTTCTTAATAATGGCCATTCTGACCAGTGTGAAGTGGTTTTAATTTGCATCTTTCTGATGGCTAAGGATGTTGAGCATCCTTTCATATGCTTATGAGCCCTCTGTATGTCCTCCTTAGAGAAGTGTCTTTTCAGGTTCTTTGCCCATTTTTTAAGGACCATTCTTTCTTAATCTTTCATTTGAAAGCATTTATTGAACACCTACGGTGTCCAGTCATTGTGGTTTGCTCTTGGGTAATGATGATAATAAACCTATTGTAATACTGTTTTGGGCTACTTATATTGCAAAGGAAAATAACAGATGCACTGAAGAAAGCTTAAGAAAATCAAAGAATATGTTTTTCTCTCAGATATTGGATGTTTATCTTAGATTTTCTTTAAATTCCTTTTTAAATATATTTTATTGATGGTGCTATTATAGTTGTCCCATTTCTCCTCCATCATTCCCCTCCACCCTGCACACCCCCTCCCACCCGCATTCCCCCCTTTAGTTCATGTCCATGTGTCATAAATTCTTTAGCTTCTACATTTCCCACACTATTCTTGCCCTCCCCCTGTCTATTTTCTACCTACCGTCTATGCTACTTATTCTCTGTACCTTTTCCCCCTCTCTCCTCCTGCCACTCCCCTGTTGCTAAATGTGATCTCCATTTATGTGGTTCTGTTCCTATTCTAGATGTTTGCTTTTGTTTTAGATATGGTTGTTAATATCTGTGAGTTTGCTGTCTTTTTACTGTCCTATTTTTATCTTCTTTTTCTTAGATAAGTCCCTTTAAGATTTCATAAAATAAGGGCTTGGTGATGATGAACTCCTTGAACTTGACCTTATCTGAGAAGCACTTTATCTGCCCTTCCATTCTAAATGAAAGCTTTGCTGGATAGAGCAATCTTGGATATAGGTCCTTGCCTTTCAAGACTTCAAATACTTCTTTCCAGCCCCTTCTTGCCTGCAAGGTCTCTTTTGAGAAATCAACTGACAGTCTGATGGGAGCTCCTTTGTAGGTGACTGTCCCCTTATCACTTGCTGCTTCTAGGATTCTCTCCTTCATTTTAATCTTGGCTAATGGAATTATGATGCGCCTTGGTGTGTTCCTCCTTGGGTCCAACTTTTTTGGGACTCTCTGAGCTTCCTGGACTTCCTGGAAGTCTATTTCCTTTGCCAGGTTGGGGAAGTTCTCCTTTATTATTCGTTCAAATAAGTTTTCCACTTGTTGCTCTTCTTCTTCCCCTTCTGGGACCCCTATAATTTGGATGTTGGGACGTTTAACAATATCCCGGAGGTTCCTAAGCCTCTCCTCATTTTTTTGAATTCTTGTTTCCTCCTTGTTTTCTGTTTGGTTGTTTGTTTCTTCCTTCTGGTCCACTCCATTGATTTGAGTCCAGTTTTCCTCCCATCTCTGTTGGTTCCTTCATTTCACGTATTGTAGCCTGCATTTTTTCATCTAATTTGTGAGCAAAATCAACCAATTCTGTGAGCATCCTGATCACCAGTGCTTTGAACTGTGCATCTGATAGGTTGGCTATCTCTTCATGGCTTAGAAGAATTGGCTCTGAGGCTTTGATTTGCTCTCTAGTTTGAGCCATTTTTGGTGGGGTTTTTGTGTGTGTGTGTGTGGGGGGGTCTGTTCGCAGCTGTTATGTAGTGAGGAGTGGAGCCTTAGGTGTTTCCCAGGGTGGGGCAGCCCAGTGGCTGAGTTGTGACACTGTATGTGGGGGTGGGGTCTGAGAGGGAACAATGGCGCTTTCTCTGCTCTCTCTTGGTTTCCAGTCCCTTCCATTGCTTCCCCTTCACCTGTATTATATGTGCGCGAATGTGGGACCACCTGATCAGGCAGCTGCCTTGCATGGCCTCACTGGGTCTGCACAGTGGCCACCCCATGCCCGGGGTCCACTAGCTGCTGCTTGTGTGCCTGGGGTCTGCTAGCCACTGCCTGTGAGCCTAGGGTCCACTAGCCAACACCTGCACACCTGGGAACTGCCAGCTGCTGCTGCCTGTGTGTCTGGTCCACACCTCCACTTTTTCCTGCCACGGCTCTGCCCCTCCTATCGGTCTGGATAAATGGTTGTTGGACTTCTGTACAGTTCAATTTTCTATCAGTTCTGATTGTTTTCTTGTTTCTATATATCTGTTGTCCTTAATTTTGGTCGTGAGAGGAGGCACAGTGTGTCCACCTACACCTCCATCTTGGCCAGAAGTCGATTTTCTTTAAATTTCTATTCTGTTCTTTCCACCCACAAGTTTTTTTCCTACTTTCTCATATTCCACATGGTTCCAAATGGTTACTCTGGCACCTAAGTTTATACAGCCTTAGAGTTCCAACACTGACACTCAATACTGGCAAGTACCTCGAAGTATCTTAGTTTAAATCCTTGGAGACAATTTGATTGACTAGCTTGTTTTTTAGGTACTGGTCATAACATGCTCATCAGCCTATGTATTTATGGGTTTTGCACCATGTCCACCCAAGATCAATCAGCTATGGTCAGATGGGGGGATAGGCAAGAAGAAGACCTTGCAAAATTGCCTAGTACATTCTGTTCCTTATTTTCTGATTTTCTTACACATTTAGTTCCAAACAGTCCCTAAATAAATAATTATTTTTAAAACTTAGTGATGGAGAGTGCAGATTTTGGATTCAGAGTAGATGAGTTTGAACCTTGGCAATTTTAGTTTTATTATATACTTTAAAATTTTTTATTAATTTTATTTTAATTGTTGTTCTTATATAGTTTTCTGCCTTTTACTCCCATCCCAGCCCACCGTGCCAGCCCTCCCCACCTCTCTCCCATTTCCACCCCCCCCCCAGTTTTTGTCCAGCTGTCCTTTATACTTGTTGCTCTAAACCCTTCCCCTTTTCCCCTGAAATTCTCTCCCTTCTCCCCTCTGGTGACTGTCAGTCTCTTCTCAATTTCAGTGTCTTTGGTTATATTTTGCTTGTTTGTTTATTTTGTTGATTAGGTTCCTGTTAAAGGTGAGATCATATGGTATTTGTCTTTCACCCACTGGCTTATTTCGCTTAGCATAATGCTCTCCAGTTCCATCCATGCTGTTGTGAAGGGTAGGAGCTCCCTCTTTCTTTCTGCTGCATAGAATTCCATTGTGTAAATGTACCACAGTTTTTTGATCCATTCATTAACTGATAGGCACCTAGGTTGCTTACAACACTTGGCTATTGTAAATTGTGCTGCTACAAACATTGGGGTGCATAGGTTCTTTTGGATTGGTGTTTCAGGGTTCTTAGGATATAGTCCTAGCAGTGGAATTGCTGGGTCAAACGGTAGATCCATTTTTAGTTTTCTTAGAAAATTCCATACTATTTTCCATAGTGGTTGTACCAGTCTGCAATCCCACCAACAGTGCACTAGGGTCCCCTTTTCTCCACAACCTCTCCAACACTTGTTGTTTGTTGCTTTGTTTATGATGGCCATTCTGACTGGTGTCAAGTGGTATCTCATTGTGGTTTTCATTTGCATCTCTCTCATAGCTAGCGATACTTAGCATCTTTTCATGTGTCTCTGGATCCTCTGTATATCCTCCTTGGAGAAGTGTCTGTTCAAGTCCTCTGCCCACTTTTTCATTGGGTTGCTTGTCTTCTTAGAGTGGAGTTGTGTCAGTTCTTTATATATTTTGGAGATGAAACCCTTGTCTGAGGTATCATTGGCAAATATGTTTTCCCATATGGTTGGTTCTCTTTTTATTTTAATACTGTTTTCTTTGGCTGTGCAGAAGCTTTTTATTCTGATGAAATCCCATTTGTTTATTCTTTCCTTTATGTCCCTTGCTTTAGGGGATATAACAGTAAAAATGTTGCTGTGTGAAATATCTGAGATTTTCCTTCCTATGTGTCCTCTAGGACTTTAATGGTGCCATAGCTTATATTTGAATCTTTTATCCACCTTGAATTTATTTTTGTGTATGGTGTAAGTTGGTGCTCGAGTTTCATTTTTTTGCACATAGCTGTCCAGTTCTCCCAACACCACTTGTTGAAGAGGCTATTTTTACTCTATTTTATGTTGCTTTCCCTTTTGTTGAATATTAATTGACCGTAGAGACTTGGGTTTATTTCTGGGCTCTCTGTTCTATTCCACTGGTCCATGTGCCTGTTTTTATGCCAGTACCAGGCTGTTTTCATTATAGTGGCCTTGTAATACAGTTTGGTATCAGGTATTGTGATCCCTCCTACTTTGCTCTTCTTTCTCAAAATTGCTGCAGCTATTCGGGGTTGTTTATGGTTCCATATAAAGTTTTGAAATGTTTGTTCTATGTCTGTGAAATATGCCATTGGTACTTTGATAGGTATTGCATTGAATCTGTAAATTGCTGTGGGTAGTATGGACATTTTGATGATATTAATTCTGATCCATGAACACGGTATACATTTTCATTTGTTTGTGTCTTCCTTGATTTCTTTCTTCAGTGTTATGTAGTTTTCTGCATACAGGTCTTTTACCTCCTTGGTTAGGTTTATTCCGAAGTATTTTATTTTTCTTTTTGCTATATCGAATGGGATTTTTTTCTTGATTTCTGCTTCTGTTGTTTCATTGTTGGTATACAAAAATGTCTTCCATTTCTGGATATTGACTTTGTATCCAGCTGTTTGGCCACATTCATTTATTAGGTTGAGCAGCTTTTTGTCAGAATCTATAGATTTTCTATATACACTATCATGTCATCTGCAAACAATGATAGTTTTGTTTCCTCCTTTCCGAGTTGGATGCCTTTTATTTCCTTTTCTTGTTTAATCGCTGTTGCTAAGACTTCCAATACTATATTGAACAGAAGTGGTGAAAGTGGACAACCTTGTCTTGCTCCTGATCTTAGTGGAAAACATTTTAGTTTTTGCCTGTTGAGTATGATGTTGGCTGTAGGTCTCTCATATATGTCTTTATTATGTTGAGGAATGCTCCCTCTATTCCCACTTTGCTGAGTGTTTTTATCATAAATGGGTGTTGTACCTTATCAAATGTTTTTTCTGCATCTACTGATATGATCATGAGATTTTTGTCTTTGCTTTTGTTTATGTTATGTGTTACATTTACTGATTTGCGAATATTGAACCATCCTTGCATCCCTGGGATGAATCCCACTCGATCATGGCATATGATCTTTTTAATGTATTGTTGGATGCGGTTTGCCAATATTTTGTTGAGGATTTTAGCGTCTATGTTCATCAATGATATTGGCCTGAAGTTTTCTTTCTTTGTTGTGTCTTTATCTAATTTTGGGATTAGGATGATGCTGGCTTCATAAGAAGAGTTTGGGAATCTTCCCTCTTCTTGGATTTATTTGGACTAATTTGTGAAGGATAGCAGTTAGCTCTTCCTTAAATGCTTTGTACAATTCTCCTGTGAAACCATCCAGCCCAGGGCTTTTGTGTGTTGGGAGTTTTTTGATTATTGCTTCAATTTCATCTGCTGTTATTGGTCTGTTCATGCTTTCTGCTTCTTCTTCATTGAGTTTTGGAAGACTATATTTTTCTAGAAACTTGTCCATTTCACCTAGGTTTTCAAATTTCTTGGCATACAGTTCTTTATAGTAATTTCTTACAGTCCTTTTATGTCTGTGGTGTCCATTGTAATCTCTCCTCTTTCATTTCTGATTGTGTTTATTTGGGTCCTCTCTCTCTTTTTCTTGATGAGCCTGCTTAAAGGCTTGTCAGTTTTGTTTATCTTTTCAAAGAACCAGCTCCTGGATTTATTGATCTTTAAAATTGTGCTTTTAGTCTCTATGTCATTTAATTCTGCTCTGATCTTGGTTATTTCCTTCCTTCTACTTGCTCTGGGCTGTCTTTGTTGTTGTTGCTTGAGTTCTCGTAGGCGTGGGGTTAAGTTGTTTGTTTGAAATGTTTCTATCTTTTTTAGGTAGGCCTGTGTCACTATGAACTTCCCTCTCAGGACTTCCTTCACTGTGTCCCATAAATTTTGGGTTGCTGTGAGTTCATTTTCGTTTATTCCCAGAAAATTTTTGATTTCTTCCCTAATTTCATTCTTGACCCATTCATTGTTTAATTCCATACAATTAATAGCAATTCAATCTCCATGATTTTGAGTGTTTTGGTTTTTTCCCCTCGGGGTTGGTTTCTAGTTTCAGTCCTTTGTGGTCAGAGAAAATGCTTGGTATGATTTTAATTTTCTTGAATTTGTTGATGCTTGTTTTGTGTCCTATCATGTGGTCTATCTTTGAAAATGTTCCATGTGCATTTGAAAAGAATGTGTATTTAGTTTCTTTGGGATGAAGGGCTTTATATATATCAGTTAAGTCTATTTCCTCTAGAGTGTTGTTCAGTGCCACAATATCTTTGTTGATATTTTGTTTGGAAGATCTGTCCATTTTTGACAGTGGGGTGTTAAAATCACCTACTATAATTGTGTTGCTGTCAGTATCTTTCTTGAAGTCCTCTAAAGTTTTCATTATTTAGGTGCTCCCATGTTGGGTGCATATATATTTACAATGTTTATGTCTTCTTGGTGGATTCTCCCATTGAGTAGTATGAAGTGACCTTCTGGGTCTCTCTTTATGGCCCTTCTTTTGAAGTGTATTTGGTCTGATATGAATATTGCTACCCTGGCTTTTTTTTTCCTGTCCATTTGCTTAGAAAATTTGTTTCCAGCCCTTCACTTTCAGTCTGTGTAGGTCTTTTGTCCTGACGTGGGTCTCTTGTAGGCAGCATATGTGTGGGTCATGCTTTCTTATCCATTCAGCTATTCTATGCCTTTTGATTGGAGTATTTAATCCATTTACATTTAATGTTATTATTGATAGGTAGTTATTCATTGCCATTTTCATACCTGTGTTCCTCTCTCTCTCTCTCTGTCTTTTCCTTCCTTTCCTTAAAGCAGTCCCTTTAGCATCTCTTGCAGAACTGGTTTGGTGGAGGTGTATTCTTTGAGAATTCTTTTGTCTGGGAAGCTCCTTATTTGGCCTTCTATCTTGATTGAAAGCCTTGCTGGGTAAAGTAGTCTTGGTTGCAGGTCTCTGGTTTTCATTGCTTGGAATATTTCTTGCCATTTTCTTCTGGCTTGGAGCATTTCCATTGAGAAGTCAGCTGCTAGTCTTATTGGGGCTCCTTTTTATGTTACTTCCTTTTTCCTTTTTCTCCCTTGCTGCCTTTAAGATTCTCTCTTTGTCTTGGAATTTTGCCATTTTAATGATGATGTGTCTTGAAGTGGGCCTCTTTGGGTTCCTCTTGATTGGGACTCTCTGTGTTTCCTGGATTTGTGTGATTTTTTTCTCTCATCAAATTAGGGATGTTTTCCATCATTACTTTTTCAGATAGGTTTTCTATCCCTTGCTCTTCTCCTTCTGGTATCCCCATTATACGGATATTATTACTTTTCATATTGTCTTGCATTTCTCTTCATCCCTCTTCATTCTTTCTGAGCTTCTTTTTCTTTTCTTGCTCTTTCTGGGTGTTTTTTTCTACTTTGTCCTCCAACTCACTGATCTGATCTTCTGCTTCATTGATTCTGATTTTCATTCTTTCTACTCTGTTCTTCAGTTCAGAAATTGTATTCTTCATTTCCTCTTGGCCCTTGTTGATAGTTTCTATTTCCTTTTTCATGTTGATATAGATTGCAGTGAGTTCATTGTAGCTTCCCTGTAGTTTCTGGTAGCCCATTGAGAGCTCATGGAGCTTCCTGATAATCATTGCTTTGAACTCAGTATCTGATAGTTGTGTTGCCTCTGTTTCATTTAGCATTCTTTCTGGGGCTTCCTCCTTTCCTTTCATTTGGGGATTGTTTCTTTGTCTTCCCATTGTTTGTGAGTCTCTTGTTGTTAGCCTCAGCTTCTTAAATTGATCTGTTCTGGCTCCCTGGGTTTATGGTGTGAACTTCTGTGGTAGAATACCTGTGAGATTCAGTGGTGCAGTCTCCTTTGGCTATCCTGTTGTTCAGAGCTTCCACTGTCTCAGCTGTTGGGATGCCCCCTCTTTGGGACCAACTCTGGATTTTTCAGTTCCAGGGTTTTTTGCCTCACTTTGGGTATTTAAAAAGAGAAAATAAAAAAATAAAAAAAGAGGAAGAAGAGATAAAATTGGAAAGAAAGGAAGAAGGAATGAAACAAGAAGGAAGGAAAGAGAAGCAAAAGGAATTGAAGGATAAAAAAGTAAAAAATAATATACATATATTTTTTTTTTTAAAGATTTATTTATTTATTTATCTTTAGAGGGGAAGGGTAGGAGAGAGGGAGAGAAACATCAATGTGCGGTTGCCTCTTGTATGTCCCCTGACGGGAACTGGCCTGGCAACCCAGGCATGTGCCCTGACTGGGAATCGAACCGCGATCCTCTGGTTCGCAGGCCCGCGCTCAATCCACTGAGCTACACCAGCCAGGGCAATATACATATATTTTTTAAAAAAAAACCCTTTTGCTGGTTTTAAACTGGTCAAGCTGGTTTTTCTGGTCGTGCTGGCTGCAGCAGGGTGAGGGGCGAAGGTATTGCTTTTTTCCCTGTTCAGCACTCAGTCAGCTTTGGGTTACTCTCCCCAGGGCTAGCCTAGCACCTCTCTAAGCAGGGCCTTGGGCATGGGTTCTGAGCCTCCTGGGGAGCACACACTTTACCGAGTTTATGGGTGTGAGCTCTGGTCTCCTACAGGGCATGTGCTCACCCTAAGTTCATGGGTGTGAGCTCCAGGTTTCCCATGGATCATGTGCACTCCCTGTGTTCACTTGCCTGGGCTCTGGTTCTCCCACAGATCTCTCACACTCCCTGGGTTCCCAGACTGGGCTCCGGGTCTTCCACAAAGCCCCCTCTTCCGGTTGCAGGTGCCTCTGGTCCCCTAGGTGCTGGGCACTGCCTGCGTGTCTGGTCGTGCGGGCTCTGGTGTGCACTCCTCCCAGCCCCAGCATGTTTGCCGCTCAGACCTTAACTCCCCTCTCTGCAACTTCAAGCAACCAGGTCTCTCCTGTTGCTGCTCAAACCTTGTTTGGCCAGGGAGCGAGCAGTTGACCCTGTGGCAGCCCTGGCAAGGCTGGGCCTGGGGCTTCAGCTGCCCTGGTCTCCACGCTGATCCCTGGGCTCTTATTGTCTTGAAGTACTCTCTTTACCATCTGGTTTTTCAATGTCCACTGCAATTTTTGAACTATTTTCATATATGCTGTGGTACTGTTGGCTGTTTGCTCTGTTCCTCCACAGATCAGCTAGGTTTCTCCTGTGTGTAGCGGGAAGTGGAATCTGCTCCCTCCTACAGTGCTGCCATCTTTCCTTGCTTAGTTTTATTATATTCTTATAAAAATTACTTAAACCTTTATATTTTTTTAGGGTCCTCACTCATAAAAGTGGGAATGATTACAGCAACCACCTCATAGAGTTGCTGTAGTAAGTACATGTTACATGTTAAGCATTTAGACTGGATCAAGGGGTGAACACTTAACAAATGGTAGCTATTATTAGTAGTGGTGTTCAATATAAAAGCATATGGTTACTCAGTCTTTTCCCATCAGAAGACAATGTGATGTCTTGACCTGCTATTGCATTCAGAGCTAATGACAAAAGGGTCATTTCAAATGCATATCGTCCATCTCCAGGTGATGTTCATTTCTCTCCTGGTTGTATTACAGTAGACTTAAATGGTAAACTTAATATAAAATTTGATATAAAAAGCAGAATGTTATAACAATAAAGAAATAAAATATAATAAAGTTATAATAATGATTTCTACTCAAAAGAAGAGAAGGAAGAACACAATAGGAGATATACCCTATGTTGCAGGCTAGCTCTTCAGCCTTACCAGTACAGTGTGTCACTTCTGGTCCTTTAAGTAACAGTCACTTGTATATGCAGGTGATCAGATATTGGTTAGGCCTCAATAGTCTGTACCTCCTTCTAAGACTCGTTCAGTTTGTGTGTGAAAATTCCAGCATCTGTTAAAATAGGCCTGAGCTTCTACAAGGACCTTTAATAAAAAACAGCCACTTGCTCATAGACACAGCCACAAAATGCTGCTCTGTCCCACGAAAGTTCAGATCCATGTAGCTCTCACTGGTCAAAGCATGGACATTGATGCCTCTGTCCCCACTGCCAGAAACATGTTTCTCCATTTGTTACTTTTAGTTCCAAATGCTAACCTGTGCCTATCCCAAGGTTTCTCAATCAATGCATTGAGTGTTGGGGTTTTCAGGGTGATAATTGCTCTTATCCCTTGAGTCTTAACTTAGTTTTAAACCAGTTGAGAAGCAGAAAATGGAATAAAACATAGAAATCAAAACTTAAGCTTTTATTGGTAACACTAGGTTGAAAATAAGTGGTTTGTATCTATGGTCAAGAGTTACCTAAATCACACTTTTGTTTAGCTTCATTCTTTTGTTTAATTTCATTCTTTTGCATGTGGCTTTCCAATTTTCCTGGCACCATTTATTAAAGAGGCCGAAGCACTTCTTGATCTTCCTAAGTCCTCTTCTTCATGGACAAAGGGAAATGAGGACACAATACCCTTCAAATTCCTAGGGTTCAATAGCAGACTTAGTGGGGAATAAACCATTGGCACCTGAGTTTTATCCAATAATCAACTAGCCAACCAGCTTTTATTGAGACCTACTATATGTTTCAAGAATCCTCCTTCCTAAACCTCAAGAAACTTTGGTTGCAATGGGAAAAGCATGCATGTACCCCCACCCCACACACAAATATACACAGCATGTATGTACTAGGGAACATAGAGCAGACCTTTAATGCGGTGGGAGAAAATGTGGGTTTTGCAAAAGCCATTAGGAAGGTTTAATGGAGGTGACAACATAGCAGCACAACATTGAATGCTTGCAAGGTGTTAAATTTGGAGAAGAGTATGAACATTACAGGCTTGGGATGGGAAGAGAGAGCAAAATTATAACTTGTGACCTTATTGAAAAGAGAATAAACAAGTGTGTGTGCATGTGCAAGCACATGTATATTTGGTGAGGAGGGAGTAATGAAGGAGGTATGTAAAGATACCAGGACAGACAAACATATATTTTCCCCATAGCTATACAATAAAGGCCTTTTTGTGCTTTCCTAACTGACCTGTCCTGGGTGTCTATGTTGTTGGTAATAGAATTTCCATACTTAGGGAGAACATAAATTCCACAAATGCCTTTTCTTTACACATGCAGACTCTCCACACCCATTCCCAACCACAGAAAATGCTGCATTCATTTGATTCAGGAGCACCTTTCATGATAGCATCTTTGCAAAACATGGACAGTCTCCATGTCCTTTTCCTCCTTTTGCTGTATTAGTCTAGTGGGACTTATGGGAAAATAGACCCCTCTGCAGGCTCAAAGGCCCCCTTTCCATTCTTTTGCCTCCGTCTCATTTAATGCCTTCCTCCCTTCTCAAAGTGGCAATTTCAACTTTTTTTCCCCTGAGAGAAATATACTCATTTGTCCTTATCTGGAGAAGGGATTTCTATGTGGCAGACACATTCAAGTAGGTTGTATATCTCACCCCTCCACCCCACCTCCTGACACACCCCAACAACTAGCACTACGGAGGCATTTCTGCAACTCTGGCTCTGCTCTGGAGGGGCCATTGACTAGTGAGAAGCAGGACTTTGTGGTAATGATCATAAGTGAAACAGATTTCAGAGAAAAGAGACCAGGGCGGGTAAAGGCTAAGGAGAGCTACATGGGAAGTGGGATCTGAACTGCATTTTCCAGGCTGAGAGGATTTTGCCTAGTTGTCAAAGGGAAGAATGGAGTGCACCATGGAAGTTTTGATAAGTGTTTGCGCCATTGATGATTCAATATCAGAACAGGTCAGTTTTGGTTAACAATGCATTTCCCTGCCAAGTCCTTGACTCAGAGACCTTGAGTTTTAAGGGTATCTTAGATAGGACTTGTTCTCCTGTTTTCCATTCCCTATTAAACTACACCACATCACTAACACCAGTCTTTAAAGGGATTTCTTTCAGCCAAGAAAACTCTTTCCTAATTCTAGTCTTTTCTAAAAAGGCTGCTAGTGATCAGCCCCCCTCCTCTCCCTACCCAAGGCTGATGGATTCCCTTGATATAAGAGGGAAAGCAGACTGCAAGAGAGTTGTGTGCTGCATATCTTTATAGATGTCTGGGCAGATGAAAAGTAAGAGGCTGACTCAATTAAGTGGAACACTGGTGGTGGGATGGGTATGGTACTGTCTTAAAAGATGGTGGAGCTAAATCAAGCACACAATTTCCAGAGTCACCAATGAAAATCATCTCTAAACAAGTCTGTGGTATATTTTTAAGAAGAACATTTTCATGATGAAATGACCATCTTTGAAATTATTTTGCAAGTAATTGAGTAAAATTCCGTAGTGAAAAATGTTTGGCATCAAGTTCTGGACAATGCTTCCTTCTCTTTGTTCCCTAATGGACAGAAGCACAAACAGTCTCTAATCACATGAAACACAACTCTACTTCCCAGCCTGTAATTATGGTGGGGACCCAGAGAAATGCTAGTTAAGGACTCTGTCAACTTGTCCATTAAAAGACCTGGAGTTTTGTGGGGGTTGTATTTTCTTTCTTTTATTTTTCTTTCTCTTTCTCCTGAAAGAGTTCAGATCACAATCACTTCCAGTGAGCCTGAAACTTCGACACAGATTGTCAGCAGGGAAGTAAATTATCGTCAGCCAACTTTACAACCCTTAAAAAGAAAACTAATGCTGCTTTGACTTGCAGGGGACCAGACTGATTCTCTGACCTTTGTGTTTTCAAGGCTCCTGCAGTCTTGGAAATTGGGTTAATGCTTGCTTCAGAGTCACCAGGGAAAACAGAGGCAGTTGGTCTCTTGCTTTGAGGTGACAGGGAAACAGACTCCAAGATTTCTGTCTTTATGGAGTTAATTCACCACCACTCCACCCGCAATACCCTTGCTTCACTGTGCTTCTTTTTCCCATCTTGGTTACCAACAGCCCTCAACTTGGGGGGCAATGCCAAGTTTTCATCAGAAATGTTTCTAAATTCAAGAAAAATGACAATCTGAATGCCAAGAATTATTATTCAAAAACATTTCTCCTTCTGTTCTTTTCTATTAGAACCACTTTTGTTTTAGACCCAAATGGGGAACTGGGGCACTTTAAGAAGAAAAGGACACAAGAGCAGGGTTACAATGGGCTTTAGAAACAGACTAAACTATGGTCCCTCAGGGCAAAGTGTCACTTCATCAAGGACGCTAATCCCAAGGCAAAAGTAAAACCCTAAAGTTCTTTTAACAAGTAAAAGGATTCGATAACTCATTACGAAAGGAGGAAGAACCAGCTCAGATCCTGGGGTTTATGCAATGCCTAACTTGTTTCCTTCTCAAACTTCAAGTCACCCCATGTCAGCTGAGTGGAAGCTCCTCATCCTGGTGCAGTTCTGGAAAATCAAAGGTGTGGCTCCAGCCTGCTCTTCTAAGGTAACTTCCTACTGCTCCCCTAGTTGTGCCCTGTGCATCTGTTAAGCCACAGATGACAAACACAAGGCCTGGCCCTCGGGCCGAATCCGGCCCTGCACCTTGTTTCTACCCGCACGCCAAGCTCTTGCTTAACCGTTAAGGAGTAGTTACATTTATACAGCCCTAAAATTACATTTGGCCCTTTGAAGGCAACTGTGAGGCTGATGTGATCCCTGGTGAAAAAGAGTTTGACACCCTTGCACTAAACTAACTTCAGTGTGTGTCCTGGCACAGCCTTCCCCATCTTCATACCTCTGTTCAGGCTGCTCTACTGGGTTAGAGTGCTTTCCTGTCCATTCCTACCCAACAGTTCTGTCTAATCTCAGCTGACTTTTCATCAAATATCATCCTGGTATTTACCAGATAGCATCTCAAGTACAGTGTGCTTTCCTGATCATCCCAACTCTGACTTCCTCTCCCTTCTCTGAAGGCTTCCGGTACTCTGTTCCTCCTTCATGAACAGTATGAATATTTGTGTTTGTCTTACTTTCTTTTTATATCACAAAGGTTTCGACTTACATTTGTGATTACATCAGTGTTTAATTCTCAAGGCTTTGTCTGATATTTTAGTGTGGGAGGCCAATTCATTTTTTATCTATTTTGAGGTGTGCTCTGATTTCTTCTCACTTTCAATAGGGTTCAGTTGTAATGGATTAGTTAGAGTGGAATAACCCTGCCTGAGAAGCAGGTAGAAACAACTGCATCCTTCGTTGTACAATTTCAGATTATAGACAGGTCTCTTCCATACAAAATTGCCCTTCTTTTTTTGCTGGTATTTTGATTTTTTTTGAGTGGAAAACCAGACCTTTGGTTTCTCCTGAGAGTAACAGTTTATATACAAATACAAGTGGAAGACACATAAGAAGTAATTTAAATTCATACTAAGAGTAAATGACTGACATAAGTGATTTGTTAAAAACACATTTTGATGGTGTCTGTGGCTCTGGATGTCTAACAAAGAAAGAAAATATGGGTACCAGAGACACTCCAGTATCTGGGGAGGGAGGCATCACTGATGAATACACTAGGCTACTCACAATTTAGCCTGGGGCCACGTTGGACTAATGACTGAATCATTCCTTAAATCAGCAGGAACTTCTCATTCATCCTACCCATTCTCCAAATGCAGGCAAATTCTGAATTCTCTAGGTAAGGTTGGTTTCAATGTTACACAGGACCAGAAGCTGCTTTGTAAAAGGGGTCTCTGATAATCTACCTCTTGCTTTATTCACTTATTAGAAAGCTTTCAGCTATATTAGAGTAAAAATGCATCAATTGTTTTTAACCTTAGTGGAAATAAAGAAGCAGCCTTTCTCTGGAAAGAAGTGAAAATAAGAGAAACTCTTAAGTCCATTAAGCACCCACAGGGAGTGAAGAAACAAAATCTTATTTGCCTTGGGCTGAGTGAGTCCCTCCCTACCCCACACCCACAAAAATCTCATTACTCATCTACCACAACCCTACTGTCTGTCTGCCTTATAGCCCTCATTGGCTATGCTTTTTCCCTTCTGTCAAGTTTCTGCTCCCAATTCAATTTCAAATTGAATCCCTCCCACTTTCTCTTATTCAGACTCAGAGGAAATGAAGAACAGCTGGTCACCATCTTCCTTATGATAACCCTTCATATGGTGTAATTTTATTTCCTTAAATTAATGACAGTGTGTTGGGTGTCTTCCATCCCAGACACATTTTAATAGATGCTTTTAACATACGGAGGACTGAGGAAGAGAAAACAATGCCTCAGTCATGTTTGGGCACGTCCTAGATTTGAACACAGCTAAATTTCAACAAAGCTGGTGTCTCTGGTTGGAGACAGAATTTAGAGGAATTTACACATCCCAGAGTCCCTGTGAACAGAGTGACATAACCCTGTGTATTGTGCCCTTGGATAAAGTGTAATGGATTATACAACTTCAAAACCTACTTATTCATCTGAGATCAATCATGTACTAACTTGATAATGTTGCTGCCATAGTAGATGAGCCCTACAGTAAGAAAAATAGTTCCTTATTTCCCATTTGCCAGCATTGTTTTTTTGTTTTGTTTTGTTTTTAAGAAGGCAGGGAAAAATTTATTTTGGGTGGGTTTTGGAGACCTGTTTATAATCTGGCAGTATTGGGGAATGGAATCAAATGCTTAAGAACATAACAGATTTCTAAACTACTTTCTAAGTTGTTCCCCAAGCTTGAAATGTTGGAATTCTGCTCCTGTCCATCTTGCTACATTCAGTTATTAAAATCTTTTAACCCATGTGCTATGGATTGAATATTGGTGTCCCCTCCAAAGTTTGTATGTTGAACCTAATATCCAAGATGATAGCATTACAAGATGGGGCCTTTAGGTGGTGATTAGGCCAAGAGGGTGGAGCCCTCCTGAATGGGATTAGTGAGTGCCCTTATAAAAGAGTCTCCAGAGGATGTGTGAGGACATAGCTAGATGATGGCTCTCTATGAACCAGAATGTGGCTTCTCACCAGAACCCAATTATGTTGCAACCTGGGTTTCAGACTTCCAGCCTCCAGGATTCATAGAAATAGACACACAGTCTATGCTATTCCGGTATAACAGCCCAAATAGATTAAGATACTATCTGTCCAGAATTATCTATTTCTGTAGCCACCACTTTTGACCAGTTTTTCATTATTTTGCTTTTAGACTTTTGAGTAGCTTCCTAAGTAATTTCCCCTCATCTGGGAATTTTTTGGAAAGTTTTTTTATTTTTCTCTCTCTTTCTTCACCTGTCTTCTTTTCTTGTTTTTCTTGCCCTTTGTCTCTTTTGCTTAAAGTACACTCTGGTCATTCAGCGTTTATATCTCAGCTCTGACAGTTACTAGCTAAGTGATCTTGGGCAAATTACTGAATCTTCCTTTGCATCAATTTTCTCATCAATATGATGAAGAGGTTGAAGGGTGACCCTTAAGAAACCTCAGAGTTCTTATTTTCTGAGAAGAGCTTTCCTTGCATAATCCCTGCCTCCTGAGACCTTTCAATTCTCCATGATCAAACTCAAATGTCATCTCTTTTCTTACAACTTTTCTAATGGGTCAGTTAATGAAACCTTACTTTTCTCTGAATTGTGACTTCCTTTTTTTGTGTGCACCTTCCAACTCTTTTCACTTTCTGTTTATATTATATTCTGTCTTCTTGTGTGCGAGACTCTACATCTTCTCCATTGTATATTTTATTCCTCCTCTCCGTTCCTGGTCCCATGACCTACTAGTAGCTGTAATTCAAAATATGATTATTGATCATGGATGCTTGGCAGTAAGCTTGGGGTTTGCGTATAAACATCAGCAAGGGGAGGGAAGCTGAGTCCATCAAGAGCAGATTCGCTGGTTTGGGCCATGGCCAGAGGCCTCCTTCATGGCTGGAGGGGGTGAGATAGTAAGTTTATTTGGGGACCTTCAAAGAGGGGCTCCATTTGTATCTACATAGTACCTAGTATACACAATGTGCTCAGTAAATGTACGAACGAATGAGGACAGCAAAGATGTACAATGCCTAACACTTGTAATTCGTTGTCATTGTGCATTTCCAAACAGTCTCTAGTTTTGCGCTCATATTTTATCCTCAAATACTAAATTGGATCATATAATAGGGCATATATTATTATCTCTACTTTGTAGACTTGGAAGTTGCATATCTTAGAAACTCGAACAAGGTACTGTGTAGCACTCATGTGCTGGATACTGAGGCTACAAAGACCTTAGAAATACCTCTGGCCATTTGTGAGTTTATAGTCATGAGAGGAAGGAAAATAGAAAGGCAGACAAGAAACGACCATTACCACATAGGATTACATCACAATACCTGCTGTACTGGCAGTGTACCAAGGGAGGACAGATTGGATGCATGGATGAAGGAAGGAGTCCAAGAACAGCACTGCTTGAGGTAAGTCTTGAAGAGTGAATGGAAGCAAGATCTAAAACTCAGAAATTGTCCATTCCCAGACTAGTAATCTTTCTTTTTGAATAGAGAAGTACCCAAACTCAAAATTGTTTTCTAATTTGCATCTCTGTGTCACCCTCCCAGCTGCAAAAAAAAACCCAGTAGGTTTAGTTTTTGTGTTTTAGAAAAAGGCCAGTGCCATATACCAAAATATATAAAAGTACAGGTAACTTTTCATGTAAAATTCATGGCACAACTACAGAGCCAGGAAGGTCTCTCCCAGACCAACCCTCCTTTGCTGCCCCTACTGCCTTTGGCGCTGCTGGTTTGGAAGCCAGCCCTTATAGGCTGGGCTGCAGATGGTGCATTTATCTTTGCAAGGTCTGGGCTGCTGTGCTCTGGGTTGGTGAGACAAAGGGATGAATGGTCTGAGGTCTGCAAAGGTGAGAAAAGGGAGGCGGGCAGAGGAGGGGCTGGGTGGCTGGGTGACTGACTAATTGCTTTGTTAGGTGGTGGAGGCCTTTCAGCAACAACAACAGCTACTTGAAGGCCCATTGCTTAAGTGCCTTTCATCATCATTACCTCCTGTCATTATTCCCGTCAGCTGCCTCCATCAGCTCATTGCTAGTCAGGGGCCATGGCATGTAGGCATGTCGCATACTCCCTCTTGTTTGTGGCTATCTCTCTCTGCCTTCATCCAGAGCCAGACCCTGTTTCTCTAACCTCTTTTTATCTTGCCATTGGTGCTCGACCTGTTCCTATATTTCATGGGTCCATCTGTTAGGGGGCTGATGGCTGTTCTTGGACATTTGTGCTTTGACTATCAGATTGAGGGAGGAGTTAGATCTGTTACTGCCCTGCTCTGGGCCCAGTGGCCCTCTTCTGAGTGGCGACTCCCATTCTGCCCTATTACCTGGCACCGTATGTCTATCAACTTAGGCCCCTGATTTGCCCTGCTGGTCTTATGAGGACCAGGAGAGGGCTACTTTCTCTAGGGACCCCAGAGAGAATGACCCTTTAGTCCAAGTATGCCTAGGCTGTATCAGGACTGCCACCAGTTATACTGTGAGTCATTAACTGAGTGCTGATACGTGCCAGAGAGAGTGCTGGTACCTCTACCTCTACGTCTATTTAATCCTCCAACCACAATGAGATAATGTTATCTCCATTTTACAGATGTGAAAACTAAGCCTCAGGGAGGCTGAATAACTTAATTTAGATCACACTAACAGGGCCCCAGTTTTTATGACTTCAAGCTTGTATTCAGAGGTCAGTTTGTATGGCTAATTAGTTTATCCCTTAATTAGACCTGTGGAAGAGTGATATGAAGGTAGGATTTGGAATCAAATAGAATAAGTTAAATTCCTGCTTGGAGCACTTAATAGGTAAATGACATTTGGAAAATCACTTAACCTCTTATGCTCTTGGTTTTCTTATCTATAAAATAGAGATTTAAATCTACCTCAGTATAATTGTTGAAAGGATTAAATGAGATAATGTATGAAAACAGTCTAGTACAGAGTGTTCAAAAATGGTAGCATTATGTAGACTATAATTGCTAATAAGGATCATAGTTGGGAAATATAAGCCCACTGGAGCTTATAGAAAGTTATTTCATTTAAATTGTTCTACTTGAATTGCTGGCTGCTCAATTCATATTTCTTTACTTTGTAATACTTATATATCAGTCAGAATAAACTGGGTTATATTGTGGTGGTAACCAATGCCCCCCAAATCTTCCTGGCTTACAACAATAAAGGTTTATTTCTCTGTCTGTGCTAGGTGTCCACATCTTGAGTCCTTAGGGTTCTGCTCCCTGGTCATCTTTACTCCAGAGCTTGGCCGAAGGAACATTCCCGGACTGGGGCACTCCTAGTGGTGGTGGCAGAGGGAAAATGACATGATGGTCCTATGAAAGCCTCTGCTTGGAAGTGACACCCATCACTTCTGCCCACATTTCATCGGCCAAAGCAAGTCATATGGTCCCTGAGGAGTTCAACAGCGAGGGTGTGTGCGATGCTCTCACAGGAAGATGCACTGCAGGGGGGGCAAAACAACAGCTGTTAGCAAAGAGTAAGATGATCTGTTCTGAATGGAGCAGCAATTGATTGTGATAGTTTCAAAACTTGGTTTGGTCTCATCTTATGTACTCTGCAGATTTGCCCAGGAATGTGTAGGTGTGTTTGTGTCAATTTTGATGAAACAATATATTGCCTAAAATAACAAAAATACATTTAGATCCTAGTGAAAACATTTTTATTGCTGAGATTCCTGGAGGAAAAATAACTATTACACATCTAAAGACTGTAGTCTTTTTGTAATGTTTTTGTAATGCTATTTCTAATAATGTGGTATTTCTTAGAAAAGCAACCATTGTTTTATAGTCAAAAATTATGAATGTTTTTATTATTCAGAAATGTGAACTGGTGTCGCTTTTAGTTGTCCCACGTTCCAGAAAAGGAAAGATGAGAAACATCAGACACTGCCCCAATGAATGTAATTTTCCCTGTGCATACGTCTCTTTGCTGCCATCTCTAATGTAGTGTTTATCCTGGGTCTGCTCTGTTTAGAGTGAGTTATTTATTTATTCTCTCTCTCTCTCTCTCTCATAGTCTGTTCCCAGATTGTCAGTTTTTGGAAGTTAGTGACTATTTTTTCTCATGTCTGTGTTCTTTCTGGTAACTGGTCCTGCTTCATATAAGTTTTCTTGACTTGAACTAGGGCGTTTCCCTTGATTCCTCAGGTAAAAAATTGAAAGAATGTTTTATCTTCCATAAAAAATAAATCAGGGTCTTGCTAACTGGCCTTAAGTTGCTCTTTCAAAGCCCAATGTCAACTGTTCAAGTTAGATGCTAATGTGTTTTTCTTCCATTCTCACCCGTCAAATATTTGCCCGTGCATTCTACCAATCTGTGCTCTGTAGGGTGGGAGCTGGCAAGGATAAGAGTGAGAAGGAGGGAGGTTTGGGGGAAAGTCATGGGAACTGCAAAACAAGAAAAGAATTGTATACCTTGCTATTTGGGAAAAAAAGATAAGGAATGTGAGGTTCCAATATGTTAGAGTCTATTTTGTTAAATTGAGAGAAAAAAATCTCTTTCTCTGCTTTCTCTGGCTGAGTGCTAGTGTACGGAAGAGAGCATGATGTTGGCTGATAGCTGACTGAATATTAATTTTGCCTAAATAAAAGATCAAAAGACAAAGGCTAGAACAGTACTGCACAAAATGATGCTATTACCTATTTCTAAATAGCAGGGTGCAAAAAAGGAGAATTCTATTTACTTAAATGACAATGAATTTGTTACAGTTTATCTGACTGTCTTCTTTACTTTGTTTACCAGTTCTAAGCACTAGGTGAGTACATGCAGGTCTTTGAGGTGCCTCACCTGGGAGCTCACTTACATCTCCTGCCTGGGATTCCAGGGTATTCAAGGGACCTGAGTTCTCTGCACATGTGCCCAGACTGCTGTGCTGTTTGCTAAGTACACTGGTTCTCCTGGCACCTGTCTTCATGGTACTTCCCACAGTCATGAACACACACACACACACACACACACACACACACACACTTTTTATATTTTTGGATTCCTAGGCTAATAAAGTAGACAAGCACTGCTGATAAGCTTCCACATAATATAAAATTATTTTGGCAATAAGAGGCAGGTGGGAGATAAGAGAGGGACTCAGAAAGGGGAAGTTGGGTTGGCACATTCTACCTTTCATTCACATAGTATTTTGTAATTACACAAGGCCTTTGTGTATTCATGTTTATCATGATGGGATGGAAGCAAATAACTCTGCTCCATGACCCATACACAGGCCTGAATTCCAGCATACTTCTGACTTGTTTAAATCATTTATTAAATATATTTTGAGTGCTTCCTACATTCTGCAAAACTCTGGGGGATACAAGCATAAAAAAGCCCTCATTCTTGCCTTTTAGAGATTCACCATTTAGAAGAGAAACATGTAAACATGTAAAAAAAGTGATAAAAGTACATAATAATGCATGTAAAGGCACAGCACATGGCTTTTCATATATGGCCAGTCAGTGCGTGCTATTATTAATATTATTGTTGTTATCATTATTAAGTGCTGATAGAAGTGTGTTTGGTATACTACAGGATCCCTAAGGAAAGTTTGTACCTGGGCTGTTAAGTGGGGACACAAGCGAAGGCTTCAGTGGAGAAACTGCTTTTGACCGGAATAGAAGGCCCATAACTGAGCAAGCTTGAGATGGGAAGCTAGGTGGGGGAGGGTGAGAGTGGAACGACACTCCGACACTCCGACACTCCGTATGGAGGGAACCATCTGCTGCATGCAGGAATGCTGGGAGAGTGGGTGTGTGCGTGTGTGTGGAGTTTGGCTTGGCTAGAGTGCAGAGGGAGGTTGAGTGATGAGAAGTAAGTGAGGGGCTTTGTATGCTGGTTGAGGAATTTGGATCTTACCTTCTAGGTTACAGGAATGAAAAGCATTTCATATATTTTAATTAGATTTTTATTTCAAAAAGCTAACTGTCCAAGGTTAATCATTTGTCAATTCACAAACCAACAGACATCTATAGGCCTTGGTTTTCTCACATGTCATGGGCATAATGACTCATGACCTGCTTACCAGTTACACATGTTGCATGCATCAAGATGATTTCTCATTTAAGAGATGAAAGGTTCCTTTTTTTAATGATGTTATCTTAAACATCTCCTATCATCTGCCTAATTACTTCAGGGCCTTTGCTTATATTACGTTCCTTTTTCTTTCTCCCAGCATAACTGCCTCTTGTCTTCTTTGAACTTCTTAAAGTTATCATCTTCTTCTGGTCTCTGCTGAAGTTATTTCTGCTTTAAGAAGTCTGTATTCATTTTCTACTGCTGTGTTAAGAATTACCACAAACATAGTAGCTTAAAGTAACACCTATTTATTATCTCACAGCCTCTGTAGGTTAGGTGTCCAGGCGCAGCTTAGATGGGCTTTTTGTTCAAGGTCTCACAAGGCCAAAGTCAAGGTGTCACTGTGGTCTCATTCTTTTCTGGAGCTCAGGGTTCTCAATTCAGAAGGCTGTGGGTGTAATTCAGTTTCTTGCATTTTAGGATGAAGGTCCTTTCTTTCTGGCCATCAGCCAGCCAGGAGCCTCTCTCAGCTGTTAAAGGCTGTCTGCCCTTTCCTGCCATGTGGCCCTTGCTACAACATAGCAGTTTTCTTCTCAAAGCAAACAGGAGAGCATCCACTGTAGCCTGGAATCTCTGACTTCTTCTGGCTCTGAGTTCTAGAGCTTTTTGGAAAAGGGCTCACCTGATTAGTTCAGGCCTACTCACGTTCAAGAAGGATTACACAGGCATGCACATCAGGAGATGGGAATCTTGGGGGCCATCTTAGGGAGTCTACCTACACACCTTCCTTACTATCCTATAAAAGAGTTCTTTGCCTCGACATTCTTAAATTTTCCATGTGGTCTGTTACCATATACTCCATGTAAACATTCGAATGTATTTTGCTTCACATCATACATGAGCTATTGCTAGACTAGTGTCTTCAACTTCCAGAGCCAGGAGGATGTCTCCCTAATTTTTTAAAATATCTATTTGTACCCCCACCTATTGTTGGGGAGACTAGAAGCATAAAAGGTGCTGGCATTTCTTGTTTACTTTTTAAAATCTTTTCTTGACATTTGCCATACATGTGTTCTCTATCACCATGCTATTAATACACAAAGCAATGACCTTGCAATAAAAGAATGCTCAAAGACCTCAGGAGAACCCACTGGAATTCCATGTCACTTGGTATCTTGTGGAGCAGTCAGTACAGTCCTGTAGATTGGAGATACTGAATTTTGGAGCCTCGAGGTAACTGGATAAACAGTCATATTTGTGAACAGGAATAAACTTTGCTTAAAAAAATCTTACTCACTTTAAGTTAATGCTTAGCAGAAGCTTAACTAAAACTTAGGTTCACTCTGATGGGTGATCTACCTTTGAATTTGGTTCCTGTTTTTCTTTTGGAGACTGGGTTTTAAAAGAGAGCAACTTGGTAAACCTCAGATTAACCTCCGAATATTTTATCTCTTGGGATAAGCCTTCCAAAGAAGATGTAGTGTGTTTGGAAAGCAAATGCATAGCAAATCCTTTTGAGTCAATCCATGTCCACCAAACTAACTGGGCTAGATAGGTCCTAAGGGATAATTAAGCATACAAATTACTTTCCACGCAGTGAGTAGACCTTAGAGCTTCTCCTTTGTTAACACTACCTCTGACTATTGCACAGCAAGATCACTCAATAACTTTTGATGTTGAGTTTGAAAAAAGAAAGTCTTGTCCCTGTTTATTTTGTTCACATTTGCTGTAATGGCATATTGTTAAGACAGGGCCATTAAATATATGTGGGTGCATGGTCTTGTCCTTGTCAGGTCCAAATTCAACCCACCCACATTGTGTATACAGACTGGTGTTTAAAGTTGGAAGATGGCTGTGTATATCCAGGGCAGACAGATGTGCTGTGAAGAGAGGGCAAATGTATACAATGGACTGCATTTGAATGTATACACTGAGAAACACACGTTAGACATGGTTGTTGCTTGGAAGAGCAGGGCTGAGAGTGGGAGGCAGAAAATACTTGGTGGATAGCAATCTGTCAATACTTCCTCCTACACTTAATAGTTTTATTATCTTCCAAGACCTCTTAATAAGAATCTAGACAATCCAAAACAGTTTGTGACCAGCTCTTAGTTGGTCATAGTTATAACATTCACTTAGTTCAGAGCCCCAGACTACATGTCACCCAGGCATGAGATTATGCACATTGAACAGACATAAATGTGCATATTGGTTGGCTATGGAGAGAAGTGGATGGACCATTATTTCTTCCCATGGAGACTTTGTTAGAATTCATAGGAAGTTATAGATAATCCTAGAGATTATTTGCAAATGAGAAAACAACTAAGATTCAGAGAAGCTAAAAACAGCTTGTGTAAGGTCTAACCATGGAATGGTAACTAAGAATATCCTGGGACCCAGATCTTCTGATTCCTAACTTATGCTAATATTCTTCCAGGATCATGCACACAGAAAAGACCTTAGAACTTTCACTATCATGTAGATCGTAAACACTCACTGTTTATTGAATGACTGTTGGTTGTGGGGCACTGTGCTCAGCATGTAGGAAGTAACCAACAAAGACACAAAAGACTTTTCTTGCTCCACATGGAGAAACAATTTTCATGAGCTTAATGAGGTTTCTCCTACTCCCTGGTATTGCCAGAAATACTGCTATATTCCTTAGCTTAAAACTTAGGTATCTACTGACATGCAGTCATCTCCAGCAGGGGCGAGCATCACATTCAATCTACCCAATTTACCTTCAGGATGAATGATTTCGCCAGATTCTCTTCTGATATAGAAGAGGAAGGCAAGGAATGCCTGGGAGTTGGAGAGAGAGGTGAGGCACAGAAAAAGAAAGATTAGGTGTGAGGATGAGGCTGAAGAACAAATTTTACTGAATCACAGTTTTTCCAGGGTCTTAACCTAATAATGAAAATTGTATTATATGGATTTCCCTGGGGTGTGGAAGTGGGAAGGAGAATGACTGTAAGAGACTGCAAATATGGACTGGTTTAGTGACTAGCTTTGGTCAATAGAATATGGCAAAAGGGATGATGTTGTGCTGTGTTGAGCTCAAGCCTGGAGAGGTCCTGCCTTCTTCTTCCTTATTTCTTGGGGTGTCGGGAATTCCTGTCATGTGAACAGATCCAGGTTAGCCTTCTGGAGGATGAAAGACCATGTGGAGTAGAGACAAGCCATCCCAGCTGAAACGTCTTAGATGACCCAGGTAACTGCCAGCTATTATGGGTTGAATCATGTTTCACTTAAAATATGTATGGTGAAGTCTTGACTCCCAGAATCTCAGAATGTAACTGTGTTTAGATATCTGTCTTTAAACAGGTAGTTAAGAGGAAGTCTTCAGGTTGGGTGGGCCCTAATACAATATGACTGGTGCCCTCACAGGAAGAGAAAATTTGGACACAGACATATGTGTACAGAAGAAAGACTGTGTGAAAATAAGGGACAAGATGGCCACCTAATAAGCCAAGGGGAGAGTCTTCAGAAGACAGCAACCCTGTTGACACTTTGGTATTAGACTTCTAGCCTCCAGAGCCGTGAGAAAATAGATTTCTGTTGCTTAAGCCACCTAGTCCATGGTACTTTGTTATGGCAGCCCTAGCAAACCAATGTGCCAGTCTAGAAGCTGACCATAGATGCATGTACAAGTTTCACCAACATTAGCCACGCCTGGCTCAGGTTAGCAGAAACAATAAACTGATCTCAGCCCCAATTACCCATCCACAGAAATAAGATATAAGCAGGTGGCTGTTCTGTTAGGTCTCTAAGTTTCAGAGTGGTTTTTCACCCAGTAGTAGATAACTAATAAAATGGTTAAGAACCAACCAGACATCCTGCCTCAAATTAATGTGTATTGATTTGGCCCAGAGAACCCATGGCATTTCCCCCATTGACCCATATTGGGGTGGGAGTGTGTATAAAAGCCTTTTATTAGAACAAAGTTTGCTCTGTATTGATTTAGCCTGACCACTCTTCTCATCCCAAACACCTACACCATTAGCAAGAGCTGAATTATTATCGCTGCTCTGCTGTTCTCTATCCTTTCTCAATTGTGTCCTTGTCATCTAGTATAAAGAGCTTCCTAACAGGGAGTCACAGCTTACTTAAGTTGTGCCAGAGCAACCATCAGAAGCCAGGTTATTTATTATCCATGAGTGCAGTGGGAAGAGTGGCATGACATGGTGGTACAGGAGAGAAAGGCCATGCATATTGGCACTAGATGCTTCTGTGCTGGATTTCTAGGTCTGCCAACTTGTGTGTCTTTTGGGAAGCTCTTCAAGTTGATGTTTCCTTATATATACAATGTGGGTTATAATATGTGCTTATAGGGTTGTTACATATGGTAAATTCAAATGATTTCAAATAGCCCAGAATTCTCTCTATAGTAGACAGTCAATACACGTCACTTTTCTTTTTCCTTTTTCTTTTTTTTATTGTACTAATGTTGGGAGGTTTAGATTCATTTGATCAATTTTTTTTAAGTGCTAACAAGTAGGAGGCATTATCTTAGGTTCTAATAAGAAATGGTGAGCCAGATAATGTCCCTGCACTGATGGAGATTGTGTTAGGGATATGAAGGAGTTAAAAACTCTATCTATCTATCTATCTATCTATCTATCTATCTATCTATCCATTCATCCATCCATCTATCTATCATCTATCTATCATCATCATCTATCAACCATGGAGGGTAGTGGAGGCTCTGCTTCCATTCCATTTTCTTTAATCAGAACAGTTTCTTTTCTATCTGTTTTAGAAATTGAGCTCCTGAGTAAGACTTGGTTTAAAGGAAGTTCTCTAGTTGAAAAAAAAGTTTGAAAACCTCTCCATTGGTTCATTTGCCATCAGGGAATTCCATGTTTTTCCTCACAAATGATTTTACAAGTTAACTTTAACATGAAAATGTTGCAAAAATATATAGCATATAAAAAGAAAATTAAAAAAATATGGCACATTTCTCCCTAGAATATGTTGAGCATAGAGTATGTTAAATATAATACACACTTTTCTCAATGGCTTCAAATTCTCAGCCTCTCAGACGCATTTGATGACAGTGAAAGCCCACTGTTTGAAATGTTTCTGGGTGTTCACAACATGAATTCTTCAGTTTTCTTCCTACTTTTTGGATCATTTTCTTCTCAGCTCCCTTAACCTACTCTTGTTCTTCACCTTACACATTAAATATAACAGAAATTCTCCTTTTATTTTCATTATTCTAAATCAAAATGACTCTATTTCCATGGTTTCAATGATCTTCTCCTTGTAGATTGCAGATGACCTGTGTAAACCCATTTCCTCTTAGAGAATAAAACATTTCAGCTGGTTAAATGGCAGGCACGACTACCTAGAGGTTCCAGAGGCCTCAAAACACATGCCTAAATTCTGACTCATATGTTCCTAGAAGCAGCAACTCCTCTTACCTTTTTGAGCTATGGTGTGATGTTATTAGTCTGTCAGTCACGCAGTTTAGAACCTCAGGGCCATCATCATCTAAACTCGCCTCTTCATCCCCAATCTCCAATAGCTTTAAGACCTGTTGATTGAGTCCCACAAATTATAACTTATTTTTATTACTTTGTTTCAGAACCCAATTTTCTCTCACTTGGATTGTTGAAATTGTCTCCTAACTGGATTCTCTACTTTTATTATTAGGCCTTTAAAATTGTTATTTCTATTGCTTTTAACAACTTTTCTAAAGCAGAGCTTTGATTATATCAGTTGCCTATTGAAAAAACTTTATGGTTTCCCACTACTTGTAAAATAAATTCCAAATTTCTGAGCCTATCATCTTCCTCACCAACTTGCTTATCTACCTTACTGTTCCATACACCTCTAACTCAGAATCCACCTTATACTTAAAATATTATGTTTGTTTTCTTTTTTATCTTTATGTTTATTTCACCTTTTCTAATTTTTCTACATTCCACCATCTTTCTTTGAACCATTTAGGTATTTCCTTAGGGAGAAAGGTGATTATTATTATTAAACAGATTATTAAACAATTGTTGCCCTGAAAGCCACAGACTGGGATAAAGTATTCATACTACACATATCTTAAAAAGGACTTGTTTGTATCCAGAAGAACTTTTACGCTTAATAAAAAGAAAGTAAGCACCCCAATATAAAAATGGCTAGAAAGTTTTATTTGTAATACATACAAATGGCCAAAAATCACATAAAGTATACTCAACATTATTAAAACTGCAACACAATACATACTATATTCCAAATAGAACAGCTAAAATGAAAGCTGACAACCCCAAGTGTTGCTGAAGCTGTGGAACACCTTGAATTCTCAGACATTGCTGGTGAGAATGTAAAATGATATAATAACAGGGGGAAATGGTTTGGCAGTTTCTTATTAAGTTAAACATATATTTAACTTATGGTCCAATAATTCCATTCCGAGCTCTTTTACAAAATAAGTTAAAACATATATCCTTACTGAAATTTGCACCTAAATATTCATAGCAGTTTTATGTACAATAGCCTCAAACCAATAGCAACTCAAATATCCATCAAATGGTGAATGGATAAACCAACTGTGATAATATTTAAAATGGAATTCAACTAAGCATTAAAGAAATGAACTATTAATCTATGTAATAACATAGATAAATCTTAAAAATATTATGCTGACTGAAACGACCAGATATAAAAGACACATTTGATATGACTCCCTTTACATAAAGTTCTAAAATAGTCAAAGTAATGTATAATGAAAGAAACAGGTCTGTGGTTGCCTGGATTCTGGAGTGACTGGGACTAACTACAAAGCAACATGAGTGAAACTTCTTGGCTGATGAAATTATTCTACATTTTTTGGGAGGATGGTGGTTACATGAGGTTATACATTTGTCAAAGCTCATTGAATTGCACACAAAATGGGTGTATTTTATTGTACATAAATTACATCTCAATAAAACTGATTAATAAGTAAAAATATTATCATAATTAATTTACGACATTTGCCTATAGAGAATCCTAAAGGCCCTCACTCAGACACTATTTTAGATATACTAGAAAAGTATGTATTACATAATTTCCTGGCCCTGACAAGATAAATGGATAGTAGCATGCATTCAAGCCAGGCTGCTTGGACTTGAGGACTCTGCTGTCTTAATGACTCCAAAAAAATTATTTGACTTTCCTGTGCCTTAGTTTTCTCACCTGTTAAGTATAGGAATAAGAATACTATCTGCCTCACTGGGTTGTCATAGATTAAATGTATTAATATACATAAAATACTTAATACATTGTTTGATATATAGTAAGCACCAACTATGTTTTATTTTGTTTTTCCTTTTGTGGAGTACTCTTCTCAAAATGTTTGCATGTTCTGACTTCAGTTTGAGCTCTATCTTCATGTCCTATTCATTTGATTGTACATCACTTGAAAGCAAGGAACACATTTTATCTTCCTGATGTGTCCCAGAGTCTACCACAGCCTTTTGGGCAGTTGGCTGAAATTATATTTCACTGGTAAAATATGTCCAAATAATAATACTTAGGAAGTAATAGCTTGTGAATGTCTATTGTATGTGAACACTAATCTTTGATCTTCAAAACAACCTGACAAGATAGGCGTAATTATTATTTCATTTCAGAAATGAGGATGCCAGGATTGAAGGAGTTAAATAACTTGCCCAAGGCCCCATGAGTAGGGAGAGAAGCTAAATTTTAATGCTTCTCAGGGCTTTGTAGTTTTATACAACCGTTTGCTTCTATGCTAAGATTGATATGGCTTTATTTTGCATCTTCTTGGGTCTGATTTTTATGTTTTTGTCTTTTTCTCTCTATTCTCTGTACTTCCTTTTTTAAATGCCAGATTTTTCACATTGTTCTTGTACCTGAGACTAGCAGAATCTCCCACTGCCCTCTCCCTACATCTGATAACTTCCCTTTTATGACAACTATTGAGGGCCAAGAAATTATGTATTTCTCTTTGCTTGAATTTTATCTAAAACAAGAATAAATAAGCCTGAGGTGGGGAAAAGGGAGTTTTCCTCTATATAAAATTTTGTAATTTTAGAGCAGGAAATTTTCTGTAAACTTGAAAAAATGAGACATAACAGAGTCAAGTACACAAATCATAGGTGCATAGCTCCATGAACTTTTACAAAGTAAATATCCATGCAACTATCCCTTAGATGAAAATATAGTTAATCACCAGCAGCCCAGAATCTGCCATTGTTTTGGGCAAGGACTTTTTTGACACATACTATGATTCAGTTCTTCTTTGCTGATGCCTGTGTTCTGGATGGTTGCACTCCTGAATAAGTAAGTTAATGTTATTCACTGATTTTAATAGTCTTATCTTTCAACTATACCATATACCCCTGAGGAACACAGATAATGGAACAATGCCTTAGACTTCTCTTAATTCCAAGAAGCATGCTGCACAGTGGTAGGGGTGGAGGGCATGGAAGGTAATGGGGTTGCTGGCTTCAGTGCTCCCAGAATTGGCTCTACTCTGCAGAACCAGCTCACTCAGGTCAATAATGGCCCAAGCTCCAGACTGCAGTCTGTTTGCTGACTTCTGCATCTCCCAAAGAGAGCTTCAGGCCACACTGTTTCCCAGTCTCCAAAGCATCCCTGAAAGCATCTCGTCTTTCTCTGTGGGTATCACATCACCTGCTTCTGCCCTGTGACAATTTCTTTCATGTTCACTATGTCTCTTTGATCTGTTGAAAATGTCCTTCTTTATGCTTCTGATGAAAATGAAATTAAACCTAGGGAATAGGGCAGGGGAGGTTGGGGCTGGAGTAAGACTATGTTGTCTGAGGCCTTGACTGGGCTGTCTTCCAGCAACTGAGAGGCTACTCTGGCCAATGGGCCTTTGGAAAGGCAGCCCAGGAAAGAACTGGCAGATGAGCACTGAGAGAGCCCCCAGTGTAGCAGGGACTGGTCATCCTGGCTGCATTGAGAAAATTAGCTGCCAAGTCTATAGGACCTGAGAAAGAGGAGGGGGCTTCAGGGAGACTTTTATCACCTGTCCTGCCCTTCTATAGATACTGGCCCTGAGGCTTCTTTCTTTGCTTTTTTTTTCACCTGGTAATTAGGTGATAAGGCAAGAAGCTCTTGGCACAATCAGGTATGTCCTATGTAAACAGTCTCTAAGAAATAGTTAATTTACTCAGAGGTTATCTGGAGAGATGCAAGTGGAAAAACCTCCCTTATGAATTCAATCTTAGCCCTTAGGGAGGGGGAGGTCTTCATGCAGAAGGGCACACAGGCCAGGTGCTGCCCACGTGGTCATACCTAGGGTCCTCTTGCTTTGTGGTTGCCCAGGGTGTTGGCCCAGTTGGCTGGCTGGCTCCACCTTTCTTCCTGGGCCTGAGCTAGGCACAGATGCCTTCCTTGGGGCCCCTGCTTCCATACAGGCAAGAGGGGTTTTGGAAAGGTTTTACTAATACTAATAGAGAACCGGAGTGAAAGAGCCTGGGGAACACAAGACATATTTTAATATTCCGACGCATTTCCTATTCCAAGGGTTGCAGCTTCTACCTTCTATCACCAAAGGTCCTGCAAACCTCAGGTGGCCCTTTGCCTGGGATTTGTATTTCTTACATCTTAGCCTGTATCTGCACATGGGTTTGTAGAGGAATAAGGAAGAAATGCCTGCCCTTTAGTAACTGCTACTCTATGCTAGGCACTCTAAAGTATTTGACACACAATATTTTATTTCTCCTTTCTAGTAACCCTATGTGATGGATAGTATAAAGGCCACTTTACAGGTGAAGAAACTAAGGCTCAGACATTAATTAACTAGCTCAAGGCCATGTGAGTTATTAAGTACTGGAGTGAAGATTAAAATTCAGGGTTTATGGTACCCTACCCTATCCTTCTCTCTTAAACACTACCACACCTTCATGGTGAAAGCTGAGAAAAGACCATTCTGTGGTCTTATAGGACTTTAAGCTCAGCTCTGGTCTCTAGACTCAGACAGGGCTCTCTTTTTTTCTGGAAATTGCCCTAGGAGGGACCTAGACCGATGTGACAGGTGTACAATTTTGCTCATAGGTGCCAACAGAATAATCACATTATTATGCATTGTCGTACTTCAGCATTAATAAAAGAACTACACAAATTAAATAATGGGGGGGTCACTACTTCACAGAGTGATTTTATGTTTTACAAAAGGCTTCTGCATAAGATTCTTTTATTGAGCAAACATAGCTGTGCATTTCAAGTATCAACTGATTTGCATGCAATCACTCAGGAATACATCTACTTTGCATGAATAATTCATTATACCAGTAAGAGCAGCTACAACTTATTGACTACCTACTATGTACCTTGTACTTTATATACACAATTTCATTTACCCATCCAAGCTTGGCAAAAAGGTCTTATCATTCCCATTTTAAAACTGAAATAATTGAGGCACTTCCCCACACTCACAGAGATAGGGAGGAGAGGAACACAAAACCTTCAGCTGAATTGAGAGACAAGGCTGCTCACCATCCAGGTGAACATGTTAGTAAGAACGTGTCTATACCTTAGCAACCGACTTCACCACCTTATAACATGAATAACATTTTTCGTTCTTTTTCTGAATGGGGCACTAAACTTTAAATTCTTGCCAATTTCTGATAAAGATCTCTTATTATTTGAACTTGTTTCTTCTTTTTTTTAAATATTTTATTTATTTATTTTTAGAGAGAAGAAAAGGAAAGGAGAAAGAGAGGCAGAGAAACATCAGTATGTGGTTGCTTCTCACACACCCCCTCTGGGGACCTGGCATGCAACCTAGGCATGTGCCCTGGCTGGGAATCGAACCAGTTACCTGTTGGTTCACAGGCCAGCACTCAATCCATTGAGCCATACCAGCAAGGGCTGAAATTGTTTCTTCTTTTGCTTTCACTATGATCCAAAGTCACCGAGCCCCCTTCAAACTTCACTTCCTCTTTAGTCAAGTCCTCTTGGTGCATCTTATCTATCGATCTCTTTCTATTCCCTTCACTATTCTTTTTTTTTTTTTTTAAGATTTTATTTATTTGTCTTTAGAGGGGAAGGGAAGGAGAGAGGGAGAGAAACATCAATGTGCGGTTGCCTCTTGTATGTCCCCTGCTGGGAACTGGCCTGGCAACCCAGGCATGTGCCCTGACTGGGAATCGAACCTCGATCCTTTGGTTCGCAGGCCCGTGCTCAATCCACTGAGCTACACCAGCCAGGGCTCCCTTCACTATTCTTAATCAGGTAAATTCTGTTGGCTTCACAAATATTCCTTAATGGCTTAGTCCTTGCTGGTCCCTTAGAATATAATGAGGAAGGAGAAGGACTGCCTTAGGCCATTAGGGATCTTATATTTAATTAGAGGTATCATGATTTAAATAATTGATTATATAATTATTTAGTAAATTAAAATTGTGATAAATGCTACCATAAAGAAAAGCAGTAAAAAAATGGATACAATCTCAATTTGTATCATACCTATGGAGTACTTGGGTCTGTTCAATGCACTTTATGCATTTTAGCTTACTTAATTTTCTCAACAATCCTTTGAGGTAGGTCCTACTGTCATCTGTGTTTAGCAAGCCAGTAAACCGAAGCACAGAGAGATGAAGGAACTGTTCAAAGCCCCATGACTAGAGAGTGGTGGAGCCAGGCTTTGGCTTTGAGAAATGTGGATCCAGAGCCTGGATTATCAATGGGAACAGTGGAAAAATAATAAAAGTAATAAATACAGAGAGTGTTGACCCGAGGAAGTGATGTTTCTGTGGACATTGGAATGGAGGAAAGGAGTTGATAGGAGAAGAGTGGGAGAGCGTGCCTGGCCTCCGCCTCCACTCATCGCTTACCCACCATGACCATGTGAAAGCCTGCTCCACTATTCTTCTCCTTCCTCATATATTTCCAGAACTTTCCCCTTTTCCGGCACTTAACAAAGCCTATAAAAATTCTGTGTCTCAAAAGCAAACAAACAAAATGCAGAAGGAACAGCAGCTTTGTCTTGTATCACTCCCCATTAGTGGTCTCTGTGCCTCCCTCACATCCAAGTTCCAGAAGGATTGCTCCACCTACTCTTTGCACTTGCTCACCCCTCCTTCCTCCCTGTATGTCTTGTGTCCTGTGACCAGGCTCTGACTTCATGTCACTCCTGAGGAAGGGCTCTCTCAAATCTCACCAGGGACCTCCTCATTTCTAAACGAAATACTCTTCACTTCTCAACTACTTATACCTTTGTGTAGCAGGAGACATTGTCCCTAAGTCATTCTTTCTGAGTCCCTGCCCTCACCTGGCTTTGGAGTTTGCAATTTTGTTGGGTATTCACAACTATCTTGATATGTTGTTCTTGATTGCAGTATTACATTTATCTTTCGGGTTCTCTTTCTTGGTCAACTCCTAAAACATTGGTATTCCATAGGTTCTTACTTGATGTGAAAAATGCATCAATTTTTTGGTTTTCACCTGTTTTCTCTGTCTTGGTTTTTCATACATCTGTGTCTCCAGCCTGGATCTTTGGCCTGGGCCTCAGTGATGTACACCAGATATTACCACGTGGATACCTCACAGGTCTTTCAAATTCACCATGTCCCAAACTGACCAAATAACATTTCCTCCCAAAGTGGATTGTCTTTTTTTTTTTTTTGTCCCTTTTGAATAAATCATTTCACTACCTGCTTATTAAGCTTGCAATCTAGGGCTTGTTGTATACTCATTCCTTTCATTAGCATGCCACTTTCTAAATGAATATAGACTTCTTGTAGACCCCAACTTCAGCCTCTCTCTCTCTTCTTTCCTGATATCCTAAGTAGTTCTTACCCTGGTTCAGGCTGTTATTCTTTCTGATCTGGTCTTTTGTGATAGACGCCCTAATTTCTCTCCCTGCCTCCGGTCTGCTCCCCACACCCATCCCTCACATACTCTGTTGCTTTCAGAGTAATTTTTCTGAAGTGTAAACCATGTTGTTCCCTTGCTGAAAACTCCAAAAATAGCTGCTGTAGAATGGGGTTCAAACTCTGCAGCATGTCATACATGGCCTTTTATGCTCTGGCCTCCACATTTCCTCACACAGTCCTCTTATGCCAAACTCCCTGCCATTCTCAGAACATGCTGCATTCTTTTATATCCCTGGGCTTCTGCTCATGCTGCTCCTTCTGCCTGGTGAGCGCCTCCTCAACCCAGAGTCCAGTCTTCTCGCTTTCTCCTACATAAGCTTCTATTTGAATATGCAGCACTTCATACTTTGCATTTATTTGTTTGTCAACCTCCTTTAGTCCAACTCATGCAGTGCTTGACATGTGACAGCTGCTTTTAAAATACTTATTGAATGAATGAATGAACAAATTTTGAATCGGTAAGGATGACATAATTTCCCCACATTACAATAGGCACTCTGATGTCAGAAGCAGGAGACTGTGACTTTTGGTAAATTAATGAAGCTCTTCAACATCAGTGTTCTTATCAGTAAAATTTGGATTTGTTTCAGCTTCAGGGTTGAGAGATGGGGTAGATAGTATTTTGAAGTGTCTCTAAGATTTAGAACACTTTTAGTGCGCTGTTCACTAAAAGCATTTAAATACCGAGCAGGGTTTACTGTTCAGGATATATTAGTTCAGATTCCTTTCCTTGCCTGAAAGTGTTTTATAAAATGCATTTTAATACTATTGGGATTTATTGAGTATTAGTTCCATTATGTGCTAAGCTATGAAGTCCCATAAAAGGGTAATTGTTGTCTTATCCTGATAACAGTGCATGGAGGAGGGATTTGCACTATCCCCATTTCGCAGGCAAAGAGACTGAGGCCCAGGGTAACTAGCTAGTAGGTGATGGAGCCAGAATTTAGACTCAGTCATTTCCATCATGATTAGCTTCTTATTTAACCCCTACTCTACACGACCTGAATTTCTGGAACCATGGTTGAAGAGCTGAGTTTCATTTCTTTATAATATAGGCCAGGGTTGCCAGATGTTTTCTGTAAACAGTTAGGTAATAAATATTTTGTGTTTTGTTGTTGAAAATTTTTTTTGAGGTGAGGGATATCTTTTTGTTTTTCTTTTTACAATCTTTTAAAAATGTAAAAAACAATTTTTAAGCTCATGGATCATATAAAAAGAAGTCCACTGACTTTGTCCTCATTAGAGTTTGCCTTTTTTTCCCCCTGAGTTTACCAAGCCAGGAAAGTTTTTCCATTAGACCATTAAAACAATATATAGAATGAGCTAATGTTTAATAATTCTTCTTAGATAAAGATCAAGTAATGTAATTCCAGAGTTCCAGCCTCCCTTGTAGCAGTCTACAAGGGTTCCATTAAATGCTGACCAGCCAGATCAAAAATGTCAATTGTCTGCTCTGTGAACAGTCCTGTTTCATAGAATGTCAGATATTATAAGGAGCAAACAGCTTAACTTCCCTATTCAGATCTCAATAATTTACATCAGAGCTCTCCCTGAAAAGATCTGTGATAAAGCAGGGGAGAGGACTTAAGATTGTTGATTGGCTGTTCTTAAATCTAAATCAATCAAGAAATTAAATATTTATTCAATACCTCCTCCCTAATGTCTATCTAGCATTATATCTGGGACAAAGGAACAAAAGCTCCTTCAAGAAATTCACATAGAGGAGAAGAAAAAGCTGGTGGTTCTTAACCTTTTTGGGGTGAAAGAATGAGGCCCCTTTAAGTATTGAAAAAACTGTAGATCTTATGCTCTGGAAAATGCCTGGGTGAATATACACAACAGTTGGCATTCATTTTTAAGGGGATTCTTACTCTCGCATGAGTCTAACCACAGGCTCAGTTTAAACTGCTCTGTTTAAAACAATCGGAGAAAAATAACATGCTTAAGTCTGTGGTGCTGATTGGAGAATCAGAACTCTTCAGAACCTGGGATTGTTCTGGAAGCATGTGTTCCCAAGCTGTTCGCCCACCTGTTTTTGGGTCAAGACCATCACTCAGTCACCAGTAAAAAAGATCCATTTCCTCGAGACTTCTGTCTGTGTCAGTCAGGCTGATGGGAGACTGAGCGTGGTGCCCCAGAGGCATGCTCCCATTGGCCCCCTGCTCCTTATCTCTGTGTGGCGTGTTTTCCACCTAGCGAGTCTAATGGGAGGTCATGGTTCCCTAGCTCAGCACTTCCCTCTGAGTGTTTTTAGCACCAGTGGAGGACAGCCCTCTGGGAAGAGGAGTACATGAGCTGTCTCCTCAGACTCCTGCTCAATGGAGCATGTGTTCAAAATAAATTTTATTCTCCCTTCAAAATCATGACTTCTGGAATGCGCTCACCTGATCTGTCAAGAGAGGCAAACGCAGCAAGACTGACATGTGGGTAAAAGGATCCTGTGTGGCCCCAGAGTGGGTATCTGGGGCTGTCATTGGTTATGCCTGGCATCAAGGAAGTGCCGGCAGAGGTGACTGCTACCAGTGGCTCTTGCTTTTTTGTTCTCGTGGTTACTGTGGTGGGTTGGATAGTGTTCTCCAAATATTAGAACCTGGAGCCTCAGAATGTGACCTTATTTGGAAATAGCGTTTTTATAGATGTATTAGTTAAGGATCTCAAGATGAAATCATCATGGGTTTTAAGTGGCCCCCAAATCCAGTTACTTCTGCCTTCTTGCTTGAATTCCAGGATTTTAGAAATTCTGACAATGTAGTGAAAAGGACCACAAAAGTTCCTCTATGGAAGATGGAGACAGAGATTGGAGTGATGCTGCCATAAGCCAAGAAGCACCTAGAGCCACTAGATGCTGGAAGAGACAAGGAATAGTTTTTCATTATAGGCTTCAGTGAGAGCATGGCCCTGGTGACTTCTGGCCTCCAGAGCTGTGATAGGATAAATTTCTGTTGTTTTAAGCCACCTAGTTTGTAGTACTTGTTTTAGCAGCCATAGGAAACTAATGCAGCTGACTTCTAATTTCCTTAGATGGCTCATGGTCCAATCTCTTTGTAGGTGGAGATCCTGATTCCTGGTGGACCCTGAATGATGCCCATGGAGAAATTATTGTGGTCCTGGAGCCTGTGGTTTGAGGGATATGTATTTCTTGGATGTGTAATTTACTGAAAGTTTCAGCAAATCGCTTGTGTTGGTGTCTATAGTCTGATATGGAGCCAAATCTTCCTTACTTCTGCCTACCTACCTGAGTTCCTACCAGAATTTCAGAAATTTTATAACTGACAACTTTGTAAAGAGGACCATTCATTACAATTCAAACTTACCTCACTATTTTTTTCCTCTTTCAATATTTTTGCTCAAAATTTCTTCTTCATTTGGGATAATCTGTTCCATATTCATTACAGCACATATTAAATCCACAATGAGTTAAATACTGTCTGTCATATCTCTTTTAGTAGACCATAAATTACTTGAGGTAGGGATCATTCATGCCCATCCATGGCCAACGCTGGGTATGGCATTTTGTAAGTCCTCATTTGTAATTCACATCACACATTATCCAATATAAAGAAATAGTTCAAATCCAATGCAAATACTAAGGCTAATGCGCTCATTTCTGGTATTTTTAAATGGCAAAGAGCCATGTTTTTCCTCATGAGATTTTTCTCATCAATCTCTTCTCAAATGTCACTGAGTTTGGTTAAAATCACAGAAGATCTGTAGCATGTTTTTATGGGTAGAAGTAAGGCTTAGAAGACAGATCCACCAGGTTTGCATCCTTGCTTCACCAGCTACTCATGAATCTATGGGTTCAGCTAATGTTTGATATGCAAGTGGATTCAGAGATCATAAAACCTACCTCACTGTTTAGAGGTTGTATAATCCCTGTTAGAGAGATGGTAGCCATTAAATGTTAGCTGTTTGTTTTATGCCACAATCTTTTTATTGGCTCTCTTTTTATTTCAAGATGGCAGACTGGCGTACATTTAATACATAGTATTTCCTGAGATCTAGGAGTAATAATGGTAAAGACATAAGTAATTTCTACCATGTGCCTGGCAATATACTAAGTGCTTACATGTATTAAAGCATAGAGAGGTGCTATTGTCCTCCCCATTTAGTAGGTGAGAGGAAACTGAGCCATGAGGAGTTTAAACAACTTGCCCAGGATATCTCAGTTAGTTAGAGGTGATGCCAGGGCTCAAATCCAGGCAGTCTGGCTCGAAAGTCTGAGATTTTAATCACTACACATTTACAGTCAAGTTATTGAAATAAACAAGCAAAAAAACACATGGACCTCCTGAGTGGCCCAATTGGAACCCAGTCCGCTTTTTAAAAATTTTGATCAGTGGTAGAATTTTAATAGCTGACCTCATTGAGCCTTCCATATCAATAATGAAAGTAATGGCAAAAATTCAAAATAACTTAGTAGTGGTCAAAAGTCCCTTCCCTTTTGGACTCTTCTAGAAAAGTAGGCACTCAAGAATAATGTTAACTGCAAGGGTTCTGGTAACAGTACTGCTTATGAAACCTCTCATTAACCCTAGGATTTAGGGCTGGACAGTTAACCTCTCTCTGCCTCTGTTTCCTCTCGGATAAACTCCTCATAGGGTTACTGAGAAGATCAAGTGAGACAGTGTGCATAAACTGCCTGGAGTAAATAACACCTGGTAAATGGTGTTCTACCATCATGAAAAACAGCTATATAGTGGTTCCAAATCTCTTGTCATGATATCCCGATGTGCCTACACTCACTTGCCAAGTATACAATTTCTTTTTTATTTATTTATATTTTAACATATTTTATTGATTATGCTATTACAGTTGTCCCATTCCCCCCCTTTATTCCCCTTTGCTCTGCACTTCCCCTCCCACCAACATTCCCCCTTTTTAATTCATGTCCATGGGTCATACTTATAAGTTCTTTGGCTTCTACATTTCCTATACTATTATTAACCTCCTCCTGTATATTTTCTACCTACCATTTATGCTGCTTATTCTCTGTTCCTTTTCCCCTACTCTCTACCTCCCACTACTTTGCTGATAACCCTCCATATGATCTCCATTTCTGTGATTCTGTTCCTGTTCCAGTTGTTTGCTTAGTTTATTTTTGTTTTTGTTTTAGGTGTGGTTGTTAATAACTGTGAGTTTGCTGTCTTTTTACTGTTCATATTTTTTATCTTCTTTTTCTTAGATATATCTTTTTAACACTTCATATAATAAGGGCTTGGTAATGATGAACTCCTTTAACTGGACCTTATCTGAGAAGCTTTACCTGCCCTTCCATTCTAAATGATAGCTTTGCTGGATAGAGTAATCTTGGATGTAGGTACTTGCCTCTCAAGACTTGGAATACTTCTTTCCCATACCTTCTTGTCTGCAAGGTCTCTTTTGAGAAATCAGCTGACAGTCTTAAGGGCACTCCTTTGTAGGTAACTGTCTCCTTATCTCTTGCTGCTTCTAAAATTCTCTCCTTATCTTTAATCTTTGCTAATGTAATTATGATGTGCCCTGATGTGTTCCTCCTTGGGTCCAACTTCTTTGGGACTCTCTAAGCTTCCTGGACTTCCTGGAAGTCTGTTTCCTTTGCCAGATTGGTGAAGTTCTCCTTCATTATTTGTTCAAATAACTTTTGCACTTGTTGCTCTTCCTTTCTCCTTCTGGAACTCCTATGATTCAGATGTTGGAACATTTAAAGATGTCCTGGAGGCTCTTAAGCATCTCCTCATTTTTTTTGAATTCTTGTTTCTTCATTCTGTTCTTGTCGAATGTTTCTTTCTTCCTTCTGGTCCACTCCATTGATTTGAGTCCCAGTTTCCTTCCCATAACTATTGGTTCCCTGTATATTTTTCTTTATTTCACTTAGCACAGCCTTCATTTTTTCATCTAATTTGCGACAATATTCAACCAATTCTGTGAGCATCCTGATTACCAGTGTTTTGAGTTGTGCATCTGATAGGATGGCTATCTCTTTGTCGCTTAGTTGTATTTTTTCTGGAACTTTGATCTGTTCTTTCATTTGGTCATTTTTTTTTTTTTTTGTCTTGGCACACCTGTTACATGTAAGAGGCAGAGCCTTAGGTGTTCATCAGTGCGGGGCAACCCATGTTCCTGTGCTGTGATGCTGTATGTGGGAGAGGCGTCTGAGAAGGAACAGTGGCTCTTGCTCCGCTCTCTGCTGGTTTTCAGTCACTTCCCCCACTACCCACAAGCAAGTTGGGCCCTTCTGGTGCTCATTACAGCGTGGGTGGGTTTGTGTATGTTATGGAACCCTGTGGGTCTCTCCAACAAACTCTCCTGTGAGGCTGGGAGTTTCTCCCACTGCTGCCTCAACTCCCACCAGTGTTTTCAATCAGAGGTTTGAGGCTTTATTTTCCCACGCTGGAGACCTGGTCTGCATGGTCTGTCCCACTCCCCAGTTGTTCCTCCAGGTTTATCTGCATGCAAATGTGGGACCGCCCACTCCACCAGCCTCTGCCTGCCCTGGTCCTCCAGCTTCCACCTTGCAGAGAGTCCTCTCTTCCTGCCCGCTCATTTCTGCCCTTCCTACTGGTCTGGATGAATGTTTCTTCTTTAACTCCTTGGTTGTCAGACTTCCATATAGTTCAATTTTCTGTTAGTTCTGGTTGGTTTTGTTTTCAATTTGTCATTGTCCTTCTTTTGGTTGTGTGAGGAGGCACAGCATGTCTACCTATGCCTCCATCTTGGCCAGAAGTTCCTCAAGTATATAATTTCTTTAAAATAATAATAAAAATAACAACACTCATACTTGGCAATGTTTTTGTTTTCTGTAGATTAAAGTACGATAAAGGTTATCTCTTTGTTAATGTCACTCTTGTTTGCATTTTTACTTGGTTTTATGAGAAGAGGGGAAAGGATAAAGTTAATTGGTGAGAAGGGAATTGGGCACAACCTAGGTATGTGCAGGAATATGTCAGATGTCAAATCGAAGGTGGGAGAAAAACAAGTTGAGGCCCTGGTTACTCATCTGCTTCCCCACTTTAACTGGTAAAGAATCTGCCTGCAAGCTATGGTCAGCTGGGAGAGCTAAAGATTAATCTAGATGCAGTATGCTAAGCAGTGTTTACAGAAGAAATAAACATAACTTGTTCTTATTTCTACAACTTATTTTCAAATATATATGTGTATAGACACACACAAACATATACAAGCTCTGTCTGGAAAAAGTCCAGCCACTGTTAATATAACAAGAACAGTTTGAGTGACATTGATGTAACCTGGCAGCCAAGGAGAATGGACTGGAATGTTCATGAATGAATAATGACCACTTCACTGTACTAGTCAGTGGTGTGGTAGATGCCATTAAATGAGCATGTGCACTGTGTGGCTGTGGCACCAAAATGACTGAGCAAGTAGGGCAACAAATCTACAACCAATTTTGCATTAAGCTTGAACATTCCTCCACAGAAATATCTGGATGATTCAGAAGGCTTTGGGGGACAATGCAATGAGTGTAGCACAAATAAAAGTGTAGCACACATCACGAACAAATCAACAAACAACAAGTGTTGGAGAGGTTGTGGAGAAAAGGGAACCCTAGTGAACTGTTGGTGGGAAAGCAGATTGGTGCAGGCACTGTGGAAAACAGTATTGAATTTCCTCAAAAAACTAAAAATAGAACTGCCTTTTGACCTGGCAATTTCACTGCTGGGATTATATCCTAAGAACCCTGAAACACCAATCCAAAAGAACCTATGCACCCCAATGTTCATAGCAGCACAATTTACAATAGCCAAGTGCTGGAAGTAACCTAAGTGCCCATCAGTAAATGAATGGATCAAAAACCTATGGTACATTTACACAATGGGACACTATGCTGCAGAAGGAAAGAAGGAGCTCCTACCCTTTGTGACAGCATGGGTGGAACTGGAGAGCAGTATGCTAAGTGAAATAAGCCAGGTGGTGAAAGACAAATAGCATATGCTTTCATCTTTAAGTGGAACCTAATCAGCAAAACAAACAAGCAAGCAAAACATAACCAGAGACATTGGAATTAAGAACAATCTGACAACAACCAAAGGGGAGGTGGAAGGGAATAATGGGGGGAAGGGGGAAGGATTTTTAGCAACAACTATAAAGGACACATGAACAAAACCAATGGGGGTTGGAATCAGGGGAGGGAGGTGGGGCTGGCTGGGATGGGAGGGGAGTGGTGGAGGTGAAAGTCAGACAACTGTACTTTAACAGCGATAAAATTAAAAAAAAAAAAAGTGTGGCACAAATGCTTCAAAGGTGGGAGAGAATATGTCGAAAGTGATCTACTTTCTGGAAGGCCTGCAACAAGCACAGCACCTGAGAATGTTGAATACATATGGGCTGCAATCAACAAAGATCATCTACTGACAATGAAAGAACTAGAAGCTTATCTGGGAATTCTAAAAACTACTGTGTCCAAGGTTTTTAATGCAGGATATTGGCATGAAATGTGTCATGGCAAAATTTGTTCCACAGCTTCTGATACCAGAGCAAAAGGAACGCTGTGATGCAGTTGCTAATGACTTGATTCAAATTGCTACCAATGAACTAAATTTCCTCAAGGTCATAACCAGAGATGAATTGTGGGTGTATGGCTATGATCCAGAAATGAAGACCCAGTTGTCCTAATGGAAGTCACCTGGTTCTCCATGCCCAAAGAAGGAATAGCAAAGTCACAGCAAGTTCCAGACCATGTTAAGTGTGTTTTTTGATAGGGAAGGTGTTGTCCATCATGAATATGCACCCCCTCCTCCAGGCTAAGCAATTAATAAGGAGTACTACCTCAATGCTCTTTGTTGGTTGAGAGATGCAATGCAGTGAAAACAGCCACAGCTTTGGGCAACTGGTGATTGGCAACTTCATCACGACAATGCACCTGCTCATGCATCATATCTTGTGCAGAGATTTTTGGCAAAACATCAAATTACTGAGGTGACTCAGCCCTGCCACAGCCCAGATTTGGTGCCCTGTAAATTCTGGCTTTTCCCAAAACTAAAATCACCTTTGAAAGGGAAGAGATTTCAGACCACCAATAAGATTTAGGAAAATATGATGGGGCAACTGATGGTGATTTCAACAAAGGATTTCCTAGAGTGTTTTGAACAGTAGGAGAAATGCTGGGAGAACTGGTCCCAAGGTGTCTACTTTGAAGAGGACTAAGGTGCAATTGTCTTATGTACAACGTTTCTTATATCTTGTATCTTCTTCAATAAATATTTCAATTTTTCATATTATGTGGCTCAGTACTTTCTGGACAGACCTCATATAAACACACATATATTTATTATATAAATATATATTATATATTTTTATATATGCACACACACATGCTGTTGGGAATTAGTCAAATGAAAAGTCATTTAAAGACATAATTGAATTTCTAGTTACTGGGAACAATCAGGAAGGTGTGTCTTAGTATGCAGTGGGTCCTGGGAAGAAAGTGTACTCTAGACACAACTGACACCATTTATCTGGGGAGTAGGCTCCTCTGGAATTTCAGGGTGGGCTTTCTGTTTCAGAAACTAGTGGTATTGGGTCTGCAGGAAGTCAGAGGTTACTTCTAAAGCTGCGCAGATCAAAGGCAGTCAGAAAAAATGTATCATTTTCCCTCTCCCAACATCCACATGGGTGGTCGTCCATTCTCTGCATGTACATCTTTAGTCATATCAGTCCCTTCAGGGGTGAAGTAGGGTCACATTCCACTTAAGGGGAAATTGGCATGGTTGTTTTTTTTTTTTTTTTTTTTTTTTTAAATTAGATATGGAGTCCCAATGGGATGTTGCTACTTGTCCCAAATGGCTATTTGGAAGATGGCAGGGTTATGATGTTGGATTGCAAACTTGTGAAGTTCGAAACCTAGGACCTAATTATTTTTGCAGAAAATTTTAATTGCACATTTTAATATAATTGTTATATAGGGAGTGTGTGTGTTTGTGTTTGTGTGTGTGTGAGTGTGTGAGAGAGAGAGAGAATCAAATAGAGTAGGGAGGAGAAAAATTTCTTCTTAAGTGTTGAAAAATATGATATCCCTTCAGGAGGCAGGGCCTAGAGTACAAAAGTTTCTTTTCAACTCCATATTTCTAGAATTTTTCGTCTTTTTTTTTGTTGATTTTTATGATTTTTAAATCTACAAATTATTATGTACTTTGTGTCAGATGCAGAGCTAAGTGATTGATACAAAACTCCTAATACTTTCGAAGAGGTAGTATCCTCCCTATTTCAGGTGAGGAAAAGAGGCTCAAATTCATTAAATGACTTTCTCAAGGTCATTGATTTATACGAGGTTGAGTAAAAGTCGTACCATGTTGGGACTAATTTGAAAGCCTTGTGCATAGCCCCTAGCACATTTCTTTCTCTCTGTACTTTCCTTCACTTATTAGAGCTGAGAAGCTAGAATTAGAATCTTAGAATTACTGCTCAAACCTTCCTTCCAAAATGTGTGTAATGAGATCACAAATTTTACTTCCAACTTAACATAAATGTGCAAAAGAATAAAATATGATATTTTACTTTTGTCTGTAATTAACTTGGTCTTTCTCCTAAACTTCCACTTAATGGAAAAATAAATTAACTAAATATTCAGTCTGATATAACTTTAGTCCAATTTTAAAAGTTAAAAAGTTAAATAATGCCTTCAGGTAATTTTTAATTTCTCATTAGGGAAAAACAAAGTCTGACATCTCATAGTGCCTCTCTCTTTGGCATTTGGGCATATGGGGGAGAAATGCATGGCTCAGTGTTGGGTAAATATATTAGTCAGGACAAATAATTCTAGCTTCTATAACAAACACCCCTGTCCCCCAATCTCAGTGGCTTAACACAGACTATTTATTTATTTTTTATGTCACAATTTTATGTGGGAAGGCTAGCTTTTCTCCAAGTGGTGAATTTTATTTTTTTCTTCAAAACATCTCTTTCTCTCCAATACATGACCTTAGTGCTTTTCTGGAATGAAAATACATAAAGTAATTGTGCATGGTGGAAGTTAACACTGCTTACTTTCCATTTACCAGTACCTGGTCACAAGGTCTCAGTCTAACTACAAAAAGCAAGCTAGTAAATGTAGTTTTCCTATGTGTTCAAGAAGAGGAAATAAGATTGATGGGATCTAGCCAGGGTCTGTTGCAGTGAGGAATTGCTCCCCAGCCCTCCTGCTAGTGCTAGCTGCCCGCTCCCTCGTCTGCCTAGTCACTGGGTTAACGTGTGTCTGATGCTGGAGTGGGTGGCTGGTGTAAATCAGCATCATGTGTCTTTGCTAAGCTTTAGCTGACTTGGCCTCACCTTGGCTCCCACCAGCATGTTACTCTTGAGTCGCATAGAATGTGTCTGGTCAGCCTGCTGATCAGAAGTTTTACACCTCCACCCTACTGTGGGGTCATCTGGCATTGCCATAGGGGACCCAGTGACTTTCACCTCAGTACTCATACCACCCAGAAACTCCACGTGGTTCAGTCAATCTGAATTCAGGGTCGTCTCCTGCTTTGATGACACTTGAGGGATTATGGTTGGCTAAGGCCCAGGTTGGTGGGACCTGCCTATTAGCAAGATTCTGCCCAGAGTACCAAAAAGTAACAACAAATGGCTCCTCCTATTAGTGTTTCTGTCTACTTATCTAATTTACCTTCTTCTCTGCACCTAAATCCAGAGAGGGGATGTAGGGTAACCATGCTGTTCTTTGTGCCTCATCCCCTTACTTCTCACCATACCCAGGGTCCAACAAGGGTTGGGCATTCCTTCCTCCTCCCTCTGCTATAGCCTCTCCCTCACAGAACAGGCTTTCACACCGCAGAAAAACAGCTATAATTGAGTACAGGTGTTGATTGAGACCAGGTGTTGATGTGCGAAAGGAGATAAAGAGATTTGGATAATGCTTTCTCAAGACAATAGCTTGACTTGCCAGCTATTGCACAGTTTCAACAATCTATATTTTGACTTTCAAAAGTGAATACTACTTCAGGTTTTTTTTCTTTACATTCACTCTATAACAATTTCTAATCTTCTCAGGCAGGCAGATGCCTAGCGTGGAAAGCAAGGGAATATATACTCAGACAAAAGAGAAGCCTCATTTAATTGAAAATGCCTCTGTATAATGAGAATCCTCTTAGGATTATGGTCCAGGATGCATTCATTTAACAAATATTTATTGATTACGTCCTGAACACTGTTCTAGGTAAATGGGAATATTGCAGTCAATGAAGCAAACTGCCCTTAAGAAGCCTGTAATCAAGTGGTGTGGAGGGACTCAGAAATAAATGCTAAGGAAGTGAATATATAGATTATGCTACATTGTGGTAGGTGCCAAGGGAAAAAGAAATTCAGCAGAAAAGGGAATATGTAAAGACAAGTAAAATGCCAGATGAGAGGAACAGGGAAGTCCTTACTGAGAAGGTGACTTTTGAGTAAAGACCCAAAGGAAGAGAGAGAGTGAGCTCTGCAGATTTTTAGAGAAAGAACATTTTATGTAGAGAGGATTTTAAGTACCAAGATCCTAAGCAGGAGTATTCCTGGCTCCCTGGAACAATATGAGGAAGCTAGGAGCTGGAGCAGTGAGAGGGCAGAGTGAAAGGAAATGACACCAGAGTCATGGGCGTGAGCAGAAGATGTTGAGTGCTTATCTTTTACTCTAAATGTGATGGGGGATTTTGAGCGGAAGGATGATGTGATGTGACTCCATTTTTTTTTTTTTTTCAGAACAGCTGTACGCCAGCATTTCATTAGGGTTAGACCCATCACCCTCTGTTTGAATTCTCACAGTAGCAGGAAGATGTTCCCCCATAGGGAAGTCCATAGAGGCTGGCCAGGCTTCACTCTCAGGAGACTCTTCTCTCTTACTCAGTTCCTATAGGGCAGAGGTTGGCAAACTACTGCCAGCCAGCTGTATCTGCATCACTGGTTTTGTAAGTAGAGGTTAATTGGAACATAGCCATGCTCCTTTCATTGTCATATTGTCTATGGCTGCTTTTGTGCTACAAAGGCAGACTTGAGCAGCTGTGACAGAAACCACATCATCTACAAAGCCTAACATATTTATTAATCGGGCCTGTTAAGAAAATATTTACGGATCCCTGTTATAGGAAACAAATACTGGAAAAACAACTAGGAAAGAAAACCAAAGACCTATGAGCTATTGAGATAAAAAAAGATTTGACACTAAAATATGTCAAAATGATGCAAATATATTTATACTGAACATATGCATAAAATGAAAAGAGAATAGGAATTTAGTTGTAATACAACTTCTTAGAAGTTTGGAGATTTTGGGTCACCAGGAGTGAACTTAGTAAGATTGTTATATTGTTAACAGCACTGGTGTAAGAATTTACCTGTTAAATACCTGCTTGCCTCATTTGAGAACCTGGTGGATCACAAACTAGGCTGAAAAATTTCATCAAGTGTTACATTGGATGTATCTGCATTTGACCTCATTTGATAATTGCCTTGCCTTTATTTTAAGTGTTTTGCTTAAGTATGTGCCAATTTAGTCTAAGAGATCATGAACCCCTTTCCATTATCAACTCCCATATACTAACGTCAGATAATAGCTAGTAATATCAGCAGTACTTTTATAAGTGTGTTTAATTTTGTAAAAAAATGGGAGCTTTCTCTTTCTCTCAGACCTTGTTCCCTGCTTCATTCCTTTCTGGTTCACATCACTAGCTCAGGTTAAGGCAGCCCCTTTTTGCTAATGTAGGACTGCCAGGCATCTGGTGGACAACTCTCAGCTCACTTCTCACCTGAGCTCTCTGCAAGCTGCCTGCCTCCTGAGTGTCTGACTTCACCAGTTCAATTGGTTCCACTCGATGCATGCATAGTCACCAAGACATTTTCCAAATTACTTATAATTAATACTCTAGTCATTACAAATGAGTTGTTTCAGGCCAACTCCAATTTCCTGCTCAATGGCCCGAACAGGCAGCATAGCCAGACCTGGGGTCACAGGTACACTGTCACCCTAGAGAAGAAGCCGTTGCCCAGTTATGCCTGTGGTTGCTCATAAAGTCATGTTAGTAAATGGTTTGGCATAAATGGAAGCTCCTTAAAGTATCTTTTGTAATTTTGCATAGATGAGGACTTATTAAGCTACTGTATACCTTAGGACCTATTCAAAGAATAGGCACTGTTAGTGCAACAGCTCATAGGCCCTATACCCTGGAATCCCTTGGCCTCTGGAAAGTTAACACTATCACCCAATCCTCCAAGCACATAAGGTCCATGCAATGACTTTATAGAACTGTTTTGGCCCTGTAAAAGTATAGGCTGCTGGGCTATCTCTGGCCTTGACTAATGAACCTTGTAGAAGTTGTAGCGATACCATTCAAGAGCCTCCTATCTAGAGCTGAACTGAGTGAGAAATAATGAGTGGTTTCTGCCTTTAAGAGACATTGTCAGGGAATTGACATTGACATTGTCAATGTCAGGGAAGTTGGTTCCTGCTTCCTGTTCACCCCCTGGTCTATATGCCTATAGGTCGGTAGGAATTAGAGTTCAGCGGTAGGCTATAGGTCCTATGAATATTTATATATTTACCCTCCAAGACAAGTAAACCAATCAGACAGAGAGAAATACAAAATTTTTAGGGTTGTAGCCTAGTTCACATAACCTAGTGTAAAGGGCTAAATCTGGCCCAGGGCACACGCCACACTCAACATTGAAGCTACCAGCTAGGATAAGAGCCTATTGTACTTTTGTGGTAGTTGGGATTCTCCAGAGAAACAGAACCAATAGAAGATAGATAGCTAGAGAGTAGATAGATAGATAGATAGATAGATAGATAGATAGATACATACATACATACATACATATATACATACATACATACAAACATACATACACTGATACATAGATTGATAGGAGGAAGTATATTATGAGGGATATGATCACATAATAATGGAGACTGAGAAGTTCCACTATCTGGTGTTTGCAAGCTGGAGGTCCAGGAAAGCTGGTGGCATAGATTTAGTTCAAGACTGAATGCCTGAGAACCAGGGGAGTCCATATAGCACCGTGGTAGCAGCAGGGTTCACTGAGGCAGTAGGCTTGTGCCCTGAGTGATGTTCTAGAGGAGATGCTGTGTGCACTATGGGAGGTCCCAAACCTCTAGGTACTGGGATATCCATTTAGGGTGATTGGTGCTGTCACAGTACGTGGCTGGAAGAAATGAGCTCTAAGCTGTGATGGTTAATTTTATGCATTAACTTGAGTAAGCCATGAGGAGCTCATGCATATGGCCAAACACTATTCTGGTATATCTATGAGGGTGATTCTGAATAATATTAACATTTGAATTGATAGACTGAGTAAAGCAGATTGCCATCTCTCATATGGGCTTCATCTTATCAGTTGAAGACCTAAATAAAGCAAAAAGGCTGAGTATGAGGGAACTTTATTAACTATTTGAGCTGGAACATTGATCTTTTCAGCCTTCAAACTAAGAAATATTGTCTTTTCTTGGGTCTTGAGCCAGCTGGCTTTTGGACTGGAACTTACACCATCAGCTCTCCCAGTTCTCAGACCTTCAGACTCAGACTGGAATTACACTATTGGCTCTCCTAGGTTTGCAGCTTGCCAACTGCAGATACTCGGACTTCTCAGCCTCAATATTGAGTGGGCCAATTCCTTATAATATGTCAGTCTCTCTCTCTTTCTCTCTCCTCACACAGACACACACCCTGTTGGTCCTGTTTCTCTGGAGAATCTTGACTAATACATAAACTCAGCTGATGTTCAAGGAGACATTAGTCTTTTCAAATTCCATGGTATGGTGTGTTCTCAGCTCTGAAGAGTTTGGGGTGTGTCTCTTTCACCCTCTGCCTGGCCTGGCAGTCAGAAAGTTCTTGTTGTAGAGAGATGAGGTAGAGGTGAAGAGGACAGGAAGTCCTCCATTCTCTGGCTCCTCAGTCCCTTCAGCCACCTCTAAGTCTTTGGCACCTCCTCACCTCAGGCTCCTCCCATGGGAAAGCCATGGCTTTAATTCCTAGGACACAGTGGGTCACCTGGAAACAGGCCTTATTTTGTGGTGCTGCAAGAATAGCTGCCAAGTCCACACCACCATAGACCTGCACCAATAAAGGGGAGAACCATTACCCTTCACTTTTCTCCTCTCTCTCTCACCCAAAGACTTTCGCAATTAACTAGAGATTTTTCCTTAAAGAATTTCACTTTGTACCAACCACAGTGAATGATGCTAAAGGAAAAGAAACCCACCAGATGCAGAAGTGTCATTGGCTCCTCATATGCCTCTGGCTGTTTCTGCTGAGTCCAGCTGGCTTTGTTCATTTGTGGCCCCACTGATGCCCATATACAGGTACACATGGAGAGATGTTTCTGTACGGTGTCAAAACATGTGGTTTTTATCCAGCACAACACAGGGGTAAGAATCCTTTGTATTTATAAATTCTTTCTCTGAGTCCCAAGTGCTATCCTACATCTACTTTATCTCCTACATCTTCCCCCAGCCTCTGAAGTCAGAGCAGTAGGATGACCCCTTCATTTGAAATTTGAGGAAATTTAAGACTAAATGGGTTAAATGATTTGCTGTCTGTTACACTTTGCAGAAATTGAGTTAGAACTTGGTTCCTTTCTTCTTTCTTCCTCTATCTTGACTCCCTCTTTCTTTCCTTCCATCCCTCCTCCCTTCCTTTTATCCTTCCATCTTCTTCTCTTTCCTCTTTGATCAAATGTTTACAGGGAATATGGAGGTGCTTTCTTAGGGGCTGGTGTTAAAGGAATGAGGAGCACATGGCTCCTGCCTCTCAGGAGGCATTCTCAGTGAAGCAGGAAGTACATTAACACATCAGGGGAAAGCAATTTTGGGAAGCAACACTAGATTTAAACATTGCATTGGGGACATCTTGGGGAGGCTAAATCTTCCTGGAGGACTCACAAAAAATTTTCCCTGGAAGTAATTTAAGTTGAGGATAGAAGGAAATATAGGAATTTTATAGATGAAAGAAAAGATGTGGGCAGCTTGTACAAAGGTCATCCTGTGGTCAGAGAATCACAAGACTGTCAGCATTGTTGAAACACAGGGAGCTCCCTTCTGACCAGTCAATGCTGACTTCTAACAGGAAACACAAACACTCTGATCATAGCTCAGCACACTCCTGAGACCAGAAGAACAGAGTCCAGGCAATGTGTCGTAAACACTGCCTGACAGAGATTAGTCCAACTGTCTGTTACCAGCCTTTCATGGCCATTTCTCTTTCTTCAGCAACAAAAAGATCTGTGTCAGTCTAGTGACTGTCATATTATCTCCCATTAACTTCATTATTGGACACTGTTTTCAGTAATAATTCATTCACTGTCAATGACCTGGTGTCCAATTCCTTGATAATTAATGTCACAAATGTGATCAGACAGGTGCTCTGGGTTGCTTTTTCCATCAGGGATTAGGGCACAAATCAACTGAGAGTTCAGAGCTTGTAGGATATTCTTGGATTTGACAGAGGAAAGTCATCTCATGAGTTATAGAAACAGAGATTTCTGATGGGAATTCTAGGAACCCAGATAGATTTTTCACTGCCCTTCTGCTTTTGGACAGCCGTGGTGGGTCTGTGTGTGTGCGTGCACATGTGTGTGTATGTATGATGTGCAAAGCCATTGTTCATTGGAAACATCAGGACTTTCTCTCACTTTAGGGACAGCAATTGACATCTGGCCAGAGTTTCTCTGGATTAAATTTTGTAAACTGTAACATGCAGAGGCCTAGAATCCAGATTACTCAAATCCTACTCTAATTATTCAATGTATTTGTAAGTAGAGATATGCTGCTTGTTTGGAAGGCCAAGGAAGGGGTTTCTCAAATTGTGTGTGGTTGGGGGTAATGTTAGAAAGAGAAATGGAATATGTCATAGAATTAATGGGCCAGGCTGATGTGAAATATCACTGTGCTGAGAGAAGGAGCCAAAATCAAACTAGGAAACAGCAAAGATGGACAGAGGTCAATGAAGGAAACTCACAAGGGGCCAGAGACTTGAGGTTAGCCTGTTGAGCCCTCCAGCCAGCATGATTGAGAAAGATAATTTCTAACAGACAAAAACCCTCCAAATCCTATAGGTTGAGAAACTTTCCAGGACAAATAGTTACTAAGATTTTTTTCCTGCATAATATTTTTTATCTCAGTTTCATGGAACTGAGCTAGTCAGTTGATCAACATCCTCAACTCATGACACAATATTAATATCAGCCTCTGTTATTCTATTGTTATCTTTTGTTGCTCTTTTCACTCTTTTCACGTCTCTACTCCTCCCTCTATAGGTACCAACTCTTGTCAGTGTTATATATATTCTTGGTGGCTTTACTGATTTTCTACAGCTGCCTTAACAATTGCTACTAACATAGAAGCTTTAAACAACATGAACTTCTAATCTCACAGTTTCTGTAGGTCAGAAGCCCATCACACTTGGCTGGGCTCTTTGCTAAGGGTCTCATGAGGATGTCCTTATTGGGGGACATAAGGCACACCTCATTATTAGCTCATTTGGGTAGTTAGTTGCATAGAGTTCCTTTCTAGTTGTTGGCAGGAGTCATTCTTTGCATCTAGAAGCCACCCACCTTCCCTGGCCTGTAGCCCTTTTCATCTTCAAAGCTAGCAATGATGTCTCAAATCTTTTCAGTGCTTAGAATATCTCCTATCAGAATCTCTCCAATTGCCCCTTTTGCTTTTCTCTCTGATTTTAAGGGGCCACTGATTCACCCCAACAACTAGAATAATCTCCCTACTTTAAGGTAAAGTGGTTAGATGCCTTAATTACATTTATAAAGTCCCTTTTGCCATACAAGTCAACGCAGTCACAGTTCTAGGTATTAGGGGGTGAAATCTTCCCAGAGGTCATTTTGCCTAGCTTTATTACCCAAATTTCATTTACTAACTGATAGGAATAAACAGGCAAAGAATTTAAAAATTGCATTACTTGCGCATACTAAAAAATTACAAAAATAGTTTTATGCTATAAATCTTATTTTTCTTAAAATAATATTTTGAAATCTATTCATTATTTCTGACTAGTATATAACCTTCTATCATGCATATATATTAAATATAGTACATTTTATTCATCTATTTCCCTAGCTATAAATACTGACAGACAGAACTGCAATGAATAGTTGATTCTACGAGGGGAGACCCCCCAAAACATGAATTTACTTATAAAAATTGTGTATTTATTTATACATGTTTACACATTAGTCATCTTCAAACTACTCTCCATTTGATGCAATACACCTATTGAGATGTTTTTTCCATTGATCAAAACAGTTTTTGAACTCGTTGATTTTGATGTCTTTAGTGCTTTTGCCCTTTTTTGGTTTCACCTCTTCTACATCAGCAAAACATTTCCCTTTGAGGACTTTTTTTTCATCCAGGGAAACAAAAAAGTGTTGCTCAGAGATTGGGTGAATAGGGAGGGTGGGGCATGGGCGTTATGCTGTTTTTGGTTCAAAACTGCTGAACACTCAGTGCATTGTGAGAGCAGGTGGAAAGGGGCAAATGAATTGAAGGAGTCAAAAAACATTCACTAGGCCGAATACAGCCTCTCACAACAACGCCAGCTGGTACACTGATACAGATAAATTTTTAGAGCACTCACTTAGCAAGGGAAGCTTGCACTACAAGGGGTTCACTTTCCAGAAGATAATTCTGTTTGGTGGGGGTAGGGGTTCCCCCTTATATTTCTCATTATGGACCTATGTGCAGGTTTTTATACATCCAGAAGTGGGATTGCTAGAAAGTAGTATGAAGCATACCTAAATCCACTAAGGGTTTACAAACTGCATTCTAGAATTTAACTCACCAATTTAACTCACCATTAGCAGAGTATCAATGCCCCACTTCCCATATCCTTGCCAGTGCTTGATATTAAATCTTGGCTCTGTCACTTTGTTTTGCTATATAACCTCTGGTTAAGATATTTAACAACTCTTTCCTTCAGTTTTCTCAACTGTAAAATAAAGTGATAGTAGCATCTTCTTCATAAAGTACTGTAAGGATTAAATGAGTTTTGCTCAAAACAGGGCCTGGCATATAGTAGTTGCTAATATTATTAATATTATGGTTATTTTATTTTCAAATAGTTTAAAATATAATAAACATACAATATCCTTTTTTTGGTTTTGATTTATGTCTTTTGTTTTTAAGGAGGTGGAGCATAACTTTCTATACTTAATGAGCAGTCCTGATTTTCCTTTCCCATTTTGTGATTTGTCTATTGGATCTTCGATGAACGATATTTTCTATTATTTCATGGCCTATGTTCATTCCCACAAATATTATAACCAAGTTCCCCAATATGTTTCTTGTTTGAACTTGTTTACACGGTGTGAGCTGTGCAGGGCAGTTGTGCCTGCAGAAGAGAGTCAGTGATAAATAACAGTTCTTGTTCGGCACTTGTGTGTCTTATAAGCATCCTTACCCTGCAAGTGTACCCCATCTTGAGCTAGTTTTATTTATTCCCTATTGATGGTTAGTCCCACTTCTTTGAGAATATCACTGTCATTAGGATTGTAGATGTGGTTCTTGGTCTGGTATAACCTATTTTCCTCTATTTGTACCATAGGAGAAAGAAGCCTTACCATTGTTTGGTCCCAAAGAGGAAAAATACTGGAGGGGTAAGAATCTGACTCCTGTAACTTTACCTTGGCTGCCAGAGAAACAGCTAGGGTATGGGTCAGCCACACAGTCATTTTCATGTAGGTTAAGGAGCATCATAAATTGGCTAGTCTATCTTGCAAATTGACAAACGGAATTATCTCATATATAGAAGAAAGTATGACTTATAATTTAAAAACAAAAGGATTTAATTTTGTAAAAAATTTTATGGGGTTGGAAATCAGTAAATCCTTTATTTTCTATTTTTAAAACTTGCTAATTAAAAAAGGGTTGTTGAAATATTATTTTAAAAGTTGCAAATGGGCTGTAGTCTCCGTATGGTTAGTGACATACCCAAAGGGTAAGTATATTCTTATTGTTGTTCAGCAGTCTTTTTCATAAAGTTTTAAAGTTAATGTTTATGGCTTTCAAAATCTTTAATTAAAAATGACCACATGGCACAGTAGTCAAACTCCCTGGAGATTGGGCCCTGCAGGTCAGATTGGACGAGGCTGAAACAGAAAACAGGATGTGGTTTGCTGGGATGGGGAGTCAAGTTCTGTGGTTTGAAAAGGCCAGAGTAAAGAAAGAAAGAAAAAAAAATCTGTTGTGTTCAAGAGCAAAGAGAGATCCTTGCTAGACCAATTGCTCTTTGGAACCAGAGTTTTAGCTGCTTCTGGGTAATTGGTAAAGAGGGTCCCTTCTCATTGAGTATGGAGAGCACAACACTCTGCCTGGAGTTTGCATGGGCTTCAAGGAACAGCCTCTGACTTGAAGTCAAACAACAGAATTGTTTTGACTATTATTGTTTTCCAAACCCATGGTGTATAACAAGAGTTTCCCTCCCAGATTATAGTATCTGGGAAAAAAAAATCTACATCGATTGATTTATGGACACATCTGTTAAAACAGTTATGTATAATAATCAAGTACCATGGAGTGGTGGATTTTTTCTCAGGTCACCCCCAGATGTCTCAGTAAGTGGTAAAAAGGTCAGTTCGTTTCCACCTGAATGGAGAGGAAAGGCATTGATTGGTAGCAGGGCCCACCACAGAGTCCCCTGAGGACTTCTCTCCCTGAGCAGCTAGCCAGCCAGGCTGGTGAGTTGTCTTAGCAACTGACACCTGCCCAGTATGTATGGGAGTGTGTCTTATAACCTATGTGATGGCTTTTCCAAATAATTAGGGCAACATCTTGAATGCAGGAGCCCTATCCTGATCAGGAAACTTGATCATTTCTACTCAGGCCTGCCTCCTGTATCTTGAAGTATTTCTTTATATCATCATTTTGCTCACATTTCCCAGAGACATTCTTCTAAGCAAATGTAGCAGAATATAGAAACGGAAAACTTCTGCCTTATTTGCCATAAATTCAACCCTAGTTACAGTAAGTTCTGGAGTGGAGTCACTGCTGTACCTCAGAAGGGTCCAGTTAATGGGACTGTGAGTGGCAGGCCACAACCCAACAAAGGGAGTGCCCGTAAATTATAATCAAGAACAATCACTACAATGAACACTAAGTGTTGCAAATATCTTTGAACATTGTGCTAAACCCTTCATATGCATTATCTTATTTAATCCTTTCAATGATCTTTTGAGGTAGAGGTTATGATCATTATTTCCATTTCACAACGAGGAAATTGTAATGTGGACAGGATCACCAACTTGCCCTTGACTGTTATTTTCTATGATTCCTGAGCCCCAATGATTAACAGCCACTGCAGTCACTGCCATCCCAAATAAGAGGGTTTAGGTTATGATCACTTACTGTGCATAAAGTGCTGTGACACAAGGAGGATAGCACATGTTTATAACAAGAGCCAAGACAGTGGTTAAGACTATGAGGAAATCTCTATGGCTGGAGTTGTCAGGAGAGTCATTATAGAGTAGGAGAATCCAGAAAAATGGGAGAGGTTTAAGCCTAACTTTTAGAGAAGAGAGTGCTTTCCAGATAGAAAGAAGGACTAAATCCTCCCTGCTTCTGCACTTATCTAAAAACATTACACACAAACACACACACACGAGAGAGGGAGAGAGAGAGAGAGAGGGAGGGAGAGAGAGAGGGAGAGAGAGGGAGCCATGTAATTAAATATCTTCTGATTCATGGCTGGGGTCTTATATTATGAAGTTTTATGACAACCCTTGTTTTTTTCAAGAAAAGCTGTTATTTCATGAGACAGGGAAAGATCTATTTATGAAAGACATGCCCCCCAAAACCTCAATATAATGAAGCTAGTCAGATACCAAGGTTCTTATTACTTTTCAACATTTGCGAGAATTCCAAAATGGAAGCTGCCTTGACAGACCCATGAAGTATTAATGAAATTTTGTGTAGAAGGGAATAATCTTCTTAGGCATATCAACTCAGAAGCAAGGATCAAGAACTTGGGTCTCTGGTAGGACCATTGCTCTCTTCTCCTGAATCATGGAAAGATGAGTTTTTCTTTGATGGTTGTGTTCTCTGGTCCTTGGCATGGTCTACTCCATCCTGAATTATTGGGTGATATAACATGCACTCCAGCAGAACACGTTATTATTATTCAGAAGCGAATGACTTGAAATTGAAATTCTCACACAGTCGTGAACTCCAACAGCGTTAAAAATAAATCCTTTTATCTGTTGTACATTCCTGAGCTGCTACTCTTTTCCATTGGAACCCCCTTTAAAAGATGTGTGGACTGTACGTTGAACAAGATCGAATGTGACTTTGCAAAAATAGAATGCCTGGTCTCTTCTCTTTCCCTTTCCACTCGACAATGCAAGATAAATTTACTCCACAGGAACCTTTTGTGGGCTGTACAGCTCAGGCAATTTGCAGTTTGCTGGGGGAAAGGCAGCTCACGCTACATTTATCACCCCCTGCCGCTGGCTACAATTCAACCCACTTTGAACCACTGAGCAGAGGTGCTGATGGGGGCTTTGGCATTAGAATTCCACATCATCATGGAAGTGCAGGGAAGCAAAAGACACATGCATCAGGGCCACTCCAAGTCTTTACTAAGGAAGGGGTCAAATGTATGGCACTGGGTGATGGCGACCCGAGATGGGTGTTTTGCAATAAAAAAAAAATATGGTTGCTTTCATACCTCTCTTTTATATTTTCCTTCTGGTGATCCTTGCTCACCCAGTGAGTTTTGTATTTTAGCAGAATCATCAACTCATATTATGAGTGGTGGCCTCAATTTAACTGTACAATCACTGCACACTTCAACATAGCCAAACGAATAGATAATAAAAAGATATAACTTTCCTTCCTTTTCTTCTACTTTACCCAGAAGCTTGTTCTCTAAAAAAACAAACAACAGGAAAAACAGAACTGGTATGGCTGGGTGGTTGGGTGGAGGTAATGTATTAGTTAAGATAGGTTAGATTATGCTGCAGAAATGAACAGCCTCCAAATCTCCCAGAACCAAGTGTATTTCTCTTGAAAATCAGTGCGGGAGTCTGCTTTACATGGCTACGCAAGGATCCAGGCTGATGACAACTTTGTTACTGTACCATCTAGAACTCGTGGACTTGTCAGTAGTCTGGCAGAAGGAAAGTATGCTGAAGGCTCTTCCACTGGCAATGAAATTCTTTGACTCAGAAGTGAAACACATCCTTTCCATTCATAGTCTATTGGCCAGAACCAGTCACATGGCTTGCCTAACTGCAAATGGTCAAGGGAATATCAGTCTCTTGGCTGCATTGAAGAAGCATAGAATTGGTAATGGGTGAGCCCCAGAAGTCTGCATACTGTTGTATTATTTCTCTACTATTGGTTGGTTTAGTGAAGTAGAACTAAATGAAGTGATAGTGGTTTTCAAATTTAAATAAACCCAATATATTTATTATTTTTTTATTTTCACGGACAATGATATTCACAAATGATCAAAGAGTTATAGGATTTTGGCACTAAAAGGACTAAATCAACCCCCTGATTGAAAGAATAAGAAAACTGATACCCAGAGAAGTGGTGAGTTGTTTGTAGTCTTACCATTGTTAGCAGAGCCAGGTTGATTTCCAGGCCAGTACTCCTTCTTCTCTGTCAAATTGCCTTTCTGTTATATCTCTTGGATGGCATCAGGAGGGAGTGTGACATCAGGAGGTTATGTAGCTCAAGTCTGACCAACAACAAAAAAAAATGAGACACTATGAGAATCTATGACGGTGGACAGCATACAATTCGGCATGTTCGGTGCGAACACCCAAGGTATCTATGACTGCTTAGAACTGATGTATTTTAACATTATTCATCCATTTCTCTATGTGTTATTATGTTTGACTTGTTAATCATGACACTAATGACAATTGTGTTTTTGAAATTCACCTCAGGCTCGTATGTGGTCCTAGGGCCATGTGTTGAGCCATGACACTGCTGCCCAATGTCCTGATGTATGGCGTACATAGAAACTATCAATATTGGACAGACTAGTGGGATAAAACTATTGAGGCTGTGCAGTTCCTGAGACAACAGCTCATGAGTTCTGTCTGTGTCAAGGCCCAGCCTGACCACTGCTAACAGTTAAGGATCAGTTTCTTCACACACCAGTAACCCAGTCAGAACATATGGGTTGGGAAGCCCAGGCAATCAGAGAAGAACATTAAGCTGGACTTAAGCTTCTTCTTCAGACTGGCTGGATTTGATGTTAGAACTATGTACATACATATCTATGCTGATTAAGTATTTTTAAAAGTTCTGGCAAGGATGTGAAGAAAAGGGAACCCTAGTGCACTGCTGGCAGGAATGCAAATTGGTGCAGCCACTGGAGAAAAGAGTATGGAATTTCTTCAAAAATTGAAAATGGAACTGCCTTTTGACCTGGCAATTCCACTGCTGGCAGTATACCCTAAGAATCCCAAATCACTAATTTGAGAGAACTTAAGAACCTCATGTTCATAGCAGCACTATTTTCAATAGTCAAGTGCTGGAAACACCCTAAGTGCTCATCAGTAAATGAATGAATTAAAAAAAAAACTGGTACATTTACACAATGGAATACTATGCAGTAGAAATAAAGAAGGAGCTCCTACATTTCACGACAGCATGGGTGGAATTGAAGAACATTATGGTAAGTGAAATAAGCCATTAGTGAAAGACAAATACCATATGATCTCACCTATAAGAAGAATCTAATGAACAAAATAAACTAATGAGCAAAATACAACCAGAGGCATGGAAATATGGAACAGACTGACAGTGACCAGAAGGGAAGATAGAGGGAGATAATGGTGGAAAGAAGGGGAAGGGACTAGTCAAGGAACATGTATGAATGACCCATGGATGTGGACAATAGTGTGGGGGTTGACTGTGGGAGTAGGGGGTGGGCTGGGCAGTGGAAGGCAAAGGGGGGGAAAACTGGGACAACTGTAATATAATAACAATAACATTTTTTAAAAAAATAATTGTTAAAAGAAAGAAAAGTCAACTTATCTTGACCCTACCTGATCAGGGAAGGCGTCTTGGAGAATTAGATATCAGCAATGTATAGGGTGTGGGAGAAGATAGCCACACCAAGTTAGAATTCATAGACAAGCTTATAACCCTGAATTGCTGTTTGGAGCCATTCTGGGTGTATAATGAAGCCATTTTAAATAAGGGATATTTTTAGCATAAAATGCTTAACAGATCAAATGCCTCTGGGCTTCTGCAGGTTTCAGAGGAGGCAGAATGGAAAGCCACACTGATGAAACACTGCTGACAGGTAAATGTTCCTTTTTGCCATGAGGTGAGCAGCTCACAGGGTTTAACTTAGGTGAGAACTCTTTGGTGGCTGGCTTAGGTAATGAGCATCTGCTGGGAAGACCTTCTGAGCATTATTTGTGCCAGCGTCTGTGCAAAAAACCTCTCTTCCCTTTGTGGTGTGGGGTTTGAAAGAAAAATGTCATCCCATTGGAGAAAAAGTGTTTGATCACTGTCTAGCCCTATCTTTCGGTCCTTTATAATTCTTTTCTATGTCACTGTTTGACATCTATCATTATAATGCTTCCAGACAGTTTTCTCCCTCCCTTTTTACTACATGGAGGTCTTTTTGTTAAAGGCAGGAAGGCTAATGTTTCAGCTGTGAATTTGTGTGTGTGTGTGTGTGTGTGTGTGTGTGTGTGTGTGTGTGGTGAGTATGGACTTACTCATCTATGGATCACGGACATACTTGTCTATGAAATATGGACAGAAGGCTGGGATTTCATTCTAACATATTCACTGACTCTCTGCTCAGCAACTCAAATTTTGTGAAATAGACAGAAGTAGGTCAGATGGGAATTGTCCTATCAGCATATTACAAGGTGGGTGTGACAAGTGAGTGAGCTGTCAGTTCAGAGACAGAAGTAGGAAAAACCAGAGATTGGTAGGGTGACCATATAACTTATCATCTACATTACAACACTCATGAGAATGAAAGGGGGTGCTATTAATAATTACACTGAGACAATGAGTGTAAATTGGGACTGCTCCAGGCAATCTGAGCCTGGGAATGGGCTAAGTGTCAAAATGCCAGGAGAGGAACAGCCACATAGTAAAACCTAGTCTTTTTATTGGAAAGAGTCAGGAGCATGACCAGTGTTACATACTGGAATAACAATGAAAAAAATGCAAAAACTGAATGGGGGGGATGAGAGAACCAAGACGTTCTATGGTTAATGCAGACTTAATAGTAAACAAGACCTGACAGGAATAATGCTTGGAGAGTGTGAGCTACGTGGAGCTGAAGTAGTAATCCAGGGCAGTCCTTCCTTTTGAAGACCGGGACCTGCCTCTCTTTCCCTATAGATATTCTTTGTCCCTCTAAAAGGCAGAGTTCCTTACACTTGACATTTGTCAGAAATGGGTAATCCACATTAGAAAGAGGCAGTCTAGCATCACCATATGTAAGGCTGAAGGGCTAAGGGTACAGGGGATTTCTGGTAGTGGATTGTCAGTAATGGATGGGGGCATTTCATTTGGGGGACACACCCCATCTTCTCTTCTGATTTGTATTCTACACACAAGACCGATATTGGAAGCAACAGAGTGAAAAATAAGAGCCCAAGAATGTCTACAAGTGAAGTAATTTTTTTTCAAGATTATACATTAGATGAGGGAAGAGTATTGTTGAAAATCTTAGGAACACAGAGCTTTTAGAGGAAAGCACCTGACACTCAGCAGACCTCGGATTCATTCATTCATTCATTCACTTACTTTTTATTGAAGATCCACTAATAACTCGGCACTGTATTTGAAGCGGGGGACACAGAAATAAATGAAACATGATCCCTGCATTAAAGGAGCACTCATCTAGTAGGAAAATTGTAAGAAATTACACTATAATAGTAAAGTGCCAAAATAGAAAGGGATAATGTGTTAAGGAGAGTCAGGAAAGTAACCTTTTGGGCTCATGCTTAAAAGGTGTGTAACAGTTTGACAAGCAGCTAAGGTAAAGGGGAAAAAATCCAGGTGGAGAAAGTAGGTGGAAAAGGAACTGAACTATAACGAGGACATAAAGGTTTGGGAAAGATATAAAAGCTTAGCCAGCCAGAAGGGCCCCATGCAGGGAGAGAAAGAGTGAGTGGCAGAAAATTACACGTGGGCCCTGTTGGGCTGCTGGGTCCAGATGTCGGAGTGCAGTGATGGTAAAGGAGGAGAAACTCTAAGGACCCGAGGGGAGAAAGGAAGGGTATAGGGAATTAATAATCCACAGAAAAAGAGAAAACATAGGAGAAACACAGAGACACAGATACCAATGGGGAGAGAGGAGTAAAATTCTCAAAAGTACAGTTACAAGATCTCATAGATACACAGTCTGATTTCCCTTAACTGCCTTTCTGAGCCTGAGCTGTGGCTGAGGCTCATGGTTACAGGGCCGCCGGGACACAGCACAGATGTTAGGGTAATGACAACACAAAGCCTTCCCATAAAGGGACAAACTCAGCCTATGTCTTTCCTTGAAGAAGCATCTATGGGAAGACAAATCAGAGTGCTTTTTTGTTTGTTTGTTTTTTAAACCCTACTCTTCAAAGCAAAGAAAGGGACCTAGTACATGGGGAAGGCAAACAAGGCTCTGTGTGGTCTGAGGTTTTGCTGAGAGTCCAGCCTCCACCCTGGCAAGTTCTGTGGCCAGGAATGAGGGGGTAACCAAGGAAAATGCTGGTGCTGTACTATTGTACATGCCAAGCTATCTGCTGGCACAGATTAGTCTGAACTAAGGCTACTTTTATGTTAGAAAAATGTGAACCCCTGGATGCTGGGCCATGTACTTAATAAGAGGCAATCATCCCCACTGTGGTTCCACTCACTAATTGTCCCACTAGGCTGGCTCCCAGGCAATACAGATAAAGATGGGAACTTGGCTCCAAAGCTTAGCTCACCCCCGTCATTATGGCAATGCAATACACAAACCCAGATCATCAAACAAACATGCAGACACAAGGGTATATTTCTAATTTATTCATTTTGCAATTCCACTTCTTTTGGGAAAGTGAAGATTATTGTTCTCAGCCCAGTAGCATGTGACTTTGCTGAAGGCCACAGGGAACACCAACCAGCTCTTTCAAGCCCTATTCAGGCCAGCAGGGGCTGAGAATGCAGGGAGAACAGTGGGAGACGAGGGCCAGAACCCTGCAGCCCTTACTTTTGTCATTTGTTCTCCATAGAGACATATCTGTTAAGAATGGGACCCCTGTTACTCACAGGTGTATGACTTCAGCCCTGTGCTCATCCTTCATTACCAGGGTAGGGACAAGTGTCGCATTCATTTGTTCAATAAATATTTATTGTATAATGATCCTATGCCAGGGACTGCACAACAAAGTGAGCCAATGTCTGTCTAGGGGTTTACATTCTAATGGAGATATGAGCAATGAATGAATGACTGAACATAATAATTGCAGATTGAATTATAATACATAACACTTCTATATAGAGCTTATTAGCATATATATGTATATATAATTTTATAGGGATTACATACCTATGATACCTATAAAATTGTTTATATTTGACCATTTTTGATACCCCGCCATGGCAATTTTATAGGTTCAACCTAATGTTAAATCAGTGAATCTTCACAAGAACCATAGATGGTAGATAGTATTACGACTATTTAATCAATGGGGAATGGAGGCAGGTAAGATTAAGTAAGCTGCCCAAATTCAATGGAGCAAGATTATAACAGAATCTGTATCCAAACCTAGGCAGCTTAGCTTCTGGTTCATGCTCTTCCCTGCTATGTTTTGTACACAGGATGAGGAGTCACAGGGGAACTAGAGAATGTCCTTTAGAATAGATATCGAGAAAAAATAGTTCTGGCCAAGATGGAGGTGTAGGTAGATACACTTTACCTCCTTACATAACCAAAAGAAGGAGAACAACAAATTTAAAAACAAAAAATAATCAGAACTTTCAGAAAAGTGAACTGTATGGAAGTCTGACAACCAAGAAGTTAAAGAAGAAACATTTATACAGACCAGCAGGAGGGACAGAGATGGGCAGCCAGGGTGGAGAGGACTCACAGCAAGGTGGTGGCTGGCGGACCGGGCAGTCCCACATTTGAGTGTGGATAAACAAGGAGAAAGAACTGGGAAGTGAGACAGACCATGCAAGCCTCAAAACCTCTGACTGAGAAAACCTCTGAGGGGTGAGGAAGCAGGAGAAACTCCCAGCCTCACAGGAGAGTTCATTGGAGAGACCCACAGGGTCCTAGAACATACACAAAACCACCCACCCAAGAATCAGCATCAGAAAGTCCCATTTGCTTGTGGGTAGTGGAAGAAGTCATTGAAAGCCAGCAGAGAGCTGAACAAGTGACATTGTTCCCTCTTGGATCTCTCCTCCACATATAGCACCACAACGCATAGCAATGTGGGTTGCTCTGCCCTGGCAAATACCTAAGGCTCCACCCCTTATTATGTAACAGGCACACTGAGACAAAAAAATATGGCCCAAATGAAATAACAGATCAAAGATTCAGAAAAAAATACAACTAAGTGATGAAGAGATAGCCAATCTATCAGATGCACAGTTCAAACACTGGTAATCAAGATGCTCATAGAAATGGTTGAGTATGATCATAAAATAGAAGAAGAAGTGAAGACTATGAAAAGTGAAATAAAGGAAAAGGCACAGGGAACCAACAGTGAAGGGAAGGAAACTGGAAAACAAATCAATAGTTTGGAGCAGAAAAAAGAAATATACAGTCAACCAAACAGAAAGATGAAACAAGAATTCAAAAAAATGAGGAGAAGCTTTGGAACCTTTGGGACAACTTTAAACATTCCAGCATCTGAGTCATAGGGGTGCCAGAAGGAGAAGAGGAACACATTAAAAACTTATTTGAAAAAATGATGAAAGAGAACTTCCCTAGTCTGGCAAAGGAAATAGACTTTGGCCAGGAAGCTCAGAGAGTCCCAAAGAAGTTGGACCCAAGGAAGCACACACCAAGGCACATCATAATTACATTACCCAAGATTAAAGAGAAGGAGAGAATCTTAAAAACAGCAAGAGAAAAGGAAAGAGTTACCTACAAAGGAGTTCCCATAAGACTATCAGCTGATTTCTCAAAAGAAACCTTGCAGGCAAGAAGGGGCTGGAAAGAAGTATTCCAAGTCATGAAACTCAAGGACCTACATCCAAGATTGCTCTATCCAGCAAAGCTTTCATTTAGAGTGGAAAAGCAGATAAAGTGCTTCTCAGATAAGGTCAAGTTAAAGGAGTTCATCATCACCAAGCCCTTATTATATGAAATGTTAAAGGAACTTATCTAAGAAAAAGACCAAAAATATGAACAGTAAAATGACAACAAATTCACAACTCTCAACAACTGAACTTAAAAAATCAAAAACAAAAATGAACTAAGCAAACAACTAGAACAGGAACATAATCACAGAGATGGCGATCACATGGAGCGTTATCAGCAGGGAGGTGGAGGGGGAAGAATGGGGAAATAGATACAGGGAATAAGAAGCATAAATGGTGGGTATAGTAGGAGGTTAAGAATAGTATGGGAAATAGAGAAGCCAAAGAACTTACATGTATGACCCATGGACATGAACTAAGGTAGGGAAATGTTGATGGGAGGGGAGATACAGGGTGGAGGAGAATAAAGGGGAAAATGGGATACTTGTAATCGCATAATCAATAAAATACATTTTAAGAAAAGGATAAATAGTGAGGAAGAGCCTCTCAGAGAAAGATATTTGAAGCAAGAGTTAAACGATGAGAGTGACCCACCCATAAAATGATCTTGAAAATGTTGGAACAAGGAGAATAGCTAAAGGACTGTCCCTGTGAGATTTGGCTCTCCAAGGACAGAGAACAAAGAACTTGAGGCGGATTACCATTTAAGGAGATGTTTGGGTTTAAATTTCCCATTCCCCAAACCCTGCAACACATAGATCCCACGTGCTAAAAGATAGCCAATAGCTAACAGCCACATCTGCTTCTGTGAAATGCTTGCTTGCTTGCGTCTATAAAAAGGCTTATCTATAAGCGTTAGGCGCGGCTCTCGTCTGTAGCTCTTCTGAGCATTGTGTCTCCGGACACTCTGGGAGTCCGCCCCTGCGCAGGTTAAAACTTTTGGCCAATAAAAGTAACATCTCTGAATCCTGAAAGTTCCCGAACATCTGTTTTTCGCGTCGGTGGATGCAACATTTGGAGGCCCCAGCGAGATACTCCCTCAGTGGAGAGCTGGGTCGGGAACTGAAAGGGCCAGCTCGAGCTGGGTGAGTAATTGGGAGGATCCTCATATGGTTCTGGAAGTCTAGACTGCTTAGCCCTGAGGTGGTAGGTGAGACGTCACCGGCATTCCACCCAGGGGACTCCCAAGGAGGGGACGCCCTCGGGAGTTGCGAAAGGGTCGCCTAAGGTTTTGGTTTCGCGCCGCGTTGCGCAGCGCCGTGTGAGTGACTGTATGTTTGAAAGCCGCGGCTCTATTGTGTCTGAGAGAAGAGTGGATGACAGAAGGTTGTGGTGTCTGTTCACCTGTTTCGTTCTGACTATCATTGTCACTCCCCTTGTGTACAAAATCCGGAAGAGTATCCAGTTCCGGCATGGGCCAGAGTGGATCGGTACCTGGGTCCCCCCTAGACTTCCTCCTTAACAACTTTTCTGATTTCCAGAGAAGGAGCCAGCCAGCAGGGTGGGGCAGAGGCTGCCATTCTACCGCTACGGGAAGCACCGGCTGCGCCGCGGGCTCCTCCGCGTCTGATTTACGTGCCTTTTTCCACCAGCGACCTATATAATTGGAAGCACCAGAATCCCCCTTTCTCTGAAAAACCTCAGGGGCTAATCTCCCTCCTCGAGACTATTTTTAGGACCCATCAACCCACCTGGGATGATTGCCAGCAGATTCTACAGACCCTCTTCACGTCAGAAGAAAGGGAAAGGATTAACAGAGAAGCTGCTAAGGCAGTTATAGGGGAGGAGAGAGATAGAGGAAATTCTCCCCTCTCAGACAGTAAAAAGCTCAGGAAGAAAAACAATGAGAAAATGTGTCTTTTTAACACTCTGAATCCTCCTTCTGGAGGCCCAGGAACTGCTTCAGTCCTGGGAACAGGCCGTGCTATGCCTGGTGTCTCCTCCCTCCTTCTTCTCCAGCCTCCCTAAAGTTGTCAAGGGCACTAGATAATGAGACAACTCACTTTTGACACACTCAAGGAATGCAGCAATTACCAAGAAAGAAAAAAAAAAAAAGGTGGGGGGAGCGGCGTCCAGTGTTAAATTGTATGCTTCAAAATTCCGGCCGGTTCAAGGGACATGACTCATCCCTGAATCCAGACCAGCTTGTTGAAGGAAGAGACCTGGTTCTTCTTGCTGACGCATGTAAAGAATTACATATCAGCAAATCTTGTAGTATGAAATCCGTTTATTAGTGGTCCGTTTCCATGAATGAGTACAGGACTGGGTAGAGTAGGGGGTGAAAGGCAAAGTTTCAGGGCAGGACACGGTGAGAAAAGTTAAAAGTGGCTGAGGACCGGAGTGGCAAGCTCCTGGGCAGCCTGGGGCCGGGTGGCCAGAGGCCCTGTGGCCCAGAGCCAAGAGCACCCTGGGCCCCAGAGGGAGAGGGAGCAGGTCCTTTGTTCTCAGGACTTATATAGTTGGTGGGATAGGAGGAAAGTGTTGCATGTTTATTGACGGGTACATGTGGTGCTGGCTTTCCTGGGGGAATGTGATTGCCCCAGGCTTGGGTGTATGTGGGGGTCTGTTAGCCCGAATCATTATCTTGCTCCAGACCCCATTTGTTCATCTTGTTGTAAAACAAATACGTGACAAGAGGCAGTTAATTAAAATTGGGCACTTTCCAAAGTTATTTATAGGCTTCTTCTCTGGGCACCGGGGACCCTCTCCCACATTCCAGGCCTTGAGATGAAAGCACAGTTTCAAGGTTTTCTTTCTCAGATAATAGAAATGTTACATGGAATTTCAAGGACTTCCCTTCTTCCTTGTTAATATAGTGTTTGTTTTTTTTGTGGTGTTGGAGCACCTGGCAATATTATCAGACCAGGCTCAGGACTGCTGAGTTAGGGTATGAGACATGTCTCCCTCCTCCTCCCTGCCTTGGTTTACCATTTATTCTACTGAATTGGTAAAAGACGTTTCCTGGCAACCAGGGTGCTAAATGCTGGACAGTAACAGTATTGCAGTCTCAGAGTTCTTCCTATGCTGTCTCCTGCTTCAAACTTAAAACATTGTGTACCCTAGAATGACCCACTTTTGGGGTAGGCTAGCCCCCTAAGGGAACCCTCAATTTGTCCACCATTAGAGCAGCCCACCTGGTAGTTACCGGGAAGAGAGCGCAAAGAGCCGGCACCACCAGCTCAAAAGAATAGAGGGCTATTGCTTGCGCCCAAGTAAGAATACGGCAGCTGTCTTAGTAGCCAAGTCAGAGAATTAAAAGAATGCCAGTAAGGGACGCGAGCATTTCTCCGGCTACTGGAAGCCAGGGGATATCGGGTCTCAAAGAAGAAAGTACAGCTCTGTCAGTAGGAAGCAAAGTACCTTGAGTTTCTAATCAGCCAGGGCTAGCAAGCCTTAGAGAGAGGAAAAAAAAAAAAAAAAAAAGCAAGAGAAAGAGCCGTGAGAGTGAGATATAAAAGACTCCTCGGCCGAATTCCTTGTGGCGATGGCGGCGGCAGTTCCAGGGACTGTGAGCCTGGTGCCTGCCATCAGAGCACCCCGGACCACACACGCAGCATGCGGGCAGCTGATTTAGGCCTGAGTACAACAGGCAACTGGCAGCACCTTCCTGAGAGACGGGGACCGGGCAGGCGTGCCCTCCCAGAACCTGGCAACTGGCTGGCAGACCAAACTGCTAGAGAAATAGCTCGGGGGAGACACCAAAGCCTACCATAAAAAGCCCCCCTCATCTGTTCTCCAGTTCAAGCTCAGAATTATCATGAGACAGAAAACTGTTGGGCAAAGCAGGCCCGAGCCACTAAGACCCCAGAGGGGCAGTAAAATTGCCTGACAGGTAAGTGTTTGTCCCGCAGAGCCAGGCCGGAGTCATAGTCCAGAACTGTCATATCCTCACCACAATTTAGAAGCTTTAGGACCCTCGCTGAGGACCCTAAACCTCACTGATTTCGCCTGTGCCGGCACGTGCAAGATACAACGAAACTGGGACCCAAACACTGAGCAAAATAAAGCTGCCCAGTCAGGCCTGGCCAAAAGCACTTAGACAAGGGCAGTGCTCAGGCGCAGAGGGGCCCTCTCCAGCCACAGCTGCACCGGGGTGGAGAGAGATCCTGCAGGCCAGTGCCTGATATCGGGCGCAGGGGGACAGCCTCATTCCTGGAACCAGAGCCCCTGCGGGCTGCCTGCCCGCGCTGACAGCCTCTAGTACCCTGTGCGCGGCCCTGTACTCCCGGCTGAGACCCCGAGCCCTTTTGGGCACCTCTCCTCGCTCCTCAAGCGCCCTGCTGAGAAACTCCACACAGCCACAGCCGGCTCAGGGAGCCCAGGCTGGGAGGGGAGCCACGCCTCCTAAAGCTCTGAACAAGCAAAGAGAATAAACCAAATTCTTAAAGAGGCTCTAGCCAAGTTATGTCAAAAAAACCGGGCTGCCCTGGACTGATCTCCTACCGTTAGCTTTCCTCTGAGTCAGGAGTACCCCGAATGCTAAAAGATACACCCCATACGAGGTACGAGAGCCAAGGCGGCAGCAGAATCTACGGAGGTGCCTTCCCCAAAGCTGCCCTTCCTGAGGCTACGAAGAGACCCAGGCAAGCTATGTCAGGAATGGACGGTTGTTCCTGGGAATCGCTCCTTGGCTTTCTCATCCCTGGGACCGTCATCATTCTCGGAGGACTTGAGCTGTGGTTCACGAAACCCACTGAGTGGACAATAGGGGATGCCCTTACAGGGGCTGCAGAGCCCATATGACCGACAGAAAAGAAATAGTAATTAACATAGAGCAGAAAGCCATAAGAGGGCTCAAAGAGTTAAAGGGAAGATATACGTAAACAAGTTACACCCAGGTCCGGTAAGAGATATTATCATCTATAAAAAAAGAAGAAGATGCTTCTGTCTAGCATCCAAAAAAAAAAAAAAAAAAAAAAGGGGGGGGAGATGAACCACAAACAATTAAGAAGGTGCCAAACCGGTAAGTGCCCAGGGATGAGAGGGGAAGAGATTCCCCACCCAAAGTGCCCCACGTTGGGGACCTGTAAGTGCTCCATGTGAGACCTGTAAGGGGAAAGGAATCCCCTCCGGAAAGAAAGAATTAAGAAAGTGAAGGAAAGAAAAGTATAGGATTGTGTAGGAAAGTAAGAAGGAAAATGGAAAAGCCCAGTTAAACTATTAATTCGGGGAAGAGGGTATGTCTGTATTTACTCTGCAGAAAGATCGCTGGAACTGCAGGCGAAGACGATGAAGCCATATCACAGAAAAGGCTTCCCTGGCCTCAACCCGCCTCCACCCATTGGACCCTCCCGATCCAGACTTCTCCAAGCTATGTGTCATCACACTCCAGTGGAATTCCAGCCAGCATTCCTGGAGCGACAATCAACATCACCTAAGAGTGATGGGACTTTTTCTTAAAGGGACTTTGAATACCACTGGTTGTTTACTGATTCTAATAATGTTTTCTGACTTGCTCTTGCTGCATATCTTTAAAGTAACTTCCTGAAGTCTGTGCTAATTCTCCCAAGAATTGAAGTGTAACCAGACCTGTTACTCTTATGGTTTCCTTGCATTTGCAACATTTTTCATTGGACTGAATTTACAAGTTTGGGTTATGGCAACCCTTGGCTGCCTCCTTGTTTTAATCCTTATTTGTGCTTCATGATGTATGTGGAAATTGTTTTCTTGTGATTGCATTTGAAAATAGCAGATAGTAAGTTTCACAGGCCTAACAATTACAATTGATTTAAACAATCTAAAAATGGGGGAGATGTTGTGGACCGTTCAGCCTGGTTTCAGGAGTTGTAACCCTCACCCCATGGTGGGCTGTGTAAGAGCCTAGGGACCCACTTCATCTGGGTCTGTTCTGTCACGAGGACGTGACCTACTAAGGAAACAAAGCTTATCTCCCTGGCTGGAGTACTGCTTCTGCTTCATCCATCTCTGGCCCCATAGCTTGGTTGGCAGTCAATGACGGGTAAGACTCCTCATGGGAGGGGCAACCTAAGCCAGACGCAACCACTTGGGAGGCCTCATGGAAGGACTCGGGGGGCTGCAGCAAAGAGGATGTGATGGACCCTCGCCCCTCGGCTATTCTGACATAGCCGGAGTCCTCATTTCCATCTGGGAGATGTCTCCTGCTTCCTAATTGGCTTAAAGCCTGAAACTGTGGGGGCGAGTGGTGCAGCCCTGTACTGGCCAGGATGGCTCCCTGGGTGATCAGGCATAAGAAAGAATAAAAGTAGTAAAGCTAATGGTCCTGTCTCAGCCCTATACCATTCTCCCTACCGATGAAGAATCAAGGGTTTGATTCATGTTAAAGGAAATGGGGGAATGTTGGAACAAGGAGAATAGCTAAAGGACTGTCCCTGTGAGATTTGGCTCTCCAAGGACAGAGAACAAAGAACTTGAGGCGGATTACCATTTAAGGAGATGTTTGGGTTTAAATTTCCCATTCCCCAAACCCTGCAACACATAGATCCCACGTGCTAAAAGATAGCCAATAGCTAACAGCCACATCTGCTTCTGTGAAATGCTTGCTTGCTTGCGTCTATAAAAAGGCTTATCTATAAGCGTTAGGCGCGGCTCTCGTCTGTAGCTCTTCTGAGCATTGTGTCTCCGGACACTCTGGGAGTCCGCCCCTGCGCAGGTTAAAACTTTTGGCCAATAAAAGTAACATCTCTGAATCCTGAAAGTTCCCGAACATCTGTTTTTCGCGTCGGTGGATGCAACAGAAAAATGTGGCTATCATTTGTCCAACACTCTCAAAACTACAAAGACATCTTCTAATTTTCTCATGCCAGAAATGTAGACCACATCCCCCAAAGTGTGTCCTTCATAGTAACTACCACTGGTCCGTGGCACGTTGTGCCTCTCTCCTTGGAAAGAGTATGACCCGGGAACTGCTGATCTCTGTGAACTGAAGTAGTTCTAAGAGACTTCCCCCACCCCAAGCCTTCCTGTCCCTGGCCCAAGGCAGAAACCCTTGGTTGTAACACAGACCTGGCAGTCCTCCTTCTGTTGTGCGTATCTTTGCACAAAAAACCACCTCCTCAAATGCTCCCAACTCCTGTGGGTGTGAACTTGTCACCATAGCCTCAAGGACTGAACTACTCTCAGTGCTCAGAGTTTTCCTTTGAACCTTTGGCTCCGTCCCACCCCTACCCCCCACCCCCAACCTCTGTAACCGATGCAAATGTCTCCACTGAGTTTCACAAGTGATCATGATAGGGTACCTGGGGCAAAGAAATCCTCAAAACCTCATTTCTACTTTTCCACAGATGGTCTTATGTCTCTCTTCCTCTTAGTGTTATTCTGCCAAGGTTATGAGACCCTGCTCTAGAACAAAAAGGCCTTAAACCATCTAACAACATCTTATGATGGGATTAGCATTGAATCATTTTTCCTGTTACTCTTGCTGAGGATATAGCACCTTGTACTGATTCTGGCACTTCATTTTCCTCTTCCACCTGCCCCTCACCCATGGCATACCTGTTCTGAGGAACAGGCTCTTGGCTCTATCTTGAGCCCAATTATACTTCTGTGACCAGTATTGGAAAACAATAGTTTTATTTTGATACTCATCTATGTTTCTCCCCAGCTTGGTTTTAATTTTACCAAGTTTATATCAAGGATGGAAAGCCTACCTTTGAATGGCTGTCCTGTGGCTGAGGGCCTGCTTTCTATTGCACATGTTTGGATGGGACCATTTACAACTTCACTTACTTACTGGGATCTGAGTCCACTTATTTATATCCCTTCCTCTTCATTTCTCATTGCTTGAATGAGTCAGAAATAAACAACTAACAGAGTGTCTGACTATGGATAGAATTGGACTTCTAGTGAAGATGATTTTTGGTTGGTCATGAGGTAGGCAAGCCCACAAGTATCATGGCATCACAATCATAGAGAAACAAGTATTACGATGGCTTTGGTGTCACACAGATCTAGATGTGAATTCTGAATCATTAATTTAAGACCTATGCATACTTAAACAAGTCTAACCACTTTGTCTTTCAAACTATCTTTCCATAAAATAGGCACAATTTCAGTACAAGCTTAGTACTTATCAAATGGTTCTGAGATCTGAAAGATAACCCAGTTAGAGACTTCTGCTTCTGGACAGGATGGAACCTACAAAAAGGCTACTAGAACTAGTGAGTGTGGTTAGCAAGACTGTAGGATAGAGGAGTGATATATAAAGATCAATGATATATTTATACAGTAGAATGAGTAAATGGAAATTGTAGTTCACTCACTGTACCATTTACAATCACATCAAAAGTATAGACTACTCAGTGGCAAATATGACAAAAGATGTGAAAAACCTGTATAATAAAACTATAGACATATAATTCGTCACAGGTCGACAGACTCAATATTCTTAAAATATCAATGTTCCTAAATTGATTTATAGATTTAGTACAATCCCAATCAAAATTCAAGCAGGCTTTTTTTGTTTTGTAAAAGTTGATAAGCTGATCCTAAAATTAACTGGAAATGCCAAATAATCTATGATAGCTGAAACAACTTTAAAACCAACAAAGTTGGAGGGCTAACACTACCTGATTTCAAGGCTAATAAAGCTTATACTAATCAAGGCAGGGTGATATTGACATAAAGATAAACAAATATGTTGATGAAAATAAGAGTCTATAGATTGATCCCCAAAGCTGGACAACTTATCTGACAACACTAAAAAGGCAATTCAGTGGAGAAAGGGTAGTCTTTCAACAGATGCTGCTGAATAATTAAATACCTGTATTAAAAAAATTCTTTAATCTATAACTTGCACAATACAGAAAAGTTAACTGAAATGGATCATAGACCGAAATGCAAAACTTAAGCTATACAACTTCTAAAGGAAAACATGGTATTAAATATTTGTAACCTAAGAATAAGCAAAAGTTTCAGATGACAAGATGCATATACTAAAAGCATAATTTATAAATAAAAACATTAATTGGACTTCATGAAAATTAAAATTTCTGCTTTTCCAAAGATATTGTTAAGAGAAAGAAAAGACAATTCAAATTGGGAGAAAATATTGGCAAAGCATATATCTGATAAAGGATATATCTGTAGCATACATACATATATCTAGAACATGCAAAGAACCCTTAAATCTCAATAATAAGACATAAACGAAATTAAAATGTCTTTTTTCCAAAGTATACCATCATGAAAGTGAGAATACAACCCACAAAATGGAAGAAAACTTTTGCAAATTATACATATGATGAACTTGTACCTCGTGTATGCAAAGAGCACTTATAACTCAACAATAAAAAAACACAAATAATTAAAACTAGGCAAAGGACCTGTTGGACATTTCTCTGAAGAAGCTATACAAGCAGTCAATAAGCACAAGAAAATATTCTTGGGACTTCTGGTCATGATGGAAGCATAGGTAGACACACCGTGTCTCCTCGCACAACCAAAATAAGAACAACAAAAATTTAGAAACAAAATAATAATCAGTACTGACAGAAAATTGAACTGTATGGAAGTTGGACAACCAAGGAGTTAAAGAAGAAACATTTATCCAGACTGGTAGGAAGGGTGGAGTCGGGTGGCCAGGTGGAGAGGACTCGCAGCAAAGCAGTGGCTAGCGGAACCTGGGCGTGCAAGGTGGCAGTAGGCGGACCAAGTGAGGTGGCAGATTGTGGACGGGCTTGGAGCACAAGGTGGCTGGTGGACCGGGAAGTTCCACATTCGCTCACAGATAAACCAGGCAAAACTGGGGAGCAAGACAGACCATGCAACCCAGGGCCCCAGAGCGGGGAAATAAAGCCTCAAAACACTGATTGAAAATACCTATGGGAGTTGTGCTGGGAGAGACTCCCAGCCTCCAAGGAGAGTTCATTGGAGAGACCCAGAGGGTCCTAGAATGTACACAAACCCACCCACCAGGGAGTCAGCACCAGAGGGGCCCAGTTTGCTTGGGGGAAGTGGCAGAAGTGACTGAAATCCAGCAGAGAGCAGAGCGAGTGCCATTGTTCCCTCTCGGACCCCTCTCCCACATAATGCATCACAACCGAGTGACCTGGGTTGTCCTGCCCTGGTGAATACCTGAGGCTCCGCCCCTCACTAGATAACAGGCACATCAAGACAAAAAAATGGCCCGAATGAAAGAACAGATCAAAGCTCCAGAAACAATACAACTAAGTGACAAAGAGATAGCCAATGTATCAGATGCACAGTTCAAAACACTAGTAATCAGGATGCTCACAGAATTGGTTGAATTTGGTTGCAAATTAGATGAACAAATGAAGGCAAATGAAGTGAAATGAAGGAAAATGTACAGGGAACCAATAGTGATGGGAAGGAAACTGGGACTCAAATCAGTGGAGTGGACCAGAAGGAAAAAAGAAACAACCAAACAGAAAACAAGGAAGAAACAAGAATTCAAAAAAATGAGGAGAGGCTTAGAAACCTCCAGGACATCTTCAAACGTTCCAACATCCGAATTATAGGGGTAGAAGGGGAAGAGGAAGAGCAACAAGTGGAAAACTTATTTGAACAAATAATAAAGGAGAACTTCTCCAATCTGTCAAAGGAAATAGACTTCCAGGAAGTCCAGGAAGCTCAGAGAGTCCCAAAGAAGTTGGACCCAAGGAAGAACACACCAAGGCACATTATCATTACATTAGCCAAGATTAAAATGAAGGGGAGAATCCTAGAAGCAGCAAGTGATAAGGGGACAGTCACCTACAAAGGAGTTCCCATCAGACTGTCAGCTGATTTCTCAAAAGAGACCTTCCAGGCAAGAAGGGGCTGGAAAGAAGTGTTTGAAGTCTTGAAAGGCAAGGACCTACATCCAAGATTGCTCTCTCCAGCAAAACTTTCATTTAGAATGGAAGGGCAGATAAAGTGCTTCTCAGATAAGGTCAAGTTAAAGGAGTTCATCATCACCAAGCCCTTATTATATGAAATGTTAAAGGGACTTATCTAAGAAAAAGAAGATCAAAAATATGACAGTGAAAAGACAGCAAACTCACAGATATTAACAACCACATCTAAAACAAAAGCAAACTAAGCAAACAACTAGAACAGAAACAGATCCACAGAAATGGAGATCATATGGAGGATTAGCAACAGGGGACCGGGAGGAGGAAAGACGAGGAAAAGGTACAGAGAATAAGTAGCATAGATGGTAGGTAGAAAATAGACAGGGGGAGGGTAAGAATAGTACGGGAAATGTAGAAGTCAAAGAACTTATAAGTATGACACATGGACATGAACTAAAGGGGGGAATGTGGGTAGGAGGAGGTGTACATGGTGGAGGGGAGTGAAGGGGGGAAAATGAGACAACTGTAATAGCATAATCAATAAACTGTATTTTAAAAAAAGATTCTCAACATTATTAGCCATCAGGAAAGTGCAAATCAATGCCACGATAAGTTGCCACTTAATACCTACTAAGACAGCTATAATAAAAAAGAAAGACAAGTATTTTTATGGATATGGAGACATCAGAAACCTCACACACTGTTGGTTGGAATTTCCGAAAAAGATTAAACACAGAATTACCATATGGCCTAGCAATTCCTCTCCTAGGTATATGTACAAGGAAAATAAAACAGTTGTATTGGAAATACCCAGTCTTCCCTCCTGTGTCTGCTTTATTTTTACACAGAATACTTTATTTCTGCCACTTCTGGTCAGCAAATGTGACCATACCAAGCAATTCTCCATGACGCCAGCTGGTTGTCCTACAATTCAACTCAGTTCTGATACTGTTCTCCTAGAGAGAGCATCAGATTCCACAGGTTATGGGCTCAGTTCCAAAAGATTGCTTCCCACCCACATCAGATGCCTGTCACAAGTAGCAGGTCCCCAGGTTACCGAGAACTTCTGCTCAACTTGGAGACAAATCTGAGGCTCCCGGGGACTTCTCCCTCATTGGGTTCAGTTCGTTTGCTAGAGCTGTTCACAGAACTCAGGGAAACACATTTACTAAAGGATATGTTAAAGGAAACAGATGAACAACAAGAGGAAAAGATACCTCGGTGAGGTCTGGAAGGGTCTCTGTTTTCCTGCAGTTAGGGTATATCACCCTCTCAGTTTGTGGTTATGTTTACTGACCTTGGAAGCTCACCAAACCTTGTACCATTGAGATTTTATGAAGGTTTTTCCACACAGGCACGATCCATTATTACCTTCATTTTAGGTCTCTCTCCTCTCCCTGAAGAATAGAGAGAGTGGGGCTGAAAATGCCAAACTTTTAATCATGGCTTGATCTTCTGGTTACCAGCCCCACCCAGAGTCACCTTAGTAAAACAAAAGATGTTCCTAGTGTTCTTATGTCTTAGGAATTCACAAGAGCTTCTAGATCTCTCTGCCAAGAACTGAAGGCAGAGATAAATATATGTGTATATTTCTCTCGTATTGTTATATTTTCTATCAAATTGTTATTGATAGAAACTTAATACACACAAAAATTTATACACACATATACATAGAAGCATTATTCATAATTAACCAAACATAAAATTTTAAGTGCCTATCAACAGATAAATGAACAAATAAAATGTGGTATATCCGTACAATAGAATATTATTTGGCAATAGAATGAAATAAACTACTGATATATGTGACAATATGAATGAACCTTGAAAACAGTGTGCTACATGGGAGAAACCAGACACAGAAGTCTACAGTGAAATGTCCAGAATAGGCAAATCTATAGAGATGGAAAGTAGATTCACAGTTGGGGATGGGGAGTAGAGGGAGGAAGATGGGGAATTGGGAGTGACTGGTGGGTATGAGGTTTCTTTTGAGGTGATAAAACTGCTGTAGTGTTGATTATGGTGATGATTTCAAAATCTGTGACATCTAAAAACCACTGACTGTATACTTTAAATGGGTGAATTGTTTGATGCATAAATTATATCTCAATAAAGCTGCCATTTAAAAAAGAGTCAAAGTTGAGGGAGAGGGATGGGCCCTCAAAAAGGACACAGGCCTAAATAAAGTGATGGAAGTGTTCTATATATTGATGGTATGGATAGTTACTTGTATATACAAGCTTTTCAGGCCTCATTGAAATGTATGTGAAATCATCATCAATAAGGAAAAAATCTAATTTAAAAATGTGCAAAAGATTTGAACACTTACTGTAAAAGATACGCAGATGGCAAATAATCATATGAAAATAGACTCAACATCATTAGTCATTAGAAAAATGCAAATAAAAACCACAATTATAGCACTACCTGTGAGAATAGCTAGAATTAAAATGATTGACTGAGTCTTGGCAAGGATGTGTTGGACTGGAACTCTCATACACTGCTGGTGCAAGTGTAACATGGTACAAACACTTCGCAAATTGCACAGCAGTTTCTTAAATGTTCAACATACATCTACCACCTGACTGAGCTATTCGACTCCTAGGTATTTACTCAACAGAAACGAAAACACATGTTCATACCAAGTCTTGTACGTAAATAATCATAGCAGTTTTATTTGTAATAGTGCAAAACTGGAAACAATCCAAATGCCCATCAACAGGTGAATGGGTAAACCGATTTGGTATATAATACTCAGCAATATTTTGGAATGAGCTATTGAGTATAAACCATATGATTTCATTTATATAAAAGTGTTAGAAAATGCAAACAAATCTGTAGCAACGGAAAGCAGGTTCGTGGTTGCCTGGGGAAGGGGTATGGCTCGAAGAGGGGCAGAAGGAAAGACAGAGGACATTTTGGCGGGTGATGGGTATGTTCACGATCTTGACTGGGGTGATAATTTTATTGGTCTATACATTTATTGGTCTACACATATGTCAAAGCTTATCAAATTGTGTACTTTAAATATGTGCAGTTTATTGGATGTCAATTATACCTTAATAAAGCTATAAAAACAAAGATAATGCACTTACAGTCCTGGCTGGCAGTGAGTCTGTTTTCTCTAATTGCCCCTTGGCTTCATACACTGAAATTATGGGCAGGAGCAATCTCCTATCCTGGCCTAGATGGGCCCCTGGAACCCAGCTCTAGCTCTCAGGTTTGCTCAGGCCACCCCCAAAAGACATTTGTTAGAGGAAAGAGGTCAGCAGTGACCTCTCTCTATGTTTTCCAAGAAAGGCTGGTTTCTTCAGTCCATCGCAGGTTGTGTTTTGCTCACACTAGGCCCTCCTGTTGTCCTGGTTTTAACAATAATTTCTTATTTATTGTTAGCAATTATTTACTTATTTATCGGAATTTTCTTAGGGCTGCCAACATAAGTCAAATCATCTAACTCAAATTAATTCTACCAATATTTTTTTCGACATAGTCTATGTAAGACACATGGCAGATATGTATGAGAAAGAACCTATGTCCAGACCTCATAGCCTAGGAGGGTTAGGGGTTAATGTGAGAACACAAGTGATTTATTAAGAGGCAGAATGGGATTGATGTAAGTGGGACCTGCAGATAAGCTGACCTGGAGGTCTACTGAGAAGAGAACATTATCTGATACTCCCTCTTTGAGTTTTGTGTGCTCCTTCTGACACCCCAAATTCCCTTTTCCTTCCACTGTGAAGAACGCTGAAGATCCAAGCAACGGAAGAAAGGAAAGGGTCGCCCTGCTGACTGCCTTGCCTGCTGCCTGAGCCTAGAGCAATGGAGAGCTTCTGCGCTAGCACGTGACTTGCGCAGGTCTGGTAATTTCCACATTTGCCTGTCCTGCTATCTGCAACTTCCAGAGATGCACTAGCTGAGCTTGTAGATGTGATTTCCAGAGGGCTCAATGACAACTTTCATCTGTGTATTTGTATGCAGCTGTGTGTGTGGGCTACTCAACAGACATTCGGATTTAGGGGGAGAAGCATATGCATCTCAGAAGGAGGCAGATGCTGCATAATCAACAGTAATTTAGAAGGAAAAGAGAAGGTAAGACCCCACTTTCAACAGCAGGAGGGCTTGTGACACTACTGTCCCCCCTCTGGGGCTCCTGGGTGCTTTTTGTGTCTCTAGAAAGTGCACCAGAAGCCACAGCACCTTTCTGATGACTTTTTGTGAAGTACAAAAGCAGCAGACGTTAAGAGGTGCGGGTTATGGGAGTGCAGACACTGCCAAACTCACACACTGCTGTGGAAAGAGTCATGTTGTTAGCAGATGAAGCAGAATAGGCCATCAGAGAAGTTCCTAATCCCTAGACAGGAAACAAATGCATTGCAGCAAAGTGTGAAGATCAAGGTCTTCGGAGTCTGAGAACTCTGAAGATCACTCAAAGTGAGATTCTACTCGGCTGCTTCCTGGCCTTGTAAATACTACAAGTTCACTAGCAACCTCATTGTATCAATCCTAAAATAGGGATACTAACAATAATGTCTGTCTTCTCATGTTTGTTTTAAGGATTAAATGGAATGATATGTAAAGTGATAAACTGGGGAATATACATGTACACAAAAAAATAAAATTTTAGGTGGTTTTAAATATAAGAGGCAACGTATTTGGTTGAAAAAGGAATTTTTTCATTGCCAGAGATGTTTCCTTGGATCCAAAACTGATGTGCGAGTCAAGGTGGTAAATGATTAAAGCAATGGTTTCACAACGAACAGGGCCATCCTTTCAGGCCTAAACCACAGCGAACTGACAGTCCATCAGTGAGGGCCGTGACGGCTGCCTCCCCTTCCTACTTTTCGCCTCAGTGAAAATGAAATGCTTGCTGGCTTGGAAAGAAGGGCTTGACCTCAAGCAAAATAAAAAAATCACAACTTCCAGGTACACAAAGTGACTGTGTTCACCACTTCTCTATGAAATCTGAGGTTTCTGGGTACCATGGTCTTTTTAGTCAGGAGTTGGTGGTGGTGTAGAGTAAATGTCACTTGAACACCATGCTGCTCTTGTCAAGATGTAGAACATTTTCCTTCAGTGACAAAGAAAATGTCTCTTTACAAGACCCTGAAGGTCCTATTAGTAGGTCATGCACCTTTGCACACAAGCAAACAACAGTTATTTTTCTCTCCCTACTCAAAGAATTATGGCAAGATTTAGTCCCTGAAAATCTCTACTTGAGTGGGAAAGGGGAAATCTCAGTGGAATATTGTAAGCTGATATCTTCTCCAACTTTCTGGGGAGTTTCTAACCCCAGATATGCTGACAGGGTAAAAGTTACCCTGGCCCTTCCTCTCCTGGTTACTGCTCACTGGTTTCGTTGCTGCCTAGTATTCCCTCCAGCCTTGGCCACCACCGCTTGTCCTCTTGCTTGTCTACTGAATGTGATATAGCCATTTTCGCCGTTGCTGGCAGTGTTCTGATGGGTACTGCCTGGACAGTTGCTCGTTTGGACATACCTTTTCCCCCTTTCACTGAAAATCCAGAGGCACAGAACAAGAGACATGGTTAGATGGTAGAGAGAAAGGGTTGCAGTCCTTTCTGTGTGATGGTGCTCATATTAATCTTTCCTTTTAGTTTGTGTTTATTAATGAACAAATGTTAAAGTGTCTAGGTTAGTACCTGGCACAACATTGCACAAATATTTGCTATTATCACCATCATCATCATAACATAAAAAACAGAATTACAATATATGCTTCACAATGTACTTAAGTGCTTTCATGGACTGTGCTGTTTCATGTTCTAGTGTTTCCAAAGCTCACCACTTCTTTTCCTTGTAGAATATAGAATGTTCCACTGGATTATTGGGGTGGTATAGATAGGACCTCTAGCGTAGATGGGGCCACTTGGTCTGCGAGGAGAACATAGACACTCCCTTCCTTTCTACATGCAATGCTTTGAAAGCATGCTCGGGAACACTCCCAGCATGCCTGGAACATGGTACGTACCTAATATATGTTATCAGAACTTCCTGATTTGTCCTCTGCATGAAGGAACTGAACTTGGAAACCAACGCCCGGGGCCCCATCAAGCAGCCCTGTGCTGAGAGGTCTTTCTTTCAGCCACACTGGGGCTTCTTACCTTTATGCTCACACTCCTGGAGGCAGTGAGTGCGGTTGTGCCCAAATCAGCGAAGAGACTGTGCCATTCTCCTCTGCTTCCTGATCCTGCCCCAATCTAGGTGGTTATTGTTTCACTCCCTCAGCTGGCTTTCCCTCCGCTGGATAAGCAGTTTGTGCTAATACGCTCTTGTTTTCCAGATAATGATCATGATGATAACAATCTTTCTCTCTTGTACGGTGTCTCATAGTTTTCAGATCACTGCCTCTGCCATTCTCTTATTTTTCCCTCAAAACAGCTGGGCTGCATAGACAGGAATGTGCCATTATCATTCCCATTTTACAGACCAGGATGTGACACTCAGGGCTGCTCATGTTTTTTTAACTCATATAGCTGGTAAGTGGCCGAACTGGAACTAGAATCCTAGGCCTCACCTTCAGGTCCTTGGTGTTTTCACTGTTGCATAGTATTTCCTGGAGGTGAATGACAGGTGTGGAAGGGACTGAGCTGTCATTCACAGAGCTGGAAATGAATGAGCCTTAATGTGATGAACAACAGCAGTGGCTACTGTGGCTGTGTTGTAACAAACAGCAGAGGATACAAAGAAGAAAGCCAGCATTTTCTGGCTTAAAATGGATAAGGCTGAGAATCCAGAAATGAGAATTTAAATAACCAAGAAGTATAGCGAACATCCAGTAAGAATTCCATTAGCTGAATGAACAAAGTAATAAACAGTATCAAAGAGAAGTACATTCTTTAGCTTCTGAGGACATGCACATGTGTCTATAATTGGTCCACTCCCTTTATGTTGCGGACCGTTCAGCCTGGTTTCAGGAGTTGTAACCCTCATCCCATGGTGTGCTGTGTAAGAGCCCAAGGGACCCACTTCATTTGGGTCTGTTATGTCACAAGGATGTGACCTACTAAGGAGACAAAGCTTATTTCCCTGGCAGGAGCAGTGCTTTTGCCTCATCCATCTCTGGCCCCAATGCTTGGTTGGCAGTCAATGACGGGTAAGACTCCTCATGGGAGGGGCAACCTAAGCCAGACGCAACCACTTGGGAGGACTCATGGAAGGACTGGGGGTGGGGGGGTGTTGCAGCAAAGGTATGTGATGGACCCTCACCCCCCTGGCTATTCTGACATAGCCCGAGTCCTCATTTCCATCTGGGAGATGTCTCCTGATTCCTAATAGGCTTAAAGCCTGAAACTGTGGGGGTGAGCAGTGTAGCCCTGTGCCAGCCAGGATGGCTCCCTGGGTGATTGGCATAAGAAAGAATTCCTAAAGCCCTGTGAAACCTGCTTTGCTAAGAGTGCTCTTCCTTAGGTGATAAGTGTCCCAGGAGGAAATGAGTATGTCTCCCAAAGTTTGGCAACCCCCTTTCCTGACAAACACTGGCTCAGATGAAGCCCTCAGATTTCTTTGACATGTTAAACCTGTATTCCTGTGTATTTGAGCCCAATAAAAGCCTAGTGAGGATGGGGCTCTGGGTCATTCTCCTCTGAGAGTTTGACCCCTTTCCTCCCCAAGCAGTCATGTCTTGGTAGTTTTTATTTTCATCCATGACGGAGGGATGGGGCTCTGCGGGCGGAGCCCCCCCACATCTGGTGCCCAGGACAGGGTCCCCTGCACCTTGAGATAGAGGAAATGTAGTCTCCTAGAGCAGTGGTTCTCAAAGACAGTAATTTTGGCTCCAGGGGACATTAGACAACATCTGCAGACATATAGGGTTGTCACAAGTGGGGAGGGAGTGCTACTGGCATCCAGTGGGTAAAGACAGGTGATGCTGCTAAGCATCTTACAATATACAGGACAGCACCGCCTGCCCTCAAACAAAGATTATTCAGCCCCAAATGTCAGTTGTGCCAAGGTTCAGAAATTCTGCCCTAGAGGAACAAACATTTCCATACTTGTCCTAATTACAGGATAGAGGCAATCTTGGCATTAACCTTTTTTAGGGGTCTATGACTATTGAGTAAGGGAGTTCTTCAGGGAAAGAGAAGGGCTTTAAAAATGGTATTTGATTTCAAAAACCAAGCTTTGGCTCAGCTGAATATTTCTTTCCTCTCCGGAAAATTGTTCATTCCCTCCTGTGTGGATAATAAAGAAGTGATGGAATAAGTGCCAAGTGATGCTTTTTGGGGATATACTCCCAAGAGTTGTCAAAGTAAGATCTGAACTATTGATAATTAATCTATACAGATCTTGAAGATGGAGAACTCTGTTGAGAGTTGAAAATGTCAAGAAAGAATTGATTTTTTTAAAAAAACAGCGTGAAAGGATGAGTGGCTCACGGGACGGCAGGGCTGCAGGAAGTCTTAGAGAGTCTGTATACGGTTCCTTTTCCACGTGGGGAAATGGGAGTTGCACGAAGTTTGCACTGATAATGGCATGGTGGGACCAAAGCCCATGGTTCAGAGTTATTGAACCCACAAAAATACTTCAGTGTCATTCCACTTTGCACAAGGCCACCTCTTATGGGGATATTTCTTCAGTTTACTCCGACAGGGAGAAATCTGAGAAAAGCTACTCTGTGAGTTTTGGGTCCTTTAGTACAATGTTGACAAAATGATACTAACACTCCCACTAAAAATATGCACATCATTTTACCTTTCCTGAAGTTTCTTTATATATGCTCTATCTCACCTTTGATTCTCTGCCATGTAGTCACTTTTTGTCTGGATGCTTCTTTTCCTTTTCCAATCACCTTTTTGTTAGCAGTCCATCTGCCCTTCTTTAATCTTTCCCAACTTATCCTCTCTCCACACATACCCCGTTTATAATAAACTCTTCCATGATGCATATGATTTCTATGCTTTGTCCATACTGCTGCAGTGTAATAATCTGTATCATGTTGGATTTTGTGAAAACCAGTAAACAATACTTCCTCATTCTATTTATTCTGAATCAATTGAGAAATAAGACAGTTGTCCAACAGATGAACATAAAAATATAAACTTTATTGGTAAAATTTACTAGAGAACATGGCTTAGATCTGCAGCCCAGTGTGGCTCCCTAACTTCCACCAGAGAGAAACTCAGCCATCCAGTCCAGGCAGAATCAGAGATGGGCTGGGGGGACTAAGACGATGCAAGAAAGAGGCTCCGTAGTTTTTCTTCCTGTAGATTGGTAATTGTTTCCTTTCTGGGGACTAAATATTTCAGAGTTGACATCAAAATACACAGCCCGTCTCCTCTGTTAGATTGTTGGCAACTTGGGGTCAGAAACACCATATGGTCTATCTTTGTTTTCTCAACTCAAAGTTTAGTGTCTGGTACATAGCAGGTCTGTTAAATAAATAATATTAGACATACTTTATGTCTCTTTCTTCTGCCTCATTTCATGTCTTTCAAACAAAATTTGCTGCTCCTGATCCACTCCCCCACTCCAGCCAGCCTCTACCCCACTCCACATGTTATACCAGCCAAATTTACAATGCCCCTGTGGGGTAGTATTGCTCCCTTCTTTACAGAGCAGGGAGATGAAACTCAGTTCTTTTGTAATCTGTATATTAATCAAGCCAGCCAGCAAGCCTGTGGTAAATCCTGGTTCAGTGCCTGGGCCTCCTTAGCCCTCACATGCCATGGGGCTGTTTCTCCGTCTTTTCCCAAATTCTTAGTCATTCCTGACTAAGGCAGGGTTTCGATAAACTTATTGTAATTTTAATCTAATGAGCTTTTAGGATCAAGACTTACTGGGTTCAGTGGTCCAGTTCCATAGATTCCCACCTTCTCAAACATAATGGGACATCTCTGCTCAAAGAGACCATTGAGCTCTGTGTAGTATCCCAGCCGTGGCTCACCCTCAGGTCAAGAGGTCTGTTATGAATTCAGCCATGGTAAGCAACTGTGTCTCAAGTACATACTCCCAAATAATGACTGCCCGTTCAGCTTCACCTATAATCATGGCTAGTGTGTTCTGCCTACATGGTCAGGACTTCATTGTCCTCTCCTGGTCAGGACCTCATTGTCCTCTCCTGGTGACACATGGGCTCACCAAGATCTTAGACTCTATTTCCAGCTTTCTCAGGTGTCACTTCAGAGTTAGCATCTGGTACACAGTGTCCCCAAACCAGTATCTTCCTGTCCTCATAGTTAGGGCTCAAGTGAGATCCAGTCTGCTCTTTTCTTCTGTCAACTCCTTGCACCAGGGGTAAAGCATCATGTCCTAAACTAGGACCCGTCACTTGTTAGGCAGGTGGGGACAAGTAGATTTCATTAATTATCCCCATTAAAAAAAAATAATGAGGGCACTGAGATCTACAAAGGCTCAGAGGCCTGTCCAAGGTCACCTGGGCCTGACAAGCTGGGAAGGAAATGAAAACTTAGAAAATGGTCATTGTATCTTTGAATGCTCAATGTATCTTGACTATTCAGCCACACTCTCCCTCCTCACTTCCACAATCTCCCACTCGCCTCTTCAATCAGGAAAACATAAAATGAGAGGAAAAAGAGAATAAAGAAAAGGCAAAAATCTCTCACAATTCAGTATAGCTCTATTCTGACATGACAAGGCCAAGTCCATCTTTTTACAGTGCCAATTACTTAAAGGGCATCGATGCCATGGTACCATTAAAGTAATAGCAAAGACAGATTATAGGACATTGTGGATCAATGTGCTAAGTGTTGTTCAACTTGTTCAATGAAATAAAGCATTGGATCATTAACCTTACCAATGTCAATGTGTTGTCACTATCAAATTCAGCTAAATGAGTGTCCATGGCCCTCATTAAAGAGTGCACTTAGAGGCAACTAATGTATTAATACCTTATTGGCAGAGAGTAGAAGACTCTCCGTGGCAAGGCAAAGAATTTGGACAGAAGCTGAAAATATTTGATTGAGGAGGGAATAGTGACAGATACAAACGCAGGAATGTGGAGTGGATCAGTAACTGAGAGGGAAGTAGAAGGATGGAGAAAGGAATGCCAGGACCTGTGTGAATACTTACCCCCTTGATAGGAATGTCTGAAGTGCACAGAAATTAATGGTGAAATGAGATGAAAATTGCCACTTCCCATTTTATTTTCCTTCAGGATACCTGTCTCATTTAGAAGGGGTAAGCTCATTATTATTTTTTTTTACCTGACTCCAGCTCAGAACTTCAGAGAAATAAGAGTGCCTGTGAAGAAAACAGTGAGTAGATGCAGTGGCATCTACTGGATGACTCATCTAAGAAACATCTGTTTCCTCCCCTTCACCATCCCCCGCTGCCCCGCCTCACTGTCCTGGGGTGGTGAGAACCCATGGAGGAGCCTTGGCTCCTTGGTTAAGGCTGACTTCTTGACATGGAGGCAAGGACAATGGGTTGAGATTCAAGGTCTGAGTTCTGCTCTCACTTCTCTGCTGTTGGCAAGAATTCTGCTAGGCAGTTCCAATCTCTGGCCCTCAGTTTCCTCAACTGTAACACAGGGGGCTTGGAGGATGATAGACCAGTTTTTTTTTAAGAGTCTTGGGCACCTATAGGGTAATTTAGTGGTCACTGAAGGAAACCAAGAGCAGAAAGAAGCAGGAATTTTATCCCTTCTCCTCATCTATCCAGAGCAGTTCAACTTGTATACATCATTTGTTAGGCTCTGAATAATATTTCATTGGAAAAATAGACCTTATTGCCAAACAAGACAAAATAAACAAGCAAACAAACAAATTTGAAACAAAAATTCTGGACCACAGAATCCTCAATATTTAATAATGTTCAATATGAAAATGTTCTAGTTCAAAAGCAGTAAATTCAGTCCATCATTTAGTTTTTGTATATACGAACTATCATTTACACTGATTTTCCCCCCTAACAATTGCTCTGATTATCCTGGCACCATGTAAAAATAACTTTATTGTATCTCTACCATCAGTACATACATTAATGCTTCATGGAGTGATGATAAGCTCCAGAGAAGGGTGAGTGCATTTGAAAGGTAGCCAAGCTCAGTGGGTGGAAAGGGGAGGAGTCCTCTAGAGGGACAGGAGAAAGGTGGCTAAAGAGGCAGAGATGCTGATACAGACAGGGGAGGGAGGACATTGGGCAGCCAACATGGTGGCAATGCACATTTTATAGCCAAATAAGATTTTGATTGTCCAGTAATTTCTGAGAACTATTTGCCCAGCTGTTCCAAGTCCTGCATTACTGGCTGAAGCTGTGTGATTTTTTTTGTCTCCATAATGTGTACTAAGTGTCTCATCTATCAAAAGCTTCTTCTGGGGTGTCTGATTTTTACTTTTACTCATTATCCAAACTGCCTACAAACGTTTCCCAGAACCAAAAGAGAATTTTTCTGTATATAAATGTTTACATTTTTGTTTCTTGAGGAGCTCTTCTCTGCCAAGGGTCTTTCAGTTGGGCCAACATTCTCAGTAGCTAGTCTGAAGTCCTCTCCTTGGTTACCTGTGCTCATCTGGAGATTTCCAAGTCAGTTTCTACAAGAAATGCTTGCACAGAAATTACACAAATAAATACCATGGGGTTGAAAATGGAACTCTACTTGTTTTCATGTGTTTTCTTTAAGTGAGTGTCCCATGAGTCAGGAATAATTATTTTAAAGAATATTCTTTTACTTGACTATGTACTCATTGGAGGCAGGAGCCATTATGTTTCTTTATTTTATTATTAATATTAATATTATTGTTATCATTGCCATTATTTATCTCCACAAGTGTGTCCCAAACTTCTCTGATGGTATGAATTCCTTGGGGGTTCTTGAAAAAAATATAAATCTGTCCCTATTTATAGTTTAAGTCAACAGACATAGAATGGTTTTCCAGGAATCTGTAATTAACCCAAAAAAAAAAAGTACTTCAATGATTCTTATGATCACAGAACTTTGGAAAACACTGATCTATAAAACTCAGTGCGTAGCTCAGTGCCTGGTACCAACAGCCTCAACAATGATTGCAAAGAGAAAAGGACCTCCAGGATGCAGGATCAGTGCCTCAGACACAAGGTTAGCCTAAGGAGGAAAAGAAGGACTCATGAATCAAGCCCAACCAATTGTGCTTTCTGAGAGCCCAAACCCGGGTTAAAGACTGAGGATACATCATAGAAATTTCCACACTCCCTCCCCACCTACATCCCCAATCTAGCTGCATAGAGCCTGGATTTGTAAGCAGATGGTCAGTTGATTCAACAGGCATAAATTTAGACCCCTGTCCTCCCCACAAAATAGTCTTTTTCAGAGTAACAAGCTGTAGACCCCAAGCAGACATCCAGACTGCTATCCATTCTAGGTCGCAATTGGCATCTATGTTCCCCTGCTGCCTCCTGCCTGCCTCTCTGCTTTTCCGTACAAGTAGAGTCACTTTCCTCTCCCCTAGAATGTACATCACCCCAATGAGTGTTTCTGCTTCATGAAGGAGTAAGGCTGTCAGAGGCTGTGCTGTGCTCACCTTTCAGGAACAACTTTTGGTGATGACTTCTCTTCGCTATCCTGTTTTTCCAGGTTGTTGATGAATTATCTGGCTTGAGCTCCTTTGCAAATATGTCCCCTTGCCCTTGTCATGTTTCCTGGATCAATGAGACTTTGCATAATTTGATGATATCTGATTGGATACTGTGCACTGGGCTAGGGGCTGGGGAGACAAAAGGGAACAAGATGCATCCTCCTTAGCTTATAATCAGAGAGAGAAAAAAAAGACCAGAAAACCACTGCTGGCTAATCAGTGTGAGAAATGCTAATTTAAGATTAAACAAGAATGCTATGGGAGCTCACAGAAGGGGACTTAATTTAACCTTGAGTATATCAAGTAAGGCCTCCTGGAGTAGGTGTTCCTCGATCTGCATTGTCAGGAGTAAGCCAGTTAAAGAATGAAGCTGGTTGGGCATTCTAGGAGGAGGTAGCAGCATTATAGAAGCAAATATTTGGTTATTAGATTCCCTGTATTGCTTGAATACCCTGGTTTTGGACATTATTGCACTTAGGGAAAAGAGTTATGGGATCAGGAGTCAGGAAACTGTATTTTACTTACTGTTCTCTTTTTAATTAGTTGTAAGAACCTGGAAAAGTTATTTCTTTTCTCAATGTGTCAGGGTTACCTTCTGTAGAGGGTTTGGAGAAAATGACCTTTAAAAATCCCTTCTAGTTATTCTACTACGAATTTTGCTGCAGTACATGCTTTGTCACTTAGCATAATGAATTGTTCTGCCCTCCATGGAACATGTGTGTGTGTATGTATTCATGGGTGCACACAGGCACTCAAGCATGTATGTGTTGGTAAAGCTCATCTATGCATAGCTGCCTTTGTTGTGGAATTAAACAATAGGTCAGGGAGGAGGCACGTCCTTTTTTTTTTTTTAGCTGGGACATAATGCAGCACATAAGGGTGCCACACACATCCTCTTTAAGTAGACCGCCCAGGAGGGGTAGAGGGAGAGGAGGGTGGGTGAAGGAGAGCAGAACATGGGGCTGTCACAGCCTGTGGCTTAAAAATGGCTTGAGTTGCAATTAAAAAAGGCAGAGGCCAAAGGTTACTCCCTGGCATTTCACTCAGGATGGATAATTTTAGAGGGCGATGTGTCTCAGCTTGTTGAGATATTCTTGGAGACTTGCAACAGCTTAAGTCTGGCCAGCCTGAAATAAAAATCAAAGAGGCCGACACATTCAAAGACACTAGAGAAAAGCAGCACATCGGCAAACGTTAAATGGGGAAAAAAGTCCACTTGATTGACGCTGCTCCTGGATCTTTATTTCTTTATTAATAATAGAGATTGGATAATTTTAAATTATTATTATTCCCAGGGAGCGTGCATAATATCAGGTAGTCTTAGGCAGTCCTGTCACTGGGAAGGTTAAATACTCTCTGTTCTTGATAATTACCTAATCACCATTACTCTTTTACATTAATTCTGCCCCAGAATTCATTATGACTGGGTTGGGTTATTAAAGCTTGTGTGGAAAGACATAAAGCACCCCGTTGTTTGCACTGATTTAACAGTGAATAAAACATCCTACTATACCAAACTTATCCAAAACAGCCTGGAATAGATTCTCTTGCCAGCATGTTAAACTCGCCCAGATTCGCCTTTGCGTGTTCGCTAGTAAGAGTGCAAATGGAAAAGCGAATGTGCCCCCACCTAGGGAAATCTGAGGCCAGGAGGGAAATAACCTGCAGCAGAGGAAGGTGAAAGCAATTTAAAAAGGGATCTCCTCTCTCCAGAATGTCCTGGGAACTTTTGGAAAAGGTGCTGAATCCCCCTCAAATCCTCTTCATGGCCCACTGCTAGCGGGTCCCTTGAGTGAACACATCCCTTAGCTTTGTCCTTTGGGCAAAACTGTTTGCTGAATCAGTCAGTGCAGCCCAGTGAAGCCAGAAACCCCTCGTGGCCTTGGCCGAGACAGGAATTCCTGGGAGCTGCAAAGGGGTACAAATAAAATGCATTCACCAGGTAAGCCTGGCTTTCACAAAAGCTGCCCTTGGCTGAGATTACAATGAACGATAACCCCTAGTGTGGGTAAGGGAGCAGGGAGATAGGGAAACTTATACTCAGCCAGGGGCTATGGAAATTGGTATCAGCCTTCTGGAGGGCAGTTAGGCAAAATGTTTTAAACAACCTTAACAAGGTACATATCTTTTGGCTGCATATTTTTACCTTTGAAAATGCATAATGATATGTTTCTAAATTATTAAAACATTAGTAATAAACCTACATGTTGAACCATAGAGATTTAATTAGGTCAAGTGTGGTTTATTTATATGGTATTATTCTTTGCATTGAAAATATCAAACTGTATACTATTTAATGATATTGGAAAATGATTCTAATGTATATTTTTTTAAAAAGGAGGTTTTAAAAAGATAAAATATAGCTTTTTATTTTAAAATTTATTTATTAATAGGTAATACAAAAGTATGGAAAGAGACAAGTCCTGATGTTAATGATGATTATGGGTGGTGGATGCTGGATAATTTTTGTTTCCTTTGAGGTTTTCTTCTTGTTAAGGGCTTTGCAAGTTTTCTGCAATCAATACACATCACCTTTTAAATCACAAAATACACACCAGACTTTACACTTGTCTTTGGGTTTTAAGCTTAGAATGTCCATCAAATGCCTCAATAATCCTACAAAATATCTGTAAGAGTTAAACATAATCTCAGTTATTTTGAAAGTATCTAGATCCTCTGAACAACAGCAAGCCTACAGTTCTGAAGGTTCTGCTAGCATGTCCCCGTTTTAGAAGGGCATCAGAAGAATTTCAAGAGCTTCTTGTTGCAGAAAAAAAATGTAATTGTCAGTGATTAGAGCTCATTGGCCTTCCATTTGGAGATACCTTCAGGGGGAGAGGCTAGGGACCTGGGACTCTATTCCTCATCCTGACATTCAGTAGGCTTGAGTTTCTTTACTTACAACTTGAGCAATTGGTATCACAGGGTTTTCCACATTTCCCCAATTCTAAAATTAAGGATGCTGTGGGTTAAATCCACACTGGGAACCATGCTCAGTGGGTTGAAAGTCAACTTCACTCTGCATTAGTAAGATGCCATGTCAAAATTGAATTCTTCTAAGAAACATATGATGGCAGTGCATTTTTAAACTCAGACATGCTTTTCTTTTACCCATAGAAGAATCAAGATTTTGTACTTTGATTCCCTGAACTAACTCCTCTACTCTCCTCCCCCTACTTTGGTTTAAACTTAGAGATCATGTTTAAATAGAAAACAAACTTGGAATGTTTTTAGTTCTCTGAAATATTACACTTTTATGGTCTCTGAATTGCATCATAGTCTCTTTTTTCATTACAGAAGACCCTATAGGTTTCTCACCCAAATCCACTTCTTCTGGTCTTGGCGGTGTGAGGAGGTGATGTTGAAAGTGTTACATACAGGGACCACGGACAGTTAAATTTAGGGCATATGCCAGTAATCTAGAAAAGTGGAAAGAGAAGTGCATCTGAAACCTTACATCTATGAGCAGCTGTATTAACTAATTCTGGAAATGCCTGCCTATAGATTTAATATATGGGATGATGAGCACTTATTTTCAGTAGAGTTTCCTATCACTTGAAACCGAAAGCATCTTAATTGACCTCTGCCTTTCTAATGACTTCTGGCCTACCTGGGAAAGATAGTTATAGCCAAAATATTTTAAAAGGCTTCATGTTAGAGTGCTAAAAAACTACCAGAAATCAAAACGTACTCTAGAACTGTAGTATTTCAACAGTGTGGTTCTGTGTGTAATAGTCAACTAAAAATCCAGATATAAAGCCACGTATATATGAGATTTTGGTGCAAAGAGGACCTCAAAGAATAATGATTTGATGTACACCATCTGGAATTATATTGCCTGGTTTTGAATTCTGGCCCCCACTAATTATTAGCTGTGCCAATAGAAGAAAGTTATTTACATTTTCTAAGCTTTAGTCACCTCATCTATAAAACATGGATAATAATATATATGACATAATGTTTTTGTGAAGGTTAAATATGAAAATCTTAGTATGTCATAGAAAATTCTAAATTTGCCCTGGGTGGTGTGGCTCAATTGGTTGGAGCATTGTCCTGTAAACTAAAAGGTCATAGGTTTGATTCTTGGTCAGGGCACATGCTCAGGTTGCAGGTTCAGTTCCCATTGGGACATGTATGAGAAGCAATGGATCAATGTTTCTCTCCCTCTGTCTCCCCCGCACTTCCCCTTTCTCTCTCTAAAAATAAATCAATAAATCAATAAGCATGTCCTCAGGAAAGGCTTAAAAAAAGAAAGACTATACTAAATTTTGTGTTGCCTGTTAAATCATAAAAGTTGTACTGGCTCCACTTACACATCATTTCAAAATCTTCATATGCCTGATAATTCAGACCCATGATGTTCCTGAGTTTCACTAGTCACATTTTAAGAGTCAAGAACCGTATGTGTCTAGTGGCTACCACGTTGGACAGTGAAGATACAGACCATTTCTATCATTGCAGAAAGTGCTATTAGGCAGTGCTGTTCAACAGCTTTCTGCAAAAACCAGATGCACGCATTGCAAAATTTGACTGGCTTCATACATGTGAAATTAGTTAGCACTTATCTCTGGTCCCCGCCAGAGACATTTTCTGCTGTGGGCCATCATGTGGAGTGTAGGTGAGAATGTGTTTTGCACTCATACATGCCCAGCCTGAAATTGTAGGGCAGTTAATATTCATGGAGCCATGCTTGACCAACGAGAAGTAGTGGTCATGAGGGAAGTGCTTATCTGCTACATTCCTAGTGTATTTAGTAACTTTCCCGTAATATGTAGTAAAGTTTCTCCAAACTTTATCCAAAGATCCAGGGAAGCAGACAACACTTGCCCATGGGGTAGCTGATTTGAAAGCACATTGACGTATTGACTTACCCTCCTGCCAGGTCTCAGTTCCCCCTTGTGAATGGCTGTAATCCTGGGATCACATTTCCAAATGCACACAAGCTTTTGTCTTAGGTTCCATGTTCAGGGAACCAAGATTAAAACAGAAAGTATATGACCAAATATTAGCCAATTTCTCCATTGCTGACTAGTAGAAGAAAGGACAGAATAATTTGTAAGTGGTATTTAAATATCAAAAGACCATTTTGAAAAAAGATAAATGTACATCAAACACATACGAATTCTATATGGATTAAAAATTAAAATGCAAATAAAACCTACCAAAATTAGAAAGTAATAGAAAAATATCAGAATACTTTTTATAATCTTGACCTATGGAAAGATTTCTAAACAAATATTCAAAATAAATAAGAAAAATATAGAGAGGAATAGTTTACCTAAATTTCTGTAGTTTGTACAGGGCAGAAGATGCCACAAACAAAAACCAAAAATCTAGGAAAAGAATTGAAGACTATTATAGAAATTAGACTAATTTCCTCATTATGAAGATATCATCTAAAAACTATAAACCAATAAGAAAAGAACAAAACAAAAAATAATCAACAATAGGGAAGCACTCTAATTGGTACACTATGGGTATTTTATAAATATTTATTGGATGAATAAATAACTCCATAAGATAACAGGCAAATTATTAAAAACTCAGTTCGGTGAACTAAAAAAATCAAATGGATTATAAATATGTTATGCTAGGTTTCACCAGAAATCAGGGACAGAGCTGTGAGACAAGATACAGTTTGGTTTTTACCCATTGGATTGGCAGAAGTACGAAGGACTGCTGATACTCAGTAATGATGAAAATGTGTGTGTGGAGGGGAGGCACTGCTGTACACTGTTGGTGGGCGTAAACATGAATTTCATTCTCTATATAATAATTTTTCAACATCCATCAACATTTAAGATGTACATATCCTTTGATCCAGAAATTTTACACCGAGGAATTCATTCTAAAAAAAATGTAAAAGTAAGTATACAAAAATATATGGGCTATGATATAAGAATTTTTATTACAGTTTGGCATATCAGAAAATTTAAAATGACCTCATGCTCATCATTTGGGGAATGGTAAATTATACCACAATAAAACTCTGGGATATTAAGTAACAATTAAGAAACAAATTAGATTCAGGGGGGCCAACAGCTGGTCTCTCTTTGCAGCCACGGCACGAGAGCGGAGTACAAACTGTGGTGGCTGGAGTCACGGTGGGACAAGCATTCAGAAGGTTTCTGCCCCTCTTTGACCATGTACTGGTTGAAAGGTATGCTGCAGAAACTGTAACCAAAGGAGGCATTATGCTTCCAGAAAAATCTCAAGGAAAAGTATTGTAAGCAACCGTAGTAGCTGTTGGATTGGGCTCCAAAGGAAAGGGTGGAGAGATTCAACCAGTTAGTGTGAAAGCTGGAGATAAAGTTCTTCTTCCAGAACATGGAGGAACCAAAAGTTCTAGATGACAAGGATTATTTCTTATTCAGAGATGGTGACCTTCTCGGAAAGTATGTAGACTGAAATAAATCACTATTGTAATAGTGTCAGGTGAGGCAGCCCATTCCTTTGAAGTACTGAAATCTTTCATCATGTAAATAATTTCCATGTCTCTTTTATAATAAACTAATGATAAGCAAAAAGAAAAAAGAAAAAAATAAGGTAGATCCAAAAGAATGCCCATTGTTAAGGGTTGAAGTGTGCGCCCCCCAAAAAAATATATGTTGAAGTCTTAGCCCCTAATACTTCAAAATGTGACCTTTTTTTGTAAATAGAATCTTTATAGAGGCCATCAGTTTAAAACCAGGTCATTAGGACTGGTCTTAATCCAACATGCCTGATGTCCTTATTGAAAGAAAGAAAGAAAGAAAGAAAGAAAGAAAGAAAGAAAGAAAGAAAGAAAGAAAGAAAGAAAGAAGGAAGGAAGGAAGGAAGGAAGGAAGGAAGGAAGGAAGGAAGGAAGGAAGGAAGGAAGGGAAGGAAGGAAGGAAGGAAATGTGTATACGAGATAGGCTCAGTGGGAAGAGGATACAAAGACACCTGGGGAGAAGAGAGTCATGTAAGTGGAGCAATGTGTCTGCATAAGCCAAGGAACACCAAGGGTGGTAGGCAAACACCAGAAGCTTAAAGAAGTAAGAAGGACTCTCCCCTGGAGCCATCAGAGGGAGCGTGACACTGTGGACATCTTGATTTTGGACTCCTGTCTCCAGAACTTTGAGAGAATACATTTCTGTTGTTTAATGCTACCCAGTTTTTATGATAGATGGCCCGTGACTTACAAGGGTTTGACTTAAAATTTTTTTGACTTTACAATGGTGTAAAAGCCATATGAATATAGCAGAAACCATACCTGGAAGTTTGAATTTTCATTTTTTTCTTGGCTAGTGATATGTGATACAGTACTTTCTTATGATCTTGGGCAGTGACAAAGATGATTTTTTCCACCTGTAGGCTAATGTAAGTGTTCTGAGCACACTTAAAGTAGGGTAAGCTAAGCTACAGTGTTCAGTAAGTTAGGTGTATTAAATGTATTTTTGACTTATAATATTTTCAACTTACGATGGGTTTATTGGGACATAACCCCATCGTAAGTTGAAAAGCATCTTATTTTGTTGCGGCAACCCCAGGAAACAAATGCACCCATGATCTATTGTGGAGCAAAATATGGAGTTGTAGACCAGTAAGTACAAAGTTAACTTATTTTATTTAAAACAAATGTTGCTGGATTTATTCTCATGTACTTACGTGTACATAAAAAGCTTCTGGAAATATATCCACATGGCTATTTAACAAGACTCCCCTGAGAAGGCAACCTGTTGGGTTGGGCTATTATGGAAATGATTTGCTTTTTTCCTCATAAATTATTTTTTTCACTTTTCCTTTATTGAACATGTATTACATTTGTAAATATCTTTCCCTTCCAAAAAAACCAAGTTCCTTGAAAAATCATGGGGCATTTTCTGGAGGTGGAGAAAGAAAACAAGAGCCACGGGCGGAGGAGGGGAAACCTGACACGGGGGTCAAATGCGGGGCTCCAATGCCTACCCACCTGTGTCTCTGAACCTTTTCAGAGAAAGAGCTAGTTCCTAGTGAATAACGTGTGCCATTGACAGAACGCTGAATGCCTTGAAGCTGCAAAAAAGAAGAAATCAAATCTCAGCCCAAGGGACAGGACACCCTCTTCTTTTCCATGGGAGGTGGGAGCCTCGTTTCTTAGAAGCCTCTGGCTGGCAGGTTTCGTCCTCCCAGCCACTCTCCACTGAGCACAGCTGTAAGAATGCAGCTCAAATGTCAGTGTGAGCACTGTGTTAAAGTGTGTTCCCAGGCTTACTTCTGAATATCTTGTATCACCAGCAGCGCTCAGTACTATGGATGGGGCCATAAAATCACATGATATCCCATCTCCTCCCATAACTTTCTTTTCCTCTGAGGGGCCTCTTGGGGGACAAGGCAGTGGGGACCTGGCAGGGGGAGGAGAGGAGCATAAGGTAAGAATGGATACCGGAGTTTCTGATGGCAGATGGAAGGGGAGCTCAGTCAGTGGGACCAGAGGAGCAAATCTGTAAAATCAATGAAGGCTTTGTGGATATCTAGGCAACTCTGTTTTGGCCCCATCTTCTCTTCCTGCTCCCAGTTTCCTCATCCCTGGCTCTGCAGCACTTAGTACCTTTCTATTTTCTTCTCTCTTCCTCTCAAACCAAGACAGAGTTTTATCTCACCAAGACAGTGAGATAATCACTGATAATCACTAGCTAAGTAACCTTTCCCTCTGCAGGAGCAAAGACTGGAATTAAACTTCAGATGATGAAGGGATAAATCCCTCAGGTGGTAAAAGAGGATTTTCAAAGCTATAAGACTATAAGAATCTCCCCAGTAGCACCTGACAAAATATACCTAGCCATAGCCCACCCTTGATGATCACAGAAAAAAACCCCAAAACACAGGTTATGTATACACAAAATCCTTTCCATAGCCTGCTGAGGTGAGTTATATTTGGTTACTCATTTTACACATGGGGAGACAGAGTCAAAGAGTTTAAGGAACTGGTCAAGGTGTGACAGAATTGGAGTTTGAACTCAGATAGTCCAGCTGCTTAGCAATCGCTTCTATTGATCTCAGTGCTGTGGGCGTGTGTGTCTACAGCACCAACCCCCTAAAATCATGAGTGGATCTCACCAGTGTGTTTTCAGAGCCAAGATATAAGATGTGAATCAGAGACATTTGGAATAGACAGAATCAAGCAATTCCCTAACCATCTGGCAGGAGGACCTATGGCCAAGTTCTCATTAGACTATTGAATATGCCTTCAATTTTGAACCAGTATGCCACAAGAATTATTAAAACATGTAATACCTGACCACTTAGTCAGGGGCACTGAACTCTTTTCCCTTAGATTGTCAAACAAAAACTATGACAACAACAGCACAACAATAGCCTTCTGGTGTGTGAATGCCCTGAATGTGTAGGTCATATAATAGAGTTGCATCTTTTTGGTTATGTTGCATAATAAGTTTGTGTGTTTGGTTAATTCTTGGTACCAGAAATTCTTATATACAAGTACAGGCACCTGGTTTTTAAAAAAGTGACCCTAGAGCAAAAAAGATAGATAATTACCACCATTATTATCTTTTGTAAATAAATTAAATTTATAATATTTATTTCAGGCCTGAAAAAAATATTCTTTGGTGTGCCGCAGAATTTTAGTAATTAGTTTATGTGTGCTATGAGATGGAAAAGGTTGAAAATCACTGGAATATGCCAGTGTAACATTGTAGAGACATGGCTTGCTTGAGGGTAAGTGGAATCCCAACAGCAGGTGGAATCGAATTAGGTCTCTGGGGATGAGGAGACATCTCTCTCTGTCTCATTTGGCCCAGTTCCATTCAAAATGTGATATCCAGGAAAATGTTACTTTGCCCTTTAGAGAATCAGTATACCCACACACCTCACCTCACTCCCACTCAGATTTGCATTTCATGGCTGGACAGGACAAAGCTTGTGACCTTCATCCCAGGACCTATTGCCCTTGATGATTTCAGCCCATGATCTCCTGTTATCATAGTGTTCCAGTACATTTATTGCCTCCTAAATGCTGGTAGGTAGAAAACCCCTTCTGTGTAGTTTTTGCAAGTTAAATATTTTTACAATTTCCAACCCTGTGGCAAGGGGATCAAACAGCACAGTTGCAAAGGAAAGCTGAACAAGGAGATTTGACTCTGAAAGGTGTTTGCCTGTATTAAAATATTCCATTGTCCTCTGTCCTCTCCATAAGAGACTTTGACTCTCCAGACAGCCTGAATGAGGTTTATGGATGAGACTGATATTTAAGACGCTGGCAAAGCATGACCTACAGCTTCCCGATAAGCAGCAAGGACGACCTGCAGTGCACTGGACTTGAGACTTTAATTCCCACCAATTGCTTCTCTCTAAGCCCATTATGCATGAGAAATGCAGGTGGCTCAGTCCTGGTAATCTAGGGGTGCCTCTGAATCATAGACTCATACAAGGTTGCAGCAGGAGATCATCTAGTGAGTCCAACCCCCCATCTCACAGATGAGGACCTTTCTTCAGGTGTGTGAGCCTTGAAGACCTGGCTGCTCTGCTCTCACCTGCTCTTTCCAGTAAACAGAGAGCAGTAAGACTGGGGGGTTTTCATGCTGCTAATGTTGCTAAAATGTGGGCTACGTGGAAGAGGAGAGTGTCAGCAGCCAAGGGCAGACGTGGCAGTTGTGGGTTTCAATAATGCTCAGTGTGGAGTGATTGTTTGTTACTATTTAAGTGGAGGGGAGAACACTGCCTGTGGGTGAGAACACTGCCTCGTATCCTTGAGAAATTTTTTTAAAATGGCAGGGAAAGAGAATCTTTTTGTTTGCTGTACTTACCCCATTCTTTTTTTTGGAAGAAGAATCCTGAAGTTCTCCACATTCCCACCAACCCAATGAGAAGATTAGTCTCTCTAGTTTTCATACTTCCCCCAACTAGCTGGGAGCTTGATATTTATAGGTAATAGTTACTGAGCACTTACTATGTGCTGGGACCCAGCCTAGGGACTTTACATGTATTACTTTATTAAATGCTTGCAAAACTTCCACAAGGTACATATGAATAGCAGCTCTCTTTTATAGATGAGAAAACAGAAGGAAGGAGAGATAAGTCACTTACCTTAGGTTACACAGCAATGTCACAGAAGTCCTAAAGAGGGAGAAATACTTCACCAAGAAGAGCTTCCAGCAAGGGCTAACTTTCTCTAGGGAGTATATGCTGATGGTTAGTGAGGTAAGTTTGACTGGGGGTCTCGCTGAAGCAGAATACCCCTGTTGTATACATATGTACTCCAAATGAGGGACACTGCGTTGAAGAAGCAGCATGGGCTTTAAGAGTCAGATTTAAGTCACTTAGAATTCTAATTCTTGCTAGCTGGATGGCCTCAGGTAAGATACCTACTGTCTCAAAACTTCTATTTTCATATCTGTGATGTAACTTAACATTGGTAATGATGATTTTGGGGATTATGAAAACATATGCCTTGCAAAGTTATTGCTAGGGTTAAAGATATTACACAGGGTCTGATGCTGCTGGGTGCTTAATCAATGGTAATCCTCTTTAGGAGGCCACCCCCTTTTCTCTTGCTCTTGTTTCCAAGTAGATGTGTTTCCACTGGGACAACCCCTCTATCTTTTCTCTTCCTTAATCTTAGTAACTGAGGCTCCTAAAAAGTTATGTAACTTTTCAAGGTCATCCAGCTAGTAAGCGGGGAGCCAGGATTTCAACCCAGCCAGTCTGGCTTCACAGCCCGCACACTTTGATGCTTCACCATGCTAACTTCTCATGAGACAAAATATACATGATATCAAATGTCTTTTCTCTCCTTGGCAGCAAGAAGGCTGAAACCACCAGCTCTTTGGAAAAAGGCAGCATGATTCAGAGTTGATGACTCAAACCGCTCTTTCTTTGATCTTGTTTTATGTCCCTATACTCTTGTTAACTCTAGAAGTGGGAGGCTTGAGGGACAGTGTCTACTCATCCTCAGTTTTACCAGAAGTCTTCATTTATACCTACTTTGCTTGTGTGACTATTAGTAGCTCCCCCTTTCACTTAAAACAGTTTGGAGATAAATTATATGGGTGTTCTATGCATAAGATGTAGGACATTGTTAGGCAATGGAGAGGCACAGGTCATCAGGTCATAGGCAAGGTCATGGCCTTCTTCAAGGCACATTCTCTTTCTGAGGGATGAGCTAGTTGGTGCCGCAAGAAACTAAAACCATATGCCTTTTTGGTATATAGGTGTTGTAGTCTCTGACTTGGCTGTACTAGCTTTGTTCTGGCTCTTGAATGAGTCTCACTAATACATTTCAAGGGCCATCAGATCCCTAAATGACAGCCTAACATCAGGCAAGCACCTCATGCCTCCTCAGCATGGTCAACAGAATCCCCACAGGCAACCTGTTGCAAGTAACAGCGATAGAAAACCTGAAGAAAGGAATGACCTTTGTTGCTTGGGTCCTGGAATTAAATTCACTGGCATAATTGTCAGATGTAATTTCCCCGCACCTTTTTCTGCTAAGTGCTCTTTAAGAGCAAAGCACTTAGTAAATCTAAGGAGGTAGCAGCGCAAAAGTGCTTACAAATAAGAATTATGGAAACTCAGAAGCCAAATGCTCACAACAGCAATTTTTTTTTTTATTTAATCAGAAACAGAGTCAGAACCATACAGGAGGGGTGAAGTCTCTCAGGCAAATGATAACATAAGCTGTTCATATATTTTAAGATCCAATCTATCATTTAAAAATTATTTTATTACAGGGCCGTTTCATTAAAAAAGTCTATGCTCCAATATTTCACACTGGGTACCCCAAGGGAAGCAACGTGAAGGGTAATAATAGAACTGATGGGAATTAACTTTATGGCGTTAACCCACCAGGCTGAAAGAGCAACAGGCATAAATTGGTAGACAGGGAATTCAACCACCAACTGGCCCATGCCAATTTTGCTTGGTAGCTGTTTCTACTGGTTTTCATTTCAGGGAAAGGAGTTAGTCACACAGAAGATGGCATCTGACCTCAGCCATAATGATGGCGGAAAGAAACAAAGCCCAGGCTTTCTGGAACCTTAGGCAATCCCACAGGAAGACTTTGAGTTTCCTAGAAACAGAGCCTGGAGGAGCCAGTCATCTATCAAAGTGATTGTGCTTTGCGGGCTCCACATCAGTCACCTCCTGGGGGCAGAACATCAAGCACTGTTGGGCACACATTTTTTTTCATGTCTCACCATCACAGCTGGAATTTGAAACATTGGGTTTGTGAAAGGATATGTTTAGGAAAACAGCAGATCAGGCACTTTGAAAACCATAGATCACATATATAAACATGCCTAGTACAGTGCACAGAAAACAATGGACACAAAAAATGTGAGCCCCGGTTTCTTCTCCCCTTCCCACTGTGTCTCTAGACGAGGGAGATAATGGAAGGGGCCCAGAGACAAGACTTTTGGGGCTCTCTGGAGTTCAATCCACCTCTCCAACTCTATCCAATTTACAATTAATTCACCCAACTTGGGAAGTTCAATTCTTCTCATAATGAAATTTTGTCAAACTCATTTCTCTGTTTTCAGCAGCATCCACATATGTCTCTCATGTTCCTAAGGTCATGGCCGTCAGCACACTGTAGATGATTTAAATTGGAATTGACCTGAGAGACTTCTATTTGACTTTTAGATGACAAAAGCTTCCTTCCTAAAAAAAGTAGTTTCTGCCCTGGATAATTCTTTTGCTGGTAAACCCAACAGGCAGCTAGGAGGAAGGAATGAGTCACAGAGAACAGAGAACGGACTATGCCCTCACTACCCAACAGGATTCCTTTGTCATAAATAGGAGCTTCCTAAATTGCAAACTTTAAATCCAAGAAATCTCCCCCCCGCCCCCCGCTGGTCGGAGATTCCTTTCCTACTTTCATCCCAAAGTCTCAGCTAGCGTTAAGTGTGTTCATCAGCCTAATGCACAAGAAGACTCCTGATACACAGTTTATAGGTTGTACAGTTGTCGACTGTCTACTCAACCCACAGAGATGGACAGACTGCTTCTAGAGATAAGTGTGCTGCTGACCCCAGCTACCAGTGAGCTGTCCCTTCCCTGCCTCCATCCCCCCAGGGAAAAATGCATTAAAAATTCAGTGTGTGACAGAATCCAATTGGGAAAGAATGCTATTTGCCTACCATCCCTTCTCTCTGCATCATCAAAATTGGTTAGTTTGATAATGCTTCATATCCTTTATACAGTGTCAGGTAAGATACATTGCAAATGTATGTGGCTTAACAAATACATGGTAAATAAGCATATTTTCCTGTCCTTTCTATCGATAAAAGATTCTGTGGAAAGTTGAAGGTGGAAAGAAAGCAGCTTTGTAAAAATGATAGATATGTTATAAAACTCCATAGCTTATACATCTAACTTGCTGAGTTTTAATGGTGCTGTCATCACTGGACTGTTAGCTTAACTTATGAAAATCACGAAAATGCCTTTTTGCTGCTTCATAAATCCTGATAAACAATAGTCCGACAACAGAAAACAAGCTCTGATTTTGGAATGATTGCTTTTCGTGTATCGCCAGTAATGAAGTATGAAGGAAATTGAAGACTTATTGCTTACAGATATTAGCACAGACCCAGATGGCTCAGTTTTTTTTTAACCATAATAGATAATTCTTGAATTATGTGCCTAACAAAGACAAATTCTAAAACTAACGGAAGGCATTTATTATATTAACAAGTGTGTTTTCTATTCCTTCAAAACAGACTGTAATTTAATCTCAGCTTCAGAGACAGATTGGAAATGTTAAATGTCTGCTTTTCAGAAGTGATTTCTGTAGGGAGAAAAGTTTTCACCATCAGTTCGAGCTGTGTAACTGGAAGAAAGGATGTTTATCTTAACAGCACAGAAAGGAAGAAGTTGTGGAATTATTTTCCATTTTCTTTTTCATTTTTAAAATATAGAGCAGAATATATATATATCCTAGTTCTTCCCCAGGGCAACTTCTGCCTTGCTGAACATAACATATTCCATTGTGAGAAAAAAATAATTATCTGATAGTCTGATAGTGATGGGGACCTTTCTTAGTGTTCTGTGCATATAAATGAAAACCCAGGACCTGCCCAGTAGTGTTCACAGTCTTGTTTGTTACTCCTGGGACTCAGGTGGCTGTGCCTAGGGTTAGAACAGAAGGTTTAATATTTTTTTGGAATACCCTAATTAATAATTATATTATTTTGTAGTGTTTGTGTGTTTAACGTGTGGCCCAAGACAACTCTTCTTCTTCCAGTGTGAACCAGAGGTGCCAAGAGGTTGGACACCCCTACAAGGATGGGAGAAGCTGTGAAGAGTTTGGAAACTATGCCACATGAGAAATGATGGAAGGATCCAAGGTTGTTTGATTTGGAGAAGAGAGATAATCTCAGGTGGGGAAATGTGGGAGAAGAAGGTCATGGTAGGAGTTTGCCCCACATGGAGGGAGCATGTGGCTTCAGAAGGCACATCAGAATTAAGTTCTACATTTCACCAGAGAAAACAAGTAATGTTCCAAGTCACTTTCCAGAGGAGAGGGCATCCAGGGTGCTGCATTCCATTATTAAAGGTTCAGAGACTTGAGTCTGAGTATGGAACAGGGAGGATGGGGTCAATGGAGATGTGAAAGACGGTATCTGGGGGTGAATCTGGGAGTGAAAGTGGGGCAGTCAGGAGTGGGCAGAAGATGGAAATCTGACACGAGGCAGTGAGATGAAATCAGGAGGCAGCAGGACTAAGCCAGTGACTTCAGAAAGGAATCAAGAGATCCCAAGTAAGAAGATTCCCATTCATGTTGAACACAACTTGGGGTCTTATCACAGAACATCTATAACCTCACCTATGGGTTGGAAGGGAGCAGTTAGGGTATTGAGCCAATCAGGATGAGGAAGAACTCGGTAATAGTTAGAACTGCCCAAGGAGATCATTAATGGCCTTGTGAAGAAATTATGTCTCCATATCTGCTCCCGTTCATATGGAGGCCACTTGCCTCTCTGTGTGGGGGATGCCAGGCTTGGATGGAGACACTTGTCTGAAGTACTGCCAATTCCAAGTTGGTACAAAAACATCTTCCTTGCCACCAAAATTTAGTCATTCGGCATCTCTTTATTGAGCATCTATTACGTTCTAGGCAAAGTGCTAGGTCTTGGAGACACGGGGGTTTACACACAGACATAAACACTGCTCCCACGGGCTGTCCTACCTGTGACGCAGAGAGAGAAAACGATGGTTACAGGTGTGCTGGTTGTTATGAAGAAGTGCATGTGCTATGGAATGTGTCTTAGGAATATTATCTGATACAGTGAGGATGGGCTGCATGGAGGAGTTGATTTTAAGACTGACCTAAAATGTGAGCAGGAGTTGGTTTGGTAAAGGAAGGAGGAAAGATTGGGGGTGGGGGCAGGAGGAGAAAGGAGAACAGCATGTATGAAAACACTGAATGAAGAAATAGCAAATTCCATCCCTGGAATTACTCCATAGCTTTGATGTCTGGACAAAGTAAATTATGATATTCAGGAAAAACCTTATGAACTTATCTGCACAGTTTAATTAGCTATGTTAAATTGAATGTTGAGGTATGGGAGGGTAGAAAAGAAATGCATACATTTTGGTGTGGATTAGAGTGATCTGGAAAAGATTAAAGAAACCCCAAAATATTATATTTTGAAGACAGAGTTTGGTTGAATAAAGCAGCGGAGTTTTGGGAGGTGCCTAGAGAAGAATAGCTTCAGCTAGGACATGGTAGGAGATGTGATAGAGTGATGAGGAGGCCTTCTCTCTGCCCTCAGCCAAGAAGATGCCCAGACTAGATTTCCTCCCTCAAAGTTTCCTGCAGAACATAATTCTGTCTTGGGTGCCTTTTAGGCATGAAGACCTCCAGTTTTGCCAACCTGCCTTCGTGCTCAACAAGATTCTACAGTACAAATGAATTGGGGATTTTAGGAGAATAAAAACATGCATTTTGAGGTTTTCCAGTACTTCACAATTTGCACTGTTTTCCACATGCATTTGAAGAGGCTTTGATTCTCTTTGTTCTATAGAGAGGACCTGAGATTCAGAAATGGGAAATGACTTACCCAAGATCATGGCTACATTCTGTGACAGAGCCATTACATTCTTGGTCTAAGGATTTTTACTTTGACATACGAGGGGAGACCCTGCAAAAGAAAAACAAAACCCGGGGTTATCTTCTGGAGGGTGGGCCACTTGTAGTTCAGGCTTCCCCGACTAGGTGAACATTCTAAGAACCCATCCGTATCAGTGTACCGGCTGTTGTTGTTGTGAGAAGCTGTGTTCACTTTCAGTGATTTTGTTTAAGGCTCTTTCAGTGTAGCTGCCCATTTCATGATGGGTGGTTTACGAGTGCACCCACCCGCGCTGTGCTGAGTGTTCAACAGTTTTGACTCAAAACAGCGTGACCCCCATACTCCACCCTCCCTATTCACTCAATCTCACCCAGAGTGGCTTTTTTTGTTTGTTTGTTTCCCTGGATAAAAAAGTCCTCAAGTGGAAACGTTTTGCTGTTGTGGAAGAAATGGCACAAAAAACAACAGAAGCACTAAAGGCATCAAAACTGATGAGTTCAAAAACAGTGGGAAAAATACCTTGCTAGCTGTATTGTATCAAATGGAGAGTACTTTGAAGGTGACTGAAGTTTAAAGATGTAAGAATAAATACATATTTTTTGTAAATAAATTTTGGGTTTTTTGTGCCCATCCTCCCCCCACCCTACAGTTCCCATTGATGGTGCATTAGAAACAATGGGGTCTTTCCAAAAAAGACTTCCTGAAGTGGAAATAGGTAAAGAAAGAAATGGGAGGCAGTTTCTCTTCAGCATAGCTGTATGACCTTGGAGAGGGTAACAAGGATTTTTCTGAGTGACGGAAAAGCAAGGAGCCACCCATAATAACACTTCAGAGTGGTTGATAAGCATGTGTTCTTCTATTCTGGGTATTTTTTTTTCTTCTCTTTTTCTTCATTGCATTGCTTGGAGTTGAAACTGGCTGAATCAGCACTGAATCAGTTAGCAGGAAATGATGAAAACTGTCATTTTCCTCTGTCTGCACAGTAACCCACAGCAGAGAGAGCTGAAGACAATGGAGGGGCTGCCTAACAATGCCTCCGGCCTCAGATTGGATCTTGGGTGGGAAGAGCCCACGGTCTAATCAGCAATCATCCCCTGGGGTGGGTTGGGAATTGTTAATGTGAAATTGTTCCTGCAGCAAGGACACCTCGTCGACAACCACACAGAAACAGCCCTGGAGATCTGAGGAGGCAGCAAGACCATCTGCAGATCCAACGGGAAGTTTTGCACCAGGAAACAGACACCCTGATGATGAAATGACCTGGGACCCTTCTTGTGCTCACAGTAGCCAACCAAGAGCGCTTCCTTGTTGGCCGGGGCTTCTCTTAGTTCCAACAAGTAACAATGTAACTTTGCTAAAATGCCTTCCCATACCCCATTCAGGGGGCAGATGCAAGGTGCTTTCATCATTCACTCATTTGAAAATGCACTCAGCATTTGTCACAAAACAACGAGGCTCTGTAATATTTAACAAGCCACTTTTCTCTTTGAGACTCAGTTTCCTCTTTCGTAAAACAGAGATGTTAGTACCTACAGCTATAGCATTATTGGGCTGAATAATGACATAATGAACATGATGGCACTTTGGGAATTATGCATCATCAAATTATTCACACGCCAGAGTCTCTGGGGCACTTTAGAGCCCTTATTCTAGCATTCATCAGAAGCAAGCAAACACACAACTCTCTCCTGCTCCTCCTCGTCCCCAGCTTAATGGTTTTAATGCAACTCTGGTCATAACCACTGACCTATGTGCTCCAATTTGGCAGAGAGATGTATGGGAATGAGACAGTCCCTTCAAATCCTGAATAGCTTCTGCTTTCTTTTGAGCTAAGAGACTCTATAGCTATGACTGGGTATCATTTGGTATCCAAAAGAAAAGTGAGCAACATTGTTAACATCCACAAGTTTCTGAGTGTCCAGAGTTTTGGCAACATTCATATGACCCCTTAGAAACAATGTCCCAGAAGTGAAGGAGGAGAGAGCAATGAAAATTGTGTTTGATTTTTTTTTCATTGAGTCAAAGTAGCTCCTAAGAGAAATTGATGTGCTGTTAGAGAACATGGAAGGCCAGTGGACATTCTGGGTGCTCAGTGGACAATTATGCAGTTGAAAGCTTTTTTTTATAGTAAAGATATATTCACTTATGATTATCACTCCAGGGGAGTTCCACCCATCCAATTTTTCTGTCTCATTCATAATATAACCAATATTTACTCAATTTCTACTCCTTAATAGTGTTTTTAAAAAATAATTTTAGTTTCTGTGTAAGAAATGAACTTTGAAGAACAGGAATAGAAGCAAGGGCCAGCTGGGATGCATTGTTACTGAACTCTGATGATGACCTGACTGAGGGTGGTGGCAGTGGAAATGGAATGGAGACATCTATTTTTCACTAACAAACAGATGAGCATGATTTCCCATAGAGATATGTGTGTGGTGGGGGGGGGGGAGAGAGAGAGAGAGAGAGAGAGAGAGAGAGAGAGAGAGAGCAGGCAAACCGAAGTGCCTAGGTTTTGGCTTGGGTAAATAGAGGTATCATTTACTCTGATGGGGAGACCAGGGAGAAACCAGTTTTCATGGCCAAAGTAGAATCAAGAGCTCTATTCTGGACTTGTTGTATTGGAGATTCCTGTAAGCCATTCAAGTGGAGATACCAAGTATGGAGTTGAGTGTATAAGTTTGAGCTCTGTTGAGGGAGAAGTCCTGGCTCGTCAGCATTTACATATCTACATCTAGGGAAGTGGATTGGATTACTTAGGGAATGAGTGTTGGTACAGAAGGAGACCCAAGGCTGTCATTCCAACAGTTAGAAGATGGGCAGAGAAAGGGAAATCAGAAAAAGAGTGGAGAAGAAATGGTTAGTGTGGTAGAAAGAAAACCAAAGCAGTGTGGTGTCATGGAAAGGGGGTTACTCTAAATAATTGTTAAGGTTCCTTTTAGTGCAAACACTCTGTGATTCTTGTTTCTCTTTGCATTACATTTTCTTTTCTTGATTGCACAGGCCGATAAGTCCAGGAACTTGGACTTCTGCCTGCCTCCAGAAAAGGGCCCCAGGCGGTACACAGTAACAAATTATCTGCTTACCACAGTTGACACTACCACCATTCTACTTTATTATTTCTTGCTGTTATTTTCTCGGAATTTGGGGGAGCCAGCTGCAACCTTTTATCTAGATGCTCATGCTCTATCACCACTCCACCAATTCCTCTACTTCCCTCCCACCTTTCTGCAGTGGCGTCCCCACCATCTCTACCCATTGAGTCTTTATTCACTTCATCTGGTTCATCTGCTGATAGTTCTCAAGGCTCAGTTGTTTCTCTATTGCTATTTGCAATTTATCTGATTTCCAACCTGACATTATATCTTGCTGTGATATACAATTGTCTGGCGGTTGTTTATCCAGTGTAACTATATTATTCTGCCTCAACTTTTCCCTTCCTCTCTTCTAAGTTGGGGGCTGTGTTTATAACATCACAAAATCTGACATCTGCAAATCATCCCCATAACCTCAGAGATAAGACAGATTTATTTACCATCCATGTTACCCTCACTTGGGGAGAATTTGGTTTAAATTACTTTGCCCTTGGATGATGCCTCACTTTAATTTTAAATCTGTTCTCTCTCTCTGTTTCCCCCTCTCCCACTCTCTTTCCTCCTGCCCCCTCCCATCTTCCTTGGACTGAGGCTTTTCATCCCACCCCACTGCTTACTTCATGATAGGAAGACCATTTATGCTGATGGTGGGCATAGTGTGAATATTTTATTTTTGTGATTTGTTCAGCAAGGTCTATTTAGAAGGAAGACAGAATGCCAGCTAAAGTCCCTATGTGCAAAGAACACAGTGTTCAGCCTTTTACTCCCAAGCAAATTATTTGCTTAAGTAAGGGTTTCTTCTTTGATTACAGCTCTTATTATTGAGATCATGTCTGAATTTCCCAGGTGTGTGGTGAATCTCACAATCTTGCATTGTACCCCACAGAACTAGTCTCAGAAAATATATTTGCATGTGCTCCCAGAGACAGTCCTTGCCTAGACAAGTGGCCCTGGGAATATAGGGCTAAACAGAAACACAGTATCTGAGCACACTAATGATTTTTCCTGGCTGAGGTCGTTGGCTGGCTGTTAACTGTAATAGATACATCTATTAGGTGTCATGCTGTTTGTTTTAGGAGATTGCCTCTCCTGATTTGCAAGATTCTAGAGGAGAATGAAGTGAATAGGTGAAAATGAAATTAATTATATTTGATTCATTCATCTAAGAAACACACATTGAGTACCTACGGTGTGCCAAGCGCAGTGCTAGGCATGAGAATTCAAAGATAATCAGGAAAGTACAGTCAATCTTTAAGGAACTCTGTGTAGAGGCAGAGAGAGAGACATGTAGACAAGCAATTACAACCCTATGATAAGCTCTCTGACAGAAGTCTCTACAAAATGCTCTGGGAGCCCCAGAGATGGAGTTACAAATTGCTGAGGGGTGCTGGGGACAGTGTGGCAGAGAACAAGCTTTCTGAATGACTGGGAGTGTGTCAGACAGGGAAGGTGGTGCACTGCACTCCAGGCACAGACAGCTCTCAAGTGTGGAGGAGTGCCCAGTGCTGTTGGGCAATCAGCAGAGGTGTGCGTGGGGCTCAGGGGCATAGACAGGCTTCCTGGAAAGGTGGATGGGAGCTGATGGTATCAGAGCTCCTTCAGGTTCCAGGTGCCTTCTAGTAAGACAAGGGCAGGGGAGATCATGGACCCTCCAAAGGGGCAGCAGCAAAACATAGCTCACCCACATAACTGAGCCACTCCTGACACAGCCTTCTGATTTTTTTCCTCTGAGAAAATTTTGGGGCTGATTGTCAGCTCAGATTTCCTTTCCTGGCTTTGCCATTCCCACTCGACAGCCACAGATTTGGGAATTTAATGATGGGTTTGGTCACTGACTTTGCTCCACAGCATCCCTGTTTGGCTTAGGTGACTCCTACCTGTTTTAATTAACTAACTTCTGCTGATCTACTCAGGTCCTCTCTTGTATTCTCTTCTAGTCATTTGCCCCAACTAAGCATTGACCAGCTATAGCAGTGTTGGGTACCCTTCCAGAGAAATCAGATAGGACAAGAAAAGTCCTCTCTTAAAAGGGCCTGTTGATATTTACACATGAAAAAAAAATGGGATGTGGCTTATTTAACTTCCTCAAAGGTCATCTTATTCTAGGATGAGGAGAGGTGGGAGGAGGTGAGGTGATAACAGGAACTACACCTGAAAGGCAAGTTGCAGGAATTACTACTGCTGACAAACAGCCTGGGACAGGGGCCTATTCTCGACTATGGGAGCTTTTAAAAATTACTAGATATGAATGGTATTGGGAAATTAAGTGGAATTATTGTGAGTAGCATGAAAGAGAAGCACAAGGTAGGGAAATAATAGGTGGCGAATTTTGATGTTTAGTTTTTTTCCTCGGTCATCCCTGCTCCTCCTTCCCACCCCGTGTCATATCAAATCTGTCAAGAGCAGGTATGCTCAGTGTGGGAGGGGGGTAGGGAGACTGGCACTCTCGCCATCTCTGGAACCCAAAGAATGTGAAAAATTGTAAACCAGCAAGCAGTTTGCTCACAGAGACAGACTCCGACTGTAGGGTGAAGTTGCAATAGCAGAGGACAGAGGCTGGACTTGAGGCAATGGCGTTAGAAGGCCCTCCAATGACAGGGAGAGGTAGATGTCTCTCCATGGAAACTGCTTGAAGAGGACAGAAAACCATCTGTCAGGAGCAGAGTAAATATAATCCTGCTTATACCTAGGGGATAGGGTTAGTTTTTTTTTCTTTTAAGCAATTTCAACTAAAAGTTTTATGTGAAAAAACATTAGTATTTATTTTCACATAGTTATAACCATAGAGTGCTTATCATTTTTTTTTTTTTTTTTTTACTTAACATTATGGCATTAGCATTTCCTGCAGTTCTACTTGGTCTTCACAGTTTTTTAATGCCTGCGTAATATCCTAATATATTGTTGACTTATTAATTAACAATATATCTGGGACTTACTCTGCGTGTCCCTTTTGGACTAATAGTTTAGTATTTTGTGGTCTTCTTTAATCCTTCCATTCTATCCAAATTAGTCAACTTTTTCTTTCTTAAATATTCTTACACTGTGCCTTACAACTGCCAGTGGAATGCCCACTAAATTTCATTTCTGCTGACCTGTGCAGAGGAAACATGAGCCAGAAATCAAATTTTCAGTTTTTGCCACTTATTACTTTGGGGTCCTGTGATTTGAACAAGTTAATTACCTAGTTTTGTGAGTTCTGATTTCTTCTTCCGGAAATGGTATAACAAATATATGTTATATACATCTTGAATGGTTGGGTAAGGAGTGAACATATTTGTAAAGTGCTTGCTACAGAGTAGATGCTGGGTACTCTGATTACTCAGGTCCCTGTGGAAAAATCTTTCTTTGAACTTACTGCCTGCTCCATACAGTGCTTACCACATTCTGCATTGTACTCTAAGTTACCTTATGTGAGTAAGTTCAGTTCCATTCAAGTGAAAGAACAAAGAAGGCAGGAATCTTATTTACTCCTGAGTTTCCAATTGTGCAGAGGGCTTCATAGAATCCATGCTTACTGTCTGATTATATAGGACATCCTTGCTGAGCATCTGACATCAAGGCCCATGCTGCTGTCCTGCTATACGATGAATGTGGATGGGGGAGGCAGGGCTCTCAGGCAGCGCCTTTCTCAGTTCCTGAACCCTGGCCCCTTGGCCAAAGGCTAACAAGTTCCACAATTTTGGCAGCCCACCATTGCTCCTGTAGGAAAGGCAGTTCATGGAGGAGGCAACTGGCAGTTCTAGGATACAACTACCGGTTATCAGCAGCAGCGTGGACACCCAGCATGAGTATTCAAAGTGCATTTCATGCTGTGAGAATTTTAGAGGCCGGGTGCACCAAAGATGCACAGATTGATGAGAAAAGGAGAAGAGAGGGGAAGAGGAAATGCACCCAACAAACACACTCGATTGTTCTACTTCGCACAAAACTTTTGCCTTTTACAAGTACACAGATAAATCCCAGAACAGGGAGTGCCAAGAGAGGGAAGCCGGCATGTGGAAGGCTTGCAGTGTCATCTAATTGGTCTCAAACCTAAGTCATAAGAAGACCTGTAATCATGCTGCTCAGAATTAATGCAGAAGACCATTGGGTGTGTGGTGGTGGAGAGGAGGGGCAACAACAGGGGGAGAGTTCATTTTTTTAAGTGAATTTATACTATTATAAGGCCTGTCGCGGGTGAGTAATAAAAATGGCGATGCTAAGTTAAGCCTTGTGTTATCCTGTTTGCTCAGATGCTGCTTATGCCAGCTGTAGCTAGCAGAAAGCACTTTTCAATTTATTTTTATGACTCTTCTCTAAAAGCATTCCATTAAAGGAATATTACCCTGGATGAAGTTTTGAGGCACCAATGCCAGTTTATTTGCTTGTTGTGCAGGAAAGGAATAAACCATTATCTGTATTACCCATTATTTCCGTTTTGTCTTTCTCACACTCCAGTTAAGGGTCAAATGTGAACTCTGCTTTCTACTCTTCTGTTGAATGCCCCTCCCCCATCACGTTTGGCCAAATCTCCACCACATTTCGGTCCAGTCTGATTATTAAAACCGCTGAGTCTCAAGTTTGCAGCATGCTCAGTTAATTTCCACCATCCCATCAATGGGAACACTCTTCAGCAGCCTTGCTTCATATTTGGAGGGATAAGGTAAGTGAGGCAGGGAGATAGCTTCTAAGGTAGAGTCTGTTCTATCTCTCCCGGCTTCCCAAACTTGATTATTTAGTTCCTTTGATAACATATCCCACAGAGGCTGTGATGTACAAATATGGGGACTGTCCTGTCTCACAAATAAAATGGATCTAGAGGGGAAGCAGCTGGTGGTTGAGAGTACAGGTTTTGGAGTCCTACTGCCCAGTTTTGAAACCTGGCCCTGCCATGTGGTATCTGTTCTCTTAGGCATGTTACTTAACCTCTGAGCCTCTTGAAGTTCCCTAAGTCATAAAGTGGAGATATAATAGTTCTCACCTAATAGGGTTTTTTGAGGGTTAAATAAAATAATAGATGTAACAAGCTTACAACAGTGCATGTCCCATAGTAAATACCATATATATAATTATTAGTCATTTTATTAGTAATATTATTGCTGAGATCTGAATAACTCTGACGGGAGACTGGATTCCTGGCTCTGACTTCACTACTAACATGCCATATCACCTTACACTCATCACAACCTCTCTGGGATAATAATTCAAGCCATCTTCTCATTCATGGAGGGATATAAAGACTAGGGAAAAGCAAAAGTCATGATATGTAATTGGATTTATGACTATTTATGATGTTTTATTAAGCCAGATAAATAAGATGTTAACTCATGGTGTCAGTGTGGCTTTTAATGTCTAAGCATATTTTGAAGATCTAGTGTTGGGATGTGAATTTCCTGGTATTGTAGATTTTTATTTAAGCAATAAAATCTCAGAGTTGGAAGAGGTCTTAGAAGCCATGGACTTTTTATTTTTAGGCAGGAATTCCTTCTACAACAGCTGCAGTCTGTGGCTGGTCACAGCCTGTGCTATAATCAGCCCTGTGATGATGGGTTCACGCTCTGGCAGGCTTATCCTTCCCATCTCTAAGTGACAGAATGCTCACCTTTACCGTCATCTGAAACCTTCCTCTCTGTGACTTTCATACAACGGTGCTGGTTCTGCCCCATGAACCTTCACAGAACAAGCCTAACTCCTTTCCACACGACAGCTCCCCGGGGGTTTACAGGCAGTAGTTCTTAAGTCTTTTCTATTCCTGGCCAAGTTCCTCCAGACATTCCTTATATGCCACCATGTCCAGACCCTTATCATTCTGGCTCCACAGGATGAAGCGTACTCTTGACAAGATGCCTAATAAACTGTTGAACCTGAAATTGACCACGGAATTCTGATTATTTTTTTTCCTACCCTCATCTGAGGACTTTTTTTTTCATTGCTTTTGGAGAGAGAAGAAGGGAGAGAGAGAAACACCAACTGGTTGTCTCCCATATGCACTCGGACCGGCGATCCTACATGCCGGACCAGGGATCATCCCTGCAACCTTTCAGTTACAGGACTGACTATGCTCCAGCCAACTGAGCCACACTGGCCAGGGTAGAACTCTGATTACTTCTGAAACTCTTTGATTGCGATGTCTTCCTTTAACCACTGGGACCAAAGATTTTTTTTTTATTGATTAATTACCTTGTTAAGTTGCTGATGCTCAGAGACCATGTCCCCTCTTCTATTTAGTGGGAACAGTAAAACTTGCCTGATGCAGCCCTCATAGTTTTATGTGGGCCTCCACTGTGATTGGGTACATATACATTTGAAATAGTACCAAGAGGAATGTTTGGATTTAATTTTACCCCTATTGGGCTTATATAGTCTGCTGCAACTTTTGTTTCTTCCAATTAGTACTGCTGTTAACCTGCTTATCACTCCACATTTATAACTGTATAGTTGCATTTTGTTAATTTTCTAGTTTTATTTTATTTCTGTAAAATTCCAGCTTATAAAAATACTTCAGAATCTTTTTTCACTTTTTAAAAATTTTTTGCTCAATCCCTCCACCCCTCACCAACTCCCCCAACTCATAAGATTTTACTCATATATGGAATCTAATTAAAAAAATAAAGTAACAAGCAAAATATTTCAGAATCTTGATTTTGCTAACCAGTTCCCTGGCTGCCACACTCTGCTTTGTATTATCTACAAATTTAGGAAGCTTGGCTTCTGTGGCTTTACCTAAATGATGAATATAGATATTGAAAATTTCCCTCCATGGGAACTCCTTACTTCTCTCTGCCCACAACATGCAGAGCTAAAAATAACATTGTCTCTTCTTTTTGTTGCTTATGGTACTAAATATATTTCTCTCACAGAAACAATCTCTCTTTTGTCTGAAAGATATCTGGGTAAATACCTTATCTTCTCTTTCAGATGATAAACTTTTCAGGGATGAAAAATGTCTTGCATTCACACTTGTAGTCCCCAAAGGCAATGATTTCACCACCTTGCACACACTCATAGTGGGCAATTGCTGGTAAGCAAGCAGATGTAACTGGGGGCAGAGTTTTGATGTCCCACAAGGAGGCTACTAACTCATGAAGCCATTATTAAACTCTTACTTATGTAGCTTATTTGATTAATGCCCAAGGATGTTATAATTGTTATTATCTTCTATTTAGTCCAAAACTGTGATAGGCCTGAGAAGTTACCCTACTTGCAGGCTGATGAGTTAACCTGCTGTGTTGTGTAGCGGGTGTGTGAGTAGATATTGTATATACCAATCGTGTATGTATACAACACTAACAGAAATACCTGTCCTTTGTATTAGACAGCATATCATTTATTACTCATAGAGCATCTTAACACTGGTTCCTTGTGTTCCAATCGGCCACGGAATGATGTGACAGGGGCCTGATATCACCTGTGCAGACAGGAGGATTTGTACCTGTAAAATAGTGATTTACAATAAAATATATATCTGGTCTTCATCATTTTTGTGACAAAGCTCCTAAAACCCTCGGAATTTTCTAAGTAATCAGAATGATCAAGGTGTTTCTTATTTTGTTAATGAGGTGATTTGGGGGCCCGATCTAACAATGGAGACTGTTTGAGGGGAGAACCAACCATGTGATTAGAGGGTTGGAACTTTCAGCCCCACCCCCCTGACGTCTGGGGAGGGGGGATGGGCTGGAGGTTGAGTCAAATACCAAAGGCCAATAATTTAATGGATCATTCCTATGTAATTAACGAAGTTATAGAAACCCAAGAGGACAGGGTTTGGAGAGCTTCTGGGTTGGGGAATACATGGAGATTTGGGGAAAGTGGAGTACCTGCGAGGACATGGACATTCTGTTCCCTTGCCCCCATACTTTTTCCTCTGCTTCTCCTCCACCTAACTGTTCCTGAGTTATATTCTTTCATAATAATTTGGTAATCTAGTGAGTAAAATGTTTCTGAGTTCAGTGAGCTGCTCTAGTAAATTAACCAAACCCTGGAAGAGGGCTGTTGGAGCTTCAATCCACAGCTCATTGGTTAGAAACCCAGGTGCAACCTGTAAGATAGGGTATGTGGGAAAAAGTCTGTAACTAACAAAGACTACAAGGACTAGCACCAAGATAGTAAGATTAACTCCCAACAAATTTATGGCTTAGAATCAGTAGAAGCCTGCTGGATCCAACATGGTGACTAATTTCACCTTAACCCCTACCCTTATTTATGTGCTCATTAAAATACATTAGCATATTAAACAACACACCCTAAACTAGCATGATCAGAAAGAGTAAGTCCATTAAAAGGTCACAAAATGACCCAAGGGGCCCTTCCAAGGAGTCTCCACCTCTTTCCTGGAAAAATCCTGAATATCCCTTCCCCTTATTGAATGCCCTACCCCTTGTTTAAATGAGTCTCAATAAAGAAGTAAACCTCACTAGGGAGGGTTGCTCTGCCTGTGAGGTAACCTTCTCTCTGTCCCACTACTTTAAGGCGAAACTCTCTTTCACCTTTCACCGTAAACTCTGTGCTGGCTCCTTTTGAATTGTCCTGGATGAAGCCCAGAACCCACAGTGGGTCATGGACCCTCAGATCTACAAACCCCTGTATCACCTGAACTTGGATTATCACCTAAAGTATATATATATGTGTGGACAAAATTATAGAACTAAGCCCTTAACTGATGATATATGATGCTATCTCCAGGTAGATAGTATTAGAGTTGAATTAAACTGTAGGCTATCTAGATGGGGGCACAGAGAATTGGTTGATATGGGAAGACTCCTCCAACAGTGGAATTGGAGGCAGATCCATTAGTACCATAGAAGAGGAACTCAAAAGTGATAAGACTTGGGACTCTTAAAGGGTGTCTAGCACATTTGCACTCACTCTAGCTGAGAGAGAGAGAGAGAGAGAGAGAGAGAGAGAGAGAGAGAGAGAGAGAGAGAGAGAGAGAGAGTCTTTGAGGAGAAGAGAATTAGCTATCTACTTCACTACTTTCAAAATGTAAGAAAATAGCAAAAATGCTCTGGGGGAGATGAGTGTCTAAATCTCTCTGGAGCAATACCTTATCTTTAATTGAATATAGAGGCCACCTTTGGTGGCCATATACTTACTCTAAAAATATTATTGATGCTCATATTCCTATTCAGGGATGACATTCAGACCTGCTGTTGTATTATTTTTACTTTGGTAGAGGTAAATTCTTTTGCCTGGAGTGAATCACCAATAGTAATTTTGAAGTCATCAAAATAATAATTTTGAGCAAGTGGGTAAAATAAAGCTGTCAAGTTGAGTAATATAAAAATACAGGTCAAAAATAACTAATAACAATGTGTCAAAAATTATGATTGACCATAAACAGATATATTCTGAAAAATGGTATTATTACTTTATAGTATTATCTTATAATATTTCCAGTGTCTTGCCCAACATTATGTTTAGCAGATGTGGGAAAAGCAAAAGAAACAGCATTACTGGGTATATAGAAGTACTACAATTTAATTCAGAACATTACAGTATAACAGAGAAGATGAAAATAAATCTATGCATGAACTGGAAATATGGAACATAATATAAAATACATAGGATTGGAGAAGGTCAGCATAAAGAAGTTATCAAGGCTGCTTTTATGTTTAATAGGAAAGAATGCATACTTGGGGACTGGAAATGTCAGTGTGCAGAAGAAACCCAAATTAGGCACCTTTTCCATTTATCAACAGAATGGAGGAGGAGTTCCTTTTTCCCATGGTCATTACATTTTCCAAAGTCTCAAGGTAGATTTGTGTTCATACTTTGCCCCGGATCTTCATTTCCACACTCCAGAGCAAGCTATTGCTGAGACAGGTAAAACATGGGAAATTTGGTATGAGATTAAATGAAGGTTAAAATAAGCAGAGGTAGGGGTGATGTGAGGGTCACAGGAGAACAGTCAACCATGAGAAAAAACAAACAGAAAAAATCAGAGAATGGAGGGGATGACTCTTAGCCAATACAAAGTGGGGCAATAGTATGTTTACAGTTGTTCATATGAAAAATAATACAATAATTAAGAAATAATAATACAAGAATAAACTGTCTTTTTTACTTGCAACTGTAAACCTACTTTTGCCCCCCCCATGGTGTTTTTTTTATTCTGATGCAGATGAAAGCTTCCTTGCAGTAATTGTTGCCCAATAAAAGTTAGGAAAGCATGGAGCAAATTGTTTCTCCCAGACCTCTCAAGTCCTTCGTGCCTGATTAGTTTTTTCCCCTGCATCACCGTCACTGTATTTTCAGCTTCATATTGTTATGTAAAGTTACCCTAAGCCCTGGCTCCCCTCTTTACCGTTCAAAAACAAGCTCACACAATTGTAAGAAGAGTCTGGAGATTCATCTCTTCTGGTCTGTAAAGATGACAAATCTCTCTCCACTCTTTGGTTAGAAAATACAATTAAGTGGACTGGAGTGGGCTCTCTCCAAAGAAAATTGGCTGGATTGAGATGTGAGTATCCTGGAAGCTGAACCAATAAAAATCAATCATTCGCATCCCCTGGGGAAATGACACTGGGGGGAAAGTTTGCTTTGATATCTCTGTGCTGTGGATAAAAAAGTGTGTGATTCTTACCCAATCAATATAAATCTCTGAAATGAAAGATTGAAGCTGTCAGGAGTTGTAATGTCTCTGAGATGAGAAATGTTGGTGAGAATCGTCTCCCCTCAACGCCAGCCCCTCTCCCTCAGCTCTCATCTAAGTCTTTGCATAGGTTGAGTACACTGCATGTTGTCTTTTTGCTCAAGATAAGAAGGCTCAAGGAATCTCCAAGTCTGTATAAGACACTTTGAAAACGACACCGCAGCACATAGCTAAATGACCTCTGAGATCCAAAGGCAGGAAGGAGACTGCAGAGGGACGGCACCCATTCCTTGCTTTTTATCTTAGCTTAGAAGACCTGATCGTATCTGGTGCCTAAGTACTTCCAGAAAACAAGACTGCACACTCCCTGAAGCACTCGGTGCCAAGATGAAGAACTCACACCATGAAGAAATTTGTTCTTATTTTCAGTTATGCTATTTAATTTCTTAATTCCAATTGTAGGTGCCTTTTCCTCTGATGTCATGCTGGGACCAGAGGTGGCTATGTGCTGTACTGAAGGTGACATTTCTTGGGGGAATAAATTAATGAATTTGCTATCAAATTAATGAAATCATTTTGTTAATCCCCATGTCTTTGTTATAATGAGGTGGGTCATAGCATAAAAATCAGCAACCACAGACCTGTAACTTTTGTTCCCCGAATGCTGGCCTCTTTAAAATTATTAGTTGAACTGCCTTTTGGGTGAATAGCTTTGGGTGAATAGCTGGTGAAATATAGGAGGTGAATTTGCCTTTTGGGTGAATTATAGCTGGTGAAATATACCTCCTCACAACACACCTGACACAGAGTGAAAGAACTTGCCTTCAACTTCCAACTTCATGCTTGACCAACCACTTTTTTAAAGTTGTGGCAAAATAGGCATAACATAAAATTTACCATTTTAACCATTTAAAATTGTTTTCTATTATATTTATTCTGTTGAAACACAGTAGTTGTTTCCTGTTGTCATTTTAACTACTTTTAAGTATATAGTTCAAGGGAACTAACTATATTCACACTGTTGTGAATATAGTCATATTACCACCATCCATCTCTAGAACTTTTTTATTTTCCCATATTCAAACTCTGTGCCCATTAAACACTTATTTTCCTTCCTCCTCCCCCAGTCCCTGGAAGCAACCATTCTACTTTCTGTCTTTATGAATTTGATTACTCTGGGCATCTCAAATAAGCAGACTCATACAATAGCCTCTTGTATCTGGTTTATTTCACTTAGTGTAATGTCTTCAAGGTTCATTCATGTTATAGCATGTGACAGAATTTAATTCTTTTTAAGGCTGAATAATATTCCATTGTATGTATATGTACTACATTTTGGTTATCTATTCATCTGTTGGTGAAAATTTGGGTTGTTTCCAGCTTTTGGTTATTGTGAATAATTCTGCTATAAACATTGGTATACAACTATGTTGGAGTCCCTGCTTTCAAGTTTTTGGGGTATATACCCAGAAGCAGAATTCCTAGATCATATGATAATTCTACATTTAATATTTTTGAGGAATTGTCATACTGTTTTCCACAGTGACTGTACCATTTTACATTCTCATCAGCAATGCACAAGAGTTCCAATTTCTCTACATACTCACCAATACTTGTTACTTTCTGTTTTTTTTTTAATGATGGTCAACTACTTTTTATTTATAGGAATTTACAAATCCTGTGGCCTTTTCCACCTCCTTTTATTTGTTATTTCTTAGATAAATTATATATTCTTGGTCAGGTCCATAAAATATTCTCCTTAATTTGCCTTTCCTCATGTCCTTGCCTTGGAACATGGGTAAGGCACAGCTTTCGGTGGCATCTTCAGGCAACAAAGTCCCTGCAGTGATACCTCCAGTTAACTTTTTTACCTCATTTTTCCAAATTTTATTTCACATTTCTTTTGTGATATTCTGATACCATCTTAACATGCTTAAAATTGACCTCATTATTCTGGCACCATCGCTTGCTATCCCTGTGACTTCAGGCAAATGATTTACCCTAAGCCTTGGTTTCTTGATTGTAAAAGAAAATAATAATGCCTACAGCACAGAACTTTTTGTGAAGATTAAATTAAGTAGGGTCTGTAGAGTACTTGATACAATGACTGGCACATAGTGATATTTAAATAAATGATAGTTGTGATTGTTTTTAACTTTTCCCCTAACTGAATATCTGTATTTTTTCATTTAAAAAATTAATGATATCAGCATTTTCTAAATAATTTAGGCTATACACTTCAAAGTAGACATTTTTATTCCACTCTATATCCACTCCAAAGGTTTATATCAATCACCATTTTCAACATTTCTTGCATTATAATAACATTTTAAAAAATATATTTTATTGATTATGCTATTACAGTTGTCCTATTCCCCCCTTTATTCCCCTCCACCCTGTACCCACCCTCCCAACATCATTCCCCCACCTTAGTTCATGCCCAAGGGTCATACATATATGTTCTTTGGCTTTTCCATTTCCCTTACTATCCTTAGCCTGCCCCTGTCTATTTTGTACCTATCATTTATGCTTCTTATTCTCTGTACCTTTCCCCCATCCCCCCCCCCCACTGATAACCCTCCATGTGATCTCTATTTCTGTGAATCTGTTACTGTTCCAGTTGTTTGCTTTTGTTTTTGTTTTTTTAGGTTTGGTTGTTGATGGTTGTGAGTTTGTTGTCATTTTACTGTTTGTATTTTTGATCACCTTCTTTTTCTTAGATAAGTCCCTTTAACATTTTTTATAATAAGGACTTGGTGATGATGAACTCCTTTAACTTGACCTTATCTGGGAAGTACTCTATCTGTCCTCCATTCTAAATGAGAGCTTTGCTGGATAGAGTAATCTTGGATGTAGGTCCTTGACTTTCATGACTTGCAATACTTCTTTCTAGCCCTACTTCTTGACTGCAAGGTTTCTTTTGAGAAATCAGCTGACAATCTGATGGGAACTTCTTCTGTAGGTAACTGTCTTCTTTTCTCTTGCCACTTTTAAGATTCCTTATCTTTAACCTTGGGTAATGTGATTATGAGGTGCCTTGGTGTATTCTTCCTTGGGTCCAACTTCTTTGGAACTCTGAGCTTCCTGGACTTCCTGAAAGTTTATTTCCTTTGTCAGATTAGGGAAGTTCTCCTTCATTATGTTTTCAAGTAAGTTTTCAATTTCTTGTTCTTCCTTTTCTCCTTCTGGCATCCCTATGATTTGGAAGCTAAAACATTTAAAGTTGTCCTGGTGGTTCCTACGCCTCTCCTTATCTTGTTTTTTTTTTCATTCTGTTCTGATTGAATGTTTATTTCTTCCTTCTACTCTAAACTGTTGATTTGAGTCCCAGCTTCCTTCCCTTCACTGTTGGTTCCCTGTACATTTTTCTCCATTTCACTTTGCATAGCCTTCGCTTCTTCCTCCATTTTGTGACCATACTCAACCATTTCTGTGAGCATCCTGATTACTAGTGTTTTGAATTGTGCATCTGATTCTATTTCTTTATCACTTAGTTGTATTTTTTCTGGAGCTTTGATTTTTTTTTTTTTTTTTTTTTTACACTTTGGGCCGTGTTTGTTTGTCTTAGTGCACCTGTAACATAGTAAGGAGTAGAGCCTTAGATATTTGCCTGGTGGGGGAACCCAGGTCACTGTGTTGTGACACTGTATGTGGGGGAGGGGTCCAAGAGGGAACAGTGCTGTTTGCTTGGCTCTTGGCTCATTTTCAGTCACTTCCTCCACTACCCACAAGCAAATTGGGCCTGTCTGGTGCTGATTCCCAGATGGGTGGGTTTGTGTACATTCTAGGACTCTGTGGGCCTCTCCAGTGAACTTTCCTGTGAGGCTGGGAATTTCCCTTGCCACCTCAACCCCCACAGGTTTTTTCAGTCATAGGTTTTGAGGCTTTATTTCCCCACACTGGAACCCTGGGTTATGTGGTCTGTCTTGCTCCCCAGTTGTTCCTCCCAGTTTATCAACACACAAATACGCAACTGCTTGCTCCTCCAGCTGCTGCCTTGCCATGCATCCTCTCCACTTTGGCTGCCTTTCTCTGCCCCTCCTACTGTCTGGATGAATATTTCTTCTTTAACTCCTTGGTTGTTGGACTTCCATACAGTTTGATTTTCTGGAAGATCTGGTTATTTTTTCTTTTTAAATTTGTTGTTGTCCTTCTTTTGGTTGTGCAAGGAAGCGAAGTATATCTAGCTACACCTCCATCTTGATGGGAAGTTCTACATAATAACATTTTAATGGATTGATACTTTAGCTAAAGTTTGCTGAATCCCCAAGGCATGGACTCCAGCTTCTTCCTTCCTTAGTTTATCCTGTACTTTACTAATACATTCATTTTCTAAAGTAGTCTTTACAACTGATCATTCATATTTTCAAAAACATTTATTGACCTCTTGTAACCTTTATTCCCTGTAAGTTGACGCACATGCTCTGGCTCTCCGATCACAGCAGAAGCTTTTGTGTGAACCCTCCAATCTTAAGAAAGGAGATTCTCCAGTTCTTCCCCCACCTCCACCTCTCTTGCAAGTTTAATGAATTCTTAATTCTTTTCCTGTCATTTGAGGTAGCCAATCATTCTCTTGGCTTTGTTAAACCATCATGTTAAGTGACTATCTGTTCACTTTTGCATCATCATGACCAGGGCTCCAGACTTAATTCACTATACCTGTAATCTCCAGGTGTCTTTGGAAACCTAGTCTTCTGTTATTGCTGTACGGTTCCCAGGCTCCCAGGTCATTGGAGAGAGATCCTTGGCCCTGAAGAAGAAGTAAAAATAGCTTCTACTCCTTTCCTGACTGTACTCTGCTCCCAAGTAAGTCTTAAAGTGTTGGTTCCTTACTCTCTTCTTACAGAATTCTGGTTGAACAACAAAGAAGGAGAAAGAAGTTGTGTCACATAGTAAGAGCATTGTCTTTGCAGTCAGGTAGACCTGAGTTCTAATCCTGGTTCTGCTGCCCACTGACTGTCTGCATCTAGGCAAGTTACTTAAACTTTGTATTCCTTAGATTCTCTATCATTAAAATTAGGGCAGAACACAAACATTTTAGAGTTGTTAAAATATAGGAAATAAAAATAAATCCTTCATTGGTTATTGGGAGTAGAAGGTGCTCAAAGAAACGACATTGTTGCTGACATTGTTAGTTGACAGATTTTTCTTCCTAGGTCTTTGGTGTTGATGTGGTTGAGGAGGACAAGAATAGCAAAATAATTGCCCTGGCTGGTGTAGCTCAGTGGATTGAGCACGGGCCTGCGAACCAGAGTATCGCGGTTCGATTCCCAGTCAGGGCACATGCCTGGGTTGCAGGCCAGTTCCCGGCGGGGGACACATGGGAGGCAACCGTACATTGATGTTTCTCTCCCTCTCCCTCTCCCTCTCTCCTACCCTTCCCCTCTAAAGATAAATAAATAAATTCTTTAAAAAAAAAAAAAAGAATAGCAAAATAATGTGAATGATGTGAACCTTGTGATGTCAAACGTTGTCCTTTCCTTCCAACTTTCCCTTTGTGATAGAACCCAATTCACACCTTAACTAACTAGAGAGAAGAATTCCCTAGTGCAGGCAAGTAGTGTTGTTCTCATGAGTATATCTGGGCTCTCTTCTTCTACATTTTCAGCTGCCTAGTTCATTCTAAATCCAAAGCGAGAATACAATATATGCCCTTGCATGGTGAACATCACTATATGTTGTTTTTTTTTTTTTAACATTACTAATAGTTTATACTTTAGTTGGGTTGATTGAAGTTTGCTTACTTCTACCTTTGGGAAAAAAATAAAGACACTATTGACTGGAAACAAAGCCACTTGACTGAGTACTTAAAAATTGGATAATTGCTCATGGCAACATGCTGGGCACTAAAAGATTAAGTATACATTCTATTTACCTGGAGTGTCATCCTACGTACCTCAAGCTACTACTCATTTCTTCTTTGCTCAGTTAATTCCAGAACCTCACTGCTTGTAGTAGCTCTTTGATACTTAAGTGCGTGATTTGTACCACTGCCTATTTGTTTCTCATTAAATTATTTTTTGCTTACAGGCCCTCAAATAATTATAGGCTCAGTGAAGATAGTAAAAGAGTTATACTCTTTTTTTACATTGTTCAATTAATTAATTAATTAATTTTTTACCATTTTTTAAAACTGTTTTTCAAGTACAGTTTTCTGACTTTCCCTCCCACCCCTCCCTCTTAAGGAGCCAGGGTAGTGCTAGACACTTGAGTTCCATTCATTTGAAATATATTGAGGATCTACAATGTGCCATGCCCTATGCTGGAGTCTGAAGATGTGATGGTGAGTGATGTAGAGAAATTTACATTTTAGTAGACACAGAGTAAATAATTCCTAAATTTATAGCTGAGAGGGAGCTGTCAATATACCTCAGAGTAGGTTTTGGAGCTGGGAGCTTTCAGGCCCAAGCACATGGAAGCATCTTGAAGTATCTTGAAGCCTTGACTTTTGCAAATTCAGCCTGAGCCCATGACTTGACTTATTTTTATAAATGGGCTTGGTTATTCTCCTGTCTTACCATATTTGAAAAGATTTTCCCTCCCAGCTTCATCATATATTATCACTCATAAAATATATGTGAAAATCAATGACATTAGATCACTGTGTCTTAGTCTTAAGAGTTTTCCCTGTCTCCCTAATGATGTAGTGAATCAGAAAATAATTAAAAATCATTTAGGTTGCAACCTCCCCTATTCTCTCTCTACCCCACTCCCCTCCCTCACTTGCAAAGAACAGTGAGATTTGTGTCTCATTCTGCACCCTGATTGCCCTAGATAACTCAGAGCCCCCTTCTCGGATGGGGAACTCTGCCAGGACCCAGCGCACCCAGCCTTGCCTGGACTCTCCATGAGACGGTGTGTGGGTGCATAGTGGCTAGCACTATGAGTAACCTTCCACCTTTAGGGTCACCGCTTATTTTTCCTAACAGTAGGCAACAACCACAAAAAACCACAGATGATATTTGTATAGCAATTTACCATTTGCAGGATGCTTGCCCATCCATTACTTCATTTGATGCTCACAAAAGCCTTATGACACAAATATTACTCTTATCCTGCTAAATATCAGCAAACCATGACTTAGACAAAGCTGGAGATTTTTCTAAGGTTATTCTTCTTATGAGAGGGTAGAAATGGGATTACAGTCCTGAGACCATTTTCTTTACCTCAACCCTGTCTTCTCTGTAGAGAGAGGAGGGGGCAGGAGAAATCAGAAGTGAAGAAAGGTTAAGGAAAGTGGGATAGGTTTTAGGCAAATTTGGTAGACTGTTATCCATTCTTGGACAATTGGCAGGATTTTCCTACATTATCTAGTTCTATACTGTACATGAACCAAGTGACAATATGAGTTGATTCCTACATTCATGTAAAGTTGGCTTAAGTAGTAAGAAATTTATTAGATCACATATACCTATAGTTAAGACTAATTTCAAGGACCTCTCCTGACATCTTATTGACTTATATTAGGTGACATGCATATTTCTCAATAACCACTGGCCACGGGGTGGGGGTCAAATAACCTTTGGACATCTCAGACTCACACCTAGGGCTAGAAGTGGGGTCAACTTCCCCGAAAGCACTTAGCCTATGTGTTTGGATTGAAGGTTGATTTCTATACTAATTGCCCACCAAAATATCTAACACAGAGGACTCAGTAATTACTGAATGCAGCCACAGAAGTAGGGTTGGTCATCAGTATATATCAACCTTGATATATGTGTATATGTATATATGATTCCCAACCTTGGGAAGATTAAAAAAACACTGATGCCTGGGCCCCACCCCTAGAGATTCTAATTTAATTGGTCTGGCAAGAGCCTGGCATTGGAATTTTTAAGTTTCCAAAATTATTCTAATCTGAGGTCAGTTTTGAGAGCCATTATTATAGATCTTTGCTACTCAAAGTATGGTTCGTAGTCCAACAGCACTGGCATCACCTGGGAATTTGTAAGAAATGCAGAATCTCAGGCTCCACTCTGCAACTATTAAACCAGAATCTGCATATTAACAAGCTTCCCAGGCGATTCACATGTGCAGTAAAGTTTGAGATGCTCTGGTGTAGGTAATAAAGTCCAAGGCCTTGTTCCTAATGCATGGCTTTACTCCGGTTCTCAAGTCCAGTCTGTGAGTCTTTGTTAAATGACATTGTTGCTGGGTAGTCCCCACATAACTGGTTTAATCCCTAGTTTTTCCCAAAGGGGACTTTGTAAATCAGTGATTATTAATGATAGGTGTGATTCAGAATCACTTGAGATTTTATTGTAAATTTACAATCCTGGTTCTCACTGTAGAACAAGTGAAATGAAATCTCTGGAGATGAGTTTGAAGCATACGTACCCTAGGCAAAAACCATTTTTGGGTTCAGATGGCTGTTGTATCTGGAGTATGAGAAAACATTGTGTTTTCCCAAAATGAAAACCAAAGGGAAATAAGTCAGTTGGGATTTAATGATAATATAACAAAGAGTTTTGTCGTAACTGAGCTCATATCTAGATCCTTGCTATTTGGTCCCTGGCGAAGAGGAGAGATCAGAGGCCCCAGACCCTGGAGGACAACCAAAAGTGGGGTGGTAGGGATGATGGATAGGATGCCAGTGCCATAGATAGTTGCTGCCTCAGTCCAGCCTGCAGCTTCCCAGTGTAATAAATCCTGAAGGGGTCACCAATGCATTCTTGATAGCAGAGAGAAGTCCCTCTTAATGTGAACCTGATAATGTCACTGAGCTCAGGCTTCCTAAATTTAAATGATTAGTAGTGACCAGGCTCACTCCTGTTTGATGCATCGCTTAACCTGGTAATCAGGAAATCTATTCCATTCGCCTACTTAGATTGATGATATCACGTACATGGAGGCTTGCTTTCTCCCCATAATGGGGAAAGACCATGTTAGGATGCATTGGCCTTATGCATTCTGGCTTCAGCCTCCTGTCGTGAATTTGATTAATATCACAGACTTTATGGGCACATCTCAGAATTGCTGAATCTGGCATATCCAAAAGGACTATGTTTAGAGAGCATTGGGATGTTACTAATGGAGTCCACGTTGGATGATTCTACTCATTTTCTGACTTATGGACTTAGTGAGAGTATCCTTTTATAAGAAAGAAAAATGTATGGATTTTGGTTAGATCCTATCAAGTAGGCAAAAAAACAGGACCTATTCCCTAAAGTAGAGCTTCTCACCTATATCTACCTGTTGTGCTAGTGAGAGAATCTCTAACTATCAGGAACGAACCTTTTTATAGGTACTGGTGTATTTTCTGGTGAGGCTCAAAGCTGGTTGTTATCATAGGTTCGTTCCCTTCTTATGCAGTTCCCCTAACCATGGGGGCATATAAAGAACATTGTTTTCTTTCTCTTCCCTTCTACCCCACTGAGAGATTTCACTGCTCCTTACACTTTCCTCTCTCCAGTGACTCCAAGTGATGTCAAAGGACTAAAACAATAGCCTTCTCTCCAGAAAATTTGGGGAATCCTTTGTTAGGAAACTCCCATGGGAGTCACTGGCTGACATAAGGCCAAAGCTTGAGATGGAAAGGAGGAAAGGAGTTAACTAACAAATAATGAGAATGGAAGAAGGACTAGAGAATAGTGCCTTAAAAGGGGAATGACAAGACCAGAAATAATAGTCTCAAAGATAAGGAAATGCCCAAACTACCGTGGTGGCTGGGGGAAGGAAAATGAAAGTTAGAATGAAATTCTGCTTAAACAAATGTTTATTGATTGCGTGCTGTGTGTCAGGCACTGTACTGAGTGCTGAGGCTACAGCACTGAATGAGTCTGTGTCTTGCCTTCAAGGACTCACATTCTAAAGGAGAAATATCCAATTAACCAAGAGGTGGGGTGCAGGGTGACAAATGCAGTGGCACAAGTAGGTGTAGGCTACAGAGCAGAGACAAAGTGATATCTGAGTTGCATTCTAGCATAGGATCAGTTTCCTAAGCAGATTTGTGGGCATGGAATGAGACACCACTGAGCATCTAGGAATAGTTCTGTAAATAAATACTATCCCCTTAAATTTGTTTCTCCCTCAGAATTGCCAGAGAAGCAAGTATATGGTTGCATTTGTGTCTTAACTGATGTTTCCCTCTAGATCCTGGACTTCAAGCTAGGATTTTGTTTATTTAGTGCTGTTGTTTAATGCTGACAACTCATGCACTCCTTGCTGCCCATTTTTCTATTAAGGCATCCACACTTGGTTCATACTGGGTTCTCTGACGAGGCAGGTTAACCCACACCCAGGGATCATAGCTTGGAGTTTCTTATGCTCCAAATCTGCATGTAACTATGGATAATAATTCTAAAATCCGAGGCAACTTGGAGCCCTCCACGGACATGGGCTAAGATTTTTTTCCTTTGCCTGGAAACAGGCTATCTCTTGAGCCACTTGATCATCAACTCATCTCTCTGCTGGCTTTTAAAAAGCCATTTGTGTTCAAACTGTGGACATTACCATCTGCAGGTGCCACGGCTCCCCACTGCTCTGCTTGCAGCCCCTCCCTGGGGTGGGGAGGCCTCTGACTACAGGAGAACTGCTCAGCTCTTCGTGCAAAACAAAGCATCAATTCTGAGTTGTGGAGAGGCACAACTCTCCAAGCAGGGGCAACCCCGCTGAGATCTCGGCACTGTAGATTGAGGTGAACAGAGTGTCATGTAATAATGGAAACCACTGAAAAATACATGGAGGAGGGAAAGATATATTCCCAGGCCGGAGGAAGATTGAAGGGTTAGAACCCAGGAAAAATATCATTTTAGAGGGGAAGAGTTTTCTTGGTTCCATGAATAAATCATTGACCAGGCAGGGACCCCTCTCCTTTCCTTTCTTTATTTTGAAGTCAGCAAATTGCCCTCATTTGGAAAGGCTGTAAGAACGCCTTGCAGTGATGCCTGATGCGCAGCAGCCATTTTAACTTTTCATGAAGATGTTTATCAAGCTCTGCACTGTTCCGGTCTAATATTTCTTTGTTTGTGATGATTCATTTTTCCCCTCGTGCAAAGCATTGAACAAGTCAGATATAGCCATTCTTACTTTGAATGCTCAATTTTATCTGCAGACTGACCCAGTCTTAACCAAGGAGACAAGTGTCTTATTAATTTTTTTAATCTTATGTTCTGAAAACAAACTACAACTTAGGACAACCCCTGTGCAGATGAGTGAATATTAAGTTTGCTATCAGTGGCCCAGGAGACCAGTGATCTATCATGTCCCACATCACTGCCACCAAGACCAGCCACAGCACAGTCAGGTGAAAGCTCCAATCTTCTTTTTCATCCTCTCCCTTAGGTAATGTCACTGTTTGTCATCAGGAATGAAACTCCATCTTTGGGGGATTATGTAAATTGAAATATCGTTTTAGTCAACAAATATTTGCGATACATTTTTAATACTGTGTAACAAATGTATTTGTATCCTTCTTTGTCTTTATATGTCTGGCTCATTATTAAATATTTATGGAAATTACTGGTTACGTATTTTCTGAGGCACCGAAATACAGCCCATCACATTCACTAACACATTCCTATATTTCTCTTCCTTGAAGATACTGCACCTTGTGTTTCTGCCACTGCTGAGCTTCCAAGGAAAAGAACCATGTCTGGATTCAAGAAGCTAGAAATGTTTCCTTCTGCCAGTTTCTGGTTCTCCTTTCTATCCTTAACCATGAGGTCAGTTGTGCAGGTAACTTACTGCTCCAGTGGCCAGCCAGTGTGATTATTGCCTTTAAAGCCTCTATAACACTATGTTCTGTGAGGGAATAAATTGTATTAATTATCAAATTAACCTATTACAGAATATACAGACCAACAATCAGGCTGACATGGTAATTTTTAAAACCTACCCCAAACAAAGCCACTGGAAGTCGTACTCATGTAACTTATATTTTTCTATTACAAAAAATTCCATACTTGAGTCTACTTAGGCTGAGTCGCTACCACATTAGAGTCCACTGGGTCTTTGCTAATTAAACTTTTGGGATCATCCTATTTTGTGGTCAACAAATTGAGAGAAAAAAATAAATTCTTTCCGGTTCTGGTTTACAATTCCAAAGTGCTATGTATAGTTGGTTTTGATGAAAGTCCGTTCGAGGGTCAAAAATGGACATGCTGGCTTATCTGAATCAGTGGATTAGTGCTTGAAGGAGTTTGCCTTCTGTCTTTCAGGAACCCACTGACATCAGGGACTGGGCGTGTGCCACCGCCAGGACTGCTGGGTATAGTTGTGCACATTGTGCAGTCTGTGTTTCAAGACGTGCCATTTGTACAGGCTTTGTTATAAATGATGCCCCCTGGAGTTGTGTAATGTACAATGTATGTGGCCATTCATAACAATCCTTGTTAGATGATATTTTCTTCCCCCAATAAATGCAAATGCTATAGCTCATTCAGTTCTATAATAGGCACTTCTCCCTCTGACTTTTAGTACTGGCTCTGGGTACTAGATATGCTATTCACCATCATCCGGGGTTCTAGTTAGACGTCCAAATTGACAGCTTCTGGCTATAACCATTACATAGACATGTTTTCCTGGGCCCACAAAAAGTTTAGAAATCAACAAATTAGGTGCTTATACTTTAAAATTAGATTTTATATAAAAATTCTAGTTTCCAGCTTCATTTGAACAATCAGATCTGACAATATATAAGCTGTGCGGCAACTGTCATAGCTGAGAACCTGCTATTCTCTTAAACAGTCACACTCTCAGCCCAACATGCTATCTATCTCACTACTGGCCTAGTTCACTAACTTATGCCATTTGCCTGCCTCCCGCAGCTGTGTCAATCTGTGACCCCTATATGACCTACCCCCGAAGGGGTCCTCACCATTCTAGGCTCGGAACAATTCATTCTCATGGCTGGGAAGCATATGCAACATTTCTTTAAGCAGCTTTCTCTGTCTTCAGGATTCTAAGAATTCTTACTTGCTTTCACACGACTGGGACGGAAGTAACCGGCCCAGATCTACTGCTAATCAAACATCAGAAAGCACAGCCTCAGCCTCTGTGAAGCCTGTTGGACTCCAGGACACATTGACTGTCACATCTCAACACGGCTGCTGGTCCATAGAACAGCCTTCCCTGTGGCTTGTCCCTCCCCTCAAAGTCTCTATTATCATCAGCTTCTATTCTGGGTGGAGTGGGGTTTTAGTTCCAAAATGAGAGTGAGAGGCATTCCCATGGAGAGTGGTGCTGTGAGGAGGCAAACCAACAATATCGTACCTCCTGCTTTAATGAGTTTATCTTTGTGTCTCCTCTTTAGAGAATGAAATGTCCTTACTCCAAATTCCGCTCAGTGTTGGCTTTGCAGGGCTCCTCTCCCCCATTCTGAGCTCATTAAATTTTTGTTGATAACCTTTGGCCAGACCCATCGTAAGGAAGACTCTAATGCATGTTAATAAGGCAGACTTTAAAGGCGGCAAGATCTCCAGACCCGGGGTCCCTTTCATGCCTCAGCAGCTTCTATGGCAAAAGGATGACATGACTTTTATCATGGTTCTGGCTACATTCATATCTCATGACATAGAATTTTTTTAATGCAGAATTTCAAAGAGTCTTCTTTATCACAATATCTTTAGTCTTCCTTAACAGTTCATATGGATATTTTCTCAGAAGTTGTATAATCAAAGTCATAAAGTCATTTGTACATTTATATAATTTTTTTTATCTTCAGGGACTTGCACAGTTGGGAGAATTGCTTCCTTAAAAGCAATTGCTGATATAAAGACCAACTTCAAAATAGCCCTGACCTTTTGTTCAACAGCTCCTCCTGTTATAGAACACATTCAAATAGCTATTTAGATATCGGTGGGGAGAAAAATCCACTGATTTTCCTAGTTAGGGGGGTTGGTTGTTTCTACAGAAAGGCGGGGTGCTGCGTGGGGGTCTGGGTGCAGCTTTTCCTGGACCACAGTCTAATTGAGGTGCCCAGCCATCCTGCCTGCGGGATGGCATGGGCAGCCGCCAAGCCCTTTTGGGTTTTCTCAGCTCCAGCTGAGGAGCTGGCTTGGAACAAAGTGCTCACAGGTGTATAAATATGCCTGGGTATGAAAAGAGGGCGATTTCAGGAGCTCATTAGACCTCGCGTTGCTGGGAAATGGGGTGGTACAATTCAGGGATGTCCCTTCATTCTCTTAGGATCCAGGCATCCCACCCCCAGCTTTCTCCTAGAAACATCCCACTCAATGTTTCTTTGCTCTGCTGTTTAGAATATGTAATTCAGCAAACTGTTCATTGAGTTCTTGCTGTGAACCTGGCACCGCGATCTGCACTTTTATATGTATTATCTCATTTCATACTTTGCATTCATTGAGGCAGATGTCTTTATACCAATACTGATGAGCAAGCTGAGATTCAGAATGGTGAAGAAATGTACACACTGTTGGTCAGCTTGGGCGTGGCGGACCTGACTGAGTCTGTAACCAGGTCTCTACTAGTCCAGTCTTCTTCCCATCAGATCATGCCTTGTCCACTTGGGAAATTAACAGGTATTCTCTCAACATTTGTGGCGTAGAGCCGTGGATGGCATGTGCTTCAGGTTAGTAGAATTTCCTTTGATCAGCTTTTTTCTGGGCTGCCCTTTGCCAGAAAACCCTTTGACATACCCACCAGTCAACAAACTAAGAAGCATTTATAAAGTGCCTAGAAGAGTGCCTGGTCTCCTAGTTGCCACACAGGTATGGTAATTACCACAGTGATCATTCTGGGTTTATTGCAGGCCCTTACACAGAAAGCTCATACTTTCTTTAGCAACTTCAGGCAAGTCCTAAATACTGATTGCTCCATGATTCTCTGTTTCTTTTTTGCTAGTAAATTCTCATTGATTAAATAAAGCTTTCTTCCACTTACTGTTTTCCAAGCTACACTATTCACATATATTATTTTATTTAATGCTCCAACAACTCCTGATAAAAGCATTTTTTTCCCCACCTTCATTTTATAGGGCAGAAAACTCAGAGAAGAATAATTACTCAGAGTAAGCAGTGGTACTGGCATTCAAACCCAGGTCTGTGAATTTTAAAGACCCTGCCCCTCAGTAGTCATCTGCCTTGCTAGGAACATACTTTCCCCAGATTCCAGGATTTGCCATGGGACTTTCATCTACCTTAGACCTTGGGTTTGGGTCACAGACCAGTGATCCTTAGGTTTCGATGCATGTTAGAATCAACGTGGCAGGTGGATCTTTAAAAAAAATCTCAATGCTAAGTTTATACCTTTCTTAGTCCACTTGGGCTGCTATAAAACAAAACAAAACAAAACAAAACAAAACCCTAAAACAAAGAAACAAACAAAAAAAAACCCATAGCATAGACTGGGTGGTTTCAACAACAGAAATTTATTTTCATAGTACTGAAGGCTGAGAAATTCTAGATCAAAGTGCTGGCCTAATCAGTGTCTGGTGAGGACCCTGGTCCTGGTTTGCAGATGTTTGCTCCTTGTACCCTCACATGGCAGAAAGAAAGAACAAGGAAGCTCTCTCCTGTCTCTTCTTACAAGGGCACTAATCTCATCATGAGGACACTACCCCCCTGACCTAATTTCCTTCCTAAGTCCCACCTGCAAATAGCATTCTTCTGAGCATTAGGGTTTCAATATGAGTTTTGGGGAGGATACATTCAGCTCGCAGCACATCCTCTATGTAAATGCTCAGGAAACAGACATCAGTTTTTAAAAGATCCAGAGTTGATTCCAATGTGTAGCAAACTTTGGGGACCACTGCCACAGACTGTCAGGGGCCCTTTAATTCTAGAACCCCAAGGCAGCTTAGACAGTTGTGGACCAATGCACACATCTTCAAAGGAGCTGGCCACCAGGGACACAAGACCATACTGAATCAAAGCAGCATCCCTCCAGTTGGAGTGCAGGCTAATGAATTCATCAGAAGTTCCCAAGCACTTGCTGTCTGTCAAAGCTTTCGCACTCTACTAGAGGTGACTCCAACCCTGTCAAGCAGAGCCCAGAGGTGTAAGCAACAGCTGCCTGCCAAACAGAACCGTCCCTGTGGTTTGCATTGCAGAGGGGTAGGTCTTTGCTGCCACTGGGGGTGTACATGTGAAGAGGCATGTCATTCACACATTCTTTACAGCCATCTGCCCTGTGCCCATCCATCTATTCCAAATTCTCCTTTCTTTTACTGACTGTCACCATATGGCCCTTGCTAATGATTTATACATCATACCCTTCATTAACGGATGGGAAAGATCCTTGTGGTAATTTCCTTCCATCAACTCTCATTTCTCATAAGTTCCCAAATAATTTCACAAAGTGTGGCCTTTTGGTTAAGTCGTTAATGAAGCAAGTGCTAATTAACATTAGGGGTGTCCTTCATACACACTCTTACAGACTGGCAAGATCTTAAAAACCTCCATCATCCTTAAATTAGTAAATTATTATTGCAGCAGCCTATGTGTGCTCTAACTTTTGATTTAAAAATTATCATAGTGGGTTGATATGTTGTGTTTATCTTCTGCTAATTGAATGCTACCTTGCATTTAATCACAGTAAATTGGTGTTCTCTTTAAATAGATCTAAGAGTTTTTAACACTTGTTAACTCTCAGCAGCTCTGAGAGTAATGGGAAAGAGTAGGGAGCAGAGGAGGAGGCTCTGTAGGAGGAGTGGAATCCAGCCTGGCACCATCAGACCCCACTGCTCCAGGCTCACTCTGTCAGAGATGCTGCCAAATGGTCAAGCCTTTGGTTCTGGGTGAGATGCACCCAGGAAGTTCAGAAAAGTGTAGTAGTGGACTCAAAAGCACAGAGATAAATTCTTCTTTGAATTAGACAGAGCCTCCTTTGAAACAGGCGGGTCCAAGGGGCTGCCAGGCATCAGAATTGCACTTATTAGTGTCTCCTCTGGAGCTGCTGGCTTGGAGGGCCTGATGTCACTTAGGTAGTGACAAGGAATTGACTGGTAAGAGCCAGGCTGCTGGCTGCCATGTTGTGTCCAGCGGGAAATGATTGATTATTGCTGGAATGTGAAATGGGATCAGAATGGAGTTTTCTGATGGGAGAGAAGATCAGAATGATATTTTAGTCTTTACCATGCCAAAACAGATTTGATTTTTTTATCTGTAATGCTGTCCTAGCTGCCTTGGCTGACTCCCATCTTTCCCTGTTGGCTCCCTTTTGCTGCCATGGTTGCCATTTCCAGCATAGCCTATCCATTTCCCAGTGTTTCTGTGTATCTTCTCCATTGCAAGTTTTGCTTGAACCGGCGGCTGTTGACTTTGATCCCGTGTAACTCTCATACAATTTCATTTTCTTAAAGAGAGGGTCATCTTTACTTTGGGCTTCAGACACAGCTTATAATGATGATGATGATGATGATGATGATGATGATGATGATGATGACAGCCATATTTACTCAGTGCTTATATGTGACCAGACATGTGCTACAAGCCTTTACACATATTTTCTCATTTAGGTTTTGCTATTAACTTATGAGTTATCACTATAATTTGGCCAAGGTCACACCTACAATGAGAGGAACGACTGAACTCAGCCTGCCTAATGGAAAATAACCTGCACTTAAGGACTCTTTTATACAAACACTTTCTACCGAAAAATGCAATTCCTCTCTGCTCTAACCTACCCTCTGGCATAATAATTCTCCTTCCATATCATTGTTATCACCATCATCAAATGCTTACTGAAAAGACTTTTTATATAAAGAACACAAAGGGAGGTGCAAAAAGTACATGACATAATCACAGAGCTCAGGAGACTTTTGTAGTTGAGAGAGAGGGAGAGCGGGGAGAAGAAAGGAGGAGAGACAGAGAAAAAGAGAGAGAGAGAGAGAATGACTACTGCATTTTAAAAAGTTAAAAAGCTGTGAATTTTGACCCCACAATTTCACTTCTAAGAATCTATCTTGAAGAAACATTGCAAACTGCAGCCTGAATTTTATGTACAAAGATTATTATCTAAGTGTATTTATGATAGTAAAACTATGGGAACACTCTAAATGTTTTACCATAGAATAAAGGCTAAAACAGTATTTTCCAAACTTGTAGAAAATGAGTCTCATGAGATGCTTATTTTCAAAAAGAACCAGTTGTTAATACATTTTAAAATTACTACTCCTATACTCCCTTTTTGAAGAGTCAAAATCCATATTTTGACTCTTCAAAGACTTAGAGAGAATCTAGAAAAAAAGAGATTATTTTAACTTGATTTAATCTTTTAATAAATCTTTCATTAACTTCCCATAGATTTATACTTGGAAAATACAGGTAAAATTGAGATTTGAATATTCATAAATTGGAATATTATGCAACCATTAACAATAATGCTTTCAAGGAATATTCAGTAATGTGTGTTTGTGCTCATTATACTTGCAAAAAGACAAAAATGGGATGTAAAATTATATGTAGTCTTATTTCAGATGTGTAGTGGAATATATATGTGTATATGTATATGCGTGTATGTATGTATATATACCTGTGTATGTGTATATATGTGTGTGTATACACACACACACACATACACACACACACACGAGAAAGGATTTAAAGATCAACCCAAATGTTAACTGGTTATTTCTACAGGATGCACTATGGCTAACTTAAATTTTCCTGCCTTCCTACGTTTTATAATGAGAAGAAGCTTTATAATGAGAAAAATCTTTGTTTTTAGAAACATATTAATAGCGATTCAAAGAAATGCATAGGTATATATGCTAAGGGGTCTAGCTGAGTTTGTTCAGATCATAAAAGTTAAAGGAATTCACAGGAGAGCAAGAACTAAGGACACTCTTATATGCATTTTGGCCAAATCTCTTCCATTTCTTCATAAACTCTACTGTAAGCCAAGCCATGCTGTGCTGCTTCTCATTTCTGTGTTTCATCCTCACTTCCCTACCTCTGCCCATTGCTCAAACATTTCCTTTTGCCCAGCCTTTACTTCCCCAAGTCTCTAGCCTTCCCTGATGCCTTATACCTCCTCCCCTCTCAAATTCTTTTATCGCTTTTACATTTTATCCCTTTTATGGTGGCTGATATACACTCTCCATCTCCTTACTCAACCTTAAAGTACCTGGAGGGCAGGAATCCCATGTTGCACTTTTTAGTAAAACAGAAGGCACAGAGCCTCACATCGGAGGCTACTCAATGCTTGTCTTGAAAAGTGATGTGCCTGAAATTGTAACTGGAGTGAGCTTTGAAGGAAGAGTATAGGACTTAGGTGGAGACAGAATGTTTCTGGAAGAGGGTAGCATGAGCAAGACTTTCAGGTAGGAGCTTGACCATTATACTTGAGGGTCATGAGCACACATGTTGGGGTGGTTGAAGGTGTTACTCATGGAGTAGTGAAGATAATGTTGCAGACAAGGAATAGAGAACAGATTTTTCATGAAGAGTCTTGAAAGTATGCTGACCTTTCTGTAACAAAACATTCCCACTCTTTGAATACCCTGCTCTCCTTCCTAGAAGTGGAGAATGCCCCACCCCTGGAAATTGTGATTCATTGTGTGGGCAGGGCAAAGGGCTGAGTAGCTGCACTGTTGGTAATGATCACAAGGGAATCTTCCACAGGGACCTGAGCACCACACCTGGGGAAGCATGGCTCTGTTTAATGGCAATGGGGGGAGCAGAGGGATGCCACAAAGACCTTGAGGAATTGCAGGAATGCAATTCTCAGAGGAATGGCATAGTGGACTCCAATGGGGAGACACAGGGCAGTGGGCAAAGGGTGACTGATGTGCTACAGGCCAACTGGAGTAAGCATTACAGTTTAGACTCCCCAGATTTCTTACTCTCTGCTTTTGCCTAATCCCCGTGGTGCTGGAGGACACCTCTCTAAATCAGTCAACGTGGAGGCACCTTGCCCTAACTTGAATGGGATTACCTTCCAAGGAGAGAAAGTTGGTCATGTGGCATTTGGTTTTATTTCTCAGTCTTGCTTTGGGAGATTTGGCATACCTGGAGAGGCTTAGGAAGAATTTGTGTCACTTTCATTTGAAAGAAAACATATCAAATTGTTCTTGGCTAAATATCCCCATTTCACTTATTGCAGAATTCCTACCATCTGTTTTCCCAAGACAGTCATATACGACTTCCTGGACTCCTTTGTGCTTGTGGGGCATGTACAGACAAGACAGAGGTCTGGAAGGGTGGAGCTTCCCTGTGCTCTTCTGGGAAGCCAGGCAGACACGGAGAGGAAAGGGAAGACAGTAGAGAAACAGGTCATGGGGCAGAGTGATTTGTTCCCAATGAAGGTACGTAGGAAGGTGGCTAGGAGAAAGTAGTTAGTCCCAAGGAGAGGAACTCAGGGAATATGATTGGGTTGGAAAGAGAGACAAATTGAAATTACTAAAACTCAAACAGCATCTAACCCTGTGCCATGGAAGGAGTTTCTGGTTACTATTATTAGTTGATATTTATCTTTGTTGAAGGTTTGATTAACTTTTGTGATCCTTACAATAACTGTCTCAGGTAGTAAACATTATTATTATCCTCACTGTGCAGATAAGGTGATGGGGCTCAGCATGGTTGTCAGACTGCCCCCAGTGTATCAGCTAGGATTTCTAGTGGAAAAGGGGGCCAGGTGGTGGGCCGAAAAAGCGAGGAGGTTAAAGAACCCTTTAACCAAGACCCAGTGATCTGTGGAGAAAATTATTTTTACTTGGACCTGTAAGCAGGAGCATCAGGTCCAAGTGTGACTGACAGCCCAGCAGACAGGACCAGTCAGAGGTGCTTGTCCTCAGCACATGGGAATGGGACAGATGTGAAGGAGAGGCAGTGAAATGTAACTGGAGATAGGAAGGACCCAGATACATGAGTTGAAGAACACGCAATAAAGACTGTTTGCCTCAGTTTACCTGTTTTTGTAAATAGAGTGCTCAGGTTTTTATCACATTGTAATAACAGATTTTTGCATCCTTCTTGGTTGAGCCTGCTTTATGCTCAACCGTCATCCAGGAGCTGAGTGAAGAGCTCAAAATTGCAGAGGTGTGGCTTAAATGACAAACTCCTCAGCCCATTGGGAATGAGGTTTATTTTCATCACAGTCCCTGTTTTCAGAGATCCTTACCTTCTGCTCCCCACTCAGATCTTCCTTATCATTAGAGGGGAGGTAGGAAGACAAGGAAAGCTCTTTTCTGGGTGAAGCTGAGATCCCAATGAAGTGCCCTAATTTGCCTTTTCAGGTTCATACTTTGCTATTGAATGACTTTCTAATCACATAGTTTTCCACTCTCCCTCATTTACTGAAACCCAAGTTAGGTAAGCCTTGAGCACAGCGGAAGACATAAAGATGGATGAAAAATAGTCCCTCCCTCTTGAAGAGCCCCAAACAGTGAGACATACAGGTGGGTTGCAGATCAATGCAATAAGCATTATGATGCTACAGGCTCCACAACTCAGAGGAAGGAGCAATTAGCCCTGCATAGTGGGCAGTGTCTCTGAGGAGGAGGGCACAGGGCTGGGTCTTGAGGGACAGAAGATAAGATTGACCGAAGAGCACATTCTGTAAAAGGAACGGCACACAGGTGCAATGAGGTTTAAGGGAGCAGGGCATTTTTGATATAGTAAGAAGTTAGATACATGTGACTTTTTAAAATATTTTGTGTCTGCCAAATGCCCAATTTGCTATCTGGGACATGCTAGCTACTTACCACCCAGCTGCTGCTGCTATTGCTGCTGCTATTTTAACGGGGCTGCCTTCAGGCCAGAATCCCTGTAGGCCACATAGAGTTTGATCGTCTTATTTTTTGTAAAGATTTTATTTATTTATTTTTAGGGAGAGGGGGAGGGAGGGAGAAAGAGAGGGAGAGAAACATCAATGTGCAGTTGCCTCTTGCACATCCCCCACAGGGTACCTGGTATGCAATCCAGGCATGTGCCCTGACCAGGAATCAAACTGGCAACCCTCTGGCTTGTAGGCCTGCATACAATCCACTGAGCCACACCAGCCAGGGCTGGCCCCCTTATTTTTGTGGAGATAAGCAAGGGTCATTGAATTTTTTTTTTCCATGGGCTTCATGATTGGCCTTGGGAGTTTCATAATCACATTTTCTTGTTTGGAAACTCTGGCGAAGCCACGAATGGATTTCAAGAGTATGACTGGCATAGAAAGACCAGCTGAAAGGCTGTGCTAACCCTTTGGAAGGGGGTAAGGAGGGCTGAGAGGCAGTGGGCAGGGAGAGAAGTGGGCAGGCAGACTCATGAAAACTTTAGGAAACCGAATTAACAGGACTGACTCCGTGGCCAATTGGTTAAGGAGTGAAGAAGAGAAGTCAAGGACAACTCTCAGATGTTTCAGAAGGTGGGCTCCCATAACCTGAGGTCAGGAGGATGAACTGTTCTGTTCATGGAGAGAAACTTGCCTGAGCAAGCAAAGGAAAGCAAAGCGAGCCAGGAACTCCTGGCCCATAGTCTTTGCATCTACTGCCTCTGCTGGCTGGAACGAAGTGCTTAGACAGGAAAGCTCTTTGACATTCTCCAAACCCTGATTTCAGCAGGACCACCCACAGGACAGCCAAGCAAGCAAAGGAGGGAGGCTGGGTTAACAGGATACAAGATCCCAGGAGGCAGCTTATTTATAGTCCAGCTTTGTCCTGGGCTTGATCTAGGTGCCACCTGCCTCTATTTAACCTGTGCCCCAATTCAACTCTGACATGATCTCCTAGTCATCACTGACTTTTCCTCTCAGACCAGCATTGGGAGGGGCTGAGAAAGAAAGGAGGTATCCCATCTACAGGAAACAACAGAGAGTAAGAGTGATTTTTACATCAACTGACAGCCTGACCAGGACCACCTAAATTGATCCCCAGTAGACTCTGAGAGTCCACTTGAGGCTGCAAATTAATTAACTGTGATGTTCAAATTGTTTTCCACCTGAATAAGTGTGACTGACAGCCCGGACAGTATAAGCTCTGCGGGCCCTGGGGAAGGGAGCTGAGCATAGGGCCATGGGCTCGACCTGGCATGCAGGCACTTGTTAACTGACATATGCCCACATGAGCCAGGGAGAAGAATGCCAGGGTGGGGGGGTGTGGGAGCAGGTATTTTATTCTTGATGCCTATTTGGGAGAGGAGAACTGGAAGTGGAGGAAAAAATGGGAAGCCCTTGAAAGTTGTCTTCTTTTTAAAGATTTTATTTATTTATTTTTAGAGAAAGGGGAAAAGGAGGGAGAAAAAGTGGGAGAGAAATATTGGTTGCCTTTTGCATACCCCCAACCAGAGACCTGGCCCTCAACCCAGGCATATACCTTGACCAGGAATCGAACCAATGACCTTTTGCCTTGCAGGATGACACCCAATCCACTGAGCTTCACCAGTCATGGAAGTTTTTATGCCTGTGCATGAACTATAACAGAGCTTGGACTATGAAGGCAACTTCAAGAAAAATCTAGTCTAATTCCTTCATTGCACAGAACTACAAGCTTTTAATTGTTAGAGATGGAACACAAACCAGGCTTTCTGACTCCAGTGCACTTAGACTACAAGCATTCTGCCTCCTTCCCAGACTCAGGAAGTGGAGAGTTGAGCAACAGTATGGTCGATTTCTTCAGAATCATTGTCCAACCTAAATAACAGCCTTGCAATCCCTCAGAGAAAATTATTTTCCTGTGATAGCTGACTCTCACTCCCCAGCTCTCTGAACCTAGTTTTCCTGCTGGGAACCATTGAGATTATATTCTTTATCAGAGGACCAAGCAAAAACATGGAAAAGGAGAGTCTTTTCTCTTAGTCATTCATTCTTACTTTCTCCCCAACCAGAAGGCATTCATTCCCCTGTCAAGTGTCAGGGTCCCAAGCAGCTGAGCACCTGTCCATATCTTCCCAATTCATTCCCCAGCAACAGCCCACAGGTGGGCCCTTTCTTCTGCATACCGCATTCATTTAAAATTTACCTGTTCAGGAGTTTCTTTTCTCTGAGATAATTGTCACTGTGGAAAGACAGTAACTAATAACTAATAACTGCCAAGATGTTAATAATGACCAATAATAATATGCAGGAACTTTCAAAATTTTTTAAGCAAATTTTTACTCAAAAATCAAAACATGCTCATGGTGAAACAAAAAGGAGGGAGGTGATAGTACAGATAAGAATACAGTGAAATGTTACTTACATGTATACCCCAAACTCCAAGTCCAAGTTCCAGGTAAGATGTAATGAGCCTTTCCAAAAGTATTCATTCATGAACAATATGTATGTGTACATTATAAACATATTTAGAACTAGCCCACAATTTTCTCTTGACTTTTTTATTTAATGATGTACCCGTATGTTTTGCACATTGGAATATATCAGCCTCTCATCTTTTTTAATAGCTTCATCAACATTTCATTGCATGGAAGTAGTATAATTTAGGATGATGGACGTTTAAGCTGTTTCCAGTTTTCTTCCATGCTTACAAATAATTTTTGACATTCTGAAGGTAAAGTGACTTTCTTATGAATGCTCTGAATGGCAGCTCCTACATTTCTCAGGGGGGAAAAATAAAAGTTCCTCTGACAAAGCTAGTGATATTGGTGGACTGGAGGCCTCAGTGAGTCTTGCCCCCTCTGGTGGGCCTGGGAAAATGTTCAGGGCAACTGTGAGGGGTCCTGGGAACTCAGTGTGAAAACCTTTGTTGTAATTATTTACTTTGGCAATGGCATTTATTTACATTTAAAAATAAGGTTTCTAAAGAATGAATTGCTAATGGTAGAGTTTGAGGCACTACATCAAGCTGTTGTTGCAGCTGACTTTGAGTGATGGTACCTTTCCTTATGCTTCTTGAATCAAATTATCCATTAGACAGATTGGCCCTTTAGATAGTTCTCCAATTCCTATCTCCAAACCACATCAGGGACACTCAGTTCAGCAGTAGGGGACCAAATAGAAAGAACCCTGAGCGGGAATAAGGTGTCAGGGCCCATACCTCTGCCTCTCCATGCTGGTGGCACGTCCTCTTCCAGCCTGTGTTGCAAGATGTTCAGAATGACCAGAAAACCCTCGCTCCTCTGCCGCCAATCATAGTACATATAGGTAAACTTTTTAAATATTCTAGTCCACGACATACAGATTAAAAAAAGAGAGATTCTCATTTTCTTTCCTGATCCTTTGAAGAATAGGAATTTAGGAGGAAAGTTAATTTGGAGATGAAAAGAAAGAAAATGAATTGTACTTTTTGTATATCATGTTCTCAAGAGGATTTTTAGGTATAGTTTGTAGATTCAGGAGCAAGATCATAATTGGAGCAATAAAAGCAGGAATCATGAAGCGCTCAATACATAAATAAATGACTACCTGAATGAATAGATGAGAGCAAGGGAAAAACGGAGAATATTTGACTCATTTTTTTGTAACATACACTATCCCATTTAGAGTGGCTTCATTACCTAATAGTCAAGAGCATGGTGAATTTGCCTTGTTTTCCAAGGTTCAGACTTGTAGTGATGAACTATTTCGATGTTTGGACCCAAATCTTCTGATTAACTTTCTGGATGACTCGGTTCCTCTGGTTCTGGAGTCTGCCTTGCTGTTGTGTGTCTCTCTATATTCATTTTTTTTCAAGACTAGTCCTCTTTTGGATGTTCTGGATCCCATTTCCAACATGGAGGGGGCTATTTCCTATAACAACAAACAATTCTTACACATCAGCAGAGAATCCAAAAATTCAGCTCAATTCTGATACTGCCTACCAGAGGACATAGCATGAGATTCCATAAGTTAAGAGCTCACTCCTACAAGACTGCACTCCCCCTTCAGATTTCAGTTGAAAGTCCAGGTGTCACCAACTGGCCATAAATGAGAGGTTTCCATGGCCCCTGCTTGGCTTTGGATAATTTGCTGAAGTGGCTTGTAGGACTCAGAAAACATACACACCATTCTTTCACCTCCACGTGTTCACCAACTTGGAAGCTCTACGAACCTTGTTCTTTTGGTTTTTTAAGGAGGCTTCATTACATAGTTATATTGATTAATTCAGTGGTCATTGGCAATTGATTTAACCTACAATTCTGTTCCCCTCCCAGAGGTCAGGGGTGGGACTGAAAGGTCCAACCCTCCAATTATATCCTGGGGGCAACTGGCGACCAGCTCCTCCTTGTCCTCATGAGCTTTCCTCAAGTCAGATTATTGACGTAACAAAAGATACTTTTTACCATTCTCCACATTTAGGAAATTCCAAGCATTTTGGGGAACTGTGATCCAGATACTGTGGATGAAGATCAAATGTGTATAAAAAATATATTTTGGTCATCTAAATGACCAAATATACATTTCTTGTAAATCACTGTATCACAGGTCCTCAAACCATCGACATCAGGATCGTCTAAAGAACTTGTTAAAAATGTCCTGCCTCAGACTTAATAATTCAAAAACTCCACTTTTAATTACACTTCGTGTCATTCTTACACACATGAGAATTTAGAAATGACTATTCCATACAGTTGGGAACCGAAATCCTTATCCTTTCTCAGACTCAAGACATTTTCATGGTCCCCTTGTTGACTTCCTGTGTTGACTACCTTACCTGCTAGTTTGGATCTCCGCGCGCAGCCTGATGCTGGCCAGCTGCTGTGATTGTTTCCAGGTGGAGAGTGCTAGCTACTGGGCTGTGCCAGCCCTGTCTCACTGAGACCGGGAGCATGAGGTGTCCTTCCTCCTGGGGCTGGTTCCACCTCAGTTTGCTTGCTCTCCTTAGGTTCTGATGCTGTTCAGTTGGCCCATTTCCCTTCCTGCTGATTCAGGACTTTTTAAAAATAACACTGTAGTCAACCTGTGTTAAGTGATTATCCTGTGTTATTATCTCATTTAATCATAAAAACCTAAGTTAGGTATTATCATTTTTTTACATTTGGACATATCCTCAGAAGGGTTAGCATATGACCTCTAATTTGCTGAAAATGACATGTAACACCATGATTTTTCTTGCTGTGTGTCCCCAAATGGTCAGATCTGAGTCTTATCCATTCCTTCATAATCAAAAAGCCTGCTTAAAATTAATTTGTGGCTAGCTCAATAAAAATACTTTCAGAGAGGTTTATTTATTTATTTATTTTTATTTTTAATTTTTTTAAAATTTTGGTAGATAACCAGTACTGGTCTGGGCAAGAGGCTCGCATCTGTGAAATCTGAAATGGGTTATAGACTAATGAGGGTTCCCAGGTCAGGATGTTGAGGAGATCAAAAGCAAGCAGGGTAGCAGGCAAGCGGTTGGCAAGAGGAAAGGGTCCTGAGTTACAGAACTCTGTTCCCTGGCCCAGAATTGGGGAAGTCAGTCCCTGTTGATAGAAATGGAAGCCCAAAGCATTCCAGATTCCAAGTTCTATAGGAACTTAGTCACAAGTTACTCAGGGTAAATGGTCACAGCAGGAAATATAGCCACTGGAACGGTAGTGCATGGTGATAGATCTTCATAAGTAAGTCTGAGTGATCAGACTTTAAGTTTAAGGACATGGCCAAACTGGTACCAAGGACAACTGAGTGGGAAGCTGAAGTATGAAGGTCTAGAGCTCCTTAAATCTCTACTGAGGCTGGAATTTGAGGTGGGGAAGATGGGGGTGGGTTGAGGGGATGAATATAGTAGTTTTAGCTGTAAGAGGCTTCAAAGACTAGGACCCAGGCAGCCTAGGTCAGAGGCTTGGCAGTTGCAGCAAAGCAAGGTCCTTTGTGTTTTGTAAAAATCCACAGCAATTTCTTGACTTGCTCCGATTTAAAACCAAAATCAATTTGTATTAGATTAGCTGTATGTCAATGTAGGCCAGGCTTTCAACCTCCACCAGTTTTAGGTAAATTGAATTGGCAATTCAGTATACTTTGAGGTCTGAGGGTCACACCACCGCTGACTCCAGGAAAAACAAAAAAAAGACAAACAAAAGATAAAATACACAGATTAGACAAACAGGTAACAGAGTCACTGGGGAGGACTAGCAGCTCCTTCAGATGGAGTCCCCCGAGGCCATCTTGTCCAGTCCCTTGATTTCAGAGAGGACACTCACAGAGTATCTAACAGCTGTGAAGTTAAGCTGTGTTTACAATTCACAGGAAGAGGGCTGCCCCTAGATGCTGATTCAGAAACTTCTTCTAGTCTTTTTTTTTCCTTTATTTTATTTTATTTTATTTTTTTAATCAGTAATTTTTAATTGTTGATATTGTACAGTTTTCTGTCTTTTACCCCACCCCCAGCCCACCACCCCAGCCCTCCCCACCTTCCTCCCATTTCTACTCCCCATAGTTTTTGTCCATGTGTCCTTTATACTTGTTGCTCTAAACTGTTCCCCTTTTCCCCTAAAATTCCCTCCCCTCCCACTCTGGTCACTGTCAAACTTTTCTCAAATTCAGTGTCATTGTTTATATTATGTTTGTTTGTTTGTTTTGTTGATTAGGTTCCTGTTAAAGGTGATTCAGAAACTTCTTGATGGAACAACTATTGTCAACCATTAGTAAGCACTATCACTGTGTGAAGTGGTATGCTACACTCTATGACAGATATCACTTCCCGTAAGCATCACTGTGCACGTGGCAGGTACATTGTTATCACTACACAGGTGAGGAAAGCAGGGGTGCGGAAGGATAAGTACATTACTCAAGGTTATTACCCAGCTGGGAGGAGGGCAGGCAAAATCTGAGAACAGTTCCTTTGAGGCTGACAATTTATCCACAGCACTCTGAAATCCGGAAACAGAAGCCTGATCTCCTTTTGCATCCCTTGTAGAGATGCGATTTTCCTAAATCTATCTTTGCCTCTCATCCCATTTTTCTAGAAATCTGGAAGTATATTTCTGCTTTGTTTGTTTTCTAGACAAAACAAACAAAGTTTCTGCTTTGTTTGTTTTGTCTAGAAAATAATATATTTTACTTGCTTTCAGGTTATTTTAACTATGGCAAATAAATATTTTCCCCAAAAGAAACTCTCTCGTAAAAGATTGCTGCATCTCATCCCCAAATCCAGGGAAAACCAGCTGACCTAATTGGAGGCCTTTGAGTAGAAATTTCTGTACAGTAAGTAAGAGCATGGATGCATAATCCAGTGTCTCTTTCCTCTCTTTCATACCATCCCAAATCCTCAGCGAGGCAGGAATTCAGCACACAGAGAATCTAGAGCCTTCTCCTCCCCACACATAATGGCCGCTGAGCCCATCACCCATCCACAGGGACATCTCTGCCACTAGCATCAATTATTATTTCTCAGACACCCACTGGGTGCTTGGCATATCAGAGAAGAAATGGATTGACTCTGCTGTCAACAATCACCCTACAAACAGCCAAATAATTTTGATGTTCTTCAAACATATTATAATTAAAAAATTACATGCTGGGAGAAAAATTATAAGCATTTAATCAGAAAAGAGGGTCAAGCTGATGCAATTAGGGAGGGGAGATGGGCTGTCTTTTATCAACAGAGCCAGTTTCATCACTATCCTGGTGAAAGCAGTGGGATTTGAGGCTAAGATGTTTCCATCAAGTTACTTTTGATTTGAGAAAATATGATTTCATTTTGTTTGTTCAGAAGTGTCTTTAACCTCCATGCTCCTTTCTGAGGTCACTCTCCTTTTGCGATCCATTTGCATGGCCACAGCTCGCTTTTTACTGCGGATCTCAAGCCAATTGTGGCTTAATACATAAATGCATTTAAAAAAAAAATCCAGCCCCAGTGGAAAAAATTACAAATGCAGAGTAGCTCCCAGTGGCAACCACTGAAGTATTTGCCAGAAAAGGAAACCTATCGGTAAGCTGAAGTGCTTTTAAAAGAGTTGAATTATTTAATAAATCAGAAAATTGCCCAGGTCTTCAAGCTATAACTGAGAGACTCTGGGAAACCAAAAAGAAGAGAAAAGCATTTATGAGTTTTCTTATTGCCCCCTTTAACAGATCTCTCTGGGCTGGCTGTACAGCAGCAACATGGTGGGTAAATCACAGGTGTTCACAGAGGTCTGCTGCTTTCTTCTCTGGCTCAAGCCAAACACCTCTTCTGCAAGTCACTGAGATGGAGAGAAACTTAGCTGGTTGCTCTTTCCTTGGCAGAGTAAGCCCAGCTCCTCAATCCAGAAGCAGGAGGGCTGGAAGCGGGTGGAGAGAACTATATTTTTCCTACCCAGGCCCTGGCCCTCTATCAGTATGGTATAGGCAGCATGATAGGGAGGAAAGGTCCTGGAATAGGAGTCAGAAGACCTGAGTTCTGATCTTCAAGAACTGTCTTAATTCCTAAAATTCGTAATATGTTATATATGATAGTAATACTTTAGTAAGGACAATCCTGATCTTTTTGATTTTACAGTGCTTCATGACTTCAAAAACTCTTTCATCTTTACTATCTTATTTGAGCCTTATCAAAACTGTGCGAGGTGGCTAGACATGTATTGTTACATATACTTATTGTAACTTAAAAGATAGGAAAGTGATAGGTATTATTTATCACTAGGTTAGAGGTGGAAAAAAAAGGGTTGGGGCTGTAAGTAACTTATTCATGGCCACACTAGCAAAGAAGAACTCAAACACAAATCAGACCCACTGGTATTTTCAAAACCCTGATGTTTTCAGGGGATGATACCTGCCTTAAATTACCCCTTAAATTCAAATGAAAAAATCTTTGTGAAATGCTTTAAAGAAAGTAAACTCACTGGATAGATTTAAGTTTCTATGGGTGTACGAAACTCAGCCTGATGGGTGCGAGACTATTCTATTTCTTGTATAGCTGGTAGGAACCAGTGGCATAAATTCCTAGCTCCACGAGACATCCTATTCTCTTTTCTGAAAACAAATGCTAAGAACAAGGCTTCATCTAAAGATGAATGCACACAGAGAGAAATATAATAAAAATGACAAATAGATATTGGGCAAAGACATAAATACGGCTCAAAAGCAAATTGTTGCTGCTGACCTCCTCTTAACAGAGAGGAAGTGCTGAACAACAAAAGAGGAGAGATTGGAAGGATGGAGACAGACGCCAGAGACAGGGATGGAATCTCAGACGACACTCTAGATTCACATGGCTGATATTAAACACAACAGTTAGAGAGATAATGAGCTGGAACTATTGACAGCTGAAGACAACCTCTCCTAGGATTATGTTTGACGCCACAGAGAAGTCTGGCCCAAGGATGAACATCCAAGGAACACAGAGGGAGTCTGTGTGTGAGTTTGTGTATGAGTTACTGTTTGCACATGTGTGTGTTTATGTTTGTCTGTGTGAGCTACTCATCTATCAATTCATTTACCCATCCAGTTATTCATATCTCTTTGTTCTTTCATCGTTGTTTTCTGTGTGCTGGTCACTGGGCTAGGTACTGGAGATACAAAAGTTAAGGACAAGGGTCCCTTGCCTTCCAGAAACTCTGGTCTAGTGAAGAAAAGAAATAAACAAGTGATCATTACACATACATGTGCTGTAAGATAGATAGGACGCTATGGGTGTTCAGAGGAAGGCCATCAAGGCCACATTGGGGTGAGAGTAGGGCAGGGATGGAGAAAGGGGATGAGGCCAGAAAAGGTCCTGTGAGGAGCATGGGTTTCATGCTGGTTACTCGCAGCATCTAGGGGCTTGTTTGTGAATCACTGCTGTCACCCAAGAATATAAATGGGGAGGTTTCTCCAACTTACACTGTGCTAATAGCCACTTGCTTCTCTAGTAGACACTTTCTCCCTCTTTGTCCTTACCCCACAGAACTCTGCTTTGCCAACAAATCAAATATTCAAAATAATTTTATTGTTGATAATTTTAATAATCAGATGATTACAACAGTTTTCTCCTGGTGCTCTCCTTCACTACTGCCCATTGACTCAAAGGTCTTTTCTTTAAAAAAAATTACTGACCTTACTGGGGTGACATTGTTAATAAAATTATATGGGTTTCAGGTGTACAATTCTATAATACATCATCTGTATATTGTATTGCTTGCTCACCACCCAAGGTCAAGTCTCCTTCCATCACCATTTATCTCCCTTTACCCTCTTCTTCCTCCTCCAACCCCATTTCTCTATGGTAATTATAACACTGTTGTCTGTGTCTGCAAGGGTTTTTTTTTTTTTTTTTTTTTTTTTTTTTGCTTAGTTCCTTCACCTTTTTCATCCAGCCCCCCAATTCCCCTCCTCCCTGACAGCTGTCAGTTTGTTTTCTGTATCTATGTGTCTGGTTTTTCTTTTTTGTTCATTTGTTAGTTTATTTTGTTCATTATGTTACCAAGCAGCAAGTGGGATCCTGCTGCCCACCACCACCCTCTAGGCAAAATTCTAGAGTCAAAGTTTTGGTGATAAAGGGAAGGAGTCTTTATTCAAAAGCCCACACAATTTTGGAATAACAGCTTTTCACATACAGTAGTCACCTGTAGCATTAATCACCTAATTAAACCTATCAATTAAGGCTGAACTCTTTAACACCTGAGTTCTATCATTCCCCACTGTTAGTTTTAATTATCTTATTTCTATAGGGTTAGTTTACAAACTAAAACAACATAAGATACAAAAGCTACACAGTAGAAGAATGGCAGGCTTCTGGTTGAGAGCTGGTCCCCTCTAGAACACCCCAAAAAGAATAGCCCTGCCATCCTCTGCCAGGCCAACCAGATCCTAGGTGGTACCAGGGGTGTCTTCTCCCATCCAGAGTACTGTTCATTGGGAAATGAAGGCAGTTGCAGCACCACCATCCAGGCATCCTCGAGGAAGAGAGCCAGAAAGCCCTTCTTTCATTTTAAATCTTCTGGCCCATAACTCCATGTCCTCCAGAGGCATTGGGCTTCTGAGCCAATTAGTCCTAGACTGTTTACCATTGTCCCAGGCAACCTCCTCTATGGCCCCTTCCTATTCCTCCCCAGTGATCTACCTGATCAGATCTCTCTGTATCAATTAGATTCCCCATATAAGTGAAGTCATGTGGTAATTGTCTCTCTGACTGGCTTATTTCAGGTAGCATAACACTCTCCAGGTTCATACATGCTGTCACAAAAGGTAAAATTTCCTTCTTTTTTACAGTCCAGTAGCATTCCATCAAAGGTCTTATTTTAAGACTCCAGCATTTCAGGCATCTGATCCACCCACTCTCATCCAGCCTGCTCATATCCAATCCACTCATCCCAAGATCATGATGACCACTTAAGATACCTGTTCTGGTTTGAGAAAGAGAGGAGAATCTTTTCTGTTTGGTCTATGGACCACAATTTTGACTTCTGGTCAAAGCCATTCTAAATTTGTGGGCACATTTCCTGCCAAATAGCTAAAGGCAGTGGTTTTTAGGTCTGTCTCTGCTTCCTACTTTTTGTTTTTTGTATCTCATGTTAGTGATGTCTACTTTCCCACCTGTTTCTCCTTTCTCTGATCCAGGGTATCCTGATGAGCTCTGCCTCTATGGGATTTCCTATCTTAGAACCCTTTAGCTTTCCTGTTATCCTGTCAGACATTCATCCTGAATTCTTCACTACTTGGTCCTGAACTTAACTTTTTTCTTTCTATATTCTCACTTTGATAAGTAAAAAAAAAAAAAAAAAAGTTAAATCTCAATTCTGCCCTTATCTAGCTCAGTTGAAGGACCCCTTTTCTCTCTGGCCTAGGAGTTTCACACCCTACCTCTCTGCCTGCTACTCACATACATAATACATTAAACTCTATTACACATTACAAAAGCTAAAGCCCAATATTTGTAGCTTAAAATGTATTACTTTGTCCTTGTTGAAATAGAATGATGACCAGTTTGCCTAAAAGCAATTTGGCTGAAACCAGTTCTCTTGATAATTATTTATCTAGTTTGCCTAAAATTTAACTCTTTTAGAAAGCCTATTTATGTCTCTTAAGGATCTCATTTTATAGGCATATTTCTGCCACAGGTAGTAGTATTTGAAGTAATTTTAACCAATTTTAAAAAAAGGTGTTTCCAATTCAATTTATTTTTTTGATAAATGTGTATCACATTTACATAATTTTTGAATGGTAAAAGTATTTTTGAGCCCTTGAATAGAATTTTACAGTGATTTTATTTTTATATATCATACAGAATTTAACCAGATTTCCTAAAGACCCCAAGATTTTTTCTCACAATAAATATATTCTAAATCTGCACAAAACATTTTACATTACTTTTTGTTACTGATAAATGCCTGGTAAAGAACCTCTCCATCTTGCAGTCATTAGCATCGGGGTGGGGGTGGTGAAATGTATAATTTTCTCCAGGTACTTATTCTCAACCCAGTTTATGTTACCAGGTGTCCACTTTTCCACGTGTTATATGGGGACCTAAGGTGACTTTACAAAGAGAAACAGACCCACTCCTGGATTTTGGTCAGATGGACTTAGACTACAAGTGTAAGTCATTTGAGGCCTTGAAAAGCCATGAGACCTATTGAACCTGAGTTGAGATACAAAAGAAAAAATAATTTCTCTTCAAGAGGAATATTTTTAGATGAATTTTCAAAGTAGATGTATTAGATGTATTCAAATTATCAGGGCTAAATTGTCATCCAAATACATGTTAATGGTATCATTTGTGTCCTACTTGTCACAAATCAGAGGAAACTTGACATTTGTTTTACCTAAAGCTCTCCTATTGTGTTGCTCCTTTAAATGATTCTCAACTTCCCTTAAAGCATTTCCCAGATTTAACAGCCCTCCCCCGCCCGTAGCTGTACATAGATGAGTCAACTTTCCACAGTCTCCTGTTTCAGTGTACAGAAAATCAAATATGGGGACTCACAAAGAACTTTCCGTGGTGACTATATAAGTTGGTTGCAGAAATTAATCTTACATTAGAATAAGGTTGAATTAATAAACCTGAAGGTACAGTGGAAGAAATTGGCACAGTGATTCATGGGGAGACAAAGAAATGAAAATACAAATGAGAAGTATAAGGAGGAAACATTGAGATAGTGTAAAATCTGTGTATCAGAAATTCTAGAAGAAAAGAATGATGGAGATGAAATAATCAAGGAGAAATTTTTAGACTGAATAAATATGGAAATTTGAAGATAGAAGAAGAATTCAGAAACCAAAGTGAATAGATTAAACATCCCATATCTAGGTATATTGTAAGGTATTTCAGAACACACACACACACACCTCTTAAAACCAAGTAAAAAATATTAGATTACCTACAGAGACATAATAATGATATTAATAGTGCTATCCTATCAGCAACAAAAGATGCCTGAAAACAGTGAAATACCATCTTCAAAATTCTGGTTATCTTATCAGATGCAGAAAATCACCCACAAATATTATTAAAAAATTTTGCAAATTGACAATAAAAGGGGAATTCCTAACTTGACAAAAGTATAACAAGCAAACATTATATTTAATCAAGAATTTTTAGACAACACTTTTCCTTTGATATCTGGGATTCATACACAGGTCACTAATGGTCCTGACTGATGCTAAATGGAAAGAAAAAAATAGAACTTAAAGAATTAGAAAAATGTGATAAGATTATTCATAGACAAGATCATTGCTTATATAGAAAATGCACAAAATTAACAGACAATATTTTGTAATTAAGGTGAATATAAAGCAAGATCACTGGGCAAAACATCAGTTCATAATAATACGTCTATAAAATATTAAAATAAAATACCATTCAGAATAAAATATAAATAAATTAATAATAAGTACATACAATCTTGATGAAGAAAATAGAACCATATTAAAGAACATAGAGGAAGTTCTGAAAAAAATGCAGAAATCTTATGTACTCTTAAATGAGATGTGATAAAAATATTGTTAAGATGCTGATTCTAACTTAATTTGTAAATTTAATTCAATGACAATAACAATTTCAACTGTATTATTTAAGAAATTCGATAAACCGTCCTGGCTGGTGTGGCTCAATGGATTGAGTGCCGGCCTGCAAACCAAAGGGTTGCTGGTTCGATACCCAGTCAGGACACATGCCTGGGTTGTGGGCCAGGTCCCCACCTAAGAGTGGGCAAGTGGCTACAGGTTGATGTTTCTTATGTACTTCATCGATGTTTCCATCTCTTTCTCTCTCTTGTCCTCTCTCTCTCTAAAAATGAATACATAAAACGTTTTAGAAGTAGATAAATTCATTTGGAACTCTCACAAAGAGCTAAGGAACCTTTGAAAAAAAACAAGGAAAACAGATTTTCTTTGCAAGATATCTTGTAAGCACCATACAAAGATGTATCAGCAAAAGCAGTATGACAGTACTGCAAGAAAAGCCAAGTAGACAATGGAAGAGTATAGAGCCTCAGAGACCCAAGTACAAGTGGAACTTGATAGATAGTACTGGAGGCTGTGAGGGTAAAGTTGCTGAAAAATCTGGCTCGAATATGAAGAAAAACTGATCCTTACTTAAACACATGTACAATGTACAATGAGGACTTCTGAATCAGTTAAAAATTTACAAGTGAAAGGCTTATCACAATTATCTTTGTGACCTACACGTTACTAAAAACTATTAAAATTTTAAAGATTAAACTTATGAAGCCAAAATTGAGAGCTTTGATTATGCAGATTTTAAGAATTCCTGTGATGTCATGTGTGAAGTTATAGGTGATTATGAAAAAAATGTCAAGGGATTAATGTCTAAAATATATAAAAATGCTTATAAATCTACTAGAAAATTACTGAAACCCAAGGGAAATCAGATAAAAGATATGAACAGAAAATTCTTTGAAGACATAGGTATTGTTATCATGAGAATAAAATGTTTTATCACTTTACATATACAGGTTCCCGCAGAAGTAACACCTGCTTGAGTGTATTTAGTAGGGTAATAATATGGGTGTTATAATTTTTAAATTTAATTTGAACATTTCACCTGAAATGTCATATGGTGTGCTTGAGTGTGATATTGTTATGTTACAGAGTTACCTGCTTATGACTTTGTAATAAAAGATTTTGTAATAAAAAGGGGGTGTTATTTGTGCCGGACCCTGTATAAGAAAGGCAAATACTAAAAAGCTGAATAATCTTGAGTGTTAGCAAGGATATGAGAACAGCACACCTGGCCACATGGTTAGTGCTTGAAAACATAATCCCGAGGGAAAATATAGAATACAAAATGAAGTCTTGCGTAATATCATTTATGTAAGTTAAAAATACATGTACAACAATTATTTACCTTTTATAAAAACACAAAATCATATACATCAAACAAATTACTGTGAGAATGGGGAATGAAAATTAGGGATGAGGATAATGAATGCATATATATTCGCATCAGACATACATAAATAGCCAAAGTAAGGGCCTTGTGGATGCTAACAGTGATGCTCTTCTGTAAAATAAGAAGTACTATTAACACACGGCCTTTTTCTCCCCCTTCTTCTAATGAAGTAACAGCTATATGAAAAGAAACAACAAAATTCATCACCACTAAAAGGAGGGCTAGAATAAAAAGGGCTAAAGAACACTTCATAAAAGATGAGAAAGGAATGTGAAAGTACAAATTGCAAAGCATGCCCTGGCTGGTGTAGCTCAGTGGATTGAGCGCGGGCCTGCGAACCAGAGGATCGCTGTTCGATTCCCAGTCAGGGCACATGCCTGGGTTGCAGGCCAGTTCCCGGCGGGGGACACACGAGAGGCAACCGTACATTGATATTTCTCTCCCTCTCCCTCTCTCCTACCCTTCCCCTCTAAAGATAAATAAATTAAAAAAAAAAAAAACAAATTGCAAAGCATGGCAATTTGAAAGTCCAAGATAAAGTAATAAAAATATATCCAATCAGTAAGAATAATACATATACATGGACTAAATACTTTTGATAAGGACAGATTTTTTTGAAAATAAAAAGAAATCTAGTATATACTGCTTACGAGAGACATGCCTAAGGCTCATGAGACATAAAAATGGAAAGTAAAAGGGGAAAAAGAGAAATATTAGACAAAATCTACATGAAAGGAAAGATGGTGTAATGATTTTTAAACAGCTATATTGAAATGTAATTGACAAACAATAAACTGCACATATTTAAAATGTATAATATTATAAATTTGACATATGTATATACCAATGAAGCCATCACTGCGGGGGCCCCTGTCCTGGGCGCCAGATGTGGGGGGGCTCCGCCCGCAGAGCCCCATCCCTCCGTCATGGATGAAAATAAAAACTACCAAGACATGATCTGCTTGGGGAGGAGAGGCTGTCAAACTCTCAGAGGAGAATGACCCAGAGCCCCTTCCTCACTAGGCTTTTATTGGGTTCAAATACACAGGAATACAGGTATGTCAGGCAGCAAGGATCAAACAATGGTTAACATTTCAAAGAAATCTGAGGGCTTAATCTGAGTCAGTGTTTGTCAGGAAAGGGGGTTGCCAAACTTTGGGAGACATACTCATTTCCTCCTGGGACCATTATCATTTAAATGAAAGCACTCTTAGCAAAGCAGGTTTCACAGGACTTTAGAAATTCTTTCTTATTCCTGATCACCCAGGGAACCGTCTTGGCTGGCACAGGGCTGCACCACTCATCCTCATAGTTTCAGGCTTTAAGCCAATTAGGAAGCAGGAGACATCTCCCAGATGGAAATGAGGACTCGGGCTATGTCAGAATAGCCGGGGGGCAAGGGTCCATCACATCCTCTTTGCTGCAGCCCCCCGAGTCCTTCCATGAGGCCTCCCAAGTGGTCGTGTCTGGCTTAGGTTGCCCCTCCCATGAGGAGTCTTACCAGTCATTGACTAACCAACCAAGCTATGGGGCCAGAAATGGATGAGGCAGAAGCAGCGCTCCTGCCAGGGAGATAAGCTTTGTTTCCTTAGTAGCTCACGTCCTTATGACAGAACAGACCCAGATGAAGTGGGTCCCTAGACTCTTACACAGCCCACCATGGGGTGAGGGTTACAACTCCTGAAACCAGGCTGAACGGCCCGCAACACATCACTATAATCAAGATAGTGAACCTCCAACATTTCCTTGTGCCCCAATGTAATGTCTCCCTCCAGCCTCTTCACCTCCAGACAACCATTGATCAACTTTTTGTCACTCTAGATTAATTTGTATTTTTCTAGAATTTTGTATACAATGTAAGTGTATATTGTATGGGTTTTTGTTGTTGTTTCTTTCCTGCAGAATAATATTTTCAAAGATTCATCCATTGTTGCTGAAATTAATTTATTTTTATTGCTTCATAGTATTCCACTATGGTTTATAGGACAATTTGTCTAGTCATTCACCTGTGTATGGATATTTGGGTGTTTCCAGTTTTTAGCTGTTACATATAAAGCTGCTAAGAATATTTATGTACAATTTTTTGTATAAACTATATTTCCATTTATTTTGGGTAAATCCCAAAGAGTGGAATGGCTGGAATGTTGGTAGGTGAATGTTTATCATTTTAAGAAACCGAAACAATTTTCTAAAATGCTTGCACAGCTTCTTTTCCCAACAGCAGTGTATGAAAGTTGCAGTTTCTCCATATTCTTGAAAGCACTTGGTATAGCCAATGATTTAATTTTAGTCATTCTAATAAGTAGGTTGTGGTATCCTATTGTGGTTTTAATTTTCATTTCCCTAAGAACCAATTATGTTGAGCATTTTTCATGTGCTTATCTGCTATCTACATATTTTCTTTGGTCAAGTGTCTCTTCAATCTTTTGCTATATTTTAAAAATTGAGTTCTTTCATTATTATTGAGTTTTGAGAGTTGATATATATTTCAATATAAGTCCTCTGTGTTTGGCAAATATTTTATCCCAGTCTATGGTTTGTCTTTTCATTCTCTTCAGTGTCTTCTTTAAAGTAGATTTTAAAACATTTGATGAAGACTAATTTATTAATTTGCTTTTATTATCATGTTTTTGATATCATATTTAATGCATCTCTCCCTCCCTTCCTCTCTTCCTTTGCTTTCTTCCTTCTACTCTTCCTTTCTTTCTTTCCTTCCTCCCTTCCTACTTTTGAGATTGTTCTCATTATTACTGGCTTAGAGAAATTTCCTTTTGATGTGCTATAGTGTAGTTTTCTTCATGTACTTTGTGCTTGGGGTTTCTTGAGCTTCTTGGATCTGAGTTTAGTTTTCATCAAATTTAGAAAAATTTAAGCTATTATTTCTTTAAATAGTATTTGAGGAAATCTGTTCTCCCGTCTCTCTCTTCTCCTTTAGGGAACTCCAATTAAATATATATTTAGGTGGCTTATGCTCATATTCATTTTCTGATGCTCTATTTATTGTTAGACTTTATTTCCTTTACTCTCTGCCTTTTATTTTGGGTAGTTTCTATGTTTACTATGTTTTTAGATTCACTAACTATTTGTATAATTTCTAACTTGCCATTAATCTCATGCAATGTACTTGTCATTTCACTAATTGTATTTTTATCTATATAAGTTCAATATGATTTCCATATAATTTTTGTATATCTCTCATGATTCTACTTTTTTGAACATATGGACTATAGTTATAATTGTTTTGATGTATTTTCTTCTAATTCTAACATTTGTTTAGTTGGTTTTCATTAGACTGATTCTTCTCTTTTAGGTTGCATTTTCCTGCTTCTGATGCTTACTGATTTCTTTATTCTTGGATGCTAGGTACTATAAACTTTACCTTCATTCTCAGATATTATTGGATTCTTAAAATAGTCCTGAGCTTTGTTCCCGAATACATTAAGTTACTTGGAAACAGTTTGGTGCTCTCGGGTCTTACTTTCCATTGTTGTTAGGAGGGACCACAGCAGTGTTTGCTCTGGCACTAATTATTTTTCACCACTAAGGAAAAATCCTTTATAATACTCTACCCAAAGGCCCAAGAATGAGGAAATTTTCCAGTCATGTTGGTGGGAAAAGGAACTATTCCCTATCATTCTGATTTTTGGTCACCATTCCTTCTAATCATTTTTGGGAGGTCTTTCCCAGCCTCAGGTATTTTTCTGATGTTCTGGCCCATACCAGCATTCAGCTGAACACTCAGAAGGAACCCTCTATGATCTGTGGAGGGTTTTTTTCTGTCTAGTTCTCTCCTTTTGAGTATTCTGTACTGTGAATTCTAGATATCTTCTTCTCCCCTGACTTGTGGTTCTGTTTGGTTTACTCATCTGCCAGGCTCTCCTTGGGTTCCTCCTCCCTGCAACACATCCTGGAACTCTCGAGTCAGCAAGCTGGATGTGTTTGCACTTCATTTCTTTCCTATCGATCAGGGACAAGCCTTTTTCATTACCTACTGTATAGTGGTTTGAAAATTATCACTTCATTTCGTTGTTGTTGTTGTTCAGGAAGAAAGGTAAATCCAGTTACTGTTACTCCATCTTTGTTAGAAGTAGAATTTCTGGTATCATATTAATAAAATTAAAAATAGACTCTAAGACCTTCCTGTTTGAAGAAAGAATTTAGGAAATGGTTTGGAAAATGAAAGGGTTTTTTTTTTTTTAGGAGTGCAATAACCATTCTCCCTCTGATTTTTCAAAAAAAAAAATAAATGAATAAAAATAGGCCATAAGAAAAATACATATTATTTAGAATAAGTAAGATCATTGCATAAAATTTAAAAAGCAATATACCAAGAAATACGAAATTCATAATATTAAAGAATTGCTGTCCTAGAGCATAAGTTCTATAATACAATAGATTTTAAAATTACTGAAAAAAAAAATAGCCTCACAGAATCACACAAAATATTGGGACATGATCTGGGAATTTAAGGATAGAGATAGTTGTTTGAAGATCAAAGGATTAATATTAAGAATATACAAAGAATTTGTATAAATTGATATTAAAACCATCTACAAAAATAGACACAGGATTTAGCAGACATTTTATAAAAGAAGAAACCTAAATGACCAATAAACGTGAAAATATGCACAGTTTCACATTAATTAAGGAAATGGAAATTAGAACAACAGTGATTCTATGGTGTATCTAGCATGTCGGACATGTAAAGCTTATAATTTTAACACCCACATGTAATATAATAATTTTCAGTGACAGTCATGAAATAAAGTTATATGTGATATTGAAGGCACTATATATTTCAAAATAGATACAGATATTGATTCACTGCCCCTTCTTTGGTGTTTTCTGTTGTTGTTTGTTGAACTTCATGAATTCAATGTCCTTTCATGTAGTTTCCCACTTCAAACTTCTTCACAAAAATTCAGAATAAATATAAATGAATACTGTCATTATTTCTCATTCTTTCGTGTTCCTGCCAGATGATAAGAGCACTAGTAAATAGTATTATTCTATACTTTTATATCTACCTAATATTTTGAACTTTGACAATAGTCTGATATAATGATATTTAATGTAAATAGCTGTATAAGTGAATTTTATTAATCCATATTTTAGTTTTAAAATTGTTAACAATTAAAATGAATAAATTTCAAAGTTAAGATATTATTCAGTAAGTCATCCCATATATGAACAAAATTCGCACCTACCAAGCAAAAGTATTATACCTTATAGTTAACACTCTTTCATCATTTTAAAAATTAAACATAAATAAATACCCCAAGTGGTCACATAGAATAACAAAACTGCAATTACTCAAATTCTCTCTCTTTGCTTTTTCTGTCACTGTGCTATCCCTATTTACTTCAGATACATTGTTCAAACATGAAAATATGTAGCTCCACAGGGATTGGAGATATGGTTTGTGCAGAAGCCAGTGCAAATATTCAGGCCATTATAAACTGCTCTTGGAATGAAGGCGGGTGGCTGAATCCATGTATGTTCAGGACCGACAGTATAACTGAGACTTTTCCAATTTAACTTTCATGTAAAATATAATGTTTGTTGAAAGTTAAGAATTAACAATGTGCCATTTCTAAGCTTACATAATATATTATTCAATTTCAACAATAATTGCCACAGGGTAGGTTTCCTCACCTGGAAAAAAGGGTGGATTTTGCAGGTCCCTCACCTGTAAAAATAATATTGGTAGTTCACTGGACATGATCCAAAGCTGATGCTTCGAATGTCTGGTGATGCCAGGAGGTCGTAGACGGCTTGTCTCTCTGAGATTAGTTCCATAGCTAGAAAGGGAAGGCATAGCTGAGCTTCGGGCAGTGGCATCAGCGAGCACATGCTGTGATGAGAGAATGAGTGAGGCTGCTCTGGCAGAGATAGCTGCAAAATAGTTAGTGCATCTAAAAAGCCATTAGGCATCTAGTTACATGACATCTCCAGATGGGGGACACCACCATTCTGATTCTAAAGAATGTGTATTTTAAGTAGATTAAGAAAGGAAATGTTTTAAATGTAGGAAGGTATAATTAACCCAAGGACCCTGGCTGCAGCAAGATATTGAGGGCAATGACTTAAAGAAACTCGAAACACATTAGGCATATGGCTAAAAAGCAGGGGAGCTCCATCTCCATGAGAGTATTGCTCTGTGAATAAATTTCAATTTGTGGCACAACAAAGACTTGCGGAGGCCATGTCCAGGGAAGGCACATGCTTTTTCAGATGAGGTCTTACTAAAGGCATTACCAGTATGCGTATGCACAAGAAATGGCTATTTCTTTGCCTTAAGATATTTGAAAATAATTCTTTCCATTTAGATACTGGAGACAGGTGCCAGAGCAAGCTTTGTGTGAGCACCAGTCACAGACTTTTGTTAGAGTTCTACTGTTGGGGCATGGAAAAAACAGAGTAAAGGGAACCCTTTCCTGGGGAGCTTGGGGGCCATCAGATGCAAGGGGTAGGTATGCTTGGGCATATGAACAGAAAACAGAATCAGGACAGTTGTGGATCAGAGAGACTATGTGTGTAGGAGGGCTCAAGGGTTGGAGCAGAGTGAGAGCAGAACAAGGAAATGGACACCAGGAAGAACACTGGATAGTACTTGGTCACCTGGGTCCAAGAATGTGGACACAGCTGAGTTCAGTGATGTCCTCTTACCAGCTGAGCATTCTGGAGAAGATAGCAGTCAGTGAGGAGTAGCACAAACAGATAGAAATAGGGCAGGGTCCCAGTAGATGGGTAGCTGTTACTTCTTCTGACTCCATTGTGGACTTTCCTTCCCCACTTAAGCATCATCATCGTGCTTGTCATCACTTGACCTGTTATTTTTATCTCCTTGTTTATCTAGTAAAGTGGACAGGGGTGTTTGGTCAATTTTGTTCACTGTTATATCCCCAACACCTAATGGATGAATGCTTGGCATTTGTTGAATGAATAAATGAATACATATTGCACTAACTGGAGATAGCTAGTAGTTCAGCTGGCATAGAAGCTGACCTGCTAGTAGGTCAAGGGTTAGAACAAAAAATTACCAAGTCCTTATCAATTTAATTCAATGTATTTGTGGTGCAGATTCAGTTCATTTTCTTATAGCATAAGGTGAGAATTGAATAAAGAGAGGCAGGTCAGAGAGATTAGGCCAATAGCCACATGCTGCTCATTTTCCTTCTTGGAGGTATTTCTTGAGAAAAAAAAAACTTGGTTAATTGCAACAAATGCTTCTTTTTCTTTTAGGTCTTCTGATAAAAGAAAAAGAAACACTTCTTTTTCTTTTAGGTCTCCTTGGAGGATAGATTCTGTGAAGAAATAAATCATTGGATGGTTATGGGGACACCAATGAGAACATTCCAAACCCAAATATTATCTCATTTACTGGCCTGCAATTCATTGCATTAACAAAGAGTTTGTTATCAAAAGAAAAAATAAAATTATACACACACACACACACACACACACACATAGTTGAATAGTTGGAAATGTAGTTTAGTCCAATATCGTTCACTCCTACTTTCTCTCCTTCTTACCCTCAAATAACAGCAGACATGGGCAGAGCCTGAAATGCTGCATTTCTGAGGTTATCTCAATCTTGTTTTGAGACAAGCAAGTAAACAGTTAAAATGGGGAAAGCTCTTCTTCAATTTACAGGAGACATTTTTAATAGACATCTTAGAAAATATAAAGAAAAGCTCAGAGTTGTTTGTATTTTGCATGGCAGTTGAGGATACTTTGTTGTTTTTGTCTTCTCCATATTCCTGACCAAAAAGAAGAGAAGAGAAGAGAAGAGAAGAGAAGAAAAGAGAAGAGAAGAGAAGAGAAGAGAAGAGAAGAGAAGAGAAGAGAAGAGAAGAGAAGAGAAATAACCAAAACCCAAATTAGGCAGTAAAGAGTCAAAAGAAACTATAAAGAGTTTAAGAAGTGGGAGAAATACCATATTAAGAGCACGAGATGTATTAGGGACTTGACCATCTTAGTATGTGTATTGAAGCAGTGACTTTCTCCAGAAGTGGGTAGCACGGGTTTATTCCTTTGACTTGGAATCTTTATCTCCTTGACTGGACACGGTATCCAGTATGGTACAAGCAATAGTGGTACAATAATTAGAATCATCAAGATATAAACCCAAGTCCCAGCTCTGTCCACTCAGTAGCTGTGACATCAGGTTAGTCAAAAAGATCTCCTGGGCATCAGTTGTTTTGTTTGATATTTTAAGATTTTGCACCAAGTGGCCTATAAGCTCATCTCTTTCTTTGGTGAAGAGAACATTGTCCTGTGTGTAAGACCTGTTTTCCTGGGAAAAAATTAGATGGTAATTTAAAGGAAGTGAGATGCAGAAGAAAAATGATAAGCTTTGGAGTCATCAGATCTGGATTCAAATTCTCACTCTACTTCTTCCTACCTGGGTCATCTTTATAGCTGAAATAGAGATGAGGATTCTATCTAAGTTACATGATGGTTTTAATGACCCACTGAGATCAGATGCACTATCACAAACAAAAGTACCTAGCACAGGACTTGACATAATGAAGGGGTTTAATGAAGCGACAAGGGCCCAGTTATGATGGAGATGGGGCATTGTGTTGACACAGGCCCCAGGGAAGAGTGACCACACTGTGATTGCAGCTCCCAAGCCAGGGTCTGGCCGATGCTGGCCTGGTTCAGGGCATATAGGTGGCATGGCCTGGCAGCAGAGGTGCACTTCAGAGAGACTCCTCTGAGACCTCTGGCCAATGACTGTCCACAGTCTATGAGAGGCAACTCTCTGGAGTTCTGAATTTCAAATCCAATCTTTAAAGATTTTATTTATTTATTTATTTTTAGAGAGGGGAAGGGAGGGAGAAAGAGAGGGAGAGAAACATCAATGTGTGGTTGCCTCTCCCGTGGCCCCCACTAGGGGCCTGGCCTGCAACCCAGGCATGTGCCCTGACTGGGAATCGAACCTGCGACCCTTTGGTTCGCAGCCCGCGCTCAATCCACTGAGCTACGCCAGCCAGGGCCCAATCTTTAAATAATTCTTCAATATATCAGGAGGTGTTCTGGGGGGAGAAATGTTGGTAGGAAAAGAGAAGTAAATGTGAAGAAAAGAGAGATAGGAAAAGCATTTTTTGAGATCATGTTGAATAAAAATGGAATTCAAAGAAGTAGATGTCTATGAAAAACCATTTCAGAAACACGATGTGAATTGGCCACATCTTGTTTTATTTCTTGTTCAATTGAAAAGTTGATCAGATCACTGCTTCTGTCTAATCAAAAACAAGATGTACATCTGAGAAAAAGAAACAGTCTGCTGGTGAATGAAATGTTTTAAAATAGGGGTTTGATTTTGATTAGTTTGCCTTGTGGTGCTTCAGGATGAGTGTATGCGTCCCCCCTGCAATGGCCAGGGCTCCCCTCTGCTAGTCTGGCATGACTAATATCCGAGGTCAGCTGATCTGTAGAACGCTAACCCAGTTTCATATAAACAATTTTAAGACTTCCAGGCAAATGAATACTCATGTGCATGCAGGGGTTAGATATGCACACAAGTGCTCCAGAAATGAAGGTTAAGCATAGAGGAAGGATTGATGTTTGTAGCCTAAAAGTGAAGGGCATTCAAAGCTAAGCCCCACAGAGCTATGGTGAGTCACCAGGGCTGTGCAGGATTAAGTTACATAAGAAAGCCCTTACCCAAGAATACAAAATAGCACTTTCAGTATAGGTAACCTGGGAAAAATTTATGCTGGAATGAGATGATCCTAGCTGATTCTCTCCAAGCATCCCAACAAATAGAAGATGTATACACCTAAGTATTGACTTGTTTTGGAAGCAGCAGGTAGCTGGATGTTGGGAGTTGCCAGTGGAGATCATCTTTTAGTCTCATAATTCAGGATGTTGGTAAGGATAGACTGATAATTTCTTCTTTTCTCTAGAAATGCTTTCCTTTTTAAACAAAGCCTCTATTAATCAGAACTTCAGATCACACATGGCAATCAATTGAAGCTGGTTAGGGCATTTACAGTAATTGATTTGCTGTAAGTTCTTCACAAGTGGATTGCACTACACATACATACATACTTTTCAAAGAATTCAAAAGCCATTAAGATGTTCTCAACTCCTATCTGATCATCTGAGGGCCATTGACTGGCTATAATCATCAGAAATAAGTTAGGTTAGCGGCAGGGAGAATTTTGATTAGAAACAAAGATGTTCCTCTGAATGAGGGCTGTGTATCCTGGAAACAGTTGTTGAGGAAGTCTGAGCAAACTTTATCATCATAATCAGGGAAGTTGCTGCAAAGTACCAACTGTTTCACGCACAGTCATTAAGTCACTTAAGACTTACAAAACTAAGTAAAGGTTTTAATATTCTTCGCTTTGAGATTGGGAAACTGAGGCTGAGCAGTTAAGTGTTTTGCTTAGGGCAACACAATAAAAGCTGGAATTGTGATCGGAATGCATGCCCAAGAACCAAACCCACGTGCACCCAACAATACCACATTGCCTTCATCATCTTCATCTACACAGATGAATGTCTGTTTCTAAAAGATTCTAAGATAGGCCTGCCTGGAGGCTGGGGACATGCAGGATAAACATTTTTGATCTTTGATCATATCTACTGTGAATTGGTAAGTCTTTTTCTGGATTGTGATGTGGGTGTCTTTGTTAGATGATGTATCCAGACATAAGCTGGTAGGTGCTCCTTGAAAACAGAGGTAGAGAGATGGAGAATCTCGGCGGACAGAGAACCAACAAAGCCATAGCACATCCAAGTGAGTATGTATCTGAGTGGCAAGAAGAAGAATGTAAGGGAAGCATTTATCTAGATTGACTCAGAGGGCAGTGAGAGCCCAGCGGGGAGCTGGCTACAGGCCCTATGGGAGATACCAGGGGCTTGATATTTTAACCTTGTTGTTTTTTCCAGTATTTAGCATAAATCACTCCTGACCACCTTTTCCTAGACTATTTAGAACTCCCAAGCTGAGAGTTCTTGTCTCCCCCACCCAGAATCAATGCTATAGCCCTGGTGCTAATCTTAGCATTGCTGATTAATTGCTCATTTAATTGAGAATCTGAAAGTATAAGTAATCACCCTATGTTACAAGTTAGGATACAGAAAACTGATGCAAACTCAAGGCATCTGATGTCAGAGCCTGAGGTGTAACTACTCGTTCATGGCATTGGCTTTTTCTGCAGTGTTGGGCTGATTGTCATAAAAGAACAACTCCTCGAAGGGGTTAAGTCAAATCTCTCTTTCTGCCTTGGCATCTCTGTCTCTAAAAGACAACCAATTAGAAAAGAAGCATGAAACTCAAAACAAACCAAAGACTTACATATACAACTTAAAACTGTAAAACTTCTAGAGGAAACATAGGAGAAAATCTGGGTGACCTTAGATTAAACAGAGTTGTTAGATATGGCATCAAAAGCATAATCTATGAAAAAAATTGATAAATTGGACCTTGTAAAAATGGAAAACTTCTGTTCTTCACGAGAAACTGTCAAAATAATGAAACCATAAGCCACAGGATAGGAAAAAATATTTGCAAAACACAAAGGTTTTTGAATCCAGAATACATAAAAGCTTTCCAAAGTCAATACTATGAAAACAAACTACCCAATAAAAAATGGGTAAAAGATTTTAAGACTTTACCAACAACCTATGCAGATGGCAAAAATGCAGGTAAGATGGTTAATACTGTTAGTCATTACAGAAAATAAAATCAAAGCCATAGCTGAGCAATAGACGAGTACAGAGAAAATGAAACCTAAACCAGGGGGAGAGCTGGCTCTCCCTGGAGCCGGTGCGGATGCAGGGCAAGTGGAACTCACATATGTCACTGTGGGAATGCCACCCGATACACTTACTGTGGAAAACAGTTTCTTATGAAAGTAAACATGCACTTACCACAGGACCCAGCAAGCCCACTCTTAGGCACTTACCTAAGAAAAAGAAAAACTTAGGTTAACACAAAAGTTTGTATGTGAATATTCATAGCAGCTTTACTCATAATCCTCTCAAACTTGAAATGAGCCAGACAACCTGGTGAATAGTTAACTATGATACATGCATGTACTAGACTACAATTCAGCATAAAAAGGAAAAAAAACTACTGATGCATACAAAAACATGGATGAATCTCAGGTGCATTGTGCTAAGAGAAAGGAGTTAAAATTTAAAAGCTACTTTAATGACCTGTAATTCTAACTATTTGACATTCTGGGGAAGGCAAACCTATAGCAACCGAGAACAGATCAGTGGCTCGTGGGACTGAGGTGGGGTGAGGCGTTGACCACAAAGGGGCATGGAGGAATTTTTTGTTCTTAAGAAAATGGTCATTATCTTGATTGTGGTGGTGGTTACACAACTGTCAAATTATAGACCAGTAGACAAAAAATGAATCAGACCTCAGTATGAGAAGAAGGAAAAAGAGGAGGAGGAGCAGCAGTAGCAGAAGGAACAGTATGAAACCTAGAAAGGTTCTCAGCAGAATGAGACATTATTGCAGGTTAGATTTGAAGACAATTCTGGATGGTGGCTGAGCCAGCAGCCCACATGTATGAGGCAGGCTTCCTCCTCTCCCCAGGATTTTCTTTTGTCTCACTCCCAAAGTCTTAATTTATTTAAGTTGTCAATAAAGGGAATTTCAGAGAAAATGCAGAGAGAAGTAAAGCTAATTCAAGGCATTAGGCTTCACTCTCCGAATTAATGACTGGCCATGGAGGGGAGAGCTACAGTCACCCTGACATTTCCTTTAGAGGTAGAACTGGGGTTTCTAAGGCCCACATTGGCAAGAAGAAGAAATAAATGTCCACTGGCCTGGCCTAATGGATTCCCTATAACTTAAAGCAATAACCTCTAAATGATCCATCCTCTATGTTAGGCAAATGCCATTTCTTTTTCTTTTATAGCTTTCTCCTTTTCTGTTTAAAGGACACTTGGTATTTTTTTTTTCCTTCTCAGTTACCATGTAAGAAGGGGACCAAGAGAGAAGATAATTCTCAGTATTGCTGGTGGGTGAGGTGAACAGACAGGGAAACTTCTTTGCAGCCACTGGAAAGGGTGCAGGCTTGTAGAAGTGGAGGGACACCATGGGTGACAAATGAAAAATGTACATTTGCTTTGGAGCTAGAGGAGAAAGTGAGCTCAGGTCTAAAGTAACATGGCCTGAGGATCATAGGTTTGCTAAGGTACTCTAATGTAAAATTCTTGGATGTACCTGCCAATTAGGTTATTTGTCATCTATGGGGGGAAAATCACACTTTCAAAGAGGTAGAATAAGTAGCTAAAATTTGGGTCTCTACAGTCAGAAAAATATGAGTTCAAGTTCTGACCTCATTGCTTTCATGCTACGTAACTACTCTGAGCCTTGATTTCCTCACTGCTTGATGGGGATCCAGAGTATGTATATTCTAGAGCTGGTACGGGGTAGACTTTCTGAGTCTAAAGTGTTACTACAGTACCAGGCACGTGGCCAGGCTCAATAACCTTTTCAAATATTTTTGACACCTAATTTTATCTCTCCTGTGTCTATTCCTGCGCAGGAAATGTAGGGCTGCACCATTATCCCAGGTAATTCAGATCAAGTACGCAGCCAACCTTATTAACTTATACCACAGCTTCCCTTTATTTTCTTTGTCCTTGCATGTTTAGGATTTAACCTATCTATAGACACATTTGAGAAACAATCAGTGTCTAAATTGCCAAAGTATAAGCTATCTTCTGGTTTGATGTTTCTGGGTCTGAGCAATGAAAGAAGATACAGAAATTTCTAGTTTTCAAACCAGACTATCCCAAGAAACTTTACTAAAGGCCAAAGTAACTGGATTCTCTAAGTTTTCTGAGAGATCAAGGTGGACAGTAATATGACAAGTGCCCACTGAGATTCTCTTGGAGGCTGTGGGGAGCAGGAGGTTTAGATACAAGTTTAGGAAATAAGAGTATAAGGCCCCAATTCCAAAGTCTGTGCCAACATGTTCTAGAGTGCTGTAGTAACCTCACAGAGACGCCACAGGGTTTCTGATTTTCTAGGCAGCTACACTAATTCTCAACATCTGTCAGACACTGCAAAATGACTGCTTGCAGTACTCTACAGTTCTAAACTTTTTAGTTCCTTTGGAGCATATTTAGTAACTAAATACTTAATAAATAGATCTTTTAGGTATTTATTTTGGCCTTTGGGTACCGTGAAAACACTAAGGCTTTAAGGATGCCACAAATAGCAAAATCTTAAGAACCTCTGCTCTAAAGTATCAAAAAGATGCTGCAGTACATAGTAGTGGCTGATAGCAGCACCTGGCCCAAAAAAGCCTGGGAGCAGCTAAGTATGAGTAAGCTAGAGAACCATAGAATGCTAGAGGTAGAAGAGATCTTTGATACCATCCAGGTTAGCACCCTCATTTTACAAGGAGGCAACCTGAGACCTTGAGAGGACTTGCCCAATCCTATTTTTCTTGTGTCTGGGTTGTGGTGGTGGGGTGGGCAGTAGGGAAGAGCATATGTGTGTGAAGGGGGCAGTAGTGAAGAGGTATAATCGCTAAAGAAGCAAGCAGCTGACACAAGAAGAGGGTACATTGACCCATGAAAACTGAACACTTGCTTTCTCCCCTCTACCATTTGGGTGGGTGGGCAGTAGACAAAGCATAGCTTAGGGGAGCTTTAAGGACATCTTAACAGAGACACTTCTTAGTTCTTCACAAGAGATAGAGGAAGGCAAGGCCGTGGTAGGAATCTGGCATGTGGAGACTGTGGCTGTGTTCCAGCATCTCGCTGCAAGAGGCTCTTGCCTTGTTTGTTCCTCAAGGGTAGGCTGGAACATCCGTATTGCTAGAAATCATCTCTATCTAAATTAAATCTCCTCCAGTCTCAAAAAGGCAGGGCTGGGATCTGACAGGGGAGTGGTTTGGCCTTTGTATTCCTGCGTGCTTCGCATGAAGTCAGCATCAACATCATCAATGCCTCCCTGAACACAAGTGAGAAAGGGGAGGTGAATAGGGTCTGTGGCGAACAAAGCAAAGGATTCAGATCCCTGGGACAGGTGGTCCAAGTCAGGTGTGGAGGCTCTGCGATCTACCGAAATGTTATAAGATGGGCAATTTCAGATACTGCAAACTCAATTATTTTGGAAGGGATTCTAGAGGACAACTAAGTTTGGGCTTGTTACCTGTTTGCAAGATAAAAAGCAACATCCAGATAAATTACTAATGAAAAGGAGTTATGTAGATCTCTACCCAGCCACCTAGAGATGAGTACATGAAAAAGAAGCACTTACGGAAGTTCAGGGCCTAAAGGTGGCAGCCTGGTGTGGCGGAAATAGTGCTGGATTAGGCATCAGGCATTCTGGGTGTTAGACCTGCCTGGCTGCTAATTAGCTGTGTGACCTCTGGTAACTCATTTTGCTTTTCTAGAAGTCGGTTCCCCATCCCCCCCCATACAGAGCTGTGGAGAGGCCAGCGTGACATAATAAATGCAACCATTTATCAAGTGCTTTCTAAGTGCCAAAAACAGTTTTAAGCACCATGCATACTTCATCTCCCTTAACCCTCACAGTCCCTATTTAGGGTAGAGGTTAATATAATCTATAATCAAAGGTATAGATGAGAAGACTGAGGTTGGTGTGGGTGAGTTCATAGCATGGGCTTCTATCCATCATGGCAGAGTTGGGAGCCTTGTGTGTTTAGAAGATTTTGATTTAGTAGACCTGGGATAGGGTCCACCGATTTGAGGTTTAATAAGCGCCTGGGTAGTTTTGATGTGGATGGTCCATAAACTTCATTTAAAAAATGCTTCCCTCAGCTACAGTTCCCCTCTTCTACTCCACACATGTGTGTTGATAAGAGGGCACCTCAGAAATCAGAGATAGCCCAATGCAAGTTGTAAGAGGAACATTAAAGGAATGGGTGGTCTCCTGACTCTTGAAGGTCACCCCTGGCAGCCTGTAAACTGTGAATTAAATCTAAAATGACAGCCTGGTGGTTGGGTAATTCTGAACAGGAAGGTAAGTAGAACACTGTTTTGGGTGAAGACTGGGTCATTATCACTACCCACTCAATGCATCATTAACTATGCTATCTCACATGGGCACAGCATTCTAGAGCTTTTGCCTGTGATATCTTATTCAATCCTTTCACAAAAACTTTATGAAATGCATATGGCTTTTCTCTTTTATATACCAAAAGACAGAAGCTGAGAAAAAGTCCCATACTGAACCTCAGAGGTCTCATAGCTGGTAACTGGCAACTGTGGTCTGGAAGCCTGGTCTCCTGTCATTGTCAAGTGCTGTTTTAGTACCTCATGGCTGTTGACCAGTGACCCAGTGGGTACCCAGAACCACCACAGGCACAACAGACAAAAGGCATGAAGATAGCATCCTTGACCTTGAATTGTTTACGGTTGTGCTGGATGACCAGAGTAACACAGCTAGAGGATAGCATCCAGTGGTATGGCTGACCCAAAGAGAAAAGATCAGGCTCAGCCACAAACTTGCATAACAGGGTCTATGACTGCGTCTGTGACTTAGAAACAACACACAGGTGTGTGAGCTGATACAATGGCAGTCTTTTGCTTGTGGTCCTTCTATGGATCCTAATCTTAGGATCAAGTCAAAATCCACCCATCTCTCTAGCCTCATCTTGTGCCACACTTCCCATCTCCTACTTCCCTAGAATACTTCTCCCCTGCGACACACCTGCCACCCCCATATCTTCTCACTGGGAAACTCTTACCCACTCTCTAGGTCTCAATTTAAACTTCTTTCCTCAGAAAGTCATTTATCACATCCTTACTCTATTGGATGCCCATATAGCATACGGGGCTTTTTCTTTGAAGCACTCATTGCGAATCTAATTTGTATTTCATATTTGTCTTCTCTACTGTATTATAAGCTCTGTGGATTAGCTATTGCAATAATACCTTCACCACTATATCCCCAGTACCCAGTGACAAGCACATAGTAGGGATTAAAATATCTCACTGCAGAAATAAACTAGTAAGTGGATGGATAGGTGGTTAGTTTAAAAACCAAATGAGTGATAGAAATATGAGATCTCTATTTCATGGTTGCAGGCCATTATACCATGCTTATTTCAGTTCAGTGGATTTTGACTGGCACTGTGCTAGGTAAGAAACCGAAGGATGGATAAGATCTGGTTTCTTACAGTCATGCTAAGAAAAGGGAGAGGTACAAACAAGAGAGAGCAGTGTATGTGGCTTTCTTTTAGAAAACTGCTGTATTTCACTTTCCCAAAGATCACAGCCCAGAGCCATGTCCTCATGGTTAAGCATCCTTTCCAATGGCCTTTAGGATATAATTGGGAAAGGAAGATGAGGCCCTAAGAGAGAGTATGGAGGATGGTAAAGCCTCCAAAGCCAGAGGAAATTTCACCGATATTTGGTAATCATGTGCTAGCAGCATCTGTACCACCCAGGAACTTGTTGGAAGTGCACAGTCTCAGTCCCCAACCTAGATCTGCCAAGTTAGAGGCAGTGGTGCTGGGGCTGGCTGGTATAAATTTCAGAGCAGATTGTGCCTCTCTTCTCAATTTCACAGTAGCTTGAAATGGGCTATTTTAGGAGTATTTACACCATAGAAATTGGCAAATGTAAAGCACATCTTTTTCTTTCCAAAGGGTTGTTAAACAGTTATCAGAGCACCATTTGACCCAGAAATCCATGTTTTCACAAGCCCTTCGGGGGATTCTGATACTTCTAGTTCTCCCTCCCCCATGCAAATACATACAAATGGCAGGGTTGTGCATTCATGAGCCTGTCTTTGGATGACTCCAGGGATTGCATGTCCCTGTTTGTGACAAGGGAACAACTGTTTCTCTTCCAGATCCCATCCCCACCACATAGTGGGAGGAGGACAGAGGGTGCAAAGTAACTGTAGAACTGCTATTTTGGTCCCCACACCCAGCATTGTTGAAAAGAAGGCTGATTTACAAACAAATATTTCATAGCTGTGGACCTCAGCAGGCTAAAAACAGCCCCATTCTGACTACGAAGCAAATCCAGGCTTTTTCTTTTCTTTTCTTTCTTTTTCTTTTTTCAGAATTCAGAATCACTCTGGATGACAGTGATGTACTAAAATAGCCAAATCCAGATTCTGCCTGTGTCAGCACAGTACACATCACACACCTGCAGGAGATCCCTTAGGATACATTCACAGGTATTAAGTGGGGAAAGAGGAACACGGAAGTAAACAAAGCTTCTCTGAGCAGGTAAATCTCCCACTACTGTGGGGGGTGCCCGTGGTGGGTGGAAGGGGGTCTATTTTTTGTGAAGAAATAATGCTTCATATGTGTAATCTGATGTATTACCCACTGAACCAGGTATATCAGTTAATGAACCAGGTAGTTCCCCTAATGAGTCAAACAGATCACCTGCTGAAAACATTTCCAAGCCTAATTCATTCCTCAGCTGTATTCCATCTTCTGAAGGCAGGGGTTTAACCTGGGCCTTGGTTCCAGCCCCAGCCAAGGCTTCCAGGAATTTAGTAGACCAGTTCATCACGTGTAAGGAATTTTTGTATGCACTTGCTGTCATAAATAATATTTTTGTTATCAGGAAATACAAAAGGGTATCAGTTTCATTGATTTTTGTGCTCTGTTACCTGGCACTTAATTAATCCCTGATAAATGTTAAATAAATAGATATGAATTTGGATAAATGAATGAAAGCATGAATGTATGAACAAAGGTTTTTAAAGTATGGGCTTGTAGATTTTACTTTTATTTGCCAGTCTTACTTAGATTTTCTCTCAAAGCCCCTCTGTCTTGCCTGTCTTAAAGAATTGCAGAAGTTTGCTGCTGCCTTCCTCACCTCTATGGAACCATTATGATTGCTGCTATTTCTGACATCTTCATTAACGACTGTTGATTTATCAGGCTGAGGAGTTGAAATACACAGGGCATTGGCTTTCCATTTTTGTCGCAGTGGAGAAAAAGATGAAAGTTCGCTGAGTTGGGGCAGGCGGTCCTGCCCATTCAGTTACAGGAGCCATCCAGGCCACATTACTTTCTCTTGTGAAAAGAAGTCCCACTGAGCACCTCCCTACCCCCAGGGACAGAAGGGTCTTCCACCATACTCCCTGAAATGCCTAAAATATCCTCATATATCCCCATAGGGGTATTCTCACAGAACAGGGCTCATATAAGCACGAACTTTACGCTGGATATTATGCTATGTGCTTCACATAAATTAGCTCATTTAATCCTCTTATCAATCTTGTGTGAAATAAGGGTTTTATTAACCCATTTTACAGGGGAGGAAATGAAGAGGGGATAAAGTAATTTACTCAAGATCACATAGTTCAATAGTGGTAGAGCTGGGATTTGAACATGGTCTAGCTTCATGTTCTTAAACTTAGACTTTAGACTTTTCCAAATTTCTCTTGGCCCTTGAGAATTCAAACTGTAGCAAAAACAAAAAACAGTATACATGGATGTGTATGTAAGAATGTGAGAAAGCTAAACTTGAATACTTTGTTAAGCATAAAAAAAGACATGTTACTGCTGCCTAAGTGGCCAGAGAGGAGGAGTTGTTAGTTGCAAGGCATTGACCACAAATGGTACCAATTCCCAAGTTCATGAGCATCTGCTGACAGGCCAAGGGTCCACCTGCTGGTGGGCTTCCCTGCTTGCTTTATGCCAACTGTGAGCAATTTCCTAGTTACCTGATGGCTGCAAATCCCATTATAATTACTACTGCTAGTGGCTAACATTTACTGAGTACTCAGCTATGTCAAGATCTCTGCCTCAACTTCCCTTCAATTAGCATTTTCATTGTGCGTCTGTTACCATCCTTTTACTTTAACATATCTATGTCTTTATATATGATGTGGTTTGCTTGTAAGTAACATATATAGATAGATCATTACTTTTTATCCAATCTGACAATTTCTGTCTTTCAGTGAAGGTTTTAGACTCTTCACATTCAGTATAAATATAAAATAATTACATTTAAGTGTGCAGTACTGCTACTTCTTTTCTTTTTTTATTTTTTTATTAAAGATTTTTTTAAGTACTTTTTTTTTCTTTTTTTTAGATTTTATTTATTTATCTTTAGAGGGGAAGGGAAGGAGAGAGGGAGAGAAACATCAATGTGCGGTTGCCTCTTGTATGTCCCCTGCCGGGAACTGGCCTGGCAACCTAGGCATGTGCCCTGACTGGAAATCGAACCGCGATCCTTCGGTTCGAAGGCCCGCGCTCAATCCACTGAGCTACACCAGCCAGGGCCTTCTTTTCTATTTGTCTGTTGTTACTTCCCCCTTGTTTTCTCTAAGTTTGAATTGAGTAATTATTATAATTCCATTTTATCTCCACTCTTGGCATTTTAATGATACCTGCTTTTTTAAAAAATTAATGGTTGCTTCAGAATTTGCAATGTATCTTTAGCTTTTCACAGTGTTTTTTATTTAAAAAATTGGGATGACACTGGTTAATAAAATTATATAGGCTTCAGGAGCACAATTCTATAGTACATCATCTGTATATTGTATTGTGTGTTTACTACCCAAAGTCAAGTCTCCTTGTTACAGAACAGACCCGGGGCGGGGGTGGCACAAATGATATACTGCTACTGCATGGACCCACACTTGTGCTCTGGGGGTCTCCACCCTGTACTAAGTCCGCCTTGCCCACCACCAGGAAAAGACATCTCTCAATGCAGAGATTGGTGACAAGGGAAGGGATTATTTATTTAAAAAGTTATACAGAGTTAGAGTAATGACTTAATGTCTTCATTAAAAATACTAAGGTCCTTTAGAACACCCACAAACTCACAGTTCTTCTCCCGTTTGCCCAGTCTGGGGTACAGTATCTCAGGAAAAGAAGTAGAAGTCCGTGGTTCAGGCAGCCTCTCGGTTCCAGGACCATCACCTGTGTCACTGCCGCTATCTCCAGTTAATTCAAAGCCATGTGGCATCTGCAAGAGTCCTTTCTCCCCTTTTCTTTGAGGCAAAGTCTCTCCTGCTTTGTAAGCCACATGGCAAAAGAAAGGGAGCACCCTAAAGCTGCAAGGTCCCAGCTTTCACCAAAGCCACGTGGTCCCCTAAAGCCCAGCATGGGGGCTTCCTCTGCAGCACCATTTCTGACTCCTCCCACAATCAGTTACAACTGTCAGCATTCCCTATTCTTCCAGCTTTACTGGGCTGCCATAGTAAGTCCAGGCAGGTGTGGTCCCGTGGCATGGAGCCAATCATCTCAGGCTCTCTCGTAGGTGCAGTAACCAGAGGGAGTTGCCTCCCACTTACCTCCTGGGTAGAAGTCACTCCTTCCTCCTGGCTCAAAGGTGGCCACAGCTATTTAACATATCCATGAAACCAGTTAAAACATATAGCTATGTTAAATGACCATGCCTGAGGTTATCTGCAAAACTGTTACTATTCAGAACAACTCTCAGTGGCCCTGCTCCATGTGTTCCATCCCCCAGCTCAAACTTGTGGGGGTGAGGACATCTTATATACATTTTTTTTTTCTAGTATTTCCTGGATACCCTGAGTTCTGGACCACATTACAAATCCCCATTTACCTTCCCCCTCTTGGCTGTACCCTGTTACATCCTTCTATCACCATTTATCCCCCGATACCCTTCTTTCCCTCCCTCACCTCCTACCCCTCCCGCAATCAACACACTGTTGTCTACAATTTTCGTTTTTTGCTTAATTCCTTCACTTTTTTCACCCAGCCCTGCAACCCTGTCCCCTCTAACAGCTGTCAGTCTGTTCTCCATCCAAGAAGAAACTCAAAACACTACGAAGAATATGTACACCCCTATATTCATTGCAGAGTTATTTAAAATAGCCAAGATTTGAAAGCAGCCCTAGTATCCATCAGTAGATGGATTTCACCCACTGATGGATTTCATCAGTGGATGAAAAAGCTGTGGTACATTTACCATATTTTGCTGTGTATAATGTGCGCTTTTTACCCACATTTCTGAGGGAAAAATAAGGCTGTGCATTATATATGGGCAGTGCTAAAACATGGGTGCACATTATGCACAGCAAAATACAGTACATAATGGAATACTACTCAGCTGTAAAAACGAAGGAAATCTTACCCTTTGTGACAGCATGGATGGACCTGGACAGCATTATGCTAAGTGAAATAAGCCTGTCAGAGGAAGAAAAATATCAAATGATCTCACTATGTGGAATCTAGTGAACCAAGTGGACTAACAAACAAAATAGAAACAGTCTCACAGTCTACCTTAAGATAATATTGTACTTCTTCACGTATAGTTAAGAACCTTTCAATAGTCTTCCATTTTCTCTCTCCAATCCTCTGTCCTATTTTTTTCACAGAATTTGCTTCTATTTATGTTATAACTTGCAAAAAAGAGATTCTTTTTCTTTAGACCACCAATTTTCTTTTAAGTGATTAAAATAAGAAAAATACAATCTCCCATCTTTGTTTTTTATTTTTACAATTTCTGAAACTCTTTATTTATTTGTGTAGATCCAAATTTTCTATGTGATATCATGATCTTTCTGTAGGAGAAATTCTTTCTTTTTTTTGTTTTTGTAGTGCAGTTCCACTTTCAATGCATTCTCTCTGTTTTTGTTTGCCTTAAAAAGACTATTTTGCATTCATTTTTTAGAAGATGTTTTTGCTGGGTATATAATTTTTAGTTATTATTTTGGTTACTTGTTCATTATTCAGAAAATATTAAAAATTTTAATGATTGTGAACTTGTTTATTTCTACTTAATTCCACCATTTTTTTTCATTCTATGTATTTGCAAGATTTGTTATTAGGTGCACGTTTAAAATTGCTGTGTCTTAGAGTAAATTGACCCATATATGTTTGAAAGTTGCTGAGAGAATAGATCCTAAAATTCTCATAATAAGAAAAAAGGTTTTGTAACTATATGAGGTGATGGATGTTAACTAAACTTATCGTGGTAATCATTTCACAATGTATGTATATCAAGTCATTCAACTATATGCACATTAAACTTATACAGAACTATATGCCAATTATACCTCAATTAAAATGAAAAAAAAAACTTTAAAAATTGATCATGTAAGTTTACCCTTTTATTTTTCAAAAATATTTTTATTTGTCTATAGTAATTCCTTCAAATTAAAATCTACTTTGTTTGATATTAATATAACCACACCAGTTTTCATATGCTTGGTGTTTGCATGGTACATTAGCTATTTATTGCTGCATCACAATATTACAACATACTCAGTGAGTTAAGGCAAAAGGCACTGATTATTTGCAAAGTTACAATGACTATTATGGGCCAGGGCTGTGCTCTCATCTCAAGGCCTGAGGAAGTATCCATTGCCAAGTTCATGTGGTTTCTGGTAGAATTCAGTTACTGGTGTCATGTTGGACTGAGGGACTCAATTTTAGGCTGGCTGTTGACTGAAGTCCACTCTCAATTCCTAACAGATTGCTTACTGAAAACTACTTTTGTGATACATGCCTCCCCAATATACCCACTGACTTCATTAAAGCAAGCAAGGGAAATAGTCTCCTAGCAAGATAAGTGTTAAATGTTATGCAACATAATCATGGAAGTGACATCCCATCACAATTACCAAATTCTGTTGGTTAGAAGCAAGGCACTAGACCAGCCAGCAATAAAGGGGAGGGTCTTATACCAGAGTGTAAACATCAGGATCAGGGATCATGAGAGCCACCTTAGAGTCCGGTCATCACAAATGGTAGTTTTTTTCATCTTTTTACTTTTAACTTGTGTCTTTTTAAAAGTACACTACTTATACGTAGCATACGGGGTTTCCTTTTGCTTTATTACCACCTGCCAATCTCCACCTTTAATTGGGATATTTAGTCCATTTAAATTTAATGTAATCATGGATATGTTTGTATTTAAGTTTGTTAACTATGTGTTTTAATTTATTTTTTCCTTTAAAGTCATACAGAGAATGAGTAGCATAGATAGTGGGTAGAAAATAGACAGGGGGAGGGCAAGAATAGTATGGGAAATGTAGAAGCTAAAGAACTTATGACACATGGACATGAACTAAAGGGGGGAATGTGGGTAGAAGAGGGTGTGCAGGGTGGGGGGAATGATGGGGGAGAAATGGGACAACTGTAATAGCATAATCAATAAAATAAAAAAAATTTGTATTGAATTTATTGGAATGACATTCATTAATACAATTATATAGGTTTCAGGTGTCCAGTTCTATAATACATCATCTGTATATTGTGTGATTACCACCCAAAGTCAAGTTTCCTTCCAACACCATTTGTCCATCCTCCACCTCTTACCCTCTCCTTCCTCCCCTACCCCATTTCCCTCTGGTAATCACCATACCGTCGTCTGTGTCTGAGTTGTTTTTTCCTTTGCTTAATCCCTTCACCTTTTTTACCCAGACCCCCAATCTCCTTCCTCTGTGACAACTGTCAGTCTGTTCTCTGTATCTATGAGTCTAGTTTGTTAGTTTATTTTGTTCATTAGATTCCACATTTGAGTGAAATCATATAGTACTCATCTTTTCATTTAGTATAATGTTCTCCAGGTTGATCCATGTTGTCATAAAGGGTAAGATATACTTCTTTTTCATAACCGATTAATATTCCATCATGTAAATATACCACAGCTTTTTTACCCACTCATCTACTGATGGGCACTTGGGTTGCTTCTTTATCTTGGCTATTCTATATAAATAACATTACAATGAACATAGGAGTGAATATATTCTTCCAAATTAGTGCTTCAGGTTTCTTCGGAAGTATTTCCAGAAATGGAATCGCTGGGTCATAAGGCAGTTCCATTTTTAATTTTTTGAGGTAACTCCATACTGCTTTCTACAGTGGCTGCACCAGTCTGCATTCCCACCAACAATGTGTGAAGGTTCCCTTTACTCCATATCCTCACCAGCACTTGTTTGTGGATTTATTGATGATAGCCATTCTGACAGGTATGAGGTGATATCTCACTGTGGTTTTAATTTGCATTTCTCTGATGATTAGTGACATTGAGTATCTTTTCCTATGTTTATTGGCCATCTGTATGTCCTCTTTGGAGAAGTGGTCATTATCCTAATTTTAACAGTGTGTTTTTAAAATTGGTTACATGTGTTTTTTGTTATTCAATTCTCTAGTTCCTATTTTTTGTAAATAAAGTGATTTTTTTAGTATTCCATTTTATCTCCTCTATTAACTTTTACATTATGCCTCTTTGTATTGTTGTGTATATAAGTGTATAATTACATAAGAAATTATGTCTTTCTAATGTGTAAAAGTCTATCTTTAAAAAAATATTCTACTACTTTTTAAACTGTAAAAACCTTGGAACAATGTACTTCCAATTAGATCTCTATGCCTTTGTGCTCACTCTGTCATGCATTTTACTTTTACATTGATTAAAATTTCACAACCTTTTGTTACAATTTTCACTTTAAACCACAACCCATCTGACTTACTGTTATATTTACCTTTTCCAGTATTTTTTTAAATTTCTTCTTGAAGAACAAGGTTTTGATCTGGTGTCATATCCTTTCAGTTTGAGCTGTTCTTTAAAATCATTTTTCATCCTGTACATCTACTAAAACCAAATTATCTAAACATCTGTCTGTTCACACTTGTCTTTATTTTGCCCATACAAAGCTGGGCAAAAGTAGGTTTACAGTTGTGAGTGCCGTGTACACTTGAGTTAAAAACCTGCATGTTTTTCCCTATAACTGTAAACCTACTTTTCCTACCCCTGTGTGTTTGAAGGGTGTTTTCTGTAGGTATGGAATTTTAGGTTGATAGTTTTCTTTTATTTTTTTTATTTCAGTTCTGTAAAGTGTTATTCCACCCTTTTCTGGCCTGCACTATTTCGGATGAGAGAGCAGTTGTCATTCTCATAATTTTTCCCCTGTATGAATTTTGTGTCTTTTTATTTTCTCTCTGCTTTTGAAATGTGGTTTTCTTTGTATTTATTTTTCTTGGGCTCACTAAGCTACCTATACCCATGTTTTCTTGGTCTTTCATTCATTTAGGAAATTTTCAGTCTCCAAACATTTCTTCTCCCTCATTCTTTCTCCCTTTTCCTTCTGGAGTTCCAATTTCTCAAATGCAAGTTCATTTTACAACATTCCACAAAGATAAAATCCTCTGCTCTCTTTTTTTTTTACACTCTTTTTTTCTCTTTATGTTTCATTTAGGATAATTTCTACTGACCTGTAATCAAGTTCACTGATTCCCTTCTCTGGTCTTGTTCATAATGCACTGAAAGAATTCTTCATATGTTCCATTATATTTTTCATCCTTAGTATTTCCATTTGGCTGTTTTCTTTCACAGAAAGTAGAAATCTCCCTGCTGAATTTGCCCCTCTGTACTTTCACAGTGTCCACCTTTTCCATAAAATTATGTAATCTATTGGTCATAGTAATTTTAAAGTTCCTCTCTTATAATTTCAATATCTGGATCACCTCTGTGACTGTTTCTATTGAGTCTTTATTCTCTTCATATTAGGTTATATCTTCTTGCTTTCTGTTTATCTCATGATGTTATTTTCTCATTTTTAATTCTGAAATAATTTAAAACTTGCAGAGAGATACAATAATAGTTTAGAGAGTTTCAGTACCCTTCACCCAGATTTCCCTAATGTTAATCTCTTAAGTAACCATACAGTACAATGATCAAAACTAAGAAATTAACAGTGGTACTATATTATTCACTGGACTATAGTTTTTATTCAAGTTTCCCAATTTTTCTACTAATACCACGTTTCTGTTCCAGGATCCAATACCACAGTGCATTTATTTGTCATGTCTTCTACTCTCCTTCAATCTGGGAAAGTTTGTAAGTCTCTCCTCGTCTTTCACAACTTGGACATTTTGTCTCTTGGTTTTTGATTGAATGTCAAGTGTTGTGGATAAAAATATGGTGGAAGTTGAAGTAAATAATGTTTACTTCAATAGCAGGACATCTTTTCCTGTCAGGCTTCTGGTTTGTGATATTCAGTAAATCTAGTTTGTAGTTGAGCTGGATCAGGATGTGATTGTTGCTTTAATTAGATTAAATTTGTTACAGCTTCAGATGATTGGAGGAAAGGGTTAGAACCTTCCCTTTAGCAGGGCTAAGGCTATGAATTCCTGGAGGCTTTGTCTCAATTCTTCTGCTCTTTAGGTTTCAGCAGATTTCATATGTCTGCATTACGAGAAGACTTCTGCAGCTTCCCCCACCTCCCCACATTATCCCCAATGTTCTGCATAAGCCTTAACAAAAGCAATTAATAGAGGCTTTTATTTATTTCTGGGCTCCTACAGATTCTAAACCATCATTCCTATCTAATTTTGAGACTTACAAATTCATTGAAACTAGCTAATTGTCTTCTTACATGGGTCAATGGTGGTTTCCTCCTTTCTCCATTATCTTATAATGATGAAAACCATCATGAGTCTCCTCTCTTCTAGGAGGATTATGAAATTTTCAAAATTTTATTTCATTAGTTTGTGTGTTTGTATATGCATCTTTGGCTCTTTGGCTTAAATATTATGATTTTATAGATTATCCAAATTGTTCTTATTGTTAGAGTGATAGCAATATTTTCTTTTGATCTTCTACATTTTATATAGAAGTTGAAGTCAACTTCTGTTGTTTTAAGGCTTTGAACTTTTTAACGCCATAATTATCTATAATATCTTGAATAATGCATTGGAGAGTTACACTTTTTGGTCATCTATGCCTTTAACTCTTTTATCTACAAATCTAATTTCTCCTCTTTATCATACCAACACAAGCCAACAATTATACTGGTTTTCATAAGAAATTAACTCACATCAAACTTTTAATAGGACTTCACTAATATTTTAAGTGGTCATTGGGAAGAGGGTCATTTTGTAGAACTTTGTCCTTTTACTGTTTTTCCTTCTCCTTTCTCCTCTCAGACTTTCTGTTTTTTACCCTTGTCCTCTTGACCTCACCATTGTGATGACCTTATTTTCTTTCTCTATTATACTGAGCAATCTATATTAGCTCACATTCCCACACTTGCATGCTAAGGTATTCAATAAAAAGAAATACATTCATAGAACAGTACCTATCCTCTTAAGAAAGCAGTTGGGTTTATAATTATAAAATCTTTTATTATAAAAGGAATGGATGTCTATATGGCATAAAGGATTGGATCATATGACTCCTAAGACTTTTTCAACTCTGAAGGCCATAGAAAAGCATAGAGATAGGGCAAGAAAAGATGAAAGTTGAATATTTCTGCTACATATTTCATGATAATAACAGTAATATCCCTGAATATTTATTTAATGTTTTTATTTTCTAGGCACTCTACCTAGCATTTACATAAGTTATATAAATTTAATCTTTCCTCTGACATAGGTTCTAATATCATCCCATTTTACAGATGAGGAAAACAAAGCTTGGAAAGGTTAGGTTACTTGTTCAAAGATATCCACTTAGTAATTGGTAGAATGTTGAGCAAGATTTGAGTTCTGAATGGTTTGACACAAGGACCTCAGTGCTTATCACTACACAAAATGCCAAGCACTTCTGTGTATTCTTTCACAGTTCTAATGACCCTGTAGGGTAGGTAATTTTACCTTCTCATTTTACAACTGAGAAAACTCAGGGATAATGAAGCTGATTTGGCTTTGGTTGTACATCCAGTAACTGGCAGGGAGCCAGGATGACTATAAGACCTAATTATATGTAACTCTGAAGTTCTGCCTTTTCCACAGTTCCCAGGCCACTCCAGCTAGGTGACACTGCCTAGCCAGGAGGGAAAGCAGTTTACCAGGAAGTTATGCCATGAGGGGGAAATATCAGATATTCTGGGCTAGAACCCATTTCTGTGGTTCCCTTGTTTCTGTAATTTTAATTCCCCTCAAAACAGCAGTTTCAGTCCTGTATCTCAAAGCTGGCTGGAAGTTCTCACTTTCTTATGCCTCCCTTGGGACAGATCATTTGTCGATGGTCATGTTGGCTGCAGGTGCAAAAAGCAGGAGACGTAAGAGCATTGATGAAGTCAATACCAGGCGTGTTTAGATTAATGTAACCCTGAACCAGAGCAGTGAGTGTGGAATCAGTGGCTGAGTCTGCAGCAGTGGTAGGTGGAGAAACAGATGCACCTTGACTGGAGTCAGCACAACATCTGCTGAACCTGGCCCATTGCTTCATAATTAATCTTGGTGTTGGATCTAATGACATGGCGGGACTGAGAAACTGAGTGATTTGATTGGACACATTTTGATAGCTTAATTTTCAATAACACATGGTAAGAGCTTGTTCATATAATTACTAAATAGATTAATATGCCAATATCTCTAACCAGCTGGAAGGAAAAGATTTAGGCCTTCAAAGATCTTTGACGGGCCTTTAAATTAAAGTTGTTGCTCTGAAGAGAATGGAGGTGCCAGCCTCCTGAGACTCTAAAGTCAAATCAGGGCCAGTGATGAAGCAGCAATTTTATCATCACCCTGAAAAATAAACCCTTCACGAGTTGGCTGTCTGTGGAATGTCCATTTGTTTGTGGAGACACTGTTCCGTGAGTTTCAAAACCATTGGGAAACCTGTCATCTCTTCCTAAGGTGTTTGAAGTTACTAGTGCTATGCTCACAATAAAAGCCGCGAAATACCACACAAATAAATTAATAAGTGCACAGGACATGGAATGGCACCAATTGTCCCTTGAGCCTTGTGGTCTCTTCTTTCAGGCTGAGTGTCTCAGACACAATCCAGTTGCAATTGTCTACAAGCACAGAAGAGAGAAAGCTAAGTGTCCCTGCACTTACAATCTTCAGTCTGTGATGGCAGCACACAGGAGTCAGGAAGGTGATGTTATATTTTCTTGTGAAAAAAAGAGTGAAAAGGTTTTACACTGAGAGGGTGACTAGAACCAATGTAGGTTCAGTGAGACAGAAAAGCAAGCAAGTGGATTCCGAAGCTAGATGGCTTAGGTTCATGATTGATAGGAATATGTTATTTAACATTGATGATCCTCAGTCTTCTCATCTATAAAATAGGATATTTGTAGTACTCATGTCATAGGTAAGGCCCATAACATGCTTAGAGCAGCAAATGACACACCAAACACCTTAATAAATGTTAAGCAGGTTAAGGAGACATGATTCAAGAGAATCATGGACAATTTTGGTTTAGTGACTGGGGAAAAGTAACAGGAGGTAAGGGTGATGTATTTTGGCAGGGAGGTGAGGTGGGGTGGTACGTGTGTGTGAACAAGGATTCATTTCAGAGAAAGGTGGGAGTCTTTTGCCTATTTGCCATTGTTCAGGGCCATGTAATTAACACTCAAGTTCCTCCAACTGTAGTTGGAGCATCTGTTCACTGAAAGTTCTGGTCAGTGGCTCTGACAAGGGCAACGAGAAATGGTAGACTCCTTGAGGATAGAAGCTGGGTCTTATTTATTTCACCAGTGACTGGGACATAGCATGATATCAATGATTTTAGTGACTCTCATTTGTTTAGACCAGCGGTTTTCAACTTTTTCATCTCATGGCACACATGAACTATTACTAAAATTCTGCAGCACACCAAAAATTTATTTTTTTCCAATCTGATAAAAAATAGATATAATTTTGATTCATTCACATCCAACAGTTATTGTTGTGTTGGCTATTGTCATTTTTTTATTTGACAGTCTGAGGGAAAGAAGGTCACTTCCTCTGACTACAGTGCATGTTTTAAAAATTCTTGCAGCATACCATTGTGCCGTGGCACACAGGTCAAAAACTGCTGGTTTAGACAAATAGTCTGAGCATTGTAATTGGGCATGAACTTCAGGTTTGGCCCCACTCTGCACCCCAAGAAAAAAGCATGAACATGAACAACACTGCCTCAGGAAAGACTACGGCTCTTGCTTAAGGTCCTTGCTTCAATTGGGTGTTACCTGCTGGCATCATAGGGGAGACAGGGATGTCCCAGAACATGTGGCCTCCCTGGGGGCCCATAAGAAGGGCTGAAGATAGTCCATCCCACCCAGGTCAAGCTGTCTGTAGAAGATAAGACTGTTTCTCTTTGCCCTGTTCCTCTTGGCCCTCAGGGCTAGTACTGCTCAGCACTCAGAGTATTGTGGATACTTGAAAAAGCTTTCAGGGGAAAATAGTAAATAAGTGGAAACAAAATTAGATGGAAAATGAGGCTGTCAAAAAAGAAAGATACCCAACACCATCCACTCCTGCCTGTAGCCTCCTCCCCCTGCCTTCCTGGCCCCCTCCCTTAGCCTCCCCCTTCTCTTGCTTTCTCACATATGCTTCAGAAATCAGGACTGTCATCAAGGCCATTAGCAACATCTATTCTGGGGATGTGCAGTACAAAGCTTAGACCTGGTATTTACTGCTGACTGACAAGTGAAACGTTTTAGCTGTCACTGGGTGGGGAGGTGACAGAGGCTGGAGAAAGTCTGCTCCTGTTCTTCCATTTGTTAATTTTAAAAAAAATGTTTTAAGTGAATCTGGTGCTTGGGGAAAGTGGTGTGATTGGCAGCCCCTGGGGGGGGGTCCCCTTTGAAAGAAATGGTGCTGACATGGGCTTGGTCTCTTAAGAACCACTTAGTGTCTGCCAGGTCTTTCATTTCTGCATCACCTACCTGTTCAAGACCTTGGCAGCCATATAATAATAATAACAGTAATGACTGGGAGAATGAGATCCTGTGTCTGCCTCTGAGGTTATCACACTGCGTGGGTTATCTACCCCTGGGAAAAGGATTATTTTGTGAATTTCCACCTATCTGTGAGAAGGGTGCAAAGTCATTTTCTTTCCCTGGCAGGAAATTCAATCCAATTGAACAAACATTTATTGATTTATTGAGCACCTACTATGTGAGAAGCTGTTCCCCCATGCTAAATCAATGGAAGGCTCACTTTGAGCCATGGAAATGTGGCCCAAAGCCTGGAAGATGTGTAGGAAGAAAGGAAAAGGGAGAAATGTGTTGAGTAGTTGTTTTGGGTGGTGGTGAACTTTAGAGTAAAGCAGATTTGAACCCCATCTTGCCACTTACCAGACAGGTAATGTGGGCACATTATTTTCTCCAAGCCTCAGTCTCCTCAATGGGCACTGTAACAGCTATGTTTTATAGATATAGATATAGATGATATAGATATAGATATAGATTAGATATAGATATAGAGATATATAGAGATATAGATATATAGATAATCAATCATCTGCACAGAGTCATTGTTCAGTAAATGTAGTGCTGTTGTTGTGTATACCATATGCCAGTGCCAACTCACCCCAGAAAGTTGGCAAGGAAATCCAGCCTTTTACTCAAAGAAGTGTCCCTGTCCTGCAGCTTTGGGAGGTCCCTGAGTGCTGCCTCCTGCGCATGTGGGTGAGTGACCCTATCTCTGAGGTCCACCTCCTCTGCTCCATGAAATATTCAGAGTCAATGTTATCTGCTGACAGAGTCATTAACTCTGCCTCACGTTCCTCTCACCACAGAGAGGAGGTGATTCATTAATATTTATTCATCTTGATTTGCTTTGTTTTTCTTTTTTGTAAAAACTCATTTCAGGATTTATGGGATAATTTTGTACAATGCTTCACTCATGTTCTGTGGATCTGAGCAGTACATTGCCTGTAGCTAAATCCTTCCAGGGGTGTAGTGGGTTAGAGTTATTATATGTCCAACCACTCTGTTTCATCAAATCCCTTTGCAAAGGCATTTAGGAAAATCTTTGGCCCTTTGCATTATGAGCCTCCGTGCTTTCTCTCTGTGGCTGGGAATAGCCAACCTGTTCCTAGCCCCACATTCTCCCAAAGCTTTTCCTGGGTACCAGAGTCCCTGACAGAGTCCCAGAAGACACTCACAGCCTCCATTGGTTCTGCTTGCTTCCAGAAGCTGAGGCATTTGTGCCAGACTTGGAGACTCTGGACCTGCAGGGACCAGTTCCTGCTGCATTCTGCCTATAGACAGCATCCATGCAGCCAGATGGGCAAGCATGTGAGGAGATGGGTTCCAGCCTCGAGCACAGCACTTTCCTCTCTCCTTTAGACTATAGAGAGCTGCAGGGCGTGGGTCAGAGCCTGACCTTTCTGCCAGGCCAACCCCCAGGTGTGCAGGAATGGGGCACATCTATCTAACAGCCCCTCCCCCCTCTTTCCTGGTTGAACTCTCTTCCCAAATAGCTGCCTCTGGCTGGTGCTTCCACACAGGCGGCATCCTGTCTGGCTCTGGCGTTCTGTGCTGCATCTTAAGTTAGATGAAAAAGCATTGGATTTGGGGGAGGGAGAACTCATCTAGCGTAACCGGATAGGTGTTTTTCAACCAACTTCTGCACATCCCTGGGTGCTGAAGTGTGCTGCACCTGCAGCGAGCTTGGGTGAGGGTCATCTGAGGGATAATAAAGTGAAGTCTGTCAGCACCTTCAAAAGGATGGAAGGAGAGTTGGTGTTTCTATAGCAATTATAGGGGGAGGATACTGCTGATGAAAATAAAACCTGAAAATGTGCCTCTGACATGTGACTGCTTTTTTCTCTGCTCACATAGGGAAAGCACTTTGCTCTGTGCTTTATTGGGGGCTTTTGAAAAGGGAGGCAAACTGACAAATAGGAGAGACAGACATGCAGAGACAGACACAAGACACAGAAGGAGACTTGGAGTCTGGAAAGAGAAAATGGCTTACAAATGGGCAATGATTCCAGACGCTGCAGAATTTTTTCTTTTACTTGTTCTAAGCAGTTTGCAATCTAGCACTCTACTGCCTCTTCACCCCTCACTGGTGGGCGAAGTGGGAAGGGTGGCTGATGTACCTGGACCAATGCCCCCTGGCATGGATCCTCTTCTTTTCCAACAAGCAAAATCATTGGGGCCATCCTAAAGGGTCCCAGAGGTGATGCCCCTGAGGGCAGTGCACTGGAACTCCTGCTTTAGGATGGGCGCACTAAGGGGTGCCAGGTGGGACCCAGGTGAGGATGGAAACAGGACTGTGCTTCGCTCCAGCTGGTATTCGCAGAGCTGGCTGGAGCAGAAGAGGGAGACCCCAATGTGTTTTAAATATCCCATCTTCCATCAGCAAGCCCTGATGAAATATTTCCCCTAGCTTGTGTTAAATACCCTGTGAGCAATAGGGAAGGGCCTGGTGTACTTCTTACCTTAAGGGAATTTTTGGCTAGTAGGATTATCATCTAGGTAAGATTACAGATGTGATAGAAGCTGAGATAGGCAGACAATGAGGAAGGCTAGAGTATGCAAGAAAGGCTTCCCAGAGGCAGAGGGGCTTGATTTGCGCTGTGGAAGGTGGATAGAACTTAGAAAGGCAGGGAAACATTGCCAAGGAAAGAAGCAGCATGGGCTAGGGCACTGGGGCAGCAATGATGGGACGGGAATTCATAAGACAGGAAGACCAGGCTGCTTGAAGGGGTTGGGGAAGGAATCATACATTGTGGAAAAAAAATATTGAGAGGTAATATGACCTAAAGAAGTGTTTCCTGAGATCCCTGGTCTGGCATGTTGCACTGTGAGGGAGAAAAGGAATTTCACATTTAAATAAGTTTTAGTATTCTATCTGAGAGTCACAGATTGTATCTTCATTTTCATGCTTGGAGAAGTCCTGCGATAAGGAAACCTTTTCACGTTTCCCCCTCCCCCCCCCCCACAATTGTTCAAACATATATCATGCAGATCTTTAAAAAATATCTATTACCAAACCTGGGAACAAGTGTTCTATGACACACATACTGGGAGACACAGCAAAGAAGCCAGTGTGTCTTGGGCTTTGAAATCAGATGAACCCTGTTCCCAACTTGGCATTTACTGGCTGGTGACCATAGTCCAATCACTTAACCTCATTGAGCTAGGCAGCAGATTGCTCTGGAGACAGAGCAGAGAACGAGATAGGTCTACAAAGTCTTACTGCAGAGCAAGCTTGCTGCTCTCTGCCACCAAAGAATACAAGGGCAGGTCGACTGGGTTCTGACTGAAACTATAGGAACCAGGAGGCCACTGAAAAGTCTAATTAAAGGGGTGATGCCGCAGCTGTTCATAGATGTGTCTAGTAGGAGTGGCAGGATGGATTGGGGGAGGGAGGGAGAACCGCTTAAGGCTGGAACACATGCATGTGATTCCTAGCATAGTCCTTCACTAGCATACTCTATACTCTTTCTCAGGATCCCCAGCTGAGCACAGTTGAGGACTCAATGCTATAGACAGAGATCTTAGGATCCAGCCAAACCCGTGCACTGTTCTTTCCAAAGTGGAGGCAGGAGGGGCCAAGGGCCTGGGAAGACTCACCTCCCCTTCCCCAGAAGGCAAGGCCATTATGGTGCAGCCGCACATGACTACAGGGGGGTTGGGGAAGTGTGACCCTGACAGCATGAGAGTCCCAGCTCCCTAGGGGCTGATGCATTAAGATCCAACATGGATTGGTGCTCTCTGGGCTCTCACACATCATTGACTTGGGGAATGATTGACATCAGCCTGGGGAATGATTGACAGGGACTAAAGGGCAAGCATGCCTGCTTATCTTGTCATGCCTTGCCTCACTCCCCAAGTCCCCTTTTTATCTTGCTGCCCAACCCCACCTCATTTGAGGGGCCACAGGTATGTGGGCCACCTGTAGTGGCAGGGGGTGTGTCTCTTTCTGTTGGAGCTCATGCATATTTTCTCTCTGTCTCTCTCTCTCTCTGTCTCTCTCCCCCGCTTCCCACTCTCTGCTTTTATCTTATTGACTTTCAAATTCAAAACCAGCACATATTTACCGAGCACTTGCTTTACACTAGTCACTCTGCTGGTGCTTTATTTATTTAGTAAATGCTTATGAGGCTGTTTGCAATATTCCAGAGACTATTCTGAATACTCTTCAAATATAAATTCAATCCTCCTTACAATGCTTGAAGTATTACTACTATTATTTCCATCTCACAGATTAAGAAACTGAGGTGCAGGGAAGTTAAGTAGCTTGCTCAATGCCACTTATCCCAGGGACTTGGCTTTGCTATTTATGCTTTTAACCACTCTTTCTTTATATACAGTATATATGTGTGTATATATATATATATATACATGTATATATATATATTTATCATATAGTATTTATATGATAAATACTGTATCATTCACCTATTAGCACAGGTCTTTTTTACAGTTAGGAAAATTGCAGCTCAGAGAAATGATGACCTGTCTAGGGTCACAGAGCAGTAAAGTCATCAATTTTAACCCGGATCTTTTCTCTTCACGTCCAGGGCGCATTCCCCTTCACGAGGCTGCCTTTCCTTTCCACAGCCCCTTCTTTCCCAGAGGCCTGTATCTGAGAGGGAGGCTGTGTGGTGACAGGCTGGCCCTGGGGGACCAGAGATCACCACTTCCAGAATGGAACTGCATTTCCCAAGCCATGGTGACAGGGAAGAAGAGGGCAGTCAAGACAGGCCAGCTGGGGGAAGCAGGACCAGGACTCTGGTGTGCTGAGATTTCCTGATTGGGACTGAGAACTGTGAAGTCTCTGGTCAGGACAGCTTTCTCCAGCAGGCTGGGAGGGCAGAGGAGGAGATAGGCCTGGAGCCTGGAGGAGGGAATCTGGGAGCTTGTTTCTGCCCGACTTTAATATGCATCTGAATCTCCTGGCTCCCTTTAAAGCAGATTCTGGTGCAGTAGGTCTGGAGTGGGGCCTGGAGTTCTGCATTTCCAATAAGCTCGCAGATGCTATTGGCACTGCTGATGCAGGGACCACCTTGACCAGGTGTCCTGGGATGGTATTGTCTGGGTTTCAGGCCTATATTCATGGTAGGTGAAAGGTGGTGATTTCCAGGGATCTGGATTGGTGCCACCTCCTGTTCCTTCTAGGAGGGTGGGGAGGGATCAGGTCTGAGAAGGAGCAAAGGCTCTGCTCTGCCAATTTTCTAGGGCACCTTTGCCCTCTGCTCTGTTCAAAGCCTCCTGAAACTGCCCTCCCGCAAGCCTTTCCTGACCCGGTCAAGCCCCCAAACATCTCTCCATAGCAACTTTGCTTTTAATCTCTCATCAGCTATTCACACTTATAATTGCCTTAGATTTATTCTATAATGGCCCCATACACATGTCCTTCCTCTCCAGCTACAGCATGAGCTCCTTACTCTCCTATCCTCAGGCCTAATACATTGCCTGGTATCTAGGATATGATCCAAAACATGAAATAAACAAATTAATGAATGAAGTGAGACATTGTTCAATCTCTTTCAAAATTTGTATTTATATTGATACTCCCTCAGAGGGATGTTTAACAGTCGCTTCAAGTGTTAGGTAAACATTTTTAATCTGCCTTGTATTTCAGAGGTCTTTCCCAGTGGCCTAAATTTTAGGGAAAGAAAGCAGCAGAAAGGGCTGGCTGGAGGTGATGCAGACCCCGGCTCATGGGGTCTGCCACATTGTGGATGAGGCACAAGGAATTCACATGGACTACCGAGTCCTGTGAAGGAAAAGGGACAGCATGGCTTTTCTCTCAAGGGGAGAAAAAGCCTCAGCCCTTGCCTTGAGTGACCTTTATTTCTTTTCTGGGCCCATTACATGATGGTCCTCATTTACTATGCACAGGTTTGCTTTAGGTGGTTACCTTTTACAGAACATAAAGGAGATGATGTCGCTAATCACATCACAGAAGAAGGATATTTGCAAGTGCAAAGGGAAAAGTGGTTGAACCGGTTATACTCCATACTGGGGAGGTTTAGCACAGACTTTAGGAAGTTACAGTAAGCACTTGCTGTCTCAATTCAGGGTGAGGGAGTTTTAGCAAAAGCAAATCTCAAAATGGCCTAGGTACATTGCAGGCCTGATTCCCCATGGGAGAACCTATCCGTGGGTGTGGGTCCTGTGCCTCAGACCTTGCTTTCCACTGGGAGATGGGCCCATGCCATGCAGAATGGTCTCCTACATGGAGGAACTCCATGGGGTGCAGAGAACAGCAAAGGAGGCTTGTGGATTTACCCCGTTAATCAGGAGGATGAAAAGTATGAAACCAGGAACTGTTCCTTGGCCAGACCAGAGCCTAATGGCTTCTCTCAGGTCATATCTCAGCCTCAACAAATTCCATCATCTCCTGCTCACATTCCCCTTCTCTTCCAAGACTGTGATCTCAAAGTCCCTACAGTATTTGTGAAATCTATGAAAATTTCCTCCCCTGTTCCCTGAGGGGGACTTCACTACGGGGAATTTGGGAGCTCGTAAGCTTTCTTGTTGCTGAATCCATCACCTGAGGCAAACATCGGCTCCCAGGTCACGTGGCAATAGAAGCCGACCTGGCACTGCTCGCTGCAGAGCCTGTGCTCAGAATGCAATAGGAGAATTGCATCCTGTTTGCTTGCTGTCCCTGGGCAGTGTTTCTCTGTTACTCCTGGGGACTTAGGTGTCTTTAGCTCTGCACCTATGAAAGAGACCCAGGACTTATATTCGGTTTTATTTTATTTTGAAAGACCACCAGTTAGGTGGAGAAGTGGGGGCCGGGTGAGGGGGAGGTGGTGGCTAGGCTTTCTTAGACCTTCCTCCTTTTCCTGCTGTCCATGTCATCTTTCCTCAAAAGCTGAGGCAGTGGCATATACAGGAATATTGGACATTCCACATGTTTGTTAAGACTTACAGTTCCAGTTTTGGCCAAGGGGTCTGTGCCACAATGGACATTAGGAAAATCTGGGGTCTCATTATAGTGAAGGGGGTTGGAGAATGGTGCTCCTTTCTGGGCTGACACTTGGTTGCAAGAAATGCTCAAGACCCTATTCTAAAGCACAGAATGTGGGGCAGGAAAATGCATATCCCATCCCTGACCTTCCTGTTGACCTCTCAGGCCCCTATCCCACTTCCCTTAGCTCTGCAGTTGGCCAGCTTCCTCACTGCCAGCCAGCCCTAAGTGGATCCCTTTCTGCAGGTACTTCTGAGCCCATGTGTGGCTTTTGCATTCATCTCCTTCCAGATTTCCAGCTTGATGAAGCCTCAGATAAAGAGTTCCAGAGAACAGATGGGAGGCTGTCATTACATGTTACTGATACGCAGAGCTGCTTCAGCTTCATGCATGCCAGTGTGCTCAACCACACTCCTAATTCTTCTTCTGCTCCCCAGCCTGAGCCAGGAGCTCAGCCAGTTTTGGCAAAAGGAGTGGAAGTGTGAGCTTTCTAGGGGCACTTTTATAAAACATGCCAGGATTGGTGATGAACTAGGGAATAAAATCTTTCTCTTTTTATCGAGGGAGAAAATACTATTTTTTCAATTCCCTTGCAAGACCTAAAATCAAAAAGTGAGAATTTTGCTAGCCCAACTTTGTGCCGTTGAGGTTGGCTCATGTGGGAACCTTGTAGATATGGGCTTCTTTGTCTGGTTGGCAAGTTCCCCAATGACCACAGAAGGTACTTGGTAAAGAGTGTTCTAGTAGCTCCAACAGAGCCACAGGCCTGTAAAAATCAAAGGAGCCACAGGAATCTTACATTTCAACTTATTTTATTTGACACAAGAATGCAAACATTGGCTAGAGATGACAAGTGACTAGTCAATGACTACTCAGTGGAAAAACTGGGAACTAAATCAGGTCTAGTTCAATGCTTTCTCAGGAAAAGACAAAAACCCTAGATTGTAGCATGAGGGATGCTTTTCTAGAAGTAAAGAATTGAGGAGGGCTTCTTTACACATTTTACACGAAAGCCCAGAATTGTTCTTTAAGCACAGCATGGTTTAAAATCTTACATTAGGACAAGACATCAGTTATTACCTGGAAAATCTACTTCTTTTAATAAAAAATCTACTTTGCTTCTCTTCAAGTGGTCTGCAGATAGGAGAAAAAAACAACAACAACATTTTCCTTAAGGTTTATTCTTGTATGAAACTTGGTCCTAAGACCTTTGAAACCTTGATAGAAATTATAAGCTTGAAATCCTCACTTGAAAGCTGGCCCAGAGTCTGGGTTTTCCTTTTCCCATCCTGTGCAAAGTACAGACTTGCACATACAGCGTTCCAGGAAACCACCACCTGGTAGGGAGATGTGAAACCCAAGCACTGATCTGCATGTCGATGACTGAGAAGTGTATGCTCAGAGGAGCTAGACTGCTCACCACAACCTAGTGAGAAGTTTGTCTATCTGGTGAGCAGAGTTGAAGCTCCCTAGACTCTTTGTCTTGAAGGAATGTCTCTTTTCTAAGTATGAATTTAGACTGAACTGTGCCCACAAACCCTTGCTTTCTCTTCTGTAGTTGTCTGTGATCTCATTTGAAGTGATGCTCACAGGAGGTGGAGAGCTCAGGCCTGGGAGACAACAGGAGGCAGCTGCAGGCATGGTCTTTACCCAGGCCTGGAGACATGACCATCCGCAGGAGACGGTCAGGAATCAGAAAACTCAGCCTGCACTACTTTGGCATCCATCCACCACAGCATGCCAGGAAATTGAACAAACTAAACTTTCAGAAAGACTGAGAATGAAGGGTAGCAGGTAAAAGAGATAAAAGCCTGTTGCAGATTTCCATACCTTCGGTGAGGAGGACCTGGGATGGGCAGGACTGGATGCAACAAGTGATTACCAGGGCAGACAGGATTTCCAGGGAAAAAGAAGTTCGCTTTGGGGGCAGACAGCATCTAGGGGATTAAGGAAAGGGAGTAGCTGACACTGTCTCCGAGAGTTCGAGCCTGCTTTGCTGTAGATCTCTGGTGCCACTAAATGATTAGAGGGACTTTGTGAAGGGGGTCACCTGGGCTCTGTCTGCTTCTGCTCTCCAAGGTGATGGAAACCCTCCTTTCCAACACAAAACGGTCACCCCAGTGTGTGGTCATGCCCCGCTCCAAACTCATGAAGGCAGGTGTTAATTGATTTGCTGCCTCGGATCTATATACATATTTTTTTCTGTGGGTTTACCTATGATTTCCGAAGGAATTTTATGTATTTTGTAAAGTAGCCATGCAGAGACAAATTATGTAGACTGGTGTGTAGAGGAAAAAATGAAATGAGAAGAGCTGCCAGCCACTATGCCAAAAACTAGAGAAAGGAGAGACATACTTCTATTTGTGGAGCAGATATTTTCTTGATAAATTTTCATAAATTGATTTTTTAAAGTTTGAAACCTTTCTCCCCATTATTCTTATTTCTTCTCTCCAATCAATGAATGCATCTCAGTTTGATTTTCTATAATCAGTGCCTTGCCATAAGCATTTTGTGGCAATTTAAGGACCTGGAAATAAACACTTTAGTGCACCCAGGGGAATGGGTGCTTAAAGGTATTTGACAATGCATGTGATCAACTTTGTACAGGTTCCCATTTTGATGTAAACAAATCTTTTCTAAATTGAACTATTTTTCAAATGGTGGACTGATCCTTCTGGGAGCCCCTGTTCAGCCCCGGGCTCAGGTACAATACCAGTTAGGCTTTGCCTCTTTGGCTTCTTGATAACAATGGGCTCTTCTCTCAATGGGCACTGATCAGCCTCTGGGAACAATGAACTCATACACCATCAGCCAGTGTCAGGAGTCACTCAGTACTCCTTTTGACCTTGTCTTTCAAAAGCTGATCCTTATTAACCATCAGGATGGGATGGGAGGTAGCTGAGACAACCCGCAGTAGCAGGGTGACCTCGGAGTTGTGTCTGCTCCAAGACAATATAACCCCAAAGCTTCAGGGCTGTGAGGGTAGTGATTTAATAAATCATATGTTTAAACAACATAATGGCACACAGCTCTTTGAGGGGTCTTTGAAGCACATTTCTAAATAATGGGGAAAATAATGAACACCTCTCACACATGTATTTAAATGACACATGCATTAGGAGGTGGTAGTGGTGGGGGCTTTCCTATTCCTGCATGATGATTTTTTTTCCTGTTCTTTATCCTGCTTTCAGTTCATGCTTCAAAAAATGGTCACTGAATGAGCAGACCTCTGGGAACTTTGAAAACAGGCCCTTCACCAGCCTTTTGGAGAGCTCAAGCTGATACCGTGATGGAGGGAGAAGCAGGTAGTGGACATTCCCACACCTTCCTGCACACGCAACTCATCCCACACTTGGCACTGAAATCATGTTCCCTTACTGAAGGCATGGCTCTCTACAGAGGAGGTGGTGCGGCAAGCTGCTCACGGGCAGAAACACTCAGGTGCATATTCATCAGCCAGATTATGTTCTAAGGGAAAGATTAGCTGGGAGGGAATGCAGCACAGGAATGGCAAATTTTGATTTAGATTAATTGATCAATTGAGGTCATGGAAGGGAATAGTCTTACATTGTCATGGTGGCTATTGGCCCCTGGCTGTTGAAACCTCGTGTACTCATTTTTCCATTTCAGTTATAGGAAAAATGGGAAAAGAGTTAGAATGGCAAACACTGACCAGAGCCAGTCTGGACCAAGATGGCACTGGGTCTGACTTCCAGAGACCCTGAGCCTTTTATACCCTGATTATAACACTTTAGCACACCAAGTAACGTAAGTGCTGGAGCCAGGACAGATCCCACTCGGACCATATGAAGGAAGAAAAGAGGTGGTGTCTCAGTTCTGGGAAGAGACCAGCCCATTTCTGGAAAACTTATGCATATGCTTCCCCCTCATTATGTTGCTCCCCTAATAGTCTCCCCACCCCAAATTGCCTAGAAGGAGAAGTTGATTTGTGAATTAGTCTCCTGCTTCTCAACTCCCTGCCCATTGAATTAAATGCTCAGCTTCAACGTTGTTTTTGTCTTGGTGACAAAGAATGAAGAAAGGACCCTTAGAAGGACAGATGGTCTTTCCAGGGGGCCTAGACAATCAAAATTGGTAATAGCAAGACTAACTCCAGGTCATTTTGTGGTGCATAAGGCTCCCTTTGCCACGTCTCTGCCTTCGCTATTTAGTCTACACTTTTTTCCCTACCATCACTGGGTTGCTGGTGATGACAGTCTTATGCTGGTCTTGCCAGTAGCAAGTCTACTGCACTCTTCCCATATTTTCTGTCTTCCACTCCACCCTGACGTTACCTTGCATAGGCAGGACCACCTTAGGACTTTCATTGGCCCTAGTCAATATGGTCCCTGTGGACATTTCTTCCAAAAAATTATAAATTATATTTTACAACTGCATTGCTATAAAAGCTGAATTCAGTTATATATTCATTATAATTATGTTTGCCTTTTCTTCTGCTTTTAAAACACTTGAAATTAAAAACTTTTCATGGGCTCCTGAAAGTATACTGGGTGCTGGCCTGAGTCTTCTGGTCCTAATGGCTGAGTCAGACCTGCATCTAAGAACCGTTTTCTGGGTCCCTAGCCCAGTTAGTCAACCTTTCTCCATTGTCCCCATAAACTTCCCTCTAAGATTGCCCCACCAGTAAACTTTGTGATGCTTGAGAAGAAAAAACTAGGTTTTATTCATGGTGATCCCATACAAATCTCAGGGCCTACCCAATATGTGGCCACTCCTTCCATTCATGTTGTGCTGGGTGACTTAGGAGGACAGCTGTGAGGTGCTGTCCTGAAGGGTCGGCCACAGCAAAGAAGGCACTGGTCAGGACTGGTCAGCAGAGACAGCACCTGTGGGGTGAGTGGGAGGGAAGGTTTTGGGGATTTGCCTGGCCTGTTAGACCCATTTTCTGGAGGCCTGGCCTGCCCACAGATCGTGACAGAGCAATGGTGGTGGTCAAAGCTGCCTGGGATCCAGTCAGACAGAAGGCTCAGTGGAAGTGGCGTCCACGTGCTCATGGAGACCACCTTTCCAAACACAGAAAAACACCCTGCCCGTGACGACGGCTCTGTGTGCTCCCAGAAAACACACAAACAGAAACACAATACGTAAACTTGGGCAATCTCAGAAGAATTTTTTGGGGTCAGTGTGGCTGGAGGGGAGAATTTAATTGCAAAGCTCCTATGTCTTAACTGCCTGAGGCTAGAAATTGGAGCCATAGAGGCTGAGAGACTCAAAGGTCAGTCATAAGCAGGAATTGACAGTTGAGGGTATAGGAAGGTCTGCAAAGGCCTGAGGTTAAAATGCTGGGGATGGAGGAACTTTAGGTGTGTTCTTTGAATTCAGGTTACTGCTTTGAATGGCCCCGAAGGTGAGTGATGATCTACATCACACTTCAAACTGTGTTCATATAGAAATTAAAAGCCCCCCTGGCTGGTGTAGCTCAGTGGATTGAGCTCGGGCTGTGAACCAAAGGGTCGCCAGTTCAATTCCCAGTCAGGGCACGTGCCTGGGTTGCAAGCCAAGACCCCAGTGGGGGGCCATGTGTGAGGCAACCACACATTGATGTTTCTTTCCCTCTCTTTCTCCCTCCCTTCCACTCTCTCTCAATGGATAAATAAAATCTTTAAAAAAATTAAAAGCCCAATAAAGTATTATGCCAGCAACCTCCTAGAATATCATTTGGTATAAAAGAAAGAGAAGTTTAAGATATTGTCCCTATTATCAAATAGCTTGGAATCCAAACTGGGCAAGTCAGGTCATGTGCAAATCTTTCACTGGAGACGACAGAGCAGAGTCAAAAGCCAAACTGACATCACAGGGGCAAAAAGCAGGTGAGCAAATGAAGCAAGAGTATCTGGGCCCACTGCACAGATGGGGTGGTCACTGAGCTTCTTTCCCCAGCTGACCTCACTGAAGGGAAGGCTGGGACTGTCTAAGGTATGATTCCTAAATGTGTATCTTAAGAACTTGTCTCATTTCTGAGCCCCAAATCCATTTCAATCAAACATTGGGACATGATTTTCATGAAAAGGCTCAAATCCTGTCCCCTAGACAGACCCCACCATTCTACCCCCCACAATCCTTCTGATGTCCCTACGGCTATTCATGGCACCATCATTATTCAATCAGAATCCACTTTTCAGAATTTTCCAAGACTCCATTCTTTCCCTTGTGCTCTGGTTTAATTGGTACTGCAGCCTCACAGATTCTTCTGTCACAGTCTCAACTGACTCAGATCCTGTCTTGACTTTTCTGTCCATGGGCTACCCCCTTAATTTCATCAACTATAACCTTTTTATGGGCCGTTGAAATACTCCCCTAATTGTTTCCTATTAGAATTATCTCAACATACGCACTGGCATCGGAATAATTTAACCTACACTGTCACCCCAATATCTCCAGAAGTTTTTTATTGTCTCCTAAATAGTCTTCAATGAGGCATTCTAGAGAAGTGGTTAAGAAGAAAGGGTTTGGTGTCGAACAGACTTAGTTTGAGCCCTGGTTCTATCATTTATTAATTGTGTGACATTTGCTGAGTTAACCACTCTAACCCTGATCATTAAAATATGGGTAATAATTGTATCTACATCATGGTGTTGCCGAAAAGATAATACATACAAAGCACTTAGCACAGTGCCTAGCGCGTATAAGTGCTGAATAAGGGAACTATTATTAGAGCTATTATGATATTTCTGTTTCTCATCAATCTGACCACATCTATATTTTAAAAATAGCTGACATTAATTCCCCTGTGCTTGCCTCTGTGCCTAACAAGGGAGATTCTTCACTTGGATCTTACAAGATTCTGCTGCTCTGGAGCCGGTATCCAGGATGGAGTGGGGGTGACAAGGATTCAGTACCAACTACACCCTCAGCACAACCACCCATACCCACTCCATGTCTCCCAAGCCGTGGATTCAGGGTTCTCCTTCAGTCCCCGATTAGCTCTGATTCTTTCTTCAGCACCTGGCCCTTTTTCTGAATATCCATCAGATAGGCTGTTCTTGAAAACCATCTTCATTGATGGCCTGGGGTTTCCTCTGCTCCCAACAGAAAGGCCCATCCAGACTGGAAACCCTGCCACCGGCCAAATTCTGAGTATGAGGCAACAAACTGGAGCAGTTAAAGTCATGGTCACTGTAATCAGATAAACCTAGGTCCCATTTCTGAGTCCATTGTGATCTTGGATGGTTTATTTAACCTCTTACTTCCTTGTATATAACAAAAGGATAGTCATATTGTCTAATACCATATTCCCCTTAAAGCAAGGCCTACTAAATATACAGAAAGTTTATTTAGCAATGTGACTGTAGGCAGAAGGAATGAAACAGTGTGCATCTAAGAGGGGGGCCCCAAACAGGGATTTGGAATGGGGTCCAGAACTCAAGGTGTCTAGGAAATATTAGAAAGACATATAAAATGTCCTCACCCCTTCCCCCACAATAGGTGTGAGGTGGGGGAAGGGATACAAGGAGCAGGAACAGGCAGAGCTGTTTTGTACAGCCACAGCTTTGCAGCTAATCCATGGCATGGTCATTTAACATATCTATAACCTTTAACTGGTTGCATAGATATGTTAAATAGCTCTGGCCTTGCTCTGAGCCAGGGGGATGGAAGGGACTTCCCCCCAAGATGTAACTGGGGGGCAGGTCCCCTGGGTTACAGCACCTGCGTGAGAGCTTGGATAAGATTGGCTCCATGACATGGGGCCACACCTGCCTAGACTCACCATGGCAGCCCAGTAAACTTGAGATAATACAGGAATGCTGCCAGGTGTAACTGATTGTAGGAGGAGTTGGAAATGGGGGTGCAGAGGAAGGTTGGCGTGGGGGTTTAAGCCCAAACTTGGCAGCCATGAGGGAGAACCATGCGGTTTTGCCAGAGTGCAGACCCCATGGCTTTGGGGTGCACTCCTTGGCCACACGGCTTAGGAAGCAGGAGAGACTCTTCCTGGAAGAAAATGGGTACAAAGAAGTCTTGCCAGTAGGCCATGAGAAGGTGCCACATGGCTTTGGATTAAATAGAGATCCTGCCTGGACAGTGACACAGCTGATGGTGCCGGCTGCCTGAATCACAGACATCTACTTCTTTTCCTGAGATACGGTACCCCAAATTAGGGCAGGGGGAGAAGGAACCACTGTGGGCATCTGTGGGTATCCAAAAGGACTTTGATATTTTAATGAAGACAGTAGGTCACTCCTTTAAGTCTGCATGGCATTAAATAAACATTTCCTTTCCTTTTCACAAATCTCCGGCATTGAGAGATGTCTTTCCTATGACCGACAGACAATCCAACCTAGTGGGGGGGTCTTTTCGGTAATAGTATATCGTACCCCCTTGGTCCTGTGTGTGTGTGTTCTGTAACAGGAACACATGGCACAGGGAGCGAAACAGGGTAGAGGGGACAAGGAGGGGTTTTGGAGTTGGATACTGTGCAAGAGGTGGTACTTAGCCCAACTGGAATTGCAAAGGAGAATTACAAAATCCAAACCAGAACTGACTATCCAGGGAAACAATAGGAGAAACATTTATCCATCATTTTTGGTTACCTTTTGGTCAAGGGCAACCCCACTGGGGGTTAATGGCTGGCATTTCCAGGTCAGGCTCAGGAATGTAGAGCTGGGACTCAGAGAAGCTCCAGGCAAGTGGTGAGAGATGCATGGGGAGGCTAAGATGCGGTGCTGTCAGGCTGTGCCTAAGCAAAGGTGGGGCAGGCTGTTGTGTGACAGGCCCTGCAGAAAGGGCTTGAGTAAGAAGAGATGGAACCAAAGATAATTCTTTACATGTACCTACATCCCAGAGGTGTTGGGTGGTTGGTGACCTGGGCCGTGAAAGAACTTACAAAGAGAAGAAAGTACAGAGAATAAAGGTTTTGTTTTTACTTTCTCAAAGGGGAGAAAGGGCTAGGTGCACAGATGTGCACCACCACCAGCCCTGAGGGGTGTCCAACCTGTGGCCCATGAGCTGCATGGGGCTCAGTCAGAATGGCTGTGAATATGGCCCAACACAAAATCATCAATTTACTTAAAACATTATGAGGTTTTTTTGTGTGTGATTACACATTGCAATGCATTCAATATGTGGCCCAAGACAATTTTTTTTCTTCTTCTTCCAGTGTGGCCCAGAGACACCAAAAGGTTGGACACCCCTGGAAAGCTTTGAGTTTTTATTGGGTGATGGGGTGGTCATAGCACAGGATGTTTCAGTTGGGCTGCAACCTGTTTTGATGTTATTTTTAGGTGTAGGGTCTGGTGGTCACTGTGGTCTGGTATATCCTGTTTTGTAAGTTCCTGGAGCCTCTGCACATTTGGGGCACATCCAGTAATTTTCTAGTCCTAAAGATAAAGGCTCATAAAACAATTAGGGTTAGTCATGCTTATGGGGTCCATCCAGCTTTGAGAAAGAGGGCCTGAGAAAGGCGCTTTTGTCCTATTAAGAGGTACATAGGTTTTGCATCAAATTAGAATAAAATTCAAAATCTCTGACCTCAGCCACCAAGTCTGTACACAATCCCACCCTGGGCTACCTTGCAGAATTCATTTCTTCCACTCTCACTTTGGCTCGTTCCTCTCCAGCTACACCCTGCTGTGCACTCTAAAACAAAACACTATGATCTGGTTTGGGCCTCAGGGCCATTGCCCTTACCATTGCTTCAAATGTTCTTTCCTCAAATATTTGTGTGGATTTTCCCTCCCTTTATCCACATCTCTGTCAAATATCAACCCCTTGAAGAGGCCTTCCCTGACCACACCACCTAAAATAGCACCCCTAATGCTATAATTAGCATTCATTAGCATTCATAATTAATATAGGGTGCTATAATTATCTCTTCACCATTGCCTGTACCATTCACTATTCCTGAAATTATATTGTATGTAATTTATTTGTTATTATCTATATCCCTTTTTTAAAAATAAATACTCCCTAAAGAAAAGAACTTTGTCTATTTTTTTCATTGTTCCATGTCCAATACCTAGAACATTACCTGGTAGATAATAAGTAACCAAAAATGTTTGTTACACAAACGAACAAACAAATAAATGAATGAGTGATAAGTATTGCCTCCACAGTATCACTCTTTGGATGTAGCCTTGCGGACAAATCACCGTGGTCTCCTGACCCTGCAGGGGCCATTCTGCAGGGACTCACCCTCCACCTCCCACTGCAGGCCCTGTCCTGGCCAGACTTGCTCCCCGTGCTCCTGAAGGCCTGTAGCACCTTTCAGCAGATTTGCTTAAATTATAACAGGTGCTGCAGACAGAAGCCACCTTCCATCTTGCTTTGTCACACATACAAGTTTTCCTTTAGAGACAAAGTTAATTTTAGACAGTATAACCCTTCACACTGCTAGGCCAAAGTGATCATTATTTAATTTGCATACAAAAATATGTAATAACCTAAGCAGAACCAAGTGGTGCTATAGGTTCCAGTGAACATATGCGTTTTGGTACATGTTCATACACTTGTGAGTGTACACATAAAAACACACATACCCCTGCTCAGCTCTCCTCACAAAACTGCCCTTACCCCTACCTATTAGTTTTTCTTTGTCCTCTATGGCCTGTCAGTACACGATAGTTTTTAAAGCAAAAAGTTTATGAGATGTTGGGTGATATGATACTGGATCTCTGCAGTGGTTTGGTCCTTAGAAAGTTGATGTGCATTTCTGGCTACTGGGACAACATTCATTCCAAGGTCATCTTTCCTTTTCAGCTTAGGTGCTGAAGAGGTGCCATGGCCTGAAGGTTTGTGCAGCACCCCCACTGCAGCCCAAATCCATATGTTGAACTCTTAACCTCCAAAGATGATGGTATTAGGAGGTGTGAATTTTGGAGGTGATTCAGTAATGAGGGTGGAAACTTCATGAACTGCATTAGTGCCACATAAAACAGGCTCCCGAGAAAGCCTTAGCTCCTCCTATCATGTAAGGACACAGCAAAAGACACTGGCTATGAACCAGGAACTGGGCCATGTTGGTGCCTTGATCTTGGACTTTCCAGCCTATAGAGATATGAGAAATAAATTTCTTTTATTTGCAAGCTACTCAGTCTGTAGTATCTTGTTATGGCAGCCTAGAAGGACTACAATGGAGGCTTCCTTCTCATTCTGTTGGCCAGCTACTTCCAAATTTCATCTATTCTGAGTAACAGTGTGGGTACTCAACAAAAAATATGCTTATTTTTAATATTTAAGTTATAATAACCTGAGAAATGTGTTCTGATTTCTTCTATTTCTATACTCTCCCACCATCCAATTTGCCTTAGAGGACTTTTCTAATCTTTTGGGTTCATAGCTGTGGAAGTGATAGGAGGTGATGGTGGTAGTAGTGGAGGTAGAGGTAAAAGTGGAAGTGGAGGTGGAGGTGGCAGTAGAGGTGGAGATGGTGGTGATGGTAATGGTGGTAGAAGTGGTAGAGTTGATAGTGGTGGTGGAGGTGATGGTGGAGATAGATGTGGTAACTTTGACATTCAAGGGATGGGTTTTCAGCATGTTCAAAATAAAAACACCTCTTGTCCGGTATATAGTGTATTGCCCATTAAAAAATAGCTGTCCCTTCTATAGTAATTGGGAGTTTCCTGAATATCAAAATGTTACTATCTTAGTTATCGATTAGTTTCTCTACCTTAACACTTACCTATTCTTTCTATTATATTTAGAAAATACTGCTTTGAAATGTCACGTTTTGATAAGCAATTATAGTTTTAATAAGATTTATGTTCTCTGTTTATATCATAAGCAATGAAGGATTTTAGAAAAAATTAGGAAACAAGAGATTCTAAACAAGAAAATAAATAAACAGGTAGGTAGAACTACTCAGAGATCACCACTATTTCAATGTTGCTGCATTTTTTTCTCATTAGTTCATGTTTCCTCTCTCCCTCCTTTCTTTTTCCTATCATGTTTTTATCTTTATATCATTATGCTGAAATTATATATCATATTTATATAAAATCAAAGATATGAAGCAAGTTTATATAGTGACATTTTCGCATGTCACTAAAAATTCCTTCAAAATGTTTTTAAGATATGAATAACATTATATCACAGCAATAGTCCATTATGTATTTATGAGGTTGAGTATTGAGGTTATTTCTAATTTATTTTTCTTATGGAAAGGTCATTTTTCCCAGGGCCATCTGAGAGTGTACTTCAGGCAGGCACACACATCGCTCTAGCTGCTTCTATGCACATAGTTATGCATATGTGATCAGAGGGGGTGCGAATGGAAAGCAGAATCGCTGCCTCTGGGGAATTTTCATCCAGTTCAAGACAGATTGAAATGAAGTCATAACGTTTATAAACTATCATATCATCAAGTGAGGACTACTGTGTGGTGGAGCCACAGCATAAAACTGGCACCTGGGGAAGGATCAAGATCAAAGTTAATGGCTAACTCTTGGGTGTCTAGGAGGGATGTCAGGGACCATGGTTTATCCCACAATATCCAAAGCCAGGCACAAGCTGAGGTGTAATTTACTGCAACAGTGTATGTGTAAAGGAAGGTGTATTTTTAAACTAAATGTTGAAAGGCAATGAGGGGCATGGATTAGCAGAGAGAATGGGAGAGAACATTTTAGACCAGGGACATGCTACATAAAAGTTATGAAAGAAAATCATATGCAGGGCTTGAGAAGTCAATAAGCTTGCCCACTGTGGAAGGGAGCTGTGGAATAAGGAGGAATAAGGAGGCATGGGATTAGTGAGCCTGGAGGCAGAAGGGGACCAGAGACACCAAAGACCCTTGAGATGGAAGATGATATGACAAAAGCATGGCCTAAGGAAGATTATACTGGCAGTTGTGCTGGATGTATTGGAGTTGGCAGACCCTGGAGACATCTGCACGAAAGATGCTGAATTAAATCAGGCATGAGCTGACGAGGGCTGGATATGGAATGGTGGCAGTTGCACTAAAACAGAAATGAAAGGCAAAAGAAACATTTTAGTAGAAGAGAAGGCTCAATGTGTAATGGACTGATTAGATAATGGGAAGTGAAAGAAAGAGCAGTTAAAACTGGTTCCATTGGGTTGACTCTATGGGACAGAGCCCTGTTGGTTGGAGGAGGTGAAAAGACTCATTCCTTTGCCTCCCTTTTATCACTTGAGTCCCTTACACCTCACAGCCTCTATGACCCCGTGATGGAGAAGAGGAGATGGCTGTGCAAACCACCATTATGTGCTGGTGAAAATCTCTCGTAGGACAGCTAGATATTGAAAGTCTTCAGCACATACATTCTTATTCTGACCATCCCATCTCCTCTTCCTAGGACAGAAAGTATAAACTCATTTTTTGTTGTTGCTGTTGACTCTGACTGTTTATGTTCTTGATCTTCACTTTCTTTGATCTTTGGGGCCCTGATCTCACTTCTGATATCTCCCACTGCTAGATGGTATGTCTGGTGCTTCTGAACCAGGGCAGTGGCTGAGGTGCAATGTATGTGGTGGTAGCACTTCTGCAAGAAGGGCTCAAACTTCTTCCTTCCAAAGCTCATTGATGATGATGATGATGGCGATAATTTTAGTACTATTGTTATTCCTAACTATTGTTTTATCAAGAATAGTTTACATTCCTGGCTCCTATATACATTAACATCTTCAATGTTAATATTATTTTTTCTATTTTACAGAAAGGAAATAGTGATTCAGGGGAATAATATTCATCTGAGGTGACACAACTGGTAAGAGTTAGAGATGGGAATTGATAGTAAATCTGTTTGATAACAGTCTTGGTTTTGTTTGTTTGTTTGCTTGTGTAACTGCATCACAGGGCATTTAAAAGTTGACCAAGCCTATAATGGAAAAAGTACCAGGGTTCCCAGGATGTTGTTAACTTAGCTAAGCAGCTGTGACCAGTTCATCTCACAAATACTGTTCTTTGCTTCCCCATTCATAAGTCCTGGAACTAATAGGCACTGAGAACACAGGCTGAAAACTTGAGAATCTGTCTCTTCTCTTTCCTATTTCAGAACCATTGGAGACATTGATCTCCAGATCTAAATGGTTTATCATTTTTATAATGGCTTCCTTTTGTTCCATGTGTTGTACCAGCTAATTGCTTTAGGAAATCTTGGTGAAATCCTGCATTTTCACCATCTACAGTGTTTAACTAGCCTCCTTTCTGATGTGCAAAATTGAGATTACTTGGAATCTTCAAAGTACAAGGTCTAGAATTGGAATAGTTTCATGGAATGCCCAAGTAGGAGGTGAGGCCTGAGAGGGGCCTAACACCAGAGGCTTTCCCTCAGGTCTCCATTATTAATGAAATGCGTATTGTCGTGGTGATGGAAGAACACATGGAACTGGGACAAGACTTAATGAAATATGGTAACACCGGGAGCTATAAAATCTATGTGACAGTGTGTGTCTTGTGATAAGCATGGGACATCACATCACTTTCTCCATGACATGTTTCAGACATTATAAGGTCAATATAATATCCTAGGATTATTTGAACCAGATGGTTCTCTGCCTCCCCTACACTGGCTTGGACCCCAAGAAGCCACCGTCAGGGCAAGGAATTCTGATACCTGTTGTTAGTAACAACCAAAATCTATGTAAATTATCTACAAAATCCAAATAGAAAGCACATTGAAGAAGGGAAAAATATTTGTGTTGATACACCCTTTGTTTCTATAGAATCTTTTTTTATACTTTTATACAATGTGCTCTTATATCCCCTTTGCTCCCCTCCCTACAGAGAAAAAAGAAAAGTGTAGCTATATTAAGTATTATATAAACATAAATCACAAGAGTTAGTTGGATGATAAGCATCTGTCTTGGTTTGCTCAAGATAGGCATGATTTATACCTTTTGTCCTGGTATAATTGTTAAGAGTGGCTTCGTTCAGTAAAATGAGTGTCCGGATTTGGATGCTGTATGATTACCTTGTTGAACTGGTGTTGTGGTTATGGGGTGTGCCTGGGAAGGTTTGGTGCCGCAACAAAAAAAGAGTTCTGTGGAAGATCCTTCGCAAGGCCTTGTGAAGCCTGCAAGCAACACTCATGGCAGAGTGAAGTCGAGTGGCCCATAGGAGACAACCTGGTGGCTCCTCCCTGACTCCAGGGACCCAGGAAGCCACAACCACCCAGGGGCTGAATAAAATTTTAAAAGATGCTAATAATTTCAAGGAAGGAGGGGTTGATAAAAGGTCATTTCCCAGTAGAAAGAAAAACGTAGGCAAATACATGGTGATTAGAACATTTGGAAATATGAGCGTCTATGTAGTTTGTCTCTAGAACAGGATGTGGCTATAGGATGTACTAGGGGCTGACTTTGGAAATGTATATTATGGCCAGAGTGTGAAGGACCTTGAGTGTAGGGTAAGAACTTATGATTTATTTTAATACCTATTGGCATACCAGTTAATATATTTTAAAGAGAAGGGTGAGAGTTGCATATTTAGAGGATTAATAACAATAGGAAGATATAAACAGTAACTAGTTGACTATTGAAAATTGTTCCTGAGATAGTAAGATAAAAAATAGCTTCAAAGGTTTTCATTATTAAATAGAAAGTCAGAAGCATAATTGGTAGGCACAAAATAGACAGGGGAGGTTAAGAATAGTATAAGAAATGGAGAAGCCAAAGAACTTATATGTACAACCCATGGACATGAACTAAGAGGGGGATGCGGAAGGTGAGGAGGATGCAGGGCAGAGAGGGAGAAAGGAGAGAAAAAGTTGGGACAGCTTTGATAGCATAATCAATAAAATATACTTAAAAATGCAAAACAAAGAAAGTCAATGAAAAAGAATAAACAGATTAAGTAGTCAACTCAATAGATTAGAAACAAACCCCTTTCAAAAGAGAAATAAAAAATAAAGAAAAAAACAATAAAAATATATTCAAGAGATAGTCTATTGAGGAAAATAATTTAATTTTTTACATGTATAAATAAGAAATAAAAATACAAATATGTAAAATTTGCAATGAGAAGAGGGGTATTAGATCAGTATAAAGGATGTTTTAAAATCCATGAACAAAACTATACTTGTTAATGGTAATACATTTGAAGTTCTTAATGAAATTGATGGTTTGCTGGAGAAAGTAAAACACTAAATTCAGGTTAAAGTAAAAGGAAGAGAAAAGCTAATAACTCACTTTCAGAATTCTTCCCCCTTCAAAAAAATCAGTTGTACATTATTTCCATAGCATGTAATTGATTAGTCCGTCTAGAAAAACATAGAAATCTGAATTAATTTTAAGAAGCAAGCATTACCATGATACTAAAACTTGATGCCACCCTCACAAAATGAAATAAAGCAGAATACTGGCAGGACAATCTGAGTTATAAATATTGATGTAGAAATTGAAAGCAAAAGATCAGCAAATCATATTCATAAGTATATTAAAAAAGTATAGTGTCATAAAAAAGTACAATTTATCTCAAGATTGAAACACAATAAATATGACAAGTCAAGAGCTTAAGCCTTAATAGAACTCATTTGAATTAATAAGAAATACCCTAAAAATCCTAGTAGAAAAATGAGCAGGATATGAATGGACAATTCACATAAAAAATAAAAATGGCTAATAAGCATATGAAAAACTATTAACCCTGTTAGTTATCAAAGAAATGCAAATGAAGCATCACTTTTTGTAAATCAAATTAGCAAAGCTTAAAAATAAATAATAGTAACACAAATGCCAATAAACATGAAAATATGTTCAACCTCATTAAATCGGGAAAATGCAAATTAAAACCACAATGAAATGCCATTTTATACCCACTAGCTTGGCAAAAATGGAAAACTCTTTCAGTGTTTGGGAGGGTGTTTAGCAAGTAGGAGCTCTGTAGCTCTGATAGGGCTGGACAACCTAAAAACAAGGTAATACTTTCTAGAAATACTGAATATGTGCACACCATTTGATACAACAATCCCACACCAAGGTGTATACCCTCAACTAGAGGTTGTCAAATGTTTTCCCCTACATGCCTAAAAGAATTCTGAAAAGCTATGTGCTGCTTGCATAATTTTAAATTATCATCTAAGCTTTTCACTGGCAAGAAATATAATTTTCTGTGTATTGACTTTAAATTAAAAAAATATATGATCAAGTTCTTCTTTAATGGTTTAAGATTTTAATCACTTCTTTTGTCCTTAGACCTATATTTTTATTCCATGTCTCCCTAAATAACCATATCCAAATTCAATAGTTTTATGCTTGAAATGCTTTAATTGATCATCCTCTCATATATCTTTAGAGCAAAAATACATGCATATATTAAATTTTTCAAAGATTTTCTATAAGACCATAGGGTTCTAAGTATCAGAAACTTCTCCTGGAATGAATTCTGATAGTTAGGAGTAATAAACAATTGATTAAAGTGATGTGGATAAATCACAAATTTTGTTAGATAATTACTAATTATGAAACTAAAATTTTATTGCAAATGTATATTTTATTTAAATGGTTAGAATTTTTCAATCAGTTTTATATATGTAAGGATACATATTATTTACAGCTTGAATGAGACAGAATATAGCATCAATTTTATTACTATTCATTGTTTTTATGGATGCAAGTGATATGAATCCTTGTTCTTGCAAATAAACAGAGGAATAGGAGGAATTTTGTTTAGCAATGTGACTCAATTCTCTGAATTCATATACCACTGTATGCCAAATATCACCTAGTGTTTTATGATTGATGATTTTATCATAGGAAACTATTCTAAATAATCTACTAGCTGAAAACTTGTTGTTTTAGACAACAAAGAATTGGAAAGCATCTGACTTGCAACATGATTTGTTATCCATTCATTAAAGTCATTGGCTTTTTCTCAACATCATCATAAAATTTTAAAATGTCCCTTTGTTTGTCATCCTGGAGTTTTTTCTACTAATTTAATGCACTTGCGTAAGAATCTGGATGAGTGAGAGGTATGCTTTCCTTTTGCAAAGTGGGAAAAGAGCTATTAAATATGAGAAGTTAGAAAGGATTGCTTTAAGGAAAATGTATGAACAGAAATTGCTGACTTGCAAACTGATTCCCTGAACATAGTCTATGCCTATGTGCCTCTTGAAGCCTCATGTTTCTCCAGGGCCACACATTCTCTGGTTTGTAAATCATTGCCTGGGAGAAACACCCCCAGCGATGGAAGCAGGAGGCACAAAGAAGACTTCACAGCAGCACTGTCCATAAATAGACACAAACTAGAAACACCCAAATATCCATTGATAGAAAAGAGAACAGACCATTATATGTTCATACAAAAAAAAACCCCACTATAAAGCAGTGAAATAAATGAGTAAAAAAAGCAAGTTGCTGAAAATACATATAGTATTGTATTTACAAAGTTCAAGACCAAGTTTAATTACACTGTCGATTATTTAGGTTATGTACACATATGGCAAAACTACGGAGAAAAGAACTGGCCAAACATTCAACTCTGTGCTCACCTCTTGGAAGTTGGAAGGCCCTGGGGTATGAGGGGAAAGAGCGCATAGGCAGCTCAGCACTCTCATTTACGTTTTGTTTGTTAGCCTGGGTGGCAGGGTTTAACGTGTTGCTTTAGGCTTTAAAACCTTCATAAGTTACTTTAAAGTTGTATGACTATTTGGTAACTGCAAAGTATAATATAGTCTTTTGTATGTATGAAATTGTTTAAAATTTTAAATGGAAAAAATGTGTGTGTAGTAGTCCATGTTTGAGATGGTTTTAGTGAAACCAATACATTTTTTTTTTTGCACTACTTCTGAAAATAAGAATGGGTACCGTGTGTCTGGAAAGCAATTTAGAACTATTTATAAAAAGTTTTAAACTATTCACACTTGGTGATTCAGTAGTATCACTTCTAGAAATATATCTTAAAAATCAATGAAATGTTATCAAAGATTAATATTAAAGGGTATTTATCGCAGTACTGTTTGTAATAGAGAAAAAATGGAAATGATATAAACAGGCAACAATAGGAGAGTGTTTGAATGTATTGTGGCAAAACAATCTGATAGCTCATTCAGCCATTAAATTATATTTTAAAATAATATTTAATTATCAGCATATCCTCAAAGCTCATGCTTTATTAAAAGAATAAAATTGAAAAACAGTACGTACATCATAATTCCAATTTCAATGGTGCCTGTGTGTGTTTGAGTGTACAGCTGATATACTTTTGTTTATTTATTTATATTTCATTGCTGTTCAAGTACAGTTGTTTTTATTTCCCCCCCACCACTCTCCCCTGCTGCACCCTCAATCCTTCCTCCTTTGGCTTTGTCCATGGGTCCTTTATACATGTTCCTTGATGACTTTCCCCTTCTTTCCCCCAATATCCCCCTCCCTCCCCCCCTCTGGTCACTGTCAGCTTGTTCTTTATTTCTGTCTCTAGCTCTATTTTGCTTGCTTGTTAGATTTGTTGATTGGGTTACACTCATAGGCGAGATCATATGGTATTTTTCTTTCACCACCTTATTTCATGTAGCATAATGCTCTCCAATTCCATCCACGCTGGCGCAAAGGGTCAGAGTTCCTTCTTTCTTTCTGCTGCATAGTATTCCATTGTGTAAATGTACCAATGGTATGCTTTTATAACACACAACAATTGAGGCCAAGAAATGTCACTTTACCTTGCTAAGAGCCTGCTGTATCATCCTCTGTCTAACCAAGAGGAAATCCACTCTTCACTGAATTCTCTCTTCAACCCTCTCTACCATATTCCTTCTCTGGCCACAGAGCCTGACTTACTGGGAGCCTGAGAGTATGTGAAAACTCTGTAAGAGTGCCACAGTGCAAGTGGTAAATGAAGGAAAGAGTCAGGCCATTTGAAACCCATCCTCATTGTCCAATTATGACAATCATCATTAATAAATAAGGAATCTTCTCTTGGCTTGGAATGAATTTCCTTGCCTACTGCTACCCACATTCTACCCAATCTCCAGTTCCCTATCTCCCCACTTCTCCATGAACCTGTTCTTACTTTGTCTAGCCCTCAGGACATCTCCCCAACTCCAAGATGCTCTGCTGCTGTCCCATACCAACTTTATAGTTATACTAGTTACACCAGTGTTTATAAATTGCTCTCATTTATCTGTACTAATAGACAAGCCTCTTTTTAAAAGAAATTCTTTTTAGTCTTAGAGTTAGCAAAGTACTTAGTATAGGGCTTGAAACCCAGTGTCACCCACCACTTAATGGTTAATTGATTAATTGATTAAATAATGAGAAGTTAAGCCTAGCTTTCATGTAACTTTGGTATTAGATCTAAGATCCAAATCCTTAAACATCTGTTTTCCCCTCTCCCTTCTAAAATGGTACCATCTTTTCATTCAGAGGTTGGGCTGAAGACAGTTCAGGTACTGAGAATGGAAAATAAAAGAGCAGAGGGAGTTAGGTCCTTTGAAGTGCTTGCTGAACAGAGAACTAAAGAAAAATGCAAATGTTCCCTTCAACTATGAGAACCTTATCAATATTAAGAAGTACATGGAAAAGAAGAAAGAGGGAAGAAAATATACAACACTTAACAAGAGGATAATTTAGCTTGTTGGCAAGTACTTAGGAGTCTGGTTCATGAAAAATTACTCACACAATTGCATAGCAGACTTCTCTGGGCTTTTGTGCATGGATCATGGTATTGATTTCATGCAAATGATCACATTTTGTTGGGTGTTAGGCCATGGAAGGATGGGGTAGAGAGGGAGGGGAGCTGAAAGATCAAAGAGGGTGGGGGAGGAGAAGCTTGTTGCTCTGCCAGCCCTGCTGCAATGACTGTCCTCAGGAGGGTGCCCACACTGCCGAGTGAGCAATAGAAGCTGCTTCCTTCTGCCTTTTTTTCTCAAGGGTGGCTCCAGAGACACCCTTGCCAAATGAAGCCTTTTATTTTCCTGTTTTGGTTGGGCTTGAATTATTGGCAGGGAGAAGAAAGGAAGATTGTGGACGTACCTTGAGGATAAATATAAACTTGATTTTCATTGAAAAAAACAACCTGTCTACAGCCATGGCAAAAATGTGATAGGAACTTTTTGGCTGAGAGAAACCTACTAGTTAATTTGCCAGCTAGACTGTTGTGATGTCTTTCCAGAAGTGATGGAGTTTGTTTTTTAAATTAAAAAAAGAAAAAAACAGAATTAGTTTGTCTCTAACAGCTAATAGACAGGAACATCTAGGAGAGTTCAAGGTGAGATAATGAAGTGAGGGTAGCAAAAATATTTAAGATTTATTGGGTGTTCACCATTTGCCATACACCGTTGTAAGCACTTTACATATTTCCATTCTTGTCATTTTCATACCAATCGTATGAGGTAAAGAGTTAACTAGTGGGGAAATGTTAATATTCCAGCTTTACAAAGCATGAAGGCCCTAGAGCTCATTCCTGTTCATATATGTCTCTTGAGCCCAGAAGAGTGCTCATGGCTCTAATCATAGGCGAGAAGGCAGGACATCAGCATAGGGTAAGGATTGCTAATAGTTGAAGTTGTGGAGGAACTAGGATGGTACCCAAGAGTGAAATCCCCCAAATAAACCAAAGATAGAGTGAGAAAAGAAGCATCATAGCCAGAAGTCATGGGCCAAGAGTCCCAGATCCCAGGTCCCAGGCTATGCTATGACATTCACAGTGGGACAGCCCAACACAGCAGGGGACAAAGTTTGGCTGGGCACAGGTGGAGCTCTGGAGAACATTGTGGGCCCTGACCCTGGGCACCAGGCCCAAAAGTGGATGCTGAATCATCACTTGCAAGTCTAACTACTGACACTGAATGATGCCAACAAAAGTCAGTCGATGAAAACAAACATTTTGGCCTCTAGCTGAGATGATTCTGGAGCTATTTAAGTCTTAGTTAACACAGTGGAACAAAACAAAACATAACAGAGGGGTGCCCTTTTCTTATACCTGGTGGTTGTCAATTCAGAGATGAGAATATTGCTCAGAATGAAGAAATAATTCTGTTTCTCTTTCCTGGAGAACCACTGTTCTATGGCTATAATAATTCATTTTGGGGATAAGTTGTCAAAATCGGAGATAAACTCTTTTCTCCTTTAACTTGTGTTTGCTGACGCTTTCCCTCCCACTGGACCCCTCAGAAAGTTATTTCCTTATGATTTTTAAATCATCAGTATTTTAAAGATAGGCTAGCTACACAGCTAACTTGGGCAGCCAGTCTAAGTCTCACTGCCTGCACTTTGGCTGGGGAAGAAGGAGCTGACTTGATGAAGTTGCTGCAAAGTTCCTTTGGGCTTTGAACAAATTGCTCCAATATAAGAAGTCACCATTCTGCTTCCCAGTGTCATTAAGGAGCCCCACGTGAAGGAATGATATTAGTTTTCACTTAGAGAGTGAAGGCCACCAACAACTGGAGGAAAGGAAACTGAAATGTGGTTAATGAGCCAATTTGGTGACTCTATTGGGAATCCAGACATTTTGCCCCTGCCAAGCTCCCTTGAATTTGTATGATACAGAAAGAGACTGAGAAGAGACTCACAGGGCTTGGCAAGAAGAATAGATCAATGTATTTGTTCATTCTATTAAGGAGAAGAAAAGAAGCATAGTCTTCCATTTTTTTTTTTTCTTTCAAAACCAATTCCTCTACCTCATGGGCATTAGAATTATGTAGCACTATCTTCTGTTCAGAAAGCTGGAAAGGGTTCCAGCAGGAAAAGGTCAAGTTTTATGTAAGGAATTTTGAACCAATAATCAGCCTTTCATCTCAATGATGTCTGTTGTACTTAAAACTTAATAAATATTAATTACAGTGTTAAAGCTAATTTCATTTCATTTTACAGATCTAACTCACCTGAACCTTTTTTTAAATCTGCAAAAGAGGAACCATTTTACTTTTATATGAAATCCCATAGTATGACCTGCCTTTCAATTTATTTTGTGTTTTCTTTCTAATTCTGAAGTTGCAACAAAATTTGACTATATTTCAATATCTCCTTGAATTGGTTTCTTTTTACCATGGACAATGAATGAAGGCAGATCTGATAGGGAAGGAGATTACATGCAAAGAATAGTATTCTTCCCAGAGCTAATATCTTCTTTCATTATAAAAGAAAAGGCAAAACCACTTAGTAACCAACATTCCATCTTCAATTGTCCACCCTTCGACTCACTTTGTTCTTTCCAGAGTACTAAGCCTTATCATCTAGTGATAAATGGGGAATTACCTCCTACAATGGAAATTGGTTGTTTTTGCTGTCCAGCATCTGTTCTCCTTTCTTCTGATTATAAAGCCATAATTTACATGGGGAAAAACCCTTCCTCAGCCTTAGTTCCTGTCATCTGAGTGGTAGCATCAGGAGTAGACAAACAATCCCAGTTGCTTGGACAGAGCACCAAATGCCCTCACCTTATTGACAGGCTCAGGGATGGATGTATGAACCAGCTCCAGCCAGTCAGCTCAATCCCCATCTTGTAGGCCATGATGAACAGTTTAAGGACTTGTATATAACTAGGTTAGTTCAATAAAAATAAATTCCAAGATAATCATTTGAAAGAGAATTTCTCATTCTGATAGGTTCAGAGAGACCTCATAGAGAGCTCTTGCTTGAAAGTAAAGCCAACATGGAGTACAGAGTCAAGTGTGATAGTGGGAAGCCTAGTTCTGATGGGCCCCTAGCTCGACCAAGTCATGGACCAATTTTAATCTTTGGAACTTCCAGATGTTAGTCAGTAAATGCATTCTTTATCAGTCAGTTTGAATTGAGTTTTTGTTATTTGCAGATATTAACACAAAACCCTCTTCCAAAATATGATTAATCTGCTCAATAAGCATTCATTTTTATCTCCTATTTTTGAGATATTGCACTTGATTTGAACAAGGTCTGGTTTGTTAAGTTGTTTAATACGTATTTAGGGAAATAACACATAAGACAACTGGAATATATATGACAAAAAAAACATATGCACAAACCATATGAGTAAATGTCTCAATAAATGTGCTGAGAGAACTCCAACTCAGAGAACACAGGAGGGGAAAAGTGATCTGGAAAAACTCCACTTGGGCAATGAGGTTTGAATTAGACCCATATGGAGTTTGAATTGGTGAAGAGTAAGAGAAAAGCATTCAGGTGAGAGAAACAGCATTGGTGGATACCTGGGAAGAGGAAAGGTATGGTGAAAGGCTGAAGCAGTGTATGGAGATAAGTATGACTAGAGAGATAAAGGATGAAGTTGGGTCTAGAAAAGAGTTTTAAATTTGTATGTGACTCAGTTGGTGATGAGGAGGCTGTGGGCTCTTATGCGAAAATTCAGATGCTGAAATAATATTTTGCAGAGTTTGTGTAAATAATATAGAAATTGGGGTTGGAAATGGGAGACAACTGTGCAGAGGGAAAAAATGGGGAATCTGTTGCAAAAATCAAGGGTTGTATTGATAAGGCTGTGTTGGCTGAATGATTGGTGAGCAACAGAAACTATGAGTCTTTGGAGCAAGACTGGCAGTCCTCAGGGACTGATGAGAAATGCCTGGAGAGAGAAATAAAATGGTGATGCAATGGTTTTCATAAATTTGGGATGTGATAAATAAAGGATGAAGAATCAGTTTGAAATGAAAACATATTAGGCTTGATTTTAGACAGTAAATTTCGGGCAAGTTTCAGTAAAAATATTGTATATATACAATAGCTGGAAATGTGGAAGTAAACAATAGGTGAAGGGTTAGATTTTGGGTTAAAATGGAGATCTGAGGATCTCTGTCATGGTGTCTTTGGCCAAAGTCCTCAGAAGGAAAGAGTCTCTAAGGAAATGATCACAGGTAAAAAGGAATCCAGAGCAAGCCTGAAATCTCAGGGGTACACAGAAGCAGGACTGAGAGGTAGAAAGAGAAATGGTAACCAGATTTGAGTGGGAGGGAGGAAGGTTAAATATTACAGTATTTTTAAAAGTTGCAGTGAAGGTCTTGTTAAGATAGGGGAGACTAAGTTGTGATTACACACGGAAGGGATATACACAATTGAGAGAAGGCAAGTAAAATCTGTGAGATAGGATTAACCTACTGTGAAAAATGCTTTTTCTTGGAAGAACAGGCACACATATACAGAGGAAAAAATTTGTACGAGCAAAAAAGAAACCAAAATCAGTTAGATTATAAAGAACACTGTGCTTAAAATACATGTCGTCCAAAAGAGTGAATATATACACACACACACACATACTCTTTTATATATAAATACACACACACACACAAGGTGTATATACACACACACACACACTCTTTTATATACAAATACACACACACACACACACACAAGGTCTGTCCATAATGTATCCAGCCATGCACTATGAAAAATAGAGACATTTACTGAAGAAGATAAAAGATACAAGAAACATTGTGCCTAGGACAATGGCACCTCAGTCTCCCTCAAAGTAGACATCTTGGGACCTTACAAGGTTCTCCCAATTGCCATCAGCTACCTCATCATATTTTTGTGAATCTCACTAACAGTCTGAAATCTCTTCTGTTTCAAAGGTGATTTTATTTTGCAGAAAAGACAGAAGTTGCAGGACACCAAATCTGGGCTGTAGTGGGTGTTGAATCACCTGGGTGATTTGATGTTTCACCAAAAAACTCTGCGTGATGTGATTCATGACCGGGTATATTGTCATGATGAAGCTGCCAATCACCAGTCACCCATAGCTGCAGCCTTCCAAATCATCCAAATAGTTTCTGTGGAGGAATATTCAACCCTCATGCAAAATTTGATGTGGGTTCAGTGCTCTACTAAGTCACTTATTTTGAATGTGATGGCCATTCAGTATACATGCTCACTCAATGGCATCTACTGCCCCCACTGACTAGTATAGTGAGGTCCTCATTATTCATACATGCACATTCCAGTCCATTCTCTTTGACTGCCAGATTACATCAATGTCATGCAAACCATTCATATTATATTAACAATGGTTGGACTTTCTCTGGACAGACCTTGTATGTGTGTGTAAGTATACATAAATATAAATATATAAGTATATATATACATTATAATTTTATAGTTTGTAGACATGTATAGGCACACAGACACAAATGCATTAGGAGAGTGTCTATGTGGTGAACAGAGGGAAAGTGATGCTATAAAAGCAATCTAGATAGAATTACTCTATAAATGACAGTATATATGGCTTGTTGCCAATGCAGCACAATGTGTGTTGAAAATCAAATCAATTTTTTGTTTCAGCTTCTTATCTCTGATCTCACAAGTAACACACTGAGAAACCTGTACTTCCCACTCAAATACACCCCAAGACATCCACTGAGACTTCTAAGGAGAAACAGTTTGTCTGAGCTTAGTTAGCACTGTGGTCTCTGAAGAGGCAGATATAAGGACAGAAGTGATTCGTTGAGGGATGACTTCACAGAATTTTAGACAGATAAAAACATCTAGATATATATTCACATACACTGCCTACTCATACACACATGGAGAGTGTCAAGTTTAATAAGATCCAGACTGATTTGACTTTATAAATATATCTGTGCTTTTAAAATAATCCATGCTGGCTTCAGTTCAACCCTTCATATAGTAACTAAAGGCAGCCATCCCATCTTTCATATGCATCTGTTTTGCTCCCCTGAAATAGAGTCCTTCAGTCTCCTACAATAGAAGGGGCTGTGAAACTAAAGCTATGGGATACAGTTTCTTGCATCTTGGAAAAAATTATCTGGTTAGAAAGTAGTTGAATTCCTTATCTTCTTCAGTGTGGACTGTCCCAGTTGCCTTATCTCAAGGAGGCAAGTTAAAGCGATACATTGTTTTCCATTGATTTGGGTACAGTACCTCTTTGGGCCAAAAGCAGAGTAGATATGATTCTGTGACCCTGGGATGTGCTAAGAGGACTTTTGGATTCAAGCCCACACTTTACAAGAAAGAATCGTAATGCTTTTTGTGCCCCTTTCCTGCCAAGACTCAACTAAATGAAAATGGACCTTAAGAAATAAGCTGGAAGAAGAAAAAGAGAAAGATAAGGAAGACAAGTGGGAAAAGGGAGAAAAGTAGGAAGGGAGAGATAACTGAGGGATGAAAAAAGGGAATTAAAAAAAGGAGGGAGGAGGGAGGGAGGGAGGGAAGGAAGGAAGGAAGGAAGGAAGGAAGGAAGGAAGGAAGGAAGTCAGTCAGTCAAGGAGTAGGTAAGAATTTCATGAGACAGAGAGAAACAGAGAGCCTGGAACTGAAGGTCATGGAGGAAGGGGGAGAAGAGGTCGTCTGGAGTCACTCATCTGAACAAAATCAGACTTCCCACAGGCAGCCATTCAGGTGACCCAATCCATCTCTCACATCTCAGGCTCCCATGAGCAACGGGCAAGTCAGTCATTTGACCATCTTGGTAACATCAGAATCATTATGAACCAAACACCACAGATTAGTGCATTGAACTGCATTAACTGTTTGCAACAGGGGTAAGGAATGCTGAACCAATGGGCTCCACAAGCTGAATTTCAGGGGGTGTGCTCAGTTTTGAATTGGGTCACTTTTGGGGGAGGGCCCTAAAAAGTCCTATGACAAATCAGGTTTTTAACAGATGACTTTTATCTGGTCACTCCCCTGATGAAAAGAGTGACTTCAATGCTTTCCCATGGCAGGTCAAGTCCAGAACCTACATCATGGCATCATGCCTTTCTTTAATCTGTCTCTAGTGACTCCCTAATTGCCTGTCCAATAGGCACCTCTCAAGTTTTGTCTGTCTTGCATTTGATGTTGTCGATCATTCTCTCTCTGTGGAACTTTGCTTCCTTTGGCTTTAGGAAAGCACACACACCTGATTCTCTTCATTATACTGACCGATGGCCCTGTTTTGCCTAGGGCCGATCAGTTTCTGGAACTCATGACTTTCAGTGCTATGATCAGAAAGTCCCAGACAAACTGGTACAGGTTGGTCACCCTATTCCACCCTGCCAATCTTCTGTGCCCAGCACCCAATAGGCACTCTTCCTTGCTTCCCAGCCTTTGGAAGTGAAATTCTAACCTCTCTTTAGACCACATATTTTCTGGCGTATCTTTTTTATTGGGTGTCCAACCCTTCCTCTGAATCAATGTGCAAAAATACCTCAGATTCAGAGTCCCTCACAGGGTGATATTTTCACATAGGCTGTTCTCCCAGTGCCTTTCTCAGTTGTCCTGTTCACTTTTTCAGGTCTGACCTAAGTTTGATCTTCTCCATATACAATAAGTCCTCACCTGATGTCATCAACGGATTCTGGGACTTTAAGCAAAATGACATAAAACAAACTCAGTATTACCAGGGGCTAATTGATATAAACAAGACTTAAGTTCCTATGACATCTAACCAACATTATAACAAAACAACCTTGAATATAACAATGTTATTCAAGGACCTGCTGTAGTGTCACCTGGTTTCTCAGGCCATTTCTGGCTTTTCTCTTTACTCAGACTTACTTTACTAGAGACTATACTCTATGCCCTAACACTTAATTACTCCATGTCCTAAAATGTTATCTGATTTTTTACACAGATCATGTTAGAGACAAATAGATCTGGGTTTTGAGTCCCAGGTCAACCAATAATTCCCTAACACACTGAGCACTTACTATAAGGAGCCAGTATTTCAACTGCTTTACATTGTGTCTCATTTATAGTTAGTTTACCAACTCATGCACTCATTTTACAGATGAGAAAGATGTGACTCAGAGACCCTGAGTAGCATGCCTGGGGAAATAGTAGGTAGGGTTACACTTTAGCTGTCTGAGCCCAGAACCATGCTTTTAGTCGCTAATTGTTGTTGGTTTCAATAAAAGATTCTGTGACTATTTTCAAGAAAAGTCTCTTAACACTCTATATGATTAGTGACCACATCTTTTCATATATTCTCTTATTCTCTCATAATCTTCCCAGAATGTCTGAACAAAAGCCCCTCTAGCCTTGAGAGAGAGACACCAGGTTCATTAAAACCTGGTACTAATGTATCCTGTATCACTCCTGCCCTATGCCACACTCCCAAACTCCCCCCTTGGCCCCAAACCATGTGTAACCAGCCCCCAACCCAGTAAATATTTTATCTTCACAAGCAGCTGGAAAGAGAGAGGTGCACTAGCAGCAGGCTCGGTCAATCCTGTTTAAATATTGATCACAAACATCGTTAAAATAAAAGTCTATCGACTCAGCTGGTGACTTTGCAGCTTCAACACTTTGCAGAATGCAATTTTCCATGTGCAGTGACTCCAAGCAACTTGCTTGAGTTATGATGTTAATAAGTGAGGCAACTCCTTTGGGAGAGCTCTCATGTCCTGGAGACAGCTGCGGAAAGGAACCAGCCCTTCAGTTTGAGGCAATTTCAAAGTCCTTCCCCTCATTTTCCCCATAGGTCAGTGTTCCGGATGCTAGCTTTTCACCTTTGGAAGCTGAGTTGCATGATTCTGAAAGTTGGAAGTGTGTGTCTTTTGCTGTCTTGAAAATATAAGGGTAATGTGATGGGAAGGGGCATTTTAAGGGATCTGGATAAACTGCATTGAATCTGTTCCTCTGCAGCAGTAGTCTTCAAATTTTGGCATCAGAATCTCCTGGAGGACTTGTAAAAACATGGACTGATGGAGACCCCTGCCCAGGGTTTCTGATTCAGTAACTCTAGGATGAGGATGAGGAGTCTGCACTTTTAACCAGTTCCTAGTTGATGGTGATGCTGCTGGTTAAAGGACCATATTTGGAGAACAGTAACATCACTCTCACCTGTGCAAACATAGCAACTAGTCCTTCAACAAGTGTGCTCTCAGGGGCTAGGCATTCCTCAAATTTTTCAGCTTAGAGTGTGTCATCTAGCCCAGTGGTTTTCAAACTCTTTTATTGAAACTCTCTATAAATAAAAATCCCACATGGAGGTCCAAGATTAAGAGTGACAGACAACTATGCTCTGGTTGAAGTGAGAACAGAAGAGCCCTGTGGCTCTGAGGAGCATGATTTGCTTCAAATGCCCTTATTTTACAAATGAGGCAACTGAGACCCCAGAGGAAGACATGACTCATCTGTGAAGAGCCAGGACTGGAGCCTACATTTCTCTTTTTCCCAGAACAGCTACTACCATTCCTAGGAGAACGTTGACAGTGGATGAAGGTACCATTGAGGGGAAAATTCATCTAGTGATCACTCTTGTGAGCAATTCTGTATCTTTCACACTTACTGGGTGGAAGAAAGAGCATCCAGGGCCTGAGTTTCTGAAAGCCTTTCCAAGTGGCCTGGCTGTGTGAATTATGTCTGTTTCAAAAGTGTGTCTAGCTAGCCATGACTCTGAATTCTACACAGAGACTATGGCAAAGGTGGTGACCAAATGGCAGAGTAAAGTGGGGGGCAGGGGGTGGTGGTAAGAAAGCAGCAGGTGTATCATACTTAGAGCACTTAGCCCTAATTGACAGAAATGTGGCAATAGATTCTAACAAGGAGGAGATTACAAGTTGGTCTGCTTTTCAAATCTTCCTATGTGGAAATCTAGGTAATTGGTTAGAAGTGACAAAGAGGAGTAAATACAGAACCAGAAGAATTCAACAGAGAAGCCAACCGGGAAAGATTCTGTCCATCTCCTTTTCTTGCTCTGGTCTGTTCCCCTCTTGCTGACCCTTTGGATTCCTGGCAAATCCAGAGATCCTAAGTAAGTGCATTAGCCAGTTGCATTCTGGCTTCCCAAGAGGAAAAGTACTGTAAATAGAATTTCACGCATGGCAGTTTTTATCTAAAATGGAACATAAAGACAAGAGAAGGGTCCTCATAACCTAGTTAAACTAGTTTAACATTGCAGTAGTCAAAAGGAACTTCTAAGACTGCTTCATGTCCTTTGTTGCCCGGTGACACTGAGCTGGTGACAGAGAAAAGCAAGGACAGGCTTGAGCTTCATGTACATTTACTCTGGGAAGCAAAGCTGGCTGTTTATGAAGCTCTCACTCTCATGTGCAGAGTGGTGAGCTATGTGCGTGGATTTCTATTATCTGGTTTGGATCAGGGTCCGCATATAAAAACAACTCTATGTGTTCCTCTCCAGTCCAACAATACTCCTTTCCCCTCTTATTCTACAGCTGACTCTTCCACTGTTGGCAATTGTCAGGAGTCCTCCAGTGTGGTGATGGGGCTTTCCATGGTTCCTTTCACCATAGCATTTATAGGACCCACTACTTCTTCTCACTTAACTGAAGTTAAACAGGAAGCGCTGGGGCCTCAGGAGGTTGCATCAGGGTAACCAGTTCCAAATGCTCCTTCAGCGCTCAGGGGCCGTACTTGAAACAGCTGACATGCTGAACTCAGCCAGCTTGGGCTGGAAATTCCATTGCACTTGAATGCAAAGTTTATGTTGCTGCTACATTACCCATAAAAGTGGATAAGTAATAATTAAAAGACTGAATCTCTTTCAGAAAGACAGAAAATGCTGGAAAGGATCTTGAGAAAGCCTGTAGTCTGAACAGGGGTGGGTCTCGATTGTCTTCACACATGCCAAGCATGACTTAGGGCCTTTGCACTTATGTTCATTTTGGAACAATTTCCCCCAAATCCATATGTATGTCTTCTTTCCTTCATTAAAATCTCTGTTTAAATGCTATGCCTAAGAAAGTCCTTCCCTAAACATTCTTTCTAAAATGGCACCCCAGAGTTATTCTCTGCATACAGTATAGTGTCTATCATCATTTTATTTTCCTCATAGCACCAGACATTCTATTTCCATGTTTTTTAATTCTTCCTAGTCAGTCTCTTAGGGGTATGTACGTTTCACAAAGAGAGGGTTTTGCTTGCTTTCTTCTTTACTATATCCTGAGGGCCTCAGTGTGATTTCCTTGTGGTGGAAGTTCAGTAGAGATTTACTGAGTGAATGAATTCTAGAATTGTTGCTACCAACTGTAGTGGTAGACATCTTCACAGAAAAATAACCTTCCTTTGTAAACTGTTACGTGCCATATGGATGCATATTATTACAAAGGTATTAGTCTCCATTTTTAAGCCCTCTGTGTTGAAAAGTATTCTCCTTTGACTTAAAATCTTCCCCTGAAAATTGGGCTTTTTATTTCATACTAGAAACCAAGAGTGGCTTTTAGTCAGTGCCTTCAAAGGAAACAAAAGCACACTTCCATTTTCTTATGAGAGTTGGCATATTTACTAGCACACCTCTCAGTATGGAGGGAGAAAGGAGCCGTATTTCCCTTAAGATTCCCAGAATTACCAGTCACAGAAAAGATCTAATTCCATTCTAATTATTAATTAGACACCATTTGCCCTGTTTTCCATTGTGTCTAATTTATCGTATCATGGAAATGATCTAATTCCATTGGTGTATTACTAAGTGATCCTATTTACTCCGAATTTTCCAGGGAGGATTTCATGAGAGCTTCTAAGAGCTCTGAGAGAGGGATTGTGATTGTCCTTATTTACTGAGGGAGAAAACAGACTCAGAGGGCTTAAGTGAGTAGCCCAAGGTTGCAGAACCTTGACAACTACAAACAGAACCAGTTTCTGGGAACAAGTAAGTTTCAAACTCAGAAGTTCAGGCCCCAAGTCCAGGGTGCTTCCTCAACCTCACTGCCTCCTCTGGATAATGTGATTTTCCTCTACACTTCCTACCTGGGCAGTCATCTCCTAAGTTTCTGTGCATTTTTGTAGCTGCCCTTGAGATGAGAAACCAAGTAAACATTTTTGTCTCCTCACACCAGCCTCTGCAGCCAAGTTCCAACAGTCCAGAAGGAAAAAAGCATCCAGAAATCAATCAGAGAGTATTAACAGACCGTGCTTGTTAATAGTCTAACAACAAACAGTACATCTTCCTTTCAGTCCAGACTCACCATGCTGGCCCAGCAGGGTTTATTCCTAAGCCTGGGGTGGGTGTTGGGTGGTGGTGGAGGTGGGTGACTCGAGGCAGATAACAATGGTCCGGAAAAGAAAGCGAGCCACAGCCTCAGAGAACCCAACAGCAATAAGGATGCCTCCCCTGCAAAGGTGCCTTTCCAGTCCAGCGTGCTTCCTGTGGGAAGAGAGTGAATTAACCAGGTGAGAAGCACAAGATTCATCTCAACCCTGCTGGGCGTGAAACTGCTGCCCTCTAATTGCCTGGCTCAGGGCTTGTGGCCAAGGAGGAGGTCAGGGCCCCAGGTCTTCTGCAGCTGAAAAGCATAGTTATCACAGGCAGCTGCTGCTTTCCCAGTGGGTGATATTCCTCTTAGGAAATGGTTTATCTGCTGATACCCCAAACAGTCAGCGTGGTGCTGTTATTCCGCTCCTGGTCTCCAATATTAATCAGACAGGTGGAGCTGGGTGATGGCTCAGACTCCAGAAGGGACTCACAGGATTCCAGTAGGGGACAGGCTAATTTACCAAGGAGACTGTGGTCTTCTGAAGGTAAAATCTATAAAGTGGAAAGAAAGTGAACACCATGTCTTTTGAATGAGAATCAGTGAATTAAGACCTTCTGAAGAACTTACAGGTACTCAGGGAAATGAGCTCCATACTATGGGGAATGCAAATAAGGAGGTAACATGTCCCTGTCCTCAGGGAGCTTGAAGACTAGGTGGAGAGAAACTGAAACCATATGTAAACAAAATAGAATGGAACTGAGTGCTAAACTGAATTAGTGGTAAGTGTCAGATTGACCTTCAATAAGTGGACATTTGGCACATTTAAGAAGTGCCAGAAGGATTCAATGAATAATCAGAGAAGGGAGGTTTCATGTGCTAGATGGAGCCTGCGCTGTGCACCCTGGATCCTCATCGATGAGGTTTGACTCAAAGCAGGGAGAGCATCCAGGAGAGGGGATGACAAAAGAAGACAAAGAGAAGCCATTAATAAATACTTCCATGGTTCTTCATAGTTTGCAATGCACTTTATTTATCCCTCATAACTAAATTTGACATAAGATGGTTGGGTTAGATGAGAAGTCTAAGGCTCAGACAGTTCAGAAAAAAAACACAAACCACCCGATATTACTCAGTTAATAGGTCTCAGAGCTAGGACAAGAATCCAAGTCCATGCCTTTTCCTTCGGAATCCAGAGGACATGCAAGCCTTTTGGACTACAGCCCAGAGCAAGAAATGCATTGCACATCACGACCTAGTACACACATGATATAGCTTCATAAAACAAGGCTTAACCTTACTGAGTGACATGTTTCAAGATCCACCCTATTCTTTATCAGATAGTTTCAGTTGCATAACAGTCAACCCCAAAACTTAATGGCTTGAAACAATAACCATTTATTTTGCTCATGGTTTTGTTGGGTAACTTTTCTAGATGAGTGGTTCTCAATCTCTCAGCAGTGATTTTTGTCCGTTAGGGGACATGTGGGCACATTTGAAGAGGAATTTGTTTTTATAACAGGGGTGATGATGCTACTGACATCTAGTGGGTAGATGCCAGGCATGCTGTTAAATACCCTGCAAAGCAGAGAGCAGCCCCCCAAACAAAGAATTATCTGGCCCCAAATGTCAGTAATGCCAAGGTTAAGAGCTGGATTTGCCTAGGGCCAGCTGACCTCAGCAAGGCAAACTCATGTACCTGTGGGCAGCTGGTGGATTGGCTGTGGGGTAGGATGATTCTCGGTGGGCTTCCCTCACACATCTGGTGGTCAGTTTGCAGTCTGGCACACTGGTAATTGAGTCCTACATCTTTTCCCCCCATAGGATGGCCCAGGTTTCTTCACATGGTGATGGACTCAGAGCTCCCTATTGCAGCAAGAAGAGAGCAAGTCTAAATGCTCAAGTATTTCTGAAGACCTTGCTTGTGTCGTGGTTGCTATTATTCCATTAGCCAATAAGTCACATGAGGCAATAACAAATTGAGGAACATGACTGTAGCAATCTACCACAATTTCATTAAATGAAAATACTGGTAATGGTCTACTAAATTTATCTCCTGAACTACCTGAAACTGAATGGTACCAGTTTATACCAGGTCCTTTGCAAGCTATTCAGTGGGATTGTTCTTTAATTCCCAGAATATCGGGCAAGGACATATGCATCACAATTTTATGGATGGGCATGAGGAATGGGAGGTGCCAGTCTGACCTGGAATGGATACTCTGTAAGAGAAGGTTGGCTTTTTGAAGTGGAGCCAGGGTTTGGCACCTCTAAAATGGCAAGCAAGAAAACATTTTTAATTCAGACATTAGGGTAAAGACTGAAGCTACTAGATTCTCAGTCAGGTCTACTTCTCCAGATTTGTAGGATCTCTTATAACTAACTACCTTTCCCCTCTAGTTGCTTCATTCGTTTTTACCAAGTTCAAACTCCTAAGTCTTCCCTATCTAATATGACAGAAAGGAGGTCGTATACCATAGTGCTTAAAGATGGTTGGGCGAAAAAAAGTAATCATGGGGCAAGAAGTTGTGAGCCTGTCAGTTTTCTGAAAGAAAAGTTTTACTTCTCCTTGTCTTCACATAAAAACCACATGGGAATAAAATCAAAGAATGCTGTTTTATTAAAAGCCCAGAAAATTTGATTTCGGGTTAATGGAATTAAGCAAGATGTCCTTTGTTGCTACTGGGAAGTCAAGAGACTCTTGGAAGGTGAGAGATGGGAGAACCAGTCTGCTGCACTCTAGTCCAGCTCTATTCTGCTGTTATCCCTTTCTACGCCTCAGTTTCCTCCCCTGTAAATAGGTGGGATTGAATGAGCATAAAGGTCCTTTCATCTGTCTGTGTTTCTTGTGGCTATGAGTAATACTGACCCCACTCCTCCCTGACTGCATTCTTTCAGGCACCATCCCTTTGTCCTGCCCTGGGAGAAGGAACTCTTGATGTCAATCACGGGGTGACAGAATGGGAGCCTTCTTGTCTGTCCCCTGCGGGGAAATTGCAGGCAGAGAATTAATCCAGAGCTCTCCACCAGATCCCCCTCGTACAACATCTGACAGGGAAGGGCTCTCGCTTCCCTTCTGGCTCCCACATGTCACAGAACCTGTTGCCTCATGATTCAATCCCTCATTCCCATTAAAGTTAACCATCCCCTTGGAAATGAATGCACAGTTAACAAAGTGATAAGTTGATGCTTAAACTTTAAGCAGATTGCTTTCAGCTAATCTCAGTTAAGTGGCAGACGAAATCATAAGCACTCTCAGCTCTACATAAGCCCCAGCACCCAAGAAAATCAGTGGGCTCTGTAGGGAAAATCTTTGCAATGTTTCTTTTTCCAGAAGCTGAAATGGAGCAGGCATAGGGTGGGGGTAGGGAAAAAAGAGAACAGTTGTGGATGTACCCCTTCACCGGGGACAGAGTTAGCTGCGTAGCTTTAGAAACTTCGCTTAACCACTCAGAGTCAATCTCCCTATGAGGAGCCTGTGGGTAAAGTGATTTACCCAATCCTTGCCCAGCTGAAGGTCTGGATAATAAGGGGTGGGGAGCACTGGAATTTGCCCAGTCAGTTCCTTATCATCAGTGCAAATCTAAGATGAGAACTCCTCCCACGCCCCCAAACTGCTGCTGATCTTTCTACACAGATGTTAATACAGAGAGAGGAGGCAGAGGCTTATTTATATATACTCTTGGAGAAAGGGAGGATAAGTGCTGAATTTTTTTACTAATCCAAAAATACTTTTTACATGTAGAAGTTGTCATCTTTTTGTGCCTAAGAAAAGATAGAAAAACTGTTCTTGTTTCCTTCAAATTACCAAAACATAATGGCACTTCCTCGTTATCCCAAACTAAAACTCTGTACCAATTTAAAAAAAGACAAGCCCCCATTCTCCCCTCCCTCTAGCCCCTGGCAACCAGCACTGTACTTTCTGTTTTTATGAATTTGACTACTGTAGTCACCTCACAGAAGTACAGTTATGCAACAGTTGTCCTTTTGGTGCTGGTTCATTTCGTTTGGCATTGTCTTCAAGGTTCAGCCATGTTGCAGCATATGTCAGAATTTCCTTCCCTTTCAAGGATGAATAATATTCTATTATATGTAGATACCACATTTTACCTACTCATCTGTTGATGGACACTTGGATTGTTTCCACATTTTGGCTATTGTGAATAATATTACTATGCATGTTGTATACAAATTTCTCTTTGAATCTCCTCTTTCAGTACTTTTGGGTCTACACCCAGAAGTGAAATTGCTTAATCATATGGTAATTCTATGCTTAATTTTTCCGAGGAACCAACATACTGTTTCTGCAGCCACTGTTCCATTTTGTATTCCCACACTCAATGTACCATTGTATCACGTGAAGCTGTGTTTCTGGTCGTTACTATGGTCAAAAGCAAATACTACATGAAAACCAGTGTGGAACTGGAAATAAGAGTGGCAGTATTCAATCTCACTTCAAGATACATATGTCCCATTTGTGAGTAATTGTGTTCATTTAAGAATACAATAAAGTAATTTTTCTTTCAATTATTGTATATTATATTTTTGAATGACTACTATGTTGTTAGGACATAAATATTATTATATAGTTACGCTAATTGTAGCTAGGCATGTAATTAACGTACTATTTAACAAATGGAACAGCTAGGTATTTCCTTTGGCTTAGGGATACCATGAAAACAATGACTGGGATGCTAAGGGTGCCATAAATTGAGAAAACCTGGAAACTTCTAGCCCAGAGGGTGAGCGTAAAGGAGAGAGTCCTGGACACCCAGGTGTTCTTCACTCTTTTCTCAATGGTTTCTGAGGAGGTGCTGCTGCCCGAATCTTTCAAAATGGAAATGGTTTCTTTCCCATTTCTTTCACTATTCCCAAAGAGGCATGAAATTCAGCGATGGGTTACCTAACCTCAAACTGGGGTTGGTAACTCAGTATTTTTTTATTTATTCATTAGGTTTTATGAGTTAATAATAATTAGCTAATAGCACAAGCAAGTGCATCTTAACAATATATAATTTCTGGGTTAGCAGCACCAGCTTTAAGTATCTCAACAGCTCAGATTTACTCAGAAATAGTATCTGTCTCCCCAGATACTGTTTGATACTAAAAAAAAGCATCAAATTAAACTAATAAAAACATAATTCAGAAGTCCCTTCCTCTGTGACCTTGTCCTTACTCTCTCAGTGGAGATGGCCGTTTCTTCCACCATGGTCCCAGAGATTTTGCTCATACTCTTTTAAATTAAAATAGTCTCCTGACTGTATTTTATTTGTCTATGTTTATTTCTTTTTCCTCTAGCACATAAACTGAGGACAGGGACTTTAACTTATTTACCACTGAGGCCCTAGTTCCAGCAAGTATTAGTTTAATTACCTGGGACAGTAAAAATTTAGTAACTTAAGACCTAGGAATTCTACTTTTTAATTTTATTACAAGAAAATGAGAGTAAACATGTAAAAATTTTATGGGCAAAGATGTTTTTAGCAGTATCATTTCTAATAAAAAATATTGTACATAACTTTGTGTTCAACCGCAGGGAAAGGTTTAACTGAGCTATCACACATCCGTTTAATGATCAGAGGGCCATTAACATCATGTCTACAAATAGTAACAAGAAAAAGCTTATATTAGTTAGTACACAAGTTTAAAAAAGGAGGACTCAAAATTGCGCACACAATATGATCTCAATTTTGAAAATAAAAACAGTATTTAGAAAGTGGGAAAAAAAACCTTGGGAGAAAATAGATTCAGACTAGTTTGACAATTATTGTCTCTGAATAATTAATACATTTCTTCCACTCTTGTTATGTTTTCCATGACTTGTCTAAGCATGGCCTAGCTTATGCTGTCTCCCTCTGGGAATGCCTTTCCTTTTTCTTTATATTTGTGGACAGCTGATTCTCAGGCCAGAACAAATTCTAGCTTTTCCATGACGTCTTTCCATCTACTTTTCTGACCTCCTATAGCTTTCATACAATAACATTTAGAGCTCAAAAACAGAGTCTGAATGTGGAGGAGGAGTGCCCAGATTTGAATCTTGGTCCTACCACTTATCCCCTGAATGACCTTGTATAAATTATTCTTTCAGTAACTCAATTTCATTATCTTTAAAATAGAGTCTTATCTTATATCTAGAGGTAAGCTTCTTAGAGGCAGAGACCATGTCTTATTCTAAGGCTTTGCTATATAGAAAAAAATATGAATTTCATTTAATTACATGTGATTTACATAGGGGACATCATAAGATTGGTAGTAAACAGTCATAGACACAAACTACTTTGCAATAAAGTAGATCAGAAATAATTGTTACTGACTGTGCTTCATATAATCTTATATTTCAAAGGCTATTATTTTTTATTTACCTATTATAACTCATATAATTACAGGAAGGCTTTCATTGGTTTATTTCCTGGAAAAACTTTCCACTGAATTCACATTGTGCAACAGTCACTGTTCTAGAACCTAGGGACAGAATTGCTACAAAACAATTTTTGCTTTCAAGGAACTTTTAAAATGTAGTGGTCATGGTGGTGATGGGTACAGACAAGATAACATATAATTACAATACAGTGTGATAGCATACATTAGAACTATATGTAAGACACATTGGAAGCACACAGGCAAGACAGCTAGGTAAGTCTTAAGAGGAAGCAAGAAAGAACACAAACTTTCCAGAGGAGGAAGCAGTACCTTAGCTGAGTCTCCGAGAATGAGGAGGAATTATCCAGGTGAATTGGGTTCAAAGATGCCACTCAAGGAAAAAAAGAAGCAGCAAGTTCAAAGGCCTGCCATTTATTTTTCCTCTGACACTCTGTTTTGGAGAGACAACTGTAATTTCTGGTTGAGTCAGAGCTTTTGAGATATTTAATGGTAGTGGTACTGACCCAGAAGAAGGAGGCTCAGAGATTGTATATATTTAAGATTGATTCTCATTGTGAAATCAACTGTAATTCAAAATGTCCGGAACATAAATCGCAATCCAAAGCAGAGAGAAAACTAAACCTGCAGAGGTGTGCACGTGTGCCATGTTGGAGCCTGAATGTGCAGAGGGGAGCCTGTGTCCTGTGCTAAGAGGACTGATGCTGTGAGGAGATCATGTGAGCTACGTGAAGGGTCCTGAGATTGAGGAGGTGAGCATGTGTGCACATTTTGCTCTATGACCTTAGTCTGAGGATATAAGCTTTGAGTGCCAGATTAAGGGGCCTAAAGCTGGAGAAGTGATAATGTGTACCGTACTAAGGGGGTCTGAATCCATCCTCACAGTGAGAACAAGCCTGGGAAGAATTTTAAAAAGCAAGTAACACCATTGGGTTAATTTTTTGAAGGAATAGATTGTAGAAGGAAAACTTACTAGGTGGCACTTATTTGAGAAATAGTATAGTCAAGGTCAACAGAATGGTAATGTGTGCAGTGTGGATAGTCAAAAAGTAGAAAGTGTCTGAAGTTTTCCTAAAGATGTGGCTTGGGAAAGTGAGTGAAGTGGTGACATTCATCAAGACAGAAATGCAGGATGATTGATTGGTCTGTTTTAGAAGGAAAAGTAAAAGCATGATTTTGAATACAGTCTTTTCATTGTTATTAATTTAATTTTTTTAATTATAGTTTACATTTTTAAAAATATTTTATTTATTTATTTTTAGACAGGGGAAGGAAAGGAGAAAAAGAGGGAGAGAAACATTAATGTATGGTTGCCTCTTGTGCACGCCCTGCTGGGGACCTAGCCCACACCTCAGGTATGTGCCCCGACTGGGAATTGAACCAGTAACCCTTTGGTTTGCAGTCCTGCACTCAATCCTCTGAGCCACACCAGCCAGGGCAAATTACAGTTTACACTTAATATTATTTTGTATTAGTTTCAGGTGTATACTATAGTGGTTAGACAATCTCTACTAAGTGGTCCCCCTGATATTTCTAGTACCTACCTTAGTTACATAGTCAATAAAATATTATTGACTATATTTCCTATGCTGTACTTTACATCCCCATAACTACTCTGTAACTACCAATTAGTAACTCATACTTCTTAATTCCTTCACCTTTTTACCCAGTCTCCAAGCCCCACCTCCCCTCTCGCAACCATTAGTCTGTTCTCTGTATCTATGAGTCTGTTCCTGTTTTGTTTGTTCATTTTTGTTGTTCTTTAGATTCCACATATAAGGGAAATAATATGGTTGGCTTTTTCTTTCTCAGATTGACTTATTTCACTGAGAATAATACCCTCTAGGTCCATCCATGCTGTCACAATGGTATGATTTTGTTCTTTTTTATGGCCTAGTAATATTGCATTGTATATATATACCACACCCTTTTTGTTCACTTGTCTACTGATGGGCACTTGGGCTGCTTCCATAGCTGACTATTGTAAATAACACTGCGTGTATTCTTTTGAACTAGTGTTTAGGGTTCCTTCAGATACACATCCAGAATGTAATCTTGAGCTTGAGGTTTTGTGAAATACTCAGGCAGAGCTGCATAGCAGACAGCTAGATATTTGAGGTTTGGAGCTCAGGAAAGATATCTAAGACATGCTTCAGAGAGTAAATGATAAAATAAGGCTTGAAAAATAGAAGTAGAACCCTGGCTGCTGTGGCTCAGGGGACTGAGTGCCAACCTGTGAACCAAAAGGTCACCGGTTCAATTCCCAATCGGGGCATATGCCTGGGCACATGCCCAGGAGGGGGCCTCTGAGAGGCAACTGATTGATGTATCTTTCACACATTGATGTTTCTGCCCCTCTCTCCCTCCCATCCCCTCTTTCTAAAAATAAATAAATTGAATCCTTAAAAAATAGAGGTAGAAAACAAAAATTACACACTCACAAAAAATAGAGGAAGCAAAAGTTCTAATAATTATTGAGGTTGAACATTTAATTCAGTTTGAAGTTTCCCGGAAGTCTGGACAAAATGAAAACTGTTATTCTGTCCATATTACATTTTCATTTGCCAGAACTGATGAAAAATGTGAGTTTTCTCAATAGAATATATTAGAAAAAATTTGGGGAATGGCTGAGTGCTAATAACATTCTGTGAAGTAAAAAGCCAGAAATTGCAATTTACACTATTGGCATTAAAAATATTTCCCATTACAAGACAAATGTTTGACCCTGTCAGAAGCCATAAAGCAACATACCACTATGTTGTTTAAATACTAGTGAAGATTTGATATCCTGGGGCGGGGGAAGAGCAATTCCTTAAGAAATGTCTCATCAAATAGCATTTGGAATAACCCTTGTAATTCTCAGAAGACTGGTTGCCTCAAGCTATTGGAGTTTTGTCTGGAACCCAATGAGCAACACTCAGGTTTACCCACCATGTTCCCTACCTTTTCAGACATCCCTTCCATGCCTGGTCCTGACACCATAGCCACAATTGAAGTCTACACCCAGCAAAATGTTCCTGCGGAAGAAACACTTGGCCCAGATTTCTCCCATCACGTAGTCGGGTATGTTCATTGAAGAGACTTGAATATCTCAACTATTGTAAATATATGCCACCCCCCTTTTCCTCATCTGGGTGGGTCTGAATGCTTCCCCCAAGGAAGTCAGCTCATCTTTAGAGTTGCTTAGTTTTACAAATATAGTTTGCTTTGAGCTAAAAAAAAAAAAAAAGAAATATCAGGAATCTCAGAAAATTTTATTATGACCTTATTAAATAGAGCCCAACTCCGATGCCATCTGTTTACTGAGTTACAGCTACATGCTGGACCCTTGTCAAAGCTGCTGTACAGGACTGCTGTGTTCTTTGCAGAAGTGGTGATTAGTTTCCAAAGCTGCTATAACAAAGTACCTCAGAATGGATGGTTTAAACAACAGAATTTGTTGTTTCACAGTTCTGGAGGCTGGACATCCTAGATCAACATGTCAGCAGGGTCGATTCCTTCTGCATGCTGTGAGGGAGAATCTGTTCCACGCCTCTTCCTAGTTTCCAGTTGTTTGCTGGCAATCTCTGGCTTATACATGCATTACCCTGATCTCTCTCCACCTTCCCATCGCATGTCACCAAGAACCTGTCTCTCCCCATGCCTGTCTCTGTGTCCAAGTTTCCCCTTTTTATGAGGACACTAGTCAAATTGGATTGGGGCCCATTCTATTTACCTCGTTTTAACTTAATTACCTCTACAAAGACCCCCCTTTCCAAACAAGGTCATATTTGTAGTACTGGGAGTTAGGGATTCAGCATATCTTTTGGGGTGGGGCACAATTTAACCTATAACATGCGGTCTGCACTTTCTAAGAAAGGGAGGGTTTCCCAAACTTTGATACATGTTAGACTCACCAGAGGACAAGCTCTTAAACTGCGTTCTCTTGCTGCCAGGGCAGCCTGACCCTTCTCTTCTCTTCGCAACTCTATGCTTCATACAACAGCCAAGAATAGTATGAATAATTTCTTATTTTTCTATAAAGAAACATTTCCCGAAGTGTGTTCTGCAACTTTAGTCATGCAAGATGCTCTGCGATAAAAGATTCCACAGTCAATTTAGTACCGGAAGGGTAGTCACAAATTCCACAGTTAGAACAACAACAACAACTCTTTAACTCTATTGCTTTTTTTGGACTTGAGAATCTCACTCACATCCCATGGAATTAATGTTCTACGGAGAACATTATGGGAATGCTAGTTTAATGTTTTACCATTTACAAAACATATTCGCAGTTATTGCTGCATTTGATTTTCAAAACGGGCTCTGGTGGAGGCAGAGTGGTTATTATGGTTTTACTGTGGAGAAACACAGGTTATAGTGGCCTGGTCATTGGCCAGGAGCAGGTGGCCAAAAGTGACAATGGTAAAACTTGCATCTATGCCTCTTGATTTTAAGTCCAGGGTTATTTCCTTGGCCCTAAGTTTCTCAAGATTGGAAAAATGTAACATAATCTCTCCTCCTTCCTTTTTTGCTATCACAGCTGAATTCAGGTAATGCTTTAACCTTTAGTGACAAGCAACGCATCAGTTTCTGGGTGAGGGTAAGAAGGACAAAGCGGAGAGCAGGGACAGCCCACGCCCAGAGAGCCCGGCCTCCTGACGCCCATCTCCTCCTGTCTATAACCTGCCTCCAGACTCAGCACCCATTCTCTCTGCTCCAATGCCACCCTTCCCTCTCTGACCTTGACCCCACTTGACATTCAGAACACACCTTTCATTCCTTGGGTGCTGTCTGTTGCCATAGAAATTTATCTGAAAGGAGTCTTCAGGTTGCTGAACCATCAGCTCTGAGGCACTGATGGGGCTGGCTAGTCTCAGATCCATTACCCCTTGACCTATGAATGGTGAAATGCTCCACCACTCTGCCCACACCCCTCGGAGGGCCGCTGCTCTGAGGCAGGGGGAGTCACAGATGCTCCACGTGTAAGTGGTAAAGGTGATTTAACTGGAAGAACATCTGTGGGTGCTCCACTACTTATGGGGCTTGAGAAATGATCCTCAACCATTTGGGGAGTGAAAGGGGAGTTTATGTAAAAGAAATTGTTTGAGGAGAGATTTGGTGCTACAGGACTGTGAGAATTGCTGTCTGAAGTTCCACTCTTCAGAAGCGGAACTCTGGTCTTTCTATGACGTGAAAGACATGGCTCACCTTCTTGGTAACAACCTCAGCATCATCCCTGGGTGGGTAAGGGTTGGGGGGAGTCAGCAATAATCCAGCCTAAGGAAGTCTGGGGAGCTGGGCCTGAGTCTGACTGCAGGTAGTGAGGTGCCTGCCCTGTGGGGAGAAGCAAGTACTACAAAATTCAGTCTCCAAAGGGGTCTGTGCACTCAAACCCTTTTGGAGCCACACCAGACTGAAGGATGTCCTGGGAAGTGTGTGTGAGGTAGACTCAATGTCTGGCTGCAGTTCCCCAGGGGTTCATCTATTAACAGGAGGCCTCCAGGTGCTGTCTGGTGTTGAAAGAGATCGGGGTGATTGGGGACCTCCACACCAAGGGGACACTTTGCCTTATGTTTTCCATCCTGCTTGCCCCGCTCTGCCTCCTTTCTGGCATTTGGTGCATTATTTTCTTTCCATATTACTTTCCCTCTAGAGTAGGGTTTCTTGACCATGGTGCTCTTGATATTTTGGTCTGGGTGTTCTTTGCTGTGTGTCTGTACTCTGCATGGTAGGATGGTTAGCAGCATCCTTGGCCTCTACCTACTAGATGCCAGTAAAACATGCCCAGACATTGCCAAACATTCCCTGAGGATGGGGAGGAATTATTCTCACCAACACTACCACCATAGTTGAGAAGCACTGCTCCAGAGAGAACTTCAGGGGAATTGAAAGGAACTGACCAGAGCTAGACCCTAAGTGAAGAGCCTGGGGCAGAGGGCTGCACTCCAGCCATCACTGGGAAATGATGGCAGAGAGGAGCCTGGGGCTCTAGCAGCTCAGTTACAAATAACAGCCATTCAGGAGAGATTCATGCGACCCTAGCTTGGGGCACAGCTGGTAGATAGGGCCTGTAGGGCTCAATCACTCTGGAACACTATGTACTGAACCCACAAATAGGCTTTTCTAGGCTCAACTATTTCTAAAAATCTCTCCTGCCTTTCCCCACTATAGCTTGGTTTTCTCAGCTTCAGTTTGGGGTGGGCGAAGAAGCCTTCGTTCGGTCTGGGGAGACTTTCACTCCTGATGTGATCCTGTAAAAAGACTAAAACAAACAGATGGGCTGTTTTCCTCCTGAAATGTGGCTGATGGGTTTCCCTCTGGAGTTCCTGGCCTCTTCTTTTCTGGCTGCCTTCACTCTGAAAGGTCATTTATAGCGTTGTCCTCAGTTTGGAAGATCTGTTTCCTATTTTCTTACCAATTTCCTCTCCAATCCACCTCTCTGTCTGTGTTGGTAATCCCTCCTAAGCAGCGTCCCTTTGGGGCCCTACAGCCCCCACATTCCATGGATCTCTCCTCTGATTTTGACAGAGGAGATGCCGAGAGCCGTGGATACCCCAAGAGTGAGGCAGGTTGAAGACTTTATCTGCTCTTTGCAGCTGCATCTTTTGTGAGTTGCATTCTCTGGCTCGTCAATACCATTTCCCATTAAATTAAATAGCTTATTGACTGGTGTGCCACGTGGCAATGGGGTTGATGGGATTCACCGAGACTCTTCTCTCTTCCTGCCCTCCCCCCAACAATCACAGGTCACTGCTCAGTAAATCAGCTGGTAATGGAGTTTGAACTCTCAGAATCAGCTTGGTGTACCCTTTTTATTTGTTTTTAATTTGTATCAATGGTAAGTCTGTCTGTTTCAATTTATGTCATGGTACAGGCTGCACTGCTGAGAAAGTGTCCTTTTTTACCCCATTAACCGCAGAGGGGGCAACATCCTTTTCTGGCTGCCTCCCCTTCTTTTTATTTTATTTACTATTATTTTTTATGGCAGATGTGCTCCAGTGGGCATGAAATATTTCCTTTTCAAGGAAGGTCCCTCTTTGTGGGGTTCAACAAAGCACCTCCTACTATCTCCACCAAGTCCCAGGCTGAGCCCTGAACTTGATTTCCCCCAGGGCATACCCCCTTGCACTTCTTCGTCCAGACGAACTATAAAATAAACATAGAATGGAAGTATCTGGAGGGAGAAGCTCGCACCTCATAACCTCCAGGACCCTGTGGCTGACAAGTTTCTTTCTGCCACGCTGGTTCTTTTAGCAGGGGTGATTTTGCACATCACTCCTGCTAGAAACCAAGTCTACTTCTATACTCTAGCTCTGCCAAGTCATTAGCCTGCAGCCAAATGCCATTTACACCTTATTAGTGTCAGGCCATCATCATAAAGTACATATAGTTTGCTTCAGTGTCCTTTAACTTCCTCTGATGGTCCTCTTTTCTCCCCTATGGCCCTGTAAGAAATACGGAGATACAGAAAGAAGATTAAAAAGCACTCAAGAATGGTTGGAAGGTGATGGAGAAGGTTGGAAGGCACTGGGATCCCCCCAAACAGAGTGGCCAATGTTGGTAACTGTTTAGGGCTGACAGGTAAACTGGCTTGACTTGGCTGCCCCCAGGATAGAAACAAATGGGGCCATGTACCACAGGAAGGGTCACATACTGATTCCGTGGGATTCTGAAAGGAGTAGAGCAGAGGGCAGGAGAAGGTCAACAGTGAGAAGAGAGGAAGCCACTCTGAACTGTGACCCCACCTCCACCGTCCTGTCTGATCCCACAAATCTTCAAAGAAAATTTTAAAAAAGGTGAAATAGGTGACATTGCACTCCAAGCAAGAGACAAAATCCAAGAATGGCTGCCCAGGCTGCAGAGCACCAGGAGGAATTCAGCCTTGAAACCAGGGGATCGGAGGGGTAATTACCCAAAGCTTTGAGGAGACTAAAGACCCAGCTGACACTGGGATGACTTTGCCAGTTTCCAGAAGTAAGATTCTGCTCCCACAGGACTCCCCGTGTCCTCGGGGCTCTGTGACTCCCCTGTCTTTGGATGACCTGTTCTAAGCCCTGGCCAGCCGATCCCGCCTCTGCGTCCTCAGCTTCCTCCTGTTCCTCCTATTTATGGGCTCTCTACACTCCGTTTTATCCCTCAAGTTCTAGAAGCTGGTTCTAACGGCTTCTAGATTTTTTAATCCAGTTAAGTTTTCTCTGAATTCCAAACCTCTTACTTATACTTTGTTCTCTTTATAAAAAGGGCCATTTGAAAATGGAATTTAAGATGGTCTATTAGGGTACAAACCCTCTGTCTTCTCAGATCACTGACCATCTTAATGAAGTGCCCATGAAGATTCAATCCCTATCTCTGCTTATTAGGTCTAGTTGGTAACAAGCAGCAGGAACACTGGATTCTCCAGTTACAATGGTATTTAGAGGTAACTTTCTGGAGAAATGGCGAGAGAATTTTGGACAGAGGAACCTGTCCGTGGAGGAGTGTCTCAAGGTAGTAGACAGTAGAGCATGGAGAGCACTTAGGTATTGTTGGGCTTTTCACGCACCTTACTTTGTTTACTCCTCCTATAATCCTGGGAAGCTGACCTGCTGAAAATGAAAATCTCCCTTTCCTCATCTGTAAAATGGGAATGATAATAATAGTGTTTACCTTCTTGGTTGCTTTTGAAGAGCAAATCAAATATGGCATATGTGATAAGAATTTGTAAGTCACGCACTTTACAAACATTAATTGACACTGTTATTATCTTTCAAATCAAACCCCAGGGGCAAGTGGTAATTTCAGGTCTCTGTAGAATTTGCTGCCTGACTCAGACCTAAGCTCAGCTCTGTAGCCGAAGTTGTGAATTTGATTACATGTCATTGCTTTGCTCTTAGGCACCAACATTTCTTTTCTACATTAAAGAAAGATGTAATAAGGTGAGAATTTCTCTTAGCTCAAAGTCCGAAGTCCAACTTCGCTTCCAAAGGGAACAGTTTGAGGAGACCTTGCGGGAGCTGGCTGGATGACACTCAGGTAGACTGAGTCTTCACTCCAGCTGAGGAGGCTGGCTGTGTTGGAGGTGGCAGGTTTGCCCATTTGATATTCTTGCATCCGACTCCTGGAAGCCTCTAGCTGCTTAATGGATTCATTTAAGTGATAATATGAGCCGATTGTCTGTCAGGTTGTTAAAATGGTGATAACATATTGCACTAGCAGAGCATTATCTACAGTAACTGCATTATAATGGTTAGGGAATGTCGACAGAACTTCATATGATATTCCCATAAACACCAAATGAATTCAGAGTGACTAGGCTATTCATTCCAAGTGTGGTCAAGGCAAGAGGTAACACTTCATCGTCCAGGCCCTCGTTTTCCAAACATTGCAAAAGGAGACATATTCAGACAAGTGTTGACACATCAAAGCCGAACAAATTCACATGCTTCTCTGATTCATAACCACTCTGGAAACCTACTTCCTCAGTCTCGAGGGAGTGTGTGAGCTTGCAAACTGTGCTCCTGTAAGGAACAGAGTAAATGAGAAGGAACAGAGAAGTAAAGCTTTAGGGCCCAGAGAACGTGAGAGCCATGGGTTCCTTGAGGCCAGGTTCTACTTCACTTGACTAGAGAATTAAAGGGGGTGGTGGGCTGCACAGTCAAGCGATGAGGCACCCTGAAAGAACACTGAAAACAATAGTTAAGTCAGTAAAACTTATCTTTGCCATCTCCAGCCCCCAAGTTTCAGTCCTCTCCTGTATTTCAGTATCTTTCCAATACTCAACTCTATTACTTCTGCTCTGATGTTACAGTCTTAAATTGTCGTCCCTGGTCATGCACTTACTTTTTCAAAGAAGATACTACCAGAGCAAAGGGCTTCTTTAGAAAATGCAGGCGTGACTTTTAGCTTTGAACTTCAAAGTGACAGTTATAACAGTTACCTCTCATGCAGCACTTACTATGAGCCAAGCAATATATTTACATTATCTATAAATCTCAGAAACCTCTGTAAGGCAGGGTTTACAATTCCCATTTTAGCGATAAGTGACTGTGGCTCAGTGAAATCACGAGCAAGAAGAGACAGAGCTAGCATTTACATACAGTTTTGCAAAGCTTTTGTTTTGAGCTGGTTTGCGCAGTAAACTGTCTGACATTTCTGAGTCTGTTTCCTTATTTATTAAGTTCTAAAATGGTGTGCCTACGTTACAAGGCTATTACGAAGGTCACTTGAGACAACACATGTGAACGGCCTTTGTAAAATGCAAACCGCTGTACCAATGTCTATGAGCACCTATGCCTAGTGAGAAGCCAGGGTCTTGGGTTCAAGTGCCTTATTGAATAGTGTCTGTCCCTCAGTAAATCACTTTATATCTTTACAAGCTTAAGCCCTGTCTTCTTCCTATAAAAAGGATTTTGAGCACCAAAATCCATACTGTCTGCCCACTATGTGTCCTTCAGTGCACTGTGTCCAGAGGCTCCATAGCAGCTCATAGTCTAAAGGGGCAAGCAGATTGTGTAAACAAATAGCGAAGCTTCTAAGTACTCTAACAGAGGTAAGGTGAGGTGCTTGACAAAGTGCCTCGTCCTCAACAACATCGTTACAAAGCAACAGACAGAGAGTGCTCAATCAACAGGAATAGCGTGAGAGATTTTGAAGGGCAATATGTGCCCAAGTGCTTGGTAACTTAAAGCACTAAAACACATGGATGGAGATTTTATGATCCACCCAGACAATTACTATCTGAGGAATTCCTGTGCTGGCAGGGGAACACTTTTAGGGGAGGATCTTCCTTGTGGCTCCTACATGAGAGATCGTCTGGCTCCTTGGCTCTGCCGTAGGCCCTGCTCCTCAGCATCACACCCAGTCCCTCTTCTCTTTAGAATAACCTCCCTCTATTCTCAAGTGCAGAGGATTGTGACCTGAATGCTTGTAGGCCTGGGGCTTTCCCCTCACCTGGAGCACCAAGCCCCAGGGAACCCCTCAGGGCTGGAAGGAATGGCCTTTATGCTTTTAGAAACTGATGAGATGGGGAGCTCTGCAACCCTGAACTCCTCACCCCCCCCCCACCCCCGCCCCAGGAAGGCCTGAAGCCAGGGGCCATTTCCAGCAGCCCCTCTAACACTGCAATTAATTCTCCCGGCTTACCTCGCTGTGATTTGGGGTCAGAGCTGTTGCTTTTCACTGCTCACTAAGGAAAAGCTTTGCAAAAAAAAAAAAAAAGAAAAAATGTAATGCATTCCTGTGTTAAAATGTTTTGTCACAAACAACCACCTATTTTGTGATTTCCTGTACATGAAGTACCCCGAACAGGCAGATCCATAAAGAAAGTGGTTGCTTAGTGCCAGGCAGCAAGCAAGGTTCAGGGTGGGAGAGGACTGCAAGTGACTGCTAATGGGTATCGGGTTTCTTTCTGGGTGCTAGCTTCAAAATCTGTAACTACACTAAAACCATTCAGTTGTGCAATTTAAGATGGTGAGTTGTATTTTATCTGAATTACATCTCAGTAAAGCTCTTAAAACAAAACAAAAAACACAGAAATGCTAACATTTTATCTGCGGTGAGAGAAAACTGTATAGGAAGCTGCATTCTGCCCTCCAAGTACCAGTTTCAGAAAAAAAGGAGTTTGGTATTGTCATGCTGCATCTTACCCACCTCACACTTTCCAGACCTGACATGCTGCTCTCATGTGCCCAAGAAATTTTTTCTCTGCAAATTAAAAGTATGATTGCCACCCACCCAAAACTTCTTCTGTGTTCCCAAGTTCATCGCCCCCGTTGCCCAAGCCAAGAAACCACGAGGTTATCTTTGACCTCCCCACTGCTGCTTAATAAATCATCAAAAACCTCTTAATTCTAAGTCCAAGGTCTCTCCTGAGCACCTCTGCTCACTTCCACAGGCGTGGCCTCCGCCCCAGTCCAAGGCACTGTTATCACTAATCTGGATTCCTACAACACTTCGGCTAAGTGGTGTCTCCACTTCTGCCCCACCCCAGCTTCATTTTTCAAGCAACAGCCAGTGTTGTTGCGGACCATTCAACCTGGTTTCAGGAGTTGTAACCCTCACCACATGGTGGGCTGTGTAAGAGCCTAGGGACCTGCTTCATCTAGGTCTGTTCTGTAAAGAGGACGTGAGCTACTAAGGAGACAAAGCTTATATCCCTGGCAGGAGCGCTGCTTCTACCTCATCCATCTCTGGCCTCAGGGCTTGGTTGGTTAGTCAATGACTGGTAAGACTCCTCATGGGAGGGGCAACCTAAGCCAGACGCGGGGACCACTTGGGAGGCCCTCATGGAAAGACTGGTTGGGCTGCAGCAAAGAGGGGGTGATGGACTCTCGCCCCCCAGCTATTCTGACATAGCCCGAGTCCCCATTTCCATCTGGGAGATGTCTTCTGCTTCCTAATTGGCTTAAAGCCTGAAACTATGAGGGCAAGTGGTGCAGCCCTGTGCTGGCCAGAAAGGTTCCCTGGGTGATCAGGCATAAGAAAGAATTCGTAAAGTCCTGTGAAACCTGCTTTGCTTGCTAAGAGTGCTCTCATTTAAATGATAAGGGTCCGAGGAGGAAATGAATATGTCTCCCAAAGTTTTGCAACCCCCTTTCCTGACAGACACTGACTCAGATTAAGCCCTCAGATTTCTTTGACATGTTAAACCTGTATTCCTGTGTATTTGAACCCAATAAAAGCCTAGTGAGGAAGGGGCTCTGGGTCATCCTCCTCTGAGAGTTTGACCACCTTTCCTCCCCAAGCAGATCATGTCTTGGTAGTTTTTATTTTTACCCGTGACGGAGGGATGGGGCTCTGTGAGTGGAGGCCCCCCACATCTGGCGCCCAGGGCAGGGGCCCCCACACAGGGTAATCCTTTCAGAGGTTAAATCAGGTTAAGTCACTCCTGAGCTAAAGCCTCACAGGCTAGCCATCCCTGCTAGAACAACCTGCCTCCCGTGGTCTGCAAGTGCCACCCACGCTGCCTCCCTGCCTCAGTCCTTCATGTCACCTTCTTCCTGGCTCTCCAGATTTACTGGCCTGTTCCAATTTTTTAAAAGCCCCTAGTTCTTTTCTTGGCTAATTCCTATTCATCCTTCAGTTCTCAGCTTAAATATCACTTATGCAGGGAGACCATTAATTAATTCATTTACCATTTATTCATTCAATAAATACAAATCTAGCACATACTTTAGGGCTACACACTATACTAAACTTTGAACCCCTCTCCCCATGTAATTAAGGGCTCCTATTATATTCTGTCATGGCACCTTGTTCTTTTTCTATATAGTGTTTAACACAAGTTTTCATAATACATTTATTTGTTTAATTTTTGAAATGTCTTTATTCCTATAATGCACTAATGTTTTTGAGAGCAAAGACTATTAACTCACTACTGTAATGCTCCCACAAATTATAGTTATTTGATAAATATTTGCTGAATGAATAAATGAATCTGTTAATAGAGGTCTTCTTTTTTTCTGATAGCATGTGGCATATGGAAGGTTTATTGCCTTTATTCTCTTTGTGACTTAACACCACATCATCAAATAGAGCACAAAATGCTGAGGGTGGCTAAGTGGGAGAAAGGCTTACCAAATCTTCCTAAGGGAATCAGCATTGGTTAACAAATGACAATAACAATGGTTAACACTTGTTGGAGGTTTCACAATTTGCAGAACATTTTCTACATGCGTTATCTTCTTCATTTTAATAAAGAAAATCTAGCCTTTGGATACCCTATAAAAATTAAATATAGGAAGAAAAGACAAGGACAACAGAGATCAGGCTGTTATAGTAAGTCTATTAGTAAGGTATTGGTCAGTTAGAAAAGAAGACACACCCTTCTATATGGTTGTTCCTATCCAATCCTGAAGCGCTCTGTACATTTGTTTGCAGACACAAGGGTACAGAGTTTAAGTTCTTTGTATCTGCACCCTGTCAGGGCTTTTGGGCTGCCTAACACATTGATTAGGTCCCCTGGTGCAATGTATGTAACATAACAGATTCCACCCAATTTTCCATCAGAATGAAGAGTCCTCCCAAAAGCTTAAGGACAGCAGCATCTCTGCAAGTAGAAGTTGGAGACCAGGACAACTTTGGTCACTGCTTGGAAGGAGAGGGAGTGTTCCTTTTATTGAATGCCCTATCCTTGAAAGAGTAGCTATATTTGATGATTACTTAAGTTGACTTATCCCCTCCCTTCCTCCTTATTTTTCTTCTAAAAGTGTTTTTTTTTTAAACCTATTCTATGTGTAAAGTGGACCTTTTCAAGTGCAGGGACCATGATACTTATGAGAAGCAGACATAGGAAGGTGACTAGGGTATCAGTACAAATGACAATGCTCAGGCTTAAGGAGAAGATACTCCTGGATGCATACCTCTTTACAGTTTAGCAACCATCTTACTCTACAGAGTAGAGGTCCAAATGTCTTTAACTCTGGCCAGTAAAGTTCTAATTAGTTTACTTTTATCAGTGTAGGATGGCATTCTCAAGGTTTCTGCCTGGCACTTTCAATCTTTTTCTTCTAGTATTAATCCTCCAGTGTCATGGCCAGCAAAAGGCCAGCAGGGATGGGGTGCATGCCCCAGGGAGGCAGAGGAAAATGAATTGACAGACAAGATAAATCTATCACCTTGAATGTACTCTAGCTTGGCCAGTCACGGAGTTGGCCAAGATCAAGCTTGTATAATGTTTGGATGGGAAACCAGCTTGAAAGAGCAGGAGCTGTGTAGGTGGAGAGACCAGATGCTATAGGACATTGGCACTGCTCTACCAGTTGGAGTCTTGATTTTTGGCAAGTCACTCTTTCCCCTCACCCCTGATGGTCCCTAGGGTCCTATTTGCTCTAACATTCTATGATCCTAAATTTTATTTACTCATTCCACAAGCTTCGAAAACTGAGGACATAGTCAATGATATCAGAGGCTAAAGGAAGATAGAATAAAATAGAGAATAAAATGTATCCATTGATTTGGGCACTTGGTGAATGGCATGGTTGGGGTGAAAGAACATGCTGAATTGAAGAATGAATAGAAAGTAAATGGAAATAGATTGTAAAGGAGAAAAAGACACAGAGCAGTAGCCACTGCTAAGATGAGTCTGGAAAAAATAGACAAAGAGAAACAATAAAAATAAGAAACATATCTCATATAAGATTTGTAAATACAGTTGAAGTGGTTATATGGTATTTAGTTTATAAGATACTTACTGGTTCTTAGAAAAAATATCCCCCAGTGTTGAATAAAAAATGAGATTCCTGGGAGTATCTGCTTTTGTTTTAGAAGGATGTGGTATAAAGAAACCCATGCTGATGGAAGAGGAGGAAGAATGAATTGTGCTCAATAAAAGTACGACAGAGTCTTTCTTCTTATTCCCTGAAACTCTAGCTTCGAGGAATATAAATTTCCTGGACATAGCAGATGTGAGGAGATTTAGGGGAAAGAGCATGGCATTGGATGTGACAGACCCGAGTTTCCAAACAAAGCCACGGGAATGGTGTCGAAGAGAGACTTATGGGCACCTAGGCAGACTCATGATTTAGCCCTTATTTAATATAATATTTTTAAAAACATGTGTTCAACACATATTTGTGGACAAAGCTGATTAAGAATAGGATTAAGAAAGAAGACTGCTGGAGGCTGTGGCTCAACTCTGACCCACACCGGCGTCCCTCATCCAGCAAACCAAAAATTGACATTTACTCTAACTGTCTTGTCATTAAAGGAAGTTCATTAGATTCCTCAGAAGTCATACCTCCTATCTCAATGATTTTCAAAGTCTTCTGTTCCAGTAGTCTCACTGAGGATAAATTTGTATATGTGTATGGCACGTGTGTATATATACACACACAAATATAGGAATGACTTGGAAGTAAAAAAATATACTGAATTCTCATTCACAGCATTTATGTCCCATAATGTTGCCACAAACCCATAGTTAGTGAATAATGAACCATCGCTCCTAGAGGAAATATGGGGTTAGGTTCCTGTGAGCCCCTGTTATGACATTTTCATCAACTAATGAATATGTAACCTTTATTATGTGCACTTATGTTTAAAGGTACCTTATTTACTATATGTAGTTGATTCATTAACATTGAACTTACAGCCAAGAACACTATAACTCATGCCTGAATGAAGCTCATTTAACACATGTGTTTTCTTCTTAAAGCACATTCTTGTACTTTGGAAAACCTGACAGGACTTTAGCACTATGCTCAGGGCCACCTTATACAGTGAAATCATCAGTAAAAAAGCATTAAAATGTAAAAATGTAGCACTAAATAGACCATGAAAAGGACACTTGTTTACAATATGAGAGCTGAAACAAGAAGGGAGAAGGTCGCCTCTTTCACCCTTGTTTGTGAATGTGCACGTTGGGCAGCTCAGACTTTTTATCCATGCATATGTCCTTGAATGACCGTGAAGGTGTCATGAGTACTGATTTGGGATTACAAATAAACTGTGGCTAGTAGGTGAATTCACAAATACAGAATTCATAAATAATAAAGAGCAACCCTACATGTTTGTATATGTATATTGGCATTGGGAAAATTCCCTAATCTCTTTAAGCCTAGCTATAAAATAAGATTAATAATACTTCCTTATAGTGTTATTGTGAGGATTAAATATAATAATCTATAAAAAAGCACCTGCAGAATACACAGTATCCTTTCTGAGACACTGAGGAAGGAGGACATCGCACTTTCCCATTCAATCCCCTTTTTCTTTATTTGGGATCCTCATTTTTTTCATCAGATTACCTATGATGAGCAGCTCTAGCTTTTTTTTCCTTTATTTTAATTGTTCTTGTACAGTTTTCTGTCTTTTACTCTCATCCCAGCCCACCGCCCCAGCCCTCTCCACCTCCCTTCCATTTCCACCCTCCCTGGTTTTTGTCCATGTGTCTTTTATACTTGTTGCTCTGAACCCTTCCCCTCTTCCCCTGAAGTTCCCTCCCCTCTCTCCTCTCCCCTCTGGTATCTGTCAGCCTATTCTCAATTTCAATGTCTTTGGTTATATTTTGCTTGTTTGTTTGTTTGTTTTGTTTATTAGGTTCCTGTTAAAGATGAGATCATATGGTATTTGTCCTTCATTGCCTGGCTTATTTCGCTTAGCATAATACTCTCCAGTTCCATCCATGCTGTTGCAAAAAGCTCTAACTTTTAATCTGCCTTGAACATTTCCCCTTTGTCTTAAAACTATACTGGAAAATCATTAGGTTGATTTTCAATCATCACAGCTAATATGTCTCCTATTGCAAATATCAAGTATTCAGTGCTTGCTTCAGTTTCTCAGATCTTCTCTTTCACATTTTGTACTTGAAGGTGAAATCCATGCCTAGTAAAAACAGCCCTTTTGTATACAGGCCAGATGCATCTGAGACTTGAATGCTTTTGCTTTCTCTCCTGTTTTTATTTTTTGTTTTCTCTTCTCTGCCTGGTCAATACTTTCCCATGTAAAGAAGCAAAACATTCTCTCTGTCGTGTTCCCCTTGCTGCTGATTCTGACTCAAGGAGATGGGGGTGGGCATAGGGGAAAGAGAGACAGAGTCTATATATAACCACACAGATAATTCTTTCTCCTTGACACGTCCAGCAGCCCCAGAGAAAATTTGACATTTGAGGGGACTGAGTAGCAAGAGTAATTCTTATTTATCTGGTTATTGGAACAGAAGGGATTGGGAGCAGCAAGTGAACTGCAGAGGTTAGAATGAGTCAGGGATTTATTTGGGGGAGGGAATATAGAGTGAGTAAAGAAGTAATTATTTATCAACAGTGATGGAAGGGCAGAGAGCAAGACTTCTGAAGTAGCTTCCCTAAGTACTACACTAAATTGCCTCCAGGAGGATTGGACAGCTTGAAGTGGGGACAGGTGGCACAGATGGGAGAAGTGATAGTTGCCCAGCTGCTTTTAAATACTCTGCATCCTAGATCAGTTCTTCTCAATCTTTGATGTGCATATGAATCACCTCTGGATCTTGTTAAAATGAAGATTCTAGTTCAGTAGGTCTGGGGTACTTCCCAAGATTTTGCATTTCTGGCAAGTTTCTAAATGAGGCTGGTGCTTCTTGGATCACACTTCGAATAGCAAGACTCTAATAAACTGTTTTGGGAAAGCACAAGCAAAGAAAAACAAGGCAAGGTGTTTAGACAGCCATCTCTTCCTACGCCTGTTTTTTTTTTCATATATTTTATTGATTATGCTATTATAGTTGTCCCATTTCCCCCTTCATTCCCCTCCACTCTGCACACCCCCTCCCATCCACATTCCCCCCCTTTAGTTCTTGTCCGAGTGTCATAAGTTCTTTAGCTTCTACATTTCCCATACTATTCTTTCTCTCCCCCTGTCTATTTTCTACCCACCACCTATACTACTTATTCTCTGTACCTTTCCCCCCTCTCCTCCTCCCACGCCCCTGTTGCTAACCCTCAATGTGATCTCCATTTCTGTGGTTCTGTTCCTGTTCCAGTTGTTTGCTTAGGTTGTTTGTGTGTGTGTGTGTGTGTGTGTGTGTGTGTGTGTGTGGTTGTTAATCATTGTGAGTTTGCTGTCATTTTACTATACATGTTTTTTTATCTTCTTTCTCTTAGATAAGTCCCTTTAACATTTCATATAATAAGGGCTTGGTGATGATAAACTGGAACTTGACCTTATCTGAGAAGTGCTTTATCTTCTCTTCCATTCTAAATGAAAGCTTTGCTGGATAGAGTAATCTTGGATGTAGGTCCTTGACTTTCATGACTTGGAATACTTCTTTCTAGCCCCTTCTTGCCTGGAAGGTCTCTTTTGAGAAATCAGCTGACAGTCTGATGGGAACTCCTTTGTAAGTGACTGTCCCCTTATCTCTTGCTGCGTCTAGAATTCTCTCCTACATTTGAATCTTGGGCAACATAATTATGATGTGCATTGGTCTGTTCCTCCTTGGGTCCAACTTCTTTGGGACTCTGAGTCTCTGAGCTTCCTGGGCTTCCTGGAAGTCTATTTCCTTTGCCAGATTGGGGAAGTTCTCCTTTATTATTTGTTCAAATAAGTTTTCCACTTGTTACTCTTCCTCTTCCCCTTCTGGTACCCCTATAATTCAGATGTTTGGAATGTTTAAAGATGTCTTGGAGGTTCCTAAGCCTCTCCTCATTTTTTTGAATTCTTGTTTCTTCATTCTTTTCTGTTTGGTTGTTTGTTTCTTCCTTCTGGTCATTCCATTGATCTGAGTCCCAGTTTTCTTCCCATCACTATTGGTTCCCTATACATTTTCCTTCGTTTCATTTAGTGTAGCCTTCATTTTTTCATCTAATTTTCGACCCAAATCAACCAATTCTGTGAGCATCCTGATGACCAGCGCTTTGAACTGTGCATCTGATAGGTTGGCTATCTCTTCGTCGCTTAGATGTATTTTCTCTGGGGCCTTGATCTGTTCTTCCGTTTGGGCCTTTTTTTTTTTTGGTCTTATCACTCCTGTTATGTATGAGGGATGGAGCCTTAGTTGTTCACCAGGACAGGGCAACCCAGTTGTTGGGTTGTGATGCTGTATGTGGGGGAGGGGTCTGAGGGGGGAAAATATAGCTTGCTCTGCTCTCTATCAGATTTCAGACCCTTCCTCCCTTTCCCCTAAGCAAACTGGGCCCTTCTGGTGCTGGTTCCCAAGTGGGTGGGTTTGTGTATGCACTAGAACCCTGTTGGTCTCTCCAACGAACTCTCCTGTGAGGCTGGGAGTCTCTCCCACTGCCTCAATCCCCACAGGTGTTCTCAGTCATTGTTTGAGGCTTTATTGCCCCATGTTGGGGCCCTGGGTTGAGTGGTCTATCTAACTCCCCAGTTTCACCTGGTTTATCTGCATGCAAATATGTGACCATCCGGTCAGCCAGCCACCTTGTGCACCTCACTGGGTCTGCCAGCTGCTGCCTTTTCCTGCTGAGATCAGTCTCCACCAGCTGCCGACTCTGCCCCTCTTACCGGTCTGGATGAATGTGTCTATTTTAACTCCTTGGTTGTTGTACTTCTGTACAGTTCAATTTTCTGTAAGTTCTGAATATTTTTTTGTTTCTAAATTTTTGTTGTCCTTATTTTGGTTGTGTGAAGAGGCACAATGTGGCTACCTACACCTCCATCTTAGCCAGAAGTCTCTCCTCATACGCCTGTTTTTCTGTTTCCTTTTTCAAAACCTTATTTTGCATTTCTCTCTCTCTCTCTAGCGCTCTCTCTCTCTCTTTCTCTCTCTGTCTGTCTTTCCCCATCAATACTCAAAGCACCTGGAGAGCAGAGACTGCGTTTTGCTGGTCTTTGCATGTAAAACTTTGCCCAGAGTAGGCAGTTTATAAATAAATATTAAAGTTGTACTTTAAAACATCCCTCTGCCTCCCATGAAGCTTTGCCAGATCATTCCAGTCCTATAGCACTTATTATTTGTATCATTCATTTGGCAATTAATCTTATACAACCTTATGACAGTTTTCGTATTGTTGTACTGGACCATTATATATCTTTTGAATTGCTATTTATTTTTTAGCCCCTTTACGTATTGACTCTGCAGCTGGATTGTAAATAAATTCTTTGAGTTGAGGACTGTGTTATCATTTATTCATCAATCATTTAGTTCATACCTACTTTGTTCAAGGCAGTGTACTAGGGTCTTGACACACAAAAACAAACAAGGTGGGGTCACTGAGGGCAGAACAGTGTCATGAAAAGGGCTCAGCTTCTCAGAGCCAGAGGAAACTAGGTTTGAATCCTAGATCTGCTACTTTCTAGCTCTGTGACCACAGACAAAACACTTAAGACACTCCGGCCTTGATCTTTGCAGCTGTTAAATGGGTTAAAACCATCAATCTTGCAGAATTGTAGTGCCTATATCACAACAGTGCCCGTAGTGCCTGTATTGCCTATAATTCTGTACAGTGCAGAATTACAATGCCTGTGATAAGTAGCATATGTGCATTCAGAAAAATTCCTTGCTCTTCACAAAGTCATCACCAAAAAGTTTAGAAAAACAATAAGTACACAAATTAGCCAAAGCACTGAGAAACCATATTAGTGGAGGTCCTCTTGTAATTCCCACAGAGTCTAACAGGAAAAGGCTTAATAAATGTCTGTTGTCTGACCAAAGGCAAAAATACCATCTTCTATCACAAAGGTGCTTGAGAAAGTTAAACAAATTCAATCCAACTTATTAATTTCAATCCAATCGACTTATTGACTCTTCCTATGATCGGGCCACCAACTCGGTTCTGTAAGGGTATAAGCATCTGTCAGAGGCTGTCCTTGGCTTCGTGGAACTCTTAAGGTGAGCTCTGATTACAAAAAAAAAAAAGAGAGAGAGAGAGCGAGAGAGTAATTAAAGGATGTATGACATAAGCAAGAAAACTAGAAATGAAAAAATTAAGCTGAGGAGTGTAGATAACTATCCATTCTGATGATGGTGAGAAGACAGAGGGGGCATTTGAGCAAAAGGAGGGCCTTAGCAGCAGTGCAGAATTTGAGGGGCCAGTTGAAATGGTGTGGAAGAAAGTTAGAGATGGCAGAAGGCAACCTGCATGTTTCCTGTTCCTGTGACATAGCAGACTGGATGACAACATGCCAAAGGGCTCTGGGGCTCCCCAGTTTTGGCCAATCCCTTCTTTGGTCCAGGTGAGGAACCTGAAGAGTCAAGAGGGCAGCCGCCCCACATAAAGGTAAGGCTTTGTGAATGTCTGGTATACCTGATTGCCAGTCCATAGATTGGGTTGGGTCTACAGGCTCCTCTACTTTGAAAGAGCTAAAAGGAAGAAGAGCAGCAGAACACAAGAGCACAAAATTTCTTCTGGCTTCTGGGCCAGATTATTTTCCTTAGCTGTCCACTTGGACAAAGACCAAATCTTTCTTCCACCCTTGGAAAGCCTTCGTGTCTTTCCAAGACAGCCCTGAAATTTGAATTGACTAACTATGGCCTCTGGTTTTGGTCAATCCAAGAATTTCTGCTAGTGGCAGCTATCAGGAGACAGTTAGCCCAGAGTGATTAACAGTGTAAGTCTGACTCATAATGGTGCTCGATTCTTAGCCCCTAACTAATCCCTGGTTCTTTAATCTTGCCTTTGGAATCCAGACTAAAGTAAACCTAGGATTGACTTATGGACAATGTTCCTGCCATGCCTAGGGATGTCACCCAGAAGTGGCTTTTGATGGGTGCCTTTAATGGTGATACCTGTCTTGGAGAAGCTTTGAAGAATATTCGTCAATTCAGAAAAGTCATTCCGAGGGATTTTACTTAATTTAATTTAAATGAGAAACACTTTTAAGGGCTGGGTAGCCTTCTACAAACACACTTAGAAACTAACATATCTTGGGCTCACTTCTATCACTCTGCAAACAAGCAGGGACTACCAAACCATAAATTGCAGTTAATAGATTTTCTTCTACATGCTTCAGTCATCGGTGTAGTTTTTAAATTTGCTTTTAATTTGTATTGATCTTTCTCTGCTTCTTCAGTCTTCTAGAATCCTCAGGTGATAGAATTCTGCAGTGGCATGCTGGTCCCTAGTGATCTGGGGGAAGGAGGGTTGCATGCCTATATCTTCACACTCAAAGATCATCATCCATAACTTAATGGCAGAGTCTAGAAAGGGGAAAATATGTGTGTGTTTAGTGTTGGGAGACAGGGAGGAGGAGGCTCAGAGCTGGCTGGATCTCCTCATGATAACTTAGCACAGCAATAAAGAATCTGCCTTGCCATTCATTGAAATCAGCCTCCAGAGAAGAAGGCTGGGTGAGTGGTTAGAAACATACAAATTAGAGCTAGGGAAGCTTTCTGATTAAAATGGGCAGCCAGGTGACCTGAGTGAGGCATCAACTGAAAAATTCATACTCAGTACCAGGCCTATTAAAGACCAAGGGTAGAAATTAACCTTGCTTAGCACAATGATTAAGCTGCTGTCAGTTGAGCCCTTTTCCACTAGCGCTAAAAACTTACTGATTTTTCTTTTCTTTAATTGGATTAAAATGAAGGGAACCCAAGACCTCAAGGGAAAGAAAGCTGAGCAGAAGTCACCCTCTCCAGGGGCTCCAGATTCTGGCAGCTGTGCAGCTCCAGGTGGAAGGTGCCATATGTGCCTCTGATGCCTGGACTCAGCAGGCTGGATATGTGACTTTCATTCCTGGCAGGCTAACCATGCTGATGGGTCTGAAGTGGACCTGCTTCAGATGCTACTGGCCACCGGAGTCAGAAAAGGAAGTGAAGGGTGTCCTTCAGCCTACAAGCAGTTTTACTGCCTTGCTCTCTTGAGGCATTAGGAACCTCTGGCTCCTGATGAGCACCCACTGGATTCAGGCCTGTCTCTAACATCTCTCTTGTTTCTGTCAAAGGTCTGCGTCTTGCTCTCATTAGCCTGAGTTGAGTAAGAAGAATAGGTAAGTGATAAGGATGATGGCACTGCGATGACTCCTGAAGAAGACTCCCAAGGCCAATGCCAGCCTATATAGGGTGGGGCAAAGTAGGTTTACAGTTATTTGTACAGAATACAATGCAATAATTAATAAATAATCATACAAGATTAAACTCTGTTTTGCATACTCACAACTATAAACCTACTTTCGCTCATTCTGTGTAGTATTAATATCTTTGGGTGAATCAGTAAAAAGGTGGCCCTCTGGGTAGACATAATTGCTTGTCTTTACTTCTTGGTGACCAGATACAGAACATTTGTACAAAGAAAAGTGTGGCCCTTCATGAGAATGAAAGTTGGGTAGCGGGACTCCACCACAGCCCTGATGGTGCACATCTTGATAAATCAGAATGTAGGCTGGATTTCAGCCATCTCTCCTACCTCAACTGGGCACACTGTGTGGGGGTGGGAGGCACAATCTTCAGAACAATAAGTGGTTGCCCTGGTGATGATCTGGGAATAAAAAAGAAGAAGAGGACACCTCCAGGCGTCAGGGCTATAAATGGAGGATGAGAAACCCTTTACTTTTGTAGAAACATCTTAGCAGAGTCTATTGGATTTTGCTGGTACTGGGCTCCACTAAACAAATGTTGATTGATTAGAAATACAGGGCTCTTCAACTACAGCAGAGCCAAAGCCACAGACCAGAAAGTGGTGCCGAGGGAGAGAAATAGTTTGTGCTTCTCTGATACACTCGTGTGTCCTGAGCAGCAGACTCCCCTTTCCTGTGGACTGGCACCTCCAGCCGTCCTGGTGGTCTCTGCTGCCGTATATTCATGAAGACACCTATCACGTCCCTCCCACCTTTACCACAGATGGAGTCAGGACACACAATCACACACGGACAACTGTGCACACTCAGGCCTAGGTGTCACACCCTCTCTGTTTTTTCAAGTTGTGTGATTTTGTATCTCAGTTCCTAACCATCATGAACTTGAAATGAGTTTGGTGGAAGGATGTAGGGAAAAAATATTTCTTTTTTAAAAAAAGATTTTATTTATTTATTTTTAGATAGAGGAGAAGGGAGGGAGAAAAGGAGGGAGATAGACATCAATGTGCAGTTGCCTCTCATGTACCCCCTACTGGGGACCTGGCCTGCAACCCAGGTATGTGCCTTGACTGGGAATTGAACCTGTGACCCTTTAATTCACAGTCTGGCACTCAATCCACTGAGTCATACCAGCCAGGGTGGAAAAAATATTATTTTAACTAGTGACTTGAATGATTGAGAGGAATTTCAGAACCAGACAATGATCACTGTGCAAGAAAAAAACCTATTGGGGGTGATCTGAAAGTGACACTCGACACACGTATGCTATCTATACACAGATTCAAACAAGTAACTCTCTCTCTGTCTGTGTCTCTCTCTCTCATTCCACTGCAGAAATAGAAACTAATTGTTTTCTGCTTCTTAAATATTTTTCTTCCTGAATACTGCCTCTTCTTTAATATCCTAAAAAAATACATTACCATGTGAATAGGTTTCAGCCAGCACAATCAGGAGCCTTTTCTGGGGTTTGCCAGATGCTTACAACAGACCCCACACTCCTGAGCTCCAGTTAAAAATGTAAAGCTGTTTTTCATCCCCCGCCACTCCCACCCATCTGCAGGCTTGCCTCGTTTTCCTTTATACTATGGGAGTACAGTCTTTGCATGGATCCGGATTCTGGGAGGATCCCTGTTGAACTTTCCTCAGGGCACGTACAGACTTTTTAACCCCACATTCACCTGGGTGGGCTCTGGACTTCTGAGGAGCTGCCACCACCCCGCCCCTTTGCCTAGTGTGCCAGCTCTCCTATGGTCACAGGAACCTCTGTAACTCCAGGAAAGAAGGAAGCTTTGGGGAGACTCTCTAGCCCTCCCTCTGAACTAGGAGAGTCTTCCTCCCTTGTCCTGCTCCTCACCCCAGGGGCTGGGGGCAGTAATGAAGTTTGCATGCAGTCCTGGCTTCAGGTGAGGGTGCTCGAGGCCCAGCGCCATCTTCCATGATGCTATGTTGGCCTAGCAGGTGCTCAGCTCGGAGATAATAGAAACTTTCTTCTTTTCTTTTCTCTTTTTGCTATCAGTAAATGAAGGAGATCCACTGCCAGTGTGACATTGAGAGGGACAAGATGTGCACTGACAAGGTGCCCAAGTGTGTATTTTTCTGAACTATGATGATTTTTTTCCCAATGGAGTCATTATTCTGACCACTGTCCCACATTGACACTTTCATTATCTGTAGCTCAATTTCATGGAGCAGATTTGGTTTTCCTTTCCAATCATAAGATTCTTTTCAAAACAAATCAGCCTCACTCTCTGGTGGTGCCTTTGTTTTGTCCCTCTTGCTGGAGGACATTTCGTGAGGACTGATTTCACATAGTTCTGAGTGGAATAAAATCACTCATTTTCTCCAAGAAGTCTTTTGTTTTACCCCCACTAGTTTCCAAAGAAGTGGGTCTTCTTTTTTATTATGACAATACTAATAAAGATAATATTTACAGAATGCTAACTCTGTAACAGGCATCTACCACTTGGCTCTGCACACATGATGGCTTTTGGCTTTTATCCATCACAATAGCCCTATGAGGGAAGTGCTAATATTTGCTTCACATTACAGAGAAGCAAGTGCAGACTCAGAGAAGTGTAGGAAATAACTTGACCAACACTACGAGTTCATAAGTGGCAGAGTCGGGATTTGAACTCAGTTCTGTCTGGCTAGAGAGGATGGGTTCTTGACCACAACACAATGCTAATGATGCAGACACAACCTCATTTTCCCCATCTCAATTCACTCAACACTCCTCAGCTGCCTGGATACTGAGGGTGCTTGACACAGCAGAGGACAGAAGAGAAAATGTTCATCTGGCTTACTCATGTATTTGCTTCCCTCAGAATTAGTGTCACAGGGAATCATGACTGAACATGGGGTCGAGGAGGGCACATCACACAGTTTAGTGTGAGTTACTGATGCTTCCTCCCCCCAAACCCAGGGATCCCTCCTGCTGGGGTTCTATTTGGGGTTTGTGATAGTTATAGCCCCATGTACTGCCTGCAGTCTGTCTAGTGAAGATGTGAATTTAATAGAATCTTCAAGTGGCTTTATTGGCTGTACATTCTTACTGAGGGCTTATCAAGAAAAAGAAGCTTTACTCAGCACAACAATATTCAACCTCATCAGGTCTGTAGCTGTGATCAATTCATTATGAGTTTTCACCTGGAATCAAAAACTGTGAATTATCAAGATGAGGGTGAGGATTGTACCTCTGAGAGTCTACTAAACAGCCAAGAATATTTCATCAATTTCTACAGGGAGGACTTCTTCCCTCAGCTCCCCCTTCCTGGCTTCACATTCTAATCAAGTTAGAGCCTGGAAATTGCTTACCTGTCTCTGTTACACAAGCTTATTGAAGATTGTGCTAAGCTGCCCAGTACCAGTCACCCCATCCTCTCCTGTGGAGTTTGGTTGATGGGTACGCATAGATGCAAGGGAAGAAGAGGTGCAAAACTACCTATAAACCACATGACTGGCCTCCCATGGTACCACCCTGCACCTACATCACCTAGCCTCATTTACCCCACTCGCTCATTCATTTATGCTGCAAACATTTATTCAGTTCAGAAGGCATATACTGGACACCCAATGTAGGCTAGGCATCTAGCTAGGCATACAAAGTGATTAAAAACGGTCCCTGCCCTTAACATGCTCAGAACCCAGTGGAGCTGGCAAACAACAAAATGACTGCTACTTTTCATTCCTTCTACTGTGTTCTTCAGTTCAGAGATTGTGTTCTTCATTTCCTCTTGGCCCTTGTTGATAGTTTCTATTTCCTTTTTCATGTTGATATAGTTTGCCGTGAGTTCATCATAACTTCCCTGTAGTTTATGGTAGCTCATTGAGAGCTCATTGAGCTTCCTTACAACCATTGCTTTGAACTCGATATCTGATAGTTGAGTTGCCTCTGTTTCATTTAGCATTCTTTCTTGAGCTTCCTCCTTTCCTTTCGTTTGGGGATTGTTCTTTTGTCTTCCCATTGTTTGTAAGACTCTTGTTGTTAGCCTCAGCTTCTTCAATTGATCTGTTCTGGCTTCCTGGGTTTGTGGTATGACCTTCTGTGGTAGAATATCTGTGAGATTCAGTGGTGGATTCTCCTTCGGGTATCCTGTTGTTCACCGCTTTCACTGTCTCATCAGCTGGTATACCCTCTTTTGGGGGCCAACTCTGGTTTTTGTTTTTGTTTTTCCCCACAGTTTCAGGCTTGCTTGTTTGTTTGTTTTGTCTCACTCGTGGGTATTTACAAAAAGAAGAGGGGGGAAAATGAAAAAAAGAAGCAAGAGGAAATAAGAGGAAGGTAGAAGAGATAAAATTGAAAAGAAAGGAAGAGGGCATAAGAGAAGAAGGAATTCAAGGGAGGCAAAAGGAGTTGGGGAGTAAAGAAGAAGATATAAACAATGAAGGAGGAGTAGTTGAAAACTCATATAGATAGTCAGGCTTACAAACAAAAAGACACTAACAAACTGGCAAAACAAAAAAGAGACACGCACACAGACACCCCCACACAAATATAAGCAGCCGGGGGGGGGGGGAGGAACAAGCAAAGCGCAACAAAATATTTTTTAAAAAAATAAAATAAAAAATAAAAATATATTAAAAAAATAAAATGAAAAAATGAAAAAACAAAACAAAACAAACAAACAAACAAACCAAAAAAAAAAAACACCCTCTTGTTGTTTTCAAACTTGCCAGCCGGTTTTTCTGGTCTTGCTGGCTGCAATGGCGGAGGGGTGATCTTATTGCTTTTCTCTGTGTTCAGAACTCAGTCCTCACTGTGCTATGTATCCCAGCGTTAGTGGGCGCCTCTCCCCACAGGGTTTCCAGCGTGTGATCTGAGCCTCCTTGTGTGTGCGCACTGCACAGCCGCCTGCCTTTGTCCCTGGGAGGCTTTCAGTGTTCGGGCACAGCTGCCTGCCTTTGTTTCTGAGAGGGGCCTGCGTTCCAGCTGCTATCTGGCTTGGGCCTGAGCTGTCCGCGTTTGCACCTCTGGCTCCACAGCTGTCTCCAGCGGCCCGCGCCTATGTTTTCACGAGTGTCCACTAGCCCGCGACCGTGTGCGGTCCCCTGGGGGTGTCTATTTTCATGCAGTTGTCTCACTTCGCCCGCGCCTCTGTTTCGTAGTTGCCCGGCGACCACGAAAACTCGGTTCAAAGTCGCGCAGTGACCTGGTGCGGGGCACCCACTTTCGCTCCCTCGCGGGGCACCCACTTTTGCTCGGGCGCAGTCGCACGGTGGCCCCTGAGATCTCCCAGCCGGTTCAGCGGCTGACCCAGCTCCCTCCCCAGGGCCCTGGGGCAGGCTTGGCGGAGCGCCAGGCCGGGGCCTCAGCCGCCCCGCTCTCCGCGCGCTGGAACCCTGGGCTCGTATTGTTCCGAAGAGCTCTCCTTACCGCTTGTTTTTCAGTGTCCGCTACAATTTCCGACCTCTTATTCTCCAATATGCTGTGTTACTGTTCCTTGTCTGTTCTGGTCTTTCAAAGTTTGATTTGGTTTTTCTCCCGTGTGCAGAGGGGGAATAGGGTCTGTTCCCTCCTACCACGCCGCCATCTTCCTCACCATTAACCCAAAATGACTGCTACAACTCAGCGTGGTTAGGGGAATGGACAGCACTTTGGGAGCTCCTGGGAGCAGGTCAAAGTGTCACTATGGCACCCCAGGTGGAAGGAACTGTCTGTGCAAAGGCTTACAAAGACGTGAGAAAGCAAACATACAAGGGCAGAAACTCCCTCCTCTTTGTTACTCAAATGCCCACTTAGGGCGGTATCTTCCCCAGGTCCTGGAGGTGAATGTTGATTTGTTTAGGTCAGTTCCGGTCCCCATTGCCAGTGACTCGCTCTCCTGGCTGATGAAGGAAAGTTTGCTGAGCTTTCTGGGGACATATTTCTCACTTGCAAAAAGAATCACTGAGACATGTCCCTTTTTGCCTTTGAGCTTCGTGTGAAGATGGGATGCTTAGAGTTCCTGAAACTGTCTTTAAGCTATGAGAGGGGAGGTCAAGAAAGCTGCAGAGAAGCTGACACAGCCCTGATACCAACCCTGGGATCATTTTCTTGATATGGGAAATAATAAGCATCCTTATTATTAAACAGCTTTTCATTGATTTTTCTGTCACTTGCAGCCTACAGAACCTTACCTGATGGAGCAGGTGTGAGAAATCACACATATACCCCTGCTTCTACCTTACTGCCTTTGCTCTTGAACTTCCTGCTACCACAGATACTTTCTTACCAACTCCATCTGTTAAAATCATACACGCCCTATGAGACCCGCCTCAAATGTCACCTACCTCCACTCAAACCAGTATGATTCTCCCTCCCATCTGACCTATCTCCATTTTAGAAGGCCACGACACATTGTTCCTTGCATTGTGGTTATCTCTGCATTTGTCTTATTCCTACTACTCGATCGGAAGTTCTCTGAGGATAGAAGCTAGATCATATGCTTCTTTGCAAACTCTGAAGTTCTTCCCCAGTGTCTGCCTTCAGTGGGTGTTTAGTAAATGAATGATAAATTTAATGGGTTGGATGGGGGTCTGGGAAAAGATAAGATATACACGAAGGAAAGCTGTGATCTGGTGAAATATAAAGTTGAAGAGAGACCCAGCTGGGCAGATAAAGCATAAGGCCTGGGAACCATGTGATTTAAGGGTATGGAGAATTGTGAAGCTTAGAAAGTCAGGGCCGACAGCACCATGTTGGGTAGAAGTTGATAGCTGAGAAGCTAAAAAATAACAAGCATGGAAATAAATTTATACATGTAAACTTATAGCTCACCACAAATAATGTATCTGTTCCTCAATAATGTAGGAAAGACAGCCTGACTCTGAAATCAGGGAAGGTTGGTGTGACATGTACCTAACAGGTGAGACTTATGGTAATAGACTGACCACTTACTTCCAGGTTCCTCTCAGCCAGGCCTTGGGATCTCTAACACCACCTCACAACAGCTGCCTGGACCTCAGAGCACCTCCTGGTTGGTTGATGCTACAGTGGCTTTGGAAATCCAAGAATGTGGGAGCTGCAAAGAGGGTGGTAAAATACATTTGCAGCTGAGCAAATTTCAGAACTTCTTGTGACATTGAAGGCTACAGGGGAGTGAGCCAGACATGACACATGGGTAGGTGTGGAAGATGCTGCTTGTAAGCTTCGAGCTGGAAGTGAAACGATGAGGAAGTGAGGGCTTTGAGATTTATTTTGGGTGGAGAAATGAGGAAGCAAAACTTCTGATGGCCAGGACTTAGAACGTAAGAGAGGCACCTGGAGATTAGTGCTGAGAAATGCTGTCTAGTGGGCTGGACTGGGTCCTTTTTATTCTGGTAGGCTAGAGCTCATTGACATCCTCCTTCTTTACTCCTGCCATTTCCTCCTTGCTTTTTCTTCTTTCTCTCCTCCCCTTCTCCTTCCTGCCGTCCTGAGAAGTATGGCTCCTGCATCTGTGAAGCAGTGCGGTGGCTTCAAATGGATGAAGTAGTGATCAGGTTAGTGTATGTCTGCATCCACTTATCAGAAACTGGAGACTCAGCTTGTGCGCAGAGAATTGTGGGAATGGGCTATGGGGTGTCCATTTTTCAGCTACAAACTCAAGTTGAGCCTCTCTAAGTACTCATCACTTATCCTGGCTCTTTCCATGATGTCTTTGACTGTTTATGGAATATGCCTGTGTCTATTTGATGGACTGATGGACATGCAGATAGACAGACCCGATAGAAGAACACAGGATAGGAATGCACATGGAAAATAATGACTTAGTGCTCTCCTAAAAGAAAGTGCCTCACAGTCCTCCTCATTTTATAAAGACCACAGGACTAGAAGTCAAGCCAGTCAAGTTCTAGTCCAACTGCTCTTTTGTCGCCCTATGCTGAGCATGCCTCTTCTCTTGCCTGGACTTCACCTTCTTTACCTGTAAAGTGAAGGCATTGGATTGAATGAGCCCTCAAATCCCTCCCAGAAATTTCACTTTGTGTTTCTATGATTCCTGGCTCTGCAGTTCTGGGCTTGCAAAGCAAGAACGAGTAAAGTCAACATGAAAGCCCTCACGGCCATCACAGTCATCCAGGGAGCCTGGGCCCACGGTGGCACATGGGGAACCCACAGGCTCTAGACCTGCTGGACCACAGGGAAGTGCTCCGCAGCCCAATATACAGGCTGAGGTGAAGTGCAGTGTGGATTTCTATATAAAGAGAAATGTTTTGTTGGATAAGCTGAATCACTGAACCTGTATCAGGTTCAGTGATGCTGAGTGGCCTTAATGGTATGCTGATACCTTGTAGTCCTTTGGAAAGCCCATGAGTCAAATATAAATCATACATCAAAATGTTTTTTAATTTTTAAAAAAAATTATTCATTTTTAGAGAGAAGGGAAGAGAAAGAGAGGGAGAGAAATATCAATGTGTGGTTGCCTCTCATGCACCTCCTACTGGGGACCTGGCCCACAACCCAGGTATGTGCCCTGACTGAGAATGGAACTGGAAACCCTTTGGTTTGGGGCTGGCACTCAATCCACTGAGCCACACCAGCCAGGGGTGTTTTATAATTCTTAAGCAGCAATTTTTGTTGCCATGTTTAGAAAATTGGCCCTGGCCCCTGCAAATACCTCATGTCACGTGCTGTTTTTGCCCCTATAACTGTGTCCAGATGACGTCTGTTTCATTGTCCCACTGCAGCTCCTCTCCTCCTCCCCAGCATGTTCTACTCATCTTTTCCTCAAGTCTCAGCCTCTCAAGCTCCATGGAAATGAATCTTAAAGGAATATCATTCATCTGATTCACTCTGGTTCTCATTAAACCTGCTGTCTGATTTCATAATGTTCGGGGTTTGTGAGCCAGTGCTGTTTTACAACTATAGTTTGTTTAAGTGTTAGATGGAAACACATATACAAACATCAAGCAATTCACATACTTATTCCAAGTACTGATATAAGCCCACGACTAAAACCAACAGCAGCCTGAGGGATGAGCCTTGCCTACTGATCCAGCTGCACAGAGCATTGAGGAAGACACCCCTTCATCCTCTGGGCCAGCCCTCTCCTTGCCCAGAGCACAGGAACCCATGAATAACCACTGCCATGCTGGCATAGGAGGGGAGAACATTCACGTGGGGCCTGCTTGTCTGAACACAGAATTCACCCTTAGTCAGCAGAAACGTTTGTGCAAGTGTCAAAAAGAGCGAAGGGAACAAAATAGCAAGTAGTGTGTCTACATAGTGTTCTATAATTTGCGAAGCACCTTGACACAGATTTTCTCTGGGAGATATCACTCCTGAAACTGAGGGTCGTTATGACTTTTATTAAATTTAGCTTTAAATCCTAGTTCTAGAAATCATAATTCTCTCTCTCTCTCTCTCTCTCTCTCTCTCTCTCTCAGAGAGATCTCAGAGACTTAGCCTTTATCCCAGATAATCAGAGACCTAGCCTTTCCCCAGGATAATCAGCAACCCTCCAGGCAGCTGAAGATAGTAGCTCAGGCCTGAGTAATGATCTCAAGTTCCAGACCTCTGTGGGCTAAAGATAACATCTTGACCTAAGTTATGTTTCAGTTCTTGAGCCCTAAACTAGAACTGCCCCTGGCTACATTCCCAGAAGTCCAGACAGAGGGACAACAGAACAGACCTCAGAACTGTCCTTAAAGACTTAAGAAACGATTTATTACCCTTATCTTACCTCTGTCCAGTCAGCCACCAGCATAGCCCCGGACCCACAACCCATGGTGTCTTGTCATTTTGCCCTATATAACTTATACATTACTTGCCATTGGAAGTTTGGGCTCTTGAGCATTAGCTTCCAGTTCTCCTGGATGGCACCATGCAAAATAAAATAGTCAATCTTTCTCTACTGCAGTTCTCAGTGTCTGGTGTTTGGCTCTGCTCTCTGTCTGATAACACTTCCACCCCCAGGAGGACATATGTACTATCTCCAACACAGGAGGAAACGGAAGTTCAGCGAGTTTAAGTTATTTTTCTAAGGATTTCCTGTTATTAAGTGGCAAATTTAGGATTTGAGCCTGTGTTTGCCTCCTACAGAGTTCATGGAACTTCCAAGGTATGGAAATGATGTGCATGATAGAAAACTGTGGCATTTAGAGAGACTGATAAATATTTTAACTGAATTCGTTAGACTAAATATTAGTATTGCTTAGAGATCAGTTACCCTAAGAGGTCTACTATGATGGGTAACTATAAGCTACTACATATCATAAGCATTCTTTTATTTATTCATTCATTCAACAAAATTTTTAAAATCCACATTGAGTTTAAGATCTTATGCCAGTTGTCACTGTGTAAACACACATTCATACACATCTGTGTGTGCTACTGGACATGAACTACTATACTATCTCCATCCCCAAGAGTCCTCTGTCATGGCCAAGGTCCCTGAACACTGATCTTCATAAGGTCTTTTCAAGCTAGTGCCCAATGGCTAACAGGAAGTAACTTGGAGGGCTTTCAAGACCATGGCTTGACGTCAATTTAAAGAAGACTGACTCTGAGAGTGGACCACCTTCCTAAGGACCTCTCGTGTCTCCTCTTCTGTATTCCTGAGATCACCTCTGTTAGCTTTCATTATCTACAAATAAGGACAATTTATTTCTCCCTCAAACTGTTTTATACATTCCAAGCCACTCTATAAGCCTGCAATACTAGTTGGTAGATTAAAACTACAATCTGGACTGTCAAGCTGTTAGTCAGCACTGTGCCTGGGGAGGAGGGAGAAAGGAGAGCAGGCAGCCAGGAAGCCAGAGAGCCAGAATGCCAGGAGGACTGGGTGGGAGTGGCAAGAACAGCACTGTCCCATCCTGTTTTGTGCCTCAAGAAAGGTAGGAGATAAGGCCATTGTGTCTGTTCAATGGCTTTGCTTTAGGTTCCTTCTTTTCTTACACTGACAGCACATGGGCAGGGGGCTTGCTTCATTGTTTGGGTTCTCTTCTCTCTGTGTTGTCAATAGCACCCATCTACAAAGAGACAGACAAGGAATAGTTTGTTTTTTTTTAAAAAGAAGATCCTTTTGTCTCCTGTCTGGTTCTCTGCAGCTAGGAAACAACCCTCACAAAGAAGGATTTTTAAAGAAATGCTACATAATTCAGAGATAGGTCAGTTCATTTATCTCCGACCCCTTCAACTTTATTATCCAGATCCACCCCCCCACCCCCCCCACCCCCCCCCCCCCCCCGGTGCATCTTGCCCACCGCCAAGGAGAGCCACCTAAAACCTGGTTTCTGAAAAACCGTAGACACCCTAATAAGATGGGCTTCTGCCCAGCACCACCATAATTTATTAATTGATGATAATGGGTGGAAAGTTAGGTTATTTACAGCAGAGTTTACTGAGCTTTTATTGATGCTGCTAATTCTTGGCAGCCAGAAGGGAGATTTGGCAGGTTCAGTAATCCAAGGAGAGGCGCTATGAAGATCTATTCTAAGAACAGCACCAAAGAAGAAAATGATTTGTGATACTCAGAAGCAGTTGTGAATATTCAACTAGTTGAGAGTTTAGGTGGAGGTTATTTCACAAACAAATCATCACAGAAAAAAGGTTTAAAGAGAGAAAAGTGGGGAATAAGGAAACATTTGCTAAACAGTGTTTACCCTGAGGCCACACTAAGTCCATGCAATTCCAGGAGAGCATAAGGTGAGTTTAGGTCAATTAAAACAGAGGACATTTTGCAATTTGGATGTCACATCAGTTTTACTAGACTGTGTTCATTTGATGTCATTCACTATTTGGAGTTTTAACCTTAAAAAAATAGAATATAAATTATTAATCTAGAACCTAATATATTGCTAGTAATTGCAAACGATCGAAGCTGTTGGTTTATTGGTGGTTGCCACTATCAGCTGTTGGTTGGTTACACCTACTGTTGACGCTGGGGATTTCATCTCATCACAGACTGTTCTTTCATTTAGGGACATAACTCATTGTGTTGTGCTTCACTTTATTTTACTTCATAGATGTTGCATATATTTTTTCACACATTGAAAATCCTCTACCAGCAAAGAGATTACAACTTGCTTTATTATGATACTAATTTTATTGTAGTGGTATGGAACCAAACCTACAATATCTCCAAGGTATGTCTGTAGTCAGTATACCCATCTAGTATTTATTAAGCAACTATTATGTGCCCAACTTTTTTCTAGGCACCAGGACACAGTGTAGATTGGCACACTTTCTGTTCTAATAGGGAATCGACTGAGGAGAGACAGGAAATCAGAGAATAACTAAATGGGTAAGACTATTTCAGACAATAGTAAATGCTATGAAAATAATAACACTTGGTACTACAATAGAAAAATATCTGTGGGGTTGAGTCTGAGGCTGCTTTACTTATAATAGTTAAAGTAGGCCTGACAAATGAGCCGAGGCCAGAAGGCAAAAAGGTGAACCATTGAGAAACCTACAGGAACAACATTTCATAGACTCAGGATGTCAAATAGCTTTTAATTTTTTTCTTATTTTTAATTGAAGTATAATTGATGTAGAATAAACTTTGTATATTTAAAGTTTACAATTTGTTTCTTTCCTTGCAATTTAAGTTTTGATGTAAGTATATGCTTATGAAACCATCACCATAATCAAGATAATGAAGACATCTGTCATCTCCAGAAGTGTCCTCACGGTCCTTTGTGCCACTCCCCTGCCACCCTTGCACCTCCCAGTTCAATCCCAAGACAACCACTGATCTGCTTCTGTCATTATTGATTGGTTTGCATTTTCTAGAATTTTATATGAATGAAATTATACATTCTGTATTGTTTCTATCTTGACTTCTTTCACCCAACACAATTATTTTGAGACTCATCCATATGTTGCATGTATCAATAGTCCATTCTTCTGAATTGCTGAGTAGTATTTCATTGTGTTGATGCACTACAGTTTGTTTAACTATAACTGTTGATGGACATTTGGGTTTTTCTAGTTTTTGACTGTTACAAATAAAACCGCTATGAGCACTCTTCTAAAAGTCTTTGTATGGACATGTGCTTTCATTTATGTTGGATAAACATGCAGAGTAAACAGATGAATCTTATGGTCAATACATGATTAACTTTGTATGTAACTGCCAAACTGCGTCCCAAAGTGATTGCATCATTGTACACTGTGACCAGCAGCGTATCAGAGTTCCAGTTGCTCCAGCACTTGGTATCATCACTCTTTTTAATTTCAGCCATTCTAACATGTATGTGGTGGTTTCTCACCTTTTCACATGCTGACTTCTTTCTCTGAGGTCTTGAAATAATTATTTGAGTTTAAGAATTCATTAGCTTTTCTAGGCTATTATAAATAAATAAGTAGATAAATGGTAGGTAGGTAGGTAGGTAGGTAGGCAGAGCTAATCTGAGTGACTCTCATGCACCAGGCATGATTCTAGATACTGATAACAGAGCACTGAGTAAGACAAAACTCTTACAGAGTTTCCATTCAGGTGAGACAGACAATAAACAGTGTAATGTAATGTAAGGTATGTGAAGGTGCTAGGAAGGAAAATAAAGCAATGTATAGTGACAGTGAAGGGACAGGGTAAGGGTGGAACAACATTCTGGGATGACTTCAGATTGTCATACTACTGCCTTTATTACATTACCAAGTCCTTCAGGGCCCTTTACAACACTTCCTCTCTGCAATATTTGGCACCACTGATATGCTCAAAGCATATTTGTTAATTAATTATTCTTACTTCTATGTCCCCAAAGATAGAGATCCTCCCTTCTGTCTTTCTTGCTCATAGATTAATTCCCCAGACATAGTTCAGGGCGAGAAACACAGTAGGTATTGTTTAATAAATATTAATTAGACAAGTGAATGGAGGATGGGGGAATTAATTCTACATAGGAAGATTGTGATGTGCAAGGAGAGCTCAGTAACTGCCAGCACCAAGGCAAGCATCCAAATTTATAGCCACAGCCAGCTGAGGCCTCTTCTGCCAGCTTCCTGCTCTTGGCAGACACCTGAGCCACAGCTCACCCAGACTTTTGTCTCCATCCTGTTTGGCACCAATGTGATGCAGATGCTCTCCCAGGTATCCTTGTCCCCACCATGGAATTACCTGGTTCCAGGTAAATCAATGCCTCCAAATCCTTCTTGTTGTGGCCTTAGTATGCCATTTACCACATTCTGCACAATTAGGGATGTGAGACCCTTCCTCCTTCCGTAGACTGAGAGCTTCTTGAGAGTAGGAGGAAGCCAGTCTTATTAACTTTGTGGCCCTCTCGGCCCCATTTCAGGATTAGGTAGGTATGCAGCAACTCAGTAAATATTTATTGTATTTAATTAAATTCTAAATTCCTCTCAATAATTTAAGATGTCAGTGAAACACCCTTCACCACTCCAAAAGGCAGAATGAGAGGAAACAGTCTGTGTTCCTGAAAGAATGAGTGTCTAAGGTTAGACTTAAGGAAACTTTTTTTTCCAGTCATCTAAGTTGTTAAGATAAACTCACACACAATTTTATACTTGACACTTTTTGAAAACAGGAGAAATTTTCAGTCTGAAATGCTTTTGAAACGGTTCAAAGAAGAGACAAGGACATGGTTGGGATGACCTTTAAAAGTTGTTTGAAACTTGTTCAAATGTGCCATTTAGTCTTATCTGTAGGCAGCATCCTCCGTAAGATCAAGTTCAATTCAATGGAGCTATCTGGGCCACTTGAGTCCACCAAGGCTCCCTCTGAGAACTACAGACCTTGTCTCAAAGTTTATAGCTGCTACAGAGCTCAGGAATGGTGACCCTTGCTGGGCATGGAGAAGACAGCCAGACAACAGGCAGGTCGGCCAACCATTCCCTTGAGGATCCCAAGTAAAACCTCCATCCAAGGCATGTGGCCTCCACCACAACCTGCATTATGCAGTGTGGGAAAGGTTTATGGTGGCCTTGCCCTATAGCTATAAAGTTTATTCCTGCACATTAACTGATTCATTGGCCCTTGCCCCTGCTGCCTCTTTCATTTTTTTTGGTAGACCTGTCAGGCTCCCCTTTCAAACACAAGCCCAACAGACCTGGGGGGTCAGGGCAGCCCTATCAACACCTTAATAAAGGCAGCCATGTGGCATTCACTGCACCCTGGCAGGTCTTACATTACTCATTTATCTGCTGTGCTATGAGAATCTAAATAATGTCAGCACCCTGCTTCTGCACTGACTCTGAGGCTGCTATGAATGAATGATACATAGGACGATTGCAGATATAAGGAAGCACCTTCACATCAGGTGGCAAGTTGGGGGGATGGGGAGTTATATTTGTGTTCACAGTTTTACTTCTGGGAGAACCTGTGCTTCTTCCCATGTTATTACCCCTGGATTCATGGAGAAATATCTTGATGCAATAGGGGAATAAGATAGAGAAAAGCTATGGTGGCAATATTGTCCATAAATTGGGGATAATAATATTATTTTCATTATTTTAGTTTTTTTAGGACTAAAAGAGACAAGGCACACACTGAGCTCAACACAGAGACTGACACCTAGAAACCAAACAATAAATGTCACATTGGATTATTATCTGCTATGGCTCACCCACTTTCTGAGAAGTGAGCCTGGCATCTGTGGAGGAAGAGGGTGATGAAAAGGTAGAAGTCAAAGTAAGACAAGTGGGAACACAATTCTTGCGGAGAGGCAGTGCAGAGTAAGCAGGCAAAGTGCCAACACCGAGTGCTGCACAAGCTGGTGTGACGGGAATGAAAGGTGTGCCAACAGTCTTCCATCCACAGAGGGGACACACGGTGCACGTTCCTTCTTTTCTCTTTCTTCCTTCTCTTCACCCCACTGACTTGTTTCTCAGCAGGAAATTCTTTCTGTCCAAAAGTACCTTAAGTTCACTCACAGCTAGGCCCAAGTCCCACCATTAGAGATCATTTTTTATTTGTGACCATCCTGGTTTCCAATTCCAGTTGTTTGTTAAGCCTGTGGACCCAGGTGTGTGACTTAACAGTATGGAGGATTAAATTCCTCTTCTAAGGAAATGAAGATGTTAACATCCATACCAGAGGACTGTTAGCATCATTGCATGATGTGCTACATGAGGTAGCACACAAAGAGTACCTAGCATTCAGTGCCACTCAACAAATGATAGCATGGGCAGGTGCCCATAAACACAGCTCAGTTGCAGGAAAGAACCCTAAAACAATTATATTGGCTAAAATGCATCTAATTTTTACTAACAAAAATTAAATTGCTTTATCTTAAATACTGATAAGTGAACTCTGAAAGAAAGATGTGCCAAGAGGAAGAATACTAGGGAGGGCACTTAGCCCCTCTGTCATCATTCCTGAAAATCTTTTTCATTACCTCTTTTGATAAAATGAAGAACACTCCTACCCATTGACTACAATACTACAGCTTCTCTCTGGCTTGCTTGTGGCTTCTTACTGAACTCTTTGGGGGATTATTACACCCCATTTTGCACACATGGTACCCACTTCAGCTTAAGTCCTTCCCTCATCAATACAGACCTCACACAGGAGGAGCTTATGGCAGGTGTTTACTTCTCCTGAGATGTGTTAACCACAGGCCTCGCTGGACTGGTACTTAGTATAATTTGGTAGATTGAAAAATCTGAAGATCACAGGTTATAAGTAAGTAGTTTCAAGCTCTAATAAGGAAATAACACAGAAAGACAGTGAACTTCAGGCTTTTGTCAAACTGCAATGGATTTTTCTTTTTGCTTTGTTTTGTTTTCAAGTTATGAAAGCAGGTTGTATTTATTGTTCTAAGACATACAATGTAGTTCAATACGGGAGTAGCTGGAGGGTCCAGCCCTGGTGTGGAATGCATGTGCCAACCACCAGCACCCACAGACCCTGTCTTACCCTGAAGAACCATTATAATTGGAAAAACTATCTTTATCATGTTTCTGCTGAATGCAAGGCTTTAATTACTTTATCTCTTAGAAGTAAGATCTGTATGACATTCTGGGCCTCACTGACACAGACCAAGAAGGCTTCTTAAAACCTCTGCAGAAGGCAAACTGTTCCATCTGAGGAACAGTGATTAAACCCAGTTTTCTTATTTTCACCAGCACCCACAGAACCCCAAGTGTGGTTCAGCTCTTCTGCTTGACTCCAGTCTTTTCACGTACACCATAGAATGGTCCATTTTCCCTGCTTGAATAGTCTGTTTTTGTTTCTGTTCATGTCTCTGCACAGTTGGCTAGCTACCCACTAACCTGGGCTAATAACCCTTAACGCTACACTTCACCTGCTCCCTCTTGGCTAGCCTGACATGTTAAAGTCTGAACTTGGCTTTCTTTCCTGGGTTCATGGTACACATGTGCCCTTTCTTCTTTACTAACTGCTCCCCTGATTCTGACCTTAACGGCTCTCCAGGTCCATCCTCTTGGCTTGGTCCTGGGTCCTAGACCCTCCTGAACAGCCCAGAAATTCCTGTGTTGGATCCCCCTACAATCCTATCTAAGCATCTCACAGAATTTGTCATCATCTCATGCCCTTACATTACCCATAAGAAGTGATTACAAGAAGGGTGAACAGTATAGCAAGAGTATTACCTCCACTTTGCAGACAGTTTGACTAACTTCCAAAATGATGAAGCACCTAGGTCAATTAAATCGAGACCAGCTTCAAGATAGAGTCCTCTGACACTCATTTCTGCTCTCTTATCTGCCAACGTTCTCAAGATTTAGGAGGATGGTCTTGTTATAACATAAGAGGTGAGATGCAAAGCAGAGATAATAAACTGCCAATTTTATGCCCATCACAGGCCCTATGACATGACCTGTTAGGGAAAGAAACAATTCTGTTTCCATGTAGCCAAGGTCCTCATGTGGAGAGTTACTGTATTAATTTCCTAGGACTGAGGTAGCAAAGGAGCACAAACTGGGTGGCTTAACACAACAGAAATTTGTCTCACAGTTCTAGACGCTAAAAGTCTGAAGTCAGGGTGTCAGTATGACCATGCACCCTCAGAAACCTGTAAAGGAAACCTTCCTTTGCTCTTCCTGATTTCTGGTGTTGCCTCAATGTTTGGCCCTCCTTGGTTTGTAGAGGCAACACTGTAATCCTCCTATTTACAAGGTGTTCTCTCTGTGTCCCTGTCTTCACCTGGCTGTTTTCTTATAAGGACATCAGTCAATTTGAATTAGGATCCTATATGACCTACTCCTATATGACCTAATCATGGCTAATTACATCTGCAGTGGCCTTATTTCCAAATAAGTTCAGATCTTGTGTTATTTGGCCTCAGGACTTCAACATCTCTTTTTTGGAGGATAGACCTCAGCCCATAAAAATCATTCATGTGAAAGTAGTTGTATTCACTTTCATGAGAAAGCAAGTGACCCAAAAGACACTGGGACCACAGACATGGAAGAAAAAATTCTTTTTAAATGTGTTTATGAGGTTCAAATCAAGAAGCAGATGTTCTGTGTTTGGGGCCTTCTCAAAAGACAGGAAAGGCCCATTGGTATCAACTTCCTTCTAAGGTCCTGGTAGGAAGACTCTGATGATAGCTGGGTCTCCCCAGCATGTACCATATGGCGAGATGTGAAGGCATTTCCTTTATTCTCTCACTTCTGGGCAAAACCATGCATTTAAACTTTCCTTGATACCTAACTCACTCCTGTACTCAAAATTTCCAAGATCCAGAGGCCAAGATGTAGGTTCACTTCTTGGACCTCTCACTATTTCAAAATATAATTTAGAGCACAACACAGACTCTATAGAACCTAGAAGTTGAAAAGGAAATTGAGGTAATATCATTTTTCTTCCTCAGTGCAGGAAATGTTTTTATTGCTTGCTTGACAGTGGTCTTCCAGCTATTGTTTTATCATTTAAAGTATACAGGAATTACTTCATCACAGAGCATCCCATTTCTTTGTAGATCAGTTTAATTATTAGAAAATTCTTCCTTATGCTGAGTCAAACTCTAACCCTTGATTTCAGTCATCCTTTGGTTAACCTTAGTTCTAGATTTCAGTGCATGTTTTTCAGACAGTGACCCATTCAGCTGCAGAATTTCCAGAGAGCCCCTCACATCTGTCTGTGACTGGGAGGAGAGAGCTCGCTCTCTCTGCCAGAACGTTCCTGTTTCCAGTTGAGCATCTCTCTCTCTCTCTCTCTCTCTCTCTCTCTCTCTCTCTCATTTTTCTTGCTTAATTTCTTTACATTTCAGTGTCAGATTTTTGTTTTCTAGGGGTTTAAGTCAAAACCAAAAACAATAACGTATAAGAACTATTCTACTTACTTAAATGGTTCTCCAAGTGTTTGAAAGTAGCCATTATTCTCTTCTTTAGAATAAATGTCCCTGATTCTTTCAATGGGGACTGTAGTTTGATTTCCTAATCCTTCAGATTCTCCAATCTGTACAAAGAACTAATCTGGACCATCTATTCTCAGTGCAATAAACATGGTGACACTTTAACTGCAAGGTGGTGTAGAAATTACATAATTGATGTTCTCATTTGCTTGTGGTGCTGAAATGGAGGCCATGACCTGGTTGGGTCACTTCTTGTCTAAAGTGTCTATGATATTGAAACTCAATTGTCTAAGAAGTGATTATAGGGAAGTAATTCCTGGTTGTGAAGGTTTTCCTCATCTCATATTTCCCATCACAAGGTTGCTAGGAGTGATTTTTTTCCCCGTGGATCCCAAATAAGCATCTCTTATCAGCATATTCCACACACATCTAGCTCATTCTTAAATCCGTAAGTGTAACCATCTTTACCCCTTAACCAACCCTGACTGTATCTAGCAGGTGGCAGGTATTGAATGCAAGGATTCTGTAATCATCGGCCCTAGCACAATGATTGTCTTTACAGTAGTAGGAACTCTCAAATGTGTGTTGAATGAGTGAATGATACATTCTTCCAAATTGTTTCATTTGTGTTATTCTTGGTTTATGTTCTTCCTCCTCACCCTTCCTCCCATCTTGCAATAGCAGAGGCTTTAGGGAATGCTGAGCACTGGAGAGTAACAGAATAAATCTTGTTGATTGATGACTAGAGGTGAGTGGATCAAGCAGTGCCGTGTCAGTCCAGGATCCATGTGCATAGGCTTGTACTTATTTTTTAAAACACAGGTTTTGACTCACCGTAGTACTCTGATCCAGTTTCCTTCAGCTCAGTTCCTCAGTCCATGCTCGGGTCATGGAAATGCATCACGTCGATGTGACAGCATACACATTTTTTATGAGCTCTGGTGACTTGGGTTGCACCTTGAAATTGCAGAAATGAAGGTTTGTCTAATGATTTTTAATTAATTTTAATTACTTACATTTTGAATGGTGGTTTAGCATTCTGAATCCCAGCCCTTCAGATCACTCTGGGATGCCCGCCAATTTCCTCATTATACACTCATTCCCCTAACACTATTTGATGATGAAAGGCTCTAAAGTGAACCCCAAAATATTCCATGTGTAATGGGGAGCCCCTGGGAAACACAGTGGATTATAGCGTAGGGTATGGATAATATAGCTCATTGTACCTGAATTTATGAAAAGACTTTTTCAGCTAGAGAGCATGCTACCTTTGACAATGAGGCAGAATTCAACCTCTTTTCGACCTTGCCCTCATACAATGTCCTAACCCTAATTCAATCCTAATTGATGCCTGTAATGATGGGATGATAGAAACAATAGTCCCAAAAGGATTGGATGGCATTTTTCTAAATGGTTGAAATGTCACTTAATTTTTTTAAAATGTATTGGAGCTAAACCAGAGGGGAGAGAGAAGGGCTGGAATTAACTATTAAGAATTTAGACAAGATATAAGACAGCACTTTTTGGCTTTATTTGGTAAGACACACAGTGGCATGGCTTTCCAAGCAAGACAGAATTCTCTTGGGGCAGAGGTCCCAGCATTTCTGAAAGCAATGACACAAAAAGCATGGACTTTGACATAATACCACTCAGATCCCAAACACTGGGACTTTTCAGGTGTAGGGCGAGAGAAAATCACTGGGCTCCCAGAAATTCAGCCTTCACTTCTATAACCATTCCTGTTTCACTGGTCAGAGTGAATATTTTACATAGCATTTGACACATATTGGATGCTCAAAAATATTAATCTCTTCTGTCTTAGTCTGTCCAGGCTGCTATAACCAAAATGCTATAGACTGTGGCTTATAACAGAACCTTATATTTTACAGTTCTGGAGACTGTAAGCCTGAGATCAGGGCACTAGCAGATTCAGTGTCTGGTGAAAGCCTGCCTCCTAGTTCGTAGATGGCTGTCTTCTTGCTGCGTTCTCACATGATAAAAAGCATAGAAGAGCTCTCCGAAGACTCTCTTATAAGGGCATTAATCTCATTCACGAGGGTTCCACCTTCATAACCTAATAACCTCCCAAAAGCTTAATTCCCAAATACCACTGTGCTGAGGATTAGGTTTCAATATACGAACTGGAGGAGAAGAGGGACACCCAAACATTCAGTCTCCAGCACTTTCATTCTTTTATTTTATTTTTAAAGATATAGAGAGCTCTTATTTGTGTGCTATCACGTAGGGGCAGCTCTACTTGGAGTCAGGATGAGATAAAATGATTCTTGAAATCATCCTGAGTACTGAAATATTATAAGGCTGTGATAAATTAACAGGCACGATTTCTGTCTCCACCTACTCTGTCTCCATCATTTCTGTCTCCACTACAGAGAAAAGCAGTATAGGAAAAAGTTGTATCTGCTGGAAATATCATAATAAGTTTGATCCCAGAGATGATAACCTGAAGACCTGGTTTCCTGAGGCTCCTGAGAATGAATAAACTGTGTTCAGAATACTGGTTCTGGTGACTAGCCAGAAGCAGCTTCCCAGTCTTGGATTCATCAGGCTCATGCAAGACTCATTAGATAGAGAACTATGTGCAAATTCCATCTGTGGCTGAGACACTCAGCTTAATATCAGAGCTGACATGGGAGACGGGACAGATTACAGTATTTCGTGGAAGACATGGATCACAGAGAAGTGGTGTATGTCTGAGAGATAGTCACTCATATTTATTCAAAAGATTTAGTAACTGCTTTTTTTAGGCAGCAGCTGAATTTACTCTAAATCCAGATGTTTATCCAAGATATTTACTGGTCATCACACAAGCTATTTCCATGTCTCTTGCTTTTCTCTGTCCACTTCTTTTTAACTGGTCCCCTTTGCCATTTCCCCCCCGCCCCCCCGCCTTGGTTAACAACTGGGATTTGCAATTTGAATTCTCTGTCAGGAGTTTTGAAGTGGAAATTAGTTTAGGTGACTTGAAATTAAGTATCAAGGGGAAGAAATTTTAAGAATTATATGAGTTCACCAAAGTCAAGGATGTTTGATCTTAGCGGGCCTCTTTTCCTGGACCAACTCCTTTTTAATAGATTAAAGTAGATATCACAAATGCTGCCTTGCAGGAGTGAAGGTGAAATTGGCAGAGGTGAGTCAAGTGGGAAGTTGCCTATCTCTTTTCTGTCCACAGCCTGTGCATAATTCATAACACAGAGATTATATACAATCTCTTATTCATGAACTTTTAAACAGACTGGTTATTACTGATGGCCTATTGAAAGAAGACTCCCTCTATATTTTCCCCTTTCTCCCAGAATCAAGGACACAGTGAGAGGCACTGACATTCTCACATCCTTAAAGACAAAAAGCCATCAGTTCCTTCAAAGTCCTTAATTTTGAACCCTTGCTAAGCTGTTGCATATCCACTTTTGAAAAGACCTTTTGTACAAAAATAGACTCGACTGCCAGCAGACATTAATGCAAGTGTCACTCGTTGGGGTATGGAGGGCTGAGGGAGGAAGGTGTGAAGAGAAGATGAGGAACATACACTGGGTAGAAGGGAAGGATAAATTGCAGGAGTGAAAATTTTTTTCTCCCTCGTAACAGTTGAAATTAAACAAAAAATGAGCAGGGCTGGGAGGGGGGTTTCCTCCACTCAGTTTGAATTCTCTTCCTTCCTTTAGTCCCATGTGTCCTATGTCCTCATCCACCTCAGAAGATGGGCCTAAGTGTCTAGAAGTGTTGAGATGAATCACAATTGGTATTTGAAGTAAGGGCTTAGAGTATTACCGAGTGCTCTTGTGTTTCCCACGCAGCCAGAGTGAGTGAAGAGAAAAGTGCTGATGGGAGGGGTAGTCGGAAGAGCAGTGAGGGCAAGCAAGATAGCATGGCAGAAATTTCTAGAGTGGGGTTCACTGTCATCAGTGGCCTCACACAGGCATGGCCAGAGGCCGCTGAGGCTGACCTCTCTTCTTTTCTCAGTATCTTAGAAAGTCAGCACAGTGCTTGAGTAGCCTGGATCAAATTCCCTCCCAAGTTGTTTTGCTCCCAGGTCCCGTCCAGACACATTTTTGTGCCCAATGCTTTGGCATAAGAGTTAAAAAGATGCCGTTTCTGTCTACAGTTTAGCAAATTTTTACGGGTGTTTCATCTCCGACAGCCACTTTATGCTTCTCTTACTAGACTGGGAGGCAGCTGAAGCCAGTTCTCAACACCTTTGAAAAGAGAATTGAGTTTCTCTGAAATCCAGAGCAAGTTGTTTACAGCTTTGGCTCTTTCTAGCAGTGAGCTTGCGGCTTGCCGGCAACTCTCTGCCGACTGACACTGCCTCTCTCTAGCACCAGGGACGTGCCTTTGTTTCTTCATCTACTGAGTATATTCTTTATTCTTTCTTTCTGCCACTTAAATATTTTTTTTTTAAAGAAATAGGTAGCAAAAGGCATTTTAAATGAGTGAGGCCCTGAGGTGCCAGACTTGTGGCTTCTGTACCTTCGAGAGTAATGATGGGAGTAAAGATATTCTATATGTTCCATTCAGGTATTTACCCAGGTACCTCACCAGGGGTGGTGAAAGCAATAGAAACCAAGCTCACAGGGGAAGACAATGCTGAGCTGCGTTCACAGAATCCCCGTTACATCACTTTCTTCCCTTCCCATCCAGCTCCCAAGGGACAGAAGGAGCTGGTATGAAAAAGCCTTTCATGGAATGAAAAGCCAAGAAAACTACACAATTGCAAGTGTCTTGGAGACAACAGGAAATGGAGTGTGACCCTCCGCTAATTAAGTGATCAAGGCAGCTACCTTTGGAAACAGAGTTTGCATTCCAGCCCTCCTGATTTCAACATCACTGCTGTCAGTCCCACGGCAGGGCTGTAACTGAGCTTCGCCTCCAAGCGAAGTGAAAAGTAATCACCACGGTTCACCTGCTTCTAAACCTGACTGAAGTTCTTTTTCTGTTGTTCTTGTTTTTTGAGTTTCTTCTCTTCCACAGGCATGAAGCGTGACGTGTGGAAACAGCACTGAGTTTGGGATCACTACTTTTGGATACTAGTCCTGGCTCAACTTATTTCTAGCCATAGCTTGTTTTTCCCTCTGTAAAATGGGTTAACTGTAATCCTTACATTACAGGGCTACTGAAAGGATCCTGGGACATCGATGTGTGTTTTATCGATTACAATAGGTCCTATAATTCCGTTGTGATTATTCCTTACTGGGCTGGCAGCTTTCAGAGAAAGGCAGATTAAAATGATGAGAAAGGAGGAGAGGCCCAAAGAGAAGGGAGTGCACTGATAATAATGTAACAAAGTGTTCTTCTCTTATGTTTAATGTCATCCAGCTACAGGTTACACATAACATCTTACAGAAGTCCATGAACGCCCCAAGCACCTCCTACTGTGCAGAATCATGATTAAATTATTCTTCCCTTATGATTTATTTTTCCTCTAGCAGCTGTGTAGGTTAATGTTAGAGGAAAAGAATGAAAACAGAAAGAGTGATGAGACAAGAAAAAGCATGGGGTAGACAAAAATGGAGACTCTGCTGAAGCCACAGGCAACTCTCCTCCCCACTGATGATGTGTTTGTCCTTGTCTGAGAGGTGGCTTGTCTCTCAGAGACCCTTTAATCTCTCCTACAACCTCTGGCTTCACTGGCTTTGGCTTGGCAAATGGACAAGTTGTGTCTTTAGATTTGTCTGAATAATCTGAATCCAGTGTCTCAGACCTCTTTGCTCATAATGGTTGTATCTGCTTTGCCCCAGAACCTAAATTCAGCTTCCCCTCTCAACATCTCTACCCCTAGACTAACAAATCAATCTTTCCTTCTGATTGGGCTAAACTTGATTTGGCCATGTTGACACCATTAATCTTGTCAGAGCTGCTCAGTAGAAAGTTTTGCTTTCCTTCCTTGACAGACTCTGAGAGTATTTACTTATTTCTCTCTAATGGTACAAACTTTCTCAGGGTCTCAGAGGTCTCCTATTATTTACAAAATAATCTAAGAAACTCTAATCGAGAGTTTATAATGTGAAAGCATATAGTCAGGATTTCTAACAGTCTCCAAATATCCACACCCAGTTTCTTCACATGCAAAAGGTGGGGTTGTACGGCTGTAGCAGCCCTCCCATTCTGCTGCAGTCTAGCATTCTCAGATTAGCAGGGGTGGCTCAGTACCATAGTTGTTCTTATGAAGAAAGGATGGGTGGTAAGAAAAAAAAGCTGATACCCTTTCTGGATTGGACTAGAATTTGCGGGGGAAGGAAAGATGTATTATTTATAGATAGGATCCTTTGGTGGGAGCTGAACCCTGCCTGATTCAGGCTAAAGTCATGAACTAACCGTTGGGCTTACTTCTTAAAACGTGGAACAGGAGTCACCATTCCATGGCCTTCATCATTGGCTTTGGAGCCATAGTTTTTTCATATCTGATGGTTATAACTTGGTTTCAGCCTTGCTCCCAAAACCAGAGCACAAACTCATCCTCTTACTCTAGTGATATATTTCTATATTGTTCAGTAGAGCCTCAATCTCTTTTGGTAATTAAATTGGTTTGAATAGTGTCTCTCCCCACACTCCACCCCCACTTCTGCCATCCCTTACTCCTAAATTCAAGTCTCCATGGAACTTTGGACTTTATTTGGGAATAAGGTCTTTACAGATAAATCAAATTAAATTAAATTAAATTAAGGCACATGGAATTAGGGTGGACCTTAATCTAATGACTTATGCCTTTATAAGAAGAGAAAACAGAGACACAGCCATGTGCAGGAAGAACAATATGTGCTGATGAAGGCAGAGATTACATAGCTGCAAGCCAAGGAATACCAAGGATTGCCAGCAACCACCAGAAGCCAGGAGAGACATGGAACAGATTCTCCCTTAGAGTCTCCAGAAGGAACCAACCTTACTGATACCTAAATTCCAGGCTTCTAGCTTCCAGAAGGTTAACGAATAAATTTCCATTGTTTTAAGCCACCCACTTTGTGGTATATTGTTATGGCATCCCAAGAAAACTAATATAGTAGCTTAATCAACAATTGCCCTTTCTCTTATCTATTCCCCCTCTACACTCTGAGGTCACCCAGGACAGGTGTGCTAATTCTCAAAACCACCCTGGGACTGGGACCTACCTACTCGCTCCAGCAATGTGATCAAGGTCCTTTGATCTCACTCCTCACTATCTGTTTTCCATGTTGACAAGAAATTGCCTGCCTGGATCTCAAACTAATGCCTTCCCAGAACACTCCAACGCCCTAGAATAGGCCATCAAAGCCTTCTTGCTCCCTTCACTGGCACCACCTGACAGTCTGCATTCCCACTTGCTGCCTGATATACCCATATCACTGAACAGCCACCCACCTGGCCGCACAATGCCTACCCACCCCACCCCCTGTGTTAGGGAGGGTCTGTTCTAGGTCTGATTCCAGTATTTTACCCCATTTTAGTTAGATAAACTGTGTTCTGTTTGTGTTACCAGGTAAAGCAGGAAAGTCAGTGTTTAACTTCTCTGCAGCCTTCCTCCTCCCTTTCGTTCTATTTATGATGCAGCGAGCAGAGCCCCTCTGTCTGCTGGGCACTTGGCACCGTCCCATAAATGTGCTGGCAGAAGATCCTGTCTTTCTACGGGGACCTCCTTTTGTTCTTTCATCCTTTTGACGTCCTTCTTTCTTTCTTTTTCTTTCTTCTAAAATGAAAACAAAGGAATTTTAAATGAGCCAATTCATTGCTTACAAAAATGGTCTTATCCATATCTTGGTGAGTAATTAGTAGAATCAAAACCCTGCCTGGGTACATTTTTTTTTTTTTTGGCCTCTCTTCTCACCTCATAATCTATACATACTGAAAGTTATAATCTCCAGAATCAGAGTAGGAAGGCTCTTCAGCTGTTTTTCAATGCACAAAAAAAATGAGAGGGAAAGACACACACACATGTACTATTCAATCACAGTTAGGAAGACTATGCGACATGAATAGCTACGAGAAGCCAGGCTGGGCTGGTGTCATATGTACCTGCAAAGGTCAGATGCAGGACACAGATACACTACCTGTGACACTGTTTTAGTGAGGGAGGAAAATGCCTAACTTTGGGGATGCCTGTGGAGAATGTGGCTTAGTATTTATAGGGAGTGTTCATCTTGTATTTAGTGGTATGTGAAATCATTAAATTTTAGAGCTAGAGGACCTCTTACCTAAAAGATGAAAAAATGGAGCCCACAGAGGTTATCCACTCCATGAGCCACAAGCAGTGAAGTGTGGCCCCTTACAATTAGAAACACACTTTTTATGCTGAATCTGAACCCACGAATCCCTGAAATAAAAGGAAGGTTTGTGAGGTTGCTTCTTGGTCAACACCAATAGCTGGATCTTGGCATTTCTGGTTATTTAGGTTACTCACTCACTGGATTCCAGGTTACTTAACAACATCTTACATTCGCAAAGTTCACCCATGCCTAGTGCACCATGAGATGGTTGCCTGGTTTCCTCTTGCCCTGCTTGGTCTTTATATTCTCAGATAATGAATTTACAGTGTATATATTAAAGGGAGATTTTACGGATAATTGAGGATTGCCAGAAACCATGCAAAGGTCTTTGAATGATTTTGCAGATAGAGTCAGAGCACCTCTCACATACCTTTGGGCCATTTTGTTGTTTACCACTTTTGTGCAATGGATTTCAGGTGTGCTTACTCTCACAACCGCCATCCACTGATTCTCGGTCAAAGGGCAGTTCTTGGGCTCTAGAACTTTCTTTTCCTGTATATGCAGAGAACCAGAAGTGCTGGAGAATAAACATCTCTCAAGGGCAGCCCTTAATGACTGATGGGTTTGAGGATATAAATGATGCAGCTACCCCAGTTTGGGAGACTCTACGTTTACAACTTATTCTATCTGCAGTGCTCCCTTGTGGGACTGAGCTGTAGTTTCTTTCATAGAACTCTGTTTCTTGTTTGGCTCTCTTCCCTTCTTTGGCCCACCTTCTCTGTATCCTTGTCTGTTTAGCTTGGGATAACCTTCACTATAATAAATCGCTTTCACACACATCATCATCTTGGGATCTGCTTCCAGGGATCAGAACCTAAAGCACATGAGGTAAGTTTTTACAGACAAGAAACAAGAGTCTCAGAATGTTGGAGCCATATTCTCCGTTCAGTGACCCTGGGAGTCAAGTTCAGGTGCTCAGCCCTATGCTGTACAGGGTGTAGCCCTCTAGTGCTTCTGCTTCCCTGTCTCAGGTTCTGGATGTGGAGAGTCTTGTTAACCCACCCTTATGCCTGAATATTTTGGCCAAAAATCCCCTGTCAGTTTTCTTGCAGATAATCTCATCTCCACTACGAACTCACTATATTTTTACCAATTCTTTCTAGTTTCTTTCCTGAGTCTTCTCTCTCTTTCTGAAATCCTATGCATCATGACTTCCTGTGAGCAGTGATGAATGATTTAGACTCCAAATGGAAAATCTTGAACCCACATCCACGTGACCCTAGAGTTACATCCTTTGCCCTTGTCATTCAGTGTGTGGCCCACGGACCAATGGCATGAACATCACCTGGGAGCTTGTTAGAGCTGCAGAATCTCTGCCCCCACTCCAAACCTGTGAAACAGAATGTGCATTTTAACAAGATCCCTTGGGCAATCTGTACGCTTTAGACATAGAGCCCACACTCCCATGAACTCAGTGATCTGGAGTCTAGAGCAGTTCTTCTATCACTGTCCTCCCTGACATGAGTTCCCAGCACTCCATTTGGCCAGAATCATTTGTGTTTGTGTCCATTCATTGGATTTGTTAATCTCTCTTAAAATTAAAGAATTCTGTCTCTCTTCTCACAGTGATCACCCTCTGAATTAATTTAAAGTGATTTTTTTCCTGGAGAAAAATGAACTCTCACTACCTTGGGTGGGGAAATAATGGTCATTGGCCTAAAAGACAGATAAGCTACCTATACTCTTAATACATAGATTACAGCCTGCTGGACAGACTAACATAGAAGGTTCAAGATTAGTCCTGACTTCCTGCTTTAATGAAATGAGCCTGGTGGCTTTACTAGAGGGATGTTTTCTGAAAAAGGAGTCACAATCATGAGTACTTCAATGTCATTTCATCTGTGAAAAGTGGCTCCTTAGGGTTCTGCTGCATTGAGGGTAGACAGAGATTGCTGCCTTCCGCTGCTCTCTATGAGAACTTTGAAGAGGCACCTGGTTGGAAATTCAAACCTTCTCTGTAGGAAAGGGAGAGAGACTGGTGGGAAACAGATGGAAGTAGCGAGGAGGTTGCTCCATAGGTTTATTTTGTAATCTTTATAAACAGTTTTATTAAAAAGAAAGAAGGAGCTCATACCCTATGCAACAGCATGGATGGAACTTGAGAGCATCATGCTAAGCGAAGTAAGCCAGGCAGTGAAAGACAAATACCATATGATCTCACCTTTAACAGGAACCTAATCAACAAAACAAAGAAACAAGCATAATATAACCAAAGACATAGAAATTGGGAACAGGCTGAAAGTCACCAGAGGGGAGAGGGGAGGGAATTTCAGGGGAAAAGGGGAAGGATTTACAGAAACAAGTAAAAAGGACACATGGATAAAAACTATGGGGGGGTGGAAATGGGAGGGAAGGGCTGGGGTGGTGGGTTGGGGTGAGAATAAAAGACAGAAAACTGTATAAGATCAACAATTAAAATAAAAATTAAAAAAAAAAAAAAGACTTCTAGCCATAATAGGGCTGTTAGTAATGTTAGCTGAGCAAGAAAATAATTGGTAGATTGCTAGTTAAGCTATTGCAGCTACAAAAAGATCCGAAGGTGTAGAGATACTGCAGGTATTTCTAATGGAAAAAATATCAATAAGCATGGCTACTTTCCATAGTCAGTCCCTTCAATTTAGCGTGGCTGTGGCTGTCTGGGTTTGCTTCTTACTCGTTCAGTGTTTCCTCACTCCACAGATATTCTTAACTCTTTCATTTATGGCTACAAGCTTCTGAAATGGAGAGACTTCCATTGTATATCAAAGAGAAAATTTTTAAAAAACTAGAAAAAATTACTGAGCAGGTAAGTTGACTAACTTCCACTGTACATAGTATACCCTTTGAAACTACTGTTTACAGCAAGACACAGCAGATCCTATAAAGGGCCAGAAAGTAAATATCATAGATTTCATGGGCAATATGATGTCTGTTGCAATTACTCATGTCTCTCTCATTGAAGGCAGAAAGTAGCCATAGACGATATAAAAATGAATGGAAGTAACTGTGTTCCAGTAAAGCTTTATTTACAAAAATAGACGGGAGGTGAATTTGACCCAAGCCCTAGTCTATGAGGCACCATGACCCCCTCCGTCACCGTGCCATCCTGGTCCAGCTTGCGTCATTCCTGGAGAACGTGGCAGTAATTTCCTACTTAGTATTTTTCTTCTTCCATTCTCGCCATTTTCCCCACAACAAAGTGAACTTTAAAACATAAGTTAAAATAAGTTACTTTAGAAGGTTTCCATTTTACAAAGCACGTGGATTCTGCTGTCACCTCATCACCACCCCCATTCCCCATCTTTGTTCCTTGTGGCTACACAATTTGTGTCTTTGTCACATTGCCTTTCTGTCAGTCCCTCAAGCACACCAATTTTTTTCTGCCTCAGGGCTCTGATATGTGCCATTCTACCTGAAATAATGTCCACTTTCTGCTGCCTGGATAGCTCTGTTTTTTTTTTCCCAGGTTCTAGATTTGGCCTTATGTCCCCAGACTAACTCCCAGCCTAAGGAGGGTTTCCTTTTTATTCTTTCTTTCTCATGCAGCCTTTCTTTGGGAAGATATTTGATGCAATTCGTATTTATAAGTACAATTGAGTTTATTTGTTTATCATCCAACTCCATGTGCAAGATTGAACTGGGTGACAACAGAGACCGTGCAATTAGCCACCGTGGGCCCCCCGTGTACCCAGTGCCTAGAACAGGGTCTGCACAGAGTAGGCACAAACTCTAGATTTCTGAGAAATCAATAGCTGAGTGAATATGTAAATTAAATAATAATTTGTGGCAGTAAAGAGGCTCTCTAGGTGGACACAGAGCAGTGTACGATGACATCAGAACAATCATGTTTTGGGGAAACAAATGAGCCAACAAGAAGAGCCAAGTGCAGACTGAGATAAGATCTGAGTGAAAACAAAGGAATTAGCAAGGAGCAGGCACAGTTGAGGGAATGGAGGACCCCAGAAGGCATAATCCAGATTTCTTTGTTTATGTCAGCACAAAATAGATTTATATTGGGACTGCTTCGTAAGTCCCAATATAAATTCCGCAAATGAAAAGGCGATTGACTGAAGAGTAGAAAGTCATAGAAAATTTTGAGGGTTCCAGTACAGTATTAAGATTCAAAGACTCAAATTAAGTTAGGAGATATTCTATTTGGTTAAGGACTAAAGAGATTGGATGACCCTGCTTTTCTTTCAGGTTCTAGATTTGGCATTATGTCCCCAGAGGGGAAAGAATATAACTTATTTATAATTATCAATGGTAATAGAGATAGAAAGTTTTGGTTGGTGGGAGTGTGGTAGGAAATAGCATGAAATTAGAAAGAACTAGTTTTATCCCCATATTCCTTTTTCCTCTTCTTTTTAGTAATAGAATCTCAAAATTTTGCTTGGGCATATGAAGTCCCTGCTAGAAACTACATTTTACTGCCTCCCTTGTAGCTAGATATGCACGTTACTGAGTTTCAACCAATATAATGAAAATGGAAGTACTGTGTATAGCATTGAATCTAAGATTTTATAATGTAACAACTTTTCCTCCACTGCTTTGTTGGGATGTGTTGATATCTGGCATAGCCAACTTGGATCCCAACGTAGAAGCCCCGTGTTGAGAATGGAAGTACTGAGCAGCCAGCTTAGGTTCCTACATGACTTTTGTGGAACAGTTTCCTGTCCATTCTGTACCACTTACTTAATTTCTGCCCTATTTGCTTCAATATATTTTAAGGTTAGAGTGGATTATCTTATTACATAACTGAAACATCATAGGAGAACTAGAAAGAAAAAGTGCACCTCTCAGGAACCATATAACAAAACGTCCTGGGCTGGGAAGGCCTGAGCTTGTAGTACTAAGACAGTGAGATCTTTACTCAGTTCTAAATTTATCTATCTATCTATCTATAAATTTAATATAGTATAACTATACCTAGTTATACTAAAGGGATGTGATTAACAAACCTATAAATTAACAGACCTCCACACAGTAGGTTCTTATACTCTAAACTCCTAACTAAAATTAATTTATTCTCTAGATGGATAGGAAAGGACTGGGATTGGGCTAAGGGTGTGAGAAGATAGCAATAAAAAAGAGTTTCTTCAGTGACTGTGACCATGAACTGCCTGGTATGTGTAGATCACCCTGTACTGTGTGTGTTTTCTGCCCATCTAGATTATGCATTTCTTGAGGGAAAATTTAGGTCGCATTTGTCTTTATATTATCCATGGCATGGAATTCAATATTTCACACACAGTAAATGCTCAGCAAAAACATTTTCAGTTGAGTGATTAAACCTGTTATTTACTTCTGTTATAAATATTCCCTCATTTCCTGGGCTAACCTCATCCTCCTTCTAACCAAACTGTTCCTACACAGTGACCTCAAAAGTAACAGAAGCAAGCAGAAAACCCTTGAATTTCCCTGCAAGCTAAGAGCCAAACCTGAATATGGGTATAAATTTGAAGACAGACCACCTTCAAGGTTTCCGAAATACGAAGCATTTGAATTCACCTCAATATCTTTCCAACATTGCCTCCTTAGGAGAGGGAGAAAAGAATGTCAGGGTAGGTGAGATGAGATCCAGAAACAAGAAATAGAAAGAGACGAAGAGGCAGGCAAAGAAACAACGCATTCCAGTTCCCTGAGCTATGAACCCAACACCCTTTACCACAAATCAAATTCTCTTACAATTTTCCCCTTAAATTGCAATCCAAAACACACTGAAAATATGATATAATTTTCCCTGATAACTGACCCTCTGAGTTAATGACTTTCCTTCCTTCCAGCAGGAAAACAATTTCGTTTTGCTTAATGTAATAATCTATTGTAGCCCTTTTCTGCTCACCACTCTGACCCGAGGCCCAGTTTCAGAGTCCTGCCTCTGCCATCCACATGCAAAAGGGAGCGTGATCGTTGGCATTATTCTATACTTTGTGAATTGCGGAGAAACAGCCCACCCCTGACCGACGGATGACCTCCCAATGACAATACCCGGGGCTGCCAGCAGACAAAACTGGAAAGTACAGAGAAAAGAGGGAAACAGAGAAACTGCCTCATATTCAAATGTGCCTACCCGGATGTTCCCTGGTCTGGGGACAGAATCTGGGAAATATGAGCATCCTGGTTCTGTCATCTACCTGAGTCACAGGTGGGCTCTGGGACCTTCTCCTCCTCCAGTGATCTGTACTGCTACCCGAAGGGAATTTAAAGCAGACATGGACTACCAATGGTGTGTCCTGGGAGCCTTGAAATAATTTGGATAGAGACCACTCTGCTAAGTGGGAATGAGCAGCTCTGTGAAAGACAAGTGGGAGCTCCTGTAAAGAAGCTTTCTGAAACCAGAGGCAGCCATCCACTCCCCCACTGCTGACTCAGGCAGAGGCTGGATGTCTTCACCAATGTAGTTGACGAATGGGAGGAAGGCTAATTTGGTGCTGTTTGTTTCCCATTTCCAAGCTCTCATTAAAATAATCTGCTCTGATTGTCTAGGGAAGTTATTTTTTGTGCTTTCTTTCCCTTCACTCTATCTGTAAAATTTCAGAGGCAGCAGATTTGGTGGTGGGGCGGGGAGTGGTCCAGACAGCTCAGAAGAGATGAGGGAGGAGATGAGGGGGTTGTGAACTGCCAGGAGCAAGTCAGACCTTTTGGCAGCCAGTGAGACGGGAATCCCAGGCTCTGCACTGTCTCCTGGACTGGGTCCGTGAAAAGCATCTGATTCCTGGTGTTGAAGGAATCTACCTCCCTGGGGAATTCCTTTGATCAGTGAGTAAAAATGAAGAGAAGTCTTCATTCTGGGTATTATAATTGGAAAAGTATTCTCCAGGGCGGGAACGGAAAAGTTCAGAATAGATTTCAGAATTTTGATTCTCTCAGTCACCCACCCACAACAAGGTTTTCCACACCGAGATGATGAAAAGAATGACTATTTAATCAGCATTTGTTGAGCACCTACTATGTAACTGCCACTGTTATAAGGTGTCAGGGTTACAGAGATGGTGCAACATGGTCCCTATCTCTTCTTCCATGTCTTACTGCGTTCTGTCTCATCTGTTCCTATGTACACGAGTGCTTGTCCACTGAGGTCCTCCTGCCCCAACCAGATTGCTCAGGACCACAGCAGCCACCTTTAGTAGCTTCTGTCAAAATTCAGTAGTGTGGTTTGTTTCTGGTTTCTATAATAGGACAATAATACTTTATTTTTTATTTATTGCAACTGATTGCAATTCTGATTGTCAAATTTATTATCTATTTTTTTATTACTAGAAATTGCCAAATACTTCATGTCAGGCAGTGTGCTAGGCAGTGAAAACATGAGATACAGTCACTACCATCAAGGAATCTACAAAAACATATGGTGAAGAGGGCCTTTAGTTTCTGAGTTCACTGAAAGAACATCTCACATTCAGGGTAGAGAGGAACAAAAATGTCTTTCTCTGCCAACACCCGTTATCTTCATTCTGGGGTCTGCACTGCACTGATGTTCCCCTTTCTCCCTCCCCCACTCGCCAGCTTCCTCCTATCTGAAAGCAGAGATGCCTCTTGCATGCAGGTGAATCTGCATGGCCTTCAGGCACTTCATATTTCCACAATCGACATAGTTTAAAGTCTTAGGGAAGACTTTTAATGGGCTAAAATGCTGATTGCTGTAACAACTGGCTAATGAACCATCTGGTGGCACATGCAATATTTATTTATGAATTAAACTGCCATGCCCTATGAGATCTAGTTTCCTCGTAAGGACAGCATGGGGCCCATCTTTGGAGAATGCAAGTTCTCTGCAGGAGCTTGCACAATGGGTCACCAAAATGGCAAGAGAGAAGCCAAAGAAAGAAATGGCTTTCCATTCCAGGGCAGGTATACATTTGTGTCAAAGGGAGGAAACAGTGGTTGTGGGCAACGGACAGGGTCACCCAAGGAGGAGAGGATGGAACAGAGTTCCAAGGACTGGGTGATAACTATAGGGTGATAACTATAGGGTGATCATCTCCCTATATTCTGCACTTGAATACAAAATGAACTTTCAACAGTAATTTACAAACCACAGGAATTTGTTCTTCCTGAATTCAGGCAAATTTCCCACTCTTCTAGTTGTGATTATCAGACCAGAATTTGGAGACACTAAAAATATGGGTAATGCTATCACTTCAAATGGAAAGGAGCGGGGTGGATGGGGTATTATCTTTTTTGCAGTCAGTCCCTTTTTTCCAATTTCCCTCCTCTTTCAGTGTAAATCAAAAGCAGTTTCTCCTTCCAAAAAGATTAGGAACTTCTCTTTTCATTGTTCTCAGGACCTAGAAGCTGGGAAGCCACAGCTATGTGAGGAGTATGGGATTTGGACACAGACAGACCTAAACTCAAACTCTAGCTGGACCTCTCAGTAGCACTGTGACCTTGAATAATTGACTCCTCTTGGCCTTGGTTTCTTCATGAGCAAACTCCTGTGTGACGAAAATCTGTAAATATGTTTGTTTGTAGGAGGAACTAAAACGATCACTTATCTTCCATCCTTATTCAAGGTGGGTTTTTGTGTGTGTGGTAGTAATGACAGAGAGGGAGAGGATACAAATAAAAATAACACATGTGAAAAGGGGGAAGAGGGTGTAAACAGTCAATGCAAAGTGGGGGAGAGCTGAAACCCTTAACAGGATCTGAGCTTGAAGAGAGTGGTAGAGCTAAAGACTTGGAAGCTGACCAAAGAGATTCTTATACAAAACATCAGAAAAAGTGATTGAGTTTTTGAGAAAGAAAGAAAGAAAGAAAGAAAGAAAGAAAGAAAGAAAGAAAGAAAGAAAGAAAGAAAAAGAAAGGACAAGTGAGCACACAAAGGTACACAAAAACAAAACACAACAGAAATCAGTGCAAGGAGGAGGTGGAAGCAAACCAGACAGGTCGTCAGGGTCTCTCCCTTGGTGCGTAGGTGGATTTTGACTTGTGTGGGTTTTGGAGTTTGTTTGTTCATTGCTTTCTAGTTATATTTGCTCTAGGCAACACTTGAAAAAAATATAAACACAAAAGGAAAAATCATATACTCGGTGGCTGGCTTAAAATTATCCTCCAGGCCTCTACCAAACCGGACAACAAAAGATTTCCATCTCTTCAGACTCTTTGTTTCCTTCTCCTCCCCCTACGCCTCCCTTTCTTTTTTCTCTTTCTCTTTTTCCTTTCTTCTTTGTTTATGTATTTTTCTCTTTCATGGTCTCTCCCTACACACACAAACACACCCCAGCAATAATATAAAAGGAAATACAGGCATATAAGATACACTCTGTCTGTCTCAGTCTGCCAGCCTCCTGCCTGGCATAATCTCCCTCTTCGCCATTATCCAAAGTCTCTTCCCCAGTCCCTGAAGAATCACACACCTCAACTGTTAACTTACAGTGGGGACTCTAAAGATGTGTACTTTCTTAAAGATAATCCTAGGCATTTGTACATACCAATCAGTTGGGGAAACTTCCTCCACAAATTGAAGGGGATGGGGCCTCAGTTTGATGGGAATCATATATATTTTTAGTGTGTGGTGGGGGAAGGGTAACGAAGGGGTAACCAAAAGAGAATGGAGGAAGCCCAACCTCATTTAATTAAATCCCCATGAATATGCAAAAGAAGACTAATTGCCCTCTTCAAAAACTAATCATTCTGAATTCGACAAGCAGAATTATAAAACAACACATTTATTTTTCTCTTTTATTATATTTGTAAGCATTACTCCTTCTGCAAAGAAAATCAAATCCTATTTTTTATCAGTTGCCACCATCTCCCCCTTTTGTGCTCCCGACCCTGTTTGCCCCTCCCCTTTTGCTGAACGCTGCAGCATTGCCATGTGTATTAATTGCCCTGTGAAATGCACTTGAAGTCATTAGAATCCCCCATTCAAAACTATTATCTTGTGCCATTATGCTTTTGCATTATATTTATTTAAATGTGCCTCTTCTGAATTAGCTCATTTTTAACAGCCAGCCATGCTTGAAATATCGTTCCCATCCAAGCTGCTCTCATATCATTTTTCTTTCCTCTATGGAAGAGATGTTTGCACTCCAGCCTCCTGTCCTGACAGGGGCAGCAGCTTTGTCAGAAGGCAGAAACTGCTTTTGTGTAATAGGCCCCCGTGAAAGGGGCTCCCGGGCTTACGCTATTTCTTCCTTGCATGAGGAAACCCAGAGTCTGGATTAGGTAGAAACTCCTGGGAATAGGTTGCCTGCTACCGCTTGTACCTGATCTTCATTTACTCTAGGGCACTGACTGAAGAAATGAAGACAAACTCAAGTTGCTAGTGCCTTCTTTGCCTTGTGCTCTGCACCGTCCCATGGAGATGCCAATTGTCACTGACAACCACCCAGGAGCTATCCGATGTCCACATGGTCATCCTTCTCTGGGGCAGAAGGAAGAATTAGATGGCCGTCAGAATTTTTTCACAGACCTGAGTTTCTCAGAGCTGCTAAGGAAATTTGGATATCACTTCTTGACACTGAACTTTCTCTTTCTCTGCTAATATTAATACTATATTGATGTGCCATTTATCAAACAGTCCCTTCACTTGTCCACTAGAGAATTCCCATCTTGATTTCATTCAGAGCAGAAAATATACTTTACTCAATAAGCTGAGCTTAGAATTTATCTTCCTCATAAGGTCATAACCTAGATTGGATTCCACTAGATTGCTTTTGTACACAGGTGTACAAAGCACAATACCATCGACACAACACTTCCCCGAGTGTGTCATAGACAACTTATTATACTCTTATTGTACCCTTACGAGGAAATTGGAATAAAGCAACCTGACCATAGTTACCCAGTAATTGAGTAGTGAATAATGGATTTAACTTTATGTTCATTCTGGATTCTGACAGAGACAATCCAAGAAAGACATGGATTAAGGTGGCCAGAAATTTGACCTGGGGATGAGAAGTGTTTAATGATACAAAAAGCAGGACATAAGTTTCTTCATCTGAAAAAGAAGTTCAGATGTCAGCCCTCTTAAAGCTTCTTGAGAAGCTTCAATTAGGTAAGTGGCAAAATCCTTTGTGAACTATCAGGAAAATGCCTTAAGTGCAGACAGTTTACCATTTTGTTCCCTGATGAATTTCAAGTACCCAGAATGATGCCTGGCATATAATAAATTCATCAAAATAATTAAAAGATCTTGGATTGAATGAATACGTGACATTATTATTGTCAATGCTCTTGGAGGTGTCCTTGCTGCCATTGTTATTAGCAAAGCATTGGACGCATAAGCTTCAGGGTCTCAAAATCTGAGTGTCCAGTCTATCCACCAACACCATTATCTGTGACCCACCTCTGAACACCTCTCGCTGAAGTGCAGTGAAGAGACTCCGCAGAGGATGTAGCTTTGTAATTACTGTGGGGTATTTAACACTATGGAGGAGGTAAGACCAGTACAAAAAAGACAAAGGACATTTTTGGTCTTTCATTAACCCTTAAGATCTCCTACTCGAGTGGAGACCTACACCAGGCCTCCTGAATTTTGAGAAGAGAAAGAAGTGACTGGGAATTAAGAAGTGCAGAAAATTGACTGAAATTCTTCATTGAGAAAGGGGCTCAATGTACTATTTGAGCTTTTACACATAAGCACTGGCTTAGTGATTGGGCTCCGGAGGAGATTCTCTGCTGGCCCTCGTGGGGTTATAAGCAGGCTGGGGCATAAGAAAATGGGGTTGAGAATATGTTGCCTGTTGCAGTCAGTTTACCATATAACCCCAATACTAATCAACACTACAGATCTAGTCTAGTGCTATCTGTGGCTTGGATTTCTTTGTTTTTGCTGGGGCATGATAACAGAAAAGAAGGCAGACTTTTTAGGGGTTATATCCAAGCTTAGTTTCCTCTTAAGGCAGAATTTTTAGGGGGTAGATCCAGCTTAGTTTCTTCGGGGGCCCCTGTCCTGGGCGCCAGATGTGGGGGGGCTCCACCCGCAGAGCCCCATCCCTCCGTCACGGATGAAAATAAAAACTACCAAGACATGATCTGCTTGGGGAGGAAAGGGGTCAAACTCTCAGAGGAGAATGACCCAGAGCCCCATCCTCACTAGGCTTTTATTGGATTCAAATACACCGGAATACAAGTTTAACATGTCAAAGAAATCTGAGGGCTTCATTTGAGCCAGTGTTTGTCAGGAAAGGGGATTGCCAAACTTTGGGAGACATACTCATTTCTTCCTCGGACACTTATCACCTAAGGGAGAACACTCTTAGCAAAGCAGGTTTCACAGGACTTTAGGAATTCTTTCTTATGCCCAATCACCCAGGGAGCCGTCCTGGCCAGCACAGGGCTTCACCGCTCACCCCCACAGTTTCAGGCTTTAAACCGATTAGGAGGCAGGAGACATCTCCCAGATGGAAATGAGGACTCGGGCTATAGCCTGGGGGCGAGGGTCCATCACATCCTCTTTGCTGCAGCCCCCACCCCCCAGTCCTTCCATGAGGGCCTCCCAAGTGGTGGTGTCCGGCTTAGGTTGCCCCTCCCATGAGGAGTCTTACCCATCACTGACTGCCAACCAAGCATTGGGGGCCAGAGATGGATGAGGCAGAAGCAGTACTCCTGCCAGGGAGATAAGCTTTGTCTCCTTAGTAGGTCACGTCCTCTTGACAGAACAGACCCAGATGAAGTGGGTCCCTTGGGCTCTTACACAGCCCACCATGGGGTGAGGGTTACAACTCCTGAAACCAGGCTGAACGGTCCGCAATAAGTTTCTTCTTAAGGACTCATCCGATGCATCTGCAGCATCTTCCTTGAGGGGAAGACATGCCCCTTCCCTCATCATGTGAAAAACTGAACGCACACAGCTCACTCAGAAAAGAGGCCCTGTTCGAGGCTGGGGGATTTACACCCTTATCTGGTTTGAATCTTGGAAACCTCTCTGTCAGAGACTTTAGGGACATAGAGTTGACTTTTTTCTCCCTCATAAATATATTTTTTCTCTAACAAATACAAGCCAGAAAAAAGCAAACACATCCTTAGCTTGCTATTTCAGCCCACAGGTCAAGACCTCCATTAACAATGCCTTCTTTCTAAAACAACCAAACCATACAAGATTGCTTCTCTTTCAGAGACTGTCCTGTGATTGCACAAGCTGCTAAGGGCTGTCCTTGAATCTCCAACTACCAGGAGACACACTGGGATGGGATTAAAGTCAGAGGAGACTAGAGGGACAGTAAATGTGTGTGGGGGTAGACAAGACTAGGAATACCCCCCTACCTGTGACACAGTGTGACATCAGCTCCTCTGCAGAGAAGGAGTGGCTGCATGAGTAGGTGGGATAGAATATATAATTTTTAAACTTTTCAAACCCTTTTTATTCATACTACTGCCAGACGACCCATTCATTAATTCATTTTTCTCCCTGAAGACTATTGAATATTCAAACTGAAGACCCGAGATGTGCCCAGGGATTTCATAGCAGGGGGTATATCTGGCTTAATTTCCGTTTACAAGGATTTTTTTTTGACACAACCAGCAGCCTCTTCCGTATTCTAGGAGGGCCCCATAGTTCACTGCCATCTGGACACAGCAGCCCCTTCTCATCCACTGCCAGTCCATGTCAAGCCTGCCTCATCCCTGCTGGCCAGGACTGTTTGGTTCATTCATTTGTTCAGGGGAAATTTGGAGATGAATTTGCAGGTGGAAGAAACTCTCTTCTAACTCCAAAATTTCATCTATAATCGGTTTCAAACACTGACCCAATCCTTGTGCACAGGCTGGGGCATAAGACTGATAATGAACCTCTCTTTTCTAAGTCTCTTAAGTTTTCATATATTTTCTTGCTTTGGTAGATGGGTGATTTCAAGTGGGAAGGTATGTAAGGAAAGCCTGGGTTTAAGCTCCTAATTCATCTGTCACTTTTGTTGAAGAAACTTAAATTATGGCTGATCATCTCATTGTTAAAATAGACATAGTGAGTATCTCAAAATTCACAGGGCTGATGTGAGAATTAAGTATGATTATATTTGTAAAAAATGTTTTATACAGCACTGTAAATGTAAGACACATTATTCGTGCTGACTGGGGGCAGATTTCATGAGAGAAAATCTCTGGAAGTTGCCCCCAATATAAACAATCTATGATTCTTCCAGCCGTGTAGCCAGGGTTGGGATACACAGCTCTAGCTGCTATTCTTGGTGATGGCCTTTTTAGCAGTAGGCTGCTAATCATTACAGAGGCCACTAGGTGGCACCTCCTCTTAAAATCGCTCCCCACTTTCCCAAGCGAATCTGGATCCTTGTAGAAGCAAAGAGCACTTGGGAGGGATTCAGGGAACACTGGGGAACTTGGAGTGCTGGACCCTCCTCTTCAATGGTAACAGAAGTCTTTTGCGAGGATTAAAAGTACTCAATTTAAGAAATATGCATTAAATGTGCTTCTTTCTTGCTTGTTCCCAGTTACTTTGCAGTAATATTGTGAGTGGGTTTTCATCTTTGTCCTTTGTAATCTGTTCAGGATAACTATTGAACCATTTCAAGGGGTCTGGAAGGGGGAAAAAACCAAGTGACTTTATCTGAACTCCTTGGGAAAGAAAGAATGAGCGAAATTACCTGCATAACCCTCCCACCCCACCTTTATTTTCCATGACTGGAAGTGGATCTAACCTCACCACCAGCACCCTCTGTATCAGAGAGCTCCTGCTCAGGCTCCCTCACCCACCTCCAGCCTGAGTCCAGAAGAAGCAATTTGGTAAAAAGGCTATGAGCTACAGGAATTTTCACTCAAAGTTAGATAAAAGAAGACTTCAAGAGGCTATAGAAACATTGAGTTGGGAATGGGGATCCTGACAGTCTAGCCCAGGCTATCCACACACCAGCAGCACAATCTTAATTACTTTGTTTTCCCTGTTTCTGTTTCCTTATCTATCAGATAAAAGATTTGAGTAAGGACATTGCTGAAGTCCCTTTCACAAGCCAAAACACCAAGAAATCACCACGTTACATCAGATAGTAGCTAACATTGACATTTATTTGCAATGAGATACCACCTCACAACCGTCAGAATGGCCAACATAAACAAATCAAAAAACAAGTGTTGGAGAGGATGCGGAGAAAAGGGAACCCTCATTCACTGTTGGTGGGAATGCAGACTGGTGCAGCCACTGTGGAAAGCAGTATGGAATTTACTCAGAAAACTAAAAATGGATCTGCCTTTTGACCCAGCAATTCTGCTGCTGGGATTATACCCTAACAGCCCTGAAACACCAATCCAAAAGAACCTGTGCACCCCAATGTTCATAGCAACACAATTTACAATATCCAAGTGGTGGAAGCAACCTAAAGTGCCCATCGGCAAATGAGTGGATCAAAAAACTATGGTACATTTAAACAATGGAATTCTATGCAGCAGAGAGAAAGAAGGAACTTATACCCTTTGTGGCAGCATGGATGGAACTGGAGAGCATTATGCTAAGCGAAATAAGCCAGGCGGTGAGGGACAAATACCATATGATCTCATCTTTAACTGGAACATGATCAACGAAAAAAATCAAACAAAATATAACCAGAGTCATTGATATTAAAAACAATCAACAATAGCCAGAGGGAAGGGGGAGGGGACAGTGGGGAGAAGGGTTTTCAGGAACTACTATAAAGAACACATGGACAAAACCAAGGGGGTAGGGTGGAAGCAAGGGAAGGAGGTGGGTTTTGAGGGGGTGGAGAGTTAGACAACTGTAATTGATCAACAATAAAATAATTTAAATTTAAAAAAAAATTGACATTTGTTGGCCTGTTGCTTCCTCAGAGCATTTGACAAGGACCCTTGCCAATTTAAGAAATGTGATGGATGCATCCATCCATTAATTAAACCATGCTCTCTCCCAAGCAGATCAGATACAGCTGCTGCTTTTCTCCTTCCGGGCCCCTCAGAATTGTTCAATGGTTTTTCTGGACAGATTACAATGGACAGTGATTTTTTAAAAATCGACTCAAGTTCTTATTATTACTGAAAGGAAATAGGAACAAACAAAGAGGTATGGTGCTTCTAACTGAGGCATGTTTGTTAAGTGCGAGGGCTCTTTAGTCCCTGTTTGTCTTTGCACATGCACCATAATCTCCTGAAAGCAGACACTAAGATGTTAGTCCACCTTCCCTGCTTGGCGAACATCCACAGAGACACCAACTCAGGAATCTGTACTCTGCGGTTACTTAGTAAATACAACTGACTGACAGACATCAATTACAGAAAAAAAGACTTTGGATAAAAGTTCTGGAATACTCATGTTAGGAAAATGATAGTAATAATAGATAATATTTATTGAATATTAGGTGGTACATAAAATAAGGATATAGAGAGATATGTCTGCTTTCTGATTGCTATATTCCAGAACCTAGAATAATGTTTGGCACATAAAAAGCACTCAGTGAATATTTGCTTAATAAATAAATGAATACTTACCATGGGCTTCCTTTTACAGATTGTCTTGAGTGGTGTTAGCATTATTTTCATCCACATTAGGGATGAGAGAGCTGAAGCTGGAAAAAAAAAAAAAAATAAGTACCTGCCAAATTTTCAAAGCTACAATGAGCAGCACTGGGATTTGCACCAGCTTCTCTGGTTTCAAACTCTACCTTAAACATAAAGCTAAATACTCTCTGAAAGCATCTTATTATTTCTTTTGATAACTCATCTGAGGCAAGAATATTTACTGGTTTTTATGATTCATTAATAGATTTTTTCTCAAGAGGAAAAAGTAAGAAATGATGTTCCTGTGTCCCCCAAAACTACATACTGAAGAGGTCAAAATGTACGTTTCCCTGGAAAGGAAGGCTCACTCAGCATGGGCCAATTTGCAAGTTCCTATACTAGGTGGCGAATAGCAGATTAGCATTGTCTCATTAAGGATTTGTACCAGGATTAAGCGTGGGTTAAGTACTTTGATTATATTGGTTGAAGGATGGAGAGGGGATCACTGGAGACATACATGAGAGAAAAACTTTGGTTTCTTACAACAAGGGGATGGCAAATGGGCCCCAAATGGGAGGATCTGGACATAACTGGTTTTCTCTCTACCATTCATGTATTTGTTCTCCAGTACTTGTTGAACACCTATTTTATATCATCCACTGTTTCTCAGTGCTGAGGATGCAGGTGAACAAGACAATGGACTTGACCTTATCATGGAGCTTGCATGCAAGTGGGACAATATGGATTCCAAACAAAGACCCATCTTTCTCTTAACTTTGCTGACCACAGTCAAAGAGATACTACTGACAGGTTTTCTGGGATCTTCCCAAATCTGAAAATGCAGGAGCATAAATTTAGTTCTCCCCTTTTAGTTATTCACAACACATTAAAATAACTCCCATAAGTTACATGCATCCTGATTTTATTCTATTTTTCCCTTTTTGTTTTTGTAATCATTCATAGGAAGGAAAAAATAGACACTGCAAAGCCCAAATACTCAAACAAAATCAGATATTCTTAGACTATCTTTCCTCAAAATTAACTTGCACACAACCAGAACAATCATGTGCTCATCGCCAACATTTCTGGGGAAAATAAAAAAAACAAAAAACAAACAAAAAAACCCACTAAATCTGATGCTGAAAGAGACCTTAGAGATGATGGATTTTAACTTTAACTTTTCTATCTTATAAATGAGTCTACTGAAGCCTAGAAAAGGAATGGAGCTACTTTATCAAGGTCACAGAGACAGTTTGAGTAATAGGCCTAGATTGCAGGTCCCTCATTACCTAATCCAGGATGACACAATCGCAAGACCTCCAGTGAAGATGCAAAGACCAGGCAGGAACATTATGGAAAGAAGGCCGTGTGAATGTTCTCCAGTACACTGGGTGTTAACTGTATGCTTTGCTGCAGCTTAGTTTGATCTCTCCATAAAAGTTGTTAGTATGCACTGATGGTATCCCTTCATAGAGGTCTCTGCTTCTCACCCAGGAGGACTGCAGGAACCCAGGTAGGCCAGTAGGTATTCACCATCCTCATTACCACATGCCTAGACCTTCAGCACCATGTCCAGGAGGGTCTCAAAACCCCTACGTTCTGCATACTTAATTAATTAAACTAAGTTTCAAAAGCCCACAGTCTAGTCATTCTTCTTCACACCTGTAAAGATACTATGTCATCTCTCACATAAAATCCAGCTTTCAGAATCCGACATCTAAGGATTGACTCAGTGTAAACCTTCACGGTTTACTGACTTTTTGTGTCATGTACCAGACATTAATCTTGCTATTTACATGTTACTTCTAATTTGCCGCCAAGCCCTGTGAATTCAGTGTGGTAGCTATGAGTACTGTTTGTCAAGTATACCCCATTCTTGTCCTTCCGAAAACAGTGTAAGATTGGACTTTCCTGAAGCCTTTGAGGTAAAACATGCTTCATTTGAGAGCAAGAGCAAGCGCATGATTCACAGGATACCCCTGCCCCTGTGATCCAGGATGGGCATGAAGCATGAGGGGAAAAGAAACCTTTCCTAGCTACAGAGATTTGGGGGTTGTTTGTTACTGTAGCGTAACCTAACCTATCCTGATACAGCTGCTCTTACAAACCTCAGTTTACAAAGCAGAACACTGAAACTCAGCAAGGTATTATCATTTGCCCAAGATTTTTGCATCTAGAAATTAATAGAGAAAGGATTCAACTCCAGGCCCTGATATCTGATTTTAAAGTTTGTGATCTTTCCACTATAAGGAGGTGTCTACCCATGCAACCTGGGCCTCATAATTGGCTTCTCTGCCTTCTATCACTTATGTTTCCAAGATTATTTATTGGAACATTTATTTTTTGTCTTTCCTAAATAGCACTTTGATCATGTTTTTCACTCACTCAAAAGTATCCAAGACTCTATATTGCCTCTAGAATTAATGGAAGAATAATAGGAAGTATAAACTAAGGTCCTTTCTCTCAAACAAGTGCATGCCGCTGCTTCTTCTTCCAGGACTCTGGCATGATATATATGATGTATAAATCAAGATAAACTAAGAAAAGGGACAGTACAGGACTCCAGATCCCTTTGCCTTCTGGCTCCAGGGATCCTGGGGATGAACCAGATCTTTTAGAATTTATTTTCTATGCCCAAACTCACTCTTCAGAATGTATCAGGATAAGCTATTCCTGCCTTATTGGAAGGTAGACCTATTCTGGATCTTTCTCAGATACCTTGATCACTATAAGAATGTTTCTCTGTTTTCTAGTTTTCAGGAGACGAGGAATGGCCCTGGTCTCACTTACAAAGGAATTCTGAAAAACCCAGATCATATCCACTTGGAGAGATTCCACAATTCCACCACCAGCCTTAGGTTAGGTTCTGACTTTGCATTGCACCTGTGGGCTCTCTCGGAATATTTCTCAGCATTGATATTTACAGAAAAAAATAATAAACATAATCCACATTGCCGCACATATTGATCCCCAGATTTCACTGACATTTACGAATGAATGATGGATTGCGTTTTTTGTGAGGCTGACTGGGCTGACCTGCGTGGCCTGTACATAATTTACTTTTGATTAAAGGAGTGCTTCAACATTGAGATTCTGTTTGGGAGCATGAGGCAGGATCGATTCATTTATGACACAAACTTTCAAACAATGTACTCTGAGCGAGAAGGCTCCACAGTCAATTCATCTCACATTTAGTGGGGGGTGGAGCTGAGAGGAGAGGAAAGGCTTGGAATCTCTGAGAATTTGGCATGGGGCACTGTTCAGAGCCTGAAAGCAGAGTGGCTCTGCTTTCGTAGCATTAGGCCTATGCCTTCATCCAGCAGGACTGTTAAGAGGAATTTTAAGGGCCCAGATCTTCCCCAAACACCCTAGAAAAATAAGAAGAAAAAGTAACAGCAGTCGATTAGAAAGAGCAAGACTTCTGCAAGGACTGGGGATTTTCTTATCTAATTTCTGCATATTTTTACCCTTCTTCTTGAGAGAAAATTTGTTTTACAGACTCTATTGTTTGTTTTCAAATACTTGCAGTTGAATGCTTTAGTTTACCACATTCCACACCACCCTTTACTGCCTCAAATCTGGCCTGTTTTAGTGACTTCTGCTCCTGTCCCTTCCCCACAGGCACATTCTGATACTATTCTTGCTCAAGTTACGGTGGTTTAGTGATTTTTTTTCCTGAGTATCCTAGCTCTAAGGTATCTCTCTATTTTCTTCATGACTATATCATTGATTAGCTGTACAATAATAACAATAGTTGCTAAAATATACAAGACATGCTCTTTTAGTTCATTCAGGCTGCTATAGCAGAACACCATAGACTGGGTGGCTTATAAGCAACAACTACTTCTCACAGTTCTAGGCACTGGCAAGTCCAAGATTATGGCACCAACAGATTTGGTGTCTGGTAAAGGGCCTCTTCGAGGTTGCAGACTGCTGACTTCTTTCTGTGTTCTCATGTGGTAGAAGGAGCTAGAGAGCTTTCTGGGGTATCTTCTGCAGGAACACTAATCCCATTCATGAGGACTCTACCCTCATGACATGAGCAATTCCCAAAGGCTCTGCTTCCTAGTACTATCACATTGATTAGGTTTTTAACATATAAAATTGGGGAGGGGACACATACATTCAGGTCATAGAACATACACACATCTCATTTAATGCTCACGAAATCCTCTCCCTTAAAAAAGGGAGATGATGTCATTATGTATCTCCAGTTTCAAGATGAGAAAGTAGAGGTTTTGAAAGGTACAACCACTTGCTCAGGGTAGCAGAATGGATGACCAGAAGACACTGTGTTCTAAGGAGGTGTGTCTCCCTTCCAGACTTTTTGCTCAACCATTTTGCCTGCTGCTACTTCCCTAGTGATAGAATAAATTCCACGAGGACAAGAACCACGTACAAACCACCCTTGTGCCTAAAAATTATAAGTATACACTCAATTAATGTGTGTTATTGTACCTGAAGTTCAAGGGAGTACTGGCCCACCCAGTACAATTGTATCAAATTATACTTTGTACCTGGCTGAGAAGGTAACAGGAACAAGGTGTGGGGAAAGAGAAAAACTCAGTTCACACTCCACTCACCAAGCTGAGCCTCCTAGCTTCTGGCTACATCCACATAGAAGAAGCTATTTCAAATTTGTGCAAAGATGTCATACACGCTAACAGTGGCCTTGCTGGAGCTTCAGGTGATTAGACAATTGGGAAGTCTTGGGGTGAACCCACTGAGAAGTTACTAGAAGGATTGAGGCATTTCAGGGTGGGCAATGGAGGAGAAAGCAGAAGGCAAGCCTCAGTAGTGACTTAGTCACAAAAGGAATGCCCAGAGACGATGGAGGTTTCCTGTCTCATATTTCCATTTTTAGTTCCCCATGTTTTCTCATTCTTCCCTTTGGGTTGAGCCCATACCCAAATCTTCTATCTCCTCACAAGTCTTTTCTTTCTTCCTATTTGCCTCCAATGAATATTTATCAAGCCTCTGCTATGCACCATGCACTGTAGTAGCATTGATCATAGAATACTAAAAAGAGAGATCTGGTCTCTGTCTTCCTGGAGTTTGCAATCTAATTGGTGGGGTGGGGTAGGATGGGCACTAAACAGTTAATTATAATGTTAATATGCTTTTCAGGATAATAGCAACTAATAGTTGCCACTTATTGAAGGATTACCATGCAGTAGGAATTTGGGTGAGCACCTTTAAAGCATTATCTCATTAGCCTTTGCAAAACGTTATGAATTATGCATCATCTCCTTTCTTCAAGTACTTTACTCCAGAAACCCCATGTTAAAGATAGGATGAGAAGTATTTCAAATATTTATTCCTATCAAATGCTCCACTCCAATCATTTGGATATTTTATGTATTTCTCTTTATTTGCTGGAATTTTAATGCTGATATATCTCCTTTATTTTCTTCTATTTCCAAAGATAAGCCTGAGGAACTTCAACTTCCAAGTCACTTTAATTTCCAAAAGTCACAGCTTTTTATTTCATGGCTCTGCCTAGCTTTTCCCAGCTGTCCCCTTAGGTGTTGTAGTCACTGATGACCCTTCTCCTGCATGCACAAGCCCTCACTGTGTATGACTCATGTAGGACTTAGTAAGGAATAACCTCAGGACTCTGCTCTCTAAAACAGAGTCATTCTTCATTGGCATTCTCTGCTTAATGTTGCAAATATAGCTGTCATTAAAGTAGAATCTACTCTTCCATTAGCATGGTTTATGACTTTCTTTTCTTGTGACTTCCGTATGGAAATGACATTCCTTTGGGCTGAGCAAGAGAATGGAGACTAACAGACACTGTATTTGAACATAACGTGTCAACATAATACATAAACCATTGTTGTTTACATGTTATGGCCACTGCACTGCTCCATTGCCCATCTTAATGGAAAAACTAAGTACAGGATTACTCTCTGTATGAGGGTGTAGGAAGACTCTCACCCGAAGGGAGTCCCATTGTAGGAGAATTAAAAAACTGACATGTCCAGAATGCATAATATATATCAGGTCCTGCGCTAGCAACTTCATATTTGTTATCTATTTTTCTTCACACAAACACTTGAGAGATAATATTATTCTTGCTATTGAGTCCCAGTGAGGTTAAGCAGTTTGTTCAAGATCACTTGGTTAACTAGGGAAAGAGCCAGGATTCAGAATCAGACCTAAAAAGCTCTGAAGCTCCCCCGGCCCATCCCACTCCCAATCATTCTGCATTGATTTATAGATGACAGCAGGAGAAGGTGGGGCTCACCACCTGGGCTTCATTAGCCTCATCTATGATTCTCAAAATGTGGGAGACTGGTCCCTTAGCATGTTTACCTGTGGACTTGCTAAAAATGCAAATTCTTGATCCTTATCCCAGACTACCTGCAGCTGAAACTCTAGGAGGTGGTCCCAGCCGTCTAATTGTATCAGGCCCTGATTAGAATCCACCATCAAGAGTTTGTGTAGTGTTTGTCGTACAAAGAACATAGGACTGAGGAAAGCTAGTCAGAACCCTATTGGATTCTCAGACTCAGAAAAGTGACTGCTTCCTTCCTATCTTCCAATTGTTTTTGTCCTTAAATTTTAAACAAAGTTATCTTTTAATGCCAGCCTCATCTTTCTACTAAAAAGAGTCAAGAGAAAAAGATTTGCCTACCTTTGGGCTGGGTGTTGATAGTACATATGAGATCCCCCAGGGTCTGGAAAGAAATGGGTGACTAAAAGGGGGCAGCCCCTAGGATTCTGCTTCTTTTCACATGGACCTTATTCTCACTAGTTTTTCTCTCTTCAAATTTTGTCTGTGTGATGAATGTGTGTTTGTGTGTGTGAGGGGTGCATTTTGCATGGTGAGCTTGAGGAGGTGGGTACTATTTATCTTCATAATGAAGCATATTCTTTAGAGGCTGATCTGGAGCTGGAAAATGAAGTTTATTAACAGAACAAAGCTGAAGACCCAGGCAAGCCAACTTTAAGGAATTTGGAGGTCTGGGCTACAGTAAACCTATCTATGTGAGCAGCATCACCTCATATTTAACACACAGACATCTGATTAAAATCGTATGAAATATAGCCTGTAATTCAGAAACACACACACACACACACATAAACACACACTCGGGGTCACCCCCATTCTTGAAGTCTTGAAGTCATAAAAATTTCACACAAAAGCACACAAATTTAAGGGAGTATTATAATATGTTAGAGAGTCAAGCAGCTTATCTCAGATCTGTTCCCTGGAGAACTTTCTTATGGGATCATCTTTTCAAAGATTCGTGAGATCTCATCAGTTCTTCCTCAGAAATCTTTAATGTTTTCACCACCTTCAGAGTAAAGTCCAAAACACTGAACATGACACAGACTGATTATCCTTAATAACCTGATCCTTGATCTCACCTTATGCCACAACCGCACAGTAGAACTGCCCTGACCATTCCCCAGAAACTCTGGGCTTTGCCCATGCTGTTCCCTCATGCTGGATGTTCTGCCTGTCTTTCCTCTTCTGTCTACTGAAATGCTACTCATTTGTCAAGGCCCATCCGAAATGTTGCCCATTACCTGGTTTCTTTCTGATCACTCCCAGGCAGAAGAAATTGCTTTACCACCCCAGTCCAACTAGTGTTGCTTTATTTGACTTCCAGTTTAACTTCTTACTAACTTTTAAAAGGGCAGGTCATTAAATTTGGCTAACACTCAAGTTTGCTCCTTTGCATTATTTTTTTAATTTAAAATATTTCTTAAAATTATAGTTTACATTCAATGTTAATTTGTATTAGTTTCTGATGCACAGCATAGTGGTTAGACAACCCACTGAATGGGAGAACATGTTCATCAATGATACATCTGATAAGGAGTTGATATCCAAAATTCATAAAGAACTCAGACAACTCAATACCAAAAAAATCCAATTAAAAAATGGGCCAAAGACCTGAACAGACATTTCTCCAAATAGGACATAAAGATAGCCAATAGGTATATGAAAATATGTTCAATTTCACTAATCATTGAAAAATGCAAATTAAAACCACAGTGAGATATCACCTCACACCTGTCAGAATGGCTATTACCAATAAATCAACAAACAAGTGCTGGCAAGGATGTGGACAAAAGTTTATGATTGTCCTTTGCATTATTGTTACTTCAGAATGTTGTGCAGATTAAATGAGACAATACCATGTGCAACATCTAACACAGTGCAGTTCAACTTTCCTTCCTCCCTGTTTCCTGTCCCCTAATGGTACTTTTTTACTCTGGCCATTAGTTTTACTAACTCTTGGTCTGGGTATCATCTTTTCAAAACTGAGGGTGCCTGCATAGCATAGGCCATCTGATTCAGCATTATTTCCCCAGCATGCACTGCACTGTTCCTGACATTTAGAGTGGTATTCAAAAGATGCTTACTGAATTTGTATTAAAGGAACTCCAGATCTACTGAATGATGTTGACTTTCTTGCATTACATGACGATTTACTAAATTGCCCAACACAACTTCCCCAGTAATGGTGGGTAGAGCTAGAGAGTCACCCTGCAGTTGATTGCATTGTTCTACTGTCTGCAATCTCTCCATAAACGTATATTCTACATCTCCATCCTGACTATGCCTCCCTGCATTTATGGACAGGCTCAGCCTATGACATGCACTGGGAGTGGATTGGGAGTGTATAGGAAACACACACTCCTGAGCAGAAGTGTTAAATGGTCTTGGGAAAGTGGTCTCAGACCCTTCCACCATGACAGCAGTGTATCTCAGACAGAGGCCACTCTTTCAGTCTGGCTTCTGAATGAGAAGATAGGTGAAGCTGACACCAGCCCACTCCGAGCAACTCACAATCCTCATGTAACATGAAAACGAGAGAAAGGTTGCTGTTGTAAGACCCTTTTAAACTGGCATGTTACCGAAGCAAAAGCTAACTAGTCCACACCCCCAAATTTCCATCTGCAGGGTTGGATGCAGTCCCAGGCATTCAGACTTCCTAGGCCTTGCCTCTGAATCCTCTTTTCCCTGAGATTTGCTTTTATAAAGCTCCACACCTAAATAGCAGCATGTACTGTAACTAAATGTGACCATAAAGAGGGAAAAGTTATAATGTTGTTTCAGAAAATTGTTGTTCTCATTACCTACCTTATTGCCATATGTTCTCATCTAAAACACTACAATATGGGAAATTATGGTGACACAAAGATGAAGTGATGTTCTGGCTAACGATATCCCCCAAATATTTATTCTAGTTCCCTTGCCAGCGATACCCGCATGCAGAATTGATGCCAGCTTCCTCAATTAGAAGTCCAGAGCATAAAGAAAATGAGGACGAGGCCGTTTGCATTTCTGAAGCCTGACAAGGAAAGATTAAAATCTTTTATGAGTTCTCCCCATCATCTGTGGAATATGGCACTCCCATATTTCATTTTCTCAGGAAAAAAAAAAAAACAGTGCTTGCATTATTTGGAGGAAATCATTACGAATGCAACTAGTCAGCAACCGTGGTTGGCCCTGTTACATTACCATTTCTGAGTTATGTTTTGTACTTGGCTTTCCCTACATCCTTTTTCTTTCTTTCTTTCTTTTTTTTTTTAAAGAGAGATTGTGCATAAGGAGAAGGACAAAATGCAGTTGCTCTAGCACTGTGTGTGCATAAGACACAGAATCATGGAGAAGCACATCTTGAAAAGCAGAGATCACTGGGAAATGTGAACTGGGTCCTCTTGGAGTGAGAACCCAGCCATCAAAGTGTTCATTAAACTGCAGCCAGATTCCCTCACCCTCTTTCCCTACAAATCCCTCCTCACCCTTAATCTGGGGCATCTCCCGGGGGGTGGGGGGAGCAGTCAAACCAAACAATATGGTTTGGTTCTATTACATTAAGGGAACAACTGCCTTTTGGTGACATCTGTGTCAAGGGTACTGGGTAACAAGGACTAAGGCCCATATATTAAAAATAAAGCATTGTGGCATTGTATAACAATCAAGTATGGGCACTGGAGCCACACAGAACTGGCTTGAAATCCCATTTCTTCCAGTAATGGCTGAGTAACCTGGAGACAACTATAGAATCTCTCTCAACCTCAGTTGTTGCATCCATAAAATGGGGTAAAGGTTGGGAAAAAGCAACTTGTGAAGATTAGTGAGTGCATATAAATAACTAGGCATCGGAGGCATGCATTGTATTATTTACTGAAATACTTTATAACATTACTTCATATGAAGGAGTTCTTATTTGGTCATTGTTTTTAAACAAAGAGAAAAGCACTCTTTTATCTCAAAGGTAATTGCAGTAAATTCATTCTTGGCACTAATCACAGGGTAATATAATTACGAACCTACATGCCTCTTCTTTCGATGGTGATACCCAAGAAGGTGGAAACTGGGCTGTTACATCCCACTGTAGCTCCAGTGCCCAGTGAGCAGTGTCTAGAACACAGCAGTCACTCAGTAAAGAATGAATGGAAGAATGAATGAATAAATGAATGAATGAACTTGCCCGATGTACTTTCCTTGGTAGTGCTGAAACTGAAGCTTGAAACCAAGTGGGCCTGAAGGCAAAATCTATGCTGTTTCCATTAGAGCTGCCTGTGCCTCCCTCTCATTGCCCAAAACTCTAAGGGGGAATTTAAAGGGGCCAGGTTGCATGTCCAAAAGGCTTAGGGTCTATTTCCCTGCTTCAGGTGATAAACCATATTATTTTCAAAGGTCAACATAAAATCAAGTGTGTTACAAATACATGGCAACTGTGATCTGGTTAGGTTTTGCTTCATCATTTTAAGTACCCATGAGGAGATCTGATGGAAGTTGTCTTTAGCTTCCTCCTTTTAAATCTAAGTTCTTTTGTTCCAAGTCAGAATTGGAGATGTTTTACCCCAGGTCATGTGTACTCGGTGATTCGTACTCAAAGGGCCCACCTCCAAATTTCGTGCTCCTTCTGTTATACCATGTAATATGGGTTGAAAGGTGTTACATAGAAACCATTCTGCATAGGTTGGCAGTCAAGAAGAGTTTTGGACCCATAACTGATTAGGTTTGGAAGAGAACTTACAGTTCATCAGACCCAACTCCCCCATTTTGCAAACTGGGGAATGGAAGCCCAGTGAGGGGAAAAGAGCTTCATAAAGTCCACAGTTATGACTCCCAGTGAGCTTGACTTTTGATCTTGGAGCTTTTTCCTCACATTAAAAATGGCCTTTTATTCTATTCTTTATTGAAACCAACAACTTCCAGAATCTTCTGGAGAAGGCAGACAAATAACCCTCTTTACCTACTGAAAATGTTTAACTTTTAAAAATAATCTATAAAGTTTGTATGCCAGGATTCAGCAAAATCAAACCTACGTTTAGGCAAAAAGTGCAAATATTTCTCATTTCCTTATCATGTTTTTCAAATAGGAATAGGGGGAACTTGACATAATTTCTCTTTATATTTTGAAGACAGATTTGTACACTCCTTAGACTTCACTCTTGGCTTTCTTCCTGGGCTTCCCATTCTTCCCTCTTGCCAGAAATTTAACTCCTGCTCGGCTCAAGTTTCAGCTCTGAGCTCAGAGGCTGGCTGTCCATAACAGAACCCCAGAAGACACTGATGTCAATGAGTGGATGGATGGAGGGTTACGAATCACTGGGACTCTACCTGGGCGTCTTGGAAGCCCAGTACCAGATTTCATTCTGTCTCTTTTCAATGTCACAAAAGGAAATGAAATCATTTGCAGCCAGACTTTGCCGACTAATTTAAAGGGCTTTCAGGTCATCTCTTCTTGAACCAACTCGGTGCCTGCTGGGCCTATAGGGACAAACTCACTTTATGTCAGGTAATGTCAGCATCTGAAACTACTAAAGAAAGAAGCCCTGATGGGGTGCAGGAGTCATCTATTTGCAGGCCTGTGATAGATGTTTTAAATATTTTAAGCATGTCATTTTCAGTAGTTCCAACTCAGAGAAATGTAACTCAGAGTTGCTATAGAGTCTCCTGGCCAGACCTAAGTCACCCAGGGTATAATTTATATGCACACACTGGGCCACTTGTGCCAAGCATTGGCATGTCTGGTTTATGTGCTCCAGTCATGAGGACCTCAATACATTTTTAATTAAAAAACAATCGTTAGGGCTGAAGCTATAAATCCCTTTTTGCTGAAGGAAGAATTACTACAAGTTTCAGTTTTGTAGAAGGGAGGGAGGTAGAAATATTCTTGGCCAATGAACAATTTTTTTCTAATTCCTTCATCTCTATGTAACTGTTCCTAGACTTTATGGTTGTTTTCTAAGGGTAATATTGTTAAATTACTGCCAAGGCCTATGTGATTCAGCACCAAAAAGTTCCAACAGGTTTTCTCACAAGCTTAATGCCCTGCTTACAGAAAGAGAAGAAAACTGATGTAGGAATCTGAATACTGGAAGCCTATGGTAAATAGAGTCACTACTGTCACTCATGACATCCCCTTGTTAGACATACATATCCACATCTTTGGTCTTGTCACCTGGAAGTAACATCCACTAGAACAGATGGAGTATATGTCTCTGACCCACTGATTTTGGATCCTATCTTCTGTGACTTGAGTTAGGTGATAAAATGGGGGTGGAAGTTGAAGTATTGAAGTTCTGGGCTGATATCTCAAGAAGCATCACATTTTTCTGCTTATCCTCTTGCACTATTAAATGCCACTATAAGGGGAAAAACTGCCACTGGCAGCTGCTGATCCAAGGGTGAGAGACATAGGTAGTAAGCCTGGACTCAACCAGAAGCCTGAAGCCTAGATCTTCCTAGATACAACTGACCCACAGGCCTGTAAGCAAAACACAAATTCTTATTGTTTTAAGCCACTGAGTTTTGGGGCTGGTTTGTTACACAGCAAAAACTGAGAAATATAGGCCTTATGTCAACCCTATCTATCTCAATGACTTACTTATCCCAACCAGGCCACTTCTGCCCTAGGCCTCAGCTTTCTCCCATGTAAAATGTGAGATTAAGCCACATGAACTCTAAGACCTCTTCAAGGTTTCTTCAAATTCCAGAACTTAGTGTCAGCAATGGGTGGCATGAATTCCTAGGAAAACTTTGCGTAAGTGGATGCTATTGGTTACTAAGAAGAACTGAACCAGAGAATGAGTTTTTATTGTTGTTATTTGTTCTTCCTCGTGGGACAGGTTAAATTAAATGTGAGAATACAAATGCTACAATTTACAGTTTATCACAATTGATGTCTATTCCACTAACTCACAATCTGAACAAATGTCTCTACCATGTTGGCTGTTAATTCCTCCTCAGTGAATTGCGGTATGTAACAGAAATATTGCTTTGTACAACTAGAAAGTCATGAACAATATATAATATGTGGGTAGTTAAAAGAATACATCAAATTTGGTCAAAATAGGTTATTCCTAGTTATGAGGACAATAATAATTCCCATTTTGAGTTCCTGTTAACAATTAGAAAACATTCTAAACAATTATGTGTACATTATGCTATTTAATTTCCAAATAGTTTTTTGAAGACAGTCTTATTTTGATAGATGAAATAACTGAAATACCAAAAGTTTAAATGCCTTGTCTCAAATTACCATCTTGTAAAAATTAAAGGCAGAGATTTGAAGTCAGGCCTATCCAATTCCAGACTGAAGCCTGTGTTGCAGGTGGTGGTGTTACTTGCCTCAGAATCTCAGCCCACTGTCAGGTGCAAGACAGTTACCTCTGAGAGGAAGCTGTACCTTTTTTTTTTTTTTTTTTAACCCTCACTTCAGGATATGTTCATTGATTTTAGAGAGAGAGGAAGAAAGTGAGAGAGAGAGAGACAGGCATCAATGTGGGAGAAAAACATCAATTGGTTGCCTTCTGTATGCATCCTTGCTGGGGATCTAATACACAACCTAGGTATGGGAAGCAAACCCACAACCCTTTGGTGGATGGGATGATGCTCCAACCAACTGAGCCAACTGGCCAGAGTGAAATAGCTGTGCCTTTTATTGTAACATCATACGATGTTTAACCGCTGGTTATGCATTACCTTAAAAACTTCTGAGCATCTCTTTAAATATTTGAAATGAGTAAAATTTTTACGTCATAAACTAATGAGAAAAAAACAAAATTTTCTTTCTTTGAATTGATCTTAATTTGTTCAAGTTCTGTTTCCACCTGACTAAAAAATATTCAAAATGTGGACATTTTTATATGATTCACAAAATTAGAACGAGCCATTCAGGTATAAACTCAGCCATAGTAACAGTCCATCCCTTTCTATCCATATGCCATCTAATATTTGGAAGAGAGGCAGAGTTTATGTGCATACAGGGAGTAGTGGGGTAAGAATTAAGGGGAGATACCAGATTTTCCACTCTGCCCTCCACTTTCTGGGGGGAACATGATGCCACTTGGTCTTTGGTCATTAGCTTGGATCCCCAGTGCATCTGCTGTTGTCCATGGCCCTACTGTGCCCACTCATCATCAAAACTCACAGGTACCTCTCTGTCTTAATCCTGACTGTCATGCCCCTTTATGTCTACCAGGTATCTAGCAAGCATTTCCACCCCTTTCTGGGGAACTCAAACAATTCTATATGCTCCATTTGGTGACTTCAAACTTTAAAATCTATTTCACACGAGTTTGTTCATCAAACCCTGCCACTTTTTTGTGCTGGCACATGACAATTCACCAACATAATTAAGTTGAACTTTTCTCTAGTCTGAGACCCCTCAACTTTCAGGACATGGCCCAGTGGGAGCTGGAAGAACACTGAGCCCCTTGTCGACCATTATCTAATATCCTGTCATGTCCCTTGATCCTTGCCTACATCCTCCAGTGCCCCCAAGACTTCCATCTTTATTTTGTCCACATGATTGCACAAAATGGCTCTTCTGTTCTTTTTCCAGTCACTTGCTTATGGTGGACACTTTATGACATGATTCCTTTAGGGCTTTACCTCTGATACTCAAAAGGGCCTGGCTCTTGCAAAGCAACAGCTATAATTTTAAAAATCCATGTAGAAACTCAAAAAGCCCAGAATTTCAAGTGTTATAATTTTTCTTTTTGTATTACTGCTCTAATAATCTTAATCTTCCCTGGGGCAAAGGGTGTCACTGACTTAATAGACAGACAGGTGAGGAGGGCACAGGAGGTAGGGAGACTCTTGGCTAATATCTCAAAAAGTCATCAGTCTATAAAGGGATGTAGATGCTAATGAAAGCCATAAACTCTCAATCTCTGAGGTTTCTCACTTTCATTCATTCATTCATTCATTCATTCATTCATTCAATAAATAAATATTTGTTAAATACTACATGCAGTCCTAGGAACAGCATAGACAGCAATAAACATAGCAAACAAGGCTGCTGCTTTTATAAAGCTCTTGTATTCTAGTTGGAGAAGACAGACAATGAACAAGCAAACAAATGTGTGAGGTAATTACATATAGTAATAACTACTGTAAGAAAAGAGCACGTTGATATATGGAGAGTAGGGCAAGAGGTGGGGTAGCTACTTTAGATAGGTTGGGTAGGGAGGGTCTCTCTTGTTATTAACATTTAAGTTGAAACCTGAATGTTGACAAGGAGGAAGCAATGAAAACATCTGGGACCAAACACTCCAGGGAGAAAGCATGGGAATGCATGAGTTGGTAGTTGGAGAAGAGCCGAGCATAGGAAGATAATCATGAGTGAGCAGAGGAGGGGGTGATATGTATGAGAAGGAGTCAAGGGCCTGCTCATGGTCTTGCTGGCCATGGTGAAGAGTTTGAATTTTATTCTAAGAACAGGTGAGGTACTCATTTTAAAATTATAAGCAAAAGAATTACATAACCAATTTACTTTTAAAAACGTTGCGTCAGCTGGGTAAAGAATAGTCTGGAGAAACCGGAGCGGAAGCAGGGCGACTAAACTGAGGATTAGTCGCAGCAAAGCCACATTCAGGACCAGCGCTCCATGCAGACAGAGTTTCACTTGTCATTGTATACAAGGAAGTCTAAAGCTCCTCCTTAAATAATCTTCCAATGAATGGTCACTAGGATATAGATAACTGAACTTCAGCTTTTCATGCTCTTTCTTTATATTCAACTGTAACCTTTGAATGTGTGATCTGTAGACACTGTTAGAGACCACCATAAATCTAATTATTTTCTCTTATCTAAACTGAAGTTCTTCAAGGTTGATGGGGGGATGGGGAGATTCTTCTCTCCTAGCTTCATTGTTTCCCTTACAGCATTTATCCCAGTGTGAGGGACATGCCAGGGAATCCAAAATTGTTTGTTGATTCAGGGATTGATTGATTCAGAGGGACTTGAGTGCATTTGTAAATATCTTTTGAGGATCTTGCATCCCATTGGAATAAAACCCTTCATGTTTTATTCAATTCTTTCCCTATATGCAAATGTGCAGGTGCTTTGATGGCATATAGATAACACATTACACATACACACTCACACTTGCACACCAAAGAAATGACTGCTCACACAGAAGACACAATTAAAGGAAGATTGTGTTTGAGAAATCTATTGGGGTTAAATGCAAGAATGATTGCATGTGTTCCTTAGATACTGGCGGCCTCCTCCTGCAGGGCGAACTTCCCTGCAGGCTCAATGAAACAGGAAACATTTAACCCAGCCTGACTTAGAGCTATAAAGACTAGACAAGGAGTCGGGACATTTTGGAGTTTTAGCTCTATGATTTCTAGCTGTGTGTCCCAGAGCAAGTCACTTAAGCAAACCAAACTTTAATTCCTCAAAAATAATTCCTATAAAAATTCAACAAAAATATTTGCTTTGAATACCCTTTAAGATTGGAATAAAGCATCAAAATCATAAAAATGGAGATGATTTGCAAACTGTAAAGTGAAATGTGTGATCAATAGTAAGCTAGTTTCACCAGAGCCCCAGTCAAATTCTAACAGCCCAACCCTGCAGAGCTGGAAAAAAAATGTCAGTATTTTTAAACCATGGAATCAGATCACTGGGTCCATTTCAAATTGCTATAAAAAGCATATAATTAACTTTCAGTATTTTACATTCCTTGACTATTCAGCAACAGCTGTCTCCATAGTTCTTCTAAGGTATGTGCATTTTCCTCATATTTTATGCCTTTTTTTTCAATAATTGGATGTCCCCATATCTACCATCTAGGGATACGTTGATGCTTTTCAATATTATTTATGAAGATGTAAAAAATAAGTTTTATCTTCTTTATTTACTCCAGTGATTTAAAATATAAAGAACATGTGTAAAAGCCCCAGACTCATACGTCAAGATATAATTGACATACTATATTTTTTCATTTTGAAACTTAGATATTACATTATTAAAAGATATCTACCATTGACTATCACTACCATATAAAAGTAAGACCCTTTGAAATATTGAATACAATAAAGATTGGATGAATTAATTTTATTGAAAATTTCTTCTTCCGCTTTTTAACTTCGTTTTAATTAATATTTTACTTTTCATTTCATATAAGCAGTACAATCAACATAGTTTAGCATTTAAAGAATAAATGAGCATACAGTCAAAATTCTTCCCACTTTGATCCCTTATAGTGCTTAGCTCCTTTTCTCACAGTCAGTTGCTATCAGCTTCTTATAAATACTTCTAGAGATTCTATCCATACACAAAGGTTTGTGTATGTATGTGTGTGTGTGTGCAAGCCTTTATTACACAAATTGTAGTTAGTCAGATACACTATCTTTCACTTCACTTTTTTTCTCTGTGTCAGCCCATGAAGAGTTTCTTGTTCTTGTTTATGCTTACATAGTATTCTGTCAAATGGGTGTTCTGACATTTAGGATGTTGCTGCTCATTTGTTATTGCAATCACCGATGAGTGGTCTTTGGTAGTCACCACTTTACTCATGTACAAGTATATATTTAGATTAAATTTCCAGTAGTGAAATTATAAAGGTATGTTTGATACTGTCGAAGTACCCTTAATAAATATAGCTTAAGTTTACACTCTCCCCATGCATGAGAGTCCATTTGCCCATACTTGTCATCAGAACAGTAGGTTGTGAAACTTTACCTTTGACAATATAACAGGTGAAAATAGTATTGCTTTGTAGATGTATTTCCAGTTCTCTTAATGTGAATGAAGTGAGCACCTTGATAAAAAATTGTTTTTTTTTTCTCATGAACTGTATATTCACGTTTTTTATGCATTTTTTCTTTTGGGATGTTGGTCTTTTTGTTATTGATTAATATGAACTCTTTATATGGCAGGTAAATTGGCCCCTGTCTACAGTAAGATTTGAAAAGTATTTTTTCTCAGAGTTTATCACAAAACTTTTGATTGCATATGAGGATTTACCATAAATATTCTGTTAGCTCCTGAGATTTGCAACATGATTAGAAAGACCTTCAGCACTATGACACTGTAAAATAGTTTTTGATGGGGGTGGGGGGTTTCTTCTAGCACTTTCATGGTTTTATTTCTTACCCTTAAGTCTTTGATCTATTTCTAAACTTATCCTGGTGTGATACTTAAACTATAATTCAACTTAATTTTTTTCCAGATAGTGACCCAGTTTTCCAACAAAATTAATTGAATAATTCATCTTTCCTCACTGATATAAAATGAAAATTTATCATATACTAAAGTTGCATAAATCTTCAGGCCTATTTCTAGACTTCCAATTCTATCCCATTGACTGCCAGTTAATTCATATACCAGAATCAAACATTGAATTTTTGCAATCTGGTAATGTGTTTTAATATCTGTTAATGTTAGTCTTTCTCCTTTTTATTTTTTTTCATTTCCTTCTTTTTCGTTTTTGTCTATTTTTTTTTTTTATTTGAGAATCAGCTTGTCAGCTTCCACAAATCTTACTGACTTTAAAAAGAAATTAAGGTCATGTTAAATCTATAAATTGAACTCAGGAATAAAACTGACGGTCCTATGTTTTTGAGTTCTTTTGTCCCCAAACACAGTATGCCTAACAAATTGTGTAAGTTGTCACATATCCTCAGTAGCATCTCTCTCTCACACACACATTTTTTATTAGATTTATTACTAGGGATTTGGTGTCTTTTCTTCTATTAAAGCTTTAACAAATCATCGTTATTACATAGTTATTGATTTTCTTCCCTTTCATCTCACCAAAATCATCTGTTTGTAATAGGTTTTATTTATATCATATGCATATAATGATAACTTTAAAGTCATGAAGATGTAAACCTCTAATTTCTGCCTCTCGTATAATGGCGTTTGCTGGTACTTCTAGGTGATGCTGAAGAGCAGTGGTGATGAGGACATTTTGGTGCTCTTCCTGACTCTAATGTTTTCTGACTGCTGATGCTCCTAGTGTTTCCTTTTCAGCAACATGCTGGCTTTGCTGTTGAGATCTATTTTATCACATTAAGGAAATACCACCTATTTCCGTTTTATAAACTTTTTCTTTAATTATTTTCTTTTAAAAAAGTAAATCTAAAATGTAAAGTGCTTTTTCTTCAGTACTTAAAAAGAAGTCTATCTGATATTCTCTTTGGTTCCATAAAAATGATGAAATGTATTTCCTAAAGACCATTTTTGTTGTTTTGGACTAAAACTCTTAGACTAGTTTATATTATTACTTTAGTTAGAATTTTTACGTCAATATTGGTACCTGGACTTCATCTATAGTTTTATTTTTCTGTGCAATCCTTATAAGGTTTTGATGTAAAGTTTCAGAAAAAATTATCCTCAGTATTTGTAAGCTTTCTTCCAGCCAACCTCATCACTCTGTCCATGCTCCACTATGGTTTAAATAAGTTTAAACCTGCTTTTTAAAGTTTTGGTGTAATTTCTGAAACTGAATTTTATGCTATTTGTGTGTAAGAGAGAGAAGTGTAAGTCTTTTTCCTATTTATGTAAGGTAACTGATCTGTTTAATGTTTCTAATATATTTTCTAGTGTGCTTTCCATTTTACCTATGTTTCTAAGTTTATTTCTATAAAATTTAGCTCGGTAATTTCCTTTATATCTTTAGTGCTATTTTCATCATTTCTTATTTTCTGTATTGGTATTTGAATTCACCTTCCTTGCTATGATTTTTCCCATCATTTTTTATTGTGTTCTACTGGATAGTGTTTCAGCTCCACCCCTTTTCCTGATTTCTCATACTTTATTTGTATGTGTGTGATGCGGACACCAGCCTGCAGTGTCTGTGGCATTATGGATGAAATGAGATGTTCACACGGACTACAGAGTCCGGTGGAGGAAAAGGGACAGCATGGCTTTTCTCTCAAGGGGAGAAAAAGCTGTGGCCCTTGCCATGACCGGCCTTTATTGGTTTTCTCCCCACATTACATTATGGTCCTCATTTACTATGCTCAAGTTCACTTTAGGTGGTTACCTTTTACAGACAACAAAGGAGATAATGCCACTAATCACAGCACAGAAGGATATTTGCAAATGAAAAGGGAAAAGTGGTTGGACCACTTATACTGGTCCTTGCAAGGTTTAGCATGGATTTTAGGAAGTTACAGTAAGCACTTGCTGTCTCAATTCAGGGTGAGGGAGTTTTAGCAAAAGCAAGTCTCGTAGCAGTCCAGGCACAGTGCAGGCCTGATTCCCCATGGGAGAACCTATCCATGGGCATGTGTCCTGTGCATCTCCGAGTGGGAGCTGGGCCCATGCCATGCAGAACAGTCTCCTACATGTATGGGTGTGTAAGTTCTTGTTTTACAGGGACAATTACTTTAAGTTTGTGCCTTTTTTTTATTTGGGCAAAATATTTGACTATAATTTCCATATCCTCTAGTGGCTCCTTTTGGATTCTTCATCTTGGAAGGAGATCCTCCTACCCAAACCAGCTATTTGCTAGAGGTTTATTTTGGGAAAAGTTAGGACCATGTTGTAGGATAGCGATAATTATTTAATGACTAGGGCCTTATGTGTGACTTCTGTAGCCTTGTTTTTTCTCTAGCCAAAGGGTAAACAAAGATGTGTATATTTTCACAAGTTAGAGTCTGTTCCTCTGCAAACTGCTATGAGGAAGTTGACTGGTCTAGATGCTTCCTTGAACAGCCTCACTGCCTCTCCCTGGGACCAGACAGTGGTGGGAACGCTTGCCACACTATTGCACTCTTCTGTTTTATGAAGCATAATTCGAGGCTTTGTCTGGAATCTGAGCCACTTCATCCTCTTCAGGGTCTTTTATCCCCTCTGCTTTGGGCAGCATTTCCACATATTTTGTGGTTTCAGATTATAGAAGTCACTTCATTTTATCTAAAATGGTGATTGTGTTTTTATTTACTATTTTTGTTGTTTTGGGATAATTTCCAAGAAGAAAATGCTGGTTAATGTCCGAATAGGAAGAGCCTTTCTTAATAACTTACACAGTAATATATTATTCTCTTTGCTTTTAATTTAAAATCATTGACACTGCTTTTAATATAAACTAACAAGTAAATATGCATAAATATCCTAAAGTTCAAGTCTATATCTTTTATCTTTCTCCATTTGGTGTCAATCCCAGCATTTGACATAAAACCTCTTGATATATAGGCATCGAATGTAGGTTATGTGGTATATTTGACAATTACCTCAAACCAGGGGATAAACACAAGTACAATATGGCCTGTAAATGTGATGTTTGGCTAGGATAGTATTTGTTAGGCAGGGTGTGCTCTCTGCAGGTTGTCCTAGTTGTTCTTACACTCTACTGTTCTTTCCTGGCTGCTTTACATCATACTTGACCTCCAAAGTCATTTGAAATTGGAACCTCTGCAAATATTTAATTAAACATGTCAGATCATATTATCTGGACATTCTTTTTTTTTTTCCAAGTGTTATCACACACGCACACAATCTAGAAATTAGCAAAGTTTGAGCTGTCCTGGAGTAAAGACTAGACTTGACTTCCAGAGGTTATTTAATCCATTCACACCCTCAGGGGAAGATGGTGCTTTATTAGTTACAGACTTCTGTCTTCTGGACCAGACATTGCACCTTGCATAGAATCCAGGAGAAATAAATAGTATAAAGTGGTACCCAAGGGTTGTCGGTATCTAATTACAATGTTTCATCTTTCTGCAGTGTGATCCTGTACCAGATACACAAGAGAACATGAAGAGAGTGAGGAGCTCCATATGTCCCTGGAGTCACCCCTATTCCTGATTAGTGATCTGTATCTCATCTCTCTCCAAGAAGCTCAGCTCAATGGCTTAGATTGTACTTGAGGGTGTGAAGTTTCCCTTAAGAGTTTGGGTTCTCTGAGAAGTTTCCTTTGAAGTAGTTCCCAAAGGAAAAATTCCAGAAGCAGGGTGAAGCATTTCTGCAGCCCTGCCTCACAATTGACATTATCCTGTTCCAGGTGTCTCCATCCCAGAAACCAGCAGTCTAACCTACTGATTGGGTGCATCTAGGAAGATGAGAAGAAAAGGATCATCTACCCAGGATCATTGTCTGAATGATAAAGCCTGATTATGTCATCTGGATCTTTGCATCTTCTCAGCTCAAACTGGTGAATCAGATGAACAACATTGAATCTTGATCCCCATTTCTTTGTTTCGACCTTACAAGAGTCATTGTCCATCTCCTTCAGCAAGTATGAGGCAAAGATGCTCCACTGAGGCTGGAATCAATAAACAGCCTAGGAAAATAGTGTTCAGGGCAATCATGAATTGAGAGCCTTTCACTAAAGGTAGGTCAACAGGCTTCTAGTCTTAGGTTTCTCCTTCTTAGGAATTGCTCAGTCTTTCAACCTGTGTGGATTAAAAAAGCCGTAGGAAAAATTGAGAACATCAGCACTCTAAAGGATCTTTTAAATAATCTATTACAATCTCCTTATTTTATGAAATGGACAGTAGAATTCCAGTGAAGAAATGTTTCCCAAGATCACAGAACTAGTCAATTGCTCTTCCTTATGTATTACACTGCCTGACTTGACCAATTCCACCAATGTTTCCTGTACACATACTACAGAACAGATATGATTAGGAATTGTCAGACATGGAAAAATAACACAAGTTCCTGCTTTTCAGAACTTTAAGGGTAGTAGAAAAAAAGATAATTTCAATTGTATGTTCAAATGTTTTAGGTGGTGCAAATTTAGGGATATGTTTTTCTGTAGAATAAAGTGCTTTCTTAATCTTTTGATCATAAAGAGACAAAGAGCATGCAAGTGGCTTCATTATTTTCAATTATTTTTTAAATATATCCTATTGATTATGTTATTACAATTGACCCACTTCCCCTGCTTCATTCCCCTCTACTATGTGCACCTCCTCCCACCCACATTCCCCCCTTTAGTTCATGTCCATGTGTCCTAAGTTCTTTAGCTTCTACATTTCCCACACTATTCTTACCCTTCCCCTGTCTATTTTCTCTCTACCATCTATGCTTATTCTCTATACCTTCTCCCCCTTCTCCTCCTCCCACTCCCCTGTTGCTAACCCTCCATGTGTTCTCCATTTCTGTGGTTCTGTTCCTGTTCTAATTGTTTGCTTAGTTTGCTTTTGTTTTAGCTGTGGTCCTCAATAACTGTGAGTTTGCTGTCTTTTTACTGTTCATACTTTTTATCTTCTTTTTCTTAGATAAGTCCCTTTAACATTTCATATAATAAGGGCTTGGTGATGATGAACTCCTTTAACTTGACCTTATCTGAGAAGCACTTTATCTTCCCTTCCATTCTAAACGAAAGCTTTGCTGGCTAGAGCAATCTTGGATGTAGGTCCTTGAGTTTCATGACTTGGAATACTTCTTTACAGCCCCTTCTTGCCTGGAAGGTTTCTTTTGAGAAATCAGCTGACAGTCTGATGGGAACTCCTTTGTAAGTGACTGTCCCCTTATCCCTTGCTGCTTCTAGAATTCTCCCCTTCATTTGAATCTTGGCTAATGGAATTACAATGTGCCTTGGTGTGTTCCCCCTTGGGTCCAACTTCTTTGGGACTCTCTGAGCTTCCTGGACTTCCTGGAAGTCTATTTCCTTTGCCAGATTGGGAAAGTTCTCCTTTATTATTTGTTCAAATAAGTTTTCCACTTGTTGCTCTTCCTCTTCCCCTTCTGGTACCCCTATAATTCAAATGTTGGAATGTTGAAAGATGTCCTGGAGGTTCCTAAGCCTCTCCTCATTTTTTTGAATTCTTATTTCTTTGTTCTGTTCTGTTTGGTTGTTTCTTTCTTCCTTCTGGTCTATACCATTGATTTGAGTCCCAGTTTTCTTATCATCACTATTGGTTCCCTGTGCATTTTTCTTCATTTCACTTAAAAAAGCCTTCATTTTTTCATCTAATTTGTGACCAAAATCAACCAATTCTGTGAGAATCCTGATCACCAGTGCTTTGAACCATGAATCTGATAGGTTGGCTATCTCTTGGTCACTTAAAAGTACTGGCTCTGGTGATTTGATTTGTTCTTTCTTTTGAGCCATTTTCTTTTCTTTTTCTTTTTGGTCTGGTCAAGCCTGTTATGTATGAGGCGCAGAGCCTTAGGTGTTCACCAGGGTGGGGCAACCCAGTCGCAGAGTTGTGTGGTGTATGTGGGGGCGGGGTCCGAGAGGGAACAATGGTGCTTGCTCTGCTCTCTCTTGGATTTCAGTCCCCTCTGTGAGGTTGGGAGTCTCTCCTGGCACCTCAACCCCCACATGTGTTTTTAATTGGTGCTTTTAGGCTTTATTTCCCAGCACTAGGACCCTGAGTTGCCCAGTCTGTCTCGCTGCCTGTTTTTGTCTGGTTTATCTGCATGCAAATATGCGACCGTGGTCAGGTGCCTTGTGCGCCTCGCTGGGTCTGCTCATTGCCTCCCTGCACCCGGGGTCTACTAACTGCCACCTGCATGCCTGGGGTGTGCCAACTGCTGCCTGCACGTCCCGAACCACTAGCCACTGCTTTTTCCTGACACAATCCCTTTCTGCCAGCTGCAGACTACACCCCACTTATCAGTCTGGGTGAATCGTTGTCTGACTTCAGTACAATTCAATTTTCTATCTGTTCTGTTTTTTTTCCCCTAAATGTTTGTTATCCTTAATTTTGGTTGTGAGAGGAGGCACAGTGTGTCCACCTACACCTCCATCTTGGCCGGAAGTCCCAGAGATTATTTTTAATTTTTTTTAATTAAAAATAAACTTAGAGACAAAGTAATATGGTGGTTGTCAGAAGCTGGGGGAAGGGGAGAAAGGAGAGTTATTGTTCAATGGGAATAAAGTTTCAGTTTTGTAAGTAAAGAATTCTAGAGATGGATGGTAAATGGTTGTACAACAATATTAATGTAATTAATACCACTGAACCACCAACTTAAAAATAGTAAAGATGATAATTTTATGTTATGTGTAATTTTCCACAACACATTTTTAGTGGGTTCATTCTTATGGCTCTGCCCACCAAATACAATTGCAAGAAATGCACAGAAACTGTTTGTGCTGCTGACAGCACTTTTTGATAGTGCAAACAATTCTGGTTCCCTGGATTCATGTGGCTCCCAAACAGCCACTGCCAAGTGTCTGCAGGGACAGCTGGGTGACTGCTGCCACAGAGGGCAAGGGAAGGCATTCTGACTCCTGGGGCAGAATTGAAGGTTGAAGGTGATGTTCAATCACAACTATTGCACAGTTTGTGTACAGCAACAAATTGAGAACAAAAATATTAAGATTTTATTCCAAGATCCTTTAAACAGCAATTTGCCAATCATTAATTATTCTCTTTAATACAGAAACATGGTCTTTTGGAAGTGCTCTTATAGCCAATGGATGGTTCTCTCATACTATTTGCTTTCTGTAAAAAGGAAACAGTCTACACCTGATGCTGAAAAGAAAATTTAACCCTTCTGCCCACCCCCACCCCCCAAAGATTGTCACAAGTTTCCTAGAACAAGACAGCCATGTACAGAAGGGGAAACGTAAGTGGGACACTGAGCTTTACAATAGCCATCCAGGTGATTTTGACATGTGCTACGAAGAATGATGGAAAGGCATGTTTACCAGAGAAAAGAGTGTGAGGAAAGAGACAAAGACCTTCAGAGAATGGTGGTGGTTGGGGCTCTCAGTTAACTGCCTCATTTTAAAGACGGGCAAAGTGAGACATAAAAAATACTTAGGTCATGTCCGAGATCAGTGGCTAGCAAGTCACAAGGTCAATGGAAAGCCCAGGTTGTCTGGGTTCCTGGCCTGTGTGTTTCTCCTTAGCATTCCTGTCTCTGATTTTGAGCTCTAAAAGACTGAGGGACTGGCCTTGGGAACTTGGACACTCAGAAGAATATATCGACAATACTTTAAAATTTTTTTTGAAATATTTTATTTTACTCTGCTACTAGCATCTAAAATACCCTTGCTCTAGAAAGGCAGCTTGTTTCTTTTTTGGCAAGTTTGATTAAAGCAAAAGAAAGTGCTGAATTTCCAATATGCAAATGAAATTAAAGGCCACCCAGGGATAAAGGAGCCCTTCAGGAATGCTTTATTGACTGCTGAAAATTTACCCAAATAACAACTTTTTTTTTTTAAATAAAGGAATTGAGTTGCAACCTCTTTTGTTCTTCCCCTTAGGAGTCACATGTTTTTCACCTCTAATTTCATATCATTCTCAGAGTGGTGTGTTGTGCATTATTTATGGATAGAATATCAAATGAAGGTGGCTACACTAAGAAACTAGAATTAGATTACTCATACAATGTGTGGGTATTAGCCATTTGCCCTTTAAGTGTTTACCTTTGGTGGGTGTAAGCAGAGAGTAGAATTTATTTATTTACTCTCTGTTATTATATAAAATATTTTATATTTAAAATATATAAAATATTTTATATATTTAAAATATATAAAATATTTTATATATTTAAAATATATAAAATATTTTATATAAAATATATAAAATATTTTATATAAAATATATTTTATATAAAAATATAAAATACGTTTACATAAAATATATAAAATACTCTATGTTATTTCTAGAGTAATTTCTGGAGTGTTTGTGCAATTATGACCTTTCCCCACCAAGAAATCTAAAGCATGGGCTTCTGGTATATAAATTGATGTTAGGGAGATTGTATTTGTAAAGTTCAGGAAATTAGGAGTCTCAGAAGAGTTTTAGGTTAACGTTGTGGTCCTGCCTTAACTGAGTAAACTCAAAACTTCTAAATAAATAACAGACTTATTAAGCCCCATTGTGTGGTGTCTAAATGTGCTGAAGCCATCTACATGTAAAAGTAAAACTAACTTTAATGAGGATTCTATTAATGAATCTATACTCTTCCTTCGGAGCACTTAATTAATTAACAATTAAATATGTATTTGTATGACTTGTTTCATAGCGATCTACTTTACCAGACTTAGTGCCACGCAGGCAGGGGTCAGTCTTGTTTTCTTTAGTACTTATTCCTGATATACAGTGGGGACTCAAAGGTTGCATGCTAAATGCATGAATGGACCCATTGCTTATTTCTTAGTATTCAAATAACTTCATGAAAATCAATCATCTTCTTCCTTGGGATAGCAAAAATTGTCTGGAGCATGAAGGATATTTTTTCTGTATTACAAATGGAGAAACAAGCTTAGTGATGATCATCCATGTTATCAAGAAGAATTCCAAGTGTGTTTTTGCAACTTAGTCATTTCCTAAGATGCTTAGAATTCTCATGGGTTCATGTTTGAGGAATTGCCATGTAATTTCAGCCTTGCCCTTGCTGATGTTTTTGGAAACTCACCAGTCAATTTTCAAGATCACTACCCTTTGTGCTGGAGTGATGCTTATTCTGGGAGCCCCTGTGATGCCTTTACCACCTTCATTTGGAATATCAACGTAGCACATTTACTATGTGCTAGTTGTTAAAAGTTTACAGAGCTGGGCTCCTCTACCGCTTTTCAGGAAGACATTTGTGGTTCTAAGCACCTACCCTGGAATCATCAGGCAACAACTTTGCTTGGAAATTTCTTTCACTGCCTCTCAGTGGAGATGAAATACGGTCACTTGCTGGCGAGAAAACAACAATAAGGGGAGAGTGATTCTCCCTAAGTGCTCCCTAAAAACAAGAAAATCTGATACGCAGCCTGTGTGCTGATACAAATATGAGCCTTCTAGCTTTAAGCAGTAACAGATGGGAGTTTTTTCTCTTTCTTTGGTGATAAGGTGAATGGTTTCCCCAGGGATGTATGGGGAGAGCTGCTGAGTTGGCACTGTTGGCGCCAAGCATCTGGCTGCTGACAGGATGATAGGCAGAGATTGGCACTTAGGGAGGAGGGTCTGACAATGTGGGGGTGGAAGGATGGAAAGTAAAAATTGCACCCCTTTCCTCACCATCCATAAACCTGGGATTTGAAGCAACTCATTCTGAATAGTGAATGGAATATCCAATAAATGCTAAAGAAGAGAATCCATTCAGTCATTTATTCATTCAACAACCACTTATTAAGTCCCTGAAATGTGGCAGCTATTGTTCTGGAGGCCAAAATATGAAATCATTGGAGAAATGAATTATTTCTACCCTCAGGAGGCTCCCAACTTAGTAAAGGAGAAGAACACTGAAAAAATAAGCTTGATAAAGTGTGATTGTAAGCAGGAAAGGCTTCATAGTTGTGACAAAATAAATATTTTAAAAATTCGTAGGTGTTTACTACAAGGGTGTAAGGCCTGGGAGGAAAAAGAAAGTATGATTTAGGCAGAGAATGCATCAGGAACAAAGAGGACCTTTCTAGTCCTGTCTCTCTCTTCACTCTCCTTTGGACCCCTGCTGAAGTCATATCCATTTGCAGGCAGCTCCCTTATAAAGTCTTTGCTCATTGGTGATCTTTCTACCTGGATTTTTCTTCCTTCTCCTGTAAGTGCTCCTGAAATTGTGGAGGACATAGAATATGTTAAACAATTTGAACCTTATCAAGAATGTCTTGGAGAATCATTGAGAAATTTTTAAGTAGAAGAGATACATAATCAGATGTGTTTTTTAGAAAGTTCACTTTGTTGTTTTGGAAAGTGAGCTATTAGGAGACATGCAATTGTCTGCCTACAGTTCTTGAGGGCCTACACTAGAGCAATGATGGTAGTCAGGGAAAGGAGCCTGGGTATGAAAGATGTTAAAGAGGTGAAGGAAAACACAGTACCTGACGTGGTAGGAGATTTGTTTTGTCTTTTTGTTGGTCAAGTAAATGTGCAAAGCATCATGGTATCATGGAGAGAAAGTTAAGAAGAAGAACTTGGAAAAGATTATTGATTCACTTTGAGCTGGTGATGTTGGATTGGAATTTGGCGTAAGAGGTACACTTTTGACATCCAAATGAAAACATTAGAGGGTTGTATAAAAGAGATTTGAAACTCAAGGGGAAGAGGTCAGAGCTTTGTCAGTCAGAATGAACTAGGTTATGATATGGTAAAAATAAAAGTCTCGTAACTTAAAACAAGTTACTTACTCTACCATCTATTGTAGGTCAGCCGGGGACCTTTGCTCATTGAAATTACTCAAAGGCCCAAGCTGAGAGAGCAGCCACCTTTTCAAAAGTTGTCAGCTATTCAACCAGAGGGGAGAGAGAGGTCTGGAAGGTCTTGCCCTGGCAATTAAATGTTTGACCAGGAAGTGACACATGGCACTTCCACAAAGAACTATTCAATGGCTGCACCCAACCACAGAGAGCCAGGAGTGCATTCCTCCTGGAGGGCGGGAGAGCTGGAAATAATTGGCAATGGCAATAGTGACTACCACAGGGCCAGAAATGAAGATCTGGGAACGATCAGCATGTAGGTGGCAGTAAAGTTGTGGCAGTAGATAATGCAGTAAAACCCACATTAAACTTGAAAAGAAGGGGGCTACCTACATTTTCCTAGGAAAGTACCTATGTTTAGGTATTTTGTATAGAGGAGATAAAACCACAAATAGAGGATGAGAAGAAATGATAAAACAAAAAGTATCAAGAAAACAAGAATGGCATTTCAAAAGAAAAGGAGAAAATTCCAACAAGGGGGTGGAAACCCAGAAGAGCATGTCAATAGTAACTGACTGAATCTTCCTTTTAGGCAGTAGGGTAGGCTGTCCTGCTATAGTGATGAATACATATATTTGTCATTTTTTAAAATTTGGTGTATCACAGTTATTGACTTCTTGAGCCAACAGGGTCATCAGAAAACATCCAGCTTTCCCTCCCATCGAATGTTGGAACCCTCACAATGACAAGTTATGCAGCTCTATCTTATGTTAACCTGAAATCTTTCTCTTTGTAATTCGTACCTATGGCCTCATTCCACTCCCTGAGATCATAGTCAAAGGGAAGCTTTTTCTTGTTTTCCCCATTCAATCTTACACTATCATTGAACAGTACTTAAGTTGTTACTGGTTTCTAAGTCACACTTAGTTTGCATAAGAAGCAACTGGAAGAAGGGCCAAGATAGTAAAAATTTAGTTGTTCTCATTCCCAGGTGGGAAAACAGACATCTAAACCACATTTAATTAAAGTATAAGGCAGAACAAGAGAGATAAGATCATATAATATAATTTCTGAAAAATTTAAAGATCATTAATGTAGAAAAATGCATACTGTATTAGGGGTCCAACCATGTGAGCCTGGGAATTCATTTAATATTTCTGAGCAGAAACTTTTGTATCAGTGAAATGATACCTCACAAGGTTGTCATGAAAAGCAACTAAAGTAACGTTTGTAAGTATAATACACATCTTAAATACAAGAAATGACAAAATATAGAATAGGGAATATGACAACATAAGGTTTAGCATGTACGAGTCATTGGCAGCTATGGGCTTCCCACCATGAGAAACAAGTTGAGCTTGAAGGACAATATTTGTGATTCAAGGAAACTCCTAATGATCCTGTTGCCATGGTGATAGTAAACAATAACAACAAAACTCCTAGGTGAATAATGACATTTATTGTAGCTCATGAAACCAAGGATCTGATGGGCATCCTTCTGTTTTGAAAGAGGTTAGGGTAATTTTCACTTTACTTGGTCATGTGTCTACAGTTGGCTGGCAGGTCAGCCAGTGACTGGCTGGTCTAGAATGGCCTCATGTGAGACAACTTTCCTCTAAATGGTCTCATCTCTAGCAGTCTAACAGGTGTTCACAGGTGTCCAGGAGAAGACCTTCTGAAACTTAGACATATATTGGCATACCCATCATTTTTGCTGCATTGTATATTATCCAGAGCAAATCATAAGACCAAACACAAACCCAAGAAATAGGAAAATTGACTTTCCTTGTCAATTGTCCATTTTTTGTAATTAGTGCAGTAAATCCTCATCTAATGTTGTTGAGAAATTCTGCAACTTTAACTGAAACAACATGTGATAAACCCATTTTATCATAGGCTAACTGATATGTGTAAGAATTAAGTTCCTATGGCATCTTATCAACATTATAAGAAAATGACATTGAACAAAACATTATTTAAGGATCAGCTGTATACTACCGTCTTTCTATGGTAGCTAATAAGCAGGATAAGAAAGTTGCTAAGTAGAGGAGAAAAGCTACGTAAATGGAAGGACCCCCCTGAAGGCAAAGTCAGGAGCCTCATGAGCAATGGACTGGGAAGCCACTTCTAGGCACCAGTACTGGGGCCTAATCAAGGAACTCTTCTCATGTTAGGAGTGAGGGAAACCAGAAACATTTGTTCTGCAGTATTTCAGAACTGCTATGGGCCAGAGTTGGGATGTTTGCCTTATTTCATCTCCCTTTTTGAATGGAAGTATTTGTAATAATCATGCTATTTCTATTTACCACCTCTCTTTGGTGTTTGGGGGAATGAATAAATTTTTTCATATATTTCATAGGTGCTGGACTATAAGAAGCTGCATGCAGACTTGATGACAAGTACAAGATCTTGGACTTCCAGTGTGATATCAAGATTATATGAGGCTTGTGAAAGTCTTGAGAGAGACAGAGGCTTGAGAGAGATTTTGAAAGGATATAATAATTGTGACATATTGCGAAACTTCCTGCAATTCTTCATACTTCCCTGAATTCATGTCCTCTGCACTGTGACTCTTTCAATCAGTTGGAAAACTATTTCCACACCCTTTTTTTAATTTCATTTTCTTTGGCCAATAGAATACACAAAAATGACATTTGGGTCATTTCTAACCCTAGACTTCAAGAGACTTTGCCTACTTCTACTTTTCCTTGGGATTCTTGCCTATACCGTGATAAAAAGCCTCACTGGAATGCTGGATAATGAGAGACATGTGGCCCAGGCACTCCCATCTGACAACCAGCACCTGAGAGGCCCTCCCAGTCTAGCCAGTTCAAAGCTTATCCACCAGGTAATCAAAGATAAGTGAGGAAGCCTACCTGAGATGAGCAAAACTTGGTGAAGATCAGCAAGACTATCCAGCTGACATGAAAACCCATGAAAAATAATGAAAGTTTAACTTTAAGCTACCAAGGAGTGTCTGAGTGTGTGTGTTACTCAGCAATATCTAATCGATACACTTTCAATTTATTTTTTTATAATTTGGAAAATGTTTTGTTCTCAGTAGCAGAACATCACACCTGCAGAGTAAAGAGACCAGAAAAATATCTGGCCATATGTGCAATCTGTTTGCACATATTTCATGGCTGTCTCTTTCGAAATAAGCCCAGGTTTGCCTAATTTCTTTAAGCCACGGTTTTGTCATCCCATCTTCTCTTTGTCTCTGTCTCTCCCAGTCACTGACCATCTTTCTCCCATCAGTGTCTAGAGATATGCCTAGCAGAGTGAGAAAGCACATAAAACACCAGTTACTCTTGAGTTTTTGAAATAGTAAAATGTTATTCTGCTAGCTTCATTTCTTTTGCTAGTGAGAGAAGGGGAGAGTGAGAAGTGGCTATCTGGAGAGTTCTCAGGAAGTGGAAGCCCCAAAATACCATAAAAATGGATTCTAGTATATCAGAGCAAGATTGATTTTGCTGTTTTGGGTGTTTGTTTTTAATGTGAAAGCCAAGAAAGAACCTTTAAAGACTTTGAAGCAATAGGCAGAACCAAATTTTCCTTATTCTCAATGGTGACAAATTGGATGTTTGGAGTATGAAATTTGGACATAGGAAGAAAACAGTGGCAATGTCTTCCTAAAAGAAGTTAAGAAGTTGACAGAGAGGGCAAGGTTGCATAAAGAAAGAGGCCTGGGGTCTGAGTTGCTAGTGTTGACCCTCCTCCCACAACATACCCTCTCTCTATCGGTTGTTTAAGTGTGGACTGATTATTCCACCTCAGTACCCTTACCATAAAATAGATATACTTAATACCATTAAAACAAAGAAATGTTGTATTGATTAAATTAAGCAATGTATGTGAAACATCATGACAAACCAGGATTTCCTTTTGTCCTTAAATACCTAAGGCAGCCAGTTTCTGGGATTCAGAGATTTATATTATCTGTATAATTTCAAAACAGTGCTCAATTTATTTGAGTTAAAGTAGACTCAGACATCACTAGAAAAGGGTGACATGGTTTGTTTCCCATTTTCATCAATAAGATTGTACTCAGGATCCTGTTCTTGAAAAACAATGTATAAAGAACCAAGACACTCCTGTCTTGATTGGTCATTAGGTGGTCATTTCGTTGGTACAAACCATACTCTCTGTAGGTATTGAAAGAAGGAAGAAACCAGAAGATAGCATTATCAGTCAGGAAATTATAGGAATTGGGTGCAGAGCTTTATCCTGAAGGATGAAGGGGGAATGGGGAAGGTGAACTGGGTGCAAGTAAGACAAAGGTGTGACCACGTGCCAGACATGGCACTAGGTGATTTACATGTATATCATGCCTCATTTAGTGCTCACAGCAACCTAAGAAGATATATTATTTTCCTTATTTTAAAGATGTGAAAACATGGATTTAGAGAGGTTCAGATATTTATCTAAATTTACACAGTAAACAATCATCCTAGCTAAGAAACTAAATCTCTTTGACTCCAGAGATCATGCTCTTCCCACTGAACCCTTCCCATGGACAAGAATAAGCATTCTGTGTTGAGAGTTACCCACCCAAGAGCACTGAGAGTGCATGTTGAGGAGCCCAGGAGGTAATGCTGGACAGGGAGGGTGAAGCCTTTAAAGTTTCAGTGGTCTTGATAAAGCCAGAACACCTAAGAATAATTCCTTTGGAATAAAGGGTTATTGATTTATCTCAACATGACACTAGAAATAGAGATGGTGAATCCTCCATTTTTTTTCAGAAAAGGCCCTCATTTTGCCCCTTGGGGAGGAGAAACAAATTGTTAAAAAGCCTTTTTTATCAGAGAGTTTCCCTCCTAGTTTTTCTTGATACATATAACATACCCAACACGTGGGTTCTGAAATATCCCTGGGCCCATCAGCTGACGTAATGCAAACACAACCCACTCTTTTTGTAAGCCATCTTTACCTGGACTCCTATGAAAACAAGGAGGTGTTTTCATCATCTGTCAGATTCTGTGTTAAAATCCTTTTTTACTTTAATCTTATGGAGTATATGCATAAAATTCCTCATGAATATTTCAATAATCTTTTTTCCTGTCATTTCTGGAGTTTCAACTACAATGGGGAGCACAATTTGACCTGCCAGGAAGCCACTCCTGGGAGCCTCTGTCATAATATGCATGTGGAACTGAGAGCCTGAGAAACTATGGTCAGCGCTGGGACTTGTACTTCATTTTCGGCACTGAAAATCCCATTTGATCAGACTCCAGAATGAGTGTATTTATGGAATAAAGAGTAATAAACAAAGGAGGTTGGATGGGAAATATATCTCTTCCAGATTTCTAATACTTCTTTATCAGTGAAAGAGCTAGGGGTATAGAAAATGAGATTAAAAACCCCAAGTAATGGGGCAATGGCTCCTTTATTTTCTGTGAGACTGATTGGTGTAGTGTTTTTATGTTGCTTCATGCTTAGAATTTGATTATCTGGCACCCTGTCATTCTCGATCCATTATCCTTATTTCCTCTTCTGTATGGCACTTGTTATTACAATACATTTTATCTTGTATTCATTTGTGTATCTATTTTATGGATGCCCCATTAAAATAGAGGTCTGATGATGGCAGGGGCTCTACCTGTTTTGTTTACCATTAAATTCTCAGAGCCTGGTAGCAAATAAGTGCTCAATTAGTATTTGGTGAGTAAATAAAACTGTTCATTCTATTTATCATTTAATTTTTATTTGTGGACTGACCACTGTGGTGAGACTCTGTGCTAGAAATAACACAGTTCATATCCCCACATGACACACAGACATATGATCAGATGGAATCCGAAAAGTGCAATGACAGAGAAATGTATAGAAAATCATGCGGGTACTGAGAATGGGGTATCTACCAGTGGAATTACCTAACCCAAACTTTAAAGAATGAGTAGGATTTTGATTGGATTAGGGATCAATGGATCCATCTGCATTTTCCCCATTCCTTTAAGAGATTTGAGGATCCCAGGGACTAGCAATGAATGAGGAAACCAAAAGCATGTATTTTAGAAAGTAGAAATCCAAGAAAAATTTTTAAAAGGTATATAATGAGACACCAGACAAACATGCCAGAAGCAGAAGCAGATATTAAAGGCAAGATGGGAGCACAGAAATCCAGATTAATTGGTGCAAAAACAAAACAGAGGGGAGTGAGTGAATAAAAAGTGGCAAGGATTTTGGACAGCTGTATAGAACAGGCATTAATGTTAGAGTTTGATTACACATGCAGCCTGGAAGTCAGAGCTGGTCCAGCCAAAAGAATTAGGGTCAGAGAAGACTTACCTGGAATCCTGGGACCCTATCCCACAAAGGCTGCCTTCTGGACCCCATGTTCACCCCTACACAATGCTTCTTTCATCCAATATGGATATAAGAGGTAATATGAGGGAAGATGAAATGTGAAAAACAGAGAAAAAGGAAGAAGAATGCAAAAAAAATGTGAAGTAGAGGAAGAATAATTTTAATAAAGGAGCATAGGGAAGGAAACGGAAAGTTGAAAAATAGAAGGAGAAAAGGAACTTTCCAGCTCTTATTAGGTTTGAGTGCTAGTGGTTATTTAAGTGGTCCCTTTGGATGGGTAGACATATTGAGCATTTCGCTTTTGGTTTGTTTATATTTATAAACCATAAAGTCGAGCTCAGATTCCTGCTAGAAAAGCACTTTTAGAAAGCAGTGAAATCTTATCTTTCATTCTCTATAGATCAGTTTTGCAGCCTCTTGAAGTATTTATAGTTTTAATTCATAACCATAAATGCCCCCTAAACAAGGAATATTACACCTTTCGATTACTATTATTGCTTTATTGCTCATCACAGCCATAAATTAGCAACATCCTTTGGCATTGCTGAAAGAGCACTGAATTGGGTTATAACACGAGTACACGAGAACCTATTAAAGCTTTGCTATTTCTTAAAAGTCTTTATGGTTTTCTAGTGTACCCCATAAGTGTTTCAATTAAAGAACTACTTGCCTGCTTAGTAATAGCCCTCCTGTTAGAGATAGGTAACAGTATCAGGAAAGAAAAGTAAGATTAAAAGAAAGAAAATTGGAATATAAAACATTAAAAATAAAATTGCTATTAAAGAGAAAGTCAGGGATTTAAGTTTTGCATATTAAAATAATTTAAATTTCTTAACTCTTTATTGGATGCAAGCTTATGTATATAACATATACGGAGGTGGCAAAAGTTGTTTGTATGGAAAAACCTGTGGGTTATGTTTATTACAATAGCTTTATTAACTCATAAAAATAAACTGTGTTTCATGTATTCACAACTGTAAACCTAGTCTTGTCCACCCCTTTATACTACCTGTATTGAGTTTATAGCTAAGCATATATTCAGGTTTATATTTACATATTTTTTTTCTCCCAATGAGTTTTTAGTGCCATCTTTGATATATTTTATCTTTTGGTCATGTGGACAAGAACTCCATTAAAATATCAAAGATAGCACAAAAAACTCATTGGGAGAATAAAATATATAGATATTGACCTAGACACAAGTTTGATGTCTAGGAGATGAGGATGATGTTGATGATGATGATAAAGCATCTTGATGATAAATACCTCATAGAATATTATTAGGATTACAAATCAAATACAAGAGAAAGAAAGTATTGGAAGCCAGGAGATCTACATTAACCTTTATCAATAATTTTATATTTTCAATTCTGAATTTCCTTGAGCACCAACAAGTTGATAAAATAGATAATATGTGAGGTATTCATTTTAAATATTCATGTAAATATGTAACTGCTAGGCGTTGTGGGAAATTTAAAAAATTATATTGCTTTCCCTCAAGGAGCTTAGAGTTTATTTTAGGTAAAGAAAGCATATACTGGGTATTTAAAATACTAATAATACTGTTCTGCTTAGTATATGAAACTTCACTCCCATCTTAATAAGGAGAACAACCCAACTGTGCTACAAAAACACAGGGTATGTGAGTGTGTGTGTTTAAACACACTACAGAGCTGAGAATCCAAAGAAAGCTGAACTGCAAAAAGTGATGACTCCTTCTTAAAAGGGAAGAGTTGTACAGTGGCTCTTATTCCTGGTGAATGGCAGTCAAGAGATTGGTATTCTCTACTTAACAATGAGGAAAAGTCAGAAAAAACATGAAATGCATGGGGTTCATTGTTTTGAGGCCATCAGAGAGATGAAAATGCAAAAAAAAAATCTAAATTTCAGTAATTGGCAATCTCTTCCTAAAAGAGAAGAAATCCATGACTGCTTTTGTTTTGGCAGTACAATGGGATGAGGAAGAATCCATAGGAAATTGGGGTAAAGGAGGAACCAAACAGACTTTTAATTCTTTCTCTTGAGCCTTCACTGAGCATAAAGTGAAGTGTGCCGAAGGATTAGGGCAGGGAAGGAACACTGAGAGAGATGCTCCATTTGGGCATGTAAGGTCATTATCAGGAATACTGTGGCTACTTTCAGAAGCTTGTGGTTGGGGAAATACTCATAATAAAAAATCCATCTAAGATATTCCAGCCCTATACATTGTATAAGACAGCTGCCCTCTAACGGTGAGTGGCCAGGCAACTAGTGGAAATAGATTTTTCAAGGTTTAGAGATTTTAGGGTAAAACATGAACAAAGAGAACTCCCTAGTGACCCCCCAAAGCTGGCATCTTTCCTGAAATCAGAGACAGATATCTCATAGTTCATAAAACTAGCAGCAGAGATGCTAAGCACAAAATGATATATAAAGATCCTGGGGGCTTACATCTTAAGCCTGGCTAGAAGCAAAGATCTGGTGCAGTCCTCCAAACATCTGAACTCAGTGGCAAACTGAATCTACATTGCAACAAAGGCCATACGAAGCTCAACTAGAGATTAAATAAATTAACTTAATCCCCATGAACCACAGTCTGACAGAAGCATAGATAGATATATTCGATTTAGAGTATAATGTTATTTCAATATATACAAACAATTTCAACAAACAATGCAGGCATGCAACTTAAAAAATGCACAAATGGGCAAAAAAAAAAAAAATGAAACCCTTTGGCCAAGAGAGAAACACTCAGGACAAGTAGATAAAGAGATGAGAATTATCACACAGTCACTTTAAAATAACTATAACAGATAAATTAATGAATTTAGAGTCAATGTTAGGCACAAGTTTGAACAAATGAAAATTTTCCCAGAGAGTTGGACACTGTGAAAAGAAGCAAAGGAACCTGCACAGGCTTCCTGTCTTGAGTTCAGCTGAATAATGATCAGCACATGCGTGCGAGGAAACTACCTGAAGGTGGAATCACCTGAAAGAAGTGGAGACACCAATCCTTGAAGCTCACACAGAGCTTGTGTTCCTGGCACCCAGAGAGGAAAAGCCTTACAAATTGGGGGATACTGGTAGAATACTAAGAAGAGCATTTCCTCAGTAGTAAAAAAAAAAAATGAACTTTAGACTAAAGACTGCTCTGGTCCCAACTAAGAAAACTTATAAGCAGAACTTTAAAAATTAAACAATTTCCAAATAACTGTATTCCAGAAAAAAAGCTTAAGAATATTTATAAGAATTAAATAAGGTATTAAAAAAAGTCAAAGTGCAGAATTAAAAGTCCAATTTAAAAAGTAGCAGTCATATAATAAAAGGAAAAGATGTGTTTCGTAATGAGGATAAAAACAAATACTTCAAAAGTAACAAAGATATATAAAAGACAGAATTAATAAACAAAAGATTAAAATAGTTATTATAACTATATTTATATCTTAAAGAAGATATTAAATACTTTTACACATTAATTACAGATAAGGAAGATACAAAAAGAATCAAATCAAATTTCAAAAGACAAATAATATAACGTCTGAAGTAAAAAAAATACACTAGGTGGCAGTAATAGTTAATTAGACATTGCAGAAGAAAAGATTAGTGAACTTGATAACATATCAATAGAAACTATACAAAATGAAATATAAAGAAATACCTTTAAAAAGGAAAGAGCATTAGAGACTTGGGTACAAACTCAAATGGCCTAATCTATGTGTAATTGGAGTCACCTTAGAATAAGAAAGGGTATGCAGAAAAATATTCAAAGAAATAGTGGCCAAAATTTTTCCAAATATAATTGAAACTATAAACCTATAGATATAAGAATCTAAATGAAGCACAAACAAAATAATCGTGAATAAAACTATGCCAAATTACAAAGCAATCAAATTGCTTAAAAGCAGTGGTAAAGGGAAAATCTTAAAAGCAGGGAGAAGACACATATGTACAGAACATCAAAATTAAGAAAGAAATAACTCATGCTGTCAGTAATAAATCTGGTCAATAATAAAGCCAGGACACAGTGAAGCAACATCATTGAAATTCTGAAAGAAAAGATTTTTAACATAGAAATCTCTATCCAGGAAAAAAAATTTACAAGAATGAAGACAAAATAAAATTTCTTTTCAGCTATGCAAAATCAAAAAAGACACTTTCAGCAAGATCTGTATTTAAGGGAAAAAAGTAATAGTAATTGTATGCAATTATATAACAATTTGTAGGATGCTGCAAAATCAATGTTAAGAGAAAAATTTCAAACAGTAAATGCTTACATTAGAAAGAAAAAAAATCTCAAATCAATAATATTAGCTTCCACTTCAACAAACTAGAAAAATCAGAGAATAAACCTAAACCAAACAGAATAAAGGAAAAAGAAAATAAAGAGCAGAAACTAATGAGATTAGAAACAGAAACCAATAAAACAAAATATGTTACTTTGAGAATATCAATAAAATTGCTAAATCTCAAAATAAAATTTAAAAAAATTGCTAAATAACTAGCTACATTGATCAGGGAAAGAAGAGACGAGATACAAATTACCTGTATTTAGAAAGGAGACATCACCAAAGAGCCTACAGATATTAAAAAGACAAAGAAATATTATGAAGACCCTTTTGCCAATAAATTTTGCGATTTAAACGAAATGGACGAATTATTTGAAAATTACAAACTACCAAAGCCCATTAAAGATAAACTAGATAACCTAAATGGCCTTATATTAAAGACATTAAATATGTATTTAAAACCATTCCTGCCAAGAAAACTTTAGGTCCAGATAGATTAACTAGTAAATTCTATTAAATATTTTAAGGAAAAAAAATAACACCTATTCTGTACAAATTCTTCCAGAAAGTTGAAGAAAAGAAATACCTTGACATAATATATGAAGCTAGCAAGAGTAAAACATGATTATCTCTATATTTGGAAAAAAATCTTCAAAATGATCAGTTCCTGGTAAAAACTCACAGCAAATTAGGAAAAGAAGGTTTCTCAATCTGATAAGATATATCTCTGAAAAATACTAATAGCCAAAACATACATAATTATGAAAGACTAATTTAAAAAATATATCAGGAACAAGATATATTTTTGTTCATCACTACTTATCAATATTATACTAGAGTTTCAGTCAGCACAATAAGACAAAAAAAAGGAATAAAAGACATCCAGATCAAAAAGGAAAAACTTATTATCTTTAGCCATCTATGTAGAAAATCCTATATAATCTATGAAAAAGCTACTAGAACTGAGAAGTGACATAAGCAAGGTTATAGGATATATTAATATACAAAATACTTAAAGTGAATATGACAAAAGAAATGTAAAATTTACTACATTGAAAAATATAAAATATTGTTGGAAGAAATTAAACACTGAAATAAATTGGTATGTCATGTTCATGAATCAGAATATTTAATATATAAAAAAATAAAATAAAAAAGAAGGAAAAAATATTTAATACTTTTAAGATGTCAATTTTCCCCAATGCTATACCAATTGGCAGCATGCTTTTTTTTTCTCTTTTGCTAAACATTAATATATATTTCTAGGAATATTCTGGAAGTTATATGGAAATATAATAGACCTAAAATAGCAAAGTAAATTTATAAAAACACAAAAACATCTTTAAAAATAATAAAGCAAATCTGATTCAATCTTATTATAAATCTAGAGTAGTTAATTCTGCATGGCTTGACGAAAACATGGGCATGTTCATCAATTGAACAGAATAGAAAATTGAGTAGTAGACTTGCATATATGTAACCAATTAATTTTCAACAAAGCTCTCAAGGCTATTCAGTGGAGAAAAGGTAATATTTTCAAAATATGATCTTGCAGACTTTGGATAGACATTTACAAATGAGCTTTAATCCTTATCTCCAAAAATATATAATAATAAAATCAAAGCAGTTGATTAACCAAATGTGAGAGCTAAAAAGAGTATATTTCATCTAGAAGAAATCAGTGGAAAGTCTTAGTATTTGTGGATTTGGCAAATATTTCCTGGCTCAAAAATTATGGACTATAAAAACATTCAATAATGTGAAATTCATGAAAATTAAAAAAAAATTTCTTTTCAGAGAATTATTATTAAAATTCAAAGGCAACCCAAGTTCAGAAGAAAGTGTTTCCAAAATATATACCTCACAAAGAACTCCTTCTACGTATATATATTCAGAAATCTTCCAACTCCATAATTAGAAGAAAAGAATGTCTGAATTAAAAAATGAACAAAAGATTTGAATGTACATTTAACCAAAGGAAAGATACAAATAGCAAATAAATACAAATTAAAACAAAGTTCATTATCATTAATCACTAGAAACAAAATTGAAAATGACATATCTTTACATTCCCACTAGAATACCTAAATTTAAAAGATTGATCAGACTAAGTTTTGCTGTGATTATGGAGCAAATAGAACTCTCAATTTCTGATGAGATGTTCAATATTAGTCATTCTGAAAACAAAAGTTTTATAGTTTTTTAAAAAGTTAAACACATACCTGCTATATAACATGGCCATTTCATTCCTAAGAATTTATCTAAGAGAAACGAAAGCTATGTCCATACAAAGGCTTGTACATGAAGGTTCTTAGCAGATTTATTTGTGGTATCAAAGAACTGGAATCAGCCTAAATGTCAAGCAGCATGCGAATGGATAAACTGTGGTACTGCAACAATAGAATACTACTTGGCAATAAGAACACATAAACTATAAAAATAAGCTAAAACAATTGATTTACCGATATAGACAATAGAATGAATGAAAATCAAAATAACTGTTATGAGTGAAAGAAGCCTGATTAAAAAGAGTACACACTATAATGATTCATTTATATAAAATTTGAGAAAAATGAAAACTAATCTATGATAACAAAAAGCAATTTATTTTATTATTTTTTTTTTTATTTATTTATCTTTAGAGGGGAAAGGAAGGAGAGAGGGAGAGAAACATCAATGTGCGGTTGCCTCTTGTGTGTCCCCTGCCGGGAACTGGCCTGCAACCCAGGCATGTGCCCTGACTGGGAATCAAACCGCGATCCTTCGGTTCGCAGGCCCGCGCTCAATCCACTGAGCTACACCAGCCAGGGCTTACAAAAAGCAATTTAATAGTCACTTAGGGATACGAGTACAGTGACAGATTATCAAGGGTCATGAAGAGACTTTGAGGGCTATAGAAATGTTCGTTATTTTTGTTGTAATGGTGTCTTCATAAAGGTATACATTTGTCAAAAGGACCAAATTTTACAACTTAAATACATGTTTATTGCACTTCAATTACACATAAATAAGTTCACTATTTTATTAATAAAACTCTAAACAAGATAGGAATGCAGAAAATCTTCTAACTTTATAAGGATTGCCTACCAAAAAATTACTGATAAAATCATATCTAATGAGGAATGATTGAATATTTCCCCCTAAGCTTAAGTAAAATCACAGATATCCACTCCCACCAATAATATTCTATCTCTTTGTGGAGATTCTAGTTAGTGTAAGAAGGCAAGAAAATGAAATTAAAAAGCATGCATTTTAGAAAAAAAGAAAGAAATCTATATTTATTCACAGGTAATATGATCATGTAGAGAGTCCTAAGAATCTGCTAAGAATAACTGGAATAATAAGCTAACATCTTGTTAGCTGACAATGGAAAATTGAATATCAAAATAATAAATATAATACTGTCTACTGTAGCATCTAAATATAAAGCATTTGGGTTAAATTAATGAAATATATGTAAAACCTATGCACTGAAGACTATAAAACATTGTTGATAGAAATTTAAAAATACCAAAATAGATTATGAAACAAAATACAGTGTCCAGAATAAAAACATAAATTTATGGTTAATTGAATTTGACAAAAAGGACAATGTAATTTATTTGGGAAATAGAATTTTTCTCACAACTAACCCTGGAACAACTGCTCATTCCTAAGGAAACACACAAACTTCAACTTAAACTTTTCATTGTAACAAAAAACTAGTACAAAGTGAATCATAGTCCTAAATTTGAAAGTAAAAATCCTAAAACTTATAAATGAAAACACTAGAGAATTTTGCATGACCAACAATAGTAAGCCTTCTTAGGATACAAAACATATAAAATGTAAAAGTTGGATAAATTGTACTTTATCAAACTCACTAACTCTGCTTTTTCAAAGACACAATTAAGAAATGAAAATGCGAGCTTAGCCTAGAATACACATAACTGACAAAGGACTTATATTCAGAAAATATACAGAACTCTTACAACTTCATTAAAAGAAAGCAAAACAAGCAACTAAGACAATGACAAAAATATTTGGAAAATGTTTCAGAAAATAAGATGTATGAATGATCAAAAAGCACATGAAAACATGCTCAAAATTATTTGTTATGTAAGTTAATACCACAATGGCATACTGCTTCATGCATATTAGAATGGTTAGTTTATTTAAAAAAAAAAAACAAATCTAAATGATAAAATGTTAGAACAACTGAACAGCCTTACTAGTGGAAGTGTAAAATGGCGTAACCACTTTTAAAAAATCTATCAGTTGCTTAAAAAGTTACACATATATCTACCACAAAATTTAGCAATTTAATTTTAGAGATTTACCTAAGGGAATCAAACACGTGTCTATATAAGAGCTCGTACTCAAATTTTCACATGGGTTACGTTTATAATAGCCCCAAACTGGAAACAAGCCAAATGTCCTCCAACTATGGCATAAATGTACAATGGACTACTACTCCGCAATAAAGAGGAGCAAACTATAAGTGCTCACGATACAGATGGGATGAAAACATCATTATGCTATGGAAGAATAGACAAGAAAAAGACTTAATATTACTTCTATATGAAACTATGAAAGCGAAATAGAGAAAATCAACAAATTCAAGTGAATTTGTTTTTCCCTTTGAAATATTAATACATTGATAAAGCTTCTTGCAAGGATTATCAAAAATAAAACAAATAAACATAAATTATCAATATCAAGAATATCACTTCAAAGCCTAAAATATTAATAGAGTAATGAGATATTAGGTACAATTTTATGACAATAAATTAAAAAACTTAGATAAAATGTACAAATTTCTTGAACATTAATATGAAATGGGATAGAGAATTTAAATAACTCTATGTCTATTAAAATGGTTTAATTTGTAATGAAAATATTTCCACAGAGAAAATTTCAGGCACAATTGTCTTCACTGGTAAATTCCATTAAACATGGAAGAAGAAATAATACCAATCTTACACAAACTCTTTCTGAAAACAGAGAAGGAAAGAATGTTTTCTAACTCCAGTGATGAGACTGGCATAAACCTGATATCAAAACCTGACAAAGATATTACAAGAAAGAAATGTACAGACCAAAATTTCTCATGAACACAGATATAAAATTTCCTTATGAAACATTAGCAAATATAATCCAGAAGTAAATAAAAAAGACAATAAATCTTAACTAAGTGGAGTTTATATCAGGAAAATCAATCAATGTAATTCACAATATTAATGGAATAAAGAAAGGAACCCACATGATTTCTCAGTAGATGGAGAAAAACGTTGACAAAAATCAATATCCATTTATAATATAACTCAAAGCAAACTCAGAATGGAAAGGAACGATATCAATCTGTTAAAGCACATGTGTAAAATATCTATATCTAATATCATTCTTAATGGCAAAATACTAAGCTATTTTTCCTGCAATCAGAAAGAAGACAAGAGCCTACCATTAACATTAGCCTCAAAAAATATCATAACCTTAGGAATAGATCTAACAAAGGTGTTCACAATCTCTACATGAAAACTAAAAAATTGTTGAAAAAAATTAAAGGCAAATAAATTGAGAGATTCAGTATTGTTGTCCATTACCCTTATATTTATCTACAGCATGATCTGAAGAGAAAAAAAAGGAGACTTCTTTAAAGAAATTGAAAGACTATTTCAATTTCAAATAGTCTATTTGAACTTATTTGACTATTTCAACTTATTTGAAAATGTTAAGTTATCTAGAAGAACCAAAACAATTATAAATAAGAACAGACTGTAGGACTTATACTACTTGATAATAACACTTTCTTTAAAGTTCTAGTAAGTAAGACAGGTGGTAGTGCCACAGGATAGGGAAATAGATCAACAGAACAGATTAGGTAGTCCAAAACAGATTCACTCGTGTATGGTTGATTAATTTTCAACCCAATCAACATGCCAATTCAATAAAGGAAAAGAATGCTCATACTAGAAAGGCAACATTAATTTTAAATGGTGATGGAACACCTGGATAAATGTATGAATCAAACATAATCCTGAACTCCTATTTTACCGTACACATTCATTTTAAGATGGATCCTAACATTAGTTAGACCCCTAAACTGCCAGAAGAAACATAAGAGAGTATCTTTGCAACCCAGTTAAAGAACTTTGTTGTTTTATAGGACATGAAAAGAATTAACCAGAAAAGAATAGGCAAGACACAGATTGGAAAGAATATTGACAGGCAGATAGATTAGATAGAAAGTGATAGATAGATGATAGATAGATAGATAGATAGATAGATAGATAGATAAGATAAGATAGAGGACTTGCATAAGGAATATGTGAAGAGCTACAAACAAATAATAAGGAAACAACCCAATAAAAAAGAAGGCAAAGTACTTGAACAAAGAATTTATAACAGAAGATGTATAAGTGGACATTGATCACAAGACTGATGACATGAAAAGGGGCTCAACATCATTAGTTATTGGGAATACACAAATTTAAACAAAAATGAAATACTATTATGCATCCGCCAGCATGTTAAAGAAAAAAATGCCAGTGATTCTAAATCTTGAGAAGCATGTGAAACAACTGGAATTCTTGTACAATGTTTTTGGCACAGTAAAATGTTACAGCCACTTTTGTCGACTTTTTCTTTTTTCTAATAATGCTAAACATACCAGTACATCTATTCATGACCCAGCAACACACTCCTAAGACACTTATTCAAGAGAAGTTAAAACATATGCCCAAAATAAGACAGGTACACTAATGCCATGCCTTATTCATAGTAGTTGAAAATTGGACATAGACCAATGTTCATCCACAGATGATCATGAAATGGTAGTATGTTCACACAGTAAATACAACTAAGAAATTTTTAAAAAGTGAATCATTGATAGATGCCACAACATGGATGAATTTCTAAGCATTATTTTAAGTGAAAGAAGACAGACACAGAAGAATACACATGTATGAGTCCACTGTAAGAAATCCAAGAACAGACAAAACTAACTGTAGTGAGGGAAATAAAGCAGTATTTACTTCAGAGGGGTGGAGAATTGACTGAAAGAAGCATGAGCGGTAGTATCTGTTAAAGGTTTAACAATGAGCTCTGGTGGGGCGCGATGCAAGTCTTGATTTGTAGCATGTGCGGATTTTCATGCTGTAAATACTCTCAATTTCAAGATTTCTAGCTTCCAATACGACATGACTGAATGGGGAGTGGGAATTCACATACACAATTGCCTCTCACGAGGCATTGTGAGCTGAATCCAGCACACTACTGCGTGGGTGTGAGGAAACTTTTGGCAATGAAAATATTTTATTTCTTCTTCTGGGATGTGGTTACAGGTATATAAAATTGTCAAAACTCCTCATATTCCTTGAAATTCAAGGTCTCTGCATTTTGGTATGTAAGTTAGATCTCAATTTTAAAAAAGTAGTAAGTGCCACATCATAGGTACAGAGAAATACTTGTCACTTCCCATCATAACATTGTCATATTTCAGTATATCCCAGTATAACAAACAACTCTGAAATTGAATGCCTTAAATCAATAGCATTATTTCTTTTGCTCAAGTTTGGACAAGGCTGGACAGGAATAGTCCATCTCTGCTCTATTCAATGTGAGCTGAGGCTGCTTGAGACTGGGCACTGAATCATCGTCTTTCAGTTAGATGTCTGGTAGTGGATGCTGAGCTATGGAAGGGAATACTTATACATGACCTCTCCATGTGGCCAGGGATTTCTTACAACATAATGCCAGTGTTCCAAGGGTGTATATATAAGAGCAGAGCCAAACAGAAGCCATATCACCTTTTGCAACTTAACCTGGGATGGCACACTGCATCACTTCCATCACATTCCGTTTGACAGAACAGTCACAAGCTTGCTCAGGATCAAGAGATGAGGAACTAGATTCCAACTCTTGATGGGGAATGGCAAAGTTCTAGAAGAGTGCTTAGAATTGGAAATTATGTTCTGGAAGAATCTATTTTTGAATAGTAGCTGCCAGAGACTGTCATCTGGCTTAATTCACCTCCCTCCCACATACAAAATACTATTCCCTCCCTCAAGACTCTCCAACGCCTTATTCAATTTTAGCATCACATTCAAGATGAAGGTCCAGAATCCCATCATCTGAGTCAGATCCATGAGTAGAAAAGACCTCTTGGCTATGTTCCTCAAGTACAATGCCTTGAATAGTTTTTCTCTATGTGAAGACATGGAAAGACATGTCTTTTCACATGGAAAGACATGTGAAGAGATGAGTTATCTGAACCCTACACACCTAACAAAAATTGTATGACAGGACTTAAGATAACCATAATGCACCTACCATTCATAAAGTGGGAAAACTGGAAGCATCCAATACTCATTGGTTCATGGCAAACGTGAAACCCTTGCCAGCCCTTCATTAGCGCTCAGTTGTACTTCCTGGAATGACTCACTGCTGCTTTTGGCTCCGTCCTCTGGAATTTGCTTCTGCCCTCTGTGTAATTCTTCCCTTTTCTATTAGAAATGGCGAGTTTTGGTCTGTAGTAGTTCAAGAGTCCAGAGGCCTCTTTGTCTTATCTTTTAAAAAAACAAAAACTATAGACTTTATTCAGATATCTTCAGTTTTTTTCATTAATGTCCAAAGATTCCAGGATCCAATCTACAATACTGCATTGCATTTAGTTACAATGTCTCTTTAGTGACCTTGGTCTGATCTGTGACAGTTTCACAGTCTTTCTTGTCTCGCAATATTGATACATTCTTATTTTTAATTTTTTAATTATTGTTCAATTATGGTTGTTCCCATTTCCCCCCATTACTCCCCCCCTCAACCCTCCCCCCCCCACCTCCCACATTCAATCCTCCTGCCCCCTGCCCTGATGTCTTTGTCCATGGGTCCTTTATATATGTTCCTTGATGACCCTTCCCCTTCTTTTCCCCATTTTCTCCTTCCCCCCTCCCTTCTGGTCACTGTCAATTTGTTCTTTATTTCCATGTCTCTAGTTCTATTTTACTTGGTTGTTTGTTTTGTTGATTAGGTTTCACATATAGGCGATATCATATGGTATTTGTCTTTCACTGCCTGGCTTACTTCACTTAGCATAACACTCTCCAGTTCTATCCATGCTGTCCCAAAGGGTCAGAGTTTCTTCTTTCTTTCTACTGCATAGTATTCCATTGTGTAAATGTACCACAGTTTTTTTATCCACTCATTTACTGATAGGCATTTAACTGTTTCCAGCACTTGGCTATTGTAATTGTGCTGCTATGCACATTGGGGTGTCTAGGTTCTTTTGAATTGGTATTTTGGGATTCTAAGGGTATAATTCCAGCAGCCTTATTTTCAAAAAGCTTTATTGAAATGTAATTCACATAACATACAATTCAGCCATTAAATAGTTCAACTCATTGGTTTTTAATATTTCTGAGGAGTTATGTAATCATCATTATAATCTAATTTTAGAACATTCCATGAAACCCCTCAAAAACCCTCACCCATTAGCGTTCATTCTCCATTCCTTCTCCCCAAACCTCCCAGCCTTAGGCAACTGGTATCTAGTTTCTGTCTCCTAATACTTGTATTTTCTGGACATTTCATATACATAAAATCATGTAATATGTGGTCTTTTGTGTCTGGCTTCTTTTACTTAGTATATTGTTTTTACAGTTCATCCGTGTTGTAGCATGTATCAGTACCTCATTTTTTTATTGCTAAGTAAAATTTCATTGGATGGATATGCCACATTTAATTTATCCATTCCACTCATGAGATGAAAAATATTTGAGTTGTCTCCACTTTTTGGTTGTTATGAGTAATGCTGCTATGGACATTTGTGTAGACCCTTTCGGTGGAAGTGTGTTTTTATTTTCCTAGGGTATATAACAAGGGGTAGAATTGTTGAGTCATATATTAACTACATGTTTAAGATTTTCAGAATCTGTCAACCTGTTTTCCAAAGCAGCTACATCATTTTTACATGCAACCAAGCTATGTACGAAGGTTGCCATTTTTCTACATCCTCATCAACACATTACTATCTGTTTTTTGATAATTAACCCAATTGGGTATGATGTGGTATCTCATTGTGATTTTTTAAACATGTTTTTATTGTTGTTCAAGTACAATTGTCTCCATTTTTCCACCACCACTTTCCCCTACCCCACCCACACTCCCCTCCCTCCTTCGATCTCCCTAATTACTAATGATGTTGAGCATCTTCATATCTTTGCCCATTTAAAATTGTATTAGCTTTTATATTATTAAGTTATATAAGATCTTTTTTGGAAGCTTTTTAAAACTGAATTTATTAGGGTGACATTGGTTAATAAAATTATGTAAGTCTCAGGTGCACAATTCTATAAGACATTGCCTGTATATTGTTTTGTCACAACAAATATCTAAAGTGGCTTTGGGATCAAGGGGAGGGTAGAATTGGACAACCTGTTAGCTAAGAAGGCCCTGAAGAGATTGTTCTATTTCTTATGGTTGCATAACAAGCCATCTTAAATCTCAGTAGCTTAAAAACAATGACAGCATTTACTTTACTTATGAATCTGCACTCTGAGCAAGGCTCAGCAGGGATAACTCATCTTCATGCCACAGCAGCCTGAAGAATGAAAACTAGTCATGTGAAGTCTTGTTTACTCATGTTCAGAGTTGATGTGGACATTCATTTGACATCTTAGCTGACAATGTCAACCAGAACTCATAGAGGCACCTCTCAATGTGCTTGAGGATGGCTTGGTTCAAAGGTAAAGCATGAGAGAGAGAGAGAGACATAGAAAGAGAGAGACATTAGGTGGAAGCTCTGTTGCCTGTTCTAGGATAACTTTAGAAGTCATTCAGTAACACTTCCATAACACATCACGAACCTGTCCAGAGTAAAAGGAAGGGATATAGCTATTACCTCTTGATGAAGAGTGGCAAAACTCAGGAGGAGCATGTTAGATGAAAGTACTATTGTGGCCATTTTTGATAATTGCAATATACCACAGGAATCAATTGGTCTTCCTTATGGAATTGTTGTGTTAAGATTATCCTTAAAAAAAGGTAGAGTTGCATATGAATTGATGAGAAAGGTAAAAGATATATTTCTCTAATACATTTAACATATATATGTGTGTGTATATATTTTAAAATATTTTTCTAGCCCTGACCAGTGTGGTTTAGTTGGTTGGGTGTCATCCCACAATCCAGAAGGTTGATTTGATTCCCAGTCAGGGCACATGCCTGGGTTCTCAGTTCAGTCCCTAGTTGGGGAGTATATGAGAGGCAATGGATTGATGTTTCTCTCCCTCTCTTTCTCTCTCCTCCTCTCTCTAAAAATAAATAAAATCTTTAAAAACTATTTTCTACCTTTTAATGCTCAGGTTACATATTAGTAGCTGGGTGAGGCTGAGTTTCTTTATAATGAATTCCTTTTTAATTTGTCCTTGATGTGCATCTGATTTCTATTTCTGTGTCATTTCTATGGATCTTACAAAAGCAATAAATTGGATAGAGACAAATCACTGAAATAGTCAGAGAGAGTCAAGGTTTGGGGGGTTTTAAATGAGATTGGCCAATGCAATATGACTTCTTTACCACAGAGATAGGCCTTTGAACAAATGCCCTTGTTTACACAGGAGGGAAGAAAAGCCGTGATTGTGTGGATAAACAACAATCTCCACGCCTCCAGTTTGACTTACTGCAAACCTTCAGGATTCATTGGCATTTGTATGCATTATACTCTCTGCCAATACCAGTTTTTTAAGAACTAAGTACCAGTAGGAAGGAAAGCTCTGCACAGTAACTGGTGAGCTTGAATCAAGGCCATACTGGGCTGCCTCCACTGGAACACATGTCTAACAAGCACACAGAGAGAAGAGAATAGAAATCAATCTGGTTAACATTATTCTGGCCTCTGTCAAGGGATGGAGAGATGGACTCATGCTTTGAAATGTAATACAAACTTGGAAATCAGGATGGTGGACAGAATAAAATAGAGAGATCTGATTGTCTGCCTCCTCCAAGCTCCTTAAAAGAGCCGACATCCCACTCAGCAAACCCGGTGAATAAAGCCGTACTTTTCTTGTTTTTGGTTTTGTTGTTGTTGTTGCTATCATCACAATATCATTGTTAGCCTGTTGTCACTTTTACAGAGTGATAGGCATTTCTTGTCACTGGTACTGTAGCACTGTGATCCTTGTCCACAGAAATTGGCCCCAGCCAGAATGGAGACACAGTAAGCATGAAAGCAATCACTCCAAGGAAGGGTAGGCAAACGTCTGATGTTGGTTATGTAGGTAGTGGCCAAGGGATCAGATTCCATAAATGTATCTTCCTACTTGGACCAGCAAAATGATATTGGGTGGGAAGTGACAACATGAAATTGGAAGTCAGAAAATTTGGCTTCTATTCACGTCTCCACCACTAACTCAAAGTCCTCATTTGTACGCATGTCAAATGGGGAGGCTGGTTTTCATGCTCTCTGAATTATTCCCTAGCTCTGATGTTTGATGTGCTTCTCTCACGTAGTTCCAACTTTGCTCATGCGAGTGTGTGCTGGCTTTTATCCAGGCTCCCTAGCTAAATAAAGTGAGACTGCCCAAGGTATTGCATCCTGTGCTATACATGGTTTCAGTTTTTAGGGTTCTGATCTTACTACCAGAAATAGACTTCTTACAAAATAGTTCTGCTAATACCAAGCTAATGTCAGAATCAACTGAGGGTAATTCATGGGGACACCTAAACAGACAAAGGAGGCCTTGCTTTTCCACAGCAAACTGGCCAATGCAGAGGTTTCTTGGTAAAGAAGCTGCTGGCCAGTTTGATTCCCAGTCTAAAGCACATGCCTGAGTTGCAGGCCAGGTGCCCAGTAGGGGGCACTCGAGAGGCAACCACACAGTGATGTTTCCCTTTCTCCTTTCCCTCTCTAAAAATGAATGAATGAATGAATGAATGAATGAATAAAATCTTAAAAGAAAAAGAAGTTGCTGGCTGAAAGGTTTGGGCCCCGGAATAGGCCTCCCCGGGAAGAGACAGGAATGTTGGAAAAGCAGTGAAATTGATGTAAGGTTTGGAGATCCCATTTCTGCTCCAGTGCTTGCACATTGCTGTGATTAAACTCCTTCCCACCCTCAGCGTGTAAAACACAGGAGATTGCAGAGGAAAGAGACGGTCAGTTCTGCTTCCTTGTTCCCAGTGCTGCTCCTAGCTGCCTTGTTGTCTTGGACAGGCTGCCCACGTCTCTGTGCCTAGTGGTTTTACGTATAAAATGGGACTACCTTTCCCACAGAGTGAAATATTCATTTCCACTTTAAAATGAAATCTTACATGTAAAGTTATTTGAAAATGGGAGAGCAGAATACACTTTTAAAGAACTGTACTTACTTAGTTATTTGACTTCTGTGGAAACTCCTGGATTAGTTTGGATCAGCTATGGGTGTTTCTCAGGTACAGATGAGATAGAGAGATTCAAAGTCAGAGATTTTTGACTTCCAAAGCAACCCAAGCACTTAAAAATGAACTGTATGAAGCTGGCACCACGGAGGGAATGACAAAGGTGGGGACAACCTGCAGACTCTAGCCTTTTTAAAAGAAATAACGAGCTATTCAGTTACTATTCTGTGGACTTTAAAAGAAATTTGGGAAATGTTAGTTCAGCCACTGCTACTGAAAAGTCTGCCTCCTGCAAATTAAGCTGCCAAAAAATTCAGAGCTGCTGCAAATGCTGGAGTCAAGAATGTCTTAAAAGCATCAGCTTTCGTAGTCACCACATTTTAAAAATGAAGCTTCTAACCCAGCTCCAGAGCTGTTCTTTGTACTGTGAACCTTTCTTTCTTCAATGGCTTGGACAAACAGCCTGGAGCTATTTAACCTTTGTCTAAGGTTGGTTTTGAGCATTCTTTCCTTTCCTCTGGTACTTAGAACCTACCCGGTGAAAAGTGGTGAGCTTGGCTGGTCTAGATTTTAATAAGAGCCTCCCTCCTCCCTTTGCACTGAGTATGGGAACAACTCAATTCTCGAGTACAGGAATTGGGTTCAGTGAGCATACAAAAAGTGTTTACCAAGTACTCATTATCATTTCATCCCTGTGCTGAGTGAGTGTCATGGCTTTTGTTGTAAGAAGTAATAAGGTCTTTTTAAGAACAGAAAGGATTAGCTGAAGGTCCTAGATGAATTTCTCAAAAGTCTTTGGGAAATACATGATTCTGTGTCTTTGGGTAAGCTGACCTATTTTCCTGTTTTCGATCACCTTTTAAAATTGTACTGGCATTATCTATACTTTGTCCCAGTAAATGCAGCATCTAATTTGAGCTGCATTTTCCTTTCCCTCTTTAGCCCATTGTACTTGCACATTCTAGCAGTTTAATTCATGCACCTCTCTTTGCTTCTCCAATACATTGCAATTTCATCTCTGGATTGATCGTCTTTGAATTTCTTTCTCATACCTCTGACTGGGGTCTGTGTTACAGCCTCTTCTCGGTTCTATTGCATTGCCCATAGGACAGTGGGCTTCCTTGCTCATTGGTTGTTTGATATCACCTCCCTCCTGGTAGCCAGGTCCATGGTCATTAGTGTGATTCCTGATACCCTAGCAGGAAGCTAAACTTTCACTCATAACTATCTGCTGGTGAGAATTTCCAGTGAGAAAGTAATTCAGCACTATATCTTAAGACATTAAAATGACTAAACCTTCTGGCCTAGAAATTCCACAGATAAGAATCTATCCTACAACATGGTTTTTTAGTGGGTAATTATTTTATTGGTGAAAATTTATGGGTGAAGATGGTTAAATAAACTTTTATATATATATTTAAACTTTAATAAGTTTAAATAATTAAGTTATTCCATAAAAGTTTACATAATGAAGGAATAACCTTAAAACTATCAAAAGGGTCAGATGCCCATACCTGATTTGTTTCCTTCTAGCATCCTATGGAAATACCCATGAAAAGGCAGAAAACAGACCACCAAAAACCAATGACATCCTTTAATAATGGCATTCAACTAATGTGAATTTCTTGGAGGAAATACTCCTCATTCTAGTGGGTCTGGGAAAGAGAAAAAAAAAGTCATGCAAAATAAAACAACCCATCAAAAAGAAATGAGAGTAGGTTTCTAACCACTCATGCATTTACCTCTGCATTTAAGATACAGAGTCCAAGGTGCAACCAAATAGCCTTGTAGTCTCTCTCCTGCTATAAGGGAACTGACTTCTCAGATGCATAAAGATACTGTTTCTCTCAAAGTCCCTTCTCTCATCAGTACTCATATTGTTTCTGAAAGTGTTTGGAAGTCTCTAACTTCCAGCAATGCAAAATGGCTGGAGATGAAAGAGGAGTTTATGAGTTGTGGCAGTAAAAATACATTCTTGTATATGTAACAGCTCCAAAAATATTATACTCATGTATCTTTCCTGAAAAAGTAATCCAAAGTTATAACCCTGCTGACAAATATATGAATCAAATATGGGAACCCAACAAAGAAGTTAGTAGATAAAAGGACTATAAGTACAATGAAGTTAGTTGAAATATTTAATTATTGTACCAAAAATAAGTGCAAAAGCACAAACTATCTGGAAAGAGTAGCATATAACAAAAACAATATCTAGTTTTTAAACTTTATATTATGTTAGATTATATAATGGTGAGTAAGGGAGTAAAATAATACCAAATTTCTTATTTAATATTAAGATGCGTTAGTTTTTTGCCAAACTATTGAAATTATGAGGATAAAGTGAAAAAAATGGCAATTTAAGACTTTGAGAATAGCACAGGTTTTAAGTAATATAACTAATAAAAAATTAAAAGGAACTTTAATGACTATAAACCACACTAATTTCCAAGTGTCCATGCACCAAATACCAAAGCTGACCATATGCCACTTTTAAGAGAATGTTAATAAATTCCAAATTGCTATTATCAGAAGTTCTTTTAGCATTTATTTTCTCTTTTCATCCCATAATACCCATTTTGATGGTATTCAAAAACTCAGTAAGCATATGTCACCTCATTTTTACACTGATTGTGATTCCCAGCATTAGTAGTTTTAGATTTTTTTAGTATGGATACAACTTTGTTAAAAAGAATACATTAGAATATCGAGCTTTCACTTAGGATAAAGAAAGCTGGAAGGAATGTTGCTCCCAACTTAACAAGAAAAAGATGAATAATCTAATAATCTATAAAAGTCACAACTTTTCTTAAATACATCTGAGAGTTGAGGTTCAAGGCAAGCAACTAAACTAAAATACAGGGAAAACATATCTCTTAGCAGACTCAGGAGGCAAGGACTGGCTCTCTTGGAGCAGAGTGTAGAAGGGAGTTGGTGCTACCGTGCAAGCAATGAAATATCAGCCACAAATTTTAACTGTTTGCTAAGAAGAGTTTTTAGTATAGAGCCACAAACACAAGATAAGTTTGCAACCATTTGAAGGCTCTTCTTCACGGACTTCACTGGGAATTAATTAGAAAGATTAGGGTTAGGGTGTTAAACCCAAAAAGACTTGTGGGAGGAGTGTAGCCGTTGCTGCAGAAAAGGCACAGATCCCTGTCCAGATCTTTCTCCCCGTGGCACAAAAGCCTTAAGCCTCAAAGAGAGGGTGGTAAACCCCATCTTCTCCAGAGCACAGGTAGAAAAAGGAAGGTAGAAAAAGCCCTCCACACCTGTGGGAATGACAGGAAACCATTCTAGGCTTGGATATTAGAGATCTTACAACTTCTGGGTAGGGAAACATCACTTAGGAAGTCCATCCATGAGACTCAGGAGCTCTGGGTTTCCCCAAGAGGAAAGCTGAACCAAAACCACAGAGAAAGCCTGCTTGGCACTCACTACCAGGATAGTAAGAAGTAAGAAGTAAGAAGTAACAGCCGTTTACTGCTTGGCGGGGCAAGACCACAAAGAGAGAACCTCGCTGAGGTGCACATTTGCAGGAAAAACCTAAAGTTAAAGGTGATTAAAAAAAAAAAAAAACTGGTAAAATCTACCAGACACCAAGACTCCACTTCAAGTATAGACTTCATCTAAGCACGAAGTTGGATGATGCGGAAGCCAATATTTTACTGAAGGTAACTTTCACAACAAAACCCAAACTTTGGCTAACTCAGCACTGATGACCCTAACTCAACTCCCCACACTCAAAATCTAGCAGCGAGTATGCTTATTTCCAGGCATAAATAGCATTTATTTGAATTTCAACTGTCTTGCATTAATGTCTAACTTTTAAACCAAATTTATAAGAATCACACAAAAATGAAAACATCCCCCAAAATACACAATACTGTTAAGAATCACAGCAATCAATGGAACCACATACAGATATGATCCAAATAATAAACTACCACACAAGGGATTTAAAATAATTCTGATTAATATGTTAAAGGATCCAGTGGAAAAGGGGGAAAGCATGTATAATCAAATGTGAGAATTTTAGCTGACATATGAAAACCATAAGAAAGAATCAAATAAAATAATAATAATAATAATGATAATAATAATGGTAAACGATAAAGAGTGACTTCCACAGGCTCATTAGGACAGGTAGTCCCCAAGTTGTGATTGTTTGGCTAATGAGGTTTTGACTTTACAACAGTGCAAAAATGATACACATTCAGTAGAAACTGGCTAGGCTAAGCTACGATGTTTGCTAGGTTAGGTGTATTAAATGCATTTTCTACTTACAATATTTTCAACTTATGATGGGTTTATTGGGACATAAATTAAGTTGAGAAGCATCTGTACCTTTGACACAGCTGAGGAAAAATTATCAGCTTGAAGATAGCTAAATCAAAATTGCCCAGGCTAAAATAACAACAACAACAACAGAATGTGGTGAGAGGAAGAGAGAGAGAAAGAGAGAGAGAACCAAGCGTTGTGAAATAATATCTGATGTCTGACATACATGTAATTGGGCTCCCAGAAGGAAAAGAAGGAAACAATAGAAGCTAGAGAAATAGCTCAAAAGTTAATGACAGAATTTTTCAGAAATAATGACAGATATTAAATCATAGATCTTTTAAAACAGCCAGAAAAGGAAAAACAACGTATTAGATAGAGGGGGACACAGATAAGAATTACATCAGACATCAGAAATTATGCAATTAAAGTGGCATCTTTAAAATGCTGTGTGTAGGAAGGGGACTGTCAACATAGGACTCTATAGCTAGTGAAAATATCTTTTAAAACTGAAAGAGAAATAAGAGTTTTTCCGGCAAACAAAAATTGAGAAAATAAATTACCAGTTGACCTATACTACAAGAAATGTTAAGTGAATTCCTTCAGGCAAAAGAAATGTAATATCAGAGAGCAACTTCAATCTATACAAAGAAATAAAGAATGCTAGAAATTCTAAAAATGAAGGATTATACATTGAAGGAAGTGAAATTTATTATATATAAATTATATCTTAATTGAAATAAAATACATTATTACTCCTATTGTTAACTTTAGTTTTTTGTTTAAGGTGACAGCCAGATTTTTCTACTCTTACTGTTTTTCCATTTATCCTTAATAAGTATCATGTGGAGAGATATAGTGAAACTATATGCATTTTTGATATCATCATACCTTTGCCTTTGAATTTTAGCATCTAGTGATGATTCTTACCTAAAAAATGTTCAACAATTAAAAAATACTGATTAAAAAAAAAACACACAGAACAGGTATAAAAAATTGTAATACCTGATAGAAAGATGTACTTGTTAATGGAAGAGACTTACAGCTACCGCAAAATAAGAGTGAAAACATAAAAAAAAAAAATAACAAATTCTTTTGCATTTCCAATAATAAAATTTGGTATTGCAGAATCAAAAAAAAAAAAACCCAACATATTTAGTTAAAAAAAAAAATGTTTACTATGGCAATTGCCAAATGGTAATTTTTTATTCTATTATTTTCTTATATTTATTAGTTAGAATTTACTGTGAGGAAGAGCTTTGCTTTTCATCTTCCTTCCTTCTCTTTTATTTCTTTCTTTATTTATTTGTTTTTGTGTGAACCCATAGATTCACATTTTATTCTATGAGATATAATCTATTACCACCATTTTTTAATTTTGTTCTAAATTTCCCATAATTAGCCTGTGAGAGTCCCTTTAATCTGTCTATGCTCTTTTTGGCTATTTAGGGTCTTCTGTGGTTCCATACAAATTTTAGAATTGTGTTTTCTTCCTTTGGGGGGCAGTGCAGGAGATTGAGAGAGTTCATTTTATATTTTTAAGTATATTTTATTGATTATGCTATTACAGCTGTCCCAATTTTCCCCCTTTGCACCCTCCACCTGGTGCTCCCCTTCCCTCCAGCGATCCCCTTCTTAGTTCATGTCCATGGGTTGTACGTATAAGTTCTTTGGCTTCTCCATTGCCTATACTGTTCTTAATATCCCCCTGTCTATTTTGTACCTACCCAATTATGCTTCTAAATCCCTATATCTTTTCTCCCATTCTCCCTCTTCCCCCTCCAAGCTGATAAGCCTCCAAGTGATCTCCGTAACTATGATTCTATTCCTGTCCTAGTGTTTGTTTTTGTTTTTGTTTTTAGATGCAGAAATGAAGGAACAGAACAGAACCCCAGAAAAGAAACTAAGTGATGTGGAGATAGCAGCCTATCAGACACAGAGTTCATAACACTGGTGGTAAGAATGCTCAAAGATCTCACTGAATATCACAAAAGCATAAGGGAAGAAATGAAGACTATACTAAGGGAAATAAAGAAAATGCACAGGAAACCAAGAGTGAAGGAAAGGAAGCCAGGATTCAAATCAATGATTTGTAACATAAGGAAGAAATAAACATTCAACCAGAACAAAATGAAAAAACAAGAATTAAAAAAAAAAAAAAAAGGAGAATTTAAGAAGCCTCTGGGACATCTCCAAAAGGGCCAACATCTGAATCATGGGGATGCCAGAAGAGGAAGAACAAGAAATTGAAAACTTATTTGAAAAATAGTGAAAGAGGACCTCCCTAATTTGGTGAAGGAACTATACATACAAGTCCAGGAAGCACAGAGTGTCCCAAACAACTTGGACACAAAGAGGTCTACACTAAGACACATCATAATTAAAATGCCAGAGGTTAAAGATAAAGAGAGAATCTCAAAAGTAGCAAAAGAAAAACAGAGTTACCTACAAACATGTTCCCATAAGACTGTCAGCTGATTTCTGGAAAGAAACTTTGCAGGCAAGAAGGGAATGTCAAGAAGTATTCAAAGTGATGCAAAGCAAGGACCTACAACCAAGATTACTCTACTCAGCAAAGCTATCATTTAGAATTAAAGGGCAGATAAAGTGCTTCCCACACAAAGTAAAACTAAAGGAGTTCATCATCACCAAGCCCTTATTATATGAAATGTTAATGCGTTTTATTTAAGAAAAAGAGGTCAAAACTATGAACATTAAAATGACAACAAACTCACAACTATCAACAACTGAATCTAGGATTGTGTTTGCTATTTCCGTGAAGAATTTCATTGGTATTTTAGTGGGAAGTGTGCTGAATCTATAGATGATGTTGGGTAGTATAGACATTTTAACAAAATTCATTCTTCCTATCCATCAACACAAGATGTCTTTTCATTTGTTTGTATCTTCTTCAATTTCTTTCAGCAAAGTCTTATAGTTTTCAATGTACAGATTTTTCACTTATTTGGTTAAGGTTATTCCTGAGTATTCTATTATTTTGATGTTTTTGTAATTAGAGTAGTGTTCTTTATTTCCTTTTCAGGCTTTTCATCATTAGTGCATATAAATAAATACAAATAATTTTATATGTTGATTTTTGTATCTTGTAATTTTACTGACACACCATTTTCTTAACTTTTAAAGAATAAATTTCAAAATTAGAAATTAAAAAAATAAACTATAAATACAATACTGATAGCTTCCAATGGTGTCTCTGCTTTTCTTTTTTCTCTTTATCTTAATCTAAGGATATGTTCACTGATTTTTAGAGAGAGAAGGAGGTGGAGACTAAGAAAAAGAGAAGAACATCTATGTAAGAGAGAAACATTGATTGTTTGGCTTCCATACACACCCCAAATGAGGGTCAAACCCACAATTTAGGTATATGCCCTGACTGGGAATTGAACCAGCCACCTTTTGGTATATGTATAACACCCCAACCAACTGAGCCACCTGGCCAAGACATAATATTCTTTTCTTTATGCTAAAGAAAAAATATGGCACCCTGGCTGGTGTGGCTCTGTGGATTGAGTACCAGTCTGAGAAACAAAGGATTGCCAGCTCGATTCCCAGTCAAGGCACATGCCTGGGTTGTGGGCCAGGTCCCCAGTAGGGGTGTTCAAGAGGCAGTGTTTCTCTCCCTCTCCATCTCCCTCCTTTCCCCTCTGTCTAAAAATAAATAAAATTAAATACAACTTTTTTAAAAGAAAAAATATGGCATCTAAATCTAAATCTGAATTCTCAATCTAAAACAATGTGCTCTTTCATACTGGATAGTAGTCAATCTCTATCTCCATTCCTTCTATTGGAAAGGAAAGGGAATAAAGATGTCCTATCTCCTTGGGCCACTGGGGAAACAAAAATCAGTGGTTTTTGTTATATTTTTTATTGATTGATTTTAGAGAGAAAGAGAGGAAGAGAGAGAGAGGAAGAGAGAGAGAGAAAGAGAGAGATTAGTAGTTCCCCTGATATGCATTCATTGGTTGATTCTTATAAGTGCCCTGAATGGGGATTGAATCGATGAATTTGGGTTATCAAAGATATTGGGGCAATGCTCTAACAACTGAGATACCCAGCCACAGCCAAAAGTCAGTGATTTTAAAAAGCCTTTCAAACTCATCCCCAAGCCTCCTCCAAAAAACCAAAGACAAGTGCATATAACATCATGACAAGTCTATACACTTTCAGTTGCTCACCTATTGCTTTCCTAAAACACTGTTTCTCAGCTTTACTAAGAATTATTGAAGGGCTTTAAAGAAATATGAGGAGTGCTCAGTCTCCCACCCTGAAATTCAAAGTTAATTGTTCAGGATAGATGCTAAACATTGGTACTTCTTGAAAGTTATACAGAGGATTCTAATGTGCATTGAATACAGCTACTGTAAGATATCATCAAAATGATACATCACCCAAACCTTCATCTATTATCCATATCTACTGTCACCCCAAAACAAACTGCTCTGTACATCCGTAATGTGACCAATCTCTTATCTTTCTCTTCCCTCTCAGTATTTTCCACTGTGCCTTAAGAAAGATGTGGCCTTTATTAACTGTCTTTTCTATATCTTTCACCTCTTCGTTGGTTTCTTCATCTTGCCAAACTAAAAAATGGTCACTTTCTCTCAAAGTCTATCTGTTCTCACACTACATGTATTGAGAAGGGATAGGTATGCTCTTCACTCTTTAATACTTTTTAAAAAATCCTCTTTCTTCCCCCTTTGATTTTCAGGCCATCAGATTTCATCACTTGCCTAGCTTCCTTTATATTGTCATTCCTTATTCCTTGAGGTTTTCAGTACCTGACTCACTGCTTTTCCTCCTTATCTTTGCCCTTATTGCCATTGTTGGTGATGTCAGTGTCTATTTGCTGGCTTACCAGTACTCCATCATTTTCATTCTTACTTTATTACCCCTCCCCTGCCACACACACACTAGTTACTGACTTCCATTTTCATGCTTGAAGCTAAGTCCTAGTACCCAGTGGACTTAGGAAATATAATCTTGTGTAGGCACAGAGAACAAACTTTATATATGTTTCCTCCTTGCAATAGCATTCCACCATTTAGTGTCCTACCAAATTTCAAGTCTGTTCCATCCCAATGCCGCCTTTAAGAAAGACTAAGGGGGAATAGGCCTGGACTGCTGTCTGGCAAGGAGGGAGTCCAGCCCTTACAAGGAAAAAGTTTCTACCCCCAAGGGCCTTTGTATCTCCAAGCACTATGTCAGAGTAAATGCATATAACTGGCTTCTAATTGTTCCTTTCTTTACTGAAGCAGATCTGGTATTCTCTAAAGCTTATCTTTGTATTTTTCTGTACTTTTAAATGTTGATTCAAATGTTTCATTCTCTTTCAGTTTCCCCAATATTAATGTTATACTATTATTTGCCATTATTGTAGCCTATCCTTTATTAGGAAACATTAGCTAAATATGGCCATTTGTTCTAGAGAGAAATAAACTAAGCTAACCTGTATGATTATTATTTTTCTCTTAGTTTCCTGCTAAGAAAAGGTGGGGCAGTCTTCAACTTCCACAGATTGTAGAATTGCAGTTGGAAAAATGTACCATCAAACTTGTGAGATATTGTAATATATTTATAATGAAGCATATTGCAACTAAAAAAAAAGTGTTTAAAGTCAGAATTAAACCAGGAGTCAAATATTTGCATTTCAGCATTAACTTCACCATTGCTAATTGTGAGCTCATCTAAGCCCCAGCTTCTTATCTGTACAACAGGAAAAGTAATAGCTCTGATTGCTTTTTTATAAAATATGAGGTAGGTCCTGGCTGGTGTGGTTCAGTTGGTTGGAGCATCGTCTGGTAACTGAAAGGTTGCAGGATCATTCCCTAGTCTGGCCCATGCAATCCCTGGTCTGGGTGTGCACCAGAGGCAACCAATCAATGCTTCTGTCTTGCATTGATGTTTCGTTCTCTCCCCTCCTTTCCCTCTCTGTTCAAAAACAATGGGAAAAAAAAGTCCTTGGTTGAGAATAAAATTGAAAAGAAAAGAAAAGGGTAAGAGGAGAGGTTTTAGCAGAGACCAAATAAAATGCCGCAGAGAGTGCTTGGAAAAACAGAGTGCTTTATTTGAATAGTTAAGTGCTATTCAAATATAGGGTTTTTCTGAATTTCTTATCATTGTTTTTAAACAGAAAACTGGAGTCTCATTGATGTATATTCCTGCTCAGAGTCAGGGCATGGATTCAGATTTTCTTTGCTTCTTCTAATATCTGTATTTAAAAGGAGATAAGAGTCAAAATACCTAAGGGGTTCTGCCTTCCTCTGTTTCCCTGTTTTCACCCACACTCTCCAGTTCACAGATCAATGCTATACGAGCTTTCTGTCCCTAGGAACAGTGTGGACAGTGACTCCTCAACTTCCTGAAGCATAACCCATTCTTGGGTAAACCGGTTTCCTCTCTGGCTATTAAACCCTAATGTCACAAACAAATTAAATTTAGAATAAATTTAAAGGTTAAAATCCCTAAACAAACCAAGTAGCTCTCTTCACCATAATCTTGAAAATGTTCAAGATTAAAATAATTTGTACTACAGTTAGTTCTACTCAATTAGCCCTGTTGCTTGTAGTTGCCACCTATTACACTCAGAAGCAAGGGCTTTCCTACTAATGCTGTATTCACTTTCAGCCCAACAAGAAAAGACATCTCTCAGCCAGGAAGCTCCTGTTCTGTAGTGGCTGCTTTGGGTAATGTTACTCTAAAATGTTTTAACTTAGAGATATTAGCCATCTTATGTTTAAAAAAATGTTATAAGATGATATTTAAGAAGTCTATAAATTAGTATTCATTGTGGCACTAAAGATGCTAATTTTTAAGGAGGAAATAATGGATGGCATTCTGCTAGAATTCCATATGACCATTTTACTGCAATACAGTTGCAGAGATAAAAAGAGTTGCTGCCTTCATTGACTCTAACTCTTATTTATGAAGGAAAATACACTTGCATGTCTCTTACCAGAGGAAATGTAATTGTTATTCATGTTGAGAAAGAGGTTTATGAGCAGTTTTATCATAGAGATTCACATAGAAATAAAGGCATTTGGGTTATTACAAGATATTAATTATGAACATCAGCCAACTGCTGTAGTGGGTTTCTTTATGGTATAAGGTACAAGATTATCCACTGATTTGGTGGATGCTATAAGCACAGCCATTTTGGTTCGAGCTTACAATTTTCATCACATGTACGAATGTGATATTCAGGTTGTTCAGATTATGCTGGTTTGTTTCTAAGTCACTTGTTTTCTTTGAGGAACCCACAGCCAAGTTTCTCTAATTGTAGGCTATTCCATAACATTTGTCATTATGCTTTTGGTTTTCTCTCAAGTAATAAAACAATTTTGGAGAAACTACTCTCATGTAGCCACTCACTAGGCATTTTTGAATGATTTCTATAGGCTGGGGACTCTACTTAGATCTAGGAATAAATTTATAAATAGGGCAGAGATGACATTTGCTCTTTTAAAGCTGGAAAGACAGACATGGCAATCATAACACACCGCACTAGTTCTTATGATATGGATGTGCAGAGTATTAGTGACCATACAGAAAGGGCATCAGGTACAAGTCTGGGGGATCAGAAAAGGTTCCAAGGTTCCACTGCATCTAAACTGAGTCATAGAGGATAAGCAACAATTGGCCAGGTAAAGAGGGAGAGAGAATACTATTTTAAAACAGGTAGACATAAAAATGCAAAGAAAGGCCTGGAGACTAGAGAGAGCTATGCAGCAGGCAGCTAAGGAACTAAAGGTCAATATGGTCAGAATGTCAATTTTGAATATGAGGATGGGAAGAAATGAGACTGGTAGAGGTAATAGGAGTTGGTATTGCAAAAGAATGAGCATCCTGTTAGGTGGTTTGTGCTTCATCCTAAAAGTTTGAAGGATGTCAGGCAAGGGAGTGAAGTGATCAGATTGACTGCAGTGTGGAAAATAGATTGTAATGTGACCAAACTGGAAGTAGTTAGGAGGTTACTGCAATAATCCAGTTGCAGGTGGTAAATTTTGTGGCATGAAAGCTGACAGCTTTATTTTCTGCATGAGTTAAGAAAAGAGCATCTGAGAATGAGATGAAAGGGGAGGTGGTATTCAAAAATTTGAGAATGGTGGGAAATCAAGAGGTCTAGTGGGCAGCAGTAAAGGACCTGTTGGTGACAAGGACATAAATTTATAGTGGCAATATCTATGGTTGTATGATTTTCTCCACGCTGCTCCAAAACACATGTGTGATATAAAAATACATTGCTTGTGGGCAGCTGAACTGATCTGTCAAAAGACTGGATCAAGAGATGAACAATAAATCTAAATTGGGTAAGAAGGTAAGAAAATAATCAGGGCACTAAAGAAAAGAAGGGATTATCGCGGTCTGGAGACTCAAAACCTGAGATCAGACATGATTCAATTAAGGGGAGGGTCAGCCAAAGAGCTGCAAAATGCACAAGCATTGATCTATCACAAAGATGAAGATATCATAGCTGACTAAAATATCACTGGAAATAAACTAGATGGGGGAAACTTTGCATTTCAAACTCTTCTCAGGGAGAATGCTGTCTGTGTTTTGAAGCTACGGCAAGTGAGAAATCTACAGAGTGAAGGAGATGTGACCCATTTATATCGACTGCTTGTGTCCCTGCCTTGTCCCTTGGTCTCTCCTTCTCCAATACACTAACTAGGGTTTCTGACCTCTTCAGGATGAGGGCTGGCCAAGGAAAGAATGATGAGGGAAGAGAAAAAGTCTCACTGGGCTGGTACTATGGAAAGGTAGTATTGCTGTTTTCTGACCTTAGCACATGTGTGTGTGTGTGTGTGTGTGTGTGTGTGTGATGTATACTTACCAATATTTTTCCCGCAGGATACTTTGTGGAAGTTTTTAATATACTTCCTCTCACCACAACACTAAAGTTCTCTCACCCATACTTCCCTTGACACAGTTAAATGCCACTTTCCTTGTTGATTGATAATCATTCCTCCCTCAGCTCTTGAGCACCCAGAGGTACCAGAGATCTCAGTGCACCCGTAAGAGTCTCCCAGGTAGCATAGCATATCTCTTACGTGGTCATGTCTAGTTCATGAGTAATGCACAATTTGGGATGTCTAAAATGGCCATGGAAATGTTCCACTCAAATCTTCCTGAAGAGAGACTGCTATAGAGAGCACAGCTGAACTGCTGTAACTTTAGATAATCAAAGCATTTATCCCAGGCCACACTCTCCTGGGAATCTCTTATACAGTGACTGAACACGCAAGGGTACTAAAAAACACCCAATACTGCCTGACGCGGATTCTTCCGATGGGCACTTGAGCTCAATGACTCTCTCCATCAGTCTATCCGAGTCTTTGTCAGAACTAAGCAGCAACCTGAAGCTCTTCCTATTTAATTCTTCCTTCTCTCTTTTTGTCCACCAGTATTAAACCTTCATCATGATGGAAGGTTCTTCTTGCCTGCTCTTGCTTCCTATTTCTTTATCCTTCACAGGGATTCTCCCAATAAACATCTAGCACTTTTGACTCCACCTTGGCATCTGATTTTGGGGGGCCCTGAATGGCATGGGGGCTTCCCAATACAGTTACCACAGGCTACGTCATCCAGCCTCTTACCTTTTAAAATTTATAGCCTTATCAAGTTTCCACATGGTCTTCTCTTCTAAGGACATCCAGGATTTGTTTTAACCAGGTATGGGAGGACATGAAAACATAGAAATGACCGTTAGGAAGGAAGAAATTTACTATAATTACTAGATCATTAGAAATAGGAGGCACAGCATGCCTGGGTCTCAGGGGGAAGAAGCTCTAAGGTCAGTTAGAAGACAGAGGGAGTGAGAGGGAACAGTGGGCAATAACTTTTGTTGTGGTTTCTGCTGGACGAAATGGGCCAGGCAGAGCAAGCAGGCTTAGAACCTGCTAGTCTGCGTGATTTAAATGGGCCCTGGGTGTGGGGGTCGTCACTAACTGACTGGTACCTGGCACTGCTATGGTTAGGGGAAGGGAACAGTGGCCTGGAATGTGAGGGATCCTTGTAAAGAAGGTAGTTGGGGGAATAGGCTCTGGATTGGTTGGTCTACGTACAAAAGGCCGTTGCCTGGTGAGTTGTTTGCTCACCAGAAATTAGCTAGCCCTAGGAGGGACAATCCCTTCAGTGTCAGCTAGGCCCGAAGAATCAAAATACAAAAAATAAAAAGACACGATTAATACATTTTCTTCGAGGTTGTCAGTAGTCTTTGAGGTAAAGAATGAGTACTCCCCACACCTACTTCATTGTTGCAAGGAAGCACTTCAACAAATTCTCTATATAGGTCCTTTCAATTTCTCTCAACCTCTCCAATTTCTTTTATAGACTGAAGGTACATGCAATAAAATATGTTTCTTGAAAATATTTTTTTCATAAAAGTAATCTTGACCAGCTTTTAGGCAAATTTCACATAGATGATCTAGAACTTCTTTTTGGTCTTAAGCCAAACTTTACCGAGTTCCATTTTTAATATCCTATTACCACAGCTTTAATCATGTTTTGTTTTGTTTTTAGATCAGGTATTCTGTTTTTCATTTCATGTGATAATCTTGCCTATTTTAAAAGTTTCAACTAAAATATTACCATACACACAAACTTTTTTATATTGCTTCACCAGATATAATTTCACCTTCATAGATCTTTATTTCTCATTTTCAACTCTACATCAACTTTCCTTAGGATACTTATTGTTTGCTTACTTGATTTCTTTATTGGCTTTGTGTTAAGTATTATAATGTGATTGCAACAAGTCATGTGCTGGGAGCTTAGTGAATAGGTTTGCCCTGGAAATTCAGGTTGATTTCCGTGGTGGCATCTAGATGTCTTGGAAGGAGTAGCAAAGAGATCTTTGGGTGATCAAAATTCAGGACGCTAAGATTCAGATTTAGATTATGGCATAATGGTTGAAGAAAGATTATTTTTGACTGATAAACAAAGATGTGAACAAGAACATCTCATACAAAACAGTATAAATAAACCCTGATTTTCTTCGGAAAAAAAAAAAAAGAATGCAGAGGAAATATAAAAGAGTCAAACTTGTGTGACCCATTTCAGGATAACGATGATGAAGCAGAGATACTTTAACAGAAAAAAAACATTGTCACATTTTTTTAATTGTGAAAAAAAATAGCAGAACATCCATAAACCCGAAGTTATAATTTAAACTTATCCTAAAGGATATAAAATATTTTAATAAAGACATACAAAATAATTTATGATTTAGATTATATGGCCTAGGCGTAGTAATGGAAAAACAGTCAATGTGACAGAATTAGGATTCCAGAAAGAAATCTAAACATAGCTGAGACCTTGATATATAGTTAGGGAAGGCATTGCATCGACTATCAGTTGGTATCACAATATTGATGAAACAGTTGTCTTTTCATATGGAAAATAAAACAAAATTAGATTCTCACTTTAACTAAAAACAAACATTAAATGCTTTAAAGACCTAACTGTAAAAAAATTAAGCTAGTAGAATACAATGTAGAAGAAAATACCAAAACCTTGAAGTAGGAAAGCATTTCTTAACTGTAACAACAAAAACAGAAATCCTTAAAATGTAAACTTTCTGTAGAACAAAAAGAAGCAAACAAAAACACTATAAACAAACTGGAAGAAGAGATTTTCAGCGTATGTAACAGACAAATTATTAATAGCCAAAATATAAAGGGACTCTTAGAAATCAATTTAGAAAACAACAAATAGAAAAATGAATGAAACATGAAAACAGACAATTCATAGAACATGAAACCCAAATTAACAATAATTATGAAAGAATGCTCTGCCTAACTTTACTCAGGAAAATGCAAATAATGACAATGCTATACTTTAACTTCATCAGACTAGCAAGTAATCTTAAGTCAGACTGTGCTTAGTTTTGTAGGGGAAGAGGAGAAATGAGAACTCCCAAATCTGCTGGTGAGAATAAAAACTGGCATAATTGTTTTGAAGAGCAAGTTGATAATATCTAGTAAAATTATTTATGTGTATAACCTATAACCTGGCAATTCCATTCCTAAACATACACCCTAGAGAAATTCTTTCTCATGTACAAAAGGAGAGGTCTTCAAAGGTATTCAGTGAAGCATTGTTGTTATATATAGCAAAAACAAAATTAAAAAGTAGGAAAAATCAAATATCCATTAGGTGACAAAAGAATAAAGTGATTTGTAATACATTACATAGTAGTTAAAGGAGATAGCAAGTTACAAAAGAATTTTACAGTATAATTTTTGAAAATAAGAAGTACACTGTGATACTATGCATTTTTATTGATAAACTCACATGTAGTTAAGGTTAAAACATGGATGTGATACCTACATACCAAATTCATGATAGTGTTAACTTCTGTAGAGAAATGGAGGACATTGAGACATGAAGAAGACTGGGGAAACTTTAATTTTATCAGTAACATTTTCTTTTAAAGATGAATTTCTTAATCAACTATGAAGAATATATTTCTTAAAATTTATTATGGAATACTGTGCATCAGAAAGAAAGAAGGAGGGCCTACCCTTCTCAACAGCATGAATGGAACTAGAGAGCATTATGCTAAGTGAAATAAGGCAGGCAGTGAAAGACAAATACCATATGATCTCACCTTTAAGTGGAACCTAATCAACAAAACAAACAAGCAAGCAAAATATAACCAGAGACATTGAAATTAAGAACAAATGGACAGTAACCAGAGGGGAGATGGGAGGAGATTATGGAGGGAAAAGGGTGAAGGGTTTTCAGGAACATCTATAAAAGACACATGGATAAAACCAAAGGTGGGTGGAATCAAGGGAGGGATGTGGGGATGTCTGGGGTTGGGGGAGCGGTAGGGGGAAAAGGCAGACAACTGTACTTGAACAACAATAAAATTTAAAAAATGGGAAAAAAATCATCGCATGAGCAGCTGTCATGCATGCAATGTGGGGCTTCCTCAAAGGATTCTGAGCAAATTCTCACAATTCCAGGCCACTTTCCTGGTTTACCTTAGCCTGTTTCATTAAGGACCACTAATCCTCTAGGTGACTGAGAAAGCTATTAACACATGAGTGGTACTGTATGATCTGCAGTCTTCTACATTTACATTTTAAAAACAATAACTTACAAAGCTACTAAGGGAAAAAAACTAAAATAGATTCTAAGACGATTTACAAAAAATAGAGGAAAGAAAGATATAGATTGAGGATTAGAATCTAAGTAAAAAAGTAATTGAGGATTTAAGCACAAATGTCACTAAAATCTTGCTCGAGCCCTAGATTAAGGGCTCAGTGTGTGGCCCACATATCTACCACCACAGCACCTAGCACAAGACCTTGCACATAAATAGGGATCACTAGAAGCATGTTTACTGAATCAGATGAATGATCTTCCCATTAGACTTCAGAAAAGAGGAAAAAATAATTTTCAGTCACCTAGAGGGTTAGTTGCCCTTTTTGAAAAAGAGAAAGATAAACCAGGAAAGTGGCCTGAAATTGTGGGAATTTTCCCAGGATGCTTTGAGGAGCCTCCACCTGCATGCATGACAGCTGCTCACATAATAAATCTTGCAGTCAAGTAAAGGAAATTAGAAAACAGATAATGGGCCAAATCCTCTCCAATGAAAAGCAGGCAATAAAGATACACTCATTTAACTCCTCCTGGCATAGATCAGTAACAGAATCTTATCTGTGAATCACCGATGGCTGGGTGCGGAATGCCAATCAACATTAATTTGGTACTGTGAATGCCCTGGCAGGAGGGACAGGAGGCTATCCTGCTAAATCACATTTAAATTATCCAAGGTGGGCAGCTGCCTCGCAGATAATGGTTGTGGAGGACAATACAAGACAGATGATTTACCAATTAATGAAGACTGCTTCCCCAACACTGATGGCCGAGGACTGGAGTGCCATGTGTTTCTGCCAGACACAGATCTGTTTCCATAATCAAATTAGTCTTCAAGTTTAAAACTCATATGTCTAACCCTCCCTACTTTGTCTCACACCCCTTACATACATACAAAGAGGAGTGCATGTTAATGAACAGAGCCCGGACCTTCTCCTCTTCTCCACTTGTCAAAATCTCTTTCACCTTTGCAACAAACAGTAAATCACACATTCTGCTTGAACAGGCACTCAGACAAAACCTCCCTGCAAATGGCTATCACAGGAAAGAGGCCTTTGTCAGAGCACAGGCATTGTGTTTAAAAAATGGAAAGATAGCCCATGTGCAAAGGGAAATGGTTGTTCTGGCCATTGTTTTAAAAATGCAACATGTCTGGTGCAAACTAGATCAAAAATGAATTTAAGCACCTGTTTCCAAGGGACTGCCAAGCCAATGAGAAGACGAGAGGATTGTATAATAATTATAACCAGCATTTGGTTAGAAATGTTTGCACTGTGCTTTATTATCATTGCTTCTGTAGTTTTCAGAAGAGTGTTTAGTATTTTTATTATAACTTTCCTTTTACAGATGGAGAATCAGAGAAATAGTGTTCCAAAAGTCTCACAATCTAAGACTTAGGAATAAAAATTTTGATTCTTTTTCTACTATAACATATAACTCTGAAATGTCTTTCTAATTTGAGGAGCCTGTGAAGAGGGAGGGAGGGAAGTGGGGGAAGAGAGAGAGAGAGAGACAGAGAGATAGAGAGAGAGAGAAAGGGGAGGGAAGGAAGAAAGGAAAGAAGAGGAAGAAAGAAAGAGGAAGGCAGGGGAGAAAGAGAGAGGACAAAAATACAGAAGAAAAAATAGAAACAAAAGTACTGAAAGAGAAGAAAAGAACATAAAAAGAAAATTATGTTCAGGCATTCAAAGAAGGGGTATTTGTTCACCTTGTTTTTTTGCTCAAAAAGGAAGGCATGCTCCAATTTATCTTTTTCTGTGGAGAGGTAGAGTCACACAATGAATTTATAATAAATGTGCCGATGCCGAGCATTAACTATGAACGAGACAAGGGAAAGATCTCAGACTAGCAGATGTTTTGAAAAATGAATAGTGAATGTGAAACTGTGGGCCAATACAGGTTTTAGAATTCATGGGGGGAAAAAAAACATGCAGAAAGGAGCCTTTAAGACAACTGATTGCAAGCACCTGGTTTACAAATGAGTAAGTGGAGAAGAGAAATGACCCATTAGTATAAGTGAAGATCCAAAGTCCTTGGGTTTTCTGTAAATCCTGGCACCACAGGCACCCATCATAACCTGAGTTTCAGAGGGAAGAAATAGACAGCTAAGCCCAGTCAGCACTGCCATGCCCTAAGCACTGCGCTAGATCGTTTTTAGGGGATTGCAGAGCAGCCTGGGTACTATTCACCGTAGGCAGCTAGACAGTTCTACAGTACGAGGAAGGCACACTGAACCACACTACCTACTATGATTCTGGAGAAGGAAATCATATCTCATTTTTCTAATGGAGCTGTCTGAAGAGTTTGGTAAATATTATACACATAGAAAGCCAACGGGTATATTTTTATCAAAGTTTTTGACAATATTGTCAGTTTTTTAAATGATGTTTCTAGAGCTTATTAAGCATGGAGTGGAGAGTGGGAAAGGCTTCATTAATATGTTTAAAGTACTGGTAAAATATAAGAAACAATAGGAAAAGTGAAAGAAATGCTTTTTCTATATGTTATAGCAATAACAGAAGAACCTCTATGTTAATGACACTGTAATGTATCTTATGTTATTTTTTGAGGAATTATTTTGAAAATGGCACACAATGAAGTTTACAGTTGGAACTAAACCTTTCCATGTAGTAATCCACCAAGCCAATGTGAGTGAATTATAGGCTGTGAAACTGGACAGATATCTAGCCTGCGATGGGAAATGTATTCAGAGAAAAAAAATAAATATTTGTATGATGATGGGTTCCCTATCAGTTACAATCCAAAATAGGAATGTTGAAACCCTTATATTCTTCCCCTTAAACATCTGTCCCCTGTGCTGCTGTTGCTGAAAAAAGACCCACAATTGCCTGGACATGATCACAAAGGAGGCTGGAATGCACAGATAGTATTATTTGGGGTACAAAATCATGATGTGCTGCAGCTGGAATACCGCGTGTAATCCCTATGCACACAGTAAGAAATATGCATGACAGAAATGAAGGAAGTCCAGAGGAAAACATGAAAATAATCATGGGGAAGAAAAAAATTAGCACGACGGTAAACTAAAATAGCGCAGTTCGTCTGCATAAGTGAAGGTGATGGGACTGTGACACACAAACACGCAATGTGAAAGTCAAAAACATTGAGATAGAGCCCTGGCTGGTGTAGCTCAGTGGATTGAGCGCGGGCCTGCGAACCACAAGATCGTGGTTCGATTCCCAGTCAGGGCACATGCCTGGGTTGCAGGCCAGTTCCCAGCAGGGGACACACAAGAGGCAACCGTACATTGATATTTCTCTCCCTCTTCCTCTCTCCTACCCTTCCCCTCTGAAGATAAATAAATAAATAAATAAATAAAAAATCTTAAAAAAAAAAAACATTGAGATAGAAAATCAGGACTAGTCTCCAACACTAAGATTTGAACTTGAATGAGAGCATGTCAAGGAAATAAAAGTATTATTTCTGGCTCTGCTACCAACTTGCTATTTGGCCTCGAGTGTTACCTTTTTTCTCTCTGGACTTTACTGTCCATCTCTCCACAAAGGGCTTGGGATACATTAAATCCAACCTCAGGCAACAAGTGTTTTCTGAGCAGCTACTTTGAACATCTGAGAGCTAAAAAGCCATGTGGCACTAGATCTACACCATTGAAAAGCTCGCAGTCTGGTCATAGGGTTAGGATATGCTCTAATTTAAAAAAAAAAGACAAAAACAAACAAACAAACAAAAAAACAGATTGAGATGTGTTTTGGTTTAACTACAGAGGAACAACACCCTGAGAGAGAAACCTGAAGGGGGAGGTTTGCTGAATGAAGCAATTTCTAAACTCAGGGGCCATGAAGGACAAAGGACAAGTCTTTGTTTCTGTTTTCAATATGAAACTCAGTGGCTTCTACTTAAAAGGAACTCAATAAATAACTGTTGATTGTGGAGGGTATCATCAAAAATAAAAGTGGAAAGATTAATAAGATCAATAAGACTGTCTTTCTCTCAGAGATAAATTTGGGGAAATTATTTATGTTTGAGGGAGTTACATAGACAAATGTCTATACATACTTATAGAAGGAAGAAGCACAAAGGATTGTGTGAAGGGTTAGGAGCTGATGGTAAAAAGATAGATCAGGGACACATGAAAGAGGTGCTTGAATTCCAAAGGCATGAATTTATACCAAAAGCTATTTAATGTTTATAATCAGAAGATTAAAATTAATAATATAGAGTTTTTTGAAGATTGTTCCAAGGATGCATTAGAAAAACTGGGACTAAAAGGCTATTTCAATAGCAAAGTTAATGCTTCTGAATCTTCTTATTAGAGTTGTACATTTATTTATTCAATTTATCCATCCATTAATTCACCAGCAATTGCATGGATAACTCCTAAGTAGTAAGCGATACATGGAAGGGCGAGGATTTAGAAATAATGAGCAATGGTCCTTGACAGTGAGGATCTCAATAAGCAGAGATGTAGTGGACAACATTTGTTTTTGCCTGTCTAGCACTTATGCTTCTTTTCTTTCTTAACAGTGCCCTGATTTGGGGAAAGGAGTTACCCTTTCCCTTTTGGATATAATCACTCTTGCACTATCAAGCAGGGTGTCCTACATTTTGAGAACCAGAGTAAGAAAAGGATTGATTTTAAAAGAAAGTACAAAGGAGTTGGATGGAGGATGAAATTTCAGCATCCCTGAAATCAGGACAAAATGGCCCATAGCATCACATGTTGCATCAAGTTTCAATAGGATGAGGACTGCAAGGATGGTACTGGTTTGGCAGTTAGGATATTGGTGACCTTCATAAGAATCACCTGAGGAACTTGTTAACATAATTCTTTAATCTGCACCCTCAAGGATTCTGATTTAGAATTAGGATCTTAGGATCTACATTTAAAACAAGCAGTACTCATAATTTTGATTCAGGAATACAGACCACATTTTTAATAAACACTAGGTGAGTATGATTTTCATTTACATGATGAAAAATATGAAATTACCTGATTCAGGGACCATTCCAAGGACCAAATCAAATTAATAGGTTGGTTGATCTGATCAACTGTGTAGAAGCTGGCCATTACCATGGTAAAGGGGGAAGAAACATTCAATTAAAAAAAAAACTGATTCTTTGTTCATATGGAAGATGAATGCAGACATAAATTTCATTTCAAATGATTTGGATGAAAACCAAAAATTATTCAAACTCTGAAGAAAAGTATGTTTTCATTTTTTTTTTGCTAGCTCAATTTCCATTACTGTTTTAATTAAATGGATATAAAACACAGAACAGATATTATATATTTGTTTCTCCATATAGCCCTGCTATAGCTGTGGCCATACTGTTCCCCGATTTAGTACAGTTGGAGAGAGATTGATTAATTTCTTGTTTTCATTGTTGCCACACTCCCCTGCACTTCTTGATTGCTGCTGGGACTGGAACTAAGAAAATGACACCAGGACGAATGTTGCTGTGGCATTTCCCACCCATTGGAACTAGGAAGTATTTGAAATCTTGCCAGGCAGCTGATCCTCAGTAGACAGTGCCTTCCTTCCTCTTTTAACTAAAAAAGTCCTCCATCTTTTTTTTTTAATTGTGTTTCCAGTATTTGGTCCTTAAAAATGAACACTGAGATAGAATTCTCCTAGTGTTCAGGTTATCCTAAACATTAGCCAGAATCCATTTATACACTCAGAAAACTAGAAGACTTAGGTTCTAGGCACAGCTCTGCCCTGAATATAATAAGTAATTGAGGAAAGAGGTTTCATACTTGTGGAATCATAGGAAATTGTGGACAAAGAATATCAGTGCTGAATAGAACCTGAGAGATTATTTGTTTTACAGTTGAGGAAACTAAGGGGCTGGCCAGAGGAATGACTTTTCCAAGGTCGTTTGGGTTTTTAGTGGTTCTTGCTGGAACTAAAACACAGACATCTTGACTCTTCAATCCTATCCTATTCTTACTGAAGCTCACAGTTTTGGCAGATGCACTAGGAAGCGAGGCAATTCTCATTTTAGAAATGAGTAAACAAGTCCTCAAAATAATAGATAATTTTTCAAGCATCACATACTCTATACTAATATTAATGCAAAAATAAATACTAACATCTTGGCAATGGAGCATTTTCCATGTGTTACAAACATTGCCAGACACTTGATATGTATTCCCTAATACTCCTAGTCCTGTGGTCCTTTTATTTGCCAACTAGTTCATGTACAAGAAATCTACCATTTTTTGTTGGATAATGTATTTAATAGTCTCAAAATTCTTGATCGATAAGGACCAGAAAAAATGTCTTCTGATCCCCATCCTTGTGCTTTACTCACAACACACACCATGTGAGTGCTCCCTGAAATGGAAACTGTTGGGACTTGCCTTTGGGATGTTTCCCTGCCTAGTTCTGATGAAGCCACCTCCCCTTCTAGATGGCAGAATCTTTCCATGAGTATGATCGAAGCCTCCAGTGAGGCTATCATCAGTCAAGTTCTGACTGAGACCCACACCTCTGATCCACTCTGCACTGACATAATAGTCTGCTCTCAGGATTGGACTGTACTTTCCTATTTCTGAGCTTTTGGGGGGGGCACCCTATGAGTGTTTAAATATCTCTTGGAGACTCTGCTTTCATTTTTTTTGAGTACACAACCCAGAAGTGGGGTTCCTGGATAACATGGTAATTCTGTTACTAAATTTTGGAGAACCTGCCCTAGTGTTTTCCACAGCAGCTGTTCCACTTTACATTCCCCCTGGCAGTGCAAAGTGGGTCCAATTTTTACATGCCTTTGTCAACATTTGTTATTTTCTTTTTTTTAAATAGTAGTCATCCTCTTGGGTATAATGTGGTATCTCATTGTTGTTCTGATTTGCATTTCCCTAATGGTTAGTGAGGTTGAGCATCTTTTCTATACCTACTGGTTATTTGTTTATCTTCTTTGGGGAACTGTCTACTCAAGTCCTTAGCCTGTTTTTGAATCGCATTGTCTTTTTTTTTTTTAAGTTGGTGAGTTTTGGGAGTTCTCTCTATATTCTAGATGATAATTCCTAATCACATATACTATTTGCAAATATTTTGTCTCAGTCTGTGGGTTGCTTTTTTACTTTGTTGAAATTGTCTTTGATGTACACATTTCTAAAATTTTTATGAGGTCTAAATCGTCTATTTTTTATTTTGTTGTCTGTGCTTTTCATGTCATATCCAAGAAATCACTGCCAAATCTCATGTCATGAAACTTTTGTCTTATGTTTTCTTTTAAGAGATTTATAGTTTAGAGATATAGGTCTTTGATCAATTTGAGTTAGTTTTTATAAGGTATAAGTAAGTAAGGCTCCAATTTATTGTTTGCATGTGCATATCCAGTTCTCCTAATCCCCATTGGATCCTCAGACTGTACTTTGAGAGCTGCTGTCCTGCAACACCTACTCGTATAATGTCTCCTTGGAAAAGGCATCACGATCACTTATTACTATTCTTATTTTAATTAACTATTCCTAACATAGGATAAATCATAATGCCATTTTCATGAAGGTACAAATTAGTTCCTCGGAGATTAGTACCCTATCATTGTAAGACTAAACCCACTTGGGTTCTTGTTCTCTGCCATTATTCAGCTATAAGAAAATAGGTGTTCATTTCCCCTCTCCGCACCTAAGTTTTCCCCTCTGCAAAATGACAACAGCAGTGACTTTGTAAAGCAGCAGAGCAGTTTAAATATACTAATAAGTCCTCTTTACATTGATAAATGTACTCCTTTACACTGATAAAACAGCAGATTCTGTGATGGACATAGAAGCATAGCAATGAGTGGCCTGCCTATTAGGCAGTCAATGAGATATTTTGTGCAATATGAAGGGTTCTAGGAACACAAGAGCCTAATCCTTTTCTAGACCAAACATTTCACAGGTCTGTGGTTTATAGTATACTACACAGGAGGGGCACTGACAGATTTAGAATAAGGGCAAGAATTTTTGGTATATCAGGATGTAGAGCTGTAGGCACAGCTACATATAATGTTTGAATGAGGGAAATGGGAAATTTTGAAAATCCAAAGAGGAATAGGCAATGCAGTCTGATGTAAGCACAAGGAAGCAAAAATAACCAATAGAAGGAAGGTGAGTAAAGGAAGAGGGGAAGCAGATTGATGGTGGAAGAGAATTTTGCCTTGTGGGTTTGTTTGGGGCCATCTGACCTAGGAGAGATACCCCTAAAAGCCAGTTGGAGGATGTTATGGGGTCATGGTGTTTTTCAAATAGGGAGAAATCCTTTTTCAGTACAAAGATAAATTGGTGGGAACCCAAAACCTAACTCACTAATTTGAACCCTAAACTTTTGCCAAGAAGTCTGAGACTGGGTTAATCATATTCCTAATCAGTAATCAAATCCTGCCTCCCTTTAATCATTTAATTCTTGTCCCCAGAAAGCCCGCTCCATCCTTAGCTTCTGTTTTCAACTCGATTTTCCTATGCCTTCAGTATGTAGTTCATACGCAAGCACAAATTTCTCTCTCTTTTTTCTTTCTACATTATGTAATCCTCAAAAGAGAGACATGTATATGGATTTTTTTAAAAAAAATGCTTTGCTCAGCTTTGAAGGCACTAACAAGAGCTGGGTAACATGGAATAATTAAAGCTGCTATGATCTTTCACGTTTCAAAGGCCTTTTAAGTTCGTGTCATCTTTGGTCAACAACTTTACAGTTCTAACAAGCAATTTTCACAAAGCGCTATTAAGGGCTGTAAACTTTATTTTCTTCTACTCCTGCTTAAAAATTTTTTTTGGTTGCTCTGTGGTGAAGAGAGATGGAGACAATATATCTTTAAATAATAAAGAAACCATTTTAATATTCTCGTAAACATCATCCCCTCTGCTCCCTGCTACAAACTTTAACAGCCCAGCAGCCAGAGAAGCAAGTAGGGCAAACAATACAAGAAGAGTCATTATTGTAACTAAATTAGACCGTTTGTTTTCTTTCCCTCAAATCAAATTGTGTAGGAGCTGCTTTATTGCAAAACAGACATTAAAATTCCAGCAAGACCTCAGAGAGAAAGTAATTTCTATTTTATCAGTGCTGTAAAGCTGTCTTTATGTTCTGAAGTAGGAAATATTGCAAGGATATTTATAGCTTCGGCTCCAAAGCCAGTTTGAATAGAAATGTTACCACGGTCGCTGGAGCTGTCATACTGCTCGGTGGAGCAGGGAATTTTAGTGAATTTGTGAATTACTGTTTCAATTCTTGACAAGTCTCTCAGTGAGGCTGGTGTGTGTCTGGAGCTCTTTGGTGGTTTGGGAGATAATGATTAAAGACTTGGATTTGCTTTAAGAGGAGGTTTAAATGATATTCTACAGCTAATCAGTTTTGCTCGTCAAGTCTTCCCAGAACAAAGGCAAGGTTTCCAAACTTTGCCATCTTTCGACCCTTAGCATTTAGTGGCCAGGCAGTGAGCATTCCCCAGGCCCTTCACCTTCCTTCCTTTTGCTTCTGCACCTCCCTTCTTGTCCTTGACTTGACCTTCAGGGCATCACTGCTTCTCATCTGCCTGAACTGTTTACCAAGATTTGACAGTTATTTACCATTCTGTTTCTTCCCTGGGGTCTGCTGAAATGATTCAACATGGTATCTTGCATTTATCTTAAGCCTTCTCATTCAATGTGCCAAGATTGCATGAACATGATCCTCATTATCAGGTGGGAAGAGCTTTACTTGTTTTACACGGGGAAGAACTGAAGTCTAGACATGGACAGACATCTGATGAAGGTCACACAGCACTTCAAGAGAACAGATGGGCTGAACGTTCATCTTTCTCCTTTTAGTTCAAGTATTTCACCACTGTCACTTTGGCATTGCACCAATAAAAACAGATCTCTCGTGACTGAGATCTAAATAGACAACCATTTGAGCAAATTTATCTGAAAGTGGGGCAATGAATAGAGATTTTTAATAGCTCCAGGGCCACCCCAGGCAAGGAAGCCAGACAAAGCTCTGCTGTGCCCCAGTATATTACTGCTCCAAAAGTCAATGCCGGTGGGGATGGGCAATGGTTCCCCATGACTTCGATCAGTCTTGGGGGTGAAAAATACCATGGAAGTGTATGCAGTGTTCTTTTTAATAAAGCTGTACAAAAACTAATCAAAAGGGCTTTGCTTTCTGTTTGCGGGTCAAGGGTTTGATTTATGCCACATTGCTCATTGCCTGACCACTCGGGTCAATAGCAAAGTTTAATTTCCTATTAGGCAATCCCTACAGTGAGATTTTCCCTGGAAACATATCCCAAGGGATCCCTTTGCTTTTATGGGACAAAGACTGCATCCTCTGCTCAGAACCTACTGTTTGCGTGAAATATGAAGATACTCTTTAATTGTCCTAAATTGATATACAAAGAGCAAAACAACACAGGGCTTAACTTGAGGACTATCCCAGCTTCAGAGCCTTTGCCATTCCCATACAATTTTTCAATGCACCCACATTTACTTGACATAGAATCAAAGACCAGACAGGCTAAAAAATGACTCTAAAGCCCATAAAGTATAATTCCTCATTTAAATATGGACTAGATCACACATCTGTTTACTCAAACCTGTGATCTTTCCTCTGCACCTGCAGTGACCAGGACAGCAGACAGCTACATGTGGCTACTAAGCATTTTAATGTGGTTGGTCTAAATTAAGATATGCTGTAAGCGTGTTGAATATATAGCAGATTTCAAAACCTTGTGGAAAAAAGAATGTTAAATAATTTTATTATATTTATTCTATGTTGGAACGATAATATACATTGGGCTACAAAGGATAAATTAGCAATCATTTCACCTATTTCTTTTTTGAATGTGGCTACTTGAAAATTTTAAAGTATTCAATACATATGCGGATCACACTATATTTCTATTGGATGGTGCTCTGTTATACACCTTTCCAACCTGAGTATGGGCTTACAAGGAGAGCAGTAAGAGTGCCCACACTCTCAAATCCTTCCACGAGGTTCCAACTTAATTCTGGTCAGGCTTCCTTTGTCCTATGAGCTGTCTGTTCTAATGTGCATGAAACCAGGGGGAAATGGTCCATCCTGTGAACCAGTGCTATACAGAGGGGTCATCTGCCTGTTAAAGTTTAGAAGGGAGAGGGTAGTTGAAATTTATTATCTTTGATCCCAACTTCAAATTTCCAGTGTGGACATCTCAAATTAGCCAGAATTTAGATCATAGAATTTTACTTTTCTCACATCCAAGTCTAGATTTTCCTAATTTCTCCACTCCTGATTGGTGGAATAAGCTTTTTTAAAAGGATATATTCAAACATAGATTATGTGGGCACTTAGTTTAAGGAACAGAGCTCTACCATCAACTGAAATCTGCTGTAATATCCTTTTATATCCCTTTGGATAGCACTCTTGCAATAGTTAAGTTGCTACCCACAAATAGCCTATCTAGAACTTAGATTTTCTTTTTCCTCTATAATTAAAAATATTCTTTTATTATTATTATTTTTTACCCCCTTTACCAAGCCTCTACCCCCCTGCATTCACCACATTGTTGCCCACAGTCTTTGCATATATACATATATGTTCTTCGGCTAACTTCTTCCAGTTCACCCCACCCTCTCCCCTTGATATCTATCAGTCTGTTCTATGTGTCCATGACTCTGGTTTTATTTTTTTCATCAGTTTATTTCACTCATTAGATTTCACATATAAGTGAGATCATATGGTATTTGTCTTTCTCTGACTGACTTATTTCACTTAGCATAATATTCTCCAGGTCCATCCATGCTGTTGCAAAGTGTAAGAGCTCCTTCTTTTTTGCTGCTGCATAGAATTCCATTGTGTAAATGTACCATAGCTTTTTTACTCACTCATCTACTGATGGGCACTTGGGCTGTTTCCAGACCTTGGCTATTGTATATAATGCTGCTATGAACATAGGAGTGCATACATTCCTTCTAATTAGTGTTTCAGTATTCCTAGAATATATTCCCAGAAGTGGGATCTCTGTGTCAAAAGACAGTTTCATTTATAATTTTTTGAGGAAACTCCATACTGTTGTTCATACCATACATGAGGGTAAACTCAAAATGGATAAAAGACAAAAATAAGTCATGGAACCATAAAAATCCCAGAAGAAAACACAGGCAGTAAAATCTCAGACATATCTCTAGCAATTTCTTTGCCAATATGTCTCTAAGGGCAAGGGAAATAAAGGAAAGGAACAAATAAATAGAACTGCATCAAACTAAAAAGCTTCTGCACAGAAAAAGAAACCATCAACAAAACGAAAAGGGAATCTACCATATGGGAGAACACATTTGCCAATGATACAATTGATAAGGGGTTACTTTCCAAAATATATAAAGAACTTATACAACTTAACACCATGAACACAAACAATTCAATTGAAAAATGGGCAAAGGTCCTGAATAGACATTTCTCAAAACATACAGACGGCCAATAGACATAAGAAAAAATGCTCAATGTCACTAATCATTAGAGAGATACAAATTAAAACCGGAATGAAGTATCACATCATACCTGTCAGAATGGCTACTGTCAAGAAATTAACAAACAACCAGTGTTGATGAGGATGTGGGGAAAGGGGGGCTCTAGTGCACTGTTTGTGGGAATGCAGACTAGTACACTCACTGCACAAAAAAATTCTTTTTCATTTATAGATTGTATTTTTTTTATTTTTAGAGAGATGGAAAAGGAGGGTGAAAGAGAAGGAGAAAAACATTGATCAGTTGACTCTCATATGCACCCCATCAAGGAACCTGGGCATGTGCCCTGACCAGGAATCAAGCCTGCAACTTTTCGTTTTGTGGGATGACAATCAACTGAGCCACACCAGTCTGGGCTCCGTTGTCATTTATAATTTAGATACATTTGTTATTAGAGCAGTGTTAAAGTTATAATCCTGTACCTTTCGAAATTGGCTATTTTGGCCTTATATAATTGATGGCAGATGTTGGAGAAGATTCATACTGTCTGGACAGCCTCTCTGGCTCTACGAAATTGGATAACACTGATTCAGATGGACTTTGCAATGATGAATGGCTGGTTCCTATCGTGGGCCCATAGGAGTAATTTACAAATTTGTCTGCACATCAGAATCACCTGATCATCTTGTACAAATTCTCAAGTCTGCTGTCTCAACATGGGTATCAGTAGTTTTTGAAATTCCTCAAGTGATTTCAATGTGCAGACAAGTTTGGGAAGTACTGGCTTATCAGACAGCAGGATGAGAAACAAAGCAACAAACACCTGGCAAAGTACAAATCCATTTAAATGGTTAAGGTTATCTCCCCAGAGGGTCACTATTCCTCCTTTCTTAACAAGCCCACACCACTTATTTTCTGTTACCATAATGGAAAAGAGTCTGAATTGGGAAGAAAATAGAGCAGATAATGCATATGAATAAGAGTATAACTTCTACCCACTGCTTTCTAAGAGATGTTGGCTCTTACAGTGTTGGGAGAGACATAAGTTGAGAAAAATATTTTAAAAGATGAGATATGAAAGAAGTCATTATTTTTAAAAACAAGTTTTAATTTGTATTCCTTGAGCTGTACTTCAGATCACATTGCTTTCTCCCATGGTACCTATGGACATCGCGAATTGAGTAAAATTTCTTAAGCTTCTATTGGCCACACCAGTTTTTGTTCTCACTGAGGTGTTTAGAGACATCAGATGGGAACCCAGAGGCAGTAATACCACTGGCATCAGGACCGCTGAGGGAAACCATTCCCTATGTATTTTCCCTAGAAGAGGACCTCTGTACACAGAGTTTGGAAGGCGATCATAAAACAGCCCAAGAATATCACACCTAGGCATGTGGCAGAACCGTTTGCCAGGGTAAATACATCTGGTAAGATTCTTAATAAAAAATTATTTTAACTGACATTGAAATTGTCTGAATTCTGTAAAATACAAAACAGAACCTGGATGACAATTTAAAAAAATCATTTACAATGCATATTTCGGGTAGAAGTGTTAGGCCTTCCAGCATACTTTAAGACAGCTCCTATGGTATACCTGTGTGCTCTCAGGACATGGACCCCAGTTAGATAAATACATATGGGAAAGAATGAAGCAACACTAAGCTATAAGTCTCTGCTTTTCTGTCAACACCTATTCTTACACGTATAACTTAAACCCTTTTAAAAAGTGTGCATTAAGTGCCAATCAACTATGTGTGTGCGTATGTATACGTAGAAATATATGTGTGTATATTGTTTTATATATATATGTGTATATTATGTTTTAAATATACATATACATATATGTACACATACATACATATATAGTCTGTCCAGAAAGTATTAAGCCAAGCAATACAAAAAAGAAACATTTATTGAGGAGGGTATAAGATACAAGAAACACTGTACAGAAGACAATGACACCTTAGCCCCCTTCAAAGTAGGCACCTTGGGACCTCACACACTTCTCCCAATTGCCATCAGCTGCCCCATCATATTTTCTTGAATCTCATCAACAGTCTGAAATCTTTTCCCTTCAAAAGTGTTTTTACATTTAGGAAAAGCCAGAAGTTGCAGGATACCAAATCTGGGCTGTAGTGGGGCTACACTTGGCAATTTGGTATTTCACCAAAAAACTCTGCACAAGACAGGATGCATGAGTGGGAACATTGTCATGATGAAGGTGCCAATCACCAGTTGCCTATAGCTGCAGCCTTTTGAATCATCTGAATAGCTTCCATGGAGGATGTTCAAGCTTATTGCAAAATTTGATGCAAATTTGTTGCTCTACTTGCTCAGTCACTTCAAATGGGAGAGGCCACAGAGTACACATGCTCACTCAACAAAGTCTGTCACCTCCACTAATTAGTACAGTGAAGTTGTCATCATTCACACGTGCATTGCAGCCCACTCTCCTTGGCTGCCAGTTTACATCAATGCCACGCGAACTATTCTCATTATATTAACAATGGTTGGATTTATGTCATATACATTATATAATGCATTATATACATTGGCACTTGATTGTAGAAAACCTACACTCTACCCCTCCTGTTTTTTTCTCCTTTACTGTCACACTACTACCCCATTCACAATATTTCTGACACCACTTATGTGGGAAGTTCTTCCATAACAAACAATTCCGTGATGCCAGCTGGGTGTCCTACAATTTAGTTCTGACACTGTCTACTTAGACACAGCATCGGATCCCACAGGTTAATAGCTTGGTTCCACAAAACTGTACCCCACTTCAGGTGCCAATCACAAGCCCACATTGTCACCTGTGCTCCTGACCTATCAGCTATAAATCAGAGGTTTTTATGATCCCTCCTTGATTTAATTAATTTGCTAGAGCAACTCACAGAACTTAGAAAAATACTTACTTAAATTTACTGATTTATTATAAAAGGATATGGTAAAGGGCACAGATGGGCTTCCAGGTGGAAGAAACGCATAGGGCAAGATATGTGGAGAGGGCTTCCATTTCTTCCCTGGGCCCACCACTCTCCAGCACTTAATGTTTTTACCAACCCAGAAGCTCCCTCAGCCTTGTACTGTAGGGATTTTTAGGGAGACTTCATCATGTATACACACGATCAATCATTAACTCATTTTCAGCTCCCCTTCCCTTGTTGGAAAATTTGGGGTTGAGCTAAAAATGCCGAGCTTCTAATTATGGCTTGCTTTTTTTTTCTGGTGACCACCCCATCCAGGAATCCACCCAGAGTCTCCTCATTAAAATAAAAGACACTGCTATCACCCAAGAAATTTCAAGGGATTTATTAACCAGGAACTAGCATCAAAAACCAAGTATTAGAACAAAAGATACTCCTAGTGCTCTTAGAACTAAAGAATCATGGGAGTGTTAGGTGCTCTGTACCAGGAATCAGGGACAGAGACCAGTATATACATATTTTTTTTATTATCCCATAGTACTTAATGCCAATCAAATTTTAAGAAGCATGTTTTAAGTGCCAATCAAATATATAGTATATAGGTATAATTTAATCTTTGTAATTATTCTACCAACTATACCTTATCTTGCCTATCCTGTAAATGAATTTCACTGAGGCTCAGAAAAATCATGCAAACTGACTAAGACTTTGTGGTTAGAAAGTAGTATGAGCACAATGTGAAATCAAATCTTTCTGATTTCAGGATCCATGCAATTTTTCCTAGGCTGTGCTCTCTACCAAAAATAAAGAGTGCCTTAATAGGGAGTGTGTATAGGTAAAGGTAATGTTACCATACAGCCATGTGGGGTTCTGCTGCTTGCCACCAATGAACTCCGAAGGTAGCTTTCACAGAGCCTGTGTAGGGCTGAAAAGGTCACAACTCATGTATAACAAGGTGAAGCCCCACTGTGCCCTTGCACGGCTAGAAACTCTCCCTCTTCCGGATCATGGTGGCCAGAGGAGGAGCAGAGATGCTGAGATGAGTGTAATGGACTCTGGCCTGGATAAACAGTACATGTGCCAGTCTAGTAAAGTGTTTGGACAGAGGAAAAAGACCCTCCTACTGGCTTCTAGCACGGGTGGGATTTGGGGCCGGAACTTTAAAAATGGAGCATGTGTGGAAGCTCTCTCTCTTTTCTTCTCCTTGTGAGCTCAGACAGGGGTCGGGGGCCAGAGCATTCCTGGGCCAGTAGGCCCTAGAGACTGCATGGCCAAGAGCCAAGCCCTGTGCCCCTCCCTCACAGAAAGCAACAGCTGCATGCTGTGCTGTGAGGCCCTGCTCTGCTAGGCACACAGATTCATCAGGTAGCCAACAGTGTGAGGGATGAATGCAAGTGCTAGGCTAGTGGGTGGTGGCTGGAGGAAAGGAGGGTACACCACAAGAAGGACACCAGTGTGTGCAGAGTCCAAAAGATGCCTGGAGGTTTACTGAGATCAGAAACCCACCAAAACACCTAGATAATCATGCTGTAGCCACCTGTGTATTGCAAAGGACAGTATTTTTAAATGGGAGAAGGGATTCCAGGTATATCCTTGAACTAAGCTGGCTAGGGGTGGAAGGGTTATTTGCCTTTGGGTATTTTAAAGGGAATGAGCTTTGCGGCAGAAGCCCATAATACTTCCCAAAATTGTATAGCATTTGAATGAACAATCCCTTTCCTTTTTCACCAATTCTCTGCTTCTGGAGTTTATTAGTGGCAAGCAGCAGAATCCCACGCGGCTGTATGGTAACAGTCAGACACAATAACAGGGCATTATTGGGTGGGGATCCATAAACAGATACTCAAAAGTGTTTTTTTTATTTCCTATTTTTATTTTGCAGTTGCATGCCACACAAAAGAAATAGAATCAGTACTTATGTTCTGTATTTAAGCAGCTGTTTGTAAGTACTTTCATGGTCCACGACCTATCAGGTTTCTGAGAATTAATGCATTTTCCTCTGAGGTCTAGGAATATCCTGTTGGGATATTGGAGGAATTTTCTGATACATGAATACATTAGGTTGCAAGTTGGTGCACATACTCCTCAGCATCTCTCTGAAACTGCTTAGGCTGCTGCCTATTATCATGCTCCATGCCTCTTCCTGTTGCGCTGAATGCTTTTGCTCCCTCCCCCTCCAGTCATTCAATCAATGTTTTTGTTTGTTTTGTTTTTCTATATCTCCTATGTTCCATTCTCTTTTCTGGGGATGCAATGGCTAGCAAAATAGCAGAAACCCTTTCCTGTTTCATTCTTAGTGCTCATGTTACCAAACCCAAACAGTAGGGGGAGGATCATGCAGCTTGCTGTCTACCAGGCAAATCTCCAAAGACAAATTCAGTGGAAAAGAAAAAAATCTTTTATTTAATGGCAAGTTTCTGCCTAAAATATCTGGGTAACAGGGGGAAAGGAAAAGTCAGAGTATGTCATCAAAAATAGCTATTTAAATATTTGTCATTACAGCTACTACATAGGTTCAAGAACTGAAAATAACACAAGAACAAAAATCTTTTCACAGTGACTATTCACAGCTGACTATTATCACCAAGGTCTTTGGAAATAACAGCAAGTTTGTGCCTCAAAGCCCGTTCCCTCTAAAACACCCAAAGAAAAATCACCCTGCCACCCTCTGCCAGCTTAGTTCAAGTTTGCACCAGGAACCTTGGAACTCCCATCCAAAGGTATCATGAATGGCTTTGCTGGTCTCCAGTCTCTGTCCATCTTCAGGCATCTTTTGGAGTTTGTGTCCCCAGGCCTCCACTCACAGGCCTGCACTGGTCACCATTGATACACACACGTCTGCCCAAGGGAGGGGAAAGAATCAACTGCCTTTTTTGCTTTCCAGTACATCCAAAGTCCTTTCCCAGAACGCCACGTGTGCCAAGAGCCAGTAGTAGTGTCCAGCCTTCCAACCAGTGAGGGCCAGGGTTGGCTACCTTTGCCTTTGCCCCTTTTTTGGCTGCCATGCAAGGGAGCAAAGTCTCCAGTAACACATGTGCAGCTCCAAATCCTCTCCCATTTCTGGCAGGTGTGTCCCTCTGTTACACTCACACTTAAAAAGGGAGAAAAGACAATTAAAAGGTATGTAAGTTAAATATAGAACATGCCAGACAGATATAAATACTGTGGAGAAAAATAGAGAAGGACAAAGAGCTGAATGTGTGAAGACAGTGTGTGATTCAGATAGCATGGCTAAGGATGACCTAAAAAAAAAGTGAGGAAGAAGTGATCTAGATGCCTGTGGAAGTATGTTCCAAGCAGGAGAAATGGCAATGGCAAAGTTTTGGGGGTAGAACTTTGCGCTTAATGAGGCCAGATCATGTAGAGCCTTGTATAACCTTGTAAGAATATTGCCTTTTACAGTGAGTGAATTGGTTGTGAGCTGAGGAGTGACATGTTTTGACTTAACCTTTTATGAGGTCACTTTGGCTACTATAAGCGCAATAGATTGAAGAAGGTACCGTTTGGACCAGAAAAGTAACTTGGATAATATAAGAGTTGACAGTGAATTGGGCCAAGAGGATAGCCATTGGAGTAGTAAGATGTAGTCAGATTAGAGTCATTTCTGAAGTCACAGCCAGCAGAATTTGCTGACAGACTTAACTGTAAATTGTATGAGAGCACCGAAGATGATTTTGTGGGTGCTTGGGGTCTGAGCAACTGGAAGGGTGGAGTTGCTGTTAGCTAAGATTTAAGATACAACAAGTATGATCGAATTCTGGGGCATATCAGGAGTACTATATTTAAAAGCTCAAATTTGAGATGCTTTTGAACATTGAAAAGGAGCTTTAGAGTGTTCAGGAGGGAACTCTGGGCTAGAAATCTAAACTTTGGTGCTGTCATGATGTCACTAAAAAGATTAGACTAGATGAGCACATCAAGAAATGAGTGTGGAGAGAAAAGATAAGAGGTGCAAAGACTGAACTATGAATACCCCAGTGTTCAGGAGTCTGTGGGCTAAGAGGAAACTGAGAAAGTGCTGTCAATGAAATAAAAATAAAACAAGAAGAGAGGGCCATCCTGGAAGCCAGGTGATGATGCTAGATGTGATTGACAGGTCAAATAAGAAGCTCACTGAAAATGGACTATTCTCATAATGTTAATAACATTGGAATAAGTCAGAAGACCGAGGTTCAAACACTGACTTTGCCACATATTAGTTGCTGACACAGGGAAAGGCACACCTTCAGGAAACTCAATTTCCTCAATCGTGAAAAATGTCTGCTGTAAAGGTGCAATGAGATTATGTGACAACTACGTACAGGAATAGGAACCTAGCACATAATGTTACCCACAGACAGTTAAGTGTGGGCAGCAGGTGGCAAGATGAGTGCAGCCCAGCAAACCACTTCAGACAGATGGGCCACATGGGGGCCACACAGAGGATGTGGGTGCACCAGGATCTGGGGTGGCCTGCAGACTCCAACCTACTCCCACTGATGTGCAGGTGCAGTACCCAGTGTCAGAAGGTGGGCTGAGGAATGTGGTATCGCCATGCTTCTTAACAGGGTCCTGTAGCTCCCTTTCACCAGTGACCTTAATACCATAAACAGTCAGGGAGTGTCAAGGAGTCTCCTCCATTGGCCAAGATGGCTCAGGCAAATGTTCTTACACAGAGCCTGCCAAAGGCTAGAAATGGATGGATAGGGCCAGAGCATGCCAATAGCTAGCAAGATAAGTGAATAGAAAAAAAAGCCCTTCCCTCCCTATTCCTATAAGAACCTCAGGCTTGAGCAGGAAGGGGAGATAATCTTTGAGTCTACCATTCTTCCAGGTCATGGCACCCGAATAAACCTTTCCTTTTGCACGAGCACCTGTCTCACAACTTTGACTGCTGTTGCAGCAGGCAGCTGAACCTGTGTTTGCAGTTGCAGTAACAGCTGCTCAATGAATGTCAGTTGACTCTGAATTGAACCTAACATATTTAGAGTTAAATTATTTGCTTATATCACTACTAGACTGATTTTCTGTACCTCTAACCTCATGTGCAGAATCCAATTATCATTATTTGACTACTGCTTGCTACCTGAGTTGAAACCGAAGCACTTCTCCTAAGTTTCACCCTGATACCACATTGTTCCCTCATTCTGTTATAAGTAGGCTGATTACCCTGGATTTATAACTTGTTCATTGAATAGTATTTTTTGCCTCCTACCACATGAGATCCTGTATTAAACACTGGTCATGAACTCTTGCAGCTGTCACCTTACCAAGTTATCCATGAGTTCTCTCCGATAAACTCAGACTCCCATTTCTGGTTTCCAGAGGTTTAAATAAATCCCTAATTGACACTTAACTAACCATGCGATATTGAAGAAGTTATTTAATTTCCTGATCTTCAGTAACCTTGTCAATAAACTATGAATAAAAATTGCTATATTGAGAGATAGGTATAATTATTCACATTGTAAAAAATGATACCAAGTATGTAAAGTATCTTGGTCTTTGTCAGTTATATAGTAATAATATGAATATTAATTTCTTCCTTTCACCCCACCCCACACTGATGCTTCCCAAGTTGTATTACTAAGCTTCTGCTATTATTCCAATGAATCTTAGAGAGTAAAAAATGGTGTATTGAAAATATTAACATACTCTGTTAGGTTGAAATTTACATTGTTGGATTCACTACATCCACTCAGAACAAATGTAGTCTTCAATTAATGTCCCTTAGTCATGTAGCTAGACAGCCGGCATGCATGTGCACAGACACACATGCACATGTGCATACATGTATACAGACAGACAGGTTGACATCTGGCCATGGCTGGTATATTAACAAAAAGTTTAGAAGAAAAATTTCCTAATGAGGAGAAAACCATACTCCACCCTTAGTTTAGTCCCATGTTTTCCTATTTCACTATTTTTTTCCCTTGGCTCTGGACCTTGGACAAAGGATGCTACCAACCGCAAACCACATCCATTCCAAGCCCTTGCTCACTATGTCTACACATTCTGGGGACAACCTGAACATAGCTTCAGAGTGAAAGATGAGGCACCTAGAAATGTATACAAAGGAGAAAATAGTTTTGTTTATCTATAGAGCTAAGTCATACTGTTGCCAAGAAAAGGCCCTAAATTTTACTGCAATGTATTTATATAAGAGTATTCTAAGGAACTAATATAGTTTTTTTAATAATAGGATAATATTTTGAAAATAATCTTGATGTTTTAAAGTTAATGATATTGTGAATTCCTGATCAGATTGACTACTGTTGATTGATTTGGTCTAAAAGTGAACTTATGGAGACTTAATTATACTGTGAGATCAGTGTATGCTTATTGATTGTGCCTTTGACATGATTAGCTACATTAGATTATGATGTCCTCACCACCCAAAGATCAAAGCTAGGATTGAACTTTCTCTAAGGGCCATCAGTCATATGTTAACGGAATGTGCTCTATTTTTTCATTATGTAATGGATAAGGGAGACTGTAAAAGGAGCATTAGCTTTATGCCATTCAGAAATCTATCTTAGAAATGTGCCTGATGGAAACAGACCATACCTCTCCTCCTAACCCCACAGGTGTTTAGTTGACATGATGGAATTGAGAAGGGAGATTTCTATGGGGTTGTTTCCTCTTTACCACCCACCATTATACCCTGGTGGATTGGGGGCCCCTTCACAGGTGATTCTAAATCCTATATCACCGCCATTGGTCTAAATTTTCTGGTCAGCAAATGAAGACAAGAGCAAATGCAACTGTGATGTTTTGAATATAGGCTCCAGCAGTGTGGCTGATCAAATTCCTGTGCCCTGCAGCCAACTTGGGACTCCATCCATTTTAGTCAGCGCAGCATTACCAATAACTCTAAGAACAACTCAGAAAATATGAGAGCCATGGCCAAAGTGACAGGGGAAATGAGATGCAGAGCTATGCATGCTGGGAAGTCTTGGCCTTAATTAGAATGTACATGTACAGTATTTATCTTTCCCTCCAACCTATAAATAAGGCGGGCGCTTTGGCCATTACTGATGCCTGCCGTCATTTCACTAGGCCTATGTTTTGATGGAGCACCAGTTGCTGTGAAATAATATTTCTTTCTCCTCTACTCTGCATCTGCTCCTGTATGGAAACCTCTCAAAGGCTTTCAGAACTGAAACTGGAGAGGAGAAAAGGGGTGAAATCTAAGTAACCACTGCTTTTTGGGGACCCTTTACTGACACCAGAGATCCTAAGATGTGAAAGGAACTTACGGGCAAATAATCAGCACTCTTATCTCAAAAGAGGCCTCATCTTCTTCATCCCTGAAAGCATTTTTCCTTGAATACTTTTAGTGGTGAGCCATTCACGATATCCCAAGACAGTTGACTTTAATATTGGGCACACTAAAACCTTCTTACTGTTGAATTAATCTACCTCTCTGCCATTTATCCCATCCATCTAAATACATGAACCCCAAGTGAACACTTTTTTAGTGTCCCTGGTATTTGCCTGGTTCTCATATGAGCCCCAATTTTCTACATGACTCATAGGAATAACTTTAAAAAGTACTTGCTATATAATTTTCTGTGAATTATTTTTCTTTCTTATAATAGGAATATTGAATCATAATGAGTCTGCGTTTAGTAGTCAACAAGAATAGTGCTGATCATCTCACAGAAAGGAGAAAAAATATGACCTCAAATGACTCTCATCTCTGAAGTAAAAATTCGTAAGATTAAATGATACATAGAAAGGTAGTTTAAATTTTATTATATATGAGCCGCCCCTGAACCAACTAGAAGGTTAAGTGAAACCACCATTGTTGTTTGCAGCTTGGTTTCCTCTCTGACTAAAAATAAATTGTAAACTCTTTAAGGGTAGAAACTGTTTTTTTTTTTTTGTTGTTGTTGTTGTAAAGTTCAGTGTTTCCTAGTACATATACATAGTAGGTCTTCAATAAGTAATAAATTGTAATTAAATAAATTTGTTTAATTGTAGTAGGAAGGTAGCTATCTTAGAGCCTCACTTCAATATGTTCATGTCTTCTTGAAATAAACACTTCTGTCCTATAGCCTGGTTCTTTACACATGAGGATGTGATGTGGAAACATACTCACCATCACCTTCAATGAATGGTTGTTCAGAAGGTTGCTTGCAGCTCTGTGCCCAGGATCAAGCCATCTATCTGCTTTCTGTACCTGTGGAGATACCACAAATTCCTCCTTGGGAGACACTTCAGGTCATTTTCTGTCCAGCTCCAGGAGTGTCAAAGTCATTTTCACTGGAGGCCACATCAGCCCTGTGGTTGCCTTCAAAGGGCGGAATATAATTTTAGGACTGCATAAATGTAACTACTCCTTAACAGTTAAACAAGAGCTCAGTGCTGCTACCGGGTAGAAACAAGGTGCTGGGACAGATAAAACAAGGTGGAGGGCCAGATTCGGCCCATGGGCCTTGTGTTTGCCACCTGTGAGACTGTGGAAGGATCTGTCTGCCATCCCCATCTCTCTTTCATTGAAAAGAAAATAAATAAAAATCCAGCCAGACCAGCCAGCAGCATGCTCTTAGTTCCAAGTTCATTCTCAGTGGGTCCTTCATTCCCACACTCCTGTTTCCATTAGCCAGCTGATGTACCTTGAATGACAATAGGCCTGCTCTGAAGCCCCACAGGGTGGAAACAATGGCTGGCTGAGTCTATAGAGGATTTTCCTTTTCCCCCTTATTGCTGTAGGTAAAATGGGCCCTTTTGCACAGAAAAATGGGATTATAGATATATCTCCAAATTCTGGAAAAGGAGAGTTACCAGAATTCTTATGGAAGACTATATATCTGACAGATAAAAGTGATTATATATGAAAATAATCTACAGAGAGAAAGAGGAACATCTTCAAACTTTCAGGTGACATTAAATGCTTCTTCTGGGGACTAAAATGTCAAGCGAAAGTGCATAAACTTCAGAAAGCCTTTTGAGGCCGCTCTAGAGCAGTTCAAAGTACCTAGACTTAAAAGTCGGGAAATGGGTTTAATTATTTAAACACTAGCTGTGTCCTCTTGAGCAAAAGCCTGAGCCTCTTTGACTAAGACTTGTCTCCTCAGTTGCAAAGTCAAGCATTTAATACCAATTCACAGCAAATGGGTAGAGCAGGATTTGCCCTTACCACCAGCAGTGTTCAGGAGTTGACTGTCTGAAGTATTGATGCTCAGAAGATGAACCAATACACAGATGTATTTTTTGCCAGAAGAATGAACAAGTCATCCCATCATAAATGTCACACAATATGAAACTGGAACTTGAAACTGAAGTCTTGTGAGATGATGCAGAAGTTCCAGATAAACATGAGGTTATAGCAAGGATGAGAAGAGTAAAGAGGAGTACTTCCTGCAAGGATGAGCCAGTTTCATAGCAAGAGGTATTTCTTACATGAGAATGAAGGAGTAATGGCTTAGAGAAGGAAATGCATCATTGAAAGGATGTTGAGAACATCCAACAAAACAACACTGAAGTATATGGAATGCAGGCAATGCTAACTGGACTGACTAAATACTATTTGTATTAAAGTCATCTAGCCCTGGCCAGGTAATGCAGTTGGTTAGAACATCATCCCAATACGCCAAGGTTGTAGGTTTGATCCCAGGTCAGGACACATACAAGAAGCAACCAATGAATGCATAAATAAGCGCAACAACAAATTGGTGTTTTTTTCTCTCTCTTCCTCCATCCTTTCTTCTTTCTCTCTAAAATCAATAAATAAAAATGTAAAGTATTCTAATATGATAGGGACCATTTTAAGTGCTTCATATATACACTCATTTAATCCATATAATTCCCAAGGAAGTATTTTCCTCCTCCCATTTATGAATGTAGAAACTGAGGCAAAGAAAATGTCAGTACCTTGCCCATGGTGACATACATAGTGAGTGACAGAACTGGGATTTGAACAGAAACTGAGCTCCTAGCACCCACACTAGACTGTACTGTTTCTGAGTGATTGCCAGGATCCACTAAAGCCAGGGAGGAAGGAAACAGTGTGGAAAAATTGTGGATACAGAGGATTTGTTTACTTTGGAACAGGGGCTCCCAATGGCATTTGGAAGAAAGAGTGGCAAAGGCAGAACAAATTGGTAAGAAAAACCGCACATCAGTTCATAATGAGAAGCCTGAAATGAGCTGCTAAATAACCAATAGAGCCTGAATTTTTTGGCAGTATCTAATCATGACAAAAATATGAAAGATGGTGAATTCAATTAGCATTAAAGCTTGGAATACAGCTTCAATGCAAAGTTACTTTCTTTTGACTCTTAATTGTCTTTTGTTCTAGATCCAAATAGAACTCTAGTGAGCATTTGCAAGGCACTGCAAAAGACCCTTTGAAACAGAAAAATTGGGGTCTTTGCAGCTGAGGATAATTCAGGTCTTTCTGATGGGCATGGTGGCCATCTGCAGGAGTCAAGCCACAAATGACATTCAAAATTTGTTTTCTTCTGTGATATTGGACACAGAGAAAAAAAGCATACAAAATAGGAATTCAGGGGAATTGTAGGACCAGCCAAACAAACTTGTATACAGTTGTCCCTTGGTGTCTGTGGGGGATTGGATTCAGGAACCCCAAGGATACCCAAATCCAACGATGATCAAGTCTCAAATATAAAATTGTGCAGCATTTGCATATAACCTAGACACATCCCCCGTATATGTTAAATCACCACTAGATTATTTATAATACCAAACACAATGTAAATGCTATACAAATAGTTATTATACTGTATTGTTTAGGGGAATAATGACAAGAAAAATAAGTCTGTATATATTCAGTACAGAAGCAACTATCATAAGCCTATTTACATAGTACATGTCAGCAACAACATAACTTTTTCTGCGGAATCTTTTCTATTCACAGGTGGTTTAACCCATAGATGCAGAACCCATGGATAAAGAGAGCCAATTGTACTTTGTAGTTTGCCTGGGATCTTGAAGCAGCAGTTTTTGCTACTAACATCAATGCTACGGTTTGCACGATGATAGAAGATATAGTATGAAAGGCTACAAACCTGGGCTTCCTCAAAACCAGCTGATATCTTTAGGTCAGAACACTGTCTTGTGTATTTAATAATCTCCCATTGGCAGAACTGGGAGAGAAAGCAAAAGAGAAAAAGGAATGAAATAAAATGTGCACATGCCACACTTTTCTCATATCACACACACCCTCTCCTAAATATATATACATACACAGTGACACAGAGATATTTTTACTCCCTCTATATCTTTAGTTGAGAGTGGAGCAATAGTTAATTTTGTTCCCATTTGTTGGTACTTTGGAGCATTTACCTTGGCTCTGTTGTTTCACATAGTGGGTAGTAAATTGCAGAATTCTTATTTATTTACTTATTTAGATTATTGATTGCTTGCATTCTTGTTTGATGGATTTTAATCCTTTACAGACTGAATGTAGTTAGAAAGAAATTTAAAAAGGTACAGAGGAATTTATGGATAAAACATGTATTATAAATTACCACGGGGATCCAGGTTATTTGAGTGAGGTTCTCTAAAGCTAATTGCAAACTGAATATTTAGGGCTTTTCACACCCTTACTGTGAAAGATATGTCGAGTCTACCTATTCCAGTGGACAGTAGCCTTAAGAAGAGAATTAGGACTGAAGAAGAATAGAGGTCCACCCAGGGTATTATGTGTATGATAGGCCATCAAGACCAGCAATGTTTGTGATGAGACTTGGAATCAAGATTAAAAGTCCAGCAGGGCCCTGGCTGGGTGGATCAATTGGTTGGAGTATCATCCATGCACCAAAAGGTTAGGGTTTCATTCCCTGGTCAGGGCGCATACAGGAGGCAACTGATCGATGTTTCTCTCTCACATTGATGTTTTGTTCTCTCTCTCTCTCTCTCTCTCTCTCTCTCTCTCGTTCTCCTTTTCTCTCCCTCTAAAATCAATAAACATACCCTCAGGTAAGGTTCAAATATAATAGTAATAAATAAAAATGCAGCAGGGGTCAGACGATGGAAGATGCTAACATTAAGTACCAGGTGAGAAGAGGTAAACTGAAGAGGATCTGACTAAGCTCCAGAGGTGGCAGTTCTTGTCATGCACCAATATCACTTAGAGAAGTCAAAAATAGTATGTTAAAAAATAAATACTTACCCTGATTTAGATTATAAATATGACCAAACTTAATAAATCCTATTTTTTAATGAAACCAAGCCACACACTAAGCCCAGAAGGGACTAACCAAAAAGGCCACTCCATGTTAAAAATCACTAAGGAACTTAGAGAAAAATAACATGGAAAAAATCTCTGAAAAATTGTCTGTGATCACCTCAGGTGGTAGTGGGCAGAGATGGTGGAGAAGAAAGAAGATTCAGAGCTCTGCTATAGAAGAAATGGCTGGGGAAAAAAAACCTAAATTAGGCAAGGGCAAGGAAAGGCCCAAGGAGTCAGTTAAAGTGGGGTTCAGCAGGAGGGGTGATGCCAATGACAAGAATCCAACCTTTGTGGGGACATTATAGTTTGCAAAGCAATTTCACATGCAGTTCCTACCATATGTCAGCATGAGCCAGTATGATTTCAGGGCATGGTAGAGCAGGAAATGCAACGGGATAAAAAGTCAGAAGGCCCACGTTCTCATCCCAACCCTGCCACTGTTTTTATGTTGGACTATGTCCTTCTCCTTCTTCTTTCTCAATTTCTACATTTAGACTAGGGCTTCTAAACCTCAGTACTATTGACAGTTTGGACCAGATCATTCTTTGTTGTGCAATGTAGAATATTTAGCAGTATCCCTGACCTCTACCCACTAGACACCAGTAGCATTTCCCCCCTTCCCCACTTGTGACAACCAAAAATGTCTTTGGACATTGCCAAATGTTCCCTGAGGGGAAAAATCATTCCTGGTTGAGAAGCAATGATCTAAACAAAGTTTTAAAAACTTCCCTTGGTTGTGCTTGATGGTCTCTGTGCTTTCTTCTACCTTTCAGAAGATCACTTAGCAGCTCATGTAGTATTTTGTAATTGCAAAGACTTTGGTTAGGGTCAGGGCTAACTGAGTTCAATCTTGGGTCTGTCACTTGCTACATGCATAAGCACAGGCAAAACTCTTAATCATTGAGTCTCGGATTCCTTGTCTGTGAAATGGGGATAATAATAGGACCACCTGAAAGGTTGTAGTGAGAAAATAATATGAGAAAATTTATGCAGAGTGCTCAGAGAGACAGAAATATGGTAAGTGCTTAATCATTGTTAGTTATCCTTATTATTGTTATCATTGTAATAGAAGGTATCTGTCCTTGACCATTCAGTTTGACACCTTCTCTCTCTTGTAGGAACAGGAAGATGAATAAGCCTTCCCCTTGGGAGTCTGCAGTCCATTAGAGAAGATAAGCCTGTTCATGAATCACTGTAATGCAGGGTATCAAAACGATTGCCAGCAATGAATGAAGCAGAAGTGGCTGCTGCTGGGCGGAGTAGCAGAGAAAACAGAACCACCTTGATACATACAGCAATGGGGCAACATCACCTGGAACACTCTTGGAAGTTCTGGAAGCCACATCTCAAGATGGAACAGGTCTGGAAAAGGCCCAAGGAAGGGTACGATAGGATTCCACTATCTTAGTCTGGGAAGATGAAGGTAAAAAGAGGTAAGAATTGAAATCCGCAAAACCATGAAAAGTGCATATTCAGCAGCTCTTGTATTTCATTAATAAAAATGTGTAGAGTATGTTAGAATATCTTGGCTCCGTGCTAGGTTATAGAAATGAACAAGGGCAACCCTGCACTCAAGGAATTCAGATTTAATGAGAGAGACAAGCCTGTAAGCAAGTATTTCCAGGACATCAATAGAATATCCAATGGCCTTGTAACGGAACGGTAGTAGGAGATCAGAGGGGGAGGAGGCAGAGCCAGAGAGGCTTCACTGAGGACAAGATATCTGGTTAGTGCCTTAAAAAATGAATGGAATTTCAATACAAAACTGAGGGAGGGCATTCAGGGGTGAGAAAAAGGAAATTTCAGTAGAATATTATGGAGACCCAAAGCAGGTAACCTAGGGACAGCTAACTTGGACAGTTCCATAAGAATGTGGGTTCACCTTACTCTGCCCTTTCCATTCCAAGGAAGAGCTTGCTCACATCTTTCATTCTGCTCCATGAGCACCCTGCTCACCCTGTGCACAGTGGACATCAGAAGCTCGGAGAGCTGCCACCACCAGGGTCAACCCTCAGCCACTGGAAACATGTGCTGGCAGGTCAAGCCTCTGTAGGGTGCTTTTGGCAGGAGCCATTCTGCATGCTTCTGGCGTGAACCACAGGACTGAGCCACCCTGCCACACCCTCCCCACTCCCTCACTCACTTCTCTCTGGATTATCCCCCAAATAAACAGCATGCATGCAAGTTTTTATCTCAGGCTCCACATTTTGGAGCAACACAGATTAAGATGGGGCAAAGCACGATTATAAAGAAACCATCATTGTTCACCTATAATTGAATTTCTAAATCTATAACATACACTTTGTAGTTAGAGAAACGTTTTAGCATTGCTGCACCAATTACTAGTTTTGCGATTCTTGACAAGTTACTTAGTCACCCTGAAACTCAGTTTCTTCATCTGCATTTTACCTCATACAGTTGGGAAAATACATGAGATAAGTATCTAATTAACTTACCCTAAATAAAGCTGTCAATACATTTTAACTACTATTATTATCAGCAATAATAATAAATTGAACAAGGGGCAAAAGCATCTTCCTTCAACCCTGAATAACTGTATATGAAGAGGTACACCATTACTTTACACAGCAAGTGCTTCTTACTGTTAGTATAATAAGAATTGTCTCTGGCTTGAAAAATGCAAACTACAGCTAAAAAAGTCTAAAAAGGGATGAGATTATTTTAAAGTTGGCCTGATATACAACAATGTGCTTGGCCAAAGGAAGAATCTTTTCCTTCAAAGCAGTTTTTGTAGCTGTCAGTATTCAAATTTGAGGGAAAACCTGTCTTTGGGCTAGGCTCTCAAAGTGAATTTACATGACATCTTGAGAAAACCAATCTTATTAGTTTATGGTCACAGCTCATTTTAGAACTAAAATGCTCATAACCAGCTTGATCAAACACTTTAATCCCTAGACTCAACTCTTAATGATCTTAAGCTGCTCCAAATCAAATTTGCTTTCAATGGAAAAAAATAAAAATTCAACCACCAAGGAAATGCAAAAGAACACATCATAAGGGATAGAAAGCAATTTCCAAAATTCCCCTCAGGTTTCTGACGGAGAAGCCATAGAGTCATATAATTTTAGAGCTGGCAGGTATTTGAGAGTTCATCAATCCTCCCCATTATAAATGAGAAAACTAAAGTGGGAAAGGGGAAGTTGTTTGATGAAGGACATACTTTCTCATAGTAATGGACTCGCACCTGGGAGCCTGTTTGCCTACCTCACAATCCAGCATTCTTCTGGCTACACCATGTAATTCATGCATAGCATCATAGGAAAACATGTAGCTTTTCACAGTAACTATTCTGAAATGGATAATGCTCATTTGAACATGTAAGTTCATAAAATAGTCTTATATACAGCCCTAACTTAGAAACGGGTTGAAGGAGAACTTAAACACATTTGTCACTAATAAAACCATATCAAGCTCTGAGCACAAAGGATGAATGTTTTGCTTTGAGGGTTGGAATCAAGGATATTAACATCGTAGTTCCATAGCAGCCCTTAGGATACAGATGGAAAGTGGAATCCCGGCTACTTGGTTAGGGATCTGTTGCAAAATGGCAGTCTCTTGTTCCTATGTCACCATACTTGTAACACACACACACACACACACACACACACACACACACACACACAAAACCTACTGCTCTTCTCAATGAGGGGCATTGTTTTCACTGCAATAGAGAAGGAAAGAACAGTTACTTCAGATTTTAAGTTTTGGATGAAGCTTCATGAAACTACAACCTTTGGTTATCACTCCAAGGAGAGGCTCAGACATATACACACACAAATACACACAGCTTGTCCAATCACATTTAAAGAAAACTCAGTCCCGCCTGCAAAGACAGGGAAATAATTGATTATTCTAAACATGGTAATTTAAGGTAGGTATGCACAAATTATAAAACAAAAAGATGATTGTGTTATTCTCCACTGGAATTCTCTAGGGAAAAAAAATGTTCTGTAAAAAGCAGAGGTGGGGGAAGGTTAATTACTGGCTAATGGTTTGGATATACAAGTCTAACCATCTCTCTTTCCTATTAATTCACCAGATTAAGTCAGTCATCGTTTTATTTCCATGCTTTCTTTGTTTCAACCACAAATCTGTTTTTCAGGCCATAATTACCAGTTACTCAAGGCCTCATGCAAATTCATCAGAAATCACACCATCAGCCCAATTAAAATCAGCTCACTTAAAAAATAAACATAATAATTATATAATATAAAATATAAAATTACATGAATATGCATTATAAAATATACAATGTATATTAAAATGTTTATATAATTATGTATGAAATGTTTTAATACTAGGTATTATAAAGGGTGTCAGGGACATGAAAATTAAAATGTCACAGTCTAAGTGTCTGAGCTGAGTCTCCTCACCTACGGCCGGATTGTGAATGTGCCAGGCATCCTTGTGAGCAGGCTGTCTTCAAGAAAGAATACACTTGCCTCCTCTGAAAGCCCCTCCTCCAGCCAATGCGCTCTCTAAGCCATGAATTTCCCGTGCCTAGTGGAGCCGTTTATGAAATAACTGTCTCTATTGATTTCTTTGTCCAGTACAGGTATGCTTGCTCAGCTGCCCATCTGTTTCCTGCCTAAGGCAGGACCATTGAGAAAAATAAAGGATAAAGGAGATGTGGGTGGGTGGGTGCTAAAGAGAGGGATAGGGATTCAAATCACTGCTTTCTGTAGGAGGGATGCTAATCAGGAGCGTTGCCTATGGTGTGTCCCCAGAAAAGTCAAGTGGGAGCTCTTCTTTCTGTTCAGGGGTTGTGGGGGAGCAGAGTGCACCGGACTTAAGGTCAGAAGACCCTGTTCTCTGGTGGCTACCACTTGCTATAGCTGTGACCTTGACAAAATTGTCTGACCACTCATCATCAATTTCCTCATCTGTAAAGTGGGTTAATGGCTCATAACCCCTTCCACTTCACAGGGAGTTGTTCAGAGTCATGTGAGAGACCTTTCAGGAGAGATCTTCAGAAAGTGTAGAGCAATGTATAATTAAAGGCTCACATGTCTTGGAATATATGAGATGGAGGTCATGGTCTGAGAAGATGATCAAGGTCATAGCCACCTAGGAACCAACAGAATCATATGGTTCTTTAAGCTGACTCTGACCTCTGACCCAAGTTCTCCTAGGATTGTCTCCCTCTTTCTTGTAAAGTAACTACTACTCTTACAAGTCATTTACTTTACATTAGACCCTAGAAGCTTTCTGCCTCTGAGGGACTCCACAGACACCATTTCTCCAAAAGGCTTTGAAGAATAATCTATGAAGGGCGCTGCAAAACATCTCAAGATCAATTGCTATAATTATCCTCTGAATAATTTTCTGCCATTATTCAGGCTGTACATATCGTACATGAAAGGCTATGTTCAGCCAAACCAGAAGCTTGCTGGTTCGGGATTTACAGCTCCCTGTGTAAGAAGATTTAGAAGGTAACCCCTAGGAAATCCATCTGGAGATTGTTGAGAGGATAAAGGAAAATATAAGTTCTTTTAACCTTAATATCCTTTATGCTCTGCTCATTATGATTAGATATATCTTCTAGTTAAGCCCTCAACAAAAATAGAACTGGCAATGAAAAGACTATTTATTTTCTTTTCTATTGCTAAGGGAAAATAGCATGCATAAAAATAATAATAACAATATAAATGCTTCAGTGCTTAGCTATTTAGAGAGCCATGCAATGTCTCTCATTTACTAACTTTAGGGAAAAAAAGAATCCCTCTCTAGACTAGAACTAAAAAATGGAAAAACACAACTTGACTTATTGTCACTTCCCACATTTTGGAGGCATTCAAACACTGCCTTTCGTTTTGACATACAGATATAAAACTATGGAATTTTCCCTTTCTGTCTCTTTCAAGCTCTCATGGGGAAAAAGTTGTCTGAAAGAGGAAGACACACAGGGCCTCTGAGAAAGATCATGAAAGCCTCTTTTCCCATTATTAAGATTATTACTGAGGCAGGTTAAAGGGGAAAATAAAATCCAGTATATTTGCTGTTGCATCGATCATGAATGTAAACCAGCTTTGGCTCAGATGGGACAGTAAACGTTCCTTTTCCCGACCTTTAGCACCCTGGTGACAGGCCATCAGTGGCTGGACAAGGTGCATTTCAGCAGCAAATTTTCTTTGAGTCATGGTTGATGGTTCTCTCCCTGAAAAAGCCATAGAAAATCATATCAAGTCAAGAGTTGGAACACAACTAAGGTTCTTTCTGGTATTTTGCAACCAGATGCAAAGAAAAAAACTTAAAAATCAAACTCTACATTGTTTAAGTAATAACAAAAAATGATAAATTTCCATTATAAGACAATTACTTTCAAGGGTTCCATTAATATCCGTAGGGGTTATTTAGTTGACAACATAGGTGTAGGCAAGATTGCTCTGAAATAAAATGGCTTAGATATAGCAGTTATGGGTCATTACTCTGCAGCCAGAGATGTACGTTCTGGGTCTAAGTTCAGCTGAGTGCACTGCTATCAGTGGAGGAATGAAATGATCTGGAATATAGACACAGGTAGCAACTGAAGGTTTAAAATGCATAAACTCAGCTGTCCCTAACCCCTTTTTCCAGGCTCACAATGGACAACTTTAGGGATATTAATGACTAAGATTAAAAGATGGAAGATCATGAGACTCCTGCTCTTCTCCTGGAGGGTAGAGTTAACACCACTCACTTTATCTGGATTTAAACATCTTGGTACAACATGCCTTACCCAGGTGTTTAGGTTCCCTCCTTGCTTCCTGAAGGGTTATGGAAGTGAAAAAGGAAAAAAGAAGAGTGCTTCATGGTAGAATCACACAGCTGCCTAGTTTGAAAGAATCAAGAAAATCATTTAACCCAATCTGGTTAGACAAAGCTTGATGGGCTGAATCTTATGTATTCATGGTATCTCTTGGTTAGCACAAGCCCAGCTCACAACAGGAGCTTAAAACACACTGACTAACTGAATGGTCTTTGTCATTTTATAAATATATAAGTTCAGTACAGAAGAGGTTAAATGCTTTGTCTAAAGTCATGAGTCTAGATAGTGGTAGAAGTGAGACTATGGCCCAGAACTCTTGATTCTTTCTAAAAAAGAGAATGGATCTTTAAATGAGCAAAGGTTTTATATGACTTCCTCCTAGAAGTCATAATTGTCTATCACACAGACATTTCTTTCTGGCTTTTTTTGTATATTTGACTAATCCTAGTTAGAATTTTTATCATGAAACTTGTGACTTCAGCCAAAATGGAAAGTGCTGAAAGTACCTTCATATTTCATTAGCTAGATTGTATGTATATGTGGTGTGTGTGTGTGTGTGTGTGTGTCCATGCATGTGATGTGCGCCTGCTTGAGAAATTGTTGGCACTAAGAAAGGTTTTAATAGAGGGACCTCAGATAATTCCTTTGCCAAGTGGGCTGTCATGCTCTCTTGATTTGAAAAGATTTGGAAATTTTGCTCAACCTCTCAAAGGACCAGAATACTCCAAAGCATTAAATACATAGCAATGCTATCAAAGTGGGGAAAAAAAGGCCCTAAAATCTGAGGATAATTGCACATATCAAGCTAATTACCCAGAAGCACTATTAGCTAATGAGATTAGCCAGAAGGCCTATCCAGCATTGATTAATCAAAGAATAATGCCAATGCACCTGCAGTAAAAAAGTACCGGATCTCTAAGAAAAGAAGGGTTTGTCAATGTTTGGAAATGCTACTTATTTTTTGCCATCTTCTTCCTTTATAAGAAGGACAAGTCTCCTTAGGCTAATGCTCCACAGGGGGCTACAATGAACTGTAAATCCAATAGTTGTCACTCTAGACAAAAATGTTCAGCTCATGACTCAATTCCTTCATTTAAAAAATGGAAATATTCAGGATCTATGCTCTTCATGAGATTGTGAGAATGTATTTGTGAAGCTATGCACAGATTTAGCTCCAAGCAAAATCTTTGGTGCTTAAAAATAGCAAACTAGTCAAATGTCCTGATGATGAAATGTCTAGCTAGTATTTCCCTCATCTTTCATCGGGGAAAATGTACACATTAAGGAGAACAGCCATCAGTCGATAAAATATAAAAGTCTAAAAAAAGGCAAATAATTAAATAGAAAAAAATGCAAATAATGTAAAAATACTTTACCTACTCTTAACTTTAAAAAATGTTAATCAAAATTACAAAAATTCTCTCACAACTAGACAGAGAATATCATTTATTAAACTATTTACTAGGCAGCAATATGTACTATAAAGATGCAAGAATCATTGTTTCATTTTAAGATAATAAAAAAATCACTACGTAATTTAAAAATCTTTATTAAATTGCATTTCATTTTTTTCTGACCAACTCTGCTCATCCTAGGCCTCATGAGGGGCATTTTTGATATTCAGTCTGAAAAAATCATCAGGCTGACTCTGTTACAGGGTCGTGGTATTGATGTGCCAGTTAGAAGGATTTTGCATGGTAAAATGCTGTAAGAAAGAGTTTGTTACCACTTTTTGGAAAGTAAATTCAAATGCTTTTGAACTTCAAAGGCTCTTTGCAAGGAGAAATTGGCCAAGTTTCCTTTTCACTGTATGAGGGATTTTATTCTCTACTGTGAGGGGCATGTTGGATAGAGCTGATGCATAGATAGCCAGTGTAGTTCTAAGTTCTGTGGAGACAGCACCCGAGTCACATGTCTCTTAGAAGCCAAGAAGGCTCCACAATGGGGACCTGTGTTTCTCCATTTTAGGGGTAAGCAGAAGAGAAATCCCATCTCAGAAATTGTCTCCCCCAAGAGCCAATTATTATCAGTGTGTTCTCAGAGTCCATTATAAAATGAATTTTATCCTAGGTAGAGGAATCATGGGAAAATATTTTAAAGCACTTTCTTAAGGAGATAGTTTGTGCATGCCTTTTCTATGGTCTTTATTACACTTTTGTATAATATGCCACTCACTTATATCTCTGCTAGAGTCTATTTTGTTAAGAGTGACAAACTGGTTCTATTGGTCAACGAATTTCCAACAAAAGGTACAGTGGCTGGAACAAAGTTGGGTACATGAGTGATTTATACCTAGAAACTGTCACTGAAGGTTATCAAGTCCTTTGTCTTTGTTACAATTCTACTTATACATTCCTTAGCAATCTCTAATAATTTGTCTATTTGCTCAATGTATATTTACTGAGACCACTGAATCAGCTTCTATTCTAAGTGCTGAGAATAAGAAAATGAAAAAGCAGACCAAAAGTTGCTGAATTTATGTAGTTTATATTCTGGTGGAGAAAGATAGATGGAGATCAGTTCAATGAAGAACTAAGGCTAGGATTAGGGAGTATAATAGTTGGGAGCATGCAGGTGAGCAATGAAAATATCCCAGTTTCTTCTATTCTTCCTTTAATAGAAACAAAAGGCTTGAAAGTGTAGACAGATAAAAATAAGTTATTACTTAAAGGAAGTAGCCAAGTATGAAGACAGGAGCAGCCTGCAAATAATAGCCTGAAGAAATGTGTGAGCTATCAAACTCCTGTCTCTCCTTCTGTTGTCTTTATACCTGGCCAACTTCCTTAAGTTATAAGCTGATTTTATCCATTTGGACCTGCAAGTTGCCTCTTTTGCCTGGAATGCTCTTGGTATCAGTTACATGACTGCCTGGCTAAGCTTTTAACACATCTTCCCCCTTATCATCAGAAGCACTGCTGGCTCCTGAGCAAACTCCCATGACTAATACAGCATGCCCTTGGGTTTCATTTTTGTCACATTCCATCATACCAGGAGACAATGTCAGCATCCTCTTGGGAAGTCTGTAATATTCATCTAATTTTTCTTAGATGTGGAAATGAGTCATGAAGTTTAGGTGTGCAATCTGATGATACAAGAGCCCATATTCAAATACTAGCCATGTTAATGTCAAAATTCATTCTCTCTTCATTGCACTGTACTTCTTTACCAGGAATTTATAGGAGCAGTGAATGTGAAAATTATGCAGAAATGACGGGGGGATAGAATAACCCCAAAGATGCTTGGTCAATTTGCATTTATGCCAAAGGCTAGTCCTATATGAACTTGTCTGCCTCTCTTCTACTTTCCCACTATAGAAGCCCCAATGATCTTGTAACTTCATGTTTATTTTCACAAACTAATATATCCTTAACTCTTCCCAATAAAACAAACAAGATACTTGATGTTAACTTACTTTATGCTTCTTGTTTATAATACAATGTCTTTTCTTAACAAAAAAAGTCTTGAGCTTAGAGACATTTATGTTGGGGACTTTTCTAACTTAAAAAGGGGGACATTTACAGATTGCATGGCTTGTCTGTGTAGAATCTAAACTTTGAGACAATCTGTGATGACAATTATGAGCATAAAACAAAGGTTTTTTTTTTTTAATTTATTTGACCCCATCCTTCAGGTCTCTTCAGATATTTTGCTCAGAAGAAATTGTCTTCTGCTTACTTTTGATCAGTCTTTCAACACTATTTTGTGTTTCTAACGACTGCATTTACTGTACTTGAAGATATTAAAAAAGTGGAAATTAACCTGCCAGAACTGTAAGGTAAATACAGTAAAAGGTAAAGAGTCAAATAATAAGAAAAGAACAGACCATACCGGGATTTTGTTGCTGCCTTCAAAAACTTGGAATTACTATTTGGAAATGCCTTCAACAAGAGCAATAAAAACATGTCAGAAATGTAAAACATCAGCCCGCTCCCCATACCTGCTTTTAAAAATTGCTCTTTGATTGAATCCACAGGGAACAGCAGAGGCAAGGCAACGGGCCTTATACAATGAAATACTTAAATATCACTGAGGAAAGGCCAGTGTTTGAGGCTCTTGTAGTGAAGAATTTATTCACAGTGTTTTAAAGAGTAGATAAAGAGGTGATGTGGCTGGAGAGGGGGAAGGGAAGGAGAGGGAAGATATAGGTTGGCAAAGGGTGGGGTAGGGGGCATACAGGAACAAAGAATAGAGAAAAACATTTTTTAAATAAAATAAAGTGCCCTCAAGTCATATTCCTTTATGTAAACCTTTAGGGACTCAATAAAAAGCTGTGACTAAATGAAAGTGCTACCAAAGCAGGTGGAGAATAACATCAGAAAATCAAATGACACATTTAAAAGGGCAAAACATCAATATTACCTAAAGAACTGATCAAATGTGTCATTTTGAAATGCACACCAAAGCAACAAAATCATGAAACGCATTAAAATGGTGAACCGGGGAATGGAGAGAGGGCGCTTGGTTGACTCCCACCATGCAGAAAATCAGACGTTATGTGCTGGAATACATGAATACAAAGGGAGGCAGGTTGTTTCCATACACATTTGGAAATTGTCAAAAAAAAAAAAAATCAAAATGACGGGCCATGGTAAGAGATGCATTTGTTCCAGCCAAGGAGACTTCAGCAGGTTTCCTAGACCGACATACTGATACATGGCCTTGTCAAGTATTCTCTGCCTCTGAGCTATGGTATCTCTTAGGAAGAGGCTTCACAGGTGGGAAGATCCCAAGCTAACCCTAGGAGCTCAGGATTAAAAATGGGATGTGGTTTTCCATAGTGGGGGCTATTTTGATGACCAGCTTATCTGAGGGTATCTTCCCAGCCCTCATAGGCTTATCTGTAAAGCTCTAACCACATTGACCAGAAGAGTTGGTTCTATCTTAATTCAGAAAACACAGAACTAAATGCAAGTTCTGTGTTTTCTGAATTAAGATAGTGACTGTATGTTAAGCCAGCAAGCCAGCACAAATTAAGTGTACATATTCTCTGATGATTTTGAAAATGTTATCAGAAATGTCCAATGGGACTCAAAAAAACTTAAAAAGGAAGAGGGAATGGGTCTCTAGTTTTCATTTTCAGGCTATGGCGTACCTTCTTCTGCCCACGGATTGCGGTAGATAAGAGCAAGGGCTCTAGAATCAAACCCACATGGAGTTTAATCCTCGCTTAGTCACTTAGGAGCTATGAGAATGTTAGCAATTTACTAAATCCCTCTAAGCCTCAGTTTTCTCATCTCTAAAATAGAGATGATAATAGTATCTCATGGGAATCATTGGAAGGATTAAATAAAGTCATGTACAGAAAAGATATAACAAGTGCCTGGAATTGAATAAACTCTCAGTAAAAGCAAGCTATTAAATTAAATCATAAGCTGTGGAACCAAAAGGGATCTTTTCATTTAAGAGCAACTTCGTTATAAGGAACGAGGAAGAGGAGGTCCAGAAAGCTGGGATGACTTGCCAAGGCAACACTCTCATCACTGACCAGACCCTTCGGGGCCTCGTACTCTTTCCACCTTTGTATGTTGTCCTCTCACGTTCATTCTTTGTTTTCCTGCTGTTGCAAGGAGGCCAGAGTTTTCTTTCCATACAGTTCATTAGTTCTTCCCTTGAATCTCCCTCTTCCTCAATTAAAAATTTTTCCCTTACTTAGCAAGAATAAACTAATACACGTTGGCCAGGTGTAAATGATGAACTCTAGTTTACAATCTCAATATGAATTCTTTCCCCAGAACATTTCTATTTCGTAATAGAATGCTAAATTCCAATGGAGAGGATCTCAAGCAGTGACTGAGTGTGGAGGGGACTGAGATGCTTCAGTTGTAGGTGGAAGGTCTTTTCACACCCTCTTTAGAAACTGTAGGGTCCCTAGGTAACTCAGCTTCAAGGGACAGTGCTCATTTCTCTGTAAATGATGCCCTGAGAGCTGTTCAGAGCAAAGCCCATGTGCAGCCCACACATAGGTTATAGAGAAAACAGCGAGACACTACCTCTTTGGTGACTATCTTTCCACTCACAGAAGAGTGAAACAACTGTATTCAGAAGTATTGAAATTCATTAAATTCCCCAAGGAAGGTCAGTGGAATCAAGGAGGGAATTTTAACTACGTTCCATATAAACTAGAAATATTTTAGAATATTTTTTTCAAAATCTAGGCAAAAATAATTTGAATGTGTCTGATTTCCTAATGGTAAGAAAGATTAGGAAAAGTGAAGAAGGAGGAGAAAGAGAACACACATATTTGGAAACCCTAAAAGAAAAGAATATTTCCTATAGAAAGGAAGCAGATGACCAGTATCCATCAAATTTTAAGCTTCTCTACTTTAGAAGTTGTCTGAGACACCAGAGGACAGAGGATTCTATGGTCATTTTTATGAGTTTCTTCTAAGAGGTTGAATCTGTAACTCTGGGTGCTCCAGTTCATTCAGATTGAGAAATATTGTCTGATTAAGATGTTACTGGCCTTGATTCATGGGTTCCCCAAAATAGAAATTGAGAGAGAACCCCAGAGAAATTTCCAGACAGATTTTATTAAGCTTATGCCCAGAGGAAGGAAAGGTCCTCTGAACTGGCTTAGAGGCTAGCTCTTCATGGCTGCGTTTATAAACTGGGGACAAAGCAGGTTTTCCTGAAAAGGCGGGCTTTATGAAAAAGACAGGCTTGTGGAACTTTCTGTTTCAGGGTCTGATGACTTCCTCTTCCAGCTGTGTTGCCTGGTAACTATGTTGGAGCCTGCCACTTTTGGGGGCAAGATGGCAGACTGCTCCTAACCACCACCCTAGAAAGGTCAAGGTTATATAGTAGTCAAACCTCCCTCTACTGTGCATGCAGGTCAGCAGTTTAAGCAGGCAGTTAGAAGGGAGATAAAATCAGCTACCTCTGAGTTTTGAATAAGGAGTGGAGGGGTGGTGACATTTTTATCATCCAGTGGTCCTTCTGGCTACCTGACTGGTGTCCTTGGGGTCCCATGCCTGGATCCCTAAGCTGTCTCAAAGAAATTGAAGCAGAAGTTCAACAATACTTCAGAATGTATTTGACCAAAATGACCAGACACTTAATAGGAAACCAGGCTGCAAGAGAGCAAAACATTGTATCGATAGTAATATGGTGTCTTTGCCTAAAAGATGCTTCCTCTAACCATGTGCAGAGCTTGCTTTCTCCCTCCCTTCAGCTTCCTACTTTAATCAGCATTTCAGCATGTTAGTGTTGAATGCTTTCTGATATGAAATCTAACACAGTAACCCCACACCCACTCCAACACATCAGTCACCCTTACTCTTCTCTAGCAGTCAACGCCATCTGACACATTATGCATCGACCTGGCTACCGATTAACCATCACTCTGATTGGTGGAACAATGGCTTCCCCAAAATACAGTCACATCCTAACCCCTGGAACCTGTGTATATATCCTATATAGAAGAAGTGTCTTTGCAGGTATGATTAAGTTAAGGACTTTGATTTGGGGAGATTATCCTTGATGATCAGAATGAACCCTAAATGCAATCACATGTATAAAAGGGCAGTAGACGAAGATTTGACATGCATAGAAGAAACCAGGAGAAGACAGTGCAGGAGGAGATTTGAAGACAATGGCCTAAAAGGCTACAGTGACATGGCCATAAGCCAAGGAAAGCAATCAGCCACCGGAAATTGAAGGAGGCAAGGATAGAGTGACCCTGCCAACACCTTGACTTCAGACTTCTGGCTTTCAGAATTATGAGAGAATGAATTTCTATTGTTGTAAACCATCAGTTTGTGATAATTTATTATAGCAACCACAGGAGATTAACATACTCTTCTTCAGTAAAATGTAAGCCCCAAGAGAAAAAGGACATTTTTCTCCTTTGTTCCCTATGTTATCCTCAGTGCCTACAACTGGGCCTGGTACAAACTAAATGTTCAGTGTTTACATTTGATGAATGCATGAATGAGAAAAAGACTTTTTCTCATTTGGATCCTAAGTTTTGGCCTATTTTCCTGTCTAAAATAAAACAATTGTGAACCTAGCATTTACCAACATAATTCAACAATTCACTGGAGACATAATTAGGCCTACTAAAATAAATATTTCCACTAAGTCTTTAACAGAAAGATTTTGTCCAATTAGTAAGTGGTACAGCTGGATCTAGAAAGGAGGACTTTGGCTCTCAACCCTCCTATTCTGTTCAAGCTGATTCAGCTAGACTCATTTAGACACATTTTTTTGGAGGAATTCACAGTGCTGAGACAGAACAAAGACTAGTTTCCACAGGTAACATATACTAACCAGTCTTATTTCTTTATAGCCATACTTCATTTGTCATTTTCCCAACAGATTTCCATGGTAATATTCATGCCCAGCTGCTACCACCCAAGGCTGATTCTGCCAATAACAGATTATTATAATGCATGTAGTTTATAGGACTTAGGCTGTCATAATGTGGCAGGATTAGATGGATCTTTGTAATAGAAACTAAGAATCTCTTTCATTTATACATTGCTTTTACATTCTAAGTGCATTCACATCTGTTATGTCATTTTTTCATTTCAATACCCCTGGGAGAGATGGATCTATTTGGGATAATGCTCCTTTTATTCAGATGGAAAAACTGGCAGGAGGACTGAAGAGTGCTCCCGACAGTGCCCTCCTGGCAAGTGGTAATCATGGCCCGCCTAAGTCACAGGACCATGTTAGGATCCAATATGTCAGCTGGTGTCCTAGAAAAGTATAAAGAGAATTACCCCTGTGATGGGTTACTCTTATGAACCAGTCCTTGGTTTAGAAGAAAAATTAAATCCTGGCACTCTTGCCTGATAAATTGTAATTGCCTTCCCCACCTCTCCCTAAGCTCTGTGCCCATCACTCTTCTCTCCTTTCCTTGGCATGTAAACTTAATGTTCCCACCAAACAAGTCAACCAGAATCAGAACACTAATTTATTAAGCAAATGTGAAAGAATGCCAGTGTTCTGTAGCTGTTAAACCACCATTAAAACAAGAACAGCAACACAATTTCATTGTTATAAGCTGAAGTCATCATAAAGAGAAAAAAATAATACATCTACAGCTATGAACCCTTTGCTCCAGCCCTTCCATGATCTGCACAGAATGGGAAAAATACTCTGTGAATGACAATAACTCAAAGTGGGCAAGGATAACCAAACCCAGACTTCAGAGACATGGAACTATGTCTACATAGTTCAGGAAACACGCTGAATGTTGTTTGAAAATATGGGAACCACGCCAATGAGAAAATTTTAGTCACCAAACTTATTAAGTGCAATTATTCCAAAATTATATTCCTCACTTCTCTTTTAGTGCAAATTGGGCACTTTTAAAAAGGGATACAGAACACTTACCCTTTTTAGAACAAAATAAGATATCGCTTTGGAAGCCATTTATTCCTAATTACACAATTACTTTATCCTGTAGCACTTGCTGGGGGGAATAAAGCTATAAGGCAAAGAATAGGCTGATTTAAGGTATCTTGTTTCTTTTTATTGAAAAAATAAGTTAATGATGCAATTTCTTTTCCCTCTGGAATTCAAAAATGTTAAAGCATAACAAGTGTTTCTCATTTCTGGATAATAAAATAATGGTGTAATTAACAATTAAATAGCATAGCATCATAAAAAACTGCTAAATCTACTTGCAAACAGAAGTAAAAGCCAAGCCATTTTAAGGAATTTTAGAACCGGAGATAATTACTATCTAGCCTAAAGTGGGAATCAGTTTCTTCTGGAAGTGCATGCTACTCTTGGGGGCCTGATTGGCACTTGTAAAAAATTGCCATGACTCTGTGACCACCAAGGCGTGAATGGGGCCAGGTACAGTTTCAGGAACCGTCTGCTTCCAGAGCTTTACGTCTACTCTCCTTACCTGCTCCTCCTGCTGCCTTCCCCTGGACACTGTCTGCTCACCGCTGCTGCTCCAAGCACAGGCCAGAGAGTGCCAAGCGGGCTGTGCAGGAATAGGCTCTATCTCTCCTTCAGAGGAGTCTAGCACCATCCCTCCCCTGGAGTATCAGACAAGTCTCTTGATGGCCCCCTAGTCTTCAGTCTTGCCTCCTTTCAGCTGGTTCTCCACAGAGAACCTAAAGAGGCCCTGCTAAAATGCTCATCTACTTCATGATTGAAGTCCTTCAAGAATTCACCTGTCCTCTAGGATCACCATCCGAAAGCCACAGGATGGCATGCAAGGACCTTCTCCAGTTTGCGCCAATCTGTTTTCCTAGGTCCCCTTTTGCTATTCCTCACTAAATAATCTTGTGCCCAAGTCACACAATGGCAAAGATTTGCATGCTTCTACTCTGCCTGGGAACAGCCTTTTCTATGCTCTCTCCTGGTGAAGCCCACTCCTCCTTCAATGCTAATGTCATCTTGGAGTCTAAGTCCCCCAAGGGCAGGCACTGCATGGTCTATCTTTGTGTACTTCACAGTGTGTAAATTACTGGGCTTACCAGATATTTTTTAATTAATCATGGGGAGAAAAGAAGCCCCATATTTTACAAGAGCATTATTTCTCTGTTAATTGTCCTGCTTTTTACTCATTTTTCCCACTCCTTTGGTCTTTCCCCCCCTTACCTTTTCTATTTCGCTTTAGCAGGAGGCACAAGGATGGGAAGGGACTTGTAGTGGGGGAGCCTGCCATGAAACCAGTTGCTGTATCTGCCTCTACTGGAATGTTACTTCACACCCTATTGAATGTGTCTGCCTCAGGGGCCTGGATCGTGACAGCTGTTTAATAAACCACATCAGCAGTGCCTGAGGCTTAAGAAGGAATGAAAGTGAGAACCTCATATTTCATTTCGACTCTGGTGATAACCTCTGAATTCTATTATTCACCGTTTTAATACAGCCTTTATTATTTCCCCTGACCCCCACCTCTACTTTCCTTCTTCCCTCTGGTATAGTCAAATGGCCTTTTGCTCTGGACTTGGTGGCTTCATACAGGCATTCTCTATTCATATGCATAAGCTTACAGCTGCTCAAACACTTCAGAAATCTGATCAGCTCCCTTTGTCTGGCCCCCTTCTCAATGCTTTGTAAAAATCTTTGCTTGCCGGAAAAAAAAAGGTCACATCTCTTAGCTGCTTCTGCCCTGCCGGTCCCCATTCAATTGCAATGAGGTATTCTAGTCGAGTGTGGTATGGTAGCGGTTATCCTTTCAAGGGTCTTACATACCCCCATTCATTGAAAAGGGAGCTGCAGCGTGGGGGAAAGAAAGGGGTGGTGCCTGCCATGATTGAACATTGTGGAAAGCTGAGCTTCAGAAGCGAACCTCGCCCACAACGGCAACGGCAGTATCTTCCAGGTGGTGAGAAATGCCTGTTCACTGTTTATAATAGAAGAGACAGGAAGCTCATTTCAAGGCATATTATTACCCCCAGGAAGTGTTGCATTCTCTCTGGGTACATAAAGGTAACTGTGCTGTCCCCCACCCCCACAGAGGGGCTGACAAAGCCGAGTGCCCCCAGGCAAAGAAGTCCTGCCGGAGAATGTGCAGCTTTAGCAAACACCTGTTTCCACCGCCCCAACAAGGAGCCTTAGCTATCTATTGTATTTTTCAGATAGCCGCTGAACTGGCCAGAACAGAATGCCAGATTGCTGGTGGAGGCCTGGATCCAGTCAAGGGCTGGCATCTCATCCAAAGAGGTTGAAATTAGGTTTCAAAACTACCTGTGAGAAAGAAAGATGGGGTGGAAAATCGCTGATGCGAGCAAAAATCCTGCAGCGATAGCTGATGGGGAAGGGAGTGAGGGCAGATTGAGCTGCTTGGAACATTTAAAACGTGCTATTCTTGAAGATGTGGCTCCCTTGTCTCCCTCAGCTCTCTCTTTCATTAACTTCGCCTCTTTTATATGTACTTTAATAAAACAAACTATTTTCTACCCTGTGCAGGGAAGGTCATAAACACTCCTGCTTTAGAAAAATAACAACCTAAGATTTCTAGGACACACAGAGTAAAGAAGGGCTAAGGGGAGGAAGGGCAGGAAGTGGCCCCACCTAAGGTCTCCTGTTACCTGGAGTCATCTGTAAACTGGGCAGGAGGGTTTCTTCTGATAATCCAACAGACAGCGCATGAAAGAAGCCACACTTTTTTAGGCCTAGGAAGGAAGATAATCCTTTATGACTTTTAATTTAATGCGTTTATAGCCAGTGATGTATCATCTGATCCCTATGCTTTGCCTGGGGCCACAAGGGTCCTGTCTAACTCCTTGTGTGTAAAATGGGGTTGAGAGTTGAGAGGGAGCCTCATCTGCAAGCTAAGGATCTGCTCTGAACCGGCAGGTCACCCAAAAACCCTAAATCCCCTGAGAGGATTAGCAAAGGAGTTGTTCTTTCTTCCCGATACCCCTTATCCAGTCTACCAGCAAACCCTGTTTGCTCGCTTTCAAAATATATTTAAAATCAATTCACTTTTATCATCTCTTCTGTAACAGCTCCCCCATCATGTGGTCCATATCACCCTCAACTTTCACCCATATGACTACGATAGCCCTGACCTGCTCTCTCGGGTCCCACTGTTGACGTCAGCCCCACTCCATCCTTCTGTTTATTCACCACAGCAGAGCCCAAGATGTGTCATGGGGTCTCCCACTGCCCCCACTGCCACCACTGCCCTGCTCAGATCTCTCCCTGCACTCTTTGTGTGTGTGCACCTACCCCCTCATGCACTGGGACTCAGCTACCTTGGCCTCTTTCAGCTGTTGCTGGAGGATGGCAGGGCTGCCTCTACCTCTGAGCTTTTACTATCACCCATCCCTGTGCCCTAGAACACCCTCCAGATGTCCTCATCACTCACTTCCTTCAAGTCTTCCCAATGTCACCTCCTGGGCAATACTTTTCTTGTTTATCCTGCTTAAATTTGCAATGAACATGCCAGCATCCTCTAACCACCTTATCTCCTTTACTTTTCTCCATAGTACTTGCCACAGTTTAGCAATCTATACATTTAACTCCATTTTTTTCTCACCTGTATGTTCCAGGAAGGCAGAGATTTTGTCTGTTTTGCTCATTAATTTACCCTCAATATCTAGAACAGTGCCTGTCACATAACACATGCTCACTACATATTTCTGGAAAGGATAAATGTTATATCTATTCCTAGGTCAAAAATCTGAAAGATTAGGAATAAAGGTTGCTTCTCTATGGGGAGGGGTTCAGGTTTGAAGTGGGCTACAGAACCTTGGACATGGGTATGTGATTGTTGGGATTCTCGGCTTTAGCAAGAGGGATTGGGAGTCAAAGGCACTGTATTAAATACCCTGCTGTGCCACTTTCCTTTAATGCTCATGGATAAAATGTCTCATATCCATGTTCTATCATCTGGGTCCAGTGATGATCATTGCAGCTTTAACAAAGTGGGTACAGTAGAAATGTCTACATCCTGGACTTGCCCTTGACTTAGGATCACATTGAAGCTTTGCTACCTGCTATGCTTAGAAACTGGAATGAAAGATTGGAATTGTCCAAAGTTTCTTTCCATGTCAGTACAAGACCTCAGCCTCTGATCCAGTCTGGCGTTCCAGAAGTCTGCACTGGATACAGGCATGGTATGGTACTGATTCTTAAGAACAGGGCCTAAAAATAAGAGCTACTCAGAAAGACAGTGTCCATGGGTGGGTATGATGACCAAAGAGAAGGTCCAGATGCAAGTGGTCTAGAGGTGACAAAGAGCAATAAGAAGCAAGTAGGTTCTGAAGAGTGAGTGAAGAAGACAGAAAACCTACAGCCTGGGCCTCCTGTGTCCCCTCTCTTGGAAGGTAAGTTCCCTGTGAAAGGAACTAAGAATATTCAGACACTTAGTTAAGTTTGGAACAGATTCAATGGGAACTATAGGGCCTTCATTACTGTAAAAAATGGGCTAAGGTAAGTGTCCATAAAAATAACTCACCTAGAACCTAGCTCAAAGTCTCTATTTTTATTTTTTTAAGGTAAGTAGACAAATTGGTACATCCCTTTGTGTCCTGTTCTTGGTCAGCTCTGCCTCTCTGCCAGGCCAGACACACTCATGGACTGCAAAGCCATGGCTACCAGCCCTGTTTGTGGTGGACAGGCATTGGGACAGATGCATTTGGGGACTTGAGCTAACTGGATTTTAAAGCTACCCAAATCTTGGCATATCATCCCTACTTTTATTTATTTATTTTTTTTAATATATTTTATTGATTATGCTATTACAGTTGTCCCATTTCTCCCCCATCATTCCCCTCCACCCTACCCACCCTCTCCCACCCACATTCCCCCCTTTAGTTCATCTCCATGGGTCATAAGTTTTCTAGCTTCTACATTTCCCATACTATTCTTGCCCTCCCCCTGTCTATTTTCTACCCACCATCTATGCTACTCATTCTCTGTACCTTTTCCCGTTCTCTCCTCCTCCCACGCCCCTATTGCTAACCCTCCATATGATCTCCATTTCTGTGGTTCTGTTCCTGTTCTAGCTGTTTGCTTAGTTTGCTTTTGTTTTAGGTGTGGTTCTTGATAGCTATGAGTTTGTTGTCTTTTCACTGTCATAGTTTTATCTTCTTTTTCTTAGATAAGTCCCTTTAACATTTCATATAATAAGGGCTTGGTGATGATGAATTCCTTCAACTTGACCTTATCTGAGAAGCACTTTATCTTCCCTTCCATTCTAAATGACAGCTTTGCTGGATAGAGCAATCTTGGTTGTAGGTCCCTGCTTTTCAAGATTTCAAATATTTCTTTCCAGCCCCTTCTTGCCTGTAAGGTCTCTTTTGAGAAATCAGCTGACAGTCTGATGGGAACTCCCTTGTAGGTGACTGTCCCCTTATCCCTTGCTGCTTCTAGAATTCTCTGCTTTATTTTAATCTTGGCTAATGTAATTACAATGTGCCTTGGTGTGTTCCTCCTTGGGTCCAACTTCTTTGGGACTCTCTGAGCTTCCTGGACTTCCTGGTAGTCTATTTCCTTTGCCAGATTGGGGAAGTTCTCCTTTATTATTTGTTCAAATAAGTTTTCCACTCGTTGCTGTTCTTCTTCCCCTTCTGGGACCTCTATAATTCGGATGTTGGGACGTTTAACGATGTCCCGAAGGTTCCTAAGCCTCTCCTCGTTTTTTTGAATTCTTGTTTCTTCCTCGTCTTCTGTTTGGTTGTTAGTTTCTTCCTTCTGGTCCACTCCATTGATTTGAGTCCCAGTTTTCCTTCCATCTCTATCAGTTCCCCATGCATCTTCCTTCATTTCACGGATTGTAGCCTGCATTTTTTCATCTAGTTTGTGAGCAAAATCAACCAATTCTGTGAGCATTTTGATGACCAGTGCTTTGAACTGTGCATCTGACAGGTTGGCTATCTCTTCACTGCTTAGAGGAATTGGCTCTGGGGCTTTTATTTGTTTTCCGGTTTGAGCCATTTTTGGTGGTTTTTTTTTTTGTTGTTGTTTTGGTTTTAGTCTGGTCGCGGCTATTACGTATGAGGGGGTGGAGCCTTAGATGTTCCTCAGGGCGGGGCAGCCCAGTCGCTGGGTTGTGACGCTATAGGTGGGGGCGGGGTCTGAGAAGGAGCAATGGCGCCTGCTCCGCTCTCTCCCGGACTCCGGCCCTTTCCGCTGCTTCCCCTTCACCTGGATTATCTGTGCACGCGCGCGTGCTGTTACGTAGTGAAGAGTGGAGCCTCTGGCGCTCGCCAGTGCGGGGCAGCCCAGTCACTGGGTTGTGACGCTGTATGTGGGGGTGGGGCCTGAGAGGGAGCAATGGCGCCTGCTCCGCTCTCTCCTGGATTCAGTCCCCTCCTCCACTTCCCCTCCGCCTGGACCGTCTGCGTGCTCGAAAGTGAGACCCTGGTCAGTCAGCCAGCCGCCTTGTGCGGCCTCACTGGGTCTGCACAGCTGCCCCCCAGTGCCCGGGGTCCGCCAGCTGCTGCCTGTTGGCCCGGGGACCGCCAGCCGCCGCCTGTGCACCTGGGAACTGCCAGCCGCTGCTGCTTGCGTTCCTGGGTCAGCAGCTCCACTTTCTCCTGCCGCGACTCCGCCCCTCTTACCGGTCTGGATGAATGGTTGTTGGACTTCCGTACAGTTCAGTTTTCTATAAGTTCTGGTTGTTTTCTTGTTTCTAAATATTTGTTGTCCTTAATTTTGGTTGTGAGAGGAGGCACAGTGTGTCCGCCTACGCCTCCATCTTGGCCGGAAGTACTCATCCCTACTTTTAAAATGGATTATTCTGCTACTCTTGGCAGATTTCAGCCTATTTTCTGAGTGCTTTTAGAGTCTACAAAGCACTTCCACATATGTCATATCATCGCATCCCTGTCCCACTGATAAGCAATGAGTTAAAAGAAAGGGATTACTCCAAATGAATTCCAAAACATGACCTATTCGGTCCCCATTCCACTGATATTGATTGAACTAAACATTTTTAGCTCAAATAAATAGATTCACTTATTTACAAAATGAGGTGTATTCTGAAACATTCATTCCTACCTTCTGGTCATAGGATAAAACTCTTCTGTTAAACAGCAAAGTCCTGGAGGCAGGAGGTGGAAGAGAGTATGGCAAGAACATTCTGCTCACTCCTGCAAATTCAATCTTTTCCTTCTCTCCCCACACCTCAAACACCCAACTGATACTCAGGGGGCATATTCCGGTTTGTTCTTATCTTTCCTCTTTATGCACCAGACAGGAGCTAATGGATGCTCCCCTGATTGAATTTTGTGCTTATAGTTCCCAGGGGAGATTATAAGAAAAATACGAGTAAGTTGAAAAAGATACCACCTCAGGTGCACGTGCCATGATTTGATGGGATGTTAGAGGTTTTACAAACTTAAGTCTACAGTCAGGCGATGGTGCTTCTAAGTCTTGCACCACTTCTCCCTTTCTCACCTCACCCCAAGACTCTCCTGAAACCTTCCCCACTCACCACCATACCCCACAGGAGGGTGTGACTCAACTCTCCCCAAGCCTCTCCATCTTGTGAACACACATGTAGGCATCTGTTTTTCTGCACTGCCCTCCAGGTTGGCCCAGCAAATGCAGGCTTACGGATAGCTCCAGTCACCACACAGTGGCCCTAGTGCTCACCCTCTCATGCACCTGTGTCTTTTGTCAAGGTCCTCAGTTCTGCAGGCCACTTCATTGCTGTTTTGGATGCAGGTGTACAATGTGGAATGCCAGCATCTGTACCAGAGGCTGTCTTCCCAAGCAAGGCTGAGCCTTGCAGAAGTCAGGGCAATGCCTTTCTCTTGCATTTACTGTCAGGCTTTCTTAGCTCAGGATACTGAGAGTGCTTCTTGTCCCCTGCTCCCCTCTGAACCTCAGAGCCCACATCAAGCAGTCTCTCTGGACTCACACAGGCCCATGGCATTGGGTAGAGGAAACACACTACCAACTGCTACCACATGGCCAGTGCCCCTCAGCTCTGATGCCAAAACAACTTTCTCCTTAATAGGCCTCCCCCTTTTTCTCATCAAAACACTCATCAGAACTGCTGCCTGAGCAATGACTAGCCCCATGCACCCAATCTTAGGGTGCCTGCTTGCTCCAGTGCCTTCTCAGGGTTCCAGCAGTGACTCACATGCCTTCAGACTGCAGTGTTCTTTACTCCCCGAGATGATGAACAAGACTACTGAGCACCTGGCTTCAGACAGGTGATAGAGAAAAGGGACTCCAGGTCATCAGAACTTCCCCACCTCTATGCCCCACAGATAATTCATATATTTCTGAACCGTCAGGAGTGGGCATCAGATCCCACCCAAATCCAAGACTTCTCTTAGGCATTTTCAGAGCTTTGTTGATAATTTGAGTCACCCTGGCCTCAGACTGGTCCCTTTCTGAAAGGATCAATCCAAGATCTGAGTTTGGACCTGCTTAAAGTAGAAAGTCCCATCTCCTAGGGCTAAAGGGTCTGAACAAAGGCAAATCTATGTACTTTCAATCCTTATCTGTTGCCTGATGTTTTGTTTAAGTTTCTCTTGAAAATCTTCCATAACTCTTGGCCCAATCCCTTGTAGGACATTTATTTATTTACCTTAAGATTTTCCAAGACTTTGAGAATTAATTATTTTTGATGTGCACAGGTACACGGAAAAGCTAGGGACAAACTAGGCAAATAAAAAGTTCTGGTATTGCCAAAATGGAAATTGTAGAAAAATATGAAAAATAATCTCATCAATGCTCATGCTTCTTCTGACAAATTCATACCCCTCCCATCCGCAAGATGCCTTGGATACAGGATAATGTGCAACAATGATATTGCTCATTAGAAGCCAAGAGGAAAATAGATGGGCCAACAGTGAACTGAATAATTAAGACAGGCTCCATCCTGGAGGTCCTTCAGAGGGACACAGTCCAACGTGGCATGGCTTTTCCATATAGATTCATTGTTACATAGACAAGAGGCCAGTGGGTAGAATATCATCATTTCTATGAAGCAGAAAAAATCTGCATATCAATTGTCCTAGTGCATCTTTTTCTTCTGCTTCTCTATAAAATCAACAGAAAAATGGCATTCTTTATCATTCCCTATAGGTCATAGGTGGCCTCCACTTCTCAAATAGAGCTGCTGTCCTTAAGTCCAATGTGAAAGTCATTCAAGAAAGCCGTGCCCTTGATTCTGATCCTTTCTCCTGTCAATGCAATGGTGACATTAACAAGTGTGCACAGAGGGGGGCTTTGTGCCAATTAACAATTTCTCATTAGCTTAATTAGGGGACACATGTTTTTAATCACAGTTAAGAAAGTGGAATGATTGAAGAATTGATTCTGAGCTTTTGAAAGCATCCCTTTCAGTGCATGAAATTTAATTCTGTAGATGTGCTTTCAAAGAGACAGAGGTAAAAAGAAACAGCCATAAATGACACGGCCTCACTGAGCATAATAGGAGAATACCAGATAAACAGAAAAAGTGTTTCCATTTTGGATGCAAGACAATCTTTTTCAAGCTATCAAGGGTCTTGCCCTCTCTGTTATGTTACATGAGATATCCGAGTGGGACAATTTTCTTTTCCTTTCCACTAACCCTTTATCCCTACATTTTGAGTGAACAGATCTGATTGTTGTAGAGATGTTCAGATAATGTGGGTAGTTTAGATGCAGCTGTGGGGGGCAGGGTGCTGATGGCCGCTCTAGTTGAATTGACTGTAAAATTTGGACTTTGCAGATTACTTGGGAAGTCTGAATTTGTGGAGCCTCTTCACATCAGAAAATGGTTTAACTTCTGGTTTTGCATGCTTCTACCTTAAAGACAGGTAACTGCTATAGTCTATATACTACCCAAAAGGCCTCTCATTCAGATCATGTAAATCCATGCAATTGTTGAGAGAATCTTTACCATAAATGACAGAGATTACAGTGTCTACATAGTTTTTGGCTCTTTACAATGAAGTAAAGTCATGATCCCTATCTTTTAAAAATTCCCTGCAGGAAAGTTGCAAGAATATTCCCAAAAATAACATTTTTCTTTCTCTCAGATAGATAAATAAATAAATAAATAAATAAATGCAAAAATATAACTAAAATCTCACTAGGCTAATGCTTCATTAGTTATGGTATTATAATAAGGTATGCACACATTTCTTCTTTGTAAAATGCAATCTTTACTAGTATAATCCTTTTGAAAATATTTTTTTCTGATTGCAAAAAGCAATGTGTTTAATTGCAGAAAATTTTAAAAATATAGTAAAAACACACAAAAAAGTCATATATAACTCCAGCTATTCAGAGAGAAACACAATTTGCATTTACATGTATTTTTTACTCTACATGTTTTCTAAAAATTAGGAATTATATTGCATTCTGTCCTTAAAACATGCTTTTTCACTTACCATATAATTATTATCTCACATCATTAAATATTCTTCTACAACAAAATTTTTAATGACTGCATAATATTTCAGCTTAGGAATTGAATTTCTCATATTTATTATAGGACATTAAGGATATATCCATTTTTGTTATTATAAGCAATGATAAAGTGGCTATGCTTAAATATGAACTCTTCCAAGCATCTGTGATCATCTTTTTAGAATAAAGTATCAAAGCTGACTTCCAGCCAAGATGAAGGCATAGGTACATAACACTTTGTGTTCTCGCACAACCAAAATAAGAACAACAAATTTAGAAATAAAAATAACCAGAACTTTCAGAAAATTGAACTGTATGGAAGTCTGACAACCAAGGAGTTAAAGAAGAAACATTTATCCAGACCAGTAGCAAGGGTGGAGAAAGGCAGCCCCGGTGGAGAGGACTCACAGCAGGACCAGGGTGGGCAGGATGGCTGGTGGACTGGGCAAGGTGGCAGCTGGCAGCTGGAGGCTGGCAGAATGGGCAGTTCAACATTTACATGCACATAAATTGGGGGGAACACTGGGGAGCAAGACAGACCACCCAACACAGGGTCCCAGCACGAGGAAATAAAGCCTCAAAACCTCTGACTGAAAAAACCTGTGGGAGTTGAGGTGGCAAAAGAAAACTCCCAGCCTCACAGTAGAGTTTGTTGGAGAGACCCACAGGGTCCTAGAAGGTACACAAACCCACCCACCCAGTAATAAGCACCAGAAGGGCCCAATTTGCTTATGAGTAGCAGGGAAAGTGACTGAAAGCTGGCTGAGAGCTGAGCAAGCAACATTGTTCCCTCTTGGACCACCCCCCCCATACAGTGCCACAACTCAAGAAAATGGGTTCCCTGCCTTGGTGAATACTGAGACAAAAAAGATATGGTCCAAATGAAAGAACAGATTAAACTTCCAGAAAATATTCAACTAAGTGACAAAGTGATATCCAACCTGTCAGATGCAGAGTTTGAAACACTGGTAATCAGGATACTCACAGAAATGGTTGAGTATGGTCACAAAATAGAGAATAAAGTGAAGGCTATGAAAAGTGAAATGAAGGAAAATATACAGAGAACCAACAGTGAAAGGAAGGAAACTGAAACTCAAATCAATGGTTTGGAGCAGAAGGGAGAAAGAAATATTCAACCAGAACAGAAGGAAGAAACAAGAATTCAAAATAAATAAATAAATAAATAAATAAATAAATAAATAAATAAATAAGGAGAGGCTTAGGAACCTCCAGGACAACTCGAAACATTCCAACATCCAAATCATAGGGGTGCCAGAAGGAGAAGAAGAAAAACAAGAAACTGAAAACTTATTTGGAAATATAATGAAGGAGAACTTCCCCAATCTGGAAAAGGAAATAGACTTCCAGGAAATCCAGGAAGCTCAGAGAGTCCTAAAGAAGTTGGACCCAGGGAAGCACACACCAAGGTACATCATAATTGCATTACCCAAGGTTAAAGATAAGGAGAGAATCTTAAAAGCAGCAAGAAAAAAGGAGACAGTTACCTACAAGGGAGTTCTCTTAAGACTATCAGCTAATTTTTCAAAAGAAATCTTGCAAGCAAGAAGAGGCTTGAAAGAAGCATTCAAAGTCATGAAAGGCAAGGACCTACATCCAAGATGACTCTGTCCAGCAAAGCCATCATTTAGAATGGAAGGATAGATAAAGTGCTTCCCAGGTAAGGTCAAGTTAAAGAAGTTCATCATCACCAACCCCTTATTATATGAAATGTTAAAGGGATTTATCTAGGAAAAAGAAGATCAAAAAATGAACAGTAAAATGACAACAAACTCATAACTATCAACAACTGAACCTCAAAACCAAAAATGAACTAAGCAAACAACTAGAACAGGAACAGATTCACAGAAATAGAGATCACATGGAGGGTTATCAGTGCAGAGTGGGAGGGGAGAGAATGGAGGGAAAGGTACAGGAGATAAGAAACATAAATAGTAGGTACAAAATAGACAAGGGGAGGCTAAAAATAGTGTGCAAAATTGAGAAGCCAAAGAACTTATATTTTGACCCCTGGACATGAACTAAGGTAGAGGAATGCTGGTGGGAGAGGGGTACAGGGTAGAGAGGAATGAAGGGGAGAAAAAAATAGGACAATTGTGATAATATAACCAATAAAATATATTAAACAAATAAATAAATTACTGCAGCTGAAATTGCTAATCAAAATTATGTACATTTCAAAGACTTTTGAACATATTGTCAAGTTCTCCCCAGAAAAGTCATATTTATCAATTTACATGGCCAGAACCAACAATATGGAAAAGATGAGTAAAGTTATTTTTAGTTTAAAAAATTAATCTCATTATTTTTGCCTCTGATTTTGATTACCAATGAGATCAGATATTGCCTCATATTTACAGATAATATTTCTTTCTATTAACTGTCAAATCATCCTTCCCTCATTTTATTCCAGAGATATTCATCTTTTTATTGTTTACTAGTGAGAGTTATTACATATTAAGAATATTAAACCACTTTCACATATTCTTAAAAATATTTTCCCAGCTTGCTGTTTGCTTTCCCCCCTAACTTATGGTATGTTTTATTATTGTTATTTATATAAAATTTTAATGTTAGATAAGTTATATCTATTATTTTGTCATGGTTCTGCTATTGCTAGAATGCTGGGAAAATTTTCCATGTTCTGAGATTTTATATTCACCAGTATTATATATTTTCATTTCTTACTTTTAAAAATTTATCTGTAATTTAGTTTCATATGCTACATAGGTAGTAATTTCTTTCTATTTTGTTTTTTCTTTGCAAACTGCCAACTGACCCAATATTATCTATGGATTTATTTAGCATATCCCTGTTCCATGGTACACTAATACTTCAGGATTCTGGAAGCACGAGGAAAGTAAGAAACATATATATTTGTGATACAACAGAACACATGGTATCTAACTTGAAAGATCAAGAAGCCACCTTTATCAAATACTACTCTTGGAGTATCTGAAGAGGCCCAGTATGTTTGTGGTACCCTCTTGCTTATTTGTGTTCTAAATAAATTGAGAAATAAGAAGACTAGAGGCTTAGAGGAACATTCTGGCTCCTATAGGTAGCAGTCAGTACCCAGGAAAAGAAAAGGAGCATGCTTAGTCTAGCAAGTTTGTTTTGTCCTTTCAAAGTCTACTAATCAGGAGTAGTTAGGGGAAAATCCCAGGAGGAGGAAAAGGATGTTCCTCTGTCGCATTGCTCAGGTTGACTCTTCCAAACCCACTGGCTCCATTTGTAAAGAGTCATGGGTGTGGCTATTCCCTCAGCAAAAGACCTGTCCTACCTTCTTAAGGCTGCTTCCTCCAACACTGGCCATTGCTCTTTGGACATCCTTTCTGGATAAAGTTTAGATTTTTATTCCTGAAAGCTCTGAAATGGATCAAAGTAATACATTAATAAAAGTCAACCCCAGACCCCCTTGCTGGATCTGAAAACTATTCTATTTTTCATTCTAAATTATGTCTATCTCCATTGTTCAACATATATTATCAGAAATTCTGCCATGAGATTAAATATAACATAGAGACACTCCAATAATAAAACAAGTAAAAGGCTCCAATAATAAAATGCCAATCACATTTACATGGCCGAAATTTGACTATAAACCTTCTCTTATTTTCAAATTTCCAGGGAGTTAAATCCCATTGCAAATGAAAATCAAAATAATGAAGTCTAAAATAAAGTCACAAATAATCTTCCATTGATCTTCGTATTCCTATGCCATTATTATACTGCTCACTAATTAAATTTTATAATATGCTTATATATCAGCTAGTATAAACCTCCCTGTTCTTCAAACACTCTTAGCTGCAATTCTGTTGACTCTTCTGGAAAAAAATTGGGATACTTTTATCTAGTCAAATAGTACAATTTTTATTGAAATTGTATTAGTTTCATAAATTAATTTGGGAATAATTGACTATACTGGATCTTTCTATACAGCAACATGGATTAACTTTCAGTTGTGAAATGTCCAATTACCTTAGATTATCTGATGCATTAATTCAAATTAATGTGTTAATCAAAAAATAGCATTCTCAGGTCTAGCGTCTTTTGTTTGTTTTTAAAGATTAAACAAGCAAATGGAAATGAAAGCCACTAGATAGAGTTGGCAACTAGCAAAGTTATATCTGCAGCAATGTAGAACCAGGGTAATGATAACTCAGCAGCACAAGAAAAAAATCAAATCGCAGTGGTGGCTAGATGATCAGTCCCAATTATAAGATTAAAGAAAATTAATTAAGCTTAATTCCATTTATATAAGAGGGATTGGCTAATTGAATAAAATAAAATCACTGACATAGATAACATATGACCCAGTACTTGACTAAAGAGATGTGGTATGGGTTCTTTGATCTGCTTATCTGCTTAGCTACATGGTGGCCAGACGGTCACACTAATCTGTTTGACAGATCTGTCAGTCATGACCCCTGTTAGGTATCCACAATATGAAGAGCTGGGCTAGATGACAGCAAATGGTTTTTACTATCTTCTGATGACACCAAACTAGACACATCTATGGGGGATGGAGGCAGTGAGACCATGGGTTCTAAACTGTTAGCATCCTGAATTTTAATCCCAGCACTGCCACTTGTTAGTTCTACAACCCAGAAAAATTCACTCAGCCTCAGTTTCCACATCTGTACAACTGAACGGGGAAGGGAAATATAACCTACTTCATAGGATTGTTGTTACAATTAAATAGATTAATCAATGTGATGTGCTTACTTAGAACACTAACAAGCATGGAATATATGCTCAGTAAATGTTCGATGTTATTTTTATAATTATTCTCATCTCCCAAAGAGGGAAAAACTTTTTATCCATTGCAGCAGCTGCTGAATATTATGATACATTTTTAAAGATAATTAATAATTCCTGTAGTATTTTTCCCCATCACCCTCAAACAAAGGGACTCCCCTTTTAGGACCCAGCTCTCAGTGTAGGATGATGGACGTGTGGTAACTATTGGGCTGCATCTAGAGTAGTTACTCAAATGCTTACAATTTATCACACAATGAGGGAGTTGGAAAAACTTTTACGTTTAGAGAAACATTCTCATACAAAGTTTTTGCATTAACTTTGGGTGTGATAATGATTGCTGTCGAACAAGTGTAGACAGTGGAAACCTGTGATTGGGTTATAACTCTTTTGGAGTTTGGTGCTAGTATACTTCAGAAGAATTTACATCATCTTCTTTGTCAGGAAGCCTGATGTAAAGCTCAGGATTTTGAGAATTGCTGAAGATTATGAGGAATTGGGAGAGAATATTGTACCGCATTGCTAAATACTTCAACTAGATCAGAGATCTGAACCTTGGCTGTACAACTAGAATTCCCTAAGAAGATTATTAGAAATACCCATGTTTGGGCCCTAACCCACACCAATTAAGCCAACTCCCTGTGGAGTAGGGTCAATGTATGACTTTTGAATACTTTCTTGCTTCATTCATGCTTATATCTTTGATAGTTCTTTGGGGGATATTTTCTCTCAAATTCTTAATCCTTTCCCATGTTAACTTTACAAATGTCTAAGACCCTTAGAGCCAGAAAACTCCAAAAGGTAAACATACCCCACCTCCACACAAGGAAGGAACCTGATAATCCTTGGTAGTTTGTGACCGCTAAATGATTGAATACCTTGTGTGACTGAGAATTTACCACCTCTTATGCTAGACCACTCTATTACTGGATGGTGCCAATAGTTCAAAAATATGTTCATTTGAACTAACTAGTTCACTGTCTACAAATTAGTAAAATAAACCTGGTCTCTTCCACTGGTACCACCAACAAATATTTAAAAGCATCTGTCATGTCCTTCCTGACTTTCTTTTCCAAACTAAGCAAACCCAAATCCTACTGCTGTTCCTAGAAAAATAAGATTTATAGACTGCTCCTAATCTAGATCAACTTCCTGCAAATATGCTGAAGTTTGTCCAAGTCCTTCTTAAACACAATACCTTAAAATGAAGAAAGCATTCAGAGAAATCTGTATATCTAATACTCACTCAAAAGTGAGTGGAGCATCTTTTAGATAAAAGGCTTAAGATAGGCCTTAAAGAATGTCAAAAGCATATTCCAAGAATCCTATATCTGGGAATATAGTATGTGCATCCATACATGCATGGGAAAAAATGACATGTTTAGAGAAGTCTTAAAGAGACTAAATTAAATACAGGTTTATTTAAAATATGAGTTCTGTCCAGAAGGTTCTAGCCATGTAATATGTCATATTTTCCTGAATCTCACTAAAGTTCTGAAATCTCCTCTCTTTCAAAGAAGATTTTAGTTTTGGGAAAAGCCAGAAGTCACAGGTTGTCAAATCTGGTTTGTAGCGGGGGCTGAGTCCCCTGGGTTGCCCATCTTTGTTGATTGCAGCCTGCATATGTTCAACATTCTCAGATGTTCTGCTTGTTGCAGGCCTTCCAGAAAATGGATCACTTTCAACAGATTCTCGACCTTCTTTGAAGTATTTGTGCCACACTTTTATTTGCACTTCACTCATTGCATCATCCCTGAAAGCCTTCTGAATCATCTGAATAGTTTCCATGGAGGAATGTTCCAGCTTAACACAAAATTTGATGCAGATTCATTGCTCCACTTGCTCAGTCATTTTGAATGGCAGAGGCCACACAGTACACATGCTCTCTTGACAGAGTCTACTGCCCCCACTGACTAGTATAGTGACATCGTCATTGCTCATACAGCACATTCTAGTCCACTCTCCTTGGCTGCCATAGTACATCTATGTCGCGCAAACCATTCTTTTTATTTTAACAATGGCTGGACTTTTCCCAGACTTCAGTTTACGTGAGTGCATTAATTTGCTAGGGATGTCATAACAAAATACCACAGACTGGGTGGCTTTGACAACCGATTTATTTTCATGTATTCTGGATGTTAGAGGTCTAAGATCAAAGTGTAAGTAGATCTTCCAGATGGCCACCTTGTGCTGTGTCCTCACATTGTCTTTCCTCTGTGCTCCCACATCCCTGGTATCACTTTGTATGTCCCAAACTTCTTTTCTTATAAGGACAGACACCTGTCTCATTGGATTAGGGCTCACAACAACAGTCTCATTTTAACTTAATCATGTCTTTAAAAGCTCTATCTCCAAATGCAGTCATATCTGAGACACTAGGAGTTAGGGCAGGGATGTCAAACTAATTTTGACCAATGGCCACATCAACCTCGTGGTTGCCTTCAAAGGGGCAAATGTAATTTCAGGACTGTGTAAGTGTAACTACTCCTTAACTAGGGGCAAGGAGCTCGGTGCCGCCACTGGGTAGAAACAAAGTGCCAGGCCATATAAAACAAGGTGGAGGGCCAGATTCAGCCTGCAGGCCTTGTGTTTGCCACCTGTGAGTTAGGGCTTCAACAATATATTTGGGGGGGAATGGGACACAGTTCATCTCATAATGACTAATATAGATATACATTATATGTGTATATATAGATAGAAAGTTATGATAGATGATGATAGATAGATGATATATAGATTGATTTAACTAGTAGATAGATTTAACATGTTATTATTTGGGATCTTAGTGATTTATACTCATGTTTTAATATATCTCGGGGCCATTTCTCAGACTATGATGGATGCTTGGGACCTTCTCTATTCTTCTTGCTATTGGCCCGAGCATCTTGATGTATTTTCCTATCCTCTCTAATGCTTTCATCCTAATATTGACAGAAAATTGGGACTCATTTTCTGTAGTTTTCTCTATAAACAAACATAAAAGAGCTTTGAGCTTTTGTTTAAAATCTTTTCATTTTAAAATGAGTTTAAACATATAAAAGTTACCAAAATTATAGCAAAAATGCTCCTATATCCTTCACTCAGCTTTCCCTAATGTTAACATCTTACATAATCCTAGTACAATGGTTCAAAACCAGGGCATTGGCATGGATACAATACTAGTAACTAAACTGCAAGTTTTAGAATTTCACTAGTTTTTCCACTAATGCCATTTTTTTGTTATAGGATCCTATATAGTATTCTACATTGCTTTTAGCTGTCTCCTTCAATTTGAGACAGTTTCTTTGTCTTTTACAATCTTGATACCTTTGAAGAGTACCAGTATTTTGTAAAATGGCCCTCATTTTCAGTTTGTTTGATATTTTCTTATGAAAACTTCCATAGAATGAAACTATACATTTTCGACAATAATACCTCAAAAGTGATACTGTGTCTTGCTAAGTGCATCATATCAGAAAAAGTATAATAGCAATATGTCTTGCTGATGGTGATGTTAACTTTGATCACTTTGCTAAAGAAGGGATTGCAACAATTTGAATTGCAATTGGTTTTGGTTTTTGTTTTGGTTTTAATCACTCAAGTCAACAGCTAAGGGGAAATTCAAACAAACTTGAAGTGATAGAAAGATTAAGAAATTTACAAGTTATTGATGACCTCCTCATTTGGTCTAATGTTTAGCTTAATGATGATAAGGGAAAATCTCACTAAACTATGCTTTTAGCTTTTATTTTTGAGGATAGGACCTTCCAACCTGAAATTACACTTAATATATGTTTAATAATAGACCCTATCAAGTAGGCAATTTGTCTTCTTAGCTGATAATTTGGGGATGGGCTTTAACTCTCACCATAATCTCTATCACCATCACCCCAAATAGGCACATATTTTGATTAAAAGTGGTGTCCTTGTTATACTAACAGAGCTTCAAGACAAGTTTCTTGGGACGACTACTTCTCTCCAAGCAGATTACTCTTAGCCCCCTCCTGCACCTACATATAAAAGACCACCATTTCCCCAGTCTAACTGATTATTTTACTAGACTTCTCTCCCAATTGAACAGACCCTTAAAGGTTACACACACACACACACACACACACACACACACACACACAAATCCTATTGCATTTTCTTTTCATCATTTTTGTTTGTTTCCTTCCTTCAGAAGTAGGAAGAAACTTACAGTAGGGAAACTAAGGAGAAAGACTTTAAAGAAACTCTCCAAATCTTGTGTGACCCAGAAATTTTTTTGAGAAACCAGCTACTACCTATACTCACTTATGAATTGCAAGTTAAAAATTGTTAGAATATAAGTTCCACATCTCTAAAAGGAAGGATGAATCCTAAGGAGGCTCTGCCTGATATCTAGCAGGGTACTTTTTTAAAGATGCAACACTTCCTTTAGGCAAACGGGTATAAAGTTTACTTTCTTTGCTGTAGTTCAGTGCTTTGCAAACCTATATTGCATTAGAATCTCTTGGCATTTCGTTAAAATGTAGTATTGAATGCAGTAGGTCTAGATGAGGCCTGCAATTCTGCATTTCTAACATCCCAAGTGTTGCTGATGTGATGGTCGGCGGACCACATTTTGAATAGTAAGAGTGTAATCTATGGGATATTTCCAGCCTGGTAAAAGGAGAGGTGCAGAGACTACCACTAGCAATGATACCTGCCCAACTGCGATGGTGACAGCTGTGATATGAATGCAAAGGTGGATCATTGGCCACAACTTTGGCCCAAACTTTCTATTACAAAAAGCTTCTTGTTTGTTTGTTTGTTTGTTTGTTTGTTTTTTGGGAGTTATTCTCAAGAGAAATTTAGTGAAATGGAACTTTAGACTATGCCACTGCATCTGAAATTGGATATTTAATGTGATAAAAAAAAAAAAAAGAAATTCCCATCTAGAGATTTTATGAATTTGGAGGGAAGGTTGAGGGTGTAGAATATCTTTTTTAAAAAAAACTGTTCATATATTGAATATTGTTTAGCTTCATACAATTAGGGTAAAAATATGGATAGAAGTGGGAAGGGGAATGTTGAAAACAGAAGAGTTGGGGATGACAGAAACAGACTATAAATGACTGCTTACTATAGGCTAGACTGTATGGAGCACTTCATACATATTAACTCCTTGATTCTATAAACAGCCCTATGAAGGAGGAAAGGTTCTTATTACCATGTTACAGATGAGTAGTGAAGTGGAGAGAGATTTCTATGCCAAGCGACACAAACCTAGCAAGCGATTGAACCAAGATTCAAACAGGGGTATTCTAACTCCAGAACTCTCAAGCTTAACCCCTGTGTCCTAGTCCTGCCTTTGAGCTGGGCTCAAAGGGACTGAAACAGAGCAAAGGCATCTTAGCCATGCTTCAGCAACCCACTTCTGCAACCAAAATTTAAATTTTGCTATCAGATGGATCTAAGAAAACATCAATTCTAACACATTACTCTCTGATCATAATTTCTATATTTCCATTTTCTCACTTTATTATTTATGTTTATGCTCTTAGACCTCATCAAGACCACCAGTTCTTCAACCCCACTAGTTCCTCTGACCCTTCATTCAGCCCCTTCTTCACTTCAATCCCTTTACTATCTAATTACTCTCACACTTTAATCCTTGTTCTCATGGGCTTCTGTTCTTTTGTGTTACCCACTCTGCAAAACCCTAGCCTCAGACAAAATGTGATAAAAAATGAGACATACCACTTTCAAACTGCCCTCTAAAAATGTTTACTGAAATCTTTCTTATTCGCTTTTCCTGTATTTGCCAGCCAGATATCAATGACCAGGACGCAAGATGCTGGAGACCTCTTTAGCCTAATATCCTCAGTGATTGTGTACTGGAAACCCCAGGCTACCACCACTGAGTTTATGAAAAAAGGGAAATAAATATGTATTAAATAATTAAGATTTCAGGTTCATCTATTATAGAAGCTGGAGTTACTTAGCAAATAGAGAAATTGTGACACATCTGGAGGATAATTGGATAAATACTTAAAATATATGGCACTGATTTGGTAACTGGGGCAAGAAACTGATGCTGGAGGCTGAGCAATTTTACATAGAAGCAAAATTTTAGCAAAATATTGGATAAAACATGGAAATAAGATTTTATGCCACTAAGCCAGTGATTCCAAGGAAAATGGATGAAAGAATCAGAAAGAAGTAGTTATGATTATTCACTAATAGAAAGCTATTATAAGAAAGATCATTTCAGGATACAATTGGCTGATTTTCAATTAGAATAAAAGGAAACAAAAAGAGACCAGAAATCTGGGGCTGCAAAAGGCTGGAAAAGCCCAGTGCCTGCAGATTCAAACTTGACAAAGATACTCAGTGACAAAAGCTTCATAAAACTTACCAGTTGAACAAAGTGACTCTTCAAAGATGAGATAAAGAATATGAATTTTCCATCTATTTTTCCAGGTGTCTCAGGGTAAACTAATATTAAGTTAAGAAAAAGATTTGGTCAAAAAGTTAAAAAAAAGACAGATTGAGAACTTTGCCTAGAAAATAAGTTTGGGATGGGTTTCTAATATAAGTAGCTGATTAGAAGAGAGTAAGTTAGAAACCTCCTAAGATTTTGAGGTAATTGGATTGATTTAAAATACCATGAGTTCAAACTAAAAATTCTTCGACTGTGTGAAATTAAAAGCAATTATTGGACCCCTTAGCATCACTAACAAAAAAGAACCGGCACAAAACTATGCAACCCTCGACAAACCTTTAGGTTTAAATAGGTAAAGAACGGCCACTTGGAGGGTGGGTGTCACCAGGGGCCACGGAGACTACACGCAGGTATCGCCTTCTGCAAGGAACAATTATAAACTAATTGAGAAAATTTCCACAACTCCAGGCTCTAAGCCTTCACAATACTTGGCACACATGAGTACATCATGCAGGAACCAGTTACTGCTGTGTCTGTTCTTTCTTTTCCAAAACCGGAGGATTTTGACAGTTTTCTGTCACTATGTCACCATTGTTTGGGAAGGCAGTTTACTTCTTAGTTCAGATTTCTGAAAATAAATGGGCATCTGATGGAGAGCATTGAACATCGCCTGAAGATCCTGGACTTTGAGCTGGATGCAGGGGTTAAACGGGGTTTTGGGTTGCCTCCCTTGGATGGTTGGATGATGCAGCTGGGGCAGGTGAGTGTGTTTTATGAGTGAGAAGAAGAATGAAATGGTTATTTGGTGATGGGAAGGATTGACGCAGTATAGACTGTTATATTTTTACCAGTATTTTCCTTTTCCTCACAGACACCCAGCTAGATTAAATGTCCCAGTTTTACTTATAGGTCAGTAGAAACAGGATTGTCTTCTAGCCAAAGGAACAAGACAGAAATGATGTATGCCACTTCCAGTCTTGGTCCAAAAACACCAGCTCACTTCCTCCTCACACTTGCTCTTCCTCTATCTGCTGGATTTCTGCCAGTTCCCAGGGTGACCTTGGACACCATGTATTGCAGATGGTAGAGTCTACCAACCTGGGTTCCTGAATAACTGTGTGACTGACACTAAGCTCCTGAGCTCTGCTGATTGGACTTTATGTCAGTGAGAAATGAACTTCTTTTGTGTTACGCCACTAAAATGTGGAGCTGTCTTTTATAGAAACAAAAATTACTTAATAATACCTATGGGAAGAGCACTTTAGGCAGAACAAAAAACATATAAGTAACTATCTCCCCTGCTTCTCTGCTAATCTGTGTTTCAGAAGAGGTGCATCTGTTCTTCACAAATCTTTATTTGATCCCATTGCCCAGAATAGATCTCACTGCCCACGTCTATAACCAAAAAAAAGATCAAATATGGATTTTGCTCCCATCCTGTGGAAGGGCTAGATGTTTTTCTTCATATTGATGTATGTTCAGTAACACCTGGGTTCGTATATCAGTTTGCTTTTTACCTGCAATGTAACCAGAGCCATGTAAAATAATTCTCTGAGCTTCAGTTTTGTCACTCCTAGAGCTTGGTACATTAATAAGTACAATATAAGTCTTAGATCTCTGTAATAAATAGAGATCTAAGTAGTTTAACAAAACAAAGGTTTATTCCTATGTATGAATATTCATGTGACCCTGAATGACTTTTTAGAGCAATAATCCTTCATGTAGTAATTTAGAAGTCCAGGCTGATAAAGAGCCCATCCTGTAGCTTCACCCTGTGGAGCATGCAGCCTCCTTGGTCAATGCATTGGGAAGAGAGACTAAACGATTGCCCACGGTCAGCTCATTGGCCCCTCCATATGAACCTATGTCATGTTCTTTACCAGCCTATTGGCCAGAACTCATTACCTGGCCGGGCCCAACAGTGAACAGTTTTCTGTGGGCTACAAGGGCACTGAGTAATATCTACCTCAGCTGAATAACAAAATCTTTTCCATAAGAATGTGCTGAGAACTTTCACAGGATAAATTTTAAAGTTTACTTATAAATTCTTTTTTTTTAAGATTTTATTTATTTATTTTTAGAGAGGAGAAGGGAGGGAGAAAGAGAGAGAAACATCACTGTGTGGTTGCCTCTTGCATGGCCCCCACTAGGGACCTGGCCCACAATCCAGGCATGTGCCCTGACTGGGAATCGAACCTGCGACACTTTGGTTCGCAGCCCGTGTTCAATCCACTGAGCTATGCCAGCCAGGGCTAAAGTTTACTTATAAATTCCAAAAGCTATATTTATCCTATAAAACTCTGGTTTCTTTATTCCCCAATGGGAATATAGAAAATTTGTGAAATCTTAGAGTATATTTAGATAGCTATTTCCAAATGGCATTCCCTTGTGTTTTTACATCTTTTGCTTTTGAAACATATACAGCTAAACCTTAACTCAATTCTATGAACACATATTGCATGCCCACTATGTTCAAAACACTCTTCCCAATATAGTCGAGTCAGACCTGGCTAATTAATGCTAACAACAGAATGGATAAATAAGCCCTTTGAAGTGTACCTGTTGAGGTTTTGCTTTTATTGGGCTCTGACAAAGCCCAGATGCCATATTTTTGAATAGTACTTTACATGTCACTCCCTACTGCCCCTGACACAGAAGAATTGCTAATTTTAATCCAGACTCTTTATTATTTATTACTAAGAATTTATATAGGCTAGGGGAAAATAATAGTTTATCATCTCTCTTCTATTTTTTTCAGTGTTCTATGCCGTACAAAACATATTATAACTTTAATTTGTCCCATGTGTTTCCCTTAAAGATTGGTGATTATTTAATATCCTAGGGATTTCTAGTAGCTTAGCTCACCATGTGCTGAGATTTTCTCTGCGAAGTTTGATGTTATCTTTGTGCGCATGTGCCTTTCTCTTTTTGTGGCTCAAACTTTTCTAAAAGGAAGTCAAACTGTCCTCTGTCTGCCTTATCCCCTTTACCCTAATCCATCTGTTATTATTCCCCTGGCTTTTCTGAGCACTAAATGTCCCTAAGTTAATTTTGTTGAAGCTAATGACATGGCGATAAGAAAAAAGACAGAGGGAGAAAATGGTAGGCTGTGGATTGCCATTAGCCTATACATACATAATTGAAGATTTCAAGTGGGGAAAAGTTTGATGCAGCGTTGTTAGAACTGCTCTTCGGGGTGCAATTGCCAACCAGGTTTCAAAATTGCAGCGTGGGAGAGCAGCCTGACATCAGGGAGGTGGGTAACAGGCTGCTGAGCCTCTTGCCAAGATTTAATAATTATGATGAAAATGCAGTAATCTGATGGCAAGAAGCAGAGGCTATTTAGAGCACCCCCACCCCCGCATCTGCTCTGTCTTTGCTGATGGGGCCTATTGTTCACTCACTTAATAGAACCATAGCTTTCAGTTTTTGAATTGCTTCTTAACTTAACCCTCTTTGTCATTTTGCTTGAGTATTGCCTTTGAAAAATGGAATATAACCCACAGTCATAACATGTGCCCATGGTGAAGGAAGATGACACTTAAGGCACTTGAACACAGACTAATAAAGTGCTTTCAGGGCGGGGTGTGGGCGGCGGGTTTCATGAAAGTTCCCTAAGCCCCAAGAGTTTTGATCAGTAAAGACACAGGTCGGAAGTCTACCACTGGAGGTTATTTATTTTCCTGGAAAAGTGGATGTACTTTTAATATCTTTTGCTACAAGTGGTCTGTTTCTTTACCTCTGAAACCACCCTCATCCCAAATACTGCTCTTCTATTTCCAGAACGTGCAATCATTTGCAAAGGTCTGCCCCGCAAAGCATCTCACTTTTTTTATATCATTACTGAAGGAAGGAAACTTCTCCATACCAAATGCATTCTGGGGGCCAGGCCCTATACTGGTTATTTAACATTAGTTCCAAACATCTTTAAGGTATTTTAAATATATGGATACATAAAATGTAAGATTACCCAAAACAAAACTGAGACAAAACAAAAATAAAAAACACAAAGGCAAAAATTTAAAATATAGTCAGGAATAATGCAAGAAATATTACTATACATTCTTGCTGTGGAAGCCACAGGTTTGGTTTCCAAGTTCACTAACAGCCAATATAAAAAAAGGAAGCAATTTAATAACAACCAATGTCAAAAAGGAGGCAGAAGATTGTACAATTTATAATATCCATCAAATAAAAGCAAACCAGTGACTTGGGAAAAACATGTCTATATGTCTTTGGACATATAGACAGGAATTTTCCCAGAATTTCTCATACATAGACCACTTTGTGCTGCATAAAAAGCACTATCTTCAACAACATCCCTGAACAAGAACCTAGAATCAGGTTTATCCTTGTTGAAACATAGGCTAATACCACATGGCCAGAACTAGGGAGAGGTGAGTGGAGCTCCTAGGGCGCAGAATGTAAGGAGGCACTCACTTTTGGGGGAGGGAGAGAGTGTCTCCTGAAATTGTGTGCCTTGGATCCTGTTGTGATCATAGCACTCAAAGCCATATTTAGTGAGAGGCAGTGGCTCTCAATAGGGAATAATTTTTCCTTTCAGGGGATAGTTGACAAAACCTGGAGAGAGACTTTGTCACTACTGTGCAGGAAGTACTTGTTGGTGTCTATCGGTCAGAGGCCAGGGATTCTGCCGAACACCCTGCAATGCACAGCATGGCCAGTGTGACAGTTAATTTTATGTGTCAGCCTGGCTGGCCACAGGTGCCCAGGTTGAACACTATTTCTGGGTATGTCTGTGAGGGTGTTTCTAGATGAGATTAGCATTTGGATTGATGATATCAGTAAAGTAGATACCCTCCCATGTCACCGCCATCTAATCCGTTAAGGGCCTGAATGGAACAGGCAGAAGAAGTGTGAATCTGCCCCCTCACCCCCTTTCTTTCCTGCCTCACTGGTTGAGCCGAAACATCCCATCTCATCCTCTCCTGTCCTTGGACTGGAGTTTGTACCATTGGCTTCCCCGACCTCAGGCCTTCAGACTCAGGCAGGAACTACATACACATCAGCTATCCTGGATCTCCAGCTGGCAGATGACAGATCACAGCACTTCTCAGCTTCCAACCACATGAGCCTGTTCCTCACATACAGGTTCTGTTTATCTGGAGAACCTAACACAGCCACCCACAACAAATTACCACCCAGGGGACACCCAAAATGTCTCCTGTGCCTAGGCTAAGAGAACTCTGCTCTCAGGACTTTTCTCAGTCACGCACCCACATACTCCACTCACACAACCACCGTCCTTATGCAGCTGCTGGTTTTACAGAAAGACCCCTCTTTCTACCCCCATGTTAAATTCATCCATCAGCCTTGCTGTCGAATCATCAATGCCTACTTCTTTCCATTTTCCACTTGGACTGTTGCTGCAGTCTTAGGGGCAGCCACTTTTGATTGCCTACCTAACAGCATCCCTGCGGCAACAGCATCTCTGCTCAGAAAACTCATATTTGACCTTGGAATAAAAGGAAGAGCTCTCTTGATTTAAATCAATCATGTTGACCTCATTCCTTTTTGTGAGCGACTGACCTAAATATCAATATTTCATTCTGGCAATGAAATACAAGGGAAGCCTGTTGGGGGAGGGGCTTCTGGGAAAGATTTTAGTTTTTGATAAAAGGGACAGACAAAGCTAATGTTCTCCCCCTTTTCCTCCCTTTCTCCACCCCCACTTAAATGTGTATTCAATGTCAGGAGCTGTGGTAACCATCTTGCCACCATGGGGTAATAGGAAAGAGTAAGGAAAAACAGGAAGCAAAGAAAGAGGGGAGGGGAGAATACACTCTTGCCACACAGCTTTTTGAGCTTGCTTTTCCTTTTGTCTTCTTCCTTCAAGTGGTTCATTCCAAGTCATGCTTGGCATGTCAGTTTAGGGGTCTGTCCTCAAGACAGCCTCCTCTGACCTCTCCGATTCTGTATGGTCTCGTTATGGGTTTATAGTAGTAGCATGTAAAACTCCTTCACAGCTTTGCCACAGTTGCATTTTTACATTTTGTGTTGTGATTTTGTTGTTTTTCCTGTCTTCCTGACTAGACTCCCAACTACAGGATCACTCAAATCAGCACAATATCTCCGCTTCTTGACATTTAGATTCTCAATAAGCAATTTTCTTTTATTTGAGTGAAAGAAGCTTAAAATATCTGAAATTTAGGTTGTCTTTGGTCTTTTACTCAATCTTCCTGGAAAATTATTTTGTTCAACAGAATGTTTGATAAACAGTGAGTGAGGTATGAGCACAAGATTGTACTTCCTGGAACATGTCTAGAATCCAGATGCTCTGTGTTACCAATTAAATATAAACCTGATTATTTAAGAGACCATTGAGCTGGGACAGGCAGGCCTAACTAAATTCCTCTCTGAAACCTGAGGGGCATACAAGGAAAATGCTTAAAAGGAGATCCTCTACCTTCCATCAGAGGTGAACTGAGGGGGAACTACCAGCAGGACCAAAATATTCAGCAGAATGTTATTTTGAACGCTTCAGTAAACAGGCTAACAGGTGAATGATTTTCTGAAATCATACATTCTATAGTTAAAAATCCAAGTGCTTTACGTACAGAATTTTATTTAAGATTCACAATAACGTAACAACATGAGGGGAGTATGATTATCTCCATTTTATAGAAGAGTAGACTCTGCTGATAAGACAGAAAGACAGCCTTGGATCCCAGGCTTGTCTAACTCCTCAGTTACTATTCTTTTCTCTATACCATTGTTTTTTCAAACCTGGCTTACATTGTGATCACCTGGTAAATTTTGTGTTTCATTCTCAGAAACTCTAGTTTAATTTTTCAGGTTTTGGATTTTTTATTTTTTAGCTCTGTAGGTAATTCTGTGGCAGCCTTGTTTGAGAACCATTACTCTATCTCATCTTAAAGCAGATTATTAGGCTTGTAGTGGATTGAATAATGACCCTCAAAAAGGTATGTCCAAGTCCGTGCCCCCAGAACTTGTACAAATGATCTTATTTGGAGAAAGGGTCTTTGCAGATGTAATTAAGTTAAGGATTTTGAGATGAGATCATCCTGGATTTAAGATGGGCTCCTTAATCCAATGGCAGGTGTCTTTGTAAGAAAAAGAGAGGGGGAGACTTGAGACAATGAAACAGGGAAGAAGGCCTGTGAAGATAGAAACAGATATTGGACTTACATTCCCACAAACCAAGGAAGAGCTGAAGCCACTTGGAAGATGCAAGCAAGGAAATCTATCTCCCTTAGAGGCTTCAGAGGTAGCTTGGCCATGCTGACTCCTGGACTTTTTTAGACTCCCAGACTCCAGAACCATAGACAATAAATTTCCATTTTTCCAAGCCACTAAATTTATGGTAATTTGTTACAGAAAACCTAAGGGGATAATACACGGCCCCACATCCAGAGTTTCTTGGTCAGTAGGTTTTGGATGGGACCTAAAAAAACATGCATATGATGAATCATCCAGTGATACTGATGCTGCTCTTTCATTGACAACACCTTGGGAGCCATCCCTCTATACCAGGCAGCCCTTGCCCATCGATCGGCTATGCTTCCACAATCTCTCTTTAGAAACTTTGCAGAGAGGAATGTGAGGAATAACTAAGGGAAAGAAGAAATTTGTAGGCCCTCTAGATTTCATCATTCAACTTCTAAAAAGTGGACCAACTTCATCATTTCAACTTCTAAAAGTGGACCAGGACGTAAACATGAAATGCTTTTCTTTTCCCTTGACAATTATCACAAAGAATTACATAAGTAATGATGTAATGCTCAAAACAGCAGGAGAACCCCCTCAGTTTATGTCCTCAAACCTGTATATGTGAGTCTCCACTCACCATCTCTGCCTTCTCTTGGTTAGTTGCAGAGAATGAGGTGATCCTTTTCCTGCCCAGAGTTCTTTCCTCCTGTACTATCAGAGATCAGGTTGACTGTTGCCATTCTCAGAGCTGTTCCCTAGTTTTTGTGGCTCTTAACCATTTCCAGGAACAGATACTCAAGACTTTATATCTTTAAAAATGCTTTTCGTTATGTCCATGTTCTGCAGACACCACCATAATATTTCCTTTCCCCTTTGCAGGCAAATTTAGTAGTAGAGTACACTGCCTCTTATTTCTTCTACCCACGTACTTCTCTACCCCAATAAATTGCACATGCTGGGAGGTCCATGTTCCTTTCCCTACTCCTTAATCCTTGATGGTCCTCAGTTGTCTTTTCTGGGCAAGTCTCTGTTCTTGGTTATTCACCTACTTATAGAACCATCTTTTTGATGAGAAATCCTTGATCTTTATTTTTAGCACAGATCTCCCCCCCCTCCTCCTCTGTGTTCCATTGGTTACTTCCCTTGGACACTTATAAGTCAAGTCCATACCTGAAATCCTCCTCTTCTTAGATCCCAATCTGTTAGGTAACCAAGCAGTAGGAAAGAAAAGAAGTCACAGTGAAAATTAAAACATTTTAAACTGAATGATAAAAATAAATGGTATCAAAATTTGTGAGATGCAGCCAAAACCAATCTTAAAGAAAAATGTATCACTTTAATGAATTGTAGAAAAGAAGAAAAGCTAAAAATTAATGTTCTAAGTACTTGAGTATTTTCTCAAGAAGATAGATTTTTAAAAAACCCTGTAAATTAAACCAAAAAGATAGAACAATATAATAATGATAATAGTAGAAATTATTAAACTATAAAACAAATGTAAGATTAAAAAAATCCACAGAGCCAAAAGATTGTTCTTTGAAAAGGCCAAAAAAATTGGGGAATTATCTAATAAAAACTGACAAAATTGAGAGATGCAAATTAAAACCACAATGAGATACCACTTGACACCAGTCAGAATGGCCATCATACACAAAGCAACGAACAGCAAGTGTTGGAGAGGTTGTGGAGAAAACGGGACCCTAGTGCACTGCTGGTGGGAGTGCAGACTGGTACAACCACTATGGAAAACAGTATGAAATTTTCTAAGAAAACTACAAATGGATCTACCTTTTGACCCAGCAATTCCACTGCTTGGATTATATCCTAAGAACCCTGAAACACCAATCCAAAAGAACCTATGTACCCCTATGTTCATAGCAGCACAATTTACAATAGCCAAGTGTTGGAAGCAACCTAGATGCCCATCAGTAAATGAATGGATCAAAAAACTGTGGTACATTTGCACAATGGAATTCTATGCAGCAGAAAAAAAGAAGGAGCTCCTACCCTTTGCAACAGCATGGATGGAACTGGAGAGCATTATGCTAAGTGAAATAAGCCAGGCGGTGAAAGACAAATACCATATGATCTCACCTTTAACAGGAACCTAATCAACAAAACAAACAAACAAGCATAATATAACCAAAGACACTGAAATTGAGAACAGGCTGACAGTGACCAGAGGGGAGAGGAGAGGGAATTTCAGGGGAAAAGGGGAAGGGTTTACAGGAACAAGTATAAAGGACACATGGACAAAAATTATGGGGGGTGGAAATGGGAGGGAGGTGGGGAGGGCTGGGGTGGTGGGCTGGGGTGAGAGTAAAAGACAGAAAACTGTACAAGGTCAACAATTAAAATAAAAATTTTAAAAAAAGAAAAAAATAAAATTAAACCTGACAAAATTGTTAAAAACTGCTAGTTACAAATAACAAGAAAGGTAAATGTAATATGAGTACCAATCTAATAGATGATAGTATCTGACATCAATATATGTATACGAAACCAAGTAGATTTGTAGGAAAATATCAACAATAACCCAAAAATAAATAGAAAATTCCATGTTTATATGAGAAATTGAATTTATAATCAAAACCTCCTATTCAAGAAATATTCAGGGCTAATGCCTCAACCAATGGATTTCTCCAAGTGTTTAAAACAATATTGATAAAGGAAAATCAGAAATAATTAACAAAGAAAATATATCTCCAGCTTAATTTAAAGAAATTGACTTGTGTGGGTGGAAGATGATAAAGGGATGTTATTCAAAGAGAAGAAGATAAACAGGTGTAAGAGCACATAACTGGGAAATGGGGTGCAAAGGGGGACATGTATTCATTGAGTATGGAGAAATGAATCTTACTGAATTGAAGAAACCAGATTGTTAAGTCCCAGAAATAAATTGGATAGATATTTGGATGTCAATCAATAGAGAGCTAAGAATGATAGAATGAGAAATGTTGATTTGGACTGATAAGTAAGAGCAAATCTCTGAGATTCATCATCTAAGTAAGCAGATGAAAGCTGAATGTGAGATAAATCTTTATGTGAGATGGATTTGTGAGAGCCAAGAAGGGATAAGGATTGATGCTCAGAGGTGGTTGCAGGAATTGAGGTATGAGGTACAGAGATCCTAGTCTGGAACAGTATTGCTGGGAACAGAGAAGAAGTTTTGAATCTGTGGGTTTTTCAAGAGGGAGCAAAAGACTTGAGACAGAAAGGCACTAGGAGAGGTGCGGGGGTAAAAAGTGAGAGAGAAGGAAAGGGGTAGGGAAAGGGGAGAGTGTCCAGCCCCTGGGAGTGAAGGTGGGTTTCTATTACACCCTGATGACTCCTCTGTAGAAGGCAAGCCACCCCGAGATCACTGTGAATATTTTTATTTGATCTGCACGGGGCTGGTGAAGTATCCTTTCCTCTGCACAAACTTTTCTCTTTATCCCATCACTGCCAAACCATCCAAAAACAAGACAGCTATAGGACATTCCGCTTTGTCTGCTGTAACCTTGCCACAGCTGATTCCCCTGAGTAGGTTTGGGGAGATTTTCCAAAACAAAGCACAGTTTTGTGTACAATAAGTGTACACGCAGATATCTTTATTAATCAGTGAATTCTTTTTCCTAATCCAATAAGTATTACACAAAGGGCAAGGTTAGGGGGAGCTGGAGTCCCCTCACCAGCAGAATGGGTACAACCCACAATAAAGCTAGGGAAGGCGAGAAGACCACAAATGATTTCCATACTTTATATCTGTGTTTCTTTACTAATGCTTGCATTTTGTAAAACTGAAGCACAAGACAACTTTTTCAATTTATAAGCAAAAGGGAGCAACTGGAGACGATTATTCATGAAAATGAGAAAGGTTTCCAATGATTGGTGACATTTATCATTAAACCCTGCAAAGCATGGTTTTCCAGCAATGTTTTAGTCAGTGTGAAAATGTTACCCATCATTTTACTTTTGTGGCAACATCATGGGACAGAACTTTAGAAACTTAGCAGCAGAAAAGGTTTCGAAGATTAGTTTTTTCAATCCACTTATTTTTACAGATGGTTCCCAGATGGCATCAGTGACTTGCCCAAGATCTCCCAGGTAAGGGCACATTATAAAAAGTAGTAACAGTAATATTTAATAGCAAAGAATTATTTAGTGCTTGCTATGTGCCAACTATTGTTCTGAACATTTTACAAGCATTAACTTCTTTCATACTAGCTAATACTATAATATAGTTACTCTAATATCTCCTTTCCAGAGTTCGGAAAACCAAGGTCCAAGTTGGTGAAGTCACCTGCTCAAGGTGACTTACATTCCTAATAAGAGGTAGAGCCAGGACCCAATACAGGCACTTGGACTTCAAAGCATGCATTAGGGGCATAGATATTTTGTGTGAGGGGTTAGGGAGAGAAAGTCTTTTTACTGCCCCTGTTTAGGGCCAAGACAATGCTGGACACACAGAAGAAATGAAACACAATGAGGATGTACAGGTATTTCCAGTGTCATCCTAGAGACACAGATATTTTTAGTTCATTCTCTTGAGATATTTATTGTTAACAGTGCACATATATTTGACTCTTCTTTTCAGAATTTCTCCTTGTACAAGAAAGAAAATAAAGAAGTTCTTCACATTATGGTGATAATGTCTAAAAGCCTCTTTCTTCTCTCCAGCCATTTGAGGAAAAGAGAAAATCTAAATAGATATAGACCACCAAAGAACTGCTGCTGTCCTTTTCTCTTTGCTTAAAAAAAAAAAAACAAAAACCTCCAATCCAAGTAACACTTCTGGATCTCAGATCTCTTCTCTGCAAAATGAAGCAGCAGGAATAAATTGTGTCTGAGGTCCCATCCATCTCAGACTCTGTAATGTCATCCTCTCTTGTTTCACTGGGAAGAGAGGGAAGTGCTTCGCATGAAGCAACTGATTTTCTGCCAACTCAGGTGGCCTGTGGTGGCAGAGCAATGGTGCCTAGCAATCATCCTGGTCAATGGTGATAGGCACTTTTCATTTCTCCTTTATGTGTTTTAGCCTGCATTTCAGCAGTTCCCAGGTTATGCAAGAAATATGCTGATCCACTGCCCTGTGAGGTCTCCTCAGAGCCTTCCTCTCCCCACACATAACCAAGGGGGCTTTGGGGTTGCCCAACACAAGGTTTGGGGCAAATTGGGCCTCAGCGTTTTACCTTTTATGCTTTGAATTTGGCCTTGTCTTTCCCCCACGTTGTAATGAATGTGGAGCTGCTTTGTTTCCATAACCTGAACCCACCTTATGCTCAGATGTTTTTGTTTTTTTACCTGTCTCTCCATCTTTTTTCTGTATTGAAACTATCATCTGATCACCAGCAGAATATTTATCACTCTAAAGGACCTAGTCCCCCTTGTTCTTATGAGTCTCTTATCTACCGTTCACCTCCAACATCCCCACCCCACCACCCCCACCCCACCGTCCCCATGGAATGGCGTCTTTGCCCTGAATCCCAGCCCAGTGTCTGGAGCTCTGCTACTATGAAGGCATTTTCCAAGTGTCCTACTGGTTTCTCTAGATCCCCAGCACTTCCTAGAATTCCCTCTGGCATGTTCTGTTCCCCTGTCCCATACTCAGTTTCAACTTTCAACTTTCGTCTTTCTGGCAGCCCTCTTTTCACTGGCTGCTAGCCTGAAATACTTAACACACGGGCCCTCCCCGTATGTTCTCCAGATTCCATATTCCTCCGGCCTCATGGTTTGTCCAATCCCAGAACAGACGGAACGAGTCTCCCTCTTCTGCGCTTTTTCTTTTTTGTTCACACACATTAGGAATTATTTGAGGATGGGGTTGAATTTTAACTTTTTCATATTCAGTCTTGAACCTGGAGACTTCCGTGGAGTGTCTGCTCAATAAATACAGGTGGAATGAATAAAGTCATGCCCAGCACCTCCCATCCTGCCCTACCCAGGGCCGCTGACACTGCCATACATTTTTATGTTGTTCAGATCGGCATCTCCTCCTCTCCTTCAGCCCTTCTCCTTCATATCACTCACTCAACAATAACACAGCTATTCCCGGCAACTGAGGGTACTTCAGAGACTACACTTTTATCATGCCTCCTGAAATTTTGTATTTCTCCAGATATGGTCAACTAGCCCTGAAGGAATCAATTTAAGTTCATTATCTTTCTACAGCGAAGCAAAAAGCAATACATGTGCAAAGTGGAATGAAAACTAAATGAAGAGGTATATGTAAATAAATTGTTCTCTGGCACATCAGAGCTGGCGCTGGGTGGTACAAGTAGAGAGAAGCTGTCACTGTAAACTAAGGATGGCAATCAGCACGAGTGCAAGTTCTTGACAGCACAGAGCACAGGAACAGCTGCATAAATAATAAATATTAAACACAACGCCTTCCCCACCGCTCCACCTGAGTTTATCAGAACTGAAGTGGGCTAGAGGAGTAAAAATAATAATTGCCAATCAGGAGGTACTTTACATACATAATTTCATAATGTGAGTTAAATCATGTCCGCCCTCTGTTCACAGCCCTCTGATGGCTTTCCCTGTCTTGCAGGGTAAAGGCACAGATCTGAGGCTGGCTGGAAAGGCCCCACGTGGTCTGTATCCCATGCCTCTCTCACCTCATTTTCTACTCCTCGCTCCCCTGGCTCCTACCTCTCCAGGCACACTGGCCTCTTTGCTGTTCCCGAAAACATTCTGGCACACTCCTGGCTTCAGCCTTTTATACCGGTTGTTACCTCAGCCCAGACAGGCTTTGCATCGGTTTCCCAAGGCTGCTATAACAAAGTACCCACAACTGGGTGGCTTACCACAGTAGAAACGTATTGCCTCACAGACTTTGGAGGCTGAAAGTCTGAAATCAAGATGTCAGCAGGACCACGCTCTCTCTGAGGGCTGGAGGGGAGAATCCTTTCTGGCCTCCTCTAGCTTCTGGCCTTCACCAGCAGTCCTTGGAATTCTTTGACTTGTAGGGGTGTTACTCCAGTCACTCATTCATCTTCTCCCTGTGCTTCACACCATCTTCCCTCTGTGAAAGTCCGTCTCTGTGTCTAAACTTCCTCTTCTTTCTAAGGACACCAGTCATACTGGACTAGGGCTCACCTAATTTCCACTTGATTACCTCCATCAAGACTGTATTTCCAAATAAGGTCATGGTCTGAGTTAGTAGGCTCTGGGGGAACACAGTTCAACCCATCACACCCTTCTCCCAAATACCCCCAGGACCCTCTCTCTCACCTCTGTCACCGTGTTAGTGAAGTTTCCTCTGATGCCTCATCACAGATTCCACCTCTGACCCCACCGTCATTTCTTCTTCCATGTGTTATGTTTCTTCTACAGCTCTTACCAGCACCTCACCTACTATTTATGTTCCTTATTAATCTTGTTTTTGTCTGTCTCCTCCCTCCACCAGAGGTTATCAGCTCCACAAACAGAGATTTGTCTACTATGGTCACTGCTGTTTTCCCAGTGCCTGCAGGTGGTAGGCATTCAGCAAGTGTTCATGGAATAAATAATCTTTAAAATCCTCATAGCATCGTGAAGTTATCAGAATGATTGTCACCCCCAATTTTATAAATAGGGCAGCTGATGCTTAAAACGATTAAGTATCTTGCTCAAGATAATATAGCTAATGAGTTTTGGAACTGGGGTTTGAACCAGGTCAAACTGACTATAAAACTCACGCTCTATCCATTATGCTGTGCTGCCCAGGGCAGAGAGGGATTTCCTGCAGATATGCAAGGAATTCTGCAGCTGCTTAAATTATTGTTTTTTCCTCTAGATAAAATAGCTCTTGGAAAACATCATCAAAATGTAAATCTTGGAAGTCTAGGTAAGTTGTCTGGCTCAGCTTGTAATGTCACTCAGGCGACTGCGACATTGGAATCCGCTTTGTGTATCTCTAAAGTTTAAAAAAATCCAATTAAGCAAACTGTTCTTTGGCTCAGGTGATGGTTTTATTTCTCTGTGCAGATTAGAAAACCAAGAAGCATATGCAGTCTGTGTTCCCAGACAGCTGGGAGTTCGGTATGTATTGCTGCTTTTAAATTTTAGGCACAAGGGCTTCCAAACCAGAGTGAAGCTTGAATGTCAAATTAACAGATGCTATGGTTATAACCCCCAAACCCTCACTTAACCAGCAAACACATGTACTGTATTTCCACAGGCAAAGCAGTTAAACAATGATCTTACTAAATCAAGCCCCAAACCTGCCAGTGAGGCAAAGGAAGTTGTTTCTATTTGAATTATCCAGATTGGCTGTCAGCATGGATCACATCTCCTTGATAATTGCTCGTCTCCCTTCTTTGCTCTGCTTGCATAGCCACAGTCTAGAAGTCATTGTTCAGAGGAAATCACCCATTGCTGACATGTTCCTGTCACAGCAATGATCCTGCAATAAGCTAGGGACGTTAACCACAGCTGAGAGTGATGTGAGACTGTGTCTACCATCATCAAAGGTGGGGCCAATCAATGGTGCATGGACAGAGAATGGTCAAACTGGACACAGAACATGCTTTCTAGCTAGAGGTCTATATTTAAATAATAAAAAGAAATTTTTAAAAAGGGGAGACCAAGTGCCAGGACCCAATGTAATGATCCAACTAAGTCAGAAAAGAACAAGAAAGAATCATATTTCCAGGCTTCGGTTAAGAAGGTTTGGAGGACCTGTGAGCGGGAGTACTTTAGATAGGCTAGATGTGTCAATCAGACTCTCCGAATAGTTCTGCAGGTTTGGTTCATTTGTGTGTTCATTTGCCTCTCTTGGCCTGTTGTGTGGGGATGTCCTTAGTGACAGTAAATCGAGCACTGCTGACATTGCATCATGGGCAAGAGCTGATGCTCTTACACCCTAAACTAAACTCCATGGAAAAGAAAATCCTTGGTTCTTGCATGGGGATCTTGTGACCTGCAGAGGTCCTGAGTTCCTAAGCATGGCTGCAAATCTCATTTTGTATAGCAGATAGAATTCAACAAAAGGGAAAGAAAGCTGCTATTGGGGAGACTTTGGGACATTGTTATACTAATGCTGACTTCTCATTGGTTCAACCAACAATGGGCCATCACTTTTCTTCCTGACATGCTCTTTCTTAAGTTCCCCCAGGGAATCAGGCCTTGATATTAGTCATATTTCCCAATTCTGTGTGAAATTGGTCAGAGGCTGAAAATGACATTTAGTGTGGCAGGTGTTAAATTTTTCTTTATAACTCTCACTTTGCACCTCTCTAGCTCGGATAGGCCTTAGAGATTACTGTGCATTTAAGTTCAGTTTCATCATTGCCATATATTGCAGTTCCAGGAACTATTGCTTTCTTAAGCCTACAAACTTTTATTGCTCTATCCAAAGATGAGGATAAAGTTTCAAAATTTATCGCCCAACCTAATTCTGTGAAATACACCCACATCCTCAAGCACACAGCAGAAAGCACCAAATTTTAAGGATGTGCGCAAATCAGTCAACCACCACCTGTGTGAATATGGAACAATTGACACGTTGTGAAGAATCAGATGGTTATGCGTGGTTATATATTACAACCTCCTTTTAACAGAGAAGTTCCTTTCAAACAACAAGTACCATGTTACAGACAAAACATTTGGACTTGCCTCTGTGTTCACAAAGGAGTTCCCCCCCATTGCCCTTCATGGGCAGAAGTGTTTTAAATCTCTTTTTAAAGGCCACTCGTAGGCTGTAGAAAGGTCTGGTAAGACAAAAGCAAATAAAATATTAGTTACAAAACTTATAGTAATTTTTTCTATTTCCAAGTGATAGGCAATGGTATAGAAATGTTATTCACTAAAATGTTTTGCTTGGAAAACACCTGCATTGAATTTCTAACAGCCATCTTTCCACCAGCAAATGGAGTTTTTAGTGATTCACTTTGTAGTTGCAAACACTATCCTCAAAAGTAGAAATATTTTAAAAAGACAAATGAATTCCATTCAGAACATTAAGTAGAAGGCTTGTTATACCAAAAACACCATTACATATGAGCTAAAACAGATTCTAATGTGCAAGAACACATGAGTTATGGAACTTCATAAGAATTTTAATTTATATTATCTTAAATAAATACAGACTGTGTAACAGCAACAGTTGTGTAACCATACTCTATTTAGAATAATCTTGACCCTTGAAAGAGAGCAAGAAGTGGGCCAGTGGCTTGGAGTCACTCAGTGAAGCTGGTGGACATGGTTGAGACTCCTGTGGTTTCTGACCCTGTATTTTACCCCTTCAGTGGTAAAGAATTTGGCCACACCTGTTTGAGGTCCAGTCTTTGTCCTTAGTTCCTGAGAGGAGTGATTTTTTTTTGTTTTTTTAAATTCATGGTGCTCCCCGCCCCCACACACACACACTCCTGATAGTTCTTCTCGCAAAACAAGACTCAGGGTGGGGCTGGCCACACCTTAGTCTTAGGGTGGGGACTTGACTGTTTCAGAAAGGCCAGAAGTGTCACTAAAAGGTGGAGGCTTTCAGTCTGAATGTGGAGACTGAATTCAACCACAGCAGCAATCAATCAATCAATCAATCCTGACTTCATAATGAAGTCTCAACAAAAACTCTGCAAACCCAGCCAAGGGAGTTTCACCGGTAACATGCTCTCAGGATGATGGAAGATTAGGTCTGCAACCTTCCAGCCTCCATTCCACGATTCTCTTCCTTTGAATAGTTTTAACTGGTATCCTTTCCCTATAATAAATGTGATCATGTGCTGGGGGACCCTGTCCTGGGTGCCAGATGTGGGGGGGCTTCACCCGCAGAGCCCCATCCCTCCCTCACGGATGAAAATAAAAACTACCAAGACATGATCTGCCTGGGGAGGAGAGGTGGACAAACTCTCAGAGAATGACCCAGAGTCCCTTCCTCACTAGGCTTTTATTGGGTTCAAATACACAGGAATACAGGTATGTCAGGCAGCAAGGATCAAACAATGGTTAACATTTCAAAGAAATCTGAGGGCTTAATCTGAGTCAGTGTCTGTCAGGAAAGGGGGTTGCAAAACTTTGGGAGACATACCCATTTCCTCCTGGGACCCTTATCATCTAAATGAGAGCACTCTTAGCAAACAAAGTAGGTTTCACAGGACTTTACGAATTCTTTCTTATGCCTGATCGCCCAGGGGAACCGTTCTGGCCCGCACAGGGCTGCACCGCTTACCCTCATAGTTTCAGGCTTTAAGCCGATTAGGAAGCAGGAGACATCTCCCAGAGGGAAATGAGGACTCAGGCTATGTCAGAATAGCCGGGGGGTGAGGGTCCATCACATCCTCTTTGCTGCAGCCCCCCCCCAATCCTTCCATGAGGGCCTCCCAAGTGGTCGTGTCTGGCTTAGGTTGCCCCTCCCATGAGGAGTCTTATCCGTCATTGACTACCGACCAAGCGTTGGGGCCAGAGATGGATGAGGCAGAAGCACTGCTCCTGCCAGGGAGATAAGCTTTTGTCTCCTTAGTAGCTCACGTCTTAGTAGCTCACGTCCTCTTGACAGAACAGACCCAGATGAAGTGGGTCCCTTGGCTCTTACAGAGCCCACCATGGGGTGAGGGTTACAACTCCTGAAACCAGGCTGAATGGTCCGCAACAATCATGAGTATAATAGTTTTGGTGAGTCATTGAACCTCGGGGTATGTGAAATAATAAAAACTACATATTCACCTTTGCCTCTGCTAATTCCTGCTAATGTTTGGTCTTTGACCCCAGTTCTTGACACAGAGTTCCTAAATCTTTCCCTTAAAGATCTCCTGGGTTATAGGAGGGTCTTTTGTCTAATATGGTGACTCTCTTAGTGGGAACCTAGATGAGCGCTGGTCACAAGAATCTTTCAGTCTTACCTCCCATCCTCCAGAAAAGTGGAGAGGGGTGAGAAAATGAGTTAATGGCTATGTGGTGAAACCTGCATAAAATCCCTGGACTATGGAGTTCAGAGAGTTTCTGGGTTGATGAACACATTTGTGTGCCAGGAGGGTGGTGTACTCCAGCCCCATAGAAACACAAGCTTCTGCACTCAGGACCCTCCCAGATGTTGGCCTATGTATCTCTTCTTTTTTGAAATAAATTTTATTAATTATGCTATTACAGTTGCCCCATTTTTCTTCCCTTTACTCCCCTGTGCCCTGTACCACCCCGACCTTCATTTCCTCCCTCCTTAGTTCATGTCCATGGGTCATACATACAAGCTCTTTGGCTTCTACATTTCCCATACTATTCTTAACCTCCCCCTATTTTGTACCTACCATTTACGCTTCTTATTCCCTGTACCTTTTCTCCCATTCTCCCTCCCCACCGTAACCCTCCATATGATCTCCATTTCTGTGATTCTCTTCCTGTTCCAGACATTTGCTTAGTTTGTTTTTGTTTTTGTACTAGGTTCAGTTATTGATAGTTGTGAGTTAGTTGTCATTTTATTGTTCATATTTTTTATCTTCTTTTTCTTAGATAAGTTCCTTTAACATTTCATATAATAAGGGTTTGGTGTCGATGAACTCCTTTAACTTGGCCTTATCTGAGAAGCACTTTATCTGCCCTTCCATTCTAAGTGATAGCTTTTGTATCTCTTCTTTAAAATATTCCTTGTAGCCCTGGCTGAGTGGCTTAGTTAGTTGGAGCGTTGTCCCACACACCAAAAGATTTCACATGTTCAGTCCCCAGTCAGGGCGCATGTGGGAAGCAATTGCCTGAGGTTTCTCTGTTACATCAATGCCTCTCTCTCTCTCTCTCTCTCTTTCTTTTTCTCCCTTCCTCTCTCTCTCTAAAAATCAATAAAAAATATCCTTGGTTGAAGATTTTAAAAAATCCTCCTTGTAATAAATTGGCAGTGGTAAATAAACTGATTTCATGGGTTCTGACAACTATTCCAGAAAATCATCAAACCTGGGGAGGTGGCCATTTTTGTAGCCAATGTGTAGCCAAGTCAGAATGAAGCTGTTGGTAACCTGGGAACCTACTACTCGCACTTGGAATCAAAAGCAAGGAACAGTATTGTAAGACAAAGCTCTTAACCTGTTGGGTCTGCACTGTGGTTAGTGTCAGAGTTGAATGGAATTGTAGAGAATTGTAGAATACGCCGCGGGTGTCAGAGATTTGGCTGGTGTAGGAAAAACTTACACATCTGGTGTCAGAAGTGAGAATAAAGGAAAACAGTGAGTGTTTTTCCTAGATAGGCTGGGTTTTTAGGAAACTCCCAAATTTGTAGTTGGTGTCAGAAATATTGGGCAGACTTGGCACTGTGCCTTCAACCTCAGAGTCTGGCTAATTCCTAGGTATCCCTATACATCTGGATGTCCAGAACTCAGGCAGACTAACAAAACCTATTCAAAAGACATTATTTTGAGGACTGTGATGAAGGTCATGTCAGAGACTCACAGAGGAGAGGCCTCTGCAGGTGAGGCTGTCATGGGAAGCTGGTACAGTGGCGCCAGAGAGAAAATTGCTCTTGTCATTTTCCTTTTTTTTTTTAACCCAAGGCCCAGGGAGCACAGAAGGACTAGCTACATGCTGGTTATAGAAAAGAGCCGGGAAGGAAACGAACATAGAAGATAGAGCAGATGACAGAAAGGAAAGGAAAAGAAGATGGGGAGAAAGATGAGTGAGTCACTGCACCGAGTGATTCTTGAATTGCCAAATCCACCCAACAGCTAGAGATTTCATCTGCTCATGGCTCACAGGGCCTCCACACCCACGATGAAGGAAACCCACACTGCACATGTTTTATTTTAATAATATTTTCACAAAAATATTTTTGTATGCCATATTGATGGAGATGGTATTGTGCTTCTAAGTGCTGGAGGTAGAAATAGAAATTACACATTGCTTTTTGGGCAGAGGAAATGAAGTCCAGCAAAATTAAATCACTTGTGGTCATATTCTCCTTTGCAGACAGAGGTTTTGGAGAATAAAATATCCAAAGAAATTCCTCATCACAGAAAACAGAAAATTCCAGAGTGAAGCTAGCAAATAGGAAATGAAATGATGTGAGGAAATCAATGAGGAACAATGTTTTTTCTTTTTAATTAAAACTTGAAATATATAGCTGCTGAAAAGGGGAAATTAAACAAACACTGTATGGCAGAGGGTAATAAATGAAAATATTTTACCATGAAAAATTTGGGGGATCATATCACAGTGTTCCTCTTAAATTGCTAAAAACCCTTTTCTTCATTTCGTCTCTTTCCCTCTGAAACCTGATGCTTTCATTAGAAGTCAGCCGTGTGCAGGCCTTATTGATAGCCGCAATGCTTCATCTTGTGTTTTTTAATCAGTCACCGCAGTGCGTGCGCAGCTCACGAACTCTGCTATGGTTGTAAGAAATGTTCTCAATTGCTCGGTGCAGCTGTTCCACAGCTCAGCCCCAGCTGCGTTAGCGATCTTGGGAGAATAGGGTGAATTGCTAAGAGTTAGCTTCGCTTGCTTGTCACTAAGGGTGAAGGGAAAGCTGAGGAAACTTTATGAGCCAAAATTTTAGCCTTTTATAGTTTCCAAAGTCTAAGCATGCGTATTTTCTTATTTGTCTGCATGAAAACCCTTGAGCAAGATAGTACTCTTATGGCTACTGGACAGATGAACAAATGAGGGCTTCAGAGATCCACCCAAAGTTACACTGGTAGCACGTGCAGAGTTGTTACTCAAACATTCTGCCTCTACCCCCTGCTTTCTAGAACTCCCGGGTCCCCGTACCTGCAGATGGGAAAAAAAAAAAGCGTCCCTCAGTCTTGCACTGCCCACCACCAGCTCTGAACAGAGCGGACACTAATGCCTTTTATTTTACTTTAGGAAAGCAGTCTCTTGGTCACATGCCAAGGATCTCAGTATAACAGCTAGAAACATGAGCAAAAACAACAAACAGAAACAAATAGACAAACAAAAAACCTCTCCAAACAAGGTTAAGCATGTTAAGGTTTACTGAACTGACCTCCTGACCCCCCTCCGAACCCACTGCATTCCTCTGCCGGAGGCCCTGCCTTTGTTTCCGGTGTACCCAGGTGGCTCTTCCTCCTCCTGGCTTCATTTCCAAATCTTTCCCTTAAAGCCCAACTGAAATTTCACCTTTTCCCTGAAAACTTTTTTTTTAAAGATTTTATTTACTTATTTTTAGAGAGAGGGGAAGGGAGGGAGAAAGAGGGAGAGAAACATATTATGTGTGGTTACCTCTCACATATCCCTACACTGGGGATCTGGCCCACAACCCAGGCATGTGCCCTGGCTGGGAATCAAACCGGCAACCCTTTGGTTCCCAACCCATGCTCAATCCACTGAGCTACACCAGCCAGGGCCCCTGAAAACTTTTCTGAATCATTCAATACCTGCCTTTCTCCTTTTTTCTCTGAATCCTTGTTATGTAAAAATGTAACCATTTGTACAGTGGGAATAGCATCAGGCTGGGAGTTAGAGTCTTTGCTTCTGATTCTTTTGTATGAACAATCTCAGGTTCTTTAAGCAAACTATGTACCTTCTCCAGGTCTCAGTTCTGCCTGTGTAAAATGGAGGTGTTAGGGTAGATGGTCTCTAAGAGCCATAATTAAAATTAATAATACACAGTTTTACAGATGGCTAGACACTATCTTGACATTTATCAAGATTGCTTTATGTCTACATTTTGTTTCTACAGTGAAATTTTTAAGCCATATTGTATAGTTCTGTCATAACTCTGTTAGGCCTTATCCATTAATACATTAGATTATTCTTCTTTTCTGATCACCTGATTGGTTGAAAAGTCACACTGTTAATCATTACACTCAGCATTCTGAGGGAGTGTCTAAATGACCTTGGACTTGTAAATGTATTGTCTCCTAGACATAGACTGGATGTGTATTAATTAGAATCATCATAATAGCTAACATTTCCTTAAGACATATTAACTACCAGGCTCTGTCCTGAGGGCGTTTTTATGTATTTAGTCACTTCATTTCCACAACAGTCATCTGTCCTAGACATGATTGTTATCTCTGTCTTACTGGAAAGAAAATGGTACTGTGTGGAATTTCAGTATGTTGCTCAACATTGCAAAGCTAATAAATGTCGGAGTGAAGATTCGAACAGGTGATCGGACTCGGACACCTGTGCTTGCCTCCTGCCCTGCTCTCCCCTCCTGTCCTTTCGTATATAAAGGAGTGTCGTGCACACAGTGCAGGGGAGGCTATGGCAGATTCTTCTCCTCATCTGTGGAGTGGGAAAGAGAAGCAGGGTTTGAATAAATGGTTTCTGAACTACTTCCGTCTGTGACATCTTATGAATATTTCACTCCAAATTGGCAATGGCAGCATTTCTGTCACTGGGTAAATGTGCTTTAACCTCATCCCAGTCTTTGCAATAGTCCAGTTGAAAATGTAGTATGCAAAATTATATCAGTGCTATGACTTTTCCTTTTTATAAAATATATCAGAATAAGCATATTTCTATAAATATATTCCATAAATTTATAAATAGACTGCTACAAACATTCTATAAAATATATTTCTATAAGTATGTTTCTATAAAACATATTGCACATGCACAATGAAAAGAAATACAAAATCTAAACAGTGAGTACACGCGGAGGTGGGATTATATTGTGGCATCATTTTCTCTCTTTATAATTTTCTCTGATTTTCAGATTTTCTAAAATGTGAATGTATAGTCAAATGACCTTCATTCTGAACCATGTAAAATAATGCAGCCCCATTAAGCCCAAGTTTAGTTTTAGCGCCCCACACGTGGAAGCTTGCTGCTTTGGCTCTTTCAAAGCCATTTCCAACCCAGCACTGAACTGAATGTGCTCAGCGGAGTAAAACACCCTCCATGCCTAACTCATGCCTCACCCCTCTCAGAACTGGGGCTGCCAGGGCTTTGGAGAGGGACCTGTGAAAAGACGGGGAGAGGGACAATAGCCTGGTGGTATGTGAAATTGAACAGGTGCTTTAAAAGACAAAATAAGATGCGTCCTTCACCAGGATATCCCCGCTCTGTGACAGTTTTGTTTAAAGAAAGATTAAGAATTTTTAGGAGAAAAGCTATTGACATATAAGTCCAATTAGCTGCACAGATTTCCACCCCTGAGTTGTACAACATGAAGGTCATTTTACTCAGTAATTTCCTTTCCCTGAAAAGAGAAAATCCAGGGTCATAGCCTGAGTTCTGGGCTCTCCTCTCAGCAAGGATGTCCTTTGCTAATAAGCCTAAGAGTCTGAAACCACATCTCTCCAGCTGCTTAAAAATGTCCAGTTTTTTAAGGCCAGCACAACTGGGAAAGCCATCCTTCAAAGTGGAAACACTGTATCTACCCGATTTACTCAAATTTGAGATTACAGGCTAGGTCAATGGATCTGGGTTATGCTTCATTCATTCATCGTTTCATTTATCTACTCAACAGACATTATTGATCATCTACTCTGTGTCCTGCCCTGAGCCAGGCATTGGCGCACAGTGGCAAACAATGCTTCCATCCTGATTCATGGGGCCGAGAATCTAACGAGGGTCTACAGTTAAATACGTAGGCAATTGCAGTGTGACAAACAACTGCAGCCCTGGATTTGTGAGCCAGTTTCTCAGATAGATGCCAAAATATTTCAAGGTGTACAAGACTTTGCACCAAAGTATTGGTGCAGAAGTACTACCAATGAGTTTGCCTAAATGAGTGCCAACTATTATTGAGATCAATTTATTTATCTTGCCAAAGGGCTATTCTGTTGAAAAGAGGTCCAATGTGCCACCTACCTACACTCGGTAAATTTGGGCAGCAGATACACATTCTAAATAATAGGAACTTTATTTGCGAAGCATCTTTTATCTTGTTAGTGCATAATGTGCTTTACAAACTCAATAAATGACTGTAATATATTTTTATAAACATTGGTTAAAACACTGACATTTTAATATATTTCATGTCATAAAGTATATTAGTTTTCTAAAAAAGCCCTCCAGCAGTAATTTTGTTAGTGCTTACATTAAAGGCTGTCACTTATACTTCATAAAACATGTCAATCTGCTAACTGACATAGGATGGTGATTTTTTTTCTCTTGATAGGAACACAGTTTCCTGTGATGTTTTAGGCATAGGTCTTCTTGAGGTCTCTACTCTCATTTTCCCTCACCTAATTTTATAAAAGTGGAAACTGAAGAAATGATGAGAACAGAAAACAAGCACACGATCACCTTTCTGGCTGATAATTCTACTGTGATCTTAGTGTAATGATAATGGGCCAAAAATGTGTGTGATGTTAATTTAGTGACTTGTGAGAAAGCATCTGGAGTTTAACGTAGCACTGTCGACTATGCAAAAATGTAATCATAATGCCGGCAAGGCTCAGTGCTCTGGATGAAGCCCAAATTGTTAGGCAGCGCCGTGAGGGCATTTAGAGCCAAGCTGCAGAAAGGGGAATTCACAGGAAATGTCGCGACATGTTCCTCCATGCCTCCTATCATCTGCCATTTGGTTATAATACAAAAACAACTTGAGAAGAGGTTTGCCAAAGCAGAAAAGGAGCACATTCTGGGGAAAGTGGAAGGAACAAGGAAGCACTGGTTTTTGCTTTGCATTCTTTTACTTCATTTTACATGTGCCTCATGCGATAGGTCATAAAGATATGTAAGTAAGCATTTTTTCATAGAATTGATACTCATTTTGCATGATAACATCATGCTTGGAGATATCTCTAGACGTTCGATAGTGGAGAGCACTATGGATAGGAACAATGGTTGGAACTTCAAATTCAAAATTGTGGGATGGGTCCTATCAGTCATGGTTATAATGTATTTTTTTTTTCAAAAAGTTATCGTGGTGCTAGGTTGTTGTAGCTATTACGAACTTCTGTATTAAATCTGAGTTGGGCTTCTGCAACGTTTGTTTTCTGGAAAGTAAGTTGGATGAGGAAAAGACAGACATATGAGTGTTTAAGAGTATTCAGAACACAGAGAAGTTAATAACAAGTGTTTGGTCATTTGCTTGCTTATGCTATGCCTGCAATATTTTGACATAGTCACTTTCACTGTAGACAAACAATTTGATATCTAAACTGTACATGTATTAGAATCCCATGTAGTTAATGGCTGAATATATTAAAAGTCAACATCATTAAAATTATTTATTTGGCCTACATTTCATTATAATTGCATAAAGAATAAGTTTTAAAACTTCCCAAACCACTCTTATTGGGCTGGTTGTGAGAAAGGAGTGGTAGGTAAGGCACCCCTAACTTTAAGGGCAGGAGTTATGTTAACATGTGACTGAGCCCAGGATTCTATTATCTAAATATTCTACATACTCTCAGTGTATTTCTAGACCTAATTCCATCTCCAGGTTTATCTGGTAACCTTAGGCAAGTCACTCTGACACTTTGCATGTCACTTTTCCCGTCTGTAAATTGGGGCCACATAATACTCACCCTGTATATTTTTTGCAAGATTATAAATAGCACTAAAGGAGAAAATGTATTCAAGGCTATTTTGAAAAGTACAAGGAGCTATAACATTTAGTAGTTTGTTGTTACTCTGCAGTGATTTCAGTACACCAGTTACTTGTCCTAAAGGGCCTCTAAGAGTTATGAAAGCTCTGTAGAGGAGCAGTTTCAGTGACTTGCTATAGAGGAAACAGACTCCCCTGGAAGGGACAAGCAGAAGTGTATAAATAAGTATGTGGGCAGAGTTGCCAGCAGCCAGAATAGACTTCACAGCAATTTATTCTCTTCCTGAAAACTCCAGGAGGGTGGGAGAGAAACTGATTTCCATGCATCTTTTTTTTAACCTTACTCGACACACAACGACATTATTTCATCATACGTAATGATATGCCTGCATGCAAGTGATAATTTCCAGGCTATTTTAAGGATCTCTGCCCACATACATAGTTATACATCATTCAATTTGTCAGAATCCTGATTGCAACAGTAATTGATGTCTGGTCAGATGTTCATTCTCATGTTCTCACACAGACCATATGTAATAGAAATATAGGAGGCAAGTGGGTAAAAAGGAACATGAAAAGTTTTACTCTTTTCTTCCTTCCACTCCCTATCCACCCCAGCTCTCCTCCTATTAACAAAAGAGTATGGGTAGCAAGAGGCATATAAAGTAGAAGGGACTTTTTCAAATTGTTTTTCATTGTCTCGGAAGTTCTTACAGAAGGAAATCACAAGTCTCTGAAGAAGAATCAGTATCTTCCCCTACCTGGTGGCATGCCTCCTCAAACCCCAACTACACAGAGAGGAAATACTTTCTCTCTAGGAAGACGTGATGGATTATGTCAAGTTGACAAATAACTAGGGAAGGAGCTCAGGGCATAACTACCAGTGTTCGATACAGTTGCGGTAAAGTGGAAAATTGAGGCCATTGATGGAATGATTTACAGAAAACAAAATGGAACTACCAAAATATTCCTGAGGAGTATAGCAGAGGGGCTATAAATTCACCAAGACATTTTCCTGTTCCCTCTTAGGCACATGGCTAGACCACATCATTCTCTATCCTTTCAGTGGTACGCGCCACTCCTGGGCCAAAGCAGTTATGAAGTGTGTTTCCCCTTCCTCTCTTTTCTACCCACCGCTGAATGGAAAAGATGCCAAGGACTTAGGGAAGGTCGGAGACAACACCAGAGAGGACACCTAAAAGGAATTTATGTTAGTGAGAGCACAGCCTACCCTGACTGACAGAAAAGGAGAAACATTTTCTTTCTACAATTCTCTGAATTTATAGGATAGCTCTGAATTTATAGGATAGGCCAGTAAAACCACTGACTTGAAGCTGTGACCTAAGGCACATCTAAGCCCACAGCAGCGATCACTAAAGCATGGTCTCCAAACATCAGCATTACCTGGGGAAGTGTAAGAAATGCAAATTCTTGGATCTGATCTCAGACGTACTGAATCAGAAACTCTGAAGGCGGAATCCAGAATTTAAATAAGCTCTCCTGGTGGTTCCGATGCGTGCTGATATTTGAAGACTATTGTTCTGGAGATTGCGGCATCAGAATAGATCTTGAAACTTGTTCACATAAGTACGTGGCTCAGTGCTCCCAATTCTGACATTTTGATATATTCTTCTGGTACATTAACAAATATTGGAAAAACACATTGGAACAAAGATATTACCGACACTTTGCCTCAAAGCGGAATCAAGTTGAGAAAACGAAGCCTGGCATCAGGTTTGAGTGCATCAGATGTGCTTAGTGGCTTGTGTGATCCCAATCCTGTGTGTGGCCTGGTTTTGACCAGGAGGATGAGTTAGTTAGAGGATTTGTGCAGGGTTGGAAAATATAGGATAGTTCAGACATGTAACAGAGAGCAGCCTTTTCTAGAACATAGTTAAAGTAGCTGAGCTTCCTCCCGGAACCTTAAGGCATAGAAAAGTTTTGCAGAATTTCCCAACAGCACCCCGAATGTTCAGGGGAAGTGGATTCAGCACTGGGGTAGGGGGTCCTATTAGCATGGGAGCCTAGAAACCGATAACGGTCAGCTTCTCGTTTGACCAAGAGCTGCCCCTTCCATTCTTAAATCGAAAGAACTGTAAGAAATAAACGCTGTGCAGCCCCTGCTTTTCCATGGGGCCCAACAGAAGACCCTCGTGAAAACGCTTAATCCCAAGGGCAGATTCTTACTTACTTGGATGAAAATAAGAAAGGAAAGCCTATGCTGTTTGAATTCTCTTGTCTGACCCTTCCGTCCGTCGCCACTATCTTGCACCTAGAGTGTGAGGTTCATAAATAACCCCACCTCCAGGATGGCCCCTATTTATGTCCTACCAAGGGAGGAAAGTCAAGATCTCATGGATCGGCTGGGAAAACCTGAAGGCCTAACTTCTCGGTCACAAAGATCTCAAATGTGTTTTCCTGCTTGCCTTTGGTTTCATGCTCAGTTCAAAGAGATGTTCCCTTCTGGGTAAAATTAGCTCTCACTTTCTGTCCTCAGCAGGGACCAAGACCAGGTGGGCAGCCATTTAGAGAGATGCTGGCACAAGAGCCCACACAGCCTGAGAGGAACAAATAGGGGGATGGGGGAAAATTGACTTCCGTCACTCAGAAGGCTGGGGCTAAGGCAAGGCAAGTGAAGCCCACAATTCACGTGCACAAATTAAAGTGTTATCAAAAAGCTCAATAATCAAGATGAATGATATTTTAATGCACTATTTTTAAAAACCGAAATTAAAGCCAACACATCCACAATGAACAAAGTATCAACATTTAAATAAAGACAGGATTGGTATTAGTGAAATTTCCTTTTGCTTCAGGCTCCAATGGTTCTCCAAAAGCACTGGCCATAACCATCAGCCAGAAAGTGGAAATATGTTCACTTCTGTACAGAGCAGATGGGTGGGTGATTAGTAGAAGCCAGTCTTCTGAGGTCAGAATTCCCTGTGGTTAAAAAATAAAGGCATGAGGGAGATTAAAAAAGAGAGAGACAGAGGAAGAGGGGAAAAAGAGGAAGAAGAAAGGTCTTGAATCTTTATAAAGTGTGAGGCATTGTAGTAAGCATATTGCAAGGGTTAATCATTTATTTCTCCAAATAGTATGCAGGAAGTGTGACTATTATCACCACTCCACAGACAAGGAAATGTTAAATTAGTTGTTCAAGATCACAGTCAATGGCCGAGCTGGGATATAAACCGAGGCTTGAGAGCCCCTCGTCTTCACCAGTAGGAAGACGCGGAAGAAACCAGGGACTGGAGGAGGACAGGAAGGAGCAGAAGCAGGCGGTGTCCCCGCTCCTCTGCGTGCCTGCACCAGAGGAAACCGGAGAAATGGAGGCTGCTCAATGAAGACCAGCTCAGCCTCTGTGAGCAGGAGACAAAAGCACATCTGAGACCCTTGCTGTTGTGCTGACACAAAATATCTACTTAATGTTGGTTGTTTTCACATCCTGACATCTTCCAATTGACAAAGAAATGTTTAGCATGCCATGAAATGAACAGGAGCGGAGCGGAGCAGAAGGCGGCGGACGACGGGAACTGCAGCTTGTCGGTTTATTTGGCCCCCTCCCTCCAAAACGGGTCTCACTCTGCCTCCTGGTCTCTAAGTCTTTCTCCATAGAGCTCAAGAAATAACAAAGAGAGATGGGTATATATTATTTATTTACTTACTTATTTATAGCGTATCTGTGTGTATCGTGTAAGTATTTAAAACCTGACTCGATCCGGTGCAACAAGAATGATGTCTCAATTCCAGGAGGGCGCACGTTGCACAGGTTTTAAGCATGATAGATGGGCCGGCCTCCCTTGCTTAGTAAACTGTAGTGAGAGAAACTGAATAACCCTGAAATTAGAATGGGGGTGGGAGGGGGAGGGTCACGCTGCTGTAATATTACTGGAACAACATGCGGAGGAAAGTAATTTACTCTGAAGTGACAGTCTGAAGGCAAAAAATAAACTAACAGGAGGGAGTTTAGGCTCATTAGCAGCCTGGTCTCAATATTTCATTATTAATGATAATAAAAAGAAAGGAGGGAGAAAAGGCATAAGAGCAGCTATACCTCCCTCCCTTTATCACCAATCCCCACCCCCTGACACACACACACACACACACACACACACACACACACACACACACACACACAGGGCCAGCGCAGCGGCTCACAATACCACAGGCTCCCCGACTCAACAAAAGGCCCCTCCAGGAGAAAGGAAATGCCAGGCAGGATGAAGAATGGGTTAGCTCTGGTGCTGGTTTACTCTCCTCTGAATGTTTGAATCAGTGGAGCCCCTCTGTGGGATTCTGCCTGATTTATTAGAACCTCTGCCACAGGCAACTGAGGCCAGCCTGGACCAGCAGCAGTGAGAGGGGAGACCATGCCGGGACGCCCCTGGGATTGCCGGGAGACACTCCCCCGCACTGGAGGGCAGCCACTCCTCCCTGAGACCGCACACTGTCTCCACCAAGAGAGGGAAGGAACAAAAATATGGGGAAGCGAAGCTCTGGTCCGGATGCAAAAAGAAACAGGATATATCAAAACTGTAACTAAAGCCTGAAAATAAGATTCTGCAGTAAGCATCCATGCTGGATTTGATTTACTTTACCATGGCAAAGGAGCTAAGGTTCTACCTGTTGTCCAAATAAGAAAATGAGAATTGTCTTCTAGGTCACCAGGCTGCTTCTTCTGACAAATAATTTGTTGTGAATAAAAGATACGTTTTCTTTTTGACATTAACTTTCAGAACTCAGTGAGGCAGGCCTGGTCCATTCTTCTTGCATCATTTCTGAACATCTTAATATTGGTTATATTAATGGTAATACTGTTGGGCAAAATCATAGCTGCCTACCTCTGCTTCTATCACCCAATGGCACTAAGCAATTGAAAACAATCAAGATCATCATTTCTATTGTTCACGTCCTTTTCAGTTATTAACACAATAGAATTTTCCATTTGACCAACAGATACCTGAGGGTCTACCAGTTCGCTGGGTGCAGCACTGGGCTAGAATGAATGAACTAACACATGATCCCTTTACTCTGGTCGCATGCAGACAATTGAAGGGGACTGTTATGAAGCGGTAAACACAGAAATAACCATATGATAATGAGTTGCGTTAGGTGGTAGAAAGAGAATGAGCCAGGGGCTCTGCAAGAGACTGAGGGGTGGAAATACTACTTTCTGTGGGGTAGTCCGATCGGCTTCTCAGAGGAAGTGGCATTTAAGCAGATTCCTGAAAGAATTAGCAAGCAGCCTGAAAATTCGAGGAAAAAGAGAATTTCAAGCAGAGGGGCTATCCATGTACAGAAGGCCCGGATTCAGAAAAGAACTTCCCATTTCTTGTTCAGAAAGGAGGAAGGCCAGCGTCTCTGTAGCATGGCGCTAAAGGGAGAGTGGCACCTTCTGTCACTAGAAGAAGGCAAAGGGTGTCGTGAGAGCCTCTAAGATCAGTGAAAGAGGTGGAATTTTATTCTGTGGTTCAGGGGAAGCTTTTGGATTGTTTAAAGCTAAGGAGAGACATGAACAGATTCACTTACCTTTTAAAACAGTCTTTCTGGTTGCCATGTGCAGAATTAATTGAGGGTAGAACAGGCTCAGAAGCTGGAACACTTGCCAGGGCGCTTCTCAGTGGGACAGGAGGAAGGTGGAATTAGGACAGAAGGATGCAAGGAGGTCCAAGGTATTGTTTTAAGGAAGAAGATACAGGATGTGGTAAGAGATTATGTGTTGGGTCCAGGGAGAGAGGGAGGTGTTGAGAAAGTCCATGGATGTCTGTCTAAACCCTCTGAAGCTAATCTTTAGCATAACAAAGAACATAGCAGGCAGTGAGTCTAGGCACAGACACACATTCTTCCTAAGTAAGGTGCATACAGGGTCAAATCTGGGTACTGTCTTGTCCTCCAGTGGACACCTAGGCCCAGGCCCCAGAGACCATCCTACGTGACTCCAACTAGTAGGTAAAGAGGACTAGATTTTTGCTTCTAGTTGTGGTTTCTTTCCTCCAACATTCCTGAGCCCTCTTTGCTTTCTTCCTTTAGGTCCAGAACCTAATGATCTCTGAGGTGGGTTAGAGGAACCTACCGAGCATTGGTTCTCAAACTGTGGTCCTGGGACAAGCAGTGTCAGCATCACCTGAGAACGTGCTAGAAACAGAAACACTCAGGTTCCTACTCAGTCATCTGTGCTGGAGCGAGCCCTCCATGTGACTCTGATCCACACTGAAGTTTGAGAACCGCTGCCCCACCGCCACTCCACAGCAGCACCAACCCACACAGCAGCCACTTGCCACGTGTGCCTCCTGAGTGCATGAAGGTGCACAGACTGAGATGTGTCGGACAAAAGACACATCAGATTTCAGCCTTAGTACCAAGAAAATAATATAACATGAGGGGTTAAATTTAGTATTAAAACTGAAATTAATTTCACTGCTCTTTTTAACCTTTTTAGTGACTATAAGAAAAGTTAATGTTACATGTGTAATACCTACTTTATTTTTATTGGACAGCACAGCTCTAAAATGCAGATTCTGATTCAGTAGCTCTGGGGCGAGGCAGAAGTGTTCTACATTTCTGGCGAGCTCCTGGGGAGGCGGGATGTTGGTCCATGGACCGCACGGTGTCACAACACCAATACGTGGTGGGAAAGTTTCGCAAGTGAGAGATCAATACACCTGGTTTTAAGTCTCATCTCTGCTTCTTATTGGTTATATGACTTTGGACAAGTCATTCTTTACATGAAAAAATGCCGATAATAGAAATAACCACACAGGGTTAGTGTTATATTGAATAACAAGTATAAAGGACACATGGACAAAGACAATGGAGAGGATTGCATGTAAGAGGTGGCAGGAGTGCATAAGGCGGGGGGCGTAATGGTGGAAAAATGGGAACAACTGTAATTGAACAACAATAATTTTTTAATCCAAAAAATAAAGTGATGTTGATGTGATTATTTTGTATTATCAAAGCCAAGTAAATCTAAATAATTAGTCCACACCATACACATGCGCACACAGTCAAGCACTAAACAGACTAGCGTTAGTGAGGCACACAGCCAGTTTTCTCAGTTTCTAAGATAATTCAGGGCTACGAGTAAACATCACAATTACTTGGCTATTCCAAATTGTTTCTAAATTATCTCTTCCTGCATTGTCTGAATCATTGTGCCCAAGCAGTTGTCTGAGAAGGATAACAGTATTTGGCCATAATCCTTCTTAGATGCATTTGGGCCTAGGGAGAGTGGACTTCGTTACTTTCCAAAAGGATGAAGCCCCAGAGTGAGGGCACTATCCTAAATATCCAGCTAAATACTCAGCGCCAGGTCTCAGAGAATCAGAGCATCCGTAAGGCTAGGTGGGCTTCATCAGATCAGACAGCATAAACAATTAGCAAGTAACAAGGCTTCTAAAAGGAGCCACTTTGCACCAGAGGGAAAAGAGAACAGACCTGCCTGGCAACTCTGTCATCATTAGAAAGGTGGGGAAGGCAGAGAAAGATACATAAAGCAATAGTAGCTTAAAGCGTAATTGTTTTGCTGTGAGTGGCAACATTCACATGGTTGAGATTAGCCCAGCTCTCCCTCTAGGCCTATGGTGCCAGGGATACAACACATAGGAGAAGACAGGGAGATGCTCAGAAACAGCCTGGGTGGTGCCAAGCGCTGTGCTAGGTCCTCAGAGTAGAAGATGCCACCATTAGCTTTAACAGGAAGAGATTCTGCTTTATTATCTGCTAGCAACAAATCCTTTCTCACCTCGCCATACACACCCACATATGCGCTTCACTTGTTTCATCCCTGCCCAGCAAGGAGAGTTGTGGAATACAGTTTCTTCTTTTGTGAAAGTTGCTGATACATTAATTTGGGATTTGGGGACAAGGAGGGCAGGTCATCCTGAAGCTTTCTAAAAGCAGCTTTCTCTAGAAGGGGAAAGCTAAGCAGCTTAGAGCAAGATTCTTGCCCTGAATGTCCACTGCTAGCCTTCTTGGTGGCACATCTCATGTGCAGCGGAGAAAACTTTGTAATCTAGAACAGCAGCACTGAACAGCAGCACTGAACAGCAGCACTGAACAGCAGTGGATTCCGAAGTCCCAGCTTTATTTACAAGTCCACATTATAAGCGATGTCTCCTCCCTGGGCCCTAGTTGTTACATCTTTTAGATTAGTTGCTACATCTCATCATGGTCTATGAGGTCCCCCTCAAACCATAATATTCTGCTATTCCAAAGGGTGATTTCACTTACGGAGGATGAACACCCTGTGGGGATGGAGGGGACCTCTTTGCTGACCAGGTGCATGCAGTGCCCTGTGGAGAGTGGCCACTGTTGCAGGAGGGCTGGGAGAATACAAACACCATGAACGTGACCTAAAGAATTAGTGTCTGAGCTGCCCAGGGAATAGGAGCCTATCTGGGGCAGCAGCTGCCTTTGTTCCCCACTCCTTTGAAGTGAGACTTTCAGCACATGAAGGGTTAAGGCACAGGTGGGTTTCAGTAGAACAAAGCGGTGTCTAAGCAAATGTGACATTTGTCATCAGGGCCCTCCCTGTGCCCTTACTTGTCCCTCATATCCCAATACAAAGGCTACAGGTTTTGTAATCTCTTTGCTCTCTTACAAGCAACTGTGCTCTCCAGGAAAAAAAAAATCACCTTAGTTTCAAGAAAAATCACCTTTCTTAATCTCAAGAAAAAGAAGGAAATTTATATTTAAGAATCTAATGTATTCCAGGAACTTAAATAACGAAGCTTACTTAACTTTTTTTACCGGGGCAAAGACCAGGATAAGGCCAGCAAGGCACCTGCTTGCTTGGGCTGCATAAGCAAGCAAGCAGTGACCCCCAGGTGAGAAGCTCAGGGCTGACACAGGCTCCCCCTGGAGCACATCCTTCAGTTTGACACCTAGGCACATCCCTTGCCTCGAGCCTGTCTGGCCCTCTTCGCTCTATTTGTACATGTATCCCCATGTCATGGGCATGGAATTCGGCAGAGAGAAGCCCAAAGTCACAGCCCCAGGACCGACATGAAGACCCATTTGTTTGCTCTGCTCCAGCAACACGGTGGTTAACGGCAAAGGCACTGGAGAGTTTACATGAGCCTGGTGGTGTAGAATTCTGAGGCTTTAATTTCCCAGCAGGTAGCCTTGGTCACCTGACTTATGAAATAGTCTTCCACTTTTCTCATCTACAAAAGAGGGATAATAGTGGCACCTACCTCATGTTATAATGAAGATTAGAGATGTAATGCATTAGGAGTGTTTAAAACAGTGCTTAGAACAAACACATGTCAATGCACGTTAGCTACTTGATGACGCTGGTGGTGGTGATAATGAAGATCTCGGAGGTCACGACAATGGCATCTTGATGAAAGTTGGTTGTTATTAGTATTGTTATTATTATCACATTATTCACTTAGAATGCTCGGTGTGTTATCCTTCCCATGAGGTTTTTGTATATTAGTAGGAACAAATATTGAATCTAGGCAAATTATTTTTTGCAGAAGTTACAGGAATGGCCTCAAATCACACAATAAATGTCATTTCCGGCTCCAATGACTGAACCTGTGGCTTTGCACATTAAAGAAATGGCTGTCCTTTCAGAATCCAGAACTTAATCCAAGAGGGAGACTTTGTCAGACATTCCAAATTGGGGCCATGTGTACTCCAGCACCAGGCCAGCATTTCCTAAAGTTTCGCCCCACGGAACCCAAGCTGTGTCTCCTCTTCGGCTCACTAACTGCGTGTCCAGGACATAGTCCAGTCTCCTGGGAGGCCCTGGCCCCAGGAATGTAGGGTTGAATGGTCCCTGCCACCCTAACTGGCCTCCTTTCACAGTCAGTTACTTCCCCATTAATTGTGTTGTTAATAATCCACAAAGCACCTTTCTCTGGCAGTGCCAGTGCCTTGGGGAAGAAAAGCAGTGGCTGGCATTATTTAATTGACCTCCTCATTAGCCGTGCTTGCGAGCGTGGTCATGGAGCCAGGATCACACACAGACTAACTAACTGCTGGTCCCTGAGCACAGCTCTCATCCATCAGAACCAGCTCCTCAAAGAGTGTTTTGCAAAGCTGCACAGGGTGTGAAAAAGCTGCAAAGCCCAACTGAAGTCCTGGTGGTGACATGTGGACTTGGCCTTCAGGCTGCAGAGGAGTGGCCGGCTCACTTGTTCCTCTGCTTAACTGTCTTTAGAAAGGACAGCTATAAAGCAGGTGACAAATGAAAAATGAAGGCTGAGTCACTGCCCTTGGGGCACAGAGCCTAGCACCCAGTGAGACTGCCCAGGAGAAACCATGTGTTATGGCTTTACCTCCTTAGGCTTGTGTCCCTGGACCCTGCCACAGCTGAGCTGCTTGTCTCTGTGCTGACAACTCTAATTTCATCAGTCCAAAGAGGAGCTGAAAGGAACACTTGATGTATGTCGCTCTGGATGTCACACTGGATGATGCCCAAACACCTACTGAACCCATGAGCTGAAGAGACCCTCGAAAGGATCTGACATGAAAATACCAGCCCAGGGGTCGGGTATTGAAGTGTTGGGGCCACTGGCACCATTAATGGTGGGTCTCATAGCCCGAATCCCTACACTCTTTTGCTCCTACTCTCTCTTCCTCTGCTGTTCCCCACTTTTTTGGTCTAATCTTTTTCCTGTGATAAACTGCACCCCCTACCCCCCACACACATATTCACTCAATCCTAAACCCGTGAATATGTGATACCTCCTATGCGGCATGCGTGAAATAGGACAGAAGCACAAATAATGCATCTGCTTGTGACTTAGAAAAACAAGAGCCTCCTCCCTGCCTTTCTGAAAAGAGCCTTCAATACTGACAACTCCCTTTGTATGAAGAACAAAGACAGCCCATGTGGTAGGCCTGTGGAAGCAACAGAATAGAGAAAAGACTTGAAGAACGTGAAGAAACCAGACTGCTGTAACCAAAGGAAGGCAAGCTCAAAACCAAAACAGAAGGATGACATGGAACCAGGATGGTCGACGGGCAGGGACCTGCAGAGAGGGCTGTGGACGAAGGAAAACCTGCAGGTACCACCTCCCAGTTTGTGTGTGTCTCAGCTGTGATTTTTATCAATGACAAATAGTGTCTTTCCTAACAAAAATCAGATGCTGTGATCACAGGCCACATGGTGGGCTGAGAGTTTACAATGACCTGATGCCTTAAAATAAAGAGGAGGAGGAGGAGAACAAAACTGGTGAGGACGGTGGCTAGATTTTGAGCTTCAGGACCGAGATCACAGAGGAGGTCCTTTCTACAACTATAAATACAGAGAGGCAGCAGTTGGCCAGCTGTGGGCCATCTTTTTATACTTGTACTTTGCCCGTTATAATGATCTTTCCCTGGCTGCTAACTACAACTTGTACCACCAATCCCATCCTTAGGCACCCTATGTCTTCCCAGGTACCTTTTTCCCAAGTGATAACTGTCACCTTTGGGTCTATACTTGGATGTGCAGAATGAGCAACCATTCAGCTGAGTGAGAGGAGAATGCATTGCAGAGAAAACTCTTAAGCGTGAAGGGCCTACCATGCCCACAACCCTTCTGAGGAAAACTGACCCTGCAAATGAGTGACTGGTATCTCATCTGGCCATCAGCCGTCCTGGCTCAAGGGCTCTGCTCACCAGGAATAATAAGGGCCAATTGAACAGTAAGAGCCTGTCCCAGGGAGTTTGTATGTAAGCCAAATGAAGGTAAAGAAGAATAAAAAGAGGAAAAAAAGAAATAAAGAAGAGGGCTTCTGAGTAACTCTAGCAGTGAAGCCTTACTGCAGGATTACAACTTTTCCCGTGAATCAGCAAGCTTCCGGGGGATGGTGGGAGCTGCTCAGAGCCTTTGCAGTGCTGCTTCCTCTGCCTGGAATACCTTTCCCTCATTTGCCTAGGCACTGCCGTCATTCCCAAAGCATATATAATCTGAGAAATTAGGAGAGGTGCAGGCAGGAACACCTATAGAGCACTCACTGAATAAACGGTGCCTGGAAAAGTTCAGAAGGATAAAGAGAAGGTAATGCCTAACCTGGAGATAGCAGACCTTAAGAATCATTCCCACTATCTATGCTACTCATTCTCTGTACCTTTTCCCCCCTAAATAGACAGGGGGAGGGCAAGAATAGTATGGGAAATGTAGAAGCTAAAGAACTTATGACACATGGACATGAACTAAAGGGGGGAATGTGGGTGGGAGGGGGTGTGCAGGGTGGAGGGGAATGATGGGGGAGAAATGGGACAACTGTAATAGCATAATCAATAAAATATATTTTTAAAAAAAGATTCATTCCCAGTTCTCACCCACAGGTCGTCTAGATACTTCATCCCAACTACACCAGAGTACACTTCGTGTTGACACATCCTCTCCCAAGGTCACGGTACCCTGACTGGTTGGCTGTCTTAGCTACAGAAACAGCTGAGCTTTAATCTAAACAAGCTCCAATCTTGCTTTTAATCTTTTAACAAGATTACTTCTAACCTATCTGAGGCCAAGGTGATCAAACCAGTTTCAGATAAGAAATAATAATAAAGTAGGAAGAAAACTAACTTAGATAAAACAGTTGGTTTACATTTCTTTTTTTTTCTTTTTTTTCTTTTTGCTAGACTTTTTGGGGAGACACAGTGCTGAGATGGAAATACTTAGGATTTATTATAAGACAAGACAAACCTGGCACTGAATGCAGCTTCAGCAACTTAACAATATGAAGTCTCGGATAAGTAGTTTAACCTATCTGAGCCAAATTTCCTCAAGTAAAATGCATATATTAATAGCTGCCTCATAGATGTGTAAGGAATAAATGTGGTAATACATATAGAAAACCTACTATATTTGGTTGTAAATAAATGTTTGTTTTATGTGCTACTCTATTGAGATCAAAATATGTTTTTTCCACCCTCTATTCCCCCTATTCCATTTCCTATTCCCGCAGGTAATTGTTTTGGGGTCCCTTCATTCAATAAATATTTACTGATAGCCTACTGTATAACATGTGCCATTGTAGGTGTTGAAAATATTGTATATAAAATATACGAAGAGTTATTTCCCTTGAGTGAGAGACACTATAATGTGGGAAATGTAACCAGCAAAAGAAAAGCAAGAACACAAACGAAAATTGCAATGGGCAATGACTTTTGCTTTCAAAAGCCTCAGCCACCAGTAGGAAAAAGGATTTAGGTCTAGACACAGCGCTCTGGCAGAAGCAGTGGGGTAAGCTTGGCTTCCAGACTAGAGAAGGATGGCGTGGGCAAGAAATCAGGGAAGCAGAGATGGACAGTGTGGCGGCGCAGACCTCCTTGCTGCTGGGAGGCAGCAGGACTCCAGAGAGATGACGGACTGCACCTGGGATGGTTTGCAAACTGGTTACCTGATTGTATGTTTTGTTTGGCCTGGAGTATGGCCCATGCTTTGTTTTGTTGTTGTTGTTGTTGTTTTTTAAAGCATCAGGGCCTGAAACACTTAAGAGGTTATTGGGTCTACCTCTTCATTTATAGACAAGGAACTGGAGGCTGAAAAAGGTGAAGTGACTTAGCCAACTCACATAGTAAGAGAGTGGGTAATTGTGTGCATAATCTAGATGTAGATAGTACTGATCATGGACAGCCGGACTCTGAAAGATGGTCTAATTCAGGGTGCCTAAAAACTACCTGGGGAAAACCAAAGCATATTTATTAAAATGCAGATTATCAGGCCCCACTCTAAGTTCTTCTCTTTCAATAGGTCCATAACGGAGCCAGGGGAAACTGCATTTAATAGGCACCCTGTGATGCAGGTGGTCTGAGGACTAATTGCCACCTGAGGCCTCTCCATCACTAATTTGTATGAAAACGCACAACCTCTGAGATGTAATAAGGTGATCTCAGTTCCATAAAATTCCTGGCTAATGCAGCTCCCATATATAGGTGTAAGCTGAACCTCTTCAGCTGAGTTATGGCGTGTATTTGCATAAATTACCATGCAAAACTTGTTAATATTTCCTAGATATCCTTTTTCATTGCTCCATTACACAAGGCTTTGTGCTTTTGTTTGGGGGCTGAATGTCAGCCAATCTGAATCCACAATTCTAATGGCATAGAACTTGAGGTGGAAATTTATTCCCCTCATGGAGCCCTGTGTCACCTATCTGTCCTAAGAAATGCTATCTGAAATCAGTTGAATTTTATCATGCAAATTACGGGAAGTATTATCATTAGAAGCAGCAGGAGGTTCCTGATTTGCTATCATTTACGAGTTAAATGAGGAGGGCCTGCTAGGTGGAAGGGAAGAGTTTGGGGAGGAAAAAAAAGGAAGGGGCACTGAAGGGAGGGATGCCACCCAGGGTTGAAACCCTTAAGGCTTTGTGCCTTCAATAAAATGAGACTTCAAAAAAAAAAAAAAAATGCTTGGATTTGCTTGATATAAATGACTCAAAAGAGTTTGCTTTTTAGAAAGAAGCATGTGAGAGAAGAGACAGGACATGAGGTAGCTACTTTGTGGTTATTCCAAAAGAAAGTTATGCCTGGATGATTGGTCAAAGTGCAGCTGCAATGGTCAAGAATTTTGGCTTCGGTAGAGTTAGATTGAGTCAGGACCTTGAGATAATCAGGCCTGTCTGCCTATTTTACAGGTAATGATACTGGGACCTACAGAGGAGAAATCATATGTTCAAAGTCAAATAAGTAACTTGACAGTAAAAATCACACCTCATGATGCCCAACCCTGCTGTGCTTCATGCCCTCTTGCCGTCAGTCTCTCTCTGACTCTCCAGCCCATCATCAGAGCTTGTTTGTTCACGCTGGCTCCTAGGGAACCTAATCCCAATGAAATTCTCTAGTCCATTCCTATTTCTTTTCTTAAATCAAAACTTACCTTCATTCTCTTCCATCTGCACTAGAATACTGGACCAAAGCTGGAATATCCTTCTCCTTAATTCGTGTCATCCACCCACCTTGTCCACAGATTGTCCCTCCTCTGGGCTCTCCTTCTCTGCCCACATGCTCTTTCCTTCCACGTGCCTACCTCCATCTTCTGTTGTCCTCCTGCAGCCCGCTCTGCAGTGCAGTCTGGGTTGGGAAGTGCTGCATGGAGAACTCCTGCTTGGATATGTTCTCTCCCCACTGGTAACTGCAAATGAAAGGAAGTATAAAGGAAACCATGATATGAGTACTTTAACCTTTGATATTGAAATTTCAGCCACAAGTATAGCAGGCACCTTAGAACATGTCAAGAAAGACCTGCTTCTTAAAGACTTCTCTCAGGCCACATTGGCAATGAATGCAGAATTTATTTTCATTCCCCTAATTTGTGTCTCCCTAAAGGTGACTGAATAACAGTGACGGTGGGGAGGGTGTGTGGAGAGGAATTATGGTGGAAGAAGGCACAGAGACTGTAGACAGAAGTATGGATTAAAAAAATCAGTTGCAAGATCCTCAAGCAAACACAGAAAGGCTGAAGTTTAATTGTGGAGTAGAAGCAGTAAAAATAACTGGTAGGGAGCTGAGTGGTCAGAATGACCAGAGTGACCCAGGAGTTAGAACATCTTGATTCTCATCCCTGTTCAGCCACAGTTATCCTTTTGAACCTGAATAATCCGTGCAGCTCTCTGGCCTCTGTGTTCCATTCTAAAAACTAAAGTGTAGAAGTGAATGATCTCTATCATTGTATAATTCTAAATGACCTTATACCTATAGGAGTCACTGGCAACAGGCCTGTGCTAACACTAGGATTTCTGGAAGAGACACAGCCCCTGTGGTGGCTAAAGATTTCAGGAAACTGGCCAAGATAGGGAGAGGATCATTAATAACTAACACTAAGCAAGGCGAGACTGCATCGTCAGATGACAGGGACAAGAAAAGAACAGGTGGAAAAAGGGTTTGCTGGTTGCATATCTCAGCCTCTTTCAGAAGTGATTCATATCATTGCTCAAGAAAGTGAGAAAGTCACCTTTGCCTGTCCTGCAGGGTGATCGAGCACATGGGGATAGGATTCACCGAAACCTAAATTACGGTGATCAGGGTCCATCTGAACTAGATCAACTACCTCAGTCCCCAAGGTCTGTCATTGCCTATCATTAGCTATAATAACAATGATAAGAATTTTCCTTTAGACGGGACCACTTCTTTTCCTCCAAAAGAATTTTGAGCCTGGTGGCACACGGAAAAGGAATACTTATTTGGAGAGTGCTGCAAGGTCATAAGGCCACAGGGACTAGGGGAAGGGGCTGGAATTGGAGAGGTGAAATACTGATAACGGGACTGTTAATACCTCTTCTTCCAAATCTAGAGGCCACTTTTACTTCTGACTTGCTGAGTCGGTTAAAAAATACTAGCAGAATCCACAAGGGATCTGGGAGGTTTCTTCCCCCAATCTAGCTATATTTGGGACTATATCAGAAGGGAAGAATGAGAAAATCTTTCTCTCTTTTAAATCTATAAAAAAGAAAATCAACTTATGACCTGTAGTCTTCTTTGAAGCCTTAATATTCATCATGAGCTAAGCTTTATGACTGAAGGTCAAAAGTTCCTGAGAATGAAACATTCTTCTAAATCTAACTTGTTGAATGGTAAGAAACAATGGACTAATCCCATTTGTGAATTCAGTGGGCTGATTCTTCCCTGTCAGTGGCCAAACCCTTGTGTGTTCTGATGGTTCCAAAAGCTGCAATCATTTGGTTACTTCCTACTTGCTTGTTCCTCATATTTCCTGTTGAACGTTTGGTCCGGGATCTTTAATCCCTGGATGTGGTGGAGAGTATGTTGTATGTCTACAAGGAATCCAGCTGGATTTTGAGGTTATAACATATTTAATTACTGGGAAAACACCACTTGAAATAAAGGAGGTGAGACAGATAGAGTCCTTTGCCTCCTGCCAACATCTTCTTGGCCAGAGGGGCAAAGGTGAGGAGCCCAGAAGCTAGCATGAGAGTGGATCTTGGTGCTTTGTTTCTGTGATGCTCTTCAAGCACGGGAGGAATCAGTGCCTAGTAGCCATCCCCTGGCTGCCATGTTTGACAGTACCTCAGACACACATTCTGAACATGGGTGGTCCCTGGAGAAGCTTCAGCACTTAATCCTGTCACTGCGAAGCATCCATGCACAGCCAGGCTACAGGCAGACCCAGTGCTCTCAGGGAATGGCTGTCAGTCATCGGCAATCCTACAGCCAGCAAGATCACGCCATGAACCAGCACATGGATGGGCTGGCGCAGAAGTTGGAGAGGACTCCGACTGTAAAGGGTTCAGCCAGCACAGCCCACGAGAGATTCTGATGTGCTTTGAGGAGATTCAGATGGAAATGATTTCCATGATGTTGCCCTTTCAGGCATTTTGCTACCATCATGTTTGGAAAAGTCACCTCCACTGTCTCCCAAACGTAACCTGGTAGGGTTGATCCATCACTTCGAGAAAAATATCTAGTGGCTCCTTAAGGGGCCAATCAATCATCCACCAATTTATCTCCCATCTAAACTTTAATGAGTAACTGCTACATGCATAGCACAGACTATACAAAGTTGAGTTTGAAATAATGGTCTCATAAAAGATCAAATTTAATGTCCTTGGCTGCCAAAACAAAAACCTATTTTTAATATCCTTGTTTAAGGTCTGGGTAAAGCCATCACTCTGAATCCTATTTTTCTGTCCCACCCCTGCCCTGCAAGCTCCTTTCTCCTCAAACAACGGGAGACCTAGATTAGACAACTGTTTCTTAAAATATACTATTTTGCTGAATACTCTCACACAAGCTACCTTAAATATCCCAATGCATCCATAGATATATGTTATAATATTAATAGCACCATTTAAAGATAATGCATCTGAAAGTGAATGAGCTTAAATGACAATAGCAAACCCCCAGCTAAAGCCCTGAGCCTTCTGCTTCAGAGTCCAGCCCTGGAATCCCCCTCCCACACTGTGGTGTGACTATAGATCTTGCCAGCTGCCTATTTGTCTCCTCCTGGATGAGTGACTCATGTGCTTGGTTAGCCAAGAGTCCCTAAGAAGCAGCCTGGGCTAATGGCTGTGTTCCCTATCACAGGACTGCATGCACCATAGGAGGGGAATTAAAGTCTCTTTAGAAAGTTTCTAATATCTTCTAACAGAGAACATGAATCAAGGATTGTTGGCAGTTTCTTTGCAGGAATTGTCTTCTGGCAGGCTCAGTGTCTTGAACTTATCAGGTGACAACAGGAAGGGACACAAAAGTGACTCGAACCACTCTGTATGAAACATGTATCCTGAAAGCTGTCCAGGAGATAAACTCTCTCAAGGTTATCGTGTCTGTTTTTCTTGTCTCAGTCACCGTTGATTGGAGATAGAGGGCACTTATGACGGCCTAACCTTTAGGTGTCCTAGGATTTGTGTTTGACATTTGACTGAAGGGAAAAAAAAGGTGCATATACTTCTACAGCTGTGAACTTTTCACCAGGTTTTAGTGGTCCCTGGCAGGATGGTGAAGTGGGTAAGATTTACTTCCTGGCTCTCCATCTGCATTTTGCTGATTTTTACCCTTTAAGCCTCCAGCTCCATTAACACATTCCTAGGCCTTTAGGAGTAGGATGTTGTATAACAGAGGAGTCAAGAGTTCTTCTGTCTTTTAAAAGGCTACCTAAGAATGTATCCTATAAGGTGAGTACTACCTGGATGGGAAGAATAAATCTCGGTGCAAAGAGAGTGCTGGGGAATTTTCTCGTACCTTCTCCCTCATCTCCCACCTCATCTTTGAATCTATCACAGGCTTAAGTGTATGGCTGGCCATGCCCTTCAATCCCAAGAGCTATGTGAAAATACTTACACATATATACGAGGTCTGTCCAGGAGGTACCGAACCATGTAACGAGAAAAATAGGCATTTATTGAAGAAGATACAAGATACAAGAAACATTGTATATTGTACAAGAAACATAGGACAATGATGCCTCCATCCCCTTCAAAGCAGGTGCCTTGGGACCCCGTACAGTTCTCCCAATTGCCATCAGCTGCTCCAATGTATTTTCTTAATTTCATCAATGGTCTGAAACTTCTTCCCTTTCAAAAGTGATTCTAATTTGGGGAAAAGCCAGAAGTCACAGGGCATCAAATCTGGACTATAGGTGGTCTGAGTCTGGGTGATTTGATGGTTTTGCCAAAAAACTGCAAGACACATGATGCATGAGCAGATGCATTGCCGTAATAAAGCTGCCAATCACCAGTTGTCCATAGCTATGGCCTTCTGAATCATCTGAATAGTTTCTGTGGAGGAATGTTCAAGCTTAATGCAAAAGTTGAGGCAGACTCATTGCTCTTCTTGCTCACTTTGAATGCAATGACCACACAGTACACATGCTCACTTAGTGGCAGCTACTGCCCCCACTGACTAGTACAGTACACTTGCCATTGTTCACGCATGCGCATTCCAGCCCACTCTCCTTGGCTGCCAGGTTACATCAATGTTGTGCAAACTGTTCTCATTATATTAGCAATGGCTGAACTTTTTCTGGACAGACCTCGTGTATTTCATTATTGCCTGAGGGTTGTGCCGTGGTCTGAGGGAAAGACTCAGTTCACCAAGGTCTTAGTGGAAAGACTTCCTAAACTCAATTGTTTTCCTGATTTCAACGTTTCTAAGAAACATGGGAAAGCTGGAGAAGAAGCAAAAAAGTGTTGAAAAGAGTGGAGAATAATATTCCCAAAGAGAGATAGAAAAGATTTATCCCAAACAAGGGATTCTTAAAGGGCTCAATAATGGGCTTTAAATACGTGAAGGTGTATTATGCAGAGAACAGGGACCATCTGCTCCCAATTCCTCCTTCGTCTGAAATCCTACGGCGCATGTTGTCTCTAATATTCTTTCAGCCATTCATCATATCCGGCTTCATGACGTGTCTTCTGTCGTTGTCTGAAAAACCATTTAATTTTATCACAAGCTTCTCTTTCTTCTCCCCAATTAAGAGCATCTCTCCTTGAGGGTGGGAACCAGTTTTTATTTATCATTGTATGTATTTTAGTTCTGAGCACTAGACTTCACAGATAATAGATATTCAAAAAACAAAATAAGTATGATTTTCGATTGGTGACCGATACTGAAGGGGTAAAAAGATAAACTCTGCTACCACAGATCCAAGTGAGACATAGGAATGTATAATCTTGACTGAGATGAGTTCAGGAGGCAGAATCATGAGAGAGAAAGTGGGAACTGTTCAGGACTGTAATACACTGTACTCCAGTACTCTAAATCTGAATAAGGCCAAATTACCACTTCCCAGCTATCTTATCTGAGTCAAATATTTAACTTCTAAGCCTCCATTTTCTTAACCATAAAATGCAGATAATAATGCCTACTATGAAAAATTGCTCAGCGATTAAATGAGGTTAACGTGTGTAAAGAATCAGACCATGATAGGCACACACACGAATAATTTTGAGTCAACAATTTGAATTTCAATCATGGTTCTATCCCTTAGAAATGGTGAGACCTCCAGCATGTTACTTCACTAAGCCTGTTTCCTGATAATAACACCTACTTCACAGGACTATTGTACCTGTTAAATGAGTTGATGTATATAAAATGCTTAGCATGGTCTTTGGCAAACATTAGGTATATAGCAAATATAAAATATCACTATTTACTTTCATAGAAATTCCTCTGGGACAAAGCCCTAAAAAGAAGAAGAAAATCTTGTCTCCCTCTTCATTTCTTTGCATATTTTTCTTATTAAGAACAAGAAGAGGAATGATGCTGTCTCTCAAAGTCCTTTGCAGATTGAAGTAAAGTAAATTCTCAGCTCCTATAAAAGTGCCTTGAAGTAGAAAATCAAAGAGACATCAGGGAATTCTGATGCATAGCCACAAGTAGCTGAGAGTAAAATCAGGTCTGGCTAATCTGGCGTAGACCGCTACAGAAATTACAGCCTGGTTAGAGAATGTCTGTCGTACCCACTGGGATAGTGTCCTTTTGGGATGGTGGCTAGTTTTATATGATGCTTCCTGCTTCCATTCAAGACTATGGAATTTATGGCTTTTATTTGAGTTTCTTTTTCTTTGGACTGGCGCAGTATCTTAAAGAAATGGACACTGAATTATTATTTCATTGAAATGTAAGTATTATTTCATTAATGGTGTGGTCTGTGGGACAAGATGATCTTCCACCAGAACAAAGGCCAGATAGGAGAGAGAAGGCAGTTCCACAGAGGGACACATAATTAGAAAGACAAAAATAATACAGAGAAAGAGAAATAAAATCAGAGATAAAAGTAGAGGTATAAGTAGGGAGAGATAAAGAAAGAGATAAAGAGGGAAAGTAGCTACTTCTTATGTTTGAGGTTATGCAGTCTCCTTCTGGAAATTTTATTTGTTTTTTCTTTTAGTTGCTGAAATGTTTTTAAGCAATACCTTACTTATGAACTAGTCCCAATATCACCTGCACATAACCTTCTGAGGAAAAAAAAAGGAACTCTCTGGTTACTTTAGAGTCTTTGCTGGAACCCATTAGAGTTATAATTACACTATAATCTTCTCAAAAGATGCAATGTACTATTGTGATAGCCTCCAAGGTCACGGTCCTCATCATAAACAAACCTGTTTATGACAGTTGCCAAAATGCAATCTCTCTCTCTCAAAGGTCCATCACTTCATTAATGAACCCATAATCCCATGCACACCTGTTTACCTGATTTATAGATGTTTCCATCTATTTAACAGACCCATATGTTTCCATGCCAGTCTCAGGAATATTTTTACTTGTCTAAAGATAATAAGGTTGAAATGGCCCACCATTATTCTCCATTTCTACATCCTGAGAGCCATAATACCCTCTCTGGGGCACTGGCCACAGTGCTTTTGGGATTAAGCAAATGTTTTTGACACATGACTATTCAAGGAAGCCCTCAAGTCCCCAAGAGTCAGAGTAGTACTCCCTGAGTATGGTCACACCGAATCAATCTGAGGCCAGTAAAGATAAACCTTGTGCTTGATGATCTTGGAGGCCAGATACTGGAGATGGCATCCCTAGAAGATCGTGTGCATCGATGCTTGGGGATGGGGGTGGGGGGAGCTGAGGAGGAAGAGCCCCTCAAGCCACATCACACTGTGACATAAGCAATAAGTAACTATTTATTTTGTTAAGCCCATCTTATTTTGGGGTTTATTTGTTGCTGCAGTTAACATTACTCTGAACAATATACCTATCCATCCTTTAGGGTTAATATTTAGTGTAACCTGCCTAAAGAGATCTTTTCTAAATCTGTAACCACCTAAACATTCATTCCTGCCTACATCTAATACTTAGATTTGAGTCATTTTGCTTCATATCTGACTGTTTGAAGGATGATATTTTAGATTCATAGTTAAATTTTAAGCTCCTGGGAAATTTTCTTTAATGTCTATTAAGTATTTTACATTACCTACATATGGTCTTTTAGGTAGATAACAAAGACAGGAAAGAAGGAAGGGAGGGAGGAAGGGAGGAGAGAAGGAACTAATTATTTGACAGTGGGCACCAATTCATTGACATTGATTAATCGAGCAGTCCAAGGTAAATGATTACTGTTGGCTTAGCAAAATGCATGAAAAACAGAAAGCAGAGGTGCAAATACCTGAAGGCAGAAAGTAGAATGGGAAATATGTAAGAAATAAATTTTGCAATTTGCAAGAAATTTTGGTAATCTCTTTCCAGAGAAAATAGGTTCAGTGAATATTTATTGAATGCCAAGTGTTGCAATAGGATATTTGCCTGCATTAATCCTCACAACAATTCCATAAATTAGGTTTTATTATATAACTGAATGAGTGAGAAAAATGCAATTGTAATGTTCCAGACTTACCCAAAGTTACACAGGTAGTATATGGCAAAACCTCTTTGTGAAACCAAACCAGGCTCTCATTTGTTCAACAAAAATTTATTAAACACACACACTAGAAGCCAGGCACTTTTCTAGGCAAAAAGAACTAGATAGACAAAATCCTTGCTCTTGTAACGCTTGCATTGTAGGAGAAAGAGGTATAAAATAAATGAATGCATTTTATAGCATTGTGATGTGTTGTTAACTGCTATGATAAAAATAAAATTTGGAAGGGAATAGGAAGTGGGAGGAAGTGGGGGAGTGGTGGCTACAGTTTTAAATACAGTTGTCAGTGAAGACCTGAGAAAGTGAAATTTGAGTACTTGCTTATGTTAATGAGGGAGTGAGCTGTATAGACACCAGAAAGGGCAAAAATGGTAAGGTGGGATTCTAGCCCAACTGAAGAATAATGAAGAGATGAGTGTGGCTGGAGTGAAGTGAGAAAGGGGGAGAAAATATGAGGCGGGGAGATGATGAGGTTGTAGAGATAATGCAAGTTTAGACCATGCTAAGGCATGTAGGATTTTACTGAGTTCTGAAGTCATTAGTCGATCTTAAACAAAGAATAACATGTCTGACTCAAATATTAGAAGAATCACTTAGGCTCTGGTGTTGAGATTAAATTTCACAGTGGAAAGGCCAGAAGTAGAAAAACAAGGCTATGACAGTAATACAGGTCAGATATAAATGGGAGCTTGGACAAGCCTGGTTGTTGCTTTTTGTGTATAATTTGAATGTTGGAGCTTATAAGATTTGCTGATGGATTTGTTATAATATGTGAGAAAAAGATAGATATACAAATGGCTCCAAGATTTTTGGATTGAACAATTGGAAGTATGGAGTTTCTATGTATTTGAAATAGAAAGAAAGAAGAAAGAGAAGGCTTTGATGAGAAGAGTAAGTGTTTGGGTTTGGGTATCAGAGATTTGTTATTTCCTTTGGGTATCTAAATAGAGCCATTAAGTAGGAGATTGATATATAATTCTGGAGATCAAGGAGACGTTTAGACTAAAGATATAAATTTGGACTTTCAAGCAGATATACAGTACGTAAAGCCATGAGCCTGATTAAAGATATGAGTGTAAATAAGGAGTAGATGTTGGATTTCAGTATAAATAGAGAATAATGGTGAAAAATTGAGCTCCAGGCGTTAGAGTTTGGGAAGATAAGGAGAAAGACTGAGAAGAGATCAATGAGGTAAGACAATAATTGGAGAATCATGCTCTCCCTGAAGCTAAGTGAGGAGCATATATCAAGGAAAATAATGTGATGAACTGACCCAAATGTGTGTAAGAGTCAAATAAGGTGAGAAGTGAGAATTAGCCATTGGATTTAATAACATGGATGTCATGTTGGCATTTACAAGAGAAGTATTAATGAAGTGGTGGCAATAGAAGTTTGATTGGTGTTGAGGTAGGAGATAATATAAGGAGAAAAATCACAGAGTAAGTATAAGTGAGTATTTTGAGTTTTACTACAAAGGGGTGTGAAGAAAAAGTGGTGCAAAAGTTAGAAGGTGTGAAGAAAAAGTGGTGCAAAAAAAAAAAATGTCTCAAGGAGGCATTTTTATGATGGGAGAAATACCGTGTCTATGCTTTGATGAACATGGTCCTGCCCTGGATGATGTGGCTCAGTGGATTGAGTGCTGCCCTGCAAACCAAGGGGTCGCCAGTTCAATTCCCAGTCAGGGCACATGCCTGGGTTGCAGGCCAGATCCCCAGCTGGGAGCATGTGAGAGGCAACCACACATTGATGTTTCTTTCCCTCTCTTTCTCTCTTTCTCTTCCCCTCTCTCTAAAAAATAAATAAATAAAATATTTTTTAAAAGAACATGATCTAAAAGAGAGGGAGAGGAAATTGATGATATAGGGGAAAGAGCAAAGAATTGAATATGTTCTCAAGCAAGAAAGGATAGGATCTCACACACAAATCAGCCGTTGAGATGTGGCCCAGAGCTGCTTACCCAGACTAGCAGTACATGGAGGGCCCGGATGCAGGAAGGAGATGGTTATTCCGGTGGGAACTTGGAAAGTTCTTTACTGAGTGATTCAATTTCTCAAAGAAGTAGGAAGCAAAACTATCAGCTGAGTGTGGGGATGGGTGGATACTGGAGGTTTAAGGAGAGAGAAGGTGGTATGAAGAGAACCTGTGTACATGCGCAGATTAAACAGAAATTTGGACATAACTGAGGAATGGAATTGTGCTAGGTTGATTTTTCTTTAATACATGTGCATTATTTATGTCATGTAAGCTTAACAAACAACAATAACAGGTTCTCTTACCCCCAGCCCAAGGTTCTGTGTCACCTTGTAACTCAGAAATCAAACATATAACACTGGAAGAAATCCTTGGTGACCAATGGTCCCAGTTTGCCCTTGAATGAGGGCTTCCTGGGATGCCATGAGACTTTCTGGACTAACACCAGTGACACTGGTAATCAGTCACACTAGAAAATATTTATACTCTTTTCTCCCTCCTTTCCAATAAATGGACAAATAACAGTAGAATATATTGGAGTCTTGGAAAGAAAGGCATGCTAGAAGGGGAAAACATCATTATCACTCAGGAAACATACATTTTTTGCTGCAAAGATCCAGGAACGAAATCAACACATTTGGTTGATAATCCCCTTCACGTGTGCATGCTAGTTTGGCTTTCATTTTCATCTGCAGGGAGTCTTCAACAGCTGTTACTGTCAGGTCTTTGCACTCTGTTTCCAAATGTCTAAGAACCACGCAAGGGCAGGAATACACTGAGAATGCAGTTGGAGGTGCTTAAGGAAAGATAGCTTACCCGCATTGTTGCCTAGAAATCGACGCCCTCCCATTCCCTCTGTCTCAGCCTCTTGCTCTCCTGGTTTCTCTCCTGTGAGCACCAGGCAGAGCTACTGGGATGAACATCAACACGCCTGTTTGGTATGCACACCAGCAGCCAGGCCAGACAGGAGCCTCTCACTTCATTGTTCATTAGTGCTCTCTGCTAAATCATGTTTAATGTTATCTAAGGAATTTAATGGCACAGTTACTGGAAATATTACAAAGACAGAGAGGGAAAAAAAGTCATCCCTCTTACATTTTCCAGGCCTGTCACAAGTCCACTCATCCCAACACCTGAAACCTTTAGCTAGGAAGGCTTGTTCATTTTTGTTCCTCTTACTGAAATTAGATATGCTCTACTTCTATCCTGAAAGAACTGAGTTGCCCACATCTCCGTTTAAAGAAGGCTCTCAGCCCCTTTTCAAACACACATGTGTGGTGCTACGTCCTTGGCTGAGGAAAGCCTAAGGGAAGCCTAGGTGCTAAATTTTGCCATGTGTAGAAGACACCAACAGCAAATAAGGAATACTGATGTATGAGCTCTATCCCAGAACAATTAAATAAAAATCTCTGGTGTGGATTCTAGGCATTCCTATATGTAAATATTCCACCTGATGGTTTTAACATGAAGTTTGATCCAGTCTTTTCCTATATCTCAACTTACTACTTGATACACTCATTTATTCATAATTAATGCATTGGCTATCTTCTATGAGCCCAGCACTATGCTTTACCCTGTGGAAGACAGAAAAGAAGTGGAAATGCAGTTAAAACCCTCAGGAGAGTTATGAATAAACATATGAATAAAAAATTAAAGTGCCCTACAAAAGATGAAATAGGTGTTAGTGAGACCAACCAGGAGATATTTTACATGAGAGGTAATGTTTAACAAAGTAAAAATACACTGGGGCTCAATGTAAAAAATACATCTGGGGCCCTTACAGCCAAGGGCCCCAGATCCTGACTGTACCATACCTAGCTCTGTAACCCTATGCAAGTCATTTTATTCTTTGAACATTTCCCCTTTATTTACACAATGTTCTCCAAAGCTTATAAAGACCAGCTTAGATAATGCATGAGAATACACTTTTATAAACATTCAAGTGTTAGAAGATGTTTTCGATGGTATAGATTGTGTAGTCAATTTAGGACCATATTTCATATCATCTGTCCCCAACCCAGCTTTTCAAATTTAATGCTCAAGTTTCTGGCTTCAAAACCTAAGCTCTTTCATTTACTTGTGTATTCATCTATAGCTAGACTGCCTAATCTATTCTACATTCCTAAAAGCTGCCATATTTATTCTCATAATCACATCTTTGCTGATGCAGTTTCTTCCTGGGATTATCTCTTACTCTTACCTTCCTAATTCTTACTCAATATTTCCAACTCAGTTTACTAGAACACCAAGTATTTTCTAATTATGCTTACTCACAGTAATCTCTCCCTCTTGGGAACTTGCGGCCAATAATATATTGTATCATAATATGCTTCGATTATTTTATTTTTCACATTTGTATTTTATTTCACAAACTAATTTGTAAATCCTTGAAGAACAAGTACCTTGAGTTACATTGCTTTGCTCATTTACAAAGACTTGTGACAAACTGACTTGCATTAGTACATACTTAAAGAATGAAAGGGAAAAAAATGAAAGAAGGAAGGAAGGAGAGGAAGAGACGAAGGAAGGAGGGAAGGGGGAAAGGAGGATTGAAAAGAATTACTTTTCTTCTCCATGTTCTGATATTTCTAAATTCTTAGCTCTTGTTGTAGTTGCTTTAGCGTCCACAGTTTTAGGCAGTGAACTCAGAAACAGGAATGGCTACATACTGCCCTACACATAGCATCTTGCAAGAATAGCATCTTGCTCTGAAAGTATTTCCCAGTTCTTTCTCCATCTGAACCTTGCTTCTTCCAGTTTGATATTTTAAGCTTCAATTGTGCACTGGCTAAACAAGGCTTATTTCTTCTACCTCTACTCCTCTCCCTTATTTTGAGAATGTGTGCCGCAATCTCCCCATTAGACAAATGGTCCCTGGAACCAGGACATGTGCTCAACTGGACCTAATGTCCCCCTCTAGATCATGTTCTGAGACCCTATAATTTTCTGCCTAAATGTCCTCAAGCCTATATCCAGGGTTTGTGTGCCTCTTCCAAGGGTCTATCTTTCCAAGAGTGAACTGCACTCTCAGTGTGCACCTGTATAGGAATGCCACAAAGGCAGTGGTTTGTGGGCCATGTGGATAAAACTGGGACATAAAAGTTGTGATGTCCACATGCACTGTGTAAAGCACAGAGAAGTAGAAAGAGAACTGGGGTGGACCAAAGGCTAGAAGTCTATCCAACAATACTCCAGGCTCTGAAGGTCCAAGAATACAAAATTCAAATCTGGCTTCCAGGTATTTTAAGTGAAGGTAGGAGGTTAAGGACATATTTTATGTAAGACTTTTTTATCTAGACTTGATACTTCCTAAATCCTTAGAAATCCAAGAATGTCTGTTTATACTTTTGCCAAAGGCCCCGAAGATTAAGGAGAAGCCTAAATTTAAGAATGGTCTTTTTATTTTATTTTATTTTATTTTATTTTATTTTTATTTTTACTGTTGTTCATGTACAGTTTTCTGTCTTTTACTCCCATCCCAGCCCACTCCCCAGCCCTCCCCACCTCCCTCCCATTTCCACCCCTCCTAGTTTTAGTCCATGTGTCCTTTACAGGATCAAGCGTTCCTGTAAACCCTTCCCCTTTCCCCCTGAAATTCCCTCCCCTCTCCCCTCTGGAGAGAATGGTCTTCTTAAAACCCCCTCCACCCTTCACTTTTCTCAATTTTGAAATCAACCTTAATGAAATATCATTTAGCAACTATGAAGTTCATCAATTGAAAGTGTACAGTTCAGCAAATTTTGACAAATAGATAAACCCATGTAATTATTATGCATGAGTTTGAACGAAGACATTAAAATGAAAACATCATATTTCCCCATCACTTGAAATTTCACTATGCCTTTTTGTTGTCAATTCTTCCTAACTTGTGACCCAGAAATCCACTGATTTGCTTTGTGTCACTATAGATGTATTCTCTCTGTTCAAAAATTGTATATAAATTGAACCACATAGTTTTTATCTTTTCATATATGTCTTCTCTCATTCAGGACAATGTGCTTAAATTCACCCATTTTGTTTCACGTTTAGTAGTTAATCCATTTTATTATTATTTGGTATTCCATTGAATAAATATACCAAAAACTGTCTATTCACTTGTTGATTTTCAGCATTTGTCTGTTATAAGTAAAGCTGCTATGGACATCACTTTACAAGTCCTTGTATGAATAAATGTTTCCATTTCTTTTGAAAGAAAGCCTAGTAGTACAGTTACTCAATTACATAAGTATATATTTAGCTTTATTAAAAAGTGTTAAGTATTTTCCAAAGTGTTCCTGCCACTTTATTCTCCCACAAATAATATGTGGAAGTTCCGTTGCTCTACATTCTTGTCAAAACATAATGTTGTCACCCTGGCCAGGGAGTTTGGTTGGAGCATCATCGCAATACACCAAGGTTTTGAGATCAATCCCCAGTTAGGGTATATACAAGAATCAAACAATGAGGACATAAATAAATAGAACAACAAATCAATCCATCTCTCTCTCATTTCTTCTTTCTCTAAAAATCAATAAACAAGTAAAATTTTTTAAAATGTGGTATCATTGTTAGCCTTTTTTAGCCTTAATAGCTAACTCTACATGGTGGTTTAACTCTATATTTGACTGATGCAGAATGATGCTGAGCATCTTTTCATGGATTTAACAGCATTACCATAACTTCCTGTGTGAAGTGTTTGTTCAAATATTTTGCCTATTTTTAAAAATGCTTTTTCTTACTACTAAGTTGTAAGAGTTTTTTAATTCTTTTTCTAGATACAAGTCTTTTTCCAATGTATCGGCTATAAATACATTTTCTCATTGTGAGGCTTATCTTTTAATTTTATCAAAGGTGTCTCAAAAAGCAAAAGTTTAAAATGCTGATGAAGTGTACTTTTTTACGTATGTTTCAACATTCCTGTGACCTGTCTAAAGAATATTTGCCTATCCCAAAGTTACAAACCTTTTTTCTTGCATTGTTCTAGAAGTTTTAGTATTTATATTTAAGTCTGTAATTCATTTTGAATTAGTTTTTGCATAAGGTGTGAGGTAAGGGTTGAGATTTGTTGTTGTTTTTGCTCATTTTTTTCTAGAGGTATCTACTTGCTCCAGGACCACTTGTTGAAAACATTCTATTTTATTGGTCTGTGTCCCTATATTTACATTAATATCATCCCATCTCAATTGTTGCAGATTTACAGTGAGTCTTAAAATCACACACTGTCTGTCCTGAAACTTCAATCCTTTTCAAAAATGGTTTGAATATTCTAAGGTTTTTAAATAATTGTATAAATATTCAAATTAGCATATAATTTGCCATTTTAAAAGTCTGGTGGAAACTTTAAATGTAATTAAATTGAACTATAGATAAATTTAGGGAGAGTTGACAGCAGAATAATATTGAGTCTTCTAGTCCATAAATATATTAGTCTCTCCATTTATTAGGCCCTTTTAAATTTTTCTCAGCAATGTTTTAATTTTTCAGGGTAGAATTCTTGCACATATTTTATTAAATATCTTTTATTTCATGTTTTTGTTGCTATTCTAAATAGTATAGCCCTTTCAATTTTGTTTTTTCACTGTTCATTGTTAATATATAGAATTAACATTTTTGTATGTTGATCTGAAATTCTGAAACCTTCATAAACTTGTTTATTAATTCTAGTAATGTTTTTATAAATTCCTAAGAATTTTCTGTCCGTGATCATATTATTTGTGAATAAAGGCAACTTTACTTCTTTTTTTCCAATATGTATCCCATTTATTCAATCTTTTTGTTTTATTGTATTTAGACTTCCACTGCAATGTTGAATAAAAGTGGTGAGAGCATTCTTATCTTGTTCCTGTTCACAGGGAGAAAGTGTTCGGTCTTAATTATGTTGCTAACTATAGATTTTTTTAATAGATATCTTTACCAGATTAAGAAAGTTTTCTTCTATGTTTGCTGAGAGGCTTTTTAAAAAAATGTGTTATGAATAGGTGCTGATTTTTTTCTAAATCTATTGAGGTATTCGTATGGATTTTCTTTTATTCTGTTAATGTGGCGAATCACATTGATTTCAAATGTTAAACCAATTCTACATCTCTGGCATAAATCTCATTTTGTAGGTTATATTTACTTTTATATGTTGTGGACTCATTTGCTGTTATTTTGTTAAGAATATCTATACCTATGTTTAGGAGGGATATTATTGGTCTGCAGTTTTCTCCTGTCCTGCCTTTGTATGGCTTTGGTATAAGAATAATATTGGACACATATTTGAGTTGGGAAGTTTACAAATTAGTTTGTGTTGGATTAATATTATTTCTACCTTACATATTTTATTACTTCTTTCTCTTAAAATTTTTACTGAATTTATTAAGGTAGGAATATATCCAAAGAAACCTAAAACACTGATTCGAAAGAATATATGTACACTTTATGTTCACTGCAGTGTTATTTATAATATTCAAGATTTGGAAGCAGCCCAAGTGCCCATCAGTAGATGAGTGGATAAAAAACTGTGGTACATTTACACATGGAATGCTACCCAGCTGTAAACACACACACACACACACACACACACACACAAACGAAAGAAAGAAAAGAAAAGAAAAAAGAAAGAAAATCTACCTTAAATATTTTATATAATTCACTAATTGGGGCAGGGAGTATAGAAGGATTAATAACTGTTAATTCAATTTCTTTAATAGATGTGGGCTTTTCATGTGTTCATTTCTCCTTGTATTAATTTTGGTAAAATAAGTCTTTCAAGGAAGTTTTTTTATTTCATGTAAATTGTTTAATTTATAGATATGAAGTTTTTCTAATATTTTCTGATTTTTTTTCCAATGAAGAAATGTTCAGGATTTACTAAGTTAAAAAAATTACTCCTGATAGTTTTTTTAGTGTTTAAAGAATCTCTAGTACTATTTCCTCATTCATTTATGAAATTGATGAACTGCTTTTTTAAAAAAATGTTTTTTCTTGCTGATTCTAGCAAGGCATATAGTAATTTTATTAGTATTTTGAAGGAACCAGCTTTTAGCTTCACTAGTCATTTTTTATTTTTAGTTCTTTATTTAATTTATTTCAACTATTATTTTATCCCTTCTTTCCACTGAATTTAAGATCAATGTTTTTATTATTTTTTAGTTTTTACATGAGATTATTGATTTTGGATTTTTTCCTCTAATATAAACATTTATAGTGTTCCTCCAAGCATTGCTTTAGGTGTTCCCTCAAATTCTTATATATTATAACTTTATTAAGTTCAAAATGATTTCTAATTGACCCCATGACCTCTTCCTTGGCACACAAGATAATCCTGTTGTTTTTTTCCCATATGTCAGAGAATTTTTCAGAAGTATTTTTTTGTTTTCAATTTAAGTATGTGTGGTCAGAGAATTTGCTCTGAATGATACTAATTTATTTAAATTTATCATGACTGTTATTTTTTTTCTGTGCATGGTCTATCTTGCTCAATGTCTATATGCAATTTAAAGGGCACATATGCTTTCACTTTGTGTATGTAAGTGTAAATTAGGTTCAGGTAGTCGATAATGATGTTCAAATGTTCTCTCTTCTTACTGACTTTCTTTTGACTTGGTCCATAAATTGCCAAGTGAAGAGTACAGAAATTTTCAGTATGCATGTCAAATTTTTCTACCATATTTAGAATTATTATTTTCCTCTTTACATCACTGTAAAAATATCTCCTTTTGTCTGCAATAAAATTTCTTGGCCTCATATCTGCTATACCTTTCATTCATATAGCCTCTGTAGTTTTTTCTTATTCTTTTTAGCATAGTAAATATTTTCCTTTTTTTCCCTGTATCTTCATCTCTAAAGGGAGTTTCTTATAGGCAGAATTTAGTTAGGTTTTGCTTTTCCATCCAATGTGACAATATCTGTCTTGAAATATTGCATTTAATATATTTATTGATTTGTCTGAGTTTAAGTCTGCCAGGTTGATATTTGTTTTCTATTTATTCTTTTTTTTTACGATGTTTTCCTCTTTTCTTGTCTTTTTTCAAAAGACTTTTAAAAATTTATTTTTAGAGAGAGGGGAAGGAAGGGAGAAAGAAAGGGAGAGAAACATCAGTGTGAAAGAGAAACATCTATCAGTTGCTTCTCATGTGCACCCCAACCAGGAGCAAACCAGGAATGAAACCAGTGACCTTTTGTTTTGCAGGATGATGCCCAACCAACTGACTCACCCTGGTCAAGGCAGCCTCTTTTCTCATCTTCGTCCCTTTTTTATTACAAAATCTTTTATTACAAATCATAAGCATGTAATTCTGTAACATAACAATATCACACTCAGGCACACCATATGACATTTAGGTAAAATGTTCAAATTAAAACTGTAAAATATTACACCCATATTATTACCCTACCAACCACACTCAAGCAGGCATTACTACTGCCAGACCCTGTATTTTACTTTTTTATGTTGTATAAGCCCACATACATTGTTAATTTTTTATTTAAGTAGGCAATTATCTTTTAAATAAGTTTAAAAAATTTAAAACAAATTGTTCATACATTACCCATTTCCAGTACTCCCCAGTCTCCTGCGTAAAACCAAGTTTTCTTTGTCATTCTTTAAAAGATATATTCATTGATTTTAAATTTCTAGGTTGAGAAGTTAACTTTTTGCGCTTTTTGTTAGTTTTTGCTGTTGTCCCTTCAGCACTTTAAAGATATTTGCATTATCAAATATTGCAAATATCTTTGCAATATTGGCTTACGTTATTTCTGATGGGAAGTCTGCAACTTTTTGTTTGTTCTGTTTTTCCAGATATAATGTATCTTTTTCCCCTTAGATGCTTTTTAGATTTTCCTTTATTTTTGATTTTCAATAATTTAATTATAATGCCTTATGGTGTGGTTTCTTCAGGTTTATCCTGCTTAGCTTTGTTGGGTTTCTTATGTCTGTAGATCTATAGTTTTCATCCAATTTGGAAAATAATGAAACTTGTTTATTCAAATATATTTTATTTCCTTTCTCTTTCCTCCTTCTGATAGTTCAGTGCCACATATTAGACTATTTAATAATTTTTTCATAATATTCGTTCTTTATTTCTCATTCCTTTTGCTTTCTATGCTTCATTTGGATGCCTTCTATTGTTGTTTTCAAGTTTATTGATTTCTTTCTTCTGAAATGTATAATATGCATTTACTCCCACTCGGGAATTTTTTTTTATTATCCATACTATATTATCTACCTCTAGATAATCATTCAATTCATTTTTATATATTTTATTTGCCCCTTCATTATGTTTTATTGATCTTTAAATGCTTCAAAATATTTCAAATAGCTGCTTGTTTGCTCTTTCTGTTATTTCTGGATTTGGTACTGCTGATTGCTTCTTCTCTGCATTATGATTTCCTGTCACAATTTCCTGTCCTCCCCTCTTTTTGCATATCTGGCTATTTGTATGGGATGTTTGGCATTGTAAGTATTACATTTTTGAATATTGAATTTTGTTGCCTTCCTGTGAAGAGTTCTGAGTTTTATTGGGTAGGCAGTCGCATGGAATCCTCATGGTCCTTTTCTAAGCAAGTCTTTAAGTTTTGTTCGGAGGGGTCCAGGCTAGCTTTACATCTGTCTAGTTTTTTGCTCCTGTTAAAATGTGGTCTTTATGAATTCTCTTTAATTTGGCTGACTGGAAGTAGAACACATTCAGTTTTTAGCTTCCCATTTTGGTTATTTTTCATAATATTTGTTCTCTGCTGAGGCTTACAAAGTCTTACCCAACAAGTATATAACAAATATTCAGCAACTAGTTCAAAGGAACTCCTATGCTGAGCTCTAGAGTTCTCTCTGCGTAGTTCCCTCCATTTGGCTGTTCTGTCCAACAAATTTACGCCTCCCGATCCTCACCAAACTCGGACTGCTGTGTCTTCAACTTCACAAGACTATGATGTTCTACATGTTTTTCTATCTCTGCATTGTAGTCCAAAAATTGCTTCCAAGTCAAAAGCCAGGTTAATTATAGGTCTCACCTACTTCGTTTTCTTTCCTTCAGGGATCATAGTCCTCTGCTGCCTTTTATCTAATGTCTGAAAGAAGTTGTTTATTTCTTTTTTTTTTTCCTAGGCTTTTCAGGCCAGGAGGATAAACCCAGGACTAGTGATTACATTATGGCTGGAAATAAAATTTTTGTCACTTGATTCCTTCACACTTCTGTGGTCTGGCAGTGCCTATCTCTTGTATTTCAGAAATCTTCTTCGTAACTTCCTCCACAATTGTGCCAGGAAATGAAGTAAGACGGGGTTCACAGGTGTGTTGAGAGAGAGAGAGACAGAGGCAGAGAGAGACAGAGAGAGGCATGGAGAGGGAGAAATGAAACACACTTGAATAGAGCGCTTAATAAATATTTAACTCCAAGATACAGAAAATAGGAATCCATGTCTTTTCAGAATCCAGAGCAATATTTTAGCGTAGGGGAGAGAGACAGGCCAGTTCTAAGTTAAACATCGTAAAGTTTGGTGAAAGCTTAATGATCGATGCTGTCAACTTCTGGGCTTTTCCAACACACTCCTTGCCACTTACTCTGGAACCCAGCGTTCTCTGACTCCTCAGCTTTCTGGCTCAAATTCTGTGTCTAGTAAATGTGAAACTTCTTAGGAGATGCTAATGACTCACAAAACTCAATATGCTGTTTTACTAAAACTTTCGGGACATCTAAAACCTTAAATTGAAAGAAGAAATCACTAATTGTGGGAGTATAGGCCTCATCCATAAATATGGAAAATAAATATGGAAGGATCCGATCTGTCCCACACCCCTTATATACACTACAGTGTGGACTAGTCTTCCTACATGAGACTATAGCTGGGAAAAAGGGAACAAAAATAAGCATTCTAAGAAAAACCTAAGAAGAAACAAAGAATGTCCACTATTTCATCCCTTCGGTAACCCCACGGTCATTGCAAAGCATGGTCTAGTCTTGCAATATCCTCCACTCCTCCCTCCCCTGCCCATTAGCTGGTGCCAGTGAATTATGGTGAAAGGCAGAAGCCCTCCAGCCTCTAGAGAGGAAATGACTTTTAATCTCATCAGAGCCCTGGAGAAGGGACTATTAAAAGAGTTAATGAAACAAACTTCTGAATAGATGGGTCAGACCATGACAAACCAAAGTCATTTTTTGATTTAAAAAGGCAAAAAGAAGAAGAAAGCTGGCGATACAGACCCTGTGGCTATGATGGCCTATAAGTCTCCCATCAAATCAATCCTAAATGCAATAGGATCCTGATAATTTAATGAAGGGTTCCAGAGGTGCTGTGGTGAATTTGGTCACAAAGGCGAAATGAAGAAGATGTATAGTTCACAATAAGAAGTGTTCTCCCACACTGTTATCTGAATTATAATTGGGGGGAAATGTTGCAACCAGGATTCAGTTGCTGGAGTTTGAAAAGACCCCAGTTAGAAAGTTCTCAATGTGCAAAAACAAAAAAGAATAAAAGTGAACTGCAGCGTAGCAAATAAAATAACCAGGCTGAGTAAAAAGTGAAAGAGGTATAAAAGGAAGATATTTGAGTCCAGTTGGCAATGAAAATACAATGTGGGACCCCCAAAATGGAACTATCTTCTGGAAGCCAGGCCCCTTCTGGAGTACAGGCTTCCCCCCTAGGTGAGTATTCTAGGAACCCATCTGTATCAGCAGACCAGCTGCCCTTGTTGTGAGAGAATATGTTCAGCTTCAGTGAATTTTTGTAAGGCTTTTAACTCATTTTCCCTCTTCACAATAATGTACCTCACCACACTGTGCTGAGTGTTTAGCAGTTTTTAACCAAAAACAGCATGACCCCAGTACCCCACCCTCCCTATTCACCGATCTTGCCCCAAGCAACTTTTTTTGTTTGTTTTCCTGGATGAAAAAAAAGTCCTCAAAGGGAAACGTTTTACCCAAGTGGGAGAGGTGAAACAAACAAATGGCAGAAGCACTAAGAGGCATCAAAATCAAGGAGTTCAAAAACCATCTGAGCAGTGGAAAAAAGTCTCGATAGGTGTATTACATTAAATGGAGAGTACTTTGAAAGTGACTGAAGTTTAAACATGTAAGAATAAATACACAATTTTTATAAATTAATTCCAAGTTTTTTGAGAGTCCCCCTCTTATATGTTCACAAAGTGAATTTTCTCCGTCACCCCAGAAAAAAAAAAACAGTAAAATTATCAAACTGTCATAGTTCATACTTGCCAAAATCTCTAGGATATTTGCAGATTTTGTTTGTGTCAGCAGAGATAAAAGAGTATAAAAGGCTTTTTTTTTTTTTGCCATGCTTATTCTGCAAAGGATGCACAATTTGGAGAACAAAATTGTGACATAGAACTAATTTTCTTTTATAATGAGCCCAAATGTAGATCTTCATGTATGTCTTGGAAATAGTGATATGTAGTCACAGGGCCCTAGATGTGGTCGCTAAGATAGTTAACTGGAAAGCACTACTCTATCTTAGCCAACTGTAGGAACCCCAGCTGTGAAAAACTGCACCTTAGAAATTGGTATCCACAGCCCTTTTGTGGGTGAATCATGTGTTCTCATTCCAGGAATATGGAACTGAGACTTGGGTTTCTGACACTCTCAGAAATTACTGGGCTAACATCAAAATACTACAAAGTATTACCTAGAATCCCAAGTCAGCAATACCTAAATAAGGTAGAAAAGTGAGATGAAATGACATGATCCTGACTGAATAGTCAGGATCGGGCGCGCTGTACACTTTATCTATCTATCCGAGACATTTTTTGTTTTATGGTGACTATAATTGATAACGTATAGGGTCCAGAACGAATACCACCCCTTTTTTATTACAAAATCATAAGCATGTAATTCTGTAACACAACAATATCATATTCAAACATACCATATGACGTTTTAGGTGAAATGTTCAAATTGCTGTCCATCTTGTGCGAGACATTCATGTACCCACCAACCCCACTCAAGTAAGCCTTACTTCTGCTGGATGCTCTATATAGTATAATTATACTATGGAGCTTGTGTCCTCACACATATGAAAAGGTAAATATGCAAGCTGATGGATATGTTAACTCAATTGTGGGATTCCTTTTGTAATGTATAGCAAATCAACGATTTTGTTTGTTAATTATACCTCAATAAAGTGGAAAGAAAGGGAAGACATTTTTGATTTGAAATATCTATCACTTATTTCTCCTTTCCAATAGTATCCTATTTTTCTTAATTGGAATATCTCTTTCTCATTGAATATTGTCCAGGGGAGAAACTGTAATCAGAGATGCTTCTGATTTCTTTTTTTTAATTTATTTTTAATTACTTTATTGTTTATTATTTTTTATCAGTATTTTTTTAATTGTTGATATTGTACAATTTTCTGTCTTTTACTCTCACCCCAGCCCACCGCCCCCCAACCCTCCCCACCTCCTTCCCATTTCCACCCCCCATAGTTTTTGTCCATGTGTCCTTTATACTTGTTGCTCTAAACCGTTCCCCTTTTCCCCTGAAATTCCCTCCCCTCTCCCCTCTGGTCACTGTCAGCCTGTTCTCAATTTCAGTGTCTTTGTTTATATTATGCTTGTTTGTTTTGTTGATTTCTGAACAAGAAGAGGCCTCATGACCCAACCTAGACCAATTAGGTATTTCCTCTCTGATATTTCAAACAAGATCAGAGAGTCAAAAAGTCTGACAGTGGTGAAGTCACATTCCATTTGATTGAGTGTGATGGGTCTAAAGTGTCTGTTACAAAATCATTGCTGTCTTTTCTGCTTCTGAACCAAGTTTGCTTTGGTTCAACCCCATTTCCATGCCTCATTCGTCAGACTCTCTCTCATGGATATTGAAAAACTCCAATATCCTTCCAATAAATTATTTTGCTTAATTTACCCCACGTTGATTTTTTTGTTTTGCTTAAAATCAGAGTTCTTAACAACATACCACCTCACTTAACACATAATTTTTCTTTTTACTTTAACAAATGCTTGCCTGCGTCCACCATGTGCCAAGCAGCACAAGCCAGAGTGACCGCCAACGGCCACTGATGGCGCTGAGTGACTAGGGAGGCACAGAACAAGGCAGAATTACAGACGTTTCCTCCTCTACTTTATGCTACTCTCTAGCAATCCTAGGGAGAAGCTGTCATTATAAAAGGAACTGAGTTTCAGATAGGTTAAGAGACTTGTTCAAGGTGTTTCTGATTAAACCATAATTATTCTCAGCCTTCTGTGGCTATTTTGGGTGTATGTACCTTATCCCATCAGACTCAATTAACACGCAATTCTAAGGTATTACAGTTCTAACCATTCCACAAAGGAGAAAAGTGTGGCAAAGAAAGGTTAAGTGACATGCCAACAGTCACACAGCTGGTGACTCAAATCTAGGCGTGTCTGACTCTGAGTTTCAAATTTTTCACCTATTATATATCATACTGATTCCTATTTGTAATTTTCAAACTAATTTCCAAAGATCATCAATATTCCAAATGCTGATTCAAGATTATTTTATGGCTGAAATTGAAGAATGGTAGTCTTGCCAATTTGGAGGAAACAATCATTTAATGGAAAGAATGTTTTCAAGTTTCTATTTTCCTTCCATAAATTTTTCTTGAATCTTCAGTGGCTTCTACTGCTTGTCTGTGAGGAAGACAAGAAAACAAATGAACAAGCAGCAAATGAATATCAAAGGAGAAACTCAGAAACAACAGGTCATGCTTCTTTCAAGAGCCTGGTTTTTATATGCTCGTGTGTTGTGATTTTATGTTGCATACCTATAATATAGTCATTTTCTGCTAGTAAACGTGTTCTTAGTTTAAATGCTGAAATTAAACGCATCCATATGTCACAGTATTATGCAAAGAACCCTATGATTTTTTTAGCTGTCTGCCAAATTGCAAAGTTTAAGCTTGAGACTATGACAGCAAAACATTCTGGGTGGCATTAGTAATGTCACCTTTAGGAAACCCAGCCCTTTATCTATATCCAAAGCCATCATATTTTGAGGATAAGGACTTTGGCACTTGCTGGATTGTACAAAAATAATGTCATTTGTCAGCCTAACTGCAAGACCCAGAATTAGTTTAAGGGACTTGAAATCTCATTCTAATTCTTGGCCTAGACACCAAGTAAAATGCCTTAGGCCTTGAGCGAGGCCAGTGTATGGTGTATTTATTGGCTGTAACTACAAATCTGGTTAACTTGATGGGAATTTATAGAAAAGGGATAAAGCAAAACCATATTTTGCCTTTGGCCATAGATGCATCGGGTTAATAAGATGCAGGAGAGTAACCTGGTCTTAAGTTGGAATAGTGGCCCAGACAGACTTTCTAGGGTTTGTTGATTAATATAATGAGAGTGGAAATTGGACCCCTGGAGCTGATTTTCAGCTTCTCCTACAGCAGGATCAGCTACCACTTCCCATGCTACCATTTGCCCTCAAGTCACCTCTCTTCCAACATTTATACAGCTTGTGAAATTTTCTGCTCTCCACAAAGCCAAATCAAAATAAAATTACTTAAAATTATTTATTTAGGACCAGCAGTGAGTAGCAGAAGTGATAAGAGATACACTAGTGATCAAAACATAGGTGATCCTGAACACATAGCAAAAACAAACAAACAAACAAACAAACCCAATTTTTCTCTAAAAGAGAACTATTTACTACCCTTCCCACCCTGAATGTAAAACTTTGACCATTTTAGTTGTGCTGTGGTGCTTCTTCTTTGCTGATGGGATATGCAGTAATGTAAATACGGCATCAGTTTGTTGACTCTGTGCTAATTTAATTCAACTTTGCATTGGTATCACCTTTCCAACACCTGTACAAGTATCGTCTCTAACGGAAATCTCCCTGATTGTGACAGATTGGGCCTCATCAGTTTAGGGAAAATACATTTTCAAATAAATATATATGTAGTGAGGCTTCAGGGAGGAGTCCAGGTACCATGTGCCCTTTGTGAGACATTCCCTTAAAGAGGCAAAGCTGCTTCTCGCCTTGCCTGGCACATAGCTGCATCGCCTCCCATATGGTCTGAATGCTTCTCTGTTTTCCAGGCTTATACCACCCACAGAGATTAAAAACTACTTCTGTGACATCTAGAGATGGCAGGGGAGCCCTTCCAGCCCTCACTGCCGATCTCTATTGCCTCTTGTCACCAGGTAGTGCACTGAGCTCGTTTTGTTTACTTCCATCAACCATTTATATTGGGGTATAATCCTGGATCCTAAAAAGAAGAACACATTATGCCCCAAGTGAGCGATTCACACTCAACACTATGTTGACATATTCTATGGGAGGTATAAAATCTCTGTTGTGGTGATTTCAGCTCCATCAGCATAATTTTCCTCCACATGGTACAGGTAAATCACGGTTAAATATTGTATCATTTATCAACTGGTGCTTTGTAAGCTAGATCTCATAAAATCTCAGGAATAGATTGTGCTAGCAAAGCAACTAGCAACCAAATATGATTATCAAAATTTTCCTTCCACAACCTGTTCCTCGTATAAAACGAAAATGCTAACAAAATTAAAAATTAGTAAGCTTTACCCCCCCATTGGTAACAAAATAAGAAACTATAATAATTTTATTTAGAACAAAAATCTTATTTGGGGGTCTTATAATAGAAGGGAAAGATTGGAATTCCTGGCTCTTCTAGGAGATGGGCTGTAGTTTGCTATGAAAGCAATGCACTTCAGAAAGTACACGCCCATCTTACGTTCCCCAGGCTGGAACTTAAATCCACGGGGGTAGCACATTCAATGGTAAAAGTTTGTGATTAGATGAAGGGGTTCAGTGACAATCAGGAAAGTTAACTTTTAGACATTCTAGTAGGAAAATAATAGTGCCTAGGTAGAGACATTTCAAAGACAAATCTTTCTGCAATCAAACCTCATTTACTTCTCAAATGGTACCACCAATTGCTTTTGTGGGAGATGTGATCAAATCAAGAAAATGTTTTCTAAAGGCCTTCAGTTTGACTTGTTCATTGCTTGGCTCTATATATTTACAAACAGGCACGCAGAGAGAACAAGTCAAGAACAAAGGAAATAATGGATTTCCATGTCTATACTTGAGCATCACATACCTGATTATGAAAAGGAAGACCATAAACTTGAATCTACAGAGGGCAAAGGAAATGATGAGGAGAGATGACCTCATGTAGAAATGGAACAGAGCCTGAATATGTAAAAGGTTTGATATGATTTCAAAAGATAAGATTAAAGAATTTTAATACCTGCCACTCTGAACATTCCTTTCCTCTTAGAAATGGCAAATCAAATGTCATGGTTTCTACAAAGAAACAGTGACTCCATTGAGGTTACTGTTACTTTAACTCTTGGTGACTCAAAAAAAAGGGGGTTGAATAAACAACTCTATCATTTTGTATGTGGAATGCCCAGCCCACATCTCCTTGCCTTTGGGGATTGCCTTAGAAAAAACAACATATTAACAATCCCCTGAAATAGAAATTGTTTACGCTTGTACTGTCGGAGGGCATTAAAGCAAACCCTAAGCTCTCTGCAACACTAGGACAAGTTCCAGGCACAACTGGGAAGTAGTGCCCACCTATAACAAGGGGAATTTGCCTATAGGCAGGATGGGGAAGAGAAGTTACCTGAGACCGGGAGTCCAAGCAGATCCAGAAGGTCAGGTAGGAAGGAGGCCACTGCAGGAGCATGGTCAAGAATATGTTACTTTTGGCAAATCAGAAGTGAGAGTCTAGAAAGTAGGTTCCCCAAAGAGGTAATTAATTTGAGGCATGGAAAGAGAAAGTAAGTAGGGAGGAAATAATTGGGTATATCAGTAAAGATGTGGAAAGTAAATCATAAAATTCCAAGCAGACTGGGAATCTGCACGAGGGTGGAGTAAGAGAATATAGAGAAAACACAGGCACTTCCTCTGGTGACCAGGCTCACCAAGCAATGTGGCAGTACAGAGCACAAGCCCACTGTTTTGGGAACAAGGAGAACCCAATGACTGGTTTCTTGGACCACCAGCAATCACTGATGCCAGCTCCAAAGCAACTGAGGGAAGATGTTTCATGCCACCTGCCCAAAGGCAGAATTTGTGTGAGATGAACCTGCAGGGGAGGATAAGTAAGGTGCTATTATCAGAATTAGAGCGAAAACTTTTGGAAATCCAGCAGGCCAATCTAGGACTCCTTCGGCAGCCACAAGGGAAAGAGCACTGGTTTTAGCATCATAAGGCTTAGCGTGAATGTCAGCTCTACTGCAGGCTGGCCATAAGCACACTAGTTAGGAGTGCAGGATCTGAAATCCCACTGTGTGGACCCGAAGCCAGGTCTGTTGAACTGAGTAAGTTTCTTAACTAACCTCTTTTCGCTTCAATTTTCTCATCTATAAAATGGGTGATAATTATAGTGTTTTCTCAATAGTCACTGGGAAGATCAAATGAGTCCACTCCTGTAAACACTTAGACATACATCTGAATCTAAGTGCAGTCAACGTTCATCATCATCATTATGAAGCCCTGAACAAAGTTCTTGGGTTCTGTTCATCTCTGTTTTTTCACCTGAGAATAGGCACAACAGTGTTCGTCTCACAGAACGATTATAGATATTTAAATGAGATAAAGTACAGAGAAACCGCATCATGTTTGGCACAGAATAGGTGTATCAATTAAGAGGGGTTTTGTATCCTAATGACAGAACACCCTCTGAACAATGTCAAACATATAAAGAACGCATTTTTGTTACAGAGACTATTTTTGTCAATAGTCCAGAGTTTGCCATGTTGTTCACATTTATTCAGAGGTCTTATGAAGTGTGAGCTCTAAATTAGCATTTCTGCAATTATTTTGACTGTCCCAGTCCTTAATTAAGACAAGACAGGGGAGGGGACACTGAAAACTGTAAACAAAGCAAAAGCATATGCATGGATAAGGTTGCCAGATAAAATACAGGAAGCCAGCCCCATTAAATTTATATTTCTGATAAACAATGATGAAATTGTTAGGGTAAGTATTTCCTAAGCAATAGTTAAGACTTACTTATACTAAATATTTGCATTTTTCCTGAAATTCAAATTTAACTGGACATCTGTATTTTATCTGCTTAATCTGGTAGCTTTATGCCAGGAACTCCTAGCCAATTACTGGTACAACTTCACTGGCTAGACTTTGTTACACTGTAATCATTAACTGTAAAGAAGCCTCAAAAAGTATTTTATTTGTTTTCATTCTTTACAGTTGGCAAAGGACAAAGGAATTAGGGAATAATTCTATCTTGGTCAACTAATATTATGTACTTCAGTAGGTGTTTAATAAATGTCTATTTTCTCTTCTGACTCTCCTGTTAAGGGCTTGATTGTGTCTTTACACAGAAGAAAATACATAACCAGACTCACCACCCTAAAGTATTATATAATTGATGTCAACATATGAAATCAGCCATATTCTTAATTTTTAATATATTTTATTGATTATGCTATTACAATTGTCCCATTCCCCCCTTCTTCATTCCCGCCCACATTCCTCCCCTTTAGTTCATGTCCATGTGTCATACATATAAGTTCTTTGGCTTCCCATACTATTTTCCATACTATTCTTACCCTCCCCCTGTCTGTTTTCTACCTACCATCTATGCTACTTATTCTCTGTACCTTTTCCTCCTCTTTCCCCCTTCAACTCCCCTGCTGATAACCCTCCATATGATCTCCACTTCTATGATTCTGTTCCTGTTCTAGTGGTTTGCTTAGTTTGTTTTTGTTTTTGTTTTAGGTGTGGTTGTTAATAATTGTGAGTTTGCTGTCATTTTACTATACATATTTTTTATCTTCTTTTTCTTAGATAAGTTCCTTTAACACTTCATATAATAAGGGCTTGGTGAGATGAACTCCTTGAACTTGACCTTATCTGAGAAGCACTTTATCTGCCCTTCCATTCTAAATGAAAGCTTTGCTGGATAGAGCAATAGTGGATGTAGGTCCCTGCCTTTCAAGATTTCAAATACTTCTTTCCAGCCCCTTCTTGCCTGGAAGGTCTCTTTTGAGAAATCAGCTGACAGCCTGATGGGAACTCCATTGTAGGTGACTGTCCCCTTATCACTTGCTGCTTCTAGGATTCTCCCCTTCATTTTAATCTTGGCTAATGTAATGATAATGTGCCTTGGTGTGTTCTTCCTTGGGTCCAACTTCTTTTGGACTCTCTGAGCTTCCTGGACTTCCTGGAAGTCTATTTCCTTTGCCATATTGGAGAAGTTCTCCTTTATTATTTGTTCAAATAAGTTTTCCACTTGTTGCTCTTCCTCTTCTCTTTCTGGAACCCCTATGATTCAGATGTTGGGACATTTAAAGATGTCCTGGAGGTTCCTAAGCCTCTCCTCATTTTTTTGAATTCTTGTTTCTTCATTCTTTTCTGATTGGATGTTTATTTCTTCCTTCTGGTCCACACCATCGATTTGAGTCCCAGTTTCCTTCCCAACACTCTTGGTTCCCTGTACATTTTCCTTTATTTTACCAAATGTAGCCCTCATTTTTTCATCTAATTTGCGACCAACTTCAACCAATTTGTGAGCATCCTGATTAACAGTGTTTTAAACTGTGCATCTGATAGGTTGGCTACCTCTTTGTCCCTTAGTTGTATTTTTTCTGGAGCTTTGATCTCTTCTTTCGTTTGGGCCATCTTTCTTGTCTTCACATGCCTGTTACGTAGTGAGGGGCAGAGCCTTAGGTGTTCACCAGGGTGGAGCAACCCACGTGGCTGCATTGTGGCACTGTATGTTGGGGAAGGGGACCAAGAGGGAACAAAGGCGCTTGCTCTGCTCTCTGCAAGATTTCAGTCACTTCCCCCACTTCCCACAAGCAAATTGGACCCTTCTGGTGTTAATTTCCACGTGGGTGGGTTTGTGTATATTCTAGGACCCTGTGGGTCTCGCCAACGAACTCTCTTGTGAGGCTGGGAGTTTCTCCTGCTGCCGCAACCCCAACAGGTGTTTTCAATTAGTGGTTTGGGGTTTGATTTCCCTGTACTGGGACCCTGGGTTGTGTGGACCATCAGCTCCCCAGTTGTTTCGCCTGGTTTATCTGCGCACGAATGTGGGACCGCCTGGTCCTCCAGCTGCTGCCTTATGTGCCCTGCCTTGTTCCACAATCCGCTGTCTCTCCCAGTCCTCTAGCCACTGCGTTGCCTTGAGTCTTCTCTGCCCCACCTGACGAACTTTGCCCCTCCTACTGGTCTGGATGAATGTGTCTTCTTTAACTCCTTGGTTGTCAGACTTCCATACAGTTCGATTTTCTGAGAGTTCTGATTGTTTTTTGTTTTTAAATTGTTGTCGTCCTTCTTTTGGTTGTGCAAGAAGGCACAGTGTGTCTACCTACACCCCCATCTTGGCCAGAAGTCCCCTGAAATCAGCCTTGTTCTTATTTTTTAAAAAGGGATCTGAAGCTTAATTGGAAAATCCAGGGATTGACTATGGAGATACACAATGATTTTAGCCTTAAATTATATCTCTTTAATTATATCTCTGCTAACAGGCCTCCCTGACCCACAGGAAGGTTTTTTTGTTTTTTCATAGTTGAAAGTAGGGTTGGACAAAGATGAAGTGAATGAGGCACTTAGGGAGCAAACTTTAAGGAGACACTCTTGCTCACTCTCTTTTGTGCAATCTCCTTAAATTATGCATCCTCTGTGTCTCACTTGCCTCACCCTAGCCTACATGAAATATAACTATTCCTTTGCTTAAGAAAAAGGATAAACCATTAATTATTGTTAGTTCCTAACTCCAACGTTGCCACAGAATAGGAGTCATCGACTATGGTGGTTATCTTGTAGAGCAAGCTTAGGGTGACTGATGTTACCAGTTTAGTTTAGTGAGGCTGTGCTTTCCATGCACACCAGGGGTGTTCTTTACCCTACTCTCTTCCCAATGCACAGGAAGATGATATAGATATAGATGATATAGATGATATAGATATAGATATAGATAGATATAGATAGACAGAGATAGAGATGAGATAGAGATAGAGAGAGACAGATATATATATACATAGTCTGGCAAAAGAAACACCTGCTTCAGTGTGGTTGGTAGGGTAATAATATGGGTGTAATTATTTACAGTTTTATTTTAAACATTTCACCTAAAGTGCCATATGGTGTGCTTGAGTGTGATATTGTTTTGTTACAGTATTAGACACTTATGATTGGAATAAAAGATTTTGTAATAAAAAGAGGGTGTTATTTATGCCAGAATATATATATATGAACCAGTTATACATATATACGTATATATATACATGTATATATACATATATATGCATATATACTTTCACTGCTCAGGGTGTGTGTGTGTATGTAGCTTTCATATATATAGCTTTCACTGTTCAGGGGATAGCTCTGTGCAGGACCCATCAAAACACGATGACCTGGTTAAAACACTCCTCTAACTGTAGACAGCCTCTTTCTACCAGATAAGAGTGCAGCCTCAAGGTTCTGATATGATTTGAGTCTTTTTTTATATGCCATAAAGCATTATAAAATTATTATTTCTGTAGAAAAATTCATTGTATTTTCTTTCTCTCTTCTTACCCTCCACTTTTTCTTTCCTACAATCATTACCAACAAGGTGGTAATAGGGTTAACTGACCGTATATCCCCCACCACCACCCTTATCCTAAATCAAGAGAGAAATTTGGAGGTCCCAGAGCAACATCTTGGGATAGTACATTTCACCACAGGCAGCTTAGATAGAGGCACTCTTAGCTAATGTAGAGACCATATGAAATGGCAATGAGTTTAAGAAAGAGGCAGTATGCTACTTTAGCAAAATACAGATGGTGTTTATTATCTTACAAAAAGCAGAAGTATTTCAATAGAAAGAGTATATGCATCTTATGTGAGATTAGACTTAGAAGAGATTTTAGAAGAAAATTTACATTTCTGGTTCTGAAGAGTGTCTGCCTTTAAGTTATTCTGGATACATTTAGCCATTGCTATTTCTGGTGGAAGACCAAATTTAGGTTGAAAGAAACACCATCTTCCTCACTTATCCCATCAGAACAAAACCCACTACTTCTTTTTCTGATATCAAGAAGAGACCTGGAAGAAAATAATCCCAGTTCCCAACAATGTGTATGGATAAGACCTTCAAACACTGGATATTAGTAAAGCCTTCCAGTAAGGTTTATAGGTCAAGGCAAACAGGTGTGGTTGGCACTTACAGAAGAAGCCATATGCACCTGGGACAGTTCCCCAAGGCCTGGACTATGTGGCTTCTTATGTGGCAGGTAAGAATTTGTTAGCAGAATCAAGTTAGAGATGGCCATCCTCTGAGTCAGCTTCCTTAGAACACTTACTTGAACCTTTTGTAAACAGGTCAGTCTAAACTCTAACTGGAATCCAGCATGCATTTAATTTTGGGTGATGTATAAGGTGATACCCCCCAAAAGGGGTAAGTTCTGCTTTCTTGTCTTGATACCCACTGTTCTGAAACAACGACAGTCAGATAACCTCCCAGCGTGATAACCTATGGACTGCTTTCCCCCCAGAACAAGAGTCATTCTTGTGCAAGGAAGAAGGGAGGAGCCTGACTACATGCATTACTCTGCTAACTGAGCCATGGAGGGAAGGAGAGAGACTTTATAGTGGCGGGCTTGTGGAGAAAATACACTGAAAGCCATCAGAGCCAAAACAGAGAACAGAATCTAATGGTAGCTAGAAGGTCAACTTTGATTAATAGGCAGCAAACCGAGAGCTGAAAGAAAGCAAACCTACACCCTGTCATTTGGGATCAAATATTTTTGCCTTCTCTGTTTCAACATCGTATCTTTCTGTATCCTCGGCAAATAAAAATAATGTTTGGATAAGAAATAGATTTACAAACAAACCATCTTTCTGTTTGGATACATGCTCACACAAAGGAAAGGTTTTGTTATTTTACAAAAATCTTACACGGAAAATGCATACAAATGATCGCAGCTGTCATGATCACAACTTAGAGAAAATGCAGATGGTATAAAATAATAATTCACAAATGGCTAATAGAATTTTAATAGCTACAAGAAAGAAGAGAAAATGAAAGCACTGAATCTACTTCGGATGTGAATAGAATGAAATGGTTCCAGGAAGCGTCTAAAGGCAGAGCAGCCCTTGACTCTCCCCATGTTTAGAAGTGGCACTCCCCGGTGCATTGATTTATGTGAGGATTAGGCAGCAATCATAGTCTCTAGACTAGCCTGGAAGGCATGTGCATAAAGTATGATATTTGCAATATGCAAATGTCACGCATGATGAATGAAATGCTCAGTATGTCTCGAGGACACACAGATGCTAACCAGCCACTGCTTCCATGCTGCGAATTGTAAAGGAACTTGGAGTAAAGGTATTCTTTTGTCGCTAATTGATTTTTTTTTTAAATAACATAGTCTTTGGGTCTAAATACCAGTTACTAAAGCATAAGTCATTCTACCTATGTTAGCTTTGGGCGACTTGAGATATTTCTTAACTGTCAGAAATGGGGATTAAGCAAAAGAAAGCTGAGTCGACCTATCTAAATAGCACATGTAAGACCAAGTCACAAGGTCAAATGAAGATTAAAGAATTGACACCAGGAGTTAAGTCCAACAGTAAAAGTTAAAAAACTTTTCAACAGTGCAGAGAATGAACAGGTCACAAGTGTCCTCAGCCAAAGTCCAGAATGAGTCACAATAGTTGTTAAAAAGAAACAAAAACAGTAAAAGATAGAGGGCCCATAAAGATAAAGATCAAGGTATAGATGATTAGATATTAACAAATATTGAAAGAAGACAGGTTTAAGAGCAACCATCCATTCTCCAGGTAGATATTACGTCACTGTGGAAAGGAGAAAAGAAGATGGAATCTAGTCAGTGCAGACCTAGGAATTCAAAGTAACACCAGGAGGAACATTGACTCTGGGTTGAACTGAAGGAAGCCGCCTGACCTAGAAATTATTTCTCTTCCTGTGCCAGAAGGGATCTTACGGTCTTTAGACTCTAAGAGTGGGCTGGTTCCAACTACACAAAATAAAGAGACATAGTCTACGGATTCTGGCTGATTATGCACGCAGCACCTACGTGTAACACATTTTAGAGGCTCCAAATGCATGCTGATATGCATTCTGAGTCTCCTGTGTGTGAGAGTATCTTTCTTATTATCATCTGTCGTCCCTTCTTAGACTAGAATTAAATGTTCAGTTCTGGAAGACTGCCCGAAACTGAATGCAGGAGTCACAGGGAGCAGGGAAGTTTCTGAAGCCTGGGGCTAACTGAGAGACTTTCTGTAGAGCAGCAGGATTCGAGCAGGATCCAAAAGGGCGTCTTGGTCCTGGAGAGCCAGGGTGTGTGGCAGCAGTGGCGGCCCTAGAGCCGCACAGCCCCATCCAGCAGTGCACTAGCAGCATGAGACTATGAAGCCCTTGCGAGTCCAAATCGAGATGCACTGTAAGTGTGCAATAAAGGCCGGATTTCAAAGGCTTAGCGTACATAATAGCAATAATATAGTATAGTATAAAAATATATCCTATTAATTATTTAATATTGATTACATAATGGAATGGTAATATTTTGGAGATGTTGGGTTAAAGGTAGTATTAAAATTAATTTCACCTTTTATTAATGAAGCTACTCGAAAAATTAGAACTACGTATATGGCTTGCATTCCATCTCTTTTGGACATGGCAGCTCTAAAGGGAAAATCAGAATTTGGTGATCGATGTTGGTGCTAATCCAAGTGTGGTCTGTTGACTCAGCAAGCCACACACCATTACTAGTTGCTGAGGAGATAAGTGTGAAAGTTGAGAGGAAGAATGTGGAAAGTTTTATATTGATTTGAAATGGTCATGACATCAAAGTGCGTGATATTTTGTTTCTGTAAATATCAGATTATGAAAATTGGGAGAAAAACTATTTTTTTTTCACCGTGGGTAGTTGGAAAAGCACTGAGGATTTACCACAAGCCTAGGGCTGGGCTTCAGTGGGACAGAGAAAGCTGTCACGTTTTAGAACTCAGAGGTCTCCTAAGTATGCTCCTGGGGAAGTTTGCCTCTGGGCCACACCAAGAAGGAAATAGGTAACAGTTTCCCATCGTTTCCAGAGACTGCCCGTTCAGAGTCCCTAGATGGAGTTCTAAGATTACCGCAGGACTAGGGAATCTTAGAAGGCATAGTTAGTGAGGGTGACAGGTGCCAAACTTAGAGAATATGAGATCCAGATGGTCCTAAACAAGTGAATTCCTGCTTTTCAAAACAGAATCTCAAAATTTCATTCTTCACAGGCCTTGTGAGGATATATTTACTAATTTGCTGATCTGTTCAATAAATATTTATTGAGTAGATATTTTATGTGCCAAGAACTCTTTTGGATGTTGGAACTATAAGAATGAATAGGAATTTGTGGCTGTCCACAAAGATTACACAATGTAGCAGAAGAAAGGAGCACATACCTTCATGACTAGACGTGGCAGATGGGCCCAGAGAAACAGCAAGCAGGATATGGCCACCGCTGGATGAAAGGAACTCTGCTGAATCTTGGGAGAGAAGCAGGTAATGCCACCTTGAGAGGCAGCCTATCCTTGAAAGAGGCAGCAAGAAATTTGAGAAAAGACCAATGGTTTTAGATTCAGATAGAATAGGTCTGAATTCTTGTTTTTCTGCTTATAGACATATGGCCTTTTCGTTCCCATCCCTCTAAAATGGAGTTAGATACATGTACTAAAGAGATAGTACACATATGAAATAAAATAATAAAAGTTAAGCACCACACACATTGTAAGCGCTCAGTAATGGTAAGAGTGCATAAACTTTACATTCAACATTACCTGGGGACAAGCTTTTCCTCGGAGTTTCTTGTAAGGCTGAAAATTTAGATGGAGTTACGAAGGCTGTGCTCTCAACCACTGAAGAGAGAGTGGGGTGACACCACCTTCCAGCTAAACTGAACAGAAACCTACTTCACCTGGGTGTCAGGTAGATAAAATGATGTAGTTTCAGTTATCGAGGGAGTGGAGTTGGGGTCTGTAAAAAATTACGAGTATCCAAGACCAGGTCACTAGCATGCTACATTAGTTGAAAAGACTTGTGTGCATTATACACCACAATAATAGATAAAATGGATGTGCAAGTGCTCTGGGAAGTAGAGAGGGTTAGTTGATGTAAGGTGTTATTATCATTAACAAGTTCTATCTATCTAGAAAGGCTTGGGCTGGGAAAAATGGATACCATTCAAGTTCAAAAAGCTTGTCTTATATAGAGCCAAACAAATGGGTAGTCCCTCCTTGAAGAAGGTGACATCTGATTAGTTGTGGAAACTCGTGCTCCAGCTCTGGGAGCCAATCCAGGTCCAAAAGGGTGGACAGCTGCCAGCCCTGGCAGAAGAGCCAGCTGACTCAATGTAACATCAGTCATTTAGTGGCACAGGCAGAAGGTAGGGGAAATAAGCGTTTCCTTTGCATCAATAGCTCCTGCTTAAACAAAAACAAAATGAAGTGTCTTGGCATTTTTCTTCCAGCACTGTGCAGTTAGCTGGGGAGGGGGGACAGTCAATCTCATTGACAATGTCTTTGTAAAATACACTATCATGGATTACCACATTCTTATGCAAATGTGGTGTCAATCTTCAGAGCTCTAATTGATGTGTATTCTGTGTGTGTGTGTATGTGTGTTCAATCAGTTGTGCTTGAGGTAGCACTGTAACCAAGAGGGTTTGTTTTTCGATTTTGCTTTTAAATACAATGCCTGTCATTAACTGGACTCATGGAAACTAAGATACTAAGATAAGAAAATTGTGCTATATGAATGTGCTCTGTTACCAGCGCTGAAATAAGAGGGATGCCTCTGCAGTCGCACACTGACATCCTCAGTATTAATTGATTCAACTCCCTTGACTAACAGTGATACATACTAAATAAAGAGGGTTTTTAAAAAATCCTCCCGCATTCGATTAACCACAAACTTAATTAACTTTGGGTTTTTGTAAGTGAGCTGACTTTACATAACAGTAAGGGAACTGTGTGTGTGCGTGTGTGTGCACACACGTGTATCCAGACTCCTTGATGTTGTGCATGTAGGCGTGTGTACACAGCTGCATGAGACAGGACAGAAACAAGATGAGATTCTGCAGACACTGCGCTTTGTTATTTGGATATTGAAAATCACATTCGAGAGAGAAAAGCCCAGAGTTTAAACTCTCTTTAGGAGAAAGAATCACATATATGCATGATTGCAAAAGGTGTTCTGGGAAAATCATATAGAAAGCTGTGTTCTTTCGTAATAAGCTTGGGGTGGCTGACATGAATATTATGCAGACCGCATGAGGCAGACAGCTTGCCGGACAGCTTCACACCACGCAGACACATCTGGGCAAGAAGGGTGATGCTGATCGAAGACTGGGTTTTTACATTTTATTTTAGGCACTTACTTATTTTAGGAGGTGTAATGTGGAACACAGGCATTTACATTTTTAATAAGGTCCCCAGATTATTCCGGTGCATCCAAAGGTGGAGGATCTCTCTCTTTCTTCCTCTCTCCCTCTTTCTCAAACACACACACATAAATTTATGATAGCATTAGAAAAATTTAGAAAATAAGTATGAGGCAGTGGTTACCCACAAGTCTACTATCCTGATGCAACTATCTGTAGCACTTTGGGATGTTTACTTACCGACTTTTCCCCTCTTTGTGCAAGAAGTATTGTTACTTTGTGGCCAGGATTATTAACTGCATGATTACTATCAACTGGATTTTATGTGGAGCTTCTAGGGACGTCCTTTGCGAGGCTCTCCCCTACTAAACACGCCTGACAATCCGGAGCATTACTTTCCTCCCTGAACTCTGCAGCCCAACTACCCTCCTCTGGGATTAAGCTCAGGGCTCCCCTATGAATTAAGGTGTTGTTTTAGTGAGTACCATCCCTCCAGTGGGAAAGTATTGAACTTAAAGTAGCAGCAACATAGGGGAGCGGGTGAAGGTGTTAACCTGGGTTTATCCACATTTTCCACTGTGATTTCTATGTTTGTGCGTACAGGGGGATACAAAGCCCTGCACAGAATTCCTTGTTTCCCACGATTTCATGAATCTCTCCCTTCCACTTACACTGCGGGGATATTAAACACATTATTCTGTTTTGATTGAATGTCAGTAAAATTAAATTCTGCCTTTCCATCTGCGGCACCACACAGGGCCCAGTGGCTTGTGGAAGAGTGGAGCGTGGCAGTGGCGGAGGGACCCCTTCAGGACACTCCTGAACACGCCGCTTTCGGTAGACAAGATGAATCTCTCCCTTCCATGGCACAAATCTCAACATCTGCTGTCTTTACCTCCCAGACACCCTGACAGGTGTAGCTGCCTTTAAAACATTGCTTGGAAGGAACTTACGGACAGTCGGCAGTGAATAGAGGATAAAACCACGCAAGGTAGGGGAGAGGCACTGCTTCTGCTCTCCGGCCTTATTATTATATTTCCGTTAGGTTTTAATTTCTCCAGACTTTCCTGGGTGTCCGTCTTTCACTGTCCCACTGACATGCTTGGCACAGAATTCTGATTTTCACTCTTGCTGCCTCTTCCAGCTGTCTCTTGCCAGTTTAGCCCAGGCCCTGCCCCCTGTCCCCCTCAGGGAGAGAAAAGTTAAATGATGTTAATCTGCCAAATATTTTTGATCATTAGGAGGCCATAAAAATTAACATAACCATCAGAGGAAATTAATTGTCAAAGAAAACAAGGTTAGAGCGGGATGCCGAGCATTCGGGGAGAGGGGAGAGGGTGCAGCAGGGGGAGCTTGGATCCTCCTTTTGGTTTCGAGAGTGGGGCTGCAGCTGCAGGCACCCAGGAGGCCCAGTGCAGGTCTGCTTCTCCGCCCTTAATTGTGAGAACAGCCCCCCAAATAGCAAGTGGTGCGATGCTAAAGCGTAGGGAGGGATACCCTTGATTTCTTCCTTTTTCTCCTCCCACTCTTCCGGGGGAGATTTTGGTTATTTTTTAATTCCAGTTCAAAATAGAGGCTGGGGGAGAAGAAGCCTGTGCAGGCCTCCTGCAGGAAATACCATTAATAATTAATACCCAATAATAATCAAATCCATGGGAGACTCGTTACAAGCAACATCTTGACAGACCCGCGGATGGATGCCCGTTGCTGCACTTCTTCATCAGCTTGCAGGATTGGGTCAGCGGGGATTTGAGCGCGCATTAAGCAGTGACAAAAAGAGGATAAATAGCGGGTTTGTTCACGGAAGAGGCTTATTCATCCCTATAGGGTTTTTTTCATTTTAGGTTTATGGCTTAGTGGGGAATTTCCCTTTAATTGGGATTGTAATATAAGGATGGAAACTGTCGACATTTACAAGAGAGATGGGAGGGCAATTCTTCCTAACTTATTTGTTATTATTGCAACACTAGTTCCTTTAGGAGGCTCTGAATAAAGGAAGCCCACGAAGATCAAGCTGATCAGAGACAAAGAGAGAGAAGGTGGGAGACAGGGGGAGAGGGGGAGGGGGAGAGAGAGAGCGCGCGCGAGCGCACCACTACCAGCCACAGCACAGGACCCATCTGCAGTTCATGACTCCTTGGAAGTCAGACTTCAAAACGTTCAGTGCAGTGTTTATACTTGATTATGCAGAGCACTTGGCACATGCACTGCTTTGTTTAATCTTCACAATAACCCTGTGATGTGTTCATAACCCCATTGTCTAGGTAAGGAAACTGAGGAAAGAGAGGTTAGGTATTTTCCCCAAGATCTCACAGTGAATAATAAGCACCAGGGTTGGGATTCCATCCTCAGGAAGCCGGCTGGAAGGTCAGCTCTGACTGCTCTTTTCTCGTGGCTTTATGTATAGATATGAGAAAGACTACCTCCACAGCCAGATAAACACCAGGTGCGCGACATGCCCGGCCTTCACAGGCAGGAATTGCCCGTCATTCTACCCTGCGTTCTGTGAAATATACAAAAGTATTAGGGCTCATTGTCCAACATCCTCACAGAGAAGAAGCAGGTGTGGTCACAGCAGGAAAACAAAATTTTACTCAGATGATTCAGCCAAGGAGAAATTAATGCAGGGACTGTGAGTGCAAAACTAAAGAACCAAGTGCAGTTTTAAGGTACCCAGGTATAAGCAACCAGCAGTCCTGACCACTAACACCCAATCCTAGGGCAAAGTCCAGCCCTCAACTCGATGAAAATCGTGAAACATTTCCTTAACATCTAAGCACAATTCTACAAAGGCAGACTGTGCAAGTATTTGAAGGACCTCTGCAGTTTGGAGTTTTGTTACTTTAATTTGGAAAAAAAATGGAAACAACATAGAATACTGAAAATAATATAAAGAGCCCAAGAAATCCAACATCCAAACTTACCATATGTGACTCCATTAACAAATTTGCTCCACATCTTTTTTATTTTTAAAGAAACTTAAAGTCATAACAAAACTAAAGACCTAGCTCCATCCGTCTCATTTACCTTCCTTTCCACCACGGGCACTCACTGTTCTGGGGCTGCTGGTACATCACCAGTGTGCTTTTTAGACTTTTAATACCTGCAATACCCATGGATGCATCTACAATCATATGGATTATTACTCTGTGCATTTTTAAATGTATTCAAATTGTGTTTGTATGTGCAGTTTGTATATAAATTCCATGTGTGTGTAAGCAACTTGCTTTTTTAATTTAACATTTTAATTCATACCATTATAGACACATTGAGTTTATTTTATTATCTGAATGGCATTTCAGTGTATGTCTATACTACAGTTTATCCCTCCTTTGCTGATAATATCTGTCTATAATTTTTCTCTGTTAAAAATGATGCCACAATAAGCATTCTTGTATGTATCTACATGAACATATTATGCAAGAAATACTCCAGGAGTACAGTCACTGGATTATAAAGTATCCTATCTTTGATTTTATTAGATTGTGCCAAATTGCCTTCCTCAATGCCAATTTTTAAACTTACTAGCACTGAATGATAGGTCACATTTCCCCGCATTGTAGTTTTAACGCATACCTTCTCCTTCTAACTTATGTATTTTATTACAAATGAGGTTGGACTTCTTTGCATATATTTACTGGCCATCAGATTGACACATGTATGAACTTCCTGTTTAAATATATTTTCCCATTTCCTATCCGATGGGCTTTATCTCCCTTTTTAAAGGAGGGCTCCTAATTCTGGTCACTAATCTTCAGATGTGCTACCAATACCCGTCTTTTTGTTATTCACAACAGTGTTACTTGGGAAGGCTTTAATTTCAACGTGCTCCATTTGTCCATCCCTCCCTTACGGTCTGCTGCACGTGTTCATGTGCGTCTGGTTTAGGAAGTCCCTTCTCTACTGCACGTTTATAAAAGTATTTTCTATATTTTTTTAAAGTAAAGTTTGCTTTTTTATATCTAAATATATCCAGAATTAATTTTAATGCTGAGTAATAGAAATATCATTTTTATACATATGTATGTATATATGTATATATTTTTTAGTGATCATAACAGTATCTATTAATTACACTATGCTTGCTTCACTAATTTAAATGCTACTCTTTAACATGCTTTATTTATATAGGCAAGAGTTTGTTTCTAAGTATACTCTACTGTTTCACGGGTTTTCTTTACTATTCCAATACCAGTAGCTCACTGCCTGAATTAATATATTTTTCAGAAAGCACTGATAAATATGTACAGTGATCCCTCATATCATAATCTTAGATATTCTTTGTCTTTGCTCTACCATCTCAGTTTTAGAGCTAGTTTATCAACTTTCATGAAAACCTCTGTTAATATTATATAATATTTGATATAATTGCTCAGAAATTTTATTTTCACTTGGAGAAAAATTTCATTTTTATGTAATTGAGTATTTCCACTCACAAATATGGCATATCTCTTCATGTATTTGTTTTATTCTGTTATTAATTTTCTCTATTATAAATCTTATATATTACAAATATTTTCAAACAACTTATTTTTAGATTACTTACTGCTTGGCACTTATTATAAAGAACCTCTTTGACAATCTCCATGTGTTTTTTAAAATTACAGTTTACAATATTGTATTAGTTTCAGGTGTACAACACAGTGATTAGACATGTACATACCTCACGAAGTGATCACCCTGAGAAGTCTAGTACTCGCTGTCACCACGTAGCTATTACAATATTAGTGATTATATTCCCTATGCTGTACCTTATAGCCCCATGACTATTTTTATCACTGGCAATTTGTACTTTTTATTTGTTTCTTGAGGGTATTTAAGAACACCTTGGGTTCTTGTTTCACTTTTTCTAGTTGAGATACATGGTAATTAACATCAATGAGGACATCTTTTTCTGCTTTTTCTGCTTTTAGAGAGAGGAGATGGAGGGAGGTACATCAATACAAGAAAGAATCAATGGTTTGCCTCTGCCTCCCATACACCCAACCAGAGACGACACATACCCAGACCTAGGATCAAACCCACAACCTCGCTTTGTGCCCTGACCAGGAATCAAACCCTCAACCTTTCGGCTGTGGGACGATCTGACAACCAACTGTGCCACACCAGCCAGGGTGTAGTTTAGTGAGTTTCAATGAAAGTATTACTTATGTAACATGATGGCATTAAGCACAAAAAACATTTTCATCGCTCCAATAGATTCCCTATGCCACTTCCTGGTCGATCTCCCCTATGGAGCCCTGAGATATCTGTCATTTTGTTACTACAAGATTTTGTCTTCTCTAGAATTTCCTATGGATGGAATTGTATATGTATACTGTCCTGTGATTTGCAAATCAGTTTTGTACTTTTCACTTCTGCTCAGTATTCCATTTATTAATATTTTCTACTCCTCCTGCTTCACTACAAAGATAAAAAGAAGAGGCGAGAGCAGACATTTTTATTTTGTTCCTAATCTTAGGGAGGGAAGCATGCAATATTTCATTAACTGTCAAGTTAGCTGTAAGTTTTTAGTAATGACCTTTATTAGTTTATGGGAGTTCCCATGTATTCTTAGTTTAGTGTAAGTTTTTTAAATGAATGCATATTAGACTGTGACAAGTGCTTTGTCTGCATCTAGTGAGATGATCGGATGGTTTTTCTCCTTTACTGTGCTAATAAGACTAATTAGATTTATTGCTTTTTGGGTATTAAAAAAATTAGCATTCTTGGGATTAAATTAATTGACATGAGGCAGTACCTTTTGTATGTATTGTTGGATTCGATTTGATAAATTTTATTAAGAATTTTTGTATTTATATTCATCAGATATATCTGCAATTTCTTTCATGTGATGTTCTTGTCTGATTTTGTAGTAGAGTAATGTTGTTCTCATAAAAAAATTAGTTGATGAGAGCACTTCTGGCCAAGATGGAGACATAGGTGGATACACTAAGCCTCCTCTCACAACCCAAATTAAGGACAACAAATATTTAGAAACAAGAAAACAACCCAAACTGATCGAAAATTGAACTGCATGGAAGTCCAACAACCATTCATCCAGACCAGTAAGAGGGGCGGAGTCGCGGCAGGAAAAAGTGGAGGTGCAGACCCAGGCACGCAGCCAGCAGCGGCTGGCAGTTCCCAGGCATTCAGGCAGCAGCTAGCAGACCCCAGGCACAGGGTGGCAACTGTGCAGACCCGGTGAGGCCACACAAGGAGGCTGGCTGACCAGGTGGTCCCACATTAGCGCTCAGATAATGCAGGTGAAGTGGAAGCAGCGGAAGGGACTGGAATCCAAGAGAGAGTGGAGCAAATGCCATTGTTCCCTCTCAGACCCCGCCCCCACATGCAGTATCACTACCCAGCAACTGGGCTGCCCCACCTTGGGGAACACCTAAGGCTCCACCCCTCACTACTATTGGGTGTGACCAGACCCCCCCCCCGCCACCCCGCAAAAAGAGGCTTAAACAGGAGAACAAATCAAAGCCTCAGAGCCAATTTGTCTATGCGATGAAGAGATAGACAACCTATCACATGCACAGTTCAAAGCCCTGGTGATCAGGATGCTCACAGAATTGGTTGATTTTGCTCACAAATCAGATGAACAAATGAAGGCTACAATAAGTGAAATGAAGGAAAATGCCCAGGGAACCAATAGAGATGAGAGAAAAACTGGGACACAAATCAATGGAGTGGACCAGAAGGAAGAAACAAACAACCAAACAGAAAACAAGGAAGAAACAAGAATTCAAAAAAATGAAGAGAGGCTTGGGAACCTCCATGACATCTCTAAACGTCCCAATATCTGAATTAAAGGGGTCCCAGAAGGGAAAGAAGAAGAGCAACAAGTGGAAAACTTACTTGAACAAATAATAAAGGAGAACTTTCCCAATCTGGCAAAGGAAATAGACTACCAGGAAGTCCAGGAAGCTCAGAGAGTCCCAAAGAAGTTGGACCCAAGGAGGAACACCCCAAGGCACATCATAATTCCATTAGCCAAGATTAAAATGAAGGAGAGAATTCTAGAAGCAGCAAGAGATAAGGGGACAGTCATTTACAAAGTAGTTCCCATCAGACTGTCAGCTGATTTCTCAAAAGAGACCTTACAGGCAAGCAGGGGCTGGAAAGAAGTGTTTGAAGTCTTGAAAGGCAAGGACCTACATCCAAGATTGCTCTATCTAGCAAAGCTTTCATTTAGAATGGAAGGGCAGATAAGTGCTTCTCAGATAAGGTCAAGTTCTAGGAGTTCATCATTACCAAGCCCTTATTACATGAAATGTTAAAGGGACTTATCTAAGAAAAAGAAGATCAAAAATATGACAGTGAAAAGACAGCAAACTCACAGATATTAATAACCACACCTAAAACAAAAGCAAACTAAGCAAACAACTGGAACAGGAACAGAAACACAGAAATGGAGATCACATGGAGGGTTAGCAACAGGGGAGTAGGAGGAGGAGAGAGGGGGAAAAAGTACAGAGAATAAGTAGCATAGACGGTGGGTAGAAAATAGACAGGGAGAAGGCAAGAATAGTGTGGGAAATGTAGAAACTAAAGAACTTAGGACACATGGACATGAACTAAAGGGGGGGGAATGTGGGTAGGAGGGGGTGTTCAGGGTGGAAGGGAATGATGGGGGAGAAATGGGACAACTGTAATAGCATAAGCAATAAAATATATTTAAAAAATTAGTTGATGAACAAAATGAAACCAGAAGCATGGATACATGGAACAGACTGACAGATCTCAGAGGAGAGGGCCTGGTAGTGTATAGAAGAAATTATCCAAAGAACATACATGCATACAGGCAAAGGCCCTGGACACAGACAATAATGTGGTAAAGGCCAGGGATCTGGGGTCTGGATAGAGAGGGGCAAAGAGGGGGTGGGGCATATCTGTAATAGAGTCAATAATAAAAAATATATATCTAAGGACATAAAAAAATTGAGTTGAGAACCTATCTTTTCTTGACTTTGTAAAAGAAAAGTTTCAATACTGGTATTATTTCTTTTTTCATGTTTGATAGAATTCACCAGTAAATTCATTTAGGATACTGGGCTTTTTGTAGAAATTGTGAAGTTGAAATGTCAATTTAAAAAAGGAAACATGTATATGGCTAATCTGATGTTCTATTTTCTCTTCAGTCTCAGTAACTTTTCTCTTCAAGGAATTTGTACTTATGATCAAGTTGTTTAATTTCTTGGCATAAAGTTGTTCACAATATCTTCTTAATATTTGTAGCATTTGTAATAATGGCCCTTCTTTCATTCCTGATGTTGGCAATTTGGGTTACTTTTTAAAAATTTTTTATCCACCTACTAGAAGTTTACTAATTTTATTATTTTCAAAGAGACTACTTTTGGTTTCATAATTTTTCTATTTTTATATTATCACTTATTTCTTCTCTGATCTTTATTGTTTCCTTTGTTATATTTACTTGAGCTTAATTTAATTTACTCTTCCTTTTCTTGTAAGAAGTTTCCATCATAAATTTTAAAGTGTTCTTTTTAATATGAGCATATAAAGTTATATGTTTCTCTCAAGCACTGCTTTAGCTGTATTCTACAATTTTTAAATGTGTTTTTGTTTTTATTTAGTTCAAAATTTTCTAATAATACTTATGATTTATTTTTTGACCCATCAGTATTTAGAATTTGTTTAATTTGTAAATACTTGGAGATTGTCCTGATAGCTTCCTTTAATTAGCAACTAATTTAATACTTCTATGAATAGAAAACACCCTTGTTCTATCAACATTTTAAAATTTATTGACACTTCCTGTATGGCTTAGTCTATGGTATGTCTCGGAGAATGATCTATGTACACTAGGAATAAATGTATAATCTGCAGTTGCTAAATCAAGTATTCTATACATTAAGTCAATTTGGTTGATAGTATTTCTATCTTCTTTATTACTATTTATTTCTGGTTACTAGTTCTATCAGCTCTTCAACTGTAATTATGGGTTTGTCTATATTGTCTCTCATTTCTGTCCATTTGGCTTTAAGTATTCTGAGATACTGTCATTAATGCATATATGTTTAGAATTGCTATATCTTTGGATGAACTGATCCTGCAATCATTATTTAATGCATCTCTTTATTTTTGGTAACGTTCCCTATTTTGAATGTGGCCTTGTCTGATATTGTCATTTAAGTCTTCTTTTGAAGAATATCTTAAGTTGTACCTTTTTCTGTTCTTTAACTTTAAGCTTATCTGTATATTTGTATTTAAAGTCAGTCTCTAACAAGCAGCATGTAGGTGAATCTTTGTTTTTTTATTGAATCTAACAATCTCTGCTTTTCATCTAGACTTTAGACTATTTACATTTCATGTAATTATTGATGTGATTGGTCATTAAGTCATTATCTGTTTTTCATTTGATTCTAATTTTTTGAGTTTTCTGTTATCTTTTAGATTGACACTAATTTAAATTCTATTTCATCTTTATTATTGGCTTATTAACTTCTGTTTTGTTTTAGTGGGTGTTCTAAAGTTAAAGTTTGCATCTTTAAGATAGCATATTCTATGCTCAAAAATATTATAGCATTTCCCATATAATATATAAACCTTAAAACTGAATACTTCCATTTCTTCCTTCTATTCTTCATGGTATTATTTTCATACATTTTACTTCTGTATATGTTTTAAATTACACAATATATTATTAGTGTTTTTGCTTTAAAAAGTAAATTATTTTTAAATAAACTTTTTCTAAAGTGTTTGGAATACTTTTAGATTTATGGAAAATTTGCAATGATAATAAAAAGAATTCCCAATTACACTTTATTCCATTTCCTCTAATGTTAGCTCCTTAGAATATCATTGGAACATTTGTCAAAACTAAGAACTAACATTATTATTAACTAAATATAGACATTATTCAGAATGCACAAAACTTCCACTTTTTCTAAAAAGATATTTTTAGTACATTTTTCTTGAAATAATTAAAGATTTGCATGCAGTTATAAGAAATAAGAAATGAGAGAGCCCATGTACCTTTTACTCAGTTTCCCACAATGGTAGCATCCTGTGAAATTATAGCACGATATCACAACAAGGATATTGACATTGATACTGCCAAGAGTTGGGACATTTCCATCACTGCAAGGATCCCATATGTTGACTTTGTATATGCACAGCACCTCCTTCTTATTTCTCCCATCATTAGTCCCACCCAAACACCATTCTTTTACCTCTGGCAACTACCAATGTGTTCTCCATTTCTATAACCTATTATTTCAATGTTGTTACAAAAATTAAATCATACAACATGTAACTTTTTGGGGCTGGCTTTTCACTGAGCATGATTCTCTGGAGATTTATTCAAATTATTGCATGTTTCAATAGTCTGTTCCTTTTTAATGCTGAGTAGCATTCCATGGTATGGATGGATGTACCAATTTGTTTAATCATTCACCTGTTGAAAGACATCTGCAATGTTTCCAGTCTAAAGCATTTATGAATAAAGCTAGTACAAACATGTACAAGCTTTTATGTGAATATAAGTTTTAGTTTCTCTGGAATAAATGCTCAATAGTGCAATTGTGGGGCTTACAAAGTTGCATGTTTAGATTTTAAAGAAAATGCCAAATTGCCTTTCAGATTGGCCATACTACCAGTAATAAATGAGTGACTGAATTAAGACAGTGTTAACAACAATGACCAACTTCTCACAATGCAGACAATGAAAACTAAATCAAGCTTGCTGACTAGATGATAACTCTTTTAGAATGCATGTAAAAGGTGAAATGCCCTGTCCAGGTAGCTCAGTTTGTTGGAGAATTATCCAGTAAACCAAAAGGGTTGCGGGTTCGATTCCTGGTCAGGACACATGCCAGGGTTGAAGTTTGATTCCCCAGTAGGGGCACGTACACAAAGCTGCCAATTGATGTTTCTCTATCATATCAATGTTTCTCTCTCTTTTCCTCTCTCTCTAAAATTAATAAAGATGTCCTCAGGTGAGAATTTTTTAAAGTTAAAAAATATAAAAGGTGAAACAATTTATGTCTTAAATTTGATGAAATGTGGCAAGTATTTCCACCACGGGAAAATTTGACAGTCCTATAGTGTCAAAATAGCAGAGGTGAGGTCTAAGGGCTGAGTTCTGGGACATGTCTGCAGAGAAGACTAAGATGGAGCAGCCAATGAGGAAGAAAAAAAGAAAGTAATTGTGCTTTCTGGCAAGTCAAGGAAGAGAGGGTGACGAGAAGGAAGAAGTGAAATGCAATACCTAGTTCTGCTGAAAAAATATGATGAGGACTGAAAATTGTCCTATTTGTCCTCCTACGGAAGATTCAAGAAATAAAAGGAAAGTTCAAACTCAGACCAGGAATGCTAAATAACGCATATCTGACCAGAAGAAAATGAAGGGAAGTATTAACAGTATACTGAAAACCTGTATCAAAGAGCCAAAAGGATGACAGATACCTTCGAAGATTTCTATGAGGAAGAACCTTTAATTCTAGCCAGTGAAGTGAAACCTGCCCTGAAAGTATTGGGAAGAAATAAATCACCAGCGGTAGATGGGATACTAATAGAATTATTTCAAGCCATGGAGACTAAATCTGTAAAAATACTAACAAGAATATGTCAACAGATATGGAAAACAAAACAATGGCCTACAGACTGGAAATGTTCAATATACATCCCAATTTTCAAGAAAGGAGGTACCAAAGTGAATAGTAACTACAGGGCCATTAAGCTAATTCCCTGCACATGTAAAGTAGTATTCAAGGTGATACAACAAAAGCTTCTACCTATATGAAGCAGGACATACTGGATGTTCACATGAAATTCATAAAAGGAAGAGGCAATCAAGATCTAATTGTGAGCATTCTTTGGAGTGTTCCAGAGAATTTCAGGAAGTTATTCTATGTTTTGTAGACTACACTTAAAGCCTTTGACTAAATGGATTATGAAAGCCTATGTATTGCTTTAAAAACATAATGTTTCTCAGCACTTGATTATCCTATGCATAACTTGTATTGTGGAGAGAAGGCCACTTTCGGGACAGAATATGGAGACAGAATGGTTTCCTATAGACAAAAGTGTCAGAAAAAGTGCATTTTATCCCCCTATTTGGTTAATCTGTATGCAGAATATATCATATGGAAAACTCGGCTAGACTCAGAGGAATGAAGAGCAAAAATTTGTGGAAGAAATATCAACTTAAGATATGCAGATGATATCATCTGACTGTGAGAAAATAGCAATAATTTGAAATGACTTCTGATGAAAGTAAAAGAAGAAAGTGCCAAAGACTGCATTTGAACATCAAGAAGACAAAAATTATAGTCACAGAAAAAATACACAATTCTAACATAAATAATGAAGATATTGAAATTGTTTAAGATTTTGCTAACTTGATTCGGTCATCAATTCCAATGGAGACTGCAGCCAAGAAATACAGAGAAGGCTGAGAGGCTTAGAAGGGCAGCAATAGAAGAGTTAGAGAACATCACCAGAGCAAAGATGTGTCATTAGAGACCAAGGCTAAGATCATCTACACCCTCATACTTCCAATTACTAGATGTGGATGCAAAAGTCAAACAGTAAAGAAAGCTTATCAGAAAAAACTTGATTCTCTTGAAATATGGTGTTGGAGGAGAGCTCCATGGATATACCAGACAATGAGAAAGAGGAATAAGTGGGTCCTAGAGCAAATTAAGCCTGAAATATCTCTGGAGGAAAAATGACAAAACTGAAATTTTCATATTTTGGGCACATAATGAGAAGGCAGGATATTTTGGGGGGGAATGCTGGAGAAAATAGAAGGCAGCAGGAAAAGAGGAAGACCAAATATGAAATGGATTGACTCAATAAAAGAAGCCCATAGACAAGAGTCTACAGGAGCTGAAGACGGCTGTTGTGGACTGGACATTGAAAATATCACTTATTCATGGGGTCAACGGGAGTTGGAGCTTACTCGATGGCACGTAACATGCACTGGAAACATGGCAACCTTAACAAATGCTATTTTTATGCATGGTAGAGAGAATAACCTGATTCGAACGGTATTAGGAGAGAATGGGAAGAGGGATAGTAAAGACAACTCCTTCAAGGTTGGTGTGTTGGCTTTTAGTTATTTGTTAAATTTTATTTTGTTTTTATCAGGGGGAGCAGGAAAACAATGGAAGCAGCTAGAAAGGGAAAGGAGGTTAAAATATTTTTTTACATTGAGAGATTTTATTTTACACACACACACACACACACACACACACACTAATGAGAATGCTGGCAGAGAAAGAAAGCTTGATCATGAAGAAGAAAGAAGGAGCAATGCCTTTGCTTAGACATGAAGAAATAGGATCCAGTGAAGTCTAAGCCCCTGTACTATGTCCATGCCATGCAATTATATAAAAGTCTAAATCTCTTAGGCTAAGAATTCCTGTATGGCTGAGACCATGCTTCACTTACCTTGTCATACCCAGCTGCAGCAGAGTAGCATGGTGTTCATTATTGCACTTTGGATGCAGACTGCCTGGACCCAGAGTCAGGCACTTGCTTGCTGTGTTCCTGAGTAAGCTATATATAAAATCATCTATAAAATGAGGATAATACTATTATTTACCTGTATAACAAAGAATGAATGCATATAAAGTGCTTAGAGTAGCCACTGACATGTTGTAAATGCACAGTAAATGTTAGTTACTGCTATCCAGTACAGAACCTAGCATGCAGTCCATGCATTTAGTTCATGAATGAATGAATATTATTTTAAAATATCTTTTTAGTATAATTATTTCCTAGTATAGCCCTCTCTTGGTCCCAGCTTTGAACTCTGTTTTCCCTTCAGGTAATATTGTCTAACCTTCACCTGCAGACTCAGCTCCTGCTGGTCTCCAGAGACCAATTCTGAACTTAGAGAAGGATTTTAGAGGCCTTTGGCTGGATGCTTATGTTTAAATCTGACCTTGTGCAAACTCTTGACCCATTTACACAAACTCAGTGGACATCTGCTCTTCTTTTTTTCTTGTGCTCAAAACTCCATCTTTCTTAGTCATCCTTGTGTGTCTGATTGCTTCTATGTCTGTTTCTCTTTCTCCTTTTTGACTCCATATAATCCGAGCTTGCCTTGCTGCACTTCTGAGTTTGTAAGCTGTGCTTAGCTCCACACATAACTTTGGAATGGGCATTAAGTTCCCAGAGCTCCCCTATAATTAATGTTCATAATTAGTGTAAATACGCTGCAGAGATTTGCAGTGCAATATGCCACACATAGACCTAATGGGGTCCAAAGGACGACTAGCCCCAATTCTGAGGCCTTTAGGATAAGGGAATTAGGCATCTAAAGGGTTCTAAGAGAGCTAAAAAGGCACAGAGGATTAGGTAATTAATGGATCTAACGCTGTCCTGGAAAATGTTGTAAAAGGGATTCTCACAAGTCCTGCTCCTCTGAAGGCAAATTTTTTGATGCAAGATGATTCCCATTTGTGGGGCTTTCTCTCTTGGGAAACATGCAGGGAGCATATAGCTTTAGTCTGCATTTTCTTATACTTGTGGCCTTGTAAAATAATTAAAGCTTTATCAGCAAGGTGCCGTGAAGTACAGTATTGAAGCAATTATCTGGATAATCCACATTGAGGAAGAAGGAAATCTTTATTTCTTGGCTTAGATTATTCAGCCTGGTTTTATTTTTGTGATTAGTCAGTAACGCAACCATGCAGAGGCAATAAGGCATCTAATAAGAACTTATTAAATATTTGCTGGATGAATAAATCTTTTGTGCAAAATATCAAGTGATATTAATAGTTCTTAGTAATTCTGGTTTGTACCTTAGTAATTATGGTTTGCAACTAAACTTCATATGCACCCTTATCTATTTGTTTGGTGAGTTAATGGACAGGGGTAAAAAGGCCACATTCCATTCCCCAAATGGCTTTTGTTTACCCAGCTGTGGACAAGAACACGGATTTAACTGGATGGTTTCTTATAAAACATTTTTTGGGTATGATTTACCAGACAATGCTGCATCTTTACACTTTTCTTAACCTGAGTAGTTTAAAATGGATGCTACAATGGCATTTGAGTTTGGTGGGGGTGAAAATCAGGTAAGCCACTAGTCTGCCTCCCTGTAGACGAGTTAGTAGGGTGATAGATTGGTTTGTTTCACTTGTCTAAAAGTGTTGTGAAGGATTGTGTTCAAATCCTTCATGCTTTGGACAGTAGTTTCTTCTTTTTTTCTTTTTAATTTTTATTGTATGTTTTCCACTACCATTTAACTCCCTTATACCTCCCTCCCCAGGACACTAGTTTCTGGGTCCTGTTCCTTCTGTATTTCCTGACATTGGTGACTCTGAATTGTAGTGATTATCACAAGACCCTCAATTCTTGACCAAAAACTTTCACAGCTTGAAAGCTAGAGGATTTTCAAACTAAAAATAAGACATAGAAAAGAACGGGGAAAAAAAGACAAAGTTGATAGACATGGAGTGTCAGAATTTTGAGTTTATCCTTTTTTAAAGAAAATTTTCTATTGTTTTTGGGAAAATATAATTAAAGGTTGAGAGATGAAAGCCTGGGTTGATTTACTTTGTGATTTTTCATCATTTCCTTGACTTTGTTTTATTCACCTGAAAAAAGAAAATCATTATATCAACTCACAGGATATTAGTAAAAATCATGTAAAGGGTATGTAAAAGATTTTGAAAATTACTAACCACCTACAAATATAAGTGTAATGTCAGAAATATCTTTGATGTAAAAAAAAAGCCTTGATTTTTATAATTGTGGGGAATATTTCAAAATCAGAAACTTAGAAAACTAATTTCATCAAAGAATGTGCTACGACAGTATCTATGTTCTACTTTATAAATGAAAAAACTTGTAAATGAGGGAAGAAAGTGGTACACTGTGTTAAAATGAATTTTTTTCTTTTCTTTTCTTTTTTATATTTCTTTTTTTTAATTTTTATTTTAATTGTTGATCTTGTACAGTTTTCTGTCTTTTATTCTCACCCCAACCCACCACCCCATCCCTCCCCACCTCCCTTCCATTTCCACTCCCCCATAGTTTTTGTCCATGTGTCCTTTATACTTGTTCCTGTAAACCCTTCCCCTTTTCACCTGAAATTCCCTCCCCTCTCCCCTCTGGTGACTTTCAGCCTGTTCTCAATTTCCATGTCTTTGGTTATATTATGCCTGTTTGTTTGTTTTGTTGATGAGGTTGTGGAGAAAAGGGGACCCTAGTGCACTGCTGGTGGGAGTGCAGACTGGTACAACCACTATGGAAAACAGTATGGAATTTTCTATAAAAACTAAAAATGGATATACCTTTTGACCCAGCAATTCCACTGCTAGGACTATACCCTAAGAACCCTGAAACACCAATCCAAAAGAACCTATGCACCCCTATGTTTATAGCAGCACAATTTACAATAGCCAAGTGTTGGAAGCAACCTAGATGCCCATCAGTAAATGAATGGATCAGAAAACTGTGGTACATTTATACAATGGAATTCTATGCAGCAGAAAGAAAGAAGGAGCTCATACCCTATGCAACAGCATGGATGGAACTTGAGAGCATCATGCTAAGCGAAATTAGCCAGGCAATGAAAGACAAATACCATATGATCTCACCTTTAACAGGAAGCTAATGAATTTTTATCTTGTACCAGACAGACACATGAGATCTTGTACTGGATTAGCCTTCAGTGTAGCTAGCAAAAAAGTAACACAAAAAAAAGCATTTTACACAATCAACAAATTACACTTTACAACAGTAAAAGGCCATTTCCTCTCTCTATTTTCCCCCACCCCACCAGCCAGAGCATCCCATGGGAGGGCAGAACCTAGGCCTGGGGACTCCTTGACAGTTTTTCCTCGTAGAACACAGAGAGGAGCGACAGATTCAGGAAAATTCTCTGTTGAAGACCATTTCCTCTCTACACAGCTTACATCTCCAGTCCACCCATTCTTTTGCAAGGTCTCCTGAAGTAACAGAAAGATCCTAGATGCTTGGAGCAAGAAGGACTAGTTATAAGAAATCAGCTCTACAAGAACAATTAAAATAAAAATTAAAAAAATAAAATAAAATAAGAAAAAAAAGAAAAAGAAATCAGCTCTGCTTCTCACTAGTTGTATGGCTTTGAACAAATCACTTAAGCTTTCTGAATTTTAATTTCCCACTTTCTCTAAATTGTGGAAATAAACTTTACCTCCTACAGCTGCTGTGCAACCTAGCTCATTGTGGGTGGCTTTAATCCGTGTCAGCTTCCTTCACAGTCCTCTGCCCTGTTTGTTGGCTGAGAAAGGCCAAGTGAATTCACAACTACTCCAAAGTCTTCCCATTTCCTTCCCTTTCTTCTCTAGATGACAGATTTGATGACCAAAGCAAATGTTCCCCAGTTATTCCAATTTTGTTCTCACTAGATACTAGGCAGAACAATCACAGTCCCCAGTACTCTCTGATAGTTCAATAACAGTTCAAAGACACACTGTTCCTGACCAAACAAAGCAAGGATGGGAGGAAGGGAAGTAGGAAGGAAAGAAGGAAGAAAAGAAGGGAGGGAGAGGAGATGGAGGGAGGGAGGAAGGGATGAAGGAGAAAAAAGAAAGAGAAAGGAGGAAAAGATGAAGGAAGGAAGGGAGGGAGGGAGAGGAGGAGGCCAGGGAAGTTGATTAATTGACTTTCTAAACTCTGCACTTGGAGGCATACTTTTAGTTTTTCTGGAAAGAGTTGGGAAGAGGGAGAAACTAAGAATGAAGCATCATTACAGAGAGGCTAGGGTGGTGGAAGACACAGGGAGACAAAAATTGAGCTCAGAGTCTGTTCTTGCTGAGCAGGCTAGGCAGGCAACAAATGCCCACTGGGTGCTGGGTGCTGGAATAAGAAAGATGAATGAGACTCCATCTACTTCAAGTCTGTCCAATCGCATGTTCTTTGTTAATGGAAATGTACTAGTCTACCTCTGTCTAATAAGGTAACTATAGCTATTTATTGAGCACTTGAAATGTGGCTAGCGTGGTGGTAGAAATAAATTCTTAATTTATTTAATTTAATGTAATTTAAATGTAAATAGTCACATGTAGCTAGTGGTCACAGTATCTCGGACATCATAGATCTAATCTGTTGTTATTAGAATCATGTATTTCTGAGTGCTAGAATAGATAACAATGATTTTAATCTATATACTCCCTCTTCTGACACTATCAGAGTTACCAAATTTACTGCTGTTACATAACTAGATTGTGGAGAATATGGGAAGTGTGAGGACATATTTGATGTATCCAAATCTAGCCTCACGGATTATAACTGCCTATCAAGGGCACTTGACTAGGTTTCATTCAGACATGATGAATCAGTCTCTGTCTAAAGGATGACTGTCCAGATTGTGTCTGCCAGTTGTCGTTTGAGGAGCAGGCGGAGGGAACTCCTTCTGCTGTGGTGGTAAAAAGCATTCATGAACCTAGTGCTGATTCTTAACCTTCTGCTTCCTCTGTAAGGGGATTCCTTGCACAGTGCCAGTCCTTCAAAATCTTTTCTTTAATGGCCTGTCGAGACACATCAACAACCATTTGACTCTGAGCTTGTCATTTCCAGAGCTGAAGAAAAGTATTTCAGAATTAAAGTAAGATTGTAAAGACAACAGAGATTTAATTGAGTGCACACTTTATTGTTACAGTGATATTAATTATTGTGTGGTACTTACTAAAATAAGTTAAAGTGTTATATACATATATATATACACACACACACAATCTCCATATATATATGGATTTATACATAGTGCATATATATATGAACTAGAAACCCACATTTAGAAAAATAAATGAAATAAACATACAGAGTATGCGAGGCAGGTTTTACAAATGCCATCCAGTACTGCCTTTTTCAGTCTTCTGTCAAGATTCTTCACCCTGGTTTCTGTCATCACAGTCCTGACTATACCACCTTTGACCAAGGCAGAGGACTCTCTGCAAACCTCTACTCCATCCCCAGGCTGGGTCCATAATGAGTTTTATTGTCATAGATCCTGCATCCAGGGTTCTTGGTGTCTGTTCTGAAAACAGTTTTCCATGTAAACAAATATCAGTTCTCTAGCCTCTTATAAGAATTCCAAATTCTTTGGCCAGCTGTATTACATCTGCTTAATTCTTGCTCATCTCCTCTATTGGTAGACTGAACTTTGCAGGGGGTTTTCTTCTTCTTCTTCTTCCAGCTGAGAGCTGGGATTTTTCTCTAAACCAAGCCACAGTGTCATCATGTGTTTAGCTTAAAGCTTCCCCACATCCTGGCCATGCTTCCAGTGGGACTTCCCAGAATGAAGACAGTGACAGCAGCAAAAATAAAACTGGACTCTGCCAGTCCCCCTCCTCACTTCCACTCTTCCCATTACTGCCCACCCTCCCACACCATATGCTGGCTTAGAACTGGCTCCTTCTCTGTGTAAGCTTCCTCTCTTCTACTTCCCACTCTAATCCTAGCAAAGCTTAGTCCCATAACTAAGCCCTAATGCTAAGTATTTCAGGAATTCTGGGAGCCCACTTCAAGTTGTGCTAATGCTTGACATTTGGTGGTTTCGTACAGTTTGCAGTCAGGTACAAAACCCCACAAGGCCTTATTCCAGGGACTGCCCAATGCTGAACTACTTCAGCACTTGGAATGTCTGTGACATTGAACCAGTAAAGGTCATCCAAACACAAAATGAATCATTCTTCTGCCTTTAAGAGACATTTTCCAGCTCATTATGATAAGATACCTGTTAAATTTTTGTCCCCCTCCATAGAGATTAAGTCTCGTGTGTGTTATCTGCACTAATGAACCACTTGCTCTTATATCTCTTTTCTGGATGGTTTGTCACTGGTTCTGTCCTGTCCTATAAAGCCCCAATGACAGTGAGCTGTTGACAGAGTATTAGAAAGAGCTCAGATCTTTAAAGCCAGGGATGTGACAGAGAATTTTTTCAGTTTTCCAATCTCCGTACTCTCTGTGCTCTAACACAATTCCATTAAATCATAAAGATTAGAGCTTGTCAGACCCTTAGCATCTTTCCTCTGATTTGCAAAAATGAGTGTGAGATTTGTTACTGATTCTTGTTGTTGCAGCTACAGAGCAAGCACCATTAACTACAGCTAAGCCATTAACCTGATTGGTATTAATCAGAAGTGTCCCATGAGTCATATTGGTTGGAGAGGCCTGGATGTTTTTCAGTAAAGAGGCTTTGTGAAATCAAATGAGAATTGATTGATGATCCCAGAGTTCAGGTATCCAACTAAAGAGCCAGCCACATTCTGAGTATTTCCTTGTAATAAAAGCATTCCCATCTCTGCAGGCAAAGAAAGCAAGTTGGTGTAACTGACCCATTACAAAGACAGCCTGTGCGTTGAGTTACTTCTTTTCAGTGGGACCAGAGAGAGAGAGAGAAAGAGAGAGAGAGATGCTGAGAGAAAGAGAAATGAACTGGCAAAAAATGTTTAATAAGTGATAATTTTGGCATCCTGTGTATTACAAAAGGAAGACTTTGGCCCAGAGATGCATTAGCCCTTACAGAATATCTTACTGGCTCCCATAGACCACTCAGCCACGTGTTTGAGGCCGGTGTCTGAAAGTATAGTCTCCAGCTAAGGAACAGAAAGGAAGTCAAGGAGTCCACTAGGAGATTAAGCCATGACCTTGGTGTCATAGGCACTGTATTCTAATTAAATGAGCTAATCAGACACAGAAGTTATGGACAGCTGAGTTAAGTCTCTATAGAAAATGCCAAAACAAAAAGAGCATTCCTTACAGTTTTTAAACTCTATTATTTCCTAGGCAACCTTATTAAACATTTTTGCTGAATGGTTGCCCTAAAATACTATCATGTTTGTCCATCAAAAGAACTTAGCTACTTAGGTAACTATCCAAATTTATTAAGTAGCATTTACATTGAATAACTTAAGGAATGTTTCAGTTGGAAAAAATAAAATTATGCCAGCAAAGTGTTTCCCAGAAACTTAATCGCAATTAATTTGCCATTCCCGTTACTGCTCAAATATAAATGGTCAAGATCCAGAGAGGACCAACGCAAATATGGTTAGCAGGTCTCCTCTGACCCTGCCTTCCTGCAGTGAATTCTCCCTCTTATGAATGCCACAAGACAGAGTTTAGTGTTTTCTAGTTGGTTATATCTTGTTTTAAAAAATGACTTGAGGAAAACCATGGAAATACTTCATGCAATATTTGGAAGTACATACACCAATACTACAGTGCAAGAATGTAAATAAATGGAAATACAGTGAAGTAACAAACAAGAATAGGAAAATAAAATAAAATCAGGAACATGGTTAGTGTACATAATACAGACCAGGAGGTCCTGCAGAGTTGCCAAGTGTGTTTTACAAATTTAGTTGTTCAGTTGAATTAAGAAGTACAATATTCATAAAATACAAACACTCGTCCCCCGGAAGCTGCGTAGTGTTCCTGATACCAACACCTGAAATAAAGGTATGCCACGGTTTCTAATAAAGGGAATGGGCATCTCATTTTAGAGCAGGTAAGGTCTTCACCCATGACCTCTCTAAGGGTGTGTAATAATAAATGTCTGTGGCTATTGCTTTTAGTGTTAATAATACAGGTCATGTAACACCTATTGTTCATTCTGGTTACGGATACTTAACATGCACTACTTGGATTATAGATTGTGCTTTTTTAGGCCTAGGTCTTGACCTTTTATCCAAACTCTCTCTCTCTCCTTAAAGTTGAATTATATCCCTTTGTATTACCTGAAAAATAACACAGAGCTTTGAGCAGAAGAGGTTTCTCAAAAATTTTTGATTAACCAAGTTATTGAAGGGTGAACAAAGCTATGAGACAATATTTTCCAATTTTTTATTCAACACCTTCTAACTCAAGACCATGGTCCCTTAATTCCCATGGGTACAATGGGTGGGAGCAGCCATATTCAAACAATGAAACACCAAACACTTGACCAAATACAAAATGACTTGGGAAGGAGCTAATCTAAGCTGTGTGAATGAGTGATCTTTGGGAATTTGGAATTGGTAGTCCAGCTTAACTATTCAATAATTATCTGCAATATCGGGCAGTCTTGATATTATTGAGAACATTGTTATCTTCTGAAGAAATGTAAAACTGGTCAACTGTATGAGAAATAGAGAAGAAAAACTTACAAATGCAAGTAAAAGGAAAAAATGAGAGGCCGAGAGAAATTGTGCAATTTCTATTCAGTGCTTTATTCTCTGAATAAAGTCCCTTGGTTCCTTAGACACCTGTGTATTCAGATGATTAAAATAATGTTTTTATTTAAGCTACTTTAGTGAATCTCTGCTATTCTCTACCAGAAGTGTTAACTAATATGATAAACCATGGTCATCTAATTTGCCAATGATATTCATTAGCTCATTCAATAGATATTTTATTGAGCACAAGGCATTTCTAAGCACTATTCTTTGAGTATAAGATGCATCATTGAACAAAGTAAAGGTTTCTGTCCTTTTCAATGTCATACTACCCGTATGCTTCGCCCCCCAAAATAAGTGATGTTTATCAAAAAGACAATGTTCAGGTGTATTAGTATGGTTATTTTCAAACACTTGAAAACTAAATAGATGAAAAAGGAACTTGACCTAAAAGAATCGGGAAGGAAGAAGCTGCCAAAATTACTAGAGTTTGATAGAAAGGACATTTAAAGTCTAATGTAGTGCTTCTCAAACTTTTATGGATCTTGTTGAATGAAACTTCTAATATAACATGTTAACTTCGGTGGCTCGTGTATAGATCAATACCTAGAAAGGAAACATAGACACATAACACATTTAGATTCTTATAGACTAAGAAGGAAATCCTGTATCACAGAGTATTTATATGAATAAAATAGCACAGACCACTGTTCAAAATTATAGGCTCTGGAGCCAGACTCCTGCATATTAAACTTGACTCTTCCACTTAACTTGCTGTGTGATCTTTTCAATTTACTTAACCTATTAGTTCCTCAGTTTTCTCATCTGCTTTGTGGTTTCCCTGAAACTAATAATACCCACCTACTTAAAATTTAGGCTTGTTATGATGATTAAATGACTTAATATCTATAAAACACTGTGAGCAGATTCCTGATACATTACATAAGGGTTTGTAAGTAAATCCTTGGAGTACAGTTTGGATAATTTCCCCACAAGGATGTCTACTTGGGAAGTATATGCTTGTGAAAATGGGGTAACCCTTCTAAATTGCTCCTTTTCTTGAATGGTTTCTTTTTTGTTAACCACCTAGGCAAACTTTTAATTAGTCTAGTTTCTAAGACTTAACGGAGAACTGGAACTCGAAAATTGATTTTGATACATAGAAATATAATTATTTGTTTATTGATTGAAATATAAAATACATTAACTACTGTGGTCTATCTCTTAAAGAGCCAATAAGGGATATGAAGCATTTATCTTTTCTCAAATTTCTTTCTTACCATAAAAATATGCCTTAAGATTTATGTGTAGTAAACTCCAACTCATTTACTTCTCAGATAAGCACTACAATCTCCATTTTACAGATAAGGAAGTCTAGTCTCAAAGGATCTAAGTGACTTCTGCATGGCCACACAACTAGCAAAGAGGGAGAGAGACAGGATTTAAACCCAAGGCGGTATAACTTTGATATGAATGCTCTTCCTACTCTCTTTCATTCCCTGCTTTACCTACAGTGATCTATCACCCATACAGTTTTGCCTTTAAACATATTTATATTTTCATGCTGTACAAACTCTTGGTTGTGAGTTCCCTAAACTGTAAATTATTTCATTGGTTTGCCTTCTTCAAGCTACAGAAAGAAAAGAAAAACCCACAGGAGAGAAAGGGAAAGTTCATGTCCTATAGAATCAGCCACCCCATGTGCAGGGTGAGAAGACAATCAATGATTCTTGAGGTTGCCTTCTGCAGTTTTGCCAGCCAGCTAGAGTCCATGCCTACATTTTCACTTCTCTTGACTGCTTTTGGGGGAACAGATGGATCCTTGTCGAGCCTGAGTGATTGACCCCAGATCACTCATTTGCCTCTCTTCAAGAATGCAAGGCCCCTCTTGCCTTATCCAGAGACATTAAAGAAGGCTGCTTGACATTGGACATCAAATTGATTTCATGCCAAGATTTCACTCAAGCATGGGTGACAACCATTGACGTGTCAAAGCCATACAAGAAAAATAAACATGTCTGATGCAAAGAGCCCTTTGTTTTTGATGTCAGGCTGAATTATGCACCTTGTCTAAGATCTGACACTGGCTGTGACTGTTTGCTAGGAGGCAGAGAGGAGGCATGTTGGGTCTCAAATTGGAATGTCGGAGAAGGGCAAAGGACAGCTGATCCAAAGGTAGCTATAATTTAGTGTTGGAGAACACCCTTCTTTCTTTCTGTATCCTCATCTCCCTTTTCTCATTCAGCCCAATAGAACCCTGTGGAACCCAACACATCATTCTCTGTCTCCTGCTTCTGAATGCTTGAAGTCACTTACTTGTCTGTCCTCCCCAGAGAGTATGCCTGCTGTTTAGCAAGGGCTTAAAACCACAGCAATAGTCCTCTCTTCAGTCATGTCTGCCCAAGGTGACATATGTTTTAAGACAAGCATTTCCACAAACATCTCTGCTGTTTTGACTTGACTAAAGGCTGCCCACAGTTAGAGCTTTTGTCTGTGGCTATTTCCTCTCTTCCTATCTAGCCTGGAGGATGCATAATCACTTTTCTGATGAGTTTCCTAGCTTTGTGGTTTCCCTGGAATCTTTTTTATACAGCTGTGTTTACTCTTTTTATTTTTTTGTATTCTGTCTGAAGAAGACAGAATTTGCATAATTAAGAATGACCTGAGCAATCTCTACTAATGCCTGCACTAAAACCTCTGACTATGCCTGTTAACTAATTACATCTATCATTGTGTCAGACAGGTAAAAGACTCCTTCAGTCTGTTGAGACAACATTATTCACCTGGGATTATCAAAGGTTTCAATTCTGGCCATTAGCTGAAATTGCTTGGGTCATTCATTATGGCAAATTCTGCATCCTTTCCAGACAGAGCAAAGTAAATGCAGAATCAGGAATAGATTAAATAGCCATGCATCAGAAGCCTAATTCAGAACCTCAGCCTCTTCTTTCCTTAGAGCTAAAGGATGAAAAATGAACAGAAAAGCCTTGGATTTTCCTCCTTTTAAAGCAATTTTTGCTTCATAAATATGGAGGTGATTATCATTTTCTTTTTTTCAGCCTATTAAATATATGGTTTAACAGAGAAATAAAGAAAAAATGTTCTTAGATTTGAAGTTAAATTTTAAAGTAGGCTAATGCCCTATATCCCTTTCACAGGTTCCCAGCTTCCCACATTAACCATGGATTACAGATAGGGCCTTGAATTCATACTGAGAGAGAGATGGGTAGGGCATATGTAGTCTTACAGTTAAAACTTCTCCACCTTAACTGAGAACAGAGCAAGGGGAATAAGAAATTAAAGATAGAACCTAGGCATAAATAAGGAGTAGGAGATGATCAAAACATCTCCGGTGGACTTGAAATTGAAATGTAAGCATAATTATTATTAAGCTGAGTAGTTACCAGCTAGTGTACTTAATTCCTTCTGTATATGCCTTTCATTTACTATGCATATGGTTTTATTTGTCCTGTCCTCACACAAAATTCAGCATCCTTTTCAATGAATGTATTTTTATATTGATTAAGAATTCATTATGTAAAAAACTCTTTTGGGCTTAATAAAAGAAATGCACTAAAATATAAGTAGTTTATGTCCACATTGGAAAGATAAGCCGTATAACACTAAAGATAACTAGCAATTAAAAGCTAGCTAATAATATTCAGTAATAGTATAACAGTATGACTTATTGAAAAGACTGACCATCTAATCATGATGTCCAATTTATCTTTTTAGACACATGTTCATGTAATCCGCATGTTTACCATATTCATTTAAATGTATTCTTGCCTTACAGAGAGAGTGAGCTGAGAAATCACAGAATAACTAGAGAACCCAAAACATTGGTTAGTAGAAACATCTATATAAGTAATTAAAATCCATTTTTTCCTTCAGCTTTTTGAAATCGCAGGTAAGGTTTATTTTCCTTCCCATTACTCAAAAAAGTTTTCTGTCAGAGGGAAAATAAAATAAATTTTAGGTGAGCAGGATGCTCCCTTATGGTTAACAAATGTATATTTGTTATGAATTCCTGTGCATAATAGAAATTTGAATTCCCATTATATATCAGGCAATGAACAACATGCTAGGGACATATCAGTGAACAAAAAAAAAAAACTCCCTGCCCTTGTGGAACTTATTTTTTATTGTAGAGAGACAGATACCGAATTCTAAACATAAGGAAATAAGAAAATAATACAGTATGTTGGAAAGTGATGAAACTGGTGGAAACAATAGAGGAGGGCTAGGGTGCTTGGGACGACTGGGAGGTGTAGATCAACATAGTTGTGAAGAAAGTCCTCATTGAGATGATGACATCTGGTCAAAGACTTGAATAAAGATGAGGAAGTAGACCATGTGGATATCTGGAGGAATAATATTTCTGGCAGAGGGAATAACCAGGAACAAAAGTTCTGAGGTAGGATTGTGTCTGGCCTATTCCAGAACTGGCAACTAGACATATACAGTCAAATAGAGAGGAGAGAGGGGGAGAGTTGTAGTAAAACATAAAGTCAAGATGATGTGGGTCCTTTCAAGCCATTGTCAGAACTTTGGCTTTTTTTTTTTTTCATTTTTTAATTACTTTATTGTTGTTCAATTACAGTTGTCTGCATTTTCTCCCCACCACTGTCCCCCACCCCAGCCAAAATCCACCTCCCTCCCTTGTTTCCACCCTCCCCCTTGGTTTTGTCCATGTGTCCTTTATAGGAAGAACTTTGGCTTTTACTCTGAGCAAACAGTGATAAGTTTTGAGCAAAGGAGTAAAATGCAATGATTTACATTGCTAAAGACTTACTCTGGCTGCTCTCCTGAAAGTAGCCTGTGGCAGATATAGAGAGGCAGTAAGAAAAGCGTGGAGAGTGGTGTAGTATTGCGGGTGAGATAGCACTGTGGTTTGAGTTGTTTGGATCATGAATGCTTTCTGAAGACAGTGTCAACATGATCTGCTTACAGACTGAACAAAGCATGGGAGAACAAGAGAGAAGCCAATGATGACTCTAAAAGTTTTGTCTTCGGGAATTGGAAGCATGGAGATATCATTAACTGAGTCAGGCAAAAGCCCCTGGGTTGATCTGGTGTGGGGAGTAAACTCAGAAGTTTGTTTTGGGATCTGTTAAACTTGAGATTCTATTAGATATCCAAATGAAGATGTTGAGTAGGCATTTGTATATTCTAGTCTAAAGTTCTCTGCAGAAGATATGGAAATTTGGGAACTGTCAGTGTATAAATGTTATTTAAAGTCATCAGATTGGATGAGATCAACAAAGGAAGCCAGTGTTGACAGAGAAGAAAAGAAGCCAAGGATTGAAACCTGGGGCATTTCAACTTTAAGAGGTGATGGGAAAGAAAATAAAATTGTAAAAAGAGAGACTAAAAACTTCATTCAGTAGAGTGTTTTCGACAGGAGGGCATGGCAACTATGCAGAAGCTGGGCGGTAAGATGGGGCCTCAGACTTAGCCATGAGTTTAGCAACTGGGGGCAACTAATGACTGACAAAAGCAGCTCCGGTACATTGGTGGGGTCAAAAATTTGATCTGAGTTAGTACTGTAAAGAACGTGGAGTGTGAAATTAGAGATAGAAAGAACAGAAACATTTTTATCGTAAAATAAATGATCGATAAAGAAACCTTACAAAAATAAATGTCTGCCTTAATGACTTGTAATAAGGTGAACAGTCTTTTAAACACAACCCAGAGCAAGAAATACAACTTTTCCAGCCATCCCCAGAAGCCTGTCCACATCTCATATCTCTATTTCAATCACTTTCTAACACTCAGCATCCTGATTTTTGTCATAATCCCCTCCTTATGCTTCTTTATGGTTTTATACATTTGGGAGATAATTATATTACCAGTTCCTGGCACAGGTCTCCTGAAACCCTTATAGTTTCCTAAGTAATAAGAGCACTAAGGAGCATTTTTGTTCTAAGGAGGTAATTCTGGGTGATTCCTGAATGACTCTGGATGCAGAAAGACTAAGCCATGATTAAAAACTTGGAATTTTCATTCCCATCCTTATTATCCAGACAAGAGAGAAGGGTTGGAGGAATCAATAATTGAGCATGCCTATGTGAGGAAGCCTCCATAAAAACTCAATACTATAAGGTGTGAAGAACTTCTAGATGGGTAAACACAACCACAATCAAGGAGGGTGAAGCCCCCCAGTCCCACAGGAACAGAAGCTCTTGTGCTTGGGACATTCCCAGACCTCATTCTATGTATTTCTTCATCTTGCTGTTCATCTGTATCCTTCATCATATCCTTTAATAAACTGGGAAATGTATTTCTCTGAGTTCTATGAGCCACTCTAGCCCACTATCAAACCCAAGGAGGGGTCATAGAAACCTCAGATTCATCACTGACTAGTTAGAAGCACAGGTAACAACCTGGATGTGTGATTGGCATCAAAAGGAAAGAGGGTGAACTAAGACTTTAACCTGTGGAATCTGGTGCTCTATCCAGGTAAATGGTGTCCGAATTGAGTCAAATTGTAGGTCTACAAAGCTGGTGTTGTAGAGAATTTCTTCGTGTGCGGAACACTCCCACACATGTGGTGTCTGAAGTATTGTGAGTGTGGTAGCAGTGTGAGAGTAAAAGAAACTCAAAGGAGGAAGTAAATTAGGGTTTTTCCATTCAGGATCAATTGTGCATTCCTAGAAGCCATAGTTTAGTCTTGTCCATTTAAAAATTTATGTCTTTTAAATTTCTTCTAAACTATAAGTTTCCTCTCATTCCTGTGCTAGTGAGTTCATGCCTCTGGGCTTTGAACATCAGTAGCCAGGGTCACCAAAAAATAGACAAATACACATTATGGGCCTCCTGCTGAAAGAATACACCACTGCCTGGAGTCTTGGTGAAGAGATCAGACATGAATCTGATCAAGCCACTACACATAGATGGCAATTCACAGGAAAAGGGAACAAAGAAAATGTTGAACTGCACTATGAATATGCCGTCAATAAAATCCAGACTGCAGAAAACCACAAATCAGGTACTCTGGGTTTTATTTTATTAAGATACTAGCCAGTCTGTAAGTTAATGACCATGGTCAAGCAGAAAAGGGAAAATTAATAATACAGGAGAATTCCTGGAGCCTTGTTTCTAAGTATCCAAGAGAAACAGAACCAAGGCAAAGGGTTTAGTGGTGAGGATGAATATACAAACAGAAGAAAGGGCAGTTTCGTGCGTGTAGATTTGTATAAGAAACTGGCTGCCAGAGTAGGAATCTGGGATATTTGAAACGCTTTGACTTCTTCAGTGAAATAAAAAGCTGAGATTAAGGAAGACTAAGAGATTATGTAAAACATCCATCAAGGAAAGTGGAAAAGCAAATGGATTAGGAAAGTTCAGTATGATTTTTTTACAGAATTAATTATTGTTTTTTGTTACAGTTTTCTGGACATATATAGCCATGGGTACCTTATATTGACAGCAAAATTCTTTCAGCCTAAATTCTCTCAATGTTTATCATAAATTGGGTCTTTATTGAATACCACCTCTTATCTGTCCTCTGCACATTACAGCTCACCATTGATATCAAGTAATTCTATTTAATGTATAATACTTAGGACTGGCTATAGGGGTTTCGTACCGTGCCAAATTATGTATGCCGGAACATTTCCCAGAATTTCTGTCCCTATATGGTTCCTGGTTATTGTTAGTCATAGTGAATCCTGAGATTTGGAAAGTAGAGATGGAGAAGTGGCCATTTTTACTCTCTAAAGGTCAATGAGGGTGTTGGGCACTGTAGCAGCTTTTGCGTGTTGTTGATTAGTCAGCTTACCTTCTTGACCCGGGCATCTCCTGAACCTGCAACTCCTCCAGAAGCAGCTACATTCCCTTCTTGGTTTCCCTATGTTGAGACAAGTATGTATACATCACTATGGCAAAGGGCACAGAAATGTCCTTTTGGTTAGCCATGATATCAAGGCTGGAAGTAGTGCCAAACAGATAGAAATTCCAGTTTGTCCTTATGGGTCCCAATTTGTTCTTGTGCATTCCAGTTTGTTCCTGCCCTCATTAATGTCCAGTTTTTCTTCTTCACTTCTAATGTGGCTGACCTAGAGCACTTCAGGCCCAACAGCAGTTGAGGACAGGAGACTTCTCTGCCAGCTCCTCTGATAGCATAAAATCGAATCCCTATAGTAGACCCCTTATTCTTTATCACTCAGCTGTTTGGCTTTTCTGAGCAAACCCTGCCTGGTACACTGGCTGTTGCCTACTCTTTTGAGTCAGCTCTCTTTGCAATGTGCCTACCTGTTCTGTTGGCCTCCGATAAAGTTATTCTGCTCCAAGGGTAGAAGGCTCATACTGCAGCTAGCAAAATGTGAGAGATGGCTGGTCTCCCCAGTCTTCTCATTCTGTAACAACAAGAGGCCAGGGCCTTTGTCCCTGTGGATGTTTCTTTTCTCGGGTGAATCAGACTTACAATTCCTAATAACAGAACAACGTGTTAGCCATGCTGGAGCCTTAGATGAAATGCTTTTTATAAGAGCTAATCAGATTCTACATTAATGAGAGAAATATGAAGCTAATCAACACCACAGAAGGTCTCTAGGCTCAGGCCTATTAAACTTCATAAAAAATTAATGACTGAAAGAGCAGACTCTTTTGTAAGGGGTCTCTTGTGGTTGGATAAGGGCCTGAAGTCCCATTCACCTCTCATTACATTGAATTAGCCTCACTTTCCAACCCAAAATATAATCCATCAAGTAGCATTTTCCACTGGGTTTTAGACGGCCAGTGTTTGAAAACACTTGTAAAATATTTATTACTTTTTCTCCTTCCCTTTCTTCCCTTCATTTCCCTCCTCCTTCCTCTCTAAGGCAACCCACTTGCTTTACTCGCTGTGGCTTTTCCCATTTTAATTAAAGAGATTTGTACTCCTAAAGCCTTCTGGGAAGTGTCTTCAGTGATTGTGGTTTGAAGATGCCTCTGGAGCTGCTTGGCAGGAAACCCCTAGCCCCATGCTCAATGCATGTTCAGCCTCTGCTTGCAGAAGCCAAGAAGCGTGAGGTGAGGATTTACTCACTAGGTTGAAAAATAATACCAGCACGCCCTTTTCTGAACTCAGGTGCACTTGTGTGTGTGTGTGAGAGAGAGAGAGAATGTTGGCTGTAATCATTGAATAGATTCAGAATAAAAGACGTTTATCTACAAAGCTGGTGGCCTCAATTCCAATTAAATCCAAATGTACACCTCCCCTTCCTGCTACTTTTGCCCTCAACTATAATTCACCTTAGCCTGGTTGTTGTTTAAGGTTAGAGCATCAGCGCTATTATTCACCCAGCAAATCCAAAAGGCACGTGGTTCTGGGAGTGAGCAAATAGGTACTTAAACATAATGGGATGAGGAGGGGGTTTCTTTGTGCACTCTAATCAGAAAATTGACCATTAATGGGAGTCCTTTAAATACTGAAATCTGCCCTGGTTGGTGTAGCTCAGTGGATTGAGCGCGGGCCTGTGAACCAAACAATCGAGGTTCGATTCCCAGTCAGGGCACATGCCTGGGTTGCAGGCCAGTTCCCAGCAAGGGACACACGAGAGGCAACCACACATTGATATTTCTCTCCCTCTCCCTCTCTCCTACCCTTCCTCTCTAAAGATAAATAAATAAAAAATCTTTAAAAAAAAATACTGAAATCTTTGCCACTTGAAAGGACTCCAATAAAAATGGTGCAGCCATTTGGGAGGCATCCCACCTTAGGGAGATATTAGGTAATACCACACAGTGGTGTCCCTGAAGTTCTGAGAACAAAGTTCTAGGGAAATGGGCCACAGCCTGATAACCCTGGGGAGCAGTGTGTTAGCCAGAAACACTGAAATGAGTAGGAGGGAAATGAAGTGAAAAATGGAGGCAAACCAAAGAAAATCTCATACCTTTGGCTGGCAAGCCAACGTCAGTTTCATAGATTCCTAAAGGCCTCCTTCATTTATCCACCTCCTTCCTAATTCACCAACCTCCAGGCCATATCAATATAGCAAAACTGCCCAGCACTCCCTGGGTGTTATTCCATCCTATTTCTTCTGAAGATTCTAAATGTGGATGCAGCTCTGGGGATTCTTGTAATACAAGCTATTAACAGGTTCCTGCAGCACATACCACAAGAGGTGCCAAAATGGGGTCAGCCTCTACTGGCTAAAGTTTGTCAGGATGTGTGTTTCCCTGCTTGTGGTGTCAGTTCATATTTCTGTTCCTCTGCTGACATGTGCAGGGGTCAAAAGTAAGGGTAATTCAACACATGGGTTCATATTCATGATTGAGGAAATACTGGCTTATTCTAGAGTTTAGTATTCTTCTCAAAGGGGTTCTGGGAATCAATGGAAAATGTCAATATTTGGAATAGACAGCTGGATAGGACAGCCCCTAACACTATGTTTAACAGTTCCATTTGGCATATAAATTGTTTTGTAATCAAGTTTTATTTGTGAAGTAAAAAAACACCCTATTCACCCAGAATATAACTTAACCTAGACATAATGAAAGCACACAGAAGAGTGTCATAAAGACCATATACTTTATGGAGGATATATTGGGTTACCTTCAGAGTACTCACTTAAAGAAGACATTTTTATGGTCTGATTTCCTCCAATAATACTTAACTTCTTACAAGCTATAGTCTACAATAGATGTAAAATATTTGTGTATGGAGAGTGGGAGGTTCCTAGAAGCCAATGCATTATGAAATGACTTCTGAAAAGAGCGATGGAGGCTCTGGAAGATTCACCAAGCTTTGAACGTACAAGTGAGGTAATTAGAGGAGAAGATAAACTATGCCCTCTGTTGTTAAAATAATTCTGAGAAATATTTACCCTAAGGCACGGTACATTAACTGGTATTATGTATTCATGACTGTCTGATTTAAAAAAAAAAGGTTTAAATTGCTTCTGCCTACTCTGTTCAGTAAAGCAAGAGATTTTGTTAGAGTTGTCCATAATTGCATGTACACACACAGGAATACTTTGAAAACACAGTCATGTGCATAAATATTATGAAACCTCCGTTCCACTCTTGATAAAATGTTCAAAGGCTTTTAACCCTGTTTACAGAAGTCCCTCTGTGCCCAGAGATCCATGCTTTTCTTACAAGTTGGCTAAGTTCCTGAATGCCTCCAACTGGCAGAAATCTTTCTTTTTCCTTTACTAATAGCATTGCCTTTGTCCTAAGATAATGACCTGCCTTCTCTTTAGGAGAATTCCCATCATCATCCGCAGAAATAGAACCCTATCTGCTCAAGAACGCAATGGTTCAATAACAGTGAATTTCTCAAAATCCAAGTTCTCTTCTATTTTATATGAACTGCTCATGTTAATTTGAATTTGTAAATATAGAACTTCAGGCTATTCCTAAAATTCTTCTACCTCAGCATATGTTCTAGAAACAATATTTTTAGGCTATCATTTATAAAGCATGTACAAGATGCCCATCTTTGGTCTGAGTATTTAACATATATTATCTCATTGAATCCTCACAATATCCATGTGTTCTATATAGTTGTATTCTTTTTAAAATTTTTTATTGTTGTTCAATTACAGTTTTCACCCTTTTTAAATTGATTGGAATATTAATACTTAATGAGATTAAATGGTTTATCCAAAGTCAGGCTTTTGGGTTTTTGTTTGTTTGTTTGTTTTTTCCATTTTCTTTTTCAAGTTGTCAGTTACAGTTGATGTTCCATATTATTTTATATTAGTTTTAGGTGTACAGCATAGTGATCAGACATTTATATGACTTATGAAGCGATCCCCCCAGAAGTCTAATACCCACCTGGCCCCAAAATCATACTTCTAAAAGTAGTAGAATTATGACACAAGTTCAGCTCTTTTCACTTTCAGAATTTGGAAATTAGCCTCAATAACATCTTGACGTTTACAGAGCAGTGTAATATCAAACCCACATAAAAAAAATAAAGGTGTTTTCTATCTCACTGTTTTTAAAGCAGCAATAGACATATCTCTGAATTCATTATGCAAGGTAATCTATATCACTGTGGTAGCTATTTTCCAAAGATGCCCCAATGAACTTGATATGCAAGTCCTTGTATAGTCCCCTCTCTCACTGAATCGAGGATGGCCTTTGACTCATTGTAACGACCAACATAAAAAAGCCTACAACCATGGAACCTCTTGCATAGAGCAAGATTGACCCCTAGCAGGGAAATAGCAACCTGTGTCTAGCTGTGAATCAGGAGCTGTAAAGTACTGCCTGCCTCTCTTCACTTTTGGATAGGGAGTGTCTATCTAATCTTTGTCACACCACTGGAGGTGGGTGACAATGGAGGGGAAATAATGTTTTTCTTTAGTTTTAGGTAATCAGACTGAGAAGAACCTTACTCAAGGAGATGCTGGCTCATCAAGGTCCACACCTGATTTAGATGATGAGTTTCTGGACCTCATGCTTGAGCCTGATGCCACAACATGATGAGAATTTGGGGGTATTGGGAAGGGAAAAGAGTACATTCTGTGCATGGGGGAAATGTAAATTACTCAGGGCCAGAGATCTCTAAAGAAGACTCCCAATGAGCTGCCAGGACTCCTTTTCTAGAGGGTGCTCAACTCAACTTTAATTCATTGTCTCCTCAGCTCTGTGACTCTGTCCTGCTTTTCAGTGGGTTTCAGTGTTGCATTTTAGCATAAAGCCTTGCACAACTTCAAAATGTTGGGAAATGTCTCAAGGAAGAACCTGGCCGAGTATCTTAGGGCCCCTCAAATCTCCAATTTAATCACCCTCTCTAAAGAATCAGCAAAATATTGGCTAATTTTTCAGTTGTCTGGTAGTTGCTTTATGTCTGGAACAGTATCAGTTACTTGCCTATGGCCAGATTCAGCAAATACTCTCCAAGAAAGAGCAGACACAGATCATCAGCTCACCTCTTATAGGTTTCCCTTCTCTGGAAACCTAGCCCCTTCATTCTGAATGGCTCCAGCATCTCCATTGTGCTGTTATGCAGATGATTTTTGTCTGGCAACTTTTTTCCCTTGGATGGAACACTGCTCTGCTCCATCCTGCTAGAAGCAGTAGTGTTCTTGGACATCTAGTCTAAGGTTGCTGACTCTACTACAATTCTCAAAGAACTATACAGTCTTGAAACTCATGACTAGCATAAATGATCTTGCCTGGTTGGTGTTTTCTCATTTTTGCCTCTCTTCCCATCATAAAGTATCTTTTTCTATATTTAAAAAAAATGCAACTTGTCTTTTTTGTTGTTGTTAACTGCTGAATATTCAGATAGAAAGAGAAACTGGCACATGGTAAATTCTCAATAAAGAGCTAGTGAATGAATAACTATCAAAGGAAAAACACACAGAGCCCCCCAAATCAAGATCTCTGCTTTTCCATTAGTTTGGATTCTACCTATGGCCTAAAATAAAGTTCTGTACCTAAAGAGATGTATCCATAAAAATATTTTCAATAATTTGCACTGGAAGGAATTATAAATAAGGGTAATTGTATCCAACAAGAACAAATTTGTCTTCACTGGATACACAACTTCTCCAACAATTTGTCTTAAAGTCAAACAGCATCAGTTTGTATATTCTTCTTCAGGTTTTTCCTTGTGTTGTTGTGTGTGATCTCATTGCCACTGAGAAAAAAATAACATTATTAAAAAAGCAGCCTTATCCACGTCCAACTCTGACTAATCCTGGCTCAGTTATATTTCATCCAGAAAGATTGGAACTCTCATAATTATGTTTTGTTTTTATTTACTTATTTTAAAATAAAATTGTATATATTTAAGGTATGCAACATGACGATTTCATATATACGTAGTAAAGTAACTATTACAATCAAGCTAATTAACATATCTTCTCCTTAATAACTTTTTGCAATGAAAATACCTAAAATCTGCTCATTTAGCCAACTCCCAGTTTTCAATAGTTTTATTAACATCATCGTCATGCTGTATGATCTCTGGACTTATTCATTTATTTAAGTGAAGAAAATCTAATGATTTTGGAACTCTACTATCTACCTAACTTATCATTTCTATGTTACCTGTGCTTACAGAATTCTCTGCTAGCCCTTTTTGGTTTCATCCATCATGAGTAATACCCCCAACTGATCATCAATAATCTTATAAAGAGAAACCAGAATCACCAGTATGATGGATGAAACAATCTCTGCAAACTGAAGTCACTATTAGTCAGCCTTCTATCATTTTTCTGGTGATGAGAGAAGCTGCAAGGACTAGAGGATGATTTGCAAGACTTATAGAGTCCTGATGGCCATGACTTTTCTTCTACATTTAAAAATCAATAATTGACTTGCAATGAATTCTGTCTTTAGATATCAATTTCAGATGGCATTCATGTTCAGAAATTATAATTTTCTATGTTAAAAATAGGATGGCTTCTTGTAGCTGGCTACATATTTCCTGGCTATAATACAAAGATAATAAAACAACCCAAGATGTGATGTTGCAGCATTTCTGCTAAGAAGTGCTTAATCTTTGCATCATCTACTCTTCCTTCTCCAAGAACAATCTCTTGGGGGAACTTCCATACACCTAAGTCTGGTTCATTTAATATCCTAGTGAGCCAGGACACTGCAGAGTGACTACGATATTTCACTTGCAACTCTTATTTAAAAAATTTAATTTTATTAGTTGCTGAACAGTGGAGGCCAATAAACAGTCTTAGACTCCAACCAGGCCCATATCATTTGAATTGAGAAACAGTTTATTCTTTCTATGAATCTCCGTAACCATCTGTAGGAGCCATCCCCACAGTCCAATATGTCAAGAGAAGAAATGGGCAATAGTTGAGGAGATAACAGTTGGAGATGTAAACTCATGATCTCACTCCAGTCTCTGAAACAGGCTCTCCTTTAAGAAATGTATTTAACTTTCTCTCCCTCACAATTCTGTCCTGAGAGCAGGAGCCCTTGGGAATCAATTTTATTGCACAGCAAAGAAGCTTACCCTAATAGAGGTGCCTGGATGAGTTTGGGCATTAGGAAAGGGCAACACGGATTCCTATGGTTAGGTCATTTCCAAAAGGAAAAAATTGGAGCTTCACTGACCAAGTGTAAGGTTTGCTTTGTTTGTTTGTTTGTTATTGTTTTACTACATATTTCACTGACATATGTCTCACATTTCAGGAAAGTTGGAATCTTACCAATTAGATTGAAAAAGCCTGTTGATATCTGTGACTTTTTTTTAACAGAATACCTCCTAAGGAGGAGAATTATGACCCATCTTCAGTATGGGTACCAGTAGCCTAAAGTAGAAGCCTACATCCAAAGGCAGAAGTACTAAATTTAACTCCTGACGTTCTTGAGGATTGTAGTAGAAGATCATTGTGAATCCACAATTTAGCAAATAAGGCTGAAAATAAATATATGCATTAGTGATATTAATATATATTATATATGTGTATATAAAACATATACTATATATAGCTATATACTCAAATCTTAATAAGTTGTGAATATGCCATTTGTTGTAGAAGAATAGTGTAGTATTTCACCAAAGTTTGGAATCCTAGAGAAGAATCATGTGTTAGGGCTTCTAGAAGGCATCTTTTAACTTTTCCAATTTATTTTTTTACATGCAAAAAAAGTTCTGAAGTTAAAGCATTTATCCAAAGAATTTCAGCTACTTGGTAGCACAGCTAGGTTTCAGGTTTTCCTATATTATATTGATTTGTAAAGTATACTCAAAATTCCATTTAGTTTAGTATTTATTAAGCAGCTAATATGTGCCTCATAAGATATAAAAGAAGTCTGTGTAATTGTCATTATGTATAAGATGTTTACGATCTCATTTTTGAAAGGGAAGACTGGCTTCCAGAAACAATGAAACTTGCAGAGTTTAATCAGCTTTACTATTACAGTTTCAAAGTCAGAATCAGGATCAAAGTCAGAATTTGAGTTCAGTTCACTTTGACCCTAAAGCACACAGTCATTTTATTACTTTACACTGGAATGCAAGTGGTCTGCATTCTGACATATATTTAGAACTAGAACAGCAACAAGTTCCTCACTGGAGCTCAGTTTATATTTGAATGAATAAATGCAGTAAATCTTAGGCAGGGTTTTAATAATGGGTGAAATGTGCCTAGAAGAAAAAGGTGGGCGACTATACTATGCTTGGGATCTTGCTTACTACATAGATTGGTGATTCATGGAGCAAAACAAAGGGAAAGGAGTACAAATTTTAATGCTAGGTGAACTCCCACTTCTAGGGTTTCTCCAGGGCTTGTGGGTCTCTGCTTTCTGCAATGCCTTTCCTCCTAGACCAACTGCAGGGCCTCTCAGCAACTCTGGCTTCTCCTGACAAAGGAAAGGAGATAAGGCAGTGACACTTCCAAATCCTCCCTTGAAGTAGGCAGTTTGGCAGTGAGTTGGACAGGGAAGCCCTCAGGAAGAATTGGTGAGAACAGGCAGGAACAAGTGGTGATGAGCACAGAAGGGGTTAGAGCAACTCTAACAAGCGTCACACACATTCCCTGATTAATTACTTGCTCTGTCTTTTCTCAGACCATGTACCTGTGGCAAAGGGCACCATAACTTTTTCAAGAACTTAAAGGAAAGGGATGCTGCAATGAGAGGGAGCACACTGTCTTACTAGAAATTGCCTAATTGCTGAAGATAATGCACAGGTTTATGTGGACAACACACACACATTTCAGACAGACAAGCAATTCAATTGAGTCATGAAAATAACACTGACCCTGAATCTGGAAGAAATCAGGTCTCAAGCTCAAAAGAAATTAAATATCCCTTGCATTCTCTTTTTATTCAATTTGTGTTGGTGTTCATGGGAAGCGAAAACTAGGAGGTGGTGGAGGCAACCGATGTTTTCTTTTTACCTGATCCAGTTCTAGTGACTGGCTTAAAAAGATTGTATTCAGTATTATATAAAAGAAAGCCACTGCTGTTTGTCTAAGTAATAGCAGCAACATCTATGGGATTTTACCAATAAAACTGGATATTTAGAGACTTATCTACAACAGATATTAGTATGTATATAAATCATCTGAAAATCTTGTTAAAATGTAGGCTCTGAAATTCAATAGGTCCAGGGTGGGACCTGAGATTCTGCAGTTCTAACAAGCTCCCAGGCAATGCTGAGACTGCTGATTTGTAGGCCACATTTTGAATCAAAAGAGTACACAAGAGGATCCTTGTAGGCAAACTCGCATTATGACATCGAGAGAGAGAGAGAGAGAGAGAAAGAGAGAGAGAGAGAGAAGGCGCGTTGACAAATGGTTTCTGACATCTTCTAAAAAGATGGTTAACTAGGAGCCCATTGACTTGCTCAGGAAGAGTCCTTTCTCACTATTTAGAGCGCTTATTCCCTCTCAAGGGCGGTGAATATCATCCTACCAAAGGCAGTGCTGTGAGAACTCCTCTACCCCTTTTCCTCATTCTCAGGTGATGTGACTGTATCTAAATGGTGGCTTGTGCTTCATTGCCCATTACTGACATGCTGTGAGCTTGTCACTGCCCAGAGTGACAACTGATCGGTCCCTCCATTCAACCCTGCTATGAACAACCGGATTAAATTTATACACTCCTTCACCCTGTGGAGGGGTGTCCTGACATTCTGGGAAAATTGAGGGTAAGGAGGTCACTGCTGCTTTATTTGAGGCCCAAAGTCTTTTTTTTTTTTTTTTTGATGCTGTTTGACATTATCCCACATACATTTTTAAATCTGTAACAGGAGCAAAGGATTGTAATTGGTTTGAGGTACCCAGAGACTTCTGGACAGACAAAATCTATGCCATTGCCCCTGTAAATTACCAAGAGCTGAGGTATGGAGAATAGAAAAGGAAGCTCTCTATAATAGCCAGTGAAACCAACTTGTGCCATTCAGGGAGACTCAAGCTTCCAAGTTCAGGGACACCGTTGCACAAATATTAATCTTTGTTTTCCTTGCAGACCAAGTCTGTCAGCACCCAAAGGAGCCCATCTCATCTTCTAGTCCTTTTCAGGGTCCCCCTGACCTGCTGAAGGGGATAATCTGCAAAACCATCCTCTCAGTCCTTCCTTTGTGGTAGAAGGAGTTTCTACTCAGCAGCACGAATCTTCTGAAACCTAAGGTATGCTAAGGTCAGCAGACTTCAAAGTCTATGCCACATATAAACCATTTAGCTTCCTTCCAAACCTGCCTTCCTTTCAGCAGGAAAAGTCCGTTTTCTCTTCTTAGTGTTACCAGTCACCCATAAGCTAAACACAACCTCTTTCCTCAGAGGTTTTCTCACATTTTCCTATGGGAAATATGAACTTTTTGAGCTGTTTCATTGGTACCAGGCAAGACATATCCAGAACACTGCAAATGAGTATCCTTCCTTACTCTAAACTCTGAAATCTCTAGCAGGGGTGCCCAAACTTTGGCGTCTCTGGGCCACACTGGAAAGAGAGGAGCTGTCTGGGGCCACATATTAAATACATGCACACTAACGAGAACAAAAATATCTCATAATGTTTTAAGTAGATTTATGATTTCATGTTGGGCCACATTCAAAGCCATCCTGGGCCACATGCATCCCACAGGCCGTGGCTGGACACGCCTGTTCTAGAGCCTTGTTTCTAAAGACTGCATTGCATTGGCAGTCTTTCCTTCTCCAGATCTCACCTTTGACTTCAAATACTCGTTCCTTTCAGTTCTTAAGTAGTTTTCTTTTAGGTTTCTTTCTTCCTTGTCTCTCTCTCTCCCTTCTTCCTTCTCCTCCCTACTTACACACACACACACACACACACACACACTCACACACACACACACACTCACACACACACACACGATGATCTGAACTTGCTTTTAGGAGAAAGGACATGTGCTATCTTGAATCCAGGAAGTATATGAGCCATATAATCAATAAAATGCATTAAATTAATTGCTTTGGGGGTTTTCTTCTATGAGGAACTCTTAATTCCTCAGTAGCATGAGACTAGCTATTGGTCTTTCAGCAGAGTTGGGAGTAGGCAGAAAAAGGAAATTAGTTTCTAAGAAGTTATAATCTCTCAAGATCTCCATCACCTTCGTCTTTCCCCTTTTGCTCAAGTTCCTCTCCCATCCCTAACTCATGACAAATTAGTTCTTAAAAGTATCCATAGTTACCATAATACACACATGAGAATTCCTGTCTGGAGTAAAAGAGAGTAGAGTCCAAGTCAGGGCTGCTCCCAGGCCACATTAAGTGAGTAATTTGAGAGTGAACCTTGGTGGTCCTACTATAATACATGTTCTTAGGCCTGAGCCACTTGCTCCAATCCTCTTCTAAAACCACATTTTATCCCATTCCTGTTATTCCTGCTTTCTGGTATTATATGTGTCATTCTCAGAATGGACACCCAGTTCCAAATTCCTAGATACTTCCTTGGATTCTCACCTTGATTATGATTTGCATTTTTTCTCTGGATATCTGGGCTATATAGTCATTTGTAGATGACCACCATAATTATTTGGGCTAGTCCTCACTGAAGTCACCATCACCATACTCATCCTGCATATATTAATGAAAAGCAGACATATAGAGTTTATTTAATTTGAGTGTTGTTGAACACATTTTGATTTTTACAAATATAGGCAACTTTTGTATACAGCCTAGTTTGGGTTTATAAATAATAGCTTGCTCACTGATTGTAATGCATTCCCCAAATCAGGTATCTTGTTCATTTTAGTTCTACGGTCTGTATATTTTTCTGATTTTTACCAAAGCTGGCTTTCCAAGAGCAATAGGGAAGACCCAAGGGAGATTTCTTTAAGGACATTGTTATGAAAGATGATATAAGGGGGGGGGGAGAGAGAGAGAGAGAGAAGAGAATCCCCCATGAGGAGCCAGTGCTTTTTAGCTGATGGCTTCATAGTCATATTTCCATTTAATTTTGAATTTCCGTAAAGATGCTGTAAGTGATTTGGACTTGCCTTCAAGAGAACAGACATGTGGTGTCTTGAACCCATGGAGTAAATGTGCCGTACAATCGATAAAACACATTATATGAATTGCTTCTACTTTCTCCCTCTCATGAGAAATTCTTAATTTCTTTTGCTGCATACTGAACCATACCAGCTGTTTGTATTAAGAGAAGGGAAATAGGGAGAAAAGAAAATGAAATTGGTTGCTGAAAGATTAGCATAGACTAGACCTCTATTCAGCAAGTTCCGAAAATGAGGGATGTTTCTCCCTCTTTGAACAGAATAAGAGCTTTAAATGTGTGTGGATTGTATACTTCATGCTTACTGAGTGTACATCAGAAATAATTTAAGTGTCCTCTGTGTTTAAGCCTCTTCTTTCTTACAAAGGGTACCTGTATTGCTGCACAGTGCTCAAATCAGAATTATCCCAGAGTCTGGGGGGAAGAGTTGGGAGAAGAGTTTCCTCAATAGAAAAGTGCTTTACTAAATAACCATCCAAAAATAGAGAAATTTCATAGGTATCATGATAAAGGAGCTCAGAGAGACAAGGACTCAAGGGGGTGGTTAGAAATGAGCTGCAGCCACTGAAAAATGAGAGGTTTCACAGTGGAAGGGCACCTTGCAAACACTGGTTAGACAAAAATAAAGTTAAACATCAGATTTCTAACATTACAACCTATTCTGTGGTAAACCTTATGCTAATTAACATGTATGATTTCGTTAATCTTATCAGGCATGTACTTTAATTTACTACTCAAATTTTACAGATAAGACAAGCAGGACATAGAAGTAGACTTCCCCCTGACCCATGACTGACTTGGTAGCAAAACAAAGATCCAAACCAAGGCAGTTAGTTGTGCTCCAGAGTCTGTGCTGTTAAAGCCTACTCAACACTGGAACTAGCAGGAAAGGATACCTTTCTTATTTTCCTTCTTGAACTTCAGTCTTTTATAACATGTAGTTTTAATCTATGAATATCAAATGACGTAGGCAGATATTCTGTTTGGTGAAATTGTTCAAATAAGCACACTTCCTAAAGAAACAGGAACCAAGGAGAAAATAGTCAGGATAGGCTTTTAGATAGAGAGGAGGCTGTCTAAAAGCCTATCTTGTCTTGTCAGAGGCTGAGGGTACTCCCTACTCCCACCCTGCAGAGGAGAATTAAAGAGATCTAAGCAGAGACCCCTCTGACTCCCTTGGACATTGATGGAAAGATGCCAATTAGCCTGAGACTGACATGTTGTTCCAAACAGAAGGCTCTGAAAATGCCATTAACGTAGACAGGCAGGGGGTAGGGAGCAGGGAGGAGAGAGTTGACTGCTGGAATTCCATAATTAATTATTTGGCATTTAGAGAAGTGTGGCGTGAAGTTTCCGTTCAGCCCCCACTCTCTAGGGAGACGTCATTGCTTAGAATTCATAGAATGCAAGAGTTGAAGAACTATAAAGATCATCTAGCTCAGACCCCCTTAGTTAACAGGTGAGAAACAAAGTGAGACCAACCCAAGGCCACAGAGCTACTTAGTGGCAGAGTCCAACTAGACCTCGGAATGCCTGGCTTCTACTCCAAGTGCCCTTTCCACTCCAATCCTATGATGCAACAGCGCATCAGAGAAGACCCCAGAAGACTAGTCACCAAATAGTAGTGCAGTTTTATTAAAGCAGTGGAGAGTGGAAAGGTCAAAAGAATAAAAAAGAAAGAACAACACCCCATTCAATTATTTTAATGATGAAAAATTTCTAAACAACAGAGGTACAGAAAACCCATTTGCTAAACTAAGATTAGAAAACAGCTATTAATTGGATTGCTGACTTTGGTATTTCACAGACCTTGTCAGAGATTGTAGTTGTATTTGGACATCATTGAGCCCATCCCTCTCTTATATAGATAAACCAAAGTCTCTGGGAAAGAGCAGTTTTCCCAATAATTCAGCTAGTCAATGGTGGTGCTGGGCAGAGGAGCTGGAGCCTCAGTCTCCCACTTGAGTATCCCCTTAGCTGTATCACAGTTTCCCTACTTGAGCTGAGAGTGCTGAGAATGCAGAGGGAGTTGGAGAGGCCAATGAGAGATCATCCAGCTCAACCCCATGCACTTTCTTTGAAGAATAACTTGAAAATTTTTTCTTCTCCAAGTAGTTTTTAAAGGGTAAAGTGCACAGTGAAAATTCCCAGTGTGAACTTTCCTAAAGGAAAAAACATCTTCGTTGTAGCAGAGCAAATGGACTCTATGTGAAATCTTTTTGGCAGGGTCTTTTCAGAGCAATAGAGATACAGTCAGTCAGTTTTGTTGAGTGCCTGTGACCAAAGCATTCTGTTAAACCTGTGGATATAAGAAGCCTAAATAGCATCTTTGAAGCAGCTCACAGGCCATTTAGCCATAGAGAGAGAAACTTTTGAAGAGGGTGGAACAGACTCAACCTGGGAGAGATGGGAAAGGTGTGACAGAGGAGGTAATGTTGGAGCAGGAGTTTGATTAACAGGGATGGGGGAGGGTGCTTCCCAGAAGGAGCAACATAGGTAAGTACTAAAAGGGTCCTAAATTGACTTCATGTTCAAAATTGCCTTTCTTAAACCTACCTAGGAGGTGAAAAAAAAAAGGATACAAATTACCACCCTTTATTTGGACTGGAAAAAAAAAAACAAAAACAAAAACAGCATTTCACCTGGTCCCTCGAAGCTGGTGGTATCTGTGACTGGCTAGGTGAGCCAACTTATACCTTGTTTGCCTGGCAGTTTGACCTTTCCCCAGAGGCTTCTCAGTTGCTCTGCAACCCAAGTTGCTGTTAGCATCACAGGAGGCTGTGGCTTAGTTTTGTAAATACCATCAGAAAAGTCATGGGGGACATCCTAGTCCCAGAAAGCCAATTCTTCAATGCCAGGGTCATGTTTTAGCACAACATGCTCCACTTGCACAAGACACTGCTCCCTCCATTTATGTCAAGTGTAATGTGACTCTGGGGAGCTGCTGTTAAAGACAGTAAACAAAAGTTTTAAATCCAAAATTATTTTCCAAATCACCCACTGTACACTAACCAATCTTTGTGTCCCTAACCCAGCCATCTGGCAGCACTTAGATTGCTCTGGGGTCCTTGTCTGCTCTAAGTACTCTCGGCCTCAGGAACACAGGTTGCTAGAGTGTTTTCTTTCACTTCTCATTATTGTATTATCTTATGCTGAAACAACCGTTAATATGAAAGGGACCTGAACAAAGGAGTTTATTTTTTCCCTGGAAGAAGTATGAAAAAAGGGTGAGAAGGAAAAAAATTTAATGAAAGACACACCTCATTTCTATTTTCAATTTGCCGTTTCTCCATAGTGAATGAAAGTGTTGCAAGGAGCATAACATGAGAAAAGTTGCATAAAGTCATGGAGAAAACCTTACCAAAAAGCCAATGACCGCAACTGTATTTTGACTTTCTTCCTTCAATTCCTATATTTTATCCTCAGTCTCCTCTTGTGGTAGACTTACTCAAATTTGCAAAGAGTGTTACTGCTTGTGGTTGGTTCATGATTTCTTGGTATACAATAAAAAATAATAATTGAGTGATTGTATTTGAGAAAAAAATGAGGGCTAGAGTGTGACATTTACATTGAGAGGCCTGAGGAGAAAATAGGAATCTGATATTTAGTGTGTGTTCTAGACTCTAATTCTGTCTCCAGTCTGAGCCTTCGGGCAAGTTCTTTTTCACCTCTATTTACACAGATCAGAATCGGTTTCCACACTACCATGTATGGCCCTGGGGTGTTTCTAGGGATAAAGAAAGTCTAACAGAAATGTATCGAAATGCCAACTGTATCTTCATTTTTGTTGCATTAAATGAACAGCCTGAAGGAATATGAAGTAGCTAAGGCCCTGACTCATCTCATGCCAACTCTGGAGAAAGCACGGGAAAATATGTGCAAGGTCAATTTTGTAAGTCATGCTTTCTGACCCAGTGGGTAAAATATTTGATAAGAGAATGAAATGCTGCTGATTATCAAAGACACAGTGATTTATTTGTGAAGAACGTGTCTCTTAGAAGTGAGAATAGACCCTGACCAGGAAGTCTTAGTACCATTTGGATACAAAGTCCCCACTGGGCATCTGCAAGATGGCTGCATTGTGTCTCTCGGTATCAATGGGAAGCAAAGAAAAAGCCCAGTACTACACGACTGAGTGTGTTGTTGTGAAGTTTACAAGTCAGAAGTTTGCATCTGACTTGTAAAAAAAGACAAATAAATGAGAAGAAAGCCCTACCTTAACCCCTGAAAAACATTTTCCTGGAGTTTACTGTTTTTGTTCCCAATGAAAAACAATTTGTTAAAGATCCATGGAAGGATATTAAAAGGAACAAAGGGAAGCATATGTACATAAGCATTATCCCTTTACACATACTGGATACTCAAAGGCTTGTATCCTCTCCATTTCTTTCTGCACTTTCCAGTTCCCTACTTCTTCCCTGAAATATGTTTGCCCAAAGGAATTAAAACAGAAGTCATAATTTGCAGAACTATTCCATGACTCACAAAACGGATTGACTACACTAAACCATAATATGGAAGAAAACTGTGTAAGCTCTAACTCTTTTTGTAATACCCGCTCACTTTGACGCATGTGCTCTGTATGACTACAGAAAAACTGAACTTATGATTATCCTGCACAGATTCAGGTGTTCTAAAGATTAGGCCAAACAACCCCAAGCAAACAACCCTGTAATTTATGAATTCTAACCAATTTCTGCCAAGACCATCTTATGGATAACTCTAGCCCCTCAAATCTCTAAGAATCCTTCCCTGTCTGCTCCCTTTTAAGATACCACACAGCTCCCCGATAACATCTATTCTCCCTTGCTGTAGCAAGCCAATCAATTGAACTTTGACTACAGGTGTGTCCTGGCTGGTAGTCTTTAACATTAACACTAATGGCTCTGTTAACTAACATAAGGACTCTTTTTCACAGGAGATGAAAGGTCACAATTCATTCTCTTTTCCTTCCTTCTCATTCTCCCAGGCTGTTTTCATGGCTGGACTATGTCCTAGTAAGAAAACTTTCTAGAAGGGAAGTGACTTCATCTGATCTAGCCAAGTGCTTCTACCAATTATTCCTTAGCTGAACTCAAGTCTATATTACCAGCCTAATTTATTTGTCTGAGAGTACATTCTCCTGGCTCAATTTTAATTTAACATTTTCTTTTGTTTTCTGAAAGAATTGTTGACATTTTCAAAAGAAAAATATATATACACTGTCTCTTCGGAACCTCTGATTTCTAACGGAAACGGCATCTGGAGCAGCCCAGGGTTTTCTCAGTTTGGGAGCAGGTTCAGGTCCTAGCTGCTCAGAGCTCCGGGATGCTGCTTTTCTTGACTGACATCTGAAAACTCTGCTTCGTGCCCTAGGTCACCCAGCTCATCACCAATAGTGTCAACTCAAACACTCCATGTATTCAACCACTACATAAAAAGCTAGGTAATATTCCTTTTTTTTTTTCATTTTCATTGAATTTATTAGGCAACACTGTTTAATAAAATTATACAGGTTTCAAGTTCACAATTCCACAACACATCATCTGTAGTATAGGGGGATAAATGGTGATGGAAGGAGACTTGACTTGGAGTGGTAAACACACAATAGGTGAGGATGTTTTAAAAGTAATTTTCATCATTTCATCTTCATAATATGTGCTGTTGAATATTTAGAATATAGAAATATTAATATCTATATTTTATGTGAATCCATGAAAAACTGCATTTATGTAATAAAAGAAAAGAATAATTTAAACTTCTATTACCATGATATAACCACAGTTGTTATTTTGTTGTATTAACCTTTTAGATTTTTTTGTATTGTTAATATCAAATTAAAAAGCCAAAATGAAAGGCAATGAGTGTTTATTTGGGATCAAACTATTGCAATCCTGGAAGCACCTATTAAGGCAGAAACCCAAGTAGTGTCTTGATTACAGGGTGAAGGAAGGGGATTTTTCTGAGAAGAGGAAAGGAATACTTACATGAAAAGAAGAAAGACTTTTTATTGGAGTTAACAAGCTGAATCACTCTTGGCTATACATTGTTGTTTACTGGTTCTAGCTTCAGAAGGAGAGCCCATAATCATCAGTCCCTATGGTCAAGATGCCCACTTTCCTGCTGGTTTTACAAGCAGTTGTGGTTTTAGCTCAGTCCCAAGGTCTGTCCCAGTCTGAAGATTCATGGAACAAGTTCCACAAGGCAGCACCTCTGGAGTGGCGGTTCTGACTCCATTTTGAAATGACTTTGTTTATGTCATTTTTCATAATGTATCTATATGCATAGAGTTCATTTTTAAATAAAAAATACATTTGTCTACAACAGATATTAAATCCAATCTGTATAGTACATACAACATGGCTTTAACAAATCTCTGACTTTCCTTTTCCGTAGATTTACTCTAACATTGTTAATAAAGCAATGCCTTATTTTCCACACCATTTCAACATTTAAAGTTACTTTAATGTACATTATCACATCTGATTTTCATACTACCTGTAAGAGACAGATAAGGTATCAGGTATTATTCTGACTTATACTGTAGAAAAACAACAGCCAAGCAGCAGGCTAGGGGTTGAACAGGATGTTAAAGCTTTGGCTAGAACAGATGAATGTCACATGGCAATGTGACATCAACAGCTAGAAAGGGAAGTCTGACAAAGAGACATTTGTCTTGTCCAAAATTCACTATCCCACATCCACAGGTTCATAGGCCTTACCTTCTTAGTATTTGAGGCTGGATTGATCTCACCCAGGGAAACTAGCTCATACAAAGCTCACTTAGACTGATATTTAGAATCCAAATTTCAATTATTTTATTTATTATAAGAAATAACGTTTAGATGGGCTACATGTTCACACTGACTAATTAATATAACCATTCCCTGTGAGTTAGATATATTACATGCTGGCAGTATTTTAAAGTTATCTTGAAGAATATTGGCTAACAACAACAATTACTGTCAGTTGTGTGATTAAAATGTCAACCTCAAATCAACAGTTCTAAAGAACTTATCCACTCCTATGTTCATAGAAGTGCTATTTACAATCGCCAAGTGCTGGAAACAGCCTGAGTGCCCATCGGTAAATGAATGGATCAAAAAAACTGTGGCACATTTACACAATGGAATACTACACAGCAGAAAGAAATAAAGAACTCCTACCTTTTGTGACAGCATGGATGGAACTGGAGAATATTACATTAAGTGAAATAAGCTAGTCAGTGAAAAATGAATACCATATGATCTCACCTATAAGATGAATCTAATGAATGAAATAAACTGATGAACAAAATACAACCACAGGCATAGAAACATGAAGCAGACTAAAAGTGACGCGAGGGGAGGAGGGACAGATAATGATGGAAAGAAGGGAAAAGGACTAGACAAAGAACATCTATGAATGACCCATGGATATGGACAACAGCATGGGAGTCAACTGTGGGAGTGGGGGCGGGGCGTGGGATGGGCGGAGGAGGGCAAAGGGGGAAAAACTGGCACAACTATAATTGAATCACAATGAAAATGATTGCATAATAAAAAATGTTAACCACATACCTGTCCCACAGCATCCTTGCATACCATCCCACCCCCTACCAATGCACAGAGGGCCATTCTCACTTTTGCTTCCTTCACCTTGGTTATATTATTCACTAGACTGACCTATCTTCTACCCTTACCTCCTTTCTTCAAACAGTCTAAAACAGAAAATAGTCTATGTCAGTTTATTAAACTATCATCACACCCTTGCCTGTATCCTTAAAATGATAGCCAGGTTGCCTTGATTTCAATCAGAATATTCTCAAATTCATTAGTCACAGAGCTTTGTGCAGTCTCTTAACTTACTCCTACAAATAGTTCATCTTATACCTAGTGTGTGGGTTTTGTTAGCTTAGACCACTAGTCACACTCTCCTTTAGTGCCCCTATTTTTCTTAGAACAACCAAGCTCCCACTTCAGGACGATTATCATTTGCTATCTCCTTCTCCCACCCTCAGACCACCTTGGGATACTGGGCAATATTGCAATACCAACCCCCTCCTATGTTATATCTGCCTTCTTTTATTTTTATCCTCAGCACTTACCACCAACTTATATACAATGAATGATATATATTTTTTATTTATCTTGATTTTTCTCAGCCAAAGCCCATTAGCACATAATCTCTGTAAAGGCAGGGAATTTGTTCGATTTGTTCACTGCTGTAGCCTCAGCTTCTAGAATAGGGTCTCAAATAAAAGAGGTGATGAGCATGTATTTATAAAAAGAAGGAGTACATGGTTTTCCATCCTGGCTGATATTAGTATTATCTGGAAAACTTTAGAGGTATCTTGACTCCACCTCCCAGAGACATTGATTTAATTCATCTCAGGCAATGCCTGAGATGGGACTCAGGCATTGGCATACTTTGAAAACTCACTAGATGAACCTAAAGTGTAACAGAGTTGAAAACCATTATTTAAACTCTCAGAATACAAATCTACCTCCATTTTTTTGCAGGAAGCACACACTGTCATCCCCATGTATTAATAACACTGAACCATACCCCATGTCTTTGGACTTCTCTTCACACCTGACCTAACAAAGAACGTAGAACACAATTTGGGGAAAGTATACATTTTACTGCACGAGTAACCCACTCATACGATACAATTAAGGTGAAACCACTGAAAAGATGGACATTTTCTAGAAATATTTGATCCTTATAAGAATGACCAATACTTATACACAGGGAATTTCAAAGAGAAGACGTAAAACTCCCTAGACCTAGAAAAGTTTTATAATCATGAGGCTCTACATGGAGATATTCAGGTTCATAAAGAAATAATAAAGCTGCATTTGTAGGCTGAGTAAACAAATGGAATTTTATAACCTCTTGTTTCTAAAATGTAGGCCTCCTGCTAGTCCCCCCAGAGTACCCTCCTAGCAGCTCTAATTCATGCAAAACTCATTTACTCATAATGACTGTGTAGCCTGGTGCGCAAGAAGGTGCTTGAATATGAAACAAGAAGTAATTCTGATCCTCACCAGTGCTCCCCTCTGGATGGAAAATATCATTTTTTGGCCACCCCATGCTGAGCAGAATCCATGAGCAAAAACTAGGTTTACAGAAGCCAATGTGTGGCAACATCCTTTGTTCATCAGTTATTTGCTCTCAGAGATCTGACAGTGTCTTCAGAGCAATTCTGCTCTTGGCACATTTAAGAGGCAAAAAGGGGCATGGGAGACTGTATCGAGGTAGTCATTTTCTAGGTAATCATCCTAATGTCTTCATCCCCAGTGCATTTGTATGAGCAAGTTAATTAGGGAAGTTAATTTTCACAAATGGCACAAAAATGCCCATTTGCTGGTGATACTGCCTTGTGCCAATGCCTGGCTCAAGGTAACCAGAAAGGATATGTTGATGCTCCCCATCCATCACTGAAGCCCAACTTGGACCACAAAGAACCACATCTGCCAGCTTGGCAGATGTGACCAACGTTTGGAGCTTTCTGAGGGTTCTGGGAGAGACATTTTCTCTCTGCCACCAGCAGCTGCACATTGTGGTGAGCTTGTTTCATATATCCGTCTGGCCAGCAGCCTCTGAGACTGGGGCTGAGAAGAACAAGAAAAACTGATCCATATGAATATGACCTCAGATGGAGAAGGTCTGCATGCTGCTGGGGCTGGTCTGACCACCTTGATTCCTTTCCGAGTGATGATTTCCTCTCATGGGTGCCCTGAGGCTAGTGTGGTAGGAGCCACACATGATAGCAAATGCAATCTTTGAGAGCTCTATCTTTTTAATTCCTGCAATATGGTGACTCTGGAACGGAACCAGATGGTAACAAAGCTATCTTTTCTCTCCAGGAGAAAACATGTTTTTCTTGTATGGAGGTAGAGGAGAAAAAAAAGAAAGGAAAAGGACCCTTCCACACTCTTAGTGAGCTGTGGGTGCAACTTGGCTTTCAGGAAAGAGAAGAAAGGCTGGCGAGGAGGGCCGCATTCGCAGGGATGGCAAGAAGCCAGTCTGCTACAGGGATGATAGAAACCTGGAGCTCACAGCAACCTGAGACATTCATCTGAGGTATTCTCTGTGGGTCTTCTGGTCCATTCCGCTCTGGAAGAGAGTATGCTATGCTCAGAAAAGAGCAGCCTGAATTCCTGTGTTGATCCCTACTGAGTTCTATTACTTTATGTAAATCTTCATCTTGCTGGGCTACTTTCTTAATTTTGGAAATTAAGCATTAACACCGTCCTCAGAGGACCAGGAAGCAGATGGCATCAAATAGTTTATCCTCAGTCCCCTGCACGCAGTAGGCATCAGTACACATCACTTCCCTTTTGTGGCATTTCATCCTTCCCAAAAGAGCATCATTCCTCTAATGCATTATTTGAATGAAGAATCTCCAGCCTTCCCCCCAATTTTGACGGGCTTTCCTGTTATAAAGTAACACTTCCCTTTTGCTATATCTAAAACTTTAATTGTCTTGCCTTTGAGAAAAAAGAGTGAGTTTCTTAGTCACTAGCATTAACTAGGGAAGATCGGGAAGGACAGATTTTTCTAAGACTACCAAAGGGCGTTATCACCTTCATGCAGGAAAACACTGCAGACACTAGAACAGACGACAGATTGACAGCTGTCTGAAAACATGGTGGAGGGCAGGTGGGACACCTGACCGAGTTTGTTAGAAACCAGATGCATCTTGTCAAGTTCCGCTTTCCCAAACACCCTGTACTCTGTGACATGTTTGAAATAACATAACTCTAGTGCCCACAGTTTGATCTTTCATAATTTGGCAACTTACCAGCTTCAAAAAGATAAATAGAAAAAAATTGTATTTAGAATAGATACCCTGAGAAACATATTTTTCTATTGTGTGATAGGATAAACTTTGAAAGCAGAACAAAGAGGGAAAGCAAAAGTTTGCCTGCTCACCACAGACATTCTCCAAATAAGTCCAAGCAAATTTGGGAATAGGTGATTTCTCTGCCTTACCTCAATATTTGGAACTGTATTTCCCTGAATACTTTCTGCCTTGAGAACTGAAGATATGGAAAATGATTCCATACTTGTAGGTGCTTTAACATAGCATGTTTTTTTAAAAGCCTATAGAAGTTCTTGATACAAAGATCATGAGGCATTGCAGACACCAGCCAGCAGTGTCTGCATCATTATGGATGAAATAAAACATTCACACAGACTACCGAGGCTGGTGGAGTAAAAAGGACAGCATGGCTTTTCTCTCAAGGGGAACAAAAGCTGCAGCGCCCACCATGACAGGCCTTTAGTTTATTTCTGTTCACATTACAACATGGACCTCACTCACTATGCACAGATTCACTATAGGTAGTTACCTTTTACAGACAACAAAGGAGCCAATGCCCCTAATCACATCACAGAAGAAGGATATTAGCAAGTGAAATGAGGAAAAGTGGTTGAGCCGCTTACACTGGACCTTGCAAGGTTTAGCATGGATTTTAGGAAGTTACAGTAAGCACTTGGCTATCCCAATCCAGGGTGAGGGAGTTTTAGCAAAAACCAAGACTCAGAGCGGCTTAGGTATATTGCAAACCTGATTACCCACGAGAGAACCTATCTGCAGGCGTGGGTCCTGTGCATCTCCAAGTGGGAGCTGGGCCCACGCCACGCAGAAGGGTCTGCCACAGTGAGGTGTCACACCAGGAGTGTTTTCTTCTGAGTTAAGCATCACTCTTGCAATGGATATGATTTAAAAATGCTAATATTCCTGAAAAATGCAATGAATATCTTAGGAGAGAAGATTTATTCTGTCTTTTCTGTTCTAAGAACTTTACATATCTTTTTTAATTTCACCTTTACAACAACCTTGTGGAGGATAATGTTTTCTCCATTCTGTACAGAAGGATATTTAGGTGAAGAAAGATTTGCTAACTTCCCCAGGACAGTCCAGCCCATTAGTGTTGGAGGCAACAGTCAAATCTGAGTCTGTTAAGAAATCATACTTTTTTTCTCAATATTCAGCTCCTATGGGGATCCTAAGTGCTTAATAACTCAGGAAAGGTAAGGAAGAAAATCCAGCAGGAAGGTAACAAAGTCAAGTTTGCCTGCAGTCATTTTTCAGAAGAGCTGCCCAGCTCCTTGATGTGATTATTCCAAAGAAGGGAACAACTTCAGTGAAGAATTTCAGAGGAACTTTGTGGTATAACATGATAGTTCATGCTCAAGTCTCAGGGCACAAGAAAGTTAGCTGAAGAAATGTATTCACTTTATTCATTGTAAATGTTCCAAATGATGGCAAAATGGGATACCTCAAAATGTGCCTTTCACATTTCCAGGAGCAAGAATTGTTGCAACCGTATACATTTACACATTTACCCAACATTTATTGTGTACATGCTCTTTTTCAAACACTGCTAGAAACCATGAGCAATTCAAAGATGAATAAAATATGAATCCATTCCTTAAGAATAGAAGAAATAATAAATTCATCAGAAAATGTTCCTGTGGAAGACACACATGCATAATTACAATTTGAGGTATAAAATGAATAACCACCATAAGAAAATAGTGTATCAAATGTTATATAGTTCATCCCTGGCTGTTGTGGCTCAGTGGATTGAGCACTGGCCTGCCAACCAAGGGCTGCCAGTCCGATTCCCAGTCAGGGCACCTCCCTGGGTTGCAGGCCAGGTCCCCGGGAGGGGGCGCATGAGCAACGACCACACACACATTGATGTTTCTGTCCCTCTCTTTCTCCCTCCCTTCCCTTCTGTCTAAAAATAAATAAATAAAATCTAAAAAAAAGTTATATAGTTCAGAGAATGAAAAGATTATATGATATTTACTATATCATATACATCATATATCATATCATACATACTATATGTAGTTCAGAAAATGAAAATATTCATATCATATAATCATATTTACAATGATTAGAGATGGCTTCATGGAGGAGATGGCATTTAACCATGGGCTTGAAATGTAGGTAAAATATTGATGAGGTACAGTGAAATACTCTAAGAGAAAATTTTATAAGTAACGCCACAAAGGCAAAAAAAGTATCTCATCAAGTAATTAATTATTCTGTTCTCTCTCTGAATTGTTTCTAAGGTCTTGAGTTATGACCACTAGTCCTTTCTCAAAAATGCCCTCTTAAGTGTTCTTTCTTTCTCTTGAAAAAACCATTAAAAATATGGGTACATTTTAGACATAAATGGTTAAAGATGTCAGATATCAAGACATACACACAGAAACACAAGCAAGAGGCAAACACATAAGAACATATTCAGTGAATGCAGGACATGCGTTACATCACAATCAGAATATATAAAAATAAGAACTGTATGAATAAAAAATAAATTCGAACTCAATTAAACTGAAACAAAATACCATGACATATAAGCCACCTCACCCTACAGAAATCCGGAAAAACTCAGAACAGTAGACAACAGATTAAAAAATTGGAATAAGATGTGGAGTATAAATCAGGGAGATTGGTTGAAATTCTGTTTCTGTGCTACATCCACATCTCGATCCCACCCAACTGATCAACTTCTTCAACCATGGAAGCAGTTAGAAAAATCTCCTTTGGAGTAAATCTATAGACCAAAAATAAAACCTTCCAGATATTAATATTGTATAGAGGTTACCTGACAGTAGAGCTTACCACAAATGAGCATAAAATTCTTTGGCAATCTTAGGAAAATCCATTATTTTAAAATAAACTTTTTAGTGCTAAATAATACATAGAAATTGACAGAAAAGCATCATCTAAAATAAAAGATATGAAACAAGCAACTCTGTACAGGGGTGGGCAAAAGTAGGTTTACAGTTGTTCATACAGAAAAGGACATGCAGGCTACGATTATTACAGTGGCTTTATTTCCTCAAAATATGTCATGATGGCACCGCACACTCAGGTACAATCTCATAGGTGCTCAAAATGCCAACCTTCATTATTTATACATTCTTGTAGTCTACTTCCTACACTGAAGGACACTTTGGCACAGTTCTTTAACCTACTTTTATCCACCCCGTATAAGGAAAGATAAAACAAGAAACACTCAAAATAAAATATAATTAATATCCCCAGAGGCATAAAGAAACATACTACCTCCATGAAAGCAGAATAGATAGTATAAAGGAAGGAGAAAAAGAGGAGAAGGAAGAAGAGAAAGAAGAGCCCTAGAATAAGAAAGGCTCCTAGAAATTAATAACATAATAATTAATTAAAAATAAAAACTTAAATAGAAGGATTGATAGAGTTGCAACAATCTATAAGAGAATAGAATAGTAATACAAAAAATATACCTGAAGAAGTGCCTCCTACCCACTGAGAACAACAGTTTCTGGTTTGGAAAAACTGAATGGGGGTTTCTTAATTCCTAAAATTTAGGACACATTTTAAATGTTACTTTGTTTTGTTTAAGCTCATTCGTGTGTTCTTTAGCTAAAAAGCATCTATTAGCATTAGGAAAGACAAAATTTGATTGAATGGAAGTAAATACATACAATTGAACATTATGTGAAATTAAAAGCTTATCCAGTAAATAAAATGAACAGTTCTATCAACGTTAGACTGAACACTGAGATTTTTGTGTTTTTTTTTTTCTTTTTAGATTGTTTAGTAAAATAAGGAGTAAAAATGGTTCTCTAGTAAGGGCATGCTCAAAGATTTAGGTCCAAGGACATTGTCTCAACATGGTTTACAACAGTTATAGATCAAAACTACCAAGGAGGCTGTCAATGGACTAAGAGTTGAATAATGTGATGCATTTTTATAACAAAATATATCCACCTGATACCCTCAAACATTACTGGCAGTAGAACAAAAAGACGTTTAAAGAATTTTTAAGGAAAATAAATGATCCTTTATTTATTTCACTTGTTTTGTTTATATATTATTACATTTTGCTTTAGTTATAATCCTGCTCTTCCCCTTGCTAATTATGTGTTTGAAAGTTTTTTAAATTCTTTAGGTTTCAGTTCATTCTGTAAAATAGGAACACTAATAATATCTATACCTATATAATACATATAGGTATAGCTATACCAGTATAATATCTAATATTATACTGAGTAAATAAATTTATATTTATATAAATTCATTTTTATAAGTTTATATTTATATAAATTCATTTTTAGTACTTGCTGACATGTAGTAATTGATATGTATCCATTGCTGATGTTGTTAATATTAGTAGCTATAGAAGAAGAGATATTATTATTAAGTATACTATCAATAATTTCTTTAAAAATAGGATTCTGACAGCCTTCATTTCTTTTCTTGAAGAAATTTATAAATGACTTTTAAATTTTCTATAATAAATATGTTGTTTTGCGTGAGAAAAAAATAAATTTTAGTAATAATTTTTAATAATGCATTTAGTAATTTTCCAGAATAGGATGATGCACCTCCGTCTGACACACTTCCTTGCAAAGAAAAAAGGGTGCTTCCAATTTTTTCTGCTTTAAATATGTAATTCTTCTGCCATTAGTGTGTTGACAGTATGACTCCACCAGGGATCTACTGATAGACTCTTGATGGCCTAAAATCTTTCTTATAGAATATTTTAATTTGAATTTCTCATTCTAAAAAATTAACACAAGCACATCTGGATCCTGGGGATGATTTTAGCACATCATGACTTTGTCTCAGGTAGTAAGAAAACCATAGCCTTTTTTTTTTTTTTTTTTTTTTGTCATGAGGGGTGTTTTATTCTTATTAATCATGCAGATAACTTTCTGCAATATCCCAGGGCAAACTGGAGAATTTGGCCTTTCAAATGCTGGGGAGTCCACTCGGACACCCACAGGCCAAAGGCAAGGGCATGGAATGTCTAGGTTCACGGTGCAGTTTGTGGCTCCTGTCCATCGTGTAGGTGGCTTTTTCTCCACATCACAGCTAGGGTCCCAAAGAAAACGGGGGTGGGGACGCCTCCAGGTTCTTAGGAAATTTCAGTCCGCTCCTGCTGCTCAATGGTCTCTTTGGTCGGCAGGGTGTTCTGCATCTCCACCGTCTTCAGCTTGGCCTCGTCAAAGCTGGCGATTTCCCCTAGTCCGGCTTGCCTGCTATTTTCTGAAAACAATCTTTGACCTTGGCTCCCAAAGTGGGGTCCTGGCTTCCACTCGCCGCAGCAAGAGACCAACGACAGCCTTAATAATAATTCACTTTGGCTAAACGAGGCGCCAGTGACCTGATACCCCACCGCACTGACGAAGGTTTTGCTATCCTGTGCACCGAACGGAGAGGAGAGTAGTGAAAGACGAGTCACGCCGAACTCAAAAACTCAAAGCACTGGAGTCATAGCAGTCCCATGATCTTTGGTGTCATTTGCCTTTAGCAAACCTTATATATATCGCAACATGTTTATACTGTTCATTTAAACTTTATACTATTTATACTATCACGTTTAATTTTATAAATTTGTTTGGGTTCTATAGTGATTTAAGAACCTTAAGCTTTAATTAGTTTATACTTAGTTTTGTTTTTATATGCTTAAGGGACATAATAAAAATAAGCATTGGGTTTTTATGAGAAATTTTTTTTTCTACAAGGGTCCATGCATTCAAGAATGACAAATAATATACTGTGTAAACTCTGACTAGAATAGAATTTTAATTTAATACAATTCAAATATTTTTATATCCTTAATATATTCCTAACATCAGGCTAGCACCCTGGGTAACACAGAGAGCACTTACTAGATGATCTTGGTACTTGATGTGTTTATAGTTTTTAAAACATTACCTAGCACAGTATTAAGTGACAGAATAAGATAGAATGTGATTACATACCTAGAGTTATTCAGACAGTAAGTGCCTAGTAGTTTAGATCAGTGGGAAAGCTCCCAGAGCTGGAACAGAAAGAAAAAGAAATCAAAGGCATTTTTGTATACCAACAATGAAACAATAGAAGCAGAAATCAAGAAAAAAATACCATTTGATATAGCAAAAAGAAAAATAAAGTACCTAGGAATTAACCTAACCAAGGAGGTAAAAGACCTGTATGCAGAAAACTACACAACACTGAAGAAGGAAATCAAGGAAGACACAAATAAATGGAAACACATACCGTGTTCATGGATCGGAAGAATTAACATCATCAAAATGTCCATACTTCCCAAAGCAATCTACAGATTCAATGCAATACCTATTAAAGTACTAATGGCATATTTCACAGATATAGAAAAAACTCTTCAAAAATTTATATGGAACCATAAACGACCCAGAATAGCGGCAGCAATCTTGAGAAAGAAGAGCAAAACAGGAGGGATCACAATACCTGATACCAAAATGTATTACAAGGCCACTGTAATCAAAACAGCCTGGTACTGGCATAAAAACAGGCACGTGGACCAGTGGAATAGAATAGAGAGCTCAGAAATAAACCCTAGTCTCTATAGTCAATTAATATTCGACAAAGGGGGCAGCAACATAAAATGGAGTAAAAACAGCCTCTTCAACAAGTGGTGTTGGGAGAACTGGACAGCTTCGTGCAAGAAAATGAAACTCGAGCACCAACTTACACCATACACAAAAATAAATTCAAGGTGGATAAAAGACTTAAACATAAGCCGTAACACCATTAAAGTCCTAGAAGAGAACATAGGCAGGAAAATCTCAGATATTACATGCAGCAATATTTTTACTGATATGTCTCCTAAAGCAAGGGACATAAAGGAAAGAATAAACAAATGGGATCTCATCAAAATAAAAAGCTTCTGCATGGCCAAGGAAAACAGTATTAAAATAAAAAGAGAACCGACTGTGTGGGAAAACATATTTGCCAATGATATCTCAGATAAGGGTTTAATCTCTAAAATATACAAAGAACTTACACGACTCCACTCTAAGAAGACAAGCAACCCAATTAAAAAATGGGCAAAGGACTTGGGCAGACACCTATCCAAGGAGGACACACAGAGGATCCAGAGACACATGAAAAGATGCTCGATATCACTAGCTATCAGAGAGATGCAAATTAAAACCACAATGAGATACCACTTGACACCAGTCAGAATGGCCCTCATAAACAAAGCAACAAACAGCAAGTGTTGGAGAGGTTGTGGAGAAAAGGGGACACTAGTGCACTGCTGGTGGGAGTGCAGACTGGTACAACCACTATGGAAAACAGTATGGAATTTTCTAAAAAAACCAAAAATGGATATACCTTTTGACCCAGCAATTCCATTGCTAGGACTATATCCTAAGAACCCTGAAACACCAATCCAAAAGAACCTATGCACCCCTATGTTTATAGCAGCACAATTTGCAATAGCCAAGTGTTGGAAGCAACCTAGATGCCCATCAGTAAATGAATGGATCAAAAAACTGTGGTACATTTACACAATGGAATTCTATGCAGCAGAAAGAAAGAAGGAGCTCATACCCTATGCAACAGCATGGATGGAACTTGAGAGCATGCTAAGTGAAGTAAGCCAGGCAGTGAAAGACAAATACCATATGATCTCACCTTTAACAGGAACCTAATCAACAAAACAAACAAACAAGCATAATATAACCAAAGACATGGAAATTGGGAACATGCTGAAAGTCACCAGAGGGGAGAGGGGAGGGAATTTCAGGGGAAAAGGGGAAGGATTTACAGGAACAAGTATAAAGGACACATGGACAAAAACTATGGGGGGGGGGCGGTGGAAATGGGAGGGAGGTGGGGAGGGCTGGGGTGGCGGGTTCGGGTGAGAATAAAAGACAGAAAACTGTACAAGATCAACAATGAAAATAAAAATTAAAAAAAAAAAAAGCTGCAAGGGTGAAGGGTGACTTGAACTTCTAGTCATGAAGAAGCTGTGAGGGATTCCAGCCAGAGGAGTCGCTGGAGGAAGACAAGGAGGTGGAAATGAAGATGCCGCATCTTTTCTGGGTTGGGGTAGGGGAGAATGCGAACTGTGTGCAAGACTTGGGGCAGGAGACAGAGAGCTACAGTAAGGTTTTTATCAGTAGAATGAGATAATACAAGTAATATTTTGACAAAGGTTCTTCTGAGAGAAGCACTGAAGGAGCTCTTACTGTATGCCAAGCACTGTGTTAAGCATAAACAAATTACCTCAATGCAAAATGGACTCTGAATGGAGGCAAAGAGACCCCGGCTATCACAGCAATTCACATTCGTGAATTTCAATCAGGTCTGATCATCTGTCCTGCTTTGGTTACCCCAAACAAACAAACAAACAAAAAAGGGAAAATGTAATAATCAAAGTCATTGCTGCCAGCTAAATAATCATTTGGTCTTGTCATTATAACATACCTGGTGCCCTGCGTGGCCTAAGGAGAGAAGAGTCACAGAGAATCAATGAATATGTAAATGTGAGCCTGGGTGTAGGATAAATACCTCAGTAAGAGCAAAACAAATACAAATACAAGCAGAACAGGATGTGTGAGCATGTGTTCATATGTGCATGTATGTGAGTGAGAGTGTGTGTAAATTTGTGTGATTGTGTTTCTATGAATGTGTATGTGAGAGTATGCCTATGATGTATATGTATGCATATGTGTGCAAGTGCTGAAAATGTAGGTAAATGTGTTTGTGTGTATGAATGTGTGTGTGAGGGTGTGTCTGTGAATGTGTGTCTGTGAGTGTGTGTGTCAGGGAGGCAGTCTGCATGACTATTTGTCCAGCTTGTCTCCAGAGGTTCGCCAGCACCCTGGCTGCTGTGCTCCTCGTCTCAGCAGGCTCACCAGGCCACATGTGGTGCAAAGTTCTACCTGCAGAGTTCGGTGAGTCTGAGTTTAAATGCCAACCCTGCTTTTTACAAGCTCTACGACCTTACACAAGTCACTTAACCACTCTCTACTTCAGCTTCCTGAGCTGTAAAATGCAGATCATATCACTGCACAGAATTGGTGAAAGAAAGAAGCAAGGACAATCCTGTGGGTGGATAACACAGTCATCCTTTACCCACCTGCTGAAGTTTTCCTTGAAGGCAGTTCTGGGGTGGGGACGAGGGGCATGAAGCTGGCACTAGGTTGGCACAGGCAGGCACTGGAGAGGACAGCTGCTATGGATTCCTGCTCTGACCCCCTGACAACAGCACATGGGGTTATGTGAGAGCACCGGGTACAAACACTAGGCTGCAAACCCAGCCCACCAGCTGCCCCTCAGGGCTCCTTCAGTCACAGCACAGAAGTGAAGGCAACAGACTGCTCAGCCTCACTTAGCAAATGGCAAGGGACTGGATGGAGGTGTGTGTGGCAGAACAGGCTTGGAGAGCCACACAGAGGGGCCACTCTGGGCTCTTACCCTTGCATTTACCCTTTCTGTCCCCTTTCTCACAGGCTCCCAGCCTTCGCAAAGCGCAAGCATGACAATCAGAGGTCTGGAGTGAGTTAGCACAGCTGCACTGTGGGGTACTTGGCCACAGAAATGAAGCGCGATCTTCCAGGCCACCTAGAGAAATGAATTCATGAGTGTGTGTTGAGCCCACCATGAGGCTGAGTATAAAGCACCCTGATGTGGGAAATCTTTCCTTTACATTCACCCTCGGCCTTTCTCTCTCTCGCAACCCTATGTTTGCAAAACAGTCTTCCCTATAAGTCAGCTGGACAGCCACTTGGCTACCTGCCTACTGAGCAACCCAGCACCAAGGAATAAAGAGTCATACAAGGTTACTATGCTATTCACTCAAGTTTTATTGAATTCAGGTTCACTCAAAGCAGAATATATATTTTATATATATATTATATATAATATATATTATATATATGTATGTATATATAAATGTCCTACTCACACTCAGCAATCAAAGGGAAATAATGAACCCAAGTCCCAGAGTCTCAGCCATTAGGTCCAGGAAACAGCACAGTGGGCAAGGGAGCCTTCAGCATCTTGCAAGGAAGAATCTCTGGAGCCAGGTGGGCATCAGGGCGGACGTCCTCAGTCCAGCAGGGCAGAGCCTCTGGAAGCTGATGCCAAGTGAGATCAGCGTGGCACGGAGCAGCACCCAGGTGTGTGGGGCTCCGCTGTCTCAGCAGTGGTCTGGAGACTGCCTCAGTTACACCCTTGAGAGTGGTGTACTCCACCCTTCTGGATCTCTTGACAAGGGTCTTGGCATTCCTGATGGCAAGTGGGGAATTTGCCCAGGAGCCTATCTAGGGAAGGCCCTGCTCTGCGGACAGGGCTGTTATGGTCCTGTGTGCAGTTATCTTAGGTGTGTCTCCTTGCCTAGGGTATCTAGCATGACTAGGTAGTTTCCTTCTTGAACCAAAACATCATGGCTGATGGGCAGCCCTCTTGGTTGACATCAGTGACTCCATTTTGTTTGATATACTTCAATATCTTAACAGAACCAATGTCATTGTATTGGTCCAGCTTTCCACACTCTCCCGCAAGCAGCAATTTAGAGCAACAGCAATTTCCTTATGCCTAGCTCACAGCCACTCATCCTCCTGCCTTTTTGCCCATCTACGAAAGGTCACTGACTTTATATTTGGCAGTCCTTCCTTTGGCCCTTGAATTAGCCTGATAAAAGACTTATTTTCTAATACCAAACATGAGATTAGAGCAGGTTCTTCTAGACATAGATGAACTTTTACACGTACGCATTTGCACTTACAGAATATAATTAAAACAAGATAGCTTGAATATCCACTTTAGCTCTTCTGAAAACCCGCTGGAGAAAAACAGGTAAAGCTTTCAACCATGGAAGTGAGTTGAAAGTTTCTCACCATTCCAGTGGGCCATTTTCTTTTCTTTTTTTACCACCCCTTCAGATTCACGATCCTTACCAAGCACAGGTTGAAGAGTCTAATTGTTCTGAATGGAACCAGGTGTTTAGAGTTTAGAGTTGGCCGGAGTAGAGACTTCCCAGCAAAAGTAACACTGATTTTTTTAAACGTACCCAACTGAGAATAAAACACACCCTTAGACTTCAAACATAACTTTAGCTTCTGCATTCTAACTATTAAATTATAAGAAAATTGTGTGAGCAAGCTTTGTAACAGGAACAAAACTCCAGGCCCCTAAAGGAGATTGTTACATATCATATATATAGTATTTAATTCAACCAACATTAATTGGACATGTCCTGAGCAGCAGTGATTTATGTGTTAACAGTTAGTGCAAGGTAATCTTAACCAACCTCTTCCAGCTGAGTTTAACCAGTTGTCCTAAACCCTTTCGTTTCACTATCCCTGTCAAACACTGTGTTCATTAAACCAGCTCTTCACAACATGATACATACCCTTCCATTCTTTCTACTTACAGTAAGAATGAACACATGGTTTTCTCCAAATCCTTGACTATATCATCCTATTTTCATAAGGATCTTCTAAAAGAATGGGTATAGACTTCTCCAACATATACCAAATTTTTTGGTCTATAAGATGTACCAGACCATAAGATGCACCTAGGTTTTAAAGGAGGAAAATAGGGGGAAAATTTTTTGAAGCAAAAAATGTAGTAAAATATTTAATAACATAAATAGCATAGGCTGCCCCCACCACAGCGAGCCAAGTCAGCTACATTCAGACTATAAGATGCATCCCCTTTTCCTCCCAAATTTGGGGGGTGTGTCTTATAGTCTGAAAATGCAGTAGGTCTGAAAGGCCCCATGCACTGTCTCAATACCCACACAATCCACATTGTTCCTGACCCCACACTGTCTGAGCCAGAAATAGAAGACATCCTTCCTCACCTCCTTTTGTGTAGGACTGAATTGTCCGGGGAGGGAGTAAGAGGCAGAGCTAAGAAGAGAGTGAATCCCAACTCTGCTGTCTTTCTTCAGAGAGCAGCATGGCCCACGCATCCTCCACCTTTGCTAGATTTAGTGGGAGGTAAGTGGTCAGAGCTCCTACTTATGCAGAAGTGTTGGGAGAGCCCCAACTGCACGGAATGTTTCCCCACCCCTCCTACACTTGGTTGTGCAAGCGAGTCAGCACTGATTTAAACCCCTTAGTTTAGCTGCCTGCTGCCTACATTTCTTAGGAAAGTGGCTCTGGAGTACAGGGGAGGGATAGGCATGCAAGAATGTAACAAAGCTGTTCAAAAGTGTGACTTTGAATATATTAAGCCAGTTTTTTCACAGAAAATACTCTGAGAAGAATAATAACAAGGGCACGAGATAGGACAAAGGGATGTGGAGGAGAGGGTGTTATGAAACAAACCACACTGGCCATGCACTTTGAAGATCTGTACTATAATTTAGCTATAGACTTAATGATTATAATGATTCGTTGTGATCTCAAAACAACAGTTAAGAAAGAAATCCATCATTAAGACTATTATGGTGTTTTGCTTCATTTAGCAAACGTTGGTGGGTTCAGGGGCTTGAGTTGGATTTCTTGAGGTTGTTTTGCTGTGAAAACACCCACATTTAAATAATAAAAATGAGCTCCTGAGACCCAGGAGCAATTGACTCTGAAATCCTTTGCAGGCAGAAATGGAAAGATGTCCTTTGAAAACTTAACCCAAAAGTTTGCTGAAATGCCTTTTCTGTGTATTCTGGGCAGAAAGCAAACAAGCACAGAAAATTGAAAGTTGATTGTTTTTCATCTTGGCTTGAGGCCTCAGTCCAGGGGGAAAGACTCCTTGTTCCCAGCCCCGTGATGCTCTGGGGAAAAGTCCGATCATGCTTCTAGAATGAAAAGTCGAAGACCATTCTGATTATTGTATACACAGAGGGTCTGGTGTTTACATTGTTCTTTATGTGCAAAGGGCCCAGAACTGTCAAAATAGCAAAACAGCACACCTGGCTATTTGGAGCTCTCTATTAACTGCCACTTGAGCATATCTACATTGCAATGACCATCAGAATTTAAGTAAATGTTCTGAGGCACAAAATATATTCTGAAATGCTCCTGGAATCATCAGCCAAAGCTCCTGTATACTCTGTCTCTTCTTTGAACCTTTTGCCTATTGCTTTTTTACTGAATCTTGCCTAAAATACCAGCTTCCCTGCAGTCACCTAAAGTGGTTTAACTCAGAAAATTCTAGAAAACTCTGGAACCCCATACTACTAAGTACACTACTTATAGGTAGACTATCGGTCATTCATGCTTCTGCCACTTTCAGAACTTTAGCCCTTTTGCCCATGTCCACCTCTTACTCCTCTCTAGCTTTGATAATCATGCCATCAAATTATATGAACCCCTACTGCTACTTTTTATCTATGGGTCCCCAGGTGGGTTAACTCTCATTTCTTGATGATTTTAGCGCCTGGCTTACTGATAACACTTCCTCATGATTTCAATGTGTCTGGAGATGATCTCTTTAATCCCTGGCCTCTCGGTTCCATGGTTTATTCTCCTCCAGTGTCTCAGCCACCCAAATCCCATGGTCTTTCCCTTGACTCTGTCTCTACCAATAACTGTACCTACTTCTTAATATCAGTTTTAAGCATCTTATCCTACCAGCAACTGTTATTGTCTTTCCTCTAGGAGCCACAACACCAATAATTCTTCCTCCCAAACCTGTCAAACTACACCTAAAAACCTGCTGATTCCACAAGCTGTTCGAAGTACCTCACCCCCTCCATATCATTATTTCCTTTACATTAGAATAAATTTCATGATGAATAATTATAATCATTGTCTTTTCTGCAGTCTGGACACACTTGACTTTCTCTTGTCTTTTTTTCTCTCCTTCAACACAATCACCCAACAAAATTCCCATCCAAGCATTTAAATGTGTTTAGAGAAAAACAGTTTTGCTGAATAAATCCGTGGCCTCCAATAAGCCCTTCACTTTGCCAGACAATCCTTTTAGTCTCCCACTTTTCTAGTGACCAATTCATACTTATTCCTGTTTCCTCGAACTTCCATTATCTCTTCCCTACTTATCACCTTCAGCTGATGACCTTGCTTCCCATTTAACCAAGACAGTAAAGGTAATCAGAACCACCTATCTGCATCTGTCACTGGATAATTGTCCCAACGTTCTGCTTTTATGGGTGAATTGTCTGTGTGCTTGCTAAGCTTTTCCTCATGCACTATACCCCATCCCCTCTCACTACTCAACAATGTGTCTGCAGCAGTTCTCTGATCTCCCTCTTATGTTATTATATTTTCTCTCATTACTGAATGATTCCTGTAATTGCACAATCATCCTATAATTGCCAATTATATTTAGTTCAGGCCAAAAACTTGGGGTCATCTTTGACTCTATTCGTTTTTTATTTCCTACCTGTGATTCATTGACAAATACAGTAAGCTCTATTTTTAATGTATATTCAGAATCCAATAGTTTTTCACCACCTCCACAGTTATCACCCTGATCTGAGTTATACCACCTCTTGTGGGATTATTATAATAGCTTATTAACTAAATGTTCTGCCCCTGCCTTCCAGTTTATCCTCAACATAACATTAAGAATGAGTCTTTTTAAATGCGAATTAGTCAAACCACCCCTATGTTGAAACGTCCAATGTCTTTCTACTTTCCCAAGAGTAATACACAAAGTTACTTCAATGGATTCAGGCCTGTTTCTTCACCACCACATTGATCTTATCTAATCCTCTCCACCTTGCTTACTGCCCTCTGGCTATTATACCTTCTGGATTTTTCTCTGGACTCAACAAGCATATTGCCAGAAAAAATTATCTAGAGCCAATAATTAAATTAGATAGAAGAAGAAGGAGGAGGAGGAGGAGAAGGGGAGGGGGAAGAGAGGGGAGGGGGGAGGGGAGGAGAGGTGACGTAATCCCTTTTAAGAACCCAGGTATTTCTCACTCCATCTGCCTGAAACGCCCTCCCGCCACCCCCGAGTCCTCATTGCACCCACAGCTCTTCAAGTCTCTCATATGTCATTAACAAGCTTTTCCTAAATGCTCTTTTTAGACTAGCAATATCCCCTTTCCAAGCACTCCTTATTTCTGCAACTCCAGGTTTTTCCATAGCACATATCACCATTTCTCTTGTCTGCTCCCGCCAATGGAAACAAAACTCCATAAGTGCAGGGATTCAAGTTTGTTTTTTAAATGTTTCCTGATTTATATAAGTGTGCCCAGCACATGATGGGTCCACAAATATTTGTTGAGTATATAAGGATATGACCAAATAAATGAAAAATCAAACAAGTATTTTTTTTATTTTAATTGTTGTTCAAGTATAGTTATCTGCCTTTTACCCCCATCCCAGCCCTCCCCACCTCCCTCCCGTTTCCACCTCCCAGCCCTTGTTATTGTCCTTGTGTCCTTTTTACTTGTTCCTTTAAGCCCTTCCCCTAAAATTCCCTCCCCTCTCCCCTCTGGTCACTGTCAGCCTGTTCTCAATTTCAGTGTCTTTGGTTATATTATGCTTGTTTGTTTGTTTTGTTGATTAGGTTCCTGGTAAAGGTGAGATCATATGGTGTTTGTCTTTCACCACCTGGCTTATTTCACTTAGCATAAAGCTTTCCAGTTCCATCCATGCTGTCGCAAAGGGTAGGAGCTCCTTCTTTCTGCTGCATAGAATTCCATTGTGTAAATGTATCATAGTTTTCTGATCCATTCATTTACTGATGGGCACTTAGGTTGCTTCCAGCACTTGGCTATTGTACATTGTGCTGCTATGAACATTTGGGGTGCATAGGTTCTTTTGGATTGGTGTTTCGGGGCTTTTAGGATATAGTCCTAGCAGTGGAATTGCTGGGTCAAAAGGTAGATCCATTTTTAGTTTTCTGAGAAATTCCATACTGTCAAACAAGTATTTATTAAGAATTGATGATATATCCAGAGCTCTGCTATGTTCTATGGGGAAAATAAAACAAAACAGATATTTCCTCCCAGTTTCTTCAGGAATTTAAAATCTAGTTAGGTAACAAGATTATTATCAGACTATATGTCAATATCGTTTAACACACAGGGCTTTTAACCTACTCACAGCCTTCAACTTTGGCAGACAGGGAAATGTTTGATAGTGCTACATAGAAGACTCATTTGTTTCAAGTTGGGATTTAACAAACAAATGATTCTTCTCACTAAAGGGAGCAAATAAAAAATATTTTTAAGAAAACTGTCACCTTCCCTCTGGAGTACCAGAGGTGTGGAGGACATAGAAGCTGGGGCAGGAGACCACAGTGCAAAGATAAAAATCTACACAGATGACAGAGAGGGGAATTCACAGAGCAAGCAGCAAGCACTGTGCTGTGCGGAACTTGCTGGAGAAATATAAAACCTCCATAAAAATGTATGTATATCAACTCTGTGAGCCAACACAGGCAAGACTTTGTAATAAGAGCGCCCCAAAGGAAGGCACTAGCCATCACAATCTCAGATGTACCAGGTTCATTCCCAATGGGATACAGAGAGAAAAAGATATTTTTAAAAATGAAATAAACACCTATACCCAAGACAGAGCAGGAAGAAGCATCCAATTGGTCCAAACTTGAGACTCTTCTCTTGGCCACACAGTAAAATATTCTCAAGTTATTCTGTTTGTTGAGAAAAAACTAGGAGTTATTAATAAAATTACACACTGTAGATTTTATAGATTTTAAAATTTATATCTATGTAAAAAAACTCGATATGATTTCAGGCTAGAGTAGAGTGCAGATTCATCAATTCTCACTTCACACTTGGTTCTACTCCTTCTTTCATTTATTTATTCATTCATTTAAGAGCTATTAATTGAGTACCTGTTGTTCCTCAAGCACTATGCTCACCTCTATTCTGATGGAAGAGGCAGACAAATGATGAATGTATAAGGAATGCTATGGGAAATGCTGTGGAGAAAATTAGGAGAGGGAGTGCCAGTGAAAGCTAGATGGTCATCAGGTTAAATAGGTTGGGTTTGAGAAGTTCTCACATAGTAAAATGAGAGCAAAACCCAAAGGAGATGAGGAAGTGTTTATTTGGAAATCTGCAGGGAAATGTTCCAACCAAAAGGACCAGCAAAGAGAAACACTCTGAGCTGGTGGCAGGCCTTTTTTATTTGAGAAACAGGAGAGATGCGAGTCTGGCTAGAGCATCATACAGGGAACCAGTGTAGGAGATGAAAGCAGAAAGGTAACTATGAGTTTGGTCAAATAAGTTCTTCTTAGCCATTAAAGAATTTAGACTTTTATTCTGAGTGACTTGGGAAGCCACAGGATGCTTTTGAAGAGAGGAGTGCCATGATCTGACATAGATTCTAAAGCATCACTATATGGATTGTATAGAGAATATGCTACGGTTGGATACAGATAATAAGGGCAGAATTGGAGAGACCAGTGAGGAGGCTATTACAATAAACCTGGAGAGAGATAATGGTAGCTGCGAAGATGATGAGAAGTGATTGCATTCCAGATGTAGTGGCACATTGAGCCTAAAGGATGTACAAGTAAGTTAGATACGATTAAGAGGGAAAAAGAGGAGAAAAAGATGAACCCACAGTTTTTCCCCAGGGTACTAGAGGGACAAAGCTGCTGGTTACTGAGATAAGAATGACTACATCAGAAACAGTTTGGGGAGGAAAGCAGTTCAGTATTGGACAGACTGTGTTTAAGGTGTGGATTAGACATCTGAATAGAGATATGCAATTCTGGAGTTCTGAGATAGAGAAATGACCTCCATGTTATTTTTATTATACTGCACGACAATTGGCTGAGTTGAGTGTTTCTGTCTATAATAATCACGATTCTGAAGTCGAGATTGGGCAAAACTAGAGAAACTGTTCTCCTTAGAATATTTTCTCTTAAGGTCTATTTCTTCCTGGGTGTGACATATATGGCTATAATTAAGTACTAAACTGTGTGATACCAACTGTAAAGGCTGAACAAGTGTAGAGCAGAGGGAAGTCCATGGAAATTAGAGGCACCAAGATAAACTTCAAGGGATGTAGCACAATACCATCACTGTGAACAAGAGGTAGCCTGGAAAGCATCCTCAGTGCCACGATGGGAATTTTCTAGCAGGAGAACCAACGGAAGCCAAAGCACGGGCCTGCAGAAGAGCAAGGTACAGGGGTAGATACGAAGAAATTCCCCAAAGGAGGAAGAGTTTTCTCCCAGTCTGGCATTCCTCAGACATGCAAGTGGCCTCAGGACATGATTTACTATAACAATGAATTCTTCAGGCAATTCCCAGAGAAATGGAATCTTCAAGAAGGAAAAGATTAGCATGGGTTTCTCGGAAAGCATAATTAATGGGTTCCTACTTTTATAAATATTAAAGTGATACATTTTAATATTATTCTCAAAGTGCTTTCCCCTTGCAACCTTCCACCTCCAAAACTATTCTGAGGTAATGGCAGGAAAGGATGAGAATCTGAGGAGCAAGACAAAGCAGGAAAACCAGGTATTTATAAGCTGCCAGTTAGCGTATATTAAAATAGGCCCCAAAATTACATGTAAGAGTGATCCGGACAAGAAGGTTGGGCCATGTGTGAGGAGGAGTGGGTGATATATTATTATATTAGAGTGAATACATTCCGACTATTTAAAGCAGAAATATTAGAGGATATTAGACGGTTCATGGAATTTCCAGAATATTCAGAGAACCCGGCTCAGAAGCAGCATCAGCAGGAACAATTTGTACAATATTCCACCAGAGTGTATGTAAGAGTGGTCCCACCGCCACAGAGCACAGGCATGGGGTGCGTGTGCCCAAGGCCTCCGCCAGCTCAGTGTGTGTCTGCTCTGCTCCACCACACGCACCAGGAAACATGTGGCAGAGAGCACCTTTTTGTCCACACTCTTTCTTCCAAATCCACGTCTCACAGAGGTGGTGTGTCCGATCATGAGCCTAGGCCATGGGCCTGCTGTAAGTGCAAGGGAAACAGAAAACCAGTGAAGTTCTGGCTTTTACTTTGGAGATGGAGGGTGGGAAGTATTCTTTTAAAAAGTGTTCAGAGATGCTGGACATCCATAAAAGGTATAATACCCAAAGAAAGAAACAAAACTCAACCCCATCAGGCCTCTGAACATGGGGAAGACGACAGGAGGAGGAAGCAGGGTGACTCTGCGTGCCTCTCACATTTCTGCTCTCTGAATTTGGGCTTGGAACCATCAGCTCCTGAGCATGATGTACAGAGAGAGCACGTCAGGAACCTCTGCCCCATTCCCTGTTTCCCTTACGTTCCTCCTGTAAAGGTCAGGATCACAGCAATGCCAACAGGGTACAGAGTTTGGTCAAGGAGCTTCAGGTCTTAAAATTTAGCTTTCCTAGGCCACTTTCAATTCAGATGGACAAATAAAATAATTCTGTCTTGCTATTCTGCAAATCGGAGCCTTGAGAGAAGCACTGCGGGTGTTATGGACAAAATAAAGAAGATTAATTTTTCCAAGTTGTTATGAGAGTTGGTTTTATGACTCTATCAGCACAACCAAAGAGGGAGGTTTGCGCATATCACTTTCAGAAATCATAACAAAAACATAATCGTGGAAAGGATGGGGAAGTTATGGATCAGAGATCACACCTCTAAAAACTGTTGTTGATTCTTTTAGCTCTCTGCAAGAGGGTGATGCCCCTGAAAGATGAGAGGAACACAGGCCTGGTGCCCAGGAGTAGCGGCTGCGTGAAAAGGAAGAAATAGCAGAGAAAGTTGCTCAAATCTGAGAGGCAGTTCTGGGGCATGGAGACGAACTAGATGAAGAGGTCGTGTGAAGCAGGGCCAAAAATACTCTGAAAGGTGGAGAGGGGGTGCCCTGGTAGTCAGATGAGCAACAAGGGGTCATCCTGGGAAAAGGCTAAAGCAGCGGAATTGCAGAAATCCTTATAGGCCAGGGAGAGGAAATTAGACTTGATGGAGGAGAAAATAGGGAGTGACCTGGGTTTTTATATCAGAAGAGAATCAGGAAAGAATAAGCATGAAAGAAGATTCTGCTGCTGTGGATTGAGACTGAAGGGTCTGTTACAGAAATCCTGGAAAGGCTGATGAGATCTTGTGTAGGGTGGACACTGTGGGAGTGGGGAGACGGTCACATGCATATTTCAAAAAAGATGTGATGCTGCAAGAGGGTGGGTCTCAAGCACAAGGAGCTGACAATGTCTCCTGGGATTTAGGTATCCTCGATAGACAGGAAATTGGAGATTCTTCATGCACCTGGAAAATTATAGTGTTGAGTTTGAAGTGATGGTCAAACATTACATTTTACTTGTGATGTAAATATGTTTACTGAGCATAGAGGGAATCTGGAACACAGTCCCTCATACACATGCAGGCCACCCTCATCCCCAGATACGCTGGATTAGATTCAGCAGCATGCTCCTTCTGCCAAACTCACCAGGATCCCTCTGCCATTTTTCTAACTTTATTCTTTGTGGAATTATTTATGCATAGGAATCTGGTGGAATTATTAAAACAGTCTAAAGACATGACAATCCAGAGACTTCGAAAATGTCATCTATTTGCCCTAAATCACACATAATCACAACTAGAATTTCTTCACCTTCTATCACACTCATAAAATGAACAAAAATATCTTTATTATCTACACAGCAGAAAGAGACTTGGAAATAAAAGTGTTCTTTTGGTCCATTTCTGTGTGAATGAAGTACTTCCGGCCAGAAGTAGAGTCACTGCTCAAAAGAGAAGAGACTCAGAATGGGACTAGTTCAATGAGGCATGGGTTTAATTGACTCCATTTTGTTAATTGTCCCTTTTACCACTGTGTTGTTATTTCCTCATTTACAAGGTGCAAATTGCTCACTGGATTAAGGGGTAGACTATCTGAATCTCTATTTCTTGATATATCATATGACAATCACCTATTGCTATACCATAGCCGCCAGAGGAGTAAAGATTGTATTGCATTCACTTGGCGTTTGGCTGTTGTGCAGCCATGACTAGAGATTCCAAGTTTATCATGAACTTAAAGCCATCTGCATGAAGTGGCCAACTGGATCCGTTGGCCCAACACCAATGGTATATCCATTTCTGGGTTAGCCTGGACCATGGCAAGTACTCAGTAAATGTTGGTCGAACTGAAAAAGAGGGTCCTGCATGGCAGGTGTTAGGCTGAGTGTGTTAAACACATTATCTCATGGGATCGTAAAGTCATGAATCTAGTATTATAACACTAGAGAAGCTTTACACCAAAAAAAGCTTAAAAGCATACAAAATCCAACCACTCAAGTAAATACAGCTATTTTCACTTCTTTATATTCAGAACTTACCTATTCGAAAACATAATTTTATATAATTTAAAATATGGTATAGGTACAATTTTATTGTTTAACCTAAAATTATATAATAAATATTTTCTATGTTGAAAACTAAGCCTCATATGTATCATTTCAATAGCTGCATAATATAGTATTATATTGCATGATATTTCGTTATTTAAATATTTCTATACTGTTCAAATTGTTTTCAATGTCTCACTATTGTAAATAGTGCTACAATGGATCATCTTCATATATATAACATTTTCACTCTTTAAGATTATTTACTTTGGTTATATTCCCAGAAGCAAGATTATAGAGTCCATTTGGTATATATATTTTGGAATTTTTTATTCAAATGAGGTATTACTTTCAAAAATATTCTACTAATGTAGCATTGCTGTCATTTGAATGTGTGTAACAATTTCACCAAGATCTCACCATTACTGACATTGTATTTTCTTTTTTAAAATCTGGCTGGTATAAGACCTCATTTCTTTTTCATTCTTTGACCCATCCAATTGGACCTTAATTCTGACCACTTCCTTCCCTGTGACTTCTGGCTTATATCTCTTTACCAAAATACAGTTTTGTTTGAGCTCCTACAATGTGATAGGCATTGTACAAGATACATAGAAATATAAGAGCGAGAAAAAAACAGGTTTTCTTCTCTCAAGTACTTTTCAGTCTAGGCACAAAATCAAATAATATTTTTTGAAAAGAAAATTATGATATAACACAAGAAGGTTTTATTGGGAATAAATTCAGGGACCAAGGGAGGATGGTGATGGAGGGGCTAAACCAAATATTGAAGAGGAAGAAGTAACATCAGAATGGAAGCTTGAAAGACAGGCTGGAGTTACACAGATGAAGAAGGGTATAACTGCGGGGACTGAAGAGAGCTCCATGTGGAGACAAACACATGGGCACAGGCTCAGAAGCAAAATAGAACAGCCTCAGGGCAGAAAGGAGTAGCTGAACACAGCTCACCAGAGTTCTCAGTCCTCAAGTACCGTGCGATGACTCCCAGATCCTTCCTGCCACCTCTCAGCCACCTGCATAGATGCCATCTCTACCTTCAGTGCCAAGTCTGCACTGCTGTTCACTTTCTCCCCCCACAGCAGTCTCTGCTAACTTTCCATTGTTCCTCACAAGTAGGAAAATTAAAAACCTCTGTTGCTCCTGGGTTGATACAGAGTGATAAGCTGGGGAGCATCTGAATCAGTATGTTTTTCTTTGTGTGTGAGAACAAAAAAGAACACACATGGATAAGCACTGCACAGAAACTCACAGACCCAGCAGTGACTATAAAAGCATGGTCTGCCTTGTGTCTCCACCCCAGGCAAGCCCCTCAATTCATTTCTTTAGACATCATTCAGAAATTGTCAGAGCGGTTTCCCACTGCCAGACACCACCGCAGCCCTATCTATCTCTTCACTACAAAGGGAGAGACGAGACAGAGACAAAGGGAGAAATGAATTTAGAGTGCTGGGGAAGTTAAGCACACACTGGGTTGGAATTTCATTTCCACTGAATTAGAAGCTCTGGCTCAGCACGGATGACACAGTGATGCTCCTTTAATAACACAAAGTAAATAAAACACGGAGAAGTTTTTCCCATTTGCTGTGGGGGACATTCGTGCACACATGCTCTGCCTCTCTCCTATCTGTATTTCAGTCAATGCTCACAGTACACATACCTCCGAATCATCTTTATTCATCGAAACAATCATCAGATTGACTGATGGGAGTTGTGCTTGGTGCTGGGAGAGCCGAAATAAAATAAAACATGGTTCCTATTCTCAAGCAACTCAATTTTAATTGGAAAATGGAGAAAACTCAAGCTGTCCCTAAGACAAACTGTATCTGTACAATATATCCAGTGGCGATGAGGATAATGGACAGAGGGCACATCAGGGATCTCTGCCCTTGTTCCCTGTTTCCTTTACACTCCTTCTATAAATATCAGGATCACAGCCATGCCAACAGAGCAGAGTTTGGTCAGGAAGCTGCAAGTCTTGAGACTTAGCTTTCCTAGGCCACTTTCAATTCAGGTAAACAAATAAAGTAATTTTTTTCTTCCTGTTCTGCAAGTTGGATGCTTGAGAGGAACAGTGGCCCCTCTCTTACTGCCTTTGTGCTACCGCAAAGCTGCACAAATTGGCCTCGCCCTTAAATAAAGTCACAGAGTAGTTACATTCCTTAGGACCAAACCTGAAGCCTTCACAAATCCACAGTTTTATCAAGTCCCAAGACCTGGCAGAGTAGACAACACACCAAGCTTAGGGAAACTTGGACTGAGTGACCACTGGGGTAATATCTGCTGAGTGGGAATAAAGATACACCTTATACTAGTGTAAGACCTAGCTAGCAGTACTCTCCTGCCAGCCCTCCACAGCTTCTAGGGCTTCCATCCAGGTCAAGGGCTATCATGATTGCGTGGCCTGGCACATGGTAATTTCTCACCTTCGCCTTTGCTTGCTGCTGCCCCAGCGAAGTCACCAATTTGCAGGTGCCATGACCCCACCTCAAGCTCATTCTCCCACTAACAAAAAGGTTTTGAAAAGCCCTGGAGAGTACAAGGGTTTTCTAGTTTGTTTGCTTAACTTAAGACGTATTTTAAATATGTGTTACCATTAAGAGAGTATTTTACGTAAGTGATGTCTCAAAAACCCCAAATCCTATAACTTCTACCAAAATGTGTACCACTCTATGTCTATCTAACCTATTCACCTTCAGACACATCTTTTTTTTTTCCTGACCTCATTATTTCCAGCTATGATTGATCAGGTGTTCCACTACTTCCAACACATGCCACTATTTTAAAGCTATAACCCTTTCTGCATTGACTTGTTTACATGTCTAACTTCCCTCCTGAACTACTATAAGCTACCTGTAGCCGGTTGCATTTTCTAAAATGGCCACAAAAATATCTCCCATCATACATGTTCTTGTACAATGTGACTGCAACACACCTTCCATCAAGAAATGGGATTTGTGTATACTTCCCCCAGACCTGTTTGGGTTTGTGGCTTTCCTGTAATCTACAGAATGCCATGGAAATGATACTGCCTGACTTCTTAGGAAATGTTGGAAAGGTAACACAACTTCTGCCTATAGCTAGGGCATTCTCCTTTAGACTATCATGTAGTGACAAAGTCAAACACATACAAAGGCCACACAGACACTGGTCAACAGCCCCAGCTGAGGTCCCAGCCAACCAACAGAATCTACTGCTGGACATGTGACTGATAAATATATCTCCAGATGATGTCAGCCTTCCGCCCCAACTGCAGCCTTGAGCTTTGTCAGCTGAGGCCAAAGTCACTGTTGTATAATGCCAAGGCATCCCCATCATCCCTTCTCAATTCCTGATCCCATGAGTCTGTGAGCAACGTAGAAAAAAGCACAATACATTGGAGAGGTAGGAGCGGGAGGGGGCCTCATTATGAAGTAAAAGTTAACTGGACTACTACTAAAGATAAGAGCTATACAATTCATGTTTATTGTTTCAAAGTATGTTTAATATATGTTGATTGTAGGAATGAAGGCACATAGTTTTTTTAAGTATGTCCAATCATGAACCTAGTTGTGATACGTGGCACAGCTGAACCTCCCTCAAAAGAACATCTTCTAAGATGCTGAGCCCCAAAAAAGAATGGGAATAAAAGATAAAATATTATCAAAATGAATCAAACAAATCTGCCTACTGCTGGTTAGAAATGAGCCTTGCTTTAGGATGATATGGATTTGCAAGCTGTATGAAAATGTTAACTGTTGATATTTAATAATTTATAGACTCCTCACTTTGCAGCTTACTTTATGATTTATTTAATTGGGGCTGGGAATGCAAAGGAGCAGAGAGAAGATCATCCCTCTTGGATAGGTTCCCTCTTGGACTATAATCACTCAAGGTCTTTTCCCAAGCAAAAAATTTTGAAACAGATGACTAAGTGTTTGTTATTCTCTGATTAAACAACAAAAACTGTAAGTTTTCTTTTCAAAACAAAGAGAGAAAAGAAGAGAAGGGGAAAGAGAAAAAGAAATGATGCAGTCAATTATGTTAGTTTCTGAGTACATCCCTATGGAGTGATGGAGGGTGCAACAAGAAAAAAACGTAAAAAAAAAAAAAAATCAACAACCACAAGCATGTTAGGACTACAGTTTTTGTTTTTGTTTTTTCCTTATTCCCTTCTGGGCTAATTAGAAACCGAAGCGTATCTAGTGGGAATAGGCCAGAAGACACTGTCGTACTTGGGATTCTGAGTTGGGCCACTGTTCCTACGTAAATCTTGGTAACTGGGCCTGTCAATTCTGTGATGTTGAAGAACTATCCCTCTAGGTAGAACAAATGTTCTTTAATTTGCTGCATGGAAGTTTTGTTAAATAAATCATATATTCATGGAGGCAAAGGAAATTAACAAGAAACTTTGCCTGAGAGGCAAGACATATTGTACAGGACTTCAAATAATTTGGAGTGCACTTTGCAATTCCAAAGATGTACAAAGGATTTTAAAGGCAATGTTGTTTTATTTATATATATATGCAATGGTGGCTGTATACAGATATCTGTGTGCATATATGTATGAATACAAATTTAATCTTTATGTGTATATATTTTTTCCTTCTCTATCCTGAATAGTCAAAAGAAAGTCTATATTTTGGTGAATGTTCATAGTACGCATACCTCTGAATCATCTTTATTAATTTGAACAATCACCTGACTGACTGGTAAGAGTTGTGCTTGGTGCTGGAAGGGCCAAAATAAAATAAAACATGATTTCTATTTTCAAACAACTCAATTTTAATTGGATAAAACTCAAGCTGTCCCTAAGACAAACTATATCTGTACAACAAATCCAGTGGTCTCAGAGTTACATTCAATTCAAGTATATATTGAACGCCTATCCTATGCAAGTCTCTGAGCGTAGTGTTGCAATTAAAAAAAAAAAAAAGAAAAAAGAAAAAAAAACAACAAGACACCATCCCCTGAAGAGATTATAATATGAAAGAGGGAGATAAAACTACAAATAATTATAACCCAGTGAGAGATGTGCAAAACCAGAAGTGTGTATAAAGTGGGCCAGCAGCATTCAGAAGGCAGCAAGTCACTTAGATGGGGTGCGAAAGAGGAAAAGGAAAGGGTTAGAGGCACAGAAAAGCTTCACAAAGGCAGTGACGTTAAAGCTGGGTTTTGCAGAATAAATAGGAGTGCCCATGAGAAATCATTAATGAAACATTCCATGTTATGTTTAGTGAGCAGGGCATGAAATGCCATAGTGACATAAAATAGCACAGTTTGTTTAGGAAATTTCACGTATTTTATTGTTGGAGGGAAAATAATGTGCGACTATGGCAACGGGTGAAGGCGAAAGAAAGAGCGGATAAGGGAAAATGCGGAAAGTGGGGGAAAGGCTACAGAGGTGCGCAGGAGTGAAGCCACGCTCGTCTTCTAGCTGTAAACAGCTGGATGGTTGGAGCAGCAGATGGCACGTTGACAGTGATCACCCGGAGCACTCACCCTCCCGTGCCTTCCAGTAGTGTGGAACTGGAACGCCTTCTGGGGGACAGCTGCAGAGGCCAACACGGTAAGCAAGGAGTAGAAAACCAAGCAATTCTAGAAGAGCTGGAAGAACTGACAGCGTTTATCAAGAAGAAAAAAACGATGTAGCTTAACAGTCATAGCCACCTTTGAACGTTTTCAGAACAGCAGTTAGATTTTTTTTTTTTTTCATGAACCTTTAGAGGACTGGGCTGGGAACAGTGAGTGGAATGTCACAAGCAAGCATATTTTGACTCCTTAAAAGGCAGAACTTTCTCACAGTCCAAGCTGTCCAAAAGGATCCGAGCTATGTTCACAGTTGGCAAGCTTCCTACAGTGTTCCAACACCAGCACATTACTCTCGTCAGGAGTGCTGGTGAGGGCATTAGTACGTTAGGTCTGATTGTACATCGGTGACCTTCTCCAGGTCTAAGATTCCACGATGACAATCACCAATGCAGGTATTTTAAGGGTCCAGAAAGGTAACATCAGTGAATAAAGTGCCTGCATAAGAAAGCAGGGAGTCGGAGAGGGCCTGGCTATGCACCCAGTTTATAATAATGTTCACACTTATTTTTAAAAATTAAGCAACAGATGAGTCCAACAAAATGTGCCTGTGGACCTAATTTGTCCTGCTGGACTTCAATCTGTGCCTTCAGTCTGTTTTATAAGTCCTGACAGATTGGGGTCTAAGTCTTATCAATCTATGTACCACCTATGCGCACTGACTGTAGGCCAGTTCTCCCACTGTAGGTCTCAGTTTCCTCATTTGTTCTAGGGGGGGCTTAGACTGAGCCTTGCTTCAGGTACAGTTTATTTCCCCACTGCAGGCAAAAGCAGGGCCCAGGAAGACAGAATACAAGCTCGGTAGACAGGAAGCCTTCTTCTCATTTGTCTTTATGACTTAAAAGGGTACTGCTCACTTACAGAACTCTGTACCAGGATGAATAGAAATGAGCTTTTTGACACGAGGACTATGTCATAATCAAATTTTTTGTTTTTTTATTCCTATCTTAATATTAAAAATATATTTTAAAGTAAGGAGAGTAATCAATCTAAAATCCAAGTACCTTAAAGAGAATTAATAAATTTTCTATGGGCACATATATCTTTTTTATAATAAAACATTAAAGGTGTGACTAAATCTTCTCATTATGACTCCGTGGTCCCATTCATCTCTGGAAGCAGCCACTATTGTGAAGTTAGTTTGACCTCTACCCTTTGTGTATTTACACTTTCACTAAACTGTATGCATGTACCACAAATATAAACAATACGTAGTCATTTTATGTCCTAAAAGGTTACGTAAATGTATTATACTCTGCATAGCTACATGTACTACAAAGTACTTTCACTCAACAGAGCTGTCTTAGCGATTCATCTAAGTTGATGCACATACATTTAATTCATTCATTTTAATTGCTAAATGACATTACATCCTATTAATATACAATTTATTTTCTCATTTATTTAAACTCTTTCCAATTGTTTACCTTAAAAATGCATTGAAGTTTGTTATGTAAATTTTGTTTATGTGTGACTATACCTCGGACTGTGTGGAACTGCTGGGTTATCAGAGGCCTGCAGTGTCGATTGCACCAGACACTGCCGACGTGCTCTCCGAGCTTGTGTGCCAGCTGCCACTCTGTTCCACAGAGTACGGACTTCTGTTCTGCCAAATACGGTCTCCATTTGGTATCCTCGGACTGTTAAAATTTGGCCAATCTGGTATGTCGAGAAATATCATTCAGGTTTTATTTTTTAAATATATTTTATTGATTATGCTATTACAGTTGTCCCATTTCTCCCCATCATTCCCCTCCACCCTGCACACCCCCTCCCACCCACGCTAAGTTCTTTAGCGTCTACATTTCCCATACTATTCTTGCCCTCCCCTTGTCTATTTTCTACCCATCGTCTATGCTACTTATTCTCTGTACCTTTTCCCCCTCTCTCCTCCTCCCACTCCCTGTTGCTAACCCTCCATATGATCTCCATTTCTGTGGTTCTGTTCCTGTTCTAGTTGTTTGCTTAGTTTGCTTTGGTTTTAGGTGTGGTTCTTAATAGCCGTGAGTTTGCTGTCTTTTCACTGTCATATTTTTATCTTCTTTTTCTTAGGTAAGTCCCTTTAACATTTCATATAAAAAGGGCTTGGTGATGATGAACTCCTTTAACTTGACCTTATCTGAGAAGCACTTTATCTTCCCTTCCATTCTAAATGAAAGCTTTGCTAGATAGAGCAATCTTGGATGTAGGTCCTTGACTTTCATGACTTGGAATATTTCTTTCCAGCCCCTTCTTGCCTGCAAGGTCTCTTTCGAGAAATCAGCTGACAGTCTGATGGGAACTCCTTTGTAGGTGACTGTCCCCTTATCCCTTGCTGCTTCTAGAATTCTCTCCTTCATTTGAATCTTGGCTAATGTAATTCTGATGTGCCTTGGTGTGTTCCTCCTTGGGTCCAACTTCTTTGGGACTCTCTGAGCTTCCTGGACTTCCTGGAAGTCCATTTCCTTTGCCAGATTGGGGAAGTTCTCCTTGATTATTTGTTCAAATAAGTTTTCCACTTGTTGCTCTGCTTCTTCTCCTTCTGGGACCCCAATAATTCGGATGTTGGGACATTTAACAATGTCCCAGAGGTTCCCAAGCCTTTCCTCATTTTTTTGAATTCTTGTTTCTTCCTTGTTTTCTGTTTGGTTGTTAGTTTCTTCCTTCTGGTCCACTCCATCGATTTGAGTCCCAGTTTTTCTCCCATCTCTATTGGCTCCCCATGCATCTTTCTTCATTTCACATATTGTAGCCTGCATTTTTCAACTAATTTGTGAGCAAAATCAACCAATTCTGTGAGCATCCTGATCACCAGGGCTTAGAACTGTGCATCTGATAGGTTGGCTATCTCTTTGTGGCTTAGAGGAATTGGCTCTGGAGCTTTGATTTGTTCTCCAGTTTGAGCCCTTTTTGGTGTTTTGTTGTTGTTGTTGTTTTGTTTTGTTTTGTTTTGTTTTTGGTCTGGTCACACCTGATACGTAGTGAGGGGTGGAGCCTTAGGTGTTCCCCAGGGTGGGGCAGCCCAGTCGCTGAGTTGTGACGCTGTATGTGGGGGCGGGGTCTGAGAGGGAACAATGGTGCTTGCTCCTCTCTCTCTCAGATTCCAGTCCCTTCCTCCACTTCCCCTTCGCCTGGACGATCTGCGCACAAATGTGGGACCACCTGGTCAGCCAGCCGCCTTGTGTGGCCTCACTGGGTCTGCACAGTTGCCACCCGGTACCCGGTGTCCGCCAGCTGCCGCCTGTGGGCCTGGCGTCCGCCAGCCACAGCCTGTGCACCCGGGAACTGCCAGCTGCTGCTGCCTGCGTTCCGGGTCCGCACCTCCACTTTTTCCTGCCACGACTCTGCCCCTCTTACTGGTCTGGATGTATGGTTGTTGGACTTCTGTACAGTTCAATTTTCTATCAGTTCTAATTGTTTTCTTGTTTCTAAATATTTGTTGTCCTTAATTTGGGTTGTGAGAGGAGGCACAGTGTGTCCACCTATGCCTCCATCTTGGCCGGAAGTATCATTCAGGTTTTAAATTACATTTCTCTGATTAATAAAGTTGAGCATATTTTGATTTTCGTTGTCAACTCAGTTCCTTTTTCCATGAATAACTCATTTGCATCTTTAGCTTGTTGTTCAACTGGATTATTTTTCTCTTTCCAGGGGAGACACAATTCTACATGGTGGTCAGCAACAAGCACTTTAGAGCTGATCAGCTTGAGTTTTAACTCCATCTTTGTCACTGATCGTTGTGTGTACTTGGGCGTGTTACTTTACCTCCCTGTTCGCTGTTTCTTCATCTGTAAAACTGAGGATTATTGTGGTGATTAAGTTAATGTGCAGTAATCAGTGAGAGCACACCTTGGCATATAGTTATCTTACAGGTAGAAACATACTCCTTATATATTCTGGATAAATTCTTTGTCTATAATGCATGTTGCAAAAATATTTGCCTTCTGGCTTTGTTAACTTTTGTTATGCAGACTTTTACATTTTTAATGTAAATTTATCAATTTTCTTTCTAATTTATGCTTTTCCCTGAAGTATAGAAATATATTTTCTTCACACATTCATAAAGTTGTCCTTTTATATCTAATTTTAAAATAATTTTAACAAAGTTAGGCCTTTAATTTACCTGGAATTTTGTACTTATATAGTAGAGGTAATGCTCTAATTCTCTTTTCTTTTAATACATAGAACCAATTATTCCAGTAAGTTCTGATTTTTGAGGGCACCTCTATTGTAAATCAAATTTCCATATAAGACAAGGTCTATTTCTAAGCTCTCAAGTCTGTCTAATAAATCTATTTTTAACCCTGCAAAATACGATATTGTTTTAATAATTTAAATACAATTAAATAATTAAAATAATTCTTGATATCCAAGAGAGTAAATTCTCCTAGTTCTTCTCATAATTGTCCTACATATTCCTGAACATTTACTTATACACTGTAATTTTAAAATAAGTTAATTGAATTTCTTATAAAGGATTTATTGGGACCTTTATTGCAATTACACTAAATTTGTAGGTCAATTTGGAGAATAATTTACAGTATATGTTCGTGATGATGACCTTCGTGTATGCATAAATAAAATATTTCTGACTCTGTATGGTTTTAAATTTTCTTCTATAAAAGCATTAAATACCATTTGTTAGATTTTTCCCCCTTAGCGACCATGTAAATTTGAAGGCAATTGTCAATGGAATCTTTTTAAAATAGCATTTTCTATGTACTAATTACTGGTGAATAAAATCTCACATTATAATCATTTTTGTATGTCGATCTTATTTCCAGTAAACTTCCCCAACATTTTTATTCTAAATGGTTTGTCTGAGAATTCTTTTGTATTTTGTATACAAACAATGATATCATCTGCAAGTAACAGTTGTGCCTCTTTCTTTACAATAATTATATCATTTAATTCTTTTTCTTGCATTTTTGAACAAGCTAGAGCTTCCCATAATGGCTATATAGAAGTGGTTTGAGTAACTAGTTTCTTGTCTTGAGTTTAATGTAAATGCTTCTCAAATCTGACCCTTAAGGATAGCATTGCTGTGGGTTAGGTGCCCTTAATCAGATTAAGGACATTTCTTTCTGTTGTTGATGCCCTGGGTTTTTCCCCTTAATTTACAAAGAGCTATTGACTTTTATAGAATATGGTTTTACACCCATTGAGATGCTTACATTTTTTCTATTTTCTGTTAATGTGTTGAATTATATAGATTTTATTTTTATCCATTTTATTTCTAATGTTAGTGTATCTTTATATTCTTGGGATAAACTCTTTTTATCGTGATGCACTCACTCTAAGCCCCGTTCTGGATTTGCTATTATGTTATCATGATTTGTTCATCTATGCCATAGTAAGATTGGACAATAAATATCATATCTTGTACTCTCTATACCTAATTTTGACATCATTGATAGGTAGTTCGCGCTCTTCATTCAGTGAAATAGATTGTAGAAGATAAGAATTATGAATTACAATTTTTGGAGATAAAATATCTCCATAAAATATGTAGGCTTAATGTCCTTTATAGGAAGAATTTTTACCATTGATTCAGTTATTTTTACCATTGATGATTACTTTTCAACAAATGTTGGTAGAGTCCAATTTTATTGATGTTATTGCACTATAGTGAGATAAATGTTTTGTATGATATCAATTATTTAGAAGTTTTTGTGACCTTTTGTGAACTCGTGTATAAGATTGACTTTCTAAAATAAAGCATGCATGCTTTAAAAATGTATATGCTCTCTACTTCTTGGATATAAAAATATAGCTATTCTGTGTTTTGTATATGACATTGTGTTACATCAGTTATGTCATGTGAGAGAGAACAACCATTCTCAAGTCTTTTGCATTGTTACAGTATTGATCTCCTGATCTATCAGTTTCTAAAATGTGTGAAAATCTTTACACAAGTATTATATACTTCTAGATTTCTTCTTGTAATTTTATCAGCACTTATTATCTATGTATATATCTAAATTCATGACAGTTACAGTTTCAGTTATATTATCAGTATATTATGTTGGTATGGCTTGAGTTCTCTGGGAAACAGACACCCAGATAACAATTACATCAAGATGTTTATTAGGAAGGAGTCCTGGAATCAAAACCTGTAGAGGGGAGGGGAAGGAAATGGGATTGTGCAGAAGGAGATGTTAAGCTGTGATATAGTCTCAATAAAGATCTAAGAGGACCCCATGGGGAGCTCTGGAGGTGGAGTAGTCCTTCAGAGTTATCCCAGTTAAGGCAAGGGTGCCAGGATTTAACTCCCTTGGTCTGATCTGGTTGGATTCAGGCTTCCCTGGAAAGAAGTGTGCCTTTGAGTGAGACAGGATTTCAGTAGAGGCAATTAATTCTCCAGTAGAGGCTTATAGTTGAGAGCTGTCTTCCCAGGAGTTTGAGAAGTAAGTGCTTCATTACTAAAGAGATATCTGGGCAGAACGTTGCCGTACTTACCGCAGTCCACCCCTTATGCTGCTCAGATGCACTTTTTCATTTGGATTCTGGGAAACTCTTCTAGCATTCCACTAGGCTTCTAATCCTGGGGAGAAGCATGATTGTGATAAACTATAGTCCCCACCCTTGGAGCTTGTCCAGGACCAATAACTTAGCCTCATTATCTCCTTTCTCTGCTATAAATTAATTCCTCTTATCCTCACCTAGCACCTCTTGTGGCTTTGGAAATGTACCTGGTGAGGTGAATCAGATCTTCATTCCTTGGGGTTGAATTTCTTCCCTGGTTACCATGACATTCTCAGATCAGGGTTATTACACTTATCCATTTACTGTCAAAATTTGGTGGAGGAATACTAAGCTATCCAAATATATCATCTGGTCACTGAGTATATTCATCCTTCTTTTATTATGTAACATCATCCTTATCTACTCCTGCCAAAATGGTGATTCATATCACCTGCTGGTGTCTTGGCATAAGCTATTCTAAGTGCCCAGGCACCAGCCAAAAGTAGAACTCATTTAAAGCTGACAGCCTTTCACACCTCCTGGTGTTTGTTTCAGAATAGTATTCCCAGATATGTTTCCCAGGTATGGAATATAGTCTACAGCCCAAAGAGGCATACCAGGCATTGTGCTTCCTTTTTAAAGCTCAGAACTAGAAACTTCAATTACAAATATTTGTTCTTTCTAGAGGTAGGAAGGGTGATTATCATCATGCAGCAAATATTAGACACCTAAAATTTTACTCAGGTAGAAGACCCTGAATCTTCATAGGCTTCATCTCCACATCTCTGAAGTACACACTACTTAACAAAGCCTTCGACTAGCATCTGATTTTGCTCATATGGTTCCATTAGCCTTATCCTGTTATCAATATAATGGACATATGTTACATTTTATGTGTGTGTTCGGATAGTCTACATCTCTTCAGGCTATATTTTGACTGAGGGCCAAATTATTAAAAAACAGACTCGTATCATTTTTAAGTGAGACTTTTTTTCTTCTTTTCCCAGGGATGGTAAAGAACTAGTTTGCTAGGTGAATGACTACAGACCCTCTATCTGAAGTGCTCTTAACCTATTCTAGCAAAAACATCACATCTGCCATTAGCTCTAATGGCTGGCTGTGTTTGTAGTAATCCACTCTGAATACCTCAGGTTATGTTTTATATTTTCAGTGTCCAGATTGCTGAATTAAACGGAGACATGGGAATCATCATTTCTCCATCTTTTAATGGATTGTAAAGGTGGTACTAATTTCACCCATTCACATTGAACTATGATTTATTTTTATTTACTATCTTGAAACAGGGATGGGAGATGAGGTAGTTCAGTAAGTTTCCACTTGGCCTTTCCCACTAGAAAACTCTTATTCCTCAGGCCAAAGAGCCAATGTAAGGGTTGTACCAACCCCAAATACATCTACTACAATTGTAAATTGGGGTCTGGGAAAATGACCACCAGTTGAGTTTACAAATACTGGGGACCCACTGCAAGCTTAGCTTGGCTCCGTTACAATGGGGACATTCTAACGGAACCATGATGATACTTCGGCATCATTGTCATTTGGACTCTGTATCCAGCCATCCTCACAATGCTTGAATAGTCCTCTTTCCCTAACAAATGGCAGTAAGTCCCTTTGGGGAAGGTGTGAAGAAGCAATTACCATGTGTATTTGCCATGATGTTGTAGGGGCCTTTCTCTAAAACAGTCTCATTAGTCAATGGGGTCTGGGTCTGAAAACTGGATATTGGACAGAGGATTATAATTTTTATCAAAATGATTTCCCTTAGCCTTTCGATCATCATTCTCAACTTTTTGTAATTTTACAGATAGACTAGTACTCATATTGGTGCCCATATATTTTGCCCCTAGGGATGCTACATTCTTTTGATCATTCCCATAACTTTCTCAAAATCAGACCCCTGACTGACCTTTCAACCATGCCACTTAGTCTAATAATTCTGCTCACCTGGCTTCTGAGTATAAAATACTGCCGCCTGGCTTCTATTGTTTGCAGTCAAAATGAACTAGTATCTCTTACTCTGTGTTAATGGAGCCTACTTCTGTAATGGCTTCTCCTACTACCTGCCCTGACTTACAGAAGAGAAGCACTACCAAACATCTTACTGAAGCTGGCACCTTTCCCACCAGTGCATTCCTTATTGTTCTGATAAATAATGTATTCTCTTGGCCGTCTTATGAGATGTAGTCATCTAATGGGTTTTCTGATCGTTTACTGCATATCCACTCTAACTGGTCCAATTCTCTGAGCCTTTTAATTTCTTTTTTCCACCTCCTGTCATGAACCATTCTGGCTTTTAGTCTTCATTTAATGTAGAGTATCACTTTCTCCCTGTTTCTAGGTGCTATTATACCTGCTTGTTCGCAGCTTCTCCTGAGGTCCTGGACAAGACATTAATTTCTGCATTCCTGTGATGCACTCCCATATTGACAAAGTCTCTTTCATCCAAATTTATGTTCCTTTTTCTTGGTCTAACAGTTTCAGAATGCAGTCCCTAGTGCACCTTTCTAGCTTCTGCTGGTACATGCTAGTAGGTCCTGAAGTTCCTTAGTTAGTCCCTTTCCCATCTGTAGTAAACTCACATATAAGAGGTCTGTCCGGAAAAAGTCCAGATATTGTTAGTATAATGAGAGTGGTTTGTACAACATCAGTGTACCCTGGCAGCCAATGAGAGTAGACTGAAATGCACATGCATGAACAATGATGATTTCACTGTACTAGTCAGTGGGGGCAGTGGACACCATTGGGTGAGCATGTGTACTTGGTGGCCATCACATTTTAAATGACTCAGTAGAGCAATGAATCTGCATCAAACTTTGCACTAAGCTTGAACATGCTTCCATAGAAATTATTTGGATGATTCAGAAGGCTGCAGCTATGGGCAACTGGTGATTAGCAGCTTCATCATGACAAAGCTCCTGCTCATGCATCACATCTTATGCAGAGTTTCGTGACACAACATCAAATCACATGGATGACTCAGCCCCCACTATAGCCCACATTTGGCAGCCTGCAACTTCTGGATTTTCCTAAAACTAAAATCACCTTTGAAAGGGAAAAGATTTCAGACTGTCGATGAGATGCAGGAAAATACGATGGGGAGCTGATGGCAATTGGGAGAACTGTGTGAGGTCCCAAGGTGCCTACTTTGAAAGAGACTTAGGTGTCACTGTCCTATATACAATATTTCTTGTATCTTCTTCAATAAATGTCTCCATTTTTCATAGTACGTGGCTGGATACTTTCTGGACAGACCTTGTACTGTAACTTCCTATAGCCAATTTATGTTTTGACTTAATCCTCTCTACTGGCCTACTGACCAAGGGGAGATGGGACAGAACCTGGGGGCAGGGTGGAGGTGACATATGTTGTCTCTGCATCATCTTTAAGCAAGAGGGAATGCCAGCTCTTTATAGGGATGGGCAACTTCGGAAGGCTCATTGTGTTTAGTTGTGCTTGAGGATTCAAGATTTTCACCATCATCAGTCTGAATGTGTCATACGTCCCAACTAGAGTCTTGACTAGAGGAGAGCAGAACTCCTTAGGTTAACCTTCTTCAGAGCTTGACTACCCTTACAAGTAAGTCTTCAGCTTGGTCCTGAAAATTTGTAGCCATCCTGCTGTAGGAGATGACAGCCTCTTTGTCTACCACTAAAGATGCCCTCTCACTTTCACTTTGGAATTTTACTTGCTAATTAATCACCCTCAGCTTTTTGTTATGTTTTTGAGAGTATTCAGTGTAACATAGAAGTGACCACCAAATTCACCCCTTAGAGTTATGATTTCCCTCATACTTTTCCAAATCCCAAACATTCCAACTAATGTAGCTAACATCATTATTTCTTTTGAGTAGTTATTTGCCTGGTATATCCTTTCCTGAATTTTAAGGTTTATTTTTTAACTTTTGTGTAATTCTATGTTAAGCATTTCTGCATATAGCAGGAATTTTTTATTTCCAATTTTCAATATGCCTCTCAATAGGTGAATATAATTCACTCATATTTATAGTAATTTCTGATATATGTGTATTGGTAATATATACCATCTTTGACATTTTCTACTTACCACACTACACTTTTTCTTGTTGGATTAGCTGCACTTTCATTATTTCCTTTTTTTCCCATTAGCTGTTTTTGAGGTTAAACATTCCATTTCTCTTCATATTTACCTTTATAGTTTTAATGAACAAAATTAACCAAATGTGAAACTAATCCATACTATTATCATGCTACCAAACAAAACAAGGAATATATACTGTTTTAACTATGGATTTTCCCCTTATATCATCCATGATTGTTGTAGCACAGTTTGGTTCTACTTTAGTTTGATACCACCACCCTACCACCCCACCACCTTTAGGTATATATTTGCTTCACTATCCCCACCAGCATCTGAAGTCTACCACTCTGGCTTTGAATTTCCATTTCCCTTCTAGGACTTTGTAATTTTTCCCCCTTCTTGTTTTCAATTTCAGCTATTCTATGTGATTCAGCTTTTGTATATGTTTGGAGCAGGATAAGAGGTTTCCCATTTCTACTTAGTCTACCATATCGACTGGAAGTTTCCTTTCATTAATCTCTACTGCTTTTTAACCCATGAAAGCTATCCCACGTGTAGAAGGTCATCAAGGCCACTTATGAATTCAATAGTTATTTTATTGAGCACCTACTGAGGCCTAATGCTAAAACAGGGGGTTAGGAGAACTTGATTTAGTCTGAGTGATTCAAATGGTGAGGAGAGGTCATGCTTTTCCCAGGGGGCTCTGGTAATATCTCTCTCTCTCTTTTTTTTTTTAAATCAGTATTTTTTAATTGTTGATATTGTACAGTTTTCTGTCTTTTACCCTGCCCCAGCCCACCACCCCAGCCCTCCCCACCTTCCTCCCATTTCCACCCCCCATAGTTTTTGTCCATGAGTCCTTTATACTTGTTGCTCTAAACCATTCCCCTTTTCCCCTGAAATTCCCTCCCTTCCCACTCTGGACACTGTCAGACTGTTCTCAAATTCAGTGTCTTTGTTTATATTATGCTTGTTTGTTTGTTTTGTTGATTAGCTTCCTGCTAAAGGTGAGATCATATGGTATTTGTCTTTCCCTGCCTGGTAATATCTCTTTTTGTTAAATATTCCTGGAAACAAATGCTCTTCTAAAAGGAGGTAGACTAAATAACTAAGAGTTTTCACTGTTAGAAATGACAGCAAAGTGTTTTTTTTCCTTTTAATCCTTGCATGAGAATATTTTTTATTTGCTTTTAGAGAGAGGAAGGAAGAGAGAAAGAGAAACCATTAATTGGTTGCCCACCATACACACCCAGACCAGGGATGCAAGCACCCTAAGATGGGATTGCCTGTGCCCAGGCTGGTATCAGACCTACGACCTAAGTATGTGCCCTGAACAGGAATAGAACCCACACCCTACAGCTACAGGATGACGTTCTTACCAAATGAGCCACATGGGCCGGGGAAACAGCAGAATTTTGAATCTCTGAAGTAACAGGACTCAGGAAAAGCCCGTTTAATTGAGATTCACCAAGAAATTGAAACTTTATTTCAGCCAAGAGATTCCACCTCACTTTTCATCCACCCTTCCTCTCCCCTATCCTCTAATGCACCAAGAATTTCAGCAGAGTTCTCTCTCTCTCTCTCTCTCTCTCTCTCTCCCCCTCTCTCCCCCTCTCTCCCCCTCTCTCCCTCTCCCTCTCCCTCTCCCTCTCCCTCTCCCTCTCCCTCTCCCTCTCCCTCTCCCTCTCCCTCTCCCTCTCACCTTTAGGGAACCAAGAAATGGTTAGGAAGTGGCAGTGGTGGGGCTCAGGGCTCTGGATGTCCACATGAAGTCCAACAGTCAGATACCGGCTTTGAAAAGGCTCATCCCTCTACAGCCTTGATGTGGCCCCACTTATTCCTAAGGGATCTGCGCCTGATCAGGTATGAAGTCAGCTCAGGTGTTGTTTTACTTTCATTTTATATTTCTCATTTTTCACAGTATCTGTCTCTCCCTCCCAGAGGCCTTCGACCACTGAGTAAAAACATGCAGGAAATCAATGTGTCTTGAGTAATATGCTAAGCCTCTCTGGGAGATGCAGCAAAACAATTAAAAACAAAAAACAACAACAAGTACAGCCAGTCTGTCAGTCTACGTTTTCCTCTCTCAACACCTTTCTCGAGAAACACTTGACCTTCATCAGACTCCTGGAGCTGGCCCACCGGCTCCCTGGAGCTCCCTGACAGGTCCCAAGAAGTGAACACCATCCACTTCTTGTTAAAGTTCTGCTCTGAGCAGGAATTGGATACAGCCTCTGAGAGCTTGTTTTCTATCAGCCCTCTGACACTCTGTCCTTCACAGAGACCCAATAATTGGGGCCTCATGGGTCTTGAGCTACAAACGCTTCCCCACTTACTCCACAAAGATATTTTTTTCCTTTTTATAAAACAAAGGTTTGTGACTAAACTGTTCCTTTCCTATACCCAAGATAGACATAAAAATTCATCTTATTTTCTTTCTGGTCTTTGGTTGAAAAATAAGTGTCCTTCTAAATATTTTTACTGCCCCCAGTTAAGTGTCCAAAAGAACTTTAGGTTTACCAAGTGAATTATTTCCTTGTGCCATGTTGTTTGGAAAAAGACTATACATCTAAAGATATGAAATAAAATGTCATTTTAACTCTCCTTCCACACTAATTTGTTTGATATTGTGATAAATAATGATGATGATAATGATGTAATAACAATGGGATAACAATAGCTAAATATTGACTATATGTGTACCTAAACTTGCAAATTTTTCACATGAATTGTCTATGTTCTACCTCACAACAACTCTATGAAGTAATTACTACTAATTTCACCTGTTTAAAGATGGGAAAGTAATTATTACTAATTTCACCTGTTCAAAGAGGGTTAGTGAGGTAAATTATCTTACCACAAGTCATACAAGTAGATGGTGATGCTCAAACTTGAACCTCGTTCCTCATATTTGTAACCACCCTGTTTGCTAACTTCTGAATATCCAGAAAAGATTTCTTTAGGTCACCACAATTAGAAAAACAACTTCACTGGTGGCAAAGGGTTTACACAAAAACAGACCAGAGACTTAGAAGAAGTTAATCAGGCAAAATTTGACAAAGTATTCCTGTGGGAGAGGCTGAATGAGCAAAGGCAAAGATCATAAACCAATAGGAGCATGATGTTAGTAATGTGTGATACTAGGAGGCTCCAGTGTTCATCCCTCTCACAAAAACAATAAATGAGCAACTATGACACAATGAAAATAGCTCTAAGAAAGCTCTGGTCTACAATGAAGAAGGCATAAAATTAGAAGTAGAAATCCTGTAAAGCTCAAACAACAGAGGATAGCCACCTAAGAAATTATAGGAAGCAATTTATCTGTGTCACTGTGCCCCTAGTCCAAAGCATCCTAGTGCCAAGATGAGTCCACTTGGAGGAATTTCACTGCATGGAGAAAAGGAGAGCAAGAGAACCCCAGAAAGCCTTATTAACTTTTGTTACCGAGGAACCCTCTACCTGTCTTCACCAATATTAAATCTATGAGACCAGAGCCGCTACTACTATGAGTGCCCTGCCCTCATGTCCCAAATCACAGCTTTAACTCACCATCACCAGGTATGGGGTAACTCAGGACATGGCCCCTCCACAACTTCAGAAAACAGGTGGCTGCCTGGCCAGCAGCCATAGGGAATAAGGAAAACTGTATCTGGAGGTCCCAGGTCTCTCAAGCGCCCCATATCTCAAGGCTCTTGTGTTTGTTACCAAAGTGTAGAATTTTCACATGCCACTTCCTCCCTAACACTCTCTAAGTAGCACCAGGGCTGGAGGCATGGCACAGTCTTTCCCGCACCGGTCCACCACTACTCGTGCACTCCCCTGTAACGTGAATAATAAACAGCATGTCCGCAGCATGTGCACATTTACTGGCCCTCCAGGTGGTTTCTTTCAGAGTATCATGAACACAAGTACAGCTCCCCAGTTTGTAGCTCCTGCATTACACCAGGGCTGAGCTGCTCTGTTTCGTTGGTGAATTCTACCAAATATTTTTAAAACATAATACTAAAACAAATCCTTATCAAAATCTTCCCCAAAAACTGAAAAGGAAAGAATACTTCCAAACTTGGTTTTTGAAGCCGGCATTATCCTGATACAAGGCTGGACAAGGACATGACAAGAAAAGAAAATTATAGGCCAATATCCCTGCTGAACGTAGATGCAAAATTCTCAAGAAAAAAATAGTACATTGAATTCAAGAGCACATTAAAAGGATCATACAGCACAATCAAATGGACTTTATCCCTGGGATAAACTGGTTGATTATCCCAGGGATACAAGGATGATTCAACTTCTGCAAATCAATAAGTGTGATACACTACATCACAGAATAAAGAATACAAATAATATGATTACTTCAATCTGATTATTTCAACAGATGCAGAAAAAGCATTTGACAACATTCAAAATTCTTTCATAATTAAAAAACTCTCAACAAATTATGTGTAGAAGGAATGTATCTCAACATAATAAAGATCAGCTATGAAAAGCCCACAGCCAACATTGTACTCGATTGTGAAATGAAAACCCTTTTTTCTAAAATAGAAACAAGACAATGATGCCCACTTTAAATGCTTCTACTCATCATAGTACTAGAAATATTAGCCACAGCAATTAGGCAAGAAAAAGGGATGTCATCAAAATTAGAAAAAATAGTAAAATTGTCTGTTTGCAGATGACATGATATTATTTATAGAAAACCAAAAATGCCACCCCAAATATGTTAAAACTAACAAACAAATTCAGTAAAGTTGCAGGATACAAAATCAATGTACAAAAAGTAGTTGTATTTCTGTGCATTACTAATAAAATATCTGAAAGAATTTAAGAAAGCAATCTCATTTGCAGTAGCATCAGAAACAATGAAATACTTAGTAATAAATTAATCAAGCAGATGAAATATCTGTACATTAAAAACATCAGAACATTGATGAAAGAAATTGAAGAAGACATTCATTTAAATGAAAATAAGCCTGCTTTCTTGAATTGGAAGAATATTGTGAAAATGCCCATAGCGTTCAAAGTGATCTACAGATTCAGTGCAATTCCTATCCAAATTCCAATGGCATTGGTCACAGAAAAAATCTTTCCTAAATTTTGTATAAAATCACAAGAGACCCAAATAGTCAAAGCAATCTTGCGAAAGAAAAACATAGCTAAAGACATCACACTTACTGGTGAATCTATAGTAATCAAAATAGTATTACACAGCATAAAAACAGACATGTACATCTGGCCAAGATGGAGACGTAGGTGGACACATTGTACCTCCTCTCACAACCAAAATTAAGGACAACAAAGATTTAGAAACAAGAAAACAACCCAAACTGGTAGAAAATTGAACTGTACGGAAGTCCAACAACCATTTATCCAGACCAGTAAGAGGGGTGGGGTCACAGCAGGAAAAAGTGGAGGTGCGGACCTGGGCATGCAGGCAGCAGCAGCTAGCAGATCCCAGACGCTAGCAGTAGCTAGCAGACCCTGGGTATGGGATGGCAACTGTGCAGACCCAGTGAGGACACACAAGGCGGCTGGCTGACCAGTTGGTCCCACATTCATGCACAGATAATCCAGGCGAAGGGGAAGCAGCGGAAGGGACTGGAATCTGAGAGAGGGGGAAGCAAGCACCATTGTTCCCTCTTGGACTTCGCCCCGACATACAGTCACTACCCAGACACTGGGCTGCCCCACCCTGGGGAACACCTAAGGCTCCACCTCTCACTACGTATCAGGTGTGACCAGACCAAAAAAAAAAAAAAAAGAGGCTTAAACAGGAGAACAAATCAAAGCCTCAGAGCCAATTCGTCTATGCTACAAAGAGATAGCCAACCTATCAGATACACAGTTCAAAGCACTGGTGATCAGGATGCTCAAAGAATTGCTTAATTTTGCTCACAAATTAGATGAACAAATGAAGACTACAATAAGTGAAATGAAAGAAAATGCCCAGGGAACCAATAGAGATAGGAGGAAAACTGGGACTCAGATCAATGGAGTGGACCAGAAAGAAGAAACAAACAACCAAACAGAAAACAAGGAAGAAATAGGAATTCAAAAAAAAAAAAAAATGAGGAGAGGCTTAGGAACCTCCAGGACATCTTTAAATGTCCCAACATCCAAATTATAGGGGTCCCAGAAGGGAAAGAAGAAGAGCAACAAGTGGAAAACTTATTGGAACAAATAATAAAGAAAAACTTCCCCAATCTGGCAAAGGAAATAGACTACCAGGAAGTCCAGGAAGCTCAGAGAGTCCCAAAGAAGTTGGACCCAAGGAGGAACACACCAAGGCACATCAGAATTACATTAGCCAAGATTCAAATGAAGGAGAGAATTCTAGAAGCAGCAAGGGATAAGGGCACAGTCACCTACAATGGAGTTCCCATCAGACTGTCAGCTTATTTCTCAAAAGAGACCTTACAGGCAAGAAGGGCTGGAAAAGAAGTATTCCAAGTCTTGAAAGGCAGACCTACATCCAAGATTGCTCTATCCAGCAAAGCTGTCATTTAGAATGGAAGGGAAGATAAAGTGCTTCTCAGATAAAATGAAGTTAAAGGAGTTCATCATTACCAAGCCCTTATTATATGAAATGTTAAAGGGACTAAGAAAAAGAAGATAACTCACAGATATTAACAGCCACACCTAAAACAAAAGCAAACTAAGCAAACAGCTAGAACAGGAACAGAAACACAGAACTGGAGATCATATGGAGGGTTAGCAACAGGGGAGTGGGAGCAGGAGAGAGGGGGAAAAGGTACAGAGAGTAAGTAGCATAGACAGTAGGTAGAAAATAGAAAGGGGGAGGGCAAGAATAGTGAGGGAAAAGTAGAAGCTAAAGAATTTATGACACATGGACATGAACTAAAGTGGGGGAATGTGGGTGGGAGGGGGTGTGCAGGGTGGAGGGGAATAATGGGGGAGAAATGGGACAACTGTAATAGCATAATCAACAAAGTATATTTTAAAAAAAGAAAAAAACAGACATGTACACCAGTGGCACAGAGATACTGGAGACGTATCCAAACAGGTCAACTAATTTGACAAGAGTGCACAAAATATAAAAGGAGGAAAGGACCAAGCTGATGTAGCTCAGTGGATTGAGTTCTGGCCTGCAAACCAAGGGTTACGGGTTCGATTCCCAGTAGGGGAACATGCCTGGGTTGTAGGTCAGGTCCCTGGTGGGGGGGCGCATGAGAGGCAACTACACATTGATGTTTCTCTCCCTCTCTTCCTCCCTCCCCTCCCCTCTGTCTAAAAATGAATAAATAAAATCTTTCTTTAAAAAAGTAGGAAAAGATAGTTTCTTCAATAAATGCTATTGGGAAAATGCTATATCCACACGCAAAAGAATAAACCTAGACCCTTATCTTCCACCACTCACAAACTATTAACTCAAATTGTATTAAACACTAAATGTAAGGCCTGAAACCATAAAACTCTTAGAAGTAAACATAGAAAAATCTCTTTGACATTGATCTTAGCAATGATTTCTAGAATAAGGTAGCAAAGCACAGGCAACAAAAGCAAAAATAAACAAATGGGACTATATCAAACTAAATAGTTTCTGCACACCAAAGAAAACAATCAATAAATTGAGTAGAAAACATACAGAATGCAGTTCTAAAGAGTGCAGAAAAAAGTATGGCAGTTCTTCAAATATTAACAATTGAACTACTGTATGATTGATTTATCAAACCTTCTCTTGAGTATATAGCCAAAAAAATGAAAACAGCATAGAGATGTCTGCACTTCCATGTTCTGGCATTATTAACAATAGCAAAGATAAGAAACAACTAATTGTCATTCAAAGCACAGGTAAAGAAATGTCTGTTAGTGACATTTATATAAATTCATATATAAATTATATAATTCACAATATTTATATAAGCATTATATATAGTGAAAAGACAGCAAACTCACAGCTATTAAGAACCACACCTAAAACAAAAGCAAACTAAGCAAACAGCTAGAACAGGAACAGAAACACAGAAATGGAGATCATATGGAGGGTTAGCAACAGGGGAGTGGGAGAAGGAGAGAGGGGGCAAGGTACAGAGAATGAGTAGCATAGATAGTGGGTAGAAAATAGATTGGGGAGGGTAAGAATAGTATGGGAAATGTAGAAGCTAAAGAACTTATGACACATGGACATGAACTAAAGGGGGGAATTATATATATATAATTCCATCATAAAGAAGGAAACCTTACCATTTGAGACAACATGGATAAAACTGGACTATAGTATGTTAAGTGAAATAAAAGGGAGAAAGATAAATTCTGTATAATATCATTTATGCATGAAATCTTTAAAAAAATGATTTTACAGAAACAGAATAGAATGGTGGTTTCCAAGGTCTGGGAATAGGGGGAATGGGAGATATAAGTCAGAAGATACCAACTGTAGTTAAATGAAGAGTAAGTTTTGAGGCTCTAACATATAGCATGGTGACTGTATTTAATGGATGCTATTGTATGCTTGAAAGTTGCTGAGAGTAGAACTGAAGCATTCTCAGTACACATACAGAGAGTTAACTGCAATCATTCTGCAGTGCACATATCAAATCATCATACTGTACAGTGTAATTACATATACAATTATACCTGCAAGTTATTTCTCAAAAAAAGTTAGAAAAAAATAAACCAATAGGAAGCATTCTGAAAATAACAAGGAATTCAGTGTTGTGTGACTGGATATTTGGTTGGGAGAATAAATAGAAGCAACACAATGAAGGTCCTCACCTGCCTTGCTGGTCCCCTGGGAGTCTTTGAATATAATCAGGGTATTAAAGTCATCCCAACTCATCTCCTGTTAAGAGAAAGAGCTATAGATGATTCAGAAGTGCATACAACTAAATTGGGATATGCTTCTACTATTCCAAAAATAGCTCTCATTTCTGTGGCAGAGAAATTCCAGGTCTTATCCTGAGATTCTGTATCACCCTCCTGGAGGCTGGAAAACTGTCGGTGGCTCCTTGCCTTTAACAGGATGTAAAATGATAGTAAGAGCAGAGTTCTAGACTGGACTTTTTATTCAACAAACTTTTTAAAAATGTGGTTACAATGTGTAGTGCTTAATGAGAGTTGCTCAGGATACTATGTCAAATAAGAATGAGAGCTACCATTCAAGAAGTTTAAGGACTAATAGAGGATGCAAATACAAAAAGAACAAATAGACACAGTGTTCTGTATAAGAAATAAGTTCGATGATAAGAAGCAAGCATAAGGCAGTTCCATTTTTAATTTTTTGAAGTAATTCCATACTGCGTTCTACAGTGGCTATGCCAGCCTGCATTTTCACCAATTGTACATGAGAATTCAGTTTTCTCCGCATTCTCACCAACGCTTGTTTGCTGATCCATTGATGATAGCCATTCTGACAGGCATGAGATTTTATCTCACTGTGGTTTTAATTGCATCTGTCTGATGATTAGTGACAGTGAGTATCTTTTCATATGTCTATTGGCCATCTTTATGGCCTTTTTGGAGAAGTGTCTTTTCAGGTCCTTTGTCCAATAATTCTACTTCTGAGAATATATCCAAAGAAACTAAAACACTAATTTGAAAGAATGCGTGCACCCCTATATTCATTGCAGTGTTCTTTACAATAGCCCAAATCTGGAAGCAGCCCAAGTAGCTATCATTAAATGAGTGGATAAAATAGTTGTGCAACATATACACAATGGAATATTACTCAGCTGTAATAGAGAAGGAAATCTTACCTTTTGCATGGATGGATCTGGAGAACATTATGATAAATGAAATAAGCCAGTCAGAGAAAGATAAATACCATACGATTTTACTTATATGTGGAATTTAATGAACAAAATTTAAAAAAATAGAAACAGAAGCATAGATACCTAGAACAGACTGACAGCTGTCAGAGGGGAGGAGCGCTGGGGGACTGGGTAAAAAGGATGAAGCTGTTCAGCAAAAAAATAATATAATATAATATAATATAATATAATATAATATAATATAATATAATAAATATAATATAAATTATATAATATAATATAGAACACAATAGCACAGACCCAGACAACAGTATGGTTTTTGCCAGAGGGAAGGGGGTGGTGGGAGGTGGAAGAGGGCAAAGGGGGGATAAATGGAGATGGAAAGATACTTTACTTTGGGTAGTGAGTGCATGACGCAGAATGAAAATGATGTGTTATTGAGTCATACGCTTGAAACCTGTATAGTTTATTAGCCAATGTCATCCCAATAATTCAATTTTTTAAAAAAGGAGTAAGCATAAGCAGTACAGGAGCACAGAAGAGGAACACAGCGGAGCTCCAAGTAGTGGCTCCAATTCTACCTCTGACATGAATTATTGGTTCTATGACTTCAGGAAAAGAAATGTAATTTCTTGGGTCCTCATTGCCTTTATCAGCAAAATGAAAACACTGGATGATATTCAAGTAAGCTCTCAGTTTTAAAAATAAGTGATTAAGAATGTAATCATTTTATGATTCCAATGACTTAAAAATATTTGATTTATAAATTTCAGCCCATAGAAATATAAACTAAACCTTAATTTCTTCTCCCCAACCCCTACCCCCTCTATAGTGTCAACTTCTTTTAATATATCTAAGAAAACTAATCTTAAAAGAAGTTTTATAGGTTGAGGGTTTGGGACTCAGAATTCTAAGTTGCATTCTCCTAGTCTGGCCCATAGAAGTGTACCATATTGCTTTTAAGGATACATTTTAAGAAACCAACTCTTCTTGCGACCATGGGAAAATGACTTAACCTTTGTGCTTCAATTTCTTTATTAGTAAAATTGGGATAACAATTGGATATATTTTTTAGTGTTGCTAAGAGCAATAAATTAGTTAGTACATATAAAATGTTTAGAATATTATCTGGTATATTGAATATAACATGCATTCATTATAGGTTATATCAACCTATAATAAAGCTCAGTGGTTTCCATCTTTTCTTTTTAGGTGTGGATATTTTCTACAAAAGCTTTAGGCAATTAAAGTTGTATATTTTAAATCCATTAAATATACATTCCATTAAATGTATATCATTGTAATGTATATAATATTGTATGTTGAATGTAAATGTATATTATATTAAATGCATATTATTGTAGTATTTTAATGTAACCATTAAAAATACTTTCAAAATAGTGTAACATCAACTAAGGAAATAAAATGGAATCTTGGAAATGTTTAACCCCAGAGAAGGCAAAAAAGAAATAAGGACCACATTGAAGAAAAGGAAAATATCTAGCAAGACAATAGATTTTAATTCAATCATATCAATAATGACATTAGCCCTGGCTGGCATAGCTCAGTGGATTGAGTGCAGGCTGCAAACCAAAGGGTCACTGGTTTGATTCCCAGTTGTGGCACATGCAAACTAGGTCTCCAGAGGGGGCATCATGAGAGGCAACCACTCATTGATGTTTCTCTCCCTCTTTTTCTCCTTCCCTTCCCCTCTCTAAAAAATAAATAAATAAAATCTTTAAAAAAAAATAATGACATTAAATGACCTGAATGAACCAGTTTTAAGATTTAGATTCAATTTTTTTAAAAAACTAGTCTAAACTCTGCTTTCCCTGAGAAATCAACCTTAAATGTAAATGTGTAAATATAAACTTAAATATAAATGTAAATATATAAATATAATATAAATTAAAAGTAAAAGAAAGAAAGAAGGATCTCCTACCCTTTGCGACAGCATGGATGGAATTGGAGAGCATCATGCTAAGCGAAATAAGCCAGGCAGTGAAAGACAAATACCATATGATCTCACCTTTAACAGGAACCTAATCAACAAAACAAACAAACAAGCCTAATATAAACAAAGACACTGAAATTGAGAACAGTCTGACAGTGTCCAGAGCAGGAGGGGAGGGAATTTCAGGGGAAAAGGGGAACGGTTTAGAGCAACAAGTATAAAGGAGTCATGGACAAAAACTATGGGGGGGTGGAAATGGGAGGAAGGTGAGGAGGGCTGGAGTGGTGGGCTGGGGGCAGGGTAAAAGACAGAAAACTGTACAATATCAAGAATTAAAAAACGTGAGTTAAAAAAAATTTTTTTAAATTAAAAAAGAAATGAATGCAAGCTAAGAATCACTGGGAACAAAAAAAAACAAAAAATCAGGTGTTATAAAAATTCCTTTCTTGTATAGTATTCTATAATAAATATAAATATACATGTTCTTAAAGATTTAATTAAAAGTTGATTATAAAAAAAGCAAAACAAAAAAAGAAAAAAGAAAAAATATACTATGTAAACACTAATCTAAAGAAAGCTATTTGGATATCAAACAAAACAGACTTCAGCAAAAGGAATATTACTAGTGATAAAGAGATATAACATAATAATAAAGGAATCAATTTTCCAATAAGTTATAAAATCTTAAACATGTATGCCCATAACAACAGAACTTCAAAATACATGGAACAAAACCAAATAGAACTGAAAGAAATATAGACAGATATAAAAATTGTAGTTTAAAACTTTGTCCCTTCTCTTTATTTTTTTAATTTAATCTTTATTGTATTTTTCCATTACTATTAATCTCCTTATACCCCCAGCAATCACCACACTGTTGTCCATGTCTAAGTCCTTTTTCTGTTTTGCTCAATCCCTCAACTTCTTAACCTCCCCCCACCCCCCGCGCCCGCTTAGCTGTCATCCTGCTCTCCATTTATGAGTCTGTCCTCATTTTCCTTGTTATTTCGGTTTGTTCATTAGATTCCACATGTGGGTGAAATCATATGATATTTTTCTTTCTCTGACTGGCTTACTTCACTTAGCATAATGTTCTTCAGATTTGTCCATACTGTAACAAAGAGTAAAATTGTTTTCTTTTTTTATGGACAAGTAGTACTCTATTGTGTAAATGACTATGTAGAGAAAAACTCAGTAGGAATACAGGAGTCCTAAACAATATTATCCACCCATTAGACCTTGTTGACATTTATGAAACAATCCATCCAACAACAGCACAATATACTTTTTTAACTGCACTTGAAACATTTCACCAAGACAGACCATATTCAGTTCACAAAATAGACCTCAACAAATGGAATTGAGTAGAGATCATACCATGTGCTCAGATGTTAGAATAAAACTAGAGATAAATAACAGGAAACTATTTAGAAAATCTCAAAATATTTGGAAATTAAACAACACAATTTTAAATAACCGTGGGTCAATGAGGGAGTCTCAGAGAGAGGTAAAAAACACATTTTGAGCTGAATAAATGTGAACATGAAATAGCACAAAATGTGAGATGTGACTAAAACAGTGATTACATGAAAATTTATGGCAAAAAATAAGCATAAAACGATTATAACATAATCATAAAATGGTTAAACAAAAAGAACAATGATCTCAAGTCAATATTCTAAACATTTACTTTAAGAAACTATAAAAAGAAAGAAGCAGACAAATACAAGGTGGGGCAAAAACATGTCTACAGTTGTAAGTACACAAAACACAGAGTTTGTTTTGTATCATTATTTATTAATTATTGTATTATTTACCATACAAACAACTGTAAACCTATTTTTGTCTTACCCTGTATAAATAATAAAAATAATAAAAATAAGGCCAGAAATCAGTGAAACATAAAAAGAAAAATCATGATCATCAACAGATGCAAAAAAAAGAATCATTTGATAATATTCAATATCTATTTATGGTTAAAAACTTTCAGGAAACTAGAAATAAAAGAGAACTTCCTTAACCTGATAAAGTTGTACATGGAACATTTAGCAGGCTACAGCTATATTATACTTAATGATGAAAGACTAAATTGTTTCCCCCTATTATGAAAAAAAGTAAAGATGCCCTCCCCCTCTCTTTTTTGACATCATACTGGAAGTTTAACCAGTGCAATAAAGCAAGAAAGAGATAAAAAAGGCTTACACATAAAAAATAAATATAAGAAATAAGTGTATATTTACAAATTCCCAAGAAAAGGCAACAAACATGGTTCTAGAAGCAATAAAAGAGGTTATCCAGGTCACAGGATGCAACCTAACTAATTGGAATTTTAAGTTAAAAAATACAATTTCACATATACCCAAAAACCTTAGATGTGAATCTAAACAATTATGTGTACGATCTGTGTGCTAAAACTATAAAACACTGACTTAGAGTACTTTGAAATCCAAAATAAATTTAGTGTCACACCATGATAATAGTTTAAGGCTGACTACTGCTAAAATGTCAATTATCTACAATTCACTCTATAGACTCAACAAAATTCCAAACAAAGTCCCAGAAGGCTCTCTTGTAAATATTGACAAAGTGATTCTAAAGTGTATATGGGAAGGCAAAGGAACTAGAATAGCCGACACAATTTTGACTCACTTTTTCCTATTTTTAAGATGTACTATAAAGTTACAGTAATCAGACAGTGTAGTATTGGTAAATCAATAGAACAGATAGACACCGGAAATAGATCTGCATGACAAAATGGACAACTAATTTTTTCTAAAGTGCAAATGCAATTCAATGGAGAAAGCATAGAGTTTTTTAATAAATAGTGCCGGAACAGTTGGATATCTATCTGCCTCATCCCCAGAAAAAAGAATCTGAGCCTATACTTCAAAAACTAACTCTAAACAGGTTATAAATGCAAACATAAAGTGTAAAAATTTAGAAGAAAATAGAGTAAAATCTGTGTGAACAAAACATTTTAATTTTGTTGCCAAAATCATGATCCATAAATAAAGAAAAACTTTGTAAACTGTACTTCAACAAAATTAAAAACCTTTACTTTGCAAAAGACAGCCATAGGATACAGGAAAAATTGGCAAATTTCATATCTGGTGAAGAACTTCTAACCAGTATATGTAAAGAACTCTCAAAACTAAACACTAACAAATCAAACAAAGCATTTTAAATACAGACACCTATATGGTGAAATATCTGGATATCTTTGGTGAAATATCTGAATGGACATTTCATCAAAGAAGATATGGATATGGCAAATAAGTCTACCAAAATATGTCCAATGTCATTATTATAAGAAAATGCAAATTAAAACTACCATGAGAAACCACTATGCAACTACTAAAATGGTTAAAAATATTTTTAATGGCAGTACCTGCAACTTTATTAACTAGTTGATGGGGGACTTCCAGCCAAGATGGAGGCATAGGTGGACACACTGTGCCTCCTTGCACAATCAAAATTAAGGACAACAAAGATTTAGAAACAAGAAAACAATCAGAACCTATAGAAAATTGAACTGTATGGAAGTCCAACAACCATTCATCTAGATGGGTAAGAGGAGAGGAATTATGGTAGGAAAAAGTGCAGGTTGGAGGACCCAGGCATGCAGGCAACAGTGGCTGGCAGACACCAGGCACACAGGCAGCAGCTAGCGGACCCTGGGCACAGGGTGGCAACAGTGCAGACCCAGTGAGGCCTTGCAAGGTGTCTGGCTGACCAGGCAGCCCCACATTCACGCACAGATAATCCAGATGAAGGAGAAGTGGTGGAAGAGACTAGAGTTCCCAGAGAGAGTGGAGCAAGCACCATTGTTCCCTCTCAGACCTCGCCCCCACATACAGCGTCACAACTCAGCGACTGGGCTGCCCCGCACTGGGGAACACCTAAAGCTCCACCCCTCACTACGTAACAGCCACAACCAGACCAAAAAAAGGGGGGGGGCTCAAACAGAAGAACAAATCAAGCCCCAGAGCCAATTCATCTAAGCAACCAAGAGATAGCCAACCTATCAGATGCACAGTTTAAAACACTGTTAATCAGGATGCTCACAGAATTGCTTGATTTTGCTCATAAATTAGATGAACAAATGAAGGCTACAATAAGTGAAATGAAGGAAAATGCACAGGGAACGAATAGAGATGGGAGGAAAACTGGGACTCAAATCAATAGAGTGGACCAGAAGGAAGAAACAAACAATCAAACAGAAAACAAGGAAGAAACAAGAATTCAAAAAAATGAGGAGAGGCTTAGGAACTTCCAGGACATCTTTAAACGTCCCAACATCTGAATTATAGGGGTACCACAAAGGGAAGAAGCAGAGCAACAAGTGGAAAACTTATTTGAACAAATAATAAAGGAGAACTTCCCCAATCTGGCAAAGGAAATAGACTACCAGGAAGTCCAGGAAGCTCAGAGAGTCCCAAAGAAGTTGGACCCGAGGAGGAACACACCAAGGCACATCATAATTCCATTAGCCAAGATTCAAATGAAGGAGAGAATTCTAGAAGCAGCAAGGGATAAGGGCACAGTCACCTACAAAGGAGTTCCCATCAGACTGTCAGCTGATTTCTCAAAAGAGACCTTACAGGCAAGAAGGGCTGGAAAGAAGTATTTGAAGTCTTGAAAGGCAAGGACCTACATCCAAGATTGCTCTGTCCAGCAAAACTGTCATTTAGAATGGAAGGGCAGATAAAGTGCTTCTCAGATAAGGTCAAGTTAAAGGAGTTCATCATCACCAAGCCCTTGTTATATGAAATGTTAAAGGGACTTACCTAAGAAAAAGAAGATAAAAAATATGACAGTAAAAAGACAGCAAACTCATAGATATTAACAACCACACCTAAAACAAAAGCAAACTAAGTAAACAACTAGAACAAGAACAGAAACACAGGGGAAAAGGTACAGAGAATAAGTAGCATAGACGGTAAGTAGAAAATAGACAGGGAGAGGGCAAGAATAGCGTGGGAAATGTAGAAGCTAAAGAACTTATGGCACATGGACATGAACTAAAGGGGGAGAATGTGGGTGGGAGGGGTGTGCAGGGTGGAGGGGAATGATGGGGGGAAATGGGACAACTGTAATAGCATAATCAACAAAATATATTTTTAAAATAAATAAATAAATAAATAAATAAATAAATAAATAAATAAATAGTTGTTGGAAATGCAAAGTACAACGCCTCTTTGAAAAACATTTTGTCAATTCTTACAGCTAAATATATACCTACCATATAATCCATCAATTTTACGCCTAGGTATTAACCCAAAGGAAATGAAAATTTAGGTACCGGCAAAAAATATGCCTGAAAAAATTCACAGCAACTTTATTCAGATTCATCAAATTTGGAAACCATCCAGATGTCCATCAACCAGCAAATATAAAAACAAGCTATGGCACATTCATACAATAAAATACTCTACAGCAATAAGTCAGAATAGACTATTGACTTACAAACAATGGATGGATGAATCTTAAATGCATTTTGCTAAGTGCAAAAGCAAAACTCAAAATTCTACATATTATAATGATTCCATTTATATGATACTCTGGTAATAGGATTACTCCAAGGAAGCAAAATTAAGACAGTGGTTTCAAGGAGTCACGTGGTGGGAGGGACTGTTATTTATAAGGAGACAAAAGGAAATTTAAGGGGTGATGAAACTACTTGTACCCCACTATGGTGGATAGATGGATCTATGCATTTGTCATACCTATAGAGCAGTTCACCAAAATTAATGAGTTTTACCATATTAGCTTTTTGTTTCTTTTTTTAATTCATCAAGTTGTTGAGAAAGGAGGATAGATTCAGGACATGACAGATGAATTTAAGTTATTACAAATAAATCACATAACCTCATGGAAAGGAAGGAAGAAAAAAGATGACCTAAGTAATTCAGGAAAACAGTGTTTTCACTGGGTACCTAAAAGTTAAAGATGAAAGAACCATGCAGACATCATACTCTAGTTTGTAAATTTGTTCCTTAGGAAAGTATGGGTTAATAGTTCTGAAAATACTTTATTAATATATAGGTTTGAACAAATAAGCAAATATAATTGACTAGTCAGAGCTAGATTTCTCACTGTCAAAAAAATGTTACAAATAAGAAAAGTGAAAAGAGCAAAAATAAACCCCGTGGTCTTGGATTGGAGTCAAAGTTATCAATATAAATTCATTCATTTTAAAATTAGATAGGAGATAGATAAGTAGAAAGTAGATGGATAAAAACAGATTAGATAGATATAGACAGAGAGATAGATAAAAACAGATGTATCTATGCATTAATTAGTACCCATACATCTATTTTCTTGCTCTATCCACTAGACTAGAAGCAATGATTCCCAATAGCAACGAGAACAGCTAGATCACAGATATTAGCTTCTGATTACCATTCTCTAATAAAAGAAATTGGGGTTGATTCAAGTTTGGAAAGGGGAAAATATAAGATAAACCAATCTTATACCACTATGGTGCCATGCAAGGAAGGAAGGAAGGAAGGAAGGAAGGAAGGAAGGAAGGAAGGAAGGAAGGAAGGAAGGAAGGAAGGAAGGGAGGGAGGGAGGGAGGGAGGAAGGGAGGGAGGGAGGGAGGAAGGGAGGAAGGAAGGAATTGTTACCAGATGAGGTGCAGATGAGCATGTGGATGGGAAATCTTTCTTAATCTTAGACATGGAGTGGGTCTAGTTCTTGTAATAAATCCTTACTGGACCATCAAGCTCCTTCTCCTCTAAGAGAAGATAGCCAGGGTCTTGCAGTACTTAAGAGTACGGACACTAAACTGTACTGCTCAAGTCTAGATTCCTGGTCTGCCTCTTACTAGCTGTGTGACCTTGACTTCTACATACCCCTATCTGCTGCAAAATGCAAGTAAGAGATACTGACTCAAAAGTTTGTGGTAAGGATTGAGACGGTGCATATAATCCACTTATAACAGTGCTTAGTATCAGTATTTTAGGTAATATGATTCATAATTATTATGCAAAGACCTCTAGCATAGGGTCATCTACCAGTCAACACATTTTATTGAGTTTCCCAGAATTAAAGAAGTAAGATTTGGGGGGTGATGTGAGATGATAGGTATAGAGTTTAGGGCTTCATTCCTCCCTAGTGACTCTAAATGGGTTTAATCAAATTTAACTTTAGACCATACCTTTTGGTCCTAAAATACCCTTTCTGCCAGCTTTCCTATCCCATAACTTCTGAAATGGAGAACTGAACTTTTCCTCACATAAGGATGTATTTAAAAGGCAAACTTCTGTAACTGAAGACAAACACTCACTAATGGGTACTGGTGAGCAAAAACAGGCCACTTTCTTCTTTCATGACGATTTCTATCTCAGGGCACACAGAGTAACAAATAATCACCCAAATAAAGGCAAAAGTACAGCTGTGAAGAGTATTACAAAACAAAATTATAGAAGATGAGGAAAATACCATTCCTAGCATTTATATTAGCTAAAATAGATTGTACTAAGTGCTCAATACTGTTATAACGGGGCACTGTTATGTTTACATGTATCATCTCAAGCCTTACCACAAACTTTTGAGAACAATACCTCTTACCTGCATTTTATAGATGATGGAGACACATAGAAGTCGAGGTCACACAGCTAGAAAGTGGCAGGCCAGGAATCCAGAGTCCAGCAGTGCTCCTTAGTGTCCATACTTGTAAGTATTACACGACACAGGCTGTCTTCTCTTAGAGGAAAAGGAGGTTGATGGTCTAGCAAGGATGTCTTCCAAGTAGACTCACCCTGTCTGAGACTAAGAAAGATTTCCCATCCCCTTTTTCATCTGAGCCCCATTCCCATCAGAACCCACTCCTCTCTCCTGCATCCGCATGCTGCCAAATGTGCAGTTGTGTTCACTGTCCCATTAAAGAACGCAGCCTGAACGCTCGGGCTAAACTGCCGACATTAGCATCCCAGCTCCGCCACTCCCAGGCTGTGTTAACTTGTGAAAGTTACCTAAAACTCTTTGAACATCAGTTACCTGTCTAGAAAATGGGATCGATATTTCTGTGGTGGTGTTGGGAATATTAAATTAATTACTGCAAATAAATGCTTTAGTGGAGCACCTACCATAGAATAGGCACTGAATTAGCTGCAGCTCTTTCTGTCGGACAGAGATTTAGTTAGCATTCAGTGACATTTGTTTCACCCTACAGACCCATTTGTCTGGTTTATAGAATGAGATTTTGGTAATATCCCATTGTTGGGGCATATTATTTTATAAATGTAAGTATTACTGTGAAGAAATAGATGCATTTTATTACCAGAACTAATTTTCACTCTAATCGTTGGGTTCATATACCCTTTCATCAGCTGGATCATGGAAGACTTGAAGGATTTCAGAGTTTCCCACTCCAAAATATGCAACTCAGACATAAGGGTTATTTTGAGATGAAAACCATTGAGACAGGACAAACTCTACCACAAAGGAAAGGATGATTCTTAACCACTGGAGACAACTAGAGACTCTTACCAGTCCAGAGAAGGCACCAAACACTTCTACATAGCACTCCTTACTAAAACAACCCTTATTTTCTCTAGTTTCCTGCATATATTTACCTCTCCACAGTTTGCCACCCCTAAATGCCTCATCCCCTTTCCTTTGTCTTGTCACTTTACAAATGTATTGTTCTTTTCAAGATGCTATATAAGCCACAAGTTCTAACCACCCCTTTGAGTTACTCATCACCTGATTTCTGCTGCATGTATGTGCCCTGCTCGTGTCATAACTTGTTTGTTTTTCTCTTGTCAATCTGTTGTTTGTCAGTCAGATTTGCAGGGCCCCAGTCAGAAAACCTAGGAGGGCAGAGGAAAAGTTTTCCTCCCCTACAGGACAAATCACAATCCTAGTCTCACTGCATTTTTACTTTTAGAAGTACATTTGCAGCTTAGAAGTCAATGACTTTCCTGATCATCAGTGTTGAAAGCTGCCAGCTGCCAGCTAGGGAGGTTGCCTGGGCTAGTCCCTTTCCATCCATCTGGTGTGAGAACCCTTCCTAGAACTGGAAACCAACATCAGGGAAAGGTTATGGAGCTTATTACTGTGTGTAAAGCACCTTGCCATTCCTGATTGAAAGCAGCTATAGAAGTGCAAAGACTTCTGTGTGATCTTATCTGCAGAGTAAGTTGAGGTCACAACATCAGGTGGGGTATAAGCCATATCTCTCGCTTCCTTTGTTATTGTGGATTAAAGTCAGTCCATTTTAATGTTCCTAAAAGGTAATTTTTTTCTGGAGATAGCTAGACATGCAACATTGAGAAGGATTTAATTCATTGCATTGTCACAGGGATGATGATGCTGGCTCAATTTTGGATGTGAGGATAAAGCCATAGGATACTAAACTCTCCCACTGTTGCAATTCTCACAATGTGCTATAATTAAGGGGAAGCAGGAGGGCACCTGAGCAAAATGTTAGAATGCTGGACAGTTTGAGAGTGGGGTCAGAGAAGGTTGAATTTAGCAGAATGGCTCCCTGGTGTGGGGCGTTATCAGGACAGAATGGATGAGGAAGGAAAAATACACAATCAGCCAGAGGGTTGACGAGTGCGGGAGTGTGGTTTACTGCTGAGGGCAATTCTCTACAAACCACAAAGTATTAAAAAAGGAAAAAAAGACACCCTGGGATTAATTGTCATTCCACTGGCCTGTGAGGCAACTGATACCAAATATAATTGAATTACTTTGTAATTATTTCTTCTGGAGTATTAACCTAAGCTAGGCTTTGGAAATGGAGTTTTTTCTCTCTTGCTTTGCACTGCAAATGGTTTTGCATTATGGATATTTTTCTGCTTTGCTGTATTATCTTGTGCAAACTACACTGGTTTGTTTTCCCCCCTCTTCCTTGCCAATGGGGTTGTTTACTTATCGGAATTAAAGTCAGAAGTGAGCATCTCCTGCCAGCAGGACAGAATTTCTAATAAATATGTAAATAATGCCTCTCTCAGCCATGGCTGCAGGCACTGCTCTCACGTGGCCTGCCCGGGCCACACAGTCTGGGGCTCAGGCAGGCTCGGAGAAGATGAGAGATTTTCATCAATCTGTGAATCAGAAAGAAATAAAATTAAATCTAGCCTGAGAGGGCAAAGGAACAAAGGTGAGGTTGTAAGGAAGGTCACCTGTCCTTGTTATTATAGAGATAGGTCATTTTCTCTGGTCTGTGGGTGAAAGTGTCTGAAGGTCAACACAGCCTGTCTCAAGAAAGGGACTTAGAACACTTGGGGGTGGCTAAGGGTGGAGAGAAACAAATGTCACGTCTGCAGGCAGGCCATGGTCACTTCAATAACAGTGGTGGCAACACCACCATCAACCAATCACCAGCTACACCGGCTCATACTCCAGTTCTATGCCAGTAGTAATTAACACTGAGTCTCTACAATGCACATTGAATTAAAAAGTATTTTCAAGACATTTGATACACTTATCCTTCCGGAAAGAAGTAAATAAAATCAGCTTCTGCAGAAGGCAAGGGAATATCCCTGAGTGATGCTTAACAGCACGAGCTCTGGAACCAGAATTCAAAGGATTGAATTTTACTTTGCCACTTACCTGTTCTGTGCCTTTGTTTCTCATGTGTAAAATGGGTATTCACCCATCCAACAAGTATTGATGTGTACTATGTGCCAGGCAAGTTTGAGGGTACAGAGATACAGTAAGGAACAAAACAATGGCTCTGCTGTTGGACGGTCCAGCCTAGTTGACAATAGTGGTACCTACCTCAGTGAGTTGCCATGAGCATTAAATTAATATTTGCGCCTGGTATGTAGTAAGTTCTTAATAAATGTGAACTAAATTTAAACGTGGTATTTAAACTCACGCAGAAAGGCAGACTACAAAGTGGCAGTTTCCTCAGCCCAGGCTCCAATCGCTGAGCCATGTGCATTGACAAGGCTACAGCCAGATCACAGAAAGACCTGTGTTGGAGTTTGGGAATGAGGTCAGCAGGCTCCAAGAGAGAGGTGGTTAGGGTTTCATGTAGCCAACCAAGTCATGGTCTGGGAAGATGTATAATACACAGAGATGTGCCATGGAGAGTCATTGGACTTTCTGATACCCTCTCCTCTGCCTCCTGGGACATTCCTCAAAGGCTTAGGAGTCTAGAACAGCTGCCGCTGGTAGACCTGCGTGACGCAGTTACACCTTACTTACTTTCAGGTCCAAACAGTCCTCCTGAAGGGGATGTGGCCTCAGTTACATGGCGCAGTCAGTTTTGTTTTCTCTCAGTCTATTTCTTCCTGAAATAAAGCTGGGTGGCGGGGGGAGGAACATCTTCCTCTCTAGCACTCTGGATCTCTTGCCAGCTTAATGGGTTTTGCAAAATGAGTTCCCGGCAAGGAAATCCAGGGGCTGAGTGGAGCAGTGTATCTGAGCTTCGTCAGAGAGGCACTCCTGGGTGAGTCTCTCCCTCCATGATAGAGGGAAGAATTAATTAGAGCCATAAATTATGGATTACTAATCATTGTGCATTGTAAAGAAAAGATACACAGCTAAGTTTGGGTCTAGGACCACGTGTGTGTGCCCACTGTAGTGCAACCTGTCCCCTCTTTCTTTCTCTTTGGGTGTCTGACCTGAGTGCCATCCTAGAGGCATTCATCGTTGGCTTATCCACTAGAAAACCAAGAGTGCATTAGCTTTAGAAGCCTCGAGGAGTAAATACTGTTAGGAAGCGCTGGAATCACCAAGCAAATTGGCTGCTACTTTTTGGATCGAGGCCATGGCTAAAGAGAGAAGTGCAATTTTGTTAAGTACTTAAACAGCAACCTCCAAGTGTCATCAAGTCATGGAGACAGATCCCTACCACCCACCCCCCCACCACTACTTACACCCCAAAGTAAAATAATTTGCTTAATATTAGGCAAGAAGAAAAATATTCAAAATGAAATTTCTAATATCATAGAATGTTAAGCAGCTATTAAAATGATATTTACATAGAGTTTTTAATGATATGGAAAGAATCTTATAACCTGAAGCACAAAAATGGAATAGAAAATTACATTAATATACAGAATGATCTTAATAAGGTTTAAAAGCATGGGGGGAAGTGGGGGAGTTTGAATGAAATAAGCCAAAATTTCAGGATGGTAGATCAAAGATAATATTTTCCTGCTCTTTAAAAAATTTATGCATTTTTCCAGTTTTTAAAACATGAGCATGTATTACATTTAAAGGCGATGTGAGGTATGAAAGTTTTAAAAAAATAACTTTAAATCAGCAATAACAATCAAGTTGATCAAAGGCCATTCTCCCACCCCAAATAGTGGCCTTTGGAATTGTTCAGGGCAAAGACCATGAGCAGCTTGGAGGAATACACTCTCCCCTCCATGCATTTCCTTTGTTGCCCCTGCCTTTGGGAGAGTTCTGGCCCTCTGGGGCTCCCTGCCCGAGCTCCTAGCTTAGAACTGGTGATTAGAGAGTGTTTCTGAAAAGATCATCCTGACAGCAATATAAATAGTGTATCAGAGGAATGCCAGAGTCTGGTGATTACAGGCTACCCAGGCAAGAAAAAAATGGTAGTTTGGACAAGTGTGGAGACAATGAAGATGAAAGAGAAGTGGACATATTTGAGAGAAATTTAGGAGCTTAAATTGATAGGTTTTGAAAGGGATGGACAGTGAGTAATTCACCAAAACAAGATGCTTAAGAATATGACCTGGTTATTTATGGGGGGAGGGGATTATAGTAACTATTATTTCAAAATAGATTGTGCTAAACTTAGTGCCTTAAAATAATAAAAACTTGTGATATCAGTTTCTGATCATCAGAAATTCAGAGTACCTGTGTGGTTTTGGCTTAGGGTGCTACAAGCGAGATGATGGTCAGAATTGCATTCATCTGAAGGTTCGACCAGGGCTGGGGAATCTTCCAAACTTTCTCACGTGGCTCTTGGCTGGTCTTCACTTCCTTACCATATGGACTTCTCCAGGAGGAGCATTGCAGTTGGCTTCCCAAGCATGAGTGATTCAAGAAAGAGAGAAGAAGCAGGAAGTTGAAGTGCTTTTTATGACCTACTCTCTGAAGTACCACACTGTCATTTCTGTTTCTATTCTATTCATGATGAGTCACTAAGTCCAACCCACACTCGGGACCCCACATCTGAAGGGTGAGCCAGATAAATTGTGGACAAATTTTAAGCCACCATGAGAAGTGGGTGGCTTATTTTTTTTTTACATACTAAGTTTGAGGGGCCATTAAAAAGTCAAATCTCAAGTATAGGTCAATTTGAGCTCAAATAAGAAACTAAAAATGAAAATATAAAATTGTGAGTCTCCTAGATTTATACCTTTGTGTACAAATGAGATTGCTTAAGAAATGACTGTCAACTGAGATAAGAAAAAACAATAAAAGAATAAGGATTCTAACCTTGGGATATCCATTTAATATCTGGATAAAGGAAAATGCATTGGAAAGGAGACAGAGAGAAAAGACCAGCTGGGAGAAGGAAAACCAGGAATGTTGTATCCTGAAAGCCAAGTAAATGGGACTTTGAAAGAGCAAGCGCTGAGTACCAACTAATTTGGTGGTTATGTGACTGGAGGCCAAACTGCAATAGGTTCAATGTATAAAGGGAGACACTGGTTACATATTTTTTAACTTTTTTATTTGAATTAAATTTAGACTTATGTAAAAATGCAGCCAGCCCCCTTACACCACTCACCTAGCTTCCCCTAATGTTAACTATTGTACTTTTATAACTGAAGTATAATGATCAAGTTCATAAAGTTAACCCTGGCACAATACTATTAACTAAACTACATACCTTATGCAAATTTTACCTGTTGGTATTACCAAAAATACCTCCAAAAGGATGTTGTGTTCTCCTCAAGGTCTACAGGCTGTGTCACACTGGTCATGCTAACTTTGGTCACTTGGTTAATGTGGTGCCTACTAGATTTGTCCTTTTAAAAGTTACTTTTTTATACTTTAACAAACATCTTTAGGAAATACTTGAGACTATGAAAATATCGTGCTTCTCAAACATTATCCCACTGTTTTTAGCATCCATCAAAGGATCTTGCTTGTAACAATTATTACTTTGGTGTTGCATTATGGTTCTTTTCTGTTTTCCTATTTCCTTCTACATTTATTCATTGTATTTTTTCACTTGTTGATTTATTTATTCAAATAACTGTATTAATATGTCTCATGGATATTTATTTTATTATATTGGTAAAACCCCAATACTGTCATTATTTGTTTTTAATGCTCAAATATTTCCAACTTTAGTAACTAAGAGATATTTCTAGTTGTTCCCTCTGTCCTTTTAAAATGTCCCGATGCTTTTTTGAGTATCTCCTCATTTTGTGGTACCACAAGATGCTCCAAGTTCATCTTGCTTTTCTGTTTTGTTTTGTTTTTCCTGTTCCAGACCCCCAATATCAACTATTTCTCAGAGAATGATGTTTAGAAACCAACATCTGCACATTAAGTGCATTCATTGGGATTGGAGTGTCATTGCTTGTAGACCTTCTCAGGGAACAGATGGAGGAAATGTATGAATGTATATTGATCCACATATACACATCTATATTTCCCAATCTGCATATATATACACACACAGGTATATGTGTGTATTTGTGTGCATGTGTGTATGTGAATTGACATATATATTTATTTATATATGTTCATATATGTGTATATATACATGTGTATTATGTGTATACACACACAACCCATGAGTTTATTCTGATCATTCTGATTCTGATTTATCTCCAAGAATTTATTTCTTTATTTCTAACTTATTTTTCCAATGGCAAGAAGGATGGCTTTCATTTATACAATATTTACTTATTAATTGATTCTGCTATACACATAAGGTTGTTTTAGGATTGTCAATGCATACCCCATGATAAACAAACTAACTGAGAAAAAGTCACCATTTGCACATAGTTCTTTTTCCCTGCAGTCTTATAGTATTCAAGCCAAAGTTACTTCTTTTTTCTCTACCCTCTCTACTGTGTTTATGACATTCATTTGCTATAGAGTTAAAATTATTTGTTACTTTTTGTATTTCTTTTTATGTCCCTCATCCCCATCCTGAATGGCTTGTTTATTTTGGTGGAGTTTGAAAAGTGTGTGAAACATTACTATGATTTTAAGAGCCAGAAGTTATACTCAGAGAAACAACTTCCTCCCTCACTCTTATTACCCCATTTCCGTTTGCTTCTCCTTTCCCCTCTTTTCACCTCTTTCTCATTCCCCTCTCCTCCATAGGTAACCACCAATTTCTTTGATTTGTTATTTATCTCTCTTTTATTTCTTTGTACAAGTGAGTAGATACATGCACACTTTCTTATATCCTCGTCTTTGGTACAGGAAGGTAGCAAACTACAGATACTCTTGCACTTCAATCTTCACTTATCTCTTCTTCACCTTTCCATATCTCTTCCAAATCTTTCCATATCTCTTCATAGAGATCTTCTTCACCTTTTTGCAGTACAATTTATATAATCACTTTCCTATGGATGGCCACTGGGTCATTTTCAGTATTTTATAAATGCAAACCATGTTACAATGACAACCTTGTGTGTATGCATTTTCCAATTATTGCAGGTAAAGTCATAGCTGTGAGGTAGTGGGCCAAAAGACAAGTGCGTACATAGTTTTGTTTGATACACTCATGTGCAGAATAACAATGTTGTCAACACCAGACTGCATACTGGAAAGGGCTTAGCAGAAGCTTTTGCAGATCTCAGTTAGCCCCTTAAAAAGCTTGAGAACATGGACCCCAACACCTAAAGGTTTTCATTAATAGGAATCTCATGGTGCATTATCTGCTTACAACAAACCTATGATAAAAAAAAGAAACCATCATAGACATAGTTCTGAAAAGAATGACACCTCCTCGAGCAGAGCCTCAGGCAGGTCCTTCAGGTGGTATTCTAGAAGAACATATTGCTATCACAGAAGATGACAGCTCCATGCCTGTTACTGCCTCTGAAGACCTTCCAGTGGAACAAGATATACACACAGGTGCAAGACAGTGGTATGGATACTCCTGACCTTGGATAAGCCTAGACTAATGTGTGTGTTTGGCCTTTCTTTTGAACAAAAAATTTAAAAAGTAAAAATAAAAATAAAGAAAAATATCTTTGTACATCTGTACAATGTATTTGTGTTTTAAGTTACATGTTATTACAACATCCTGGGCCTTTCACATTCACTCACCACTCACTCACTGACTCGCCCCGAGCAACTTCCAGTCCTGCAAGCGGCATTCATGGTAAGTGTCCTGTATAGGTATACTATCTTTATCTTTTATATCATATTTTTACTGTACCTTTTCTATGCTTAGATAATTTTAGACACACAAATACCTACCATTGGGTTAAATTTGCCTAGAGTATTCAGTACAGTAATGTGCTGTACAGGTTTGTAGCCTATACCATATGTAACCTAGGTATGCAGTAGGCTATACCATCTAGGTTTGTGTAAGTACATCCCTTGATGTTTGCACAATGACAAAATCACCCAACACAGCATTTCTCAGAATGCATCTCGGCTGTAAAGTAGCACATGACTATATTGACAAATTTTCCTCAGGAAGAAATGAGAGTGCCTATTTTCCTACAGATGTAACAGCAGAATGGGCTGTCATATTTTTTTTTTAAATTCTTGCCAGTCTGACAGGTGAGAAAGAGCGTCTCAGAGTTGCTTTAATGTGTATATCACTTATAATGAGTAAGCTTGAACATTTTTTGTTATCTAAGGACTCTTTTTGTGAATTGCCTTTTCCTGTCTTTTTTATACTTCTGTATCAAGATTTTGGTCCTTTTCTTTTCCACTTTAAAAGTTCTTTATTTATTGGACATATTAGCTCTTTGAGGATGTTACATGCTGTGAATTTTTGTCCAAGCTATAAATTTGTTTATGGTATTATTTGTGATGCAAACATTTTTTTAAATTTAATTACAAAATTTACCAATTTTTACCTTTGTTACCTCTGGAATTTTAGTCACTTGAACATAGTTATTGGCCTAATCCTGCCTCTACCTCCCAACCCAAGTTTATTTTTCCCACTAAAAACTCTTAACCATCCAAGGAATAAACAGTCTATATTTAATTCTTGAAATCCTTTTCCCACCTTCTGTAAAAATAAACTAGAATTACCCTTGTCTCTAAGCAGAAGATTTATCAGTTTGCTAACTTCTATCCAACCATTTCTCACTTGCTAACTAAGCTTAGATTTCTGCTCAGATAAATTTTCTGGCTCTGTTTAATATGTGATTTCACCTGTGTTCAGAGACCTTTTATCTCCTGGAAGAACAGAAATATTCTAGCAGTTAACTGCCACCCATCTATCTAAGAGTTGGCAAAACAAATGTCCAACACAGATTATAGCCAGTAGATTCTATGATGTACATGTGCATGTGTTTTACAGAAGGCAATAGTGTAAGCAGCAATCATTGAATTCCAGCATGACTGATTTTTCTGCTTAATAATAAGCTCTATGCAGGTGCTATAGACCCTATAAGAGATTGGAACACAGAGCCCCGACCCTTATGGAACTCGGTCTCATCAAAAAGCAAAGTGAGCCCACATGAAAGCAGTAGATCCAACAGAACATTGTCTATAAAGAAGAGCCTGCCTCTAGATTGAAGAGGTTGGACACTAGGCACAGTAGACATTAACTCAAAGAAGTGAGAACTCACTGAGGGCTGAAGTTATGCAGTGAATCTTAAGCTGAAGGAATGGGTAGGATTTGGATAGGTAATGAAAAGAGGGAGCAGGTCTGAAGAGCATTATTTACTCATTGCATTAAATTGTGTTGAGCTGAGTACCTACTATGCACAAAAGGTAAAAAAATGCAAAAATGTTACAACTTGACTTCTTTCTTAGAAAGTACACATACTACAATATTTCTTCATTATTTGAATATTTTCAAAGTACTTTTTCATAAAAATTTTAAGATGAAATTTATCCAAGCATATTCTATAAAATATTAGAGGTGGTCTGATTTGCTATATTTGCAAAACCTATGAAAAATAATTCCTTTTATTTTTTTTTACTCTTCAAAATACTCTTTTGCATTTGTCCCTTCCTCTTTCCTTTTTCCTTCTTAATAACATCATAAGATAGTGTTATAATCCTCATTTCCCTAGTGAAGGAACTGAGATCTATGAAGCCTAAAAATTTTTTAACCAGGGAGATAAGAGAAGTGTCCAGGGCCAGACTCATAAACTCCGAGCTCATGTTAGTTCACCTTTTCTCTACCTAAGGAGTTGATTGTGGAACTGCAATGAGTTTAGACAACAGTCTCCACACACTAGCTACGGCATCTATAGACTCAGCCTAGCGCAATCTTGGCTTGGTCCTTAACTGCTTCTGTGATATGAACACGTCCTTTCCTTTCCTCTCTAGGTCTCAGCTTCTCCATCTGAAAAAGGGTTTGGACTGGACATGCTCTTAATGCCCCTTAAGTGTTAACAGTCTCTGCTTGTAAGCGCCCAGCCAGATCATGATGCCTTCTGCTCTGCTTGACCATCAGAATGTTCAGTGGGTCCCAATGATGGGAAAGCACCAGGGCTAGTTGACCTGTAGAACGTCCCTCCACCCCCACATCTGTGACAGGGAGTCCCCACAAGAATGCTACATTCACATCACTCCCCAAGCCTTTGACATAGAAACTGGAGGGCTGGGAGCAGTGGTAGGAGGGGTGGGAGCACGGTGAAGGAAAGCATTTCAGGAAAGAACTTGCCTCTGTTGTAGGTATCTTAGGTTAGAGATTTTTGTACTCAGGTAGCAAGAAATGTTATAAAAGAATCACTGGGGATAGTGAGGTCTCCTAGCCCCTGCTCTGAGCAGCACTATGAAAAATGAAGTGGAAAGAGCCACATTTACAGATCATCTAGGGAAGCCAAGATCCAGCAGTAGGATATTAAATACAAAAGAGCTGAAGTTAACATGAAGCGTTATTGGTTTGGGGAGATGGACCATTTCCCTAAGGTCCGTAATTAGAACTGGGAACCTTTTGCATGTAATTAAGAGTAAGAGATTGGTTTAACAACCACAGCTGAGCAAGTCGGAAACATTTTTTTTCCAACTAGCATTTGGGATTAGGATTTTATTTTCTCTCACTTGTAAAATGTAAGCATTTCCTGAGTATCTAAGAAATTGAGGCTAATTCTACTTCCAGAAGCATTTTTGTTGCTAATAATAATATGTTTTGCATGTGTGATGGGAATCAACGAGGTGCCCTACGGAAACAAGATGGCCTTTAAGGCACTTCCCCCCCTCGAGGAAGTTGTCACTGGGCCTCTGATTAATTACTGTAATAATCATAATTTTTAAAAATTAAAAAATTATTAAGTACACTGTAGAAAGATGCCAGAGGTAATTATTGTCTAGAAGTACTTCCTTATTATCTTTTCTAATCCGGCCATGCTGACATTTTTGAGAGAAAAAAAAGTGTTTTGTCTTTCCTCTTATGAACAGGGTGACATTTGAATATGCAAACAGTGTCAAGTCTGCCCTGTGGATGTTTTCTGGAGGTATGATTTATGAGGCCGGCCTATTGTATTTCCATCGCACTAAGAAAAAGGTCATTAGACAAGGAGCTCTTCCTACTGGGGCCTACTGGCTCATCTCGTGATATTTTAATTGTTGCTCCTGTGCTGACTCCCAGGCATGCCTCCTGGGGGGGACTACGTGGACTCTAGTTTGCCTGGGCTTTTCGTATATCCTCTAATGTTTGTGGTGTGCTTTGTGCCAACTTTCAGCCACTCCTGGGATAGATGAGGGAGGCTGAGCATAAGGGAAGACCAAGAAAATCTAAAAATCTCATTTTATTCAGTGACTTCAACTTTCTCCCCAAGATAAATCATTGTTTCTGGAGTATACAATATAGTCTAAACTTCAGATAATAAAGAAATGAGCTGTTTGTTGGAAATTCATCTTTAGGTAGCCTGACTAGGTGTAGCTTCTTTGTAAGGGCTCTGTGGTAAATAGAGCTGAAGTTAAATCATTCAGTCTTAGAGTTGTAAAGATCTCAGCTGTCATCTTTTTAACCCATCTTATAACATGAGTCTCCTTTCTTACAACATTGCAAGAGTGGTCATTCAATCTGTGCTTAAATATCTCCAATGATGCTGTATTTACTTCCTAGCTGACCAGAAGATCCATCCATTTTGGACAGCTCTGAAAGCATAATTTTCTAATGCACTAAAACTTGACTCAGTGTCAGTTTTGCCCTAGCTCCAACATTTAGAATTATCTGGAGGAGTCCTTCTTCCATATTTCAAAGAAGCTCAAGGAAAGCTATCCCTCAATCTGTCCATCTCATGGTTTAACGTGCTCTGCTGAGAATGGTTTTGCACCCCTTCTTAATGTCATAATAAGTATAATAATGCCTGTTTTAATTGCTACAGTGAACATAATAAATTATAGTCATATTAATGTGCCTGGTGTTACATACCCTTCCTAATACCCTAGATACAAGTCTACCTCTTTATCCCCCAATAGGAAGGTATACTGAAAAGGATGGGGGAGGGAGAGTGACATTATTATAAAGATAGTTTTTAATACATTTGTGTCTATTACAATGATTTTAACTGCAAGTAACCAAAAATTCAGTAACTCAAACCAGTTTGAACAATAAAAATAAGTATTAACTCACATAATAAGTAGTTTAGGGATAGGGTAGGACCTAGGGATTGGTTGATTTGGTGACCAAATGATTTCTTAAAGGACCCTGGTGTTTCCAGAACTGTATTTGTCCATCTACACTGTCAACTTTAATTGTAATTCCTCTCACACTTGCAGAGTAGCTGCACTTGCTCTAGTTTTCTCCTACTGACTTGCTCATTTTTTAATGCAAATCTTTGTAATGTTTCTTGCTTCTCTGTATTTATTGTTTCTGTTTTCTCATAGTTTAGGTTTCACTTGATCCCTATAACCCCAACTCTGTTGGATTTTACAGTATTTCTCAATGTGAATTCTGGAGAATGTGAATCTGATTGGCCCAGTAACTGTCTCTTTGTTAAGAAATACTAGAGGCCTTTGACTAACCTGGACATGAGCTGTCCTTAGGTCAGAGTCTACATGTGGTCCAACCAGCTATGTCCCGGGATAGGAAGAAGGTACTTGACCTAAATAAAGCCCAATAGCTTCTTTTACACCAAGGAGGCAGAAACAACGTTGACAGGTTCAATATAAGCCTCAAAGTAGATGGACCATTATTTTTCCTGCTGCACACTAACAACCACGCAGAACACAAGCTGAATGATATGATTTGTGATTTTTCTTTAAGACTGGTGTATTAATGTATATAGAATCTTTATAAAATAAAGGCACATAGGGATTACCATCTCTGAACCATTAAACATTTTAGGACATGTTCTGGACCTCATATCTCAACAAATATGACCCTGTCTGCAGATATTAGATATTTATTTGACACTGTGAAATAGAAAAATAATCCAGAATCAGGAAGATCAGGGTTAAAAATAATAAAATCTTATTTTTAAAATAATGCTTTATATGTTAAACCACTGAAATATACAGTAGTTACCCTCATTGATGCTTATATCTTAGTTTAAATGGACAGACATATAAAGGTCTGTCTGGAGAAAGTCCTACCATTGTTAATATAATGAGAATGGTTTGTGCAATATCAGTGTAACCTGGCAGCCAAGGAGAGTGAACTGGAATGTACATGCATGAACAATGATGGCTGTACTAGTCAGTGGGGACAGTAATACCACTGAGTGAGAATGTGTAATGTGTGGCTGTCAGTGAGATTCAGGAAAATACAATGGGACAGCTGATGGCAATTGGGAAAAGTGAGTGAGGTCCCAAAGTACCTACTTTGAAGGGGACTGAGGCATCATTGTCCTATGTATAATGTTTCTTGTATCTTGTATCTTCTTCAATAGATGTCTCTATTTTTCATATAATATTGTTGGATACCTTCTGGACAGACCTTGTATATAACATAAATGATATATTTCTATGTTGAGATAAGAATCCCATGTTGGATCAGCTTTTAAAAACTAATTACATCATGAATAGAAGACATGCATGATACATTTAAAATTTCTTAAAAGAAACTCTATTAAAAACTGATTAAATTTATTCCACTGTTTATTTTTAACATATTTTTAATTGATTATGCTATTACAATTGTCCCATTTTTTACTCCCCTTTAACCTCCTCCACCCTTCAACCTCCCTCCCTCCAGCATGCTCCCCCCCCCCTTAGTTCATGTCCATGGGTCATGCATATAAGTTCTTCGGTTTCTCCATTTCCTATACTATTCTTAACCTGCCCCTGTCTACTTTGTACCTACCAATTATGCTTCTTTTTCCTCCATTCCCCCCCCGCCACTGACAACCCTCCATGTGATCTCCTTTTCTGCAATTCCATTCCTGTTCTAGTGTTTTGATTAGTTGTTTTTCCTTTTGTTTTTGTTTTTTAGGTTCCATTGTTGATAGTTGTGAGTTTGCTATCATTTTACGGTTCTAGTTTTGATCTTTTTCTTACACAAGTCCCTTTAACATTTCATATAAAAAGGGCTTGGCGATGATGAACTCCTTTAACTTTACTTTATCTGGAAATCTCTTTATCTGGGAATACCTTTATCTGGGATTCTCTCTTTATCTTTAATCTTGGATAATGTGATTATGATGTGCCTTGGTGTGTTCCCCCTTAGATCCAGTTTCTTTGGGACTATCTGAGCTTCCTAGACTTGCATATCTATTTCCTTCACCAGATTGGGAAGTTTTTCTTCATTGTTTTTCAAATAAGTTTTCAATTTCTTGCTCTCCCTTTGTCCTTCTAGCATCCCTATAATTCGGATGTTGGAATGTTTAAAGTTGTCCTGGAGGTTCCTAAGCCTCTCCTTATTTTTCTGAATTCTTGTTTCTTCATTCTGTTCCAGCTGAATGTTTATTTATTCCTTCTGTTCCAAATCAATCATTTGAGCCCCAGTTTCCTTCCCTTCACTGTTGGCTCCTCGTATATTTTTCTTCATTTCACTTTGTATAGCCTTCACTTCTTCCTTTATTTTGTACCCTTACTCAGTCATTTCTGTGAGCACACTGATTACCAGTGATTTGAACTCTGCATCTAATAGGTTGGCTATCTACTCATCTCTCAGTTCTTTTTCTGGAGTTTTTATCTATCCTTTCATTTGGTCCATATTTCTCTGTCTTGGCACACCTGTTACATTGTAAGGGACAGAGCCTTAGATATTCAGTAGGGCAGGGCAACCCACTTTGGTGCATCTTGGTGCTGTATGTGGTGGAGAGGTCTGGGAGGGAACAATTCCACTTGCTCAGCTTTCCCTTCATTTTCAGTCAGTTCCCCTGCTACCCAAAAGTGGATTGGGCCCTTCTTGTGCTGATTCCTGAGTAGGTGGGTTTGTGTATGTTGCAGGACCCTGTGGGCCACTCGAATGGACTCTCCTGTGACACTGGGAGTTTCTCCCAACACTGCAACTCCCACAGGTTTTTATAGCCAGAAATTTTGAGGCTTTATTTCCCCAAACTGGAATACTGGTTTGCGTGGTCTCTGTCACTCCCCAGTTGTTCCTCCTGGTTTATACAGAAGCAAGTGTGGGACCACCCAGTCTGCCAGCCACCACTGTGCCACACGTCCTCTCGGCCCTGACTACCTATCTCTGCCCCTCTTACCAGTCAGGATAATCGTTTCTTCTTTAACTCCTTGGTTATCAGACTTCCCCTCAGTTTGATTTTCCTGACAGTTCTAGTTGTCTTTTGTTTTTAAATTAGTTGTTGTCCTTCTTTTGGTTGTGCGAGGAAGCAAAGTGTACCTACACCTTTACCTACACCTCCATCTTAGCCAGAAGTCCTCCCCACTGTTTCTTTTTTAAACTTACAAAATATCTAAAGAAATCTTGACCTTCAGGGTTGTACCTAGTCAATTCAGGTGGAACTCTGATACCTATCCTTCTCAAATCGGTTTTCTGCCACCTTCTTACTTGAAGGTTCCTTCCCTTGCTTTTCATCCATGTCTCTAAGTCCCTCCTTTCCTAATACCTATTAGCAAACTCTGGTGCCACTCCCTGCCTCCTGGGTTGCCTTAGACTTTTCCTTGTTTCCTTTGATTTCAGTTTTTCTGTACTTTGCCCCACCCAGTGGCTGGTTTGGAATACAAAAATATCACTGAATACATCAGACCCTGGAAGTTGTGCCAGTAGATGTGGAGACAATCAAACTGACACCAATTCACATTTAAAGTACAACTTCTGGGCCAGGTCAGAGGGGACCTCTTTAAAGATGCTGATGGAAACTAAAAGCCAAAATTTTATTCAGAGCCTGGGCTTCATTTCTTGTGTTGATTTTAGGGGAAATTTGTTATGTTCCTCTTCTCCATTCTCTCCTTTAGGATTTTACTTGCACAAATAAACATTTCAAAAATTCAAGGTACAGCTAGCTCTCTAAGCTAGGTTCCAATTCCACCATGTCCCTTTCCTTCCAACTCAAGGCTACCACCCATTTTTAAAAAGAATTCTGATACCTTACCATGCTCAGAAGAATAAACAATCTTTTTCTGTTTTCACTGATTTTAATCAGTATTTGATTTTTTCTTCTCACTTGCTTTTATTCCTCTCTCTGAACATTGGCATATCCAGCTCATTATCTCCTTTTTAAAAAAAACTGAAGAGAAAAGGTGGGTGTTTTCTAAAGCAATGTAAATCCAACTTCCCAGTCATTCAGTTGAGATCAATTTCTACCTAGGAGACTGAACATGCTATGTCTATGGGGCATGCAACATCTGTCAATAAAAATGAGGTCAGCAATCTGTAAAGCAGCAGACAGCATGGACTGATGCCACAGACCCCAGGGCCCTTGGGAAACCAGCCCTCACATGCTGTCTCCCCAGCCTTCCTTCCAGAGCTGCAATCTATTTACATGTTCGGCAGACCACAGAAATTATTACTGTAATCCAAACATAAAGTTATTCTTATAATCCATTAAGTAACTAAAACGCAATGGCGCCACTCAAAAGAGAACCTCCACAGGAATGACCTTGGGTTTTGTCAATACACACTAAACTGTGTCATTCCCAGGGTGGCAGGTTGGAGCTTAAGGGAAGAGGAGAAGGAGACTGACTAGTGTGTGGACAAGATTTGGGTGAAGACCTTCTTCACGGAGAACAGAAATCCAGAGCAGTGCCATTGGAGGTGTAAAGCTGGAGGTCAGGCACACTTCCTTTTCGGTATAGGCCCCTCAGCAAGCTCTTACTTTGTGCTCTTGCAGAAGTCACTGAAATAGGAAGCAAAGATCAAGCACTTGGAAACAGGTTTATGTACAGAGACCTTACATTCATTTATCTCTTCATTTAGTCAAATATAATTTACTGAACACCTACCATGTGGCATACACTGTTCTAGACACTAGAGATAAAACAATGAGTGAAATAGAAGTAACCCCTAGTCAAGAGGACAGACAATAGATAAATAAATAGAAAAAATAAAAAGGTGGGAGTGGCCACTTGAGACAGGAGTGCAGGAAACCCTCCCTGGGTAGTGGCACTTGAGTAACGAATAAAAGATGAAGGGAACAATGCACCTATTTAACAAAAAGCATGCCATAAGTAGGATTAGAGAGGGCATAAAGCAGAAGTGTGCTTGTTGTGTAGGATCTGCAAGAAATAAGTGTGGTTGTGCATGGAGAAGTCTGAGTAAAATAATAGCAAAAAATCTAGGGGACAGATGAGGCAGGGCCTTATGCGGTTTGACAAAAAGTTTGGATTTTATTCTTATTGTGTTGGGAAACTGTAAGGTGTCAGCATGGAGGTGTTAAGATGATGATGACGGGGGTATCATAGTGATGTATGTATGTAATATTTAATATGTACCAGACCTGACTCCATTTTCACAAAAATGGGGCCATACAACATCCTTACCCTCTGTGCTTTTATGATGATTAAATGATATTGCATGCAAAGCACCTGACATAGGGCTCAATAAGAGTTATTACAGTTATTATTATGATCATCAGGGACTGGGCTATTTGGCCTCATCATTTCAGCCTCATTTTGGCCCCTGACTACATTTAAAATACAAATATGTTAATCAGAATTATGCTAACATCAATAAATTTTTGTGGAGAAAGTATTTTTCCAGTGAAGTCCATTAAGCCAATTTAATTCCTTGATCAATGTTGCATATTGCACAATTTAATTATTCGTATTTTCCCATTTTCATTAGCATTATTTCTTTTCCATTTTAAATTTATAGTAAGATGAAATATCTCTAAAGTTTAAATGATGGAGTCAAATGGAAGTTCCAGTTTAATGTGGTCACAATATCCTGCTAGTTAAGAATCCTGAGAATTCTGGCCAAGATGGAGGCATAGGTGGACACACTGTGCCTCCTCTCACAACCAAAATTAAGGACAACAAAGATTTAGAAACAAGAAAACAACAGAACTGATAGAAAATTGAACTGTGCAGAAGTCCAACAACCATTAATCCTGATCGGTAAGAGGGGCAGAGTCACGGCAGGAAAAAGTGGGGGTGCAGACCTGGGCATGCAGGCAGCAGCAGCTAGCAGACCCCAGATGCACAGGCAGCGACTAGTGGACCCTGGGCATGGGGTGGCAACTGTGCAGACCCAGTGAGGCCACGCAAGGTGGCCGGCTGACCAGGTGGTCCCACATTCATGCGCAGATAATCCAGGCAAAGGAGAAATAGAGTAAGGGACTGGAATCTGAGAGAGAACGGAGCAACTGCCATTGTTCCCTCTTGGACCCCGCCCCCACATACAGTGTCACTATCCAGTGACTGGACTGCCCTGCCCTAGGGAACACCTAAGGCTCCACCCCTCACTACGTAACAGCCACAACCAGACCCCCCCCCAAAAAAAATGGCTCAAACAGGAGAACAAATCAAGCCCCAGAGCCCATTCATCTAAGCAACCAAGAGATAGCCAACCTATCAGATGCACAGTTCAAAGCCCTGGTGATCAGGATGCTCACAGAATTGCTTGATTTTGCTCACAAATTAGATGAACAAATGAAGGCTACAATAAGTGAAATGAAGGAAAATGCACAGGAAATCAATAGAGATGGGAGGAAAACTGGGACTCAAATCAATAGAGTGGACCAAAAGGAAGAAACAAACAATCAAACAGAAAACAAGGAAGAAACAAGAATTCAAAAAAATGAGGAGAGGCTTAGGAACCTCCAGGACATCTTTAAACGTCCCAACATCTGAATTATAGGGGTACCACAAGGGGAAGAAGAAGAGCAACAAGTGGAAAACTTATTGGAACAAATAATAAAGGAGAACTTCCCCAATCTGGCAAAGGAAATAGACTACCAGGAAGTCCAGGCAGCTCAGAGAGTCCCAAAGAAGTTGGACCCAAGGAGGAACACACCAAGGCACATCGTAATTACATTAGCCAAGATTCAAATGAAGGAGAGAATTCTAGAAGCAGCAAGGGATAAGGGGACAGTCACTTACAAAGGAGTTCCCATCAGACTGTCAGCTGATTTCTCAAAAGAGACCTTCCAGGCAAGAAGGGGCTGGAAAGAAGTATTTCAAGTCGTGAAAGGCAAAGACCTACATCCAAGATTGCTCTATCCAGCAAAGCTTTCATTTAGAATGGAAGGGAAGATAAAGTGCTCCTCAGATAAGATCAAGTTAAAGGAGTTCATCATCACCAAGCCCTTATTATATGAAATGTTAAAGGGACTTACCTAAGAAAAAGAAGATAAAAAATATGATGGTAAAAAGACAGCAAACTCACAGCTATTAAGAACCACACCTAAAACAAAAGCAAATACGCAAACAGTTAGAACAGGAGCAGAACCACAGAATTGGAGATCATATGGAGGGTTAGCAACAGGCAAATGGGAGGAGGAGAGAGGGGGAAAAGGTACAGAGAATAAGTAGCATAGACGGTAAGCAGAAAATAGACAGGGGGAGGGCAAGAATAGTGTGGGAAATGTAGAAGCTAAAGAACTTATGACACATGGACATGAACTAAAGAGGGGAAATGTGGGTGAGGGGTGTGCAAGGTGGAGGGGAATGATGGGGGACAACTTTAATGGGACAACTTTAATAGCATAATCAATAAAATGTATTTTAACAAAAAAGGAATCCTGAGATCTTGAGGCTCAAAAAGGTTAACTGATTTTCCCAGAGATACAGCTAGTAATTGGCAGAGGTGAGATTGGAGCCTAAGTGCATTTCATTCTGATACCAGGGTCTTTCACTATGGCACTTTCTAGGAGGGGAGTGGGAGAGAAGGAGAGAAGAAGGAAAAGAAAGTAATACTACAATACCTACTTACCACGGTAAATGTAAGGCTAAACTGACATACTATGTAAGAAAGCACTTTTTAAAACTGTGAAGTACTGTGTTATTAGTAATAGCAATAAAAGGAAGATCCATTTCTAGGTCTAGAAGAGCACAGTGAAGACACTCATTGCTAGCCAAGTGGGGATAGGTGAGTTTCATTTCCTAAAGGTCTTGATTTGTCAAATGAATCACAGACTCACTCCGGCACATCCTGAGAGCATCCACCAAGGAGGATACACTTAGAAGCCTGTTTGGATTGGTCTGGGATGGGTCTAAGGACAATTGACTGCAATGGCAGAGGTGGTCTTTAAGAGGAGCCCAGAGATCTCAACTTCAAGTAGTGCCCTGAAATCCATTTGGGGTCCATTGTCTCTTAGAGGGTCTAACTCAATGAATTTGGCAACAAGACTTCAGGGACCTGATAGTTCTTGGCTTAAGGGCCACTCAATAGTCCTTCCTGTAGTACTTAATATCCTGGGGCACTATGCTAGAGGCCAGTGGTACAAAAAAAGACAGTGTCTCAGTTTCAAAAAGATCACTATTTCCTAGAGGAGATAGGCTTGCCAGAAAACAAGCATGACACAGTAACAAAGCTATGGTGGAAGCTATGATAGGAGAGGAACATCTACCCAATATGAGAAGCCTTTCTATGGAACATAAACCTTGATGATAATTTTTAAGGACAAATAGTAGTAACCAGATAAATAAGGTATGGAGTGCATTCTAGAGAAATAAGATTGCACATGCAAAGGGATCGTGATGGGGAAAAAACATGCTGCCAAGGGAATATATGCCATGGCTTCGGTGCAAGCGGAATGTGGAGGGTGAAGCAGGGAATGGCTCAGGTGCAGAGAGAGGGAGGTGGGTGGGGCAGAGAAAAACAAGTGCAGAGGGAATGGACAAGTAAGTCAGATGACTTAGATGCAAAGAGAGGCAGATGAGGTGAGGAAAAAGGCTGAGCACAAGTGCTTGCAAAGCAGGTGGGGGCCAGAGAGAAGCAGACACCCATCTCAGGGAAAGAAACTGACAGCAACCAGGACTGGTTAAAATCCACAGCAGATACTAAAAGTAGAGACAGTGATCAAGGCCAAAGCTTATTTAAAGCAAGCAGGTATTGCAATTATTACTAGACTAACCAGGAAATTAAATCCATCCCAGGACACTGGGAAATGAGCCTAGAGGTGCCAGTTGCTTCTGAAGGCTATTATCTTGGGCACAGCCTCTGAATGCGTGGTCCCGCACGGAGTGCGGACTTCTTGAAACATAACTGGCACACATTTCCCTGATGGCTGGGACAGTTCCGATTGACACTGTTTATATCCCAGCAGCGTCTGTGGGCTCTTGGAACTAAGATTATTGCTGATGCATTAAGAGTAACAGTTACCATTTACTAACCCCTTTTGTCAATTCTTACTTTGAGTCTGTGAAATAGTCGTTATTAGTCCTGTTCTGAATAAGGAAAGTGAAGCACTTGCTTGAAGTGAATTGAAAGCTGTGCTCATGTCCTAAACCTCAGGATCTGTGAACAAGAGTGGAAGTTATCATATGTGGTTAAAATGAGATTAAGCTAAGCATCTTAAGAGGAGAAATTTATCCTGGATTACCCCAATAAACCTTCAACGCAATCACATGTAACCTTACAAGATACACGGAGGAGAAGACACAGAGAGAAGAGGCAACGTGATCAGAGCCAGAGCTTGGAATGATGCAGCCACAAGCTAAGAAATGCTAGGCAGCTAGAGCCTCTGTGTGCAGTGAGGCTCTGCCAACAAATCAATTTCAGATTTGGACCCCCAGGACTGTGAGAGAATACATTTCTTTTACTTCAAGCCGCTAAGTTTGTAGTAATTTGTTACAGCGGCCCCAGGAAGCTGATACATTTCTCAAGGTCACAGCGCTAAAGGTGGAGCCAGCATTCGTACCTAATTCTCTCAAATTCCAAAACGTTTGCTGTCTCCCATATCATACCGTCCTACAAGGGCACTAAACTGGTTCAAAGTTTTGACAGAGAAAAATGGAAAATGGGGCATGGAGAAGCAGAATCTCGTGGTGAATGACTGGAAGAGCTGACGCCAGTCACCCTGGACTTGGCCATCAGGCGAAGGGGAGCTGCAACTTGGCAGCAAACTAGAGCGGAGAACTGAAGTTGGAGGCAGGAGGCAGGATCTGGAGGTGCAGGGGCTGGAGGTCAACCCAGACTGTGGGGCCAAGGTGGGAAAGAGGTCAAGGAAGTAGGTCAAGTGAGCCAGAGCTGGGAGACTATGAAACTGCTGGGAGTCCTTCTTTACACATCTTTATCTCTACAGCACAGAATAAACATGCTCAGGACACCAGCAGTGTCAGGAAATAATAAAATAAATTGGAGGTGACAGGAGGATAGAAAAGAATTTGCTATTTGTTGTTTTATTTTATTTCACTTTAAAAAGCATCAAAACAATCACCATGGGAAAAATAAAAACTGTGTTGGATTTTTCTATCGAAGTCTTATTGTATTTATTTTAAAATTATATATAACTGGGGAACAGGCCATAATTCTTTTCAGTGTTAATCCATTCCTGTGTTATTACAACTACAAAAGGAAGAATCAGAAAGTGGTGCCCAACACCCATGTCCTCAAGTCAGGGGAAGCTGGGAGGAAGGAAGAAGGCCCATGTGTTGAGGGTCCTGGGATCAAGCACAGGAAGGGTCTGATGCGGGGAGATGGGGGAGGAATCTCTGGGCACACTTGCATTGCACATCTAAACATAGTCTGAATGAGGCTGAGACTAAGCAAGAGAACGGCTAAAACGGGGTACATGGAGTCACAAGGATGCTACATATAAAGCCAAATATATTCATTTGCTAGGGCTATCATTATAAAACACCACAGACTGGATGACTTCACAGAAACTTACTTTCTCACAGTCCTGGAGGCTGGAAGCTCAAGATCAAGATGCTAGCAGGGAGAGTTTCCTCTGAGATCTCTCTTCTCCGCTGGTAGGCAGCTGCCCTCTCGCTGCTGTGTCCTCACCCGGTCATCTCTCTGGGCGTAAGTTTCCCTAGTGTGTCTCACGCTTCTTATAAGGACATCAGTCGTATTGCTATAGGGGCCCACCACAATGGCCTCATTTTAACTTAATTAAAAGACCTATGTCCAAATACAGTCAAATTTTGAGGAACTAGGGGTTAGAGCTTCAATGTATGAATTTGGGGCAGGGGAGAATTCAGCCCATAGTACCAAGAAATAAAGCTCAATGTGGACTGTCAAACTGGGCAGAAGGAATATGAATGTGTTTACTTAAAGGACACAGGGTGAACCTAAGGCACAGGTATTAGTACCCTCGGCAGAAAAGCTCCCAATTCAAAAATAGATTTGGCGATGATGATAAAAATTACAAGCATGTAATGAGAGGCACTGTGCAAGTTACCTTACGTATATTCACTGTTCAACCCTCTGAGATAGGAAAGACTATTATTCTCACTTTATAGATGACATAACTAAAGCACGGAGAGGGGAGTTAACTCACCCAAAGTCACACAGCTTAAGGAGGTGGAGCTGTCAGCTGAGCTCAGAGAACCCAAATCCAGAGCTCCTACACGTGGGAACTCACAACTATGACAGAAGAAAGCCTGCCAGAGAAGTTTCGGTATCAGCCAGACCTGTGTTCAAATCCTGCCTCTGGCAGTAATTAGCAATTTGATCTTGAAGCAACTGTTTAACTTCCATGAGCCTTGGTTTCTTAACCATGTAATGGGAATAATACCTCCCTTTCAGGGCTATTTTGAGGAATATGCAAAATAATAACAACAAATAAAGTGATGTAGTCATATTACATGCAAGAAATATTCTAAACACTCTACATGTGTTCTTTCAATTAATCTTTACATCAACCTTATATAGTACTGTACTATTACAATCCCCACTTTAAAAATCCACACTTCAAGAGGAAACTGAGGCCCTGGCCAGGAGACCTGATCACTTGGAGTGTCATCCCATACAGTACACCAGGAGGTTGTGGGTTTGATTCCCGATCAGAGCACAGATCTAGGTCACAGGTTCCAACCCACTCCCTCCTCATCAGGGTCCATACAAGAAGCAACTGATCAACATGTTTCTCTCACATCGATGTTTCTCCCTCTCTCTCCCCCTTCCTCTCTCTCTCTTAAATCAATAAACATATCCTTGGGTTAGAATTAAAAATAATAATAATGAAATTAAAAATAAGTAAAGATGAGGAAACTGAGGTACATAGAGGTTAAGTGATTTGACCAAGTTTATATAACCAGTAAAATCAGAGCTTAAGTTTAAACTCATGCATTTTAAAACCAAAATTCTTGATCCAAATTTCCTCATATGAGACCAAAGAGGAGGTCAGTAAATAATAGTTACTATTATTATTATTATTATTATTATTATTATTATTATTAAACCATGATTTGAGGACACTGAAGTACAATCTTGTGCCACATATTCAATTTACGGTCAGGGATAGATTGAATTATCAGACTAATATTTAAAAATACTTGGCAACATTTGCGTAGAAGAGAATCTGAATTCTACCCTGGGGAGTATGGAGAGGTAGTACCAAAGGTAGCATCACTCAACTGTCTTCTGTTGTCCAGGGCAACTCAGCTCTGGTTCCACACTTGTACAAACCAGCAAGTGAAGGAAAAGTGCTGTCATCCAATGAGTCCATTCTTCTTGGAGGTTGTATGTCAGTTGTCTGTAGTGCTTGCCTGTGCTCATCTCAAGTGCCATAGTCATCTTCTCTCCAAGCACATACGATGCTACCTCAGAAAGGTGTTCTGTTAAATACCATTTATCCCTCTAGTCACATTTCCAGGAGGGTTTTAGTGCCCTTTATATAATTGCTGCCTTGGCCACTATCCAGCTGGCCTCACCTTAGTACAACATGAAGTCGCTGAAGCTACTCTGCCCCTCTCTAGGCCTCCAGGTAGAATCAGAATGCATCTAAACGATGGAAGACAGCATCCAATACACACACAACACAACCTTGGGGGGAGTAACTTTCTTAATCGCTAATGAGGTCAGATGATTCATTAGTTTATACAGAAGAACAGAGTCAAATGTTTGGATGGGAGGGAGCTAAATGTAACACTAGAACAATGGGGCTGGAAAGCCCTAAACATTGGCATTTTTTAAACACTAGCTGTGATCATTTTTGGTCTAGGAATTAAAAACCATTATTTCACATTTTATGCACGGCTTTTAAAATTTTCACATCTCTCTATCCCACTTGCCCAAAGAAAGAAATGCTTGAAACAATCAGATGACAGAGATTGTTTCTATCTCTTCAAGGCCTGGAAAGTACCAATGTCAGGTCTGTCAGCAAAATCTACTTGAGTCCAGTTTTCATATCGCAGATTTGTTGGCAAGCCCATCACGGTGGACAACGTGTGTGTGATCAGAGTGACTCTGAAGTCTTGAATCATGTCTCTCTCTGTTCTGGGTCTTACTGACAAAGGGGATTCAATTTAAAACTGGAAAATTTTATTAACTGCACATACCATAAATTAAAGATTTCTTTTACTTCCAGGCATTCAGAAATTAATTCTCATATGCTCAAGTATTTTCATGTTTATGCTACATTATAAAATAAAAGCCTATTTTTACTAACTTAACTCTTTGGCTTATTAGTACCAATTTTCTATTAATGGATACTAAGCTGTGTAATCCTTGTAATCCTTGGGAACAAAGAACGCATTGAGTTTTCTCTATCTTGAGGGACCCATACATAGTAGATGCTGTTAAAAGTCCATTGGATGAGAAGAGGAATGGTTTTGTCTTATGTTTCATGTACTATATTTCAAAGTGGTCAAACTGTAATCCTTTTAAAATATTGTTCTTCAAACTTTTCATGAACTTGTATTTTGCTCTAACCTGCACTTTAACCTTTTAATATTCCCAAACAGGAAACTTTTATAGAATTAATGTGACTGCTTCAAAATTTAGCAATTTACTTTACTTTTGTTTCCATGGCCTCTTCTGCTGTCTAAACAATTTGATAAAACCTTGAGGATGCCCCAAACGATTCCATTGTTAGCATTACTCAGGTGGAATGAGTGTCTTCGGTGTGTTTTTCTCCATGCAATGGCCCCTCCAAGGGCCTGCACACATGGTACCAACCCTCAGTAAAGGGTTAAGGCAACATTTTTTCTCAGAGCATTTGTTTTCCCTAAGACTTCCATTACGGCTATAAATGTTTCAGTGTGGCTTTTATGTAAATGTAGCAAGAAAGGCAAGACAGAAAAATGTATTTGTAAGCTTTAGGGAAAAAATAAGGAATCTGAAATTGTTTATTGAAAATAAATGAATATGGATTATACAGTAGAAGCCAAAGAAAAATGAATATTTTGTGTTAAGTACCACGTAACAAATATCTAGAGTAGCAGAAAGAGATGGAAGGGGACTGTTTCCGGGGCAACCAGGGGAACTCTGTGTCCTCCAGCTCCCAGGTCTCACCCACTCTGAGAAGCCAGGAGTCCCACTGAAAGCCAGGTCCTGGGCTGGTTGTCAGCAGAGCCCGAATTTGAGTCCTTCTTTGCTCTACAGTGCTGTGTGTCCTGAAGCAGATCATTAAAAATGCCTCTGCTATCTTCCCATATCTCCATCTGCCATAGAAAAATTTCCATGACCCACCCCCACTTCTGATTGGTTGCTATTTCCTGTACTCTTAATTAGGTTCCTTGAGCAAAGGAACTAAGTAATATTCATATCTGTGCATCCAGGGACTTCACACATAATAAGCCATTAATACAAAATGTTATATGAAGGAATTTATGTGAGGTGCTTTGTCAAGCACGCTATTTTAAAATATGGGATTCATTATTATTAAGGTATAATGAAGCCAGCAGATCAGAAGTTGAAAAAGAAAGCTTGTTGCCCTTACCAGTGAGGCTACGTTGGTTGAGCATTGCCTCACAAAACGGAAGGTCGCTAGTTCGATTTCCAGTCATGGCACATGCCTAGGTTGCAGGCCGGTCCTGGTTGGGGCACATGTGAGGGGCAATTGATCAATGTTTCTCTCACACATGGAAGTATCTCTCCCTCTCTTTCTCCTTCCCTTCCCTTCTCCCTAAAAATAAATAAATGAAATCTTTTAAAAAATAAAGATAGTTTGTTATGCACAGATCCCAAGGGATTGGGGTAGGAGTATGCCATGCCCTAGAGGCCACAGAAGGAGGAGGAGGAAGGGAGGGAAAATATGGAGAAGTCCTTTACTGTGGTTTCCACAGAAAAGAACAGGACAGGCAGGTTGAGGACCTGACTAGTTTAAATAATTGTGTGAGGTTCTGGGGCCTAGAGGCTGTTCCTTTTGGTCTGGTTCCTGGCCTTGGAGTGATTACGACAGGGGATTAAAAGCCCAGAAACTGTGAGCCCAGTAAAGGAGACAATCAGGTGTGGGCTCTGGATTGGTCGCTTTGCAAAAGAAAGGTGTTAGGAATTGGCTCCCCCTGGGAGGGGCAATCCTTCCAGCATCATGGAGGACAGCCAGGTATCAAAGCATCAGAAAATAAAAGGCACCCTGGTGGCGTAGCTCAGTGGATTGAGCTGCGAACCAAAGTGTCACCGATTCAATTCCCACTCAGGGCATATGCCTGGGTTGCAGACCAGGTCCCCAGTGGAGGCCACGTGAGAGGCAACCACACATTGATATTCTCTCCCTCTCTTTCTCCCTTCCCCTCTCTAAAAATAAGTAAAATCTAAAAGAAAAGAAAAGCCATGGTCAAAATATTAGTTCTGCATATATTCTTTCAAGATAAAGATAAACATATTTCACTATACACTTGTATAATCATTTCAGAATGATTATGAAACTAAGCTATGGTCATGAAGAGAGTGGAAGAATTAGGATTCATAACTAGGTTTGTCTTAATCCAAAGGGAACATTTTTCTAACTCCAACATGCTGTCTTCAATGTTTCCTGTTATCAGCCTGGATTGCTACATCCTCTTCTGGCTATAGGCACATAATTAAAAAACACACATGCACACTCACATACCAGTCCAGAATCCCTAGGTCAGCCAAAATTATAATAAAACAAACTTTAGATTTGAATGGTGGCATGAAGAATTGCAAGGGGATGAGGTCATTTAGGTTTTTATTCTGTCTTTCACCAAAAGTCGTAGGACCTTAAAAAAAATCATTGGATCCAGAGGGGCTAAGCAGCCTTTAAGCGTAGATGGTCAACAAATATTTGCCAAATTTATTTCAGTCTCAGCTTCATTCCCTACAATAGAAAGGAGTTAAAACAGATTAGGTTTCAAGGTAATTTACATTATTAAAACTAATGATCCTCTTTTGTGTTACAATGCTGGAAAAACTTAGTATTTAGATTACCTGAAAGAAGATTGGACCAAAAATTCCATTTTCTCTGCTAAATTATTCCCTCCTGTATGCACACAGATCAGCAAGGTTTGGTCAGCTGGGGATCAGCAGGCCAGAGAGATCACGACTGTGGGCATGTCAGAAAACCTGTTAGAAGTGAGCCGTGAGGGCAGACGGCACCCTGAGGCGCAGTCTCACCCTGTGCCCAACACCCTGCTCCTGTAAGAAATGCCACTGCAGAGGCAATTACAGGAAGTCATTTGGCACTGAGCCGTCCTGTTGAGTCATCACTCTTATTATACAAGACTGGATGTTTTCCTCCCTTTAATTAAAAAAAGAAACACACCGGCATTCCATAAATAACATCATCGATGATGCAAAAGTAGGAAAGGCACAAAGGAAGGAAAAGCTGGAACAACCTAACCCTAGCACAGTTTGTCCTTCTTAAACTGTCTCCCTTGTCCTCTGCTCAGCACCACCCAGGATGGCAGTCTCCCTCTGAACATGCCCTGCCCTCGTGGGGGAGCAGGGGAAGGGAGAAATACATTCTCTACTATAAAGGACAAAAGAGACAGGTTTCGTTCACATCACACGTTAACAGAAATAGCAGACAGACAAGGCCATTGATCATTTGAATTGAAATTTGAACTGTGTCTGCGTTAAGTCCTTAGGACAGCTATGGAGAGGAACAAAGTAAGAGGTTGAGTTTGGACATTTCTATTGCTATTTAGGAGTCAGCATATGACATAATCCAGTCCAATCCATAATTATTCTTGTAACTTTGTCTTCATTTTTACTCTGTGACCTTGGTCCAACCCCTTCACCATTCTGAGCTTTGTTCTTCCTACCCATTACATGGACAGCTAATCCTCCTTGTTCATTCAACAAATACTCTTTTAACATCTACTATGTGCAAGGCACAGGGCTAAATGCTTCCTTTGGGAACTCATGGCCCAGAAGAGATAGGGTCTATTCAATGAGATGTGTGTTTTCAAATCATGAGCCATAGACCAAAGCTGCTTTCTCCAGAGAAGCAGGCTGATTCTGGTTGCTTGCAGATTTCATGGTCTGTCATTTGTTTGGGAGGTGAGTAACTCTTGGGCTTCTGCAACGTGTTCAAGTAGCAACTCATTTGTTCATTGAATCTTTTTGAAGGAAATTAAACTTTTCTAATAATAGAGTCATAGATAGAATTCCAATACAACAAGCAGTCAACAGTGAAGCTGCTCTGGTTGAGACAGAAGGCCTGCCCGACGCCTCCATTCCCTGGAGCACCTTTCTCTTAGTCGTTGGGAATTGGAGAACACAATTTGAAAACCACTACTCTATTACCTTTCCAAGAGACTTGTAGGTTGGACAAAGGCTCCAAAAATAAATAGAGCCTGGACACCTGATGAGGAATGAGTTAGAGCAGAGTACATTGTTTTCAGTCCATGTTTCTGCCTTTAGTTTCTTTGGTATATTGGTGGCAGGTCAGTAATGTGTAGACTGCGGTTCATAGGACCTCCAAATGAGCCATGGACTCAAAAAACAAATGATAGAGGATCACCAGGGAATCTGTCCCTGAATCTTGGTCAGTGTAGTACCCTTTCTTCCAACTTAACACTGGACTCCCACATGATGTAGGCAAAGCACCAAAATGAAATTGCTGCCTTAGTTTTATTGAGAAAATGACCAGGGAGATATTTACTGAAAATAGCATGGAGGTATGAGACCAAACCATTTCCTACATTCTGAGTTCTCTGTGGGCAGGATTGGGGTCAATTCCATTGTTGTAGTCCCCATAGCTCCCAGGACAGGTATGTAGTAAATAGATACTTAATAAATACTGTTAGCAGAATAAACAAAATAATGAGTTAATTAATAATATATGTACTATCCATTTCAGAAATGTTACAGGAAACCATCAAATGCAGATGGTATCTACCCACAAGTTTGGAATAAAAAGCACTGTAAAATTATAAAATTAGAACCATGACATAATCTTTAAATGCCAACATCTCGTGTAGTGTCTAGCACACGGTAGGCTGTTTTAGATCAGTTAGGCTGGTGTAGTGTACTTTAATGAAACTTTCTGAATTCTTTTGGCCATCTGGCTTCTAGGCACTTGGGAGGGTTGCACTTCCAGACTTTGATTGGGGCCATATGACCATGGATAACCAATGAGTCGTGGGTCAGAGCAAGGTGTGTGACTCTTTGCTACTTGTTTAATGGCTAATAAAAAACTCTCCAGACTCCTTTTTCTCTTTCAGGGTGACCAGTAATGATCCTGACCATGTTGCCCCATTAGGATTGACCCAGAGAAGGGGTGACAAAGTAAGAATAATGTGGGAGAAGATCCTTCTGACAACCCCCCAATAGTCAACAGAATAAGAAATGAACATTTGTGGTTTAAACCACTGAGGTGTTTTTTGAACCCGCATAATAACCTAACTCATCTTAGTTGATTATAGCTAGGCTACAATAATAAATAGATCCAAACACTTAATAGCTTAATGGAATAGAAGTTGAATTTTTGCTTACTAACTGGCAGATTGGTGAGATGGGAGTAGAGGGCACACTGGCCAGCAGTTATTCACAACCCAGGATGATGGCCACTTTGCATTATCACACACATAGTTTCAAGGTCACTAAGGGGCCTTCTCCATTCCTGTCCTGTCATATTAGAGTCCAGTCACATGATTACATCTAATTTCACAGGAGGTGGAGAAATGTATAACTATGCCTAAGAATAAGAAACGTATTTTAGTACATGGGTAGCAACCCCTGACACACAGGTAGGTACTCAATAAGTATTTGTTGAACAACTGAATAGATAAATGGCAGGGTCAGGACATGTGGTCTGACAAGGGACATTATTGCAAAAGAACAACTGGATTGATAAAAGGATTTTCTGAGTTTGCTCACCAGTGAATCATTTTACCAAATAAACGTGTAAAACCACCGATGGCACTACAGGGCCCTTCAAACCCCCATTCCCCAACCTAGTGGTTAAGATTTACTATTAAGTGGTTACTTTTCTGAACCCAATCTACATTTCCTTGAATGCCCTATACCTAGAGTGATATTCAAAACAGGTATCAACTTCTATGGCATAGGCTCTGCCCAGTCAGGAGAAACTTTTCTGTCAATCAGCACAAATGCCAGTTGTAAACAGCTGGTATACCAGTCATTTCAGGTAAACATGCACTTGGCCTTCGACTCTGGTCACAGTGGCCGCACTGTCCAAACCAAATGGCAGGGTCAGGACATGTGGTCTGACAAGGGACAAGGTCTAAATATTAAATTCATTCTATTAAAAAAGGAAATACAATTACATGAAATTGAAACTGTCCAGAAAAATCTAGGATGAATGATAATGGCAGGAAGTACTTTCTAAGTAGAGACTTTCGTGGTTATTAGTCTTATCCTTTCTGCTAAATTGTGATATTTTTAAGGGTGGGGGAACTCTGTTCTCTCCCTCTGGTCATTTTCTGCAAGGACTTAAAAATTATAGGTATCTAGTAAGTATCTATTGGCTGAATAATAAAAGTTGTAATCACTGACCAGTGTTTAGAGCAAATTTAAAATATGGTAGCACAGTATCAACAGGGAAGAAAACATAATTAGGTAAGCTCTACTTTCAGAAGTCAACCTTAGAGATTCATGCAGTTAAGGAAGATGCAAACCCTTAAAAATGAGGTCCTAGCTCTTTAAAATAACCACTCTTAAGGAATCTGCCCCTCTGCTACCTGGGTCTACTATTAAGGAACGTCCTCCCCACCACCCGTATTTACTTTCTACTCTTCACTCTTCCTTTCCTTGGTCTGTCTACTGATCAATGTATTTCTGACTATCACTGGCAGCCAGATCTACTTTTCATGCAGCTTGGCCCAGCTACTTGATTCTTATGGTGTTTCTGAAACAAAAAACTGAACTTAGTAAAGTAGAGTTAAGAGATGCAGGTATTTCTATTCCAAAAACCCTTTGACTAAATTATACACTAAGTGATTTTTTTCTAAAGACATCATGGAATTAAAGAGATATTTTTACTTCATAGCTAAGGAAATGGCACAGATGCAGGAATAAAAGGATCAAAATAAATGAGTGTTCTGTGATGAAGTGTTAACAGTAGGATCACCAAGATGTTAGTTTCTTGATCACTCCTATTCAAAAGTTTAGCTTGTGAAGTAGAAGAGGGAGTATCTAGTGAAATCTCCAAGTTTGCAGATAACACCGCAGATAACACCGAACTTTTTCTTGTGGGAAAAAGAAAACTCCTGTGAGCTACTACTGCAAAACATCAGGAGGTCAACAGGAGGTCAAGAGGTGGAGGCACATTTCCACACGGACAAGAATAAGGCAATGACTTTAGAGGGGAAAAAATCCATCTGTACTCAAAGGACCCTGGGCTCTGAGTGGTCATTAGAACTTGATAAGGGGATTCAGGAGACATTGTAACCATTTCCTGAAGAGAACCTTTGGCCTTTAGGGGCAATAAGATATTGTAATAAGACAAAAAACATTGCTGCATCTTTACACACACCATAAATCTTCCATTTCTGTAATCCTGGATTCAGCTCAGGCTGCCTAACCTGTCCTCATTTCATAAAAGATGAAAAAAACACTGCAAACCTCCAGAAAAAAAAGTAAAATTATCAACAGGATACAATATATGAAAACGAATTAGAAATGTTAAAACCATCTGGAAAGAAAAAAGCTGAGAAGAATGTGTTTTGAATCCTTTAAAGACTACAGAGTAAAACAATTGTCACATAAACTTTCCATTGACTGTACATTTATACACACACACACACACACACACACACACACAATGTAGAATATAACTTCTGAATCTTAAAAAATAAAGTTGAAACCAGTAAAAGATACAGTGTTTGTTAGTATTTGACTCTTCTTGTTTCTTTTCCTAAAGATTTATTGAGCACCTACTATGTGCCAAGCACTCAACCAGACCTTTAGAATACCCAGATAAATAGGATGTGTCCTTATGCTTGATGGGAAATTTAACAAAAGAGAGAGACTATAGAAAAATAGACATGATTACATTATTATAAGTATGTGGTAATAAGAGAAAAGGGTCACTGGATTTTACAGTTGAGGTGACATTTGATCTTATCTTTGAAGAATGAGTAAGATGATGTCATCAGGCAAGGTGGAAAAGAACATTTTAGCCATTAAAAAAAGAGCCTAAGTAAACATACAGGGATATGGAAATAGGTGACCTGTTACAGGAAGTGTCAGGGACTGGTGGTGAACCTGCCCAGGGCGGGAGAAGCCTTTGAAAGGGTTGTTCAGTGGCACAGCCATTGCAGTTTGTAAGGGAAATGACAGGAACTCACAGTTGAGAAACATAGCTCAGCATTTATTTCAAAGCAGCCTTGAAAAGAAATATGCAATTTCAAAAAGTTTTGATGAATTAATAGGTAATAGAAAATTAGAAGAATTCATGGTGTGTCACAAATCTTTCGAGGCTGACACTACCAGAATGCTAGGACAGAATAGCTAATATCATGACTTATCCTTGCCAAGCAGAAGCCAGGGCCTGAGCAGTACTGAGTGTGCAGTTTTCTCCACCTGGATCACGACAAACAGAGCTGGTTGGGCTGGTGTATCCATGAGTGTAGTAGAAAACTAGAAAGCCTCTTTAGAAAAGGCAGCATTGCGCTTTTCGGCACTAAACATTCGTGAAGCTGAGGGGCCTTTGCCCAGCCTGACAATATCACCTATGCAATCTCACGTGGATGTGCAGCTCCTGCTCAAACCTGTCGAAGTGCAGGGAATACCAGGGCAGCAAAGAAAGGGTCCCTAAAAGAGAATATACTGGATGACAATGAGGCCAGCACAAAGGTATAGAGTAAAACCACCTGGCTACTAATTCGGGTCCTTTTTTTATGAAAATGTGGAACATATTCATGTATTTAGGATGGAATATAATGAATCCTAGGTGTGTTTTCACTAACACTTGCAGGAATGGGTGCACTCCTACTTCAGTAAAATGGAAGCTAGAAAGAACCGATGGATTTTCATCTGCTGAAGAAGAAAGTCCCATTTAACAGGTCTTTTATCTTTGGGTTGAGTTTGGAGGAGAGGTAGTAGAAGGAGGAATTCATGAGGAAAATTTAAAATGGGAGCCGGAGCCAAGGCCAATGATGAATCATAGAATACATGAGTGAGAGCCAGATGGAACCCGTTGGAAACTCTTCCCAAAGATAAAATACTTGTCACTAATCTTTCTTGGAAATTCAATTTTTCTGTTTATAGCCTACAGAATCCTTTCACATAGTTTATTTCATCTGTACGAGTTTTTATTATGATCCCCATTTCACAGGTAGATAAACCTGAAACTCCTTGAGGTCATGGCTCAGCCAAGTTTACACAGCTGGTCACCAGAAGAGCTGGAACCAACGAGCAGGTCTTCCCAGTCCCAACTTTGTATTCTTTCCTGTGCCCTAACCCCACACACAGTGAGCTGGCCGTGATTCCTCATGTTCCTGGGCACTCATCGAGAGAGGCCTCATTGTGTATCCCTGTTCAGATGTCTCACTATGACTAAGAGAATAGTAATAGAAGAACCCTCTGTTTCTTTGGCTCAGGGCTGATGGAGAACTTTTGAAGGTTCTCAGGTGGCAGCAACAACGCCAGGACCAATAGCTTCAAAGCACCTTGAATTTCCTGGAGGATAAAAGTATTTTTTTTCTTTGTCTTGAAAATTGTAGGTTTAAACCAACATTCGCCTAAACTTGGACAAGTATACTACTAATCTCAGAACACATTCATTAGTTGCCATCCTACTATCCCTGTGAGACAGGGAAAGGACATTTTATCAGTGGGGAAACCACAACACACTGATGAAAAAGTTGATCCAGAATCACCTAGAAGGTCTCTGGCAGAAATAAGAATATATCACCTAACATCTCGTATCACCTAGATCTCTGTCCACAGCTTCTTATCTATGTCACTTATGCTATGTGCTCTTCTCGAACACCACGCCTATCATTGATTGTGTGTAGATGGAGGACAATGGCTAAGGGTGTTGGATAATGCCCCTTTACAAGATTAGATGGTAGCCCTGCAATGACGGCCAATGAATATAAGAATCAGTTTTTATCCGCAGATGAGTTTTAACAGGCCTGTGTGATAATATCATTTTAAGTGAAAGCAGTATGAGTTTCCTTTATTTTACTATAATAGACCCAAGGATACCAGTTACCCTACCAAAAGGAATCCTTTACTACAGAGCATTTCCCAGCATTGAGAAAAGGGACGTTTAGAAGCCTCTTTGAACGGGCACTGCTTTTTGTATATTTACATTCATACTTAGAACTTCTGGTGGATTTAAACTGCTTTTTGCACCAGTCAAAGGGATCGATATTTCTTAGGCTCTTTAAGGGACAAATAATATACAAGATGGACATTTTAAGCTTTTTATAAAATATATTCATGAGGTCATCTCATTTACCCTGGTACCCAACTTGCTGGTGACATTTATTAATGCTTTTGCGGCAAACAGGCGGTGGAGTTCTCCAAAGGCTCTCATCTCTGGTCTTCCAGAAAATATTGATTTTGTTTTATGATTCAGGGAGAGAGGAAGGGGTAAAAAAAACTTCCCAAAGCAAAAAAAGAAATCTCACAAAAGAATTAACTTAGCTCCAAGCTGGCTTGACGAAATAATTTTATCTAAATAGCTTTGTGCCACTTGATAGAGACAATTTTTCCTGATTTTCTCTTTGAACAATTTCATAGTCTTCATGAGAGGCAGGCTTTGAGAATATTACGTTTTTAATGGTAATGCGGGACTTTCTACTGAATCTTCCTGCAAGTGAAAAAGAACGGCTTTACGTTACAGTAAATTTAGAAAGCAATTTAAAATTCTAATTAATTAGGGTTAATTAATTACATGTTTGGGTAAAAATACTCTTTGAGATGCCAGACTGGGGAAAAAAATAACTACTTTGTGATGGCGGCTGGAGATAAAAGTCTGGAATGCATTAGAAAGTTCAGCCTGACTCAGAAAATCCTGGAAGTGATTGGGTATGTGATTAAGTTTGAGATAAATCAGGCACTGGAATTTCTTCCTCCAAAAAAAGGAAATAAAAACCGATTACACAGCCTCTCTTCTGTTAAGCTGGTTTTGTATACGACTTTAGACAACAGATGACTAAGCATGTTTGGATGAACCAAGTATGATGGTGGTTAGAGGATGGAGTACACAGGTATCCGTTCACCTATGCACATTACAGACAACTAAGTACCAGAGGCTGAAGAGAGAATGGTGTGCAAAAAAGGCCCTGTTCTCACCTTCACATTGCTTTCGGTCCTAAGCTAGACTGCAACGAGTGACTCAGTGACTCACATGGTTTACAAAGGAGTATTTTTCAGTTCACCAAGTGTATTTTTTTTAATTTTGCTGTAATATTTGGAAATGAGTAAATTTCACATGAAATTCCAGAAATTTAGCTTGTCTTGAAAAATTATTATAAATGACAATGCTAGGCAGTATTTCTGAGTGTCCTGGAGCTCAGTGACGTCCCCTTCGGATTGTTTATAGAAGCTCCAGTCCCCACACCCAAGTTCATATATTACCTACTGGCCCTTCTTGTGGCTTTAAATTTGTCACCATTATAGACACACATATAGAATGGGAAAATACCTGTGTCCAACACACAAAATGAGCACTGAGTGAGACTTGTGTCTAAACATCTGGAAATCCTTGACTAAGCTGTTGCCCCTGATTTGTGCATTCCCAAAGTTCACCTGGTCTATTTTGCAGACATTGTTTTAGGACTATTGAAGACCTTCTTTCTCTTCAAGCATCCCCTGCACCCCCAAGCCCTCTCAAATCACCATTTATTATTGATCCCAATACTCCAACTAAGGTTCTCCTGGGCTCTAAGTCTGGAAGTCCCTTCTGGAAGAGAAGACAATGCTCCCCCACCTCCATATGCACACCTGTGCTAAGCAGTGGTGAGGGGTGTGGAAGGGTGGACAGTGCTGCATAGGTTCTCAGGGAGCCTGCTGCTCTTTGCCTAACTGGCTATTCTTACCCTTTAGGCTTCAGCTTGAGTGCCAGCTTCTAAAATAATCCGTCCATTGCCATCATACTCAAAGAAGCCCCTGCCCAGTTGTTCACTCTCACAAAGCCGTACTGCTTTAATAGTACTCGATATAAGATACAGTTGTTTCTTTTATTATTTTTAAAGAATTCCAGTGAAGGAAGAGACCATATTTGTCTTGCTCCTCACTGTACGTATCCTCCATGCAAGGTTTAGTGTCTGGTGTATGAAGGACACAGTATTCCTGGCTTAATAAGTACAATCCTGAAATACTGTGAATGTTGAGAGGCTCCTCTGGCAATTATGGCAGAAAGTCAAAGAATGCTTGTGGTTTAGCTCTTGACTCTCAGGAGCAAAACCCAAACTGAAGTGTATCTGAGCCCTTTTATTAAAGCGGAAATGGTACTCTAAACCTAAGTCAGGATCATAGTTGGTACCACTTGGCCATATTCTTGCTCTAGCCTACTTGTCACTGAGGATGTCCTTTCCTTAGACAGAAAGGATTAGGGGTCTGTCCGGAAGATGCCAACTGTGGATACATCAGCTCACTGGTTTTAAATGATCACTCCCAACATGCTCCCATTATTTATCCTTCGATGCCAGCTTTAACTCACTGTGAAAATCATAAGGAATGACCCAAGTATCTGAAGACAACCCCCATGCCCAGTGGAACTTATTAAGAGATTTATCTTCCTTGAACTCAGCTTTCGAAAGACAACCAGACAGTACTGTCTTACCACATTCTGTGCTCTGTATTGGAAAAATGGTGAGAAGTTTGGGCTGCTGCTTTATGGTTAATAGATCAAAGAAATAAACTAATTTCCCACAATCCAAAAACATAATTTCCTTAAATGGAAATAACCCTACTTTTCTTTATGCCTATGGGAAGAAATCATAAAATACTCTAATATTTTATCTCCTTTATTGTCAGATACTATGTCTTCCCTCTTTCCCAAACAATTCAAAACACTACATAGGAATCAAATTTTTTTCTAACTCCACAAATATTTCAGGATATTGGTTGTTTTTTCTGCTGCTAGGTACCAATAAGTATACACATGAAATTCTACGAACTGTTAGTGTCCAAAAGAGCAATAATCCTCGTGGGTGGGGAAATACAGAGTGGGTTTTCAGTGTGAGTCTGGAGTGCCACAAGGAGAGAACATGAAAGGACCTGAAGTATCAGAAAACCTGCTTTCACCCTAACCTTGAGATTTTCTGAACAAAGAAGATGGGGAAACACAGGTGGGAGGCCAGCTCAGGACTGTAAGAGAGAAAGGTTTGTAATTGTTACTTAGAACTGAGGATTCTGTGAAAGATCCCTGGTACACGAAAAAGACCCTTAGGCAAGAGGAAAGGATACAGAACCAGTCATTACAGGCACAAGCAAAGTAGCCAGCCCTCCTCACAGGCCATAATGGAGCTCCACTCGGCCCCTTTACCTCATTCCTGCCTCTAAGGTCCTTTCTCATTGATGCCATTCCACTGTCCCAAAGACAAGCTGGAACAAAATTACCTTTCTTTCTAGAATAGGCAAGTTTTAAAAATCAATGGATGATCAGTGTTTCTTATGTTCTTTACCAATTTTCTCCAGAATAATCTGATATTTTTGTTTGTGGGGCATAGTTTACAGAATTCCTCAAAAACAAAAGAATCCCTGCCTTTAAAATTGCAGCCAAAAATCCAATACATCTAGACTCTCACCTGTTAGGTACACACAATAGAAGAAATTGTGTCATAGAAACTGAAGAAACGGATCTTGAAAAAATTCTTGTCCTGGAGATGAGACAGCAAATGTATGCAACTGGTAGATATGAAGCAATAAGGTCTATACACTGTTGGAAATTCAAGGACTGTTCAACATGAACCTGCTGTCAAAGAGCTTATAGTCTAATTACAGTAAAAAATAAATACAATTATAATACAACTGGTAACACCTGGCTTTATCAAAGGGGTATTAGACAAGTCACATATATGTAAGTACTCTGGTCATAGTAACATAAACATGGGTTTCAACTGCACAGATCAGTTTATGTGCAGATTTTTTCAGTAAATACTGTAAATGCATCTTCTCTCCATTATGATTTTCATTTTTTAGCTTACTGTATTATAATATAGTATATAATACATATACATACAAAATAAATGTCAGCCAACTGTTTATGTTATCAGTAAAGCTTCCTGTCATTAGTAGGCTATTAGTAGTTAAGTTTTTGGGGGGTCAAAGTTATGTGTGTATTTTTGACTATGAAGGAGGGAGGTGTCCATGCTCCTTATCCCCATGTTGTTTCAGGGTCAATTGTACTATGGAATAGTTACATATACACAAATACTATGAACATTTGAAGGGGATAGCAATTAAGTTTAGAGAGGCAAGAAAGGCTACATCAAAAAGAAAAGAGTATGAGCAGTCACTGGAGTATGAGGAGGATTTAAACAAGTTTAAAGTTGAAGAAAGTAGTCAGAGGATGACATTTCATGGGTGAAGGGACAGAATGAGGGATGGGAAATCAAAGCAGAAAAGCAGTAGATATGTTACAGAACCAGCCAATGAGGGTCCCACCACTTGCCGCCGAATAGGCAAAACTCTGGAGACAGAGTTTGGTGGAAAAGAAAAGGAATCTTATTTAACGACCATACAATTTGAAATAAAGGCAGGTTTCTGCCTCAAAGCCCATACCTTCTAAAATATCCAAAGAAAAATAACCCTGCCATTCTCTGCCAGGCCATACCAGTCCTAGGCTACACCCAGAATTCCTTTTCCCATTTAAAAGAACTGTCCTTGGGAAAATGCAGGCAACTACAGCATGCTCCTGGTCATGGTCTGCGCCAAGTGTATTTTGGAGTCTTTGTACTCTGGCCAAAATCCCTTTCATGGCACACTGCTCCTTCCTTAGCTTCTTCCTGCCAGTCCATCACTTATACCCCATCTCTTGCTGGTGCAGCTGTGCTCCTGCTCAGGCAGGCCCACACAGTGCTCGCTCCAGGGCTGTCCATGGCTTCCCATGCAGGAGAAGGGCACAGGACTTGCACCCATCCACACAGCCTCCAGAGCTCACTGTCCCAGGCTTCCTCCTCTTCTGCCCTATCAGTCCAGTGCCTGCTGTGCTCCAGGCCAGGCAGGCCCTGAAGTGCTCAAAGAAGGGTTCTGGGAGCATTCCAGGTCCACACAGTCCTAAGGTCCACTGGTCCAGGAACTCAAGCTCTAGGAAGCTTACCAGACCACCCAGGGGAGTCAAAAAGCAAAGAACACAGCGTTTCTGTGCTCTCCACTTTTTAAAGATGGTCCCTGGAGTCCCCTGCATGGTAGAAGTAGATAGGAGGATATGTCCCTTCATCCAATAATTTCTATAGCCTGATGCATGCTCCCTACACACTTCTTTCTGCTTAGTCTTGCAGCATTGCCCCAATTGCTGGGGCAGCGCATGCTGGTTTGTGCAACCACACTGCTGCTCGTGAATAGTTTTCAGCACTTCCCAACCTCTCCCCTATTTCCAGGGGCTGAGTGGTCCCCCAGTTACATATTCATGCCTTTTCTCTAGAGTGTCCCCAGGAGGCCCTGGTTCTGCCTACTGATTACCAGCCCCTGAAGTATTCCATTACTTTATTAGTTCCCCGTATAAATTATTTATTTTCTACATTATGATGCTGATCAGCTCTGGAAAGGAATGTCTTCTACGGGAAATGCTGCTGGAGGGACTGAAGTCTCCAATGGCTGCCAAAACAATGAAGATCAATTTTAATTCTGTGTGTGTGCATGTGCACGTGTATGTGTGAAGGTCTTTGAGGATGAGGGTGGTTCAGATGATGGCTGCCCTATCTGTGGGTCTTCATCAGATCCACAAATTAGATTTCTGGGGGCAACATTGGGACAGTTGCCTGGGGACACTATTCATGCTGTTGTTTGCTATAAAGCAATTCATAATAACTTGGCTGGGAGCACAACATTAAAAGGTCACCTCATTTTATCTCCAATATTCTTCTTTTGAAAAAGTCACCTCACAGCCACATTTGGAGAACAATTTGTTAGTGTAGTTACCTTCTCAGTGTCATTCAGGCTGAGCTTAACAGTCAGAAATATTATCACATTCCAGACTATTTGGAAAAGCTTGTAAAAGTTTTTGCACAATTACTTTTGTTCCCTTTACCAATAAATGCCTCCATTAACTGCTCAAATCCTGGTGTTTTTCTTGATGTTCTATATGGCCGTCTTTTCTGTTCTCAAAGACTACAAATAATTGCCAATAACATGCCCCTTTTAAGGAAATGTGAGCTATAAATATTTACAAAGCAGATATGTAACTTGATAGAGGGAAAGTATAAATTAAATAAAATGAAGGAGAGGCTTTGATTCACTTTAAAAATTTTTTTATGTATCTGGCTGGCATGCTTCCTTTGTGCCTTTCAAATTTCACTTCACTTACAAAATTAAACACAAGTTGCCTTCCACCATGTAAAAGCAGAGGTATCAAACAGACTTCACCAACCTAATGGCAAGTTTGCCTGATAAGAACAGTTAATGTCAACACAGGCTCATTACCCTGTTGGAATAGAGTGCTGGTTCACTTTTTTCAATAATCAGATACCCTTCTGTCTTCAAAGCCTCTGTGTGTGTGTGTGTGTGTGTGTGTGTGTGTGTGTGTGTGTGTAAAGAGAGAGAGAGAGAAGAGAGAGAGTAATATGCCCTAAATATCCTAAAGATACTTTTTCAATTCCACTACCCTTCACACAATGTTGTGGCATGTCTACTGGATGCTTAACATTAAAATACCTAATAATGCTTCTGAAGCTGCCATCAGAGTGGTGTGACTACCTTTCTGGAGTTTTCCGAAAGATGATGGAAAGGGGCTCAGATTTGGGGTTTTAACCATGTGTATGAACTTGAATTCTATTGTTGTATAAACCATCTCATCCTGCAGGTTAATTGGGAAGTCTTTTAAACATTTTCACGTTAATTGTTGGCTTGCCTCTCTAATTCCAGTAGAGACATAAAGTAAAGGTCTAAAAGGAGTCAGCCTTTCCTCCTTGGTATTGCTGCCTTGGGCTGAGGGTGCTCAGATCCAGAGAGAATCCTAGCCACCAGTGTGGTTCCATCTATGTATCCCTCAGAGGAAATCATGGTGAACTTCCTAGGGTGGGTATGTCTAATTATTCTCCACATGCATCTTGAAATTAAAAACTACTGTTCCATCCATTAAAACTGGCTTCAATGGACATAATCACAGAGAGTAAGGGGTGAATTTTTCTGGTGCAAATAGAAGTCCTGAGGTAAACTGCTGAGGGATAGTGCAGTGGTTCAGATATGCCAGCAGAGACCAGGTGCCTTAGGTTTCTGCTCAGCCATTTCAGTGATCAACCGCCATCCTCCCAGTTACAAGCTTCCCAGCTTCAATTCCTAGAGGAGACGAGAAAAGCAAAGAGCAAATGTATGGGGAAATAAGAGCTGGATGAATCTAACTTTCCCAAGATTTTCCCAGATGTTCCATCCAGTGGCTTCCATTTACATCTCCCTGGGAGGAGCTGTTCCATTCAGCACCCGCATATGCAAGGAGGGGCTGGGAAATGACTAGGCTCACTGCCACCCTAAACAAAGTCAGAGTTGAATTATTAAGGAAGAGGAGAGAAGGGGTATTGGGGACACAATCTGAAACATCAGCCACAAAGAGCAAGGGTCTTTTTCTTTCTTTAGACCCAAACTACAGCATGAAAATTAATATAGGTGGTCTGTCTGGAAAGTATCCAGACACATGCTACAAAAAATACACATTTATTGAAGAAGATACAAGAAACATTGTACATAGGACAATTATATCTTAGTCCCCTTCAAAGAAGCACCTCGGGATTCATCTCTGGTTATGACCTTCTTGAGGAAATCTGGTCTATTGGCAGCAGTTTGAATCAAGTCACTAGCAACCGCAGCATGATGTTCCTTCTGCTCTGGTAACAGAAGCCACAGAACAAATTTTGCCATGACACTTTTCATGCCAAGATCCTACATCAAAACCTTGGATACAGTCATTTTTTTAAATCACCAGATCACCTTCTAGTTCTTGCATTGTTGGTCGCCAATCTATGTTGATTGCAGCATGTACATGTTCAACATTCTCAGGTGCTCTGTTTGTTGCAGGCCTTCCAGAATGTGGATCACTTGCAACAGATTCTCAACCACCTTTAAAGTATTTGTACCACACTTTTATTTGCACTGCACTCATTGGATCATCCCCAAAAGCCTTCTGTATCATCCAAATAGTTTCCATGGAGGAATGTTAAAGCTTAACACAAAAGTTGCTGCAGATTCTTTGCTCTACTCACTCAGTCATTTTGAATGTGATGGCCACACAGTACACCTGCTCACTCAATGGCATCTACTGCCCCTACTGACTAGCACAGTGAAGTCATCATTGTTCACACATGCACTTTCCAGTCTACTCTCCTTGGCTTCCAGGTTACATCAATGTCACACAAACCATTCTCATTATGTTAACAATGGCTGGACTTTTTCTGGATAGACCTTATGTATTACATAGGCTTCAAGAGAAAAATAATCACATTTCTTATAAGGACAATTAGAAGTTTCCATTCCCTTGTTTTTGCTCTGCTGGCCTTGCAGATTTCTTACAGTTGGTATTTACTGTGGCCAAATCTAATTCACTCATTTATGAAGCTATCTCAGGCACCAGCAGAAGTCATAAACTATTCATCTTTGGAATGTTTATATTTGAGAAGGTCACAGTATTGAGTGTGTCTATATCCCAAGGCCCCCTATTTCTGTTTGAGCCTCTTGTGGCCTGGGCCTGCTATTTTTCTTTAAACAGTGAAATGAGATGTACACAGCTCAAAATACAATTGTGTTTTTCCACAAGCTCCAGAGAACTCCCAGTAAAATTGGTGTGGACCTTCTCTGACTCTTGGTTTTTCCTCACCTTTCTCACTTTCCCCACTGCATTTGGCCATAAACAAATGTCTGATGATTAGGGCAGCTTTACTTTTTTGTATGATTATCTCCCACCGTGGATATCTCTGGAATCTTAACCTCAAAATGCAGAGGAGGGAAGATTTCATCTCCTCATTTTTTATTCTGAAACTACAAATAAAATGGGAGATTACAGGAGACCACATCAGCTCCTTGAAGAGGAGTGGGCCTGGGATCCCCTCTTTAACCTTCACCCTTTTGCCCCTCTGCTCTTTGAAATGATTTTGCAGCTGAGATGAGTATGGGGTCCAGAGCAGAGAGGTGGCCAAGCTTCTACACTGATGCTGGTACAGATGAGCTTAAGGCTTGAGACTGCCTTTGAAGAGAACTAAATCATATGTTTTTCTATAGCATTTTAACAAATTGTATTATCGCATTAAATCCAAACAATAACCTTGTTAAATATAACTGAACATATTTTTACCTGAAGACACTGAAGTTCATCAGTTAAGTGATTAAACAAGTACCCAAAGTAAAGGTCACCTCTGATACACAATTTCTAGTTTCCTAAAGCAGATCTAGTTTTTCCCACTTTTCACCACATGCCCACCATCCCTTCAAGCATCACCTTCCCCCAGTAGGCTTGGTTTTGTGTCAAGTCTGTCCCTGCCCAGGTCCCACGGCTGCCCACTGCTCTGTTGCCACCTGGCTCTTGGTCACCCCTGCTCTCTCTCCCTGAGGCCTCCACCTGCTTGTCAGCTACCAGAATCCTGGGGTGCAGTTCTCTCTCTCTATGGTGCTGCTCTCACTTGCAGGTCTCGAGGTCTCCAGGGAGGTGACATGGGAAGGCCTCTCCTCTCTCCACTGCAGAGAGGCCTGTGTAATGGCTTTCATTCCCACGAACACCATTAACGCTGTACTCTGCTGTGAAACATGGCCCTTGTTGAAGGCCAAGGGGGATCATGTCAGGAAAATATCAGACATTCTGTCTAGTGAAACTCTAGAATCACCTCTACTGAAAGAGAGGCCATTGTTCCCCTCTTTGTCTCCATCTATAGAAGCCACAGCCAATTCTCCTTCCATCTAGTTAATTCTCCCTTCTATCCACAAGGAAAAGACTCACGAGAACTCTACTCCAGAGGCAATGTGGCCCCACCCCAGTATCTCCTACCAGAACACCTCAGAACCACCTCTGTAGCCCCAAGGAGATTGCGCTTTACTGTGTAGTTTTATACAGTTGACTTAACTTCTCAAAACTGTGCTGTTTATGACCAAAAAATGCCATTAAAGTGTGTTCCTAAACAAAGGAATAAAGTTTCCCCTGAGGTAAATTTTGTGACTCCCCTGGAATAAAAAAGAAAAAGTACATCTATATTTAGCTCCTTATTTAATAGTAAGTTCTCCTTCACTGAGTCTGCCTGGGAGCAGTGAGTGTGTGTGTATTCAGAGGCTCAGATTCCAATTTAAGTGCTGTCACGAGCTGTTTTATTTGGGACAAAGTCTCCTATTTCTCTGGCTCTTAGTTTCTGTGAATAGAAAGGGGGAGAAGGACTAAATGATCTCTCTGAGACTTCTAGCATTAAAATTCAAAAATTTCATTCCAAACTTGGTCATAATTGAAAAGTTTGGTTTTTTTAAATCCATATTCCTGTGTCTCAAAGAATATTCTTGGCTTGGGAATAAGGCTAAATTTGCCTATGATTCCCCTCAGGCAGAAGGGCGGAATTAGAGGGTTCAAACTCAATTGAACACAAAGCTATTTCAGCAGCTGTGGGTTCCAGCTGAGAAGCCCAGCAAGCAGGCTTCTGAGAGCTGCCACTGACCCCACAGAGAGTTGCCTTTGCTCCCTGGGGTGATGTTGGAAAGCTGATGCCTTGCAGGCAGCACAAGGAATTTTATTATTATTGGTTTTTCAATTTGTTCACATTTTGCTGTCATTTGCCTTAGTGGCTGTGGATCTCTGCATTAAGATTTCGATTCCATTCCCCCCGGGCTCCCATGTTTTATGGAGATCGCTAGTATTTGCCATCTTTATTGAAGTTGGTGTACAGCCCCTGGCTGCTGTGTTGAGCATAATCAAATGTCATTTATGAAGTCCTCCTGCCACTGGAGGACTGCAGGAGAGCTGTGTGGCCTGTGCCTGAGCCACTCAAGGAGACAGACAGCCTCAGAAGCATAGTTCCAGGTGTTGATACATTACGTGACTGAGGCTTGATTATTTCTGACCCTGACTTGCTGGTTGTGAGTTATAGGTCACTTAAGTCCGCACCAATGAGTTCCTTCTACATGGAAGTGTCAGGTGCTGCCTGACAGCTGAGCCCTAGGCCTCTTCCTAAGTCTCTTGCCTGGAATAAGCAGAATGTGGGAGACAACAAAGATAACAGAAAAAGCCATGGAGTCAGGTTCTGGACAGGGTTCTCATCCTGGCTCGCCACTCTTTCACTGTGTGACCTCAGTAGCGTCATTTCTAGGGCTCAGCTTACTCATCTAGAAAGTCAGGGTTTGATTAAATAACTACTAAGGATCCTTTCACTCTAAATGGCTCTTTATGACTGGTGTAGCATTTTGCACTGGCTTGCTTTTGTATGCTTGATTATTGTCTTCCCTACTCTCTGAATCTCACTTTCTGATAATCTTATAATGAAATCTGTAATTCCAATATTTAATCTTGAAATGATTGCTACCCACTTAATAGCTTTTTTTTTTCCAGCTCTTTTTCCTCTGGCTTCTGACACTTCCATCCCCCACTGAATGTTCTTACTAAGATCAATAATGGCTTCCATACGTCAAAATCCAATGGATGCATTTTAATTCCTTTCCTTACCTGATATCTCAACATAATATATAGCCATTGTCTACCCATTCTTTTTTATGTATTTGTTTTCATAATGCCAGACGCTCCTGGTTTTCCTCTCACCTCACTGACTTCTCTTCCTCTTCTGTGCAACTTCTAAAGGAGAAATATATGCCATCAGTTTCCAGATTTTTACCTGTAGTTCATACTTCTCTTCTGAGTTCCAGATCCACATATAATGAGTTGGCCAAAAAGGCTGTTCAGTTTTTTCAGTAAAATAAAAGTCACATTTTTCATTTTCACCAACAACTTTATTGATTTGCATGTTTTGAGTATGTTGACTATCTCCCACGTGGTATAACATCGATTGTTCTCAATTAATTTCTCAATTTGATCACTACCAACATCAGCTTGTCTACCTGACCATGGAGCTTCGCCCAGCGAGAAATCACCAGCACGAAACCTTGCAAACCACTTTTGACACATTCAATCTGTCATAACACCTTTTCCATACACTGTACAAATTTTTTTTTTGCATTTCAGTTGCATTTTTACCTTTCTTGAAACAATGAAGCATAATATGTTGAAAATGTTGTGTATTTTCTTCCACCTTCAATATTAAAATTATTACACAAAAATTTACCAATTTTGATGTTTTTTAAAAGGTATGCTGATATGACACCTGTCACAATACTGTCTAACAAAATTGTTTTCAATGAAGTTGAACACAACTAAGCACTACTAGAGCCCTCTTAGGGTAGGAACTGAATGAACTTTTTGGCCTACTCAATACAACTTTATTTAGCATCTTTGTTAGATATCCCACAGACTCCTCATGTGTGGAGTGTCTTAAACTAACTCCTTATCTTCCTCCCACTTAAAACTGGCCCCTAATCAGACTTCCCCTTATCAACAATAGGTTCTCTGTTTACATTCTGCCCATGCCAGAAACCTAGGAGTTACTCTTAGCACTTTCCTTTCCCCCATCCAGTTCAACTCCAAGTCCTTTTGTTTATATCTCCAAAATGTATCGCAAACAAACCCTCTACTTGTATTTCAATTATCTTACCTGGTCGAAAGCACATTTCTTGTGGATTACCACAAAGTTGTCTCATCTACACAAGAGCTCCAAACCAGGGAGCTGTTTAAGTGTTCCTGATATTCCAAAAAAACCTCCTGGAGGACTAGCAGATGTGGACATGCTGATTATTACTCACATTACAGGGGAGTGCGCTAACAGTGGCGTGTCTGTGGGAAAGAGACCGCACGCACCTCCTGTAGTCCGAGGCTCCGTAGAAAGGGTCCCAGACAAAGGAGGCACGTATCCTACACGCGACTCTAAACTACATCACCTCAGTGTGTCTGTGCAGAAAGGAAAGGTCAAGAGGCAGTCACAGTACAAGAAGCCACTCCCAAAAGAAGATAAGAAGGGAATTAGAATCCATTCCCAAAACAATATACATTTCCTCTGGCCAGGAGCCAGTACTTCAACCCCACAATTCTCTTTGTAGCAATAAATTTAATCATTTCTAAGCACAAAGATGATCCCTTCGTGAAGGGATCCCTCTTTAACGTCCTCTAATAGGATTCCATTGCCCTAAGGATTAAAGTCCAAAACTTTCTACATTCTTCTAAGGCACTGCATGACTAATCTCCTCGGGGAACACTGGCTCTGGTCTTCTGTTAATTCTTCACATGTGCTGTGCTATTTATAGCCTCACAGACTTTGAGTATGGTCTTCCCTTTTCCCGGAACACTCTACTCACAAATTTTAAGCTGGCCACCCCTGCCTCCTAATGACTTTTCCTTAAAACACTCCAATCTAAATCAGACATATCTTTTACTCTCTTTTACAGCATCTTATAACATTCCCTCATACAATTATCACTATTGTTAATTACTTTCTGTGATTTTTTAATATCTGTCTTCCTTACTGGAATGTAAGCTCCATGAAGACAATGACTATGTATGTTTTTTTTTTTACTTTACCTCTAATGCTTTTTTCAGAAGTTGTTATATAATGAAGATTCAACAAATATTTGTTAAATGAATTAACAAAACCTAATTTCTGTGCATTGTCTCACTAGCTGCCTACCTGCTGAGGCTCTCAAAACTTCACACCCTAGTATTTGACATGTAGCTCACTTTACCTCTTTGTTGCAGGATGTAAAATTGGAATTTTTACCTGAGTTACAATTACATTGGACACCAGGTTCAGGTATACAATCAAGATGCAAATTTTAGAGGCAATTCTAAAAATCAGTATCATGATTCTTGGACCTCCTCACCCACATTAAAGATCTACAAGGATTAAGAGAATGGAAAAAGAGAGATCTGTGGTGAGCATCTCCGTGAGAATAGTGGTGCTATGAATGTCCCATCTTGACCTTCACCTAACTTCAAAGATTAAATGAAAACACTCAGTGGGCCTGATATGTGTTCCAGTGGCTGGACATGGGGGGTAAGGGTACCACAGTGAAGGATATCAGTGAACTGATATCTTAACCCTATACTGGAAATAAAGAGAACAAAAGATAAACTAAACTAGCTAGCTGATTTGGTGGTAAAACGCAGAGGGTTTATGTGATTGTTGACTATTTACCCAACCAGCAAGAAATAAACTTTGATAGATCAAAGAATAGCAAAGAGAGTCAGAATTGGAGTTTTTTTTAATGTTTCTTAAAATAGTCCACAGGAAAGGGTGCTGAGAACTCAATAGAAATAATCTGGAGGTGGATCGTGGACCTTTAAAGATCAAGAGGAATAAGGTTGAGTTAGAGGAACATATACACAAACCAATGAACTGGAGGAGAGACATTGCCAGTGGTGGAAAGTCTCTGAAGAACTGAGAAAAGACCTTCAAGAAAGAAACAGATAAAAAAAATCTATCTCTCAGGCCTAGCACTGACTGTAGATAATAACTTTTCTGCTCCCCTTATCCTCATGCCCCTAACACGACTACCCCATATTCCATTTTACCCCAGGAGGCTCAGATAAAAAAAGAAGAGAAAATAACCACACCATTTTACCTAATGCAGGAGACTCACATGCAGCAGGTCCCCGGCAGGGAGAAGATGAAGGAGCAAAATGAAGTGGGAAGCCATGGTTCTTCAAAGGGACAGATATATCTAATCACGAAATTGAATCCGTGTTTGCCTTTTTCAGTAAATATAGGACTTTGTCTTTCTTAGAAGTGACCAGAAAAGTTGTGACGTTTACTCTAGTTTGTGTCCATGGAAAAGGAGGAACTTCTACCACTGAGCAAGTATAAAGACATAGTGGAAAATAACTATAAAAGTGTTTTCTGATATAAAAAAAAATCCTATGGGTCCTGCTTATTCACTGTAACAACTTAATCTATAATGCTATGAGAAAATAACCCTTTTGAAGAATCGTGAAAGAGGTGTTTTATGCTTATAGACAAGCCTACAATATTTGAAGAATATTAGGCTAACTGCGGTAGCAAATGACCCTTCAGAAATGTGTAGTACAAACACAACACAAGCTTATTTGTTGCTGGCTGGGTGAACAGTTGGCAACTATTTAAGGACTCAGACAAATGGAGGCTCTGCCATTTTAAAGATTCGAATGTTAGTCTTTACAGGTATTCTTATTCTTTCCACCTCATGGGAAGTCGTCATGGCCAAGCCTGGGTGTGGCACACATCATTTTCATATCACACTCTACAGGCTGGGCCTCTGTCACCCAGATGTACCTACCTGCAGGAGAGGCTGGCATCACATTCTGTCTGTCCAGGAAGAGGAGGAAAACATGGAGTTCGGGGAGGAGCTAGCAGTTTCGCTGCATGGCACCTTATAAAACTGTAATTATATGTTGCACTGATAGCACACAGGCTTCATCAGCCTATGGATATAAATGAGATTACATTAATATTTATGTCCAAATTTGCAGAAACTTTTATCAGCTGATTGACTACAGATCCTCAATGGCCCCTATAAAAACTTATGCAGATTGTTCGTGGGAGCCTCAGCAAGATATATAATGAGCTCAAAAATAATTCCACTGATGGTACCCTACTCTGAATTTCACATAGCAACAATAAAATCACAGCAATCCAATAGTAACAAACACTTTCTGAGAACTTTCTACATGCTGCTCACTCCTCTAAGCACTTTACATGTATTTGCTACTTCCTTTTCAAATATTAGACCCATTTACCAGATGAGAAAATCAGGCACAAAGAGGTCAAGTAACTTGCCACGTTGCAGAGCTAGTGAGTGGCAGAGCAGGATACAAATCCAATCAGTCGGGCTCAGAGCCTTCCTACTGAATATCTATACTCTACCCTGTCATGCCTCTGTTGCCTGTCTGTGATAAGGGTGCTATCTTAGTTTGCCTGGGCTGCTGTAACAAAATAGCTCAGACTGGGTGGCTTAAACAAGAGACATTTATTTTCTCCAAGTTCTGGAGGCTGGGAAGCCTAAGATCAAGGTTCTGACAGGGTTCCATTCCTGGTGAGAGTTCTCTTCCTGACTTGCGTGTGGCCACCTTCTCACTGTCTTCACAGAGCAGAGAGAGAAAGAACACGCTCTCTGGTTTCTCTTCCTCTTGCATGAGGACACCAGCTCTGTCGGGCCAGGGTTTCACCCTTATGACATCAGTTAGCCTTAATCATTTCCTTAAAGACCTTACCTCCAGTACAGTCACAGGGATGTTAAAACTTCAACTTATGAACTTAGGGGTCACATCCACTCCAAAGTATGTGCTCTTTCCTGGCACTTCCCAAGCCATAAATCCTACAGGTGCCTGAACTCCAGAAATAAAGAGAGGCTTTCTTCCAAATTCTATCTGGTCCTTTAGCACCTGGGTTCTATGCAACAAAACTCATGCCTACAAGTTCACAAGGACTCCTCAAAAAATTAGTCCAGTAGCATTCTTCCCAGAATATTGATTTCAGCTCATCATTTCAGTCTAAAAAGTAAGCTTGCACACACCTTTTGTTCTCACTCACTCCTGTCTTTTCCCAGAGACAAAATTCTTTTGTTTTATTCCACAAATAGAGTCTCCATCCCCACCCCATGAATGTTAGCTCCTGCAAACAGGCTGGAAGAGAAATTGCCAGCCTACCATAGTGAGAGTTTCAGTGTGGCCAGGCTGGTACAAGAGGTTCTGGGGTACATCCCCCTCCTACCATGTATTGCCAAGTTGACCTGTAGACGTGAGTAGAGCTGGGTACACAGCTTGTCAGTCATCCCTGTGCTGCAAATAAGCTAAAAGCAGGGTTTATTCCTCTGAGAGGAAATAGGAATTTCCTAATGGGGTAACCCCAAACAGGAAGAGACAGGCTATCTCAGACCATCAAATGAAGCTGTCATGATGCAGACAGGCTTCAGGGAAAATAATATGTGTTATCTAGGCCACTTGGCCATTATGCATGACAGCCGCATGTCCTGAATTTTCCAGTTCAGTCCAATTTCAAATATTATATCGCCTTGTCAGACCGTGTATTCCAATTTTGCATTTAGAAAATATAGCCACCAAATATTTAAGACACTGGATCAGTATATTAGCTTAGGAGATCAAACCAGCCTTAATAATATTGATGAATATGCTTTGGAAAATTAAACCTTTTCTCAGGGACAAAGTGAAAGCTTATAAACTAACACCACAGAGACCTCTAGAAAGAAAAAAGTAGTGACTGTTAAATCAATGTAAAAGGTTTGTCCACCATGAGAGTTATTTGTAAAATTAGATAGGATGAGACCCTCTCCCTTGTTGAGGGGGAGGGGGCACTCCGAGGAAGAGCAGGCTCAGAGTACATGTATGTGGTCAATTCCCAAACTTCTAACCGCACCCTGCAAAGCCAAACAGGATGATGATCTGAGAGGCTTGGCAGGGCCGCTGGCCCTAGACGTAGGTTTGGAGAGAGAAACTGAGGACTCCATTATAACCCAAAGTTGTAGTAGCTGAAATCTACCACAGGCCAGAAATCTAAATATCACAATTTAGTATCCATCCCATGAGATAAGAATGGAAATAAAGAAAATGGTCTTTATACACTCTGAAAAATGAGCCATCATTCTGTGAATAAACAGTATATAAAATTATGCTCAGATATCCAGTTCTGCAAAATACCTCTATGCTTTTTTGTGGCATCTGGTTTTATTTTTCTAATTGCTATCCCTTTTTAAAACTCAAAAAGAGGAGATTCCTATCCCTTTTTAAAACTCAAAAAAAGGAGATTGTATTTTTCCTCACTTTGACCAGAATAGATAGAGGGCTTGGGTGTCTATTTAAAAAATTTGTGGTATGGCAGTGAGTGTGACAAGCACAGGGGGTTATGGAATATGACAAGCTTAGACAGATCAAGTAAGTGTGCATGTGCGTGCACATGTGTGTGCGCATGTGTGCACGTGTGTGTGTTACGTGTGTATTATCATGGAAAGGACCAAAGGAATACAAATGGAAAAGAGTCAAGTACATTGGGGGTGTTGATCCTTTATAGGTCCAGTCTGAAGTAGACCTGATATGTGAACTCCAACCCCTGAACTACTGCATACTCTGAATAATGAATCTCAAAACCCTCTCAAATCATAGTGAAGGGGAGGAATTTACTGAAATCAGCAGTTCTTCAGCACATCTACTCCCTCTTGTCTTTAGGTCAGTGTAAAACTAAACTATATTGAGGATATGGCTGAGTTCTATTTGTTAAAATTTCTATAGAATGAAAAAGCACCAGGATGTCAATATCTTGATTTCAAAGCAGGAAAGTGCTTAGGGCTATCTACTACCGGTACTTTCTGCTTTAGGCAAAACCCATACCAAGGGCCTCTGAGAGGCTATAGGGAGTCTTTGTGCAAATTAGATAAAAGTACCTCTTCCTCTCAATGGTTTGGGAGGGGACAGCAGGCTGAATCACAGAGCCACCTCTTCCAGTGCCTTGTACAACCGTGTGCTGCAGCTCTGCCCATAGCCCTCCTGTACTGGTCTCATGGTGGTGGAGGTGGTCGATGGTCACAATCCACGCCTTGGGCATTTGAGAGAACATTCCCCAAATCCAAATAATTTAAAGACAGAATCAGAAAACCACCTCCACAGAGGTATATGCTGTGTAGACAGAGAGCCTGCAGGCTGGACTATCTTGTCTAAGGGTCAATTGTTTTCTAAGATCCAGAGTCATGCTGGGTTTTGATGCTTTTAGACTTACCACAGGCATGCTGATGAACATGGCTGCCTGTTCCCATAGGGGACCTCAAACATGCATAGGGCAAAGGTGTGCCCTCTAGAATCAGGACAGTTTTGTCCGGTTGATGAGACAATAAGAATGGGAAGCTGTTTAAGCTCCAGATGAGTGACATTGAGCTTTGTTGCCAAAGTTCAGAGAAGGGAAAGAGAAAACAATATGGGCCAGAGGACTCAGAGAAGCCATTGTGGAGAGTCCAATATGCAAAATGGAGAAAGGGGAGAGGGGAGTGATGTGTTTGAGACAATGGAGGAAAAATAGGGAGAGCAGAAGGCAAAGAGGATGATGTGAACAAAGTTTAAAGATTTAAAGGGAAGGCTTGGGACTGTATCTGTGTTTTTAGTGATGAATATTGCATATGCATATCCAAGAAGTTAATATGCAAAAGATGCAACTTATTTAGAAAGTCAGCTTGATGAACTGAAGAGATCAGAGGCCTACTAATAGGACAAACACAAGGTCAAAGTCTAGCTTCACTTCAAATTAAATACATCAGTATGAGCCTGTTACTTAATCTCTCTAAAACTCATTTCTTTATTTGTAAAAATGGAAATAAAGATGCCAGCCCTGAAAGGTAATTGCAAGGATTAAATGCAATAAATGACATGTGTATCTGTCACACAGTAGGTATTCAATGGCTAGGCGCTCTTAGGATTATGACAGCTTCAAATTATGACAGCTCCAGCTTCTAGAGGACTTCATGTCCTCTAGACATGAGTGACAGAAGGTCAAATAATTGATTTTATCTTGACTTAAAAGACCATCACAAAAATCACTAGCATGCATATGCTTCGACAACAATCAGTTATAAACTTCACTGGTAAGAGGGATCCATTGCCATGGTTATTGGTAATAAACAACAGAAACTAATTCTGGATATCTTAGGCAGAAACAAAGTTTAATGGGAAGGTATCAGGTAGCTCAACGAATTGATTGGGAGGACAAGTTCAAGCAAAAACCAAGATAGGCATTGCAACATCAAGATCATAGCAAACAATTTGCCTGGCAAGCTGCCACTAATGCCACTACCACTGGACACTTGCTGCCATACTGCTGGATTGCTCTGTCCCTGTGTACTCACCACCATGCCTCTGAACTAAACTCTAGCCTCCAAGTAGTTGCTACACCAAAAATGTCCCTAACTCACCCTCGTATTGTTCATTTAAGGTTTAAAGTTCCTGGTAGTAGCATTTCATTCAAGCTCAAATTATATGTCCATTCTCTCACTGCCAGAGGTGGGGAAATAAAATAGCTCCTCTGCTTTTTCTTCTATAGTAAGAAGTAGATAGGATTCTTCCAAAATAGAAAAGAGTGTGGATGGCAAAATAGCAAATATCCAATATGCAATAGCAATAAAAATTCATTAAATGCATGTGAGCAAATCTAACAAGAAATGTGCAAGACCTATACAAGAAAACTATAAAACTTTCCTGAAGGAAGTAAAAGAAATCTAAAATAAATAGTGAGGAATACTGTTTCTAAATGAATAGCATCACTATTGTACATATCAATTTTCTCCAAATCTACAAATTCACTGAAATTGTACTCAAAATGAGAGTTTTTGTCTGTTTCCTTGTTTTAGAGTTTGACAAGGTGATTCTAAAGCTTACATATAAAATAATACATGCAAAAGAGCAATAACAATTTTGAAAAAATGAGGGGATATTTGCCATAACAGGTATCAAAATATACTATAAATCCATAATTCTATACAGTATGACATTGACCCATTGACACAGCTCAGTGGAGCAGAAGGGAACTCAGAATCATTGCAGAGACATTCAGTATATTAAAGAAGGTATTCTAAATCAGTAGAAAATTGGGTATTAGGAAAAAATAAATAAATATGTGTGGTGATTGATGTGTTAATTAACTAGATGGTGGGAATCCTTTATATAGGTATATATATTCATCAAGATGTACACTTTAAATCTCCCACAGTTTTATTTGTAAATTACTATACCTCAATAAAGCTGAAAAATTAACTAAATTTAATTTTTTTTTAATCTTGTTTTTTCTGTAATAGATAAGATTGTAGATATTATAGGCTTTGTGGGACATAAGTTCTCAGTTGCAACTCCTCAGCTCTGGCACTGAAGTATGAAAGTAGCCATAGACAAAACTAAACAAATGAGTGTATCTGTGTTCCAATAAAACTTTATTTACAAAAACAAGTACTAAGCAGAATACAACCTTTTATACAAACTATGAAATAATAGTGTTGAATCAGTGGCTATTCATTGGAAAACATAAATCTCAACTTTCACACCAGGCACAAAAATAAAACCCATTTGAATCAAAGATTTAATGTAAAGAAATATAAACATTAAAACTATAAAAGTATAAGATGTGTAAGATCAAACATGAAAAAATTCTCAGATGTTATTACATAAAACCTTAAAACTTCAGAACACAAAAGACCATAAATAACAATAAAACACCAAAAAAGACTAGGAGAAAATATTTGCAATGATCAGATAAAACAAAGGATTAATATTCAAAATATATAAATCATGCTATAAATTAATAAGAAAAACTAAATAGGCTGATAAAAATGTAAAGAATATGAGAAGAAAATTCACAGAAGAAATTAAATAAAAATATGAAAGCCAATAAAGATATGAAAGTTGTTCAACATTACCAATAAGGGACAGGACCCCCAACAAAAGGTAATTTTTTCCTATCAGATTAGCAAAAAAAACCAACATATTAGTGTAAGTAAGAACACACAAAAATGGGCTGTTAGTGGAAAGAATGAATGAATTGATGAACTGCTAAGTGAATAATAAATTGAATGAATTGATAAACTAATTTCTAAAAGACAGTACTACATAATAAAAATGTTAAATGCATACCTTTTGACATGGTAGCACCACCTGTTCTGCCAAGACCTGTTCTAAAGAATACTTGTGCCTGTGAGCAAAAGCTTCTTTCTGTACAAATTCAATAGCTGAAGTTTGCTTATATCGGTGAAAAATGGGAAACCAATTGCAGATCAAAAGTGCAATGACTAAGTATAAGGTAGACCTCTATATGCTGATATGAGATATCAATAGAAAAGAAAGTAACAAGATGGAAAACAACACAAATAAATATATATAATATAGCATGAGCCCATATACATTTTTAAAACTATATATGTGCATGAATAATAAAGAAAATCAAAAAATTTAAACAGGTCCGCAGAAAATCCATTAGCGGTAGTTACCCCTCAGAAAAAGAAGGGACCAGAGAGATAAATGTTATGTTTTAATCTATGTGTGTCTGGTGTCCTTCAGTGCTGGGAACTTCAGTTCTAAGACCCCCTGCCATTCGCCTTGGGAGGAACAGGGCCCATCGTGACCAGACAGGCCTGCCTGCAAGCCCCTTGACCTTTCACTTGCATTGTTGCCTCTTCCTCACATTAGCCAGCAGTGTCTTCTTTCTTGTGGCTGAACTCTGACAAGTTTTAATGGAAATATTTTTATATTTTAAGTCTATTGATCACAGTTGTGGGTTGAATTATGTCACCCAAAATGATATGTTCACATTCTATTCCCCATACCTGTGAATATGACCTTATTGGAAAATAGAGGTTTTGCTGTTTTAATCAAGTTAAATGAGGTCATACTAGATCCAATTGGGCTCTAATCTGGTGGCTGGCATCTTTCAAAAAAAGGAGTGAGGGAGATTTGGACACACAGACACAGAATAGAAAGAGATGGAAGAGGGAAACCATGTGCAATGGAGGCAGAAATCAGTGACGCATCTACAAGCCAAAGAATGCCAAGGACTGCCAGCAGTCACCAGGAGCTGGGAGAGAGGACTGAACAGATTCTCCACAGAGCTTCTAGAAGGAATCAACCCTGCCAGCCCTCAATTCCAGGCTTCTGGCCCCAGTAGTCACAGGAAACGAATAAAACACTATGTACCAAAAGCTATGTTTTTTTAAACCTCACTCAAGGATGTATTTATTGATTTAGACAATGAGGAAGAGATGGAAGAGAGAGAGAGAGAAGCATCCGTGTGAGAGAGAAACATTGTTCAGTTGCCTCCTGTACATACCCTGACTAGGGATTGAACCCACAACATTTTGTTGTACAGGATAGTGCTTCAAAGAACTGAGCAGCCCAGCCAGGACCAATAACTATGTTTTTTAATTCACCAATCATTCTTGGTGTCTGTGTGTGTGTGTGTGTGTGTGTGTGTGTGTAAACAATTACAACCGAAAGTACGCCTGGAAATTGATAAAATTGAAGGGTATTAATTCTTCTATAATGGTACGGTTCAGAAGCTTAATGACCAGCAGATAGGACATTGTAGGGGATATTTCTGCACTGAAGGGTGGACTACATGACTTCCTCATGTTCATAATCACTAGGAGTCAATGAGTCTCTGAGGTAGAACAGCATCACACTTAAGGGCAAGGACAGGAATGAGAAAAACCTGGATTAGCATCCTGGTTTCATTATACAGTAGCTACTTGACCATGAATAAATCTCTTTATGCTAAAATCCCCAAAATAAAAAGGCTCCTTTAACGAGTCAACATTCTTAGATGGAAGAAATTGACACCAGCTGATAATTTAAAGAAAAAAGAAATTTGTTGGAAGGATATTGGTTAGCTCACAGGAAGCACCAGTAAGTAATCCACTGCTGCCTCCAATGTCTCTAGAAACAGAGTTGCTGATGTTACAGCCACTTAAACTATCTAAAAAGGGTATTGGGGGTTAACTTCTGCTTTTTTTGTCAGCTGAGAAGTGAATGTATCTGATTGGTGGAATGCAGGTCATGGTCCCATGTCCTAGCTGCAAGGGAGGCTGGGAAAGGAGCTATAATAATGACAGCTATGTGCCAGGCACTCTTCTGTATTAAGTGAATGAATTCACTTAATCTTCACAATACTACTGTGAAGTCCGTACGTCATCCCCATTTTCACTGGTTAAGAAGCTGAGATACAGTAGAGGTGAGTAACCTGTAGAGGTGAGTAACTTGGCTAGTACAGGCATACCTCATTTTATTGTGCTTTGCTTTATTGCACTTCACAGATATTGCATGTTTTACAAATTGAAGGCAAAACCCTTCACCTGCAAAAAGATTACAACTCATTTTATGGCTGTACTTGCTTTATTGCATTGGTCTGGAACCAAACCCATGATATCTCCAAGGTATGCCTATACAAGCAGAGCTGGAATTAGACCTCATTATCTGGTTCCCAAACCTATTGTATTATCTTTGGAAATATTTATTTTGGTTCTTCACCTGCTATTTCCAACTTCTACAGTGAAAGTCACTGTCCACCTCTAAAAGCAACAGATTCTTCAAATGAAAGAATGGGATTCAGTTCTAAATAGCTAAATTAAAAATAAATAAAATAGCCCTGCCTGGTGTGCCTCAGTGGATTGGATGCTGATCTGTGAACCACGGGGGACTCCGGTTCAATTCCCAGTCATGGAACAAGACTGGTTGCAGGCAGGTCCCCAGTGCAGGACATGCAAGAGGCAACCACACGTTGATGTTTTTCTCCCTCTCTTTCCCCTTCCTTTCTCCTCTCTAGAAATAAATGAATAAAATCTTTTTTAAAATGTAAAAATAAATAAATAAAATAAAAGTCCATTACAACTTGCAACTTACCTCACAGAGCTGCCATGTGTATTAAAAGAAAATGATGTATATATAATAATAATTGCTACTATTACTACATCATTCTTGACTTTGCTCAACCACCTCCTGGCTGCTTATGCCATTTTTTAATTGTTTTATACAGCTCGGTCAGTCGTTCACTCTGTGAACCCAGGTAAGTGACTTCACCTCTCTGAGCCGTAGTCTCCTCGCTTGTAAAATGGAGTTGAGTTTGGAAAAGGACAAAAAGTTTAAACCCCCTGATTTCCAGGGCTCTTTCAGTTTTGACATTTTTTTCAACTCTGATCTTCCAGCCCGCTATGCGCAGGCCCTTCCAGCGGGCTTGTATAATTCACATCATCCATAACTCACTATTTCATTCCAGGTTACATGCCACATTTTACTGTTCTGTAATTGTTTCCTGTTGTTTCCTTCTCAGAGTGTGTTGCACAAAATGGCATTTCAGAACACACAGTGTTTTTTGGAAGGTGGATCAATTTTATAAATAAGAGATCAGTTGTCGCAGCCTCTTATATGTACACACAAACTCTTACATGTCACCTGATACAATGCTCAGGTGGGCAGTCCTAGCGGACCAGTACCAGCATTGTCTCTGTTTCCCTTCTGATTCCCCACATTGATCTCCCAGTTCATCAACCAGCAAAAGCTGCTTTAGACTCTGTTTTTTGATGAGATTCTTAGATTCAAGATTTTTTTCTTATATCTCATAACTTTTAAAGTTTTGGTATCTCCACTTGAACATTCATCCAACTACATACTCAAAGTACCTTAAAAAATACTGTATTAGTTACTCTGCCTTAGTTAACACCCTGCCATGTACTGCTCTGATTATATTTGTTATTTTGGTGACTGACACCACCATAAAAATAATTGCCCAAAGCAGGATTCACTATTCCTTCTCCCATTTCATCACTACATTCTAATAGTTCAAGTCTTTTATAGCCTACATCTTAAATATCTTGTCAAAAATATATGCTTTTCTCTTTTTAACAACTGGTATTGCTTTATTCTGGATACCATCTGGATTACAGCAATAGCCTCCTAACTCATCTCTCAGCCTAGAGTCTGGTCCCTTTCCAACACATTCTCCTCCCTGTAGACAGAGTAATCTGTCTAAAACATAAATCTGATCCTTCCACTCACCCCTATTAAAATCTTTCAATAGCTCCCTTTAGTTTTCAAGATAAAGTTCAAACTCTTTAGCCTAGCACATAAAATTCTTCCTGATATGCTCCTTGAATAATTCTCCAGCCTCTTCCCTCCCTGCCTCCACTCCTCCTTCACACACACCCTTTACTCCAACAATATTGAAGTGAACCCATCATGCTAGTTAATGCGTCCAGGCCAGGGTACATGCATCATATACCCTCCGCATTAAATAAATGCCCTAGGCATCCTGACTCAATCTCCAGTTTATCCAGAGTGCCCCCACTCCCTTTCAAAATTCAACTAAATGGCCAATTCCTCTAGGGTTCCCTATCTAATCATTTCATTTGATTTACATTTACTTGTTATGTGACTCTGTAAAAACTCTAGAATAAAAGTTTTTCCCTGAGAGAGTGTATGGATAAATGGATGAATGGTTTTATTTTTCAATTGAAATATATTTCACATAGAATACTGTGCAAATTTAAGATGTAAAATGTTAATTTGATGCATTTTTATATTGTAACATGATTGAAATTATAGTGATAATTGGTGCCTTTCTTACTTTACTTACTTATCCTTTCTCTTTAAGTGGTTGGTATTAATTCCCAGTCTCTTAGTAAGTTGATGTCTATAATACAATATATGTATCTATATTCACTGTATTGTTCATTAAATCTTTAGGATTTACTACTCCTTACAAGTTTGAACCTTTAAACAACTGTCTTGTCCCCCACACCTACCTCATCCTGTGGTAACCACCATTCACCTTCTCTTTTTACAAGTTTGTCTTTTTTTAGATTCCACATATGTGATATCATAATGTACCTGCCTTTATCTGTATGACCTCACTTAGCATAACATACTCAAGGCCCATACACATTGGTGCAAATGGTGGGATGCCCTTCTTTATCAAGGCTGAATAATATCCCATTAATTCCATTGGCACTTATTCATATTACATCTTCATTGCCTAACACAGTTCCAGACACATACTCAATAAAATATTGTAAGAGTTTATTTTACCTGAGAAATGCTTTTGTGCAATTAATCAAACTTATAGTGTACCTTAATGCATTTTTTCCTTTCGTGCATTCTGAACCTAACAGCATATGTAGTCCACCCTAAGGAGTACCCCAGGCACGTCCATATATATGGACCTACATGTACACATGGCATGGTTTTCCTCTGCTTAGTCTCCTGTAAAAATGCAGAATTATCAGCGTAAGAGTCAGAGCCCCGGAAGATATTCCAATATGGTAATGAGCCACCTAATGTGAAACAGTAGGAGTTTACTGACAGGACCCTCCTAGGACCTCCTTGTGCATGCTAAGGCTCTTGATGGCCTGGGTTTGGAGGACCCAGGCAAAGTGGGGACTGCAAAGCCTCTCAATAAAAACACAATACACCAGCTAGCTGCAAATCCTTCCTGCAATTTCTTTTCTTCTTTCTTGATCCTTGGGAAATATGTCAGTGGATGCTGTCAGATAAGAACAAGCCATTGATCTATAGGGCGTGAGGCAAGGCTAAAATATTGATGTCACAGATCCTCTCTGTGTATAAGCTGCTCTGTAGTAGACAAAGTGCCTTGAAAACTCAGGCTTGTTGGGCCACTAAACATCTGAGGGGGTGAAAATCACCAGCATGCTCTGCCTCCACAATGGGGCCAGTGCCCACACAGCCAGCAGTAACATGGGTCTGTAAATTGGGGTTTATATAATTAAAGCAGTCACCTTTCCTCACCTTGACTTTCCTTCTTTTCCTGAATTTTTTATCAGTGTACAGTTAGTTGAGTGTGAGAGACCCCACCAACCAATAAAATAAAACTGGTCTAAGATTTGAAAGGCCTTGGTTCTAGTTCCAAGTGACTGACTAAATGTTTTCTTGCCCTCTCTCTGGGTGTTGGCTTTTTCATAAGTAAACTGATGATTTGGACCAGATCAGGGATTCTCAACCTGAGGCTCATGGATTGGATTCAGGGCTCTCTTAACCTTGGAAATTAGATATAACATTTGATATGCACAAACATATTTCCCAGGAGGAAGGAGCATGGCTTTTGTCAGCTCACAAGTGAGTCCATGGATCCCCAAATTTACGAAATTGAAAGTTATACTAGAGTTCAGCATTTTTAATTCTTTGTGGCAAAGTACATTTTGACATCAGGAAGACAGCTGAAGTTCAGGCGGAGAAGTCAAACTTGACAGTCAGACAGATTTGGGTTCAAATCTTGGTTCCCCCACTTATTTCCTATGTGCCTTGGCTGAGTCACTTTACCTCTGGGACTTCATTTCTACAAAATGGCAATAATAATACCTACTTCACAATGTTGTGAAAATGAAGAAAAACAGTGCATATGAAAAAATAGGTACTAACATGTCAGAAATCTGCAAGGAATGCTTTTTCACTGTGTATCTAAAGAAGTAATGTTGAGAGACACTACTTCATCTTGCACCTAAAATTTTTGCCATATAAATCCATATTTTTCACAGGTGTGCTTATGGACTAAAAGTCTTCAGAGTTTGTTTTCTTCAGATGGGTGAGACATGAAATAGGCCTATATGATTCACATGTTTCTGCATAAGTGGAAATTGATTAGAACTAAGGTAAACATTCTAAGTCCCCTAAGAAAAAGGCGGAGCCTGGGTAATAGGGCTAAGCTTGGATCTGAACAAAGACAGAAAAGTTCTTTCTCCTGAAAACTTATTCTGAAACCACACCTGTCCACAAAACCTAGTAATTCCAGGCAATAACTCCAAACCTTGCAATGGGAAGTGGGGGGAGGGGTAGAGGCATCAGTAGAGAAGACTGGGGCACACAAAAAGGCAGCCGCCCAGCCTACCTGCACCATGACAGGCCTGGCACATAAACATTGAGAATCAGTCCATAACACCCCACCACCACCTCCTGCATTCATGGCACCAAAAGACTGGCCGCTCTATGTCTACGCCTTCTTCTCGCTTACATCTCCCCTCAACCTATGTAGCTACTGGGACATCTTCTCTTCTTCAAAGAGGGTCTTGATGTTTTGCGAACATTCATTCTTTCAATATAAAATAAGCTATAACAAGTATACATATATATCAAAATTCTATTAACCTTCAAGACGTTATCTTCATTTTGAAGAAGATGAAATACAATACAGTTCATCAAGATAGGAAAGAACAGAATAGGTTTGAGTCCAGATGTCTCTGACAAAAGCTTTAAAACTAAACCCTCAGCCCTCCAGACAGTGATGAATAAAATGCATTCCTTGCTCTCACGGGGAAATGGGAAACACAGACACACAAGGGGAAATCTTTGATACAGTCTTATTTGTTCTCTAGGTTGGAGGCAAATACTGGAGGGTGCAAGAGCAAAGAAGATGTTCAGCTAACTGGAACTAGTGGGGGAAAAGAGATATGTGTGAAATGTAAAGTTCAGAAATGATTTTTTTAAGAATTCACTCTTTAAAGATGGAGAGAAGACAAGCCATTTCAAACAGAAGAACGAACTCATACAAAGTCACAAAGGGAAGAGTAAGATGTCAGGAAACCTAAAAGCATATGTCTCTTAGATGTAAATATCCCTGACACTGCCTTGTAAAATACCTTGAGTTCTCTCAGTAGCCCCCAGAGATGGGATGCTGCCCTTCTGTGACAAAAGAATTTGGAATCTTAGCTCTGGTGCTCTGAAAAGAGACACGGGGTGTCCAACCTTTTGGCGTCTCTAGGCCACACTGGAAGAAGAGTTGTCTTGGGCTACACATTAAATACAGAAACACTAACGAAACTGATGAGCCAAAATGTGGTTTGGAATAAATTTATGATTTTGTGTTGGGCCACATTCATCGTCATCCTAGGCTGCATGTGGCCCAAGAGCTGCAGGTTGGACACCTCTGAGTTTTATAAGGGGTTAGGGGACTTCAGAAACTGTTTTTTTTTCTTTCCCCTTCTCTAACTCAGACATCCCAATCTCAGCACAAAAGGTTACAATTTCCCTGGGAAGAAATTGTGCTGACCTCAGGTTTTCACAAAGAGTATGGTATTTCTGCTTGGCTGCACAGCCTGCTGAAACACTGCCGAAATTACTTGTGAGCAAGATGTCCCAAAAGTAAGCAGCTGTAAAAGGAGGACCAAGCCGAGGTCTGCCTGTGGTTATCCACTTCGCATGAGGAAGAAAGGGTGACTACTTTCTGAGAAGTCAGAAATATTCCAGGACCTCACTGCATTTGGCAACTCAGCTCCACCAGCACCAAATCCTCACCCAGCTGCAAACAAGAGGGAGTGCTCACTGCATGGCTGACAATCTAAAACAGGAGAGGTCTAGGACCGAAAAAAAAAAGGTCTAGGAATAAGAGTTCATATTCGCATCCTCTCTCATCAATTAGATTGACTCAGACTCCAGGGCTTCACTGACCTCTCTCTAAAATAAAACATTTCTCACTGCAGTGCTCTGAACTTGGTTGTTATCAATGTTTTTGAAGTATTTGACTTCTTATGGTTTTCAAAAAAGTTGATGTTAGACCTGGTCGTTTGACTTCTAGGAGTTGTAGAAATTAAACCTGACCCTAATACAGATTTATTCAGTCCTTAAACCGATAAGCCAAATACGCCAGAAAGTATTTCCCACTGCATTTTCCTAACTCTGAACACTCATGAAAAAGATGGCCATTCCCCAATCCGTACTTGCTAAGGGCATAGATATTTACAGTTTAATTCCTTGGGGTTAGTTAGCACACCCCCTTTAAAAACAAAATCTTATGAAGAGGGGAAAATAAATTACCCCTTAGTATGACTATTTTCTTCATTTTGCTGTCCCCCAACACCACTGATGGCACAGAAAAGAAGAAAATGTCTCAAAATAAAAGGGAAAGTTTTTAAGGTAATTTTGGAGTTTGGAATATGCTTAAGTGAGGAATCAATTATGAAGAGTATAGAAAATAATTCCCAATCAATATTAAGCACTTATGAAGGCACAAAAAATGAATATAAGAAACCCAGGTAGAGGATTTCATTTCATCTATAGCTGCAGCCATATGAAGCAAACGAGAAATGAGACACTTTGCCAGGATGCTAAGAAAATGAAACACTGTACTTCATTGAACAATAAAGGAACTGTTTTTCCTGAATTTGTCCAACTCTAGTTTAAGTTGCAAAGGGAGAAAGGAGAAGAGGCAATATTATAAAGGAGGGAAAGACAGAGACAAAATAGGATAGAAACATTAAAAAAATGCTTTACTTAAGTGTTCTTTATCCACTCAAAGTAGAGTAGATTTATACCTTAATTCATTCAACAACAATTTGGTAGCATCTACACATTGTTTAAACAGTACAAGATATGACACTTAACTCCCCTTTCTAGAATATCCCATGCATCTTCAATAATCTCAGTACATTTCTAAGTAGTTCTTTATGAATGAGCCACCAGTTTGGTAGTTCATATCTATGCCACATGGTTACATTGTGTAACTGGGGACATTCTAGCTTCATCTGTCATGACATCTAAGAACACTATAGGATTTTCACCTTGAAATATCCCCTTGAAATGTCCCCTTGAAATATTTAAAGGGAAATGTCCCCTTAAATAATATAACAAAATTCAACATCCCCCAAAATAAAATTTACAATGTCTGCTTTCAATTAAAAACAGGAAAACAGACTTCTGGCCAAGATAGAGGTGTAGGTGGACACACTGTGCCTCCTCTCACAACCAAAATTAAGGACAACAAAGATTTAGAAACAAGAAAACAATCAGAACTGATAGAAAATTGAACAGTAAGGAAGTCCAACAACCATTCATCCAGACCAGTAAGAGGGGTGGAGTTGCGGCAGGAAAAAGTGGAGGTCAGCAGACCCGGCCAAGTAGTCAGCAGCAGCTGGCAGATCCCAGGCATGCAGCCAGTGGCTAGCAGACCCCAGGCATGGGGTGGGAATGGTGCAGACCCAGTGAGGCTGAGCAAGGTGGCTGGCTGACCACGTGGTCCCACATTCACAGGCAGATAATTCAGGCGAAGGGGAAGTGGCGGAAGGGACAGGAATCAAGAGAGAGTGGAGCAAATGCCATTGTTCCCTCTCAGACCCTGCTGCCACATACCGAAGTGGCGGAAGGGACAGGAATCAAGAGAGAGTGGAGCAAATGCCATTGTTCCCTCTCAGACCCCGCTGCCACATACCGCATCACAACCCAGTGACTGGGCTGCCCCACCCTGGAGCACCTAAGGCTCCACCCCTCACTACGTAACACCTGCGACCAGACCAAAACTAAAAACCAAAAATGGCTCAAACAGGAGAACAAATCAAAGCCCCAGAGACAATTCATCTAAGTGATCAAGAGGTAGCCAACCTATCAGATGTATAGTTCAAAGCCCTGGTGATCAGGATGCCCACAGAATTGGTTGATTTTGCTCACAAATGAGATGAACAAATGAAGGCTACAATAAGTGAAATGAAGGAAAACACACAGGGAACCAATAGAGATGGGAGGAAAACTGGGACTCAAATCGATGGAGTGGACCAGAAGGAAGAAAGAAAAAACCAAACAGAAAACAAGGAAGAAACAAGAATTCAGAAAAATGAGGAGAGGCTTAGGAACCTCCAGGACATCTTTAAACATCCCAAATAACAAATAATAAAGAAGAACTTTATTGAACAAATAATAAAGAAGAACTTCCCCAATCTGGCAAAGGAAATGGACTACCAGGAAGTCCAGGAAGCTCAGAGAGTCCCAGAGAAGTTGGACCCAAGGAGGAACACACCAAGGCACATCAGAATTACATTAGCCAAGATTCAAATGAAGGAGAGAATTCTAGAAGCAGCAAGGGATAAGGGGACAGTCACCTACAAAGGAGTTCCCATCAGACTGTCAGCTGATTTCTCAAAAGAGACCTTCCAGGCAAAAAGGGGCTGGAAATAAGTATTCCAAGTCTTGAAAGGCAAGGACCTACATCCAAAATTGCTCTATCCAGCAAAGCTTTCATTTAGAATGGAAGGGAAGATAAAGTGCTTCTCAGATAAAGTCAAATTAAAGGAGTTCATCATCACCAAGCCCTTATTATATGAAATGTTAAAGGGACTTATCTAAGAAAAAGAAGATAAAAAAATATGACAGTGAAAAGTCAGAAAACTCACAGATAGTAATAAACACCCCTAAAACAAAAGCAAACTAAGCAAACAGCTAGAACAGGAACAGAACCACAGAAATGGAGATCACATGGAGGGTTAGCAACAGGGGAGTGGGAGGAGGAGAGAGGGGGAAAAGGTACAGAGAATAAGTAGCATCGACTGTAGGTAGAAAATAGATAGGGGGAGGGCAAGAATAGTGTGGGAAATGTAGAAGCTGAAGAACTTATGACACATGGACATGAACTAATGGGGGGAATGTGGGTGGGAGGGGTGTGCAGGGTGGAGGGGAATAATGGGGGAGAAATGGGACAACTGTAATAGCATAATCAATAAAATATATGTTTTAAAAAAACAGGAAAACAAATAGGCAAATATAAATCATAGCCAGGAAAAACTCAATTAATTGTAACAGACCCAGAATTGATAAGTGATAAATTATTGGACAATGATATTAAAATAATTCCCATGAATATGTTTCATGTATTGAAAAAGGCAAAGGGCAATATAAGCATAATGAAGAGAGAAATGGAAAATATTTTTTAAATTCAAGTGAACTTCTGGAGATAAATATAATATCCAAAATGAAAAAAGAGTGGGTAGAATTAACAACATATTAGACAGAGAAGAAGAAAAGATTTGTGAACTTGGAGATAAAGCAATACAATCTATCCACTAAAATAAAGCACAAAGAGAAAAAGAAAAACTTTAAAAGAAATGAACAGAACATCAATGTTTGTGGGACAGTATCAGTATATATGATAGTACTTATAAATGGATAATGGGAAGGATGAAAAATACTTGAAATAATGGTAAAAAGTTTTCTAAATTTAAAGAACTATAGAAACACATAGATATAACCAGTTTGAAGAAACTGAAGTGGAAAAAGAAGAAATCCAAGGTACATCAAAACAGAATTGCTAAAAAACAGTGATAAAAAGAAAATATTCAAAGAACTAGAGGAAAAAAAGAAGACATTACAAAATAAATGACAAAACAGCATAAAAGCCTTGGCCTGGTGGCTCAGTTGATTGCAGCATTATTCCATGCACTAAAGAGTTGCAGATTTGATTCCTGGTTGGCATGCATATGGGAGGCAACTGATGGATCTCTCTCTCTCTCTCTCTCTCTCTCTCTCTCTCTCTCTAATCAATAAACATGTCCTCGGACAAAGATTGAATTTTTTAAAAAAAGCAGCAAAAAAGACAAGAGAGGGGAACTCTAGAATTGTACTATTCTTACACAACATATGAATTAATTTCATATTACTTCAAGGTAACATTGCAATTCCAGAGCAACCACTGAAAAATAAAATAAAACACAGAATTTTAAACAATGAATCTATGGTGGACATAAAGTAAAATTATTTTTTTTAATTCAATTAATCTAAGGGAAGACACAAAAAGGGAGAAATAGAATAAAGAACACATGTTAAATATAAAAGAAATAGCAAGATAGTAGATTTAAAGCCAGCTATATTGACAATGTTTTAAACATTTCAATTAAAAAACAGATATTGTAAGAATGGATAAAAGAATAAGATCCAACTATGTGCTATATATAAAAAAACCTACCTTATGTAGAGAAACATAGGTTTAAAGTAAAATGATAAAAAAGATATACTGTGCAAACACTAATAAAAGAAAGTTTGAATTGCTATGTTAGTTCAAAGTAGATTCAGAACCAGAAGTATTACTAGAAATAAGGAAAGATAGATCACAGTGATAAAATATCAATTTGTCATAAAGGCATAGTTTTTCTAAATGTGTATGCACATAACAGAGCTTTAAAACACATAAAGCAAAAATGGATAGAATTGAAGGAATGGGCAAGTTCAAAATTATCGTTGGGGATTTCAACATTCTTCATTTAGTAATTGATAGAATACCTAGTCACACACACAGGAAAATGAGGATATATAACACTTGAACATCAACATGACATAATTGGCATTTGTAGAATACTTCACTATATAACAAGAGAATATTCCTCTTTTATTTCATGTATACATGAAATGGTCACCAAATAAATCATATTTTGAACCATAAAATATAGACATATTTAAGAAAATTAAAATTATATGTTCTCTGGTTACAGCAGAATAAAAATGGAAATGAATAATAAAAAACTATCTACAAAACCCTAAAATATTTGGAAACACAAATACATTTCTAAATAACAAATGGTAAAAGTAGAAATCAAAAGGAAGATCAAAATATACTTTGAAATGTATGTAAATGAAAGTGAAATATATCAGAATTTGTGGATAAAGCTTTGCAGAAGAGAAAAAACTTCCCATATGAAATTTCTACTTTAAATAAGAAAGCAAAAAGAAAGTATTAAACCCAAAGTAGCAGAAAAGTAAAAAAATAAAAACAATGAGAGCAGAAATAAGTGAGGTGGAAAACAGCACAGCAGTAGAGAAGACCAAAGAAGTACGAGCTGACTCTTTGAAAAGATCAATAAGATTGATACACCTCACATCTTGAACTGTCCAATATGTGTGGTTACAACTAGCCACCTGGAGCTATTGAGCAATTAAAATGTGGTTAATATGAAATATAATATACTGTAGATATAAAGTATGTGCAGGTTTTGAAGACCTCTAGAAAAAAATAAGAGACAATATTTTATCACCTTAGATTAAGCAAAGAAATCTAAGGACATAAAATGTACAAAGCAAAAATAATTGATAAAATAGGTATTAGCAAAATTTTAAAAGTTTACTCTTCAAACATTTGCTCTATAATTTTTGCTCATATTTATTTTCAACTATTTTTTCTTTTTTTTTTTATTCATTATTGTCTATTCTATTACCATTGTCCCAAGTTTTCTCCCTTTGCCCTCCTCCACCCAGCCCACCCCCTACTCCCACTCATTCCCCACACCATTGTCTATGTCCATGGGTCATTCATACATGTTCTTGGTTCATCTCTTCCCCTTCTTTCCACCATTCCACCTCACTCCCTGCCTTCTGGAGCTGTCAGTCTGTTCCATGTTTCCATGTCTCTTGTTTTGTTTTGCTTGTTAGTTTATTTTCTTCATTAGATTCCTCTTATAAGTGAAATTATATGGCATTTGACTTTCACCAACTGGCTTAAGTCACTTAAAACAATAATCTCCAGCTCCAACCATGCTGTTGCAAAAAGTAGGAATTCTTTCTTTCTTTCTGCTGTGTAGTATTCCATTGTGGAAATGTTCCACAGTTTTTAAATCCATTCATCTACTTATGGGCACTTAGTCTGTCTCCAACACTTGACTATTGTAAATAGTGCTGTTATGAACATAGAGATGCATAAGTTCTTTTGAATTGGTGATTTGGGATTCTTAGGGTATATTTCTAGCAGTGGAATTGCTGGGTCAAAAGGCATTTTCATTTTTAGTTTTTTGAGGAAATTCCATACTGTTTTCCAGAGTGACTGCCCCACTCTGCATTTGCACCAACAGTGCACTAGGGTTCCCTTTCCTCCACATCCTCACCAGCACTTGTTGTTTGTTGATTTATTAATGATGCCCATTCTGACAGGTGTGAGGTGATATCTTGTGGTTTTAAATTGCATCTCTTTGATGGCTAGTGATGTTGAGCATCTTTATCTATGGGCCATCTGCATGTCCTCCTTGGAGAAGTGTCTGTTCAGGTCCTTTGCCCATTTTTAATTGGATTATTTGTTTTCCTAGTGTGGAGTAGTATGAGTTCTTTATATATTCTGGAGATTAAACCCTTGTCTGATGTATCATTGGCAAATATGTTCTTCTGTATGGTTGGTTCCCTTTTCATTATGATGATGTTTTCTTTAGCCATGCAGAAGCTTTTCAGTTGATGTAGTCCCATTTGTTTATTTTTCCCATTATTTCCCTTGTCCTAGGAGATACACTAGCAAAAATATTGCTATGTGGGATATCTGAAATTTTGTTGCTTATGTTTTCCACAAGGATTTTTATGATATCAAGACTTTTAAGTATTTTTATCCATTTTGAGTTTATTCTGGTGTATGGTATAATTTGATTCTCGATTGGGTCTAGTTTCACCTTTTCCAGTTCAGTTCTCCAAACACCATTTATTGAAGCGGCTACTGTTATTTTATTGTATGTTGTCAAATATTAATTGACCATAGAGATATGGATTTATTTCTTGGCCATTTATTCTTTTCCAGTGATGTATGTGTCTGTTCTTATGCCAGTATGAGACTGTTTTCATTACAGTTGACTTGTAATGTAATTTGACATCAGGTATTGTGACACTTCTAACTTTGTTCTTCTTTTTCAAGATTGTTGAGGCTATTCAGGGTCTTTTTGGGTTCCATATAAACTTTTGAAATATTTGTTCTAGATCTGCAAAATATGCCATTGGTGTTGTAAAAGAAATTGTTTTGAATGCTTGGGTAGTATGGACATTTTAATGATGTTAAGTCTTTCTATCCATGAACACAGTATATGCCTCTATTTATTTGTATCTTTGTCAATTTCTTTCTTCGGTGTTCTATAGTTTCTGAGTACAGGTCTTTTACATCCTTGATTAAATTTATCCCTAGATACTTTATTTTTCTTGTTGCTATAGTAAATAGGATTTTTATCTTGTTTTCTCTGATAGTTCATTGTTGGAGTACAGAAATGCCATCAATTTCTGAATACTGATACGTATTCCCCTATTTTGCCAGATTCACTTATTAAGTTGACTAATTTTTTGGTGGGCACTATAGGGATTTATATGTACACTATCATGTCATCTACAAATAATGACAGTTTTACTTCCTCCTTCCCAATCTGGATATCTTTTATTTATTTTTCTTGTCTGATTGCTGTGGCTAGAACTTCCAGTACTATGTTGACTACGAGTGGTAACAGCAAACACTCTTGTCTTATTCCTGATATTAAGGGAAAAGATTTTAGTTTTTGCCCATTGAGTATGACATTAGCAGTAGGTTTCTCATACGTGGCTTTTATTATGTTGAGGTATGCTCTCTCTATTCCCACTCGGCTGAGTGTTTTTATCAGAAATGCATGCTGAATTTTACCAAATGCTTTTTCAGCATCTATTGATATTATTGCATGATTTTTGTCCATTTTGTTTATGTGGTGTATTATATTTATTAATTTATGAATATTGTACCCAGAATACATCCCCAGAATAAATCCCACTTGATCATGGTGTATGATCTTTTTAATGTATTGTTGGATCTTGATTGTCAATATTTTGTTGAGGATTTTAACATATGTTTATATTGGCCTGTAATTTTCTTTCTTTATTGTGTTTTTACCTGGCTTTGGAATTAGGATAATACTGGCCTCATAAAATGAGTTTGGGAGCTTTTCCTCTTCCTGAATTTTTTGGATCACAATGGCTTGAACAAGTAGGGCTTTTTACTCATTGATGTTAGGGAGAACTCATTGATGTTAGGGAGAACACACAAACTTTGGGGTACCTCAGTAAAAGAGCATTGGAAAGAAATCGTTATAGGATTTGGACTCTGGTTGGGTGATTTGGAGGGCATTAGAAGAAAGTAGGAGTTGATTCTAGATTGTGGCTGTCAGAAAGTGAAGGCGATTCCAGGATTAGTTAGCTGAATACTAAATCTACAGGGATGAGCTACAATGAGTCAAGAAGTGATAGTCATTTGTTTCATGCACACACTTAATATTTTTTGAAAAGCAGATAAGCTTGTTTTCATCTGTATATAGATAAAGTTATGAAATGGACCTGCTTTGCATTTTTATCATGGTCTCAGAATAGTAACCTTGTCCATGATTTTTATTTTGTGACATTCTCTACATCCTATAGGAGAATAAGCCTACCAAGTTATGGGTCCCAGGCCAGATTTCAAATGCCAGGGAATTCTCTTATTGATTTATTTTTTCCTTTCTCAGTCAAAAAATGGAAACAACACAAATGTTTATCAAACTGGTAAATGAATAAACAAAATGTGGTACATCCATATAATTAAATACTACACAATTTTTTAGTGGACTTCTATTATATGCGACAACATAGAAGAATCTCAGAAGTGCAAGAAACTAGATACAGAAGTCTGTATACTATATTATTCCAATTACATAAAATTCTAGAAAATTCAAAACAATAGTGGCTAAGAACTGATCACTTGATGGGTTCTAGGGGTAAATGCAGGTACTGACTGCAAAAGAGGGGAGAGAAATTTAGTGTATGAAATGGTCTATGTCATGATTATGATAGTACAATAGTTATGACTGTAAACATGCCAAACCTCATCGAGTTGTACTCAAATTGGTGAAGTTTATTGTATATAATTTTGACCTCTATAATTCTTTAAAAATATATATTTATCCTCTTTGGGGGATAAGGATGGTTTAGTTTTTAGAAACACAATAGCCAGTCTCATCCTTCTAGAGTTAAGTGAAAACATTTCCAGTCCTTCTGATTAGCTAATCTCTGCCAAAAACAAATTTTTTCTAAAACAGGGGAAAAATAAAAGTTGACTTTTTAGTGGCTCAATTAGGCCAACAAGCACTGGTCAAGGGACATCTGAATACTGTCACTTCTCCAGAATTGACCCTATCAGTGTCCCTAATATTTCTGTTTTCACAACCACAGTGAACTCTAAAGAAATGAGGGTCAACAAAGAGAATACTGGCATGTCACTTCCCTTCTCTTGACCTTCGCTCTAAGCCTCTATAAAGGGAAAGGGGTGGATATAAGCATTTCTCAGGGCATTTCTAGCTCAAAAAAGCATCCTATATAAGTTATGCTTGCAAGGCTTAATTTAGGTTAAAGTGTGCCTCTGACATTCAGTATGGGCTTGTGTGTGTGCATATGCATGTGTTGTTAGTGATGTGGGTGGGGTCAAATGGGTATAAGAGAAGAGTAGATGCTATAGACTTGGTGGATTGTTTCATCCAGCTAAATAGCAACAGCATGGATGATTTCTGAGAATACTTTAGAGTGCATAATGCTCATTAATTTAATAAAAATGGTTATTGCTTATCATAATGGAAACTACTTAACAAATATAAGATGAAAATATCCTTAAAGTAATAATTTGGTGTCAGCTCTGATTCTCTCATTAACTCCTCCAAATTCCACTGAGTTTCTGAAAACAATGCTACCATATGACCCCACAAGAGGAGCCTCTACCTGGACCCCCACACTTTAGAGGTCCTCTCTTTGTTCCACTCCTTCAACCCCGTGGAATAAGAAGTCTGTGGACCCAAGGGGACATGTCAACTCAAAATGTGTACCCCAAACCACATCTATCTAGACAACACTTAGATTACTTAGCCCCACCCCGCAGTTCACTACCCCATCGGCTTGGAGTTCACTTCTAGAACCTAGGTAAGCCTTTTCCCCAGGTCTTTTGTTTACCCACACTTCAGTGTAAGGGGTAGAAGAGCTTTGGTGGTGAAGACTGGACAGAGCTTGGATGAGTAAACTGGGATGTTCAATGAATGCATAAAAGGGCTCTTGCAGTGCAAGTCAAAGCCTGGAGTGGAAGAAAAAGAAGGAGGAGCATAGGCCAGGGACCAGACCTTCCCATGCCCCCATGCTACCATGTTCAAGATCAGAAATCTGAGGAGTCTAAGAGCTCTAAATCTAAACCTGGTCTTCAGGTTATAATTGTCAGTGTAGGCATTTAGAACATATTTTGTTTCACAGATTTTAGCTGCATTTAGAACATTTAAATGCATAGACATATGTCATATGTGTCTCCATTTGGTAATTTTTTTCTGGGATCTGGTAAAAGTTAGGAGCAGACTTGTCTAGAATCTATAGACAATTTGAGAAGAGTGTATTCACTATAAGGCAACTTACTCAGACTATGCCAACTGAGAAATATCTGAAGGTGCACCATCTTGATGCAATGACTCCCACCCTGTTCCTGACTGGGAGAATTTAGACTATGATCCTCAAAGCTTTGAATCTATCCCATTGATTATTCCACTTAATTTCAAATAAAACTAATAAATAGAAAGATTCTCATGATAAACTCTGGTGACATATTTAATATATATTGCCCTTAATTTGCTACCACAGAGATTAGTTTAGGAGAATGCTAAGTCTACCATGAAGGGATTAAGAAAAAAGAGGTGGTTAAAATGAGTTAAAAGAAACTATTAAAAGTAATTTTCAGCTCTGCCAGTGAAATTGTCGGCCAACTCAAACAGAAAATAAGCAGATAATGAAGTGCTTGGAGAACTTACAGGACACATTACCCAGATATAGAAAAAAACATGGAAAAAAAATGATGGCAAGGCCTATCCTTGATTAGTTTGCAGACTTTCCACTGGAGGGTGCGTGTATGTGTGTACAGTGATGAAGAAGGGGACGGGAAGAGAATGGCTTCTTTTGTTAATACCTATATGGAACAAATGGCCTCTGTTCCTCCCTAAGGGGAAAATGTCCTTGTAAATAGCTCTTTGTTTTTGTAGAAAGTAACATATTAGTTATCCACTATGGTAGTCGTAGTTTCATCTAGCTTCCTCACTGTGGAAAAAAAAAATCTCAGGAGACACTCTCAGGCTTCCCAAAACTTTTGGTGACATTAACAGACCTTCAAAGTCCTGTAAGGTTAAGAAGGATGTGTGGTATAGTCTTGCTACATTAGGAACGGTTTTCAGTTAACTGTGAGATTGACAGATGTCCAAAACACCTAGTAATCTTGACATTCTGTTGTCAAAATAGACATATTAGAGAGGTATGTGTATTCAAGAAATATGTCCACATGGTATCTGCTTATTTCACAGGAGGAGTTATTTACATGGTCTAGAGTTAAGTTTCTGAAGTATTTAAGTCAAAAGATGAGACCCACTCAGACTCGGCAGACCTACCCCAAGAACCCACAAGCTGGAGGTGGGTCCCTGGCTCAGAAAGATCAGAGAAAAAAGGCATAAAGCAGTCAGAGTTGAGAAATCCCATGTTCCACTTAACTCATGGAGCATGTAAAAAACCATGACACTTCTCATTAAAAACAGCTTTAATTTGATGGATATAAGATTCTGTGAAGTGATATTAATTCACTCAACCAGAGGATATAATACAGTGAGAAAGCACCGCTGGGATTAGGAGACTCAGCCCATCCAGCTGAGCAAGTCCCTTCCCTTCTCCATGCCCAGCTACCTACCTAGTGTTAACTTTAGAGACACTGAGTTGCACCCTTGGAACAGAACAATGAGGTAGCCATTGATAACTATACATTCCACACAAACCGTATCAAAGTAAAAATATCTAAAATGGTCTTAAAGGGGGAAAAGCAGGATGTCTATAATGGCATAAACAATAAAAAATGAAAAAAAGAAGAAATAATAAAATAAAATGTTCTTAAAAGACCTCTGATTTCCAGGGTAGTGTCGATTTAAGAGATTCGCAGTGGAAGTATAAAACACAGAGAAGCAGAGCCATGTATCCGAGTGCTGTACAGGGAAGAGGTGCTCTGAAGAGTTACGTGAGGGTTTAACCCACCTGGCAGTCATGCCCTGTGACGGACTATTAAGGCACTAGACGAAATTAACCATTTAAACTACATAGAGGCTTCTTCATTCTGAAGCTAACCTTTATAAGAACACTTGCAATTACAGATGGCTTCCATGTAGCTTGTCCAGAGAGACTGTGTTTGCTGGAGAACATGAGTGAAGTGTCTGTTTAGTTCTAGTTTTCTTCGTGCCTTAATAAAAATTCTCTTATGACTTAGTTTCTTGTGGATCTATTCTCACTCTCTCACTCTTTGGGTGTGCTTGTACAAGTTACCTTCTTCTAAAGCTCAGTTTGCTCATGTATAAAATGGAAAATACAACCTTTCCATGCTCCTGGAGTTGTGTGAGGATTTAGTGATCAAAGCATGTGAAAGAGCTCAGCACAGTGCTGGGCACCTAGTGTTGTCCAATAAATGTCAGTTAGGTCCGTTGCTACCTTCCTTGCCCTTGCTCATTCTCTCTTCTCTCAGTTTACCTCTCCATCCTTCTACCCCCATCTATTCTCTGCCTCATCTACAAAACCAGCCAGCTGACCACTCGGTCACTGAGCCATCTAACAAGATGTATTTAGGGAGCATGCACTAGGCCGGGCACTGATGCTACAAACATAAATAGTATCCAGAAATCTTCTCAAGGGCTCGCTCTCTCCTTGGCACTGCATTCTTCCATCCCTTCACATAATGAAGGACACACATTAATGGGCACAACTGTACTGAACACTGATAATATTATAGATGGTAAATATCAGTCTCATTGAGGAACTCTAGAAAACTGACGAAATTGAGTCTCTGAACCTCTAGAGTTGAAGGTTAGTATCTAGACTGTGATTATTTCAATAGTCTTTTTAGGCCTCCTGGAAGCCAATTGGTGGTCTCCCTTGGTGAACAGCTTCTGCATTTCCTGTTACCATGATTTCTCTCTTCACTTCTACTCTACATAAAATAATTCAAGTTGTTTGCACATAACAGAATCTAGATTATTAGCATATTTGACTTTGGTGTCCCTTGGGCCAGACTGTCCAAATCTTATGTGCAACACTTATCCAGGTCTCATAATACACTAGATTATTCCCCTTGAGTCAGTTTTCCCTGAGCAGTATTGTTATTATTCCCTGTCTAGGTAGCTGGAAATCATAAAACAACATCTATTTTAAAGATATTGTGGTGCTGAGTTAGAGCATTTGCCTTCCTGAAAAAATATTAACATACTCAGAAGTCCTTGAAGAAAATTGTGTCAGTGGTTATCACTTTTACTCTTGTTCCTAGAATCCCTGAAAGACAGAGTGGGAGGGAGTGGAGGGATTGAGCAAAAAGGAAAAAGGACTCATGGACATGGACAACAGTGTGATGATTGTGGTGGGGAGGAGGATATAAGGGGACTAAAGAGTAATGGGGAAAAATACAATACAAATATTTTTTAAAAGACAGACTGGGAAGGGTTTATTTTTTTTTTTACAACTATAAATGAATTTGAAAAAGCCAGAAGAAAATCATCTGCTTCCATGGACAGCCAGGCTGACATGACAGGTAATTAGCAGGATGACCTGTTTCTCTGAGATGGAAAGCTTAGCCATATCAAGGACTTAAAGCCCCCAGCACTTCTTATATCCCCTAGTGAATTCCTTTTCTGCAAACAGCCAGCTCTGCCAATTGACAGTGACTTTCACCTTGAATCCTTCAAAGGCACCTTTCTTGGAAAATCCCTTTACTATGATGCAGAATAGCAATAGCTTTGCCATCCTGGCTACAGTTCACAAAGTATGTTGAGGTGGAAGTGATCTGAAACCCAGAAGAACTGACCTGTCCCGTAGAATCATGGTTTTCATATGAATGTGCCTCACATACTATCTTTATAGATGTGCAATTTCTCATTTTTCCCTCTAAAGCATGGAAACTAAGAAGGTGGGAATTCCCCAGATGCCTATTTGAAGCGAGAGAGTTTAGGTCAAAGTGAGAAAAATGTTTCTCCCCCTGGAATGTTACACTGAATTATTTTTGTGTTGATGTGCAAAGACGTTTTTTGTAAGAGGAGAAGGGAAAGAGTTGATGTACATGCACAGCTGAGCAAAGAGGCAAGTTACCCAATCTATTTCATGAAACCTGAGTTGATCACTACTGAATTTCAAGGTGTTATAATTTGTGATCCATAATTGTTCCCCTTGAACAGCTTCAGGAGCTTGTTTTTAACATATACCACTCCTCAGAGCCTGTGCACTCAGTGGACAGCTATAGACCATGTGGGAGCACCACCACCCAACCACCTCCACAAGCAATACAATCAAGGGGCAGCCTCAGCAGGCACCAGAGCTCTGCTGAAGTAAGTACTGCTCTGTGGAGTGGGCCCCTATATAGCAGATTCTTCACAGTGGTTGGAGATTGGCAGTCAGTGGTTATAGCCAGTCCCAGCAGCTGATCATCCTAGGTAAATCACTCCCATTGACCTGCCAACAGTAATCAAGGCTCAACTGCAAGAGAAGGGTGTATGCAGCCCACATGGTGAGCCCACCTCAAGTACATAGCTTGGGTGATTGGGGAGGCCATGCCACTGACCTACAGGACACCTCCTTTACTATATTATATTAGTCCATTCTACCAGGCCAAGGAGACATAGCAGCTCTACCTGATACATAAAAATGAACACAGGGAGGCTGGAAAAATGGGGAGATAAAGAAACATGTCCCAAATGAAAGAACAAAACAAGATTCCAGAAAAAGAACTAAACAAAATGGAAACAAGCAAGCTACTAGATGCAGAATTCAAAACACTAGTTATAAGGATGCTCAATAAATTAAGGGGAAGAATAGATGAACTCAGAGAGAACTTTAACAGCATGAAAAAGAACATGGGACCCATAAGAAAGAACCAGTCAGAAATGAAGGTACACTAACTGAAAAAGAAAAAAAAAAAAAAAAACAATTGATAGGGAATCAACAGTACAGTGGATGAAGCTGAGAATCAAATCAGTGATTTAGAATATAAGGAAGTGAAAACACCCAATCAGAATAGAAAAAAAATTCAAAAACATGGGGATACTGTAGGAAGCCTCTGAGACAACTTCAGGCATACCAACATTTGCATTATGGGGGTGCCAGCAGGAAAAGAGAAAGACCAAGAAATTCAAAATCTCTTTGAAAATATCATGACAGAAAACATCCCTAATTTGGTGAAGGAAATAGACATACAAATCCAGGAAGCACAGAAAATCCCGAACAAGATAAACCTAAAAAGGACCACATCAAGATACATCATAATTAAAATGCCAAAGCTTAAAGATAAAGAGAGAATCATAAAAGCAGGAAGAGAAAAGCAGTTAGTTAGTTATCTTCAAGGAAGCTCCCATTAGAATGTCAGTTGATTTCTCAACAGAGACTTTGCAGACTTGAAAGTAATGTCAAGAAATACTCAAATCGATGAAAAGCAAGGACTTACAATCAATATTACACTACCAAACAAAGCGATCATTTAGAATAGGAGGACAGATAAAGAGCTTCCCACGCAAGAAAAAGCTAAAGGAGTTCATCACCACCTACCAGTATTATATAAAATGATAAAGGTTTTTCTTTAGGAAGAAGAAGATCAAAAATATGAACAATGAAATACCAATAGATACATATCTATCAATAATTGAATCTAAAAATTAGAATAGAAGAATAAGCAGAACAGAAACAGAATAAAAAATACAGACCCATTTTGAGGGTTGCCAGATGGGAAAGGAGTTGGGCGGGGGGGATTGCTGAAAAAGGTAAAGGGATTAAGAAGTACAAATTGCACAATACCTGATATCAAACTATACTACAAAGCCACTGCAATCAAAACAGTCTGGTACTAGCATTAAAAAAAAAAAGACACATAGATCAATGCAACAGAATAGAGAATCCAGAAATAAATCCATCTCTATGGTCAATTAACATTTGACAGAAAAGCATAAGCATACAACAAAGTAAAAATAGCCTTTTCAATAATGGTGTTGGGAGAACTGAACTGGTACATGAAGAAAAATGAAACTAGTCCACCAACTTACACCATACACCAAAATAAACTCAAAAATGGGTGAAAGACTTAAATATAAGTTGTGATACCATAAAGTTATAGAGGAAAACATAGACAGGAAAGTTTCAGGTATCCCACATAGCAATATATATATATATATATATATATATATTGCTGATATATCTCCTAGGGCAAGGGAAATAATGGAAAAATAAACAAATGGGACTATATCAAATTAAAAACCATCATCAAAATCAAAAGGGAACTGACCATATTGAAGAACATTTGCCAATGATACATCAGACAAGGCTTTGATATCCAAAATATATGAAGAACGCATACTACTCAACACCAGGAAGACACACAATCCAATTTAAAAAATGAACAAAGGACCTGAATAGACATTCTCCAAGGAGGACATATAGAGGGCCCGTAGACATATGAAAAGATGTTCAACATCACTAGCCATCAGAGAAATGCAAATTAAAACCACAATGTGATATTACCTCATACCTGTCAGAATGGCCATCATTAATAAATCAACAAACAAGTGCTCGTGAGGATGTGGAGGAAAGGGAACCCTAGCACACTGTTGGTGGGAATGCAGAGTGGGGCAGCCACTCTGGAAAACAGTATGGAATTTCCTCAAAAAACTAAAAGTGGAACTGTCTTTTGACCCAGCAATTCCACTGCTGGAAATATACCCTAAGAATCCCAAATCACCAATTCAAAAGAACTTATCCACCCCAATGTACACAGCAGCTCTATTTATAATAGTCAAGTGTTGGAAACAGCTTAAGTGATGAATGAAGTTAAAAACTGCGGTACATTTCCACAATGGAATACTATACAGCAGAAAGAAAGAAGGAACTCCTTCGCTTCACAACAGCATAGATGGAACTGGAGAATATTATGCTAAGTGAAATAAGCCAGGCAGTGAAAGAGAAATATTATATGATCTCACCTATAAGAAGAATCGAATGAACAAAATAGAACCACAGGCATGGAAACATGGGACAGACTGACAGTGACTAGAGGATGAAGAAGGGGATAATGGTAGAAAGAAGGGGAAGGGACTAGTCAAAGAACATGTATGAATGACTCATGGATATGGACAACAGTGTGATAATTATGTGGGAGTGGGGGGTGAGATCAGCAGAGGAGGGCGCAGGGGGGGAAATTAGGACTACTCTAATAGAACAACAATTAAGAAATAAGTTTTTTTTAAAAAGTACAATATGGTTCTTATATAATAGTCACGGGGATGTAAAGTACAGCATAGGAAATGTAGTAGCCAAAGAATGTATGTGCAAGACCCATGGACAAAGGTGTGGGGATTTCCTAAGGGAGGGGTGGGAGGAGGGGAGAGTCTGGGTGAAGAAGGATGAGGTGAAAAAATTGGGACAACTGTAACAGCACAAAGAATAAAATATAACTTAAATTTTTTTTAAAAAATATGCCTCTCATATTAAATTGGCATATATAAAAATCCTCCTTTATCTTTTTTTCCAGAAAGTAGTAATTTCATTTCTCTTTCCCAAGGTTTTATTTACTTTTATCCAGTCATCAAGCTCCTCCCCCAAAGTAAATTATAGGAGGATGAAGAAGGCTTCCCAGAGACTTTACGAAAGAGCCCCAGAGCACCCTAAGAAGGGAGAACCAGAAAGTCAACAAGGATGAATAAGCAGTAGAGCACCAGCATCTGCAACTGATGCAGCTGGAGTAGCCACCACTGGTATCAATTCTAACACTTAAAGTTAAGCTTATTCTCTTGACCAGTTCACAATCTTTTTCTCTTACTTGTTCAGTCACCTTCCAAAAAAAATTGTCAGTTTTTCATCTTCTAACTCAGTATGCTTTAGAACACCTCACTCCACCAAGATAGCATTGGACTAAGGTAGCTTAGATCACTAAAAGTGACAAGTAGCAAATCAGGTAAAGAATTTGTGCTAGCCAGACATCCATTATATATCAAGCCATAAGCACATTTTTTCTTCCTACTCTCTTGTTTCAACATTTTTGGAATACACTATGTGTCAAACACATGCTGAATACATAAGGTATTATTTCATATGATTGTCCCCAAACCCTATAAATATGATCATTTTCATATCATCATCATCACCACCACCATCATTATGGAGATTTTTATCAGCATAAAAATGGATGTTAGGTCACGAGTGACTGCACATTCTCAGTCACATGCACAATCCTGCAGCTTCCGAGATCTCCCTTTCAGGAAGGCATGGCTGTTAATCTACATTTATTAAGTAATGTGTCAAATGCTGCAATTTTTGCTCTTCCCTGCTCCCCATCCTACCTGAGGGCAGGATTGTGGGCTGTTCCCTTATTATTAGGGGACCCATGCTCTGTATTCCATTGCAATCACTTAGTAAGTTGTACAAACATGTAATCCCTATACTGTATATCTGAAACTAATGTTATTGTATGTCCACTGTCATTGAAAAAAATTAGACTTTTCTTAAAAGAAAGTGTCTAGTTTATATTTTTAGAATAAACTTTCTTGCTTAATTTTTAATTATAAGCTAGATGCACTTTATATTTCTCTGTACATTCTCTTTTAATATATTTTATTGATTATGCTATTACAGTTGTCCCATTTCTCCCCCATCATTCCCCTCCACCCTGCACACCCCTCCCACCCACATTCCCCCAGTTTAGTTCATGTCCATGTGTCATAAGTTCTTTAGCTTCTACATTTCCCACACTATTCTTGCCCTCCCCCTGTCTATTTTCTACCCACAGTCGATGCTACTTATTCTCTGTACCTTTTCCGGCCCTCTCCTCCTCCCACTCCCCTGTTGCTAACCCTCCGTATGATCTCCAGTTCTGTGTTTCTGTTCCTGTTCCAGTTGTTTGCTTAGTTTGCTTTTGTTTTAGGTGCGGTTGTTAATAGCTGTGAGTTTGCTGACTTTTTACCATCATATTTTTTATCTTCTTTTTCCTAGGTAAGTCCCTTTAACATTTCCTATAATAAGGGCTTGGTGATGATGAACTCCTTTCACTTGACCTTACCTGAGAAGCACTTTATCTTCCCTTCCATTCTAAATGAAAGCTTTGCTGGATAGAGCAATCTTGGATGTAGGTCCTTGACTTTCATGACTTGGAATACTTCTTTCCAGCCCTTCTTGCCTGGAAGGTCTCTTTTGAGAAATCAGCTGACAGTCTGATAGGAACTCCTTTGTAGGTGACTGTCCCCTTATCCCTTACTGCTTCTAGAATTCTCTCCTTCATTTAAATCTTGGCTAATGTAATTATGATGTGCCTTGGTGTGTTCCTCCTTGGGTCCAACTTCTTTGGGACTCTCTGAGCTTCCTGGACGTCCTGGTAGTCTATTTTCTTTGCCAGATTGGGGAAGTTCTCCTTAATTATTTGTTCAAATAAGTTTTCCACTTGTTGCTCTTCTTTTTCCCCTTCTGGGACCCCTATAATTCAGATGCTGGGACGTTTAAAGATGTCCTGGAGGTTCCTAAGCCTCTCCTCATTTTTCTGAATTCTTGTTTCTTCCTTGTTTTCTGTTTGGTTGTTACTTTCTTCCTTCTGGTCCACTCCATTGATTTGAGTCCCAGTTTTCCTCCCATCTCTATTGGTTCCCTGTGTGTTTTCCTTCATTTCACTTATTGTAGCTTTCATTTGTTCATCTAATTTGTGAGCAAATCAACCAATTCTGTGGGCATCCTGATCACCAGGGCTTTGAACTGTGCATCTGATAGGTTGGCTATCTCTTGGTCACTTAGATGAATTGGCCCTGGGGCTTTGATTTGTTCTCCCGTTTGAGCCGTTTTTGGTTTTTATTTTTGGTCTGGTTGTGGGTGTTACGTAGCAAGGGGTGGAGCCTTATTTGTTCCCCAAGGCAGGGCAGCCCAGTCACTGGGTTATGACGCTGTATGTGGGGACAGGGTCCAAGAGGGAACAATGGTGCTTGCTCCACTCTCTCTCTCCAATTCCAGTCCCTTCTGCCACTTCCCCTTCACCTGAATTATCTGCCTGTGAATGTGGGACTGCCTGGTCAGCCAGGCACCTTGCTCAGCCTCACTGGGTCTGCACCATTGCCACCCCATGCCGGGGGTCTGCTAGCTGCCACCTGCATGCCTGGGATCTGCCAGCCACTGCTGCCTGCATGCCCGGGTCCACCAACCTCCACTTTTTCCTGCCATGACTCCGCCCCTCTTACTGGTCTGGATCAATGGTTGTTGGACTTCCTTATTGTTCAATTTTCTATCAGTTCCGATTGTTTTCTTGTTTCTAAATCTTTGCTGTCCTTAATTTTGGTTGTGCGAGGAGACACAGTGTGTCCACCTATGCCTCCATCTTGGCCGGAAGTCTCTCTGTATATTCTTAACCTACTCCCTCCATTGTAATCAAACTGGAATATTCAAAGTCTTTCCTGTCTTGTTTCTTAATCTAGAATGTTTCTCTCATTCCACAAAATCCCCTACTGAAGACTTTTATTGATCCTTCTATCATTTTAATCCTATAATGTCTAAGAAACTTTTGACCAAATATTCAATATTCTTCTTTAAATTTCAAAAGCACACAATATTCTTTGTAATACAACTTCTACTCACTTCCCCAATCTCATCTCATGCTATGCACCCCTCAGTTTAGGCTTCAGAAATGCCAGAAGTCACCCTATTGTTTTATGTGTCTGTCTTTGGAACAGGTTTCTTTGTCTAAAGTGCTTGTCCTCATGGTACACTCCTACTCATCCTTCAAATTCTATGGTGGTGTCATTTCTTCTGTATTAAGTGTTCCCTCATGTCTTCTCTGGCTAGCCCACCAAAATTCATCACACATATTTCTTCATTAATTCAACAACCTGTGAATTTGCTATTCTTGCTTTTATCACATGATATTATGAATTACTTATCCACATATGTCCAAATATGAACTCCTTGAGGATAGAAACTACGTGGTACATATTTTGTATGTCCAGTCACCATGGCTGGCATGTAGTTAAAAGGTACTCAAAAATATTTGAAGGATTGAACTAAATATCACGTATAGTCTGAAATACTATTTTGCATTTGATTACATCTTCTCTTATTTTGTGGTTATGCCTATCTGTCTAGACTTCTCAACAGATTGTGAGTTCTTTGGAGGCAGAAAGGACCTGAATTACTCTGTGTCTCCTATAGGGCTGAGCATTTACTAGATAATCATTTGTGGAGTGAAACAATGCAATAGAGAAGAGGGTAGGGGTAGATTTGCAGCAAGAAGTGAGTAAATCCCTGTAACTCACTCACGAGGCTGGCAATGACCCTTCCAAATATAGAAGAAGAGCACATGAGGTTGACCATGCACTTGCCCTCCTGAACAAGAGAGCCCAAAAGTCTTATTAGTAAGATGAAACTCATAAATAGAATGGGAATAAGGAGAAGGTCCAAGTTCTAAAGTTGAACTAAATTTTTATTAAACCTGTCCCTAACTCCCTCCAAGAAACTACCATGTAGTCTGCTATGGAAAGATATTTATCTTTTAGCAATTACACATATTTTGCAAGTGCTAATGATTCTGTGCTGGAAAAAGAAGGCCAAAGGGGGGGGGGGGAAGAAAAACAAATGGGAGGGTGGGGGTAAAGGAAGGGGGGGGGAACTGGTATGAAGGAATTTTATCTAATTTCATTTTAATTAGATCCTTTTTCTAACTGAGTTTCTAATTTTTCAATTAGCAATTAGCAGCTGCAACTCATTCTGAGCATCACGAGGTGCCAAAGACACTAATTACACCGCAGGAGTAGGAGGCTGGAAATGAGAAATAAAATTATCCATGAATGTTATTAGAAGAAAGGAATGATTACTCTCTGTAATAATATACTGATGTGAGCCTAATTAGATTGAAGGATTCAAAAGAAAAAAAAATGAGATTTAAAAATGGATTACATTTAGTTTTCTTGAGGTCATAATTTGCTATAAATATTGGTTTAGAACATCTCACTTGGAAACACATCTGCAAGCCCGATGTTTATGTCAGGTAGTTCAGAATGACCCACATCTCTAGTGTACAATAACCCAAAACATCAATGACTTCTGAAATGCCAGTACTCTTCCTGTTTCCAATACCCTGCTCCTGAACTCTGCCTGACAGTTTTCACCGTTTAATTGCAGCTGAAGTTTTCATCAGCACCTTAAAATAGACATTGGCAGTGGCTTTCACACTTTTTTATGCTCTTCATCCACACTCCAACATGCCCATCAACCTGTATGCTAGATGTCTGTCAAGGGTGTGGCCATCCTCCCAAGAGCTCAGACTACAACCCTTGAAGTAATCTTCGATTTCTCCCTATTTTAATCCTTATCCACAGCTCTCCCCTGGGTAGTTCAATCAGTTTTGCAAGTTCTGCCCCAGTAATTCTCTCACTAGGCTATTCTCATTCCCAATGCTAGGAGTAAGCATCCCTAATTTCATTTCATAACTTCTGGAAAGATGCCTTCTACCCTATTCTCCCAGCTTCCTTTTTTTGCAAAACTGCCTGGATCATATTATTTCCCACCAGAACTAGTCAGTGGTTGTCTCTGCTTTGAGGGGAAAAAAATCTCAAACTCCTAACCCTTTATGTATTTTCCTCCAGCCCACATTTCGAATATAATTTTTTCCTCTTCTGTTTCACTAGTCTATGCTACGGCCAAACTAATGTGTGTATTTAATGTCTTGCTCATTCTGTATCTTTTAATTGATATCCCTCATATCTATTTCCAGAAAGTTAAATCCTACTTATTCTGCAAGATCCAGCTCAAACAGTAATAATATTCCTAATCCTTCTTTGCATGCATATGGGGCTTTTAATTTTCAAAGCAAGTCCGCATCCATAGGGTTTATTTAAGCCCCACAACAGCTCTAAGGGAGGCAGGAAGGAGCAGCATTATTAATCCTCTTTAACAGAGGAGGAAACTGAGACCCAGGTAGGATAAGTGGATTGCCTGGTAATCAATGAGAGACCAGAAGCAGACCCACTGACTCTCAGCTGACACACTTTTCTTTCGAGCACAAGCAATTCTCAGACTGTGTTTGTCTTTGCTTTCCAATCACCTGGATGGCATCTTCCTTAACAACCGTCCTCCTGATGGAACATGGAAAAATTGATGAGCTCCCTTTCCCTGGTCCGCCTATCTGTCTTTATATTTTTCACCACATTGCCACTAATTATATTTCTCTTTATAATCTGAGCTCTCCAGTTAAGTAATGCAATTGATCACTCTTGAAAAATATCACTAATTCCAAAATGGCCCCAGAAGTATTTTATCATGCTGTTTCCTTTTTCATTTTTCCACCCCTAGTGTTAGAATTATTAAAATGTCACATTCATCACAGGAAAAAACAAAACAAAACAAAACAGTACTAAGGGCTGAGAAATGTAGTATTTGTAGGTGTCAGGGGAGAGAAGAACTTAGGGGAAAAAATTTGATATAGTATCTTAAGACAAAAAAAGGGCAAAAGTTAATTTAAAATACAAAGTGAAAAATGAGACAGATCTTCATTAATCTGAAGCTTCCAAGGGATACAACATCTACAAAGAAGAAAGCAGGGTGCCCGCCGCCCTTACTTTGTAAACTAAGCATTGTCTTTCACCCGTTTCTGTCACTGCTGACAGCTTGTGCCAACTGAGCAGAAAAGCAGGATTGGGGTGAGATCATGCTGGATTAGGAAAGAAAGAGGTTTCATATTGGAATCTTCCCCCGCCCTAATATATACACCTTAAACCACGGAGCTCTTTCGTTTCACTTAGGAGAGTAAAACCAAAGAACCAGCTTGCATGGAGGGGGTGGCCCAGGGAAGGCATGACTGATACCACCTCCACGTGGTGGTTAAAAGGCAGAGCGGTACTGGAGGCTTCTGTGTGCTTCTCCTCTGACGTCCCCCACCCACGTGTGCAGAAAGTCAGATAAAGTAGAAAAGGGAGAAGGAAAAATGGCAATCCTCAGAAACTCTATGCCCTCCCATTCCCCTTCTTTCCCTAAAGTCTTAGTTTTTATCCTCAAAAGTCCTCTTCTAGATCTTAACGTCCTGTTCTTACTTTGATCTATCAACACTTCTCGATCTATATGGGTTATTTGGTCTAAGTGAGGGCTAGGAATCACACCCACTTCAGCAATATAGACACAACATAGAAGGAATGTTTATAGGCATCATGCATCAAGAACCTATCATGTGTCAGACACTATGCTAGAGACCTAACTTACCTCATTTAATTTTTGTGGCACATAGTAGGATAAATGTTGTTAATTCCATTATCATAGCTGAGAAAACTGAGATTCACAGTTACAAAGGATCTTGCCCAAGTTCCCAGTGGTAAGAAATGACAGATCTAGAGTTCCAACCCAGGCCTGTCCCATGGCAACGCTTATGCCTTCCCACTGACCTGCTACGTGTTATCCTGCCCATTCTCTGGAGTAATGAAAAGAGTGTGGCTATACAGTCATCCAGATCTAGCTTTAAATGCTGGTCCTACCACTTACATGCTGAAGAACAATAATTTCTATCTTAAGTAACTATTTTAAGAACTGCATTAGATGAAGTGGTCTCTGGTAGGTAAAGATGAAGGAAACACTTTTGTGAGTGCCTTTCCCTACATTCATGATTCTACCTCACGTGTGAAAGGCAGCAGCACAGAATGAAGAGAACATAAAATTTTGCATTAAAAAGGGAAATTAGGCTAGAATGCCAGTTATGCCACTCAATAGCTGTGTGACCTTACACAAGTTACAAGTTCTCTGAACTTGAATTTGCTCTTTAAAATGGGTATTCTAACATTATAGGATAGCTTACAAGGTTGTCATGTGCATCACATCAAGTGTAATAATAGATATGAATGGACCTTTAAATATAAAGCATTATGCAAATATTTTCAATATTGTATAAATATCTCATTTAAAATCAGATATATGAATATGCATATAATGTATACATATGTGTATATATGACATATTATATGCATGTGAGTATATGTATTTATATATTTACATTTTATATATAGAAAATACATGTGCATTGTATAATATGCTTAATATAATTAATTTTCTGCCTCCTCCACTCACTAGGACTTTTTGTTTAGACCTATCTCAATTCATCCAGGTAGGAAAATGCCTCTAAAGCCTCAAGTCAGATCAAAAAGTCAGATCACCAGTTAATGCAAAGAATGACTAAATGGCAATTCATGTTACTCTTGTTTCTGAGCAGGGCTGGAGGAGGAAGAAGTCTTTCATCTTCTGAGTTGTGCGGTATAAGCAGCAGGAAGACGCTCTCTGGCTTGGAGTGTGCGGTGATCTTTCAGGATGAAAAGTTCAGTCAGAATGCAAGCAGGGATGATTTGCTAATCAAGAGTGGGACAGCACGAGTGGCATGCACGGCAGGATGGGGACATCAGTTTCTATTTCTATTTGACATTCTTGAAACTTGGAGAGGCCAACCCCTCCCGAAAGACCATTGCAGCTGCTGATTGAGAAACAGTGTCCCTGCGGTGGGGATGGTGAGCAGCAGCCCCTGCTCTGAAACTCACTGTATCTACAAATCTTCTGCTCCTCTTCCTTCCCTTCTTCTCGTTCCTCCCCCTCCTCCTCCTGCTGTAGGTGCCTAAAGGAAGGAATCATGGGTTGACGCCTAAGCCACCGTGGATGGACAGGGAGGGATAAAAGATAGGGAGGCAGGAGGAGTTCCCCAAGGTCTTTCCTATCTTCTCTTTTTTCCCAGGTCCTGGGCTGAGGCAGCCGGGCAGGCTCGCTGAGCTTGTCACAACATTCCCGGCCTGGAGCTGGGGTGGCAGCTGTCCACGGCAGGCCAGACTTTTGAACATCTCGTCAGAGACTTCCTTGTTTCACAGCCCCCACCCCAAAGCTAACACCCTTTTGTCTCCAGCTGGTTCTTGGTTCCCTACTGTTCTCATTTGTGATTTCAGTTTGCCCAAACGGGGGGAGTAACTCAGAGCTGGGCTCTTGTCCAAATGGTCCAGCACCATCTTTCTCCTCCCGGGCTGTTCGCTGGCTCCTCTTAGAGAGAATTCTTGCTGGGTCTGCCTTTCCTCTCTCCATCTGGTGCTGCACGCCCGCTGCGTGGGGCCTGCAGGGCTGGAGCTGGCCGGGCAGGGTGGCCAGCAGACAGCAAAGCCTTCGCAGCAATGAACTGGGAATCCAGACTGCCTAGGTTGCTCTTCCAGTCAATGTCAGAGGGACAAAACACCAAGAGAGATTTTAAAACACTCAAGAAAAGAAAAAGCAAGTGCACAGCATGAGAGACATTTGTCCAGCCAGCACTTTTATTAGCAATAAATCTGTTTCTAAAAATGTATAAAAAGAAAAAAATTGGGCAAATCACTTTCATGGAAACCCATTTCTCCCACACTCAGCCATTTTCCTACATCAGCTCTTTCACTCTCCCAGAGAGAACCTCCAGCCATATAACACGAGAGTCCGAACTAAATTCACCCCAACCCCCAGCCTGGCTGTGCTGTACAGCACAGGATGGTGCAGCCCAGGGTCCAGCTAGCAGATTGCTGTGGCCAGCGGGGCCCACTGGGTTTCCAGTTTTGTGCTGACCCTTGTGCGTGTGCTTCAGCTGGAAAAATCACAGACCTATCTATCTCCATGTTGAAGCCCACAGGCAGGCCATGGGAGATGAGTCCCAAGTGTTTCATCTTCCCTGGTCCTGAAGATGGGGATGGGTCCCTGAAGGGGTCCAAGATGATCTCAGCCATGCTGCCAGGAAATGACTGCTTACCAGTCAGGAATAGAGCCTTCAATCTATTCTCCGTGGTGGGTGTACAGAGGTCAGATGAGTTTGCTTTAAAAATAACCCTGCATTACCCTGATTCAGGGTTTCATCACTAACTGTGCAATTGTGGAGCTCAGGTTCTTACAAAGTAAAGGGGACATTCAATGGGCAATACTTGTTACACATCTCTGAATGTTTGCCACGCATGCCGGTGATAATTTTCCAGGACCACGCTCCTAATCATCTGCTATACCCACTTACCTTTGTGGCGGGAACCACACAATGTTGGCACTACTCCAAGAAAACCAAAAAGGCCTCCAGAGCAGGCCAGACCATGCACCTGTCAGCATCCCTTCGGAGCAAGGCCACCACCTTCTCCAGGAGGTTCTGCCTGACTGGTTTGAAGGTTTGAGTCTCAGTGACCACACTCTGCCCTGACCTGATCCCAAGAGCACAGCCTTGTAGCAACCTAGAGGCGAATGCATGACCCCAAAGAGAGTAATTATGTTATAACCAATAAACAAACGATCACTGGCACAATTAGTGCTCACTCCTTTGGAATTTACACCTTACCTCAAGACATCCTTGCTCTCTGACCCTGTCGATACATTGATATGTTATAAATAAGTGGTTTTACTAGGGGTAGGATGCAAGCTGCCTTGCAACAAAGTGTGACTAGAATACGCAATCCCTCACTTCCCCAAAAATCTACTTGCATTCAGATGCAAAATGGTGCTAGAACCCCAAAATTCACCATGGTCCTCAGCAGCAGTAGGAAACACTGACCAAGTAATGGGCTAAGTGATGTTAGTACTGGTGATCCTGAGCAAGAACAAAGACATAAAGAAAAGGAGGAGCAGATTAAAAAAAAAAAAAGACAAGCCATTATCTGGGAATCTGGTATGATGGAGGTGGGGAGGGAACATCAGAGTAGAGAAAGAAAGAAGTCACAAGAGACAGAAAGAAGGACTATGACGGGGTGCAGTAGAGGGCCATTTACTGCAGTAGGTGGTCTCTCCCTCCGTGGCACTTTTGTCCACCTAATTAATTCAATACAAATGGATATGGCACCAATTACAAGCAAGGCTCTCTAGAAATCCTCAGGGATGAAATGTAGAGGTAAGCAAGATATATGGTTTACAGTCTTAAATTGCATGCTGTAGTTCAGTTAGGGGCTAAATCATAGACACAAATACCAATACTACTAGTCGGATATTACTAAGTTTGCCACAGAGGTATACATTAGTTTCAAGAAGAAGAGATTCTTGGCCGGGGGTGAGGAATTTTAGAGAGGAGTTGTAATTTGAGCCTCATCTAACTAAATGAATGCGCTCTTTCCTGGCACTAAGAAATGTTTTCTTTCCAGGGATTCTTGGTAAGAAGATACAATCTTTAATCTCAGAGGAAATTATAGTACAATATGACAGATGAGTTGATGATGAAATGTAAAACCGCTTCCAGAAATTTCTAGGTGTAAAGTTTGCCCACGTGATACATTCACTATCAGGCATCTCATTCATTCCCACACTGTCTTCTACATTTATTTCTGGGCCCTCCTCAACTCCCTGAAGCATTAAGAGCCTCTCCTTTCCCTGTAAGAGCCATAGTTTCTGTCCATGTCTGCAACAAAGTCTCCTGAGAGCCTGCTAAAAATGCAGATGACTAGGCCCTCACCCCAACTACTGGAATCGAGACCACAACCTGGATTTCTCATTTATGACAGGATCCCTGAATAAATCTAAAATGATTGTACCTGTACATTGCAGGGCCAATGTTAGCTAATGCTGTTTCTTCCACCTGTTGTGTTGCAAACACTAAAATTTCCTGATTATAATGTAGAAATATGGTGACCTCTCCCTCCAAAAGCCAGCACATAATAATGACAGGGATTGCTTCACTCATTAAAATTTCATTTGTTTGTTTTCCAAAAGTTCCAGACCTTCTTGGAGGATGTTTGGGAATGGGGCGGGACCAGGAGTTAAACCTCAGGATTGCTTTGTCCAGCTTGGCTACAAAATCCACCTGGGACCTGGGTTAAATCTCAATGCACCAAGTTACCCAATTATTCTCTACTGGCTGCATAAACTTTGGGCTGACAAGTCTCAGGTGAAAGGTCCTTGAGGGTAAGAGTGCAAAAACCTCCTTTCCCTCTGCAAGAAATTCTCCCTCTCTAGGATGTTATTTCTTTCCAAGAAATACAAATTAGCTAGCTGCCACTTATAACCTCCAAACCAACACAAACACCCATTTCTCTTGAAATTAACCTTCTATTCTGAATCTAAACAATGTCTAATAAGCCCCAAGCACTGGTGAGCTAACTGAAAGAGAAGTCTATAGGAAGTTAAAACAAGGGATAGTTTTACCGATGGGGGGTGGGGTGGGGAATAGCAAAAAACCATCATCCAATTATTGTTCTTGAAACTTCACCCCCTGTGTGAATCTTCATCTGTCTTCCTTTCTTACAAACCTTGTAAAAGAGTCTGCTTTTCAGACAAATACTTTTCCTATCTCATTTGACACTGAGAAGGTAGGAAAAATATTGCCCATCATGATAAATATCAGTATAATATTCCAATTTTCCAGCATTTGACAGCAATCAAGGGAAGAGTAATGTGTTTCCTCTGTGACTAAATCATTTAGAGACCAAGGTATTCTGTCTCATTCTCATTAGGAAAAAAAATATTCCAATAATCTCATTATCCCAGTGTGAATAACAGTAAAAAAGCACCAAGACTAATGACTTCTCCTGCACTCGCTTGCACGGGTGCCGGCGAGGCTATGCTTTGATGGGACATGCCTCAGTAATGGGGGCTCCTCTAGCAGTGAACCAGCAGCATCTGCTGCTCTCAAAGTCCTGCCTAACACGCCCTGCTTTGTGTGTGGCAGCCTTTACACACACCCCTGGATTCCGAAGATGTTTTCATGTACTTTAAAAAAGAAAACTAACTCCAGTGGGAAAAGAATGTGCCATAGCATGCTAAACTTTATGAAAATTCTTCTAGAGAATAACGTACTCTCACGGTGCGTTACTCTGAAATGACCTAGTACTAGAACAATTAACTTTTAAGATAGCCTTGACTTCCCTTTGCTGTATTTGACCCTTTTCTGAAATTGCCAACAATGCCAAGGGCTGGACGGTGAGTTGGGAGAAGAGAAGCCTGAAAACGAATCCCTATCTATTGTATTTTCTTTGATCAAACATAATGCTCTCCTCTGTGGTTCAAAATGAAAGGAGAAAACAGCAGTTATTCTCATTGAGGCACTTCATAAGCAGCACAGCCTGCTGGGAAAACAGCACAGTCCAGGAGTCGTCAACTCTGCATCTTAACATCTGCCACTAATTTACTGTGTAACTTTGGAGGAATTTCTTTTCCTCTCTGGGCCTAAGTGGAGGAAAGCAGGAGTCTTCCTTCTTATGCACCTAAAAGGAATCCTGTAGTGGTAAGCAGATAGATACAGAATGTCCTCTGACATCCTTGGACTAATAGCTCAGAATTTCTCCAAATTATTTTTGCTGTTTTTTCTGCATTCTATGTTTCATTCTCTTCATTTGTTTTATCCATCTCCTTCTCTATGCCCACTCCTTTTCCACATACACACGGAGAAGCAGAGACTTAACAGCCAACAGCATCTTCTCAGACTCACATAAGACACTTTAAATTCATAGGAAAATGCCATGGTACAGTAGTTAGGAGGAATATTATAAAATATCCATCTGAGTTGTTTTATTAGGAGGGTGGGGGGAACTCAGAGAGGAGAGATTTTCCCCAAGGTCACATAGTTGTTTATTAGTAGAACCACCAATTCCCAGTCCAGTACCGTGCCCTCTGGACCAACCTAGTGCCATCAGTATGGTTTTCTATCACTACAAGCTCAGGATTCACAGAGGCAACTCTGGACTTAACAGATACAAGCATTGGAACAAAAGGATCTTACTGTTTGAAAATGTTACTGAGGCTGACTCACAGGTGGGTGAGCAGACAGCTACCTTTGCCTGAGACTGAAGAGGCATTTGAGACATGGAGCTTAAAATCAGCAAAGTCCCAGAAAACTGAGATAGGTTGGTCACCATAAGGCACCTCCAAATGATGCTTAAATTCATTCTCCAGCCCTCAGCATCCCAACGTGTACCTCTTTAGTGCTATGGCATTTAGGATACCCTCATTTAGTAAACTGCATTGTTAAAAGTGAAACCTACAACTATTGTTCCCTCCATATTCTGCCCTTTGGGGTCCCACTGAACAAACTTGGATCTGTAGACAACTGCCCACCGCCATTCTAATGCAGCTCCTCCCTCCCAAATCTGGGGAAACAATAGGATTAAAAGCTATGTGGACACAGTGAAACCTTCTAAATATGTTTTTCTCTCTGCTAGGCTTTGTTTCAGGAAGACAACCTCTTCTTTCTTCCTGGCCACTTATCGGAAGCATTGTTAACTGCCTATAGAACAAGGTTTTTTGCTTTGCTTTGCTTGTCGCTTATCTGAGGTTCCAATGTCCCAGGTCTCACTTTGAGGCAGTATTCCTTTTAGGGGCTGGCCTCAGGGTGATCAGATAGCATAGGGAGACGGGCTTCTGAGGCAATAGTACAGCAGAATCTGTGGCTTTTTGTGAAATCCTTCTGCACCCAGATGACTTTGCAGCCACATCTGTCTGAGAGGCCAACCCTGCCTCTGGATGAGAATGTGATCGAATGGGTCACTGCTGCAGCCTCGCCACTTATTCCCTTGGAAACCATCTTGACCCAGCATTACTCCTGTTCAAGGGATTGGTAATCAACTTCTTCCTGTGGGGGGGGGGGGGGCTCCGCCCGCAGAGCTCCCCATCCATCACGGATGAAAATAAAACTACTAAAACATGATCTGCTTGGGGAGGAGAGGAGGTCAATCTCTCAAAGGAGAAGGACCCAGAGCCCCTTCCTCACTGGGCTTTTATTGGGTTCAAATACACAGGAATACAGGTATGTCAGGTGGCAAGGATCAAACAATGGATAACATTTCAAAGAAATCTGAGGGCTTAATCCGAGTCAGTGTCTGTCAGGAAAGGGGGTTGCAAAGCCTTGGGAGACATACCCATTTCCTCCTCGGACCCTTATCATTTAAATGAGAGCACTCTTAGCAAAGCAGGATTCACAGGACTTTAGGAATTCTTTCTTATGCCCTATCACCCAAGGAACTGTCCTGGCCTGCACAGGACTTCACCACTTGCCCTCAAAGTTTCAGGCTTTAAGCCAATTAGGAAGCAGGAGACATCTCCCAGACGGAGGACTCGGGCTATGTCAGAACAGCTGGGGGCCGAGGGTCCATCACATCCTCTTTGCTGCAGCCTCCCGGAGTCCTTCCATGAGGCCTCCCAAGTGATCATGTCTGGCTTAGGTTGCCCCTCCTGTGAAGAGTCTTACCCATCATTGACTAACCAACTAAGTATTGGGGCCAGAGATGGATGAGGCAGAAGCAGCTCTCCTGCCAGGGAGATAAGCTTTGTCTCCTTAGTAGCTCATGTCCTCTTGACAGAACAGACCCAAAGGAAGCGGGTTCCTTGGGCTCTTACTCAGCCCACCATGGGGTGCAGGTTACAGCTCCTGAGACCAGGCTGAACGGTCCGCAACATCTTCCCATAGGACAATGGCCAGTAGGGTGATTTTCAAGGGCAGAAATGCAGATAGCTAAGTCCACTAAAAAAAAAATTGCAAAGAAGCCAAAAATTTTGTTGGGCTTTCTCTTCTCCCATTCTTCAACTTCTCCCATCTTTCTCACTAGGGTAGATGGCAGTGTCTTTCAGCTGCCCCTCAGTGTCCTCATTCTCCGGGTAGGTACTTTCTTTCCCCTAAATGCCACGTGCTCCACATAACCACCATCCCCCCAAAACATAATTAGAAAGGAAAAAAATGACTCTCTTAGTCTGTGGTTCAGACATGTTTTCAGGGGGCTGGGGTGGGAGTAAAAGACAAAACTATACAAGATCAACAATTAAAATAAAAAATCAAAAAAAAAAGAAAGTAATTCAATTATCTGACTAAAGAAACATATTAAGGTGACAATGTTAGTTTTAATTTTCATAAGGGTCTTAAAGGATGTTAAAAATGTGTAGAGAGAAGAGGGGCCTTCCCCAGGCCTTGCCTTCCCGGCCAGGCCCCCCCGGTGCGTCTGGCCCTGTTGGAGCTTCCCACTTGCGGACTGAGCCGGGATGGAAGCTGGCAGCTCATTTGACTGCTTCTTCAAAAATAAAATCGTTGTTATATACAGTAAGCTGCTTTGTAGAATAACCATCTGTTTGGGTCTGTTTGACATTACCTCATAATTGTATCCAGATTATGGCTGTTCTGTTTTGTTTTGTTTCTTCAGAAATGCCATAAAAGTAATGCTATATTCTTCTCAATGACACATATCAGGAAGCATAAAAAGTGGATATGTCTACTACTGGTGATATTAACTTTCATCTTTTGATTAAAATAAAGTATGCATGTGATTCCACTCTAAAGTTAATTACCAAGTATTTTGTACTTATTAATTAATAAGTAATTTATGGAAAAAATGCCCTGGCAGTATGTAAATATCTTGCTCCTATTCAGATTTTACCTGATAGTTTTAATGTCTACTGATGATTCTTGCCTGAATTATTTAATATTATGATGGTACTAAAATGGTGATTTTTTTCTAATGCTTATACTACTTCCAGCTTTATTAGTTGGCATCCTACCATAAGAGAGAGCTTTCCCTTCCATTCATTTATATTTATGTTAACTTGAAAGCATGAATTCTTATTTTATTCAATGGATCATAACCTGTTACTATCAGTATTCATTTTAATGCTCAAATTGCCAGATTTAGCTAATAGGAGTTCACCCAAGCAGACTCTCATATATGTCTGTCATATCTTCCGACATTCTTTGCGCACTCTTACTTTCTGACACGGGAAGATGGTGTAGTCTCATGTTGTACTTTTCCTGACCTGGCTCAAGAATGTATTATTTCTTTAATAAATCCTGATTTCTTTTCATAGATAATGGTATTTAGAAAGCAAAATCTAGTTGTGTTCATTTCTCCTGACATGTCATTGATTCTAGGTCCTCTCAGTAACAAAGCTAGGAAATACATATATGTGTATACACACAAATATTTACACTTATTTCTATTTCTATATATATATTCTATACATATACATATATATCAATAGATAGGTAGGTAGGTAGATAGATAGATGATAGATAGATGATTGATAGATAGATAGATAGAACACCAATATCTCCTACTCTAACCCAACACCCCAGGGTTTATTATGCCTCCCCTCTTTCCATATTTGTAATGCTCATCTTAACAGTAAGAAACTGCCCCCCCCCCCGCCATCCTCAACTTCTCTGTTGATTCTATCTCCCTGCATTTAATAACTTCAGGGCCTCTCCCTGGCCACAGCCACACCAGTCCTAACCACACAAATTTCCTCATTGGCCTTGACCCTGCTAGAGCATATCACCCCAACTGAATTTCTGTCCCTTGTCCCACAGGACATACCAGACAACTAGTTAAATCTTCACATTCAGACAATATCGCTAAAAGTTTTGTGTTGACAGTCAATAGTCTATTAGGAAAGTTTAAAGAAAACATAAAGATCTTTTATATTTATCCATGGTTTTGTCTGTTGTGCCACTCTGCATTCCTTCCTGAAAAACCAGGCTTCCATCTAGTATCAGAAAAATATTTTTTATTATATTTGTAGTTCCAATCTGCTGAAGTATAATTATTTCTACTCTTACTTATCTGAAAAAAAGCAAGAATAATCTCAGTGGATATAGAATTTGAGATTGAGAGTGTTTTCCTTTCTTTCAGCACTTAAAGATGTACCGTCACCTTCTCCATTATTTGCAACGTCAGTCGTCCTTCTTACTGTTATTCCACAGTACATGTGTCTTTTTTTAATCTGACTGATTTAACACTTCATTTCTATACTTAGTATTGGTAAGTTTTACTATGATTCGTTTAAGTGTTATTTTCGTTGATTTATCCTACTTGGGGTTTGCTGAGCTTTATGATCTTTGAGCTGACATCCTTCAACAATTTTGAAAACTTCCAGATCATTAACTATTCAGATATTTCTTCTGTCCTTTCTCCCCCTCTTCTCCTTCTGAGTTTCCAATTATATATGTTCTTGACCTTTTGATGTTATCTCATGGGTCTCAGATACTTTGCTTATTTTTTTCTATTATTATTTTTAAGTTTAGTTTAGGTAATTACATTGCCATATATTTCAATTCATGGATAATTTCTTCTGCTGTACCCAGATTGCTTTCAAGCCATTGAATAAATTCTTTATCTGTTAAAAATATTTTTCATTTCTAATATTTCTACGTAGTTCTTTTTATTTTTTTGCTAAAATATTTAATGCACTTATGATGGTTAATTTAAAGTCCTTATCTGTTCATTTCAACATATGGACCATCTGTGGGTCTCCTATCAACTCCTTTATAGCAGACATTTTCTTGCTTGACCTTGTGTTTTATAATTTTAATTGTATAAAAGACATTGTATATAAAAGAACACTAAAGACTGAAGTAAATAATATTTAACCCCCTTCAGAAAACGTATTTCTTCTTATGCCATGCTACTAAAAATTATGGACAGAGTAAATCTAATCTGCACTTGAGAAGGATCTGGACTTTTTTCTAACATGCTAACATATAACATTAGTTATGTGTTATTAGTTATTAGTTATTAATGTTAACATATAACATTAGTTATATTTACCCTTCCAATTGTTCCGAATATTTTGAAGGTGGGATCAGGTATTTTCTATCAGCAGTTCTTGGAACTGGTATACTTGTGATAATCTTGAGAACTCTCTAGGCACTATCATTCCAAATTGTGGCGTATCGCTCTCATTTAGTCTGTTGGATTTGGGAATCACTGGGAGTATTCTTTGCTTCCCAGTTCTGATGCTGACTCTGTATCTTGAAAGAACTATTCTGAAGGCCTGTTCCTAGCCTTTATTGGGCCACTAAACTGAACTTGGTAAAAGTCCAGAGGAATTTAAAGACATTTCTGTCACCACTTCTACCTGCTGGACTGCTGCATTGCTCTTAGAAAGACCTATGGTACAAGAGGGAAGTCTCTCTCACTTCTTCTACCCTGCCCCCCATTTTCAGCACTCTGCCCAGGTGTGGTGGGTGGTATGGAGAAGGTTCATGGAAAAGAGCTGTTGAGTGTATGAAGAATCACTCTTCAAACTTTCGAACTGTCATATCAGTCCATATGCAACCATGAAATGCTCATTAGGAGTAAGGTTGGTTTCTCATTAAACTCTTTTACAGTGGGTTCACTTCCTTTTCCCTTATGTCTCCAGCAATTAAACCAGCTGTGAGACTATTCTCTCTTTGAAAGGGTTCACCTCTTTTTGTGTTTAGTTTATTTAGGATTCTTTGAATCCTCAGAGCTGTTAGGTCAAAAAAAATTGTGATTTTGTGGTTCATTCAGCTTGTCCTGATTGTTAGGATAAAAATAACTGTCTCCTGCCCTGGCTGGTGTGGCTAAGTGGATTGAGTGTGGCCTGCAAACCAGAGGGTCACTGGTTCAGTTTCCAGTCAGAGCTCATGCCTGGGCTGCAGGTTGAGGTTGTGCAAGAGGCAACCAAACATTGATGTTTTGCTCCCTCTTTTTCTCTCTCCCTTCCCCTCTCTCTAAAAATAAATAAATAAAATCATAAAAATAATAATAATTGTCACCTGCACCAACCCTATTTTTGATATTTTTCCTTTCCCTTAATTTCTACAACTCTAAATTTATCCACTTCTTTTCTGGCTTTTAGTTCTTTCATTGTCTGATCTTTATATGAAACACTGGAAAAAGCACAACTTGTGGGATATATTCAAAATGCAAATTTATATTGGTACATCACTGTCCATTTATACTTTTTACTGAGAGGTATCTTCCCCATGTCCCTGAATAAAAAATAAAAATTGATAATTGAACAATAAAAAATAATAAAATAAAAATTGGGAAATTACACTTGGGAAATACATAAAACCAAGGAATGACTTAAGTCATAAAGTCTCAATTTAGAAATTAGAAATTTCTAGTTCAGTATAATAATTGGCAATTTGATCTTAATTCAAAGGTATAACAACTCATTTTCTCTTCTCATAACTCAAAGGGCATTATTGAAAGCTGATAAGCTACCTTTAAGAAAGGAGGTGAGGTTCACCTTTCTCTCTTTCTTTCTTACCTCCTCCTAGTTGCTGTTTTTAAACCTGCTATGGCCGAATTGGGGGGGCAAAATGGAAAAGGGAAGGAAGAGGAATGAGAAGTTCTGCCTTCACTGGCACTGCTTTAGGATGGTTCTGTTCTCTCCATGTTTGACAAGAATATAAAGCTGGCTCTTTCTCTCAGAAGCAAATTAGTGGGGGATTCTGGAGGCTTCACTGCTAAAGCCCTGGCCGGAACTCCTCTGACATAGGGTCTTCTTCATCAAGATCACTTTTACAATTACACCAGACTAACATCATATCATGAGGTTCACATTCTTCCCTAGAATTCAACACCTTGGACACACCACTAGAAAGAGAGGCATTATCTCTCACTGTACTGCTACCACAGGCCCGCAGAGATGACCTCTCCCTCACAGCAGAGTGTACCTTGGGCACATGCTAAGTGCAGTCACTTGTCCCTTCAACTCTAAACACAAGGTTTGCACACCAAGTGATCTCCAAGTGATCTTTGCAGCATCTCCAAGTGATCTCCTTTGCAGCTCCTCTCAACAGACTTGAGTGAGAAATCACAGGAATCTTAGAACAGATTTTTCCCAAAGAAATCTTCATCATAAATTCTCCTGTCAATCCCAATAGATGCTTTTACATTTTTTCTTGTTAACATGAGAGCTAGCAAAATGTTCTTAGACACCTACTTTCACATTTCTGCCTGGTAATCTGGTACCTCACTTTGTAAGCTTTATATCTATTTTCTCTTGTTGTCTCAGTGAAAACTTCCGATTTCACATTCTGTTTCATGTTCCTTTCCCCATCCATTAAATATTGGTATTCCACAGGTTTCTATTCTTGAACCAATTATTGCTTCACTCAATACACTTGCCTTCTCTAAGCAGGTTTCCAAGTCTCATGGCAACAATTATGTACTTTCAAATTACTTCAAAATCCTTATGTCCTCACTTGAGTCTCTAACTACTAATTCAGACTACTTCCTTACTAATAGCACGGTGGAGGCTCCATTGGAATTTCAAATTTAACAAGTCCCAAAACAAACTTAGTATTCTCTGCATTCTGTTTGTAACTTCTTAGTTCTGCTCTTTTATCTTCTTGGAATGCCTTTGGCTTTCCCCTCATATATTCTTTCTTACTATGCACTAAGAAACCTAATAGCCTTCTAGCTTAGATGCCAACCCCTCATTTCTCATGCCCAAAAAACTGATTGCTTCTCTTCTGCATCCCCCAGATTTTTCTGTCCTCCATCAGTGGAATTGTCTGCTATCTAGTCACGTGTGCCTATCTCTGTCTTCATACTTTGGGAGTTTCTCAAACGGCAAGGACTATGTCCCAATCATCCCCAGTGCCCAGGGTTGCCCTGGTATATAGTCTGCTCCTATTAAATATTTGTTTTATGTTAACTTTTGTTTATAGACAGTATATCATTTGACTCTTATGATATAGCATTAGATGAAAATTATTACTATCCTCATATCCCAGATGAGAAAATTATGGTTCAAATATATTAAATCACTAGAAACAAGGATTCACAGAGAAGAAAATGGAGTCAGCATTTTAGAACCACATTTTACTCACAGCCTAGTACTCCTCTTTTCTGGGCTGTTTGTTTTCATGCCAACCTGACAGCATCTGGCCTTTCAAGCCTCCTTAAAGATCTTTTAATCCCTAAGCTCTTGCTACATATTTTTAGATAAAAAAAAAAAATTATGAGGATTCTGCCTGTGTTCTTCTGACTCCTCTTAATTCCTTCTGAAGAACAGACCTAAAATACAGCAATCAATTCATTTGACTAAGTGATATGTCGGAGGCTTTCTTCTTTGTTTCTTCCTGAGCTGTTTATAATGCTAGTATAATGTCACTCCCAGGCATTTCTGCCTCTTGTTTTCAAAAACCGGGCCTGCAGTTAAGAGTATTACAGACCAGTATCTACCCAGGAGCCAGGCATTGTGTTTGGAGATGCTCCAGGCTGTTTTTTCCAGCCCTGGCCTATGACTCATAGGTGGATATAGTAAAGAGGGACTAAGCTTTGTTTCATTAAACAATTTTGATTCTGACAAAGCTTTCCTTTAGCTTTGCCAGATAATACAGTTGGTACATGTCTTAGTAGAACCTGAGATATAAATCGCAGGTAATGTATTCTAGGAACTATCCCAGGGAACAGTACAGGGAACAGGGAGGATAAAGTTGGAAAGGGTGAAAAACCAGTACAAGGGTGTGTTGTTAAGCTGGTGGATTCATGTGGGCAGTTGGACATCAATATCAGTGAGAACCTCTGAGGAGCCGTTGGAAAATACACTTGAGAAATGTCCACCTCAAGGAAGAAAGTGGAAAGCATTTATCACAAGCTCCCATTTTCCCATGGTCAAAGATTGTTACATGGAGCTTTATTCCCACTCACTTCTAAGCTGTGGATGTGGATGTCAGTAAACTTCTCAAGGATCCCCACCATGATGACACACAACCCAGAGGCAAGACAGGGAGTGTCCGTTACACCTGTGTGAAGCTGGCTGCCCTAGCAATGGCTGGGGCGAAGAGTAGGCTGAGTGCATCTGAGACAGTACACGATAACAGAGCTGCACCAGGTGCCGGAAGGAGCAAGCTCAAACCAGCTCTACCCCCAAGGATTTGAGAGATACATAAGCATATATATTTTTTTAAATCACTAATTAAAGAAGAAAAACCTGCACAGGAAGCAGTACTAGGGTTAGGAAAACCCAAACTATAGTGAATGAATTGCTGGAGGCTGGGTGTGGACATCTGAGAGTTACAAACTCCAGGGAGGCTCAGCATTTGGAGGTGCACTCCAAATACTTTTGCAAGCTTTACTTCCGAGCTGTACCAAGTTCTCATGGTAAATACTGGAGCAAAAAATCTCCTTGCACTACCAGAAGAAGGAAAAATAACCCATCTTAAAATTCACCAGTGTTCTGTTATTCTTAACAAGGCCTGTCTGATTTTTATCAGAGCTTAACTGACCTGAGGGAAAGAAAAACCCAACTCCATTGTAGTCTAACCCTCCTATCTCACCTAAAGGGGAAAAAAAGACAAAAAATACTGAGAAGCTCTTGTGAAGTTCACAGTCTAGGAGTATAGGCTCACCAAAGACTAACATTTAATCATAGAACTATAGATTACTTCTCCTCTCCCCCATACCTTACCACCAGATCAATGAGTTCTGCTTTATACTAATAAGGAAGCACAACTCAAAAGAACTTTAAAAAAACTGCATCTCTCAGATTTTACTGAAGAGGTATATAGGAAAACCAAAAACCATGCGGGGAACAAAAACAAAGATACCAGAGTATATTTTAGCTTTGACATTTTCAGTTACATCAAACAGTAAAGCACAGCCTAACCCCCATCCAGATAAACACGAAACTTCACATTAAAGATGGATTTACCTCAGATGGTGTGTGGCTTTCAACAAAAAATTACAAGGCATATTACAAGACAAAAACACAGTTTGAAGGTAAAAAGCAAGCATCAGAATCAGACTGAGATATGGCAGAGATTCGGGAATTATCACACCAGAAATTTAAAATAAATATGATTATTATGCTAAAAGCTCTAATGGAAAAAGAAGCAACATGCAAGAATATATGGGTAATGTAAGCAGACAGATAGAAACTAAGAAAGAGTCAAAAGCAAATGGTAGAAATCAGAAACAGTACAACAAAAATAAAGTGTTAGGTCGGAGTTCACTCAAAAAGCCAGAGGGATGCAGCAAGCTAAGGAGGAGGGTTTATCAGTGGGGAATAAGAGGGAAAAGTGGAGCCAACCAAGGGAGGTTAGTACTCGCTCACTTGTTAGGGCAGGGTTTTTAGGCACAAAAACCCTTGAAGGGTAACTGGTTGGGGTGTCAGAGTCTGATTGGCTGGAGCTGGTTGCTGGGTGCCATTTCTGCTGACCATTGTTCTTGATACATCTTGTCAAGCTCAAGTTAAAGTTGCATCCTGTTATGCCAGATAGGCCAACCCCAGACCCCAGTCTTAGCCAGGCATCTGTTTGTTTTGGGTAGGGTCAACAGACAGTTTCCCAGGCTACAGTTTCCAGCGGTACAGTTTTCCTGCCCGGTGATTTTCCATTCCTTCTAGGCCTACTCATCTGTCATAAAGAATGCCTTTCATAAGGTCATCTATAAAGTAGACACACTGAGAAAAGAACCAAATAGAGGGCCTGGAACAAATAACGCCCCTTTTATTACAAAATCATAAGCATGTAACTCTGTAACATAACAGTATCACACTCAAGCATACCATATGACATTTTAGGTGAAATTGTTCAAATTAAAACTATAAATTACTACACCTGTATTATTACCCTACCAACCACACGCAAACAGGCATTACTTCTGCCAGACCCTATACATTAAAAAAAAAAAAAAAAAAAAAAAAAAGGTATCAATAGAAGCATCCAAAGAAAGGCAAAGAGAAAAAAACTTAAAAGGCATAACAGAGTATCTAAGAAGTGTGGGACAATTACAAAAAGTATAACATAAACCTAATGGGAATACCAGAAGGAGAATAAGGAGAAAGGAAAAGAAGCAATATTTGAAACAATAATAACTGAGAATTTCTCAAAATTAATGATAGGCACCATATTACATATCTAGGAAGCATCAGAGATCACCAAACATGATAAATGCTACAAAAAAACTACACCTAGCATATCATATTTAGACTGCAGAAAGTCAAGGTTAGAGAAAATCTTGAAAGAAGTTGCAGGGGATAAAGGAAGGAAAGAGAAACCATACCTACAGAAGGATAAAAGTTAGATCATATTTCTCAAAAATCATGCATGCAAGATTGCAGTGAAATATTCAAAGTATTGAAAGAAAAAACCACCACCCTAGAATTCTGTATCCACAAAAATTATTCTTCAAAAGTAAAGAAATAACTTTTTAGTACAAAGAAAATTGAGCAAATGTATCACCAATAGACCTGCCTTGCAAGAAATGTTAAAAGCAAATTCTTCAAAAAATAAGTAAATTTGTATCAATCAAAAATTCAGATCTACATAAAGAAAGGAAGAGTGTTAGAGAATAAATAAAGGTAGAATAAAATTGTTTATTTTTCTTATTTTTAATTGACTAAAATATAATAGTTTTAGATGTCAAAATAATAATAGTAGTAATGTATTTAGTGAGGATAGTGTATGGATAAGTAATAATAATGTCTAATGGAGTTACTTTTTAAAAGATAGCTTTAAATACATGGCAGCAAAAACAACAAAGAAAGCATGTAATCTACGAGGTCATAAAACATGTTCTACATTTCTTGAGTTATTCTAGATAAGAGTAAACATATTGATTAATTTTAGATGTACACACGTTTTAAATTCTAAATTCCCAAGTAAAAATAAACAAATAAACATGAAAACTATGTATTTAACATTTAAGCTTATAGCATGAAAGAAAATATAATGGTAAAAATTATTAATCCATAATTTAGGATTAAAAGTAAAAAGTGAACATATAGTAGGTATAACAAACATGAAGTACAAAATAAAATGCTAGATTTAAAACTAAAATTTTCAGGAATTATATTATTTATAAATGGACAAAACATTTCTAGAACTGACTTTCAAAAAACATAGAGTTGCATGTTATTTAAAAGAAAAATATCTAAAATTTAAAAATACAAAAAAAGGTTTTTAAGAATGATTGAGAACTTCAAGCAAAAGAAAGCTCAGGCATGTATATAAATAGCAGTCACAACAGACTATTAGATAAAAAGCATAGCTAGAGATAAAGATAACTTTGTAATGATGAAAGCTAAACCATAAAGTATAACAATTTTACATTTACACACATCTAATAAATGGCCTCAAAATATATACAAAAAAAATTCACAACTAAAAGAAATTGATGTAACAAGAAAAAAAATTTTTGTAAAGAAGTAGAATATTCAAACACCAAAGTTAACCTCATAGACATATGTAGAAGACTCTATCCAACAACTATAGAATATATTTTTTTCAAGTGTACATTGAATATTTTTAAAAGTAATTAAATATTAGGACATAAAACAAAATTTATATTTTTTAAGAAATAACTTATAGACTATGTTCTCTGACAGCAGTGCAATCAATCTAAAAATTAATAATAAAAGATAATCTGAAAAAGCCCTGTTTGGCAAAGTTAAGAAGTTTACTTTCAAAAAGATAAAAAAAAATAAGGCATAATAGAAGTTGTTAAATATTCTGAATTAAATAAAAATTATATATTTATATATGATTAGGTTTTTACATATAATATTACATTATGATGCCCATAATGTACATCAATATACATTAATTAACGTCTCCATGTAATATTAAAAACAGAGACATTAATCGAAGAAGATACAAGAAAGATCGTATATAGGACAATGACACCTCAGTCCCCTTCAAGTAGGCACCTTGGAAACTTACACAGTTCTCCCAGCATCTTTTCCATTGTTCAAAAGACTGCAAAATCCATTGTTAGAATCACCATCAGTTGTCACATTGTGTTTTCCTGAATCTCATCGATGGTATGAAATCTCTTCCTTTCAAAGGCAATTTTAATTTGGGGAAAAGCCAGAAGTTGGAGTAGTTTTTGGAATCCCCAGATCAGCTTCTAGATCTTGTACCGTCAGTCACCAATCTTTGTTGATTGCAGCATGTACACATTCAACATCTTCAGGTGTGCTTGTCAAAGGCCTTCCAGAATGTAGCTCTTGGGAGATCTTTTCTTCCAGAAAGGGTAAATCGCTTTCAACAGATTCTCTACCATCTTTGAAGTGCTTGTGCCATATTTTTATATGCATTGCATTCATCACATCATCCCCAAAAGCCTTCTGAATCATCTGAATAGTTTCCATGGAAAAACATTCAAGCTTAATTCAAAATTTGACGCAGCTTAATCGCTCTACTCACTCCATCATTTTGAATGTGACGATCACACAGTACACATGCTCACTGAACAGTGTCTACCGCTTCCAGTGACTACTACAGTGAAGTTGTCATTGTTCACACATGCTCATTCCAGTCCACTCTCCTTGGCTACCAGATTACATCGATGTCACTCAAACCATTCTCATTATGTTAACAATACAATGGCTGGGCTTTTCCCAGACAGACCTCATTATATATATAATACCTTGGATGAAGCTAATGAAATACACAGAAATTTATAGCCATAATTATTCATATTAGAAAAGTAGAAAGACTAAAAATCAATGAGCTAAACATCCTTCAGAACAATTTAGAAGACACGAAAATAATCTAAAACAGAGGGAAAGATTTACTATAAGAGCTGAAATTAAATTCTCAAAAATATAAAAGCATGAAGCTCTTTATGTACAATTTTAGAATGATACCCAAGACATATTGTTAAGAAAGCATTAAAAATAAGTGTTATCCCTGACTGGTGTGGCTCAGTGAATTGAGCACTGGCCTGAGAACCAAAGGGTCTCAGGTCTGATTCCTAGTCAGGGCACATGCCTTGGTTGCAGGCCCAATCCCCAATTGGGGGTGCATGAGAGACAACCATACATTGATGTTTCTCTCCCTCTCTCTCTCTTCCCCTCTCTAAAAATAAATAAATAAAATCTTTTAAAAAATAAATGTTCTATACAGTTTCCTACCATTTGTGTAAAAGGAATATATTTATATTTTGAAAGTTTTTAGTTCTTGTAAGACCTTTGTAACTTCTGAGTTTTAAAAAAGTTACACTTTAAGTAAATAAACTTTTCAAATTTGTTTTAAAAAGTGACTATCTGAAGCTCCGCAAAGAAAACTAGAGGAAGAGCAGATTCACAAATACCTCATTCACATGTAAGGGAGATGTCATTGCCTGCTGACCTTAAGTGAGTGAGGAGGTAGTGTTAGTAATGATGGAGATGGAATGGTGATGGAGGTGGTCAGGTTGGTAGGGGTAGATGTGGTAGTGGTAGTGTAGTTTTTGATGATGAAGGTGGTGGTCGAAGAAATCAGGGTGGCATTGGAGGTGAAGGTAGAAATGGAGGAGGTGGAAGTGGAGGTGGTGGTGCTAGAAGTAATGGTAGAGGTTTGGCAGGGACTGTGATGGTAAAGCTCCTGAAGCTGTTTTGCCAACCTTGATGGCAAGCAGATAATCCTTATTCATCAATGTGAGCCAAAAAATCCAAGGACATTCTACTACATCCCTCCAGTTGAAAATCATCATGTGTTCTACCTTCTTTCCTTTGAGCTCTATTTTGATCCATAAAATTCAGCCTCCTCATTAGTTCCCAGCCCTGTTCAGAGAGCTGAAGAATATAACTGATCAGGTGGGAGCTGACCATGTAACATAAGGGATGGGAAAAGAGGTGAGGTGTAAGATATCACTTGTGATTCCTATTTGGACCATAGAACCTGAGACCAGTTGCCAAAAGGACAGTTAGTCATCCTGTGACTTGAGTAACATCTGCTATGTGTTTGAACAAAGCCATGTCCCTGGTGGCCAAAGAAAAACTAAGAACTGCTCTTTAAAGGTGAAGGGGAAGTTCCTGTGTGATTCTGCAGTGAGGACATGTGACCAAATTGTCATGGAGGGACATACTTAGTAACCTCAGGAGAAACACTAAAATCTTTATACAGACCATAGGTTTGACTTATTCCTTCTCCTCATCAGAGGTGCACTGGCTCGAGGCCACAAGTGAGGTGAGTGAATGAATTCCCAGCCCCAGAGAAGAGGCTGCCTCCTGAAGAGAAAAGTTTTCCCTGCATCCCAGCTAGCAGCTTTGATTTCCCTCTAATCATGCCCCTTAGTTGGTCCATGACAAGGGGGCTGATTGCTCAGACTTGAAAAATAGTGGATGAAAAGCAGAATCCTTATTATAACACTTTATCCACATCCAAAAATCATTTTTCACTCTACACCTCCCACAATCTTTACTTAGGCAACAACACAGGAACTGTCTGATTATCCCACTGGGTTCTACTATTTGCTCAAAAGTTTCTCAAAATCAAATTGTTCTTATTCACTTTTATTTAAAAAGAAATGTGGAAATTGCCTTCTACATGATGGTGTTAAAAGGAGAAATGCAGTTATAAGCATTAAACAAACAACTAGAATTTTAAAAGAGAGGAAGGAAGAAACGGGGGAGGCAGGGAAGAGAAAGTGTCACAGGTAAGCAGGTTCTTGGTGATTGGGACAAAGAATTGAACCGAACACTCAGGGTTTATAGCAGAGAACATGAGAGCAGGCCAACTCCAAGCAAAGACTGACCTCATGGGCTGGATGGACTCTGTTCTTATAGGGCGGATCCTTCCTGGCTAGTTTTGGCAGGATTTTACTGTGCATGTGCAAGTAGTTGTATTACTTTAAAGCTACTGAGCATGTGGTCTCCCATGATTTTCCCTGATTGGCCACCAGGGAAGGGAGTCTCCTTGTACTAGGTTCACCTTTTCCATTGCCAGAGAATTATAGCTCTCCATGTCAGAGATTGGTGAAAAGGAAACGTGTTGCAGATACCGGCTAGCAGCGTCCATGCATTACGGATGAAATAAAACATAAACACAGACTACCGAGTCCAGTGGAGGAAAAAGGACATCATGACTTTTCTCTCAAGGGGAGCAAAAAGCTGCGACCTCCGCCATGACAGGCCTTTATTTTATTTCTGGTCACATTACATGATGGTTCTCACTCACTATGCACAGGTTTGCTATAGGTGTTTACCTTTTATAGACAACAAAGGACCCAATGTCCCTAATCACATCACAGAAGAAGGATATTAGCAAATGAAAAGGGGAAAAGTGGTTGAGCTGGTTAGACTGGTCCCTGCAAGGTTTAGCATGGATTTTAGGAAGTTACAATAAGCATTTGCTATCCCAATCCAGGGTGAGGGGGTTTCAGCAAAAACCAAGACTTAGAGCAGCTTAGGTATATTGCAAACTGATTTCCCACGAGAGAACCTATCTGTGGGCATGGGTCCTGTGCATCTCCGAGTGGGAGCTGGGCCCACGCCATGCAGAAGGGTCTGCCACAGAAAGGAATTATTTATTCAAGTTATACAGACTCAAGAGTAATGACTTAATGTCTTTATCAAAATCCCAAAGTCCCTTAAAACACCCACAAATGCACACAGTACTTCCTTCCCCCCTTGCCCAGTCTGGGGTACCGTATCTCAGGAAGAGAAATAGAAGTCTGTGGCTCAGGCAGCCCCCAGTTCTTCCCAGTAATCCATGCTCAGCGAGTAGGCCTCCCTCAGTTCCCGACACCATCAGCTGTGTCGCCACCAGGATCTCCAGTGAATCCAAAGTCATGTGGCACCTTCTCATGGCCCATTGGTAAAAGTCCTTTCTCCTTTTTCTTCCAAGCAAAGTCTCTCCTGCTTCCTAAGCCACATAGCCAAAGGGAGCACCCCAAAACCATGGGGTCCTCACTCTCGCCAATGCCACAGGGGTCCCCCCATCAAAGCTGTAGTGGGGGGGGTGTCACCACTGTGTCAAAAGTACATGGTTCTCTGCTAAAGCCACGTGGTGATCTTCCCATGGCTACGGAGTTCCTGACTCTGGCCAAAGCCACATGGCTCTCTTCTCAATGGCTGTCACATCTGGGTTTAAATCCCCATGCCAATCTCCCTCTGTAGCCCCATTTCCAACTCCTCCCGCAATCGGCTACACTTGCCATCACTCCCATATCCTTCCAGCTTTACTGGGCTGCCATCGTGAGTCTGGGCAGGCAGGGCCCCATGGCATAGAGCCAATCATCTCCAATCTCTCACACAGGTGCTGTAATGAGGGGGAGTTGCCTCTCAGTTACATCTTGGGTGGAAGTCACTCCCTTCTCCCTGGCTCAAAGCATGGCCACAGCTATTTAGCATATCTATGAAACCAGTTAAAGGTTATAGATATGTTAAATGACCGTTCTAGAGGTTATCTACAAAACTTTTCCTATGCAAAATAACTCAAGGGCCTTGCTGCTTGTATCCCACTCCTTAGCTCAGACTCCTGGGGGTGAGGACATCCCATATTTTTAATATTTTCTGGACACCTCGAGTTCTGGACCCCCTTACAAATCCTTCTTTTGGCGGTTCCCTGGCTGCACCCTCCTACAAAAGGATGCATAAAGTTAATGTCCCAAAAGTCTGGGACTTACTGTCATAGGAAAGTATTACTCAAGAGAAGTATTTCTGCCTCTCACTAATTTGGAGGCAAAATGAAAACCATGTGAAAAAGCAAAACTGAAGAGGTCCTGTCTCCACACACAACTAGGTTTTCTCAAGAGTGAAAGTGAGTGATGTTCACTGCTTGGGGAGGAGTTGGTTATTACTAATAGCATTATTGTTATTCTAACTTATTCCTGGTCCCTTCTTTAACATCACAAAAACCTCTGAAAGTGACTTCTGTCTCTTTGGCCCTTTCTGTACCCTTTTAGCTTTCTTTGCATTACAATACACAGGCTAACGGTTCTATTATTTTCCCCCATTGAAATTTATCCTCTCCCCACCCCAGAAAAAAGACCAGTGTGATTATTGAATAGGTCTGGATACTCTGTGCTTCATCTTTTCTTGCTGTAACTAGACAGCCCTTTTTTATTCTTCTGATAACTGAAACATTTGAACAATCATTGTCCTACAGAGGAGCTGATCTTGGAGCAATTGTGCTTTGTACCACTCCATCCCCATTGGGAGTAAGATCAGTTTTAAAAATAATGACTTCTCTAGCAGTTTATTACCAGCCTGGAGTCATTTTCACACCTCAGAAGTGAAGGCTTAATGAGCAGAGAAATTAAAGAGCAAAACTCTGCTAGTATCTTCTTAAATGGTGGCATTTTGGCAGCTCGGAAGAAGATGCAATTCCAAAGGGGAATACATCACATTCATCTTGTTCTCCAAATGACCTTTAGGTAATGAACCTCAAAGTTTCCTCCTCCCTGCCCCGCAACTCCACACCTTTCTTTTTAATCTTGGAGGAGATGTCTCTCAGGAAGATCAGGTGCTGAATAATGGAGTTGTGTTGGTATAATGAGTTCACCTGGCAGAGGTCTGAAAATATGGTAATGGCTCAATAAAATCTTCCTAATTGAGGAGTGACCACACACGCTCAGACCCTCACCACCACTGGCAACTCTTTCCCAAAAGCTGCAAATTCTTAGGCATCTTTTAGCAACACTCTCAAAAACATTTTGTTCTTATGTTGCTAGAGTTGGGGTTCTTGGGTTGCCCAAGACAGAAATAGAAAGGAAAAAAAAAAACAGAGAAATGTCCAGACATATTTTATTAAGCCTATGCTTAAGCTCAAGGGAGACAGCACAAAGGAAGGAAAGATCCTCTGAACTGGCTCCAGGGACTGACTCTTCTCAGCTGCTTTTACAAGCTGGGGACAAAGCAGCCTTGCCTGAAAGGGTGGGCTTTTTGAAAAAGGCAGGTTTGTGAAGGGTTCTGCAGTGGAATTTTCCATGTCGTGGTGGGGTTACTTCCTCCTTCTTTTCAGTTGCTTGACAACTCTCTCAGCACCTGCACTGTGGAGGTAAGATGGTGTTATTGCTCATTACCATCACCACGGGATGGTAGGATAGTGGCCAAACCTTGATCAACTGCATGACTGGAACCATAGTTTCTCATCCTCTGGCCACCTGGTCTTAACTTGGCTTCCCAGCCACCCGGTATTTTTCCATTCCTGGGCCAAAATCCTTGTACTGTCTCATTTATCTTTCATAATTCTGCCAGCCAGTTGCTCCCTCTTCAGTTCTCTTCAGGGTTCTTATGTCAATTGTTTGTACATTTTATTGTGATTATTATAGTTTTAATAGTCTGTTTTCATGTCTGTTTTTTCCAATAGGCCTTGAGTTGTGCAAGGAAAGTGACAAAGCAGTGTTCCTTTGTACATCCCTAATGCCCATTACAATGCTGAGCAAACGTAAGAACTTAGAAAATATTTGGTGAATGAATAAATGATTGAATGATTTCAATGATTCTTTTCAAATGAATGATAGTCTCAGAGATCACAGCCTTTGACTCAAAATAGAGCAATAAAGACCAGTAGGTAGATGTAAGAATTGATTGCACTCTACGCATGACTGCCCACTTTAGGTGAGAGGGAAAAAAAAAAAAAAAAGAATTCTCCAGCCAAGCTCCAACCTCTTGAATAAAATATTCCACATCACTGCTATACAAAACAGATACCCTGGGAAGCACTTATGTCAATCTATTGGCTTTCCCACCTGGCCTGAAAAGATCAGAAATCTCATGTTTGGATGGTATTTCCCTCATAACATCTGCAATCTTTGGGGATCTGTTTCTGGCCAAGAAATCCTCTGGGAGGGTATGATCAAATTGCCCAGAGTAGGCAAGTCAAATTAATGAAGTAGTAGAAATCAGTCTATCTCAGTGACTGCTGAACTAGCCTGCCTAATTGCTTATTTTGCTTGGTTGGATTTGAAGCTTTTATTGATATTTGAAATGTTTTTTCTCATTCTGTTAATATTGGTAGTTAGAGTGCAGATTTTGATTTCCAATGCTTTCATTTATTTTCTCTCGCTGGTAGGGAAAGCCAGAGAGGAAACAAATGAAGAGAAAATGACTGTTGGGGTGATTGGGAATATTGGGTAAGGAAGGGAAATAAGGAATATGAGAGTTCTAGCCCTGAGAGGACTTGGGATGGTTGAGATCCCTTCAAGATGATCAGCAGCCAATGCTATTAATCGACATGGAAAGCATTTCTGTGCAATATCAGTTTCCGCATGTTGTTTGTAGAGTGGGCTTATAATCATAAGTGGCAGGAGATTCACCCCTCCTCTGCAGTAGATATGAGAAATGAAGCTGTTTGCTTTAGAAAAGCCAGTGAAATTAGGCTGGTGTTCACTGTTTCATGAAGGAAGAGTGGACAAATTACCTACCTAGACCATACTGGGTAGAATTGTTAGTTAAAAATGACAACCAAGTTTGTAATTTACACCGCAGTTTGGAAATTTAAGCTGGGAGGCTCAGAGCTCTCAATAGTGCATTATAAAGCTTCTTTTGTACTTCTGGCTCTTTCTGTGCTGGGAATCATTTAGCCATTGACTTTAACTGCAAATACAGTTCCATCAAATACCAAGTATAAATCAAAATTACTGGATCATTCAAAATCTGTCCTCAGTGTTGTTTATATGTATTTTTTCCACCATTACTTCCATATAGTTATAAGTGAAGCCACTAAATTATGATATATTGTGCATGCCTTGTCCCTATCTTGCTACAGCCTCTTGCAAATAAGACATAATCCATGACAAGCTATTTTTCTAGTAATACAAAATATAAATAATGGTAATAAAAAGGGAATCAACTGATGAAAGATGAGGGAGAGAGAGGAGAAATGTTTCTGATAAACAGCTCTTCTCTTGGTCTTGGTTGTTCAAAACAGGTAGGAATTACAAAGGAGGAATTTTGAATCTAACTTCGTCACACAAGAGCCTAAATTCCTATCTGTGTAGTCCAGCCTACTAGAGAGTGATAGGAAACTCACTGGTCACATACACAACTACTTATCACTTTTATATTTTCAACTACAGTTGATATACATCATTTTATTAGTTTCAGGTGTACACCCCAGTGATTAGACATTACATAATGTAATATAAGTGTTCATCCTGATAAATCTTGTACCCATCAGACACCATACATAGTTATTAGGCTATTATTGCCTATATTCCGTATACTGTACTTCACATCCCCATGACTATTCTGTAAACTGTAACAACCAATTTGTACTTCTTAATCTCTTAACCTTTCTCACCCATCTACCCAACTGCCCCTCTCATCTGGCAACTCTCAAAACATTCTCTGTATCTATGATTCTATTTCTGTTCTGCTCTTTTGTTTATTTTGTTTTGTAGATTCGATTGTTGATAGATATGTATTTATTGCCATTTTATTATTCATATTCTTGATCTTCCTCTTCTTTGGGAAGATCCTTTAATGCAGGATTATCAAATTCATCTTCACCAGTGGCCACATCAGCATTGAGGTTGCCTTCAAAGAGCCAAACTAATTTTAGGACTATATAAATGTAACTACTCCTTAACTGTTAAAGAGTTGAAATTACATTCAGCCCTTTGAAGGTAGCCGTGAGGCTGATGTGGCCCCCAGTGAAAATGAGTTTGACACCCCTGCTTTAACATTTCTTATAATACTGGTTTGGTGGTGATGAACTCCTCTAGTTTTTTCTTGTCTGGGAAGCTCTTTATCTGTCCTTCAGTTCTATGTATTAGGTAGATCTGCAAATATTCTGTTGCAGAACTATGTCAAATGCTGCCTGTGATTGGCCCTGGGCAATCTGTTTGGAGCTATCAGAGATCCACAGCTTGTGGCTCTCTCTGCTGGGTATGGGTATGTGCAAAAAGAATTATGTTACACACAAGAGCCGGCTTTTTTCTGGCACCAGGCACCAAAGAGGGTCAGCAAAAGTCTCAAAGTTCCCAGAGATCCACCTTCACCTGTAGGTTTTCTGTTAGGCTTAATCAAAGGTTAAGAGGTAAAATCAAAGCTTAAAACTGCCTCCAGCTGTACTCCTCAGCAGTGCAGCTTAAGCTCCACTGGGTGGGGCTTGAGGGACTCCTGTAGGTGGGACTGTCACTTTCCCCCAAGCTATTGCTGCATGGAGAGGAGTGCTCTGCCTGAGAAAGATGACTTCTGCAGTATAGGGAAATGACTCAGAGTAGGGACCCTGGTGGCTGACCCTTCATCTCTCGCTCCAGAACCACCAACCCCAGATTCTCCTCAGTGAATCTAGTCTGTTCTTGGAGCCTAGAGTAAGTGGCTGCAGGCAATGTTTTTTGTGTTGGCCTGCATCTCTCCCTGGCAGACATAAACCCCACTGCTTTCACAGCCAGATGTTATTTGGGTTCCTTTCCCAGTTCTGGTGCTCTAGGCTGGGAACCTCACTGGCTGCTGAAATATCCTTCTAGAAGTTCAGCTGCTGTCTGTGGGAGCACTACCAGCCCTCTAACACCTCCACACTTCCTACCAGTCTTGATGTGGTGATATGGTTTCTTCCATAACTCCCTGATTATAAGGCTTCTCTCCAGCTAGTGTTCAGTTGGTTAGTCGGGATGATTTCTCAAAAATGTAGTTGTAATTCCAGTTTGGTCCTGGGAGGAGGTTAGTGTAGTTTCCACCTACTCTGCCATCACCTTGGATCTTCTTTTGATTCTATATGGTAGCTTTGCTGGTTAGAATAATCTTAGTTGTATGTCCTTGCTTTTCATCACTTTGAATATTTCTTGTCAATCCTTTTGAGCCTGCAAAGTTCGTTTTGAGAAATCAGCTGACAGTACTATGGGGGCTCCCTTTAGGTAATTAACTCTTTTTCTCTTGCTGCTTTTAAGATTCGCTGTTTGTCTTTAACCTTTGGCATTTTAAATATGATGTGTCTTGGTGTGGGCCTCTTTGGGTTTATCTTGTTTGAGAAGGAAATAGATATACAAGTCCAGAAAGTACAAACTTTTAGCCTTATATATAGAAGTTCCATTCATCACTTGTAAAATCATTCCACCCAATGAAATATTCGGTGTGTACAAGTCATCATGGATCATGAAGATAACAGTGGGAGATGCTCAACCTACTGAATACAGTTTTGCTGATATTCGTTATCTGTCAATAGACCTCTGATGATAACAATCACTGGAATATTCAATCTGAACAAATCTGCTATTCTGCCTGAATCTTTGTTTTATCACTTTTTAAATTGTATCTCAAAGGATAAGTGGGTAAATAAATTATCATTACCTTAGTCACAGTGGATTAAGAAATATTATGGCAGGAAGAAAGTGCTAATGTATTAACATTGTCTCTCTGCTTTTCCCCACTTTTACCTCTAAAATTTCTTCCAATCATGCTTGGAGAATTGTGAAATGTACCTACAAATGTTAACAGTGCCATGTTAATTGAAGGACTTACCCCATCTTCTCTTAAATTATTATTTTCTCTTTTTGTGCCATAGATATATTTCATACACCTGTGTGATACTGAAAGACATAAAGCAACGAATCAAAAAAATCCTGTCTCAAACCATCATGGTCATTAATCTTACATTAACACAGCAAAATAAAAGGTTTGGGAATAGGAATTTATCAAATTATACCTTCCCCTGACTGATATTACAATGCAAACATAAAGCTGATAAATGATGTGCTAATTTAATGCTGTATTTTGCCATGTATAATGTGCACTTTTTGGCCCATATTTTGTAGGGAATAATAAGGGTACACATTATACATGGGTAGTACCTGGAATACCTTGTATCTGTTCTTGTGTTTTGTAATTATTTGTTACATAAAATTTCTTATATAATATGTTCAAAACTAAATGATAAAATTCTTTTATAATACCAAAAACCCAAGTATCTAAATATAAATAAATAAATAATTGAAGTAAAAAATTAAAACAAAAGATTTTTTCCTGAAACTTTGGGACAAAAACATGGGTGTGCATTATACAGGGTAAAATGTAGTAGTAGCTTCAACAAGGACCATTAGAATTATATCATAACAACAAGACATATTTATTCCAGATTCCAGAACTCAAAAGCATCTGTTTTTGAAGAAAGTTTCAAAAACTGTTATGAGTCTTGAGAATTTGCACTGTCACTGCCGTATCCTCCTAGGCATCAACAATCAGCTGCTGTCTCAGGATGCTGACTCTCCAGGACCTCAGCTCAAATCATCAAAGCAGTTTAGAAATCCAAGGAGAGAGAAGATACTTTGTAATTAAGAGTGTTCTGACCATTTATACAACAAATTTTCCAGAAACACAGCTTAGTATAAACCACGGTTCATGAACATTTCAGCATAATAGAACAAACACAAGCATTTCAGTTAAGCAGATAGCAGAGCAATTTGTTCTAGCAGATGGTTCGCTGTGGGATCACGGCAATTATCTCCTTACTCTACACACAGGGGTAGCAGAAGATTCAACAGTTGACAATTCAAAGGAACTTAGCGATACAAGTGAATTTCTGAGATATTAAAATGAATAATGTTTGTATCTTCCTCTCTCCACAAGCATGTCCTGGAGAATGTTCTGAAGAGTCAGACGTGATTGCTTTGCTGTATGTGCATGGTCCTCCTGCTGAGTTATCTTAAAGAGCTAGACTCAGAAGATGTGAGGACTCAGAAGACTACTCACCATTCTGCCACCCCTCAAAGTCTTAGGCCTCTGTCTTGTAACTATTGCCTAGTAAAATGACTCTTCTTCTCTCTTTTATCTTTCCTCTATGTCATTCTGAATCTATGGGCCAATGAAGTTGCTCTAGCTAAAACAAATCAACAATTCCCAAAACAAAGTTTGCAATCCACACTGCAACTGATGAAGAGATATGAATTTATTTATCATTTTCTGACATGGAACTACAGAATAGGAAGCCAGGGAATCTATACCAGCTAAAAAATTGTTTACTGGGAAAAATGGTTGAATACATAATATTTTGCCCACATCAAAATATTAGTTCAAGTCACCTGAGCAATCAAAACTTCCATCAGTTCTCTTGAGTTGTGGTCAAACATCTCCAAATATTTTACATCTCCCTAACTTTGGAAGTAGAAATTATAATATGAAGATAGAATTAACATATTATGAATGGCCTCGGGCACTTCTGTATAACAAAACAAAATCTAGAAAAAATCAAATAAATAAGCAAAAAACAGTTGATGGTAGTGGGTTGGAGATTGGAAGAAAATTATAAATCAGGCCACCGTACAGATTTGAGAGTTACAGGGAAATGACCACCTAGGAAAAGCTTTTAAAATAAAAAGATGATACAGAATTTATGACTTGAAAAAAAATTTACAAAGATGGTCAGAAATGAAAAAGCAAGGGAGCAGGGACACTCAGAATGTTGAAGGCTGCCTAGATTGCAGAAGTCTTGTAGGATCCGGCCAGAAACTAAACACAACAGCTGCCTTCATTCTCAGAGAACCAGAAGAAGGTGGTGTCTGCTTTGGAGTAGAGGTGAAAGCCAAGGAAGAATTAGAAGATAAAACAAAGAAGCTACCCCTGAATCCAGAGCATGACCTTCAGCGGTCTTTTCAGATTCATTGCCTCTTGAAGTCTATAAATTGCTACCAGGTATGATCTTCTGCCCTAAGATGAGTGAAGTAGCTTCACATGCCCCATGGTTGACTGAACAGGCCTAAGTGCTTTCTCTGTTTAGGAGGAAGATGACAGAGAGGTATATAAGGGAAAGTTTACACAGAGACGAGGTGGAGCCTGGCACGAGAGCTCCCTGGGCCTGAGAGGTTCAGTTAATTTTATTTCCTCAGACACGACAGTTTCTGAATCAGTGCTTTGCTCTCTGGCTTCTACTCAGAAAAATTTGAGAATCTGTAATGTCCATTCTGGTCCCGATGAAAAGAATAAGAACAAGAATGAAAATGTAAAAAATAAACATTTTATTTTTAAAAATTATTTAAAACACTTCAGCAACTGTCAAACATTGTGCTAACTACTTTGAAAATATGTAATTAGATACTCGTTGCAGTCAGTGAACTAGGTCTTATTATTCCCATTTTCATGTGAGGAAACTGAGGCTATTGTTTTATTTGGAGGGTTGCAAACTAAAATTCTAACTATCCTTTTGATGTATTTCTATGATTTAAACCAAAGACCATTCTGTGACTCTTAGATCACCTACAAAGAACTTTTTGCCTTTTCATAATTAACTTTTATTTAAGCTCTAATAATTTAACGTAAGACTATCAGGACAGAAAATTCACATGTTGGGATATGGGTAACCAGATGTAGATGAAGAGAGAGAAGAGAAGGGAAGAAAGTTGTCTGCCCACTTCTCGTGATTATATTTAACAGACAATGTAGGTTCCTTGTCCAGAGGATAAATGATCAACCCTGTGGTAATGACAACAATAAAGAAAACACCATTAGCAACAACAAAAAGTATTTGTAATAGGAGGGCTTACTAAACCCTCCTACTTGTGGTATTCATTGTTCTAAGTGCTCAATGTAAATCATTTAACAAATTACTCATTCAGTGTAAATCATTTAATAAATTACTCATTCACAAGATTAATGAAGCACTCATACAATTATCATTTCTATGTTCTTTTCTTTTATATAGTCACAGCTGTGAAGAATTTGTCATATAATCAAAAACCAGTAATTTATTTTTTAGAACAAACATATTAATGATTGTGGAGATCTAAAATGTAAGTTTCAAATGTTTTTTACATTGTAATTATAGGTTTTATTTTTTCAGCCACTTCAAGAAAGAGAGTTTATTTTGCTCTTTATTTTTCTACTGAACGATAGATGTATGAGCCTGTTTATAGTACAAGACTAGAAATGTTTAACTTGAACCTGACCTGTTTTCTACTTTAAAATTCCATTATTTAAAGTAATCCCTATATCTGTTCTAAAAGGGCTTAGGTGGCCCTGATGTAAGCTGAAGTAATGTCATCTTATTTAGTGATTTCAAAAGCATCAGGCATTATGTTTTCTTGCCGACTCACTAGCCCTCTTCCTCATGATGATATTGGTTAAAAAAGTACAACAGATGCATAACAGCTGGCTCATGAACTTCAACAGCTCAGCCATTTCTTGGCATCACTATCAATGTTTTTCCCCGAATACCAATCCTAATTGCTAGCATTGTACAATTCTGGGGTTTGAAGTCTTAAACATACTACCTACTTACCGATTTTCAAGTTATATGATTTCAGACAATAGGTGGTAAATAGTTAGGCACTTATAGTTGAGCATTGCTTTATTTTCCATGAGCATAACTTGCAGGTTACAGGACTTTTCCTTAATTAGTAAGCCTAAAAAGACTCCTGTTATTTTTCCTAAGTTTTATCCGACAGTATAATTTTTTATGGTTGAGTTGTAAAACCTTTGAAAATAGAATTTTATAATAGGAAGTGACAAATCCTAGCTCAGTTTAACCATCTGCCTGTAATAAATACATGTTCCTTTCCCCCTGCAAACCCTGACATTTTCTTCCTATGACCCAAGGTCAATTAATCAGAGGAGAGATGATGATAATTAAAAAGAGACTGCTAGTAACACAGCACTGTAAAAATAGTTATAAATGAACTGCCTGTCTCTCTGAGCAACAGCACAGTCAGAGCCTTCCTTTCAAGCATGCTTTTCTAGTATTTGCCACTGTCTTCATTAATGGCTCTCTCACAACTGAAGTCCAAGGCAGGCCTTTTTAGGACCACGGACAGGGATACACAAAGGAGGCAAACTCCTCTCTGCATATGGCAACATTGCAGGTTCAGAATTTTGAATGACAATTACATGCATTCATCTTAATTTTGGGGGGCCATCTGGTTTAAAGGTGCTGCTGGGATTTCAAAACTCAATGAAGATCGATATTGCCCAGAAGGCTAAATCCTTCAGGCAGACCAAGGGCAAATATGTCTATCCAACAGAAAAAAAAAGAAATCTCTTAAAAAATCTTGATGTCACCAGATTTACTAATAATTAGATTGTATTTAATTCAATAATTTTACATTTGAGGAGCAGAGTGCCAGGATCCATCAACATTAGGTTCTACCTTGTTCCCTCAGGGAGATTGATAGAGCTCAAGCCAGCATCATCTGTTAGCATTTTATAATTGGATTTGTTTTGTTCCCTTCAGTAAACCACTTTGAGTGCTATGGAGAGACATTTGCTGTAAACTAGGAGACAAAAAGGGGCAGAAGCTGAAATGTGTCAAATGGGCAAGTTAGAAAATGAAATGTAGACTCTTAGTTATGAAAGAACTCATAAGAGGTGGAGAGAAAGGTATAAATATAAATATGGATATCTAGAGAAAATTATCTTTATGTCAAATAGGAAAACTTAATATATAAGGGGATGAGTCAAGAAAACAGAGTGAAGGATATACTTTCCACTTTAAGATTTTATCACTTTACACCTACCTATAAAATTGTCCTTCTAATCCTCTAATTTTGAGAAATGCATCACATTTTTATGCTGGTTGGATGGAAGTGAGGCATTGTGATTTTAAGATCTTTATCTGGAAATCACTGTTACTTGTCAGCATAAAGTTAAGATTTTTTTCTTCTAATCCAAAGAACATTCATTCAAAAGTTTCTTCCTGGTTCTACCAATTAAAGTAATTCATATGCTTTGCTCACTGTGGAATCTCTAGCACATGAAAGATTATCTGGCAGATACTCAATACATATTTGTAAAATAAATGAGCAATTCTGCCTTTCAAATTTATATTCACCCTTAAAAGATTCATCTTTACTCATTCATTCATTAAGCTTTCTCTGATCACCTCCATCCCTGCTGAAGGGGGCAGGCACTTTCTCTAAACTCCCATAGTTCCATGTGTCTTCTCTTGTAGAATTGTACCATTCTGGCATGGAGCAAAGTAAGTTGTGCAGGTTCCTTATTTTCATTCCTTGCATACAGTCTATAAGACCAGAGAGTGCTTAAACTTGGTAGATGCTCAGTGAATATTTTTTCAGTGAAATTAATGTTAGCCTCAATCTTCTGAGATGACCACCCTCTTTTCGCTTCTGAGCTTCCTTCTAGAAGGGTGCAAGGCTCTGCTATCCACTTTTAATAATAATAAAATAGCTCAACATTTACGATTGAGCACTAGGCTAAGTCCTTTATTTCATTATCAAGTTTTCTCTTTGCACTAAGGACTGTTATTATTCTCATTTTACAACAAACAAAACTGAGCCTGAAAAAAAGAAATAAAACTTGCCCTAGGTCACATGGCTTGTAAATAGCAAATGAGGCTCATATATGAGCTGAAACCTGCTCTATCTGGTAGAATGTGGGCCAAAAAAAAGATTTTGAAATCAATGTCTAATTTAAAAAATAAAATCCATGCCCTTAGGTGAACATGTTAGAATTTTAAATTGTCAAAGTTCCAAACCAAGTGTCTTTAGATTTACTCAGGATACTTTTCAACACACCAAAAAAAATTTTTTTAGCTAATTTAACTGACTCTGATAATTTCATCATGCTAAAAGAGAAGAGGTAATTTGTGCAATTCTTGATTAAATGGCATTATTTGTTCTTACATCATTCTTAGTTTTATTTATTTATACACACACACACACACACACACACAGCTCCATTTCAAGTGAGGCAAAGAATAATTTTGCCTAGTGTCACCTAAATGTTTAGAGCTATGATTTCCAAAATAAAAAAGGACTAAGGGGACAAAAATCTTCAAAGCCTTCTGAAATGGGATCTTTATTTACAAAGATATGCTGCTGCATAACTGTTGCAGTCAGATTTGTACCCAGTGTATTTGGAGGCTTACATGGACTTTTTACTCTGGCCTTTGATCCTTCTTTTCTTAAAATGCATGCACTTATTCTCATCAGCTCGATTTAGGATTTCAGTTCTGCCTTGGAGATGCTGTCCAGATAGTCTGAGTCATTGGTCCTGTTCTCAATAAAGTGTAGAAGATGGATAGCTTTAGCACTTTCCTTGAGCTCTTATAAATCTAATAAATGACTTCATCCATATTGCCTCTTTTGGAATCCTTCACATTGTCTTGGTTTCTGTTACAGATAAGAAAGGGGAGTGTTTGCCAACCTTGATATTGATGAGACTGAAACAGCAACTCTAATAATTCTATATTTATACAACTTTATTCTTATTGTTCAACCAGTGATCAATGGCATTCCCTAAGCAAAAAAAAAAAGAAAAAAGAAAAAAAATGTGGTCAAAGCAATAAAGAATCAGATATTGTCAGGTCATTTGGTACCTAAATTAGACTGAGCCAGGCAACTCTTGGGAACTCCTGAAGGTTAGAAATGCACATGACCTCCTGGCAATTGGTACCAAATATTAGTGGCAGCAATATTCTCTCCAGACAGATAAATAAGATTAGAAAAACTTTCAGAACTTGTCCAATTTCTTTGTTAAAACAGGAAAACTGATTCATCAAAATGAACTTCCCGTGAATAATCAAGTTTCTAAAATTAGGAGATACAATATGCTTCCACAGAAAAAAATCACAAGCACCAGGCCCTGAGCAAGAAATATTTTTCTTTGCTTTACCCCAAATTTCATGTATCTTATATTTCGTTTCATCATATGCTTTGGAAAACCAATTTCCTACCCACTCTTCCCACGAGGACTCTTTGCAGATGGAGAGATAATTTTTCAACTCATGAGACTGAGTTCAATTACTTTAGACCAAAAGTTTTTGGTTATTTTCTTTTTAAGGCAAGTCAGAGAAAAACAAAAAGAAAATGAAAGAAAGTGATTCGTTAAGCTGTCCTGATTGAATGATAACTATAAGGATATAATGTACAAATTTAATCATGCTGGAAAATACTGCAAAATCTTGTCATGCGTTTAATAGAACCTTCACTCCTAATATGATTGCTTTATTGATATCCTTCTTGATCATTGTCTCTGAGATTCTCAAAGCTTTCAAAGAGATTTTTTTATGGCCATTGTGTTTAAAAAAATATTAAAGTAAGCCTTACAGGGCTGCCCTGACAGCACATCTTTGTGCTGTGCTGAACTATTCGACCGCATGCACCCTTTAAAGAAGCCCAATACACTCACATTTGCCACTTGGTTTCTCACTGACAACAGTCACACAGGCCCAGCTGTTCCCAGCAGCTGTTCAGTGTAGAACTGTGTGAACTGAAATGCCTTCCAGCTGATGGTGGTCCCCCTGAGTGGTCCAGGACAATCACCATGACTGGGAATGGAGGCCAACCCCAAAGGGAGACAAATCCAAGGCTTAGCAAAGAAAGCCACCCCTATCCTACCTCTGCCTCTTGGAGAGGAAAAAGTAAACTGTTTCGTTCCCAGCCTGCCCTCCCGAGGGCTTCACCTTTATAATGAGCTGGACTAGAGAAGGAGATTCCATGCTGCTCCAAATGAATTATCATTATAATAGGCATCTAGGCTGCCCATCAAAGATCCCAGAACTGGGGTAGCAGTAAAGTGGAGGGGGTAAGAAAGAGGAGGGGGAGAAATTTACATACAGAGATAAGTATGGACAGTCATTAAGAGAACAGGCCTTCACTTCAAAAAGACATGAACTCGGCACAGGTCTCCTGCCTGTTAAATATGTACAGCATGTGCTTATTTGATGATGAAAATCAGACCATGGCTATTTGAATGGAAATGAATTTTAATAAGCGTTGGAGGCACAAGAAGCAGAAACCCTCCATTCTCCCCTCTATCACCAGGCACCTTCTTGACCATCATTACCACAAAGGGAAGAATGCAGGCATGCTAATCATCAGCGAAGAAAGCGCGCTCTCTTCCTCAGTCTTTGTGGGTGTTCATTAACCTTGTGGGTACCTCAGCTGGCAGAGGACAGCTGTCCCAGGGACATTTCCATATCCCCTAAGAAAAGCAGAATGTTGAGTTAGCCTATGGGAGAAAAAAGTGGGAGAAAGCTCCCTTAGGAATGAAAGCAAAGGACTATTAACATTTAGCACTTACATTGCACTATTTAAAAATCTGCAAAATTTTGCACTTATTTTGCACTTTTATAAAATTAAGTGTAATATGGTTATTACTCACTTCTTACCCTGACAAACGAATGGCCTTAGTATTGTCAATCCTAATCTCCACCTCCATTTGTAAATAAAAATTAAATATATTCTTGAATTACTCATTTCTTATTTGTATTTAAGTACAGCCCAAGAATACAGAAGTATTCTGGTGACTTTAAGAAGTTATGAAATATTTCCCTTTACTCCATGCAAAACCACATAAAAACCATCCCAACATAACAACAGAATAATATTGAAATTCTTTCAAAGGAACTTGGCTCCTACATGGCAGAGTTTATTTTGGAAACTGTGGATTCTCTAGTAACTATCTTCTTCCAACATTTTTCACACTAATCCATGTGGTTATTGTTTGGATCTCTCTGCACAAGTCCTACCTCTGTAAGGTCATTGACCCTAAGTTAGTCCAAGCTCATTAAGCCAGACCTTAAACCACCATCATCCCACTAAACTTTTTGGCAAAAACCCTGTAAGATTATTACTGGAGGAAGACCCGTCCGAAAACATAGGTCCTTCCATGGTGTCTCAGGAAAAGAATTTCAGAAGCACACGCCTAGAAGGCTTTTAAGCAATGGTGGCAAGATGTATTAGAGCGCCTTCAAAAGGCTCCTGCACTCTATGAGGTACTTCCGGGCACTCGGCTGGTAGATGGATTCATTAGCCCCAGGTGCGCCCGCCCAATGTCTCATCCGCGACCAGGTTGTTTAGCTCCCTCTCACTGCAGAAGTCTATTTTCTGGGGCAGTGGCCCACACTTAGGCTCACCAGACCCAGGAGGGTTAACAGGGCCCAGAGCTGCCCTGCCATTAGCCCAGCACCCACCGCTCCAGTATCCTAGCTTAGTCTCTGTTCCCATCTGGCCTGTGATTGGTGCTTTGCTTTGACCAGTGCGGCTGCTAAACAGAGATTGGGGCCTTTGTTAAGCTTCCCTGTATTTCCGTGAGGTCAAGAGAGAGCAGGCTTTCTTTCAAACTGTCCAGTCTCTTTCCTGATTTTCCAGGCTTGCATCCTTATCTGATCTTTTCCCCAGAGTTTCCCAGGTTTGCCCCCTTTATGGTCACCATTTTGGCTTCTACTGCACATGTACTCAGTGAAGGACCTTCCTCCTCAACTGTCTCCTCCCAGTTCACTCCAGGAACTAGTCGGTTGCCCCCTCGAGTGATTAGAAAGTCGATTTTCTCCCTGCCCACTCAGATGGTGATCGCTTTGGCAGAGCCATTGGGCTATTTTCTGGAGTGTCTGTGAAACTAGTTTCCAGGCTTAATCGGACTCCGCCCGTCTTCGCCCTCCTCTTTTGTGAGTACCTAACTAGTCGCCTACGCTAACAAGGTCTCATTTTCCCACTGCCATCTCTAATGGTTCTTTAAAGTCAGTAGGATGCTTCTAGTTGATTTCACACTAAACCAAACAAATTACACATTTTTGCGAAAGAAAGAAAACACATCATCAAAGTAACAGAATATCTGATATCTTTAACATCTAGAAGTAAATTTTGTCATAGGCAAGAGCTCTAGCCTTTCTACAATGTGCGTGTCATGGTGTCACAGATACTGCCACCAACCCCGCTCTACACCGAAGCGTTAGGGAGAGGAGCCAGGGTGTCGCAGTAAGCCTCTCCCGCTTCCAATCCTAAAGCAAGTACTGTGTTCTTAAAAGTATTTGCCAATGAATTTTTACTGATATGTGTCGACCATGTATTTTATATTTGAGGATTTGCCTTCTGAGGATTAAGACTTAATCTCTGAGATTTTCCCATGCAGTCTTTAACATGCTATAATTTTTTTTTACTAAATTTCAATATTTAATGAAGCAGGAGAGAGCAAACACAAAGAGATTCTCTCTCTCTCTCTCTCTCTCTCTCTCTCTCTCTCTAGTGCGCACACGCACACGCACACACACACACACACACACACACACATCAATTGTCCCGTATGTTGGAAAACTAAAATTAACCTCTGTATTCCTTTTTGCTAGAAAGGTGCATTTCAAAATTTTAATGATGTGTTTAATGAAGTTTTTTTCTCTTCCACCTTTGTTTCCTCCTGAGCAACAATTACCAGCCCCGCCCCGTGGGTCCCAGAAGTAGGTAGGATAGAATAGCAGGAAGCTGGGGCTGGGCTTGCAAAGGTCGCAGCCATTTTCTCCCCATTATCACCCTGTTAAACTGCTCCAGGGACAGCCTAACAAGGTGCTAATGGGCCATACGTTCTAGCCCAGTTCACAGCAGGTTGTTTCAGATGGGTTGAGGAGGTTGATTTGCATTCGAAATCTTCCCTCTCTCACTTGCTTTTTTGTTGGGTCTTTTGATTTCTACTCCCCAGACACTCTCAGGGTTGACTTAGAATAGCACAAAATCACATCAGTTCAGAATTTGAATTGCCTGAGTTTGGGTTTTAAATGTGCCCCATTATTTCATCAAGTTGTGGTGGGAGTGGGGGAGGAGTGAGGAGAAAGAAAAGAAAGCAAAGAGATTTTAAAATGAAAGGGAGAGATAATGACAGATGGATGCAAATGTTCCTTTTAAGTGGAGAGGAGCAGCTGATGTTGAGGCATGAAATTAAATTAGTACATCTGTGGCTGGATGCATGTCATTCAGCCTCGTATTTTCTCTTCCAGAGGAGCTGGGCTACCTCATGATTAACCAGCTAACTTTCACAGGGCTATGACCACTTCCCTGCCTGCAAGACTGAGGCCCCTCTTCATAAAATGGGGATGCTTGTACACAATCCTATCACGCCGGGCAGCCCTCTCACATCATGGTATACCTACCACCCTGGGAAAGAGGAATGGACTTAGTTGAAATTCTAGTTCGTGAAGTCGAAGGGAGGTGGGAGGGAAATGAAACAGAAGTCAGCCCATTTCCAAGGAGACAGTGTTTACGAGTGGCCTGCAGTGTGCTGGGCAAGTGACAACAATCTGCTTTTGAAAACCCTGCCTGCACCTGCCAGAAGTTCTCCGAATGCATAAATGTTTACAGCCATTTCTACAAAATAACCAGACGGGGCTGTTTCTTCAGAGCTAGGCTCCAGGGGTGCTCCCCATAAATAACAAATAATGGTGCTCAAGCCTCCACTTCCCTCTGAAAGCTGAACAGTCCTCCAGTGTCTGGCTACTGCCAGGAAGGCTTAGGCACAGCCCAGCTCCTAGCTCTCTTGTTTTCTCCCCTTCATCTTGCATCTCAGTCCCCATTTTCCCTTTCACCCAAAGCTAAGAGTCTAAGCCAGTTGTCCCCCAACCAGTAAGGCCTAGGTCACATGCTGAATTGACAAAGTCCTGCTTTGTAACCAAGGGCAATCAAGGCCCAAAAGAGTCAGAAGAGTTTTCAGGCTCCCCCATAACTACCTAAAGGAATTTAAATAGAAAGCCTGGCCCAGAAAGAGAATTAACACCAGAAATAACTACAAAGGATACAGACCAGGTGTGGGGGGCTTACATTTATTTGTTTGTTCAAATTCTCCGTCCCATTGCCTCTGCATGACATGGGACACATTTGTCTGCCGTTTGCCCTTCCCATCTTCCTGTTATGGCTTCCTTCTTTTAAAGTCCCAGACCCATGCCCTCTTCTCCTAGCTCAGGATGGTACGAAAGCCTCAACTGCCTGTCCATTAGCCTGTCATGTTCATGTGAGGCTCCAGTATGTACAAAATTACATTCGTTTTTCTCTTATTAATCTGTTTTGTGTCAATTTAATTATTAGACCAGCCAAAAGAACCTAGAAGGGTAGAATAAAATTTTTCTCCCCTCCCGTAAAAGTCAAATAAATGGGGGAGCCACATTACTTGGAATGAGTTACATAAAACTTAAAAAAAAATCAAGGAAAAGTTAATTCCTGGATATTTACAACAGATCCTATAATCGCTGTTGTTCACTGACCATGGCAATGGTCTAAGACTGGCTGTCAAAACGTGTCACGGATCTGCAGGTGGGATCACTAAGTTTTTGTTTTGGGTTTTGTTTTAAGAAGGACATTATACAGTGTCAACTTGAATCTATTTAAAAAATAAGAAAAACAATTAACTTAAATGTATCATCATGATAATGTTTTCTTATCAAGGTAAGGGAGTCATTAAAATCTCCTTTCATACACCGAACTGTTTCATGGACTGAAAAAGGAAGCTAAAAACCCTCACTGTTTCTTGTTTCTTCTCTCCGCAAGGGTGGGGTTCAGAACACACCACCCCAAAATATGATGCCTTGTCATACTGAATATTTTAAGCTGAAGGAATTTAAGAAATGGTAAGTTTAGGAAGGACTTTCTGACCCTCCCCTGAAAGAGGTCAGAAGACTCTCCTGTGACAGGTGCCCTCCCTACACCTGGAGGAAAGGTGCCCCCTGTCTGCAAGACAGAGAGACTCGGAGGGGACTCCAAAGGAACAGGCCTCACCGAGTTTCCCCAAGCTTACCGCTCTTAGCGCCTAACCCTGCCCTGTCACGTTTTCCTGCTGCTGATCACTCTCGTCAAACCTAGTTCATAGGTTTAACCATTACTTTGGGCCTTCATTTCCATAGCATGTCTCCTGTATCGTATAAAACATATTAAATACATTTGTATGCTTTTTTCCTCTTGTTAGTGGGTCTTGTGGTTCAGATGAGAACCTAGAATAGTAAGTGGAAAATATTGATTCCTCCCCTATAGCAAGCAAAAGAGAAATAAAGGAGAAGGCAGCTTCTTCCATACAGACCCAGGCATTTTATGAAAAAGACTTGCTCTAAACAGGGGCCACCTATCAAGGAGCATAAACATGGGAGGAGGCCCAGGTGTTGCTTATCACATCATCTGCTTAGGTTGACAAGCACCATGTGCTCTTTCTTCGGGCAATTTTCAAGTTGTCTTTTTAGATTTCTTACACTGGAAAGGCATACACAAGATGAGGAATGTATAACATCGGGGCAGACACAGGAAAGAGAGAGAGTCCCCCATAAATGCATCCATGCAAGGGCTTTTCCTAGATACCCCCTCACCTTACATTTGCTTCATTTCATGCCTTACAGTCCAGGAAAACTCCTCATAGCACTTTACCGACAAGATCATCCCCAAACTGCTTGGTTCCCCCATCAGACGTGATTAGCCAGCCAGTCCATATTTAGCTCCTGTTGTTACTTGTTTCCCAGCCAACTCCTTTATTCCCTGAAGTGCTGCCGATGTGGTTCTTGGAACTGTCTGCATGTGCTAGGACTGATCTGCCCCGAGCAAAACGTTTCACCCATCTGTGCCAGAAAGATGCTTGTGTTGTTTTCCATCAATCTTTTTATCTCCAAAGGAATTAGATAAGAAAGCACATCTTATTTCATTGTTGCCGCTGTCCAATAACAAGATTCGGGATGGTTCTCCCTAAGGGAACATGGAGCCTGAGTTAGGAAAGTCAAGTTGAATTGCTGCAGTAGCTGAGCCCAGGTGGGTATAAGACTGTGACGTGTGCGAGGTGTGTCTGGAGTTCTTTCTCACTTCCCCCTGCAGAGCATCCCTTCTTGCTGTAGCAACCCCAGTTCCTGGCATTGTTCCCACAGACCCCCACAAGCAGCCTTGACTTTTTCCTTTTGTTTTTTTTTTTCACAGTCTCTGCTTTGTAAAACCTTTTTCATCAAATTCACATAACAACAGTTTATCTCCTTGCCCCCACTGATGTGAAAAAGGAATTAGAATCCAAAAGAATGACTGTGACGTAATTTGGAGGCCCTTGTGGGCCACTACTGAGTTATTTTTTTTTTAAAGATTTTATTTAGTTTTAGAGAGGGGAAAAGGAGGAAGAATGAGAGGGGAAAAACATCTATGTGAGAGATAAACATTGATCAGTTGCCTCTTCCATGCACCTCAACCAGGGACCAAACCCTCAACCCAGGCATGTGCCCTGGCGGGGAATTGAACCGGGGGCCTTTCACTTTGCAGGATAACACATAGCCAGCTGAACCACACTGGTCAGGCTCTGAGTTATTTTTTAGAGAAAGCAACTATACTGACTCCTCACTTCACAGCACTTAAAGAAACACCTACCAGCTCTCCAATAGGGGTTCAACAACTATTTGCTGATTTCACTTTATCAATAGGAGAAAAAGCTTCCACTGATACCCATTAATTATTTCAGGTTGAGCTGTGCCTATAGATACCAACATTCATTTGAAAATAAAACCACTCTGGAGCAAGCATCTGGCACCATTTTAGATCACTGTTTCTTAAACTTTGCTGTGCATAGGAATCACCAGAGAATCCTGCTAAAATGCAGATTTCTATATATTAGGTTTAGGGCAGGTTCTGAGATTCTGCTTGGATGTGATCCCTGTGCCACCAAGTTCTGTGAGTCCTTCTAGCTGCTTATTCAACTGGGTGTTCTTGGGGACCTCAAACTTGCCATTGGTGTCAGAAGTGAGATTGGTCTTGCAGACTGTTCCCTCTAATGTACCAACTTTGAAAACTTTATGCCAAGCGGATGAAGGCAGACAGAAAATGCCACATACCGTATTAATCCATCTTTATTAAATGTCCAGAATAGGCAAATCCATAGAGACGGAATGTAGATGAGTAGTTACCAGGGGCTTAGAAAGGAGAGCATGGGGAGAGACTGCTAATGGGCACAGGTTTCTTTTTGGAGAGATGAAAATATTTTGGAATTAGATAGTGGTGATGGTTGCACAACTTTGTTAATATGTTAAAATACTAAACGTACCAAAAGCTGTGGAATCATGTACTTTAAAACAGTGAATGTTATAGTGTGTAAATGTTGTCTTTTACAAAACTGCAGCTCAGTCTTGGAACTCCGTAGGGAACCCTTGAGTGGGCCAGAGATGAAGAAGACACAGAGGAATAACTGAAGCTGGTGATTCAGCTTTCCCAAGTGCACCCATGAGCATACATCCCTGTGGGAGGGGTAACCCTTCAGCACCCCTCCATGTGACTTCCCAAGAGCAACTCCAGGGGGAGGAGCTAAGGGAGTAGCAGTAACTAACTGAGGTCAACAGCCCTGTACCCTTTGGATGGGCAGTAAAATTCGGCACCAGATTCTCCACAGGGAGGGTGGGGAACTGTTGTTTCAAAAACAAACAAACACCTTTTCTGCTTTTGGTTCTCTTCAAAATGCCACTGTTGAGTCACTTAGAAAGGGTCTGGTTGGGTGTTGGCTCTAAAACGTTTGACAGCTACTGCAGTAGCCTAGGGGTCCACTAACAGTGATGGCTCTCCAAAGTTCAATTGGGAAGTTTCTGCCAAGCAATTAACATGTAGCCAGAGTCCAGAAATCAAAGGAAATTAGAGATGAGAGGAAAACCAGCCTCCTCTGTCTTTGGACTGCCACCTCCTCCCTGGGCCAGGAACAAGTTTGCCTTCCAAGTTGCTATTTGCTGACATAATGAGAGGAACCCTGGGATCTGATTCCTAGTCCTTCCACTAGCTAATCCCATGGTCTCAGGCAAGCAATTAAACATTTTTGGTATTCTTAAAAATGGGAGACTAGTGCCTCTTCTGCTCGGCTTTCTGCCTAAGCACCATCTGGACAAGCCTCTTCGGTAGACAATTTCTGCAGAGTGAGGCAGGGCGAAGAGAGGTGTGCACAGGGCCCTCCAGGAACGCCTGGAAGGACATCGGTGAGCTGCTGAAGGTCAGGCTGGGGAAGCTTTCTGCACGGACACAGAGACGGATTAAAATAAAACATTCTATCACATTAAGTTGGCCCCTTTTAGGGAATATAAGAGAACACATCTGAAAAACACATTTTTAAAGGGTGTTCTAACTGATCGTGTCTCAAGCGTCAGGGTGGCAATGTCACCTCCTCCACGGCCATCTCATCACACTGAATCCTTTTCTTCAGTCCTTACAGCAAACATTCCAGAGGTTAATGTCCTCTTTGTTCTTCGGATGACAATGCCGAGCCCACAAAGTCTGCATAACTTGCCTAAATTTCATTTGACTGGTCTGTGACAGAGACAGGTTTTGAACCACAGTTTTCCGATGACACCCATGTTCTATCTACAGAGCAGTGGCTCTGAGATCTGATGATAATCAAAATTGCCTCACAGGTTATGAGGATTAATAAGCAGAGGACTAACTGCTACACCCTGTTATCCGTCTGTTCTGTTCTTCCAGCAACCACCACACTGTTGTCCATGTTCATGAGTCCTAAGGGACTTCTTAAAATTTCATTTTTAATACAGTGTTGCATCTCACATGTTCTCCCTGGCTATTTCTTTCCTAATAAATCCTCTGGATCAAGTCCAAGAGGCAGCATAGTGTAGTGGGCAAGTATACAAGTTTGGAGCCAGTATCTAAGCTGAATCTTTGCTAGCTATATGACCTTAAGCAACTTATTTACCTTTGTGATGCTTGTTTACTCAGCTGTGCAAGGGAAATAATGCCTCCTTCAAAGGCTTGTTACAAAGATTAAATCAGTTAATGATGTAAAATGATTAACAAACTGCTAGGCACAGGGCAAGTGTGCAATAAATTCCACCATGAATTGCTTTTTCCACCCTATTAAGAGGAGAAGGAAAAGACATGAAAGAAGCCAAAAGCCAAAAGTGTTTAAACAGCCTGTCCCTGATAAGGGTGCCAGTCAGTGCCAGCATATCCCATGTGCCCTTCGATCCAGCACTTGAATATTACCTCAATGAATCCAAATGTTTCCTGTGGGTTTTGTTTTTCAAAAGTACTTAGAAATAACAAGAGAAAGTTTATACTCCTCCACAATTAGAAATCTAGATGCTAATGAAAATCCAATTCAGTCACCGTTTAATGATCATCTACTATAGATTAGTCACTGGGAGATAAAGAGAGATTCGCAGAAAACAGTCCCTGCCCTTGAACTTGTGGCTTATTACTAAGGGTTAGATGACACCATAAATCATCGCAACATAAAGTACAACAGGAGAAGCCCCACGAGGGAAGAAAAGTATCTGAGAGCTCCGGGGGGGGGGGGGGACTTCACCTCCATTTGGATAAAAACTTCAGGAAGAAGAAGGATTCACACAACTTTGAAAGATAGGTAAGATTTTTAAAGTGAAGGGAGCGCGCCAGAAATGACAAAAGAACACTCCAGGTGGAGGGAACAGCATGAGCCAAGACAGGAAGGTGGAGTGAGCTCTTGGCTGAAGAACACCAAGAAGTCAACTTTGCTTAGCACTAAAGGGAAAAACATGCATGTAAGTGGTGGGAGGAAAAGCGGGTGAGGTGGGTGGTGGCCATATCGTGGGGGCTTTCCGTTCTGGGGAGAAGGAAGGACAGCGGTTATCTGAAATTAAATATAAAGAGCCAATGGAGCATTTTGAATAAGGGGCAGTATGATTGGAGTTTGATCAGAGTTCATTAATCATGCAGTAAATAATAGTACCTCTCAGGAGGTGATAAGGATTAAACGAGCCCAAATCAGTAGCACACCTAACACAAGTCTAAAAGTGCAAAATTGATTCTAATTCTCTTCTTTCCTCCACAGCACCCAGAAAACCTATTGTTTTCTGAATCTGAGTGTCTGCAACTCGCAAAAATGGGCCTAGGGTCTCCTTGAGACTCTGCTGGATGTGAATTTCTTCTTCCTTCCCAGCTAAAGAAGGAGTCACCCTGTGACCTGGGTCTGAAGAATCTCCAGGTGGAGGCCAGAGGATATGCTTATATGACCTTTAGCTGTTTACTTCAGCCCAAGGAACTTAGAATTTCACAGCTCAAACCCCGTCAACCTCAGTCTCCCTGCTACAAGCCCGCCTGCAGGGAAGCTGGCCCGCTCTCATCTTTTTTAATATCTCTCTTTAGAGGCTTAGTTTGACTGGCCAGCCAGTGTCACTTGGCATTCAGGAAGCATGCCTCCCTTCATCCTCTCCACCGCACTGAGCCTACAGGATGATTTGGGGGTTTGTGGCCTTTCATTTTTCCCCCTCTCTCCTTCTCCTGCTGCTAGGGGTCTTTTCTTTCTGATAAGAACCTTCTAGCAGCTTCATCAGAGCCATTGTTAAGAGAAGGCGAGTCTCGGAGTCTTCTCACAATGGATACCTGACGACTTCTTTCTGCAGACAAATCAGTCCTAGGAGAAAGGTCTCATTACTGCTCTTGTGCCATTATTCTGAATATGCCTGCTCAGGCCCCCCACTTGTCTCCGCAGGGGAGGGAGGGCAGAGGGAAAGAAGAATCCTGTTTCTTGCCATTCACTTTTTAAAAATGTGGCTGTGCAAATACTTTCCCCACTAATGGGACTTGAAGAGGACACACTTCTTACCCTCACACATTCTTGCAGAGTCTTTTATAGTTTCCGAGGTGAACTGTGGTTTTCTGAGGTTCCTCCTGTCTTGTCCAACTTGCTGTTTCATCTCCCAGAGATCAAAATGCACTGGCCTTTCCCCTCTGAAGCATTTCAGTATCTTAAAATAAAAAAATTTAAAAAACCAGTCTTTCTGCCCCCTCCCTCTACACAATTTCCCTCCTCTTTTGTTCTCACACCTGCAGGCTGGCTTCCACCAGCACACTCAAAAATCATGAATTAAGTGTCCATTGTGGTTAAGGCACTGTGATAGACCTGGAGGGGGATAAATTACCCCTCACCCTTCTCTGTTTCACATTCCTGTACACCAGAGAGCAAGGACAGGCACTTTCTTATTCAAGGCCAGTCCTTCCTAAGACCTATGTGTCTTTTACCCACCTGATTTGCTTGTGATGTCCTCTAGGTAACAGACACTTGGCAGAGGAAATATTTAATTACAGCTATTCATTATGCGGTATTTAAATCTAGATTTCCTACTCTAACTCTTTCTAAAGTTCAAGACTAAACCCTAGTGAATTCGTTTCTTGTTCAATCTTTGCTTGCCTGTTAGAAAAGGGGAAATAAACTATTTCAAGTTAAACTAAAAAATTAATATCCAGATACTCACTGATAAGGGAGGGAAAAAGGGAAAATGTAGGTCTATATGCAAGGTGGAAAAAAAAAACAGAGATAGATTTAGTGTTATAATTGAATCATTTGTTGGAAGAAAAGTAAATATTGTAGCCTTCACTAATAATGACCTGTAAAGCATAGAATCTGAAGGGCAATTACATAATTTTAAACATAAGTGAAAGGCACTGACTTGGGTAAATGAACATGGACAGCCACCATGGTTTTGACAGTGGAGCCACGTCCCTCTCCCTGCCTCCCTTCGTCTCTGTCGCCTTCAGGAGTGAGCAGAGCCAACTCTCAATTGTCTATGCCAAGGGAAGGGGGCGCCAAACCTTCCTGAGACTCCAAGGCCTTCTCCGTAGGAAATAGTGCTTTGCCTGCATAATCTCTCCTTTCCAACAGTTGGATTTAGTTAATGGCGCCTCTTTTCACACTAAGGGTCTCATTTACTTGATTCCTTATTCTAGGCTACAATTCAGTGAAGCTGGGGTCATTGAGTAAATAACACTTTGCTTTAGTTCTATTAAAGATTAATATCCACATGCTAAGGGAAAAACTAAGAGCAGGGATTTTCCTTTAACCGAATAGGCCGTTTCACAGGAGGTTCACATAGATTCACATAGAAGTTCCTATAGATTCACTAGATATAAGTAAAACAGAAACAAGCCTTAATGCCATCCCTTAGTCTCCTAGCCCCAGTAGGGAGAAAAGGGGAACATCTAGTCTAGAGCTGTAACACTCATAGCTCCAAACAAGGCAAGGACAATGCTGATGGGTAGACTTTGTCTTGGCAGCCTATGAATTCTGAAAAAGTAATGCATCCTCTCTTGGTCAGGGAGTTCTACTGGCATGTTCCTGCAGGGACCAGTACGCTAGGATGCCCCAGAGGCAAGTGGCTACCTGGAAGTCAGCATAGCCCTTAGGAGAGATGGTTAGGCATTAATGTGCTGGGAATCCATGCCAAAAATTGCACTAATTCTTTAAAATTGTATCCTTCAAAGTCAGCTACATCTTTCTAAACCAAAGGTAGCATTTGCACCTAAATTAAAATAACAGCTCTATAATACAGTTGAGTCTTTTTGCAACTCGGTTTCTTCATTTCAAAGATTGATAAGAAAGTGCCTGCTTCTTACAGTCGCAGTGATACTTAAACAAGATTGTCCAGCTAAGCACATAGAACAGTGCTTGACATGCAGCCAGGACTCACTAAAGGTAGTTGACTGTAACTATTGCTGCTGTTGTCATAAGTTAAAACCTATAAGCAGTAACTTATTTAAGGTAGAAGCTGGGGTCTAACTGGAGAGTCATTTCAAAGCTCAGTCCCACAAAACAGGGAAATTTCTGGGGCATCCATACGATGTACATCCAGAGAAATGAGGCCATGCAATTGGATGTCTTCCTTCATAGTCTCAGTGAGACAGTGTTGGGCGAGTAGTAGGGGGAATCAGGTAAAGGTCTTGCAACCCAGGAGGTCATTCTTGCCAATAAGTACAAGTTATTTCTCTGCCAGTCTTGCAGTTGGGTTTGTCCGGTGGCTGAGCTCTAGCTCACGGAATGTATGAGGAAATGATGAATGTCACTTTCAGACCCAGAAAAACTCCCACACTTAATTCTCCATTCTGTCTTTTTCCTCATTCTGGCTGAATGGAGAAGACTTCGAATCCCTGGAGGACAGTAGAACTCTAATGCAGGACATCATCCAAGAAAGACAGCATGAATGTCACACTGTGACATGAATGAGAAGTAAACTTGTATTAAAGCCACTGAGCACAATGGCCCTTGTTGTTCTATTTTCAACATAGCAAGCTAATAAGAGAAACAATGATGCACTACTAAAAATATAAGATAAGAAGAAAAAGTCATAAATCTTTTCCATTAAAAAAAACTATCTTTGCTTAGTGGTATAAAAGCTTCCAGTAAGCTGACCATAACAAAAAATGATTGTTAAGTAAATCATATTCCATAATAAGAAAAAGACACTCCCCTGTGTGATAAAATTAAACACTTAGGATTATAACAAATATATGAATTGAATTTATGGAGAGAAAGCAGACTAGCATATCACAATGTTACACTCCCATCAACTGCACAGAAATTAGCAATAACATACATCATTCTAGACTACAATAGAAGTATCTGAGTTATATCAATAAGTACCCATTATTCAGCTGCCAGAACTTCACTGTAACAACCTCATCAGGGAGATTCTGCCCCTTTATCCAGTGGTGGCAACAAGGAAAAGCTGGCTGAACCTCTGGCAGAGATGCTTGGTGGGTATGTTACAGAACAGGGTCAAGGAGGGTACAATATACTATTACCGAAAGGACCCCTTACTAGGTTCACATTGTCTGCCGCCAGAGGAAGGATGTCTCTCTCAATGCCAGAGATTTGTGAAAAGGAAAGGAAATGTTTATTTAAAGCTATACAGACTTAAAGTCTTCATTAAAATATCAAAGTCCTTTAGGATACCCACAGACACACACAGCTCTTCCTTCTCCCTCTGCCCTAATTTGGGGTACCATATCTCAAAAAAAGAAGTAGATTCAGGCTCCCAGCACCATCAGCTGTGCTGCTGTCAGGATCTCCAGCTTTGGACCCTAGTTAATCCAAAGTCATATGGCACCTTCTCATGGCCTACTGGCAAGAGTCCTTTCACCCTTCTTCCAGGCAAAGTCTCTCCTGCTTCCTAGGCCACGTGGCCAAAGGGAGCATCCAAAGCTGTGTAGTCCTCCCCCACCAAAGCTGTGGGGGTCCCCACTCTGGCAAAACAGCGTGGTTCCCTCCCCAACGGCTACTGTATCTGGGTTTAAATCCCTGAACCAATCTTCCTCTGTACCCCCATTTCCAACTCCTCCTACAATCAGTTACACCTGTTGGCACTCCTGTATTATTCCAAATTTACTGGGCTGCCATTGTGAGTCTGGGCAGGTGTGTCCCCATGTCATGGAGACAATCTTCTCCAAACTCTCACGCAGGTGCCATAACCAGGGGAAACTGCCACCCAGTTTCATCTTGGGTAGAAGCCACTTCCATCCCCCTGGCTCAGAGCATGGCCAGAGCTATCTAACATATCTATGCAACCAGTTAAAGGTTATAGATATGTTAAATGGCCATGCCAGAGGTTAGATACAAAGCTGTTGCTATGCAAAATAACTCTGCATGTTCCTGCTCCATGTGTCCCTTCCCCCAACTCACACCTGTGGAGGGAAGGAGTGAGGACATTCTATACATCTTTCTAATATTTTCTGGACACCTTGAGTGGACCCCATTCCAAATCCCTGTTTGGGCCCTCCTCTCTGGGCTGCACCCTGTAACAGGTATGCCTGCCCTGGGTGGATAAGGCCTGGAGGACATCTGAGTCCCCTTTAAATCCTGAGGGTTTGTACCCTCGGAAAGGAGCCAAATGATTTTGCACAACCTCCAAATTCCTTAAGGTTTTCAATTTCTGTTCTGAGGCTTCCTGGAATAATTTTGTGACTTATTTTGTAAAAACTTCCAATTCTAAATTCTAAATAAGGAAAGAAAAAAAAGACACATTTGCATGTAATAAGGCTTTCCTGGCTGATTTCCTGATGCTCTTTTGGAAATAAAATTATACTGACTTTGCACTACCTGAGCTCTTACTCAGGGATAAAGGGCCAGGGTGGGGGTGGGGTGGTGGAAGGAATGTGGATACTCTCTCTCATCCTGAGCAGGTATCAGTATTTCAAAAGAAGGTCAGTTTCCAGCTTCCTTGTATATCTGACAGAGAAAATAAGTTTGAAATAAAATAAATGGTTAAGAACTAGTGTTAATTGAAGATCAGTCAGAAGTTAACCTATATTACATCTGAAATTATAGTGCTAATTGATGGAAAGCTAGGATTCAATTTAAAAGCAGATGGTTCACACGCAAATTTTCACAACTCAAGTCAGACAAAAGATTAGATATCCTGCCATATTTGTTTACCCCTTCAATATCCAAAAAGGAACCCCTTCAAAGACACACAGGTGAGAGGGAGAAATTCCTCTTTTGTTTTGTTGGTTTAATTGACTGGATGCCTATGTTGGGGATGGAGGTTGAGTAGGGCAGGGTCTGGGCACCGAGTAAATACATGCATGTTACCAAGCATAAATTGCCAGTAAGCTTTCTGTTTAACTGCCATTGCACACGAAATCTCTGTTCCCAGCAATGAGAAATTTGCAGGCTGGTCACATTCATCAACAGGAAAAGCCTTGGATTTTATGCTGCTGCTGTGTTTAGTGGCTCGTTTTAATTAGAGACTGGGAAATTGATCAGTTTTAGCCTACCAAGCACGGATTCAGGCTTAGGTTCTTATTCCTTTTGCCATTTTCGAATTAATTTCTACAGTTCTTCAGCTGCATCAGCACTTGACCCTGAGTTCACACAAATCCAAAACAGCTGGTTGAGTTAGTCAAAGCAAACAAGCAATTCATAAAGTAAAAAAAAAAAAAAAAAAAAAATCACCATTTCAGTCAAAAGTTGGTCTAAATGCAGTAGGAAAGCTTAAAGTCCACTCCTTTAATAAGTAGCAAAAGGCTGTAAAGAGGATTCATTCTGAAGGCACCTTATCTAAGGCAAAATTTAGGATAAAACAAATGATTTTTATTTTATTTTACTTTTTTGTATTTTATTGATTATGCTATTACAGTTGCCCCAATTTTTCCTCTTTGCCACCCACTGCCCAGTAGCCCCTTTCTTCTAGCAATCCCTCCCTTCGTTCACATCCCTGGATCATGCATATACGTTCTTTGACTTCTCCATTTCCTGTACTATTCTTAACACTCCCCTCTCTGTCTTGTACCTACAAATTATGCTTCTTAATCCCTGTACCTTTTCCCCCATTCTCCTCCTTTCCCCTCCCAGCTGATAACCCTCCAAATAATCTCCATTTCTATAATTCTGTTCCTGTTCAAGTTGTTTGCTTAGTTTGTTTTTGTTTTTTAGATTCAGTTGTCAACATTTATGAGCTTGTTGTCATTTTACTGTTCATCGTTTTGATCTTCTTTTTCTTAGATAAGTTCCTTTAACATTTCATGTAATAATGGCTTGATGATGATGAACTCCTTTAGCTTTACCTTGTCTGAGAAGCACATTATCTGCCCTTCCATTCTAAACAATAGCTTTGCTGGGTAGAGTAATCTAAGTTATAGGTCCTTGCCTTTCTCATCATTTTGAATTCCTCTTGCCAGTTCTTTTCTAACCGAGCTTACAGGGGATCGTTCACATGGCTCCTTGGTGCATGACCCAATAGTCAGTGTTGGGAAAAACAGGTTTCGTATTTACAAGATGCCAATCTTCATGGTGCTGAGAGCACTTATGCTTGGAGCCCTGTTCTTCCCCAAGACCCAACACTTCCCTTACTCTCCAAAAGGCTAAAAGCCAAAGCCAAGACCAATAGTTCCCCCTATCCTTATCTTAAGCCAGCTGCACAAACAGTTCTCCAGGCCCTCTGGAAAGTACACTGATGGGTCTCAAAGTCACCGTCCTCTCACAGCAGCTCTCTCTTTTAGGATCTGGGGTATGTTGTCCTCAGCCTCCATGTGATAGTCTGGGAAAGCATGTGCTGTGTTGTACCAGGTCATGGTAATGTCCAGGAAAAGCACAAGTCCCAAGAAAGTGAGTTCTCCATGTGTTCCAAGACCCAAGAGTCAGCATCTTGCAAGGCAGAGTCCTTGATGGCTTCTGGATCAGCTAGAGTGGGTATGATCAGAGCAGCAGCAGGCCGTTCTCTCCCTGACTACACCAGGCCACATGGCCAGGTCCTGACTTGTAAACTGCCTAGCTGCTACATCATGGCTCCTTCTCCTCTACAGTCACGCCACCCATGTGGCTTCTGTCTCACTGCCAGCAGCACGGCTGAAATCACTTTCACATTCACTACCGATCAGCACCCCTGCTACCTACTCTCTCAGCCCTCATGGCTGACCTGCCTCTCCCTCTACCCACCTCTAGTTTAAATCCTGTCCCAGAGCTTCCCGCATGACCTCCTCTGCAGATCCTCCCAAGATGAGCTACATTTGCCAGTTTCCCATATCATTTACATTCTCTTGGCTGCCATCTTTAGTCAGGGCAAGCATGGCTTAATGACACAGAGGGAACTGCCTTCCTGCCTCTTATGTAGGCACTGTACAGACCCCCAGCTATGTCACAAGTCACCATACATTCTGAAAGTGACATACACACTTTTGCCCCAGGGCAGTAGCACAGCCATTAGCTAACTATCAGCTTGCCATTGTTATGAAAATTATCTTAATTGCCACATCACGTGTTTCTTCCCTTCCCGCACCCATGGGTTGTGGGGGAACATGATCTATATCACAGTCCCTTTTGCTTCGTACCCTATTTCACCTTCTTGCCTATAAAGTTTCTTTTGAGAAATCAACTGAGAATCTAATGGAAACTCCTCTGTAGGTAAATCTCTACTTTTCTCTTGCTGCTTTTAAGATTCTGTATTTTTAATCTTTGGTATTTTAATTATGATGTGTCTTGGTGTGGTCCTCTTTGTGTCCTACTTCTTTGGGACTCTCTGTGCTTCCTGTACTTATAAGTCTATTTCCTTCACCAGATTAGGGAAGTTTTCTTGCATTATTTTTTTCAAATAAGTTTTCGATTTCTTGCTCTTCCTCTTCTCCTTCTGGCACCCCTATGATTCAGATGTTGGCACATTTGGAGATGTCCTAGAGTCTTCTTATTCTGTCCTTACTTTTTTTTAATTCTTGCTTCTTCACTCTGTTCTGGTTGACTGTTTATTTCTTCCCTACGTTCCAAATCGTTGATTTGACTCCTGGCTTCCTTCCCTTCACTATAGGTTCCCTGTAGATTTTTATTTATTTCACTTAGTGTAGCCTTCATTTCTTCCCTTAAGCATTTGCCATACTCAGTGACTTCTCTGTGCATCCTTATCACCAGTGTTTTGAACTCTGCATCTGATAGATTGCCTACCTCCATTTCATCTAGTTCTTTTTCTGGGATTTTGTTCTGTTCTTTCATTTGGGTGATGCTTCTTTGTCTCCTCAATTTGGCAGCCTCCCTGGGTTTGTTTTTGTGTATTAGGTAGAACTGCTTTCTCCCTGTCTTAGGACATCTGTTAAATTGTCCTATCTAGAGGCAGAGCCTTAGATATTCACCAGGGCAAAGCAATGTGTTTCACTACCTTGTTGGTCTGTATGTGGGGGAGGGGTCAGAGAGGAGTCAATGCCACTACTGGATGTTGGAGTCTTGCTCAGCCCTCACCCCATTTCTAGTCACTTCACCCACTTCCTATATGTAATTGGTGCCCTTCTAGCTGTTGCCTTGGTGGTGGTTCCCAGAGCGGGTAGGTTTGCATATGTTCTAGGACCATGTGAGCCCTTTAAATGGGCTCTCCTGAGAGACCAGCAGTTTCTTCTGCTACCCCAACCCCCATTGGTTTTTACAACCAGAAGTTATGAGGCTTTATTTGCTCAGTGCTAGAACCCTGGTCTGTGCAGTCTGACCTGGCCTCATCTCCAAGGTATCCCTCCTGATTTGTATCCACCACATATGAATGTGGGACCTCCCCTTCCACTGGCCACCGCCACTGCCACCATACTGCCTCCTCTCCTCCCCACCTCATCATCTCCACCCCTCCAACCCATCTGGATGAATATGGCTTCTTTAAATCCTTGGTGTTGGACTTCCATACAGTTTGATTTTCTGGCAGTTCTGTGTCTTTTGTTTTGAGGTTACTTATGATCTTTCTTGTGGTTACACAAGGAGGCAAAACATATCTACCTATGCCTCCATCTTGACCAGATGTCCAAATCACATGTTTTAAATGCCACTATCTCGACAACTTAAAGAGCCTATAGCAAAATATCCACGTATCCTTTTATCAGTGAAAAAATTTAGCATTCTGTAAACACTTGCCCATATTTCTTCTCTACACACACACAACAAGACAAAGCCACTAGTTTTTTCATGCAAAATTTGCATGCTTTCCTTAACAGATATAGTCACCATTTAATGGAACCCACTATTTTGGAAGTAAATTAACCCTTTAGTTTTTAAGATAATATCAAGTGTATAACATTAGCTTGCATTTAGGAAAAGATGGTCCACATGTGGCCTAGGACTGAAAATAAGAAAAAGCAAGAGGAGAAGGAAAGAAGGCTTTGGAAAGAAAAAGTCTCACCAGTGATAAGAAATAAAAGCCACACCCCTACAGAGCACAACCAAGTACTACCCAGTTGACTGCCGAAAAATGTGAACAAACATGAAGTAAGTTAGTCATCCCTCAGTTCCTCCTGGCACATTAAAGAGAACAGTGGATGAGGAATAAGGGACATACATCTGCTCTAAGTACCAACCAGCCACATGAGGCTCTGACTAAGCCCCTTGCACTCTCTGGGTCCCTATATCCTCATCTACAGAATAAAGGGATTTGTACCATTCAGAGTAGCCCAAAATGAATTTGTCCAAACTCTAATTCCACAGGTGATACTATATGGTGAACAAGTAAAGATATTGGTTTACATTAAATTAAATGATTCTACAGTCAAAGAAATTAGGGAAACATGGAGTTACACAAAGTCAGACAGGTGTCTTGGCTGCAGAGCCTTTCGGCCTGCTGGTACTGTTTATCAGGAGCACTGTTACTTCCTTCCTGGCACATACTGATGTCCTTGACCAAGGCTGGGTTTGTGACTGACTATGTGACCTGTGCAGTCCCATAGGACTCTGTGCTCAGATGGACCCCACACATGGGTGAATGCTCTGTGGTCACTGTAGTAAAATTCTTAATAATTCTTTAACAAGACATCCCAGATTTTCATTTGTCACTAGGTCCTGCAGATTACAGAGCTTGCCCTGGTATTAACTAAGAGCAGACTCCAGATAAATGACTAAAGCCCAGTGCTGCCACTTACTACCTGTTTGGTTTGGGGCAAGGTAGTTTGACCTCAGTTTCCTTATCCATTAAGTAGGGATGATAATGATAGGACATGCTCGCAGGGCTGTTACAAAGTTTAAATAAGTTAGTGTAAGTAGGACACTTTGAATTGGGTCTGGTACGTTGAAAGTATTATATATACCTCACATATCAATGGCTTACTTCCAAACATCAGATTAAGGTTTAGTGTAGATTAAGGTTTACATAAATATTTATTAAATTAATGAGTACATATGTCAACATGTTCATGTAAATCTTCCCAAAAGGAAAACACAACACACATTTGACCATTGTGTCATTTGACTTCAAAAATTGTGCTCTCGCAAATTGTGTTCCAAAAAGTGTACAATGAAGTTTTCTTTTTTCAACCCTTTCTCCTAGCCCACCCCACATGTCCTTGAAGACAACCAATGTCACCAGCTTCTTAAGTCTATTTCAGCTAATCTATGCAGAAATATGTAAATATCTATTTTGAAATTTTTACAAAAATGATAACATACCACCTGTGACATAAAACATATATATGTTTTGCTATATATGTATTCTCATTTATTTGTTATGTACATGAGGTCTGCCTGGAAAAAGTTCAATCCTTGTTAATATAACAAGAACTCTTTGTGCAACATTGATGTAACCTGACAAGGAGAGTGGACTGGAATGTGCATGTGTGAACAATGGTGACTTCACTGTACTAGTCAATGGGGGTGGTAGATGCTACTGAGCGACCATGTGTACTGTGTAGCCTTTGTATTCAAAATAATTGAGCGAGTAGAGCAATGAATCTCATCAAACTTTATGTTAAGCTTGAACATTCCTCTACAGAAACTATTCGGATGATTCAGAAGGCTGCAGCTATAGGCAACTAGAGATTGGCAGCTTCATCGCAACTATATGCTTATTCAAGCATTATGTCTTGTGCAGAGATTTTTGGTGAAACATCAAATCACCCAGGTGACTCAGCCCTGGTACAGCCTAGATTTGGTGGCCTGTGACTTCTGGCTTTTCCCAAAACTAAAATCACCTTTGAAAGGCAAGAGATTTCAGACCATCGATGAGATTCAGGAAAATATGACAGGGCAGCTGATGGTGATTCAGAGAACTGCGTGAGATCCAAAGGTGCTTACTTTGAAGGGGACTGAGGTGTCATTGTCCTATGTACAAGGTATTTTGTATTTTGTATCTTCTTCAATAAATGTCTCTATTTTTCATATTACCTGGCTAGATACTTTATGGGCAGGCCTTGTATGTGTGCATGTGTTTACACCTTGGCTTTTTCACTTAGATATCTTGGAGATAGTTGCAAGATCCTTGACAATCTATTTATGGATACATTGCATTACATTATCCAGCTGTACAATTTACTTAAAGATTCGCCTACTAATGAATATTCAGATTGTCTTCAATATCTTAATATAGAAAACATTTCCTTACAGATTTATCATTGCGTGACCACGAGTATAAAATAAATTCCTAGAGGTAGAATTGCAGCATCAAGGAAATATTGTTTTATAATTTGATATATTTTTGCTAAATTCCTTACCAATACTGTATGATGGAACCATTTTCACACATATTTATCAACATAGTGTATCCTCAGACTTCAGAACATTTTGTAACTGATGTTTGAAACTAACATCAATTTAGTTGTAAAGCATTTATTTTATTAAGAATAAAATCGAGCATCTTTTCCAATGTTCAAGGGCTCCATTGTCTTTTTCCTTTTTTCTTTCCATTTCTCTGTATCTTGTTTTGTGTTTTTTTCTTTCTTTCTCTGTGTGTGTGTGAATTCTCTCTTCATATCCTCTGCATTGAGTTGAACTATTTAAAAATAAATTGTGACTTGATTATTAAATTGTAGGAATTCCTGATATACTTGGCAAACAAGACTTTTGTGGTATGAATTGCAATAGTTTACTAGTTTATTGTTTTTTTACTTTTAAATTTTTGTAACAGTTTATTAAATGCACAAACTTTCATTTTCATGAAGTTAAATTATGAGTCTACACTTATAATTATTTTATCACACTGCTTACCTGAGCTTATAATGTTGGATGTATTAATAAATCTCGTGTAACTTCATCTTTTTAAATTATTTTATTGTTGTTCAATTACAGTTGTCTGCACTTACCCCGCACCACCCCCTCCCAGCCATCCTCTCCTCCCTCCCCTGCTTCCACCACCCCTCGCCGCTTGCCGCTTGGTTTTGTCCATGTGTCCTTTATAAATGTTCCTGGAAACCCTTCCCTCCTTCCCCTCATTACAGTATCCCCTCCCACCTCCCCTCTGGTTACTGCCAGCATGTAACTTCATCTTATGCTCATGAAGGAGATATCTTTCTTACCCCCAGTCTGCCGACGAGAAAATGAGGCTCCGAGTGGAGAGCTAACTGGTGAGAGAGTGAGTAAAGTGGCAGGCCCAAGATGGAAACCCAGGTCCTTTTCTTGTCAGTGGGAGCCAGACTGTTCCACAGGATCTCGAGGAAAGCATTCCGAAGACCCATGCATGGGAGATGGTGGTGGGGCAAGATGGTTTATTCGGGAAGAAATCCGCCCCTGGGCTTCCGATGTCGGCTGCCCCTGGGTCTCCGCTCTGTCCCTCTCACCACGGAAAAAGTCCAACCGTGTCCTCGGCAGTGCCAAAACAAAACCAGTGTCCAGAGTATCCGCTGTCCACGAAAGCTCGGTCTTTTGGAGCCCGTGCCATCTGCCGCAGGCCCTGGTTCCTGGCAGACCCCCACGGCTGTGCGCTCCCGGGGAAGAGAGGAGGTGTGAACACGTGGGGTGAGTGTGTTACCAGGTGGGTGAGAGGGAGACTGAGAGAGAGTGCTTTTCCCCCTGAGATTATACTAGTCTGCATCTGGGACAGGCCAGGTGCTTTTCAAAGGAGCCAGTCCCAAGGTTTTGTGGGCTTTCAATAAGTGTAACCCCGAGTTAGACTGATAGCCTCTATGGCCCAGTGCATTCCCCTGTGCCCCCAACAATCTGGCACCAGAGGGGGAAGGGAGGAGTGGTGATCCCCTTGGCAGAGAAATGCTGTAATCCCCTGGCGTGTAAAGCTGTAGCTTCCTGGTGAAACCAACAGGCTCATGCACCCCAGTTTATTAAACTCAATGTCTAATTCCCTTTGTGCTCATTCTCTTATTAGTAATTAGCTAACTACTTGTGGTAACACTTTGATCAGAATCCCTTCTTTTAGCTTCCTTACTGTGTTGCCTCCTCAAATACCTGTGAGATCCGTGAGACTTGAACATGCCTTTATTTTCTGTATTCAAACAGTTCCTAACACAGGGTTAGGCACACAGACAATCACTGATCAATACACTGTTTGCCTGTACTTCTTTCTCTCTCTCCCTCTCCCTGTCTCTCTGACCCTCCCTCTTCTCTCTCTCTCTCTCTCAGTGTAGCTCTTCTGAGTGGCACATGCTAACTTCCTTTCAGCCTCTTATATTGATTTTTGGGAAATCCACAAAGTCTCCAGATAAGAGAGAATACACAGGAAGACAAACATCAGACACAAAATAGCTAAAGGACATTTGCTTTTAGACTAGTCTAGGGTGGCTTTATTTGGCCAAATAAATGTTTTCAGTTTAATAGGAAGCAAAGACTCCAGTTACTTTAATGGGAAGCAATAGACACTGAAGTCCTCAAACAATCACAAGTTCACCTCTGGAAAGCCAAAGGCCAAGTGGAAAGCCAGAGTTGTTTCCCAACCACAAGGAAGTGTGAGTCAGGAATCACTGGATTTCAGCCACTGCCCACATCTCCTGAGAGTCAGCCACCTTCGGCCACAAGGCATCCCGCTGCTGATAGGCCATTTCTGGGATAGCAAGCATGGGGCTCCCATCTGCACCCCTGAGGCCTCCCCGACATGGGCGTTTCCTACAGCTGCCTGTGGTTTTCTAACACTCCAGGAGTGTTAAGAGGCAGCAGCACTTCATGGAGCCCAGGAGATCAGCAGTGAGCAAAGGGCACCGTGGTGAGCCCTGAGGCTGCGGCTGCTCCCACCATCAATTAAAAACGGAAGCACAAAAATCAGATCGGTTAAGGTTTTACCTAACTTTGACATGATCAACAAGCCTATTTGCTCAGGCAGCATGCGAGGCAAAGCAAGCACTGGCTCCTGATTCATATGTGCTTGACTTTTTAATCACCCAAAAAAAAAAAAGAAAAGAAAAAGAAAAAGAGGATGCTAATGTTCTGTACATCCTATTTAAAAAGTGGAGCAGACAGTTTCTGAAAGCCAGTCTGTTGTCCAGCCTTTGTTCCTCCACGTGTCTAGATCATGTGAGCCAGCTCCCTCTTCTCCCCCCGCCCCAAGCCCTTTCTTACTCCTCGCTTCTGCACCCTGCCGAAGAGACTCTGCAGGGCACAGGCTGGAGGAACACCCAGAAGGCCTTTGAATGGAGTCTCCACACCTCAGTCACTGAATCGGAGTATAAGAGCAGGGAAGGGGGTCGTGGCTAGAAAGGGGCAATGGGGGAGGTGGTCTCAGAAACTTGGTGTTTTGCTTTGGTTGTTTCGGTTTTTAAAATCATTTTAATATAACCAGTGAAAAACAGTCAGGCAACCACTGCTAGAGAAGAAATATCTGCCTTGGGGTGACCTTTAAAGCTCTTTCACACACTAAGGTTCTGATATTCAGTGTGTTGGACAAGTAACCCCAGTCTATAAGGTACAAAGAGTGCAGAGTGTGCAAACAGGGTTCCATCACTTCCTGTGTGCCCTTCGCTAAACTCCTCTCGAATCTTCTATTTCTCCAACTGTAAAGGGGGCCTGTGACTGTGCTGACCTTACAGGACCCTTGTGAGATTCGCCACCGGACATTGTGCATGTGGAGGACCCAGTCCAGAGTAAGCACTCCATACGTGTCTGTTCGGACCAGTGACTTCCAATTAATAAATCACCGAAATGCTTAATTTTAAAGGGTTTTCTAAAAATTGAAGCCAGTGCTTTGTCTAGTTGTTATTGTTTTCTCCCACTGGTTCTCCAGGCCCTTCACCAGTCCCTCATTCATATTGGCTGCCATGGCTGAGCCCACTGCAGGCAGCGAAGGCAGTGCCTGGCCAGCAGTGGCTCCAAGCGAGGACGCCCTGAACGTTTGCCTGGGAAAACTGAGAATTACAGAAGGGGGTCCCCTGTCTTCAAAAGCTGCAGGTGCTGCATGGCAGAACTGTAATTCAGCAAACTCTCCTGGAAAGAGGATTGGAGCGAGGATGTTATAGCCTTTTTGCAGCCTCCTGGGCATCCTCCATCCCCCCTTCAGTCCTTGGTATGTTTACTAATCAGAGCCCAGAAAGGAACAGTGGAAGCAATCTGCTATTATGATTATAATTGTTTATGCTTCTTAATATTATCATCACGCGGATCATTTCTGTTGTTATTCTTACTTAATGTCTAAACAGCCCACAGGCTCTCAAGGTTCACTCACTGGAGATGCCAGTTAAAGCGGGGGCAGTGCCTGAGGTCAGGCTCCTGGGCTGGTGGAGGCAGCGATGACAGTCGCTCTTTTCACTCACCACGCAGTGAGCTTCCACTGACAGCTCCTCATACATCTGCCAGCCCTTCTCAGAGACAGTCTGTAAGTCATTTCCCAGGGTCTTGAGGGAATTGCAAATTTACTCTCCTGCCACTAGATGGCAGGCAACATGATGTGCACTTTCCAAGTAAGATATTAACAGCAGTCATAAAAGATCCCCCTCTGTCTCCAAGCATTTATTCCCTTTAATAAAATCAGTAAATCTCAGGCTCATTTCTGATTTCAAGCCTAACTTGCTCCATGTATGAGAGCACCCTGGGTTTGCCTGTTGTCACACTCTGCCCTTCAGGGATTCATAATCACACTCCCTGATAATTGCAAACCCACGTGTCTACAGCGTTTTATAGTTTGCAAAGCACTACAGGGTTGCAAGCTCTTTCGCATGCAGCATCTCATTTGACAAGTAACTGTACATCCACACTGAACCAGCCATAATGCAGCCTCATTATACTGATCAACAGTGCGCACAGAGTAACCCACTGATCCATTTGCATCCACTTCGTATGAAAACAGTTGCAGTACAAAGTCTTGAAAGGAATGGCAGTATTTTAATGTACTCAGCAAGTGACAGGCATCCCTTTGCCCAGTGTCCCTGGAACTTGAAGCTGCCCTACTGTGGGGAGGCCGGCAGCTGATGGCCAAGTTTACCAGGCTGTGAACCTTGGGAGCAGCATTCCCTGGTTTGACCTGGTAATGCCACACCATGGGGGGTCTGGTCTATTCTCTCCTCACAAAAAAGGGAACCAGCTACAGCTTGTCATTTGCATACAAGCTGGCATGCGTTAAGTCACCCTTGCACTTCAGAAATAAATTAGTTCATTACAGAAGAGAACAAATCGTGCGTGTGTGTGCACGTGTTGGGCGAGGTGTAGTACTTTCAGCTGTTTTAGTTTTATAACTCAGCCTGAAGAGGCCTGATTCCTTCTATTAGCAACCGAAAGTTTTTCTCCCAGCCTGAAGTTCAGAGCCACACTGACTCTGCACAGGCAGGTAATCATATACTGCAGAACCCCTTGCTTTCTGGTGTGAACTATAAATGACACACATTTGTTTCAGAAAATCAGCATAAAAGCCAAAAACGTATTGGTTTGGGGAGTGAGTTTATCCATCAGGGTAATATTCCTATTAGTGCAGCTATTCAGCTGTGGAAAAGAAAATCATTGTGTTCCAATAATTAAATAGGGCAGGTGACTATTATGGCTTCCAACCTTAGAAACTCGGCTATTTATATATTGTACATATTTTATTAGAGAGAAGGAGGAAAATGAATTCTGCACAATTTTCAAAAATTCCTGGTGGCAAGTGGAGGTTATAAAAAGCCGTGGCTGCTTTCTCACCAGCCGCCGAGACTGCTCTGTTCAGCCTCCGAGGATCACCCGCTGTCCTGTGCCATCCAGTGCTGGTCTCCAGTGCCTTTCGCGATGTGACTTGCTACTTCTGCATGCAAGTTGCATCACAGGCGCAAACTCTGTGCTGGTACTTGCAGAATGGTCAGAACAAACATCTCACTGGTTTCATTTCATCTGTGCCCCGAGCAGACTTTATAAAGCAATAAAGACTGAATGTCTAAGGACTTAAAAGAAATGTGCTGTGTTATCATCATCAATTTATAAAACTCCCACAAGGAAGCAGACATGATACAAAACATACAAATTGTACAGTTGCTGCCTCCGGAAGTTTAAATGGCAAAGAACAAAATGTTGAAATCCGATATTACTTTTCTCTCTCACCTCCTCTCCCCTTCTTTTCTTCCCTTTTCCTTTTCATTTCCCTTTGCCTTTGAGTTGGGGGAATTCTCACTGGCGATCAGAGCCTGGAGAAGCTCTAAAGCTCTTGGAGCTCTGAATGTAATACTGAACCAGAAGAGAGTTCTAAACACTAGATGGGGGCCAGGGCAGCCAGGAAGAGTCGCAAGGGGTGTGTGTGGGTGTGCGCATGCGTGCGCACTGAAGAGAGCAGTGAGAGTTAAAGGGGGTAAGAAAGAAGGAAAAGGGACAGAGATGTTCGCTATGCCTCCATGTTCAGTCTATTGATATTACATATTCTTCCTTTCTACCTCCACGTCACCACCCCGATCTTTAGGAATTAATGGCCATAAAGACCTTTTCAGGACCTAACCTCCTGCTTGTGGGCAGGACTGCAAGCCTTCACTTAGAATGAGTGAGACATTATGGAAACATAGCTGACCTGGCATGCCCAGCCCTCCAGGATGTTGCAGCCCGGTGCCCAAGACAACTCTGTAATTGCAGTACAGAGGGACCTGTTCTAAGAGGGTTGAGCAAAGTGCTATGGGAACAAACCAATCTTCCCTGCCTGTCTGGGGCAGCTTCAGAGGAGGGGGGACAGCTTCTATGAGGCTGAAGGAGTAGAGGAATTCTGCAGGATTCTGGGCAGAGACAAGGGTGCGCACAGAGACAAAAGCACAAGATTGCACAGCCTCGTCTGGTGATGACATTCCGATGAAGAACACTGGAAGTTGAAGTTGTGAACTTGGTTAGGGCCACAATTAGCTGGGTCCTTTTGATTGCATGTAACAATAACGTGACTGGAGCTGGGGTTTGGGGGGAGGTGATGTTTATTTTTTGTTGTTGTTTTTAAGGGAAATTTTTACAGAAGTACTAAGGCATCTCAGGGAACTCAAGAACAAATGCGTAGGTGGGCCTCAGGGAGAACTGGAAGTCAGGACTGGCGTGCTCTCAGTAACCCAGGTACCTCCATGTCAAGTGGCTGCTCTTCTCTGTCTGTTTTCTCTCTGTCTCGTTCTCTACCTGGTGTGCATAAAGCTGATTTAAAGGCCTTGTTTTCTGCTTTTCTTGTCCACAAGATAAAAAACATGGTACCAAGAACATACTGTTTTCTATCTTACTATCTTGGAACTCCAAAAGATGTTGATTTCCTTTTCCCAATTTCAGTGTCAAAACTCCCAGGGAAGAATTCAGATTGGCCCAGGCTGTGTCGATGTCCGCTGTGGAACCATCTGCTAAGGCCATGGGCACCACAGTGTTTGAACCAGCTTGGGCCACACCCCAGTCCCCCAACCAATGCAACGTAACTGGGGCGTGAGAAAAGGGCTGTTTTAATGTGGCTGCCTCTACTGCACTCACCTCTGCTGCAGCCTATGGATGGAGTAAGTGATACATCCATGGGGGAAAAAAGCGCTACTGAGCAGACAGACAGTTCCAGAGGTGCCCACTCCACCAAGAACTTCATTCTCAAACAACAGGGAAGTATTGCCAGCTTCAGGGAGACAAGACACGGTCTGACCCAGTTTGTTCCCAAGAGCTCAACAGCAACTCTCTTTGGAATTCATTATAGCACCTAATAACTTTATTGTTGGAAAATGCTTCTTTATAATAAACTGCTGCAGTCTCAACTCCCTTTAGAGAGCATGAAATAGTCACTTCACAACCACAGACACAAAGGCAGCTGCTAAGTGTTCCTATAATTTGTCCTCTGTAATCAAGTGACTGCCAATAGCACCCGGTTGAATTCTAGGGTTTTCACGGAGAATAAGATGGAGTCTGCACTGACAGGGGATTTGGCCTGGTATCTAAGAAGACAGCGGAGAAAAATCAACCCTGCATCAATTCGTATTTGGGTATGTTTGTCTGTTTTCTCCCGAAGACCTGGCTCTGCGGGGGGGAAAAACACACCCTCCACGCCTGTCTCCACCCCAACTGCAGCAGCTTCGCAAGTTTGAACCCAATGTGGTCAGCCCTGGGATTGAGAGCCCCTGTCCACTCCCTGCTGCTCAGTTCTATCACCAGAGAAGCTCTCTTTTTCTCGAAGCCTGCTGGGGGCCTGAAGTAGGGAGGCAGACAGCTGCAGAGGAAGCGAGGTCCCTCAGACTCCGTGGATGCCCCATTGCCTGGAGGAGGTCAGTGCCCTGAGACTTCATTGCCCTCAGCTGGGCCTTAGTACTTCCTGAAGAGTGGGCAGCCTGTAAACCAGGATACTGTCTGTGGTCCCCAGACACAAGCAGGGACAGAGGCTGCTGAACACTTCTGGGAATTAGGGGACCGAAGTTAAACCTACCATGACAGGGCGAATCAGCTACAACTGCAGAGACACAGCGCCGAGGAGGAAAAGCCCGCCCAAGTGTCTGGGTGGGACTAGGATGTATGTTGGTGGCACATGAATGAGATCTGTGCCCCTGCTGTTACTGGTGACTCTGCCCCAGGAGTGTGACACAGGTCTGAGAAACACAGGTCTCAGCACCCCCACCCCAACCCTAACCCTAAACTCTCAGCTTGGTTAAAAACAAAATCTTTACTCTGTGGAGGGGTGATGAATGCGGGCACAGGTTGGCATTATTTTTTCACGCAAATTGGAGTTTGAAAGCTTTGTTTTAATGGAAGCTGAAGCCTCAGCATCAGGGACTAGGCTGGGGTTGGGGGGAAAGCCGCCCTTGCTCAATGTGAGCTCGGCGCGCCCTCTGCTGGCTGCCACATTCCCTACAAGTCTCGAGAAGCAGCTGGCCACCCCATACAAATGGACGCCGCATAGTTAAGCTGTCAGTTCTAATGTATTTATTTGACTCTCTGCTGTTAAAATGATTTCTCTACAGCACTGCGGTTATTTACGACTATTGTCAGTACAAGGCCATGAGAAGGCAGCAGCAGAGCAAAACAACAACAGCTGAAGGGACAGTTCTGTCTGGGAGAGCTGGGGGCTTGGTGACAACCTTTCCTGTGGTTTGGGCGGCTGTTGTTTACTTACTGTGCAGTGTGGGCTATTGAGCTCACTCATCCATAATGCAGAACACACTGCCCTCAGCCTCAGCCCACAGCCAGCCCAGCTGGACTCCTCGGAGATGCTGTGGCCCAGGACAGGCAGCCCCAGCCCTCTGCTGCAGGAAACATTTTCAGAGAGCCTATGAGTGGACTTGCAGATTCTCTAGGGTCCAGATTCCGTCTTCCTTATGCAGACGGTATGAGTTCTTAGAGGCTGGACCTGGCCATAATGTCCTGTAGTGTATTACTTCTTACTTTCTAGGGCTGTCTTTTCCAAAATGTGGTTCCCCAGATCAGCAGCATCCCTATCACCTGGGGACTTGTTAGAAATACAATTTCTTGGGTCCTGACATCTAGAATGGAAGTGGGAGGAGGGGCAGCTCTGTGAGTCACAACAAGCCCTCCAGGTGGTTCTGACGTGTGCTCACGGCTGAGGACTGCCGCTCTGGGCACTCAAGCACCCAGATGCCATAGTGTGCTTACCTCCTCCTCCACCTTCTTATAAAGGCTTTTAGAATCCAATTCGGTCCCATCCTCCCCTGGAGCCAATTTGGAAGAATGTCTTCTGAGCCGATTTGGAAGAATGTCTTCTGTGACCTGCAGTAGCCTTACAACCCCTGTGATCTTAGAGAGGCAGGACAGGTAGAGGTTAATGGCACAGGTTCCTGCCACCAGTCTACTCAGATTCAACTCTGTAAGCTCAGGGAAAGTACTTAATCTTTATACAATGAACATACTAATAATAGTCATGTAGGATTATTATACAGGTTCAATGGGTTAATACAATAAAGTTCATACAGAGTGCTGGCATCTGCTAAGTGTTCACAAATGCTAAGCGTTATTATATTGTGTAATATTGTCTTCCACATCCATGCGTCCAAGCTTCAGCCATCACTTGGAGCTGCGGTTCATGGATAGATCACTTGCTGTCAGAAGACTAGTGTTTATATATGGCTTTTGCTGCTTATAAGCTACAGCACTTAGAGCAAACCACTTAGGTTCTCTGTGTCTCAAATTTCTCATCTAAAAATCAATGCCTACCTCAAGTTTTCATATAAATTATCCTGTTTACTCCTCACACAAGCGTTTGCGCTGAGAAGAACAGGTCTGTCACTAGGCCCCTTGTACGAATGAAACAAAGACTCAGAGAGGTCTCACTCTGGGCCCAAGATCACACAGTGGGTAGGAGGTGGAATCGAGACTAGAATTTGTTTCCTCTGACTCCAGGTCTCATGAATTTGTATGAGATAATGCATGTGAGAGCAGTATACAAATGATAGTTATTATTTTTGTTGCTGTGGAAGAGCAATCAGAAAAAAAAAAAAGCATCCCACTTCCTGAATATGAATTCAGGAAATTAAAATAACAAACCATAAAGTCCCTCTGGAAAAAAAATCAATAATACCAAAAAAGAAGCAACAACAACAAAAAAACTGAGCACAACATTCTGCTACCAAGATTGAGAGTAAATCGCAGAAATAAATGGAGACGTAATACCAACATATTTCTCCTTCTTGGGAGATACGTGTCTGTGTTCATGAAAGGTGCGGGACTGACAGCGGAAGCTGAAGGTCTGTTTATCCCGGGGACAGGCACGGCCTCGTCTGCTTAGCATTTATATAGTGCTGTCCCTCATCAGCATCTAGGCACCAGGAAGGAACATGGGAGAAGGGCCATCGCAGGGAGCAGAGGAGCAGCGCGAGTGCCGGGGCAGAAAGATCCTGAAGGCATCCCGAGGGTCTCCCAGCCTCACCCCATGCCACCGGGAGTAGGGAAGGGACCCTGAGGCTTGAGACCGGCCCTGCTGCTCTTTGGAGGGGATTCGTGCAGGTGGAGTTCCTTGAGCCCTCAAAACAATCCTCCTGGAAGGAAAGAGCTCCCCCTGAACAGTAATGGGAGTAAAGCCCTGGCGGCCTGCTCACTGCTTATATCACACCCCACTTCCCCCCAAACCGTTCACCCGCACCTTTTGTCCCCCCATCCATTCTCAAGTTCTCTGCATGACTTCCAGTCCTTCTCCTCCTGTCCAATCTTATCTCCCTGGGATCCCAGGTACAGCATTCACTTCAGGGGTGCTGGGGCATGGTGGTGAGACCAGGAGGCCTAAAAGTCAAGACCTGGCCCGAAATTCCAGTTCTGTTCCTGTGAACTCAGAACCGTGAGTACCTCTGCTAACTTTTCCACACCTGGGTTTCATCTTCTGCAGAACGGTGCAAAGCTCCTCCTTTAAAGACGAAACTTGTGAAGCACCTGCAATGTGCCTTGGGCCCAAGGAATCTACCTGCCTGGGGAAAGGTAAGGATTTGTTTTAACAGAAGGAATGCACAGAAAGAAAGAGCAAAGGGTCAGCAATTGTCATCAGAAGCTGGAATTTACATCAAACAAGTGAAGTAAATTGTCTTGAGATGTAACGTTTCAAAATTTCTTGATGTCCCTTTTAAGTCTAGTTAGAAGTCAGCCTCTTCTGTAGTTTGGAGTTCTTGTGTAGCCTGGACAACGCAACCCAGGGACCCAAGACAGCTAAGCCATGAGACTCTTCGCTCTGTAGGAGAAGGGGTTTATTTTGCAGAGGATGCAGGAAGTGATGAGGGAAAGAAGGCACGGAGAAAGGGACAGAGGAAGGAGGAGGAGGCTGCATTTAGCCGAAAGGGAGTATAGCCTGTGCCCTCACTGTTTCTCCCGCTCACGGTGGGGGCTCTGGCCCTGGCAGGTGCTTCCTGCACAGGCACCCCATGGGCCACAGCCTCATCAACACAGACCGGGTCGTGGCAGCATGGTGAGGCACAAACACCCGCTGCAGCTCAGCTTTTCTAAGCCTCCTCAAGTCTCAGTGATACAGATGGGGCACAGAAGTGCCCACAGCAGCCCATTCTCACTCTCACCGGTGAAGCAGGGAAGGCGGCTGAGTGGATGTTCAATGGACTTGCCCCGAGGCTCACAGTGAGCCTCAGGGCAGCCCAGGACAGAGATGAGCTGATAGGAAGACAGGAGGATGTGACAGAAAGACAAAGCTTACCAGACCAGCCAGAGCAGAGGTGGGGCAAGTCAGCTACTGGCCTTGATCAAACCCCGGGAGGACACCAGCCATCGGCTTCAGCCCCACAGGCCAGCAGACCACCCAGCAAGTAGGGGACTCAAGGGACTATATAAATATGTACATAAATGCTGCCTCCCTGTGCTCCACAAAAGCCAAGTGAGCCTCCCACCCCACCCACCAACACCCAGGCAACATTCAGAAAAAAACAGGAGAGAATAAGGGAAGACTGAGTAATTGTCCCCCGATTTTGAGCAGCACTTCTCCCTGGGATCCTCCTCCAGAGACAAAAATTCCCCACGTGACAATGACTTCAGCACATTCCTAACATAAAGCTTAAACTCCATTTATAGCACTAGTATTTGGATTTTTTTCATAATTCCAGAGAGTTCCCATTAATATATAAATTGCTGTCTACAACTGGGAGCGAGAACTGGGCACGAATGGCCTGGAGGCAGGTCTACGGGACTCGGTGAGGCTGGCCTTCGGGACCCCTGCCTTCTGCTTCCTGTGTCTCTCTCCCCACGTGGTAGCACCTTCCCAGCAACGTCACCAGCCTCTGGGCTCGGATTCCTCTTTGTCAGGAGAAAACAGAGGATGAGCTCAAAGAAAGTTCCTCCCAGGAACTCCGAATCTACGACTCCCTGACCATCAAACAGCCACCGTTTTAGTCTTTCAGCATCCTCCCCAGTCACACCTTTTTAACAGAGATCACATTTCATACATCAAATAAAGATTCCATGATGGTGAGACTTCAGGTACAAGCCAGGCTGACCAAGGAGGAACCTTTGGAGGCATGGAGTCATCCTAAGGGCCCTCAACCTCAAGTCACATTCTTTCCTGCAGGACTGTCCCTGGCGTGTGGAGCAGGACAACCCCTAGTGCTCAGCTGAGCCCCTCATCAGACATTTTAACACCTCAGGTGCGTAAGTTCACAGTTACCATGTGCAAAGCTGGGAAAGTCACATAGAATCCTCAACTAGAGCAGAATTCCTGACATGGACAGACCGGCTCATAACAACAGAAGAGTAACTGCTATCACATCTGCGATTTGGCCATGAGCTCACTGTATTAGACTTTAGGCGTATGCTGCGAATTTAATCCCCATACAGTCAATAGAGAGGTATCATTAGTATAATTTACAGATGAGGAAACTGAGACTCAGGAAGGTCAAGTATCTTTTTCAAGGCGGTATCAGTAGTGAAGGGGGCACCAGGATTGTTACTGGTCTGGGACCTGCAAATCCTGGGATCCTCCTTGCACTCTCTGGCCAGAAGCATCTTTGGGCAGGAAAAGTCCTTCCAGAGGGAGGAGGGCGAGAGGAGTAAAAGCAAGCGTGGGGCTGCTGCCAGCTGACAACCTACAGCATCTCTGTTCCCCTCCCACATTGCTCTCCCCTAAGCAGGAGGGCTTGGGACCCACAGACAGACTCTTCCCACCATGGAAACACTGGCTGAGATGATTTTTTGTTAAAATACACATATATTTTTAGAAATGTTCTGGAGTGCAAGTGTATAAAAGGCTGGGTCAGACAGTGCCTGGGGCGTGGGGTGGGGAGGAGACCGGCACTCCAAAGAATGCTGGAGCAGCAGCTTCAAAAAGTGGTTTGATATTTTTCCTTCTGATTTTGATCTCAGAAATGTCTGGAGCCCCAGACAGCCACGGCAGCTTTGGCCAATGGGGTCTCTGACCCCCATGACCTCACTGCCTTACTGCAAAGGCATCTAGTTAACGGAATTCTTATGTGTGATGGAAAGCGGGTGAGAGAGACAGGAAAACGCTGGGGTTGACAGAGACAGCTGGTCACTGTGGCGAGGCTTCAAAATTGTCAACCGAAAGCACAGTGGAGACAGAGAAGGGCTGAGGCGATCCGCATGACCCAGCAAGCACATCCTCTGGCTGCCGCGACACCTAGGGGATTCCAGTTTGATGCCCGAGCCAGTTTCCTTCTTCTTTTACTTGAAAGCAGACAACACAGCCACTCAGCTCCTTATCTCTCCATGCTCTGTCTTTGACCAGTGACAACATGGCATTGATGAGTTCCCAAAGGGGTCTGGCTTCTCTTGGGTGATTTCCCCCACTTCATGCTTTCCCTTTTCTGAGGAGCTTTTCATGAGCGAAGACAACAAAAGTAGACACCATGGTTATCCAGCCCCCATTCAATTACACTGTTTGCATCTGAGTGACAACCAAAGAACACGAGTCATGCTTCCTGCACGAGGCTGCGGGCATCGGCTCCCAAGGAGCTTCCGCCCCCGGGGTCTTGGTGATCTTCAGCAGGCACCATGCTGTGGGACTCCAACAGTGTGGGTTGAGTGCGCAACCCTCCCCCAAATCTCACCTTCTGTCTGCCTCTCTTACCCCTACACACATGCACACACAAAACATACTCACCATATAGGCATTCCCAGGGCCAAACACCCGCCAACATGCCTAAAATTCAGTCTGAAACTCTGATTCAAATAGCTTCATAAAAGAACACAGAACATGAAAACAAGGGCTAAATAGAGATAAATAGATAAAAAGAGACTAAAAGGAAACTCTCACTAAAGCGTTAAGAATGGTTATCCCTAGATAAAAGAACATAATTTTCTTCTATTAATTCTTTAATAAAATGTTATAATGAGAATATATTCTATTTTAATGGGTGACCCTTGGATTTGTTTTAAAATACAGAATATCTACTACAGGTAATATATGAAGACTTCATCAATTGTCTTAGATTTGAAAACCACCTGAGAGAAAGGCTTTATAAAAAAATTATAAGGACCCTGTACCCTCGAAAGAGTAGAAATGTCTGGAAAGCTAGGTGTTGAAAGGAGTTCTAAAAAACACAAAGATAAATTAATCTTTTAAAAATAAATAGTCTGGGGTCAGCCCCTGAGCTTCAGTTTCTTTATCTGCAAAACAAAAGTGTTGCAGAATGAGCGTCACTATTCTTCCCAGTTTGGGGTACGCTGCAACTATGTTTAGTCGGCCTGGGAGTTCCCACACCTCCCTCTCTACTTGCCTCCCCTCTCTTTGAAGCCTAGAGGGCAGTACTAAGTCCCTTGGATCCAAGTCATCGCACTTCTAGAACTGTGCACATCACAGGGAAACTCAGGGCCTTCCCATTAGGTTGTCATGGATCTAAACAGAGCATCAAGAACTTGTCTAGGCTATTTGCCTGACTCTCTAATCATGAGTCCATATCACAGCAATCCCCACATTTCCTTCCCTTCCGCCATTTAAATATACAAGGTCTGCCCAGAAGTTATCCAGCCATGAAATATGAAAAATAGACATTTATTGAAGAATATATGAGATACAAGAAACATCATATGTAGGACAGTGATGCCTTAGTCTCCTTCAAAGTAGGCACTCTGGGACCTCACACAGTTTTCCCCATCACCATCCACTGCCCTGTCATATTTTCCTGAATCTCATTGATGGTCTGAAATCTTTTCCCTTTCAAAGGTGATTTTAGTTTGGGGAAAAGTTTACTTTGCAGGGCACCAAATTTAGGCTGTAAAGGAGGTGAGTTACCTGGGTGATTTGATGTTTCACCAAACACTCTGCACAAGACAGGATAAATGAGCAGGCATGTTGTCATCATGAAGCCACCAATCACCAGTTGCCTATAGCTGCAGTCTTCTGAGTCATCTGAATAGTTTCCATGGAGGATGTTCAAGCTTAATGCAAAATTTGATGCAGATTCATTTCACTATTCACTCAGTCATTTTGAATGTGATGGCCACACAGCACAGATGCTCATTCAACTGTGTCAACTGCCCCCACTGACTGGTACAGTGAAGTCGTCATTGTTCATGCATGCCCTTTCCAGTCCACTCTCCTTGGCTGCCAGGTTACATGGATGTCAAACTGTTTTCATTATATTAACAATGGCTAGACGTTTTCTGGATAGACCTCATATTTGCAGGAGGCCAGCTCACAGAGGTTTCGTATCTTTTTCAGATCTCAGAATCTAGGGAGCCAAGAGTGTGGTGACAAAACCATAAACTTTGTCGTTGGTCAGAGCTGGGTTTGAATCCCAACCCTGCTTCCCCTGCGCTGTGTGATATGAATGAGGTTATTTGGTTTCTTTCACCCTCCATTTTCCTTTGCTGAAAACGTGCTGATAACCGGCATATAATTTTGTTGGCCATGTATTTAAAAAGATAAGTGCTTTTTGCATGTGGCAGTTTTAAGATACTTTCCCTCTTCCTGGAAAGTTACTCTCCTCTTGGTTTCACAAACCCATTTCCTCTTGCCCTAACTTCAGGGAATAGTGAGAAACAATGCACAATTTCCCAGCAAAATTATTCCAGGTTCAAGTCTTGGGCATCAACATCAACAATCAAGATTGACGTCCAGCTCCTACAACTCTAAGAAACATCTGCCAGAGAGACCTTTCCCTGCTACTTAGTTTCTTCTCCCTCTAAACTGTACACACACACACACACACGCCAGCCTTCAATCACATCCACTTTTCTCTGGCACAAGGTTGACTAAATACCTAAAGATATGCCCTGACCTTTCACCACTAGCTAAATGTCTTCAGATGTTGCCACTTTGATTATAATCCCTGCCTTCTCTTCCTATTATCTCAGATGCCAACCCCACGAGACACATTAAATACATAATGCATTTTGACTTGCATCTGGGCTACGCTGTCTGGTGTGGGAGGTTACAGCAGGAGCATATGCCTCCTTCTTAAAATTCAATTATTCAAATTCAATTTCTTCTCCAGCTCCCAGTCCTCACCAGTCTGGGACTTTTCATCAGATCACTCAAACTGCCAACGCTGGAGCCAGAAGTGATTGCCTTCTGTTCAATTTGAATCAGCTGCCATTTGTCGTTGTTGTTGGGACAATGCTTTGTTCTGGGCACTGGGGGTCCAAAGATATAGAAGACATAGCAGAAACCCTTAAGAAGTTCATGTTCCCAATAGACAGAAGCACTTATATATGCATTTATCCCCAACAATGCATGACAAGGGCAATTTTCGCATAAAAGATAAAGCAATTTAAGAGTGCAGAGGAGAAAGCAATTAATTATTTCTGCAGTGGGAGGAAGGGATCAGTCAGATAAGATCTCTTGTCTACAGCATGGGTGATGAAACACTACGTGCTCACAGGAAATAGAGATTCAAGTCAACCAAAGCAAAATTAGGGTGTCAAGCATTGTTTAAAGTGTAAGAGTGGGGTAGGGTGTGGGGGCTGTTACAGTGAGAACAGAAATAGGAACTGCTGTCTAAAAATGGCTAACAGCCCTTCTCAGCCTCTCTGCTCTGCTCACGTGGGTCCCCTTCCATTATGCCCACGTACCTCCCCATTTGCTGTCTGAAACCCTATTAATTCTTCAAAGCTCCAATCCTACCTCTTCTGTGGATGCCTCACCTCTAACAGAATTGCTTGCTTTTCCCACATTATTTGTTTTTGCATTTGTTTTTTTGCTCCCATAGCATTTTTGGCCCAACTCTAATGGCGTTCTCCTGTGACTGCCTTAGATCATGGTACACGTATGCTTGAGAGCAGAAAGCCTATTGTAGTCACATTTGTATTCTTGAGCAACTCACAAGCTCTTAGTACACGGTAGACAAAGCAAGAAATGCCATAGGCAAATATAAACCCAGTTGAAAATATATAATGAGATACTATGCACATTTTTGGCCAAGTGTTTACCACTCTCCTGAGCTGCAGAAATACTTTTCTAACTGCCTGCTCAAAATCGTCCTGGATATTTCAAAAGTACCTCACACTGAACTCATTAATACATCCCATGGCCCTCCAAATCGGTTCTTTTTCAATTGTCCCTAGTTCTGTGAAGGGCACTATGGTCCATGCAATTCTACTAGACAGAAAGAAACCTTGGGTAATTTTTTGATACCTCTCTCTCTCACCCAACATGTTACACACCGTGGTTTACTTCTCAATTGTCTCTCAATCTCCATTTGGAAAGCTACGACCATGTTCCAAGGGGCCAGAGGCTTTCACCTGGAGCACCTACATCTCCCTTAGCTCCCCATTCGACCTATTCCAAAGTTTCCTCATGCTCCCTTTCAATCACTTCCCATGGTCCTGGAGTAAAGACTGACATCTTTGCACAGATTTCAAGGCCTTGCATGCTCTCATCCAGCAGTCAGCAAACTTTTTTCATTTACAGACCATTCATAGTAAAAATTTTAGACTTTGCAGACCACATGAACTCCATTGCAATTACTCAACTCTGCCATCATAACAAGAAAGCACCCATATACAATATTTTTTTAAAAATAGCATTCATGTGTTTCAGTAAAACTTTATTTACAGAAACAAATGGCAGGCTTGATTTGTCTGGCTGGTCATGGTTTGTGGACCCCTGGGCTAGTCCAAACTGACCACTCCAACTTCATTTCTCTCCATTCTTACCCACTCTACTCTCTGGTTCTAACATCATCATGCCCTTTCCTCCCATAGTGCTTTGCTTAGGCTGGCCCTCCTCCATCTGCTGTGCTTCTAATCTCTTACCTCTCTCCTTCTTTTACCAAGTTATTCTTATTCATCCTTCAAATCTCACCTAGATATCACTTCCTCAGGCATATTTTCTTGGCCCTCCCCAGCCAAATGCTCTAAAAATGTCTCATTATTTTTCTCCATAGGACTCATCACAATTTGTAAATACATTTGTTTAATGTCAGACCCTTCCTCCTTGACCAGAAGTTCCATAAAGGCAAGTCCTGTTTTGCTCAGTATTGGCCCCATACTTTCCTAATACAGTGCCTGACTCATAAGAGGCATTGCTGATGAATGACTAAATTGATGAACATATGCCAAAGAAGGGATGCATGCATATGAACAATAACTGAGGGACTGACTGAAGTTGCCATATTAAGGTGAAAATTGTAAATTGCTACAATATCTCTGAAGAGAAATGTGTCACTCTATCTCAAAACCCCTAAAAACGTGTATGTCATTTGACTTAGAAATTCTCCTTCTTGGCATTTACTTAAGGAAATAACCATGGATGTATATAAAGAGTTATGTACAGAGATTTCCTCATGCCATAAAAACCAACTGATTTTAAATACATTGTAAACCATTTAAATGTCCAAAAGTAATAGGAGGTAACTGTAATGAATTCATCAATTGAAACAATTTACTATGCAGCTGTTAGTAATAATCTTTTAAAATCATATTTAATGACTTGAAAAAATGATCACCATATATGGTTCAGTCAGGGCTGACTACATAATTTGTACAGTCCAGTAGAAAATGAAAATGTGGCATTAATAAGCAGGATAAAATTACATTCCTTCTTTCATGGTCTCTCACTTGCCATGACATTTTTTTCTACTTAATGTTATTCTAAGTAAGAAAAAATTAAAATTTAAATTATTCGCATGAATTTCACAATTCATCTTTCTATTGTACAATGAAGTTTAAAATACAAATAATAAAAGCATTTAACTCACTTGCAGAATTACCAAGATTACACAACTCATATTTTGAAGTTCATACACACACATTTCTTCCTTGCCCAAACTGTAGAAATGCTGCACAAAATAAACTCAACTGTTTTTATTTTACTTCTTGATACACACGCAATCTACCAAACACTCTGTACATTTAGCTTCCTGACGAGTAAGGAGGAACTGTAAGGAAGAAGAACAATGGGTTGCCCTAGTTTTCCGTTTCCTTCAACATCATTATTTTTGGCATAATGATTGGCTGATAGAGGACAGTCGCATGAGTAAGAAAAGATACAATGGGGTTTCTTGGTCATTCACATTGCTTAGAACATCATTGTCTTTCTTTTGCACTAGAAGCAAGTTCTGGTCCAATGGAACGCATGGCCTCTCACTACTGTCAGCACTCCTGCTTGCCCAAAGACCCAACACGCTTACCTGGTACTTGCTTTCAGTCTCCTGAAAGTCCCGCTGTGGTCCCACTGCAATCTGCATCCATGGAGTCCAGTGAACACTGTATGCAAATGGCACAGCGAGAACTGGAGTCACCCAGATTGTATGGATCTGCTCTGCTCACTTGCGTATCCCAGTGGACTTCACTTACAAAGCACAAGCTCTAATATACAATTAGTAAGAATTTCTTGATGGCAACAGCAGAGCATTAAACCAAGCACAAGCCACACTCTCATGAAGCCAGCCCTGCATTAAGTGGAAATAATTACAGCATGATCTCAATTTGACTTTGAAAATACATGCACACACTCACATGAATGCACAAAAAATTTTTAAAGATTGAAAAGCTATACACTGAAATATCAATATTTGTTATCTCCTGGTTTTCTAAGTGACTTCTAATTTTTGCTTTGTGTCCCGCTGTGATTTCTACAGTAAACACATCATGTATTCGTCATACTAAAGAAAGAGTGTGTTTATAGGCTGATGATTGGGAAGCCATCTCTTTAGGCAGCCATGCTGAGCAAAATGTCAGGTGGGTGAAGGGGCCCTCCTCAGCGCACATTCTCAAGGCTGCAGCCAATTTCATTTCACCGCTTGGAAGCACTCTTTCTTCCCATTCCCACCAGGGTGGGGAGAGAGCATGCCAGATGGCAAGATGGCTCTGTAGTCCATTTTAGATAGCTTCCTCTATTGTTGGTACAGTCTAAGTGCTCAAAATTGTGTCACCTTCTAGTCTTTGCCAATAATGTCATCATTTGATATGGAAACGATGCATACTATTAAAATGGTAATATGATTTTTAAATATGCTTCAGCAGCCAGCTTGCTCTGACTGAAGTATTTATCTTGCTTTCCAAACCCTTTCTTCTGGAGCTACAGTAAGAGAGTGGCAAGTATTAAGTTCAAGTGTGTGTATATCTTCTTCTCCATCCTTGTCATTTTCTTCTTTCTTTCTTTGTTTTTCTTTTTAGTTTTAATGGATAGAATGGGTTTGGCAAATATTTTTAAATATGCTTAGCCTAGAGGAAGTCAGGTAGGACAATCAAACTGTTGTTCAAATTGCACTACCTGAAATGCTGCCTTATTCATCATTCTTGTCCAAGGCACCTCACGCAGCCTGAAATAAAATAGGTACTCAATAAATATCTGTTCAATGAATGAGTAAATTTTTGTATGGATGCATGTGTATGAAGTGAGTGATTTATTCAGGTAGCATTTCTAATTAAAATTTCTCTTCCTGTTTCAGCTGGCACAACTGACTTTATTTAGGGACCAAATAGAAAATGATACATATTGTAGTGTTTAAACAATAGAGCCATTCGGTTTGAAAATTGTCTACCAAGGTGCTTAGAATTCCACCAAAGAAATTCCTTCCTTTGGGTTAAGTAATTTTTTGCTTTCTTTTTTAAGCAAACAGGTAGAATTTTCTTCTTCCAAGCTTTATTGAGATATAATTGGCATACAACATTGTGTAATATTAAGGTGTACAACATGCTGTTTCAAACACATATATTACAAAATGATTATCGCCATGTAGCATTAACTAACGCCTCCATCATGTCATAAAATTACCATTTCTTTTTTGTGGTTAGAGAATTTAAGATTTACTCTCCTAGTGACTTGCAAGTACATAATACAGTAGTATTAATTATAGTCACCATGCTTACTTTAGATCCACAGAACTTGTGTGCCTTACAGCTGGAAGTTTGTACCGTTTGAACACATCTCCCCTCCATCCCCACCCCCAAGCATGTTAACTGCCATTCTACTTCCGGCTTCTGAACTTACCTTTTCTGGATTCCACATACCCTTGAAATCATACAATATTTTTCTTTCTCTGTCTGACTTACTTCAGTTAATGCCCTCAAGTTTTACCCATGATGTCGCAAAAGGTAGAATTTCCTTCTCTTTTTAAGTCTGAATAAAATTCCATTATACATGCCATTATATATGTATACATACTAGCATATATACATATGTATGTGTGCCATATCTTTATCCATTCATCCATTGTTGGATACCTAGGGTGCTCCCTTATCTTGGCTACTGTAAATGATGCTGCGACGAACATGGAAGCACAGATGCCTCTTCAGGTTCCTATTTTCATTGCCTTTGGACATATACCCAGAAGTGGGATTGCTGATCATATGGTCGCTCTATTTTCAATATTTTGAGGAACCTCTACACTGTTTTCCACAGCAGCTGTACTAATTCATATTCCCACCAATAGTGCATAAGGGCTCCATTTTCCTCACATCCTTGCCACTCGGGTCAATTCATTTCTGAAATTTCCTTTTAAAATTCAAAAATCCACTAGAGAGGATAACATATTAACCTTTTATTCTTCAGTACAATCGAGCTTATCAGTTAACTAGTGTTACCTTAGGAAAGTAGAGAACTGAGGTTTATGACTATGTTCAGATGGGTAGGAGGGGTCGGGCATCCATTATGTGGCTACAGAGAGGTGTCCGGGACAGCAGGGGAGTGGCATGAGTGCTTCGGAGACCAGAAAAGAGTAAGGAGGGGTTAATAAGCACCCTCTGAGGGAAGAAAAATGTTGAGAGAAAGGAAGATTAACTAAATTTCACCAATTTCAATTTTTCTCTTGGGTTGCTTCTCCTTCACTGATGCCCCAGTACTCTGGCCATTCACCCAGATTCTGGTCTCTTAACAGAAATGTATTCTTATTTACTCTATGTTAAATGTCTGGCAGAGCTAGGGGAAGAGGGTTGAAAATGGGACGGTTAAAGGAATTAAAGCCTTACAGGGATTTAACTCACACCATTGAAATGGAGGCTTGGTAATTGATCTGGGTATTCATAAAGGGATTAAGTTCCAGGTCTGACTCCAGTGATTTCTTAAATGAAATAAGAGAAAAAAAGAAATAGAATGGAACAGAACCAAATAAAATGGCTTGGAGTTGAAAGGATGTTGTTGAATTTTTACACAGAGGATATATAATTTCAGCCATGAAAGAATTAAGTATATCTGAGAATAAATCATAGAGAAGAATCAAACATTTTTAAAAAAAGATGACAAAGCTTTCCTTAAGATTTGGCCATGGTGAGATTAAATAATGTTTCTCTCATTCAATTTGTTTGTTTGATGCAGAAATTCGCTGGGCAGTATTACTATGGCTTCATGATAAATATAAGTTCATATTCCAATAAACAAGTCACCATTTCCATGAATCCATGTCCAGCATCCTTCAGTCAAGACTACTTCTGCATCCAAAGACATGAGAGATGGGGCATAAAAAAATGAGTAAAAACAAGAAGTAATTTTCTTCCTTGCTTAATCACAAAAAGCTTTCTTTACTATCCTTCCTTTTCACATTGTAAGCCTTCAGGGAGGAGTAAGAAATTTTCATCCTGCTTACCCAAGTCATTATTGGAGTAGATTAGAGCTAAGTGCCTTGCATGCAAATGGACCAACTTGAAAAAAAATGGAATTTCGATAGCAACAAATAAACTAGATTGAAGGCTAATTTTGGTGGCTTGTGTTATACCAGTGGAGCTGAAACTAGGGCAGAATTCTTGAAAGGTTTAGTCTCTCTCTCTCTCTCTCTCCTTCTCTCTCATTACACAGGATTCCTCCCTCTCTCCTTCACAAAAAAAACACACCCACCCCAGCACACATGCTCCTTCTACTGCAAGCTAATACTTATCACCCCATATGTCACAATATCAAGTGTCTTTGCCTATGTATTCAAGGCACACTCAGGTACCATAGGTTACTTACCAGCACAAGTCATCTTAGTCACATACTTCTCACCTGTGTGCCTTCAGAAAATACCCCCGGGCATTTATTTTCTGAATGCATCATTCCAACCCCTCTCCCCAACTCGTTTCTGTACCTTCCTACCTCTCACCAACTCCTTGGTCTATGTCTCTAAAGATAGCTTGTAGCAAAATTTTTAAGTCAGTAAATTGTGTCTTTGAGTCATCCTGCCTGAAACTCTCACCATTTCCCCATTCCTGGTGTCACCACTAGTCATTCAGTGCCCCAAAGCTTCCCCTTGTCTCCCACCAAAACCTGCTTCTAGAAAAGACTCACACTTATCACTTATAGTTTGATATTTTATCTAAGACATTTGGGCCTTAAGACCAATGAGAAGTCTTCCCTTGGAACCCCAATAATGATGTTTCAGTTGTTAATGACTGAAATTATACCTTCCAAAGAAGCGTTTCTCAAAGTATGGTCTGAGGACCGAGCATTAGAACCATTCGTGCACTGATTAAACATGTAGTCCACTGGACTGCTTCTTCACCCAAAATCTGAATAACACCTGTTTGAGTGAGCCCCCAAGTCTACCCTTTAATAAAGCATCAGATGATTCTGAAGCCCAACAAAGTTTATGAACTTCTGATCTTAGGAGAGTCAACGTAAAAGGCTGTGCTTGCCCAGCAATTCAGCTTCCTTGGTGATCACCCAGCCCTACTCCATTTTCCAGACATGGAATTAGCCCAGAGCTGCTGCATGACTTACCAAAAATTACACTCCTGATTAGCAGAAGAGAGAACATTTTAAAAGAAGTCTCCTGACTTCAAAACCAGAATGTGCCCTCCCAGCACTTCAGGGTGAGTTTAAGAGACACAAACTAGGAGCCTACTCATATGAAGGGACTGTTAAAAACTACCTAAAAATAAAACAGTGTCTTTCAAACAATCTTCAAATTTCAGTTTATCACATGTCCAAGGGTTCAGTGAAAGATTTCTTAGACCTGACATGGAGACTTCAAGCAGAAATTCTAACTTCCCACTCAGTGTTGAGACACTCTACTGGCCACATCCTGATTCTATTACCCTGGTTGATCATGTCACATTGGAACTAACTCTCAGAGCCTCTTGATTTCAGAAATTCCTTTACCTTCAACCACGTAAGTATATTTGGTCAGGACAGGGGACGGTAGCTGACAGAATGTAATCAATGCTGAGAGAAGAGGCTACATGATCTGCCTAGTTAAAAAAGCAAAGATTATAGAATTTGGAGGTACTGAATAGCCCTTTCAAGCCAGAAGAGGTCAGGATAAACTTGGAAAGAGGAGAGGAAACTTTTGTAAACAGAGATCATGGTCTCGATGACTTGTGACAGGAATGAACTATTTATAAGTACCAGGATGCTCAGCTCTCACAATAAGAAGGGATCTCTGGAAAACACATGGTTGAAATGCCCCTTCTGAGGCTGGGCTCCCAGGACCCAACTCACCCAATAGACCACATAGGAACTTCCAGTAACTGAACCTCAAGATGATGCATCTCATGCGTGGATCTTCCAACTCTTAGAAAGTTTATCTTTTTTTATCAAACTGGAAGCAGACCAGATCCCCCTGAGAAAACTAAAGTGATATAAAACTCACATGGGGTGAGTTAACAAAAAGAAAAGACCTTTCATTGACTACTGACAGATCGCATTTTGGAGCAGGTTTGGGCATTTTGTGTTTTCTATAATATGCAGAGAGTGTTTTCCACTCCTGAAGATTTTACTCCTTGCTAATTCTAACTATTCCCCAGAGGGCAATTTCCCTTGACTAAATGAGGTTCCTCAGGTGCAATGAACTGCAGAAGAGATGAATAGGCTCTTTACCACTTGTAAAACTATCACAGGCAAAGAACAACTGAAGCATCTTGCTTTCTTTAGCCTAGAAAACGTGAAGCAGAGGGTCCCCGTTAGGGGACTGGCTTTGAAGTCCAACTCGGGAGTACCAGGCTTCAAGGCAGTAGGAAAGATTGAGCCAGAGGATCAATGCCTCACCAATGTTCTTCCTGTGCATGAGAGATTCTAACAGGAACTCTTGAAAAGGGCCTCTAAATCATGAAAGCACCTCTCATTCAAGAAGTGCTCTGTGACATAGTATTAACTTGCCTGATCCATCATTGCAGAGACACAGGGCCCATTTATAAATGAGTTAGAAACTCCATGTAGGATCTGATGACCTCTGGAAGTTGTCTACTGGAGTGTGGGTTCCACAGATATTTCTTCAAACATTAAAAAAAAGACTTATTTTTCTTTAAAAGAAATTTGAGCCAGTCTCCCACAACTGGCCTTGGGAGTATGCATGAGACTCTGAGCCTTTCATCTAGGCAACACTGGCAGAGGAAGCAAAAACATCCATACTTTGGAGACATTATGAGAATTATTTCTTATGATATATATATATATCTCATGATGTGTGTGTGTATACACACACACAAATACCTGATTTAGAAAGGATTAGGGTATTTATAACACATCTTTCTGAGCCTGGGAAATAAGATCTATATGGCAACTAAAAATATTATTAAGTTAAAAATGTATTCTGAGATAGGTTTGCTTCCCTATGTTTAAATTATTTCATAAAATAAACATCACTGCCCACCCCACACATACACCACCACTTCGAATCAATTCTAATAGACAGTAAATTGTATTTCCACAACACCAAACATCTGCATGCCCTTCTACAATGCTGCCAAAAATCTGGATTTTAGAATAACCTGGATAACTAGCTGTATTTTCCCCTTTTTCCTTCTCTAAACTCCCTAAAATGATACTTAGTGAAAGAATATTAAAAACTAACTGTAAAGCACTCTAGAAATATAAAGTGTAGTCATTATTGAAGTCTCATTTCTCTAAAAAATTGCTATGAATCCTTTTAGAAACATTTTGAGTATGAAACAATTTCTTGACTATCAATCAATGGCACCTTATATTTCCCCAGCACCATCTCTCCCGCTCTGAATGTTATAGATGAAGCTTAGGAAAGTGAGAGAATAACAATAAATGATATTACAATGTTGCTTTGAAATGAGAATTGGTAGTATGAGGCAGGGGAGAAACAGATGGGAAAGAAATGTACCCAGAGAGGATGATTTTTGTTTAAATAAGTTCATAATATGTGAAATGCACGATGGAAACTGACAGGGGAAGTGGAGGATCATTGTTTGAATAGCATCAATATAAACACAGATGCAAAAGAAATTGGCTTGGGAGATGGAAGAGCCTAGCCTGAATAATGTTGTATACCAATAAAAAGCATAAAAAGGAGAAAAATATAGAGAGTAGGTGATTATTTCTGTGATGCTTGAAGATGCACATTTTCACAGATATCAAGGGGAAAGGGAAATATGTCTTAGCTATTCCTGAGTTGGCCATTTTTGCTATAGTTCATAATTCTTCCAGGTTTTACCAAATCATGGCCTGTCTATCCACTTGACTATATGCAAAGCAGACCTCTATCTTAGAATGAAAGAGGCTGTATATGGGTCAGTCCTGAAACATATAAAACATGGAGTTGTGAAATGTTCACAGGTTCAGCCCAACTCCCAGTCCTTGCTGACATTCACTTTAGGTAATGAGAATCACTAAATGTTTAGGGCGCGCAGAGGACAGAGAGGCTGTCCTTCCTCATGCCCACCTGACCATCCAACCCTCTCGGGCTCTGAGGAGCCCCTCACTTCCCTGTGTCTTTCTGTTCCTTCACTATTTGCAGACTGTATTTTCCTGGGGAGAGAGAAAGATTTGTTTGTTATATAGTAATATTTATCAAATATATCTGTAAAAGGAGCAACTACTCCCTATTGTCATTTCTTAGTATTCTACCACCCTATATGAAAATACTTGGGTTGTATACATAAAAAGTCACCAAGGATTACAACAATAATAGTTTGTAAAAAGCACAATATGTCTGGAAGGCATTGTGGAAGTGTATTGTCTACATCATCTCATCTGAGCCTCACAATGCTCTATGAAATAGGATGATTACATCCATTTTACAGATGGGGAATATGGATCTAAGATACATTTATAAGTTGGCTAAAGTGACATTAGAGAGAGCTATTAAGGAAAGCTAGATGCAGGTCTCCTGAAGTTCATAGCTGACTGCCTTGACTCAATAGTCATGATTGATTTTACAAGCATGACATTATTTGAGGGATATGGACAAAGTTCACCCTAGCCCAGTCTTTTTTTCAGAGGTGCCTGAAATGTCACCATTAATAATTCAACATTTTGTATTAAGCATTGCCCTCTGCTTGCAGGGCTCATTTTGCAAGAACTGGTGTCAAAAAAAAAAAAAAAAAGAAAGAAAGAAAGAAAAAGAAAAACCCTTAACCTATGACAACTAAAACCCCCAAAACCTTAAGAGATGGAAAGAGCAGAAGATTCATAAAAAGTGAGGAGGATGGAAGAAAAGGCACCAAGAACAACCTTTACCTACTTCATCATTTTTTCCATAGGCAATACTTATAAAAAGGAAAAAAATTAAAAAATGGTAGAACAGATTTTGATTAGACATAAAGGTATTCCTAAACATAAGATACTGGTTTGGTCAACAGCGAGAATCTAAGGAGTGTCCTTCCTCAGAGATTTTCAAAGTGAGAGACTTTTCTTGGTTGAGTGGAAGAACTTCTTGCCAGAAGACAGAAGGACCAGATGATCTCAGGGAACTGCCCACACTGCTGTCCAATGTGCTAGTGCTGAACTGACTGACAATCCATGTGGAGCCCTGTGAGGTGAGCCCTTCACTGCTCCATGTTATTTCTGTTATTGTGAACAGAAGAAGCAGCTCTTCTCTGTGAGCAGGGTCACTGTAGAAGAGCACTTCCCTTCTGATAAGAGCCGGGAGAAAGAATAAGCAGGAAAGAAGGGTGAGGCTCTTTGTTGTTGATAACCAAAAGGGGCAGGTGCTCCATTAAAAATGACAAGCAGTAGTCTTTTCGAGAGGGTAATCACACTTCTGGTTGATCTGATGTGTGGCTGCTCTGGTAGTGTTGTCTGATAGAGACAACTGCATTAAGAGATTTATGACGTGCTTAGGAGAAGGAGCTTTTTGCTTCCAAATCAAAATATTATTTTCTTTCACCAATTGCAATTTGCAGTTCAATGAACAATGGTGGGGTTTTATTTTAAATCCTTTTATTTATTTTTTTGTTCTTTGAAAACTCTTAGAATGTGTCACTCTCAGCCCTAACTCCCCAAGCATACAGACTCTTTTCTTCTCAGTGAAGTCATAGATTTGGGATAAAAAGCAAATCAGAGAAGCATTTTTTTCTCTGCTCTACAGAAAACTTGCTTGAGATTAGAAGTCCCTTTGAGGGGTCCACGCATTTATCCACCTGCCTTTAGACAAAACAAACTAACAGCATGGCTAGCTGAGTCCCACCTCATGGACCCTTCTGGAACTTTGCCTTGTTTTCTGGCCTCTGTGCTGTGGGTTCTGGCTGGTCCTCTTTGGCACAAACACCAGAGATTCCATATATTTCAGTGTTCTCAGCCTTGGCTCTGATATGAGAAAGATGTGACAGAAAAACACATTAAGATGTTACCTGGATATTATTTTCTTTATTCCCTTGTGATCACCACTGCTCCTACTGTTGACAAGGAGCCACCTTTAACTCAAGGACCAGAGAACAGAGATGCTACATTGTCAGCTTCCAAGATAAAGTGCTGAAATTTTTAGTGTAAGAGAGAAAATGTAAGAAAAGTAATGCTCCGAAGTAAATCATTTCTTCCCCCACTCTCTTTCCCTACATGTTAGAAAGAGAAAAGAATGGGAGAGAACCTTGGAAGCAGAGATGTGGGTCTATCTTTGTATCACACCCCACTCCTAGATAATTTGGAAGAGGGAAGTAAACAAAAATGACTGATTTTCAAGAGTCAGAGAGAGGTCTGTGTCTTACTGGTCCCACCTGGATTTACAGTATTCAACATCCCTTTCAGTGACCCTTGTGGCTTTGGACATGGGAATAATGAAGCAGAGTGGCTGTGAGAGGGTGTGTTAGACAGAGCAAGGACCCCTGAGAGCCCCTTAGTATTTCTATGATTACATAATGACTCAGGGCTAAGTGATCCACAAGCTCATAATAAGGTTTCAGATGGGCTAAGGAAAGGCAGATGGATGCACCAGAACTTGGAGGTTGGAACAAGAAAAATGAAGAGCAACTCTTATGAACCTGGGTGGTGGAGGCTGGAGCAAAACCCAAAATACCTCTGTGAATGAGGATGGCCTAACTACTTGCCATGGGTTCAGGTTGAAGGCGCTCCTTCATGGACCCAACATTGATGTCACATCCCAAAGGATGACAGCTGGACCAAAACAGTCGGAACTTGGAAAGTGGGCAGCCGCTGCCTAGATGACACCATGATGGGGGACGGTTATGAAACCACCTTCCTCCCCAGTTATAAACCAATTTCCAAAGAAGAGGGGAAAGGAAAAAAGCTAAAAGAGAAGATTTTCCCCTCAAATCTACAATGTAACTGAATTAGAATTTTGTTTGCCTGAAAGGATACTACATAGAACTGCGTTTAAAGTGACTAGATTAAGCTACTGCATTTGGTGAAATGAGGGCTCAGATTCAGAAAATTAAATTGGCTTTTAGGAAAATGAAGACATTTGTTTTTGCTCACCTGACCCTGTGTTAGTAAAAATTGATATCCAACCAAGAAGTGATATTTCATGGAGACACATATATTATGTATTGTTAAGAAGTGGAGACGCATATATTATGTATTGTTAAGAAACAGTGTAAATAAGGATGTGCCGTTGGAATCACACGAGCCCTGTACCATTAGTGCTAAGCCCCTGGAGCACTAAACAAATCTGAGTTGCTCACGTACAGTCTTCTACTCTGAGCTGGTATTGCTATAGGAGATAGCTGCAAGGCACCATCCCATTTGGATACTTTCCCCAATTAATTATGCAAATAGGTTATTAATTATTAATTAGGACATTTAGTGATATTATTAACAATTTGGAAGATAAATCTTTTTGACTTGTATTTAACTGGTAGATTATATAAGCAATAAAGAATACATGAGCAATAGCTGCATAATTACATTTTATGAATAGCAGAAACCTGTGAGGGATGTGGAGAGATTTAATTGACATTTAACAAGATAACTACAGCAAATTAATTAGAAATTATCTGCTAAAATATAAATTAACTTATAATAATATTTTAACCAGCCACTCTATGGTGCTGGCATCTTATTGTTGCTCAAATACCTAAAAAAAAATTCTGCTAGTTAAGATGATAGTGCTAATTTGTCTCCCAAATAATCAATCAAGTTTTATTGTGTAATCAGGACATATCAGAGAATGAAAGGAAGTATGTCACGCAGTTCTCGCCATCACAAGACTCACAGCAGAGTTGAAGGGGAAAAACTGAGCAAGGAGACTGGTAGGAACAGCAACATCAAAGGGATTACAAATTCTGACTCACTTTACCTCTTTAAACCTCAGTTTTCTCATCTATAAAATGGGAATGCTAATACCTAGCTCGAAGTTCGTTGAGTAAACACATATCTCAGTCTTGGTACTTGGAATCTTTCAGTAACAATCATCTTTGTTCTAGTCTTACTTTGTAATTCTGAGAAGAAAATACAATCAGCAAGCGCAGCTGACGCATGCCAAAGGACGTGTTTTCCAGTTGCCTGGTGAAGCGAGTTTGTAAACTGAAACCTGGAACGGCGCCTCACAGATGCAATGGCAAATAAACGGTGATGGATTCATACTACCAAGTAGTACCCACCAGGTAATCAGAGTGAGTCTCATCCAGGTGGGCTAACAGTAATATTACAAAACATAACAGCGTGACGCCCTTTATATTACAAATGGCCACATGCAATGTAAATACCACGTATCTTCTATGAGCACATGCATATGTATATAAAAACACTGAAACGGATCTGCATATACACCTCAAACACTCAATTATGCTACTTCTGTGCAATGAGGAAACAACCAGGATGGGAATAAGCGATCAAAGGGAGCCGCAGCCTTGTCCACAGAATTCCATTTTTAAAGGCTATGTAGATTCTATCACCTGGGTAATTAAAATTTAAATTATAAAATACGGGATCAGAATGTGGATGAAGCAGGAGAGTGCGGTTCCGGGCGGAGTGGCGCGGGAACGGGGAGCAGGGAAGATGGAGGACGTTCTTTGAGTCCTGCACGCTCGCGCCAGCCCAGAGGTCGCTGCGCACGGGCTGGAGCGGCTCTGAAGACAGAGAGAGGCCTGAGGGGCTGGAGCCAGAGAACCATTGAATAGACTTCAACGCCAGTAATACAACAACCAGGCAGAACACTGGAAACCTAGGGAGGAGACTCTGAGAAGTGTCCGTGGGGTCTGGAGCAGGGGAAGGTGCACACGTGAACAGGGTAATTTGACAAAGGACAGTGAGAAACAGGGCGCTGCTGGGAGGCTGTGGGAGGCATCCGTGTGTGCAAAGGAGGGGAGAGGGTAGATCTGAGAGACATTTGGGAGCAGATCGTGGTGGGAACTGATGAAGGGGAGGGCTGAGTTAAAGCTGATTTCAAACTGTGGAGTCTAGAAACCTGAATGTCCAGGAAATGGTAACTCGGGCAAAGTTGCGGCTTGTGGACAGACAGCAACTTCAATGATTAAAATCAAAGTGTTCGGTTTTAAAATGTAGAAATCTAGATGGTGTTTGAACCTCTAAGTAAGAATGTCCTATTGGTGTGTTGCATGCATGAGTATGATATTCTACTTTCCTTCTGAGAGGTGTCAGCAAAAGCCATGAGACCAACAAAGTCCCCAAGGACATGAGTGAAATGAGTGGGGAAAGGGAAAGACAAAGTCAAGACCTGGGGACTGGGTGGGGGGGAAGGAGGGAACAGGGACACTCACTTGCTCAGAAGTCCAATGTTCACAGTTGAGTCTCCCTCCATTCAGATGCGATTTACCAAGTGCAGGTGCCTCTAGAAGAATATTATAAGCACACCAAGAGACCTCTTTCTGTCTTCAGGTATACTCCGTTAACCTAAGGGTTGCCCCAAAGGCTGACCTTTCAGTCAAGATAGCAAGTCTGTATGCAGTCTGTTCTATGAATGTCTTTCCCTGGGGATCTGCATTCCACTCTGCTTTCCTGTTTGAACAAACCCAGAGCTGTGCCAGAGGAACAACACTGTTTCCACTGGCTAAGCCCCTCCTAAGAGGGCCCCTGTGGTCTCCCCCAGAACGGTGCACTGACTAAAGGACTAAATCTTTGCATTGGTCTGCTGTTCAGCGGACTCCACCTTGTTATGAAACTCAGTTAAGGGCCTCCCCATGCACGTATGCATGGGAGCATTTACTCACAAAACCTTATTTTTCGTATCCATTTTGACCTCACAACACCCCTTAAGGGTTTTTCTTTTTATTTGTGAAAAAGATAGAATACATTATTTTACCAGGATTCTTTGGTTACTTATTGATGGGAAGCAACTAGCACCTGATAAAAATAATAGACACTAATTGCCAGGTACTGTGCTAAGAACTGTATCTGAATTATCCTCATTTGAATATGAGGCTTCCCACGACAAATAGCCAGGAGGGAGAGAAGCCAGCACTAAAGCCCAGGTCATCTGACTGCGGGGCTGCCCATGTCTAACCACCCCACGGTGTCATCAAGACGCCCGTCTCACTGCTTTGTGGTTTACATTCTCCTGTTTAGTTCACTCATCATGTCAGTCAGTTCTCCAGAGAAACAGAATCAATAGGAGATATATAGTTGTAGTTATAGATATAAATATACATTAAAATAAAATATAATGGTTTAATTTATAAATGTAGAATTCTAGATAATGGTTGGACATCTAAACAGAATTGTCTGTGAATATGTATAATATATACCTATATTATACATATATCTCAATATGTATATATACACATTTTATACATATATCAATATATACGTATATACATATACCAGGAATTGACTCACACAGTTATGTGATTATGGGGGCTGGGAAGTCCTAAGATCTGCAGTCAGCAAGCTTGAGATCCAGGAGAACTAACTGGTGGAATAGTTCCCCTCCAGTCAGAAGCCAGCAGGCTTGAGAACTGGCAGAGATGATGTTTTAGTTCAAGTCCAAAGTCAGAAAAAAAAAATAATAATGACATCCCTATGCAAAGGCAGTTAGGAAGGAGGAATTCCTCCTTACTTTCAAAGTAAGCCTTATTTACGGTAAGCCTTTTTGTTCCGTTTAGGCCGTCAACTGATTGGATGAGGCCCACCCGCACTGGGGAGGGCAATCTGCTTTACTTGGTCTGTCGACGCAAATGTTAATCTTCCTCCAGAAATACCCTCACAGACACACCCACGACATTTAACCAAATATCTGGGCACCCGTGGTCCAGTGAAGTTGACACATATCATTAACCATCGCACCCATGTTCTTCCTTAGAATTGCTTTCATAGACAAGGAACGGGGATTTTTCTCTAGTCTCCTCCCTCCGAACTTCTCTTATTGGAGAGGAAGGTGACCATGGGGAGATAGCGAAGGAACCTTGTCAATTTGGCAACCTGGTCTCAAAGTGGTCCAGCTGAGACCATGTCTTCTCCTTCAGGGCTGTGCCAGGGAGAGTCCTATATTGGATGGGAAGCTGCACTAGATGGTCAAGAATTTTCTGTCAGATTCCATGTACCTTGTAAGCCTGCTCTTTCTGGGCACCTTTTTCTCATCTTCCAGTGATGAAGGAAGCTTCAGAGCTCAGTGAGGGCAAGATATTGTTTTTGGCTATTCAACTTCTTCCCCAAATGTATGGAGTATTGTGTTAAGTAGAGGGCAGAGTCTAAAAATACAGCCTGTGTCGTCAGAGCTGGGGTCAAATTTCAGCTCTGCCAACCAGCAGGTATGTGATCTGAGACAAGTTAGGTCCTTATCCTCTGTAAAGCTCACAGGATTGTGCAAAGATAAATACTCTAATGTATAAACAGCACTTCTGGTGACTCCTGCCACATGGTCAGCACCCAGTAAGTTGTTGCTACTGACACTGTTAGAAAGCCGGACCATTCCACTTGTAACAGTCACTGCCTATGCCCTGTAATCCTGCTAGGAGGTCATTTGCTGCCACCTGGTGGCCCCTAATCACACTACCCACAAAGGTCAACCTACCCAAACAGTAGAATTACAAACACACAGGCACATTTGGGTATCAAAATGAGGGTAGGGGAGGCCGAGGAGGGAAAGAAAAAAATTAGGTACCAATGAAATGTGACCTTCGCCCCCTGAAGTTTTAGCTTCCTGCTGCTGCTGACGGGAACTGTCTCATCAAGAAAGCACTGATGCGTGTGCACTAAAATGAATGTTTCTCTTTTAAATTAAAAAGTGTGCCTAATTATTTTTTAAGACTCTATTTACCAGATTGGTGAAATGTATGGAAAGGTAGGTAGACAAATAAGCGTGTGCTCTGATAAAACGGAGCACAGGTCAGTGTAGCGTGGCGGGAAAAATTCGAGCGACTCTGATAGTCTGGGGACCCACGTAGGGTTTTCAGTGAATCCAGGCCAAAGTGCCTTAGGCACGGGGTGTTAAGGTTTTAGCAAAGCCAAGCAGAAAGCAAGCTTCAAACTCACCTGCTCCTTTCCTCCCTGAATCCAGAACTCCACAGAGACATTGTTTAAAAACACAAAAAGTTAGGCAGTCTCCTTCCATTTCTCCAAATGTCAAAGTGAAGTCCAACAGAAAGCAATTAACAGATGTCTGCCCAGCAGAGAGTGTGGGAGTTCCAGGCAGAAATGAGTGCAGGCATATCACAGGCTGGCCCCATTTACTCCCCATTACTCAGCTAAAAATAACTTCACTTCCTCAGCTTTCTGTCCTTATGCATATCAGTCCCAACAGGTTAGCTCTTTCCCCTTGAAAGCTTCCTTAAACAAGCGGCAAGTGAGAAAACAAAATTCATTCAGGCTCTGCTCAAGTGCAAATTCCCCCAGGGGAAATTTGAGCCTCTCCTCGAATGGGAGGTACAGGCCAGCCACCACCAAACATTCCCGCCCAGACCCAGACCCACTTGCTCCAGACCCACCCAGCCCCCCTTCCAGAGGTAGGAAAACAACCAACTCTCCCTCGGAGGATGAGGTTGTGTGTGGTTGATAGCGAGATCTTATTTGTGACATTAAATGAGCAAATCACAAAGCATCTAAAATGATTAATTTCTCACTGGGCTGTCAGAGCGCTGTCACCGACTGACAGTTCTGTCATAAGTGTCATTTATAATGTCACAAGTCTATACCCCATCAATGTCATTAAGCAATTATACTCTGTTTAGAAAAAGAAAGGGGACGTGTGGCAAACCATGTGTAACACTTAAGCAATTATATACTTTGCTCTTCCTGGGTGGCAATCCCTGCCAACAATTAAATCTTACTTGATTTGTTCATTTAGGCAAACTACCAATTATTTGGAGGCATCAGCCTGGTAATTTTTCCTCTCCACTGGCAGCAGCCACTGTGCCCTGCCAGGACTGATAGCAACAGAGTGGACGTGAGCTTTGGCAATTAGCCCTCCCAGTGCCTGAGCCGGCAGCTCAGCCCTCCCGTTTCGTGTGCGCACTCCTGGGTTTCCTTTGTCAGGGGTTGGCCATGGACGAGACTGCAAATTCTGAGAGTTGTTTAAGTAAAGATCGCTCTTCCAATAGTCTGCCTATTTTTCTTCCTTCTTTAAATGTTGGTAAATGCCACCATCATGCAGCTGTCTATGCCCTCTTTTCCTTTCTTCTGTCTATTTTTCATGTTATGTGGTCCCTTTGTTAAACTCCTACTCACAGCCCCAGGTACCTGCTGCTGGTGTGGGAGAGTTTGTGGTCTGACTCGATGGCTGGGTTCACCAGAATGGTCATGCAAATGATCCATTCTGATTACAAGTCACGTCACAGCAAAAACACGTGTAGGTATGTGGGGAGGGGATTAGGGCTTGTGAAGATGAAAAAGGGAAAGACAGATGGACACTCTTGAACTCCACAAGGGATTCCCCTTGGAATGGGGTGTCCGAGGTCTGGCCTGGAAAGGGCAAGTTTCTTTCATGAGCAACAAGAAGACAGCCAGGAAGGCCTTGAACCAGTTCAGACAAGATGTTTATACCAAGTGCAGTCTGGGCAACTATCACTTAAGCCTTGAGTCTTCATATGGATCTGACCTATTCCTGGTGGATTCTAGGGCCTGGTATGTGATTGCGTTTGGTTCAGGGTTTTATGACTTTGGCTTTCTTTTGGCATCTGTGGTAGACACCTATTATTTCTGCCTGCCAACATTTTTCTTTCCCATAAAGAGGAGCCCTAATCTTTTTAGCAAGACTATTCCTTGCCCACTCCAGACCATGTACTTTAGGTGGGGCCAATGCCACTCTCAGCCCCCGGGGTGAGCACCTGGCCATGGTGGGATCAAGGAGAGCATCCCGTCTCCTCAGCCACAGTAATTAATCAGTCCAGAGAGGGAGGATGAACCAAACTGGTCCCATGAAAGCCCACACTGAGCTTTTTCTGGTGCTGGTTGAGATGGAGTTTGAGTCCAGAAATGTCAGGGCCTCTTTTACGACCACAAGGGCAAAAGTGTGCCTGAGAATGAAGCCAGTAGAGAAGGGCAGAGAGAGGGGACCAGCTATCACTGGAGCATCCGGTCCAGTGTGCCCGAAGCTAATGCCCCCTTGTAAAGTTTAATTGTATCGACCAATAAACTTCCTTTTCACCTAAACTTGGTCAGATGGGCTTCTATTATTTGCAGCCAGGAGAATCCTGATTAATCCAGATTTTCTCTTCTTAGTTCTCCAGTTCTTCCCTTCCATGATCATAGCCAGTTTGTCTGCAGGTGTCTGTGTTCTGTCTCCTGATTACTAACATAAGGGTTTCCAGTTTGTCCCTTTGTTGTAGCTTCACTATGGTTTGGTAAATTGTCCAAACTCTCTTGCTGTCCCCACCTATTGACCCAGTAATAGAAGAGTCTTCAGATTGTTGGAGGTGGGTAGGCACTGGCATCCAGCTGGCTCTTCGAAATCCCATCCTGGAATTTAGAGCCTTTCTCACTGGCTGGCTGGATTGAAGCCAACTCTTTCAATTTAACTCAGTGCAGCTAAGACAAAGGTAAGTATTACTCACGTTTTCCAATCTTAGCAATGATTAAATGAAGAGAGCGAGAATGAGAGAGAGAAGGGATGAAGGCATGGAGTGGGGAGGGAGGAAGGAAAGGAGGGAAACTGACAGTTAACAGTAAACATGTTTATGTTTAGAGCACTGAGTATAGAGATGTAGGTACAAGCTTTAACTGAAGATTGCAATTGCTTTGGTTGTCACGCAGCTTATAGTCAAAGAGTAAGAAAGCATGTTAGTCATGTTCTGGAGGCCTGTCTGTAAAGCAAGTTCCAGAAAAAAATATTTAAAAGTATACTTTGCTTACGATAATAGAAAAATGTAGCCAGTTAAGCATAAAACAATGATAGCTTAAATAATAACAAAGGTTACGAGATGTTTAATTTCTGCTTCCTGCTTTAAAGATAACATCACTGCTGCACAATCAAAGGTTTTTTGTGGAATCTTAGTTCCTTTGCCCAGCTAGATCACCTGACCGCAGGACGCAAGGACACCAGGCGCTAAATTCATCAGACAAAGGAAGACTGCTGATGCTTGCGCAAGAACTGACCAATCAGCTTCACCTGCAACCTCTAACCCTCAATTTTGCCTTTGAAAACCCTGATTAAAAGCCATCAGGAGTTTGGGTATTAAATGATAGCTTCCCATTCACCACGCTGGGTGCTCTGCAAATAAATCGCCATTTCTCTGCTACAGAACTCCATGTTCAGGGTTTGGCTCTGCTGCACATTGGGTGGGTGGATCCTTGTTTGGTTGGGTAACAGAAAGAAGAAAAAACAGAGGGAGAAGAGAGATGGTGGGACAGGTCATAGACCCTTGACTCCTACCCCCACATCCCATGCAAACACAGTGTCATGATGTCATTCTGCCCTGTCCTGAGGGTACAAGGGCTTAAGAACCTTCAAGCTGATCTATTAAGACCTGTGTGAGGGTATGACCTAAGCCACTATCTTAAGCACTGCTTAACTTGAATGCTCTCAAGTTCTCATTCTTTACAAATATTCTTTCCCTGCTTAGCCCCATTCATGGAATATGGATTCTTGTCCCCACACTCTTCTCTAATTCTTCTGCTATGTCAGCATTGCATCACCTCCTTTCTCCTGACAGTCCTGACAGTTTGGACAATTTAGCAATTGCTCCTGACACTCTGCCTCGGGCTCCAGGGAGTCTCCAGCCTCTATGAAGTGGCATTTATTATACCACGTGTTAGTACTCAACATGGAGGTGATTGTTTATGTACACCACAGGGCATAGGTGGAAAGAGATCCACCCAGAGGTGGAGAGGATTATTCATCACACCTGTTGTGGCATCTGGACAGGGTCTAATGGCTACCAAAGAGAAGCCTGGCAAAAAGTGGGAAACTGAGTCTATCAGGTGCCTGCTTTGTCCACAATACCACTCATGCCAATGATGTTCTGCTAAATTAGCAGGTCTTCTGGATGAATCCGTTGGTTCTTTTGTCATCTGGTTGACTCAGAAACAGTTCTCCCTTGAGCTCTTCAGTTTACAGAAGATAAATACACATTGACCCGAAAGAACAGCTGTATAGAATAAACCTGTGTGATATCTAGTTGCATTTTGCAAGCAGAACCAGAGGCGGGGTGGGAGGGGAGCGGGAAGGAGTCACAGAGAGAGAGAGAGGTGGAGAGAGGGAAAGCAGAGAGAGAGAATGGCACCCAACAGCACCTCCACCTGGACCACCCAGCTGTGCTGTGTAGGAAGCCCACGTTCGTCATGCCTGGGTCGCCCTGCCCCGGCCGCTGTAGTTGGGACCCAGGCATTTTTTGAAAACTAAAGTGATTCTGTGGTTGATATCAGAACTAATGCCGGGGGAAAAAATCTAAGTTACATTTAAAGGGAATCTACCTTTTTATCTTTTAACCTTAGGCCTTCTGCAGCCATGCAGAAAAATCAATCTTGGCTAATCCACTGACCAAGAAAAAGGGAAAAGAACACACGAGAATCTTGTATTAAACAGCTGCTTGATGCTTAAAGAGATATCAGAGGGAAGGTGATCCAAGAGCTCACCAGCAGGGCTCAAAGGGCTGAATTTGGAACTTCTTATCCATATCCCATGGCTGGTCATTAGCCAGAGAGGCAAAGAAGACAGTTACCTTACATTTCAGCTCATAGATTTTTAAACCAACAGCAAAGTATTGCTTTGCTGGGGCCATGCTTTCTCAACACCTCTTTGCTGAGAGCCAGAAAACTGATTTCTCTTCTATTTTGGATAAAATATAGCCAACTATATGACCATTACATAAGCATTAGCTGAAAAAATGTACATAGAGCTACTGCTGTCTCTGATATAATAAAGAATATATCTGATCTTTGTCCCCAATTCCTGACATAGAACTTCAAAAACTCTTAAAATTTCTAGAGTGATAGGAATGCCATTTGTTATTCATAAGGAGCCTCTTTGGCTTATCTAAGTTTATGCTAAGAAGTAAAGTTCACAGTGGGCCCTGAGACAGTTTCAAAGGAGAAGCTGGCCACTCCAGAAGGGCTAAGCACATGATTATAGAGTTAGAGCTTACAGACCCACCCCACACTCTGGGGAGAGGAAGGACTCAAGGTGGAGTTCAGTCATGTGATCAGTGATTTGATAACTCGTGTCTCCCTAATGAAATCCCAAATAAAAACTCTGGACACCGGAGTTCAGGGGAGATGCTGGTCGATGAACATATCCATGTACCAGGAGGGTGGTGCACGCCGACTCCTTGGGACCAGAAGCTCCTCCACCCATGACTCCCTTAGACCAGCCCAATGTATCTCTTCATCTGGCTATTTATTTGCATCTTTATAATAAAATGGTCATTATAAGCATGGAGCTTTCCTGAGTTTCATAAGTCATTCTAGAGAATAACAGAACCTGAAGAGGTTGTGGGAAACCCTAAATTTGTAGTCAATGGGGCAGAAGTGTGGGTAGCATGGGAACCCCACTTAACACTGATATATAAAAAAGGGGCAGTCTTGTTTAGAACCTTGACCTTCAACTCATGAAATCCAACCCTAACTCTAGGTATTTTAATGTTGCAACTGAATTGAATTTTGGGACACTCAGTGTCAGAAAACTAGTGTCTCCACATACTACCTCTTGAATATTTCCAAGTAAATAAGCCACAAGAGGGGCCGTACAGGATAAAAACACATGGTCTCTGAGACTGTTACCACCTTGCATTTTCATAGCAGTCGGAAAATTGGTAGGCCATTTACTTGGGCTCAGGGGCAAAGCTTATAGAATTTTGGGACTGGAAGCACCAGGAGAAAAAGTCCATGCTACTATCTACAGCAGAATGGCTCTGCAAACATCTCAGAAGCATAGTTTCCTTGCAGGTCTCTTTACTGTATGCCTCAGACCCTTGCCAGACTCCCATTTAACAATCACCTACTATACTTTTAGCCAGAACTCTTATTATCACTTAGCAGGAGGTGTATTTTATTTACTTATGTATCTGTCTCTCCCAGTAGAATGTAAACTCTCTGAGAGCATGAACTTTGTGTGTTTACTGCTATTCCTTCCAGGGTCTAGGACAATTACTGCACTTAGTAGGTGTTTGATTCATGCTTATTAAATGCACAAGAGTCCCTGCTGACACAGAAGCATATTCTAATGGGGTGCATTTTTTACCTCTTAGCCCAGGAAAGGTGAATCTAGTAGCTACTCTGTCTGTTCTTACTGGTAATTATACATATTACATATATTGTTATGTTCACTACCTCCTAGCACCTGTTTTCTACTAGTTGAAGCTCTGCTTATTTCTTAGGGTTTACCTCCTTAGTGAAGCTTTTCCTGACAATCTCAGCCCTTACTGGTCTATCTTCTCTTAATCTCTGGTAAAAGTATAAACATGTCAGCCCTGGCTGGTGTGGCTTGGTTGGTTGGAGGGCTGTCCCATAAACAGAAAGGTTAAATTCCCAGTCAGGGCATTTGCCTGGGTTGTGAGTTCAGACCCCAGTCAGTGAGCATGCAGAACTGATCAATGTCTCTTTCTCACATCAATGTTTCTATCCCTCTCTCTTTCTCCCTCCTTTCTCCCCTCTCTAAAATCAGTGTGTCCTCAGGTGAGAGGGAAAAAAAAAGTAAAACTGTGTCCCACGTGATTATATACTGCCATATTTTCTTTTCTAACTATTCTGAATACAACAAGATGGAAGCTCCCTGAGGAGTGAAATAGACTCTCACATATATGTTATCTGAATCACTCACAGAAACTAGGTCAGGGCCTGCAAATAGGTGTTCAAAAATGTCTGTTGGTTAGAATTGTTGTAAGACCTTGATCTTTCTAAGTTCATTAAAGTCAGGCCTGAGAAATTCCACACTCCCCCTCTCTGCTCCTACAGTATCCTGTATAAAAACCTACCTAATTGTTAGTCAACATATCTCTGTGCCTCCATTGATTGTCATATCCTTAATACCTAGGACTGTTCCTTTTTCCTCTCTGTACTTCTAGGACCTAGTATAGTGCCTGAAACACAAGAACCTATTTTTGTAATTAATTGAATAAACTGAAATAAGCAAATGCATCTTTTCCATTTCCATGCCCTCACTTTTCCTAGTACAGTGGGAGGTCCTGAGTAGATCTTCAACAAACACTTGCAGATGCTTGTCTTCAACTGCTTGCTTGAAAAGAAGTTGAACAATTTCCTTTGCTGAACCATCTACCCACTGCTCCAAGAGTGCCCATACTGAACTGAGGATTCGCTGAGGTCTTGGAAAAACAAGAAAGGTGGACAGACCATAGAGCTCGCTTATCTCCCAGATACGATCAAAATGGGCAGTGTGGGTGTAGCCATCAATGGAGATGATCACAAATCTTTCCTACCTTTTTTTTTTTTACTGTGGTAAAATATAGGTAACATAAAACTTACATTTAACAATTTTCAGTGTACAATTCTGTGGTATTAGGTACATTCACGTTGTGCTACATATCAGCACCATCCATCCCCAGAAACTTTTAATCTTCCCAAACTGAAACTTTACACCCACCAAACAGTCACTCCCCATTTCCCCTTCCCCTGGCTCCTGCAGCTGCCACTCCACTTTCCATCTTTGACGGTGACTACTCTAGGTGCTTCACGTGAGCAGAATCACATTGTTCAACCCTTCGTGACTGGCTTATGTCACTTAGCATAACATCCTCAAGGTCCATCTGCATTGTAGCGTTTGTCAGAAATCCCTTCCTTTTTAAAGGCTAAATGATATTCCATTGCAGGTATACACTACGTTTTATTTCCCCATTCATGCACATGGACATTTGTGTTGCTTCCCTTTTTGGTTATTGTGAATAATGCTGCTATGAACATAGGCATACAATATCTGTTTGAGTCTCCGCTTTCAATTCTTTTGGGTATATACCCAGAAACTGACCTGCTGTATCATAAGGTAATTCTATAATATTTAATTTTTTGAGAAAATGCCATATTGATTTTCACCATGGCTCCACCATACAATGTAATATACAGATGATATACAAAACTGTATCCCTGAAACCTCTATAATTTTATTAACCAATGTCACAAAAAGTGACATTGGTTAATAAAATTCAATAAAAATAAAAATTATATTTAAAAATAAAAATTATATATTTTTATTTGTATTTCAAATTGGTTATATAGTCACATGCTACGAAACACAAGATTAATAGCAAAATATCTACTTTCTAGCCCTGTCTTCAAGCCAGTTAGTTCCTCTCCTGGAGGCAGCCAGTGTTACTACTTACCACCACCCAGTCTAGCACCCCCAGTTCATCTCAATATTCAAGCAAGTTCAAGATCCAAGCTGAATGAAGCAAGCTCTCCTGACAGAAAGTTTTTCAAACTATCTGCAGTGTGCTTAGAGAAGAGGCTGATAGAAAGCAGAAATCTCAAATGCACTAAACATAATGAATAACAAATACCCTTTTAAGATGAATATTATCAAAGCACCAACATGTTATTATCCAAAATGTATAAAGTGTCTTCTCTTTTTTTTTTTTTTTTTTTGCCTTTCTTACTACGTTGAAAGCATTACCTAATGCCCACTCTAACAGATTAGATTCCTCTGAAAGAAGAGTCAACACACGTAGCACATCACAGCGCCATCCTGCATCTGTTCCATTTGGGCTCGCAGTTAGACATTCCCTGGTTTAAGAAAAAGAGCATTTGCAAAATGATTCTTGGGGTTTAATTGGTGTTTCTTTCTTTTGCCTGCTGATATAATGCTGGAGAGAAGACTGCAAAGCAATTTAAAAACATTAGCATTGTTCCTAAGTACCCACGTCCAAGGTTAGTGAATACAACCGGAAAAGATCAAAGAGCACCTAGGGAGATTAAGGGAGGTTTTGAAGCAGAACGCATGATTCTAATGAACTTGGGCTCTGCCTCATGGAAGAAGAATCTATGTAAATACATTAGGGCTAACCGAGCAGCAGACGGGAGGCAGCCACCTAAATGCGAGAGACGTTGCTCTCGGTGAGCTGCGAAACACTGCAAAGAGATCTGGATAGGTCTGAGGCCCGGAGTCACTGCACGGTGCGCTCTGATTTCCATGCTGTTGGTGAGAGAGACGTGTCCCCAGCAGGGTGTCAGAGCCACCACATTTGCACTCCAGCTGTCCTGGCGATGTCCCCCTGGTGGCCCTCACAGTGGAGGCCACTGCTTGGCTTGCTCCTCTCACAGCGAAGACGAATTAATTTGTTTGGAGATTGGAGAAGGGTTTTTGTAAAGAAAAGAGTGTACACTAGGTTAGTACCACATATGAATAATTTTTCAGTTTTGTTTAACTTCCATATAATTATTACCTAAATGGTAAGCTGTGCAGGGCCAATGTGATCACATTTAAACATTGTGCATCAAAAATGAACAAGAAGTAAAAATATAAATTTGAAACAAATCTCCATTTCGAGTCTGAAATTGCAAAGTGTGTACCTTACAAAACATTGATCTCCCTGTTGAGGTCTCTCTCTGGGTGAAGGACACAACAAGACTCTGATACCGGCTCCCTGAGGGGAGGTGGGCAAAGCTGCACAGGGTAAGGACAAAGTCTCCTACACAACTGCCCTCATCAGCCACCATTTGGGACCCCCAGGCCTCCTCATTTCTGACCTACTGGCTACAAATTCAGGGGTTCCCACTATTCCCTTACATTCAATCATATGCTGAAATGTTGCACAGAACTCAGGAAAGCACTATTCTTATGTTAACTGTTACATTATTAAAAAAAGGATAGAAATCAGAACCAGCCCATGCGTCCAAATAGGAAACCCTCACAGCATTGTCTTGGAGGGTCCCAAACATAAAGACTCCATTGTCCTCTGCCCATGGAGTCAGTAGGCATCACTCTCTTAACACATTGATATGTGTCTATACACAGATTATTGCACAGTGAGGAAGCTCACCTGAACACCTATGTCCATAGTTTTTATTTGGACTTCATTCCATAAGTACGGTTGATTAAGTTATTGGCCATGTGACTCAATCTCTAGCCCCCTCCCCTTTCCTGGGGATTGGTCTGATATCAGTGTGGCTCAAAGCCCTAAACCTGTAATCACATAGTTGATCTTTCCAGCATGGACAGTTTGAATCCTAAGTCTTTTCCTTATCATAAACTATTAGTAAAAACAACCTCCTAGGATCTTATTATACTGAAAATTTCAAGAGGCTACCTTCCAGAAACTAGGGACAAAGCCCCATCAAACTATTTATTATACCAGGCATCTAAGGAGCAGAGGAATGGGGTACAGTGGGAGACTATGAGATAATCCAGGAAGCAAAAACCCAAATTCTAGTTAGATTTCATTATACCCTTTTGAGCAAGTTAATCATCAGGGTCATAGGTCTCACTCCCTTTACTCATAACAATAATAACTGATACCATTGAATCAGTGCTTACTATGCGGCCAGAGAACTTTACTGTGCAGAGAACTTAGCCTACTTAATCTTATTTATTCTTCACAATAAGCCTGCAATTTTTTTCATGTCATTATCTCTATTTTTCAAAGGGTGGAGAAGTGACTGAGATCTCAGGAGGCTGAATCAGTGGAGGAGATGGCCCTCAAACACAAGTAGGAGTCCGAGATTCCCATTTCTAGTTCCTATTCTTAAGACTGTACTGACAGCCCTTTCCTTGGCTTACACACGTATTGAGGAAATCAATGAGACTGGTATAAATTATTATAATCTGAAAGAGGAGAACCTTATAATTCAAAGTTATAAGATTACCATTATTATTAGGTCACTGATTATTACTATTATCAGTATTATTTTTATACTTCACATGAATCTACTTTTAACAAAAGTATTTCCACTTCCTTAGGAGATTCTATTGTAAAGAAAAAACTCAGAAAGAAGGTGGTCTTTCAATTATATTAAGCAAAATTCCATGTAGTTGCCCCAACATTTGTTAAGTATAACACCTACTATACACCACTGTGCTCAACAGAAAGATGAGTAAGACATAGGCTCTGCCAGTAAGACAAGTGTGCACAGCATAAAGCAACGCAAGGCAGAATATGTCAAGTGCCCCAAAAGACGCAGAACACTTTGTGTAGGTCCAGGAGAGAGAGGGAGAGAGAGAGAGGGAGAGAGAGAGAGAGAGAGAATGTATCCTCTCAAGGGATCAAAACAATGTCAAATCCAAACCTTCATGGATGGATGAAATTTTGAGGAACTTGGAGAGGGGAGTTTGGTAGCAAAATCAGGAATCCTAATTCAGAATGATCTCAGGGATTAACGAGTGCATAGTGTGGTGGAAACATATTACAGTTTGATGAGCACAAAATTCAAAATCAGAATTCTGGTTTCATTACATATTAGCTGTATGGTGGTGGGCAAAGCTCTAGCTCCTCTAGCACCACTTAATCCGTTAGAAAGAAAGGTAAGTAATGCCCAGCTCTTAAGGCTTTTGTTCCGGTTAAATAAGAAATATATTTAAAAACTTATATTCAGGGCAAGGGAAGTAGTGGTGGGAAAATGGAGACAACAGTATTCGAACATCAGTAAAAAAAGGAAAAAAAATTTTTTAAACATGCAATACCTGACTATTTAGACACAGACACTGACCTCTTTTCCCTAAGATTATCATATTTAAAAAAAAAAGACAACAAAAACAACAACAACAAAAAACTTACATTCCATGAACTAAAAAAAAATTAGGTTTTACAATTATTTTATTTCTGTGTGTCCGAACAACAGGGATATGATAGAAAGTATCAATGAAAAAAAAATGTATTGAAGCCTCCATACTACAGAGGGTGAGGATTCTCGGGCTGGAATGCCAGGGTGACACAGCCATTCTTTGTCCAAGACAAGAATTCAGCCCATGTTTTGCTTTGTGTTGTTTTGTTTTGTGGAAGGTAATCATAATAGCACTAATGCCTGTTATTTCAGGATAACAAACATTAACTACCCTCCAAAGTAAAATTGTTTGTCTTGAATTTTCAGTGAGGATAAACACGGAATGTTGTCAAGTTTCATTTTTGAACACTGTATGAGAAGATTTATCTTTTCAGTGGTAACACTTCAGAGAACTAAGGAAAGCCTAAAGACAGCATCTTGGATTTCACATAGCTCCATTTAGAGGAAAGATTCAGAGTAAGAATGTTCTGTGAAGTCCCTTCTAGCCTGAGACCTTGAAGCACTTCTATCAGTTCCTCAAACATTTTGTGTGATTCCCTTTCTGCCTCTCAGCTCCTCTTACAGTCCTTGGAAGCAGAGGCAAACAGAAACGTGATTCCTCACTTGCCAGAGTTAGGGCAAGAGGAGAAAGAAAGAGCTATCGCTTGAAAGTACCCAAGGCATGAATGTGCAATTAGGCTTCTGATAAGCAGAGATTCCCAAGAAATCTAGCTTAACTAAGTTTGACTGTAAAAATTTAATCAAATCATTTTAATTAACTCATAGTCATCTAAGCGTGCTTGATAGGATGGAGCTTAGAAGCTAAATACCTTTATTTTTTAACACCAGAGTTAACCATTTTTAATTAGTTTATTTTAAAATTTTCAAACATAAAAAAGCAGAAAGGATAGTATGTGATGAATCTCAATAGACTCTTTACCCATATTCAGGAATCGTCAAGATTTTACCGTATTGCTACATTGACAGTATAGATTTCCATATGTTTAAATCAACTTTTGTATCTTTTAAATATGTATGAAAGCTTTCTAGATATAAATTTTACAAATTTTGATAAGTTTATGCCTAGGTATTTTCTTCTATTTTGTTATTATAAATAGAATTTTCTCTTTCATTAAAATTTCTAATTAGTTATTGTTTGTATGTAACATGATTATTGATGTTATTACTTGATTTTATCCCACTGTTTTATTAAATTCTATTATTATTTATAATAGTCTTGTTCATTAGTTTTCTTGAGTTTTCCAAATACATAATATCTTCATTATTATTACTTCCGGAAATTCTAAAATTTTGTTTTATATTTTTCCTTTCATCAAAGAGTACTTAAGAAAAAGGGGGTTTTTTTTTGTTTGTTTTGTTTTTTTTAATGTTTTAGGACTATTTTTTTAAGATTTTATTTATTTATTTTAGAGAGATGGAGAAGGGAGGGAGAAAGAGAGGGAGTGAAACATCAATGTGTGGTTGCCTCTAGCGCACCCCACGCTGGGGACGTGGCCTGCAACCCAGGCATGTGCCCTGAGTGGGAATCGAATCGGTGATACTTTGGTTCGTAGGCCTGCACTCAATTCACTGAGCTACATCAGCCGGGGCTAAAGAGAAAGTTTTGATAATTAGTTAATTATTTCTGGTTTAATTGCATTTTTTGGTCAGAATAGGCTGGTTTATTATTTCCATTTTCTAAATTTAACTGAAGTTTTTCTCTCTATTCTTTTCTTAATTTTTAATATTTTTATTTTTATTGAATTTATGGGGGTGACCTTGGTTAATAAAATTATATAGGTTTCAGGTGCATAGTTCTAAATACATCATCTGTATACTGTATTGTGTGTTCACCACCAAAGTCACATCTCCTTCCATCACCATTTACCCCCTCTTTACCCTCTTCTGCTTACTCCCATCACCCTTTTCCTCTGGCAATCAGCATACTATTGTTCATGTCTATGAGGTGTTTTTTTTTCCTGAATCCCTCAATTTCACCTAAGTGCCCAACCTCATCCCCTCTGACAGCTCTCAGTCTGTTCTTTGTATCTATGGGTCTATTTCTAGTTTGTTTTTTAGTTTATTTTGTTCATTAGATCCCATATATAAGGGAAATCATATGCTATTTGTCTTTTTCTGACTAGCTTGTTTCATTTAGCATAATACTCTCCATGCCATCTATGCTGTCACAAGAAGTAAGATTTCCTTCTTTTTTAACAGCTGAGTAGTATTCCATTGTGTAAATATACCACAGCTTTTTTATCCACTCCTCTGCAGATGGGCACATGGGTTTGTTCCAAATCTTGGCTACTGTGAAGAACATCGCAATGAACATGGGGGTGCATATATTCTTTTGAATTAGTGTTTTGGATTTCTTTGGGTATGTTCCCAGAAGTGGGTCATAAGGCAGTTCTATTTTTAATTTGCTTAGGTAATTCCATACTGCTTTCTATAGTGGCTGTACAAGTCTGCATTCCCACCAACATGAGGATTTCCTTTTCTGTATATCCTCACCAACTCTTGTTGTTTATTGATTTATTAATGATAGCCATTCTGACAGGTGTGAGGTGATATCTCATTGAGGTTTTAATTTGCATTTCGCTGATGATCAGTGATGTTGAGCATCTTTTTATATGTTTATTCGCTGTCTGTATGGTCTCTTGGGAGAAGTATCTATTCAGGTACTTTGCCCATTTTTAATTAGATTGATTGGTTTTTTGGTGTTGAGTGATATGAGTTCTTCGTAAATTTTAGATAGTAATCCCTTATCAGATGTATCATTGGCAAGTATAGTCTCCCATTCAGTAGGTTGTCTTTTCATTTTGTTGATGGTTTTCTTTGCTGCACAAAAATATTCCAGTTTAATGTAGTCCATTTGTTTAATTTTGTGTTTGTTTCCCTTGCCAAAGGAAATAAATCAGAAGAAAATATTGCTAAAAGAAACGTCCAGGATTTTACTACCTATGTTTTCTTCTAGAATTTTTATGGTTTTGAGTTCAACATTTAAGTCTTTAATCCATTTCGAGTTTATTCTTGTGTATGGTGTAAGAAGGTGGTCTAGTGTGGGGGAACTTTGCATGCAGAGCCCCCCATCCACCATGGATGAAAATAAAACTACCAAGACATGATCTGCTTGGGGAGGAGAGGAGGTCAACCTCTCAAAGGAGAAGGACCCACAGCCCCTTCCTCACTGGGCTTTTATTGGGTTCAAATACACAGGAACACAGGTATGTCAGATGGCAAGGATCAAACAATGGTTAACATTTCAAAGAAATCTGAGGGTTTAATCCTAGTCAGTGTCTGTCAGGAAAGGGGGTTGCAAAAACTTTGGGAGACATACTCATTTCCTCTTCAGACCCTTATCATTTAAATGAGAGCACTCTTAGCAAACAGATTTCACAGGACTTCACAAATTCTTTCTTATGCCCGATCAACCGGGGAGCCATCCTGGCCGACACAGGGCTGCACCGCCTGCTGTCATAGTTTCAAGCTTAAGCCAATTAGAACCAGGAAGCAAGGGATCAGGAATACATCTCCCAGATGGAAATGGGGACTTGGGCTATGTCAGAATAGCCGGGGCGGGGGCAGGGGGGGGGGCGAGGGTCCATCACCCCCTCTTTGCTGCAGCCTCCCGAGTCCTTTCATGAGGGCCTTCCAAGTGGTCCTGTCTGGCTTAAGTTGCCCCTCCTTCAAGGAGTCTTACCCATCATTGACTAACCAACCAAGAATTGGGGCCAGAGATGGATGAAGCAGAAGCGGCGCTCCTGCCAGGGAGATAAGCTTTGTCTCCTTAGTGGCTCACGTCCTCTTGACAGAACAGACCCAGATGAAGTGGGTCCCTTGGGCTCTTTCCAGCTGGCCATGGGGTGGGGGTTACAACTCCTACAACCAGGCTGATCGGTTCGCCACAGTCTAGTTTCATTGTTTTTGCACATATTGGTCCAATATTCCCAACACCATTCATTGAATAGACTCCTCAACCCATTGTATGTTCTTACCTCCTTTGTCAAATATTAACATATTGACCATAAAGGTGTAGGTTTATTTCTGAGTTCTCCATTCTGTTCCATTGATCTATCTGTCTGTTTTTATGCAAGTACCATGCTGTTTTGATTGGCCTTGCAGTATAGTTGGATATCAGATAGCATGATTCATGCAACTCTGTTCTTCTTTCTCAAGATTGCTGTAGCTATTCTGGAGCCACAGAGTGATCCACAGTTTATGGCTGCCTCTGCTGGGCCTGGGTATGCATGGGAAAGACCAAGCTGTGCACCAAGCCCAACACTGGGCCCAGCAGCAAGTCAGCCAATGTCCCAAGGCACTCCAAGCTCTGTCTTTTCTGGACTCCACATGTCATCTGCCTGTTAGGCTCAGTCAGTGAAAGTGGCGCTCGAGTTGCATCAGGTAGGTTCTCAGTGAGTCAGCAGGTAGGAGTGAGTGGTGTTCACCAGATCAATACAGGCTTAAACATGCTGCCAATGCTGGGTCTGAGGTCACTCAGCAAATGTCCCAAGGTATATACCAAGTCTAGCTGCCAACTGGTGGGTGTTCACGTGCCTTTGTGTTGGGGTGTAGTCTCAGAGAGTTGTTAGGGTAAGGCCAGCAGAGTTTATCAGCCCCAAAGAGACCAAGATATGGCCACATGAAAGGTGTGCTCTGCATCAGTCAGGTGTGCCAGGAAAAAAATGGTCCTATCCTAGAGCCACACAACTCAGTCTGTCCCAGATTCTGCCAGGAGTCTGATCTCATTAGGGTGGGACTGCTGGAGTAGGGAGAATGGAGTTAGTGGGTCTCCCATAAGGCAGTGGTACCCATCCATCTTGGGTAAAGGTGAGGGGAGTACCCTCTCCACAGAGCCATACAACTCAGTGTGCCCTGGATTTTCCCAGACCTTGGCAGGATGGAGCCATCAGAACTCTGGAGAGTGGGGCCACCAGTAGCATGGAGTTGGGGCTAGTGTATCTCTTGCGAGGGGGAAGAACCAGTCAGGTTCATGGAAAAGTTGGGGGAATGGCCCTTACTCCAAAGCCATAGAACTCAGTTACACACCCTGAGGCTGCCTGGACCTCTACACCCCAGCCCAGGCATCTGACTCCTCAGAAGTGTGCAAGCTCCACAAAGTGAGGTAAGAGGGGTCGGGGTGGCGGTATTGCTTTCCTCCAGGCTGATGCCATATGGAAGGTACTCCTTCACTAAGAAAGATGGCATGTGTGTTGTAGAAGAGAGACTCAGCACAGGGATCCTGCCAGCTGTTCCTTCAGCTCTGTCCCCAGAGCCACAGACCCCAGTCTCTACTCAAAGGACTCTTGTCTGCTCTGCCCTCCCTCCACCAGAACCCAGGGTGAGTGGCTGCCAATGGTATTTTGTGCGTTGGCCCTTTAAGAGAGCACCCATGTCTCTCATAGACTCTCCTCTTTCCCTGGCGGATAGAATTCCTGCCGATTTTCACTGCCAGGTGTTATGTGGGCACCTCTTCTCCAGGTCCGGTGCTCTAGGCTTGGGGTTGAGACCCCATGCTTCTCAGGGGGGAACCCCTGCCGCTGACATATGTCTCTGGAATCTCAGCCATCGCTGTGGAAGTGGGGCCAGCCCTTTTTGTGTCTCCTCCCTTCCTACTAGACTTGTTGTGGCTTCTTTTAATAATCCTTGTTTACAAGACTTCTTTTCAGCTAGCCTTCAGTTGGTTATTCAGGCTGATTGCTCAATATCTTAGTTGTAATTCCAGTTTGGTCCTGGGAGGAGGTGAGGGTAACGTCCACATGCTCTGTCCCCATCTTGGATCTCCTTTCTCTTTGTCTTCATGTGGAAATGTTTCTGAATGACCCAAGAGGGTTTGAAAAGAAAGTACGTTCTTTAGTATTTGGATACAGTGTGAAGTATGCCTCTGTATGGACTACCCTATTAATTTTTAAGGTCTTATACATTCTAAATAATTTTTAATTTCCTAGTCTTGAAAGAGATGTGAATCAAAACCTCAAGTTATTAGCATCAGCTCCTTTATTTTCTGTTTATAAAGTTACAGTTTTACTTTCTGAATAGATACTAGCAATTATAATTTATTGTGAATTGTACTCTTTAAACATAATATATTCTTCATCTCTTCCAATGTTTTATTTGACATAAAAATCTATATTTTCTGATATTCAGATTATGTCTTCTGCTTTCTTCTTATTTTCAATACATTGGTTTGTCTATAGTTTTATTCTTAACATTGCTGAATTACTTTATTTTCTTAGTATGTCTCATATAACAGCATGGATTTTGCTTTGCTAAGATCAGAATTTCTTTCTCTTAATAGGAGAGTAAAACCCATTTATATCTATTGATACAATCAATATTTTTCTTGATTCACTCACATTGTTTTATATGCTGTTTGTTGAATCATGTAAAATTGCTGATAGGTTATGTCTTAAAACTTACAAAAAATGCCCATTTTTTGTTTCAATCATGTATGTACATATACACACATATACATATGTAGATACATACACATATGTCTACACACATATATACATATGTATATACACATATATATGTCTATGACTTTTTACATCCACTAATGTATATAACACATACACAAAGTCCTTTACTTTGTGGTTTGTTTTTTGTTTCTTTTGACATCTAAAAATGTTCTTATTTATGTTCTAGTGGTTACCATTATTCAATACTTATTCCTTATATAACTGTCTCAGCTAATAATCACTTTTTCTTTCATTTTCTTCCCCATCATACAAGTTAAGTCACTGATATTAATTTAATGATAATTCTTCAACAGCAAGAAAGTTCAAGTTTAACTACATGAATTGTCAGCATCCATTGATAGTCTTTTACTCCAACCTCAAGCATAGCTGGCAACCTGTACAATTACTCTTTCCATTTACTTTCTCCCGTCTACTCCCTTTTTTGTTACTTTTATTTGACACTGTTCAAGCATGTGTCAACACCGTACTACTTTTTAAACTTACCTCCAATTTTTAGTGTTGTTCTACAGTTTAATATATTCATGCTTACCTCTGAGAACTTATAATAAATCCTATAATTATAGAATGCACCTTCTCTAAAAATCTTAAAGATCACAGAGTTGAACACTCTCATTTACTAGGAAAGACAAGGCCCAAGGAGGGAAAATACCTTCCTCAAATCCAGTTTAGAAATCAACAGAGCCACACATGAAGTATCCCTTCCACAGAACCTTGGTGTTAGAAGGGAACTGGGGGGGGGGGGGCATGTGGTGCATCTTCCTACCCACTGCAGAGACCCCCAGGGGAGAGGAAGCCAATATTCCTTTGAATACCCTGCATGCCTGACTTACACTGTTCCCCACTTTTTTCTGCTTTGAAAAGTATAAGCTGAGACAGACAAGGATGAACCAATGCAGATGCTATTTTTTGTTGTTCTCTATTCTTCTCAGGTTAGAAACTGGCTTGGAAGCACCTCTAGGTTAATTCAGTCTGAGTTAGAAATTACCTTCAAGTTCAAGTAGTCTAACGTGATTCATTATTCTCTGTTTAAATGTGTCTCACAGCTCATTCTATCACCAATTGCTTGGGAGTCTTGCCTAAAGTGACATGATGCACATGAGAATACATGTGCAGTGTGCGGCATTATATGAATGTAAGAGATTGTTCGCATTTTTTAATATTGAATCAAGTTTCCTTCTTTGTAACTTTCAACCATTGTCCTTGGTACTGCCCTCTGAAGGTGTGCATACAGAATCAGTCCCATTCTCCTGTGCTTTACAACTTTGAAGCACTGCAAGACAGCTATTGGATTCCTTCCTCATGCATAATAAGGCTTGTGTCTTTTCATGATTACGAGCCCAGCCAGCACCTGTTCCTCTTGTGGCATTGTCTCCAGTCCTCCCAGCCATCTAGTTAACCTCCTCTGACTGAGCCTACTTGAGCTTATCAATGTTTCTCTCGAAATACCAGAAATTAATAGGAGACTAAACATTCCTTGTCTGTGCATTTTCAAGTATACTAAATAATACCAAGTTTTTCCCAAGACATTAATGCCAATTTTTTTCTTTTTTTAATATATTTTATTGATTATGCTATTACAGTTGTCCCATTTCTCCCCCATCATTCCCCTCCACCCTACACACCCTCTCCCACCCACATTCCCCGCCTTTAGTTCATGTCCATGTGTCATAAGTTCTTTAGCTTCTACATTTCCCATGCTATTCTTGCCCTCCCCCTGTCTATTTTCTACCCACTATCTATGCTACTCATTCTCTGTACCTTTTCCTCCTCTCTCCTCCTCCCACACCCCTGTTGCTAACCCTCCATGTGATCTCCATTTCTGTGGTTCTGTTCCTGTTCTAGCTGTTTGCTTAGTTTGCTTTTGTTTTAGGTATGGTTCTTAATAGCTGTGAGTTTGATGTCTTTTCACTGTCATATTTTTATCTTCTTTTTCTTAGATAAGTCCCTTTAATATTTCATATAATAAGGGCTTTGTGATGATGAACTCCTAATGCCAATTTTTAATTTCACATGTTGTGTGTAAGAGTGATCTGATCCACATGCTTGTCAAGCTTGATATGATCAGACTTTTTGATTTCCATCAATATTCTGAATGTGAAATATTTCATTATTGTTTCAGTTAGTATTTTCCCACTAAAGAGGTAATTTTTTTCTAATTTGGTGCTACTCAGAAGTGACTGCCCATTTTTTACTGGAATATTCATATTTATTATCTTATAATTTCCTCATTTTTATGGACATTTATGTTGTTCTTGAAATGTTTTTTATAGTTCTGCATAGGAATCCTTTGATAATTAAGTTATAAGTAACATCGCCAAGTTTGTATCTTACCTTCTTAACTTTCCTCCTGCTGCCTTTTGAAAACTGACACTTAATTTTAATCTAGTTTCACTGGATGGCCTATACATGCATATTTCCCCAGTCTGCATTTGCTTATTCATTTACATTACAGTTTATTTTGGTGAGCAGATATTTTCAATTTTGATATATGATTTATTAGTTACTTTTAAAAATTTGCTATTTTCCGTGTATATCTAAAAAATATTTTTAACCCCAGGTTACAAAGACATCTTCCTATATTACTTCATAAAACTTTACAGTTTTAACTTTTAATTTTAGATCTATGAATTAATGTTTTTTGTATGGCAAAGTTTGAGGGGTTTTGTTTTTTTTTTCCAAATAGACATCCGGTTGTCCTACTTTTGTTGAAAAGACCTTCCTTTTCCCATTTTATAGCTTTTGGTATCTTTGTCAAAAATTGACTGACTCTGTGATTGTGGGTTTATTTTTGAACTATCTATTCTGTCTTGGTAGTTTTCACCCAATATGTCTTCAAATATTTTTTTCTACTTCTTTCTCTACCTTTTCTTCTCCTCCCCAATTACACATATATTAGATTGCTAAATATTGCCATATAGGTAAACTTTTAAAAGCTCTGAAGCTTTTTAAAAGTTATTCAATATTTTTCTCTGCTTCTCAGTTGTGTCATTTCTATTGTTCTAGTTTTATGTTAACTGACTCTTCTGCCATCTCCAATCTGCTGTTAAACCCATTCAGTGATTTTTTTCTTTCAGTTATGGTAGTTTTCAGCTCTAGAATTTCCATTTTGCTCTTTTTTTATAGCTTTTAGTTCTCTGGTTATATTTCCCATCTGTTCATTATGAATATATCTTCCTCTAAATCCTTGGACATGTTTACAATAGCTGCTTTAAAGTCCCTACCTCCTCATTGCAACATCTGCATCATCTTAGAATCGGGGTCTATTCACTTATTTTATTCTTGCTATGGGTCACATTTTTCTGTTTCTTTCCCATGCCTATTGATAACTGATTGATACTGGACATTATAAAAATTGCAGAGTCTGGATTCTGTTATTTTCCCCAGAAGAGTGATTATTTTTTAAACTTAGCTGGACTCAAACTCCAAATTTTGTCTCTCTAGCAATGGACAGAAGCCTAAATCTGCCCTCAGTTCTCTTGGCTTCCACTGATTTTTCTTTGTTGTGTTTGTTTTTGTCACACTTCCTCTGGAGTCTCCTCTGTGCAGGGAGAGTGGTCATCCAAGGACTGCGGTGGATTCCATGTGTCGATCTGGAGTTCACTCTTCTGTGGGTTCTGACCATCTAGGATTTTCCGCCTAATTCTCTACTTTTTTTTTAACCAGTCTCAGCTTCCGCTCTCTAATACACTGAGTCAATAAGGCTGCGGCATTCCACACAATGAGCCACAAATTAAAGTACCTAATTCACAATTATCTTTCAAGGGTTGACTCCCTACTTGTTTCATTCTGCTTTTGGTAACTCCTATTTCTCCAAAATGTGGATAATTCTAAAACTATTTTTCTATACTGTCTAATTGTTACCTGAGGAAAGATTAGTTCAGCCAAGCTACTCTACTGTTACTAGAAACCAGAACAAATAATGCCTTTTTTAAATTACATTTTCTAAATGTTTGCTGCTGGGTATGGAAATGCAATTAATTTTTGTATATTGAATTTATATCCAACATCTTTGTTTAACTCTTTTTTATTCTAACAAATTAGATCATTGTAGGTGTTCTGCATATATAATAATATAACTGTGAAAAATCACACTTTTGTTTCTTCCTTTCTAATTCTTCTACCTTTTATTGTGTTTTCTTACCTTTCTATTCTGGCTAGGAGTTTCAATGGTGAGAATAAACACCCTTGACTTGTCCATTTTATTAACAGTTTTTTCAACATTTCACCACTAAAATATCACAGTTGCTTTAGGTGTCTCGTGGATTGTATTTAACTTATAAAGAAATTTCCTACTTTTGCTAGTTTTCTATGAGTTTTTAAACTAATAAACATATACAGAATTCGAAAAGTAATTTTTCTATGTTTATTGAAATAACCATTTAATTTTTAATTTGTTAATCCATTGAATTATAGTAATTGATAGTCTAATGTTAAACTGATCTTACATTGCAGAATCTAACCCAAGTTAGTCATTAATGTATTACTAGTTGTTATTTGCTAATATTTTGTTTAGGAATTTTGCATTCATGTTCATAAGAGATAGTTACCTATAATAATTATTTCCTATACTGTTGTTCAGTTGTTGGTATCAAATTTTGCAAACTTCATAAATGAGTTGAAGAGTGTTCTCTTTTTACTATATTCTGCAACAGCTCAGGTAAACATAGAAGTATTTCTTTGAATGTTACAATTTAGCATAAAGGAAAAGAAAAAATTTCTGGGCTTGATAACATTTTTATGGGATGATTTTACTACATTACTTTATTACTTCATTATTTCATTTACTTCATAACTTTAATTGTTGTAGAGCAATCAACTTTTTGTTTCTTCTTAACTAGATTTAATAACTTATTTAGGGATATTCTGTTCATTTCATCCACTTTCAGCTCTATTGGCATAGAATTGATCATAATATTCTTTTATTACCCTTTTTATCTGTGTAGCACTTGCAGTTTTGTCTTTCATTCCATTTCTAATATTACTTATTTGGACCTTCTCTTTTTTAAATTGGTTATTCATCATAGTTGTGTCAAGTGAATTCATCCTTTAAAAAAATAAGTATTTGGTGTTGTTAACCCTTATTATGCACAGTGATCCCTCACCTATCATGGTAGTTACATTCCAGAGACCCCTGTGATAGGTGAAAATCCACGAAGTAGAAGCGTTATATTTTATTATTTATATATATTTTAAGGCTTTATAAACCCTTCCCACACTCCTATAAACCTTTCCCACACTCTTATAAACACTTCATATGCTCTTAAATAGTTTCTACACTCTTAAACCTATGTAATTTTAACAACATATAAAACTCTGTACGGGTACTCACCAGTGGTATACAGTCGTCCCTCGCTATTGCAGCTTCACTGTATTGCGGGTTTCCCGAGATACAGTGAAGCCACAATAAGTGAACCACGATATAGCGAGGGACGACTGTATCTTTGTTTTTATGTTGCACTGATGTCTCATTTATCATATCGTTTTTCTTCTGCTCTTTGTGTTTTTTATTGCCTTTTTCTTCTAATTTTTAAGTTGGATATTTGTCTTATTAATTTCCAGCCACTTTCCCTTTTTTTACATAAGTATTTAAGGCTTAAAATGTTCACCTAAGTACTTTTTGAGATGAATTCTACAAATATTCCCAGATCCCATGCTCTCTTGGTTTTCCTCTTACCTTACTGATCACCTTCTCCATGATACATTTGTTGGTTTATGTTTTCATTAATCTCTGAGAGCCTGTGGAGTTCTTCTGTCCTTTATCTTCACACGCTCCCTTGGTGATCTAAATTGGGGCTTTTACTGTAGATACAGCTACATGCTACTAACTCCAAAATTTTTATCTCTAGCCTAGGCCCCTGTCTTGAAATCCAAAGACACACACATATATATACTTAGATATCTAATAAAACTTCCCCAAATTAGCATACTGATGGTAGTTCAGACTACAGTTCAAAAAATATCCATTCCATTCCTTTCCACGGTGGGAGGATATACTGCCCCACTCCATTCATCATTGGTTGGGTTTGGCCATGTGACTTGATTTGTCCAATGGAAGGTGAATAAATGTGATATGAAAAAAGGCTTAAGCTGTGTCTGTTCCTTGGGGCTTATTCACTTGGACTTTTGCCATTGCCATGGGAAGAACAGGCCTTGAGTAGCTCACTGGTTCCAAAAAAAAAGTGGCACACAGAGCAGAGGCTAACCCACAGGCCTTCAGCTTGAACAAAGCCAGCAGTTCTAATCTGCAAGTACACAGTCTGAAGCAGAGCAGCCAGGCTGACCTGCAGGTTTGTGAGCAAAGTAATACATTATTATTATTATTGTACACCACTGAATTCGGGGGTGGTTTATTATGCAGCAAGAGCTGACTGATACAGAAATCTGTGTTTACGTTAGCTAAAACCTAAAATATATAGGTCTGGCTCAAGGAAACTATTAAGTGAAGCTGAAGAAATGGGGCCCTGTGCCACATGGTGGTGAAATATTTGGTAAAACTGCCTCCTGTGATCATCTGAAAGGCAGAAAATACACTTAATGAATTGGTCGAATTGAGTGAGTAATTTTGAGGAAAAATGAGAAAATATGAGTTGGCTTCTGCTGACTGTATTTAATAAGACACTACAAGAAAGGTGTGGATTTAGGCAAGAATTGCCTGAGGTACAAACGGAATTAAAAGGAAATATAGGAAGTTTAAAATATTCCATAATTTGCAGGGTTAGAAAATAAAACTTTTCCTCACCGAATCAAAGATTTCAGAAAGATGTAAAAATCTCCCTGACTTCTTGTATGTCAGTTCCTCTTGGCTGCCCACCCATTCTTACCAGCTTCTGAAAGGTTAAGGACAGCAACCTGGTCTCTATTGCTTTGGGGCCCCGTCATTTCCATTGCATTAATAAGCCAAGTGTTGTGGCAGCCCTCACCTGCAGAGGACAGCCACCCCTGAACAGGTTAGTGATGCTGTGTCCCCCTCTTCAGCACGGTCTGGATGGCCTTGGGAACGCAGGGTCCTCTTGGCCCTCTCATGGAACATAATCTTCTGGTGGGTGTTCCGGCCTCTGATAACACGTATATTATATTCCAGCTGCTCACTTCCCCGAGCCCAAGCCTCCTAAATCACTCCTACACCGTCTTTTACAGCAACTCAGGCATTTCGGTTCTGCTCAGCCTAGGCTACAGTTTTCTGCAGGCTTCTAAGATTCACTCTAGTAGTAGTTTTTCCCAAACCCTAAAATCTTTTCCAGGGTATAAAACCACATCCTGAGAGAGTACCCCAAATAAGTGAAGAGCCCTGATTCAGTCTCACGTTCCAGCCTCTGAAGACATTCAGTATCCCCCTCCATGGGTACTCCTCTGCCATCTGCCAGGAAATGTTGGCTAATTCTTGCATCTCCTATGGGATATGGGCCCTTTCCTTCCTTCTTAGGCTTAACACTTCCCTGGGTAGGTTGTGTTAGGATATAACCCTGATAATTGGCTTGGCAACTGGCAAAGGAAGTATGGGCAGCTCCTGATGGAGAGGTCCCTGTTTCCTTATGGAGGAAAGTCCTCTGCAATGTCTTCCAAAACAGGAGAAGTGCTAGCTCTTAGTGAGGAGGAGGAGTTAGCCTCTGCATGCTCTGAGGGGCCTGGAAAGTCTGCAGAGGTGCAATCCCCATGGCATACACCCAGATGTCCTTGTAACCACATTTCAGGGTCTAATGTTTTCCCAACCAGAACTCTGACCTGAGCTTTTGCTGAGGACTTAGTATTTGAAGCTCTGTGACCCTATCAAAACCTACATTTTCTCCTCAGCTCTATATAATCATCCACTGCAGGAGATAATGACCTTGTTAAGCTACTAGAAATGCTTCTGCCCCAGACTTTTGTTTTAGCTTTTTGTTAACTACCCTCTGTTTCTCATTGTCCCTCTGTAGGGAGTCAAGGCAACTTAGTAATAACCAGCCATTTCCATTGTCCTGTGTGCATCGTTCCCCTGTACCTTACCAATAGCAAAGCAAATAGGACTTTAGAGAAGCAAAACAGTTCAGGGCCTTGCAAAGAGGAATCTACTTTCATAGAAACAAATTTACCATGACAGGAATGAAGCTCAAGCTTCTGGGCTCACCACACCAGGAAGGGTATTCCTTGCACTGGGACATTTTCCAAAGCCACACCAAGTGAAAGCTTATCAACTGGACTGCCATTTTTGTCCCAAGAACTGTCTGTGAACCACATACCACTCTGGCCAAGATCCTTTTGGGCAGCCAGATGATGATCAGGGATCCAGTTCCCAAACCCCATCCTACCACCTGACTTTTTTATTACCACTTCTAGTAATAACTGTGTCTGTTGGGTTCTCAAAGAAGCAGACACCAAGATACAAATACAATAGATTTATTTGGGGATAATACCTAGGAAATATAATGAATCAAGAAGGCAAGAATTAGCAGGGTAACCCTCGGACCATGATGCAGGTCCATCATCCTTGAAAGGGGAGAAGGAAGGAAGGAGGAATGGGTAGGAAGAGCCTCAGACTGCAGTGCCACTGCAGAGAAAGTTCTGACCAGCTCCATATTAGGCAGAAATAGCTATAACCTCTTATTGCACCCGCACACATACCCCTGTGCTCAGTCATTGGCCAGGGCAGCTGGAGGAGTATAAGTCCTCAGCTGGAACACTGTGACAGTTCCCCAAACACTGCAGCTAGACACTGTCAGCTCTGCCCTCCTGCAGGAACTTCGTCCTGAAGGAAGATCTGATTACATGCATTTCCACAGTTGTGGCAAGCTTCTAGCAGAATACTTGACAGTTTATACCAAAGGAAGAAAATATACATCAGTGTTGCCACATTTATTGTGGGCCTACTACATGCCAAATAATCTTTTAGATACAAAAGTGACTACATCACCTGCACTGTCATTCACAGACCACTGAGGACTCAGACACATCCACATTAGCTATGCCACACTGCTGAGGTCAGTGCAGTGCGAGTAAGTATGAAGGTCCCTCGGAGCACAGATGAGAGACTAATTCCTTGGTCAGGGAAGGCTTCACAGAGATGGGCCATTAAAGGAAGAGCAGTGTCGATAGGAAGGTCATAGGATCAGGGCATTCCAGGCAGGGGGACCCTGTCTTCAGAGTGCCTAACAGCCCCTGGGCCATAGTAGGAGACCCAGTGACTAAGCGCTGAAATAAACAGGGTATTCAAAGTGGGAGTCTTTAGGTTGCCAGATACAGAGCTAACTCGAGCAAGAAGACATGGACCCAGATATCTTGTATCCAAAACACAAAAATGTAAAGAGAAGTACAGCTGGGTCCACATGGGAATTATAACTGAGTACTGGGAAAAAATTCCAAAGCAATTTCTCTCTGCATCTCTGTGCCCTACAGTGGTCAAAAGTCTCTGTTTTGGGCTGCATGCCTGTTCCATTTCCTTCTCTGTGAAAACTGGGTTTATCACTTACCAGCTACCCAAGACTCAGACATCTTCACCTCTACCCCCCAGTCGACATGACCTTCTAGCTTTAACACTCTCCACCAGTTGACAACCATCCCTATACCTTCATGTCTCTTAGTGTAGTGATGTTTGCAACTTACTTTGACATGCATTAAAAAAATAAGATATATTAGTGGACCACCAGAAGAATGCCTAAATGAATAGCTATGTGAGAGAAAGTGAAATGTTAACTATAGAATCTATTGGTGGGTTTATAGGTATTTAATGTAGAATTCTTTCAATTTTTCTGAATGTTCGGATTTTTCATAATAAAATAGTCCCAAAAAAATCTCAGAATAAAGAATCTAATTGGCCCAGGTTTTGTACATTCTAGGCCAGGTCATGGCATGGCTTTTTTCAGGTCAGGGGTTTATTTCTGGTTCAATCAGCCATGGCTGTGGGGGCAAGAAGCCGCATGAAACAGAAGGCTGCTCCCTCAAGGGGCTGTACACAGGCTGACACTACAAAACATGCCTCCCCACAAGGTTCAATGGGCAAAAGGGAACAGCAAACACGGGGAAGTAGATTTTTACCATACTCAAGGTGAGAACACTGCATCTGTGTATGTGAAACTTGGGGACAAGAGAAAAAGAAAATCTACATAATTACACTAACGCTGCTCAGAATAGGGAGCGTCTTCTACTCCTCCTTTTGCTTACCTCCTCTGCCCTTCTGCCCACCATGAACCCCACCACCTAGAGGGACTGCATCCTTGGTCTCAGCAACAGGCATATTGCTTTTATTTGCCAAGAAGTGGGAGGCCTTGATTTAAGGGGTCTCTTAGGTAAGGAATAGGATGAGATACAAGCAAGCCCAAGGTGAGGAGAGAGGGTGGCAGTAGGTAGGAGAAACATGTAGGGTAAAACAATTTCTATCCACTGACAAAATATAGATGGTGAACTCAGAAGTTTCCTGCCATAATAAACAGGAAGAAGAAGTGCAAGAAGTGGACATATAACTTTATGACCTGTGAAATTGAATTGCTTCTTACGTATTTTTACCTTTCGGTGGACAATGGGGAACTTTGTCATCTCAGGCAAGGATGGGTTGTAAAAGCCACTGGAAGGAGAGGAATCAGGCTTGTCTGATTAGACTCTAGGAGGCCTTGGTTTCTAGTCCAGACTTTATATATCTGAGCTTCACCCAGTGGAAGTTGTGAGCTCTGTGAATTACAGCGTTCTCTGCCTCAAGAGTCCATGTGTCGCCCGTCATAAACATCAGTGAAAGGCAAGGCTGCCCTCTTAAATCAGCAGCCTGAGAGAGAAAGCAAGTCTGTGAGGAACAGCTGGGCAAGGAAGACAGTTGGAGCCCTGCAGCCATGGCAGCTGAACTGGGTCTGCTGCTGATCAGGATTTTGCGTCCCCCTGAGTGGCGTTTCCTTCACTCATCTCTGATCCGCCATGGGTTATATCTGGTAACACAAGTTGCCAAATAAACTCAGTTAATCTTACAAAAAACTCAAGCATCATGCCTCCTCCATTTTCTTTCTGGCCTGGCTGGAAAAGAGATGAGGGAGAACAAGACGGGCAGGACGAATGTGGACGTCGTGCAGTCCTGTCAGTGACTGTGACTTAAAATTCCAAGCTCTGATATATTCGGTTCTACTTACTCTGTTTCCTAAATATTTCCTTTGTCACTTCTCCCTCCCTGTCCTAGTCTCTCACTTTGGATTGCAGTGCTTGACCAATTCTTTCCCCCACCTCCAGTATGGCTTCCTCTAACCCATATTCCTTGAGCTGCTAGCAGGAGATTTCTGAAAGAAGGAGCTGGTGAACACACCAGCCTGGCCAGTGGATTCCATTTTTCCTAAAGATAAAGTTCAAGCTGGTTGACTTGGCATTCGTAGTCTTCTGTGACCTCCTCATGGAAACCTTCTGGAATTCTTAGGGTGGATTTGGTTCCTTTCACCTGTGCTCCCAAAGCCACCTGGACATACCTGAGTTATCAAATGATATAACAGGAAGTCTTTGTCTTTACATAACATGAGATTGTAATAGTTGTTAAAAAGAAAAAGATATTTTTTTCTATTGTGGTGGGAGGAGCTGGCATATGTCTAAAAAAGCTGATGGAGACAGGTCAAAGGCTTAACCTGCACCCTATTTTGGTGGGGAGGTGGTTATTGAATTTATTGGAATGATACTAGTTAATAAAATTATATAAGTTTTGACCTGGACTCTTTATGGATGGAATTAAAGCTAGGTAACTGTCTAAAACCTCTCCTCCATTTCTAACCAGACAACCAGATCTAGCCTATCTAGATACTACCTCCAGGAGTGAAATTTGGGTAGAATTTGGGCTCCTTGGGGCTAAAAGAACAATAGGAAATTTCTACCTAAATCAGAAATGTAGGGAAATTTAATCCAGTCTGGAAAAGGAGGGGTCAGAAGTGATAAAACCCAAGGATAAACAGAAACAAAGACTGAGACCTCAGGTGCCAGAAGCTGGAACCAAAATCATGAGTCAGGAACAAATAGGACAGGACAACAACCCTGGGGTGGCCTAAACAACAGGCTCAAAAGCCAAATGGCAATTCTCCTATATTTAAGTGTAAGTTGGTACGTGCAAGTGCACGATCGAGGGCATTGAAAAGAACTATAGCAAAGCAAATAGGACTTTAGAGAAGCAAAACAGTTCGGGATCTTGCAAAGAGGAATCCACTATAGTAGAAACAAATTTACCATGAAAGGAATGACATTTAAGCTTCCGGGCTCTGCACCTGCATGGGTCCCGTCCAAGGCCCAGCATATGATATTTTATTTGTAAATTTAAAGTCATTTTTAATAGTAGCTGTAGGCCCTACAAAATCTGGATCACATCTACATTTTAACATTGCCAAGCTAACTAACAAGGTTAGCCAAAGATTTCTGTCTCAAGCATATAAGTAGTTACTCTCCACTAGAATAAATCACAAGGTAGTAGTCAATAAACTCTCAACTAAAAGTGTCAAGCGAAAAAAGGTGTATGTCTAAGCAAAGGAAGAAACAAGAACTTCAGGATCCAGGAACAAACACCCTTTCTAACCATGAACAATGATTGCCTCCCATAAGGTAACCATAATTTAACAGCTCATTGAGTGATATCACTTAAGTATCAGAGCTTATGGAACATGGCAGGAAGAATTATTTATATAAAAATCAAACAGATCCAACCAAAAAACTGATTCTGTGTGTGAGAGAGAGTGCATGTGAAAGAGAGAAGAGAGAGAGAAAGGAGGGAGAGAGAAAGAGAGGAGAAAGGGAGAGGAACAATGATAAGGACAGGAAAGTAAAGTCAGAAATAGAAATACAGTGAAAACACATGCAAATAAGTGATTCAGAGGGGAAAAGGCAAAAGAATAGAAAAATGACAAAACAATGAACTGCACCTGACAAATAAATTTCTCCTTCCCTTCAGTGGAGAGCCAGGCATAATAAAAATCAATATCTCAAAAATTCAAAGAGAAAGAAGAACTAAGCTTAGTAATCATTTATTAATAAAACAAAGAACTCTTGCTAGTCTGGGCCAGTGTGATATCAGTCCAGGCATACCAGGCAGTAGCAACATGGGGAGAGAACCCCACCCAAGGCAGAGACGTGTGTGTATGCGTTTAAAATCAGGTTAAATATAATTACAGCCACATAACTAATTACATTTATGATTTGAGAAACACCAGGTAGACGCCTCAAAGCAAATATATTTTCCACATCAGCTAGTAGACTCCCTGAGATTGCATCATTAGAGAGCATATTGGAGGTTAAGCATCCTTTTCATGTGGTCTTCATTCAAATGCCAAGTGCCCTTGATACAATGAACGCAATAAATTATTAGCATCCTTTTATAGATTAGGACATCTGATTATATTCTTTTTGTGGGGGTGGGGATGCAGGGAGAAGAAACCATACATCCAGTTTTAGTTTAAACACACTAAGCTAAACACACTAAGTCCAAGGGAAGAGGCCTCAAGGCATCAGTCGTCCCACTATCTCCTACTTGGGCCACTGCAGTGGACTGACCTGCCACTCATTTTACAAAATCCATTCTCCATAATTTAGCACAAGATGTTGACTTTCTGTCCGCCATATTCACACACCCAGTTTCAGGGTGAAGTTTCTCATTTGTGTTCCCCATCGGATTGGTAAGGTCATCAACTATCTCATTTTATGCATCCAGCTCATTCCCAATCTCTTGCCCCATTTGTTTTTAGCAACTTATGATAAAAAAAAAAAAAAAAAAGGCATCAAGGCCTGTGACCTGTTCTTGGATGATTTTCTGTTGCTATTGCCAGATTTCAGCAGAACCCAAGCCTCTGGTCTCCTCTGGCTCCTCAAAGAGCCAAGGGTGGGTATGCCTTGCTTGGCCTCTCCCGTCATCAGGCTGGACCTCAGTTGTATTTTCACTATTTCTTTCTTACTGGTTTCATTGTTGAATTTTCTCAGCAATATTCAGTACAACTTGGCAAATAGAAGCATATGTGGAGAACCAGGGGTCCAGAGCCTGATTATATTCTGACAGTGGTTGGAGGGTTAAATTATTCTGAAAGCACAGGGAAGCCCAGGAGGAGATGAACATTCAAACTGGCTTCTAACATTCTTGCCTACCTTATATATGAACACACTGTACACACCCATGCTATTTGGAATAGTTTAGCTCCCAGACTGCCTCACAGACTTCACAGTTGTAAAAGCTATTTAATCAAACTAGTCCCGGGGCATCGGCAAAACTGGCACTGAGAAAACCCCCTGGTTGCCCATCTGCCTGCTAACGGAGCTGCCATCATCACATTCTCACCCATGGGGAGTTGCTGGAGCTTGTCCCCACTGCTCTTAGGTTAGTATCCTCTGGTAAATTGACAAAGAAGTGAAAATCAAAAGACAAAGTCTCACTTTCATTTGAGCACTAGGAGAGAAAATGGGAAAGATGAGAAGCAAAGGGTTTTTATTTGAGATGTTTGATTTTGAGGAGGGAAATAGAGGATATCTTAGTCCCCTTTCCAGCTCAGTGATGGTGAAAATAAAGCTCCAGGATGATCTATAATGTAAAAGTTTGGAGATGACTTTGTTGTAGGGAGGTGGGGGAAATCCTCAGCTCCAGATCTTATGGATGCCAGGCAGTCTCTCAGATTGCTCACAGGAGAGAAAGGCGAGGCAATACAATTGCTCAGCACTTGACAGGATTAATAGCTGGGGAGGAGGAAGATGTACATTTGCACACCTGACAGGATCCTTCGTCAAACACTGCACCACCCTGTGGAGAAGTGCGCAGCATGGGAGGGCCTTGTGCTGTGGAAGGAGGAGAGTCAGCGGAGCAGGTTACGTAACAATCGGCCTTGTGGTTGGGGGAGATTGTGGGGACCTCAAGCAGAAGAAGATGGAAGGAGGAGATGAAATAGTTGCCACTGTAGAAAAAGTAACGTTAAATTCACAGACTCTCAATGCTGAAAAAGATCTTCTATCTTTACCCAATCTCCTCATTCTACAAATAAGAAAACTAAACTAATGACAATACCAAACAGGTAGAGAGTACCTGTTATTGCACCGGTGATTGTCTATGCAACATGCATCAATTATGCCGTTTAGTCCTCACCATGCTTCTATAAGTGGACACTGTTATCAAAACTTTATAGCAGGCAAAACTGTAAACTTAGTTGCAGTGGTCTCAGAAGCTTGTAAAAGGTCATTCAGTTACTGTGGTAGACCCAGGTAGACTCCAACATCTGCACCTCTATCCTCTATACCATGAGGGCTAGGGAGACACAGAAGCTTGTGCCACAGCTAGCTGGGGGCTGAGCCAGGCCCAGACTTGAGTCTCCCAATCCCTGATGTTGTGCCCTTAACCACAAATACAGACTGCTTCTTCCGCAGCTGGAATGAACAGAGCCCTCAGTTATTTCTCCCAGGTACTGAGGATACAGCGCCACCCAGGCAAATAATTAGTACTGAATCTGTCAACTCAGAGTTGCCTGGGGATCTCTCAGATGTCTGAGGCAAATGAACATTTACTTGTCCTGGTAATAGAAGATTCCGGCATCTGGGAGAAGGTGCTCTGGTTTATAATGAGGAGCAGCAATATGCCACTGAAACCTGGAGAAAGAGTATATTTGAATTCTTACTTGGAAAACTGCACCTAGATGATGTTTATACTTTCTGGATGAGTGGCTATAAAAATCCTTGGGTTCAGAAAGACCTTGAGAAGTTGTTTAGTTCATTGCCCTTCCTCCAGGCAGGATGTCACTTAAACTATCTTTGGAAAGTGATTTGTTTTCCTTTCTTTAAAAAACAAAAATATCCACAAGGATTGCCACAATCCTCTTGTGTCAAAAAATTTCACTTCTCCTCAGGGTCAAAGGGTCTTTTAAATATCTAACCCAAGTCTTTTTAAAGAAATACAAACCTATTTCCTATTTTTTGTTTTACTGAGTTCCTCCTCAGGATAAACATTAATTATATACATAGCACAGTCCCAAGACTGGAGATGTATCTGGATCTGGATCTCCTTGGGATAATAATAACTTTCAGCCTTCTTCAGATGTATGGAATATATGTAGGTGGGATAAACCGCCTAATTCAGGAGTGTGAACTGGGATCTACAAAAGTCAAATAGGAGGCCATAGGGGTCTAAAGTGGGATCTACAAAAGTGAAATAGTCTTGAACTAGAACCTTCTTATTAACCAAAACCAATACAAGATAAATCTAGGCCTCCAACAGGAACAAGTTGGAGGGAGAATGCCAAAAATCCTAAAAAATGGAATTGAGGCAGGGCTTGGCGGTGTTGAAATAGAAAGATCAAGGTTTAGGGAAGGACTCCATAAGAAAGCACCAATAAGCAAGTCTCTGGCTACATTATTTATATGTATATGTATATTCCACACATTTGGAATATTCCACACATTGTGGAACAATATTCCATATGTGTGGAATACATATATGTAAAACAAGATCCAAAATCTGTACTTTCTAAAAGCATTCATGTCTATGTTTTTGGGGTTTTCTTTTCCACACTTTGGTTTCCTAGAATAATTGAACCCAATGATAAATTTCAATCTTGTCCAGGTTAAATCAGGGAGAATGGCTGATGGAGACAAGCAATCATATAAACACATAGAGTCCAGAGAAGCATGCAATGTTAGAACCAGACCAAATCTGGGCTATGATTCTAGTCAGATCACCTCTTCAGATTTCATCAACCTCATCAATGTGCAAAGCTTCCAAGACCATCCACATGTCAACGACTCCTAAATCTCTATTTTTTCCCCATACCTCTCAACTCAAGTTCAGACTCACAGAGCCAAATCTTACTAAATATCTGTACTATTGTATCATACACACAAACTACAACCAACCAAGAACTCAGGAAGGAATATGATCTTGGCAATCGGAAAAGAATCAGATTTGAGTCATGACACTATCTTTACTGGTCATTGGTTTCCTTAGAGAATTCACCTAGTTTCTTCAGATGTAAAATCAGTGTTGTTTTAGGGATCAAATTATATGATACTGTAAGGTGCAACACTGCCATATGAAAGCTGCATACTCAGACATTGGATGCTTATTGATTAATGACTGAATGGATAGTTGGAAATGGAGATCTACTAAGGCATAATTACTCTACTAAGGTCATACCTGACTGTAATGGACAGATATTGGTATACAATGGAAGAAGCATGGAAAAATAATGACTTCCATATGCTCGAAGGAAGAATTGTAATGCTGAATGGAATGTGAGACCTCACAAAGAACTGAAAAGACTGCATCACATTTTGGACAGCACAGTTCCCCAAAGCTGCTAGGGACTCTGACACTTCACTCAGTTCTTTGGCTGGGGAAAGACTAGACACTAATGGATGAATTGCAAGGCTGACCAAGAACTGTTAAAACAGCAGCTGGCAGGATTGGAAAGGGAATAAGGCCAGTGGGTTAGTCTTTGCCCAAGACACCTGCCATCTGTGAAAATGTTCTACATCAACAGCAGATGCAGATGACAAATGTGGCCTTTAACTGAGAGAATATCCCTGAGATACAATGGAAACTTTAGACCTAGAAGTCTCCCAAACTCAGAAGTTTGAACATTGTCACTGAGATTAAAACTTTTAAATATAACTTCCCCTTAAATGTTTCCCTGTAAAGGATCTTTAAGTATGAGGTAGATGGTATTTCAGGGATGTTTAGCCACCTTTAAAAAGCAGCATAAAGAAAAAACTTTGTAAAGAAATTACGTCTAGATTGCGGTGATGGTTTACCCAGTTGTTTATGATTACAAAAGTTCAGCAAATCGCAGCTGAATGGGTAAATTTTATTGAAAAGTAAATAATACCTCAAAAGCAGCAGAAAAATGGAAAAAGGAGAAAGAAATAAAATATTATAGACTTCCGGCCAAGATGGAGGCATAGGTGGACACACTGTGCCTCCTCTCACAACCAAAATTAAGGACAACAAATATTTAGAAACAAGAAAACAACCAGAACTTACAGGAAATTGAACTGTACGGAAGTCCAACAACCATTCATCCAGACCGGTAAGAGGGGCGGAGTCGTGGCAGAAAAAAGTGGAGGTACGGGCCCAGGCCCACAGGCAGCAGCTGGCGGACCCCGGGCACAGGGCGGGCAACTGTGTAGACCCAGTGAGGCTGCACAAGGTGGCTGCCTGACCAGGTGGTCCCACATTCACGTGCACAGACGGTCCAGGCAGAGGGGAAGTGGCAGAAGGGACTGAATCCAGGAGAGAGCGGAGCAGGCGCCATTGTTCCCTCTCAGACACCTCCCCCACAAACAGCATCACAACCCAGCGACTGGGCTGCCCCACACAGGGGAACACCTAAGGCTCCACCCCTCACTACGTAATAGCCCCAACCAGACCAAAAACAAAACAAAACAAAACAAAAAAAAAATACCAAAAATAACTCAAACTGGGGAAAAAAATCAAAACCCCAGAGCCAATTCCTCTAAGCCGTGAAGAGATAGCCAACCTATCAGATGCACAGTTCAAAGCCCTGGTGATCAGGATGCTCACAGAATTGGTTGATTTTGCTCACAAATTAGATGAAAAAATGCAGGCTACAATACGTGAAATGAAGGAAAACGCATGGGGAACTGATAGAGATGGAAGGAAAACTGGGACTCAAATCAATGGAGTGGACCAGAAGGAAGAAACAAACAACCAGACAGAAAACAAGGAAGAAACAAGAATTCAAAAAAATGAAGAGAGGCTTAGGAATCTCCGGGACATCATTAAACGTCCCAACATCTGAATTATAGGGGTACCAGAAGGGGAAGAAGAAGAGCAACAAGTGGAAAACTTATTTGAACAAATAATAAAGGAGAACTTCCCCAATCTGGTAAAGGAAATGGACTTCCAGGAAGTCCAGGAAGCTCAGAGAGTCCCAAAGAAGTTGGACCCAAGGAGGAACACCCCAAGGCACATCATAATTACATTAGCCAAGATTCAAATGAAGGAGAGAATTCTAGAAGCAGCAAGGGATAAGGGGACAGTCACCTACAAAGGAGTTCCCATCAGACTGTCAGCTGATTTCTCAAAAGAGACCTTACAGACAAGAAGGGGCTGGAAAGAAATATTTGAATTCTTGAAAGGCAGGGACCTACATCCAAAATTGCTCTATCCAGCAAAGCTGTCATTTAGAATGGAAGGGAAGATAAAGTGCTTCTCAGATAAGGTCAAGTTAAAGGAGTTCATCATCACCAAGCCCTTTTTATATGAAATGTTAAAGGGACTTATCTAAGAAAAAGAAGACAAAAATATGACAGTGTAAAGACAGCAAACTCACAGATATTAACAACCACACCTAAAACAAAAGCAAACTAAGCAAATAGCTAGAACAGGAACAGAACCACAGAAATAGAGATCACATGGAGGGTTAGCAACAGGGGAGTGGGAGGAGGAGAGAGGGTGAAAAGGTACAGAGAGTAAGTAGTATAGACAGTGGGTAGAAAATAGGGGGAGGGCAAGAATAGTGTGGGAAATGTAGAAGCTAAAGAACTTATGACACATGGACATGAACTAAAGCGGGGGAATATGGGTGGGAGAGGGTGTGCAGGGTGAAGGGGAATGATGGGGGAGAAATAGGACAACTGTAATAGCATAATCAATAAAATATATTAAAGAAAAGAAATAAAATATTGTACCTACCCTTATGACTAGCCAGAAACCAACTCAATGAAAACAAACATTTAGGGTTCAGAGATGTGGAAGTCTGGATGTACTGGTGAGGGTGGAGGAAGTGATAATAAGTTGGCTCCCCCTGGGAAATATATTAGAAAAATAAAATTTCAATATCTGCAACAAATTCTAATAGGGCCTAAATGAACTAAGTGGCTGGAGTTGGGGGCAATGGCCAATACCTCAGAGAGGCTGGGAGATTTATTATTTCATAGGCAGTTAATCTCAGACCCTCTGGCAGAATCACATTCATTCATGTAGGAACATGAAACAGAAATTTTGGAAAATTTCACTTGCAGCAAATTTTTGCTGCACTAACAAACAGGTTCTGAGTCAGAGAGAAGCTCCTCTGAGGGCCAGAGGCAGGGGCTACACCCACTTTACAGCATTGAAGAAAACTACCTCAATTCCAAAATAAATTATTAGCGCCTTAAGGCAAGTGGGTACAGAAACCTTAGCCACATAGGTTTGTATTCTGGGAAAACCAGACATCAGACATTTGGGCTCAGTGTGTCCCTTTGGATCACGGGTTTTCCCAGAGCCAAAGGAGGCTTGAAAACTGCTGCTGCCCCTGTAGTGATAGAGGACGTGGCACACAGTAGGGGCTTTGGACATCAAAGAGATCTGACTGACCACAGAGTAGAACAGGGTAAATGGTGGGAGAATCTACAGGGAGGAACCAATGTTATGAGGACATAAATCATTCCTGGAAAAGGAAGGGAGAGAATAGAGACATAGAAAAAATCACCACTCTATGCAAAAAATCTCATTGTTGAGTTCACCTCCAGACGGATCAAGATTAGATGATGGCTCAAGATTAGATGATAGCTCAGGTAAACAAAACTCACAGGAGACAATATGTAAGTTATAATTCATGCATTTAGAATGGAAATACTCTTTGGTAAATTACCAGATTACTGGAATCCAGTGTTTAGAGCTCCCTCTTCTGGGCACAGTGCTGTCTAGATGAGTATACAGAGTGGGAAGTGGGGAGCCTTGAAGGATAGGTCCTAGAGGCCATAGGAAACCCTGAGCAGCTACACCAGTCCCACACGAGTTCACCTCCCCAGAGACCTGAACACCCATTTCCTTCATACTTGGTGTCCATGTCCTCTGGATGTGTTAGATGAACAATGACAAATTTTGGTACTTTGAGGTCCTCCTTTTTTCAGCTCCATGCAGCCCCACTTGTTAAATGTATAACACACTCTGCTAAATGCTTTACACCTCATCAATCAGCACATGACCCCAAAGACATGTCAATCATCTTCATTTAACTGATGAAGAAACTGGTTGTCATAAAGGGTAAATGGTTACACAAAGTCACCTGAGGCTGGCAGGCAAGCCAGGTCTGTATTCCCGAAGTCACACTCTTTAGTACCACGCTTTGGTCTCTTCAGAAAGGAGCTGATTCATGCCATCAGGCTGTACTGCCTTGAGTCCTTTCTACTTTAGACCAGTCCACCAAAGCCTCCCCTCCATTACTATCCCAATATATCATTCAGCTGCCATTTACAGAATATCTTTCCAGGATCTGATTTATAGAAAATAGATAATCACATGCATTATATTTGGGTTTTACTATTGTAACTCTCATAGAAGGATCATATTTTCAAGACTTTGGCAGACAAAAATGAAGAATAAAAAGAGAAACGTATTCACCAGGGCAGGGCAACCCTCTTTGTTGCACTTATTTGAACAAATAATGAAGGAAAACTTCCCCAATCTAGCAAAGGAAACAGACTTCCAGGAAGTCCAGGAAGTCCAGAGAGTCCCAAAGAAGCTGGATCCAAAGAAGTACACACCAAGGCACGTCATCATTAAGTTACCCAAAATTAAAGATAAAGAGAGTATCTAAAAGCAGCAAGAGGAAGGGAGACAGTCACCTACAAAGGAGTTCCCATTAGACTATCAGCTGATCTCTCAAAATAAACCTTGCAGGCAAGAAAGAGCTGGAAAGAACTATTTGAAGTCATGAAAGGCAAGGACCTACATCCAAGATTAATCTATCCAGCAAAGCTGTCATTTAGAATGGAAGGGCAGATAAAGTGCTTCTCAGATAAGGCCAAGTTAAAGGAGTTCATCATCACCAAGCCATTATTATATGAAATGTTAAAGGGACTTATCTAAGAAAAAGAAGATAAAAATATGAACAATAAAATGACAACAAACTTACAACTATCAACAAATGAACCTAACAGAAAAGAAAAACAGCCCTGGCTGGTTTGACTCAGTGGATTGAGCGCTGGCCTGTGAACCAAAGGGTCACCAGTTCAATTCCCAGTAAGGACATATGCCTGGGTTGTGGGCCAGGTGCCCAGTAGGGGGTGCATGAGAAGCAACCACACATTGATATTTCTCAAATATCTCCCTATCTTTCTCTCTCCTTTCCCCAAGAAAGAAAGAAAGAAAGAAGAAAGAAAGAAAGAAAGAAAGAAAGAAAGAAAGAAAGAAAGAAAGAAGAAAGAAAGAAAGAAAGAAAGAAAGAAAGAAAGAAAGAAAGAAAGAAAGAAAGAGACAATGAAAACAAAAACTTAGCAAACAATAGAACAGGAACAGAATCAGAGAAATGGACATCACATTGGAGGGATTTCAGTTGGGAGGGAAAGGGAGGAATAGGGAAAAGGTACAGGAAAAAAGAAGCATAATTAGAAGGCATAAAATAGGCAGGGAGAAATAAAAATGGTATAGGAAGCAGAGAACTCAACTTATATGTACAACCCATGGACATGAACTAAGGTGGAGGGGATGCCTGAGAGTTAGGGGTGCAGGGTGAAGGGGGGATAAAAGGGGAACAATTGGGAAAAGTGTAATAGCATAATCCGTAAAAGTACTTAAAAACATAAAAAATAAAAGGGGAAATGTTGCCCTGCAACTGCCCAGTGCAGGAAAGGGCCCAGGAAGCAAACTCTCCCTTCCCTTCCAGTCCGGCCCCAGGAGCCACATGGTGGTGGGAGGAGGCTTGCTGCTCGTGGGATCCCACACCTTTCTTCCCCAACTTGTCGCTTCACCTGGGGCTGTTGCTGCTGCTGAGAGCAACCTGCTCCTTCCAGGGGCTGCAGTGGTCTCATGGGGATAGTCACTTTATTGACAGGAAGGAGCCAGCCCCTTGGCCCAGCAGGGGCTGGGTGTGAGATCTGGTAATAACAGCAGGAGCAGGGCCTGCAAGACCACCTGCCCCTCCAAATCTCCCTGCAGGGGCCCCAGACAGGGCTCAGGAGCGGCCAGGCCAAAACCTGCATAGGAGCCTCACAGAACAAAGAGAGGGCTGGCCTGGGGACCAGAGCCAATAAATCATAGTTAAAAACAAAACAAAACAAAAACAAACCAGCAACCACCTCCAATTCAAAGACACAGAAGCGGAAAGCCAAGGTGCTTTCCTGCGGACGTTCAGCAAAGGCCGTGGGACAGGTTCGAAGGTACCAAATTTGAAATTGTTTTCACTCTCTTTGTGGCTGAGGCTGAATATGAAGCTTTTACCAGAGCCAATGGATTTTTCTTGGGTAAGGATGACAATATCTAACCGGGCAGAGCAGATAGATCCGTAAGGACATGACATGCCTGTTTCTGGATCTAAGGAGCATACAGAATTGGGTAAGAGTGAACTTGCAACAACATTAACAACTACACCAGGATTACACACCCCAACCCTCGAGAGAGAGCAGGACATCCAGAAAGAGCACACTCTGTCCTTGTATAATATTTCCCATCTGTAGGCTTGTAGTTGTAACCACCCCCTTTCTGCCACATGCAGTTATCACTCCTTCATCATCTCTTCATCTTGCCAAAGAGTTTAGTTCTTTTGTTTTCACCTTTTCATTCATTCAAAAATTGTTTGCCTACCATGTGCCGGATTCTAGGGAAATATAACTGAACAAAAGTAAAATTTACATTCTGTCCAGTTTGTCATTTGCCTCAGTCACTTTGTTCTTTTGTTTCTTTGTGGTTGCTTCAGGAAGCTTAAGTAAAGAGAAGAGATAAATGTGTTGTTGATCCACCACATTTACTCAGAAGTCCCATAGCCAGGCTAAGGGTTTGCCTTTCTGTCTTGGATGTAGAAATATAGAACTATCTCCGAGAGTACTTTGGAGCCACATGGCTAAACATATCAGGCTAATATCCCCAAACTAATGGACTAAAAGCAAGTCTTAAAGGAACGGTAAAAGTTGGGATTCTGATTTATAAAAACCCTTTCCAGTAGAAGTAGGACATAATGCCCTCCCTCTTCTCTTTATTTCAAAGAAAACTTCCTAAGTTTACCAAGAATTTTCTCCTATTGATTTGATATTTAAGGGGCTGCTCCAAAAACCTCTCCCCTTTGTGAAGGCATACCCCTGCTGCCTACAGAGTGAAGTCCAGACTCTCGGCCACAGCATCCTAAACCCTCCATGACTTGACTGCAAACAGCATTTGAGCCAATCTCCCTAGAGCATCCCTCCAAACACTGACAGTCATACCTCACTGCTCCTCACACACCAAACATTGTATTTACCGTTATGCTTGCTCATGCTATTTCCTCAGCCTGAAATACGCTCCGCTCCTTATCCTATAAAACCCCACTTATCAGCTCACTGTTACTTCTTCCCTGCAGCCTTCCTTTATCCTTGGTCAGAACCAATTCTTCACCCCCATGCATGACTGTAACACATCTCCCTACCTCTGTTTAGAATGTTTGCATCTTGACTTGGCTTGTTGTTGACTGCTAACATCTACTGCTAATTTTATTATTTGAAAGCTTCTTGAATGTGGGTAGGAATTTAATTGGGTAGGCACAAAAAAAACCATTTTTGTTTAAATTAGTTTTTAAAAGAGACAAACATAACTGTCGTGGAAAATGACCCAAGCGTGAGGTCAGAGTTGAAAGTAAAGGAAGTTCGTAGTAGAGAATTTCATTCCACCCAGGAGATAGTGATACCGAATTGTACAACGAAACTGTTGGACTTCCATAATCTGATGAATGCCCTTCTCAGCTTTGGATTCCTGGTGAGAACCCATCCATTCTTCTCCTTCCCACCAAAGCATCACCTCCTCTGGTGACAGCTTTTCTCAGAAAGAGCTGTGCCTCTCTGACATTCCCAAAATATTCTGGACAAAATTCCATTTAAGAAACAGCTACCCTGTGTTGTAATGGCTTCTTTACCTGTCTGCCTATGCCACTGAACTACGACCTTTGATTTGTTTTGTTTGGTTTTTTCTAATAGGATCCCATGCGCACAGAATTTGATTAAGAAAAATGCTTGGTTCATAACTGAGCTCCGCATGGGCCCTCCATTTCAATATTGTGGGTAAACAAAGCCCGGTGTGACTGATACTGTGCTAAGTTCTGGAATCCAAAGATAGTAAAACATCTCCTGTCCTCAAAGAGTGCAAAGCTAATGTCTTTACTTCTTTGTGTTTCTACCACTTAGCTTAGTTCCTGGCACATGGTAAGTGCTTCCTCTAATGAATCTGTTTCTTCTGCTTGATTCTTGGGTGAATTTAGTTTTTAGAATGCTTATTGTCTCCATCAATACATTTCTGAGATTTTCATCCAGTCCCAAAGCCTTAAGTGACATTTTAAATATATATTATTAGTCTCAATTTATACACTGAACTCCAGACATATACATCCAACTTCCTCTGAAATTCTCTACCAGGATATTTCGTAGGCATCTCACACTAAACATGTCCAAAACAAAGTTCTTGATTCACTTCTTGGTCTGCCTGCCACCAAACCTGCTTCTCCCTCGAGCTTCTCCTTGTCTGTACATTGTTTCTTAAGCTAAATTCCCTACACTCATCCTTGACTCTGTCTTTTTCTAATATCCCCACTGTGATTCCATTAGAAATATTGCTGGTTTCACCTGATTGTGTATTTATCTTTTTGTTTATTTTCTGTGTCTCCAACTAGGAATAAGTTCCATAAGTGTAGAAATTTTATTCGTTTTGTCCATTCCAGTATCCCCAGCACTTAGCATATAACAGTTGCTCAATAAATATTTATTGTACCAAATTTAAACAAATATTTGTGAGAGAAAGAGCAAATGAATGCATGATATCTCACACCTTCCCTCTAGATAAATAATAAAGAACAGCAGTTACTATGCTTTCACAGAAATCAAACACATAATAAAAAGAAGAAAACAAGAAACAAGAGTTGTTTTTCAACTCTTCCATGTTATAAAGAAGTAAACTATGTCAGAATCATTCTGCCCAAAAGGATGAAGGAACACACAAAGGATAAAACTTCCCTGATTAAATATACTGGTCAAATACTGGCTTCTGCTACAATATAAAACACTACCTATCTCAACGAGATCTGACTTTATTTTTTTCCAGGAAAAGATATGAGAGAAAAACAGAGATTGAAAACCACCGGTCTATCTATATATTTCTTGTTTCATGCAAATGATGATAAAAAGAGGAATATTATAAGAAATATGCAGTAGAGCTAGAAAAACACTGGAACTTTTTCTGTGGTGTTTGAACCAGAATTGGGTTATGTGTAACATGCAAAGGGTGAAATGATAGCAGTAGAACTCGTGCACACCCAAGTGCACCAGATGGGAGACCTACTACAGTCCCTGGAGTCTGTCCAGGTTATTTCAATTCTTGATCTAAGGAAGTGTTTCTGTTAAATAAATTTGGTACCAGAAGGTGGACCAGGATAATGTTTTCATGACCCTACAGTGTTTGTTTGAGTTTACTGTTCACCCTACCTCACCAGTGAAAAAATTGCAGCCTCTTTCCAGCACTTGTAAGGTAATCTCTTGAAAGGGAGAGGAGAATCATAATTGTACAAATAGATAACATTGCCATTTTAAGTCTCTATATGGAATTACATCTGAGACATTTACAGTCTCCCTCTGAGTGATTCAAGAAGCAGGTTTAACAATAAATGTCAAGTCCTGTTACCAGGAGTGCCATACACAGATCACATGATGAGGAGTTGAAAGGCAACACATTTCTGGCATACAGTGAATTCTGCACACAGATGGAAGATTCCAAAACCAAGAGAAAATCTAGGAGTTCAACAGGTTCCTTGGGCCCTGTTTTTCATTTCAGGGTCTTACCATTAAATTCTGAATGGATAATGCTATCTGAACTCCTAGAGAACAATAGAACTTTAACCAATTGAATCCTCATCTCCCAGAGATACACACTTCTGGTGCCAGTGACTACATGTGATAGTCCAGTCCTTTGAGAAGCAGACACCAAGTTAAGATCAAACATAGTAAGGGGATTTTTCTAGAGAGAAAATAAGAAGAGAGCTGATGAGGCTTGGAAAGCCATCAGACCACATAGCAAGTCTGAGACTTCTGAAGGAAGGAGGGAGGAAGAAGTCGTCCTAGACTACCGCCATGCAGTCTCATGAAGGTTTATTTGGGTCATTATAAAGTCATCCAGCCAAAACCAGGGCTTGGTCTATTTTAGTTTCCTTGCCAACCTCAGTCAGTGGCTGGGAGACACCCATGGGAGGTACCGTCCCAGCATGAATGCAGTGAAGGAGCTCGGAGTCCGTCAGCTGGGATCCTCGGTCAGTTACACTCCCTGGAGTTGAAGGTTTGTAAGGGACATTCTCCTGGCTGCTACACGAAAATTCTCATAGTGCAGGGATTATACAAATGCAGGGTAGTAAAGAGAGCACTTCCTAAATATATGCCTAATGTTAATTCCTTTTTCCTGAGGAAGAAAGTAAGACCCCAAAGACCTAATTAATGAATGCTCAGAAGAAACTATCTCCCAACTTTTACTTCTCAAAGATCTGCACTTGCTCCAGGGGCAATGCATCCCAGAACACTAGGTACTAGACAGTACCATAAAACCCTTGAACTTTAAGCACCAGCATGAACTTCAGACCTGAATCCCTGACTATAGTATCTGAAAATCCTTGAATGTGATGGCAAGTGCATTTGCTTCCCAGGAATTTTTGGATCAATCTATGAACCCTAACATTAAAAGGAATGAAATGCCACCTTATTTCTAAAGGCTAGAAGAACTTGTGATGTTCTGGCTATTGGAATTGTCCTGCCAACAAGAGTTAATGAGAGTTCCAGATGTACTTCTGCTCTTCGAATATGAGAAGTGACTGAAAAAGTGGGAAGAAGAATCCCTAAGACTCCATCCAGGAAGGGTTCTTTCAGAGTGAGGTTTCCCAGACTAAGGTAGAGGGGAGGGAAGGAAATGACCTGCATGTTCCACAAACAGAGCTAGTCTACTCAACTTCGGGCAAGATGTCAGATGGGGGACAAGAAATCTGCACATTGTTATTTTCCAAGTGGGCATTTGTAGAAGTGGGTGGGGTAGGGAAGAATGCTTTTCAGTGGGACAGAGTACTTTTCCTTTTATTTCCTAAGACAAGATCTAAGAGAAAAGGAAATTGACAACTTCATCTAGGAAGGACATCAATGTATGTCTGGAGGCTAGTTTCAAGGTCAGGAGAGACCTAGTAACACTGAAAAATCAGAGGACTGAAAGAAGACTATGCGCCAGGTTTTAATTCTGTTTCCCTGGATTGTTCTTCACTCACCCTGCTGGGAGGAAAAGCCAGGAGAGGAGGAGGAGCTGCGAACAGAGAGAAGACATCACAGTCTCTCAGCAACCAATCTTGGGCTGGGGTTTCCTTGCTCCGCCTCCTCAGGAGTCAAGGACCCCATCCAAGAGCCAGCATTTTTGACAGCAGTCAGAATATCCTGGATTGGTTCTGCCCAGGGTATCACAGGGCTCCAGCACTCAGCGCGGGAGTGGGGGCGGGGAGGTGGGGAACACGTGAAAAGAGTAAACAAAGCAGGGGCTCAACAGTCTCTCAGATGACAGTAAAGAATGAAAGAAGGCAAAGCGGTCCCTGTTCACGGGGAGAGGCAGAATTGAGATGGCGAATACATCACCTGCTACTGCTGAAAGGTTTATAAAAATTTGGTTATATTTTTTAATCATCTTGCATTTTACACTTTTAAAGTACAAATATGGATTTCAAACATATCAAGGGAACAAATTAACTTAGAGAAATGGTAATGCTTTCCAAGGTTGCACCTGCCATGAAATTGCTCCAAGTTTGCATTTTCCCCAGGTCCCGGGTGTGTCATTAGGCCAGATTGATTGCCCTCCTCCCCTGAACAGCTCCCCCATTAGAGGGTTATTGTATGGAAATTAATGGAAGGTTGGGAACATTTTTTTGCAGCTGCCGTGGTTGGAGTCACTTTTGATTAAGCGATAGAAACCCAGCAGATGGGAGGAGATCTCTGGTTTTTAACTGCCTCCTTTATTATCACTGAGTAGAACTTAGCACTCACAGCCTCTCTGTGGGTGGATGTTCTGTAGCCTTTTGGATGGTGCTGTTTACACGGACTCATCTTGAGTTTTTTAAATGTTTCCCCACTCGATTTCCCCATTAGTACTCCAATGTGATATGAAACTTAAAGCCAGTCTATTCATTCCTCATTTGCTGTTTTCCTGCCTATGATCCTCTTCTCTCCACACCCCTACCATCACTGCTTTTTAGAGATGCGGGAAGAACACGATAATATTCCCTATCCTCTACCCTTCTACCCCACTTATCTCCTAAGGGCAACTATTGAAGGAGCCTAAACCGGCAATCAGAGCTCCAATGGCCCCAGGGGATTTCAAGGTGCAAATTAAGCCTTGGACAGGCTGCTCAAGGAACTGACAAGTGAGGGCTGACAGTTTCCTCTCTTCCAGTTCTGTCAGGAGCTTTCAAATATCCCAGAAAAACTGGGGCTCTTGCATATTAGGAGTTGATCTGCTTGTCATGCTGGGTCAATGTCAGACTAAAGCAATTGAGGGCAACCAGACATGATGGAACAGAAACGTAAAAGTGCAAATTGCCTGCAGAGGGTTGGGGGAGGGGGCTGGTGGGGCACAGAACTGGATGACCTTCTGTAGGCCTTTCTATCTATAAATTCTAAACCTCTGTATCCGTACCCCACTTTCTACATTCATTCAAGCTTTCACTCATTTCTCTTCCATTAAGTATTTACTGAGTACCTCTCTGCTAGGCATTGTGCTAGGTTCTAAAGCTGGGGTGAGGTAGGGGAGGAGGGGGGAATAGATGAGAATAATCTTCTAGTTCAGTGGAGAAGACAGATGTGTAAACAAAAAATACAATATAAATTGTATAGTATGGGTAAGTGTTCCAGCAGAAATCCATCAAAAATGCTTTGGGAGAACAACAGAGGGAACAAAGAAATCTGCCTCAGTAGGAAAGGATGGGGCAGGGGGTGGCCAGAGGAGACTTTTCCACCGAGGTAACATTGGAAGTGGTTCTTCAGAATCCACCTGCCAGAGAAAAGGAAGAGGAAACAGGATTGAGGTTAGAGGAACCAGCACGAGCCAAGGTATAGAGGAGAAGAGCACAGGTACAGAAAAGCAGGCGCATTCTTGTGGCTAAAGTAGAACCCGAAGGGCAAGAAGTGATAGGAGATAAGGCTGGACAAGGAAGTTTGAATTGGATTATAAATAAGGTAACAGACATGCTAAGGAATTGGGACTGCATTAATGATAAAAACAGACTCTTTGAAGGTTTTTAAGCACAATCATTTCATTATTATGCTGTTATAGAAAGTAGACTGACAGCTATGTAGACTAGAGAAGGCACTGATGTGGGGAGACCTCAGAGGATCAGGCCAGTTGGGGGTGGATGGATGAAAGGGTGGGAATGGGGGAGAAGACTGCAATTGTTTGTGTGAGAATCAGTAAAGCCTCTAACTAATCCATCCAACTGAAGGCTCTGGCTAGGGCTTCCACCTCTCAGAAAACGATCCCAACTCTCTCTCAAAGCTCATATTTCAAGGATGTGTTTAAATTAAAAGTTAACTTTAAAAAACTGTCATCTAGTAGTTTAATAAGTTCCCTGACACTTTGAGTAACATCTCCTGCCTCTAGCAAGTCAGGATGGGGTCAGCTTAAAATAGATATTTGCAAATGGTCATGACTGGACTGCTGGCCCCAGGCTTGACGGATGCTTCAAGGACAGCCTCTGAGTGGCCTGCACCATTGACCCCATGAATCTTCTTAATCCTGGGAGAAAAATTAGCTCCCACCTTTGAAGAGTGGCATCTGCCCCAGGCTATGTCCCTCCGCTAAACAAGAGCAGGCCTGATCTCTTTTCCCAGGATTTAGATGCAGAAGCATCCTTGTTTGGATGCTGAGATGATGCTTGTATTCCCCAAACCTGTTCCTCCCTCTCCAGGCACCCACCCACTTCACTCCTTTATCATCATGCCCAGGTCCAAGGCTCCCACCTTTCACATTCCTTCACCTGGGGATAAGCGCCTGTTGTTGAAAGCACTGGCTATTATTATCAGGCAGAAGCAAAGTTCCTCCTGCTTAAATCACTCTGGGGATTAATGCTGGACAGCTCCAAAATGATATAGTAGAAGCCAATTTCTCTCCCCACCTTGGGCAGCCACCTTTCACCTGGCACGGTAATCCTTAAAGCTCATTTGGAAATCCTGCTCATCTTGGCCACTTTAATAGCCTTAAAGGCGCAAGCCGATTCCCCAGGGATGATAATTTATGATGCCAATAGCTTCCTCTTGGAAGAAAAGGAAGGAGGTTGCATCGAAGGGCTGCCTCCTACTGAGAGCTTTGGCTACAAGTCCTGACTCACTTCTCTTTTATCTTCCCATCCACCCCTCCCACAAACAGTGAAATACAAAGACTGTGAAAAGTCTTATGAATGTCTAGCCAGTTATAGGTATTATTATAAGAAGAAAGTTGTGATTACTTCAGCTCCTGAAGTGCTTGGAGTGCTGATACTGTTTTTAGTTGCTCTAAAAGTAAACTGTTCCCTGCTGCTTTGAAAAAGTAGGGTAATGCCAGGTCATGATATTTCAATGCTGGAGAAGCTAGTTCCCATGTAAAAACACTATAATTACATCAGTTTGATGAAATGCTTCACAATTAAAGATCCCCATCCCCATTCCCTCTTTGAATATTGTACTTCTATAATATCCTAGCTTAATCAAAGCAACATGGGTTCAGGGTAGCCTGATTTGAGGATTCTAAGACTTCAAAGGATAATCTTAAATATGTTTTCAATCCAAGATGTCCCTTAATACCTTTTTTGCTCAGTGCCCCTCTGAGTGTAATTCTGAAGGAAAGGACTCAGGTGTGTGTTTGGGGGCCTTCTGTTGATTGCCAAAAATAGATGATCGAAATGGCAAGTGCAGTTGGCCTGCCTGAAAATGCATAGTGGCATAGATCACGGGGACACAGAAAAACCAGGAAACAAGCATGAGTTAGTAGACGGCCCAGGTGACAAGGGACAATAGTCACAAAGAGGATTCCACATCAGTAAAGCCCAGGCTAAGGCAGGAGGGTGCCGAGTCTAACTAGTAAGAAAACAAAACACTGAGTCCTTTTGTCTAAGATATAGTAACATTGGAGAGTGGTTTATTCCTACCTAGGCACCCACATCCATATTCTTCCAGACTCAGATATCGAGACACTAAATATTATGAAGTCTCATCTGAGCAAGAAGACACCTTTAGCATCCTCAAGGTCTACTTTTAAGGGGTCCTTAAATGTAGGTGAATGTAGACTTATTTGAAAACCTTGGGGCGGGAAGCTATAGACTCTCCCTTTCAAAAAATCTCACATATACAGAATCTTTGCTTATAATTTCAAGAGGCTCATAAGATCCCTGAAGCCTTATGACAAAATAAGCCCTTAGTGTAAACTGTAGCTATAATACCCATCAGAGAAATGCATCCATTCGTGCCTTCATTCAATGAAGTTATAGTAATTGTTGACAAGGTTGCTAGTCCTCTATTGAATGATAAAGGAGGAAAATGCCCTCTATGAAGTTATAGTTAGGTATAAAAGTGCAAAGGCGAGGTCTTGGTTGAATCTAAATAGAAATTGCTTGTGGGAGGTTGGTGACCTTCCTTCCCTAGTGTTCATGTTACTTAGGGATTCAAAGTAACAGTTATTTACTAACCACCATGGAAGTTTTTTGATATTTTAACATTTGGAAACTACTGACTATCAACTCTGGACAAAGTTAACTAAGAATGCAGAGCACTACTTGAGAATTTAAAAGAGCTGAATTCATAGAAACTGAGTAGAAGGTTGGTTACCAGGGGCTAGGAATGGGTGAACTGGGGAGATGTTGGTCAAAGAGCATAAACTTACAGTTAGAAAATGAGTAAATTCTGGTGATCTAATGATAGCATTGTGATTATAGTTAACAAGACTGCATTATATACTTGAAAATTGCTAAAAGACTAGATCTTAAAGTTTTTACCACAAAAAGGAAATGATGTGACATAATGGAGGGGCTAGTTAACTCTATGGTGATAGCCATATTGTAGTAAATGAGTGTACGAAATCATGTAGTACACCTTAAATTTACACAACGTGATATGCCAATTATATCTCAGTTAAGAAAAATGGCACAAAGGAGTTCTTGTTGGGGGTGGATAATAGCACTCTTTTGTATGCTGGTTATTGTGGTAATTACATAAATCTATGCATATGTTAAAATTTGTGGAACTCTATGCTAAAAGAAAAAAGTCAGTTTTATTGTATGGTCATTAAAAATATAATAAAATCACTCCTCCCAAAAATGTTGGTTGATAGGTCTGGACAATATATACTATGAAGATCTCATCAGGAAGCACCAATACATGCTATAGAATCTCCATTGGCTGTAGAGGAAGACCGAAAGCAGATTGTATGTTGAAAAGAAATGCCTATTTTCCTAGAAACCAAAGATCTGTGTTCTGTCCTGACAAGCCCCTTACCTAGACCTGTGACCTTACACATCCCTGTTCAAATAGGAGAAGGTACATCAGGTAGAAGTGCCTTGGCAAAGTAGACATGGATGTAACTATGAAGACTGTGAGTGCCAGGCTAAGAAGTGTAAATGTTAAAGCCATGCTGTGGAGGAAGGCAACATCTCCCAGGGCTGTGGGATAAGAATGACAGAAAGAAGGAAGTCTTCAAGTTCCTCAGTAACATATTTCCTGAGCAGGTGTTTGGCTAGAGAACTGAGTGTTGTTATTGTCATGTGGCCAACAAGAAAATGTCAACGGCAACATTTAATAGCTTCTGGTAGGAATAATATAAGAAATCTATGCAAAAGGAGAAATAGCAGTGGTTTGAGTCCTATCCAAGTGGCTGCCACCTGCCATTATGCAGAAAAGGAAAACAATGAGGGAAAAAATAACAAGGCATCACAGGAATACAAATCGAAGAGATGGCAATCGATGGGCTTGTATACAGCCTGGGAAATGAGCACAGAGCAGGAGGAAAAAAGAATGGCCACATTCCCACAAAGCAACAGCTGCCGCAGGTCAGAATACTGCTGGGCAGATGATAACTACTCATTTTAGTATTGGATCCAAGCAGGAAGTGGCAAAGCATACTTAATGCCTTGGAACTTGCCTTCTCCTCTCTATAGGCTGAAAGAAAGACATGTGATGTAAATAGCACTGTTTGAATGACAATAACAAGGGACTGACAGTGATGCTCAGGTCTACATATTCCTGTCTTTCTATAACTTTGCTGTGGATGGCCCCCTGGTAGGAATGGTCCCTTCAAAGATCTCTTCCTTCCTGAAGCCTGCCCCAAACACACATATTCAGCAACATCAACTTCTGAGCAGTGATAGCACTTAGAGTCCAATGTCTGCATTCTGACACTTATCTGAATATGCTCTTGTATTGTTCTTGAGTTTTGCTCTTTGTGCTAGTTTAATTCCTCTACTAACCTCAAAATTCCACAGTGACATTGGATGTGACTTTTTGTTATTGATGTTATTCTTATTATTCTTGTTTTTGACAACACTGCCTTATTTTCTGCTGGGCACATAGATAGGAGGCAATTAATTAAAAATCATTGAAATTTATTAAAATGAAATCATTCATTCAACAAGCATTTATTGAATGCACCAATGATCCAGGTGCTGGATCAAAGCAAGAAAAAATGTAGACAATCTAGCACACAGTAGCTACTCAGTAAATCTATGCTCTGATACTAGCAAACACAAGGTGCCAAGTACATGGGAATTCCTCACCCAGATTTTCTTGAAGATGGAAAGTACCAGGAAGCAGTAATTTTTAAAACCGTCTGCACAGAATGTGTTGCTCCAGGAAGCAGTAACACCAGAAGCCATCATACCACCTAGGGAAGCATTCAGGACCACATCAGTAGAACTGTCCACATCAAACCCATTTTCCTTCACATCTTTGACTTCCTCCAGCCTTGGCCAAAAGTCTCTGGAGAGACTTGGGAAAATATTCCATCTACAAAATCAAGGACAAGAGTCTATGAAAAAGAAACATTTGGAAATTATTAGAAATTAAAGCATGGAGCAGTCTCAAAAGATTCTAAAAATAAAATCCAAAAAAGAGATGGGAAAGATGAGAGACACAGGCATTCAATCCAAGAACTCCAGCATTTACTAAGGGGAGTTCTAGAAATTTAAAGCTGAGAAATAGAGGAGTGGAGATTATCAAGAAAATAACAGATGATTTCCCAGAAATGAACAGATATATTAGTTTCAAATTTTAAGTGCAAACAAAATTCTAAACAATTGAACTAAAAAATAAAAACCCATGCTTAGACAGATCTTTTTGAAATTTCAAAATACTAAGGCTAAGGTGAAAAATAAAATGTTACAAAAAGAATGCAAGAACAAAATAAAGTAAGTCATTGATAAAATGATAAGAATCAGATAGGTATCAGACTTTTTATCAGCAACACCAAATGCTGGAAGACAATTAAGCAATATTTAAATCACTCATTTTATTTTATTTTCATGCCAAACCTATGAAATAACTGCTGGGAGACACTTCTTACTTCTGGCGCTTTTTTCCATGTGGAGTTGCCATGTGTAGCTCACACTCAGCCCTCTCTCAGGGAGATAGAGTGACTTAATCTGAGCTGCAGGTCTGGAAGAAAGAATTAGATGTGTATAATCCAGCTTCTTCTGTTCCTCTCATCTTGGGAACAAGCTTCCAGCAGAAACATAGTTCTTCCCTGCCTCTACAGACTGTAAAGTAGCCAGCTCTCATTCTTGTGAATAAGTCAACTTAGTTCTGTGGGTCAGTATTTGGGAGTATGTGGAAGCCTGCATGATTGAAGATACAGTGTATTTCATCTCATGGAAGACACCATCAATTGGAAGGCAGGACCATTATTTAATGTGCCACAGGGAAAGAAAACCACTAAAAATCAAGCAACGTGTTCCTTTCTATGGCTTTCAATTTTTCAATACTTATTAATAAGATTGTTTCTTTTACACATATGTGTTTATGACATCACTCTTTATATATATAAAAAGAAAAATAAGTTGGATACCATATTTCTAAAAAAATTACATTCAGCCTTGGCTAGTGTGGCTCAGTGGACTGAGCACTGGTCTGTGAACCAAAGGGTCACTGGTTTGATTCCCAGTCAGGGCACAGGCCTGGGTTTGGGGCCAGGTCTTCAGTGGGGGTCATGCAAGAGGCAACCACACATTGATATTTCTTTCCTTCTCATCCTCCCCCTTTCTCTAAAAATAAATAATGAAATAAATAAAATCTTTTTTAAAAAATTTACATTCAGATTTTGACTTCTTCCCAAGATGGAGGTGTAGGTAGACACACCTCCTTGCACAACCAGAAGAAGGACAACAACAAATTTAAAAACAAAAAAACAATCAGAACAACCAGAAAATTGAACTTTATAGAAGTCCGACAACCGAGGAGTTAGAGAAGAAATACTCATCCAGTCCAGGAGGGGTGGGAGGGGTGGAGATGGGCAGCCAGGGTGGAGAGGACTCATGGCAAGGTGACAGCTGGCAGACCAGGCCAGGTGGTGGCTAGCAGAGCAGGTGGTCACACATTTGCATGTGGCTAAACCGGAAGGAACAACTGGGGAGACAGACCATGCAACCCAGAGTTCCAACGTGGGAAAATAAAGCCTCATACCCTCTGACTGAAAAAACCTGTGGGGGTTGAGGTGGTAGGAGAGACTCCCAGCCTCACAGGAGAGTTCATTGGAGAGACCCACAGGATTCTAGAACATTCACAAATCCACCCACCTGAAAATCAGTGCCAGAAGGGCCAAAGTTGCTTTAGGTAGCACAGGAAGTGAATGAAAACTGGCTGAAAGCTAAGCAAGCAGCATTGTTCTCTCTTGGACCCCTCCCCCACATACAACACCACAATGGCAGCAACCTGGGTTATCCTGCCCAGGCTAATACCTAAAGCTTCGCCCCTTACTATGTAACAGGTATGCTGAGACAAAAATATATGGCCCAAATGTAAGAACAGATCAAAGCTCTAGAAAAAATACAATTAAGAGATGAAATAGCCAACCTATCATACACAGTTCAAAACACTGGTAATCAGTATGCTCACAGAAATGGCTGAGTATGGTAGCAAAATAGAGGAAAAAGTGAAGGCTTTGAAAAGCAAAGTAAAGGAAAATGAACAGGGAACCAACAGTGACAGGAAGGAAACCAGAACTCAATCAATGGTTTGGAGCAGAAGGAAGAAATAAACATTTGACCAGAACAGAATGAAGAAACAAGAATTAAAAAACATGAGGAGATGCTTAGGAACCTCTGGGACAACTTTAAACATTCCAACATCCCAACCATAGCGGTGCCAGAAAGAGAAGAGGAAGAGCAAGAAATTGAAAACTTATTTGAACAAATAATGAAGGAATAGTTCCCCAACCTGCAAAGGAAATAGATTTTCAGGAAGTCCAGGAAGCCCAAAGAAGTTGGACCCAAAGAAGCTGGACCCAAAGAAGCACACACCAAGGCACATCATAACTACATTACCCAAGATTAAAGTTAAGGAGAGAATCTTAAAAGTAGCAAGAGAAAAGGAGACAGTTACCTACAAAGGAGTTCCCATAAGACTATCAGCTGATTTCTCAAAAGAGACCTTACAGGCAAGAAGGGGATGGAAAGAAGTATTTGAAGTCATCAAAGGCAAGGACCTACGTCCAAGATGACTCTACCCAGCAAAGCTTTCATTTAGAATGGGAGGGCAGATAAAGTGCTTCTCAGATAAGGTCAACTTGAAGGAGTTCATCATCACTAAGCCCTTATTATATGAAGTGTTAAAGGAACTTATCTAAGAAAAAGAAGATAAAAATATGAACAATAAAATGACAACAAACTCACAACTATCAATAACCGAACCTAAAAAAAATAAATAAATAAAACAGAAACAAAAATGAACTAAGCAAACAACTAGGACAGGAACAGATTCACAGAAATAGAGATCACATGGAGGGTTATCAGCAGGGAGGGGTAGGGGAAAAATGGGGGAAAAGGTACAAGGAATAAGAAGCATAAATGGTAGGCACAAAATAGACGGAGGAGTTTAAAATGGTATGGAAAATGGAGAAGTCAAAGAATGTATATATACAAGCCATAAACATGAACATAGGGGAGATGCTGGTGGGAGGGAGGGTACAGGGTGGAGGGGAATAAAGGGTAGAAAAAATGGGACAACTACCAGAGGATCGCGGTTCGATTCCCAGTCAGGGCAAATGCCTGGGTTGCAGGCCAGTTCCCAGCAGGGGACACACGAGAGACAACCCTACATTGATATTTCTCTCCCTCTCCCTTTCTCCTACCCTTCCCCTCTAAAGATAAATAAATAAAAATCTTTAAAAAAAGAAAAAATGGGACAACTGTAATAGCATAATCAATAAAATATATTAAAAGATAAAAATCAACCCGAACTGCCAGAAAATTGAACTGTATGGAAGTCCACCAACCAAGGATTTAAAGAAGAAATATTCATCCAGACAGGTAGGACGAGTGGAGACAGGGAGCTTTGGCAGACAGTATTCAGTGCGGCAGTGGCAAGGAGGTAGTGGCAAGGCAGCGGCAATGATGGCTAGTGGAACGGGCAGTCCCATATTCATATGTGGCAGATAAAAACCAGGAAGGACACCTGAGGTGTGAGCAATCCCAGCCCAGTCCAGACTGCACAGCCCCGGGTTCCAGGTCCAGGAAGATAAAGTCTCATAAGTTCTGGCTGTAACATCAGTTGGGGTTGGGATGGCAGAAGAAACTGCCAGTCTCTCGGGAGAGTCCATCTAAAGGACACTCGTGGTCCTAGAATGTACACAAACCCACCTACTCTGGGATTCAGCACCAGGGCAGCAGCTAGAAGGGTGCCAGGCATATACAGGAGTAGGGGAAGTTACGGGAACTGGGGTGAGAGCTGAGCAAGCATCATTGTCCCCTCTCTGACCCCTCTTCCACATACAACACCACAAAGCAGTGAACTGGGTTGCCCCACCTTGGCGATTACCTAAGGCTCCATCCCTTATAACATAACAGGTGTGCCAAGACAAGAAGTCTAAGCAGCTCTACCTAATACACAGAAACAAACACTGAGAGGCTGTCAAATTGAGGAGATAAAAAAAATATGGCCCAAATGAAAGAACAGATCAAAACTCCAGAAAGAGAACTAAGCAAAATGGAGATAAGCAATCTATCAGATGCAGAGTTCAAAATACTGGTGATAAGAATGCTCAGAGACATTCTTGAGTATGGCAAAAGCATAAGGGAAGAAATGAAGACTAAATTAAGTGAAATTAAAAAAAAAATACACAGGGAACCTACAGCGAAGGGAAAGAATCCGGGGTTCAAATTAACAATTTGGAACATAAGGAAGAAATAAACACTCAAGTAGTACAGAATGAAGAAACAAGTTTTAAAAATGAGGGGAGAATAAGAAGACTCTGGGACATCTCCAAACATACCAACATCCAAACCATAGGGAAGCCAGAAGGAGAAGAGGAAGAAAAGAACAAGAAATTGAAATTTTATTTGAAAAAATAATGAAAGAAAATTTTTCTAATTTGGCAAAGGTAATAGACATACAAGTCTAGGAAGCACAGAGAGTCCCAAAGAAGTTGGACACAAAGAGGAACATACCAAGATACATCATAATTAAAATGCCAAAGGTTAAAGATAAAGAGAGAATCTTAAAAACAGTAATAGAAAAGGAGACAGTTACCTACAAAGGAGTTCCCATAAGACTATCAGCTGATTTCTCAAAAGAAACTTTGCAGACAAGAAGGAACTGGCACCAAGTATTCAAAGTGATTAAAAGCAAGGGCCTACAACCAAGATTACTCTATTCAGCAAAGCTATCATTTAGAATGGAAGGGCAGATAAAGTGCTTCCCAGACAAGGTAAAGCTAATGAAATTCATCATCACTGAGCGCTCATTCTATGAAATGTTAAAGGTCTTATTTAAGAAAAAGAAGATCAAAACTATGAACAGTAAAATGACAACAAGCTCACAACGATCAACAACTGAACCTAAAAAAACAAATAAGCAAACAACTAGAACAGGAGCAGAATCATAGAAATGGAGATCACTTGAGGGTTTATCAGTGGGGATGGAGAAGAGGAAGAATGGAGGAAAGGTACAGGGATTAAGAAGCATATTTGGTAGGTACAAAATAGACAAGGAGAAGTTAAGAATAGAATAGAAAATGGAGAAGCCAAAGAACTTATATGCACAACCCATGGACATGACTTAAAGGGGAGATTGTTGGAGGGAAGGGGGTACCAGGTACAGAGTGGCAAAGGAGGAAAAATTTGGGACAACTATAATAGCATAATCAATAACATACTTAAATATAAAAAAATTTACATTCAGGGTCTGAGTGTTTTGAATCATATTTTGACTCAAAGTTATCTATATCCTTAATTTACAAAATAACATTCTCTTCTTTCCCATCAAGATATAACATTAAACTCATATTGTTTTGGGATTATCTTCCAAGATGTGGACATCCATTCTGTCCATGTTAATGTTTGCATTTTACCTTTCAGATGGTACCAGTGGAAGGATTTTAGACAACACGAAGACTTATATTCCTTCCTTAAATGATCCTTAATAGTTTATTGACAGAAACAACAAGAGGCGCAATGACCTATTCTTGCTACCAAAAATAACCTAAGTTTATGTGTGCTTAGGCACTAACAACTATATCATGACTGCAAGCTAGCCAGCAGCGATTGTAAGATGCTATGGATTATGAAACGCACCCTTAACTCAGAGATGTTAAATGTGAACAGAAAGTACATCTTAGAATCAGTAAAATACAGTAACCATGTTCTTTAATACCAGCTTAATCACTAATAGGGATGGATGTTCAGGGTCTCATCTGCTTTACTATTTTGTCATGTTTTCCAGTTTGTTTAAATGTTGTGTGCAAAGGCAGGGCTACCATTTATTGGGTCCCTCTGAATTTCAATAGTAAGTAATGTTATGATCCCCATTTTGCAAGTTAAAAAATGAGTATCAGGAAAGTAGAATAACTCAGCTAAGGATTAACAACTCAGGGGCAGAATCAGACTGAATCCTGGTCTACTAGACTACAGCACTATCAATCAAGCATCCTTCTCAAAACTCCCTGATGAAAATAGTTTTAAAGGATGGATAGGAATTGACTTGTGAAAAGAATACACTATAATAAAGAGGCTCAAAGATATGAGAGAGCATGGCCCTTTCAGGAACCTCTCAGGATTTCCTCAGGGCTGGAGGGTAGGAGATGAGAGGAAGGGGGTGTGATATGATACCGAAGAGGCAGCATTGCAAGAATAATGGGAAATTTTGTGAAGTAGTTTCTTTTTTATTTTCCAGCTTAAATATTGTTACCCTGGAATGCCTTCCCTGCTCTTGTAGTCTAGATAGTCTCTGCTATCTGCTCCCATGGTAACTTGTACTTCTACCTTAGAACTTATCACACTTTACTGTAATTACTGATTTAACTACCTCCACCACTAACTATAAATAAGCCCTAGGAGCAGAAGATTGAGCTTATCTAGGTCACTGTTGTATTCCCAGAACTCAGCATGGGGTCTGGCACAGAATAGGTGCCCCAACACTGCTTGGCATATGAATACACAACTCAATTAGTGGTCATTAAGGGTCAGCCAGCAAATGTGTTTGGTACACAAACACAATGGGGAACCATTGGAGAAACTTAAAGACTGGATCAACATAATCAGTGTTCTTCTATTTTAGAGAACTGTCTTTGGCTACAAGAACAAGAATGGATTGGAGGGAACAGTGTGAAGACAGGGAGCAGTCTCCACAGGTCAGGTATGAGGTCTTACGACCAGAAGGTGGCAATGATGAGATATCATTAGCATTTAAGTACTACATAGTTAAATTCAAGACAGACTTGCATGAAAAGAGGACCAAGACAGAAACCTGGAAACACATTTAGGAGAAAATGGGGAAGAGGAGTCAGCAAAGGAGGCCAAAAAGAAATGTCCAGTGAAACATGAAGAAAAGCAAAGCATCATGTCAGAGACACTCTGGGAGGACAGAATTTGGAACAGAAAAAGGATTTGATCAACAGGAACAAATTCACCTAAGAGTTGAAGTACGATTTCCATGGGATTAGAAATAAGGGGCCATTTGTGACCTTGAGAAAGCAGTTTGCTGTGGTGGAGAAAAAGGCTCATTGCAGGGGCAGAGCTGGAGCTGGGGGCTGGGAGTACATGAGATCACATTGGAGCAAGTTAATTTTCTTGGAGCTTCAATGCAAGGGAAGGAAGTGATTAGGTGACAAGGAAGGAAATGTGCAGTCCGGGGAGGGCGGTTGTTGTTATTGCTGTCTTATGATTGAGTACAACTGAGTCTGTAAATAAAGTGGGGATGAGAAACCATCAGAGAGGGAGAGAGTGAAGATACTGGAAAGAGGGATGCATATGATGCATTGAGGTCTCTGAGGAACAATGGAGACTGTGTCAATGACAAGGGACAATCCAGGCTCTGGGTGCTGACCTCATGGGAATAAAGGTAGAGGGAATGTGCACTACTGGAAAATAGATAGAAAGAGAGAAGGAAAATGAAAGAAAGGAGAGGAGAGAAGAGGGAAGGAAAAAGAAGAGGAAGACAGAGGAGTGGGAGTGGACCTCACTTTTATCAATCAGATAAATATTCCACCATGAAGTGCAAATAAAGGGGTGATGCTGGGACTAGAAATGTCTCCCCTTATTGAGGGAAATATACATCTTCTGTATATTCCTCCAAGGATATGCAGAAGAAATCCCCTCCGCATCCCTAGAAATATGGAATAAAATACCCTTAGGGCATTTCCTCCAACCCTCAACCTAGTTAAGGCCACCAGAGGGGGCTAACAGAGAAGTCTGGTGTTGGGTTACTTTTCCAAGATCTGTCAGAGCTTACCGGCACAGTGTAGTGGCTTTTGAAGGAGGATGCTGCTCTATTCCCTTGAACAGGCTTGGAGAGACTATCTCCATTTTGAATACGTGGGCCTAAGCAAATCCAGGGTGCCCTATCAAGACCCAAATGTCACTACTCGTAAGCCATCCACAGGCTATGCATTAGGCCTGATCATTGAATAATTTTACATCCCAAACACACAAAACATTTATGATTCCCAACACATTTGTGCAAACCATTTGATGTCACCTGGAACAGATTGCTGTCAGAAGGAACATTTTCCAGGTGGGGAGTTCCCCTTGTTTCATCCTTGACAGCCCTTCATGACATTCTCTGGCATATATCTGCATCCTTATGCTATGGGCCTTTTCCTTCTAACCTCTTTCCTGGGCTAATGGAGCCTTTTTCAGCAGCAAATCATTTCTTGAACTTGTATTACATCTCTTCTTCTTGGGATTTGCTCCATGGGTATAATTGGCTGCATTCAGCTCTCCTCTGTCCATAACACCATAGATCATACAGGCAGAGATGGATCCCCGGTGAACCAAACCAGGTTTATGGCTTCAGGAAGGCATTACGATATGCATATTTTATTTTAACATCCTCTGGGTATAGGGCAGACAAGGCTGTGTCTTCCTAAATACCCTCCCTGGCTTAACAGTCAATAGCTAAATAATGCATTGTTGCGTCTAATAAAAACCGAAGGTCACTTATAGGGACAAACAAGGCTGAAATTTTCTTTTCCTATGACTCCCCTTCTTCGAGTGATGGATGAAGCCTGCGTTTCTGCTGCAGAACACAAACTCAATTAAAATAGTTCCTATACATTGCTGCTGGAATCACTTTTGAATGTTCCCATCTTATAAACATACCATATTATAATATTAATGTGGAGCCTGCTCACTTTACTGCCTCAGTTCCTTCACAGTTCGTTGATTAACCAGATGCCAAGCATATATCCCTTTACTATGTGTGTGTGTTTTTTTTCATGGAGGATGCATTATCAATCCCATCCAATGTACCTCGTTGAGGCTTTTCCTATCAATTGTTTTCTTATGGTTCACAGCATATGGACAGTTTATTCTCTCATCAATCCTCAGTGGGCCATTCGTGTCCTTGATAATAATAACAGCATTAATGAATGTGTTCCCATTTCAGAATCTACCATTATCTTGAGCTAATTTAATTAAGCTGCATTACAGTATTGTATCCCTGCTTCCTATTGTGCATCATGCTCCCCCACACCCCAGAAGAATGTGTTCTGGAGCCAATGAGGCTCATTTTTCTTCTCTGAGAAAAGTGGAGGGTCCTTAAGTAAGAGTTCAAGGAGAGCAGGATTGGTTAATAGGAAGGGGGTAACCAGGGGAGAAAGGAAAGGATTATGAAAAGGAATAAAGATCACTCTTGTCAAGAGTTCCATGGTCTAATAAAATGACAATAGACAGAGATTCAAATAACAGCTCTTCCACCTACCAGTTTTTGGCCTTGGAAAATTTTTACTTCTTTTAGTTTCTATGTCCTCATCTATAAAAGGGGCACAAGAGTAGACTCTATATTACTTTTTAGAAGAAGCAATAAAATAACGTATAATATATTTCCCTAGCACATGCTTGGTACTCTGTTAATATTAGTTCCTTCAATGTCTTTCTCTTTTTCAACTTGAGTTTCTACAGTGGATGCTATTAATATATGAGTATATTGCAAGTATGTGCTGTTTACAAAGGTGTATTTCTAAATAAAGGGTGTAAATTAGGTTGGAGAAATGAGTCATATTTTAAGTGTAGTGGAGGCTGAGCTGCTTAAAATTCTCTTGTGCTGCATTCTTTTGTGAAGCAAAATTACCTTCCCTACCCATAACAAGTATGTATAAAGCAATAGATTGCTATACAACAGAATTTCTGTAGTTGAGTGATAGCCTTCTTCTTCCATGTGGCCACTGCCATAATAACAATGTCACTGAATAACAGTTACTGAGAGCTTACTATGTGTACTATGCTAGTACTTTATACATATTTCTGACATCCTCTATAAAACAGACACCATACTATCACCCTCTGACAGATGAGGAAATCCAGACATAGGTCATACAACATGTTCAAGGTCACATGGAGAGTGACAAGCCCAGATTTAAACACAGGCAGTCTGTCTCTCCTAAGTCACTTCAAGTGAGGAGCTCAATCTAATGGAAATCAAAAAGGAATGCTTGAAAAACCTCCCTTCCCAAACAAAATACATCGTAAGGACCTAAAACATACTCTTAACATTTCCTTTAAAATTGCAGTTGCCTCTGGAGCTGTGGCTGAATCTGCCACCTGGCTCCTCATCCTGCCAGAGGCACAAGATGAATGGCATTCTTGAGCTCATTTTAACTGTGCAATTGCTTGGGCTCTTTCTAAAGACCCCAAAATCCTACTCTCTCCATTCACACATGGACTTACGTTGGGCAGGATTTTGAGATCTAGAGGAGAATGAGAAACATTGATGGGGTCTGGGGTCCAGCACAGATGAAGGGGTGTAAATGGCTCTAATCAATTTCATTAACTGAGATGGAAGAAAGCAGGACTCTGCTTACTGATTATCTACACTGTGCCAAATGTCATACTGGGTATTTTTAACAGGACAGAACAAAAGAGGTGCTTGGGTGCACATTTTATGAAGACTCTTACTTCAGGGGTTGTGCAGGTGCCAACCCTGGTTTTATACTCTCATGTTACTTAACTATCATGGAAACCTTTATAGGGCAGTGTTAACAGCTTAATATATTTCATCCCATCTGAAAAGAGAGATAAGAACCCAATTCCAAAGCCAGATCCATCTTATCAGGCTTGCTCTTAGAAATTCAGATTTTCAGGTACACCCTTATGTCAACCCAAATGTAACCCTCCCCCAAAGGTAGGTGATTCTTAGCTTTATAAAGTCATTTATGCCAGATCCATCCAAACAGCAATGCCTTTCTATTCTACTTGTTGGTCGGAGTGATGCACCCAAATTCTTCACTGCAAAGTGGACACAGCCTTCATTGCCAAAGAAGTGCAGTAAGAACAGGCTCCACGATGTTATGGAGTCCAAGGACTGCAAAAATTTACCAGGTTGCACAATGTTATAAATGCTTGAAGAACCCAACTTAGTGATTAATAGTCCCTTTCCCCAAGAGAGGGTAGAGAATCCAGCCCTCACTCAACTTTCAACTTCCTAGTTTACAAGGAAATTTAAGCAGCTGAATGAATGACCATTGGGAAATCCATGATTCCTAGGGGATGGGAGGTCACAAGACTTTTCTCTAATTGGGCTTCAGACCTGCTGTCATGACCAATAGCCCAATATCTCCCACCTCTATCTGTATGTCTTTCTGGAGAAAGACCAGCAGCCAAGGCAGAATTTGCACATGTAACTGGAAAAGCATAACTAAAGCTTCAGCCATTCTCGTAACCTTAAAAAAAATTCTCCCTACCACTGATACTCTCCTCCTTTTGATGATTCCTTAAAAAAATTATGTTCAATTTTCTACAAATAATTTGGTATATGTTATTTTATCTACATGGTTTTAGGCAAGAAGGAGTTACTCATTTCTGAAGATTACGGTGGTTGGGATCACACTGCCTGTGTGGCTGGCCCCTCTGTCCCAGTGAAGAGGCTCAGTGTTCACGTCGGTGTCAGTTACGGTCAAGTGCCATTTTCAGTGACAAGCCACGTGTTTTAGGCAGTGCGTTCAGTTTTGTGAGGATTCTTCTCCTTGTCTTTGGCAGCAGCCCAGTTAGTGCTTCTCCCAGCAAACTGCCCCAGGACTGGACAAGCCTACCATGCCCAATATCGAGAGCTAGCCAGGGTCAAATGCCCAGCTCTACAGTGAGTTTGAAACTCAGGTTACATGATCTTTAGGAGGCAGAGCCAGAGGTCAGGAGACATAATTGAAAGAAGGAATGAAAGCATTTTTCTTGGGGCATGCTGGAGAGGAGTGCATGTAGGACACAGGAGGGGCTGAGCTGAGGAAGTGCAGCAACTCTTGCTCTGCAGAAGCTGCTGCTTGTAAGGGTGTCATCAGGGTGCATTTCACTCAGACCTCCTTTGAATAGGGACAATGGTCCCATTGGTGTGGTTCTCAAGGTCAGCCCCTAAGTCAGATACAGTCATCAGAAGTGGGAAATTACCTGAGCCAGCTGCAATGTCCTACTTAAATCACTTGTATAATCAATCTCATGACAAGCCTGGTGCCTGACGCATGAATAGTCAACAAGAATCCATTCCAGATCACAGACCCTTAAACTGTATTGGTTCTTCTTTGCTTCACTTTTCAACCTCTTGCTTGGCCCTGTTGATATGGCCATCAAGAAAAGAGGCTGTCCACAGGTATAGATACATATTCTTTGATCAGTTATCCTGATGTAAAATCTCTTGGAAGATATATCTGGTCTAGAGCTCTAAGAAATTAGGTCTTAAAATGTCTTTCAATGGATTATTAATCCCCCTGAGAACCTTTGAAAGATATGGAAGCAGGAGAATTTCAGAGTAAAATACAGGTTTCTCTTATCTGGCTAACACCCAGCATGCTTATTGTGAATAGCACTAGTCTGAGACCAGGAGTGTTGGGCCAACCCAGCCTACCTGCCCCATTCATAAAGCAAGTCTTGCTGCTCTCTACCTGAGAATGGGCAACACAACAATATTTATTACTCATCTTCTTTCTGTCCCTTTGAGATATGCCTGTCATTGCCCTGAATGTAGCTTGGGAAGGAGTTAAATAGCTGCCAAAGGAAGCCTGTGCTTAGCCTTAGGTACTTGTCTGTGAGGACAAGAAGCACTGACCTGTACCCCTGGACTCAGCACCAATTGAACTAAATATCTTGGTTCTTGCTGAAAGTAGATGGCAGCTCAGTTTGGACCTGGCTGTTGTACTAACTTGGGACATGACTTCCCATGTTATATTTATCTACTGGCCCTACATACTGCAACTGAAGATAAAAATAACATTTGTTTTGCCAGGCCTTCCTCTCACCTGGCCCAATCTGACAGAGGAAGGGACTGAACAGTTACTGTGTGCTAGTTCCGTAGCAGGAAACATGCAGCATTCAGATGTATCAGCCATGGTCCCTTGTTTTAAAGATCTTGCAGTCTAATTGGAAATAAGACTGATGCATGTTAATAGAATAGTCACCATACAAGCAAGGATATATTTAAATGCTAAGTTGTAAGTAAAGACTGGTTCTTTAGAAAAGTTCAATGAGGAGAGAAATATGAGCTAACTCTAAGAAAATGTAGCAGTTTGTTGTAGTTATTCTGACAAAGTATCACATGTGGGTGATTTAAATAGTAGAAATCTATTGTTTCACAGTTCTGGAGGCTACAAGTCCCAGATCAAGGTGTTAGCAAGATTAAGTCCTTCTGAGGGCTGTGGAAAAGAAACTCTTCCATGTCTCTCCCCTCGCTTCTGATGGTTTAATTCAATCTTTGACACCCCATGGCTTATAGAAGCATCATCCTGATCTCTGCCTTCCTGTTTACATGGCATTCTCCTTGTGTGCGTGTCTGTCTTCTAAGAATTTTCCCTTTTTATAAGGACACCAGTAGTATTGACCAGGAGCCACCTTAACAATCTCTTCTTGACTTGATTATGCACAAAGACCCTATTTTCAAGTAAGATCACATTCACAAGTACCAGAGGTTAAAACTTCAACATGTGTTGGAGGGACACAATCCAACATATAACAGAAAAATGTATGGTGGAAATGAAACTTGAGATGGATCTTGAAGAATAAAAAGGATTTGTAAAGGAGATAAAGAGACAGCTTGGTTGCATTCTAGAGAGAAACTGGCATAAAAAAGGGACGTGAAGTTTGGAATGAACAAAAGCATGTTTGTGGGACAAGAAGGAAGTCATGCCATTCAGGAGGACATCCTTGAGAATCAAGTTGAATAGGAAGGGTGGGTCTGAGGATGAAGGGACTTGGCTGACATGTAGAGGCTTTTCATGTAATATGAGGAAAGAAGCAAAGGACTGACATGGTGACAGCAGTATTTTAGGAAGATCAAGAGGTAGAGGGATGAAACAGAGAGAAGAGATGGAAAAAGTGAGACCAGTTTAGGAAGTTCTTTGGGTGATCAGGGTGAAAGTGATGAGGGCCTAGCTAGGATAGTGATGCTGGGAATGACTTAGCTTGCCTTACATTTTTCTCAGAGTGGTTAGGCTGTGTTCTGTGCATGTGAATGTTCTACAAAGCTCCCTATACGGCACTTTGTGGAGATGATGAAGCATTTCCTGTTCCAGTCATCAGCAACACCATATTGGTCATCATCTTGGTGTTCTTGACAGTCCTTACCCTAGCCGGTTCTCTTGCAGACTCAACCTGACTACAACAGAAGTGGACTGGATCCATTTATTTACCTAATAATGAACTGGACTCGGTTAATGCAAGATACCAAATCTACATCCTGGTCTCGTTTGCAGCCAGCAGGGCCACAGCAAAGCTTGTGCTCTAACTGCAGTCGCAGAGCCCAGCAGTTCTTGCAGCCATCGCCACTGCAGTGAACTGAGAACCCCTTCGTGAGGGCACGACTGAGCTCCTGGGCCCACTACCAATGCCAGCACCAAGAAGTGCAGGGGCCATGTCTGATGTGGCTCAGTGGACTTGGTGCTGGTCTGTGAACCAAAGGGCCACCACTTTGATTCCCAGTCAGGGCACATACCTGGGTTCCGGGCCAGATCCCCAGTAGAGGGTGTTCAAGAGGCAACCACACAATGATGTTTCTCTCTGTCCCATTCTCCCTCCCTTCTGCTCTCTAAAAGTAAATAAATAAAATCTTAAAAAAAAAAAAAAGTGCAGGGAAGTTCATGCCTCATGAATTGAATTTTGACTAATGAAAGGCAAGTAAGTCCTCCTGTCTGTGCTCCCCCCATTGACACAGTAATGTGTAAGGCCTTCTGGAAGGCCTACCGTAAACCAAACAATCAGCTGCACTTTTATAAAGCTGTGGCCAGTTCAGCAGTGCTTCTCCTTGTGTTCGCTCTTCCCCCTGCACTGCCTCAGTTCCCTTTAGCCCTTCTGTTGTTTCCCTTGGAACACATACACTCCCCAGCAAAGAGCTGTTAAGTTCCTTAGTTGTCCCTAATGTCTAGGGCAGCCATTTTCAACATTTTTCATCTAATGGCAAACATAAACTAATTACTAAAATTCTGCAGTACCCCCAAAATATATTATATTATATTATTTTCTGCCAATCTGACAAAAATAGGTATAATTTTGATTCATTTACACCAAGTGGCTCTTGCTGTGTTGGCTGTTGTCATTTCCGTATTTGACAATCTAAGGGAAAAGAGGTCAGTAGCCCTGACTAAATAGTCAGGTATTGCATGTTTTAAAAACTCTTGCAACACACCAGTTGAAAACCGCTGGTCTAAGGAACCCAGCCTAAGACAAAGAAAACACGCTCTATACGTGGTTCATTACCAACCATGTTCTGGTTTGTTCTAGGTGCTGGGGAGGGACTGGTGTTGTACGAAGCAAACACAGTGCCTGCTTCACATTCATAAGTTTCACCTTCTGAGTATATACTTACAAATTGAGATAAGTTCTCTGAAAGAGCAGAGCTCAGCTCTGTAGATTACATAACAAGGGAACCTGAGGCAGACAGTCAGGGAAGGGAGCCTGGGGAGGGGATGCTCGGCCCGAGAGCTGTGGGTGAGTAGGACATAAACAGGTGCGGTTTTATAGGGAGGAAGGGAGGGCACAGTGTGTGGAGTGGAAACGCCATAGGGTCAGAGTGTTTACTCGACATCTGAGCACTCAGGGAACGTCACCCAGAAAGCCATTTAAAAAGTGCAAATGCCTGGGCACTACCACAGACTTACTAAATCTGTCCTGAGCCGTGCATGGGAAGATTCTTGTCTTCTTTCTGAACTTTAGGCAGGTTTGGAAACCACTGGGTTAGACATGTAGGGCCTGCCCTGAATGAAGAAAAAGCTCTGTGCACGGTGGGCTGTTTTTCGGTTGTCAGAGGCCACTACCTTTCTTCTGCTTACCCGTTAGAGCCCCATTCCTCTCCATAACCCATGCCCGCCTTGCACATGTGTACATGAGCATGCAAAAACACAGACATGCGCCTGTGCACACACACACATGCACCCCTTATGTCCATGGCTTTGCTTGCCCAGGACACCTTCTGCAGTGCTTCTCTGTGGCCCGCTCTCCCCAGCTGCACCCGGTGCCAAGAGACCTCCTTGATCTCCTTCTCCACTGACCTAACTGGGATCCTGTTATCTGCTAATTATTAAGGTTTCTGTAGTTACATGCTGACTGGTGAACATCCTTCCAAATAATCATAATAGCTGACACATAAAGATATGACCCTGTCTAGTACCATAGCGTAAAAAGGTGTTATATCTCATTTAGCATTTATAGCAAAACTAAACTGTTGTGCATTATTATCCATACCAAAAAGATGGTACAACATCACTGACCAAAGCTAAGGAGCAAACTTGCCACTCTATCCACAGGGAATGAGTTTCTCTTTTAACAAAACAGTGTCCAACCTCTTTCTTAAAGCAAAGAAGTGATTGATAGCAGGTTCATCTTAAGGAAAGCCTTGATAAGTGGGGGTAATTTGGCAGAAAACCTTTATCATTGGCATGTACGAGAGGCAACACAGTATAGCGTCAAGACTACCATGTCTGGGGTTTTGAGTGAGAAGTCTTGGGTTCAAGGCCCAGTACTACAAGGTAGTAACTGGGTGGTCTTGTCTCAGTTACTTAATCTCCATGACTCTAGCTTCCTCAATTGAAGGTAAATTATGAGTAAAGTTAAATGAGCTAAGACTTTGAAGGCACTTAACAAGTGCCTAGCACATAATAAACTCACCCTTTTATTGTTATATTATGTAGGCACTGCCTTCCCTTTTGGGAGACCAGCCTTAAAAGACAGTTGTCAGAAAGTAAAGGTGAATGCGTTTGTGTTGGTGAGGGTGGGAGATAAGAAAGAGGGAAGCAAGGAGTGAAGGGAAGAAGAGCAAAGAGCCCTTGGTTCACTCCCATGGCCCTTTTCTGGTTCCATCCGCCCAGCAAAGCCATTTTCCAGCCCTGCCAGAAGGAGCGGAAATTGAACTGTGATCTGGAGACCTATCCGTTCTGACCATTAGTCAAACATCGGGAGCGAGTTAGACCTAATTGTCTTTGAAACATCTAAAGACCAAACACTTTTTTGGAGGTCAGGCTGCATGGGTGAAAAGGAGACAGAAGTACCTGAGATGAAAATAAAGGCATAATAGGTTCATGCAGTTGGTCCGAAAATTAGCTTTAGGGGTCTCCTTACGTTGGTTTCTTAATGATGTGAAAAGTAATAATGGCTTTGGCCATAATAAAGATGAATTACCATTTTTTCCCTGAAAAATAATGAAACATTGGTAAACATTTCAGGTTCATCACTTAATTTACCCCTAGCTCATGGGGCGAGGGGAGGGGGTGAGAGAGACATGCCCCCAACCCAGCCCCCATTTTTAATATTCCAAGCTATTAGATTTCAATAACCCACTCTCCAGCAATGTGTGTCTCATTTCCCTGGACAGACCAAATAGGCAATAACAGCCTCTCGGTTAGAACACTAATGTTGTAATTTAGAACTTCTGTCAAAATGAAAGATCTTTGCTGGGATCCTCAGAGGGCCCACAGCAACACTTCAGCCCAGGCCCGAATAATGAAGTTTTCATTATTAAATAAAGATATTTTAGGAATGTCATAAACCATAAATCCACTCTCCTCTATTGCCGTGGCACCTTTTTGTGTTTATTTCTAGCGAAAGCCCATCCTCTTTCTACTGCTCCTAACTCCTCCAAACATGGCATTTCCTGCCTTTCAACCCCCTAATCCCACTGCAATGCCCTGAAGTTACTATGGTGACCTAAGAGCATCTTCTCCAACTTTAGATCCATAGGCTATAAAGAAAGGTGTGCATGGAGGAGATGAGTCCCTGTTTCCTTTCCTTGGCTGCTCCTCCCTCCCCACCTTCTCCTGCCAACCAGCTGAGAGACTGATTCCAGGCAGCTTTATCTCACCTCAAGGAAATGCTATCATGTGCCATCATGTCTGGCTGTTCTTAAAAATTATGGCACAATCAATTTTTAATGTGAATTTAGTGCTGGTTGAAAGCATTAGACTTCAAGTCCCAAGGAAATGACTCATCTGTTTATCCATTTGCCAAATGTTGGGGTGCATTTTCTCAAGCCCCACCTGCCTTCACCTGGCTCTGATACCAACTTCAAGAAGATAGCCTTCCCGGGGCTACCCATGCCAACCTCAGGAACCTGCCTCTCTGCTGATTATCTAACAGAGGGAAAGAAGGATTGATGCTCCTGTTCCCCAAGGCCAAGTGGCACTGAGAAACCTCACAGGGCAAAGCAAACTCAGTGGACTCAAAAATAATGAAATCAGGACATCTGAGTTTGGAAACTTACCTAGCCATCCTCAGCCCACTGGTGAATCATACCTAACAAGCAGATGTTCTAGTCTATCACAGTGACGTGAATTGCACATAAGCTAATGCCTTTTTGCTGTGAGTTAGGCCCATATCCAAAGGAGATAAAGATCCGCTTATAATAATACACAATATTATGTCCTTAGAGAGGAATATTAACACATAGACAGGGTATTAGTTTGTGCCTGTATTTTTGTTTATACCTACAATCCAAACTAAGGCCAAAAAATATTAGATTAATCAAAGAAGCATTTGTAGATTTATCAGAGGACAAACATCGTGACCCTATGGCTCCTGATTTTCTCTGTGTGTAGCTTCTTCCATCACAGTGAAATTTGAAGTAAACAGATTTAGCTCTAAGATACAGCTCAAAACAAATAAAAACAAATCACTTCTTCATCTCCGCTGCTCAATGGACTTCAGGAAGAGTTGGTCTCAGCAAAATAAAAATAAAAATCCTTCCTGAAAACATCAGAAAATCCAAATTATGATTTACACATATATTCTTTAAAGTATATCTCAGAGCACACATCAGTCTGGCATATCCGTTGGGAGAAAGGACACAACAAATCATAGAATCCTGCCAGCCCTTGAATTAATTGAAAATAAATTTCTCCTCCCAGCACTAAACAAGTGAGGAGCTTTTTGTGTGATAACACACCCGCCTGTAATAGGTTGCTAAGATTCCACTAATTAAAAAAAATCTCATTTGAAGATAGTTAATGGTTTCTGCATTTCTACAAAGCACTAGTCAGACTACATTTCCCTGAACTTCGGGGTCTGTGCTGATTACTACTCAATTAGTTTTGATTCAATTCACTGAAGAAAAATGTCCATTTCATTAGTGTGGAGAAATAACCATTGGACACAAAATATATTTTCCGGCATTGCTATAGCAACTGGGATGACACAGCTGAGCTTAGAATGTTAATGACTTTTCTGGGACTGTGTATTTAAGTCAGCATGTGGCCTTTAAAGCCTTGCTGGGTGTGGGTGGCCAAAGCCACATTGCTGCTGCGATTGGCAGGTAGAAGAGGCCAAGGAACTCCCCAGAAAGCTCCCTTCCTGCCACTCCCCTTCTCTGCCACTCCCCTGAGGGCTGAGCATATCAGCAGCAGCATCGATTGCTGCTTTGCAAATCCCGAGAGCCCCTCTCTATGCGACATGCAAATTAAGGTCCAGCTGGAAAGTGAAAAATGAAGCCCATCATTCAGATGTGTTTTTCTACGTGTTGCCTGCTTTGTAGATGTACGTGACTGTCAAGGTGATGGACTGACTTTTGAGCTCTTCATTAATACATTCCAGGCAGTTCAGATTGGCCCACATCGACAGAATGAGGTGAGGAACTGGTACGTTATCCATGCAATTTAGTACAGATGGCAGCCAACCTGGAGAACTCTGCCCCCTTAAGGGGAATTTGGTTCTTACCCTCACTCCCCAGGACTATGTAAGCAAAGGATGGAAAAGTAGATTCTGGATTTCTGAATTAAAACAAATGGATTTGTTCATATGGGATAGGTAACAAAAGCACCAATACCAGTCTTCAAAAATTATGTACACATATGTGGCCATTATTCAAGTGTTAATTAGGGCAGAAACCAAATTAGAACACAAGGAAAATTTCATTCGGGAGACTGAATTTCCCAGGTTAAACGGATAATGGCCTATATTTTCCTTAAGCTATGTCAGCATAATCTTAGAGAATCAATGAACAATTAATTTCTGTGTAGTATGTTCTAAGCTCCATGCCTCAGGATACAAAGATTAAAGACAATAGACCATCCCCTCAAGGAACAGTTTAGTGGGAAGAAAGTATATGAACTACTAATGAAAGCTACTATTTACGAACAACATGCCTGGTAGTATATACTAAGTGCTTAATATGGGTTATTTTATTTAATCCTCTATGAGGAAAATGTTAGCCCATTTTATAACCAAGTACACCAACGCTCAAAAAGGTCCCTGGCTAGTCAATGACGACCTTAATTACCGGGAATAAGTAGCGGAACTGGACTTGAACACAAGCCTGTCTGACTCCACAATCACTTAGAACCTCCAGCCACACCGCCTTTCGTGTACACATGAATATGCCAAGTGGTAACTGTTTAGTGCCCAGTAAGTGTTTCTACAGTAAATGCCTGATTTGTAAGGAAAGGAGCAAAGTCCTATTCATTTAATCAATTTAACTTTCCTTTTAAAATTCAGCCGCAAAAGAATGGGCAAAACCAGAGTGTCCCGTCTCCTCCGTCAACCAGATGTTCTCTTCTACACACTGCTCTCCCACTCCTGCAGATGGCAGGGAGAGGCAGGACCACTGGAGTGTGAGTGTTGCCAGGAGGCAAGGACCAGGCTCATTCTGAAAGGGGCAAGCTCACAGTCAATCACCTCATCAGTCTCAGAGCTGCACCTCCACTCCAAACCCTTGGGATCCTATGCATCTGAGCTTCTTTGTCCTGAATCATCACTTCACCATCAAAAATATTTATTAAGCACCCTTAAACAGATTCGCATGAGGAGAAGCCTGCTTTTGTGCTTCATTAACAGCTGTGTGCAGAGTTATGCTTGGAGCTCACAACAGCTTTTTTGCATCCTTGTGCAGACAAGTGTAGGGGTTAAAAGTCAATATGCTGAGAGGGGCCCTAGTTCAGGATGATGAGGTAAGAGTATCCTGAGTTCACCTCCTCACAGCAAATCTACAGGTACACAGGGAACAACTTCCTCCGGGGGACAGGGGGACCTAAAAATTGGCTGATAGCACCTGAACTCCATCAGATTGGGTCAGTGAGGGAAGACCCACATGGGAACGACTAGGAGAGGCTGGGACACGATCTCACCACAAACCCCACCCCAGCACTGCCCATGATCTGGAGGAAACTCAAACCTGAGCTGCTCCTTGGGTAGCAAAGGGCCTGGGACTTGGTGTAGGCAAAGTCTGTCTGCCAGTCAGTGGAGTGTCAGCCTGAGGGACACGCATCTGGTGTGACACACACTTGGGGCTTGCTGTATGCTCCCTGGGATGAAGACTGGTGGGCACCATCTTCACACTTCTTCTCCACCTTGCTCTCTTCTGGGGCTTTATCTTTTTTTTTTTTTTTTCCTCCCTGCCATTCTCCAAAATACCAGTATCTCCTGGATGGGAACTTTTGACACACATCTGCTGCCCAGATTTTTGCTGCTGCTCAGTGACACCTCTTCATGGCATGACTCTGGTGGCCAGTGAGGCTTTCTCTTGGGGTCCCACAGGACTGTAATCAGAGGAGAAAGAGTTCTTAAGCAGCCACCACCTTCAGGGCACAGCCAGAGGCAACTGGCCCAAGAGCTCAGTCTTTCTGGGAGAGGACCAGGGGCTTCTGATCATGGCTGCAGCCTGAGGGGCAGGCTTCTGATTAAACACATCTGGGGGCTGACTGGAACCCTTTCCAGAGACTTCAGAAGACCTCAGAGCACCTCCCGGGGGGCACTATCCTCCTGCAGGTGCTGCCCCTGCTGTGCTCCAGAGTGCTAGTACCTCTCTGAAAGAGCCTTTTATTTTTTTTTAATTTTTATTTTAATTGTTGATCTTGTACAGTTTTCTGTCTTTTATTCTCACCTGAACCCACCACCCCAGCCCTCCCCTCCTCCCTCCCATTTCCACCCCCCCCCATAGTTTTTTTATCATTGTCTTTTTTGTCCAACCGAAGTTTACATTCAATACCATTCTGCACCAGTTTCAGATGTACAGCCAAGTGGCCAGAAACCCATGTACTCCAAGCACCCACCTGGCCCCACACCCTCACCTGTTACACCAGGCTATGGTTGCCACCCAGGGAGCACCCTTTGACTGCCTGTCTCTGGTGGCCAAGAGGATTTTATTCCTGGGTCCCGGGGGACTTAACTATTGAAGAGATCGTTCTTAGCAGGCTACCACCCCCAGGACACAGACAGCTGAATGCACACACCCCCAGTCTTTCTGTCAAAAAGGCCTATTTGCTTGTCCTGGACTGGCAGGTTTGGCATAAATCTAGATTTCAAATTTTGTTACTTGGCCAGAGTGATAAAAACAGCATAATGTTAGCATAAAAACAGACAGTTCAATGGAATAGAATCAAGAGTCCAGAAATAAATAAAACCATGCCTAGGTGGTCAGTTAATTTATGATAGAGAAACCAAGAATATAGAATGGTGAAGGGACAGTTTCTTCAAAAATGGTGCTGGGAAAACACTGGACAGCCACACGCAAAAAAATGAACCTGGACCACTATCTTATACCATACACAAAAACTAACTCAAAATCGATTAAAAACTTGCATGCAAGATCTGAAACCAGCAAATTCTAGAAGAAAATATAAGTGGGAAGCTCCTTGACATGGGTCTTGGTAGTGATTTTTGGATTTGACAACAAAAGCAAAGGCAAAAAATAAAATAAAAATCAACAGGTGAGTCTTTATCAAACTAAAAGGCTCTGCACAGCAAAGAAAACCATCAACAAAATGACAAGACAACCTAATGAATGGGGGGAAATATTTTCAAATCATATATCTGATGACAGATTAATACCCGAAATATAAAGAGAACTCATAACTGAATAGAAAAAAAATCTGATCTAAAAATGAGCAGAGGAGCAGAGGATCTGGAGAAACATTTTTCCAAGAAAACATACGGATGACCAAGAAGTAAATGAAAAGACATTCAACAACACACATCACCAGTACAAATCAAAACTTCAGGGGCTATTCATTCTAAAAGAAGGCATTCCCACAGGGCATAAAGCATTAAATTGTATGAAACTCTGTATTTATCATTATCAATTACCTTTCATGGATCATGTCTACATTATTCATGTTTTGCAAGCTTGTTTTAGACTTAAGATGAATACAGAAATATTTTTTATACTTTTAGGTCCAATTTGCTTGTATACCCTCCAATGCCATTTTCTTAAAGATATGGTAAGAATAGTTAAAAATGGAAATGAAGATTTCTCACATGTAAAACCAATTGAGAAACAAGAAAAAGAAAGGAATGACCAAAATAAAACTTTGTGACAACAGCAAATGCTAGCAAGTAGTGGAGAAACTGGATTCCTCATACATTGCTGTAAAATGGTATAGACACCCTATAAAACAATTTGGCAGGTTGTTATAAAAACTAAACATACAATTACCATATGACCCAGTAATTGCACTCAGGTATTTATCCCAGGGAACATAATTTATGTTCACAAAATAAGTGAAACCATATATAATGTTAATAACAGCTTTGTAATAGCTAAAATCTGGAAATAACCCAGATGTCTTTCACTGAATGAATGGTTGAACACACTGGTATATCCATACTGTGGAATACTACTTAGCAATAAAAAGGCATGGATTATGGCACACACAACCTCAATGAACCTCCAGGAAATTACACTGAAGTTTTAAAAAAAAGTTCCAGACTGCATGATTCTACTTATATAAGATTTTTGAAAAGACAAAGCTTAGAAATGAAGAACAGATTAGTGGTTGCCAGGAGTTAGATATGCAATCACTATGCATTTAATATTTAATGATGAATGAATTGAATTGAATTCAATTCAATTCAATGGCAGAACTGTGACAATACATTAGTTGCCCTTGGTTATACACAAGTTTGATGTGACTTAATAAACAAAGGTTGAAAGCTAAATGAAAAATTTACATGTTCACTTCCATAGTTCCTTGGTACAGTGTACTTAAAAAAAAATAAGGGTGTGGAGAACTTTTCCAAAACTTCTGCTATCTACAATAATACACAGATACCAAACTCTGAGATTATGAATTAGCAGGAATCAAGCAAGTCTTTATTTCTGTAACTATCATATTGCCAGCTTTACCTATTTACTTTACCTCTGCAGCTTTACATGCAGGTTTACCTCGGCAGATGTGGACATCTAAGAAAAGTGAGATTTCCTCTGGATGTGTAGAAGTCTTGTGCCAAGATGTAAATTTGCTTTAGATGGGACCAAAGAGGCAGGGGAATGGGAGTTGGAATTGCTCCAATCAATTGAGACCAAATTACAGGCTCTTCTCACTGTATATCAGTGAGTTCATAAAATAACATTTTGTTCATAAAAATTGCTTTTGTTACAATGGGTATACATGATATTACAAAGATGCATGTCAGATGGAGCCTTGCCATCAGTGAAGCAAGATGTAAGATCAACTGAAGGAGAATAATAGGAAAAAGCCCTAGCACACATCAAGCAGGCACCAAAGAAAGATTGCACATTTACAGCAAAGTGTGAGAACATTGCCTCCTGGGTTTTTAAGGGAACACAAGTATAGCCAAGGTGGTAAACAATCGAGCTCAGAAAGTAGCACAGAGCCGAAGGGCAACCAAATGAATAGGGCTGTAACTGTGGATGACTTAATAGACATCGGGAGACCCTGCTCTCCTGTAACAATCCTTGCCTCAAAATTATTGCTCACTTGTTCAGTATTCAGACCCCTATTCTGAACACAAAAAAGCTGAGTACCACTAAATTCAACCATAACTAATCTAATACTTGCACTTTTTTGTTAACTTTTAATTTGGGTAGATAAAATATGTCTTTAAGTTTGTAACCCTTTATTTATTCACTAACACTGAATAATAATTAAACTTCAACAATAAAAATAATTGCTATCGTTGGGGTGACCATACACCCTACTTTGCTTGGAACACTCCCAGTTTATATCTGTTGTGCCAGATTCTGCAGTTTAACATGTACCCTAGGTTTTTCATTTTTTTTAATGAAGCATTAAGATATACTATAAGTTTGGTGATTGCCACTTTGTACCTCTATCATCTGCCAAGGCTTTGTCTAACAGCATGGAGTTCTGATTAGCATATGGTTAAAACTGGAAGGTGGCAGGTGGTAATCCAACCTACTTTTCCTTTCCCTTTTGAGACATATGCTAACACCTTCCTTTCAAGGACAGCATGCACTCCCTGACAAAAAGCAGTGGGCTCAGAATAGGTGGGTAGGGACAGCTAACTTCGCGGGCTATGATGGGAGAAGTGCTCTGTGCTGCTGCCCCTGCTGGCCACTGTGTGTACCTGCAGCCAGTTGTGCTGTGAACAGGACCATGGACAAGCAATGCCAAAGCCTGTGAGTTGCGTGAAGCTGTCAGGATCAGTGGGAATCAAGAATTATGGGCTTGAAATATGTGAAATATGTGAAGGAAATATAGCCTTTACTGCCTTACATAGATCACATTTGCTCAGTGGTTTTTACTATTGAATATTGTATAATGTGAATCTACAATTGTGTATTTATTGATTAAACTTTGTTTTCTCTCGTCCTTTTCAAAGGACGATATTTCAAAGATAATTGTATCTCAAAAAAGTGCACATTTAATGAAATATTAAGCACAAGTTTTGGGGTTACATCTATCATCTACCTGTTATCACCACAAAACAAATATTCTGAAGAAGCCTCAGCTTCGACTTCAAAAGCTAGTGTTTTTTTGTTTTTTTTTCTTTTAGATTTTATTTATCTTCAGAGGGGAAGGGAAGGAGAGAGGGAGAGAAACATCAATGTGCGGTTGCCTCCTGTATGTCCCCTGCCGGGAACTGGCCTGGCAACCCAGGCATGTGCCCTGACTGGGAATTGAACTGCGATCCTTCGGTTCGCAGGCCCGCACTCAGTCCACTGAGCTACACCAGCCAGGGCCGAAAGCTAGTGTTAATTTAAGACTATTCCCGAAGATGCCGATTTAACAAGTACAGCTGCAGAAGGTTCATTCACAATACTGGAAAGCGTGACTTTTTATCTGAACCAAATGAGTATTTTTCTAAATTAATTTCATTATTGATTCCAAGTTTTCCTGTGTATGTGTGAAAGTAAAGCAATAACTAGGCAAAGTACTGGCTCCATTAGCTAGAGAACTTTATGCAGAGTTAGATGGTGTCAGCTTTACATTACCGTCATGAGCTTCTTTAAATAGAAAATCGGTTAATTCCAATAATGCATTTTGTTTAAATCCAATTTGTGAAATCAAAGTCAAACTTTTAGAAGTTTATTCCACATTGATAAAGTATTTAATGTCATTGTGAATACTATTATAAATCTAGATTAAAAAGCTCAACCTTAAAGATAAAGTCACCTTATGTACAGAGATAATACGATACAAATTTTGGTGGAGCTCCATCATGTAGTAAAAACAATGTTCTAATTACACTAAGAAACCTGCTGCAGCAAACTCTAGTTGGCATTGGTTGTCGTGCACGCACCATTCTTGAGTACCTCCAAAGAGCTTTGATAGTCTACCTGTCACAACAGAAGCTACACAGGGTGGAGCGAAAGTAGGTTTGTAGTTGTGAATACAAAAAACAGTTTATTCTTTTAGTATTATTTATCAATTATTTTATTATTTTCCACATGAACCACTGTAAACGTACTTTTGCTCCACCCTGAATTTAAAGCAGGCTAAAGTATAAACTTTTGTGAAAAAAATTATGTTAAATTTATTTTAAAATGTTTCAATATAGCAGTGCATGCTTTTCTTTTTTGCTGTCACCAGCAGATTTTACAAATGTGTTTAATTTTTTTATGTTCAGATACATAATTTTAAAAAACTGAACGTTAACTAAAGTACAAATAGTTATGAGGTTTTCCCCTAGATGCACAAAGGTCCTTGGAGATTTATTGAATTAATCAATATACACCTGGCACTGCAAAAAAAAAGCTGTTAGTATTTTTTTCTGTATATATTTACTTTAAATAATGTTACTATTGTATGAGATAAAAATACACAAATATAATAAAGGAGCGATATGTAAAATAAATAGACACATTCAGCCAAAATTTAGTATCCTAGCTTAAACACATATTTTCTGTTGTTAGTTTGTGCGTGATTTTTTTGTTGTTGTTTGTTTGCTTGTTTTTAATTGAATTTTGGGGGAGGGTATTGGTTAATAAAATTACACAGGTTTCAGTTGTCCAGTTCTATAACACATCACCCGTATGTTGTATTGTGTGTTTATTATGTTTTAGCTTTTTAAGAACATTTTATAGACCATTCTACAATGTCATTGAACCTTATTGTATAGTGGTCCTCAAAATCCAGGTTGCATTTTATTCGAAAGGAGTTGCAAATCTTTAATCAAAATATTCAACTAATGGAACACCAGACAACTTCAGTTTTTGAAATATATAGCAGCAAATTGTAATTACTGAAAGAAAATCTTGAAACCAGAAGACAATGAAATGTAATCCCATAAAAGCAAAGGAAAAGAAATGAATAAACTAAAGGAAAAGAGCTGAAAAGCATAAAATGTTCAACTTTGAAATTCTATACTTATACTTTGGAATATGTTTACCTTTGAAGAAAATCTTTTAATCACGCACTGTTAAAATTTTCTCAAATAAACTTACATTCTCTACTGGAATGGACCCATGTTGAGATAGCCTCAAATATTGCAGATAATTTATTTATAGGTTTGGTTTTGAAAAATTATTTTTTGAGGAAATGGAGGCAAAAAGATAGTACATGTGAAATATTTGGCATAAAATATTTATACATTTACATATTAAAAATGAAGTAAAATTTTCCATTCAGCAGAATTTACTCAGAGCTTACCAGATACCTTAATACCTGAGGTATTTCCTCAACTAAAAATAGTACTGTCAAGAGCAAGAGCCCACTTCATAAAAATGTTCATTTGGGAACCATGCAGATTTTTGTAAAAATGAGTGTATTTTTTAAGTGGACTCAGTTTTAGACTACAGAAATGTTTTTAAGTCTTTCTAAATGTGGTCTTTGAATCAAATATGTTGGTTAGAAAAATTGAAATTCATAAGCATCTTAAACTTTAATGAAAATCTACCTTTTCTGTAGATTGGCAAGGAAACAGATAAGATGGCAGGTATGGGGTTGGCTTAAGTGAAGAGGAAACCTTGACTGAGAACTTAAAAATGACACCAAAAAAGATACATTTAAAATTTCTATTAAGTTCAGATATAATGGTCTTTAAAAAGTATTTATAAAATTTAAGTGAGTGTGAAAATAATGGACTTAAACATTTTCAACTTTTTAAATTTGGTATCTTAAACAGTGAGGTTGGTTTTTTTAACATACTGTTTTCAGAGTTTTCTCTTCATTATAGCATTTCTTATCTGCCAGCTTTTAAGAGGACTGCACTATCTGTAAATGTGCAAATTCCTGAATCTGGACTTGCTTCATTTTAATAAACCATCAAAGATGAGCATTTTCGAAAGCTGTTAGAGGCACTTAAAGTTGATTCTCCTACTTTCTGAATAAAGTTGAATTAATTGACTATGTTCTCTGACACATCGTGGAGACAGAAGGAGCAACTATGGATATCAAAGCTTTAAGTCCTTTGAAAAACAATTATCTTTCCACAGCTATCAATCTTGTCTATAAAGAAAAAATATTAAGAACCTACTATGCACCAAATGATTTGTATGCCTAACTTTACTAATTCCTGTTTAAAATACTTATTTTAAAAATGAAGAAACAAAAAATAAAAAAAATTTTTTTAATGAAAATGAGGAAATTTCACTTTAGAGAGTCTGAAGGAGCCAGCCCAAACTTTCATATCTAGGAAGTGATGGAGTCAGGAGGCAAAAAGAAATGTATGTGACCCCGCACAAAACCTGCTTTAGTTTTTCACACAGTCTCCTACTTAGCATCTTTCATGTTTATCCATCATTCACATCTCAACTGGAATGATAGTGGGGTGCAGTGGGAAGGGGGAAATGAGCCTACACCGTTGACAGTCTTCAGGGGACCCTGTTGCCCGCATTTTACTAAGCTGTGTGCTCAGGGCAAGGCCATGTTCCTATTAGTCATCTCATTCCATGTACATGGTACACAGAAGCCAAGGATATTTAGAGGAACTCAATAATTTTTGTTAAATTCATGAGCAAAATTTTAGCCTGTGAGGAAAATAGAGAGAAATACTCAAACTGAATATTTTGACCCTATTGACTTCTAATCAAACTAATATTTCCACCGTTCTTTGCAATCATTCATATCTAATTTATCTACTTATTCAATGCACATTTATTTTGCTGAGTTCTAGATATTAGGGATGAAGCAGTGAACTTGTTCCTGTCCTCACAGAACTGATAGTACATAATTAAGAAATTGCACAATTAATTTTGAGTCCTCACAGCTACCCTGTGAAATGGGTGAAGTGGGTGTTATTTGTACCTGCAGGGTCTCCAAAATACTGCAAGAATGTCTAATCTGTACAATTTCATTCAGCAAAGTATACCAATGACAGAACTAATATATGCATCTGAATGTGTATTTTTTAATTCTATATTCCCTTCTCTTCTCAACGTGTGATAATTTTGTATTATTTTATTCATTAAACTTCCTAACAGTAAAACACACACACACCCACCACCATCCCCTTCTTCACCCCCCAGCAGTGCTTAATGAAAAATTCTTATTACTGAGTGTGTTATGTATGTGCTTATCATGTGCTGGGTACCCGGACCTTATTCTATATTATTTGTGATCTTACCAATAACCTCAGGAAGTAGAGACTGCTGTCTTTGATTTACAGATGAGAAATTTGTGACTCGAGTGGTGATTTTGCCCAAGATCACAGGTCTGATTACTAGCTATGTTCAGGTACAAATGGATACCTGTCATGGTCCTGTCTGCATTCTGCTCACTGTGTCATGACGCGCACAGAGTTTGCTCAACTTGTTTCTCTTCTGCCTTTAACTCATTCTCCACAGCTCCCCAAAGCTATACAGTCTTGACTATACAGCTACTCTTACAATGTATTGAGGCATCACCTCAGCTCTTAGGGTAAAATGTGCAAAGCCCAGCGTGGAATACAGGGTTCTTCTTGACTGTCCCAGGACCCTTTGCCAACCTCTCCCAGACTGCCATTCCCCACCACGCATTTATTCTCACCACACAGCAGGCTTCAGCACAGCTGTTGGTGCACATACTTCATCTTTGCCCTATTCTAATTCTCTCTCTAGCAAAACCCCAATCTTCCTTATATATCTGAATAAAAGGGCTCCCACTAGCTTCTTCAGAGTTATTTCCCCTCCAGGGATCCATGTTGCCATTCGTTAGCTATAGAGTCACTTGTCACATGGCTTTGCTGTCTTGCCTTCTTGTCCCCTTGCCCCCACTACACTATGGGCTCCTTGAGGGACAGAGCCAAGCCCTTCTTCGGCTGTCTCCCTGGAGCCTAGCACTGGACCTGTCACATGGTACGGTTCAAAAAATTCTAAATAAACAATTTATGACTCCCTCTCCCTCATGTTCCTTCCCTCATAAACTCAAACCCAACAAGGCAGGAAGATTAAACACAGCAAAAGCATGGCCAGAGGGCTCCCTGCAACTGAGAGCTCTAAGGTTGCCACTGCAGCCAGCCCCTGCGATATCACTCAGTAGAAATGTAATTTTCGGGTTGTCTTGATGTGACTTGATCGTGCAATAATTGACGAACTGATTGTATAATGTAAAACAGTCTGGCTATGAATAGGCCACTCTCCAAGATGAAACAGAAATGAGAGCGTGTCTGCATAATAGGTGTGTAAATGCAAGCAGAGTATTAAGTAGTCCTTTTTATTCTTAAAGAGCTGAAATGAGAAGAGTTCTGCCCCCAGAGCTTGTTCTCTCTCTCTCTCTCTCTCTCTCTCTCTCTCTCTCTCTCTCTCTCTCTCAAAGCTTTGAGCAATTTGGAGGAGAAGTGTGCTATTGCTCTCACAAATAAATAATAAACAAAACATTATAATGTTGATGTGACTATATTTCACTGACTAAAGGGAATTAAAGGTGGGTTCTGTTTTTATTGGTTTACTGATCTGGGCACCCAAATCCTCATAACTGCTCAATACATCATGCTAGTTAATCATTCTTGTCATTATCTTTAATGTCTTATTAGAGAGCTTCATTCATCTGGTTTTTATCTGTCTCATTGGAAGCAGTTTTAATCTCATTTCAGCAGCACTGATAAGCCTGTTAGTTTGCACAAATTGGTTTTGGTGACAACGAGTAGATAGCAATAATGTGCGACTTCCAAACGGAAAAGAGAAATAGATATAGGTCCAAAAGCTCAGATGGACAGGGCCAAGGAGCTGAGGAGAAGTGGAGACGGTGGTCTCAGTTTCCCAAAGGAAATTGGAGAAAGTAGAAAATAGGGTGGGAGGAAGAGAGAGAGAAAGCCCCCCTTCCCCTGCAGGGCCCAGGCCCACCCTTGAGGAATGCTAGTGGTGATGGCTGCACCACACCACTAGATGGCCTGATTGAGTCAACAGTGTCCCATTGCAGCGGTGGGAGAAGACTGCAGGTTTCGTAGTGGAAGAAGACTCTTGTCCTGTGCCTTGCCCCTGAAGCTGTGGTACCCCATTCTCAGTTTTCACTCCACTCCCAGTGCAACCAGAAATCTTCCCTCTCAGACCTTCTCGGGGTTTTCCTCCTGCTCTAGCGTGCTTGGGATCAGGCACTTTGTGAGATCCATTCAGCTAATGGAACAGCATTGATCACCTGGCCTTAGACTGGCCCGACTCTTGGCTTCTTAGAATAAGGGAGAAAATAAGCTCAATAGGCTCAGTTGACTCAAAGTTGCATTACTGTAGACGTTAAAGTAAATACAATTCCCTCAGGTTCCCAGATCACGAGTTATCATCTGGGGGGCGAAAAATCAATAACCTGCTTATGTGAGCAGCCCGTTGAATTTCCTGACTCCTGCTTGTCTCTGTCCTTGTACTAAAGCTGGGCGATGAGGCTTGTCTATTACAACCATTGCCCCTTTCTTGGGAGCATCTATTCTGGAGCTAGCATCTGTAAAAATTTAAAACCAAAATCACTCTGCAAATGGACTAAACTCTATCTGATTTATACTTCAGGTAGATAGATAGATAGATGATAGATAGCATTTCAAGGGAAATGTGTGTCTTACGAAAGGCTTCAAAATCATTTGTCTCAGAGGCAAACATATCAGCCAAATACAGCCAGTGAATTATCTGGTGGTGTCTGGGGTGGGAGGCTGCTAATAATATTCCAGAATCCCAAACTGCCAAAACACTTTGCAGATCCATTTTCAGCCCCTCTGCTTTTCTAGGAACATTTGCTTTGTGTTTGTCTGACTCATTCTCACAACTCCAAATGTTGATATAAAGTCAGCTTGTGAAATTCTGTGACTCTTTTTCTTTTTCTCTTTTTAGAAACCCAGGAGGCTATACTTCTTCCCCCAAACTTAAGCAAAGCATAAACTCCCCTCTATTTTAGAATCTGAAACCCTCCACTAGACGGTTCACGAAGTCTAAGCTAAATTCTCCCAATCCCTCTTTATTCCACGTTTTGATTTTCGTGTGTTAAAAGCACATCCATTCTGTAACTCCTCTGTGGGCAAAGAGCAGAGAATGAAGTTTAATGCCTCCCCTCTGACCTGAGCCTTTGGGGTAGAAATGGAATTTCAAGACCATGATACACAGGAACTGATTTTCCTGCAACTGCCTTTAGCGGGCACTCACAAGAGCTGAGTCCTCCCTCTCAAATTGTGCTGCTGCCAGTGGGTACTTACTCAAGCAATAACATCGAGAACCAAGAAACCAGTGAGTGAGGTTTACCTTTCTATTCAATTTTGTGTTGTTTCTTTATACGGAACTGATAGCATAAAACAAATGGGTACTTGCCTATGGCCATATGAGTAGAGTCTCAATAATTACCCAATCCCAATGGAGACATATTGGTTGTGCACCTGGTCTGTTAAGAGGATGACCCTTTGAAGCCAGGTTTGATCCAGATACTCTAGGACCTAGTCCCTCTGTGAAGTAACCAAAGAGACCCGTAGAACCTGCTGTCAGGGCTGGCTGACTGGAAAGCTCCTATGGAAAGTTAACTTACACACGTGTGTCTTTGTTCACATTAACATTAACCAAGCCATTAACTCTTTAGAAAGAAACGCACTTCCCACCAGTGAGGTCCCCCTCACAGCCAGTATATACGATCTGTATTTGGATTTGTTGCCTGTGGCTTTGGACATGATCAATTCAAGGCCTTTCCATAACCATCCTTTCTTACTCCCCAATTCCACCTGTGACATCCAGCTCCTATAGATCAGGGTATACATCTTTGATTTATATTGTCTTCCCAAATTTCCCTCAGATGCACTGCTAACTGCCCACATAGCACTGAGAACCTGATAGAGAATCTGTGTCAGTAGCTCCAGTGCAGAGCCGAGCCCACTTTAGGTGGGCAGAAGGACCCCGTACTAAGTTAGAGAGTAAGGACCTCATTCCTCTACCCATTCATGTCCTTACACTGATCACCAGAAAGCTGTGTGTGGGTGGATGCATATGTGTGCAAAGTGATGAGTGCATAGGAGTCAGATGTGTGAATAGCTTGATCCAAGTTAGCTCCTGTTGGAAAACAGGAGCCAAGAAAAGCAGACACGTGGCAAATGGTCCATCTGCTGAGGACTAGAATCCAAGTATCACAGACATGATACCAGGAACGCAGATGTAACTGCTGACAGGGTTCCTGCCAAAATGCTTCAAAACTTTTTTCTGTGCATCTGACACCTATTTGAAAGTTTCTCTCTCCTACCCATCGGGATGTCAGGTTTCTCTGACTCTGTGTAAAGAGGGTGAATGAAAGTAAAAGCTTAGCTATGTTTCCCAGACTCTTAGCCTGTTTGAGGTTAATCACAGAGCATGTTTCTGTGCTTCTTTCTCCATGTGATCACAGAGGTCCCCAGGACCCCCAGCTAATCTGAGTGCTTCCCCAAAGAGCCCTATGGCTATTTGCATAAATTCCTAGCTTTTCTTCTTCTCCCCCTATTCTTCCACCTCTGTTATTTTATTCTCCCCAAGAGTAAATTTCAGTTCTTTTCTATGCAACTCTCCCATCGTTGCTTCTCTCTTCTGCCTCTCATACACACTGTTGGAATTCTGTGTCACTGAAGTCCAAGAACTGAGCCTCAGAGAGATTCAGGAATTTGCTTCCCAAGGTAGAATGCCTCATAGAGCATGGTAGACGAGGAGAAGCTGGGCATGACACATTGTGTTTCCTAAGAATTTAGGGCTGTGGGGAGAAATGTGATTCTCACATTAATACTTTTTGTGTCCACTACACAAAAACCAAGCTTGAGTTTTAAAAGGAGTTTTAATCACACACCTCTCTCTCCCTACAGATTCTCAACCAGCTGAGAAATAGCATTATAATTTTAAGGAGATCCAAATACAATATAAAAGTATCTATTGGTGGACATGGGCTGCAGAACCTCAGACCTGTGGTCAGAATCAGGCTTCTGACTGCTTTCTGTCACACTTAATCCCTAGGACTCAGAGGAGGGAATTGGGGTCTGAAGAGCAGACCTCACCCTGCTGGCCTCCCGGAGGACCTGGTCTGCCACACTTCCAATGGAGCCTGAAGGAATCGAGATCCCAACAGTCTAGACCTTGGGGCGGGGGGGGGGGGGGGGGCGGGGGGGGCAGGAGCAGAAGGAAAGGTGAGCCTTCATGGTGAGAAGGCCCAGGGTGGGGGGAGGAGTCGAGCCACACTTCTCCCCTGCTCTTCATCTGGTCTCCTCAGTCGGTAAGTCATCCTACTTCCATTATCCATCGCAAAGAACAGGGTGCTAACACCCTTCCCAATACTGAAAAAGCTAAAAAACAACCTCACTTCCTGCTAAGCCAATGCATAGATATAAAAATTGGGAGAAAATAACAAACCACAAGTAATAAGCTATAGAACTCACAAAAGCCTCCTTACAGACATTCATCTTTTAAAAGATTTCATTCTTTTCTTATTCAAAATATGTGTGTCTTTTCACACAAAGTAGTAGAAAGAAAAATAAAGTAGGAAAGAGTCCGAAAATTGGGTTCTAATTCTGACTGGCACCAACGATTGGTTTGTCCCCAGAATTCTGTCTCTCAAATGGCCAAGCAGCCCCTCGACCAGCTTGATTCACCCCCGAGAGCCCACCTATGGCCAGGGCCCAAGCTCTCACGTGTCGGAACAAGAGGGCACCTCCTTCATAAAAGCTCTAATCTGGGGGGCTATAGGAGTAGAGTGGCTGAGTGAAATAGAGGGGCTAGGACGAGCCGCTCCACCACCGCCTGTGCTGAGTTCTTGGCCCCATCACTGAACAGCTGAGCAACCTCTAGTGACTTAACCCCTCGCTTTCTTCATGTGTAAAATAGGGGGTGTTAACAGTGTCAACCTTATAGTGTTGTTTTGGGATTAAATGAGTTAGTGTATGTAAAAAACTTGGAACAGTATCTGCAACATAGAAGTGACATGAAATGCTTGCCAACATTATTATGGTTAATAAATGGTAGTACAGAAACAAACAGAACAGTATAACCTCATCACATTCTATGAACCTTTCTAATAACTTGAAAGTGCTTATGCTTAACCGTTAAATTCAAAAGTTAGAATTAAAAAATGTGTGCACCACTTTGAACCATGTTCAAAAAAGTACAAAAAATACATAGAATTATGACAAAATGCTACTTGGTGATCTTTGATAGAATATAAAAGATTTTAAGTTTCCTATGTTTCCATGCATGAATTTTTTACACTAGTATGCATTCATTTTAAAGAAAAATGTTTATTTTGATTCTCAAAATAATTCTGGTGTCTGGGGCAGATGTACCAGGCAAACACCTCTAACAAAATGTTGCTCTTCCAGTCTGAGTATACCACATGTTATACAGACAATAAATTCTATTTTTGATGGAAGAAAAACATTCCTTTATCGGCGATAAATTACCCCATTCCTGCCCCACCCCACACAAGTTGCAAATGCTTCTCTCCTTGGTAGGTGTTTCTCCTGGGGCTGCATTCCACAACTCTGTGACAGGTATCAAGTTCTGCTATTTCTCTGTGAGTCCATCCATCCCAATGACAGCTGTTGCTTGAAGCAAGAAGCTTCATCAACCCCACCTGCCCCCATGACCTAATCCAACGCATCATATTTACCAAAGTATTAAGTATTTGATGACAGAATATGCTAACGGCCAAAAATGACAGCTAAGCCCACTCATCAGTTGCCGCTCCATTCTCCCCTCGAGGTAGAAGTCTGTTTGGAATAACAAAAGCTGAATAATTCTAGCCACATGTTTAAGCCTCAACCTCCAGATTTGTGACTTTCTAGAACATTCCTGGGTTAGAAGCTCCCACCTTGACTCTCATTTTTGAGGTTCACTGCCAGTTTCAGAGGGCTGAAATTTTTTCCAGTATGTATGAGCTGACTTTCATAAGCTGGAAGAGTTTATATGCAAAGTGTATCATAGGACTCAGCCTATTCACCTCGGCATCCAACGCAGGGGAAAAGCAACCACCTGGACAGGTGTCCCCTGGGTGATGTCATTAACTCACATGCACTCTGCCTCAGAGCCCAGCACCAATGATAGACTCAGCTTCAGGTCACCCACACACAGGCTCTGCCTTCTCTTGCCTTTCTTGTTCCCCTATTACTTACACCTTTTTATTCCCTCTGGACTCGTCAAAGTCACAGATATTATAGCTGGAAAAAGGTTGAGTGCTGTTCAACACACTGCGAGATACAGATAGTGGTAGTAGTGATAATAACAGCAACATGCACAGAGAGCATTCGCTATGGGCCAGACACTATCAGAAGGTTTCAAATACACTGTTAAAGAACAAAACTCACCCGAGTAAATTTGAAGATCTAACTGGTTCTATTAAACGATTCGTGAATCTGGCGGTATCCCATTTAACAACTAGACAAGATGAGTTGTACAAAATGGAAAATCTTTCTAGGCAGAAAGAGGGTAGAAGTAAGAGTGGATTATTTCAGTCAGGGACACTTTTTTTTTGGGGGGGGGGTCTTATCAAGCAGATTATCTCACTAGTATTGATCAGGAAATTCCAGGCTGATTGGTTTAAGATTCTACTCCTGAGAGTGTTTGAAACTGCAATTAGGTTAGTTATTAAGTTTTGGTTTGGTGACATGGCTTAGCAAAAGGGACTCTACTTTTTAGCCTGTCACTTAGATACAAAATAAAACAACAGTACTTATTTAATTTGCACCATAACCTTGTAAAGTAGTTACTGTTATTATCCCCATTTCATGGGTGAGGAAACTAAGGCCCAGAGAGGTTAAATAACTTTCCCTAGTTCACTCAGAGGGAGAACTCAAGCCTGCCCCAGTGAGGCCGGGTCTCTTGATTCTCCACTGCTCGGTATGCTTTCTGAATACTAGGCTGTTGCCTGAAACGCAAAAGCTACTACCAGCAGCTGTCACCCTCAGAATCTTCTTCCTGAGTCTGCTAGGTCAGACAGAAATGAAAGAAAATAATCTCAGAAATACCAAAAAAAAAAAAAAAAAAAAAAAGGCCATTGGACTTCATCTCATAAACATTTTCTGACCACCTGCCCTGCATGCTAGGTGCTGGGTGAAAGTCAGCAATGAATAAACACAGGGGCAGCATTTTCATGCAGTTTAAACATAATAGGGAAAGATGGAAGAATGAACATCAATAAAAGTCAGAGAAAGGCTTTTTGAACTGGCACGATGCAAACATAAACTGCAAGGATGAGACAAAGACTTGTGGCCCTCCGACCAAGCTCTCCTTCACCAACACCACCCCTTTCAAGGTTAAGCCCCTCAGGTGAGGCCATAATTACCAAATGCAAGATTTGAAACCCTCTTTGGCCTCAAAGCAGATTCACTACCCACTGCGCACACCCCCTCCCCCCACTCTCTCCATTCCCCGGACTCATCTCCCGGCTAAGCCTTTACCCATGGGTGCCATTTGCTGGGTGATTGATGAGGATTTCTGAGCAATGCCAGCCTCTTCTCCAGGCCTGGCCTGGCTGCTTCGCCATTCCAGAACAAACGCACGTTTGATCTATGAGGCTACTTTCTTACCATGAAAGGATGTGTCTCCCAAGTGACCTCTTCCTTGGTAGTTGGAGAGAAAGTGTGATAAAAAGCAAAAGCCGTGTCCTTTGAAGATAGCTCATACATTGGCCAATAGATGCGATAAAGTAGCTAGAAATCCAGCACAGGCTACAAACAACTCCGCATTAAAGGCATCTGTGTTTAATAAAACTAATAAATCAAATGCTGTTAGGTGGCGCCTCCTGGCTATGTTTTAGGCCTGTAATTGGTGCACATGGATAATACAAGAAGAAAAGTCATTGAGTCAGCAGAGAGACTGCTTACCTCTAATTTGCCCCTCAAGTATTTCTAGGATTCTCTCCATGATTTGTTTAGGTGGAGTTATCAAAAGGAGAATCTCTTTCTCCAAAAAGTGCCAGGCTACCACACTATGCCCACAAATGGGGAGCAGGCCCTCTCTCTGGGGATCTACCAGGACAATGAAAAAGCCAGAGGAGAAGGTCAAAGAGAGGTAGGAAGGGGGAGAATTGTAAATGTATTGATTTGTTGTGCATCTCACATGCATACTTTATATGTATTTCATGAGTTAATCCTGATAATAACCCTGTGAGATATGTGACATTTTCCCCTTATTACAGGCAAGAAAAATATATGTCAGATAAGTGACTTGTCCAGTGGCAGAACTGGATAACGCCCAGACCAGTGAAAGAAGCTGAAGAAGCTTAGTGTAGTCAGCCTTTAGAAGGTGGACTAAGAGGACGGATCTTATAAACTTTAGGACTTTCTTAAAGAACAAGAACCCATTTACGTGCATTAGGTCAGAAAACAAAAAACAAAGGATGTAGGTTTGGGTACAGGAGGAATGGATAGTAGTTATCTCCAAAGGCTTTTGGACCTGGAAGGAAATGGCAGAGATCCCTTGCAGAAAACCAATGTAAATGTACCAGATAGCTTGGGGCAGTAATGCTGCAGAAAGGACATTTGACAGGTCCACGTCCAGGTGCTGGCATTTACCAGCAGCGTGACTCTCAGCAAGTAACCACCTCTCCGACCTTCACTTGGCTTTGTAAAATGGAGATAGTAATAACTAATTTGAAATATTTGGGGAAAGCATGAAATGAAATGACATATATAAGACACTTGGTAAACAATAAAGTGCTATCAAGCATAAGGATTGCTATGCCTCCACCTTTCCGGGACTTTTAATACATAATATAGCCCGGAGACAAGGGAATGGACTAAATGATTTACTATGGCTCCCTTTTACCACCAGAAGTAGATTATTCAAAGCTTGGGAGTGAAGTGAAGCTGCTACTAGAGATTATTAGCTTTATAGTTTTCAGAAAACCTCAGTTTAAAATAGAGATTGCTTATTCCTCCCCAGCCCCAGTGAAAGGTTTCAATGACATATTCAGAGCTATGAAACAGGTTAAGGGTCAGCCTTCTTCTGCCAGGAAGGAAGACAATTTGGATGAGGAATTAGTGTTATAATACCAAAGGGAGTTCATGATTTGGGACTAGAAGAAATTGGCCTTTTGCCTCAGAGGCCATTTAATGCCATGAGATTCCTGGCCACTTTTAGTGGCCAAGTTAAAGAAAAAAAGAAAAGAAAGGAAAAGAAGAGAAAAGGAAAGGAGAGAAAGAAAGAGAAAAGAGAAAAAAGACTCTAGCTTTAATTCTTATAACAGATTGGTTAGTCAGGGACAGATAGCTTGAGGTCTAGTCCCCACTGTTCTATAACTTACACTCTAAGTTTATCATTTGGTCAGTATTGTAAATAGGTATCACCTTTTATTAAATGAGATGGTATCAATCTTTAATGATCAGTCATATATGATGCCAGGTTCATTCCTTATGTGAAGTCTATAGAAAAGACTGTGCAAGTTGGTAAGGAAGCATAAACTAAAAAATTTTAAGAACAATACAAATGTACAAGAATATGGAAAAAGAAACTGTAGATACACTTAGCAAAATGAATTATAATGACAAAGCAGTCTGAATCTTACCTGGAATTTGTTTTAACGCCAACAAGATCCAGGTACTTCATAATTGCATCCTTATTCTCTCAAATCTCCCATCAAATAGCCTTCTGATTTTTTAATAGTATAATAGCATTTGGGCTTTTATAGGGGTATAATTTTGATAAATTTACCTACACAAGTCACCAAAAATCTTTTATATGACTAATTAAATCATCAGAAGTGACTGCATTTTCACCTTGCAGAGTAAAGGCTAAGTTAGCATCACCTTGGTGCAGGAAAGACATTCTTGAATGGAAGACTTTAGCTCAAACCACAGAGTTGCTACCAAAAGGTTTTGTTCTTACACAGCTTCTGGGCATTTGCAGAGCCTAAAAAATTGGAAGTGGCTGACAAACTCAGCCATTCTCTCTAGTACTGACAAGAATTACCCAGGACTTACTAGTGCAAAGCACCGTACTACGTATCAGGTGGCAAATGTCTATTTTACCCCACTCTTTCCCTCAGGAAGCTCACCGTCAAGATGAGATGACAGGGCTATGTTTCCAGTCACAAGTGGCAACCTAAGTTTGCCTGACCACGTTGTCATGGAAGTAGAAAGTTATAAAAACTCAGAAGAGGAGAAAATCACTGTGATGTACAGATGATTAAGGAAGTTGTGAAGAGGTCCAGTGGGAATACTATGAGCCTAAGTTATCTGTTCAGGATTCCGTTAGCTATGGGCAGATGGACTGCTGGTAGAACATTGTTATTAAGCCAATTACACCTCAGTGTTTTAAGAAATTCCCCGTGTGCCTCTTGGACACCTGACCTCAGTTTTGGCAACTGGAAATTTTGATGCCTACAAACATATTGTTTGGTATAGTACTGGATTATAGTACTTGAACTTAACTGTCAAAATGTAGTATTGCAGTCTTTCACATTGTGAAGTTATTTCTACTTTTTAAAGACTATTTCCACCTGGGAGCTATTTCTGTGATCAAAAAGAAAGTATGAACTTCAACTGACACCTGAAGTAACTGAGACCCCAAAAAGTTGTTCCAACCCACACAAAAGTCCTGAGCAGAGGTGGTCTAGGAGCCAGAGCCTCCCACCTCCCCATCCAAGTGGGGAGACAAATGTGTCCAGGGCAGTTATCTGACGTGGAGGCAGGAGCCTGAGAGTAATGGTTGTTTGTCAAGTGTCCACAGACCCTTGGAGAAAAAGGCCTTATAAACACGCAACATATTAAGTTGATTAGTACAGGGGAGATTCCTTGAGGATGGCATTTCAGTCAGAAGCACCCTTCAGCGGCTCCCCAAACGGTAGGTGGCTCTATAAAGCCAGTTTTTCCTGCAGTGCAGAAATGATAACCACAGTTGGACATGCATCTCTTCCTCGGAACAGAGACAATGAGAAATTGCTTTCAACTCACAGGGAGTTGGGTTGTGGGCGGAACATTTACCTTATACCTGCTCCATGGACAAAAGCAAGCTTGAACTCCAACTAAAGCTGATTATTCTTGGCAAGGAAGATGACTTGGAAAGAATTGTTGCTGACTTCCAGGAGTGATGGGGACAAGGGCACAAGCCATGTTTGTTGAATGTCTGCAATGTGCCAAGCCATTCTGCATATATCCTAGCACTGAATACTCACCACACCCTTTAAAGTAAGGAGAGTCGTAGCCTTCTAATGCGTGAGAAGGCCTTGCAGAGATTAACAAAGGTGCTCCAGGTCACACAGGTGGTAAGTGGCAGACTCCCAACTGGCACCCAGTTATGTCTCAAAAGGCCCCTGCTTTTTAGCATTCTCAATTGCAAGTCAAGCCAAAATCTAAGTCAAATGAGGCCGAGAAAGAATGGGGTCAAGTCTTAGAGAGAAATCTGCCTCTGTCCATACTTCTCCATAGAAGGACTGGCTACTTAATGTTTGGGGCCCATTGCAAAGTGAAATACAGGGACCCATGTTCAAAACTTATTAAGAATTTTGAGACAGAGATAGCAGAGAATTAAACCAAAGACACAGACCTTCTGAGCATTAGGCCCCGTTCAGCCATACAGGTATGTCCTTGAAGCTGTCCCTGCTCCAGCGACTCCAAAACAAAAGTGACAAGGCAAGAGTCTTGGAGTAAGGGGCAAATCTGGAAATATAGTCCAATAGTAAGAAAATGGACCATGTGGTCCTCAGAAGCCTTACATCCCATTATGGGCCTGCTCATCACATACATACAAACACACACACGCATGTGCACACGCACTGCCTAGGTGAACTCACAGATCAAGACTGATAAAAATTACATGGCAAGGCCCTGGGGGCAATTGTAACCCTTTTTCTCATCTCAGAAAGATTCAGAATAGCATCCTGGTGACACAGTGAATAAGAGAACATCACTCCTACCACAGCTGTCACTTGTATCTGCAATCAGGTGAATTATAGAGATTAGCCACATCCAAGAATTACTGCACTTTTTGAATGGTTCTGTGCATGCCCCTTCTTAAGGTGGAATTGCTCAGGTTCACGTTCAGACTCTGGAGAAAGCTTAGGCAGGTCCGTGCTGCCACCCAGTGTTCAGAGAGCAGGCCCAGGAGGTGCTGCTGAAGAAGGGTGGGTGAACATCTCGGGCTCTGCAGGGGTGGGAGCTTCCCAAAGCTGCAGAGAAGGATGATGCAAAGTGTTCACAGGCCGCTGGCAAGCTTATTTTAGAGGTCACATTCTACATCACCTCAAAGATGTTAAAACGTGCCCACATGCCCACATCCAACACTGTTTATTTCATCAACCTGTAATTAAGACGAGTTCAGTTGTTTTTGAGTGGGTTGACATGTTATATTTTGTAGAAATTTAGTTAAACATTTGTTTTGATTTTGCAACTTTCTTTTTGCATTATGGATCAAGTGTGGGAGCTTTGGGGGAGAAAGGGGGCTCTTAAGAATTACTCTAAATCAGAAATATTCATAAAGCTTCCAGGCCCTGTGCTCAGTGCCCAGTACCTACTACTGTGGACAGGCATGAAAACAGAGGAGTAGCAAAGAAGAGGAAACACAGGAATATTGGATCTGGTCACCTCTGACAGCCTGTGCACTACAAGCATTAGTCCTTTTGTTATTTCCATGTAAAGCCAGAGTCTTGGTCTGCTGAATTCATCCAGAAAAGTCATAGGCACATCATGGCCAGGATCGACCACACATTAGTACTCAGATTTCATTGTTTAAGTAACAAAAAGAAAAAACCCTTGGTCAGGTGTGCTGCCTGACGCAGTTCCCAAATAAATCCCATGCCTTCCCACAACGATGGGTATAACAGGCAAGCAGCCAAAATGGAGCATCATGCTCCGCAGTCTCTGGATCCCTCCTGAGGGCGAAGAGACTTCCAATGACTTGAGGTAGATGGTAAATCCCCTCACACAGCTCCTGCAGCACAGACACAATACGCAAATATCAACCCCCTGCTTCTTCCACCGGACCGTGTCTCTGGTTGGCAGGCTCAGCAAACTCCTTGGTGCCGAAGCACAGGGGTGACACTAGGGAAGGCAGTCTGCACGTAATCACACATTTTCCCAACTTCAACTGTGGCCTGAGGAGGACTGCCCCTAAACCAAAACTCTCTTCCATGCCGCATCATATCACCCCTTCACCTAGCTGGGCCAGACTGTGGGCAGCAGTTTTACAGATTAAACTCGTTCCCTAGGGCTGCTGTAACAGATGACCACAAACTTCGTGGCTTCAAACAATGCAAATGAATTTACTCACAGCCCTGGAGGTCAGAAGTCTCACTGGGCTAATAAAAGCAGTGTCAGCGGGGCCATGTTCCTTCCAGAAGCTGCAAGGGAGAATTTGTTTCCTTGTTGTCTCCAGTTTCTGGAAGCCTCCTACATCCCTTGGCTCACGGCCTCTTCCCCCATCTTCGAAACCAACCACATGGCACCTGCAGGTCTCTATGACTCTCACCATCCTGCCTCCGTCCAGCGGGAACCGTAATGCTTCCCCAGGGCCCACCCAGATAAACCAGGACAAGCTTTGCATCTCTGGATCCTTCACTTAACCACACCTGCAAAGCCCCCTCTGCCACGTAACGTCTCCTGTGTACAGGTTTTGGGAATTAGGACACGAACATTTTGAGGAGGGGGGTTTATTTTGCCTCCCACAGGTGTCATTTCTTTTAACACAAATCATCTCTGTTCATTATAGGAAAAATTAAATTTGCAGAAAAGTTTAACATGGGAAAATGGAAAACACAACCACTTTTAAAATATGTCCATTTTGTTCTTTAAAGAAAACCTGCTAAATGGTTTCCAGTGCACTTCCCCCCATGCCACCATGCGAGGCAACCACCCTCCCCCGTCACCAGCTGCGGCTCTGATTGCCAGCACATGAACCACCGTCCAGTGTTCTGATCCTGCCCATGATTTTCGAGCACGTATGTCATTTCCAGTCTTCTGTGCATTCCAATGATTCTGTTGTAACCTTTTTGGTAATGCATATTTGTATGCTTGCCTGATATTTTCTAAGGGTAAGTCCCAGAAATGTAATGGCTACAGCTGCTTTTAAGGTTTGAAAAGCATTTGGTGAAAGTGCCCTGCAGGAAGTCAGTGCCGAGTCAAACTCCCCTGCAGAGCAGACCTTTACCCTCCTACGCCAAACCCTGGCCAGCATCACACTTTTATCAGCTGATAGATTGATTGAAATCTTGTAATCGGTTCAATTCATAGTCCTTTCACAACAAGTAAGATTAAACTTTATATATTTATTTTCTATAATACGTACAGTTCTTTTGTTATATCCTTTTACTATGTTGAAGTGCTTGTACTTTTTTAAATAAGTGTTCATCAATCTTTTGTTAACCTATGTCATATTTGCCACAAATAATTTTCTGTTTGTTGTTTTTTAATTCTGTTTTTATTATACAGAGGTTTCACTTTTGTAGTTATATCTATCAGTCTTTTTATTTTTTTAAGATTTTATTTGATTTGATTTTTAGACAGGGAAAGAGAGGGAGAAAGAAAGGGAGAAAAACGTCAACAATGTGTGGTTGCCTCTCGCATGCCCCCTACTGGGGACCTGGCCCACAACCCAAGCATGTGCCCTGACTGGGAATCAAACTGGTGACCCTTTGGTTCTCAGGCCAGCACTCAATCCACTGAACCACAGGAGCCAGGGCTTATCAGTACTTTTATTTATAGTGTCTGCCTTTGGTCCCATGCTTAGTATCGTGGTATTGTGGTATCACAGGCCTCACCCACCCTAATATATAAATGTTTTCCCGTGGAGTTATGAATCCATTGTGATTGTTTTGCCTAAAATGTCAGCGGCATTAGCTAAAAGAATTCTGTTAGGCAGCCACTTGAAACACAAAGATGCTGCTCCCTGTGGGGTCGACACCAGGCTCTAAATAACGGGCCTGTCGTGTGGCTGTGTCCAAAGGCTTGGCAGCAGTGTCTCTAATCGGGGCTACACCCGAGCTCTTAATTCATTGTGATTTTCCAGCCAAATGAAGAGCTTTCAGAGGGAGGCCCTACCTACCTCCTCTTTCTATTCAGTTGACATAAGTATGACCCAGCCCTTGCTTGTCATCATGGAGCAACTTACTCTGATTTTCCTTGTCACTTACTTCCCCTGCTCTTTGGACTGCTGAGGTGCGGGCAGAAATTTCATGAGATGGGGTCCGAGACTGTGGAGCTCTTGGCTCTGGCTGTGTTGCTCTAGGCTACAGCCAAGGGGAATCAGAGTGAAGGGCTTCAGAAAGTAGATCTTAAAGAATTACCACGAAAGACCCGTGAACCACCAATCACCTCTCAGGGGAAATATTTCTTGGTTCTGACCTTACCTGGAGGGATAGCTGAGAGCCCATTCACCCAGTGTTTTCTGCTGAGTTTGTGGGCACGTGGGAGCAGGAAACCTACACTGGCATGGAGGGGACTCTACTTACCACACAGACAGGTTTCCCTGTATTCTGCAAACCTAAAGATTTAGATGAAAGTTGTTCCATTTTCCTGAAAATCCGAGTACCAGTACTTGCCACTGAATAGAGAGAGTGAAAAACAGCCTTCCCCTCTCCCTACATCTACAAAAGTATGTGGAAGTAGAGAATCCACTGAGGACAAAGGCCCATTGCTAACAATCTTCCTCATTAAAGGAGAAAAGCAGACTGCACCTGTTTTTTAGTTCATTTACCCAACAAGCAGTGATTGAGCACCTCCTCTCACACCTCTCTCTATGCTGTTCCCTCTGCCCAGCATGCCTTCCTCTGCACCCACCTAGCGAAGTCATAACTACCAAGGCCTAACTCAATTTCTGCCTCTAATTTAAAGCCTTCATCAACATATGTCAAACCCTCCTGTCCTTCCTTCTTCTTCCTCCCTTCAACTCCATTGACCCAGCAGTATTGTATAGTGGCTTTGGATCCAAATGAACTTGGATTTAAATTGATTCTTCTACCTAATCCCTTGGTCCATTGGACCCTTTGGAATATTGACTTAACAGTTTTGAGCCTCAGCATCTTTATCTCTAAGATGAAAGTATACTGACCTTCATAAGGATGGTGCTTTGCAGATTAAAAAAGATCACCCATGAGATGAACATGAGAAAGTATCTGGCTTCCACGTGGTTATATCAATTGGTTAAAACCATAACACAAGACAATATCACTGTCATAAAAGAGATATAGAATGCTTCAGCAGTACAGAGAAAAATGAGGTCTTGTCAACATGGAATGATCAGAAAAAGTAACTGGAAGGGGCATCAAGCTTCTTGAAGAAAGGATAAAAGTCTACTAAGTAATGCTTGTAGGAAGAACAGGTCTGACTGAGCAAACTCTGTGAGCCAAAGACAATGGAGGGAAAGGCAGACTATGAGAAGAAAAAATAGCAGGTTCCACCAGAGTCATTTAAAACACAGATTGTTTTATTGTTTGCTTTTAGTTTTTATTTTTATTTATTGATTTTAGAGAGAGGAAGGGAGAACAAAAGAGAGAAAGAGAAAGAGACATCAATTTGTTGTTCTACTTTTTATGGATTCACTGGTTGATTCTTATATGTGCCCTGACTGAAGATCAAGCCCACGACCTTGGCCTACTGAGAGAATAAGCTAACAAACTGAGCTTTTTTTTTTTTTTTTTTTTTTTTAGTTTTAAAGCTTCAGAAATGAAGTTTTCTGAGCATGGACTGATATCATTAGAATTATCTTTAGAAAAATCAATTTGGTAATTGTGTACAGTACAGTTTAGAAGAGATTCATCAGGCAGTTGAGAATGTAATACAATAATCTATATTGAAAAGAACAGCCTTAATTCTGGAGCCAATAAAATGGATTGTAATTTGATTGGATATGAAAAAGGGAATCGATATATCAAAGAGGACTTAGTCTCAGTGACTTGGAGTATGGTGGGCCCATTAAGGGAAACAGAAACCCTTAGAGGAACACTTTTTGACATGCTGGGCTGGAGAGACCAGGAAGAACACCCAGTAGGAGTTAGAAGCAGGAGAATGGAGATTAAGAAAATGATTGGCACCAAAGAGAAAGCATTAGGGTTTATCCACATCAATGACATAATAAAAATTGTATGAATGGATGAGATGCCCAAAGATAGAGTATAGGAATAATAGAGCATCAAGAACAGAACCATAAATAATGTCTACAACTTAGGGAATAGAAACAGGAAGACCAGGATAAAACAATATCACATCTGCATATGATATTTCCCCTTAATCTGAAAGAGACTCCCCTCATTTAAGTTACAATCATTTTTCAAGGTTCTCACACAAAACAATTGTTATTAGCTTGAATTTATTAAACACATACTGGTTGCCAGTCACTGTGCTAAGTACTTTATGTGTATTATCTCTTCCCCATAACCATAAACTGTAAGTACATTAATTATACCCATTTCACAGATGAGGGATTAAGATTCAGTGAGCTTTAATAATTTGCTAAGGTTGTAACAGTTAATAAACAAACCCAGTTTGCCTAGCTCCAAAAATCAAACTCTAACTTCTTTGTCAGCCTGCCTCTAATGAGTCTTCAGTGTAGTTAGGGTAAGAGCCAAACATCTTTATTTTTTGAAGCTCTATGGGTGACCCTGGAAGCACCCAATCTAAGACCCCTGCTACATATTGTACGACAGTGATTAATAGAAAATTTGACACCAGTGTTGAGAACACATAGACTAATTGCTTAACCTCTTGGGTCTTCGTACCTTTTCTTCAGTTCGGTCAGTATAAAGGGTGAATAAGGAAAGCAAGGTGAAGTGCCTACGTGCTATAACTGCTATTGCTGTTGTTGATAGGCACTCTCCCACCTTCCCTCGAGCTCCCCCTTCTCCCTGAATCAATTCCAAATTTCCCTCCATTAAGTCCAAGCTCTCAGGTATTGCTTCCCTGTGGTGTTCACTGCCCATGCCCAGGGAAGCAGCACTTTACAGGGGACTCACTAGTGATGGAATGTCAAAGAGGTTTGGAAACATGAGAAGAGGCAACCTGGTTAGATGAGCTATGCTGCTGATCCCTGAGATGGTCTGAGTTCTCATTCCTTCTTCTTTCTGATCTGCCCTTCTACACTGGCCTTCTAACAATGCCCATGTCATTATGTCTGTTCCCAATGAGGGGTGGGGGGTGAGTGAGGGGCAGCACTCTTAGATCTCAGCTTCAAGAGACTATGGCATCTAAGCGGACATTTTCCCCTCACTAGCCAGCTCTTGCCCTTCCTCATTGGGAGCTGATGCATCTGGTTTGTTCATGCCTGGGGCCTAGTCCCAGGAAAGGAACTAAATTCCCTTGAGCACACCCTCCACCAAGACCTTCTTTGAATTTTACAGTCATCTGCCGCTGCCAAACCTCACTCCCAGCTCCATTTCCAGGAGCGGAAAGCATATGGACTGTTATTTTTTGCCAAAACTGATCAGAAAACAGAACTTAGTTCTCATAAAGTTGCATAGTACTCACTTCCCTTTTCTTACTGACAATAAAAATGAAGCTCGAGTTCAGGGAGCTATCTTTCTTGAAGGAAATATTTTTCATTCAGATCCAAATCCTAACTCTGTCATTTCTCACCTGCTCAAAGGCCCTGATCACTAGGGGAGGGAACCATAAATAACTGAAATTATAATTTTGTTAAGATTGTGTTTCAATTCAATAATATTCTGATCTTTTCATTGAAATCCATTGATAATTTTAGAACTTTCCTTACAGAGGTGGAAAAGAAGCCACAGTATTTTTTTAAATTTTAATTACTTACTGGGTAAAATCTGAAAGTATTTAATTATTAGATTTATGCCTCAAGATAAGTTCAATGGTAATTACAGGATGTCTTTTTTTAAATTCTAATTCCAAATAATTAAATCCCTAACACACTGGATCATTATAACTATAATTAGAATAAAGGTGTCTTATATTTGAAACCAAAGTTTGCCTTTTTGTTTAACCTCTTTGCACCTCATCAAAGGGGAATGCTTTGAAAAGATCTGTTTCGATCTCTCTAATGCTGCTTTAAAACAAAATAAAAAACATACTTGTCTACAGGAATGCTTTTCCACTGCAATATTGGCAGAGAGAAGGTGATCTCCAAGCTTTCGGCTTGCTTGAGGTTCCAAGGCATGCTGACTTTTCTCTTGCCATTTGTCATCCCTGGATGCAGGGAGAGTTCAGACACCAGGCAAAAAGATGAAACTGATGTCATGAAAATATCAAGGCAATCAAGGAAGAGGATCCGTGAAATAACCTATCTCCCCCATCCCCAATTTGTCAATCTGTTTGGGGGTGACTTCTCTGAGCTCCCCTTCAGTTAAAGGTGAATGGATGAAGATGGGTTGGGATTGGGTAGAAGCTTCGGAGGGGGCCATACACAGACTAGAAAATCTAGAGCAAGACTCATAAAATAAGACCTCTAACTAAGGCTCAGTGAGACTTTTAACTAAATGCATGTGTCCTGGCAACAACACTTAATTGAGAAAAAGTGTGCTATCCTTTTTCTGTTGATGAGGTTGTTGGAAACATTTGCTAAATCGGCTCAACCAGCAGATGAATTGAGTTTAGCATCCTGCGTTCTGCTCTGGGATTTGGGCAGTGGAAAGAGTGGTGGTCTGTGGTTTCAAGGAGGAGTTGCAGGGTGGGGGATCAGGAAGGAGAGGAGACACACATCTCTATAGAGTAAATAAACCATCCCCAGATGTCTTCCCCTGGCTAGGCGGCTGAGAGGAGAGTGCGTGCTTACTGGAGAGCATTTGAAGGCTGGTATGGGGGGGATGCAAATGAAAGGGGGGAGCAAAAAGAAAAACTACAAAGAGAAGGCCAGAGAGCAATCATAATACTTAGAAAAATGTCACATTAAAAGCTCCAGCTGCCAGCGGCTGGAGGGAAAAGAGTTCCAGACAATAGCTGAGGGAACAAGTCGAATCTTGTGTTCATTCCTGTGGTTAAAACAAGTCTGTACGACCACAAGGAAAATTCCATTCTCCTCAGACCTTAACTCCCTGCTTACCTGGGCTGCAGACGTTTTTTTGTTGAAAGGCCCCTTAAAGTTAGAAGTGGCCAGGCACAAAGGCCCAGCCTTCCTCCTACCCCGGCCTTTCTCTCTCATGTTTGTATCCTCACATCTTGAAAATTACCTCCTTTGAGGGGCCTGGTTACCATGTTGACTGAAGCATAAAGAATAAGGCAGGGTTCAGGAAGAGGACAAATCCCCTTGCCACCTTCCCCACCCCCCAACCACAAGCCATGTTCATTTTCCAAACCTTATAAGCCATGGATGTCAAATAAAATTATTCACTAATTCAATAACTGGGTATTGAATGCCTATTATGTTTCAGGCTTTAGACTAGGCATTTAGCAGAGACCACCATGGTCAAACTGTTGTTGAGAACTTCCAAGTCGGGCACAAGAAAAATTAGGGTTCACGAGCTGTTGATTGTGTGACAAACATAGTGAGCATTGCACACTGTGTACGTGGAACGTGGCCTTTTCCTTTTCTTCTTGGGGTTTTCCTGAGTCCGGCTGACAAGGGGCCTGCCTGCTGGAGTCGGTCCAGACAAGCGTCTCTCTTCCTCACCAATAATCCCAACATCTGCTCCTTTTCATTCCTCCTGGACCAGACTTAGGTTACCTCGCTCTGGTAACTCTCCTGTCAAAAGAGGGAGATTACCAATAATTGTCTTGGGCCCAGGACAAGATGGAAATCAAACTTTCTTCCTTAAATAGCCCCTTTGATTCCTACTTCAGGGAGGTGTGGTCAGCATACTCAGGAGAGGGAGAATCTGTGCAGACAGGCGTGGGTGGTGGAAACAAGCATCGCTCCCCATTGAGAAAACATAACACCAATAATCAGATCCTGGAGGGAGGAGGCCAGCTCGGTAGACTGTGTGTGGCACTTCGCTGAGATTAGAACTTATTTATAGTCAAACTGAGAAAGATCTGTGACTTGACGTCTTCTGTGCTCACCTTTAAAAAACTTTCAGTAAATTCCCATATATGTTTAGTAATATAGGGAGAGCCATAGGAATTGATATGTGCCCTCAGGGAGCTTATAGCAGTGGTGCACTTGCAAATTTGAACAACCTGTTCTCCTGGGGGAGGAAGGATGTAAATACTACCGCAATTGTTGATTATAAGGTGCCACCATGAGGAGTTGGGAGGAAATGAGCACAATCAGCTCTTGCTCGCTAACACGAACTGACCCCAGAACACCAATGGTTTATAATCTAATTAACACAGGACACAGAAGCAGACTCTCCTGACCAATTGACTGCTTGGCATCAGGTGGAAAATCTGCAAGCCAAACCCAGAGAGGGGACATATTTTAGGGGGAGCAAGAAAAATGGCTGCACAGCTAAGTGGAAACTGAGAATAGTATCTGTATTTTCCCTTCTGGTTTCTTGGAAGTACAGAGAAACATGGGAGGTCAGAGGCTGCAAAGACCTCAGGGCTAATCAAGACCAATGCCCCTTCCCACCCCACACAGAAGGGCACCTGGGGCGTGCAGGCATGGAGCGATTCAGGTAGCCTCTGCTTCAAACATACCACTTTCACTGATGGTTTCATTTTCCCTCTCATTAGACTGGAGTATTGAGCAAGAACTTTCAAATAAACTAGATTGTTAAAAACAAAAACCAACCAGAATTCCCTGGGGCCCTGCAAGCACCCACAGAGGACAACCAACTGGCTGCACTGCTGACAGCAAATGGATGAAGGTGCCACCAGCTTGAAACCCAGACTCTGTCTGAGTTTGTTATTCAATTACTTGCCCTGGACACAAGCTTTCTCCCAGAACAGAAACAAACCCGCAAGTCTGCCAGGCTCTGGCTGCCTTAGCCTTTGAATCATTGGTAAGGAATAAGCTCTCTCTAGGAAGAAAAAAAATTTCCATGTGAAAAACCAGCAGTAATTTTCTGGGCAGGAGAAGTGCTGCTGCGTCTCTTGGGACAATGTAATGGGACGGCAAGCTCTTTGGTGCCAAGGGAGCTCCGGCCCTTTCCTGTCTGTAATTCATGATCCCCAAGACAATTATGAGCAATGAAAAGGCATCAGTCAAAAGACTATCAAGTAAAGCCAGATTTAGGAAAATAACACATTACATTTAAATATCCATATATATTTAATCTGCATTTAATAATTCAAGGAATACATTAGTCAAGGCTTAGGCAGATTCCAAATTGATGGTAGTTACAGAGCCTCCTGGCTCCTGAAGTTTCCCAGCCTCGGCACCACAGGAACGAAAACTTGAGGAGGAATGAAGCCTGTCATTGCAAACCTGGGGCACTGCAGAAACGCAGAAGGATTGCATAAACCACCACACAGTCAGGCTGCTGCGTGGAAGAGAACTTGGGATGAAAGACAGACCCCGAGCTCCAGTCTCTGGACTCAGTTACTCCACTTGCCACCCTCTGTAAGGCAGGGCAGGAAGTAGGGGGTAACATCATGGAGGGGCAGACGGAGCAGGATTGCTATTCCAGTGGTGATTTTCTCTCAGATCTCCTCTCCTGCTCTTGGGCTTTAATTCTAGACCACCGGGTGGGGAATGACTGCCTGGGCCCCAGGGAATAGTCAGAACATATCCTCAGGGGGCAGGCTCCAAGCCTCTTGCTGCCATCCGGAGGGGTGAACAAGGTGAGTGTCCTTGAGGAGGAAGGAGGAATCGCAAGCATACCCAACCTTTAGGGCAACCGTTGTCCTCCAGGCGCTGGAAAGGAAATCAGACCGGACACAGTGCAGTAAATGCAAAGTGGCAACTAGGACCTGGAGCAGAGAAACAGGATGCACTGCTTAGAAGTAGAATAAATTCTGTTGCTGTCATTGACCATCACCCAATACAGCAAGCATAAAGCCCCAAGTACTCTGAGTTTGACATGACTTCCTCACTCCATTTTGGGTAACTCGTTCCCCACACACTGGAATCCCAAAACAGGTTCTAAGTCCCTCATATCCTCAACTAAGGCAGACTAAAGAGCAAAGCCACAGCAGGAAATTATCTCAAAGACTACCAAACCCAATCTTCTGATTTTAGAGGTGAGAAAACTGAGGTTCAAGGAGGCAATGCAGCCCATCTGCACTTGCCCAGTCAGTAGGTGAAAACCCATGTCCACATACATTGCCCCTCCTGTTAAGTCCTTAGTAAAGGAAGGCAAACGTATTAAATGCCAGACACTATGCTAAGAACTTGAATATGTTATCTCCCAAAGATTACATACTAGCAAACCTCAATAAAAGTTTACAGTCAAAAAAAAAAAAAAAAAAAAAAAAAACTTGGCTCCAATTCTGGTTTTGCCGCTTTTCAACTAGGTTGGTCACTGCACTTCTCCAGGTGGCATTCTGCCCCTGTCACCAGTAAAACTTCCATGTGTCACCCACCAAATCATAGCCTAGCCTAGTCCAAAGCACAGGGGAAGAGAGGAGGGAAAGAAAACTTGCATCAGTGAAGTGAATGAATGGGCCACTCACAAATGCCTGGGGGGAATCAAACTGTGATGAAGGTCCAGAAATGGCCCAACCTACCTGTCCTAATCCCACATGGGGCTCCTCCCTTGGAGGGAAAACCAAATTACATCCTAATGTCTCTTTGAGTTAAACACAGCTTGAGGCTCATGCTCATTCTAGCAGTTGGCACTTGGAAAAAAAACATGAGCTGTGACTCACCCATCATTTTAAGCCAAGTATTTTGAATTTGCTCAGGGCAGGAAAATGGCTGGGGGGTGAGATGGGGAGGGAAAGGGAGGACCCACATAGATGATGGCTAAGAACTACCCAGCTCTGTTCCAAAAAGGCAAGTACAGGGGAGACTCTCAGAACATATGCTCCTTTTCATGTTGTTTCACTGCCAGGAGCCTCCTAAATCATTGTGAAATGGCGGCTTTCTGGCTGCCTCAATCATGTATTACAGGGCATTAATAAAAAATGGGGGGTTGTAGGACCAAAAGGCAGGGAAATCCTAAGGGAAGGTGATGGAAAGGCATAATTTAACACGTAAATGAAAGAAACTGTTAAATCATAGTTAAATTATGCTGGCAGTGGAAAAAAGTTTCCGCTGCAAAATGTTTTCAATAAAATATTGAATTTTTTCTCCTGCCTGACAGCAGCATCTCCCAATCATAAGGATAGAAGTCTGTCGCCTGTGGGTCCCATTAGATTGCGAGCTTGGGCAGGAGCCCTGAGGATGGAGAGTTTTAAGGTGCTTCTCAGAACATACTCATAGAATGAGGCTCCTAGAATGGGTCCACATTCACCACCTGGTGCTACATCTGTGATCCAGCTATAGCTAGGAGCCAGTTCACTAACTCTATGCTTGTTTCTCCATTGACTCCCTTTGGAACATTTGGGGTTCCCACTTTAGTGGATGGGAAATTGAGGTTCCTGAAACTGTTACTCAAAAATAAGTTACAACTGTATGACTAGCTCTGTACTCTCTCAAGTACCATCTTATTTATTACCACTGCGACATTTACTATAATGCTGTCAGGTAGGAGATGGACTCTTTCAGCAGGAAAGCCATGTCTTACTCATCTTCGTATGCGCAGAACCCAGAAAGCTGCACATTTACTAAACATTGAGTTGGATGAATGGACAGATGCACGCATACATGGAAAGGTGGTGAGTGAATGGATTCCCATCTTATAGCAGAGAGGTTCAGAGAGGTTAAGTGACATTTCCAAGACTGAACTAGAATTGTGTGGGAGTTGTAACCAGCAGCCAGGCTTTCAGAATTCCAGTCCTGTGCTCCTTCTACATATGTTATGTCTCTTCAAGGGCATACAGTAAACTTGAGGAGAGCCAGCATGAGGGACCCCTGTACATTCACACAAGTGAAAAATACATTTTTCTCTGTTGGGATTGTGCCTTTGACGGTGGCATAGACTACTGTTGAGCATTTAAAGGATCTTGAGGGTTTCTGTGTCCAAAGTAAGTCTCTGGAATCCTCTGGCAGAAAATCCACATAGAAGTCAGGACAGGACACTTCATAATAAGGCTCTCCCTTTCCTTGTTTCCAGGGATGCTTGCTCTGGGTTTGGCAGGAAAACTTGCTGCCGTTCAATTTCTCAGATGTGCTTGGGCCCTAAACCCGAGTGGGGGAAACGCATGTATCAACACGCCAGGGGAATAAAGTCACAGAAGAGTAGGTTTGTTTGGACAGGCAGGCTTAGCGGTCTGACAGGTGTGCAAGACTTCCAAGCTACCCTCCATTTTAAGAAGGAGTTACTTGGCAAACGTATCAGGTAGCTAGAGAGTGAGTCTGTCCAGGGTCCCTGTATGATCAGGGGTAGAGAGGTTAATTGGGGTGTCTGTCAAAATAGTGAAGGAACACCTGAATCTCTCTGCAGACAGCAGCGGCTCAGCCAAATGGTGCTTGCTTAGAAGAATCTTCAGACCAGGAGAGAAGACAAGAAATTCACTTTAGTGTCCTGTACTCACTAGCAAGAAATGTGGTACGGCAAGAAGTGACTGCAGTGGGGGTGTGTGTGTGTGTGTGTGTGTGTGTGTGTGTGTAGATTTTCATACAGGAGAAATATATGGAGGAGATGGACAGAGGGTATTGTCAGTTTTAAAAAGGGCTTTATTATTTGCACCTTGCCCCTATGCAATAAGTAATCTTGCTGGCGAAATATGAATGTGAACACTGAATTAGTCAGAGTTCTCCAGAGAAATATAACCAATAAGGATGTATGTGTATGTATAGATAGATAGGTAGGTAGGTAGGTACATAGGTAGATAGGTAGGTAGGTATATAGGTAGGTAGGTAGGTAGGTAGGTAGGTAGGTAGGTAGACAGATATTTTAAGGAATTGACTCATACCATTGTAGAGACTGGGAAGCCTAAAATCTGCACAGTAGGCCTGCAGGTTGGAAATCCAGAGAAGAGATGATATTGCTACTTGACTCCAAAGGCAGTCTGCCACTGCCTGGAGAATTCGCTCTTTCTCAGAAGATGTCAACCTTTCTCTTAAAGTATTCAACTGATTGGATGAGGGCTTCCCACACTATGAATGGTAATTCACTTTATTCAAAGTCCACTGGTGTTGGAATGTTAAACTCATCTAAAAAATATCTTCATGGACATATTCAGGTGTGTTTGACCAAATACCTGGGCATCGTGACCTAGCCACTCTGACACATAAAATTAACCCTCACAAACACCTGCAGAGTGTTATTCAGCAATAGAGACATATTCTTTTGGGGTCCTCTTTTTGACAAAACAAACTGATTACTGAAACAAACACTTTGAAATATTCTGAAATATAAAAAATAAGATCATCAGTGAAGGGGTCAGGCTCAAGGAACAGGTAATGGGTTTTCATTTCAAACTCAAAGGAAATTAAAATCAAAAGCAAGGGGAGGAGGAGGGGACTTCAGACTGGACAGCATGAAGCAGACTGAAATGATAGGAGATGATTAGAGCCACAGGAGGTGGCTGATAGAGAACACTGACAGATGAAAAGTGGGCTACTGACTAAAGCAGTAGACAAGTATTTCAAAGAAATCGAGTTTTTGCCCTCATTGCTCCCAGTGCAACCAAGGTAGCAGGGGAAGAGGTGTAGTGACTGAATATGTTGAATATGTGAGTATATATCTATTTTTTTAATAGTTAAGACATACTTAAATGAAAAAGAAAGGAATAAGGAGGAGAGGCCAAGAATATAAGTATTTAAGAAAGATTTATTACCTTAAAATGAAAAACAACAAAATTGAGGAAATCTCTATGTCCACCTTGACTCTCCATGACCAGTGAAAGAGAGAAGGACCTAGGGGTGTTTTGAGGGCCACTGTGAAGATGCCTACCATCTTCCTTCTCTTCCAGTCATATTTCTTGGGAGACCCACCAAGGATCACTCCTTTGGGCTTTCACACTGGATGGGCTGGCATATGGAACAGAGATCAGCCCATGGCATTTAGGAGCTCCAGGCCAGTAGGGTCACAAAGGACTTCTTCAGTGCATGTCCAAGTCCCAAACAGAGTCCAGAATGATTCCTCTAAAGCCCAGTTATGACCAAGCTTTGCACAACTCAGAAGACCCCAAGGGCTTCCTTGGCCAAATGAATTCAGTGCTGGTCTCTCTGACTCTCACAACATGATCCTAACTTTCCCTTCTGATCTTATCTACTGCCATCTATGCCCCTGCCTATGTCCAGCCCTCCAGCCAAACCTCCCTACTTCTGCTTCCCTGAACCTTCTCAATGCTTTCCTGCCTCTGTGCTTGTCCTGGACACTCTGTCCTCAGCCTGGAATCCTTCTTCCCACCCTTTAGCCCACCCACAGAGCTTTCCAAACCCCGTCTCACACTGTCTTCATCATGAATCCTTTCTTTTTTTATTTTTACTGCAAGAAGAATGAATGTACTATAACAAAACATTCATTCATACTAGGAAAATGTAAAGTAAAAAGTTTACTCGTGTGGTATCTTCTACCACCATGACCAGGAACAACTGGCATCTCCCAGTTGCCGAGTGTAAGAGTTGGGATCAGTTCAGTAGGCACCTAAAGCCCTCTGATACCCGTAATTTAGATAAGTAGATAGCTCCAATCTCTGAAGTGCCCTGGTACTTTGTATTCTTGTTATGATACTTCATCTTTTTCTGCTTTGTCTTGTAGTTATATGTATACTTATTTTAATGGCTCCCAGCACTCAAGCCTTTCCTCACTAAAATGTATCTTATCTGAGGATCATCTCTATTTCCCCATCACAGAGCTTTGGATCATTAGTTCTGTATTTGATTTAGTTCATCAAACCTATATGAGCACATGTCCTGGACCCTATTCGGTAAGGGACCAAGGAGAAAACAAAACAAAAAACTCATACAACCAGCCCCAGCAGCCTTCAAGGAACCTGCAATTTAGGTGGCCTTTCTCTCCCACCAAAAAACAAACAAACAACAAATGTTTGCAGAATTGTTAGATACAGACTACATAGAAGCAACAGATCCTGGCTCTGTGAAGGTGACCCTCATTTGAGCTAGAAATTGCCTACCAAAAATAGTTAAAGGCACTTACAAAGCCATCATCAAATGACAAATGACATTGAGTTCAACATGGGGACAGGGAATGAGAAAGAATGTCGGTGGAGAGTGGGTTAATACTGCACTTCTCTAGATGATGGTGACTGAAAGGGGGTTGGAGCACCTAGGACATTATTTATGATGCATTGAAGGCTGTCAACAGCATCCTTCTGGAGAATTTCTCCTGCAAGGGGAAGTCATTAAAAGAGAAGGCTCTGCCTCACTGGAATGGATAAAGCCTTCTAGTTTCTAATCCCTCTGACCCCGGAGATGAATTCTTTTCCATTGACCTTTCCTGGTCCTTGGTTATTGACTATTATTTATATTTTCAGCCAGTGTAGCATATACATAGTGAAGAGGCTTTGATGTCCAAAAGATGAGGGTTCAGATGTCAACTCGGACACATCCTTATCATGGACTGAAGCAACTGAGAGCCTGAATTTCCTCATCGGTAAAATGGAATACAGTACCTAACACATTGGGCTGCTGTTGGGCCAAAAATTTATTGCATTTGGAAAATGATTTAGCTCAGTGGGTGACACAAAGCAAGTGCTCAATAAAGAAGAGCTATTTTTACTATGAGGTCCATTACCTCTAACTAGAGCATAATCATTTTGAATAGAGGAGGGAGCGCATCTCCTGCCCCTCGGGGCTCCCAGAATCAGGCCCGCACACTAAGAGCATTCATGAATGCCACTAAGCTTCCTGCCTTTGCTTGAAGAGCTCTGTTCCCCGGGAGACACAAATATACAAGCTCCTACGTCAGTTCATTATGGGTGGAGCCAACAAAGGGGAAGAGTGGGAAGAATCTGCCCCACAAATATCTGCAAGGTGGTTTAAGCCTGGCAGGGGGTGAAAAGAGAGTATCAGTATAAGCAGGAGTGTGAATGACCAAAGGATCTCTTCTGTTAGACTGTACAGAGGCTTGAAACTCATTGTCCAAAACACAGTGTCTTTAGTTTTCTTAAGACAGAACTAAATCTCTAAAGAGAGAGTTTACATTTTATTCCTTAGAAAAATATATTTATGCAAAATATTCACTCTTATCTCAATGGGCAAGATGGCAAAGCCATAGCTTGTGAAAAAATATGGCTACGAGGCAATGACCTGAAGTCTTGAGAGACCTGAGCCCAAACCTTTGCATTGATCCCAAGAAAAAGGAATATCCTGCCAAAGAGAGGATAACTGTGGATGATTTGTTTGTTTGTTTGGGCCTCAAAAGTGCATGTTTTCATACCTAATCTCGCTCTATGTAATGTGCACAAGATCAAACTAAGGGGAGACGAGATCAATACTGAAGCTCCATCTGAGGGCTCATATCATTAATACTTTTCTCATTTCCTTTAGTGGTAGAATAGAGCTATCCTCTGTCTTTCAAATAGTTGTTTTGCACTTTTTGACCAGGAAGGATTAAATTGAATTAGATGGGTCTGGAGTGGATATTAGAAACATTAAATTTGGCATGATGGACATACCTAGAGAAAACATTTACATAAGGAAATCAAAGCTGGACTCATTTTTCTACCCTGTGGTTTGACCTCTATTGGTGTTCTGACAAGCAGAATTTAGCTGAATATTTCTGTAGATGGTACATAAAACAATAAAAGGCATTCCCTAAGATACCCATATAAATCAACATTTTCTTTGCTAAAAGGGAAAAAACTGCCAAAAGAGAGAGAGAGATTTTAAAAATTATTTACAGACATATTTCCATTTGGGCCATTATTTGAATTTTATTCTCATTTAGCATACAATTCTGACAATTCCATCATTAATGTCAGTGCTGGCAATGTTCCACTAAAAAAAGAAAAAACAAAATTGAGATGTAAAGAGGATTATGATGTCATATTAAAAGAAGGTAAAGGAGAATTAAAATAAGGGACCTATCTGAAATGATCAGGAATGAAATTCTTTTTGGGATAAAATGGTCTTTTTCAGAAATGCAGTCATTTAAAATAAGATTAAAGTGATATTTTATAAGAACTAAAGCAGAATACAAATGATCTTTCCCTGAATGAGCTTAAATTTGCATACAATAAAGGGTAAATGAAAAGAAGGGCATACATATTTTTAGTCTATTAGACTGAAGCTTCTCCACTTTGCTCAAAATTTCTCACCACAAGCTCCTGCATCGATACATCAGTAGTCCATCTTAGTGATGCAAATTCTAGGGGTCCATCACATCAGAATCAGAATGGGTATGGGGAAGAGGAGGAGATTCTGCATTTTATTTTATTTTTTTATTTTATTTTTTATTTTTTAATATATTTTATTGATTATGCTATTACAGTTGTCCCATTTCTCCCCCATCATTCCCCTCCACCCTGCAAACCCTCTCCCACCCACATTCCCCCCCTTTAGTTCATGTCCATGTGTCATAAGTTCTTTACCTTCTACATTTCCCACACTATTCTTGCCCTCCCCCTGTCTATTTTCTACCCACCATCTATGCTACTTATTCTCTGTACCTTTTCCCGAAAAGATTCTGCATTTTAGACAACCCCCTCCCTAGTAACTTTTTAACCCCACCGGTGTTTGAGAACCTCTTGTTTGGAAGGTCCCTGAGAAGAATAGTTGGAATAGCCCAAAAACTACCAGCTCCATTCAAAACTCCAGAATTTGAGCCCTTCCTATTTCTTACTACCAGAGTGACCTCAAACAAGTCACTTCATCTCCCTAGCCATCAGTTTCCTTCCTCATTTATAAAGTGGGAATAATTCTTTTTCTACAGGTTGCCTCGAGTATTAAGGAAGCGATAGCCTTCTATAAAAGCACTGCATGACAAAAGTTACTACTTGTTATATCATTATTGTTACCAGGTAGGCAAGAGTATGATAATAAAAGATAACTTCAGCAATATCACCACTATTAAGAGAAGGAAGAGGAACATGGAGAACAAAAACTAAGTAGGCCAGAAAATAACTAGCTGGTAAATTTCTACGTGATCATCAAATACGTGTCAACAGTAAATATAAACCCATTGTTTGGCACACACTGAGCTGAAAATAGTATTGAAGAAGATGACAAAATAGAATTAAGCTGGGACATAGCCATTGTGAGGGGCCAATGACCAGGATGGCTACAGGGAAGTAGGCGGTCTTGTTTCTCAGAGACATCTGAACAATGAAGAGTGGTGAGTGGAAATACAGACAGGTGACTTGTCTTTGTAGATCTGGAGAATGAAATCAGAGAGGAAAAGGGACATTTCCAAAGACTTGTGTCTGAGATGAAGCACATCTGGATGGAGGAAGGTGAGGCAAAAGTGGCATTTCAAAACCAGAACAAAGAAATAATGAAGAACCCTGAGACTAATGTTGATTCTGAAGCAAATCATAAGAATGCCAAAATGCATTAGAATTTTAAAATGCCTCCCTGATCTCAACTGATGCAAGTTTAGTTACAGAAAACCAATTCTGCCCTCCTTTCAGATTCCTTGTGTATGTGGTAGGTGATTAGGGGAGAAGAGGAGGGAAGGAGAGTTCTGTGCTTCTGGAAAAGGAACTAGAAATACCAGGACTCAAAATAGCAGCATTCCAAAGGGACAACAGAGCTCTGGCTTCCTTTGTGCTAAGCTTTGGAGCTTAAATTTTAACTTCTCAGGGTCCCTCACCTTGAAGTCCAAATAAATTGATGTTCTTCCTGGAAGTTCTCTGCTGTGTCCAGCTTTTACTCATTCTATTCCCTTGGCCAGGAATGTGCTTCTGTGCCCCTTTCTCTTACCTTGAAATCCTAATTATCCCCAAAGACGGAGTCCATTTTCAGCTCATCCACCACACCCTCTTCATTATATCCATCACTCGCTTTTTTTTCTGACCTATGTTAGTGTTAGGTATCTGCTTACGGGGCTATGTTGAGGAGGTTCTTTGAGATCAAGAATTACATTTGATTCATGATGTGTCTCTCAAGATACTTTCTTCCATGCAGTAAGAATGTTTGAAACACACAGATAAATGATATCCCCTCACCCTATACCTTTATAGGGCTTTGGGATATTACTTACCCTGAACTTACAGAATACTATGAAACAGCCCCGAAGAGGAAGAAATAGCCATGGGATTCCCTGCTCATTAAAGCAGGATTCTAAAAAAGACTGCTTCCATGTTAGCAGGCAAAACGATTGCAGTAAAGGGTTGCCTTTAAGATCATATATTATTGAAGGTTAAGAACCTGGGATCCCTGTCTGATTTTTCTCTGTTGTCAGACCTGCCCTTTCGCATGCAGTTGCATATGGACAGGAGGCTTCATCTCAGCATGCACTGGGAGATCTGGCCTATAGAAGTCTTCCGGCCAAAGAAGTCTCTCTATTGCTTGTCTGTTGTATGGGCTCCCTACTGGCTAAAGGTGTAATGCAGATCAAATCAAGGAGATTAAAGGATATTAAGTATTGCCCTGGCCAGGTGACTCAGTTGGTTGGAGCATCATCCCATACACGAAAGTTTTGCAGGTTCCATCCCTGGTCAGGACACATACCTAGGTTGCCTGTTCAGTCCCCAGTCAAGGCAACCAATCCATATTTCTCTCTCACTTTGATGTTTCTCTCTCTCCCTACCTTCCTCCCTTCTTCTCTAAAATAATTTTTTTAAAAAAGGATGTCTAGTGTCTGAACATGACTCCTTTGTACTCTAGGAGGAATTGGTCAGGTGTAACTAGTTTATATGCTTGTTTTTACCCAGAGTCTGACTTTGAACTCCCAGTGAGTGAGTCCATATTAACAGGATATTCTCAAAGAAGAAAATGCAATTTCAGCTTTTGTTCTTGGAGGGCTTAGCAGTTGTCTGTGCTGAAAGGGAATGGAGATCTCTCAACCTAACATTCTTATTTCAAAGAGAAACTGAAGTCAGAGAGGGGAAGAGACTGCCCCAAAAGTGGGACTAGGTTTCTGAAGTTTTCCAACTTCTCTAGCAAGTCCTCCCTCTCTCAGCAAAGCAACACTTCAGTTTCCCTGAATGAAGTATCCCAAATCTTCACATCTATCCCTACCAAAGTACGACTTCTCACCTGCTTTATAAATGGGTCCAAAAATACCCTTTGGAAGAATGCAATGCAGGGACGGCTCACTTGAACAAACCAAACTTGTCCTGCAGAGATGCTATACCTTCTTCTTTGCTGCTTCTGCATGCAACGCTCCTCCCTGTGTGCTACCTGCCTCCACCTGGCTGTCTTCACGCATTTCTTCACAGAGAGCATTTCTCTGATATCCCTATCCAAATAGTGCCTCCCCCACACATACCCATCAACTATCGTATCTCCTTGTTTTTCTTTTTTTAATTTTTATTTTAATTGTTGTTCAAGTATAGTTTTCTGCTTTTCCCCCATCCCAACCCACCCCCACAGCCCTCCCCACCTCCCTCCCATTTCTACCCCCCTTGTTATTGTCCATGTGTTCTTTATACTTGTTCCTGCAAAACTTTCACCCTTTTCCCCTGAAATTCCCTCCCCTCTCCCCTCTGGTGACTGTCAGCCTGTTCTCAATTTCAGTGTCTTTGGTTATAGTTTGCTGGTTTGTTTGTTTTGTTGATTAGGTTCTTGTTAAAGGTGAGATTGCACGGTATTTGTCTTTCACCGCCTGGCTTATTTCTCTTAGCATTATGCTTTCCAGTTCTATCTCCTTATTTTTCAACCACCATGGTAATTATCATGGCCTGAGACCATGGTACTTATTGATATTACTGGCTGTTTCCTTATACCAGAATGTAAGCCCCTTGAGGTTAAGGACTGACTGTCTCTAATTCTCTGTAGTATCTCCAGCACCTAGAAGACTGCCTGGTATAGAGTTGGTATTGGTTATTCCCTAACGTATAAGTGAGTGAATGAACTGAAAAAACAGTTCAACTCTGGCTGTCCCTTACAGATAAGCAGAGTAGTCTGCACCCAGAGGGAAGAAGGAGATGATATTTGATATGGACCCCACAAACAAGTGAGGTCTAGAATATTAACATTAATGGCAATGTTCTCTTAGTTAACTACAAATCAAGGGCAGGGTAGATAATATTGGGTGAACCATTTTGACCAAACTGATTTATTGAAAAAGCTGGTGTGGAATTTTAGTTCCGTAGGGACACATTGTGGCTGGCAGTATACACATGCACGCAGGGAGTCACAGGTGCACCCACACATGCACACACTTTCACACGTACACTCAGATACTCCTGTTGCCTCCTTCCTATTAGATACCCCAACAAGAGCTCTCTAACTAAACATAACATGAGGTTTTTAAGTTTCTCAGGGGAATCCACCTATCCATGGAACCCAAGAAATCAGAGAGCTTGGTCTATTAAAAAAAATAGAGCCCCAAAACAATCATATATGTCATTTTTTCATGGGAAATATTTAGCTCAAGAACTGGCAAAAAATGCTGAAAACACAGAGACTTTTTGACATTATATTATTTTTTATACAGATATATCTCCTCTGCATTAGAGGTACACCTGGCATTAAGATGTGAACATCTTCCAACTTAAAAAAAAAAGAAATCTTTTTTTAATAAAGAAATGTTCACAATGCATTTTGTTTCCCATTAAACACTGTACAAATCCAACTACAGCAGAGAATTTAGAAGGACACAAATTCAAACCCCAGTTTAATTTCCTTTTTCCTGTTTAGCTCCAAGCTCAGTATGTAATCTTATAAGTTGACAGGGGTAACATTGCACCTATTAGCACTCATCAACCAAAAGTAGATTGTCTTGGTTTCAATAAATGTTTTCTGAATTGGATTTAGGTTGGTGAGAAAATAAATTAAGTCAGAAAGTCTTTGAAGCAAATTACATATTGAAATGAACAGTTTGATGTACAACTTCCCCACCCCCAAATAAGACAGAAAGAAAGGAGAAAAGCTGAAGTCTGGCTTTTCCAGGCTGCAAGAATTTCCTCTGTTTTTATATCTGTGGACACTTTACAGGGCAATGTCTACAGTTTGATTTTTACAGCCCATGTTTGGTTGGAGTTTGCATGACATCTGGGGCTGTGTTTTTGGAGACCTTTCAAAGCTAGTGATTTCCAGTTTTTAGTCACCAGAGTATTTATTTTCTACTGTAGCATAATTGTTTATGGTTTCACATTTATTTTTTACAGGAGCAGTGTGAAATGAAAATCAGGGTGAATTAGTAACTTGATCTTGTATCTGTCAGGGCTTGATGGCTCTTACCTGCTCTAGAAGCTAAAAGCCAGTGTGCTGACCTCACCCTGCTGGAAAAATTGAACACATTGCTGTTGTCAAGGACAAGACACTCTCAGTCATGAGAAGAAAGGGAGCTGGAAAGGCTAATGAGAAAAGAGGACATTCACTCAGGCGAGAACACAGCATCTTTGCCCCTCGCCACCGCCGCCCCCCTCCCCCCGGCTTAGAACCTGGGTCATGTTTGTGGCCATAGGTGCTAGGTGCTGAAGGGGAGGCTGTGCAGAAATCATTTTCACCCCTTCCTACTAAGAAAGAAAAACACCCTAACTGAGGTGCTCCTCAGTGAGGGAATGAATAAGTACTTGTTTTTCATGCGGTTTAGTCAAACAGTGCGGTGTGCATGCAAGTAAGAACTGGAAGAGAGGCTGCTTGCCTGCAAACTCACCCAGACTTTTCTTGCCCAGCATTAGGGGATTTTTGTTTGTTTGCTCGGTTGTTATTGTTGACTTCTTTTCCTATGTTTTGGATTAAGTTATTTACACGCAAGAGATAACATTCACTAGACCTGTAAGAAGGCAAATGATTTGCCCAGGGTCCCACAGTTAGTGGCAGAGCTTGTCTGTACAAGACTCTGTTCTATAAACCAAAGCACATGAGTTAGGGGTGAATGAAAAGAGGGTAAAGTCAGGGATTTAAAGAGCTGCATGAAATGGAGGGGTTTGGAGAGAAAATTGATAGATGGTGCTTTCAGCAGCCCAGCTTCCCCTCCAACTTCTGGCTATGCTATTCTCCAAGCCTTGCTTTCCTTTGGGTTCCGTCTGGGCAAGTTCTGATCTCCTGGAATGCCATCTTTGCCTTTCTTATCTGGGAGCTAATCACTAAATAGCAGGTGGCAAAGAGTCTGTTTTTCATCTCTCTTGCTCTCTCCCCTCCTCTCTTTCACTTATTTCCTCGGGCTATGAATTTCTGAATTTTAAGCAGTAAACCTCCCTGGTTTGTTCACACCTGGAATATCACTCTCTCTTTGTTTGGGAAGTATGGAAAGGAGCAGGGAGAATCAAGAGAATAAGCTGTTGTCTAAAGAGAAAAGGGAGATGTCAGTATTTAAATATTAATGCACACACTCTGTCAGACATGCACACACATACATATTTTAAACCAAGCATGCTTTCTTTTAACTCCTCTATTTCCCTGCTCATCTCCACCCCCAGCCAAAGTCTTGCAAGACAAAGAATATGTACTGTATGTCACTTCAGTTATCAACACTCCACACAAAGAGGTTGACAGAGGAAATAGGCAAAGTACCTTTGCAAGCCTGTTTGGGGTTGAAATAACAACTAGAATGCCTAGAGGCTCCCAGAGATTAGCTTAGAATTTGTTCTTAGAAATGTTGACTCTTGAGGGAAGCTGTCATCAACTTCCCTGTCTCTGTGGGCGTTGGGAAGTTACAGTCCCTTTAGCTGCACGTTCTGTCCTCATCATGGACTTTCCATTTTGGAGAGGATTTCAAAAGGTCTACTGGCGTGGGCTCCCACCCTTAGTTATCATTTGTCTCTAAACCCAGAGACAAGTGTTTGTGGTCTACTGCACATTAAACAGCCTATGGAGTAAGCGGAACAAAATATTAGACACAAGGATGTAAATCTACATCCATGGCTTCCAGTCCATAAGCCTTAGGATCCCATGGAAACACTATATTTGCATGAATCAGTACCTACGCATTGGTTAAATTAAATAGCGTGACTCATATACAGAGTCACAAGGTACATTTGTGCCAGGAACTGTGCTAGGTGCTGAGTATACACTAGATAATGAACAAGCCACAACAACTCTGGCTTTGTGGAGTTTCCAGTCCATTGGTGAAGACAGGCACAGAGAGCTACAGAAACACAGAGAGAAAGCAATAACTCAGACTTGGGATGTTATATACATAAGGTTGTGATTAATGGCACTCAAATTCCTTTAAAGGTGATAGCCTCTAATATTAAGCATTTGCTCTATCAATGCATTCCTAGTGTGTTAAGTACCTTTATCTGCAGGTCTATAAATTTTTAAGATTAAAATGTGCTCTCCATACTAAAAAAGGTTGGACACCACTGACCTAAATTATCCCTAAGAAACGTCTTTTGTATACTGAATGAATTAATTAAATAGCAAGATCGCATGCTACCACTCTGGGGAACCTGGCGAAATCAAGAAAGAACATACCCATTTCACCTCCCCAGGGGGCAAAGAGCTACCCCACCTCCGCCCTTGACTTGGGTGAGGTCGGAGGCAAAGTCTTGTGGTTGAGTTTGGTATGCTGTGAAATAGCAAGCCTGGAGCCACGGGACGTGACTTGTTGCTCTATTAGACACACAAGGTAATCTGTTAAAACAAAGAAATAAAGTAAAGCTTATATGAGAGGATTTTCCTGTCAAAAATTATGAATGCAAAAAATAACCCCAAAAATATAGCTGTATTTGAACAGCAGCCAGGCAAGATAATGGGCAGGAAGACCTGTTAAACGTGAGGTCCCATTTAAATGAAAATAATCCACCAAATCTCAGTCCCCAGTAGAGTCTCTGTTTGCATAGTGTAGGGCAGAAATATTAGAGGGACATTTTTAGTGATAATTCTGTCTTAGATAATGTGATGGGCACTGAAGTTACAAATCCCACTAAAATATGGTTTCTAAGTGGCTTTTTTTAATACACAGCAATATTCATTTAAAAAACAGTTGAACAGACTGCATGCTTTGTGACAATGGTCAGACCAGCAGCATGGGGGCAGGCCAATGTGTGCAAGGAACACAAGGTTTGATTCCAGTGGCTGGATTTTATCCCAGTTCTATAGCTAATTCGAGGCTTATTTTCGGCAAATCACTTCTCTTTTATCTTTAACACAGTTTCCTGACCTATAATATGACAAAGGTTATTTCCAGCTCCTAATACTATGATTCAAGTTCCCTTACAAGAAAGGATGTTTTCCTTATAAGTCTTATCTTAACGCATGTGGTCACAATTTTGCGTCCTATAGAACTTCTCACAGCAGGACTGAAAATCTACCTGTTTGCATTAGGCCTGGGTTGTGGGATGAGATATCTCCTTACAGGGCCCAAGAGCATCTGCTGGTCCTCTACAAGTGACCCCATAAGACCTATTTAAGGTAGGAGATCAAAAAGTCAAATGGTGAGGACCCCTTTGTGAGTTGATCCAAAAGGATCAGTTTATTTCATACATGTATCATATGCCTCTCCACTTCCTTTACTACCATCCAACTCCCACCACCAGAAAGAAAGAGAGAGAGAGAGAGAGAGAGAGAGAGAGAGAGAGAGAGAGAGAGAGAGAGAAAGGAAGGAAGGAAGGAAGGAAGGAAGGAAGGAAGGAAGGGAGAGAGAGAGAAAGAAAGAAGAAAGAAAGAAAGAAAGAAAGAAAGAAAGAAAGAAAGAAAGAAAGAAAGAAAGAAAGAAAGAAAGAAAGAAAGAAGAAAGAAAGAAGAAAGAAAGAAAGATGGGCGCAGATCTTCAGCACAGTGAGACCCACCCATTTTCAGCCTGGTCTTTCACTGAGGTAATATCTTCATCTGCTGCCAACTGGACCTGTTGGTTTATGTAACTGTTGCTTCATTCTGATTCATCACAGCTTGCTTTGTGGCAGTGAACCCAGGAGCCATTGTTTCCTGGTGACCTCTGGCCTACTTCTTCCAAAATGCTGTGGGGATAGTCATGAAGCAGCGGGGTGGAGGGGGTGGGGGAGGGGATTGACTTTCCCTTAGGTAGTCGGTGGCCTTTGGCCCCACCATCTCCTGATCCCCTTTAAGCCCTCCAGAGAAGTCACAATGTAGAAGTTCCAGGAAATGCCTCCCACAGTCTGTTAATTCCATAACACTTGTTATTAAAGTGTAAAAACCAGGCACTGAAAACCCCCATAAAGTGTCACATATGCCATGCCCTTCCAAATGAGCTAGTTGAGGAGACCAGGCACAGTGGGAAGAGTGCTTGCGTTTGAAGTCAGATGAACCCATTGAACCAACCACAGCTGGACAGACTGATTGTTGTTCCAAAACTTGCTGTTTCAACTCCATGCTTTTCTCATGCTGTCTACTCATTCTGGAATGTTCTGCCCCACTTCAGAGTTTCCCTTCGCTGAACTAACTTCTGCTTATCCTTAGCACTCAACTTAAACATCACCTCCTCCAGGAAGTCTTCCCTGACCATCCATAGCTTCATTAGACACCCTTCTTGGTGCTTAACCTAATGTCTATGTATTACTACATGGTTGTATAGGTCTTGCTGTCTTCCTCTCCTAGACTGTGAATTTCTTGTCGACCAGAAAAGAAATTTACTTTTTTCTTTCTATAGCTTAATTGAATGAATAAATGATCTGGTTCATCCACTTATTAGCAGTGTGTTCTAGGCAGCTTAACTCACTTGTCTGGGCCTCCATTTTCTCATCTGTAGATTGGCGATAACACTCTGTCACCCATTGGGATGTTGATCAGCTTAAGAAGTAACATACGTCAAGGCCTAGTACAATACTGCACACAGGTGTGGAGAATTAGTGCACATAGGGCCACAGCTTGCACAGGGAATGATGAAAAAGAAAGCAAAAATAAAATAGCAAGTTCATTTTAGGGCAAGGAAGACCTCTATAGTCAGTTTGCAGCCCCCTTTTTCGTGGATATTTGTCCCAACCAGCAGGTCCCTCATTGCAAGAAAGAAACCTGGAAGTCTTTGTTTTCTTTGTTGTTGTTGTTGTTCAATAAGAAACATATAGCAGATCATTCCTAAAGTTTGCTGGAAGTCCAGCATCTCCAGCTGGGTTAATTGATTGATTAGCATAGTTACTCTTGTCATTTCTCCCACTAACACAGGGTCCTAAAAGCCTAGACCACCCTCCCCCCACACACACTACTTTATTATAAATAGGTCTTTTCAAGTGAGGTCAAGCTTAACCAGAGAAGTTCTGGTGATTTATTAAAACACTTTGCAGATACAAAGAGGAAGCACCAGTGTTCTGAGCCCCCTGGAAACTTGACTAGAAGCCTGATACTTGGAGGGATTGCTTCCAAATAAGGAAATTAAGGAAGTTTCCAAATAAAGGAGATAAGGAAGCAGGGGCAGCTTAGCAGAAGTCAGGGCAGCAAGTGCTGCTGGCCCCAGCCCACAAACAATACCGTGCCACAGGACTATCCCACATACCCCCGTTTTCCTCCAAAGGCACATGCACATGAGCAGCCATCTACTCACCCATCCCCCCACTCCCACCCTCCAACATGCACTGCCTTCCTTCTGGTAACAGACAGGGATTTCTAGGGGTCAAATCTCCCCAAATCCTCTGATGCATCAAGCTGAATCAGACCCCATTAGTCATCTAGAGCACATGCAAGCCAAGGTTAATTTATTCAACAATCATTCATTAAGCAAGTTCCTAGTGCCAAGCTCTGTGCTATGCACTTTAGACCAATGCCTTGCGGAATATGCTTCAGAGTCTTTCGCCCCAAGCCACCCCCAGAAGAAGAAACCATTTTAGTCATAATGTGTGGTAAGGCAAGGATCGCTATTCACTGCAGTCTGAAGTACATGCAAGAAGGTGCCAAACTCCCAGGGATCCACAAAACATCCATCAAAGTGGAATGGAGCCTGAGTGTAGTGGCAAGTTAGCAGGGGAGGGTCAAGGACTGGAGTAAGAACAAAAGGAAGGAGGGTTTCCCACAGTATTTCTGCCACCTTTAAACTATAGCCAAAGAACCAAGAAGCATTTGAACAACTTCCCTATGGTCACCTCCAAAGCATCCTAGGATCTGAGAAGCAAAGAGGAAGTAGCTTCTCAAGGAAAATGATGATGGAGAGCCCTAGTTTGGATTTGGTAAGCGCCTATTGTAAAGGCTTTTAAATATATCTGAAAATACAAAATCTTTCCAAGGAGAGGAAGGTCTATCAACCCTCCCCTTGAATCTGGGTGGGCTTCTGACTTGGTTATAGTAAACTGAATGTGGCAAAAGTGATGCTTCATTACTTCCAAAGCTTAGTGAAAAAAGGCCTCACAGCTTCCATCTTGTTTCCTGGAACACATGCACTTGAGCTCTGAACCCCAGTGAGTAAGACCACCCTGAGGCCGCCATGCTGTGAAGAAGCTCAAGCATGTGAGTGGCCATGTGTGGATCTGGCTGACAGCATGCCAGGTCCCAGCCCACAGCCAGCACCACCTGCCAGACTTGTGAATGGATGGAACTCCCGACAGTCCCAGCCCCACAGCCTTAAATTATCCCCAGCTGAAGCCCCAGCTGAGGCTCCAGACATTGTGGAGCACAGAAAAGCAGCCCCTGCCATGCCCTGTTCAAACCCTGGCCCACCAAATCTGTGAGCAGAATGAAATGATCATTCAGGCCACTAATTTTGGGTGATTTGTAGCAAGTGGCAGAGCTTGAGTGATCCAATGATCCTGGGGGAGAGAATGAGTAGTGTTCTAAAAAAAAGAGAAGAATGGAATGCACAAAAAGATAATGACACTATGGGAGAAGGACAATGACTTGAACAATGCTGTATGTACACTGTTTTCTTTTCTGAGGTGAAAAAGGAACCTAATATAATCACAAACCTTAAGCCTTGCTTCTGGTGGCCTAGCTTTGCAGTGGTCCTTCCACAGTCTCACCAGGTGGTCCACAGCCTCCTACAGCATGGTCCCTCCCTCATTGCCATTCTACTCAAGCCTCCTGCACTTCAAAGGGCCCCTTGCGGTAGGAATCCAAATAACTTCTCTGTAGGACATCAATGGACCTGATTTGAAAGGTGGCAGTCAAAAATGAGTCCCTCACAACAGGAGAAAGATGTCATGTCCTGGGGATTCAGATCCAGGCAGGGGCTTCTGAAGCTGGGGACTTATGCTACTTCTTCCCTTACCACCACCCAGGGGTGCTTCAGGTTTCAAGGACTGTGGCTCCCCAGAGGCATCCAGAATTTGTCCAGTTACCCCTGAGATAGTTGACCGTTGTCATCCTAAAAGACCCTAACCAGCACTAAGAGCCCTGATTCCTCCCAGCTTCAGTGCAAAGAGCTCCATTAACTCTGAGTTTTTTTTTTTTATTTTCACTGCTTGGAAAAAAGATGATCTTTTCACCCCCACCAGACAACTGGGAATATTTATCTGTATCTACATAGCCCCTTATTAGAGCCCAAGTTCATTTTAAGAAACCCCCCTTGACGTCCTTGCTATAGAAGGAGAGAGAAGCTGACATCAACAGCCCCAGGCCAGGAGCCTGCTGCTCACCCAGCAGCATGGTCCCAGGCTGAGGAGTATGCAGGAGTCCTTAAGGTCAGGCATGGTGAGAACTCTACTTGTATACATTCAGTAAAGAAGGGAAGAGGGTTTCCAGATCTCCACAGCTCACCCACTGACCTCTGTTTTGATTTTCTGAATAGTCCCATTTTCTAAGGGTTCATGAATTTTGTCAGAAAGCCTTGCCATCTGCCTCTGTTTGCTTTGATTTCAATCTTTTCCTTCAACTCAGTGGGTGAATTAGACCTGAAGTTACAGATTCTTTGAACTAGACATGACCTTAGAAATCAGCTGGGAAGGGAAAGTGAATTGTCCATGGTCACACAGCAAGAGTTCTTTAGTGTCTGAACTAGGACTAGAACTAGTGCCCCTGTTAGGCTCTTAGCACTGTGCTGTTACACTTCCCAGATGGTCTGCTCCCTAGAGAGTATGAACTCAGAGAATCTGCTTGAGCCCAACCAACTAACTGCAGGAGCTGGGTACCAGAGGTCTTGTCTTCCTCCTCAACTCCCAACCCCAATCCCAACCTCCCAACCTCTAGAATATTTGGAGGCAAGCACAAAAGTCTGGCAGGCCCTGGATTGGTGGCTCAGTTGATTGGAGGATCATCTCCTACACCAAAATGTTGTGGGTTCAATCCCCAGTCAGGGTGCATACAGGAGGCAACTGGTCGATGTTTCCTTTCACATCGATGTTTCTCTCTCCCTCTTTCTTCCTCTCTCCTTCCCTCTCTCTAAAATCAATAAACATATCCTCAGGTAAAGATTGAAAAAAAAGAAAGAAATCAGCTTCGCTCGGTACCTCCTGACTCTAGAGCCCTCTTTTTAAAAGAAAACAATTCTGGCGGGCAGTTCTCTGCTCCTTAGGCACTCTTGGAATTAAAGCTCCTGGTGATTTTAGAAATTAAGACTTTCCCACCCACCTCTCTTTCCATGATTCATTCTCCTCCCAACTCTGGCTCTGATCCCACATCTGCTTTTCTGTTTCCCTGACTACATGCGGTATTTCACATGGCCAAGCTTCCATATGGGCTACTTCCTATAAATGCAAACAAGGTATTGGACACACCAATAAAACTTAATTTTGTTCAATGTGCTGTTCAGGTTTGGTGCGGTTTTTTTTCTCATAAACCATATCCCTTGAACACATTTTCAAGCAAAGTGAAATATCAAGGAAAGAAGAACATGGCTGTTTGCAGACAATGGAGGAACCTCTTAGACATAAAATATTGGAATAGAGGGATAGGCTGCCTTATATTATAACTGTGTAACTCTGTTTTTCCCTCTAGAACTGACTCCTGAAGAGTTTACATCACATCTTTTTCAAATTCTGCATCCCCCTCACAATCTGAAACATAGTGCTTTTCATATATGAGGGTTTCTATAAATGTTTTAGTTTAATATTTTTTAAATATAGTGATAGTCTACTATGTAATAAGCACAGTACCAGATGTTTTCATATCTTTTAAAAAATTGATTCTCATGACCACCCTATATCAGTTATTGATTGCCACAGTAATGATGTTTTGCAAACCACCCTACAGCTTAGTATTATCCCCTTCTATTGTTTCTTGTGGGTCTGCAGGTTGGCTCACCAATTCTGCTAGGCTTGGCCAGTCTCAGTGGAGTATGTTCATGAGCCTACATTCAGCTAGAGGGCAATTGAGGGAAAGTGATGTAAGATGGCCTAACCTGGAGTAGCCCTAATGACTGGGGCTTCTCTCCACAGGGTTTTTCCTTTTCCAGCAGGCCAGCCCAGCCTTGTACTCATGGTAAAGGTAGCAGGTTTCCACAAGAGCAAGCTGAAGCCAGCAAGACTTAAGATCTAGGCTTACGGCTGCTACACCATCACTTTCACCACACTTCATTTGTCAAAGTGAGTCACGAGGCCAGCCCAAGATTCAAGGGCTGTAGAAATCAATTCCACCTCTCCATGGAAGGAGCAACAAAGTCACGTTGCAATGTGTGGAAAGACTGTGGTCATTTCTGCAATCAGTCCACCACATAAGTCCAATTTTAAGGTGAAGAAAGAAAATGGAGAGAGGTTAAAAGAGTTATTGAAAATGTTATGCCTGGCTGGTGTAGCTCAGTGGATTGAGCGCGGGCCTGCAAACCAGAGGATCGCGGTTCGATTCCCAGTCAGGGCACATGCCTGGGTTGCAGGCCAGTTCCCAGCAGGGGACATATGAGAGGCAACCGTACATTGATATTTCTCTCCCTCACCCTCTCTCCTACCCTTCCCCTCTAAAGATAAATAAATAAAAATCTTAAAAAAGAAAATGTTATAAAATTGCATTGTGATGATGGTTGTACAACTCCATAAATTTACTAAAAATCACTGAACTATCCATAACAATGGCTGAATTTTATAGTATATAAATTACCCCTTAGTAAAGCTGTTAAAAAAAACTGAAAAAAATTTAAATGTATTGAAGATCATTCAACTCATCATTGCCAAACCTTCATTTAAATTTAAGTATTCTAGTGTAAAATGCAGTAATCTTTTCTATGCACCTATATTTATCACCCCTAAAGTATTAGATTCTCAAAATTGGAGAGTCTATGAGCTAGAAAGACATTTTACAGACTATTTTGTCCATCCCTCTTTCTTCAGCCAGCTGAACGTGTAAGCCCTCTGGCACAGGAGCGTGACTCCTAATCTTAGATTGAAAAACAGAAATAGCAGATACCTGATCCAGGTGAAAAATACACTTCATCTTCTCATATGCTTTTGGGATCCAGGGTGATCAGTACTGAAAGGACTTGACCCACTGTCCTTCCAATTTCAGCTTCTCTGATTTTTCACTGACCATGTCCTAAGCAGCCAGGTACCAAATATGCTTAGATTCTGATATGAACGTCGGTAGCATTTTTCTTCTGTTTTATTATCCAGTGTCCAAATCAAGGTGTCCTCATTTGGGTTCAAAGTGGCTGTATTCAAATTAAAAGTCATCCAAGCAACCTCCTTTGTGGATAATATCTCTGACATGAGGACCCTAGGAATAAGAACATGTTTATGTGAGTTTTTTTAGTGGATTTGTACAACGTAGTCCTGCTCCTCTAAGCATTAAGGGATCTGTGAGGATGATGGACGAATTTGGAAGTGACCTGGTTTTGTCCTATAATTTGGACTTGTTTCTGGAGAGAGAAAGAGTGAAATGCGGAGAAGATGCATCCAAGCTGCTGTAAACAGAGCTTTGAAGAGCAAATGGAGCAGCTTTCATCAATGACACACAGACCACATCAAACGCTGCCCAAGGAGAATTGCTCACCAGATGTCAGGCAGGGTCAGGCAAGCATTATCAAATGCTCTTTCAAGATATTAGGAACCGGAATCAGAGGGAGAAAAAGAGGTAAAGAGGAGTGCCAAGAGGAAACGAGGCAAATAAAGCCAAGGATGAGGTTCACTGGCAGAAAGGATGAGAGGGGAAGAGGAAGAGAGAAAAAAGGAGAGAAGGAGGGAAACAGGAAGATGCGCAAATAGATAGCAAGAGACAGGGAACAAAAGATAGGAGCAGAAAGCATGATGCAAGAATCAGAACAAAAGTAAATCAGGGAGATCGCTTCCGACCAAGATGGAGGCGTAGGTGGATACACTGTGCCTCCTCTAACAACCAAAATTAAGGACAACAAATATTAAGAAACAAGAAAACAACCAGAACTTATAGAAAATTGAACTGTACGGAAGTCCAACAACCATTCATCCAGACCGGTAAGGGGGCGGAGTCGTGGCAGGAGAAAGTGGAGGTGCGGACCTGGAACGCAGGGAGCAGCGGCTGGCAGTTCCCAGGTGCACAGGCGGCGGCTGGCGGTCCCCGGGCCCACAGGCAGCAGCTGGCGGACCCCGGGCACAGGGGAGCAACTGTGCAGAACCAGTGAGGCCACACAAGGTGGCTGGCTGACCAGGTGGTCCCACATTCGGGCGTGCAGACAGTCCAGGCAGAGGGGAAGTAGCGGAAGGGACTGAATCCAGGAGAGAGCGGAGCAGGCGCCATTGTTCCCTCTCAGACCCCGCCCCCACATACAGCGTCACAACCCAGCGACTGGGCTGCCCTGCACTGGGGAGCGTCAGAGGCTCCACTCTTCACTACGTAACAGCATGAGCACGTGCACAGATAATCCAGGTGAAGGGGAAGCCGGGAAAAGGGCCAGAGTCCAGGAGAAAGCGGAACAGGCACCATTGTTCCCTCTCGGACCCCGCCCCCACCTATAGCGTCACAACCCAGCGACTGGGCTGCCCCGCCCTGAGGAACACGTAAGGCTCCACCCCTTCATACGTAATAGCCACGACCAGACTAAAACCAAAACAAACCAAAACAAAACAAACAAACAAACAAACAAACACCAAAAATGGCTCAAACCGGAAAACAAATAAAAGCCCCAGAGCCAATTCCTCTAAGCAGTGAAGAGATAGCCAACCTATCAGATGCACAGTTCAAAGCATGGTCATCAAAATGCTCACAGACTTGGTTGATTTTGCTCACAAATTAGATTAAAAAATGCAGGCTACAATACATGAAATGAAGGAAGATGCATGGGGAACTGATAGAGATGGAAGGAAAACTGGGACTCAGATCAATGGAGTGGACCAGAAGGAAGAAACTAACAACCAAACAGAAGACAAGGAAGAAACAAGAATTCAAAAAAATGAGGAGAGGCTTAGGAACCTCTGGGACATCTTTAAACGTCCCAACATCCGAATTATAGGGGTCCCAGAAGGGGAAGAAGAAGAGCAACAAGTGGAAAACTTATTTGAACAAATAATAAAGGAGAACTTCCCCAATTTGGCAAAGGAAATAGACTACCAGGATGTCCAGGAAGCTCAGAGAGTCCCAAAGAAGTTGGACCCAAGGAGGAACACACCAAGGCACATCATAATTACATTAGCCAAGATGAAAATGAAGCAGAGAATTCTAGAAGCAGCAAGGGATAAGGGGACAGTCACCTACAAGGAAGTTCCCATCAGACTGTCAGCTGATTTCTCAAAAGAGACCATACAGGCAAGAAGGGGCTGGAAAGAAATACTTGAAATCTTGAAAAGCAGGGACCTACATCCAAAATTGCTCTATCCAGAAAAGCTGTCATTTAGAATGAATGGACAGATAAAGTGCTTCTCAGATAAGGTCAAGTTGAAGGAGTTCATCATTACCAAGCCCTTATTCTATGAAATGTTAAAGGGACTTATCTAAGAAAAAGAAGATAAAAATATGACAGTGAAAAGACAGCAAACTCACAGCTATTAACAACCACACCTAAAACAAAAGCAAACTAAGCAAACAGCTAGAACAGGAACAGAAACACAGAAATGGAGATCATATGGAGGGTTAGCAACAGGGGCGTGGGAGGAGGAGAGAGGAGGAAAAGGTACAGAGAATGAGTAGCATAGATAGTGGGTAGAAAATAGATTGGGGAGGGTAAGAATAGTATGGGAATTGTAGAAACTAAAGAACTTATGACACATGGACATGAACTAAAGGGGGGAATGTGGGTGGGAGAGGGTGTGTAGGGTGGAGGGGAATGATGGGGGAGAAATGGGACAACTGTAATAGCATAATCAATAAAATATATTTTAAAAAAATGTAAATCAACAGCTAAAGAGGCATAAAAAGGGAAGAACAGAAGCCAAGTGGAGAGAAACAGCCTTAATACAAGGCAGAGACCATGCTGGCAGCCATCTGCCCTGAGGACATGTAGTCTCCTCAGACTTCGGCTGAAAATTAGCTAGAACAGTTCTATTTTCCACACCTTGAGGAATATTATTAAGACTCAGGAAAGCAAAGAGAAAGCAAACACTACAACCATCTTCCTCTCCAGCTCCCCAAACTATTTTTTATCTACTATGAAGGCCTATTTGATCATCCCGGCCAGCCCAGCATCATTCAGGCTCTGAATATTGGAGAGAGCAGTCATTAGAAACCCAGCCAGAAGTCCACCCAAGCCCCCATTGGAGACATTTCATCTTTTATTACAACAAAACCAGGGCAGTCATGTATCAGCTCAGGCTATAAATCTGCCTCCTTCATAGATCAAGTTCGATTTGCCAACTAATTGGAGGGAAACAAATCCACTTCTGGGTCAAATCAAGCAAATGTATCCCTCTCTGTAAAGGGCCTGGCTCTGTCTTAATCAAAAGGTAATGACCCAGGTGCCTGAGTGTTCCAGTGTGGAGCTCTGGGGAGCCCAGGGTCAGTGGGAGGGTACCAGGTGTGGGAAAGGGGAGCTTGTGCAACAAGGAGGAAGATACCAGAAATGGGAGAGGAGTGGCATTCTCCAAAGCAAACTCTGCTCATGTAATTTCTCACCTTATAAAGAGATACTAGAAATAAGAAAGCATCGAGAAACAGGGTCCTAGAGAGAGCCTCGCTCCTAGCACTCCATGTACCTTTGTTGATATAATGCAAAATAGTAACAATAATTTAATAGTGGCTCCCAATATTTAACTGTGGGCTTTAGATGGGAGCTAAGAGAATAACAGTGCTCACTGAACCAATCGTTTCACATGCGTCATTTCATTTAACCCACACAACAGCCCTCTGAGGTAGACATTCTTCTTATTATTATTCCTATTTTATTGATGAGGAAACAGAAGCACAGGGAAATTGGTCAAAAATCACAAAGCAAGAAAGTGGTGGAGCAGAAATCTGAGCTGCAGCTGACCCCACAGCTGGTCTTCCATGACCGCGGCATCGCTCACAGAGCCAACAGATGTGATAAGAAAGCTCTTTGTCTTGTCCCCTGGGAGCAGAGTGCAGGATGGTGAGGAAGAAAACTCACAACGCTTCAGTCCATTTGGGCAGGATCGGGGTTTTAAATGAGATGGTAACAGATCATGTCTCAATAAAGAAGCCAATTTACAATATGATCATTTTTTGAGCTTTGGGATAAATGAGGCAGCCATTCACCAAGACAGAAGGTAGCATTATTATGAGCAGCAGCAAGTTTTAGGGAGCTCTCTCAACTCTTCTATTTCCTTTTATGAGAGTAAGAGACCAGAAATTTTCCAGAGCCATCAGCACTGAATTACAACAGCTCTTGCATGGGCCAACATGGCAAATGACTCCCAGCAGTAGCAAGTGTCCTGAGGTCTTCCTCCCACCTCCAGCTCCACCTTGACATTTGCTGGTATAAGCAGCCCTGCTGGTCCACTCACACAGCAGTAGGGCAGGAGCATAGGCTCTGTGCTCAGACAGACCTGTGCTCAGATCTTGTCTCTACTGCTTACTACCTGAGCAACTTTAGACACTTTGCTCAATGTCTCTGAGCCCACAGTGTCCTCATCTATAAAATGGGGGCTATAAAAATACCTTAGACCCAAGTAATGTTAGGATACAATAAAAAGATGAATGCATTACATCTAGAACAATGCCTAGCATATAATAAGCACTTTAAAAAGCTATTATTATTATATTTTTCTACCCTTTCATCTTCCTTAGTTGAAGCTAAAATAGGAAGAGGCAAACCAAGTGAAATTACTTACATAAAAGCTAGATAGAGCCTGGCTATTCCACAGGAGGCAATAATTATAAAGCTGCTTCAGAGCACAGAGACTTCCAGGAACGGAACACGCATTTGGAACAAGTTCATTTAAAAATTGCTTACTCATAAAAGCTGCTATCGTTAGAGCCTGACAAATGGAAGACTCGGCACCAATAAATAAAAAGCCAGAGGTAAACAAGCCGACTACTCTGAGAGGTCTCTTGATTTCTCTCTTCCCATCTGTCAACTGTTTCTTAACCTTGTATGGGGTTATAATGACCAGTTAAGGTAAGTTTTATGTGCCTGTCCACTCTGAGATCTTCCCAAACTCCAAAGAGAGGGAAGAAGCCTAAAGGCTTCTCTGCGAGGTCTCCTGGAGTGGGATGAGGCCATCAGTGCACCCAGTAGGCTGACTCTCACCTCTTTGCCCAATAGAACTGGCTCCAGAATATCCCCCTCTTCAGCCTGTCTAGAGGCCGCAACCCCCTCGGTGCCTCTGCTCCAATATTTCACCTCACACCTCATCGGCCCACTCCAAAAACTGTCTCCTGGACAGTAGTCCGTGCCCCGCTGTCTTGCCCCAGCTCAGGTCGGTCACCTTCATGGTAGTGCAGTGATCCCAGCTGGAAAGTCAGGATGCTCATGCGTCCAGACACTGAGTAGCTGACCACTGTCACTGAACTTCTCTGAGGCTCAGTTCGTTGTCTATAAAATGGGGTAAAACCCTCTCCCATGGTGTTCCTGTGAAGGTTAAATAAGTTTATGGTCATGAACTTGCCCTGGAGAGTACATGTTGCACCTGTTGCAGTTAGTGACAGTGATTAAGCCTCCTGATATCTGAGCTCTGCCCTGTGAATTTGGGGGTAAGGGCAGCAATAGAAAGTAGGGGAAAGGTATAGAAATGTCTGCCCTCAGACTTCTGAGTCACAGTGCAATAGAGATCAATGAGAACTTGCTTTCAAGAAGTTGGCAAGTCCAGCTATGACCTGCGAGAATAAGATGAAGAGAGCTGGGTGGCGCCACCAGTCCCCTGTACCCACCCTGTCCCTGCCCTACTCAAGCCCTGACAGACTTGACTATGTCTTGCTCTCCTGCCACCAAAGAAAGGCCAGAAGCATCAGAAAGGAAGCATCTTAGTGCTTTTAGGGCCCAGGGCCAAACAAGCTTTTGCCAGCATTTACCAGAAACCATGACAAATTTTATGAATTCTTATATAATGAAAGCCAGGAATCTCCATGTCCTCCTTTTTTTACCCAAAGCCCACTTCTTTGACTACTGTTTTTCTGGGGGTTAAAACAAAAACTAGTGTCACTTAGTTACACAAATGAACAGCCAATTTGGGCTTTGAAATTTTTATTTTCTAAAATGAGGACTAAACACTAAGTAGCACATTCTGGGAGCCAAATATTCCCAAAGCAAAATTTCCTAGAGAATCAGCCTTCTGGGTGTGGGTGCTCAAACCCTTGGCTTGAATTGAATTTTGTAAAAGTTAGGCTGTTAGGCATCCACTGAATTATTCTAGAAATCTTTATTGAATACCTACTGTGTGCAAAGCATTGCATGAGTCACTGAAATACCAAGACATGTCCTGCATGTGATTATTTTCTATTTGTAAGAATCACCTGGAGGGGGGCGTTAAATAATGGGGATGTCTGAGTCCCACCACTGGATAGTCTAATTCAAATGAAATGGGATAGGATTCAAGTCTTTTTTTTTTTTTTTTTTTTTTTTTTTTTTTTGGCAATTGAATCTAAAGTGCAGTCAAGGTGGACAGCAGTGAACAATGCGGGTGGAGGAGGGACAGGAGTCCAGGTTGGAAAGGGGCCGGAAGTGGTTGTGGCAAACTTGATTCATTCATTCTGCAAAGAGCTACATATCAAGAACTATGTTAGGTGCTGGGCATACAAAGGAGCCTAAGACCTGACTTGTCACCACAAAGTGGACAGAATGTGAGACAAGCTCAATTATGCTGTATGTATGTTCTGCAATGAACTTGAGTACAGAGGCAGGCTCCTGGCACACCTGGTGAGTCAGAAAAGACTTCTTAGAGGAGATGATGCGTGAGCCACATCCTGAAAGATGAAAAAAAGCTAAGCAAACAAAGAGTTGCAGAGGACATTGCTAGCTGAGGGAACTACCCCTGGAAAAGCCCAGAGGCAAGAGAAAGCTCACTGAGGTCTGGAAAGTGCAGCACTTGTGTAGGCAGAGGAGGGGGCAGTGAACCAGCCGGGCAGTCAGCACAGAAGGACCAGAGCATGACAGGCTTCCCATATTGCATACCACTGCTCACTTGGCTCTGATCCCCAGCGCCTAGCACAGGGCCTGACACATGGTAAACATGCAATAACTATCGGTTGGATAAATCGATACAAGCATAGGACACAGACTCTTAAAGATGACATAAGAGAACTACAAAGAGTGAGAGGGCACAGTCAAAGAGATGAGAAATAAGGAAAAGACTGGTGGCCCAGAAAGTAACAGAGGACTGAGTTTTCAGAAACCGGTTTAGTGTGGAAGCCGGCAAAGAAGTTAAGGAAACATGACAAAAAGTCAGCTGCCAGACAGCAACAAGGTGGTCATTAACAAGACCCATTTCACATGGGAGCTAAAGGAGAAACACGATGGTAGTGAACTCAGAAGTGCAAGGTGCAGACTGCCCAAGTGTATTCACCTGTCAGGAGGCTTACCTGTGAAAGGGCAGGTGAGATGGTGGTAAGAGGAGTGTGTAGGGCTAATGGAGGGTTAGATGTTTTTTTAAAAGATGGGTTAGACTTGAACAGGTTTTTTTTTAACATGTCCAACTGGAAGATCCTATAGAAAAAGTTAGATACGTGAGGCAGTGTGCTGGAATAAAAGGGCCAACCAGCACTTACTGTGGGGCTTGGGGACCATTTCTAACTTCTCTGAGCCTCAGTTCTCATCAACAAAGCAAGGACACTCACCCTCAACTTGAAAGGTTGTTGTAATAGGTAAATTAAAAATACCTAGTGCAGTGACTGGCTCCTCTAGGATTTTAGGCACACTCTTGCTCTCACACACTCTCTCTCTCTCTCTGTCTCTCTTCCTCTTTCATATTTAATTGAAAGAGGAGGTCCTCTTAAAAGTTGCTGGGGTAGAAAGACTTGTGTTGTCCTCTTAGGAGTTTAGTGGTCTCTCCCAAGTCGCTAAACACTACATATACATCCACTTCAGTTTCCTCAATCAAATGGAGACATGAGTCCCTACTTCCTAGTAAAGCTGGGGCTTTTAGATTTAATGAGAACAGAACAGTGGGAAACGCTTGCAAAAGTTAGAAGTACCATTGACATTATAGGATTACTATCCAGGAAATATGAAAAAGGAGAACCTTGAGATGGGTGACTAGCATTTCCTTAGAGTCAGGTTGAATCATGGATTCATTCTTAAAAGCTGTAAAATTTTACAGAAGCTGCACACAGAGCTTCGGAATCTTGATCTCTAAAACGATTAAAATTTTTTAAAAGTGTGTGAAGTCTCTAAATGTAGTAAATGTCAGTAAATATTACTTTCTGTCTCCTGATCTGGAAATTTTAAAACCAGTATTGTCTTCCATCTACATGGACTATTATGGGTGGGATTTGGCAGGGTTACAAAAGAAAGACAAGACAGCTCAAATTCAAGCACGGTTGACCCTTAACAACAGCTACCAAAAACCTCATGACTTCAGTTGGCCCTCTGTGCATGCAGATCTTCAACTGCCCTCTGACCCTTGAACAATACAGGTTTGAACTGTGCAGCTAAATTGAAAAAGCCCATGTTTCTCAAGGGTCAACTGTGTAACTTTTGACTCCCAAAACGTAAGTTGTCCCTTGGCATCCCCAATGTCTGTGGGGCATTTGTTCTAGGATCCCTGCAGATACCAAAATCTGCGGTGTTCAAGCCCCCTATACAAAAGGTAGATTAATGCATGCATCAGCCTTCTGCATCCTCAGAGTCCCTACTGTGATGGATGGAAAACAGTACAGGCATTTATAGAAAAAAAATCCACGTATAAGTGGACCCATGCAGTTCAAACCCATGTTATTCAAGGCTCAACTGTATATGCCATGATCATGAGAAGGCTCAAGGAGAGGCAAGCTGTTTCTGAACCAAGCTGCTGCTAGGGATCCTTCTTGGTGATCTTTTAAGTCACGGGTGTCAAACTCATTTCCACCAGGGGCCACATCAGCCTCATGGTTGCCTCCAAACCGGTGCCACCAACAATGTGCCAGGATGGATAAAACAAGGTGGAGAGCCAGATTCAACCTGTGGGCCTTGTGTTTGCCACCTGTGTTTTAAGTCTTAACTACAGGCCACAGATTTAACTAAGATCTTTATTCCACAATCTCTTGCCCCAAATGAGGACCTTGACCAGAAAATAATGGTCAGTCTCTTTGATTCGAATGTAAGTTCCTTAGGAATAAGAATAGTCTTAATCATTATTTTTCTCCAGCTCCGGTTTCAGTGCCTGTTACACCCTTAAGAGACACTCAACACTAGAGTTGAGTAGACTGGGGCTCCAATCACTATGGCATTCTAAGCAGGTACCATTTACAAAATGACCAACCTGTTTAAACTACAGTTTCCTCATCTGTAAAATGGAGACAATTGTGATTTGCAAATGTTGGAAAGAGGAATTTAGTAAGGGTCTGTAAGGAGCTGACTTGGTGACATATAATAGGACATTATAAGAGCTCATATTATAATTAAGAATAGAATCACCTAGCATGCAACAGAGCCCAGTAAGATCAAGGGTCAGACGGGGCAGAGAATATGGACAGTCAGATTTTATAGCTAAAAAATAAGAAATAAAGGCTCAAATGACTTTTCTTCCCATTTCACCCAAATAATGTGCTCCAAGCTTGAGACCTTTCCCTCTTGCCTACTGCCTGTAGTTCATTTCTCCAACAGAGATCTAAGCCACCATAAATCCCACCAGGGATCACAATGGCTGACACAATTTTAACTACAAGAGCGCACAGCATAAGTGGTGTCATTATTGTCCCCAATGGTTGCTCTCTGCTTTCTCTGGGGGATGAGAGAAAAAAGTCATATTTTTTAACCCAGAGATATACAGCATTCTAGATCTTTTAAAGGACAGATCCAAGAACTCAGAAGCACAAAAGCTATTAAAGGAAAGTAAGACCAGACTTAAAGTGAATTATCTTTCTGCTTTTTAAAAATATCTCCTTATCCCTATCCTACCCAAAAACCTAGAGACACAGCTTCCAAATAAAGTCAGTTCTTTCCCAGTCTATGACTATCAGTCCTCTATATTCCTCTCCATTTGATAACAGATGTCTTCTAGTGATGAGGCACTCGCTTCCCCAGTGAGGCCACACCCTCTCCCTGGGAGCTGCAATGTTGCAGTCCAGTTCCAACACTGACTATCCAGAGAGAGCTGAGATTTCACGAGTTACAGACAGTCTCCAACAAGCCTGCCCTCACATCAGACAGCAGCCACAATTTCAGGGGCCCTGAGCCACTTGCACTTCTGACCAACAGGCTACACATTTAGAGGTTCCCACAGCTCCCTCTGGTTTAATAATTCAGAATGACTGACAGAACTGAAGAATGTGCTATACTCAAATCCCTGGGCCAGTCAAATGAAAAGACACATAGGGCAAGATTCAGGGCCCCCTCCTGGGCCCTGAATGTGAAGCTTTTTTATCCTATCCTGAGGGAATCAGAATACACCACTGTCCTGGTACATTGATGTGTTCGTCAACCCAGAAGCTCAATCAAGCCTTGGTATCCAGTTTACAGTGATTGCATTATGTAGGCACCATTAATGGAATCATTGGCCATGTGGTTGAACTTATTCTCCAGCTGCCCTCCACTCCTGAAGGCTGGACTAATGTCATGTGGCTCAAAGCCACTATGCATGGTTGGTCTTTCCAGCATGGCCACCCCCCACCCAGAATCTACCTAAGGGTTTATTACAATTACTTTATTACCATAAATATAAAACTATCATCCTAAGGGCCCATCATGGACAGCAAAGATATTCCTACCATTTTGGAAATTCCAAGGGTTTAAGAGCTCTATCCAAGGAACCCAGCACAAAGTCCTGAAATACACTTTATACAACAAGGGAGAAGTATCCAACACCTGAAACACTTAACATTGACACTCTAGATCCAATACCTGTTCATTTGTTGCCAACTTCAGCAAGCCAAACACTTCCTTCCAGACATAGTCTCTTCATCTTCTAGAACCATCGTGCTTGAGCAACCTCATTTCCTCTTTTCCCTATCACAACATTTGCACCCTGCCCCTCCTGCTTTTCCTCAATTTCCCCGGATAAGTTATGGGATAACTTATAACCTCAGGAGCATAAGAATAAGACCAGAAGAGGACCTTGGGCAGAACCCACTCTAATACTTAAGAGTGAGAAGAGGAAAGTAGCCTAGTCAGGAGGCTCATGAGGTAGGGAATTCAGCTGCTGTGTGTGATCATAGAGGTCCAGGAAATGAGCTTTCAACATGCAAGGAAGGACCAACAGTGTCAGCTACTACAAGGAAGTCAATGAAGGTGATGGCTTAAAAGTTTCCATTGGATTCAGCCATAATTAGACATAGATGACCTTGCTGACAGCACTTTCAGTAGAGTGATAGGGGCAGAAGCCAGACTGCAGTGGGCAGAATAAAGAATGGGAATTTAAGAAGCAGAGAAGCAGAATATTCAAGGGTATGTCTCTTTAAAAGAAAAAAAAAAAAAAGCAGTGACAGAAAGATGCCATGGTGCCTGAAAGGAATTGGATATTCAGAATGAAAGACTTGCACATGTTCAAGTGCTGGTAGGAAGAGGCCAAAAGGAAAAGGGACAGGTGACTGTATAGGAAAAAGAGAGGGAACACTGATCAAAACAGGCTGCTAAGAACCAGGAGAGAAGAGCTCCAGAGGACAAGTGTAGGGATCAGCACAGATGGGGATGCTACTCTTCCATTATAACAGAAGTAAAAGAGGGAGGCGTGCAGGTAGTTTTTTTTTTGTGTGTGTAGCTAATTTGTAGCTTTCATGGCAGTAAGTTAAGGGAGAGTGGTGGCGGGGCAGGGGGGCGGTTCCCATCTTTGGCTTCTATTTTCTCTGTAAAGTAGGAAGCAATGCCAAATGTTTAACTTGAGAAACTCAAACATTTGAGGAGACAGAAGGGGAGTGAAGAAAGCATGAAAAAGCTAGTCTAAAGAGCTAGAGAGAGGACTAAGGAACCACAGAATGATTTCAGGGTAGCAAGGGAGGGCCAGTAGTGTGTGAGAGCCATGGAGCAGCCATGAAATTAGTCTGCAGATCTGTGTGCATTTCTCTGCAACCCATAGCAACACTGGCAGAGAAGGGTAACAGGCGGTTAGATCCAGGGCTGAGATTTTGCCAGACAAGTATGAAAGAAAGCCAATGGAGTAATGATATTGGCTAGATGGTGGGTGAAGTAACAGGACTCTAGAGAGGGAGTGAGGAGGGGGCTTCTAGAACTGAAGAATACACATAGAGATCAACGGTCTGAGAGCCTCTAATTTAAAGGAAATGGTGTAAATTATAGAGTAAAAAAAGTAGAAACACAGGAAGTTATGGTCAGAAATTAGGACGTGACCTAAGAAATGATAAGGTTCAGGGTGGAGCCGTGCATTTGAGTGGCAAAGTGAAGGTCATTGTACGTGAGAAGATCTGGGAATGCAGAAATCGAGTGTCGTGGGGCACCCCATGAACACAGGTAATCCAGGATGAGGCTGGGGATGCTGGTGTCTCACTGAAAGGCGGAGGATGACTAAGAGAGTGGTGCATGGTGTCCAAGAAAGATAGAGTAGAAATCACAAATCAGAAGCTTATGGACCAAGGTGGATCAACAGTTAGATTTTATTTGGCTTCCTCAGCGTTTGTTCCTTATTTGCTTTATAATGAATTATTTCCTATCATTTAAAAATTAGGAGGGTTAATATAAAAATCTGGATTCTTTGGAAGGCTGCTCTTAGAAACTATAAAGATCTGGTAACATGGGGCTCCTCCCTCCACTGTGACCTCTGGAGCTGAGTCACAATTATGCCCCCTTCCAAGGGGTGTCCAACCTTTTTGACGTCTCTGGGTCACACTGGACGAAGAAGAGTTGTCTTGGGCCACACACTAAATACATTGCAACACATAATCACCAACAAAATCTCGTGTTTTAAGTAAATTTATGATTTGGTGTTGGGTTGCATTCACAGTCATCCTAGTCTGCATGCGGACACCAGGCCGCAGGTTGGACACCCCTGCTAGAGTACCTTGCAGCTTCCAATTCACACCAGACCCCACAGGCTCACTTCACTCAGTTAAGATACCGGCCCGCTCTTGTGGGCCTTCTTCAGTAACTCTAGGGGAGGGCAGGCAATGCCAAAGAGCATGAGCCTTAAAGGGGCAGCCATTTTTATATGAGTTATTTGGGGGAGGTAAGTGGGGAGCAGAGATGATGCCAACACCACCTGCTGACCCTGAGGTGTGAAAGAATGAGCAGCTCCCCTTGAGAAGGGAGGGACATCTTCAGATAAAAAAGTGGAGGGAATAGTCAGTGAGAAGTCTGAGGTTATGAATGGATGTACTGATGTGGAAATTTCAGAGAACGGACATAAAAGTTTGGTAGGAGGAGGGCCAGGTGAAAGAAAACACAGAGAAATAGCAAAGGACAGATAAAAGCAGGACAGGAAGTCACCTGGGAAAACAGATATTTGAGATGTGAAACCTCAAAAATTTTTAACTAATTATTCTTGTGAGCAGCCTGGTGGTCGGGGGGAGTAACTGACCTAGATCCTGGGCACTCAAGTCAGCTTGGCAAAGATCCCAAGGATGGATCAGGAATATTTAAGAATAACCCTGATACCGAATCACTAAGTAGTGAATCAGACTGAATTTTTTTTTCAAAGATTTTATTTATTTTATTTTCAGAGAGCAGGGAAGGGAGGGAAAAAGAAGGGGAGAGAAACATTGACGTGAGAAACATTGGAAGGTTGCCTCTCATACGCGCCCCTACTGGGGACCAAACCTGCAGCCCAGGCATGTGCCCTGACAGGAATCGAACTGGTGACGTTTGGCTTTGCAGGACAATGCCCAACCAACTGAGCCACACTGGCCAGAGCCAGACCAAATTTCTTTTTTTTTTAATTATGCTATTAGAGTTGTTCCAATCTTTCCTGTGATGCCCCCGCCAAACCAGCACCCCCCACTCCCTTAGGCAATCCCCACACCATTGTTCATATCCATAGGTCATGCATATAGGTTCTTTGGCTACTCCATTTCCTATACTATCATTTACATCCCCATGGCTGTTCTGTAACTAGCTATTTGTACTTCTTAATCCCCTCACCTCTTCACTCATTCTCCCCCATACCTCTCCCCCATCTGGCAACCATAAAAACACTCTCCATATCCATGATTCTCTGTCTTTTCTTCTTGTTTGCTTAGTTTATTTTTTTTAGATTCAATTATTGAGAGATAGGCATTTATTGCCATTTTATTGTTCATAGTTCTGATCTTCTTTTTCTTAAAAATTTTCCCCCTTTGACATTTCATATAATAGTGGTTTGCTTAAGATGAATTCATTCAGTTTTTTTTGTTGTGTTTTTTGTTTTTTTGGGGGGGTTGGTCTGGGAAGCTCTTTTTCTACCCTTTGATTCTAAATGATATCTTTGCTGGATAGACCAATCTTGGCCGTAGGTCCCTGTTTTCATATCTTTGAATATTTCTTCCAATCCCTTGTAGCCTGCAAAGTTTCTTTTAAGAAATCAGCTGACAGTCTTATGGGAACTCCCCTGGAGGTAACTAACGTCTTTTCTCTTGCTGTTTTTAAGATTTTCTCTTTATTTTAAACCTTTGCCATTTTAATTATGATATGTCTTGAAGTGGGCCTCTTTGCATCCATCTTGTTTGGGACTCTGTGCTTCCTGGACTTGCATGTCCATTTCCTTCACCAAATCAGGGATTTTTTCTTTCATTATTTTTTCAAGCTGATTTCCAATTTCTTGCTCTTTTTCTTCTCTTTCTGGAACCCCTATGATGCAAATGTTGGATCTTTTGAAGTTGTCTCATAGGCTGCTTACACTATCCTCATTTTTTTTGGATTCTTTTCTTCTTGTTGCTATGATTGGTTGCTTTTTGCTTCCTTATGTTCCAAATCATTGATTTGATTCTCAGTTTCATCCACTCTACTGTCCTTCCCTGTAAATTGTTCCTTATTTCAATTAGTGAGTCCTTTGTTTCTTAGTGGATCTTTTTTACATTGTTGAGATCCTCATTAAGCTCCTTGAGTATCCTTACAACCAATGTTTTCAACTGTGCATCTGATTAGTTGCTTATCTCCATTTTATTTAGTTCTTTTTCAGGAATTCTGATCTGTTCTTTCATTTGGGCCATGTTTCTTTGTCTCCTCATTTTGGCAGCCTCCCTGTATTTGTTTCTATGTATTCAGTAGAGCTGCTATGGCTCCCTGTCTTGGTAGTGTGGCCTAATGTAGTGGTGTCCTGAAGGGGGCAGTGATGCAGCCTCCTATCACCCAAGCTGGGTATTCGAGGTGGATCCTTCCTGTGGGCTGAGTAGACCCTACTCCTGTAGTTGAGCCTTGATTGTTGTTGGCAGGTCAATGGGAGGGATTGACCCAGGCCAGTCAGCTGCAAGGACTTGCTATGACCACTGACCACCAACCTACACCCTCCATGGATCAGCTGTGCAGGGGCAGGGTGGTGGTGTTAGACATGGTCTGTAGCTTTCCACTGGGTGTACAGAATCTGGGGTTTCCTGGGTAGTCCAGGCCAAGGTCAGCCCCCACCTGTGTTTATCCCAAAGCCACCTGGCCTTGGCCATAAAGCAATCTGATATGACTGCTACTTCCACTAGGCTTGGAGATTCCCAGTGGAAGCCTACTGTGAATCTAGGCTGACTGCTACTAGTGCTGGGCCTGGAGCCCCTTAGCAAGACGTGCAGGGGCTGAGGGCTCACTGAGGCCAGCTGTTGCTTGTTTGAGAGGATTTAGAAAGTTGTAAAGCATGAGCCAAGACAAGCCATTCACATGGAAAAGTCTCTGTTAACAGCTCAAGTAGGCCTGTAAGTTGGGTGGGACAGAGTCTCAGGGAATCTCCAGGGCAGGGCAAACAGTGTTTGCCAGGTTGATGGAGGATCAGATATGGCACCTGCCTGTCAGCTCTGTGGCTCTGTGGGGAGAGAGCTCAGTAAAGGGATGCAGGCCTCTGCCCACATTTCTGTCTGAAAGAAAGCTGTCCCCCAGCTCTTGCCTTGATGCCAGATATTTCAGTTCCTCTCTATATGCCACGAGTGCCTATCAAGCTGTTACCTTGGTGCTAGAGCACAGAGGGAGTGAGCATAAGTAGGTAAGTTTGTGTATGTGTTCTTCAAGAGGAACTGCTTGGGGCTCCAGAAGTTCCTTCCACCGATTCAGTCCTTGCTATTTTTTTGTAGCCAGGAGATATGGGGACTTATCTTCCTGGCACTAGAACCCTGGGCTTGGAGTCTAGTATGGTGTTGGGACTCTTCACTGACAAAATATCTCTCCTGAATTTTTATCTACCACACATGGGACCAGCCCATTCTATGTCTCCTCCCCCAGAGCATTCTGAATGGATGTGGTTTCTTTAATTCTATAGTTGTCAGACTTGCATTCAACTCAATTTCTGACAGTTCTGAGTGATGGTTTTTCTATAATTTAGTTGTCATTTTATGTAGTTGTAAGAGGAGGTTAGCCATGTTTGCCCATGCCTCCATCTTGATCAGACACTCCCAGACTGAATTTCTAATTCTTTTTCTCCACTCTATTGCCCCCACAGAATTTGAACCTTATCTGGCTCACACACCCATTATGCAAAGCAAAAATCCTCTTTATAACATCCCTGATAGCTGTGAGAGCAACACAGGGTGCTGACAACCAGGGGAGAAACAAGCAGAAAGGGCAGATACCAAATCTTGACAGGTCTACTTTAAAATTTCACCAGAGCTTGATTCAGTCTCCAGAAAAAGGAATGGGAACTCTCTTCTACCTCCTCTTCCCTCACCACATGAATTCCTGTTCCCATCCCAGTAAAACTCTTAGCAATATATTTTGGCCAAAATTATATGCCTTAAATGGATTTTTGTGAGCAGGCCAAGAAACCCAATGATCCCATTAAAGGACAACTTTCGAATAAATTGTGTTTCGGGTTCTAAACAGCCAAGTTATAAACTTCAGACACACAGCTCATCTGAATGGTAAAATAATACCTACATATTAAACCAGATTTGAGAAAAATGAGTTAAGTTGCAACTTGTTTGGTGCACAGATCCTATCAGTCAAGGCACTGGCATCTTCCAACAACAACAACTTCATCAAAGCAAAGACCTCCTTCTCATTTTAAGCTGTAAAGCCTCTTCCCCTGGTGTCTTTTCATCATCTTACAAAGAACTGCTTGCTCACCCCTTTCTGGACTCAGCTTAGCCTCCTCCTGAAGTGGCTTGGGAGGTGTCAGAATCCCACAGACACAGTGGCCCTGTTGGGCTTCACTGCAGACTGGTCCGTAACTCTGAGGTTATTGGGGTAAATACTGTGAACTCAAGAATCAGCACGGAGCGATGTTGGTCCCTTGGTCCTCATTCTACAACACTGTAAAGCCTCCCATACTCTCTCTATGGCCTTCCTCTCAATACTTCGCTATTGAATGTTAAACAAACTGAAATTGATCAGTGATATTGGGGTGGCTTTCCATTTCCATTTTCAGTAGTAGATTTCCCTCCTCTTTTACCTTTTTTGCTATCCTCTCCTTGTCAAAAAAAGAGCAAGAAAAGGAATCAGAGAAGAACTCAGTTTCTCGCCTTCAGTCTAAACAAGAAAATGTCTTATTAAAAAACAGGGGAGTGGGCTGGGGAGGAGGGAGATGATATTTAATTTTATTGGGGAGAACGAATCATTGCTGGAAAATGCCTGTGGCTAAATGAGACCATCAAATCAAGAACAGAGCAGCAAACTGCGTGCACAAATATGAAGTAATATCTTTCCACTCTTAGGGAAGCTGACACTCAATTTCAGAACCTTCAGGCAGGCAGCGCTAAGTTTGAAGAAATCACAGCCACCTTCTTGGAACCATTTACAACTGCTTCTACTCTGCAGTGAAAGCTTAAAATGCAAATGAAATGGGGTCATATAAAGAAAAATATTCCTGCTAACTGTGCTCCGGGAAAGAAAAAACACCGATAGCTCAGAGGGCAATCTTAAAGTCAATGAAACTCCGCAGCGCTGGGTGATGCTTCATTCTGATGGATAATATGCGCTGTGCTTCTCCCTCATGAGTTTAGAAGTATTTAAAGAAAAGGGTAAAATCACCCTGTTTAGGAGATTAATTTCCTTTCTGAAAAAATGTCTCCCTTTGCTGTCACTTCTGGTTTGATAGAGAGTAAAACTGGAGCTTATTCTAAATGTTCACTGCTGAAAATTACCAGTGTGGAGGGCTGGGAAAAAACAGTCCTAAGAGGTCAAGTCCTGCCCCTTCTCTCGAAGAATTTTCATGTTTATAATATCCAGGAAGCTGGCATAAAGTATTTCTTCACAGGTATAGATTCTAATATGTGCAACATTTATTGACTACTAAATGCCCGGGACTGAGCTTAGCACTTTATGTGAATTATCTCACCTTCACCAGACTAACACACATAGTAGGTCCTATTACTCTATCCATTTTATAGGTGAGGCAACTGAGGTCAGGGAGATGAACCAACTTGCTCAATGTTACATAGCTGGAAAGTGGCTGGGCTACAGTTCAAGTTCAGGCTGTCAGCTCCAGAGCCCAAAGCGATACAATGTTGTGTGGCCCACAATGTCCTCTTAAGGCCAGTTCATTTCAACTTCATTCAGTAAGCTTCACCAAACTGTAACATTGATATATTTCAGTGTCTTGCTTTGAAATTTCTTTCTTTAAAGACTACACTTTGAATACAAGTTCCTCAGTATTTGATGAGCAGGCACTCTCAGTCTAGGACTGAGGGGCAAAGTGCGGACAACAAGCTAAGGAAGGGTGCATGGCACTTCCCGCCTTTGCATGCTCAGGGTACAATCAGAACCCCCGACCAAGCCATGCCAAGTACCAAAGCTGAAGCTGGGGCACAGAACTGCTGGGCCCAGTCTGCCCACGACTGGGAAAGTTCAGCCTCGCCATCTTCGGCTACTCAAACCAGGCCAACCTGAGCACAGCGAAGGTCCACCCAATGAAATGGTTTGCAGTTTGGCATTGCAGATGTCACTTTATTTTAACGCTTCATTTTTCCCACTTTGGTGGGTGAGCAGCATTATGATACTTCAAATGAAGTATCCAGTTTTGCCTGAATGAAACATCCAGTTTTACTACAAATTCATTGTGGGCACTGTTATCATTCTAATAGCCTTAACTGAAGCTATCAGACATTATTTGGGCTAGATGGATAACCTACAGGGAAAGGTTCCTGAGTGGGCTGGCTTTGGGCTTTTGAGCCTTCTGTTACAGTTGTCTTGAATTCTTTTCTTATTCTTTAATGAAGGCATAACAAATCTGCCCTGGGGAAAAAGTGATACATATCATCTTCACTATGATCCTTACTTTCCAAGTTGTTTCAGCATTTTGGACCTTGAGGAAAAGGTAAATCAGTTGGCAACTCCTTTCCACATCCAAGACTTCCACCAGCTTTCTGCGAATAGAGGAGATGTGAGAACAATGAGATCCTGTATAAAACAGATTTGACCCAGTGCTGTTGAGTGAAAGCCTGGAGGGTCATTCCAGAAGACTTCAAGAGTTAGGAAGACATCAGAGGTCTCACATGAGGAAAAGGACAATGCAAGTGTTTGGAACTATACACTCTCTAGCAATGAAATTTCAAGGTTGAGGGCAATGGTAAGCTGTACAGTACATACAAGCAATAAGTCAACCCTAACCCTACAGGTCATCCCCCTAATGCCGAATGTCTTAATTATTGTGGTTGGCTTCCTTAGGTCTGAGAATTCTGTATTGGTGGTCACAATTTACCAGCTGTATTGTAATATCTCTGGTTAGTACCTGTAACATTTCTATTTAGAAATATGTATATTTCTTTTAAACTTGTTAGCTATCCATATCTGGGCAGTACATCTGAAGTACATGGAAATGCTTGTCAATATTCTGGTTCATTAGGCTATATTTGTAAACCAAGACACCAAATTTTCATGTCTGCTAGGATTAAATTATAATCCTAGCCTCCCCTGTTATCCTGAGGTTAAGAAGAAAACAAGTGCATTATCTTGGTGTTTAGGAAATATTTTTATCATAAAGTTCTAATTTTCATAAAACCATGTTCAGTGTTTATGGTGGTGGTGGTGTGCAAAATGTATTTACAATAAATTATAAAATAATTATATTAAAAAAGAAGAACCTATTTTGATTTGGAAACTAAATTTTTGTTGGTGCATTTCAAGGACATTTTCCCAATGTATGACCAGATACTAGAGTCAGGCTACCAATCCCAGCACCTTCTCTAATTCTTTGGTAAAGCGTGTAGCCTGAGCCTGATAAGTATGCAGAGCAACGAGAATGCTTGCACACTGCTGGTGGCAACATAAATTAATACAATCATTAGGAAAACAGTTTGGCATTATCTTAACATTTGGCGATGTGTGTACCTACAACCCACAGCTTCCACTTCCCGGTACTTTTCCTAGAGAAATTCTCACACATGGTTACCAGAGGTCAGGCATGTGAATGTTCCTAGCATCAGTGTCTATTAAAAACTAAAAGCTGGAAACAGCCCAAATGCTGATCAACAGTAGAAATGATAAATAAACTGTGACATATACACACAAGGGAACACTCTGATATATTGAAAATTAATTAATTCTAGCTGCATGCATCAATGAATCTTATAAGCATAATGAGCTAAAGAAGGAAGTAACAAATGAAAACATATCTTATGATATACTTACCATTCAAAACAGTCAAAACCAAACTATCTTGTTTAAGGATGCATAATAGATATTAAAGCTATTAACCAAAAAAAAAAAAAAAAAAAAAAAAGACAAGGAACAGGACACGAAATCTGGGGAAGAAACATCTCAGGGAGGAGGGAGAGATGTGATTGGGACTCCAAAGTAATTGGCAATGTTCCAATATTGAACCTGGATGGAGACTAGACAGGTATTCATTTTTTTTAATATTCATTAGACAGTATATATTGCAATGCATATTCACCATAAAACAAAGTCTTATATATTTTTTTAATATATTTTATTGATTATGCTATTACAGTTGTCCCATTTATCCCCCATCATTCCCCTCCACCCTACCCACCCTCTCCCACCCACATTTCCCCCTTTAGTTCATGTCCATGGGTCATAAGTTTCAAAGTCTTATATTTGAATGATATATGTGAACATACTCTTGTGTATGTAACACAATATAAAAATGTACGCAGTCTGGCTCAGTCTGTGGCATGAAGCAAGCCTCTGTTTCCATGTAGAGTCACAGAAGTACTGAAAGCATTGGCATTAGTCTCTTCTAATTCTGAAATTCCCTTTAGAGTCACCATGAGACCATCTTGCCCCTGCTCGGCTACCTATAGTTACAGGAAACTCAATAACTCTCATAGCCATCAATTTCTTCTTCTTTTTTAGGGTTGATTTTATAGATATGGAGCTCCTAATTTGTTGGCTTTAACATGTGGTAAAATGCACATACTATAAAAATTTACTAGCACAACCATTTTTAAGTGTACAGCCCTGTGGCACTAAGTACATTCACATTGTTCCACAGTCATCACCACCATCCATCTCCAAAACGATTTCATCTTCCCTGTTAAACAACATCTTTCCGTTCTCACTTCTCTCAGCCCCTAGCAACCACCTTTCTATTTTCTGCCTCTCTATAAATTTGACTACATAGGTACTTCATGTAAGGAGACTCATACAATATTTGTCCTTTTGTGACTAGCTTATTCACTTAGCATGTCTTCAAGATTCATCCATGTTACGGCATGTGTCAGAAATTCCTTCTTTTTGAAGGCTGAATAATATTCCATTGTATGTGTGTAGCCCATTTTGCTATCCATTCATCTATTGATGGGCACTTGGGTTGCTTCTTCCTTTTGGCTATTGCGAGTAATGTTGCTATGAACATGGGTATAAGCCCATTTCTTCTCAACTATTAGTAAGTTTTTCTTCATGCTCAACTAAAATTTGTCTCCATATAACTTTTATCCCATTGGCCTTCATTCTACTACCTTACATTCTTACAAGGTAAACCTTCTCCCTTTCCTTACAAGGAAACCTCAGATATTGGAAGGTAACCTTGACATTTTAGTTACCTCTTCTTTAGCCCAGACACTATAAGGTCTTTTGTTATTTCAATTATTCCTTATATGATGGGTTTTCCAAGCCTCTCATCACCCTAAAATGCTTCTCTGAATACATCTCAGATTACATTAACTTTTATGAAAAATGTATCCCACTATTGTTTCAGCTTCTGTTCATGGTCCAGTAAAAAGCCCTCACCTAGAAAGCCCTCTCCCTTTTAATATTAACATGTACAAAATCAGGTCTCCTGATTCTGAGGCTGAGTGATTGATATTTTGAGTTTCAATGCAGCAGACTAACATTTATATGAGGTAAATCTAATCCTTTTGAATTGATCCAAACTTCCAGTCTACTGAGAGACACATGATTCTATGTCATACAAAGAAATTATAAATCATATTTGTCACTGTGTCCCTTCAAAGTATTGATATACGATGTCTGTCCAGAGGGTATCCAGCCATGTAATATGAAAAATAGAGACATTTATTGAAGAAGATACAAGATACAAGGAACATTGTACATAGGACAATGATGACTCAGTCCCCTTCAAAGTAAGTACTTTGGGACCTCACACAGTTCCCCCAGTCACCATCAGCTGCTCCTTTGTATTTTCCTGAATCTCATCAATGTCTGAAATCTCTTCTCTTTCAAAGGTCATTTTAATTATGGGAAGGCCAGAAGTCACAGGATGCCAAATCTGGGCTGTAGGGAGGCTGACTCACCTGGGTGATTTAATGTTTCACCAAAAAACTCTGCATAAGACATGATGCATGAATGGGCGCATTGTTGCAATGAAGCTGCCAATCACCAGTTGCCCATACCTGTGGCCTTCTGAATCATCCAAATAGTTTCTGTGGGAGACTGTTCAAGCTTAACGCAAAATTGGATGTAGATTCATTGCTCTACTTGCTCAGTCATTTTGAATGGGACAACCAAACAGTACACATATTCACTCAGTGATGTCTACTGACCCCACTCACTAGTACAGTGAAGTCATCCTTGTTCACACACACACATTCCAGTCCACTCTCCTTGGCTGCCAGTTCATAGTGATGTCGCACAAACCATTCTTGTTATATTAACAATGGCTGGACTTTTTCCTGACAGACCTCATATGTTTTGAACAGAACATGGTTAAATCAAAGATAAATTTCACCGACCTCTTCTTCCAGATTATCACTTATAACACTCTTTAAATACATAAATTCAACCAACTGGAAATCCACTTAACTGCAATATAGCTTAATATTCTAGGATATCATAGAAGACCTTGTCAAACGTGTTGCAGAAACCTGTGAGGCTAATGGACCCTCACCAATTTGCCAAAGTAGTTCATCCATAATGGGTCAGTTTATGATAGCAGTATCCATACTGGCTGCTAGAGAACACCTCATTATTTTCTAAGCATGTATAAAACATGAGTTTAATGTACTGGTGAAGAGCTTTGCCAGATCCAATGTCAGCTTCCCTCGGAGGTGGCTTCTAAAACTACTTTTTCTCTGTTTTATTTTTCTATTTGTAGTATTCTGAGAACTTTTCCATTCTTCATGATTGCTGAAAACAAGAATTTTAAGATTTAATCTGCAAAAATCTTTAATACGTAAGGATGCACCCACCTGGACTCCGAGACTGTGATCTGACTCAAAATGACTACATATTAATATCACATACCTACCTTTGACTCAGACATTCTAAACTCTCTTATTTGAGTTTGCTATTCTTGATGAAGGCTAAACTTAAACTCACATTGGGGTTCCATCTTTCAATAGGTGCATCTATTTTTCATAATTTTAATTTTCATTGTTCTTCTTTCACTTTTAAGCCATTTTGTTGGTTGGAAAAATAAGATTTCTAGTGCCCAGAGGAAAAAGGATAAAGTAGATATCCATGTACCAAGACATAAAGCAGGTTTTGATTGGTTCTCCTTCTATATATTGGAAAAGTTCTCTTCACATCACCTGTGCAGCTATTCTTAAAATTGGCATAAGAAAAAAAAAGAAACTTGATTCCATTCATGATACACATATAAACTGGCCTCATTCATTGCCTTTTGATTGACCTGGAAAATATCAGGCCTCAGCATCTTCATAACTCAAACAATGAGTTGAACTCAAGCTTTTAAACAGGGGCATTCCTGCCACTTTGAAGAGAAAAATTCTCTTTTGTGTGGAACCATATTGACCATATAGCATGTAAGCATATAGAATGCTCAGAATCATGATTTCAGGACACTAAATTCAATTGAACCCCTTTTCATGGCTATCTGTCAATCCAAGACAACCAGATATATACATATTTCCAGTGCCCCTGGGTGAGACTCACTGACAGATGATCTTTAAAGTCCTTTTCAGCTCTGAATTTCTAGATCCATGATTCTTTGCAGACAGAAACTTTAGAGTTCTAAATTATTAATAACTTTGTTAACTTTTAGTCAATAACATATTATATTATTGAAACTCATTTTCTGGATGAAATAAAGGTAGTCTGACCCGTTTCAGCAGACATGCAACATTATTATCCAATTTTTAAAAATCAGCAGGAGTAACTAATTACAAATCTAGACAATTAATCACTAAGTCAATTGGATGAAGAGCCTCGATGAAGAAAATTGTTGACAAATTCTTATTCTAGTGTCACAATAAAGAAAAACAAGCTTCTAAGTTTATGTCTTTTTCTTTTGTTTTAAAGGATTAAAAGCCTAACAGGTTTCTTATTCTCTATGGTACCTTGAAATTCTCCCACAGATAGAAAGAATTTCCCCAAATCCAGGAGAATAAGCTTCCTGCTCAGGACTAAATATTTGCTTTGTCTGAGAGCAAATAATTTACTCCATCAACACTGTGCCTTTCAAGGGACCTATTTTTTATTCTTTCCCTTTAAAATACTTTCTTGCCTCCATACGCACCCCACACCCCCCCCCCACACACACCAACCCCTTTCCTCACCCCCATCAACACCACTACCAACCAGGAGAGCCAGAGCTGTGGCCAGCTGGCTTCCTCTCAGTGGCAATTGGCACAATTATTCTAGTGCAATGCAGGGGTCTCTGCAGCCAACATGTGCAGAAAGTATTTTCTTCTCAAAGCAGAAGGCCACCCTCCTGCAAAAATATCTGGACCCTTCCAAAGCTTTTGAGCTAGTCCAGACAACAAGAGAAGGTTGTAAAATTAAAGACACCTTTTTTTTTCCTTGTAAGAGTAAAAATGGGGAAGCAGTACTTTTAAAACAATGCATTCTGTCAAGCTTTCTACCCTTTCCCGGCAGTTCTAGGATCTAGCGTCAGCAAAACATGTTATGTCATGTTCTAGTGTAGAGACAGAGAGAGAATAGAATTCAAACACGTTGCACAGGGTGGAGATGCTTTAAGACTTTTGGCTTCTCTTACTGCTATCTCATTCCTTCCTGATTTGGGGGAAGGGGATAACTACTATGAAGGATTTGGGGGCTACACAGAGAAGGGTGAAGGGGAAAAGTATGCAAAAAGCTGAAATGTATATAGCTCTCCTGAAGACTTCAACATCATTTTGTTTTTCTGCTAATTATCTGGCATAGAGAGCCGGCCCTGGGACAGCTATTCTCCCAGCAAATGAATTCAGGTCTGCTGCTTGGATTGGGAGCTGGCTTTGCACAAAGGCTGAATAATCCCCAAAGCTTCTTCTGCCACATGGAAAAGAAGTGGAGCTAGCTCTTCTTCCTTAAGGACAGAGGCAATGAAAATGAATTTATACTGTAGCTGTTGGGATCTAGGTTAGATCACAAAGTTACTGGTAATGTGATAAAGCGTCTCATCCAGATGTCTTCATATCTGAAGTTTCTCATTTCTCTCCTGTGTCTAGTCTGGCCTTTTCAGGGGGCAGCAACTGGTAATAGCTTCATTTGTCTTCCCTTCCTTTCTCCATTTCCTAATTTAGCAAATATTTTTTCAGCATCTATTGTGTCAATCTCTGTGCTTGGAACTGGGAGGGGTAGAGGGAAAGCCTTCTCCTTTGATTCTGATCTTCACGATTTGAATCTGTGGTCTGTACCAGTGCAGCACCAATGGGAATGGACAAACATGGTTGGATCAAGGCCTCTTCAGGTTTTTATAACAAATAAGATGTAGAAAGTAAGAGAAGAACAGAATTAGGGGTGACACCTACATGAGTAACTGGCATGAGTAACTGGGTGAAAGTTGAAAATGAACACAGAAGTGTTTGAGGAGGCGAATTTGGGGAAATTCTGATTAATTCAATTTCAGACAGTTTGAATTTAAATTACATGTGGGGTGTCTAAGTGGAGATGTCCAAGAGAAAGTTGGACAAATGGGAGTTACACTTAGGCCATCAATCTGGGCTAAAGGCACAAATTTGAGAGGTGCTGCATTCAGGCAATTTGTTAAGTGAAAAGAAAGGAAGGGGAAAAGAAAGAAAAGAAAGAAGGTATGTGTCTCTTTCCAGCCCTCAAAGAAATGAGAAGATCCACATGAAAACCCCACAGTCCTTTGGGAATTAATCACTAGCCTGGATTTCAAAGAAAAATGCTGCATTACTGAGGAAAATCCCGTGAAGTCACAAAAGGCTGCTTTAGTTGACCCAGAGGGCCAGCATCGTTCAGTAACAGGCACACAACCTTGGACAGGTCCAGCTGCACCAAGTCTCCCTTACCATCCTGACGGGCCTGGCCAATGATAGTATGACCTTTTAAATATCACAAGAGCATGGTAAAGAAGGCTTTACGAGCAAAGCCCCTTGAGCTCAGCTGAATAGCACTGCCAAAATCAGCTTCCCCAGAATGACTCCCCAGGTTGGGAATTTGGCAGAAGAGTAAATATTTTTTAAATTATTTTTTAAGGGAAGTTGACCTGACTCCATCCTGAGAGCGTTAGCATCTTCCCAATGTCTCTTGGGCATTCCTCCGTCCATGTGACAGTGCCACAATAAGCAAAGAGTCTCTCCCAAGTCTAGCAAGCAGTTGGAGAGACTCTGTGCTAGACTCCAAGGAAGCATTGTTTTCTTAAAGGCACAGAGCCTCTGCAGATGCCATCTGAAAGAAGGCCATTGGCAGGGAAGGTGAAATAAAAAGGTGGGGCAGAGCAGAGGAAGAGAATGGAGAAGAGTGGGGTGCACAGTGCATGACCAGAGGCTGCCCACCAAGTTTTGAACCCACCTCTTCTCCAGGTGCTTAGATGTCAAAGCAAGCCGACCCTTTTGGGACTAAACTTTGTGTATACTTGACTGAGGAAGATCTCAGGCTTTCAAAAAGGAAAGAGGAAATGAGAAATTAAGAGAAAGTCCTAAAGGTCTCATCACTAAATGACACTTAAATTCTTCTGTCAACATAAAAGCACCAGAAACACACAAATTTTCCCCAAACATCCCCATCCACAGCACAAACATACTTTTACATTACTAAGAAGAGTTTTTATGAAAGTGGCCACTGGAACAATTAATGAATGAGAGATAAAAATAGTAAGTTCATTTTCAGAGTTGACTGAAGATCCCATCTCTCTCAATTTATGACCAAATTAAAAAAAAAAAAATCACAGCAGGAAGGGGTTGTTGGGCTTTTCTAAGGACAAGGCCATGATGAACACAACCACTTTTCTTCTCTTTCCTTTTCCTTTAATTTTGCATTTTTAATCAACTTTTATTTTCTTTAGATATCACTTTACTGTCTTTGCAATTTCCTACAATACAATTAAAAAAAAAAAACTAAACATTTAGTTGATCAAGTCCTAGTGAAGGCTTTTAAAGAACAATCAACAGGGTTGCCCAATGTTGAAGAAACCTGGACTCCAGGGAAAAGCTTCGGCTGACACAAGAAACCAGCTGACAACCTCACAGGGGTGTTTGCAGCCTCTGGGTCAGCCTTGTTACTAAGTCCAGCTGAAGCCACCCTCTGGGTGTTTTTTTACAGATCAGAATTGATATAAATGTATCCCTTGTGTTTTAGCATTTTGTGATTGACAAAAAGAGCTTTCATAGATTCGTCCTCACAACCCTGTGAGGTTTACCATATTGTGTTACAGGTTGGGGCACTGAGGCCCAGAGAGGTGGAGAAACCCAAGGAATAACACCTGAAAACAACAGAGTTAGGACTGAAATATAGGTCTCCTAATTCCAAGCCCAGCTGTCATATCCCAGGCAATGAAGAGAGGTTGAGGGTCCTGCATGATGAAGGGAAGAGACACATGTGAGAAGCACAGTTGCCTATAAAGTCATGCTAATAAGGCACCTGCAGTGAGCACTTCCATGCTGGAAACACAAAGTACCCTTTGAAAGGCTATGTCTCCAGCACTTCCTAACATGCATTCTGCAGGGCTGATTGGTGCCCCCTCTCTTCCCTCCTCAGCTAAGCCCATGCAGTTTTCCATGCTGCTTCCACATCCAGGGGACAACTAATGCACTGAAGCATTGGAATTTTTAAAAAATGACAAAAAAAAAAAAAAAAAGATGTGGCCCACACTACCAGCCCCAGTTGACCAGGCCCTCATACTACAATGAAAGATGTAATGATGCCTCCTCGGTCTTCATATCACCTAGCTTTCTGGGTCACAGAATGGTACGGCAACGCTTCTCAAACTTGAATGAATCACCTGGAGGTCCACAGATTGTTAAAATGCACATTGTGACTCAGTGGGCCTCAAGAGGGGCCCGAAATGCTACAGATGCTCACTGCTGGCCGGAGGACCACAGTTTGAGTAGCAGGGGTGGAAACTATCAGAGCTAGAAGGGACCATAGAAATCAATTTTCTCAGTGCTTTTCAAACTGTACTCCTGGGGAGTTCCGATAAGGTATTTCAGGGGATAATTTGAAAGACCAGGAGGAAACCAAGAGACCTTCCTCACCCTGCTTCAACCAGAATGGCTCTGCTTTTCCATTCTAGAAACTGAAATTCTGCATAAGATTTCATTTGATAAAGCGGTTCCCTTGTTTTATAAGTTTGAAAGATACTGCTTTAATCCAACTACCTCACTTTCCAGAAGAGGAGTTGGAGTAAGAGAGAATAAGTGTGTCACACAAGATGACACAGCTAATTGGCGGTCAAATCAATTCAGAGCCCTGGTCTCGTCTTCTCCACCCTATTCTTGTTCCCTTTGGGGTCAGGCTTCAAAAATGCCATGATTCAGTGGTTTCTCCTCTTTCTCTTGGGCTTACCAAAGTAAACCTATCAGAATCTCGCAGTGCTCAGGCTCTCCAGGGCAGACGTCCCCCCTCTCTGCACCAAGCACTAGCTAGCTCTTCAGAGTTGCCCTGCCATCTACATCTGACAAGTCAGGGCAGCAGCCGGTGGAGGAGGGAAGAAGCTTACTGGAGGTAAAAGTAAGGAGTATTCCCCGAAGCAAGACGGGGGTTGGAACTGGTCCACAGATGGGCAGGCATGTGCTTGCAAGATCTCAGAATTCCTTGTCTCCAAGGAGGGGCCCAGTTGACTCACCAGGGCACTTACAGACAGCTTGCTTCAAGCTGATTTGCAGCAGGCATGCCAGGGCAGCTGCAGGGCCCCAACTGAAAAGGACAGTTTGTCACACTGGCAGAAGCAAAGCAGGAGCTGATGAAGGTGCATGAAGGCAGAGGGAAAACTCCAGTGAAGAGCATGTGACTGTGAAAGATCAGGCACTGTGAGGCCAGCAAGCTTGGGCCTGGGGGCAATTGTTTACGAAGAGGTAAACAATATGTGTGAAACAATTAGGCAACGATACGAAAACAGCACTCAATTAGAAGCTAGACTGGAGGGTTCAGAATGTTACGCCCACAGCAGGTCAGTGCAAAAGAGATCACCATGGGGGCTGCAGCATCTGGGGGTGAAAGTTCATATGGTCTTTCTGGCTCCAGCTAATGCCTCTCTATCCAAAGACTTGGATACACCCAGAGGATGCCACAGAGCAGCATCAACGATGGGGAAAACAAGACAGAAGAGAGAAATAAGCCATGGTGATCCATGTGATCAGAGGAACCATTGGTTGCTACCAACAGTATCTGCAATATGAATTAAATCTTCAAGAAAGCAAGGGAGGGTGTGTTTGGCTTGGAATCAGATTCCTCCTAACAGAACCACAATTGATCCAATCCAGTCCAGCCCAATTTCAATCTGTTTCTGCATTTCCACAGGGCTTTCATAACTTCCCAAGCTGTTAGGCAACTTCAAGAGCTCTGCTAGGATAACAGGCAACAGGAGAAATGCTGAGCTCCACTTTATGGTGGTCCTGAGCCAAGGTCAATGTCATGTGTCAAAATCAATATCTATATATTCTTTCTGGCTCCAGCTAATGCCTCTCTGTCCAAAGAATTGGATACACCCAGAGAATAGAATCAGGTCAACCCCAGAAAGGACATCAACCCCAGAGATTCAGAGACTAAATGCTTTGTTGGAAACCACCCAGTCAATTAGGAAGGAGAAATCCATCACCACTTCTTTTCTACCCCTTTCTATCTCTGACCTGACCTGAACTAAACAGCACGAGGGAGTCTTGTGAAAACCTCATGCCTGACTCGCACACAATCTTCCCACATCTACATTTCTGAGGTAAGGAAATTTCAGTGAAAACTCACTTCCCAAGGATGTACTGCTCAATCTAGAAACCTAGGAATGAAACTGCAAATCATTCTACTTCCTGCCTCATCACCTTATCACCCACCTCCATGGCACCATCTCCCAACCCCTGCACTGTGTTCAGCCGAAGCAACTCAGCAACCTGTAATTCTGCAAGCTCATGGAATTACAAAGGGTTGTAAACAACGAATCATGAAATCTGGTTCCTTGACCCCATTCTTTGTCTGACCCAACCCAGCATCATAACTTCTCTACTGTCCTTCAGCAACCAGATTTTTGGTCCTTCTCAAAGTCAATCTACAACATTCTGAGGAGTTCAGCTCTACATTAATACTCATCTGAGACTATTAAAGCTGGAAGGAGCTAGAGTCAGTCTTCTCCAGCCCCATTGCTTGACAAATGAGAAAACTAAAATCCATCAATCTGAAGTGGCTTGTCCAGAGTCACACAGATTCTTGGTAATGGGTGTGAACTCGAATCCTGGTCTTCCAACTCCCAGACCCCAGGAAGTTTGAATCACCTCATGAGAAGATGGTGTTATTACTCAAGACCCTACCTGGCCTCCATTTAACTCTTTGCCTCGAGCCATTTTCAACGAAGACACACACGTCTGACATCCGATGACCACATAAGGAATCCTGGTGGTGGGAAGGAGATGAGCCTGGGTCAGCTATTTTATTTTATTTTACTTCACTTTAAAGCGTCAGCCAGAGATGATTGAGATGATTAAGATGCTGACCAAGATGGCACACCTTTATTGCACAGTCACCTCAAAAAGAAGGCAAGTCATATTAAAGGGAAGTCTATACAAACTGGCTCATTAAAGAATGAAATGGCAAAGCAGAGCTTATTAATACCCCGTTATATCTTGCAACAGTTGTATGATTAATTTAGGTCACTCCCTGCTGCTTCTTTTCAGACATTCAAACCACTCATTGTCTGCGACCGTTTGTCAAGCCCCAAGCAAGAGTAATCCCACACTCATACCATCTTCAATTCTGCTGGAAAGAATCTGGCAGGCTGTTCTGAGTGCAATGGGCAAGCCCAGGACACCTGGATGTATTTGTCATTCACTGAGGAGCCTTGAGCAAGTGGATTCACTTCTCTGTACTTCCCCTGTGTGGGAGAGTGAACAAACTTCCTTGGTGCCTTGCTGTGTGTAAGGGTCTATGACATCGACTTATACCCACATTTTTTTCTCTGCTTTTATTTAGAGCAGAATAAGAGCGTGGGAAACAAATGGTCATTGAACATTCACTGTGTGCCAAGGATTGTGCTGGAGCTTAGTCTAGCCTAAATGTGGTGTCATATAAACCCCAGATGTGGAAACAGTGATCAAAATGTAAAGATGTTCCTATAAAGTAACACAGTGAACAAATAAGCCAAGGTTTAGGTATAGTTCTGTGGTTCAGAAAGATCTTACTCTTTGCCTTATATCACGCTGCCTTCCATAATGGATAAGTTCTTATTACGTAGATTGGTTGAGAGGGTGGAGGAGCGAGGGAGAGGGAGAGGCCCAAGGATACAAATAACTCAAAAGCTAACAGTCAAAAAGTTTGAGTAAATGATTGATGAAAGCTTAAAGTACATGTTAAACTGGTCGCCTCTTTAAAGGACCAGAGATTCAGGTCTAGCAAACTATGATGAGGAAGAGATTCAGGCCCTGAATCGACAGTTCTTTTCTTTTTCAAGAGGAAGCTGAAATCCAGAATTTTATGTGAAACCATCTAATTAATATCGGTGGCAGATCACAGAAATTCCAAACATCATGCAAAATGAATAACACCAATCCGTGCCCAGATTCAAGCCACAACCCGCTACGTGCAAACGCTGGACATTTAGAATAATTTCCTAACCACAGGAATAAGACTGAAACATTTCATTCTGGGACCCTGGGAAGGCCTCCTCTCTGGATTTACTTTTTAGAGGAAGTGAACTTTCTGGAATGTTCAGAGCTGAGATACTAGGGTACTGTGATTCTATCAAGCACACTAAAATTACTGGGGCTTCACCCCAGCAATCCATCTCTCTCCTGGGGAGTTGGGGGGAGCCACACCTGCGAGCCACTGAAGCCAGTAAGAGCACCCTTTTTTTCTAAGAAGCAACAAATTATTTGTGGGGACTTGGTTGAAAACTAGCTCCACCCCTGTAGTTAAATCCAATTACGCCATAATTATAGGGAACCTGCAGACATCAGAGCTGAGTTGAAAAAGAATAGGAACACCGCAACACCGCAGTCCTTCAAAATGCTGGCCAGAGGTAAACCTGTAATTTTACCTCCTGTCATCCTGGCAGAACTTTCATGGGAAAGGAGGCACACTCAGTTCCTGACTTTTCCATCAGAGGACAGCCTGGCGCATGCCTCTTTGCCGCTGTGTGGCGTTGGCTCTCTCATGGTTCGGAGAAGATGGGCAGAGGGACCTGCCTCTTATTCCTCTCGAACTGGGCAGATATTAAATAAGAGTTGGCTCATATTTCCAAACCCAAACAGAATTAGGCACTAGACTTACAGAGAAAAAGGAAATTCTCAGTCATTTAAAAATCTTTAATATTTCTTATTATTCTTTTCCTTGCGGAGGGGAAGAGACACGCAGATTTAAAAAACTGAAAGAAAAAAAAACTAAAGGAACTACAAGGAAACCTTCACATGTGTCTCTCACTCATTGCAAAAGAGCCTTTCTAACTTGTCCATTTTTTCATTCTCACAGAGGCCCAGACTCCTCAAATTTGAGAGAAATGTTAAATTGCTGTAGTTGTTGGCTACATCATGAACAAGAGGCAGGAGAACTTCATTAATTTTGTCAAATAATATTCTTCTGCTGAAAGTCATGGGCACGTCTGTTCCTCTGCTGAAACTCTTTCAGCCGTCTTTACAAAAACTCAAAGCTTCACTCTGAAGAGAGCATCTAGCATAGTGCCAACTGGAGGAAAAACTTCTCGGGGCTTTCCTCAGGCCAGGGTTGATTTTGTAGAAGTACAATAACATCATGCTATAATCCCTCCCTAATCCCCATCTCATTTTTGTTACAAAATACGTGACTGAAAGGAAGAAAAAATTTAGTCAATTCATCAAGCAGGCATTAAACCCTGACATTGTGCAGGGCACTGTGGGTTTTATGAGGAAGAGAAAAATGACTGAGAATCAGAAAATGTAAAGGGAAGACTGATGGCAAAAGCCTTGGCTGAAGGAATCAGAGAAGTCTTTACTCGAAATCGAAATTCTAACACTTACTAGTTATGTTTTCTCATGCGAGTTACTTAACCTCGGTTTCCATATCATAAAGTGCCTATGCCATAAGGATTACAGGAGAAAATATGAGGAAAACCTTTGTATAATAACTGCCTCTGCAGGAAGTGGCAGCCCGGCAGGGGGGTGGGAGCCAGCAGCCACCTGCCCACCTGCCCACCTGCCCAGGGGAAGGGGCGCCGCGCCATGGAGACGCTCAGGTGGAGGAGAGTGGCTCGGAGAATGGGGAGAGAGAACAGGGGCAGCGGAATGCTTCAGGGAAGAGGTGGTCATTCAAGACTGGGCATTTTCAGAATAGTCGGAGGAATACTCTAGATGGAGGAAAGAGCGTGAGCAAGAGCACAGACTGAAAACATCAGGGGGGCTGCACCTCCTGGAAACAGAAAGAAGCCTGTGGGACTGGAGCTTGGGTTTCAGGGCCAGAACCTGGACCTTCCGCATCACTGCCCCAACATGCTGAGTGTCACGGAGGAGCAAAGCGGGCAGGGGAGCCAGCCCTGGGGAAGCAACACGGAGAACCACTGAGGGGGACAGGGGGTCGGAAGTGTGCTGGTAAATGCTTAAAACCAGCTCCCTGGAGGACGCTGATTTGTAGCATAGTATACTCCCACCACGGCTGATTTCAAGCTACCAACATGATTAACAACCAGGTGGCAAACTATCCCCTGAAATGTTAACAATGGGCTCTCACAAGCAGGTATTAGAGAGCTGCAGTGCATCGATGGACTGGGGTGAGGAGATTGGGGAATGCCAGCTAAATCCTCAGCACCAGCCCCTGAACCTAGAAATTGGGTACACCTAGCAACTCCTGAGTCTGCATTTTAACATTTTGGACTCTTGGTTGCGATAAGCATTCATAACGACTGCAAAGCTCTTTATTTGGGGGGAAGATCCCCATGCATTATCCAGGCAGTATTATCTTGTCCACTTTACACATAATGAAACCGTGTCAGAGTCCATGTGTCTTGACTAAATGGCACATGGATTCAAACCTAAATCTGTTCTCTTCCTGCCGCTCCCATCCCAAAGGGGTGCCACCCTTAACCTTGGTTCATTCCAGTTCAGTAAGAACGAAGAGTCCCTCCCTAGCTCCTCCCCAATCTGAGTTTCAAAAGATGCAGAATAGATTTAGGCCACGGTCCCTCCCAGTCTTTGGAAAGTGAGTCCCAGGATTAAGCCTGAAGCTCAATTCCTCTTCTTCCCCAGCTCCCTGTCATCCCATCGCCCACCCCAGTATCACAAACCCCAAACTCCTTCCCACGTGCTCCTCCTCTGCAGCCCGGGAAGGTTCAATAATCTCATCACCTACAAACAATTTGCTTCCGTCCTGCTGCGTCGTCCTGCTAATTAAATTGTAGGATTACCCCACTCCGCTGCAGCGACAGGGCTCCTAGACTGTTTATTGCTCTGTTGCTCAGAACTGCTGAGCTCAGCAACAGAGTATGCCTCTCCAGGACTCTGATGAGATGGATGAGCTGGCAACCGCTGGCGTGTTCTGAGAGCAGAGGCTTGTGCTCTGAGCCCCCAAACCATCCTCCAGCAGAAGGTCTGCTTTCTAAGTTTTGTCTAAGGTCCCAAACTTGGCTTAATTTTCCCTCTAACAGATCATCAAGAGCAAGAGTTTTGCAACTGTCCAACTAACCTCTCCCCTCTTTTTGTACCTCATCCATTTTGTCCGCATACTCTCTTTTCTGTGACTATTAGGCAAGCCAGGCTAAAATACTCCAGACAATGCAATTAGCTGCAAACCATGTGCGCAAGCGCACGCACATGTGCATGCGCACCAACCCTCCCGGTGCTGAGCTAAGCAGCCTGGTGGCCTCAAGCCTGCCGGTCTCCCTTTACCAGCTCCCAGGGTCAGTTCCCCCCGCTCCCCATTAAAAGTTGCCCCTAAACTACTGATCTTCCTTCTTTATTTAGCAAATTCTAACTGGCATCTGATGAAACATTAAAAAAAAAATGCAGGGAAGCAGCCAACAGAGATTGCCAAACTTGATTACCTGCCTAGATCTATCTTGCAGAGGTGCTGATGAGTAAGAGTTTGGCTTAGATATTTTTCCTACTAGGCAGGCTGAGCTCCTTCAATCACCTCCCTTCCTTTACTCCAGACCCCCCAAGTGGCAAATCTGTGTCTGCCCAGTGCTGACCTATGGTGAAGCTTGCATTTTTCTACCTTTTTTTCTTTTACAAAGGAAGAAGACAACCTTCCCATACTTGCTCTGCCCTACCGCCCAAAGGAGTCGCCTCTCCAAATTTTCTCTTCTCTCCACTTGACATAGTTCCTCTTGCATTTCTGAGATTAGTGGGGTGACACCTCCTCCGTGAAGACTCCCTGATCTGCAAAGCAGGAATGGAGGCTTCTCTCTCTTAGCTACTACAGTGCCAGTTTGGAGCCTGCTGTACTTGTCCCTTTCTCTTGCAGCACACGGCACCACGCTGGTTCCCTCCCTGTGCTGGAAAGTCTTTGTGTTCCAGACCTGGGTTTTAGCCATCCATTTATCTCCAGCACCTGGCACGTAGTAGGTGCACAATAAAGGTTGGGTGAAGATATGAATTAATAAACGACACCGGCCTCTCCTCTGTGTTGTCCACACCTCTGATCCTCTAAATGGTGAGAGCCATAAGTCAAGGACTGAAGGTGCAAAGCTATCACTGCCTCAGTGTTTTTGGATCTCCCTCTTGGTGTTTAGTATCATGAGCTGCTTCAGCTTATCGAAGTGCCTTCTGTTAAGAATGCTTCTTCATTCCTCTGCTTTCCTAAAGTAGTATTCAGATGTTGTAAACGTAGAAAAATAAAATCTCAATTCACCATTCTCTGGGAAATGCAAGTTCCCCAAGCCTAGAAAGCCTCCAGGCAAGTTGGAGAGATTGTTTGGAGCAGATAACCGCAGACAATGTCTGGAGTGGCTGAGGTAAAGACAGCAGGACTTTGCTTTTGCCTGCTATAATGTCCCCTGGGCTCCCTCTTCTGTCTTTAGCAGGAAGGGGACAGGGCAGGCCCTAGGTTTTCCCTCACCTGAAGACCTAGACCAGACCTTGAGAGGGAGAGGCCAGAGGAGAGAGGAGACCTTCAACAGGCAGGCTTCAGTGCAGCTCACCTCCTCTGCAGTCTCCAAAGGATGTGCCCCCCTCAGGAATGAGGAGCCAGCCCTTCAGCCCCAGCCCAGAAACAAAAGAGTGGTCAACAAGCTGTCAGATCCTCTGGAGCAGGCAAACATCTGGCCAAGGCTCCTGGGACAGGTCCTGACCAATGTTGGAGTGGAAAGGGGCCAGGGGAATGAAGGGAAGGGAATGTTAGACCCAGACCCGAGTCTCCTCAGTAACTGAGTGTTGAACTTCCCTGTTCAGGCCTCTCTTCTCCTTTACCCATCAAGTAGATGTTTATTGAGTACCTACCAGGTGCCAGGAACTTTTCAGTGCAGGGAACATCTCTTTCTTTCTTTCTCTCTCTTTCTTTCTTTCTTTCTTTCTTTCTTTCTTTCTTTCTTTCTTTCTTTCTTTCTTTCTTCTTTCTTAGATTCATGGTATCAGTAACGGTAACATGATGTGTGTAGAAAGAAGTATGCAGAGATCGCAGAATGTCATGTGCAGAGTGGGGATGTGGCTTTAGGGTATAGTCAATGTACAGAGGCCTGGCTAGTGAAAACCAACCCAAAATTAACTTCCAGCTGCACAACACTTGCAGCTGGCAAGTCACTAAAGAGATACAATGAAGGGAGAGGGGAGGCACATTCAAGATGGTAGGAATGGATTTCAATTTGATTTATGGACTTGGGTTCAGGGCTTTGGCCCCACCTGTTCAGACAGGTGTCCTGTCCCACCTGGTGGTATATGCAGGAAACATGCCTAGTCCTCCCACTTACCCCCTGAGGAGAGACTTTGCCCTCTCTCAGGGGGCTATATTAACTCCAGAATCATCAGATTTCTTTTTCTGCCTGTCTGTGTCCTCCATGGTCTATTTCTAAGAAGTACTTCTATGGGGAACTGGTGACAGGAAAAGAAATTGTCCCTAATTCTACCCATGAAGCCACCAAGAACAAATCTAAGACTCTTCTATCTGGCTCATCTTCACCTGCTTGAAAACAGGTCTCGTATCTATCCTGCTGCTCCCTAGTCATCACTTCTCCAGATTGGACATCCAGCTCCTTCATCCTCCCTTAGAGTGACACGTTTTCAAGTTCACCACCATTCTGACCACTTTTTTCTCACTTTCATATTTTATTACCTAACCCCTTTTAAAATGTGAAGCCTATAACTGAACACAATAAACCAGGTGTAATCTGAACAGTACAGAGTAGAGTAGGAATATCACCTCCCTGTTTTCTCTCTCATATTTCTAATAATACAACCAAAGATAGAATTTGCGTCTTTGACGGCCACATCACACTGCTGAGTCCCGTAAAGCTTACTATAAGCTCAAACCCTAAATTGTTCTTTTTCTGTTTCTGCTGCGTAACCACATCTTCCCCACCCTATGTTCATGCAGTTATTTTCTAGGACAAAGGTACAACCTAGGCAGTAGCAGAAAAAAATTAGCCTGCTTGCCTCCTGGCTTTGGGACCTACCTGAGAAACCTCCTAGAGAGAGGTCCTCCTGGCTTAACGCATGGAACAGAGCTAGAGGCCTAAGACCAACGGAAGCTGGTGATGAAAGCTCCTGCCTGCTGACAGCCCAAGGGGCGCCCTCCCCCTCACCTCCAGGTCATGGGCCCTAATATGCCCAGCAGCTTCTGGGAACAAGCCGTCACCTCGTGCCACGCTATCCCCTTCTGTTTCACCCCTAAGAAGTTAGCTGATTCCAAGTGTGCCGTGGGGCTCTTAGAAATCACAGTTCCTCTTTCCGTGTCCCTCCCCGGGAGGAAGAACTGGTGCCACAGACTTATACGGAGCACCTCGGGCACACTGTTAGGCATGGAGGTGGAGTTGCAAAATTAGATGAGCTTGTAACCAGAATTTAGTCAGGAGGGACTGGTAGGTAACTCACACTAATCCATGTTAGAACACTTAGAAAAGTTTGCAGTCTTTTACTTGTTTCCTCAAAAGCTAAAGATGCGACAGCAACATATGGGGCTGGACATCAGAACAGAGGGAATGGCACAGTTTCCAGGACCGCAGATACTTCTCACAGTGGAGAAACCCTAGGCCGTGTTGAGGGGGAGAAGGAATGAGGATCAAGACACATACAGTACATCAAACCAAAATGTGAAGGCCTAGCCTAGAGAACGTGAGTATACACCGCGATGACTAGCTCCTGAGTGGAGACGGGAGCCCTGCACCCTGAGCCCCGCTGCCCTGCCTTCTTCCCTCTCTGCTCACACACACGCTCCCTCCCGCAGACATGCAGTCCTTGCAGGACTCTGGGAAAGGCCTCTGAGAAACATGGAGGTCAGGGAAGACATCCAGAGCATGTCCCTTTGTGTAGAACAAAGAGCCAGACTGAAGGGTGGAGCGACAGGAGGCTTCCACCAGAGCCACCCCTTAGTGCTTCCCACCACTGTCTAGACCCACCCTTCCAACCAGTGTGTCTGGCCAGTCGGCTGAGCATCCTCCTGGACCATGGTGAATCAGGTGAGGGGAAGATAAATAATAGTGACAATAATTTAGGGCAGTTGAGTTTATCCTGGATGTGTTGGCTGGGCTATTGCTTGTTCCCATTTTCTAAACAAATTGAAAGGTCAGAGATGACCCCTGGAGGGGGAAAAATGTGACCAGCAGGACCTGTGGTTATTTTCTACCCTACGTGCCATTCCTTCCCTCCCTTTACCCCACATTTTCGGGCAGGCATACACTTTAGCGGTCAGTCCCCGCCTCTAATCCTACCCTGAACTACAGTGAGCCTCTGAACTACAGAGCGAGGGCTCCTGCCTCAGGGTTTTCATTCAAGCTGGTCCTAACCTCCCTCATCTCTCCAGAGCCAACTCAAATGTCACTTTCTGTGTGGGACCTTCACACTGAGCCTCATAGGTAAAAGTTGACATAGTCCTTTGGAGAGGGGTATTTTCAGTGTTTTTCTCATTGACCTGTGTTGCATATCTGTTAATGTATATGTATATTAAAGTTGGGAGCTCCTAAAGGGCAAACAGCTTATGCACCTGGTATAGGGTTGATGCTCTTATGGACTAAGGCAGTGAGGGAGAGTGCGCATGACTGAATGAGGGAATGCGTGAATTACAGGAAGGGAGGGAGGGCTGGACAAGGGCACAGGGTCTCCAACTTGCAAGTCTGTGTGTATTACCTTGGCCAGGGACTCTGCTTCTCTCTGTACATTACTAATTAGAAACTGGAAGAGCTGAGGCTACACTGAGGTAAATTGGGTTCAGCCGGCGGAGAAATACTGTGCCTTGACATTCTGGGGAGGAGTCCCTGCGCTTAAGAAAGCTATCACCTGGAAAATGTCCCTCCCCTCATCCTCAGTGGAGCCTTCCCTTCTTTTGGGAAAACTGTCGAGTGCCCCAGAAAAATGTGAGGTCCTCTGGAACCAGGGGAGGCAGCGTGGGGTGCTTGTTATAAAGAGCCCTTAAGAGGAGGTCAGTAGATCCAGGTAGATTAGAATCTTGACCCCACAATGGCTACATGAACTTGAGACAGGAATTCTCCTCTCAGAGGCTCAGTTTCCCCCTCCGTTTAGGAAGAGGTTTGGATTAGCTGATTTCTAAAAAGATTTTGAGCAGATAGGATCAAGTTCTCTGAAGGACTGTGGGATAGGACTGCACCCGGGCATCCTCTACACTGGGCCCTTCGATTCCCCTCCACCACCTGGAGAAGGGGGTAATCTACCTTGGCTGCACTACAGACTTGCCTTGAGAACGAACAGAAATTAGGCTAGGATTCTAGGCAAAACACACTACATTTGAGAAGACTTCAGTTTTTCTGATCCCCCTGGTGTGCCAGGAGGGCGAAGTGGAGAGAGGGGAACAAGAACAGGGGAAGAGGGAGGATTAGGGTAGGGTGGGGTCACAGCTGAGCAGAAGAAGAGGGACTAAAAATAAGCAATAGTTGATAAACCAACCTTTTTAAGGCTTCCTAATCAGTTTGCAGGCCTTTTTCCCAGTTCCTTTTGTCTTCCCAACTTCCCCTCACAAAGAGCGGCCTTTTCCCCACCCCCAAGAATGGAAGGGAAGCAGGTTGCAAAGCCTCTTGCGTTGTAAAAGCTACTTGCTTCTCGTAGGAGAACAGAACACTCACTCTGTACGTAATATCAGAATCACCACTGGTTGGACCTCTGCTCAGACCCCTGGGCCTCTCCCTACAGCTGTCCTGAGATGGGCTGGCCAGTCTCTGCTGGATTCCTGAAGTGCACTGTGTAGCGCTAACAACCAGGGGCCATGGCTAAAAGCTCAAAGGCCATCAATTTCCAGTGCCCACACGCAGGTACACACACACACACACACACACACACACACACACACACACAGCCTCGCCTAGCCCAGATAAGATCTCAGCATTCCCCTTTCTTTTCCCAGGTCTCCCGGAGGTCAGAGCCTCCAAGGCCAGCACTCAGATAACCTGTAGTCCCTCCAGTAATACACACCTCACCTCCCTTTACTCCCTTTTCTGGTGTTTACTGAACAATAAGAAAGTAACATTAGTTTGCAGAAAGGCCAGGCCATTCAGGGCCCTTGGGGTGTGGGCTTTGAGAGGCGGGGCCAGGAGCCCAGGCCCTCTCTCCATTGGTTGGGCTCAGCAGGTAATCCGAACCTTTGCTGCGAGGTGCATAAATAAAGAGTGAAACTAGTGCCACCTCCTTGAAAGGGGCCGAGTCCTTCTTCTTCACCCTTGCCTTGGAAAAACCAGTTTCTCTTTCTTTTATTGTCTGTTACCAACTTGTACTCTAAAAGTTCAATGGAACCCCAACCATACTCCAAACTCTCTTTTTCCAGCTACCTTCGCTCCCCTCTACTCCAATTCACTTTCCTCTGCTCTCATATTCCTTTTTATTAGAGGGAGAATGACTGTTCAGGACCGGCCCCTACCTTCCCTCAGGAGCCATGTCTGTTCTGCACAGGCCTGCCAAGCTGGACACTTTATACAGTAAGTGTTTCTCATTTCTAATTTCCTGTCCTCAAACCTCAGGAGCGAAAGAACATTCCAAGACTTGGAATTCTTTTTCTTTCTTTTATGCACATGAGTTTCTAGCCACCTCTTTGTTCTGAATTATCTTATGAAAAATCTATTTATTGTTTTGAGTCAAGCCCACAGTAGGCCCTGCTGTGTTGAAGGTACAGATACTCATATGCACAGGTGAGTCTGAAATGTCTGGATTTGCAGGGTTTTGGAAAACTAAAGCTGAGAGGCTACATCAGGAGAATCATTGGGCAGGAAGAGCAGAGGATGAATTATGAAAAAAACACATTGGCTGGAAGTTGATCAAAAACTTCCTCCAAGGCTAAAGTAGCTGAACCTGCTGCATTTGGACCAAATCTCCAGCTCGTTCTATGTTTTCTTGGGGATTTGCATTGATCCCAGGCGATAAATCTCACTGATAATGGGAACTGGTATGGTACGGTTGGTGCTGAGCCATTAAGTGCCAGGACTGCAGTGCCACCTGGTTTCATGGAGATTTACACAGCTAGAGGAACTGGGGAGGGGCTGACTTTTCACTCCTGAGCTGGAGGGTGCAGCACTAACAGGACATTAAGGACCTGGTTCCGTTCTTTGCTGCTCGTGTCCAAGTCGGTTTCATTAGGAATATTTGAGGCAAATCCTGAGGGCAGCTGGGGGCAGGAGGACAGCCACTGATGAATTTACTCTATAAGCCAAACACATGCCTGATTTGCTCCTGTGCCCACACCCCACTCTGCAAGTGGCCAAGGTGAAGGTTATTGATTGGGGCATCACGTTGGCAAAGCCATGGTGGGCAGAAGAATTCTGAACATTGGGTGTGGGGTTCAGAGTAGGTGCAGGCCCCTGTTAACAGCTCACCTCATCTCTGTCTTGTAACAGCTACAGGTCTGGAGGGTGAGGGGAGGGCGATAGGGAAGGGCCTGCCTTTTCTGGGCTCTCTAATATCAGTGCTGCCTATCGTTTGCATTGTCTTTCACAGACACTGTCATCTCCAGAGTATCCACCTTGCAGGCCGAGGACCCCAAGCGAGGGTGAGGCTCTCTGCACACTCCGACTGAGGACTTGAAGAATCTGGTGGACCATACGTGTTAGGAAGATAAGAGTGGGGTAAGGAGGGTCTGGAGGGAGACGAACTGACCCTTTTGCTTTCAAACTGGGATAAAATCCAAAAAGAATGTGACCAATCCTTCCATCCCAGAAATATTTCCCCACCACCACCTCCTGCCATCGTTTATCAGAGCCAAATGTGCTGCTTTTTTCTTCTTTTTTACTGTGAAATGGGTCAAAATGACCATATAGCTAGATAATTCACAAGCAGGGCACATTTCTCTCTCATACTTGAGAATTGTAAATATTCACAAAGAAGGCTGGGTGGAAGAGGGTGGGCCAGCCTTCTTCCTCGCAGTACCTAGATGCCAGCCCCCAGCACCCCGGTGTCCCCCTGACCAAGGACAGTGGGGCTCTTCCTCAGCAATAGCTAGAATCCCCAAACGCTTGTTGAGGAGTCTTTTCAGAGGCCCTATGCCCTAGGGGCTGGATGTGGAGGGAGGAGCTGTATTATAAGCTACTGCCTCCTTGTATCGGGTCAGAACAAGCCCCAGGAAGAAAGTATTCCAAACAACAGGTGGATCTGCCCTAACTCACCCGGAGTCTGCCTGTAGGTGCTGAGAACAGCCTTTTATGGGATTTACACTAAGCCACAGGCATGTCTGAACACAGCAAAGAAGAGACCTGAGTAGCAGCTACACGGCCACTGGTCCATGAGCATTTCTTTTAGGGGGGCAGGAAGCTCTCAGACTTTCTACCCTCCCTGTTTTGTTCAGTCCCTGAAAGCCAGGTCACCTACTCTCTCCCCACAGCCCCTACCCCATAACCAAAGAAGTTGCAGTAGTGCCATTTCCAAACAGATTTGGGAAAGGATGTGGGGTCACCAGAAAGCGGGCATTCTAGATAAGTTTAGGAGTGAGACTGAGGGAGGAGTGTCACCCTCCTCCACCCACGCCCACCCCAGGAATGGGCCTGGCTCCAGCCAGGTGTTCTGGTCCTTCAGGAGCTCCTCACCCACCTCCTCCTGCTTTCTCCTGATTTCACACTGGCAAATAGGCCTGCAAAGTGCTGTTCAGGCTCACTGGACAGTGCATTCTGGAAAGGAACACCCCCACCCCTGCATTTCCATCACTTTAGTCAGCAAGTTCATAGGAGATGCATTTTTTTAAAGTAATCTCAGAACACTTGACTTCTTCAGCCAGGACCAACCACACCGAGCTCAGTTAGGTCATACTCAGGGGAACACAGACAAAGGGAGAAGAGGACCAGCACCCCAACCAGGTAAACGCAGGGAAGTGCCACATGGGCTTGTCTGGGATGGCTGTCTCAAAGATGAGAAACAGTGAGAGGGCCGGGCCCCGCCCCGCAGCCCCAGCCCCACCACTCAGCACTGCCTGTCTCTGCTGAAGACACGGGTGTCTCGGCGAGCTGGCTCTCTGCAGCCGCGGGAGGGAACGGTCCTGAGGAGGGCCGAGAGCATCCAGGGCCTCCCATCTCCCACAGCTCTGATTCAAAGGTCCCGAGGGCCTTGGACCAGGCAGTAACCCTGCGTGCAGAGGCCAGGTTGACATGTAACCCACCCTCTGAGAAAAAGATCCCCAGACAATCCATGTGTTTCTCTTGTCCTTCATTCCACCGGAGTCTGTCTCGTACCCAACCAGATTTCAGTGGAGTGAAGTTCAGGAGGCGTGGAGCTGACACCGCGGCTTCAGCAGCCCCCACAGGAGCAGCCAGAGTAGCTCTGACTTAGAGAAAGAAACACCAGTGAGAGATGTGGCAGATGAGGAGACCTCTGGAGTTCATGGTCTTCTGCAGACGGGTCAGGCTGGGGGCGAGTGGGAAATGGCACTGATAGGAGCTGCCGATTCTTCGTTTTCTGAAATTCATGCAATGGAAATGTGCGTTTTCTGTAACTCACAAAAATTAAAAGTTGTCTGTCTCCTGGAAATCTGTGTCTGTGCTTCATGCTGTTGGATACTGACTCCCTGATCTCAGTCTCCTCCCTTTTGGACTAAAATGGAGCCATGAACTGGAACAGTCGGCTCAGGCCCCCTCTCTCCTTGGGCTCTCTAGGCAGGTGGCTGAAACTCTATTTGCAGTCAGCAAGGAACCCCGCTGTCCAGCCTCCCCGCAGTGCCAGCGGGACCTGCAGAATGGGGTAGAAAACTCTTAACATATTTTTAAGCCCATTTATATTATAATAAAATAAATGTAAATAAGATTTAAGTGAAGGCAGATAGATTGCAAATATTTCAGACTCTATACAAGATGTATCTTGTATAATACGGGTGTAAATTCTGCAGAGATTAACACTCTTAAATATATTTGACACATAAAAATGCCAGACCCAGCATTAATCATTTACCAATTGTAATTGCCTTTATATGGGTCTCTTCTCCCCAAGATGTATGCTTAAAACACCAGGCTCGGTAGAAATCTGGGAGGAAAAGCACAAATAATACTTCTCAGCTGTCAGGGCCTATGATTTGCTTTGATAGACTTAGGACCGATTTCACTGGCTTTACAAGCCTATATGATGTTTTTTTTTTTTTTAACTCCACATCTCTCCTTTAAGGAAGGAGAAGGCTGTGGAGAGGAGGGAGGACCCTTAAGTACTAAAAAATCCACCCTGTAACAGAGGGGAGGCCCAAGCCTTTGTGTTAATTGCTCCTTCCTCAGGTAAACAGGGTCTCCCCTTCAGGGAGCCAGTCTGACTAAAGAGCAAACTCAACAAAGCCTAGCTCTGCTGAGTCTTCAGAAAAACCGGTTTTCACCTCCAGAACGTGCCCCAGGCAGCAAACCTCAATAGAGCCCCCTGGCCTGGCAAATGGTGTTTTTCTTAAGAGCTCCCTATAAAGGAGATCCCAGCTTTGTGGAGGAATAACCTGTCACTTGGGTATCTGAGCCCCTCCCCCAGCCAGTGACCTCTGAGTAAAGGGGCCTCCTCACCCTCCCCGCCCCCTCCTCCTCAGGGACTCTGCCCCTGAGGAATTAAGACTTACCAGACTGAGGGCTGGAGCCAAGAGGAATAAGCATTTCTCCAAAACGATTTTCTTCTTCAAGTTAATACAGATTCAAAACCTGGCCCCGTCACCTTCCTCTCTTCATTCTGAGGCCCACGGATAACAGAAGGGTGAGGAGGCCAAGCCACTAGCATTAAAAAAAAAAAAGTTTACCCATAAAAATTATGCAGTGAAGGGGATTGGGGAGGAGTTTGGACTACACAAGCTAATTGACTAGCAAATACCTTCCATTCAAGCTTCTGCAAGAACGAAAAGGGCACAAAACAGAAGGGATGTAGCATTTCTATTTGCAGCCTGGTTTGAGTCCTATGACCTGGAATTTTTTTAAAGAAGTGTGTGTGTGTGTGTGTGTGTGTGTGTGTGTGTGTGTACTCGATAAAGCCAGAGAAAGAGAGAGACCTGGCTCTGGCTCTCAGGTGGAGGTGGGCACCAGAAAGGGTGACCCTCTAGGGCTGTCCATCAAACGCCAGCCCGGGCATAATGCTGAGACTACCAAGGATTGTACTGACGTGCTGGTGGGCTCCCACACCCCAAATCCCACCCCAGTGCCATCTTCCCAGCAGAGACACGGGGGTTGTATTTCTGGCACAGGTCTGGGCTGCCCGCCGCCTCCTGCCCCACTGAGTACAGCCCAGAGCAGCCTGCCTGCGAAGCCGGGGTGTGCCGAGCGCTGGCACAAATGGCCCCTACCATCTTCCCACCCAACCCCCCACCCCCGACTTTATGCCTCATATCTTTATGGCAAAGCATGGCCTGCTAAAATGCAACACGGAGAAAATGATTTCATCAAAATTCCCTTGCAACAACAATGGCAAAATAATATTGCCCTGTTTTCTTTATTCATGATCTTTTATTGAGGCAAAAGGCAAATATCATTGAGCCTAACCTGAATAGACAAACATACACAACTGCTGGTAATTTAATATTTTGTGCTAATGGTATACACTGTAGATACAGCCCCAAAGGAGTGAATTACAACCCTATCAATAATACATCGCATCTGGGCTCCAGTTTCCCACTTCACGAGAAAATGTGTATTGGCAAAAGGCTCTCTGAATATTAAGGACCGTGCATATAATGAGGCTGTGAGTACAGAAGACTGTCTCATCAGACTGTATTCTGGTCTTTGTGATCAAGGTCCTTTATGGGGGAAATATCCCACATTGAAGCTTCTAAAGCCAGTGCTAAATGAAGGCATCCCGTCCACATTCTCGACAGATCTCCAGGTGAAGCTGCAATCACAGAATAACCTGCAATCAGGGCACTCCTTGCCAGACTACTCAGAGCCCTGTATCTGTTTGGAACCTCAGGTCTACGGTCAAGGTCTTATGTCTGCTGAGGTGACCAACAATGATGGACAGGAGGCTGCACAGAGCCCCGGTGCAGATGACAATGTCCGAGAGAAAAACTGCGTGGTTTCAGAGCCCCTGATCCTGACCCCAGCTCTTCCAGTTGCAGGTGGTCCTCCAACAGAAAGGGGGAAGGGAGGGAGGACTGAAGACAGGCAAGGAACCAACCACCTGCAAAGAGTAAGAAATTTACTCTGGAATTTAAAATGTCCCCAATTTGTAAAAGTCCCTTGCTCCTCCTACCAGGAGAAGCAAATGGCAATCTTAATTGAGAATAGGGAGGATGCATTGCTGCCATGGTAATATGGCTATCACGGGTGAATTAGGTCACTGTTTGCAAGATGGCTAGATAGTGGCACAGTCACGCCCTGGCTCCTGTCCTTGACCTCCCCTGTTAAGGAAGTACTGAGGAATCAGACGGGCCAGCAGGGTCAGCACCTTCCTTCCGTGCACCGTGCAGCTTTTTACATCAGACCCTGGAAGGAAGAGGGGAGCCCACAGAGGACTAGGAGGCTGTCGGGGGGCTATCAGACAAAAGGAAGGAGATGTGGATGACAGCCCCAACCCCAAGCTCCGTGATGAAATGGCCCCACCAGGCATCAGTTTATTAGAAAAAATAAAAACTTTCTAAATTGCCAGGAACTGACCAGGCTTTCTGGAGACACCTATGTATCAAAGAAAAACAATGTGAGAAAGTCCCTTTGTCTTGGATGCAAGAAGCAATCTTGTCACAATCTCCCTTTCTCCTCCCTACAAACCCTTCACCCCCTTTCATTGGTTTCCCCCTTTCCAGGAGTGAAGAAGGCCCTTTTCCTGGCCACAGATAGCAGGGCTGGGTGGGACACCTGGTGGGAAGTGGGGGAATTACACCCGAATTTGGTCTCAAGTATCAATATCCAGGTCTGAGACCTGTGTACCCTGACATCATGTGAAGTAACAAGGCAAGCAGCTTCCTAGGGTATGTGCTGTTGAAGTAAACTTTAAATGTAGTAGCGATTGGGTCGACACGGACCTATGTTTCTGCTATGTCCATCTGTATATGGGAAGAATTGGTGGCTAAGAATAAATATAAATAGAATTCATAGGTAAACAAATTCACACTAAGATTTGCAATACAACTCCATCATTATTAAAGCTTAAAGTCATATTGAAAGTAGATACTGTTCCAGACGACTCACCAAGCTGTAAAGGTGGAAGACATTTCCCTCAAACATAAGCCACGAAAGAAAAGCTCTCACCTAGAAAGGTAACCAAACTTTGACTGCTCGAGGCTGATGCTGATTGCTTACGTGCAGCCATGTGCACCACCGCGGCAGCCTGAAGTATTGGAGTCAGGGTATAAAGTGGTTAAGAAGGGTCAGATTAGATCTGGTGCCAGTCTGATCTGGCCAGGGGACTTTGGGCCCACTACTTAACCTCTCTAAGACCCAATTTCCTTATCTGTCAAGTGGAAATAATGATAATAATGACAAGTAATTACTGAGGACCAGATACTGCAGGCTTTGTGTATATTAAGTCATTTAATGTTCCCAATCGCCTTATAAGGTGATTGATATTCCAGTTTTATGGGTGATAAAACTGAAACAAAGAGAGGGTAAGGGACTTGCCCAAGGTCACACAGTGGGTAGCAGAGACGAGATCCAAATCCAGGCTCTCCAGTGGGAGTTCCCACAGGGCACTATTGCTTTATCTTATCTTTTAATGTTGATGTGAGGATTAGATAAGATAATGCATGCAAAAGGCTTAGCGAGTGCTTAGTAGACTCTAAGTACTCAAAAAAGATTATTTATTATTGCAACCTTGGTATCAAGGAAAGTATCTTCGAGAAGCTCGTCTAGTGTCCATCTACCAGAAATCAGTAACTGTACACACATCTTTGGCAGCCAGCGACTCAGTGTTAAATTTATTGTGCAATTTAATCACAACTACAATGACTCTTACCTTTAAAATAATTATCTCCTCTTCACATCACCTTCATTTTAGGTGAGTTTTTATTTTTCAGCTTCACATCCAGAGTATATGTGTCATACCCTGGGAGCCTTCAGGAATTTATTAAATAGGCATGGCATAAATCAGAAATAACCATTTTTCCAGGATAAGTGTCATTTCAAATTTTACTATATTTTTCTGAGGACAGATGGAAAGCACTTGTGAAAAAGAAAGTAGTGTGGAGTTAAAAAAAATAAATAACCACTTTTGAGCTCCCAAGAAAGTGGAACAATCAAGAGAAATAAATCAAGAAATAGCAAACAGGAGGCTGCTCCCGGCACCCCAAAGCCGACATTTGATGTGTGAGGAGCCGCTTTGTGCTGAAGCCATGCCATGCTGGTCCCCTTAAGGAGCAGCGCCAAAGTTGGAGCTGCTCTGAGCCCCAGCCTGGAGCTCAGTCCCCAAGAGCTTTCAAAGATCAGAGTGGGCAGTTTTACCACTGGGACCCTCGAGCCCCTGGCTCTCAGCCGATCCCTCCCTCCTAGAGCATCCAGATGATGTAAGAGTGTGTGGGCTGTGGCTGGAGCCTGTTCACTGGGCAGTTGCTGGCACCAGGGAGCTCATCCCTGAAGCTGGACACAAGGCTGGCCAAAGGTAAGGCTAAAAATGTTAACAAAATGAGTTCCTTTCGTCTCATTACCTTACCCTGTGACCATCTGCCTTCAATGAAGAAAGAGAGCCTGGGACAAAGAGGGTGTCCATTTTGATAACATAACCATGTCAATTTCGTTTCATTGCTATACTGTTATGGCGCGTCGCATTATAATCCATCTGGTAGTGGCCTCACCTCCAAAGCCCACATCACTCCCCTTTGCCCTCCAGAAGATCTGGCCTTTACCTCAGTTTCTTTATCTACTGCGATTAGGCCCAGACTCCTGCTTTCTCCCATACCAGTAAAAAGAACAACTTCTCTACATCCCCTAAGGGAGTTCTATTAAACATTTCTTTCCACTTGATGGATAGTTGTAAATGTTTCTATAGATTAATAAACCAGCAGTGCTTCTTTGACTTTAATGTGCATACAAGTCACCTGGGAATCTTATAAGAATGATTCAGCAGATATGGGGCGGGGGGCGAGATTCCACAGTTTAACAAGCTCCCAAATGATGCCACTGTGGGGTCGGGACCACACTTTGAATAGCAAAGAACTAGAGCAGTGAAGATTGAAGCCCAGTTTTCTCTACGCTGCTCCACTCAGTCCAACAGAAGGCCAGGACCCACGTCTCAGCTTGGCTTCGCTCTGTTTCCTCTGGCTTTTCTTCCAAGTCACTGGTGTCTCAGCCACCCTGGGGAGACATGAGAGGCCCCAAGGGCAGGAGGGTGGTTTGGGGTTGCCAAGGCAGCCTGGGCTCTGACATGTGATGAGAAAGTTGGGGTCTTTTCTAGACATGAAAATGGCCCAGATGATCTCTACTCAGAGAAGCCGCAACAGCTGAAAATAGTAATAGTGACCCCGCTGCCTAAAAGACAAGGTAGATTATTTAGAAATAAACTCTTTGTGATCAAGAGACTAACAGGAAGCAACTCCAAGTATCTTGGCTAGTGATCACCAATCTGGAATAAGTAACCACAAGTATACTTTGGCTGCCAGAAAACTCAAAACTAAATTTAGTAAGCAATTTTGAAGATGAAGAAACAGAGAAAGAAGTCAAGTAATTTACCAAAGAGAAAGACCCTGGGCCAGACTTTGAACCGACCTTTCTCCTCTGCCTCTTAGTGTAGTGTGAGTTCCACAAATCACTCTATGCTGTACTCCGAACCTTCTGCTCTCTTGCTGACTTACCAGTAGACTTGTTAACACCCTGAAACTCAAGGCCTCAATTTATTTTTTGGTAAAATGGAAACTGTAGAATTGATTACAATTTTAAAATTTGATAGTCAACCTAATATATATTGATAAAGGTATACTCAGAATGTTGAGCTACTTTTCCAGTGTTTTCTGCAGATATGAATATCACTGACAAATGACTCTTCTAAGCAGTAACATGTCGGATCTTGAAGTCAGTGGCTGGGTGGAAAAAACTCGAGTTGAGGCATGACACACGTGGATTCAAATCCATCCAGCCTGCACCTTCGATACAACGGTAAACCTCTTTGTGCTTCAGTTTACGAAGAGTTACAAAGCAAATCATAATCCCTACCTCTCAAGGTCATTGTAGGTGCAAGAAGTTCCCAGTGAATAATAAATAGGAACATGAGTATTTTTATGCAACTCAATGGGTGCAGGACATACAGAAAATGAAAGACAACAGAACCAGCAGGGCTGAAGCAAGACTGGAAGGTCTCAGCCCAGAGGAGATTACAAGACACAAAAGGACCAGAGGCTTCAGCAAAGTAGGGTCCAAAACCCAATGGGCAGGCAGAACCAAAGGGCAGGGTAAGCACATCATCTATGGGTCCAAACGGATGTTGGAGGTAGACAAAGGCATAGAAAAGACAAATTGTGACCAATAAGCAGAATAAACCAGTGGTTTAGCAGACCAAATGCACACAAGCTAAAGGTTCAGGAGGACGCATTTCCCAGAGTCAAGGTCAGGCAATAAGTTGGAAAACCAGGCAGGTTGGTGGGCAAGAAAGGTGCCCACGATACGAAGCAAGCAATAGGAGGCCAGGAGGTGACACCACTAGAGGCAAGTGTCTGGCTCAGGGAAGAGCTCCTCAAGCCCTCCCGTCAGGGCAAGGACGGCTCAGCCTGCAGATACGGGCCATGAAGCAAGAGCGTCTGGCTGGATTGTAAAGAGAATAACAGAGCAGCAACTGACAGCAAGTTCTGACACAGCACCATTTACATATTCCTGACCCACATTCATTTTGTCAAAAGATGCTTTTCAAAATTGAGTCTTTATTGAGAAGACATGCACCTAACTCTGATTTAAACAGGCAACATAGCTGCATGCAAAACAGGCGGTGAGAGAATACCTGTTTTATACCTCATTCTATCTCTGGAAGCAAAGTGCTCTATTTTGTATTCATATTCTGTGTTCCGATAAACTGTCAGATCCCTCTGCCAGATTTTTATGGATAATTAGAAGGTTGCAAGAAGCAGATGTTATGAAACTATCTGTGACTAGTCCTTAATGGTGGATGACAAGAACTCAGCACCATTTCTTAATTATACAAGACACAGAAAGAGGTGTAAAAAAAAAATAGAGAGAGAGCTTGTCAAAGCCTGACAAGGTATCAAACGGTTAATCACCCACATTGAACCTGAACATTTCTTTACTATGTAATTCAGAACGTAGGCCTCACCTCCCTTTAGCTGCATAATTTTATGAGCTATGTATTCTCCTATGTTGCCTCATCTCAGGTTTTAATAACTAAAATATGAGCTTCTGCATAATGTAGATGTTTTTCTGGTTAAAACTGCCCAACAAGAAATTTTGCATTTTAATAACTATCGACAGTTTTGCTACATCAAACCCTATTCAGCAAGATAAAAGGAAGATACAGTGCTTGGGAAAACTGGACTCTTCTCCCGTAAATATGATAGCACAACTACCATTTTTTGACATCTTGCTCTGTAGTGGGGGATGGATAAGCTTCTCGCCATGCATCATCGTATACAATCCTCACAACAGCTCTAGGTAAGTGGGCATTGTCAACACAATGCCAACAGAAGAGGAAACTGGTAATAAAAACGACGACAGCAACAAAAACAACCACAGCTACCAGTACTGGCAGTTACCTCGGACTTACTAGGTCCCCACATTCTACAGTGCATACGTCACCTCATTTGATAGGGCTAGTGCCATAATTATTTTTCTTTCCATTTAATAGAGGAAGAAACTAAGTTTCCTAGAGATTGAATAACATGCCCAAGTGATTATAAGTGTGAACACGGGATTCCAACCCTAGTCTTACTGACTCTAAATATTGTATGTTTAATCCCTGGGTTGTATGACCTCTCTTTGGCTAGGTAATTGTCATGGGATGAGCTGTGTCCCCCCAAAATTCATGTGTTGAAGTCATAACCCCCAGTACCTCAGAATGTTACTGTATTTGGAGATAGACCTTTAAGGAGATAATTAAGATAAAATGTTGTCATGGATGGGCCCTAATCCGATATGTCTATAAAAGGAGATTAGGACAAAAATAGGCACAGAAGAAAAGTTATGTGAAGACACAGGGAGGTGGCCATCTTCAAGCCAAGGGGAGAGGCCTTGAAGAAACCTACCCTGCTAATAACCTGATCTTGGACATCTAGCCTTTAGTGCCATAAGAAAATAAATTTCTGATGTTTAGGGCCCTCAGTCTATAGAACTTTGTTATGGCAGCCCTAGCAAACAAACAGTGTCCTCATTTAAATTCCTAACTTCAGTATGTTTCAATTTCTTAAACTAGATGTCGAAGGCCCTTCCTAAGGGCGGTAGTACCCCATGTGTGCTGTCTCTTTAACATTCTTCACCCTGCTGGACAATTTTAATGGGTGTTCTCTTCCCACGGCCTGACAGGCTGTCTGTACTCCTCTTCAGTCTCTCGGACTCTTTCCACTCTTCCCTTTGTCCTTCCCTGAGCCGCGGACAAAGAGAAAAGCCCAGGTCAGGAACAGTGAGCACCGACCCTGGAATGGATAAGAGGGGCAAGAGCCAGAGGAGACGCAGGCCCAGCGGGAAACTGTGGGGCGGAGCCTCTCCTCCTCCCCCAACACAGCGTCTCAACCATCTGACTACGACAAATCTGTGTATGTTCATATAATTATTTGTAAATATGCACCAAACATTATTTATGAATTACAGTGTGCCAGGCTTCATGCAAGGTGCTGAAATACTATGCTTAAAACAAAAACAGAGTCCCTACTCTCGCTGATATACACAGTAAAAGGGGGAAATTAAGATATTCAGAAAATAATTACTCTTTATTGAACGTGTAATTTGTCAGATGACAAAACTAAAACAATTCAGTAATGAGTTTGATGCCCTTTATTCAAATGCAAACGATCAGTGGACTAGGGGAGTAGAGCGCTTCCCCAGCCCTGGACCACCCTTCCCCAGGGACTTCGGGCAAGAGTGAGCCAGCTGCACAGAGCGTTGGAAGAGGCGAGGTGGAAATGGGACGTGGCTGCCTACGAGGTTGGGACGCCCTGTGCGGCCAGGGCGAGGTAAGTTGAAGCTAAGCTGGGGGACTGTGACTGGTGTTCGGCTTCCCTGATAGGGAGGCGTCTGACTTAGGTCTAGATCTGTGCCGTGGCTGAGCACCTGCTGTGGCCTCCATTTTGTACGTCCTGACAGATGAATTAACTTTACTGACTTTAAAACAAAAATAGATGCTCTGATGGGAAGGAACAGAGGTCATTAGACTTACCATAGAGACCTTTTTTTTTCCGGAATCAAAAATGAGGCAAAGAAAATGCAAATACTTCAGGCAGAAACAGCATACTGACTTAAAGTCACACAAACTATAAATCAGCCCTTTTCCTAGAGCTAAGTTTTGTGAAGAGGCTAAAGTAGCAGAGGTAATGGGGTGCAGAAAATGGGGGAAAACACAGGGAAGAGGTGCCAGGGAGCTGAAGACAAACGATGGCTGCCTCGCAGCTTCACCTGGGGCCGAGCTCCCCTGTTTCAGGGACTCCTATGGCATTTACCACGTTTCTACTGAGAAAAGGAGAGACCTGAGATCACCAGGCTCTATAGAAAGAGGAAAAAAGTAACTATTAAATGAAAAGGTTCCTCCTGTGACATCAGGAAGCTTTCTTTGAAATTAAACAAAGAAGTACACACCCACGAATAATTAGACAATGATGCAACTCTATTCAGACTACCTGTCTTTGTTTTCACAGCAGTGAAAACCAAACGCATTTATCCATCAAACATGGACTGAGAGGCTAGATGAGCCAGGCATGGTGTTAGGCCAGAGGGCTGGAAAGAGGAAAATGACGTGGTCCTGTCCCCGTAATCCAGGAGTTCACTGTGGAGAAAGAAGTTCAGACACAGACACAGATCACTACGCGACGATGCAACAAAGGCAACCATAGGGGTACGGAACAGTAGAGAGGGGGCTTGGAGCCCACAGTATAAAGACAGGTTAGAATGGAGAAAAGTTAATCAGGGAAGCCTTTAGGGTGATGGTGTTATGAGCAAGGCCCCAAAACAGGGTTAGCCACACAATGAATTCTGATGTTGAAGAAAAGTATTTGCCTGTCAACTGTATAGGAAGCAAAGAATGTGGAGTGGTGAAGAGGAGAGTTCCAATTAGAGTAATAGTGTTGAGATTTGCAAGACAGGTGTTGCAGAAGGATGTGCCAACAAACAGACTATGAGACATACAGGCCATTTAGAAATTGCCCTGAAATGCAGAAGAGAGGGCAAAAACAAAATTGGACGGGAGATGTTGAGGCATGATGCAGGCCCAACAAAAAGCCTCACAGAAAGTTCTGGAGCTGGCTAGCCTTTCAGAGTTATCCTGACTTGAGATGAGTGGGCTGAGCCTTTGATGATAAGTCACTGCATATGGGATCCCCCCAGAAGGAGGCATGACCTTGGAGAAGGCAGGCTTCCCTAGCTGGTAACATCCCCCAGAGGAGCTGACAGCCGAGGGCTGTATCTGGCAGCTGGGGGAACAAAGTCTCTGTTCTGAAAGAGGGTCAGGGCAGCATGTCCTAGCAGCTCCAGAGCCCACCTCCTGTGCTGCTCGGATCCATTTCTTCACATGAGTTCTAGGAGAAGTTCCTCTAGGATTCTAGTGAGCAGCTCTTTCAGGGAAACTTGGAAGAAGAAAACTAGTGGAAGGAATTGCTCAGTCCCCATGCCTGCCGTTGGCCTTGGAACTACTACTGACAACGTTTATGTGTCTCCTCCTTTGCTGTCCACGATACCTTCCCTCACATTCAGTGTGTACCTCTGCTGCTCTTGATGGCCTACGTGGTGGCATGACTCAGACCCTTATTTCCTGGGGTCCGAGCTCTGGGTCACCAGTCCCTCCTCACACCAGGCTTGCTACACTTGCACATTTCCTATTGTGAGATTAGCGAAGCTACTCCATAGTACACTGCCTTAGCTTTCATTTTCTTTGGCCGAGTAGCCTGCAGGCACCTTGAACGGACACTAGCCCTCTCATACCAGTGTACACAGCAGCCTGCAGAGTCACGCAAGTGTAAGTCCCGGATATTGTAATATTCCCATGACTTCTCCAACAGAGTTTCCTCTGCCTTCCAGCGTCTCTGCTTCATGCACCCCTTAGATGGGACTCCCATGGGGCTTACCAAAACCCCACTCTTTTTATTTCAATCGACCAATATGGCCCTAGTCTGGGAAAATCGAAGCACTCTACCCATGAACCTCAATAAAGTCCTGTGCCTGGGTCCTGCCTCTGTTTCTGTCTGCACCCTGCCTTGACCTCTTTGCACCCCCCTGAGGTATGCTGTGTACTTTTCCAGGACCTGTGGGAAATAAATTTCTCTATTTTAATGTCTCTTGTGGTCTGCTATTGAACTGTGATTCACCATCTGGCACCCTGTGTTTCATTTAACAAGAGCATGACACCTACTGAAAGTGGTTAAGAAAGTACCAAGAGATGCCCAAGTGGATCACCCAAATGCCAAACATTTCTGCCTGCCTCCCGTGAGTAATGACCCCCTACCTGCCGCAGCCAAAATAGGGACTGCTCTCTTTCCCTGCTGGTCCCCTGGCACAAGGAGCCCAAGATGCCATGGAAGAAAGAGTTCCTAGTTCAATGGGATTTCAGCAGGATTTCCCCTTTTGAAAAACAGTGTCTCCACACATGTAGAGCCCAGAGTTGTAGGGGTGAGAAGCACATGTTCTCCGAGTGGCCCGTGGAATATGAGTCTACTCCTGCTCAAATGCAGCCACCTTGCCACCAAGTAGCCAGTTGGTTTCTCTGAGGGATGATGCTCAGTTGCAAAACCAGCGTTGTTCTCTGTTGCTGGCAGGTCAGTTATTTAACAGTGATGACAGATAAATCAGCTTGGGAGTTCATGCTGCTCTGCTCATGTATACCTGCATCCCTACCAGCGTGGCTCGTACATTCATTGGCCCAAGGTGCCAACACAGTGGTGGCTACTCCATGGTAGAGCGCTCTCTGATAGACATAAACACGTGGCATGAAGAGCTTTGCACTTCAGGCCCACTTCTGTATATCCATCGTCATGTCTGCAGCCATACCTCTTATCCCCAATCTCTCCATCTTCCCAGGCTCCTCATTAGCCAGTCAACCCACAAGTCCATAAATATTCTAACCTCAGGCCATTTGTTTTTACATATAAAGCAGATGACTGGGAGGACTAGCTCCATTCTTCCTACCACAAAGCTTTTCCCTCATCACTGTCTTTCAAACCCACCCCGAATGGAATTGTAGTTCAACTACAAAACACACCCACAGACCAAGTCGACCTATCCATGAACCAAAATGGGGCTTCTTCCTCCTTCATCAGCTGGTCATTAGAAATCCCAGTGTGGCCACATGTGCAAGCTGAGGGCAGGGCTCCAGTGAACAGTAGCAGAGCTCATGGGGTCTGGGCCACTTGATTGTGCAACTTGCTTGTGCCCTCTGGTCCCACTTGTGCTCAATCTGGGTGTATAATTTTCATAATAGGAAAGTCAGGCTCTCCTGACATTATGCTTTGGTGAATCTGGTCAAAGCTGGCCCATGATGAGCAATTCCAGGTGCATGATCATTTCTCCTGGGGACCAGCACTGCTCCATGAGCAGTTTCTCAAAAGGCGTGTCGTTCTATGCTGCACGCAGCGTGGCTTTGTCCTAGAATCCCAGGTGCTTACATTGCGATTCTCTCACTGGACTTTCCAAAACCTCTCCAGTGCATTTTTTACCATCACTGACCCCTCTCTGTCCCACTCAAAGCTGGCTGTCACTCTGTGATCTGGTATACGGGTTGTACAGTTTCTCCAAGTGTGGGATATCTGCCTCCAAATCCATGATGGAAGGCACAAGACACAATATATTGTCTTTTGCTTCAGAGAGGATTTCCCGACATGCTCTAACCCATCGACTCCAAGATGGCGGACATGTTGTCTTCTTCACCTAACCATGCTGCTGCTGGTTAGACTTCATACCCCAGGATCTGGTCTTTTTCTCTCTAGCAATGGCCCAATAAACCTTTTTTTAAAAAAGATTTCAGCCATGGAGGTAATAAGCCATGTCTTACAGAACACACACACACACACACACACGCACACACATATGCATACAGGCCCTCATACTACTGTCCTCCTATGGCTGTGTCTTTAAGCCAGAAAGGCACGGCCAGTGTGGAAAACGTGGTCTTCCACTGCCTTCACCGCCCTCTCAGGGCCTGGCGTCAGGCTGGATGGTAACAGAGGGGTCTGGATCCTCTCCCTCCTCTCACAACCCCTTGTCCCCTGCACTGTAAGTACAATAAGGTGTTTTGAGTGAGAGAGAGACCACATGCACATGAAGTTTATTACAGTATGCGATTGCAGTTGTTCTCTTTTATTATTGTTGTTGTTTATCTCTTGTTGTGCCTAATTTTTAAATTGAACTTTACCCTGGGTATGTATGTATAAGAAAATAGTAGGGTTTGGTACTAGCTGTGGTTTTAGGCATCCACTGCAGGAATGAATCCCCTGCAGATAAGGGGGGATGTTGCGGATGTTCAGCCTGGTTTCAGGAGCTGTAACCCTCACCCCGTGGTGGGCTGCGTAAGAGCCAAGGGACCCACTTCATCTGGGTCTGTTCTGTCACAAGGACGTGACCTACTAAGGAGACAAAGCTTATCTCCCCGGCAGGAGTGCTGCTTCTGCCTCATCCATCTCTGGCCCCATTGCTTGGTTGGCAGTCAATGACAGGTAAGACTCCTCATGGGAGGGGCAACCTAAGCCAGACACAACCACTTGGGAGGTCTCGTGGAAGGACTGGGGGCGGGGGGCTGCAGCAAAGAAGATGTGATGGACCCTCGTCCCCCGGCTATTCTGACATAGCCCAAGTCCTCATTTCTGTCTGGGAGATGTCTCCTGCTTCCTAATCGGCTTAAAGCCTGAAACTGTAGGGGCGAGTGGTGCAGCCCTGTGCTGGCCAGGATGGCTCCCTGGGTGATCCGGCATAAGAAAGAATTCCTAAAGTCCTGTGAAACCTGCTTTGCTAAGAGTGCACCTATTTAAATGATAAGGGTCCAAGGAGGAAATGGGTATGTCTCCCAAAGTTTTACAACCCCCTTTCCTGACAGACACTGACTCAGATTAAGCCCTCAGATTTCTTTGAAATGTTAACCATCGTTTGATCCTTGCCACCTGACGTACCTCTATTTCTGTGTATTTGAACCCAATAAAAGCCTAGTGAGGAAGGGGCTCTGGGTCATTCTCCTCTGAGAGTTTGACCACCTTTCCTCCCCAAGCAGTCATGTCTTAGTAGTTTTTATTTTCATCCATGACGGAGGGATGGGGCTCTGCGGGCGGAGCCCCCCCACATCTGGCACCCAGGACAGGGGCCCCCTACAGGGGGACTACTGGGTTATTCAAGGGTAACAACGGACTTTTCCTTTTTAAGTTACCAGCACTTCCTGCTCCTAACCTTAACATCAAGCTTTGAGAGACAGCGCAGCTAAAAGTTACTCACAGCAAATGGCCACTGATGAGTCAGAAACCTTTAAAAGCTTTAATCAGGAGTTAGAGTGATGTATACAGTTCCCCGGATAGGCAACCACCCCCTTCCTGCAGCACCTGGCTTCTCCTTAATTTACCTGTGACATGTTGCTACACTTAATTGCATTTGACAATTAGTAACATTTCAACACCTCTCTTAATGGAACAATTAAGGGAGTACTTGTCTTGGTTGCAAGAAAATATATGAGCTGATTTTTCAGAGGAAAAGAAAAAAGACCAAATGTAAAGCCCCAGTGGTAATTCAGTTATAGACAGCTTTGAGGTCAGCCCTTTCTCTTTTGCATTTTGCAAGAATTATGTGTCAGCATGCCTTTTCATGTTTATTTGTTTGTTTGTTGCTTGGTTTCCCTGAATGAGCATTTCTCCACCAGACAGCTCCAGGCTGTTCACGCAGCCATGTGATATTAATTACAAGAAAGAATGGATGCTAAGCAGTTGCTGTTACTCATTTCTCACTCGTGTTGTTGCATTGATTGCTTGGGAAACCAGATGCCCCATAGGCACTTCTTCCCACAATCAATGAGGGCTCCTGGGAATGCGGGAGTCTTTGAGCTTTTGTCCTGGTGTTCAGTTCCTTCCAAGTAATAGACCAGTGGGGAAATGTGGGCCCTAGGGATTTCTGAAAAAAAACTTAAGTACCTGCTCTTTCTATTACCCACTCCCCACATTAGTAACAAAGAGAAATCATACTGCTCTGTTATTACAAACCTTACCTTACAGCAATAGCTTACAAATCTTTGGACTCGCAAATTATACAATAATTGTCACGGTAGACAAAGCTTCAAGGACTGCGTGCTTGAAGACTCCTCTACAAGAGCTGTGAGGGGCACAGAATTAAATATTGTTTGAGTGTTTCCTTTCCCAAAACAATCACTTGGCAGAGCAGATGGCCGAGGCTATTGAAGTGGCGTCTGTGTTAGAAAAAGTCTCAAGAATCTGACCGACACCCAGGTTGAGGCTTCCGCTGTTGCCCAGTGCTCACCAAACTCGCGGCGGATTCCACCTCCCCAGCCCACTGCCACCCCCGCTCTAGATGACTGGATCCCTGCTGCCCCCGATGGTGACCCTGCTCTCCCACCACCGCGTGCCACCTGCTGCTCCTCCTGCCTGCAATGCCCTCCTTCTCTGCTTGTCCCAAATTCTTCACTCCTCAAAATACAGCCCATGTATCTTCATAAAGTTTCCTCTGACTCCGTCACCCTTTCTCTCAGACCCCTCACCACACTTGGGTGCTTCTTGTATCATTCATTAGCTGTGGCTTTGGTTTATGAGCAGTTGGAACATTTGATTGTGGCTGAGTAGATTGTAAACTCCCCTGAATCCAAGAATCACATGTTATTGTTCTTTAAATAATTCATAAACTCTAGTACAGTGTGTGCTTATTTATATTATCAATAATATAATAATTATAACTGTCGTGTATCCTTCAGTGTTTTTTCAAATTAAACTGTATTGAATACTCAGATATTGAGTCTGAATTTTTAAAAATTACTTTGGTTTGATAGACAGTTGCCCTTTTTTACCGCATTCCACCCCCAGAAGAGTTCCTGTGCAGATGAAAGGCTGGGTGGGGGAGGGAAGCACTTCTGCTCTTCCAGTTGCAATTTAAATGCTCCCCAATCAGCTTGGGTTGGAGCATAATCCATTCCAGAGTAGCTGGACATTTGTAACCCAAACCATGTCATGATGTGCCCCAAGGGAGAGATGCAATCAGAGGAGCAATAATGACTTTCTGTGAGCTGGGGATGAACGACCTCATCTCTTGGGTCACTAGGGCAACCATCTTCTGAAATCTGCCACAGATTTATCACATCCTTTCTCTTTTTTTCCACACTGACACATGCCCTCTTCCCTTGCCCCACACACATCAGCATGCACCCAAGGGGCCCTGATCTCAGTATCTAAACAGAACTTTCATAGGCACTATCCCTGTTCTGGGGCAGCGGGGAAGGAGGTCACTGGTCCCAAAAGACGGACTTAGTTTCTTCTTGCACTAACACTTGCACCTCCCTCCATTCTCTCTCTCTCTCTCTCTTCCACGCACGCACACACACACATGCACGGCTAACTGCACACACTAATGCCACATCTTGCTAATTGTGTTACCCTTGCTGGTTATTATTAAGGTCTTGCTTTCGGAACAGAGAGAACCAACCACATAATGATCAAGGAGACAAATGGGGCATATCACTGCAGTGACCGACTGTGCAATGGTAATGAGTTACATAAATCAAAAGTTCGGTGATTTACCTACCAGATTGAGCAGTGAACAGGGATTTTCAGTTACCGTGATTGTTTTGTGATAGATTTTTTTAATAACTCTTCTTGTACGTAGATTTTTCTGGAAACTAGAGATTTGTTTTCTAATGGGAGGCAGCACAATGCTATGCAAAGAACATGGCAGAATATAGCAAGACACCCTTGAGTTAATGTTAGCTCTCATCTTGGGTAATGAACCAGCTCCCTTCTCTGGCCTTCAAATTCTTCTGTCAAATAACAGTGTCTTTGTGTTCTTTAAGGGTTGCTTTCTCTCTGAGAATCTGTTACCAATACTCTTACAAAATGCAACAGGGCTCCTCCTGCCTTCCACTTCGCAGAGAGAAGTGAGCAGCTATTGTAATGAAGGTCAGAACGCCCTTCACCAGCTAGAGGATGGTGAGTTTCTTCACTCTGTGACCATGGCCTCACTCCCCAGGCCTGACACCAAATCGAGGGATGGAATAATCTTCTTCCTCACTTATACTTGGTGAAACGGTTCTCCATGCATGTAACTGGGTGGGGTCGTCATGGTCATTTCCCCTGAGTTAGAATGTTTGCAGTGTGAAAGCATTTTGTTTACTGGTGATTTGTGAGTCAATACTTGGGAACTTTGGGGAATAGGTTATTTTTTTGGACCCATGGGATTAACAATTCATTTTATTCCAATTTCCCAACGGAATAAACTTCAGGAAGTGCAATTGTCCCTTGAGTCAGACCCAGACTCAAGGAGCAGAAGTTTCATTGAGACTGAGATTTTCAGTGGGCACGTGGGTGCAGGGTTCCCTTGAAGGGCTGTGACTGGGAGTGTGTGTGTATGTGTATATGTGTGTGCACTCAAATGTGTGCATATGTGCACATCCCCGTGTCTCCGCACAGGTGTGTATCTCTGTGTGTGCATGCATATTTCTGTATGTGTGCACCTATGTGTGTTTGCATGTGTGTGCATGTGTGCCTGTGAGTGTGTGCAAATGTGTGTGCATTTCTATGTGTGTGCAGGTGTATGTTGAGTTCCCTGGATACAGTGATGGCTGCATTGACAATATAAAAGGTAAAGATGCTAAAATTTTACCCCTTCCCCAAACCACTGGCCTCTGCCTCCCTCTCAAACAAGGATCCCTTCACTTCAGACCCAGGGAGAAAATAATCTTTGCCTGGGAGGAGACCCGCCAAGCATGAAGCAAGCTGGTGCTGGCTCCTTTAGAAATGAACAAGTAAACAAACAAATGGGAGCTTGGAAGAAGGAGATGGTTTAAATAAAACAATGTTTTATTAAGTTGCTATTACATTTCAATTGAACAATACTTGGGCTACATAGGCACAGGCATATTCCTGAAACTAATTGGTTTTCCACATCTGCCTTGCTTCCTAATTGGACTAATTACTGCACTGTAGGATCATGTTCATCATGCTATAGAAAGCAAGAAACCTTGATTTACAGTGAGAGGAGCAGCAATTAAAGGGAATTAATTCATAAAGCAACATCTAAATAAATCATATTATAAGAACACAGCAATGTAATTATTGTGACTGGTGGGTCCCTGGTGGGAAAACATCAAACTTAAACCTCAAACCAAGCTGCTGAATCCCCCCTTCCATATCAGTGTAGCATCTCCAATTTCACCAGACGTGTACTACCCATCTTTCAAGGCCTAATTGAGGTGCTGTGTCAAAAACAACATGGACCAGCACGTCTCCTCTCCAGAGGCAGAAGGAAAGCACTGAGTTCTCACTATCCCCTTTTTGTCCTTTGTCAGAATTAAATTTGAGCTCGGCACTACGTGGATAATGCATTATGGCTACAGTTTCAAAACAGGAGCCTCTGCGAACTTAAGTGTCATTATGCATCTTCTCTTGACATCCAGTGGTATTTTGGGGTTGTAGCTAAGAGAGCTTATTAGTGAGAATAGCATGTTAAATGCTGGTATTTCAATAATTCATCTGCCCTCATTATGAAATCACAGGCTAAGGTCTTGCTCAGCCCTCATGGGTCTGATGGCCCCTCCATGTCCACTGCAGCTCCCTGCTGTCGAGGGTGGAGACCTCTTTGTTCCTCTTTGTTGCTTTCACTTTCTGTTTGTCTGTTTGTTTTCTTCTTGCTAGCATTCATAACCTGAGAAGAACTTATGAACAGCTTCCAGAGCCCATCCTTTGCCCCTCAGTTTTCCCATTCATAAAACCCAATGAGGTTTTTTTCTTTACTGAGATGCGCCCCTGCCACATACTCTAAAATGGGTTTCTCTACTTTTTCACATCAAGACACGTGTAGAAAATCATGTTTTTACATGGCACTGGGGTCATCAGAAGGAGCTTTTAGTTGGCCAAAGGCGATTTGGGTTTCTGGATCCAGGCTCTGGCCATCCTGGTGCTTATCTGCTCTATCTGCCTATCTGCTATCTTATTAGCTGAGGGGATCAATTACTTGGCACCTCTCTAGCCCATTGGTGCCATGGACACCCACTGGGGAACCCTCCCCCAGAGAAACTAACTACACTGTCTTCTTCAAAGAAGCTTCCAGCACTCTCACTGGCCTGGAGTAGCCCTTCCGTCCCTTCACAGTACAGCAGGTCATTACTCTCTGCAGGCAGCCCACGCTCATGGACCACTAGGCAAGCCTTTGCTCACTTCTGTCTGCCAGTAGAGACGTAGGGACCACGTAAGAAAATAATCTCCAAAGTAACCATGAACTGTGCAAGACCTCTGAACTCCTCTCAGCGGGGAGACTTAGTCCCTGCATATTAAATCAAGAAGAGTTTAGCAGAGGTCAGACCATGGCTTAGAACAGTGTCATTGACTCCCAGGACTGGAAAAGACTACAAACAAGTGCTTTCAGAATCAAAAAGCCCTGGATTTAAATTTACATCTGTGATGTAACTTCTATACCTCAGTGATCTCACCTTCAAAATGCAAGTACGAATACCTGCTTCATTATGTTATGAGGATTAAGTAACACAGTATGTACAAATTATGTAGCACCTTCAGAGGCCCAGACTAAGTCTCAAAAAATAAAACTTATTTTTGTTGTTAGTATCATTATTATTACTGCTCCCATCTAATTCTCCTGGGCATTAGTCCGCAACCTCACCAAATGGTTGTCCATCTGAATTCATCTGAGAGAAGGAATTCACTTCCTTCTGAGGCAGCTTCTTCAGCTTTCAAGCAGCCCCAACTCCTGGTTTCAACTCTGGATCTACAGCGTGGCTGGCTCTCTGTGTCATTTCAAGATGATTCATGTTTTCAACTCAGTTTTTGTCCAAACTGAGACAGCAACCATTCCCAGGGAGCGGAGTGAGGACTTCCTGTTAGGGCTCCACCTCAGACGAGTGTTCCACTGGGGGTCGTCTACAGAGGATCACTTTGGAGAGGATAATTCAAATTCTGCTTTGAGCAGATTCTTCAAATTCAAAGTAATATCGGACCTGTTCTCATGAACATGATTCTACATAGATATATAAAAACAATTTCCAATAGGGAGCAGTTTTATTTTGTTTTTGTTTTTAAAAAGCTCATTTCATTTCTATTTCTCTCCAGGCGCTTCCTTAGGATGCAGACCTGAGAGAAAAAATTTCCTTGTGATGCAGAACAGTATTTTATGTCGTGTTCCCAGACCCAGTTGCATCCTATGAGATTGTACAGGTCATCAGCTAACATATATCAAAGTTGCATAAGTGTGGACATGTTCACATGAAATGCAGTGGCCTCAAACAGTACAAGAAACAGCGGATTTCAAGTCCAAGACTTGGATTTGTCCTTGTCAAACCAGGGGCTCCAGCAGCACCAGTCAGCCTCACTAGGGTGAAGGGACTCGCAGCACTTCAGCAGGTGCTCACATCTTGCCTTCTCTCTACATCTGGAGGAGAAGTGCCCGGAGTGCAGCTGGATGCACCCCGAGCTGGACCCCAGCACAGGCACCCACCACCTCCTTTTCTCCCTGTTTTGTGGGGTGAACATGGGAGCAGTTTTCTAGGAGAGGGTAAACATTTAGGGCCCAAAAGTCTAGTAGTTTAAGCTTAGGTGCTGACTCTTAGACCAATGCTGAGAAACTCATATACCCAATGCCTGAGGTATACTTGGAGCCCCCAAGACCTGTGAGAAGCTAAGTGTTGGCATAGCCTCTCCCTCTGTGGAAGGGAGAGCCCTTGATCCCAGCTAGCTCAGGATCAGACAACCCAGGAAGCTTCCAGGCTTATTCACCCGGCAACCCTCTTTGTTTCTCCAGACTTCCAGCTCTACATCCTAATAGCAATGTGATTTCAGGAAAATAATCTAGACTCTCTGAGTCCTCACTGTCTCATTAGGAAAACATGAGCAATACACATGCTTATCCCACAAGACTGTAGTGTGACGAGTAAATAAGATGGGGTGTACAGAGGATCCCGAGTCAACGGTCACGATGCCTTGGGTTCTCAAGTTTTTTTGGACAATCCATTTGGAAACAGCTTCCCTTTCAGAAACGGGAGCTTGGGCATAACTACCCACCTCTCTCTCTGTTTTCCTTTGATGTTTTATGGCCACATCACATTAAACTGCATCATTCCTTCCTGTGAAGAAGAATTAACATAATAATCATGTTGGAGGGCATGTTTGCTGCTTGATACACCATAAATTCCTCCATTTAAAAGCAAAGCTTCACAGCCAATTACCTTCTCTTAACAAAAATGTTATCCAGTATGAGCCAGAGAGATGAGGGGCCATTTTAGGCAAGCAGAAAGGGATCTATCTCAGTCGGTGATGCTTACGTCGCGGCAGGGAGGCCTTGCAATCCGTGCCCCAGGATTGCAAGGGTGTGGAGAAACAGTGTCATTTCAGAAAGATGCAATCCAAGAGGGGCAGAGATTTGTTGCACACTGTTCTAACTCTGTCTCTGTCTCTCTGTCTCTCTGTCTGTCTGTCTCTCTCTCTCTCTCCCTCTCCCCCACCCTGTGCAATCAGTGACCATGGCTTGAGGAAGCCCAGGCACACGCAGGGGCCTCAGGTGTGTGTTTCACCCTTCAGCCCCGGTAAAGATCTCAGCTGACAGCCAGCACCAATCACTGCACATGGGAGGGGACAACCACTCAGACGACTCCAGTTCCCAGCCTGCAGTTTTTCTGAGACTCCAGTCACTGTGAAATAAAGAAAGGCCCTGTTGAAATTTCTGACCTATAGAATTGAGGAGTATAAAAAATGGGTTTTTTATGCCACTGAGTTTTAGGGTAATTTATTATGTATCCATAGTAACTAGAATATCATCTTAATAATAACAAACTTAATAACAACAGGGCTTTATAGCTTTATATATTCACTACTCAATCCCCAACGGGGGACATATTATTGCACTCCTAATTGTGTAGAAAGGCAAAATTTCCTGATTAAGACACAGAGCTAGCTGATGGTAGAAGTGGCACTGAAACTAAAATATGGCTCCAAATCTTGGGCTTTTTTCCATATCACCTTCACTGGGTCATAATGCCTTTTGGTGAACAGGAGATGGGCTGAATTAGATCTGTGATTTAGAGGTGATTCCAGTGGTAGTGTAGCATGTTATGTGCAGCAGTTCTGAGATCAAATGGCCTGGGTCCGTTTCTTGGCTGTGTCTCCTATGAGCTGTATAATCTGGGCAAATAAAGAGACGTACCTGAGTTTCATCATCAGTAAAGAATTTAGAACAATGCCTGGCACATCAGATATATGTGTGCTCAATAAATGGCGATCATGATTGTGGATTATCTTTAGATTCAGGAAAGGGGGCGCCTGCCCCAGGCTTCCCAGTTAGGAGGACTGACTCACTTTGACTCATCTCCAGCTATGCCCCTACCTATAGGACAAAGCACAAGGAGTCGAAAGGACATGAGCATCCAAGCCTCCGTCTCCCCTCAAGAGTGTGCTCTGGGTGTCCAGCATCCAGGAATTTCCTGTACATCTGGCTCCATGCCTGCATGTATAACACAAGTAGTTATCTTCCCAGATCCTTTGTCCTAAGGGTAGACTGTACTTTTGTCATATTTACTCCAGGCCAAAGGATGGCCAAAGCTTGGCTGCTTATATGGGATTTGGATGAATCTTACACATACAAGCTCAGAATTCTCACATGTGTGGGCAAGGCCTCTTATGTGCAGAGTCAAGGATGGGAAAAAAGGGGGTGTGGATGATCAGCCAGGGTCCAGGATTCAGTTCTCTTCATGCTACCATAGTCCATCATGTAACTCTGAGGAGTGCAAAAATTTGAGATTTGATTTGGGCTTTCAGGTCATTCATGATAAAGATATATTTGTAAAGATAAGAGGCCAGAATATATATATCATTTAGTATGCTTTCTTATCTTAATTCATGTTTTAAATATTTAGTCATGTAGTGTTTTGGTCTCCATTTATATTCTTACCCCAGACCTTGCAAATGTCAGGTATGATGGATCCATCTGGAAAGATAGAAAAGTTGGGGACAGAAGCTGCAAAGCTTCTGTGGGCACTCCAGTGACAAAGGGAAAGCCAGATTAGTGGTTAGGAGCCTTAAAAGATGAACACAGAAGTGAAAGAAGTTGTACTTCCCTACCCCATTGATGGCAGGATTAACCATGTGCCTTGCTTTGCCCAACGAAAGGTGAACAGAAGGGCTGAGTGTCATTTCTAAGAAGGATTTTTAAGAGCCTGTGCATGAATATCCACAATATCTTATCCCCCTGCAACCCCCACCAACCACAGTCTTTCACCATGCTCTTCAGCAGAAGTGATCAGCCTCAGTCCCCAGTGGGATGAGAGATTTGAAGATAGCCTCAGCAGCGTCTCAGGCTTCCCTAGCTAGACGTAGCTATAGAATGGGAAATGGGAGAGCAGCAGAACTAAGGGAGGAATATAGTGAATTTGGTTCTATGCATGCTGAATTTGGGGTACCAGTAGACTATCCACGTGGTAAGGACTGTGGTTGAGATATACAGATATGGCAAATATTAAGGCATGGAGATGATACAATTACCAGAGTGGGAGAAAAAGGCTGGGCAGCACCTCAGAGGAAGAAGAACCAGAGGACATGCTGTATCTGTTAGGATAAGCTGAGCTAACAAATGACCCCAAAAGATCAGGAGCTTAGAGCACATATGTTTTAGTTCTCACTCCCATATGTTCATTGTGGGTCACCTATGGCTCCGCACCATGTTCTGTAACCAGGACCTGTGCAGGTGGAAGAGCGTGGCTGGTGGTGGTTGCAGAAGAATAAGAGATCAAGGCAACTCATGCACAGGCTCTTAAAAATCCTTCTTGGAAGTTACACCTGGCCCTTGGGCTCACCTTTCACTGGGCAAAGAAAATCACATAGTCAATCCTGCCATCCATGGGATAAGGAAGTACAACCTCTCCCATGAAGAGACAGTGATTATTTTGAAAAACAATGTAGTCACTGATGCATCATTCCAGAAAAACAAGTCTTCTCACTCCTTTTTCTTATTTCATAACTGGAGCTGCTTAGCCCGGGAGTGAGGTATAGTGCTGCTTTTTCAATAATCAAAAGTAGTTAACCAACTACTGGTGGGAACAGAGGGATTAAGGTGTGGATGTTCCAAATCCAAAAGCATATACAAATGTATGGAGATGAAACAGGATTAACCACTTGATAAGCACTTATTTATCATCTACAAAGTACCAAGTACTTGAAATAGATCATTCTGCAAACCCTAGAAATGGCCCAGTACACCTAATGATTTATAGTCATAAAGAAAGGCAAACTTTTTAAAAATTATAGTTGAAATACAATATTATGTTAGTTTCAGGTGTATAATGTAGAGCATCAACATTTATATACCTTACAGTATGATTACATGATAAATCTAGTTACCACCTGTCACCATACAAAGTTATTACAATATTAGCAATTAAACCTGTGCTGTACATTACACCCCATGAAGTATTTATTTTTAACTGGAAAATTACACCTCTTATTCCCCTTCACCTTTTTCACCCATCCTCCCAGGTTTCTCCCCTCTGGCATCCATCAGATTGTTCTCTGTATCTGTGAGTCTATTTCCATTTTACTTTGTTTTGTTTGTTCATTTTTTAAGATTCCATCTATAAGTGAAGTCACATAGTATTTATCTTTCCCTGCCTGGCTTATTTCACTTAGCATAATACCTTCTAAGCCCATCCCATCCATCCACGTTTTTGCAAATGGCAAGACTTCATTTTTTTTAATTGCTGAGTAACATTTCACTATATACATAGACACAGGGGTGACAAAAGTAGGTTTACAGTTTTTCATACGGGAAAAATACAACGCACTCATACCTCAGTACTCGTTGGCTTGAGAACTCATCAAACCTGTACTTGTCGCATTAGCTTTTGCTGCATACCATAGATTTTGGAAACTTGTGTTTCTATTTCCTTTTGTCTCCAATAATTTTCGATTTATTTTTAAGTTTATTGATCCATTGGTTGTTTAGTAGCACATTGTTTAGTCTCCATGTGTCTGTGGTTTTTTTCCAGTTTTCTTAGAATTAATTTCTGATTTCACACTGTTGAAGTTAGAACAGACATGATAGGATTTCAGTCTTCCTGAGTATACTGAGGCTTGTTGCAGGCCTAACACGTGACTTATCCTGGAGGATCTTACCATGTGTGCTTGAATAGAATGTTCATTCTGCACTTTCTTGATGAAATAGTCTGCATATATCTATGAAGGCTATCTCTTCTAAAGTGTCATTTAAGGCCAGTGTTTTCTTATTGATTTTTCTATCTGGAAGACCTGTCCATTGACATAAGTGGGATATAAGATAGTTAACAATGAACATTTACAGTACACAGGGACTGTATGTGAAATAACAATAAGGGGTTCTGTGGTCTCCTTCTCTGGCAGGCGATTGTGCCATGAAGGGTCTGAACAAAGCGGGTTACTCTGACATTCAAAAAGCACATTACCCTAGATGCAAATAGACAATAGGCTCAGTTAAGGTAAAGCCTGACCTTTGTCAAGGAATGACTGGCCTGGGACATGACTATCCACCATGATTAGCTTTTAATTAGGAAGTTTTAATTTCAGACCATCCTATGTGGTTACTTTAGGTCTCTGAGTTTGTACGTCTTGCCATGCAGGCCTCCCCTGAGCTTGTCAGGTTTAGTATGTGACCCCTTTTGAGGCAGGAGATAGTCAGGAAGGAGGAAACTCTAGAGGTGCCCCAGGGATAAGATAAAGGACATCAATATAGGACAGAGACCCTGTTCTAAGACTGGTTGTTCCTACTTTCTGGGAAAGCGCTAAATCATGGTGAATCATGAATGCACCTACGCAGAAGATGCTACATGACCCCTACTTCATTATAATAGCATTATAATAAATTAACATTGTGAGACCCCCCTTCCCTGGTAGCAAATCAAGGAAAAATCATGGGAGACCACATGCCCATTAGCTTTAAAGTAATATAACTACTTGTACATGCGTAATAAAAGCCCGCCAAAACTAGCCAGGAAATATCCACCCTATAAGAATAGAATCCCTCGGGCCCCTGAGGTCATTCTCTGCTCAGCGTTGGCCTGCTCCCTTGTTCTGTGGAGTGTACTATTGCTTAATAAATCTGCTCTCTCTCTCTCTCTCTGCTATAAACTCCATGTGTGTTCAGTTCAATTCTTTGTCTGCAATCACCAAGAACCTGGCTACCTGTGCCCACCTGTGACCCTTTTTTATCCATAATGCTAAGAAGGGACTGTCAAGGGTGGAAGACCAAGCATTGAGTACAACAGCTCTACCTGTAACCGGGAAAGGCACCAGCATTCGGGCTGTCTGTCACTACCAAATCCAATAAGCAATGGCACTGATTGCATCTTTTATGAGTGCTTTATTCAGATGACCAGCGATCTGAGAAGATGGTGGGTTCGTACCCTAACAAACCATCTTCTCTTCTCTTTCCTGGCCAGAATTTTTACAAGGGAGGTAGGGAAAGACAAACAAGGCGTGGTGAGGGCTTTGAAATTCAGGGAGGATTAGGTGAGGAAAGCTGCAGCATTTATTTTCTGAGCAGTGTTGTCCCAAGGGGAAGGGAGGGGGAAGGTCTGTCTCCTCGTTGATACAAAGGCCCGGATGCCTCCAACTGGTCCCCAGGCAGTAATCTCTAGCCAGCGCCCCAGGAGGCCGGCTGTTTCCCAAGAGCCAGGATGGGCCTTATCTGCAGTTTCTGAAACAAAAGCTTTAACATACACATTATTTGCTAAGTTTAATAACTTTTTCTTTAAGCTAAAACTTTCCAGGTCTTGAGTCCCCTATTATACTGAGACTGTGGGAGGGAGAGTATGGGGTATGGAAATCATACTGGCCTTGTAGGTCCAACTGAATAACTACCTTTTCTACAAATCTTTCCTAATCTCCCAGGCAAGGTTAGACTGTAGGTCAAGAAGCGCGTCCTGGCTCTCTTAAAACACCATATTCTGCCTTCTATTACTTCTGTGGCAGCCTTATCTACCTTTGGAGGTTGGAAACTTCCTAAAGACTATGTCTTACTCATCTTTGTTTCCCAGCTGCTTGGTATTTAGTAAAATCTCAATGTGTCTGGTCAGTTGAGAATTGTTCTTCAAATAAGTCTCCGTGTGGTCAAGAACTGCCCTTGATGGGATAAACTTAGATGACCACGTTTAGAAAAAGGGTTAAGGGGGCTTCTCTTAAAATGGGTATAATTGGAGAGAAGGAAAGATTATTTCCAGAACATTAGGGGTTGTGGTTATTTAAAGAATCAAAGACAGTCTTCTCTGTCAACTCAAGTATGCTTCTTTGCGTTTAAAAGCAATGCCATTTACTTACAAATAATAGTGATTTTTATGCAAATGAACCACTTTAGGACAGTTTCCTTTCCCCCAGATTAGCTAAGAAGTGTGGGGAAATTGATGATGCAAAATGCTAAACCTGACCTGAGGCCTATTAAAATAAAGCTTCTGTTTAATTATTTCTATTTTTGAAGTAAGAGGCGATTAGAAGCTAGTGAAGTGGCAGAAGGGTCTGGCCCAGGATTTTGCTTTTATTTATGTGGATTTTAGGTCTGGATGTGGCCAGCAAAGCACACTTGACCTGACAGTGTAGGGAAACTGCTGAGTGCGGGGGCATTTCCCAGGTCAGCCCTGACCCAATCTTGCAGGAGAATTTGCTAAATTACTGAACCCCAGCAGCCCTCTGTGTCTCTGTTAAGTAGGGATAACTATCCCTACCCTCTTTATGAGAGGACTGGTAAGAGAATGTTAATCTAATGGCTAGTATTCAACAATTTATTATTTATAAAGTGTTCTTGCATCCATTATCTTGTTTGATCCTCACCAGGTCCTGTGAGATGGGAATTATCATCGTTTGCATTTCCAACAGGAAAACTAGTACTGGTAGAGTACTGGTGGAGGTTAAATTGCCCAAGTCACATAATCAATCACCGATGGAGGCATGCTGCTTCCAACTCCAAATCCCACTAGGCCCTTTTTTCTTCCTCACAGGTAGAAAAATAATAATAAATGTTGGGGAGAAATTTTTTTCCTGCACCAATCTTAAGTTTTCCAGCAGGGGCCCTGTCAAAGTGACTGGCCAGAGACAGATTAACAAGAGAAAAACAAACGGCAGTTTATTAACATGTGCATTGCTCATGTACACAGGGGAGCATCCATCCACGAGGATGTGGTAGTTCGAAAGGAGCCACCCCAAGATGTGTTTCTGTGGTTTGTGCATTGTTTTGGGCTAAGGGCAATTTTAGCTTCAGGCTCAAGAGAAACTTTTGCCACTCCCTTAACTACCTAGATGAACTCACCACTGCCCATAATAAGAGGTTATCAGAGATAACCTTTTTTTGACCTGTCTGCATGGCAGGACAAACTTCTATTTACCAAACATCTGTTCTCATTATCCTGCAATGATCCTTTGATGCCTACAAGATGCATTACCTCATCCTTAGCTCAGGATGTCTTATATACTTCGGTCCTCCTGTCTATCCTTGAACCTGTGAGCATGTAGGACCTCTGATTCTCTCATATATGCATGGTTTATATATATAAACACAAAAATGTATTAGGTTTATATATAATATTAGAATACATAATAATATTATATCTATATAATATAAAATTATAATATATAATAATATATAATATATAAAGGCCAATATATATTTTGGCCTTTAGCTCAAAATAACTCATATGCCAAATAGGTGTATTTTGGGGTGGCATATTCTGGCACCCTTCAGCCAAACCTAATAATAATAAACAACACATATTATGTCCTAAGAACCAGGAAGTAAGTACTAGTTCATTTAATCTTTCCAACAATCCTATAAGGTGGGTGCTATTATTGTTCTTACTTTACAGATAAGGAAACTGAGACAGAGGCCAAGTCATATAGTTAATAGGCAGGTGGGGTTAGGTTAAATTTTAGTTGACTGGTTCTAGAATACATGTTCTTATGCCTGGACAGTTAGTTACTTGACACATATCCTGCAGCAGAGTAGGAGGAATATCTATGAGTAGATACAAGTATGGTACTACTTGAAAGATAAAGTGAGTAATTTCCCTCCCAGTCATCCATCACCTCACCCAGCAGAAATCTTTCCTACTAACAATCACTGTGGCAGACCCTTCTGCATGGCGTGGGCCCAGCTCCCACTCAGAGATGCATAGGACCCACACCCCCAGATAGATTCTCTCGTGGGTAATCAGATTTGCAATATACCTAAGCTGCTTTTTGCTGAAAACTCCCTCACCCTGCAAATGCTTGTTGTAACTTCCTAAAATCCAAGCTAAACCTTTCAGGGACCAATGTAACCAGCTCAACCACTTTTGCCTTTTCATTTGCTAATATCCTTCTTCTGGATGTGATTAGGGGCATTGGCTCCTTTTGTTGTAACCTGGCAGAGTGAGTGAGGACCATCTTGTGTAATGTGAGGAGATATAGAATAAAGGCCTGTCTTGGCGGAGGCCGTGGCTTTTGCTCCCCTTGAGAGAAAAGTCACACTGTCGTCCTTTTTCCTCCACTGAACTCAATAGTCCATGTGTATGTTTTTATTTCATCCATAATGACACAGACACTGCTAGCCAGTGTCCACTTCAAATCACACTGCCAGGAATTCTACCATTATTGGTCATTTCTCTGGACAAAGTTATTAGTTCTCCTTGCTTAAAGGCTCTCATACTACCTGACTCCTTACCCACCCACTCCAGCCCACCTCAGGCTAATGTACAGAGAAAAAATCTAACCCTCTGGCAGAAAATCCTCTATGACCCCAACTCCCTCTTGCTCAGCTCTGGCCTCTCCCTGCTTCATACGCTGTCTCCCTTACCCACCAAGCCCCTGGAAGCTCTTTGGAGAGGCCACAGTCTTTTGCGTATCAGTGCATCTTTACGTTTAGTTCTCTCTTCCCCATTATCCTATTGAACATCTATTTTCTACAGTTTTTTGCTGCTCTCCCAGTTTACTTTCAGTGCACTTCATCAGGGCTCCCATAGCAGCCTGAGCATTTTCTTTTCGTAGGACATAATTGTTTGAGCAAATTAACTGGGAGATGCATGAAGGAAAAGGTTATTTTTTTTCATCTCTGTATTACCTATTACCTACTTTGTTCATCTCTGTATTACCTATTTTGTTCATGCCCAGTACTTAGTAGATATTTGATAAAGTTTGTCTAAGTCAATACTGTTTATCAACACTCTATTATAAACCAGTTTATGAGTACCTTTCTTCCACAACAGAAATTGTTTTATAGTTTTTCCCCTGATCATTAAAGCACTTATTGCAAATATTTTCCATTATTACAAGAAAATGTAAAGAAAAAAATAAACATCACCACTAATATCACCACCAGAGATATCTTCCCTTTTAGCTAATTTTCTATAATAGCAGCTAGCTGAGAAAGGATGGAACCTAGGGCATGTTTATTCAACATGAACAGGGCCAAGAGAAAAGGAGAGGCCGGAATCATAGAGCACTGCCCTGGCAAGCCATCTGTAAGTCAACAGCTGTATATGTTCCAGATCAGTAGTCACAAGCATGAGGTCACTGGCTGCTGAAGAAAGAGCACCTGAAGGGATAGGACAGCCTCAGCTACGGTAAGAGAATGGAATGCTTCTTTGCTGCCCTCAGAGAGCAGAACCTGCACATGTAGAAATTTTACAAGGAATCAGTCTCTGACTCACATTAAACAATGCCGCAATAATCATAGAGATCTACAAAAATAATATACAACCTTCTAATATAGTAAGCAGCCTGTTTCTGTAGGTGTCCAAGCAGCTACTGTTGTTATCAAACTCCGGTTTATGTGCCCTGTGCTTTGAAAAGCCAAAACTCAAGATGTCTGTTTAGAGTATGGAAAGGTTTATTGATCGAGAAGGCACCTTCTGAGAAGAAGGGAGTCTTAGCAGTTGCCTCAAACCCATCTGGCTCACTGGACTAGGTTCAGGGTTTTTAAGGGGCAACAGGTTTGCAGAAGTGCTGGCAGGGCAAGTTTTAATTGGAGAAACTTGGAACTTGACTATTTATGGTAAAGAGGCATCAGCACTGGGTCTTCCTGGACAACAAACCCTTTGCTCCTGAAAAGGTTCAGGAGTTTAAGTTCAGGTCTTGTCTCAGTCCTTTGGTTCCTTGGGAGAAGGCAAGGCTTTCTTTCATGCCAGGTCAAAGTTCTCTTCTCTATGCATGCTTCAGCTGCATGACTTGCAGTTTTGACTTTTTGTCTCTGAAATGCAACTCAGTATCTCATTAAATAGGGTAGGACCATTTTAAGCTGGTTCTCTGGTTATGAAACCAAAAAAAATCAGCATTTGTGCTGCCTGTCACCTACCAGACCCCGTGAGCAGAGGCAGGGATTGAATCTTTATGGACACTTTATTTAGATGGCTGGCAATCTGAGAAGATGGTGGGTTTGTACCCTAACAATCTTAAATTCCATTTTAAGCTGACCCTTTTTTATAAGGAGAAGAAAAGTGTAGGCAAGGGGTTTGGAATTCAGAGGGAAAGTTAATCAGATCAAAGCTGCAGCGTTCTTTCATCTGTGTCCTGAGTGTGTCTTGGTGGTGGACATCTCGCCCTGGAGTACAATGGCGCAGATACAATCCTGATTGCTTACAGTCCTCCTGAGACCCAACAGTGGAACTGTTTACGGCGTCCTGCAGTCCAGGTGGGTCATACCTTCAGTTCCTGGAACAATAGCTTTTTACGTGCATTGATTACTAAGCGTATTAGCTATTGTCTAAACTAAAAGTTTCCACCATTTAAGTCCCCCATCAGTTACACTGATATTAAAGAACAATTATTTATCACACTGATGGGGAACAGGGGTTGCCACACCAAAATATGCCTCTTTGGAATATTGACTATTTTTGGTAGTTAATTTTAAGACAGAGCAGGCACAGGAGAAGCTCTGAAAATTACCCTTTGTAACAAGCAACGTTTTGTAAAAGAACATTTATATTTGTACGGGAAATTTCCATTTGTAAGTGTTTCCCTTACTGCACCAGGGAGAAGAGGGTATCTAATTTCTAGAAACTGTTAATAATGGAGAGGGCATGGACTTAAATGGACTTAAAACAAGGGAATAAGAATCTTACACTTGTTTACTAAGCTTTTCCTTGTAACCTTTGTAGCTGACTTCCCAGACCCAACATCTTCTGTCCTCAGCTGGATATGGCATTTAAGGTGACAGCTTCCACTATTTTGGCAACTTATGTAGTGTTCCTAGATCTTTCTCATGTATACCGAGGTATGCATGTTATTAAAATTTAATTTTTTTCTACTAATCTGTCTCATTTCAATTTGATTATTACAGCAGATAGAAGAACCTAGAAAGATATAGCAAAATTTTCTCTCCCCAACAACGGTCATCATAGATAGTAAGGCAAACTTTATTCAAGGGCAGTTACTACAGTGGGGTTTTATAGACCACAGTTAGGTCCAAATACAAGGAAAAGTGGGTATTTATAGATAAGGAGCAACAAGGGTATCAGTGGATGAAAAATTACTGAGAGGAAACATCAGGAATAACAGGCAATTTTAGCTAAATCCACCTAATAGGATTCTTGCTAAAGGCAGACCAGAGTGATCATATTACCAGACAGGAGCTTGGCCCTGAGTGGATCTGCTCAGGGCCAGCTGTAGTTGTGGGTTTTTGACTTTGTGTAAGAAAGATTTCACAACAGGAGTCCAGGCGACTATGAGGATATGTTTATTAAACCTGAGTACAGTAAAACAAAGAAGGGCTTAGCGTAAAAGAAGCAACAAGAGAGCTTAGGCTGGGCTGCCTTAGCTCACTGGGAAGCCGGAGAATAGGGAGCCTTGAGGACAGGTTAAGGGGATCAGCCTGGGACAAGCTGCCAGCGGCCCATGGCCTGAGAGTTCAGGAGACACATGCCTGCAAGGAAAGAAGCGGGGGAAGAAGGGAGAGGGAACGGCATGGGCTACTCCCAAGAGGGAAAGCACGCCTGGGCCTTTGTCTTGAGGCTTTTATCTTTCTTGCTGGCAGGAATCTTAGGGGGTGTCTCAGGGGAGGGTTTTAGTAGAGTATTCATCAGTGCTTCAGATGTGCCCTTTTAGGGTCCTGGTCTCCACCGATTGGTCAGGGCAGGAGGTCCTTAGTCATTGCAGCTGATCCTGGAGTCACCCACCTGGTTTTGTTGCTCTTCTGGGCCTGGAGTTGAAATACAACTGAGGCCTAGATGTTATTTCCGTGGAGGTGACCTTCTGTATCTGGCTGTAAATTGCTCGGCCATTCTATGCAGCTGTCTGTGTCAGTTTCCCTATTCCACTTGCCAAGGAATTTTCCTAGCTCCCTACTATCCTGTCTCAATCGGACATCACCTGAGGAATGTGGGAGGTTGAGAAACTTGATCAAATATTGGGGGTGATCAGATATTGAGGGTGGGGGATTCTGGCTAAACTAAAATTTAATAGACTTCTTGCTAAAATTGGTCAATTAAAAAAACTAAGGCAGAAACCCGGAAGTCAAGTTTTTATTAAAAAGAGAGTTCAGAGAAATCTGACTAGAGTTTGGGCAAGGAGACAATTTTTGTCACTGAGATATATGTATTTTGTTATTCAGTAAGTCAGTCAATACTTATTGAGCATCTGCTACTTGTCAAGTGATGTCCTAGGTGCTGGGGAACCAACATCAGATGAAGCCCAGTGGTTCTTGTCCTCAGGTAGCTAGCTATCCATCATGAACAGGATCTCGCTATTGGGGGAGAACAAACTTTCTTCTACCCTCAAGGTGAAACAGGAGAAGATACCAGTGTTCATGCTGCCTGTCACATACCAAACCCAATAAGCAGAATCTTTATAGACACTTTATTCAGATGGCTGGCAATCTGAGAGGATGGCAGGTGCGCACCCTAGCAGACTGTCTTACATTTTCTTTCCAAGCCAGTCTTTTTATAACAGAGAACGAAGTGTGGTGAGGGGTTTTGAAATTCAGGAAAAATTAAATAAAAAAAAAACTGCAGTATTCTCACCCTGGGCAGTTAGCTGTTCCCAGAGGTGGGTGAGTGGTGATCTGTCTCTCCCTGGAACACAAAGGCCCAGATGCCTCCACTTGTCCCCAGGCGGTAGTCTTTAGCAGTGCCCCAGGAGGTCAGCTATCTCTCCCCAGAGCCAGGATGGGCCTTATCTGTAGTTTCTGAAACAATAGCTTTAACATATGCAGTATTTACTAGGCTTATAACTATTTACCTTAAACTAAAATTTTCCAACTCTTGAGTCCCCTATCAAAGGTTCTTTTGGCTGGTCTAATAATCAAATAGACATGAAACAGATTGGCAGGGAAAATAATCAAATTTAATACATACATATGTATTGGAACCCCACATACATGAGAGAGTCAGAGACCTCTCTCATATATACGCAAAAAGTTCAGAGATAGAAAGGGGCGTGGGGTATATAAGACATTCTGAGGGAGAGATGAGGTAATGCACATTGGGGACTTCAAGGTGCCAGTACAGGATAATAAGAAGAGCAGATGTTCAGTAAATACAAGTTTGTCCTGCCCTACAAACAGACAGCCAACCTCCTCCTGGGGCACAGCTAAAGACCATCACCTGGGGAACAAGCAGAGCTATCGGGGCCGGGTGGGAGCGGGGGGGCGCATTGTGTTCCAAGGAGAGACAGAGGATTGCCCTGCCCAGGGGAATAGCTAACCACCCAGGGTGAGAACACTACAGTTTTCTTTTATCTGATTTTCCTCTGACTTTCAAAACCCCTCACCACACCTTGTATATTTGCTGTTATAAAAAGGCTGGCTTGAAAGAAAATGTAAGATGGTCCATTAGGGTATGAACCCACCGTCTTCTCAGATCGCTGGCCATCTGAATAAAGCACCTGGAAAGATTCAATCCCTGTCTCTGCTTATTGGGTTCAGTATGTAACAGGCAGCAGGAACACCATTTTGTGGTTTGTTTGTTTTTTTCTGGGAGTAGTGGGACTTATCTGCAGTTCCTAAAACATTGGCTTTAACATATGTACTACCTACTAGCCTTATCAACTATTTACCTTAAACTAAAATTTTCCAACTCTTGAGTCCCTTAGCAATACCACAGAAGCACATCTTGGGCTGACTAGTTCTAAACCCCCACACTACAAAAAGTGGGAGGGTAGACCAGATAGATGACTTCTGAGATCTTTTCCAACAACAGCCTTCAATAAATCTTGCTTCTGAGAATTTCGATCCCAGAAAGTTGCACAGTTGGATTCTAGCTGGCATGTGGGTAGAGCAGAGAAGATGGGAGGGCTCTTGTGACACACTTCTACCCTCCTTTTCCAAGAGGGCCTATTGCTTCTCCTCTGCAGGGGAGGAAAAGGAGTGTCTGCATTCCTGGTTAGGCTTAGGAAAACCCACTTCCAAGAGGTTTGGATTTTTTTAGGGTTTTATTTAAGTTAAATCATGAAGCAAACTTGGCTTTTGACCAAAGGACTTTTTATTTCATAGAATAATCTGCAGTTGGGTTCGTCAATGGGATGCTCCTCTCATGCCTTTGAAATTGGATTTGATCTCACCAACTCATCATCATTATCATCATCCTATCAACTTTGAAGGGGTTGCCTAGTTAAGAAATCAAGGCTCACATGTTTAACCTTTACTTGCTCTGCTTAACCCCTTCGCACAGGTGCCTCAACTCCTCCTCATATCCTCACTGCCTCTGCAGGATCCCTTTCCACCATTACAGATAGCCTCATGGGGCATCTAGGTGGTAGTAGAGGAAAGACTTGCAGACTGGGCAAGTCACTGGACTTTCAGCTGATGAGGACTTTAGGGGAAAGTAAGGTGACCCTCATGTGACTTGAATACCAGGTATTTTGTCTTATAGCAAATATCCTGATCCAACCTACCTCCTAAAAACTCAAACAGGATCTCCACAGTGGTTCTCTTGCCCAATTGACAGGCACCTCACTTTGCTGCTCCATTCCACTACACACTTGGTGCCAGAACTCCCTCCTTTCCCCCTCTTTCTCAGCCTCTTCTCAATTGCAGAATATACCTGCATTGCCCTCCACCCAAAAGTTTTATTTTATTCTTCTCTTCATATGACCCCTGAGTGCAATTTTAATGTCATCCAAAATAATCATGTGTGTGCACGTGTACCCGTGTACACATGCACACATAGACACATGTATACAGTGCAGGGAGAGTTTGGTCTTCAAAAGCACAGTTGCTAGTAGGAAAAATTTTGTATTTCATTCTAGAGAAGGTCACCTTCCTGTCCATAAGAGAAATTGTCTTCTTCTAATGCAGTGATGAAAAAGCCAAAGAGTAAGTTGAGTTGACATTTTTTATAAAAAAGCAGATTGGCCATAAATATTGTGCTACATCCATGGAGGATCTAGCCAAAACATCTTAATGACCACTGGCTCACAGAAGGGCTGGGGATGCTCCAATTTTGGCCATGAAGACAGCAGAAGACTCTACAAAGATGCAGAAGTCACTGATAGAGGTAGAGCTGGAGTAGACCCCACTTGACTGTCAACCTCAGTATGTTTACCCCAACCTCTACTGCTGTTTCTGTTTCCTACCTAGATAGAATGGCCTGGTGGGGTCTACCAAAAGTCCCAGATAGGCAGCTGAGCAGGCTGTCTGGGTGTTTTTAGCAAATACTTCCTTAAATAGGATGCTTAAAAGAGCAGAAGAAAGAAGTGGAAGATAAATGGCAAGGCTTTGTGATGAAGAGTCTCTTTCTGAAGCCGATATTTGAATTCCCATCAGCAGGGAAGCTGTGTATGGATGTGTATATTAATCTCTGCAAACACACACACACACACACACACACACACACACAGACACACAGCCAAAGGAGCAAGTTGAGGCTAAAATCCAGGCCTGGCACAGGACTACGTTCACCCAAAGTGGGCATTTTTTTTCTAAATCCCATAAAGGCATTGAACTGGTTAATAATGCCTGCTAAGAAGATGCTCTGGGATTGGATTACGCTGCTCCTGTCATTCTGGTCCTTGCCCTGGAGAAAGCTGGAAGCAGCAGGACAGAATCCAGCATCCTCGCCATGTTCACGTCCTCCCCACCATGGTCTGCACTCCTCTGGGTGGACAATGAGATTGAAGGCAGCTTTAAGGGCGAAAGCATGGGGGCTGAGGGCATTTTTTTCCTTGTTGGGCTGCTGCCATCCTACTGTGTGACTATGAGCAAGTCACCTACTCTCCCTGACTCTTTTTTTCTTCATCCCTAAAATGAAATCTATCACAGTCTACTTCAAAGTGTATTATGACGATAAAAATGGTTTTCCTGCCTTTCACTTTTGAGGAACACTCAGAACCATCTCCATCCTGTTCTCCCCACCTTGAGTTCAAGCGAGTGAGGACAGTTTACACTGTACCCATTTACTCCCAAAGGAAGTGTCCTTAGGGGATTGCAGGATGGCCCTGAGCAATCACAGGCCTGAGTCATTCTCTATCTCTCTGCATCACTCAACTATGAGGAGAGGGCAGGGAGGAGGAGACGCTTATTGAACTTATTCAAATACCTCCAGAAAGCTGAACCGTGAGGCCACCAGCATGTGCTCTCTCCACTCCTTGGTCTGCTGCCCTCTGCTCAGGCCGTCCTCTGGGGTGACTGGGAACAATCTGAAGTCCTCCTAGCAAGTGTGTTGAGGCTAGACCAGACATCATTGTCAATATGCTCGGTCTCTTTCTCCTTCAACCCAGCACCCCTTGCAGGGCAAAGCCTCTTATGAGATCATTATTTGTTCCAACCTTCAGCTGCCAGCTGAGAGTTCCCAGAGCTCTCCATCTAGAATCCCTTGGGACTGAAGATTTAGTAGCCAATCAGGCACCAGAGCATCCAATTTATGATTCAGAGAAAAGAAACCCTATTAATCTGGCACCTTTTATTCCACTGTAAATCCCAGCCATATTTAACTCAGCCACCATCAAGGTTTTTCCCCTCTCTGCCAATGGGCAGGGCCATAATGTAAAGCTTGCCAATTCAAGGAGAAATTAAGATCCCGCTTAGTATTCAAAGGGTGGTCCCTTTCACTAACTTCCTGTTGAAGCTCCCACCACGCTCATCATTTAGGCAGGAGAAAAGCACATCTGCCATAACTTAGGGGAGCTTTTTGGGCAATGTGTTTAGGGAAAAAGAGACCTAGTTTCCTTCCACCAAGTAAAAAGTAAATCTGATTGTCTATGCCGATGGCCTGGCGACATGGTAGCAGTCCCTTCCCTCATGAAGGTCAGAGAACAAAATGACTCGCCAAGGCCGTGGAGCTCATAACAGACCTCATAGCAGACCCAAGGCCAAAGAAAGGAGGAAAAAAAAACATTTTAATTGGTTAACTAAATAATTAAGTTGTGAGCATCTTCTATATTTGAGGCACTTTCCCATAATCTTTCCTATTTAATACAAATCTGCAAAGTCAGCATTACTATCTCCTTTCCACAAACGAAGAAACCAAGGTTCTGGTCACTCAGCTAATAAGGGGTAGGCCCAAGATTAAACTTTCCAGTTCTAAAGGCAGTTCATTCAGAGCCAGCAAGTATTTCCCGAGGATCTGCTATGCGCCAGGCACTGTACGAGGAGCAAGGACTATAGAAGTGAACATGGTAGCTCTTTCTACTATTCTAGTGGAGAAAGACAGAAATAAAAAGATAAATAAGAAAAATATCCGAGTGCAGAGCATAAAATAGGATCATGTGAAAGAAAGAGGCAACAGCCGACTGAGCAGTCAGGGAAGGCCTCCCTGAGGAAGTGACATTTAAGAAGGGATCTCAGGGCAACAAAAAGCCAGCTCTGACAAAGGAAAAAGAAATAAGAAGAATGGTCACTGCCAAGGGTCCAAGGCAGGAATGATTGTGGCCAGTTTATGACTGAAAAACAGGGAGAAGGTCAGCAATGCAGAGTATGAGGCAAGCCCATGGCTGTGGGCAGAAGCCATGATAAGGAGTTTAAATTTTATTCCGGATATAATGAGAAACCATTGGGAGGTTTTAAATGAAAGATTGACATCATCTTTATAATTTAAAAAGAGCTATTGGCCCCTACAGCTTGGGTGGGAATGGTGAGAGGTCATTGTTTTCATGGTTAAGAGTTTCTCAAAAAGCCAAATTATCAAATTCTCTATGGTGTTATTTGAGGGGACAGCCCCTGCCATGGTTCCTGAAATTCTTGCCAGCAAAAAATTGTTTTCAGGCAAAGAAAAGAATGAACCTCATCCTGGCTGGATGGTTCAGTTAGACAGAACATCGTCCTGTACACCAAAATGTTGCAGGTTCTATTCCCAGTCAGGGCGCATTCCGAAGTTGCAGATTCAATTTCCTGTCTGGGCACATATGGGAGGCAACCAATTGATGTTTCTCTCTCTCTCTCAAAAAAAAAAAAAAAAAAAAAAAAAAAATCAATAAACCAGAGGATACTCTGGTGAGGATTTTAAAAAATTAAACTTTTAAAAATAAAAAGAGGAAGGGATCAGAACCCACTAAACCTATGTCAGTCCTAGTACTGCAGAACAAGTTGACCAGATAAGTCATTCCAACTTCATAGGCCTGAGGGAACAAGACCCAGCATGGCAATGTGCTGATGAGGGTAGGCACATATGAAGAGTAGTCCAGATGATAGGCTGGGACAGGAGTTCCTCAAAATCTCATACCCTGAACAGGCAGTCTACCTAACTCCCCTAGCCCTTTCTCTAATGCATTTGAAAGCTATTGGAAAGTTGACTAAGTAATTTCCCATCTCTTGATACAAACTGGCAGCTGTCAAGTCAAAGTCTATAGCTCAGCCCCTGGAAGGTGATGGAAGGCAGAGTTCTCCTTCCACTTCCTTCTCATATTACAGGTTTGCTTGGACGTGATACCTGGACCACTGGTCCATCTGCCTAGAACCACATGGAGTACCACTTATTCACTGGTAGAACCAGGGAATATGAATTTGCAAGAATGGCAGTATTCTGATGCTCATCAATATTTGTGGACTGCTGGATGAGCAGTGGGTCACCTTCTGTTGGCTATAGATGGAACCCCTGGTGTAGGGTGTTTCAAAATATTGCACATGTCAACTCCTGCTCATAATAGTTTAAGCTCCACCCTTCTCAAAATAAACAAACAAACAAACAAACAAAAATACATCTCATTTGTCTTCAAGGCCCTATGAGAAAGTAAGGAAGAATAGGCTCATTCACTTTTTAGAGCTGAGGAATAGAGACACATAGTAATTTGACCAAGGTCATGTAGCAGGTAATGACTACAGCTAGGATTTGAATCAGGTTTTCTGAGTTCAAACCCCGTGTTGTTTCAAATTATAGAAATCACCTGGCCCAGAAGAGAGCAATACCCCTTCTTTGCAGCACTAGGAGGTAGCTGCTGAGACTTGCCAGCAGAGAGGTTATTTGGAAAGCACCAAGCAGAAAAAGAAATGCTGTATAGTAAAGGGACTTACTTGATCTGACTTATCTCAATGAGGATAAGGAACTACCATGGTCGTCAGAGTACAGGGAGTCCTGGTTTATTGTCTTCTCCCTGAGGCAGGTTTTAAAAAGTTATAAAAGACTGTATTTTTATCTCTTGATGCCTACCCCGTGGATTAATCAGTTTCCTGATCACACTAGTTCTCCCTCCACCAGCACACGGAAGGGAGGGACTAGAGCTGTTTCTCAACATAGGGAAGAGGAGAGAAGAGAGAAAGATGGGGATTTGGGGTAGGATTTCTGTTTGTTCCCGAGCCAAGTAAGCTTGTCCCACTCTTGGCCCTTCGGGGAAGGGAGTAGAATTAGTTCTAAGGGGCTTCAAAGAAAAATCACAACTGATCGGCAAGTTTGAATCTTGTCCAAGTTGGAATGAGTCGTGTGCAATGGGAGGGGCTAGGGGTGTGAGAAGTGACAGATATTTTAACCCCTCCTGGGGGATATGTGACTGGCCAGCCTAAATCAAATATCTGCAAACCATAAAGTGTAGAAGAATCATATTGGATTTTATTTAAAATGCATATTTCTAGGCCTGTTTCCAAAGAATCTGATTCAGAAGGCCTGGGATAGACTGTTGGAATTTATCCTGTGGCCAGGAACCCCAGATCATTCTTTAGGATGGTCCACAAAAGCTTACCCTGAGAAAAACTTGACCGCCTGGACCCGATCCAGGGTGGGATTCCTACAGATTCCCTCCCTAGTAACATTTTACCTAAACGGAGAAAGTTCATTTCAAGTAAGAGCTGGACAACTCCTGTAATTCACTGCTCTGTTCCCAGACCATTACTCCTCAATGACCTGATGAGAAGGAGTACTCTTCTTCCCTGTCTCTGAATTCCTTTACCAGATTCTCTTTTACCTTGTGACACTATCCGTACTTACTTCTCAGTGCCCTTGTGAAATAGTTGCCCATGGGCCCCAGGATATCTAAGAAGTGAAATGAGGCCAGCAGAGAGCAATGGCCTAGAAAGGTGGAGAAGTGTTCTGCAAGGTCAGTGATGAGGTTTATGGGAGAGGAAGAAGCCACACTGTCCCTGGTAACAGCAGAATCCAGATTTTTCTACTGAAAGGGGCTGAAGTGAATTTGTGTATGGAAAGCAAAAAGACTCTTAAGGCTGCAGAGTTGAACATATTCATATGGACATTGAAGTTGCCCAGATAAGGACAGGAAATAGCTTGTAGGGGAAGACTGTAAGCCAGCTGCTAAATATTTCAATAAAGAGATGGCCACAGCAATCCCTGGGTGTTAGAGGAGGAGGGGCTGTTGAACAAAGTCAGACAATAACAATGGAAAGCAGGAATGAATGACTAGAGCAGGGTGTCAAACTCATTTTCGCCGCGGGCCACATCAGCCGTACGGTTGCCTTCAAAGAGCCAAATGTAATTTCAACTCCTTAATGGTTAAGGAGTATTTACATTTATACAGTCCTAAAATTAGATTCGGCCCTTTGAAGGCAATTAGGAGGCTGATGTGGCCCCTGGTGAAAATGAGTTTGACACCCCTGGTCTAGAGGATGTCAACCTGGTCTCCACGCAGTAGCCAGAGGAGGGGTAGTGAATGAGAAACAAGGAAAATTAGTAACTTCCCAGGAGAGGGTTGCAAAGGAGGTGGCACTGTCAGGAGGAAGCAAAGTGTCAGTTAACACAGTATCATGTGGTAGTTTAGGAATCAGATAGAGTTGGGTTCTAGCCTGGCTCTGTCCATTTCTAGTTGTGCAATCTGGGGCACCTCACTCCACCTCCCTTTGCCTCATTTTCCTGATCTGCGAAATGGAGATATAAGCAGTGCCTGCCTTGTAAGTTGTTTGTAAGAAAACTCACAAATTAATTTATGTTGGATGATTAGCACAGTGCCTGGCACATACTAGGTGCTCAATAAATGTCAACCATTACTACTAATATCGATTTTAAAACTCAATGCATGGATGGAATAATCTAGAAAAGGGTATTTTTTAGGGAGGGAGGAAACATTGCTTAGTGATTTTGACAAAGACTGGCTAGGTGCACACCCACCCCATTTCTTCTTCCTGGGCACACAGAAAGACTATGTTTCCCAGTCTCCTTTGTTGTTTACTTGAATCTTAACATGAATTAAAACCTTTCTCTGAAGTATTTTTGTATGTTTTCTGAGGAACACATATTAAGCACAAGAAAGAAACCAAAGGAAGAATAAAGACTGAACAAATGCAAATCAAGAGCTGAGTCCTTTCCTTTCAGTTGGTTATAAAACGGCTTTTTTCCCTCCTTAACCTCACTATGAGTGAGGCTCTGTGTTCTGCAGATCATCATACAGTTCAGAGATAGCTTTTCTTCACTGGGTAGTACAGAACTGGATTGGCCTGGAGCATCACTTATAAGGGGTGATACAGCAAAATGCCTATGACAGAAGTTATCATCTTCAAAGAAGATGCTATTGCCATTCCCAGAACACACTTTGTGTTGTTTCTTCTGGCCCAGTCCTATTCTCCCCAAGTTCCTGAATCACTGATTGGCCTCATTTTCAAGAAGGCTATTAAGCGTGTTGAAAAGCATGAGTAGGGAACAGGAGAAAGCTCTGCCACTCATACAGGAGAACCCAACCCACAGCCTTGACCTCATTAGTGCTATGCTGTAAACAGCAGAACACAAACCCATAACCACGTAAGTAGAGATTCTCCAATGGTGAAACTCTATATTCATTTATGTAACCATCGTTCAAGAAGTGTATTCTAGGTGTGAGACGTTATGCTAGGTGCTAAAGTTTAGATGACAAATAACTCAGACAAGGTCCTAATTTGCCTGGAAGATAATTATCACAACAAGCTATAGCAGTGAAATACTAAGAGTGTTAGGATAGGGAAAGTACTATAGGAATATATATAATAAACATCTAATCACAATAGCCTTTTTATCAATGTCCTATAGATTGAATTACCCTGGACAAGCTTTTTGTATGTGTGAGTCTCAGTTTGGTCATTTCTACAATGGAATATTACATGTCTCCCTTAAGAATCTTAGAGATAATGTATGTGTAACATTTTGTAAAATGCAGATTCTTAACCAGACATGAGAAAGTATTGCTAAGAGATTCCCAGTCTATCTTCCGCTCTGAAGGCTCCACCATGATGAATGGTAAGAAAACTTCCTGATGGTTTGAGTTTTACCAAAATCAACAATGCTAAAGCCCATTTCTGGCTGAGCCCCAGGCATACAGGAATTGCCAACTGGAGGTAGTTCTCCAAGGTTCATTTTCAGGGTCGGCTGTTAGAACTCCTGGATGTGCCTCAGAATCCTTGGCTATCCCTTCTATAACTTTACTCTCTTGTCCCTTTTCAGTTCGGTTAACAGAACACACTGCAATCTTCTCTTCTTATTCCTCAAAAGTATGATCTGAGCACCAGTAGCATCGGTATTCACTTGGTGCTTGTTAAAACATAGAATCAAGGGCTCTACCCTATCCCTCATGAACTGGAATCTCAATTTTAGTACAATTCCTAGATGATGTAACGTGCATTAAAGTTTGGGGAGCATTGGCTTAGAACATAAGCTGATTTCCACCCAACATAATTCTTTCATTCTAAAAACAATGACTCTGCACCTATTATGCACTAACACTGTGCTAGGTGCAAGCAGTACACACACTATTGAACCCCCAGCATAATAGGAAAACAACTGTTTGAAATCTTTTTGGAACAAGGCAGGTTATCTGTGAGTTAGACTAATAAGAAGTGTCAGCCTAACTCACAGATATATTGGCATGGTAGAATATGAGAATCACTCTCTATGGATGGCAAAGGGCTGTGGGAAGAGTTAAGTTGGCATGGGCAGTTGAGAAACACTCCACAAAGGAGGGAATTCTTGGGCTTAATGTTGAAGGATGAGTAAGAGCCGGGTGGGTGGAGCAGTGAGAGGATAAAATTCCCAGCCAAAGGACAAGGATGATGGACGTCAAGGCAAGAGGAGGCCTGTTCTGCTCTTGGCTCGAGGCCCGAGCTCTGCTGTCACCATGGGAAAGCTCTCCTCCACTTGGTACTCTGCCAACAATCACTATGGGGCCTTGAGCAAACCGCCACTCCTTTCTGGGCCCCATCTTCATCTAAAACTTGTGGGTTGGATTACAACTTGGCAGTTTTTAAAATGTAGAGTTCTTTCAACCTTCAGCAGTAGCAAAAGAGAATTGAGAGGAGGTGGGGCTCTGGGTGGCCATGAGAACACTGCTCGAGTGCATTAGATTTTTTACCGTGGGCTTCCACTTAGCTTTACAAAAGGAGGGGAAGGTGGACTGTGATTCCACATATTTAATAAGTGTGAAAACCACTGAAGGGATGACCTCTAAGGTCCCTAGTCAGTGTTAACACTGAATTCTTATCCAGTGCTTTAACAACTGTCCCGGTAACCCTGGCTTAGACTTTCAACTGTGTGGCCAAAGGCCTCCTTTCACTGTATGTCCTAGAGTTGTAATTTTTATACCTTTTCCTAAATTAAATCATATAGGAAAAACACAATATAAAGAAAAAGTCAAAGGAATAAACAGATTTCTCGGCACGCTAAATCTTCCTTATATGAGGTCTTCTTGCCCCTATCACCAGCCTGCCTCCAGCCCTTCTGAAGATCCCCAGGATGGAGCGTAAAAAAGCAATGACTCCAAGGAAGGGGTTCAAGCTGCTGTGAAGGTTGTGGTAAGTCCTGGAGCTATGACAGCAAAGAGTTTTCCTAGAAGGAGGTTTAGTGGGGGACTGAAAGCAACAGCTTAAAGGGAGTTGGAAATGGAAATAGAGAAAACGAGAGAAACAGTTTAAAGAAGCCAAACAAACAGAAACAAGAACAGAGAGCTCCCCCAAAGGCCAATTAAGTGGTCTGAAAGAAGACTGTATAAAACTTTAGTGCCTACTATGCACATCAAAGCTACCTTTTAAAGAAAATGGCCCCGATCCATCTTTTCACTTGCTTGCTACTATGGGTTGAGTTGTGTCCGCTCAAACAGATATGTTGAAGTCCTACCCTCCAGCACCTCATACCATGACCTTATTTGGAAATAGAGTTGTTGCAGATGTAATTCATTAAGATGAGATCACACTGGAGTAAGATGGGCCCTTAATCCAATATGACAGTTGTCCTTATAAAAGAGAGAAGAGAAACAGAGACACACCAGGAGAATAGTATATATGATGCTGGAGGCAGAGGCTGAAGTGTTGTAGCTGCCAACGAGAATTCCTGGCCACCACCAGAAACTAAAAAGAAGCCAGGAAAGATTCTCCTCTTCCTGTTTCAGAGGGAGAATAGCCCTGTTGACACACTTATCTGGACTTCCAGCTTTCAGAACTGTGAGGCAATAAAGTTCTATTGTTTTAAGCCACCCAGTTTGTGGTACTTTATTAAGGTGGCCCTAAGAAACCAATACACTTGCTATGAAACTAGCAGCAGTGGGTTTTGCTAAAGAAATCATCCCTGCTACTCTCAGATCAGTTGGGCATGGAAGTGGACACAAAAGAGATGGCGATCTCTAAGCCAGACTGCTACTCTCTGTCCAGCTGGGGCATTCCCATTGACTGGTGGCAAAGCAAGCCAATCAGACCCTTTCTTTAGGGCCACATAAATGTAAATGGAAAACTGGAGAGAGATACCAGCTCATCCCAAGTCACTGTTTGCCAAGCAAAAATCACTCCTACCAAAATCTGTGGCCAGAAGGAGGAGGCACCCTGTACAGAAAAAAAATCTTGATACCAACAGAGGGCTATAAGCAGGAATTCCCTCCAAGGGGGATGTGGTATAGGCACACTGTGAAATAAACCTGCTGCGCGGGTAAAGCAAAACCCTGGAAATGACTAGAATGCCTTTACTGCCAGGGAAGGAAGAAAGGAGAAAAGATGGGGGAGCAAATGTGTAGAAAAAAGTGTGAATGAAGGGTGAAAGGACTATAGAATGACCAACCATCCCAGATTGCCCAGGACTGAGGGGGTTCCACGGACACAAGTGTGAAAATGGAGACAATCCCAGGCCAACAAGGATGAGTTGGTCACCCAACAAGAAACAGTAAAACATTTGAGTGAAAGAAGAAAGGTTTGCATGATTGGGGAAGTGGTTAGCCCCAGAACATGTATGCAGAGTCATCCATCTAGACCAATCCAAGTTAATCCAAACATGGGGACCTTGGCCCTCCTGTGGCTTAGCCAGATGGACTTCTCATTTGATTCAGGGGAACTGGTGCTCAGGAGTCACTCAGAACCTCTATTTTGACCAAGAACTCTTGGGAAGGAAATGGTGGATGACAGGAGCCCCCGACCTTCTGCATTCTGGAAGATTTTGCCCTGTCCAGCAATGTCTCCAAGGGCAGGAGCCCTTCACATGCCAACAAATCTCGCTCAGTGGGACAGGTCCACCGTACCCCTCAGTCCCACAAGGAGGCTTGTAAGGGAGGGAGCCTGAGGCCCTGCCAGAGATGCTTTTTCTTCTCTCCTTGCTTTTCACTCTACCACCACCACAAGTCGTGCGTGGGATATTCTCTGGGATATATGAAAAATGTCATTTACTGACTTATGCTAAGGAAGAGAAGTCCTGCTGTTTATGTTTCTATATTCTCCTAGGTATACACCCACCATAGCACTTTGCAGAATGTAACACAGTCATTGGTTTCATTTTCAACTTGCTCTGCTTGAAAACTATTCCTTCACAGCAGAGCCAGCACCTTGCTCCTCTTTGAAACCCTAGTGTAGAGGAAAATACCTGGCATGCAGGAGTTCCTCCTGCAATATCTGGCAAGTAATCTAATTAATGAATGAATAAGTTAGTTACTGTGGATCAGCATGATCTTTCACTTGGGGTCAAGCATCTGCAACCTGGCCCTTTCTGGATTTCGGCTGTGTCAGTCAGTTACCCACCTGTATTCACTTAAAACAAAAGACAGAGAGAAGGAAACACATCAGAGCCCTGGCCTCAGTGAGCAGTCACTGTGGCTAGCTCCAAGGGCAGGCCTAGGGTCTGACTCCAGGGGCAGTGACAAGGTCAGGAGGTGAGTACAGACCCCTATGCACATGATGATGGGCTCTTCCAGATGTTCCTACTTCTTCCACTCTCACCTGATGACTTGGTTCTAAAAGAAGAAAACAGTGGGACTTCCGGCCAAGATGGAGGCGTAGGCGGACACACTGTGCCTCCTCTCACAACCAAAATTAAGGACAACAAATATTTAGAAACAAGAAAACAACCAGAACTTATAGAAAATTGAACTGTACGGAAGTCCAACAACCATTCATCCAGACCGGTAAGAGGGGTGGAGTCGCAGTAGGAAAAAGTGGAGGTGCGGACCCGGGAACGCAGGTAGCAGCGGCTCGCAGTTCCCAGGTGCACGGGCGGTGGCTGGCAGTCCTGGGGCACACAGGCGGCAGCTGGCGGACCCCGGGCACAGGGGGGCAATTGTGCAGATCCAGTGAGGATGCACAAGGCAGCTGGCTGACCAGGGGGTCCCACATTCGCGCACGCAGACGGTCCAGGCAGAGGGGAAGTGGCGGAAGGGACTGAATCCAGGAGAGATCAGAGCAGGCGCCATTGTTCCCTCTCAGACCCCGCCCCCACATACAGCGTCACAACCCAGCGACTGGGCTGCCCCACACTGGGGAGCGCCTGAGGCTCCACCCCTCACTACGTAACAGCATGCGCACATGCGCAGATAATCCAGGTGAAGGGGAAGCGGCGGAAGGCGGAAGTGACCGGAGTCCAGAAGAGAGCGGAACAGGCGCCATTCTTCCCTCTCGGACCCTCGCCCCCACCTATAGCATCACAACCCAGTGACTGGGCTGCTAAGGCTCCACCCCTCATACGTAATAGCTGCGACCAGACTAAAACCAAAACAAAACAAAACAAAAAACCCCACCAAAAATGGCTCAAACCAGAGAAAAAATGAAAACGCCGGAGTCAATTCCTCTAAGCAGTGAAGAGATAGCCAACCTATCAGATGCACAGTTCAAAGCACTGGTCATCAAAATGCTCACAGAATTGGTTGATTTTGCTCACAAACTAGATGAAAAAATGCAGGCTACAATACGTGAAATGAAGGAAGACGCATGGGGAACCGATAGAGATGGAAGGAAAACTGGGACTCAAATCAATGGAGTGGACCAGAAGGAAGAAATTAACAACCAAACAGAAAACGAGGAAGAAACAAGAATTCAAAAAAATGAGGAGAGGCTTAGGAACCTCCAGGACATCGTTAAACGTCCCAACATCCGAATTATAGGGGTCCCAGAAGGGGAAGAAGAGCAACAAGTAGAAAACTTATTTGAACAAATAATAAAGGAGAACTTCCCCAATCTGGCAAAGGAAATAGACTACCAGGACGTCCAGGAAGCTCAGAGAATCCCAAAGAAGTTGGACCCAAGGAGGAACACGCCAAGGCACATCGTAATTCCATTAGCCAAGATTAAAATGAAGCAGAGAATTCTAGAAGCAGCAAGGAATAAGGGGACAGTCACCTACAAAGGAGTTCCCATCAGACTGTCAGCTGATTTCTCAAAAGAGACCTTACAGGCAAGAAGGGGCTGGAAAGAAATATTTGAAATCTTGAAAAGCAGGGACCTACATCCAAAATTGCTCTTTCCAGCAAAGCTGTCATTTAGAATGGAAGGACAGATAAAGCGCTTCTCAGATAAGGTCAAGTTCAAGGAGTTCATCATCACCAAGCTCTTATTATATGAAATGTTAAAGGGACTTATCTAAGAAAAAGAAGATCAAAAATAGGACAGTGAAAAGACAGCAAACTCACAGCTATTAAGAACCACACCTAAAACAAAAGCAAACTAAGCAAACAGCTAGAACAGGAACAGAACCACAGAAATGGAGATCATATGGAGGGTTAGCAACAGGGGCGTGGGAGGAGGAAGGGGGGGAAGGTACAGAGAATGAGTAGCATAGATAGTGGGTAGAAAATAGACAGGGGGAGGGCAAGAATAGTATGGGAAATGTAGAAGCTAAAGAACTTATGACACAAGGACATGAACTAAAGGGGTGAATGTGGGTGGGAGAGGGTGTGCAGGGTGGGGGGAATGATGGGGGAGAAATGGGACAACTGTAATAGCATAATCAATAAAATATATTTAAAAAAAAAAAAGAAAGAAAACAGTGAGCTAGGGAAAAAACAACTACTGAGCTTCAGACAGAATTTCAATAAAAAACAGGATGGTGTAAGTTGCCTAAAAGAACACTTGGCTTGAACACCCCATGATATTAATCATATCTTGTAATGAACTGTAGAAATGATCCCTGAACGTATAGTCTTTACTCATACCTTCAAAGAAGGCCCTTGATGAAGAGGTAGGGGGTCTACCTTGTGTCCTTAGGGGTCTAGCCTCTCTGAATCTCTATTAGCCCATCTCTAATCTTGGCTAATAACCTTTTTATACCAGGTCCATTGGGTAGACATGTGAAACAACACAATCCAGACATCTTGAACTCTTCTAGAGAAATTCAGAAATTCAGAGCAGAGAATATTCTTGCCCTGCCTGGTGTGGCTCAGTGAATTGAGTGGCTGGCCTGAAAACCAAAAAGTCTCAGGTTTAATTTCTGGTCAGGGCACATGCCTGGGTGGTGAGCCAGGTTCCTGGTGGTTGGGGGTGCATGAAAGGCAACAAATCGATGTTTCGCTCCCCTTCTTTCTCCCTCCCTTCCCCTTTCTCTATAAAATAAACTAAATCTTTAAAAAAAAAAAGCAGAAAATATTCTCTGCCTTAAAATGACTCCCAGAGCTCCATGAACAGTTATTGTAGAAAACCTGCTGATGGATTAAAGTTTATGAACCTGAAAGTTAATGTACTTTCCTCTGTAAAAAGCAGGGCACTGCTGGCATTTTGGCTGCATAGAAACTCACACAGTCACCCAAGAAGCCTTTTAGTAAATAAGGCCCATCTTTTGTAGTGTGAGTATTCTACTCCTAGAACAACACTGTTCAAAATTCTGTTGTTCTGAAATTATTTTTAAAAAGATAACAGAGAGAGAGAAGCCTAATGTTTCGTTGACCTCAGTGGGCATAAGAAAGAAGTACATATATTCCACAGATCTAGACTTCCTGGCATGGGCTAAAGAACTTTTTTTTAAAGTTCTTGTTCAGTTACAGTTGTCCCACTCCCTCCCCCCAGCTCCCATTGCTCTCCCCTGCCCCTCCCACCCCCCCCCACCCTACTCCTAGTCAATCCCCACCTGGTTGTCCATGCCCATGGGTTCTGATAGAAGATTGAACTGTACAGAAGTCCAACAACCATTCATCTAGACCGGTAAGAGGGGCAGAGTCACAACAGAAAAAAGTGAAGGTGCAGACCCGGGTATGTAGGCAGCAGCAGCTGGCAGTTCTCAGGCACACAGGCAGTGGCTAGCAGACCCCGGGTATGGGGCGGCAACTGTGCAGACCCCAGTGAGGCCACACAAGGAGGCTGACTGACCAGGTGGTCCCACATTCACGCACAGATAATCCAGGCCAAGGGGAAATGGTGGAAGGGATTGGAATCCGAGAGAGAGCAGAGCAAGCACCATTGTTCCCTCTCAGACCCTGCTCCCACATACAGCATCACTACCCAGCAACTGGGCTGCCCCGCCCTGGGGAACACCTAAGGCTCCGCCCCTCACTACATAACAGCTGTGACCAGACCCCCCAAAACAACAACAACAACAACAAAAAAACCAAAATGGCTCAAACAGGAGAACAAATCAAATCCCTAGAGCCAATTCCTCTAAGCGAACAAGAGATAGCCAACCTATCAGATGCACAGTTCAAAGTCCTGGTGATCAGGATGCTCACAGAATTGGTTGATTTTGCTCACAAATTAGATGAAAAAATACAGGCTACAGTAAGTGAAATGAAGGAAAATGCATGGGGAACCAATAGAGATGGGAGGAAAACTGGGACTCAAATCAATGGAGTGGACCAGAAGGAAGAAACTAACAACGAAACAGAAAACGGAAGAAACAAGAATTTTAAAAAATGAGGAGAGGCTTAGGAACCTCTGGGACATCTTTAAACATCCCAACATCTGAATTATAGGGGTACCAGAAGGGAAAGAAGAAGAGCAACAAGTGGAAAACTTATTTGAACAAATAATAAAGGAGAACTTCCCCAATCTGGCAAAGGAAATAGACTTCCAGGAAGTCCAGGAAGCTCAGAGAGTCCCAAAGAAGTTGGACCCAAGGAGGAACACACCAAGGCATGTTGTAATTGCATTAGCCAAGATTCAAATGAAGGAGAGAATTCTAGAAGCAGCAAGGGATAAGGGGACAGTCACCTACAAAGGAGTTCCCATCAGACTGTCAGCTGATTTCTCAAAAGAGACCTTCCAGGCAAGAAGGGGCTGGAAAGAAGTATTTGAAGTCTTGAAAGGCAGGGACCTACATCCAAAATTGCTCTATCCAGCAAAGCTGTCATTTAGAATGGAAGGGAAGATAAAGTGCTTCCCAGATAAGGTCAAGTTCAAGGAGTTCATCATCACCAAGCCCTTATTATATGAGATGTTAAAGGGACTTACCTAAGAAAAAGAAGATAAAAAATAGGACAGTAAAAAGACAGAAAACTCACAGCTATTAACAACCACACCTAAAACAAAAGCAAACAACTAGAACAGGAACAGAACCACAGAAATGGAGATCACATGGAGGGTTAGCAACAGGGGAGTGGGAGGAGGAGAGGGGGAAAAGGTACAGAGAATAAGTAGCATAGATGGTGGGTAGAAAATAGACAGGGGGAGGGCAAGAATAGTGTGGGAAATGTAGAAGCTAAAGAACTTGTGACACATGGACATGAACTAAAGGGGAGAAATGTGGGTGGGAAGGGGTGTGCAGGGTGGAGGGAATTGATGGGGGAGAAATGGGACAACTGTAATAGCATAATCAATAAAATATGTTAAAAAAAACTACCCACCTGATGGAAAATTCACATTGCATCTACACACTATTTTATCTTGCTCTGGGATCCCTCAGGGCCTTGTGGAAAGTTCCCCCTGATAACTTAGCTGATATGTAAGTCTATTTTATAGATGCATGCGATGGCAAAGCAGGCAGTGTAGAACAGGCATGGTAGAGGAACTGATTAAAGTGTTCGTTCCTGAGCTCCAGGCAGAGATTCATACTGTGTGGAACTGTGGTGGGCCTGGGAATCTGCTTTACATCATTAAGCACCCAGGCGATTCAGACACAAATAGTTCTTTGGACCTCACCTTAAAAGATACCAACTTGCCCGAACTCTTCATTTTATAAACGAGGAAATTAAGATACCACGATGTTAAACTTTTTGCCTGAATTCACACAGCTAATTAGAGGCAAATCTGGAACTTGACACTAACTTCTGACTCAAACCTATTCTGTCATTTGCAATCAAAATACCGTTTATATAGCACTTATTATTCACTGAGCACTATGCTAAATAAGGTGCTTTGTATAATCCTCCCACCAACTCTATGAAGAAGATGAGCAGTATTATTACCCCATTTTTTGGTGAGGAAACTGGGTCTTAGGGTGGTGACATGACACACAGCTAGTAAAAGGCAGAACGAGACTCAAACCCAGCCTGTGGGACTTGCAACCCGAGCTCCCCACCACTGCCCCACTGAACCTCAGAAGCACACCACAGACATTAATTTTTAATGGACCTCTTAAAAGCAGCAACTTCCCCCAAGTTTGAAATGAAAGAGTACCCTCATGGCCTCCAGAGGCACACATGTAACAAATCTTCTCTCTTTCTTTTAGAGAGAAGATCTTCAAGATGAAGTATTCTCATAAATCTCAATTTAGAGAAGGAATCTTCCTCACCACACCCTAAAGAAAATTGTACCCAGAGTCAGCCAGAGCTTCTTAATCTACTAGAAAATGTAAACTGAGGTTACAGTCAGAGCCCTTTCAACAAGCACCAGGCCATTGAAACACAGGATATAGAGAGTCATTCAATTACGGAATAGCTGGAGCAAAAGTAAAGGCTCCAGGGATGGATAGGTCCAAGTTCCAAGATTTCTTCAGAAGAGGCTACAAATAAGCATTGTTTAAATGGATCAATGGAAGAAGCAGGATTATTCTCTTTTTTTTTAAAGATTTTATTTATTTTTAGAGAGAGGGAAAGGGAGGGATAATGAGAGGGAGAGAAACATCAATGTGTGGTTGCCTCCTGCACATCCTCTACAGGGCACCTGGCCCACAACCCAGGCATTTGCACTGACTGGGAATCAAACTGGCAACCCTTTAGTTCACAGGCCAGCACTCAACCCACTGAGCCACACCAGCCAGGGCAGCAGCAGGATTTATCTAATGCACCTATTTCTCTCATTAAGCCCTGTGTTGATTATCTCTTGCCGCATAAGAAAATACCCCCAACATAGCAGTTTAAAATAAACACAAATTATCTCACACGGTTTCTGAGGTCAGAAATTCAGGAATAACTTAACTTAGTTGAGTGGTTCTGGTTCAGCGTCTTTCATGAGATTTCAGTCAAACTGAAGGTCACAGCTGTGATCTTCTTAAGGCTGAAGGATCTGCTCCAAGCTCAGTCATGTGCTTGTTGGGAGTCCTCAGTCTCTCACTGAGTGTAGTCCAGAGCCCTCAGTTCCTGTCCACCTGAGCCTTCCCTTAGTGTCCTCAATACATGGAGATGGTTTCATACAGAGTAAGTGATAGAGAGAAAACCCACATTGAAAGTTGTACTCCTTTATAAGTACTCCTTTATAAGCTAATCTCAGAAGCGACATGCATATTCTACTGGTAACCCAGAACAATGTGTTGCAAAGTGGTAGGGGATTATTTCTGTTCACTCAAGGGAACACCAGGAGGTGGACAGAGATCACTGGGGCATTGTATTGGAGGCTCTGTCCCACAAACTCCTCTTAGCTCTGCCCACCCTCCCCTGTGCACACACTTCTCCATGTGCCAGACACTGTACTGGGCACCAGCATAGTCATGGACACAACAGCCAGTTTCTTTCATGCTGGAACATCCCACTTAATGTGAAAAATAAACATTAGACAATTGAATCACAGAAAGAAATGTACAATAAAAATTTTGTGCAGAAACTGAGAAGTCTAAGTATGATGCATGACCCAAAGGTAAAACCCTTTGCAGGGGATTAGGAGGTGAAGCATAAATTGGAACGAGGGAGTCAAGGAAAGCTTTCCTGAGGAAGTAAAATTTTAAATTCACTCATAAAGTAAGCTAAAAGAAGAGTAAGACAAAGAGTGTTCCTGCAGTGAAACAGCATGAGCATATTTCCTGTAACAGGAAAGATACTGGCACATTCAGCGACGTGACAGACTAGTGTAACTCAGAAAGCCAGGAAGGGAGTGCGCCAAGTTTGGAATGGCCTCTCCATTGCATTTTTCTCCTCCAAAGTCTACCCTGAAGATTCACCGAAGCCTCACTTCCTCTCCAGTCCTTATCTACTCCAACCTGTATCTCTCTCCCCTTAATCAGTCCTACACCACCTAGCCCTAATATCTTGTGATTCTAAGGTAGTTATGTATCACACTGTACTAGTTCATGGCTTTATATGTTTTCTTTCTCCATAGTATAAACTCTACGAGGAAAGAAACCATAACTAGTTGCATCCTTGCACACCAAGTACAATATATGACATATAATAGACATTCAATATGCTTGAATAAATAATTATGAAACTCATGGTAAAAAAGAAGGATTGGCAACCTATCTGCACACTTATGCACACACATGATTGCACTCTTTCTTTCAAATGCACACATGCATGCACACATGCACGCACATCTATTTATACCACGGGCTCCAAAATTGAGGATGGTTGTCCTTGTGTGGTGGTGTGGTGGTGTGGTGTGGCTCAGATGGTTGGCCATTATTCCATAAAGTGAAACGTCACCAGTTCAATTCCCAGTCAGGGCATATGCCTGGGTTGCTGGTTCAGTCCCCTGTTGGGGCATGTGTGAGAGACAACTGATTGATATTTCTCCTTCACACTTATATTTCTCTCCCTCCTTTTCTCCCTCCCTTCCCCTCTCTCTAAAAATAAAATAAAATCTTGAAAAGTGAGGATGGTAAACAGGACAATTGATCTGTTAAGATTAGACCATCCAGGTGGTTTTAATCTGTTGAAAGGAAATAAGCAAAGACTTCTAAATAATGAAGACAGATTAAACACATAAAGTTACATTTGTTCCCTCCCCAAACCTCACCATTACTGTGGGGATTTAAAACGTAAATTCTCAAAGACAAAGAAAAAAGGCACAAGCAACAAAATTTTGGAAGCCAGAAAACAGATAAAAAATAGTAACTCAGTACCTTAGAAAACTTGGAGAAATTAAAGTCATTGCTGGTAGTAGAGAAATCCAACAAGTAAAAGAATTTATACTGAGTAATTCCGAAAGCTCAGGAATTGGCAGCACCAGGCAATTCTGGCAGTGGGAATGACGTTGGAACAGAAAACAGAAGGATGGTCTAAAAAGTCTGCTTAGAAGCAATTACTCTTAGAAACACACCTTGAGTAAAAAAAGTAAATTATAGAAGAACTGTATATAGTATAATACCTTTCTTATAAGGCTCAAACTAAACAAAACCAAAAACCTACATTGTTTATGGATATTATACATAATGTGATATATGAGGCCTGTTCAGGAAAAGTCCAGGCATTATTAATATAACAAGAATGGTTTGCATGACATTGATGTAACCTAGTAGCCAAAGAGAGTGGACTGGAATGAGCATGCATGAACATGCATGAATGTCAACTTCACCATACTAGTCATGGAGGCGGTAGACACTGTTGAGTGAGCATGCGTGCTGTATGGCCATCATATTCAAAATGACTGAGTGAGTAGAGCAACAAATCTGCATCACATTTTGCTTTAAGCTTGAACACTCCCCTGCGGAAACTATTCAGATGATTCAGAAGGCCACAGCTATGGCAAAGTGGTGATTGACAGCTTCATCACAACAATACATACACTCATGTATCACATCTCTTGCAGAGATTTTTGGTGAAACATCAAATCACCCAGGTGACTCAGCCCCCCTACAGCCCAGATTTGGTGCCCTGTGACTTCTGGTTTTCCCCAAACAACAATCACCTTTGAAAGGAAAGAGATTTCAGACCATTAGTGAGATTCAGGAAAATACAACGGGGCAGCTGATGGCATTTGGGAGAACTGTGTGAGGTCCCAAGGTGCCTACTTTGAAGGGGACTGAGGTATTATTGTCCTATGTACAATGTTCCTTGTATCTTGTATCTTATTCAATAGATGTCTCTATTTTTCATATTACATGGCTGGACACCTTTTGGACAGGCCTTGCATACTAAACTACTTTTTTATTTTTTAATTATTTATTTTTTGAGAGGGGAGGGAAGAAGAAAGAGAGGGATGGAAACATCATTGTGGGAGAGATACATTGATTGGTTGCCTCTCACACACCCCCTACTGAGGACCTGTCCCACAATCCAGACATGTGCCCTGACTAGGAATCAAACCGGTGACCTTTCAGTTTGCAGGCCGGCACTCAATTCACTGAGCCATACCACCCAGGGCTAAACTACTTTTAAAATTAGAGAAATGGTAAATAGAAAATTCAGAATGGTTAATTATCTCTGAATCGAGATGATAAAGGAGGCCAGGAGACGGGAAAGAGAAGGAGCACAGATATAGGTGCAAAAATATTTAGAGTGTTCTAGTTCAGATGGAAAGACACACATACTAAAAGTAAGACAATGGAAAAAATAGTTCATGAAAATGGAAACAAACAAACATAAAATGCTGGAGCAGCAATGCTAATACCAGACAAAATAAACTTTAAAACAAAGGCTATAAAAGAGACAAAGAAGAACCCAGCAATTCCACTTCTGGGTATTTATCCAAAGAAACCCAGGACACTAAATCAAAAAGACATATACATCTGGATGTTTATTGTAGCATTATTTATAATAGCCAACATATGGAAGCAAACTAAGTGTTCATCAATAGATGAATGGATAAAGAGCAGTGCACATATGCAATGGAATATGACTCAGTCATAAAAAAGAATGAAATCTTGCCATCTGCAACATCATGCGTGGACTAGAGGGTAACATGCTGAGTGAAATAAGTCAGACAGAGAAAGACAAATTCCAGATGATTTCACTTATGTGTGGGATATAAAAAACAAAATAAATAAGCAAACAGAACAGAAACAGACTCAAAGAGAACATTTTGACAGTTGCCAGATGGGAGAGGGCTTGGTAAATGGAAAAAAAGGTATAGGGATTAAAAAGTACAAAATAGAATAGTCATGGGGATGTAAAGTATGGCATAGGGAACATGGTCAATAATATTGTGATAACTGTGCATGGTGTCAGGTGGGTACTAGATTTATCAGGGTGATCATTTTATAAAGCATATGAATGTCTAATCACTGGGTTATATACCTGAAACTAATATAATATTGTATGCCCACTATGACTGATTTTTTTTTAATTTAAAAATAAAAGCAATCAGTTCTCTTGCCCCATTTCAAGTACCTGAGTGACTGCCTTTTCTACACTCAAGAAGAAATACAGAAGATTTAATCTCTAAAGAGAATAGAATTGGGAGTCTTTGGAATGGTAGATACAAACTAGAGTTGAAGAAAGAGCTCATACTCTAAACAAGCATAACATGAGTATTTATATTCAGTATGTTGTGACATTTAGCCTTCCTTCTTCCTCCAGTCAGTTTCCAGAATGCTCACAGGTGGACCTATAAGGTAGATGTTTGAAAGACATTTCCTGGAGCCCAAAGCAAAAAGTTACAGATTTTCACATTGGAGGTTTTCCAACAAATGGCCCCCACTGATCACCTTCTGAGTATAGTGAAGTTCAGTAGTTAGCAAATCCTACCCACATACTCAGAGATTTCAGTTTGCTTTTTAGTGTTTGTTCACAAATATGAGCAGATGACCAAGGGTTCCTAAAAATCTGAGTGAAACCTCTAATGAAAAAGAGACACAAAAACAAAGAAAAAAAATAAGTTGCAGAAAACAGAGATAATCCAAGAAAAACAAAAAAAAAATGTGAAGTTTTATATCATCAATGTTCTCAGAAAGATAACAGGAGAGATATCGTATCTATGAAATAGTTAATAGCAAGTTGTAAAGAAAAATTAAGAGAACAAAAATTGCTCTTGGAAATTAAAAAGATGATTTCGGAAATAAAATATTCAGTATAAGGATTCTAAGATTAAGTTGAGGAAATTTTATGGAAAGTAAACCAGAGAAGAGAAGGAGAGAGAAACACAGAGACAACAATAGAGACAGAAAGACAAGAGAGATACAGAGACAAAGAGACAGAAAGAGAAGCAGGAGGAAAAACAGACAAGAAAGGATAAGAAAATTAGGAGACCAGTCCAGGAGGTCCAATATTCAAGTAGAGAAAATTCTAGAAAGCAATAACACAGGACACAAAAACAAGCATGAAGCAATTCAAGAAAATTTCTCAGAACTGACCAAATGTTTCCAGATTGAAAAGACCTACCAAATACTGACCAAATTAGAAATGGAAAAGAGCAAACTCACGTTGTTGTATAAACATGACATTTCAGAGCACTCAAGAAGAAAGGATCCTACAGTCATTTTTGCAGGGTGGAGTGGGCGTAGGGACAAATTACGTACAAAGAATTGGTATCCAATATGGCTTTGAACTTTTGAACAGCAAACCTAGGAGCTAAAAAATTGTGGGAAAGCCATCAAAATTCTAAAGGAAACTTTTTAACCTAGAATTCTATACCCAAGAAAAGTTCTAAGTATGAGAGTATAATAATGCCATTTTAAGACAACCAAGGTCTCAAGAAATTTACTTTCTATGTATCTTTGCTCAGAAAGCTATTAAAGAAAATGAGATTTACTGCCTTTTTCATAGTAATTCTTGTAGAATTTTTGGCTCTGGAGTTCTAGGGTTAGTGAGAAAATTAAAACTAAGGCTATATATAAGAGAGCAGTTCTTTAACATGTTTTTATTCCAGCATTTCCTAATACTCTTAAAAAAGTCATTGAGAACCCCTAAGAACTTTGGTTCACATGGACTATTATATGTAATAGTATTTACATGTTAAAAATTTTAACTAAGAAAAATTTTAATTTTAAACATTTATGTTAAAAACAGTCATAACCTATTATGTGTTAATAAAACAGCATATTTTTATTTAAATTTTTTGAAAAAATCATGAGACTAGTGCATTGTTTTATTTTTTTTTAATCTTTTTAATGTTTGACTTAATGGAAACACTTGGATTTGCATTCTTGCTTCTTCATGTAATCTTTGTAATATGTTCTGGTGATGAAGTAAATAAAAAAATCCGGGCACACAAAGGGATAATAATTTCAATAGCCCTTTCTAATAATTGAGGATTTTCTTTGATTATACAGGAAAATGCAACAAATGACAGTTCCTTTAAGGTTAGTTGTAATGTAGAATCAGAAATCCTATAAATGAACTTTATATACTCTATTACATTAAAACGTACTGATCTTTCTTACACTTTGAATGTTTCTTTTTATTCATGTATAACTATAACAGTGTGCATTGGACATTGTAAAGTATTAATTCACTGAGTTATGCAGATCTTTCCAAATGTTGACATATTTCATTACACAATATTTTTGAAAGCCACAGTCATTAATATCACCATCCATTTCACCAGAAAGATCTTGAAGAATTGAGGAGCTGTTGAGCTCATACTGGTAGATACAGGTTTCCCCAAATCCTAATTTTTACTCAAAAGCTCTATTTTATCATGGGAAAGATATATTGCCAGTAGTTTTTCCTTGAACTGACTTGCCCACTGATGCATTTGTTGGAAAATATCTGATAAATACCACGTTTGAAAAATGATACTTTATGTATTAGTCGTTCTTTCAAATAAAAGTGCTGTGCCATGGAAAAATCTGCTAGTTCAGCCCACAACTCAGTCATACAACCACTTGTCCGAAAGACGTTTATGGTGCTTCGTGCAGCAGAAGTTCTTTATGAATTCTTATTTTGTCACACAAAATATTTTTATACCTAATGAAGTAATTCTTAAAGGAAAACAACTTTATTTTCCAACACATGCGGTGGTGAAAAACATAATGATTCCCAGTGCAATTTGGTACCACTGCTTGATTCATGCTAAGGTGCCAGTGGTTTTAGACACCATCACTTTTCCAGAATCAGTACAAATGTCAACAAAGGGAAAAAAGAAAATACATCTGACCCTTGAAGAATGCAACAGTCAAGGGGACCTACATCCCACATAGTCAAAAATCTGAACATACCTACAGTCAGCCCTCCACATACGTGGATTCCCAACTGTGGAGCTGACCCTTGCTTGAACAACCAGGTATGAACTGTGAGTGTCTGGGCATAAGCAGACACGTGCAGTTCAAACCCATGTTGTCCGTGGGTCAACTGTAATGTCTTCGCATTAGTGTGAAAAATGATTGGAACTCACGGATCTCCTGAAAGAGTCACAGAGACATCCAGGGATCCAAGCACAACGCTTTGAACACCACGGTCCTACGGCAGCCATCGTGTGTGATGAATTAATTTCTCTCCCATGCATCTGGAGTGATACCAGTTATATTACCGTCCTTGGGAGAGTTTAAAAAGGTGTCACTCAAATCACATTCTTGATTTTGCAGCTCCACTGAGAAATTCCTTTTGAAAAAGACTGCTACTGGCGCATGTATGTCTTTGAAAACACAATAAAATCAAAATTAATTAAGCGAGGTAAATTGGGGCTATGAGACCCTGTACACAGAGACTCGGCCAGCCCCACCGGCTCTCCTGGCACTCTTTCATCTCCTCCATCCCCATGATCAGGACTGACTAGGAAACAAAGTTCAGGAGTGAGAACCTGTTATACCTGTTTGGTAATCACATGGCCCAGAGGCCTTCACTGGAAATTAGAAGACCTGGGGTGTTTATGCTATATGGTATGATGCGATAGGAATTATACAGGCTTTGCTAAGTCTGGTTCAAATCCTGACTCTGACACTTACTAGCTGTGGGACCCTAGTTAATGCATTCCAACTCTACCCATCATCTGTAAAATGGCAATCATGATATTGACCCTTACAGTTTTAAAACAATTAAATTAAACAGTGGTGATCAAAATAATGACTACCACTCTGGTCAGTGTGGCTCAATTGGTTGGAGCATTGTCCCATAACCAAAGGCTTGTGGGTTCAATTCCCAGTAGGGCACATGCCTAGGTTGCAGGTTTAATCCTCGTTCCAGGGGCATACGGGAGCCAACCGATTAAGGTTTCTCTCTCACATTGATGTTTCTCTTTCTAAGCAATGAAAAATGTCCTTGGATGAGAGTAAAAATAATAATAATGACTACCTCTGACTTTGTACAGAGACTGCCTATTAACATAATATGCATAAAGCATAAGTAAAGGTCTTGACCTCAAGGAGCGTATGGCTTAGCTGGAGAATCAGCATAACATACACGAAATAAGAGGTGGGTAATACCAGACCCCAGATAACCAGGTACTAATTCCAAGGACTACAGATATCCTGGAAGTGAAGAGCCAGCACTCCTGTCTTTAGCCACATCAGAACAACCTGGAGACACTTCTTATTCCCCACTATCCCTGTGACAGTTCTCAGGAAAGCCAGAAAAAAAGAGGTAACCAGGCAGAAGCAGCAGGGACAAAGGTGGCCACCTGCCCAGCACACAGAGCGCAGGAGTTCCAAAGCCCTGTCTGCCCAAACAGGCTCTCTTGCACGTAACCACACTCTTTGGGATAAGGTATCAGATCCTGATACCTCTTATCTCAAGAAGGAAAAATCGCTTGAGTAGCTGACCATTACCTAGGGTTTGAGTGATTTTACCCACAGGATTAGTTGAGAACGCAGATTTCCCAGGTCTCCCGAGGGCTGGTTGCTGACTGACATCTGCCTATTTATAGTCAGGAGAACTCAGGAAAGGTCCCGATCTCATGCAGAACCCAGCTGAGCTGTGAGGTCCTTGGTCTCCTTGGGACTCCGGAGGGTCTGGAAGTTTCAGGGCAACACATTGGAAACTTCTCCTCCTGTTATATTGACCCACAGTGTTAGTTCCTAAGATGACATAGAGGAGAAACTCCTCCAGGGCAGGGCCTTGGTTCTTTGTTTCATACACAAAGTCCTGCCTTCTGAGGTGGGGAGCTGGACAGCCCTGCAGACAGCCCAGATGCAGCAGAGGAGAGGAGCTCCCAGCAGCAGAAGGTGGACTCTGCTTGCTAAGGGAGAGAACAGGGCTCAGCATAGGTGTCACACAGACAATGTGACTTCCACTCACAAGAGTCACCAGGAAAATGAAACAGCCACTCCTGAAAGGGAGAAGCGATTTACAAATCATCTCTGCCTATCTTCTACCATCTGCTGCTGAGCATGAGTAATTACATGGAGCAGAGACCTGTTGACAAGTTAATCATGATGCTAAAATCTCAAAGGGGTGAGTGGAAAAAGGCCCATCATTAACTTAGAACAGAAAGTCAGCCTGCTGGAAATGCCCAGCTTCCAATGGAGATGAAAGAGAAACAGGAAGAACAGTGAGGGGTCTGAAACTTCCCTAGCTCAGAGAGCCTGCAGGGGGAGTTCTGCTCAGGCTGCTCTTTTTCTTCCTTCCCTGCCCTAGGGAGACTGGTTGGGAGGGTGTCCCGTATGCAGCTCTAGGTATCCACCACAGGGATGCTGCCCCAGCTGGGAGGTCTCTGGAACTTGGACACTTCAGACACTGAGCTCTGCTAAAGGGAGTCAAACAGCCTGGCTCAGCAGAGCTTCTAGAAAGACTCATGCAGTGGGCATTGTGAGCATAGATGCCACTTCCAGTTGGCAGCCCAATAGTAGGCACAGGAGGGCATGAGTTGCAGTGCTACTGGCTGGGTGTTGAGCTGGATGAATGAGGAAGGGCCAGAAAAAGCAGCCCACTGAGGGCAATCAAAGCCTGGTCTCTGTGTCCTGTCCCAAAATATGCCCTTAAATATCTGCAATGGCCCCCCAGTGCCGATTTCTACATGATGAACCCATTCGTATCTTATAGGGTCTTTCACAGCTAAGCCCTGTCTTTCCAGCCTCGCCTTGCTGCGCCCTCCCCAACTCTCCCCTTCTCTCCAGCCACAAGAACATATCCCCTTTCCCTGTACATCTCAGCCTTTGCAAAGTCTGTTCCCTCTCTTCCTTTCCCTCCAGAGCAATTTCAATTGCCCTGCCAGGGACCAGTTCACCTCTTTACAGTTCCTTTGCTTTTTGTTCCTCTGGTGTGTGCATATGGCATTGACAGTGTCTGTTTACCTGACAGTAGTGATAATTAGCATCATTAATTGAATAGTAATTATGTTCTAGGTATCTTGTACGTTAACATTGCATTGAAAGTATCTGTTTATCTCTTTAATAATAATATAATGATAACAAAGTAATGACAATGAGCATCATTAATTGAATGCTAACTGTGTTTGAAGCACCAGGCTGAATGTTTACGTGGAAAATTTTGACCTTCACACAAGCCTGCACGGCTACACCGGTAGCAGAGGCAGGCCTCAAACCCAGGAGGGCCTATGCCAGCAGACAGAGCTCCTCAGTGACAGGGACTGTGCTTTATTCATTCCTGAACCCTCCGATGAAATCAGGCCTTCAAATACATATTTGTAAAAGGGAGAAATGAGGATATTTAGGGGAACTTGACTCATGTTAATTACCAGCACCAGCTGGATGCTTATTGTCTACCAGGCCCTATGCTTCACATTTTATTTGCCTTCATTTCATTTAATTTTTGCCAAAAATACCTGTGAGATGGGCACTATTATTACAAGCACCTATCACAGAGCCTGACACATGATACAAACTCAGGTAGTACATGTTGAATGAGTTCATCTCCATGCAACAGGTATGGTAACTTAGAAATGGTATTTGGAATACACAGGATTGGAAGCAGCACAATGGAGGCTGGGAAACAGGTGTAACCATAGCAGAAAGGCTGGCAAACAGCTGTCTCTTCCTTCAACATTAGTCTGGATGAAGGGCCATGCTTGAGATTGCCAGGTGGGGGATGGGGAGTTTCATGCACTAGGCTTTCTTGGTGGTGTGCAGCCAAACTGACACGTGGTGAAAATCAGCCCTGAATTCGGAATAGCCCCAATGAGTCACAGGAGTTCTCTGAGTCCAGTCTCCATATTGGCAAAGCAGATTTGTTTATAGGCTCAGATGCCAATATAGTGAGAAGTAGCAGGAGTGCTGTGAATGGAGAGTTAGGGCACCTCTGATTAAGTTAGGTCCATTGATGTTACAGTAATTAGCACAACTAAGGCCTGATAAAGGGCTCTTGGGTGCTCATTGGCAAGACAGATGATGTAGGGAGTCATTAGTTACCCCACAATTCCTCCACAGGGAGCTTCCGAAAAGTCCAATTAGCAGCCTTGCACTCTCCCCAGTCCCAGACAGCTCTGGATCCCTGGAGAGGCTGTCATCATCTCTCTTCCTCTGATTTTTATTAGGACCATAATTGTACATTTCTTCACTTACCTGTGGTGATGAAGGAGTATCAGTGTTCCCATAACGTACAGCCCGGCAAGTGAAACCAGGGCTCCACGAATCACTTCTCATTGCAATGATGTGGCACCAAAAATCCATCCTTCATCATGTGAAAACCCCTCTCCATACCACACTGTCTCTATTTGCAACAGGCTCTGAGATAGTCATGCGATAGATCATCTATTTGAATCAATATTTCCCTGACACTGGGAAGCCCGCCATCCATCCGTCCTATTGCATTTGATAAAATCATTCTGTGTCGCCTTTACTCAGGCTGACAGGATCACAGGCCCTCTTTCCCTCCTGACGGATGGTGTCCAGACGAACGATTGCTTCATAAATTACTATCTTGGGAGCAGAGCCCCCAGAACTCAGCCAAGCCCGCCCAGCAGTTGAGCAGACAGCAAGGAGACATGGCATGAAAGGCAAAGGTTCAAAGAACACCAGCCAAGAAGTGCTTAGTCCAATGTTCTAATTTAACAGATGAGGAAACTGAGGGGTAGAGTGGTTAAGTAACTTGTCCAAGGTCAGACAGTTAATTATGAGTACTCTTAGATTCCTACCACTCATGCTATGCCCCAGAGTTGGATTCCTTTTCTTTTAACTGTCCAGGAAAGATGGAGAGTGGTATTTCCAGCTTGGCTCTGACAAAGAAAGATTTCAGTTCACATCCTTTCTACTCAGCACCTAGCAGACCCACTAAAGTGAGTCCACAGGTGGGGATAAAACAGTCTCTGCCCTGGAAAGTCTCACCTTTGTCCTGTGGCAGAAGAAATCCGGTGACCAAGTAAAGTCCCCTTGGACGAAACATAGGTGTACCGTGTGCATCACTGTCCCCATACCTACCCCTTCTTCTCTCTCAAACCCTGAAACAGATCTGCCTCCTTGAGGAAGCGTTCTTGGTCAGCTTTCTCATTGCTTCACAGCTCACATCCCTCGTACACGCTGAGTCACCCAGCACTCCCAGGCATGCGTCAGAGACTGAAAACCTCACACCAAGTCTTCACCTCTCCTTCTGTACTACATCCATGAAACTGCCCTGTTCTGCATATTCCGCCTCCTCTGCAGCTCTCCTCTGCAGGGCCGTGCTGGGAAAGGTTTAGCAACCAGCGTCCCCCAAAGAAAACCCCTGATTTGTGGAATTTGCTGATTTCCATGCTATAAACACCCCATTATGGAAAATTTCAAGGGGCCAGAATGGTGTCATTGAACCTTGGGAAGACACGTGCATTTCTGTTGTGCATTTCTACCACGCATGTTAAAATGGATGAAAATAATCTTAAAATCATCGATAATAGTAAAATGTGATAAAACAATTAGGAAGTGATGACTTTTGAATATATATCGTTTTTAATGTAAAATTTTAGATTGTAGATTTATGTCATTTAATTTATAAGAAAGTAGTGTTTAAGAATTGTCTAACAATTTAACAACCGGCTTTCATGAGCTGGTATAAGCTGGCTCCAGCACGCCCTGCTCTCCGTCTTCCTTCCCTGGTTCCCCACGACATCTTCAGTTCTGCCCACTTTGCCCTTCACCTGGACTATTTGCATAACCTCCTAGCCTCTCTTCCAGCTTCTGGTATCCCCTGCTCTAAACCACCCAATTTTATCTTTTCAAAATGTAGCTCTAGTCTCCCTTGCTCGTGAATGACAGCTATCTGATATTTCCAAATTAAGTATAAACTCTTTTTATAAATAGTCAAGGCCCTGTAAAATAAGATCCCCAAACTTTCCAGTTTCATCTCCCAGGCAATATGTCAAAGCTCTCTTGATACTTCAGAGACTGCCAGACCTAGGTTTGAAGTTCACCTTTGCCGTTTCTTAGTTAGGTAACCTGGGGAAAGTTACTTAACTTCTCTGACCCTTGGCTTCCTCCTCTGAAAAATGGAAAAATGCATAGAGTTGTTGAGAGGATTAAATAAGACCACACATAATATCCCTAAATCAGTGACCAGCCCATTTTAGACAGCCAGTTATAGCAGTAGCATCGGCTTCTACTGATGAGCTCACCGTATGTGTAAACACTGGTTCCTTATAGCATTTTGTCTCATCGTTATTATCCCCATTTGCAAGATGAATAGAGGTGTGTTGCAGCCACCTCTACTAAATGCAGACTCACATCACCTAGGCAAATGCTACCCTCTGACCAATCTGTCTGATTTCTCATTTCTCGGTAGTGTTCACCCTCTCTATATATAAATTTTCACACCTACACTCTGCCACTCAAAAACACATCCATCCAATAAGTAATAAAAAGACACAGAACCCCATTGAAAACTGAGCAATGGAGTTGAATAGACATTTCTCAAAAAATAAACAAACATACAAATGGCCAAAAAGAACATGAAGAGATGATCAACACTATTAGCAGTTAGGAAAATACAAATCAAAACAAAAATGAAATACCATTCATACTCACCAGGATTCTGTCATCAAAAGGATGCATAATAACAGGGACATGGAGAAACTGGAGCTTTCATTCATTGCTAGTAGGAATGTAAGCAGGTGCAGCCACTTTGAAAAACAGTTTGGCAGCTTCTCAAAAAGTTAACCATACAGATAACATATGACCCAGGAATTTCACTCCTAGGTATGCACCCAAGAGAAATAAAACCATATGTGCACACAAAAACTTATACATGAATGTCCATTGCACCGTTACTCATAGTAGCCAAAAAATGGAAACAACCCAAATATCCATCAACCGATGGGTAGATACACAGAAAATGGTCTCTCCCTACAATGAATTTATTCTGCCATAAAAAGGAATAAAGTACTGATATATGTTACATTATGAATAAACCTTGAAAACAACGCTAAGTGAAAGAAGCCAGTCACATAAGACTACATAGTGATATTCCATCGATATCAAATGTCCAGAATAGGGAAATCTATAGAGACAGAAAATAGATTAGTGGTTGCCTTGAGCTAGGGCATGGGGATGAATGGGCATGACTGCTCAATAGTGCTGGGTATCTTTGGGGGGCAATAAAAATGTTTTAAACTTAGAATTGTGGCTATGGTTGCACACTCTGTGAATATAGTAAAAGCTACTCTTTCCTGACCTGGTAGAACAAAAGGTGTCATTATGGGAGTTGACTTCTGCTACAACAAAGTCCAAAAGTTTCAGCAGAAGGAACTCAAAAACCAGAACATCTACCCAAGGCTGTTGGTCAAGCTATACAGGTTTCTGGCCTAAAAATCAACTCCATCTTCAACCAAGTGGTGCTGAAGAGTTTGTTTAAGAGTCACGGCAACTGGCTGCCTCGGTCCCTTTCCCAGGTGATCCGGAAGATAAAACTTCCTGGCCAGGAGAAGAAACCACTGTGGTTGTAGGAACCAAGGGACTACAACCAATGATGTGAGCATCCAGGAGATGCCCAAACTGAAGGTGTGTGCACTTCATGTGAACAGCTGCACCTGGAGTCATATCCCCAAGGATGGGGACAAAATCCTCACTTTCAACCAGCTGTCCCTAGGCTCCCATGAGGACGGTGGCACCATCCTTCTCTCTGGTCCTTGTAAGGGCAGAGATGTGTATAGGCATTATGGCAAGGCCCCAGGAACCCCTCACAGCTACACCAAATCCTACATATTCTTGAATGGCCAGAAGTTCAAGTAGGTGAGGGGTCCACAGGCCAACTGTTCTACAAAACCTAACCCCAGAACCTACCTTGTTATTAAAAAGACTTTGGATGCTTAAAAAAATGCTGACCATTGAATTATATACTTGAAATGGGTGAATTTTATAGTATTTGAAGATTTTTAAAAGATTTTTTAAAGAAAAGAATACCTTGAAGAAAACAATCTTATTTATTATTGTATCAAAAAGAATATAATACAGATGTTTTTTGGTCAAGATGGTGGCATAGGCAGACAAGGCTTGCCTCTCTGCACAACTACAACAAAATTATAACTAAAATACAGAACAACCATTGCTCAGAACTGACAGAAATTGAATTGAATGGAAATCTGACAACTACAGAATTTAAAAAAACCATATCCATCTAGACTGATAGGAAGGGTGCAGACATGGAATGGGCTGGTCCCCCATCCAGGTGTGGTGGATAAAAATTAGGGAAGGATATCTCAGGAGCAAGGAGTCCCAGTCCCACACCAGGCCCCGCAGCCCAGGGTTTCAATGCCAGGAGGATAAGTCCCCACAACTTCTGGCTACAAAAACCAGTGGGGATTGAATGAGTGGAAAAAACTGATGGAGCCCCAAGCAGTTTCCCTTAAAGAATCCACACACAGACTCACCTACTCAGACTCACTCCCTCTGAGTTCCGGTACTGGGGAGGCAGCTTGAGGGCACCAGTGGTATGTAGGGGGAGACTGAGGTGTCTGGCATCAAGGCAGAGGCCATTGTGCCTTCTCTAGGCCCTCCCCCCACCACAGAGTCAGCAGACTAGTGTCATATGTAAGATTGCATCAACCTGACTAACACTGTGTCACCTGCCTTGGAGATTCCCAGAGACTGCCTCCTGCAATTTACTGGCCCACCAAAGCTGCTTTTGCAAACGAATGGCTCATGCTTCACAACTTCGTAAGTTCTCTCAAACAAGCCAGCAGCTGGCCTCAGTGAGCCCCAGGCCTGGAATTAGCAGCCTAGATTCACAGCTCAGCTTCACCTAGCCAACACAAATAGCAGCCATCTAAGACTGCTTTGTAACTCAGGAAGGGTAGCCCTAGGCAGAACACAGTTTGGGGCTGACCTTGGCCTGCACCACCCAGGAAACCCCAGGGTCAGTGCACCCAGTAGACAGCTACAGACCACATCAGAGCACCACCACTCTGTCCTGCACAGCTGATCCTCCACAGAGGGTGAAGGTTGGTGGTAAATGGTCAAAGCCAATGCTTGCAGCTGACTGGTGTGGGTAAATCCCTCCCGTTGATTTCTTAACAGCAACCAAGGCTCAGCTACAAGAGGAGTGTGTGCTCAACACACATGAAGGGCATGTGTGGAGTACCTAGCTTGGGTAATAGGGGAGGCTGTGCCACTGGATCCTACAAACACCTACTATGTTAGGCCACACTACCAAGACACAAAGTCAAGGCAACTCTATCATAAAAACAAACACAGGGAGGCTGTCAAAATGAAGACACAAAGAAACATGGCCCAAATGAAAGAACAGATCAAAACTCCAGACAAAGAACTAAACTAAATGGATATACGCAATCTATCAAATGCAGAATTCAAAACACTGGTTATGAAGATGCTCAAGGAACTTAGTGAGGATAAAAAAGATCCAGTCCAAAATGAAGGACACACTAATTGAAATAAAGAACAATTTACATGGAACAACAGTAGAGTGGTTAAAGCTGAGAATCAAAAAATTATTTGGAACATAAGGAAGCAAAAAACAACCAATCAGAACAAGAAAAAAGATAATAAAAAAATAAGGATAATGTAAGCAGCCTGTGGGACAACATTAAGCAATCCAACATTTGCTCATTAGGGGGCCAGAAGAAGAAGAGAAAGAGCAAGAAATTGGAAATCTATTTGAAAAATAATGAAAGAAAATTTCTTTAATTTGGTAAAGGAAATAGACATGCAAATCCAGGAAGCACATAAAGTCCTAACAAGATGGAAGCAAGTCCATGGTATGGGAAGAGTCCCATACCAAGACACACCAGAATTAAAATGCCAAAGGTTAAAGATAAAGAGATGGGAGTTAGGGTGTGGGAGAATGGGTGAGAGGTGAGGGGATTAAGAAATACAAATAGGTGGTGATAGAATAGCCTTGGCAATGTAAAGTATAGTATAGGATATGGAGTAGCCAAAGAACTTACACACATGACCTGTGGACATGAAAAAGGATGGGGGGATTGCCTAAGGGAGTGGGGGGTGCTGAGTGAAGGGGAGCAAAGGGAGAAAAAATCAGGACAACTGTAATAGCATAATCAATAAAATATAACTTGAAAAACAATATAATACATAGGAAGAAATTTAATCAAGGAAAGATCTGTACACTGACAACTATAAGATATTGATAAAAGAAATTGAATAAGATACAAGTAAATGGAAACATTCTGTATGCATGGATTGAGAGAATTAATATTGTTTTAGTATCCATACTATCCAAAGCAATTTACAGATTCAGTGCTATCCCTATCAAAATTCTAATAACAATTTTTACAGCAACAGAGCAAACAACCTTAAAATTTGAATGGAACCATAAAAGACTCCAAATAGTCAAAGAAATCTTGAGAAAGAAGAACAAAGCTAGAGGCATCACACTTCCTGGTTTCAAATTGTATTAAAAGTCTATAGTAATCAAAACAGCATTAAAAAGATACAGAGATAAATGGAACAGAATAGGGAGTCTAGAAACAAACCCATGTACATATGGTCAATTAATTTACAACAAAGTAACCAAGAATACACAATGTGGAAAGAACAATCTTTTGAATAAATGGTGTTGGAAAAACTGGAAAACCATAGGCAAAAGAATAAAACTGGACCCCTCTCTTTTACAATACACAAAAATCAGGACTTCCAGCCAAGATGGAGGCATAGATAGATACACTTTACCTCCTTGCACAACCAAAAGAGGGACAACAACAAATTTAAAAACAAAAATTAATCAGAACTTCCAGAAAATTGAACTGTACAGAAGTCCGAGACCCAAGGAGTTAAGTAGAAACATTTATTCAGAATGGTAGGAGAAGCAGAAACAGGCAGCCTGGGAGTAGAGGACATGCGGCAAGGGGTTTGCTAGAGGACCTGGCGGGTGATGCAGTGGCTGGCAGACCAGGTGGTCACACTTTTGTGTGCCGATAACCAGGAAGAACAACTGGGGAGCAAGACAGACTGTGCTATCCAGGGTTCCAGCATGGGAAAATAAAGCCTCAAAACCTTTGACTGAAAAAATCTGTGGGGGTTGCAGCAGCAGGAGAAACTCCCAGCCTCACAGGAGAGTTTGTTGGAGAAACCCACAGGGTCCTAGAACAAACACAAACCCACCCACCTGGGAATCAGCACCAGAAGGGCCCGATTTTCTTGTGAGTAGCAAAAGAAGTGACTGAAAGCCGACAGAGAGCAGAGCAAGCAGCATTGTTCCCTCTCAGACCCCTCCCCCACATACAGCACCACAGCGCAGTGACATGGGTTGCCTGCCCCACCCTGGCGAATATCTAAGGCTCCACGCCTTACAATGTAACCAGTGTGCTGAGCCAAAAATATGGTCCTAATGAAAGAACAGATCAAAGTTCCAAAAATAAAGCTAAGTTATGAAGAGATAGCCAACCTATCAGATGCACTGTTCAAAATACAGGTAATCAGAATGCTCACAGAAATGGTCAAGTATGGTCGCAAAATGGAGAAAAAAATGAAGGCTATGCAAAATGAAATGAAGAGAAATGTAAAGTTTCAACAGTGAAGGAAATTGGGACTCAAATCAACAACTTGGAACAGAAGGAAGAAATAAACATTCAACCAGAACAGAATGAAGAAACAAGAATTCAAAAAAATGAGGAACCTCCAGGACATCTTTAAACATTGCAATATCCGAATCATAAAGGTGCCATAGAGGAGAAGAGGAAGAGCAAGAAATGGAAAACTTATTTGAAAAAATAAAGGAGAACTTCCCCAATCTGGCAAAGGAAATAGACCTCCAGGAAGTCCAAGATGCTCAGAGAGTCCCAAAGAAGTTGGACCCAAGGAAGCCCACACCAAGGCACATCATAATTACATTACCCAAGATTAAAGAGGAGAGAATCTCAAAAGCAGCAACAAACAGAAAAGGAGACAGTTACCTACAAAGGAGTCCCCATTAGACTATCAGCTGATTTCTCAAAAAAAATTCTTCCAGGCAAGAAGGAGCTGGAAAGAAGTATTCAAAGTCAAGAAAGGCAACGACCCACATCCAAGATGACTCTATCCAGCAAAGCTGTCATTTAGAATGGAAAGACAGATAAAGTGCTTCCCAGATAAGGTCAAGTTAAAGGAGTTCATCATCACCAAGCCATTATTATATGAAATGTTAAAGGGACTTATCTAAGAAAAAGAAGACGGTCAAAAATATGAACAGTAAAATGACAACAAACTAACAACTATCAACAACTGAACCAAAAAAATAAAAACACACTTAGCAAACAACCAGAACAGGAACAGAATCACAGAAATGGAGATCACATGGAGGGTTATCAGTGGGGAGGATGAGGGGAGAGAATGGGGGACAAGGTACATGGAATAAGAAGTATAAATGATAGGTAGAAAATAGACAGGGGGAGGTTAAGAATAGTATAGGAAATGGAGAAGCCAATGAACGTATATGTATAACCCAGGGACATGAACTAGGGGAGGGGGGAATGATGGTGGGAAGGGGGAGTGCAGGGCAGAGGGGGATAAAGGGGGAAATGGGACAACTGTAATAGCATAATCAATAAAATATATACATTTTAAAAATCAACTCAAAATGGATTAAAGACTTGCATGTAATACCCTGAAGTCATAAAACTGCTAGAAGAAAACTGGCGGTAAGCTCCTTGACATTGATCTTGGCAATCATTTTTTTAATTTGACAACAAAGGCAAAGATAATAAAAACAAAAATAAGGAAATGGGATCATATCAAACTAAAAAGCTTCTGAACACCAAAGGAAATCAACAGCACAATGAAAGGCGACCTATTAAATGGGAAAAATATTTGCAAATCATTTCTCTGATACTAGTAAATAACCAAAATATATAAAGAACTCAGTAACAGAAAACAAACACTGCAATTAAAAATGGGCAGAGGAACTGAATGGACATTTTTCCAAAGAAGACATACGGATGGCCACTGGAACATGAAAGTTCTCAACATCACTATCATCAGGATGGGAAACTGCGAATTAAAACCACAATGAGTTATCACCTCACACCTGTTAGAATGGATATTATCAAAAAGACAAGTGATAACAAGTATTGATGAGGATGTGAAGAAAAGCTTTTATACTGTTGGTGGGAATGTAAATTGGTACAACCATTACAGAAACCAGTATAGAGGTTCCTCAAAAAATTAAAAATAGAAGTAGTATATGATCCAGCAATTCCATTTCTGCATATGTATTCAAAGGACATGAAATCTCTATCTCAAAAAGACAACGCACGTTCATAGGAATATTATTTCCAAAAGACATGGAAACAAATTAAGTGTCTATCTATAGATGAATGGATCAAGAAAATGTGATACACACATACATAAAATGAAATATTATTCAGCCATGAAAAGAAGGATATCCTGCCATTTGTACAATATGGATGGACTCGGGGGCATTAATGCTAAATGAAATAAACCAGACAGAGAAAGACAAATACTGCATGGAATCGCTTGTATGTGGAATCTTTAAAAAAACAAAACAAAAACGTCAAACTCATAGAAACAGAGTACAGAAGTAGTTGCCAGGGGCTCAGTGAGGGGATCGGGGAGAAGGGGGCAAGGAAGACAGGGAGAGGTTGGTAACAGGACACAAACTTTCACTATAAGATGGAAAAAGTCTGAGGATCTAATGTGAAAACATGGTGACTATAGCTGACAATACTGTGTCACATAACTGAAACTTGCTAAGAGATTAGAACTTGAAAGTTCTCACCATAAAAAATATACAAAAGTTAAAAAATAAATATGTAAGGTAATGGCTGTATTATTAACTACATGGTTGGAATCCTTTCACAGTGTGAGGGGATCACCACTTTAAATATCCTATAGTTTTATTTGCCAATTATATCTCAATAACAGTGAAAAATACCTTGAAAAAAAGGTTCAGCCAACAAAGATTATTGCAAAGGCTGGCCCTTTCCTAGTGCCCACCTTCTACTCTTGATTGACCACAGTTGCTTCCTCTTCCGAAGCCCTTTTTTCACCGGATATTGTTTCCTCTCTCATGTCCTGTATTTTGCTTTCTACACTAGTTATTTATGCACCTTTTTTATCTATTAGACTAAAAAGTTTCCAATTTTGTGAAGGTGTAAGGTGCAGCGGATTCCACAACATTCCTGCAAGATCACTCACACTTGTATTTTGTTTTTTTCACACAGGAAAGAGAATGATGGTGTTTCCGCTCACACAAGAAGTAGTCGTGCCCGACCTGGGTCTATTCATGGGAAGTGTGTTGCACACAGGAATGTCATCCAGCACAGTGGCCTGTCTGTGGGGGCGGGCAGCTAGTGTATCTCTAACTGGGTAAAATCTACTACAGCACAATGACTGAGACTTACAAACTGGGCCTCCCCTGTGGCCCCTGGCCCAGTGCCCACCTTAGGAAGGAATCCAAACAGTATGTGTGAAGTTCCCTTGGCACTCAGTTCAAGACCACAGCCAACAGAAGATGAAGCAAAGTTTCTAACCACCAAGGATTAAATGGAACTTCTCAGGAGTTTTAAGTGTTTTTTTCACTAGGAGATATTTGCCTTTGGAGCAACACATTGTCTTTGTTTTGACTTATTAATAAAAATGTATACCCCGCTCCTGCCACCCCCAGGGTGAGCACTAGTACTCCGGGATATACAGAGAAAGGCTGGTTTGGTTTTTTTGGCACTTGGGTGCTTCATGGTGTATAGGAAGCTCATACAAATCCTGTACTTAGGCACAAAACACCGTGGACAGTGTGGCCGAACCCAGAGAAATACAAGCAGAATGGAGAGAAGACTTCACTGGCCACAGAATGTTGGCAGAGGCAAAGAAGTGCAGGTGGGAAAGGGTCCAGTCTTAGGCAAAAGGACCAGGAGGCCCTTGCATACCCGGAGACTCAGCATCTTCTATGGAAATGTGAGCTGCTCCTGAAGAGGGCTGCCATGGAGCACTCCCTGAAATCTCATTTAACTCTCTTTCCCCAGCGTCAGTCAAGCAGAGAAAGCGGAGACGATGGGTTCTCACACTGTGGCCCCAAGTGTTCAGTTGCTGCCTCCTGTGCCTGCTGCCTCATTTGCTGATCACTGACATTGAGTGAAAACACACACCAGTGGGCGCAGGAGCAAGTATGCACACAGAAGCACACACTACCTTCGCATGCGACTGGCACTCAGAGGTGCTAAAGCGGTTTTGTTAGCTGCAAGGGGGCATGCATGAGTTAGTTGTTTGTAAACCGGAGCTTGGAGACAAACCCAGAGTACTATTCTTTTAGGACCGAAAAAAAAAAAAAAAAGCATTCGCACATCGCCACCTAATGGTACTTATACTTCACTACAGTCTTGGATCTGTTCAAGAATAACAGGTAGATGGATCCAAGGGGTAAGATGCGTAGTGAAAGATGTAAACTTGGATTTCATCGTTCAAATGTATATAGCAAGTGTTCAGCTGCAGTATGTGGAGTTGTGTGCACTGTTGGCTGCCTGTGACACTGCTTGTAGCAGCTGCCTCAATGCCGCTGTTCTTGCTCTTACACTTTTCGTGGCTCCCAGCTATCCCTCCTGTGCTGCCCAGCTATTCCTTTAGCACAAACTTTGATCCCGTTTAACATGCCCTTTTGGTGACTATCACTTCCAGCTCTTATCATGCACTTTCCCAGATGTTAAATCAGATTCAGCATAGGTTTCATGAGCCACATGATTTCTGTCTATGGCTAACTTGTCATGTTAGCTTATGCTCCAGATTCCAGCCCGCCTTCATGGATAAGCCTGGGCTCAAAGAGATTTGGAAACCAAAGTGGGTTTCATTCCCAGCTGGCTTCTCAGGTGCTGAGGTCTGACTTGCTCAGAATCTGTCGAGATTTTTGTGACCTATTGCTACACACTGGTTGTATCAAATCACGGCCTCTGAAATTAGCTGAATTGGCTCCAGTTGACTTCTGAAAACCCAGGGAATAGAAAACCCTGAGTAATGAATAAGGAAGGAAGGGCCTTTGTGGGAGACTAAGCCACACAGTGTTTGTACGCAGGACACCAGCCTGGCTGGGCCTGCCTCTGCCCTCTTCTCTCTAGGTAAGCAGTTCTCTCATCGCCGACCCCAGCCAGAAGAGTGGGTCATTATCTCCACAGAGATGTCTGAAGAACAAAGTCCAGAGAACTTGAACCACTTGCCTGCGATCACACAGTGCAGCCCAAAAGAGAAGCAGCTAGGACATGGGTCTCCCCACTTCCAGACTGCAGTACTCCTGGGGTCAGGCTGGCCTGGGCTTCACAGACACCCCTGGCAAGCTCCCTCCCTGTGAAGTGACATTTACATTGCAAAATGCTCACTGTGGATTGGAAGACTGGAAGACGAAGAGTTGCGTTAAGTGACAAGTTCCCAAATCTACTGTACCTTCTAATAGAGTTCTATATAGGAGACTGGGACAATTCGTGTCAAAGTAAACGCACGAGTTGTTCACATGCCTTATTCTTTTAGTGCAATTGTGGAATGTACTGACGTACTAGAGGATGAGGAAAGACTGCCTGTAAGCACCATTGTCTCCCTCCCTCTCTCCCTCTTCCCCCACCACCTTGCTCTCTTTTCTTCTCTACTTTCACTTTTCCTCTTCTTTCTCCATTTCTCTCTTGAATCCTTCTTCAGTAATTTTCTAAAGTTTGATCAGGCTTTATTTTTAAAGAACATCCAGAAATATTTCTAGCTCAAATGGAAATTTTTCCTCCAATTCTGTAAATATTCCTCCATGTAAACCTTGAAGGCGCACCTAAAGTCAGCCTGTCCAAAGCTGACCTCATCATCTTGTTCTGTGTATTGGATGGACTGAGGGAGGGATCCATGAGGCTTTCATTCCAGCAGATGAATATGATGTTACCTTTGATGAAAGTTGTCCCACCTTTCCCCACTTGCACTCGGCACACTTCATTAAGAAGTGGAACCAAATGTTACCCAGCTGTAGCTGAATGAACCAGACAATGCTGGACAAGCTGAAGATGGCCCCACAGGTGCTGGCCACAGGAGAAACCAGCCACCTATTGAGGAATTAACTGAAATCTTATCCAGAAGAAACTCAAGAGAAATTGCTATCATCAAATAAATTGTCCTTTGATTATGAATCCTACTGCACATCTTAGGGTGAGGAAAAATAGTACTGTAATAGAATAACCAACTTTTTTGCCCAAGACTTTCCCAATTTTGAACTGAAAGTCTTTTGTCTTGAGAAACCTCTTAGTCCTGAACAAATCAAGATGATTGGTCACTCTAAAATGTAACATTGTATTATTGCTATGATGAAAATAGCCTCTTCTTTACCTTTTCTTATGCCTTTGCAATAAATGCCTATAGTTGTGAGTAATCTCCATGCACCTCTTCTATGAAACCCATGAGCCACCCAGCCAGCAGGATGGCCCTTGCACTCCCCCGGCCAGCCCTGCTCCACGTCCCCAGTCCTAGCTCAGCTTCTCTTTCCAATCAGTACTCCCCTGGCTTAGTCTACCGATGTTCTAGTCTACCTGTGTCGAAACATTTGTCATCTTTTTTTGAGATTTTATTTATTTTTTTAAGAGGGAAAAGGAGGAAGAGAGAGAGAGAGAAACATCGATGTGTGGTTGCCTCTCGAACACCCCCTACTGAGGACCTGGCTTGCAACCCAGGCATGTGCCCCGACTAGGAATCAAACCAGTGGCCCTTTGGCTCATAGTCTGGCAGTCAATCCACTGAGCCACACTAGCCAGGGCAGAAACATTTGTCATCTTTACTTTGACTCTTTTCTTCATTACTTACATGCAATTGATTTATATTTTGAAATGTTGTGGAACCCACCTTGCCCCATCTTTGCTACCATCATAATAATTACAATAAAAACAAGCACCAACTCTAAGGACCAGTTGGAGTGGCTTCAAGAAAGAATGAAGGGGAGTAATAAGAGTCAATAAACCTATAGAATTCAGAATCTCTCAAAATTATTTGATGACGAGCAGCTTGTGGGACCATTTTATTCCATGAAATACAATTTGGCCATGGCTCATCTAACCCATAGATGCACTGTTTTACAGAATTAGAAAGAACATTTAAGAACAATAACTCAAGCTCTATAATTCTATGTATGGAAATTCTGAGACCACAGGACTTCAGCGGCCCAGGCCACATGGCTCATCTCTAGGACACGCAGGCTGTGGACCAGGTCTCCTGACTCTGTTCAGGGTTCTTCACACTGTACCATGCACGCTTCCTGCCAGATGCCTGCATCCTGCTCCCCTCACTAAAATAGTATTCCTCTCTCCCATCAAAGCCATGCTCATAATTCAAAGCCAAGCTTAACTTTTAGTTCCTTCCTTGTTGTTGTTTTTTTTTTGGTTTTTTTTTTGTTGTTGTTGTTTTTGGCTAACCACACAAGCCAACACTGATGCCAGCTTTTGCTAACTCACTATAACAGTTGGTTATTTGTATCACTTGGTTTGCTACCTAATAGCAGGCACTGTAAAAACCTAGTATGTGTATTGCCATGGGTGGAGTTTGTAACCTTAGCGTTCATTTCTAATCTGCCACAACATCCTTTTCATCTGAGCCTAGAAAGAGTTTCAGAATATTCTGCAGCATAATACTCCAGGTGGCTGGAACCACACAGCCACGGTTAGTTAGCATGTAAGATGAAACTTGTTTGGAGCCCTGACTATGTCATTCAACTATTTCATATCTGCAGCTGTTGGACCTCCCTGAGCTACAAAACTAATGTCTTTTCATTCTTTCCCATAATCATTAGCTCCAAGTATAGTCTTTGGCCCCAATAAGGGCTCAGTAATTGTTCACATGTCTGCATATCAAACATTAATATAATAATAACTAACACATACTGCTTCGTTACAAGGTACTTTCACACATGGTACCACATTTAATTAATTCTCACAACAACCCTGAGAGGTCGGGTTGACTATGCTCCCAATTCCTTCTAGACAGTAAGCATCTGAGGGGCGAGATTGTTTCGTATTGGCTCCTGTGGGGCTCAGCTCTGGGAACGGGGATGATTTCTGAAACTGAAGTGTGAATTCTGGGGATGAAGACAAAAGGGTCTGAGGGTTTGTCACTTGCACTGGGTCACCCCACTTGCCCCTGCGTCACACAGCCCAGCCAAGTCTTTCCATTCCCTATGTTGGAATTCCACCATCACTGGCTTTTCCTTCTTCCTGGTAACGAAGCAAAACCTTGTGGGTTAATTAATCTTTCTCAATGCTGGGCAGCAGTAATAGGATCAAGAAGAAAGCCTTTCTCCTCCTGTGCTCCCAAGGGCGCCTGGCGGGAGCCTGTGAGGAGATGGTACGCAGCCTTCAATCTGTTAATTGTTTGAGAGCAAATCATCTGTCAGCAGGAAACAGAAAAAAAGACACCGCTGAATTCAGAGTCAGAACAATAAATAACATTCAGCACTATACTCTTGAGAAAAATAAAGTTGCCAACATTCTCCTGCTCAGGGACAACAAAAACGCTCGGCATTTGTGCAGACCTGTGGAATACTGTGTGACATGGAAGGAAATACTGCCGCCTATTCAGACTGGTTGTTCTTTACCAACACTGGGCCCACCAACCCCACTCCACGCTCAGCACCCTGCCGCAGGGAGACGGAGGCAGGCAGCTAGGAAAAGATGACTGTGCAAGTGGGAAAACTAATTTCCTAGTAGGAAATCCCCTTTGGGGAGAGGGGCAGAGGGTCATATTGCAATTGCCTTACTTCACGCTCATCCCCCTGCTTCCACTCCTGTGCTCTCATATCCACCCTAAATAGATCCCCAGAGACCAAGATAAAGCCCAGCCCCCACGATCTGGCCCCACCCCACCTCTGCAGCCACACACACCTCTGGCTTCAGCAGCACCGGCTTGCTCATGGTTCCACACTTGGGACACTGCTCCACTCTGAGCCTCTCTCTCTTCGTTCCTCTCCATGAGGAGTGCCTTTTCCTGCACCTGCTTACAGCATCCCCCGCTCCAGTCCATAAGACCCATTTCATCCACTGCCACCACTTTCCCACCTCCAGCCTGGGTCCGTGAAGCCTATGTGACACTACCATCGTTCTCAAAGTGACAATGCAATGCCATAGTTAAGAAAGCCTACCCGGGGCCAGATAACCCAGGGTTGAGGCTAATCTCTGCCGTGTATCTATTGCTTGTGTGATCTTGGGGTGAGATTCTTGACTGCTAGATGCCTCTGTCTCTCCCTTCTAAAATGGGAAGGAGATCATAACAGCTCCTGCTTCATAGAGCCATGTGAGGATTGAATTATTTAATACATGGAAATATCTTAGAGCAGTGCTCAATGAGAGCTATGATTGCCATTTATTGTATTTCCCTGAACTTGTTGCCAAGTCCTTCTTCCTCTCTAAGCTGTGAGTTTAATGAGGAAACAGTCCGTTATCTCACCTGTTCCTTTATGCCCAGCACTAAGTGTAGTGTTTCTGAATACTTGTTCCCCTCTTCCCTGTAAGTGGGTTAACCTTCCCTCCCCATTGCCCATGACTTGCAGTGCTTTCCTAAAGGAGCGGTAGCTTTCCTGACCATCATATCCCGCATGATCATGTGACTTGTTTTGGCCAATGAGATGTAAGAGGAAGTAACAGTGGGCCAGTTCAAAAAGAAGCTGTAAGTGGTGCCTGATTTCACCAGCTCCCTCCGCACTCTGCTGTGAGGACAGCACCTCCCAGACAGTGGCTGCTCCTTTATCCTGGATCCCAGAAGCCAACACACACTTGGAGCACAACCACGGCCGACCAGCAACCAGTAATAATGTAAAGAAGAAACAAGCGTTTGGTTGTTAGCCACTGAGGTTTGAGGGTTATTTCTCACCACATTATAACCTAGTGAAAGCTGACTAATGCAGCGCCCACTAAAGGCTTGTTGAGTAAACGGATGCACTGATGAAAGAACGAATGGTGATTCAAGTATACTGTGGGCAGTATACTAGCTTGGACGAGGGCTGGTACGCGCGTCACCAAATCAACCGATCTAAGCATGTACTTTTAAAACAGCGAATGTGTTTTCTAATATTAATACTGAAAATAATTCTTTATAAATAACAATGAGACAAGGATACTGTAGTCATCCAGACGCAGGCGCAGCATCCATCCCCAGGCCCAAATGAAAGTAAGGCAGCAGTGAGAAGAGGAGCATTTCCTGGGCTGCTATGTTGCGAGCACGTTGCATTGGCCAGCTCGTCAGAGCCTTTCGACCATCTTAGGAACAAACTCTATGATGAGATGTGGGGACGAGGCTCAGAAACCATGTGAGCCCTGGCTCGTGTAGCTCAGTGGATTGAGCGTGGGCCTGTGAACCAAAGGGTTGCCGGTTCAGTTCCCAGTCAGGGCACATGCCTGGGTTGTGGGCCAGGTCTCCAGCTGGGAGCACCTGACATTGATGTTTCCCTCTCTCTCTCTCTCTCTCTCTCTCTCTCTCTCTCTCTCTCTCTCTCTCTCTCTCCCCCCTCCCCTTCCCCTCTCTCTAAAAATAAATGAATAAAATCTTAAAAAAAAAAAAAAAGAAAGAAAGAAACCATGTGAAGTCCACCAGAGATAACAAGTGACGAGCCCGATGTGAACCCAGATCTGTCTGAATACGAAGCCCCCCTCTCTCCACTAAAAGACACTAAAGGAAGTGTTTAAAGACAACCGGAAAAAGAAAATCTGGCTATCCAGCACTGCCCCTGTTCCACTTAACATTCTTCACTTTCATTTGACACATGGCCCAAAATTTTAACAGACATCCAAGTGAAATAATTTAAAAATGCAATCTCCCTGGTGAAAATAAGCTGACTATCAGTCATTTTCTCTCAGTAAATGGATTTGTTTAATCAGATTGTTTTCTTATCACAAAATTAAAATCTGCCTGAGAAAAGAGAAAATGCTAGCTTGGGTACAATGAGGAAGCGAGAACATGGGAAGAGTAATTTCCATCGGGGGCTTCAAACTTAAACACCTGCAGGGCCAAACAGGTACGATAATAAATGAAGACGGCTGGAGCGGGTGCTGGCAAGCCAGGGCCCACGGGCCTGCTCTAAAGGTGGCAGCAGCTGGTCTGCTCCAGTCACTTGCTACTATTTAGAAATGCCAGGCTTCTGGAAGCTGGGAATCTGGACCTCCAAATGCTGAACTGTTGGCAACAAACTCAGGCTGCTTTTTTCAATACTGTATATTCCAGCCCTTCTCCAAAAATTGTTCTGATCTACGTGTCATGTATTTGAGATGCAGAGGACACTTGAGAGAGTTGCAGGTGTGGAGGGACCCATGCTTGGAGGAGAAAGAGGGAGAGGGGGTGCGACAGTATGGGAGCACAGGCCGAGGATGGTGCAAGGCAGGCAGAGAAGGTAAGTGGTGGGGTCCCAGAAAACAAACTGCTTTTAACACAATTGGCTTGGGCTGACTCAGGTCTTCCTAATTTCAACATCGCCTCAAGTGAAAGAAAACTCTGATAAGAAAAAGCCATTTGTTCCCAAATAAACTTTATTACTCTGCTAAATATCTTTCCTGGATTTCTTTGGAGCCCAGTCATTCTCAATTCAATATTGCAGTCAGCCAACTTAACCTTTTAAAAGGAGTTTTATTGATGGCACACCATGCAGCATTAACACTTCTCCAAAAAATAAAGAAATAAAAAGAATCAAATTGCTTCTGTTTAGCAATCTTAATTATCTGAAATAATTAGCTCTAGTCAATTCTCCAAGAAGAGCTCCCTGGAGAAATCCGTGTTTGGGAAAAGGGAGAGAAAGGGGAAGCCAAGCTTGGGACAAAAGCAAGCATTTGGCAAGTTATTTGGAAATATCTAATTAACCTCGGGAGTGGGGCTGACAATCAAAGCCACTTCCTTAGTGCTTAATTATTAAAAGCAAATAAAGAAAGTAAATACTCAGGGAGCTGCTCTATTGGACACTGGGATCTAGCAGCCACTTTGCACCAAAGTGCTCAATAATCCCCAAACACACAGGCAGGTGTGCGTGTGTTCATGCTCCCTTGCTTCTGTTCCTGAAGATCTTTGCTTAGGATCGTCTTCCACCCCATCTCTGCCTAGAAACTCCTCTCAGCCCTTTATACAGTCTCCTGTGACCCACCTTTCTTCCTAGAGAAAATTGTTCTCTCTTCTGTGTTTCCATAACCTTTAGTGCATAACAACCACCCCGTGTGTATTCAGTAAGTGCTTGGCTGTCCCACTAGGTCATAAGCTTGCAAAACTCCAGTAAGTGCTCATTCACCTCTGCCCGCATCCTCAGTGTTTGGAACAGAGTAGGTGCTCAGTAAATGAAAGCTGAATGGACTTTCTTACTGTGCAAAATATGGTGCATAGTAAAACCTCAATAAATATTTCCTATTTCTTCTTTCTTTCCTCCTTTCCCCTCCCTTCCTTTTTGCCTTTCTGCCTTCCTGTTTTCATTTCACTTTAGTTCCCACGAGTAAAGGTATTAATTTCAGAGCTTCTGGGCCCCAACAACAGTTTCCTCCTCTGTGAGTTTGTCATTTTGACTCATGATTTACTTCCAGTTATCCAATGCAGATCGCTGAAGAGGCTGAGAGATCCCACGCAGGGCGGGGGGTGGCATGGGGGCACTTCCATGCAGAACCCCATTGGGAGGGAAGCTTTTCTATTTGAAGCCACTACTTTTAGGCTTTCAGAGTATGTAAGTGCTGGTCCCAAAAGAAGACTTGAAAGAAGCTTGGGAGAGAAGGGAAGAGGAGAGAGGGAGAGGAAAACCCACTGGCATGCAAGGTGTCACTGATGTCACTCAGGGTGATTGGTCAGAACAAATTAATTGTATGTCCGCCTTGAGGACTATGAGAATCCTGGAGATTCTGTAGAATTTGACTTAAATATTTGCCCCTGAACTTAGAGCTGAGTCTTGAAGGCTCACTAGGAATTAACTGGATAAAGAAAGTGCGAAGTTCTTCTGAAGAAAACATCAGCATAAATACAGACACAAGGGTGAAATATCATGTTATGAATGGGAATCCAAGTCAGACAAATTGGTTTTCTACATATACCAAAACATGTAAATAGAGAGTAAAGAAGCTGTAAGACTGGCGAGGTCAAGAAGAAACACATTCTGGGCTTCAGTGTGGCCAAGAAGTGATGGTTCTCAACCCTGACATTCTCCTTAGTTTCAGTCTCAGGGTACACTGCATTCATCCTCACTTCGGTGTCCCGTAAGCACCCCCGATTCAACATGTGCAACAATCAGTGCTTTATATTTCCCCACAAGCCTCCTTCTCCTCTTAGTTTTCTCTCTGTTGATTGCACCATCATTTTCCCAGTTGTCTGAAATCACCCTTAATACTTCTCTTTCCCTCTCTCCCAAACCCAGTAAATTAGCAGATCCTAAAGACTTGGTCATCTAACACTTTTTGAAGCCCTGCCTTCTTCCCCATTCCTACCATTACTACCTTCACCATCTGTTCACATGGAAAGTAGTCATCCATCTAGCCCCCTTACTTCCAGCCTTGCTTACCTCCATTACAACCCTCCTACCTATCCTCCTTTACTGGCACTCCAGCACGTACATAATAAAGCCCAGACTCCCAGACATGCATACAAGGACATCTGATACCTGACCCTTTGCCCACCCCTCCCACTTGATATCTGCCCCCTTCAGTGTTGCATTTTCCACTTGGGGAATCTAAATGGCACAGAGTCCCCCAGACACTCCACACTGCTCCTCACCTCTATGGCTTTGCACCTGCTCTCTCCTCTTCCTGAACACTAGTCCCACCTTCCTTCATCTGGCTGTTACCTTGTAACACTCAGTGCTGGCATCTTCTCTTCCATAAATCTTGGTTCAAAGCCCAGACTTCCCTTCTGCCCCTCCGCAGTACCCCTGCAGCTCCCTAGGCACCCCTCTGCCCCTCACCTTTCCTCATGATGTGACATTATCTGGTTACATGGAATCTGCCTCTAGGCTCTGACTTTCTCAAGGACAGCCTCCACCATGTCCTATCCATCTTAGTTAGTCCACGTCTTAGTGTGGTGCTTGGCACTTGGCGATCTCACGGATGTTTGTTGAGCTGCACTCCAGGCCATACCTCCAGAGAAGTCTCTTTTGACAAACAGAAAATGTGGCCTAAGCCAAGGTGTGCCTGCTTCCTACACATCAAAGGAAGGTCAGGAGAGCATCGGAGAACACCAGAAAGTCTGGGATGTTTTTATTGAAAAGGTAGATTCGGGAAGTGGAAAGAACACAGGCTACAGAGTCCAAGTGTATCTCATCAAAATCATAGCTCTAACTCTATTAACTAGTGTAAACTTGGGGGAGTTATTTAATCTCCCTGGGCCTTAGGTGAGTTGTCTATAAAAGGATTATAAATTGTTAGTTTACATGAAAAAAAAAAGTATTTGTAAAGCCACTGGCACTGTAGCTGATGTAAAGTAAGTGATCAATAAATATTAGTTCTCTTTTGTAGCTCCCCCATTTCTGGAGAAATAGCAGATCTTAGTAGCCTGGAACAGACTGACTTTGGTTATCAGACACACAAGATCTTCTTTTTTGCATAACTTTCAAATATATTATTTGTCATTTCTAACTACAGTTATTAGTTCTAGTTGGCTTTCATCTACCAAGTGCCTACTGTATGCCAAGTACTATGCAAGGTCCTGAAGGTATAGTTTCTCACTTGCTCCTCATGATGGTGATGATGGGGATGATGGGGATGATGATGATGGTTAGCTATTACCAAGCCCTTACTATGTGTTAAGCACTGTTCTGACTTCTCTCCAAATATTAACCCATTCAGTCTTCACATTAACCTTATGAGGTAGGTAGTATATCTCCATTTTGCAGATGAGGAAACTGAGTCTCAGAGTTCTTAAGCTATTTACTCAAGGTACATATTATGAACTAATATTGGGACTAGAATTTAAGTTTTTGTTACACCAAAGGCTCTGATGTTTTCACCCTGCTACACAGTCTCTGCATTGTAAGTAGTTTAATAAAAGTAAAGGTGATGGTTTTATTTATAACACCCTTCTTGGTAATGCTCCCTCTATTTTTTGGTCACTTTATATTGCTCAGTAAATAGTATAGTGGGCAAGAGAAATATTGGATAATTTCCAACCTCAAGCTACTTAATCAGATGATAGGTGTCACTGCGGGTGACCAGCAAGAGGAAATGTTTTGCAGACTGTCTGCACAGAGACCGCCTAACCCCTAACCCTATTACTGATAGATCATTGTTTGGAAATTGTGGCAACGCATAACAGTCAATAAGTGACTTGTAACATACTGTACTGTATTGTGTTTGAATATAAATAGATTAAATTTTGAATTATGGGTTTGCTTTAACAAGGGCTGACTTTCTAGTCCTGAGAACCTTAAAGAACTTGAGTTAACTGCTCATTCAGCAAGAATGGGTCCCTGAAAAATATCAGGCCCTGTGCTAGTCTGAGGATCCAGAGATGATTAAGTCACATTTTCTGCCCCTAAAGTACCCACAGCATTTTAGGGGAGACTCAGAAAGGCATTAATTTCACATAGGATGACAAATAGAAGTTCCCATTTACAGATCCAAAGGGAGTTCTGGTATTTTGGAAGAGTTTTTAGTGCACTGTTCAGAATTCCTTGCTTCATTCAAAACTGAGCTGAACTGTAAAACCACAGCCTGGAGTGGCAGGGTGCTCTCGGGCAGAGAGCCTCTCAGTGCTGTCATAGGGCACTGAGGGACATCGGCTCCCATGTGGGTTTTCCCGTGGCTGGATCTCCTGGGCTGGGGGAGGAAAAGGCAGGGCTTCTGCTGACTCTGGGTCTCAGTTCTACTGCCCTTCAGGATGCGGAACACATTCTGCCTCCTGAACAACACCATTGCCATCCTCCTGTCCCAACTCCAGCTCTGTTCCATCCTCCCCCACAAATTCTTGAGCACTGCTCCGATGCTCAAGATGGGCTGGAAGGCCTTGAGCAACCACTGGCTTTTGAAAGTTTAATAATTTACAAATTAACTGCAGCTGATAAAAAAAACAAGGCCTGTGCTTCTGGGATGTAACTGCGATATACACCCAGTGGGCTTCCTCCAGTGGGGAACAAAGCAGCAGGGCCGGCCAGGTGGCTCCTTTAGAAATGGCTTAGTGAGGTGGGCAAGACTCCTACTCTCTCCCATTATAACAATGAGGGTTGCGGGGAGCATGAGTGTTTGGGCCAACCATGAATGTTTCCTACATAAACATAAGGCCAGTGAGATACACATGCAGCAGTCTCTCACTGGTACCTGCGAGGCAGGGCCACTCTTCATGCCCGGAAAGACACCCAGGGTTTTGTGTTTTGGGTTGTTTTTTTGTTGGTTTTTTTTTTGTTTTGTTTTGGGCCTTTTTTTTTTTTTTTACAGTTTCACACAACTGCTGTCCCTTCCCACAAGCCTTTGCATGTGACTTCTCTACTGAAACATAGACCACCCCCAGTGACGCAGGTGTCTCTATGTGATCCTCAGTGAAGAGAAAGAAACAAAGTCTACTTTTTAAAGCTGTTGGGAAAGAGATGGGGCTTCAATGGCCATACAGAGCAGCGAGCAAGAAGGAAATAGAGAAACACCAAGTGCCTGCAGTGGAACAGCCCATGAATTTATGGGCCAGGAAAGGGAGCACGCAGGAGCAGACAGAACCAGAATTATTTGTCTGGCAATGAGGTGACCAGGAAGAGAAAGAGAGATGGCTATATTCAGCCTAGGGATTATCATAAGAAAGAACATATATGTGAATGAAAAAGAGGCCCTGTAATAAATCTGAAAAATTTACTGACCAAAAGTAACCTCAGAGGGTGATCTGATCATAAATGCCTAGTTGGTCAGGTTACAGTAGGTAGTCTCTCCCCCAGGCTCATAAAAGGTTTGTCTTTGCCTTAAGTAAGTCCTGTCCATTGTTCTTGTGCAACGAAGTTAATGGACTTTTGAAATGCCAGAAGTACCTCTTTTCCAGATCTCTCAGAGGTATAACCACCTTCAAGAGAGCACATAATCCCGTTAACTATCCTGTAATCCAATCGTAAAGATTTCCCCCGCCTTGCTCTCTCCGGCCTTCTTGTAATCTTCTTTACGAGTTCCCTCCTTAATTGCAAATGTATAAAAGGAACTGCAAAAAATGTCATTCTCTGGAGCATTTGAGATCTTGCTTTCCAGCATGTCATCAGTTTGGCTCAAATAAACTCTTACAAGAATTCTCTACAGGTTTGGACATTCTTACATTGACACATAGAGAAAGTTCAAGGGGATGAAACAAATTTATGCTGCAGGCAAGAAATTACTAGATTTGGACCTGGTAAAACAGTCGTGTTGCAGAATAGGTATTATTCTCCCCTGCTCTACTTCACTGTCTGGGCCAGCACATATGGAAGCTAGTTTAACAAAAGAGAGCATTTAGTAGTGTTTGTAATTCTTTCAGGTTCAGGACAAGAAACTCATCTCACATCATAAAAGCTATGCTAAGGAGAAACCCACTTGGCATAGAAGGTTCAGACTGGCTGTTGATTGTGATCTTGCCCCACTGCCCTGCCCAAAGCAGAATGCAGAGGTATGCACGCCTGCACATACCCACACTCACACTCACACACACTGGAACACACATTCACATACCTGCATGTACATGCACATGTACACATATATAATCACAGTCATACATGCTTATATGAGCACTCACATACATGTTCACAGGTGCACACTCAAACACAAACCCATCTGGAAAAGAAGAAGAGGGAATGAACGACCACAGCTGAGGCTGGGAGAACACATAAGAACCAAGAGAAAGAGTCCTGATGAGGAGGGTTTTGGCTCTGTATTTCCTGCACCTGAAGTGTCCTTCACAGTCATGTCCATACACATTCAAACCTTACCCAGCTCCTCTCCTCTGGGACTTGCTTCTACTGCCCGAAGGAGGCCTTAGCAGCCATGTTTCTGGGCACAGTTCCTTGGCCATAGTTAATTAGTTGAGGGCTGAACTCCTGACACTCAGCTTGGTTAATCATAATATCTCTCCTGGAACTTTGAGGGTTGGATCAGAAAGACCGAGGATCACTGATGCTGAATCATATTGACAGAGGGACTCTCAAGGGAAGAGACACACATTCACCAGTGAGGCCCCTGGGGATCTCTGCCACCCACCCTGCCTGAGACTTACTGGTTGAATACTTCTTTAAAATCTGTGTGGTACCACGGACCTCAACATCTAAAGCTAGCTGAACTTTGGTTTAGTTTGCTTGCAAATAAAAAATAAATATGCCATCCATTCTAATCCTGTTCCAACACCCACTCCTGCTGCCAGCTAGAAGGGATATCTGTTCACCCTCAGAACACCCATAGCATTTTTATGACTCTATTGTCTTCTCATTACCATTGATTTTGCTCTCATCTTCCATGCTAGACCATAAGGGCCTTGTAGGTAGAATCCACAGCTTAATCATCATTTTAGCTCACACAGCACCTAGCAGAGCACCTTGAACACAGTAATTCTTGATGAGCATATGTTGAGCCAATGAGCAAAGGCAGGATTGAATAAATGAATGGATAAATAAATAACTGCCAGTGATGCAAAGTACAGTATTTCTTCTGTTTTCCCCAGAAATTCATGAGATTGTAATCCTAGAATATAAACATCCTCATACATGAATCAGTCCATTTCATTTCATTTCATTTTATTGCTTTGTTGTCATCAACTATGAGCCACACACAGGGACACAAAGATGAAAGTAAGATATGGACTCTGTCCTTAAGAACCTGTGGTCTCACTGGACCAAAGAAGGGGTGGGGTTGTAAATGAGACAGCCCCGCACACCCCATTCCTGAGAGCGGCAGGACTAGGAAAGTCACACAGTGTACATCCACCCCAATCTTGCATCAAGGCCATACTGAAAACCATTTTTCAAGCCTGAGTAAGATGTTTATGACCTGATAGACGATAGCTGGCAAACTCATTTCATCATAAATATCACAGCAGATAATATACTTCAGTATAAATGATGCATCTGCCTGTGCCGGAATCCTCAGAGTGAGTGATGCTTCTCTGTATGGGCTTCTTAAAGACAAACAAATTATGGGCTGTAATTACCTGACATTTGATTTTCTTTTTTACGAGCTTTTCTTTGCCCTAATCACACTCAGGGCGGGAAGACTTAAGGGAAGAAAAGGGCTCTGCCCGCTCCGCAGTGAGAGATGTCAGACAGAAGCCTGAAGGAAGAGCTGGCATTTTCGTTGCTCTGGAAGAAAAAGAAAGGCTCAGCAAGTCAGCTATTTAGAAAGTGGAGAAGTCAGTGGGGGAGAAAGTGGTGAGTTCTCAGGAGTGTGTTTTCAGAAGATGCCTAGGACATAAATCTTTTCCCTGTCTTTATCACACACACACACACACACACACACACACACACAATGCAGATAAGATTCTACATCTCCAAACTGGCTCCCCATCAACTGCAGAGTGCAGGGCCAAATCTGTACATTCTCCAACCCACTGTGACTCCTGAATTTGACCCCTTCTCTTTTCTGGATGCAGTCTTTCATGTGCCTTCCACACTTTGCTTCAACTTCAACTTTACAAGCACTCCAAGTCCGTTACCATCTGATAGACTCCTGACTTCTCTTACCAGTTATTCCACCAAACTGTTTCCTCTGGGGTTTCTGGGCACTTTTTTTGCAATGCCCGGAAAATTAAACCTCACCTCAAACAAGAAACCAGATTCTGTTGGGTTAGTATCTTCTTTTGAGGGGTCAGAGAAATACTTCAAAGTGGGCAGGGAGCATGTCTTTAAAAATAAATCAATCGATGCATAAGAGGGTCACAGTGTAGTGTAGCAGAAAAACTTATGGATTGGACATCAGAAAATTGGATTTAATTAGGTTTTTCACCATTTCTCATGCAAGTGATGTCTCTGCATGTCTCTTCAACTTTTTCTTCCCCCTCAGTTAAAAATGGGAATCACTGGTCTAGCAGATTGCTTTGAAGATTCAATGTAAGACTATTCCAAAAATTCCCTGTCATCTGGGTGATCAGTAAATATTTATTTCATCCCAGCTTCCTAAGTCTGAATAATAAAAGGCTGTAAAATGTTCACAGCATCCTACACTGTATATTTGAAGGTTCTCTCCCAGTAACAGCATTCTCCGGAGACAGGCAAGAGACGTGGTTTCCTTATTTCATTGATGAAGACATTGGGGTTCCGATAGGTTAAGAGAGCTGTCTAAGGCCCAGTGGAAATTTAAAACCCAGATCCTGGAATCTTTCTGTGCTATTTAAAGAAAGCTCACTTGCTTGGGATGATCAGGTCAAAAGGAGATTTTGTTCATTAAATATTTAAAAGCCCTGACAGTTCTGAGGAGAGAAGCAGCCCACACAGTTGTTGAGCTGTGAGTCCACAGATGTTAGCTTTGCCCTCAGAAAGAAAGAGCCAGCTGATACCCGATGCCAGGAATGTGATGGATGAGGTTAATAGTTTGGATCAGAAAAAAAACAAGCTGTAGATAGGGAAGGAAGGATGCAGGAACTCGTTGATAAATGTATTTGTTTCCTGGGGCTGATGTAACAAGTTACCACAAACTGGGTGGCTTAAAACAACATATTCTCCCACAGTTCTGGAGGCCAGAAATTCAAAACCAAGATGTAGGCAGTGCCACGTTCTCTCAGAAGCCTCTAGGAAAGAATCCTTCCTTGCTTCTTCCTAGCTTCTGGTAATTGCCAGCAATCCCTGGCATTCCTTGTGACTTGGAGATGCATCACTTCTATGTCTGCCTTCACCATCCTTCTGGTCTTCTCCCTGGATGTGTGTCTGTTTCAGTTTCCTCCCCTGATCAGGACACCATTGTATGGGATTAGGGGCCCAGCCTACTCCAGTATGCTCTCATTTTAACTTAACTAATTTCACCTGAACAACCCTATTTCCAAATAAGATCATATTCTGAGGTTCTATTCTAGGTAGGGCATGAATTGGAGGGTGGGGGTCACTATTCAACCCAGTACAATTAGGAAATAAGAGCCAAGCAAAAGAGGGAGACTGGGAAACCCAAGCAGAGAAAACTAAAGGAGGAGAGAGACCATGGGAAAGAGAGACAGAGGAGAAAAACATTTCCATGTTTAAAGAATTCCCCCCAAATATACACCTTCTCTGACTAGCCGTTCATTAGGCTGCCCTAATGCTATTAATGGGGCCTGAACTGCATCATGGGAAGTGATCCAAATATTCTCTTTGGGGTTAATAGAGGACCCTAGTAAGAGAGATCAGCTAGTTGGACTCCTGGGAACCCTTAGTGGCTCTCACATTCCTACCTACTCCTATGACTCTGGCTCCCAGACTTCTAATTTGAAAGTTGAAAGTTTGGGTGATGGTCAAAAAAATTTTTCTTTCAAAAACTCAATTCCTGAGCAGCCTCAAGTCCATTTACCTCCTATTGAGAAGAAAATGGGCCCCCAGGAAATATGATGACACTTTCCCCCGAAGGAAAATGATCTCCTGATCTCTGAAAAGCTGACAGGAATCCCTCTGCATTGCATCCAACCAGATGTTACCCGTGGTGACTTTTCACATCCCACATCCTGACATTGTCCAGCTACCTGGGATTTCTCAGAGATCTCCAAAGGAAGACAAGTCACTTTAGCATCAGCCAAAACAGACATCAGGAGAGAGGAATCATAAGTTGATAGCAGAAAGGTCTCGGAGCTGGCAGAACACCGGTGTGTTTGTGTGTGGTGGGGGTGAGAGTATGTGTGTGTGTGCACGTGTGCTACAGGCTTTTTGTGAAGAAGCGGGTGGAGGCAGGGGAAGCCCACCCATGTAGACCTAGCCGTGCCCCAGCTTCCGGACTCTAAAACCCTCTGCCATTGGAACAGTCACTCATGATGGAAAGTTACGTAGAATAAGCACAACCTTTGTTTTCTTTTGTCATTTTGAAAATTCATTAAGTTTAGCTTCCAGGGTATTAGTCCCCATTCCCTTTCCACCACAGAAACCCCCACTATAAAAGAGATCCATAAGTTTACAGATCTTTCCCAGGGAAATTTCCTACAACAGCCTTACTTGGCCAGTGGTATGGCTGCAGGGATATAGGTCCAAGGGCATGAGGGGAGGTGAGAGACAACATAGAGCCACGCCTGGCCCTCCCTTTGGGATAGAAAAGATGAAGAGCCATCTTGCATTGCCCCCTATTTAACGCTCTGGGCTTCCGGGCTCCCCAGTCCTCTTCCTTTCCGTCAAGCAATTGCCCATCCCCAGGGACAACCACAAAAAAGGCAGTGAGTCAGTAGATATTCATCTCACATAGTCACACAACAGACTTCTCATAGTGGCTGTTCTCATAGTGAATGTTACTCATCTATTTTCTTATTTACTCATTCATTATTTTTCTTCATCAGTTTATATTGGACTGTGTTAAGCACTAGAAGTACCAAGATGAAAAAAAATTCAGTTGCCCCTCTTGATTCAGAACATGAGCAAAGCAAGTAAAAGGAACTCTAGAAGCTGAGGCCTCAGGGTCATAAACTATAGGGATGGATTCTTCTACCTGAGGGCAAGCCTTTCCCATCTCCTCCATGGGGCTGGGAGCAGCTCTGGGTAAAACCACAGAGGAGTGTTTGGGGGCTTGTCTTCCAGCTCTAGGACCCTTCTCTGCCAAGTGATGCAATACTGACTGGAGGCCCCTTAGCTCATTCTCATAAGCTCTGGCACTCCAACCAGTCGGTGGGACCAAAATCTCAGAGTTAATAGCTAAGAGAGGTTTAGAAAGGCCTGGAAGTCTGGGAATCTGACAAGAGGAGTAGTTGTTCCTTGTACCCTGTACTGACTTCCCCAGTGTCCCAGGCTGAAAGAGAAAGGGCTCACAGCCCAGAAGTGTAAAGCAGGGAAATAAACAAATGAAAACAGACATGGATGCTAGCAATACTAAGTCAAGTCTGTGATGACTACCTATGGTTTTTCTACTGGAATACTACTTGACTTGAGAAATACTCACGCTATATATTTTTCTTTCTGATATACTTTTGTGTTTGGTTTTAGAACTCCCATCTGAGCCCCTGTAGCCAGGGTGGGGAAATGAAAGACCAAAGATTCAGTCCTCGCAGTTCAGTCCACGCTTCGCCTCCTCCATGGAGCCTTTCCTGACTCCAGTTGTATGTTCTGCTTCCCTTTCTCTGACTTGCTACCACATGTAATATTACAGGACTGTGACATTGCACTGGATTGTGTCCTACTTTGAAATACTCTCCATCTATTTTGCTTGCATACGCCTTGCTTTATTTTGCAAGACTGCAGGTTCTCTGAGAGCAGAATCCAGGTTTGAGATGTCCTTTGGAGTCAAGGAGGCAGAAAGAGTGACAGATCCAAGATCGGCTCAAGGACTTCACACTGGAGAGAGACAGGTGCTGGGGACACTGACTACAGAGGCAGAGGAGTCTGGAGGCATCTTCCCTCCAGGATGAGGCTGAGGTGCAATGTTGGAGGCTGTTGTGACTCCAGACATGATTCAGGTTACTGTTTCTGGAGGGAGAATTCCTGGTGGGAGAAGGGGATGGAAAAAGACAAAGCACAGGGCAAAGAACCCAAGTAGCAGTTGGCATTTAGGACCTAGACAGCAAGAAGAAGTCACCATCCAAGGAATGTCTGCTCCCAGTTAGACCCCAACGCTGATCCACCAGTCTTGCACATCCAGGGAAAGGCAAGACAGGGCCCCCAAGGCACTCGGATGGGACTCAAGTTAGGTCACCAGCTGTAGAGAGGCTAGCTAGGCTTGTAGGCAGGAAAGCCATCAAAATTGTGAAATGGGGTCATTCGTATAGTCAGAGCCCCAGCATGATCTTTGCCCTCTTACTCCACCAACTCAGGGGACTTGTCCAGGTTGCCTCCCTTTCTCCCCTGGCCTGAGCTCTCTGGCCACTTCCTCTGTTTGTAGCTGGTCCCAGCTATCTGCCTGACCCTGTGAATTATTTCTTGATTCTCAAGATTTCATCATCCAAGACTCCAACTTTGTTCCCTTTTGACTCAAGTCTTCTGTGGCAGAGGCTGTGGAAGTAAGATCCTAGTTGGCACTGTCTAGAATTATGCAAATCATGTATTTGTCCATCTGTTCCAACACATCAAATAAACTCAGTTCACCAAAGTCAGTGCACAGCTGGAGAGCATGAAAAATTTCCTGCTGGCCATGGCAGGCCAGCTTCAGAATTCATCTAAACTTCCCAGTTATCCTCTCTGTTACTCCTTACTTTCCCCTTAACTTCAAGGAGACTTGAGTTCAAATCTGCTGTCTGGAAGCTTGGGTAAGTTAATTAACCTCTCCAAAAGATGGAGATAATAAATCCTGTGGATAAGAAGCCTCTGCCCTTAATCCCTGGTGCCAACCGACCAACATACTCCTCTACCTCACACATCAAACAGTAGGATCTGTGAACTGGTAATCAATGAAGGCTTATTGACTTGACCACCTGGCCTGTGACCAAGGACATCAAGCTGCAGGCAGGGACCCATTTATAGCAAGTGGAAGAAATACCAGCACCAGGGATGTCATACATAGTTCAATATTTGTGGGGAGAGCTGATAGAATGTGCACGGGTAGACCATTTGCAACGATAGGCACAAACCCATCTGGAAAGACGAATCACCCTATAAATATGTAACGTCACAGCAGCATTAAGGCAGGAGCCATGCCAGACGGGTGGATGACGAGAACGGGGGCAGGGGCGTGAAGGGGGCAGAACGATGGAGGAGCAAGAATCTTCCTGGTCAGGCCACTGCCCCACACTTTGTTTCCAGGTTTTCTAAAGTATGTTTTCAATCACTTTACTATTCCTTCTACAAACCAATAGCAGGTCCCTGGTGGAAAAAGGAAATAATGATTCAAGTAAGAGAGTCATTTTCCTATTGATTTTCTTTCTCTTCATTTCCTTTTGACCTAAGTAAAGAAGGCACAAGTCTCACTATTCAAAGAAACCATAACTCAGTCCTCACTCATCGACTTGAAGAAAGTGCTTAATATTTTTCTTCTTATGTCCCAGGGAACTACATTTCAGGCGTTTAATCATCTTTACAGCCCCAAAAATATTTGGGATTTATGGAAAGCATTTAAACTCAGTGGAAAAAGTAAAAAACAGAGTGTCCTAAATTCAGGGTAAATTTCTACTCTCGTTATGGGTGTTAATTTATGATTCGACAGTGATTTCAAGGCTTTCCTTCAGATCCTCTGAGGCTTGTATTTTCTTATTATTCAATCTGGTTTTATTCTCAGTGTCAAATGAATCACACATTCAATCATATGGAGTATAATGTCCCCCATTCAAGATCTTAATCTATGGAATTATAAGCCCCCTGAGAAGATCAAAGTAGTCTTTGTGGTATCTCATGCCCCCCTATCCGGCCCAGTGAAAATGCCTAGTCCTTCAAAAGGCCGATTTTTTTAAAATACTCACCCAAAGATATGTTTTTACTGATTTTTAGAGAGAGAAACATTGATGTGAGAGAGAAACATCAATTGGTTGCCTCCCATACTCACCCCTACCAGGGATCGACCTGCAACCTAGGTATGTGCCCAGACCAGAAATCAAACCCACAACCTTTAGTGTATGGGATGATGCTCCAACCAACTGAGCCACCTGGCCTGGGCCGAAAGGCTGCCTCTCGAGGGGTCAATGCTCCCAGGAGCTAGACCTTCAGGTCTGGGTGTCTCAGCTGCTCTGCGTATGTCTCCCAGCTACTGCAATCCCATAAAGTTACTCCAAAGCAGAGAAGAGGTTTCCAGAAGCACTCATCTCTGCTCACTGCACTGGCCTCCATTCCTTGGTCTCTGGTGGCGGATCCTACAGTCACGATTCAAAGGAGCAAGAAGGACCTGGGTTCCAGAGTCTCCACGTTAGGAGTCAAGTTTTCTTACCCTTAGGATGACAGACAAGAACAGTGGTTAGGACCAATCAGGGAAGTGGGGTTTCGAGGCCAGTTTGGGGTGACAGGGAAAACCCTCACAGTCCCACCCAGTCATCATGGCTCCTGCCGAGGCAGTGGGGCTGTAGGAAACACCTCTGCAGCCCCATCTCAAGGCATAGCTCCATCTCCACGGGTCCCCTGGGCTCTGCACCCTCACCTCTGGCTTTCCGGGATGCTGTCACCTGGCCTTCCCACCTGGACTCCCCTTTCTGACTAGCCCCTTCAAATTGATAACTTGTTTCAATAGTCCACCAGGACTTGTGGTTCAGCTGCTTCCCGCAGGGACCCTCTCAGTCCCATATTCCCCACCTGTAGGCTGGCAATGCCCTCATCTTCACACTCTCCCAACTCTCCCAGGACCCCTGGTTCTCATTTGCCTAGAGGAGAAATAGCCAGTTGTGTGTGACCAACATTTCCCAAGGGAGATGGATTTGTCACCTGCCTCCAATCCACTGTGAATCCGCAGGGGCCACTTGGGCCTGCTCTCCCAGAGTGGACCTGAGCCCTAGCTCTCCTCCTCCACCTCTCCGTGTCGGCATCCTCTTAACCATGCCCCGCAGGCCTGCCAGGTCGGCGACATACTGACTCAGGTCAGGTGAAGACCGCAGAAACTTTTCAAAAGCCTTCCTAAGGGACAGAGCCTCAGCCACATGGGATGAAAGACGCAATGACAGAACTTCAGCTGGCTGGAGGAAGGGGTGATTTTAAGGAAAATCATTCAGTGGTGCTGCTCCGATCATATTACATATAACAGGATGGGGAAAACACAGTCAGTAAAAAATAAACTGAGGGCCCTGGCTGGTATGGCTCAGTGGATTGAGCGCTGGACTGCGAACCAAAGAGTCACCAGTTCGATTCCCAGTCAGGGCACATGCCTAGGTTGCAGGCCAGGTCCCCAGTGGGGGGCACTTGAAAGGCAACCACACACTGATGTTTCTCCCCCTCTCTTTCTCCCTCCCTTCCCCTCTCTCTAAAAATAAATAAATAAAGTCTTTAAAAGAAAAATAAATAAAATAAATTAAGGTTTACTTAGTACTTACTACATGCCAGACCCTAATGAGCTTTTCCACATACATTATTTTATTTCATTCTGTAAATAATTTGTCAAAATATTATCTGACTCTTATAAAACAGAAAATAAGAGATTAAGAGAATTAACTCATTCTACTCAGCTGGTAAATTACAGAGCTGGAATCAAATGCAAGTCTATATTTTCTCCTAAATTCGGGAGATTTCCTACCCCAGCATTTTCCCCATGGAAGGGTTTTGAGCTCTGGAAGCCACCTCTGTTGATGAGCACATCTTGTCCAGAGCAGAAAATGGTGGTGGTAGGTGCTCTTTTCTCCATTCCCGCTCTCTCCTCTGTCCTTGACACCACTTGCCACCCCAGTGAAAGATCAAGGTTGAACTGGCCACACTGGTTCTGGCCCCAGGCCCGTTAGGGGGCAGACTGACTGTCACACTGCACCCTCACCACCTTGGGACAAGGCACTTCTCATCTCAGAGACTCCAGTGCCTCTCAGGAGCCTTGCCTTGCTCTTGGCTCTTCACAGGGGAAGTTGCAGAAGGGAAGGATCTGGATTCAGGCCCCAATGGCACGCACTCCCCATGAGCTTACTGCTCCAATGTAATTAATCTGGAAATTGGAGCCCATTCTTTTCTATCCTCCCACCTATCTAGGAAAGAGCCTTTCAGAGGTCAGGGAGAGCAGAGACTCTTCTCAGCTTGTAACGATTCTGTAATATTTGAACAAGATCCATTCAGAGCTGCTACTGAAATGCCTGAGTGCTTGAGAAGCAGGGGTAAAGCCACATGATGCTTTTAAGAAGCCAACATTAGGCAAAAAGCCTCATAGAAGTCCATAAAGTTCCAAGAGAGCCAGATGACCCCTGCCCAACCCCAGTGGTCATTCGTTCACTTATTTATGATTCGGAGGCTGCCATTGGTGGCTCAGCCTCTTTCCCATCCTGATCGTCCACCTAACGACTGGCTTCAAGGCCTGCTGATGGAACACCTGTCAACCGTCACTGACAGCAGTGCCAGGAGGATAACCTCCCTTCCCCTCCTCCATCACTTAGCTTCTCCAGGAGGAAAGGGTTAATGCAGGAGTTCCTGAGACCCACAGGTCTCAGGACTCACAGGGGGGCACAGGACCTGAACTCCAGTCAAATCTCTGTCCCTCTCTGCAGTGTGAGCCAATGGAGCTAAAAGATGAAGCACGCCCAGATCGGTGTTAGGGGTCGTCCCGCACAGCAAAAGGTCGACGGTTCCATGCCCAGTCAGGGCACATGCCTGGGTTGTGAGTTCAGTGCCCCCATCAAGGCACATGTGAGAGGCAGCTGATCAATGTTTCTCTCTCACATTGATGTTTCTCTCCCTCTCTTTCTCCCTCCCTTCCCCTCTCTCTACAAATAAATAAAATCTTTAAAAAACAATTTTTTAAAAAGATCAAACATGAAGATGTCACAAATTAATAAGAAAAATATAAGCACAATGTAGTGGATTAAACTGTCCCTCCCAAAAAAATATGTTCAATACTTAATCCCCTCAGGCCCTGTGAATGTGACCTTCGGATATAGGGTCTTGGCAGATATCATCCAGTTAAGATGAGGTCATGGTGACTGAGGATGGTGCTGGGGACCCTGGCCTGGGCGCCAGATGTGGGGGGGCTCCGCCCGCAGAGCCCCATCCCTCCGTCACGGATGAAAGTAAAAACTACCAAGACATCTTGTGCTTGGGGAGGAAAGGGGTCAAACTCTCAGAGGAGAATGACCCAGAGCCCCATCCTCACTAGGCTTTTATTGGGCTCCAATACACCGGAATACAAGTTGAACATGTCAAAGAAATCTGAGGGCTTAATCCGAGCCAGTGTTTGTCAGGAAGGGGGGTTGCCAGACTTTGGGAGACATGCTCATTTCCTCCTGGGACACTTGTCACCTCAGGAAGAGCACTCTTAGCAAAGCAGGTTTCACAGGACTTTAGGAATTCTTTCTTATGCCAATCACCCAAGGAGCCGTTCTGGCCAGGACAGGGCTGCACCGCTCACCCCCACAGTTTCAGGCTTTAAGCCGATTAGGAAGCAGAAGACATCTCCCAGATGGAAATGAGGACTCGGGCTATGTCAGAATAGCCGGGGGGCGAGGGTCCATCACATCCTCTTTGCTGCAACCCCCCGAGTCCTTCCATGAGGCCTTCCAAGTGGTCGCGTCTGGCTTAGGTTGCCCTTCCCATGAGGAGTCTTACCCGTCATTGACTGCCAACCAAGCTATGGGGCCAGAGATGGGTGAGGCAGAAGCAGTGCCCCTGCCAGGGAGATAAGCTTTGTCTCCTTAATAGGTCACATCCTTGTGACAGAACAGATCCAGATGAAGTGGGTCCCTTGGGCTCTTACACAGCCCACCATGGGGTGAGGGTTACAACTCCTGAAACCAGGCTGAACGGTCCGCAACAGGATGGGCCTAATCCAATGACTGGTGTCTGTAGAGGGAAAGGAAGATTTGGAGACACACAGAGAAGCAGAGGGGAGACAGAGGCAGAAATTAAAGTACTGCCGCTACCAACCAGGGACACCAAGGACGGCTGGCAACCCCCAAAAGCCAGGGAGAGGCAAGGAAGCACCCTTCCTTAGAGTCTGCGGAGGGAGCAAGGCCCTGCCGCCTCGTTAACTGGGACTTCCGCCCCCAGAGCTGCGAGAGGACAAACGTGTGCCGTTCTGCGCTGCCTGGACTGTGACGATTCGTCTCTGCAGCCCTAGGAAACTGAGACACACATTGTGGAGGTAAAACAGCCAAATGCTACAACAAAGCAAATCATGAAAGAAGAAATGCAAATACAGTGACAGATGTGAACAAGGTTCGACCTCAAGCTAATCAAAGCAGTGTGACTCAACGCAACGATGTGTGCTTTTTACTCATCAGATGGCAAAGATTAAAAAGAATCAGAATGGCTGGCATGGGTGAGAAGGTGGAAATGGACATCTATATGCTGCTGTTGGGAATCAGTGGGAACAAATCTTGTGGAGCGTAATATGGTAATATACCTCAGAAGCTGTAAAAAGCATGCTCTTCAAGGAAATAATTAGGCAAGGGTGCAAAGATCTATGCATAATGCTATTTTTATGAAAGCATTCTTTATAATAACAAAACAAAAAAGGAAATTTAAAGTTCAAACAATAGGGAATTGTTAAATAATTTGCTATGTTCACACAATAAAATTATGAAGCCACTGAAAATAAAGATGTTGATATATATGCATATGTATATTTATATACAAGGCTGGGCAAAAGTAAGTTTACAATTGTGAACATGAGAAACCCAGAGTTTATTCTTTTGTTAATATTTACTTATTATGGTATTATTTTCCATACAAACAACTATAAACCTATTTTTTCTCACCCTTATATATACATATTTTAACTAGTCATCTTTTATCACATGCTAATTCTCAATTAGGATGTAAAAGGATACAGGTGAGCCAGGCAAAAGAAGGCCATGGGCAGGGATGCAGAGTCCCCCCTCCACACTGGGGCCTCTTTGGGGGTATTTGAGGGCCACTCGTGTTTGAGTTCCTTGTAAGAAAGGCAGTAGTGCAAGAGCACAAAACCTCCAGCCCCAGAGAAACCTCCTTTCCAGCACATGGGCAGATGATTTGTAGTTCCGTGGTAACCTCTTTGAAATGCTCCAGCAACACTTTTAGGGGCGAAAGCCGGTCAGTGTCCAGCTTGGCAGCTCCCCTAAGTTGACATCCATGAACTTCTTCTCCGTCACTGGTGTGACAGATGCCATCTTGGGGCTCTGAGTGTCCTCTGTAGAAGTCAATGTATAGTTATCAACAAGGAGAGATGTTCACATATATTGCCAAGTAAAATCACAAAATAGAATAATATAATTGTGTGTCTGTTTGTCTATGTGTTGACTGAGAAAGAGAGAATGAGAGAGAGAGAGAGATCTTCATATATTATTTTAATTGGGTGCTAACCTTATGAATCATTTGGTTTTTGAATTTTCTAATTCTTCTAAATAAAAACAAATAATTTGTACATAAATATACATTTTAAAGGAATGAAATGAATTGAGCACTTCTCCATATGCTGGGAGGAGAGGGCCTGGGATACCTTCCAACTGTGTTCTTTAAATGGACACCATTGTTAAAATCAAGTTTAAAAAAAAATACTGAACTGGGGACTCTAGAATACTGGGTCTCAGAGCGAAGGCAAGCATGCAGTTTCTGTGACTGGAACATGTACTCATTCATTCATTCATTTAACAAATGCTCTGAGTCACTACTACGTGCCAGGTGGCAAGCCAGGGTCAGGCTGACCTCACTGCAGAGGAAGAACTGCTGATGTTCGAGTTAGCGCTGCTTCTGAGGACGGGGCGCCTGCCTTGGCCTGTATTCCAGTTATCTAACACACCACCTCCAACGTGGGGCTGCAAACAACACTCATTTATTTTGCTCACAAATGTGCCACTTGGGCAGGACTTGGTGGGGACGGCTCATCTTTGCTCAGGGCAGAAAATCATTCGCAGAGCCTGGCTCACGTGTCTGGAGGTCAATGATGGTTGTCAGCTGGGACCTCAGCTGTCCCTAAATGTGGCTGTCCGTGTGCCTGCTGGCTCCCTTGCAGTGTGGTGGCTGGATTCTGAGAGTGAGCGTGAGAGAGAGGAAGTAGAAGCTGCCAGTTTCTTAACCCAGGGCCTGGAAGCTAGCACATTGCTATTTCCCCTATATTCTACTGGTAAAGAAGTCACAGAGCCTGGATTCAAGGAGAGGGGACACAGATCCCATATCTTGATGAGAAGAATGTCAAAGACATTGGGATCATGTTTTAAAATCACCACAGCCTGCTAGCTGGGTAAAACGGTCCCAGCTATGGGGAAGAAGAGTGGCAAGGGCTATAAAACCAGCTGCAAACCCTTCTGACTGTAAAGCATGATGGTCAAAAACATGGGATATGGCACTGTTCACCCCTGGACAGCTGCACTGCCCTGTGGGGCAGCACGGACCGTGCTCCTGTCCTCCGCTGATGGAACATCGGCACAGCCTGGACGATGGCTACCTAAGCCCAGTGCCCAATCCCAAGAACTGCCTAGGCCCCAGACTAAGTATTCTCGATGTATTCATTCATTCCTTAACTGGTTTGATTTCTAGGACCCTTACCAAGCTGGTCAGCATCCACAGGAAACACCTACACTTGGCAACGTTCCATGGAAAACGCCGCCCTTCACCTAGTGCTCAAGTCCAAGTATCACCTGGCCCTGCCTCTCCGTTGGCTAACACAGTCTGGCATTTCAGCGATCTCTTGGTTCTGTTAACACATACTGAGTTTGCAGGAGCCCAAAGCCTTCTCACTTGTGGTGCCATCATACCCGGGCCCTTCATTCATAACAATTCGATTCTGCAGTTATTAGGAGGAAAGCCTGTGTTTAGACAGCTGCCAGTGGGGACCAAAGGGCGGGATTTCGCTTTACCCGCAGAAGGGAGAAGTCACTGGGCACAATACAGTTCTCCTCTCTCAAGGGCTCTTTAGCTGACGATTCCTGTTACCAGAGCTATGAGACAAGCACAGGCAGGGAGTGAGCCATGACCTGTACAGTGATTTTCACCAAGTTTAAAATCTGCGAGAGGACTCTGAAATAAGCGTGAGCAATGCCCATGTCTGACTTCACCTCTCTACCCAGCCTCACCACGGACCCCAGGAAGGGTTGGTGTCTTCTGGGGGCCAAGCCGGCCAGCCTCTTCAGCCCCGGCCTGAACTTGCCTCTGCAGGGTCTGTCCGTCTCTGCCCTCAGAGAGGCCCCGGCCGGCCACAGCCCCATGTTTGGAAGCTCACACTTGCTCACGAAGGAGGAAGGTGGGCACTGGCCCAGGAAGAAAGCATCAGCGGCGCTCGGCTTCCACCATAGCGGGAACTTGGGCTCAGACGAGGACATTTTGGACCTGAGATATAGATGGAGGGTAGATAGACAAGGACCCGGAGGCCTAGCAGCGACGCCAGTGAGCCGAGTGACACCTCCGTGGAAGACAGCGGCCCTGAGACCTAGGACGAAGTCTTCGAGCTGTGAGCACGTGTCCAGACACCAACACGTCTGTGGACAGTGCATGTGTGTGCATGTACTGGTTCGTGTAGAGGGGCATAGAGGGAAAACAGGAGCCACTGTGACCACCCATACATACGTACCCTGATGGGAAGTGATGCCCTTATTTACCACGTGTGACCTGGTAAATATGACTTTTGTAGCTTTTTGTAAGTTATTTAAAGTGCTATAAAAACTGTTTGGGGGAAATATAGCCGTTTGATTTTGTAGGGCGCCCCTGACTGAGGTTTCTGTGGTCTCCATGGTACTCGCTTGGCCCTGCCCACCATGGCCAGATTTAAGTGACTCTGAGACTGAGACAAGTATTTGGAGTCATTGCCGTGGAAACATCCGGCTGTGCCTGAGGGGGCTGCAGTGACATCCCAGAGCACCCCATGATCCCTGAGGTCAACGTCCAGAGGCTTCTGGCCATCACTTTTTATAAGGAATGCTGGGCTGAGAGGCCCAAGCATGTCCCTTGAGCACTGCAGTGAGCCTTCCGCCAGAGAAATGCCAAAGCACAAACACCAGCCAGCCTGCCCACTGGCCACTCCTGTGGCACGTGGACACCCCAGGAAGAGCTCTCACAGGTCACCCCAGTCCCCCGGGGGCCTGAGTGATCTCATGTTCAGTCCTGTTCAATGACTACATGGTCCTAACAGCTAATAAACCTCTTTGTACGTGGGGGAAAATACTTTGGCTTGTAACTAAGGTCTAAAATAGGAGGCTGCTGACTAAATTTCATAAAGGCTGATGAAAGATGGGGGTAACTGGGAAAGGACCAGGGCTGTCAGGAGAGGCGTTTGGTTGCCAGGGATGGGGGGATGGTATTTATGCCCAGAGACTGAGGTTGTCTTTGCCAATCATTTATTTAACACAGATACCCTGTGGGAATTATAATAATTTCACAAGCCACTCACATACAGGATAAAGTCTTTTAATAAGCCAATAAAAAAATAACATACTTTGAGTGAATTTACAGTTGTTTAGAGCAAGAGGAGTTTAAGGGTATAAAGTGCAGGTTTAGTGTGAGCTGCACCTTTCCCCAAGCTGGTTCTCAGGAGAGTCCGCTTAGCCAGCGCAGAGCTGACGTCCAGCTTCTGGGGCAAACGGAAGTTCCCTGTTCCTGGAGCATGCTGCTCAGCAGCAGCAGCAGCACCCGAGCTGGTGGGCAGGACGACGTCTTTCACGGAGCTGCGGCAGGCACCTTCGTCACCACTGCTGTCACCACTGCTGTTGAAGAGTCACTTTACCAAGGCAGGAGCCCCAGGGCCTTTGGAGAGCTCTGTACATCAGTAAAGAGTCGCCTTGCGCACACTGAGCACTCTCTGGTGTTCCTCCTGCTACACCCTGGGCATTTCCAGTCCAAGTGTCTCCTAGCCATAGCTGCCATCGCTGCTTCTCCACTTGTTCTGACCGATAAGCCCGTCAGCAGCTGCGCTACTGGGTGCTTATCGACAACCACAGACGCCGGTGACAACATCCTGACACAAATTCACTCTTCTATCCAAACAACTTTACTTCTAAAAACAACTTCGTTTTTGTCATAATCAAGTGGATTTCAAATCCTGTCAAACCAATGCACAGCAGAAGGCTGTGGGGAAAAGGCAAGACAGGCCTAAGTGCAGAGTTGCGCGTAGGGTCAGGTAGGCCAAGCAGAGGACAGAAAAGCTTCCCCAGCATTGACAATAACGTCGCCAATAGTGATAATGGTAACAACAGCCCCCTGAGTGTATAGTGTGGGATGTAGCATACCCAGCTCTCCACATTTTATAGGCATTATTTAAATTTATCTCTTTTTTCGAATGAGGAAACCAAGGCTCAAGTTAATAATTTGCCTAATATACAGTCAGTAGCAGAGTTGGAATCTCCTAGGTTGTCAGCTGGCCCCCAAGCCCACCTTTTTTCCCACTTGATTCCACGCTTTGATCTACATTCCCTCCCATTTCCTGTGATCAGATGCTGCCATGTCCCTGGTGTGTCTGTATTCATGTAAATAACCATTTCCTAAATACACTCAATGAAAAATCAATTACATAGCAAAGAGGCTGAGGTTTGGATAAACAACCTAATTGTTCCCTCTGGGGCTGCTGGCTGAGCAATCCCTACAGAAAGAAGAATGAGTTAATGTTTATTAAGAGCTCCGCCTGGGGCACTGAATATGCATTCTCTTCCTCCTTAACACTAATGGGTCCAAGCCCCTGTGACCAAGCGCCCACAGCACAGCACCCCAGGGAGGAGCCGGTCTCTTACACCGCTCCCCTTGGGGCTAAGTGAGAGCCCCGTGCTCAAAGCAGACCTCTGAAAGCTGACTTGAGAATTTGACTCCCGGGGTGTTTCCCAGGTGCCTTAGCTCAAAGATGAACACCTGGTTTCCCTCCTGATTGACTTGATTGCACACCCCCACCCCCAGGAAGGCCACCTTGCTTAGACCCCTAGATACCCCTCATGAGTGCTACGGCTCTATACTTAAAATTTAGAAATCAGACTTTTTTTCTTTTGAGTCAGGACACTGTCCCTGATTAATATGCAAAGGTCCCAAAAAAGTATACTCCATCAAACACTGTCAGTCATTAACACCTTACCATGAATCGGTTTTCAGGACTTTTCAACCAGACACGTAGTTAAAATTGAGCATCTGCTAGAGAAGATGTGGAATCCAGGTTTGGGGCATAGTAAGGGAAGACTGAATATGGAAAAATGGCCTTTGACGATCGAGACTCTGAAAGGACGGTATTCTAAACTGAATTTGCGTGGGTACCGCCCCCCACCCCAGTGAGCTGTTATCAGCAGTCATTTATGGTGAGCCAGGCAAGGTGTGCGGCTGCTGATGCTTGAAGAAATGAGGTATGGTTCCTCACGTGGCCATCACAAATATTTACCACAGCCTCCAATGAGCACAACAGGAACACGCAGGCACATCTCTCAGCACTGGAACACAGTGTTCCGAGGTCTGACCATCTGACAATGGAAGCAGTGGAGTAACTGAAGGAGCCCTGAGCAGGAGGAAGTCAAGAGACAGAGGTTCCAATTCTGGTTCTTCTGTGTGACCTTGCACGAGTACCTTCATTCATTCATTCATTCATTCATTCATTCATTCAGCTTTGTGTCAGTACTGTGCTAAGCTCTAGGGATGAATATAGTGGTATTAGTAAACCAAAGCCCATGTGGCCAATGCTTCAAAAGGCCAAAACTTAAAATACCAGGGTTTGTAGTAAGGAAAGGTTTATTGATAGAGAAGGCGCCAGCTGAGAAGATGGGAGAACTAATGGGTTAGGGGGAACAGGTGTGCAGAAGTGCTGGCGGGGGAAGTTGTAATTGTACTGAGGCAGGAAAGTTGAAACAGGGAGCAAAGGCCTCAAGCTCTACCCCTCCCCTTCTGCATCCTGGCTGGAACATTGTTGGATGAGATTTTTACTGACCACCTGTTCCCTGGCTTTGCCTTCCCCAATTTCCTGCAGTTGAGACAAACGAAAACCAGTCTCAACCAGATTTGGTGGCCGTGTTGACCAAAAGGGCCATTATAATATATTTATAGTAAATTTGCATTGCAGTTTCAGAACGGCCCCCCTGCCCCGAATTGCCACGACAGTTCAGGGAAGGCCACGAAAAGAAACCGCTGTCTGGAGAGGAGGAAGGAAGACCAGCCATGTGGGCAGTCACTCCGCCAGCGTAAGAAGCCAAGGACCATCTTACCCCCTGCCCTTCCCTATGTTTAATAAAAACCTTTCGCCCAGATTCCATCTGGGCGTCGCAGTCTCCACTTCTTCAGTGCATACTTTTGCTTTAATAAATCTACCGTGTTTCACTAAATCTTTCCATCTGGTTCTCAAATCCTTTCCTGTGCTATGACAAGAGCCTGGACCCTGGTATCGGGTTGAGGCCTCCCTTGGCCCCCCTGGGTGCCAGGCATCGGTAGGACCTGAGAACTTAGCCATTTATGGTAAAGGGGCATCAGCATCGGATCTTCCTAGACGGTGGGCTCTTGGCTCCTGAAAGGGTTCCAGCGTTCAAGTTCAGTTACGCCCTGGTCCTTTGGTTGGAAGGGGTGGGGGAACTTCAGTTCCAGATACAGCTGGAGGCCAAAGTTCTTTTTTGTGCGCACGTTTCATCTTCGTGACTTGTGATTTTGGTCTGTTGTCTGTGAAAAGCAACTCAGCACCCTGTCAAACGAGATAGGACCATTTTGAACTGGTTCTGTGGTCACAGTGAGAACATAATAGATACTATCCCTGCTCTCATAAATTTTACAGTCTAATGAGGAAACAGACATGAAAGAAATAATTTCATGATTTCCCTATAAAATGATGAAGTTGGTTTAGACTAGAGGCTTTCAACACTAGCTGCAAATTAGAATCAAGGCGGAAAAATATGTGGCTATTTGGCATAATCTCCAAGATTACAATTCAGACTTGTGGGGCTCGGGTATAGATATTTTTATAAGTGTCCCCAAGTGATTCTAAGGTGTAATCAGGAGTGAGAACCAGTGAGCTAGTCAATATTTAAAATCTCTTTCTGCTCTAACATTCTGTTAGTCCTTTACATTCCATAGATAATATAGGACATGCATATGTACCTATACATGTATTTCTGTCTGTGTGTATGTGAGAGAAGGACAAAGATACACAGGGAGGTTGAGAAAGAGAGAGATCAAGCAAGACCAAGTAGAACCTCGGTAAGACCGAACACTGGAGACCCGTGGGAAAATGCCATATATCAATACTACAAAACTTGGAAGAGACTACTGGCCTACTCGACATTTTTTCTTCCATTCTTCTTTAGTTATAAACCTCTGATTTAATTCAGGGCAGCAATGTGACCAGCGCTCGGCCTGCGTTTCCCAGCCTCCATGGCAGCTAGATGTGACCAATGAGATGCAAACAGAAGTCATGGGTGGGACTTCCAGAAACTCTCCTTAAGGGAGATCTTCACCAAGGGGGAGCACACTTTCTGTCCTTCGCCCCTTCTTCCAACACTCTGCCTGGAACAGAGTGGATGGCCAGGTATCGTTAGCCATCTGGAATTGTGTAGTGACCTTGAGGATGGAGGTAATGAGCTAAGGGTTTTAGAGCAAAGACATAAAAGGATCCTGGATATCAGATAATACCGTGGTTCCATAATCGCCTGGCTGCCTATTTCTGGTTTTCTTACATGTGAAAAAATTAAAACCCCACTTTGTTTAAACAATACACTGCAAATCATTTGACTCTGACACAGGCATTCCATGAAAAAAAAAATCCCCTAATCAAGTAAGTTGGGGAAGTACTGCATACCATAGTGTAAACCTGCACCTCGCCTGCTTTGACTCCCAGTGCGCGTTTGCCCATTGATAAAGGTTCAAAATAGAGAAACCTATTCCCTTTGCTTAACTCGGCATCCAGCATCTGCCTTCCCCCACTCCCTTCCCACAACAATACATCGCCCAGCACAGACACTCAGAGAATCCTTTAATGTTGCGTGAAACTAATATTCTTCAGTGCATTATTTGAGAACCTCTGACACAGCGGGGTAAACATCCACCTGTTGAAATTCCAGAATACCCAATATCTGAGCAGTTCAATCCAAAACATCAATCAAATGCTTCAGAGCAGATGTGACAGAACAAGCAGTGACACGTTTTCTTTTCCATTTAGTTGTCGGTGCATTGGAGTGACAAAGTCACACTTGCTTTGCTGAGAAACAGCTCCGACCACCCAAACCCCAACGGCCCCAGCAGCCCGTTGCTCCCAGCTTGTCTTCTGCTCTGACTCAGCTCTGGGCTGTGTGCTGACCCGTGTTTTCCGGCTCCGGCCCACCTGGAAGGCTTCCTGGGTTGTGAACAAAAATCAGGTCCGCCCAAAGACAGGCTTTCAGAATGAGGCTCTGTTGGCAAACCCAATTCTCACGCCGACCTAAGAGAACACCAGCCACCCGGCCATTGGCTCCTGCTTCATGATAACTACCTGTGAGCGCACACATGCCTGCAGCCTCAGCTCTTCCGGAGTGGACCGGGACTAGACCATTTCACGAGCACCAGGGACATCGCCTAAAACTTCAGCATTTAAAATCTTGAGACAGGTGACAAGTGCTTTTATTTCGCAAAGGTGTCATCTGAAAAAAAAAAAAATCAACAACAAATTCACAAAAAAAATACAAATTGCTGATATTCTTTCCCAAAAGCCATAAAAGTGCTTCTCCATCCCTTCACGTTTAAGCAATATACGTGTCTTTGTATAAATTGTGGGCTCTTGTAGACAACGTGTTTGGGTCTTGTGGGGGTTTGAGTTTATGCTGACATTCTCTGTCTTTTTTAATTGTTGTATGTAGATCATTCATATTTAAAACAATTATTGATATCTCTGAATTAATAGCTCTCAGACAAACTCAGCCTCACACACACACACACACACACACACACACACACACTGTCACCTGCTCATGCGTACCCACATGCACATTCACATGTAGGTACACCTGCACACACTCATACTCTCACTTGCATACACAGTCACACTACTTACACTCACACTTTGTTGCAGAGGTTGGTGGGAGGCCCAGAAAGGCTATTTATTTGCTCCAGGTCACACAGCACAATTGGGACAAGCCTGGAATAACATCTCAAGGTGACCGTTCCCACTCAGGCAACCATGCTGCCTCTCACTGGGCAGGCAGGACCACAAGGGGCGCAAGTGTGTCTGGGCACATCGACAATGACCCCTGTTTGCCACCAGCAGGTGACTGATGCTTGAACCAGCCTTCAGTGAAGTGCATTCCTGGGTTTTTATTCCATTAGGACAGGTCTCCCCGGCTGTAGGGGCTCTGAGAGAAATGCTGCTGGTTCTCAGGGCAGGCAGAGCTTTGCTGTTACAGCACTGGGCAGCTGGGGATCAGTGTGGACTTGCCGGGAGCAGTCACCTTATCATCCCAGAAGAGAAAGGGCTAAAGATCTCAGCCAAAAAATCAGATAACTCCTACTCTCCTAGAAGGAAAGCAAGACTCGTAGCCTGGATGAGGGAAGCTGTAGATGATGTCCTAGAGCAGTTGTCTTAAAACTGGAGCACACAGCTGTGCTGTGTGACCAAAAGCAAGCAAAAGACATCTCTGGGCTTTCTTCTGCAAAGTGCGTGACTGTAGGGGGTATGTGGCTATGTATAAGGACATGAGTGTATGAGTGAACATGAGTGTGTGTGAATATTAGAAGTCTGTGAGTATACAATCTGCGTGAGGGTGTGTATGTGAATCTGTGAGCGTATGTGAGTGTGAGTACGAGTGCAAATAGGAAGGCATGGGAGAGCATGTGTGAGCTTGCGAGGGTGTGTGAGTGTGTGCGTGGTGTGCAGATGGTGAAGAAATACATTCTGCACGTGAGGACTTTCCAGGAAGAATGTAGACGAAGCTAATTCGATCAGTTGCAGGTCCTCAAGTTCCACACACAGTCCCTGGTGTCATAGGAGTTCTCCTTCCTGCGCACCTTCATCCTTACTAATGTGTGCTCTCCAAGGAGTAAAGCCCTTCAGAGCACCTGACAAAAGGACAATTTAAAATATTAGCCCTGGCTGGTGTAGCTCAGTGGATTGAGCGCGGGCCTGCGAACCAAAGGATCGCAGTTCGATTCCCAGTCAGGGCACATGCCTGGGTTGCAGGCCAGTTCCCAGCGAGAGTTCCCAGCAGGGGACACACGAGAGGCAACCATACATTGATATTTCTCTCCATCTCTCCTTCCCTTCCCCTCTCAAGATAAATAAATAAAAAAAATCTTTAAAAAAATAAAATATTAATTGGGGGTGGGTCTCCTTATTGGTGAAGTGGGCATAATAAGCCCATCTTAGGACTTCCGTTCCTTCCCTGTTTTGGTTCTCTGTAACTAAAAGAAAGCCGCAGACTTAGTCACAGGCCCTCACAGAAGTAGCCCGTAATCAGATACATTGCAGAGTGCGGGCAGCGGGCCTGCTGACAATTCTCCGGGCAGAGCGTCGTCTCTGCCGTCCTCCAGTTTTGTCAAAGAAGGCACTGCTTTGACCGGGCCTGGGGAGAATGAAGAGGAGACAGCATCGTAAGGAATGATGAAGATAATTGTAGCGTGGCTCTACAAACACACATACACACAATTAAAGGTAAGCAACTCTTGTCCTGGCTGCGTGGCTCAGTTGGTTGGAGCATCATCTCAAACACCGAAAGGCTGAGGGTTCGATCATCAATTGGGGTGTGCACAGGGGGCAATCAATCGGTATTTCTCATATTGGTATTTCTCTCTCTCTCTCCCCCCTCCCTAAAATCAGTAGAAAAATCATTGGGTGAGGATTAAAACAATAAAATAAAATAATAAAATAAAGTAGATAAGCAACTCTTTTCAACTATCTCAATACTCAGTCCTAGAAGGAAAAAAAAAAGGGGGGCTTTGTGTACTCAAACCAGTGCCTAGGTTTGCAACACTAGTTGTTCTAACCATGACTGAAACGTTTTCAGGGGCTACCGAAGTTGACAAGTTGTACTGGATAAATCTCACAAATAAAAATTTTATGTGGTTTCTTTTGAATGCAGTGTGCATTATTCAATAGGCAGTTAAAAGTCTATTTTATCAAATAATATGCTGAGCTACATATTACAATTACAATCAATCTTGAGACTGTTTCATCTTATAAAATGTTTAAATTTCTTCCCTCCTACACCTCCTATTAATCAAAAAAATATATAGCTGTTGTACGAATTAATTTTTAGCAATATAGTTGACCCTTGAACAACGTAGAGCTTAGGGGCACCCCCTTCACACCGTTGAAATTCAGCAAATACCTTTAGACTCCCCCAAAACTTAGCGGTCCCTGGGTATCCATGGAGGGTTGGTTCTAGGAACCCCCACGAATACCACTATGCCTAAAATGGCTAGATGAATGCGAACAGTCAGCCCTCCACATCACTGACTGCCGACCTCGCAACAAAACTGTACGGGTACTTATTGGAAAAAAACTCCGTGTGACTGCACCATGCGGTTCAAACCCTCGTTGCCCGGGGTGTTCAGGGATCAACTGTACCTGCCTTCCTCCTTCACCGAATGTGTTGGAGAGCTTATCTCGGTGTCTAATGAAATTGAAGGAGTTATTCATGTGTTTTTATACAAGACACCTATTTAATCATTCACAAAAGCTAACTCGCAAGCACATTTACACACACACACACACACACACACAAAAGCCACACCATTGATCATTTTTTGTCTTATAAATAACTTACTATTTTGACTGCATATAACATTGAATTTTGAAACAACTTATATTTATTCTTGTTTTCATTAATTTTTATAAAATAGATTAATTATATTATATCCTTGGTGATTTTAATCTTGACTTCTTTTAGTAATGTTTTTCACAAAATTAGAAGTAATCCTTCTTATGGTGGTTTTCATCATTTTCCTCAAAGCAAAAGAGGTGTGTCCGGAAAAAGTCCAGCTAGTATTAATTTAACAAGAATGGTTTATGCAACATTGATATCACCTGGCAGCCAACAAGAGTGGGCTGGAATGCACATGTGTGAACAATGACAACTTCACTGTACTAGTCAGTAGATGTCATTGAATGAGCATGTGTACTGCGTGGCCTTCACATTCAAAATGACTGAATAGAGCAACAAATCTGCTTCAAATTTTTTAATAATATATTTTATTGATTAAGCTATTAGAGTTGCCCCAATTTTCCCCTTTGTCCCCCTCCACCCGGTACCCTCATTCCTTCCAGCAATCCCCCTCTTGGTTTATGTCCATGGGTTGTACATAGAAGTTCTTTGGCTTCTCCATTTCCTATACTATTCTTAACATCACCCTGTCTACTTTGTACCTACCAATTTATACTTCTCAATCCCTGCACCTTTTCCCTCATTCTTCCCCTTCCCCCTCCAACTGATAACCCTCCAAAGGACCTCCATATCGCTGATTCTGTTTCTGTTCTGCTTGTTTGCTTAGTTTGCTTTTTAGATTCAATTGTTGATAGTTGTGACTTTATTGTCATTTTAATGTTCATCATTTTGATCATCTTTTTTTAAATATAATTCCCCTTACCATTTCACATAATAATGGCTTGGTGATGACAAACCTGCCTCAAATTTTGTGTTAAGCTTGAACATTCCTCTGTGGAAACTATTCAGACGATTCAGAAGGCTTTCGGGGATGGTGCAATGAGCACAGTGCAAATAAAAGTGTGGCACAAATGCTTCAAAGATGGTCAAGAATCTGCTAAAAGTTAGTCATGTTCTGGAAGGCCTGCAACAAGCAGGACACCTGAGAATGCTGAACATGTACAGGCAATCAACAAGGATCAGCAACTGACAGTACGAGAACTAGAAGCTGACCTGGGAATTCCAAAAGCTGCTATGTCTGAGATTTCGATGCAGGATCTTGGCATGAAACGTGTTGTGGCAAAATTCATTCTGGGGCTTCTGCTACCAGAGCAGAAGGAACATCGTGCTGCAGTTGTTAATGATGCTGAGAGAACTGTGTGAGGTCCCAAGGGGCCTATTTTGAAGGCGACTGAGGTGTCATTGTCCTATGTACAATGCTTCTTGTATCTTGTGTTTTCTTCAATGTCTAGATTTTTCATAAGATATGGCTGGATACTTTCTGGACAGACCTCATATACTATAATATTAATTTGAATTAAAAATTTTAATTGGACTTTTTCTTAGAAAAGTAAGCCTGATTTTCAGACTGGTTTGATGAGAAAGACTAGCTTTGCTAAATAGATTATGCATAAGCCATTTTCCATAAAATGAAGGAGCTAAATCTGAGCTCTAATGTTCTGACAAAAAAAGATACTCAAGCATGTAATAAAATAAAAGCATTTTATGTTTTAAATTGCACTGGGAAAAGTAGATCGAAATGAACAATATTTTAATTTTCCAACCCTTTCTTAATAAATTGGACTAGACAAGGTGAAAAAATAACAGATGTAATTAATAGTCATTGAATAGATTTTAGAAAAGGCTTTGGTATACTACCAGAAATCGACAGAGGGAATGGTTTTAATGATGAATAACAAATCCCTTAGGGAGTCTTTTTCTCTTTCAACAAAGTTGAAGGATAAATATTTGTGGATGATGCGTTGCTGTGTAAAATGGGGCATTTAACTCAAAAGAGTTCAATTAATGAAGTTACCATAATAAAATATCTACTCCTGTCAGCTTATCAGTGTAAACAAGATTTGTCAGTCTTTACACCTACAAAAAAGAAACAAATAAATTTTTAAAAGAATAGAATTGATACTGTCCACCTTCTCATTCTAGCAATAGGTAATATTTATTATTTAATTGGGAGAATCACGTTAATCTCATTAAGAAATGTATCCCAATTATTTTTATTATTTAATTTAGTATTAAATTTTTTCATATTTATGTTATTTTGATTATTTGTACATGGATAATTATAATAGCTATTCATTTAAGAAATAATTTTAACGCTTAGACACTCAGGGAAAATTTGAACATTAAAATTGTTGACAGCACACGACAATGTCTACATACTTAGCACCACTGAACTATACACTTAAAATGGTTAAGATGGCAGGTTTCATGTTGTTTTTTTCTACCACAATTAAATATTTAAAAGAATTTAAATTTCTGATTACAGATATAATATTTTTTCAGCAATGCATACTTGGTAATCAATAAAAGATTAGCAAGCATAAGAACATACCACATTAGAAAAAACTCTAGAAAGGTTAGTTTAAGAAGATTAGAGATTGAAATAAAGTGTTCCGGTATTAAAGAAACAGTTTGAATCCATGTGCTTTTTAAACGGACGGTGATGGATGTCAAATCACTGTGGTATTTAGGTTCCACTGAATGTGTTTAATAGGTGATAACGACTTCATTTTAGAATCAATATTTACAACACCCTGAAATTATATCCTCGGACTGATTTCAATTCATGGAGAGAATTGTAGATGGTAACTGAAGGCTGTTGGAGATGCGCATCGAGCTTCAGGACACAGTGGGAGGCACGGGAACGAAAGCGAAGGCGCAGCCTTTGAGCCTGGGGACCAGCTGGGGTTCTGCCGCAGGGGCCGGCTCGGGCTGCCTGTGCAATTGTGGCTTCTATCCTGTTCCTCCTGTTCAACTCCTTAAAAGCATTTCCTTCTCCTGGAGAGAGCAGCGGCCCTGTGGACCAGAGTTTTCAGAGACACGTCCCCTTTTCTGGCTGTCCCCACCCACCCTCCACTACACAGCCTTCCCTTTCAATGGGAAATTCAGCCGGATGGGAGTGTGAATGCATGGACAAGATAATTCCTTTTTGGAAGGAGAAGAGGTGGGGACTTTTATTTATTGAACATCTGCCACATACTGAGCTGAGTGCTTTATATACATGTGTAATCTCATTTATTAATAAGCAAGGTTATTACATATGTTTATGATTAGCGTACTGAGCACTTAATACGTACTAGCCACTGAGGTGTAAACTTTCCATGAATGATCTTTATCAATCCTTACAATGATCCTCTGAGATAGGAATTATAATCATCCCCATTGTACAGATGAGAAAAACAAGGTCGAAATACATCTTTCAAAGGTAAACAGACAGGAGGTGACAAAGCCTGACACTGAAGTCCACGTGTTTAACCTCAAGTGTCATGCGCAGTTAAAATGAATCTCACAGTTTGAGCAGCTTGGCAGGGTGGTGATTGCTACATCTCAGGTCAATCCGACTCATTTGTTTCCATTTTGTTCCAGAAAGGACTGAGGCACTGCCCGGTAGCTGCAATATTCCTAGTTATCTAGAACTCTCTGAGCACATCGTTCACCTTGCTTCTTTGCCAATTTTATAAAGTGGACAGAATTGATTTTATTACAATAATGATTTTATGATAATTACATAATTACGTCCCTCCCCCTTTTTTTTTTCTGCAAATGAGAAGACTAAAATGCCCATAATCTTTTCTGGGACTTGCCCTGCCCCATCGGCCGTCTCCGAACTCCTGAGCAAAGTGCATCCGACAGCTGTGAGAACGAAGCCAAGGCTGCCAACACAACCCCAGGGGCCCCTGAAGCGCGCAGGGCTTGCGCAGCCAAGCCAGGGTGGGAAGCCCTCAACACACTCTGTCGAGCTTTTGGATATCACTGAAAGTGAGGGTCCCTAACTGACACGTCCCTTCAGGCAGGGACCTGAGTGTCCATGGTCTTCCTCATGGTGTTGAGCAGGGAGCCCGTGGGCCCTGGCTGGGGAGCAGATGGGAAGGGGCATGCCTGCAGGTCTTGAGGAAGGAGAGGTGTGTGGGGCTCACTCCTCACCGCTTCTCTCCGAATAGGGATAGTTGTTTAGTTGCTCAGAAAGGAAGGGTCTTCAAGGGATTTGCCAAAGGGCCTGTTTTTACTTTTTATGCCCCAGGCAGTGGTGTTGGGGCAGGATGGACTGGAGTCGTTTAAATCTAATATAACATGTATAAAAATACAGGGATTTGATTCTGAGACAGCCAGAGCTGCGGAGCAGCATTTTAACACTGATAGACCCGCAGAAGGCAGGACCTCCACCCAGAGCCTCCTCGGGGGCTGCCCGCTGGGACTCCAAGGATTCCCCCACCTAGCCGGTGCCACCGCTCCCCGGAATGGTGCACCGCAGGGTGAAGCAAATGGCCTCACGCTGGCGCTTTTCTTTTTTCAAGGATTAGAGGGGAAGAAATAGCTTTTGTTTTCTTTTTTCCCAGTTGGCTAAACATGGCATCTGACCTGCAGACTTGGAAAACCACTTGACCAGCAGTGTGAGCGGTTAGACAGGACAACAGCCTGGGGTATTATCTCGTGGAATGGGGGAAGCCCAGCCTGTCTTTTCTTCTGAAATTTGTGGCAATCATCAGAAAAGAGCAGCTGTCAAACTCTCCTCCTGCCCTAATGGGCCTGCCAGGCCACTGCAATCTTTATTTAATTAGTTTATTAATCTTACAATGCAATACCAGCCTCTGTCTCACTGCGCCTGACTAGCTAACCAGCTCTGGATTTTCAAACATGCTTAATTAAAGCCCCCAAAGCCACAGGCCTTCCCTCCTCTTGTTGCTACTCTCCCACCAGGCCAGACAGCAGCCAGAACTCAAATAAATAAATGGCTCTGCCTCTCTGTCCATCTGTCCCATTGTGGGGTGGTGATGCAAGGGCAGGACATTCTGAGGGAAGAAACGTCCACTTTATCAGAGGTTTGCAGCTCTCAGTGATGGGTGGGGCGGGGGGGGGCTGTTATCCTTTAGAGGAATACGAATTACAGTGCTAGAGGGAAAGGAATGAAAAGGATGTTATTCAAACTTTTATATATACATCACTCCTTCTCCCAGCCACTATACTTGTTGGGAAGGAGTTGTACCCACCACAAAGGAGCAGCCCTTCTCTAGGATTCTGTGAACTCCTGGAGACAATGTCCCCACCCTAGGGGGTGGGGAGAATGTAAAGCCAGGAGCAGGTGGGAATATCCAGAGATGGGTCTGGGGAAGAAAGGCACTCCTTGTTGTTCTACAACTGTGTTTTAACAGCTGCATACACAGCTGTCTCCCCAACAAACTATGAGTCCTAGCAGGCAAGGACTGCTATCTGGCACAGTGCTAGGAACACAGAGGACACGTAAATTTGGAAGGAAGGAAGGAAGGAAGGAAGGAAATGGACGGAGGGATGAGTGGGCAGGTGGATGGATGGGTGGGTGGATGGTAAGGATCTGGATGAAGGACTCCACTCACTACTACACAGACCCCATGGCTCCAGAAAACCAAGCCACGGTGTTTCTTCCTCAGGCTGTTCTTTCACTGGAAGGCTCTTTCCTAGGCGGGTCCCCAGAGAGCGTGGTCAGAGATGGTTTACGTGAAGTCTACACAGCACACCACCAAAGCAATGCCAGCAGGAAGAGAAAAATTCCACCCTGTCTACAAGTTGTTTTGAAGACAAGATGCTAAATAACTCAGTGCTTGGGTTGTAGAGATTATCTTTATTTATTCTTTTATTTGCTTTTACTGAATCATGTCCAGAGGGCACCAAGCACTCAGAATAAGCAACACTACAAACATTAAATCCACCATCTGGACTTTTCCAAACATCTGGATATTTGGCATTGTGTGGACCCCAACTGGATATCTCATGGCCATGCAGTTATCAGCAGTGGGGCAAAGCAGGAAGCGTAAGTAACGGTGTTCACAGTGATCATATATTCTAGAATGCCCATAAATTTGCAGGTTCCAAATACTCTGGCCCATTGTCACACTATGTCCCAATTTTTAATTTGAAAAATATGGTTGGTCTAGACACATGCGTAGAGGAGGGAGTATGAGAGATAAGGGAGAAAAGGAGGAAGAAGAGACAGGGAAGGAAAGAGAGCAAGTGAGAAAGGGAGCTGATCAGGGGCAACTCTCCAAGCAGTGAGACGGGGGAGCTGGAGACAGCTCACTAAGCCACAGAGCAGTCCTCAGATGGCACCTGAGGCCAGCTTGGGCTTCTCCCCTCATCCAGAGCCCAGGACCCAGGTGGAAATAGCCGGAGCACCAGAACCTCCTGGAGCTTGTCTTACACCAGTTTTAGGGATGCCCCCACTTTCCCTCACTCCAGCAATGTGGGCAGAGAAAGGAGAGTAAGGCTCCCCACCCCACAGACGAGAACTGAGGCTCAGGAGGGAACGGAGGCTTCCAGGCGAGGGGCCGAAGGCAGAAGTGAATGAACAGAAGCTCTGTGCTTCCGGGGCGCCTTTTCCAGAGAGATGCTTCAACTGAAGTTTTCACTTTCTGCTCCCCAAATATGCTTCAAAAAAGAGACAGGACAACAGCAGGAAGCCTGGAAAAGATTGGCATCGCTTTAGACATGAAAAAGGGGGGAGGGATTACACACACACACACACACACACACAAAAACCTCATAGACACAGACAACAGTATAGTGACTACCAGAGGGAATGAGGGAGGGGGAGGTACAATAGGAGAGCATAAAGTGGGGATGAATGGTGACAAAGGAGACTTGACTTTGGGTGGTGAACACACAATACAATATACAGATGATTTATTACAGAATTGTGCTCCCGAAACTTATATCATTTTATTAACCAATGTCACCTCAATACGTTCAACTGAAAAAAAGGAAAAGCAGGATGACAGGGGGAGCCTGGAAAAGACTGGCATCACTTTAGACAGGACCCGGCCACACACACACACTCACATGCATGTACGCAAGCACACATATGCACACATATGCCATCTGTCCTTCAGGTTCTTCTATTTTAAACCCATTAAGAGGAATATATTTCCTCTCCAGGACCCCCGCCTGCCTGCCAGCCTTTGCATCTCCTCTTAGCTCCTCCAGGCTCACTGTGGTGTGTTTTTGTTTTCTGACTGGGTGATTGATTATAGAAGAGCAAATTAGCTCCCACTGCTTTTAAGATGCATTTTCTCTCTTAAAGAGAAGATGATGTGTGTGCGCATTACTTCTCTCCCCCGCTGCCTGCCTTGGCCCTGGGCTGCAGTCATTGCCGCTTCCGAAGGGCATTCTTGAAGGGAGCAGGCGCCCAGGCAGCCCACCTCAGCCCACCCTGCTACGACCCAGGTCTGTCTCCGGTGGCCTCCTCCTAGCCCCAGGGAATCTCTCTGGTTTTACTCCAGGCTATTTTTCCCATCTCTGTGTCAATACACGGGAATCCAGCTGCCTCGCACAAGGTCGACCAGGTTGAATGAATGAATATACACAAGTGATGAATGAAGTGCAAATACTAAGGTCTCACGATCACGAAATCAATCTCTCTCTCCCCCACCAACCCCCCACTATGGACGTGGCTACTGAAACTGCAGTTCTTGGATCAGAAGCATCGGCAGTCACCTGAGGGCAAGGTTTCCAGGTTCCCAGGTGACTCATATGACCTGTAAACAGACCTATAAACTTTGAGAAATGCTGCTACGTAGTGCTAAGTGGAAGCAGAGTGGTAGACAAGATGATCTCTTATATGTCTCTCACTCAGGGACCTCAGATTGATGTGGTTACGAGAGGCTTAGCTCAGGGTCCTTACAGGCTGGAGCGCTGGCCTGCTCGAGGGAAGGTGGAATTGCAACGCTGCTTCCTTTCGGTTCTAGCTCTTCGTGCTGTCTCTCCTTTGGGGGCCCCGCTGACAGATCCAGAGCACAGCATGGCTTTGCTCTAACTAATTGCCAACAGTTGGCTGTAGCTGCATTTGTTATTCAAAAAGGCTCATTAATCTCATAATGCCATTGTAGCCAGGCCTGCTAATGGTGCCACTCACCTCCCAACACCCAGTTCCCCGTGGGGCATCCTAGCTCCTTCTGGCAGCATCTCAGGAAACAGCTCCCTTTTCAGGCGAAGTTGTGCCTGAGGACACGGAGCCGAGGCTGATTCGGAATCTGGTTCCAAATTACCGTAAGCCCCCTTATGGTAATACCAGGAGGTGGCTATCTGGGACCTCTCAGAAGAGCTGAGCCGCACTGTCAGGCTAACAATGGAATCTGGCCTTTTTTCTCTCAGGTATAGGGATGGGCTCTACCTGGGAAAACCTTGCAGGATGTTCAGGAACATGGAAGTGCTACCTGCTAGAAAGATGATGATGAGGTCTCAAGAATTTCAGAGACTTTGGCTAAGGTTTGAGTCAGGAGCTCAAACTTCTATTCATCCTGTATCTCTGAACGTGATTGCAACGTCCTCCTGCCTTTCTCCTCCAAGCTCCACTTCTGTGGGTTTGTCCTTCCAAGACTATACATTCTTAAGGGAAGGGATCTGCTGTGGGTTTTACACCCTGGCTGCCAGGGCCCTGCTAACCCAGCAGCCATGCACTTAGACTCACAACGAGACACGGGGTAAAGGAGAGAGAGCACAGGACCGAAAAGACAGGGAAGGAAGAGAGCAGGTGAGGAAGGGAGCCGGTCGGGGCGCCTCTCTGAGGAGCGAGAATGGGATGCGTGTTAAGAACAAGATGCTTAATAAAGAAACCCCACTAGGGCTGAGGTGGCTCCCTCAGCTTAGGGCTTGACTCGCTTTTCTCTTCTAACATTTTAAAAGGCGAAAGATTTATACGATCTGAAGAGAAACCAGAGTATCTTCTAACATTTTAATATGAAATTTTTCAAACAGGAAAGTTGAAAGAATTATACAGGAAATGTTAGTTGTATAATATAGGTGGTGGGTGAGTGGGAGTCCATCTTTGTTGCTATTTTTGTTCTTCCAATGGACCAGACCCTCAGGCATCCATCAATTCCGTTAGTGTTGCCAAAGTGAACGTGAGCAAGCATCCTCTCCACAAAAGTTTAGTTGTTAGAGCAACACTGCCCTCTGCTGGCCATGGGTCCTCATTTCCCCGGACAGCTCTGCCTGGCAAAGGGCTCAGGAAGGGCCGGTCAGGTTGTTCCCTCCCAGCCCTTGGCTTTGTCTCTGCTGTGTCTGTCCTTTGCCAAGGCCCTGCTTAGTGCAGGTGGGACCCACCCAGGCACAGTGGTGGGCGCCAGCACTGAAACCCAGCTAAGTTCGGACAATTAAGCACTACGTTAGGCCAGCCAATGTCTTTGTGTTCATGTTTCTGCAGCCATTAACCCCGTATCTGCTGGCGTGGGGTGCAACACCAGGGCTGTGCGCAGTGCAAAGCTGTGACTCCATGCTGTGGATAAATGACTTGACCACTCAGAGCCTTGTTTTGCTTCTCGGTGGAATGGGATCATCAGACTCTTCCCTGGGGTAAAGCAGAGAGTGAGAAAAAGTGCAACGAGCCAGGTGGGTCAGACACACCTAAAAACAACTAGAAAGCATTCGTCTGCTTCGAGCAACAGCGAACCCACGTGCAGGTGGTTTGTTAGCATCAGGCAAATACCCTGGGCCTTCTTCTGTTTGAGGTTATTCTAAGGTGGCTGGTGCTTAAATATCACTACCAATGGGACAGGATAAAGCAGAATGGGTCATCAAACGGTGGCCACCCGTGGGGGTGAAGTTCCTGTGTAACTGGAAGCCCAGAGAGCAGGATCTCCCCTGTGTCTTGGTCGCCTATTGCACTCAGGGTGGGTTACAGCAGTGGTTCTCAAACTTGACCTGTGTCGGCGTCACCTGGAGGAGCTGTTAAACCCCAGACTGCTGGCCCCACGTCGGTCTCTGATTCAGCGTGTGGGGGGCGACCTGAGGGTTTGCATTTCCGACACATTCCTAGGTAAGCAGACCAGACCGGAACGACCGGGCCAGGCTGTGCAATGGTCAGAGCTCCTGAACTTCGGTGATTTACACCACAGAAGTGTATTTCTTGTTCATGCTGCATGTGGAGTGAGAGTCAGCGTGGGTCCCTGAAAGACACACGTCAGCAGGCGCCCTGCCATCCTGTGGCTGCAGCTTCTGGAACATCTGACCGCCGTGGTTGACAAAGGAAAAGAAATGAGGTGTCACGTTTGGGTTTTTAACTGCCTCGGCCCAGAAGTGATGGCACAGATCACGTCCACTCACTTTTCATTGGCTTTTCATTGAACTACCCTCGTGCCCTGCCCAGGCTCCAGGTAGGTGTCTACCATGTCCTAGAAGAAGAGGTGCACTGGGTGTTGGCCAACACTTGCGCTGTCGCTCATATCACCCAAGCACATCTCTGTTCACGCTCAAGAACATGTACCGTCCATCAAAGCAGGCTGATGGTTAATGGGGACATACTTCTGGCCTTTTAAATGTTGGTCAGAGAGTAAAAATGATGATGATGACAATAACTATTCCTCGTGCTCTTTATGTAGCAAATCATCCCTCACAACAACCCTACATGATAAGTAGCATTTGCATCTTCATTTTATAGCAAAGTGTAGTTATGTAGTTTCCCAGGTCACACAGCTACTGAGACAGAGCTGGGGCTGTAACCCGACACCAGAGTCCATGTTTCCAACCACTTGTCAGCTCCAGCACTAGGCCCTTAAATTATTTTTGAAAAGAGAGTAAGAGAGACCACAGTGGGGAGGCCTGGTTTCTGGGTAAGCAAAGAGTCCCAATCTAAATAATCTAAATATAAACAGTTCTCCAGGGAGAGCATCCTCGTACAAGCAGCTCTGCCAATGATGCACAAGGGAGTTGGCTCGGCCAAGTAGGTTAAAATGGGACCTGGCTGCAATGCAATGCCTTTAAGGGCACTCACTGAGGCCCCACCAGGCTAGTAGCCTCCCCCAAAAGAACACAAGCTTCATAGTAAGTGGTCAGCAATCAGGAGGACGGGGCAAGACATTCCTCGATCTTTCTCATAGTACTGCTTCCCATGTCACACAGGTTCTCCTTTAATGAAGACCCAGAAACCTCCCCCTTTCCCCCAAGCCCTCCCCCTTGGCCCTACTCCATCCAGAAAAACACTTCCAGCTGCGGTGTCCCCACCCTGAGGTCTGAGCACCTTCTCTCACTCTACCCTGGTGGGCTGGTAGCAGGTTCTTACTGAGCAATATCATAGGAAGGGGCTTTAAGTCCTAGTGTCACTGAAGTTCAGTCTCACTGAGCAGTGACTAATACAGTTCCTCAGGGCAGATTGTCTACAGGAAAAATAAGCCTTTCTCCCGCTGATAGTGATATGCTCTCAAAACTTCGATGAGTTACGGTTATAATAAAAACTGTTCCTTTTTGCTGTCTTAGCTAAGACCCTCACTCCACATGAAATTGGGAAAGGAGGAGGTAGGAAAAAAATACAGCTGGGAGAGAGAAGGAAAATTCTACCTGGACATACTGGATCCAATGAGTTTGTTTCAAAAGGTCTCTGGCTGAGCCAACAGTGGCCAGTAGAGGGCGCTGGCCTAGTGCTTTAGAGAGCTTCAAATCAGGAGCTTCCTTCTGCACGCCATGAGGTCTCTGGGAGAATGCTACATCTTCAGGAGGTCACTGTTTAACCCAAATGGTCCTTGTTAGTGCATCAAAGGGGGCCAGTCTTTGTCTTCAAAATGTCAGATTTCTTCCCTGGCATTTACAATCCTCCTATTTCCTGTTTTTCTTAATAAAATTTCAGAATCTCCTTGGAAAGATTTTGAAACATTGCCATTTTCTAGGCAATGTTTTCATTAGACAGCTATGAAGGATACACAGTCAGTTATTCCATCTTTCTCTGTCTGTCTCTCTCCTCCTCCTACACACACACACACACACACACACACACACACTCAACACTCAACACTCACAGTTTCTGCTGACAGCTCACCCCCACATCTGTAGCCTGGGATCCAACCGAGAAGACAGATGATTGGGAATTAACTGAGTGCTCACATAAGTTATTCTGCACTGAAGGTCTGTATTGTAAAGGGTCTCCAGCCTGTTCGGGAGTGTGCTTAGCATTAATTACCAAGCACAGTTCCATTGAGTAGCGACTAAAGCGGTTCTTTCCAGCCAAGTCTCCAGGTGGTAAAAGGCATGAAAACGTATCTTTTCTTTCTTGCAGGAGTACCTGTCAAACGGACCAGCAGTGGGAACAGTGTTTTGAAAAACAGGCAAGGACAGCTCAGCCCTCAGCGAATTCTGACATGTGAAGAGTACTGTGTACAACTTCTTGAGTCGCACCCCCAGGCTCTGCCTTGAGACTGAGAATAAAAAAAAAATGAGGATTGAGTATTTCACACCCTTAGCAAATCCATATCTCCAGAGGGCAGCAAAGGTAGATTTGGGATTTTCTGCGGCTCTTGTTCCAGCCCATGTGTAGGGAAGGCAGGCTGACCCCATACTTCCTGACGGTAGCCCTGCCCAGCCACACAAGGAGCCTACCCCAGCGCCAGCCAGACCATCACTGTGGAGGCGTATTAGTTTGCTAGAGCTGCTGTAACAAACGGTCACAAAACAGGTACCTTAAACAATAGAAACCTATTGTCTCACAGTCCTGGAGGCTACATGCCCAAAATCAAGTGCGAGTAGAGTTTGCTCCTTCTGGGAGCACTGAGGGGGAATCTGTTCCACGCCTCTCCCCTTGTGTCTGCTGCTTGGCCAGTGCTGTTCGGCTCGTAGAAGCAGCGCCCTAATCTCCCCCTTTATTTCACATGGTGGTCTCCCTGTGGGCATATCTGCTTCCAAATGTCTCCTTTTCATAAGGACACCACTTGTATTGGATTAGCACCCTTCTTAATAACCTCCTCTGAACTAATTACATCTGCAATTACCGTATTTCCAAATAAGATCATAGTCTGAGGTACTGGGGGTTAGGTGAAGTTTGAGGTGGGTTTCATAGTTGAAAAACACAGGATGAGTGTCCTAAGCAACAGGAGAGCACCAACACGGTAAAGCCCATGAAGCATGAACAGCAAGGCAACGGAGCCGTGCAGCGTGGATGGGGAGGCACGGGCAGAGTGAACAAGCGCACACGCTCAGGTTGCACCGCAGCCCAATGGCTCTGCCCGGGCTACTGAGGAATGGCTGTGGGAGAGGGACAAGGCTGGAGGAAACAAGCTCAATTACTATAATCCAGGCAGGAAGAGATGAAGTTGACCCATAAAGGAGTGGAGAAGAAGGGGCGAGTTTAAGAAATGTTTAGGAAATTAAATCAGCAAGACGGGGGCTTGCTGATGTAGAAGGGTGAAGGAGAGTAGGGCGGGGGTTCGCAGGTGACTCAGGCTTCCAGGCTGGAGGACTAAGTGGACCACCCAGGACACAGGGGGAAGAACAAGTGCCGGGGCGGGGGGTTATGTTGAGCTCAGCTTCATCACTCCTCCTCACTGCTGCCCCCCCTCCCACCATGTTCCCCAGTTCCCAGTTCTGACTTCCCACCTAGGTTCAGTTTTACATGAGCTGACCTTGGCGAACTGTAGGACCCCCGGGGGTGTTCCTCAGCACCCTTAAATAATTCACATTTCAATACAGAAAATAGACATGTTTGACCCAAATATACCTAGACTCAGCTACCTACAACTCCATAACCTATTATCTATAATTCTAAAATCCAAAACTCCCACAAAATCTGTAAAAAAAATTTTTTTTTTGTAAATGTGAAGTTCATTTGGCAGCAGCCCTAAACTGAATCAACTTGGGCTCACTGCTTGACCCACCCAGCCAGGGGTAGGTTCCGTGCAGACATGGCGGCTTTCGTTACAGCCACGTAACCACCCGGCAGAAAGGGGGTGAGAGTGTGTACCCAGAGAGCATAAAGAGTTCTTTGTAGACCCCACAGGAGCTGCCCACTATGCTCATGAGGACCCCCGCACGGTCAAGATCGCATTAGTCTCTCGTTCTGTAGGTGAAGAAACTGAGGGTCAGATCTAGAATGAACACCTCTTCTGTGAGATGGGAATTTGCACCTGAACTGTGTTTATTCTCAGACTTTCCCCGTTCACTCTGGTTGTTTTCGTGTTGACTAAACATCACCCACAGACATGTTTTCCATGCCTGAGCTCTAAACCACCCTCCTCCAACCCATGGAGTAGAGCCGTGCCTGCGAGCGAGGAACTGTGCGATGCTCCCTGTGGGAAGGGAAAAGCCGCAGAGTGCTGTTTCTCGGACGTAAAAGCTAGAACTGAGCTGGTGGAACCCATGGACAGGGAGCACGTGCATGGACAGTCCATCCGTGTCTCTGCAAGTTTTGCACCCAAATTTTGCGCACAAAGTATCTAACATCTAGCAGTGGCACAAGGCCCCTTCTCCCGAGATCCCACCAGCTGTGTCAGTGCTGCCCTGCTCTGGGTTAGAAGGCTGGAGATCTATGCCTGTGTCCGCTTTTTGGAGAAAAGAGGACAAAGCAATGGTCCAGGAGTCTGGCTTGCTGACTCGTTAGCTCATGGCACCCTCAGCCTTCCAGTCGCAACGGAGACCCCAGCTGCAGACCCAGCCCCACCCTCGGCTTGGTGGCCAGGACCATCCTCCTCCATTAAGGAACCCAGGAGGCCCTTTTATTTGATGAGACTCAGTCAGCAACCAACCTTTCTCAGGGCTAACCCTCAGCTCTGACTGAGTCCCTGCCTTATTCCTGCAACCAATTTTTCTCCCTGAACCCCGTTCTCAACCTGGATTCTTGTGCTGGGATCCCTGTGATGAAGTCTGCCCAGCGACCAATTCCCCCGAGACAAGGGCACTCCCTTGCTTTTATTTTCATCCCCATGCTGGGCTTGGAGTCTCATCCTGGTATCTCCCACTAAATCCCACCCCCGTGCTACGTGCCAGCTTGCCTTCCTGAATCCCAATTTCTATTCGTTGAATGAATTAATAAATTACTAGCTGCTATATGCTAGGTACTTAAAGACAGTATCTATTCTAAGGTCTCAAAATTTTGTGAAATAATTCAATAATTGAACACTTTTTAATATAATAGCAGACTGAATAAGGTCTGCTATTGCTGTGGGGGGAGTGAATTGTTTTGTCATGGGGGATGTTACAGAGGAGGTAAGATGGTAGCTGTCCTTGAAGCTCAGTTAGTAATCCTCTGAGCAGGAAAGGAGAGGGCCGTCCTGGCAGAGGGATGTGGCGTGAGCACTTCAGCAACCTCCTTCTCTGAGATTCCCCACCGCTGATCTCTGCACACCTGGGATGCCCTCTTACCTCTTGTGGGAACTTTCAGGTGTGAGAATTTGCTGGACGAACCAGCCATTACCCATCACTACCCTCTCCGGATACTGAGCTCTACCTGGCTCCTAACCCTTCCATTCTTAGCTAGGTTACAGGCTATGATGAGGTCAACCTTATCTTACAGAGAAATGTCCACAATGACTTGCTCTCAAGGCCGATAATTCCAGCGTGTCCTAGGATTATAAAAGGAACAGGGACTGCCTTGGGGGCTGTTCTTTCCTGTGTCCCTTGAATCTACTATGCCCTGGTCCAGGCAGAGAATAGAAGAAATGTTTCCTTCCCTTCTCTGCCGCAGCCCATCTTGCAGACCTGGCCCCCAAACACGACCCTCTCAGTGAGCTCATCTAGTTCCTCCAGACCCCAGGATCAGTCCACAGTTTTCTAGCGCTACCAAGCACGCTGGTCTTGTTGCCATTGCAAGAAGATAACCCATATCCTCTGCATCATCCAGTCTGGTTGCTTTCCCAAGGTTTTGGGAAGCCTGGGCAGACCACACTCGCTCCGCTTCCTCCCACCTGTTGGGAGGGTGGGGGACATGTAGAAACGCTGACAGTTGAGAGCAAAACAATCCATAACACGACGCATCAATGCCAGGCTGCTCTCCATGCCCCTGCCGAGGACTTGCCTCCAGGATACGGTGCAGGAGCTGGCCTTGGGCTTGGAGCCCATTGTGCGTGTTCCAAGGCCCGGCCCAGGGAGGGAGCCAGGCCGTTGTTCTCTGCCCACAGACCTTGCCCTGGAGGCGGTGTGCCCACATTCCCTCCTTCCACAGGTTTCTTTCAATCCATCCCTGAAGGTCACATTCTGACTATAGCCCTGGAACAGTCAGAGGAGAGATATCTGGTGTCTAAATCAAGCAACTGTTTCCTTCGTAGGGAGTGAATTACTTCTGCTTATTTCTACTTGTCGTCAGTCCTATTATTTAAATGTTCCATCTCAGGAACAATAGCAGATGAGAACATTTAGGTGGTGAGGATGCTCATAGCCACATGAACCCTCCTTCTCCAGAAAGGCTGGAAGGGGGACAGGGAGCAACGGTGAGGGGAGGGAGAAGACCACCGGAAGAAAGGTTTTCTTCTTGCTACTTTCCTCAGGGGCCCCCAGGCGGGGGGGGGGTCCCAGAATGCTGTCCAGCTCCCAGGTCCTAGGCATTCCAGTTCAGGAGCATGGTTGCCACCCTCCCAAGCCCATTATTAAGGAAACGTCAGTCTCTCATGGCCCCTACTCCACAGCTGGGGCACCCATTGAACTTCCCTGGGTGCTGGAGTGTAGGGGAGCTCAGGATGGCTCCTCTTCTTGGAAAGACAGTTACCCCATGAAAGGAGAGGACCCGTCCTTTGAACCTTTAGCATCTGAAGCTGAGACCTCACTGTATGTGGAAATCCGCTGTCGCAGACATGGTTTCCATGGCATGCCTGGTTTAAAGGCATGCACCCGTGTGCACACACGCACACCCTCACCCAGCTCTCCGGAGATGCCTCACTCTGCTTATTGGGCCCTGCAGTGTCTTAAACTGAGTCATGTCTCCAAGTGTCTTCTTTCTAAGTGTTCATCATTTTCTGTGCGCTCTCTAACCAGTTTCTCATTTCATTCTTATGACCCTCTTGTTGAGAAATGTATTCCTTTATGCCCAATTTGTGCCTCAGAAACAGACTCAGCAATGAGAAGACGATTGCCTAGGATCACACCACTCTAACAGGGCTCCCACCTCAACTCAAATCTACTCTTGCGTCTGACTCTAAACTTCTTCACTACAATGCTCAAAGAGGTTTCACTACAGAGTTTGAGGGCCAGTCTGGGGAGATACTCCTGAAAGTCAACCTTCACTGGGCAGATGAATGAATTCTCTAGAAGATGAATTCTTCCAGAACGCCTGCTCTGTGCCTGCTCTGTGCTGGGCACCACAGGCAGAGATTCACGGGCAGTCCCTGTGGTCCTGTTAGGTCCTTTCCAGAGAGGGCAGGGGGCTTAGTAATCACCCCTGGAAATCTTCCAGAAGGTTGGCATCATGGGGATGATTGGTCTGAGACCTCCTCCTCCTCCTAAGGGAGTGGGGAGCAAAGGGGGGCAGGAAGGAGGAGGAGTGTCGCCTCAATGCCTGGCACAGTGTCACCCCAATAGTAGGCACCTGGCAATACTTGTTGGTTCCTATAACATGAGAGAAAGCAACAGCAGTCACCCCCACATCAGGAATACAGAGAACTTTGAGGCGAGGCTTTTCGAGGAAGTGTTGCTGATCAGAAACCAACCCCATGAAGAAAAAAGATCAGCCAGGGAGGGCGGACACAGGTCTGGACAGAATGCTGTCACTAGAGGGCAGTGGCAGCTCGCTTTTGGGAGTCAGGGAGCCCTGAATACCCATCATTCTGGAGAAGCCAAGAGCAATCCTGCTGCTTTAGAGGCCTGTCCCTGTGGGGAGGACCTGGAGGTGGACGTGGACTTCAACTTGGAATAAATGCAATGTAACTTTCCACATTTCATTTGACCTCGACAAGAGACTCGAGGGTTAGATTGACATCGTTAGCTCACTTTCCTGGGTAAAAACAGAAAGATCTTTGTGTTTTAGACTCATCCCAGGTTGCATGGCTAATGAAGATGCTATGGGGACAAATGCTGGGTCCCCTGAGCCCCAGACAGGGGCCGAATCCAAGACCCGTTTGTACGTGGTGATGTGGTCTAAATGCTTTAGGGAAATTCTCACCATCATATTCCCTTGTGTTATTCACTCATTCCCTGGAGGGTTAGGAAGAAACAGAAAAGGAGATTAAAATGCAATTGGACAATCAGGTACTTTGTAAGTAACCTTGCTAAAAGGTCGGATGAGGTAAGAGATACTCATGACTGCCCACCCACTGCCCTTCAGCTCTCTTCCTGCTGTCTTTCAAGGTCACACAGTAGTGACCTTAGAGTCAGGACTGATTCCTCCCGCTTCGGATTCAGAAACGCATGCAGATAATGATGGACAGTGAGGAGAGAGGTGCTGCCCCCTCTCCTGAGGGCCAGAGCAGGACCGACTGGGTCATCAGCTAAAACTCCGAAGTCCATGGTGACAGGCTTTGTCCTGCCCCCGCTCTGCCTGGAACATGCCACACAGCAGTGCTGGGCTCCTTTGGGAGTGTGACTCGGCCAGTGGAGGTGACGGCTTCTTTTGGCACATGGGCACACAGCAAACACATGAGGAGGGGATCAGCTGAAAATCTACTCACCTTGTAGACATTTTTTTTTAGTTCCTCCTCCCCACCAGAGGACATTTTTTCATTGCTTTTTTTAGAGAGACAGAAAGGGAGAGAGAGAAACATCAATGCCAGAGAGAAGCATTAATGGGTTGCATCCTGGATGTGCCTGCATAGAAGATCACATGCTCCCAGACCAGAGATCAAACCCACAACCTCTCGGTTATGGGACGATGCCCCAACCAACTGAGCCACACCAGCCAGGGCCTTGTTAGGCATCTTACCTGCAAGATCCAAGCTAGAGACAGCTGAATGTTGCCTTAGCAGAAGCTGAGGGAAAAGAATAGAAAGATGTCAGGAAAGTATGCACAGAGAAAGTCCAGGTGGAATAGGCTGATCTCTTCCTCCCTAGGGGTCTGGGGACATGGGGAAGCAGACAAACATCTGGACTGAATGACCCACCTGACATCTAACTGTCTGCAGGCTCTAAAGAAATTGAAGATGCAATACAAATCAGGAGAAGCGGGCTGTTACATGGCATTCTGGATTGTGCCTACGCGTAGGGGGCAGCCCTTGCAGAGCCCGTTTCTAATGCTATTGTTGGTCAAACTCAGGACACCAAAAAACTCTCCTTTTAGGTTTGATTCAGCCCTTGGCCTTGTAGGTCTTTGTGGAACTCCATCCCTGCCAGGGGAGAAGGTAGTGTGGAGCGTGGTTTCTATCCTTACACAGCGTATCACTCTCAGGTAGTCCTGACAGGTATCGGGCTGATTTCCACCCCGGTGGAGCAGGGGGCACCATTGCAGGGACGGACTTTGGGAGAGAGTGTCATCCATTTGCCTGTGGAGCCAAGGGGGATGTTCAGGGCAGGAGGCTGTTTACAGGACCGGCTCAAATGAAAAGAAGAGCGCATCTCAGGCTGCAGGAACAACGCGCAGGAAGATGCAGCGGTGCCTATTCCTGGAAGTACCAGAAATCTGGCGTCTTATTTTTAAAACAAACAAAGACTAAAGTGGTGAGTGTTGCATTGATTCATGCCTGTGCGCCAGCCTGCCCCTATTGTCCCGTGATTCCGAGTCCCTCCCTCGCACCGCCACCGCCCGTGCCAACTCCATCCTGTTATTCCGCTGCAGATCGGATCGTGTTATGAAATAAGTGTTATTTGTTCTCGGTGCCCCTTCTCCTCTCTCGTTTTCCTTCCTGCCATCCTTTCAAGGCCAGGCACAATTTGTTCCTTTCCCACCTCACCAGTTGCATCCGGGGCTTCTGTCCCTCCTGCCCTCAGGGCCCAGCCACAGTGCACTTCTCTCTGTCTCTCCAGTAGGCGTGGCTCCTTTGCACCCCAGGGCCTTTATGCCCAAGTCCTTTTGTTTCTCTGACCTTTCCTGAACATAATTCTTTTTCCTTCTGATTCCAGTTTGAAAGTCACTTCCTCAGGGCTAGGTAAGGCCCCTGTGACAGGTACTTCCATAATGCCCTAAACTAGTCATAGCACTTATCACAATTCTAATGATCTGTATTTGTTTAAAATCTGATGTTACAGCTAGAACGAAAGACTCACTGGAGCAAGACTGTGCCTATCTTGTTTACTCCTGTGTGGTCAGAGCCTAGCATGTTGCCTAGGACAGGGCAGGTGCTTCCTAACTATTTGTTGCATAAATGAATGAATGAACGAATGAATGAAGACCGTTCTCCACCCTGGCACCTCATCACGTCCTGTCACTTGGCTAAAACGCCCAGTGTCCAGATCTAGTTCCACGTAGAAGACAACGCAGATGTGGGTCAGGTGACAGCGAGCTGCTCTGTCCTCACGAGCACACCCCCCTTTCCTTTCCTACGTCAAACCACAAGGAACACCTCGTTTCAGGGTGAGCCTGACCACACGGGAGCAGCGGAAGCCAGCACCTGAGGGCACACATGGCCACGTGTCCCCGTCAGCGTCACCTGTGAACCAAATAGCTAGATAAGTTCAGACCCACCAGCCACTTGGGGCGAGAGAAGGATGCTCCCTGACAGGCGCCGGCGCCTCCTTCAGGTCGTTCCCTTCTTTCCACTGCTGCTGCCCCCTTGGTTCAGGCCCTCGCCCCCTCAGGCCTCGGGGACTGCAAAGCCTTCCCGCTGGCTTGCCTCTCCGTCTCCGTCTCCCAACTTCAGGTACGCATGGTTTCCCACAAACACCTTTGCTGAGGAACCTGCAGCGAGTCACTGTCTCCCGACTTTGTGGCCAGGCCCAAAGCGCTCTGCCCGGGCGCTCAAACACCCTGGCTGGCCAGCCGCACCCCCTTCACCTTGCAGAGCCATCTGGCCATTTCCAGCATGCACCTCGTCTATTCCGGCCTCCGCGTTTGTTCTAACCCCACCCCGCTCACCATACCTCCCGCATCTGGCCCCGCTCATCCCTAAGGCCCAATCTCGCTTCCAGGAAAGTCTTCATGGAAACTTCCCTGCTGTCTCCAGCCCACTGCAGTTTTCCCTCCACGGCCCCACCTCTGGGGACACTGTGAGTTAATAGTGCCCTGCTTAGCCAGTGATGGATCACCGCAGGTTTTCTGTACTTTTGTCTTACCTCATCTACTGGGCACAGAGTTGAGGCTTAATAAATGGTTGAATGGTTGATCGCAAGACATGTGAAGATAAGGCCATGAAAAGACTGAACCAGACAAAACCGCAAGCGTGTGCGCATGTGTGTGTACGTGCACTGTACGTGTGTTTTCATGCCAAACACTCTCTTCCTCCTGAGAAACTTTCCCAAGTGCTCCTTGAGTTTTCTGATCGCCTGTGCCAACACTTAAGGAATGGATGCTCCAGCCCGACTCCAGCCTCTGATGCCTGGCATGTGGCCCAGTCGGTACCTGCCAGGACATCTGCTTCCTGAGCTCAGCAGAGAGGCAACACTTTCTCCCGTGGCACTCAACATCTGCAGGACCTATTTCTGCTTCCACAGCTGCAAATTCGTTTCTGGCTCCGTGGCTCGCCCAGGCCAGCAGTGTGCAGGCGGTTGGAGGGAAGGGGACAGAGGAAGGAAGATTCTGGTGAGCCACGGAGGACAGGCAGTTCCTTTCCCAATTCAAGCTCGTACCAGGGCACGTCACGAAGCGCAGAGTTGACTGATTTGTGTGTGTGGACAGTAGAAGTTCTGAGAGTAAAGTCTGGGTCTGGTTTCGTGTCCCCAGTCGGTGCTTGATAAATGCTTAAGGCATAAGTGTATACTGGAGAAGACATCGGAGAGGCAGGATGCAGCACCCTCCAGAGATAAGCTTTGCGATGTTTGTTGAGGTCCACAGGCTGCTTGACTGTCTCGGGCTGGGATTAAACTCCCAAGTCCAGTGTTCAAACAGCAGGAGGACAGCTGCTAGCTGGGATGCTAGGCCCAGAAAGTCTAAGCCAAGGGTGTCAAGCTCATTTTCACCAGGGGCCACATCAGCCTCACCGTTGCCTTCAAAGGGCTGAATGTAATTTTAGGATTGTATAAATGTAACTACTCCGTAATGGTTCAGCGAGAACTCGGCGCTGCCGCTGAGCAGAAACAAGGTGCCGGCTGGATTCGGCCCACGGGCCTTATGTTTGCCACCTGTGGTCTAAGCAATAGAAACTAGAACTCAAGACACACACACACACAAAGAAGAACCAAGGAGAGCTTGGTACACAATGAGTTTTGGGAACAGCACAAAGGAAGGCGTGATTAGTTCTGAGGTCAGGAAATCATGGAACGCTGCATGGACTAGATGGCGCTGGACGTAGACTTTTAAAATCAATAACCTGCCCACGGGCAGAGGATGAGGAAAGGGCACTCTGTACTGAGATCAGCATAAGCGAAGATTAGGAACTTTGGAAATAAGTGGCAGGTTAGAAAAGAGTGTCTCACGTGCTGTGACTGGAGTGTCAGCTGGGTGGACGGAGGGACTCGGGGAAGCAGGCAGAGTCTTGTGCCGGACCCAGGAATGCCTCCACCAGCGGGCCGAGGAGTTTGGAGTTCATTCTGTGCGTAGCAAATCTTTTTGAGAAGGCAGCAACGTGTTACGGAGACACTTGAAGCAAGGATGGATGCTGGATTGGAGATGAAATAACGATAGCTCACACTCATTCACTGCTTCCCAGGTGCCAGTCACCGGTCTAAGCACGAGCGTTCTGTCTCATCCCACCCTACTAGTGCATAAAGGTCCAGTAATTGTCCCATTTTATAGATGAGAAGACTGAGGCATGGGGAGGTTAAGCCACTTGTTCAAGGCCCCACATCCAGTCACAATCACCCCAATGGGTAACGCAGGAGTCCAGCCTAAGAGCTTTTCCAGAGCCACTTTTAATTATCCCCATGGCTCACCTTACCTGAGGACCAATTAGGGCCTAATTTATCACAATAGCACCTCAGAGAGAAAATGAGGGTCTGAACCGACATTGCAGAGATGAAATATAACAGAGGTAGCATTTACTTATCACCTTTTGTGTAAGAAAGGCACCATATGTATACACTCGCACATACTCATTTGCTTGTATCCATATAAACAAATGCTGGAGAGAGACATGAAAAATTAATAAGAGTAACCACCTACAGGGGGCAGAGTAGGAGGGAAGAAGTGGACGGGGCGTGGAGAGGGGTGAGACACCACAATAAAGCCTTTTAATAAAGTTCCGAGTTTTGACCCATATGACTGTATTTATTTTAAAAACACCTAAATGATATAAAATAAACAGGCACAACTTCAAAGCTAATTCAAAGGAACAATTAAAAGTGCGTAACAGCTGATTAGACCTGGAAGGCGATGAAAGAGCCCACACGGCCGAAGAGAGCACTCGAGTGCTGGGGAGACCAGAGGGGACAGAGTGGGGTTCGAGGGGCTGTAACACGTTCACTTCTGTTTGTGGATGGAAGTGGACAGCTGGATGCTGAGATAAAGGCTGACAACCCAGATGGAGGTCTTGATGTGGGACATTGGGCCCCTGTGAGTGGGTGTTAAAATTCAGAGGAAAGTAGAGAAGGAGAAGCAAGAGGCTAGAGGACAGAGGTTCAGGGGACCCACTCTGAAGGAGCAGCAAAGAGAAGCTGAGAGGGAGACGGGAGGGCTTGGTCCAGGGCAGGACGAAGGGGTGGGTGTGAGGGAGCAGAGGGGCTTCTAGAAACCGGAGAGAGGAGACATTTCAGGTGTATCGGGTGGAGCCGATCAACGTGGGGTCCCCCTGCGGGCCATCCAAGGACTTCTCTGGGGGAGACGGCATGCCAGGCGGACACTGAGGGCCCCCCAGTCCCTGCATTTCAGCCGGTGTAGAAGCCCTACTGCTCACGCAGGTGTTTTCAGACAATACACCCCAGCAGCTGAATGGTTAAGAGGGAAACTGAGGCAGGCACAGCCAGAAAGCTTTCAGGATTTTCTGTTGTCTCCTCATTCAGGGCAATGGAAGCCTCTTATCTGATGTTTTGGTATTTTGCTTTTTATTCTTCCTCTCTTTCTTTCTATCACACACATCAAAGCAAACACAATTACTCACATGTACACACACACACACACACACACACACGGCATAAAAGGGGCCCTTTGCAAAAGCATTTTTCTGGATCAGACTAAATGCTGCTCGGAGGGAGGGAGAGCAGAGCAGAGGAAAGGAAGGAGAGATGCAAGCCACCTAGCTACTTTTCCTCCCCTTTAAGGCTGCCTGGTTACGGTCCTGGGAAAGAAAACCCCTGCATTCCTCCCCTTTAATTCAGTTTATTGTTAAAGCACTGGAGCAGCGAATCCTCACAGACCTGTAGGAGCTGGAGTGGGAGCACCAGGAGCACGAATTCTTTCTGAGTCCCTGGGTAAGATGAACCTGCTTCTTTTCTTGATTTTAGGAGGTTTCCTTGCTTGGTGGCAGGCAGGCAGCTCCTAGGGAGTGGGTTTGAAGAGCCACTTTTGTGAGCAAGTTGGGTGTTTGTTTATTCAGCCTCAGTTCCAGGCTTGCCTGATTCTTGTGGTATCCAGGGTAAGTTGTAGCTGCCTTGGAAAAATAAGTCTGAATGGGGGTCCGGGTAGGGCCTCCCTGGGGAGCCATCACTTCAGGGTTGGCTTGAGTGGGAGCCTTTTGCACTTCTGGGCAGGAAACAGGGAGCCACATATCTGTCTCTGCCCCTCCTGCAATGCCTGCCTCCCAGGGACGATCCTCAGGGCTCTGTGCCTGGGAGGGGTGGTCCATCTCCAAGGTGTCAGGACCTCCGGGTGCCTCTGCCTTGGGCTCAGCCTTCCTCTCTTAACCCTTCTGACCCCATCTGTCAAACCAGGCAATGCCCGTTCTGCCTACCTGCCTGGGCTGTGGTGAGCATTAGGACAGCCAGTGGGCCAAAAGGAGGTCTGTAAACAGCCTGTGGCTCTGCAGACCCAAGGGAGGGGAAACAGCCTCGGTCTCCCTGGCAGGATCTCGGGACAGGCTCCAGCTCTGTGTCCCTGGCTGCGTTAGGATGTAGAGCTCAGCTGCCGAGAGCGAGTCAGTCGCAAGACCACTCCCTCACCTTCCCCAGGGGTGCATCCATCTCCCTCCTGCCTTTAAACTTCCCCAGTTCACTTCTCAGGTAAAGATGCTAGAAGGAAGTCTGGATTCACCACCACCACCACCACCCCCTATCCACGCTGTCCCTTCTCTCCACGTAACTTTGACGCACAAACCTTAACCCTGAGGCTCCCAGAGGCTCTGCCAGGGCTCTCGCTGGTCTGGCTGCAGTGCATGGCTGGCTGGCGGCTTGCTCTGGAGCCAGATAAAATGATCATGAGGAAAATCGCAGAGAAGTGTCAAGAGAGTGAAGCAGGTTCCGTCTTGGGTAAGGAGATGATCTCTTCCAGACCAGAGGCTGGAGACAGAGCCTGGCCCCTGGCAGTCCCACTGACCCAGGCTAACCGGGGCCAAAGATGAGACCCAATAGGCCATAGCACAAAGTGCTTAGTAATACCGGATACCGGGACCACACTTCACAGTTGATAATGTGCTTTTTCTTAATCATCTTTAGGACAGGTCCTCCCGGCTGCTGAAGCAAGTAGTGCATCTCCTTTAGCACAGACCAGACCACTGAGACTCAAAAGGTTAACCGGTTTGCCTGGGGTTGCAGAGCTGCGGACTGGCAGTGTCCACTTGATGATAGTAGCATTGGAACCCAGATCTTCTGACACAATCAGTGACCTTTCCATAATACTGCAGTTAGCTACGGTGCGTGTGTGGGGAGGGGGCGTGGTATTAAGAGGGCACTCTTTAGAAAGAGGAGGCAAAACTTTGGGAAAGGAGGCCCACCTTAGAGTGAGAAAAGGTTTGGGCTGGATCAGGGGCAGGCTCGGGCCCCAGCGTCGCTGAGAAATCTGCATGTTCCTGGGACTCAGCCTTTTTAGCTCATCCGAGCCCTGCTTTGGGGTGAGGGAGTGTACGGGGAGGGGAAAGCAATCAGGTGTTGGGACTGCATGAAAGCATCCCGGGGACGAGGTCGGGGTAGGTGAAACCCAACAACCATCACCAGGAAAGAGGCAACAGGTTGCGTGGTAGGGGGCCAGGCCGCTGCCGCTGGCCTCTGACGGAGTGTCATTTGCCATCCGCTTGATTTGGGGTATTTTGCTTCACATGTCTACCCCTCAGGATCCCATCTATAAAATGGGGTTAATGACACCTACCTTGCAAGGCGGCAGGAAGGCATTAAAGGAGATAATGCAGGCGAAGTGCCTAGCACAGTGCCCCACCCAGGCGATCAGTCCGGGAGGGGCGGGCCTGGAGCAATGTGGCTGGGACTGGAAAGAACCCCCTCTAAGAGGAGAGTGCCTCCCTCGCTCCCTCTCCCGCTTCCACGCACGCACTAGGCCATAAATAAATTGCCACTCGGAGTGCCTGCTGCCTGCGAGGGCTGGGGCCCAGCCGCAGCCTCCGAGGGCCCGCGGAGTGAATGAGTTGCGGGATGAATGGGAGAGAGAGGAGAAGAGGCGGAGTGTGCGGAGCGGCGCGCCGGCGCTACAACTGCAGGTGCGCCTCCGCGGTCCGTGGCCAGGGGGCTGGGGTTGGGGCCGGGCGACTGCCAGAACGAGCGCAAGTCCGCGGGGGGCCAGCGGGCTGCAGGGGCTGCGGGGATTGTCGAACCCGGTGCTCTCGGAGGGAAGGCTGGTAATGCCGAGGCTCTTGCCACAGCCGCCCTGAGCTCAGCCAGGGCTGCCTTCGGCGCTCCTCCGCAGGTGGAGATCCCCACCTCTCACCTTCCAGGAGGAAGGACCGCAGTACCTGGCCGGCGTTATAGCAATCAGCCCCCACCTGTCGAAGGAGGCGCCCCTTGCATGGGAGTTAAGCTCAAAGGCAGCGTGTGGTAGACACACAGTCAAAACTGTTACCCTTGAAAACTCCTTAGAAAGGGGTCTGGGTGTAGATGAACGTATTGGCCCTGAAAAAAACCCGACACCAGCAGTGTTTCCTACAGTGTTGCACCAGATCTGTGTTTTCTTGGTTGCCTACCAGATGAAGCAGTTGTTTTGCATTATCCGGGCCATGAGGTATGAGAATTTACATGTCTTTAAACACTTTAGAATCATAGTGAGAAGAGATGCTCACACTGCAAGAGGCACGCGAGAGCTGAGACCTGCTGAGGGAGCCGCGGGTCCACAGCTGTTCCGCGCTCGCCCCTATCGAAATTGCTATTTGTTTCCCTCTGTCCCCAGGGCATGGTGCTTCATTCATGTGCCTGTAGTGTGGGCCCACTGCATAGCACCTGAGTGGTTGCAGATTGCTTTATATGCCCTCTGATGTACTAGACACCCACAGAAATGCTACGAAATAAAGAAAGACCATTGTCTCCATTCAGCAGATGAGGAAGCTGAGGCCCACTGTGGTTAGAAGCACATTAAGAATAAGCAGCAGCCCCTGATCTCTACAGTGACTCCTACATGTTGGCCAATCAGAAACCAAGTGAAGCCCCAGAGAATGTCCCTCGTTTCCTAAATGAGAGACTCACAATAAAGCTTAAGCAATACGTGAAATCTGGCTTGTCACTGCAGCAGGAGGAATCTAGTTAAACTTAAATATGGATTTGAGCCTGAAATAAACTGCAGGAGGCAATTGAGAAATGTCCTTCCTCAGTGATTTTATGAGCAGGAACTGGCAAGCAGAGTTGGTCTTTGAGACACGGGAGTAGCAGAAGGGCTGTGGGGGTGGAGTCCATGTTCCTTAGAAGTTCTGTCCAGCCAGAAGTCTCCAGGAGGCTTTAGGGTACAGGCCTGGGCTCTGGCCAGCTTGAATCACAGCCCGTGAATTGGAAACAGGTTCTGACAGCACACACAGACCCAGCCACGTGCCCGGGCCTCCATGCAGAGAGCAGGGCTGCGACTGATGGCTTCAGGCTGCTGGGAAATTCATATATTGCTCAAACAAGTGGAGACTCACAGAGCATTAGAGATAGCCTCGTCTCTGTTTCCCAAGGTAAGCTCCGAGCAATCCCAGATTCCCCTGGGTGCGAGTAGGTGTTACTAGGAAAAAGGAAAGAGTTCTACAGTCTAACGCATTTGGGGGATGCCAAGGTTATATAGCCTTAAGCAGGTGTCTATACTAGTCTGCAGAATCTTTAATATGCTAATGTGATCATTAAAGACACCTGCTGAAGGGGCAGCACATCCACTTTGTTCAGAATCTCCTGGAACTAATATTCTAAAAAATAAACTTCCGAGAAACTTAATCTAACCTCCTCTTTTCACCAAGAAGAGAGGTGGGAGCCCAGAGACACACAGTCATCTGCCTGAGGCAGCGTACCTCCTCCATGCCAAGCCAAGACTGGAGCCAGAACCTAAGTTCTTTCTCCTGTGCTTCTCAAACCAGCGCACGATGGAAGGTCCAGTATGGGCCCTAGTCCAGAAAACGGTGGGGCCCAGGCAAGAAAATGTCCCAGCTTTAGCCTTTCAGCCCCTTTATAACCAAGTGATTTGTACACTGCCACGACGCCTGTGCCCCAGCCTGGAGACAGACAGCACACTGTCGTGACAGATGATCCAGTGGAGAACCTCCCTCCCGAGACCCACGGGCCTTTCTGAGTCACGCTCCAAAGACACGGAAACTGTGGAAGCACAAAGCAGTCTTAGGGAGGCCTGACTCCTCTCAGATGAGTAAAAGCCACCCACACAGGGTCCCTCGGGAAGGCTCTGAGGCCTGCTCACCGTGCCCCAAGTGAGAGCACTGGCGAAGGCAGGCTGCCTCTTCCTGCAGGTGGAGTTGAGAGCTATCACCTGTGGGTTGAAGGCTGCAGAGGTGCCACTCAGAGATTCTCTCCTTCCCTGTCCCCGTCTCTCTGGTTTGTTAGTGTCCAGTTTCGGAACTATGCAGTGGCCTTGGGAAACGCATGGCATTGCATTAAATTGAATGCCTAGGGATTAAAACCTGGTGCTCCCAAGGCTCTGGGACATCTTGTCAGGAGGGATGACACTCTTAAGCCATTAGCCCAGCGCATTGATTTAATAAGCACGTCAGAGCAGAGTCCTAAGCAGCTGTGACTCAAAACAGGAAGCTTGCGAAGGAGGTTATACGGAGGGTCCAGGGCAGTGTGGGGTCACGAGGTTGCCTGGCACCTTCAGGGTATGGTGATGACGATGAGGAGGCCACTGAAGACAAACTCATCTGCCTTACAGTTCCATCTGGGGCTAGTGCTGCTGCTGTGACCAAATGGAGCCTGGGAAGGAGAGAAGGACAGGGACGACCCATGGAAGAAGCATGTGAAGGGCACCTGCCTCCTGGGCTCACCGCCCACGATCTCTCAGCAGCGCCTCATAAGTAGCCAGGCTAGATGCACAGGGATCACACGGCCTGCTCCCAGAAGCTCAGAAAGGGCTGCACTCGGAGGCGGGGTCCACCCCAAGGCTGTGCATCCTGCCCTTCAGGAAGAACTTTTCCCTTTGTAGTCTCCTCCTGGCTATGAAAATTTCCCCCAAGAGATCAGAAGACCATTCGAAAAACACACCCGAGCATTAGCAAGAGCCAGGCACTGAGCCAGGCCCAAGGGAGATGAGGAGATGGACCAGGTCTTTGTCCATATGAAGCTGCTTTCTAGTGAGGATATGACCTCAAACAAACAAGCGGGGGAATTTCGGATTGTGTTGTGGAAGATGGGCTCAGGCTCACATTACAGAGTAACTTCGGGGGGAAGGGAGGTGACTCTAGATAGCATGGTCAGGGGAGGCCTCTTCAAGGGTTCCAGGGAAGTTCTGCTGACCAAGAACCGGACCTCGAGCCCACCCACCTCAGGCCCTGCACTGTCTGTCCCAGAAGTGATGAAGATGACAAAGAAGGCAAGTCGATTTTGCCCTCTCTGCTGCTAAAGGGGAGGTCCTACTGCCTGCCCTTCCCAGGGTGCAGGGCTTCTTGCTGCTGTTCTTCTCTAGAGCAGTATCAAGACTGTATCCCCTACCCCACACCCTTCAGTACCCATCTTAAGTCCTATTCCTCTGCAAAGCAATCCCTGGTCGGGCCTCCCTCCCACCCTGCAGGGCTCTCTCCTCCTCCTTCATTCATTTAACAAACATGGGCTGGACCCTTGCATGCCCCAGGCTCAGTACCAGGCATTAGAGATCCCAAGATGAGAAACCATGGCCCCTGACCTTTAAGCACACGCTTTCTGAGAAGGAAAACCCACACATAAGCAATCAACCTAGAGTTGAACCATTTTGACCCTGACCAGACTTACTCATTCATCTGCCAACTCCCATCAACTGATCTGTGTCCTTAGGTATTCATGTATATACCTCTGCTTGGTCTTTCCACCTGGACTGTAGGCACTTTGCAGCGTAGCCCCATATCTTAAAAATGTCTATATTTAGTCCAGTGTGTGTGTATACAGGAGGTACTCAATACATGCATGTTGAACGAAGGCGTGTTACCTCCACGACTCAAAGATAATCCCATGCAATGAGGTCATTTCCTTTGCCAGGAGCCATTTTGCAGAATATCGTCGAGGGTCCGGCCCTGTTGAGGAGTGAGGGGCCTGAACTAGCCCCAAATGCCAGCGTCCATGCCGTCTCCTGAGCCGCACGTGAGAAATCAACTCTAAATCCCAGAGAATCTACAGTGGCTGTTGTGGGGCTTTGAAGCTCAATAGAAATTATTGCCAGAGACCGAGGTGGGGAGTCCTTTGGAAACAAATGAGAGCGATACTGGAGCGTCCACCTTCGCAGCATTTGTCTTCCTCTGAAGGGCCTGAGGTTTCTCTGAGGTGGACCAGGGGCAGGGATGAATCAGGGGTTCAGATTTGGCCCCAGACATTTCCACGGAGCTCTGAAGATAAAACTGAATTGTTAGGATTGAGTGTATGGGAGGAGGGGTGGGCGGGAAAGATGTTTTCTTATAGCTTAGCTTAGGCTAAGAATACTATGTTTTTAAGTTATTTAAGAGAGATGGGAAAGAAGGAACAGAGAGTACAGACCACTAATGAGGTGGCGATGCCTCCTGGAGAGCCAGCAGGCCGTCATTCCCCGGGGCTCCACAAGGGGGAGTGATGACGGCCCAGTCAAAGGCCGGAGCTGGAAAGGCCTGTTTTGATTGACTCCCTACCTGGAAAAGCAGCGTCTGCAGCCCTGTTCTACGGAAGGGGAGAGAGACAAAGAAGGAGACGCACAAACTGACCCCATTGATTTGGTTCCTTTCAATGCCCACCTCTTCGCCCCACATTCTTCAGGACTTCTCAGCTACAGTATGTCTACACAGTGAGAAGCATTTTGGTCCAAACTTAGATGCCAACCACTCTGATAAGTGGAAGCTGCTAGATTTAGGGCTAAAAATCTGCAGAATGGTATCCAGCTAAAGATAGCCCTCTACGGTAATATTTCATCTTTCTCTAAGCAGTCTCTTTCGGTCAGGGTTCATTTGTCTCCACCTCGTAGACTGACCGACGAAGTCCAGGGCGAGCCCTCCTCTGGCTAGTTCTGTGGTCCCCCTGGGCCGCCACCCTGCCAAAAGGAGCAAATTAACAAAAAAGCCTGATGTTACCAGCACAAGCCACCAGATCTATACTCCACTGTATCAAATGTGTTTTTCATAATTATATAGCCAGGTTGCAAATTTACACATGATACTAAAATAATGCAAAGAAAATATAGATTCTTTATTTCCTGTAAAGGTTCACCCTGCTAGGCAGTAAAAAAAAAAGGAAACTTGACATTTGAATTTGTCCATTATAACATCTCAGGTTTAATAAAGAGCCTCATTTAGCCCTTTATAAAGTGTCTTTCAGGAAAACACAGCCTTGAGATGACCTTTCTTCCTCCTGTTCTAGTTCAAGAAGCCATTTCATGTTGTAAGGTACTTGACCTGGCTTTAATGTGGGAGAGGCGGCATCAGGCCTACCAAGGACCTTAAATCCCAGTCATCTGGGATCTCATCAGACGCTGAGTAGTGAGTGACCTCTGAGCTGTGACCAGTCCCATCTGGCCCATGGGATGTCATGCTGACACCCTCCACTGAAGGCCCTGATCCCAGCCATTTGCTTCCATCTGAGAACTTGATTGAGGTCACCTCTTTGTCTAGGTCCCAGGTGACGTTCCCTCTAGTAGCAACGTTTCCCCTCACCAGGGCCATGGGCAGAGGGAAGCTGATAGATGTTAACATCTGGCTCTTGGAGGGCAGGGCAGGGAGAGTGAGGAAAAGTCCTGATTGTAGTATTCACCTGTTTCCCACCACGGCCAGTTGCACTCAGTGAGGCCACTGAGCATGGAACCCACAAGAGAGGTGCACAGTCAGCTCTCATGCATGAGCTGGTACAGGCTGGCTCCAACCCCCTCCCCCCATAGGCCCTGGGGAACTTCTGCAGGTCATGCGACCCCATCTCACTCAGCTTTCTCCCCCTAGGCCCGCCCCATCATTGCTTTCTGTCCTCTTAGATGTGGCCACAGCCAGAGTTCCCCCTAGGTATACAGACTCCCACCAGCAGGGGCCTGAAAGCCCACCGTCCGTTCCCGGGTGGAAGTTAGCAAAGGTGCGTGCTTCTGACAACTATACCATCTGCCTCCCCATCTCCTTCCCAGGATCCACCTGGACTGAAAGTATCAGTCGTTCCAAGCCTGTCCTCTCTAAAGGACCTCATCTGTGTCACATTGTCCTTATTCCCAGGGTCTAATATCCACAGTTATGTCTTTGTGGCAGAAGAGGTTTCCTTCTATATTATAGAACCTATTTGATGACATGAGTCCTCCAGAAGGGAATTACCAGGAATGAAGAACATCAATTTAATATTTCCCAAATATTATCTCTGTTACAGCCGTTTAATACATGGGACACAATATGCTAAGTCTGTGTACTCAATTTCCTTCACTCTTCCTCAAAACAGAAAGGCCTTCGTCCCCACGTTACAGATGAGTTAATGGACTCAAAGAAGTTACTAACCTGCTTAAGGCAATTTAACTAGTAACTAGTGGAGGTCGGATCTGGACTCAGGTTGACCTCTAAATGTATGTTCTTTATGTAATGCTAAATTGTGGAATCGCAAACTGTCTCTTTGTTCTAAAGCTATGAGAAGACCCCATGGATTATATTGGCACATCTTTTAATGGGGAAGGAGAAGCATCGCCTAAGACATACTGCCATTAGACAGACGTCCCTCCCTCTCTGTCAGGTCCAACAAGTTTGCAGGAGAAGGGTGCTGGCAGACGTGTGTCTCACCCACCACCCCCGGAAAGTCAGTGCCCTCTGTCCGGCGGTACTAGGGTAGCTAGGGAACAGTACCCAAAGGGACAGAGAGTCTTTCCAACCCACCCAACCACACCCCAAGAGCATGCTTCTCTCTAGTAAACATGACCTCATAGAGGGCACCTTTACCCCGAGGTGTTTCTACCAGAAGCACAAGAGTCGGTCTAGATTCCTCTCGCCCCACCATAGACACGTCACCTAGTATCGTAGAAAACGAGACTCCCAGAATACATCCAGGGTCCATTCACTTCCCTCCTTCCCTACCACCGTGGTCCAAGCCAGCACCATCTTTCTTACAGGTTTCTGCCCGCTTCCTATTCTCCATGGATTAGCTCCTGCCCCCTCCCCTCCATTCTCCATAGAACAGCCGGAGTGAGCTCTTTAAAACCTCACTTCAGTGGTCTAATTTAACTCCCTGGCTAAAAATTCTTCAGTGTCTCCCAGTCTCGTTAAGAAGAAAACCCAATATGTAAGGGAGTCTCTAAGGCCTTCTCAGGTCTGTTCTGGGCCTGCCTCCGCCTGCCCGACCACCACGCCACGTGGTGCGGAGTTCACTCTGCCCCAGCCACACTGTCTCTTCAGCTCCCCCAGGCTCTTTCCCCCTGTGGACTTCTGTACTTTATTCCTGCCGCCAAAATGCTCCCTCGCACACTCCACACTTGGCTGGTGCCTCCAGAAACTGATCTCACCTGAAATAGGACAGGCTTAAAGAGGTGTCCCCTAACCTTCATCTGAAGAAGACTCACCCTGTCTGTCTCTGTTCGAAGCCTGGGTTTTGTTCAGGGTCTTCCCACGCTTTGTCACTATGCGCAGCAGTTCACGAGCTTGTTGCCTGTCTCTTCGAGCCTGCCGGCCTCAGGAGGGCACGGCCAGGAAACACGGTGCTCATTCATCTAGTGTCCATTCGTTTAATCCGTAACGGGTAGGAGAGAGGTGGAACTCGGAATGATTGGGGATTGGAGGAGTGGCAGAGCTGGGGCAATAGAAAAGGAAGTTGGGCTGACTCAGCAATGTGAATAAACACCTTGGGGTCCACCTGACGACATAGGAAATGCCTCAGCCCAGCCCAGGCCCCCTCAAGGTGTTTGATCCCATGTTAATCTATATATGTATGTGTTACTGCCCTTAACTGTGTATACACAAAGTAGAGTTTCCTCTGCACACTAGACTCCAAACTCCTTGAGTGTGTGGCAAGCACAATGGGCATGTAGTAGACGCTCAATAAAATTGTTGCGGTGATTTACAAAGCAAGCGGAGGGAATAGTCTTATTTTTGCCAAATATCCAGGTTTTGCTCTTCAGCCTTCTAGTTGTTCCCTGAAGGATGTATTTTCAATTCTTTTCACAACTTATCTCATTGTACATGAGAAATTAGCTGATCAGACCCTTTCTTGCCTTCCTCAAAGCATCCCCAGAAGCTTCAACTCTGGAGGCGATGGGCCGAAAGGAAGACGAGGACTGCAGCTCCTGGAAGAAACAGACCACCAACATCAGGAAGACCTTCATCTTCATGGAAGTGCTGGGATCGTAAGTGCGGGGCCGAGGGATGAGGGAGTGGCTGGGCCCCGCTGGGGGCAGCTGGAAAGGGGTTGTTCCAGGCCAGAAGGGATGGATAAGTAGGGGCATCATCTCAGCAGCCCCCAGGGACCTAGGAAGGTGGAGTAGGGGCCTTGTGGGGGAGGGGGGGACGGTACCTTGGGATAAAACAGGACAGTTTAATACACTGGAGTCCTCAAGGAAAATCACCCCTTCCCCTAGCTTCTATCTTCTGATCTTCCCCCAGGGACTGCCCCCCCTCCCCACCTACTCCCATATCTGCCACATCTTGTGAGCTCCTGGTAGGAAGGAGGAAAGAGATTTTCTGGAACTTCTGGAGATTCAGTGACTCTAGAACTTTTCTGGGCCTTCCCACCCCACTTCTTCATTTCCCTGGGCAGTGAAAGGCCAGCCCCACTGTCTACTGTAGAAGGAAGAAAATGTGCTTCAGAGGCTCAGAGAGCTGGTGGATTACACACTTGGATTGGCTCCCCATCCCACCGTCATCTCTGCCCCGTAGTTAAGTGCTATGTTGGAAAAATAAAGTCACACTGAAGCCCAAACTCCTACCAGCCTCCAGGGTGTCTGTGCTGCTCCTTGGCAATGATCACACAGCTAGTGGAGCAGAGCTGGCCTGTCTGGAGCTGACACTCAGTGCACGCAGTCCTGCCTCTCCCCCTGGAGGGCACAGCCTCTGACAGCACCTCCAGGCCACTGGCCCCCACGCCTTGCCTCTGAACCAGAGCCGGCCAGCTAATTAGTCTGGGCTAATTGGGCCAGGGGCCTGGGGAAAAGAGGGGCAGTTAGTGGGCTGCCCATTTCAGCAAACTCTCCCTCTGCCTTGGCTAGGATGCAGCGGCCTCAGGCAGCAAGGCTGGCCACACTGGCACTGTAGCCAGAGAGGAGGCGGTCCTGAGAGGAGGCCTCGGGCCCTCCTTGCCCAGGCGGGAGTCGAGTCAGGCTCTGTGTCACAGAAGAGTCCCAGGTGTGGTGCTGGTCATCAGAGCACTGGCTCTCCATCAAGACCCTTTGCCAAGATGAGAGTGGCTAGGGAGGGAGTATTGGCAGAAGAGAGAGGGACAAGACTCGTGAGTGAATCAGAAATGGTTTGCCCAAAACTCAAGAGAAGGAAGCATGGATTGGCAGAAGCTTGTTCACCGTCGGCTCAGACTTGTGCTGTCGGTCTGTCAGAAGACACACACACTGCCATCCTGGAGCCCAGTGAAGTTGCACCACAGCTTCGAAACCCAGGGAGCCACCAGAGCCACCTGGGCGCTTATCCCTCTGTTAACTGTGAAGATGTTTAAGTAAAGAAACAGGGAAGTAATAGTGCAGTCAACACCAAATAATTATACAATTATTATTATTACTATTATTGACTGGACAATAATAGTACAGTCAATATACCCACCTCCTAAGTTCAACAGTTGTTAACACTTCACTGTATTTGTTTTATACACACGCACTCACTAAACAATTTGTAAACTAGTTGCAAACGTCATCACATATCACTTCTGAATCCTTCTGTCTGCATCTCCTAAGAATAAAGGCATTTTCTTTTACAGCCACAGTATCATATTCACACTAAAAAATAATAATTTCCTATTATTTTAGCCTAGATAATTTTTTGAAAAATATAGATTCCTGGCCCCAGGCCTACTGAACTGGGATTTGGGAAGCTAGGACCCAGCAGCCAGGAATCTGTATTTTAAGTGCTTCCAGTAGCTCTACTGTATCCAGCCTCACACTGATTTGGGGAAACCGAGAGGACAGGCAGGGTCGAGTCACTGTTGCAGCGGTCAGGGCTGAGGAGAATCTGCAGAGGAGGCCCATCCATGGTGCTCAGGGTGGGGGACAGGCAGCCCCAGGCTGCAGACCCCACAGCGGACCCTGGTGAGGTGTGGCGAGACGGCAGCCGCGTGGCGGGGCAGGGCCCCCATTCGGGATGCACCAGAATCCCACAGCAAAGCCTCTTCCCTCCAGTCCTCAGCTCCTCTGCCACAACCCACCAGGGAGAATAGGCTTTTGTTGCATCTGCCCAGACACCACCCACAATTCCAGGGCCCTAGGACAGGTGTAGGGACACTGGGCCAAGGTCGTCCACAGCAGAGGTGTATCACCCAAGTTCCAGGCCCCTTCCTTTCACAGACCAGGAAGAGATTTTTCTTTTTGGTCCCTGCCCTCACCTGCCACTCAGGATCCCAGCGAGAGTACAGAGCTATTCAGAGCAGGACATGCAAACTGAGTTCTGTTGAAGCAATCACTCCTAGCTCTGACGGCTCTTCCTGTCTTGCCTCCTGACCTGAACGACCTTGACTGCTCAAAACTAGCTCTCTGCTCCCCAACCTGACAGATGGCACAATTAAGTCTCCCAACCGCTCTTCTCTGTCTCTGCCACGCACAGCCCTCACACACACACACACACACACACACACACACACACACAGTAGAAAGCAGCCTGAGGCAGAAGAGCAGTGACATTGTTTCAAATTGCCCCAACACGTGCCACTGACATACACCTTGATGTGGGTGGTACCCCAGGAAGACCTTAATTTGACTCCATTCCAGAAGAGGACCCAGAGTGGGTGTCAGCTTTGAAATCAGGGGATTATTCATGTGTGGTTGTAAAGATAACGGTGAAAGAAGAACTCAAAGTGGATCCTAAAGCGTCACAGCTGGAAGGAATCATTAAGCCCAGGTGGTTCAACTCCCTCGTTTTATAGGTTAAGGAAAGCGAAGTCTCACCCCTACCTGCTGGTCCACACCTCCATGCTTTTTCTCATGCTTCTTCTCCAGCCCCACCTAAAACATCACGTTCAAGTTTGTTTGTGTTTTTCCCACTGAACTAACTTTCATTCATTCCTTTAAACTGAGCTCCAGTGTTCTTACCTCACACAGCCGTGAAGTGTGTCCTCCTCAGCCATCCCCAGGGGTCACATCACACATGTTAGGACAATTGCCCCTTTCTCTAACCTGCAGGCTGCCGGGAGGTTGTGGGGGAATGTTGGAATAGCTACCATATGAAAATACACAGTGGCTCCAAGGTGAATGGTGTCTGCTGGAACTGCGCAGGGCACAGCCTGCCCAACCACAGCAGACGCATGTCCCCAGTCTGCATTTTCTGTGATCTCAGGACGCCTACTGCTTCTCCGCATGTGCCTCTCTCACACTAGATTCTAAGCTCACCCAAAACTATCCCCAGTGCCTAACACAGAGAGGTTCTGTCAGCGCAACAAGCATTCACTGAATGTTGGACAATATTTTTCAAATTAAATATTAATTGTTTATTTGCCTGTGTTCTTCAGTAGTCTACAGGCACCTTAAGTGCTGAAACGTACTTTTTACCTCCAGCATCTAAGACTCAGTAGGTGCTCAATAAGTCCTGATGAACGGAAGGAGTGACCGGATGAATGACTAAACAAGCGCTGAAGGCTCTGATTACCTCCGTTCCCAGTGCAGCTGGGGAAACAGGAAACTCAGACGCAGGAAACACTGAGTATTTTCTAATGCAGATTCTCAAAGTCCTTCCACCAGCTTGACTGCAATTGGGCCTTCATTCTGGAGCCCACGCGGCAGTGAGGATGACTCAGCTGCTTCCTCACTTAAACTTTATTTCCTCTTGTTACTATCAGGTGTCCTCCCTAATGGTATTCAAATAATAATAATAATAATAATAATAATAACTAACACATGTGGTTTAATGGATGTCAGGAATACTTTTAAGCACTTTCATTAACTCATTTAATCTTGTAAACAACCGTATGAATCAGATACTATCGATATTCACACTTTTCAGATAAAGAAACTGTTTATACAGCAGTTAAGTGACTTGTCACCTAAAAAGCTGAGGTTCTAACGTGGACAGTCAGGCTCCAGCATCCTCCACTAGCTAAGTGCTGCTCTGATGGTCTGGTCTCTAGAAGACCCCCTTCAAACCAAGAAGCCTGTAATTTGGAATCGCACACTGTGCTGCTATTGGGTTCCATCCTCTGTCTTCAGAAGCCTGCCCAGAGCTGCCAGATTCTGTCTTCCATTCTCACAGATGCTACTGAATGAGAAGGATAATCAGCCCCCCACCTCTGATCGCTGGTTCAGGGTCATTACCACCATCTACAATGGATTCAGGAGTCTTTTCTCTCACTGTGCCTGAGCCCTGTGCCCCAGTGATACCTCCAACTGCCACTCTGGTGTGCCACCCTGTGCCATGTCGAGAGAGGCAAAGTAAATTGACTCTGCAGTGACCTCTCTTCAATGGGTTTGCCAAGTGACAAAACCTCTCCATAGCAAAGCAGAGTCTCTGGGAGTCCCTCCCAAACTAAAGATCCAGGAAGTAGCACCTCCCAGGCCCTAAGTCTATAGTGGAATTTTTTCTCTCCCACGTGGTGCATGAAAGAAAGGACTGGCATGCCGGATGGTGAGGCACCCACAATGACGATGGAAACTACTTACCAGTCACGTCTTCCCTCATTGGCCCTTTGGTTTTACTTCCAGCAATGTTCTCTAGCCAGTCAGTACTAATTTTTATGTCCTGCATCTTCTACGCAGAGGAGCTTTTTCAGAAGTTTTCCTGGTGAAGCAAAGGATGACTGGGAAGCTCTTCGCCCTAAAGTGCATCAAGAAGTCCCCAGCCTTCCGGGACAGCAGCCTGGAGAACGAGATCGCTGTGCTAAAAAAGTGAGTGGGCCTTAGGGTTGGTGGAGTACAACTCGGGATCCCCACATTTCCTTCACAGGTTACCTTCGAGAAGGACTGGGACTGGATTTTTCACACCAAAAGGCATCAAAAGGCTTCCTCCCTTTGATTGGGCTAATGGGTCTCTTGATCAGTCAGCTAAGTTTAGCCAGACAACTGTATTAGCTGGGGTTTTTTTTTGTTTTTTGGGGTTTTTTTGCAGCAGATTGACTAGTGAAACAAGTGGTAGCAGAACTGGTTTGTGCACATAGACCAAAGGGTAATTATCTCAAAGGAAGAAAAATCAATTGAGAGCCAACCCCTTGAAGAATCAATAATTAAGGAAGAGGCATAAGACTTGGAAATTAACCTCAATTTGTTCCAAATCAAATGCAGGGTTAGCACCCCAAGCATCATGATGGATGCTACACTAACAAATCCTGGTATTTATAGCAGGACTCATACAACAAACCCTTGTGGAGCGCCTTTGGTGCCAAAAGTGTAGTAGGCATCAGAAGCACAGGGATGAAGCCAACAAAATTCCTTACCCTCACGAACTCACATTTTCTGGGCAGAGACAGAGGAACTCATAACAAACTCTATTCCCATTAGATGTGAACCATACTAACAGAAGGCAGAGTTTGAAGGAGATAGGGATTCGTTTTGCCTACATGTGTTTTGTTTTGTTTTTTTGTGAGTATGGATTTTCAAAGAAGAGGGAACTTGAACGAGTGAATTGTGTGGAGGCAGGTGGGACAATGCAGAAAGGGAATTCAGACCAAGAATAGGATAAGCTTTAACGTAGAACCGTGGTGGCAATGCAAGGGATGTTAGGGAGGAGTTAGTGTTGGAAGCCTCTGAACTCATAGTGAACACTGTTAAGGGAAAGGAGATGAAACTGAAGTGGTCAAGAGGGACCTGATTATAAAGGGTCTTGGCTGTTAAAATAAAGACTGTTGACTTTATTCTGTGGGCAAAGGATTTTAAGTGAGGAGTCACATAATCAGATTCATGTTGTAGAGCCGCCCCTCTTAAGCCTGGTGAAGGATGGATTGGAGGATGCCAGCCTAGAGAATGGGAGACTTTCTCAATAATCTAAGTGACGGATGTGGATGCAAGCCAGGCAGTGACAGGATCGTATGTGGTGGCAGGAAGACTGGGTTTAGGAAGCGTTTTAGATAAAGAAGTGATTGGGTTTGGGGTTGGTTGGTAAGAGTATAAAAGAGAAAAGCATTAAAAATGATTCTGAGATTGAGGGATTAAGGGGACAATACTATCCTCACTTGGGATAGAAAACAGAAAGGCTGTGTAGGCTTGGAAGAAATAGAAAGAAATTGATTGGTGTGTTGAGTGTTGACTCTCTCTACATGAAGCTGTCTGGTAGGATGTTGGAGACATACATCTGGGCTCCGAGGAGATGAAAGCAGAGAGAGACTCTGGACTCACTGAAAGCAAAGACTGTAGTGATCTTTCCTACCATCACATTGTATCATCAGTCCCTAATAACACAGAGAAATAAACAGCTCAATAAGCATTTTCCAGTGCATGAACCATCAACAAATTAATGTTAGCTTTGTCAGCTTATATGTATGAATGAGTCCATCCGGTCACTGCTGCAAGAGATCTGTATTTTTAGAAATGTCTTAAAGATGATAGTTTCTATTAACTGTGTGTCTGTTATTCCCCAGGCACTTACTAAGCCATTGATATGCATTTCTTTTTTAATCCTGATTTAACCCTATGAGAAAGATGTACTTTGGAGACAAGGAAAATGAGCCGTAGAAGATCTGAGTGAGCCAGCCAGCGTCGTTACTCAGTTAGTAAATGCCTGAGCTAGATCTGACCTCAGACCCAACTGGCTTAGCATCTAAGTTCTTAACCCCTGTGATACACAACCAGGAGTAAACCTTCCTGGATATTTTCCTCCTAGACAGCCATGCACAGGACTGCTGATTGGAAGGCCTCTCAGCTGAGATGATTATTCTACTTGCCTCATCCTCTGAGTAATCCCAGACACAGGTCATCTAGGACAGAGTTTCTTGACCTCAGAACTACTGACATTTTAAAACAGACAATTCTTTGTTGTACTGGGGGCTTTCCTATGCATTTAGAATGTTTAGCAGCAGTCCCGCCTCTACCCACTAAATGCCTGTAGCATCTCTCCCATCCCCAGTCAAGACAATCAAAAATGCCTCTAGATCTTGCCAAATGTCCCCTGAGGGACACAACAGCCCCCTGACTGAGAATCACTGATCTAAGGCATCCCGTGGAACTGCCTCTCCCACAAATGAGCATCTGCCTTCTCACAGTATCCTAGAACAATAATTTTGCAACACTTCCTGCGTGGTTACCCATGAGAAGCCTTTCTTCAGGGCATGTTTCAGAAAGAGACCTGGATACCCACATTGTAGACTAACCTAGTGATCAATGTTCCCTCACTGTTCCCTCAGGTCTTTTAACTTTCTCTTTTGATAAAGTTGAAAGAGATCCCTAAAGCAACAATGACACCTTTGTTCCCTGAAGCAGAATGATCAATTTTCCATTCAAAATTATGGACTGAAAAGATCCAACCCTTGGGACCTTTTCTCTGGGATTTTTTTTGTGACTGCTTATGTTTTCGGAAGGCTTCATAGGGACCCTGACTTCCTAAATATTATCCTCAAAAGTTTCTAATAAAAACAAGAGTCCATTTGGGCTGGGTCTGCATACTTTATCTGGATGACCTAAACCACGTGCCTTTCACCATGACCCTTGCTTTCCCCCAGGATCAAGCATGAGAACATCGTGACCCTGGAGGACATCTATGAGAGCACCACGCACTACTACCTGGTCATGCAGCTGTAAGTGGCAGGTGACCCACTTCCTCCACCGATATCCCATGAGGCCATGGAGGCCTAGCGGAAGCTAATTGGTGGTGAGGGAAGGGTGATGATTAAAAGACAAAATCAAGAATCAGTTCAAGAGGATTTGAAATGCCAAGAGTCCTTTTAGGTTCAATCTGCCTCTGGGCATGGACATGTTCTGTGTGGACAGAGGGATAAAACCAGGGTTGGTTATCAGTTCATGCCAGTACAGTGTTACCAATTGTTAAAATATTTCCTACCAGTCAGCAAGTAGCTAAGACCCCAACCCACCCATCCTCCCTCCTGCCCCAGCCCCTCCCCTCAGACTGGCTGGAACTCCCCACAGCCCTGCAACTGAAAGGGTCATGCCTGGCATAGCAGGCACCTCCCGAACCCTTCTCTGGCACCGTGGCTTGAGCCCATTTTGACCAGTCGTGGTCATCAAACTGGATATTAAAAGGTTGACTATCGCTCCAGGGTAAAATCACTATGGGAGTACAAGCCACATGTAGACAGATTTTAATTCAATACAAAGAAAGAGTTTCTCAAAAGGGAGTCACCAAAGTTAGACAAAGGCTGTGACTGTGAAAGTGTCCATGCACAGAGCTGAAATGTTGCCTCATTAGAAAGGTCTCCCTGTCACTGTCACATCCAAAGAAGAGTCCTGCCTGAGAGGGACTGCCGTAGGTTGGTCAGCACTGGCGAGGACTCAGCGTTGGGCTCAGAGACACACTATTTATAAAGTGTACAGAAGCACACACTCACATACACCCATCACTCTGCAGTCACAGCATAGCGGGATACAGCGATTTTGACTGACAGGCTAATTCCTCAGAAACTGTAATGAGCTAACTTTGGCCTCAGCAGCCTATTAACTGCTGGGTTCACCTGGGGCCCAGTGAATAGCAATAGCAAGCAATCAAGGGAATAAGTTGGAAGAGGACCCAGAGCATCACTGACAAGTGAGCAGGAACCATGTGGCACCTTAATAAAGCCAGTTCAACAGGATTAGCACCCAGCAATTCAGAAGACGAAGAGGAGGTGGGAAAGTGGACGGGTTCCAAAGTCACTGAAGAACTACCAGGCCTCCCAGCTCCAGGACCCAGGATCCTAGTCAGGAATCCATAGTTGTGGACAAAGAGTCTCTTTCTCATGGACCCGCTGCTCCTAGAGGAGAGCCCAGAGCTCAGGACAGAACCAAAAGGAATAGGATGTGAGGCATTTCAATGTGAGAATTTTGACTCCCTTGGTAGTGCATGGTCCTGCCATGCATGAATATCCACACCCATGGGACAGTGGGAAGGGGATTGGAACCCCTGGCTTGTGAGTAAAGTAGCCAGGGGTGTTCATCCCAAAGAAGGCCTCAGAAGAGCATTTCACCATCCATCTGCACATATTCGAAAAGACTCATATGAAAGAATGTTATTTTTTAAGTTTTTTAAAAGATTTTATTTATTTATTTTTAGAGAGAGGGAAAAGGAAGGAGAGAGGGTGAGAAACATCAATGTGTGGTTGCCTCTCACACATCCCCCACTACAGACCTGGCCTGCAACCCATGCATATGCCCTGACCGGGAATTGAACCGGTGACCCTTTAGTTCACAGGCCGGTGCTCAATCCACTGACCCACACCAGCCAGGGTGAAAGAATGTTATTTTTGATCTGGGTTCCCTAATGGGCCCAGTGGTAGAACTGATGTCTGCTGGTAGAAACTACAGGGAGTCGGGTTTCCTGATGCAGACAGAAATATTAAGGTGACAACAGATAAAACAGCCTGTCTCAGGAGGTGCTGAGTTCTCTGCCACTGATGTGCCCCAGGACTTACTGTAAGACTTGGCAAAAATGGTGTAGATGGTATTCAAGAGGTGGGGGTCAGACTTGCTCTTAAGGCCTCCTAAATCCTAAAATGCCATACCACGTGAGTCTCAAGCTACCACTACAACTCCACCCCATAATTTCACCTTTAGGTAGCCCAATTTTCCAAAACGAAAAAGAGAGTTCCCGACATACGTGCGGAATTCTCGTGTGCACACCTTCTCTTGGCTGGGTTTCAGTTCCGCTTCCCCCTTCACCATTTCTTTCTTCCTGTGTCCTAGGCCAGGGAAGAAGGCAGATAAGCAATGTGCCCACAGAAAGGAATTATTGGCTTCTTGTGAAACGCTAACCGGGGCATTTTACGTTTTAAAGGATGTTTCCAGGGAGAGGGTAATGGTTGCCCCAGAAAGAAATGACTCCCTAAGGATGTCATTCCAGGGACCCAAAGGAGGTCTTCCAAGGTGGGAGTGACTAGTCCTCCCTGCACAGTCCACATGCACCCGTCTGTTCTGCCAGACAGGGGTCCCCATGGCTACATTCGCATGCCTTTAACCTGAAAGAAATACCTGCCTTTGCCCCTGTGCCCACAGTGTTTCTGGTGGGGAGCTCTTTGACCGGATCCTGGAGCGGGGTGTGTACACAGAGAAGGACGCCAGCCTGGTGATCCAGCAGGTCTTGTCAGCTGTGAAGTACCTCCACGAGAACGGCATTGTCCACAGAGACTTAAAGGTGCCGGGACGGGAGCCCTCGCTTGGTGGGAGAGGACAGAGAAGTGGTCCGTTAGGAAGCTGCAGGGGTCACGGGCAGTCTGAGCTCTGTAAAATGAGAGGGCTGGGCTAGCTCCCTCCTGCGGCCCCTTTCTGCCCTTAGACTGAGCAAATCTTGGATCAACGAACAATCATTGTTCAGTTGTACCTCAGCCTTTTCCTGAACTTTCCACTAGGCTTCACCATATTTGGATACCAAGATGATCCACAGGTTTCTTGGACAGAGCCACAGTCAAACACAAATGTGACAAATACTTACTGAGGGTCAACATTGTATCAGGCAGGTACCAGACTTTAGAGAGGCCACAGACAGTTAACCAAGGGTTAATTCCTTCAAAACAGTCTTAGGGTATCCGGGAATGAGAGGAAGGAGATATTAGTACATTAACGTGTATAAAGCTAAGCCAAGTCAAGGTCATAAGCAAAATACAGGGTGCTGGAGTACAGGAGTTGAGGGTGCAGGAAGAAGGCAGGAGGGAAGAGTGGAAGAGAGATAAGCCTGGCCTTGAAGTAAGGAGCCCAGGGCAAAGCTTCCTAAGAAATTATATGTCAGGGGGAGGGGAAAAGTATGTGTTTCAGGTGATCATATCCTACACTACATGATATTTCCCTCCCCCCACAGCCTGAAAACCTGCTGTACCTCACTCCTGAAGAGAATTCTAAGATCATGATCACAGATTTTGGTCTGTCCAAGATGGAACAGAGTGGGGTCATGTCCACTGCTTGTGGGACCCCAGGCTACGTTGGTGAGTCTGAGAACAGGAGGAAGGTTGACCAGTTGGCTACATTTGACCACATGGCTGTTATTCACAGAGTGGGATGTTCCTCATGGTTATGAGGAGACAGGGTTCAATTTCAAGGATGATCCAAGTAAAGGATTCACTTATGAGGTTCAGAGCCAGCCGATCCATTGATCTCTGAAACCACTCCTAGTGCTCCCAAATCCTACAGCTTACAGACAGCCTGCCCCTGAGTCCTTCCCATAGCCCAGGCCTATTGCTTCTAACTTTTACAGACAGACTTCTTGCATTTGCCCTTCCAGGGAGACAAGGGAAAGAGACAAGATCACAAACCCAGACACCATTAGACCACTGAGCGGTTGACCACTAGCCCTCCTGTCCTTTCCCCACTCAAGAGGAAACCTCAGCCCCCCAGTTGTTGATATCCTGGTGGCATAGTGCTGAGTTTTAATCCAAGGAACCCAGACATGGGCCCCCCAAATATACACCTTAGGAAACTGGCAGAGGTGGGGTCCCCTGCCTAAACAGGAGGCTTCCAGAGGCCCTTACAAAGTAAGAACAGGCAAGATCCCCAGTGAGAGCATTCCTGAGATCCATGGGGGAGAAAACCGAGACTCAGAGCATCCACTCCTGCCCCTCCCCTCTTAGCCAGCCCTCAGCGGGTTAGGGGTAGGAATCCTCCTCACTCAATAGAGGGAATCAGCTCTCTCCCCAACAGAGAGGTTGGTCACTTACCATTACGTGTTTGGTTTCACTGGGCACAAAGCCCTGGTGTCTGTGATAAATACTGAAGACAGTTCTCTGCTGCCCCAGAGCTCCCAGTCAATGGAAGACATAGCTGGTTCCCTCATAGATCTCGTGAGCTCATTGAGCAGACCAAGCCCTGACCTTGAAGCTACCAGAGGCTGATGGGGCAGGTACAGCTTGCCCTCGGGGAGCTCCTCCCCTAACAGGGAAGACTCAGTCTCCATCATCGTGGAGATACCGGTCTAGTGGAAAAGAGACAGTCCCTAACTTGCAGGTTTCCCCATCTGAAGGGAGACACAGAGCCCCACCCAGCAGATCCCCCATCTGAGTGGGGAGACATGGGGCCTGCCTTCAGCAAGACATAGCTCTGGAGATCTCCAGTCTGATCAGGGAGTCATAGACCCTGTCATGGGACCTTCTAGTCTGATGGGAGAGACACAATCCCTGCCCTAGGGGAGTGTTCAGACTTACAGAAGCAACATCATCCCAGAACCACTATAAGTCCTCTCCTCTGAGCCTCTTCCTGACCTTCAGCCCCCAGCCCGCAGCCCCCTCATCCTGCTCCAGCCCTGACTCTGCCTTTGTTTTGCAGCTCCAGAAGTATTGGCCCAGAAACCTTACAGCAAGGCTGTGGATTGCTGGTCCATTGGCGTCATCACTTATATATTGTGAGTAGAAGATGTCCTTGGCTCAGTGCCTGGAAAATATCAGAACCTGCTCACCCTTTCTTCTTCCCTCCCCTGTCTCAGCTCCTCAAGCAGCACCCACCTCCCAAGCATGTGTATGTACACGTGTGCGCACACACATGCACCTGCACACACACTCGTGCACACAGCTCCACCTGTACTGATCTCCACCAGGTTATAAAAACAGAGCTCAACAGGAACACCCTGTCCAGCCACATGGTAGTTTGTCCTCCTGCACCCCCACCCCATTTACTTGCTGCATGTGCTGAGTCCCCCTCGGTGGAATGAGCAGTGAAAAGGGGAGGGGCCTAGCAAAGCTCGGAGGCCAAGCAGGCACAATGTTCACATCTCAGATTTTTCTCCTGGTGATGTCATTTTGAGACCAAACAATGGCCTGGATGAACCTGGTCCTCGCTCCTCTCCACATCGTCTCAGGCTCTCCTTTCCAAACCTGCTCATCACCCCTTCCCTCCCATCCCTCCTCCTGTATAGCAAACTCTGCTCTTAGAAAAACAATCTACTGTTAGTTATTTACCACTTTGTGTGAATTCAGTTCTCTATTTCCTTAACTCATGTCAAATAACTACTCTCATTCATTCACTCACTCAACAAATATTCATTGGCTGTCTACCCTGGGCCAGTCACTAGTTTAGGTACTAAATAAATAAAGAACAAAATAGCCTTCAAAAACTCCTCATGAAACTTATGCTCGAGTAGCCATTCTACCACCCTTCTTAAAAATATTTAATACATCATCTAAGAGTCAGGAGAAGTACAGGGAGAGGTAGCAAGGGCTTGGGAGAATAATGTCCAAAGAGGCTGTCCAAGGCTGCCTGTTCCAAGCTTTGGCTCCCACATTAACACTTGATGGGACCTGCACTGTTTGTGAATCAGAGGCAGACCCACATCCTGGCCATACTGCTGGTGGGGGACATTTGCTGCCTGCCTGTAGACCCTGTGGGGGGCTGGGCAGAGGCTGGGCAGAGGGAGGGGCTGCCTAGGGAGGGGCTAACCTACGGAGGGAAGGGTCGGTCAGCATCATGGCCCTTCCTGTTCCACTGCAGGTTGTGTGGGTATCCTCCTTTCTACGAAGAAACTGAGTCTAAGCTCTTTGAGAAGATCAAGGAGGGCTACTTTGAGTTTGAGTCCCCATTCTGGGATGACATTTCTGAGTCAGGTAAGGCCAGTGGGTGTGAAGGACAAGATAACAGGCTCCAGGCAAAGGCTGCCAAGAGAAAAGAGCTTAACAAAGGATGACAGTCCTGGCTCTTGAAAGTCCCTGGGGAAACTTACGGACAACAGGCTGCCAAGGAGAGCAGAGAAATCTTCATGTGGTTCAGAGGCCAAATAAATTATTCGCATCTAAGGTTCATGCTTTTGTTTTCGTAGAGACAGAACCACAGTCTGCCTGGTAAAAGCAGGGGGGGTAGTTCAGATGAGGGACCAGGAGGGCAGAGCCAGACAGGGGGGAATCTTCCAGCAGGAGTGGCAGAACCAAGGCCAAGTTCTGCCTTTTGCACACCAAGACCGAGACCATGCCATGCCTCGGTGTGTGGGCAGGCAATTGTTGCATGTTATTGGGCCTGTTAAGTAGAGATCAGAGCTGGAGAAAGCCAGCAGTCACATGTGTGCCCATGTGCAGGCACAGGCCCCTGAATGGGGCAAGTGCACGCTCGCGTGGCTTGCAGGCACGTTGGTGCCTCGTGATGCAAGATATATGTGCAGTGCTATGTGGGGGAGGCTGAGTAGAGCCTCTCTTTAGTTCTTTATGGTGGGTTGTTGTTAGGTGGTTTGGATTTCTTTTTTCTCTTTTTAAGACTCTTTAAATTGCTTCTTTGGAAGATTAGCTAAAAGATGTATTCACTGCCACCCACCAGCCCGGAAGTGAATTTCCATCAGTCATGAAATCTGGTCCTAAGCTGCTGTGTCTTTGATTGCTCCTCTTAGCCAAGGATTTTATTTGCCACTTGCTGGAGAAGGACCCAAATGAGCGGTACACCTGTGAGAAGGCCTTGAGGCACCCCTGGTGAGTGAGGGATGGGGTGGCTCCTAGCCCCAGCCAGTGGCTCCCCAAATGCCATGCTGACCTGTTCGCAAGATGTGTTTCCCTGGAGTCTGCTTGCCCTAAGCTGTTTACTCTTATGGCATCCACAGAGCATAGAAGTGTTCACCTGGCCCAGCTAGAGAGGCAAACAGCATTTAATTAAGTGGGTTCTGACCCAAGGGTGGCATCTGGGTCACCTGGTCAAGTGCAGAAGGCAGAGGCAGCGGGGCACTGTCATCAGCACTGGAGAATACTCAGTACTCGTTACTCAAGAGGCACCCAGGCACAGGCAACTCTGCCCTGTTACTAAGAGAATCATTTTACTCTCTTTGGGGTCAAAACCTGTTCCATATGAGGTGATTCGAGAAAATCACAATTCATAAAGCAGGTAAGTAAAGCCCTGAAACACTTCCTTTTTTCTTGCTACACACCCGCTCAAGGATTTACAATAGCTCCCTACCTCCTGCCGCAGCAAGTCCAGAATCCTTTGTCTTTCCAGGTATTCCCTAATGTGGCCTGACCTCCAACTTTATTTCCCAGGATTCCCAACACACCTTCTCTGTTCCAGAAATGCCTAAAAGCTGTACTTCTCTCCCTGCCTTCCCCTGCCCCATATGCCAAACTCTTCCCAATTACACCTTGGGTTATGCCATTTTCATCACCTAGAACGTCCTCCACTTGCTTTGTATGTAGCATCTTTCAGGATCCAGCGTAGTCTCTGCCCTTTCCTGAAGCCTTGACTCCCGCAGTCCGTGCAGGCCTCCCCATCTCTCACTATCAATTGCAGAACTTACCATGAATTCCTCCGGTTCACAGCATGAAGCAAGGTTCCACCCCTACACTGTAAGCCCTAGGGATCAGGACCCCATCTGCTCTGATACTTCTCTGGGCTCCTTAGTATCTAGCAAGTACTGTGCACGTGGCAAGTGTCTGAGGAACACTTAGAGACAAGTGACTGAGGGGCTGAGGGAACAGGAAAAGGGTAACCTATACTGGGTGGCCTCATTGAAGAAGGCTTCCAGGAGGAGGTGGGTTCTGAGCAAAGTTCTGAGCTAACAGATAATGACAAACCATGTGCCCTCTGACACTCAGTAAATGTTTGTTTTGTTTTGTTTTTATAAAAGGCCAGATAGTAAATATTTTAGGCTCTGTTGGCCATACCACCTCCGTGGGAACGAGTCAATCTGCCTGTGTAACACAGAAGCAGCCACAGCCCATACCTGAATGAACAGGGGTGTCCCAGGAAGGCCTTATTTACAAAAGTAGGCAATAGGCAGATTTGGCCTACATACCAGAGTCTGCTGATCCTGCTCTAAAGCAAGCTTTTGGTTTTGCCGAAGCATAGGCCCCTGATGACCTTCCCAGGGGGACAGAGGAGCTCTGGTTCCAGCCTTTCCTACTGTGGCCACCCTTCTCCTCGGGCATTCCATTTGGCTTGACCTGGACCTACCTGCACAGTCCCCTGCCCAACTCCTGGTTGAGTCCCATAGCCAACCACTATCCAGGTATCCCCTCTGCATTCACAGGATTAATGGAAACACAGCCCTCCACCGGGACATCTACCCATCAGTCAGCCTTCAGATCCAGAAGAACTTTGCCAAAAGCAAATGGAGGGTAAGTCGTCCTCTCCAGGAGGTGCCAGGCTGTTCTGGGGCCCTGGAGGCTGGGCTGGGGCAGGGGATGATTTCCTTGGGGCTTCCCAGCAGACACTGGCATTCCCCGGACCCCCTCTGGAAGTAAAAGCAGGCACCTTGGTTTCAAGAGGCCACAGGGCAGAGGGAAAGCTTGAGCTCTGTGACCCTCTGAAAGTGGAAATGGCCAAGGCGGGTGCTGTGTCTCCTTAGCAAGCCTTCAATGCAGCAGCCGTGGTGCACCACATGAGGAAGCTGCACATGAACTTGCACAGTCCGGGCGTCCGCCCAGAGGTGGAGAACAGGCCTCCTGTCAATCAAGCCTCAGAAGCTTCAAGACCCAGCTCCCCTGAGATCACCATCACCGAGGCCCCGGCCCTGGACCAGAGGGCAGCACTCCCTGCCCTGACCCGGCTACCCTGCCCGCACGGCCCCCGGCCCACTGCCCCAGGCCCCAAGTCCCTCAACTGCCTGGTCAATGGCTCCCTCCGCATCAGCAGCAGTCTGGTGCCCATGCAGCAGGGGCCCCTGGGCATCGGGCCCTGTGGCTGCTGCTCCAGCTGCCTGAGCATCGGGAGCAAAGGGAAGTCCTGCTACTGCTCCGAGCCCTCGCTCCTCAAAAAGGCCAACAAAAAACAGTACGTACTTTCCCTCGAAGACAGAGGCCCAGCCCTGCTCAGCCGGGGTCTGAAAGAACTCAGACAGCAAGCTAAAATAAATTGATCAAAGGACCTTTCCCACTTGAGGAAGCCCCAGGGGGCTGGACAAGCTCTGGGTCAGGGACCAAGGGAAATGCCGTCCTTACCGCCCACTAGCTGTGTGGCGGTTGGCCAGCAGTTAATTTCCTTCTATTTCGCTCATCTGTAAAAGGAGTTAGTTGATTATAGGTACCTGCTCAGGCTGCCTCACAGAGGTACTGTAAAAGTTTAGTGAAGCAGCAGGAATGGTAAATGCCTGCAGAAAACTGGGTACATGTGAATGGTGAGCAGTAGATTCCTTGAGTGTCCAGGGCCTCCGTGTTTGGGGGGATGGAAAGGGGTTTGGTTGTCTTGTGCGTCTTTTCTGCAAGTGCGTGTACTTTCTGAACCTCATAAAGGAAGGGCTGGAAACGATCTGGGCTCTTCCTTCCTCAAATACGTCACAGCGGCTGCCGCTGCGTTTCCTTTCCAGGAACTTCAAATCCGAGGTCATGGTGCCAGTCAAAGCCAGCGGCAGCTCCCACTGCCGAGCGGGGCAGACCGGAGTCTGTCTCATTATGTGATCTCTGGGGCCGTGCCTGTGTCACTGCAATTTTCAGGTGAGGGGACTAGAGACAGGAGGGCCAGGGTGGGAACCTGGTGGGGGAGCTTCTGTCCCAGAAGAAAAGCCCCACCCAGAGTCTGAATGATGGGGTCAGAGGGGTGCCAGAGGTGGCAGCCCCGCCCCACCCTGAAGCCCTTTCTTCTGCAGGAGAAATTGTCAGCTGTCTCTGCCCTTCGGAACCTGGGGTCTACTGTGCAGCAGGAGGAAGGGGAGCAAGCGGAGCAGGGCCCTGGCGGGGACAGTCTCTGATCAGAAGCAGCCAGCTGCTCCCACCTGGGGCAGACCCTCACCAAAGGCGCCGGCATGAGCCTCCAGGGGCACAGGTCTCTCAGAAGCTGCAGGCAGGAGGAGTGGCATCTGCTGGCCTCCAGGTCTCCCTGATCTGCCTGCTCTGCGCCCCACACCCTACGTGCCGTGGTCTGTGCAGTGTGCGTAGATAGCTCTTCCCCAGGTC